>CM024569.1:29314060-34271435 GCA_014182515.1 Eucalyptus microcorys
CCAGCTTCGCAACAGCCGTTCGCCATGATTCAGAGACTCCACTCGTTGACGATTCTGGCTTTGGCCCTGGAATCATTGAACAGACGCCACACTTTATCAAACGAGCCCGACCGAATGAGAGAACTCAGCAGATTGTTGAAGGTGCTCCAATCGGGGACGAGTCTATTTTTCCCATTTGGGTCAAAACTCATGGACTCGCTCCGTCAATGGAGACTGCAAAAGGGTGAGAAGGATTATTTGCGAAGAACAGAATTGACGGGGTTTGAATTGAACTAAGTTCTCGTTGGGTTGGGAGATGTGATCAATTAGAAGGTGTCGAGTGATGGGAATTTCACCATTTTTGGAGCGACAGTGAGAGCTTGGCAGGTTTCTTCTCTCTGTCTTTCCCTTTAACCTATCATGTTGGCAAGTTCAATTGTCAATTGTCGTTCAATTTCAAGTTCTACGGAATGCAAGATTCCATAACTTGCCTCTGAATAAGACTTTGGCCCTCTTTCATTAGTCCTGAGACAACTACATGATCTCTGAAAAGTTACCTTGCAATAGCGAAACTAACTTACCAACCCACGTTAAGAATGATACGATCAGATTGAGGAAATTACTGTCACGGGACACAATCTCGTCTCGTTTTTCTGATGCAGACACCATATGAGCGATCAAAACTGTCTATAGTAATCTCTTGCTTTCAACTCACATCCCATGCTTGCACAACCAGCTTCAAAAGCAGTTAAAGACTAGCAAACTTTTGCACCTTCAAATGCAGATAATATGGTACTAGTTGCAGAAGAAGTTTGGCCAGCTCCTTCTCTGAATCAATAACCGCACCAATTTGAATATCATTCTGGACTACAAAAAGAGAACTTTTCTCTCAACCAATCAACTTGCACGTTTGATGTGGTGTTTACAAACCAAAGAATGTTTTTTTTTTTGGTAAAGCAAACCAAAGAATGTTGATTCACTGAAAGAAGCAAGAAAAATTTCCCAGGAATTAAGGGCTGAATGACCCAGAGGGAATCAATTGTGAGCGGGCTCAAGTGGGTCATGCTTAGTCACTTTGCAACGAAAAGATCAATTTGACGATGGGAAACTCACATACGGATCAGCGAAAGCAGCATCATTGCTTGGACGTGAGAACACAATCTGCATCCAAAGTTCATTGAAAATTACACTTTGAAAAGGAAAAAGTTACGTTTGTAATCTGCACTAGTGTATTATTTTTATTTTCAACTTCACCAGAGCGAAAGCAGACTTCTCCCATCAAGAGGAAAGAAAGTACTACTACTTAAAATAATGAGGCATTACCTGATAATCTCCAAGGGTGTGCGACTTAAAACCAGCTGCGCAATAGTCGAAGTAGTATTCCCATGTCCTTATGAACTCTTCATTGAATCCCAGAGCCAATATTTTCCTGCAAAAGGAGAAAACTGTCATGAATGACTACTAAACTGGGAGAAATTGTACCAAAGTGTTGCAGCATCCTTTCACTAGTCACCTCTTTTCTCCACGAAGTTCTTCCTCCAACACTGAAGCGTTTGGTAGTAATGGATGCCTATGTTGTCCAGATGCTCCACGCTGTAGTGGAAGGTCTCTTGGTGAATAAATGAAGTGAAGAAGAACAAAGAAACTTATGGGCTTAATGTTAAGCAATCGTACCAAAGTCGGGACGCAGACGCCATAGCTGATGTTATCCTGCTTAACGAAGGCAGGCAGCCACCAGGGAAGATATATTCTTTCATGAAGTCAGAACTTCGCCTGTTTTCGTCATACCACTCATCGGGTATGGATATGAACTAGTGGAATTTAACACACCAGTGAAAAAAAATAAGCACATCCTTTACTTATGAAACGATGTTAGAGCCATAAAACTGGTGTATGTTACATGCCTGTAGGACAAGAAGTCCGTCTTTGGCTAGCACTGATTCGCAACAGCTGAAGAACTCCTCCATGTATTCATGGCCGACTTCTTCTATCATCTCACTGTGAATCCATTCCATCAAGAGTGAGTCTTTTAAGCATTTTTTTTTGGTCATTTTAACCATATTATGAAAAGACAAACTCACCAAGAAATGATCCTGTCATATTTGTAGGTACATGGCAATTGGCGATAATCACAAAGAAGAAATTTGATGTGGTCCTGCGTCAAAAGGAAATACATTATCTCTCGGACCAAATAAAGTAATTTTTTCAAGTACCAAATGCAGGCAGATTGGATACCTGAAGGCCTGCTTCTTTCACTCTTGATTCAGCATACTTCAGTTGCTCTTTCGACAAAGTAATGCCCGTGTATTTGCATCCAGTTTGCCTGACAACTTCAATGGCAAAGCTTCCCCAACCGCAGCCGATTTCAAGAAGTTCATGTGTCTTTTCAATTCTCGCCTACATTTTGATAAGGCAAAAGTATTAGCCACAAAACAGTCAAAGGGTCAAGCAGCCCAACTAATAGCAAATCAAACTTACTTTTTTATCAAAAGACAGATCTTTCTCATCTGGGCCACCTTTAGGTCTTCACCTGACATCTATCAAATATTTCAACAGGACAAGTACGCATCATTGTTTTGAGCGACTAGATTGCATTCAGATATGGATTTTTTATTCACTCTGGCTTCTAAAGCACGTATTTAGCAGCAGAAATATAAAAACACAGTTGTGGTTGCTGACCTTGAATACTGCGCATGAGTATGTCATAGTCTCATCCAAGAACAGCGAAAAAATTTATTACTCTGCCAACATGACGAAATGGAAATCCTAGCATTACATCATATCATATGCACAAGGACAATCCTGCTTTTGATATAAATCATGTTGAGAAATTGACAGTGTATTCTGGTTTGTTCTGTTCTCTTGGAAAAATGCTAGGAAAAAAGAATAGGAATAAAGTATCTACCAGATCATAATGCCGGGAGATGTTCCTGCGAGCTTGTGTTAAAGTGTTTTGCCTTGATACATGCTTGAAGTAGTACTTAGCCGAAGCAATACCAGCTGTTAATAGCATTGGTGTCCACCAACCCCTAACAAAAAATGGGCATCCACTGGTTTAGTATCTTTAATACAATCGTACAAAGTCAAAAACATTTTGTTCCAATTAGTAATGAATTATGTACCTTTTCTTACTTAATTTCGAGATGGTAGTATCAGAATCTCTGTTGGCTATGAGAATCTGCAATTTTCCATATTCTTGACAAGTGATTAAGCATTTGAAAAGCTCAAAAGGATACAGCATTGAAAATGAAGTCCATTTGATGAAGAAAAAACCTGAAAAAGATTTAGAAGACCCCTATCTTTATCTACAAAAGAAAAATCACCATTTATGTACGCATCTGCCAGGCCTAGATCAGCCTGAGTCATCACCTGAAAAACCAAAAATTCTCTATTAAGACACAGAAGGGTCTCAGCCGGAAAAGCAAAAACTGCACTTCGTCCGTAAGAGGGTCCTGAATTTCTGATTCAGTGTGGGCAGAAGTTGCACATAAATACAGAACGATACCTTCCAGTAAAACTGTGGACTGTGGATCCTCAAATTAACAGTTAGAGGACATCTTTTGTGGTTCCCTTGAACGTAAACATTGTGCCTCCTTCCTCTAATAAACTGCCACTCAAGAAAGCACAATTATCACTATGTAATTTTCAATATGTTCCCCTAAACCGTGAGTCAATAAGAACATTTTGCATTTTCGAGTATCACTATTATTGACAAGTAAACTCACAAATTCTGATTCTGAGTGACTAACTAATATGCAGAAGTTGACCACAACAAAGTAGCAATGGATATGACGTTAAAGACGAGAAGATGTTGACTCAGATGCTGATTCAGAGCAATGACGGTTAACAGTTCTGAAGATCCACATAAGACAAGGAGATATGTACACTACCAGCCAATAGTTATCATGATAAGTAGTAGTATACTCACATTAACGATCCTGTGGAAATATAACGTCCAAGAAATCTAGTGACAAAAAGGCGTGCCCCCATTTCCTTGAGTGAAGGAACCATATGTTGAGGATTCTCAAGAACAAAATGACTTTGTCCAATCACTCCATGTGCAGCAGCCATGCCAGCCTGCAAATAAGTCCCTTGACTTAAGATTCGCATATACAACTTGCCCACAGAGAGAGAGAGAGAGAGAGAGTCTATACCTTCAATCCATCCTCATGGAAGCCATATCCTGAGAGAAGAATAAAAACTCAAGTTGGTAATGAAATATAAAAATACGTTCCCTTGGCGACCTGAGTCCAAGAATTAAAAATTCTTTCTACCAAAAGATTCAAATCACAGCAATTTTATTAGCAAAGACCACACAAAATTGACTCGTCAATTAGGCATAACTTAGGACTACCCTCATTAAAAAATTAACCTCAAGAAATATGGCAAGAACCTAGTAGAAGTATTCTTTATCACATGCCCAGAAATAATTGATACTCTCAGTGTTGTTACAAAACAATCACTAGCGCTAATATAGAAATTTCAAAGGCTCACCCTGGTATGCTCCGCAGAACCAAATTCCTCTTTTTCCTTGGATCTGATCTAGCTCTTGTGAAGCCTTCGATGCGGCAACAGATGGAATTGGATGGCCAGTGCACCACTTAAGCAAAGTGTTTTGCGGTTCTCGTGAAGGATTGAGAGTCACGAGAAATGGCAAATCCTTCTGATCAAGGTTCTGCAAATTTTCCCAGGCCCCATTAAAGAAAAAGGATCATTCATGCTGAAACTGGTGCCAGCAGAAAGGGAGTTCTAGAGGCAGTCAAACCATGGAAATTGTCAACGTGTTGAGGAATGCACCTCACGAAGATGCTACGTTGCTTAAATTTTTAGTGGGCATCAACAACTTATATGCATATCGACCAAGTACTATTTAGTGTAGTTTATGCACTCCATGACAACTGCAAGTTTCACTTCTTTTATTTTAAGGTGATATGTAGCACGAGTTTGTAGTGCAACAGATCCCGAAGGGAACAGCAGAATCAGAAATAAAATCAGCAAAGCACAGTTGCCATACCTGAAGCACATCGAGCCAGTATGTCAAGCACACTTTATTTTCAGTACTCCCCAGAAAATTCCACGCACTCCACGCTGCTGGGTTTTGGGCATGAAAGTTTTGTCGTGATGAAGATAAATGTCGCTGCCGAAAGAAAAATGTACCAATGGTTTTGCACTCTGTAGTAGATATAAAAAGCAAAAAGAAGCTTGCCACTCGAGAAATTTCAATAGAAATTTCCCCAAGCAGAAGACTTAAAGCAGATGCAATTGACAACGACATCACTGTGGACACCATTGTTGCACTCTACATCAACTAACTGCCCTTGTAGACAATTGGATATTTGTAAATACTGGCCACGAAAACATTACGTGAAAACGTGCAAGCGACAAATTAACCAAATATACCTGTAGGCATATTGGAATGCACCAAGTACTCTCATCTCATCGTAAGTTGCTTGGTCTCCCAACAATCTCAAAGCATCCGGTGCATGGACAGCTACAATACACTTATCATATAATTCTTCAGAACCATCTCCAGTTAGGACAACGCATCCTGTTCAATCTCCTGTTATCGATAAATTGCAGACTAAAGGGACCAAAACTATAAATTGTCATGACGATTCTTAAATATACCTATGATGACAACATAGTTATTACGCCTATATCGTTTGCTCTAATTCCATGTTATGTGACCAAAACAGTGCAAAAAAGGAGAAGACTACCAACATACATACGCTGATCACTAGTTGAGATGGATCGCACTTTGCAACTTGTTCTTATTTCACACCCTCTACACTCAAGCTCATCTCTGACCTGAATTCACAAATATTTACATTTCAACTCATCAAATTTTTGTAGGGCTTCCAGAGGAAAAATTACGACCAAGAACGTCCAGTTTTCCATCTTGAACCATTGGATGTCCGAATTATCATCACCTTATTGACATAAGAATGCGAGCGTCTTCGGACAGTAAGCCACTGAGGGCGGCCAAAAACCTGCAAAGAAACCATGTAAGAATGGACAAAGAGTATGATGACAATAGACTGATAGAGATGGAAGAAAAGATTAGTTGATTAACTTATTCATACAAAATGCTACCGAGATTTGGTTGGTAGGACATCTAAATTTTGAAACACAATTTTTTTCATTTACAATCAATCGCCAACTCTTCTAGAGCCACATGACCTACCTGAAGCAAAATGATGATTGCGGCAAAAGGACAGAACCGAGAAGGCTGAAAAGCTCATGACTCCTTTTGAAGAGCAAGACCAGATTGAACCACAAATTGGGATCTATAGAAAAATATAATCAACTGTTAATTCCCGTAGATCTACATTCTACAAACAAGCAAAGGACGGATTTTTTCAGATGAGTTAAAGATCAAGGATATGACAAAGTACAGTAATTCAACAATCTCACAATGTAAGCCCTTTGAAATAATTCAGAGTAACCCCGTGACTTGACAAACTGTCCCAAAGTTTCACTATGGTCAATGTCGGGATTGCTCTCGAGCCCTTCTAGGTAACTGCAAAGATAAACAGTCAACAAACAGAGTGCCTGCCGGTGATTGTCCGGTCGTACATACAAAAAGGATGCAAGAACTTGAAGATTGGCTTATACATTTTAATGAGTAGGCCCATCTTGATTACCTTGCAAAGTCTTGTAGGATATGCTACCGTAAGAATGAATATTGACCATTTTCTCGACAACATTAGATATCTAATCATCTTATCCTGCTATAGAATGCATAGAATGTCCAAAGTTCCCTTTCGAAATATAGGTATCATTGTTCAAATGGTTTGAAATCTCATGCAAACAGTGTAGCATTTTTGCCAAAAACTTAGGCTTCAAGAAATCACTCTTTACACGATGTCATCCGTGGTCGATTTAGCAATAACACTTCTTTAATGATATTTCCTACTTCTTATTGGCAAGATTGCAAAAATGATTACCAAGAAATCTTTGGCATAAATGATTATGATCAATATCATTGTTCTAAGCTACAAGCAAAAGACCTAACTTACCTTAGGACATCCTCCTTAAATTTGATGATTTCTCGAGCATTTGCCGAAGTAAGGATTCAACACATTTGACTTCGGGCAAACAAACTCGAAAGACCATTTCTACTTCCCCATTCACAACCTCGGCCTTCGTCTAAGCTGACCGAGAATGACATGTCTGATATCTCCATATCTACTCCGAGACTCTCAAACAACTCCATCATATTTGGGTATGTAACCTGCAATAGACTCGGGATTCATGTCGGCATTAGAAGTTGCTCAAGATAAGCAATTCTTCATGAAGAAAATTACTTCTCTACTAAGCCAAAGAACCATGATCTCCAAGTGATAGAATAACAGATCAGTGGCTTCAACTCTCGTACCGATGACGTACCCAGCGCATCAATTGGTATATTGAATCAATTTATACTCAGAGACAAGATTCGATGGTTAAAGCTGCTCATAGACGTTTCAATGGCCAACAAATTTTTTTGTGATGTGCCATGTCTTGAGGGTAGAAAATAGCATATGCATACATGATAATAAACAAAATCTATCCACGTATACAATAGTTCTGATCACCGTAAGTAGAAAGAAAGAAATTTTCAACTCCCTAAGTTTCTATATGGGCGACATGCTTAAATTGCCTGTTTTCTCAATGATTGAAATCAAACTTTCAGGGCCAACACATTTTCCGGCCCAGCCCCAAAATCATGGGCTAGAAAAGAACTAGGCGGGCCATTGTTATGCAGCCCAGCTGGTGGATCTGTTTATTCTTATTCTCAGCTGGAAATTGATCGAGCCGTTCTATCTTTATGTCTATATTCAGTTTAAGTAAGGTCGTGCACGTTGCTTTTGTCATGCAACTCCTTTCTCTATAGTACAATTATAAACATAAAAGAAATCTCACTAAATAATAAAGCAAATCTAACTAGATAAGAACCTGTGTTCTTTTGCAGGTTCTAAACCTTCCCGGATTGGTGAGCCCAAGGAAACACCAAGGCCCCGACCGAGGTCTACTCTAAAGTGCGAGTAGTAAGAAATTATTACCAGGATTTACTCCAAAAATAAAAAATAAAATTAATGGGTTTCATGTGGGTTCTACGTGGATCCAAATTAAGTTCACTAAAAGATCGTCTCGTGGGTGATACTCATTGTCGAGTCTAGAGCTCTCGTACATTTCGCATGTGTTCCCGTGATCTTTTCAAAAACCCGCCACAAACACCAAAAAAATGGCTGACATAAGTAAAAGGAGATACAGATTAAAAAAATAAAAAGTAGGAGATAATACGATGCAACTTTTTAAATCCAGGAATGTTTCTTGTGGAGAGGGGTGATCCGATTGGAAGTTAAAGCGTTGGTGGGGGCCAGGTTCGGTTCGAAGTTGCTCTCCCTGGGCGTGCCGCTGCTGGTTGGTGTTGTTTTGTGGGTGGGCGGAGTGTTGGGGACCAGTCTAGGCCATGAAGCGCCGTCCCTAATGTTCTGAGGGCTGCTGTTGCTGTTTGGTTTTCCTTCTCTCTTCCTTGGTTGTTGACGTTGTTGGTTGGGTTTGCCGCTGTTTTGGCTGCTTCGTTGCCCTGTTTGGGCTGGTTTGCCTCTGTTTTGTTGTTGCCCTTTAGGCTGTTTTGCTTTCCTTTTTCTCGCCCCTCCCACTCTTTTAGACTAATTTGTCTTTTTGAGTGTAAGTTGGTGCCGGGACCTCCTTTTGTATAGATTGGTTAAAGCTAATACATACTTACCTTACCAAAAATAAAATAACTTTTTAAATCCAGGACGAAGATGAAAAACAGGCTTAGCTATTGTCTCCTGTTGCAATGCCGTCCCCACTACCCATTATTTGTTCTCTCATCGAAATTAGAAATAGCACCGGAGAGAAAAATATTGTCATCAAGTTCTTTTTTTTTTTTTTTTGGTCGAATATTGTCATCAAGTTCAAAAGTTCCATTTTATGTCTTAGTTTTTTAATCATCGGATTACATTTGACAATTAATTTTCCAAAGTGGTTAGAAAGTCAGGTTTAGAGACAACACTACACACACAAATGAGCATCACATGTTTGAATAATCATTTAAACCTTTTTATGCTAATAATGAAGTATCTGAAACTCTTGAATCACCTCATAGTTCCTAATCAAACATGCCAATCTCCCTTCAACTGATAATAATATATGCTCGTAACATAAACATACCTAAATAGGTAAATTTAATATAATTTGATATTTTAATAAGCGAGACCTCATGTAAATAGGTTGGCTAGTCTAATTAACAAATAACTTGTGATGCTTAAAACAACACGTACGTGCACATGTTACTTAAAACAAAAAGTTTCTTTTTTTAAACATCATCATCATTTGCAATTCTTTTCAAAATGAAATACTTGAATTAAAAAAATCGAAGAACTACAATGAGACTTAATCAATTTTCAGTGCGTGTAACTTTTTTGGTTTTATGGCTGACATTGTGGGGTTGGACCACCCCCAACTTTCCTGCGGAAGCCCTTTTCTTTCGATTCACTGTTCTTCCTAGAAAACCAAAAGTAGTTCCATATCACAATCAATTCCACCCTATTCTCGTACTAATCCTACAATTAGAGTTTGATTGAACTTCTAAAACTAATAGCTTTTTTTCCCTTCATGTAAAAGTAATATATTATTCGAATTTTTCAAAACATTATAATCTCCACTTACCACTACAATACTATTAAAATGGAAATAAATGGTATGAAGACAACAGTCAGCAGCATACCTATCTTGAAAACCATTAATATCTATCTTATGGCACTCCGGTCTTCGGAAAAAGCTTTCCGATATATGGCAAACGGAGAGTATGCTTGCAGAATCAGCCCATCTTGTATTTAAGATGAGAGAAAAAAAGATGCAGGATGTATATGCCACGAAAAAAAAAAAAAAAAAAAAACAGAAGATTGAAATTAAACGTATGCACGTGTAGAAAGGCACTGCGACTTTCTAAATCTGCACATTGCGCGTTTAGAAAGTTGCCTTTTCTACGGTCTTCGCACCTCCCCAGAACCCCAACCTACAAAGTTACTCGTTGCCTTTCTAGAGAAAAGAGGATAAACAAGGGCGAATTGAGAAATGACGAGGAAGTCATTCTATCTGTCACGAGATGTTTGTCTCCTGGCATTTATTGCTCTGAGCAGAGAGGACTAAAAGAAAATGGAGGAAAATGCAGTGGAGATAATGGTGCGCAAAATGTAAAAGAAGAAGAGAAGAACGGAAATGGAGAGCTGCAGACTTACACGATTGAAGACCATGAAGCCGAGGTCCAGGTCCACGCCGTCGAATGAGACGGTCTTGGCATGGCCGCCCAAGTAGTCCTCCTTCTCATACACCACCACCTTTGCTCCTCCCCTCGCCGCCTCGTAGGCCGCCATGAGCCCGCTCACGCCACCCCCAATCACCCCCACTTTCATCTTCTTCCCAATCTGTTCTCAATAGATACCCTAATCTTGATTCCAAGGAAATAGGAGGAAAAGAGACCTGTTGAATGAATGCCAATGCAACCTCTCTTCTACGGTTAAGTTGAAAATTTTTCTGCAGTGATTAGGGGCACTCGTGAAAATGCACGGAAATGGAACGTGAGGCAAAACAAGAAGGTGGATGATTTTTCGGAAAGGACACACAATGCATAGGAGGGCGCGAAGAGGAAATCTTTTGAAGGAAATTGTCGATTTTCTTTCTTTCTGGGGATATGAATTCAAGAACTTCCAGTCGAGAAGAAAAATGCTATGTACCCATAATTTTCTCGACAGTTTTCTAAGTACATTCCGAGAAAACTTTATCCCTAGGGAGAGAGAGAGAGAAAAGAGGAGGAGGGGGAGGGGGAGGAGAAGACGACGAAAACGTTACCTTAAAAGGGTGTTGCGAGAGAATAGACTAGAGAGAGAAGCCTAGAATCTCTCGGACTGGTAATTGCATTCCATTAAATATCTCCAGCTACTGGTTCTATCACCTATGTAGCACGGACACTCTCCGGAAGCCTTCGTGTTGTGTCCAACACTCCGACATGTGTCCGACATGCTCCAACATGTCCCGACACGCTCCGACACGCAGTCAACGAGTGTCGAAAAATCCGACACGTGGTCAACTCTCTCCAACACGCGAGTCCAAAATTCCAACACGTGATTCCGACACGCACGGGGTCAATTTTAAAAATTTCTAATATTTGAGGGTCAAAATATAAATATACACAAAATAAGTAATAAAAGAATAATAAAATTGCTATAAATATAGACACACGAGGTCAATTTTTTTTTTTCAGTTTTATTTTTTAGAATTGTTTTAGTTTTTTTAAAGTCTTTTACTATGAAAGAAGTAATAAAAAAAATGCTATATATGATAAATAAATAAATTTAAAAATATCATTTTAGCATTTTTCTTTAAACAATGTTTTTTTCCTCTAAGTTTTATGTATTATTGTAGCAAATTAAAATAATGAATGATATTATTTAATATTTTTTGTGTAAATTAATTCTAGGCTATTATTATTATTATTATTATTATTATTATTATTATTATTATTATTATTATTATTATTATTATTATTTTTAAGTATTTATATATAAAAATATATTTAATATATAACGTGTCGGAACGTGTCAAAATTCTTTATTTTTATGAAATGACGTGTCGGCGTGTCGTGTTGTGTCGTGTCGCGTGTCGCGTATCCATGTCGGTGCTACATAGTCTATCACTCCCCAATCGCAGCTCTCATTCTCATACTCTCTCTCTCTCTCTCTCTCTCTCTCTCTCTCTCTCTCTCTCTCTCTCTCATTCTGTCAATTGCAAAGATAGGAGAAAAGCAATTTTAGAGAGAGAAAGAGAGAGTGATTCTTAATCTTACCTTACCCAATCCAATTTGACACCGATGTAAAATGTGTGAACGGGTGCTTTATAACATAGAAATTATTAATGCATCCCAAATTTTTTGAAATATTTGATTTAGTAGGTCTCTCATATATATGTATATATTAAGACGTGTGCTCTCATAAAAATTTACTCTAATACACAACTCTACATATGCAAAATGTGTCCATATTTCAATTTTAGAGAAAAATAGAGCATATACTATCCATATAAATGTGACTTTTCATTTTTTTTCTAGCACATTTTGAGGACTAATAACAGAATGAATAGTTATAGATTAAAATCTTTAAACATGTATTGATGAGCATTTAAGAAAAAAATTTATGCAATATATGTTATAACAACTCTTTCGAAAGGCTCATGTATTGTATTCATATGTACTAATCTTCAATAATATCATCGTGAAAATAACAATTTCAATTCATAGCGTGAAATTTCTTAAGTACAAAAGGATGGGAGTCACAAGAGTTAATAAAAATCGAGATAAATGTACAACATTTGTTTGGCTTTTGTTACTAAGTAGATTCCGATTCCACAATTTGGAACTTGCTAGACACTATTGTTGACACCTATTTTTACAATATATATATATTAAAAAAACCTTAGGGGTCGGGTTGGGCCGATCCGGCCTTGGCCTAGCCCACCCCCTTCTTCACTGGGCTCGGCCCAGACTTCTTTTCTCCCGTGGCCCAGCTCCTTTCTCCTTCGGCCTAGGCTCTTCCTCCCTTCAGCCTAGCTCGGTAGCTTGTCTCCCTCTTACTGCGCGAGGACCTGCGGAGAACATAAAGCAAGAGCAAAGACAGAGAGCAGGGGGATCGGGGTGGTAGGCAAACAACGTGATTCGCGGGTCGGGGGCAGTCTGGCCAGCAAGCTGGCAACTGCAGAGGCCATGCGCATCAGCCGGTTGCTTTAAAGGGGGACGGGCAGAAACACAAGAGAAGGGGGCAGAACATAGAATAGGAGAGAAATATAGAGAGAACCGAGAGGGAGAAGAGGACTCGTGGAGGTTAGCCAAGGAGTCGAGAAGCCCCCGGAGTGCCCCCGCTTTTCTGGTGAGCCGCCGACCGCCGCCATTCTCGTTGGAAACCAGGTAGGCCTTTCCTCAAACACTTGGCGTGCGTCTCTAGAAATGAGCTGGCCGGAGCTCATACCGACCAGTTCGGGCGAGCTCTGGCCACCTACTTGTCCCTGTTACCCTACTTGATGTTCTGGCATGTTTTTTTTTTTTTGGAGTCCGGATCAGTGCTCGGGCATCGGTTGAGACAAAATCCGTTAGGTTGTAGCGCCACCCCACTTGTTTGTTGAATTGCCCAAGTGAAGACCAGCCTTTATCCTGATCTTGAGCCTCTCTGTTTTTTTTTTTCAATCGCCGAAGTGTCATCATGGCCCGGCCGGAAGTCGAGCTATTCCCCCGCCTAGTCGAAATGTGTCTATCGCGCCCTAGCCGGAGACCGCTAAGCCGTTTGCCTCCGCCTCGTCTTCCCAGTCGTGATTGGAAGTCGCGGCATAGGGGTCATAGTCCGGCGAGACACCACCCTCAACCGACCCATTTGTTGCCCCCGTGAGCCCCCGATTGGCGCGACCACCGCCGCCTCCTCACAGTCCCCTAGGGTTGTGCCGTCGTGGCCTCCTCGGTCACGACCGAACGGTTGCGAACTGCAGGACAGCCGAGTTGGGCCAAACCTTTGATCTGGCTCACTTGACCTTCCTTTTCGCGTGGGCTCGCAAAGGGGAGCCAACTTACAAGAAGTTTCGGCCCCTTGATTGGGCCCAATCGAACCAATTACAAGGCCCGACCAAGATCCGGTATGGCCTTGCCTTCTTTGGGCGGCCCAATTGGCCCAACCCCCCATCGGACCGAACCCGAGTCTCGTCTCCGACCGGACCTGATCCGCGCCGACAGTGCTGAACTGGGGTTGGGTCAAACTGGACCCGATCCAACCCGGCCGAATATAAAAATTAAAAAAAATTAAAAATTAAAAAATTTCGAAAATCTAAAAAATGCAAGGTTTGGTTAGGAATTGCTATGTATTGCCCTTTTAATGTAGTTAGGCCTTTGTTTGCTTGCATTTCAATTACATCATAGGTTTAATTTACATAGATAATTATGTTTGTGATTGTTTAATTGCATGTGCTCAATTTTACTGCAATTATGATTTTGATACTATAGTTAGTATTTTAATAATTGCGTACCCGCATGATCACTTCACATGTTAGTGGATAGATATAAAATCAATTTAAACCGCCTAACAAAAATCTTTTCTTTTAAAATGAATAAGATTAGGTAACGAAAAGGTATTAATTGGTCAATTATTGTAATCAAGTCATCGACCCTAGATTCTCTGGTTGCGTAGGAAGCAAGGTATACTCTCATGCTTCGCTTGGTTTCTAGCCGACTCCAATAGGCTAGTGGCGACTCCTTTTTGCAAAATTCCTAAAAATATCTCAATGTCACATGGGGTATGGGCTTGGGAGAGTTCGTATCTAATCATGGGCCTTAGGTCCGTCCTTTAAGGCAATACCTCTAAACCTACTCCCTCCCCCCCAGGGGTAGGTCGCGATAGCTTGGCAACTCCACTGAGAACTTGATTTTAGATCTAGAAGACTTAGGCTGAAATTGATCTTGTTCAAAGAATATTTTGTTTGGCAGCAAGAATCCGAGGTGCATCCATAATGTGTCGAATGTTAAATGTTTATGGGAGTTATAAGGGGTAGTGATTGTTTTGTAGGGGGTGTAGGAATAAATGGTTTATTTATGTATAAAGTGTTGATTGTTTATGAATTGTCATGCTTGCATCCCTTACATTGCACTACACCATAGCACACACTATCTGCCGTTGGACTTAGGCCGCATAGGATCACTTAGGATAGTGTTGAGGTGGATACCACTCCGACTACAACCATGTAGTATGAGTAGTTTATCTCAATTCTAAAATTTCTTTCTTGATGTCAAAGGTCCCCACCCCGGTCTACAACCGCGCAACACAGGTCGGTTCTTTGACGGCCGGAGTCATGGGTAACTTGACCTAGCCGCGATTTTGTTGGTTCGGTCCGGTAATCTTATGGCTCCATTTTGAGAAATTTAGAGTAGAAATCAAACCACCAGCCCATGCGCATGTTTGTATCATTGGCATTGCCACTCAATGAGTAGGGTAAGTTTTTGACCTTTTTTCTTCACTCGCAATTTACTTATTCGCTTTCCTTTTTGGTCGGTCCATGGAAAATTAGGTTGGTCGTAACTTTGGTTAGCATACGATGGGGGTACCCGAGCTTCGCCTCATTTCTGGCCTTTAAAGGAGAGCCTCTGCCCGAAGATTCTTGAAGTACCATTGAAGATCACCCACCGAGCCGAGATCAAGTGCCTCAAAAGGGATCTCGAAGAGCATGCCTCGAATTTGACCCAAGTTTGTGGGGCTGCCACGAGTAGAAGCTGTCCTCATTAGTTAGATTGAGTCCAGTGCGATATGTAGTGGGACCATGTCTATATACGTTATACTGTTAAGGAGTTTGTCTTGAGTCTCAATGTTGGGAGTTAAGAATGTCTTTCCGTCCTCAAAATAGCTTTGTTGTTTAGGGGTTCTCCCTTGTATCTTTTCTTGCATTATGTAGCAACCTTGCTTTCAATGAAATAAATGAATTGGGGCGATTAGATCTCTGTCATGGGTCGACCACTTGTTTATTTCATGTGCTCACATACGCTTATTTACCCTTTTATCGGTACTAGCCAATCGATTGTCTTCTGTCATTCGTCGACACGGCCAAACAGAGATCTCTGATTCGCACTCGCTTAAAAGCTAGGATGGAGAACGAAGACACCAACACACGCATGGCCAAGATGGAGGACCAACTAGCCCAACTTACTACGATGATGCTCAAAATAAGCCAAAAGCTCAAAGAGCCATTGTAGCTGTCATCGGGGCATCCACTCCTATATCATTAGGACATGTTCCCCCGTTAACGGGAGACCCACATATCGCCAACCTTCCGAGAAAGGAAACTACCGAAGAAGCCCCTTCTGTTACCTCAATCGTCATTGACTTAGATCCTCCTTGATAGAGAGAGTGAAAAGTGCTTGGCTAAGATGGAGGAGTTATTGTGCGTTTTGCAAGGATACGAGCTGAAAGAAGCCGACAAGCTGTCCTCGTATACTAAGACAAACTTCCTCGAGACTTTCCAAGACAAGGGGTTAACAATCATTCCTCCCCTTATAACTCCCAACTGCAAAAGCATTTAACACATTTAATGTTAGGAGCGTACCTAGAATCCTCGCTGCCAAACAAATATATTTTTGAACAAGCTTAATTTTGGCCTAAGTCTTCTAAGGTCTAAAACCAAATCCCTAGTGAAGTCGCCATGCTGTCACGACTTACCCTCGTGGAGAGGGAATAGGTTTAGGGGTATTTCCTAAATGACGGACTTAAGGCCCATGTTTAGGCACGGGCTCTCCCAAGCCCATATCCCGCATGACATTGGGATATTTTTTTAGAAATTTTGCACAAAAGGAGTCGCCACTAGCCTATTGGGGTTGGCTAGAAACCAAGTGAGGCATGAGAGTGTACCTCACTTTCTACGCAACTGTGAGAATCTAGGGTCGGGGACTTGATTACACTAATTGATCAATTAGTGCTCTTTCGGTACCTAATCTTGTTCATTTTAACAAAATGATTTTTGGTAGGTAGTTTGGATTGATTTTATACCTATCCACTAACATGTGGGTTGATCATGTGGGTGCACAATCATTAAAGTAACAATCATAGCTACCAAGATCCTAATTGCAACAAAATTAACACATGCAACTAAACAATTGCAAACATAGTTGAACATGTAAATTCAACATGCAATATAATCAATATACAAGCAAATAAATGCCGAATTACACTAAAAAAGCAATACATAGCAATTCCTAATCAAACCTTACATTTTTGGATTTTCAAAATATCTTTTTTTTGAAAAAAATATTTAAATTTTTTTTTTTTTGGCTGGACTGGGTCGAGTCTGGTCTGACCTTGCCCGAGCTTGGCCCGGACGGCGCAGATCGGGTCCAGTCTTCAACCAAACCCGGGCTTAGCCCGGTCGGTGGCGACAAGCCTAAGTGGGCCCAAAATTCCTTTTTTTTTTTTTTTTTATACTTAAGTCAGGGCCCAAAGAAAGTCAAGAAGGCCCACCTATTTCTTAAGCCCGCATGAGACCAGCCCAATTGACCTTCATCTGCAGAAGCCCGGCCTGAAGAGTGACCTAAGCCCAAATTGTTCAAAACCCTACTTGGCTCGCGACCTGCGCCCGACCCGGCTTCTAACCTTCTTCTCTAGGGTTTCTTGGCGACATTGGCATCGGGTGGATAGGCGGTGATGGGTTTGACGGTGGCGGCAACGCGGTAGAGCGAGAGGTAGAAATGCGGCGGCCGACTTGGGATCTATTGGCGTTGAGGGCAACGGCATCGAACTGCGGGCAGAGCGTGGCTGGTCGTCACGGGCGGAGGTGTCAGGTCGTCGTGGGCGGAGGTGGCCAGACTGGCAGGCGTTGGCGTTTGGAGCTCTGGCAATGATGGAGACGAGCTATTTTGGCGTCAGGCAAAGGTTCAAAGCAGTGGAGCGAACTCCGCTAAGTGAACAAATGATTTGTAGATTGAAAGATTGAAAAATATTATATTACTTTCACTTGCATCAATCTTCCGATGATAGCTTCGTAGGGAATTCTCATTAGAACTTGACTCATCCTAAGGTGAAGAAGAGCATTTCCTTCTCTACCCAAACACTGATACCCGTTGCTTTAGCCAATTTGGGCCTAATTATTCATTTCTGAATCCCGAGCGATGATCATCTCCCTTTATTGGGGCAAGGCATAAGGATTGATCACGTACAATTGACCTTTACAAGAAAATGTGAAAAGCATCTCGAAAGTCATAAGAGCTCCAAAAGTTCAAAGAGTAAAAAATTAAGCAAAATTATGGGCCATAAAAAAAAAAAATAGTGCGCCCAGTAAAAGTAAGGCCAATGCCCACCAAGAAAAAAAGCTAAAATGTTGCATCTTATGGGAAAAAAAATAATCAAAGTCCAAGTGTTTGCATTAAAAATCATCGCAAGAGCAAAGGAAATTAGAGAAATGAGCAAAGTTCCCATGCAGAAATGATTAGTTAAGGAACTTTTTGAGATGTGTTGTGTTTCAAAAGCCAAATAATTTGAAAAGTCCAGGTGACCTGGTCACGATGCCATGATGATCACCGACTCTTAAAAACCCTCTTGAAAATTGTAAGCCTTTCGAGCCTCTCTCAAGCCAACATTACAACCCTCTTCCGAAATCTCTTATGATTGGGATGGTTTAAATAAAAATGAGAATGTCACAAAGAAGCTACTACTTGAAGGAGTGGAAGTAATAATATCTTGTTTTATCTTCTAAGTTCTCGACTTGTAAACCTGAAGAAGATAGTGACAAATTTTTTATTGGCCTCAAAGTAGTGATCCCTTTGTGTAAGCCCTTGACCCAAACCTATATTGCGGTCCTTTCAAAAGACCTTCTTGATCTATCAGATTGTGCTCATCGCAAATGTTTCCGGAAACCTTTGAAATAGGCTATGTGAGATACTCTCAGCAATCAGTTATCTCCCACATGAATGGATGGGATCAAGTAGTCATTTTATTGAAGATATGTGAGAAACCCTTTCTGACTAAGAAGCTCTAGTTTGCCATGCTTAATGAGCCTTTTTTCACGAACATGAATCATTTCGATAAGAACTTGTCTCCTAGAGAATTTGATGATTAATGATACATCCCTGAGTAAGATGATAGTTTTGCGCCACATGATGCTACTGATGTCGAATGTCTTTCAAAGTAGTCGAACTTAGCTTGATTAGTTTATTCAATTAATGCTACAAATTTGCCAATACAGCTCTTGATGTTGTCCCTAATGACATTCGCTCAAGTTGAGTTTGACAGGGTTCGCCGGTGAAGCCATGCAGTTTCAAGGGATTAACGGATGCTTCCCTAAAGACTACAAGGTTCATGGTCAGCCTTAAACCATGCCATCTCCAAAGGTTCAAGGTCAGCCATAAACTATGCCATCTCCAAAGGTTCATGGTCAACTTTAAATCATGCCGTCTTCAAAGGTTCATGGTCAACCTTAAACCATATCATCTACAAATGTTCATGAATTTTCTTTAAATCATGTATTTCCAACCCGATCGAAATCCATTGTTACACGGTGAGACCTCATTTTTCTTTCTTCTTATGACATAGTGTGCTTCTGTAGCTAGGGGTCGTATCTTTCTTCTTATAACACGGCGTGCTTCTGTTGCTCAGGGTCTTATCTTTCTTCTTATGACACGCCATGCTTTTGTAGCTCGGGGTCTCTTCTTCTTCTTATGACACGGCGTGCTTTTGTAACCCAGGGTCTCTTCTTCTTCTTATGACACAGCGTGCTTCTGTAGCCAACAGTCTTTTCTTTCCTCTTATGACACGGCGTGCTTCTATAGCCCGGGGTCTTATCTTTCTTCTTATGACACAGTGTGCTTCTATAGCCCGAGGTCTCTTCATTTTCTTCTTATGACATGGCGTGCTTCTGTAGCCCGAGGCCTTTTCTTTCCTCTTATGACACGGCATGCTTCTGTAGCCCGGGATATCTTCTTCTTCTTATGACACGGCATGCTTCTGTAGCCCGGGGTCTTTTCTTTCCTCTTATGACACAGCGTGTTTCTGTAGTCTGGGGTCTCTTCTTCTTCTTATGACACGGCGTGCTTTTATAGCTCGATTTATTTTCTTTCCTCTTATGATACAACGTGCTTCGTAGCTCGGGGTCTCTTCTTCTTCTTTTTATGACACGGCATGCTTCGTAACCCGGGGTCTTTTCTTTCCTCTTATGACATGGCGTGCTTCTATAGCCCGGGATCTCTTCTTCTTCTTATGACATGGCGTGCTTATGTAGCCCGAGGTTTTATGTTTCTTCTTATGACATGGCGTGCTTATATAGCTCGGGGTCTCTTCTTCTTCTTATGACACAACGTGCTTCTGTAGCTCGGGGTCTTTTCTTTCCTCTTATGACACGGTGTGCTTCTGTGGCCTGGGGTCTCTTCTTCTTCTTATGACATGGTGTGCTTCTGTAGCCCGGGGTCTTATCTTTCTTCTTATGACACGGCATGTTTTTGTAGCCTAAGGTCTCTTCTTCTTCTTATGACACGGCGTGCTTCTGTAGCCTAGGGTCTTTTCTTTTCTCTTATGATATGGCGTGCTTCTATAGGCCAGGGTCCTTCCTTCTTCTTATGACACGGCGTGCTTTTGTAGCCCGGGGTCTCTTTCTTTCTTCTTATGACACAGCATGCTTTTGTAGCCCGGGTCTTTCCTTTTTCTTATGACACGGTGCTTTTGTAGCCCGGGTCTCTTTTTCTTCCTATGAGACGGTGTGCTTCGTAGCCCGAGTTTTTCTTCCTTTTATTGACACAATGCACTTCCATAGCTTGACCTAGTACAAGCCTATGCACCTACGGTCTCTCTATTGCCGAAATAATTTAGGTGTCTTCTGTCTTTAAATGCAACCTCTTCGAGGCTACAATCAATGAGGGGCAGCTGTTGACACCTATTTTTACAAAAAAAAAATTAAAAAAATTAAATTAAAATATTATTATTAAAAAAAAAAAAAAAAACCTTAGGGGTCGGGTCGCACCAAATTTGACCTTGGCTCGGCCCACCCCTTTCTTCCTTTCCCTCACGGGCCGGGCCCGGCCAGACTTATTTTCTCCCACGACCCAGCTCTTTTCCCCTTCGGCCTAGGCCCTTCCTCCCCTTAGCCTGGCTCGCTAGCTTGTCTCCCTCTTGTTGCACAAGGACCTGCAGAGAATATAAAGGAGGAGCAGCAATAGAGAGTAGAGGGATTGGGGTGGCAGGCAAACGGCGTGATCCGCGGGTCGGAGACAGTCCAGCCGGCAAGTTGGCAACTGCAGAGGCCATGCGCACCAGCCGATTGCTCTAAAGGGGGGACGGGCAAAAATACAAGAGAAGGGGGCAGAACATAGGGAATAGGAGAGAAACATAAAGAGAACCGAGA
Source organism: Eucalyptus microcorys (assembly GCA_014182515.1). Taxonomy (NCBI): domain Eukaryota; kingdom Viridiplantae; phylum Streptophyta; class Magnoliopsida; order Myrtales; family Myrtaceae; genus Eucalyptus; species Eucalyptus microcorys. Next base: position 29,334,953 of record CM024569.1, read on the forward strand.
GGGAGAAAGCGGAAACGAGAGAATCAAGATGTCACGCCTCGATCCTCGAGCGTGTGCCCATTCCTCTCTGGTCGATAAAATTTGCAACTTCCTAAGACGATTCGCCAACCCTTGTCGTTTATTGGACATGCGGAAGCGAATAATAAATCCCCTGACAGTAACGATCTCGAGATAGAAAAGCAGAACAACATATTAACAAACAAAACATGCTTTTATAAACATATCGAGTCATGTACAAATGCCTATAGCCAAAAGATTTCAAAAGACATTTCAAAAGGCTGACTCTAAAAAAGAAGCTGTCCTATCTGACCTACTCTTCAAATCACCTCGGCTCGGCTCCAGACTTTCCACTCTACGGTCCTAAAAATTGAGCCCACGACGGGGTGAGATATAAATCTCAGCGAGTTCACGCTCTAAACCTCGATTAAAAGGGTAATACGCCAAAGGGCGTTCTAATCACGCAATCACACAATCACAGAGACTTACCTCGTCTCAGATCCTCCCTGCAGGTCAGCACAATTCATATCATAGACAGCACGAAAGCGTGAGCAACAACCAAGCTCAATTGACTGGAACACCATAGTAAAATTTCAAACAAGCACCGGGGTCCTGATTATAGAGCCAAATCGTTATGACACGTCCCATACCGTGCCACACAATTTTGTCACATAATTTGACACTTCAACTCAATTCATCATGTGTTCCTAGTTTTTTTATCTCGCCATATAGCATGGCCTACTCTCTGTTCAGCGGTCTTCTGGCATTGCCAGGCGTCGTCTGTGACAGTCTGATTTTCTATTTCTATTTTCAAATTAATAAATCGGGTTTTTCATCGACGTGTCTATAGTGCTATTTTCTGAGACGATCACTTATGAGATAACTAGACTAGTTGGGAAAGTCATTAAGGGATTTTAATCCAACATGCTTGAGAATTCGACTAGAAATCGACTGCTCGACCATGTTAGTCTACAAGGGTCATTGCGGCACGCCGAAAATCTATCGAGATTGGAAATAGGTCGATTCGATTGAGATATATAATTTGGCATGGGTGATTCCATCTAATTAAAAATTCTCATTGATCGGCACAAATCGAAAAACTAACCGATTTTTCTGTCATTTTGGTACCCTATGACCGTTATTGAAATCTTGAGATTTTCACAACAACCGAGAGTTGCCAATGAGTCGCAGATGTACATAGTGGTTTGAAAATAATCAACCACGGGTCAATTGCACCGAAAATTCTCAAAAAACTACTTGATAGTTTTGGTCGCGCTAAAATCACGTCTGACTAAATTTAATTGTGAAATTTATTTCGATTTCAGAAATTTAGAACTCTCATGTGTCACGATTAATTCTAAGAATGTCGTTGTATCTTTTCAAGAATTATGGACAAACAAGAATTGTGGTGGAAAATGCAAAATCCAGCGAATTAAAGGAAGGTGAGGAAAGCCATAATTCGAAGTGAATTTTAGTCTTCGGTATGGAACAAATTGAGATGTGTATAATAAGGATTTAAGTGGGCTTAATCCTTGTTAGCTAAGGTTATAAAGAGATAAAATGAAAAAGGGAAAAGTTAATGAAATGGCTGCAAAATTCGGATGAGTGCCCATCAAGAGGGATTCCACCAACATTTGAATTACATTTGAGCAAGATAAGGTTGCTTAGGATTGGCGGGCCACTTGAAAATGAAAAGAGCAAGTTTTCCATGGAATAAGGACCTATGCCTTGTGGAATTTGGGGAGGGGAACCCTCCATGGTCCTTCTTCCTCTTCTCTCTCACTCCCATCCGCGCGTAGCTTTCCCCCTTGGTGCCATGCGTCTGCCCCTCTCTCCTTCTTTTCTTTCTTTACTTTTCCTTTCCTTTTCTCAATCGTGCAAGCCTTTGTCTTCTTCTTCTTTAAACGCTTCAGTCCTTTGTCTCAGCTTCCTCTTGGCTGACCAACTCAACACAGCAACCGAAAAAAAAAGAAAGCTCTATTTCGATGCTGCCAAACCTGGAGCAGCAACCGTCCATGATCCGAACTGGCCTTTGTTTGCTGATCAATCGCCCCCACCAGCAAGCCCACGACCCATCAAGATCGGCGTCACTCCAGCTTCCATGTGTCGGAAGCTCTGCAGCTCCGTCCACTGGTGTTGTCACCATACCTCAACTCACCCTTCCTTTGTTTCAGCTCACCTTCACCGTTGAAGGACCCAACCTCTTCGCCCGTGTTGCCGTCCAGCTGCTGGAGCACCAATAGCTTCAAACCAGCCCATCAGCCGGTGAGTCAATGCTGCCGTGTCACAGCCGTGCCTTTGCAGTTGTAGCATAACCGCTGCTCGGCCTCCTCTGGCAGAGAGCAAGCCCTCTCAGTTGTGAGCCAAGGGCTTCTCAACCTTATTCCAGGCTAACTAGAGCCACTCCGGCATCCTAGGAGGTTGCGGCTTGGCTGCTGCCGCTCAGTCAGCAATGGTAACCTTGGATTTTCTTGTTAGGTGAGTTAATTTCCCTAAGTTTTGATTAGGGGCTAACTACACTTGTTTATGAGATTGGTGGTTTAAGATTGGTTTAGGTTAGCTTAAGTAGAGGTTAGTGATGATTTATAATAGTTAGATTTATCTTAGAATGGATTAATATTAGTCTAATGAGGGAGATTAGCATCATTTAGGGTGGGTTGTTCGAAAACAGGGGCTGTTCTTCAGAACTGGTCCCTGGACACTTTCCACTTGTAAATTTTGTAGATCGAGATTGGTTACTAATTGGAACCGACGTCTTCTAGAGAAATGTTTTAGACATCCTAAGATACAACATATATTTTTCTCAAGATTTTTAGGGACTCAGAAGTAGGAGATATTAGCTCCGTCATTTTCAAACAGAACTTCAATTTTCGCTGGAACTGGTGACCTTTTAGGATTCTATGGGTTTTTATCGACTCTTGGAGTTCGAATTTTAAAATGGTTTCTTCACAAAAGTTGTTTTTCACCTCTTCTAGTTTACCATACTCAAATTTCAGATTAAACGGACATGTTTAGGACCTTGAACCAAACTGATTTTGGAAAACTGACTTTCTGGAAACGGACCCGGTTTTGGTGCTGGATGGAGAGATTTACTGGGCCGAATATAGAAGGATCTGGATTTATATGTTTGCATGAAAAATGTTTTTTTATGTGTCCTTTATGACATGTCTAAATTTTAAAATTTTCTGAATTCAATTGGTTAGATTTCTGGAGTTAAAATTGGAGATGTGCAAGTGGATTGTTTATGCCGGTTAGGGCTGGTATTCATAATGCTTTGCTTGCTTGAATTTTCATATTTGGTGATGTAATTGAATTATGCAACTGATTGATGAATTATGAAATTTGATAAATGCATAAACGATATGAGAACTCGTCACTAGCCTTTGGGGCCAGACGATGCTCCTTCGGGAATGCCCCAAGTCAATGGATACTGGTCGCAGAAGATGCTGGGCTGATGCTCCTAACTGGAATGCCATCTAAATGTAGACGTTGCCGTGCTCGATGATGCGAGACAATGCCTGGCCAGGCCGGAAGACCGCTAACTATCGAATTGGCCGTGACCATTGGGTCGAAGTCAGTTGAGGCTTATGAATGATTGAAATTGAGGGACCTAATGAGGAAACTGAATTTTATGGTGCGGTATGGGACGTATCATAATAATTTAGTTTGATAATTGGGGGCCTGTGTGATTATGATGTGATGTACGCCCATGCATATACACATGTTGAAATGTCCCTATGATATGTGATCTCAATACAGTATGTACAAATTGATTGATACCGACATGCGGGAAATGCCGATGTTCGAGAACTATGAGAATTGTGGTTAGAATGCATGTGGGTGTACTTTTCTCCTAATCGGGATTTAGGGGATGGACTCGCTGAGACATTGTCTCACCCCTTTGTGGGCTAAATTTTTCAGGTCCCTAGATGGAACACTGTCAAGTCAGATGCAGAAGGTTGCAGGAAGTGAAGTATGAGTTTTCCTGTAGCTTTTTCCAGATGTTGACGGGTCTTCCGTCTAATCTGGATAATGGGTGACAGCTCACCTAGGACTATTGAAAAGTCTAGCAGGGTTGTAGGGAGGGACTTGATCCTATGGATGAGGAGCTTGGAGCGTAGTTAGCCTAGACGCTCTTCTTTTTTATATAGACCCGTGTTCTGTTAGCTTTTATGTACATAAACACTACTGTAAAAATATGTGTGTTTTGTGAAAATACAATCCTATGTTTGCTATCCCATTTCTGTGTTGTCTGGACGTTATTATTTCATTTCCGCTTGTGCAATAAAATGAATGGGTCGGCAACAATTCTTGGGAGGTTGCGAGTTTTTACGACCACTAAGGGATGTGCATGCACTCGAGGTTCAGGTCATGACATCCCCATTTAAATGGTATCAAAGCAAGTTAGTGTTTGGAGTGATAAGGTGCGATGGGGAGAAGTACACTAACAATGCCATAAGTTGTGTACGGCGCTCACTTTGGTGCCAAAAGTTTCAATTGGATCACTTAAGTGCCAAATCGAGGAAAAACAATCACTTTGGTGCCACTAGCGAGATATTTCAGCCAAAATGATGACATGGCTTTTATCTTTAAAAAAAAAATCGACATGGCTTGAGAAACGACGTCGTTTTCCATCTTCCTTAAGAAAACGATGTCATTTTGCCGTCCTAAGTGGATGGTCTCACAAAAATGACGCTGCACAACTCATTTTGAGATTTTATTTATTTATTTGGAGATTAAAATTAGTGTTTCGATCCTCATCGGCCGCCGTCGCTCAGCCGTCGACCTAGCTTGCTCGGCCGCCATCGCTTGGCGATGTGAGGTTCGCACTTGAGCGAGATCATGGCCTTTGACTTTGCCGCCGAATGGCCAAGTCGGGGTCGGGGTCGGGGTCGGAGCCGTGGCCGTCAAGCGCAGGGGCCGTCAAGGACGGCGACTGGCCCATCACTGACAGAGGCAAAGGCGAGGGATGTGGGCGATTGAAGGGGGAGGAGGAGGGAAAACCATCGACACCAGCGACGGTGCGGACGTCGGGGTTGTTGGGGGTGGGGGAGCAAAAGACGTTGGAGTAGCCGTAGACGTCGGGGCCAACCTAGTTGGTGGTGAAGTTGTTAGGGTCAGAGAGGATGGCCTACTTTAGGGCCTAGAGGGCGACGTAGGGATTGCGGAGGCGCGGGTTCTCGAAGGAGGCGGAGGGGTCGATGGCAACTTGCTCACCGTGGTCGCCGAACTCATCAAGGTAGTGGAGGAGGTGGTGGTGCTTGGTGGCGCCATGGGCAGTGGCGAAGAGGACAGCAAGGGAGGAGAAGAGGGACGAAGAAGGCGGCGATGGCTGAGATTATCTAGTAGTTTTAGGGTTTAGGGTTTTGAATTGGGGGAGAGACATCAAACGACAACGTTTTTATGGTTTACATACTGACTGTACTCTCCGGCGAGTCACTTCAGTGTCAAAAATTAATAAAAAAGTGCCACGTCGAATTTTCGGTCAATTTGATCGGAGTTGGCACCAAAATGATTATTTTTCAAACTTTTTGGCACCAAAGTGAGTGCCGTACACAATGTAGGCACTGATAGTGTACTTCTCCCAGGTGCGATGAGTCATGGGATAGTTAGTAGAAAAGGCTTTTAATATGCTGATGCATGTGAGTGATAGTTGATTGATAGCTTGTTTGTGAAATCACTCAAATTCTAACCTGATGGTTGAATTGGAAACATGTGTCTATAAAGAATCTGCACCATGAGTGACCAAGATCAGAGAACGCCTAGAAAGAGGTCAATAGGACTTATTACTCGGGCTAGGATGCCGACCAGAGTTGGTGCTCAAGGTAATAGAGGTAAACCGCTGGCTCAGGCCAACGCTAGTGATGTAGCACCGCAACCAGTTTTGTCGGTTGGTGCTGGGGTAGCAGCACCTGGTGATCCGGGAACTGTTGGGATCATGCAAGTGCTAGGAGCGATGAGAGATTTAATGGGACAATAGGTTTAGAATCAAGTAGCCGCCATAACTGCCACCCCTACAGCTGCTGCTACTGCTGCTGCCAATGTTGCTGTTGCTGCTACACCCTATTGCCGCACCTGATGAGGTTCTACCAGGGAACGTGGTTGTAGAGAGACCTATACACAAGCTGGTGGAACAACTTTTAAAGTTGAGTCCACCAAGATTCACCGGTACAGAGGATCTAGAGATTGCCTCTCGTTGGATTCAGGATTTAGAGAAGGCATTTGCTCTTTTAAGGTGTAGTGAGGAAGAGAAAGTAACCCTAGCAGTCTATCAGCTGCAGGGCAACGCCAACACCTGGTGGAGAGCCATATGAGAGACCGTGTTTCTGAAAGGAGTAGTTCCGTCATAGAATGCCTTCCTTAGGGCATTCAACGAGCAGTATTTCTCGAAGAGCGCCAGAGAGTAGAAAATGGAAGAATTCCAGTGTCTCTGCCAAGGATCAATGACTGTTGACTAGTATGAGGTCAAGTTTGCAGAACTTTCACAATATGCTCCGAGATTGGTAGAGGATCCTGAGGAAAAGGCTCGAAGGTTCAAGAATGGCCTTCGATTAGAGTTGAAGCAACCATTGGTGCCTTTTGACCTGCATGACTATCGGGAAATTTATCAACGAGCTCAACTGATAGAAAGGGATTTGAACGAGCAAGTTGCTACGTCAGGGTTGAGGTTTAACGCAAACAAGAACATTATCAAGTTCGAGAAGAAACCCATGGTCGGAAGAAGGTATCCTGTTCCACCTAATAGAAAAGGTGGGGTGGGTAAATCAGCACCGAGTAATAATGGAGTCTATTGCTTCTGTGGGAGACGACATGGATCTGCACCATGCCATGCTAGGATAGGAGCCTGCTATGGATGTGGCTAACAAGGCCACTAGGACAAAGATTGTCCCAGACGACCAGTGGGACAGCAGTTACCACCTCCACCACCGATAGGTCAGAACAGGGGGTACGCACCCCCAAATGCACAGCAAGGTGAACCAGTTAGGTCTCCAGCACGAGGAAGGACGTACACCATCACCAGAGGTCAGGCAGAGGATGCACCGAATGTGATCACAGGTAGTGTTTCCCTAAATGATCATTCAACATACGCTTTATTTGACCCTGGTGCAACTCATTCATTTATAGCTAAACAATTTATTAAGTTAATAGGATTGAGTCCTAAATTGTTGGAATCAACTGTTAGTATATCGACACCATTAAAAGATGGGGTATTGTCTATGATAGGCTGTCCTAATTGCAAGTTGATGATTGGTGAGCAAGAGGGGAGAATAGACCTGATTGTTTTAGCCATGTATGATTTCGATGTAATAATTGGTATGGACTGGCTCACCAAGCAATGAGCTAAGATGGACTGCTATCGTAAAACGATTCAGTTCAACTTGCTTGAGAATGGAAGTTTCGAGTTTAGTGGAAGTCAAGGAAGACCTTCAATTACCCTAATCTCGTCACTTGAGGCAACCTAGTCATTAAACGAAGGTTGTCAGAGTTACTTGGCGACTGTCATGGACAAGACAGTTAAGGAGTTGAAGATTGAAGATATCGCAGTGGTACAAGAATTTCCTAATGTTTTTCCAAAAGAATTGCTAGGTCTACTACCAGAAAGGGAGATAGAATTTGTGATTGAGTTAGCCCCCGGAACAGAACAAATCTCTAAGGCTCCTTACCGGATGGCATTATTAGAGTTGAAAGAACTGAAGGTGTAGATGTAGGAATTGTTAGATAAGGGATTTATACGTCCCAGTGCATCATTATGGGGAGCTCTAGTTCTGTTTGTGAAAAAGAAAGACGGTTCGTTACGTCTGTGCATCAACTATCGACAACTCAATCAGGTGACTATTAAGAATAAATATTTGTTTCTGAGGATAGACGACCTATTTGACCAACTGCAAGGAGCGTCGATATTTTCTAAAATCAACCTGAGGACGGGATATCATCAGTTGAGGATCAGGAAGGAGGACATTCCTAAGTCAGCATTTCGTACCCGATACAACCATTATGAATTCACTGTAATGCCGTTCGGACTGACGAACGCCCCAGCTGCTTTCATGGATCTAATAAACCGAGTGTTCAAGGAATACCTAGATCAGTTCGTGATCGTATTCATTGATGATATCCTAGTGTAATCTAGAAGTCCAGAGGAGCATGGATGACATTTGAGATCGCACTCCAGGACTCGAGGATTCATGAGTTGTCGGCCAAGTTTAGTAAATGCGAGTTCTAGTTAACTCGTGTTGCTTTCCTAGGACATGTGATTTCATGTGAAAGAATTTTTGTGGTCCTGTCCAAGATTGAGGCAGTAATTAATTGGACGAGACCGACATCAGTGACGGAGATCAGAAGTTTTCTGGAGTTAGCAGGATACTACAGACGGTTCGCGGAAGGATTTTCAGCATTAGCTTTGCCAATGACTCGCCTACTAAATAAGGAAGAGAAGTTCATGTGGACAGACAAGTGTGAAGATAGTTTCCAGGAACTTAAGCAAAAAGCTGACCACCACGCTTGTGCTGACCATTCCATCTAATCCTGGAGGATACCAGATCTACAGTGATGCGTCATTTAAAGGACTAGGTTGCGTGTTAATGCAACATGACAAAGTTGTTGCATACGCGTCCCATCAGTTGAGACCTCACGGGCTAAACCATCCGATGCATGACTTGGAACTTGCAACAATCTTTTTCGCTTTGAAGATTTGGAGATATTATTTGTGTGGAGAAAGATTTCAAATCTTCACGGACCATCAAAGTCTCAAGTATCTATTCTCTTAGAAAGAGTTGAACATGAGACAGCGTTGCTGAATGGAACTCTTGAAGGATTATGATTGTGATATTTTGTATTACCCTGGAAAAGCAAATAAAGTTGCAGATGCGTTGAGTCGGAAGTCTTCAGTGGCACAAATGGTGCTTAAGGAATGGACTTTGATCGAGAAGATTAGAGATTCGGATTTCAAGTTTGAGGTAGGCCACCTTTCAAATCTTATGGCCACCCTCAGAATTGAACCGGAACTACAAATGAGAATTAAGACACTTCAGTGGACCAACCCAGAGATCCAAAAAGTTGTACAGGAGGAGGTAGGAAAGAGAAAACCAGATTTCCACATTTCAGAAGACGGAACATTGAGATTTAGAGGACAATTGTGTGTACTCGATGATGCAGAGCTTAAAGAAGAAGTCCTATCAGAAGCACATCGTAGCAGTTACAGCATACATCCTGGCAGTACGAAAATGTTTTAGAATTTACGTCAACACTATTGGTGGTCAGGTATGAAAGTAGACATAGCTAAGCATGTCGCCAAATGTTTGACGTGTCAGCAAGTAAAGGCTCAGCACTATAAACCGGAAGGACTCTTACAACCTTTCGAGATTCTCAAGTGGAAATGGAAGCACATCATAATGGATTTTGTGACAGGCCTATCGAGGAGTCAGAGAGGTAATGATTCTATTTGGGTAGTGGTCGATAGACTGACGAAGTCGGCCCACTTCATCGCAATACAGAAAGACCTTGATTTAGATAGGCATGCAGAGCTGTACGTCCGTCAAATTGTTCGTCTGCATGGAGTGCCAGTGACGATAATGTTAGACCGAGACCCGAGATTTACAGCTGCATTTTGGAAAAGTTTGCAGGCTACCTTAAGAACGAAACTGCAGTACAGTACAGCTTATCATCCTCAGACGGATGGCCAATCTGAAAGGACCATCCAAACCCTTGAAGACATGCTACGAGCATGTGTGTTAGATTTCAAAGGAAACTAGGAAGAACAACTTCATCTCATCGAATTCGCCTACAACAATAGCTACTAGCAGAACATTCAAATGGCCCCTTTTGAAGCATTGTATGGCCGAGTGTGTAGAACGCCGATATGTTGGGATGAAGTCAGGGAACAAAAGATCACAGGCCCAGAGTTAATCAAGCAGTCAGTGGATGTCGTTACAGTTATCAGAAACAGACTAAAGACTGCTCATAGTTGCCAGAAAAGCTACGTCGACAAGCAATGAAGACCACTGGAATTCCAAGTTGGTGAGCACGACTTTTTGAAGGTGTCACCAATGAGGGGTACTTCACGCTTTGGCAAGAAAGGGAAATTAAGTCCAAGGTACGTAAGTCCCTTTGAAATTCTAGAAAGAATAAGGACTTTGGCATATCGCCTTGCGTTGTCGTTGAGACTTGCTCAAGTTCATAATGTCTTCCACGTGTCGATGCTGAGGAAGTATGAACCTAACCCGATCCACTTACTGAATTTTGAAGAATTGGACGTGGACGATATGGTGTCGTACAAGGAGAAACCAATTCAAATTGTGGATTGAAAAGAGTAGGTCCTACGTACCAAGACGATTCCATTAGTCAAAGTGGTTTGGCAACACCACAACACAGAAGGAGCAACCTGGGAAAGTGAGGACACAATGAAGCAACAATACCCTTACCTTTTTGATTTGAGAGATGTAAAGACTTAAATCTCGAGGACGAAATTTTTATAAGAGAGGAAGAGTTGTGACAGTCTGATTTTCTACTTCTATTTTCAATTGAATAAATTAGGCTTTTCATCGAGGTGTCTATAGTACTATTCTCTGAGCCGATCACTCATGAGATAACTAGACTAGTTGGGGAAGTCATTAAGGGATTTCAATGCAACAGGCTTTAGAATTCAACCAAGAATCGACTGCTCGATCGTGTTAGTCTGCAAAGGCTCATTGCGGCACAGTCAAAAATCAATTAGAGACCGAAAATAGGTTGATTCGATTGAGATATATAATTAGGCATTAATGATTCCATCTAACTACAAAATTCTCATCGATCAGCACTAAACTGATTTTTCTGTCGTTTTGATATCCTATGTCCGTTATTGAAATATTGAGATTTTCACGATAATCAAGAGTTGCCAATGAGTCGAAGATGTACATAGTGGTTCGAAAATAATCGACCACGGGTCAATTGCACCAAAAATTCCCAAAAAACTACACGATAGTTTTAGTTGCGCTAAAATCACATCTGACTGAATTTAACTGTGAAATTTATTCCGATTTCAAAAATTTGGAACTCTCATGTGTCACGATTAATTCTAAGAATGTCGTTGTATCTTTTCAAAAATTATGGACAAACAAGAATTGTGGTGGAAAATGCAAAATCCAACGAATTAAAGGAAGGTGAGGAAAGCCATAATTCGAAGTGAATTTTAGTCTTTGGTATGGAACGAATTGACATGGGTATAATAAGGATTTAAGTGGGCTTAATCCTTGTTAGCTAAGGTTATAAAGAGATAAAATGAAAAAGGGAAAAGTTAAAGAAATGGCTGCAAAATTCGGATGGGTGCCCATCAAAAGGGATTCCACCAATACTTGAATTTCATTTGAGCAAGATAAGGTTGCGTAGGATTGGTGGGCCACTTGAAAATGAAAGGAGCAAGTTTTCCATGGAATAACGACCCATGCCTTGTGGAATTTGGGGAGGGGGACCTCCAAGGTCCTTCTTCCTCTTCTCTGTCACTCCCATCCGCGTGTAGCTTTCCCCCTTGGTGCTGTGCGTCTGCCCCTCACTCCTTCTTTTCTTTCTTTACTTTTCCTTTCCTTTTCTCCATCGTGCAAGCCTTTGTCTTCTTCTTCTTTAAACGCTTCGGACCTTTGTCTCAGCTTTCTCTTGGCCAACCAATTCAACATACCAACTAAAAATAGAGAAAGCTCTGTTTCGGTGCCGCCAAACCTGGAGCAGTAACCATCCATGATCCGAACTAACCTTCATGTTTCGCTTCTCACGGCTCTGGCCTTTGTTTGCTGATCAATCACCCACAACAGCAAGCCCACGACCCATCGAGACCAGTGTCACTCTAGCTTCCTTGTGCTGGAAGCTCTACTGCTCCGTCCAGTGGTGTTGCCACCATACCTCAACACACCCTTCCTCTGTTTCAGCTCACCCTCACCGGCGAAGGATCCAACCTCTACGCCTGTGTTGCCGTCCAACTGTTGGAGGACTAGTATCTTCAAACCAGCCCATCAGCCGGCGAGCCAACGCTGCTGTGTCACAGCCGTGCCTTCGCGGTTGTAGCACAATCGCTGCTCGGCCACCTCTGGCCAAGAGCAAGCCCTCTCAGCAATGAGTCGAGGGCTTCTCAGCCTTGTTCCAGGCTGACCGAAGCCACTCTGGCGTCCTAGGAGGTTGCAGCTTGGCTACTTCCACTCAGTCAGCAATGGTAACCTTGGATTTTCTTGTTAGGTGAGTTAATTTCCCTAAGTTTTGATTAGGGGCTAACTACACATGTTTAGGAGGTTGGTGGTTTAAGATTGGTTTAGATTAGCTTAGGTAGAGGTAGTGATGATTTATAATAGTTATATTTGTCTTAGAATGGATTAATATTAGTCTAATGAGGGAGATTAGCATCATTTAGGGTGGGTTGTTCGAAAACAGGGGCTGTTCTTCAGAACTGGTCCCTGGACACTTTCCGTTTGTAAATTTTGTAGGTCGAGATTGGTTGTGAATTGGAATCTAACGTCTTCTAGAGAAATGTTTAAGACATCCTAAGCTACAACATATAGTTTTTTCAAGATTTTTAGGGACTCAAAAGCAGGAGATATCAACTCCGTCATTTTCAAACAGAACTTCAATTTTCGCTGGAACTGGTGACCTTTCAGGATTCTATGGGTTTTTATCAACTCTTGGAGTTCTAATTTTAAAATGGTTTCTTCACAAAAGTTGTTTGTCACCTCTTCTAGTTTAACATACTCCAAGTTCAGATTAAACAGATATGTTTAGGATCTCAAACCAAACTGATTTCGGAAACCTGACTTTCTGGAAACGAACCCAGTTTTGGTGCTGGATGGAGCGATTTACTGGGCCGAATATAGAAGGATCTAGATTTAGATGTCAGCATGAAAATTTTTGTTTTTTTCTGTGTCCTTTACGACATGTTCAAATTTTAGAATTTTCTAAATTCAATTGGTTAGATTTCTAGAGTTAAAACCGGAGATGTGCAAATGGACTGTTTCTGCCGATTAGGGCTAGTACTCATAATGCTTTGCTTGCTTGAATTTTCATATTTGGTGATGTAATTGAATTATGCAACTGATTGATGAATTATTAAATTTGATAAATGCATAAATGATAAGAGAACCCATCACGAGCCTTTGGGGCTGGACGATGCTTCTTCGGGAATGCCCTAAGTCAACGAATGCTGGTCGCAGTGGATATTGGGCGGATGCTCCTAATTGGAATGCCATCTAAATGTATACGTTGCTGTGCTCGATGGTGCGAGACGATGCCCGGCCAGGCCGAAAGACCGCTAACTGTCAAGTTGGCCGTGATCGTTGGGTCGAAGTCAGTTGAGGCTTATGAACGATTGAAATTGGGGGACCTAATTAGGAGTCGGAATTTTATGGTGCGGTATGGGATGTATCATAATAATTTAGTTTGATAATTGGGGGCCGTGTGATTGTGATGTGATGTGCGCCCATGCATATACATATGTTGAAATGTCCCTACGATATGTGATCTCAATACAGTATGTACAAATCGATTGATATTAACATGCAGGGAAATGCTGATGTTCAGAGAACTATGAGAATAGTGGTTAGAATGCATGTGGGTGTACTTTTTTCCTAATCGGGATTTAGGGTATGGACTCGCTGAGACGTTGTCTCACCTCATTGTGGGCTAAATTTTTCAGGTCCCTAGATGGAACACTATCAAGTCAAATGCATAACGTTGCAGGAAATGAAGTATGAGTTTTTCTGTAGCCTTTTCCAGATGTTGACAGGTCTTCTGTCTAATCTGGATAATGGGTGACAGCTCACCCAGGACTATCGAAAAGTCTAGGAGGGTTGTAGGGAGGGACTTGATCCCATGGATGAGGAGCTTGGAGCGTAGTTAGCCTAGAAGCTCTTCTTTTTGATATAGACCCGTGTTCTGTTATATTTTTATGTACATAAACACTACTGTAAAAATATATGTGTTTTGTGAAAATATAATCCTATGTTTGCTATCACATTTCTGTGTTGTCTGGAGGTTATTATTTTGTTTTCGCTTGTGCAATAAAATGACTGGGTTGGCAACAATTCCTGGGAGGTTGCAAGTTTTTACAACCACTAAGGGATGTGCATACGCTTGAGATTTGGGTCGTGACATCGTCTCACCTTATTGAGCACGGCAACGTCTCTACTAGACGGCTTTCCCAAAGCAGCATAGGTCCCAAATCTGCTACAACTGGCTTCCCGTTGTCTTGGGGCATCCCATATAGGGGCACGTCCAGCTCAACAGCTCGGGACGGGTTCTCTTAACCAACACACGACCATTCAATCTTGGTCCAGGACACCGTGCCTTGTGCTAAAATGCCTCAATTAAAATAATGATCCTAGCATATTTTCTTCGTATTAGAAATACATAGTAAAATAGTCGTGTGTGGGTACACGGTCAATTTCGAACCAGAAAGACTGATATTCTCAAATTTAAAATTCCACTGTTTTATATAGTATATAAAACCATTTTCGATATTAAAATCCGACGCCCAAGATTTTCTGAATAAATATTGAAATTTAAAATTTTTGGAATAAATAACCAAAATTCCAATCAGCACTCAATTTGCATAAATTAACACTCAATTGCATAAATTAACCACATCATTGCAATCGGCACCAAATTCCAGCCATTGGCTATCTTGGTCTAATTTCCAGAAAATATTTAATAATTAAATAATTCAATTTAAATTCTAAAAATACTAACTTAGGCTAGAAATACCTAATTAATTACCGAAATAGGCTCGGAAAATTTTCGAACCAATCTAGATAAATAATACAGCTTATTATTAGCCTACTAAGTAGAGTTTAATGCATAAACTCAACGGTTTAGCATGAAAACTAGTTCATCGCAACGACGGCATGACAGCGGCCGAAACTTGAACTTTCGGTGGCGTCAATGGACACTTAGATCGGGTTAGAAAGGCCTTGCAAGCCCATAGCAATTGCTGGGCTTGGTCCTGGGCTTAGGCTGAGACGTGCGGCTGGGCTGCTGCACTTGGTTTGGTGGGCTGGGCTTGCTGCAGGCGTGTGGGCTCGGCAGACTTCGCTAGAGGTGCTACGGACGAAGAGGGATGGAGCGGTGTCGTTGCCGGGGTCAACGAACCGGCTGAAGAAGCAGCTATTGTCTTTGGCTGCGGGGAAATGAGCAGAGGTGATGACATGAAGAAAAGTTGGGCCGTTGGTGGGGTTTTAGGCTGACGCGACAACGTGAGAGAGAGATTAGGTGGAGAGATGGGCAGACGGTGTCTTCGATGGAGATGGCCATGTAGATTTGCGGTCAATAAACCTGCTAGAGTTGACTTCGATGGAACTGAAGACACGGACGAGGCAGCTGCTGTCGAAGGTTTGGAGCTGGCTCTTGCAGGGAGATGAGTGGCCAACCAAAGATGGTGCAGGCGCTAAGGTTGTCTTCGGTGGAGATGAAGACACGAGGAGGGACCGATGGTTGACCAAGCAAGAGGAAGACATGGGGAATGGAGCAACAATTTTCAATGGAGATGGTAACGAATTGGGGGGTTTGCTTGGTTACAGAGAAAGAAAAGAAAAGATGGAGAGGAAGCTGGTGTTCAAGCGTGAAGAAGAAGACGAGCAGAAGAGGGGGAACGAAGTCAACAAAAATAATCAATTGCATTAATTGCTTGGTCCCCCCTAAAGTCCTCATGTATATCCTAATGTCCCCCATTTCTTTCTTACTTATAAAATCCTATAAATAAACTAATTTAAGCCAAAATTGCTGCCCCAACAAGCTCCGAATTTGCGCAACTTTTGGACTTCAATTTCTTCATAAAATTCCCCAATTCAACGTCCAAATTTGATGAAGAAAAGCTCGCACAATATCTGAAATTTCCTTTCACCCCAGTAGCTCGGTTTGGAAGCCAAAAATCCCTTCAATTCGGCCCGTTCTTTTTCAAATCATTTGAAACGATTTTCCGTAAAAATCCTAGAATTGTCAAAAATTCTTCGGAGGATGAGTCAACATTCCTAAAATAAATTGTGACATGACAGAACTTTTAATTTCTAAAATCGGGTTCAATTTCGCGGTTAATTTCAATATGACTTGATTTTAGCATGATCTAACCTACCATATAGCTTTTAGGAATTTTTAGTGCAATTGGTTTGTGGTTGATTATTTTCGAACCACAATGTACGTCTTTAACACATTGGCGACTCTCGGTTGTCGTGAAAATCTCGATGTTTCAAATACGGACACAGGGTACAAAAATGACAGAAAAATCGGCCTAGTGCCGTTTGACAGAAATTTTGTAATTAGGTGGAATCACCCGCACACTAATCATATACCTCTATCAAATCTACCTATCTCCGGTCTTTGTCGATTTTTTACTGTGCTGTAATGACCATTGCAGATTAACACGATCGAGTAGTTGATTCCTAGTCGAATTCTCAAGTGCATTGCGTTTAGATTCCTTAATTGCTTCCCTAGATAGTCTAGTTATCTCATGAGTGATCAGCTCGGAGAATAGCACTATAGGCACGTTGATAAAAGGCCCGATTCATTCAATCGAAAACAAAGCCTGAAATTCAGGATGTCACAACCAAGAGGGAGAAGAAGACTCGTGGAGGTTAGCGAAGGAGCCGAGGAGCCCCCCGGAGCGCCCTGCCACCGTCGATGAGCCGCCGATCGCCGCCATTCCCGCTAGAAACCAGGTAGGCCTTTCCTCGAACACTTAGCATGCATCTCCGGAAATGAGCCGACCAGAGCTCATCCCAACCACCTACTTGTCCCTGTTACCCTACTTGATGTTCTGGCATTTTTTTTTTTTGGAGTTCGGATCAGTGCTCAAGCCTTGGTCGAGACAAAATTCGTTAGGTTATAGCGCCCCCACCTGCTTCCTCTCCATCTAATTAACTACATAATCCATGCTTAACATAAACTAATCACCCCTTAAGTGTCATTAACTCCATAAACAGAGTTTAGTGAGTAAACTCACTGGTTTAGCGCAAAAAAACAGTTCACGTGACAGCGGTGTGATGGCGGCGCCAAAGGAAGCTTGGACCTAGCCAAAAAATTTCTTGCAAGCCCACAGCGAAACTGCTGGGCTCGACTTAACTAGGCTGCAACTGCGGGCTAAGCTAACTTTGAGTGGGCTGGCCTCGGTTCAGGACTGGGCTGACTTGCGGGCTTCATGCAGTTGAAGATGGGCTGGGCCGTTGATGGCGTGAGTAGCAACAGCGAAGGAGCAGAATTGGCGGAGAGGGGATGCATCGAAAGAGTTGCTGAAGTCAACGCTAAGGGGTTTCGGTGGGGTGTCATTGTTGGTGGTTGACTCGGTGAGTGATGAAGTGAACTGTGAGATTGGCACGGGACATGTGGCAGTGTGGATGAATGATTGGTGAAGACAAAAGATGGTGGGGGAGCAATGAAGATGACGCTAGCGTGAGCTACAGGCTGAGCTTCGAAGGAAAACTAAAAAAGAGAGGGCAGAGTAGTTCGGTCCAATGAGAAGAAGTTGGGCTCGAAGGAAAGAGAAGAGAAGGCGGTGAAGGAGTTGACTCGGTGGGAGGGTTCCTTATGGACAGGTAGCAGTGAAATGGAGGAGAATGAAGGGATTCGTCCACTGGTGGGGCAGAGGAACGTGCAGGAAATGAAAAGAAAATAGAAGCAAAAGACTTTGGTGAAATGGGATGCTCGCACGAAGGAGGGGTGGTAGATTGGCGTGCTGGAGAAGGCGAAGGAGAGGGGGGAAGTCAATTAAAATATCTCATTTTCATCATGAATTGGTCCCCAAAAGTCCACATGTTCATCCTCTTTGTCCCCCATAATACTTTCTTGCATAATTTCTCACAAATAACTCATTTTGGTGCCAAATGTTGTAGCCCCCATACAAGCCTCCGAATTCCACAATTTCAGACTTCAATTTCTTCACCAATTCTCCAATTTGATGTCCAATTTTGTTGAAGAAGAAGCCCACACAATTTCCACAATTTCCCTTCACCAAATAGCTCACTATGGAGGCCCAAAATCTCTTCAATTTGGCCCCTCCAAAATTCGTTTCTTTTCCAAATCATCCGAATTGATTTTCCGTAAAAAATCCCGAGCTTACCAAAAATTTTTCAAAGGATGAGTCGACATTTCTAAAATAAATCGTGATATGACAGAACTTTTAATTTCTGAAATCGGGTTTAAATTTGCAATTAATTTCAATCTGATGCGATTTTAGCGTGACCTAAGCTACTGATAGCTTTTAGGAATTTTTAGCGCATTTCACCCGCAGTTGATTATTTTCGATCCACATTATATATCTTCGACTCATTGGCGACTCTCAGTTGTCGCGAAAATCTCGAGGTTTCAAATACGGACATCGGGTACCGAACCGACAGAAAATTGGGTTAGTGCTGTTCAACGCGAATTTTGCAATAAGGTATAATCACCCACACTTCAATTGTGTACTTCCATCAAATCAACTTATATCCAATCACTAATCGCTTATAATGGTGCCATATTGACCCTTGTCAATTATCACGGTCGAACAGTCCATTTATAATTGAATTCTCAAGTCTGTCGCGTTTAGATTCCTTAACGGCTTCATCTAATAAACTAGTTATCTCGTGAGTGGTCAATTTAGAAAAAAAAGGCTATAGGCGCGTCGATGAAAGGCCTAATTCATTTCATCGAAAACAAGGTTGAAAATTGGGACGTCACAATTAGTATCCATTGTTAAGGATCAATAACTTGTTTGATCAACTACAAGGAGCTTCGGTATTTTCCAAGATTGACCTAAGGACAGGTTACCATCTATTGAGGATTAAGAAGAAGAACATATCGAAGATGGCATTTCGTACGCATTATGGTCATTATGAGTTCATCATGATGCTGTTTGTTCTTACCAATGCCCCAGCTGCTTTCATGGATTTGATGAATCGAGTATTTAAGGAGTACTTAGACTAGTTTGTGAGCGTGTTCTTTGACAACATTTTAGTATACTCAAAGAGTCCATAGGAATATGAACAACACTTAAGAATGGTACTCCAGACCTTATGGGAATACGAGCAATATGCCAAGTTTAGTAAGTACTTTAGTAAGTGCGAGTTTTCTATTGATCTTGTATTCAGTATACATAATTGAACTCTCGTGATTACATGACAAATGAGGGTCGTCCACGATTCGAAGAGGCACAAACGTGAATTGAAAAATATTGACCACGGGTCAACTACGTGAAAACCCATAAAAGCCACATGATAGTTTAGGTCATACGAAAGTTGCATTCAATCGATTTTTAACTATGAAATTTAATTGGATTTCGGGTATCGAACTTTTGAGGGTTTCAAAACTAATTTGTTGGACATCGCCTCATCGTTCGTTGAATTATCGGCAAGTTCGGAATTTTTGAAAAAGGAATTATTGGACAAAAATTAAAGACTGAAAAAGGAAAATTTGGATCCAATGGAAAAATGGTGATTTATGGGCCAAGGATTTAGTTTTAAAGGAAAATGGAATTAAGAAGATATTTTGGGAACAAAAAGTTTATGAAAAGTCTAAAATGCCCTTGCATTTATAGACTACATGACAAAATGAATAAGGAAAGGTGGAGAGGAAATTGGGGGATTGTGTCGGACTCTTCATGATGAAAATCCAAGAAAATCTCTCTCTCTCTCTCTCTCTCTCTCTCTCTCTCTACCCTCACGTTTCTTCCCCCCTTAGCCGAACCTCCTTCCTCCTTCTCTCTCTTCCATTTTGCTTTCATTTCCTTCATCTTCGTCTTCATCTTCATCATTCTCTTCTTCTTTGTATTCTCCATCACCACCATTGAGAACCACCGCTCACCATCGCGTCCATGTCGCTCGTTCAAGCCACCACCACGATCCTCACCACCTCACCAAACACCACGGTCCACCACTATCTCCATCTCCACGCCGACACACCACTGCCCAAGCCAAGCCGAGCTTGGTTGTGGGTTTTGAGGAGTCACCACCACCGCGCCATCTTCATCGTCCCACATCCCCGCCATCCGCCGTCGCCGTTGCTCCGCCAGTTCACCACCACCAAGCTGAACATCTCCCCCTCTTTTTATGCCCATGAGCCTCGAGAGGCTTCATTGCCACCGTTTGAGTTCCCGTTCAAGCCGGGAACGTCGTGTCCTCGACGCCGTTGCCTTGCCGTTGCCACGAGCTCGTCATCACTAGAAAACCCCTGAGTTAACTCCTAATCCTTAACGAGAAAGTTAATTGCGTTTAGGGGTAGTTTAGTTTAGGGCTAATGGTAATTAGTGGCCTTTAACGATAGTTTAGCCCTAACTAAGATTAAGGATGGATTAAATTAAGGCTAATAGAGATTAATCTTAATTAAGGATAGTTAGTTTTAATTAATCACGTTTAAATTAATTAAGCAAGGTTAGTTTAATTAATTATAATTAGCTTAATTAATCTTAATTAATTTAATTAATTTTAGTTAGTTTAATTAACTGTAGTTAATTGTAATTAATCACGCTTAGTGTAATTAATCGTCATTATCTTAATTAATCACATTTAGCTCTAATTAATCGTGATTAGTGAAAATTAATGAGGGTTTAGCCATTAAGTAGAATTTTATGTTGATTTATTAGATGAAATTATGCATAATTATGACTGTCTGAGTTTGTAATGACATGTTGTTGATTGCCTAAATCATGAGTTTAAATACTATTTTCAAGGAAGGTTTATTTGAAAAGAAAATGGCAAACTTTGAGATGTTGTGTTTGGCACTGTGTTTTATGTGCTAAATGGGGCAATGGGATTTAAAATGAAAGCATGTAATATTTGGTAGGTTGATTTTAAGTATGTGACCACGTGCGATTATTTTACCGGAATGTTTAAATGTAAAGATTTTCCGAGGTTTGCTATTTAAACACGAACTCTTTTACACTAGACTAATTGACAGTAGATAAGAATTGGTTTGAGTGTTGGCATGCTTGTGTGGTCACTTAATTGAACCCGTCACCCAACGGGAGTTTGGAGACAATGCCTGGTGTTTATTGAATGCTGGGCGGGGGTTGGGATGCCAAGTCGCAATTTATGCCAGACCGATGCTTCTTATGGAATACCGTCTAGGCAAGTGTTCCAGATGATGTTGTGCTTAATAGGGTGAGACGATGCCCGATCATGCCAGAAGATCGCCTACTTGTGTGTTGGCCATGGTCCAAGGGGTCATTATAATTGGAACACATGTGAACGATCGTGATGTATTGCGCTTGATGTCACGCCCTGAACCTCGAGCACATGCCCATCCCTCTCTAGTCGATAAAATTTGGTGACTTCCTAGGATGAGTCACCGACCCTTTCATTTTATTGCACATGCTGAAGCAAAAATAAATCCCCTGACACTAATCATCTCGGGATAGAAAAACAGGACAACAGATTCACAAACAAACATACTTTTATATGTACATTGAGTCATGTGCAAGATCTATGACCAAAAGACTATCAAGACTGACTTTTCAAAATGAAGCAGTCCTAACTGACCTACACTTCCGATCACCTCATCTCAGCTTCAGGTCCTTCACTCAACGACCCTGAAAGTGGTTATTCAATAACCAGTGAAACAATATCTCAGCAAGTTCATGCTCTATACCCCGATTAGGAGGAAAATACGTCCCAAGGGCTACCTAAGCACAAACACGAGTCAGATGACTTACATTTACCTTAGATCCATCCTGCAAGTCAGTATGATTCAAATACTTAATTAAACAATCCAATTCAAATCAACTATTACTCAGTCGACTCATTCGACTCCATGTCATCAATGTCATCCATAAAGTCTGACGATTCGATCATTACTCACCTAAGCTGAAATAGATATACTCATATATCATTGCTCCCCAAAGCTGATGTCTAAAATTTGCTCACCGAAGCTGCTAAATCAAATAATGCTCACCGAAGCTGCTAACAACATTTGCTCACCAAAGCTATTGGATAATTATAATACTCGCCAAAGCTGATATCTAAAGTGTTCACTGAAGCTACTACAGATCTATAATGGTATTAATGCTCCCCAAAGCTGTTATATATCTATATTGCTCACCTAAGCTGATCAATGCTTACCTAAGCTGAAATTGTACTTAAAACCCACTCTCAGTGTCAACACCCGACACTTGGTATTTTCTAATTAAAATACCTATATATCACAATCATCACTCAATTCAACAATACAGCATTCAATTGCAGAAACAAAACACACCACTGCAATCAACTCGAAATTCTATTGAGCGGCTCTCCCGGTATAATTTCCGGGAAATATTAATTAATTAATAATTATTAAAAATTAATCAAATAATCGCAATTAATTACCATAAATACTACCTAGGCCAAAATTACTAAATTAAATACCAATACGGACCTGGAAAATTCCCGAACCCTTCTAGATAAATAGTACAATTTATTTAGACCTTAGCTAAACCATGCTAACAACCTAACATGCTCAATTAAATAATTAAGTTTCTAATTTAATCTAACTATCCACCTAATTCCTAATTAAATAAATCTAAACACCCTTTAGACGTTATTAGCCTACTAAGAAGAGTTTAGAGTATAAACTCACCGGTTAATTGCGGAAACCGATTCACCGCGACAACGGCGCGACGGCGGCCGAAATCCAAATTTTCTAAGGCGAGTCGGCGGACACTCAGCCAGCCTAGACTGACTGACAAATCTCAGCCCAAACTGAGACTTGTTATTGCGTTGGACTGGACTTGACTTCGTGGGCTTGGGCTCGGAACTAGGATTGACTATGTGGGCCTCAAGTTCTGCTAGAGATAGGCCTAAAAACAACTGGGCTGCTGCACCCAATAAAATTCGCTGGGCTTAAAAGAAATTCGTTGGGCTGATGCGGCTGACTTGCGGGCTGAGTTCACTCGGGCCGAACAAGAGAAGCAGGTGGGCTGGCTTCCGGCTAGCTAGGCCACGAACAAGGGAATTGATGCCAGGACTGGGCCGAAGACACGCGAGGCCGCGTGGAGATGCGGACGAAGAAGCAGCTTCGTCTGGCCGCGAGGGAGACGCTCGCTGGTGGAGACGAACGTGGCAACGAGCGGCTGGGTTTCGGTCTTCGTAGTTGGGAGTCAACAAAGGACTTCGGCCGCGGCAACTGAAGACACGAGGGGTCCTTGGGTCTTCGGTGGAATGAAATCCACTGCTGCTGGACGCGTGGCCTCGGTGGAAGGAGCAGGGGCGTTGCTGCTTTGTGGCTTCGATCTTCGTGGGCTTCAATTCGGTGGAGGCTTGTGCAGGCGGTTGAAAAAACCTGGTCAACAAAGCTACAAAGGACAAAGGTGGTGGTGTGTTGGCGTGAGGGGCAGCGTGAAGATGGGTGGTGGAGCAGACGAACGACAACAAAAAGAGAGACCGTGGGGCGTGAGAAAGGGCAGCAAATGGAGAGTTGTCGGTCACAGGAACAAAGAAAGGAAAGCAAGAGTGGCTGCTTCATGGAGATGGCGTCTTTTTGAAGAGGATGGGAAGAAATGGCTGAAAAGTCCATAGCTATCTCAAATTTCATCATTAGGGTGCCCAACTAGTCTTTCAAGCTTATCCTCATGTCCCCTTATTTCTTTCTTGAGTTGGATTTTCCATTAAATCAAATTTTGATGCAAAAATTTCCAGCCCTTTTTCCAAAACCGAATTTCACTCAATTAAATTCCTTACTCAATTCCCCATATTGAGGTCCGATTTCAATGAAGAAAAATCCCGAACAATTTTCTATAAATCCTCAACACTCAAAGGCTCGATTTGGAAGTCCAAATTTTCATCAACTTAGCCCATCTGAATTTCCATTATTTTTCCACGGCGTCCGAATCAATTTTCCGTAAAAATCTCGGGATCTCCAAAAAATCTTCGGAGGATGAGTTGACATTCCTAAAATAGATCGTGACATGACAGAACTTTCGATTTCTAAAATCGGGTTCAAGTTCACGGTTAATTTCAATCCGGCACGCTTTTAGCGTGACCTAGTCTATCGGGTAACTTTTAGAAATTTTTGATGCAATTGACCGGTGATCGATTTATCTTGAGTCACTTTATGCATCTTTGATATATTGGTGACTCTCGATTGTCATGAAAATCTGGAGGTATCAATTACGGGTATTGGGTACCAAAACGATAGAAAAATTGATCTAGTGTCGATCAACGAGTATTTTACAATCAGGTGGAATCACCCACACTCTGATCACACATCTCAGTCAAGTTGACCTATCCCTGGTCTCTGATCAATTTCGACAGTGCCGTAATGACCTTTACAGATCAACACGGTCGAGCAGTCAATTCCTGGTCGAATTCTCAAATCCATTACATTTAGATTCCTTAACTGCTTCCCTAGATAGTCCAGTTATCTCGTGAATGATCGGCTCAAAGAATAACAATATCGGCGCGTCGAGAAAATGCCCAATTTATTTAATCGAAAACAAATTCTAAAAATTCAAGCTATCACACTTGTTATGGGGTAAAATTGTGATGCACGATATGGGATAGGCCAAAACGGGTTTTACCTTATAATTGGGACTCGTGTGGATATTTGATATATGAAAGTTATGTGTTATGATTGTTGATTATATTTATTGCATTAGTGTTATTAATATGTAGGGGTGTGCCAACGTGAGGTAAGTTTGTATGCCATTGCATGTTTAAGCTGCCTCCAAGATGAATTTGCGTCCTACTCGGGACTTAGGCTGTTAACTCGCTAGGATTTATATCTTACTTTGTTGTTATAAATATTTTCAGGCCCATAGTATGGAGAACCGTCACGTGTGGTTTGGGGTCCCGATGGACCAAGACGCGGGTGTGCCAAACATCACTTTTGGTCAGCTTCATTGTTAGTGAAGTTTAAGTTAACCTTGACCCTACAGGTTTTTGAGATGGTCAGTAGAGAATGACCGTAGAAAGGCTTGCAATTGTTAAATTTCCTAGGGTTAACAGTTTATAAATTAAAGCGTTGTTTTAGAATGGTTGATGTGCTCACCATCCCTATTATTTAATGCTTTGACTAGGCGGTTTATAAATTGCTTCCGCATGCGTTTAATCGAAAGATAAAAAGAATGGGTTGGCAACACGTCTTGGGACACATTGCAATTTTAATTGACCGTAGAGGGATGTTCGCACAATCAGGGCTCGGGGCGTGACATTGATACCCTAGTAAACACATACTGAGGTGAAAAACTCAACAAGATGCAAGTTAAAATCTGGCAGATGCAGAGGTAGATACTTGCCCGTTGGCATTAGTCAACTCTAGCTGAAAGCAATGCTTTGGACTATGCCATTTGATTAGTCTATAGAAATTGGCTTTCCCAAAAGGGCTCCTTAATTTACATAGCTCAGTTTTGCCACCCTAACTTGTGCCTGTCTTTGCCTTTCAAATCATATCATGGAGAGAAACAGAAGGCTTGAAACCTTACTCCACCATGGCATTAAGTGAATCAGCTACCCCTTCCCACTTGCAATCCTTGCAAAGAACCTCAACAGTTCAATCGTAGCTGCCAAAGTTAGGAACCATTCCTTTCTTGCCCTTTTCTGGAAACTAACTCAGGGCCCTATACGAGCTACCCTCCTTGCAGTATCCACTGATCGTTGTGCTGTATATCGCGTCATTAGCCTCTATGCATCCATCATGGATCGACATAAACATCTTCTATACTTCCTTCATATGACCTTTCAGGCACAACCCGTGTACTAAAACACCGTATGTGTGCACATCAAGAGTGAATCCAGCCTTCTGCAAAGATAAATAGATGTTGGATCCTTTCTCCATGTCGTTTGATCGTACGTAGGCACCTACTAGAATAGTATGGGTCACTTTCGAAAGAGAGATGCCTCTCTCCTCCATCTCCTTCAGCAAATCTGTCACCGCAGGCAAATTCTTGGCTCTAGCATATCCGGCATTCAAAGTGTGTCGTATGTAACCAACATGGGGAGTGAACACTTGACTTCAGCTGATCAAATAAGCTGAAAGCTTTATCCAACTTTCCCCAATTACAAAATCAATGTATGAGTGTGTTAAATGTAATGCCGCTCCTTTTCATGAATTCCACCAACCTCTCAGACTTCCCGAACTATGGAGTCACAACACAGACCCCTAATGAGAATATTGAATGTAACAACACTATACATGATCCCTTGCTCGCGCAATTCATTGAACCAGTTCAAGGGCCCTGTTTACATCACCTCTCTTGCAAAGCACGTTGATCATGAGATTGCAAGTATGAACACTCGGAGCAACCCCACTAAGCTTCATCTTTCGGTACAACTCGAGACCATCTCCCGTCTTGCCTTTTCTCAAATACCCATCAAGCAACACCCTGTAGGTTTTGCGTTTGGCACCTAAACCCAAGTCGCTCATCTCCTAGAACAATTCTCCGCTCTTTTGACATCGCCATGTTTTCAACAGTCATTAGTCAAGACCATGTATATGTTAGCCACTGGAGACATGTTCATCCCCTTCAACCGAGCAAAAATCTCGAAAGCCCGGTCCAAGGGACCAGCTTCGCAACAGCCGTTCGCCATGATTCAGAGACTCCACTCGTTGACGATTCTGGCTTTGGCCCTGGAATCATTGAACAGACGCCACACTTTATCAAACGAGCCCGACCGAATGAGAGAACTCAGCAGATTGTTGAAGGTGCTCCAATCGGGGAGGAGTCTATTTTTCCTCATTTGGGTCAAAACTCATGGACTCGCTCCGTCAATGGAGACTGCAAAAGGGTGAGAAGGATTATTTGCGAAGAACAGAATTGACGGGGTTTGAATTGAACTAAGTTCTCGTTGGGTTGGGAGATGTGATCAATTAGAAGGTGTCGAGTGATGGGAATTTCACCATTTTTGGAGCGACAGTGAGAGCTTGGCAGGTTTCTTCTCTCTGTCTTTCCCTTTAACCTATCATGTTGGCAAGTTCAATTGTCAATTGTCGTTCAATTTCAAGTTCTACGGAATGCAAGATTCCATAACTTGCCTCTGAATAAGACTTTGGCCCTCTTTCATTAGTCCTGAGACAACTACATGATCTCTGAAAAGTTACCTTGCAATATCGAAACTAACTTACCAACCCACGTTAAGAATGATACGATCAGATTGAGGAAATTACTGTCACGGGACACAATCTCGTCTCGTTTTTCCGATGCAGACACCATATGAGCAATCAAAACTGTCCATAGTAATCTCTTGCTTTCAACTCACATCTCATGCTTGCACAACCAGCTTCAAAAGCAGTTAAAGACTAGCAAACTTTTGCACCTTCAAATGCAGATAATTTGCTACTAGTTGCAGAAGAAGTTTGGCCAGCTCCTTCTCTGAATCAATAACCGCACCAATTTGAATATCATTCTGGACTACAAAAAGAGAACTTTTCTCTCAACCAATCAACTTGCACGGTTGATGTGGTGTTTACAAACCAAAGAATGTGATTTTTTCGGTAAAGCAAACCAAAGAATGTTGAAGCACTGAAAGAAGCAAGAAAAATTTCCCAGGAATTAAGGGCTGAATGACCCAGAGGGAATCAATTGTGAGCTGGCTCAAGTGGGTCATGCTTAGTCACTTTGCAACGAAAAGATCAATTTGACGATGGGAAACTCACATACGGATCAGCAAAAGCAGCATCGTTTCTTGGACGTGAGAACACAATCTGCATCCAAAGTTCATTGAAAATTACACTTTGAAAAGGAAAAAAAGTTACGTTTGTAATCTGCACTAGTGTATTATTTTTATTTTCAACTTCACCAGAGCAAAAGCAGACTTCTCCCATCAAAGAGGAAAGAAAGTACTACTACTTAAAATAATGAGGCATTACCTGATAATTTCCAAGGGTGTGCGACTTAAAACCAGCTGCGCAATAGTCGAAGTAGTATTCCCATGTCCTTATGAACTCTCCATTGAATCCCAGAGCCAATATTTTCCTGCAAAAGGAGAAAACTGTCATGAATGACTACTAAACTGGGAGAAATTGTACCAAAGTGTTGCCAGCATCGTTTCACTAGTCACCTCTTTTTCTCCATGAAGTTCTTCCTCCAACACTGAAGCGTTTGGTAGTAATGGATGCCTATGTTGTCCAGATGCTCCACGCTGTAGTGGAAGGTCTCTCGGTGAATAAATGAAGTGAAGAAGAACAAAGAAACTTATGGGCTTAATGTTAAGCAATTGTACCAAAGTAGGGACACGGACGCCATAGCTGATGTTATCCTGCTTAACGAAGGCAGGCAGCCCCAGGGAAGATATATTCTTTTATGAAGTCAGAACTTCGCCTGTATTCGTCGTACCGCTCATTGGGTATGGATATGAACTAGTGGAATTTAACACACCAGTGAAAAAAAATAAGCACATCCTTTACTTATGAAACGATAGTTAGAGCCATAAAACTGGTGTATGTTACATGCCTGTAGGACAAGAAGTCCGTCTTTGGCTAGCACTGATTCGCAACAGCTGAAGAACTCCTCCATGAATTCATGGCCGACTGCTTCTATCATCTCACTGTGAATCCATTCCATCAAGAGTGAGTCTTTTAAGCATTTTTTTGGTCATTTTAACCATATTATGAAAAGACAAACTCACCAAGAAATGATCCTGTCATATTTGTAGGTACATGGCAATTGGCGATAATCGCAAAGAAGAAATTTGATGTGGTCCTGCGTCAAAAGGAAATACATTATCTCTCGGACCAAATAAAGTAATTTTTTCAAGTACCAAATGCAGGCAGATTGGATACCTGAAGGCCTGCTTCTTCCACTCTTGATTCAGCATACTTCAGTTGCTCTTTCGACAAAGTAATGCCCGTGTATTTGCATCCAGTTTGCTTGACAACTTCAATGGCAAAGCTTCCCCAACCACAGCCGATTTCAAGAACTTCATGCGTCTTTTCAATTCTCGCCTACATTTTGATAAGGCAAAAGTATTAGCCACAAAACAGTCAAAGGGTAACCGTCAAGCAGCCCAACTAATAGCAAATCAAACTTACTTTTTTTATCAAAAGACAGATCTTTCTCATCTGGGCCACCTTTAGGTCTTCACCTGACATCTATCAAATATTTCAACAGGACAAGTACGCATCATTGTTTTGAGCGACTAGACTGCATTCAGATATGGATTTTTATTCACTCTGGCTTCTAAAGCACGTATTTAGCAGCAGAAATATAAAAACACAGTTGTGGTTGCTGACCTTGAATACTGCGCATGAGTATGTCATAGTCTCATCCAAGAACAGCGAAAAAAATTTATTACTCTGCCAACATGACGAAATGGAAATCCTAGCATTACATCATATCGTATGCACAAGGACAATCCTGCTTTTGATATAAATCATGTTGAGAAATTGACAGTGTATTCTGGTTTGTTCTGTTCTCTTGGAAAAATGCTAGGAAAAAAGAATAGGAATAAAGTATCTACCAGATCATAATGCCGGGAGATGTTCCTGCGAGCTTGCGTTAAAGTGTTTTGCCTTGATACATGCTTCAAAAGTACTTAGCTGAAGCAATACCAGCTGTTAATAGCATTGGTGTCCACCAACCCCTAATCAAAAATGGGCATCCACTGGTTGAGTATCTTTAATACGATCATACAAAGTCAAAAACATTTTGTTCCAATTAGTAATGTATTATGTACCTTTTCTTACTTAATTTCGAGACAGTAGTATCAGAATCTCTGTTGGCTATGAGAATCTGCAATTTTCCATATTCTTGACAAGTGATTAAGCATTTGAAAAGCTCAAAAGGATACAGCATTGAAAAATGAAGTCCATTTGATGAAGAAAAAACCTGAAAAAGATTTAGAAGACCCCTATCTTTATCTACAAAAGAAAAATCACCATTTATGTAAGCATCTGCCAGGCCTAGATCAGCCTGAGTCATCACCTGAAAAACCAAAAATTCTCTATTAAGACACAGAAGGGTCTCAGCCGGGAAAAGCAAAAACTGCACTTCATCCGTAAGAGGGTCCTGAATTTCTGATTCAGTGTGGGCAGAAGTTGCACATAAATATAGAACGATACCTTCCAGTAAAACTGTGGACTGTGGATCCTCAAATTAACAGTTAGAGGACATCTTTTTGTGGTTCCCTCAAATGTAAACATCGTGCCTCCTTCCTCTAATAAACTGCCACTCAAGAAAGCACAATTATCACTACGTAATTTTCAATATGTTCCCCTAAACCGTGAGTCAATAAGAACATTTTGCATTTTCGAGTATCACTATTATTGACAAGTAAACTCACAAATTCTGATTCTGAGTGACTAACTAATATGCAGAAGTGGACCACAACAAAGTAGCAATGGATATGACGTTAAAGACGAGAAGATGTTGACTCAGATGCTAATTCAGAGCAATGACAGTTAACAGTTCTGAAGATCCACATAAGAGAAGGAGATATGTACACTACCAGCCAATAGTTATCATAATAAGTAGTAGTATACTCACATTAACAATCCTGTGGAAATATAACGTCCAAGAAATCTAGTAACAAAAAGGCGTGCCCCCATTTCCTTGAGTGAAGGAACCATATGTTGAGGATTCTCAAGAACAGAATGACTTTGTCCAATCACTCCATGTGCAGCAGCCATGCCAGCCTGCAAATAAGTCCCTTGACTTAAGATTCGCATATACAACTTGCCCACAGAGAGACAGAGAGAGAGACAGAGAGAGAGAGTCTATACCTTCAATCCATCCTCATGGAAGCCATATCCTGAAAGAAGAATAAAAACTTAAGTTGGTAATGAAATATAAAACTACGTTCCCTTGGCGACCTGAGTCCAAGAATTAAAAAATTCTTTCTACCAAAAGATTCAAATCACAGCAATTTTATTAGCAAAGAGCACACAAAATTGACTCGTCAATTAGGCATAACTTAGGACCCTCCTCATTCAAAATTTAACCTCAAGAAATATGGCAAGAACCTTGTAGAAGTATTCTTTATCACACGCCCAGATATAAATGATACTCTCAGTGTTGTTACAAAAACAATCACTAGCGCTAATATAGGAATTTCAAAGGCTCACCCTGGTATGCTCCGCAGAACCAAATTCCTCTTTTTCCTTGGATCTGATCTAGCTCTTGTGAAGCTTTCGATGTGGCAACAGATGGAATTGGATGGCCAGTGCACCACTTAAGCAAAGTGTTTTGCGGTTCTCGTGAAGGATTGACAGTCACGAGAAATGGCAAATCCTTCTGATCAAGGTTCTGCAAATTTTCACAGGCCCCATTAAAGAAAAAAGGATCAGTCATGCTGAAACTGGTGCCAGCAGAAAGGGAGTTCTAGAGGCAGTCAAACCACGGAAATTGTCAACGTGTTGCAGAATGCACCTCACGAAGATGCTACGTTGCTTAAATTTTTAGTGGGCATTAACAACTTATATGCATATCGACCAAGTACTATTTAGTGTAGTTTATGCACTCCATGACAACTGCAAGTTTCACTTCTTTTATTTTAAGGTGATATGTAGCACGAGTTTGTAGTGCAACAGATCCCAAAGGGAACAGCAGAATCAGAAATAAAATCAGCAAAGCACAGTTGCCATACCTGAAGCACATCGAGCCAGTATGTCAAGCACACTCTATTTTCAGTACTCCCCAGAAAATTCCATGCACTCCACGCTGCTGGGTTTTTGGGCATGAAAGTTTTGTCATGATGAAGATAAATGTCGCTGCAAAAAGAAAAATGTAGCAATGGTTTTGCACTCTGTAGTAGATATAAAAAGAAAAAAGAAGCTTGCCACTCTCGAAATTTCTATAGAAATTTTCAAGCAGAAGGCTTAAAGCAGATGCAATTGACAACCACATCACTGTGGACGCCATTGTTCCTCTCTACATCAACTAACTGCCCTTGTAGACAATTGGATATTTGTAGATACTGGCCACGAAAACATTACATGAAAACGGGCAAGCGACAAATTAACCAATTATACCTGTAGGCATATTGGAATGCACCAAGTACTCTCATCTCATCGTAAGTTGCTTGGTCTCCCAACAATCTCAAAGCATCCGGTGCATGGACTGCTACAATACACTTATCATATAATTCTTCAGAACCATCTCCAGTTAGGACAACGCATCCTGTTCAATCTCCTGTTATCGATAAATTGCAGACTAAAGGGACCAAAACTATAAATTGTCATGATGATTCTTAAATATACCTACGATGACAACATAGTTATTACGCCCATATCATTTGCTCTAATTCCATGTTATGTGACCAAAACAGTGCAAAAAAGGAGAAGACTACCAACATACATACCCTGATCACTAGTTGAGATGGATTGCACTTCGCAACTTGTTCTTATTTCACACCCTCTACACTCAAGCTCATCTCTGACCTGAATTCACAAATATTTACAGTTCAACTCATTAAATTCTTTGTAGGGCTTCCAGAGGAAAAATTACGACCAAGAACATCCAGTTTTCCATCTTGAACCACTGCATGTCCGAATTATCATCACCTTATTGACATAAGAATGCGAGCGTCTTCGGACAGTAAGCCACTGAGGGCGGCCAAGAACCTGCAAAGAAAACATGTAAAAATGGACAAAGAGTATGATGACAACAGACTGATAGAGATCGAAGAAAAGATTAGTTGATTGACTTATTCATATAAAATGCTACTGAGATTTGGTAGGTAGGACATTTGAAATTTCGAAACACAATTTTTGTCATTTACAATCAATCACTAACTCTTCTAGAGCCACATGACCTACCTGAAGCAGATGATGATTGCGGCAAAAGGACAGAACCGAGAAGGCTGAAAAGCTCATGACTCCTTTTGAAGAGCAAGACCAGATTGAACCACAAATTGGGATCTATAGAAAAATATGATCAACTGTTAATTCCCACAGATCTACATTCTACAAACAAGCGAAGGACGGATTTTGTCATATGAGTTAAAGATCAAGGATATGACAGAGTATAGTAATTCAACAATCTCACAATGTAAGCCCTTTGAAATAATTCAGAGTAACCCCGTGACTTGACAAACTATCCCAAAGTTTCACTGCGGTCAATGTTAGGATTGCTCTCGAGCCCTTCTAGGTAACTACAAAGATAAACAGTCAAGAAACAGAGTGACTGCCGGTGATTGTCCGGTCGTACATACAAAAAGGATGCAAGAACTTGAAGATTGGCTTATACATTTTAATGCAGTGGGCCCAGCTTGATTACCTTGCAAAGTCATGTAGGATATGCTACCGTAAGAATGAATATTGACCATTTTCTAGACAACTTTAGATATATAATCATCTTATCCTGCTATAGAATGCATAGAATGTCCGAAGTTCCCTTTCGAAAAATGATAGGTATCATTGTTCAAACGGTTAGAAATCTCATGCAAACAGTGTAGCATTTTGCCAAAAACTTAGGCTTCAAGAAATCACTCTCTACACCGATGTCATCCGTGATCGATTTAGCAATAACACTTCTTTAATGATATTTCCTACTTCTTATTGGCAAGATTGCAAAAATGATTACCAAGAAATCTTTGGCATAAATGATTATGATCAATATCATTGTTCTAAGCTACAAGCAAAAGACCTGATTTACCTGAGGACATCCTCCTTAAATTTGATGATTTCTCTGAGCATTTGCCAAAAGTAAGGATTCAACACATTTGACTTTTGGGCAAACAAACTCGAAAGACCATTTCTACTTCCCCATTCACAACCTCGGCCTTCGTCTAAGCTGACCGAGAATGACATGTATGATATCTCCATATCCACTCCGAGACTCTCAAACAACTCCATCATATTAGGGTACGTAACCTGCAATAGACTTGGATTCATGTCGGCATTAGAAGTTGCTCAAGATAAGTGATTCTTTATGAAGAAAATTACTTCTCTACTAAGCCAAAGAACCATGATCTCAAAGTGACAGAATAACAGATCAATGGCTTCAACTCTCGTACCGATGACGTTGCACATCAATGGTATATTGAATCAATTTATACTCAGAGACAAGATTTGATGGTTAAAGCTACTCATAGACATTTCAATGGCCAACAACTTTTTTTTTTATGTGCCATGTCTTGAGGGTAGAAAACCGATCAATAGCATATGCATCAGTGATATTATACATGATAATAACCAAAATCTATCCATGCATACAATAGTTCCGATCACTGTAAATAGAAAAAGAAATTTTCAACTCCCTAAGTTTCTATCTGCGCGACATGCTATTGCCTTTTTTCTCAATGATTGAAATCAAACTTTCAGGGCCAACACATTTTCCGGCGCAGCCCCAAAATCATGGGCTAGAAAAGAACTAGGCGGGCCATTGTTATGCGGCCCAGCTGGTGGATCTATTTATTCTTATTCTCAGCGGGAAATTGATTGAGCCGTTCAATCTTTATGTCTATATTCATTTTAAGTATGGTCATGCACGTTGCTTTAGTCATGCAACTCCTTTATCTATAGTACAACTATAGACATAAAAGAAATATCACTAAAGAATAAAGCAAATCTAACTAGATAAGAACCTGCTCTTTTTTGCAGGTTCTAAACCTTGCCGGATTGGTGAGCCCAGGGAAACACCAAGGCCCCGACTGAGGTCTACTCTAAAGTGCGAGTAGTAAGAAATTATTACCAGGATCTACTCCAAAAAAAAAAAAATTAATTAATGGGTTTCATGTGGGTTCTACGTGGATCCAGCCTAAGTTCACTAAAAGATCGCTTGTGGGTGATACTGGTTGAGTCTAGAGCTCTCGTACATTTCGCATGGGTGTTCCCGTGATCTTTTCGAAAACCCGCCACAAACACCAAAAAAAATGGCTGAGATAAGTAGAAGGAGATACAGATTAAAAAAAATAAAAAAGTAGGAGATAATACGATGCAACTTTTTAAATTCAGGAATGTTTCTTGTGGAGAGGGGTGATCCGATTGGAAGTTAAAGCGTTGGTGGGGGCCAGGTTCGGTTCGAAGTTGCTCTCCCTGGGCGTGCCGCTGCTGGTTGGTGTTGTTTTGTGGGTGGGCGGAGTGTTGGGGACCAGTCTAGGCCATGAAGCGCCGTCGCTAATGTTCTGAGGGCTGCTGTTGCTGTTTGGTTTTCCTTCTCTCTTCCTTGGTTGTTGACGTTGTTGGTTGGGTTTGCCGCTGTTTTGGCTGCTTCGTTGCCCTGTTTGGGCTGGTTTGCCTCTGTTTTGTTGTTGCCTTTTTAGGCTGTTTTGCTTTCCTTTTCTCGCCCCCTTCCACTCTTTTAGACTAGTTTGTCTTTTTGAGTATAAGTTGGTGCCGGGACCTCCTTTTGTATAGATTGGTTAAAGCTAATACATACTTACCTTACCAAAAAAATAAAAAAAAAATTTTAAATCCAGGAAGAAGATGAAAAACAGGCTTAGCTGTGCACTTTCATAGCCATTGTCCCCTGTTGCAATGCCGTCCCCACTACCCATTATTTGTTCTCTCATCGAAATTAGAAATAGCACCGGAGAGAAAAATATTGTCATCAAGTTCTTTTTTTTTTTTTTTTTGGTCGAATATTGTCATCAAGTTCGAAAGTTACATTTTATGTGTTAGTTTTTTAATCATCGGATTGCATTTTGACAAATAATTTTCCAAAGTGGTTAGAAAGTCAGGTTTAGAGACAACACTACACACACAAATGAGCATCACATGTTTGAATAATCATTTAAATCTTTTTATGCTAATAATGAAGTATTTGAAACTCTTGAATCACCTCATAGTTCCTAATCAAACATGCCAATCTCCCTTCAACTGATAATAATATATGCTCGTAACATAAACATATCTAAATAGGTAAATTTAATATAATTTGATATTTTAATAAGCGAGACCTCATGTAAATAGGTTCGCTAGTCTAATTAACAAATAACTTGTGATGCTTAAAACAACACGTACGTGCACATGTTACTTAAAACAAAAAGTTTCTTTTTTTAAACATCATCATCATTTGCAATTCTTTTCAAAATGAAATACTTGAATTAAAAAATCGAAGAACTACAATGAGACTTAATCAATTTTCAGTGCGTGTAATTTTTTTGGTTTTATGGCTGACATTGCGGGGTTGGACCACCCCCAACTTTCCTGCGGAAGCCCTTTTCTTTCGATCCACTGTTCTTCCTAGAAAACCAAAAATAGTTCCATATCACAATCAATTCCACCCTATTCTTGTACTAATCCTACAATAAAAGTTTGATTGAACTTCTAAAACTAATAGCTTTTTTCCTTCATGTAAAAGTTATATATTATTCAAATTTTTTAAAACATTATAATCTCCACTTACCACTACAATACTATTAAAATGGAAATAAATGGTATGAAGACAACAGTCAGCAGCATACCTATCTTGAAAACCATTAATATGTATCTTATGGCACTCCGGTCTTCGGAAAAAGCTTTCCAATATATGGCAAATGGAGAGTATGCTTGCAGATTCAGCCCATCTTGTATTTAAGATGAGAGAAAAAAAAGATGCAGAATGTATATGCCACGAAAAAAAAACAGAAGATTGAAATTAAATGTATGCACGTGTAGAAAAGCACTGCGACTTTCTAAATCTGCACATTGCGCGTTTAGAAAGTTGGCTTTTCTACGGTCTTCGCACCTCCCCAGAACCCCAACCTACAAAGTTACTTGTTGCATTTCTAGAGAAAAGAGGATAAACAAGGGCGAATTGAGAAATGACGAGGAAGTCATTCTATCTGTCACGAGATGTTTGTCTCCTGGCATTTATTGCTCTGAGCAGAGAGGACTAAAAGAAAATGGAGGAAAATGCAGTGGAGATAATGGTGCGCAAAATGTAAAAGAAGAAGAGAAGAACGGAAATGGAGAGCTGCAGACTTACACGATTGAAGACCATGAAGCCGAGGTCCAGGTCCACGCCGTCGAATGAGACGGTCTTGGCATGGCCGCCCAGGTAGTCCTCCTTCTCATACACCACCACCTTTGCTCCTCCCTTCGCTGCCTCGTAGGCCGCCACGAGCCCGCTCACGCCACCCCCAATCACCCCCACTTTCATCTTCTTCCCAATCTGTTCTCAATAGATACCCTAATCTTGATTCCAAGGAAATAGGAGGAAAAGAGACCTGTTGAATGAATGCCAATGCAACCTCTCTTCTACGGTTAAGTTGAAAATTTTTCTGCAGTGATTAGGGGCACTCGTGAAAATGCATGGTGATGGTTTTATTTATATGTTGATGGGCCTAAGTGGACCCGTCCGCCCATGTTGGGCCTAAAAGCCCGGCCCGCAAGATAATGGCCCATGGATGAAGGGTTGAGATATGAAGAGGTGTTACGTTGAGGGGATGTGTCTTTTGGAGAAGATGTATTTAAGAGGAGAAAAGAAAAAGAGAACTCACCTTTTGGATGTACGTACGTTTTTCTTTTCTCCCTCTCCCAAAATCAACGTAAGTTTCTCCCCCTTAATAGCAACAGCATGCTCCTCGGTAGAACGGGATCGGAATTCTTTCTCAAACTTTAACGTTGGTGTTTAATCTATGGATAATAAGGTACGCTCGATTTCGTGGTGTGTCTTTGAT
Organism: Eucalyptus microcorys; assembly: GCA_014182515.1. Classification (NCBI taxonomy): domain Eukaryota; kingdom Viridiplantae; phylum Streptophyta; class Magnoliopsida; order Myrtales; family Myrtaceae; genus Eucalyptus; species Eucalyptus microcorys. The sequence goes on from CM024569.1 coordinate 29,372,374, forward strand.
CGGTGAGACATGTTTATTCTTAGGCTCGTTTTCCGCATTTGTTTTAGGGGTTCGATTTAGTGTCGAATCCGTTTTAGGGAATCAATAATTCCCAACATTGGTATCAAAGCCGTAGTTCATGTTTCCCAATCCCCTTTTTATGTTATTGAATTATTTTTGTGGTCGAAATTCGAGAAAAGCCGCTGTCGGTCGATCGGGGACAGAAAAACCCGACGCCCGCATACTATTCGCCCTGTTTTGTGATTTTCTGCAAGTCAAAATTCATTTTTGATAGCGTAGGGTTGAAGCTCTCGTTGATACGAGAAAAACAAGTCACGGATCGCCGCCGAAGGCCACCGGACGCGCCGCCATGTGCGGCCGGAACGAACGGGGGTCATCAACGCGTGTAACGCACGTGTTGATTCGGTCCCCCACAGGCGCGTGCGTCGCAGGCGCCGATTCGGTTCCCTGAAGGCGCGTGCAATGCACGCGCGTGAAACGTGCCGGTCGGCTCGTCCAACCGGGCTGAGCAGTTCGTCTGGTCCGATCGGCTCGACCGAGATGGTGGTCCCATGCCACAGTCTGAGATGGTGCGATTTTTCATGAACACTCTTCCACAAGAATGGCAAGGAGTGTTGAATTGCATATAGGAAGTCAACAGAGCCACTTCGTATAGGAAAATTGTGATGGCTTTTATAGATGATTATTATTGGATTGTTACAAGGGAAACGATCAAGAAATTGAACAAAAAAGGATCTTTCCCAGTTCATATATTGACTTGGTATTAGATGTTTTGGCTGGTCTTTATTTAGTGTGCTTTGTGGACATCTTATGTAATGTTTTCTACCTAGTTGTTGTTGGTGTGGCAACTAATATGTTAGTTGTATTATGGGAAAGCATTGTTATTATATCATTATTTGATATCAAATATTATTTGCTCCTGTTAATTGTTAGCTGTTATGGGAAGTTCATAGAAATTTTTTGTAATTTCAAAGAACTTATTTTGCATAGAATATCATATTAATAATAATTCCAAGTTAGGATTTTGGATGATGATTGGAAACATAATGACCTTTTGATTCTGAAACCTTACTTGAAATTATTCATTAATTTGATGGTTTTGTGCAAAATAGATGCATAAATGATAGGCATTAATAATTCGTGCATATATGTCTGATATGTTCAGATCGATAGCTTCAGCCACAAAGAGCATAGTCGCTGAGCTAAACAAAGGTGAGAAGCTTAATGGTGATAATTATGAAATATGGCACATGAAAATCCAATATGTGCTGGAAGAGTAAGAGGCACTAGAAACTCTTAACCTAACCATGGAAGTACCTGAAGATGGAAACACTGCACAACACAAGAGAGATAAGAATGCATTTGCTGCCTGGAAATAAAGAACTCTCTTGCTCGCATTACGTTGCTGAGTAGCATGGAAAATGATGTCATGCGAGAGTTTAGGCGTTTTGAGAATGCCAAGGAAATGTGGGAAGTATTGGCAGCAAGATTTGGTCATACTTCGGTAACCAGACTGAGACAGCTTACTATTAGGTTTGACTCTTACAAGAAGCCTCATGGTCAAATCATGAAGCAACACCTTAGAAAGATGTCAAACATGATTAATGAGCTGAAAGATGCTGGCTATGTCCTGACTGATGAGCAGCAAGTGCAAGCAGTGATTCGTTCCTTGCCTCAGAGTTGGGAGCATATGAAGGTGCACCTGACTCATAATGAAAATATCAAAACCTTTGAGGATGCAATGCGTCATCTTGAGCTAGAAGAGGACCGCCTCTTGGCGGCTAAGTCGGAAACTGAAATTTATAATGCTAGTTCCAGCTCACATGGAGCTTCGAGCTCCAAGCGCAAATGTCCTAACTAGTTCGATAAAAGGAAAGGCAAGGGAGCAACTTCTTCAGGGAAGAAACCAAAGGTTGACCAACATGAAAGAGGAAAGCGTCCTCGAATGAAGAAGCTAACAAGGGTGAAGTGTTACAACTGTGACCAGAAGGGTCATTATGCCCGCGATTGTCGCGAGGTAAAGAAGGTACACACCCCTCGTATTTTTGAGAACTTTGCTTATGTATCAAGTTCTGTATTCTTAACTGAGTCTAATCCTTTGTGGACTACAGATTTAGGAGCAACAAACCATGTAGCGAAGGATAGAGAATCCTTCATGGAATTCCGACGAGTACCAACTGGAACTAAGTGGATCTATGTCGGACACAACTCCAGAGCAGAAGTAAAAGGGATTGGCACCTGCCAATTGAATATGCATGGTGGACGCACTTTGTTCCTACATGATGTATTGTATGCTCCGGAGATTCGTCGGAATTTAGTGTCTGTCTTAGTGTTGGTAAAGCTTGGTTTTAATATGAACTTCCATAATAGTGGTGTGGATTTGTATTTAGATACAAATTACTATGGTTGTGGTTATTTTTTAGATGGTTTCATTGTATTAAATATTGACTATGGTAATGCCAATGTTTATTATTCCCTTTTCACGTCTCCTAATTCATATGATAATTATGTGAGTGTGTGGCATGCTAGACTTGGTTATATTGGCCAACAACGTATGAATAGACTAGCCAAAGAGGGCTTGTTGGGCAATATTGAAAAATTCGATTTGCCCATATGTGAGCATTGCCTAATAGGGAAAACGACAAGGAAACCATTTGGAAAAGGTAAAAGAGCTGAATTTCTTTTGCATTTAATTCATACTGACTTCTGTGGTCCGATGAATGTGAGAAGAAGGCATAATGCTGTTTATTTCATCACATTTATAGATGATTATACTCGATTCGGATCTGTCTATTTGATTTTTCATAAATCTGAAGCGTTGAGTTGTTTGAAAAGGTTTATGAACTTGGTAGAAATCAATTAGACAAGAAAATAAAAGTATTGAGATCTGATCGAGGTCGAGAATATTTATCTAATGAGTTCAGAAAATTATGTGATGGAAAAGGAATATAAAGACAGTTGTCTATTCCATATACTCCTCAACAAAATGGTGTTGCGGAGAGAATGAACAAAACCCTACTGGAAATGGTTAAGTCCATGATGGTGCATGCTAATTTACCTATCACCTTTTGGAGTGATGCATTATTAACTGCTGCCTATATACTTAACCGGGTACCTTCCAAATCAGTTATTTCCACTCCATATGAGTTATGGATAGGTAGAAAACCGGACTTAAGTTTTCTTAAGTCATGGGGTTGTGCTGTCTATATTATGAGTCCTCTCACAAGTTTGAGAAATTGGGTCCCAAAGGAAAGAATAGTATTTTCATAAGATACTCTGAACACTCAAAAGGGTATGTGTTCATAGGTGAGCAGGAAAGTGGAAGTATAATTGAATTCGGATCACGGGATGTTACATTCTTAGAGAACGAATTTCCTAAGAAGGGCGAAATAGGTGAGGATTACTCCCTATTTGAAATCTTGGATCAAGATAATGAACTTAATGGAGTTCATCCAAGTGGGAGTAACATGAGAAGTGATGAATTTAATTCAACTCACTCTCAATTACAACCACATGATGAGATGATATCGTCATTATCTAATCCGAGTGGGAGCATGATGGGGAATGATGTGCAAAGTGTACAATCTCCCATACGGCGAACAAGTCGCAAAAGTATTCCCTGTCGACGTTTTGACATTGAAGGGGAAACTTTCATGGTTGCTCCACAAGATGAAGATGAGCTAAGAAATGTTAATGAGACTCTAAATTGCCCTAGTAAGGAAAAATGGATTCATGCAATAGAAGAGGAGATGGAGTTAATGAAGTCAAACCAAGTTTGGGAATTGGTTGATCTTCCAAAAGGACGCAAAGCTATTGGGAACAAGTGGGTTCTCAAAATAAAGCGTAAAGCTAATGGCTTGATAGAAAGGCATAAGGCTCGCCTTGTGGCGAAGGGGTATAAACAACAGGAATGAATTAATTATGAAGAAACATTTTCTCCTGTAGTGAGATTTACCTCGATTCGCATTATTCTGGCAATAGTGGCTAGTATGGATCTTGAGTTACATCAAATGGATGTAAAGACTGCTTTCCTCAATGGAGAATTAGAGAAAGAAATATATATGGAACAACCTGTTGGTTTTATTATAGAAGGCCAAGAAGGAAAGGTATGTCGACTTTTGAGATCGATATACGGCCTTTAGCAATCGTCGAGACAATGGTATATACGTTTTCATAATACCATAATGGCATATGATTTTACAATGATAGATGATGATCATTGTGTATATATCAAAAGATCCAAAGATCAATTTGTGATCATATTATTATATGTTGATGATATACTAATTGCTGGAAGCAATATGGAGTTTGTTAATACTGTGAAGAGTTGGTTATCTTCCAACTTTAAGATGAAAGATATGGGTAAGGCTGCATACATTCTTGGAGTTAAGATTTCAAGAGATCATTCAAAGAGATCATTATTTCTTTCGCAAGAAACATACATAAATAAAGTTCTTGAACGATTTCGTATGCAAGATTGTAAACCCATAGATACTCCTATTGCAAAAGATGAATGATTGAGCCATAGACTGTGTCCAAGGACTCCACAAGAGAAGGAACAAATGAAACATGTTCCTTATGCTAGTGCTGTTGGGAGCTTAATGTACGCTATAATGTGTACAAGACCTGACATATGTTTTGCAGTTGGAATGGTGAGTAGATACCAATCCAATCCAGGTTAAACACATTGGAAGGCCGTTAAAAGAATACTGAGGTATCTGAAGGGAACTGCTGATTACAAGCTGAATTACCAAGGAAAGGATTTGCGACTTGAAGGCTATTCAGATGCTGATTAGGGAGGAGATTTAGATGAAAGAAAATCTACCTCTGATTTTGCTTTCTTACTGAATAATGGTGCCATATCTTGGAGCAGTAAGAAGCAAATGTGTATAGCCTTGCCCACGATGGAAGCTGAGTTCGTGGCATTATCAGCAGCAGTACAAGAAGGTGTTTGGCTTAAGAGATTTTTGGATCATTTAGGTGTTATTGGGTATGCTGCAAATCCATTATTGGTTAACTGTGATAACCAAGCAGCTATAGCGTACACCAAAGATCCAAAATATCATGACAAAACCAAACATATAGATACCAAGTATAATTTTGTCAAGGATATGGTTGCACGAAAAGATGTGAACTTACAGTACATATCTACGCATAGAATAGTAGCAGATCCTATGACAAGGCCAATACTTAGAGATGTGTTTTGTGGTCATGTAAAATCTCTAGAACTGCATAGAGGCTGATGTACTGAATATTGTAATTTCCCTGAAGTGTTCACATTTAATGAATTTGTGTTTTTTTTTCATCATTAATGCCTATGAATCTTTGTTTAACATTTATGCATCTTAATGCTCAGTGCATTATATTAAGTTAAGAAAGTATGTCAGACAGATAAAAGATTAGCCCACTTACACGGGTAATCGCCACTATTTACTGTGTGATAAATAGAGATGAGACGGTTTTTAAGCTTATTATCTAGGTGATAATCGAGAGCTCAAGCTTAAAATATATATGTCACCTTAACTAAGTGTTAAGATGAGGACATAATATTTATTATGTCCACAAGTAAAATAACCCACATATTTTACTTTATCTATCTATGATGTCAGATGTGAGTTCTGATGAATTTTGTGTATGAGTAGATATGTGAACTCAAGTTAGACATTGGGTATGTCTGAACTATCATCTGTATTGTATTAAATGTGTAGACATACGCTCCATGGGAAAGGAGTTAATACTGTAATACGTATTTCATACTACGTATGCATGAGACGACCGATAAGAGTGGCAAAAGTTTGATCTCAACTTTTATGCCGTGTGAGACTCTTGAGGAAAAGAGTTCCTCGATTTAGTGCCCTCATGACTCTTACTTATTCTCAAAATTTCTATTCAGTGATTGCTATCTTAGGATGTTGCCAATGATCATGAATTGATTTGATCTGATGGGACATTTCTAGAAAAGCAAGCTGAACTGAAATTGAGAGTTTGAAGATAAGAGGAAGATCGAATATGGAGAATCACATTCTAAGTTTTGTATTCACTGGTCGACCAATTATGACTATCTTGGAATAATCGTAATTGTGAATACAATATATCATTATTTAAAAGGAGATCAAGAGATATATAAATGTGATTGATCGATCTAGGGTATTGCATACTAAATCTGCTCAAAGTGTGATGCCCATTATGAGCTGCTATATATTTCTAACAGATGTATGGCAACGAGCTCTCAAAGTATGCTGGTCGCACGGATTATTCACTGATATGAATGTTGCAGAGAGGTAAAGAGGATCCTGTTCAGCCCACTATGTACGAGTGGGAGATGATGGTTTTATTTACATGTTGATGGTGTCATGCCCCGATCCTCGAGCATGCGCCCATCCTTCTCTAGTCGATAATAATTTGTGACTTCCCATGACGAGTCGCCGACCCTTTCCATTTTATTGCACATGCGGAAGCGAAAAGAAATCCTCTGACAGTAACCATCTCGAGATAGAAAAGCAGGATATGAATTCACAAATAAACAAACATGCTTTTATATTCACACTGAGTCATGTACAAAAGTCTATGGCCAAAAGACTACAAAAGACTGGCCTTCCAAAAAGAAGCAGTCCTAATTGACCTACGCTTTTGATCACCTCCTCTCAGCTCTAGGTCCTCCACTTGACGACCTTAAAAATGTTGTCCCACAATGGGGTGAGATATAATCTCAGCGAGCCTAAGCTCTAAACCCCAATTAGGAGGGAAATACGCCCAGAAGTGTCCTAACCACACAATTACACACTTAGCATAGAGGACTTACCTCGCCTCAGTTCCATCCTGCAGGTCAGTATAATTCAAATACTCAATTAAACAATTCAATTCAAATCCACCATCAATCAGTCGATTCATTTGACTCCATGCCATCAATGTCATCCATATATTATGTCGATTCGAACACGACTCGCCTAAGCTGAAATAGATATACTCATATATCATTGCTCCCCAAAGCTGATATCTAAAATTTTCTCGCCGAAGCTGCTAGATCAAATAATGCTCACCGAAGCTACTAAATAACAAGTGCTCGCTGAAGCTGATGTCTAAAGTGCTCACCGAAGCTGCTAAAGCATTATTGCTTGTCATTGCTCACCGAAGCTGCTAGAGATCTATAATGATGTTAACACTCCCCGAAGCTGTTATGGATCTATATTGTTCACCTAAGCTAATTTGGTACTCAAAGACCACTTTCGGTATCAACACCCGACACCCGGCATTTTCCAATTAAAATACCAATATATCACAATCATCACTCAATTCAACAATACATCATTCAATTGCAGAAACTAAACACATCACTGCGATCAGCTCGAAATTATATCGAGCGGCTCTCCCGGTATAATTTCCGGAAAAATAATTAATAATTAAATAATTACCGAAATTAATTAAATAAATCAATTTAAATTCTAACAATACTAACCTAGGCTAGAATCATTAAATTAATAACCAATACGGACTCAGAGAAATTCCCGAACCCTTCTAGATAAATAGTACAATTTATTTAGGCCTTAACTAAACCATGCTAACCACCTAACATGCTCAATTAAATAATTCAATTTCTAATTTAATCTAACTAACCACCTAATTCCTAATAAAATAAATCTAACACCCCTTAAACGTTATTAGCCTACTAAGTAGAGTTTAGAGTATAAACTCACCAGCTTATTGCGGAAACGGGTTCACCGCGACGATAACGCGACGGCGACCGAAATCTGAGTTTTCGGTGGCGTCGACAAACGTGGGCCAGGCCTAAACTTAGCCCAACAAATCTCAGCCCAATCTGAGATTTGTTATGAGCTGGGCTGGGCTTGCTGCTGAGGAAAACAGGGCTTAGGCCTGACTTCAAGTGAGCTAAAACCAAACTGAACTTGGGCCTGAGCTTGGACTTCAAATTCTGCTGGAGATGGGCTGAACTCCAATGGTTTGTGGGCTGATGATGCGGGCTGGATACGGGCCCAACTGCTGACCAAAATTGGCTGGCTTCGTGGACAATGGTGCTGCCTTGCTTGGACTTCGCTGGCGCACGAGGAAAGCAGCTACTGGCGGTGAAGATGAAGACACGAGGCAGAAGGAGCTGGACGTTGGCCGCGTGGAGAGGGGATCGCACGATGAAGCTGCTGGATCAAATTACGATGGACTCCTCTGTTCGTGCAAAGAAGTGGAGATTGGCGGTCATCACACCTGCTGGAGTAGACCCCGATGGACTGAAGACATGAGGAGGGGATGCTAATCTTCGGCGCAGCTACAGCTTCATTGGACGTGGCTGCTTGAAGATTGTCGGTAGACGTGGCAACGGTAGGAGCTGCTCAGTCAGCCAAGGAATTGTTCGGTCAAAGATGATGAGAAGGCAGCAAATTTCGGTGGAGCAAGAGGGATGGAGCGGTGGGCGTTGGTCTTCGTGAGGGAGAGAGAGATGCTCGGTCAGTGGAGATGTGGGAGAGTGATTGCGGTTCGGTCGGTGGGGACAGCAAGAGAGGCAACGGGGGCTTGGTGATTGATGAAAAAATAAAGGGAAAATGAAAGTAAGGTAGGAGCCAACGGAGAGGGAGAGAGAAATGGTCGAGCAGGAAGAAGATGATGAAGACCGAAGGGGAAAGGAGAGTATGAGAGAAGCTTGAGGGAGAGGAAGCCAAAATATCCAATTAAATATCTACATTCATCATTGTTTGGTCCCACTAGGCCTTCAACATTATTTTCATAGTCTCCTCATACTTTCTAGCTCAATTTTCACTAATTAAACCCAAAAGATGCCAAAATGCAGCCCTTCTCTCTTTGATCCGAATTTTACTATTTGGTCTCCAATTTCTTTAACAATTTTCCCAAATTCAACGTCCAATTTTGATGTAGAAAAAGCCCACATAATTTCTACAAGTCTCCTTCGTCATATGTCTCGGTTTGCAAGTCGAAAATCTCTTCAATTCGGCCAATCCGAATTTCTGTTATTTTTCCGCGACGTCTGAATCGATATTCCGTAAAAAAAAAACCTCGGAATCTCTGAAAATTCTTCGGAGAATGAGTCGACGTTCCTAAAATAGCTTGTGACACCTCAGAGCTTTCAATTTCTGAAATCGGGTTCAATTTTGCGGTTAATTTCACTCCGACGCGCTTTTATGTGACCTAATCTATCGGGTAACTTTTAGGAATTTTTAGTGCAATTGACCCGTGATCGAATTATCTCGAGTTACAATGTACATCTTCGACACATTGGTGACTCTCGATTGTCGTGAAAATCTCAAGGTTTCAAATACGGACACCGGGTACCAAAACGATAGAAAAATTGGTCTAGTGCCGATCGACGAGTATTTTGCAATCAGGTGGAATCACCCACACTCTGATCACATATCTCAATCGAATCGACCTATCTCCGGTCTCTAATCGATTTCGACAATGCCGTAATGATCTCGGTAGATGAACACGGTCGAGCAATCGATTCTTGGTCGAATTCTCAAGTCCATTACATTTAGATTCCTTAATTGCTTCCCCAGATAGACCAGTTATCTCGTGAGTGGTCAACTCAGAGAATAGCACTATAGACGCATCGACGAAAAGCCTGATTTATTTAATCGAAAACAAATCAAAAAATTCAGGCTATCACAGATGGGCCTAAGTGGGTCCATCTACCTATGTTGGGCCTAAAAGCCCGGCCCACAAAATAAGGGCCCATGGATGAAAGGTTGAGATATGAAGAGGTGTTACGTTGAGGGGAAGTGTCTTTTGGAGAAGACGTATTTAAGGGGAGAAAAGAAAAAGAGAACGCACCTTTTGGATGTACGTACGTTTTTCTTTTCTCCCTCTCCCAAAACCAACATAAGTTTCTCCTCCTTAATAGCAACAGCACGCTCCTCGGTAAAACGGGATCAGGATTCTTCCTCAAACTTCAACGTTGGTGTTTAATCTGTGGATAATAAGGTACGCTCGATTCCGTGGTGTGTCTTTGATCGGTGATACATGTTTATTCTTGGGCTCGTCTTCCGCATTCGTTTTAGGAGTTCGATTTAGTGTCGAATTCATTTTAGGGAATCAGTAATTCCCAACACATGGAAATGGAACGTGAGGCAAAACAAGAAGGTGGATGATTTTTCGAAAAGGACACACAATGCATAGGGAGGGCACGAAGAGGAAATCTTTTGAAGGAAATTGTCGATTTTCTTTCTTTCTGGGGACATGAATTCAAGAACTTCCAATCGAGAAGAAAAATGCTATGTACCCATAATTTTCTCGACAGTTTTCTAAGCATATTCCGAGAAAACTTTATCCTTAGAGAGAGAGAGAGAGAGAGAGAAGAGGAGGAGGAGGAGGAGGAGGGGGAGGAGAAGATGACGAAAACGTTACCTTAAAAGGGTGTTGCGAGAGAATAGACTAGAGAGAGAAGCCTAGAATCTCTCGGACTAGTACTTGCATTCCCTTAAATATCTCCAGCTACTGGTTCTATCACTCCCTAATAGTAGCTCTCATTCTCATACTCTCTCTCTCTCTCACACACACACACACACACATTCTGTCAATTGCAAAGATAGGAGAAAAGCAATTTTAGAGAGAGAAAGAGAGAGCGATTCTTAATCTTACCTTACCCAATCCAATTTGACACCATGTAAAATGTGTGAACAAGTGCTTTATAACATAGAAATTAATCCCAAATTTTTTGAAATATTTGATTTAGTAGGTCTCTCATATATACGTATATATTAAGACGTGTGCTCTCATAATAACTTACTCTAATACACAGCTCTACATATGCAAAATGTGTTCATATTTCAATTTTAGAGAAAAATAGAGCATATACTATCCATATAAATGTGACTATTCATTTTTTTTCTAGCACATTTTGAGGGCTAATAACAGAATGAATAGTTATAGATTAAAATCTTTAAACATGTATTGATGAGCATTTAAGAAAAAAATTTATGCAATATATGTTATAACAACTCTTTCGAAAGGCTCATGTATTGTATTCATATGTACTAATCTTCAGTAATATCATCGTGAAAATAACAATTTCAATTCATAGCGTGAAATTTCTTAAGTACAAAAAGGATGGGAGTCATAAGAGTTAATAAAAAAAACGAGATAAATGTACAACATTTGTTTGGCTTTTGTTACTAAGTAGATTCCTGATTCCACAATTTGGAACTTGCTAGACACTATTGTTGACACCTATTTTTACAAATATATGCATATATATATATATATATTAAAGAAAAAAACCTTAGGGATCGGGTTGGGCCGGATCCAGCCTTGGCCCGGCCCAGCCCAGACTTCTTTTCTCCCGTGGCCCAGCTCCTTTCTCCTTCGGCCCAGGCTCTTCCTCCCCTCAGCTCGGCTCGCTGGTTTGTCTCCCTCTTGCTGCGTGAGGACCTGCAGAGAACATAAAGCAGGAGCAGAGACAAAGAGCAAGGGGATCGGGGTGGTAGGCAAACAACGTGATCCGCGGGTCAGGGGCAGTCCGGCCAGCAAGCTGGCAACTACAGAGGCCATGCGCGTCGACCGATTTCTCTAAAGAGGGGATGGGTAGAAACACAAGAGAAGGGGGCAGAATACAAAGAACAAGAGAGAAATATAGAGAGAACCGAGAGGGAGAAAGTAGAAATGAGAGAACCAAGAGGGAGAAAAGGACTCGTGGAGGTTAGCCAAGGAGTCGAGGAGCCCCTGGAGCGCCCTACTGTCGCCGGTGAGCCGCTGACCATCGCCATTCTCATTGGAAACCAGGTAGGCCTTTCCTCGAACACTTGGCGTGCGTCTTTGGAAATGAGCTGGTCGGAGCTCATCTCGACCAATTCGGGTGAGCTCCGGCCACCTACCTGTCCCTGTTACCCTACTTGATGTTCTGGCATGTTTTTTTTTTTGGAGTCCGGATCAGTGCTCGGGCCTCGGTTGAGACAAAATCCGTTAGGTTGTAGCGCCACCCCACTTGTTTGTTGAATTGCCCAAGTGAAGACTAGCCTTTGTCCCAATCTTGAGCCTTTTGTTTTTTTTTAGTCGCTGAAATGTCGTTGCGGCCCAGCCGAAATTTGGGTTGTTCCCCCTGCCTAGTCGAAATGTGTCTGTCGCCCCCTAGCCAAAGACCGCTGAGCCGTTCGCCTCCGTCATCTTCCTAGTCGTGATTGGAAGTTGCGGCATAGGGGTCACAGTTCGGCGAGACACCACCCTCGGCCGACCCCTTTGTTGCCCCCGTAAGCCCTTGACTGGCGCCGGCCACTGCCGCCTTCCTCAGAGCCCCCCTGGGGCTGTGCCGTAGTGGCCTTCTCTGGTCACGACCGAACGGTTGCGAACCAGAGGATAGGCCGAGTTGGGCCAGACCTTTGATCTGGCTCACTCAACCTTCTTTTTCGCGTGGGCTCGCAAAGGGGAGCCCACTTACAAGAGGTTTGGGCCCCTTGGTTAGGCCCAATCTGAACCAATTACAAGGCCCGACCATGATCTGGTATGGCCTTGCTTTCTTTGGGCGGGCCAATCGGACCGTACCTGAGTCCCGTCTCCGATCGGACCTGATCCGCGCCGACCGTGCCGAACTGGGGTTGGGTCAAACCAGACCCGATTCGGCCCGGCTGAATATAAAAATAAAAATAAGATTCAAAAATTAAAAAATTTCGAAAATCTAAAAAATGCAATGTTTGGTTAGGAATTGCTATGTATTGCCCTTTTAGTGTAATTAGGCCTTTGTTTGCTTGCATTTCAATTACATCACAGGTTTAATTTACGTAGATAATTATGTTTGTGATTGTTTAATTGCACATGCTCAATTTTACTGCAATTATGATTTTGATAGCTATAGTTAGTATTTTAATGATTGCGTATCAACATGATCACTTCACATGTTAGTGGATAGATATAAAATCAATTTAAACTGCCTAACAAAAATCTTTTTTTTTTAAAAATGAATAAGATTAGGTAACGAAAGGGTACTAATTGGTCAATTAGTGTAATCAAGTCCCCGACCCTAGATTCTCTGGTTGCGTAAAAAGCGATGTGACATCCTGAAATTCGACCCCGTTTTGATAAAGTGAAATGGGCTTTTCGTTGATGTACATATGGTCCTTTTTCTCTGAGCTGATCACTCATGAGTTAACTAACCTATTGAGTGAAGCCGTTAAGGGATATATCCACGGTAAAATCCCTAAAAACTATTTAATTGGTTGGATTGGACTAAAATCGCATCTAATCGATTCTAACCACGGAATTGAATTCGATTTCGGGAATCGAATATTCGAGTGTATCATAATTCATTTTTAGGACCTTGTCTCATCGTCCGTCAAATTATTGACGAGTCCGAAATTTCGGTAAAGAAATTATTGGAGGAAAAATCGAAGATCGGAAGAAAATAAAAAGGGAAAGAGAAAGGGAAAATAATAATAGTAATAAGAATAATTTGATTATCTTGTTATTTTATTATTTTCTTTTTCTTTTCTCTCTCTCCATTTTCTTTCTTTCTCTCTCTCTCTCTCTCTCTCTCTCTCTCTCTCTCTCTCTCTCTCTCTGTCTTTTCCCTTCGTGTGGATTCCCTCCACCAACTCCCCCCTCTTGCCGTTTCTCACTTTGCTTTTCCCTTCCCTTTTAATTTTTGACTTTTCAAACTTACCTTTTTTTATCTTATCTCTTCTTCTTCTTCTTCTTCTCTCTCTCTCTCTCTCTCAGTACTCTCTATCTCACCCCTCTCGTTTGAACGAAGACAGAAGCGGAAGCAAGAACAGTAGCACCGAGAGAAGAAAACTGGAGCTGCCGTCACCGCACGCCAGGCCGTTGCCAGCATTCCCCGCCTGCGCGCTGCCTTGCCGCTCATCGTTCACCCTCCGCCTCTCCCTCACTCCCCTTCAGCCGCCGTTGAAGCTTTCTTTTCCTTCCTCTCTGTTTCGTGCGAAGACCAGCAGAGATAGAAACAGAAGCAGCAACGGACGCCGCCTGGAGCCGGAGTTGTCGTCGTCGCCGGTCGCCCTTCCCTGCGCATGCATGCATGTAGCCGTGCTTGGCCGTGCCTCTCACTATCCCACCGTGTGTCCCCAGCCTCCTATCGCCTCTGCCCAACCCCTATTCGGCCTCTACAGGCGACTGCCCGACCATCTCTGGCCACCGTTCGGCCTCACCGAAGCTCTCCTCGCCCTCCACCAGACTAGCCTAAGCCAGCCGAGAACAACAACCCAACGAGTGGGTTTCCAGCGGGTTCGTGGGTTATTTTGGGCCATTTTCGGGCCCCGAACCCGAGGCCCGCTTTGGGAAAAGTCGATCTTCGTGTCGTCCCCGTCGAATTGATACGTTTTGCGCTAAATTCTGGTGAGTAATCTCACTAATCCCTACTTAGTTTGCTAATTATTCTTAGGGGTTGATTATTTTTAATTAAGTGCAATTAGGTGGTTAGATTAGAGTAGATTAGTGATTATTAATTAATTGAGATGCATATTAGACATTTTGATTGTGCAATTAGCAAGTAGATTTAATCTACTAATTATTGAATGTATCTCGGGATTTTTCCCGACCCTTATTGGGCTTCAATTAGGCAATACGAGCCTAAATTGGATTTTTAGTAATTAATTATTAATTTTCAAAATTAATTAATTATTTATTTTTTTTTCCGGAAATTCACCCGGGATGACCGGTGACCAGAATTTTGTGCTAATCGTAGTGGCGTAGTCCGTTTATTTAATTGAGCTTCAATTTGTATGGAATTGATTTAAATTGTGAATTTTATGATATATTCCTATTGAGTTGTTTTGATTGTTTGATTGAGAAATAATTGGGTATTGATAGTAGATTGGCGAACTAAAAAGAAAGGCGTTGTTTCATAGTGGAATCACAATAGAAAGTAAATCACCTAGAGAAGGGTACGTGGCTCGGTGATTAAGTATTGGCATCTAAAAAGGGCACGTGGCTCGGTGATCTGATGCGTCACTTTGGCGAACAAGTGCCTTAGAGATTGCACGTGGGCTTGATATTCTAGAATAGCATCTAAAAGGACATGTGGCTCGGTGATCTGATGCGTCACTTTGGTGAACGAGTACCTTAGAGAATGCACGTGGGTCCAGTGTTCGAGAATGGCATCTAAAAGGACACATGGCTCGATGATCTGATGCATCACTTCGGTGAACGAGTACCTTAGAGAATGCACGCGGGTCCAGTGTTCGAGAATGGCATCTAAAAGGACACGTGGCTCGGTGACTTGATGTACCACTTTGGCGAAGAGGTCGCCTTAGAGAATGCATGTGGGCCTACGGTTTGAGGCACGTGGCTCGGAGACTTAGGATGTCGTCCTGGAGAATGCACGTGGCCTAACTTCTAGATATTCCACCGTGGGGAATGATTTGGGTGACATGCAATCGATTGGTTCGATTTGTTTTGAGTAAGTGGGTGCCTATTATGAATTGTACTGACTTGCAGGTGGAATCTAAGGTCAAGGTAAGTCCTCTGACTTGTGCGTATTTAGGCAGCCCATAGTGTATTGGTTTACTAATTGGGTCTTAGTGGGGTAGAACTTGCTGAAACGTAGTCTCATCCCGGTTGTGGGACAACATTCCAGGCCCCTAGATGGTAGCACCTCCACCTCCTCCACCTCATCGTTCGGCTATGCATTTTGGTATTCCCCAGGAGGTGACTGAGCTAGAAATCCACTACCATATTCACCCTTACCCAGAAGGACTAGAGTATGTCCTGGTCAAGTCAATCGTTTGGGTTGACATAGGAGAGAATGCCTTGAGGCCACATCATTATAGGTCATGGTATCGAGGGTACCATGACGGACGAAGAGAGGGGCCCATTCCGGAGAACGACGTACCAATGTACGTTCTGGAAGAAGCTTTCGGGGAGGGTACAGCAAACCACGTGGATGGGTCGGTTGTTAATGTTCAGGACCTGACACTTGCAGCTGAAGCCCATACTCCTGTGTACTTAGTTGATGATGACAACTGAAACAACGAGGGTGGTGAGATCGAGGAATAGGAGGTGGAAGGTGCAGAGGAGGACGAAGACCGGGGTGCAGCAGAAGAGGTACTTGAAGATGAGCCGGCATTTGAAGCCGAGGATGAGCCTGAAGGAGAGGAGGAGGAGCCCGAGGAAGAGGAGAGCAAATCAGAGGAGTTAGATGAGGATCAAGACGATCCTTGGTATGACCTAGATGAGGATTGA
This sequence comes from Eucalyptus microcorys, assembly GCA_014182515.1. NCBI lineage: Eukaryota > Viridiplantae > Streptophyta > Magnoliopsida > Myrtales > Myrtaceae > Eucalyptus > Eucalyptus microcorys. The sequence continues at coordinate 29,388,520 of CM024569.1, forward strand.
AATCCCATCTCTTTTGTGAACCCTATGTATATGTGTAGATAGAGTGAGACTTTGAAGTTTTGATTAGTTTATGAAGTACTCTGTTTAATGCCATGTATAAAGGCTTGGTTGTGGTTTTCAATATGAAAAATATGGCATGTTTTCCTATCCCATTGTTTTATTGTCTGGGGATTTATAACTGCTTTCGCATGTGCTTAATAAAAGAAAGGGTCGGCGATATATAGTCTTGGGATATCGCATTCTAAAATCGACCAAGTAGAAGGATGTGTGCATGCCCGAGGATCGGGGCGTGACAAGCGAGGTATACTCCCATACCTCACTTGGTTTCTAGCTGACTCCAATAGGCTAGTGGTGACTCCTTTTTGCAAAACTCCTAAAAATATCTCAATGTCACGCGGGGTATGGGCTTGGGAGAATTCGTGTCTAATCATGGGCCTTAAGTTTGTCCTTTAGGCAATACCCCTAAACCTACTCTCTCCCCCCGAGGGGTAGGTCGCGACAACTTGGCAACTCCACTGAGGACTTGGTTTTAGACATAGAAGACTTAGGCTGAAATTGATCTTGTTCAAAAAATATTTTGTTTGGCAGCAAGGATCCGAGGTGCATCCATAATGTGTCGAATGTTAAATGTTTATGGGAGTTATAAGGGGTAGTGATTACTAACCCTTGTTTTGTAGGGGGTATAGGAATGAATGGTTTATTTATGTATAAAGTGTTGATTGTTTATGAATTGTCATGCTTGCGTCCCCTACATTGCACGACACCATAGCACACACTACCTGCCGTTGGACTTGGGCCGCATAGGATCACTTAGGATAGTGTTGAGGTGGATACCACTCCGACTACAACCATGTAGTATGAGTAGTTTATCTCAATTCTGAAATTTCTTTCTTGATGTCAAAGGTCCCTACCCTGGTCTACAACTGCGCAACACGGGTAAGCTCTTTGATGAAGCCGGAGTCATGGGTAACTTGACCTAGCCGCGATCTTGTTGGTTCGGTCTGGTAATCCTATGGCTCCATTTTGAGCAATTTAGAGTAGAAATCGAACCACTGCCCCATGTGCATGTCTGTATCATTGGCATTGCCATTCAATGAGTAAGGTAAGTTTTTGACATTTTTTCTTCACTCGCAATTTACTTATTCGCTTTCCTTTTTGGTAGTCCATGGCAAATTAGGTTGGTCGTAACTTTGGTTAGCATACGATGGGGGTACCCGAGCTTCGCATCATTTCCACCCTTAAAGGAGAGCCTCCGCTCGAAGATTCTTGAAGTGCCATTGAAGATCACCCATCGAGCTGAGATCAAGCGCCTCAAAAGGGAGCTCGAGGAGTGTGCCTCAGAGTTGACCCAAGTTTGTAGGGCTACCACAAGCGGAAGCTGTCCTCATTAGTTAGATTGAGTCAAGTGTGATATGTAGTGGGACCATGCCTATATACGTTATAATGTTAAGTAGTTTTTCTTGAGTCTCAATGTTGAGAGTTAAGAATGTCTTTCCGTCTTCAAAATAGCTTCGTTGTTTAGGGGTTCTCCCTCGTATCTTTTCTTGCATTATGTAGCAACCTTGCTTTCAATGAAATAAATGAATTGGGGTGATTAGATCTCTATCATGGGCCGACCACTTGTTTATTTCATGTGCTTATATACGCTTATTTACCCTTTTATCAGGTACTAGCTAATCGATTGTCTTCTGTCGATCGTTGACATGGCCAAACGAAGATCTCCAATTCGCACTCGCGCAAAAGCTAGGATGGAGAACGAAGACACCAACACACACATGGCCAAGATGGAGGACCAACTGGCCCAACTTACCGCAATGATGCTCAAAATAAGCCATAAGCTCAAAGAGCCGTTGTAGCTGTCGCCGGGGCATCCTCTCCTATATCGTTAGGACATGTTCCCCCGTTAACGGGAGACCCACATATCGCCAACCTTCCGGGAAAGGAAACTACTGGAGAAGCCCCTTCTGTCACCTCAATTGTCGTTGACTTAGATCCTTCTCAGAAGGAAGAGCCAACACCCCACCTAGATAGAGATAGTGAAAAGCGCTTGGCTAAGATGGAGGAGTTATTGTGCGTTTTGCAAGAATACTAGCTGAAAGGAGCAGACAAGCTATCCTCGTATACTAAGACGAACTTCCTCGAGACTTTCCAAGACAAGGGGTTAACAATCATTCCTCCCCTTATAACTCCTAACTGCAAAAGCATTTAACACATTTAATGTTAGGAGTCTACCTGGAATCCTCGCTGCCAAACAAATATATTTTTGAACAAGATTAATTTTGGCCTAAGTCCTCTAAGGTTTAAAACCAAATCCCCAGCGGAGGCGCCAAGCTGTCACGACCTAGCCTCAGGGGGAGGAAATAGGTTTAGGGGTATTTCATAAATGACGGACCTAAGGCCCATGATTAGGCACGGGCTCTCCTAAGCCCATACCATGCGTGACATTTGGATATTTTTTGAGATATTTTGCACAAAAGGAGTTGCCACTAGCTTATTAGGGGTTGGCTAGAAACCAAGTGAGGCATGAGAGTGTACCTCACTTCCTACGCAACTAAAGAATTTAGGGTCAGGGACTTGATTACGCTAATTGATCAATTAGTGGCCTTTCGATACCTAATCTTGTTCATTTTAACAAAATGATTTTTGGTAGGTAGTTTGGATTGATTTTATACCTATCCACTAACATGTGGGGTGATCATGCAGGTGGACAATCATTAAAGTAACAATCATAGCTACCAAGATCCTAATTGCAACAAAATTAACACATGCAACTAAACAATTGCAAACATAGTTGAACATGTAAATTCAACATGCAATATAATCAATATACGAGCAAATAAATGCCGAATTACACTAAAAAGGCAATACATAGCAATTCCTAATCAAACCTTACATTTTTGGATTTTTGAAATTTCTTTATTTTTTTATTTTTATTGAACAAAATATTTTGAAAAAATATTTTTTTTGGGCTGGACGAGGTTGGGTCCAGTCTGACCTTGCCCGAGCTTGGCCCGGTCGGCGTGGATTGGGTCCGATAAACCGAACCCGGGCTCAGCCCGGTCGGTGGCGACAGAACTAAGTGGGCCCAAAATTCCTTTTTTTTTTTTTTTTATATACTTAAGTCAGGGCCCAAAGAAAGTCAAGAAGGCCCACCTATTTCCTAAGCCCACGTGAGACCAGCCCAATTGACCTTCATCTGCAGAAGCCCGGCCCGAAAAGCGACTTAAGCCCAAATTGTTCAAAACCCTACCCGGCTCGCGACCTGCGCCCGACCCAACTTCTAACCTTCTTCTTTAGGGTTTCTTGGCGACACTGGCATCGGGTGGACAGGTAGTGACGGGTTTGACGGCGGCGGTGACGCGATAGAGCAGAGGTAGAGACGCGGCGGCCGACTTAGGATCTGTTGGCGTTGAGGGCAGCAGCGTCAAGCTGCAGGCAGAGCGTGGCAAGTCGTCATGGGCGGAGATGTCAGGTCGTCGCGGGTGGAGATGGGCAGATCGGTAAGGTTGGTGTTCGAAGCTCTGGCGGCGATGGAGACGAGCTGCTTCGGCGTCGGGCAAAGGTTCAAAGCAGCAGAGCAAACTTCGCTAAGTGAACAAATGATTTGTAAAGCAAAAGATTGAAAAAGATTCTATTACTTTCACTTGCATCAATCTTCTGGTGATAGCTTCAGAGGAATTCTCATTAGAACTTGACTCATCCTAAGGTGAAGAAGAGCATTTCCTTCTTTACCCAAACACTGATACCCGTTGCTTTAGCCAATTTAGGCCTAATTATTCATTTCTGAATCCCGAGCAATGATCATCTCCCTTCATTGGGGCAAGGCATAAGGATTGATCACATACAATTGACCTTTTATGAGAAAATGTGAAAAGCATCTCGAAAGTCATAAGAGCTCCAAAAGTTCAAAGAGCAAAAAATTAAGCAAAATTATGGGGCATAAAAAAAAAAAGCAGTGTGCCCAGTAAAAGTAAGGCCAATGCCCACCAAGAAAAAGAGCTAAAAGGTTGCATCTTATGTGAAAAAAAATAACCAAAGTCCAAGTGTCTGCATTAAAAATCATCATAAGAGCAAAGGAAATTAGAGAAATGAGCAAAGTTCTCATGCAGAAATGATTAGTTAAGGAACTTTTCGAGATGTGCTGTGTTTCAAAAGCCAAATGATTTGAAAAGTCTAGGTGACCTGGTCACGATGCCATGATGATCACCGACTCTTAAAAACCCTCTTGAAAATTGTAAGCCATTCGAGCCTCTCTTGAGCCAACATTACAACCCTCTTCCAAAATCTCTTCTGATTGGGATGGTTTGAGTAAAATTGAGAATGTCACAAAGAAGCTACTACTTGAAGGAGTGGAAGTAATAATATCTTGTTTTATCTTCTAAGTTCTCAACTTATAAACCCGAAGAAGATAGTGACAAATGTTTTATTGGCCTCAAAATAGTGATTCCTTTGTGTAAGCCCTTAACCCAAACCTATATTGCGGTTCTTTCAAAAGACCTTCTTGATCAATCAGATTGTGCTCATCGCGAATGTTTCCGGAAACCTTTGAAATAGGCTATATGAGATACTCTCAGCAATCAATTATCTCCCACATGAATGGATAGGATCAAGCAGTCATTTTATCGAAGATATGTGAGAAACCCTTTCTGACTAAGAAACTCTAGTTTGGCATGCTTAATGAGCCTTTTTTTCACGAACATGAATCATTTCAATAAGAACTTGTCTCCTAGAGAATTTGATGATTAATGATACATCCCTAAGTAAGATGATAGTTTTGCACCACATGATGCTAACCAATGTCGAATGTCTTTCAAAGTAGTCAAACTTAGCTTGATTAGCTTATTCAATTAATGCTACAAATTTGCCAATACAGCTCTTGATGTTGTCCCTAATGATATTCGCTCAAGTTGAGTTTGACAGGGTTCACTAGTGAAGCCATGTAGTTTCCAAGGGATTAATGGATGCTTCCCTAAAGACTACAAGGTTCATGGTCAACCTTAAACCATGCCATCTCTAAAGGTTCACGGTCAGCCATAAACCATGTCATCTCCAAAGGTTCATGGTCAACTTTAAATCAGGCCGTCTCCAAAGGTTCATGGTCAACCTTAAACCATATCATCTACAAATGTTCATGAGTTTTCTTTAAATCATGTATTTCCAACCCGATCGAAACCCATTGTTACACGGTGAGACCTCATTTTTCTTTCTTCTTATGACACAGCGTGCTTCTGTAGCTCGGGGTCTTATCTTTCTTCTTATGACACGGCGTGCTTTTGTAGCCCGGGGTCTTATCTTTCTTCTTATGACACGCCATGCTTTTGTGGCCTGGGGTTTCTTCTTCTTCTTATGACACAGTGTGATTTTGTAGCCTAGGGTCTCTTCTTCTTCTTATGACACGGCGTGCTTTTGTAGTCAAGAGTCTTTTCTTTCCTCTTATGACACGGCGTGCTTCTGTAGCCCAGGGTCTCTTCTTTTTCTTCTTATGACATGGTGTGCTTCTGTAGCCAAGGGTCTTTTATTTCCTCTTATGACACGGCATGCTTCTGTAGCCCAGGGTATCTTCTTCTTCTTATGACACGGCATGCTTCTGTAGCCCGGGGTCTTTTCTTTCCTCTTATGACATGACCTGTTTCTGTAGTCCAGGGTCTCTTCTTCTTCTTATGACACGGCGTGCTTTTGTAGCCCGATGTATTTTCCTTCCTCTTATGATACAGCGTGCTTTTGTAGCTCGAGGTCTCTTCTTCTTCTTTTTATGACACGGCATGCTTCTTTAACCCGAGGTCTTTTCTTTTCTCTTATGACACGGCGTGCTTTTGTAGCCCGGGATCTCTTCTTTTTCTTATGACACGGCGTGCTTCTGTAGCCCGAGGTTTTATCTTTCTTCTTATGATATGGCGTGCTTCTATAGCTCGGGGTCTCTTCTTCTTCTTATGACACGACGTGCTTCTGTAGCTCGGGGTCTTTTCTTTCCTCTTATGACATGGCGTGCTTCTGTGGCCCGGGGTCTCTTCTTCTTCTTATGACACGGCGTGCTTCTATAGCCCGAGGTCTCATCTTTCTTCTTATGACACGGCATGTTTCTATAGCCCAAGGTCTCTTCTTCTTCTTATGACACGGTGTGCTTTTGTAGCCTAGGGTCTTTTCTTTTCTCTTATGACACGGTATGCTTCTATAAGCCAAGGTCCTTCCTTCTTCTTATGATACGGCGTGCCTAGCTCAGGGTCTCTTTCTTTCTTCTTATGACACAACATGCTTTTGTAGCCCGGGCCTTTCCTTCTTCTTATGACACGGCGCTTCTGTAGCCCGGGGTCTCTTTTTCTTCCTATAACACGGTGTGTGTGACATCCCGAATTTCAACCCCGTCCCGAATATATATGAAATAGGCATTTCGCTGGCGCACCTATAGTCATTTTTCTCTGAGCTGATCATTCACGAGTTAACCAGTTTATTGGGTGAAGCCGTTAAGGGATATAACCGCGGTAAAATCCCTAAAAGCTACCCGATAGGTCGGATCGGACTAAAATCGCGTTCGATCGATTCTAACCATGAAATTTAAATTGGTTTCGGGAATTGAATATTCGAGCAAGTCGCAATTCATTTTTAGGACCGTTTCATCTTTCGTCAATTTATTGACGAGCTCAAAATTTCAGGAAAGAAATTAGCGGGGGAAAAATTGAAGGCCGGAAGAAATTAAAAAGAGAAAAAGGAAAATAATTGGAGTAATTTGAATAGTAGAATTTTTGTTACTATTGAATTACTTTTATTTCCTTTTTCCTCTCCCTTTCTTTTTCCCTCTTTTCTCTTTTTATTTTCTCTCTCTCTCCTTTCCCCTTCCCCCTTTCGTGCGAGCGTCCCCCCACCGCCTACCCTCTTGCCAATTCCAAATTGGCCTCTTCCTCTCTCTCTCCCTTTTTGACCATTCAAACCTATCATTTCTCTCTCCTCTCTCCTCTCTCTTCTCCCCCACTTCTCCCCCAACGTGACCGAAGGCCCCCTCCCCCTTCTTCTCCATTTTCTCGCTCGTGAAAACCAGAAAACGGAGGAAGAAGAACAGCAGCTCACCGAGGACCGTCGCCACCCATCCCGCCGCCGCACCGCACGCCCACCGCTCGCCGCCGTCCGCGCCCACGCCCCGCGTCCATCGCTCATTGCCGTCCCTGCCGCGCGACCCAGCTCTGTCCGCCTCTATCCAGCTTCTGTCCGCCCCGTCCAGCCACCGTGAGCGGCCGAGCAAGCCGCCGGACCCGCCGGGAAGCCTCGCCGGACTGTCACCTGTCTTCCCGACCCATCTCCGCCCCCAACTCTCTCTCTCTCTCTGTTTTGCAGCCGGATCAGCCACCCACGAAGTGGGTATCCAGCAGGTTCGGGCCCCCGTTTGGGCCGTTTCTGGGCCCTGAACCCGAGACTCGCTTTGGGAAGTCTCGTTCCTCGCGTCGTCCCCGTCGGATTGATCCGATTTGCGCGCGATTCCGGTGAGTAATCTCACTAATCCCTGATTAGTTGGCTAATTATGCTTAAGGGTTGTTTATTTTTAATTAATTAGGTTTAGGTGGTTAGATTAGAATAGATTAGCGATTATTAGTTAATTGTGATGTAAATTAGATAAATTGATTGTGCAATTAGCAAGTACACGTAGTCTACTATTTATTGAAAGCATCTCGGGATTTTTCCCGACCCTTAGTGGGCTTCAATTAGGCTTTTCGGGCCTAAGTAGAATTTTTGGTATTTAAATATTATTTTTCGGAATTAAATTAAATAATTATTTATTTTTCAAAAATTCAACTGGGATGGCCAGTGACCGGAATATTATGCTGATGACCGTGGTGAAGTCCGTTTATTTAATCGGGCTTTAATTTGAGCTAAATTGAATTTTTAATATTTATTAATTAATTTTCGAAATTAATTATTTATTTATTTATTTTTCGGAAATTAAGATTTAGATGGTTGACAACCGAAATCTCATGCCGATTGTCGTGGCGCAGTCCGTTTATTTATTTGAGCTATACATTGCATGGAATTAAATAAATTGTGATATTTTAGGGATTTACCCTAAATTGATTGGAATTGATTGAAATTGAATTTATTGATTGGTAGATGGCCGAGTATGTTTATTTAGCATTTATAATGCTTTGATGGGTGGTAAAGTGGATGGAATCATGAGAGTGGACTGGAAATACTCTGGGCTATAACCGATCATACATGGTGTATGGGCCTACGTGGTTCGGTGACTAAGGATGTAACTGGCGAAAACGGCGCCTTAAAGAACGCACGTACCGGTCTATTACATATCCCATCATGGACATGTGTGGTTCGGTGATTTGGGATATCACTGGCGAAAACGGCGCCTTAAAGAACGCACGCAATTGTCTATTGAATAAATCATTGTAGGCATGTGTGGTTCAGTGATTTGGGATATCACTGGCGAAAACGGCGCCTTAAAGAACACACGCAATTGTCTATTGAACAGATCATTGTAGGCATGTGTGGTTCGGTGATTTGGGATATCACTGGCGAAAACGGCGCCTTAAAGAACGCACGCAATTGTCTAGTGGATACGTCACCTTGGCGAACTTGACGCCCGAGAGCATTGATGTGGCTCTGTGACCGAGTGCCCGATGGGAGGTTATATGGTGTGGAATCAATGACCTAGAATGGTCCGTCTGACATGTAATCGACTAGTTCGATTGATCAATGATTTGATCAGATTGTCGTGATTTGATTGATTGTTCGTTATGATTTATGAAGCGTTTGTATATAACCTTGAATTGCAGGTTGGAACAGAAGCCAAGGTACGTTTTCTGACCCGTGTGTGTTTAGGCAGCCTATAGTATATTGGTTTACTAATTGGGCTTAGTGGGGGTAGAACTCGCTGAGACGTAGTCTCATCCCGGTTTGGGGAAAACATTTCAGGACCCCACTAAGGAGCTGAGGAGGAGGAGTTTGAGAAGGAGAAAGATTTTTGGAAGAAGAAGATAATAGCAGGAGGGATCTTGAGTATGGCCCGAATGATCTGAGATTTTATCTTCTTTTGAGATCTTCTTTTTGATGCGAATAGTTATGAAGTACTTTGGTTTGTGTCTTGTATAAAAGTTTGGTTATAAGTTTCAATATGAAAAATATGGCCCTACTTTTCTATCCCATCGATTTACTGTCTGGGGATTTTTAACTGCTTCCGCATGTGCTTAATAAATGAAAGGGTCGGCGATATATAGTCCTGGGATATCGCATAATAAAATCGACCAAGAGAGAAGGATGTGTGCGTGCCCGAGGATCGGGGCGTGACAGTGTGCTTCTGTAGCCCGGAGTTTTTCTTCCTTTTATTGACACAACGTACTTCCATAGCTTGACTTGGTGCAAGCCTTTGCACCTAGGGTCTCTCTACCGTCAAAATAATTTAGGTGTCTTCTGTCCTTGAATGTAACTTCTTCGAGGCTACAATCAAAGAGGGGCAGCTATTGACACCTATTTTTACAAAAAAAAATATTAAAAATATTAAATTAAAAATTTATTATTAAAAAAAAACCTTAGGGGTTGGGTCGCACCGGATCCGACCTTGGCCCGGCCCACCCCCTTCTTCCTTTCCCTCGCGCTGGGCCCAGCCCAGACTTCTTTTCTCCCACGGCCCAGCTCTTTTCTCCTTCGGCCCAGGCCCTTCCTCCCCTTAGCTTGGCCCGCTGGCTTGTCTCCCTCCTACTGCATGAGGACCTGTAGAGAACATAAAAGAGGAGCAGCGACAGAGAGCAGAGGGATTGGGGTGGCAGGTGAACGGCGTGATCCGCGGGTCGGGGATAGTCCGGCCGGCAAGTTGGCAACTGCAGAGGCCATGCACACCGGCCGATTGCTCTAAAGGGGGGACGAGTAGAAACACAAGAGAAGGGGGCAGAACACAGGGAACAGGAGAGAAACACAAAGAGAACCGAGAGGGAGAAAGCGGAAACGAGAGAACTGAGATGTCACGCCTCGATCCTCGAGCGCGTGCTCATTCCTCTCTGGTCGATAAAATTTGCGACTTCCCAAGATGATTCGCCGACCCTTGTCATTTACTGCACATGCGGAAGCGAATAATAAATCCTCTAACAGTAATGATCTCGGGATAGAAAAGCAGAACAACATTTTAACAAACAAAACATGCTTTTATAAACATACTGAGTCATGTGCAAATGCCTATAGCCAAAAGATTTCAAATGACATTTCAAAAGACTGACTCTCAAAAAGAAGCTATCCTATCTGACCTACTCTTCAGATCACCTCAGCTCGGCTTCAGACCTTCCACTCTACAGCCCTGAAAATTGAGCCCACGACGGGGTGAGATATAAATCTCAGCGAGTTCACGCTCTAAACCTCGATTAGGAGGGTAATACGCCAAAGGGCGTTCTAATCACGCAATCACACAATTACAAAGACTTACCTCGTCTCAGATCCTCCCTGCAGGTCAGTACAATTCATATGATAGACAGCACAAAAGCATGAGCAACAACCAAGCTCAATTAATTGGAACACCATACTCAAATTTCAAACAAGCACCAGGGTCCTGATTATAGGGCAAAATCGTTATGACACGTCCCATACCGTGCCACACAATTTTGTCCCATAATCCGACACTTCAAATCAATTCATCATGCGCTCCTAGTTTTTTTATCTCGCCATATAGCATGGCCTACTCTCTGTTCAGCGGTCTTCTGGCATTGCCAGGCATCGTCTATGACATTCTGATTTTCTATTTCTGTTTTCAAATGAATAAATTGGGCTTTTCCTCGATGTGTCTATAGTGCTATTTTTTGAGACGATCACTCATGAGATAACTAGATTAGTTGGGAAAGTCATTAAGGGATTTTAATACAACAGGCTTGAGAATTCGACTAGGAATTGACTGCTTGACCGTGTTAGTCTTGAGGGTCATTGCGGCACAGTCGAAAATCTATTAGAGACCGGAAATAGGTCGATTCAATTGAGATATATAATTAGGCATGGGTGATTCCATCTAATTAAAAAATTCTCATTGATCGGCACAGTCGAAAAACTATTCGATTTTTCTATCGTTTTGGTATCCTATGATCGTTATTGAAATCTTGAGATTTTCACGACATCCGAGAGTTGCCAATGAGTTGCAGATGTACATAGTAGTTTGAAAATAATCAACCATGGGTCAATTGCACCGAAAATTCTCAAAAAACTACCCAATAATTTTGGTCGTGCTAAAATCACGTCTAACTGAATTTAATTGTGAAATTTATTCTGATTTCAGAAATTTAGAACTCTCATGTGTCATGATTAATTCTAAGAATGTTGTATCTTTTCAAGAATTATGGACAAACAAGAATTGTGGTGGAAAATGCAAAATCCATCGAATTAAAGGAAGGTGAGGAAAGCCATAATTCGAAGTGAATTTAGTCTTCGGTATGGAACGAATTGAGATGTGTATAATAAGGATTTAAGTGGGCTTAATCCTTGTTAGCTAAGGTTATAAAGAGATAAAATGAAAAAGGGAAAAGTTAATGAAATGGCTGTAAAATTCGGATGGGTGCCCATCAAGAGGGATTCCACCAACATTTGAATTTCATTTGAGCAAGATAAGGTTGCTTAGGATTGGTGGGCCACTTGAAAATGAAAGGAGCAAGTTTTCCAAGGAATAAGGACCTATGCCTTGTGGAATTTGGGGAGGGAGACCCTTCATGGTCCTTCTTCCTCTTCTCTCTCACTCCCATCCGCGCGTAGCTTTCCCCCTTGGTGCCGTGCATCTACCCCTCTCTTGTTCTTTTCTTTCTTTACTTTTCCTTTCCTTTTCTCAACCGTGCAAGCCTTTGTCTTCTTCTTCTTTAAACGCTTCAGTCCTTTGTCTCAGCTTCCTCTTGGTCGACCAACTCGACACAACAACCGAAAACAGAGAAAGCTCTGTTTCGGTGTTGCCAAACCTAGAGCAGCAACCGTCCATGATCCGAATTGGCCTTCATATTTCGCTTCTCACTGTTCTGGCCTTTGTTTGTTGATCAATCGCCCCCACCAGCAAGCCCACGACCCATCAAGATCGGTGTCACTCCAGCTTCCTTGTGCCAGAAGCTCTGCAGCTCCGTCCCTAGTGTTGTCACCATACCTCAACTCACCCTTCCTCTGTTTCAGCTCACCCTCACCATTGAAGGACCCAACCTCTTCACCCGTGTTTCCGTCCAGCCGCTGGAGCACCAGTAGCTTCGAACCAGCCCATCAACCGGCGAGCCAATGCTGCTGTGTCACAGCCGTGCCTTCGCAGTTACAGCACAACCACTGCTCGGCCTCCTCTGGCCGAGAGCAAGCCCTCTTAGCCGTGAGCTGAGGCCTTCTGAGCCCTATTCTAGGCTGACCGGAGCCACTCCGGCGTCTTAGGAGGTTGCGGCTTGGCTGCTGCCGCTCAGTCAGCAACAGTAACCTTGGATTTTCTTGTTAGGTGAGTTAATTTCCCTAAGTTTTGATTAGGGGCTAACTACACTTGTTTATGAGATTGGTGGTTTAAGATTGGTTTAGGTTTGCTTAAGTAGAGGTTAGTGATGATTTATAATAGTTAGATTTATCTTAGAATGAATTAATATTAGTCTAATGAGGGAGATTAGAATCATTTAGGGTGGGTTGTTTGAAAACAAGGGTTGTTCTTCAGAACTGGTCCCTGGACACTTTCTGCTTGTAAATTTTGTAGGTCAAGATTGGTTGTGAATTGGAACTGACGTCTTCTATAGAAATGTTTTAGACATCCTAATATACAACATATATTTTTCTCAAGATTTTTAGGGGCTCGGAAGCAGGAGATATCAGCTCCGTCATTTTCAAACAGAACTTCAATTTTCGCTGGAACTGGTGACCTTTTAGGATTCTATGGGATTTTATCGACTCTTGGAGTTCGAATTTTAAAATGGTTTCTTCACAAAAGTTGTTTTTCACCTCTTCTAGTTTAACATACTCAAATTTTAGATTAAACGGACATGTTTAGGACCTCGAACCAAACTGATTTTGGAAAACTGACTTTCTGGAAACGGACCCGGTTTTGGTGCTGGATGGAGCGATTTACTGGGCCGAATATAGAAGGATCTGGATTTAGATGTCTGCATGAAAAATGTTGTTTTATGTATCCTTTACGACATGTTCAAATTTTAGAATTTTCTGAATTCAATTGGTTAGATTTCTGGAGTTAAAACTGGAGACGTGCAAGTGGACTGTTTCTGCTGGTTAGGGCTAGTATTCATAATGCTTTGCTTGCTTGAATTTTCATATTTGGCGATGTAATTGAATTATGCAACTGATTGATGAATTATGAAATTTGATAAATGCATAAACGATATGAGAACCCGTCACGAGCCTTTGTGGCCAGACAATGCTCCTTCGGGAATGCCCAAAGTCAACGGATACTGGTCGCAGTGGATGTTGGGCCAATGCTCCTAATCGGAATGCCGTCTAAATGTAGACATTGTCATGCTCGATGGTGCGAGACAATGCCTGGCCAGGCCGGAAGACCACTAACTGTCGAATTGGCTGTGACCGTTGGGTCGAAGTCAGTTGAGGCTTATGAATGATTGAAATTGAGGGACCTAATGAGGAAACGGAATTTTATGGTGCGGTATGGGATGTATCATAATAATTTAGTTTGATAATTGGGGGCCCGTGTGATTATGATGTGATGTACACCCATGCATATACACATGTTGAAATGTCCTTATGATATGTGATCTCAATACAATATGTACAAATTGATTGATACTGACATGTAGGGAAATGCTAATGTTCAGAGAACTATGAGAATTGTGGTTAGAATGCATGTGGGTGTACTTTTCTCCTAATCGGGATTTAGGGGATGGACTCACTGAGAGGTTGTCTCACCCCTTTGTAGGCTAAATTTTTCAGGTCCCTAGATGGAACATTGTCAAGTCAGATACAGAGGGTTGCAGGAAGTGAAGTATGAGTTTTTCTGTAGCCTTTTCCAGATATTAATGGGTCTTCCATCTAATCTGGATAATGGGAGATAGCTCACCTAGGACTATCGAAAAGTCTAGCAGGGTTGTAGGGAGGGACTTGATCCTATGGATGAGGAACTCGGAGCATAGTTAGCCTAGATGCTCTTCTTTTTTATATAGACCCGTGTTCTATTGGACTTTTATGTACATAAACACTACTATAAAAATATGTGTGTTTTGTGAAAATATAATCCTATGTTTGCTATCCCATTTTTTGTGTTGTCTGGAGGTTATTATTTTGTTTTCGCTTGTGCAATAAAATGAATGGGTCGGCAACAATTCTTGGGAGGTTGCGAGTTTTTACGACCACTAAGGGATGTGCATGCGCTCGGGGTTCAGGTCATGACATCCCTGTTTAAATGGTATCAGAGCAAGTTAGTGTGTGGAGTGATAAGGTGTGATGGGGAGAAATACACTATCAGTGCCATAAGTTGTGTACGGCACTCATTTTGATGCCAAAAGTTTCAATCGAATCACTTAAGTGCCAAATCGGAGGAAAAATGATCACTTTGGTTCCACCAGCGAGATATTTTCGGCCAAAATGATGACGTGGCTGTTATATTTAAAAAACAAAATCGACATGGCTTGAGAAACAACGTCGTTTTCTGTCCTAAGTGGATGGTCTCACAAAAATGACGCCGCACAACTCATTTTGAGATTTTTTTTATTTATTTGGAGATTAAAATTAGGGTTTCGATCCTCATCGGCCGCCGTCGTTTTGCGACGTGAGGTTCGCACTTGAGCGAGATCACAGCCTTCGACTTCGCCGCCGAGTGGCCAAGTCGGGGTCGGGGTCGAGGTCGGAGCCGTGGCCGTCAAGCGCAGGGGCCGTCAAGGACGACGACTGGCCCATCATCGGCAGAGGCAGAGGCAGAGGCAAAGGATGTGGACGATTGAAGGGGGAGGAGGAGGGAAAACCATCGATGCCAGCAACAGTGCAAACGTCGGGGTTGTTGGGGGCGGGGGAGCAGAAGACGTTGGAGTAGCCACAGACGTCGAGGCCGACCCAGTTGGTGGTGAAGTTGTTGAGGTCGGAGAGGATGGCCTACTTCAGGGCCTAGAGGGCAACGTAGGCGTTGTGGAGGCGCGGGTTCTCAAAGGAGGCAGAGGGGTCAACGGCAACTTGCTTGCCGCGGTCATCGAACTCGTCGAGGTACTGGAGGAGGTGGTGGTGCTTGGCGGTGCCTTGGGCGGTGGCAAAGAGGACAGCAAGGGAGGAGAAAAGGGACGAAGAGGGCGGCAGTGGTCGAGATTATTCGGTAGATTTAGGGTTTAGGGTTTTGAATTGGGGGAGAGACATCAAACGACAACGTTTTTGTGGTTTACATATTGACTATACTCTCCGACGAGTCACATTAACGACAAAAATTAATAAAAAAGTGACACGTCAGATTTCCGGTCAATCTGATCGGAGTTGGCACCAAAATGATCGTTTTTCAAACTTTTTGGCACTTAAGTGATCCGACGGAAACTTTTGGCACCAAAGTGATTGCCGTACACAACTTTTGGCACTGATAGTATACTTCTCCCAGGTGCGATGAGTCATGGGATAGTTAGTAGGAAAGGCTTTTAATATGCTGATGGATGTAAATGATAGTTGATTGATAGCTTGTTTGTGAAATCACTCAAATTCTAACTTTTCACCTGAAATCACATGTCCTAGGAAAGCAACACGAGTCAACTAGAACTCCCATTTGCTAAACTTGGCATTCAACTCATGAATCCTCAGAGTCTGGAGTACCGTTCTCAAATGTCATTCATGCTCCTCTGGACTTCTAGAGTACACTAGGATATCATCAATGAATACGATCACGAATTGATCTAGGTATTCCTTGAACACTCGGTTCATCAGATCCATGAAAGTAGCTGGGGCGTTCGTCAATCCGAATGGCATTACAGTGAATTCATAATGGCCGTATCGGGTACGAAACGCTGACTTAGGAATGTCCTCCTTCCTGATCCTCAGCTGATGATATCCTGTCCTCAGGTCGATTTTAGAAAATATCAACGCTCCTTGTAGCTAGTCAAATAGGTCGCCTATCCTCAGCAACGAATATTTATTCTTAATAGTCACTTGATTGAGTTGTCGGTAGTGAATGCACAAACGTAACAAACCGTCTTTCTTTTTCACGAACAGAACTAGAGCTCCCCACGGCGATGCATTAGGACGTATAAATCCCTTATCTAACAATTCCTGCATCTGCACCTTCAGTTCTTTCAACTCTAATAATGCTATCTAGTAAGGAGCCTTAGAGATTTGTTCTGTCCCGGGGGCTAACTCAATCACAAATTCTATCTCCTTTTATGGCAGTAGACCTGGCAATTCTTTTGGAAAAACATCAGGAAATTCTTGTACCACTACGATACCTTCAATCTTCAACTCCTCAACTGTCGTGTCCATGACAGTCGTCGAGTAACTTTGACAACCTTCGTTTAACGATTGGGTTGCCTCAAGTGACAAGATTAGGGTAATTTTTGTGGTCCTTTCCAAGATTGAGGCAGTAATTAATTGGCCGAGACCAACATCAGTGACGGAGATTTGAAGTTTTCTGGTGTTAGCAGGATACTATAGAGGGTTCATGGAAGGATTTTCAGCATTAGCTTTGCCAATGACTTGCCTACTGAAGAAGGAAGAGAAGTTCATGTGGACAGACAAGTGTGAAGATAGTTTCCAGGAACTTAAGCAAAAAGCTGACCACCACGCTTGTGCTAACCATTCCGTCTAATCCTGGAGGATATGAGATCTACAGTGATTGGTCATTTAAAGGACTGGGTTGCATGTTAATGCAACATGGTAGAGTTGTTGCATACGCATCCCATCAATTGAGACCTCACGAGCTAAACCATCAGACGCATGACTTGGAACTCGCAGCAATCTTTTTCGCTTTGAAGATTTGGAGATATTATATGTGTGGAGAAAGATTCTAAATCTTCACGAACCATCAAAGTCTCAAGTATCTATTCTCTTAGAAGGAGTTGAACATGAGACAGCGTTGCTGGATGGAACTCCTGAAGGATTATGATTGTGATATTTTGTATCACCCTGGAAAAGCAAATAAAGTTCCAGATGCATTGAGTCAGAAGTCTTCAGTGGCACAGATGGTGCTTAAGGAATGGACTTTGATCGAGAAGATTAGAAATTCGGATTTCAAGTTTGAGGTAGGCCACCTTTCAAATCTTATAGCCACCTTCAGAATTGAACCGGAACTACAAATGAGAATTAAGACACTTCAGTGGACCGACCCAGAGATCCAGAAAGTTGTACAGGAGGAGGTAGGAAAGAGAAAACCATACTTCCACATTTCAGAAGACGAAACATTGAGATTTAGAGGACAATTGCATGTACCCGATGATGCAGAGCTTAAAGAAGAAATCCTATCAGAAGTACATCGTAGTAGTTACAGCATACATCCTGGCAGTACGAAGATGTATTAGAATTTACGTTAACACTATTGGTGGTCAGGTATGAAAGTAGACATAGCTAAGCATGTCACCAAATGTTTGACGTGTTAGCAAGTAAAGGCTCGGCACTGTAAACCGGGAGGACTCTTACAACCTCTCGAGATTCTCGAGTGGAAATAAGAGCACATCACAATGGATTTTGTGACAGACCTACTGAGGAGTCAGAGAGGTAATGATTCCATTTAGGTAATGGTCGATAGACTGACGAAGTCGGCCCACTTCATCACAGTATGGAAAGACCTTGATTTAGATAGGCATGCAGAGCTGTACGTTCGTCAAATTGTTCGTCTGCATGGAGTGCCAATGACAATAATGTCAGATCGAAACTCGAGATGTGGCACCCTTCGACACGGCCCCCGATCCGCTAGGGTCGCCATAGCCTACTCACCTATCACTTGTCCTAATAACATTCTACTCTGATACCATTTCAATTGCAGCGGGTCCATACAACCTGGGGGTTTGTACCATCTCAATCGGTCCCAGCGCAGTTCAAATAACAGAAGCATACTTATCATCTCCCAAACCCGTACACAAACTAAATGATACAATGCAATACACACCAACTAAAACTTTTCATATATATATGCATTTTAGGGCCGAATCACTTTTATTTACATACTAAGATGGATTTCACAAATTGGTGTAACAAAAGGGCCAAGACTATAACTAAGCTCGGCGATACTCAAAAAGAAACCCGACTATACATCAAACGTAAACATCTATCCATCAGCTAGTGTCGGCCATCCCAAAAAGTGGCAACCTCTACCAGTCACACACTCCTATCACACCCATCCTGGTGCATCGGCCGGCGGCAGTGGCAGCATCCCTATCATCACCCCGTCGCGTCGAATGTGTATAGAAAGGAACTCCTGAACTAGTGGGCCATCAGGTAGGCCCACGTCGTACATAACCAAAGCATGAACTCAGATAAACACTAGGCCACAAACACCAACATAAGGTGCTCCGTGCACTCGACCTCAACATTAGACGGTAATCCATAAAACGTACCACGCATGACAGGTGCTAGAGGCATAGCTCAATCTGAAATGTTGGTCCCCAAAGGGGTGAGTACAACCACTCAACAGTAAAGATCCATCAAACTACACAATGCATCAAGCAAGACAATCAATATATCACAAGTAAATCACATATTATCCATGTTATCTAGCATACATCACCATGCAGTCGTGCATATATCACCATGCAGTCATGCATATCTTACCATGTCATCGTGCATATACCACCATGCAATCATATTGTATTTCCATGAGGTTCGTTCCATGCCATATGCACATGCATACTCATGATTCATATCATCCATGCTATCGATCATTCATCACCATGAGATCCATTCATGCCTTCATGATCGCATTTTCAATATCAAATAGCATCAATTTACTTTCATAAGCAGATCAGGCATCATGCCATATTCATATACCCATGCACATGATTCAATTTCAATTCTTATCTTTCACAAGGATCTCATCATTTTTCTTCTAGGGACCAATGTTTGCATCCCACAATTTATCGCTCGCACCCAACCTGGCATCGCGAGGGCCTCCGGCACAAACCTCCGAGCATCCGGCACAAACCTCCGGGCATCTCACATCCCAACTAGCATCACGAGGAATCCCCCCGGCACAAACCTCTAGGCATCCCAAAACTCCCGAGGACCTCCGACACAAACCTCCGGGCATCCGGCACAAACCTCCAGGCATCTCAAAACTCCCAAGGCATCGTCAGCTCACACCTCTGATGGTCTCGTTATTATCACAAAATATAATCTCATATATGTCTCATTTTCATCATGGCATTTGATGCAACAATATCAAAGGTTGTCGCGACCTAAATATCGGGTGCACCACCTAAAACTAGGTTAATTGACTACGAAGTTTTTTTTAACTTAGCTCGGGCTCTCCCAAGCCCATACCAATTCACGACTTAAGGTTCAAGTCTTTTAATATACAAAAGATTATTATCTAGGAGTCGCCATTAATTGGTTTATGGTAGGTCGATTAGACACCTAAGTAAAATAATTGGAGAATTATTTTACTCCTACGAACCAGAGACTAGGGGTACGGGGGCTTGATTACACTAGATTTCTCTAATGCCCATTCGGTACCATTTCTTTTTAATTTTCAAAAATGTTTTTGCAGGCAGTTTGGATTTATTTTAACCTAAATCTCTATTATGCAATGGGGTGATCACACAGATGCTCAAATATTCAATAAAAAAATTGCATCACACAAAGAAAACAATTGTTTTTGGGTTTTCTTGAAAATTAGAATTCTTTTATAAAAATACATTTTTTTAACTAAATGACTTAATCTTATTAATATGCAAATTCTAATTAAATGGGCCTATTATGCAAAAAATTATTATGCACCTCATGACCTAACTTCACTAATGAACAAATTCTGATTAAATGATCCTATTATGTGAACTAATTAACATGCACCTAGTATTTTTGTATTTTTCTATTGAAATTCAAAATTAATAGAAACCCTAATTAAACTATCTAAAAAGGGATAATTTTCTAATTTATTCTAAGGATTAATTTGACTTAAACCCTATCCTATCTTAGAAAACTATTTTTTAGAAAAATGAGATTTAAGATGTGCGAACATTATCTAAAACCCTATTTTAAAAAAAAAAAAAAAAGTTATTTAGGTTCAACCCTAACTTATTTCTAAAAATGCAATCCTAAAAATGTGATCCTAAGAAAATTCTAATTTTTAAACCTACATGTCTGATTTACTAAACCTATATGCTCATGCAGAATTTTGATTTTTTTGATTTTTTGATTTTTTATTTTTTTAAAGATAAGTAATTATTAAATAAATATTAAATCTAAACTTTCAACAAAATAAAGGATTAAAATAATCGAAAAAATAACCTGTTGTCTCACAGGTCAAATTAACGATTATCTTAACCCTAATTATCATGACAAATAGATCAAAATAATTAAAAATCTGACCCGAAGTCTTACGGATCAAATTAATAACTATAATGATTTAACCATTAAAATTCTACCAAAAAGCCCAAAAATTAATATAATTAAAAAAATAATCCGATGTCTCTCGGATTAAATTAACAATTATATTAATTCCGAACAAAATCCTAGCGGATGATGCCTATAAAATGCATAAATATTAACATTGGCAAACCATATTCTAACTTAAACAATAATAACAAAATTTAAAATGAATAAGTAAATGACAATAAAATAAAAAAATGAAAAATAAACTACCTAGAGGGAATGCAGTAAGGACAGCAATGCGATGGAGTGAGGGTGGCCGGCGTGAGTGCTCTGGTGAGGGGACCGGCGGAGATGTGGCGTCTAGCGCGGCTAGCAGGGATCACAGCGGCATGGGGGCACGAGGCTGCAGTGGTGGCAGATAGACGGAAGCGCAAGTGAACAGCGGCATCTAGAACTCGAAGACGGCGACGGGGGCTCGCGGTTGAGCGACAAAGGCGTCAGGCGGAGGCAAACAGTAGCAGACGATGACGCGGTCATCGAGCGAGATCGGCGCGGCGAGCTTCGCGATCTGTTGCGGAGGGCTGCTGCGGGGCGTCGGGTCGAAAGGGGCAGCGATCCGCTTGGGTTTAGACCCAGTGGAGGCACAGCGACGGTGTCTGGCGAGGGTAGCTCGACCGACAGAGCAGGGATGGTGCGGCAAGGAGCAGCGAACGGCGAGTGAAGTGGCGAGGCGCGCAAGCGTTGGCGGCTGTGTTGCTGCGCGTCAGGGGCGAGTCCGGCGAGGCGACGGTGGCGGTGGTGCGGTGGTGCTCGGAGGTCGGCTGAGGGTGGTTTAGAGAGGATCTGCTGGTGGAGCGGCGGCGAAGCAACGCAAATGGCGCAGGCACGGCTGGCGCAAACAAGGGGCAGCGTCGGGAGGAAGAAGACGACGCCGTAGCCCTTGTTTTCTTTTTCTTTTTTTTTCTGTTTTCTTTTTCTTCTTTTTTTTTCTCTCTCTCTCTCACATCCCCTCACCGGTCTTCTCTCTCTCCCTCACTGCAAACCAGTCAATTCCCCTCTTCACTTTTCTTCTTTTTCTTTTCTTGTTGACTTTTTCTTTTTCTCTCCCAAAACCGAAGGAAGGCTTTTTGCTCTAAAATTTTTTCGAAAATCGCTCTTTGAATTCGCTCCCAAAATTTTTTTGAAAAAAAAAAACCCCTCCTATCATGAAAAATGAGCCTCTCTTTTATAGTGATTCGAAACGGTCTCTTTACATGGCATTTCCCAAGTTACCATTTCTTGTCACATTAAATCAAATCTGTATGATTTGGCAATCAGCTCAATTCTTGCCCATTTTTCACTTGATTTCAAAATTGTTGCTACATTAACAAAATCCGGACATCCATCAGAATTTCATATTTCCTTGCATAATTCAATCAAATCAATTTCCCCCATTTTCATTTTTTTTCTTTTTATTTGTTCAAAATGCAATTTTATTTTTCCAAAATTAGGTGTCAACAAAGGTCTAAACTATCTTTTGATGTCACATGATATGCCAAACATCACCATATATGCAGCATATATAACCACTTAAGACATCATATTTCATAGAGCAGTCCATTTATTCTTGAAAATACAGAAAATTTCGGATAAAGCAGAATGCGCTTCTTTAATAAAAATTCTGGAAAAATTAGTAAACGATCTCAATAAATTATGAAAATTTAATAAGATGTAAACAAGATCCAGAGGAAGATATTTCAAGAAGAACACAATGTCAAGAAAGTTTCACATCGATCACATAAATCCATACATCACAGCAAAAGAAATTCCAGTACCACTTTTGCACAGTTTCGGAAATAATTTGGATTAAGCCCTTAAATGAACTCCGAAAATTCTGAGATTTTAACATTTTATAGTTGAGATCTAAATTTAAAAGTCTCATGAAGAAATAGAAGTCTAATTTCTTCTGGATTAAAAGATATAATATTTATAATTCTTCCTATCTCTCGGTTCACTGTCCAGATTCATCCTTTTCAAAGAAAATCGTTTTCCCCGATCATTACTTGTCAGTTTATTCTCAAATTTTAGTATGTTTCTCCTTAAGATGTCTTCTACAACTCTCATCAAGAACACGAGATCAAAATCGGACTGGATACTTGCACGAAATTCACAGAATCACAATAGATCATCATAACAGTTTCCAGATCTAGCTTCATCAAAGAAAAATGGTTTCATCGACCTATACTTGTCCGTTTCCTTTCAAATTTTGATATATTATTCTCCAAGAAGGCCTTTACAACTTTCATCGAGAAGTCAAAGTCAGATTTCAACTAGAACATTGCATGCAACTCACGAAATCATCAAAGGTCGGACTGTTTTATCCAGAAACAGAATACTAGGCTAGAACACAACTCCTATCACTTCAAAATTTCACACTTCATCCACATCCGAAATTCACCATTCATCACACACAAAACACAGCAAGCAAAGGGTAGATCAATGGACTCTACTTGCCTCTAATCCAAGCAAAACACAGCAAGCAAACGGCGGGGCAAGGCGGCTCAACGGCATCAACTCGGCGGCACGCACGGCAGCGAACGGCCTCCCTCTTCCTTTCTCTCTTTCTCTCTTCCTCTCCTTCTCTCGCACAACAGCTCTCCCTCTCGGACGAAACCCCCTCATCAATCCGCCTCTCCTCTCTTTCTTTCCCCCTCATCATTAGCAATCATTTGATTTTGCATGGCTCTTACACTTGGCTACAAAGGGGCAACAATTGGCAAGCTACTCTTGCCATTTGGGAATTTTCATGCAAGCTGATGGGCCTCCCTTTTGGGCCGGGCCTCTCCCTCCATTCCTCTTTTCCCATGGTCAACGGCAGCCCCTTCCCTTTGGGCTTCGCGGGCTAGGCCCTAATGGCCGAATGGTGGGGCTCTTGTGGGCTGGTTTTGGCCTAAGAATTTTGGCCCACTTCCTCTTTTAATAATCTACTCTAAATCCCCACTTAAATAAATATCTAATTGAAATTTCTAGGGCCATAAAACTTGCAACATAAATCAGTAAATTCCAACTTATAGAACACTTGGCCAAGAATAGAATTTTCTTTCCTATCAAATAATTATCCATTGAAAAGCTTGGCCTTAATCTTATTGCAATTCGTGGATCAAATGGCTACAATATAATTTGATGGCGCTTCCATCACCTATCCATGGCTCATAGCACATCTAGAGGTTTTTATGAAATTCTAGGATGCCACACGAGATTTATAGCTGCATTTTGGAAAAGTTTGCAAGCTGCCTTAAGAACGAAACTGCAGTACAGTACAGCTTATCATCCTCAAACGGATGGCCAATCTGAAAGGACCATCCAAACCCTCGAAGACATGCTACGAGCATGTGTGTTAGATTTCAAAGGAAGCTGGGAAGAACAACTTTATCTCGTCGAATTCGCCTACAACAATAGCTACCAGCAGAGCATTCAGATGGCGCCTTTTGAAGCATTGTATGGCCGGGCGTGTAGAACGCCGATGTGTTGGGATGAAGTCAGGGAACAAAAGATCACATGGCCAGAGTTAGTCCAGCAGTCAGTGGATGTCGTTATAGTTATTAGAAACAGATTGAAGACTGCTTTCGCCAGAAAAGCTACCCCAACAAGCAACGAAGACCACTGGAATTCCAAGTTGGTGAGCACGACTTTTTGAAGGTGTCACTAATGAGGGGTACTTCACGCTTCGGCAAGAAAGGGAAATTAAGTCCAAGGTACGTAGGTCCCTTTGAAATTCTAGAAAGAATAGCGACTTTGGCATATCGCCTTGCGTTGCCGCCGAGACTTGCTCAAGTTCATAATGTCTTCCACGTGTCGATGCTGAGGAAGTACGAACCTGACTCGATCCACGTAGTGAATTTTGAAGAATTGGATGTGGACAATAGGGTGTCGTACGAGGAGAGACCAATTCAAATTGTGGATCGAAAAGAGTAGGTCCTACCTACCAAGACGATTCCATTAGTCAAAGTGGTTTGGCAACACCACGGCACAGAAGGAGCAACTTGGGAAAGTGAGGACATAATGCAGCAATAGTACCCTTACCTTTTTGATTTGGGAGATGTAAAGACTTAAATCTCGAGGACGAAATTTTTATAAGAGAGGAAGAGTTGCGACAGTCTAATTTTCTACTTCTGTTTTCAATTGAATAAATTGGGCTTTTCATCGAGGTGCCTATAGTGCTATTTTCTAAGCCGATCACTCATGAGATAACTAGACTAGTTGAGGAAGTCATTAAGGGATTTCAATGCAACAGGCTTTAGAATTCAACCAGGAATCGACTGCTCGACCGTGTTAGTCTGCAAGGGTCATTGCGGCACAGTTGAAAATCTATCAGAGACCGAAAATAGGTTGATTCAATTGAGATATATAATTAGGCATTAGTGATTCCATCTAACTACCAAATTCTCATCGATCAGCACTAAACCGATTTTTCTGTCATTTTGATACCCTATGTCTGTTATTAAAATATTGAGATTTCCACGACAACCGAGAGTTGCCAATGAGTCAAAGATGTACATAGTGGTTCGAAAATAATCGACAACAGGTCAATTGCATCGAAAATTCCCAAAAAAACTACACGATAGTTTTAGTTGCGCTAAAACCACGTCTGACTGAATTTAACTGTGAAATTTATTACGATTTTAGAAATTTAGAACTCTCATGTGTCACGATTAATTCTAAGAATGTCGTTGTATCTTTTCAAGAATTATGGACAAACAAGAATTGTGGTGGAAAATGCAAAATCCAGCGAATTAAAGGAAGGTGAGGAAAGCCATATTTCGAAATGAATGTCTTCGGTATGGAACGAATTGAGATGGGTATAATAAGGATTTAAGTGGGCTTAATCCTTGTTAGCTATTATAAAGAGATAAAATGAAAAAGGGAAAAGTTAAAGAAATGGCTGCAAAATTCGAATGGGTGCCCATCAAGAGGGATTCCACCAACATTTGAATTTCATTTGAGCAAGATAAGGTTGCTTAGGATTGGTGGGCCACTTGAAAATGAAAGGAGCAAGTTTTCCATGGAATAAAGACCCATGCCTTGTGGAATTTGGGGAGGGGGACCTCCATGGTCCTTCTTCCTCTTCTCTCTCACTCCCATCCGCGTGTAGCTTTCCCCCTTGATGCCATGCGTATGCCCCTCTCTTGTTCTTTTCTTTCTTTACTTTTCCTTTCCTTTTTCTCAACCGTGCAAGCCTTTGTCTTCTTCTTCTTTAAACGCTTTAGTCCTTTGTCTCAGCTTTCTCTTGGCCGACCAACTCAACATAGCAACTGAAAATAGAGAAAGCTCTATTTTGGTGCTGCTAAACCTGGAGCAGCAACCGTCCATGATCCGAATTGGCCTTCATGTTTCGCTTCTCACTGCTCTGGCCTTTGTTTGCTGATCAATCACCCCCACCAGCAAGCCCACGACCCATTGAGACCAGCATCACTCCAGCTTCCTTGTGCCGAAAGCTCTACAGCTCCGTCCACTGGTGTTGTCACCATACCTCAGCTCATATTTCCTCTGTTTCAGCTCACCCTCACCGCCGAAGAACCCAACCTCTTCGCCTATGCTGCCGTCCAGCTGCTGGAGGACTAGTAACTTCAAACTAGCCCATCAGCCGGCGAGCCAACGCTGCCATGTCACAGCCGTGCCTTCGCGGTTGCAGCATAACTGCTGCTCGGCCTCCTATGGCCAAGAGCAAGCCCTCTCAACAGTGAACTGAGGGCTTCTCAGCCCTGTTCCAGGCTGACCAGAGCCACTCCGGCGTCTTAGGAGGTCGCAGCTTGGCTGCTGCCGCTCAGTCAGCAACAGTAACCTTGGATTTTCTTGTTAGGTGAGTTAATTTCCCTAAATTTTGATTAGGGACTAACTACACATGTTTAGGAGGTTGGTGGTTTAAGATTGGTTTAGATTAGCTTAAGTAGAGGTTAGTGATGATTTATAATAGTTAGATTTCTCTTAGAATGGATTAATATTAGTCTAATGAGGGAGATTAGTGTCATTTAGGGTGGGTTGTTCGAAAACAGGGGCTGTTTTTCAGAACTGGTCCCTGGACACTTTCGTTTGTAAATTTTGTAGGTCGAGATTGGTTGTGAATTGGAATCTAACATCTTCTAAAGAAATGTTTAAGAAATCCTAAGCTACAACATATATTTTTCTCAAGAATTTTAGGGACTCAAAAGCAAGAGATATTAGCTCCGTCATTTTCAAACAGAACTTCAATTTTCGCTGGAACTGGTGACCTTTTAGGATTCTATGGGTTTTTATCGACTCTTGGAGTTCTAATTTTAAAATGGTATCTTCACAAAAGTTATTTTTCACCTCTTCTAGTTTAACATACTCAAAGTTCAGATTAAACGGATATGTTTAGGACCTCAAACCAAACTAATTTCGGAAACCTGACTTTCTGGAAACGGACCCGATTTTGGTGCTGGATGGAGCGATTTACTGGGCCGAATATAGAAGGATCTGGATTTAGATGTCTGCATGAAAAATGTTTTTTTTTTTGTGTCCTTTATGACATGTTCAAATTTTAGAATTTTCTGAATTCAATTGGTTAAATTTCTGGAGTTAAAACCGGAGACGTGCAAGTGGACTATTTCGCCGATTAAGGCCAGTATTTATAATGCTTTTGCTTGCTTGAATTTTCATATTTCGTGATGTAATTGAATTATGCATCTGATTGATGAATTATGAAATTTGATAAATGCATAAATGATAAGAGAACCCGTCACGAGCCTTTGGGGCCGGACAATGCTTCTTCGAGAATGCCCCAAGTTAACGAATGCCGGTCATAGTGGATACTGGGCCGATGCTCCTAATTGGAATACCGTCTAAATGTAGACATTGCCGTGCTCGATGGTGCGAAATGATGCTCGGCCAGGCTGAAAGACTGCTAACTGTCGAGTTGGCCATGACCGTTGGGTCGAAGTCAGTTGAGGCTTATGAATGATTGAAATTGAGGGACCTAATAAGGAAACTAAATTTTATGGTGCAGTATGTGATGTATCATAATAATTTTGTTTGATAATTGGGGGCCCGTGTGATTGTGATGTGATGTGCGCCCATGCATATACATATGTTGAAATGTCCCTATGATATGTGATCTCAACACAGTATGTACAAATTGATTGATATTGACACGCACGGAAATGCTGATGTTCAAAGAACTATGAGAATTGTGGTTAGAATGCATGTGGGTGTACTTTTCTCCTAATCAGGATTTAGGGTATGGACTCGCTGAGACGTTGTCTCACCTCGTTGTGGGCTAAATTTTTCAGGTCCCTAGATGGAACACTGTCAAGTTAGATGCAGAGGGTTGCAGGAAGTGAAGTATGAGTTTTCTGTAGCCTTTTCTAGATGTTGACGGGTCTTCCGTCTAATCTGGATAATGGGTGACAGCTCACCCATGACTATCGAAAAGTCTAGCAGGGTTGTAGGGAGGGACTTGATCCCATGGATGAGGAGCTCGGAGCGTAGTTAGCCTATAAGCTCCTCTTTTTGATATAGACCTGTGTTCTGTTATATTTTTATGTACATAAACACTACTGTAAAAATATATGTGTTTTGTGAAATATAATCCTATGTTTGCTATCCCATTTCTGTGTTGTCTGGAGGTTATTATTTTGTTTCCGCTTGTGCAATAAAATGAATGGGTCGGTAACAATTCCTGGGTGGTTGCAAGTTTTTACAACCACTAAGGGATGTGCATGCGCTTGAGATTTGGGTCGTGACATCGTCTCACTTTATTGAGCACGGAAACTTCTCTACTAGATTTCCCAAAGCGGCATAGGTCCCAAATCTACTGCGACTGGCTTCCCGTTGACTTGGGGCATCCCATATAGGGGCACGTCTAGCTCAACAGCTCGGGACGGGTTCTCTTAACCAATACACGACCATTCAATCTCGATCCAGGACACCGTGCCTTGCGCTAAAATGCCTCAATTAAAATAATGATCCTAGCCTATTTTCTTCGTATTAGAAATACACAGTAAAATAGTCGTATGTGGGTACACGGTCAATTCAAACCAAAAAAACTGATATTCTCAAATTTAAAATTCCACTGTTTTATATAGTATATAAAACCATTTTCGATGTTAAAATCCGACACCCAAGATTTTCTAAATAAATATTGAAATTTACAATTTTTGGAATAAATAACCAAAATTCCGATTAGCACTCAATTTGCATAAATTAACACTCAGTTGCAAAAGTTAACCACACCATTGCAATCGGCACAAAATTCCAGTCATTGGCTATCCCAGTCTAATTTTCATAAAATATTTAATAATTAAATAATTCAATTTAAATTCTAAAAATACTAACTTAGGCTGGAAATACCTAATTAAATACTGAAATGGGCTCAGAAAATTTCCAAATCAATCTAGATAAATAATACAGCTTATCTAGTTCCTAACTAAGCCGTTCTAATCACCTAACATGCATAATTAACTAATTAAATCGCTATTCTAATCTAACTAACCATCTAAACCCTAATTAACTTAAACTAAACACCCTTTAAATGTCATTAGCCTACTAAGTAGAGTTTAGTGCATAAACTCACCGGTTTAGCATGAAAACTGGTTCACTGCAACGGCGGTGCGACATCGGCCAAAATCTGAACTTTCAACAGCGTCAATGGACACTTAGATCGGGTCAGAAAGGCCTTGCAAGCCCACAGTAACTGCTAGGCTTGGTCCTGGGCTTGGGCTGAGACGTGCGGCTGGGCTGCTGCACTTGGTTTGATGGGCTGGGCTTGCTGCAAGCGTGTGGGCTCGGCTGACTTCGCTAAAGGTGCTGCGGATGAAGGGGGATGGAGCGGTGTCGTTGCCGGGGTCAACGAACTGGTTAAAGAAGCAGCTGTTGTCTTCGGCTATGGGGAAATGGGCAGAGGCGATGACATGAAGAAAATTTGGGCCGTTGGTGGGGTTTTGGGTTGACGCCACAATGTGAGAGAGAGATTAGGTGGAGAGATGGGCAGATGATGGCTTCGGTGGAGATGGCCGTGTGGATTTGCAGTCAATAAACCTGCTAGAGTTGACTTCAATGGAACTGAAGACACGGAAGAGGCAACTGCTGTCGAGGGAATGGAGCTGGCTCCTGTAAGAAGATGAGTGGCCGACCGAAGATGGTGCATGCGCTAAGGTTGTCTTCGGTGGAGATGAAGACACGAGGAAGGACCGATGGTTGACCAAGCAAGAGGAAGACACGGGGAATGGAGCAACAATTTTCAATGGAGATGGTAACGAATTGGGGGGTTTGCTCGGTTACAGAGAAAGAAAAGAAAAGATGGAGAGGAAGCTGGTGTTCGAGCGTGAAGAAGAAGATGAGCAGAAGAGGAAGGTCGGCAAAAGCAAGTGGGGGAAGGAAGTCAACAAAAATCATCAATTCCATTAATTGCTTGGTCCCCCCTAAAGTCCTCATGTATATCCTAATGTCCCCCATTTCTTTCTTATTTATAAAATCCTATAAATAAACTAATTTAAGCCAAAATTGCTACCCCAACAAGCTTCGAATTTGCTCAACTTTTGGACTTCAATTTCTTCATGAAATTCCCCAATTCAACGTCCAAATTTGATGAAGAAAAGTCCACACAATTTCTGAAATTTCCTTTCACCCTAGTAGCTCGGTTTGGAAGCCAAAAATCCATTCAATTCGGCCCTTTCTTTTCCGAATCATTCGAAACAATTTTCCGTAAAAATCCCGAAATCGCCAAAAATTCTTTGGAGGATGAGTCAACATTCTTAAAATAAATCGTGACATGATAAAACTTTTAATTTTTGAAATTGGGTTCAATTTCGCGGTTAATTTCAATATGACTCGATTTTAGCATGATCTAACTTACCGGATAGCTTTTAGGAATTTTTAGTGCAATTGGTCTGTGGTTGATTATTTTCGAACCACAATGTACGTCTTTAACACATTGGCGACTCTCGGTTATTGTGAAAATCTCGATATTTCAAATACGGACACAGGGTACGAAAATGACAGAAAATCGGCCTAGTGCCGTTTGACAGAAATTTTGTAATTAGGTGGAATCACCCACACACTAATCACATACCTCTATCAAATCTACCTATCTCCGATCTTTGTCGATTTTTTACTGTGCTGTAATGACCATTGCAGATCAACACGATCGAGTAGTCGATTCCTGGTCGAATTCTCAAGTTCATTGTGTTTAGATTCCTTAATTGCTTCCCTAGATAGTCTAGTTATCTCATGAGTGATCAGTTCGGAGAATAGCACTATAGGCGCGTTGATGAAAGGCCCGATTCATTCAATCGAAAACAAAGCTTGAAATTTAGGATGTCACAACCAAGAGGGAGAAGAGGAGTCGTGGAGGTAAGCCAAGGAGACAAAGAGCCCCCCGGAGCACCCTGCTGCCGCCGGTGAGCCACTGATTGTCGCCATTCCCGCTAGAAACCAGGTAGGCCTTTCCTCGAACACTTGGCATGCGTCTCCGGAAATGAGCCGGCCGGAACTCATCCCAACCAGTTCAAGCGAGCTCCGACCACCTACTTGTCCCTGTTACCCTGCTTGATGTTCCGACATGTTTTTTTTTTTTTTTGGAGTTCGGATCAGTGCTCAAGCCTTGGTCGAGACAAAATTCGTTAGGTTATAGCGCCCCCACCTGCTTACTCTCCATCTAATTAACTACATAATCCATACTTAACATAAACTAATCACCCCTTAAGTGTCATTAACTCCATAAACAGAGTTTAGTGAGTAAACTCACTGGTTTAGCGCAAAAAAACTAGTTCACGCGACAGCGGTGTGATGGCGGCGCCAAAGGAAGCTTGGACCTGGCCGAAAAATGCCTTGCAAGCCCACAGCGAAACTGCTGGGCTCGACTTAACTAGGCTGCAACTGCGGGCTAAGCTAACTTTGAGTGGGCTAGCCTCGGCTCAGGACTGGGTTGAATTGTGGGCTACATGTAGCTAAAGATGGGCTGGTCCATTGATGGCATGAGGAGCAACAGCGAAGGAGCAGAATTTGCGGAGAGGAGATGCGTCAAAAGAGTTGCTGGAGTCAATGCTAAGGGGTTTCGGTAGGGTGTCGTTGTTGGTGGTTGACTCGGTGGGTGATGAAGTGAACTGTGAGATTGGCGCAGGACGTGTGGCAGCGTGGATGAATGATCGATGAAGACAAAAGATGGTGGGGGAGCAGCGAAAATGACGTTGGTGTGGGCTGCAGGCTAAGCTTTGAAGGAAAACCAAAAAAGAGAGGGCAAAGCAATTCGATCCAATGAGAAGAAGTTGGGCTCGAAGGAAAGAGAAGAGAAGGCTGTGAAGGAGTTGACTCGATGGGGGGGTTCCTTGTGGACACGTAGCAGTGAAATGGAGGAGAATGAAGGGATTCGTCCACTGGTGGGGCAGAGGAACGTGCAGGAAATGAAAAGAAAACAGAAGTAGAAGACTTCGGTGAAATGGGATGCTCGCACAAAGAAGGAGGGGTGGTAGATTGGCGTGCTGAAGAAGCCGAAGGAGGGGGAAGTCAATTAAAATATCTCATTTTCATCATGAATTGGTCCCCAAAAGTCCACATGTTCATCCCCTTTGTCCCCCATAATACTTTCTTGCATAATTTCCCACAAATAACTCATTTTGGTGCCAAATGTTGTAGCCCTCATACAAGCCTCCGAATTCCACAATTTCAGACTTCAATTTCTTCACCAATTCTCCAATTTGATGTCCAATTTTGTTGAAGAAGAAGCCCACACAATTTCCACAATTTCCCTTCACCAAATAGCTCACTATGGAGGCCAAAAATCCCTTCAATTTGGCCCCTCCAAAATTCATTTCTTTTCCGAATCATCCGAATTGATTTTCCGTAAAATCCCAAACTTGCTGAAAATTTTTCAAAGGATGAGTCGATGTTTCTAAAATAAATCGTGAATGACAGAACTTTTAATTTCTGAAATCGAGTTTAAATTCGCGGTTAATTTCAATCTGACATGATTTTAGCGTGACCTAACCTACTGATAGCTTTTAGGAATTTTTAGCGCATTTGACCCGTGGTCGATTATTTTCGATCCACATTATACATCTTCAACTCATTGGCAACTCTCGGTTGTTGTGAAAATCTTGAGGTTTCAAATACGGGCACCGGGTACCAAACCGACAGAAAATTGGGTTAGTGCCGTTCGACGCGAATTTTGCAATCAGGTAGAATCATCCACACTTCAATTGTCTACTTCCGTCAAATCGACTTATATCCAATCACTAATCGCTTATAATGGTGCCATATTGACCCTTGTCGATTATCACGGTCGAACAGTCGATTTATGATTGAATTCTCAAGTCTGTTGCGTTTAGATTCCTTAATGGCTTCATCTGATAAACTAGTTATCTCATGAGTGGTCAACTTAGAAAAAAAAGGCTATAGGCGCGTCGATGAAAGGCCTAATTCATTTCATCAAAAATAGGGTTGAAAATTGGGACGTCACAATTAGTATCCATTGCGAAGGATCGATAACTTGTTTGATCAGTTGCAAGGAGCTTCGGTATTTTCCAAGATTGACCTAAGGACAGGTTACCATCTATTGAGGATTAAGAGGAAGAACATACCGAAGAAGGCATTTCGTATGCATTATGGTTATTATGAGTTCATTGTGATGTTGTTTGGTCTTACCAATGCCCCAGCTGCTTTCATGGATTTGATGAATCGAGTATTTAAGGAGTACTTAGACTAGTTTGTGAGCGTGTTCTTCGACAACATTTTAGTATACTCAAAGAGTCCATAGGAATATGAACAACACTTAAGGATGGTACTCCAGACCTTATGAGAATATGAGCTATATGCCAAGTTTAGTAAGTAGTTTAGTAAGTGCGAGTTTTGGCTAACTTGCGTTGCTTTCTTAGGTGACGTGATTTCTAGTGAAGGGATTTCCATGGACTTGACCAAAATCGAAGTTGTTATGAACTAGCTAAGACCAACAACAGTGATTGAGATCTAAAGTTTCTTAGGTTTGGCAGGTTATTATAGATGGTTAGTGGAAAGATTCTCCGCAATAGCCATGCCTCTAACACGGTTGCTGAAGAAGGACGAAATGTTTGAACGGACGGATAAGTGTGAGCGTAGTTTCTAAGAGCTTAAGCATAAGCTGATTACCGCACCCATGTTGACAATTTCGTTGGTCTTGAAGGATATGAGATTTATAGCGATGCGTCGTTCAAGGGACTGTGTTGCGTTTTGATGCAACATGGGAGAATGGTTGCATACACATCCCGTCAGCTAAGACCGTACGAGTTGAATTATTTGATGCATGATTTGGAACTGGCAGCAACTATCTTTGCCCAAAATATTTGGAGGCATTACTTGTGCGAAGAAAAGTTTCAAACATTTACGGACCATTAAAATCTCAAGTATTTGTTCTCTCATAAGGAGCTGAACATGAGGCAGCGTCGTTGGATGGAACTTCTTAAGGACTACGACTACGACATCCTGTATCATCTATGAAAACCCAACAAGGTCGTGGATGCACTAAGTCAAAAGTCGTCAATTGTGCAGATGATAGTTCAAGAGTGGATTCTACTTGAAGGAGTTTGAGATTCGGATTTCAAGTTTGGGATAAGCCACTTTTCAAGTCTTATGGCTACCCTCAAAATTAAACTAGAAGTGGAGGCAAAGATTACGATGCTGCAGTCAACAGACCCTAAGATCCAAAAATTTCTACAATAGGATGTAGAAAAGAGGAAAGCTGAATAGTAAAGTTTCATGGATGATTGTGTGTGCCCAACGATGTGGAGCTTAAGGAGGAGATTTTGTCAGAAGTCCATTGTAGCAATTATAGCATTCAACCGGGCAGCATAAAATTGTATTAGAATCTACGCCGATATCATTGGTGGAATGGTATGAAGGCAAATATGGCCAAGCATGTTGCTAAGTGTTTGACGTGCCAACAAGTGAAGGCACAACATTGCAAGTCTGGTGGACTTCTGCAACCCCTCGAGATTCCCAAGTGGAAATTGGAACATATTTCAATGGATTTTCTTATGGGATTGCCGATGAGTCAGCAAGAAACGATTTCATTTGGGTCATGGTTGATAGGTTGACGAAGTCTGTACACCTCATCGTCATACGAAAGGACTTTGCATTGGATAGATATGCTGAATTAAACGTGTGGCAGATAGTCAGTTTGCATAGAGTGCCAATGATGATTACATCATATCGAGACCCGAAGTTTAAGGCATCTTTTTGGAAAAGTTTGCAAACTGCCTTAGGAACGAAACTGCAGTATAACACGGCCTATCATCCACAGACGGATAGTCAATCTGAAAAGACTATTCAGACGCTTGAGAATATGCTGTGAGCTTATGTGTTGGATTTCAAAGGAAACTGGGAGGAACGACTTCATTTGGTTGAGTTTGCTTACAACAATAGCTATCACCAAAGCATTAAGATGGCATCATTTGAAGCATTATATGGCAGGGCCTGCAGAACTCCTATTTGTTGGGACGAAATTGGTGAACATAAGATTACCGACCCTGAGCTAGTTTAATAGTTAGTAGATGCCATCAAGGTTATTCAACAGAGGCTTAAGACTGCCCATCAGAAGAGCTGTGTAAATAAACAACGAAGGCCCTTGGAGTATCAAATAGGTGAGCACGTTTTTCTCAAAGTGTCACCAATGTGAGGTACTTTGCAATTTGGCAAGAAAGGGAAGCTAAGCCTGAGGTACATTGGCCCATTCAAGATCTTAGAAAGGAATGAGACTTTGGCCTATTGTCTCGCGTTGTCATCGAGACTTGCTCAAATGCATGACATCTTCCATGTGTCGATACTGAGGAAGTATGAACCTGATTCGACCCATGTCTTGAATTTCAAGAAAAGAGACGTTAACAACAAGGTGTCGTATGTGGAAAGACCAATTCAAATAGTGGATTGAAAGGAGCAAGTGCTATGCAACAAGACAATTCCCTTAGTCAAAGTGGTTTGGCAACACTATGGAATGGAGGGAGCCACGTAGGAAAACGAAGAGTTGATGAGGCATAAATACCCTCACCTTTATGTTGAAGAGTTGTAATAGTTCAAATTTCGAGGAAAAATTTTTTGCAAGAGAGAAAGAGTTATGATATCCCGAAATTTGGCCCCTATTTCGAAATATGTGAAATGGTTATTTCATCTATGCGCTTATGGTTACTTTACTCTGAACTTATCATTCACGAATTCACTAATCTATTGGGTGAGGCCATAAAGGATTAAAACGCGAAAAACTAGAGACTTCAATAAAACATCGGACGCCCAATCATAAGGATTGACAAGGTTCAATGCTACACCATTATAAGTTAATTAGCAAACAAATATAAATCGATTTGACAAAAATATGTAGTCAATTCGCTGGTGGTTTCGCACGATTATGATATTTGCGTTGAACAATGATAAACCGATTTTCTATTGATCTTGTATTCAGTGTACGTAATTGAACCCTCGTGATTACATGACAATTGAAGATCGTCCACAATTCGAAGAGGCACAAACGTGAATCGAAAATTATTGACCATGGGTCAACTATGTGAAAAGCCCTAAAAGCCACCTAATAGTTTAGGTCATACAAAAGTCACATTCAATCAATTTTTAACTATGAAATTTAATTCGATTTCGGGTATCGAACTTTTGAGGGTTTCATAACTAATTTGTTGGACATCGCCTCATCATCAAGTTCGGAATTTTCGAAAAAGGAATTATTGGACAAAAATTGGAGATTGAAAAAGGAAAATTTGGATCCAATGGAAAAATGGTGATTTATGGGCCAAGGATTTAGTTTTAAAGGAAAATGGAATTAAGAAGATATTTTGGGAACAAAAAGTTTATGAAAAGTCTAAAATGCCCTTGCATTTATAGACTACAAGACAAAAGGAATAAAGGAAAGGTGGAGAGGAAATTGGGGGATTGTGTCGGACTCTTCATGATGAAAATCCAAGAAAATCTCTCTCTCTCTCTCTCTCTCTACCTTCACGTTTCTTCCCTCTTTAGCCAAACCTCCTTCCTCCTTCTCTCTCTTCCATTTTGCTTTCATTTCCTTCATCTTCATCTTCATCTTCATCTTCGTTATTCTCTTCTTCTTCGTATTCTTCTTCCCTTGTTCTCCATCACCACCATCGCGAACCACTGCTCACCATCGCGTCCATGTCACTCATTCAAGCCACCACCACGATCCTCACCACCTCACCGAACACCACGGTCCACCACTATCTCCATCTCCATGCCGATACACCACTGCCCAAGCCAAGCTAAGCTTGGTTGTGGGTTTTGAGGAGTCACCGCCACCGCGCCATCTTCATTGTCCCACATCCCCGCCGTCCGCCGTCGCCGTTGCTCCGCCGATTCACCACCACCAAGCTGAACATCTCCCCCTCTTTTTGTGCCCATGAGCCTCGAGAGGCTTCGTTGCCACTGTTTGAGTTCCCGTTCAAGCCGGGAACGTCGTGTCCTCGATGCCATTGCCCTGCCATTGCCACGAGCTCGTCATCGCTAGAAAACCCTTGAGTTAACTCCTAATCTTTAATGAGAAAGTTAATTGTGTTTAGGGGTAGTTTAGTTTAGGGCTAATGGTAGTTAGTGGCCTTTAACGATAGTTTAGACCTAACTAAGATTAAGAATGGATTAAATTAAGGCTAATAGAGATTAATCTTAATTAAGGATAGTTAGTTTTAATTAATCATGTTTAAATTAGTTAAGCAAGGTTAGTTTAATTAATTGCAATTAGCTTAATTAATTTTAGTTAGTTTAATTAACGGTAGTTAATTGTAATTAATCATGCTTAGTGTAATTAATCGTCATTATCTTAGTTAATCGCATTTAGCGCTAATTAATCGTGATTAGTGGAAATTAATGACGGTTTAGCCATTAAGTAGAATTTTATGTTGATTTATTAGATGAAATTATGCATAATTATGACTGTCTGAGTTTGTAATGACATGTTGTTGATTGCCTAAATCATGAGTTTAAATGCTATTTTCAAAGAAGGTTTATTTGAAAAGAAAATGGCAAACTTCGAGATGTTGTGTTTGGCACCGTGTTTTATGTGCTAAATGGGGCAATGGGATTTAAAATGAAAGCATGTAATATTTGGTAAGTTGATTTTAAGTATGTGACCACGTGCGATTATTTTACCTAAATGTTTAAATGTAAAGATTTTCCGAGGTTTGCTATTTAAACACGAACTCTTTTACACTAGACTAATTGATAGTAGATAAGAATTGGTTTGAGTGTTGGCATGCTTGTGTGGTCACTTAATTGAACCCGTCACCCAACAGGAGTTTGGAGACAATGCCCAATGTTTATCAAATGCTCAGCGAGGGTCGGGATGTCGAGTCGCAATTGATGCCGGATTGATGCTTCTTATGGAATACTGTCTAGGCAAGTGTTCCAGACGATGTTCTGCTTGATAGGGCGGGATGATGCCCGATCATGCCAGAAAATCGCCTACTTGTGTGTTGGCCATGGTCCGAGGGGTCATTATAATTGGAACACATGTGAACGATCATGATGTATTGCGCTTGATGTGACGCCCCGAACCTCGAGCACGTGCCCATCCCTCTCTGGTCGATAAAATTTTGTGACTTCCCAGGATGAGTCACCAACCCTTTCATTTTATTACACATGCGAAAGCAAAAATAAATCCCCTAACAATAATCATCTCAGGATAGAAAAGCAGGACAACAGATTCACAAATAAACATACTTTTATATGTACATTGAGTCATGTGCAAAGTCTATGACCAAAAGACTATCAAGATTGACTTTTCAAAATGAAGCGGTCCTAACTGACCTACACTTCCGATCACCTCATCTCAGCTCTAGGTCCTTCACTCGACGACCCTGAAAGTGGTTATTTAATAATCAGTGAGACAATATCTCAGCAAGTTCATACTCTAAACCCTTATTAGGAAGAAAATACGCCCCAAATGCTACCTAAGCACAAACACGAGTCAGAAGACTTACCTTTGCCTCAGATCCTTCCCGCAAGTCAGTATGATTCAAATACTCAATTAAACAATCCAATTCAAATCAACTATCACTCAGTCTACTCATTCGACTCCATGTCATCAATGCCATCCATAAAGTCTGACAATTCGATCATTGCTCGCCTAAGCTGAAATAGATATACTCATATATCATTGCTTCCCAAAGCTGATGTCTAAAATTTGCTCACCGAAGCTGCTAGATCAAATAATGCTCACCGAAGCTGCTAATAACATTTGCTTACCAAAGCTACTGGATAATTATAATGCTTGCCAAAGCTGATATCTAAAGTGCTCACCGAAGCTGCTAAAACATTATTGCTTGCCATTGCTCACCGAAGCTGCTAGAGATCTATAATGGTATTAATGTTCGCCGAAGCTATTATAGATCTATATTGCTCACCTAAGCTGATCAATGCTCACCTAAACTGAAATGGTACTTAAAACCCACTCTCGGTATCGACACCCGACCCTCGGTATTTTCTAATTAAAATACCTATATATCACAATCATCACTCAATTCAACAATACATCATTCAATTGCAGAAACTAAACATGACATTGCAATCAACCCGAAATTCTATTGAGCGACTCTCCTGGTATAATTTTCGGGAAATATTAATTAATCAATAATTATTAAAAATTAATCGAATAATCGCAATTAATTACCATAAATACTAACCTAGGCCAAAATTACTAAATTAAATACCAATACGGACCCAGAAAATTCCCGAACCCTTCTAGATAAATAGTACAATTTATTTAGGCCTTAGCTAAACCATGCTAACAACCTAACATGCTCAATTAAATAATTAAGTTTCTAATTTAATCTAACTACCCACCTAATTCCTAATTAAATAAATCTAAATACCCTTTAGACGTCATTAGCCTACTAAGAAGAGTTTAGAGTATAAACTCACCGGTTAATTGCGGAAACCGGTTCACCGTGACGACGGCGCCACGGCGGCCGAAATCCAAATTTTCGGCGGAGTCAGCGGACACTCGGGCCGGGCCTAGAATTGACCTAACAAATCTCGGCCCAAACTGAGACTTGTTATTGCATTGGACCGGACTTGACTTCGTGGGCTTGGGCTCGGAACTAGGCTTGACTACGCGGGCCTCAAGTTCTGCTGGAGATGGGCCTAAAAAAACTGGGCTGCTGCACCCAATAAAATTCGCTGGGCTTGAAAGAAATTCGTTGGGCTGATGCGGCTGACTTGCGGGCTGAGTTCACTCGGGCCGAACAAGAGAAGCAGGTGGGCTGGCTTCTGGCTAGCTGGGCCATGAACAAGGGAATTGATGCTGGACGCGTGGCCTCGGTGGAAGGAGCAGGGGCGTTGCTACTTCGTGGCTTCGATCTTCGTGGGCTTCAATTCGGTGGAGGCTTGTGCAGGCGGTTGAAAAAACCTGGTCAACAAAGCTGCAAAGGACAAAGGTGGTGGTGTGTTGGCGTGAGGGGCAGCGTGAAGATGGGTGGTGGAGCAGACGAGCGACAACAAAAAGAGAGACCGCGGGGCGTGAGAGAGGGCAGCAATTGGAGAGTTGTCGGTCACAGGAACAAAGAAAGGAAAGCAAGAGTGGCTACTTCGTGGAGATGGCGTCCGATTGAAGAGGATGAGAAGAAATGGGAGAAAAGTTCATAGCTATCTCAAATTTCATCATTAGGGTGCCCAACTAGTCTTTCAAGCTTATCCTTGTGTCCCCTTATTTCTTTCGTGAGTTGGATTTTTCATGATTTTTCATTAAATCAAATTTTAATGCAAAAATTTCCAGCCCTTTGTCCAAAACCGAATTTCACTCAATTGTATTCCTTACTCAATTCCCCATATTGAGGTCCGATTTCAATGAAGAAAAATCCCGAACAATTTTCTATAAATCCTCAACACTCAAAGGCTCGGTTTGGAAGTCCAAATTTTCATCAACTTAGCCAATCTGAATTTCCATTATTTTTCCACGGCGTCCGAATCAATTTTCCGTAAAAATCTCGGGATCTCCGAAAAATCTTCAGAGGATGAGTCGACGTTCCTAAAATAGATCGTGACATGACAGAACTTTCGATTTCTAAAATCGGGTTCAAGTTCGCGGTTAATTTCAATCCGGCATGCTTTTAGCGTGACCTAGTCTATTGGGTAACTTTTAGGAATTTTTGATGCAATTGACCGGTGACCGATTTATCTTGAGTCACATTATACATCTTCGACACATTTGTGACTCTCGATTGTCATGAAAATCTTGAGGTATCAATTACGGGTATCGGGTACCAAAATGATAGAAAAATCGATCTAGTGTTGATCAACGAGTATTTTACAATCAGGTGGAATCACCCACACTCTGATCACACATCTCAGTCAAGTCGACCTATCTCTAGTCTCTGATCAATTTCGATAGTGCCATAATGACCCTTACAGATCAATACGGTCGAGCAGTCAATTCCTGGTCGAATTCTCAAATCCATTGCATTTAGATTCCTTAACTGCTTCCCCAGATAGTCCAATTATCTTGTAAGTGATCGGCTCAGAGAATAACACTATCGGCACATCGACAAAAGGCCCGATTTATTTAATCAAAAATAAATTCTGAAAATTCAGGCTATCACACTTGATTATAGGGTAAAATTGTGCTGCACGATATGGGACAGGCCAAAACGGGTTTTACCTTATAATTGGGACCCGTGTGGATATTTGATATATGAAAGTTATGTGTTATGATTGTTGATTATATTTATTGCATTAGTGTTATTAATATGTAGGGGTGTGCCAAGGTGAGGTAAGTTTGTATGACATTGCATGTTTAAGCTGCCTCCAAGATGAATTTGCGTCCTACTAGGGACTTAGGCTGTTAACTCGCTAAGATTTATATCTTACTTTGTTGTTATAAATATTTTCAGGCCCATAGTATGGAGAACCGTCACGTGTGGTTTGGGGTCCCGATGGACCAAGACACGGGTGTGCCAAACATCACTTTTGGTCAGCTTCATTGTTAGTGAAGTTTAAGTTAACCTTGACCCTACAGGTTTTTGAGATGGTCGGTAGAGAATGACCGTAGAAAGGCTTGCAATTATTAAATTTCCTAGGGTTAACAGTTTATAAATTAAAGCGTTGTTTTAGAATGGTTGATGTGCTTACTATCCCTATTATTTAATGCTTTGACTAGGTGGTTTATAAATTGCTTCCACATGCATTTAATCGAAAGATAAAAAGAATGGGTTGGCAATGCGTCTTGGGACGTTGCATTTTTAATTGACCGTAGAGGGATGTTTGCACACTTAGGGCTCGGGGCGTGACATTGATACCCTAGTAAACACATACTGAGGTGAAAAACTCAACAAGATGCAAGTTAAAATCTGGCAAATGCAGAGGTAGAAACTTGCCCGTTGGCATTGGTCAACTCTAGCTGGAAGCAATGCTTTGGACTATGCCATTTGATTAGTCTATAGAAATTGGCTTTCCCAAAAGGGCTCCTTAATTTACATAGCTCAATTTTGCCACCCTAACTTGTGCCTCTCTTTGCCTTTCAAATCATATCATGGAGAGAAACAGAAGGCTTGAAACCTTACTCCACCATGGCATTAAGTGAATCAGCTGCCCCTTACCACTTGCAATCCTTGCAAAGAACCTCAACAGTTCAACCGTAGCTGCCAAAGTTAGGAACCATTCCTTTCTTGCCCTTTTCTGGAAACTAACTCAGGGCCCTATACGAGCTACCCTCCTTGCAGTATCCACTGATCGTTGTGCTGTATATCGCGTCATTGGCCTCTATGCATCCATCATGGATCGACTTAAACATATTCTATACTTCCTTCATATGACCTTTCAAGCACAACCCGTGTACTAAAACACTGTATGTGTGCACATCAAGAGTGAATCCAGCCTTTTGCAAAGATGAATAGATGTTGGATCCTTTCTCCATGTCGTTTGATCGTACATAGGCACCTACTAGAATAGTATGGGTCACTTTCGAAAGAGAGATGCCTCTCTCTTCCATCTCCTTCAGCAAATCTGTCACCGTAGGCAAATTCTTGGCTTTAGCATATCCGGCATTCAAAGTGTGTCGTATGTAACTAACATGGGGAGTGAACACTTGACTTCATTGATCAAATAAGCTGAAAGCTTTATCCAACTTTCCCCAATTACAAAATCAAAGTATGAGTGTGTTAAATGTAATGCCGCTCCTTTTCATGAGGTCCACCAACCTCTCAGACTTCCCGAACTATGGAGTCACAACACAGATCCCTAATGAGAATATTGAATGTAACAACACTATACATGATCCCTTGCTCGCGCAATTCATTGAAGCAGTTCAAGGGCCCTGTTTACATCACCTCTCTTGCAAAGCACGTTGATCATGAGATTGCAAGTATGAACACTCGGAGCGACCCCACTAAGCTTCATCTTTCGGTACAACTCGAGACCATCTCCCGTCTTGCCTTTTCTCAAATACCCATCAAGCAACACCCTGTAGGTTTTGCGTTTGGCACCTAAACCCAAGTCGCTCATCTCCTAGAACAATTCTCCGCTCTTTTGACATCGCCATGTTTTCAACAGTCATTAGTCAAGACCATGTATATGTAAGCCACTGGAGACATGTTCATCCCCTTCAACCGAGCAAAAATCTCGAAAGCCCGGTCCAAGGGACCAGCTTCGCAACAGCCGTTCGCCATGATTCAGAGACTCCACTCGTTGACGATTCTGGCTTTGGCCCTGGAATCATTGAACAGACGCCACACTTTATCAAACGAGCCCGACCGAAAGAGAGAACTCAGCAGATTGTTGAAGGTGCTCCAATCGAGGACGAGTCTATTTTTCCCCATTTGGGTCAAAACTCATGGACTCGCTCCGTCAATGGAGACTGCAAAAGGGTGAGAAGGATTATTTGCGAAGAACAGAATTGACGGGGTTTGAATTGAACTAAGTTCTCGTTGGGTTGGGAGATGTGATCAATTAGAAGGTGTCGAGTGATGGGAATTTCACCATTTTTGGAGCGACAGTGAGAGCTTGGCAGGTTTCTTCTCTCTGTCTTTCCCTTTAACCTATCATGTTGGCAAGTTCAATTGTCAATTGTCGTTCAATTTCAAGTTCTACGGAATGCAAGATTCCATAACTTGCCTCTGAATAAGACTTTGGCCCTCTTTCATTAGTCCTGAGACAACTACATGATCTCTGAAAAGTTACCTTGCAATATCGAAACTAACTTATCAACCCACGTTAAGAATGATACGATCAGATTGAGGAAATTACTGTCACGGGACACAATCTCGTCTCGTTTTTCCGATGCAGACACCATATGAGCAATCAAAACTGTCTGTAGTAATCTCTTGCTTTCAACTCACATCCCATGCTTGCACAACCAGCTTCAAAAGCAGTTAAAGACTAGCAAACTTTTGCACCTTCAAATGCAGATAATATGCTACTAGTTGCAGAAGAAGTTTGGCCAGCTCCTTCTCTGAATCAATAACCGCACCAATTTGAATATCATTCTGGACTACAAAAAGAGAACTTTTCTCTCAACCAATCAACTTGCACGTTTGATGTGGTGTTTACAAACCAAAGAATGTTTCTTTTTTGGTAAAGCAAACCAAAGAATGTTGAATCACTGAAAGAAGCAAGAAAAATTTCCCAGGAATTAAGGGCTGAATGACCCAGAGGGAATCAATTGTGAGCTGGCTCAAGTGGGTCATGCTTAGTCACTTTGCAACGAAAAGATCAATTTGACGATGGGAAACTCACATACGGATCAGCGAAAGCAGCATC
The DNA here is from genome assembly GCA_014182515.1 of Eucalyptus microcorys. Classification (NCBI taxonomy): domain Eukaryota; kingdom Viridiplantae; phylum Streptophyta; class Magnoliopsida; order Myrtales; family Myrtaceae; genus Eucalyptus; species Eucalyptus microcorys. The sequence goes on from CM024569.1 coordinate 29,432,659, forward strand.
ATTGCTTGGACGTGAGAACACAATCTGCATCCAAAGTTCATTGAAAATTACACTTTGAAAAGGAAAAAAGTTACGTTTGTAATCTGCACTAGTGTATTATTTTTATTTTCAACTTCACCAGAGCGAAAGCAGACTTCTCCCATCAAGAGGAAAGAAAGTACTACTACTTAAAACAATGAGGCATTACCTGATAATTTCCAAGGGTGTGCGACTTAAAACCAGCTGCGCAATAGTCGAAGTAGTATTCCCATGTCCTTATGAACTCTTCATTGAATCCCAGAGCCAATATTTTCCTGCAAAAGGAGAAAACTGTCATGAATGACTACTAAACTGGGAGAAATTGTACCAAAGTGTTGCAGCATCGTTTCACTAGTCACCTCTTTTTCTCCATGAAGTTCTTCCTCCAACACTGAAGCGTTTGGTAGTAATGGATGCCTATGTTGTCCAGATGCTCCACGCTGTAGTGGAAGGTCTCTTGGTGAATAAATGAAGTGAAGAAGAACAAAGAAACTTATGGGCTTAATGTTAAGCAATTGTACCAAAGTCGGGACGCGGAAGCCATAGCTGATGTTATCCTGCTTAACGAAGGCAGGCAGCCACCAGGGAAGATATATTCTTTTATGAAGTCAGAACTTCGCCTGTATTCGTCGTATCGCTCATCGGGTATGGATATGAACTAGTGGAATTTAACACACCAGTGAAAAAAAATAAGCACATCCTTTACTTATGAAACGATAGTTAGAGCCATAAAACTGGTGTATGTTACATGCCTGTAGGACAAGAAGTCCGTCTTTGGCTAGCACTGATTCGCAACAGCTGAAGAACTCCTCCATGTATTCATGGCCGACTGCTTCTATCATCTCACTGTGAATCCATTCCATCAAGAGTGAGTCTTTTAAGCATTTTTTTTGGGTCATTTTAACCATATTATGAAAAGACAAACTCACCAAGAAATGATCCTGTCATATTTGTAGGTACATGGCAATTGGCGATAATCGCAAAGAAGAAATTTGATGTGGTCCTGCGTCAAAAGGAAATACATTATCTCTCGGACCAAATAAAGTAATTTTTTCAAGTACCAAATGCAGGCAGATTGGATACCTGAAGGCCTGCTTCTTTCACTCTTGATTCAGCATACTTCAGTTGCTCTTTCGACAAAGTAATGCCCGTGTATTTGCATCCAGTTTGCCTGACAACTTCAATGGCAAAGCTTCCCCAACCGCAGCCAATTTCAAGAAGTTCATGCGTCTTTTCAATTCTCGCCTACATTTTGATAAGGCTAAAGTATTAGCCACAAAACAGTCAAAGGGTAACCGTCAAGCAGCCCAACTAATAGCAAATCAAACTTACTTTTTTTATCAAAAGACAGATCTTTCTCATCTGGGCCACCTTTAGGTCTTCACCTGCCATCTATCAAATATTTCAACAGGACAAGTACGCATCATTGTTTTGAGCGACTAGACTGCATTCAGATATGGATTTTTTATTCACTCTGGCTTCTAAAGCACGTATTTAGCAGCAGAAATATAAAAACACAGTTGTGGTTGCTGACCTTGAATACTGCGCATGAGTATGTCATAGTCTCATCCAAGAACAGCGAAAAAAATTTATTACTCTGCCAACATGACGAAATGGAAATCCTAGCATTACATCATATCATATGCACAAGGACAATCCTGCTTTCGATATAAATCATGTTGAGAAATTGACAGTGTATTCTGGTTTGTTCTGTTCTCTTGGAAAAATGCTAGGAAAAAAGAATAGGAATAAAGTATCTACCAGATCATAATGCCGGGAGATGTTCCTGCGAGCTTGCGTTAAAGTGTTTTGCCTTGATACATGCTTGAAGAAGTACTTAGCTGAAGCAATACCAGCTGTTAATAGCATTGGTGTCCACCAACCCCTAATCAAAAATGGGCATCCACTGGTTGAGTATCTTTAATACGATCATACAAAGTCAAAAACATTTTGTTCCAATTAGTAATGTATTATGTACCTTTTCTTACTTAATTTCGAGACAGTAGTATCAGAATCTCTGTTGGCTATGAGAATCTGCAATTTTCCATATTCTTGACAAGTGATTAAGCATTTGAAAAGCTCAAAAGGATACAGCATTGAAAAATGAAGTCCATTTGATGAAGAAAAAACCTGAAAAAGATTTAGAAGACCCCTATCTTTATCTACAAAAGAAAAATCACCATTTATGTAAGCATCTGCCAGGCCTAGATCAGCCTGAGTCATCACCTGAAAAATCAAAAAATTCTCTATTAAGACACAGAAGGGTCTCAGCCGGGAAAAGCAAAAACTGCACTTCATCCGTAAGAGGGTCCTGAATTTCTGATTCAGTGTGGGCAGAAGTTGCACATAAATATAGAACGTTACCTTCCAGTAAAACTGTGGACTGTGGATCCTCAAATTAACAGTTAGAGGACATCTTTTTGTGGTTCCCTCAAATGTAAACATCGTGCCTCCTTCCTCTAATAAACTGCCACTCAAGAAAGCACAATTATCACTACGTAATTTTCAATATGTTCCCTAAACCGTGAGTCAATAAGAACATTTTGCATTTTCGAGTATCACTATTATTGACAAGTAAACTCACAAATTCTGATTCTGAGTGACTAACTAATATGCAGAAGTGGACCACAACAAAGTAGCAATGGATATGACGTTAAAGACGAGAAGATGTTGACTCAGATGCTAATTCAGAGCAATGACGGTTAACAGTTCTGAAGATCCACATAAGACAAGGAGATATGCACACTACCAGCCAATAGTTATCATAATAAGTAGTAGTATACTCACATTAACGATCCTGTGGAAATATAACGTCCAAGAAATCTAGTAACAAAAAGGCGTGCCCCCATTTCCTTGAGTGAAGGAACCATATGTTGAGGATTCTCAAGAACAGAATGACTTTGTCCAATCACTCCATGTGCAGCAGCCATGCCAGCCTGCAAATAAGTCCCTTGACTTAAGATTCGCATATACAACTTGCCCACAGAGAGACAGAGAGAGAGACAGAGAGAGAGAGTCTATACCTTCAATCCATCCTCATGGAAGCCATATCCTGAAAGAAGAATAAAAACTTAAGTTGGTAATGAAATATAAAACTACGTTCCCTTGGCGACCTGAGTCCAAGAATTAAAAATTCTTTCTACCAAAAGATTCAAATCACAGCAATTTTATTAGCAAAGACCACACAAAATTGACTCGTCAATTAGGCATAACTTAGGACCCTCCTCATTCAAAATTTAACCTCAAGAAATATGGCAAGAACCTTGTAGAAGTATTCTTTATCACACGCCCAGAAATAAATGATACTCTCAGTGTTGTTACAAAAACAATCACTAGCGCTAATATAGGAATTTCAAAGGCTCACCCTGGTATGCTCCGCAGAACCAAATTCCTCTTTTTCCTTGGATCTGATCTAGCTCTTGTGAAGCTTTCGATGCGGCAACAGATGGAATTGGATGGCCAGTGCACCACTTAAGCAAAGTGTTTTGCGGTTCTCGTGAAGGATTGAGAGTCACGAGAAATGGCAAATCCTTCTGATCAAGGTTCTGCAAATTTTCACAGGCCCCATTAAAGAAAAAAAGGATCATTCATGCTGAAACTGGTGCCAGCAGAAAGGGAGTTCTAGAGGCAGTCAAACCACGGAAACTGTCAACGTGTTGCAGAATGCACCTCACGAAGATGCTACGTTGCTTAAATTTTTAGTGGGCATTAACAACTTATATGCATATCGACCAAGTACTATTTAGTGTTGTTTATGCACTCCATGACAACTGCAAGTTTCACTTCTTTTATTTTAAGGTGATATGTAGCACGAGTTTGTAGTGCAACAGATCCCAAAGGGAACAGCAGAATCAGAAATAAAATCAGCAAAGCACAGTCGCCATACCTGAAGCACATCGAGCCAGTATGTCAAGCACACTTTATTTTCAGTACTCCCCAGAAAATTCCATGCACTCCACGCTGCTGGGTTTTTGGGCATGAAAGTTTTGTCATGATGAAGATAAATGTCGCTGCAAATAGAAAAATGTAGCAATGGTTTTGCACTCTGTAGTAGATATAAAAAGCAAAAAGAAGCTTGCCACTCTCGAAATTTCTATAGAAATTAAAGCAGATGCAATTGACAACCACATCACTGTGGACGCCATTGTTCCACTATACATCAACTAACTGCCCTTGTAGACAATTGGATATTTGTAGATACTGGCCACGAAAACATTACATGAAAACGGGCAAGCGACAAATTAACCAATTATACCTGTAGGCATATTGGAATGCACCAAGTACTCTCATCTCATCGTAAGTTGCTTGGTCTCCCAACAATCTCAAAGCATCCGGTGCATGGACTGCTACAATACACTTATCATATAATTCTTCAGAACCATCTCCAGTTAGGACAACGCATCCTGTTCAATCTCCTGTTATCGATAAATTGCAGACTAAAGGGACCAAAACTATAAATTGTCATGATGATTCTTAAATATACCTACGATGACAACATAGTTATTACGCCCATATCATTTGCTCTAATTCCGTGTTATGTGACCAAAACAGTGCAAAAAAGGAGAAGACTACCAACATACATACCCTGATCACTAGTTGAGATGGATTGCACTTCGCAACTTGTTCTTATTTCACACCCTCTACACTCAAGCTCATCTCTGACCTGAATTCACAAATATTTACAGTTCAACTCATCAAATTCTTTGTAGGGCTTCCAGAGGAAAAATTACGACCAAGAACATCCAGTTTTCCATCTTGAACCACTGCATGTCCGAATTATCATCACCTTATTGACATAAGAATGCGAGCGTCTTCGGACAGTAAGCCACTGAGGGCGGCCAAGAACCTGCAAAGAAAACATGTAAAAATGGACAAAGAGTATGATGACAACAGACTGATAGAGATCGAAGAAAAGATTAGTTGATTGACTTATTCATATAAAATGCTACCGAGATTTGGTTGGTAGGACATTTGAAATTTTGAAACACAATTTTTGTCATTTACAATCAATCACTAACTCTTCTAGAGCCACATGACCTACCTGAAGCAGATGATGATTGCGGCAAAAGGACAGAACCGAGAAGGCTGAAAAGCTCATGACTCCTTTTGAAGAGCAAGACCAGATTGAACCACAAATTGGGATCTATAGAAAAATATGATCAACTGTTAATTCCCACAGATCTACATTCTACAAACAAGCGAAGGACGGATTTTGTCATATGAGTTAAAGATCAAGGATATGACAAAGTACAGTAATTCAACAATCTCACAATGTAAGCCCTTTGAAATAATTCAGAGTAACCCTGTGACTTGACAAACTGTCCCAAAGTTTCACTGCGGTCAATGTCAGGATTGCTCTCGAGCCCTTCTAGGTAACTACAAAGATAAACAGTCAAGAAACAGGGTGACTGCCGGTGATTGTCCGGTCATACATACAAAAAGGATGCAAGAACTTGAAGATTGGCTTATACATTTTAATGCAATGGGCCCAGCTTGATTACCTTGCAAAGTCATGTAGGATATGCTACCGTAAGAATGAATATTGATCATTTTCTAGACAACTTTAGATATATAATCATCTTATCCTGCTATAGAATGCATAGAATGTCCGAAGTTCCCTTTCGAAAAATGATAGGTATCATTGTTCAAACAGTTAGAAATCTCATGCAAACAGTGTAGCATTTTGCCAAAAACTTAGGCTTCAAGAAATCACTCTCTACACCGATGTCATCCGTGATCGATTTAGCAATAACACTTCTTTAATGATATTTCCTACTTCTTATTGGCAAGATTTCAAAAATGATTACCAAGAAATCTTTGGCATAAATGATTATGATCAATATCATTATTCTAAGCTACAAGCAAAAGACCTGATTTACCTGAGGACATCCTCCTTAAATTTGATGATTTCTCTGAGCATTTGCCAAAAGTAAGGATTCAACACATTTGACTTTTGGGCAAACAAACTCGAAAGACCATTTCTACTTCCCCATTCACAACCTCGGCCTTCGTCTAAGCTGATCGAGAATGACATGTCTGATATCGCCATATCCACTCCGAGACTCTCAAACAACTCCATCATATTAGGGTATGTAACCTGCAATAGACTTGGGATTCATGTCGGCATTAGAAGTTGCTCAAGATAAGCGATTCTTTATGAAGAAAATTACTTCTCTACTAAGCCAAAGAACCATGATCTCAAAGTGATAGAATAACAGATCAGTGGCTTCAACTCTCGTACCGATGACGTAGCACATCAATGGTATATTGAATCAATTTATACTCAGAGACAAGATTTGATGGTTAAAGATACTCATAGACATTTCAATGGCCAACAACTTTTTTTGTGATGTGCCATGTCTTGAGGGTAGAAAACCGATCAATAGCATATGCATCATTGATATTATACATGATAATAACCAAAATCTATCCATGCATACAATAGTTCCGATCACTGTAAATAGAAAGAAAGAAATTTTCAACTCCAATAAGTTTCTATCTGCGCGACATGCTTAAATTGCCTTTTTTCTCAATGATTGAAATCAAACTTTCAGGGCCAACACATTTTCCGGCGCAGCCCCAAAATCATGGGCTAGAAAAGAACTAGGCGGGCCATTGTTATGCAGCCCAGCTGGTGGATCTATTTATTCTTATTCTCAGCTGGAAATTGATTGAGCCGTTCAATCTTTATGCCTATATTCATTTTAAGTATGGTCATGCACGTTGCTTTAGTCATGTAACTCCTTTCTCTTTAGTACAACTATAAACATAAAAGAAATATCACTAAAGAATAAAGCAAATCTAACTAGATAAGAACCTGCTCTTTTTTGCAGGTTCTAAACCTTGCCGGATTGGCGAGCCCAGGGAAACACCAAGGCCCCAACCGAGGTCTACTCTAAAGTGCGAGTAGTAAGAAATTATTACCAGGATCTACTCCCAAAAAAAATTAATGGGTTTCATGTGGTTCTACGTGAATCAAGCCTAAGTTCACTAAAAGATCGCTCGTGGATAATACCGGTCGAGCCTAGAGCTCTTGTACATTTCGCATGGGTGTTCCCATGATCTTTTTCGAAAACCCGCCACAAACGCCAAACAAAAGGCTGAGATAAGTAGAAGGAGATACAGATTAAAAAAAAAGTAGGGGACAATACGATGCAACTTGTTCCAAATCCAGGAAGAAGATGACAAACAGGCTTAGCTGTGCACTTTCATAGCCATTGTCCCATGTTGCATTGCCGTCCCCACTGCCCATTATTTGTTCTCTCATCGAAATTAGAAATCGCACCGGAGAGAAAAATATTGTCATCAAGTTCGAAAGTTACATTTTATGTCTTAGTTTTTTAATCATCGGATTACATTTGACAATTAATTTTCCAAAGCGGTTAGAAAGTCAGGTTTAGAGACAACACTACACACACAAATGAGCATCACATGTTTGAATAATCATTTAAACCTTTTTATGCTAATAATGAAGTATCTGAAACTCTTAAATCACTTCATAGTTCCTAATCAAACATGCCAATCTCCCTTCAACAAATAATAATCACATAGGTGCACAAATTAGCTCTCCAAAATATATGGTTGTAACATAAACATACCTAAATAGGTAAATTTAATATAATTTGATATTTTAATAAGCGAGACCTCATGTAAATAGGTTGGCTAGTCTAATTAACAAATAACTTGTGATGCTTAAAACAACACATACGTGCACATCTTACTTAAAACAAAAAGTTTCTATTTTTAAACATCATCATCATTTGCAATTCTTTTCAAAATGAAATACTTGAATTAAAAAATCCAAGAACTACAATGAGACCCAATCATTTTCAGTGCCTGTAATTTTTTTGGTTTTATGGCTGACATTGCGGGATTGGACCACCCCCAACTTTCCTGCGGAAGCCCTTTTCTTTCAATCCACTGTTCTTCATATAAAACCAAAAATAGTTCCATATCACAATCAATTCCACCTTTTTTCTCGTACTAATCCTACAATTATAGTTTGATTGAACTTCTAAAACTAATAGCTTTTTTCCCCTTCAAGTAAAAGTAATATATTTTTTTAATATTTAAAAATATTATAATCTCCACTTACCACAACAATAACATTAAAATGGAAATAAATGGTATGGAGACTAACAGTCGGCAACTTACTTATCTCGAAAATTATTAATATCTATCTTATGGCACTCCGGTTTTTGAAAAAAGCATTCCGATATATGGTAAACGGAGAGTATGCTTGCAGAATCAGCCCATCTTGTATTTAAGATGGGAGAAAAAAGATGCAGAATGTATATGCCACGAAAAAAGAAAAAAAAAACAGAAGATTGAAATTAAACGTATGCACTTGTAGAAAGGCACTGCGACTTTCTAAATCTGCACATTGCGCGTTTAGAAAGTTACCTTTTCTACTGTTTTCGCACCTCCCTATAACCCCAGCCTACAAAGTTACTTGTTGTATTTCTAGAGAAAAGAGGATAAACAGGGGCGAATTGAGAAATGACGAGGAAGTCATTTTGTCTGTCACGAGATGTTTGGCTCCTGACATTTATTGCTCTGAGCAGAGATGACTAAAAGAAAGTGGAGGAAAATGCAGTGGAGATAATGGTGGGCAAAATATAAAAGAAGAAGAGAAGAACGGAAATGAAGAGCTGCAGACTTACACGATTGAAGACCATGAAGCCGAGGTCCAGGTCCACGCCGTCGAATGAGACGGTCTTGGCATGGCCGCCCAAGTAGTCCTCCTTCTCGTACACCACCACCTTCGCTCCTCCCCTCGCGGCCTCGTAGGCCGCCACGAGCCCGCTCACGCCACCCCCAATCACCCCCACTTTCATCTTCTTCCCAATCTTTTCTCAATAGATACCCTAATCTTGATTCCACGGAAAAAAGAGGAAAAGAGACTGTTCAATGAAAGCCAATGCAACCTCTCGTCTACGGTTAAGTTGAAAATTTTTCTGCAGTGATTAGGGGCACTAGTGAAAATGCATGGAAGTGGAACGTGAGGCAAAACAAGAAAGTGGATGATTTTTCGGAAAGGACACACAATGCATAGGGAGGGCGTGAAGAGGAAATCTTTTAAAGGAAATTGTCGATTTTCTTTCTTTCTGGGGATATGAATTCAAGAACTTCCAGTCGAGAAGAAAAATGCTATGTACCCATAATTTTCTCGACAGTTTTCTAAGCACATTCCGAGAAAACTTTATCCCGATAGAGAGAGAGAGAGAGAGAGAGAGAGGGGAGGAGGAGGAGATGACGAAAACGTTACCTTAAAAGGGTGTTGCGAGAGGAAAGACTAGAGAGAGAGAAGCCTAGAATCTCTCGGACTGGTACTTGCATTCCCTTAAATATCTCTGGCTACTGGTTCTATCACTTGCCAATGGAAGCTCTCATTCTCATACTCTCTCTCTCTCTCTCTCTCTCTCTCTCACACACACACACACACACACACACACATTCTGTCAATTGCGAAGATAGGAGACAACCAATTTTAGAGAGAGAAAGAGAGAGCGTTTTTTAGTCTTACCTTAACCAATTCAATCACATATTCTGTCAATTGCGAAAATAGGAGACGACCAATTTTAGAGAGAGAAAGAGAGAGCGTTTTTTAGTCTTACCTTACCCAATCCAATCTAACACTGATGTAAAATGTGCAAATAAGTGCCCTATAACAGAGAAATTATTAATGCATCCCAAATTTTTTGAAATATTTGATTTAGTAGATCTCTCATATATATGTATATACAAAGACGTGTGCCCTCATAATAATTCATTCTAATACGCAACTCTACATATGCAAAATGTGTCCACATTTCAATTTTGGAAAAAAAAATAGAGCATATACTATCCATGTAAATGTGACTTTTCATTTTTTTCTAGCATATTTTGACGACTAATAACAGAATGAATAGTTATAGATTAAATCTTTAAACATGTATTGATAAGCATTTAAGAAAAAAAATTTATGCAATATATGTTATAACGACTCTTTCAAAAGGCTCATGTATTGTATTCATATGTACTGATCTTCAGTAATATCATCATGAAAATAACAATTTCAATTCATAGCATGCAATTGCATAAGTACAAAAAGGATGGGAACCATAAAGTTAATAAAAAATCGCGATAATTGTACAACATTTGTTTGGCTTTTCTTACCAAGTAGACTCCTAATTCCACAATTTGGAACTTGCTAGACGCTGTAATTTGAATCGGAGAAGATAGTTGCCGTTGATTTAAAGAGATTTGAGTGTCCTTTTATAATCTATCGATGATAACTATGACAGAACTAGATGCCAAATTATTCAAAACAAAGAAATAGATGTGACTTGTATTGCAAAAATAAAGGCAGAAAGCAAATAGTCGCAATTCAAGTATAGTTCTAGAAAAAAAAAGTTACCAGTGAAATGGATGAGGAAAAGGACTCCACGATTTGATTCGACTGTTGATACCTACTCCACAAGAAGAGTCCCTCACCAAGAAATTTGCTGTACAGAGTTTACAATCGTTCAAATCGATTAAGCGATTCTTAGCCTAGATTACACCCACAGCGGAAGCTATTCCACAAAAAAGATCTCACCCACAAAACTCAAGGGAAAAAACCCTAACTCTCATCCTTTTGCTCTAGTGTGTAATCCATCTCTTATATACATCATATTTGTATGCAAAATAGGAAACCCTTTTTAGGGAATATAGTAAAACTAGGAAAAAAACCTAAAACTGGAAATTTATTTGGAGGCTTCCATTGCTGGCACAAAATCAAGAAATGTTTTAATAACTTGTTTGAAATCTAGATTGTTATTTCTCTCCTTGCGCTACTGTTGTCAGACGTGAACCTGATAACATGACAGAAAAAGAAGAAGAAAATGTAAAGCAAAATGTTCTCCCAGTTTTCAATATCAAGATCTCTCGCTACTGAGGGAAATTTTAAGGTATGATAATATACAGGACCACCTCTTTTTTATGACCTTTTGTATTTATTTAGTACGAAGAATAATATATACGACGTTTTAGTACTTATTAACAAGGACAGGTCATTTTGACCCCAAAAAAAAACACGAGACGTTGTAGTGTCTTGCAATACGTTCAATCTGCCATTGAAGTGCCCCTCAATACTAGGATTAAAAGGAAAAAAAATCCCAAAAGTAATGCATATCTCATGAGCATTTGTGAGCATTCATTTGCCCTTTGTATCTATGAGTCTTCTGCACTAATTAAAGAGATTGTTATTGTTGGAAATCTCAACCTTCACAGAGTCATCTTGGGAAATTTCAACCTTTCCCATTTTTCATGCGATCCAAATCTTTTTAGATACCACAAATGTAGTTCCCACATGCCTAACATCTATTCTAAGCCCCCTCAATTAATTGTCAAAAATCAAAAGATTAATCCGCAAAGACAGTCCAAATTTATCCAAAATTATTTTTTAATTAGTTCTCTTAATTTTTATTCAAAACCAATTCTGCTCTGTCCCTAACAGATGATGGATCGTTGTTTTCAATTAGCCATTCCAAATCCAGTTTTGCAGATTCGATACTGCATCATTCGTTTTTAAAAGCATAGTCGCAATGGCCCACCAATCTTCTTCTCCTCTTTCAATATAAAGAATGGTCGGAAGGAAGATCGGCCAAGGATCGCCTTCCTCAATAGACGCCGTGGAACGATGATCACACGTAATGAAGCCACGCCATCTGATCCCCTGCAACGCATTTGCGGCCGCACGTTTTTGGTCGGTCAGCGAGCATCGTGACGTGCTCCAATTGCGAGCAAGCGATTTCTCCCAGAACGCCAATCAATTTGTTTGAAATTTATTTCACGCGGTACGCCAATTGGACTGAGGATAAATTTATTGCACATGGTACACAAAGTGGACTGAGGGGCCCTCAGTCCAAAAAGAGTAAAAAGAAAAGGAAAGATCACAAAAATGACATAAAAAAATAAAAAAATAAAAAAATTATTGAAAATTATAAAAAAATGTCAACATCAACACACATCTTATTATCAAGTAAGACGAGTTGATGTCCACATCAGTGATTTTTTATCTATATTGATTGAATAAATTTAATTAATAAAATATGAAAAATATTTATGATTAAATTAATATAATTGAAAATTTTGGAATAGAATTGGTATAAATAAAATAATTTATAATTTTGGAAAGCCGCCATACACCACTTAGAAATGGCAATGGAGATAGAATGCTCATCCCCTTCATCGTTAGACAATGACTACAAAATATTCTAATGGTGTTTGGGATGAGTCACATTAATGACTTTGGAGATGTCCTTGCGACATTATAGCGAAATCTCTTTTGTTATAGTTAGACAGTGATATATACCTTCGTTGAATGTTTAAGGCTCTCCAGCATCATTCGATAATGATCGGAACAAAGATCTCGTGTTTTTAATGAGCACGACTCATTGTGCTTAAAGTTCCAAAGAGTTAGGTTAGTTGACTTTTAGGTCGAGAAATCCACATGTTTATCTTATTCTCAAGACGTGTTTCTTTGAGTTTTCATGGCACGTGCTTGTTGAAAAGTAAATTCTTAACACAATTTGATTAGACTTTTAATTGAATTTGAAATTAACAATCAAAAGGGACACGATGTTAATTCAAGATATATGAGACCTCGATTTCACGCAACATCGATGTCATTTTAGGCCTCGCCAAGATGAGGAACTAATAAGCTTTAAAGATCATATCCTTCTTTATTGTAATGGAAGGTGTACAAAGAAATGTCATATCTGCTAAAAGATTTAAATATGAAACAAAGCTTTTATTTCACTACTTTAATTTTTTAGAAAAGTCAGCAACTATTCCATAAAATCATATTAGAAGAGGATTTAAGTTCAAATCTTTACAAACTTCTATTTACCTCCCAACAAAATATTTTCACTAAAGAAAATGTCAAACAATGCCTTTATTTAATAATTTAATCTTTTAGTATAGCTAACGGTGATTCTAAAACGTAAGCCTTATTTATCAATAATACACGAAAAGATCGGCAGTACTCATTGGCCATGGTGATGTGGACATCGAGTCATATCGAGGAGGAGGTGCTAGGGACCCATTGTCTATTCCTACTGGTTCGATTACTCGAGCGCAGGCCAAACAATTCAGCAAGTTGTTGGCGTCATGGTTCGTGATCTTTGGCGTGAAGATGACCTTGGATCAAATCTTGAAGAATCTTGGAAATCTTGGTGCAATTTAATTATCTTGTTACCAAATAATTGACCAAGTCAATTTATATATATTCTTGTTTAAGAATATTCTAAAATAGGAATATTTTAGAATATTACGCATTAGATTTTTAGGGTTGGTTTTTAGGGTTTGTGTGGCAGCCTATATAAAGGATTTGCCAAATTTATTTGGAGAGATATTTTTTATTTTTGAGGAAAAGAATTGAGAGGTTCTCTTTTTTTTATTTTTTTTGAGGACTTGACCTAATCAAGATTCTCTTGTGGCGGTCAATTCGACTTATCGAGCGTGATAGCGAATTCTTTCGCTCGTGGCGTCTATAACGTTGGTTGGTTGACACGTGTTCGTCAACAGGTCACGTTCATACCGAGGTTGCCAATCACGGGTTTGATTGGAGGTCGAGGTTTGCAATTCGCACCATCCGGGCCTTCGTAGAACTATCCCTCCGCAACGATTCACATCGCCTTTGGTATCGAGCCAGATTCTACAAGGTCTATTTATCTTTAATTTTCTATTGATAATCAGCAATTTGAGATTTATTGGGTTAGGGTTTCGGTTCTAGTTAATTTAGGGATCCGATTGCTTTTGTGCTTCCATACGTAGTTGTTTGCTGTTAGTTTTAAATTTTCTTTTCTAGCATCTTAAATTGTATCTGAGTTCGTCAAAAAAAAAAAAAGAAAAAAAAAGAAAGAAAAAAAAGAAGAGAAAGAAAACGCACAAAAAAAAAAAAAGTGTGCAAGAGAAAAAAAAAAAAAAACAGATTCGGCAAAAAAAAAATTAGCCGAACAAAAAAAAAATCAAGGCGACTCGTTTGTTAGTAGACCAAATTGAAACAAAATCAGTAGTGATTTGCGTTTCAATTGGAATTTCGAAAGTTGTACTTGTTGGTTTGAAATTGTTACTTGCTGAAACAAAATCAATAGTGATCTAATCTTGTTTGATTAGTTTGATTGATTGTCATGAGGGGGTTGAGAGATAGGTTTTGAGTCCAATAAAGAGCTTGTGAAAAGAAAATACGAGAGGAAAAAGGCAAGAGTGTGTAAGCTTAATGGAGGGTGGAAAAAGTCTAGACTTGAGTTAAACACGAGAGGAGTGACAAATATCTCGAGAGAAACACGCGAGGGAGCGATTGGTGAGGATTTTTTTTTAGACTAACATTTACTTGCAGGTCTAAAATATGTCGCGCGAAGAAAGCGTGAATCAACGGGAGGTTGACTCCATACGAAGGGATGAAGCGCTCGTGGAAAGCATCCAGCAATTGAGGGTCGTAGTGGAGGAGCTTAGTGGCCGAATGATGGGGAATGGTATGAGGGTTGATGGTGACCGAGAGATACCCCGAGGAAGGCCGCAACATCAGCGAGATGCCTCTAGAACACAACATAGAAGGCAACGGCAATATGATGATGATGAGGCCGACATGGAGGATGATCGAGATGCTCGATTTGAAAGGTGGAATGGAGGCCGAAGGTTTAGACACCGAGGAGATGATGAACTTGGCAACATCAAGATGAAGATTCCTTCCTTCCAAGGGAAGAATGATCCCGATGCGTATCTAGAGTGGGAGAAACCCATGGAGATGGTATTTGATTGCCAACGATACTCGAGCTCAAAAAGGTAAAAATTGCAGCTGTTGAATTTACTGATTATGCTATAATTTGGTGGGATCAACTTGTGACTAGTAGGAGGCGCAATGGTGAAAGACCGATAGAGACGTGGGATGAGATGAAAGCAGTGATGAGGAGGCGTTTTGTGCCAAGTCATTACCATCGAGATTTGATTCAAAAGTTACAAAACCTCACACAAGGCAATAAGAGCATGGAAGAGTATCACAAGGAGATGGAGATTGCCATGATCCGTGCTAATGTGATGGAGGATCGTGAGGCCACAATGTCAAGATTTTTGAGTGGTTTGAGCCGAGACATAGCAAGGATGGTAGAGCTGCAACATTATGTTGAATTGGAAGAATTAGTGGACAAAGCCATCAAAGTTGAGCGGCAATTGAAGTTGGACAGAAATCACAAGAGTGGAGGAGGTTCAAATCAGAATTGGAGATCCAATTGGAAGAGAGATGAGAAGCTAAATTGGAGAGGAAACAACACAAAAACCGAAACTTCAAAGGAGAAGGAGAGGGACGGTAAAGTTGGAACGAATCCGGTTTCAGGTAAAACCGAAAATCCTAACACTAGAACTCGTGAAATTAAATGTTTTAAGTGTTTGGGCAGGGGTCATATGGTGAATCAATGCCCTAATAGGAGGGTGATGATCATGACTGGACATGGTGTTATTGAGTCCGAAAGTGAGAAGGAAGAAGATAATGATGAGATGCCACCATTGGAGGATTGTAGTGATGGAGAAGTGGCTATAAAAGGAGACTTATTGGTGGTTAGGCGTTCTCTGAGTGTGCAAGTAAAGGAGGAGGAGCATCACCAACAAAGAGATAATTTGTTTCATACAAGGTGTGTGGTGAATGGTAAGATCTCGTAGTATGATAATTGATGGAGGTAGTTGTGCGAATGTGGCAAGTTGTATTATGGTGGATAAGTTGGGCTTGAAGACAACAAAGCACCCTAGGCCTTATAGACTTCAATGGTTAAATGATAGTGGTGAGGTGAAAGTATCGAAGCAAGTTCGAATTCCATTTGAGATAGGGAGATATAAGGACGAGGTAAAGTGTGATGTTGTACCTATACAAGTGGGTCATATCTTACTTGGAAGACCATGGCAATATGATCGAAAGGTACATCATGATGGGTATACTAATCGTTATTCATTGATGATGAATCAAAAGACTTATACCTTGGTACCAATGACACCTAGTGAGGTGTATCAAGATCAACTAAAGTTACAACGAGAAGCCGAGAGAGAGAGAAAAGGTGAGAAATTCGAGGGCTTGCGTGGTGTGTCTGAGACGCAAGGAAAAGGAGAGGCCGAGAGAAAGATTGTGGTAAAAACCGAGGGAAAAGAAGAGAGGAAAGAAAATAAGCAAAATAATTTTTATGCAAAATCAAGTGAAGTGAGGAGAGCTTTAGTTCTAGATCGACCAATGCTTGTACTTGTGTACAAGGAGGTTTTATTTTCTACTAACGATCTTGACCCAAGTTTGCCTAGTCCTGTTGTATCTTTATTGCAGGAATTTGAAGATATCTTTCCTGATGAACTTCCTGGAGGGATACCACCGATTCGAGGCATAGAACATCAAATTGACTTGATTCCTGGTGCGCCATTACCTAATCGACCCGCATATCGAAGCAATCCTGAGGAGACAAAGGAACTTCAGCGGCAAGTCAGCGAACTATTGGAACGGGGGTATGTGAGAGAGAGTCTTAGCCCGTGCGCCGTCCCTGTTTTGTTAGTGCCAAAGAAGGATGGAACTTGGCGAATGTGTGTCGATTGCCGAGCAATCAATAATATTACGGTAAAAGTATCGACATCATATTCCTAGGTTAAATGACATGTTGGATGAGTTGCATGGTTCTTGCGTTTTCACTAAGATCGATTTGAAAAGTGGCTATCATCAAATTAGGATGAAAGAAGGTGATGAATGGAAAACTGCATTTAAGACCAAGTATGGATTATATGAGTGGTTAGTAATGCCATTTGGATTAACTAATGCACCGAGCACATTTATGCGACTTATGAATCATGTTTTGCGTGCTTTTATTGGTCGATTTGTGGTTGTCTATTTCGATGACATCTTAATTTATAGCCGAAGTCTTGATGACCATATTGAGCATGTGCGAGTTGTCTTGCAGGTTTTAAGGGCCGAGCAATTATACGCTAATCTAAAGAAGTGCTCTTTTGTTACCAACAAATTAGTATTTCTAGGATTTGTTGTTAGTGCTAATGGTATACAGGTTGATGAAGAAAAGGTTAAAGCAATCCGTGAATGGCCAACGCCTAAGACCATAGGAGAGGTGCATAGCTTTCATGGATTGGCGAGTTTTTATCGACGATTTGTGAGAAATTTTAGCACTATTGCCGCACCATTAACTAAGGTAATCAAGAAGCACGTGGGTTTCACGTGAGGAGAAGAGCAAGAGAAAGCATTTAATCTGCTAAAAGATAAGTTAACTAATGCTCCTTTATTATCTTTGCCGAATTTCAGTGCTACTTTTGAGATAGAGTGCGATGCTTCTGGTACAGGAATTAGAGCCGTGTTGATGCAAGGAGGGCGTCCCATAGCTTATTTCAGCGAAAAATTGAGTGGAGCAACATTGAATTATCCTACCTATGATAAGGAGATGTATGATTTAGTGCGAGCTTTGGAGACTTGGCAACATTACTTATGGCCAAAGGAGTTTGTGATCCACACCGACCATGAGACCTTGAAGTACTTGAAAGGACAGCAAAAGTTGAATAAAAGACATGCCAAATGGATGGAGTTCATTGAGACTTTTCCATATGTGATCAAGTACAAGAAAGGTAAGGAAAATGTGATAGCCGATGCACTTTCTCGAAGGTATGCGATTCTAACTATTTTAGAAGCAAAGTGTCTAGGTTTTGAGCATATCAAGGGCTTATATGTTGATGATGATGACTTTGGGAGAGTCTATGAAGCATGTGAACACGCTGCATTTGATAAATTTTATAGGCATGAAGGTTATCTTTTCGTGAAAACAAACTATGTTTGCCTAAGTGTTCTTTGCGTGAATTGTTGGTGCGAGAAGCGCATAGTGGTGGTTTAATGGGGCATTTTGGCATTAATAAGACTTATGAAGTGCTGTATGAACATTTTTATTGGCCACATATGAAGAGAGATGTCACACGTGTTTGTGAGAGATGCATTGCTTATAAGCAATCGAAGTCTACAACTAAACCGCATGGCTTGTATACACCATTACCTATTCCAACGCATCCTTGGATTGATATTTCTATGAATTTTGTGTTAGGATTGCCTAGGTCTAAGTATGGTAGAGATTCTATTTATGTGGTTGTTGATCGGTTTTCAAAGATGGCTCATTTTATACCTTGTCATAAAACTGATGATGCATCTCATATTGCTAATTTGTTCTTTAAGGAGGTTGTACGTTTGCATGGCATGCCTAGATCGATTGTTTCAGATCGAGATTCTAAATTTCTTAGCTACTTTTGGAAAACATTGTGGAAAAAACTAGGAACACGGTTGTTATTTTCTACTACTTGTCATCCACAGACCGATGGTCAAACCGAGGTAGTTAATAGAACTTTAGGGGTATTGTTGCGTGCTATTATTAAAAAGAACATAAAAATCTTGGGAAGATTGTCTGCCACATGTTGAATTTGCATATAATAGGAGCATGCATTCTGCTACTAAATTTACACCATTTGAGGTTGTCTATGGTTTTAATCCATTAACTCCGTTAGATTTAACCCCTTTACCTGTTGATAAGCGTGTGGATTTAGATGGAGCAAAGAAAGCTGAATTTGTCAAGGCGTTGCATGAGAAGACGCGCACAAATATTGAGCGCAAGACTGAGCAATATGCAAGGCAAGCTAACAAAGGGCGCAAGGAAGTGGTGTTTGAACCTGGCGATTGGGTTTGGGTTCATATGCGCAAAGAGAGATTTCCTGAGCAGTGACATTCTAAGTTATTACCGCGAGGGGATGGACCATTCATGGTTTTGGAAAGAGTTAACAATAATGCTTACAAGCTTGATCTTCCAGGTAAGTATGACGTTAGTGCTACATTTAATGTTTCTGACTTGACTCTTTTTGATGCCAGTGATGATTTGAGGACAAATCCTTTGCACGGGGGAGCGAATGATGTGGACATCGAGTCATATCGAGGAGGAGGTGCTAGGGACCCATTGTCTATTCCTACTGGTTCGATTACTCGAGCGCGGGCCAAACAATTCAGGCAAGTTGTTGGCGTCATGGTTCGTGATCTTTGGCGTGCGAGATGACCTTGGATCAAATCTTGAAGAATCTTGGAAATCTTGGTGCAATTTAATTATCTTGTCACCAAATAATTGACCAAGTCAATTTATATATATTCTTGTTTAAGAATATTCTAAAATAGGAATATTTTAGAATATAATGCATTAGATTTTTAGGGTTGGTTTTTAGGGTTTGTGTGGCAGTCTATATAAAGGATTTGCCAAATTTCTTTGGAGAGATATTTTTTATTTTTAAGGAAAAGAATTGAGAGGTTCTCTTTTTACTGTTCTTTTGAGGACTTGACCTAATCAAGATTCTCTTCTGGCAATCAATTCGACTTATCGAGCGTGATAGCAAATTCTTTCGCTCGTGGCGTCTATAACGTTGGTTGGTTGACACGTGTTCATCAACAGGTCACGTTCATACTGAGGTTGCCAATCACAGGTTTGATTGGAGGTCGAGGTTTGCAATTCGCACCATCTGGGCCTTCGTAGAACGATCCCTCCACAACGATTCACATCACATGGTCACTCGACGGAGATAGGTGGAATTGACGCGCAACTTTGAGCTCAGTCGCAGCCCATGTGTTTCGTGCTCACCGAAGCTACCTACTTCACGTGAGGCATTAGCGATGCGAAGAAAAGGAAAAATTCGATTGCACATTTCAACAATCCATACAGGCCGTAAATAATTTGGGCACCTCTAATTTTCCTTTTTTTAGGTCGGTGGGCACCAATTTACGAGTAAAATCCATGTTTCCAATTTGAAGTCTGATACATTATTCGAGAATCAATAAAATATAAAGAAAGCTTTATGGCTAAAATGCTCTCTCCGAACTCGTTTGAAACATTGACAAAATAATAAGTAGATTTCTTAAATCTAAAAGATATAAGTTTTGATTAATATCACGAAAACCTTAAACTAGCACATCTGTGATAGATTCGCCCCAAATTTAACCCATAGTTAATATATCAGTGATAAATTTACTTTTCATTAGTTTCTATTAAATTTTATTGTTAAATTACTGAATTTGATGATATGCGACAATTAATGGGGTTTTACCATCTATTTCTCACAGGTATATCGATTTGTGATTTTCATGGTACTAACTCAATTAAAGGAAAACTAATGGAGAGTGATTTTGTCATAAATTTATCAATTTGAGATTTTTTATGATAAATCATTAGTTTTTGACAAATTTAACATAAGTATACCAATTTGGAGTTTTTTGTGCCATTAACACTAGAAGTTTCAATCCATTTTCTAGAAAACAAGGTGGAAAAGTTTTTTTCTGGAGAGAAGGTCAGGACATATTGATGGGGCAGAACCTAGGGCTCTCTACCCACAGCTTATGGACTTTCAACTTTGAGTGATGGTATATTCAACTAGATATATTGATAAGTTTAACAATCATACTGAGATGAATCCTGAATGCACCGATGCATATATGCATGTTAGGATAAAAAAGAACACGAAAAAAGGAGCGCATGAAAACTAGTTTCATAAAGAGGACAAGGTACTGATTGACGGACATTAAAATTCCTAGCATAACAAAATTTCTAAATTTCAAAAGCGGAAAATATTTTCCATAACTTCTTCTTTTCATCAACACATTTTTTTTTTTTTTTGCTTTCTTTTTCTTTTTTCTTTTTTTCCTTTTCTTTTTTTTTTCTTTTCATCTTTCTTCCTTGGCCTTCGCTGATTGCCAACCATGACCGGGCTGGCAACTAGCTGTGGCCGCGAGCTAGCTCGAGCCTCACCCCAAGCTGGCAAGGCTTCGCCTAGCCCTAAGCCGGCAAGGCTCCGCCTAGCTCGATCTGGCAAAGCCGAGTTCGGGCCTCGCCAGATTCGGCGAGCTAGGCGGGGCTCCGGCTTTGCTCGAGCTCGCCAGAGGTTCATTGGGCTCTGGCAAGCCACGAGCTCGCTGAATCTGGCGGCGAAGCTCGGGCTCCCGATCCAGGCAAGCCCAAGCTCTGTCGCTAGATCCAACGAGCTCGCAGCTCACCAGAGCTCGGCAAAACTCTCGCAAGCTTGGGCGAGATCGACCGAGCCTCGAGCTCGCCGGGTCTTGGTCGGCCGCTAGGCAGCCGGCCATCGTCAGGTGTGCGGTGGCGGAGGAAAGAGGAGAAAGCCTAACGCGGTGGTGGAAGAAGGAGGAGAAAGCCTAACGCGGTGGCGGAGGAAGAAGGAGGAGGAAGGAAAAGAAAAAGAAAGAAAAATAATGAATAATAAAAATTTCGATTTTTAAATATACAAATAATTAAAAATTCGTTTTTTAATATAAAAAATAAAACTAATTTTTGGGTCAATTAAAAATATTAAAATTCAATTTTTGATCATTTTTCCCAAACAATTCAATTTCCACTCAAAGTTTAGGTTTCGGTTAAACACCGAAAAATAGTCATTTTCCTGGAAAATGATTTATAGGAAAATGTTTTCTGGAAACATGATATTTTCCGCGAAATGAATGGACTATTTATTTTATCCGAAAATGGGACTCGGGCTGGGGCTTTGAGCCTAGTCTGAGTTTGGGCTGCTGATGGTCTTAGGGTTCGGGCCAAGGACTCAAAAGACAAGGAAAGAAATGGGCTTAATGAACTTAAAACCAATTCAATCACTACAAAACAAAATCCAAGCCCACTAATCAAAAGAAAAACAAATCAGGCCCAACGATAAAACTCTTTTTTCTCTTCTTTTTTGCTCTCCCTGCCCCCTCCTACGCGAGTTGCTCGCAGAAGGGATGAACCGACGAGGTGCCAACGGCGGAGGGGGCCATAGGCCTGCGCGAGACCGAGACTCGAACTCATACTGGAATCAACAAGGGATGAACTCATCTTCAGCACACGCAGCAAGCCACGAGCACAAGAAAACAACCATCATGCATATAACTTGGGCACTTTATCAAACAAGCGGCGCGCATCATCCGAGGAGTGAGAAACGCGAACAACAGAGCTCGAGCTCAAATCGATATCCGCAGCAATCGACAAGATAGGCCCCGATCGTAGTACGCACACAAATGAAGCTGGAACTCGCACGAATTGGACAACATCAGCCCGGTCTGGCAAGCCCGAAACAGAGCATAAGGGAAAGATCGTTCAGGTGAAGAAGCCCTACCCAGCTTGGCGGTGTTGGACGGTGGGCGAGCTCGATAGATTGGGCTACGCTTGTCTGCCTCGCGCATCTCCGAGCCCAGATCCTCGGGAAATCGACGCCCAAAAGAAAGGCGAACAAAACTGAACGAAAATTCACCATGATCTCGGGGAGAGGAGTAGGCTTTCGAGTATGTTTGTCGATGGAGAGCCCTCACTCACTCTCAGTCTCTCACTCAGCCCTCTCTGCTAACGGTCTCTATTGGTAGTTTGATTGTAAAACAAATTAAGGGGTGCCTTATCTCATATAAAAAAAATTGAGTACGCATGTGGAAGAAATTCAACACTAATCAACAATAATGATTTTTTATTCATTGGAAAATTATGATTTATTTTTACAAAAATTAACCATAACGTTCCATTGAAACGGTGCAACGGTTCACGAATGAGTTACAGTTTTTATTTATTTATTATTTATTTAATTCTGAATTTTATTATGTCTTCTAATAGTTATCTCAGAGGTTGTACCTGTTCAAATATAATTTCTTAATCTTTGAAAAGTTGTGTTTATTTGGATATAACTTTTTGCTTTTTACTATTAAATGTCGAACATGTTTGTTTAATTAATAATCTTTGTCACGTCTCGACCCTCGAGTACACGACAACCCTCGTTTACTTAGGCCATTTTGAATGCGACATTCCAGGAGGCATCGTCAACCGATTTGTATTATCGTTTACTTATACATAAGCGGAAGTGGAATACAATCACCTAATATTTCAAATAGGGATAGCTTAAAACACACACACACATTAGTAACCACATCATTCATACAAACTATTTCTAGACAAACTAAGCAATACAACAACATCGTAACTTGCTACGCCACTTCAAAAACAACCCAAAAACGCAGTCATATCCATTTCCAAAAGGGTCCCAAGGTAAGCCTAGTGTCACGCCCCGATTCTCCGAGCGAGTGCCCATCCCTTGGTGGTCGATTAAATTGCGACGTCCCAGGACACGTCGACGACCCATTCATTTTAATACACATGCGTAAGCGAATAATAAATCCCTAGACAATCACAATGATGAGATAGAAAAATAGGACCACAAATTTTTAAAACCACACTACACTTATATACATATCAAATTAAATCATATACAATATTAACCGATATACACAAGGTCTGCAAAAAGGGTAGAGGAAGCGTTCGAGTCTTCAACGAAATACTACAAGGACTCTGGATACGAAAGATTCGGGTCTACCATCGAACCACCAAGAGGGTCAGTCGTACCCTCGCCAAAAGCGATCTCCAGCACAGACCTAGGAATCTCAGACTCTGAAAGGGGGCCTTCTTTGGGTCCATTCCGCCCTTGACGATACCGCGATATGAATTTATGGGGTAGACCCGCATCAATCTAGACAGTGGATCTCATGAGTTCGTAGACCCAGGCTCATTGGCTCCTAGGGAGGGGAATATGAGAGTGCTGCTCGGTAACCTTCTTCGGTTGGCCAAAACGTTCGGGAGGTACAACCATCTAAGGATCTGTAAATGTTATCCCACAACAGGATGAGATGATGTCTCAACAAGTTTGCCCTCTAAGCTCCGACTAGGAAGGAAATACACCTAAAAGCTATCTAAGCACCCACGAGATAACAGACTTACCTTTGCCTCAGTTCCTTCTTGCAAGTCAGTATAATACAAGAACTCAACCAATCCACTCGATTCAAATTGAACCATCAATCAACCAGTCAATCAGCTTAAGTCCACATCAACCGTACTATCTATCCCTTCCATACCATATATCTATCCTCTAATACTACCACTATTCACAACAATTGCAATATATAGTCTTAGCTCACTCAAGCTGATATTTAGATAGACAGCTCACTCAGGCTGATAATTATAGATCGTGCTTGCCGAAGCTGATAAAACGATCATAAGGGAGATATATATATATATATATGTCGTGCTCGCTCAAGCTGATAAAATGACCTTAACTGGTATATATATATAGGTCGTGTTCACTCAAGCTAATAAAACGACCTTGGCTCACTCAAGCTAATAAATCCCCACATTGAAAATACCTGATAA
Source organism: Eucalyptus microcorys (assembly GCA_014182515.1). Taxonomy (NCBI): domain Eukaryota; kingdom Viridiplantae; phylum Streptophyta; class Magnoliopsida; order Myrtales; family Myrtaceae; genus Eucalyptus; species Eucalyptus microcorys. The sequence continues at coordinate 29,456,913 of CM024569.1, forward strand.
AATAGTCGTGTGTGGGTATATGGTTGGCCTGAGCCAAAATCTCAATATCTTTCCTTTAGAAATTCCCACTAGTCATAATAATCCATAAACACATTTTTGGTGCTGTAGACCGACGCTTGGTATTTTTCAATTAAATACCGAAATTACTCAATTTTGGAATAAATACCCAAAATTATAATTCTCACTCAATTTGCACAATCTAGCATTCAATTAAATGAACCAAACACACCATTGCAATCAGCACGAAATTCCGGTCACCGACTATCCTGGTATAATTTCCGAAAAATAATAAATAATTAAATAATTACCAAAATTAATTAAATAAATACCAATAAATACTATAAATGCATACTTAGGCCAGAAAAGCCTAATTAAATACTGAGACGGGCCTGGAAAATTTTCGAACCTATCTAGATAAATAGTACGATCTATCTACTTGCTAGTTACACTACTCTAACCACCTAACATGCAATATCGAACGATTAAATTGCTAATCCGTCTAACTAACCACCTAATCCAAACTTAACCTAAACTAATCAATCCTTAAGCATAATTAACTCCCTAAGCGGAGATTAGTGAGTAAACTCACTGGTTGTGAATTCCAATGAGTTCACGAGGATGGTGAGGCGGAGATGTGCGATAAACTTCGAAGTGGGGGCACCTTATGAGGCCCGGAAGCGGTCCAAAGTGAGCCTCGAAGCCCACGGGACTTGTTGGGATTTCGGATTCTATGGCTAGGCCGAAGGAGCTGCTTCAAAGGCCAATTGGGCTAGAAACAGCCAAGGAGGAGAACCGACGGCTTGAACAAGTGGGTAAGGGCGACGGCGATGCTTCCGGCGACCATGGTGACAACGTATAGTGGCCTGGCGAGTTGCTGGATTTGCGACGCGCGATTGGAGGCGTGGGAATGGCGAGATGGGCATGAGGATGCGCACGGGGGACGCATGGCACAAGCGAGCGGCGTACGACGGCTGTCTAGGCTTTGGCAGGCGTCGACGGGCAAGGGGAGGAGCTGAGCTCGATTTTTCTAGTCTTTGAAGCTCTCTCTCTGGTCTAGAAATGGAGGAAACCGATTGGAATGGAGGGGGAAGGGGACAACAAAGCTTGGAGGGTCCCAATTGACTTCAACCTCACCTCTTTGTCCCCTTGACCATGGCCCACCCTTGCTGGCTATCTTCCTCAACAATTTGCAGACCATTAGCTTGCTTAGGAAGTCTTGGAAATGGTCCAAAAGTTGAGGGGCATGGGGGGCTACAAATTTGGGCAAATTTCCCCTAAAACTACTTCAATTCCCCTTTTGAATTAATTCAATTCGGTCCCCATAAATTTCACCATCGAGTCCTCAATCAAATTGACAATTTTACTCGCCCATAGAACTAATTTGCATCCCAAAAACGTGATAAAAAAAGATCCCTTGAATTTTCTGGTCGAAAACGACCCTATATCGAATTTTTGCCAAAAAATCTCGGTTTGTAGAAAAATCTTCGGATGATGAGTCGACGTTCCTAAAATGACTTGTGACATGACATAACTTTCAATTTCTGAAATTGGATTCAAATTCGCGGTTAATTTCAATCTGGCGCGATTTTGAGTGTGACCTAGCCTACCAAGTAGTTTTTAGAAATTTTTGGTGCAATTGACCCGTGATTGATTTGTTTCGAGTCACATTGTACATCTTCGATACATTGGCGACCTTCGATTGTTATGAAAATCTCGAGATTTCAAATACAGATATAGGGTACCAAAACAACAGAAAAATTAGTTTAGTACCGATCGACGAGAATTTTGTAATTTGGTGGAATCATCCACACTTTGATCACCTATCTTAGTTGAACGACCTATCTCTAATCTCTGATTGATTTTTAACTATACCGTAATGATCTCTGCAAATGAGCACGGTCGAGTAGTCGATTCCTGATCAAATTCTCAAGTCTATTTCCTTAAAATCCCTTAACGGCTTCACTTGATAATCTGGTTATCTCGTGAGTGATTGGCTCAAAGAATAGCACTATAGGCATGTTGATGAAAGGCTCGATTCATTCAATTGAAAACATAACTGAATTTTCAGGATGTCACACCTAGCATCTCTACTACTATGAAGGCAACTTCAAAAGGTGATGCATTCCCACTATCACTTAGCTCCTTATAAGCAACATGTACTAGGGCTTCGGCTCGGCAATCATGTTGAGGACAGCCTCCAGATCAGGCACTACCCCCATTAGGCACATCTAGATCCATCACATCCTAAATAGTGTTCCTAGGTCCTGCACCTGGAGGTCCATCAAAATCTCGAATGGGGCCATACAAGTCGTCCTCTACCTAAAAGTACCAGGCCAAGAAGTGGTAGAATACTAAATTCTAAAGCCTCTCATTTACCCAAATTGTGGTCATGTAGCTCGTAATGGACGTTGGTCCCCTTGATAGGCTACTCAATCATCTCCTAATTTTGCTCAATGGAGACCCCGAAGCGGACGTGGCAATAGAGCTCAGACATTTCTATGGCTTGAAAACATTTAAACAAATAACAATGAGATAAAACTTAGTGAATAAGTTTCCTAATCCTTGCGCGGGGGGGGGGGGGGTAATTCACCTTGGAGTCGGCTCAAACATGCAAGTTATCTATCGATGACAGATAAGCACCTAAGCAATTCTCAAGGCTTAACTATTAACAAGAACATTTATCTCGCTTTCTCAAGGCCATTATAATATAAGCACCTAAGCAATTCTCACAACAAATCTCATACTTACAAGGCAAAAATAAGAACATGCATTGTCTCATAATCATGCATAAATGCTATTTGATAATCCATACATAATCAAATATCATTTGCATGCACGTTTTCACATATATATGTTCAGATTATTATGATCGCTCAAGGCCATGGCCAACTCAAAGGACGGCAATCTTCTAGTGTAACCAAGCATTGTCTTGCCCTATTAGACATGGTATTATCTCGCATATGCATACACCTTAGGACGGCATTCTAGTTGAGGAGTTTCGTTCAGAAATCCATCCACGAACGACATCCCATTGACGTGAAGGCCTTCGAACTTAATCGGCATCATATTGCATAATCATATGCATCAAACGGTTCTATCACCCCGCATAGTCATACGCATCAAGGAATTTAAATGATCTCACTAGCATATCATTACTCAAGTCTATTTCATATCTTTCTCATTAGTCGATGTAGGAATGTGTAATGCTCATGCAATATGCAATAACATTTGCCACATTTAACCATGTCATGCTTATATCTCATATCATATCACATTATAATGTCACCTAAACACTTTAACATATTATCTTTTCACATATCCTTACATGCATACTAATTAGTTATGATCATTGAATGCCATAAACACTTATTGTTTTCCATTTTAAGAATTACATGAACATACATCATATCTAAATTTAGCATCCAACAATACACTAATCCATTAGGACTCATAGCATAGGGAATACTCATTAAAGGTAAGATAAGTCATTGCATTTAAGTATACCTATTACAATAACCTATCATGTGTCAACATAACCTATCTGATAACTTATCTCATATTAACATATCATATTACGATAACTTATCACACGTTCACATATCATATTACAATAATTTATCAAATATTAAAAAGGCTTAACACGATAACCTATCACAACCTACGATAACTTATCAGAAAACTACAATAACCTATTACGATAACCTATCACGATAACCTATTGGAAACCCACGATAACCTATTGCTTGAACCTACTTATTACATAATCAAATTATCATTTAACCTTAAACTAACACTAATCCTAGTCCTAAGTGCAATCACAACCCCAAACAAGGGCTAGAAAGCCTCTCACTCCCAGTCCTAAGCTTGATAAGCAATGGAGAAGGAGCGGCAAAGGCTGGACGATGGCGGCAGTGTTTGGTTGTGGTTGGTCATGCCTCAAATAGCTCATGGTAGGGGCTATGGGTGGCATCATGGCAAAGGAGTATTGACGGCAAGGGCTGCACAATGTTCTCTAGGCTTACGATTGTCCAAATCTAAAGCAAAGAAAGGAAAGAGAGAAACGAAGATGAGGGGATGGGCGGTCTCCATTTCACCTTCAAGATTCAGCATGACGATAAGGATGGCAATGCGGGAACAGTAGCCTTGATGTTGAATGGTGGGTAATGGATGGTGGAGTGAGGTCTAAGGAGGAAAATGAGAGAAAATGGCTTGCAAAGAGGGAGGAATGGAGATGAGGGTGTTCGGCTAGCTCAAGGAAAGGAGAGGGAATGAAAGCAAAGTGAGAGAAGAGGGAGAAGGAGAGGGTGGTGTGTGATTCGAAAGGGGAAGAGGAAGAGGAGAGAGACAATGAGAGATCTTGCCATTAATAGGAATGTACCTCAAATTCCCCCTCCACCTAGCATTTACTTGGAGGGGAAAGCTTCATGAAGAAAGGAGATTCAAAGCAATCAATGCATTTGATATGCACATATGGGGAAATTAAAGGAATAGACTAGGTCGAGAGTGACATCATCTCCATCCTCTTCATCCCATGTGGCAGCCCCTTCCTTGGCCTTTCCATCATTACCCTTTTAACCATAGCTTAAAGAGAGGGCAAAAGTGTCATTACATAAAGATTTGGTATTATTCAAGCACTTGAAGGGGCAATTAATGTTTTGCAAGAAGGTCAAAGTGGCTTAAAGGGCCCACGTCTCCTTGGGCTACCCCTTATTTGGGTGTGAGGCCCATTAGGCTGCCCATCCATGGGCATGGGGCCTATTGGGCCCACTTGTGGGCTTAGTCCCATTTGGGTCCTTGTCCGTGGCATATTTTCAATTTTCCAAATTTTTGCACTCCATTGATGAAAAATTGAGTTTTCACCCCAAAGTGGCATTCTTGGTTTCGTAGTCAACCAATTTTCATCGTAATCCCGCTTCAAAGATTGGCTACCGATGGAATCCCATTCCAAAAATTAGAATCGGATTGAGGATGTCACAACTCTTCCCCCCTTAAAGAAATTTAATCCTTAAAATTTGCAGCATTACTTATTTCTTCAAACGAATGAGGATATTGGTGTTCCATTATGTCCTTGCTTTATCAGGTTGCTCCCTCAGTGCCATGATATTGCCAGATGACTTTGACTAAAGGAATAATCTTATTACGCAATACATGTTCTTTTCTATCCACCACTCACACCGGTTGCTCAATATATGACACTTTGTTATCCACCTCAGTTTCCTCTTAACTAAACACGTGTGTCGAGTTGTTTTCATACTTACTTAGCATGGACACATGAAATACATTATGAACCTGAGCAAGATTGAGTGGCAACACTAAATGGTAGGCTAAGTCCAATTTGTTCTAGAATTTTGAAGGATCCAACGAATCTATTAAGGAACACATGGTCACCCAGTTGAAACTTCGAGGTGCTTCGTTATTTATCCGAATACTTTTTCTAGTGGCTTTTGGCTATCTTTAATCTTCCTCTCAAATTAAGTTTTTTTCTTTACATTTCACATCATGAGTGGAAGAGGACCAGATTCTATTTTATATAAGTTATTAATAGGTGCCTTCCATCAAAGTATATTTTAGCCTCATGCCTTTTCATAAGGACCATAACTTCCTCACAAGGATTGCACATTCTCATTTCATGAGGATTGCAACTTCTCATAACTAATATGTTTTAGTTCTTAAATATTCATTAAACCATAATTAATAAAATCATGTGGGCCACAATAATTCTTACATTCTCCCACTTGGCCCATATGACCTTCCTTTTATGGTTTAATAAAGATATAGCACATACAATAACAAAATGCTAAAACATTTCCTAAATTGGCTATCACATAATAATCACAATTAAGTAAAGAAAACTAATACGAGTCATGGCAGTTGTATGTCATTTATCGACATAGTCCCTTTCATATACTACAACATAGCCCTCTACTTAACATCATCCATAAAATGAGAAGTACAATATTGGTCCAACCATAATGTCTTCATTAGAGACTATCCTATTTAACATTCATTTATTTACATAATATATACTAAGTAGAAAACAGAAAATATCAAAAACACATAAATGAGCTTAGAGTGTCATGGCGTCCAATAATGTCTATCCTTTCAATATGTTCATTAATTGACATTCTCTGTTTCTGAACTTCTTTTTTAATAGACTCTATTTAATTTCCATATGCTTTGTACCCTTCAAATACCTGGCCATACTATTGACAATCACAAGCTTCGAAATAAAGTTCTGTAGCCATAATCTATGAATAATGGCCTTAAAGCATACCCAAATTCGACCTCCATGATATTGTCCTTCCACCTAGAAGAAACAAGTAATCAAACATTGATTTTCTTGTATCGGCACATAAGGCTAAGTCTGAATTTGAATATCCAATCACCTCAAGATAATCAGATCTTTTATAAGTGATCATATGATTGTTCGTTCTTTGTAAGTATCTAAGAACTTTCTTTCCAATTTTCCAATGATCCAATCTAGGATCACTTTGATATTTGCCTATCATTTTGATAGCAAAACTAATATTTGGTCTGGTGCGAGGTTGAACATATATTAAGCTCCCAACAATAGATACAATACTTTTCATTTGTTCTCGTTCCAATTCACTTTTCAGGTATTGCATAAGACTAAATTTATCATCTTTCTAAATTGGACCTACTTCTACTAAATATTTATTAAAATTAAATCTTTCTAAAATTTTCTCAATGTAGGCTTTCTAAGATCACCCTAACAATTCTTGTGATCTATCACGCAATATTTCTATTCTTATCACATACATTACCTCTCCCATATCCTTCATTTCAAAATTCTTAGAGAGAAACTTTTCGGTTTCATGTACCAAATCAAGATAAGCAAACAAAACACCATTAACATATAGAACTAGAAAAATAAACTTGCTCTCACTGACATTCGTATATATACATCGATCAACGATATTTTCCTTAAACCCAAATGAAGTTACTACCGCCACCAGTGTCGTAATCATTGTTGTTACCGCACTTGTTGAGGTCCAGCATGGAGATGTGATCTAGGAGCGAGCCGTTGCATCCGAGTCGAGGTTCAGATCCAGTAGAGATGGAAACCAGTTTGGGAAGGAGCCTGTGACCGAGAAAGGTATTCTATTTCGCCCAACAAAAAGGGTGGGATAGACAAGTTAACATTGAACCAGAATGGAGCGTGTCGCTTCTGTGGAAGATAGCATGGATGAGCCCTATGCCATTTTAGGATGGGTGCTTGTTTTGAGTGCAACCAATAGGGTCACCTGGCCAGAAACTGTCTAAGAAGGTCGATGTGACCACAACAGTTGCTGCCGTCACCGCTGATGAGACAGAATAGTGCGAATGTGCCACAGAACGCATAGTGGGGTATTTAGAACCAACCCCAGGTGCAAGTAAGGGTGCATGTTGTTAACCGATGGAAGACAAAGGACTCATCAGATGTGTGTCGAGTTTGTAGAAGGAAGCATGGATCAACCCAATGTCCCAGTTTCATGGGAGTGTGCTATAGATGTGGCTAGCATGGCTATTAGGCAAGGAATTGTCCATGTAGGTCCAAGGGAAATCAGGTACCGCTACCGCAAATAGGACACCACTAGGATGGTGAAAGGAACAAGAATGAACTGACCATGCACTGATCAGAGGAAGAATGTTTCTAGGGTGATTTTATCAGAGTAGCGTAGCAGAATTTTGGGTTAAGTTTGTAGAATTCCAGTTTGTTGTATTAAAGTAGTAGAAGGAAGAATCACTAGCTAAAGTTGCACTTGACTAGTTGCTTATGTATAACTTTGAAGTCATATGTGAAAAGAGTTGGCTCAATGAGCCTTCTGTGTGAGGAATTGTTGTTGTGACATATCCCAGTTTAATCAATTAACATATGAAAGTTTTGAGTTATAGGGAGGCGAAGAGGACCCTCGATCCCTGTTATTTCATCACTTAAGATGACCAGGATTTTGGACGTAGGTTGCGAAATTTACTTGACAACTGTAGTGGATGCGTCAGTTGAGGAACTAAGTATGGAGATCATAGCTGTGATACAGAAATTTTCTGAGACGTTTCCAAAGGAATTGCCAGGCCTACCGCCAGAGGAAGAGATAGAGTTTGTGATTGAGTTAGCACCTGGGATAAAGCCAATCTCCAAGGTTCTTTACCGGATGTCGTTATCTGAGTTGAAAGAACTGATGGTGCAGATGCGAGAATTACTGGATAAGGAATTTATACGTCCCAATGCATCATCTTGGGAAGTACCAGTTCTGTTCGTGAGAAAGAAAGATGGTTCGTTGCGTTTATGCATCGACTATCGTCAATCCAATCAGGTGACGATCAAGAACAAGTGCTCATTGCTGAAGATCGAAGGATTATATGACCAGTTACAAAGAGTGTCGATACTTCAAAGATCGACTTTAGGACGGGGTATTATCAGTTGGGGATTTGAAAGGAAGACATACCGAATTTAGCGATTCGCTCGATACGGCCTTTATAAAAGTATTGTAATGCCATTTAATCTGACGAACGCTCCAGCTGCCATCATGGATTTGGCAAACCGAGTGTTCAAAGAATATCTAGATCAGTTCATGATCGTGTCTATCAATGATATTCTGGTATATTCGAGGAGTGCTGAGGAACATGAGAGTCATCTGAGAATGGTATTTCAGACCCTGAGGATTCATCAGTTGTACGCTAAGTTCAGTAAGTGCGAGTTTTGGTTGACTTGTGTAACATTCATAGGTCACGTGATCTCAGGCGAAGGAATCTCCATGGACCCGATCAAGATCGAATTAAGTTATCAGTGGACCAAGACCAACAATAGTATTAGAGATCAGAAGCTGTTTAGGTTGGACAGGTTACTACAGAAGGTTCATGAAAGGATTTTTAGTCTTGGCATCATCGGCAACCTAACTACAGAAGAATGAAGAAGAATTTGTGTGGATAGGCAAGTGCGAGCATAGTTTTCAAGAGCTTAAGCAGAAGCTGATTACCGCACCTGTACTGAGCATTCCATCTGGTCCTAGAGGGTACGAGATCTATAGTGATGCGTCATTTAGAGGACTTGGTTATGTGTTGATGCAACATGGTAAAGTGGTTGCATACGCCTCCCGCCAGTTAAGACCTCATGAACAGAATTACCCGACGCATGACTTAGAACTCGTGGCAATCATTTTCACTCTGAAGATTTAGAGACATTATTTGTGTGGAAAAAGATTCCAGATCTTCACTAACCATCAAAGTCTCAAGTATCCATTCTCTCATAAGGAGTTGAGTATGAGGCCGCGTGGTGAATTAGAACTTCTGAAGGACTAGGATTGTGATACTCTGTATCACTCTAGAAAGATGAATAAGGTCGCAGATGCGCTGAGTGGGGAGTCTTTAGTTGCGCATATGCTGGTTAAAGAATGGACCTTACTTGAGAAAGTTCGAGATTCGGTTTTCAAATTTGAGGTTGGCCACCTTTTGAATCTTATGGCCACGCTCAAAATTGAGTCGGATGTTCAGATCAAAATCAAGACGCTTCAATGGATAGACCTAGAAATTTAGAAGATCCTACAAGAAACACCGATAAGAGAAAAGTTGACTTCCAAATTTCTGAAGGCGGAACACTAAAATTCCGAGGATGATTGTGTGTACCTGACGATGTAGCACTCAAGGAAGAAACCTTGTCAGAAGCTCATCATAGCAATTGCAGCATTCATCCTGGCAGTACGAAAATGTATCAGAATCTGTGTCAACACTGTTGGTGGTTAGGTATGGAGGTAGACATCGCCAAGCATGTTGCCAAGTGATAGACGTGCTAGAGAGTGAAAGCACGGCATTGCAAACCAGGAAGGTGTTTGCAATCTCTCGAGATTCCTGAGTGGTCAACAGATGAACGAAGTCGACTCATTTCGTCGCAGCACGAAAGGATCTTGATTTGAGTAGGCATGCAGAAGTGTAGGTGCGTCAGATAGTTCATCTGCATAGAGTGTCAGTGATGAATTCATATCAAATCTAGACCCGAGGTTCCCAGTTTCAGCAGAGCTTTCAGATGGTTCCTATTGAAGCATTGCATAGCAGAGTGCGTAGGGCACCAGTGTGTTGGGATGGAGTCGGGGAAAGAAAGATCACAGGCCCAGAGTCAGTTCAGCAGTCAGTGGTTGCAATTGCCGTGATCAGAGACAAATTAGAGACCACCCAAAGTCACCAAGAAAGTTGTCTTGTTGAGCGTCGAAGACCAAAATTCCAAGTTGGTAATTGCATCTTTCTAAAGGTGTCACCAATGAGGGATATTGCGCGCTTTGGTTAGAAGGGAAAGTTGAGACCAATGTACGTAGGTTCCTTTGAGATTCTAGAAGGAATCGAGATCCTAACGTATCATCTTGCAGTGTCGCTGAGGTTGGCGTAATTGAATGACGTCTTTCACATGTCGATGTTAAGGACGTATGAGCCTAACTCGACCCACATGCTAAATCTTGAAGAATTAGACATGGACGACAGTATGTCGTACGTGGAAAGCCTAGTTCAGATTATGGATTGAAAAGATCAGATTTAGTGTACCAAGGTAGTCCCATTGGTCAAAGTGGTCTGACAACACCACAGAACGGAAGAAGTAACCGGGGAAAGTAAAAACTCGATGAAACGACGATAACCCCACCTTTTTTATTAAGGTTTGTAAAGGTTTAGGGGTATTGTTATTATGGTAGCCCTCCTAATAGTACTCACACATAAATATGGCATCATTTCATCTTTGGGATATTTCCACATCGGATTGGGACCACTTCAACTGTCGATTGGGAGTACTTGACTATGGGAGCTTTTTCATGGTATGTATCTCAAAAGACGTCATCATTTCGTCTTTCAAAATTGACTAGATGAGTTCGCTCAATCATGGTCATGAGCTATCCTAAGCTCGTACATTGCGTGAAAGTGGAAAGTGTTGTGATTCGTACCCACACGGATGATGTACCTTAAAAAAGGAGATTGAGTGTTACTATCAAATCTAGGGGTGTTGTTACTATGATAGCCCTCCCAATAGTACTCATTCATAAAGATGGCATCACTTCACCCAATCGACGATCAAAATGGTCCTTTGATTTCTATGCAACTAGAGATTCTAGAGTTCAGGGACTTAGATTACGCTAATATTTTCATTAGCACCATTTTGGTATCTAACGGTTTGTCGTGTTTCCTAATATGCCCATGCGTGTCTTTTTTCTTTTTGGGTCAATGTAACTAATTAGGTGATCATGTGTGAATAGTCAATTTCATACTAATCTATTTCTATTAAAAGAGAAAAGAAAACAAACAACTGAAATTTAAAGATGGTGTAGTAAATAAACACTCAAGAAAGTAGTTTAAGGAAAGCGATAAATCTAACATGCAATCCTAAACAAAAATTAAAAAAGACAGAAAAAAACTTGTAACTTGTCGGGCATTTATACAACAAGAGACAACTCAAAACATATATCGTGGAATCAAATTGGTACAAAAACAAGGTCGGATTGAACATTGACCATCCATCGTGTTCATGTCTCGGGGACCTCCACATCCATGGACTTATCCTAGACCTAATCTAAAACTAAGACTAGCTACATACAATGATAAAGAAACAACCAACATCACAAAAACAGTCAAACACGAACAATCGAGGAATTGAGACAATATGCAAAATTGATTAAAATTGACTTCAGAGTTGGCCTTTGCAATTCACAATCCCTCTTAAACACCTAACCCAATTCATTTTTTAAGGCTCATATCTATTGTCCACCATTTGTGCTCTCGTGTGACAACCAACGCTAATAAACCTCCCAAAACAAGTTCTAAGTGTGTCCCAAAGGTATCCCGCAAGTTCATGCATCGTACATATGCATACATCTAAAAATCTCATGCATAATAGAAAATAAACATGCAGGCAGGCCCTTGGGCCTTGGTTCTTAACCAATCATACAATTTTAGTGAGCCAACACTAGATTACTTATTCAGTCGACAAGCGCCAAACACAATCACATGTGTTTAATGCAAGTAAAGACATCAAAGGCGAAAGGGTTCAAGTGATGCTCAAAAGACATTTAAAAAATAAATAAATAAACAATGAGTTGTAAGAAAAGATGCTAATGACATAACAAAGTTGTGTCACGGTTATGGAACACATTCAATCATCAAAACCAACTCAAATGCACCTATGCACTCTGATTGAGCTTCACACATGCCATAAACATGTTCCAAACCTTAGACAACATCAATGAAAGGCCAAAAGCGTTGTTTGAAAATTTGGAATGAAAAACACAACATGAAGGTTTTGTGCATGAGCATCATTTGAACGAAGATTAAGTTCGAAACAAGTATATGAAATTTTCAATGGTTTCATGATATTTGAATGGTATAAAAGCAAAGCGAAATGCTTTTCATTTTTCAAGAATATGCAATGGTCAAAAAGTGAGGATTAAAACTCATGAAGGTAAGTGATCTCAATTCAGCATACAAGATGCCCTAAGAAAATCTAGAAGAAAGTCACAGTAGAGAATCACAACAAAAATCATAGAACAGCGCAAATAAGATCAAAGCAATTGAAAAGGAACACATGGATAATTGTTTCCAAGCAAATTACACAACATCAAGAACATCATGAGGAACAATTCTCATTGAGAAATTTTTCCAAGGTGAGCTATGTAAGAATTTATAAAAATTCAAGAACGCATAGCATTATATCAGAAATGGAACAGGACAGCAAGGAATCATGGCATATTAACAGTGATAGTGATTTGACCTAGTAAACAAAGTCAGAAAAAAAATATGAAATCTTACCATGACGTAGATAAGAGAAAGACAAACCAACTTCAAGGAGGACTCGACATTAAAATCCTTAGTGAGAAAATCATACAAAAATAACAAAAGATCTGACTTGCAAGAGCAAAACAGAGGTTTCGAATTTCACTTGAAACAAATTTCTAGACTAAGTTGACAAAAATAGAAAACAGTCCGAATGACATGTAAATCATGCAAAATTAACATCATTGGAAAGATTAAGACAAACCCTAAGACTTTTTAAGAAGTGTTGAGTCCAATTAGGGTCGAATTTATGGTCGAACAGCAACAATCACAAAAGCGTGCAAATCAGCCACAAGCAAATAAGAAAGTAATGCATGATGATTGACTTATAAGACCACCCAAACAATGCATAAAAAATGTGAAACTCACACATCAACTAGGGCTAAATCGAAATGCAAAAAGTCACATGAATTCATTAACATTGAAAGGTGCTTTGTCATTAAGGTCAAAATGCATAGCACTTTTAGTTACGATTTGCTAATTTGATGCATGGTTTTCACGTAGTATATGACATTCAAATGGGGCATGCCATACATCCATGCGAAGATTGCAATATGCACTTAATATGTTTAGAATACCTCTGACCTAATTTGGCTCTTCAAACGAAGATGTTTTCAAGGGTTTGTGATCAACCTCAATCATAGCAAGATCAGCACAAAACATGAGTAATTTTTTGATGTCTTACTGACATGCTAAAATCCTATGAAAAATTATATACGTAGAATGTGATGTCATGATGATTTTTTATGAAGACACCTAAGTCTAATTTGGTTCACATTAGCCTACACAAAATAGAACAGTAAAATGGACTTCACAAAGTGCAGCAGCATTAATGCATTTTCACACGAATTATGCCTAGTTAGAAATTGACCTAGTAAACGACGATCATTTGACATGAATTATACCTAGTTAGAAAGCTTGTAATGCATTTTGAGGATTGGAATCCAATTGAACTCATTTAAGCCCTCTGAACAGGGCAGACTGATCTAAGGAAGATTTTTCAAGGTTTTGCCTAACCAAATCAACTCAAAATTCTGAAAAAAAGAAAAGAAAAAAGAAATAGATATAATATGACCAAGACATTTTTGTGCAATTTCCATGAGAAAGCATGTCCAAAATCTAAGCACAAAAATCAGTAGAAAAATGGCAAGTAGACAGTTCGTCCAAAGATAGAACATCAGAAAATTGCGCGAAACACAACAAAATCAACCAAATTCTGAGGCATAATTTAGGTACCAAACGGCGTCCGTTCAGAGTCTATAACCTATCAAATCGAAGCTCGTTGAACCTAGATCAATTTTTGAAAACACTTGAGGCCAAAAAACAATGTTTACTACCTCAAATCGACCTCGACAACAGGTCACATACATGCATACGATTTTTGCGAATCAAGGTGAATCAAGAACATTCAAGTTCAAACTCATCATCAATCATTATAAAATTATCACAAATCATCATGTAACATTCAAAACTTCAGATCTAAGTACAAAACATGATCCTAGGTTCAAATCCTAACCCCGATCGACTAGTTCGATCTCACTTCATTGGATTCACGATTCGAGTATTACCGTTTGTGATTTCATCGAATCAAACGTGATTGGACAACAATCAGAAGTTCGAATTGAGTCCCGAACTTCAAAGGGGTCGAATCACCAGTTGGACCGCCGGTTCACAAGTTAAATAGAACCGATTCGGTTTGGACTGGTTTTGGATGCTAGTAAAGGATCTAGCCGATCGAAGGACTTTCGGTGGCTATCCGGCCAGGCACCAACCACCAGCACCTCGAGGACTCCTTGATGAAGCTGGTTGAGGTGGTCAATGGGCCAAAGAAGGCCGCTAGATCGCCGATCATGGCCGGAGGAGCCACTGGCAAAGGTCCAAGCATGTACGTCGGTCTCCAATTGCAAGAGGAAGCGGTGCCAATTGAAGTGAGTCAGCCAGTTCTCTGGCTGTCGAATGGCGATGGCATGGTGGGGAGGAGACCTACGAAGGTGATGGATGGTGGCGCAGTGCTAGTGGGAGCTCTAGTGACTAGCAACAGCCACGGCAAAGTGAGAGAGGCAGTGAGGCGATTTGAGCAGGAAAATGGAGAGAGAAGAGAGAATTTTAGAGAGAGATTTGCCTTCATATTTGCAAAATGTGAATAATGAGCCCCCTTGAAAGTTTTAGAGGGAAAAGCTTTATATAGTCTTGATTAAAGGTCAAATTTCAACCGTCGATTCGATCCAACAGTCGAAACTTGATCTAACTGCCTAATTAAGCTCATGAGGGGTTAATCCTAGTTAAAGTGTATATCATGATTGATCGGATGGTCTTCATTCACATAAAAAAAAAAAAGGGATTTTAAATGTAAATTTTAACTATCGCTTAATTAGGGTAATTTTGTAATTTCATGAAATCCAAGGGTATTTTCGTAAATTTGGAAAATCAAGGGACGTGAGGATGATATACGAGATGAGGAGTCGACAGGCGCTCACTGGCAATCGAGAATCGACTAGCAAGAGGTCGAACTGGCCTCCTCCGTTGGCAGTTGGTTGGACCAATCAAATTGGTTTAGGCCAGTTTGACTGGTTCTTGGTCGGTCCTATCAATCCTTGGGGGGCAAAATTTTATGCAATTTCTTCTCTCAATGACCAAATTGAAAAGAAAAGTTACCAATTTGAGGGAAAACGATATAATTCTAAAGGGATTAGGCCAAATAAACCACATAAGTGCAATCCATTAATTTTTTATTGACCTAATTGCTTGATTATCATAAAAATAATGGACCTACACCATGGGTTCACATAATTGGACATTATAGGCCAAATTGGACAATTTCACAATTTTTTCGATCTAAATCACAAATTAATCATAATTGAATTTAATTAATATTGTGAGATACATATTCAACTAATTGCCCATGCTTAGGATAACCTATTGTATCCAAATTAATTTCAAGTTGACATCACGACTCTTAGGCTAAAAATGAATCGAGGTTGAATAATAAAATTAAACCTTGATTCACAAAATTAAACTCTAGTATCAAATGGGTCAACTTGAATTTCCTTAATTGAATCTCATTAGCTTAGTTTTCCTATATCCATGGAGGGTGAATTCCTCAAATTGGTAATTTCTCGAGCGAATTTCTTAAAATGAACCTCGGATTTGGACTTTTCTCGAGAAAATGAGTGGAATGAAAGTTTTCATTCACAAGTCATGAAGAATTGATTCAAACCTCCTAATTAGGGCAAAAGTGGCAATTCACATTTTGACAAGACAGTTCTTGAAATTGAGTGAACAAGTGAAAGAGATTTAGTTCCTAGACCAATTGTCGTAAAAAGAACTAGACTTAATTATGACTAAGATGGAAGTAATTTTAATTTGGTGGATTTCAAACCAAAAATTGAAAAATTTAGAAAATAAGGTTCTTAATTGGTTTTCAAAAACTTTTTAACACTAAAGTCAAATCAAAACTAAAATGAAGTGTTTTGTGGATTTTTGAATTTTTTATTTCTTCAATTTTTCTGTCAAATGTTTCATTAAAAGCCAACCCTTTAGTTGATTTTTCCTAAAAGTTAATTATTGTGACAAATCTTTAGAATTTTTGAAAATTAACTTGGCGAAAGTGAAATTAAGACCTTTTAACATCTTTTGTAGAGTTGACTTATGATCAAAGAGATAACAAAAAAGTCAATTCAAAAGTTAACCATTTAACATGGAAATGAATAAGAAATTGTTAATAAGTCATTTGTTCTCACCTGACTTACTGTTCATCTTCTCTCCCAAGAAGGGCGATTTTCTCACTGTTCACCGGTTCTGGTCTTCGCTCAGCTTGGGTGACTCAACCATCCTTTTGCCCTGATTTTTGGTGTCTTTCCTCCTCTTGGCACTCCCTAACTCTTCACCGATCGGATTTGTTTTCTTTTGCCTCGAAGTAGAGAGCTCGTCTACCCTAGTTTCGCAAGTTTGCCTGGTTCGACATTGCAATAGCGCTTGCTCGCGGGAGATGCTCGAGCTTGTCCGGGAGCTTGGCTTGAGACTTGTGTTGATGGTGGTGTTCCTTAGCGTCCTTTCTCCTCTCACTTAGGCCCTGGTATGGATTCCCTCCTTTTGTTGTAGGGTCTGGTGGGTTGTTTAAGGGTCTGTTGGGGCACGATGGCATCCCCCTCGGATGCTGGTCGTCAAGGCGATGGGAAAGGGAAAGGCCCGAGCTCCCCTACTCGTTTTCCCACAGGTCGGCAAGCTGGTAAGCTGACTCAAGATTCTCGACCTTTTGGAGGATCTGTCTCGGTTGAATGTGCATCCAGCCGTGGGCCAATTTCAAGGCCATCTCAGGAGGGGCGGTCCAAGGGCCGTAGCCGGTCTCGTGGCCCTTCCAATAGGGCTCTAAGTAAGCCAACAAGCTCCTCAAGACCTCCCAAATCCAGTCTTGGGCCAATATGGCACAGCTGGCTACGAAAAGCTATGAGTTGTCCTATGTTCCTTCGGCTGTGGTGGGGGAGAAATTTGTTGTTAACTTGTCTGCTGAGGTGTTACAAGCCGTTAACCCCAAGTGGAATGAGTTCTTGGTGGGCCATTATGTGGGAAGGCGACTCCCTTTTCAGCTCATCGAACAAGCACTAAAGAGCACATGGGGTCCGAAACTAGTAGATGTGTTAGCCGATGACCAATGATTCTATTTTTTCCACGTCCCCAATCCGGCGTTCAAGAGGAAGATCCTTGAGGAGGGACCTATCACTGTGGCTAGGGTGCCACTCATTCTACAATAATGGAAACCACTCATGGAGTTGAAAAAGAGAAAGCAATCGGCAGTGCCAGTTTGGATAAGGCTCAAGAACCTTCCACTTGATCTTTGGTCTGCACCAGCAATAAGTGCTTTGGCTAGCTCCGTTGGGAAACTGCTCCATGTGGATCAACGCATTGAGGGGAAAAGGATGATTGCCTTTGCTAGGGTGTATGTTGAGATCCAAGCAAACCACCTGAGGGTCTCAACAGTGGAAGCTAATGTGGATGGCGTATCCAGGTCTATAGCTGTGGAATATGAATGGAAGCCCGTGGAATGCCTCAAGTGTGGGGTATTTGGCCACAATTGTGCTGCTACCCCCAAGCCCTTTCGACCTCCTATAGCCCTAAAGACTAATCCTTTGGCTCCTTCCCCTTTGGAGCTTGCTCAGGCCTCTAGCCTGCCCCCGGATGCTCCAGTGGTCTTTAAGCAAGGTTGGAAACAGGTGAAGAGTAGGAAGAAAAAATCCCAACCTCAATTGGAGGGAAACTCCTCCACGCCAGGTGTGAGCGAAGAGCTGAGGCCCTTGAAACTCAAATTAGCAGCTGTGGTGATGAGGTTACCTGGTGCCTCTACGCGCAAACCCCCCAAAGGGCCTCTGACCTTTTCGAAACAGGTGGAAGTTGCTCCATCTCCCTCGAATGACATAGTTAGTCCTTCCGAGCCTAGTGACCCGGTGTTGGTCAGTCCGCTTAAGGTGGTAGGAGGAGCGGAGTTCCTTTCTTCTTCGGATGACGACCTCCTCTCCCCATGCCTCTCTCCGAAGGCAGCTACGGTGGATACGAGGCCAGCTCCGGTTCCGAATTCTCCTCCATCGACATTGTAGGACAAATTGCTTGCTTTGATGCCAGATCCTCCCCCTCCAGCGACCCGACCAGCTTCACCCTCCACTCAATGCAATTCATCTAAAATGAGGTAAATCCTCTCTTTCCCTATTGTAAATATGTATATAGGATGTTGGAATATTAGGGGGCTTGTCGCCCTTCTTAAGCAAGCGGAAGTGAGTAATCTGGTCTTGACGAACCGTTTATCCTTAATCGGGCTAGTTAAAACCAAAGTTCCTCACAATCTCTTCAATGCCATTTCTGGGAATCTGTTGGTGAACTGGTGTTGGCAAGCTAACTTGGAATACTCCGATAGGGGTAGAATATGGGTTAGCTGGGATCCTATTGTAGACCAGGTGGAACTGGATGACCTTAAATACGTGGGGTTTTGTTACACTTGGTCAATGTCTTCAGGCCCTACGCAAAAGGCGAAGAAGATCGATAGGGTCATGGTTAACCCTTGTTGGAGCAAGGTTTTTTCCTTTTCGGAGGCGTCCTTTCTCGCGCTTGGGATCTCTGATCACTCACCTATGGTAGTAAAGGTGGAGAATCCGGTTCTTTGAAGGAAACCATTTAAGTTTTTTGATTTTTGGATGCAACACCCGGACTTTGAATCAATTGTGAAGCAAGTTTGGGAGGCTTCAGGGGCAGGGGTGCCTATGTTTAGGCTTGTGCGCAAGCTAAAAGCCCTCAAAGGTCGACTCAAGTAGTTGAATAGGGATTCCTTTGCTAACATATCCATTAGAACATCTGAAGCGAGAGAAGCCTTGAAACAGACTCAAGTTGGTCTCCTTCAAGATCCTACAAGTGTGGTTCTAGCTGACTTGGAGAGGGTGCAACGAAGATTCTTAGTGGAGCTCCAGTCAAAGGAAGAGTCATTCTTTAGGCAAAATGCTAGAGTTAGATGGCTCAAGGAAAATGATCGGAATATGAAGTTCTTTCACCTTCACGTCAATAAGAGACAGTTGAGGAACGGAATTCTCTTAGTAGTGGATGCTTCAGGTAACCGAATCACTAAGCCTTATATGGTTCAACATCATTTTGTAGACTACTTCCAGGATCTTTTGCTGCCAAGGCTGGACTGTGAATCCCCGTCGGCGTCGGATCTAAGGGAAGTTATCCAATCTTGTCTGAATGATGATCAGGTTTCTGCCCTTGATCGTCCGATTTCTGACCTTGAGGTTCGTGACACACTTTTCTCCCTTGCTCGGGGGAAGGCACCCGGTTCGAATGGCTTCATGGTGGAGTTCTTCAAGGAGAACTAGGACACGGTGGGTTAGCTGGTCACAGAAGCTGTAAATGATTTCTTTATTTCAGGGAAGCTCCTTAAGGAAATTAATAACACCATTCTAGTGCTGGTTCCGAAGGTACCCAATGCGACTACTGTTGACAACTGCAGGCCTATCACTTGCTGCAACACGATCTACAAGGTTATTACTAAAGTGCTTGCAAATAGGATTGTTGTCGTGCTTCAAGACCTTGTAAGCCTTTATCAAAGCGCCTTTGTCAAAGGTCGTCGCATTAGGGATAATGTCCTCTTGGCGCATGAACTTTTCGCTAGTTTTTATGTGGAACCTTATACACCTAAATGTGCTATAAAAGTTGACTTCGGGAAGGCCTATGACACTGTAGATTGGCGATTCCTTGAGAATATGCTACTTGCTTTTCGATTCACTAATCAACTGGTTCACCTCATCATGACCTGTGTATGGACTCCCCGATTTCCCATTGCGTTGAATAGGGAGCTTCATGGTTTTTTTCCCAATGGAAGGGGCCTACGCCAAGGGGATCCCATATCTCCCTAATTATTCATGCTGGTTATGGAGATACTCTCTAGGATTCTTGGGAGATGCTCGCGTCAGCCAGACTTCAGGTTCTTCTGGAGGTGTAAGTCCACTAGCCTTTCACACTTGTTCTTTGCAGGTGATGTGTTTCTTTTCTGTGAAGGTCACTTGCCTTCTATTAAGCTGCTTAAAGAAGGTCTTCAAATTTTTTCATTATGGAGTGGCCTTATTCCAAATTAGAGGAAGAGCAAGGTATTCCTCTATAGTGGCCAACCGACTCTTCGGGATCAAATCTTACTAGAACTGGGATTCCATGAGGGGCTCCTTCCAATTTGATACCTGGGAGTTCCAATCATATCCTCAAGGCTAGGGAAAGCGGACTGTGTTGCTTTTATCAGGCGTATCACCTCTAAAGTGGAATCCTGGACACATCGGTTCCTTTCTGTAGCTAGTCGTCTTCAACTAATCATGTCAATTCTCCATGCCATTCAGGCCTACTGGGCGAGTGTTTTTATTCTGCTCGCAGCAGTGCTGGATAAGATTGAGTAGATCCTTAGGCAATTCTTTTGGAAAGGACCTCAGTTGGGTAGAGGGGGAGCCAAAGTATCCTGGGAGGATGTTTGCCTTCCTAAGGTGGAAGGCGGTCTGGGTATCCAAAGGTTGCATGAGTGCAACAAGGTGGCTATGCTCAAACATATATGGATCTGATTTTCAGATAAAGAGTCTCTTTGGTGTAGATGGATCCACTCAACCTTCTTAAAAATGGGGAACTTCTAGGTGGTGAAGTAGCCGACCTTTTGTTCTTGGGCTTGGAAGAAACTACTACAACTCAGGACATAATTCCGGCTCCGCTTCCACTAGAGGATAGGCGATTGTCTATCCACGTCTCTTTGGTTCAATAATTGGCATCCCAGGGGCCCGTTGAATCTAATTTTCATTGATTCGCTCATCTACAGCTTCGATCTTTCTAGGCAAGCTTTGGTGGCTGATCTCCTCTCAGAGGACGGCCAGTCTATTAGATCGGTGATTCAAACATGGGGCTTGCCGCTTCCCACCTTGACTGGTGTTATGGATCGGTTTTGTTGGAGGGAGGCTTCTTTGGGCGTGTTCTCGGTGGCCTCGGCTTGGGAGCTTATAAGGCGAAAGAAGGAGAGAGTCAGTTGGCACGGTCTCATCTGGAACAATGCCATCCTACCTCGGTACCAACTGAACCTTTGGCTCATTGCTAAGTGTAGGCTACCTACACAGTCCCTTCTTATGTCTCATGGCAGGATTGATGCTGTGTCTTGCCCCTTCTACAATGAGGTGCCAGACTCGGTCAATCACCTCTTTTTTGGTTGTCGCATCACCTCAACTGTTGCCTTTTTTTGGGCGACTAGATGTGGTCTTCCTTGGAGTAATAAGCCTTGGGAGGATACGCTTAGTTGGGTTTCGGCCTTGCTCTCGGGCAAGGAATTTTATAAATGCATTGGCCGATTCTCTTTTGGAGCACTCTGCCACATCATTTGGAAGAATAGAAATGATATTCTCTTCAAGGGTGTGCAGATTTCTACTTCGGCTATGAAGACGCGCCTTCTAAAGGATGTTAAAGATAAGGCTTGCACCTTCAAGAATGTGGAGGATTCCCCAAGAAATAGAAGAGTGCAACGTTCCTGGGAAGTGAACCCTGCTATCTTTGACGTGTGAGTTGGCCTTACCTGGGTAGACACTTGGTGCTACTTTGTGTCCTTCTTTGGCGTGTTTTCTTGTTTTGGTGCTATCGGCCGATTGGCTTTTTTTCGGCTTCCTTTCACTTATCATGAGCCTATTCATCTTGAGTGACAGTTTTTTGAAGCCGTTTGTCTGAACTTTTTGACTTTCCCCTTAATATTACTTACTTTACCAAAAAAAAAAAAGAAATTGTTTTAAAATGACAAAGTAAAATAAAGAAATGGAAAATAACATTTTTTGGTCAAGAAACAAGCTCTATCGCAATCATAGATCCTAATCTCGATTTTATTTTATTTTAACCCTTTAATGGCGCATCAGATAAAAATCAAGTGTCAACAAGCAGTAATGTGAAGAAGAAGGTTGTGGAAGAATATGTCTGGTTGAGGAATTTGGTTGAATAGGTGATGCACGAGATTGTTACAAAGTGGAGGATCTTGCCAAGGATCACGGGTGGTTGCAGAGGTGGAAGCGAAGAGCACGAGTGTGGATCTACATTAGACCTTACTCAATGAGGTAGGTCTTGGCGAGCAAACTCAAAGCTCTAGCCCCTAGCTGGAAGGCCTCAAGCTTAGCCATAACATGGAGCTCGAGGCCAAACTAGTTCAACTCATTGCCAAGGTTCCTCCTTGCCTGTGACAAGTGAGGCTAGTCTCACTTAGATTATCATGGCCATGGGCAAGGCTGCCTAGGAGAGGCTAGCCTCATTCGCGGTGGTGATGGTGTCCCAGCCCTCTTCCAGATATGGGTGAGGCAGATGAGGCTGTGACCCTCTCGCTCGCGGCCAAAGAAGGAGTCCTGGCCTTGTGGCCACTGAGTTGCCCAGCAACCCTCGCGGGCTACAATAAGAAAATGGCTAAGGGGAGGAGAAGAAAAGAAAGAAAAAAATGAAAGAAATTATAAAACTGAAATATTAATAAAAATTGTTTATGTTAATGCCAATTGTGTCACGAAGGATGTCCAGCAATGATGTTAGCAATTTTTTGCTAAAATTAATCAGATTGACTCAATTGACAAAACGTAAAATAAATTATAATTTAATTGATAAAATTGAATTGATAAAAGTGTGATAAGTCGAGAAATTTTTGAACAATTTTGCCGGACACGGGGCCTTCTAAACGCGAAAGATTGGTTGAAGACAGAGATGGGTCGGGCGCAGATGGTTGAACAGAGACATGCGTGCAGCTTTTCTCCAAAACTAAACAACGGTCGAAGAGAGAGACGGTTGGGCGGGCGTGTTTTTCCCAAAAGCCGTTGTGGTCAGAAATCAATTTACGTTTGTTTAATTTTAATTCATCTGTAGCGTATCGAGCCGTGAATGAATCTGATCAAGTAAATGCATGCGTCCTGTTAGCCAATGACGCGGCGCTTTGAAGTCACCAAATATTTTTCGAGAGAGAGAGGGTCAAATTTCTTTTACCCTTGCGTAGATATGCATAAATTGAGAGGGTATTTCGGTCAATGCAATTAACTATAGAGCAATCGGTCCTACTAGAAGTTTTTTTTTTTTTTAATAATTCGGGAATGCCGTACAGCCAACAGCCGGCGACGTAAACCCAGAATGACCCAGATGGATTGAGCGCAAACCATGCGACCATCAATGGGTTGGGTAGTCTTACTAGAAGTTCCTATTTCCTTAATATAAGAAACCGAAAGAAAAAACAAAACGGAATCAAAACGATGTTCATGTCTCGTTTTCTTCGCACAAAGAAAGTTGACAAATACAATGCCCCTCTCCCTTCCTCTCTCTCTCTCTCCTCTTAGTGCGAAAGTGGTGTCGCACAACTAACTAGAGAAAAACAGCTCATTCACACCTCATTTCTACCTCTCGTCTCGCCAAACATTTGCCCACTACAATCGCTCCCCCATTGACCATCCTTCTCCGACCCTCTTTCGTGGCTCGCCACCTGACGGCCTACTGCCGCCCCTCCCATGGCCGCCGACCTCGAGTGGCCTTTCGGTGAGCTGCACGGCCTTGACGCCGATGATATCCGCGAGACGGCATACGAGATATTCTTCATGTCATGCCGATCGTCGCCTGGCTTCGGGGGCCGGAGCGCTCTGAAGTTCCATCCCTCGATGTGGTATGAGCCCGAGCCTGGATCCACATCGTCCCAGGCCAATGGGGTGGGGATGGCCCCGAGCAGCCGGGTCAAGAGAGCCCTCGGGTTGAAGATGCTGAATCGGACGCCCTCGAAAAAGATGGCCTTGGGCGCTGGGAGCCCGCCGAGGCCCCAGTGGGCGGCGGCTAGGCCGAAGCGGCCGCTCACATCAGCTGAGCTGATGAGGCAACAAATGAGGGTGACGGAGCATAGTGATAACAGGCTCAGGAAAACGCTCACGAGAATCCATGTAGGCCATGTACGTAAGTCTCAAAATGCTTCATAATTCATCTCCCTCGTGTGGCATTCATGAAATTATGCAAAGCAATTTGTTTTCAATTGTCTTTCTTTTGTGAATTAGGAGATAGTAAATTGAATGTGAGAACAAGTATTTGCATGTTGAATTAGACTTGATCTTATAATACAACAAATGAAAATTGTAATAGTAGTTTTTCATTTTTGAGTGACATATACTTTAATCAGTAGATACAAATCTTTCAAACTAGAATCTTGTATATGTCTTGGCTCATTCCTGCCACTTTCAATCTCCGTAGATTGGTAAGCGGGCAGAGACGATAATCCTTCCGCTCGAGCTTCTTCGCCACCTAAAACCATCTGAATACAACGACTCGAAGGAATATCATGCCTGGCAAAAGAGACAGCTCAAGATCCTAGAAGCAGGGTTGCTTCTTCACCCGTCAATCCCGCTGGAGAAATCGAACACCTTCGCAGACCGCCTTGGAGAAATTATCCAAGCCGGCAAGACGAAGATCATAGTCATCGGGGAAAACTCAGACACCATGCGAAGCCTCAGCAATTCTGTGGTGTCATTATCATGGCGAAGCACAAACGGGACTCCTACTGATGTTTGCCACTGGGCTGATGGATTCCCTCTGAACATTCACCTGTATGTGACTCTGCTGAAGTCGATTTTTGACATCAGGGATGAGACTTTAGTCCTCGACGAGGTTGACGAGCTTCTTGAGCTCATGAAGAAGACATGGCCGATACTTGGAATCAATCCGCCAATACACAATCTGTGCCTAACATGGGTGTTTTTCCAACAATACATCAGCACGATGCAGTTGGAACCGGACCTTCTTTTCGCTTCGCATACCTTGTTGGCAGAAGTAGCGAATGACGCCAAAAAGCAGGACCAAGATGCTCTATTCATTAAGGTTCTACTGTTAGCTCTGACCTCGATACGAGGGTGGTTGGAGAAGAGATTGGGTAACTATCATTACTACTTCGAGGATGGGAGGATGAACCTGATGGAGGATTTGCTGCCGTTGGCAGTGAGGGTGGCAAACATCTTAGGAGATGATGTAATGCTTTCCAGAGTAACAGAACAAGCGCAAGGTAATGCAGTGACCAGCCCTACCGTAGATCACGTGGATGGTTACATACGATCATCTCTGAAGAATGCATTCTCGAAGGTGCGTAAGTGATTCATTTCTCCCTTCATTTTGTGTTACCACGAGGGAGAAATTAAATTTTTTTCCTTGTTATCGCTTGCATTAGATGGCCGAAACAGGATGTCAAGAATGCGAAATGGACACAAGACAAGATGGAAGTGAACGACTCATTCGATTGGCGAAAGAGACTGAAGATTTGGCTTTAAAAGAAAGAGGAACCTTCAGTCCTATTCTTAGAAAGTTCCATCCCGTTCCAACTGCAGTCGCCGCTGTCACATTGCACAGCTGTTATGGACTAATTCTGAAACAACATTTGACTTCTGCTTTGGTACTCGACAGTGAAATCAGGAAAGTACTGGAGAGTGCAGGGAAGCTAGAAAAAGTTTTGGCACAAATGGTGGTCGAGGACACCATAGAATGCGAAGATGGAGGCAAAATGATCGTGAGGGATATGATTCCATATGAGGTTGAGTCGACCATGTCAAGGCTTCAAAAACAATGGATAGACGTGAGGCTCCAGAAAGGCAAAGATTGTCTGCAGAGAGCAACAGAATCAGAAGTGAGTTCATTTGATAGTATATTCTCCTGAATAAAATTTACAACTGATTATAACAATTACTCAAAACAAAAAGATAATGAGAAGTGTGGCCCGTGACAGACATGGAATCCGAAATCGAAGGCAAAGCCATACGTGGAATCTGCTGAAGACTTGATCAAGTTTGCTAAAGAAACCGTGGACGACTTCTTTGCCATTCAAATGGAAACTACTGAGGATTTGGTGAACGATCTGGTGAACAGTTTAGGGAGTCTCTTTCAGGATTATGCTGCATTTGTTGCATCCTGTGGTAAGTGTCACCTGTCATATAGTTTGTCCTCGCTTATCACTCTGTACCTATTGCATTCTAATTGTTCATCCAAGTCGATGGTTGACTTGACGTATGTTCATGCTTTGGTTTTACAATTACACAAGGACTGCTAGATTCTTCTGGTTATAATTAGCACAACTTGATTTCATCATTTCTTGAAAATTTCCAATGCAGGATCAAAGCAAAATTACATACCTGCTCTCCCTCCTTTGACGAGATGTCGTCGAGATTCCAAGTTTGCCAAATTTTGTAGAAAGGTGACACCATGTAAGGTTGGCATAGAAGACCCGCGAGGATGCCGGATGAGTGAAGCTGACCATCCTCATCCGTCAATGAGCGGGGGGACGCGACGCCTTTACATCCGCCTCAACACTTTGCACTATCTCCTTGCACATCTCCAATCCTTGGATGAGATGTCACTCTCTGGTGTTGGTACCCTTGGTCACAAATATTTCAGCAACAAGAAGCACCATAAGGACTGCACTTCCTACTTTCATAACACCTGTTCGGCCATACGTGAAGCCTGCCAACATGTCTCAGAAGTTGCTGCCCATCGCTTGATCTTCGTCGACTCTAACCATGTCTTCTACAATAGCCTCTATGTTGGTGAAGTCGCTAGTGCACGTATAAGGCCTACTTTGCGGACATTGAAGCAGAATTTGACTCTGCTTTGTGCAATTCTCATCGATCAAGCACACCCGCTAGCGATACAAGAAGTCATGAAGGCCTCTTTCGATGCCTACCTTATCGTTTTGGTTGCAGGAGGGGACTCCAGGATTTTCTCCAGGTCGGATCACCGAATGATTGAGGAGGACTTTGAGTGCTTGAAGCGAGCATTTTGTGTATCTGGGGAAGGATTGATGAGCGAGGACGCAGTGGAGAAGGAGGCAGAGAGGGTGGAAACGGTGATCGCTTTGATGAGTCAACCAACGGACAAGCTAATCCAAGACATTAGTGCTATGATCCGTAAAATTGAAGAGAACGGAGCCGAGGATAAGAGGAACAATCAATCTGTGCCTCCGACAACAGAACAATGGAATACATCAGATCCAAAAACGATACTGCATGTCTTGTGCCACAGGAACGATCAAGTAGCAAATCGGTTCTTGAAAAGGAAATTCCAAATAGAAAGATATTACCGTTCTTATGCTAGTGATTGCGGAACAGTCAATTAGTGGTGCATCATCATTTGGGATATCTGAGAGAAAATCATGTCTTGTTGTTGGTGATTGCACTGGGAGGACTTTTCCCATTGAAGTGTTGAGATGCATGTGAGTTGTGTTAAAAAGTCCTATGTCGGAGAATTGGAGGTGGATCCTATTGCTTACATTGACGGGCTTGAATTTTGGCTCCTTCTTAATGATCTCCCAACTGAATTCGTCGAGCTTCTTCTACGTCAACCAAACAAATGGTATGATTGGTCAGTCTACAACTGTTATGCTGTTTGGTGAATATCTTATGGAAGGAATCTCACGACCAACTTGGTCCCAATGGCAACCTTCACTGTTCGGTCTGGCAAAAGAATTCAGGGGATGAAGGTGGGCATTGTTTGTTGTGGTCTTCACACGCAACAAAGTGGAGATTCAATTCGAGGCATCTTGATGCAGTGAAGAGTCTAACATCTTGAAGATGTGGAGCTTCTGCTGAATCAACCCTACACAAGGATGTGATTGTCTTTGCAGCTGAGCTTGGTATTTTAGTCTCCATCATATGCAAATTTGTTTGTTGGTTTATCATATAGTCGAGTGAAGATGGGTCAATCATTTTTCTTTAATTGACATTTACAACGATTGAATAATTTTTACAATGAGTTGCCAGAGTTTTGACCATCAGATAGTAAAAGCAATTGAGAACCAGGAGTGGTCATTCGAATGTCGCTTTTGAACTCGATGGCGTGCAAACCAGCAAAGAAAAAGCCGTCCGCAAATAGACTGCATAGAGATTTTATCTTCATATTCTTCCAAGAAGTATAAATACAATCATGATCATCACCTGTGTATGTAAAGCCGCGCATTGTAGTGATGACGCCAAGAGCCATTCAAGTGCTGGATATTTTACACGTAGAGCTTAGGCTGTAAGCATTGTTTCAGTCATCTTTAGCCACGGCATTTTACCTATCACAGAGTTATGTCACCCGCGCTTCCTAATTTATGTACCTTCTCCAGCCCTTTCAATTCTTCCTTGAGCACCACCATCGAATCCGAGACCTCGGCACGATACACATAGAGTTTTGCCACGAACAGGAAGAACACAAAATTCAGGACGTTGAGCACCCCGAAGAAGGCATAGTAATAGTCCAGGTGCGACGCATTCAGGTTGTTTAGTATCCACCCATGGTGGCCATGCCTCTTGGTGATGCGCGTGACTGTGGATAGGAGGAAGCTACTGAGGAAGTTCCCGACCCCCAAAGTGGCCATTGCATAAGACGTGCCCAAGCTCTTCATGCTCTCAGGCGCTTGGTCATAGAAGAACTCGATCTTCGCTACTTCCAGGAAGGCATCGGCCGTTCCCATGAGCACGAATTGAGGAAGCAGAATGAAGATCGTCAGTGGAATTTGTCCTCCCGATTCAACCAAATTGTGCTCCCTAGCCACTCGGAGCCTCCATCTCTCGGTGAAGGATGCCACCATCATGATCACGATGTGAAGGATGAGGCCGATCCCCATCCGGTGGAGAAGACTAATGCCTCTCAGGTTCTTGGTCCATCTTTTCATGATCTTGACGAAGAAGCGGTCATATAACACGACAGAGACGAGCAGCGAGATAGTCACAAATCCAGATAGACTCGCCGGGGGGATCTTGAAGCTGCCGATGCTTCTATCTAAGGTAGTTCCTTGCTTGACGAAGAGGGTATTGATTTGAGCCACCATGCAGCTCGGGACGAAAGTTGCGATCAGGATCGGGATCATCCGCAGCATTTGCTTCGTCTCCTCAACTTGGGTGACCGAGCATAGCTTCCACGGAGAAGTCGTACCGGTTTGGACGCATGCTTTGTTCAAGAATCTGCATGGAGAGTGAGTCACACAGTTTATCAAAAGATTAACTCGGCAGCTGATGTATCAATATTTCAGACTGGAACACAGACGAAGTGGACGTTGATGCAAATTATTACCTCAAGGTTGGTGTTGAATCGATCCTGAATTTCCCCTTCTTGGCATACTCTTGCGGGTCAAGCTCATGAAGCTCCTTCGGATCACTCGGGACCCGCACCCTCCACTTCCTCACGGCGGCCACGATGACTCGGGCCATCCTCGTGAACGGGCTGCCTGCAGGCACCCGGTGCCGGTAATAAGGGGTCCCTGCAAGGAAGATCGCGATCGAGATTGCGAGCCCGAGGGTGGGGATCCCGTACCCGAGAGCCCAGCCCACATTGTCCTGAATATACACGAGAACGGTGTTGGCAAAGAGGCTCCCAAAGAAGATGCTAAACATCCACCAGTTGAAGAAGGAGAGCTTGTGGGCCTTCTCCTTCGGGTCGAAGTCGTCAAACTGGTCCGCACCGATCGTTGAGATGTTGGGCTTGGTCCCGCCGGTCCCGACCGCCAGCGTGTACAGCGCACCGTAGAAGACGGCGAGCTGCAACGTGGAGACCTTCTGGCAATTGTTTACATTTGCTTCCGAGCAGTGAGGCGGCTTGAGGTGGGGAAGTGAGACGGCCAGGGTCAACATGGACATGCCCTGCGTGAAGTAAGCTAGACGTGCTTAATCATCTCGTCCACTACAAAAAATGAGTATCCTTTGCACTCAGGAGCAATTGAATTGCTTCTCAATTAAGTGAACACATTGCTCACCACTGGATTCCATCCTTCTCACATGAGAAAGAGGAGATAAGTGATTCGAATTCCCACCTTTTTCAGGGAATTTGGGTATGGATGATTTAACTTTTTCGATTCTCACGCATTACACAAAAGTAAGGTAAAAGTTTGAAAGTGAAAGTTAGAATATGAGTAATGTAAGACCGACTAAATAAACAAAAAAAGTGAACACATTGCTTGTTTCATGTACATAAAATTTACATTTAATAAATAACATGGTGAAAAAAAAGTAAACACATTGCTTGTTTCCTATTATTGAGCAATGTTCTTATATTTAAATTGAATTTACATTTAATAAATAACATGGTGAATTTTTATTGGATGTTTAAATTTAATCTATAGCCTTTAGTATCTCTAGCTAGTGCATATTTTGTTGTATTAATCAGTTACTAATTATATAATTCAGTTCTTCCCAATTTTGAAAATCGTCCGTGATCTTTTACATCCTAAAATAGACAAAACAGCATTCTAACACGTATTCTCTGGGAAGTATGCGGTGGAATAATTGACTAGATGACTGAACCAGGTTGGCTCTTACTAGGATAAGCATGGACGACCGAGGAACATGTCGACATTTGAGAGGGTTCAGACCTTCAAAACGGCGGTCCAATTTGTCTTTTTTATTAATTACTTATTATTAATTTATTTAGCACTACAGAATTTTTCAGAAGCAATTTGAGCCCTTCACGGAAAATTATTCTCTCTACTTTCTTTTTCTTTTTTTTTTTCAGCCTTGGACTTTTCAGATCACGTGAATTAATTGTTGGAGATATTGAGATGAGGAAGAAAAAAAAACATATTTGAGGAAGAATACATAATATTGTTTATTGTAAGCATAAAATTGATAAATTCGAAAAAGTGATAATAAAAAATAATAATAATTGGAGGTGAGGTATAGCTAATCAAATTTTTTTAAGGTGATTAGCGTTTCTTACTATTTGTTGGGTTTATCAAAAAATCGAGATGGCTGATAATAATAAAGTATCCAATGATGTCTAAAATGTTTCTAGAGATGTTCCTATGGTCGCTTTGACCATTGAGGTTCAAACCTCGTGGCCTAGTATTGTGACAACAAATGCTGCGAGCCTTTGGGCTGAAGCCATTTATAGTGGTACGGATACAAGTTGCTTGATCGATATACCCGAGACCTTTTTTCAAAACAATACAAGCCAAATGGCAGATGGTCCAATTTATGGAGAGCTAGTTCAACAAGCTTTGCCTAGTTTGATGGTATTACCTCCGGTGACACCGAATGAAAACCAAAGAATTCACCGATGTGGGCTTTAAGTATTGGCAACACAAAGAAGATGAGAGAATGACTATTGTGGTGATGTATGAGGTATTCTTTGTGTCAAACAATACCGATTGGTAATTAGACATCGGTGCCACAAATCATATTTATGTGAATAAACATAAGTTCTTGTCTTACGAGAAGACTAAGAAAAAAGAGAAGCTCTATGTGGCTAACTCTACATCAGCAAATATTGCCGGTTGAGGAAAGGTGAATTTGAAGTTCACCTTCGACAAAGAAATCACATTGCTAAATATGCTACGTGTATCAGAGATTCATATGAATTTCATTTCTAGCCCCATACTTATCAAGAAGATTTTCAAAATTGTATTCAAATCTAACAATTTTACACTTTTCAAAGGGTGAATGTATGTGAGAAAATGGTATTTGTTCAACGACCTGCTCAAAGCGAATGTAATTGTCATTGATGTAAACTCGAAACTCTTGTACCCAAAGGCCAGTAATAAAGAAGTCTTCAGTTTATACTATTGTATCTCCTTATCTATGTCATGGTAGCTTAGGACACGTAAACTATGCTATAATAAATAAGATAGCAAACTTGGGACTAATTCCAAGGTTTGAGCTGGATGCCCGTTACAAATGTGAGACTTGTGTTGAAGCTAAGTTTGTTAAGAAATCCTTCAAATCTATTGAAAGAACAAGTGAGCCTCTACAATTAATCAATAGCGAGTTATGTGATTTAAAGTTTGTAGAAAGTAGAGGTCAAAACAAGTACTTCATTACCTTACCAAAAAAAAAAAAAACAAGTACTTCATTACTTTTGTAGATAATTATACTCGATTTTGCTATTTTATCTATTGACTAGGAAAGATGAGGCTATAAGTATATTTATCAAGTATTAAAATGAGGATGAGAACCAACTTGATAGATGAATCAAATTATATAGGTTTAATGAGGAGGAGAATATAGTTCTTCCAGCTTAAATGAGTTGTGTGGTAGTTTGGGGATAATTCTCTAAACAATTGTACCTTACACTCCATAGTAAAATGGAATTACTGAACGGACGAATAGAATTCTAAAGGAGATAGCTAACGCCATGCTCTTGAGTTTGGGTTTACCTTAAAACTTGTGGGGGAGGGAGGCAATTTTAACTACAAATTATATTCATAATAAAGTACCCCACAAGAAAACATGTAAGACTCTATATGAGTTATGGAATGGAAGGTTGTCAACATATAATTTTTTTAAAGTATGGGGTGCCTAGCTAAAGTAGCGATTCTTTCTCTGAAACAAACTCGGTAGGGACCTAAAATGATCGATTGCATATTCATCGATTATGCTCAAAATAATAACATATACAATTTTTTTTGTTCACAAATCTGAAAATGTGGAAATTCATGCCAATACTATCCTAGAATCAAGGCATACTTAATTCTTTGAGAATCTATATCCTATGAAAAGAAATTAAGGTGGACCTCCTTAGAAGAGAGTTAGAGAATTAGAATCTGAGAATGATAAAGTTGAGATCAAAGAAGCCAATCTTCAAAGGAGCAAGAGGTCATGGATTGATTAATCTTTTGGATATGATTTTCTAAGTA
Source organism: Eucalyptus microcorys (assembly GCA_014182515.1). Lineage (NCBI taxonomy): Eukaryota > Viridiplantae > Streptophyta > Magnoliopsida > Myrtales > Myrtaceae > Eucalyptus > Eucalyptus microcorys. Next base: position 29,489,842 of record CM024569.1, read on the forward strand.
TATGTTAGAATGTGAGCCTCAAATGTTTTAAGAGGCAATATCAATTCCAGATGCTCTTTACTAGAAAGAAGCTGTTGATAATTAGATTGATTATGTCATAAGTAATCACACTTGGGAATTGCTTAATCTTCCATCAAGAAATAAACCAACTGAATGTAAATGGATCTTCAAAAGAAAGTATAAAGCTAATGCTACTATAGATAAGTATAAAGCTCAGCTTTTAACTAAAGGATTTAGACAAAGAGAATGTCTAGACTACTTCAATACTTATTTATTTGTAACAAGAATAACATCAATTAGGATGTTGATTGCTATAGCCTCGCTATACAATTTTCAAGTATATCATATGGATGCAAAAACTACATTCTTATATGGTGATATTGACGAGGAGATTTACGTGGAACAACCTAAAGGATTTAAGGTCAAAAGACAAGAACATAAAGTGTTTAAACTCTTCAAATCATTGTCTAGTCTTAAACAAACTCCTAAACAATAGCATGAGAAGTTTGACCATGTGATGATCTAAAATGGCTACATAATTAACGAGCATGACAAATGTGTGCACATTAATTCCACGTCAATTTGATATATACTTATTTGTCTATATGTCAATGATTTGCTGATTTTTAGAAATAATGCTGAAGTAATCAAAATCAGCAAGAGTGTTATCAAGAAGAATTTTGAGATGAAAGACTTAGGTATTGCATATGTTATACTCAACATCAACATTCTAAGGAATTTAATGGTCTAGATTTAACACAATCTTATTACATTGAATTGGTAATTAAGAGATTTAAAGATTTGCATTAAACACGAGGATAGTCCTTTTCGTCCGCACCTAACTTTGAGAAAGAATACTGGAATCATTATCAGGCAGTTGAATTACTCTACAGTAATCGGTAGCATCATGTATATCATGAACTACACTAGAGTAGATATTGTGGACTTAGTAGAAAAAGTGAGTCTATATACAAGTAATCCTAGTCATGAGCATTAAAATGCACTTCTTAGAGTGTTGGGTTATTTATAAAAACCAAATACTATGTTCTGCAATATGACAAATATCCTACTCTTTTGGAAGGCTATTGTAATGCCAACTGGATTTTGGATTCCTATGAATCGAAATCAATTAACGGATATATTTTCATGTTAAAAGGTGTTGTAGTATAATCGAAATCCACAAAACAAATTCTAATAACATGATCCACAATGAAATCAGAGTTTGTTGCTTTGGATAAAGCTGTTAATTTTTAAAGAATGTTTCGTTGTGGCCAAAAGCTATGCCTCCAATATGCATTTACTATGATAATTAAGCAGCGATTGCAAGGGCACAAAGTGTGACATATATAATGATAAGTCTAGATATATTCGTTTTAGACATAATACTATAGGACTGTTGCTTTCAAATAAAATAATTTTTTTGAACTTTGTGAAATCAAAGGAAAATATTGCGGATATGCTCAAAAAAGATTTGTCAAGAGAGCAAGTAAACTAGGCATCAAGGGGAATGGGGTTAAAAGCCTTAACCTAATAAAGAGATTCCAAGGTGGAAGCCTAACCTAGCAATTGAAGATTCCATGGACTAGATTCAACACAACAACACAAATTTTGGAAACTCTAGTGAGTGCACTGTCTCCCACTCCTATGATGCAACAATGCTTCCTACAGAGTTTTAAGGGTACGTTTTGCATTTAATGATTCTTATAGCTTGGATTTCAATATCTTAGTAAGGAATGGTAGGATACCTTTAATAGAAATGCACCTATATGCGTGGAGTTAACCGATTCTATAAAAAATTTTAGAGGATAGATTTTTTAAAGCAAGCATGAATTTTGAGAGATTTGGGGTCGAGCAGATGAAAGCAACCGAGAACCAATCTTAATTCGGAAATACTCTATGTGAGGTCTATTGTTTGGGCTTACACTAACAACTAGCGTTTCAAGGCCTAGTCCATTGACTAATTAAATATGTCTGTTGTGTTTTCACTAAGGTTTAAAACAAAAGCTACCTATCTTGATGTAGTGTATTTCCATAGGTACATTTAGAATTTCTCGAGTCAAAATATTTTGTCTCGACAAGGACAAACCGTGATGTATTTGCTTCCTCTAAACTTCTAAGATCGATTTTTACCACTAGTATATCTTGAAAAAAAGCCAAGCTTCACTTGACCAACTCATATTTAAGTAATAGATTTGTCAAACTCGGTTCAGGTTGATAGTTCTTGAGTTTACCAAGGCCATATTTGGTAACTAGTCAAACAGTGCCTAATTATATTCTTTTGCACATCGGAACAGAAAAAAAAAAAATTCATTGGGTAACTTTTTTGTTCTTGAAAATAGATTTGGAATAGATTCAAATTGTAAAAATAAAAAAAAAATAAAAAATTTGTTTCTTTGTTTCTAAGAGCAACTCTAGAATCAAGCCGGCGTTGGCCTACCAGACAAGGGCTGGCAACCTTGTCGGCCTTGACAAGGCCAAAGGCTCGACCTCGCCTACCTGCTAGCGAGGCTTTGGTGAGGCCAACGATTGGCTAAAGGGAGAAGAAAAAAAATGAGAGAGAGAGAGAGAGAGAGAGAGAGAGAAATGTAATAAAAATATTTAAAAAATTAAAAGAAAATTTAAGTCAGAAAAGAATTTAAGTGTTATACCAAATGCATTTCTATAGTAGGAATAGAAATTTTATATAGTTATCAAATGCCTTTAAATACTCAAAAACTCGTCTATGGAATAGAATCATAAAAAATCAATTCTGAGCAAAATTGTTCCAGGGAATAAAATAATTACCAAAGGCATACCAAGTGGTTCAAGTACTAACTACATATGCATGACATATGAACATTATGTATGGCTATAATATAGTTTTCGCATGATCATATTGCATTTTCAGAATTCAAATTCAAGCTTCAGCTGATCTCGAATTAGAGGAATCGAGCTCCAGTTGTGCATCCGGCTGGGCACAATCGAGCTGATTCAAGCTCGAGTGTTAATTAAATTTCGTTGACCAATTATATCCTTTGCTTTTTCAAGGACGAATTTAAGGCCGGCTTAGCATGATTTTCACATGTTCAATTCGATGACGACTCTCTACATAGGAACACTAAAAGGAAAGTTATCGCCGAGTTTGACCATGACAATAAAAGTTTCCCCCACACGCTTCGACGGCAATGCGGACAGCACATACCATGAGATAGATGGCGGATGCGACGACGAAAGTCCAGTATCGGCCGAGATGGGCGTCCGCCAAGTATGCGCCGAGGACAGGCATGATCCAGACCATGCCGACCCAGTTGGTGACGTTGTTGGCCGACTTGACCGTGCCCTGGTGGAGCTTCTTGGTCATGTAGAGCACGAGGTTGGACGAGATTCCATGGTACGCCATTCGCTCGAAGACTTCGTACACTGCTTCCAATTCAGTCAACAAGTCAAAGCAAAGACTAACGAAGCAATTCTAGCCAAAAAGAAAAAGACTAACGAAGCAAAATAATATATATATATATATATATATATATATATATAAAATAAAACAAGCCAAATTGCATGACTGCTCAAGGATAATATACAAAGGGTTTTAGATTTTTCGCTTAAAAAAAGTTTATTTAGACAGATTCGAAAGATAGCAATACTAAAAAATGATTATCAGAGAAATACGACATGAGCTCATGCGATCCGGTGGATTTCATTGAAGTCGACTTACTTTGTAAGTTTAAGTGTAATAAATGACCATAAAATCATGGAGAATGAAAGGGAGCGGGCTTGCGTGGTTTAATGGACAAAATGACAAAAAGGACTGTCGCTATGAAGATGCATTATGAGAGGAATCTTGGAAGAAATGGGGTCAAATAGATGCCTCGAATCTCTTCTTTATGATTTGGAGTTAGTGTTTTTTTTTTTTGGGTTGGGGGGGGTGGGCGAGAGTTAACGCCAGCTAGCCTTTTCGCTGTCTAGGATTAAGACTAAAGCTGAAAATTAGGGATAGAAAAGATATGACAAATGGGCAAATTTGTGGTTGATTATTACGGGAAAATGTCATTAAAATGGTTCATGAAACTTTCATCTAACGTTCAATTTCATTCCTAAGCTTTCGATTTCTTCATTTGGTCCCCGAACTTTCATCTAATGTTCAATTTCATCCCTAAGTTTCCGATTTGCTCAATTTGGTCCTTGAAATTTCATCTATTGCTCCATTTAGTCCCTAACTATTTGAAAATTGACCAATTTCCCTTTTTTTTAATTTCAAATTGTTTTTTTATAAATAAATAAAAAAAAAACAAACTGGGTTTTTTTTTTTTCGGTCGAAGAAATACCACATTTATGCAAAGTAATAAAGGTCAATATTTTTTTCCTTTCTCCATATTAAAAACAAATTGAAAAAGGGACAGTAATAATAAACAAAGGTAAATCTCGCATTTTGATTTCTTTTTTGTATATGCAAATTACTTGAATAATGCACAAAAGCCCATCAATCAATTTTTTTATGGACTTCACCGAAAAGGGAAAAATCGATTGATGGGCTTTTGTAGATTATTCAAGTAATTTGCATATACAAAAAAGAAATTAAAATGCAAGATTCACCTTTGTTTATTATTACTGTCCCTTTTTCCATTTGTTTTTAATTTGGAGAAAGGAAAGAAATATTGACCTTTATTACTTTGCATAAATGTGGTATTTTTTCGACAGTTTGGTTTTTTTTTTTTTAATTTATAAAAAAACAATTTGAAATTTAAAAAAAAAAAAGGGAAATTGGTCAATTTTCAAATAGTTAGGGGCCAGATGGAGCATTAGATGAAATTTCAAGGATCAAATTGAGCAAATCAGAAGCTCAGGGATGAAATTAAACATTATATGAAAGTTCAGGGACTAAATTGAGCAAATCGAAAGTTTGGGAATGAAATTGAACATTAGATGAAAGTTCATGGACCATTTGTGACATTTTCCCATTATTCTATTAGGAGAAGGTATTATTGGCTCTTTTCAGTATCTTCTACATATATCTCGACTAGTTATGATCTCTCTAGGGTAGAAATTTCTCACGAGGAAGTCAAAAGTTTTAGGTTCTAGTTTTGTACTTACTGTAGATAAAAATGTGTATCCAAAGCAAATGGAAGCTTCTCATCTTTCTTGACTTTCAAGACAGTGGGATGATGATACCCTAGCCAATTTATGGTGGTATCATTCTGATTACCATTATCAATAATTGTACAAAGTAGCATATTCTAGACTTTGTAGATGCCAAAGTACTTTCAGTAGGTTGGAAAAATTGAATTGGAAATTAAATATGAAGATATGCTAGCTAATTAACTATTTATGGGGCAGATATTGTTTACTTTTCTGGAGAATAATAATGGCCACCGGTATCCTATCTGAAAATTGGAAAAGTGCCTTTATTGTGTATCTTAATCGACATCAATTATATTTTCATGGGTCCACATTGGGGCCTGGGAAAAATGCGAATGGTCCACATTCGGTATGTATTTTTCAATTGCGATTGAATTTGTTTGTCATATTAGAGATCATACGTTTTCCATTTTTTTGCGCGAACTTTCATATCTATGCACAGTTCTCTTCCACGAAACTAAGGTTAAATTTGAAATATTGATGACCCAGAGGAAGTATTCTCCAACATGCCAGGGAGAGCACAACAACAAAGGATGGAAAGAGAGAGAGAGAGAGAGAGAGAGAGAAATAAACAAGCGCGAGGCACAACCGCCAAAGCAACAAGATGAAGAAAGAAATTATTACTTCAGCCGCTTATGTCTGTATTTCGCAATTCAACAATGATAATGGGAGGTTGTCGGTTAGATTTAAATTTCCAGCTGCGCTCAAAAGCCGACAGGAGGCATTCACACGTTGCAAGGTTCACCACTCAATCATCAAGAAAGTCCAGGAAAGAAAATCGAAAGGGAAAAGGAAGCTCCAAAGTATGTGGAAGAGCATGACGATGCATCCCAACCAATCAACAACCCCCCACAAAAATCACATCAGCAGGCGCAAGAAAACAAGAACTCTCTTCAACCCTTGAACTTAGACTTCCTATTGTTCCCATTTAATATGCAGAGAGAGAGAGAGAGTACCAACGACGAAGGAGCAGGCGGTCCATCCGCCGCGCTTCAACCGACGGACAGGATTCCCTCGGAGATCAACAGTCCCATCTTGGGTGTAATCATCAACTCCTTCTTCCACCAGTGACATTTTTCTTATGTATACGAGTTTGTGTTTCTCTGGTTGTTGCACAGTACAAGCTCTTCTGTACTAAAACCTATCTTCTGCAAAGAACTTAGCAATCCCAAAGCCACCCCTTTATAGCCCTCCGCAGATTCGAGTCTCTCTCTCGCTCGCTCGCTCGCTCGCTCCAGTTGATTTGACTTCCCCATCTCTTACCTCGCACGGCTTGCAATTAACAAAGGTATCCCGATCGGGAAATGACACAAACACCCTCCCCATGTCGACTTTCTACTTTTGTCTTGTTCTTGCAATTTGCTTTCTCTTTAGCTTTTCCTCGGTTCTTTAAGAGATCTCACATCTACGCAAGTCTTAATGGACGAGCTTAGCGGATCTGACTGTCACGTCGTTGGCCGAAACTTATAAACCAATCACTAGCGTGCAATCAATAAGGAAAAGGAGGTGCAGGAAGACAGGAATTATAATCCAAGACCTCTCGATATTGTCAAGAAGAGATCATCTGATGCCTGCGGTCAATAAGGAAAATCTTTCGAGCAGTCTTTTTATGCTTCCCAAAGGTAATTTAGAATTGGGCATAACCTGTCATTGCCACGCCGGATGAGCAATGCATTTGTAGTATTATTTATAAATAAGATTTGTCAAAGGGCGCATCTTACATAAGCCGAAATGATCCACATGAGTATTCATGAGGATTTGTATGTCGAATCTTATTTATAAATAATATCACAAGTGCATTGCTCATTCGGCATGGCATTGATAGGTTATGCTCAATTATAAATTAATGAATACTCATGTTGATCATTTTGGCCCATGTAAGATGCGTTGGATCATTTCAAAATCGTGCATATACTTTGAACACTCCTTTATGGACTCTACCCAAGCTGAACACGTTGCTGGCCCGTTCATCACTTGCATAATGATTTTATAGGGGTGCGTTGTTAAGTTATTTGGACTTGGCATATCGGGGCAGGATTGCATGACCTAACTTTCTGGCAAGCACAATCGCAACCCCTTCAAATGGAAAAGGTATTTTATCGCCGGTCACACCACGTCTGGGTGCCGACCCAATTGGTAACGTTGTTGGCCTACTTGACCGTGCCTTGGTGTAGCTTCTTGGTCATGTAGAGCACGAGGTTGGACGAGATTCCATAGTACGCCATCCTCTCGAAGACTTCGTACACTACACCCAATTTAATGAACAAGTCAACGCAAAGACTAACGAAGCCAACCTATATATATAATAAAACAAGCCAAATTGAATAATTGCGGCCAGGCTCTATCCGATCTGCACTACTGCTCAAGGATGATATGCATAGGATTATTGATTTTTTTGCTAGAAAAAGTTTGTTCAGACAGAGTCAAAGAATAGCAAGACGAAAAAATGATCATCAGAAACATGAAATGACGCAGGCTCGCGTGATCTAGTGGATTTAATTGAAATCGGCTTACTTAATGTTTAAGTGTAATAAATGACCAATAAAATCATGGAAAATGAAGGGAGGAAAGTGAGAATACACAATGGGCGGGAAAAGTGCCAAAAAAGTCCTAAACCTTTTGGCTTTATGCCGATTTAGTCCTAAATCTTTTTTTGGTGCCGATTTAGTCCTAAACCTTTTTACGTTGTGCCAATTCAGTCATTTCCGGTCAATTTTGGCCAGATTTTGCTGACTAGACACCGGCCGGGCCGACGTGGCTGGCCGATCAAAGACTAACGTGTACAACTTTTAATAATATTTTAATATTTTAGAATATTTTAGAATATTTTTTATTTTATATTCTCTTTTTTTATTTTTTTTATTTTCTTTATTCTTTTTCTTTTTTCTTCTCATCTTCTTCCTCTAGCTGGTTGCCGGAGCTCAACGACCGGCTAGAGGCGACAGCCGGCGAGGTCAACCTCACCGGCCACCTCGCCAGTGGTCGCGAGGGCGGCCTCGTGCCGAGCGGGCGAGGCTCGCCCTTGCCGGATCTGACGAGGTCAAGCCCTCGTGCCGGGTGGGCGAGGCTCGCCCTCATTGGATCTAGCGAGGATCAAGCCTCGCCCATGGCCAGCGAGGGTGAGCCTCGCCAGCTCGGTGCGAGACCAGCTGGACTCCTCCTCGGCTCCGTTCTCCGATCCCAATCTCGCCCTAGAAATTTCCTCCCTCCTCCGCTCGTCGTCGTCGTCGTCGTCGTCTCTAGGGTTTACGGGAGCTCGGGGTGTCTTCGGTCGCGTTGCTCTAGCCCCGGATGTTCGCCTGTTTCTCCCACGGCGGCGATCCGTCGGGGGTGGGGGTTTTGTGATTCCTGGGGTTCTCCAAGGCAACTGGCCTCGCGCCGAGCTGGCAGGGCTCGCCCTCGCCAGCCATGGGCGAGGCTCGACCCTCGCCACCCAGGCTGCGAGGGCGGCTTCGCGCCGGGCGGGCGAGGCTTGCCCTCGCCGGATCTGGCAAGGTCGACCTCGCCGGCCGTCGCCTCTGGCCGGTTGCCGAGCTTCGGCAACCGGCTAGAGGAAGAAGATGAGAAGAAAAAAGAAAAGAATGAGAATAAAAAGAGAAAAAAAATATTCTAGAATATTCTAAAATATTAAAATATTATTAAAAGTTGTACACGTCAGCGCCGATCAAGCCATGTTAGCCAGCCGACGTCCAGTCAGCAAAATCCGGCCAAAATTGGCCAGAAATGACTAAATTGGCACAAATGACTAAATCAGCACAAAGCCAAAAGGTTTAGGAATTTTTTGGCACTTTTCCCCACAACGGGCAACTTGCGTGATTCAATGGACAAGATTAATTTCTTTTTTAAACCTATTTCTGAAAATAAAAAAAATAGATTTGGCAAAAAATAAAATAATTATCATGTGCACCCTTATTAGCTAGCTTCTCCATGTCTCACCATCATATAGTATGACTGTCGTATACATAATATTTTTTCTTTCTACATTTGCCCATTATTTTGTTCTCTAATAGCTGTTAGATGTATGCTTCGAGAAAAAAAAAATCATTGAATTGAAAACTCCAAATAGAGAACTCATAGAGAATTGTGTCTTGTTGTTGGAGATTGCATTGGGAGGAATTTTCTCATAAGGTGTTGAGATGTGTGTATGAGTTTTGTTAAAAATGTCCTACATGAAAAATTGATATGGTGTGAAGCAGTCAATAATCTCATTTGCATCACAAGCTTCAACCTTTTAGTAGAGGTGGATCCAATTGCTTATATTTGACAACTTCAAACTTTGACTCCTTATTGATGATCTCCCAACTGAATACATCGAGTTTCTATTGCGTCAACCCAACAAATGGCATTATTGGTCAGCCTCTAATCCATGCTGCTTTTTGGTGAATACCTTCTGGAAGGAATCTCACCACCAACGCCGTCCCAATGGCAACCTTCATTGTCTGGTTTGACGCAATAATTCAAGGATGAAGGTGAGCATTGTTTGTTGTGGTCTTCGCACGTAACAAAGTGGAGATTCAAGTCAAGGCATCTTAAGGTTAAGGCGTCGAAGAGTCTAACATCCTGAAGATGTCAATCTTCTGTTGAACCAACCTTGTACAAGGATGTCAATGCCTTTGCAGCTGAGTTTCACATTTTAGTATCCGTCATATGCAATTTCGTTTGTTGTTTTATCATAATAGTTGTGTGAAGATGGATCAATCATTTCTCGTTAACTGACATTTACGACGATTGAACTTGTACAATGAATTGCCAGAGTTTTGACCATCTGATACTGAAAGCAATTGCGGACCAGGAGTTGTCATTCGAATGTCGCCTTTGAGCTCGACGGCATGCAAACTAGCAAAGAAAGGCAAAGCCGTACCAGTGAATGGACTGTCTAGAGATTGTATCTTCATCTTTTTCCAAGGAGAATAAATATCATCTTCTTCATCATCATCATTTGCGTATAAATGTAAAGCTGCACATCGTAGTGATGACGCCAAGAGCCATACAAGTGCTGGATATTATACACCAGGCAGAGCTTAGACTATAAGACGTGCACATAGTTATGTCACCGGCACTTCCTGGTTATGTACCTTCTCCAGCCCTTTCAATTCTTCCTCAAGCACCACCATTGAATCTGAGACCTCGGCACGATACACATAGAGTTTCGCCACGAACAGGAAGAATGCAAAATTCAGGACGTTGAGCACCACAAAAAAGGCATAGTAATAGTCGAGGTGCGATGCATTCAGGTTGTTTAGTATCCACCCATGGTGGCCGTGCCTCTTAGTGATATCCGCGACGGTGGATAGGAGGAAGCTGCTGAGGAAGTTCCCGACCCCCAAAGTGGTCATTGAATAAGAAGTGCCCAAGCTCTTCATGCTCTCCGGCGCTTGGTCATAGAAGAACTCGATCTTTGCTACTTCCAGGAATGCATCAGCCGTTCCCATGAGCACGAATTGAGGAAGCAGAATGAAGATCGTCATTGGGATTTGTCCTCCCGATTCGACCAAATTGTGCTCCCTAGCCACTCGGAGCCTCCATCTCTCGGTGAAGGACGCCACAGTCATGATCACGATGTGGAGGACGAGGCCGATCCCCATCCTGCAAAGAAGACTGATGCCTCTCGGGTTCTTGGTCCATCTTTGCACGATCTTGACGAAGAATCGGTCGTACAACACAACAGAGACGAGCATCGAGATGGTCACGAATCCAGATAGACTCGCCGGGGGGATCTTGAAGCTGCCGATGCTTCTATCTAAGGTAGTCCCTTGCTTGACAAAGAGGGTATTGATTTGAGCCATCATGCAGCTTGGGACGAAAGTCGCGATCAGGATAGGGATCATCCGCAGCATTTGTTTTGTTTCCTCGACTTGGGTGACCGAGCATAGCTTCCACGGAGAAGTCGTACCGGTTTGGACGCATGCTTTGTTCAAGAATCTGCATGGAGAGTGAATCACACAGTTTATCAAAATGTTAACTCGAGAGCTAATGTATTTCAGATTGGGACACAGAAGAAGTGGAGATTGATGCAAATTACTACCTCAAGGTTGGTGTGGAGTCAATCCTAAATTTCCCCTTCTTTGTATACTCATGCAGGTCGAGCTCATAAAGCTCCTTCGCATCACTCGGGACCCGCACCCTCCACTTCCTCACGGCAGCCACGATAACCCGGGCCATCCTTGTGAACGGGCTGCCCGCAGGCACCCGGTGCCGGTAATAAGGGGTCCCTGCGAGGAAGATCCCGATTGAGATCGCGAGCCCGAGGGTCGGGAGCCCATACCCGAGAGTCCAGCCTACATTGTCCTGTATATACACGAGGATGGTGTTCGCAAATAGGGTCCCAAAGAAGATGCTGAACATCCACCAGTTGAAGAAGGAGAGCTTGTGGTTCTTCTCCTTCAGGTCAAAGTCGTCGAACTGGTCCGCGCCGATCGTCGAGATGTTGGGCTTGGTCCCGCCAGTGCCGACTGCCAGCGTGTACAGCGCGCCGAAAAAGACAGCAAGCTGCAACGTGGAGGCCTTCTTGCAATTGTCGACGTTCGCCTCTGAGCAGTGAGGCGGCCTGAGGCCGGGAAGCGAGACGGCCAGGGTCAACACCAACATGCCCTGGATGAAGTAAGCTAGACATGCTCAATAATTCAATCCATGAGGAAAAGAGTATCTTTTGCACGAGAACAAGTCGATCTCTTTTCAATTAGGCAAACACATCGCTCGTTACCTATTGGTGAACAACGTTCTTATATTTAACATCGCATTTACATTTAATAAATAACATGGTGAATTTTAATTGTGTATTTAAATTTAATCTATAGACTTTAATATCTTTAGTTTGTGTGTAATTCAGTTTTAAATTTCCCGATTTTCGAAATCCCCCGTGATTTTTTACGTCTTGAAACAGACAAAACAGTATTCTAACATATATTCTCTTGGAAGTATGCGATGGAATAGTTGACTAGATGACTGAACCACGTTGGTTCGATAAGCATGGACGACCAAGGAACATGGCGACAACCTCCGATTTGAGAGGGGTCAGCCCTTCCAAACGGCGGTCCAATTTGTCTTTTTTATTCATTAATTATTATTAATATATCGAGCAGTATAGGATTTTTTTTTCAAAGCATTTTGAGCCCTTCACGGAAAATTATTCTCTCTACCTTGGACTTTTCAAATCACGTGGACTTAGAAATTGGAAAATTCTTTGGCCGGCAAATGAAGACAAAATTGTCCTCGAGTTCCATATGGAGCGCGAGGAATTGGATCTTATGTACAACCCATAACTACTACAATTATAGCATATAGCTTAGAAGAATCAAAGTTAAATTTTAATCTGCACAAAAGGGAATCCCTCGTGTATAACGAGTTGTTGACTAGCATCGAATCTGTCGACAGCACTCATAAATCTGTTGATAAATTAAATTAATCCCTCATGCATATGAATAATATAAATGGATAAATGATATAGCTTTAAAAGATTCATATTATATTTTAAGAATTCAAATTCGAGCTCAAGCCGATCTTGAACTAGACGAATTAAGCTCCGATCTTGCATCCACCTAGGCGCAATCGAGCGGGATTCGAGCTCAAGTACTAATTAAATTGTATCGACTCGACTCTGATTATATCCTTTGTTTTTTCAAAGGACAAAAGTCAGGCCGGCGTAGCATGATTTCAACATGTCAATCCGATAGTCACTCTCCATATGGGAACATTGAAAAGGTTATTGCCGAGTCTGATAATGACCATAAAAGTTTTCCCCACTCCATCGGAGAAGTGGGTGGCACATACCGTGAGATAGATGACGGACGCGACGATGAAGGTCCAGTAGCGGCCGAGATGGGCGTCCGCGATGTACGCGCCGAGGACAGGGGTGATCCAGATGGTGCCGACCCAATTGGTAACGTTGTTGGCCGACTTGACCGTGCCTTGGTGTAACTTCTTGGTCATGTAGAGCACGAGGTTGGACGAGATCCCATAGTACGCCATCCTCTCGAAGACTTCGTACACTACACCCAATTTAGTCAACAGTCAACGCAAAGACTAACGAAGCCAACCAATAAACACACACACACACACTACACCCAATTTAGTCAACAGTCAACGCAAAGACTAACGAAGCCAACCAATAAACACACACACACACACTACACCCAATTTAGTCAACAGTCAACGCAAAGACTAACAAAGCCAACCAATATATATCATAAAACAAGCCAAATTGGATAATTGCGGCCAGGCTCTATCCGCTCTGCACTACTGCTCCAGGATATTAAGCATAGGATTATCGATTTTTCGCTAAAATTTTTTTGTTCAGATAGAGTCGAAGAATGGCAAGACGAAAAAATGATCATCAACATGACATGATGCGGGCTTGCATGATCCAGTGGATTTAATTGAAATCGACTTGCTTAATAATATGTTTAAGTGTAATAAAAGGACCAATAAAATCATGGAAAATGAAGGGAGGAAAGTAAGAGGTACACAACGGGCAGCTTGCGTGAATCAATGGACAAGATGACAAAAGGAGATTGTCGCAATGAACATGAATTATCAGAGAGGAATCTTGGAAGAAATGGGGCATAATATGTGGTTCGGATTTCTTCTTTTATGATTTGGAGTTAGTGTTTTTCTTTTTCTTTTTTTAATATATTCGATTTGGAGTTAGTGTTAGGCAGCTAGCTTTTTCGCTGTTCAAGATTAAGACTGAAAGCTGGAAAATTGGGGACAGAAAAGATGTGACAAATGCGCCTATCTGTGGTTTGATTATTCTATTTGGGAGAAGGTATTACTGGCTCTCCTCAGTATCTTCTGCATATATCTCGACCGGTCATGAACTCTCTCTAGTGTAGAATTTTCCCAAGAGGAAGTCAAAGTTTTCGGTTCGAGTTTTGTACTTATTTTAGATAAAAATTAAATCCAAAGCAAATGGAAGCTTCTCATCTTTCTTGACTTTCAGCCCTAGCGAATTTATGGTGGTATCATTCTGATTACCACCATCATCATGGATAGTAAAAAGTAGCATATTCTAGATTCACAATAATGGGATTTAAGGATGACTTTGTAAATGCCAAAGTACTTTCAGTAGGTTGGAAAAATTGAATTGCAGATTGAATATGAAGATATGCCAGCCAACCAACTATTTATAAGGCAGATCTTGTTTACTTTTTCGGAGAATAATAATGGCCACTGGTACCCTATCAGAAAATTGGAAATTTGTCTTTATAGTGTATTTTGCAGCTCAACCTACTTCTTCTGCAGAGTCTTAAAGCCATGGAGAAGAGACTTCGCACATATAGCTGCTTTCACTCAATCTTTACACCCACTTTGGAAGGAGCGATGTCTGCATGATCCTAATTATCTGAATGGAAGTCAATCGTATTTTTGCGGGTCCACATCGGGGTCCACAAAAAATGCGAATGGTCCACACCCACCAATGGGTGTTTTGCGACTGCAATTGAATTTATTCAGTGTATTATGTTCATACGTTTTTTTCCTTTTTCTGCGCGAACATTGGTCTCTATGCACAGTTCTCTTCCATGAAACTAAGGTTAAATTTGAAATATTGATAACCCAACTGAAGTATTCTACAACATGCCGAGGAGAGCACACCAGCAAAGGATGGACAGAGAGAGAGATAGAAAAGCGCGAGGCACAACCTCCAAAACAACAAGTTGAAGAAAGAAATTATTACCTCAGCCGTCTATTATTATGTCAGTATTTCGCAATTCAATGATAATAATGGGGGCTTGTCGGGTAGGTTTAACTTTCCAGCTGCGCTCAAAACCCAACACGCGGCATTCACTCATTGCAAATTTGCAAGGTGCACGACTCAATCATCAAGAGAGTACAGGAAAGAAAATCAAAAGCAAAAAAGTAGCTCCAAAATATGTGGAAGAGCGTGACGATGCATCTTAACCAATCAACACACCCCAGAAAAAAGCACATCAGCAAGCGCAAGAAAACAAGAACTCTCAGCCCTTGAACACAGGCTTCCCATCATTCACATCTAATATGCGCACAGAGAGAGAGAGAGAGGGTACCAACGACGAAGGAGCAGGCGGTCCATCCACCGCGCTTCGATCGACGGACAGGATTTCCTCGGAGATCAACGGTCCCATCTTGGGTGTAATCATCAGCTCCTTCTTCCACCAGTGACATTTTCTGTGTATAAAGATATGAGTTTGTGTTTCTCTGGGTGTTGCACAATACAAGCTCTTCTGCACTAAAAGCTATCTTCTGCGAAGAGCTTGGCAACGCTAAAGCCACCCTTTTATAGAGCCCTCCGCAGATTTGAGTCTCTCTCTCTCTCTCTCTAGCTCGCCCGGTTGAGTTGACTTTTCCCATCTCTCACCTCACACGGCTCACACGGCTTGCGATTATCAAAGGGTATCCCGATTGGAAATGACACGAACGCCCTCCCCATGTCGACCTTCTACTTTTGTCGTCTTCTTGCAATTTGCTTTTCCTATGTTCTTTAAGAGATGTCACCTCGGACCTGAGATGTGATAATGGCCATTTTTATCATGGACGAGTTTAGCGGATCTGACTGTCACATGGGTGGCCGAAAATAAACCTATAAGCTAGTCACTGGCGTACGGCCAATAAGGAAAAGGAGGTGGAGGAAGATATGAATTATAATCCAAGACCTCTCGATATTGTCAAGAAAAGATCATCTTATGCCTAAAATTTCCAACATAGCTGGTTAGCCGGCAGTCAATACGGAAAATATATTGACTAGGCACTGTAATGCTATTCATAAGTAAGACTCGTCATGCAAGTCCTCGTGAATACTCATGTTGATTGTTTTGGCTTATGTAAAATGCACACGAGCATTTCAAAATTGTACATATACTTTGAACACTACCTTCTGGACTTTGCCCAAGTCAAACACATTGCTGGCCCGTTCATCATGTGGATAATGATTTTAAAGTGGTTTGTTGTTAAGTTATTTGAACTTAGCGTGTCAAGGCATGATTACATGACCTAACTTCTTGGCAAGCTAAAAGGATATTTTATCGTTGGTCACGTGACTGATGTGGCATTACTAACCAATTATGTTATTAGTGTAATATGTATCACAAATTATTTTTACGTTTGAATTTTGAAGAGACCATCTTTTATTTGTCAATTTCTCCACGTGTCATCTCTATGAGGAATGCCTGTCATATATGAAATGCATTCTCCCTCCACGCTTAATATTTTTTAGATGTGTGCTTTGAAAAAATTTCATTGAAGCACAACGATAGTAAACAACCTATCACTACTGTTCGTCTTACCATCTCTCTCTCTCTCTCTCTCTCTCTCTCTCTCTCATTATAGATATAAATATTGGGCAAAAATCACAAAAAAGAAAAAAATCCTAAACTATGTCCACTATGAGAAATTTACTCTAATTTTTTCTGTGATATTAAAAATCTCAAATATATACCTATGTGACATATTTACCTTTCGTCAAAATTCTATCAATGAGAACCAATTAAAATTTGCTTACATGAATGCTAAAAAACAAACAGTGTTGATAGAGCGTCCATGTGGCTTAAGTGAAATAAAAACAATTTTATTTTGGTTGGAAAAATTATCTAATTGAATCTTAACGGAGGGTAAATGTGCCATATAAGTATTGGGTTTTTTATGTCATAATTTTTTTTTTAGGGTAAATGTATCATAATTGGCATGATTTGAGTATTTTTTTTCTGCGGCTTTTCCCTATACACACACACCCACATTATTGAAATTAACATGCTATCCCACATACACAGCCTTTTTTCTCATCCTTTTCAAGGGACTACCTATTGGTCTTTAGAGAATTATTAATTCATACCAGAAGATTTCCAGGTCTCGAAAATTTTCTAATTTACATGATCCAAAAAGTGGCAAATGAAGATCACACTTAAAGGCAAGCTCTACGGTCTTGGAATTGAGTTTGTTGCCAATGGGATAGCTTAGCTTGGTGCGTCAGCTCCCCTCCCCGAGCTTCCAGATCTAGATGCGGAGGCTTGGCTCTGACTTCACAGTGGTCGAGCCTTAAAGCAGGCACAACGTCAACCTCTAATGTAGTTGACGAGCTCGGTGCTGGCACGAGCTCGTCCATCGCGGAGTCAGATAGAGAAGATGACGACGGACCAGGCACGGGCTCTCCTGCTATTACGAGCTACGTTGTAGACGACAAGGGTAACAAAGAGACGATGACGGCGAGCAGAGACACTCGAGTCGGATTGATGGTTCACTGATGACGATGAAGACGGAGGTGGTGGCTCATTTGTATCTGTGGTTGAGGGACTCAAGTGAGAGAGGAAGATTGAGGGATGTGTGCTTGGTGATAAGATTTTGCTTGGTCTTGATTGGGTGCGCTGCAGATCAAATAGAAAAGGGCTCGTGTAGCAATCTCACATGTGACTATCGATAGAGCTTTAACCTTTAATTCCACGTTAGCAAGTAATGTGGATTTATTGCTGACATGGAATTGCCTCATCGGACGATTAACTTTGGATGACATTTTAACGGAGATCTAATTTGGAACTAAAGTTGGTGATTTTTATGAGTCAAAAGAATGTTTTGATCAGGATTAAGACTTCACCTAAAGTTTGTGTATTTCTTTTAGGAAATTAGACCCTTTAGCAACATCTCTTGTTGGATTAAACTGAATTGTAAAATATCATGAAAAGTGAAATTAGAGTTTTTTTTTTCCTCTTTTCTTTTGAATATAAGTATATTGAATGTCTTAAAACTTGTTACAAAAATACAATTGAGTTTTAAAATTTTCAAAAAGTGCACTCAAATTCTAAAACTTATTACGAAAGTGTAATCACGTCTCAAAACTCTTAAAAAATGCAATAAAATCCTAAAACTTGTCAATTTTGTGCAATCAAGTCATTCAATCAACTCTGCCCAACTAGAAAAATGGAAAATTTTAGTAAAGTTTAGGATTTGATTGTACTTTTTGAAAGTTTTATGACTTAATTATATTTTTGTAATAAGTCTTAGGATTTTTAGTGCACCTATCCCTTTTTTTCTTTTTTTTTTATGCTATTGCAATAATCTCTCTGAAATCTGAATTAAAGCGCCATACATCGGGTGCGTTTGGTAGGATTTTGACAAAGGCCTTTGGGGCCCTAAAGACCTATGGCAAAAAGAAAATGTGTTCACTAAACACGTTTGAGAGAGTTTTGGGGAGATACATTGCATCTTCAAAACTCACCAGAGGGCTCTTCTCGGGACCACTCCTCACCATCCTCCACGAGTTCATGACAGCAACGTTGAGTCAGTGTGACCATCTCTCTTTTCGAGCACGAGTAAATCTAATTGAGCAACGGACGATTGATATGTAGCCCCACATATTCAACCACGCGCGTCGACCAATTCCTTGTTCGCACATGGTTGTTCAGAGCATTGATGCTGACCCTTGGTTCTCCCAGTTTGGTTCGAGAACTGAAACTCAATTCTATGCCACACCAAGTTGCAATGTAAATGGCCATACGGAGTTTTCTGAGAATATACACAATATCTGCTTTTGCATAATCAAAAAAATCCAACTAAACAACGACTGTTTCTTGGCCTCATTTGACAAAAACTAATCGAGTTGATACTTTCACGTCAAACTTTAGACTAATTGTCCCACATTACATCCGCATACAGACTTCTAACGGCTCACATAATTACTGCAGCATGAAATGGAGATACAAGATCCCGACACGACAAGATAACCCTAGTCAAACAAAAGAGAGTAAGCTATCTGAGGAAAGCTCGAATCGCACAAGATACAGAAGTGCACTAGCCAAATATTGCGCGCTTCATGGATATAATTGAGTCATCTTACTGAGGTCGTCAATGGTGGTTGCAACATAAAGCATCCAGGAGTTCTAGAGCAAATTGGCGCAGTCCTTTCTCTCAGAACAACATTAATAAAAGTAACTGATCTAAGTGAATGGAATGTGGGCGTGTGTTTGTCATTACATTATTAATTTTCTTTGTGGTCGAACATTACAGTATTAATTTACTTTTTTAATTTAGTAACGAGTAGCGTTTCATTATCCTGTAAAAAGATAATGGCTTTTGAACGAATCTGGATTCCTTTTGCCCCATGTAGTTTTCACTCGTGTGCTTCTTCTAGGTTAGACGCATTTTCATCCAACCTAGATCGACTCTTTCATATACACCTGATTTTGTGAACTTGGTACTTTGAAAACTCAAGATTTTAAGTCAGATTCTTATCTCTACATATGCAAAGCCTATATGGCTTTTGACTGTTGAAACTGACATACATGCAATCGCAATGGCAAGTTTCGTGTCAGCTTTAATTGGAAACTGGTTAAAAATCGACATCTCACCTCCTAGATGGTCGTCAGAAGACCTCGTGTGTATCGTCATCCCTTAGTTTGATAAAGAAAAATCATTTTAGAGCAAGCTAAGTCTATAGTTTAAGCTTTATGGGTCAGACTTGTTTGGTTTTGGAGCCAAGGATCTCAAAGTCGAATCTTAGCAGACCATCACTCGCTTGTGGGATTTCCTCTCGTTAAGCGCATAATAAGTTTTCCTTATTCCTTGATATCCATGCGCGTGGGATTCACATGCTTAAGCGCTCCATCATTAAATCAACCTTTATGTTAGGAGCAGTGTTAGGGTATAAAATCCTTTTAGTGGTGAGTTGTGGCCCGGAAGCCTAAAAGTAAGGAAAGGAAATAGCTCAATGTGAAACGGAAGAGATTTGCTCAGAAGGTATTTAGAGGTGTTTTGCTTAGAGTCCCTCTCATAGATTCGGAAATGGGATCAAACAAGAGTTGGCCGGCCTCCTCCTTATCTCTTCTCTACCAATTATTTCGTCCTTGCGCACGAAAGAGTGAGTTTTCCTCCTCCTGATGGCGACTGTTACCTCATTCACGTGTATCTAAATTTCTTCCAAAGTCCTTCAATCACACTTTAAGGCTCTGCATGAGCCGGTTTCATCACGATGTTGTTGTTAGTCGTGGCGCTTTGCCTCAGCTCTCGGAGGAGATTTGAGTGGCGGAGCCAAGATAAATTTCTTTAGGAATTGATTGAATAAAGGCAAAACGCACATTCATACACAATCAACTAGTCCGATTATAACAAATTTTAAAAAACCAACTCCAAAAATGTGCAAAACTACCAAAGGTGAAATTTATGAGGAGGAATATATGGTTAGGTTAAAAAATATATACTTTTGTAAATAAAAGTTTCGAAACAAAAAAGAAAGGTATAAATTGAGGTAGGCTAACAATATCACCTAGTGGGGATGAATGCGTGAATTTAACAATCTCGCTAATTATTACAAAAAAAAGTGTCAAGATGAATATGATTAGGAGCAGATAAAATAGAATATGAATATGATCAAATTTTGGTAATATTTAAGTTATCTAGTGCAGTGCTTCAATCAAGCAATAAATGAATATATATAGAGAGATAGAATACTTTGCACATAGAGCTTTATAGTGGTTCAGCTTAACGTAAATTTACATCCACTCTTCCATGCTAACAGTCTACTAGTTAAATTCCAATAATCAATGAGAACTTACAGTAGCAACACTCTTAAGCACTTCTCTTCGAAGTAGGTGCTGCTAAGGGTGTGCAAAGGAATTAGAAACTACTAAGACAGCCTGAACTGCCTGAACCGCTCGGACCTCTCGGACTACCTAGACCACCGGGAATCAGATTGAGCCAATCCGGAATCGACGATTCTCATGAGGACTGGTCCAATTCTTGTTTCCAATTTACTAGTAGCTATGAATGTTGGTCCGGCTCCCATTTTCAAGCGTTGAACCACCCACTCGGACTGGATGTATGTATTTTTAGAAAAAAAAAATTCCAACTCAATTACTTAATTATTTTGTAATTTTTTACCAATATATATGTACATATATATATTTGTAATATTGGCCATTATTGACTAACTTTGTCTCTCGGATGCGTAATAGGATCCCCCTACTTATTGTTCATTCTAAATAATCCATTTACTAATTTCTTCATTAAAACAAAATAAACAAATGGAAAGGATGAAGAAGACAGATTGAAAATGTACATAAATGTTGTGGCACTTTATCGTCATGATACAAACTTTAAAGCCAATGGCTTGTTTTAAGAGCATAACTAGGTCTCTTTTTAGCCATCGCCGTGATTAAATTAGGTTGAAATTAAAAAAGATGGATTAAGTGATTAATGTTTTGACTTCTATGGAGGTTAGGACTTCGAATGTAGAGTCTAATTCTCCACATATTCCTGCTGTCAGGAAACCCTTGGAGGACCTCACCAAGATCTTTGGAGAAATTAAGTTCCTAGCTAACGAGTATTGTTGATTCATTCTACCCTATAATTTTAATCCTTAATCAAAATCAATGGCTCGCAATTCAACAAGCTATATTGCTCTACATAAAAACTAGGTTCACCGTGATATTAATTGATAAGAGCAATTTTATAGGGAATGGGAACTGGTTTTATAGATCCACCTGAGAACTAGAATAAACCGATGGTTTGGTTCCCAAGTGGATCCTTAGAGCCAACAAGTAATTCCTGATTTCAATTTTTCGGTACCGATCCTTAGTGAACGGCTTACTGTTCCAAGGAAGGGCCACCCACCCTGATTATGCTCACCCTTAGGTGTTGCTTATAGACAAACTAATAGGACTCAGTATCTCACACCTAAACACAAACTATCACTCTACTAACACTTCTAAAAAGATTAAAATCGAATGCTCACAAAAGACAAATAAGAATTTGTGAAGCTTTCTTAAGTTTTTTGTTTCTCTTGATCTATCTTTCTCTTTGATGCCTTGGTTTTCTTTTACACTCCTCAGCATCTAAAACTTTCCATTTGGAAAATCTCAAGAGTATCAATCGCCAAACTAGCCGTTGGACAATTCTTGAGAAGATCATGGTAGCTGTTGAGGTTGAAAGGTTGAACAATTAGAGATTCCGTCGATTTGATTGCTCATATAAACAAATCTTAGTTTTCATAAATAGATTGCTTCAACTAAGGAAAGAATTTTGCCTTTGGGATAATTGCCAGTTAAGATGTTTTGTGTGATTATGTCGCAAAGATAATCTTTAATATTGAAAGTTGATCAATATCTTCCAAAGTTGGAATCCATGGCAGATCACAAGCTGTAAAGCTATGATATAAAATATCTTAGAATAATATCTTGGAGGTTGTAGTAAGAGTTTCGTCACAAGTAAACTAGGTGCTCTACTAATATTTAGCCATAGATAGTATTTTGATGACATTCAGATCCTTGCTCATCTTCAAGTGTAAATCCTGATAATATCCAACTTATATTCATTCATTCACCATGATGATATTCATGCAATTGTCTTGTTGATGTTCACCTAGTTTGTTGTTTCTTACTTCCTGAATGTATGATCGACCGCTCTTGACAAGGTATTTAACAATGATAATGATATGGATATTGTAGGCATAAAACCTTGACGCTTTCAAGTTAATTTGAGTGCCCCATTTTTCTAGACTTGTCCATATTGGTCTTTTAATCATTAAGAATAATTGCAGCTTGAACATTACTTGAAACATAGACATTTTCCTTGCATATATCAAGATCAATATAAATACTGGATGGTTTTGTTAATTTCAAAATATATTAAGAGATTTTCTCAATACAAATAACGTCTAAAAGCACTACTCGAACAGCTTTGACTATGTCCCTAGGAGTCTGGAGCTCATTGCTCGTGCCGCGTAGCAGTTGCATCTTTGGATAGGTGATGAAACCAGCTAGCTTTAGTATTTCAATAGCAAGGCTAAAAAAGCACTAGTTCTGCCATTTTTAAGGAAGGGAACTAAACGATATGCCATGATAACGGGTATAAAACATCGTTTGTGTTAAAGTACTTGAAAAAATCGGTGTGACTGTAATAAAAAAATAATAATAAGGTTATTACGAATCTAAATTAGTCATATTACCAACCTATAAAATTTGCGTGCAACAATATAGCTATTTCGATTTTAGTTCTTTGAAGAAAAGTATCACGAATGACAATTGAATTTTATTGTTATATTGTGCGATCTAATGATGTACTAAAAGAATATTATATTTGTTTACATGAGTATGAGATGATGCAATTATACCTGCGAAGTCCGAAAATGAGCACCTTACATATTTATATGAGTAACAAAAATGTATGAAAATAGTAAAAAATGAATTATATTTACCTAAACACGCGAATATCATAAAATGATAGTGTTCTCTTGTACAAAATGACTAAAAATTGCTACTTAATGTTTTTAATCTCTCTCCACCCCCCCCCGGGGCGGAGACAAAAAAAAAAGAAAAAGAAAAAAAGAGAGAGAGAATAGAGATTCAAGCAATTCTTGAGTTGGAACCATATATGGGTCCCAAAAAAAATATATTTCCCTATCTACAGCGCATTTTGTTCGGCACCCCTCTGCGAGAGCAAGAGAGCGAGACACTGAACAGTTCTCAATTTCTTCAAGGAGGTGAGGCGAGAGATCCCAGCTGGCACATATGTTTAACATGGGCAGTCAATGATTCGAAAATCTTGAAGCAAAGAGACATCGCCAATTCATTCCAACAAACACATTAGATCTCACAGCATTCAACCTCAGGAAATTGCATTTCTGCCACTAGTTTGGAAGTCTTCCAATTGTAAGACCACGAAGTTTCGTGAGGGATCGCCACCAGGTGCCATGCTTGTCACCTTGGCTCAAAAAATCAATTATTGCACAAGCTCAAATCCTAAAGTGGTAGAGTGACTTTTTATTTATGTATGAGATATGAGTTTGTGTTTCTATAAGTGTTGAACAATACAAGTTCTTCCATACTTAAAGCAAACTTGTGCGAAGAGCTTCGTGACCCCAAAACCAACCTTCTATAGTTATACACAGAGTTGAGTCTCTCTTTCATTAGAAGACTGATTGTAAAAAAAGAAAAAAAAATCGTAAATATATTGCATTTGTACCAATTGAGTCATAAACCTTTCAGTTTAACCAATTTAGTTATAAACAATTTCACATTGATACTAATTTATTCTATCCAACCAATTTTGGCTAGAAATCGTTAACATAGATACTAACCGTCCTACATGACATGACTAATGTTGACATACACAAATTCTACAATTTTTTAATACTTTCTTGATTTTTTATTTTATTTTTTCTTTTCCTTTTTTTTTTTCATTGTGTCTAGCAAGGCTCACTGAGCAAGGGTAGCCCCCACCCAACCGTGAGGGTCAAGCCCTCACCAAAGGCTGCAATGGCAGCCCTCACCCAAGCCACAATGTTCGAGCCATTACCAGATCTAGTAAGGGCTTGGCAGTCCTCGCTCGTAGCCAACAATAGCTTGAGTGAGGGCCATGACCCTTACTAGTGACCCTTGCTGATCACAATAAAAATATATAATAAAATAAATAAAAAATTGAGAAAATATATTAAAAAATTGTAAATTGTATCCATGTCAATGTTGGTCATATAATGTAAGATGGTCAGCACCCATGTTAACGATTCCTATTAAAAATTGGTTAGATGAACTCAATTGGCACAAATACTAAATGTTTATGATTAAATTGGTCAAATATAAAATTTTATGACCAAATCAATACCAATGCAATAGATTCATAACTTTTTTGGTATATTTCCCGCTCATGCTTCAGTTGAATTGACTTTCCCATCTCTCAACTCACAGCTTGCAATTGCATATGATAGCTATCAAAGCCACTCTAAATGGAAGTCACTTTCCAATCTTTTACCTCATATATGTGTGTGTGTGTGTGTGTGTGTGTGTGTGTGTGTGTGTGTGTGTGTGTGTGTGTGTGTGTAGGTGGGTGAATATTAGGACAAGGAATCGCCCAAATTCTCTTATTTTTCATACATGGGAAACGTTAAGGAGAAGAAGTTAGAGGAAGATAGGATTTATATCCAAGATCTCTGAATAATAATAGATCAATCTCTTATGTCTAGAATTTCCAACTTAGCTGTTGGCGTGCAGTGAAATAGTCTTTTGCTGCTTCCCAAGGTAATCTAAAACCGAGCATAACATGTCAGTTCCAGGACGGATGGGCAATGCACTGTGGTATTATTCATAAGTAAGATATATCCTTATAGGTCCCCATGAATACTCAGTTTGATAGTTTTGGCTCGTGTAAAACGCTTCGGATCATTACAGCATTATGTTAAAACTTTGAACACTCCTTTTGGAACTTTGTCCAAATCGAACACACTGTAGGTCGGTTTCTCACTTGAATCATGCTTTTGGATTCGGTGGAATAGTTCGGCGTTATAATTGTTTCTTTCTTTTAGATTGTTAGGCTGTTGAGTTGTTTGGACTTGGCCTACCAAGGCATTATTGCACAACCTAACATTTTGACTAGCCCAGCCGCAATTCCTCCATACTGCAAAAAGTATTTTTGGTGACAAAACTAACGTGGCATAACTAACCAAATCAATTCTTGTGGGGATAGACATCTCAATTGATTTTTGCATTTCAAATTTGAAAATTTGGACTTTTAGGGCATGAATGAGAATCATTATATTTCTGGACACAATTTTTAACTAGAAATGAATCAATGACGATAAAAAATTTCTTCCTCCTAAGCAGGTGGTGGCGGGAGGTAACCGGTGGAGGGAAATGGTAGGAGGTGGCTAGTAGGGAAGGCAGCTAGTGGCGACCGGTGGATAGGTAGCCACAATCGGCTAGTAGCAAGGGCAATTGGTGAAAAGAGTTTTCATTTTTAATATTTATTCCAGAAATAGGAAAATGGAAAATTTTCACTTATCATTTCTATTCCAAACCTATTTCTAGATTAAAATTTTTTCTAGAAATATTAAAATGAAATTGTGTTATCAAATGGATTTTTGTTCCACACACCTAGGAATAAAAAATAAATCTCATCAAAAATAGAATATTTATCGTGCGCGCACTTATGAGTCGGCTTCTTCATGTCATCATATAGTGTGACTTGTCATATACGGAATACTTTCTCTTTCCGTGCTTGCCCATTGTTTTGTTCTCTAATAGTCTTCAGTTGTATGTTGACAAAAAAATTCATTGAAATGAAACTTTTTATCTACATTTTTCCTTATTGTCTTCTTGTCCTGTGAGCAAAACAAAATAATCGAATGATAACTGTACCCTTTTTGTTATTGTCTTTTTTATGCTTTTGCGATAAACTCTCCGAAATCTCAATTGAAGCACCATACATCATCTACGATACTTGACAGAAACGTTGAGATGTGTCACAATCTCGCTTTTCAAGCAAGAATATACTTTTTGAGCAAATGACGAATTGAACTAATTTTAGGGTATATTTGTTTCGCGAAAATTGAATGATTTAGAAAATATTTTTTTAAAAAATGATTGCTTGTATTGTTAACAAAAACAGATTAATGAAAAAAAAATTATAATTAGCAATGAAAACACTTTTCATTGATGAATTATTTCAAGCAATACAAGTAATTATCTTTTAAAAAATATTTTTCAAATTATTTATTTTTCATGAAATAAACGCACCTTAGTCCAATAGACCTTGCACGTTGACCAGTTTCTTCTTCACAATGGCTGCTCAGAGAGTCGTAAGATCTATAATTCATGTAGACCCCTTTTCTTCTCCGTTGTTTTGTTCGAGAGAAATGGAGATTGTAACTCAAATAGATGCTAATAGCAAGTTGCCATATAAACGACAACATAGAAAATTCTAGGAATACACATCATGACAGCGTGATTGACCCTCTGCTTTTGCGTAATCAGCAAAATCCAGCTAAACAGCGACTGTTTCTTAGACTCATTTACCAAAAACCAATCATGTTGATACTTTCGGATCAGACTTTAGACTAATTGTTCGGAATCCGGTCCGCATATAGACTTCCAACAAGTTCACATAACTATTGCAGCACAGAATGGAAATGCAAGAACGTGACACGCCAAGATAACCCTAGTCAAACAAAAGAGCGTTAGCTATCGGAGGAAAACTTGAATCGCACGAGTTATGGAAATGCAGTAGCCAATTTGGGGCGGTTAGATAGGATCAAGTCACATTACTAGCTGTTTTCAATGGTGGTTGCAACATAAAGCAT
The DNA here is from genome assembly GCA_014182515.1 of Eucalyptus microcorys. Classification (NCBI taxonomy): domain Eukaryota; kingdom Viridiplantae; phylum Streptophyta; class Magnoliopsida; order Myrtales; family Myrtaceae; genus Eucalyptus; species Eucalyptus microcorys. The sequence continues at coordinate 29,516,984 of CM024569.1, forward strand.
CTAGGACTCATGGAACGAATTGGCAAACAACAATGACGATAACGATACGTTTCTTTCTTAGAAAACAACATTAATAGAAGTAACAGATCTAAGTCAATGGAACATGACGTGTAATTACTTAATTTTGATTCCCCGTAAGGAAATACTCCGCCTGTCCACCCACCTGACAAAGACTAAGAATTATTATATCGTATAGACCGATTTGCTTACAACCTAGCTTGACTCTTTCAAATACACTCGATTAATTCCACAACTAGTGAACTTGTTACCAAGAAAACTCAAGATTTTGACTCTATAAGTGTGAAACCTAGTTGGCTTTTGACTATTGCAACCAATACGTATGCAATTGGAAAAGCAAGTTTTGTGTCACTTTCGTTGAAAATGGGTTAAAATCGACAAATACATTATAAATGGTCATCTGAAGACCTCATATACATCGTCATCCTCTGTTTAATAAAGAAAAACCATGTTAGAGCCAAGCCTAGCCTATAGCTTTTGCTTTTTGGTCGGATTTGTTTGGTATCGGAGCCAAGGCTCTCAAAGTCGAATCTTAAGAGCCCACCACTCATTTGCGGGATTTCCACGTTATTTCTTTCATATCCATAGGCAATGGATCACATGCTTAAGCGCTCCATTATGAAATTAATTTTTTATGTAACGGGTGGTGTTCAAGAGATAAAACACATATACTCTTAGTAGTGAATTTGTGGCCCGGAAGTCTCGACGTAAGAATAGGAAATAGCTCAATGTGAAATGAAAGAGACTCGCTGCGAAGATATTTAAGGGTGTTTGGCAAAGAGTCCCTTTCATAGATTTGGAGGTAAGGTCAAACAAAGTTTCACTGTCTTCTCCGTGTCCTTTTCTCTACCGATTATTCTGTTCTCTTGCACGGAAGAGTGAGTTTTCCTCCGCCTGCCGCGGGTGACTATTTCCTAACTCAAATGTGTATTGAAATGAAACTTCCTATCAAGCACAATCATTTATGTTTAACTCAATTTAGGAAAACTCATACACAAACTGAGATAAAAGCACAGAGTGAGTGAGCGCAAAATTGAGTGAGGACAAGAGAGAGTGAAAAGAGAATCATAAAGATTGGTTAGCACAATCCTTTATGTTTAACTCAATATAGGAAAACTCATACACAAACTGAGATAAAAGCACAGAGTGAGTGAGCGCAAAATCGAGTGAGGACAAGAAAGAGTGAAAAGAGAATCATAAAGATTGGTTAAGTTTAAGTCAATTGTAAACTCATTTAATACATATTATTTTGACCTTCATCATTATAGACCAATTTATAATCAATTTACTTATAACTAACCCATACAACAACTCAACCCATTAATATGGGTTAAAAACGGATTTGTGACCCATTTTGACATTATTGAAGACAACACAAACTGGCACCCACGCTAGCTAGATTAAACAAAAAAAAATAATACCATCAAGTTCTAATATTTCTTCACGTAAAATTTCTTGCAAATCCTTAGCATAATAATCTTAATGCATAGATTGTTTTGTTTGCTACATTTGTGCAGTAATTGGTCATCTATTGCACATGGAGTTATGCCACTTGAATTTTCATTATGCATAACCTAGCGCACCACGTTTAAGAGATTCATGTGATTGAATGATGCATTAGACTATTATGCCAAAAATTGTGATACCTTGGATAAAAAACACGTCAAAGTGAATTTGGCTAGTTTTAATATTAAGAAGTGTCAGATACCCTAAGTGTCAAAACTTGGCATAGATGGACACTTTGTTGGAGAAAACTCATTAACTGTTTTGAAGTTGACAAAACCTTTCCAAAGTCTAGTCTGAAGACTTCCAGACTTTAATGTCAAAGTCTGAAGACCACCAGACTTTAGGTTCAAAGTTTGCACACACTGACAGTTTCCAGACTGAATAATGAAGACTTATCCAGATGCGAGATTATCTTTATTTCTTCAAGGATTTGATTCGTATAGTTTATGGATAACTTTATGACTGGATTTAGCACCTACATAATTGATTATTCTTATTAGAATCAATTCCAATATTCAAATCTTTTGGAAGACGAGTAAACTTGGAAGGTTCCATTTATGGAAACCAAGATCCTGATTGTATGGCGAATGGATTGACGGGCTTTCATCACAAATCATCAAACGACTCGAGATCTCCTTAATTGATTATGTCCAATGGGTAGATTGGAAAAATTATTTTGGAAAGTGCCAATGGTCGAGAAGGCATGAAGGAGTATTTAAGGTGGACTCTCTAGTTATTCGACATAGTGTGTGAAAAAGAAAAATTTCAAAGTCTGAAACTTCCTAATTCCTTGATATTTCATTCACTGAGCTCAAAGTTGTATACAAAAGAGAGAAACTTATAGTGAGACTTTGTGAGAGACCAGTAGAGACTCTTCACCGAGAAGTTGAGATCACCAAGTTATAAAATCTCTTTTTATTCTTAGTGGAATCCAGCCAGTGGGCTGTTAGCGTAGGAGAGTAGACGTAGGCTTGATCCAAGCCGAACCACTATAAACCTTATGTTCTTATTCTCTTCCATAAACTCATTTATTTTGATTCGTAACTCTAATTAACTGTTTAAGTCTAAACTCCTTTATTTTGTTTGAAGTTTTATCTAATCGCTAAAGTCTGAATTCGTCTGTGATTTTCTAAAGGCAAATTACTTCTACTGAACTTTGCAAAGATTTTTGTTCACATCTTGTTGGGAATTACTGATCCCCGAAAACCGAATTCGACACTAAATCGAACCCCTAAATCAATGCGGAAGACGAAGCCCGGGAATAACACGTATCACCGATCCTAAAGCACACCACGGATTCGAGCGTACCTTGTTAGCCACAGATTAGACACCGATGCCGAAGATTGAGGAAGAGAAAACGATTCTTTTCGATCCGATGATATCAATTGGCCTAGGAGGGAAGATGGCGTCGCCGTAAGCGTTTGTCATTTCTTTTGGAGGGAGAGAGGGAGAGGAACGTACGTTATGCCAAAATGTGTCTTCTCCCTCTCTTTCCTCCCTTATATACGTTCCCTCCAAACAGGAATCGTGCCCTTTCATCCATGGGCCCTAATATTGTGGGCCGGGCTTTCGAGCCCAACATGGGCGGACGGGCCTTAAGCCCATCACATAAAACCATCATCTCCCACTCGCACATGGTGGGCTGAAACAGGATTCTCTTTACCTCTCTTCAACATTCATACTGGTGAATAATCCGTGCGACCAGCATACTTTGAGAGCTCGTTGCTATACATCTGTTAGGAATATATAGCAGCTCATAATGGGCATCACACTCTGAGTAGATTTAGTATGGAGTACCCTAGATCGATCGATCACATTTATATCTCTCTTGATCTCTTTCAAATAATGATATATATATATATATATATATATATTGTATTCACAATTATGATTATCCCAAAGACAGTCATAATTGGTTAACCGGTGAATACAAAACTACAATGTGATTCTCCAAATTCGATCTTCCTCTTTCCTTCAAACTCTCAATTTCAGTTCAGCTTGCTTTTCTAGAAATGCCCCATTAGATCGAATCAAACTCATGACCATTGGCAACATCCTAAGATAGCAAACACAAAATAGAAATTTTGAGAATAAGTAAGAGTCATGAGGGGACTAAAAAATTAAGGAACATTTTTCCTCAAGAGTCTCACACGACACAAAAGTTGAGATCAAACTTTTGCCACTCTTATTGGTCGTCTTATGCATACGTAGTATGAAATACGTATTACGGTATTTAACTCCTTTCCCATGGAGCGTATGTCTACACCTTTCAATACCGTACAGATGATAGTTCAGACATACCCAATGTCTAACTTGAGTTCACGTATCTACTCATTCACAAAATTCATCGAACTCACATCTAGCATCATAGACAGATAAAGTAAAATATGTGGGGTATTTTACTTTCGGACATAGTAAGTATTATGTCCTCATCTTAACACCCAGTTAAGGTGACATACGTATTTTAAGCTTGAGCTCTCGATTATCACCTAGATAATAAGCTTAAAAACAGTCTCATCTCTATTTATCACACAGTAAATAGAGGCGATTACCCGTGTGAGTGGGCTAATCTTATATCTGTCCGACATACTTCCTCAACTTAAAATAATGCACTGAGCATTAAGATACATAAAGATCAAACAAAGATTCATAGGCATTAATGATGAAAACATAAATTCATCAAATGTGAACACTTAGGGAAATAACAATATTCAGTACATCAGCCTCTACGCAATCCTAGAGATTTCATATGGCCACAAAACACATCTCTAGGTATTGGCTTTGTCATAGGATCTGCTACCATTCTATGCGTAGTATGTACTCTAAGTTCACATCTTTTCGTGCAATCATATCCTTGACAAAAGTATACTTGGTATCTATGTGTTTGGTCTTGCCATGATATTTTGGATCTTTGGTGTACGCTTTTGCTGCTTGGCTATCACAGTTAACCAATAATGAATCTGCAGCACTTCAAATAACACCTAAATGATCCAATAATCTCTTAAGCCAAACATCTTCTTTTATTGCTGCTGATAATGCCACGAACTCAGTTTCCATCGTGGACAAGGCTATACACTTTTGTTTCTTACTGCTCCAACATATGGTGCCATTATTCGGTAAGAAAAAAAACCTAGAGGTAGATTTTATTTCATCTAAATCTCCTCTCCAATCAGCATCAAAATAGCCTTTGAGTTGCAGATCTTTTCCATAATAACTCAACGTATAATCAGCAGTCCCCTTTAGATACCTAAGTATTCTTTTAACGGCTTTCCAACGTGCTTGACCTGGATTGGATTGGTATCTACTCATCATTCCAACTGCAAAACATATGCCAGGTCTTGTACACATCATAGCGTACATCAAGCTTCCAATAGCACTAGCATAAGGAACATGTTTCATTTGTTCCTTCTCTTGTGGAGTCCTTGGACACAGTCTATGACTCAATCCTTCACCTTTTGCAATAGGAGTGTCTATGGGTTTACAATCCCATATCATTCATCTCAAAGTTGGAAGACAACCAACTTTTGACAAGTATTGACAAGCTCCATATTGCTTCCGGCAATTAGTATATCATCAACATATAATGATATGATCACAAATTGATCCTTGGATCTTTTGATATATACACAATGATCCTCGTCTATCATTGTAAAGTCATATGCCATTATGGCATTATGAAAACGTATATACCATTGTCTTGACGATCGCTTAAGGCCATATATCGACCCCCAAAGTCGACATACATTTTCTTCTTGGCCTTTCACTATGAAACCAACAGGTTGTTCCATATATATTTCTTCCTCTAATTCTCCATTGAGGAAAGCAGTCTTTACATCCATCTGATGTAACTCAAGATCCATACTAGCTACTATTGCCAGAATTATGCGAATCGAGGTAAATCTCACTACAGGAGAAAATGTTTCTTCATAATCAATTCCTTTCCGTTGATTATACCCCTTCGCCACAAGGCAAGCCTTATGCCCTTCTATCGAGCCATCAGCCTCTTGCTTTATTTTGAGAACCCACTTGTTCCCAATAGCTCTGCGTCCTTTTGGAAGATCAACCAGTTCTCATACTTGGTTTGACTTCATTGACTCAATTTCCTCTTCCATTGCATAAATCCATTTTTCCTTACTAAGGCAATTCAGAGCCTCATTAATATTTCTTGGCTCATCCTTATCTTGTGGAGCAATCATAAAAAGTTTCTCCTTCAATGTCAAAACGTCGATGGGGAATACTTTGGCGACTTGTTCGCTATATGGGAGATTGTACACTTAGCACATCATTCCTCATTATGCTCCCACTCGGATTAGATAATGACGATATCATCTCATCATGTGGTTGTAATTGAGAATGAGTTGAATTCAATTCATCACTTCTCATATTACTCCCACTTGGATGAACTCCATTAATATCATTATCTTGATCCAAGGTTTCAAATAGGGGTAATCTTCCCCTATTTCGCCCTTCTTAGGAAATTCATCCACTAAGAATGTGACATCCCGTGATTCAAATTCAGTTATACTCCCACTTTCTTGCTCACCTACGAACACATACCCTTTCGAGTGTTCGGAGTATCTCATTAAAATACTCTTCTTTCCTTTAGGACCCAATTTCCCAAACTTGTAAGAGGACTCATGAGTATAGGCAGTACAACCCCATGGCTTAAGAAAACTTAAGTCCGGTTTTCTACCTGTCCATAACTCATATGGAGTGGAACTAACTGATTTGGAAGGCACCCGGTTAAGTATATAGGCAGCAGTTAACAATGCATCACTCCAAAAAGTGATATGTAAGTTAGCATGCGCCATCATGGACCTAACCATTTCCAGTAGGGTTCTGTTTCTTCTCTCTCGCAACACCATTTTGTTGAGGAGTATATGGAATAGACAACTGTCTTTCTATTCCTTTTTCATCACATAATTTTCTGAACTCATCAGATAAATATTCTCGACCTCGATCGGATCTCAATGCTTTTATTTTCTTGTCTAATTGATTTTCAACCAAGTTCATAAACCTTTTGAAACAAATTATTGCTTCAGATCTATGAGAAATCAAATAGACATATCCGAATCGAGTATCATCATCTATAAAAGTGATGAAATAAACAGCCCCATGCCTTCTTCTCACATTCATTGGACCACGTACGTCGAATGGATTAAATGCAGAGGAAATTTAGCTCTTTTACTTCTTCCTAATGGTTTCCTTGTCATTTTCCCTACTAGGCAATGCTCACATATGGGCAAATCGACTTTTTCAATGTTGCCCAACAAGCCCTCTTTGGCTAGTCTATTCATACATTATTGGCCAATATGACCAAGTCTAGCATGCCACACATTCACATCATTATCATATGAAATAGAAGACGTGAAACAAGGGAATAACATATATTGACATCACCACAGTCAACATTTAGTACAATAAAACCATCTAGAAAGTGACCACAATCATAGTAGTTTGTATCCAAATACAAATCTACACCATTATTACGGAAGTTCACACTAAAACCAAGCTTAACCAATATCAAAACAGACACTTAAATTTCGACGAATCTCCAGAGCATTTAGAACATCATGTAGGAACAAGGTGCGCCCACCACACATGTTCAGTTGGCAGGTGCCAATCCCTTTAACTTCAGCTCTGGAGTTGTTTCCCACATAGATCCACTTAGTTCCAGTTGGTATTCGTCAAAATTCCACGAAGGATCCTCCATCCTTCGTTACATCGTCTGTTGCTCCTGAATCTACAGTCCACAAAGGATTGGATTCAGCTAATAATACAGAACTTGACACAGAAGTAAAGTTCTCAAATGTACAAGAGGTGTTTACCTTCTTTGGCTCACGACAGTCGCGAGTATAGTGACCTTTCTTGTCACAATTGTAACACCTCACCCTTGACATTTTCTTCACTTGAGGACGTTTTCCTCTCTTGTGTTGGTTAACTCTTGATCTCTTGCAATAAGGACTTGATCCTTTGCATTCCCACATATTGAACGAATCAATATGTTTGCACTTAGAGCTTAAAGCCCTTTCTGAGCTAGAACCAGCATTGTAAATTTCTATTTTCAGCTCACATGCCGTTAAGCGGTCCTCTACCAACTCAAGGTGGCGCACAGCATCCTCAAGATCTTTCATAACATGGTCAAGAGCTTCTAGTGCTTCTTGCTTTTCCAGCACATATTGAATCTTCATATTCAATATTTCACAATTGTTGCCGTTCATATCAGCAATTACGTTCTTAGTTGCTGAAAACATCGATCCGAACACATCGAGACATACATGCACGAATAATTAATGCCTATCATTTATGCATCCCTATTTGCACAGACCCATCATATTAATGAATAATTTCAAGTAAGGTTTCAGAATCAAAAGGTCACTATGTTTCCAATCATCCTCCAAAATCCTAACTTAAAACTATCATTAATATAATTGTCTTATGCAAAACAAATTCTATGAAGTTACAAAAACTTCTATAACTACCCACAGCTAACTACCCACAGCAACCAGCAATAACAGAAAGCAACAAATAATTGATATCCAATAAAACAATAATGCTTTCACATAATACAACTAACATATTGGTTGCTACATCAACAACAATCAGGTAGTAAACATTACATAATTAATCTAAGAAATAAATAGGGAATGTCCCTTTTAATCTATCAGTCAAAACATCTGAGAAAACTGAAGGCACATTTGCCAACCATGGGAAAACTTTTGGAGAGCTTTCATGTCGCCACCAAGGCGCATTTACTCTGCGCCATGTGGCGCTCAATCTAAGGGTTGAAGTTTTGGCCAACTCAATCCTATAGTACTCTCTTACAAAAGCTTCCACTAGCCCCCTGTAATCCGGGACCACGTTGACCTCCCATAGCCGATCTAACACTGCTTGCCATTAAGGTGGAAGAGTGTTCATCAAAGCCGGCACCTTCTCAAAATCCGGCATAAGATAACCATTCCGATGATTTCTGTATCATCGATTGACCTTGACCATGTGTGATACTAAATCACCATCAAGCCACCGATAATCAGCTAACTCTTTCGTCAGCCTTTTCGTCTAGCTCTTCCTTCGTCTCGTTCTCGGGATTGCAGGTATCTGTGCATAACGCATCATAGTTCTTGCAACGAATGCAGAATTTAAATGGATCACTTATAATCCACAATTAAACAAAATGGAAAATACATAATTTTCCATGATTCATGCAACAAATGCAGAATAAAAAATGGATTACCTCTAACCCACACAGACATAATTGAAAAAGAAACAAATTCCTTTTTTTTTTTTTTTTTTTTTTAATTATTCGGGTCAACGGTCAAAGTCAACGGTCATCGGTCAACGGTCAACGGTCAGGTCGTCGGACCGGTCGGACCGATCGGCCGATCGGGCCGGGTCGGACGAACCGACCGCACGTGCCGCGCGCGTGCGCGGGATGACGTCACGCAGACGTCATCCGGCACGTGCCGCGCGCGTGCCAGGCGTCCGCGGGTCGGGTCGGGTCGCCGGTCGGGTCGCCGGCCGGTGACCGGCCATCCAACGGTGGTCGGCGATGACGTCATCGATGACGTCATCCCGGCGGTTATCGTGACGTCACGGTGATGTCAGCACGCGTCGGTTCGCCGACCAGCGCGTGCCGGTTCGCCGGTCGCCGGCGCGCACGTGCCGGTTCGCCGTCCGGCGCGTGCGCCGCACGCGCTGGGCGAGCCAGCGCTTCCGGGCGCGTCGCGCCCACGCGCAGCGCCTTCTGGCCGCGCGTGTGGGCGCGTGCGGAGTCTCCCGGCGGCGCACGACATGTCGTCGGACTCGTCTCGACGAGCCTTTTCACCCTATGCCTTCAGAAATCGATTTCGAGTCACAGAAACTCGAAAAAATGGACGAAGAACGCTCGGGTGTCGGGATTTCTTGCCCCGATCCGTATGGCCGAATTACTTTCGCGAAAAATCAATCAAAAAACATCAAACAGGTCGGGAAAAAACGTGAACTAGAGCTCTGATACCAATGTTGGGAATTACTGATCCCCGAAAACCGGATTCGACACTAAATCGAACCCCTAAATCAATGCGGAAGATGAAGCCCGGGAATAACACGTATCACCGATCCTAAAGCACACCACGGATTCGAGCGTACCTTGTTAGCCACAGATTAGACACCGATGCCGAAGATTGAGGAAGAGAAAACGATTCTTTTCGATCCGATGATATCAATTGGCCTAGGAGGGAAGATGGCGTCGCCGTAAGCGTTTGTCATTTCTTTTGGAGGGAGAGAGGGAGAGGAACGTACGTTATGCCAAAAGGTGTCTTCTCCCTCTCTTTCCTCCCTTATATACGTTCCCTCCAAACAGGAATCGTGCCCTTTCATCCATGGGCCCTAATATTGTGGGCCGGGCTTTCAGGCCCAACATGGGCGGACGGGCCTTAAGCCCATCACATAAAACCATCACATCTATTCACCCCTCTCTAGGTGTTATTACTAGCCCTTTCACAGTTAAGTGCCAAAATCGAAGAAGAGATGGACACTTAAGTGTTAACGACGAGAAATTCTGGTCAAACTGCTAACGTGGCTTTTTCCAACATGATTTTTTTAGTGACGTGGCAATTCTTTTAATAAAAATATATATATCTACGTAGACATTAAGAGTACGTTAAACAACGTCGTTTTTGGCACTTAAGTGATCACTTTCCTTAAGTGTTCACTTTTAACCACGATTGACACTTAAGTGATCACTTACATCATAACTTGACACTTAAGTGAACATTTTTTAATCACAACTGGTACTTAAGTGAACACAGAAGACAACGTTGTGTTAAGCAAGTATTGCTGAGTGGACATTCCGGTGAGACACGTAGACCAAGCTTATTATTAAAATAATGCCACATTAGATTTCTAGCAAGTTTACTGGAGTTGGCACTTAAGTGTTCCAATTTTAAGAAAAAAATGGCACTTAAGTGTACATTTTTAAACTTTTGGCACTTAAATATCCACATGTGTCAAGTTTTGGTACTTGTAATGTAATTTAACCTAATATTAAGTATTTCTAGAACATGAATGAGTCATTCAAACAAATCGGACGATTCCTGTGGAATTGAAAATCGGACCAAAAGCGAGAGTCACAGGGCCAATTCTCAGTTCTGAACGGAGAAGTGACCCATCTAGAATTGATCATCCCCGGATGCCACCCCTAGGATCTCTCTCTCTACATATTTTCCTTTTAATTTGAAGTATTTCTTTTTAACATTTGCCAACCCTTTTTTGATGTGATGCTACATAGGATAGAAAAATTAGTAAAAATGTTTGCCACGTAAACAATGACTCGTTAAAGGAAGTCGATATAAGCGTCAATACAATCGAACAAGAGTTTTTTGTGTTCATCCATGATTGAATGACCTATTCAGATTGAGGTTCATAGCTAATTCACGACCAGACGAGATTGGATGTAGTCAAGCTTGACCAGCGTGGCTAGGTTGATGACCTATCCTGGCTGGCATGTGGCCAGGACTGGCCAAGCTTAAAGCAGAGTTCATTGGGCTCAAAGTCGGGTTGACCAGGCTCAGGGCTAGTTGACCAAGCTTAGAACCAACTCACAGCCTAGTACAAAGCCGAGCTCTTGGCTAACCGAGCTCAGTATCAGATCCGTGGTCGGACTGACTAGGCTCACGATTGGATCTGTGGCTAATCCATGATATTTCACAATGATCCATGGTCGATTTGTGACCGATCCATGTTTGAGCATAGTTGATCCATGGTCGATCCTCGATTGTCATGTAGTTGCATAGGATTGATTAATCCGCAACCAATAGACCATTGCACAAAATCGGTCCATGGTCGCCTGCGACCAATGCATGGCCATGCAGAAACACCTGCGATCAGTACATGATCGTGCGAGATCAATCCATCACTGTCCACTGATCAATCTGTGATAGTGCGTGATCGTCCCACAATCAACCCTCATGGTTAAGCGGCCGGTCCATGGTCAAATAATTATGATCGACTTGCGTGATTGATGGATCGATTCACCACCGATCCCTTGGCCAACCCATGGCCGATCCTTTGATCGAACCATGGTTAATCCTTAGTCACCTTTCTTGATCGGGCTGATTGGTCCATGATTAATCCATCGGCCCATGGCTAATCCCTGTTATCGGCATACCTATCCCATTGCCATCTCTCATGATCGAGACAATGGCTAGAATTGTAGATGTCACAGCTTGCTATGCCACAATGTCATATCATCAATTCCATGTCATTTAGTGATTGCATGTCTAGGTTGATTTAATATATAATGCATATGGTAGAATAGAATAAGTTCTTTCTTTCTAGCAATTAATTTATTTATTACTTTTGATTATTAGTTGTTATTTCATTGATTGCGTGGACCCACATGATTACCCATTGCATGATAGTGAATAAGTTAAAATTAATTCAAACTGCTTGACAAAATATTTTCAAGAATAAAAAAGAAAATATACCTAAAGGATGTTAGAGTAATCTAGTGTGATCAAATCCTTGAATCCATTAAATCTCTGGTTCGTAAAAGTATTCTCCAACACTTTACTTGGATTCTAATTGACTCACTTAAAAATTGATTAGTTGCGACCAAAAAAAATTGATCTTACATGTTAAGGACTTGAATCTAAATAGCGAAATTAGCATGGGTTTGAAAGAGTCTGAATTAGGTGAAAGTTTAGTAACTCATTAGCCAAACTTTACATGGTTCCACCTAAATTGAAGGTCACGAGATAAGTCCCCATGAATACGTATTTGATAATTTTGACCCATGAAAAACACGTTAGATCAATATAAGATTGTGTGGATATTTCGAACACTTTGTTTAGGACCTTGCCCAAATTGAACACATTGTAGGCCCGTTCATCACTTGGATGATAATTTTGGATCCGGTGAAATAGGGCGGACGCTATATTTGGTTTTTTCGTTTTGGATGGGTATGATGTTAAGTTATTCGGATTTGGCCTGCCAAAGCACAATTGCACTACCTAACCTTCCCCTCACTAAACAAGTATCATATCCTTGGTGACGTGATTGATGTGGGATAATTCATCATAAACGCGAATTTTGAAAGGCTCACTTTTCATCGGCTAGCTTCTCCGCGTGTCACTATATGTGAAATGACTATCATATAAGAATGTCTTTTCTCTAGTTTTCAGTAGACTTGTCAAAATGAGTTTTAAACCCATATATGACCCATTTAAAATATAAATATATCACTTAAATCTTGAAGAGTCTACTTAAATAAGTTCAAAAACTGAAAGACGAAACTAAATGGGTCTAAATGGATTGGACTTAGAACCCATTTCTAATCCAAGGCTCACACACTCACTCTTTAGCCTTACAAGAATATTTTTAATAACAATCGAAATTATAATTATTTTTTTATATCTTTTTTCTTTTCTTTCCTTTTTTTTCCCTTTCTTCTTCCATCTTCCTTAGGCAGTGGTCGGCACAACAATGGTTGGTGACTGACTAGGCAAGGGATGAGCTTGTTGGAGGCTGGCGAAGCTCGAGCTCACCAGCCTTAGGTGAGACTTGAGGTCGTTGATGTTTGGTGAGGCTCGAGCCTCACTGATCTAGTGAGTTGGCCTTAGGCGAGCTTGAGCTCGCTGATCCGGCGTGGCTCGGCTTGCCAGAATCGAGCTAGCTCAAGCTCGCCAGTGGCCAGTTGTTGGCCATCGTCGTGACTAGCGACGAAGAAGGAAAAAGAAAAAAATTAAAAATTATATTTAAAAAAATAAAAATCAAAAAATTAAAAGGAGTGTATGAAGGAAAATTTAATCATATTTTTCATAAACGATAGGAAATATTTTCTAATTTATTTTTAGATTTTAGGCAAAAATAAAAAAAAAAATTGTAATTTTCCTGAAAAATTACTTCTTGAAAAATATTTTCTAAGAAATAAACAAAGGGTTATTTTAAAAAATTATAAAACTTGTCTACTAGATTTGTATCACATGAAAGTGTCTTACCAATACCATTTTTTAAAAAAAAAACATAAGAAATAAGCTTTTTTAACTTTAGTTCAAAGAATCGATATGGGTTGAGAATGGTTTGGCTCGAGTATGAGTAAAAAAATTTGCATCACAATGAATTGGTCATAAATGGGTAAAATAGGTCGATTTGCGTCCAACTATTTATGACCTGACCCAAACTCGACCTGATAGGTCTAGTTTTTCAGTAGTATGCCATGACAAATATTCATTGAAATGAAGTTATTTTTCTTCTATATTATTTATTTTTTATCTTCTTGTTCCGTGAGGGGGAAAAACACATAATAGATAAATCTACCCATTTTAGTTATTTTCCTTTTTATGCTTTTGCAATAATCTCTCTGAAATCCGAATCAAAACACAGTAAACCCTCTATGACTTCATGACAGCAGCGTTGAGTAAGCGTGACGATCTCTCTTTTCGAGCACGAGCGTAACTTTTCGAGCAAAGGACGAATACAAACCAAAATATGTAGTCCCATATCCAATCAGGCGTCGTTGACCAAATTTTTCTCGTTCACACAGGGCCGTTCCGAGAGCTGGAGATACTCAGTTGATGTTGAACCTTTTCTTCTCCGTGGTTTGGTCTGAGAAAAAATGGGGATTGGAACTCAATTATATGCAAATGGCAAGTTGCCATATAGATGACAATCTAGAATATTTTAGGAATACATCATGACAGCGCGATTGACCCTCTGCTTTTGCCTAATCGGAAAAATTCAGCTAAACAGCGACAGCCTCTTGGGCTCATTCGACCGAAAGCCTAGATGTCTTTTGACTATTGTAACTAATATGTACGATATCGCAAGCTTCGTGCCGCTTTAATTGGAAATAGACTAGAAATCAACATCTCACTTTCTAGATGGTCATCAAAAGACCTCGCATATATCATCACCCCTTAGACTATAAAAGAAAATTCATTTTAGAGCCAAGCCCAGCCTACAGCTTTTGCTTTATGGGTCAGACTTGGTTGGCTCGGAACCAAGGGTCTCAAAGTCGAATTTCTTGGACCATCCCTCGTTCGTGCGATTTCCTCTCATTAAAGTGCTATCCATATGCATCGGATTCACATGCTTGATTGCTCCATCATTGAATCAACCTTTGTGTGTGGGGTAGTGTTAAGATACAAAATACATAACTTTTGGTAGGGAATTTGTGGCCCCGAATCCTCGAAGTAAAGGAAATAGCTCAATGTGAAACGGAGGAGATTCGTTCAAACAGTTCGCTCTCAAGGCATTTAGCGGTGTTTTGCAAAGAGACCCTCTCATAGATTTGGAGGTGGGATCAAATAAGAGTTCAACGGTCTCCTCCTTATCCTCTTCTCCACCAATTATTTTATTCTCGCACACGAAAGAGTAAGTTTCCTCCTCCTCCCAACGGCTACTGTTTCCTCATTAAAATATGCATCTAGATGAAACTTCCTATGACCCGCAATCCTTTCTATTTTCTCCCTAAGTCCCTCGATCTTATTACCCACTTTAACGCTACGCACGAGCTAATTTCATCGCTGTGTTGTCGCCGGTCGTGTCTCTTTGCCTCAGCTCTCGAATGGAGATTTAAGTGGTAAAGCTAAGACAAATTTTCCCTCGGATCGATGATCTAAAGGCACAACGTACACTCATACACAAGAAGTTAACTCCAATCACAGAATGTATATCGACACCAACTCCAAGGATGGGCAAAACTACCTTAGGTGAAATTTTTTAGCTGAGCTCGAATGTACGATTGCACTAATGCATGTATTTCTGCTAATAAAAATTTTGAAAAAAAAAATTATATCACGAAAAACCTCAAGCTAGTATACTTGAAATAAATTACCCCAAACTAATTTTCGAGTCACTAGATTTCCCAAACTAGTTTACTCATGACATATGTATCCTCCATTAACTTCCGTTAAATTTTACTATAAAATCACTGAGTTGGATTATATAAGACAATAACTTAATTGACATGATAAGTCCGCATAGAAATCTATTTTAGTTTGTAGTAAATTTACTATAAATGTACTAGCTTGGGGTTTTTGATGACCTAAAAATTACTTTTAGGTAAATTCATTACAACAATATCAATTTAGGGTTTCTTATGATATTAACCCCCAAAAAATTACAAGAGACCTTCCTTAATAGTCCAAAGCTCATCACTCGTGCCATAGCAGATGCATCTTTTGATAGGTAATGGAACCGGTTGGCTTCAATATTTCATTGGTGAGGCTAAAAAGCACTGGTTCTTCGTGGGGGGCAGAAATTAAACAGTGCGCCATATGAACAAGTACAAAACATCGATATTTTCATGTTATTTTTAAAAATCTAAAAAATATTGTTATCATGATATCATAAACATATAAAATTTGCATGCAAAAATATACATTTTTTTATCTCGATATTTTAAAGAAAATTAAAGCGTATGACACTTGAATTTTGTTTTTACCTTGTGCTCTCTGATTATTTACCAAAAGAATTTATATATATATGAATATGAGATGAAGTAATTATACTGGCCGAGTCCGGAATATTAGGTCATAATTGACACCTTACATATTTCAAAGGCTAAAAAATGTATGAAATGAGAAAAAATATGAAAATTTAATAATTTATACCTAAACACAAAAATGTTATAACTGTTTTTTTTGCTTGTATCTACTGTAATGATAGCTAAGGTTTTTCATCTTCCCAACCAAAAGCAAAGACATAAGGAATTCTTGAATTGGATTATATCTGGGTCCCAAAACAATTATTTAAATGAAAAGCATGGAACGTGCGCAATCTTTTACCAACTTGCACCATTTTTTGTTTGTCACCTCTCTTTCAAAGCTGAACACCGAACAATTTTCAATTTCTACAAGGAGATGAGGCGACGCATACCAATAGGCAATCTATTTCGGCTAATTGGTCAGATTCTCACGGACTGCAATATCGAGAAATTGCAAAGTGATGACACGTTGAATCCCCTCGAGTAATGCCAGCAATTCTGAAGGTTCTTCAATTCTAAGAGCACAGAATTTCATGAGGGATCTGCACTGAATTCCATGCTCATCATTGTGTCTCGACAAGTCGAGTTCTTTCCAAGTCCATTAATCGAGGTGCTGGAGTGAGGTTAGGTCTACATGTCACGAGAGAGACTCCTTAGTTAATCACAATAGTAGAGGCGCATGAACTCAAGATTACCGAGGAATAGAAGTAGTGTCTCGAGCATCGAGTGTTTCCAATCCACCCCACCAAAGAAATGTAGATTCTTTAATTTAATGAGGGACGAATATGCAAATTAGTATTGCCTCTTATAGACAATTTGGCCATCAATTGTTGTTCCAACAACTTTGTGCTAACTCCACCTAATCTAAAGTATTCTATCCCGAGGAAAAATGGCATGGATTCAAGTAGGGACAACCCGTATTTGCATGGACTAAAATTTCGAAAATGGTGATAGTGAATCAATCGTCGATTATCGTGATATGCTACCCCCAGTTGTCATCCTCCCCGCCATACGTTGCAACAGTTGAGGAGTTACTTACATTAAATATGAGTATTAAACCCGTCACAACGTGTCTAATTATATTGTGCTAACACAAATGAAACGTTAACGCATCAACTTAAATGTGTTAATTTGTATTTAAATAGGTTAAACAGGTCAACTCTCGTAAGCCAAAATTTTAATCTCATCACACCTGTTTATGATATCAACTCATTTTCCCAGGATTTAAATCTGCTTAATTGCGTATCATGTCATGTCATGTAAAAGGATCCTACTGAGAGAGAGACTTTGTTTGAGTGAGTGAGTGAGTGAGTGAGGTTGAGATTTAGTTAGTTGTAAAATTTCTCTTCCCATGTTCACTATTACGATAATGACATGTACGTTTTGTTTAAAGGAACATGTCACGGTGCCAAGCCTGAACACAACACAAAGTGGCACCCACACTAGCTAGATTAAAAAATTTAGAAAAACTAATGTCATCACCTTTCCAATATTTCGTCACGTAAAATTGCTTGCAAATCCTGAGCATGATAATCTTAATGCATAGACTGTTTGTTTTCTACATTGTGCAGTAATGGGTCATCTATTGCCCTCGGAGTTGTGTCACCTGAATTTTCATTATGCATAGATTAGCACACCACGTTTAAGAAAAAATGTACTTGAATGATCTATTAAATTATCTAACCGGAAACAGCGATTCATTGGATAAAACAACGCGTCAAAGTGAATTTAGCCAGTTTTAATAAATATTTAAGCATTTATAAATTAGACACGTTGACAATAATCGATTATTGTGATCTGCTACCCCAGTTGTCTTCCTTCCCGCCATACCTTGTAACCGTTGAGGAGTTACTTACGTTGAATTTTCATTATGCATAGATGGGTATGTTGTAAAGTTATAGGGACTTGGCCTGCCAGGGCACAATTGCACAACATAACTTTTTGACAAGTCTAGTCATCACTCTTCCAAACTAAAAAAGTATTTTATCTTGATCACACAACCGATGTGGCTTAATTAGCTAATTATATTAAGAGTGCTATATGCATCCCAATCAATTTTTCTACTTGAATTTTGAAAAGCTCGCATTTTACTGGCCAACTTCTCCATGTGTTATCATAAGTGATACAACTGTCGTGTACGAAATGCTTTTTCTATAGTTTTGAGCTGTATGCTTTGACAAAAAAATTCACTCAAACGAAGCTATTTTTCTTCTGTATCTATCAATTTTATCTTCTTTGTTCTGTGAGCAAAACAATTTGCTATTTTTATTTTGATGCTTTTGCAATAATCTCTCTGAATTCTGAATGAGAACACCATAAACCCTCCACGACTTCATGACAGCAACGTTATGTAAGCGAGACGATCTCTCTTTTCGAGCCCGAGACAAACTTTTTGAGCAAAGGACGAATAAAACTAAAATATGTAGTCCCAAATCCAACCATGCGTCGCTGGCAAATTTTTCTTGTCCACACGTGGTTGTTCAGAGAGATGCGAGATATTTAGTTGATGCTTGATGTTGACCACTTTTCTTCTTCCTTGCTTGGCTTGAGAGAAATGGGGACTGGAACTCAATTATATGCAAACAGGAAGTTGCCATGTAGAAGACAATATAGAAAATTTTAGTATATATCATGACAGCGTGATTGACCCTCTACTTTTGCGTGATCAGGAAAATCCAGCTAAACAGTGACTGTTTCTTGGACTCATTTGACAGAAACCAATCAAATCGATGCTTTCAGATCTAACTTTAGACTAAGTGTCCAGAATTCGGTCTACATAGAGAACTTCTACCAGTTCACATAACTATTGCGGCACAGAATGGAAACGCAAGAACAAGGACACAACAAGTTAACCCTAGTCGAACAAAAGGGAGTTAGCTATCGGAAGAAAACTCGATTCGCACGAGGTACAGAACTGCACTAGCCAATTTAGCGAGCTTTGTAGAATTGGATTGAGTCACCTTTCTAATATTGTATATGGTGACTGCAACACAAAGTATCTACAACTTCTAGAGCAAATTGGCAAAAAGTAATAACGATAACTATACGTTCCTTTCAATGAAGACACGTTCTTAAAAGTAACATATCTAAGTCAATGGAGCATAACATTTAATTACTTAACTTTGATTTCACGTAAGGAAATATTCCACTTGTCCACCCACCTGACAAAGAGTAAGAATTACGTCGGCTATGTATTTACTTTATGTGTTAAGTAACGAGTAGCTTTGCAACATCTGCACGAAAATAAATAAATAAATAAAATAAGGGCTTTGGACAAATCTGGTTTCCTTTCCCCGCATATATAGTTTTCACTCTTCTAGGCTGACGGATTTTCTTCCAACCTAGCTTCACTCTTACAAATACAATTGATTAATTTCACAATTAGTGTGCCCGGTACCAAGAAAGTCAACCGGATCTTATATTTATATATGCAAAGGCTAGATAGCTTTTGACTATTGTAACTAACATATATGCAATCGGAATAGCAAGTTTCGTGTGTTTTAATTGAAAAAAACAGGTTAATAATCGACATCTCACTTTCTAAATGGTCGTCAAAAGACCTCATATATATCGTCATTTCTTAGTTCAATAATGGAAAATCATGTTAGAGCCAGGAGTCTTTCATTAGAGAGCCCAGCCTACAGCTTATGCTTCATGGGTCGGACCTGTTTGGTACCGGAATCACTCAAAGCTGGATGTTCACGGTCCATCATTCATTTAAGATTTCCTCTCATTAGGCACACTCAATTTTCCTCGGTTCTTTCAAATCCATACACATCGGATTCACATGCAATGGGTAGTGTTAAGTTATAAAATATATAGAAGTCTTGAAGTAAGGAAAGGAAATAGCTCAACGTGAAATGGAAGAGATTCACTTAAACAATTCGCTTAGAAGGTATTTAGGGCTTTTGCAAAGAGTCGCTCGCATTGATTTGGAGGTGGGATCAAACGAGAGTTTGATGGGTTAAGTTACCCAAAATTCAAGGAGCAGTTAGATCAGACACCTAGAAACTTATGAGCAGTTCAAGTTGAATGGGCTTGAGGAAGCTTTTATAGAAAGAACACAAATAAATAAATAAATAAAATAAAATCATTGAGCCTCAAAGCTCTACAAATACCTAAAACATCACAGAGACAAATATTGTGAAATATATTTTTAGAAAACTATATGTTAGTTTTGAAAGAGAAACTTGATGGTTAAGTTACCGATTAGATTTCAAAAATTCGTCTCTTTTGATTTAAATTTGAAAAAAAAATGATATCATGAAACTAAATTTTAACTAACACATATTATTGAACGACTCACCACCGTAAAATTGACCATTAAGTTTGAAGTTTAAAGATAGCACTTGAGGAAGTTGAACAGTGGAGCTGAACAAAAGAAAAGGAAAAGAAATTCTGATTTATTTTAAAGATAAACAGAACTACAAGAAAAAATAATAAAAATTTAATAATAAACAAAACAATGTCATTTTACATAACATTTTCCACATTAGACACCAGTCATATCACGTAGGATGTTTGGTGATAACTAGATCGTCACGTCAGCATTTTTATGCAAAAATTAATTAGAATGACTGTATTGAATTTTGTGAAAGTGTCATTTTACTACATCCCATGCAATAGATTTATAACCGAATGAATAATTTTTTTTCCAAGGTTATTTATGCCAGAACTCACAAACTAATTCATTCAAGAGATTGCTGAGTTGTGTGATAAAAACCTGCCATAAATAAAAAGGTCTGATTAAACAGTCCGGATTGAAAGAAGATTCTGCATTTGGTTTTTAAGGAATTTTGCCAGAATTTTACATTGGATAATATGGAAATAAGTACTAGAAAGTACAAGTTCGAACGTAGAGCATCATAAATTGGAGAAAACTCGGCCACAACACGATGGTTGAAATGAACAAAAAAACAAGAGAAATAGCATTGTCAAGAGGTTTTTGAATCCGTTTCTTTAGTAAGCTTGTCATATCCATTTGAATGTTATTCGAAAGACTTAACAAGAGCGACAAATTCATTTGTCTTAAGAGAGAAATAGTTGTATTTAGAGTGAATGCCTTTGTCTAAGTGAGAGACAAAGTGTGCAAAAGACTCGTTGTACCTAAAGATGTGGTTTATTATCTAGTGAAAGAATTTATTGTACTATGCTTACAAAGTGTGAAAACAATTGTTGGTGGGTCCAATAGTAACCAAGTCTATAGCAGGATTACTGTAGAAGGAAGTTAGGTTCTTCGAGGTGACCAGGGGTGCGTTTGGTAATCATTCAACTCCCAAAAATAATTTCCACTTAGAAATGATTATTTTTTATTCTATTCTTAAGAACAATTTCTGAGCATTTGAATGCTTTTGGTAACTGCCCAAAATCTTTATTCCCAGAGTAGAAATGCGTTTGGTAGGGCTCTTAAATTTTTGTATTTCTTTTAGTTTTTGATACTTTTATTATATTTCTCTCTTTTTTCTTCTTTTTCTTTTTTCTTTTTCCTTTTCTTTTAGATTTTATTACAGAATTTTTGCCCATCGGAGAATAACAGTGCTTAAATGAAAACATAATATCACATCATATCCTGATGAAAGAATTACCGAGCAGTTTCGCCCAATGTGAATTGATTCATGTTAGGAGAAACAAAAATTCAAAAGCCAATGAATTAGCTCAAATGGAATCCGGTTATAAAATACCGAAGGAGCTTGCAAGCATATAATTATGCAAGTAAAAATGTTACCTTTGATAGACAATAGAGTGATGACGGCACCAAGTTATGTAGTCGAAGAGCAAGATGGTTAAGATAAATAGGATTGGAGAACTCCTTTCGTATATTATTTGAAAAGTCCAATTGTCAATGATAAAAATTGTAAACGACGGGCGATGAAGTACTTGTTGATAGACAATGAATTATACCAAAGAATAGTAGATGGCCTGATACTAAAATGTTTAGGGAAGCAAGAGTCAATGCTCGCAATGGCTAAAGTAAATGAAGGAATTTGTGGCGCACACCAAGCTGGGATTAAAAATGGTTGTTGCATCGCCATGAATACTTTGGGCCAACTATTACGAAGGATTGCATTGATTATGCTAAAGGTTGTGACCCTTGCCAAAAGCATGGTCCACTTCAACACATACCTGCTACAACAATGAGACCCATTATTAAACCGTGGCCGTTTCAAGGTTGGGCAACGGATATAAAAAGTAAGATTTACCCCCTTCATCAAAAAAGCATAGTTTTATCTTAGTGGCAACAAACTACTTTACAAAATGGGTAGAAGTGGCTTCTTATAAGAACGTAACGCAAAAGGTCAATAGGGAGTTCATCGAAGAACGAATCATCCATTGATTTGGAATTCCTGAGTCGATCACGACTAACCAATGAATAGTGTTCACTGGGCAAGAGATGTTAATGTTTTTGAAGTCCAGAGGCATCAAAATGGTACATTTGACACCTTATTATGCTCAGGCTAATGGTCAAGCTAAGGTTTCAAATAAGATCATTATTAATCTTATTTAGAAGCATTTAGAAGAGAACCCACAGGAATGGGATTTGTTATTATCTACAGTGTTATGGGCATATTGAACATCAAAAAGATCAAGTACTAAAGTTAGCCCTTATATGCTAACATATAAATAGGAGGCCGTCCTACAAGCTGAGATAACGATGCAATCACTTAGGGTAAGATTGCAAGATGACCTATCAAAGGAAGGATATAATGAGTTAATATATGCCAATGTGGATGACCTTGGTGAAAGTAGGACTTCGGCACTAGAAAATTTTGTTGCCCAGAAGCAAAGGGTCGCCAAAGCATACAATAAGCAAGTCAAGCCCAAGTATTTCGACATCGGTGACTTGGTCTGGAAAACCATCTTACCTATGAATGCTGATAACGAAAAGTTTGGGAAATGGTCATCAACTTGGGAAGGCCCATATTTAGTTAGTAATGCTTAAACTGGAAATGTGTATCGATTGATGGACTAAGGTGGAAAAGAGTTCCAGCAATCGATTAATGGCAAGTTCCTGAAGAAATATTATTTGACTATGTGGGAGATGCAAGAAGTATAAGAAAATGGAAGGTCAGAAAATTTCCAAAAACACTTTTTTTTATTCATTTCTTACATTTCTCTCTCTCTCTCTCCCCCCCTCTCTCTCTTTCTCTCTTTCTCGCTCTGTCTCTCACACACACTCTCTCTCTTCTTTCCTTCTTCCTTCTTCCTTCTTCCTTCCTCCCTTCCTACTCCTCCACTCTTGGCCTCGCCCTAGTCCAACCCACTCAAGCCAAGATGCTACCAAAACGTGACCACGAAGTGGTTCAGCTATGACTCTAGGTGATTGTTGGCTTGCTTGGCATGCTCTTTAGGCTTTTGTAGCTTGTCCATCTCCTTCTCAAGGGCATCTTTCTCTTGTTCCAGGCACTGGAAAAGGACCAATTGTTCTTCAACCAGCTCGCCAACCTTTTCGAGCAAGGCCTAAACACTTTTAGTGTTAGAGTCCACATAGGAAAGGGATCAAGCCAACATGGGTTCGTTGATCTCAAACTCCATTCGCTCACCAAGAACCAGCCCTCTTTCCAGTTTCTTCTTCACTGTCTTTACCCTATTGGACACCATTCCTTGGAATCCGGACAATTGAGTATGAAGGGCATGAAAGGTCCCTTACACCTCTGTCAGTTCGCGATAGACCGAGTCAGCATTCTCGATCTCCTCCTTCTTGCTCCAATATTCATGCTCAGCATTATCAAGGCAACGATGTCCCCTATGTTGGACTGGAAACTTTCAATACCATTATTAAAAGTTACCATGAATTCGGGAGAAGTACATTATCAGTGCCATAAGTTGTGTACGGCGCTCATTTTGGTGCCAAAAGTTTCCATCGGATCACTTAAGTGCCAAAAATTTTGAAAAATGATCATTTCAATGCCAACGCCGATCCGATTGGCCGAAAATCCGACGTGGCAGTTTTTTTATTAATTTTTGACGCTGATGTGGCTCGTCGGAGAGTACAGTAGCATGTAAACCACCAAACGACGTCGTTTGGCGTCTTAAACCCCAAGTCGAAACCCTAAATCCCCAAATCGAGAGAGAGAGAGAGAGAGAGAGAGAGAGAGAGAGAGAGAGAGATAAAGAGAGAGAGAGAGACAGAGACAGAGAGAGACAGAGAGATAGAGAGACAGAAAAGCCATGGCGGTGGCGTCATCTTCTTTCCCGAAGAACAACACCAGCACTAGCCACTCTCTGAGCAAAGCCCAATCAACCATCTCCATCTCCATCTGCGCCCTCCTTGTTTCCCTCACACTCCTCGTCTTCTCTCTCTCTGTGCACCTTCAACCCCCCTTGTTCCTCCTCCTCCTCCGACGATGGCCTTCTATTTTCCCATCACTTCTTGGCCGAGCAATGGTAGCCGAGCACGATGGCCAAGCGACGATGGCCGAGCGATGGTGGCCGAGCGACAGTGGTCAAGCGACGATGGCCGAGCATGGTGGCCGAGCGACGGTGGCCAAGCAAGCTAGGTCGGCGAGGATGAACAAAAAAAAACCCTAATTTCAATCCCAAATGAGCTATGCGGCGTCGTTTTTCCTAAGCCATCCACATATGATAGCAAAACGACATCGTTTTCGTAAGTAGGATGGAAAACGACGTCGTTTAAAGGGTTTATCGATTTTATTTTTTAAAATATAAAGCCACGTAATCATTTTGGCCGGAATTTCTCGCCGGTGGCACCAAAGTGATCGTTTTCCCTCTGATTTGGCACTTAAGTGATCCGACGGAAACTTTTGGCACCAAAGTGAGCACCGTACACAACTTATGGCATTGATAGTATACTTCTCCCCCATGAATTCCTTATAGTCAGCGAGGAATGGATGGCCTTCGGGAAGATTATTTGACACAGCATGGGTTGCAAGGTTCTTTAGCCTCTCGAGGAAACCTGGCTTTGAAGTCAGCAAATTATATGTAAAGCAAAGGTAGGGGAGCAATTCTCTCCATAAGGCGAGGAAGTGACGATCGAAAGGGAGAGAAGAGAAAGAGGAAGAGGAAGAGGTTGAACGTTGTAAGGGATTCGAAGGTTGAGATGATGGATGGGGTCCCATCACTATTGACCACACAATTTATAGGCCAAGTCTGGAAGTCGAACGGCCACAACTTTTCATGAACCAACGTGACCAAGGGTGAAGGTGTGTAGTTGCAGTACAGCCGAGAAAGTAGGAGTTCATGCATTGTGGGATAGTGGATTGATACGATGCACGTAATTAAGGCTATATTGGAAATCGAAGTGACATGATGGTTGGCTAATATAGATGGTACACATCCGTTGAAGTGTTGAAATGAACAAGGAGCCGGAGTTCATTAAATGTGATGAAGATTGCTGATTGTAAATGATTCGCATGAATCTTGGTTCATGATGAAGGATAAGGATGTGCGTGACATGGTTTGATATGACTAAGAATAGTCTGAAGGGCTTCTTCATATGGACTCTCAAATGAGAAAGAAATCCACCAGCTAGTATATTCTACTACAACCCCTAGAGAAGGTTGAAAAGTTTCAAAATATGGGAAAAATTAGTCCCGCATTGCTGTGGTGATTCGAGAATAGCAAACAAAAGGTTCATCTTTATTGGAATTATACTTCTTCCTATTCATCAAAGTGTATTCCATGGATTAGGTAATTAGCATTGGTACACCCTGGTAAAGACCGAATTGCCTAACATAGTATTGCGGAGAGTAAGCCTTAAATTCATGGTAGAACCTCTCTTTGGTACATAGTCATACAGGACGATCAACTCAGCTGGAATAAGCACATTTAACCAAAATGCAATGAAGTCATCCAGATACTCAGTGTTTTCATAGAAAAGATAATAGAATTCAAGAGCGTCGTAAAGAAAGGAGTCAACATGATCATGATCAAAGTTCAATATCTCCCGGAGGAAGTATACAAATGAGGAAGTTCCATCAGGTGCTTTCCTAAGAGATAAGGCAAGCAGTCGACAGCCTAGACTTTGGGGTTTTGATTATTTAGATTTCGATGAATCGAATGGAAGAGTACAAAGGATTTTCCTAAACAAAAAAGGAAAGTAAAAGGCCATCCATGCTTGCAAAATCCAAAATGGACTAGACAAAACCCCAGTCTCTTTTGATGACATCGAAAGGGCAGCATGGGTTAAACTCCTCTATAAAACAACCAGAATAAGTGGACCAAAGGCTACTTTCTTTCCTCTTGCAAGGTTGGCAGCAAGTCTAAAGAAATCCTTTGAGACTTTGAGAGCTGGATTAAAAAATATATATTTTGACAACCAATAAAGCAAGAAACTAGTTTGCTCTTTGAAATGAACAAGACTCGAAATCTCATGACATTCATCAAGAAAAGTACTGTAAGCAAGGACATCATTGGGAATATGGAAGTTTTCTAGGGCTTTGATGTTGGCTACTAGGATGCTATTGGAAACAAATCCAGAAATAGTAAATATGTCCAAGAGGGTCACAGACATGGGTCCCCAAGGGAAAAAGAAGCAATTAGTTGATGGGGACCAAAAGTAGACAGTAAATTCCAATAAACCTCTATTTAAATCATGGGCCATCATGCTAATCTCCAATGCCATTTCAACACTGGCATTCTTCCACATTAGACGGGTAGGCACGTCATTATGTAGTCGTCGATACGAGGTATAGAAACTCTCCTCAAATAAATGAAAACTTCAAAACTCGGTAGGTGTGAATGTCTTGATGCCTTTGATGGAGGGATATTGTATCGGAAGCTTCTTGTTCCTTTTTGTAGGAATTCAAGTCGGCGGAAGACGACTTACCTGATTCCGATGCGCAAACAGCAAATAGCCCCTGAACGAACGTTGAATTGCGAATAAATCACGAACAACACTTCCTCACGTTAGTCTGGATGCAATCACAAGGAAAACACCCGATTTCCACAGCGTAAATGCCGATTGTTCTTGCAAAAATGAAATGGAACGCCTTGATCTTCTTTGATGGAAATGGAGAGGAAATTTGGTGCAAATGAATGGCCAACCATCCCAACGGTTGTGTTCGGGAGGCTTTTATATGTCTCCCGTCGTACCCCTCCATTAGTGACTTTCCATCGTACCGTATCAAGTCCAAATGGTGCGGTCCAATCGCACCCCATCATGGACGTACTAGCTAGCTAGCTAAAGTACAACATCTCCCACTCAGACATGATGGGCTTGATAGCATTCTATCAAGAATATAAGGCATTCAACATTCATCAATTTTACAAAACAATTCATACTGGCAAATAAGCCGTGCGACCAGTGAGTATACCTGCACTTGGGAGCTCAAATTACGCACCTGTTAGGGATGACATAATGGCTACAACCCTGAAAAGAAATAAACAATCGATGTCTCACAGTGCCCCAGACATATTTTGTTACATCAATCCAAGTATACCTATCCCTTAAAGGCTATACTTGACTATTCTCAAAACACCATGTATTTACAATTACATCCGCAACCACATAGGGCGATATAATTGGTCGACCAGTAAATACATGTGGTAGATATAAAACAACAATAGTCTTCCTTCGCACTCATGTCTCTCTTAATTTCAGAACAACTACTTTCCTAGACATGTCCCATAGGCCATATCTATTCATGACCGCCCGTAACATGCTAAAGTAGCAACATTGATCTTTCACTTCGAGAACATAGTCAGAAGCAACATAGGGCACAAAATTGAGGTAAATTATAAATTACCTTAAGGGCTCACACGATGATTAAATAGGGATAATTTTACTCATCTTCCCTCATTGGTCGTACAATGCACATGTAGTATGAATTACATGCTATAGTGGATTACTCTTTCTATAAGAGCGTATGTCATTTATTGACCATATCCACTATACGGATCTTAGCCTAAACATAGTCACGTGCCTCTCACGTACTCATGTTTAGCCCGAGTGCTATATCAGCTCGCTTTTTATAGCGCCCAATTAAGTACTCGCATCCGGCATCTTTCAGGCATACATGATTGTGGGAATATCATGTTCAGTCTTATTATATACCAATCACATACCTCATCTTGACTCCAATCAAGGCGACATATTTTATGTACCAAACTTGCTCTTCAGCATTTATTCGTACATAACGTCTCATCTCAACGTGCTAACTACAGCACTTGAGGCGATTGCTCGTGTGAGTGAGCCAATCATTACCTGATGACATACTTTTCAATAATATATGTGTGTTTGTGCTAGTCTCATAGTGGATTTGTACTTATTGATAAAACATCAGATCACTAATAAACAAATAAGTACAATACATCTGTTCACAAATACATAAACCAATGATTCTCTACAATAACAGATATCACATTATACGCAATCCTAGTGACATCCTATGGGTCAAGAACATGTTTCTAGGAATAGCCTTCGTAAATGGATCAACAACCATTCTATTGGTTGAGATGTATTGCAGGATCACTTCTTTCTGCGCTATAATATCTCTGATGAAGTTATTCTTTGTGTCAATGTGTTTTGTCCTTCCATGATACTTGGGATCTTTCACATAGGCAATGGCTGCTTGACTATCGCAATAAACTATCACCACTCTTGGAACTTCAGTGACAGTGGCTAAATTTTCCAAGAAACCTTTTAACCATACTGCTTCTTGCACTGCGGCAGAACATGCAATAAATTCTGCCTCCATTGTTGACAAGGCCGTGCATGTCTGTTTCTTGCTATTCCAAGAAATCGCACCTCCATTGAGAAAGAACGCATATCCAGAAGTCGATTTACGCTCATCCAGGTCTCCACCCCAATCGGCATCTGAATAACCCAATAGGCGTAAATCATTCCCTTGGTAACAAAGTCGATAGTCCATGGTACCCTTCAAGTATCTCAGGATCCTCTTCACTACTTTCCAGTGTGCTTAATCAGGATTTGATTGATATCGGCTCACCAATCCCACGGCATAACATATGTCGGGTCGAGTACACATCATAGCATACATCAAACTTCCGATCGCACTAGCGTAAGGAACAGTTTCCATCACTTTGATTTCTTCTAGAGTCTTAGGACACATCTCAGTACTTAGGCCTTCACCTTGCATGACAGGGGTATCAATGGGATTACAATGCTGCATATTGAAACGCTCAAGAATCTTCATAATATAAGACTCTTGTGATAAAGTAAGGAGTTTCCTTGATCGATCTCTTTCGATCTTAACTCCTAATATATAAGTAGCTTCTCCCATGTCCTTCATCTCAAAATTGGAGGACAACCATTCTTTTATGGTGATAACCAAAACCTTGTCATTTCCAGCCAACGGAATATCGTCCACATAAAGTGATAAAATCACAAATTTATCTTTGGACCGCTTGACATATACACAGTGATCTTCTTTGATCATCGTGAAACCAAAAGTTATTATTGCTCGATGAAAACGAAGATACCACTGTCTAGATGATTGCTTAAGGCCATATATTGAGCGATTAAGCTTGCAAACTTTATGCTCTTGACCTTTAGCTATGAAACCTATTGGTTGTTTCATATAGATTTCCTCATCTAATTCTCCATTGAGAAATGCCGTCTTTACATCCATTTGATGTAATTCAAGATCCAAATGTGCAACGATGGCTAGAATAAGGCGTATTGAGGCAAACCTTACAACTGGTGAAAAAGTTTCCTCATAGTCTATACCCTGTTGTTGAGTATAACCTTTTGCCACAAGGCGAGCCTTATACTTTTCAATGGATCCATCCGCCCTTCACTTAATCTTGAAGACCCATTTGTTTCCAATGGCCTTACGATTGGGTGGTAGATCAACCAAGTCCCAGACATGGTTTGCCCTCATTGACTCCATCTCATCTTCCAAAGCTTTTCTCCATTCTTTCTTGTCGGGGATGAGAGAGCCTCTTGAACAGTCTTAGGCTCGGCATCGTCATTTTGAGCAATCATAAATGCTTCCCCTTCAATCTCAAAACGACGACGAGGAATACTTTTACGATTACTTTTACGCAATTGAATTTCTCTTGAATTCAATTCATCGAGCGATACAACACTCCCACTAGGTCTTGTATGTTGAGGTAAATCTTCATTTCCCTCTACAACATCAGTGGCTGTGTTATCAGGATCTTCCATCTCATATAATTGGAAATCCTTATCAATCTCACCTCTACTAGGAAAATCGTTCTCTAAGAACGTGACATCTCGTGACTCCATTTCGGTCACACTTCCATCAGCTTGTTCACCTATGAACACGTACCCTTTTGAGTGTTCGGAATATCTTATAAAGATACATTTCTTCCCTCTAGGACCTAATTTGCCATGTTTATGGGAAGAATTATGAACATAAGCTACACATGCCCATGGACGTAGACTACTTAAGTCTGGTTTCCTACCAGTCCATAATTCATAAGGGGTGGAAGTGACCGATTTTGAGGGCACACGGTTAAGTATATAGGCAGCAGTCAATAACGCATCTCCCCAATAGGAGATAGGTAAATTTTATTGCGCCATCATAGACCTAACCATTTCCAATAGGGTTCTATTCCTTCTCTCAGCTACCCCATTTTGTTGTGGAGTACCAGGAATAGTCAATTGTCTTACAATTCCCTTTTCATCACAAAGAGCCTTGAATTGCTCTAATAGATACTCACGTCCACGATCGGTTCTCAATGTCTTTATTGTTTTGTTCAACTGATTCTCTACCATCGCTATATATCGTCTAAAGCAGTCCAATGCTTCTGACTTGTGGGAGATCAGAAAGACATAACCGAAACGTGTGAAGTCATCTATGAAAGTGATGAAATATGAGGCTCCATGCCTCGCCCTCACATTCAAAGGACCACAAATGTCGGAATGTATGAGATGCAATGGAAATTCAGCTCTAGTCCCTTTACCAAATGGTTTTCTAGTTGTTTTTCCCGCCAGACAATGTTCACATACGGATAGACTAACATTAGTGAGTGACCCTAAAAGGCCTTCTCTAGCTAATCTTTGCATTCTTTGCAATCCAATGTGACCTAATCTAGCATGCCAAGTACTTGCATCAATCTCAACATTGTTAGAAGACGCAATTAAAGAAAAACAACCATCAACATTAACATTGTATTGATCATAGTCAATGTCTAACACCATAAAACCATTCGATACATGACCTGAACCATAATAAACTGTTCCATACATAAGGTCAACACAATCACCATGGAAATTCAATACATAACCTAAGCTAAGAAGAACAACTACAGAGACCAAGTTTCGTCGAATATCTAGAGCATAAAGGACATCATGCAGGAACAGGTTTCGACCACCACGTAAGATTAATTTACATGTGCTGATACCCTTCACTTCAACTCTTGAGTTATTCCCAACATATATCCATCTTCTTCCAGGCGGTATCCGACGATACTCCACGAATGCTTCTCGGTCTCTAGCTACATGGTCTGTTGCTCCTGAGTCTACAGTCCACATTGGATGAGATTCAGCAAGCATTACAGTACTAGAAACAAAATCATTACTCAAAGTAAGGGAGTAATAGGGTACTTTTTTCGGCTCAGTGCATTCATGAGCAAAATGACCCAACTTGCCACAATTGTGGCACTCCATCTTGGCCTTGTCCTTCTTTCCACCACGCTTCTTGCGTCAGAAGGTTTTAGCCATCTTAGGTCCCTGATCAGTCATCTTCCCTTTGTTGTTGAACTGAAGATTCCTCTTGCGCTTGAAGCTCGAAGCCTTGCGCGAACTCGATTCAGCAACATAAGCATGGGTAGAGGATCTTGCAGCCTCTAGGCGCTCATCCTCTAATTCCAAATGACGCGCAATATCATCAAAAGTGATAATATTCTCATTATGCGTCATATTGATCTTCATATGCTCCCAATTGTCAGGAAGAGACCTTATAACAGCCTGAACTTGCTGTTCATCAGTAAGGGAGTGACCTGCCGATTTCAGCTCATGGATCATGTTTGACATCTCCCGAAGATGCTGCCTCATCGTTACATTTGGGCGCTTTCGGAATGTGTCAAACTTGATGGTGAGTCTCCTCAGCTTAGTGGCAGATGTACCCCCAAACTTATCCTTCAAGGCAACCCACATAGCTTGAGCTTTGTCATAACTCTCAAACCCACACATGAGATCATCTTGCATACAGCTCAGCAACGTGATGCGAGCAATGCTATTTTTCTTTTTCCAAGCTTGATAAGCTTCCAGATCTCTCCTGTGTTGAGCTGAAGTTCCATGCTCAGGTTCATCCATGGTATGGTTGAGAGTTTCCAAAACCTCTTGCTCCTCAAGGATGTACTGAACTTTTCGGTGCCAAATACCATAATTGTCACCATTCAGCTTCTCACCCTTATTGAGGTCAGCAACAATGGTCTTGGATGCCGAAACCATAATCAATCGCTATAACACATTGACATAATAAACGCAGAATCAATACTAGCACACTATACGGAGTAACACACATTTAATTTGCAGCAAAGACAAACTAAATTAATGATAATTCAACAAAAGACACAAAAGCAAAAGTTCACTATGTTCCCAATCAACTTCTATGTACAATTGTTCTATTATCATTAATTAGTTTAATTTGCACAAATTTTGAGTTCTAGGTGAGAACTTCTTTCAATTCTACCAACCTACGAACTCCCACTAGGAAAAATAATTACATGACCTTATGTAATTTCTACATTTTTCCTTAACACAAGAACATAGCATGATAATAATCAACGTATAAACAACAATCATGCTTCAACTATAATTAAAATTGCAATTCAACATATAATGGATTTCCTACCATTGTTCTTATTTTCTAGCAACTAGAAAATTGCAAGTATATTAAAATATATACATCATATCATTGAACCAAGCTCTACACAGCATATATAACATCATTTGCACACAAGCTAGCTACTGTATTTCCCTAATCATAAGAAAATACAAGCTACAAATAAATAAACTGCATTAAAGCCCAAAAAATACGCGTACATAGGGTTTCCTACGCATTTTCATACATTTATAAAATTCAAAAGTATAAAATAATTATACCACTATGTAGAAGACACTCATACGAACCAAACGAGACCAACCACGCTCCAATCGGAGGTCGCACGCGCCCCCACGTGCCGCCTGAGTGCGCGGCGCGTGTGACGCACGCGCCAGCGAGACGAACGGCTCCTGGCCGGTCCGATCGGTCCAACCGGTGAACGGTCCAACCGCCGGACCGGTTGACCGGTCCGACCGTTGACCGGTCAATGGTCGAGTCGGGTCACAGGTTGGGTCGGGTGGCCGGCCGGTGACCGGCTGGCCAACCATTGCCGGCGCTGACGTCATCGATGATGTCATCCCGGCGGTTATCGACCGTTGATGACGTCACGGTGACGTCACCACGCGCCGGTTCGCCGATCGGCGCGTATCGATTCGCCGGCGGGCGAGCGTCGCGCATGTGCCGGTTCGCCGACCGGCACGTGTGGCGCACGTGCTTGCTTTGCCAGCACTTCCAGGCGCGTGGCGCCCACGCGCAGCGGCTTCTGGCCGCGCGTGTGGGCGCGTTCGGCTTCGCCCGGCGGCGTTCGACCCATCTCCAAACTCGTCTCGACGAGCTCTTTCACCCGGTATATTCAAAATTTAATTTTGACCAAAAAATTGTTTTGAAAAAATGGCCGAAACCTCACGGATCACGCGACGCTGAACCTGTTCTTCGCTCCGGTTCAATTTCGAGTTTTTCATATGGCAATTCCGACTATCAGAGATCCAAACAGTGTAGAATACAATCTCTTGATCTCAATATCAAATAGTAAATGAGAAAACTCGATGAAAAATAAGGCAGAAATCACGATCGGGCTCTGATACCAATGTAGGAATTCAAGTCGGCGGAAGACGACTTACTTGATTCCGATGCGCAAACAGCAAATAGCCCCTGAATGAACGTTGAATTGCGAATAAATCACGAACAACACTTCCTCACGTTAGTCTGGATGCAATCACAAGGAAAACACCCGATTTCCACAGCGTAAATGCCGATTGTTCTTGCAAAAATGAAATGGAACGCCTTGATCTTCTTTGATGGAAATGGAGAGGAAATTTGGTGCAAATGAATGGCCAACCATCCCAACGGTTGTGTTCGGGAGGCTTTTATACGTCTCCCGTCGTACCCCTCCATTAGTGACTTTCCATCGTACCGTATCAAGTCCAAATGATGCGGTCCAATCGCACCCCATCATGGACGTACTAGCTAGCTAGCTAAAGTACAACACTTTTAGTAGGAAAGCATGGTTTGAGAGGCGGAGGAACATGATTGTGATCTAGAAGGGTAGGCCCCAGAAGTAATGCCTCTTTATTCTCTTATGCAATGCTCAGTGGTTGAAATCGACAGTAGCTGACCTCTTCTGTGTGGAATAAACAATCGAAGTTCGAAATATAAGATGCAGGTTTGAATTTAGGAGCTTCAATAGCCATAGAAAACTTATGAGCAAAACACAAAGGGTTTAGGGTTTAAGGAAGAAGACAAAGTACGAAAGAGATGAATGAGTGAATTCTTTTGCCTGAACAGGAGATGACAATTCAAAAATTAAGAATATATGCCAAAAAATTGAAGCGACGTGTCGAGATGCAATGGGAGCCGTTGGTTCGTATTGGTTACGAATGTATCAAAAAATAGAAAGATATAATGATCATCTGCAACTGATTACACGGAGAACAAGGTATTTCCTTCAAAAAAAATTAATTTTCAATTTATATTTTTGGAAAGGGGGCATAAGTTGACACCTAAAAATACCCCTATGGGCACGTGAAAGGCACACAGGATAGAAAGCCTTGAAACAGTCATCGCAGCCATATATGGGCTATAATTTATCAGCCCAACCCACGAATAATTATATGGGAAAAGACAATTAAGGATTTAAAGAAATTTCAAGCTAAATTTCAACAAGACCATGACATGGAATGACACGATGGAGCAGCAGAGTACCATGTGTCAAAGCCAAAGATCAAAGATGGAAATACATCCTTGGCGGTGAAAATAGGCAAGAACAGGTTCAAAGGCACTAAACTCAAAAGGAAAATGTTTAAATGCTTGCTAGGCAAGCCATGACACAGTTGTTGAACAGGCACGGATAAGGTGGTTCAACTTAAAACGTGGAGTGATTCTTTAGGAGGAGGTAACCAACTATTGACGGTTACCAAGTTAGCCTATAAATACCATTAGTCATCCAACAAAGAAGCCCCCCAAACAACACACCAAACTACTTTCTATTGTCTTTATCTTTTCCTAGTCTAACCTAGCTGTAGCATAAGATTTCCATAGTAGATTCAATTCTGGCAAGCGTCTATATCCTAGGAAGTACCATCAATTAAATTCGAGTGCTAACCATTGTCCAATGTCGTTGATTAGATTTCAACATTGTGTCCTCAATTCCATCTAAAGGCAGTATTCATTAGATGTTGCATTTGCTCAGCATTGTTGATTAAATTCCAACATTGTGTTTATGCGCGTCTAGAGATGGTGCATACTAGGTGTGGTTACCATCATCTAGCATCATTGATTAGATTCTAACGTTGTATCCTCATATCCATCTTAAATTGTGGTCTACTAGGTGTCGTCTTTACTGTCCAACATCATCGATTTGATTCCAGCGTTGTGTCATCAAACTTAGTAGGAAGCTGTGCTTTACTAGGCATCTTGTCCATACCCAGCCTTGTCGAAGGGCCTTCAATATTGTATAGGCCATTTCAATTTTAATGAGATTTCGTTATTGCATAAAGTGAGTTTGGATGATGTTATTAATGAGGTTTCAACACTAATTATTTATGGTATGATATGTGCGGCAAGCTAACAACTTCTTTAGTTTTCAGATTAAAAAGTGTTTTGTCTCTTTCGCATTTGACCTTCTTTGTCCAAAGTTAACACAGAACTCGAGTCTCCTTTAATAAAAACCTAAATGCAACACTTGATAAAAGATATTTCATTACGAGATCCAAAAACACTTGATAAAAGATATTTCATTATGAGATCCAAAACTAACGAAACAATGTCCTATGAAGTGAGAAAAGAAAATGAGGCCGATAAGAAAAGGACGAAGTCATTCTCGACTTTTGGATCCCAAGGACTCTCATCTTGTGCCGATTTCATTGTCTCTTTGATGATCAAATGTACATCAAAGACATCAACCATACAGATCCCACATCATAAGCTCTTCGTCCTTCCAATAATTGTACAATAGTTGAAAGAGCATGATATTTCCTAGACCTCCTATAACAAAGATCGAAACACTCTTTCTTGGAGGTGGGATCGGTCCCATCTTTATCCTCTTCTCTACCAATTATTTCGCGCTCACGCACGAAACAGCGAGCTTTCCTCCTCCTACCAATGGCCAACTGTTCTCTAACTCGGACGTGTATCTAAATGGAACTTCTTATGACTTGCAATTCTTTCTAATTTCTCCATGAAATAAATAAATAAATAGATACTATTTCACTTCATGAAATTTTCTGTATCAATTTAGGAAAAAAAAGAATAAATCTAGTCTCAAAAACAGTAACGCCCTTTCCTTTGTTATTGCAAAATGCAAAGGTTGATGACCATCTTGAGAATTACGATCTTCCAAACCTCTGCACCCCGATCATTATCTCGATTTCTAGTTAATTATACAAAATTGTTGAGTAGGTCACTCCCAATTGGAGAGGCCAACGCAATTATGTATATTTGTAGTAGTATGGTAATGAGTGTGTAAAAGTAAAAAGAAAAAAAAAAGGAGAAAAAGAAAATATCAAAAGAGATCGGAAGATAAATCAATGTGATCTTCCACATTTGGAAAATCAAAGGAGATTGGGAAAGAAATCAAAGTGATATTCTCATATATACAAAATCATAAGAGATTAGGAGATAAATCTATGTGATTTTGTATCGTACAATTCCAATTGGGATTGTATAAATAGGAGTCCTCCTCAACGGAGAAAAGGTTACACAAAAGCAAGAATATCAGAGTAGCACAGAGGAAGAAACGGTTTTTTTCTTCCAAGAAAAGAGAGTTATCTTTAAGTGAGTTATCCAATTTGTGAGAGGTTCAAATCCACAAATTGAAGACAAAGAGAGATCCACCTTTGGGTGAAGTTGTATCCCATTATTTATCATAGTGGAAGTTTGAAGTGGACTACGGTCCCGTGGTTTTTCCCTTCACCTTGGAGGGTTTTCCACGTTAAAATTTTGGTGTTATTTATTATTTATATTTACTGCTTTCAGTTAGTATTTTATCCTATTTAATTTTCACAGAAATAGTAGCGGAAAAAATTTTCTGGGCATTCTCCATAAATATTTTTCCCAACAAGTGGTATCAGAGCAAGGTTGTTGTATTTATTATTTTTCTGTGCATAATTAAATGGAGGAACATTTTGGCAACATGATAAAATCAACTGCATTCAATTATGCAATCTAGAAACCAAAGATGGAGGATCTGCTATACATTAAAGATCTTTGGAGGCCAATTGTGATACCGACGGAGGTACTAGTACCAACGTCCGAGGAGTCCGATCCTGTAGCGGAAATCAAATTGGCATTGTCTTCTAGTGGCAAACCAACGACAATGTCCGTAAGCGAATGGATGGTGCTCAATCGGAAGTGTGCCGCTCAAATTCGACAATTGATTGATAAGAGCATTTTTCAAAATTTTGCTAATGAACATGATGCTGGTGTTCTTTGGCAAAAATTAGAGAAAATGTATGCAAGAACAACGACGCAAAATAAAGCAAATCACATGCGGCGGCTCGTGAATCTGAAATACAAAGATGGGAGCAGTGTCTCGGAACACATGAGCGAGTTCCAAGGTATAGTAGACCAACTCAATTCTATGAAGATGACATTAGATGATGAATTGCAGGCATTACTGCTGCTTAGCTCTTTGCCAAATAGCTGGGACACACTTGTTGTGTTGGTCAGCAACTCGGCTCCTGACAGCAAGCTTACCATGGACGTGGTAAAAGATAGAATGTTGAATGAAGAATCTCGGCGAAAAGAAAGTGGAGTCAACCCTGCGTCCGAGGCTCTTGTCATTAATTGACAAGAAAATCAAGAACATAGAAGGAGAAGCAAAAGCCGAAACTTCCGGAATCAGCAACGAGGAAGGTCCCAATCCAACTTCAGACGAGACAAGAAGTGCCATCATTGTGGTAAATACACTTCATCCGAGAATGCAAAAAGCTAAAGGCGGAAAAATCAAAAAGTCATAACGTCAACAAAGCTAACGAGAACCAGACGAATGACACTGCAAATATTGCAGATGAGGTGATCATTATTCAAAGCGATGATTCCATTATGGGTAGTTGATTCTGGCGCATCCTACCATGTCATGACTCATCAAGATCTTTTCACATCTTACACCACCGGTGATTTTGGACTCGTAAAGATGGGAAACGAAGGTACGTCCAAAATTATTGGTATGGGTAATATTTATTTGGAGACTAATGTTGTATGTAGGCCACTACTCAAAGATGTGAGACATGTTCCGGACATACGCCACAATCTTATATCTGCCGGCAAGCTTGATGACGAAGGCTACATCAATTTCTTTAGTGATGGAAAATGGAAGCTCACCAAAGGTAATTTGGTGATAGCCAAAGGAGAAAAGACTAACTCTCTCTATATCACACAATTCAAGTCGTGTAGAGGAGAGGTGAATGTAACCGGAAAAGGAGTCACCACCGAGTTATGGCATAAGCGACTCGGACACATGAGTGAGAAAGGACTTAAGATTCTCACTAGAAAGCAACTTCTACCTGGAATAAAAGGTACACCGTTGAATACTTGTGTCGACTGCATTATGGGAAAACAACATAGAGTAGCATTTCACAATTCCCCACCATCTAGAAAAGCTAAAATTTTAGATCTGATACATACTGATGTATGCACAATGCAAACTAGGACACTTGGAGGTGCGCTTTATTTTGTAACATTTATTGATGACCACTCTAGAAAGGTGTGGGCATTTGCCTTGAAAACTAAAGATCAAGTGCAGGAAATCTTTAAGCAATTTCATATGAAGGTTGAAAGAGAAACAGGCAGGCGATTGAAGTGTATACGCTCAGACAACGGTGGCGAATACCGAGGACCTTTTGAAGATTATTGCAAAAACCTTGGGATCAAACTAGAAAGATCTGTACCAAAAACACCTCAACACAACGGTGTCGCAGAGTGGATAAATAGAACCATATGTGAAAGAATCAGATGTATGCTTTCCAATGCAAAGCTGCCAAACCACTTTTGGGGTGAGGCAATGAGAACGGCAGTTGATTTAATCAACCTATCACCTTCAGCTCCACTTAACGGTGATGTACCACAAAGTGTCTGGACTGGTAAAAATGTTTCTTATGGCCACTTAAAGGTGTTCGGCTGTAGAGCATTTGTTCACATTCCAAGGGATGAGAGATCAAAGCTTGATGGAAAATCAAAGCAATGTATTTTTTTGGGGTACGCACATGAAGAATTCGGCTACAGACTCTGGGATCCCATTAACCAGAAAATAGTCAAAAGCAGGGACGTTGTATTTCTTGAAGATCAGACAATCGAGGACTTCGAGAAGCACGAGAAATCTCCATCAATAGACGAATATCCAGTTGATCTTGGCCCAGTCGCTCCTCCTATCAACAAGCAAGTTGAATCTAGGATTGAAGGTATGACTACTTCAAATGAACTTGAACCAATTGTTGAACAGGTCCCATTAGAACCTCAATTGAGGAGATCAACTCATGAATGACAATCTAGTCGTAGATATTCTTCCAATGAGTACGTGATGCTCACTGACGGGGGAGAACCAGAGAACTATCAAGAAGCTGTATACCACGAGCATAAAGAGGAGTGGTTAAAAGCTATGCAGGAGGAGATGAAATCCTTAGACGAAAATCATACTTATGATTTAGTCAAGTTGCCACAGGGAAGAAAAGCTCTAAAAAATAAGTGGGTGTTCAGATTAAAGACTGAAGAAGGTAACTCACAGCCACGATACAAAGCAAGGTTGGTTGTGAAGGGATTCGCTCAGAAGAAAGATATCGACTTCGATGAGGTATTTTCTCCTGTAGTTAAAATGTCCTCTATCCGAGTTGTCCTTGGCTTGGCAACAAGCTTGAATTTGGAGGTCGAGCAACTTGACGTGAAGACCGCGTTTTTACATGGAGATCTAAATGAGGAGATCTACATGGATCAGCTGGAAGGTTTCAAAATCAAAGGCAAAGAAAACCTTGTGTATAAATTGAGGAAGAGTCTCTACGGGCTCAAGCAGGCACCAAGACAGTGGCACAGAAAATTCGATTCCTTCATGGAAGAAAATGGGTTCAACAAAACCACCGCTGATCATTGCGTTTTCGTCAAGAAATTTACTGATGGTAATTTCCTCATTCTTTTGCTTTACGTTGATGACATGCTAATTGTTGGCCAGGATAAAAGCAAGAACAACAACTTAAAGAAGGAATTAATCAAGTGCTTTGCGATGAAGGATTTGGGACCCGCAAAACAAATTCTTGGGATGGAAATCTTGCGAGACAGACAGGATTGTAAACTCTGGTTATCTCAAGAACGGTATGTTAATAAAGTTCTTGAAAGATTTAATATGAATAAATTCAAAGCAGTTTGTTCTCCACTTGCAAATCATTTCAAACTCAGCTTAAAGCAGTGCCCAAAAAGTGAGACAGAAAAGAAGGAAATGGAAAAAGTCCCTTATGCATCAGCGGTTGGCAGTCTAATGTACGCGATGGTATGTACGAGGCCTGATATCGCCTATGCAGTTGGTGTGGTAAGTAAATTTCTATCCAATCCTGGTAAAGAACATTAGGCAGCAGTCAAATGGATATTCAGGTGTCTTCGTGGTACATCTAATAACTGCATATGTTTTGGTGATGGTAAAACTGTGTTAGAAGGTTTTTCGAATTCAGACATGGCAGGGGACGTGGACTCAAGAAAGTCTACATCGGGATACCTAATGACTTTTGCAGGGGGAGCAGTTTTATGACAATCTCGACTACAAAAATGTGTTGCCCTATCTAGTGCCGAGGCAGAGTATATTGCGATAACGGAAGCAAGTAAAGAACTCTTATGGATGAAGAAGTTTCTACAAGAAGTGGGCCACAACCAAGAGGAGTATATCTTGTATTCAGATAGTCAAAGCACAATACACCTCAGCAAAAATGCAACTTTCCATTCCAGATCCAAACACATTGACGTCAAATATCATTGGATACGTGATGTGTTGGAAGAAAAAGCCCTACAACTAAAGAAGATACACACTAACAACAACGGCTCATATATGATGACAAAATCTCTATCTACAGTGAAGATGCAAGCCTGTCGAACTTTTGCAGGTTTGACACCTTCTCTAAATTGCTCGTGAGGGGGAGATTTGTTGAGTAGGTCACTCCCAATTGGAGAGGCCAACGCAATTATGTATATTTGTAGTAGTATGGTAGTGAGTGTGTAAAAGTAAAAAGAAAAAAAAAGAAGAAAAAGAAAAAGAAAAAGAAAATATCAAAAGAGATCGGAAGATAAATCAACGTGATCTTCCACATTTAGAAAATCAAAGGAGATTGGGAAAGAAATCAAAGTGATATTCTCATATATACAAAATCAAAAGAAATTAGGAGATAAATCTACGTGATTTTGTATCGTACAATTCCAATTGGGATTGTATAAATAGGAGTCCTCCTCAACGGAGAAGAGGTTACACAAAAGCAAGAATATCAGAGCAGCGTAGCGGAAGAAACAGTATTTTTCTTCCAAGAAAAGAGAGTTATCTTTGAGTGAGTTATCCAATTTGTGAGAGGTTCAGATCTACAAATTGAAGACAGAAAGAGATCCACCTTTGGGTAAAGTTGTATCCCATTATTTATCATAGTGGAAGTTTGAAGTGGACTACGGTCCCGTGATTTTTCCCTTCACCTTGGAGGGTTTTCCACGTTAAAATTCTAGTGTTATTTATTATTCATCTTTACGACTTTCAGTTAGTATTTTATCCTATTTAATTTTCACAGAAATAGTAGCGGGAAAAATTTTCTCGGCATTCTCCACAAATATTTTTCCCAACAAAAATTGGATGTTAAGAGCTCATTCTGTCTCTGTTTAAATCACCTTACCTTTTGCTTATAAAGAATGAACCAAATTGAGAATCACGATTTTGAGATCTTTATTTCGGACCTTAGCACCCTAATTCATATCTTTCCGTTAAATCGCCTTTTTCTTATGCTCCACATATTTGGGAATACCTACATGGCTTTTGCTTACGTCCACTGCTTCCAAGACAGTCAAAAGGACACATTCCTCCTCTCACCTACCACACCAAAAGACTGGATATTTATTACAATTTCTCTTAAACCTTGACAAAAATGAAGATCAATCATCGAATCTCCACCACCGCAAAAAAAAAAAAAAAAAAAAAAAAAAAAGGAAAAGTGAAAATCTCCGCGGATTTTGAT
Source organism: Eucalyptus microcorys (assembly GCA_014182515.1). NCBI lineage: Eukaryota > Viridiplantae > Streptophyta > Magnoliopsida > Myrtales > Myrtaceae > Eucalyptus > Eucalyptus microcorys. The sequence continues at coordinate 29,559,373 of CM024569.1, forward strand.
GACCAGTGTCATCCGATGACACCATTCCTTGTTTTATTTTTCAATGGTATTCCCCTGCCACTGGACTTGGACGCTTGGGGACTGATTGGTTTCCTTTAGTCCCAAATACGTGATGGAACGTGCACAATATTTTCCCAGTCTACACCTCTTTCTCTTTGACACCTCTTTTTCAAAGCGGGACGCCAAGCGATTCTCAATCTCTTCATGAAGGTGAGGCAGCGCATCCCATCTGGCAAAGATGTCAAGCCTGGACAATCCATATTCTCAAGCTTTTGGAGTGAAGAGAAATTGTCAATTCATTCCAAAAGTATTGTTAGATTCTCACAGCAACGAACAAAGAGATTGTAAAGCAATGACATGTTGAATACCATCAAATAACACCATGAGTTTTGGAAGCTGTCCAATTTTGTGAGAGAATGCCACTAGGTGTCATGCTCATTGTCGTGGCTCAACAAATCGAGTTCTTCACAATCCCAAATGTCAAGGTGCTAGAGTGAAGATAGGTATTGCATGCAATGAGAGAGACTCCTTAGTTTGATGCAACTGAAGAGGGTCCTGGACTTAAGGAGTTGAAAGAGACTCCATCATCAAGTGCACTCGCCACAATAGAAAATTTAAGATAGTCCAATTTAGGGAGAGGGACGAATGGGGATACCATTGTTGTTTCTGATGGACAACGTGGAACGGCCATCGCTAGTTGCTCCCACCACTTCGCGCTACCTCCATATAAGTTTTAGACTTCTTTTTAGGGAAATAGTCGCACCGTTTTTAGGTGAGGACAACTTAATACATGCACGGAGCAAAGTTTTGGGAATGATGATTGTAAATCCGCATTGCCAATGATCTTGATTTTGATCCCATCAATTGCCTTCTTCTCCACCATCCTTTAAGGTTGTGACAGTCAATGAGGGACAATAGCTCTAGAGGTGGGAAGAAGAAGCGTGCGGCATTACATTGTTCTGGGTCACTTATCTCTTGGACGAACTCCAAAGCATGCAAATCCTCGAGATTCAACGCCCTTAGGGAAGGGAGTCACTTAAGGGTGGCAAGTACTTCAATCCTCTACATTCATTGAGTCTAAGCTCAACAAGATTCATGATGGAGGAAAGCCAGTTTGGCGAACTCCTCGCCATAGAAGAGAATATGGTCAAATGGGCCAGATTTATGAGATTCTCCCGCACAATCAATTCATTGCTATCACTTTCGTCATTTTGTTGCTTGCTTGACCGCTCTAACTTCAAGAAACAAAGATGTTTTTCCTTCAAGTGACCTATGTTCGGTGCTGATTGAAGGAACTCTAACTTTCTAAGAGCAATCCACCCAGCCAATATGTTTAATCCACCCAATTCATCTACTCTCCTTAAACCACCAAGTACTTTATAGTCCATCTTTTGTACAATGAATGGGGATAAAGTTGTTGGAGGTAATAGGTTTGAGAGAGAAGAAGTAGTTGCTTGAAGTATTACACAAAAGACATCAAATTCGGAACGCTCAACAGTGTTACCTCCAGCGTAGGGAAACCCTAGAGTTTTTATATGCACGTTATTTGGGTCCGGCCCATATGGACCCAAATAACCATGCTTTTACCTATTGAGCTTGTATGTGAACATATTATTTTGGACTCTATTAATAATATATCCAACAATCTCCTCCTATGTTCACCATACAGCACAATCCAATAAGGTGGTCAGTGTAATATTCATACAAACATGAATCATCCACAATCAGTCCAAGACAATCAACTCGGATCAGTCAAAGAGTTTTCAGCGGTAAAGTATTAAACTCAATCATCATATGCAATCTAAATAAGTGAATCATTCTTGTTGACACCTAATTTTGGAAAAATAAAATTGCATTTTGAACAAATAAAAAGAAAAAAAATGATGAAAATGAGAGAAATTGATTTGATTGAATTATGCAAGGAAATATGGAATTCTGATGGATGTTCGGATTTTGTTAAATGCAGCAACAATTTTGAAATCAAGTAAAAAATGGGCAAGAATTGAGCTAATTGCCAAATCATACAGATTTGATTTAATGTGACAAGAAATGGTAACTCGGGAAATGCCATGTAAAAAGACTGTTTCGAATCACTATAAAAGAGAGGCTCATTTTTCATGACAGGGGAATTAAAAAAAATCGAGAGAAAAAATTCGTGAGAGGGGGAATTTGGCAAAAAATTCGAGAAAAGAGCAAGCGTGGGGAGCGAATTCGAAAAGAGAGAGAGAGAGAATTTCTTTTCTTTAAGGGGACTTCTTTTCACCTTCTAAGAAAAGGTCAGCACAGAAGCCAGAAATGCAGAGGGACAGCAGAGAGAGAAGGTCGTGAGGGGACAGGTGAGGTGAATTAAAAAAAAGAAGAAAGAAGAACAGAGCCACTGTTCTTCTTCCTCGCCAAGTCCCTACCGGCCTCCTTCCACCACGCATCCGCCAACCACCGCAGGCCCACGACCCGCCTGCCGCTCGACGCTCTGTCGCCGCCGCCTTTGCGCCAGCGCCATGAAGACGCCACTTCGACCACACCTCAGCCCTCCCTAACCGAAATCCATACGCAACAACACCAGCAGATCAGCCCTTACAACAACCCCCTTGCAGCAAATCGTGAAGCTCGCCGCGACAATCTCGCTCGACGACCGCGTCACCGGCGACTGCTGCTCGTCTCCGCCCGACGCCATCATCACTCAGTAGCCTGTGACCCAGCTTCGGAGGCCCTCATCGCTCGACCGCTGCTGTCCCGATCTCACTGCTTGAGCGCCCCAACGCCGTCACTACCCAGCAGTCCGCGACGCCCCAACGCCCCATTCTCTGCCACACCGCTGCCACAGCTCGCGACTCGCCCGCCTCTCGAGATCCTCACCGACGCCGCGCCACTGCACCACCTCCGCTCGTCCGCTTCCCCGCCACCGAAGCCCGACGCCGCCGCGCTTCCCGCCTACCCTCTACTATGCTCCGCCCCTCACTGATCGGCGTCGTTGCTCCCTCTTTCCAAGTCCCCCTTTAGGTGGCTTTTGTTATTTGTATTTTTTTTATTTATTTCATGCTATTTTAGTTTATTTTTTATTTTCAATATTATGGTACAGAATGTGATTTTCATTATCTCGGGGATTTTGTCCAAATTATTGTGATTATTAATTTGATCCGTAAGACGTCGGATCATTTTTTTTAGTTACATTAATTTTTGGGCATTTTTGTTAGAATTTTAATTGTTAAATCATTATAATTATTAATTTGACTCGTAAGACTTCGGATCAGATTTTTAATTATTTTGATCTCTTTGTCATGATAATTAGGATTAGGATAATCGTTAATTTGACTTGTGAGACAACATGTTATTTTTCGATTATTTTAATCCTTTATTTTGTTGATAACTTAGATTTAATATTTATTCAATAATTACTTATCTTTTAAAAAAATTTAAAAAAATCAAAAATCAAAAAATCAAAATTATGCATGAGCATATAGGTTTAGTAAATCAGACATGTAGGTTTAGTAAATTAGAATTTTCTTGGATTACATTTTTGGGGTTGCATTTTTAGAAATAAGTTAGGGTTGGACCTAAATTAATTTTTTTAGATAATGTTCGCACATTTTAATTATCACATTTTTCAAAAAAAAAAAAAAAAAATAGTGTTCTAAGATAGGATGGGGTTTAAGTCAAATTAATCCCTAGAATAAATTATAAAATTATCCCTTTTAGATAGTTTAATTAGGGTTTTTATTAATTCTGAATTTCAATTAAAAAAATACAAAAATACTAGGTGCATGTTATTTAGTTCGCATAATAGGATTATTTAATCAGAATTTGTTCATTAGTGAAGTTAGGTCATGAGGTGCATAATAACTAGTTTGCATAATAGGCCCATTTAATTAGAATGTGCATATTAATAAGATTAAGTCATTTAGTTAAAAATGCATTTTTATAAAAGAATTCTAATTTCAAAAATCATTTGTTTTGTGTGATTTGCTTTGTGTGATGCAATTTATTTATTTATTTATTTGAATGTTTAATAGTGGATGAGCATCGGTGTGGTCACCGTACTTGCATGATAGTAATTTAAGTTAAAATAAATCAACTGCCTGCAAAAAAAAAAATTGAAATTTAAAAAGAAATGGTACCGAAAGGGCATTAGAGCAATCTAGTGTAACCAAGTCCCCGTATCCTTAGTCTCTAGTTCGTAGGAGTAAAATAATTCTCTCATTATTTTACTTAGGTGTCTAATCGATCTACCGTAAACTAATTAATGGCGACTCCTAGATAATAATCATTTGCATGTTAAATATTTGAACCTTAAGTCGCGAATTGGTATGGGCTTGGGAGAGCCCGAACTAAGTTTATAGACTTAGTAGTCCATTAACCTAGTTTTAGGTGGTGCATCCGAAAATTAGGTCGCGACAGCTTGGCAACTCCGCTAGAGACTTGTGTTAAAACACTTAGTGGACTTAGGCCAATTTTTCTTTTTCTTTTAAAAATGTTTTTGTTCAGCAGCAAGGATCCCAGGTACGTCCCTAACATTTCTAAGGTGTTAGATGTTCTTGCAGATGGGAGGTATAAGGGGAGTAGTCTATGCTAACCTTTGTCTTACAGGGAGGTGTTAGGATTAATGATTTATTTTTCCCTGATTAGAAGTGTTGTTTGCATTTAAACTGTTGTACATGTTTTATTGTTTTTAGCACTACACTATTGCACACACAACCTGTGGCCGGACCTGAGCTGCGATAGGATTTCTAGGATGGTGTTGAGAAGGATACTTCCTCCAAAGCGAGACTGCTATATGGAGGTTGACCTTCTCTTCCCTGAAATTTCTTTCATGGTGTCAAATGTGTTTGTCTAGATCCACGAGACTGCATGATTATTGGGCATTCCATTCGATTGAGCCGAGGTTAGGAGGACCTGACACGTTAATGCGAGACTATAACGGTCAGATCATCCTCTTAGCTCCACTTTGTTAAGCCGTCTAGATAGAAATCGAGCCTCACACTTCATGCGTGTGTCTATGTGATTATCATCCATTTCCGGTGAAAGTAAGTTGTTTGGACTCTCACTTTGCAGTTCACTTACTTTGTTGCAATTTTCATCGGTCCATGACAATGTTTCGTCCTTCGTCTTGTCTTATATGCCTTAGGGAAAATCGTCGTACCATTCATTTCCACTTTTTGGGTTTCAAGATGATGTCATATGGCCTTGAAAGAAGAGGTCAAGGCATTGGGAACCCTATTGAAGTCCCTCGGAGGTCCCATTCTACTAAATTAGGGCACCATGAAAGAGGTGGGGGAAGTTTTGAAGGATGAAGACAAGAAAGGCGGAACTCGCCACCTGACCAAGGGCAAGGGAGGCAAAACCCACTACCCCCGAGCATTCACGAGACATTCCCCGGTCCTCCAAGAATGATACAGGATGAAGCGAAAGTGATAGACACTCCGGGACAGCCTAGTGGCAAGTTTGATTACCTAGTGAAGTATTCGGCTCCTCCCAGCTACCACATCGATCCTAGTGAGATAGTCCCAGATGGATGGGGTGGCATGGATCATCCGACACCCCCGAAGACAAAGAACCCTGATGATGAGTTGGAAGGAGTTGCAAGCTTATTCGATGACCTTATCATAGGAGCCATTAATGAAAGACCCCTTAAAGAGATGGGCCTTGGTCCACAAGAGTAACTCTTTTACTGTTTTTGCACATTCCCCTGTGTGGGAATTTTTATTGCTTTCGGAGAGATGTTTTCAGTTTCCTTTTCTTTTAATTCTTGAGTATTGCATTTTTCCATCCAATAAATGTAATTGATTGATGAATTTCAACGAAATTACAAGTTTTATTTTGAGGGCATGATGAGATACACCAAACCAGCCCGGTGATGATATCCAATCGATAAAAGAAAAGAAAAATCTAAGGAGAATTCTGAGGCCTGGGCTTCATCATGCTTTCTCATGTCAAAATGTTTCAAAAAATGCTTTTCCAAATGCTTTTCAAAAAAAAAAATTCAAAAAATAAAACTTGATTTACTCTGTTTGTCTTTTTGACCCATCTACTTTTTGTTTCAGAGACGGTTTTATAGCATGTAGTGGTGTGGAAATAGTCTAATCCAATTCCGGATCCTGGGGGCAAGTTCGCTTTGAATTACAGTGGCCTGTATGTGGTAAAGAAGATACTTCCTGAAGGTGCCTTGATCTTTGCAGAAATGCATGGTCATGAGTTTTCCACTCCAGTTAATTCTGATGTTGTCAAGAAGTATTATCCGTGATAGAATTTGCCATATCATGTTTTGAACTGCAAGCATTTCTATGATGAGTAAATTGCTTCAATGAGTTGAATTGTTCAAATTTGTTGCAAATTTTACATATTTTCCCTGATGAATTGTGTGAGATGAATTGAATGTGTCAAATGGGGTACTTTGGAATGACGAAAGGCAAGCCTTGTTCCATACACTGTTTCATACACTAACCCCCAGTGAGTTGTGTGAAAAATTCCATGCCCGCAAGGAAGAGGGCTATCTCGCAAAGGGTGCGTCAACCAAGGTGATAAGAGACATTCTTTTCTCTATCCCAAACACTACAAGTGATCCATTGCTTAACTCTTTTGAGCCCCATACACTTATGGAGATTCTTTTTAAAATTATCCCTGTCAAGAATCATCCCACATTGGGACTAATTTGAAATGAATGGTAGGAATCTTCTTGCTCATACTTGCATCAATCTTCGAATATTGCTTTTGCAGTGTAACTCGTACGGTAATTTGAAGTGCCTTAAGATGACGAAGAGCAGTTATTTCTCTATCATACACACTTTCATCCATTGCATACCCCACTTGAGCCTGCAATTTCATTTCTTTAAACCCAGTTGGTGATCATCCCCCACACCGGGGCAAAGCAAAAGGCAAATGAAGACTCTCGAAAGTTTGAGTGTCATTCAAAGTGTTGCTTGACGCATGCATTGTGTGCAAGGATTGAAATCAAAATAGAATTAAGGGGCATGGAAAAGCAGTGTGCCTAGTAAAAGTAAGGCCAATGCCCATGAAAAAGAAGTGAAAAAAAATGAATGAGAGCTAGGGGCATGGAAAAAGCAGTGTGCCTAATAAAAGCAAGGCTAATGCCTAAAAAAAAAAGAAAGAAATCAAACTCTTAATATAGTGAGTCATATCGCCAACAAGGTGATACTAAAAAAACTCAAATGTTGTTACAATCAATGGAGTTATGATATGAAAATCATCGACAGTGGAGAAGGAAAATGGTGGAAATGTCAAGATGATCACCAACTTTGACCCCCCTAAACACTTTTTGAGCCTAATGATCCTTTTATTTCTCAATCCATGAGCCAAGCCTATGTTATGTCCCTTGCAAAGTCTCTTCAGATTATAGCACTTGAATTAACCTAGGGGTTCACATGTTTTAAGCATAGCTCGAAGAAGTGTGAGCAAGATTATTTCTTTCTCATTTTACAGGGTTCTTGACTTGTAAACTCGGAAATGATTGCGAAGCTATTCTTTCAATAGCCTTGACTCAAAGAGTCCCTTTGTTAAGCCATTGACCAAGCTCACAATATGGTCCATGTTAAAGACCTCTCAGATTAGTAAGGTTGTACCACTTGCGAGAATACTCGGACCCTTGCTCGGCATGAAAACAGTGAGGTAGAGTGATTCTTATATGCCTGCATCAATTGTTGGGGTGAAACAGAATTTTCAATAAAGTGAAAGTCCTTTCGAATCGAAAGTCTCTCATTTGACATTTTCAAAATGTCTTCATTACAAGAGTGGATTTTCTTGGTTATAACTCTCCACATGGAATTCTGGTAATAATAGAAATGAGTGATGAATGCATCTACTTATTATTACTAACCATGTTTGACAGGCAAATTTTTCATAAAAGTCAAGCAGCAATTGGCCCTGAAGCATTGGGATTCATCCAAACTATTTGGTAACCCAATCAATCAAGCCTCCACGAATGGATCCCCAAGTAAGTATCAAATCTTTTAAAGTACTCAAGGTAAGACTCAGGTAACTCGTCTTCCAATTTGGATCTACATGCTTAAAGAAAAAAGAATTTGAGCATCTCTTCCAATCTTCAAAAATTGAGAGTCTATGAATCTCACCAAAATCTTTCAACCCGATCTTGACATCTCAGTCTGAATTTAGATGTCTTAATTCTTTTCGTTGAACATTTCACTCTGGATGTGAATGTTTTTCGATTTTTCTTGTTATACCTTAGTTTGGATCTAGGTATTTCAAGTCCTAAAATCTTGACATCTCAGTTTGGACCTGGATGTCCTATTCGTTGAACATTTCACTTTGGATGTGAATGTTTTTCGATTTTTCTTGTTATACCTTAGTTTGGATCTAGGTATTTCAAATCCTAAAATCTTGACATCTCAGTTTGGACCTGGATGTCCTATTCATTGAACATTTCACTCTGGATGTGAATGTTTTTCGATTTTTCTTGTTATACCTTAGTTTGGATCTAGGTATTTCAAGTCCTAAAATCTTGACATCTCAGTTTGGACCTGAATGTCATATTCGTTGAACATTTCACTTTGGATGTGAATGTTTTTCGATCTTTCTTGTTATACCTAAGTTGGGATCTAGGTATTTCAAGTCCTAAAATCTTGACATTTCAGTATGGATCTGAATGTCTTAATTCTTTTCGTTGAATATTTCACTCTGGATGTGAATGTTTTTCGATCTTGCTCGTTATATCTTAGTCTGGACCTAGATATTTTGAGTTCCAACATTTATTCCCCGTTTAAGCGACCGTAGAATGGTACGGGTCCTAGACAACATTTATTTCCTTATTCAGGCGACCGTAGAATGGCACGGGTCCTGGAAAATCATTTTTTGTCAAAGCGACCGTAGAATGGTACGGATCCTAGACAACCTCAGCTCAAGCGACCGTAGAATGGTACGAGTCCTGGAAAATCATTTTTTGTCAAGGCGACCGTAGAATGGTACGGGTCCTAGACAACCTCAGTTCAGGCGACCGTAGAATGGTACGGATCCTGGAAAATATTTTTTCCGTTTAGGCGACCGTAGAATAGTACGAGTCCTGGGAAAGCAGTCTCTTTACGAAGCCATGTTACTATTCTGCGCGACCGTAGAATGGTACGGGTCCTGCACATGTAACACCATTCTATCTTGAGTTACTCTACCATCCTTGAAGGTAAGTAATTCCAGGTAAGTTCATTTATCATTTGCATTAGCATTTCCATGCATCATATAAATTGCATTCAAAAAAGGAATTCATTTTCCAACAAAAAGTCATTTAGTGCATGTGCATAATTAAAATTAGGTCTCAATTTGTCTTTGAAGGCAACCTCTACGAGCTCACCTTCAAAGAGGGGCAGCTGTTGACACCTAATTTTGGAAAAATACAATTGCATTTTGAACAAATAAAAAGAAAAAAAATGATGAAAATGGGAGAAATTGATTTGATTGAATTATGCAAGGAAATATAGAATTCTTATGGATGTTCGGATTTTGTTAAATGTAGCAACAATTTTGAAATTAAGTGAAAAATGGGCAAGAATTGAGTTTATTGCCAAATCATACAGATTTGATTTAATGTGACAAGAAGTGGTAACTCGGGAAATGCCATGTAAAAAGACCGCTTCGAATCACTATAAAAGAGAGGCTCATTTTTCATGACGGGGGAATTCAAAAACAATCGAGAGAAAAAATTCGTGAGAGGGGGAATTTGGCAAAAAGTTCGAGAAAAGAGCAAGCGTGGGGAGCGAATTCGGAAAGAGAGAGAGAGAGAATTTCTTTTCTTTAAGGGGACTTCTTTTCACCTTCTGAAAAAAGGTCAACACAGAAGCCAGAAATGCAGAGGGACAGCAGAGAGAGAAGGTCGTGAGGGGACAGGTGAGGTGAATTAAAAAAAAATAAGAAAGAAGAACAGAGCCATTGTTCTTCTTCCTCGCTATGTCCCTACCGGCCTCCTTCCACCATGCATTCGCCAGCCACCGCAGGCCCACAACCCGCCTGCCGCCCGACGCTCCGTTGCCGCCGCCTCTACACCAGCGCCGTGAAGACGCCACTTCGACCACACCTCAGCCCTCCCCAACCGAAATCCATACGCAACAACACTAGCAGATCAGCCCCTACAACAGCCCCCTGCAGCAAATCGTGAAGCTCGCCGCGACAATCTCGCTCGACGACCGCGTCACCAACAACTGCTGCTCGTCTCCGCCCGACGCCATCGTCATTTAGTAGCCCACGACCCAGCGCCTGAGGCCCTCATTGCTCGACCACTGCTGTCCCGATCTCACTGCTCGAGTGCCCCGACGCCGTCGCTGCCCAGCAGTTCGCGACGCCCCAACGCCCTCATTCTCTGCCACATCGCTGCCACAGCTCGCAACTCGCCCGCCTCTCGAGATCCTCGTTGACGCCGCGCCACTGCACCACCTCCGCTTCGCCCGCTTCCCCGTCGCCGGAGCCCGATGCCGCCGCGCTTCCCGCCTGCCCTCTACTGTGCTCCGCCCCTCACTAATCGGCGCCGTTGCTCCCTCTTTCCAAGTCCCCCTTTAGGTGGCTTTTGTTATTTGTATTTTTTTTATTTATTTCATGCAATTTTAGTTTATTTTTTATTTTCAATATTATTGTACAGGAATGTGATTTTCATTATCTGCAGGGATTTTGTCCAAATTATTGTGATTATTAATTTGATCCATAAGACGTTGGATCATTTTTTTTTTAGTTACATTAATTTTTGGGCATTTTTGGTAGAATTTTAATTGTTATTTATAATTATTAATTTGATCCGTAAGACTTCGGATCAGATTTTTAATTATTTTGATCTATTTGTCGTGATAATTAGGGTTAGGATATCGTTAATTTGACTTGTGAGACAACATGTTATTTTTTCGACTATTTTAATCCTTTATTTTGTTGATAGCTTAGATTTAATATTTATTCAATAATTACTTATCTTTTCAAAAAATCAAAAAATCAAAAAATCAAAATTCTGCATGAGCATATAGGTTTAGTAAATCAGACATGTAGGTTTAGTAAATTATAATTTTCTTAGGATTACATTTTGGGTTGCATTTTTAGAAATAAGTTAGGGTTGGACCTAAATTAATTTTCTTTAGATAATGTTCGCACATTTTAATTATCTCATTTTTTTTTAAAAAAATAGTTTTCTAAGATAGGATAGGGTTTAAGTCAAATTAATCCCTAGAATAAATTAGAAAATTATCCCTTTTAGATAGTTTAATTAGGGTTTTTATTAATTCTGAATTTCAATAAGAAAAAATACAAAAATACTAGGTGCATGTTATTTAGTTCGCATAATAGGATTATTTAATCAGAATTTGTTCATTAGTGAAGTTAGGTCATGAGGTGCATAATAACTAGTTTGCATAATAGGCCCATTTAATTAGAATGTGCATATTAATAAGATTAAGTCATTTAGTGAAAAATGCATTTTTATAAAAGAATTCTAATTTCAAAAATCATTTGTTTTGTGTGATTTGCTTTGTGTGATGCAATTTATTTATTTATTTATTTGAATGTTTAATAGTGGATGAGCATCGGTGTGGTCACCATACTTGCATGATAGTAATTTAAGTTAAAATAAATCAGCTGCTTGCAAAAAAACATTTTTGAAATTTAAAAAGAAATGGTACCGAAAGGGCATTAGAGCAATCTAGTGTAACCAAGTCCCCGTACCCTTAATCTCTGGTTCGTATGAGTAAAATAATTCTCCCATTATTTTACTTAGGTATCTAATCGACCTACCGTAAACTGATTAGTGGCGACTCCTAGATAATAATCATTTGCATGTTAAATATTTGAACCTTAAGTCGCGAATTGGTATGGGCTTGGGAGAGCCCGAACTAAGTTTAAAGACTTAGTAGTCCATTAATCTAGTTTTAGGTGGTACACCCGAAAATTAGGTCGCGACAATTCTTATCATGAATCTGTTCTGAGATCAATAAATCCAAATAAGTATTAAGAGTTTTAGATTCAGTCTAAACTCATCAAAATCCCAAAATAAATCTCAGACTCAGTTCACAACTAACATATGCATACTAGTCAAGTATAAGTAGGCCAGTCAAAATAGTCAAATGCCTTACAAATATAAGAAATAATGTTCACAAAATAGAAATAGTGAAATGTAAGTCTCAAGTAAATGGACTCTATCAAAATAGGTTATAGCAGGTAAACTGTCAAGTCCCTACACGCTTTAAATGATATATATTCATTCATCAAATAGGTCATCCTGGTCAGGATCCCACTCATTAAGCTCTCTTCCATCTCTGTCATTCCTTGTAGAATGTCAAATATGAATTTCATATTATCATGAATTCAATCATTTGAATAAAAACTTAGCAACATTCCATCAGGCAGAAAAGAACATATATTGATGTCATAAAGCATCATAATATCATATTCATAAGCATCAATCAAGTTTCATATATTATGAACAAGACCTAAACAATGTGATTTACAAAGAGCCATCGACTTAAGTTTATTTGTAGAAGAATAACTATTGTCTAGTTTCAAAGAATATGACCAATAGTCAAGTCACCTACAATAACATAGTCATGTAATATCAAGTTTCAATTAAGAACAAGGCCAACAAGCTTTTTATATAAACAATTGTTTCTATGTTTCAATTTAGAATGTCACAATTACTGATTCCTTAAAGTCAAATAATCTAGCATCAAGTTTGGAATGAGATCATTTAACGAAAAAGGATAGTCCAATCTAGTTGAATTGTATCATCAAGTTTGGAATGACACAATTTTCCCCGATAGAACATTTGAATTAGGTTAAAGTCATCTTCATCAAGTTGGGAATGAGATAACTCACCCTTTTCAAATTAGTCAGAAACTGTGAACATCGATGAAACATATAAACTGTGCTTATCATTGTAGCCAATAAAGAAAGATTCGATAATTTAAAACACACAATTAGAAGGTAAGTAAATGGTAGTTAAGACTTGCTTATATAGTCTTTAACCCCAGTTCCCCCATTGTTTTGAATAATCAATCTTTAGGTATACTTTTGGTGAGAGTATCGGCTATGTTATCCTTCGATCTCACATCGATCAAGGTGATAACCCCTTGTTCTCTCAGATAATTCAATAACGCATATCTCAGTCTCACATGTCTTCTCTTTGAATTAAAGAGAGAATTCTTGACAACTTGGACAGCTGCTCGATTATCACATAATAGGCTTAAAGAATTAATCTTAAGCCGAGTCAAAGGAATATCCATAATCAGATTCTTTATCCACTTTGCTTCTTCACCGACTGAGGCTAAAGCAAAAAGTTTCGATTCCATAGACAACAATGCAATACAAGTCTGTCATTTGGATTTCCAAGTAATAGTAGCTCCACCCAAAGTGAATACATACCCACTAGTGGACTTACTATTTCCAATATCTAAGCACCATGAGGCATCAGAATATCCATCCACAGTTGGAGGATAACCAGAATAATAGAGAGCATAATCTTTAGTACCTTTAAGGTATCTCATTAACCTATTGAGGGCATCCCAATGCTCTTTACTAGAATTACTAGTAAAACGATTTAGCATGCCAACTGTAAAGGCTATGTCGAGTCTAGTGCAACTCATAGCATACATGAGACTACCAATCAGTTTTGAGTACTTTAACTGATCCACGTTGGTCCCTTCATTAGGACTCAATCTATTATTATAATCATATGATGTCTCACTCGGTTTACACTTATCATATTCCCAAGTAGAAAGTAGCTGCTCAATATAATGAGTCTAGCTAAGGGAGATGACTTGCCGTTTAAAGCTTACTTTCATACCAAGAATGGTATTAGTAATACCAAGATCTTTCATGTCAAATTCTTTAGCTAAAGTAGCTTTTATGTCACTCACTACAGAATGACCGGAACTAAGAATTAACATGTCATCAACATACAAGCAAATGATGACTATCTTATTTGACATAGAACGATGGTAAAGGCATTTATCTGAATAGCTAAACTAAAAACCATAACTCTTTACCACTTTGTCAAATTTAAGATGCCACATCTTAGGTGCTTGTTTAAGACCATACAAGGATTTATTCAATTTACAAACTTTGTCCTCATAACCTTTCATAACATATCCTTCCGGTTGTTCCATGTAAATTTCCTCATTTAAATCCCTATTTAAGAAAGCTGTTTTTACATCCATTTGATGCACTACAAAGTGTTCAATAGATGCCAAAGCAAGAAGAATTCTTATAGTTGATAGATGACACAGGTGAATATACATCAAAATAGTCTATTCCACTCTGTTGTTTATAGCTTTTAGCTATTAAACGTGCTTTGTATCTGGCTATTGATCCATCACTATTCAGTTTCTTCTTCAACACCCATTTATAGCCTATAGCTTTAGCCCTTTTTGGCAAATTTATTAGCTGCCAAGTGTGATTCTGCAGCAGAGAGCTCATTTCATCATCTATGGCTTCTACCCACAGTAGAGATTCCCTAGATCTAATTGCTTCCTAATAGGAGAATGGATCATCCTCAAGATGGTAAGCAACAAAGTCCTCACCAAAACTTTTGGGAATTCTCTCTCTTATAGATACTCTAACTAGAATTGGTTCAATAGCCAACTGTGTGGAATTAGTGTCAAAAGGACCTACTTCAGATTCTACAAGAGATTCTAAAATCATATCTGTAGATCCAAAAACATTCAAGCCTTGATCTCTGAAAAACTTGTTTTCAAAGAACACTGCATGTCTAGATTCTATCACTGTATTAGTAGATAGATCTAAAAACCTATTTGCAGCGCTATTTTCTGCATTACCTAGATATACACAAGTAATTGTTCTAGATCCCACCTTAAGTTTCTTAGGATCAAGTATATTTACATAAGCAATACAGGCCCAAGTCTTAAGAGTATCATATCTACAAGGGCACTTATGCCATATCTCATAAGGTGTCATAGACAACTTAGAGTGCGGCAACCTGTTCAAGATGTGATTAGCAGTTAGAACTGCTTCTCCCCAGTAGGAGGAAGGCATGCCAACTGTAAGTAACATAGAGTTTAACATTTCAGTTAACGTTCTATTCTTATGCTCTGCAACACCATTGGATTGGGGTGAATAAAGAGCAATGGTTTCAAGTATTATACCTTCTGAAGCACAAAATTCCTTGAACCTTGACATAATATATTCTCCTCATCTATCACTCCTAAACCTCTTAATTTTCAAGTTGAGTTGATTTTCTACTCTAGACTTGAAAATCTTAAACTTTTCAAAAGCCTCATCTTTCGATTTCAACAAATAGACATGACAATATTTAGAAAAATCGTCTATGAATGTTATTAGATACTTCCGACCACCTTTAGTAATGTAATTTCTAAAGTCACAAATGTCATAATGTATTAACTCAAGAAGTTGTGTGCTTTTAGAAACCAACTTAAAAGGTTTTCTAGTGATTTTAACATGTGCACACACTTCACACTTATCAAACGAATAGAAGTATCTAATGGAATGTTGTGAGTTTTAGCTAGATGTTGCATTTTCCTGTAATTCACATGTCCAAGTCTATTGTGTAGCAACTTTGGATCAATCAAAGTAGAATTCACACGGTTTATGCTATCAGCATTTAAACTCAACCTATACATACCATTAACGATGAATGAACAACCAAAATAATATGAGTTAACAGATAAAGTTACTCTATCATTCATAGTTGAAAAAGGCATACCAACTTCAAGTAAACTCATAGATATCAAATTCTTCTTAAGTAAAGGTACTACTCTAACATGTTTTAGAGTTAGTAATTTACCTAAAGAGAGCACCAAATTTACAGTTCCAACATGAGTCACATTTGCCTCACCACCATTGCAATTTTCCACAGTGTCTTTCACTTCTGTGAATTTAGTGAGTAAGTTCTTGTCATTTGTAGCATGACAAGTAGCGCTACTGTCCAACCACCACTCAGAAGAGATGCTAGCATTTCCATTCTTCATCATTCCAATAAAAGCTCGAGGCTCAGATCCTCTAATTAGCATATTGGCCTCATTATGTGGTGTGTCATTATTTGGCTTCTTCGGCAACTTACACTCTACTGCCCAGTGACCCCACTTTCCACAGTTATGGCACTTACCCTTCTTCTTCTTTTTGAAGATAGTCTTTTTGGCCCCTAACTGTAAAGATAATTCACCTTTTGGTGACTTGGACTTTTTATGAGGTTTATTGGAGTGTGAAATTTAGTTGGCAACTGACTTTTGTTGTTCCACTTGTTCCAAACTCTTCCTAGTGATATTTTGATCCTCAATGTGAATATACCTCTTTAATTCATCTAGTCTCATCTATACCTTCAGTCTATGCATTTCAGTCTTGAAAGAACTCCATTTAGTTGGTAGTTTGCTCAACACAAGACCGACAAAGAGATTATCGGACATATCAGAATTATCATCTTTCAGCTTGTTCCTCATGTTCTCAAATTCAACTAACTGAGAGGTGATGCTTGAATTTATAGTGAATTTAAAGTCAAAGAATTTCTCCGCTAGGAGAGTTTTAGATAGCCCATCTTGTTTTTGGAACTGAGCGTTCAAGTGATCCCATATTTCTTTCGCCATCTTATACTCACTATAAGTCATAGCCAGATTAGGATTTAGAGAGTTCAACAAGTAATCTCTACAAAATTCCTCATCTTTCTCCATTGATATTCATTCACATCTTCAGTGGTAGATGCAAAATCGCTCAATACAATATAGAATATGTCACGTTCTTTCATGCCAAATTGAACATGTAATTTCCAGCCATGAAATTCAGTAACATCAAAAGATTGCAACTTTATAATATCATAGGAACTACGCTTTGCCATTTTAATCAAAGCAAAGTGTTAGAAAGAGTGCACCTTGAAGTTCTCAGAGCAACAAAGTCGAATAACTCCCCTAACCTTGATCAAACCGCTCTGTAGAGATGGAATTTGCCAAAACAAACGCCAAAAACGGATCTGGAGCGCCCAAAAACCTTAAGATGAACTGTCCTTGCCGAAACTCGCTGAAAAATTTTACCTCCGAAATTTGCTAGAAATTTCGTCCCCGAAATTTGCTAGAAATTCATATGGAAACTTATGGGTGATGTAACTTCTCCGTCCGACCTCCGATTGACGCGAGTGACCACTCAAAACGTTCATATCGACGAGTAGATTAGTGGTTTCACCCTCTTAAATTGGCTATAATTTTTTGGGTTTTTGAATCAAAGATTTCGGTCACCCGAATCTTCAAACTCAAATCCCAGCCAATATCACCGTCGAAATCGAAAGTAAATTACAGCCGCGAGTTCGTCTTGACGAAATCTTCAAGAAGACACTTTACTCGCTCAAATTCGACACATGAACCTAATACTTCAAGATTGTTGGAGGTAATAGGTTTGAGAGAGAAAAAGTAGTTGCTTGAAGTATTATACCAAGAGACGTCAAGTTTGGAACGCTCAACAGTGTTACCTCCAGCGTAGGGAAACCCTAGAGTTTTTATATGCACGTTATCGGGCTCCGGCCCATATGGACACAAATAACCATGCTTTTACCTATTGAGCTTGTATGTGAACATATTATTTTGGACTATATTAATAATATATCCAACAAAAGCCTTAAGTGGAGAGAAGTGATTCAACCCACACGGCATGCGGCTAAATGAATTACCCTAATCTATTAAGAGGTGTCTCAGCTGACCAATTTCCATAAATCCCTTGAAGTGTGGTAAGATTCCTCCAACTAAAGAGTTTAAGGGTCTACAAGTTCAGCATATCTGCGAGTGAATCCAGCAAACTCTAGATAGATTAGGTTTTCAAAGACATCTCGAAATCTATAATTGACAAATTTCCTCAAATATCTTGGAAGTGTTGTAAGCTTTTAGCAACTAGAGAGTTTAAGGGTCTGCAACTTCAGCAAATCCTTGATTGAATCCAGCAAACTCTTGATGGATTGGTTTCTAGAAAATCAAGAAATCTTAAGTGCTTCAACAGACTACCGAATGAAGGAAGGATGCAAAAATCTGTATTGTCCGACCATTTCGACAATGATTGAACTTGGAGAACATCCAATGATATTCATTTTGGGACAAGTTCTTCATAGAGAGAAACGCTCATAGATTGGTCACTTCAAGTAAAGAGGTCCCTTCCTATAGCGAGGAGAATTGTGAAGCAAATTATGCATGTCAATTTTCTCTAATGATGCTTTGAAATTAACCATCTTGCACTCATCTCTGACCACTTTCAAAGCAAGATCATGCATCTTGAACATTTGTGCCTCACCTGTCATAATGGACCACCTCAACTTCAAGGAATGACCTACACAGTAGGTCCGAGACATAACAATCACTGATCTCTTTTAGGTGCTCGTTTCCATTCAATGACTCAATAAAGTCTTATGCCATCTAAAAATGTATCGTCTATTTGTCAAATAATGAGTTGTCCTCCTCCTGCCAATAGCAACAGTTGCCTCACTAAGAATGTCTCTAGATGGAACTTCCTATCATTTTTATTCCGAACTAGTTTCTTTCGAAATTCTTGAATCGGTAGTAGCCACTTTGAAGTAGTGTGCAAGCTGATTTGATTCAGAGAAGAAAACATGTACCTCTTTTGACGTCTTGTTGCCTGAAGTGACCTTTCGCCTGAGATCTTCGATTGCGACAACATCGAGCAAGTCCTGTATGTCATACAACACGTCTTTCAACCTCTTGAGCCAGTCCTTGAATTGGTGGTTGTGCCGTTGCCGTTTCTCAGCATCCAAAAGCACAGCTTGGTTGGTCTTGACGGTGTCCTCAAGACTTCGGAGCTCGTCCTTGGCACCGCAGAGCAACTAGATCTTCTGGGAACGTAGGAACCTCCAGTTTCCAGTTTCACCATATCGGTGGTGAGGCTTTTCAGTAGGTCAGTGGCAAGGCCTAAGAGACCTGCTTCTGCCATTTTGTAAAAGACAAAAGCAGGGGCTGAGGAGTATTTGAGAGTAGGTTGCAAAGCTGATGCTTTTTTGTGAGCAAAGGATTTGGTGCTGCCTCATCCACTTCATGCACGAATATATAGCAAGATAAACGGCATATCCATGTTACTTCATGCTCAGTCACTCCACCAGATGAAATAGCATAACTTGTAACAGCGGAAAAGAAAAGCGTGAATGAGTTGTTTCTTTGTGTTAAGCGGAAGGTGCCAAATAAATGGATCGATAATGAAGTAAAAGAAGAAGAAGATATGTCTCTTCGTTTAATCATGTCCCTAATGAATTTGAGGGGAAACTCTTTAATTTTGTGAAATACAAAATAAGAGAAATATAAGTCCCCGGCTACCAAATTTTTTTTTTCCGGTAACTAGGAAAAGATTTGAGATCGTTCACTTTTGTCACAATAACACATTTTAGTTGACACTATCGAGAGTTTTATAAGGTGATTGAATATCTGATTTCCAAATTTATACAACATTTCGAGACAAGTCAGAAAAGCCCATTTTAAGTGATTTTCTCTTAGTAGCATTTGAATTAATTATTGCATTTGGGCTAACTTCCTGTTACTTCATAAGAATTGGCTTAGTGGTAAAGATCTTATTTGTGTATGGATTATGCGTAAGACATTCATTTGATTCTCCACGCCAACAAGAGCAAAAAATTCCATATTTTGGGCCATCACTCCAAGCTTAAGCTTACATTTTACCTAATTTATGAGAGTAATAGGATATTTTGTAAGGTGGAAGGTATTCTTAATTAAATAGGCGTTCCTTACAGGGAAAGTACCAAAAAAGTTTTTAACTTATTGCAATTGTACTAATTCAATCATAAACCTATTAGTTGTGTCAATTTAATTCTAAACATTTTTACAATTTATCAATTGAACCGTTTCAGCTAATTTTGATCAGAAATCGCAAATGTGTATACTAGTCCTACATAGCTTATTTAGAACTAACTTGAATATCTTTTATAATTTAAAAAAAATTGAATTTTATTATTTTTTTAATATTTCTTTCTTATTTACTTTTTTCTTTCATTTTGACTAACAACCCTTACATTCTAATCGTCAATCTTGGATTTGTTCTACCTTTAGTAATGCTTCAAGTTATTTATTTTTCTTAATTTTGTAAGTATTAACTTAACTTTATGGTAAAAAGCTATTTTAAAAACCCTAAATTACACTACTGCGATACATTTACCCTAATTTTTTTTTTTTTCGCCTCATCAAAAACCCCAAAATATGTCTATTATGACACATTTGCCCTAAACTTTTTCCTCTAACATAAAAAAAAACCCTAAACTTGTGCTTGTGTAAAATATTTGCCCATTATTAAAATTCTATTAGATGATATTTCACCTAAACCCCATGGGCATCATGCAAGCATTATTTGCTTTCTAGCATCCATGTAGGCAAATTTTTAACGATTCTCATTGACAGAACTCAGAAAAATTGCCCAAAAGTCTTTTGCCGATTCAGTTTTAAACCTTTCAATTTTAAGTGCTGAACATTTTTTCATATTTTGTCAATTGAATCCATCCAGCAGATTTTATAATCCCACCAGTGAGAGGTTCCCTCAAATTCAATATAGATGGCTCTCTTGCTGAAGAATCGTGGGAGGGAGCGATTGCAGGAGTGTGTCGAAACTCAGACGGATTTCTTGTCGATGGATTCGCAAATTGAGTTGAGCTTCTTCGGTGATTGAGATAGAATTCCTAGCCCTTTTGGAGACGCTGCTGTACTGGGAGAACTACTTTGACTTGAAGACACGAACTGATCTGTTGGTAGAGACTGAAACTGAGAGATAATCCTCGCTAAGCTATGTGACGGTCGCAGATCAAAGCCCATGGAATTTGTGGGTATGGATCGACGATTGCAAGCGAAGACTGGCTCACTATAAGTCTGTCCACATAGCCCAGTGCTCTCCTGGGGCCGACCTTCTGGTGGACTGGGTTTCTAAGGCCCAACGGAAAAAAGCCCTCCCTTTAATAGTCTCTCTAAGCCCGGCCAAGTCTATTCAGATATCCTTTGTTTTGATGTTAAGAAATTGTGCTCTAATTAGGCTATGTTTGTTTCGTGAAAATATTTTCTTTATTTTCCAGCATTTGGTTAGTTAGGAAAATGAGTCCACAAAAAACCTATGCTTAAATTCTAGAACATATTTTTCAATAAGATTGTTCAAAATATAACTAGATGATACTTAGATCCGAAACTCCATACTTAGGCAAGGAAATGCCAACGCTAATTCCCTACTCCTCGGAGTTTTGGACCAAGTCTCTAGCACCTGAGCCCAGGTCCTTTAAGGCTGAGCCTAGGACCTCATTACCCTGGCACCCATGCTTAGGTCTATTGAGGTTGAGCTTGAACCCCTAGTGCCTGTGCCCAATGCCTCGACACCTAAGGCCAAGTCCATAAATGTTGCGCTTGGGTCGTCAATGCTCAAGCTATAGTCATCAACACTCAAGCCCAATTCACAAATGTCCCGCAAGGGTCATGCATAGGTCCTTGACACTCAAGCCTAGGTCCTTAGTTAATAAAATACTTTTTATTATAAAAATTAGAGAAATCAAATTTTGAATTTTTTCTATTTTTCTTTTCTTTTTTATTCTTTTTCTTTTCTCTTCTTCCTTGGCCAGTGGCCATGGCTGGCCTTGAGCAAGGGATGAGCTTACCCCAAATCAGCAAGCACAAGGTGTCGCTAGAGGTCAGCAAGTCGTGGCAAGCTCGAGGCCTCATGAGTTAGCGGTGAGCCTAAAGCTCGCCAATCTAGTAAGGATTGGCTCCCCACGATCTAGTGAACTTGAGCCTCGCTGGCTTTGGGTGAGTTGGTCCCTCGGCTATGGTCAACTACCAACCAAGGAAGAAGGAAAGAAAAAAAGAAAAATTCAAAATTCAATTTTTTTGGTAATTTTTCTTAGGAAAATTAAATCAAAATTTTCAGACCAAACAGTGAAAAATATTTTTTAATTCATCTCTGAGTTTCAACTAAATATCGAAAAATATTATCATTTTCCTAAAAAATGGCCTCTTGAAAAAATATTTTTCAGAAATATTACATTTTCAATGGAACAAATTGAGCCTTGAAATTATGAAGTGCTTTTCTCAAAAAGAAAAAAAAAAGTCTATGATAACCCTTTTTTGCTAGCATTTCACACCCTGAATTCACTTTCATGTATGGAAAATTATGAAATGAGGGAATCTTTGTATGATTTTATCAAAGACTTTGATGTGAAGATATGTGATAGTGATTCGATTATAGCAATTACTTTTGGAAAAATAATCTCTCAAATAACAATAAAGAGAGTAAAAACGGATAGCTAAATCATGGCAGAATGAAGAAAATAAATCTAATATGTAGCACATGATCGCCCATCCTGTTGAACTATTTCAATGGATAGCTAATGCCTAATATTTCAGATTGGAACACACAACAAGCGGAATTCGATGCAAGTTACTACTTCAAGGTTGGTGTTGAGTTGATCCTGAATTTCCCCTTGGTTGCTTAGGCTGCGTTTGTTTTTGTTCTTTATTTCTGTTTTTAAACACTTTTTTTGTTTTTCTGTTCCTGGGAACAAAAAAGGAACAGAAACGCGTTTGGTTGCGTTTTTGTTCCAAAAGTGTTTTTTTGTTCCCAGAAACACATTTGGAACAGAAATAAGAAACAAAAAAAAATTGTTTCTTGTTTCTGGAACAAAATTTTGGAACAACTTTTCTCTCTCTTCTCTTTTTTTTTCTTCTTCTTTTCTTCTTCTTTTTCTTTCTTTTTCTTTGGCCGGTCCGCCGGCCTCGGCCATGGCCGGCGACCGGCCGACGAGGGCCGGCGGCCTCGCCCAGCCATGGCAAGGCTCGCCGGCCCCGGCGGCGAGGCCGAGCTCGCCCCGGCGGCGGCGAGGCTCGGCGTCGCCGGCCACCGCTGTCGGCGTCGCCTAGCGGTGGCCGGCGACGCCGAGCCTCACCGGCCGCCGGGCGAGCTCGGCCTCGTCGGATCTGGGCGAGCTCAAGCTCGCTTAGCCGGCGCGCGAGGTCGGCCTCGCCCCACGACGGGGAGGCTCGACCTCACCGGGGTCGGCGAGCCTCGCCGTGGCCGGGCGAGGCCGCCGCCCTCGTCGGCCGGCGCCGGCCATGGTCGAGGCCGACGACCGGCCAAAAGAAGAAAAAAAGAAAAAGGAAAAAGAAAAAAGAAGAAAAGGAAAAATAAATAAGAAAATAAGAAAAAAATAGAAAAAAATAGAAAAAATAAAATAAAAATATTAAAAAATTAAAATAAATAAAAAAAATTATACAAATTTACCAAACGTGTTTCTATTCTTTTTATATTTCAAAACAGTTTTACCAAACATGTTTTTTTTGTTCAAAATTGTTCCTAGAAACAAAATACTTTTTTTCTATTTCTGTTCCCAGGAACAATTTTTAAACAGAAATGTTACCAAACGCACCCTTACTCTTGCAGGTCAAACTCATAAGGCTCCTTCAAATCACCACGGACCCGCGCCCTCCACTTCTTCATGGCGGCCACGATGATCTGGGCCATCCTTGTGAGCAGGTTGCCTGCAAACACCTAGCACCGGTAGAAAGGGGTAACTGCGAGCACGATCGCGACTAAGATCGCAAGCCCGGGGGTCAGGAGCCCGTACCCAAGAGCCCGGCGCAGTGTCCTGAATATACAGGACGGTGTTGGCAAAGAGGGTCCCTATGAAGATGCTGGATATCAACCACTTGAAGGAGTGCTTGTAGGCCTTCTCCCTCGGGCCAGAGTTGTCGAACTGGTGGTCCATGCCAATCATCGAGATGTTGGGCTTGGTCCCGCCGGTCCCGACCACAAGCACGTACAGCGCACCACGGAAGGCGGAGTTGCAATGTGGAGGGCTTCTAACAATCGTCGATGTCAGCTTCCGAGCGGTGCAGCCGGTTTGAGGCCGCGAAGTGAGATTGCCAGGGTCAACACAGACATGCCCTAAGTGAAGAAAGCTAGATATGCAAGAGAAGCTAGTCAACCGCCTTTCGATTAAGTATTATATAATACGTTATATGAACCAACATCCCTATCCCTATTGGTCATAGGCAGTCTACTGATTATATAAGACGAATTCTTCGCATTTCATGTGCGTAGAGCGTGTTTCTTTGTAATATACCACGGATTAATTAGAAAAACGATAATTGAAAACATCGATTTGATGGCAGTTTCTTTTGATTTGGTGGTTAGTAATCCTTTACAAAGTATCTAAGTAATATTGATGAGCCTTGATTGAGCTACGTCTATTTGCAACGAGCAATTTATCAGGTGTTGACTACTAACACGTGGCTTGTTTATCGTGTGTTTAAACATAAAAGTTTGTTTATTTCGTGAAAAATATTTTCTTCATTTTCCAGCGTTTGATTTATTTAGGAAAATGAGTTAACGAATATTTTACTACTAAAATATGAATTCAGAAAAATAATTTTAAAAGAACCAGAAAACATTATATAGACTATTACTTGGAATCAGTGCTTAAACTCGAAACTTTATAATTGGGCATGAAAATATCCAACATTTGTCCCCAGGTCCTAATGTTCAAAATCAACTCTCTAGTGGACAGGCCTGAGCCTAGGCCCGTAGAGGCTAGGCTTAGGACCCTAGTACTCAGGGCGAGGCCCTCAATGCCCATGCTCAAGTCCATCAAGGCCAAGCCCAAACCCCTAGTGCTAGTACCCAATGCTCCAACACCAGAGCTCAAGTCCATAAAGGCCATGTTCAGGTCCCCAATACTCAAACTCTAGTCTTGACCCTCAAGCTAGGGTTCATAATGGTTGTGTGCAAGTTTTCGATGGTTGGGCTTAGGTCTTTGGTTAATGAAACGTTTATTCTTATAAAAATATTTTTTAAAAATTAGAATTTTTAAATATTTTTATTTTTTAGAACACCAAATTTTTAATTATTTTTTTTTAGTTTTTAGATTTTGTTTTAATCTATTATTTTCTTTTTGCTTCTTCCTTGGCCAATCATTGGCCGACAAGATCAAGCTTGCTTGTGGCCAGTCGCAACCAAGGAAGAAGGAAAAAAGAAAAGAATATAAAAAATTAAAAAATATAAACTTTTTTAATTTATTTCCCCATAAAATTTTCTATACCAAACGACAGAAAATACTTTCTGGGGTTTTTTCTTTCAAATTTCAATCAAATACCAGAAAACGAAATCATTTTACTTCTTGGAAAATATTTTCAAAAACTGATACATTTTCCGTAAAATAAATGGACGCTTAATCCTTCAGACTTTACCACCTCTAGATAGTCTTATTTTGTTGTATTTATTCGTTACTGGTTCCGTGAGTTGGTTTAGAATTCTCAATTTTCGAAATCATGCATGTAATTTTCACATCTTAAGATAGACAAAACATACGATGATTTTGTTGACTAGATGACTGAACCACGTTGATTCCTTACTAGGGTAAGCGCGGAAGACCGAGGTCCGATTTGCCTTTTTACTTAATTACTTCTAGAATTTTGGAAGCATGTTGAGTCCTTCCCGGCAAATGATTTTTTTTGTTTTTGCGTTCACCTTTGGACTTTCCGGTCGCGTGGAACATAATCCGCATGTGGATAGAATTCAGAATATTCTTGGTCGACAAACGAAAAGAAAAATAAGTTTAAACTTGTACAAAACGAATCCCTCATTTATTAAAGGTTGTCGACTAGAGTCGGTAAGAAGTACTCATAAAACTGTTGGCAGATTAAATCAATCATATTTCATTAACGTGTCTTGACTGTAAACTTAAAGTCACTTTTTTCGACACAAACAAATAACAAAATACATTTTCAACTTATCATAATTGTGTTCATAAATTAAATTAATAATATTTCATCAATGTGTCTCAATAATAAATGTTATGTACTTTTTTCTGACAAGACTAGTTACAAAATAAATTTTACGCTCTTTTTCACTCTAAGGGAGGACCCCCACGTACGAATTGATTGCTCTAAGCGACCCGCAAGGACCTGGGGTAGGGTACCCCCAGCAATCCTTGGGAATCCGTCCGTCCACCCGGGGGCTTTCGCCCCCAACCCCTTCATGTCCCGCGCTGCGCGCCCGTGTGTTTCAACGGGGAAGCCCGCTTGGATCCAGGTTGCCTTTCCTTCCCCGAAGGGAGTGGACGGGAAAGGCAGTGGGGAGAGAATATTTTTCGAGGCCTCTCCTGGCCTCTAGCCAGTCTGCTTCCTAGCTGTCAAGGCCTTTTAACGTCCTACCTAGGACGAAACTAATTTTACCTACTTCGGGCCCGTAGGCCCTGTCAGGGGGTTCCCTTTGGTTATGGTGTTGCGCAGTTTAACGTCATGCTGAGGATTCCCAAGGATTGCTGGGGGTACTTCTAACAAGACTAGTTACAAAATAAATTTTACGCTCTTTTTCACTCTATCATGCACATGATTCCTTTAAACATTTGGAATGGATTTTCACTGCTAATCGATATTAGGAAATAGTCAAGCTTTTCTTGAGCTACCCCTAATTCAACTGCTAGATAATCAAACTTGGTTTGGTTCGATTAATCTTCTTAATTCAAGTAGTTCGATTACTTAGCTAGGTCAAACTTATTAACTAACAAATTCTATGGTATTTTAAAAACTCAAATTCGAGCGCGGGCGGATCTCGAACTTGACAAAATCAAGCTCCAATCGTGTATTCAGCTGGGCGGAATTGAGGGGATTCGAGCTCAAGTATTAGAAAAACTCTGTCAACTCAATTCAGATTATATCCTCTACATTTTTAAAAGAACTTACAAGGCTGAATTTTCTGCGCAGCTTTGCATGACTTTCCCATGTGAATCTGATAGTGAGTAGTTGGGATACGTTACAAGGCCATGGCTATAAGTTTTCACGTGGACACACTTCGATGGCAATGTGGAGCACACGCACCGTGAGATGGACGGCGGATGTTACAACGAAGGTCCGGCAATGGCAGAGATGGGTCTCCGCAACACGCCAAGGATGGCCGTGATCCAAATAGTGCCGAGCCAGTTGGTGACAATGTCGGCTGCCTTGACCGTTCCATGGTGAAGCTTCTTAGTCATATAGAGGACAAGGTTGGATGAGATTCCATGATACGTGATCCTCTCGAAGGGTTGCGTTTAGAAGAGCATTCGGAGAAAATGTAGGGTTTGTTTGTTTGTTTTGTTTGATGAGAAAACTGTTTTCAGGAAATTATTTTCCAACTTTCTAATATTTGGATGGCGGAAACAAACACATCCTGACCTAAAGGGGGTCTTTTTTTTTAACTTCAAATAGTGCTTAGTAAAATGTAATTGAAATGTGCACTTGGAAGCAACTTGGATTTAAATGCTGTTTAAAAAATATATATATACTTGCAAAAGACTTCATATGTGTGTGTGTGTGTGTGTGTGTGTGTGTGTGTGATTCTGAAAGAAGATCAGCAATCGGTGGCACTTAGGTGAGGGTTTTAGGCGGCGAATGGACGTCGGCAAGCCAAATCTAAGACCCAACAAAGAGTAAGAATAACATTGGATCGATATTCACTCAATATGATTGGCTTTGTTAAACCGAATGAGATATAGCTTTATTTATTTTTTTGGTCAAATGCATTTGAACATACTTCCTTCCAAATCTAACAGTGATTGGGGTTTGAGGCTGACAAATCGCTTAGCTAATGTTGATCGGTCAAAGCAAAAGAGCGAACATTCTGTAAGTTCTTGCTTGTATTCAGCCCAACAAAGGAACGAATCCCAGACTTCAAATATGTATAATCGAAAGGAGGAAGATGTTCTTGTAGCAGTCATTTGTTCCAAAATTTTATGCTTTTCGGGAATGATGTTGTGTTGCCGCGCAAAGATCGCACTTGCCGTGAAATTGGACTTCAAACAATGGGAAAGCAAATGAAAGCTTCCTCTCTGGTTTTAATTCGACCACATATAGTGATCAATTTATCAAGATGTTTTCCCTTGAAAGTTAAAAAAATTCACGGAAAACTGAGATGAAGAATGCACGAAAGAAAGAAAATGACATGGAAAGTAAATGGTCCCGAACATTAAAGGGAAACTAAACTGCAGGACTGAGATTAAAACAGAATACTGGAATTGAATTTGAAGCAAATGAATATTACAACGTACTTGAAAATCTAGCTACGCTTGAAGGTACAACACAGAAAACACGGGTTTGATATCCACATGACACCTTAATGGAGGAACAGCTTTGGTTCTGAGAACTAAGACATTTGATAGAGTTTCGTGCTGGTCATTACTTAGGGGGTGCATAACAAATCACAATTTCTATTCCAGAAACAATTTTTCTATTCTAGAAACAATTTTCTATTCCAGACATGTTTCTGGAATAGAATTCCGTTTGATAAACCTATTTCGTTTTTCTATTTCTGGAATAAATTTATGTTCCAGAAATAGATTTGAAATAGAAATGAGAAGTAGAAATTTTCTATTTCTCTTTTTCTGGAACAGAAATCAAAAATAATTTCTCTAGAAATAATTTCTCCATAAAATTTTCTACTAAGATGAATATGCTTAGAAAAAGTATTGCCAATAAGATGGCAAGAGATTATAATATGCCGGAGATTCCATGAAATCATGTTTTCAACTTTTGTAATGTATTTATATTATTTTGTATTTGGGGATTTCCAATCTTTGCTTTTGTAATGTGATACTGTATTTGATAATTCATATCTCAATTCTTGTAATGTAATGTTCTACTTGAGGATTTCCTTTATTTGTAATGGTCATTTATGACAAACTCTATTACACTTCGTAAAATTCGCCGATTTTGTAAAATTTGCCGCAAATTGCCCAATACACTTCTTTGTGTTTCTTTCTAAAACGATTGCTCGATATCGTAAACCGTGGCGGTAATCGACGTGACACACTAGCATGAAGGGGATTAGAATATGGTTGCCTACCTTCATTCTACTAGAGTTTTGGGAACCTTCCATCATATCATGTTCAAGAGTAATGAATATTGATCTCTTTTTTCTATTGTATGGAAACTATTGATAAGTATATTATTTGACCGTAATTGCCTATCTAGGTGGATGCTAAAGAATTTTGTGTGAAAATTTAGAAAATTTGATGTAACAACTCTTACTTTGTATTTTTTTTTTTCAAAAAAGGGAGACTTTACTATAAAATAAATAAATAAATAAAACTCTTACTTTATATTTGGGTCAATGGGTTCATAAGCATATGAAATTTGTAAGAATGGACATCTCATTTGCTCCAAAAAAAGAAAATTTTGTTTTAAGAAATAGAAATTTTATACTGTTATCAAACGAATTTCTATTTCTGAAACAGAAATTTTGTATCATTATCAAACAGATTTTTTTGCTCAAAAACTCATCCAGAAATAAAAATAGAAAAATCTATTTCTGTTCCAGAAACTATCTCTGGAACAGAATAGTTGTCATGTGCGCCCTTAGAATTCAATAGGGTTTGACAAAAATAATTTTTCTTCTTCATCCTTTGTTTTGACTTTAACATGCTATTCTTGTTTAGGAGATCCTATGTCCCCTTATCTGTTCACGCTTGTGATGGAGGTATTCTCTGGAATTCTAATCTCCCAGACTTCTCTTAAGGAATTCAATCCCTATTGGAGGTGCAAGGCAACTCGGCTGACTCACCTTTTTTTCGCGGATGACGTTTTCCTTTTTTGCCGGGCTGATTGGGCGTCTATCACCTTAATGAAAAAGGGCATTGATATATTCTCTTCGTGGAGTGGCTTAATCCCGAATAGAAACAAGAGCGAAATCGTTATGTCGGGAGGATCTCTTTCTCTTCGCAATTATATTCAAATGGCCTTTGGATTCCAAGAAGGTACCTTGCCTGTGCGATACCTCAGGGTTCCCATCATCTCTTCTAGACTTCGTAAAGTTCACTGTATTGCTCTAATTGATCGGATCACTGCTAGGGCTCGATCTTGGACTCAAAGATTTCTATCATTTGCTGGAAGACTGCAGCTCATCAGGTCAGTCCTCCATTCCATTCAATCATATTGGTCGAGTGTGTTTACCTTACCGGCGTTGGTTCTGAATGGTATTGAAACAATCTTGAGACAATTCTTATGGAAAGGATCCGCACTTGGTAAAGGTGGGGCTAAGGTTGCATGGGATGACATATGCCTCCCAAAAAATGAAGGTGGGCTCGGCATAAGGAATTTCAAAGACTACAACAGAGCGGCCATGCTTAAGTACATATGGATCCTTTTCACCGACAAAGAATCGTTGTGGTGTCGATGGATCCATTGTAATTTCTTAAAAAAGGACAATTTCTGGATCTCCTCGACACCTTCTAGCTGTTCTTGGGGCTGGAAAAAAATATTGCAATTAAGAACAGAGTTTAGGTCTTGCTTCGCTTGGAAGATTGGTAATGGATTTTCGGTTTCTTTATAGCATGATCAATGGCTCGCTGATGGCCCCCTCGATCTTTTAGTTCCGAGATCCATCATTGAATTGTCGAGTCTCCCTAAGCATGCTGTTGTTACAGATTTATTCTCCCCCCTCGATCATTCATTTAAGAGTTCACTTGAGAGCTGCAGCTTCTCTATCCCGGATCAGACTAATGCACCGGATTGTTTTACCTGGAATCATCACCCATCCGGATCCTTTTCTGTTGCCTCTGCATGGGATTTCATTAGAATAAAGAATAAAAGAGTTTCTTGGGACTCCTTTATTTGGAACTCTGATATTGTCCCCAGAAATCAATTTAACTTGTGGTTGATTACCAAGAACAGGTTACCCACCCAGGAAGCCCTTATCCATTCTAGCAGAATCGTCTCGGGTACTTGTGCATACTGTAATGTTATTCCGGACTCTATCGATCATTTGTTCTTTAACTATCGTATCTCGGTCATGCTTGCTTATTTTTGGGCGACGAGATGCAATTTACCTTGGAAATTGCGGCCATGGATGGACAACCTTGCTTGGGCGATCAAGTTGCTCTCCGGTAAGGATTTCTACCATCGGATTGCACGGTTCTCTTTCGGTGCCCTTTGTTATTTGATTTGGAAGAAAATGAATGATATTATTTTCCGAGGGGAAGCACTATTTGTCCCTACTTTGAAGAACCACCTTATGAAGATAGTCAAAGATAAAGCGGCTACGTTCACAAGTGTTCCGGACACTCCGAGAAATAGGCGTCTCCAAAGAAGCTGGGATCTTGATCCCTCCATCGTTATGGATCGTCTCGGACTTTAGTCTCCCCGCTTCTTCTCTTGCTCTGCTACAAGCTTCATCATCTCTCCGTTTCTTCGTTTTTCGAATGTTTGGCGAAGGTTTGGTGGTTGTAGTTGTTTTTGTGTTGTTACTGTGGTTCTTCTCCTTTTGGTCTGCTTGCCTTTGGCTTTTGTCATGGCTCCCTTCCACTCTTCGGTGTGCCTTTGGCGCCGTCTTTTGTATTTTTGTCCAAAGCTATATTATTCTTTACCTTTACCAAAAAAAAAAAAAAACATGCTATTCTTGTTTTTATTCTTTAACATGCTATTCTTTATTAAATGTCTTGTTGAGCATCTAGAAACTGTGTCACTGTCAGACTTTATTTTCAAACCCAACGTTGCTGTCGTGAATCGTAGAGGATTTATGTCATTCTAGTTCATATTTCAGAGATACTATTGCCAAATCATTATCCAAGTGATGAACAGGTTCACGATGTGTCTGACTTGGGCAAGACCCCAAAAGGAGTGTTCAAAGTATCTACCCAATGATCCGGCGCATTTTACATTAGCCAAAACAATCAAATCAGTATATATGGAGAATTTTAATGGTAGATCGTACTAATGAATAACGATGTGCATTACCATCCTACTTGGGATTGATATGATATGTTATGTTCTAGATTACCTCAGAGAAGCATCCTAGGGACAACTTGATAGATTTTACTCAAGGAAAGCTACCAATTAAGTTGGAAATTTGAGACATAAGACATTGATCTATCGATGATCTATTATGCTTAATGTTCACCGCTATATTTATTTGCTCATGACAATTTCGATCCGCCAAAGTAGTTGACCATGATAACGACCATTATATTATAGAGTGTTAAGACGCACTTGTGAGTTGTGCTAGAAAAGCTTCACATCTAAGAATTGATGTGGTGTGAAATAATTAATAAATTATAGCTGTCTCATATCTCATTGTATTAAGTATTTTTTGGCAAAGATGGATTCAACTACATATATCAACAATTTGAATTTGGTTACTTCCTAATGATCTCCCCGAACAAAGGTATCACCATCTTGGATAGCATCCCTTAGGAAACAAAAGAAAAACAAAAACAAAAAGCAAACTCGAAGCTAGGGCAAGGAGAGAAAGAAGACAAAAGCAAAGTCACTATGTGATGGCATGGAAATTATAATCTTCTAGATGCCTCCGTGCGTCTATAAAAAGTCTTTTGGGTTTGAACTTCCATTGTTCAACACTCCTACAAACTCTCAGTTACATATCATATAAACAAAATGTCACTGGTTAAAGGAGGAGTTGATGATTACACCCAAGATGGAACCGTCGATCTCCGAGGAAACCCTGTCTCTCGATCCAAGCGCGGCGGATGGACCGCCTGCACCTTCATCCTTGGTACTCCCTCCCTCCCTCCCTCCCTCCCTCTCTCTCTCTCTCTCTCTCTCTCTCTCTCTGTTTTGAAGAGAAATTTGGTAAATTGCGGGAAGATATCAAACGGACGGCGACATACAAAATTACATATACAACACAGAATGTATCATCCAACCATTTTTTTTTTTTCCTTTTTTACCTTTCTTGATGATTTAGTTTTGAAATCTCAATGTGTGAACGATTCATGTTGGGTTTTGAGGGTAACTGGGAAATTTAACCTACCATCATTTTATCATAGACATGTTTGGCGGTTGTGCCTGACTTGGGCGCTCTCGTGGCACGGGGTTCAATACTTCAGTCGGGTTATGAATATCTCAAATTTGAACTTAATTTCCTTGAGAGGGATGGATGTCTAGGCAGAAGGCAAAATTTACTGGTGGCCATTATTTTCGCACAAAAAGAAAAAAAAATGCCCCATAAATAGTTGGTTGGCTAGCAAATTCCGATATTCTATCTCGTAAATTTAATATTTCAACATACTGAAAGTACTTTTGCATCTATAAGTCTTTTTTTTTTTTTTAACAGATCTATAAGTCTTCTTAAATCCCGTTAGAATCAGAAGAACTCCGTTGTGCGGTTGATGATGATAATCAGAATGTCACCACCACGGGCTGGCCAGTATTTTATCCGCTGCATTAGAAGTCAATAAAAATGAGATTTTGTTTTTTTTGCTTTGAATTATATTTGTTTAAAGAAAGCACAAGACTCGCACCTAAAAATGACTCTGTCATGATAATATTCTACATTAGATATATTTTTAATTAGTCGAGATATTTATAAATAGTTGATAAAAAGAGAGCTAATAGTAATAGTATCTTCTCCCGACATAATAATCAACCATACGTTGCGATTTGTTACGTTATTTATGTCCCTCATTAAGGCTTAAGTATGATCCAGAGCTTGGAAGAGCTAGCTCCTTAACATGAACTCCAATAATAAAGGCCAGATCAGAAGCATCTATCCGACCCATTTATTCCATTCCTCTAATGATGCATTTTCAATTGAAAAGGAAAAGTTGGTCACGCAAACGGGGGTGTACGTATGACTTTTGTCCCGTGGTCTTTTTCCATGATCTTATGGGTCAATATTTAATTTACTTTACTTCACTTCAGTTTCGGACATGATGTATTAAGAAATCATAAATCTCCAACTATGCACTTACTATTGAGAAAAAAATTACAAAAACCCCAAACTTTACCCTATCACCTTAAATTATTTTTTATAATACCAAATATTCCAAACTTATATATGTGTGATATACAAATTTAGAGTTAGAGTCAACATGTTACTATGCACATAATTTAAAATTTTTGATGACTTTTGCCCCTTAATATATTGAATAAGTCGGCTTCATTTTATGGCATTTGCTAGTCGTGATTTATTTATTTTTTCTATTAGCACCATTTTTTTAAATAAAGAAACTTAACTGAGATCTCATTTTTATTTTTGAAAAAGAGAGAGAGAGAGAAGAGTGGAAGCATGCCAGTTTTCGAAAATCATTCTCACATTGACCTGTTGACTAATGGTTGCGCAGTATACGAGGTCTTCAGGACCATGGCATACAGCGGTTTTCTGTCCAACCTAGTCCTCTATCTCACCGAAAAGCTCCACGAAGGCACGGTCACGTCAGCTAACGATGTCACCGATTGCGTCGGCACGGTTTACATCACCGCCGTCCTTGGCTTGTACGTAGCAGAGGCCCATCTCGGCCGTTACTGGACCTCCGTCGTCGCATTGGCCGTCTATCTCACGGTACGTGTCGTCCACATCGCCATCGCCGTCGCCATCCACCCGATACTTCTCCGCTTTCCTCCGAAAAGACATCCAAAAGTCGAGCCAAAAAGTCAATATGGAAAAGCTGTTGAGATGCAATTTTTCCGCCTTTCGAGAAAAGCTATTGTCTTCAACTCGTACAAAAAGATGCAATTTTTCCGTCATGGGCGAGACAATGAAAGCGTACATGTCTTCGCGCAGGGCATGTCGATCTGGACCCTGGCCGTCTCGCTGCCCGGCCTCCAACCGCCTCGCTGCCCGGAGGCCGACGGCGGCAACTGCGAGAAGGCCTCGGCGCTGCAGCTCGTCGTCTTCTACGGCGCGCTGTACACGCTGGCGTTCGGGAGCGGCGGGGCCGAGGCTAACGTCTCGACGATCGGCGGGGACCAGTTTGACGACTTCGACCCGAAGGAGAAGGCCCACAAGCTCGCCTTCTCCAACTGGCGGACGGTCGGCATCTTCTTTGGGAGCCTCTTTGCCAACTTCGTGCTTGCGTATATTCAGGACAACGTAGGCTCGGCCCTCGGGTACGGGTTCCCGACCCTAGGGCTCGCGATCTCTGTGGGGGTCTTCCTCGCGGGGACCCCTTTCTACCGCCACCGAGTGCCTGCAGGCAGCCCGCTCACGAGCACGGCCCGGGTCATCGTCGCTGCCGTGAGGAAGTGGAGGGTGCCGGTCCCGAGTGATCCGAAGGAGCTTAATGAGCTTGACCCGCAAGACGATGCCGAGAAGGGGAAGTTCAGGACCGAGTCAACACCAACCTTGAGGTAGCAATTTCCATCGACTACAGCTTCTTCTGTGTTCCAATCTGAAATATTGATACATCAGCTGTCGACTTAACACTTTGATAAACTGTGTGGCCCATTTCCATGCAGATTCTTGAACAAAGCATGCGTCCAAACTGGCCCGACCTCTCTGTGGAAGCTATGCTCAGTCACCCAAGTCGAGGAGACGAAACAAATGCTGCTTATGATCCCGATCCTGATCGCGACTTTCGTCCCGAGCTGCATGGTGGCTCAAGTCAATACCCTCTTCATCAAGCAAGGAACTACCTTAGATAGCAGCATCGGCAGCTTCAAGATCCCCCCAGCGAGTCTAGCCCGATTCGTGACCATATCGGAGCTTGTGTGTTCTGTGATGTATGACCGCTTCTTCGTCAAGCTTATGCGAAGATGTACCAAGAACCCTAGAGGCATCAGTCTTCTTTGCAGGATGGGGATCGGCCTCGTTCTCCACATCGTGATCATGACTGTGGCGTCCTTCACCGAGGGATGAAGGCTCCAAGTGGTGAAAGAACAGTACTTGGTTGAATCGGAAGGACAAATCCCACTGACAATCTTCATTCTGCTTCCTCAATTCGTGCTTATGGGAACAGCCAACGCGTTCCTGGAAGGAGCAAAAATCGAGTTCTTCTACAACCAAGCGCCGGACAGCATGAAGAGTCTGGGCACGTCTTATTTAATGATCACGCTGGGGGTCGGGAACTTCCTCAGCAGCTTCCTCCTATCCACGGTCTCGCACATCACCAAGAGGCAAGGCCACCGCGGTTGGATCCTAGACAACCTGAATGCTTCGCACCTCAACTATTACTACGCCTTCTTTGCAGTGCTCAACATCCTGAATTTTGCGTTCTTCCTGTTCGTGGCAAAACTCTATGCTTATCGTGCCGAGGTATCGGGATTAGATGGTGGTGCTCGAGGAAGAGATGAAAGGGCCGGTGCCACAGGAGGAGGAGGAGGAAGTGCTGGTGACATAGCTCTGGTATAGGTAAGATGCCACGGATCGCATTTGTGTGGAAAAGATGATTGTGAAGCTATCTTATGTCCTAAACTCTACTTGTTGAATAATATTCAGCACTTGTACAGCTCTTGGCGTCACTGCTACATGCGTGCCTTTTGCATTTATGTACAGATGATTGTTGTTGCGAAAAATAAGTGAGAACAATGTCGGATAGGTATTCACTTAATATGGCTGGCTTTGTTAAACCGAGTAAGATATATACAAATAATCATTACATGACTAATTTACTCTATCTTTAGAAACGAGTTAGCTTTACATCATCATCCACAACCCAAAACAAAAATTTTGCCTTCGAAGAGATCTTCTTTCCAACTTTGCTAGACTTTCAAATGCACCTTATTAATTTCACGACTTGTGAACTTTGTCCCAAGAAAAGTCGATCTTCTTAGTCAAATTTCATATGCAAAGCCTTTAATTTTTTAATCTTGCATTAACATATATGCTAGGGGAATTGGAAATTTTGTGAATCTTTTAGGCTCCATTTATTTTACGAAAAATGTAACATAGGCAAAATGTTTTCCAAAAAAAATTTTTCCAGAAAGATGAAAGTATTTTTCAGTATTCGACTTAAACCTGAAAAAAAAAACTAAAAAATAAATCCGTCGATTAGTGTGGAGAATCTATTTTCTTGGAGAAAATTGCCAAAAAATTCGATCTTTAAATTATTTTATTTTTATTTTTTCTTTCTTTCCTTTTTCTTATTTCCTTTTTTCTTCTCCTTCTCTCCGATGCAACCACCCCCTCCACATGTCGAAGAAGAGGACAAGAGGAGGAGAGCATGCGCAAGAAAGGTGGGAACGGAAATCATTTTCCACAACTTTAGAAGGGGATTTTCCACCGATCAGAACATGTTTTCTTTGACCACTTTTTTCCACACCCCAAGCACCGGAAAATAAGGAGATAATTTTCTCGAAAGATATTTCCACAAGCAATCGGAACATAGGTTAAAAAATGACACCTCAGTTTCTAGATGGCCATCAAAAGAGCACATACACATCATCGTCCCTTAGTTTAATCGAGAGTATCATGTTAGAGCCAAAACAAAGGAGGAGGAAGAGACGACCAATTTTGTCAAACCCTACTAAAAGTTTAAGCAACGACCAACACCAAACCCTATTTAATATTCGTCTGAAGTTTATTATTTTCAATATCATTCAGTCTAAAATCTAAAAACCAAAGCTTTTCCTTATCAAAGTTTATCATTTCAAGTACGTTGTAATTTGTATTTGCTTGCCTCCAGGATTCTGTTTTAATCTCAGTAATGCAGTTTAATTTTCCCTTAAATGTTTCGGAACATTTAGTTTCCTTGTCATTTTCTTTCATTCGTCCATTCTTCATTTCAGTTTTCCGTGCATCTTTTACTATGGAGAGAAACCAAGTGCGATCTTCGCCCATACCACGTCATTCCTGAATAGCATAAACAAATGACTGCCGTTAATTTGACTTCAGACGATGGGAAAGCAAATGAAAGCTTCCTCTCTGGTTTTAATTCGACCACATAGCGACCCCTGTGGTCACGAATCGGGCAAAAAAATCTTTCAATTTCACAAAAAAATTTCACAATGTTTTTAACATAAGGTTTATTAACTTTAAAACACGTGCAATTTTTTTAAGGATGTAATTGACGAGCACGCCACACAATTTATTGTTGTGGCCAACAGCTACTCCACTCTTAATTAGGCAAAAACCAATACACACCTCTTGCATTCAATATTTGGACCCAAAATAGGAGATGCCAATTAGTTGACTTAGACTAAGAAACTTACTCAAATTCGGAATTCAACTCGAATTTATAAAGTATTTCAATAATTCCTTGCTCGGTTTAACCAACTAGTCATATTGAGTGAATATTTATCTAATGTGATTTTGACTCTTTGACGGGTTGTTGGATAGGTGGGATATTTCCATGTGTGAAACCTAAATTAAGTAATTACATTTTCAGTTCCATCAACTCAAATCCAGTACTTGCATTAACTCAAATCCAGTACTTGCATTAATATTGTTTTGGGAGAAAGGACCGTAACATTATCGTCATGTTTTGGGAGAAGTGGTTGATGCTTTATGTCGCAACCACCATTGGCGACATCTATAAAGTGACTCAATCTGTTACAAAGCGTGAATATGGCTAGGGTATTTCTATGTCTCGTGATTCGAGTTTTACTCTAATGGTTTACTCTTTTTGGTTCAATTAGGGTTATCTCGTCGTGTTGTGTTTTTGTATTAACATTATGTGCCACGATAATTATGTGAATTATTAAAAGTCTATATGTGAACCGAATTTGTGGCAATTGGTTTTATGGTTGATCTAAAAGTTACCAGCTTGATTAGGTTTTGTCAAATGAGTCACATAAACAGTCGTTGTTTGGCTGGATTTTGCTTATTATGCAAAAGCAGAGGGTAAATCACGCTGTTATTATATATTTTCTTAGAAACTTCTATATTGTCATTTATATGGCAACTTGATATTAGCATGTAATTGAATATAATTGAGTTTCAACATCAACTATTCTTACAACTCTCTGGACAACCATGTATGAACACGAGAAATTGTCACACTTACTCCACGTTTCTGTCATGAAGTCGTAGAAGATTTTTGGTGCTTTAATTCAGATTTCGGAGAGATTATTGCAAAAGCATTAAAAAAAAAAAAAAAAAGAAAAAAACCTATAGTGTTCCTTTTGAGGAAATAATATGATTCAACTCATTTATTCTTGAGATGGAAGTCCACAAGAGATGTTGCTAAAGTGATGTGCTGCAGGCTTGGGACGATGATTATTAGGAAAAGAAAATAAGGAAAAATGTATATTTACATTTTAAATATTTTGTTTACTCACAGAACAAAAGATAAAGATTAAATAAATAAGGGAAAAAAATTCATCAAAGTGCTTCTTTTTTTTTTGGTCAAAGCATACAGCTGAAAACTATTAGAGAAAATAAAAATGGGCCGAGTATGGAGAGAGAAAGGCGAGCTTTTCAAAATTCACATCCTTACGCGATCTCGAGGAGACCCTAAAGATCGTAATGCAGCTGCTGGACGATACATGCGCCGAACGACCCATCTTCGACAGCCACGGGAAGCTTCAGATAATGCCTCTTCGCTGCCCCTATTTCAACAATCACCTTGAACTAGAACATCAATGACTCAATTTCTGATTTTTTTTGCCAAAAAAAAAAAAAAAAGAATAGAGACCAGCATGAACTTCAGTGTCTTAGGTTTTTTTAGCGTCTATAAAGATTCCTGCAAAATCATCCTCACTTGGAGGAAGATTTTATCATCCAATCACACTTGCCCTCATCTTCCCTCCTCGCATCATCTCGCTCGCCCGCTCAAGTCTCGCGACGCCTCTTCTTCAATGATTGGGGCCCTCACTCACTCTCTTGTAATCAATCATTTGCAATTTTTCTAGTAATTTCAATGGATAATAATGCCACATCGAATTTGCAACATTCCAAATGAAAATTGGCACTCATGTAATTTTTATTTTTATTTTTATCAAAATGGCACTGAAGTATGTTTCATCCGAAATTTATGATGTTTGTAATGTCTTTTAAACTTAAAACTTGTATATGAGTTGTGGTCTCTTAAAGAATAGGAAAACAGAAAACTTAAAGCAAATTGAACAAGGAAAAAGAAAACGAAGAAGACAAAAGCAGAAAGTCCATAAGGTGACGGCGTTCGTGTCATTATGCAATTGCAAGCTGTGTGAGGTGAGAATGTAAAAGTCAACTCAACTGCAGCGATAGAGAGACTCGAATCTGTGCAGCACTATAAAAGAGTGGTTTTTGGGTCGCGAAGTTCTTCGCTCAAGTTAGCTTTTAGAGCCAAAGAACTTGTGGGGTTCAACATAAGGAGTTGGTGATTATACACAAGATGGAAAGATCGATCTCCGAGGAAACCCTGTCCGTCGATCCAAGCGCGCCCGGTGGACTGCCTGCTACTCTCTCTCTCTCTCTCTCTCTCTCTCTCTCTCTCTCTCTCTCTCTCTTTTCTCTGCATTACATATGCATTACATATGAATGGGAAGTTTGCGTTCATGGGTTGAAGAGAGCTTCTGTTTTGTTGCGCTTATTGATGTGCCTTTTGCTGGTGATATTAAGTGGCTGGACTTGAATGGGATGCATGCTTTTCCACATACTTTGGAGTAGCCTCTGTCTTCCTTCTTTCTTTCTTTTTTTTTAGCTTTCTTGATGATTTTGTCGTGAACTCCCCTTGTGTGAATGACTCGTGTTGGGTGTTGAGTGTAGTTGCGAAGTTATCCTAACTGACAACATCCCATTAACATCGTAGAGACGTGAAATCAAACATGAAATGGTAAATAGCTGAAGTAATAATTTCTTTCTTTGACTTGTTACTTTAGAGGTTGTGCCTTGAGCTTGTTTATTTATCTTTGTGTCCATCCTTACTGGGTGCTCTCGTGGCATGGGGTTGAATATTTCATTTGGGTTGGTAACATTTCGATATAAACTGAATTTCATGGAGGAGAACTATGGAGAGGTTTGAATCTAGGCAGGAATAGTAAGAAAAAGAAAAGAAAAAGACTGATGCGGAAAGTATGATGATCGCTAACATGATAGACAAATTCAATCGCAGACGCAAAATATGTGTTGTGTTTGGACCATGCGCACTCTTTACTTGCCACAATGTGCACCCAACAGAATTATGATTGACATAATGTGCTCATTCCAAAGTCTGTGTAAGGATTGACTGAAAGCAATTATATATCCAAAGTCTCTTCTACATACTATAGCCATTAGTATTCGCATAAAAAAAAAAAACAAAAGATGCTCCAAAAATAGTTACTTGGCTAGCATATCTTGACATTCAATTGCCAATTACATATTCCAACCTACTGCCAAAAAAAAAAGTAATTTGCCATTTATAAGTCTTAAATCCCATTAAAATTAAGGATGAGCATAATTGCAAAATAGAATCTAGAATTGAAGAACCCGACAGGTGAGAATTTGTCCAGTTCCATATTCCAAATTATATAGGGTAAGTTCCAAGTTTCAGATATTGAGAAATTTACTTCGATGGGTAAATTCCAAATTCTAAATAGGTGGAACTTGGAACAAGTTTTTATGTTATTCTTGTTTGTACTTTAATGATGAGTATAATTTGGAACTACTAATTTAAGTTTTCATTTTTGACTAAAACCTTTACTTTGTTAAAAAAAAAAAATTGTTTATAAATTTGCGGTCAGTGAATTATAGTAACAAGTGGTCATAATTAAAGATAATGATTCACTATAATGATTTAATTAATAATATAGGTGGAACCTAGATAAATCCTAAAACTTGTGACAGAGTAGGTTTCATTCCAAAGTATGCATGATAGGTTCTAAATTCCAAAAGATAAATAACTTATTCCAATAGGTAAATTTCATGTGGAACCGGTATGAAACCTAAAACCGTTCACCCTTAATTAGAATCATTAGAATCATGATGTGCATTTAACATATAGTACTTTCCACAATTAATGATAAAAATGATCAGAATGATCCCACCGCAAATTGGCTAGGGTTTTTACCCACTGTCTTAAAAGTCAAGGGAAATGAGAAGCTTTCCCTTGCTTTAAACCGTAATTCTAAAGAAAGTACAAAAGTCGCACCTAAACTTTGACTTCCTCGTGGGGAAATTAGCCGGTCGAGATATATTCTGGAAATACGAAAGAGGACAAATAATATCTTCTCCAAATAGAATAGTCAATTCTACACTGTCATTTCTCACATCATTCATGTCCCTAATTTCGGCTTTAGTCTAATCCTAAAGATTGAAAAGATTCGAAATTTGACTTATTTCTCCAAGCTTCCTCTCTTAATTCATCTTTAATTGGAAAAAAACTAAACAGAGGGACTTTTGAATCACGCCAACCCGCGTGTACCTTTCATTTTCCCTGATCTTATAGTCATATATATTTTACTTCACTTTAGTATTAAACTCAATATATTAAGAAACCAGATTTCCAACTACTCTCTTAAGATGTTAAATGAGTTGTTTTTGCATGATTTGACATAAATTATTACAACATTTGTTAGTCATACATTTTTTTATCAGCTTTAATTAATATAAATCGTTTTCATATTGCATCGTTTGAATTTGCATTAATAAATTTTTTAATGAAAAATTCAAAATCATATGGATATCATCCATAAGAATTTGAATGGTCGTGCTAGAATTAATCTAGATTAGATAGAGACTAGCCACTACTATTCATGTGGTTTGTTGATGGGAGAACGGTAACAATTCGAACAATATCGAATCAACACAGCGGAATAAAATAATCTCCCCTCTTGTGTAAACCTAATAGGAATCGATATAGTAGATAAAAATAAATACCAAGCATGCGAACACAAGACGATTTTTTACGTGGAAAACCTCCTCGATGTGAGGAGATCAAAAACCACGAGATCGGAGTCCACCCGAAATTCTTCACTATCAACAAAATTGTGTGAACAATGTTCTTTTCTAGCAAATACTAAAGGTACATAGTAGCAAACATCTCATAAACATAATTCTTGGCAATACACATAAACTTCACAAGAGATTTAGGATAAATCTGATAAAAAAATGCAGGTTTTGATCAATCCACGAAAAGCCTAATGTAGGTAGCTTCAAACAAAAATCAAACCATTCAGATTCGAGAAAATTGCGCCACGAACATGCTGACAAAATTTCAGCTCAATCGGATCACGAATCGACCTCCGATGCCAGCTTGATGTAAATCATATATTGCCCCCAACTCCAGATTTTCTACTTTCTCTTTTTCTCTTGTTACTATTTCCTTTTGTGGCTACCACTTTATATAGATAGTGAGAAACTCTATTTCCTCATATAACTTACCATATAGGCTCAAGCTCTTTTTGGGCTTGTAACTCATTGGGCTTCCTTCACATAGGAGTAAACCCAGCTAACACTTGTCACTTTATTTGTTTCTTGTGTTGTTTTTCATTGCTCTGACTTGTTGACACTTGACGCAATGCATGCATTTGGTTTGGTTTTGAAAATGGGCTTTGGGAAAATTGTAAAATGATTTGTAGCTCTTTTTGCGAGCATTTCCAAAGTCCTCTAAAGACAACAAAGTTCCGTAAGTGTGACAATTCCTCTTGTTCTCACATGGTTGTTCAGAGGGGATACAATATTAATGAATTTGATGTTAATCCCTTATCTAAGCCCAGTTTTGGTAAGAAAGAAATGGGTGTGAAATTTTGTGAAATCACCGCCATGTTTAAAAAGTCTAAGTTGTTATATGAATGCGTAATTTAATATTTTAATATTCTATCACCCCCTCACACTTAGTCTATTCTTTTTGCCTAGTGCTAAAATTTGAACTCATAACCTTCTGCTCTGATATCATTTTAGATTTTGTGGGATTACTGTTAACTCGTCTAACAATTTAAGCCATTACATGAAAGCTATTAGATGAAAGCATGTTTAGTATTCTAATATTCAATCAATAGAGATTGAAACTTTATACTTGAATAGCAAGTTGATATGGAATTGTCTAAGAATATATTTAATAAGCGCGTGATTGTACCTCTGCTTTTGCATAATACGCAAACTCCATCTAAACAGCGGCTGTTTCTAGAACTCATTAAACAAAAACTGATCAAGTTGATAATTTCGGATAAAACTTTAGACCAATTGTCCCAAAGTCGGGCCTCATATAAACTTCTATCAGTTCACAATTGCAGCACAGAATGGAAATGCAAGAACCCGAGAAGACAAGATAACCCTGGTCAAACAAAACAGAGTAAGCTATGGGAGGAAAACTCGAATTGCACGAGATACAGAAATGCACTAGCCAAATTTGCGCGTTTTGTAAATAGGATCGAGTCATCTTACCAATTTCGTCCATGGGGGTTGCGACATAAAGCATCGAGGACTTGTGGAGCAATTAGTGCAAACCGTAATGATAACAAGGCGTTCCTCTCTCAAAACAACATCAATAAGAGTAACAGATCTAAGTTAATGAAATATAACGTGTAATT
Organism: Eucalyptus microcorys; assembly: GCA_014182515.1. Taxonomy (NCBI): domain Eukaryota; kingdom Viridiplantae; phylum Streptophyta; class Magnoliopsida; order Myrtales; family Myrtaceae; genus Eucalyptus; species Eucalyptus microcorys. Next base: position 29,603,424 of record CM024569.1, read on the forward strand.
ACTTAATTTTGATTTCACATGAGGAAATACTACACCGGTCCACCTACCAGACAAAAATTAAAAATTACATCGGATAGATATTCACTCCATATGCTTCTTCTAGGGTAGACGGGTTTTCTTGCAGCCTTGCTTGATTCTTTCAGATACATTTGATTAATTCTACAACTAGTGAAGTTGGAATTAAAAAAACCCAAAATTACAGAGTCGATTTTTATCTTTGTATATGCAAACCCTAGATGGCTTTAGCCTTTGACTATTATAACCAGCATATATGCAATCAGAATAGCAAGATTCTTGTCGCTTTAATTTAAAATAGGTCAAAAGTCAACCTCGCACTTTCTAGATAGTCGTCGGAAGACCCCATGTTTATACATCTCTTAGTTTGAAAAAGAAAAATCATGTTACAGCCAAGAGTCTTTCGTTAGGGGGCCAGTCCATACTTGTTGCTTCACGTGTAGGACTTGCTGGATATCGAAACCAAGGGCCTCAAAGTTGAATTTTCGCGGCCCATCGCCCAATCGGGGATGTCCTCTCATCAAGCGCATAATCTGTTTTCCTTATTTTTTTCGTATCCATATGAATTCCTCTGAGAATTCTAAAGGCACATTGGTCAACCACAGAAAGACATTCGGAGAGCCCTTATGGCTCCTCCAAGGCGCATTCATTATGCGCCAACTGACACTCAACTCGAGGGTTGAAATCTTGGTTGTCTCAATTCTACAGTACTCTCTCACAAAAGCTACTCCAAGCCTTCTACAATCCAAAACCACATTGATCTCCTATAAACGATCTAACACTACTTGCCATTCTAATGGAAGAATGTTCATTAGGGTCGGCACCTTCTGAAAATCCAACATAAGATAACTATTCCAGATAATTTCTTATATCATCTGATTGACCATAATCATGTGTGATATTAGATCATCGTCATTCCACTGATAATTAGTTAATTCTATTTTTAGTCCTTCAAGTCTCGCATTTTGTTTGTCCGTTCTCGAGAATAAAGGCATGCATATAAAACGCATCATTGTTCATGTAACAAATGCAAAAAAAAATGGATTATATATAATTCACAACGAACAAAATTGAAAAAACACATTTTCTTTTCTTTCTTTTTTCTTGGCTAGTCAACGAAGGTCAACGCCGGTCAACAGCGGTCAACTTAGATCAATAGCGATCAATGCCGATCAACGTTAGTCAACGGTGGTCAACTTCGGTTAACGATCAACGGATAACCATGTCGAGGTCAACAGGTTGACGAGTCAGGTCAACAAGTTTGTGACATCCCGATTTTCCAATTCTATTTTCAATAAATTGAGACGGGCATTTCGTTGGCACGCATATAGTTTTTTTCCTTGAGTCGGCCACTCATATGAAAACTAGTCTATCAGGTGAAGCCATTAAGAGATTCAAATGTATCAGACTCGAGAATTTGACCAAGAAGCGACATTTCGATCGAGCTAATTTGCAAGAGTCATTACAGCACAGTTAAAAATCTATTAAAGACCGGAGATAGGTCGACTCGACAGAAGCATGTAATCAAGTGTGGGTGATTCCACCAGATTGCACAATTCTTGTCGATCGGCACTAGATCGGCTTTTCTATCGATTGGGTACCATGTGTCCGTATTTGAAACCTTGAGATTACCACGACAACCGAAAGTCACCAATGTGTCAAAGATGTACATTGAGGCTTAATCAACCACATGTCAAATGCATGAAAATTTCTAAAAGCTACCCGGTAGATTAGTACACGCTAATATCGTGCCAGAGTGAAATTAACCTTGAATTGAGATCAAATTTAGAAATTTGGAAGTCCGAGTATGTCACAAATTATTTTAAGATCATTAACTCATCTTCGGAAGATTTTTCATGTAATCAAAGTTTTTCAGCAAGTTAATCAGAGTATGGCTAATTTGGCTCGAGAAATTAGTAGGCCCGCCTTTGGTCGCGCTTTTGGGGCTTAAGTTGGTTCTATGGACAAGTGAAGATGTGAATTGAAGTGTGGTGACGTTGAATTAATTTTATGGATTTCAATTTGATTCAATTGGAAGAGAATCGAATGGAATTAAAGAAATTAATGTACAAGATTTCATGCCACGGCGAAAAATGAAATTGAACCTATTGGGAAGATTGTGGTGGAAGATTTGGGTGAGTGGGAAGTGATGTCACTTGATGTCATGGTGGGCCATTTTTGTTGGATTAAAGAAAAAGAAAAGAAAGAAAAAGAAGGGGTCCCATCTCTCTCTCTCTCTCTCTCTCTCTCTCTCTCTCTCTCTCTCCCTCTTCCATCAGTTTCCCCCTCCATCTCTACTGTGCGAAGACCAGAAAATGGAGGAAGGAACCGAGCAGCCATGGCCGTCGCACGCCACCAACTGGAGCCTCGCTGTTCGTCCCTCGCCGTTCGCCGGTTGCCGCCGCCATTTGCACTGCCAGGCCACTCACCGCCCGCTCGCGCCACCGCCTCCCTCTCTCCTCTTTCTCCTGCTCGTGCTCGACGTCCCCTGCGGATCTACAAGCCGAAGACAGCGAGGCCAGCAGCACTGCCGGAGTAGCCGTACTCCACCGCCGCTCGCCGTCCAAGCCTCGCGCGTAAGGCCGTTGCTGCTCGCCGCCACTCCGCACGTCTCCGTCTCCCTCTCGCCTGCCCTTGCGTCGCAGCTGCTGCATCAACCCGTGCTGGAGCCGTTCGGCCACTTCTGGCCACCGTTCGGGCCCCGCCTAGGTCCGATTCGACCCCTCAACCTTCCCCGGTCCTTCTCCATCTCATCCAAGCACCGGATCTACCCTTCATCGGCCTCAAACCGCAGCGGACAGCATCAATCAAAAATGGGTATGGCAGCCCGATTTTGGCCCGTTTTGGTCGGCTTCCCGACCCCGGATGCTTAGCCCGCTTTGAAGAAAGTTGTTCCCCTCGGTCCCCATCGTTTTGGTCTGCTCGGTTAGTTAATCGGGTGAGTTTAACTCACTAAATCTTGATTAGAGGGTTAATTATGCTTAGGAATGTTTAGTTTATGTTAAGTGTTATTAGGTGGTTAGTTTAATTTATTTAAGTGTAGATTATATTAAGATGCTTAATTAACTTAAAGTGTGTTTAATTTAAGGCTAAGTGAATGGTTATATTAATATAAGCTTTGATGTGACTTAAAGGAATTTATTTTTGATTTATTTAAGTATTTCGAAATTATTAAATAATTTAATAATATATATTTATTCGAAAATATTAAAATATTATTATTTAATTAATTTCGGAATAAAATTAATTATTTAATAAATTCAAAACTTATTTCGGGACCTTATTTTCTCATAATTTCGTGCTGATCGCTGCTATGCATTTAGAATTTGAATTTGATGAATGGATGTGGCAAATTGAGTGTTGATTGTGATAAATATGGATTTTATTCATAAAAACCCAAGTGTCGGGTTTTGATGCAAAAATTAGATTTTCAATATTATATTAAATAGCGGGGTTTGAAAAAGTGAGATATTGGTTTTCGGGATCGAAATTAACGTGTCCCCACACACATGGTTAATTTATGGACTATTTTTAATATGAAGAAAAATGGCCGGGATCACTATTTTAAGTGGAAGTATTAAGCGAAATGCAAAGTGTCTCGGGCCGAATATGAATTGTTGTGTGATAATTAAGAGGAGATTGTCCTGGGCTGTTGAGCCGGACTTGCCCCTATATGGGATGCCCCTTACAACGGATGCGGGTCGCAGTAGATTCTGGGCCCATGCTCCTTCGGGAATGCTGTCGACGTATTGACGAAGCCGCGCTCCATGGGGGGAGGCGATGCCTGGTATTAATGTCAGTAAATAGCCGAACTGCGAGTAGGCTATGCCCTTGTGTGGTAGTGAATATCAATTGGATCGCATGCTGAGTGTTATTGACGGGTCGGATTATGGGACGGAATCGTGTGGCATGGTATGGGACGTGTTATAATGGTTTGGTCTTATAATCCGGACTCCTGTGGTCGTTCGAAATGATATTGTTGACATTCCAGTGGTTTAAGTTCCTATTACTATATGCGATTGAGTGATTTGAATTGGGCTAACCTGCAGGAAGGAACTGAGACGAAGTAAGTTCTCTGTGTGATGTGGCTAGGCCACCCTTGGGTGTATTTTCTTTCTAATAGGGGTTTAGGGGGTTGAACCTGCTAAGACAATGTCTCATCCCGGTTGTGGGATTAAAATTTCAAGTCCCTGGTGGACGGAGCGGCCAGATAACTTTGGTTGGCCTTGAGGAGTTGCAGAGGTGAAGTCATAAGGATTGGAGAATGTGTCCAACTTGTAGGTCATAGGACAGTTCCTTTTTAAGAGCCGGTCTTTTGTAAATTTTTGGCCGTAGACCTCTATTTGTAATTCTGTTGAATTATGAAAGTTTTATGTTGTGGTTTTGCTTCCTGCTTTTCTATCCCGTATTTCATTGTTAGGGGTTTTATAATACGTTCTGCTTGCGCAATAATAAATGAATGGGGTCGGCGACACTACTTGGGAATGTCGTATTTGCATGACCATGGTGGGATGTTGGCGTGCTCAAGGTTCGGGGCGTGACAAAGTCAGCCAAGGGCAAAATAGTGATAACATCGAACAATAAGGGCATAATCATAAAACAACATTCAAGGGAAAAATAGTAATAATGCAAAGAAAACATGGGCAAAAGCGTAAAATGCGTAGGCACATGCGCTACACGCGAGAGATTGCCACGCGCGCAACGCACGTATCGACGACACTTCTCCTTCTGGCCACTTATGGCAACGCGTCTGATGGCCCCCGGCGGCGAGCCACCCATCATTTTTCTTGTCTCGACAAGAACTACGACCCTGCACTATTAAAAATAAATTTCGATTCACCAAAAATCAAAAAAGTGGGCCGAAAAGTAGCGGATGTCGGGATTTCCATCCCCGAGCATCCGACGGCGACATTTCTCAAAAATTTCGGCCAAAAACAAATTACAAATGTCAACAATAATTAGGAAACATGAACAACATCGCTCTGATATCAATATAGGAAACAAATTCCTGAAAAATCGAATCGATACTTGAACGATCGAATACCAAAAACGAACGTAGAAATGTGCCCAAAAAACATGTAACATCGATCAAAGGCATATCATAGAGACAGACATGCCTTATTTGCCACAACAGTCTCAAAAAAATCGTTTGAAGCCCTTGAGTTCCATTCTTCAATAGGGAGTAAACTGTTTTCCAAGATTAAGTAAGAACATACCGTACTTTCTTTATAACGATACTATCAACATTTTTCCCTTTTTAATTTATATATTGTAGTTATTTTCACTTAGAAAATAACTATCCCCTTCTTCTTATGGACCCTTCTCTTATGGGTTGGGTTTGGCCCAACATGACCGAACGGGCTTGACTTGGCCCATCAAATAAAAAATCCATCAGTACTTGTATCCGAAACTCCACACTTGGCCACAGAAACGCCAACACTTCCTACCACGTCTTTGATGCTTGGACCCGAGTCCATCGAGGCCGAGCCTAGGATCCGATACCTCAACGCCCATGCCCAAGTCTATTGAGGCCTAGCATGAAGCCCTAGTGCTCGTGCTTGGTGCCTTGACACCTAAGCCCGAGTCCATAAATGTAGTGCTTGGGTCCTCGATACTCGAGCTCTAGTCATTGACACTCAAGCCCACTTCACAAAGGCCATGCGGGTCCACAAAGGTCGTGTGCAGGTCCTTAACACTCGGGCCTAGGTCCTTAATTAATGAAACATTCTTTCTTCTAAAATTTGAAAAAAAAAAAAAATCAAACTTTAAATTTTCTTCTATCTTTCTTTTCTTTTTTATTCTTTTTCTTTTCCCTTATTCCTTGACCGGTGGCCATGACTGGTCTCAAGCAAGGGTTGAGCTTACCCAAGACCAGCGAGCCTCTTGCTTGCCAAATTCCGACAAGCACAAGGCATTGCTAGAGGTTAGCGAGTCACGACAAACTTGAGGCCTCGTGAGTCGGTGGCGAGCCTAAAGCTCGCCAATCTAGTAAGGCTTGGCTCCCCATAATCTAGTGAGCTTGAGGCTCACCAACTTTGGGTGAGTTTGTCCTTGGCTATGGTCAACTATTGACCAAGGAAGAAGGAAAGAAAAATAAATAAAAATTCAAATTTTAGTGTAATTTTTCTTAGAAAAATTAAATCAAAATTTCCATACCAAACAACAGAAAATATTTTCTAATCCATCTCTTGGTTTCAACCAAATATCGAAAAATATTATCATTTTTCTAAAAAGATAGTATCCTGAAAAAATATTTCAGAAATATCATATTTTTCACAGAAAGACTGAAATACTATGAAGTGCCTTTCTCAAAAAAAAAAAAAAAAGAGTCTATGATAACCCTTTTTTGCTAGCATTTTACTCCCTGAATTCGCTTTCATGTATGCAGAATTATGAAATGAAGGAATCCGCGTATGATTTTATCAAATACTTTGATATGAAAATACATGATGTGATAGTGATTCAATGATAGCAATTTCTTTTGGAAAAATAATCTCTCAAATAACGATAAAGAGAGTGAAAATGGATAGCTAAATCATAGCAGAACGAAAATATATATATCTGATATGTAGCACACGATCGTCCATCCTGTTGAAATATTTCAGATTGGAACACGGAAGAAGTGGAAGTTGATGCAAATGCAAAATTCTATCTCAAGGTTGGTGTTGAGTCAATCTTGAATTTCCCCTTCTTGGCATCCTCTTGCGGGCCGAGCTCATGAAGCTCCTTCGGATCGCTCGGGGCCGGCACCCTCCACTTCCTCGCGGGGGCCACGATGACCCGCGCCATCCTCGTGAGCAGGCTGCCCGCAGGCACCCGGTGGCAGTAGAAAGGGGTCCCTGCGAGGAAGACCGCTATCAAGATCGCGAGCCCGAGGGCCAGGAGCCCGCACCAGAGGGCCCAGCACAGTGTCCTGAATTTACAGGGCGGTGTTGGCAAGAAGGGTTCCCATGAAGATGCTGAACATCAACCACTTGAAGGAGTGCTTGCGGGCCTTCTCCATCGGGCCGAAGTTGTCAAACTGGTCCGTGCCAATCATTGAGATGTTGGGCTTGGTCCCGCCGGTCCCGACCGCCAGCACGTACAGCGCACCGCAGAAGACGGCGAGTTGCATTGTAATGGGCTTCTTACAATTGTCGATGTCGGCTTCTAAGCAGTGAGGTTGTTTGAGGCCGGGAAGCGAGATGGCCGGGGTCAACAGAGACATGCCCTATGTGAAGAAAGCTAGACATGCTAGTCAGATCGCTTTTCAATTGTCTCGTCCAAACGAAAAAAAGTATGTTTTGGACGAGGAGCCAGTCAATCGTTTTTCAATAAAGTAATATATAATATAATAAATAAAGCAACATGCCTTTCTTGATTGGTCATGCGGGGTATACATATCGTATAAGACGAATTTCTCCACGTTCTTTTGTCTAGAGCGTGTTTCTTTGTAATTTACCATAGACTAATTAGAAAGATGATAATTAAAAACATTGATTTCATGGCAGTTCGGACAAAAATTCACTAAGAATTAAATTCAATTTAGGATCAATTTCTCCTTCAAAAAGAAATCAATCAAAATTGATTTATCCTCAACAATAACCAATCAATACAACCTCGCAATAAGGGAATATAACGCCAAAATGATAGAGGAGACAAATGCCAACAATAATTTCGTTTATACTTTGTCTTTGAATCATGATCGCAAAGATTTTCATTTTATTTTATTTTTTTCTCTTCTCCATACTCTCTCAGGTGGGCACTCTATTCTTCTCTTCTCTCTCCACTGTCTCGCACGAAACAGCCCCACTTCCTTCTTTCTTTTCCGCTTTAACCTTTTGGCCACCTTTTTCTATTCCTTCTCTTTTGTTTTCCTCATGTGTTAGCTTGCCCCCACACAGCCAACTGTCTCTATTGATTTGATTGTTGGAATTTTGGACGGATGTTGAATCCTTCACGGCAAATGACTTTTTATTTATTTATTTCACCTTTGGACTGTTCGGTCGCGCGGATGATAAGTAGTTGATGGATATAATTCAGAATATTCTAGGTCTGCAAACAAAAGCAAAAAAAATTACTAACTTGTACAAAACGAATCCCTCATGTATTAGAAGTTGTCGACTAGTACGGAATCAATAAGAAGTACTCATAAATCTGTTGGTAAATTAAATTAATTATATGCCACTAATGTGTCTTGACAATAAATTTAATGTCCCTTCATTCAACATAGACAAATGACAAAATACATTGTAGACTTTTTATAAACGTGTTCATAAACTAAATTAATCATATTAAAGCATCTTGACAATAAATGTGATGTTCTTTTTTCCAACAAAAACTAGTTGCAAATTACATTTTAGGCCCTTTTGCATTCAATCATACATGTGCTTCCTTTAGACTTTTGGAATGGATTTTCGTCACTAATCAATCTTGAGAAATAGTCAAGCTTTTCTTGAGCTACCCCTAAATTAACTACTAGATTAGTCAAACATGGTTGGCTTCGGTTAACTTTTTGAATTCAAGTAGTTCGATTACTTAGCCGGATCAAAATTACATATTTTTTAACTAACAAATTCTATTGTATTTTAAAAAAGTCGAATACAAGCTCGGGCCGATCCCGAACTTGACAAAATTAAGCTCCGATCGTGTATCCAGCTGGGCGAAATTGAGTGGATTCGAGCTCAAGTATTAGAAAAACTCTGTCAACTCAGTTCAGATTATATCCTCTACTTATTTTAAGAACTTATCAGGCTGAATTTTCTGCCCAGGTTAGCATTTTTCACATGTCAAATCTGATTTATTTGGGATACACCAAAAGCTCATGGCTATAAGTTTCCACGTTGACACACTTCGATGGCAATGTGCAGGACAGGCACCGTGAGATATATGGTGGATGCAACGACGATGGTCTGAAACGGCCGAGATGGGCGTCTCCGAGGTGCACGCCAAGGATAGGCATGATCCAAACGATGCCGACCCAGTTGGTGACGTTGTTGGCCTTGACTGTGCCGCCTTGGTGAAGCTTCTTGGTCATACAGAGGACAAGGTTGGACGAGATTCCATGATACGTCATGATTTCGAATGTTTGCGTTTAGAATAGCATTTGGGGAAAATGTAGGGTTTGTTGATGAGAAAACTGTTTTTTAGAAATTATTTTCCGACTTTTTAATATTTGGATGGTGGAAAAACTAATTAATATACAGAAAACGTTTTTAACACAACAATCTTAGATTGAGAGAAAACAACATCTCCTTCTAGTAAGAAGGAATCACTTTCTTTAAACCACCAAACAAATGAAAACTCCTTAGAAAATATTTTCCTTTAAAATGAACATTTCAATGAAAGAAACGGACCATAAAAGTGTATTTGTATGAAAAAAAAATTATGATAAAAGAATTTTTTTTTTTTTTGAGAAATCATTTGTAATGAAAATATTTTCTATGTTTCTTGTTAGGAAATTCATTTTCCTAATTTTAAGTATACATATTTTCTTTGACCGTAAATGGTATTCCATTAACTGATCAATTTCAACAAACCAAACACATGAAAGTTCAAAAAACTAATTCACAAAACATTTTTTCACAGAAACAAACACATCCTAAGCTAAAGGGGTTTAAAAAAAAAAAAAAAAGATTCAAATACTGGTAAGTGAAATGTAATTCAAATGCGCACTAGGAAGCAACATGGATTTAAATGCTGTTTGAAAACACCTATACTTGTAAAAGACTTTTGTTATACATATATTTTTTATAATTCTGAAAGAAGCTCAACAACTGGCGGCACGTAGGTGAAGGTTTTAGGCGGCGAGCCAAATCTACCACCCGACAAAGAGTAAGAATAACATTGGATAGATATTCACTCAATACGATTGGCTTTATTTATTTTATTGGTCAGATGCATTTTAACACACTTCCTTCCAAATTTAACAGGGAAGGGTTTGAGGCTGACAATTCACTGAACTAATGTTGATCGGTCAAAGTAACAGAGCGAACATTCTATCAGTTCTTGTTTTTATTATGTATAATCAAAAGGAGGAGGATGTTCTTGTGAGCAGTTTTTTGTTACAAAAATTTATGCTATTCGAGAATGATATGGCATTGCTAGGCGAAGATCGCACTTGCGTTGAAATTTGACTTCAGATGACATGAAAATAAATGAAAGCTTCCTCTCTGGTTTTAACTCGTCCACATAGCAATCGATCTATCAAGATGTTTTCCCTCTAGAGCAAAACAAAATCACGGAAAACTGAGATAGAGAATGCACGAATGAAAGAAAATGATGAGGAAAGTAAATGTTCCAAAACATTTAAAGGAAAATTAAATTGTATGACTGATATTAAAACAAAATCCTGGAATTGAAACTGGAAGCAAATGGAAATTACAAAGTACTTGAAATCTAGCTACGCTTAAAAGTACAACACTGGAAGAAATACGGGATTGATATCCAATGACACATTAATGGAGGAAAAGCTTTGGTTTTTAGATTCTAAACTGAATGATATCGAAAACAATAAACTTCAGAAGAATATTTAGCAGGGTTTGGAGTTGGTCCTTACTTAAACTTGTAATAGGGTTTGATATAATTGGTCAGATCTTCTTCCTCCTTTGTTTTGGCTCTTACATGATATTATTTATTAAACTAAGGGACTATGATGTGTATGTGGTCTTCTGATGATCATCTGAAACTGAGGTGCCGTTAGACCTATTTTCAATTAAAACCATCTGGGCTTTGCGTGTGAAAATTTGACTAAGAGTATCGACTTTTCTTGGGACAAAGTTTACAAGCTGTGGAATTAATCAGGTGCATTTGAAAGAGTTAAGCTAGGTTGGAAAAAATCCGTGTTGCGTAGGAGAGGAGAAGCACACGACTGAAGATGATGTAATGGGGGGGAAAGGAAAGAAGTTCTCTTCGAAGGCAAATTTTTTGTTTTGGGTAATGGATGATGTAAAGCTAACTCGTTTCTAAACACAGAGTAAATTAATTATGTAATGGTGATCTTACTCGGTTTACCAAAGACAACCATATTGAGTGAATATCTATCCGACATTATTCTTACTCTTTGTCGGGTGGGCAGATAAGTGGGGTAATTCCTTACGTAAAATCAAAATCAAAATCAAAATCAATTAATTACGTGTTAAATTCCCTTGACCTAGATCTGTTACTTTTATTATTGTTTTGAGAGAATGGTACATATTGTTATCATTACAGTCCATGGCCAAGTTGTGAGTAATTTTTGTGAAGAGTTGTCTTGCACGGAATTGTGATGACTAAACACTATATAAATTACGAATGTAATTTGAACGTTAAGAAAAACATCAAGAGTATTTGAATAACTCCAGTGAAATTGTGATACTCTTTATATCACTTGCTATAATGGAATCCTATGATACTCCACCTATAAAGTAAATTACTTATCTTGCATTTTGACAGGAATCATATAAATGTAATGTCCGATTACTTATTTTTCACAACAACAATCATCTGTACATATATGTAAAGGCATGCATGTAGCAGTGACGGCAAGAGCTGTACAAGTGCCGAAAATTATTCACCAAGTAGAGTTTAGGATATAAGATAGTTTCACAATCATCTTTTCCACACAAATCCGATCCGTGGCATTTTACCTATACCAGAGCTATGTCACCAGCACTTCCTCCTTCTGCGGCACCGGCTCTTTCTTCTCCTCCTGGAGCACCACCATCCAATCCTGATACCTTGGTGCGATACGCATAGAGTTTTGCCACGGACAGGAAGAAAGCAAAATTCAGGATGTTGAGCACTGCGAGGAAGAAATAGTAATAGTCGAGGTGCGAAGCATTCAGGTTGTCTAGGATCCACCCGTGGTGGGCGTGCCTCTTGGTGATGTGCGAGACCGTGGATAGTAGGAAGCTGCTGAGGAAGTTGCCGACCGCCATGGTGATCATTAAATAAGACGTGCCCAGGGTCTTCATGCTCTCCGGCGCTTGGTCATAGAAGAACTCGGTTTTCGCTACTTCCAGGAAAGCGTTGGCTGTTCCCATGAGCACGAATTGAGGAAGCAGAATGAAGATTGTCAGTGGGATTTGTCCTTCCGATTCAACCAAATTGTGTTCCCAAGCCACTCGGAGCCTCCATCTCTCGGCGAAGGACGCCACAGTCATGATCACGATGTGGAGGACAAGGCCGATCCCCATCCTATGGAGAAGACTGATGCCTTTCGGGTTCTTGGTCCATCTTTGCATGATCTTGACGAAGATGCGGTCATACGCCACAGCACACACAAGCTTCGATATGGTCACGAATTTGGCTAGACTCGCGGGGGGGATCTTGAAGCTGCCGATGCTTCTATCTAAGGTAGTTCCTTGCAAGACAAAGAGGGTATTGGTTTGGGCCACCATGCAGCTCGGAATGAAAGTCACGATCAGGATTGGAATCATCCACAGCATTTGTTTTGACTCCTCGACTTGGGTTACCGAGCATAGCTCCCACGGAGAAGTAGAGCTGGTTTGGACGCATGCTTTGTTCAAGAATCTGCATTTGCGAGTGACAAACACAGTGGGACAAAAGGTTAACTAAAGATAAGAGTCTGTCAAATCATGTGTTATTATATCCCTTATCATGAACAGGTTTAACTCCCGAAACAATGTTCAAGTGCTGCACATCCTCGTTCCATCAAGTGTCCATGGATAACTTCTTTTTGCTAGCGATACTTCGTGAATTCACTTTCATTTATGCACAATTATGAAACTAAGGCATCTACTTATGATTTAATCAATGATTTCGATGTGAAAATACATGACATGTGATAGTGATTTGCAATTGCTTTTGGAAAACTAATATTTCAGACGAAAATGAATATAATAGAGTAAAAATGCGTAAATCATACAGAATGAAAGACATAAATTTTATATATAGCACGCGATCGCCCATTTTGCTGAACTATTCCGATGGACAGTTGATGTATAAATATTTCAGATTGGAACACAGATTAATTAGAAGTTGATGCAAATTACTACCTCAAGGTTGGTGTTGAGTTGATCTTGAATTTCCCCTTGTTGGCATACTCTGGCGGGTCAAACTCATAAAGCTCCTTCGGATCACTCGGGACCCGCACCCTCCACTTCCTCCCGGCAGCCACGATGACCTGCACCATCCTTGTGAACGGGCTACCTGCAGGCACCCGGTGCCGGTAGAAAGGGGTGCCTGCCAGGAAGATCGCAACTGAGATAGCGAGCGCGAGGGTCGGGAGCAAAAAACCAAGAGCCCAGCTCACATTTTCTTGAATATAGACGAGGACGGTTCTGGCAAAGAGTGTCCCAACGAAGATGCTGAACATCCTCAACTTGAAGAAGGAGAGCTTGTGGGCCTTCTCCTTCGAGTCAAAGTCGTCGAACTGGTCCGCGCCGATGGTTGAGATGTTGGGCTTGGTCCCGCTGGTCCCGACCGCCAGCATGTACACTGCGCCGTAGAAGACGGTGAGCAGCAATGTGGAGGCCTTCTTGCAATTGTCTACGTTGGCTTCCGAGCAGTGAGAAGGGTTGAGGCCGGGAAGCGAGACGGCCAGGGTCAACCCCAGCATGCCCTATGTGAAGCAAGATATATATGCTTAATCGTCTCATCTAAACGAAAAAAAGTATACTTTTTGCGGGTGAGCCATGTCAATCGCTTTTCAATTAAGTGATTATATAATATGTTGATAAAATAATATCCCTATCGGGATCGGTGATAGGTGGTATACTGATTATAGAAGACTTTCTCCACATTACATGTGTCTAATTAGAAACATTGATTTCATGGCAGTGCCCATTGATTTGATAGTTTAGTAATCTTTCACAATGTCCCAAAGTAGTATTGACGGCCCTTTGATTGAACTACGCTTACTTAGTACGAGCAATTTAAGTGTTTGATGACGATACATGGCTTATTTTCCATTATTGAGAAGTGGTTATTATATTTAAGGTCGCTTTTAGACTTTTCATGGACGTGTTGACAAATTAATTAATCATACAACCTTAAAGCGTCTGGACTATATATTTAATGTGCTTGTCGACAAAGACAAAGTGCAAAATACATTTTAGACTTTTCTGCACCATATAATTTAAGTGCTTCCCCTTGACTTTTGGGATGGATATTCGCCACCAGTGAGAAATATTCAAGCTTTTCTTGAGCTACCTCGAATTCAACTACTAGGTTAGTCCAACTAGGTTCCGTTCGACCATTATTGAGTTCAAGTACTTAACCAGGTCAAACTCATATATTTTTAACTACACATGCATGCACATATGTATACTATAAATAGCTAAAAGGTCTAGTTCAACAAATTCAGATTATATTTTAAGAACTCGAATTCGAGCTCAGTCCAATCTCAAACTCGAGAAATAAAGCTCTAATCATGTATCCTAGGCATTCAAGCTCGAGTATTGATTAAATTGTGTCAATTGGATTCACATCCTTTACTTTTGTGGGATAATCATACAATCATCCATGAACTTTAATCCAATATATAGTATTATCTTAAACTTTTAATTTGTTCAATATGACCTCGAATATTTGGTACATATTCTATTTAATCATTGAACTATATAAAAATTTTTGATATTATCCCTAAACTTGAATTAATTGAAGAATAATATTAGAAAATTTTAAATTTTATAGAGACTATATTGAACAAATTAAAAGTTTAAAGACGACGTTATAAATTCAGTCAATACTCAAGGACCATTTATGTCAGTTTTCCTTGAAAGAATTTATTATATTGAACTTTTAGGCCAACTTAGGGTGATTTTAACATGTTAGTCTTGGATGCCAACATGCATGCAGCCCCGCCGGAGAGTACTAGGTCTGAGTTTTCGATTTCTATGAGCACCACATGCACATGCACATAATAGAAAAGAGAGAGACCAAAACAAAAACAAAAAAACACATCAGAGTTTCCAAATTGACACACTTGGATGGCGATGCGGGAGACCCTTACCGTGAGATAGATGGCGGATGCGAGGAGGAGGGTCCAGTAACAGCCGAGATGGGCGTCTGCCAAGTATGCGCCGAGGACGGCAGTGGCTCGAACGGTGCCGACCCAGTTGGTCACATTGTTGGCTGACTGAACCGTACCTTCTTGAAGCTTCCTGGTCAAATAGAGGACAAGATTGGACGAAATTCCATAGTACGCTACCCTCTCGAAAACTTGAGACACTGCACCAATTTAGTCAAAGAGTCAATATGAAAATGATTATCGGGAATTTGACATTACTCGACAGTCTTCTACCGTTGGTTTTTTCCTTTTCACAAAGACTAGATTTCGCTCATGTTTATCTAGTAAAAGAAAATCCTGCCACTAAAAGAAATGTATAACTAGCAAATGTCGTAAAAATTTATGTAAAATCACGCGAAGCCAACTTATTTTATATGGCAAGAGTGTACTAGCAGATTTATGATTTCTCAATATGCTGTGACTTTCGAACAAAAAAAAATGCTGTGTTGAAAATCTAAGTAATGTATATGAGAGAGAGAGAGAGAGAGAGAGAGAGAGAGAGAGAGAGAGAGAGAGAGAGAGAGAGAGAGAGATACTGACATCATGGAAAACGAAGGAAGGAAGGTGAAGAGTACCCAAGTTCGCGTGATGTATGGACAATAAACAAAATCTTCTTATTTTTTCTTGACTTTTAAGACGGTGGATAAAATAGGCGTGGCTATTGGCACCTGTGAACGTACTAGCAATTTGCTTTCAACGTACCATAAGCTAAATACACATCATGATTCTAATGGGATTTAAGGAAGACTTATTAATGTCAAAGCACCTTCAATAGGTTTAAATGTTAAATTGGAAATGAATATCAAGATTTGCTAGCCAAACCAACCACTTGGAGCGAAAGATACTTGCATGATTCCAATTAATATAATTAAAGTTAGTAAAATTTTGCTGGGTCCACGTTGAGGAACTGTACATAGTCCACAAACAATGCTTCTTTTGCGACAATACAATTGGATTTGTCCATCATGTCAGTGATCATAGTCCCTTCCGCGTGTCTTTTTCTTTTCTTTTTCTTTATTTTCCTTCTCCTTTTTTGCCTAGACATTCATCCCTCCATAGTTCTCTTCCATAAAATGCAGTGTAAACTGAAATATTAATAACCCAAACGAAGTATTCAACCCCATGCCATGAGAGCACCCATGAGAGCACCCACTAAGGATGGACAGAGAGATAAATGAACGAGAACGAGCACAACCTCCAATATAACAAGTTGAAGAAAGAAACTTCAGCTGTTTATCATCTCATGTTCGTTTTTCACATTTCTACGATGAGAATGGAGGTTGTCAGTTAGGTTAACAATCAAACATTGTGAGTTCTAAACAGCATCATCAAGACAGTCAAAAAAAGAAAAGGAAGAACAAAGAGGCTGCTCCAAAGTATGTAGGAGAGCATGCATCCATTCAAGTTCAGCCACTTAACGCCACCAGCAAAATGCACAGTGACCCACGAACGCAGACTTTCCATCATTCACATGTAATATGCGCACAGAGAGAGAGAGAGAGAGAGAGAGAGCACCAACGACGAAGGAGCAGGCGGGTAGAGAGAGAGAGAGAGAGAATACCAACGACGCAGGAGCAGGCGGAGAGAGAGAGAGAGAGAGAGAGAGAGAGAGAGAGAGAGAGTACCAACGACGAAGGAGCAGGCGGTCCATCCGCCGCGCTTCGACCGACGAACAGGATTCCCTCGGAGATCGACGGTCCCATCTTGGGTGTAATCATCAGCTCCTTCCACCAGCGACATTTTCTATATGTATAAGATATGAGTTTGTGTTTCTCTTGGTGTTGCACAGTGCAAGCTCTTCTGCACCCTGCACCGAAGAGCTCCCTTTTGAGCTCTTCTGCACCCAGGAGCTCAAGACCTCTCTTTTGAGCTCTTCTGCACCCAAGAGCTCCCTTAAGACCTCTCTTTTGAGCTCTCCGCTAAAGCTCTCCGCTAATTTATTTACTTTTCTCTCCCTAGCTTATCTCTCATATTCGTGTCCCTCTCTCTCTAGTTTTTCGTGTCCCTCTCTCTCATATTCGTGTCCCTCTCTCTCTAGTTTTTCAAGTCTCTCCCTCTCATATTCGTGTCCCTCTGTATCTAGTTTTTCTCTCCGCTAATTTATTTACTTTTCTTTCTCTCCCTAGCTTCTCTCTCATATTCGTGTCCCTCTCTCTCTAGTTTTTCAAGTCTTTCCCTCTCATATTCGTGTCCCTCTGTCTCTAGTTTTTCTCTCCGCTAATTTATTTACTTTTCTTTCTCTCCCTAGCTTATCTCTCTATTTTCGAGTCTCTCCCTCTCTCTCTCTAGCGTTTCTCTCTCTCTAGTTTTTCTCTCTCTAATTTATTTACTTTTCTCTCCCTAGCTTATCTCTCTAGTTTTTCTCTCTCTATTATTAACTCTTCTCTCTCTAGGATTTCTCTCTCTATTATTGACTTTTCTCTCTGTAGCTTATCTCTCTCTTTTTTTCTCTCTAACTTTTCACTTTTCTCTCTCTCTTTCAAGTTGAGTTGATTTTCCCATCTCTCACCTCACACGTATTGTAATAATCAAAGGCACCCCGATCCTTTTCTTGAGTTGATTTCCCCATCTCTCACGTCGCACGTATTGGAATAATCAAATGCACCCCACTCCTTTTCTCTCTCTTTCCAATTGAGTTGATTTCACCATCTCTCACCTCCGGTTGAGTTGATTTCCCCATCTCTCACCTCGCACGTATTGTAATAATCAAAGGCACCCCGATCGGGAAATGACACAAACACCTCCCCATGTCGACTCTCTACTTTTGTCTTCTTCTTGCGATTTGCTTTCTTTTTAGCATTTCCTCTGTTCTATAAGAGGTCTCACCTCGTACGCAAGTCTTAACACATGATCATGGCCATTTTTATTATGGACGAGATTCAGCGGATCTAACTGTCACGTGATTGGCCGAAAATACACCAATAAACTAGTCACTAGCAAATACATGTAGGCAGGGGTGAGCTATAGAATCACCAGAATTTGGAACTACCCAAATTGGATTGAACCAACTTATTCAAGTCAGTACCCGAAAGTGCCAGTTCAGTTCCCGGTACCTTAAATTTGGGATTGGGAATTTTCTGTCTAGTTCAGTTTCAGGGTTGGACTAGACCACCCGAACTAGACCAATTTTTTTTTTTTTTTTGAAGAAATGTAGTGAAGTGTAAACCCTAATTTTCATGCCTCCTCTTTCCCTCTGGGCTTCACGCCTCTTTCCCTCTCTCCTCTCATGTCTCGCTCTCTCCTTCTCTCGGCATCCCTCTTGCTCGACTCTCAGACGACCGCACGACACCACCTTCTCTCGCCTGAGTTGTGTCCCTTTTGCTCGAGCTTGACACCTGCCTCTCGCAATCTCATCAAGACAATATCCAATGCTCTGTTTTCTAGCTGCGTGTTGTGTGTCCTTTCATTGTCGTCTGCCGTTGTGCTAATTTCCTAAACCTCTGCGCTTTTGCTCAGTAAAGTCGTTTCATGAGGTGTTTGTCGAATTTGGGTTGCGAGCGTCACATATTAATTCTTGACAATATCCAATGCTCTATTTTCTAGTTGTGTGTTGTGCGTGCTTTCATTGTCGTCTGCCGTCTTGCTAATTTCATAAACCTCTGCGCTTTTGCTTGGTAGTAGCCTTTTCGTGAGGTGTTCTTCGAATTTGGGTTGCAAGCTTCACATGCATCTCAATTAATTGTTATTCGCTTCAATATGTGTTTTGCCCGATTCAGGTGATCTATCATATGTGAATGGAAGTGGACAAATCCAATGATGTGATGACTCCGATAATGGACTCACTAGAACTAGAACATGACGGTGAAGAAGACCTCAAAGAGGTATTAAACAAAAACAAGGTATCTCCAAATTGTCCTTCCAATAAACAAAAATCAGCAATTTAGCTTCATTTTCGTATAAGCATAATTGAGAAGGAGTGAGACCAACATCTCAAATTGCAATTGAAAAATTGAGAGCAGTTTTGTCTTTCTAATATAAATGGGAGTGGATATAGTTATTTAGGGATAGAAATAGTGTCGCCCTAAATTTAATATTAATTTCCAAATTAATCAGTCTCACACCATAAATTTCCACTTTTAATGGGTCCAAAGACGATGCGTGCCTCGCTGTATTCAACTACCCATTCACTCTCTCCTCAATGTGCTCATCCGAAGTTGTTTATTGTTACATCCGCTTTCCATAACATCACGTCGCTTTTCTTGCAAGCATTATCATGCAAATTCTTCATGTTGGGGATGGTCCGGTCTTATGTGTACTTTCCTGGAAACTTTGGCGTATGTTCATATGCTCTCGCATGAATATTATAATGTCCCTCGATCAGCGGCAGAAATCAACATTCTTGCATGAGTCACAATGTCGCAACGTGCAGGCATCTCAGTCCAGGTGATTTGATTCCTACCTGAAACCCAGAACTAAACCAATATTTACTAACTCCAAATTTTAAGAACGGGAACCGGACCAGTTCCGGCAGGAACCATCCAAAACCGATCAATTTGGTCTTATTCAAGTATTCACCCCTAAGGTATCGATATTTGGAGGAGTAGGTGAACGTACTTGTGAAGGAAATGATCTTTCTATGAAGATAAATATAAAGATTAAAATATATATATATATATATATATATATATATATATAGAGTAATTAATGAATAAAATATTGTAGAATCTAAAATGGCTCTAGTCTACGGTCAGATGAATGAACCCCTGTGTAAAATGACCATCATACACAAAATGCTTATTCTCTCCGCGCTCGCCCATTATCTTTTCCTCTAATAGTTTTCAGCTACGCGCTTTTACCAAAAAATCACTGAAAAAAAGAATTTCTTTTCTATATTTTCCATTTTTTTCCTTCTTAATCTGTGAGCAAAACAAAATAATTAGAAGATTTCTTTTCCTGCTCATTATCTTCCTATCATACAATTGAATCTTTTCTTTTAAAATCTTTTTCTACCTCTTCCACTCGCATTTCTTTCCATGAGTTTTTAGTATTATTTCCCTTTACATTTTGGTCGATTATTGTTTCATAAAATTTATAATCAGTAAAGGAAAAAAAGTAAACAATGGCATAGCCGCATAACTCTTTAGTCTATCATCTTGAGTCTATTCGCATATGTACAATTGATGACATGATATTTTCTATTTGAATGCTTGCATTCTCAATTGAAGGTTTTACTTCTATGAAGCCTCCAGTGCATCACTTTAGCAACGTCTCTTGTTGACTACCTCGTTTACGATTATTAAATCGAGTCATGCAATTTCATGGAAATCGAAATTATGGGAGTTTTTTTCCTCCTTTCTTTTCGATGCTTTCGCAATAATCTTTCCGAAATCTGAATTAAAACAACACGGACCTCTCCGGCTTCATGAGAGCAACGTTCAGTGAGTGGGACGGACAATCTCTCATGTTCACACACAGTTTTTATTTTTATTTTTTGGTCGGCACACATGGTTGTATTCAAATAGTAACGAGTTTGGTGTCTGTTGTACTTTAGCTGATACGTCCATGATGGGGTATGATTGGATCACACCGGTTCACCTTGATACGGTACGATGGAAGAACACCATTTGTAGGGGTGTCATGGGGTCATATAAAAGACCCTTGAAGACAACCGTTGAAGGGGTTGGACGAACGCACGTTCAGAATCTTTTCTTCTTTTCTCTCCCTTTTTCCATCAAGGCGTTCTATTTCACTTTGCAAGAACAATCGGCATTTACGTCGTGGAAATCAGGTGTTTTCCTTGTGATTGCATCCAGACTAATGTAAGGAAGTGTTGTTCGTGTTTCATTGGCAATTCAACGTTCGTTTCGGGGCTATTTGCTATTTGTGCATCGAAATCAGGTAAGTCGTCTTCCGCCGACATGAATTCTATCATTGGTATCAGAGCCCGGTCGTGATTTCTGCCTTATTTTTCATCGAGTTTTCTCATTTACCATTTGAAATTGAGATCAAGAGATTGTATTCTACACTGTTTTTTATGTTTATTGGTCGGAATTGCAATCTAAAAACTCGAATTTGAAACGAAGCAAAGAACGGGTTTGGGGTCGCGTGCATTCGTGAGGTTTTGGTTGTTTTACGAATTATTTTTTTGGCCAAAATCAACTTTTGAATATACAAGATGAAAGAGCTCGTCGAGACGAGTCCGGCAATGGGTTGAGCACCGCTGGAAGACGCCGGACGCGCCCACACACGCGGCCAGAAGCCGCTGCACGTGGGCGCCACGTGCCTAAAGCGCTGGCTACGCCAGCGCATGTGCAACACGCGCCAGTCGGCGAACCGACGCGTGCGCGTCGTGCGGAGCGACGCGACGTGTGATGACGTCACGGAAGACGTCATCCATGACGTCATCCAACGATCGGTAACCGTTGGGATGACGTCAACGCCAGCGGCGGTTGGCTGGTCAGTCACCGGCCGGCAACCCGACCCGACCCAACCGGTGACCCAACCCGTGACCCCTGACCCAACCCGTTGACCTAACCCGTTGACCAGTCAACAATCGAACCGATCGGACCGGCCAGGAGCCGTTTGGCTCGCTAGCGCGTGCGCCACACGCACTGCGCTCTCAGGCGGCGCGTGGGGGTGCGTGCAAGCTCCGATTGGAGCGTGGTTGGATGCGTTGGGTTCGTATGGATGTCGTCTACACTGTGGTATAATTATTTTTCAAATTTGAATTTTATAAATGTATGAAAATATGTAGTAAACCCTAAGTACGCGTATTTTGGTGGTTTAAATGCACTAGTCATTCATTTTTTGGCTTGTATTTTCTTATGCTTTAGGAATACAGTAGCTAGCCTATATGGAAATGATGTCATATATGCTGTGTAGAGCTTAGTTTGATGATATCATGTATATAGTTTAATATACTTGCAATTTTCTAGTTGCTAGAAATTTCAAACAATGGTAGAAAACTCATTACATATTGAATTGCGATTTTAATTAATAGTTGAAGCATGTTTGTTATTTGTATGTTGATTCATATCATGCTATGTCTTTGTGTTAATGGAAAAATGTAGAAATTACATAAGGTCATGTAATTATTTTTCCTAGTGGGAGTTCGTAGGTTGGTAGAATTCGAGGGAGTTCTCACCTAGAACTTAAAATTTGTGCAAATTAAACTAATTAATGATAATAGAACAATTGTACATAGAAGTTGATTGGGAACATAGTGAACTTTTGCTTTTGTGTCTTTTGTTGAATTATCATTAATTTAGTTTGTCTTTGCTGCAAATTAAATATGTGTGTTACTCTGTAAAGTGTGCTAGTATTGATTTTGCATTTATTATGTCAATGTGTTATAGCAATTGATTATGATTTCGGCATCCAAGACCATTGTGGCTAACCTCAATAAGGGTGAGAAGCTGAACGGTGACAATTATGATATTTGGCACCGAAAGGTTCAGTACATCCTTGAGGAGCAAGAGGTTTTGGAAACCCTCAACCATACCATGGATGAACCTGAGCATGGAACTTCAGCTCAACACAGGAGAAATCTAGAAGCTTATCAAGTTTGGAAAAAGAAAAATAGCATTGCTCACATCACGTTGCTGAGCTGTATGCAGGATGATCTCATGTGTGAGTTTGAAAGTTATGAAAAAGCTCAAGCTATGTGAGTTGCATTGAAAGATAAGTTTGGGGGTACATCTGTCACTAAGCTGATGAGACTCACCATCAAGTTTGACACATTCCGAAAGCGCCCAAATGTAACAATGAGGCAGCATCTTCGGAAGATGTCAAACATGATTCGTGAGCTGAAGTCGGCAGGTCACTCCCTTACTGATGAACAACAAGTTCAGGCTGTCATAAGGTCTCTTCCTGACAATTGGGAGCATATGAAGATCAATATGATGCATAATGAGAATATTGTCACTTTTGATGATATTGCGCGTCATTTGGAATTAGAGGATGAGCGCCTAGAGGCTGCGAGATCCTCTACCCATGCTTATGTTGCTGAATCGAGTTCGCGCAAGGCTTCGGGCTTCAAGCACAAAAGGAATTCTCAATTCAACAA
Source organism: Eucalyptus microcorys (assembly GCA_014182515.1). Taxonomy (NCBI): domain Eukaryota; kingdom Viridiplantae; phylum Streptophyta; class Magnoliopsida; order Myrtales; family Myrtaceae; genus Eucalyptus; species Eucalyptus microcorys. The sequence continues at coordinate 29,626,436 of CM024569.1, forward strand.
TAAAGGGAAGAAGACTGATCAGGCACCTAAGAAAGCTAAGACCTTCCGACGCAAGAAGCATGATGGGAAAGAAGGACAATGCCAAGATGGAGTGCTACAATTGTGGCAAGATGGGTCACTTTGCTCGTGAATGCACTGAGCCGAAAAAGGTACCCTATTACTCCATTACTTTGAGTAATGCTTTTCTTTCTAGTACTGTAATACTTGCTAAATCTCATCCAATATGGACTATAGATTCAGGAGCAACAGACCACGTAACTAGAGACCGAGAAGCATTTGTGGAGTATCGTCGGATATCTCCTGGAAAAAGATGGATATATGTTGGGAATAACTCAAGAGTTGAAGTGAAGGGTATCGGCACATGTAAATTAATCTTACGTGATGGTCGAAACCTATTCCTACATGATGTCCTTTATGCTCTAGATATTCAACGAAACTTGGTCTTTGCAGTTGTTCTTCTTAGCTTAGGTTATGTGTTGAATTTCCATGGTGATTGTGTTAACATTTTGTATGAAACAGTTTATTATGGTTCAGGTCATGTATCGAATGGCTTTATGGTGTAAGACATTGACTATGATCAGTACAATGTTAATGTTGATGGTTGTTTTTCTTTAATTGCATCTTCTAGTAATGTTGAGATTGATGCAAGTACTTGGCATGCTAGATTAGGTCACATTGGATTCAAAGAATGCAAAGATTAGCTAGAGAAGGCATTTTAGGGTCACTCACTAATGTTAGTCTATCCGTATGTGAACATTATCTAGCGGGAAAAGCAACTAGAAAACCATTCGGTAAAGGGACTAGAGCCGAATTTCCATTACAACTTATTCATTCTGACATTTGTGGTCCTTTGAATGTGAGGGTGAGGCATGAAGCCTCATATTTCATCACTTTCATAGATGACTTCACGCGTTTCGGTTATGTCTTTCTGATCTCCCATAAGTCAGAAGAATTAGACTGCTTTAGACGATATATAACGATGGTAGAGAATCAGTTGAATAAAACAATAAAGGCATTGAGAACCGATCGCTGATGTGAGTATCTATCAGAGCAATTCAAGGCTCTTTGTGATGAAAAGGGAATTGTACGACAATTGACTATTCCTGGTACTCCACAACAAAATGGGGTAGCTGAAAGAAGGAATAGAACCTTAATGGAAATGGTTAGGTCTATGATGGCGCAAGCAAATTTACCTATCTCCTATTGGGGAGATGCGTTATTGACTGCTGCATATGTACTGAACCGAGTGCCCTCAAAATCGGTCACTTCCACCCCTTATGAATTATGGACTGGTAGAAAACCAGACTTAAGTAGTCTACGTCCATGGGGATATGCAGCTTATGTTCATGATTCTTCCCATAAATATGGCAAATTAGGTCCTAGATGGAAGAAATGTATCTTTATTAGATATTCTGAACAATCCAAAGGGTACGTGTTCATAGGTGAACAAGCTGATGGAAGTGTGACCGAAATGGAGTCACGAGATGTCACGTTCTTGGAGAACGGTTTTCCTAATAGAGGTGAGATTGATAAGGATTTCCAATTATATGAGATGGAAGATCCTGATAATACACCCACTGATGTTGTAGAGGGAAATGAAAATTTACCTCAACACACAAGACCTAGTGGGAGTGTTGCATTGCTTAACGAATCGAATTCAAGAGAAATTCAATTGCGTAAAAGTAATCGTAAAAGTATTCCCCGTCGTCGTTTTGAGATTGAAAGGGAAGCATTTATGATCGCTCAAAAAGACGATGCCGAGCCTAAGACTGTTCAAGAGGCTCTCTCATCCTTTGATAAGGAAGAATGGAGAAAAGTTTTGGAAGATGAAATGGGGTCAATGAGGGCAAATCATGTCTAAGACTTGGTTGATCTACCACCCAATCGTAAGGCCATTGGAAACAAATGGGTCTTTAAGATTAAGCGAAGGACGGATCGATCCATTGAAAAGTATAAGGCTCTCCTTGTGGCGAAAGGTTATACTTAACAAGAGAGTATAGATTATGAGGAAACATTTTCACTAGTTGTAAGGTTTGCCTCAACACGCCTTATTTTAGCCATCGTTGCACATTTGGACCTTGAATTACATCAAATGGATGTAAAGATGGCATTTCTCAATGAAGAACTAAATGAGGAAATTTATATGAAACAACCAATAGGTTTCATAGCTAAAGGTCAAGAGCATAAAGTTTGCAAACTTCATCGCTCTATATATGGCCTTAAGTAATCATCTAGACAGTGGTATCTTCGTTTTCATAAAGCCATAACAACTTTTGATTTTATGATGATCGAAGAAGATCACTGTATATATGTCAAGCGGTCCAAAGATAAATTTGTGATTTTATCACTTTATGTGGACGATATTCTGTTGGCTGGAAATGACAATGTTTTTATTATCACCATAAAAGAATGGTTGTCCTCCAATTTTGAAATGAAGGACATGGGAGAAGCTGCTTATATATTAGGAGTTAAGATCGAAAGAGATCGATCAAGGAAACTCCTTACTTTATCACAAGAGTCTTATATTATGAAGATTCTTGAACGATTCAATATGCAGCACTGTAATCCCATTGATACCCCTGTCATGCAAGGTGAAAGCCTAAGTACTGAGATGTGTCCTAAGACTCCAGAAGAAAATAAAGTAATGGAAACTGTTCCTTATGCTAGTGCGGTCGGAAGTTTGATGTATGCTATGATGTGTACTAGACTCGACATATGTTATGCCGTGGGATTGGTGAGCCGATATCAATCAAATCCCGGTCAAGCACACTGGAAAATAGTGAAGAGGATCCTGAGATACTTGAAGGGCACTATGGACTATCGACTTTGTTACCAAGGGAATGATTTACACCTATTGGGCTACTCAGATGCCGATTAGGGTGGAGACTTGGATGAGCATAAATCGACTTCTGGATATGCGTTCTTGCTCAATGGAGGTGCAATTTCTTGGAATAGCAAGAAACAGACATGCACGGCCTTGTCTACGATGAAGGCGGAATTTATTACATGTTCTGCTACAGTGCAAGAAGCAGTATGGCTAAAATGTTTATTTGAAAATTTAGCCACTGTCACTAAGGTTCCTAGACCGGTGATAGTTTATTGCGATAGTCAAGTAGCCATTGCCTATGTGAAGGATCCCAAGTATCATGGAAGGACGAAGTACATTGATATAAAGAACAACTCCATCAGAGATATTGTGGCGCAGAAAGAAGTGATCCTACAATACGTTTCAACCAATAAAATGGTTGCTGATCCATTTACGAAGGCTATTCCTAGAGACATATTCTTGACCCACAGGATGTCACCAGGATTGCATAGAATGGGATGTGTGTTATTATAGAGGATTATTAGTTTATATATTTGTGAACATATGTATTGTACTTGTTTGTTTATTAGAGACTTGATATTTTATCAATAAGTACGAATACAGTATAAGACTAGCACTACACACATATATTATTGGAAAGTATGTTAGCAGGCAATGATTGGCTCACTCACACAAGCAATCGCCTCAAGTACTATAGTTAGCACGTTGAGATGAGATGTTATGTACAAATAAATACCGAAGAGCAAGTCTGGTACATAAAATATGTCGCATTGATTGGAGTCAAGATGAGGTCTGTGATTTATTTATAATAAGACCGAACATGATAGTCCCATAATCATGTATGCCTATAAGATGCCGGATGCGAGTACTTAATTAGGCGCTATAGAAAGCGAGCTGATATAGCACTCGAGCTAAACATGAGTACGTGAGAAGCAAGTGACTATGTTTAGGCTAAGATCCATATAGTGGATATGGTTAATAAATGACATACGCTCTTATGGAAAGAGAAATCCACTATAGCATGTAATTCATACTACATGTGCATTGTACGACCGACAAGGGAAAGTGAGTAAAATTATCCTTATTTACTCATCATGTGAGTCCTTGAGGTAATTTATAATTTACCTCATTTTTGTGCCCTATGTTACTTCTGACTATGTTCTCGAAGTGAAAGATCAATGTTGCTACTTTAGCATGTTATCGGCGGTCATGAATGGATATGGCCTTATGGGACGTGTCTAGGAAAGCAGTTGTTCTGAAATGGAGAGAGACATGAGTGCGAAGGAAGACTATAGTTGTTTTACATCTATCACATGTATTTACTGGTCGACCAATTATATCGCCCTTATGTGATTGCGGATATAATTGTAAATATATGGTGTTTTTTTTAGAATAGTCAACTATAGCCTTTAAGGGACAGGTATACTTGGACTGATGTAACAAAATATGTCTGGGGCACTGTGAGACATCAATTGTTTATTTCTTTTCGGGGTTGTAGCTATTATGTCATCCCTAACAGGTGCATAATTTGAGCTCCCAAGTGCAGGTGTACTCACTGGTCGCATGGCTTATTTGCTAGTATGAATTGTTCTATAAAGTTGATGAATATTGAACGCCGTGCTATCAAGCCCATCATGTCCGAGTGGGAGATGTTGTACTTTAGCTGGTACGTCCATGATGAGGTGTGATTGGATCGCACCGGTTCGCCTTAATACGGTACGATGGAAGGACACCATTTGTAGGGGTGTCATGGGGTCATATAAAAGACCCCTGAAGACAACCGTTGAAGGGGTTGGACGAACGCACGTTCAGAATCTTTTCTTCTTTTCTCTCCCTTTTTCCATCAACGCGTTCTATTTCACTTTGCAAGAACAATCGGCATTTACGCTGTGGAAATCGGGTGTTTTCCTTGTGATTGCATCCAGACTAACGTGAGGAAGTGTTGTTCGTGTTTCATCGGCAATTCACCGTTCGTTCCGGGGCCATTTGCTGTTTGCTCATCGAAATCAGGTAAGTCGTCTTCCGCCGACTTGAATTCCTTCAGTGTCGACCGTTTATCTTATCCGTAGTTTGGTTTGAGAGAAATGGGGATTGAAACTTTATATTCTAATAGCAAGTTAATATAGATTTGTCAAAGAATATATTTTATAAACGCGTGATTGACCTTCTGCTTTTGCTAAATCCGCAAACTCCAGCTAAACAAGGGCCATTTCTAGAACTCTTTAAACAAAAACTAATCAAGTTGATTATTTCATATGAAACTTTGGACTAATTGTCCCAAAGGCAGTCCACAATAAACTTCTAATACTTCACATAATTGTTGTTGTCCACAACGGAAATGCAAGAACCCGGCAAGACAAGATAACCCTAGTCGAACAAAAGAGAGTAAGTTATCGGAGGAAAACTCAAATTGCGCAAGATATAGATAATCATTAGAGAGTTTTGTGCACTTTGTAGATAGGATCGAGTCATCTTACCAATTTTGTCCTTGGGGGTTGCAACATAGAGCATCTAAGACTGCGTTCCTTTCTCTCAAAACAACTTTAGTAACAGATCTAAGTCACTGAGAACTAAACATGTGATTACTTAATTTTGATTTCACATAAGGAAAAACTCCACCTGTCTACCCATTGGACAAAGAGTAAAAATTACATCGGATGAATATTCAGTGAATATGATTGGCTCGTTAAATTGAGAAAGCAATTTACATACATATACACACATTAGTAATTTACTTTCTCTGGTTAGTAACGAGTAGCTTTACGTCATGTTGTACAAATATAATGGCTGTCGAACAAATCTGTCTACCTTTGCCCCCACATATAGTTTTCAGTCGTGTGCTTCTTCTAGGCGTAGACGGAATTTCTTCATACCTTGCTTGACTCTTTCAAATACACTCGATTAATTCCACAACTGGTGAAATTGGAGCCAAGAAAACTCAAGATTAAAAAGTCAATTCTTATCTTTGTATATGCAACGCCTAGATGGCTTTAGCTGTTGACTATTATAACCAACGTTAGAATAGCAAGATTCGAGTCCCTTTAATTTAAAATAGGTTAAAAATCAATCTCACTTTCTAGATGATTGTCAGAAGACCCCACAAGTATCATGATCCCTTGACGCTATGTGATGTGAGGATATCGTTATTTTCTTCGGTAACACAATACACGGAATATATTCCGGTGCACCGAGACTGCTGTTGATGCTAAATTTGGTGATTGGTTCTCTCAATACAAGACAATGCAGTGGTCAAATTTGATGTCATCTATGCGCTTGATTAAACTTTTCCTCCAATTTTGGTAAATGGGGCACTTCACCCACTCTTCTTGTTTTTATTTTATATATATATATATATATACATATTGAATGTAGATATTATAATTTTAATTATGATAAAGTGCAGTCTTCCTTAAAGCACGAGGACGGAATGGAGCTGAATTCAGGCTTGCCCATGTCAAGCACCAGTTTGTCATCCTCCTTCCGAATGAAATTCCAAAAAAAAAAACTAATTCCAATTGAGATTTTAGGGCTTATTATACGGCAATTTTTTGAGAAGATAAGATATTTCGTATGTAGAATTAAAAATTAAAAAAAAAAAAAAAAAAAAAAAAAACTATGTTTGAGAAGAGAGATTTCGAGACAAAAAAAAAAAAAATTGAGGGGGAGAAAATGATGGATAATTTATTTTCTTTTTCCTTTTCTTGAAGCATGAGGTAAATTGAGGGACTTTTCACCCCTTATATCACTTTCTAAATGGTTTTTGCTTTATGGTTGGGGAGGGACTTGTTTGGCATTGGTACCAAGGGCCTTGAAGTTTAATTTTTGCCGCCCATCACTCATTCGGGGGATGTCCTCTCTTTAAGCGCATAATCAGTTTTTTTTTTTTATTTCAATCCGTCCCCATAATAGCACCCGAATTGATTAACAAAGTGAGATCACCATCACTATTTCATGATTCCTACTCTAATACCAAGGACCATTTTTCCCTTTGAGCCGAGCCCTAATTTTGCCCTTTGTGCCCTAATTTGGTAGTCATAATCCTAAATGTTTCCACCCAATTGAGCAAGGGAGAGAAGATGACAAACTTGAGTGAGTGAGAGGGAGATGGCCGGCAAACAATGGTGAAACCACAACAGTGAGCGAGCGATGGCAGGCAAGGGAAGGTGGTCGAGCAAGTGAGCTTGATTTGTATGCAAAAATAGAAGATCAACAACCCCAATTTCTTGACACCAAAAATTCCAAACTTTCTTTTATGACACCAAAATTTTGGGGTAATGTGTCATACAAATATAAATTAGGGGTTTTTGGTATCACAAGAAGTTCGGTGCAAATTTGTCACATTGTAGAAGCTTTAAATAAATATGTCACATATATATAAGTTTGAGATTCTTAATTTCACAAAGAAAAAGTTTAGAGTAAAAATGTCACAGTACACATGATTTAGGATTTTGGTGATTATTTTAGGGCATACGCTAGTGGTGTATTTTTTTTTTTCTATTGGCACCATTTTCTTTAAATAAAGAAACTTAACTGAGATCTAATTCAGAGAGAGAGATGAGTGGAAGACCATTAATACGCTAGTACCGAAACTTCTACGTCTTCCTCCCAAAAAGTCAATATCGAAAAGCTGTTGAGATGCAATATTTCCGCCTTTCGAGAAAAGCGATTGACTTCGCCTCGTACGAAAAGATGCAATTTTTCCGTCATGGGCGAGACAATTAAAACATACATGTCTTCGCGCAGGGCATGTCGCTCTGGACCCTGGCCGTCTCGCTCCCCGGCCTCCAACCGCCTCGCTGCCCGGAGGCCGACGGCGGCAACTGCGAGAAGGCCTCGGCGCTGCAGCTCGCCGTCTTCTACGGCGCGCTGTACACGCTGGCGGTCGGGAGCGGCGGGGCCGAGGCCAACGTCTCGACGATCGGCGCGGACCAGTTTGACGACTTCGACCCGAGGGGGAAGGCCCACGAGCTCGCCTTCTCCAACTGGCGGACGGTCGGCATCTTCTTCGGGAGCCTCTTTGCCAACTTCGTCCTTGCGTTTATTCAGGACAACGTAGGCTCGGCCCTCGGGTACGGGTTCCCGACCCTCGGGCTCGCGATCTCTATGGTGATCTTCCTCGCGGGGACCCCTTTCTACCGCCACCGGGTGCCTGCAGGCAGCCCGCTCACGAGCACGGCCCGGGTCATCGTCTCTGCCGTGAGGAAGTGGAGGGTGCCGGTCCCGAGTGATCCGAAGGACCTTAATGAGCTTGACCCGCAAGACGATGCCGAGAAGGGGAAGTTCAGGACCGACTCAACACCAACCTTGAGGTAGTAATTTCCATCGACTACAGCTTCTTCTGTGTTCCAATCTGAAATATTGATACATCAGCTGTCGACTTAACACTTTGATAAACTGTGTGGCCCATTTCCATGCAGATTCTTGAACAAAGCATGCGTCCAAACTGGCCCGACCTCTCTGTGGAAGCTATGCTCAGTCACCCAAGTCGAGGAGACGAAACAAATGCTGCTTATGATCCCGATCCTGATCGCGACTTTCATCCCGAGCTGCATGGTGGCTCAAGTCAATACCCTCTTTGTCAAGCAAGGAACTACCTTAGATAGCAGCATCGGCAGCTTCAAGATCCCCCCGGCGAGTCTAGCCCGATTCGTGACCATATCGGAGCTTGTGTGTTCTGTGATGTATAACCGCCTCTTCGTCAAGCTTATGCAAAGATGTACCAAGAACCCGAGAGGCATCAGTCTTCTTTGCAGGATGGGGATCGGCCTCGTTCTCCACATCGTGATCATGGCTGTGGCGTCCTTCACCGAGAGATGGAGGCTCCAAGTGTTGAGGGAACACTATTTGGTCGAATCGGAAGGACAAATCCCACTGACAATCTTCATTCTGCTTCCTCAATTCGTGCTTATGGGAACAGCCAACGCGTTCCTGGAAGGAGCAAAAATCGAGTTCTTCTACAACCAAGCGCCGGACAGCATGAAGAGTCTGGGCACTTCTTATTTAATGATCACGCTGGGGGTCGGGAACTTCCTCAGCAGCTTCCTCCTATCCACGGTCTCGCACATCACCAAGAGGCAAGGCCACCGCAGTTGGATCCCAGACAACCTGAATGCTTCGCACCTCAACTATTACTACGCCTTCTTTGCAGTGCTCAACATCCTGAATTTTGCGTTCTTCCTGTTCGTGGCAAAACTCTATGCTTATCGTGCCGAGGTATCGGGATTAGATGGTGGTGCTCGAGGAAGAGATGAAAGGGCCGGTGCCACAGGAGGAGGAGGAGGAAGTGCTGGTGACATAGCTCTGGTATAGGTAAGATGCCACGGATCGCATTTGTGTGGAAAAGATGATTGTGAAGCTATCTTATGTCCTAAACTCTACTTGTTGAATAATATTCAGCACTTGTACAGCTCTTGGCGTCACTGCTACATGCGTGCCTTTTGCATTTATGTACAGATGATTGTTGTTGCGAAAAATAAGTGAGAACAATGTCGGATAGGTATTCACTTAATATGGCTGGCTTTGTTAAACCAAGTAAGATATATACAAATAATCATTACATGACTAATTTACTCTATCTTTAGAAACGAGTTAGCTTTACATCATCATCCACAACCCAAAACAAAAAATTTGCCTTCGAAGAGATCTTCTTTCCAACTTTGCTAGACTTTCAAATGCACCTTATTAATTTCACGACTTGTGAACTTTGTCCCAAGAAAAGTCAGTCTTCTTAGTCAAATTTCATATGCAAAGCCTAGATGGCTTTAATTTGTTAATCTTGCGTTAACATAAATGCTAGGGGAATTGGAAATTTTGTGAATTTTTGATACTTCGTTTATTTCACAAAAAATGTAACATTTATGGCAAAATGTTTTCCAAAATATTATTTTCCAGATAGACGACAGTATTTTTCAGTATTTGACTGAAACCTAAAAAAAAAAAGCCTAGAAAAAATTTTCCTTTGATTAGTGTGAAGAATCTATTTACTTGGAGAAAATTGCCAAAAAATTCAATCTTTAATTTTTTTTATTTATTTTTAAATTATTTTTATTTTTATTTTTTTTCTTTCTTTTCTTTTTCTTTTTTTCTTTTTTCTTCTCCTTCTCTCTTATGCAACCACCCCCTCGACATGTCGAAGAAGAGGACAAGAGGAGGAGAGCATGTGCAAGAAAGGTGGGAACGGAAATCATTTTCCACAACTTTAGAAGGGGATTCCAGCGACCAGAACACGTTTTCTTTGACCACTTTTTTCCACAAGCACCGGAAAATAAGGAAAAATTTTCTCGAAAGATATTTTCCACGAGCAAACGGAACATAGGTACAAAAATGACACCTCAGTTTCTAGATGGCCGTCAAAAGAGCACATACACATCATCGTCCCTTAGTTTAATCAAGAATATCATGTTAGAGCCAAAACAAAGGAGGAAGAAGAGACGACCAATTTTGTCAAACCCTACTAAAAGTTTACGTAAAGACCAACACCAAACCCTATTAAATATTCGTCTGAAGTTTATTATTTTCAATATCATTCAGTCTAAAATCTAAAAACCAAAGCTTTTCCTCATCAAAGTTTATCATTTCAAGTACATTGTAATTTTCATTTGCTTGCCTTTCAACTCCAGGATTCTGTTTTAATCTCAGTCATGCAGTTTAATTTTCCCTTTAATGTTTCGGAACATTTAGTTTCCTTGTCATTTTCTTTCATTCGTGCATTCTTCATTTAAGTTTTCCGTGAATCTTTTACGATGGAGGGAAACCAAGTGCGATCTTCACCCGGCAATACCACGTCATTCCTGAAAAGCACAGATTTCTAAACAAATGACTGCCGTGAAATTTGACTTCAGACGATGGAAAGCAAATGAAAGCTTCCTCTCTGGTTTTAATTCCACCACATAGTGACCCCTTATGGTCATGAATCGGGCGAAAAAATCTTTCAATTTCACAAAAAAATTTCACAGTGTTTTTAACATAAGATTTATTAACTTCAAAACACGTGCAAGTGACCCCATATGGTCGCAAATCGGGCGAAAAAATCTTTCAATTTCACAAAAAAAATTCAAAGTGTTTTTAACAGAAGGTTTATTAACTTCAAAACACATGCAATTTTTTTAAGGATGTAATTGACGAGCACACCACAATTTATTGTTGTGGCCAAAAGCTACTCCACTCTTAACTAGGCAAAAGCCAGTACACACCTCTTGCATATTCAATATTTGGATCCAAAATAGGAGATGCCAATTAGTTGACTTAGACTAAGAAACTTACTCAAATTCGGAATTCAACTCGAATTTATAAAGTATTTCAATAATTCCTTGCTCGGTTTAACCAACTAGTCATATTGAGTGAATATTTATCCGATGTGATTTTGCCTCTTTGACAGGTTGTTGGCTAGGTGGGATATTTCAATAATTCCTTGTTCGGTTTAACCAACTAGTCATATTGAGTGAATTTTTATCTAATGTGATTTTGCCTCTTTGACGGGTTGTTGGATAGGTGGGATATTTCAATAATTCCTTGCTCGGTTTAACCAACTAGTCATATTGAGTGAATATTTATCTGATGTGATTTTGACTCTTTGACGGGTTGTTGGATAGGTGGGAATTTCCATGTGTGAAACCAAAATTAAGTAATTACATTTTCAGTTCCATCAACTCAAATCCAGTACTTGCATTAAGATTGTTTTGGGAGAAAGGAACGTAACATTATCGTCATGTTTTGGGAGATGCTTTATGTTGCAACCACCATTGATGACATCTATAAAGTGACTCAATCTGATTACAAAGCGTGAAATATGGCTAGGGTATTTCTATGTCTAGTGTGATTCGAGTTTTACTCAGATGGTTTACTCTTTTTGGTTCGATTAGGGTTATCTCGTCGCGTTGTGTTTTTGCATTAACATTCTGTGCCACGATAATTATGTGAACTATTAAAAGTCTATATGTGAACCGAATTTGTGGCAATTGGTTTTATGGTTGATCTAAAAGTTACCAGCTTGATTAGGTTTTGTCAAATGAGTCACATAAACAGTCGTCGTTTGGCTGGATTTTGCTTATTATGCAAAAGCAGAGGGTAAATCACGCTGTTATTATATATTTTCTTAAAAACTTCTATGTTGTCATTTATATGGCAACTTGCTATTAGCATGTAATTGAATATAATTGAGTTTCAACATCAACTATTCTTACAACTCTCTGAACAACCATGTATGAACACGAGAAATTGTCACACTTACTCCATGTTGCTGTCATGAAGTAGTAGAAGATTTTTGGTGCTTTAATTCAGAGTTTGGAGAGATTATTGCAAAAGCATTAAAAAAAAAAAAGAGGAAAAGAACCTATAGTGTTCTTTTTCAGGAAATAATATGATTCAACTCATTTATTCTTGAGATGGAAGTCCACAAGAGATGTTGCTAAAGTGATGTGCTGCAGGCTTGGGACGATGATTATTAGGAATGAAAATAAGGAAAAATGTATATTTACATTCTAAATATTTTGTTTACTCACAGAACAAAAGATAAAGATAAATATATAGGAAAAAAAATTCATTAAAGTGCTTCTTCTTTTTTTTTTTTGGTCAAAGCATACAGTTGAAAACTATTAGAGAAACAAAAAATGGGCCGAGGCTGGAGAGAGAAAGGCGAGCTTTTCAAAATTCACATCCTTGCGCGATCTCGAGGAGACCCTAAAGATCGTAATGCAGCTGATGGACGATACATGCGCCGAACGACCCATCTTCGACAGCCACGGGAAGCTTCAGATAATGCCTCTTCGCTGCCCCTATTTCAACAATCACCTTGAACTAGAACATCAATGACTCAATTTCTGATTTTTTTTTTTTTTTTTGCCAAAAAAAAAAAAAGAATAGAGACCAGCATGAACTTCAGTGTCTTAGGTTTTTTTTAGCGTCTATAAAGATTCCTGCAAAATCATCCTCACTTGGAGGAAGATTTTATCATCCAATCACACTTGCCCTCATCTTCCCTCCTCGCATCATCTTGCTCGCCCGCTCAAGTCTCGCGACGCCTCTTCTTCAATGATTGGGGCCCTCACTCACTCTCTTGTAATTAATCATTTACAAGTTTTCTAGTAATTTTAATGGATAATAATGCCACATCAAATTTGCAACATTCCAAATGAAAATTGGCACTCATGTAATTTTTATTTTTATTTTTATCAAAATAGCACTGAAGTATGTTTCATCCGAAATTTATGATGTTTGTAATGTCTTTTAAACTTAAAACTTGTATATGAGTTGTGGTCTCTTAAAGAATAGGAAAACAGAAAACTAAAAGCAAATTGAACAAGGAAAAAGAAAACGAAGAAGACAAAAGCAGAAAGTCCATAAGGTGACGGTGTTCGTGTCATTATGCAATTGCAAGCTGTGTGAGGTGAGAATGTAAAAGTCAACTCAACTGCAGCGATAGAGAGACTCGAATCTGTGCAGCACTATAAAAGAGTGGTTTTTGGGTCGCGAAGTTCTTCGCTCAAATTAGCTTTTAGAGCCAAAGAACTTGTGGGGTTCAACATAAGGAGTTAGTGATTATACACAAGATGGAAAGATCGATCTCCGAGGAAACCCTGTCCGTCGATCCAAGCGCGCCGGGTGGACTGCCTGCTACTCTCTCTCTCTCTCTCTCTCTCTCTCTCTCTCTCTTTCTCTCTGCATTACATATGCATTACATATGAATGGGAAGTTTGCGTTCATGGGTTGAAGAGAGCTTCTGTTTTGTTGCGCTTATTGATGTGCCTTTTGCTGGTGATATTAAGTGGCTGGACTTGAATGGGATGCATGCTTTTCCACATACTTTGGAGTAGCCTCTGTCTTCCTTCTTTCTTTCTTTCTTTTTAGCTTTCTTGATGATTTTGTCATGAACTCCCTTTGTGTGAATGACTCGTGTTGGGTGTTGAGTGTAGTTGCGAAGTTAACCTAACTGACAACATCCCATTAACATCGTAGAGACGTGAAACCAAACATAAAATGGTAAATAGCTGAAGTAATAATTTCTCTCTTTGACTTGTTGCTTTAGAGGTTGTGCCTTGAGCTTGTTTATTTATCTGCGTCCATCCTTACTCGGTGCTCTCGTGGCATGGGGTTGAATATTTCATTTGGGTTGGTAACATTTCGATATAAACTGAATTTCATGGAGGAGAACTATGGACAGAGATGAATCTAGGCAGGAATAGTAAGAAAAAGAAAAGAAAAAGACTGATGTGGAAAGTATGATGATCGCTAACATGATACAAATTCAATCGCAGTCGCAAAATATGTGTTGTGTTTGGACCATGCGCACTCTTTACTTGCCACAATGTGCACCCAACAGAATTATGATTGACATAATGTGCTCATTCCAAAGTCTGTGTAAGGATTGACTGAAAGCAATTATATATCCAAAGTCTCTTCTACATACTATGGCCATTAGTATTCGCATAAAAAGAAAACAAAAGATGCCCCAAAAATAGTTACTTGGCTAGCATATCTTGACATTCAATTGCCAATTACATATTTCAACCTACTGCCAAAAAAAAAAAAAAAAAGTAATTTGCCATTTATAAGTCTTAAATCCCATTAAAATTAAGGATGAGCATAATTGCAAAATAGAATCTAAAATTGAAGAACCCGATAGGTGAGAATTTGTTCAATTCCATATTCCAAAGTATATAGGGTAAGTTCCAAGTTTCAAATATTGATAAATTTATTTGGATGGGTAAATTCCAAATTCTAAATAGGTGGAACTTGGAACAAGTTTTTATGTTATTCTTGTTTGTACTTTAATGATGAGTATAATTTGGAACTACTAATTTAAGTTTTCATTTTTGACTAAAACCTTTACTTTGTTATTATTATTTTTTTTTGTATATGAATATAAGTTGTGGTCAGTGAATTATAGTAACAAGTGGTGGTAATTAAAGATAATGATTCACTATAATCATTCAATTAATAATATAGGTGGAACCTAGATAAATCCTGAAACTTGTTACAGAGTAGGTTTCAGATTTCAAAGTATGCATGATAGTTTCTAGATTCCAAAAGATAAGGAACTTATTCTAATAGGTAAATTTCATATGGAACCGGTATGGAACCTGAAATCATTCACCCTTAATTAGAATCATTAGAATCATGATGTGCATTTAACATATAGTACTTTCCACAATTAATGATAACAATGATCAGAATGATCCCACCGCAAATTGGCTAGGGTTTTTACCCACCGTCTTAAAAGTCAAGGGAAATGAGAAGCTTTCCCTTGCTTTAAACCGTAATTCTAAAGAAAGTACAAAACTCGCACCTAAACTTTGACTTCCTCGTGGGGAAATTCGATCTTAGCCGGTCGAGATATATTCTGGAAATACGAAAGAGGACCAATAATATCTTCTCCAAATAGAATAGTCAATTCTACGCTGTCATTTCTCACATCATTCATGTCTCTAATTTCGGTTTTAGTCTAATCCTAAAGATTGAAAAGATTCATTTGACTTATTTCTCCAAGCTTCCTCTCTTAATTCATCTTTAATTGGAAAAAAAAAACTAAACAGAGGGACTTTTGAATCACGCCAACCCGCGTGTACCTTTCATTTTCCCTGATATTATAGTCATATATATTTTACTTCACGTTAGTATTAAACTCAATATATTAAGAAACCAGATTTCCAACTACTCTCTTAAGAGGTTAAAATGAGTTGTTTTTGCATGATTTGACATAAATTATTACAACATTTGTTAGTCATACATTTTTTTATCAGCTTTAATTAACATAAATCGTTTTCATATTGCATCGTTTGAATTTGTATTAATAAATTTTTTAATGAAAAATTCAAAATCATATGGATATCATCCATAAGAATTTGAATGGTCGTGCTAGAATTAATCTAGATCAGATAGAGACTAGCCACTACTATTCATGTGGCTTGTTAATGGGAGAACGGTAACAATTCGAACAATATCAAATCAACGCAACAAAATAAAATAATCTCATTTCTTGTATAAACCTAATAGGAAGCGATATAGTAGAGAAAAATAAATACCAAGCATGCGAATACAAGATGATTTTTTACGTGGAAAACCTCCTCAATGTGAGGAGATAAAAAACCACGGGATCGGAGTCCACCCGAAATTCTTCACTATCAACAAAATTGTGTGAACAATGTTCTTCTCTAGCAAATACTAGAGGTACATAATAGCAAACACTTCAAGAACATAATTCTTGGCAATACACATAAACTTCATAAGAGATCAAGGATAAATCTGACCAAAAACGCAGGTTTTGATCAATCCACGAAAAACCTAATGTAGGGAGCTTCAAACAAAAATCAAACCGTTCAGATTCGAGAAAATTGCGCCACGAACATGTTGACAAAATTTCAACTCAATCGGACCATGAATCGACCTTCGATGCCAGTTTGATGTAAATCAGATATTGCTCCAAATCCCAGATTTTCTGCTTTCTCTTTTTCTCTTGTTACTATTTCCTTTTATGGCTACCACTTTATATACATAGTGAGAAACCATATTTTCTTATATAACTTATCATATGGGCTCAAGCCCTTTTTGGGCTTGCAACTCATTGGGCTTCCTCCACATAGAAGTGAACCCAGCTAACAATTGTCACGTTATTTGTTTCTTGTGTTGTTTTTCATTGCTCTGACTTGTTGACACTTGACGCAATGCATGCATTTGGTTTGGTTTTGAAAATGGGCTTTGGGCAAATTGTAAAATGATTTGTAGCTCTTTTTGCGAGCATTTCCAAAGTCCTCTAAAGACAACAAAGTTCCGTAAGTGTGACAATTCCTCTTGTTCTCACATGGTTGTTCAGAGGGGATACAATATGAATGAATTTGATGTTAATCCCTTATCTAAGCCCAATTTTGGTAAGAAAGAAATGGGTGTGAAATTTTGTGAAATCACCACCATGTTTAAAAAGTCTAAGTCGTTATATGAAGGCATAATTTAATAATTTAATATTCTATCACCTCCTCACACTTAGTCTATTCTTTTTGCCTAGTGCTAAAATTTGAACTCATGACCTTCTGCTCTGATATCATATGAGATTTTATGAGATTACTATCAACTCGTCTAACAATTTAAGCCGTTACATAAAAGCTATTAGATGAAAGATGTTTAGTGTTTTAATATTCAATCAATAGAGATTGAAACTTTATACTTGAATAGCAAGTCGATATGGAATTGTCTAAGAATATATTTAATAAACACGTGCTCGTACCTCTGCTTTTGCATAATACGCAAACTCCATCTAAACCGGGGCTGCTTCTAGAACTCATTAAACAAAAACTGATCAAGTTGATAATTTCAGATAAAACTTTAGACCAATTGTCCCAAAGTCGGTCCTCATATAAACTTCTAATAGTTCACAATTCAGCACAGAATGGAAATGCAAGAACCCGACAAGACAAGATAACCCTGGTCAAACAAAACAGAGTAAGCTATGGGAGGAAAACTCGAATTGCACGAGATACAGAAATGCACTAGCTAAATTTGCGCGTCTTGTAAATAGGATCGAGTCATCTTACCAATTTTGTCCATGGGGATTGCGACATAAAGCATCGAGGACTTGTGGAGCAATTAGTGCAAACCGTAACGATAACAAGGCGTTCCTCTCTCAAAACAACATCAATAAGAGTAACAAATCTAAATTCATGAAATATAACGTGTAATTACTTAATTTTGATTTCACATGAGGAAATACTACACCGGTCCACCTACCAGACAAAAATTAAAAATTACATCGGATAGATATTCACTCCATATGCTTCTTCTAGGGTAGACAGATTTTCTTGCAGCCTTGCTTGATTCTTTCAAATACATTTGATTAATTCCACAACTAGTGAAGTTGGAACTAAAAAAAAACCCAAAATTACAGAGTCAATTTTTATCTTTGTATATGCAAACCCTAGATGGCTTTAGCCTTTGATTATTATAACCAGCATATATGCAATCAGAATAGCAAGATTCGTGTCGCTTTAACTTTTAAACTAGATCAAAAGTCGACCTCGCACTTTCTAGATAGTCGTCGGAAGACCCCATGTTCATACATCCCTTAGCTTGAAAAAGAAAAATCATGTTACAGCCAAGAGCCTTTCGTGAGGGGGGCCAGTCTATACTTATTGCTTCACGGGTAGGACTTGCTGGATATCGAAACCAAGGGCCTCAAAGTTGAATTTTCGCGGCCCATCGCCCAATCGGGGTTGTCCTCTCATCAAGCGCATAATCCGTTTTCCTTATTTCTTTCGTATCCATATGCATCGAATTCACATGATTAAGCGCTTCATCATCAAATCAACCTTTATGTGATAAGTACTGTTAAGATATGATAATGAATTTGTCAGGAAAGGGAATAGCTGTGGCCCGGAAGCCTCCAAGTATGGAAAGGAAAGGCCTCTATTTGAAATGGTAGAGATTCGCTCGAACAATTCGATCACAAGGGATTTAAGTGGGTTAGTGGTTAATGGGCTGAGCGTCAAAATTAGTTGGGTTAGACAATTACAATCAAATACGCCGAAAAAAAAGAAAAAGGAGTTGAGATGGGCTTGAGGAAGCAATTATAGAAAGAAGAGAAAAACATCATTGAACCTCAAAGCTCTACATATACCCAAAAAGAAAAGAGGAGGAAGAAGATACGACCAACTGTGCCAAACTCTATTAGAATTTCATGTGAGTTTACTTCCCATGTCATTCAGTTTTAGTTCTGAAGTCCAAAACTTTTCCTCCGTAACGTGTCACGTGAATATCAATTTGATGTTGTACTTTTAGCTTAGGTAGATTTCAAGTACGTTGTAATTTTCATTTGCTTCTAGGGTCCAATTGTTTCGCAAATAAACATTTTCCAAGAAAACATTTTTCAGCGTTTGATTTGCTGAGGAAAATGAGTTAACAAAAAATGTTTTCCTAATTAATAGAAAAAAACTCCTACCAAAATTTAAATTGAGGAAAATGATTTTTCTTTTAAAACAACTAGAAAACGTTTTCCAAATTATTTTCCCAATTTTAGAGTCATAGCTTAATGAGAATTTCATTCTTGTAAAAATAATTTCATAAAAAAATCGAATTTGTAATTATTTTAAAAAATAAATTTTATTATTATTTTTTCTTTTTTTCTTCTTTCTTTTTTTTTTTTTCAATTTTTCTCTTTTCTTTCTTTTCCTTTCTCCTTCTTATGCTGCCAACCGCATGCCTCAACAACAATCAACAGCTCGTTGACTAGCCATGACGCGGGCCGGCGAGCTCAAGGCTTGACTAATCCAAGCGAGTTCAAGCAAGCCGAGGTTGTCGAGCTCAAGCTCACCAAATCTAGGCAAGCTTGGGCTATGCCAAGGCTAGCAAGCTCGTGGCTCGCCAATCCTAGCGAGGCTAAGCTCACCCGAGGTTCTTGCCAGGTGAGCCTTGAGCTCACCTATGGCCATCGCCGGCCAGTCGTAACAAAGAAAGGGGAAAAAGAATAAAAAAAAAAGAAAAAAAGAAAAATCCATGCACGTATCAAAGTCTTAGCCATCCCTGCTCGTATAATATTTTTTACACCAAAAAAAAAAAAAAAAAAAACCATTCAAGAGACTATTATTTTGTCTTTTCTTTTTCCCTGAAATGTCGACTAAGTCATGGAAAGGATTTAATTAATATGGGTTTAGTTTAGTAGACTGATGCTTTGGTCCATTACTCAGAAACTGAATAAGACGGCTGTTGACACCTAATTTTGGAAAAAATAAAATTGCATTTTGAACAAATAAAAAGAAAAAAATGAAAATGGGGGAAATTGATTTGATTGAATTATGCAAGGAAATATGGAATTTTGATGGATGTCCGGATTTTGTAAATGCAGCAACAATTTTGAAATCCAGTGAAAAATTGGCAAGAATTGAGCTGATTGCCAAATCATACAGATTTGATTTAATATGACAAGAAATGGTAACTCGGGAAATGCTATGTAAAGAGACCGTTTCGAATCACTATAAAAGAGAGGCTCATTTTTCATTACAGCAGGGGGGCTTTTTCGAAAAAATTGAGAGCGATTTTAGAAGAAAAAAATTCGAGAGAATTCGTGCAAAGGGATAGGGGAGTTCGAAAAAGAGAAAAATCGTGAAAGAAAGAAGAAAGGTCAAGTCAGCAGAAGGAAGAAGTTGCGTGAAGGGACGTGCAGCAACAGGAGAGAGAAAAAAAGAAAAAGAAAAAGAAACCAAAAACTGTTCATCTTCTTCGTCATTCCTCGCTGCTCGACCCGCCACGCCTCGACAATCACCGATTCCACGCCGGTCATCGCATCGACGTCTCCTCCGCCAACCCGTCACCATTTGTCTGCGAAGCCCTCGCGCCGGAGGCCACCACGCCTCTGCAACCGTCGCCGCCTCGCTCGCCACTGCTGCGACGCTCGCTCCGTCTCTCTCTGCCCATTGGTCCGCGATCCTATCTCGACGCCCCCATGCCGCCTCCGCGCTGCAAGGCTCATGACCCAACACCAGCAGCCCACGTCGTGCCTCTGCATCCGCTTTTGCCAACGCCGTGCCACCCTTCGCTTGGCGCCGACCAACCTGCTGCTCGAATCCCACACCCGGCTCTGTTGGTTGTCCCGCGCCCGTGCCGACGCTGCTACTCTCCTCCATTAGGTAGTTTATTTTTCATTTTTTTTTGTTTTATTGTCATTTATTTATTCATTTTAAATTTTGTTATTATTATTTAAGTAAGAATTTGGTTTCTCAATGTTAATATTTGTGTATTTTGTAGGCATTATCCACTAGGATGTTGTCCGGAATTATTGTAATTATTAATTTAATCCGAGAGACATCGGATTTTTTTTAATTATATTAATTTTTGGGCTTTTTGATAGAATTTTAAATCGTTATAATTATTAATTTGATCCGTAAGACTTGGGATCGGATTTTTAATTATTTTGATCCCTTTGTTGTGATAATTAGGGTTAGAATAATCATTAATTTGAGACCACAGGTTATTTTTTCGATTATTTTAATCATTTATTTTGTTGATAATTTAGATTTAACATTTATTTAATAATTACTTATCTTAAGAAAAATCAAAAATCAAAAAATCAAAAAAATCAAAATTCTGCATGAGCATATAGGTTTAGTAAATCAGACATGTGATTTAGTAAATTAGAATTTTCTTAGGATTAGATTTTTAGGGTTGCATTTTTTAGAAATAAGTTAGGGTTAGACCTAAATTAATTTTTTTTTAGATATGTCCGCACGTTTTAATTATCTCATTTTTCAAAAATAGTTTTCTAAGATAGGATAGGGTTTAAGTCAAATTAATCCCTAGAATAAATTAGAAAATTATCCTTTTTTAGATAGTTTAATTAGGGTTTTTATTAATTCTGAATTTCAATAAAAAAAAATACAAAAAATACTAGGTGCATGTTAATTAGTTCGCATAATAGGATCATTTAATCAAAATTTATTCATTAGTGAAGTTAGGTCATGAGGTGCATAATAATTAGTTTTCATAATAGGCCCATTTAATTAGAATTTGCATATTAATAAGATTAAGTCATTTAGTTAAAAAAATGCATTTTTATAAAAGAATTCTAATTTTCAAGAAAACCCAAAAAAAATTGTTTATTTTGTGTGATGCAAATTATTTATTGAATATTTGAGCATCTGTATGATCACCCCATTACATGATAGAGATTTAAGTTAAAATAAATCCAAGCTGCCTGCAAAAACATTTTTAAAAATAAAAAAGAAATGGTACCGAAAGGACATTAGAGAAATCTAGTGTAACCAAGTCCCCGTACCCTTAATCTCTGGTTCGTAGGAGTAAAATAATTCTCCCATTATTTTACTTAGGTGTCTAATCGGCCTACCGTAAACCGATTAGTGGCGACTCCTAGATAATAATCATTTACATGTTAAAAAACTTGAACCTTAAGTTGCGTTTTGGTATGAGCTTGGAAGAGCCCGAGCTAAGTTTAAAAACTTAGTAGTCCATTAATCTAGTTTTAGGTGGTGCACCCGAAATTTAGGTCGCGACAGCTTGGCGACTCCGCTGGGGACTTGTGTTAAAACACTTAGTGGACTTAGGCCAATTTTCCATTTTCTTTTTAAAAAAAATGTTTTTGTTTGGCAGCGAAGACACCAGGTATGTCCCTAACATTTCTAAGGTGTTAAATGTTCTTGTAGATGGGAGGTATAAGGAGAGTAGTCTTTGCTAATCCTTGTCTTGCAGGAAGGAGTGGGGAAGAATAATTTATTTTTCCTAGATTTAGAAGTGTTGTTTGCATTTAAACTGTTTTGCATGTTTTACTGCTTTAGCACTACACTATTGCACACACAACCTGTGGTCGGACCTGGGCTGCGATAGGATTTCTAGGATGGTGTTAAGAAGGATACTTCCTCAAAAGCGAGACTGCTATGTAGAGATTGACCTTCTCTTCCTTGAAAGTCTTTTTATGGTGTCAAATGTGTTTGTCCATATCCGCGAGACTGCGTGAATATCAGATATTCTATTCAACTGAGCCGGAGTTAGGGGAACCTGACACGTTAATGTGAGACTGCAACGGTCAGATTATTCTCTTAGCTCCACTTTGTTAAGCCATTTAGAGTAGAAATCGAGCCTCACGCCTCATGTGCATGTCTATGTGATTGCCATTGATTTTATTTGGTAAAGTAAGTATTCTATTCCTGTACCATGCAATTTATTTTGTCGTACTTTTGGGTCTGTCCATGACAATTTAGGTCAATCATTGATTTGATTCATTTATCAATTAGAAATGAAATGAGAAATTGCTAGGGAATGATGCATTTAAAAAAAAAAAATTGGAGAATTTGTTTTTACGTCATGTCTAGAAAATTTGGTTTTACTAGGATATCCATTTTTTTTAGGAAATTCCCTTTTTGCACAGACTTTTCATGAGTAAATAAAAAATGAAAAAAAAAATCGATTAGATCATTGTCATGGATCTCTATTTTCACCTCATCCTTACATGTTCCAATTTATTTGAATCAAGTGATTATGGAGTGATCTCGCTCACCCATCCGTACACGGTCGAGAGCTAAAATGGCGGATCAAAACGATGTGCTAGACCGTATCATTGACAATGTGAACAAGCAAATTGCACACCTCCAAAGTCAAGTAGATGAATTGTCTGCTACTCTGGCTTTTCTTATCAAGCAGAAGAGCTGTGATGACATAGGTACTTTATCTTCGGTGAGAAATTGCGACTCGAAGAAGAGAGCCAAGAGAACTTTTGAATCGTCTCATTTTCCTAAGGTGGCTGAATTTGATGCCACCATGAAGAGACTAGTGACATATCTAGAAGGAAGAATCTCTGACCTGGAGGGTTCGCAAGATCAAGGAGGGTGAAGAACTCAAGCCCACATGATTCATGGTCTTAAGTAGATCGCTTTCCTTATTTAATTAGGGGCATGTTTAGTTACACCTTCCTCTGCGTGGGAATTTTGTATTGCTTTTCAGGGATTGGTTTCAATTTCTTTTGTTTTGCTTTAATGCTTGAATATCACATTTTTCATTCCAATAAATGTAATTTGATTGATGAATATCAATAAAATTACAAATTTTGTTTTGAGGACATGATGGGATATGCTAAACCAGCCCGGTGACGATATCCAACAATGAAAAAAATCATCCATGGGGAAATTTTGAGGACTGGAATTCTTCATACTTCCTCATCTAAAAATTTCAAAAATAAAATAAAATAAAATAAATCATTTTTCAAGCCATTTCCAAAAGCATGTAGTAGGTTAGCCTTGTTCAATTTTCTAACTCATTTACTTCATGTTTCAGAGCATTACTTTTTCGGTCTGATGAGAAAGCATCTGGAAAAGGCACAACAGGTTGCAATTGGCCCAATTGTCAATAACACATTTCTACAGAGTTAATGTGACAGATTGGGGGCATGACAGATTTTGGTAGTGACTCGACTGAGATAAGATCTCTGCCCAAGCCAAAAATGGATATTCCATCTGCTTTTACTTTGATGTTACATAGTATCATATTCATGCACGTTCTCTTGTGCAGGGGCAAAAGTGGATTTTCAGTCTTGAATGATAGGGGACAATCCAAAGACATCAACTGCTGAGGCAATTCCATTGTAGAGGAATCCTTGAATGAATGCTTAAAATCATTTTGCAATGTGGAAAACTGTTTGTTTTGAAGTTGACAATTTTTCATGCCTAAAAAAGGATTTTGCATGATGACTCTTAGCCACCAATTCCACTAAAGAACATCAAGATGGACTAATTTAATGAATGATGTGGAATTGATTGAGCATACTAAATGAGACGAGTCGGGATGATGAAAGGCAAACCTTATTCTATACACAGTCCCCTACTCATACACTTGCGAGATGAATGTAGAAAGATTCATATACACAAGGTAAAGAGTTCTCTCGCAAAAGATACGGCAACCGAAATGATGAGGGGCAGTTTATTTCTCTATCTTAAACACTATAGGTGATCCATTGCTCAACCCATTTGAGCCTTATACACTTGTGAATTTTTTTTTTTTTCAAATTACCCTTGTCAAGGACCACCCCACATCGGGGCAACTGGGAGATAAAATGGCATCATGAGGTGAGGAAAATGAATTGAAATTTTCTTGCTCTCACTTGCATCAATCTTCTAGTTATGCTATTACGTTGAATTCATGTGGTAATTTAAGTGCCTTAGGATGATGAAGAGCATTTCTTTCTCTATCCTACATACTTATATCCTTTGCATAGCTCACTTGAGCCTGCAATTTCATTTTTTTAAACCCAGTTGATGATCATCCCCCACACTGGGGCAAGGCAAAAGGCAGATGAAGACCCTTGAAAGTTCGAGTATCATTGTTTGACGCATACATAGAAATCAACATAGAACTAAGGGGCATGAAAAAGCAGTGTGCCTGGTAAAAGCAAGGCCAATGCCCATAGATGAAAAAGAGAGTTAAGATAAGGTGACTGTCAATTGCAAGAATTGAATCCCGATGGAGCAATACTCAAAGAACTCAAATGTTGAGTTTTTATAATCAATGGGGCACCTCATGAAGACAATCCCCGATGGTGAAAAAAAAAACTGGTGGCAATGCCAAGATGATCATCAACTCTCACCCTTTACATATATTTTGAGCCTAATGATCCTTTTGTTTCTCAACCCATGAACCCAGCTTATGTTACGTCCCTTACAAAGTCTCATTAGATTAGGACACTTGAATTAATGTAGGGGTTCATATGTTTATAAGTATCGCTCGAAGAAGTACGAGCAAGATTATTTCTTTTTCATTTTGCAGGGTTTTTGACTTGTAAACCCGGAGATGATTGCGAAGCTGTTCTTTCAATAGCCTTGACTCAAAGAGTCCATTTGTTAAGCCGTTAACCAAGCCCACGATATGGTCCATGTTAAAGACCTCTCAGATTGGTAAGGTTGTACCGCTTGCGAGAATACTCGAACCCCTGTCAATATGGTGAGATGGAGTGATTCTCTTCTAAATGAGAGTGAGTGAAAGTCCTTTCTAATCGAAAGTCTCTCGTTTAGTATTCTTAATAAATCCATGTCATGAATGAAAATTGTCTCGGACGATAATTCTCTCTAGTGGAAATTTGGGTGATGCAAAGGTCATTATGCATGAACCCCGATTGAATTGATAAAAACTTCAGTGGATTTTGAAGTGTGTGTTCTAGAATAGCATTAATTGCTTATTTCTTTGGTGAATGCACTTTTGCTCTAATCATGTCTGACAAGTAATGTTTTCTCAAAGACCCAAGAGCTCCTAACATTCAAGTTCATTTCAGAATGCCTCATGATATTAGGAGATGATGAATCATCACGAACATTCAAGGTCCATCATTGATGTTCCAAAATTTTACCAGGAGGTGAAAGATCTCTACAAGATATCTAAATTCCAGAAGACATATCCCTAAGAATCAGAGATATCATCAGATAAGTATATCAACCATACTCTAAATACTTGTCATTGTGCAGGTATTCTCTTTCAAGTACATTGACACTTGACTCAGTCAAGTTGTCCTTTATATCGACCTGGCATGCTTTCGTAGCCCAGAGTCCCTCTCATCGACCCGGCGTGCTTCTGTAGCCCGATGTCCTTTAAATCGACCTGGCGTGCTTTCGTAGCCTAGAGTCCTTTTCATCGACCCGACGTGCTTTCGTAGCCCGGTGTCTTTTATATTTTCCTAGCGTGCTTTCGTAGCCCAAAGTCCCTCTCATCGACCCGGCGTGCTTCTGTAGCACGATATCCTTTAAATCGACCTGGCGTGCTTTCGTAACCTAGAGTCCTTTTCAGCGACCCGGTGTACTTTCGTAGCCCAGAGTCATTTTCATTGACCCGACGTGCTTTTGTAGCCCGGTGTCCTTTATATTGACCTGGCGTGCTTTCGTAGCCCAGAGTCCTTTTCATCAACCCGATGTGCTTTCATAGCCCGGTGTCCTTTATATTGACCTAGCGTGCTTTCGTAGCCCAGAGTCATTTTCATCGACCCGGCATACTTTCGTAGCCAGGTGTCCTTTATATTGACTTGGCGTGTTTTCGTAGCCAGAGTCCTTTTTATCGACCCAGTGTGCTTTCGTAGCCCGGTGTCCAATATATTGACCTAGCGTGCTTTCATAGCCTAGAGTCCTTTTCATCGACCCGGCGTGCTTTCGTAGCCTGGTGTCCTTTATATTGACCTGGCGTGCTTTTGTAGCCTAGAGTCCCTTTACATCGACCCGGCACGCTTTCGTAGCCCGATGTCCTTTATATTGACCTGGCGTGCTTTCGTAACCTAGAGTCCCTTTCATCGATTCGGCGTGCTTCCGTAGCCCGATGTCCTTTGATATGACCTAGCGTGCTTCTGTAGCCCAGAGTCCCCCTATCAAATCGGCGTGCTTCCATAGCCCAATGTTCCCCTTCATCGACATGGTGTGCTTCCATAACCCAGAGTCATCTCATTAATTTGGGAGACATATCCCCCAAGGAACAGAGATGTCACTAGGTAAGTATATCTCTATTCATACCTTAAATACTTGTCATTGTACAGGTATTCCTTTTCAAGCACTGGCACTCGATGGAGTTGCACCCCAAAGATTTTTCTCAGATTTATCAGGCGACCGTAAAATTGTACGAAACCTGGAAAATGAATCCCCATTTAGGCGACCGTAGAATGGTACGGGTCCTGGAAAACAGATCCCCGTTTAGGCGACCGTAGAATGATACGGGTCCTAGCCAACCTCAATTCAGGCGACTATAGGATGGTACAGGTCCTGGAAAATCATTTTTCTTCGTCAAGGCGACCGTAGAATGGTACGGGTCCTGGAAAATGAATCCCCGTTTAGGCGACCGTAGAATGGTACGAGTCCTAGATACAAACAAATAATGCCATACTGGGCAACCGTAGAATGGTACGGGTCCTAGGAAAGCAGTCTCTTCGTAAAGTCATGTTACTATTTTGGGCGACCATAGAATGGTACGGGTCCTGGGAAAGCGGTCTCTTTGCGAAGTCATATTACTATTCTAGGCGACTGTAGAATGGTACGAGTCCTGAACATGTGACGCCAACTATCTTGAATCATTCTACACTCATTGAGGGTAAGTAATTCCAGGTAAGTTCTTTTATCATTTGCATTAGCATTTCCATGCATCATATAAATTGTATTAAAAAAAAGGAATTCATTTTCCAACAAAAAGTCATTTAGTGCATGTGCATAATTAAAATTAGGTCTCAATTTGTCTTTGAATGCAACCTCTACAAGCTCATCTTCAAAGAGGGGCAGCTGTTGACATCTAATTTTGGAAAAATAAAATTGCATTTTGAACAAATAAAAAGAAAAAAAATGAAAATGGGGGAAATTGATTTGATTGAATTATGCAAGGAAATATGGAATTCTGATGGATGTCCGAATTTTGTAAATGCAGCAACAATTTTGAAATCAAGTGAAAAATGGGCAAGAATTGAGCTAATTGCCAAATCATACAGATTTGATTTAATGTGACAAGAAATGGTAACTCGGGAAATGCCATGTAAAGAGACCGTTTCGAATCACTATAAAAGATAGGCTCATTTTTCATGATAGCAGGGGGGCTTTTTCGAAAAAATTGAGAGCGATTTTGGAAGAAAAAAATTCGAGAGAATTCATGCAAAGGGAGAGGGGAGTTTGAAAAAGAGAAAAATTGTGAAAGAAAGAAGAAAGGTCAAGTTAGCAGAAGGAAGAAGTCGCTTGAAGGGACGTACAGCAGCAGGAGAGAGAAAAAAAGAAAAAGAAAAAGAAAAAGAAACCAAAAACTGTTCATCTTCTTCGTCGTTCCTCGCTGCTCGACCCGCCGCGCCTCCACAGTCACCGATTCCGCGCCGGCCACCGCATCGACGTCTCCTCCGCCAGCCCATCGCCATTCGTTCGCGAAGCCCCCACGCCGGAGGCCGCCACACCTCTGCAGCCGTCACCGCCTCGCTCGCCGCCGTTGCGACGCTCGCTCCGTCTCTCTCTGCCCGCCGGTCCGCGATCCCGAGCCGATCCCGACGCCCCTACGCCGCCTCTACGCTGCAACGCTCGGACCCAACACCAGCAGCCCACGCCGTGCCTCTCGCATCCGCTTTTGCCAATGCCACGCCACCCTCCGCCCGGCGCCGACCAACCTGCTGCTCAAATCCCACGCCCGGCTCTATTGGTTATCCCGCGCCCGTGCCGACGCTACTGCTCTCCTTCATTAGGTAGTTTATTTTTCATTTTTTTTGTTTTATTGTCATTTATTTATTCATTTTAAATTTTGTTATTATTATTTAAGTTAGAATTTGGTTTGTCAATGTTAATATTTGTGTATTTTGTAGGCATTATCCGCTAGGATGTTGTCCGGAATTATTGTAATTATTAATTTAATCCGAGAGACATCGGATTTTTTTTTAATTATATTAATTTGTGGGCTTTTTGGTAGAATTTTAAATCATTATAATTATTAATTTGATCCGTAAGATTTCGGATCAGATTTTTAATTATTTTGATCCCTTTGTTGTGATAATTAGGATTAGGATAATCGTTAATTTGACCTGTGAGACCACATGTTATTTTTTCGATTATTTTAATCCTTTATTTTATTAATAATTTAGATTTAACATTTATTTAATAATTACTTATCTTAAGAAAAATCAAAAATCAAAAAATCAAAAAAATCAAAATTCTGCATGAGCATATAGGTTTAGTAAATCAAACATGTAGGTTTAGTAAATTAGAATTTTCTTAGGATTACATTTTTAGGGTTGCATTTTTTAGAAATAAGTTAGGGTTAGACCTAAATTAATTTTTTTTTTTTAGATAATGTCCGCACGTTTTAATTATCTCATTTTTCAAAAAAAATAGTTTTCTAAGATAGGATAGGGTTTAAGTCAAATTAATCCCTAGAATAAATTAGAAAATTATCCCTTTTTAGATAGTTTAATTAGGGTTTTTATTAATTCTGAATTTCAATAAAAAAATACAAAAAATACTAGGTGCATGTTAATTAGTTCGCATAATAGGATCATTTAATCAGAATTTATTCATTAGTGAAGTTAGGTCATGAGGTGCATAATAACTAGTTTGCATAATAGGCCCATTTAATTATAATTTGCATATTAATAAGATTAAGTCATTTAGTTAAAAAATGCATTTTTATAAAAGAATTCTAATTTTCAAGAAAACCCAAAAAAAATTGTTTGTTTTGTGTGATGCAATTTATTTATTGAATATTTGAGTATCTGTGTGATCACCCATTGCATGATAGAGATTTAGGTTAAAATAAATCCAAGCTGCCTGCAAAAACATTTTTAAAAATAAAAAAGAAATGGTACCGAAAGGGTATTAGAGAAATCTAGTGTAACCAAGTCTCCGTACCCTTAGTCTCTGGTTCATAGGAGTAAAATAATTCTCCAATTATTTTACTTAGGTGTTTAATCGACCTACCGTAAACCGATTAGTGGCGACTCCTAGATAATAATCATTTGCATGTTAAAAAACTTGAACCTTAAGTCGCGTTTTGGTATGGGATTGGGAGAGCCCGAGCTAAGTTTAAAGACTTAGTAGTCCATTAGCCTAGTTTTAGGTGGTGCACCCGAAATTTAGGTCGCGACAACAGCAAAGATTATTAATAGAAAAGAATAGGCCAGGGAAAGAGACCCTTTCTGGCGGAGATGACCACATCTCTAGCACCTCATGCATCGGTCTGATAATCGCCAGGCTTCTGCCACAATAAAAGTCGATTCCTTTGGCCTTCAGTTATACTTGATATGTCGAAAATTCGGTCAATCTTAAACGCACATTGTCATGATTTCATAGTTTGTCATCACATCATCATTATTTCGTAGTTTGTCATCCAACAATAAATTCACATATATGTATTAAGTAATACCATATTGCCATGTCAATGCGGTCCCTTACCATTCAAATTGTGACACGCCTTTATCCTTATGCATCTCAGGCCATTCCGGGGGTCAGAAGCAGGTCGCTCAGAGAAGTCCAAGGATGAGAAGAGAGAGCAATGGTGGGAGTCGCTGGAAAGTTGGGCTGGTGGTGAGGGTCCCAGCGACCACGTTTCCGTGGAGGAGGGCGGCAGTGCCATCGGTGGAGCAGGAGGTGGTGGCGTGGAGAGCGATGGCAAAGAAGCGGGGGTGCAGGATGGCAATGAAACTGTTGTTAGGGAGTTTTCAAGTTTCGCCACTGCCAAGAGTTAAGCATGGTTCACGTAATCTTAGAGACCTGTTAATGTTGAGATAAAGTGAACTAGAAGCACGAATTGTTTTTGGTTTTCTGTGTGTTTTGTTATGATAATTATTTCGAATTTGCTTGCCGAGCTCTAAGTCGTCGTCCAGGTTGAGCTTGAGCCCCTCCCCCATGACCATGAGCTTCACCAGCGAAGGAGGAACAAGAAGAAGGAAAGTGAGAGGAAAGAGATTAACGGCAGCGGTGAAAGAAGAAACGAAATTGTGTGGGACCCATTTTTAATTCTGACTTGCTTTTCAGTTTTTTTTTTTTTTTTTTTTTTTTGCTGGGCAAAAAATTATTATTTCTGTTAAAGTATGTGAAAAATAGTAACTAAATAATATTGTCATTATGAGTACAAATTAATCATATTTCAAACCAATAAAAATTTGCATATAAAAGTACACTTTATTTTGATTGTAATTTTTTTATTATAAAAATATCACGCAAAACAACTGAATTTTATTATTACCTCATGCTATCTAATGTCTAATTCTTTTTAGAGATATGTACACTAGAAGTTCTAAAACTTGTGGCGAAAATATAATTGAGTTCTAAAACTTTCAAAAAGTGCAATCAAATCATAAAACTTGTCAAATTGATACAATCGAGTCATTACAATAACACCATCAATTTGTTTAATGGAAAAGGTTGACATGACATTTTTTAATTAATTTATTTTTCTTATGTTGGAAAAAAAAATGCAAGATCATGGTCGGGGCTGCCACTGCCGCCTATTGCCAAGGCTGACGTTGCCTAGCAAAGCCTCACTGACCCCGGGAAAGGAACGGCAATTTGGGTGACGCCGACCCTCGCTTGGGTCTAATGATGATCATTGGCCCTTGCTGGCCATAGGTGAGGGCCAATGTCGCCTAGATCTAGGCAAGTCGTGCTAGCCCCAACCGAGGCGTCACCCAAATCTAGGTGAGCCTCATCCGTCCTAGGCCGACGATGGCCTTGCCTAGGTCAACAAGGGTTGCCCCGCCTTCGTCACCTAGGCCTGGCAAAGGGCAACCTTTGCTAGCCACCCTCTGGCGATGGGCGGCAATAGCAACCCCTACCAGAATCCTAGAACTTTTTTTTTTTTTCAGTTTTGTTTTTCAAATTCTTTTAGCTTTTTTTTTCTAGTTTTTTACTATTATTTAAATAAGATTTAAGGCAAAAAGTAATAAAAATGCCACGTAGGAAAAATAAATTAATTAAAAAATACCACTTCAACACTTTCCGTTAGGTAAGTTGACGGTATTAACGGAATGACTCGATTGCAATAATCTGATAAGTTTAGAACTTGATTAGACTTTTTGTAAGTTTTAAAACTCAATTATACTTTTACAAGAAGTTTTAAGAATTATAGTGCACATATCTTTTTTGTTAATTAATTTATATGAATATAAAATGATGTAATCATTTTTACAAATTCAAAATATATGTTAATATGGCTATATTACGTTTTTATTTGATTGACAAGTTTCAATATATGCTCGGTTTGGTTAGCATTTGACTAATCTCAAATAATATCCAATTCCTGATCTTCTTAAGTAGTCGAAGACCCGCGTCTCGCCACACAAAACTTTTTCACAATCTTGTTAAGATGAAAATTTGATAACTATGTTTTGGGTTGCAAGATGCAATCTCCCTTGGCAAAATAGGTCGTCGATGGAAAATTTACAATGGGCCATCAAATCTCTCTTCGGCAATGAAATCGCGCATTGTATTGCCCGATTTGCCTTTGGGGCCCTTTGTCATATAATTTGAAAGACAAGGAACAACATCCTCTTCAGGAGCCAAGCTCTGTTTGTGCCTGTGCTGCAAATGTATCTCGTCAAAGCTGTTAAGGACAAGACTATTACGTTTAGCAATGCGGTAGACACACCAAGGAATAGGAGGATTCAAAGAAGCTGGGGACTTGATCCCCTTATTTTCTCTTCCGAGGTGTCAGATCTTTCTTTGTAGAGTTTGTTTGAGGGTTGCCAGAGTTGTGGCTTTCCCGCTTTTATTTTACTCTCGACACCCTTCCACTCCTTATGACTTGTTTGTTATTATGAGTGCAAGTTTTGTTGGTACCGAGATTATTTTGCTTTAAAGTTCCTTTGGTTAAAAGTCAATACTATACTTACCTTACCCAAAAAAATAAAATAAAATTGATAACTATATTATTATCATTATCTCATAGTGTGCTTCTCAAACTTAATACTCGTTTCACAATGCATAAAATGAGTAAACCAATGAATTAATTTTACCTAAATACAATACAATGAAAAATTATCCGATTTGTAATAAACCTATTATACAATAATTAATTTAGTTCTAAAATTTTCAATTTGACAAATTTGGTCATAAACCGTGGGATGATTTACAATGTAGTTATTTAGGCGAATTTAGACCATAAAATGTTGACTTGCTGGTGTAAGTAGTATTGGCGGCCCTGTATGGCGGATCAGCATTTGACGTGTAAAACCCAGCGTGAATTGATGTCGTTTTACAAATTCTTTTGATTTTTTTTTCTTTTGCTTTCTTTATTATTTCTTCCCTTGTTACTCTTCATCCTCTTCAAGGATGAACAGTACCACCATGTTTGCAGAGCAGGAGGAGCAAACTTAACACTCCGTCGCAACCTCCACCGCATGACGTTGCCATGCCACCGCTGTTGGTGAACTTAACACTCCTCCATGCTAGCCGAGCTCGTCTCAGTCGATATCTCCCAAGCTGGATGGCCATGACCGAGCCTTCACCCACAGCTTTACCACAATTCACACATGCAACATCTGCTGCTGCACCCGAGCACTCGCCGAGAAACTTGCCACGGATCCTCACTGTACGGGAGGTACCTGCGTGCGATACCCTCAGGGCCTTCTTCGCCACCACCATCATGGCCGAGCCATGGTCGAGCAACTCCTCCAAATCTCGGCCTAGCCATGGCCAATCCTTCTCCAGATCTCACCGAGCGATGGCTAAGCAACTCCTCTAGATCTCGGCCGCACCTTCTGTAAATGGAAGCTATAAGTTCATCCAAAGAAGCAGAGAAAATAAGAATGAACCAACAAACAAAAAAAAAACATAAAAGCAAAAAAAAGAAACTACTAAAAAAACGGGTCATTTTATCTAAAGTTGTCCACACCAAATTGCCAACCGTGTTACGTAGAATAATCAGCTATAACTGTGCCATGTCAACATTTTCATGCTGCAATTGACCAAAATAATTATATTAGAAAATTGTCAAATTGTAGGACTATCTTAGCAAAATGTGAAAATTTAATACTGAATTAACATTTGTATAATTGGTTTAGAAGTGATTGAATAACTTCTACAATACAAAATGTATTTTGTACATGGGTAATACATCTTACTTTAAAAAAGTGAGTATTTTATCATAAATTAGTAATCACGCAAGAGACAAAAGTTTTATTGAAAATAACATATTTAATATAGGGATAAACATATTGGATGTCCTACAACTTATTTTGCACTTTTTAAAAATTTTAGAACTCGATCGCATTTTTGTGATAAATTTTATATTTTTTTTAAAGTTCTAGAACTCAATTTCCCTTTCGTGATTGCACTTTTCATAAGTTTTGACACTCAATTGTACTTTGGTAATAAGTTTTAGGACTAGTGCGCTTATCTCTTTAATTTAGTCCGGTACTCTTATAATATTTTGGTGCTCCACAAGGTCTCATGAAAAGTTGACATTGGGCCCTATTAGAAGATTGCCGACCCCCCCCCCAACCCGACTTTTATTTTTTCATTTTTGAAAAATAACTTACGGTCAATAACATATTAGAAGGGCATATAATCCTCAAAATTGGGTTTCCTGGTATACCCATTTGGCTTTTCCCCCTCTAACCACGTCAAAAGACTCAACATTTAATATAATTACGCTTAACATTTGACAAATGTAAAGATCAATCTCCATGACAAAAACATTTTACAAAATGATCAAAATCTCTGGATTTTGATGGCCAATGTCATACATGCATTTCTTAGTTTCTTTTATTTGTATAACCCTTACTGGAGGCTTGGGGACCGATCGGTTTCCTTCAGTCCAAAACATCTTCAAATAATAAGGAGGGAACGTGAGCAATTTTTTCCCAATCTGCACTGCTTTTTGTTTGGCACCTTTCTTCCAGAGCCGGACATCTAGCAATTCTCAATTTCTTCAATGAGGTGAGGCGGCGCATCCCATTAGGCAAACACGTTAAACGTGGACAATTAATAATTTGAAGCTCTCGGAGCAAAGAGAAATTGCCAATCCATTCCGCCAAACTCACTAGACTCTCACAGGAATGAATAGTTAGATATTGCAGAGTGATGACATGTTGAATCCCTTCGGGTAACGTCACGAGTTTCGAAAGATATCCAATTGTAAGACCATGGAGTTTCATGAGAGATTGCCACTGGATACCATGCTCATCATCATGGCTTGACAAATCAAGTTCTTCACAATCCCAAATGGCGAGGTGCTGGAGCAAGGATAGGTATTGCATGCCCTGAGAGAGACTCTTTAGTTTGATGCAACTATAGAGGGTCATGGACTCAAGATTATTGAGGAATGGAAGTAGAGTCTCGAGCATTGAGTGCTCCAGATCCATCCCACCAATAAAATCAAGATTCTTTAGTTTAGAAAGAGGGATGAATTTGGAAGTTAATACTGCTTCTGATGGACAATTAGGAACCACCATCACTTGTTGTTTCAACAACTTCGCACTAACTCCCTCTAATTTCAACATTTCTATAGTGGGGAACAATGGCAAGGAATTTAGGTGGGGACAACCCCGTATTTGCACAAATGAAAGTTTTGGGAATGATGATTGTGAATCGTACTATTGATGATCCTGATCTGCTCCCACCATTTGCCTTCTTCCCCACCATCCTTTCATGTTGCGACAGTTGCAAAGGAGCAGTGTCTCCAGAGATGGGAAGAAAGGGTGTGCATTATTGGATTGTGCAGGATCGCTTATCTCTTGGATGAACTCCAAGGCATCCAAGCCCAAGAGATTCAACTTCCTTAGGGAAGGGAGTGCGCTCAAGGTTGGCAAGT
The DNA here is from genome assembly GCA_014182515.1 of Eucalyptus microcorys. Lineage (NCBI taxonomy): Eukaryota > Viridiplantae > Streptophyta > Magnoliopsida > Myrtales > Myrtaceae > Eucalyptus > Eucalyptus microcorys. Next base: position 29,661,978 of record CM024569.1, read on the forward strand.
GCTTCCATCCTCTACATCCATAGAGTTTAAGGTCAACAAGATTCTTGATGAAGGAAAGCCATCTTGGTGGACCCCTACCTATACAAAAGGATATGGTCAAACGGGCCAAATTTGGGTGTGGTCTAAGGTTCTCCCACATGATCAATTCATCACTGTCACTTCTATCATCTTGCTGCCCCCACAACCACTCTAACCTCAAGGAACGGAGGCGTTGTTTTTCCCTTAAGTGACCTTTACTCGGAGCCAGATGAAGGAACTCCAACTTTCCAAGAGTAATGGACCCAGTCAATCTGCTTAACCCACCCAACTCATCTAATCTTCCCACACCGCCAGGTACTTTATGATCCATCTTTTGTATGATGAATTGAGATAAAGTCTGAAGCGAAGATAAATGATTCAACCCACGTGGCGTGTGGCTTAGTGAGTCACACCGCTCAATTAAAAGGTGTCTAAGGTTGACCAATTTCCTCAAATCTTTTGGAAGTATCGTAAGCTTCTTGCAACTAGAGAGTTTAAGGGTCTGCAAGTTCAACAAATCTGTGATTGAATCCGGCAAACTCGTAATGAATAGGTTTTCAGAAACATCAAGAAATCTTAGCTGCTTTAGTCGAGTCCCCAAGGAAGGAGGGATACAAAAATCTACATAGGCCAACACCAATGTTCGACAATGCCTGAACTTGGAGAAGATCGAATAATATTCATTTTGGGATAAGTTCTTCAAAGAAAGAAATGTTCGAAGATTTGTCACTTCAAGTAGAGGGGTCACTTCCTCTAGCGAGGATGATTGTGAAGCAAATGATGCATGTCGAATTCCTCCAACCGTGCTGCCTTCATTGAGATTAACCATCTTACACTCATCTCCGGCTACTTTCAAGGAAAGATCATGCATGAGATCATGCATCTTGAACATTTGCATCTCACCTGTATCATAATCAACCACTCCAACTTCAAGGAATGACCTACATAATAGCTCCGAGACATAAAAATCCCCAATCTCTTCTAGGTCCTCGTTCTCGTTCAATGACTCAATAAAGCCTTGTGCTATCCAAAGCTGTATCGTTGTCTGTTTGTCAAAGACATAATCTTTTGGAAACAATGCACAGTATGCAAAACAATGTTTTAACCATGACGGAAGATGATCATAGCTAAGCTTGAGGACATCCATAATTCCATGGTCCAACTTATCTATTTTTGATAGTTCATGCTCTTTGAAATAGCGCCAGTCATATTCCTTTTTGTTATATAAAAGGCTGCCTATAGTTCTAATGGCAAGGGGAACACCTACGCATTTTTTAACTATATCTCGACCTATCTCCTCTAACCTTAGGTCCAATGATTCTTCCTCATCTCCAAAAGCCATTTTCTCAAATAATTCCCATGACTTATCTTCAGACAAGCCATGGAGAACAACTGATTTCGAATTTGTAGTCTACACGACCAACTGATTACGCGTGGTAATGAGTATCTTACTCCCCCATGTACCACCCGTTAGGAAATGTCGGAGCTCCAACCATCTCTGGCGATCTTCATTCCATAAGTCATCCAAAACAAGCAAATATTTCTTCCCATCCACTACCTTACGAAGGTGCCTCTGCAGCTGGTCGAGAGATTTATTCTCAATGTCATGTAGATTTGTCATCTCAGGATCTCCTGGACACATATCGTGGGCAGATTTCAATATTTCTTTGATGATCAAATCCATATCAAAGTTTTCAGGATCCCCGTGACAAACCCACATCTTAAGCTGGAAGCAGTCTTTTACTTTGTCATCATTGTATACCAACTGAGCAAGGGCAGTTTTTCCAACTCCTCCTAAACCAACTATGGAAACAACCGAAACACTCTCTCTAGAGGAGGAATCAAACAACTCCTCGATGATCACCCTCTTATCCTCTCCTCTACCAATTATTTCTTCCTCGCACGCAAAAGAGTGAGTGGTCCTCCTCCTCACCATAGCAACAATTGCCTCGCTCTGATGCCTTTCTAAATGAAAGTCCTTATCATTTTTAATCTGATCTAGTTTCTTCCTTAGTTCCTGAATCTTATTAGCCACTTTCAAGCGGTGTGCAAACTGATTCGATTTGGAGAAGAAAACGCGTACCTCTTTCGACATCTTGTTGCCCGAAGTGACCTTCCGTCTCAGATCTTCAGTTGTGACATCATCGAGCAAGTCATGTACGTCATACATCACGTCTTTGAGCCTCTTCAGCCAGTGCTTGACCTGGTATTGATGCCATCGCTGCTTCTCGGCATCCAAAACCACAGCTTGGATGGTCTCCACGGTATCCTTAAGGCTTTGGAGCTCCTCTCTCGCACCACATACAAGTTGGATCTTCGAAGAGGTTATGGAACCGGCCAATTTCAGTATGTCGGCAGCGAGGTTGAAGAGCACAGCTTCTGCCATTTTTGATATAGCCCACCTTCTTTCTTGCTTGTGTGGTTAACGTTAATGGTTTCCGATGAGGAAAGCAAATTCTTTTTTGCAAGTGGGAATGGAATTGACCGACAATAAGATAAGCATGGCCACATGTTAGGTAATACCCAAGACTTTGGGTCCAGAAAAAAGGGGTCCAGAAAAAAGGGACTCAAGAAAGGAAGAGGAAAAGACCCCGAAGGCCTCGGGATCGAAAAAGGATGTGGCAAAAGCAAAGCTGGTTGCTCTGTTTGTTTAAAGAAATTTGCCATTTTTTAAACTTCATTTTCCATCTGAACATGAAAAATGTACTTGAAAAAGCGTTTGGCAACACGTTGAGTACAGCTTCCAAACGAAAACAATTTCCAAAATTGTTGAAGCAATTGAAGAATTAATTAATGAATAGAAAGATTGTCGATGAAATGCTCTCTAGTGTTAGTATGGTCAAGAGGTTTCTCGCAAATTTAAAGACACGTGTTAAAGTGACGTACATTAGGTGGTGGGTTAATACACCCATGTTTACACAAATAGAAATATGGATTTTTACTAGTCACATCACCGCACTTATATCTCTTTTACACAAACAAACCTGCTTTTACCTCTCCGGCTGCTGGACCCCGATTTTGATCTCTATCTCAATTTATTAGTCTCTGTGTTACGTTCTATGCTAAACTGTTATCTCACAACTTCCTCTCCCACTCCTTAGATAATAGGGAGGATTTCACCTCTTCCAATGTAACCTCAGTACGCTTCTATAGCAGCAACTTAGTAAAGTGCTCTCACGACTTTAGTAGAGATACTAAAAATGTTCTTCATCGTCTAGAATTTTACTTGTGATCTTTAAATCTATCAAGAGTTTTTTAAACTTATCTAGGTGGGATTTGATAGACGTTCAGTTTATCGAAGATGTATAATGGCCGACTTATATAGTGATAGAAGACGTATGATGGAACTTTATTTCGTGTTTTTGTCACACACTAAATACAACGGCAACAATCCGAAATTTCTCAATTAATATTGGGTCGTGTATTTTTCAACAGCCCAAATTCGAGACATAATTTTACAGTGGTTCTACCATTTTCATGGGTTAAATGGCTAGCTTTCGCATTTCCACCAGTACTCAGACAAGACGTTTGATATTGATCTTGATAAAGGGGGATTGGATGCTTTAATGGAGCCAAAGCATGGGTATAAGCTTGGAGATCAATATTTATCAATGGTATTGATACAATTTCAATGAATGTTTTGATATAAATATTCCCGGATGCTTTTAAGGAATTTAGCTTAGAATGTCCAATAAAGTATACAGCTCAGTAGATGAATTTTTTCGCTTATCACCAGGTGAAATGAGTTCTAACATCAGGGGGAAAATTTTTATATGTCTCGAATGGCAGAATGACATGTTCGACTAACGTCTCTTTTCTTTCAATTATGTTGTTGACTAGAGTGGCTACTCTGCATAGTTGATTTTTCTGAAAAGCAAATCTTAAGTAGTTTCTTGATGTAGGAATCAGATGCAAGATGAGCATGAAATCTCTCACTTATTTATCATGTTGTGATGTTTCAATTCAACACCTTCTTTTCCATTTTCCTATTTCCAGAGTTGCTTTTCTCTAAGTTGAGATTTGGCTGGATAACGAGTACGGAGTATCCATGCCTTCAGACCTTTATGGTGATTGCTGTCAAAGAGAGTCCTGCCGTGTTGCAGCTGATAACATCATCCTTTAATTGCTCGTCACTTGACTGTAACAGTAACCAGGTGAGGGAACTGATTGAAGTGTCTTTGAGGCACACACATGTTTTATGTCGACATAAGTAGTTCTTCTGTGGTAGCACAAGAATACTTAACAAGTTGCTTTTCCTACTTGGTTGACATCGCAGTTCTCTTTTCTCCTGCTAGTTGGCAGTAATTATGTTTTACTAGATTTTAAGACAGTATGCTGCTTCTGCAGAAGCTTGAAACTGCTTGTTGAATTTTCAGATTTCCAGGATGCATAAAGAACTTGAGAATGAGAATAGGATTCATGAAGGGTACCTCACTGGTTCTGATGTGTTGCACTCTCTCAAGGATCTTCGACTGGGAGCTAAAGGTGCCCAGAATAAACTCAATCCTGGACGTTGTGTACAGCTTATTCTAAGCGATCAAAACTCACGATATAGTTATAGAACGGTACTTCTTGACGCACAAGAGCAATCCGTAACCTTTTTGCGCCATTGTGGTGTCATAATTGTGCCTAAGTTCTTCAATTTGCTTACCAAATGTGTGGCTACATAAAGACTTTCCCATTCCCATCCGCATGCGGTCCTGGCTGTATGAAATCCAAGAACGCACCTTTTTGAAACTTCAACATTAACCACAGCATCGGTTAAGGCATAACTCCTACTCAACCAGTATCTGTTCTGTGTCAGCATAGTTATGTATGGGGATATGTCATATATGGATATGGGAATCTCATCAATGAGGGGATTGTAATACTGCAGATCAAGAGGGAATATATATATACCGTCAAAATCAGAGAGCATGAGCAAAGACATAGTAAGGAGCGGATTCAGATTCGTCGGTCCAACTGTAATTCACCCCTTCATGCAAACTGCTGGCCTCACCAATGACCACTTGATCACTCGCCATCGCCACCTTCAGTGCCTGGCATAAGCAGACCAGACCACCGCTCGATCCGTCCTCCCATGGAAACCGCAAGAAAGTGGAACCCATTTGTTACCTGCTTGTGATTTCCTTGTTTACTTTTTCAGGCGACTGAATTTGATTGAGATTGGTAGTGTGGATAGAGTAGCTATAGTTAGACAGAGAGTGGAGAAGATGAGCTGTTTTGGATATATTGATAGTGATGTAACTAATAGGTAAGCGATTACGTATAGAGATGGGAGATGGATAAGATCTGGACAGGTGGAAAGAATAAGCGCATATGTGCAATTGTAGCTGCAATTTGGGAGGGGTGACCATCACGCCTGCATTATTTGGGTGTGTAAGGGCATGGAAATGCATATAAGGAAGAGTAGGGCCACAAGCCTCGCCAGTCGCCGCTCTCTTCATCTATATCTCTTTGAACATTTTTGCATTTGGCTATTGTGGAGGGAGTTTGAGCAGGGCCGAAAAAGGCCAAAAAAGAACAATTAAAATGGAAAATGACACAAATGATCTCTGAACTTTAGTCTGATAGGCAATGCAATCCATGAACTTTTAATTCGTTTAATGTGATTAATGAACTTTTAATTTGTTTAATGTACTCCCAGAACATTTGATACATGTTCAATTTAGTCCATGAATTATATGAAAATATTCAATATTATCCCTGAACTTAAATTAATTAAAAAAAAATATTGAACATTTTCAAATGGTCCAAGAATTAGTTTGACAAGTTCGGAATCACATTAAACAAATTAAAAATTCATGGACAACATTGAACATTGGGCTAAAGATTATGGACCACATTGAAAAAATTGAAAGTTGAAGGACCACGTTATACATTAGATCAGAGTTCAATAACTATTTATGTCATTACTCCAATCAAAAACCTCACCCAATATGACCCAAACTGGATTACGGGTTGCATTTGGTTCTAAGCAAACGCACATGACCCTACTGGTCCGGTTCAACCACACCCCTATTATTAAGGCTTTGGATTTTATGCCTCGGATACCATGTGCAAGTCGGATATTCGAAGAGGGAATAGAATTGGCCAATATAAGCATTTCGGTGGCGAAGATGAAGAGCACTTCTTCTTCTATTTTTAACTTCTTCTTTTTTGTTTATATTAGATTTAACGGTCTCCGATCTCTTTCGTCATTATGTTTATATGAGGATATCAGACTCTGGCAGGTGGGAATGGAGTTGACCACCAAGAAATTTTTTATACGACGGAAGATATATATACACATTTATGATATTAGAATCTCTCTTCTATTGATTAAATAAATAATTTTACCAAAATTAAAATATGTACACGTATCAAAGTCTTAGCCAGCCCTGCTTGTATAATAATTTTTTACACAAAAAAAAAAAAAAAAGAACATTTAAGAGGCTTTTACTTTGTCTTTTCTTTTTGCCTGGAAAGTAGACTCAGTCATCAACAGGATTACATTAACATGGTTGTGGTAGACTATGTTACTTTGGTCCGCTACTCAGAAACTGAATGAGATTGATGATCATGTCCAACTCGCTTACACTATAAGCATTGCGACTACTCATGATAATTTTTTTTTATCAAAACAATTATAAATCTATTGTAATTGTGCCAATTCAATTGTAAACTCTTTTTTTTTTGTCAATTGAATCATAAATCTTTTATATTTGTACCAATTTAGTCCATCTGGCTTAATTTTAATTAATCGCCGCCTACATGGATATCACACATCTTATGTGACACAACCAAGTACTAACATAAAATTTTTAATGATATTTTTGAAATTTTTATTTTTTTTCCTTTTTTTAAAAAATTATGTTTCTTTTTTTCTTTTTTTTTTTTTTCCCTTCATCTTCATACTCTAGCCAATCACTAAAACTCACTCAACAATCTGCCAAAGGCCCACTGAGATCAACCTCACTATCGACCTCGCCAAATCTAGCTAGGCTCACCCTCACTCAGCCACTGGCGTTGGCCTTACCAAATTTGGCAAGGTCAAGTCTTGCCATGCTTAGGCAAGGGTCAAACTCACCGGCCATTAGCAAGGTCGAAGCTCACCCTCACTAGCCCTCGTCAATTGTTGCCAAGGTCTACCGACTAGCTAGAGGATGAAAATGAAGAAAATGAAAAAAAAAAAAAAAAAAAAAAAAAGGGCAAAAGAAAATAAATAATTTGAAAAAAATTAAAATATTATTAAAAATTATTCACATCAACATCACTTGCTTGTCACGTAAGGCATAACCAAAGATTCATGTCGGCGTCGATTAGTCAAAATTGACAAGATGAATTAACTTGTTACAAATGTTTACAATTGATAAAAGAAAAATATTTAAAACTGAATTAGTATAATTATAATAAATTTAAGACCATTTTGGTAATTCTTTCAAAAGAAATCAAAATTTTAAGTGACCACAAAACGTGAACTAGATTGTAAACAAAGTGATGAACTTACTTACTTGTTAAAAATTAGCTCAAAAAAATGGAGATAAGATAAACAAAGTGATGAAAAACTAGAAAGAAAATACTGAAACTTAGATGCATCATACTAAAAATATTATCTGAAGGAATTAAAAAAAAAAAAAAACACTGGGATTAAGTCCACAAATAATAGAAAAAGCAAATCCCCCTCGGAATAGTTCTACACTGCCACGGCTCTCTCTCCCAATCCCATACATCCAAGAAAATCTTCCTTTCGTGACCGACAGCTTCTGGGTTGTTTTCAATCTAAGCAGAGGCTTACATAAGCATCTGGCTTTCCAGTTGTAGCCGCTCTGCGCAGTTATCTGAGGGAGGGAGATGGAGGCGAGCAGTAGCAAAGCGACCGTGGTGGGCCGGCTGCAGGCGGCGAAGCACAAATCCGGCAAGTCCTTCAATCAGATAGCGCAGGAGACCGGCCTCACCAACGTCTACGTGGCTCAGCTGCTGAGACGACAGGCCCAGCTGAAGCCCGACACCGCCCCGAAGATCCGGGCCGCCCTGCCCGACCTGCCCGAGGACCTCCTCCAGGAGATGATGAAGCCCCCCATGAGGTCCTATGACCCCAGTTTGATCCAAGAACCTACTATTTACAGGTACCCTTTTCATCATAAATAGTTCCTGTGCTTGAAAATCTTTTTTTTTTTTTTGTTCCTCTGTGAGTAATGTTTTTCTTTTTTGAGTTATGTTAGTTAGTCTATGTGGCTTTGTGCTTTGAGGGATATGGGTATTCGATTCTTTAAATTTCAGATGATGGGTCATTCGGTAGTATCGTTTTGTTCCTAGCATATGCTAGAATTTTTGTGAGGGCATGTCCATGCCTTAAGATCTGCATGGATTGTTGTTCATCTGATGTGAAGTGTAGATGAATCGGTTTGTAGTGTAAGGCTTATCGCGGTGTTGATCGATTTGGAGTGGAGGACAAAAGTGCAATAGCTATCAACTGAAGTGGTAGTTCCAGTTGTCTGGTGTTGAGAGTTGATTTAATTCATGACTTGCTCTTTCTTGGGAGACTGCTCTGTTTAAGCTTTCTCTGTGTCTGGTGGCTGGCTGAGTTGAGCTCGACTAAACAATCTTGATTCTCGAACTACAAGCAAACTTCGTGTTTTTCTCTTATTAAAGATGTTCTTTAATGATCCTTCGTGATGAAAAGCTGCCTTTGTAGGCTGTAAAATTTCATAGAACACCTGATGAGGTTCTTTCAACTTTTCTCTTGTCTGAAGTTGCGGTTTCAAGAGATATGACCTGAAAACATGCCAATCCAAAGCTTTTGTTTTTTGCCTTTGGGTCAATTCTAGTTCTAGCTTGTAGGATTTTCTGTTATTGTTGTACTGATCGATTATGGTATGAATAGTCTGTGATGCTGATCAGAATCTTGGAAATGGCTAGTGCTTTAATTTCTACTTCCTTGGCTATTGATTTCCCAGGTTGAATGAAGCAGTGATGCATTTCGGAGAAAGCATCAAGGAAATTATAAATGAAGAGTTTGGTGATGGCATGTGAGTTTACATTCCTAACTGCATCATTCTCTTTTTGGAAACCTCCATCTTTGTCCATGCACAAATCATTTGTTCAAGTACGATGAAATTTGACCGAGGTGTCTGCATAGTATGATATTGGCATGACTTTAGCCCCTCTATTAGGTCTCCTGATGAAAGAGCCTGCAAGTAGCTCATTTTGGGTGTATACAATTCATTTGTGGTTATAAAAAAAAGAGGAAGTGGGTAGGTTGGAACGATGCACGTTCCAAGCAATGATAATGGTTGTCGGCTTGGAATAGGACTGTTCTATTATTGACCTGCCATTGTCGTATGATGGGTCCCCACTTCAGTGAAAATTATGTAAATTAGATTCGTGAAATTGATATGTGATTCTGTGTAGAACATTCAAATGATACAAAATACCTTCCCATGATTTGCTTGGTTGAGTTGACCAGTAGGATGGTCTAGGAAGCGGCCTAGCTGCTGGTCTCATGCGATGATTATTCCTCATCGATGGGCTGAAGAATAGCATATTAGGAACTGGGATGTCTGTCTATTTCAGCTTTGTTCAATTGATACTCATTAAATTTATTTCCGTTAACATTCTTTTGCAGAATGTCAGCCATTGATTTCTACTGCTCGGTTGACAAAGTCAAAGGTGTGGATGGGAAGGACCGTGCTGTTGTGACATTTGACGGGAAGTATCTGCCTTACACTGAACAGGTTAGTTGGCGTCAATTCCATGGCCTAATGATGAGATGATGGAAGTAGTATCTGGGCTTTCATAGCAATTGATGTGATATGATGCTTTCTGCAAGCAATGGAACAGTACAGTACCTTCATTTCACTACTTTATGACAATGCCTATGGAAATATTCTGTCTTCTGTGGAATCCAAATTCCGCATGTAAGTACTTATTTAGTCTGGCACAAACTGTTGACATACAGCAAAAGGAAATTCAAAAGGTCCTCTTTTCCTTTCACCTTTTGACTAACAAGGATAGAATTAGTGACTGCCCGGCCACCTAACTCCCATTAGTTAGTTACCTTTGCCATGAGCTAGGCTGGTTGGTAAATATTGTTATTCTTCAAAGAGTTTTACTGATTGGAATGTTTTCTTAGATGTGTCCTACTTTTGAATTGGATAGGGTTTGCTGCAATATGCACCTTGTCTCATCCTAAAGGTATCATCTCTCTTAAAGAAGCAGACATGCTGACGAGTTTGATTCAGACAAAGAACCAGACATGGTTCTCCAACATAAACATGCACATGCTCTTTCGGAGCAGGTTCAATAACCAAATTATAGGCATTCAAAAGAAAAACTGAGGTGGTCCCTGTCTCATTGTAACATGATTCATGAGGTGTCTGCTGATAGGTTTCTAGATATCCAATGAAGTTAGTGAATGATTCACTACTGGCTTTTAACATCAGCACTTGAGGCACAATAAGTTAAGCAATGGCCATGTTGTGCTGATTGGCATTATCTAAACATGTTTGCTGTTGCATTTATACTATGATCAGGTCACATGTTGACAATTGTCTTTCTCGCAGAAAGTGGAGCATATGGTTTCCAAACTAAACTTGCACGAAGAAAAATGAATATGTGAGCACCGAATCTGGCTGACGTGAAGCTCTTTAAGGAAAAATGAAGGTTTTCATGTCTACATGGTTGGGAATTGCCCTTTGGCTTTGTTGTTTATGTAATCATATACTCTATCAATGTTGTGCTGTGCATTTAAGCTGCAATAAAAATAAAACATTTTGATTGGATGACACCCTTTAGCTGATACATATGGAATCAGTGGATTGATCCTTGAGGCGATTTTTTCATGGCATTGCTCGGTATCTATTCTTGTTCGGCTAGTCTTTTTATTCTGTTAGTAATTGCAGGTCAAGTAATCGCAACAGTTTGTTGAACTTACTATGAAAAGAATTGCGGAGGTTTCATGCCTCCAGGAAAAGTTACAATGATAATGCTAAACCAGCAGTGAACAAATTTACACTTCTTGTGTAGGTAAAATGAAGCTCTCTTAATTGGAGTTTTGATCATCTATAATCCAGTTTGCGTTTTTCTTGTTCTTCACCTAGAAGTTACAGTTTTTAATTTTCCACATTGAAAAGGTGGGGTGTCGAATTGTTATTCACAGGGAAATGAAATTCATTCGCGCGCGCCACCCGGGCTGTTCAGGCCCGGCACCTTCATGTGGTGATAGTCCCTCCATTGAAGGAGGTCGCCCAGAGCACCGATCCGGCGTGACTGGGAGGTAACCCTGTTAAGGTCCCTTGGCGCACCAGTCAGTAGGGGGTAGGTTTTTCCTGGTACCCCTACCAGTACGGGAACACGGGGACTCCCACCCCAGGGCGGTTCTCCCGCCTGTTCCCTTGAGCAGTTTAAGGACCTGCTCAGGTCCAAACCTCCCCCTCAGCTGACAGGGATCCCGTCCCCTGTCCCGTCATTGGGATCATCGGTCTGGGGCTTTTTAGGGTGACCCCTACACCCTGTGGGGAATTATTTAACGACGGAAACCCCTCCGTCGGAGCCTTTTAAGGTCCTGCTCGGGACCGACATTCGATATGTGAGGTGCGTGCAATGTCTACATAAAAATACTTATGCATCTGTTATGCCCAGAATGCCATTGCCATAGAAGCTTATGATTTCAACTAAAAAAGAACTTGTCTCGTATATTCTCTCATTTCACAGTATCTATCAGCCAATACATTTTACCTAACTCATTGTACAAACCCAATGGAGGGAGGACTGGAAAATTAAGAGCAGAAAGCCTAAGAACACCACCTCATTGAATAAGCTGGAGAGCCAAAGAGTCAACTTTTGCCATACCCGAGAAGGAGATTTGAAGAGGAAATGAATGAATTGAAGTTGGATATACTCTGCTAAAAGGAAAAGCGATAACTATATAAATGATTCCTGAACTTTAACTTATTGTGCAATTTGATTTTTGAACTTTTAATTTGTTCAGTGTGGCTCCTAAACTTAGCCCAATGTGCAATCTCGTTCCTAAATTTTTAATTTGTTCAATGAAGTCTTTGGACTTATGATGCATATTCTATTTTGTCCTTAGACTATACAGAATGATACCATTAAACATTTTCTTATAGACCAAAGAGTAAATTAAACATCTACTAAAAGTCCAAAGACTATATTGAATAAATAAAAATTTCATGACAATATTAGACATTAGGCTAAAGTTCAAGAATTACATTGAATAAATTAAAAACTCAGGGATCACATTACACATTGGGCCAAAATTGAAAGACTATTCATACCATTTCCTCAAAGGAACAAAAATGCCCTTCAATCTTCATATTAGAGGAATGCAAATCGATCCTTTTTTCTGGCTTATTTAGATAAGCTACAACCAATTGTTCATAAATATGCTCTTCACTTGCCACTTGTTAATACTGTAAATCAGAAAGTTTCCGAGAACAAGATCCTTTAAAAAGATTGAAAGATAGGGTTATGTGCGAAATGACATACATGCCTCATATGTCCATTACTTTCTACCATAACCCATTGATGCTCTCTTCTTATTCTCGAATGTAGGACACTCTCGAGGTAATATCTAATCGCACACGATCTCAAAGAGAGCGGTGACCGGAGCAAGATCTCACGGCGAGGAAAGGGAGGCAACGTCGGAGTTTTAAAGTTAAAATATATGAGATCATCCGTCCATGCTTTGGTCGTAAGTACTAAATTTGTTACATGTATTTTGTCGATGTTTCTGAACGGTAACAATTTTACTTTTTGGTTCTTCTTTAGTTCCGCTTTGTTATTACCAAACAAGTCAGCACATCATTCATTACAGCTATCAGAATTACATCCAGCAACTACCAAAATACAGGAGAAAAATCAAATAGGGACTCAAAGTGCCATCTTTTTCTCCAAAGAGAATCTAAAGTGAAGGTTATCTCAAATAAGGATTCAAAGTAATTATTTAATCTCAAAAAAAGACCTGACTCACTAGTCAGCAAACAGATGCATCTCAGATGCGTATTCTGGTTAATATTCTTTTTTCTTTTTCTTTTTTTTTCGTTCTTCTTCTTTTTGATCCCATTTATGATGTCCGTGTTCATCATCTTCTTCGTCAATGTGCATTGCCCAAATTAAGAACACCGGAATTGAGGAAGGGCTGGCAAAGGCTCTATGACCCTCACTGGCTGCTAGTAAGGGCGGCAAGGGCTTGATGCCCATCACCGGCAGCAGGAGAGGGCGTGCAGGCCGACCCTCGCCAAATTTGGGGAGGGTGGCCTCGCTGACCCTTACCAACGGTCGGCGAGGACTCGACAGCACTCGTTGACCTCCGTCGGCATCGAGGGTTGATCCGAATGAGGACGGGGGATGGCGCGCACCGTCAAGCGAGACATGCCGCCATTGTTGGAGTGTCCCAGGAGCAGCACCAAGGTCTATGTCCGGCCGTTTGACTGCTCCGTCGAGAATGACTTCAGAGCAGTGGACTTAGTCATGGAGCTTTGCAGCGAGGCGGGCGTCGGCGCGCTCGATAATAGCAAGATTGCGAGGTTGTCTTCTTTGATTGCTTTCTCAAGGTAAGCAATTTGAAGTGATGGTTTGCCCAATCAAAGCTTACGTCGGCTCGTGCTTAGACTTTTTTGCTTGCTTGAGCTCTATAATCCTCATGTTCGTGGTTGAATGTAAGAAGACATTGTTACGCCCATGTCATTGCCGGCAAGCCTTTGCCCGTAGCTAGCGATGGGTCAGCGAGCCCTTGTCGACCGCAACTGAGGTCACTCTTGCTAGATCTAGCGAGGGTTGGCTTGCAAGCCCTCGCCCACGACCTACGAGGGCTTGACAACGGCCCCCGCCCACTGCCGGCAATGGGCATTGAGCCCTCGTCAGCCCTTACTAAATGATTACTTTGAGTCCTTTGGAAGGCTCATTTGGTGAAAAACGAGGCATTTTCGAAGAATTGGTATTTTTTCTACTAAACGCATTTACCCTAAGCACGCAAATTATTATATGAGTATGATATAAAAAGGGTTATGCACAAAGAGGCACCTTACCATTTTTTCGTGAACACTCCATAACTAATAGTAATTTTTTTCAATTCAAAACAAATGAAATTTAGTTGTTCTTTAAAATATTTTATTATTTAATTTAAACCAATGATTTTATTTAATTTCATCATTTGAGTTTTTGCATTGAAAAATGTTATTATAATTTTTTTTTGACAGGTCTTGGAATTTGTTTTTTTCCCCTTCTTTTCATTGGATAAACCATGACGTGTATACTACAGGACAAATGATAAGAAGATAGCTTGGCGGTGAGATGCATAATAGAGATGATAAATTATAAAAATATTTAACCGTGTTTAACAGTTATTCATGCTGAACATTTTCTGAATCCTATTTAACAATTAATTCATAAATTTACTTCACAACTTAGAAAAGAGTTAGGGTTGTCGAAAATTTCTTTGTTCAGCAAAGTTAATATGTATAACAATAAAACCTAAGATAAAAAAGGGAAAACATGATACTTTAGATATGCACGATAACACGATACCCATTTAAAAAAAAAATAAGAAAAAAATATGCGAGATTTATAATGACGGCAACTTTATCATTTATAAGAATAGAAAAACTTAAAAAGAATGAAAGCGTTATAGATTTGGAACTCACCACTTCGATCGTCGTTTAAATAATTAAGGTCAATATCGTGCTTTAGCAAAAAAAAATGGAGGTGGACCTGAGCGATTCAAAGGGTGAAAATAGTTCCATCCTTTGCAAACATATCAGGTCGAGACACATGACTCTTTCACTAGTAATAATTTAGGCTCGTACCCAAAAATTAAGCTTACACTTTGAGATTTAAAAAAAAAAAAAACAACACAATTAAAAACAACATAATTTATATTCTTTTTTTTTGGTGACCCAAGGAACCTGCGTACCGTACCAACACGAACAACCCGAAAGGGCCGGACACACATGTCACCGGGTAAGTCATCCTGCGACGTTCGGGAATCGAACTCCTCCCCTTGCGTTAGGGGGAGAAGCTCGCCGCCAGCAGCGCCACCCAGGTGGGTGGTACATAATTTGTATTCTTTTGCTTTAGATATATATGTAAAAGTTCTGACGTGGGTTACATTAATTTATATTGTAATTCATAGTTTTACGGAATTGGTCGAATAAGGTGAGATATAATATTTTTTAATTAGTTTAATATAAGATTAGCTAATGTGGGCCAAATTAAATCTAATCCGTAATGAAAAAGTTTATAAATAGTGCTCAAATCGCACAATTATCCCCGTAGAGGAACATCTACTGAGTGGTAAGGTGAGGGTCGGGTAATGAAGGAGAAGTTATGGAAAATTGATTCTAATTATAGAGATTTTGGGTTGCACTAGTTATGAAGATCTTGGGTTACACTTTCGCATATTACAATACAGACATCGGAATGCATAGGATTCTAATTTTGAGTTGAGTTTCGAAGTACTTTGCTCTTCCTGAAAGATTCCTGTAACTTCATTTTCATCCTCTCTCCTAATGTTTTGCTTGAAGATATTTTCCGAATAAATATTTCGCGATAAAACGAAAATAAAAAAATAAAAATAAATAAAAAAACGCGGCGATAAATCTTACCTCCTTCCTTTATCCCCTCGTAAAACCCTCATTTCGCTCTCGCAGTCGCTCTCGATCCCTCTCTCCCTCCGCCAGCCATGGCCCAAACCCTAGCACGCGCCGTCGCCGCGGCCTCCGCGGCCTCCGCCTCCGGCGCCGCCGCGGGCCGCCTCACCGTGTTCTCTCTCATCACCAGACGCCTCCACTCGACCACGACCTCCGTCACCTCCCCTCCCGCGCTCCCGTCCCTCCTCTTCCGCCGCCGCGCCCTCGGCCCTCTCTCTCACGCCGCCGGCTCGACTCCCTTCGGCGCCGCCGGGGCTCGGTTCGCGCCCATACGGTGCCGCGTGAACCGGTCCGGGGGCTCCGCGTACTCGCCGCTGAACTCCGGCTCGAACTTCAGCGACCGGCCGCCCACGGAGATGGCGCCGCTGTTCCCGGGGTGCGACTACCAGCACTGGCTCATCGTCATGGATAAGCCTGGGGGTGAAACCGCCACGAAGCAGCAGATGATCGATTGTTACATCGAAACCCTAGCCAAAGTTGTCGGCAGGTAGGGGGTCTTTCTTAATTTGTTTTCGTCGTGGTTTGGAAGATGGGAGAAAGGATAAGTTGCATTGGCGTAAAGTAATTTGTTAGAAAGGCGCGGAGATGCCTACTTTTGGATATGTTCACGATGAATTACATGGGAACCCCTGTAGAAAACCCAAGAAGTGAGGAGCTTTGGCATACTTTTACTAGAGTTCCGATTGTTAATAGAAATGTTGGTGCAGTTAATGATGTTGGTTCTGTTAGGAACTGTATTAGTCACTGAGTTGAGGAGTCTGAATTGTTTCTTATGCCTCATGTAGTGGTTACTCCACAAGCTGATTGGAGGTCCTTCTTTGTAGTTTTTAGGCTATGCCTTTTGGATTGATAATCCCCACGTTTGATTGTGTTTGAATTTTGGAAGTTAAGTAATCTTGATGAACAATTTCGCCTCAGAAGTGCCAATGATTTAGACGATATTGTTGGGGCTTTTGATTGATTCTAGCGTTGCTTGTGTTTGCTAATGTGCATCAGTGAGGAGGAAGCAAAGAATAAGATATACAATGTGTCCTGTGAGAGATATTTTGGGTTTGGCTGTGAGATTGATGAGGAGACATCAAACAAGCTTGAAGGTTAGTTGTCTTTCTCTCTTTATCTGGTTTCATTAAGCTGGTTTGTTCCTCAGCTTAATTTGTATTTTTGAACAGGTTTGCCTGGGGTATTGTTTGTGCTTCCCGACTCCTATGTCGATCCTGAGTACAAGGACTATGGGGGTAAGGCTGGTGCCTTTAAGATGAATCATGATCTATCCTCTTTTTATTAATGTGGCATGTAGTTTGGTAATGACGTATTGACGGTTAAAATGTGGATGTTTTATTTTGGTTGGATCTTGGATATATTTCAGGGGTGAATAATGGTTTCAATATATTCTGTTTAGTTTCTGAAAGCCTGGCTCACCTATTAAATTGGATTTGATTGCTGAACTTGTTTCGACTAGTCAAGAATTTTGGTTTATTGCACATTGCATGTTGTCATGCCCTAGAGACATTGATGCGAATGTTTAATGAAAGATTAGATGTGGAGAGCATAGCAAAACGCATTCATGCATGTAGAGCATAAATAAGAGAATTTCGTAGGATATCCTGATCAGACAAAGTTATGGCTTTTTCAATGTGCTATAGCTTTTAGTGGAGGCATGGATTACTTGCCATTTTGCATTTAATAAACTGAAATGAGAAATTGCTTGCTTCTAAAAGCTGGTTTCTCTCCACCCTTTATGTTTGAGGATAAAAATATTTGTAAGTTTGTTCAATCAGTTATAACCTTTGCGTTTGTAGTTAACGATGACAAGTGCAAGGCTGTGTTTCTGCTGGGACTCTATTCATTCTTAATAGTGGAATCACTCATGTGGAGTCTACATAGGATGGTTTTAGTGAATGACAGGTTATGCATTTGCTTCGTTGCCCTAAAAAGAATGAGTGTCTTGTGGGTGATGAGTAACTAAAATTTGTCTGTTAAGAACATCTATGGGTATGATAGTCCATCTTGGCAAAGCTGAAGAGTCTGTTGACAATGTTCAGCTTTGAATGCTAATGGACTAATATCAAACATCTCTCTTAACTATTCTCAGCTTTCTAATTCCATGTAGCTGCAGTTTAGTGGAGATGAAACAGAAGCACTTCGTCGTTACACCAACTTGTGTTTTATCATGAGTCTGATTAGGTATCTTATTGCATGGGTGAATGTTGTCAGAATAACTAACATGTGTCAATTAAGAACATCTGTCTGTGTGATAGTCCATCTTGGCAAAGCTGAGGAGTCTGTTGACAATGTTTAGCTTTGAATGCTAATTGACTTATAACAAATGTCTCTTTTAACTATTGTCAGTTATCGAAATTTCATGGATCTGCAGATGAGTGACGAAAGAGAAACACTTCATCATTACAGTGTATTTTGAGTTTGTCATGAGTTTGATTATGAATCTTAGTGTCTCACTAATTCTAGGGGTTCTTTAATGAGTATGCTTATCTTGCTGGCTGCAAACTGATTGACATGCTGAGACATGGACCTGTAAATAGTATAACTGATTTATACGCTGTTGAGAATGCTTTCACATGGTGCATCGCAAGTCTCAGATGATAATTTTGACTTCTTTGATGGGGCTGAGTATGTCCTTTCCTGGTCAGGGTGATTGAATGCCGTTGTTAAATGTGAATGGAGTCTACTTCTATGAATTTTGCAGGGTAGAGAAACAGACTTTATTTCTCATAGATAATACTGAAAAAATGACTTTTACATGGATAAGGAGGCCTCTGTGCATGAGATTCTGAAATGTTGTTTCCTTATTACTACAAATGTTTATGAACTTGTTTGATGTTGTTGTTGAAGTGGCTGCAGTACCACTTATTTGGGTTCCGCATGGGAAATTCTTTGGCCTTGTTTTGGCAATGCTTTAAGATACTGTTTAGAGCTCTCCATTTTGAAAAATATTTCATATTATGGACTTGTTTGGCAAACTATACAAATTAACTGTTTTTTACAATGTTCTTGTTTTTGCTTCAAAATGATTTTTGGTTGTTTTTGCTTTTGTTCAAAGAGACAAATGCAAAAAGATGAATGTGGAAACCATCATCTGACATATATTGTATAAATGTTTCTTCTCCACTTAAAAACGCTAAAACGGTTCTTGTTTTTGGTTCTGAAAAATCATTTGCTAAAGAGAAATTTCCAAGTCCACCTTTTGGAAAAGCACTATCTTCTTGGTTTGTCATGGGCTTGTTGAGAAAGTAGATCAAAGTAAAAGCATTTGGTTTAGAAAACCTTTTGTAGAGTCTCAGCAAAAATGCGGTGAAGGGTAGATTGTGGTAGATTGCTTGGCCAATTGATTATACTCTGTAGTGCAGATGATAAAAATGGTCACTTTACCCCTTTCACTTCATTTCCATGTATAGAATGGTCCCTTTTTCTTTAATAGTGCCACTTGGGCATCCTTTCACTTAGATGCCCCTGGACTTGCATTCCCCTGGACTTGCATTGTAACTGGGGTAAGTTTTGCAATGCTCCATGTATGATGAGTTGTGAAAACATCGGAAATGGGAATATTAAAGGCTTTATGAGCATGTTATACTAGTCCGGGGCTATTAAGATGTGGCAGCGTGTCAGTGTGCCATCTCTAAATATGGAGCACATATTTCATAAATCCAATTCACCTTTTTGTTTGAACTTACTAGTGAATTAGTTTGTAGCTGATCTTGATGTCATAGAAGGGTATTAACTTATACTTTGGCCTTGCTATGTTGTAGCTGAGTTGTTTGTGAATGGAGAGATTGTTCAAAGATCACCTGAGAGGCAGAGGAGAGTGGAGCCGCAACCTCAGAGAGCTAAGGACAGGCCAAGATACAATGACAGAACCAGATATGTTCGCCGCAGAGAAAACATGGGTTGATGTGAGAAATTGGTGAACAGTATGTAAATTGGTTCTGTTAAGAGTATGCCGGGAGGGGTTGCAAGTCTTTATCTGGCAATGTTCAGTTGACTTTGGACTGGGGTGCATGTCTTTGTTTTGTGCTGCTCTTTCAGATCTGTATGAACTCCTTTTATTGTTAAGATGATGCATGTAAGTCCTGTCTTGGATTTCCATAGCTGAAGGAAAATCATATAAAGCTGTTATTTTCTTTATAATCTGAAAATTGGCGGTGGTGTTGGTCCAGATAGTGAGAATGAATTGCTGGCTTTGTCGAGTTTCAGAAATGAATTCCCATGGAATAATCGATATCAACGTGTTCTGTGTGCGCCCTTTTGTCGTAAATTAAGGATGATGTTCCTTAGAAAATCATTGCCAAGGTGCCGGCCAACTTGTTTGGAAGGGGCTCTTGATTCTCTGGTGTTTGAACTCTTGAGGGCGTTGGTTCCAGGACTTAATGTTGTGTTAGCTTGTGAGTTTTCTACATTAGATCCTCGCCTGTCTCTTAAACCCGATACTGAGGTCATGACAAACATCAAATGGAATTGTCCGTGCGGTGGAGTCCACGTTCTTAGTCTACAGTGTGTCGCAACCGTGTACCAACTTGCTTTTGGTAGTGGGTGCACCTTAGGTTCCTATATGTATATGCTGTGATCAGGAAAGGCAATCACTAAAATTGTTTATATTCCACTTTCGGAACACTGAAATCAATCCGTTTAAACTAAAAGTCCAGCGGACGCATTTACATTCAAATGATGATGTCACAATCTTACGCGTGAACACAAATGGAAGTAAATCCTC
Organism: Eucalyptus microcorys; assembly: GCA_014182515.1. Lineage (NCBI taxonomy): Eukaryota > Viridiplantae > Streptophyta > Magnoliopsida > Myrtales > Myrtaceae > Eucalyptus > Eucalyptus microcorys. Next base: position 29,682,372 of record CM024569.1, read on the forward strand.
AACGGGGGGCATGTTACCGTGCTTGCAAGAGCACATAATTCATGAATTAGGTGTACACCGAATTATTCAATCCTCTAAAACCAATTGGATAACGTGACTTGGCCGTGCCATCTCTTAAAATGGCCAGCTCCATCCATTTCTTCAATTTTAAATTTATCGTAGAAGTCAGTCTATGGTCATTATCACTCGTCACTGACTACAAAAATTGTCCCTAAGAACAAGAGCATGTTACCATAGACCAAGATCATGAACAAGTCATTGATCCATGTAGATGTACGAGTCTCATCAGAGGAGTGAGACGAGGCTGAACAGGAAATAAAGTGGATATCCACGGTCAAGTGGCAAGTTGAGGCTGTTGAAGGCCAGATTGGCAATGAGCCATGCTTAGTCTCTTTAAATGAAGATGGAAAATTCTGAATAGGACGAAAATTTTCTCTCAAACTTAAAAAAATGGAAGGAAAAGAAATACATCAACATTCCGAAAATGCTAAAACCTCAAAAACTCAACGACCATTGTAATGAAGTCTGTCTATATAAATCTGCCAATTGAGATTAGGGTAGTCTTGAATATGTTCATTTAAAACCTCGCGCAGGCTCCCTCTTCCTTTCCTCCCCTTGCCGCCGCCCCACCTCCGTCCTGTCTCCGCTGCCTGGCGACGGCCTTGGACCTCAAAAAGGCCAACCCACAGGGATTGACGGACCCCGATTGGCCTCGATCTGGCATCCAACGTGCTCCAGCGAACCTGGTAGATCGGAAATCTCCCGTTTCCATCGGCGAAAGGTCAGGTCAACCCTCGTCTCGATCTGTGCTGAGTAAGCTTCTTTGACCCGGTATCGTTCTTGGCTTGACTTTGACTGTACACTTCGTTGCATAAGCCTTTGCTAGGCAAAACACGATTGAATTGCCAAAAAAAAAAAAAAAAAAAAAAAAAACTACGTTTCAGGAGAAATAACAGCAGCCCGATGAAGAGACCATTTCCCAAAGCAGTGGCGGAACCTTTCCCGGAGGATATCGTCATCGAGATCCTCCTGAGGGTGCCCGTCAAGTCGCTGATGCGGTTCAAATGCGTCTGCAAACGATGGCGGTCCCTAATCTCCGGCCCGGGCTTCGCCAGGTCGCGCCTGCAGAGGCTGAAGGCAGGGGACATGGTCGCTAGCCAGAGGATCTTCAAGACCAGCCCCCTCGAGACCATAGACTACGAGGCCCTCGACAGCGGCATTGGCGGTGGCGATCGCGCGGTGGTGGTGCGGGCTCACGAGCTGAGCTTGGACGATGCTTGTTGGGAGCCGTTACTCGTGGGGTCTTGCGATGGGTTGGTGTGTTTACATGTCCCCGGCAGATTCCTGCTGTATAACCCGACCACCAGGGAATGTAGGGACTTGCCCGGTCTCGATCTTTTCGAACCGGATGAGATGTTCGTTGGGTTCGGATACGACCCTCGATCTGATGACTACAAAATAGTACAGGGCGACGACATCGAAAATGGGCAAGTGGTGATATTTTCGCTCAGGTCCGGTTCCTGGAGAATGACTCCGGTCCAACAAGAAAACCACCTTGCCGTTTCCGAACAAGGAGTTTATTGGAATGGGGCCTTGCACTGGTGCGTCCCTGCCGAGAGGAGAAACAAGAGCGAGACTGTAATTATGTCCTTCGATCTGTCGGAAGAGAAATTCCATCAGGTACTCCGGGCCCCTGAGGTCGATGGGAACGTGGTTTTCGAGGGGCTCGGGGTTCACGGGGCCAGTCTGTTGCTATACCATTGCACCATCATAAATGACCTCTTCGAGGCATGGGTTACAAACGACTACGAGAGAGGAGGATCGTGGATGAAATTGTTCAGTGTGTCGACTGATAGCGTATCAGTCCATAAATTTGTGAAGATTCCCGCGTACACAAGGAGCGGAAAAATCGTTTTTCAGATTGACTCGCACCAGATGACATTGCTCGATCCGGAGGATGATACTTACAAGGATTATCCCATCCAAAGCGACGGTGAAATTGAATCTGTTATCTATTTGGAAACTCTTGTTTCTCCATATCTTGACTAGAATCTAAAGCCTTTAAGAGCCTTTAAGACCCGTTCCGGTGCATTTGGTTGACCATTTTGATTTGAGTTTTACTTTCTTGGGGAGATCTAGCCGTCTTGCGCTGTTAAATGATCTTGTGGATTTTGAAGAAGAAATAAAGAGCGTCAAGAGTCTATTTTGAGATCTGGTCATTCATTACCATTGTGCTTTTAGTAGTCTGTCCTCTCCAGATTTGAAGTTAGATCACTGCTTGCGCTAGAATATATAACTAGCTAATGTTGTCTGATCTGATTTCGTGCAAATTTCACCACCAATTTATTGGGTTTTGTTACGGAGTGAACATTCAACTATAATTAGGTGAATGTTAAAGCAAGCACATGGTAATTCGGTTGCCGTAGAATGAGAGAGACATAATTGTTGCAAAAAACGAGCGATCAAACAATAATATAGATAGAAGAAGAAAATAAATCGGACACTAGATTTATGTAGTTCAGTCGTAAAGACTTACGTTCACGGGGAGAGCAGTGATGAATTTCACTATAGATCAACTGATACAAAGAGATTATGCACTCGAGTCACTCAAATACTCTCTCGGTGTTTCCCAAGCCCCAATTACACCCAACAACGTACGCAGTGTTTAATCCTGAAATTCCTCAAGAAATAATCTTTCAATTCACGAAGAAATTATACGCAAATCTTACCACAAGATTTAATTGACTTGAACACTAAATCTTCTTGGATGTAATTCACGGATAATAACGACAAAGAAAATCCCTCTTAAGCACTCGACTACGATGGCGCTTCAAGACCAATTTTTCATGATCAACCTCTTGCCACCCACGGCCACAAGTCTATAAATAAGTGAGACCCTTGTTTTTTTGCCAACTTCTCATAGGATTTTGTTTCCTATCTTAAACTATTTTATCTAAAACATATCTCTGTATATTTTAAACAAAATCCAAGTCTAAGTCAAAGTTGGACTTTCCTATTTTAGCGGCGAAATTCTCCAACATAGATTCAAATTTTGGGAAGTTGATATTCGGATATTCTTTGCTCAATTTCGAACATCCGCAACATATTTAATTCGGAATATTCGGAATTTCGCATTGGGCTCAAACTCGAGACATAATTTAATAATCTCCACTTTAGTTCGACATTTGAGTCAAGTTACAATTACTTCGCAAAAATTCAAACTCTGCTGCTACTCTTCCATAGCCTCCGATGAGCTCAACCGCCACAGATATTATCCAAGTCCAAGCCTCGCTTAAACTTCGCCATAACCGAGGACCTCATCAGAGTACCAACTCCATATGCACCTTTAACTACTCCGCAAGGATTTTCCGACGCAACATCCTCAATCGCAGATAAAGCAAAACCATTGTTGCATCCATATATATCAAGAGATCGAATACGTACTTTGTTAATTTCAGCAGTTACGGCAACCATTGGCTCTATAGGCTTCACCTCGCTACAAGCACCATCCGTGTCGATTACTTTACTAGTACCCGTATACGTTACCTCAAGAGTTTATGGTCGCAACTCCACCTCAAACTGAACACCGTTCAGATCCGTTTGAATACTGCTATAATCAATCCTAGCCAAAAGTACTAGAGACTCATCAAAAGTAACTTCTCTGCTGATAATAGGTGAATTTAACTCAGGGCACCACAATCAATAACCCCTCTCACCTCGTGCATAGCCTAGGAATATGCATTTTCTTACTCTTCCATCGAGCTTACCATCACTCGTTCGAACATCATATGGGCAACCAAATATTTTAAGAACAGAATAATCAGCAATGTTACCTGACCACACTTCTTCGGGAGTCCCATATCCAATCGCGGTCGATGGGGATCTATTCATCATGTAGCATGCTATACTTAGCGCATCCGCTAGGAATCTCCTAGCCATACCAGCACTAGAGAGCATTTTATGGATTGTTTCTAGTAATGTTTTGCTCATCAATTCCGCAACATATTGTGGTTCATTAGCATAAGTGTGATGTTTCACTATGCATTCTTTCATGCAGAATTCATTTAACAGTTTCAAGAAAAACTCCATACTATTGTCAGTCTGCACCTGCTTGATCATCTTACTAGTCTCCTTTTCGATCAAAGCTATCAACTGTTTGATCCTGACAACAACATCAAACTTGTGCCTAAGCAAAAATACCCACGTCTTCATCGAGTAGTCATCAACAACTGTTAGTATATATCTAGCACTCTTTCTCGAAGGAAACCGTGACAACTTGCGAATATTCAAGTGAATCAACTTTGCAATTTCCGTGGTTTCTTTGATAGTCGTACTGAACTACACTTTCCGCCATTGATCTAAATCACAGCATCTGCATACATTTAGTTTGTTAGGAACATAACCACATAACAGATTTCTTTCACTTAAAACCTTTAGGCTTCTTTTGCCAATGTGCCTCAAACGCATATGCCATAATTCAGACTCTTGAACAGATGCATCCGACGTCTCCGCAACGAAATTTTTCATTGTCTCACCTTGAAGCTCATATAGGCCATTGTGCTTTATTCCTTTTATTATTATTGAAGCACCTCGAACAATTTTTAGAATTATACATTTTGAAATATATCGATACCTAACTGAATCCAGAGCACTCAAGAAAATTAAGTTCTTCTTCAACTCTGGAATATGCCTCACTCTAGTCAATGTTCTCACAATATCATCATACATTCTGATTCTAACATTACCAACACTAATGACATTGCATTCAGTATTATTCCCCAACTATACTTTACAACCATCGTGCACTGATAAGTAGTAAACCAGTTTTTTTTTTTTTTTTTGGTGACGTGAAAATAACAACCAGAATCCAAAATCCATCCATCAAATGATGAATAATCAGTGACAGACAAGACATAATCAGTATTATCTGTCACAGCTGCAACATTATCTGCAGAATTAACTATAATTCCCTTACTCTTCTCATTATTCAGCTTAAAGGCAATTCCTTCTAAGATGCCCCCTCTTGCCACAACTCCAACAGACAACATCACCAGTCTCAGACTAACTACGCCTATTCACATTAATATTACTCTTACTTACACGTGTTCTAGATCTTCCTCTATTTTCACCTACTAAAGCAGCAGATATATGTTTGTCAGATTCTCTTCTACGAATGTTCTCGCTCAGAATCAAATCTCGAACCCCATCAAACGTCAAACTTGTTGATCCAGAAGAATTACTAACAGCGGTAACAGTAGTATTTCAACTATGAGGCAATGATGATAACATAATCAAAGCACGTACCTCATCTTCAAAGTCAATCTCAAGTGAACTCGATTGACTAACAATCACATTGAATTTATTGATATGATCTACAACTGACGCGCCTTTGCTAATCTTCAAATTAAACAGACGTCGCATCAAATAAATCTTGTTGATCGCAAAGGGCTTCTCGTACATATCCAACAGGGCTTGCATCAAATTAGCAGTGGTCTTCTCCTTCAAAATGTTAAATGCGACGTTACGAGCCAACGTCAATTGAATAACACCCATAGCTCGTCTATCCAGCAAATCCCAATCCGCTTGCTTCATCGACTCTGGTTTCTCCCTAGACAGGGATAAGTGTAGTTTCATCTGGTAAAAATAATCTTCAATCTGTATCTTCCAGAAACTAAAATCCTTCCCATCAAATCTGTCAATTCTCACTTTTACTTCTTCTGTCGCCATCGATTGGCTTCAACTTAGCCAAACCTAGCTCTGATACCAATTGTTGTGAAAAACGAGCGATCAAACAATAATATAGACATAAGAAGAAAATAAATCAGATACCAGATTTACGTGGTTCAGTCGTAAAGACTTACGTCCACGGGGAGAACCTACGTCCACAGGGAAAGCAGTGACGAATTTCACTATAGATCAAGCGATACAAGGAGATTATCCACTCGAGTCACTCAAACATTTTCTCGGTGTTTCCCAAGTCACAATTACATCCAACAACGCACGCAGTGTTTAGCCCTAAAATTCCTCAAGAAATAATCTCTCAATTCATAAAGAAATTACATGCAAATCTTACCACAAGATTTAATTGGCTTGAACACTAAATCTTCTTGGATGTAATTCACGGACAATAACGATAAAGAAAATCCCTCCCAAGCACTCAACTACGAGATGGCGCTTCAAGACCAATTCTTCATGATCAACCTCTTGCCACCCACGGCCACAAGTCTATAAATAAGTGAGACCCTTATTGTTTTGCGAACTTCTCATAGGATTTTGTTTCTTATTTTAAATGATTTTATCCAAAACATATCTTTGTATATTTTAAACAAAATCTAAGTCCAAGTCAAAGTTGGACTTTACTATTTTAGCGGCCAAATTCTCCAACGTAGATTCGAATTTTGGGAAGTTGATATTCGGATATTCTTTGCTCAATTTCGAACGTCCACAATATATCCAATTCGGAATATCTGGAATTTCGCATTGGGTTCAAACTCGAAACATATTTTAACAATAATCGTAACAAGTGAACTGAAAAACTAGCTTTCCACAAAGCCTTAACCATGAGTTGACTTAGACCAAAAAAAAAAAAAAAAAAAAAACCTTGAGTTGACGAAAGCAGAAGGTCCACGCAGCTAAATCTGCTTATTGACTGGGGGACAAAGCAGAACTCATTCAATAAATGTTGGAGAACCTGTTATTTTTTCCACTTCCCCTTGAAAGTTGGACGTTCTAGTTAAACGCAAGCTTTGACGGCGAGTGAGACACAGCAATTACAAACTGAACGCAAGCGACCTCTCTGCTTGTGAAAAGACTGGTAGCACAGGGCTCATGCGTGCATAGTGAGGGCCGGTATACAGAAGTAAACCCAGTATACAGAGTTTGAGACTTATGACAGCACTGTGATGGTCGATCTCCAGCAGCAGTATAATCCGTGGCTATGAAGATGTGGCAGCAAGTTATGCGTGCCATCTCTAAATATGGAGCGCATTTTTGATAAATCCAATGCCCCTTTTCGTTTGGACTTACTTGTGTATTAGTTTCTAGCTGGTCTTGATGTCGTAGAAGGATAATAACTTATAGTGTGGTCTTGCCATTTGTTGTAGCTGAGTTGTTTGTGAATGGGGAGATTGTTCAAAGATCGCTTGAGAGGCAAAGGAGAGTGAAGCCGCAACCTCGGAGAGCGAGGGACAGGCCAAGATGCAAGGACAGAAAACATGGGTTGATGTGACAAATCGGCGAATCGCATGTATAGAAGTTCAGTTGAGAGTATGCCATGAGGGGTTTTAAATCTTTATCCATGTTCCTGCAATGCTTAGTTGACTTTAGACTGGGGTAAATGAATTTGATTTTTGCTGCTCTTTCGGACTTATATGAGCACCGTCTATTGTTAACCTGATGCCTGTGCTTGAATTTCCATTGCCAAAGGAAAATTATGTAAAGCTGTTATCTTATACCTGGTACCAAAATTTGGTGTTGTCCTTGGTCCCTATAGTGTGAATGAACCGAATTGCTGCCTCTGTTGAGTTCCGGAGATGCATTCCTACGGAAGAATTGATATTGATGGATTCTCAGACCTCTCTTTTGTCATTAATTTATGTAATATTATTTAGATAATCATCGCCAAGGTGCTGGCTAGTATCTCGAATGCGGGAGGCATTGGTTCCCATGGGGCTCAGCAAATAGAGTGTTAGCTGTGAGTTCACTTGCTAGATCTAAAAGACAAAGGCGAGGAAGTTTGTTATGTCCCTTAAACTTGACATGAATGATGGTCATGACAAGATTGAATGGAATTCTCCACGCGAAGCAATGTGCCTCCATATTTTAAGATGTGATGCAACTGCGTTCCAACTTCATCTAGGTAGAGGGGCACTTTCAGCTGAGATGAAGTCTTATCATGATCTGAGATAAAGATCTACTATTGCCATTAGAAATAATTGTATCTACCTATCAATTTTCGAAGTTAAAGCGATCGATAATGGTTATCCACTCATGATAACACTTCGAATACTTTTTCATAGAATTTGATAATAAAAAAAAGGACTCAATTTAGACCACTCGTAACTTCTCCATCCAACGTCCAATTTACTCGATTTTTATGTCTATAGAAAACTTATTAGTTAAACTTTCAATGTATATTATTCCAAATGGTGTATATTACAGAAGCTATGTAGGGAACACCATCAAATTCACAACATTGCTAAATTATCGATACATTATCATTTGAGTCTCTTTTTCTTTCAACGTGTACTTAGTATTTGCTAAAACAAAATTTATCCTTTGCAATTAATTAGTTTGATCTTCAATGAAGTATCTCCACAAGAAGTTATTTTTATCAAAAGTTGTTCGAACGATATAAGTATTGGAGTGAAGATAATTTAATTACTTAATTTCCTTTTTACTTTATCTTTCTTTTTCTATATGTATGATTACATTTATTTTGGAAGAACTAGTTGTTCCTATCTAAGAATTAGTTGATGGTTAGACAAACCTAGTTAATTTTTGACCGCTCATAAAATTTTTTGTCTGATGTCCAAATGATACAAAATTTGCACTTAAGGAAAGGTCATTAATTGGATTTTCATTTTGTGATATAATTAGGATAAAAATTTAATAAAGAAATATAAAATCTATTAAGCCCTAAAGTAAAAACAAAATAAAATTATATAATGGAAATGGTGCCACGTTTGGAAAATCCTATTTCCCTATTAAAACCAATTACAATTGTCATTATTTGTACTTTGTCTTGACAAATGTCTTGCACTCCGTGCTTTTACCTTTAAATATTCAAGCATTTCATTGGAACTGTTTTTCGATAACTAATCTCGCCTTTAATTCGTGGGGTACTTAGTCATATTGTGTTATGACCATGATTGTCTTGTAAATATAGGTTTCAGGATGGACGATTTCTTGTGAATCCACTCAAACCAAGTCCTCATCTCATCCATGCACTTAATGACTTTTCTTGGAGTTTCTCCCGTCCCAAAATATAATCTTCCCTTTGCTTGTGATAGAGAATTTCCGTAAAATGAGTGAGTACGATTTTTCTTTAATCTTGGCCACCGTAAAAATTGCCATCTGCCACTAGAACCGACAATTCAAGGCATAAATAACTTTCAAGCTTTAAGATGAGATGGTAATTTTGAAACAGCCACTGAACCGCTTTTGAGCAAGCAGACTATGCAGTAAAGATCAAGAGCACCACACATGCAGAAAAATAATTATATATATATACCAATTTTCGAAGTTAGAGCGATGGATAATGGTTATCCACTCGCACTTCAAATACTTTTTCATACATTTGACCAAAAAAGACTCAATTTTGACCAGTCATGCCTTTTTCGTCTGGTGTCAAATTTGCTCGATTTTTATGTTTACGAAAGGCTCATTAGTCGAACTTTTAATATATATTATTTCAAATAGTGTATATCAGAGAAGTTAGGTAGGAACACCATAAAATAGTCTTATAGAGATAGCATAATATAAAAGAACGATATGATAAAATTAATTTCTTACACCAATATAAAAAGTTGTATAAAGACTTTTGTCTACAAAAATCTCCTCACTCCAACTGCAAGTCCGTTCTCTCAAACTCCTTCAGTGTCATTAAGACTCCAATAGTGAGATAATATTTTTCTTTGGTCCATACATGATAAATTCTTTGCATGTTTTCCTCTTTAGTGTAATAAGTAGATGAATAAGTAAGACTTAGTTTTGACAAGCCATGCCTTTTTCATACGACATCCAATTTGCTCGATTTTTATGTATACGGAAAGCTCATTAGTCGAACTTTCAATGCATATTATTCCAAATAGTGTATATTAGAGAAGCTAGGTAGGAACACCATCAAATAGTCATATAGAGATTGTATAATATAATAGCAACGATATGATAAAATTAACTTCTTACACCAATATGAAGTTGTATAAAGTCTTCTGTTTGCCAAAAACACTCACTCCAATCGCAAGCTCCATTTTCTCATACTCACTCTAGCAGTGAGATAAAATTTTTCTTTGGTCCATACACAATAAATTCTTTGCATGGTTTCATAAGTAGGGGTGTAAATGGTTCGGTTCAGTTTTCAAAAAAAAAAAAAAAAAAACAAACAAACTGAATTGAACCAATAAGGAAATTTAATGAACCGAACCGAAATCCGATTTGAACCGAAATCGAACTCAACTGAAATCTGATTTGATTCTGTTTTTCGGTTTTGGTTTTGGTTTTTGTTTTTGTTTTGTTTTCTCCTTACATGCACCCCTTTCAATAAATTTTTATTTTTAAAAAAAATCAATTTTTTAATTATTTTTTTATTCTTTTCCTTTTCTCGGTTGCTGTGGCCATGGTGGCAGTCGACAATCGGCCGTGGCTAGTGACCAGCCAAAGGTGAGCTAGAGCCTCGCCATAGGCTGGCGAGGCTAGGCTCGCTTGATGTAGGTGGGCTTGAGCCCACCAGATTCAGTGAGCTAGGTGAGGCTCGAGCCTAGAGACCTCTGGCGAGGTTCGAGCCTTGCCCAGGTGGTTGGATTAAGTAGGCTTCGCCTCACTTGGTCAGGCGAGCTGGTCGTCGGCCGCCACCGTGATCGGCGGCTGGCCAATGGAGAAGAAGAAAAAAGAAAAAGAAAAAGAAAGGAAAGAAAAAAAAATCAAAAAAATGAATTTTAAAAAAATAAAATGAAAAAGTTATATATTTTAATGGTCTAATGGTTTGGTTCAGTTAATCGAACCGGTAAAAATCGAATCGGTTAAAAAAGTTTCGATTTTCAATGAAAGTCGAACCGATTGAGAACCGAGCTGGAAAAAGAAAAACCGAATTTTTCAGTTCGGTTCGGTTCGATTTTTGGTTCGGTTTTTGACATCCCTCGTGATAAGTAGACAAATAAATAAGACTCAAATTTGACCACCCGTACCTTTTCCGTCTGACGTTCAATTCGCTCGATTTTTATTCCTACAAAAAGCTCATTAGCCAAACTTCCAAATTATATTATTCAAAATAGTGTATATTAGAGAAGTTATGTAAGAACATCATACAATAGTCATACAAAGATAGCATAATATAAAATCAACAATATGAACTGTGCTTGCTTCTGTTGATGCCTTCCTGCATTCTTGTTACTGATATATATGTCCAGCTTGTTACCTTTCAGACCTGGTTTATGGTTTTACCACTTGATTTTTGGAATATGTAATTAGCGAAATCCTGTGTACATCAAATATGGAAATCTTGAACCTGAACTTGCTTGTCTTTACTAGAGATTGCTGTCATTATTAGGAAAATGGAGATTCAATTTTCTTGACATCTAATTGATTGTGGTTGTATTGCCAGATTGTCTTGTTGACCACATTGGATCACTTACTCTTGGAATTGAAAAGGCACTAAGTGTATGTACATTGTCATTTTCCAAATGTTTTGTTAGAGTTTTTTTTACTCCATGATGTAAATGATCTACCGGTTATTTCTCCGGCTATTAACCATCATGTTTTTATATGTTCCAGGACAAGTCATCTACATCAAATTTGAAAACTAAGGCTTTGATCTTTACAAGATTGGTGTTGACTTCACATTCGCCTTCTGTTTTCCATCCTTACATAAAGGTATAATTCCTACCTTTGATGTTGTCTGCAAAATTAGGTATTACCTGTAGGGATATAATATACGGAAACGACAGGATCTTGCAATTTACGTCATCGTGAAATCGTCAGAGAAATAAACGAGAAAAATAAAGACACCAGAAATTTACGTGGTTCAGTTCGAGTATCGATACCTACGTCCACGGGGAGAGTCAGCAGCAAATAATCCACTATAATCGGAGAATCAGAGTTTACAATCGCTCAATCGCTCAAGTGTTTCCCACACCTAGATTTAATCCCAAACCCAAATTGTTTATAAATAAACAACTCGCAGTACGCAAAATTACCGCTTGTTCAAGCTCAAAACAAAATGCTTTACGTACACCAAAATCAGGATGCACGGCTTCGCGCATTTCTTCAAAGCTTCTTGTGGCTTGCGGCTTCAAAGATCATGGACGTGCGGCTTCGTAGGGTTTCTTCCTTCTCTCGTATGGGTGCAGCAACCGCATGAGAAGAAACCTCCTTGAGATGTCCGCCCTTTTATAATTATACATGTGTGCCCTAAAAGTCAAATTCTTGACTTGGGCCCACCATCCACATGCATGCGCTTCTTTCTTCGCTTCTTCTATGTAGGGCTGCAGCGACGTCCCTCGAAGGAGAAGAAAACTTCGGCGGCTTCACTCCAATGGCAAAAATTCCTCTTTTAATTATTTCCTCCTTTGTGCAGCTTTAAGCAGTCCAGCGAATTGCGTTTTTGCAAACGCTCAAACTTGAGTCACAATTTAACAATTCTCCACCTTGGCTCGATGTTTGAAACCAAGTTATAGTGCTCATCATCTATGCTGCTCTCCCAACGCTCCGACGGGCGCTCACTCTCCACAGACGCCAATAGAGCTCAAGCTTTGCTTGAGTTTTGCCAAAGGAACAGACTTAGTCATCATATCTGCCGGGTTATTTGCTGCAGCAATCTTTCTGACAGTAACATTATCATTAATTAAGATAACTCGGATGAAGTGATACCTGATGTTGATATGCTTTGTTCGCTCGTGATAAACTGGATTATACGCCAAATATATCGCACCTTGGTTATCACAGTGTATATCCACACTTTTCTGTTCTAACCCAAAGTCCGAAAGTAAATTTTGTAATCATATTGCCTCATTCACTACAAAGGTTAATGCCATGTACTCTGCCTCAGTTGAAAACAATGCAATGTGATCCTGTAAGGACACCTTCCAACTAATTGCACCACCTGCTAGCGTAAACACGTACATTGCTAAAGAGCTGCAATCATCCAAGTCACTAGCATGATCCAAATCCACAAAACCAGTGGTCTCACTGCCATTGCTGTCCTTTCAGTACACTATACCCACGTCTGTTATCCCCTTCAAATATATGAGAATCTACTTCACAGCTTCCCAATGAGTTTTACCAAGACGCTTCATATAGCGACTGACCATGCTCACAGCTTATGAAATATCAGGCCTAGTACATACCATAGCATATATAATACTACCCACGGTACTAGAATAAGGAACACAGGACATATGCTCCTCTTCCTCCTCAGTCTGCGGTGATAATTTATCTGAAAGTTTAAAGTGCTTCACTAAAGGTGTACTTACAGATTTTGCTGACTGCATATTAAAATATGCCACAATCTTCTCAATATATTTCTTTTGAGATAGACGTAAAACTACTGCAGTCCTGTCACGCAAAATCTCCACACATAAATTTTCTTCGCAGCACCTAAATCTTTAATCTCAAATTCAGCATTTAACCGCCTCTTCAGCACATCAATATCAGATATATTCTTAGCTGCTATTAGCATATCATCAACATATAAGAATAAATAAATCAAAGAACCATTCTCCAATCTCCTAAGTAAATGCAGCTATCCATCTGACTTTTTGTGTAATCTTGACTAGCCACGAAAGCATCAAAACGTTTATACCACTGCCTAGGAGACTGTTTTAGCCCATACAAAGATTTCTTCAACAAGCAAACATGATCTTCCTTACCTGGAATAGCAAATCCCTCTGGTTGCCTCATGTAAATCCGCTCCTTAAACTCACCGTGAAGAAACGCAGTACTCACATCTAACTGCTCTAACTCGAGATCTTGTGAAGCAACTAAGGCAAGTACAACACGAATAGAAGTATGTCTATCGCGACCTTCCCGATTGTGAATTACTTAAGGAAGGCTAATGGGTTACTAAGTCCAAAGACTTGGCGCGGACCCTCCCAAGTCCTACCAATCGCGACTTGATACTAATGAATTAACCGATTTAATCATGTAATTATATTCAATTTGGAGCCGCCACTAATCAATTAGGGTTGATTAGAAACCCAAATAAAGTATAGGAGAATACTTTATTTTCGCGAACCAGAGATTCAATAAGTTCGGGGACATGGTTACGCTAGATTAATCTAACGCCCTTTCGGTACCTTTTTATTTCAAAAATATTTTGTAGGCAGTATTGATTAATTTTAACATAAGCTACTAACATGCAAAGGGTGGCCATGCGGGCGCACAATCAATGAAATAACACTCAATAAACCGAAGTAATAAGATTGTAAGAAATTATAAACTACAACCTTATTAAGATCTACTCACTAAAATAAACTTACAAAAATGCTAATAAAAATGCATGCCATAAACATGATTTCTAAATGACATGACACCTAGTTGTTTTTTTCTTTTTCCTTTTTACTATTAATTATATGCAATCTTAATTTAAACTTAATATGCATGGATTTTACTTTAATGATATGTGAAATGCGATTCATATGGCATAACTTGAACTATCACTATATCTATGCAATCTAATTTATATAATCCTAAAGATGCATGCGTTTCATGATATGGGATGAATGACATAATAATTCTATATGCATGTTCTTTTTATGATTTTTTTTTATGATTCTTTTTTAATGTATGCAACCTACACTAAACAATGATGACATAAAATGGGATTAATTATGAACTAACCTACTAACCAAATAAATGACCTTTTGTGTTTTTTTTTTAAATTACTTAATAATTCTTATTAAAACAACATAATGATGCAATAATAATCTTTGGCTTTTCTTTTTTTTTTTTAAAAAAAAAAACTGCACGACGGGAATATTAAAACATTAACCTATGACCCACTAACTAAAGCGCAACATGTAGTATGCACATTATGAAATCTATATAACCTAAATAACATTTTTTTTTTTGGGTTTTATTAAAAAAAAATTATCCTAATTCTATATGAATCTTAAAAATTAAAATGTGTTGCTTTAAACATGAGATATGTATGGACTTAAATACCTGAGTTCTATAATGCATGATATATGATGAGCAAATAACGATGACACACCAAAATAAAAAAAATTCATCCATGTAAATCAATGGCATATTATTTTAATATGAATTAATGATGCAAAGCAATTCATGAATTTTGCCATAAAAAGTCGAAATAATCAAAAATCTAACCCGACGTCTCGCGGCTCAATATTTTTTATTATCATGACTTAATATGACCAATTTCCTAAATCGGGTAATGATAATAAATTAGAACAAATCAAGTTAGAATAAAAAGAAAACTATGAGTCCAAATACTCAAAATAAACTTAATCTAAAAATCTACCTAGTCTACCTCACGGTTAACTTGAGGAATGGCGAAGAAACAGTGGTGGCCGAGTTGCGATGGTGGTTCGATAATGGGTCGCCGCTCGAATCAGGGGCTATTCGTCGAAACTCCGGCGAGGCTCGGGTGATAACCGGACCTGCAACAAAAACAGGGGAGGTAGGAGGTGGCTCTGTTCGAGCGTGCAGCAGCGAGCAGAGGAACAACAACATCGTAGGCAGAGGCGTCGAGCTAGCTGCAGGAACGGCAAAGGAAAGCTCCCAGAGGCACGGTGGTAGTCCGGCAGAGGGAGTTGCGATGGCGAACAGGCTGCAGGTGGAACACCGCGTGCATAGTAGCGAGCGGAAAAGGCTGGGTTGCAGCTATTGGTGTCGAAGACGGAGGTAGCAACAGCGTCGGTGGATGTTCGGGTCGTCGTGTGTCGGGAACAGAGACAGTTACGAAGCTGGGCTGTCGGCAGCAGCAACAGAGGCGTTGGGGTCGTCGATGCTACGGGCGGAGACGGCAGGCAAATCTAACTCAGGCCCGACTCCAATGAGACAGAGCAGAAGCAGGTGGAGTTAGGTGGTGCAGGTGTTTGCGGATGAGCGTCGTGGACGCGGCAACCGGCAGCTGCACAGGGAACCAACGACTGGGGAGGAGCAGGGCGTCGGGGTGAGCTCGTGGGAGTAGAGGCGCGAGCTACGGCAGAACAGAGGTGCGGCGTCGGCTGACCGTCGAGGACAGAGGCGGAGGCTGGCCGTGGGCGTCGGGCATTGAGGAGTTGCTGCAGCGATGGTACTCGGATTCCGGTGGTGTCGGTGTGGCAAGACGGCGGCGTCCGGCGGGCAGGGGACAGAGCACGGGCAGACGGCAGCGGGCACTGGGGAAGAAGAACAGTGTTCTTCTTTCTTTTTTATTTATTTTTTTCTCTCTCTCTCTCTCTCTCACCTGTCTCTATCTCTCTCTATCGAACCCTCACACGTCTCCCTCACTCTCACTTTTCTGCTTTGCCTCACGTCATCTCTCTTTGTACCTTCTCTTCTCTCCACTTTTTTTTTTCTTTTGACTTTTCTCCTTACCAAAACTCTGTTTTTCTTTTGTGAACTTTTCGAAAACCGAATGAAGAACCCCCCTTAGTTCCGAAACCTCCCCTTCTCTTTTACAGAGGAAAGACTCGAAGTTGTTGAAGATCTGGCGATATTCACTCAACTTCTTCAACAAAAAAAGTGGCTCCAAAATTTGACTGTTAAATTCTTTTGAATTCAAAATTTTTTTCAAAATTTTCCTCTAATCAAAGATTATCTTTTATTTATATTTTCTAAATTTAAATTAGGTGTCAACAATGTCTTACCACATGAGAGAACATCTCATTGTAGTCAATGCCCTCACTCTATGTATATCCCTTCGCCACAAGTCTCGCCTTATACCTCGCGGCCTTAATACCGGGAATGCCCTCTTTTCATTTAAAGACCCATTTACTTCCGACAATCGTTTGGCTCTTAGGCACTTTGACCAACTCTCATGTTTGATTTCGATGGAGTGATTCCATCTCTTCACTCATAGTCTCTAGCCACTGCGATGACTTCGAATTAGCTATCGCTTCAGAGTAAGACAAAGGCTCATCTGTCTCCACCTCATCACCTACAGTCAATACATAAGCAATATCTGTATAACCATAACGTACCGGTGATTTAATTTGCCTTCTTTGTCTATTTGCGGCTATAGTGTGCTGCGGCTTTGTTGGTTGTTCATTATCACCGACTTTAGGAACTGTAGCTTCATCTGCAATCTCAACCTCTATTATCTTCGAGGTCTCTGGAGTCTCCACTTGAAGCTCCACCTCACTAATGACACCATGATCTGTCTTCTTTGCTGGTTATGTCTTAGAACTCCTCCGTTGAAGCATTACAGTCTCGTCGAAGATCACATCTCTGCTGATTAGAAAACCGAGTGATCTGGGATCGGTGCACCACAGCCGGTAGCCTTTTATTCCATGTGCATAACCCAAATATGCACTTCTTCACCCTCGGCTCAAGCTTACCATCACTCGCATGAGCATACGCAGGACATCCGAATATATGTAATCCGGAATAATCAACAGGTTTCCACGACCATACTTCCTTAGGAGTCTTCCACTCGATAGCAGATGATGTAAATCGATTAACCAAGTAACATGCCAAGTTTTCCGCTTCGGCCCAAAATTCCTTACCAAGTCCTGCATGCGAAAGCATGCATCGAGCTCACTCAAGCAAAGTTCTATTCTTCCATTCTGCCACGCCATTCTACTGTGGTGTCCCAGGTACTGTGTGGTGTTTAATAATACCTTATTTCTCGCAGAACTCGGTAAAATCCTTACCACAGAACTCCATGCCATTATCAGTTTTCAGGCACTTGATTTGTTTATCTGATTGCGTCTCAATCAATACCTTAAATTTCTCGAACCGATCAAACACATCATATTTGTGCTTTAGAAAGTATACCCATACATTCCTCGAATAATCATCGATAAATGTCAGCATATATCGGGCACCTCCTTTCAAAGGAATCGAAGACTGGCCCAAGACGTTTGAATGAATATATTCAACTAGTCGTTTGGTTTAATGAATAACTGTAGTAAACTTAATTTGGTGCTGCTTCCCAAAGATGCAGTGCTCACATAAGTTCAGCTTCCCTATCTTCTGACATTTCAACAACCCCCTTTCACTCAGCATCGTCATACATGTCTCGCTCATGTGACCTTTCAACAACCCCTTTCACTCAGCATCGTCATACATGTCTCGCTCATGTGCCCCAAACGCATATGCCATAATTGAGTCAAGTTAAAGTCTGACTCATCTGATGAAACTGCAGCGGTTCTGGTCACAGTCTCTCCTAGTAGATGATAGATAGTATTCACTTTCTTCCCCTTCATCACTGTCATGGCACCTCGAGAGATCTTTAGTACTCCACCTTCAGCGGTGTACCTACACCCAATGTCATCGAGTGTCCCCAGAGAAATAAGGTTCTGTTTGAGCTCCGGTACATGCCTCACATTTGTCAATGTGCGCACCACCCCATCGTGCATTTGAATCCGAATTGTCCATATCCCCACAGCCTTACGGACTGCATTATTTCCCAGAAGAACCCTACCATTATCTGCAGCTTGGTAAGTAGTAAACTAGCCCTTATGAGGTGTCATATGATAAGAACACCCCGAATCCAGCATCCATTTGTCTCCTGACGAAGTAGCAGTTACACATAAAACATCTTTTGCATCACTATTGTTCCCCTCAGCAACGTTTGCCATACTGCTTGTCGCATTCTGCCTATCAATTTTATTCCTCCGCTTTGAATAATCTCTCCTGATGTGCCCCTCCTCGTGACACTCAAAGCACTTTACACATCCCTTGGACTTTCTATGGCGTGATTTTGATTTACTTTTACCTCTGCTGCCATTAGGCTCTCGATGTTGTTCTCTACCTCGAATCGTCAGTGCTTGCGCTACTCCTTGCGCTTGACCATCATCTCACAACTTTCTTTACCACTCCTTAGAAAATAAGGCGGACTTTACCTCTTATGAGATAATCGTAGTACGCCCCTGCAACAGTGAATCAATAAAGTACTCTCATGATTTTGGTAAAGAGGCTAACAACATCATGCTCTGCTCTTCATCATCAAGTATCTTACCGACGTTCTTCAGATCCAACATGAGTTTATTAAATTTATCTAGGTGGATTTTGATAGGCGTACCTTCAGTATATCTAAATTGAAACATCTTCTTCAACATGTACAAATGATTGTTCAAACCTTTCTTCACATAAAGTGCTTGAAGTTTTGCCTATAATGCTGCGGCATCCTTCTCCTCAACAACCTCTATTAAGACCTCATCCGACAAATTTAACATGATTATGCTTTTTACTCTTTCCATCAGCTCTACCCTCTTTGAGGCTTTCATTATAATATGCAACTCATCTTCACCATCCATTGCCTTGGCCAACCCTTGTGTTGTCAATAAAGCCCGCATCTTGATGCTCCATAACACAAAGTTGTTGCTCCCGTCAAACTTCTCAATTTCAGATTTCCTCTCAAGCATAATTGCAATAACAGAAGTTCCAGATAATAATTAAACAAGCAAAAACTCCAAATCACAATCAAAAAATCCAACCCCAAGCTCTAATACAAATTGTAGGGATATAATACGCGGAAACAACAGGATCTTGCAATTTACGTCATTGTGAAATCGCCAGAGAAATAAACGAGAAAAATAAGAACACCAGAAATTTACGTGGTTCAGTCCAAGTATTGGTACCAACGTCCATGGGGAGAGCCAGTAGCAAATAATCCACTATAATCGGAGAAGCAGAGTTTACAATCACTCAATCGCTCAAATATTTCCCACATCTAGATTTAACCACAAACCCAAAGTGTTTATAAATAAACAACTCGCAGTACACATAATTACCGCGTGTTCATGCTCAAAACAAAACGCTTTACGTACACCAAAATCAGGACGCACGGCTTCGCATATTTCTTCAAAGCTTCTTGCGGCTTGTGGCTTCAAAGATCATGGACGTGTGGCTTCGTAGGGTTTCTTCCTTCTCTTGTATGGGTGTAGCAGCTGCAGAAGAAGAAACCTTCCTGAGATCCGCCCTTTTATAATTATATGTGTGTGCCCTAAAAGTCAAATTCTTGACTTGGGCCCACCATCCACGTGCAGGCCCTTCTTCCTTCGCTTCTTCTACGTAGGACTACAGCGACATCCCTCGAAAGAGAAGAAAACTTCAGCGGCTTCACTCCAATGGGGAAAATTCCTCTTTTAATTATTTCCTCCTTTGTGCAGCTTTAAGGAGTCCAGCGAATTGTGTTTTTGCAAACGCTCAAACTCGAGTCATAATTTAACATTACCAATGAGATTGTTGTATTGTTAACTTTGGATGTGCATTTTGTCATGCTCTGATGGGATTTTATCTGCTTAAAAGATACATAATTTTTTTGGAAGAAATTCATGCAAACTGTGTATATAAACTGTTTATGCTACCTGCTTCCTCAAGAGTTGGGTTTATACGAAATCAGCTGCAGTTGGTGATGTTTACTTTCTTTGTTTTTATTATGATGTTTTATACGAAATTTCATGGCTTGATTAATTATTATTATTTTTATTTAGTCCATAAGGGATATTTACTTTGCTTGATGCGTATGCAGAAGCCAGGGAAGAATTTGACGGTGAATGCTCAGTTCAAGTCTATAATGTGCAAACTTGCATTCCAAAGGATCCAGTTGCACTTTGGAATGCTGAATTTGTGCAAGCAGAGGAGCTTTTCAGTTAGGATGCAATCACCGAGAATTGTTTGAGAGATAACAGGTGTGATGCCTTGGTTCAGGTTTATGTGTGTCTATATGCATGCAGGTGTCACTAAACGTAATATTTTGACAATGACTAAACACGACTTCTCTCTGTGATTTTTCAGGTTCTGTGCCATAGCTAAGCCCTTCATTAGGTGAAGTGAAGAGAGGGAATTATTTCTGCTTCAGTTAGTGCAGAAGCTCAAATCTATGCACGAGGCAACAGAACTGAACAACGATGATGAGGGTCAGGATGTCAATGTATTTGATTTCTCGGATGAAGAAGATGAGAATGAAGATGGAGTCAATTTGGCATCACCTGATTTTCCAAAATCCCAGTCTATCCTTGCTTCAAAAGAGAGTGCTGGGGAGTTAGTTTCTGAGAAGAAGTGCAAGGAAGATAAATTGGAAGTTGATGAAGTAAAAGTGAGAGCGGAAGAACACCGCCAGCCACCAAAGGAAGATGTTTTTGCCATCACTAGAGTTGTGAACATTGGGATGTGCTCTTTGAAGGGCCAAAATCATGGTTCCTCCAAGGATGTAAATAATAAAGTGACAAATCCTACGCCAACCTTACTGAAGAAGCGAAAGGTTTTGAAGACAAGAATCAATGAGCATGGGTCATAAATGGGTTGCTTAGCATTTTTTTTTTTTTTGGTCAGTGGATGCTTAGCGATTTAATGGGTTTTAAATAGGTTGGCCGGTGAACCTCTTTGGATGCAAAAGAAAAAAAGAAAAAGAAAGAAAAAGAAAAATATTTTTTTTGAAAAATTATAAAAAAAAATTGAAAAATTATTAATTGGATTTGTATTGCTTGGAAGTTTTTTAGTAATATAATCTTAAAAAAAAAAACATAAGAATAAGTTTTCCTAAATTTGGTTAAATATGAAAATATTTTATTAATATGGGTCGGGTATGGATCGAAAAATTTACATTAGCCATAAATGAGTCATAAATGGGTTAATGGGTCAATTTGGATCGGACCATTAATGACCCAACCCAAATCTGACCCGACCCACCCGTTTAACAGCTCTAATGCAAGCTCTAGTTCCTCTATGACCCCAATGGGTTAAGTGTTAATCGCGAGAATATAACCAACCATCAAAGCAAGCTTGGATATGTTTTTTGTTCGCCTAGTTAATTTAGAATTTTTAATTTAATTCATGATTTGTGCATTATATTCAGGCCAATCTGGTTTGCCACAATTTTTTTGGTCGAAGATTCACAAATGCTGTGAAAGAAGATCGTGCAAGTATTGGCGGCGGTTCTTACCCTTTCCCTCCCCATTCCACTTCCACACCTGCTCTCTCCTCTCCTCGCTCTTTTCTTCTGTCCTCCTCGCTCTTTTCTTCTGTCGCGACACTCTCCTAGCCAGAGCTCATAGTTCCACCAACATTCCCAGCCTTGGCAACTGTTCCTTCACGACTGCAGAAGGTGGTGAGCCTGAGCCACTCCCCAATCCTACTTACATGCTTGTCCTCGGCAGAAGGTGGCATATGAGCCGGGTTAGTGTGTGAAACTCTAAATTCGTTAAGATATAATTAAGACTCCAGTAGTCAAATGATATATTTCTTTGGTCCATACATGACAAATTCTTTGCATGGCTTCCTCTTTATTGTAATAAGTAGACAAATAAGTAAGACTTAGTTTTGACAAGTCGGGCCTTCTTCATCCGACATCCAATTTGCTCGATTTTTATGTCTACGAAAACCTCATTAGTCGAACTTTTAATGTATATTATTCCAAATAGTGTATATTAGAGAAGCTACGTAGGAACACCATTAAGTAGTCTTATAGGGATAGCATAATATAGAATAACGATATGATAAAATTAACTTCTTTTGTCTACAAATACCTCCTCTCTCTCAAACTGCAAGCTCTAGTTCCTCTATGACCCCAATGGTTTAAGTGTTAATGGCGAGAATATAACCAACCATCAAACTAAGCTTGGATATGTTTTTTGTTCGCCCAGTTAATTTAGAATTTTCAATTTAATTCATGATTATATTCAGGCCTTTCTGGTTTGCCGTAGTTTTTTTGGTCGAAGATTCACAAATGCTATGAAAGAAGATCGTGCAAGTATTGAAGGCGGTTCCCACACTTTCCCTCCCCATTCCACTTCCACACTTGCTCTCTCCTTTCCCCCTCTTTTCTTTTGTCGCGACACTCTCCCACCCATAGCTCATAGTTCCACCCACATTCCCAGCCTTGGCAACTGTTCCTTCACGACTGCAGAAGGTGGCAAGCCTGAGCCACTCCTCAAGGATGTGGTCCTACTTACATGCCTGTCCTCGGCAGAAGGTGGCATCTGTCGCATCTATATGGTGGGCGTGACGCATATGAGCCGGGTTAGTGCATGAAACTCTAAATTCGTTAAGATATAATTAAGACTCCAACAGTGAAATAATATTTTTCTTTGGTCCATACATGATAAATTCTTTGCATGGCTTCCTCTTTACTATAATAAGTAGACAAATAAGTAAGACTTAGTTTTGACAAGCCGTGCCTTCTTCATCCGACATCCAATTCGCTCAATTTTTATGTCTACAAAAAGCTCATTAGTCAAACTTTCAATGCATATTATTCCAAATAGTGTATATTAGAGAAGCTATGTGGGAACACCATAAAATAGTCATACAGAGATGGGATAATATAAAAGCAACGATATGATAAAATTAACTTCTTACTTGTATAGAGCCTTCTGTTTATAAAAAACCCCTCACTCCAATTGTAATCTCCATTCTCTCGGACTCATTCCAGCTAGGTGTGTAAATGGTTCGGTTCAGTTCGGTTCGGTTTTCCCAAAAAAAAATAAATCGAACCGAACCAATAAGGAAATTTAATGAACTGAACCGAAATATATTCCGAATGGAAATCGAATCGAACTAAAATTTGGTTCAGTTTGGTTTTTCAATTTTTACCCGTTTTTGTTTTGTTTTTTTTTCTACATGCACCACTTTCAATAAATTTTCTTATTTTTTTAAATCGATTTTTTTTAATTATTTTTTATTCCTTTTCTTCTTCTTCTTCATTGGCCGATCGCTGGCCGCCACCGTGGCCGGCGACTGGCCAATAAACAAGAAGAAGAAAGAAAATGAAAATGAAAGAAAGGAAAGAAAAAAAATAAAAATAAAATGAAAAAATTGTAGATTTTAACGGTTTGGTTTGGTTAACGGAACCAATAAAAACTGAACCGGTTAAAAAAGTTTCGATTTTTAATGAAAAGCGAATTGATTGAGAACCGAACTGAAAAAAAAAAATCAAATTTTTCGGTTCGATTTTTGACACCCCTAGTAATAAATAGACAAATAAATAAGACTCAATTTTGACCACCTATGACTTTTTTGTCTGACGTTCAATTCTCTCGATTTTTAGGCCTACGAAAAGCTTATTAGTCAAACTTACGATTTATATTATTCAAAATAGTGTATATTAGAGAAGTTATGTAAGAAAACCATAAAATAGTCATACAGACATAGCATAATATAAAATCAGTGATATGATAAAATGACATCGATATAAAGTTGTATAAAAGCTTTTGTCTACAAAAATCCCTCTCACTCTAAATACAAGCTCCATTCTCTCAAACTCTTCAACGTCTAAGACTGTAGCAGTGAGATAATATTTTTCTTTGATCCATATATGATAAGTTTTTTGCATGGCTTCCTCTTTATTATAACAAGTAAACAAATAAATAAGACAAAGACTATCTACATAATACAATTTCATTTATTCCTAATCCTAAATGGAATGAAATGACCGTAAAATAATCAGCGAGAATGTAAGGATCACGAGCAGCACTAGGATTCTACATACTCATGTTCCTACCAAAAGGATAAGTAAATATGCACCATAAAATTAAAAGGATAGATCCAATGATGAACAATTTTGTGATATAATTATGATAAAAGTTTAATAGAGAATTATAAAATCTAGTAAGCCCAAAAATAAAAACAAAATGAAATTATATAATGAAAATCATGTCAAGTAAGGAAAATCTTATTTTCCCATTAAAACCAATTACAATCGTCATTGTCTGTACTTTCTCTAGGCAAATTTTGTCTAGAATTGTTCTTGCACTTCATACTCTTGCATTTAAATATTCAACGTTTTCATTGAAACTATTTTTAAAAGACTAATCCCGGTCTTTGGTTCTATTTATCCATAGTGTTATGACCATGACTGTTTTGCAAACATAGGTCTCAGAATGGACAATTTTTTGTGAATCCGCTCAAACCAAGTCATCATCTCATCCACGCACTTATGATTTTTTTTGGAGTTTCTTTGGTCCAAAAATATAGTCTTCCATTTGCTTGTGATATGGACAAATAAAGAAGCTCTTCCTTAAAAAAATATCCGTAAAATGAGCGAGTATGTTTTCCTTTAATCTCGGGCACGGGGAAAATTGACATCTCCCACTAGAACGGACAATTCAATGCACACACAATTTTCAAACTTTAGGATGAGATCAGCAATCTTGAAACAACCACCAGACCGCTTTTGAGCAATTAGATTATGTAGCAAAGATCAAGAGCACTCAGAAGAGAAATAATTGTATCATGTTCTTGCCAAGCTTGTTGTGATAAGAGATGCGCGGATGAGCGCCATCATGAGTGAATAACCATTATTAATTGCTCTAACTTTGAAAATTGGTAAATCTTGAATAATGATATTTTCAAGGAGAAAGTAAATGGTTCTTTTCAAGGCTGTAATTAAGCATGCTCAATCCATCAGACAATAAGATTTATAACAAAAACTTAGAAGCTCAACTTGAAGCCTTGATGTTTAAGAAAGAAAAAAAAAAGATTGAAATATTGAATTTGATCAAGATAGGAAAATAGCAGATTAACAGCCATATATCTTCAATTTGCCTAAAAAAGATATTTTAATTAGTTGTTTCCTATAAATTTTCTTGCTCTTCCAATTTTCAATAACAAATTCGTGGTACTCATACTTTTTTTTTTTGTGTGTAGAATTTGACCAAAAGAACTCAATTTTGACCACCCATAATTTTTCCGTAGGACATCCAATTGACTTAAATTTTATGTCTACGGAAAGCTCATTATTCAAACTTTTAATGTATATTATTCCAAATAGTGTATATCATAGAAGCTATGTAGGGGATACCATCATATTTGCCACATTGCTAAAATATTGATACATTGTTATTTGAGTATGTTTTTGCTTCTCTTTTTTGTTAAAAAATGTCAATGTTAACGCTGGTCATATCACGTAAGATGGCTGATTGCGACTACGATCTCTTCACTTATTTTACTACTACAAGCACTGCGGCTCTCACGTCACTAGTTCTCTCTCTATCTTTTGTACTTGATTTGGTATTCCCTATGCTTTAAGTTTGTTGGGGAACTGAATTACATTCATTTGAAAGATAGCTTGTTGCAAAAAACACTGAAAAGGATGGTGCAAACGGTAACAAGCAAATAGGCCTGGAGATAAGCAAGAACAGATTGTTGGATGTCATGATGTCAAAGCCGAAAGGGACAAGTAGAGAATTGACATGAAGAATGAGAGCTACGTTAGTGATTTCTAGTCAAAATTGACTAGATGAACTTAATTGGCAAAATATGAAATAGTTTAAGATTTAATTGAAAAATTAAAAGATTTAAGACTGAATTGATAAAATCGCAATAAATTTGCACAATTTTCTCGGAAAGAAAGGAGTTGCCAATTATATAACAAAAATGGTTTTAAGGTAGCTTTATTTTCATTTATTTATACCAAAAACCGCTTTTTATGTTGATAGACCAAATTAGCTTTATTATGCATGTATTAACAGTTATTAAAATCTTATTTAGGTAAATTGATGCTTCATGATTGATATTTTCCTATCTCATCATAATTCAACATTTTCATTTTTTATTCTTCTTAAACCTCACTTAAAAAAAAAAAAAAAACTCATTTACTTACTCTTCTAAAATGGCATAAAAGATAAAATATGTATTCAGTTGGAAACTTGATTGAGGATGTTAATTTGTTCTTTCCTAAAAAATTTGGTACTCCTCTAATTTTTTATAACAAATTCCAAGAAAATATTTAATAGAATGAGTTAAAAGAGTGGATTAATACATTGAAAAACCCCAAACTGATACACGTGTAACAAATTTACCATAACTAATTTTTTGACCATGAAAAACTCCAAATCTATAACAAATTTACCTCAACTGACCATACAAAATCCCAAACCGATGGGCTTGTAACAAATTTACCCAAACTAATTTATTCGACCGCAAAAAACCTTAAACTGATACATTTGTGACAAGTGTACTATCCATTAAATTGGATTAATACCACAAAAAATTACAAAAATTGTATAACTGTGACACACGGAGAGTAAAATCTCAAATCGGTATACCAGTCAACTGTCACATATCATTTAACTTAGTAATTTGACAATAAAATTTAATAAAAGCTAACATAGAGTAAATTTGTTACAAGTATACCAGTTTGAGATTTTTCAAGGCATTAACCCTAAAGAAAATGTTAAAATGCTCAATAGAAGATTGTCTTAGCACTCATTAAAGCTAATATTTTTTTATTCAACAAAAGCTCATGGTGCCGAATGAAGCAAGCATAAATCTCAATGGAAAGCAATACAAGTAGAAATTGCAAGAAAAAAAAAAGACCAATACCTTGCAAGTTAGAGTCTCATATGTGTCAAGATAAAATTATACTGAAATTTTTGCCTAGGGCGCTTAGAGTGCGTATGATAACGCTTCTTAGCTGGGAAATAGTTTCTTTTTAGAAATAGTTCTTTTCTATTTCTACTCCAAGAAACAATTTCTGAGTAAAATAAGGTATTTTGTAACTATACAAAATTTCTACTCTTGAAATAGAAAAAGAACAGAAATGTGTTTGGTATGAAACAGTTTCTTTTTTTGTATTTATTTGTATTTTATTTTTATTCATGGATCGCCGATCGTTGACCGTTGACCGTCGGTCGCCGCCGCCCGTTGCTCGGCGGTCGGCGGACGGCGGCGCGGCAATGGACGGCGGTGGCCGATGGTGACAGACGGCGATTGACAACGAATGACGACGGTCGGCGACGGTTGGCGGCGGCGGCGACGATCGACAACGGCCGGCGGTGGCTCCGAGTAGTTGGAGGTGGCCGTGGCAAGACAGAGGAACAAAAGAAAAATAAAACATAAAATTGGCTTATTTCTAGAAATTGTTCTCGGGAATGAGAAGCTACTTTTTTTTTCTATTCCAAAATGGTTCCTGGGAACAAAAAAATAAATAAATTGTTCCCGGGAACAAAAGTTTTACCAAACGAATTTTTTTTTTTGTTCCAGAGAACAAAAGAACAAAAATTGGAAAAAATAAAAATGTTACTATACAGACTTTAATCATCAAAAGCCAAGTCGGCCCGCTTTCTTTTCCTTTACAGACCATCAACTTTTCCTATCAATTTTCACGAACGACCAAATTAAAGACAAAAGAAAATAAAATAGAAAACTCTTCTTCTTTTTTTCATCATCAGGAAAAGTGTAAAAAAAAAGAAAAAAAGATCTTGTTGAGCATATAACATTTTCTTTCAAGTAGAAATCATATAAATTAGATAGAATATTAAGAGCTCCGTATAGCCCAGCACTGTTCCATCCTATCATAAAAAAAAGAGAAGAGCATGTGACTTCGCCCTCCGCTTCAGCCATCCTTAGGTTTTCTTCAACCTCCTGGCCTCGCCACTTCACTCTAACCGCGACAGATTTGCTTTTCCGGCGAAACCCAGAAGCTCGCCGGCGGCTTTTCTCCCCAAAGGTTCGGCCTTTTAACTCCTCTTCGTTTCTTCCCGCAGAGGGGGAATCGCTTGTTTTCACTGAAGGGTCTGCGTTTGATTTCGTTTTCCTTGGTTTTTTCCCCCATTTTTTGGCTGACAGATAGATGGGTGCAGAATGTCTTGGCAATACGTTGCCCTTAGCTTGTCTTTCGGCGGCAGTAGTTGAAAGTGTGGTTGCTTGCTTGCTTGCGCTTGTTTAGTTTTGAATTCCATCCCTTCGTGATGAGGGATGTCGTGAGGTTAGTTTTAATGGCTGGTTATACATGGGGGCTTATTTTGTCCCTTGCACTCACGTTCATGGAGCAGCTTGACAAATTTCTTCCGTTTTCCATACGGGAACCAACGCATTCCGTGAACCTGTGAGGCGGGTTTGCTTGTAATTGGAGTATACAAATTGATTTTGTGGTTAGCTGTCACTAGTAGATTTTAGAGAGCAAGACAATGGTAGTTGAATGTACTACTTGGTTGCGGGAGTTGATGCTTTAGCGGTGATTCTAGAAGAGGCTTTTTCGGCGTACCCTTTTGGATTGGTCAGAACAGCACCATGGAAAGGGGCTCTTTTGAAAGCATCTTTGTGACCGCTTTCTGTTCTGACGAGAAGATTTGAGTAAAATTTTGTTCTGTGAAGTGTATTCTTTGAAGCACCATGTCCTAAACCATTGAAAGTGGGGAATTCTTCGTTGTATATGTTTGCGAGGGTATTCATGGAGACTTAATAGAAGACTGAGCTTTCCTAAACTACTGAAACTGATTATACGAAAAGATTTCCTCAGCTTGTTTGCAGAAGTCAGATTCTTGTAACTACTTTTGCAGACTGCTTCCACATGGCTATTGAAACAGTACTCTCTAGTAGTTGTCTAGTGCTAGTACGTTTTGAGTGCACAAGTGAGCCTTTATCTATCCGACAAGATTAGTGCTCTTATGTTGTTAATCATGTCAAAATATCATAAGCTTCTTGTTGTGGCCATACAGCTGGAGTCCCTCGTTTCTTTAATAGGACCCAATTCTTGCACCACCAAAATGATCCAACTTTATGAAAGGAGAGAAAATCTTTACACTTTTTTTTTTGTCCAAATCTGTTTATGAGAGCACCACATGGCTATTAAACTCGTTTGGAGAAAAGTGCAAGAGGGCTTCTGATTTTCGTTCCATTTAAAACTTGATCATCTTACTTGCTGGATCTTCCAAACTTGTAAAGACAAGTTAATTTTTTCAGATCTGTCATCCAAAAAAATAGTCTTGATTCTTTGTCCCTTTTTCATTCATTGAGTCTCTGTTTTGAACAAACTTTTTTCTAGGGCATTTGAGACAATAGGGTTAAATACAATAGCACTTGTATGACGGATTGCCGGTGCAATTGCAGTGTCGCCCCAATATTTGGAGAACATTGCACGCGTTGGACTGTAGATTACTATATCTCTGCTGAAGCAATGCCAAATTTACTCCATGATCATATCCTCTTGTTTCCTGTGGACACTAAGAAGGGGATCAATTGATTGAGGGTTTGATTTAGTGTCTGCAATTTCTTTAGTCTTTACAAAAGCACTATTGTTTTCTACTCTGTTCAAATCTGCCCTTGTTCTTTGGGGAACCTTTATATCAATATGAAAACCATCTTTTGCTTTTCATGTCATGCTATTAGTTGGCTAACTCTGAATTAATAATCAGGGTCTGGAAAATATTTATTTATTTTTCTTTTCAGACAATGCTTCTGCTTTAATCTTGAATGCTTATATTAAGTCTTCTTATTTCTTACATTTTTTTTCTTGGTTTATTTAGTATGTAGATGTTATTGAAGAGTGCAATAATCATGATTTGAGCATGGCTCTAGAATTTGCCATGGCTGCATGTATCAAATGTCCAATTGTCATTTGCAATCACTTCTCCATTGGAATGCTTGGTGTAATTTTCTGTGTTACATATTTATCTCGATTGCAGTGGCAAGCTGTTTTCAGTTTTTGTAGGACTTTTTTCTTTTTTTTCCTTTTCAGCGGATTATTATGGATGAATTTTTGGCAGATTCAGGAGCTAATATGCTCTTTACCTTTTTTTCTGTCTGTTTAATAGGCTTAAGATCTACAGCACAAGTGCTATCGTCAGGATTAACCTCTGTGGTTTTCTTTGAGCCCAAATGAGCAGATCCAGTAGACAAAAGGAAAGGCATGTCGAAAAAGAGCCAGCACATGATGGCGAGGATGATGGTACTGCTGCTCGGACTAGGCCTTTATGCTTTGAAGATATAATGAAGATGAGGAGAATCAAGGAATCGTCTCAAACTATGAAACACAAAGATGCAGAAGAGGATAAAAATTCAAGAAGGGAGATTGAGAATGTGCCGATTCGGCACGAATCTGAAAGAACTTTCAAGGATACTGAACGTTCCTCCCTGCGTAATGAAAAACAAATATCAGTGGATCTTGCAAGGTCAAGGTTTAGAGGTAAAGAGGAGCCAACTTCCCATTACGCAAGGGAAGATAGTTACACAAGAAGCAAAGACAAAAGCACCCATGAAGTGGAGCTTTTACCTAGAGCAAGATCCAGAAATAAAGAAGAGCATGCTTCTGTTAAGGAAGACATTCTCACGAAAGGGAATGATAGGGGAAGTCGCCAGTTAGAAGGAAAATTGAAGAGTAGACTAAGCAGCGAAGTCAGATTCAAGGATGACAGGGAGGCGAATTATAAGATTATGCATGATAGAAGCAGACCTGTTGAACGGGCAAGAAATGATCTTGCAGACAAAGCTGGAAAGGGGCATCCAAGAGAGCCACATGTCAATGAACGGTATACTGAAAGAAGTAGAGGAAAATCTGAGAGAGAAAGTAAGAGAAAGCTCCGAGATATAGATAGGAACATGTCAAAGAAACTTGATTCGAGAAGATTGCGTGGTTCAGAAATTTTCGATAGAAAGGAACGGAAAGAACTAACAAAGTCCCGTGATGATGAAGTAAATATCAGAAGGAAAAGATCAAGGAGTAGAGATCGTGGAAGGGACAGAAGATCAATTTCACTCTCGCCAAAGGGGCACAGACGTCAAATGCACAATGGTAGGAAACATGCGGAGTCGTCCTCTGGTTCTTTCAAAGATAGATCTGAAAGACACCACGTTGATCCTGACAGGACCAGATTTCCTGGTAATGGGTCAAACAATCAGTCCCAAGGACATGTAGAGCCTACTAGTGGGCTTGGTGGTTATTCCCCAAGAAAGAGGAAAACTGAGAAAGCCATTAAGACTCCTTCCCCTGCTAAACGATCTCCAGAGAGGAAAAATGCCGGATGGGATATTCCTCCAACGAGTGTAAAAGATGGCTTTACTGCATCTGTTTTGCATAGTTTTCAATCTACAAATCAAGCCATGCCGTCAAGTGTGCATCAGTCGGCCAGTGCTGTTTCTGCTGCTTTAAGTATGATGAAACCTCTGCCTGGTGCTTCTCCAAATGTTCCTCCTACGAAGACCACTGCCTCCATTGACTCGATTCAACTGACAGAGTCCACACGGCCGCTGAGGAGGCTTTATGTAGAAAACATACCAGCTTCAGCCTCTGAGAAAGCCATCATGGCATGTCTCAATAATTATTTGCTGTCTTCAGGTGTTAATTATATCCGGGGAACCGAACCATGCATCAGCTGTATTGTAAGCTTCCAAACTGAAAAATGACTTGGTATTTTATATCATTGAGGATCTGTGCTGCTTAACACGTAAAAACTGCAGATACACAAGGAGAAGGGTCAAGCTTTAGTTGAGTTTCTCACCCCTGAGGATGCTTCAGCTGCTCTTTCATTTGATGGAGCTTCCTTTTCTAGCTCCATTTTAAAAATCAGACGTCCCAAAGATTTTGTTGATGTGGCTGTAAGAATCCTCTTTTTCCCTTCTTATCTTTGAATACGTTCTTATGGTTACATGTCTGTCCATATAGTGCTATATCATTCCATCTCAATTAAAGTTTTCCATGTATTATGGGCATGTGCAAGAGGTGATAATCGGAATCTTTATTATTTTGGTATTGAGGGCATTAACTTATCTAAGAGAAATGAAAGGGAAAAAGCCTAGGCTAATCTGTTAGTTAGATTAGTTTTGGAAATCTTGGGCTTCACAAAGTTGAGTGTCCCCGAATATGAAGTTTCATGCAGTCTCCTGTCCCACATTCGTATGTGGGATATGCAACTATATTGTAAGAAAAATGCTTCAGTTTGCAGGGTCGGCATGTACTAGATAATTGCAACTTTGGGGCCTCATAAAGTGTTGTAATCCAATTATGAAGTTCATCTAGTTTCTTTTCTTACATGCTGTGATTTTTCTGATCGGGAGTTAGAACCATGAAGTCAACAAAACTCTGGCAGACATATACTGCATACCCCCAAATGCGGTATCACAAGTGAGTGGACTTGTATATGGTGTTTATGATTTTTGTTGACTCATTAGCATTAGGTAAGGGGTTTATCAGAAGATGTTGAAGGGCACAACAATTGCTTCCTCAGCAAGTTTATTTTGGGATTTATCGAATGGGTTATTTTATGTAGATTATCAAGAGCTAAAGGCAATTCTTTATGTGCTCATATATGGGCATATGTGATCATTAATTCAGAGCTTTGCTAATTGACCTAATAAAATAAGAATTTCACTGAGAGACTATGTCTATGTGGCATTTTCTCCTGCATTATCCTTGGGTAAGACACCCATATGCTAAAGGTTGTTTAGTCAATAGTATATCTTTCGATATGCTGTATTATTCAACTACAGTATAAGGGAAATGTTAATTAGGCCTTTAATGCATATGAAATGGGATCTGCAAGAGAACGTATCTTAATCCAGACTGGACTTATATAGTATAGAGGATGACTCTTGGCATGTGAGGATTTTTTTTTTCATTGGCAATAGAGGTGAAATATGTTCAAGAGACAATGATGCATTGATGCTTTATCCCAGCTGTTTGATATAATTATTTACAATGGTTTTAGCCGCGAAATGGTGGTTTTCTTCTTGTCTAAGGTATTTAGCAACACCTAAGCTGCAGTATCCTATTGCAACTCTTAGGAAGTTGTCCCATCTAGCTTGAAGATGCTGCAACTTTGAAGCATTCATGAATTACCAAATATACAGGTTAAACACAGCCATAGTACAATGACTACAAAACACAGCTATAGAACAACCACAATTGCATTGAATGAGCTTTAACTGATTTTAAATCTTATGCCCCTCCCTAAGAGCCAATTGGAAATTTACTTTCTCTTGGAGAATACCCATGGTGAGGATGCTTTACCATGTTGGTTTCTGTTAGAAAGTCCTACCCAAAACTTAAGCTATTAGGTGGAGGGAGACAACATGCATATAAGGCACAATCAAATCCAGCAATCTAGTGATGTAAGATCATACTTCAACAGAAAACAAGCTCCTTTTGGACTAAAAATATCCAGGAGAATTAGCTACAGATTTACCTAATGCTGGAGAAGATGCCTTTGAGAGGAAGTTAAGGCAGCATCCAGTTTGTTTCTAGTATGGATTGCGTTTAGCAGTTAAGTTTTATCCCTTGTGGTGGGTATTTGTCGCTCTGGGATTTTGTAGCATCAGTTGACATTTTTTGCATATGGGTAATCAAATGACAGCAAGCATGCAAATTGTTTGTTGCTTGAGTTAATAGAGACATATATGAATCCTTCCCCCCCTTCTTCCCCTCGGGGAAAAAAAAAAAGAAAAACATACAGAAAAGACCTTTCTCCTCTCTCTGCCTTCCTGTTCTGGTTTCTCTAGGGTGCATGAAGTGTACTGACTGCCAACTATCCAACTGAATTACATTTCCTCTGTAAGTTGTTTGCAGTCTTTGCTTGTATAGTGAGAAAATGTGCATGTCTGGAGAAACTTAGTTTTGGGGGATGGAATCTTAGGGAAATTTTATCAGTCTGTTGGAGATTGATTGCCATTGTTTATGATTACTAGGAATTGTGGCTTTCATTTCAGTATTTTATACATGCTTTCTTGAATATCTGATGAGTGTTCTGACTGAAAGCTGGAATCTCTTAAATAGGGTGTCTATCTTGGTTCTTTCATAAGTCACATTCTGGCTGGTGATGGTGAAGCTGACTCCTAAGTAAGAAGATTTCCAGGTGTAGTGACCAGTTGATGTGCTTGAGGTTTCTTATCAGTTTTGGCTCGGGTCTCTCATCTGGTCAGAAGATAGCTATGTCATTTTGTTTGGTGTTTGTTGATTGGATAGTGAAGATAGTTTTTGGGGCTATCTTCCTTGTAACAAAGTAATTTTATCCACTAGAGAAGGGGGTGGGGAAGAAGTTTCATCCATCAAAAGTTTCATTACTAGTCCATCTTTTGAAAAGAATTTCCAACGGATTAAGTTTTCTGATTGTGGAAATAATTGTCCGTTTTTTGAGTTCTTAGGAGTCAGCTGCATTATTTGTTATTAGAAATTGCGACAAATTGCAATTGTTTAAACATGTCAATGGGTTCCAGTATTGATGAGCAACGGAACCCTGCTGCTCAAATATGATCTCTCCTTTTCTAAGCAAACATTTTAATACTACAATTTGACCTGTTGTCCTCCATTAAAAATTAGCAAGAGATATATGTATTCTCTTTGGGGAAATTTCTCTAGTAAAACCAGTGAAGTATTTAGTCATTTTAAAACATTTTGCTGTTCAAAATTCTCTATATTTTCATTTAGTTGATCACATAACCTTTATTCCATTTCATGCTTGGCTGTTAAGGAGAGGTTAACTTCTATTTTCTTATGTGAGGTTTCCATAACGCTTCTCTGCATGAACATCATGGCCATCTTTTTGTAGCAGTATCTTGTGATTTCATGTTCCTATTGAGGCCACATATTCCTGAGGGAAGTTTACATAATTCCTCCTCCCCGCACCTTGTTAGACCTTTGTGCTCTCCACCCTCTATAAGTTGGTCTGATAGAGTACTATCATCTTTGAAAAATTTTCCATTATGGTCCCATGTTAATTGTGTTGCAATTACTGGAATGGGGATTACTTAATCTTTATCAGTTATTTGTAAGGTTTTCAATGATTTCAACCTTCTGAGATTTAGGTAAGGATGATAGTAAAGCAATATCTATATGAGTAATAGAATCGTTCATGGTTGGAATTCAGATGTATACTTGGGTATCTGCTGCATAGGGCTGGGAGATTATTGTTTTTAATCTTCATGAGATGTTTGATTAGGCATCGAAAAGCCATGAAATTCCAGTTGACTTTTGGATATTGAATGGCAAGTGCATAATATAAACACATCTTGTGATTCCTGAAAAAAATTGCAGCCATTCGAGTTTCGAGCAGGTCTCATGAAGTCTGATATTTTGAATAGAAGTGAAAGAGAGGCCATGCTCGTAGGATGTTTTTCATAAAAGGTGCTTTTGGGCTACCTTTTTCAGCTTAAAGTGGGCATTTTTCCCAATTTCAAATCTTTAAGGCATAGTATAATAGAATCAATCTTTCAGAAATGTGTTTATTCGTTTGTATCCTTCCTGTAAAGTTGCATGACACTGACTAAAATGCGAGAGAAACCAAAACTTTGGCAGCATAAGGTTTTCATACAACTTCTGAATAGGTGATGCTCATGATTCTTGGATGAGTTTGTCCACTAAAGCATGCTATTGTGGAGATTTCTGTGACTTTTGGATTTGGTGATTTGACTTTCAGAGGCTTGTGTGCTTATAGCTCTAGAATTTACTGTGTCGTGTCATCAACTTCTGTCTATGGGATTATTCTCTTCTTGTATTGGTATCTCCTTTCTTAGCTTATTAGTTCAGTCCATGTAGCAAACATACGAGGATGTATTGTTATCTCCTTTCTTTTCTTGAGCTGTTTTCCTGTAAACTTGAAGGTTCATCCTTATTTTTTCTTTTTAGCTCTACAGGGCTACTACAATGGGATTTATTTGCTTATAATTGCTGCAAATATATGTTTTTCTCCATTTGAGTAATGTCAGAGAACTCTGGTAGGACTAGTGTCAAAACTTATGAGACCATCAAATATTGATATCTGTCTAGGGATGTTAAACTGGCCAATGCAGGCTAACATTGTTGATTTGGTTTTTACTTCCCTGTGAACAATGAATCATGCTGGTTTCAGTGGTGCACAAATTGCTGTCACAAAATAAGTAGTTGTAAAACTTTTTTTGTCATTTAAATCTAGACATGAATGTTGCCACTGGTAGTGATGGTGATGTGATCCTGGATATGAACTTGATGTAGTGACCCTACCAAAAGCATAACTGAGAATGCCTAAGTTGTTAGATATATGGTTGCACATGCTTGGTTATGTTTCTACCAAAACATATGCAATGTTTCTGAGGGCACTACAATCCTCTCTTCTGCCTTAATCTTTGTTTGTTAGTGTTTGTGCATGTTTTTGTGCTTGACTGTGCTCGTACTATATCTGTGTATCTCCAATGTTTATTTCTGAGAGCACTGGCCCTTTCTTAAGTTTGGAACTTGTGAGTGTTTGTGAATGTTATGTTGTTTATAGATGTAATTGCTTGACTCGCAGTTCAAATTTACCTGTGGTTTCTGAGGTAGATTTCTGTTACTATCCATGTTGTAGGTTTTCAGACAGTTCCTATTTTCATGCAGACTGGTGACCCTGGCGAAACAGCAAGATCAGGTGTTGCAGCATATTCGATGAGTGATGTAGTTGATGATTCACCACATAAGGTAATTTCTTGGATATCTTATTGTAGTCATCAGGATAGTGAGATTTTTTGTGAGTTCCTGGTTAAACTAGCATTTTTTGTAGAACCTCAATCCCAAGAAGTGCTATTGTTTAGTTTGAGGCTTTGAAATTTGTGGTCTTACATGGGTAATGGGCCAGTGCAAGCATAATGTGAGAACTGGCATATCTGTAATACATATGCATTTGTACTTATGTTGAATGTACAGCCGGTGGTTCTTGCCATGGCTGTGTCTGCTGTCAATAGATGTTGGTAATATCTTATTGTGGTGAATTTCATTCCAATTTTGGCCTGTTATGGATATGAAGATTATTGGGATTCCAGAAGTGTTATTGGAGTTAATTTTCCTTAGAAGGATGTTGTGGTGTTACATGAGTTGGGACCTAGGAGTGTTGATCTCTGGTTACCTTTTTAAGCTGCTACAACTTTTTATCATTTGGTTTTGGCACTGATAAACTAATTTTACTTATTAGCGTGGAAAGCTTGGTCATGAATACTGGATATCTTTGGATGTAAAATCTGCATAATTCATTTTCTTAATGGACGAATCTGAAAATTGTAATTGAAGAGTTGATGGGGAAAATATAAGCATCTTACCTGATTGAAGAGTTCATCTCATAAATTAGTTTAATAATCTTGATTTTTTTGGATATTTGGTTTTAGTTTCCTCTGATTTGTTTGAACGGGGGATGTCTTTTTTTCAACAATTCGGTCATTTAATGGAACACAAAAGAAATTTGTGGTTGGGTCGTTAATTGACTACAACTACCAATGCTGTAAGTCATTGAGTGAGTGTCAGACTAAGAGAAAATACCCATCATTTGTAGTTCAAAATTGAAGTTGAACCAGATAAACCCAAAGGCTGAAATAATGCTGCAATGGAAATTAAGGATGGCAAACCCTGGTTCTTGTCTTACCAGTCCTGATTGGTCCAGCTATATTCGCAGAAGAGGGGGATGCTATAAGGAATATAGTGAGCATCTTAAGTATATTAAGGCAGGCAATCCTATATGTGCTAGACTAAAGGTGTTGATTGGTTCACTGCTATTCTTTGCTTTCATAGATTGTCTCTCCTTTGCTTCTTTTCCTTTTTTTTCCCTGATAGTTAGGAGTTTGCCCAATAATGACAGGATGGAGCTGGTTGCTGTTAACTTACTTTAAGAATTTTTTTGTCAAATAATGTATCTTTGCATCATTGTGGCTGCAGATCTTTATTGGAGGAATT
Organism: Eucalyptus microcorys; assembly: GCA_014182515.1. Taxonomy (NCBI): domain Eukaryota; kingdom Viridiplantae; phylum Streptophyta; class Magnoliopsida; order Myrtales; family Myrtaceae; genus Eucalyptus; species Eucalyptus microcorys. The sequence continues at coordinate 29,720,581 of CM024569.1, forward strand.
TCCAAGGTTCTGTCATCAGAAATGGTATCACACTCTTCTTTTCAAGTGGTCACTTTGTGCTTAGATATTTGCTACTCCGATTGCTATTGCTTCTCTCTATCCTCCGCTTTTCCCATTTTTCTGTCTGTGAGGACCTTATTAGGAATACCCTGGCCAAAAAGGGTAAGTAGGTAAACCTCACATAGATAGCATGTACAGAGCTGATGGTGATGCCTAATCTGAGTGTAATAGTGTTGCATTTGACCCCTTCATTTGGTAATTGTTTTTGGCCATAAAAGAATAAGTTGTCAAATTTTGACTGTCTTTCAGCTCAGGGAAATTGCTAGTGTATTTGGACCATTGAAAGCTTTCCACTTCCAGATTAATGATGATGCGACGGATCGGTATGCTTTCCTGGAGGTAAGTTGCATATGTTTTTTCCCCTAATGTGTTTCTTTCCTCTTCAAGATAAAATTTTTCCAGCACTTGAACCTGAATAAGATTTTTGGCTGTTTCGTCTGCTGTTATTCATTGCGTAGTACCATTGTCTTTGATCTTTGTAGTATTGCACTTTTAAGAACTCTTAAACAAGATCAAACTTAGTGTTCCATACCTTGGGTGTTTTTGGCTGGGTGGCATGTCTGAATGGAACATCATATATGTTGAATAGGTGCAGTTTTTATCCCTGAAAATCTGCGAAAAGGAAGGTGGCTAATTCGAATGCACTTTGTCATCTTGACTTTGTAAATGAGTGGTCTGTCTCTTAACTTTGCAGGCTCTGATCAGAACTTGCACCGTTGTGCTCTTTAATGTTGATAATATTCATAGAATATGAGAGTCTTTGCTAATGAAAAGTTCTGTTATAATTAAGACATCTTTCTTTAAGCAAAACAATACTTGAGATAATGAGTTTCTTGACAATTTTGTTGATGGTTAGGCAATAAGCATTTGTCCGATATGACAGTTTTCGTGTGGTGAAATTAGATATAAATCAAAAGGGTGTTTGTGGCAAAAATAATTTAGACGGTGTTTAATAGATGTGAAACGTGAGTACAGCGGTCCTTAATTTGCTAGGATCCCTCTTTAAACAGAATGCATGTCAATCCAGTTAGACAGACAATGGGATGGAGCAATTTCTCTGCCACACTCTTTTTCCATATCATAATAGCATCCTTCAATATCATTGGTTGCTTATCTATGGGAAGCAGAATAAGAGTAAATTGATGATGTCTATCCTTATTCCCACCCACCAAGTGAAAAGCACAAAACAAAAATTGGATTGAACATATATGCAAAAATGACGTTTACACTTATTCAAAAAGTAAAGATCTTGGCAACCCATTATGGTGTCTCCACCCTCTGTTGATCAAAAGAATCCGTATGTGCTCTCTCAGAGAAATTCTGCAATGCCTTGCAATTGAGGCATGTTAACTGCTTATTGTGAAAATGTCATCGGGCATAAGACTCGTGTCTGTTGAAAATTTTTCTGTGATTCGTTTTCATCTTCTCTTTCTCTGATTGAATTTTCCATGTGATCTCTTTCTTAGTTGACGTTAAGTAATTTGACTCACTTTCAGTATGTAGACCAATCAGTGACTCTGAAAGCCTGTGCTGGTTTGAATGGTATTAAGTTAGGAGGCCAATTTCTAACTGTAGTTCAAGCTGTCCCCGATCCAGAATCAATGGTACTCATTTACCATATTAAATGCATTATGTTTCTTGTTTCCTACTGATTCAATTTGGTATGTGCTGACAATGGAAATGGTATATTTTAGGGAAAAAGTGAAAACCAGTCCCTCTGTGCAATCCCTGACCATGCAAGGCCTCTTCTTGAGAAGCCAACAGAAGTTCTGAAGCTAAAAAACGTGGTATGGAACTGATTATCCTCATGGATACCCTGTATGTATCGTCAGTCAACTTCTTCTAATGAAGAAAAAGGGTTGATCTGTATTTTTTTTCTTATGGGTTTGCCAATGTTGTCCTCAACCTTTCTAGATATAATTGAGTTCGCAATGATACAAGTTTTGTGTTCCTCCGTATACTGTTTTATGTCTGATGGTATATTGATTGTATGTTCTCTTTATGTGAGTCAGTTCGCTCCTGAAGGCTTTTTGTCTCTCACCGAGTTGGAACTGGATGAAATACTAGAAGATATACGTCTGGAGTGTGCCAGGTCTGTCAAAGGATTTTCCTACTCTGAGTTTGTGTCTTCATCTGTCAGGTTTAGCATATGTATATGATGGTGGTGCATCTGCGTCCTGCAGGTTTGGTACCATTAAATCTGTGAATGTTGTGAAGCATGATACTGGTCCTTGCCCTTCAACCATCTCAGAACCTTGTGTAGTATCTGATGACACTGGACAAAGAATGGGAAGTGATGACAACAGGATAGAAACTTCAGAAGAAGTTGCTGTCCAAGAAGCTGGAGTAGTCAATGAAATTGAGATCCCTAGTGATGTAAATCAACTTAAAGAAGATGGTGTTCTGGCAGCTAATAGCAATGACACCAATGAAAGCAATCTTGTGGATGATGCGGCTGATAATGATTCTACTCAGATGGCTCCACCCGATGCGCAAGTGGAGTGTAGTGACCTAAACTCTCAAAGAACTACAAATATGCGGACTTCAGAAAACCCTGAACAGCTGAACATTGTGAATGGTGACTCAGATAATCAAGAGAACGAATATGCTGACATTGCTCAGATGGAGGATAATCATTTGGAAAAGAAATCACTTGTTGAAGAAGAGTTGCTTCCAGAGGAAAGCGATTGGTCAAGGAGAGAGACTCTTGAAGTACCTAAGGGGAACGTGCATATGGAATCAGATATCATTCAGAACGGTGATGCTAAGGGTGAGGATCTCGACATCGAAAGGGTTTTTGAGCCAGGTTGTGTTTTGGTGGAGTTTAAAAGAGTTGAGTGTTCTAGCGTGGCGGCACATTGTTTGCATGGACGTTTATTTGATGAGCGGACCGTGACAGTGGAATATGTTTCTCTTGATCTCTACAGGAGAAAGTTTGGGGGATGAATATTGCAGAATGGCAAGTAGCTAAAGTATGACTGTCTCAGATGGTCTAATACCCCATAGTATTAGACACATGAAGATGCATCACAGACCTCTGTCTGACTTATGAGTGGGTGAACTCGATTGCTGTTGTGACCATTTACATCAATCTCCTGGCAGGTTGTCAGGGTTTGGTTTCACCTTATTTAAACACAGCATTCTGAAGCGGTATTGGACTTCCTTTGAATTTTGGCATTGCCGTTTCACATTTTGACATTGTAACATGCTGACTCGTGCCATGATAGAATTGGGGGGGTTTTGCAGCCTACTTTTCTCCTTGCGGAGGTTGGTGACTAAAGGATGGATACCTCGAAACTGCATAAGTTGCCATGATAGAATTGGGGGCTTAAAAAGAGTAGGCAAGATTTTAGGAGGGAAAGGGTCTACAAAAATGTTTAATGTGTACCACATACATTAGGAATGACATTTCGACTTTGGCCTGTGCCTTTTGTTCCTCTGTACTTCTCTCTCAAAGAAAAATTTAAGGCGTTATGGAATGTTACCTGCACTCGTGTTCGTTCCAGGCTGAGGACCACCACATCATTTACATGACCTATACTTTTTCTGTTTGTTTCAGGAACACTCCGGTGTGATTTAACATGCCAATATGTTGGTTTGGGTTCATTTTTGCTTAAGTTCCCTTCTCATCAAGGGAAGGTGATCTAGTTTGTGAGTGGTCCGTGTGTGTAAATAATTACCAGCATCCATTAAGATACCACTGAACTGTGACATTCGCCAGAAAGGGATGCGTATTCTCTGTATGTATCTTTGTAGCAGAGATTTTCTCCCACCGAAAGTTCTGCAGCTCAGTTTCTTCTAATGCGATGTCAGGCACACGACAATTTTACAGTTTTTGCAGTTACAAAGCATCAATATGCCAAGGTTCGACAGTTGCAGATTCTGGCTTCAGCTGTGCCGGAAGGTATCCTAGTGTTGACGGGCAACTTCGTTTTCGCTGTAGGCAGGAGTCCTGGCCTTGCGTAATAAGCAAGAGAGGTGAGAAGAGGTCCTAGTAGGGCCCCTGATGCTCTCCGATGTCCATTGAATCGTTAATTGGAAGAGAACAGAGAAGTAGAGTAAGGTGTGAGGACACGGTTGAGTGGGGGAAGAAGCTTCTCCTTCACCGGGAGCGGGGAGCTGGCTTTCTCTCTCTCTCTCTCTCTCTCTCTCTCTCTATTCATAAGCCTTCGTGCATGTACTGTTGAGAGGAAATTCCCTGCTCACACGCCCCTCACGATCAGTAGAAGAGACTGAGCGAGCTACTGTGGCAACTATAATGAATGCGGTTGCTTAGACCTTTCCTTTTGTCGTGCCTTGACCCTCTATGAAAATACCACTTCGCTCCCTCAAATCCATGAGGTTTGTCTCGTCGATATCTTTGAATTTTGTGCTTAATGTCCATCGCTAATCGAAGACAATGCCGACCATCCGGGCTCCCATCCTTCGAATAGTGAACCATTTCCCTTGGGCTTGAGTTCGGCTTCTTCGGGTTTGGACTTAGTTTTTCTAGGCCTATCATCACTAATTCCCCAACCCCTTTGTTGAATCCATTGTGCAATGGCAATTCATGGGGGTTGGTCGGCCATTTTGTCATAGGTGTCCCTTCATTCTCCAACACCTCCTGCTCTGCTGGTTTCTCAAAGCCCTAAAGTATAGAGCAGTGCTTTCCCTTGAGCCCTTTGGCCCACTGTGTATGATGTTTCTATTTGGTCTTGGTGGCTTGTGTATTATTCCTATATGCGCTGCAATCATGTGATTTTATACTGTGACCAAATGTCTGATTCATTCTTTTCGTTTTGACCTTCGCTATTAAATTGTTGAATTCCGAACAATTTGCACTTCCTCTCAATGAACGTTCATTTATGATGATACTACAGGTTATGACTATGACCGATCAAGGTGATACTATTATATGTGTGATCTCCCCTTCTCTGCGAATGCAGATGATTGGAGCATTTTATTATAAAAGAGACCAAGTATGCTTGAGGACTTAATTGCAAAAAATGTTGGAGGATGAACTAAAATATAAAATCAATTACACTATCAAATTGGAATTTTGTCGTGGTAATTTTCTACACATGCATGATGTTCAACAACGACATGATAGAAACTCCATACAAATTAAATTTGACTCGAAGTCGACAATACTTGTTACAATGTTATTCATCTTTCTTTATTCGGATCGATGTTTTATTTACCTTTAGTCATTTTAGAAAATCGAACGAGTCAGATTCATAAAATACAATGACATTGCACGAATTGCCATCTCGAGATAAGGATTGATCCAATTGTGAGATAGATCCTCTTGCATGGCATGGACTCCAGCTTTTAACTCTCAATAATTATGTATAATAAGTATCAATCCTAAGTTCAATAATCCTAAACCTTTAAATAGAGGTCGTCATTCTCGATATTCCCATTTGCCAACATTTCAAGCCCCCCAGTCTTCATATATACAAGTTGCCATGTAGGTAAATTCCACGAATAGAAAAGAAAAAGCTAGCATAATATGACATAAACTCAAAAAGGTGTATGGAAACTTCATTGCGTTACATTATGTAAGAAGGTTGAATGGGCAAGTGCATCGAAAGATAATAAGGATCACAATTCTATCTAATATACCAAAAATTTTGCAATTGAGCCCCCACGGTCCTATTTAAATTTCAACCCAAAATTCTTCTGGTTTTCCAATTCTTGACCCATACAATTTTTAACTCTTCTTCGCCCTTCTCCAGCTCCACAAACAGCACAACCGAAGCAGAGGAAAAGCTTCGGAAAAGATAACGTTACAACGTTATCCAGATCGAACTCCCCTCTTCCTCCGCCTTCTTGAAGAAGAAGACGCTCGACGTGCATCGGCGGCGATGGCGACCGTGGCTCCGGGAGCGTCGTTGGGGAACGCTTGCTCTCTCCATTTCCGCAATACCCAGTTCAGTCGAACCGCCCTCGCGCCTCCGAGGGCCAGAGCTTCGCCCGAGATTGGATTCCTCGCTTCCCAGCTGAGCGGGCTCAGAGTCTCCTACGATGACTCCCGCCGCTTCGCCGGACCTGTAGCCGCTCCGGCGCCGGCCGTACAACCCGTTGCTCGTACGCCCCCGTCTTTCCCTTTTTCCATCTAGTTTTCTGGGTTCTTGTTCTTGTCTTTGTTTTCTTGCTGCGTTCGCTTCATTATGGGCTTGGTTCATGTTCGATGCTTGGGGGTAATTTCGGGGTTGAGTTCTCTTTTCTATGTCTTTTGGGTATTGGGAAGCTGTTTCGGTTAGTGCTCTCTGGCTCTTATCTTGTTTGATTGCTTTGAGCCGCTTACGTTGCCATTCGTGGTGATTAAGGAACAGAATAGGATTTTCAAGTAGAACTAATCTTCTTGTAAGCCGAGGTTAAAGATACTTCAATTCTGTTTGCCTCTGGCAAGTTTGGACCTTGTGCAGTTCTAACATGCTGCATCTGGATGTCTGTAAATGTTCTCTGATTTCTCATTGCAGTCTTGGGATCGATGTTGCTGGGCTAAATGGTAATCAGGTGGTCATTCCATCCTAACATCGCCTGTTGATATGTGGGAAAAGGCTTTGCTTTTCTTGGTTTTTTGTTTTTGTTTTAGTTTCGAAGTTGGAACTTTAGAGGAAACGATTGCTTGGGCGAAGTTCTTATATTGTGTAGGTTTCATTGTTAACGATGCGGCTTGCTTCTGTCTTGTTAAAAGAATTCAATCCCCTTACCAAGCCTTCAGATTTGGGTGGTCTCTTTTCATGCCTTTCAGATAAGTGTGTACTTGCGCAAACCTTTGAAGCTGAAAGTAATTTGATTTCGAACATTGTGCAAACTCACATTCTTGAGGAATTCCATTGTTTATCTTCTAAGCCATTACCACATATATGCAAAGGACTTTGGCGCAATTTTGGAGAAAGTCGTGGCTTTGGCATGATTGTAAGGTTGAACAAGTCATTTTTAGTCTTATCTTATGCTAAAGTTTCCTGTCCTATGATGCAGGCGCTCCCTCTTTGGTGCTTTGCACTTGAGATGCAGTAGTAAGATGAATAAGTGTTTCTCATGGTTTGTAGAACTTACATAGGTCAGGTTATCAAGTAGAATAGTTGTATATGTTGGTTCTTTGAATGGACATTCATTTATAACTGATGTCTTGGGGATATAAAGGGGGTTGTCTTCCTCATAATATCTAAAATAATGTGCATGTCTGTGCATTTATATATATTTTCTATCATATCTATATGGTTGCTTGCCCTAGTTCCTATGTCCAATGTGGAATTCTTTGCCCTTGGCTGAAAGATTCACTGCTATGCTTGGTTCAGATGGCACCTAAGCGTCAGCATGAAAATAAATAAGCTGCTTTGTTAACACTTATCTCATAAGTTGGCGAGGGTCTCATGGAATTAGTTTTAATTCACTTTCAGGCAGAATATGTCCCTTCACGGGGAAAAAAGCAAACAGGGCAAACAAGGTCTCCTTCTCAAACCACAAGACGAAGAAGTTGCAGTTTGTAAACCTGCAGTACAAGAGGATCTGGTGGGAAGCCGGCAAGCGCTACGTTAAGCTGCGTTTGTCAACAAAAGCGTTGAAGACCATTGAGAAAAATGGACTCGATGCTGTTGCCAAGAAGGCAGGGATAGATTTAAGGAAAGAATGACAATTTGACCTTTTAACTGTTATTAAAAACAAGCCAATGCATGACTTCTTTTAACTTATTTCAGTTTAGTTTATAGCCCTATCAGGTTGAATTTTTTCATATGAGCATAATTTTCATTTCAGCTTCTTGCACTTTATATTTACCTCGTGGGCTGCTTGAATCTTGACATGTTTTTCCCTACGCACCTGCTTTTACATGATCACTACATTCTAATGGTAGCTTCAGCACACTGCTCGTTGTGCTCACTTTTGATGCTGGACATTTGAAGAAAGTAGTTAAATTATAGTTCCATTACAAGTCTTTTGGACATTGTAGCTTTGTCGAAATGTCTACTAAAGACCATGTGAAGTCTGTCTTACTATGAAGAAGAGTTCATTCTCAGATTACTGCAGAATCTGAGAGATTCAATCTGCTTTCCTAGTCAATGAAATGGCAGGTTTCAACCAATTTCTAGATCATCTTCTAGCGAAAGTTATTGACCTTATAACTCAGTTTAATCTACGAAAATATGCAAGAAACTGAGGTGGGTGAAAGCCCATCTTTTACGGTTGCTAGATATTCCGTAAGAAAGAGACAGTTTCATTCTCTTATTTTGTTGAAAGATTTTATTAAGAAGAACCACCTAACACTGGTTTAAAAGCTACCTAAGTAAATTTGCAGTTTTCCATACACTAATTTTTCCTCATAGCGTGTATAATCATCGCTTGAAAATTGGATCCTTCCATAAGTATGCTTAACAAGTCCCACGCGTGCACTGGTTGACAAAACCCTCATTAAATCATTATTATTGATAAGCATCTTATCTGCAATCTTAACATTTAAACTTTCAAACTGCTGAATCCTAAAATTACAATATCAACCAACAAAAAACAGTGAATGTCCCACAAACCACTGTCAATTTCAGCTTCAATTAACTACTCTGCCTTAGAAAGCAAAATGATATTCCAAAAAAAATTCCCAAAGCTTTTACTCTATATATTGATTTCCCCATCTACTTTACATGTATCTTAATGTGAGTTCGTGTATAAGGAATCAGTAGAATCTACAATTGATTCTCAACCATTTACATCTCTACAGAGAGGTTATTTATCTAAATGGCTCGACCGGAGCAGTCTCCTGCAGAAGAGCAGCAGCCTCGAAGCACTCGGCCACCTCAAGTGCCGATGCTCCTGGGTCAGATTTATAGACCAGCCCAAGATTGAACCAAGCTGATGGATTTGTTCTGTCCAGTCGAAGTGCATCAGTGAGGAGGCTCCGGATGACTGGCAAAGCTCCACTTCCAAGTTGTCTAAGGACGCAAGCAGTGGAAATCAAGCTTGGCACATGATTGGGCTCGACGTTTAGTGCTTCCTTAAATGACTTCAGGGCATCTTGGTGGAGACCTTTTGCTTGGTATAGTAAACCTGCCAGAATCAAATCAACAACACTTGGTGCACGATAACAGCCAGAACTTGATTTTAGGTGAAAATGCTATAAAGAATTACAACACAACATCCATGAAGACTGAGAGGAGCCATTGGTCAGGAATTGAAACATAGGATTGATAAATAAAGTTTCTTATTGGAAGAAACGTTGCTTCAGTATGCTCTTTTTTTATCGGACCAGATGGAAGCAAGTTTAACTGTTTTAAGTACAGTGAAGAACTTCAGGAGCTGCTATGGAATTTTGTTTTCCTTTTGGCAGAAAATTTGAAATGCCCGTGCATGGAACATAAAGTTAGCAAAAACAAGCCACTTTTAGAAGATGCCCTGATGATGCCTAGACGGTGAAAATTTCCACATGAAGTCCATGCAAATAACTATTGCAGAAGGTAATGGTTATTAAAAGTTACAGATCGTTATTTTTTCAAGTAAGAATACGATTGATGACGGAACAAATTGTTATGTAAATTGGAAAAGAAGAAAAATGAAGACTACGATCTTTTTGTCAAGTGGAAATTATTCTCTAACTAATGACCCATGGACACATTTAGTGAAAGATGTTTCCACTTTCATTCTTGGAATCATCATTTTTAGAACAATTAGCTATATGTGCAAAAAGCTAAGTTCATAAACTCAGTTAGCTTGGTGATATATGGATTTTTCCAGAATGCAAAAGAAGAATCACCATCTGGAGAGAAAGAGAGAGAGAGATGAATGAACTTGACATACCGGTAGAGTGATATCTGGAAGCAGAGAAGGGGCTGATAGCTTCTGACTTTGAAAGACATACCTCAGCATCACGCCACTGTGACAAACTGGTGTACACGTTAGCTAGATCGTTCCACGTATCCAATTCCAAACTCTTGTAATGCTGCCCTCTAGTCTGTCAGTTGCAAAACATGAAAAGTAGATATTATTAAACACCATTCCGGATAGATTAGTCACCTGATGATCCAATCTTAATAAAGAACATAGACATACTGTTCTCTTTATACTATTCTAATCAGTAAAAGGGAAGAGATTAACTTCATGCCAAAAGAGATTTACAAGAACTAAACAGAGCAAAAAGGGTTATTCCCATCTCAGCACATTTCAGAAGATCTAAATCACCAGGTTATCAATTTCCTCCCTAGAAAGGTCTTGGGAAATATATCATGTGTAGACGGATCAAAACTATACCTTGCGATTCTTATTTCCAACTCTTGCAGATTTAGTCTGCACTTGAAGAACGGCCAGAAGCTGACTATATGTCTCAATGGCGTTATTTAGCTGGTCTTGTGCAATCTGAAGTTTTGCTTTGGTTCTCAGTAATTCTCCTTGATCCCACTTCCCAGTCTGATCCAGAGCAGCATTAATAACAGTCTCGGCATCAACAAAGCGTTTTTGAGCTGACAAAATTCGAGCCAAGAGGATATATCCTTTTACACTAGCCCCTGCTTCCAGTTTCAGCAGTTGTTTTGCATGATAAAGTGCTATGTCCAACTTCCTCTGCTCAGCATTTTCAAGACATAGCTGATGCACAACAAAGGGGTCTCTATCTTTCATCATTCTCTCAGAAGCTTCAAGAGCTGCAAGAGCTTTCGATTGCTCCAAAGTTCTTTCGCTATCAGAAGATACTGATCTCGACTTAGCAGACAACAAAGTCCCAAGCAAGCAATTTGAGATGCTGGCCTTCTGGCTGCACCTCCTTTGTGATTCCTTAAGTGCTTTGCAAGCGTAACCTATGCCTTCTTCAATACAAACTTCATTTTTTGCACAAATTTTTGAAGCAAGCATTAATTCCAGTATACAATCTGGATGCTCTCTGTTTCTAAACAAGTTCCTCAGCAAATTCAATGCAACCATGTCCTCCCCTTCCCCGTGGTAACAAAGAGACAAAATGCAGTACCTGTCATTTCTTTCAAGAGTTCCTGGGAGCAACTCTTCAATCTGATGAGCAAGGGCCTTCAATCCACCAGAGACAGATAGGGCAAAAGAAAGGTGATCCATGATAGATGGATCCCATTTTATCATTCCAAGTGCACGTTTTCTAAGTAAGATTAGCAACAGAAGCACTGCCTCTTCTATGTTGTTTCTTGGCACAAAAGAACTATCGATCTGTGAACGCAGGTTTGGAGGACTTGCCTCGACACCGCTATAGAGAAGAAAAATTGCAAATTCCTTCTGTATCTTTGATGCAGTTTCTACCTCAAGGTTCCAGTGATAAAGCAGGGCGCGGCGGTATGACAATATAGCCTCTTGGAAATCTCCAGCAAGTTTCAATAATTCTGGAAGTAATTCAACAACCTTATTGAGAGTTTCTTGTATTTTACAATCGGTCTTGAAGCTTTCAGGCAAGCCATCTGGAAGTGCAGATTCAACAGTCTCTAGAATAATTTTGCATGATTGAGCAGCTTCTGCAAAATAAGTCAATCCCTTGTAAAATTGTCTAAAGAATACAAAAAGAAAAAGGTTTAGCGCTGTTTAATGATAATACGCATAAAAAATATTTATCATATATTTTTGGGTCATAAAAAAGATCTAATGAATTTATCCAAGCTCCATAGTGTGACCATAGGGAAAACATCAAATTATAGGTGCAGATGTTGGCTGTAAAAAAAGTGAAACATATGTTGTTTAGGAAAGAAATTACCATCAAACCTTCCAAGATGCTCCAAGGATTTTGCTTTGAGAAAAATAGCTTCAAAGAGCAAGCTAACAGCATGCATGGACATGGTTGGCGCAGCATCACTTTGCGAGTGACGTCTATTATAATCGCCTCTTCTAGAAATGGAGACTCTCATTTTGGGAGTAACAGCAGCTATATCGATTCCTTCAAACACGTGAAGTGCGGCTTCTATATTACCTTTCTGATACTCAAGCCTTCCCAATAATGCTCTTGCTTCCTAAAATTTACAAGAACTGTTAACTTTTAATAGATCATCAATGACCACGGGATCAGGCAGTATTAAGACCACGAGCCTAAAATAAATCCATTGTCTGAATTGGTGAAGAAATCCTGACATTTCATTTGTTTGTGCAAAATTTTTTAAGTGGAAAAAAAAATGTGAATCAGGACAGAATGATGATTCACTCCTATGTAAGAGACCCAATGATATATTTACAAAAGAAAATTCTTATAGCAAGTTAAAAGAATCTAGATGAAACAGGCTTAGGTCCTTCTACATGGTCATAATTACATCAAACCCAGTGAAGGAAATTCAAAGCCAAATCTCCAAGGGATGCATTGTGCCAGTACGTGTTAGAAGCAGCAATAGTATGACATGGCTCTGCCCAGACAACATCAGATTCTGATCCACATATTGCGAAAACATAAGGCATAGTTCTCTGACAGAACCAAACTTCTTCTGGACATCTAAAGCCATGATCAAATTTTCTCAGTTCAGCCATTCTTAGATACAATCATAGAATTTTCAGCAGTCATCTGTGCAATCCTAATTCCCATGATGCCTCATAGCATTATCCAAGAGTCCTCCGCATTTTAAAAAAGGCAACTCAGTTTATGACGGTAAAGGGGCCTATCACCCTGGCACTCTCACAACAATGAGAGACTTGTCTGTACATATCATGAGATGCTTAAGGGCCCCAATATCACTATCTGGATGAAATACCAAAACAAAGAAGCTACTCAACTAACTATAAAAAAGAAAGCGCAATATTCTGCAATTTAGCACCAAAAACGGAATTGATTAGAGGCTACTAGTAGACATTGGAAGTTCATTTTTAGAAGTTGTTATCACAAAAAACAAGAAAAAGATATAACTTAAGAAAAGAAACTGACCTCATAGTTTAGATAACCACTTTCCCGGAGAGATGACTCGGCTTCTTCAATATTGCTCTTATCCACCTTTGGCTCTGCCTCACCAGCTCGAGATGAATACCCACTGGCTGAGTAATCTCGAGTGGCCAAGGACTCTGAAGAGTCTATCATTTCATCCACCCGTACCTGCTCTCCCGAAAAGATGCATTTCAACATCTTCTTTAACCTCCCTCGAACGCCGAATCTCCGCCTTTTCATCCAATTCCTAGATGTCATTATGTTTCATCGCACTTGAGGTGCCACTAAAAGAAGCAACATGAACAAAACAGAGAAGATCAACATCCAAACATCATAAGATCCATTATATCAATCGGAAGCAAAGGAAGAAGCAAGCTTCTATACTCATCATATCCCAATTCTCATCACAAGTCCCCCTCACAAATGTAGCACGAACGACATCAACGATCTGATAGAGCTCAATACAAGAACCCAACCAATATAAAACTCAATGACATTATCTACCCGGAAAACCTGCCTGTCCTACAACAATCGAGAATCCGTAGACACATAACTTCCGTGATCATCAAACATACACATTTGCTAAAATCCAAAGAAAGCTTCATAAAAGATTACGACTAATGGCAATCCCAAACAGCACTTCACCAATTCCCCCTGAAGTCGTCCAATTATTCAACTTCAATCACCAAAAGAGCATGACAACAAGGAGAATGAACCAAAACCCAGAACCCACAGCCCCACGAACTAAGATAAGGCTTAACCACAACCCAGTAAAGTTCTGCCAAAGTTGAGAGACAAAGATTCAAGAATCGACAAGACCCATCACAGTATCATACAGGAAAGAAATAATCATGCAAAAGATCAAGACAGGCCTAACCAAAAAGGACACCTTTCGATAGCCAGAAAGCATTGACTGAGCCCACAAGAAATCAAATCCCCAGCTCATCTCCACAGTTCATCAGGGGGAGAAAAACCCAAAAAAGGTGGGTTGTTTTCCCCTCTGTCGACCCAAGAATCCAAAGCCCTCTCCCTCCCTCCCTCCCTCCCTCCCTCCAAGCTCTTCACTACCCTTTTCTCTCTCCAGACTTTCAGTAACATCCCGAGGCTCTTTACCCGCGTGTGAACAGAGTCCTCTGCTCCTGCAGTCACGCACACGCCCAACTGGCAGAGAAGTCAAAGGACAGGGTGCGCGCATTAAAAAACGAAATCCAACGCTCGGAATTCAGAGCGTGTGAACGCGGAGACTTCTCCAGGCATCATCGCCCCGGTGAATATAAAAATTCGTTCTTTTTCACCAAGCCATTAAAGAATGGATCGAAAGTAACGATTTTTTAAACGGGAAAGTCATAATTAGAAATGAGTGCGAATCGGAATGGAGGGAACGACTGGGGCCCAGATGGAATTCCGACTCGGCCCCCACCCACCACTTCGGTCAATCGCCGGCCACCCCACGAAAGGATTCGGTGCATGCGGTCGGCGAAATTCGAAGGAGCATCGATCTGGGTTGGTGGTTGATTCGAGGATTGAGGAGAAGAACAGAATGGAAGGATGAGAAAGGAAGGAATTCTAGACTTGGCCATTTATGGTTTGAGAGATCTTTTCTTGAAGAGCATGATCATCTGCCTTCGCCGCTCATTGATCCTTAGAATCTTCAAAGGTAATTGCCATGATATTCATTAAAATGGGAAGATACTAAAATTCCTAAACTTTTTATATGCGGGGTGTTGCTTGTATATGTTATTTTCGAATAATTGAGAAATCAAAGATTTAAACATCGTCAAATGTGGGATGAAATGAAGATTATGTTATTTAAAATACAGAGTTCAATACACATGATCTTGAGTGTTTTTTCTTTCTTTTTCTGGTCAGAAGATCATGAGTTTAGCTTAGCTAAAAATACTTGAATTAAACAAAGTAGTGGAGAAAAATGGAGGTTCCTAAAATTTATCTAAACTTAGCTTTTTTGCATGGTACTATGATAATCGCGTGGTTGTCATCATCGTGGTCCTTCTCCTATTTTGATACGATTTTCACATAGGTTAGTAGGCCGTCATTTGCTCTTCTTTTTCATTTAACGTCTTATCTTTGAATAATGTTTAAAGATCCGTGCGTTAGCCCTAACATGAGAAATCAAAGATTTAAGTGGGATAAAATGAAAATTATATTATTTAAAATACAAAGTTCAATACATATGATCTTGAGGGTTTTTTTTTTTTTTTTTTTGGTCAAAAGATCATGAGTTTAGCTTAGCTAAAAATACTTGAATTAAACAAAGTAGTGGAGAAAAATGGAGGTTCCTAAAATTCATCTAAACTTAGCTTTTTTGCGTCATACTATTATAATCGCGTGGTTGTCATCATCGTGGTCCACCTCCTACTTTGATACGATTTTCACATAGGTTAGTAGGCCTTCATTTGCTCTTCTTTTTCATTTAACGTCTTATCTTTTTTCTTTTTGAATAATGTTTAGCTCTAACATGTGTATACAGTATTATTTTTTACCTGCTCTTAGCTTATATGTGTGGCTGATTTTCTAACATAATTTCATTGATTTGTGCTTTTTTCTGACTTGGAAATCATGCATACTTCTGAGAAGACATGATGTTGAGAATCACAATGCTCATGTTATCAAAAGTGTAGATAACATGAGCATTGTGATTTTCATATATTATTTAGATATTTTCACTCCCGTTTTCCGCCTCCATAAATTTTACTCTGCATAGTGATAATTGGCAGGAGGCAGCAATGTTCATCCAAATTCATCCGTTTTCTCAAGTTTTGCGAATTTAGCATTTGCATTTATTGTTGCTCATGAAGGTAAATGCTTCATGAGTTATCTTATATAGATCAAATAAAATGGGAAGTGAAAAATTACGTGGCAAAGTGAATAGGTTAATGAAGCTCGAGATAGTAAAGTTATTGATTTGATTTTAAATTATTTCTCTTTTAACTAGAATATTGGAAAAACGTAAAAATATAATTTATCTAAGTATTTATTAAAAAATGACATAGATTACTATGGATATAAATCATGAAAGTACCATTATCCATTCAATTTTAATCCAAGGTAAAATTAGAAATATATCATTATCTCGGTAATCCTTAATTAGTTTATGATAGCAAACAACATATAATTGAGTAAATTCATATCATATAATGGCCTACGACAGCATTTATATTTAATTTATTGATTGTCGTTGACCAACTTTTCTCTCTTTTTTATTGAAATTAATTGACAATGATAAATTTAAGGAAAAATACCTTGACATATAAGTATATATATAAAATACCTTGACATATAAGTATATATACATATACTCATGATAGTGAAATCGCCCCATTCATTATAAATTAACAAAGCTTAAGCTAATAAAATTGGTAGTTTGAGTTTAATACATTTCTCTTTTGATTAACAATTTGAGATATCTCAACATATATTTATAAACAACACATGTTATTCTGAATATAAATCATAAGAGTGGCATTATCCCTGTGATTTAAATTCATCATAAAATTGGAAATAAGTCACATGTCAACAATATAAATATTTAGGTCATCCTATATCGGTTGATAATAGTAAAACCATACCTGACTAAGCAAATAACATAATTATCTATGCAACATAGTACAATGATATAATGCATCGGCTGGCTTTAGTCTTCAATTTCTGCATTCACCACTGTCGTCTCTCTTCTATATTGGTTACTATCCCACAATTTAAATACTTTGTAACCAACTTATCCTTGATAGTTAGAATTCTCATTTTTCTTCCACAGCATTTGCATTTTTTGCGCTTATCGCCAATTTACAGCTGATGATATTACCTGCACCACAAAACATTAATATTGATTTAGACTTGCTATGAAAAAGTACTTGTAACTATGAAAACGAACATGCCCATGCAAAGCGCGTGCCTAGTAACTACTCACTAATGTCCAAAGCAAAGACAACACATGAGAATGCTGTATTAAAGAGTCCTTGTCTGCTAGGCACGAGTCCAACAACCCCCTCCTTCATCATGGCAAAGGAGCATTTATTTTCTCATTGATTTTGATCATCTTTTTTATTGTGCCATCTTTTTAATGTGCCTATTCTGCTGGCATGTCGGTCCACCTAACCCTTCCTTTGGCCAGGTGGTCCACCTGCTATCAATTGCACGATACTAGCAATTAATCTTTTAGGGAAGTTTTCCACCTTATTGCTCAAACTAAATACACTTAAGACTTCATTTAATTTGAGATGTTTTAAATTATTTTTCGCGAAACAAGCATAACCTCGATGAAATGCATCAAAGTCCTTGTTTAGCATGAAATTGATTTTGCTTACTTTTATTTCAAAGGAGGAAAGTGTTAATTTGATGCTTTTCAATGATATTGCTGACACAATTGTACATTCTCCGAAAAGCCTTCTAGCCTTCTAGAAAGCCTTAACTGACAATAGCCTTTCTAAAGAAATCCTGGAGACAAAGGCAGTCCCTTCTGAGGAGTATTCACATCAAGCGTTTATAGAGGTTCACCAAATTTTGTCTCTTTTAGACAAAGAGACATTAAATGCTACTTCGCTGGAATGCTTTGATTTTTCTAAGTAATAGCTGGAAATTGTTGACTTTTACAAACAATAAAGTAGGGGTGATCGGTCCCGGTTCTGGTCTTATAGGATCCGTCACTTTTTTTACCCACTACTTTTTCTTCTCATTTTCTTCTCATTACTTAGAACCGAACGGAGATAACTTTTTAGTTTACGTTTTATTAATTTTTTAAAGAAATTAAAAAGACAGTTTTAATCGGTTTGATCCGATTCAATTTTCTCTTGAAATCAAGAACCAGACCGACACTCGATTATCTTTTTTTTAAAACCATCCCAAAACACGTTAGTTTGTGAAGTTACGTTTTCTCAAATGAGTTTTTATAAGTAAAATAGCCGAAATTCTAGATTATCAATAAGTTCATCATAAAAACGCAAGTCTATTCATAATAAAGAAAATGTTCATGTTTAATAGTAACATACTACTAAGACATAATAAGAAGAAGTAAATTACATAATATAAATATTGTTCCTTCTACACATTTAAACATGGGTGATCTATAAAAAAAACTAAAAACAAAGTCATAAATGGCTCGGTACATATCTATTTACTCGAATATTCTACAACGCACCCTTTACAGGGGATAGAGTGTAGGTGTCTTGCCCATAGCGCGTTATCCATCGTCGGTTGGTGAAGCGTGTGTTAGACATTTCATATTCTCTTTCTTCCTTTTTTTGGTTATTTCTAGATGGTGCTATCGCAATTGCTTTTATTTTGGACATTTCAAATCAAACTCTCCTATCACGATGGTCCCCCGATGTAAGTGCTTCCACCTTGGATTGTACAACTGGGCAAAACATTTTTCTCACTACCCACTTTCACTGTTTCTTTCTTGAATTGCATGCACGCCTTAGAATTGAAGCATTACGCGCTTGAGTTGGCTAGTCAAGGATAGTACACGCCACACGGTGCCCTAAATTAGGACCGTGACATTTCGTATTGGAGCTTGAGTTAGAATGAAAGACTTCACAATTATTGTCGATACCCAAATGATGGAAGATCGAAAATGGATTAAAGATTTAGAGACTTAGCAAATGCCCTAGGTGACTTGGGGGCATCATTCACGAAACTTGAAGAGCGGATCGAGTTCATCAAGCGATCGCATTATGCTATGAGTGATCGAATGGATACTCTCGAAGATTACATTTGAGAGACTATGTATGGGATAGCGCAGTTGACTGCACAATTAGCTGTACTTGCGCGAGTCACAAAGTGATGCCAAAACCAAGGGCATATTCTGGAGTCCAGGATGGCGAGTAGCTTGAGAACTTTCGGTTTTACATGGAGCAATGCTTTGTGGCCATGCATCCGAACTCAGAGTTAAAAAAAGGTAGCGATGGCTTCAATGTATATAGAGCGATGCAAAGCTATGGTGGCAAATCAAGTATGACAAGGTCCAACAAAAGTGCCGACAGTTCTGAGAATCTGGGATATAATGTTTGGAGGGTGTTACGTGCGCTAAAACACGGTGATGACATTCGAAAGTATCCCCGCGTTTTCTCGGTGCTAATAGAAATTGTTAAAATAAAGCTGTATGAGATATTGCGACGTTAATTTGCACCGCGAAAATAGACTTCGCCCAGATGACAACTTTTTTTCTTTTTGACGAATCATTTGAGAATCGATCGAAGTAACAAATTTTAAATGAAAAAGCTAATGATGAGCGAGTCGGGGTGGAATGTCTGGGGGCCCAAATTGAATTCCGACTCGCCCCCACTTCAGTCAATTGCCGTGACATTCATTATTGCCTCGCTTGCGATGAATTTAAAAAAAAAAAGAATTTTATAAACGATAGTCCCACCACTTAACTAAGTACATTTAATATGAAATAATCCAATCTTTAAAGAATTTATTATACATGTTATGAAAAAAAAACTCTTTTTAATTGTAAAATTTATTTTAAACGGCTTTCTCAACATGAATCATTAAAATAAGGAGACCGCATATCTCACAATATTTTAAGGGGAAAAGAAATTTATGCATGAACCTCCGACAAATTTTGGAAATTTCAGTAAACTTTCAGAAACAAGTGTCAAATCGTCAACAAATGCAATAAAAATCTGAAATTCTCATTACATGAATCTGAATAAGGCGATATGGAAATTTTTGTGGCATTGCATGTAGTTGAAGCTCGAACTGAGAGAATGCCTGCTCTTGTACTCAACCCGCAACACTTCTCTGTTAGGGCGCATGTAGTTGCTTGCGGCGCATACTGATGGTTTAATCAATTTGTGAAAGCCTAACTGACCATTCACTAATTCCTAATTAATCTATTGATCACTATATGTTTGGTATATAGGGCAATGATTATTGGTGAGCCTTGGAACCTGAAGAATCGCCACTGTTATCCTTGCATATTCTATAATGAAATTTCGGCCGATCGCACTATCGATTTTCTTTTTTCTTTTTTGTTGCAGGCATTTTGTGGTGATCCGTGCCGGACTATGTTATATGTATTAGTCCAGCGCAAACTTGAAAATTCCATTCACCGACATGTTGGAAAAGTTAAAATATTGGTCACAGGGACCACGGATAAATATTTAAAAACTCAAATGCATTGACATTAATGCTCGTACGCATTGACAAAAAGATCCTAGAATCCTCTTCACTGAGGAAACACTCGAGCAACTTCCTATCGTGGCCTTATTCTGCTTCCGTGCATGAAATTCTGGAGTCTTCTTCATGAAGAAACTGGAAGCTTATTCCGCAAGCTTTCAAATTTTTCAACCGGATGGGTCCTAACAAATTAACAACAAAGTTAAATACGCGCAATGGACCTGAAAGAAGCAGTTGAAATCCGTTGTCATCTCGAGCTTACAGTAGTTTGCCTTCTTAAACAAGGCCAAAGAAAATTACTTGCTCTTTGGGTTTATGAAGTGGCCCTACTTGGACTTGTTTGGAGCCAACGCTCTCAGCCAAAGCCAAGCGAAGCTTCTCTACTCTTTTCTTCTCTTTTTCTAAGGCAGAATTGTCTGTGTGATCAGAAAGCATGCAAGACCCAACTCAGACGTGGCCGGTGGGACTTGGAATTGAATGGATCGGGCCAAGTTGTTACGGACTAGCCAAAGGACGAGTAATTATCCCGACTTTAGCCTATAAATCCTCCTCTCGTACGAGGACGGATGTTGCATTACCGGAATCCACATCACATATGACGGATGAGAACAGAACACAAGAATCTAGTAATTGACCCTTAAACTGGGCAATAAGCTCTTGAAAGTAAGCACGGTCTGCCGAGTAGGCGCATAATGAGCTCTTTAGTTATATGGAATAAATGGAAATGAATGGATTATGAGTTGTTCAGTCAATTTGTTTGGAGGAGAGACTCACTAGAAGGTATTGTATGAGAGTTGGTGGGGTTGCGTTATGTGAGTTGCACTAAAAATTTCCATCTCTTGTCCCATAGGAGTGGATCCGAAAGCTCTCCAACCAAAGTTCAGAAACTTCGGGCTTGCATGTTTTTATTCCTCATTTTGTTTCTGAACACTTTTTTTGTTTTTTTGTTCGTGGAACACAAAAAGAACAGAAATGAGAAACAAAAAAAAAAAATTGTTTCTTGTTCCAGAAACGATTTTGAAGAAACGCTTCTTCTTCTCTCTCTTCTCTTTTCTTCTTCTTTTCTTCTTCTTTTTTTCTTCTTTTTTCTTTGGCTGGTCACCGGCCTCGGCCATGGCCGGCGACCGGCCGTCGAGGGCCGGCGACGCCGTCGAGGGTCGGCGACCTCGCCAGCGTCGCCGGCCCCCCCCGGCGAGGCCAAGAGCCTCGCACAACCACGGCGAGCCTCGCCGTGGTGGGGCGAGGCTCGCCGGGCCCCGGCGCCTGCCGCAACCGGCGACCGAAAAGAAGAAAAAAAAAAAAAGAAAGGAAAAAATGAAAAATAAAATAAAAATATTAAAAAATTAAAAGAAACAAAAAAAGAATAAAATTTACCAAATGTGTTCCTGTTCATTTTTTATTCCCGGAACAAGTTTACCAAACGCGTTTTTTTATTCAAAAATTGTTCCCCGGAACAGAAACACTTTTTTCTATTTTTGTTCCTTGGAACAATTTTTGAATAGAAACGTTACCAAACGCGCCCTTCGTCTCTGTTGTGTTTCAGATACCGAGAACATCAGATGGAAAACCTTACGGTAAAGTTGTGTAGTCTTCGCCAATGGGGTTCGGAGTCGGAGCCTGCTATGGAAGAACTTGTTGATCATTACTTGAAATTGAAAGGAAGAGCTATGTGTCATGTGGAAACATGCGGGCATGGGTCATGCATGAATATCACCTAAAGCCGATCGTTTGTATTGTGCTTCAGGAGGCCAGATAATCATTTTCTTTTTCTTCATCATTTTTAATTCTGTCTTTGTACAGGTACAGCACATCTCTGTTGGCCATCATTGAATTGTTCAGCTCCCAATGAGGAGATTAGATTCTTGATTCTTCACTACCTGAGCTTTACTGGGTAGAAAAAACATTAGTTGTCAGTGATTGGTGTTTATTAGTGTTCCAATTCGATGGTTAACAATAGCGACAGCAGAATAACTTGATTTCTATGCCCTTCCTGGCCCTGTAGGCCAAGGTATGGACTTTGAGTTCTTGATGAACAGATAATGCACTCTGTTGACCCTATTTTGATTAAGACACAGTCAGTGTGCATCCACTGTTTCATAATAACTAATGTGGGGTTCTCCTTAAATCCTGAACAAAAAATTTGTTAGGCCTGCTGAAAGGAATAAAAGATGAGAAGGCTGATAATTATGCCTACATAGACATACGTGACGCCTCAACTGAGTCCGAAAATATGTCAAGATGCTTCAAAGGAGTTGATCCATGTATCTCTAATTTGTGATTGAAAATATAGGCGATCCAAGTACCAGAGACACTGGCATATGCTATTTGCTTTTCATATGCTTATTGGGGAGCACAATGAGCTTTCTGATAGAGTTGGAAAAAACTTTCTTTCTTGTCAAGAAGGCATTTTTCATCCGAGAACCAGAGACATGGGGATATGCTACTTACTTTTCATATGCTTATTGGGGAGCACAATGAGCTTTCTGATGGATCGAAAAAACCTTCTTTCTTGTCAAGAAGGCATTTTTCCCTTTTTTTTATTTACCTTTCCTTTTTATCGCTCATCAATTATCAACCTGAATTACAACATATCTCCGACACAACAAGTACGGATAGACAATGGTATATTTGCCTACAATATGCTAAACAATGTTCCATTGCCTCCAAGGATTATAAAGAAAGCATATACAAATCACTGGTTTCTAAGCTCTAACATAGATAGATGAAGACCCTTCTGAGAAAGCACAAAATACATCATATGTTCGTGGATGCTCATCTTTGTTACCACAGTATGCCATAGTACCATCTTTTCATCCACAGTATGCAAATTTGTAGGCATAGAACACCTTGACATCCGTCATAACCTCAAGTTGACAATCCAGTCCAAATTGTGGTTGGTCAAAGGGAGTAATATCCTCCAAGCAGAGAGCGCCCTCCATGGGACTTTGAGCGAATAGCAAGCCACATAAGAGAAGGCAGAGCAACCTCCTAACATCCTGCATCCGTCGAAATGGAAGTTGCCAACTTCTAGAGTCAATCAGGTAGGAGTGAGTTTATGATTCCTCTTTCTGCTCCTGCTTACTGTATAATCGGATGTAATCTAAACCTTGTTTACTTGGATGCTGCTGATGCAATGGCTTGACGGCGTATCTTGCGCACAAAGAAAAGGCTCATATGCAACCCAGTTTCAGTCTGGTTTTAAGCAAGACGTTGTTTAAACATGGTCGTGGGCAAAGCAATGTCTAATTAGATCATAACATCTCACACTAATTCTGGAAACATCCAGCAAATACTCTCCCATCGATATGCACTTGTCGCGCTCGGAACCAACATCAGGCTTCCAAATGTGTAATCTGAAAGCAAACTCGATCCATTGAGCCGAGAATCAGACGTTCCAAAGTTTATCAGCGTCATCCTTTAGCTAGGCCCCGGCCATGAGGGATGGGAGTGTCGACAACATTGAAGGAAACTTGAACACAGATAAATTTCCTTCAATGAAATAGACTTGTTCTTGAGAAAAAAAGATGAAGTGTTTTCAACTGCTGATTGAGCTTCTGAAGAGCTCTAATGGGATTAGAGGTTAGAAATTTATTGAAACGAAATATAAAATAAAGATTTTTCTTTATTAAAATCACATTTTCGAAAATGTCAACCTATAAGGATATGACAAGAAAATAAACGACTGCCCTGAATCTCTACTTAGTGGAATTGAAGTTTCTTCAGAAGGTCGACTCCAACCCCACGTCTCTCCTTAGTTAAACAAGTCATATGTTAAAACCTCCTTAAATATTAAGACCAATAAAACATAAACCTATTAAAGAATTGAACCATGATAATATCTTACTATTTTGTTTTTTTTTGGTATCTATTACAATGAAAGATGGGAATAATGGATACGCAAAAAAAAAAAAAAAAACAACAACAACAATGAAATTCGATTTCGTGATATTGAACAATGAAATTCGATTTCGTGATATTTTTAGAATAGGATAATTCCAAATATTAAAAAAAAAATAAAGAAACACTAAGAAAGTACAAAAAAATTTGGACCATTTCTCGATTTGTGCGTGTCATCCTTGCGCAGGGGCCATGCTAATCTTCTCTGTATCGTTCCAATTTTATCGGATGTCTCCTAAGAGACAACCTCCCTTGACTCGTCTGGGAATATAAACTGAGTTGCATGCGTGTTCATGATCGATGTGGGACAGGTCCTAGCTTTTATATGTAATATAAGCTAAGTATTGTCGCTTTCCTGAGTTTCTTATTCATATAGGGCCCACATTAATACGCCCAAAGTTAGGATCTGTGGTCCAAGCAGCTTTCGCATGTAAAAAAAGATTTGACTTTGGCGTTGGGCTAAGCCCAACAAATAATCAACTTAAAAAATAGGGAGATCCTTTGCTATCAACTTAAATTGGTTGGACAATACCAACCAAAAAAATTAAAAAATTAAATTGGACAATAAAATGCCAGCAAGGATTCTGTGCTTGCAAAGAGAGATATGTAATTGCTTGGTTAACTGTATCTTTCTGGTACACTTGGATTTTAAGTGTTTGATTTATTGACATAAATGCATGGACACTCAAGACTTGCTTTTGAGGAAATATACTCAACTGGAAGGGCGCATAAATAGCTGTCTTTCAAGAAAAAGAGATGGTTTTTAATTGAGCATAATCAAATCTTCGAACCCAATTATATTATTTATAGGGCAAAGTACTAAATTAAGTATCCTCACGACTCTTGCTTATTCTCAAAATTCCTATTTATTATTTGCTATTTTAGAATGTGGGCACTGATCATGAATTGATTTAATCTAATGGAATATTTCTAGAAAAGCAAATTAAACTAAAATTGAGAATTTTAAAAAAAGAGGAAGATTGATTTATTTTGATATTACATTCTAGTTTTGTATTCATTGGCCAAACAATTATGATTAGTTTGGAATTAACATAATTGTGAATAAATATATCACAATTAAAAGAGATCAAGAGAGATATAAATATGAATGATCGATTTAGGGTACTTTATACTGAATCTATTCAATATTGAAACACCATATTTGAGCTGTTTTATATTCTTAATAAATGAATGACAATGAACTCTTAAAGTATGAACAATATTTGATATTTGTTGAAGCAAAGAATAATCTAGAAAATTGATTAGAAAAGTGAAAGGGATGGCAATGAGTACATAGTATGAGGTGAAAAGATTGACAAAGAGATACACTTAAGAAAATTCAAGATAACTCCAAACATATCTCATAAAAAAAAAATATAAAGAAACAAGTACATAGCACGAGGTGAAAGGGATGGCAAATAGGTAAATTTTATAAAATTCAGTATAATTCCAAATATAAAAAATAAAAAAATACACTGAAAAAGTATAAAAAAATTTGGACCATTTCTCGATTTGTGCGTGTCATCCTTGCGCAGGGGCCATGCTAATCTTCTCTGTATCGTTCCAATTTTATCATATGTCTCCGAAGAGACAACCTCTTTTGACTCGTCTGAGAATATAAACTGAGTTGCATGCGTGTTCATGATCGATGTGGGACTCGTCCTAACTTTTATATGTAATATAAGCTAAGTATTGTGGCTTTCCTGAATTTCTTAATCATATAGGGCCCACATTTGTACGCCCAAAGTTAGGACATGTGGTCCCAGTAGCTTTCGCATTTAAAAAAAAAATTTGACTTCGGCGTTGGGCTTAGCCCAACAAATAATCAACTTAAAAAATAGGGAGATCCTTTGTTATCAACTTAAATTGGTTGGACAATACCAACCAAAAATAAATAAATTAAATTGGACAATAAAATGCCAGCAAGGATTCTTTTCTTGCAAAGAGAGATATGTAATAGCTTGGTTAATTGCATCTTTCTGGTACACTCGGATTTTAAGTGTTTGATTTATTGACATAAATGCATGGACACTTAGACTTGCTTTTGAGGAAATATACTCAAGTGGAAGGGTGTGTAAATAGTTGTCTTTCAAGAAAAGAGATGGTTTTTAATTGAGTGTAATCAAATTTTCGAACTCAATTATATGATTTATAGGGAAAAGTACTTAATATGGTATCTTCACGACTCTTACTTATTCTCAAAATTCCATTTATTATTTGCTATCTTAGAATGTGGCCAATGATCATAAATTAATTTGATCTAATGGGATATTTTTAGAAAAGCAAATTGAATTGAAATTGAGAATTTAAGAAAAGAAGGAAGATCGATTTATTTTGATATTACATTCTAGTCTTGTATCCACTGGCTGACCAATTATGATTAGTTTGGAATTATCATAATTGTGAATACAATATATCACAATTAAAAGAGATCAAGAAAGATATAAATGTGAATGATCGATTTAAGATACTGTATACTGAATCTATTCAATATTGAAACACCATATTTGAGCTGTTTTATATTCTTAATAGATGTATGTCAATGAACTTTTGAAGTATGCTAGTCATGCGGATTATTTGCTAATATGAATAGTGCAGAGAAAAGAGAAAGATATATTTAGCCCACCATGGATGAACGAAAGATGATGGGTTTTATAGTTGTTGGGTTGCCCATGTTGAGTTAACCCAACCAGTAATTAAAATAGGCTTCCAACTAAAGGAAAATAAATAATTGTCATATGGCAGTTGTTGTAAGTTACTTCTTAAAGGGAAATAAAATTTTCTTTTTATGTGAAATCTATGTTCTTAAAATGTGAGAAAGAACGTAGAAAGATCTTTCTCTTACTCATGAAAGAAATTGCTCTCACTCAACAAACTAGAAGGGAGTATTCTCTCTCATGATGCTACAATAATGGTGTATTTAATCCGTGAAAAACAAGTTATGTCCCTTTGGTGATTTGCTTTTCCATCAATAATTCAAATTTTCTTGGGCAAGTTTCTCGTATGTGGTTTTTGCTTTTCTCAATAGTTTGACTTATGCAATTAGGAATTCGTTTCCATCAGTTCGTAACTTGGCAATCCGGCAAAACCTCAACTCGACAATCCAGTCCAAATCGTGGTTGGTAAAATGAATAATATCCTCCAAGCAGAGAGCGCCCTCCGTGGGACTTTGAGCTAATAGCAAGCCACAGAAGAGAAGGTGGAGAAGCCTCCTCACATCCTACATCCATTGAAATGGAAGTTGCCTACTTCTAGAGTCGATCAGGTGAGGGCAAGTTTGTGATTCATCTTTCTTCTCCTGCTCACTCTATTATTGGATGTAATATAAACCTTTTGGGAAAAGGCCATCAAAAATCTTAAACTTTATCCAACGTGACAAATTTACCTTGAACCTTTTTTTTTTTTTTACATAAAAAATCACAAACTTTACTAGTTGTGACATATTTACCCTAACTCTATGGTTGAAGGGCATTTTCATCTTTTAATTTTTTAATTTTTTTTAATTTTATGTTTTTCTTCTCCTCTCTTCCCTCCGCCGCCGGCAAAGGGAAGCTGGCTCAAGCGAGGGCCGCCCTCACCGTTGTCAAGTGAGGTGGGCCCTCGCCTAGGTTGGGCGAGGGTTGCCCTCACCGGCATGGGGCAAGGGCGGCCTTCCCCTGGGTGGGGGTGAAGACAGCCCTCGCAAGATCCAGCAAGGGCAACCCTTGCTCGACGCAAACAAGGGCATTCCTCGCCAAATCCGGCCTAGGCGAGGGCTGCCTTGCCTGCATCAAGCGAGGGTTGCCCTCACCGGATTTGGTGAGGGCTATCCTTGCCTAAACCACGAGAAGGCCGCCCTCGCCAGCCTAAGCAAGGGCGGCCCTCGCTCGATGTTGACGAGGGTGGCCTCACCTAAGTTCGGCTTCCCTTCGCCATGGCTGGTGGAGGAAAGAGATGTAAAGAAAAAAAGAAAAAAAAAACTTAAAAAGTAAAAGACGAAAATGCCATATAGTTTGGGGTAAATATGTTACGTAAGTATATGTTTTAGGTATTTTGTATCACGAAAAAAAGAATTAAGCTAAATATGTCACAATTGGCAAAATTTGAGGTTTTTTGTATCACAAAAAATGTTTAGGGTAAATTTGTCATATTGAGTAAAATTTAAGGTTTTTTGTAACATTTTCCCGAACATATTTTTTTACTTAGATGCTGCAGATGCAATGGCTTGACCTCGTATCTTGTGCGTAAAGAAAAGGCTCATATGCAACCCCAGCTCCAAGCTGGACTTCAAACAAGACATTGTTTAAACATGGTGGTGGGCAAAGCAATGTCTTATTAGATCAATGTAACCATGTATCACATAGGCACTAAGGGCCCGTTTGGTTCGGCTTTGGGGAAATGCCCTTGGGAGAATGCAAATACCTTTGAGGTAAATGGGTTTTCCGAAATACTAGACTGTTTGGTAAACTATAACTGAAAAGTGCTTTAGGGAAATGCAAGACTGTTTGGTAAACATATATTTGAAAAGCCCTTTAGTGTAACCAAATTAAGTTTTTTAGTTTTAGTATTTTTAAAATTGCAAAAAAGAAACAATGACTATATAACCTTTTACATTTTCATGTTGAGAGTAATGTAAAAGATATATATTAGTAAATTTATTTAAAATTATATTAAAAGAATTTGATTATAAATTAGATGCAAAGCTCAACTTTTGGCCTAGGGTTCTTTTAGGTTTGTTTTCAACTTTGAATAATTTTTTTTAATTATTGTAGTATTAATCATCATCGTTAATTAATGATCATTCTAGTATATTGATAAAAAGTTGGGCTATTGATTGTCAAAAGATAAAAATGACAAAAGAAAAGGCGAACCCAACATTTGCAAAGAGTTTTTATTTTTTTTTAAATATAAAAATAAAACCCGATGAACTCCGTCGCCAATCAATGGCGGTTGGGGTGTGGGGAAGATGATCGGTTTAAAAAAAAAAAAAAAGAAGTCAACGGATGAATAGAAGAGGTGGACTTGCATTTCAAAGGTCGGCATTTGATCAAGGATACCTCCAAATGCTGAACCAAATACATAAATTTTTTCTCAAGAGGCTTTCAAAGCTAAAAGTCCATTAGGAATGCTAAACCAAACAGGACCTAAGATCATAACATCTCGCACTAATATCGGGAACATCAAGCTACCAAATATGTAATTTGAAAGTGAACTCGATCCATTGAGCCAAGAATTGGATGCCCCGAAGTCTATAATCGTCATCCTTTAGCTAGGCCCCGAACATGAGGGATGGGAGTGTCGATCCCATTAAAGGAAGTTAAACACCAATAAATTTCCTTCAGTGAAATAAAATTGTTCATGAGGAGAAAAGATATAGTGTTTTCAAATGCTGAATGAGCTTCTAAAGAGCACCAAATCGGCTATTTTCACCATCATCAGTGTGGCGTTCGTGAGCAGACTAAAGTTTCAAAGCCACCTTATAGACATAGAAGACAAAAACAGACATCTCAATTCGATTAGCATCCATAACTTTCTTCTGGACCGAATCAAAATTTCGTCAGGTGGGTCAACACTAAACACCCTTTGAAGTTATATTGTCACGTCTCTTCGAATAAGCAGTCATCTCGAGCATATCCTTACTAAAACCAACCACCCTAACACAAACGAAATAAGCAAATGTCATCCTCCACTCTTCTTCTTCTTTTCTTTTCTTTTTTCATGCTACCTGCTACAACAAAGCACGTGAACTAATTTAATTGGATTAGAGATTAGAAATTTATTGAAACGAAATATAAAAATAAAAAAGATTTTTTTTTTAAATCACATTTTCGAATGTCAATCTATATATATGTATTGACAGGAAAATAAACGACCTCCCTCGATCTCTAGTTAGTAGAATCAAAGTTTCTTTAGAAGGTCGACTCCAATCCCTCGTCACTCCTCAATTAAACAAGTCATGTCTTAGAACCTCCTTAAATACTAAGACTAATAAAAAAGTAAATCTATAAAAGAATTAAACCATGATAATATCTTCTAATATCTTTTGGTGGTATCTATCACGATCAAGCAAGGGAAACAATGGATATGCAAACAAAATTAAAAAAAAAAAACAATGAAATTGATTTTGAATAATCTTTTATATTCATTGAAGCAAAGAATAATTTGTCAAATTGATTAGAAAAGTGAAAAGGATGGCATGGAGTACATAGCATGAGGTGAAAGGAATGACAAAGAGGTAAATTTCATTAAAATTTCGGATGACTCCAAATATATAAAATAAAAATAATACGCTAAAAAAGCATAAAAAAATTTAGACCATTTCTCGATTTGTGCGTGTCATCCTTGCGCAGGGGCCATGCTAATCTTCTCTGTATCGTTCCAATTTTATCAGATGTCTCCGAAGAGACAACCTCTCCTGCCTCGCCTGGGAATATAAATCGAGATGCATGTATGTTCCTAAGCGATGTGGGATTCGTCTTAGCTTCTAGATGTAAAAAGCTAGGCATTGTGACTTTACCGAATTTCTTATTCATATAGGGCCCACATTTAATGCGCCCAAAGTCAGGACATGTGGTCCAAGCAGCTTTCGCTTTTAAAAGATTCGACCTTGGCGTTGGGCTCAGCCCCACAAATCAACTTAAAAGAATAGGAAGATTGATTGCTATCGACTTAAATGGGACAATAAAATGCTAGCAAGCGTTCTTTGCCTGCAAAGAGAGATATGAAATCGCTTGGATAGATTTATCTTTTGGGTACACTTGGATTTGAAGTATTTGATTTATTGCCATAAATGCATGGACACTTAGACTTGCATGTTAGGAAATAAAGTCAACAGGGGTGGACGCGCAAATAGTTTTGGTCTTTAATTGAGTGTAATCAAGTTTTCGAACTCAATTATTTGATTCATAGGAAAAAGTACTAAAAAAGGTTTAGGGCTAAATCAATATTAATACAATAAAATATAGACTTTTTTCCACTTTTCCCCCGGTTTGTAAAAGAAAGGCTACTCTTACGTCTTAGTTGGGTCATAACCAGCTTAGCATTGGTGAAATAATTAATGAATGAGAGGGACGATCATCTCAAATGTGATGGAAACGCATTGACCACCGATTTCCAATGTATGAACCTAAAGAAGATGACTAGGTAATGACTACTAAAGTAAACGTTTGATATATAGAATACTAACATTAATATAATATGTGAGCTAAAGGCATAACTAGAAGAAATGCAAAGCTAAAACACAAATGCAATACATTACCTATACTTTTGATTAAAGGTCTCCAAGTTCCAACTTAGGTGATAATTTATGTTCAACATTCAAATTTCCAATGTGCGTTTCAAGTTTGAAACTCACTTGATGATTCTTTAAATTATTAACAAGAGTTTAAACTCTATTCTCAGCAATTCATTGCTCTATTTGTTTCACGAAAAATATATGATTTGAAAAATGTTTTTTAAAAATCAATTGTCTCAATTGCTTATAAAAATGAATGACCTCAAAAATGTTTAGAGATAAATTGCTATAAATTATAAATACTTTTTTCTTTAATTAGTTATTTCAAGACGATATGAGTAATTATTTTTAAGAAAACATATTTTCAAATCATTCATCTTTTACGAAATAAACATGCCATATTCTCATCCCTTTTTTCCTTTCTATATCTTTGCTTTGTTTTTCTTGACCAGACTCAGCTCTCTCTTCGCTCTATGTATTCCTTGATCTTCACTCACAATTTTTTGAACCCAGGCTCTCTTTCCTTTATATATATATTGCACTCTTCGATTTTTTATGCAAAACTCATGCCTTTTCACTGTCTTCTTGTCAAACTTTGATACCCTCTTGGGCCTCTCGCCCGCTCTCCTTTCAAGACTCTCACTCCCTTTTCCAAAACCCTAAAACCTTCTGTTCACGTGGACAATGGATGTCCTTCAGAAAGTTCATGGACGTCGTACCACAACACCAGTCTGTCCAATTGAATTTTCCACGTTTAAGAATACCTTCAGAACATTTATGAAGCAACCGAAGACACAAGTGATGATTAAACAATTTTTTTTTTTTTTCGTTTCGTCGCTAATTTCTAATCTTTTATTTTTCAATTGTAACATATAAGCATGACCATAATTAATCAGCTGTCTATAAGGAAACTGACTTAGCAACCCACCATCGTGGCCCTTAACTTAAAGCTGAGTTCCGTAAACAGGAATTGAACTCACAACCGTGGGTTCCCGAATGAAAAGTATGAAAAGGTTCTCGCAATACTGCCCAAAATCCCTCTTAATTTTGAAGCGGTCATGCAAAAGAAAAAAAGTGAGAAATGTTTCTTTTTCTATTTTTTTTTTTCTTCTCTTCTCCCTTCTACGCCCTCGCGGCTTCACGCTCTTCGTGTGCAAGGAGTACTCGGCCACGCTGCTCATGTGCCAACTCATGTAGGGCGTCATATTGGGTGTGCTCAACAGGCTTTAACATGAGATGTTGATGCCGGCAACTAATTCGTAAGGGAATGTTTAATAAAAAAAGTTAATGATCTCTTAATCTCTATTTATTTCTTAAAAAATAAATGATCTAAATGATAATTTGTATAGTTTATAAAAAGGAACAAACAAAGTATATTTTTCATTGTTCACGAAAATATTTAGATATTTAATAATGATGATAACATTTTCCATTGACTAAATATTTTAAGTTATACAAATCATTGCTTTTTAGGGAAATGTTTTTCAAATAATTTATTTTCCACAAAATAAACAGAGACTTAATAGCTAAAAGTAATATTATGATCATATATATATAATTGTGAAATGGTTCCTTGAGTCATAAGTTGAGAACACAACGCTACTAGGACACGAGAATAAATTCCGATTTAATTAAATTCAGTAGCCAATTCATTATTCCGCCGCTTAATTAAATTTCTTGGCCGAGTCATAATAGGAGATGACGAATTTGTGCTAAATGTGACACTAACGTTTGCAGAGACCGGACGACTCGGGAGCCCGCTGAGCGCTGCTTACGGGACCGAGGCCGTTGGGCTGTGCTCCAGCCGAGTTTGCCTTGCAAGGAAGCCGGAACGGCGAGCGCGCGCTGGAGCCCCGACGAGCTGCTGCCGTATTCAACCCGGCACTCGTTCGGATGCTCCAAGGACCGAATCGGGAGCTCGGATCCGACTTCTTTGTCATTGCCAATTTTAAGTTTTGGATTAGGTTTTGTTGCATCGACAACGCGCGTGATGTGGACGAGGGGCTTGTAACGGGCCGAGAACATGTCGTGTCCCCTTGAGCTCGTGTCCGGACTGGAACGTGTAAACATGTTCTGGGACCTCGTTCCACCCGACCGAGTGCGCGCATCGAGTTCTCGTCCAACTTATCATGACCGGTTCGATCGATTACACGAAACCCAAGAACCGGAGCACCGTCATGGCCTTGGACTCACGCCAAGATCTGATTAATTGAAGTCTTTCAACTAGCAAAATTACTTAAGTTCGGAGCAAGGTCTCAAGCTCTCTTTCTAACGAGTGATTATATATTTTGCTTCGTATTCGTAACCATGTAGTCGTCCATTAATAATATACAATGTCCAATTAATGCATGATTATTCAGCTTCCGTATGATATCCGAGGAGCAAAGCCTGCTAGCTAGGGATGTGTAATAGGATCTGCCCGAACTGAGAACCACTCGAATGGACCGGACCGAACCGGCTAGCTTTTGGTGGTTCAAAAGAGGGTGGTCCGATTCCCAGTTCTCACTTTTGGAACCAATGGTTGGTTGGTCCGATTTCCGGTTCCAAAGTAGGAACTGGACCGATTGGATCGGTTCGGTTAATTATATATATAATATATTTTAAAAAATTTTAAAAAACAAATTATAATTCTTCCAAATTTCTCTCATTTTTATTTTATTTTTGGTCAAAAATAGTAAATTTATTTATTTCACTGCAGACCATACCGAACGAGTCGGTCAGTCCGATTCCCGATTTCAAAACTAATCGGTTCGATTCCTATACTGGAATCTAGAATTAGTTTTTTTGGTCCGGTTCCTAGTTCTATCTTGAAATTGGACCGGATTAGAAACCGATCGGTACTAAATCTAGCGTTAATTTTGGGTGGGAGTGAGATTGTAGCGCGTCAAAACCCCACCCCTTCACCGGGCGACGCGTGTCGTCCAGGCCCACCGCGCCAAAACCCCTTGACTGTGACTGCCTCATCGTCTCGCTTCTTGTCTCTCTTCTTTTTGTCCTTCATTTTTTCTTCTCCTTCCTTTCATTCCGACGGGGACTCTGTTCCTTCACTGTTTTCTCTTCTTCTTCGGTGAAGAAGAAGAAGAGAGCGTGACACAAACGAAGGGGGGCTCTCTTTGAAGACGTTCTCTTAGCCACCAACCAAGAAAATGCAAAAAGTTTCAATCTGTACTTAGTTCATGGTCTCTGGTACACAAAAGTTTCAGGCTGAAATTTGGTTGTGTTTTTTTTTAAAAAAAAAAAAATGTGTTTTTGACCGAATGTTACGAAATGTGTATAGGAGGATCGATCTTGCTTCACGCCCGGACCCGACTACGATCATGAAAACCGAGGAGACTAACTACCGTGGAGTCGAGTTACGGGAAGTATGCGACCGTTTGCGCGCTGGCGCTTTTGATTTACGAGAAATCTATCTGTTGATTTCTCGTGTCTTTCACCGATGGTGTTTTTTCCTTTTCAACTGGCCTGTCCGTTTTACGAGTTCCCTTATGATTTTCTTTGAGCAGACCAAAATGGAAATGACGCGGATGATCGCTTCACGAATGGTACAAAACGCGCATGGTTTGGAAGAGTTTGTCGTGCCTTTATTTGGGTTTCATTAGAGAGCATCTCTTGGACAAGTTAGTAAAGTTACTGTTCAAGAGAAGATATTGAATACGAGTTTATGGTAATAGGAATGGAAGGCTTCAATGATGCGTGGAGGTCATCCTCTAAACAGCGCTTTTTTTTCCTTTTTTAGGGGGTGGGGGAGCTTGCAGAAGTACGATGAATAGTTTTAAATTAGACGTGAAGTAAATGTTTGTCTTCCATGATCGTTTTGATTCATTTGTTCTACTTGTTGGGAAATTAGTTGCATAGATGAAGCAACAGAGGCTGCATTGCGGCTGTCTTCAATGGGAAACTAGGCGAAAGAATGTCTGTGTATATTTCCTAAAGGTCTTTCCTTTTCTTTCTCAGATATTTTGCTTGTCAAACATGAAGTTTTGAAGCTGAGAATATGAGGCTAAGAGAGGCTTCGATGCATTAAACTCTTTTTCTTGGCAGTATTTATTTTCTGCAATATGTTTCTTTGTTCACCACAGGTTATGCGTTGAAATTTCTCCAATGCGAGGGGCAAACTAATGCTTCCACGTCCAAGTTCTCAAAACTATATTGGCTGTGTGAACTTTTTGCACCCTACATGAGGTAATTTTCTATAGAATTATGTTGATGATATGATAGTATTACCTTTCTTATATAATGGGATATGCTGCCTACTTCTCATTCAGAGTCTGTACTGTGATGTATAACGAAATTGTTTTTCAGTGGAAGTGAGAAACTGTGTATTTGTTGTATGGTTTTGTTGTTCGGCAGATCTCTGGGACTTCAAAGTGTGCTATGGATTGAAGAAACTTGTATACGCTACTCTGAGATGTTATTCTTTTGTTATGGTATCGCTTTGAAAATCTGTCGCACTGTGTGGGTATTTCTTCGAAGCATATTGAACTGAATAGACCCCAGCACTTAATCATGAGGTTTAACATGAATATCATGCTGCGAAGCTTCTCTACTCTTTTCTTGTCTTTTTCTATAGCAGAATTGTCTGTGCGATCAGAAAGCATTCAATACTCAACTCAGACGTGGCCGGTGGGACTTGGAATTGAATGGATCGGGCCAGGTTGTTACAGAGTAGCCAAAGGACGAGTAATTATCCAGACTTTAGCCTATAAATCCTCCTCTGATACGAGGACGGATGTCGCATTACCAGAATCCACTTCACATATGACAGACGAGAACAGAACACAAGAATCTAGTAATTGACCCTTAAACTGGGCAATGAGCTCTTGAAAGTAAGCACAGTCTGCTGAGTAGGCGCATAATGATCTCTTTAGTTATATGGAATAAATGGAAATGAATGGATTATGAGCTGTTCAGTCAATTTCTTTGGAGGAGAGACTCACTAGAAGGTATTGTATGAGAGTCGGTGGGGTTGTGTTATGTGAGTGCAGTAGAAATTTCCATCTCTTATCCCATAGGAGTGGATCCAAAAGCTCTCCAATCAAAATTCAGAAACTTCGTCTCTGCTGTGTTTCAGACACTGAGAACATGAGATGGAAAACCTTACGGCAAAGTTGTGGAGTCTTCACCATCAGGGTCTGGAGTTGGAGCCCGCTATGGAAGAACCTGTCAATCATCACTTGAATTTGAAAGGAAGAGCTATGCGTCGGTGCCCTGATCACTCCTGGTGTTTCATGGAAACATGTGGGCACAGGTCATGCATGAATAACCTAAAGCCCGTCGTCTGTATTGTGCCTGAGGAGGCCAGATAATCATTTTCTTTTTCTTCATCATTTTTTATTCTGTTTTTGTACAGGTACAGCACATCTCTGTTCGCCATCATTGAATTGTTCAGCTCTCAATGAGGAGATTAGATTTTTGATTCTTCACTACCTGACCTTTACTGGGTAGAAAAAACATTAGTTGTCAGCGATTGGTGTTTATGAGTGTTCCCATTCGATGGTTAACAATAGCGACAGCAGAATAACTTGATTTCTATGCCTTTCCTGGCCTTGTAGGCCAAGGTATGGACTTTGAGTTCGTGATGATCAGATATAGCACTCTGTTGACCCTATTTTGATTAAGATACAGTGAATATGCATCTCAATTCTGCGAGGAATCATTCGTTGCTGCCTTTTGCTACTGTTTCATAATAACTAATGTGGGGTTCTCCTTAAATCCTGAACAGAAAATTTGTTCTTGGCCTGCTGAAAGGAATGCAAGGAGAAGGTTGATAACTGTGCCTATGACGCCTCAACCGAGGCAGTTCTAAAAATGTCAAGATGTTTCAAAGGAGTCGATCCATGTATCTCTAATTTGTGATTGAAGATATAGGCGATCCATGTACCAGAGACACTGGCATATGCTATTTGCTTTTCATATGCTTATTGGGGAGCACAATGAGCTTTTCTGATAGAGTTGGAAAAAACCTTCTTCATTGTCAAGAAGGCATTTTTCATCCAAGTACCAGAGACATTGGGATATGCTACTTACTTTTCATATGCTTATTGGGTAGCTCAATGAGCTTTCTGATGGATCGAAAAAACCTTCTTTCTTGTCAAGAAGGCATTTTTCCCCTTTTTATCTACCTTTCCTTTTTCTCGTTAGTTATCAACCTGAATTACAACATATCTCCGACACAATAAGTATGGATAGACAACAGTATATTTGCCTACAATATGCTAAACAATGTTCCATTGCCTCCAAGGATTAGAAAGAAAGCATATACAAATCACTGGTTTCTATGCTCTAACATAGATAGATGAAAGCACATCTTTATTACCACAGTATGCCGTAGTACCATCTTTTCACCCACAATATGCAATTTTGTAGGCATAGAACACCTTGACATCCGTCATAACCTCAACTCAACAATCCAGTCCAAATCGTGGTCGGTCAAAGGGAGTAATATCATCCAAGCAGAGAGCGCCCTCCATGGGACTTTGAGCGAATAGTAAGCCACAGAAGAGAAGGCGGAGCAACCTCCTAACATCCTGCATCCGTCGAAATGGAAGTTGCCTACTTCTATAGTCGATCGGGTAAGAGTGAGTTTTGATTCCTCTTTCTTCTCCTGCTTACTGTATCATCGGATGTAATCTAAACCTTGTTTACTTGGATCTGCTGATGCAATGGCTTGACGACGTATCTTGCGCACAAAGAAAAGGCTCATATGCAACCCAGCTTCAGTCTGGTTTTAAGCAAGACATTGTTTAAAAATGGTCGTGGGCAAAGCAATGTCTAATTAGATCGTTGTAACCATGTACCACCTAGGTACTAAAGATCATAACATCTCACACTAATTCTGGGAACATCCAGCAAATACTCTCCCATCGATATGCACTTGTCGCGCTCTGAACCAACATCAGGCTTCCAAATGTGTAATCTGAAAGCAAACTCGATCCATTGAGCCGAGAATCAGACGTTCCAAAGTTTATCAGCGTCATCCTTTAGCTAGGCCCCGGCCATCAGGGATGGGAGTGTCGATCCCGTTGAAGGAAACTTGGACACAGATAAATTTCCTTCAATGAAATAGACTTGTTCTTGAGAAGAAAAGATGAAGTGTTTTCAAACGCTGAATGAGCTTTTGAAGAGCTCTAATTGGATTAGAGATTAGAAATTTATTGAAACGAAATATAAAATAAAGATTTTTCTTTATTAAAATTACATTTTCGAAAATGTCAATCTATAAGGATATGACAAGAAAATAAACGACTGCCCTGAATCTCTACTTAGTGGAATTGAAGTTTCTTCAGAAGGTCGACTCCAACCCCTCGCCTCTCCTTAGTTAAACAAGTCATATATGTTAAAACCTCCTTAAATATTAAGACCAATAAAAAGTAAACCTATTAAAGAATTGAACCATGATAATATCTTAATTTTTTTTTTTGGTGGTATCTATTACAATGAAAGAAGGGAATAATGGATACGCAAAAAAAAAAAAAAAACAACAACAACGAAATTCAATTCCGTGATATTGAATAATATTTGATATTTGTTGAGGCAAAGAATAATCTATATAATTGATTAGAAAAGTGAAAGGGGGTGACAATGAGTACATAGTATGAGGTGAAATGGTTGACAAAGGGATATATTTTAGAAAATTCAGGATAACTCCAAATATATCTAATGAAAAGAATATAAAGAAAAGAGTATATAGAATGAAGTGAAAGAGATGGCAAATAGGTAAATTTTATAAAATTCAGGAGAATTCCAAATATATAAAAAAAATACACTAAGAAAGTACAAAAAAATTTGGACCATTTCTCGATTTGTGCGTGTCATCCTTGCGCAGGGGCCATGCTAATCTTCTCTGTATCGTTCCAATTTTATCAGATGTCTCCTAAGAGACAACCTCTCTTGACTCGTCTGGGAATATAAACTGAGTTGCATGCATGTTCACGATCAATGTGGGACTCATCCTATCTTTTATATGCAATATAAGCTAAGTATTGTGGCTTTCCTGAGTTTCTTATTCATATAGGGCCCACATCAATACGCCAAAGTTAGGACATGTGGTCCAAGCAGCTTTCGCATTTAAAAAAAGATTTGACTTTGGCGTTGGGCTAAGCCCAACAAATAATCAACTTAAAAAATAGGGAGATCCTTTGCTATCAACTTAAATTGGTTGGACAATACCAACCAAAAATAAAAATTAAAATAAATTGGACAATAAAATGCCAGCAAGGATTCTGTGCTTGCAAAGAGAGATATGTAATCGCTTGGTTAACTATATCTTTCTGGTACACTTGGATTTGAAGTGTTTGATTTATTGACATAAATGCATGGACACCTAGACTTGCTTTTGAGGAAATATACTCAACTGGAAGAGCGCATAAATAGCTGTCTTTCAAGAAAAAAGAGATGGTTTTTAATTGAACATAATCAAATCTTCGAACCCAATTATATGATTTATAGGGCAAAGTACTCAATTAAGTATCCTTATGACTCTTGCTTATTCTCAAAATTATTATATATTATTTGCTATCTTAGAATGTGGGCACTGATCATGAATTGATTTAATCTAATGGGATATTTCTAGAAAAGCAAATTAAACTAAAATTGAGAATTTTAAAACAAGAGGAAGATTGATTTATTTTGATATTACATTCTAGTTTTGTATTCATTGGCTGACCAATTATGATTAGTTTGGAATTATCATAATTGTGAATAAATATATCACAATTAAAATAGATCAAGAGAGATATAAATGTGAATGATTGATTTATGGTACTATATACTGAATCTATTCGATATTGAAACATCATATTTGAGCTGTTTTATATTCTTAATAGATGTATGGCAATGAACTCTTAAAGTATGAATAATATTTGATATTTGTTGAAGCAAAGAATAATCTAGAGAATTGATTAGAAAAGTGAAAGGGATGGCAACGAGTACATAGTATGAGGTGAAAGGATTGACAAAGAGATACACTTAAGAAATTCGGGATAACTCCAAATATATCTCATAAAAGAAATATAAAGAAACGAGTACATAGCATGAGGTGAAAGGGATGGCAAATAGGTAAATTTTATAAAATTCAGCATAATTCCAAATATAAAAAAATAAAATAAAAATACACTGAAAAAGTATAAAAAAATTTGGACCATTTCTCGATTTGTGCGTGTCATCCTTGCGCAGGGGCCATGCTAATCTTCTCTGTATCGTTCCAATTTTATCAGATGTCTCCGAAGAGACAATTTCTCTTGATTCGTCTGGGAATATAAACTGAGTTGCATGCGTGTTTCTAAGCGATGTGGGATTCGTCCTAGCTTCTATATGTAAAAAGCTAGACATTGTGACTTTCCTGAATTTCTTATTCATATAGGGCCCACATTTAATATGCCCAAAGTTAGGACATGTGGTCCACGCAGCTTTCGCTTTTAAAAGATTTGACCTTGGCGTTGGGCTCAGCCCCACAAACAATCAACTTAAAATATAGGGAGATCCTTTGTTATCAACTTAAATTGGTTGGACAATACCAACCAAAAATAAATAAATTAAATTGGACAA
Source organism: Eucalyptus microcorys (assembly GCA_014182515.1). Taxonomy (NCBI): domain Eukaryota; kingdom Viridiplantae; phylum Streptophyta; class Magnoliopsida; order Myrtales; family Myrtaceae; genus Eucalyptus; species Eucalyptus microcorys. The sequence goes on from CM024569.1 coordinate 29,761,260, forward strand.
TAAAATGCCAGCAGGGATTCTTTGCTTGCAAAGAGAGATATGTAATAGCTTGGTTAACTATATCTTTATGGTGCACTCGAATTTTAAGTGTTTGATTTATTGACATAAATGCATAGACACTTAGACTTGCTTTTGAGGAAATATACTCAACGGGAAGGGTGCGTAAATAGCTGTCTTTCAAGAAAAAGAGATGATTTTTAATTGAGCGTAATCAAATTTTCGAACTCAATTATATGATTTATAGGGAAAAGTACTTAATTTAGTATATTCATGACTCTTACTTATTCTCAAAATTCCTATTTATTATTTGCTATCTTAGAATGTGGCCAATGATCATAAATTGATTTGATCTAATGGAATATTTTTAGAAAATCAAATTGAATTGAAATTGAGAATTCAAGAAAATAGGAAGATCGATTTATTTTGATATTACATTCTAGTTTTGTATCCACTGGCCGACCAATTATGATTAATTTGGAATTATCATAATTGTGAATACAATATATCACAATTAAAAGAGATCATGAGAGATATAAATGTGAATGATCGATTTAGGGTACTTTATACTAAATCTATTCACTATTGAAACACCATATTTGAGCCGTTTTATATATATATATTTTGGTAAAAGGTAAGAATACCGTTTTATATTCTTAATAGATGTATGGTAATGAACTTTTAAAGTATGCTGATCGTGCGGATTATTTGCTAGTATGAATATTGCAGAGAAAAGAGAAAGTTATATTTAGCCCACCATGGATGAATGGAAGATGATGGGTTTTATAGTTGTTGGGCTGCCCATGTTGAGTTAACCCAACCCGTAATTAAAATGGGCTTCCAACTAAAGGAAAATAAATAATTGTCATAAGGCAGTTGTTGTAAGTTACTTCCTAAAGGGAAATAACATTTTCTTTTTAAGTGAAATCTATGTTCTTAAAAAGTGAGAAAGAACGTAGAAAGATCTTTCTCTTACTCATGAAAGAAATTGCTCTCACTCAACAAACTAGAAGGGAGTATTCTCTCTCACGATGCTACAATAAGGGTGTATTTAATCCGTAAAAAACAAGCGATATTATAAAACTGTTCCCATTTTGAAAGTCACAAACTCACAAATGCATAATGATGTAAGAGGCAGATACTATTCTGTCAGATGCTTAGTATTGTTTGTATTAGCCAATAAATTCACCCCCTGATTCCTAGTTTTGCTTTTGAAACTTTGCTTTCAGGTGCTTGTATTTTCTGAGATATTGTGACTTCCACTTGGACAGACACTTTGCAGAGTTGGTATTTACTACACTTCTTGGTGCTTAGTCTAGCCTATCCATCCTCAATCTCGATCTCTCTGACAATGAGGTGCATAGTGCACCTTTTTCTTTCCATCGTTTTCTTTTGTAGGGAAAAAAACTAACCTCAAAATCAAATGAACTTTTCTTGCACATAGCAGGATGGCTTCTAGTTTCACCTCTTAAAAAAAAAAGAGTAGCTGAATCTCATCTACAAGAGTTGGCAAATCATGGGCTTCATTAAGTCTGCTCAAGCTGAGTATCACCCCTTTTTCTTGGTGCACTTGTTTACTTAGGATACAGTATACATTGAGCGGTAGAAACTAGGATGCAGATTGAATGGTTTTGGATACACAACTGTGCCCTTTTGTATTATTATCCTCCAGCAGCTTGGGTTCTGCAAGGTGGATTTAGTGATTAATGGCTGCGATAAAATCCCAGATACGATACTCTCATTATAATTATTTGTTATATCAGTGTCCTTGCATTCAAAAGAAATAATCTTCACAAAGAAAATGTAGATGATATTAGACATGCTCTTTTTCACATGCATATCTTGCGAACACTGGATTTAAGGGAGAATCCATTGGGATGATACAAGATTCGGGCATTTTTTTCTTCATTTATGGAGTATGATTAGCCGATGTGCATGTACAATCTGAGGGTGTGCAAAACGGCTGCCCAAACTGAAAACCGCCCAAATCAGATTAGTTACATATGCTTTCTTTTATTATTATTATTTCTTCTAAAAAATAATGGGTTTAGTTTATTTTTTCTGAGTAAAGATGAGCTTGTAATTGGACAATAAGATATCTAGATGGAAACATAGGATTTGTCTTGAGTTTTGAATTTGTTATTGTCATGCTTTGGACAATAAGATACCGGATGGAAACATGGAAAAAAAAAAAGAGTGATGGGTTTCATTGGATCAAAGTTGGAATCAAAACTGAATTGGACCGGGTACCAAGCATCCCTAGTAAAATCTTACTAGCATACATGTTTCTGCTTCTACTGTGTGTTGATGCTGGACTGTCTTTCGCTTTGACTATTAGCTGTGATGCGATTGTAGTATCTTTGGCACTTCTAACTTAGGATCTAGCAGGCATCAATACGAAAACGTTGTCCAATTGTGCTTAAATCTGTAAGATTTCTTGATCGAGAATTGTCTGGTCTTTCAATGAACCCTTTGGAGTATAGCCTAATAGGAATCTCTTTCTGCTCCTAACTAAAGGTCATATATTACATTGCTCAACCCTCAAATTTTTTTTTTCCAAAAAAAGGTCAGCCAACCTGTGAAGATCCATTAATTTCATTCTTTATACCATTCAGAAATCAATTAGATAATTAGTTAATAAAAAATTGTTAAATTTCAAAATTGCAAAGCCCAGCATGATGAAGCAAAAGCGAAAGTGCGCATAACTCTCGCTCCCTTTTTCCTTGAGCTTGTGTCCAAAAGTAGTATTTGATAGAAAAAGTCACCAAAAACACCAAATTGTATTCACTTTGACAACATTTGCTTATTTACCTTCCATTAAGGTTCATCAATAAACACCATTTAAAATCTATCTACATGAATGTCGGAAAGCTAACAATGTTGATATGATGTTCACGTGGCTTAAGTGACATAAATGTGTTACAAGTTAAGTGTTTTTTATATCATAAGAAAAATTTTAAAGGTATATGTGTAACAGTGGGTATAGTTTAGGGTTTTTAATATCATAAAAAAAAAATTGATGATTAATGCGTTACATAATTTTAGGTTTTTGGTGGCTTTTTCCCTATTTCTTATCGGGTGCCTCTTGTTTGTAAGTTGTTACCATGACTAGGTTCATGTGCCATTGTTCTTCATCCATTTTAACTCCATTCCAAAGCGAATTTGTTCCTTTTCTGAGTTCGCGTTAAGATAAGCGGCATTAGTTAGGTTATGTTCTTTTCAACCCCTCCTTCATTGTCCTTTCCCACCTCACTAAAAATTGAGATGGATGCCTAATGCTTCTATGAATGCAGCATTTAGTTCCTTAAGACCCGAGCTTCTCTGCATTAGATGATTGGAAGTCGTCCACCTTGATAGATATGGAGAGACCCCGTTTTGATTTTGTACTGCTTGATAATCATATAAGCTCACCTCATATGGTACCATGCAATCACTAGATTGTGGAGAGATTTGACTACTTCTGTATATAACTCGTTCTTTTAACTTAAGATTGTCCAAAGGAAATTAAGGGTAGATCGTTAATAATAACAAAAAATAAAAAAATCCATCGAGATCCCATCGAACTTTTAAAATTCTCACTCATGCAATCACATCGATTAAGAAATGATGGATGAGGACAAAAATTTCATAAAAGGAATCCCATATTTATTGCATTCTTTCGTTCCGTCCTTCAAATTTGCAATCCTAATGTCGTACATAAGACTTTTGGCAACTCTCGGAACAGGAGTCTGCACAAGCTTCAACCTGCTCCTCGTATTCTTCGACCTTCTTCACATCTACAACACGTTGCAAACAAAAGGAGGGGGATAAAAAAAAAAGAGAGGAAGAGCTCATGTTATTTTTATGGAACATGGAATAAATGCTGGGTAAATAATTAATTACACATAACCTTGTGAGTCATGATGACTCACAAATCATGAAAAGTAAGGTCATATCCACCAACAGTAAAAAGACGGGAAAATTTATGTTCTTTTTTCCAAAAGGGACTGCTTAATCCTCTCCTGCCCATTGCGAATTTAGAGATATACATAGATTCAATTCGTACAGTAATGATACAAATCATATTTATTCGAAAGTGGATAAATTGACCACCAATAGTCCATTCAATATGCAATCGATCAAGGAAAACACCCAACCAGATCTCGGACCCTCTTTTGTGTCATATGTTGTAATATCGACAAGATCAATTGAGTCAATAGCTATCCAAAATGACATTGGAGTATCAATATTTTGGGCGTACAAATACCTGAACGTCGATCAAAGCACGTCGATGCCAGGCAACCAAGCTTGCAATGACCCAATTCCGGTGGAACAAGCCCATCACTCTTGGCACACCTTTTGAAGCATGCGTCATAGCAAGAAATTGGGTCTTCAGTGGCTGAACAAACATCTGCGCAGAATTTCGCACAATCAGCAGCATCAACATTCATCTCAGCAACAAATGTCGAGAGTATCAACACCGACGTGACTATCAAAACCATCTTCCTCGATGCCTTGACCTCCATGACTGTTCACCTTTCAGATTTCACTCGTACAATCTCGTGCTCCAGTGCTTTAGAGTTTGGAGTACAAGAACAAACCCAGGTAGGTTATTTATGGGCGTGGCTTGGTTCAAGCCATTGAATAGCATGGATCCGCCTTAATTATTGAGGGTAGAATATATACAGTACTTGGCAAATATTTATTCCACAATTAATAAGGTTACCTTAATTATGCATTGAGTTTCAGGCTGATTTCAAATTTTCTTTCCTTCTTTCGCGTCCCAATATCTAATGTAATAATAAGTTATTCATTAATAAGCTATTCATTTATTTATTTTATTTTTCCAGAAGGCAGAGGTGGTAGACACTGAAAATTATTAGTTGTTTTTGGTGCATATAGCTCCGGTAGCGAGTTGTTGCATTGTGTATGTCCCATGCGATATCCACATGATCTAAATGATCATATGTAATGGACTTGAAATGCACGCGATAATGTCTCATGAGAATGCTTAGTTTCAAACTCAGGACTAAAGTGAGCAATCCACATTAGTTGCTAAGTAGCTTTATCTGTTATTATCGTTCTTTGGACCAAAAAGAAATAAATATATTCTATAGAAAACATGCATGTTATTTCTTTTGGAATTAATGCATTCCATCCATTAGATCATGTGGATATCACAAGAGATATTCACGATCTCATGACTCACTTGTACGGGACCAATATGTACCAAGCACAATTGATAATTTTTTGAATCTCTCTCTCTCTATAAATAAATGTACGAATAGCTAATTATTACATAAAATATTGGAAGCATAAAAAGAAAAGAAAAAAAAATTGAGATCAGTCTAAAACTCTCATGAATCATGATGGTGAAACCCCTTGCTGAACGACCTCGTATTTATCGAGCATACCATGCCATCCATACTCACATGCATCCATACTCCAGTCCTTGCAGCACTAAGTGAACTTGTCTTAGTCAACATCGAGTATGAAAATCACCAACCAAAAGAAAAGCTTACGTAAATATTACCTTCCTTAATTGTTTGACATATACATCAGAAGTCATAAGCATGCCGTTATTCCAAGCGATCAAGTCATGTCCGTGAGAATGCAGACGTTTTACGGGTTGATGCTGCACATATTAGAAAAAGTGTTGAAAAGAGCCTTAAGCGACTGCATACTTTTTTGGTAAGCGACTACATTGATTTGTAGCAAATCCATTGGGATGCCTGCCAATCTTATGTGACGAATGACGGCAATCGAAGAAACCAAGGAAATTGAATTAGTAATTTGTGGATGCCATTTCATGCGAGTAGATACGGATGTATCTTGGTCTGTGCCTTCCATTCTCAGGCCAAATTTAGCAAGAGCTCCGATCAAATTCACTATTATTTTTGCAGGGTGTACTTTTATCGTCACAATTATACAGAAGGAAAACTCATAATAAGAACATATAATAGGAAAAGTAGTGTTTGAATGTCAACATTGGATAGTGAAATTAAACAAACGGAACGTAGAAAAGAGGGGAAGAGGACTGTGTATGGTGGTGGTGTGGGCTTCACGTAGTATACAACCCATAAAGTTAGCGTTTAACTGAGGCAACGTCCAACAAATGCTTTTTCATAAGTTCTTCCACTATCAAATCTATCTTCTTCCTTGAGAACTCATCAAGCGAGAGACCTATATCAGGACCACAGAACAAGATGGTCATGACCAAAACCCAAATGATTAAGTAGGCCACTAACCAAAAAAACCAAGTTCTCAAAAACCGGTTTAATGTAAAAATTGGAGTGCCATACCATATTGCAATGTAATAAGATGAAGTGGAAGATAAACATCTTTGACCAACAGCAGTTTCTAGAGAGAATTTGCTAGCAGAAAGTGCAAATAATGAAGATTGTAAATGGTTTTAATGGGAATATAATTTTTTTATACCTTGCACAATCGTCCATTGTCCATTGCAAAAAGTTACCAGGAAGGAAAAGAGGAGATCCTTAGGCACATTGTAAGAACCATTAGAAAACACCCCCATGGAAACCTGCTTCCCTTAAGAAGAAAACAAGAGTTAAAAAAAAAAAAAAAAAAAGCCGAACTAATAAGCTAAATGAGATTGAGTAAAATGGAAAAGGACAGAAGCACCGGTACCTCTGGGGTTCCAAGCACCCAAACACGCATGTGGTCGCAAGCGGCTTTGGCGATAGGAAATGCATCTAAAGCAGTCCCAGTTGCATTACTTACATTAACCCATTTTTGGAATTCAATAATAAATTCTCCATTCAACCTTCGGCAAATTAAGATATTTTCAAATTTAGAAAACTCAAACCATAATGCCAACTAAAGCCATCAACAATCAATACAAAGATGAATTTATCATCATGCATCATCGTTAATGAGTTCGCGAACAGAATATTCACCGGACGATGTATTAATCGTAACATGGTTGACATCAAGATGTTGAGGTGACGAGTGATTTCCTCGTATGATAACATTTTTCACATCTCTATTCGGAACATCCAACCTCAACGAAATTAGATCCAATGCACAATTATGATACAGTGTAGTGAGACATGTAAAGTTTTTGGGAGGAATGGATGGTGCACATCACTTAAAAGTCAATGCAAGCGTATTTGCAGGACACGCTATGACCAAAACTTGTTGAGGCAAGAGAATATATACTATTTCTTTACATCCCTTAATAAAAATAACTTTTATAGGGACTTAATGGAAGATCAACCTACGTACGTCATAAACTTATGATTCAGAGTATACCTTTTTTAGAATATCATCCTACCATAATTTCCATGCTTAAAGATGTAGACTACAGTATCATTGGTCAACAGTTACCTCGAGATATTGCCATGCATGCTTGTTTTGTCTATTTACCAAGTAGCCAACCAAATTTTGGTGTAGAGGAAATTGAAAGATTTCAAGAAGAAAAGACATTTCAACTATTTGCAGATGAACATGCAGAGTTGCATCTGCTTATCAATTAGGCAAGCAAATTATCACGCAGAGGAAATTAAAACTTACCTTGCAATTGGGGGCTGCATAATTTCCTAAAGCAGTAGCCCGAAGCTTGTAATTGCCAAAACTATAACCCTTCACTTCCGATCTTGAGGTTCTGGATTTACCTAGAACCTTTCCTATCAGGAAAGCAAATTCAACACCTCTACATGCCTCCTTAGAATCGGTTGTTGCTACAATATCTAATTCAAGTGCCACATTAGATCATCCTATTATATGGATTTATCATCAAATACTACATGGTAACTATCAAGTCCAAGACAAAACCATCAGCTTAATAGCAACAGAGAAGCTACACAAACCTTTAATGAGACAAAAACACGGCAACATGAGGTTCTCTTTTACAGTCTCTATATCATCATTCGCATGATGATGCAAGTGTATAATCAAAGGCTGGTCACGATCTAGCATAATTTCAAAAATGATCGTGAAAATGAGATTGCATGCAACCAGCCCTGCATGGTCAAAAAATGTCTCTCACATTTGTAAATTTAGATCTGCCAGATACAATCTGACGTATCAAAACTCTTCTGCAGGTAATCCACATCGATGGTCAACAAGTAAATCGAAATATGCGGCAGTTGCAATATGAACACATGAAAATGACAGGTTGCGAACAGATGGGATCAGATATCACAACACCTGTAGGTTATCTTTTAGTAAAAGATGGGTATCTTTAGATGCGAAAGAAAAATCTCATCTGAAATAAAGTAGAAAACGCAAAAGGAGGGGGGCGCTAAACTTGTATAATTCCACCGTAGCAAGCCAAGTTCAGGAGACAAAAGTTCACAGTTTTCCACCAGACCACAGGACACTCAGCTTATTCTATTAGCGATGACAAGAGATATACAATAGAGGATAAACCTAATTCCATCTCCAATAATCACTTCTAGGACAGAGCATTATCTCTATAGCTAGGAGAATAGGGCACTCACCAGAATCTCACAGAAAACACAAACTAACAATGGGATCTCTACATTAAAAAATATCACAAAACCACAATCAAACGAAAAAACCGAGTGAAACTCCGACGGGAAGGTCAAAAGACTGCAGATAAAAGAAAGAGTATCACGATACTAGAAAGAATCACGAAACCACAACAGCTCGCCGCATCAAACGATCCCCGACACTGGTTCAGAATCCGACCATACCCCAGCATCAGTAATGAGAACTCACACTGTTTCCTTCGCCTTCGACGACGGATCAACTACCTAGACCGAGACGAGAGAGACGAGAGAGAAATCGAATATTTTTCAAAGGGAAGATCTGACTGAGTGAGACTCAGGATCGGCAAGACACGAGGCACATATTCCCGCCCATGACCTGAGGGTATAATTATCATTTCGAGGACGTTGTGGGCTGTGAAACGACAGCTTTTGTATAGCTGCCAATCAAAATTTGCAAGTGTACGAGCATTAGGTCCACTCCACTAACGTTCTCTTCTAAGGTCTCTAGGCTCGTACTATGATTTGATTTTTCCATTGTGCTCCCCTCAACTTTTAATTTAATTCCAATTGGATCTTCTAACGGGGTTGTGATATCAATTTAGTCCTTTCTGTTGAGAAACTTACTTTAACGAGGGCAGTTATCATAACAAGTTATGGAAATTATATACTGTAAATTTTTTATATATTGAGAAGAGAGACATGGGATTATCTCTCTCATTTAGATATAGAAATTTTCTTTTAAAAATTATTGAAATCAGAAAATGAGAGAGAATTAAGGTCGAGAGAGGAGAGGGCGGCCCAAAGGCAACAATTATTGTGTGATCGAAAGGTTTCTCATATTTCACGTATGCCGAACATTCACTCATGCTGTGTGTGTATATCCAAAATGAACTAATCATCAAACAAGAGAGTAAGATAGAAAAAGATCATGTCCTACCCGATATGACCGGGCATATGAAATGCACGTTTGGATGGAGAGATTTATACTGTGTTTGAATAACCATTTATTCCCTCTCTTTCTCTCTCCGTCTCTCGATAAAAATAAATAAATTAATAGCTAATCATTACACAAAATATTTGACGCATAAAATGGAAAGAAAAATTGAGATCAGTGTGAAACTCTCGTGAATCGCGTGGTCTATGAACTTCCTCATCACATCGAAGATGTTTCAAAGATCAGTAAGCAAGATTCAAGTCATGTTGCATTTGCTTCAGCAAAACAATCCTGGAAAATAATATATAATAGTAGACAACATTTGTATTTGTGTAGGCCACATAAGCATTAGCAAAACAACTGCTAAAACTTTAATATTGATATTTATCCTATAATATTTCATAAAGTTAAGGGGACTTCCAATTTTTTAGAAATCTTAATCACCCAAGTTCTCTTTTACATCCATCGACAAAGCAAAAAGCATAAGGACTGGGGATATATTATATTATATTATATTATATTATATATATATATATGCACACGCAAGCGCACACGCACGCCCTGTTAATTCATTGAACTCTGTACCAAAGAGACTAAATTCACATTTTATCTTTTAATCTTTATATAGAATAAATTTGAAGAATCCATTAAATATAGATATCTTCATGATTCTCTAAATATGGTTATATATTTTTTCTATTAAAAAAGTTTGAAAGAACAGTGAATGAACTATTTGATTTCAACTTCATATCAAGACAGTGAAAAAAATAAAGAAAAAAATAATATCTCTTTATAAATTTATTGTATAGGCCATTAAGATATTACCAACAGTTAGACATGCTTCCCGGTTATAGATAGTATCCAGAAAAACTTCCTGTAGTTACAACTAGTGTGTCAAGTCCAGCATATGGCTGAGGGATTAAAATGGGTAATTTCATGTCTAAGGTCACGCGCTACGCACGTGTGTGCAGTCAAGTGGCTGGCTAAGGGGATATAATGGGTAATTTCATGGAAGGGTAAATGAGAAATTGGAAGTTATAAAAAAGAATATGCTAAATCTTAAATTGTTCCAGTACGGGAATTTGGTTACGCAAGGTAAAGAGTTAGCACCTTCACATCGCATCTTTGGGGTCATGCGTTTGGACTCGGAGTAGATCAAGGTAGCAATGACTTCCATGCATCTCTCTGGTGATGCAAAGCTATGGTGGAGGATCAAGCATGACAAGATCCAACAGGGGTTGCCCACAATTTAAATACATGGGATGACTTGGGGTAACCACTAAGGCAATAATTCTTTCTAGAGAATCTAAGATTTAGTAATGCTCAGAGTGCATCACGTGAGCTAAAACACAGTGACAATATCAAAAAATATGTGCATAATCATATATCACATGACAATGTTGACGTGATATAACCCGTCAATCATTATTTCTCGTATGCATTGATGTTATGTGCACATTTATCACATTACCAATTAATCGATTGCACCACATTTTACTATCACGTGAATATATGTGTCGTATTAAATATCCTTTCGTCAGAAATTTACTGCAATCGTTTCGGTATTCGTAGTACTTTGATGCGGATGGTCATCAGCACATAGTATTGCAATCACAAGATGGTAAGATTTCACCTTTTTGCTTTGGGAGAATGAAAGTGTAGGACAAAATGTTTCTGCTTGTCTGTGCTTATGAAACTAGCTGCAAATTGCATTTAAACGGTGCACTCGAACTGCTTACTGCCCAACAAATGTGCACAACTCAATCCACGTGACATAAACATAAAACTCGCATGAAACAACGATTGCCCACTCAAAAACACACTCAAAGAACGAACCCATCCGGTCCGGCACCGCGGTCTAGGCATTACTCGACAAGCTCGAGCGCAGATCACGAGATCGATCCACCTGAAGAGCCCGTGACAATTATCTCGCCACGCACGCGACGAAAGGAAAAGTAAAAACAAGATTATTAGTTGAAATCCGTGTAGTTGAACGAGCTGGAGCTCACTAATTTTGGCATGCAGGAAAGAACCCTGGTGAGGCTATTGGGCCAAAGTGGAAGAGGGGTAAATAGAGGGGCAGATTGGGTAGCTAAGGCCCGTAGACGAACCATACTTCAATCGAATTGGGCAGCCTGCTCCGCTCAAATGGTATCGGAATTCTCTTAGGCTTTTTTTTTTTTTTTTTTTTTTTTTTGTGAGTCGAAAATTTTGGATGCCCCTTTTATGGGGTCATATGTCGAATTACCTTCAGCATTGAATAAATTTTTCTGTCATAACCAAAAAAGAATAATAAAATAGTAATAATAATAAGAAAGAAGAAGAAAGAAAGAAAGCCCTTGATAGATTCGCACTGGTCCACGATGCTCTCATCATGGCCTTCCTCCCATAGTCAGATCTCTCGCCGACATAATTTGGCTTTTGTACAGAAATTGCGAAACATAGGGCGTGGTTGAATTTTATATATTTTGGCGGTTTCGGGAAATCTCATTCCTATTACTCAAACAATCACTAAAGATGACATGATTGGGTAATTTTCCAGACAAAGTTGTCCCTCCTCTAGTGCCGAAAATGTTACATCTCATGAGCGTGTGTCGATCATATGCACTTTTTGAACGGTCCAATGAATTTTGAGGGACCTTGGATTTTCATTTGGGGGTGCGTATACTTCACGGAAATTTTTCTGATAATGGAAAGTATTTTCCATGAAAATCATTTTCGAAAAAAATGATTAATTTTCATTTGTTAAGTGGTTTAATGGAAAATGATTTCCTTCTTACTAAAAGGGGAAGTCGTTTTCCGCCAAATCTAAGCTTTTCAGTTCATAAAAAACGATTTCAAATCAATTAGTTTTTCATCATTCAAATATCGGAAAGTTGAAAATTAATTTTCTTTTTGCAATTGCTCCACGGAAAGTGAATGATTTGGCAAAATTTTCCTAATAATGACTGCATGTGTCGCTTATGAAAATAAATGAAAGAAAAATAATACGTCATCATCCATGAAAATGCTTAGACACGAATTGTTATTACATTTCTCATTGAGTAATTATATTTCAAGCGATTCAACTTATCATTTTTAGGTTTCCAAATCATTAATTTTCACGAAACAAATAAAGTCGCAGATAAAATCCACATGTGCACGTTTTTTGAATTTTCTTGAGTCGTTTGGTTAGAAGAAAAAAATAAGAGAAAGCTCTCAAATATATTTTAATCCGACTTTTAATATATCGTCGTAGATAATATCGATGGCCCCATGCCAAAATATTTTCGCAATTTTAAATAAATAAATAAAAAGTGGATAATTTTTAGATGAGCTAACATGACAGCCAATGGCAGCTAAGCTATAACCAAACCAACATAGTAAGAAGTCCAACACATAATACAAAATTATCCGAAATTTCTTAGGTCAAACGCATAACAAGCATCTAAAGAAATAGATACATTTCAAGCATTGAAATGTCATAAAATACTTTCCCACGTGAGCAGAGGGTTGAAATTGCGAAAATCATTATAATTTATCGAAGATTACACCCATACTAAGAACAACAGCCTTGATAAAACCTTGTGCATGTTTATGAATTGGCTAGCTTTTTTTTTGTGCCCTAAGCTATGTCGTACCTCAAGAGAATTATTAGCGGGTCCACAGGTGACGTCATAATGCCTTGTAATTAAATTCTCGATTTTAGTCCATCCGAGTCTCTGTGTCAAATCATAGTCGTTGTTTTCTGCACTAATTGGAAATCTGGCCTAGATTGAGCTCATGGTGGAACAAAAATGGGCCACGGCTCTAAGATCCACCGGGCCTGGATCCCCATCTCTGACAGCCCACATTATTCGCTTTGCCATGAATTAAATAGCATTAATGTCGTCGAATCTCGCATTGATCCGTCGTTTTTATAAGCGAAATCTAGTCATATTCAACGGTTCATATTCATTTTTAACGCATGCACGACACTCACAAGAATAGCATTTTTTTTTTTCCTTTTCGCTTGATGCAAACGTAACCTCCTCAGGCAAGACTCCGGACTTGTTTTTTCTTCACTTTTTCAGGTAAAAGATATAATTTATCCAAAAGGCAAATCACATTTCAGGGCCATTTCCATTCCCTCTCTTTTTAAATTAAGGACGAGTATTAAATAACCATAAGGGCCTAGTCGGATCAAACGTAAATGAGAAAGATTTCACGCTCAATATCATCACTCACTTATTTTATGTTTAGTATCTATTGAAATTTTTCATTTGATTTATTTTATTAGAATAGAAAACGATTGATCTATGCTATGACATTTCAATCTCACACGAGTAATCTAGCGACACCGCTCGAATTTGACTTAAAAAAAGAAGGGATAAAGTAAAATAATCTTTTTCATAATATACATACTATGACTAGTAACGCGGTAGAAATAATTCGAGATGGTCAATTAAAAAAATTATGTCAATCCTTTTAGTGGTCTCTCTGTCTTTTCACTTGGTTGACTGACCTTTGACTTTTTGCAGCCCCAGCACAAACTCCACATCCTGACCAAAGCAGAGAGAAAAAATCACGGGAAAGAATCCATCGATCTCTTTCGCGTTAAACGGAGTCGCTCCGATAATCAACCCCTAAATCTCCCCCAGATCCAGAATGGCAGTTTCGTAATTCCGGACAGCACCGGGTCCTTTAGGTAATTTCGCATCCCACCCTATATAAAACCGCCATGGACCATCCCCTTCTTTCCCCCTCCTCCTCCTCCTCCCCCATTTTCTCACTCTCTCTGTTCCCCCTTTCTCACCTCTCTCCCTCTCTCTCTCTATCTCCTCTCTTTCTATCTCTCTCTCTCTCTCTCTCTCTCCTCTCCCTCCGCCCTCGCCCGCCGCGCCGCCGCCGCGGCCTCCGCCACGCCTCCGATCATCGATCCGCCACCACTTTCCTCAACCTGCAAATCGTCCATCTTCTCAGATCCTATTTTCGTTTTCTCCGACCTTCTTTGCTCCTCTCTCTCTCTCTCTCTCTCTCTCTCTCCATCTTATCTCCATTTTTTTTTGTATTTTTAAATTCCATCCTTCTCTCTCTCTCTTTCTCTCTCTTTGGGCATTTTTGTAAATTCCACGTCGTTTTCGCACTTTGGACGTACTCTCTTTTCTCTCTGCTCATTTTAAAAAGTGATCTGGCGCTTTTGCCCTCGATGCCCGGGGGCGAATTGACGTAACCCGCCCTTCCCTCCTCGGGGACGCGTGGCGGCCTTTTTCCCCATGCGGGCGAGATGAGCTACCGCGCCCGCACGATCTTGACACCTGGCGCGTCGAGGAAACGCAAGGAGAGGGAGTCGTTTTACGCCAGCGCCGCCGCTCACGCTACCGCGACCAAGCCGGCCGCCAGGCCGGCCCAGGCCCAGGCCCTAGCCAAGGCCCACGCCGCCGCCAAGGAGGGCCCAGCCGAGCCGCCGGCCATGTCCGACAACCGGCTCCTGGCGGGGCTCATGGCCCACGAGTTCCTGACGAAGGGCACGCTGCTCGGGACGATGCCAGAGGCGACGTCGGCGGCGGCGTCTCCTCGGGGGACGATCCGACGCCGCCGAAGCAGCCGCAGCAGCCGCCGCAGACGGAGGAGGCGGGGAAGTCGAGCGGGAGCTACGGCGAGGTGGCGAGCATCCTGAAGGCCGACGGGGTCCACGTCCCGGGGATCCTGAACCCCTCGCAGCTGGCCCGGTGGATCCAGATGTGACGTGGCGGCCCGCTATTGGCCCCGACGAAGCGGCTGCAGGGGAGGGCGAGGAGCGCCCGATCCGGACCCCTCTAATCGAGAGACGGTGAGTCTCTCTCTCTCTCTCTCTCTCTCTCTCTCTCTTAGAACAAGTGTCGACTAGCCTGGAACCGTCGCTGCCGCGACAGCGCATCGGTGTAATCGAGGGAGAGATGGACGGTTCGATCGATGATTCCATCTGTCATGTAGGAGATCAGACGGATCGCAATTATATGCAAATTCCCTTGTTTTCCTCCGTTCTATTTTTGGGTATTATGTTGTCGTGGGCGCCTGGCCGGCCGGCGGGAATTGTCGGGTTTTCCGGCGGGGGCGGATCGGTGGACCCCCCGGGCCAATTTTTTCAATGGAATGATGATGAATGAAAGACATTTTGCTTTCAGTCGAGCCGAGCCTGTAGTCCGACGTGACCCGACATGACCCGACATCGCACGACCCATCTCAGCCGTTTGAAAAACACGCGAATCGTCTGACTACACGCGTAACCGTGCCGAATTACCATTGTTGTCGAGAGCGTCATCATGCATCCGCGGAACGAATTCGAGGCAGTAAGCAGCGAATCGTCCTTTTTCCATGGCAAAGAAAGAAACGAGTTATCCTCCTTTATTAACAGCAACATCTGTAACAGAGACTTCAATTTTCCGGGCCCCCCCCGCCGCTGCCGCTTGAATGTTAGCCCAGCGATGAAAGGCGCCTACAATTTCTTTTTTTCCGATACGTCGCGAATCCGAGATGTAGTAGGTTTGCAATTAGCTTTGCCCACCCAAAGAGTGCTCTTTCTGGCGGTATGTAGGTAGGGTTACGAACTTACGGTGACAGGCTCGCCTTTCCTGAAGTCTTGACTAGTTTTGGGGGAAAAAAAAGTAATGATTTTAAAATAAGGTTTATGATCTCGACTGATCACAACTGTAATTTGGGGTCTTGTAAAAATGAATTCAAAGGTAAATTAGTGTATTCTAGAGAAATAGACAAGATAAGTTAATTTTCGGTGCGAGAAATGATCCATCTTCTTTTTTTTTTTCTTTTCCTTGTTTCTATTAATAATTTAGTGAGTTGAATTTACAAGGCCTCATTTCTTTTATTTGTACTTATATATGCATGTTCGAAGTCATGGATTTTGCTTGAACCATATCCTATCACGATGTTCGGAAAGCCCAAGACCGGCAATACACCTAAACCGAGACCCGTCTTCCACGGGCTAACCAAGATTTCTCGAGACCGAGAATAGATCGGGAATTCGAACATGTGACTGTTGACTTTCAAACAGGGTCTATGACCAATCAAGAACTGCCACGATGGCTCTTACCTTACATCGATTCGACGATTCTTTCTTTAACCAGTTCCACATGTCTTGGATTCGCTTGCCACTCGCTTGCAGTTGCAGATACCACGACAAATGTGTCCGTCCCAATCGTTGTCGAGTACGTCTTCTTAAACTATATAATTTTGCAACGTCTCTCTTCCGTTCATCTACAAAATAATTGCTTTGACCAACTGCCAAAAAACTTTTCGTTGGCATTGCAATCGGGACCGTCTTTGCAAGCTGCTGGCCTATCATGAAATTGTCCTTTTTCATGTGGAATTTGCTTAGCTTCTTCGTGGCGTGGAAGAAGACCATCTACTTACTTACTTGGAACGGCTTTTGACATTACTCCCATGTGAATTTTACCATATAATCATCTAGAATGACTCGAGAAAACAAGAAATGGAACATGTAATGGATGGATGACGTATTTTGCAAGATGGTTTTTACGACTTGGCTAGAGGTGGAAGAAGATCGACCCTTCCGGTAAGGCTTCTTACTTCCATACAATCATCTAGAACGACTCCTGAAAACAAGAAAAAGAACATCTAATGGATAGATGACGTATTTCGCAAGATGGTTTATATGACTTAGGCGAGAGGTTGAAGAAGATCGACCCAGCAATGTTTCTCATGACCAAAGAAACTCGATTTGAGCTTTCACGAATGTTGGTGAGCTCGAACTGCTTGATCCATATCTACAAGACTGGATCGATGTGCAAGTTTATCACAACATCGCACGGAATGGTTCGAATGTCATTGGGAAATGATCCAGGAGTCGCAACCAGAATGAATACTTATATTCGGTGAAATGCTCAGAAACATCAAACGCAAAACAAGGAAAAGGTTCGTAATTATTGAAGTCTTACTGTTGATAGTTTAAACATGATCTGTTGATCCCAGCAAGACAACTTTTGAGTGAAGTGACAAAGTGAAAAGGGTACTCAACGAGTAGTATGATAATGCCAGGTAGGCTGGCATTTCGCCAACACGCCCTATTGCTTTGTTTCCATGAAATCATCAATTACCATCTCTCGTCTTAACACACCAGTAAGTATAGCAAGGAGCATGTGTTCCCTAAGAACGTATAGAGAGATCAGTCATCCTACCCTAAGCCTTCTTGATGGCAACTGATCTTGCCTTCAGATTGAGAAAGATTCCCCTGAGATGGGAAAACAAGTGAATTAGAACAGAGCGGCGATTTGTAGGTGTTCCACAGCTCTTATATGCCCAAGTCACATGTAGCTTAGAACATAAGACATGGAAACTTTTCATAAGCACATGTATAGTTCGATATTGACCGTAAAGTTTAACGGTAATCATATAATGAAAAGCAGCATTCAGGGGCTCAAGACTGTAAGACCATGCCTTAGTGGCCGCTCCTTTGACTTATTACATTCTGAACGTGCAATGAGATCTCATTAATTTTCTGCTATAGCTTTCATTGAAGAGTTGCAGCAGTAAAATCTAGCTTGCATTAGAAGTCGGGGTTGTGTCGACTCTAAGAATACTGACCATCTAACATATCGATTGTATTCTTTGAGATGTTAAAACTAAAATGTAAACAGCATGTAAAAGAACAGCTTCAAAATCCGTTACATGTTTTCACCTTCAATATATCTTTTTATGAGCTCAACATTTAGGAGGTGTAAAGTAACCAAAAACAAAAATGCGTTGAACTGGAAGGAACTATAACATTCATTTAGTAATAGCAGACTGTTCGGAGCAATTGTTCCAACCAAGTAGAGATATCAGTGATGTTTACTTTAGTTGTCAGTCATATTATTGCGACAGTCAATTCAAACCATATTAACCAGTCCCTGACTAATCAAACCCATTGATTAGATGCCCCTGGATATGAGTACACAATGTATCCGCATATGCCAGGATAAACGGATTCCAAAACAAGTTAAAGCAATGCCAAATAAGAGATATCTTCTTAAACCACTTCATGCCTTGGAGGTAACAGACGGCTAATCACTATTACCAGGCAACCGCACTGGCTCCAGAAAAATGGAAAGCCAAAGTAAAAAAAGACAAACTTACCAGCATGAGGCAACAAAGCTGTGGAACAAAACACGAAACTGGACAGGCATGTACTGGTAATTCACCCACCCAACTATGGGCCAAAACTGCATTATATAAATAAAAATTAGTGAGTGACAAATTCGTTCTAATGACATTACTTCCAATTTGTATAGCAACAGAGAGTTAACATTGTTTTACCCTCCATGCGGTCAATTGCACTGAAGGATAGTCCTTTCGGACTTTGTCCTTGACTAAACTCCACGGTCTTCCTGCGTTCACAAAGTATATGCTTAAGAAAATTTCGGGTATGCAGCACAGACAGGGTACTCAAATACAGAAACTGTGTAATGGAAAGGGAAAGTGAAAATCAGATAACTTCGGGCAATTTTGATATCCTTTGTCAAGCTAATTGTTTCCGTTTCCAGAGATTCATGACTAAAGAGCAACACACAAGACTTGCAACAAGGGAGCACTTCACAAAGAGAAACTGACATGCCAAATGAAGAACTACTACTAAGTTTCCCCCAAAAGATAAACAGGAATCTCATAACAAAAACAAAGATGTTGATTATAAGAATTCAAATTCTTATTTCCATATGTTGATAGCTACACCACTTACAATATCAACTCTAAAAGCAGATTAATCTTTAGTTAAATCATTCAAAGTAGCTTAGCTGAGTCAGCACGCACACCTAAATTAGAGAATAATATACCATCTGGTCTGTGGCAGAGCAAATCACTACATGCATTCAAAATGAACAAGGTAGTATATCCCTTTGGGGCTACTTTGTATGATCATAGCATCCTCCATGGAGCTTATCTATAAATGCTTCATTTTCTAATTTTATGTAGCTGCAAAAACTGCTTGAATGTACTTAGAATGAAATGTCGACCTTTATTACTTCTCAACAATAAAATTGAAGGAAAACAAATGCATAGAAAGAACATAGAAGAAACTCTCAACTCCAAGGGGACTGGATGCTTGAATACAATAGTATACTCAGGGATGGTGGATCCCTAATCAGTAGGCACAGATACCTTTTTCAACATATTGCAGCTTTAAAAATAGCCAAAGCCATGATTGAGAGCATGGATTGTGAAAGTTACAATAAATTGTGAAGAAACAATACTTGAATCAACTAGGGATGCATCAACAACATCAAGATTAACAAAAAATATCTGATATACGAGCATACCTTCGATCACCAAGCCATAGTACATCATGAAGAACATGTTATTCCATGGAGAACTTGTCAATTGCTCCAACAACACCTATTGCAAAGCAACCTCATCCATCAAACATCAGGAGTGTCACAGAAAAGTTTCACCGCCCATTTATAGCACAGGCAAAGAAAATACCCCGAGAACATGTAAAGACCACATATGCTAGACAACATTTATGGCTCCTTTCACAACAGGTTAAGCTGTTCGGACATAATTACGGCCTTTTTTTTACAATTGATATCCAAAAACAGATGTCAGGCTGAAAGTAAAAGTTCATAACTTCATAGCAAATCTTCTGAAATGAATGGCAGGTAGGCCCAAGTTCCTTACTTTCATGGCGACGGTTCTGTTGCCTTTCTTCCCCTTGAAGATGATGTCCATCAATTTATGGAGAAAATGTCCAAATGGCCCTCCGTATGCAAACCCATAAAGCTGCCAAAAATCATTCGGTAATCATCAGCATATGAATTTCGTACACCGAAGCTCGCATCAGTCGTCCGTACTCGGCAGCCAAAAGGATCAATTGCCAACCAAAAAAATTAACTCCATTGCCGACGATCGTTTACCGTACCATCATAAGCAGCAATCTCCTGATCTGAAGTTTCTTGATCCCGGAAATCTTCTGCGCAATCGTATCGCTGAGGCCAGCCAAAACCCCAGCAGTGATCGCCTAAAAACAACACTCAAAGCGTGAAAAAACATCTCAAGAACAGAGCGCGGCGGACCAAGAACCGCGACCCAAAATCGCCCGCCGCGAAAGACGCGATTTTGACTCGACGGGCGCGGCGGAGAAGCGAAAACAGATCGTGGGCAAGAATCAAGAGGGGCGAAAGAGAGAGCGAGAAACCACCTTGGTCCGGAGAGGGTGGGTCTGGAGCTGCCCCAGGTACTTCCCCCATGCTTCTTTGGCTACCTCTGACATGTCGCGATCGAGTCGAGCGAGCACAACACAACACAACACCCGCGCGCCCGCGCACAGTCTCTCTCTCTCTCTCTCTCTCTCTCTGTGTCGCTTCCGGTTTTCTTGGGTCTGAGATTCGCTGGTTCGATGCGCGAGACAGGGAGGAAGAGAGGAGCAGAGGGACTTAAATGGAGGGAGAATAAACAACAGAGGAGGGAGGCGAGCGGGGAGGTTAGGTACGGGAACGCACGTTGACCATGCGAGGCTGCATCTGATCAGCCCGCGGGTGCAGACTGATAGAGAAAGACGCAGACGAAGACGAAGACCCACCAAAAAAAGTACTTTCTGCTCGTTCTCTCCCTTCTTTCGAGTCTCATAAAAATCGATCCCTCTCTTCAGGCTGGGAAGATGAAAAAAGAAAGGGATACGTGCAACCGAGGTCGAATTGAATTAATTTGATAAGTTTTAGGACTTAATTATATTTTTTGTAAATTTTATGATTCAATTGCACTTTTCTCATAATTTTTAAGATTTTTGTTACATATATCCTCTCAAATTAATGTTTTACCATTAAAAGTTTCAAATTTTTATTAGTTTCGTTAAATTTTATTATCAAATTACAAGTTTAATAATACGTGATAATTGATGAGTGTCTTAATTTAACATTTTATCCTATATTTATAATAGGTGTTCATTTCAATTTGTGATTTTGCACTATATTAATCAAAATTAACGAAGAGTCAATTCATCACGAATATATTAATTTGAAATTTTTATAATTAGAAAGTTAATTAACTTGTCATAAATATATTAATTTGAAATTTTTCGTGACTTTTTCATTTGTGTTGTAAATTGTTTTCCGTATATGGCCTTCATGATTTTTCCTCGCTTTTCTCCAATTTCCTGGATTTCTTCTTTCAGCATGGGTCACGCTCATCAGGTGGAAAAAAAAAACGGAAAAAGGAAAGGAAGGCGACAACAAATAAAGAAAGGGAAACGTGTTTCTGTTTCTTTGCGGATGTTTTGATGCGTTGCGGTCCTGTTCAGACTCGATTCCAGATTGCAGATTGGCAATAAATTTTGCAACCTGATTTTCTAAGAAATTGTCGATCCCCCGGAATTTATGTAAAGTCTACCGGGAAGAAGTTGAGATGGGGACTCGTGGACATCTGAAACGGGTACGCTGTCCTACGAACACGGGCCTTTTTCTCTTAACCTAAAGGAGCTTCTTTTCAAACTCCTTTTATTTTACAGAAAATATTTTTCTCATCTTTTAAAAATTTGGATCACTTAAAAAAAATAAATCAACATAAAATGTTTACCTAATCAACGGGAAAATTTATTTCTAAATGCTGGAAAATGATTTTTTCTTTAAAAAATTAAAATTATTTTTTTAATATGACTAAATATAAACGTTTGAATTAGGAACTCACCGATAGGCAGCTAAGTTAGTTGGGCTTTAGACACTTCACCGTAGAAGTCCTAGGGTCGAAACTCCGCAGTTGATAACACGTCTTAAATGAAGGGCTATGGTGATGGGGACCTGTGCTAACTTCCTTTTAAGTATTGACGCTTGGTCCGGGCTGCGGGGTGCACTGCGCACTCTACGGGCCGTGGGCTTGCCCGGCGGGCTCAACGGATCCTAGGCATAAAAAAAAAAAAAAAAAAAAAAAACGCTTGAATTAGGAACTTCATACTTAGGTACATAAAATCCACCATTGTCTAGGGGCAAGGGCCAGGTCCACCAGGCTCCATCGAGGCTAGGCCTGAGTCCAAATTCCAATATTGAAATAATTTCAAAGGTTTTCCCTAACTTTATCCGTGTCAACAAACAATTCGAAATACCTCGACTTTTTTAGAACAGTCTGAGTCAAATAGCAATGATTCAAAGCACTTCTTTTTTTTCTTTTTTTTTACACTATTTCGGAAACCCAAGGATTCAATCGTATGGGATTTCCAATCCTAGCAGGAAATGGAGGGAAACGGATACTCAATTTCAAGTGAGTAAACAAAATTCTATACTTGATCTCATGGATACATATCGAATTATGTGGAAAGCCGTATTCGATGAAAGAGGTTGGATCCTGGAAATTGGCGCCCGTGGTCAAATCCCCGACCTCTAGGCCTGGGTTCACAGAGGCTAAGCCAAGGACCTTGGTCCTCTTAAGTTCATTAAGGTCAACCCCAGACCTTAGTGGTCATGCTCAATTACCCAAAGCTCGAGCCCGCCGGGGGTCTGTTGAGAAAATTTACACCTTGTCGGACCAATAATATATTTCTAATCTTCTACTGCCACCTTGAGGAAATTTCCTCAGCCACTCGGATGTTAAACTCAACATAGCAATTTATGCGGCCTGCTTTCTCCACTCTCGTACTAGCTTGTGTTAGTTTAACGGGAATGAAAGTGGTTGAACGAGACTGGTCCCCTCATTTCTTTTTCTGTACTTGCGTTTGGTGACGTGGAATAAGAGTAAATCAAAATTAAAAAAATTCAGAACAAAGGTATTTTATTTTTGGGTTTCCATTAATAAAAGGAATGGATATTACTAGATATAAATTGTAAATTTGTAATTCGAGCAACATATGTGGCGTGGCAACAAGAATTATGGACCAATATCTCTTTCTCTAGATCTTTCTTTTTTTTTCTTAAACATATTTTAGTAAGTTTTTGTTACTTGTTTCATTTGCTATGAAACTTTTTTTACCAAGTTTTTATTAAGTTTTTATACGCAATTAGAAGATATTTTTTCTCCGCAAGCACTCTTTTAATTGACCCGCTTCACATAGATTAGCATAATCTATTGTTGCACCAGGTAATTAAATTTGTGAAATTCTACTCTTTTTATGATCTAGGTCATGTAGATAATAGAGTATTACGCAATGCAATGAAAATGGAAAGGGGCCCCCCGGGGAGGGGGGGTGATGTTTGAGGTACAAGACTTGAAAATATTTTGTTGTCGGTAGTTAGGTGCATGAGAGAAAATTGCATAACAAACTGATAATATATAATATGATTAATAGAAGTTTTTATTTTATTTTTTGGTGGACATAAAAATGCTGGAGGGCATCACTGAGATAAGATTAGTAAAATGAGATTTAGTTTTGTGCGGATTATTTGTTATTAAAATACTATAAATAATTTTTTAATAATAAAATTATTTTTTGATCATAATAAGAGATAAATGAGTTGAAAAAGTCAAAGAGGGTACACGATTGGCAGTGCAGCCCTTGCTTACCCCCTCTCTAGGTCATAGGCTGACGTGTAATAAATGAAAACTAGCTACTTTTCTTGAAAACGATATTCATAAAAAAAAGAAATTTGAAAATGAATTTTCTAGCTAGATAATATTTTATGATGATTATACAGGATTAGACGTGGGTTGGGTCTTTAATTAACATTTCTTGGATGTTTCCTCTCGTTTGGTGGGAATTTCACTTCTGGAGCTGACTCAAGTCCTCCGTGCAATTTCTGCGCATTTGTCCCAACATCACTTTCCACGATCCACGTGAAACGCTTCCAATGAAGGTCTTCTACCTCCAATTTTGACTAAATTATACAACACATGATCACGCGCATGGCTTAAAGTAGTGTCGAAAACGATTGGTTGTTCATTGTTCATGTTTGAATGAGGGAAATTATCAAAACAACCCTAAATCTATTGCAATTTTTCAAATTCAATAATAATTTTTTTGGTCAATTCAGTCATAAAACTTTATATTTGTGTCAACTAATGCTAATATGGATGCTGACTGGCGTCGCCCGTCTAATCAACACTGACATATTGATTTTTTAATTTTTTTTCCTATTTCTTCTTTCTATTTTTTTTTTTATTTTTTTTGTTTTTCTTTCATTTTTCCTCTAGCCTATCTAGTGACTAGCCATTAGGGAGGCTCGCCCTCACCTAGCGTTGCAATGGCAAGGGCAAGGGCTAGCCTTGCCAACAACAGCCAGGCCTTGCCAGGGGTGGCCAAGGCTCGCCCTTGCCAAGCGAAGTCCACCTCACCATTCCTAGCCCCTGGCTTGGTCAATAGAAAGAAAAAAACAAAAAATAAAAATAAAAATAAAATTTTAAAATTAACATGTCAAAGTTAACCATATCCTACATTGAGAGTGGTTTGAATGATATCAATGCAAGCGTGTTAATAATCCAAGAAACATATGCGTCAGCGTTAACCAACCAAAATTACCCGAATGGACTGAATTAATACAAATACAAAAAGTTCAAGGCTGAATTGGTAAAAAAGAAGATTTAAGGCTAAATTAAAAAAAATTACAATAAGTTTTGCACTATTTTAATAAATTTCCCCATGCAAATGCAGTACATGAGAAAAATTGTATTGCTAAACTAAAAAATTTAAAAGATACATGAAGGGAAAATCTCTCTAGAATCCCACTTTCCCAATATGTTTGAGGTGTCTTTCCTATTCCTACATAATCGTATCAAAATAGTCAAACTTAGATCTTAGGAGAATAATGTAGTGGCGATTGCATCTTTCTCCATGATCTCAATTTTATGGGGAATTTTTCGAAGCATGAAAAGGACATGTATATTAAGGGAGATTTTCTAGGTTTGAATGCTGCTCTTTTTTTTTTTTTTTTCAATTTCCATGTTTAGCCTTGCCAATGAAAGTTTAAAAAAAATAATTTAAAAAAAAACACAAAATTGAAGGGTTAATATGTAAAATACGCATGTGCTGCTACGATGGGGGAGGAAATGGCGGAGGAAGTGGATCTCTTTCCAACCCCACATATAAATTTCTTTTGACGGAAATACCCTCCACATGAGGAGCATGTTCGATTCAATAAGGGAAAATGTCACAAATGGTCCCTATTACTTAATGTGCAATTTGGTCCTTGAACTTTCGATCAGCTCAATTTTGTTCCTAAACTATTGATAAATATCCAATTTGGTCCCTGAACTTTCGATCGGCTCAATTTGGTTCTTGAACTATTGATAAATATCCGATTTAGTCCTTCATTATTGTTTTTCTTTTTCTTTTTTCTTTTTTTTTTGCTTCTTCTCTCTTCCCTCCGCCGGCTCGCCTCGCCGAATGCTGGCTTCCCTCTACCGGCTCCAACGGAGGGAAGAGAGAAGAAGCAAAAAAAAAAAAAAAAAATAATAAAAGGACTAAATCGGATATTTATCAATAGTTCAAGAACCAAATTGAGCCGATCGAAAGTTCAGGGACCAAATTGAGCCTTTTATCAATAGTTCAGGGACCAAATTGAGTGGATCGAAAGTTCAAGGACCAAATCGGACATTTATCAATAGTTTAGGGACCAAATTGAGCCGATCGAAAGTTCAGGAACCAAATTGCACATTAAGTAATAGTATAGGGACCATTTGTGGCATTTTCCCATTCAATAATGATGTAAAGAGCTTTGCACCTCTATCACAAAAAAAATGTTAAACCTATTACACTTGTACTAATCAATCATAAATGTTTTAATTATGCAATTTTAGTAAAATATTTTTATATTTTACCAATTGAGTCTATCCAATCAAGCTAATTTTGATCGAAAATCGTTAATGTGAACATCAATCGTCTTACGTGACACTAACTTGAACGTTCTTAAATTACTTTTTTTAGGGGGATTAGGAGCTTACAAGGGTTGCCAACTGATTGTCACGGCACTAGGCGAGGGCCACAATGTTCTTGCCTAATCTAGGCATTGCGAGTCTGCGACTTTGTGCAGTCGACGAGAGGCCATGCGCCCTTGCTTTTGGCTGGTGAGGCCATCATGGCCCTTGCCAGTGAATCAACTCCTATTCTTTTGAATGGTTTCATTCCTAAATATTTTTCATCTTTCGAGTGAAAAACATAAAAGAAAAGGAAAGGATGAGATAGTAATATAAAGTTGCAATCTCCACAACTAGGAAAAAAAGAGAGAGAATCACATATTGAAAATGCAAATCGTATTGCTCAATTTAAATGGTTCGCCCTATTTTCACTCCCTCATCGACTCCTAACACCCCATATCACATTGAATTGAGTATACTAACCATTACAGGTCCCATTCTTTATTTAAGAATAATTCTTACTATTTTCATCCTTGCAATTGGCTCTTGATACCCCCAACACATTGAATTAATTATATTATCTCTTGTGCGTCTTGCCTTGAATTTAATATTATTTCTTACCGTTTCTTCTTCTTTTTTGAATTTTACTAAAAGAAAAACTTACTCGCATCACTTTCAAACAATTTTTCTTTACTTAATCGATTCTTTCACACCTGTTACATTTCCATGTTTCGTTTATGTTTGTCCTTTTCATAACTTATTCTCAATTATTATAACTTGAGCGGGCACTAATCACATATTAAAGTAAAAAAATGTTAAATTTATCTATAAATTGTTTACTTTATTTCTGTAAATTATTCTCGTGATTGTGAATTTTTTGACTTCAAATTTTGGTACAAAGTTTATGAGAATTTACTTAAAGATCGAATATTGTGGTTGTTGTATGCATTATGCACAATTTACTCAAAGATTATCCTTTTACTTGTGCTTAAATTATTTTTTTAAATAAATGTTTCCCAATATAAAAAAGAAATATAAAAATCATTAAAAAAAAATTTCTGCCATAAACAAATAATTAGGTTGTTATCTATATAATAAAATATTTTTTAAAAAGAGGTGCACCAATTTTATTCCAAATTGAGAAAGAAAAGGAAAAAAAAAAAAAAAAGAAAAAACGAAGGCAAGCCTTAATCTTAAATCAAAAGTGGGCCCCACATCTAATATTAATAAATATTATTCGAGATGGGTATGAGTAGTCTATCTCTAGTGAAAATGAAACAGATGAAAAAAAAGATAAGAAATAATCTTAAATCTAGAATGGGCTCACAATGTTTAGCATAATCTATTCAACATAAAAGTGGATGTATGAAGCTAATAAGGATTCGACCAAAAAAAAAAGCTAATAAGGAGATGTAAATAGTGCGAACCATTAAAATAAGAGCATTTAAGCCACAACATGATGGGCAGAGTTTAGCTCAAAGCCAATCAACTATGGGTACACGAGGAGTAGCCTCACCCTACAGTGGCTTTGACACTGCCTTATCTCATCTTAGGCATGGGGAGCTTGGCGGTAGCTAGTATCGAAGCATTGATGTGGAATCTACATTCTCTACCGATAAGTCCATTGATTCCCACTTAAATTTTTCTTCCAAGGTGGGTAGGAATATGGGAGGTGATATTGCGAGATCTCTAATTTCAAGGCGGATCTCTCACATATTTCTTCTCCTTTGAGCCTTTTAAGGCCCTACTTAGATCCAAAGAGGTTTTTTTCTTTTTAAGAAACCATTTATGGGGGTGGAAATGACTTCAGCCTCGACAAAATGTCTCCTTTGATTCTATTTAATTCTTAAAAAAAATCTCTTTCAAATTCTAGAATATAAAAAAAAGCTAGAACCGTAACACCTTCGAAAATGAAAGCCTACCCACTATCTTAAAAAATATATAAATACTTGAAATCATCGACAAAATGCACGGGGCTCACGCAATATGCGTTGTTGATTCGAGAGTGCAAGGGAGATGAATAGTATATAAAAGGTAAATAACGAGGAGTCTTCGTCCTTGGAAATTGGGCCGGGCCAGACATAATTTGGAATAATAGTCCAAGCCCACTATTATACAAGCATGCTTCCTTAAGTTGATATATTGTACAATTGATTGCCTGCTACTTCACGGCCCGGCTCGGACCATAAGGTGGGTCTGTCGCGACGCCAACAACTCGGGTCGCCGCCCGCCCCGACCGGGCTCTTGGAATAGCCTTCGTATCAAACGAGCCCTCTCTCCAGTGGATGTATGAAGCATGCACTTCAAATCAAACAAACCCTAATCTTCAAAGTTTAGATATCGTACTCATACCAAGAGATATTGCCGGGAAAAAGGAGTCGTTCTGTACATGATGGATGGTCAACTTTGGCAGCACAGACGATTGTCCTCCACTATCGACATCGAACCATCATTTCTTGTCCCGCCTTACGGGAAGTATCGAAACAGGGAAAAAATTGTTTCATGCGGCCCCATTTGACAGAAGATGTAGAGAAGCAAAGAACAGAGTGAAGAAAGGAGAAGGTCGTAAAGGTTTTAGGGAATTTTCTGTCTTTCTGTATATTTCTTCAATGTACATTGCACTGTAATTATAATACAGGAGATACATGAATAAAAGGAAAAGAAATATCTTTACAATCGACTCGATATCTTAATCTAATCAATCTAATCCCTAATTGATCCAATGCATGATCATAACCAAAATTAGATCATGCATATCTTCCAACACTCCCCCTCAAGCTGATGGCTTGTAGATATCCAAGACTCCTAGCTTGCTTAGAAGATATGCATGCTATCTTTGACATAGAGGTTTGGTGAAGATATCTGCAGGTTGTTCTGGTTCCAATTCCTCTTGTCTCGATGATTCCCTCTTGAATCTTCTCTCGTGTGAAGTGGCAGTCCACCTCTATATGCTTCGTTCTTTCATGCATCACGGGATTTGCTGCGAGTTTGAGAGCCGCGTCATTGTCGCAAAACAGCTTTGTTGGCCCTCTTAGCCTTATCCCAAGATCTCCAAGTAACCCTCGCAGCCACACAATTTCACATGTTGTTTTTGCCATAGCCCGATATTCTCGCTCAGTGAAGATAAGGAGACCGTCGCTTGTTTCTTGGTCTTCCATGAAAGAAGGGATTCCCCGAATTTAATACAAAAGCCGATGTCGATCTTCGACTCATCGGGCGGTCGCATAATCTGCATCACGGTATCCCGTCAATTCCATATTACACCTTCTAGATAAAAGTATCCCGAATCCTGAGCATTTCTTTAAATATTTCACAACTTTCAAGGCAGCATTCATGTGAGACTCTTTCGGGTTGTGCATAAATTGGCTGAGAGTTTGCACGGCATATGAAATATCAGGTCTGGTCATAGTCAGATATATAAGTTTTCCAACGAGCTTCTAATAACTTGTCGGATCTTTGAGTATAGGATCACCATTCTGAGATATCCCTCCAAGAAAATCCGATGTGGTTAGCTTGGTGTTTTGCTCGATAGGAATAACTGGCTTGCATCCCGACAGTCCGGCTTCGAAATGATCTCCAATACAAATTTCCGCCGACCGAGAGAAATCCCTTGATCGAATCGAGCAATCTCAATACCAAGGAAATATTTCGGTGCTCCCAAGTCCTTTATATGGAATGTAGCATGCAAATATTTCTTAAGACTCCCTATTGCGGTTTCATCGTTGCCCATGATAAGAATGTCATCAACATATATCATCAAGTAGATAGATGACATACCTTTAGTCCATGTGAACGGGCGTAATCATACTTAGATTGTTTGAAGCCTGCAGTTGTGAGAGCATTCGCAAACTTTGCATACCATTGCCTTGAAGCTTGTTTCAATCCATAAAGGGATTTGCGGAGACAACATACCTTATTCTTCCCCTGTCTCCGTAAGCCCTGAGGAACATCCATATAGGTCTCCTCATCTAAATCGCCATGAAGAAAGGCGTTGTGAACATCCATCGATGCAAAGACCAATCATGAACAACTGCAAATCGATAAAAAGAACGAATCGCGACGTCCTTAGCAACGGGGGAAAAGTCTCGTGATAATCGAAACCTTCCCGTTGCGTATATCCTTTAGCCACCAACCTAGCTTTGTAACGCTCAATGGAACCATCGATCTATATTTGATCTTATATACCCATTTACAGCCTATGGACTTTCTGTTTTGAGGAAGAGTGACTAATTCCCATGTGTGGTTATCAGTCAATGCCTGTAGTTCTGCTGCCATTGCCTGTTGCCATCGTGGATCTCTAGATGCTTCATCATAACTAGAGGGTTCTTTTTCATTGGAAATACGGCTAATGCAACATCTATGATCTGACGAAAGCTTATCAAAAGCATACGTAAGAAGATATTGGATAGCGAATGCCTGGTGAGTTAAACGAAGCACAGACATAATCTTTGGTCCAGGTTGGCGGTCTTGTGGCTCGTCCTGAGCGACGTGGTGGAGATGAAGATGGTCCCTCTGCATGTGTCTCGAAGTATCCTCCATAATGGTTGTGTCTTCCGAGATTCTTCGGAGGGGAGTTAGACAAAGTGGTAGAAAGTTCTACTTACGGCGGCGTTGTGAGTACAAAACCAGGATACTTCTTCTTCATCCGGAATTTGGCGGAAACTCGTTGGAGCATTCAAGTCATCTTGAAAGGATGAGCTTTCACGAAAAGGACAAATATTTTCATGAAAAACAACATCTCGACTAATAAAAAAATCTCCCGTTCCTATGTCAAGAACACGATATCCCTTTTGCAGATTTGGGTAACCCATGAATATGCATCTCCTAGCACGTGGACTCATTTTATCTCGAGGCCCCATTACAGCATAACATAAGCGCCGAAGACCCTCGGATGATCTAAGGTCGGCCTTTTTTATAAAGCAATTCGAAAGGCGATTTGCCATCCGGTATCCGTGTTGGCATTCGGTTGATCGGATAAGCTGCGGTGAGAACACAATCTCCCCAATAATTTTCTGGGGATAGATCCTGGAATTTCAAAGGTGCTCGTGACTTCCAAGAGATGTCGATGTTTTCGCTCTACTACCCCATTCTGTTGTGGAGTATAAATACAGGAGCTTTCATGAAGAATGCCATGAGACAGAAAAAGTGAACGGCAATCATTATTAAAAAATTTTGTCCCATTATCAGTGCGAATCCGTTGAATCGACCTTCTAAACTGATTTTTGGTCAGGACTAGAAACATCCTTAGATGAGAAACAACTTGTGCTTTTGACTGCATCAGGAATACCCATGTGGCACATGAGTAATCGTCCACAATTGTGAGAAAATAACGTGAACCATCCCGATGTGAGGTGTGATAGGGTCCCCAAACATCCATATGAATCAGAGAAAAAATTTCAGTGGAACGTGTCGTACTGAAAGGAAAAGGAGTTCGGGATTGTTTTGCCAGTGGACATATTTCACATTTAGAGTAAGGAAAGAATGCACTATGACCCATTCGTGAATGCATAAAAGAACTGTTATCATTGGTAGATAGATTACACAACGATTTTTTATTCAAGGAAGACAAATCAAAATGACTAGGGTAACTGATCCAAAAATAAAGCCCTTCAGAAAGACTACCCAAGCCCATCAGTTTGCCAGTCGAACGGGCCTGAAAAAGACAGGTGTCAGAATCGAAGAATATTTGACATGAATTTTCTCTGCAGACTTTGGAGATAGAAATGAGATTGAATTGGAATTGTGGGACATAAAGAACATTTTGAAGGGTAATTTGATGACTCAATTGGACAGTGCCTGTCAAAGTGACATGAGTAATGTTTCCGTTTGGCAACTGCACAGAAATAGGTGTATCTAATTTCTTATGCATATTGGAAAAAAAAAAACCTCTATCACAAACAATATGATCGCTTGCCCCGAATCAATTATCCAAGCCTTTCTTGAAATAGAATTTATCGAGGCAATGAGAAATACCTGAAAAACTTGCTCCTTTATTCCCAACATCGATCTTTTGCAAAGCCTGCATCAGCTGCTGATATTGCCCATATGTAATAGGTTGATCATTATTCAGACCAGTTGGTCCAGTGACCTGTTAGGCTGCAGCATATTCCTTTTTCTTTCCTTTTTCTCCTGGCTTACCATGTAATTTCCAACAATTATCCATGGTATGATGTGGACGCTTGCAATATTCACAATATAATATACCTCTCCCCTTTGAATTTTGACCAAAATTCCTTAAAGATGCGGAAAAAACCTGACCGTCCGATCCTTTTGATGAGGAATAATTCTGGCCATCCGATCCCTTTAATGGAGAACAGATCTGACCGTCGGATCCCTTCATCAAGGAATAAAATGAGCCGTCCGATTCAGCGAATGGATAGGGTCCCCGTGCACCGTTAGATTTCGGCGCGAGATCTGGGCCGTTCGTCCCCTCTCTTTTAAAGGGGCGTTCGAATCCTCCTTGAAACCCTAGCCCCCCTTCGCGATGCTCTCTTTCTCGGGCTAGGGTTTTTCCCGAGTCTCGCCGGACGCCGCGCATCGCGAGGGCGACGCCTGTCGCTTCCTCGCGTTTGCTCCGAACCGCGAGCCTCGGCTTTCCTCTTGGACTACCAGTTGGAAGATTCGTCCGAGGGGAGGCATCGGATCCATCGCCAAGATCCGAGATCGAAAGGTTAGATAATTTTCATTCAAAATCAAAAGGAATCGTGTCGTCTTCTCCCTCTCCTTTATCGATCTCATCTTTGTTGGAGTGTCTCTGCTTTGGTCCCTCGAGTTTCTCATCCGTTGCTTCGAGTTGGTTCCAGAGAGATGACAACTTGTTATAGCAGGTTGTGACGGTCATATTTCCCTACTTTAACTCGCTTAATTCCTGCATGAGTGAAAAAATTTTGGCTCGATCTAGTTTCCCGTACATCTCGTGATGCTATCCCACATCTTTTTTGAATCTTCGTCGGAGGAAGCCCGCGGCCACCTCGGAGAAATACAATTGCCGATCCACATTCGGATGAGGTGGTTGCACTTTCTCCAGTGCCTGGCCAGCCGCTCGTCCGACGGTATGGGTATTGTTCCGTCAAGAAATCCGTCTTTGTCCTTCGTCACAAGGGCCCGCCGGAAATCCTGCGACCATTTGGAATAATTCTCCGACCCGGTGAGTTGTAAACTGATTAATTTCAGTTCTGGACCGTCGGCGGTTGATACATGTAAAGGATCGCCGGGTTCCAATCGGCCGGTGACGCGGCGATCGGAAACGGAAGGAAGCTCAGGTGCAAAATTCGGGTAAGGGTTCGCCCCTGTGCCGATCTACTAAATCCGGACCCTAAATCCGGTTCACCCGACCCATTTACTCATTCTGAATCGACGGTTGAGTTTGCCCCATTCGTGGTTGGCGGACTCCCGTCGGGCTGGGGGTTGCTTAGGCTGCTCCCAATCCTCGGCGATGATGTATTTGGGCTTGGCCCAACGTACCATGGATATGGTACCCATTGGTAAGGATGCCCGGAGATGGGCAGCCCCATGTTCGACTAAGCCGGGTGATACTGCCATGGTAGACTTTGAATTTGAGTTTGCTGTTGGATTGCCGGAATTGTGGTTTGTATTTGTTGTGCAGATGTAGCCTCTCCTGTGGACGGTGTATCCATGCCAGAAGATGGATTTTCTGGTTGATTCATGGTGAGTAACTTTCTCTGCTTCTTTCTTCTCTAAAAAATTTTGATTCCTTCTCTGCTGTGATTTGGTTTTGCATACCAGAAAGCTTCGATAGGCAATCAATGTATGCGGAAGCGGAATCAAGAGCTTGGCTCTGATACCATGACAGAAGATGTAGAGAAGCAAAGAACAGAGTGAAGAAAGGAGAAGGTCGTAAAGGTTTTAGGGAATTTTCTGTCTTTCTGTATATTTCTTCAATGTACATTGCACTGTAATTATAATACAGGAGATACATGAATAAAAGGAAAAGAAATATCTTTACAATCGACTCGATATCTTAATCTAATCAATCTAATCCCTAATTGATCCAATGCATGATCATAGCCAAAATTAGATCCTGCATATCTTCCAACACCATTGATAAAGACATTTTGAGGCATGGGACCGGAGAGTAATAGATCCGGAGTTCATTTCTTGTGAACATCATACACATATGTACATTATCCATGTTGTGATAAGTGGATAATATACTTATATAATCAAATCATTTTGTCAGACCAATAACATAATATTAATCGTGTACTGCCATCTTGAGAAAATTTCCTTTGTCACTTGAAATGTTAAACTCAATATAGCAATTTTTGTGGTCTACTTTCTCCACTGCTCTACTAGCTTGTGTTTATTTTAGAGGTAAGCAAAGTTTTAAGTTTTGTACCTACTTGAAACTTGAAACCTACCTTGTATATTTTGAAAATTGAAACCTACCCCATCACGAGTTTTAGAATTAATTCTAGGTTCTACCTAGGTTCCACTTGTAATATAAATTGAACAATTGCATTGAATCATCATCTTTAATGATTACCACTTATTGTTACAATCCACTTATTACAATTTATATTTAGACACATGAATAATATGAAACATCAATAAAGTAAAAGTTTAAATCATAAAATAAAAACTTAGACTAGTGGTTCTAGATTTATACTTTCTATTGGACATCATGGAAAGCTGCAAAATCAATCGAAGACATTGATCAAGAAAAATATAAAAACTTGTTTTAAATTCTAGGTTCCAAGTTCCATTTACTTAGAATTTGAAACCTATCCATCGAAATAGGTTCCTAAATTTTTAGAACATAAAACCTGCCTTGCATACCTTAAAACTTGAAATCAGACAAGTTCTCACCAGTTTGATTTTTGGGTTTTAGGTTCTATCCTAGAATATTCTCACCCCTAGTTTGCTTAGCTAGAATGAAAGTAGTTAAATGAGATTATGAGAATGGTCCCTTAATTTATTTTTTAGTACTTGTGTTTGGTGACATGGAATAAGAGTAAATGAAAATTAAAAATTGAGAATGAAGGCATAGTTATTTCCGAGTTTACATTAATATGGAGGATTCGGGAATGAATTAATTGGAATGACTCGATATAAAACTTAATTTTGTAGTTCTAGGAGGAAGTAGATCACTTTCCAAGTCCACATATAAAAAAAAAAATCTCAAATCTATTGCTCTTTTATTAATTTGGTCCCAAACATTTTAATTGTGTAATTTAATTAAATCTTTTCATATTTTGTTAATTGAGTCCATTCAGCAAAAATAATTTTAGCCAGAAATCTTTTCATGTGGATATTATTAAATAATATTTAATAATTTTCTAAAGTTTCTTGGTTTTTTTTTTTTCTTTCTTTCTTTCTTTTCATCTCTTTACTTTTTCTTTGGAGGGACTAAGGGCTAATAAAGGTGGCTGGCTAGCCCTCGTTGGCACTAGAGAGGGCCGCAAGCCGCAACACTCTCGCTTGATCTGGGCATCACAACCTCACTCGAGGCTAGTGACGGGCCACGCGCCCTCACTTTGGCTAGTTAGGGTGTCACGGCCATTGCTAGCGATTCAACCCCTATTCTTATGAATGGTTTCACTCCTAAATAATTTTCATCTTTGAGTGAAAAACATAGAAGAAAAAAAAAAAAAGGATGAGATAATAATATAAAGTTGCAATTTTCACAACTAGGAAAATATAGAGATAGAGAGAATCACGGAACCAATTTGAAAAATGCAAATAGTATTGCTCAATTTGAATGAGAGCATTCAAGTCCCAAAGAAAGTGATCTCTTTTAAAGTTATATATGAAGCAATCTATGGGGTGGAAATGACTTCGCCCTTAACAAAATGCATCCTTTTAATTCTCCAATTTAATTCTTGAAAAAGGCTAGAATCGTAACACCGTCGAAAATGGAAAACTACCCACTACCTAAAAAATGAAAAAAAAAAAATACTCGAAATTATTTACGAAATGCACGTGGCTGGCGCAATATGCGTTGGTTCGAGAGTGCAAGGGAGAGGAATAGTACATAAAAGGTAAATAATGAGAGGTCTTCGTCCTTGGAAATTGGGCCGGGCCAGACATCATCCAAGCCCACTATCTTACTTCCTTGAGTTTTAGACATTGGACATTCATGCTTCCTTAGTTGATAATGTACGCTTGATCGCCAGCTACTTCATGCGCCCGGCTTGGACCATACGGTCGGTCCGTTGCAACGCTGACAACTCGGGTTGCCGCCCGCCCCGAACTGGGCTCTCGGAATAGCCCTTGTATCGAACGAATTTGCCCTATCTTTGGTCCGACGGATGTATGAAACAGGCTTTTCAAATCAAGCAAACCCCAGTCTTAAAAATTTAGATATCGTACTCATATTGAGAGATGTTGCCCGGAAAAGGAATCGTCCTGTGCATGACAATGGCCATTTTTAGCAGCATCTACAAAAGTCCTCCACTATCAACACTGAACCATCTTTTCTTGTCTCGCCTAATGGCAAGAATCAATACGGGGAAAAACGTTGCTCTGCAATGATGGAATCACGACACAACTCGTCGGCCGGCTCATTTTCTTAAAAATGATCATTCTTATCCCTTACAAAAAGGAAAAAAAAAAAAAACGAAAAATATTTTCATCTTTCAGAAAAATAATTAAACGAAAATTATGGTCGATAATGAAAATGTTTTTTGTTGAGTAATAATTTTAAGTAATGCAAGTAATCATTTTTAGAAAAATGATTTATAAATTATTCATTGTATGCGAAATAAATAGAATCTTAATTAATTACAAAACACCAAACATTGTGATTTAATTAACTTTTGCCTTATAAAAAAAATTGGATGAATTATCACATGGACGAACTTAACATTTTCCCGTGGGACTGTATGTACAGTGGTACCCGTGGGCGAAGGAGAAAGAGAAAGGGAGAGAGTGAGTGGAAGTTGACAAGACCAATGGCGTCGATTTAGCTTGTCGGCCTAATGCTTCCACATAGTTGACAAACAAAGGTATGATGAAAAAAAAAATGTTTGGGAGGTGTAGAATGGGATTGTCCCTTGTTTAAGTCATGTCACCATTTTAATTCAATTCCCAATTGATCATTTTTTTAAGATTTAAGTGGCCAAAGTTTTCATATATCTTGACCGATCCACCTTTGTTGGGTCTTTGTTTTTAGTAGTCCTATGTACCGTTTGAATTATTGTAATTACCTAAACATTTGTGAAAGTTTATATTTCTAGGGTTTAAGATGGCTAAAAAGATTTTTGACAGCAAGTAATGCAATAGAGATCGCGACACCGTGCATATGTATTGTCACATTCCAAAGCATGGCTTAGAATCGGTTGGCATTTGTAGTGCACAAGGTGTCCTCGAGCGGCATAATTCATTCTATTAGGGAGCGGCTTGAAGACTAGCCCAAGGTTAGAAACCTATTGGATCGTGCTTGAACTTCGTCACCGTCCAATTTACATGCATTATCCGAAGAGTTCTTACACGATACAAGCCTCCCTTAAATCGGTATGTTATGTCATTGATTGATCATTGAAAAGATATAGAGTTAAGTACTTAAACATTAAAGTACTTTTACATGAGGCAATACCACACGTGTTTTACACGTATATAATTCATTTCACTCCATAATAACATTTATTTTTCCTAAATTGAGTAAATTGGACACAAAGCAAAGGAGATAGAAGCCTTATTGAAAATCATGTATGCACTATGCACGTGTATTTGACACGAAATTACGAGAATTAGTAATCATCTGTCCTTTGGCCAATAGAAATCATAGTTGTTTCCTTATTGGGTTGTTTTACCCTATTGGGAGTGCTCATGCACAGTCGATTTCCATTATAGAGGATCATACCATTTATTCCATGGAAAAAGTTCTGCCCAAGGTAGCAAATTCCGAAATGGGTTTCTTCACCTCTCTATCTACTATCTATTAGTGGTGCCGACGTGGAAAATTGACAAGAAATATTACTATAATAGACACCTATATTTATTATGTACTGAATTCAGCTCCACCTAATGCTGTTCTCTATAAATTTATAATTGTTCTGTTTGGATATTTTTCGGCAAATTTCGATAATGATGATGAGCAATTGGGTGTCCACTACATGCAAATTAATCTAAAATTGAGGAGACAAAAGATGACCATCGTGTTAAAAAAATGACCAGTGATGAAGAATTAGTGGAGGATCAAAGGAAGTGATCGTGCAAGAATCGAGTGGGAAGCTTCACGATTTGATTTTAAATTCAATTTCGGTTGGTAACAATGAAATTGGACTAAAGTAAAAACCTTAATGGAAAGCTGACTTAGCAAAAGGCAACTTTTCCGAAAAAATCTCAGATAGTCAATTTACATAAAAATAAAATGAACAAAAGACAAAATAAAAGAGGCGGCAGAGATTGGAGGTTGATTATAGCGCGGCTCCGCACTAATTAATTAGTAAATAAACTGCACGATAAATCAATGTGATTTAAAAAAATGTGAAAATAACGGCGACCACTGGTTCATCCGCCACTATTCTGGGATTCAATCATGACAAGCAACTTAAGATAAAATGCAATTGGAATTATTTTTATTGTTTTGTATCTCCACTAATCTATTTTTTAAACTTTTTTTTTTGGGTTTTTCTATATAAATGTAGTAATTTAAGATGGGGTTTTCTTAGTCCAACACACATTGGATTTTAATTTAAATTGAGATAAACCTGCCAATAGAACTGCGAGTCTATCAAAGTTAGGTCAACTCACATTAATGCAATGTCAAGGATTGAATTGCATTAAGACATACCAAAAACCAAGGTCAATACGCAAGTTCTAAGACCACATAATATAAGAATACACAAGTTCTACTCATATTATCCTCTTCTAGGCCAAATTATAATGGTAGTGGTAGCTGTGATAATATCATTAAGATATTCTCTTAAGTATTGATATATAATAAGGTCGTTAAAGTCGTATTTTCCACTATCTATAGTTAGGAATTTTCGCCACCTAACTTTGTATCACGTGAATATATAAGCCTTATATGTGTCATGTAACTCCACCTTGACCACTATCATCACTATGATAAAGCATTTCTACTGCCAAATCACCTCTGACCACTGGAGCCATCCTTCGTTGCTAAACCACAAGTTGCGTATGCCTTGAACACCTCCACCATCACCGCACTTGTTATCACATCACTTCAATCCGTATTCCGCCAATGCCAAAACCAATTGCGACGTTGCTAGCAGCATTGTCGCCGTCGCCTCTGCCACCATCGCGATCCCTAGTTCACCATCCTGTGATTGCCAATTCTAGGGCCACGTCTGAGTGCACTTATTAGTTGCTAGTTAGATATTAAGTGATGAAGCATTTTTCTTACTTAAATTGGTCAATGAATATGTACCTAAAAATTGGTCTTCCATTTGCTGAACTATTTAAGAGTGCCAAAAGTTAACTTTGGCAATACTTGACGATGTTAACAATGATACCTTCATTTACAAAATTATAGTGTAGAAATTCTAAATGGATCTTTAATACCTGGGATGATTATTCTATACAAGCAAGTACGGGGTCCGACATCCTTCACATAAAAAGAAAAGGAATTTAAAGGAATCTAAGTATAATGATAAAATGTGGCTCCACATGCAAATAACAATAGCATTCAGATTCCACTAAACTCCCAGAAAATGTATATATATATATATTGCAGAATCCTCCCACTAAAACCAAAGATGTCTACGAGCCCCTCAATTCCAGCTTGTGGACACTGAGCAAGGTGATGCATATAATTTATATATTCTGAGAAAAAGAATCTAATACAATATCTTTTTTTTTTCTTTTTAATTATCATTTTCTTTTCGAATTTTCACACATGTTGCGCACTTTGGTCGGTTTGTATTAGACCCGAGATATTCTAATGACGGCGGTCCTTATATTCTAATGAGCCCCCGTACATAACTAGTCTCATCTAGCAAATAAGCATAGTAGAAAATGCTTATGGTCGAAAGGCCACTAGTCCCCCCATTACAACCAATCAAGAATTTTCATTTCATACGCATGATATAAATAAGTTTTTGATATTTGAAATGAGATAAAAAGTTTGCCGACAATTTATTACACCTCT
Organism: Eucalyptus microcorys; assembly: GCA_014182515.1. NCBI lineage: Eukaryota > Viridiplantae > Streptophyta > Magnoliopsida > Myrtales > Myrtaceae > Eucalyptus > Eucalyptus microcorys. The sequence continues at coordinate 29,801,440 of CM024569.1, forward strand.
CGGATCAGCAATGGTGTCATCCCCCATTTATAATGCACATTTCTCATGCATTTTACGTGCATTTCTAGTGTAATTATAAACTACTACACTAAATCACCAGGTCAACCACAATAATTTGAGAGGAGAACTTGCTTGGCGTGGGCTTTGTTAAGAAAAAACGATACCACTAATTGAAAGATTAATTTTACAATTTTTAATGCGTAGACTTATTTTGCAGGACGTGTGTGTTCGGAAAATTGAACTATTCTATATATTAGTTATATAATCTTAACAAAAAGTATCTATTGAAGATGTGAATACATGTAAAAATTGTTTTGAACGCATCATTTCGCATCCCAATAATCAGATATTTCAATTTGCCGAATAAAATCCATGGTGAACATGACTGGTATTTTGAATCTAATTGATATGGCAGATTTTATATACATAATCATGTGGCGAATATTTTTATGCTGTAATTACAATTTAATCCGCTTATTTAGATAGTAATTCACAGTTTATCCTATTTTTCTATTTTTTTAAATCCTTACCTCTTATATTGTTAGAAAAAAGTCTTAAAAGAACACAAACCAAGACCAAATAAAAAAACAGGATTTAAGGAGAATCTGGCGGCCAATGCGATCTCTGTGCTCCCCATTACACCATGTTGACTTCCACGAGACAAAAGAGGAGTTCGTGGGGAAGACGCACATGTGACCCTTTTTCGACCAGAATCTACACGTTTGTTTGTCCCATCATTGTTAATTTTATTTTTCTAAGATTTGCCACATTAGTTTGGACATCCCATCAAATTTTCCACATGAGAAGCTAGTGGGAATTTATGAATAAAAAGCTTTATTTTCAATGTGCTCTTTTTGTAGTTCTTATGCTGCATTTTATTAGTTAGGGTTATCACAATCTTTTTTCATCTAGATATCCTATTTTAGAATACGTATCAATTGACTAGAAAATCATAGTCCCAAATACATCTAATCATATTTTTTGACAGTAAAATTGTATTTTTCCGTGTGTAAGATTCACTATATCAGTGGAAGGACAATTCTTGATCTACTCTAGTTTTGGTGTCCCCATGGTTCATCTTATTCACTATGCCCACCGAGGAGAACAGGCCTCTTGATCTAGCCATTGCCATCGGGGCATCGATCTCTACAATGATAATCTTGATGAGATCTAGATGAATGCGCCAAGACCTTCCTCAAAGGAGGAGGTTTTGGTCCTTAGGGTTTGAATTTAATTCGGTGTGATAAAGTTCATATGAAATAGACATGTGTCGTTTTCTGATAAACGAAATATACAGTAATTGCATCGTTTGTTTAAAGAGAATGTCTATCAGAATATCAAAAAAGTCGAACCAACTGGAGTCGATAATTCCATGCCACATATGACTATGCCCATAGGAATAATAAGATGCAAAATAAGTATTCTCTTTCAGCAAAATGACCAACCCACCAAAGGGACAGATGAATGCTCAAGTCACAGGAGCAAAGTGGACACCCTCCCGCTTCTTTTTTTTATGGTATGACGTCAGACCACGTTCATCTCTACTGTTTCACAGACTCTCTTTTGAAATTAATGCAGCAGCAAAACCCACCCAAAAGAAAAACATTTGAAAAAAATGAGGAGAAAAAAAAGGAAAAGAAAGGAAAAACGGGAAGATGCAGGGCAACAAGCAACATCCTCCTTTTTTCTCCCTCCACGTCTCTCTTGCACTTTCTATAAATAACCTCACCACCAAATCAAATCATCTTCACGCTTCACCCTCCTCCTCCTTCTTCTCGTCTTGTTTTCGGGCCAACAGACTTCCTTTCTTCTTCTTCTTCACGGTGATTCTTTGCAGAAGAATAATCGGAGAGGAGGAGGAGGAGGAGGAGGAGCGAAGGACGGAGAAAGAAGACGGGAATGGTGAAGTTCTCGAAGGAGCTCGAAGCTCAACTGATCCCGGAATGGAAAGAGGCCTTCGTCAATTACTGGCAGCTGAAGAAGCACGTGAAGAAGATCAAGCTCGCGAGAAAGCCCACGAAACCCTCTCATCCAGAGGCACTGATCAAATGGGGTCGCGCGAGCTCCGTCCTCATCGACCCCGTCCGCTCCGTGGCAAAGAAGATCGCCGACAGGCTTCGCGGCTCCATCAACGATAACGAAACCATCGCTCAAGTAGCGATTCAGGTACGTTTGTACGCTTGAAAACGCACGCTTCCTTGTGTGAGAGAAAGAGTCTGCATTTTCATTTTTATTGTCCTGTGTTATTAAGCTCGTAGACATACTTTTCTATTGCCTTTCCTCTGTCCTTCTCTTTTCACCGTGCATGGTACTTATGCTGCGTTAAAATGAACTTCATCATTAGGTTTGGCAAGCTTTTAGTTTGCTGTAGATGATAGGGTGCGTGAAGAGAAATGCTACAAGTTTAAAGCCAAATCTGCAGACTATATATAGAAAAGCTTGTCATTTGATGAATAGGTTGTTTATTGGTTAAGCACTTACATTAGCACCTGTTTAGTCGTAAAGATAAGTAAATACTTGGTGTAATAGCAACGGCAGTTATAATGAAATAGAGCTGTAATTACGCTGTTTTCAGTTTAGACATCGAATAAAGTTTACAATAGTCAAAATTTAGTGACTTAAAGTTCCAAAAATTAGAAATGCTAGATGTACACAAAGTAGCTACTACAACTTTAATAATCAATTTTAGAATATTTCTACTTTAGTATTATTCTTTTTTTTTTTTGGGTCGAAACTTTAGTTTTATTGATTTGTCGATTTTTTTTTTCATGCAAAATAATGAATTCCAAGGCTGATTTATTTATTTATTTATTTTTTATGTTGTGGTTGGACTCCAATAACCGTTGCAACTTTCCTAGTTCCTCCATTTTCATTCCTCGTCACTTTATGCCCCTCGCTCTTTTATTGGGTATTGAAGAGTACTAGTAATCGTCTGAACTTGCCAAATGGTATATTTAACGTGTGAATTTAATAAGTAGATTGTCCAAAATGTTTAATTTTTCATATTTCAAAGTATTTCAATACTAGTTCCTATTTTATTAATATTTTGGAAAAAAAAATACGTCTCTTTAAGTATGCCTAACAAGTATTTTGAATACATGCATTAACATGATCTTTTTTGATCGATAGTGACTCTCAATTTGTCTGTGAGAGGTATTATTCCTAAAATTTAATTTCGAGAGGCACGACTAGTCCCCAGCTCAATCCCCACCTCTCTTTTCTATCCACGCTACTCCTTATAAATGAATAGTGATAAACTATTCAAGCTAATTGGGCCCTGCCAAGTGTAGCAGTGAATCCCACTGCATTCGCGACCGTCAAGATGCACTAATTCTTCCGTTCACTCAAAGCCGAGTCTTGATCGTCCAACATCCACAATTTAAAATCAGAAAACCTTGTACCAGCACGACAAATCTAATCCGATCTTCTAAAGGTGCTAAGAGAACACGTCGGCTTTTACCCCGTGAAGAATTTAACACAACCTTTTAAGTGTACCAAAAAAAAAAATAATAATATAAAATACACAATCACTTTGACAAAATTATTATTCTCTAGCACTTCGTTCATTTTTCGTTGTCATCTTATTCATGTGCTAGCTCACCTGACTCTTATTGCGTTGACGATTAGGACCAACACATTTTCAACTCCATAAATACAATCCACTTTCATTTTATACTAATTTTGTAATTTATTCTCTATATTGAAGTCGCATCACTTTTCTTCAAGCAAGCGTAAAAAACTCTCACTCCATAAAGCAAGAATTCAAGGAACTCAATTTTATTTTATTTTTTGTCTAGAAGGGCCTTTTGCCTAAAGCTCCAAACTTCGGCATATGAACGAGATACTAATAGATGCTATTTTTGTCACACCGGCCAAAAGTCGTGTGGTTTATTGTTATTTCTGGAAGGTCATGTTATATTCATCTCAATCGGTAAAAGATTGTGCATTTTTTTGTTGTGTTTGAAAGGTCGTGCTAAATTTGTCATAGTGATAAATTATTGTGTATTTTTTTGGCATTTGGCCCAAAAATGATACCAATTTTGAATCTCATCAAGCTCTCGAAATAATAATGAATCTCAATTGACTTACCCTATTCCTTATTAATCGGGAATTAAAGCTATAGGTTCATATGAAGTCTTTGTTTAGTAAGGAGAGTAGTCCAAGTTACACGTTTCCGAAACTTCATAGATGATGACTTTGAGTCCATGAAGCAAAACCTGAAAAGAGATAATACCCTTTTTGAGTTGTCAGTTTTCACATTCACTCTTTCAAGCCGAGCAATATTCACATGAATTCGGGTTCGTATGACTTTTATTCATCAGTTTTCATTGACCCGCATGATCTAGTGGTTGTTCGGCCATGAGCTCTTTCGAGCTGGGACCTGTGTGCTACAATTTCCTGTTGAGGTGAGACTCGAGGGCATGAGGCGAGGGCAAAAATCCAAAGAAAAAAGTCATATTTTCTTTGTATTTTTCTGAATGATATATAGTTTCTCCCCTTAAAAAACGAAGGTAAAGAAGAAGAAACGCTTGCACAGGTAGGTCTCTCTCTTTAAATCACGAAGCTAACGTGAGCCGAGCACCAAAAAAGAGAAGGAAAATGACACATGTACGAAAGAGACGCCAAAAGACAGACGAAGTTGTTGAATAAAGGCCCATTTTCCTGCCTTTCGTTTTCTCTTTCCGTCGATTTATCGTTCCTTGGGGTTTGATTGCAGGTGAGGAGTGAGAACTTGGAGAATGGACAGGTAGAGGGCGAAGCGCATGAAACCGAACTCACTAAGCTGTTCAATGAAGAACACGAGGTACATCAATAAGACCAATGAATCAATTGCTGCACAATATATATGTATATATTTACTTTGAATTTTCATTATAATTATAAAATCGATTGAGCATCTTTAGGTGAGAGTGTTCTTTGAGGCGCTGGGCGAAGAGCTTAATAAGGTGAACCAGTTTTACGAGAACAGGGAGAGAGAGTTTCTGGAGAGGGGAGAGGAGCTCGATAAGCAGCTGCAGATCTTGCAAGACCTGAAGACCATATTGAGCGAGAGGCGACGCAGGAATTCGTCGTCCCTGAAGGCGAATGGCAGTCCCGAGGGAAGCCTCTCGCGTTCTTCTTCTCGCCATGATTCTGATTTTTCGTCAGGTGAGATTCATAGTGTTTTTTTTTTCTTTTGAAAATATATGGCGATTTTCCTACTGATTTTCTATAAATTAGGAGGAATTGTACGTGGTCTTGAAAGCTAAGAGCGTGATTATTTCGATAGGGTGACATTTTCAGAAATCCGCTGTTAAAGTTTAGTTTTACGTAGGAAAGTTTGGATAGCCTCGTGTCCTGCCACGTGGAGCTTAGAGAGAGAAAGCTGCATGGGTCTGTCGCAAAGTGGGTGAACCTCAATCTGTAAACGATGATGTGTACAACTACAAAGACAATTGTTCACGAAATGAGTCGTCCCATTACATACAGGACTTCTAGATAGGGAAAGATCATAGAGTTGAGGCATCTCATTGCAACCAACAAAGCCATGAAACAAATTTATGTCAGGTAAAATAAATAATGGCTAGAGAAATATATTATTAGATAGGTTCTTGAAAATATTTTGATTAAAATGTAAAAATCACATGAACAGTGACTGTCAATTATAGCAATATGAGTTTTTAACCAAATGGAATAGTCAATTGTGGAATACTATCGATGGCTGAAATTAATGGATGGGCCAAAAGCTATCTAGGTGATCAACCTTAGTCAAGGCTCATCGGCAATTGAATTTGGCCTTGCCCACAATGTTGCGCGATGCATGCATAGTAAGATTGGTAAGAGCAAAACTGGTATTTAAATAATTAGTGATGGTAAAATTTGAAGAAAGAAATAATTTAGCATTCTGTAAATGATCAAAGCCAAAGTTGGGTGAGACTTGCATTGAGATAAAACTCCTAGAAAATACTAACTTTGATTTAAAGACCTTTGAAATTTTCTTGGTGTCTACCTAATTATGGCACAAAGGCCTTTAGAGGCCCACAGCCCATTTCCAAAATTGGCCCAAATGCGGCCTTAAAGTGCCTATTAGCATATCTTTAGTAAGTGATTTGCAAGGTTTTTCCCCATTTTTGTTTTGTGTTCAAACTTAATTTCACAAAATTCAGCATTAGCTAAGTTATCCCGACGGTATTATCGAATTTGAGAGAGCGCCTAGCGCGCAATTCATCTAATTATCATTTGACCATGATCCGTGACATGCACTTCTTGTTGATTATATTCCATAGAGAGCCTTGGTGACCTCCTCAATGAGAACTCCATGGAAGCCTTAGAGGAAGGTCAAGGGGCTGCAACCCTAGGGAAAAATGGCGCGAGTCATGTGAGCTCGGCGACGAGGTCATCATCGAGGTCGAAGCCGAGAGGCAAGCCAAAGACGGGCATGACGAAGGGGATTCCGAGCACAGCGACTCCGGCAGGCGCGATCACGGCTCTCACGTCGATGCTGTGGGACGAACTTGTGAACAGCAAGAACACGAGAAAGGACGGGACCAGAGACTTCAGCATCAGCAAGAAGAAGATCCAGTGTGCTGAGAAGATGATCAGAGGTGCTTTTGTGGAGCTCTACAGAGGGCTTTGTCTGCTGAAAAACTATAGGTTATTATTATATTTTTTCATACATACACATATTTTCCTCTTGTAAAAGAGCATTGAAAAAAGAATTAATTCGGATATTCTAAATCGATTTCTACATAAATGGATAATGGATATCATTATTTGGGTACTTTTGGCAGCTCATTAAACTTGATGGCCTTCACAAAGATTTTGAAGAAATTCCACAAGGTGAGCATTTTAATTTTTTGAACTTACTATGAGATCATCATTGGAGGTCATTTACCTTCTCAATTAGAAGAGACACTCTAAATGTGTAAAATATGTAGGAGTAAAATATAAAATAAAAAGGGAGATAATTCGCAACACATGTGTTCATGTTTTATAAAAAAACCAATTTAGTATATTACATCCTTAAACATCTCTGTCATGGTTTTATTACCCATCAAAATATTATCGTGCTATAATTTACACGCACGTACGCACGCACACGCACACAAAGTATTTTGAAAGCTGTAACAGTAATATTGGTCTATAACATAATCCCTTGTATGATAGAGCATGTAATAGCTAGCACAAACAAAACTGTAATAGCGATTTCCAAAGTACTCCTCAGAATTAAATTTTTCTAGAATTACCGATAATAGGTATAATTATGATAAATTTTCTTATTATTATATAGCCAAAATATTCATTGTTGTACAATTATTGTTAGAAAAAAAATTAAGATAGTTATATGACTAGAATTATAGTTTATTGTATTTAATTATTTAATATAGTACTGTAGATTGAATATTATAGATTATTACAAAAAACAATTAGTAATTACTTAATTGAAGAATTTAGATTATTATATAATGTTTCCTATACTATGAGTAGAAATTAGAGTTAGCACAGTGAAGAATTTAGAGCTTATATTAATTCTTTGGCCATTTATAGCAATTCATGATACTCAACGTGCAGCTAGAGAATTAGACTAAATTGCTGATTTCAATTTCTGAATGAACAGGTTGCAGGTCAACAAGTGTCCACAAATTATCTAAAAGAAGTGAAGAAATCCCACTTTGTCAGCTCAGATAAGGTAACCTGATTTTCAAAGTTTCCAAAGATTTACACAAGGGAAATTTCTAAACACTTCAAGCTGAAGGTGGTTATGATTTTTCTAAGGACCACTAACAGAGTTCTTGTGTGATTTTTGCTAGGTTATCAGACTAATGGACGAAGTGGAGTCCATCTTTACCAAGCACTTTGCCAACGATGACAGGAAAAAGGCCATGAAGTTCTTAAGGCCACACCAGCAAAGAGATTCTCACACGGTCACGTTCTTCGTCGGTAAGGATCTCTCCCAAGTCGTGAACTCGCAGTTGAGTTTGGACATTGTTAGACTTGTTCAGATTTAGCTCTCAACAGTTTCGATTTTGCTGTAAATGGGCACAATTAGAAGTTCATCCGAGTACATCTTGACATTTTCCATCTGTCTGCAGGATTACTCACCGGATGTTTCGTCACATTGTTTAGCTTATACGCGACGCTAGCACACCTCACCGGTGTTTTCTCCTCCAATGCCGATCCTACTTTCGTGGAAATTGTGTACCCTGTGTTCAGGTAGAGTACTAATCTAATCGTTTCGCCTTGTCTTGCTTTGGTGCTTATGATCAACTTGTGGCAAAATTTGATGATTTAGTGGAACGATAGTGTAGGTTCAGTTTCACAATTGCTGATGTTATATCTTAATCAGTGCACGGTACTGATTTTTCGCACAGACATGAGTAACAGTCTGTTTTTGTGCAGTGCCTTCGCATTGTTCAGCTTGCACCTGTTCATGTATGGATGCAACCTCTTCGTATGGAAGCGGACTCGAATCAACTACAACTTCATATTCGAATTCTCGCCCACCACGGCGCTCAAGTACCGAGATGCATTCCTCATCTGCACCGCCTCCATGACGACTGTGGTTGCTGCGATGGTCGTTCACCTCCTCCTGCGCCCCGACAAAACCTCTCCGAACTGGGTCGACGCAATTCCAGGAGTCCTCCTTATGGTACAAAAACCTCCCCCACAATTTCATTGCTAGGACTAAGTTGTGACTAGACATATTATTCACATTTTTGAGAATTTGTTCCCACTTTTCTACTTTAACTTGCAGATTTATGTACTGTTGCTGGTATGTCCGTTTGATGTCTTCTATCGTCCAACCCGATACTGTTTCATTCGGATCATAATTAACATTATCTGCTCACCTTTTTGTAAGGTACATTTTTTGCCTCTTCAAATGCATGGAAGAACTTTGCAATAGACAATTTGATCACATTCTCTTGAAATTGGTTTGAAGTTGATATAACTGAATGCAGGTTTTGATGGTAGACTTTTTCATGGCTGACCAACTAACCAGTCAGGTACAATAAACTTCATCCTGCGAATTTCGTCCGCGTCATTTTTGTGCAATAACACCATTATCTATTGAATTATGTTCTCTATGTTCATTGGAAATCTATACACATTTCTGTTCCTTTGTCACTGCAGATCCCATTGCTGAGGCACATGGAGACGACAGCCTGCCACTTTCTTGCCGGAAGCTTCAAAACACACCAATATGAGACCTGTAAATCGGGGCGATTTTATAGAGAACTCGCTTATGTGATCTCATTCTCGCCGTACTACTGGCGTGCCATGCAGGTAACTTACATCCTTCTATAAATGAAATCAGCAAATGATCATGAGCTTAACTTCAATTTTTATTAACTGAGATCTTGGTGTTTCTTGTCCATACTCAGTGTGTGAGAAGATGGTTTGACGAGGGCGATGCGAACCATCTGGCAAACATGGGGAAGTACGTCTCAGCCATGGTGGCAGCCGGAGTAAGGATCACATACGACCATCAGAAGGGGACGCCATGGCTGATAGTAGTCTTGGTGACCTCAACTGTGGCGATGTTTTATCAGCTTTATTGGGATTTCATCAAAGATTGGGGCGTCCTCAACCGAAGATCCAAGAACCCTTGGCTCAGAGATGATCTAATCCTCAAGAACAGATGCATTTATTTCATTTCCATCGTAAGTTCCTCAGTCCTTCGAATTCCAATTTGTCCATACTGAAAGAAATACTTGGTGATGACAATTGACAAGTACTGAGAAGCTCTTACTATTGTAGGCTTTGAACACGGTTCTGAGGCTTGCTTGGGTAAAGACAGTTCTGCAGTTCCGGGGGGGAGTCGTCGAATCGCATTTGCTAGATTTGTTCATGGCTTCATTGGAAGTGATTCGTCGGGGACATTGGAACTTCTACAGGTACATTTCAGCTACCTTCTCCTCTTGTACGTCTATTGAGTTCATTGTCCTAGGTCCTATGAACAAATTTAGCCAGAGATTTCAATGTCATTTTCGTTCAACATCTGCTTCTAATTTTCATTCAAAAATGAATGTACAGATTGGAGAATGAACATTTGAACAATGTTGGGAAGTTCCGAGCCGTGAAGACGGTTCCTTTACCATTTAGAGAGATGGACTTGGACGACTGAATTAAGCCACTAGACCGAGGCAAAGCTGTCATACATCACTACCATTTAGAGGCAAACCATGAGAAATTCTGCTGCTGGCCCCCCAAGCATTAATGCGCTAATCAACTCCTGCTTCAATTGTAACTGTATGTACAATTCGGTTTAACAATCTATGTATAGAACAAGATCAGATCTTTCGTCACCGGGGGTCCCAAATCCGCGTGTAAGAGAGTGAAGGATGCCTGTGGTTTGATTTGATTGTGTTGCATATTCTAGCATTCTAGTATTGATTAGCGATGGAGGAATCCTAATTGCATGTTCCTTTGATTTGTTTTCAACTCCTTTTTAAGTAGTGACATTGAGTTCAAGAGATGCTTCCCTGAAGCATATTGCAGTTCCAAGAAAGAAACTGAACGACTTCCAGAAGTACGCAGGAGCGAACAGAAAATCGCTTAATCTTGCAAAACCATGGTGCAATTTCACACAAGTGCAATGTACCTAACAAATTCACAGAGAATATCATTAAGCCGATCCATGATTCGAGTTTTATACCCGTCTTCTTTATTCAACTCCTATGACACATTAAGTTGTCTGCAACACCTGGATCCATAAGCTTAACAAATTATACAACAAAAAAATAATTTGTACATCTGTGCTGCCCAAAACTCACTTGCCATTCATCAAAATGTCACTCCTCGTCTTGGGCGATTTCAGCGATCCCTGCTCCGACAAATACTCAGCTATTCTGTTGGCAATACAATAAGCTGTGGACTCAATGGTGATCATCGGGTTGACGCCGACAGCGGTGGGCAAAACACTAGCGTCGCACACAAATAGACCCTCGGCTTCCCAACTCTCCCCGTTCTCATCCACTGCACCTTCCTTCTCATTGATTCCCATCCTGCAACTCCCCATCTGATGGGCAGAAGTGTGAAATGCCCACTTCTCATCCATGGCCAAGGGGCCATCCTCTACACTGACCCTGTCCAAAAACTCCTCCACTTGGTCCTCACTTGCAGTCCCTCCCCTGCACTTCATCCTGAGGCCGTCACTCCGGTGGGTCCCCACCTCGTCTGCCCCGGCGGCGATCAAGATCCTGAGTGATTGCCGCAGGCCCGCCCTGATATTGTCCTTGTCCACCGAGTTCAGCTTATAGTCTATTATTCCCTCCCTTATCACTTCCCCATGCCCCCTGTCCCGGACTATGGTGAGAAAGTGAGCAGTCCTCGCGTACTTGGCCAACCGGTCCTTTATGTCGAGGCCCGACTCCCAAGGGAAAAGCACCGCAAATGTTGCGGGCCCAAGTAACGGCGTCTCGATGATGGCCTGCACATTTGGATTTGAATTTCCCTCAACGACCTTGTGGATCAATGTGATTATCCCACCCTGGTAGGATGTGCCGCTGAGCTGCGAGCTTGAGTCCTGAGGGAAATGCCCCCAGGCCATTGACACAGGGTGGAGATGGAGGTTCCGGCCAATATGCTTGTTCTTTAGTCCACTCGATATCAGGAGAGGCGGTGTCAGGAGGGCGCCGCATGCCGAAACCGTGACCTTGGCCTCGAACTGCAGGACATTTTCAATATCGCTGTTCATTGATTTCGCCCTCACTCCGATGCATTTCTTTCCTCGTGCTCTGCCAGGAGCGTTCATCTCAAAGACGAGCCGCTCAGCTTTGCATCCTGATAGGATCACGGCACCGCAATTCACCGCATCCACCAGCCAGGTGCAGTCGGTACCTTGCTTGTCTCCCCTCCTGCAGCCGTAGCCACAAGAGCCGCAATAGTGGCCCTCCGAGGAATTCCGTGGCACCGCGTTGATCTCAAGGCCGAGCTTCTCACATCCCTCTTGAAGAACCTTATTCTGAAAGCTCTGTTCCACGCACCGATCTGTCACCCCAATCCTCTTGCACACGATGTCCATGGCAGAGGCGTACTCTTTGCTCCCAAAGAGCTCCATCCCGTGCTTCTCAGCCCAATCTTGGAGGACAGCGTGGGGCGTCCTGATGGACGCAGACCAATTGACAGCAGATCCGCCTCCAACCGTGGACCCTGCTAGAATCAGCACGTTCGCAGTGCAAGATGCTAGTATGCCTCCTGATTCATAGAGTTGGTCCATGGAGGGGCCTTCCAGGGAAGAGTAGTCCTTGTGGGTGTAGTAGTTCCCTTTCTCTAGAACCACCACCTTGTAACCGGAACCTGCCAGGACTGCTGCCGCAACCCCACCGCCACAGCCGGAGCCCACGATGACAGCATCGCACTTGATTCTGTAAGTCTTGTTTTTGGAATCCTGCGTGACTTCCAGGCCTTTCTGCTTGAGAGATTGGAGGAGGCCTAGATCTGTAGAGTAATTGGTTTCAATGATTCCCTTCTCAAGCAGCCTTCCCTGGTCAGGTTTCGACATTTCCTGCTCCTCGTCTACTTGATACCCAATCGCTTTCCATAACGGATTTTCGCCTTTCTCATCTACCTGCAATTTCACAAAAAAAACGTCGGAAAATTCTCCAGCTAATCCTCAAGAATCACTGCATCTTGCATCACAAAGGATAAATCCCTGAAGGGTGAATCTTGAAATTGACCTCAGGATACTTCAGCTAGCATCTGCTATTAGGTGGCTCTTTTTTTCCCTCCTCTCCTAGGACAGATGCAGCAAACAAAACAATGGGTCGAGTTCAACTAGATAAAAAAGGCCGTCGATCAAAGTATCGGTTAACATCAACCAACTAATTCTGTGCCAAATTTGTGCTTTGGATCTTTAGGAATCATCATTCTATTCTTGTCCATCTTCTGCGAAAATTTAAGACATCACGAACATTACTATTGGCTTACTTTAGCACCTCATTGTTGTAGATTTTACTCAGCATCTGTCAGCGTTCTGATTGTAATACTCACAACAAGTATACTCAAAATCATCACTCGAGCAGTATTCAGAATTAGATCATGACTTCAACATGCACAGCTTTTTCTCCTCTCACCAAAATTAGTGCTTTGACATTATTATTACTCTCTCCCTAAATTAATTCATATGAAAAGCTCAAGAATTAAGGGAAAATGTTATTAAAAAAAAAAAAAGGCCAAATAGACAACCTAGAAGTTCTTAACATTACCAAGCCAAAGTTGGCACAAGAAGGATGTTCAATAAATTAATAATTTGATGAGACATGACCAGGAAAGAATGGCAAAATTTGGTCAAGTGTCTATTTCCATCCAAAACGATCGTCGAATTTTCGCAAGCATCAAGCCTGGTGAGACTTGGCGTGAAAAGATTGGACAAAGGGTGTTCAAAAGATGCCAAGGCATGGGATGCGGAAATAGTCATTTTGACTAGTTTTGGGAGAGAAACTGACAGAATTATAAATTAAAGCTGGTAAATAAGGATTGATGTTGAGAGTGTTTTAACCTGTCGTCCGTTTTCGCAAGCTTTCAATCATCTGTATGTTCGACCCCAAAAAAAAATTTTAAAAAAATCTTCTGTATGAGCTGTCTTACACTATGCCAATTGAGACCCAATGAACTGAGAAAGCTTGAGAGTTTGTTTTTCTGGTCACAAAGGCAATAATTGAACTTCTCTTTGGCAGAGCTAAACTTAGCGGGAAATTGTTAGAAAAGTATGTCTATTCATTTTTAAATTTTGTAATTTTATCAATTTAATTTTAAATCTTTTGACAATTTATCAATTTAGTTATTTTAATGAATTTTGAATGGAAATTGTTGATGGGATGCCAGCAGTTTTACATGACAATGTCAATGCTGACATTTAAAATTTTATTTTTATTTTTAGAAAATTTGAATCTTTTCTTTTCTTTTGATTTCTTACTTTTCCTTTTCTTTTTCTTTTTTTTTTTTTTTGTTTCTAAGCCAAACGAGGGTCGTTTGATCTTGACTAATTCTGTAGAAAAAAAGAAAGAAAGAAAAATAAATAGAATAAAAAAAATAAATAAAATGTTCAAAAATTTTAAAAAGAAAAAAATTCATAAAAAAAATGTCAATGTTAGTGCTAGCAATCCTGCGTGATAATGTTGTATCCATATCGAGGATTTGACAAGAATGACTAATTGACAAATCATTAGAAGATTTAGAAATAAATTTATAAAAGTGAAATGTTTATGATTGAAATGACGCAAATACAATATATTAAGGACTTTTTTTGGTAATTGTCCTGCTAAACTAGCACTACCTAGATTGATATTAGACACCTTACATTTTGTATTATTTGATGCGCATCGTGTACTTGGTATTGAAAGCTTATTAGTTTTTGGAATAACACAGCCTCTTTGTATCCGCTAACGTCGCTCCAATTCCATTCATCTTACATTAAATAACATTCATAAGGAAAATTGGTAGTGATTTGCTATAGTAACAGATGTCTTGTTACATAAAACTCACTGATTTTTTTTTTACAAATCAAAATGACAATGTTTTGAGACAAATCGTAAGTAAAGTAACTAAAATTTTTCATGAACAAGTAATGTTCAAGCATCCGATAAAGGTTTATTACATTTCGTTGTGATCCAATTTTATAAATCAACCTCTGTATCTCGCAAAAGTATTCAAGATCAAATCGTGGGTTCCGTCCTTTCGTCCAGATACACAGAATCCAAAAACGAATTACACATGAAAAAGGTTAGTCACAAATGTTTAGCACTCCCTATACATGGACGTGTGTGCAATAAATGGGGGTAGTTGAGTACAATTTGGTCTCATCAATAATATGGGTCATATATGTTCATGGACCTCTACACACAAGTGGGCTCTACCTAAGTTATGAATATATTTCATTTTCAATTCTTGTATAATATAGTGTAAATATTATGTTAGACAATAATTGGCAGTGGAAGAGAAACATTTCCTTAGATCGAATAATTCTCCACACGTGTCCCACTTTTTAAATAGTCGCCTAAATTAAAAAGAAGAGATTATTCTGAAGACGAAAGTCTTGCCTCTGAAAAGGTTTTCCTTTCATTGTCACTTGCAAAGTGTAGTTTGACAATCTCACAACGACATTTCTAAGTTACAACCTACCAAGAGAGTATCCAACCATTGAATTTATATACACTTTATGTTTCTATCGAACTTTAAAATATTAACCCTCTATTATTATTTCCGTTCACTTTTGCAATGCATGGCTTTTAAGTTTTAAGTGGTAAATATGTATTTTCATCTCATTTTTTTTCATAGAAATTTTTCTTTCACTCTCCATTTCAATGAACGGACAAAGAAAGTAGGAAATACAAATTGACAAAAACTTTAAATATCAGATAAAAAAAATAGATAGCGGCAGTATTATTACATAGTAAGATTGTTGGAGTTGGTGAATTATTAATGGAACTAGCAAGGTATTTTAAGAAAAAGAAATGTGATTGAGTAAAAAGGAAAAGGACATCAGTATCCAAAAGGTAAAATAACAAAAATCGAATGCTCGAGCTGTAATTTCAAATGGTGAACTGATGCAAGAAAATATCATCAATTAAAAATTTATAATATTTAAAAATCGTGAGGGTTCAAGTCCCTCTATCCCCAAAAAAGGACCGTTTGACTTAGATTTCGATTAATCATTTTATTTCATGAGTTGAGAGCATCATTTCCTTTTAAATTTATTTATTTTTAATCATTCACTTTTAACTTTAATTAATTTAAATATACATAATGATAAAAAATATTTCGTCATTTGACCTTTTTTTTTGTTTAACCTGCGTTTATTCTTTTTTCTTAAAATATTTTATTTAGCTCTATCAAAGCGGCTATACTAGTCAAAGTTCAGCTGTCCAATATTACTGTCGATATCCATTTTTCGCTTATTAGTAATTAAGTCAATTTAATTTTCTCCTATATTCTATATTTTCATTTCTTTTACAGCAATTACGGGTAAAAAAAGGTGATTTCGCCGGGAAAAAAATGAGATGACATTATACTTTTATCCCTTAAATTTGATGTGCATTGTAAATGCAAATAAAAAAAATAACATTAGAGTAAACAGTTTTAACGAAATGCAATGTTAGAGGATATCGTCTAGCACTTAGTTCTCGACAAAGATGTACGAAACCCAAAAATTCGGAGGATTATCCCCAACTTTTATATAGAAGATTTTCACAGAACAAGAGAAAGTAGACATCGAAACGGGGCATTTTCAGCTTAGTATTCAGACATAACGTTGAACTACAGAAGCGATGGAGCATCTTGGGTTGGTGTCATTGATTAGTTTGCTGGCGTCAACCGAAGAGGGATTTCGAATCATCGTGTCGACAGACCGATTCCAACCTGAATTGACTCTTTCCACGTTCAATGGCTGCTATTGAACGCGCATTTTGAGCCATGAATCTCGCAGAGAATAGGGTTCGTGAAAGTGAAAAGCTGGAAAAGATGACTTCCCTTTTTGTCTCTCTCTCTCATCACTTATTTTGACATGGAAATTGTTGACGCGTCTCAAAATTCGTGTGACAACAGATCAGCCAGCATTCAAATTTTTCCAAAAGAAGAACTTAAATTAAGATTTGAATTCAAATTCAACGTCTAAGAACCATCTTAAATTATCTTTGTTTTCCTTTTTCTTTTTCTTTTTTTTGTGTGTGTTTGTAATTATATGAAAGTGGGGAGAGAAAAGGTACCAAAAAGTCGCATTGCATTGATACCAATCTGTCCTAAACTTTTCATTTGAATCTATTTAATCCTAAACATTTTTATGTATTGTTAATCGAGCCTATTTGGTAAATTTAGGCTGAAAAATTATGATGTGAATGAGGTTGACTCTTACTCAAGTTAGGGCAAATTGGTACCAATACAATAAGTATAAAACTTTTTTGATACTTTTCCCGATTTTATTCTATGCTAGTGTAAAATTAATGGCTTTTATACCAGTCACCATCACTAATAACATTAACTATGGATTTATATGCTCATTAACACTTCATCTTGAGCTATTTATATAGTGATTAATAAGTTAGTCGACGTATCTTTCATGAATCGTGAGCTGGTGACTACAGAAAATACAATTGAGAACAAATCACTAACAACCGACCATATTGATGTGGTGTCGTTGTCAAGGCAAAAGCTAAGAATTCAACATTTCATCTGAATTATGGTTTTTATGACTAATCTCCAATTTTCCACTAATCATATAACTTTGCTTAACTCGTAAACTATAAGAAGCCGAGATTAATCCCGCCCTTTAACAACTAATTATATCATGTAGAGGGTTAGATTTAATGCTAACCTGCCGTTATCATATGAAAAAAGAGTTGGTATTTTGCTCAAGAAAGCGTGAAAGAAATACCCGAGAGAGGAGGACGTAAAGGCACAGGACTTTGAGATATACGAAGGCCAACCGGATGGGCGTGAGGAACCGATGCTTGAGCCATCCCCGCAGCACCTTCTCTCGCCGGTCCGAGCCCATGCTCGAGAACGTGTTCACGTAGGGCCACCGCCCGCCCGCGCAGAGCGAACCGCACAGCAGCAGCGTGCCGAGCCTCGTCGACAGCAGCAACAGGACCACTCGCACCAGGATCACCGCCGCGAGCAGTCCCCTCCTCCCCAGAAGCTCCGCCACCTGCAACACAATCCACACATTCTTCATCACGCGTTTCTCGAGTTTTTTTACTTCTTCTTCTTCTTCTTCTTCTTCTTCTTCTTCATGTCGGTGTCAGGGCCGACTTGCTTCTCGAGATACAAGATCGCCCTGACATCGTGCCGAGCTCGGCGGCATGGACTCGTGGCCAAGTGGGGGTGTTAAGAAGCAATGAAATGTTATTAAGAGCAGGACCAGTCTATTGAAGGCCTTGCCACTCTAGCGAAACGAGTTCCCGTAACCCTCTGTCGACTCGGCTTAAGCACTATCGCACCTGATTCAAGCTCTCAATCGCTGCTGAGCTTTTCGATTACAGCCAGGTATATACGCTTTTGCACGGAAGCGGTCTTACTTCTCAAAAATCCAAATGGAGGGGAGTGAAAGTTCCATGTGAACATGAACCAAATCGTGAATTTTACCAGCAGCAGCGTACCGTGATGATCCATGATAATATAATTATCCGTCTAGCGAGAACAGTAATTGATTTCATAAGAACTCAAAATCATAAACATGGCAAAAAGTTGTCTGAATTTGGTGGTTTTTCCTGTAATTCAAGGTAACATCTTTCGAATGGAGAGAGAGAGAGAGAGGACATGGAATTTAGTTACCTCTTGAGGCACTGGAGCTTGAGAGCCAGACGATTCATAAAAGAAGCGCACCGCTTCGTCTTCTCTGTCCATCCGTCCCTCGAACTCTCCTCCCGCCGCCCCCGCCGCCACCGCCCCGCTCAGCGGCGGGAACACCGTCTCGCAGATGGCGGCAAGAGCTTCCATCTCTCGCGAGGAGAAGCTGCCCACGAACAGCCTCTTCTCTCTCTCCCCTCTGATTATGCCCTTCAACGTGGGATGGCACTCTCTCCCCATCTCTCTCTCCGCCGGTGGCGATGAATGGATATGAATCTTTTTGTTAGCAGTGCTATGTGCGTCCGTCTGAACGTGGATTCCTTTTATAGTTGAAGTTCGACATGAGTATTGCGCAATTAGCTCGTATTACGTTGGCCCCACCACCCATGTAGGGACTCGGTCTACATGGACGAACACCATCAAAGCCATCCCATGGATGTGCCTCACAATGCGACACGCCTGATGATTGACTGTAACGATTTGCCTAGACACCAGGTCTATTTAGTACCTTCTCCATGCGCTCTTGCTCTCAAAACTGACAAGCTATTTGTATATTTCGGTATCATAACATGAGGACGCAATACACGGCCAGGGTTTTGAACGTATAATCTATAATATGATGATCGAGTCGATTCCATGATTATAAGTTGATTTCATACCGGACCAGCCCGAATTAGGGTTATATACATTCTCACTGTACGAGAATGAGTTATTCGAGCGTATTAAAATAGATATTATGTTTACATATGGATGTCTTCCCTCAATTGATCCTTTCTCTATCCTCTTTCACCAGTGAGTGGTGACAATCCTTCCTCGTTTCATTTCATTTGGGATTAAGAGCAGGTGTAATAGGACCTGCTTTTTATTTATTTCTCATTTTAGCTTTTACTAAATTGTGCCGACACACGTCCTGCTCGATTTGCCTTTTGAGTTATGGAAACTTATTGTTGTGAGTTAGGTCTGGTTTAAAAGGTACTGTCTTCTTCCCAGAGCTATAATCTCTCTCTTCTTAACGGTGATAGCGAGTACAGTGCGGACATCCCACGTAATGGATCTCTGTGAGTAATTTTTCATGGCATCATTGTTACACAAAATAAAAATAATTCAAGATCACAATAACCTTCATCCACAAAATAAAACAATTCAAAATCGTCGGTATTCCCTTTTCCGCTCAATGTTACTTTGTCGATAGATTGAGACTTGATTTATACCCTTGATTTTTACACAGAAAAAAGAATACGTTAGAATGTTCAATCCAATGGTTTGAATCAATCGATAGAAAAAGACCGCATCTGTAAATATAAAGTGCATATGCATCCGGTTAGGAACAATAGGTGGAATGTGATGAACGGGGGGCGACACGTGCGAAATAAATCGGATTTGAACCCAGTTGTGATATAAAGTAAGGTTAATATAATGAAAAACCTAAAATTGGTACACATGTGATAAATTTACCCAAAAATAATTTTTTGACCATTAAAAACCCTAAATGGATAAACCTATGATAAATTTATCCTTAATTAGTTTTTATTAAATTTTACCATCAAATTACTAGTTGAATGAAAAGCGACAGTGAACGGGTATATTAGTTTGGGATTTTATCCTCCGTTTGCCACTATTGTATCAATTTGTAATTTTTCATTATATTAATCCAATTTAATGAAAACTAATGAAAAGAAAATTTGCCACAAATAACCAGTTTGAAATTTTTGGTAATAAAAAAATTAAATTAGAATAAATTTATCGCAAATGTACCACTTTAAAGTTTTTCTTGGAATTAATCTTATAAAGTAATATGAGCTACTTTAAACGGAATATTATTATTATTTTGGTTTTTGTTATCCATCCTCAAAATAGGGAAATGGGTACGTCGCAAGCGCAACAACCACTTGTGCAAAATGCCCCACGAGAGAAGGGAATTTATAATTTTCTCACCCATAAATTTTCATAACCACCAACTTTCTTGTGCTCTTGGCCAATCGATGAAGACCCCCCTTTTTTTTTTTTTTTTTTTGGAGCCATGAAGACCCCCTTTTAAGGATACAAGTTCCTTTCACTTTCCCACACACATTTTTCTAGAGAGAGAGAGAGAGTTGGTTCGCGGAGGACCCATTTGGTTTCCCAGCCGGGGATAGAGCATGAGCTTAAGAGCTTTCGATCCAGAAAGGCAACGTGGACGTATCATCTTCGATTAAACACGGCGGTACGAAGGCGTTATATAACCTACCTACCAATCACGTCGTCATTCATTGCGGTGAACGGGGAAAAGGTAAAGACCACAGGAGCTCGAATCCCGGGCAGCTCCAGCGTTCCCGAATCATCTTCGTGTTAGGTTTGATCTTTATACCATTCGTAGGTCGCGCCCATTTTGGACGTTTAGGACTGTTGGGATTTTACCTTCGCGAGAAAGGCGAGCCTTTATCACCGATACCAAAACCCTTACTTATGATACGTGTGTGAGTTGCGTTAGGAAAAGTTGAACATTAGAGAGTTGATGTGGTGATCCCCAGCTAGATATATCGATAAGTTTTGGCATGAGCTCTCTCTTAACGATCTCCCCAAATGAAAGTATCGGATTTCTACTGCACACTTCTAATATCTTAACCAAATGGCTAGAGGAAAAGTGCTTTGATGTTAAACAAAATCCTAGATCTATTGAATTTGTATCAATTCAGTTTTAAACACTTCGATTATATCAATTTAGTCACAATTTTTTTATATTTTATCAATTAAATCTTAAACTTACTAAAATTATTTTAAAATATCTACGTTAGCACTAGGCATATCACATAAAATAATTAATGATTTCCAGCCAAAATTGGGCGTGCCACTTATTGAATTTGTGTTAATTTAGTTTTAAACATTTCTATTGTACCAATGGTGGCTGCGCTGGATAAGGACCTTCATGAAATTTGCCCAAGACGGAAGGGTTCGAAACCCAGCATACACAACTTGGGGTCTTAAGTATAATGTCAAGGTGGTGGGTCCTCTGCTAGCGTCACTCCAGGATTTACTCGTCGGCTGCTGGTTGTACGAGGTTCCCTAGGTATCAAAAAAAAATTTAGTCATAAATTTTTTTACATTTTATCAATTGAGTCTTAAACCTATTAAAATCATTTAAAAATGTCTACGTCAGTGCCAAACTTACCACACAAGATGATTAATGATTTCCAGCCAAAATTTGTCAGAATGACTTAGTTAACAAATTGTGAAAATGGTTATGACTAAATTGGTACAATTAAAAAGTTTAAGACTGAATTGTCATAAGTGTAATATGTTTAAGACTTTTTTTTTTTATACTTTTTCCCGTATACATATGTATAACATTAAAGTGGTTTTCCTCTAGCCACTTCGTGAGATATTAGAAGTGTGCAGCAGAAATTCGATATCTTTATTTAGAAAGATTACTAAGAGGGAGCTCAAATTTGAATTCATCAACATATCTAATTGGACCCACGACACTAACTCTTTGATGTGAATTTTTTTCTAAAGTAACTCACACATGCATTTCAACAAAGATTACGGTTTTAGACCCAAAAAAAAAAAATACAAGAATTGAGGTAATAGGGCTCATCTACTTTGGACCAATGAGCTGTGAATAAGTACGGCACGGAGTGACCACCTCTCACGAATATAAATCCCAAAAAAGGGTAACGCCCAAAAGTGAAGGGAAAGTGTCATCAGCAACCAACCTACAAATGAAAAAAAATCAAACCTAACACGTGATGATTCTGGTCTTTTCTGTTCTTCACTAATCCCGGCCCTAAGTCCGGGAAAAAAAAAAAGTAAAGATAAAAGATAAAAGATAAAAAAATTATTTAAAAAATCACACATCTTAAAAATTATTAAATATTATTCAAAATATTTACCTCAGCGCCGGACGTGCCACGTGGGGCAGCCGGCATCCACGTCATCAATTTCTAGTTAAAATTGACCGAACAGACTCAATTGACAAAGCGTGAAAAAATTTAAAACTAAAGTGGCACAATTACAATAAATTTAGGACTTTTTTGATAATTCTCCCATGAAAGCACACAATGAGAATACCAATTTAATATGTATGAAAAAAAATTAGGGAAATAAATTTATATGATGAAGAATAGTGGAGAAATGAAAAAGAAAAAATGGCTAATAACTAAGTTGATCAGAGATATAGTCCTAGTGGTACTAATAGCAAATCACCAAATCACTCATGTTGCAATGAAAGTTATATTGGAAAAATTGTCCAAAAAATCATAAATCTATTACACTTTTGCCAAAATTTAATCCTAAACTTTTCAATTTACTAATTTAATCCTAAACATTTTCGTGGTTTGTCAATTGAGTTCATTTGAAAAATTTTAGCCGGAATTTGCTGACATAGACACCAATCTTCATACGTGACACAACCAATACTTATGTGAATAAGTTTTGATAATATTTTAATATTTTTGGCTAGGCGAGGCAACCTTCCTGCCATAGGCAAGGCCCAAGGGGCGGTGGCGCTTGCCTAGGCCAAGCGAGGCCGACCCTCACCCAGGCTAAGGCAACCTCGCCAAATCTAGCCTTGGTTTGGCGAAGATGAGCCTTCCCGAGGTGCGCCTTAGTCTAGGCAAGACCAACTAGCCCAATAATGGCAAGTGGCCGGCCACAGGCAAACAGAAGAAGGAAAAAATAAATCAGAAAAATAATTTAAAAATTAAAAATATATTAATATATCATTAAAATTTATTTACGTCAACTCACGATTTCCAACCAAATTTGACCAGATGGACTCAATTGACAAATTGAAAAGTTTAAGATTGAATGAGTAAAAGTGTAATAAGTTTAAGACTTTTTGGATAATTTTATCCAGTTAAACGGAAAGATGCCTCTAAATCTATAGTTTAGAGCTTGAACAATTGATTACACGTGAGGAAGAGAAATCTCATTACACTTTTTCATTACAACACATTTTGTTGTAAATTAATTCGTTATTTAATTCCTAAAGTACGAATTAGTCATATGCAGGGTCTTGAATTCTTATTTTGTATCGAACACTTCATATTTTAGAAGACAACTAACTAATAATATGTAATGCATTTTGAATCCCCTACAATATTTCAACATTTAATTATATTATCCCCTATGCTAAGTAAATTTTTGGTTTGATAAACTCGAGAAAACACACTTGAAAGAGAGTAGCAGAACTACATGAATGGTGAAAATCGAAATAAATTCAAACAACCCTTTCTAGAAAACTCCATTATTAAGGAAAAGAAATGTCAATATTTTACAAAGCAGATGGAAATAAACATAGATGTGAACAGTGTGCAATGTAACTTCCAATTCTATTGACAAATTTTTATTATTAATGTGCAATCAAGAAGACAATGAAAGAAGGGACGGCGAGGGTGACGCGTCCCCAACCCCAAAACCCTCATTTCATCTATCTTCGTAGATGCCCTCGGGGTGCCTTTCAGCTTCGTATGAAGTGCAATACGATCGAGCAATGTGTATAGCGATGGTTAACTTAAATGATGCGAAATGAATGCCGTAAAGATAGAGGAAGAGTACGTGGCCCGAAACGAGATCCCACGGTTTGCATCCACAACATTGAATGAGTAGCACCAAATGATTCATAACCGGGGCCTGCATTTTGAATTCGATCGGTGAAGTGAAAGAATGGACCACCACCTTACTTTAGAATTGAAAGTGATCATCAAGGCATTGCTGTCCAGAGAGAGGACTCATTCGAATTGATGACGGAAGACGGTGCAACAGGGAGGTGTCCTTGAGTTCGAATTGGCAACTCTTTGCAGAGGATGACTGGGGCATTCAACGCCTGAAATTATCAGGACGAGTGTCCATTTGTAAAGCCAGATGCTAGTTGCCGAGATTAGCCTTTGCATTTCCACTAATCGTTAAGGAGTAGAAGATGGAGTTGTTGTTGGCTGAGAGTCACTTCTTGAGGTGCATATTAGCCTCTCAAATTCTCTCAAAGTAAACACATGAGAAAATGGAACAGTCCAATATCTTAATGGGATAATGACACAAATGATTCTTTAACTTTGATCCAAAGTGTAATATAATCCCCGAACTTTTGCTTAATATTCATTGTGGTCTTTGAACTTTTAATTTATTTTATATGATTCATAAACTTTTAGTACATGTCTAATATAGTCATTGAACTATATGAAAATATTCAATGTTAGCCATTTCATTAATTTAAGACTCGGGACAATATTAAACATTTTCATATAATCTAATAATTAAATTAAACATGTAACAAAAATTTATAGACCACATTGAAGAAATTTTGAATTCATTGGTTATTTGTGTCATTTTCCATCTCTAAATATAAGAATGAAAACAATGTGTCTCATGATCAGCGTGCTTTGGACCTTTATATGCACTTCACCTATGTCCCTCAAAGCCCATGAGCTAGCCTGGCCGATTCTTTTAGGACTTAGTTCCTGTTGGAAAAAGTTTCGAATACATAAAAAATAATAATAACTGTTAATACATTGCGAAGGATTAGAAAATAGAAAAACAAATGTCTGAGGCGTGCAAGCACTGTCTTTAAGGATAATTCCGCCCCTTGGAGTACGAAACTCGGTGCGTAAGGCTTCAGTGGCTATCTTCCCAAGATACAACAGACCTTTCTCTATACTCCACACTGAATATTAGAAGGAAACAGAACAACTTTTGTGTATAACCTAGCTGAAAGAAAAGGAAAGATATGAGAACATATTGTGTCTTATGAGATCTTATTTTTATAGTCAGACAAAATAGAGCCGTTAAAAGAGCCGTTGTAAAATGATGGAGGATTTATTTGAGAAATAAATTAAACGTTACAAAACGATTTAAAAAGCCATTATATGACCGTTAAGAAACCGTTATGTGACCGTTAAAAATAATGATGGTCTTCAATGCAGTCATAACTTTTATCGAAGCTATTATTGTAAATATTTCAAAACTACTAAAATATCCAACAGTTCCTCCTTTGTTGCCTGTCGAAACGGGTAAGAACCATTGGACCAACAGTTTAGATGCACCACCGCCTCTCTCAATTTGACAAAATTAGCAATGTCAACATGTGTTTTGACACGGGGTCTTAGATAATTTTAGCTTTGAGTATATGTTTGAAGAGTACCCTTGTATTTTGAAAAATCTCTCCCCCGTCTTTCTAGTGTATGCTCGAAATAACTAACTCCCATTCAACACTGACATACCAACAAGCATATTTAAGTTGGAGATTGACGAGACGCATGCGAATCGTGCACGTCCTTGGCATCATCTTGTCATGGTCGTGATTGTCACGGGTCTAATCAGTAACCACTGAGGCCTTTCATCCCCCAACGTCCATCGAAAGTCCTCATCGCGCTCATTAATTGGACCAACAGAAGGATGATTTGTCAAGGAAGAAGAGCGTCTTAGTCCTCCATCTTCCTTCATTAAGAGTGTCGTTTAGTTAAAGAATTCCAAGTATCTGCCCTTGTCTTTCCCTTTTCAACTTTGATGATCGGGAAAGATCATAGCATTTCTAGCAAGTTGTCCCACTTTTTTTTTTCACAGAAAATTGCTACTCCGATTTAGGGATACTTTGATTGCACTTGCAGTCTTGCACCATGTTGGCTCTTTATTCATAGGTTGATTTGCAATTTCGTTAAACTATGTTCGATTCTCAGACGATTATTAAGACTTGCTAATTAGACAGAACGGTTAGGACAAAGTCCTGTACATGATAGGAGTAATGACCAAGCAATTAAACTTTTCAACTTCATCAATTAAACTAAGTGCCCGAAATTTTCTCAAGTTATTTCCTTACATAGTGCAAGATCAATCGGAAGCCTAGGTAACCGACAGATGCATCAAGTCTAAAAGCAGAGACGAGATTGTCACCACGTAAACATGCAATCAGTGGCTCTGAAGAGATGAGTTTCGTGTATAGATGAATCAAACAATCGGCGACAGAAGAAGAAATTGACAGATAACTAATTGAAACAGCATCTCTTGCTCACCTACTTTTGGATTTCATCATCTAATTAGATGTTCGTCTTTATTTCATTCTTTGATGGGCAAAATCATCAGCTATATACATGTATTACCACCTCGCTCTAGTTTTCAGCGAATGAAAGCGAGACGATGAGTAATCCATACCCATGGGATCATGGAATGATCTAAAACCTCATGTTGGCTTAAACAGGACATAAGCTCCATGTAACAGTGATGTGTCTCTGGACTGACCCTGTATCTATGTGTTCCTCTTTGCTTTTCTTGTGCCAGGGCTGACATTGTATTTGATTTAAAATAACCAGTTAAAAGTGCATCTCCAAC
Organism: Eucalyptus microcorys; assembly: GCA_014182515.1. Taxonomy (NCBI): domain Eukaryota; kingdom Viridiplantae; phylum Streptophyta; class Magnoliopsida; order Myrtales; family Myrtaceae; genus Eucalyptus; species Eucalyptus microcorys. The sequence continues at coordinate 29,828,002 of CM024569.1, forward strand.
CTCATTTTCTGCTGTAATAACCAAAATTCTATTTGTAGTTGTCTACAGGACAGGTTCTTGTTATGATAAATAAGAACATTACATTGAGTCATAACAGACCTTCATATCCAGACGCAGAAAATGAAGAGCACCATATGGGCAGATCATAGTGTACTAGACAGCCCTTCACCTCCATTGGCAAGAACAAGGAAAAAGATGAGATCCTCCATACATGCAGTTCTTTTTGAAACCGGACCACCAAGGCACGAACCGTTTGTCATGTCTAAGACAAGTGCCTCCACAATGCCGGGCGATCTCTCGATATAAGGAGAGCACGTGAGGACAGATGGTCAAAAGAAGGCGAGTACAAGTCATCTGGACCGATGACTTCTCTGACATTTTGTGTGCTTCCACACCCAAGAGAGTGCAATACTTCATTCTTCGCAGCATCAAACACAAACAGTCCTTGCCCGCTCACCCCCATGACCAGGTTCGAGTTGCCCCAAACTTGAGTTATCGCAGCATGGTCGGAGTGTAAGTTTGACTCCGGCAAAGCATAAGTGCTGAATAGGCCTTGTTTGCGGAAGGAGAACTGTTGCACCTGCGTGCAACTCAGTTTCTTTCCTACCGATTTTAGGCTTGTGCAGCCCAAAAAAATAGAATCACCACGAGAGAAGACTGACTGCACGCTGATCCCGAGCTTTTGTATCTTGAGTCCCACACCAGATGGATGGCGGAAATCCATGATATTAATTGAATCACCACTGCAGAATATGCCATCATTGCCTTCAGCTTCCGATGAACTGACTCTGCACTCAACATGGAAAGTCGTAAGAGACTATGGGATGAAAACCTTCAAATAGAGACCGATAGATAGAATCAATTACCAGAATCATGCATGCTCAAACAAATACTGCATTTATAGCACAAAAGCAACTCAACAATCAGAAACAGAGATGTGATGTAGTCAATATGAAGAGGTGCCAATGTAGATGATACGAAAATCCAGTCGACTTGCACACGAAGAACTACATTTAGGATATTGTTGACAAGGATAGAGACTTAAATTGTCTAAGAGCATTTACCTTTGTCGAACCCCTCCACCAATTTCAGCATCAGTATTGTTAATGTGAAGGGCCGATATTTTTCGTCCAGTGGAAGGCACGGAAAGTAATGGTTGTGCATTAAGAGAGTTCACATCCCATAGAGAGATTGCCTCAGCTTCAGCTATGACAACTTTCCCTCTGTTTCTCCATTGCAAAGGACTTGAATAGTCCATTGCTAACACAGGCTTCTGCACTTCCCATTTCATAACTTGCTCCCCATCCCGGATATCATAGACTCGGACACCCTTCTGGCAGGTGGCTGTTGAGATAATTAGAGGTCCACATGGCTTATACCACCATAGCTGATTTTCTGGGACCATAATACTAGATAGAGCACTTCTTCTATACAAAGTGTTACTGGGTAAAGGACCAAGTACTGTTCTTGAAGAAGTTACAGCACCACCTTCCTCAATATGGCAAACTTGAACATCTTTGGTGTAGAAATCCCAGGAACAAAACCCTGCATCCATCGTATTTCCAGCAGAGGCTGCAACAACATACCTCCCTGAACACCCATCTGCACCAGGAGCACGGATAATCCAACAATCCCTCCATATGTTAGTTGAGATCTCCATGGAGGGCTTGTATACAGCTTTCTCCTGCACAATCTCAAACCATTAGAGGCACATTAGATCTATTTCTTTTTTCTTTCTACCAGACCTCGCTTATGTCCTGCGGTTGACACTTGTCAACAATGATGATTATCATGGATGAATGAGCCTCTTTTGCCAGATTAAGGGGATCGAACATGCAATGTTCACAAAAAAAAAAAAAAAAAAAAAAAGATCTGTAATGATAAAGAAATCTTCACAACCTATTGTAAAATCTTCATTTATTTCAGTAAACAAAGTAAAATAAAACAGCTGGACATCTGTTGATGTAGTTAATCCCCAAATGAGGAAGTTCCTGGTAGTCATAGTTGCTTATTGTGGCACTATCTTAATCACTGATTAAGTGCAGGCAACATCAATTTCATTTTTTCTTCCTCAAGGAATGATATACATGCGCGGTTGACAAACTACCAGTGAACTATAGACATCATGAAAGAATGCAACCACCTGTTATTCAAGAATGACCAACCAAAGACCCAGTGATACAAACCAATGCAAACTTTGGAAGAAATTCACTCAACAGTCACCTTGCTCTATAAGTAAATTCAAGTACATGGAACTTACTTAAAGAGACACAGTCACCTTGCCTATAAGTAAATTCAAAGGTATGAGAATAGTATTTTATCACTAAATATGCAAAAGCAAACTAACTGTAAAAGATTTTATTAGTCAATTGGCAAGGTTTGACACACAAGTAGTAGTGAATGCACACTGACAAAAGCTAACTTAGCAACACACACTTCTCTGGAGTGGATGTAATCCCCACATCTAAAATCTGAAATGCAAGTGAATATGCTCCTGAGGACATTGTGGCAATGAGTTATATACTCTCAGCTAAACTATCATGAGAGCAAAGCAGATCACGTACCTCCGAATTGGCAATATCATAGTAGGAACACGAGCCATCATCATGAGCAAGGAGTACTGCCTCTCCCTCTGACACAAACCAACCTCCAGTGGAGGTCTTGCTGCCGATCTCATGCAGTTGATAAGCATGAGAGTCTTCGTTCTCCTCTCCAATTATAAGCCTCTGAATGTTCTCCTGATCGTCAAATTCATCAAGTTTTTCATCAGTTGTGAGCATTATCTCCAGCTCGGCCTTCCCGTCAACAAATTTATCTTCTACTGCTGAAGTTGCAACACCATCCATTTCTTGAACCTCACAGATCTCCACACCAAACTTCCGATCCCTGATGGCGATCTTAGATTGCTCCTCATCCAATGAAGCCAAAAACTCCAAAGCTATCGCATTGTCATCTTCCACCTTTGACATAGAATTAGCCTCAGAAATATTCATCTCATGAACTCCTGCTTTACTTGATGACTGTGTGCTTGCTATTGATGCCCTTACAGAGGTTCGATTTTTGAGCAGCTTGTGATGAGGAAAAAGTCGAGCTTCTAATTCCTCACTATTCAAAACTTTAACTGAACATTTCGAACTACTCCTTTTCTCAACCTGAGTCTCCCCAACTGATTTGTCACTCTCAAGGACAGCATTTGCAGTGTTCTTTACTGCAGCCATCTTACCATCAGAATCACCTATTGCATGACCAATCGCCTTTTCAATCCCTGAAATCTTTTCCTGGATATCTGAAAGTACGACTTTCGACTCATCCGGGTTATTCAAATCCAGTATCTCCTTAGTCCTCTTAATATCAGAAGCGATCCTCTTAACCTTACCTTCTAAAAAAGCGAGCTTCTCATGTAGCCTACTCGGATGCTTTTTACCCACTTGACCATTGACAGCTTCAGAGCTCATCCCCTTCTCTACCCCCGAACTGCTCAAACATTTCGCACTCGCATTTCCACTCATTTCACCGGCAACACCAGATGAGGATGCCAAATTAGCACTTGCTCCCTCTTCTGATTTCTTATCTACCAACAGTTCATGCAAAGGGTGACCACTTAGATCAACACTAACCTCTTCAGCCCTCACCTCTTCAACGCGACCCTTCGAATCTAACTGAGTATCTACCTTGCTCGACTTGCCCAAACTTTCAGAATCAACACACACTTCTCCATTCACTCTATGTACATTCCTTCCCTTTACTCCTACTTTCCCAACTGATGATTGCTCACAACCACCGCCCTTCTTCACCTTATCCTTCAAATCCCTCAAAATCCTAGACCCGCCGCCGCCACCGCTCTCGTCCCTCGATTTCACCCCGACCTCCCTAATCCCTCTCCTCTCCTTCTTCTCCGCCTCCCGCCCCTCCAGCGAAACCCTAGGCAAGACCCTGTCTTTCTTCCCGTCCGAGCCGGCCCGCCCGCCGAAGGGGCTGGGGCTCCGGCCCCTCGGCACCGCCGACGACCACCGGGCGCCGTCGCTCGAGACGCGCGGCACGGCGCGCAGCGCGGGCTTCTGCGCAATCGGCCTGGCGCCGGAATTCTCCTTCCCCGGGACGGATTTGGCGTTGGAGAGCGGGGTCAGGGGCTTACCCGGTCTCGGAGCCGCGACCTTGGCTCCGGCGCCGCCGCGGTCCTTGATCCGGCGAACCGACGGCGCGGACATCGGGGATCTTCCTTTCAGCTGATGCAGAACGTAGAGAGAGAAAGAGATAGAGAGAGAGAGAGGGAAAGTTTAAGGTTTGGGTTTGGAGGTTCCCGAAGAAGATGAGAAATGATGGTGATTTTTAAGATGATTTTTTATTTTCAATTTCTTTTTTAAAAGAAAATTTTGGTGTTTGGGCGGGAAAAGGGCGAGTTTTTGATTTTTGAAATATGTGGTGAGGTGGAATGAGACAGGGGGCTCTGGGTTGGGCTTTTAAGTAATTTCGTGGTAGTCTGAGGACCAAGGAGAAAACATGTTGGGCCGGAAGTGCAAATATAAACAGAAGAAGGGCCTGGGGATTTCTCTTTGGGCCGAGATTTCTGTTTTCTTTTTTTTTTTTCTTTTTTTTTTCCTAGCTGCCAGCTGGTAAAAAGCCTCGAACAGGTAATCTCCGGGGTTTTCTGTTGGTTGAAATTGGAGAATACAAGTACTAAAATAAAAGAACAGATTTGATAACATTGTAATTTTCACTTGGATGTTTCATTCCCCGTGATCACACTTTTCTGAGTTGACGTGTTTGTGACTTTCTGAATTAATTTCCGAGTCAAAATTAATTAGCATTATTAAATTTGCTCGTGTATTTAAGCGTTGGATATAATTAATTTATGGGAATTAACTGAGTTATCAAATTGGGATGTGTAAATAAGTTGAAGTGCCTCCGCTTTGCAATGAAAGCGATCCTTCATGAATGCAGCGCTATGCCTAAATCTAACCACATTTTTCATGAACAACATAGTTGCGATATATTTGGTAAATGCAAATGAGATGCCTTTCCCCATTTTTGTGAGATCAATAACCAAATCAACTTATTTAGTAATTTTGTGCCTACCCAACATACGATAAATATGAGTTGCATTGTCTTATGTTGCAATTGTACTTTAAATTTTGTAACTTATCTCTCCAGGAATGCAAGTTTTAAGTTGCCATACCTAATTATTAACATGTCAAAGAGAAAAAAAATGAGTATTGCATTTTTTTCACAATAAAAACTATCATGAGACATATTCCTAAAGTTGTCTTTACAAAGCTCATTTGATTCAATATTTTGAAAGCTCATTGGGAATATATAAAACAGTTTAATCTAAAGGACTTTGGATAAATGCAAAGACCATTTGGTAAATTGTGTTTTGAGAAGCAATTTTAAAAGAAATATTATTTCATAGAAAACACATTTAAAAAGTTATTTGGATGAGTAAAATTAGTTTTTTTTTTAATTTTTATTTGTTTAAAATTGAATATATATATACACAACTTTTTAAATATAAAAATTGACAATAATGCTAAAAATCAAATATATATGTAAATGCTAAAAGAATCAAATATATATGATTAAAAAAAAAAAAAACCAAACCTTTTGCCGGTCTAGCGAAGAGCTATGATCGTCGACGAGCCAAATCTGGCATCAATGGCTGTTGGTCGAGGTCACCCAAGGTCAAGCAACCGTCCCACAAGACCTAGGCGATGATCACCTAGGTCATGTGACCCTTGACAATTGGATGACCTCGACTGACGGTCATCGGCGCCAAATTTGGCTCATCGGCGATCCTAACTCTTTGCCGAACCAACAAAGGGTTGGTCTTTTTTTTATTATATATATGTTTGATTTTTTTTTAGCATTTATATATATTTTTAATTTTTTTAGCATTTACAAAAATAATAATGAGGGAAATTTTGAAAATTTGAAGATTGGGTGAGAGTAGTTTTGAAAGGAAAAAGATGAGTTTCAGCATTTAATCAAATGCTAAAGACTCAAAACTAGTCCTTATTAACATTGGATTTTCAGCCTTCCCAATATTAGCTTTCACTTGAAATGTACTTTAAAATAATTGATAAACGATATAGCATTTCTCCTAGAGCTTTGGAGGTCAAAAACCCCTCAGGAATACTGAAACAAATGCATCCTAAGAGGTGCTCCATACCTTTTTGACTATTGGTGCTTCCTTACCTTTCTGACCGTTGGTGCTTCTCCTTTTTCTTTTGTAGATTTTACGTTTTAGGTCTCATTTTCAGAATCCTTTTATTCTGAATTATGCCATTTATGGTACTAATAAGGATTTTTTTCTACAACTTTCTCGCGGCAGCTTTGGTCATAAAATGGGTGTTGCGGCTTTTAGAGGTGTTGGCCAACACCTCGACAGCTGCAGGACTTCCAAAGTCACAGTAGTTCATAGCAGCTTTTGGGAAGCCAGCTTACATACCTTTGAAGTACTGTTACTTTAAAACACAAATTATCAAACATTTGAGTCATTGCACTTCACAGTACGGTCACAACACGACACAATTGTAGTTCTGCTGCAATTATGCCAAACGAAAAACTGAGTTTAGTCCATCATTTGGAAGAAAGATAGTACTCAATAACTTAACATCCAAATACTTGGAATTGCAATTTTGCCAAACAATAAAAATGAAGAAGAAGAAGTTGCTTCATTTTAGAAACTGAATATCGAACACTCCTTGCTTTCGATAAGAATATTTTTAGATGGAGGCCCCTTTTGTAGATGCAAATTCTCATAGTCAAAAGCATTCTCAAACTTATCCTTGGTGGAAACTAGCATTTACGGTAGATATTTTATATTGTGTATGGCAATTAAACTCCAAATATCTTGTGAGTTTTGACCCTCTTTTAACTTCTTTAAACCACAGAAATTCATCGTGTTACAATCTATAAAGTCCAAGCTATGAAGAAAAAGGTGCAAGCTATAAATCCACTCAACATATTAAATGCTTTCATGGAAGAAAGTAGGGAAAAAAGAGTTTAAATGCTTGAAAAAGAAACAAAAATAATTGAAAATGGGGGATTTTACGTGGAAAATCTCGTGTTTATATCATCTTTCACGTTCATTTTGGTTGAACTTGGATCACCATTCTTACATTTGGCCTAATTTCAAAGTGGTTTTCATTCTTAAATTGTTTGAATTTTAAGAAATTATACTGTGATTCAATTCAATTGTAGGATCCTGAATTTTGTGGTATTATAGTTTGCTAATGCTTGTATATAACATTACAAAACTTGCACAAGACTAAACGGCAAAAATGTTTAACAGGTTCTTTTCAATATTGATTAGTATGTTATGGAACTCTATCGCGTGCAAGGATGTTACCAATTTCATCACCCATTCACCAACGAGTCATGTACCAAAATCACATATAAGTAGAAGTATTGGGACAAAAAATCTCAACTTTTAGAGATTGAGGATTAAGTTGCAAAATTACCGAATTTTATAATCTTTTTGGGAAGATAAGGAGGGGTAAAAATGAGGAAAATTGTCTAATCAATCCTAAACATATTGTATGGATATTGGTTTAGTCTTAAACTTTTTAATTTTATCAATTTAGTCAAAAATCTTTATGTGAAATTCCGACGTGGTTCTTCTGACTAATTTTTGAGAGAAATTACTGATGTGGCGGTGTGTGATGTAAGTTGATCAACGATGACTGAAGGACCGCCATGTCAGCAATTTTCAACGAAAATTAACTAGAATGAGTAAATTGGAATTTTGTACAAAAGTTTAAGGTTAAATTGATAAAAGTGAAAAATTTAGGACTAAATTACCATCTATACAATACATTTATGAATAATTGGGTAATTTTCCCAACGATAATGTAATGCGAGCATGAAAATATGATAGAATTTGAAACTTCTGTGAGCAAAAAATGTAAATGGCTCCATCGCGTTTTCATTAAACCGAGTTGTTGACAAGAAAATTCACAACACAGGAGGGGAAGCATCACCTGAAGAGGGCAAAACCCAGCCACAAATTCTTGCCCATCTTGGCAAGAGAACATCAAATCTCCTGCAATCATTTCAAGATGAGATCAAATAAGCAATTTGCTCAAGTAGGGTTTCGAATATAAAGCTTGAATGATGACATTCATATGGCGATCTGGAGCCTCCTAGATCGTGGCAGCAATTCCATCATTAATATTAACGGCTTCCTTTCTTTTGTTGTCCCCACCTTGCCTATTCTAAGTTTTTGTCACTTACATAGTGAAAGGGAGTGAACAATGCTTTGGTTTGCTTTCTATGATATATGGGAAAATTTCAAAAAAAAAAAAAAAATCCCCAATTTCCCATGTAGACATCAATTACAATCTTTGATTTTCGAAATTTATGAAAATTTCATTAATTTTGGGATATCATTTCGAGTTGTATTTAGATTGCAATCTTACTTAAGGATCTGTCAATTTCCTTTTCAAGTTACTTCTTCCATCATTCCCGAGTCACCTAACCTAAAACCTTAACCGAGCGTGGCCCTCATCCTTGATGCCATCCACGACCGTTGCACTATGGCCACCCACCATCCCAAGTCGAGCCACGACCTTTGTCGATCCCAGTGTTCTCTCTATGTGGCAACTCCTCTATCTCTCCTCATCCCTTTGTTCTTGCCACTCTCCACTCGGCATTGACTGTAGCATCAGGGATGACACGACATCGGTAGCGGATGTGGCCGTGTTGTAGGGTTGGGATGGGGTGGTAAGCAACGCGGCTAGGAGCGAACAAGAGAGAAATAAGGTTGTGGGGGAAGGGAGAGAAGGGGAATAGATGGGGATTTCGAAATAGTATTTTGATACGAGTATCGACTTTAAGTATGATATTAAAGAGATCGATTTTTTTTTATACTCAAGAGAACCAAATGTAAGCCCATCAATATATCCCTTTTGAATCTAGTAGTTGCAATTTTCTTCATTCCCAAAATTCAACTTCAGATGTAATTGCTCATGTCAAAGTAATTTTGAATCGATGATGTCGTTATTATTCAAATTAATATAATCCGAATCTGGGTTTTGACAACAAGAGAAACAAAAGTCATTCAATTCAATTTAATGTCCAAACAACATGAGTTGTTTCACAATCGATCTAAATTGAAGTGAACTGATGATCAAAACAAAAATTGAATCTCTTAATATCTGCCGAGTGCCGACCAAGCGCAATTCTGTCTTACCTCATTTTCTTTTATCTTTTTTTTCCCCTTTCTTGAAGCAAAGAAGATCCAAACTTGAAAAAGGCACTCTTTGCTCGCGGCCAAGGGAAAAAAAAGAGACGTTAGGAACCGTAACGGCTATATTTTCTCCCCTCACTTTGAACGCGCCCCTGAAGCCTGCAACCCCCGTCTCTCTCTCTCCTCCGATTCTTTCCATTTCCATCTTCTCCATTCTCTCTCTCTTTCTCTCTCTGCTTTGCTCATACCTGGAACGATTCATTCAAAGCAAGAACGCCACCACGACCCGAATTCAACGATCTTTTCCTCTTTCTCTTCTTGGGTTTTCCTCTTAAATGGCGCCCACGCCCTCCTCCTCCTCCTCCTCCAAGTCCAGTCAGCCGCACGCCGCCTTAAAGACCCCCCAGTCCAAGCACCGCCTCCACTTCAATGGACCCAGATCCGGGCACCCCTCCCCGACCCCCAGCTCGGCCCACAGGGAAGCCGCCCCCGCCGGGGAGCACCCGGTCGAGGTCGTCGGCCGGATCCGCGACTGCCCGGACCGCAAGGAGAAGGAGAAGCCCGCCTCCGTGCTGCAGATCAACCCCGACCGGCAGACCGTCCGGGTCCGGGCCGAGTTCGGGTACCGCGACTTCAGCCTCGACGGGGTGTCCCTGTCCGAGGAGGAGGACCTCGACGCGTTCTACAAGAAGTTCGTGCAGTCGAGGATCAACGGGGTGAAGCTGGGGGCGAAGTGCACGGTGATGATGTACGGGCCCACGGGGTCGGGCAAGAGCCACACGATGTTCGGGTGCTCGAAGCAGCCGGGGATCGTGTACCGGTCGTTGAAGGACATCTTGGGAGAGAATGGTGGGGAGGAAGGGGAGGCGAACGGGGGGCAATTGGGGGTCGGCACCTTCGTGCAAGTTACTGTTTTGGAGATCTATAATGAGGAGATTTATGATCTGTTGTCGAGCAACGGAGGAGGGTTCGGGCTCGGGTGGCCCAAGGGGAATTCGTCGAAGGTAAGTTTCGATATGTGATGGATCTACATTTCTGAGTTTGGTATCTTTTCTCCGCGTGATTTGAGGAATTCATGTGTTTTGAAGGTTAAGACATTCGGCTATCCGTGTGCTTCTGAGCTGTGTGCTGTTTGGTAATGTAGTATACTTGGTGTATTTAGCTTAAATTGCAGAGAGATTGCAAACGAGACCATTTTCTGTTGCTTGTGACTTCTATAAGAACTAAGAAGTATCTGGGATTCTTAAGTAAAAAGTTTAACCTATGAAATGTAACAAGGGTGCTCCTGTTCACTTCCCAATGTATTTATTGTTGTGGTAAAATCACTTGACTTTGTCCTTCTGATAGTTTGGAAGTAGGATTGTCATGATGGATTGACTCGGTCATGACAATGTATGAGATTTAACAACAGCATATTCTGTCCTGGCTTAGCAATTTATCTTTTGGCAACTTCAGGTAAGACTCGAAGTGATGGGTAAAAAGGCGAAGAATGCAGCATTTATCTCAGGTACTGAAGCTGGGAAGATTTCAAAAGAGATTCAGAAGGTGGAGAAGCGGAGGATTGTCAAGAGCACGCTCTGCAACGAGAGAAGTTCTCGAAGCCACTGCATGGTATGAATCTTAGCAAACATGAATCATCAGTGAAATAAGAGTCAGGAGACAGTTGAAAGTGAACTTATTCATTGAGTTTTGTTCAGATTATTTTGGATGTGCCTACCGTTGGGGGACGGCTAATGCTTGTTGATATGGCTGGTTCTGAAAACATTGAGCAAGCTGGCCAAGTTGGATTTGAGGCCAAAATGCAGGTGAGGACTACATTTTATTAGGGAATGCCTACAAAATTTTACTCTCCTGCTTGAACTTTAAGTCTAGTATCTGTAAGTTACTTAAGAATCCTTCCTCTTGATTTTAGACTGCAAAGATCAACCATGGTAATGTAGCACTGAAGAGAGTGGTTGAATCTATTGCTAATGGTGATTCACATGTGCCCTTCAGAGACAGCAAATTAACAATGCTTCTACAGGTAAGTGAATTGTCATGGTTGAGTGATAGTATGATTGTTTTCTTTCTTATGTCTTATAGATATGATGAATTATGAATTATTCCTTTTTTTAGGATTCTTTTGAGGATGACAAATCGAAGATTCTTATGATCCTATGTGCAAGCCCAGACCCAAAGGAGATACACAAGACAATTTCCACGCTAGAGTATGGAGCCAAAGCAAAATGTATTGTCCGAGGCCCACATACACCAGTCAAGGACAAACTTGGAGCTGAAGATTCTTTGGCTGCAGAAATGTTGGGTTCAAGGATTGCAGCAATGGACCAGTTCATCTGCAAGCTGCAAATGGAGAACAAGCTCCGAGAAAAAGAGCGCAATGAAGCACACAAAGAGCTCCTCAAGAAGGAACAGGAGGTTGCATCCCTGAGAACGAAACTCCAGGTAGTGGAAGGGAAAGTATCTGGCGCAAGCGAGGAGGAGATCAACATGAAGGTGAATGAGCGGATACATGTTCTTAAAACTGAGCTGGAAAAGAAATTAGCTGAATGTCAGAGAATGGCTGATGAGTTTGTAGAATTGGAGAGGAGGAGAATGGAGGAGAGGATACTGCAACAGCAAGAGGAACTTGAAATGCTGAGAAGACGGTTAGAGGAAATAGAGTCTCAGTTGAGGAACGGAAATGGCAATGAGAATGGGCCTACGGATGGGGAATGGAGTGGCTTTGCTAAGAGGCTGCTGGGAACAATTGGGGATGAGGACCCTGGAATGGTGAAATCTATGGATTTGGACATGGGTGATCAAGACTGTTATGCACGAGAAGTGAAATATGTAGACAACAGAGTCAACCGGTTTGACAGAAGCAGTAACCTCTCGGACCTTCCCAACAATTCAAGTACAAGCACTTCGAATGAGGTAACTGCATATGATGTTTATGGGCCAATGTTCAGCGATAGAGTCTGCTTGAGCACAGTTTTCGAGGAAGAAGAAGAAGTCGAAGAGGAAGAGGGAGATAAAGAGGCCATGGATGAAGAAGTAGAGAAAGAAGTGATAGAGGAAAAGAGGGTGTGCTCGATAACTGTTCCCCAAGCACTTTCAAGTGATACAGTGGAACCATTGAACGATAAAGATGTGGCCTCTTCGAGACGGTTAAGGATTCAAAATATATTCACTCTGTGTGGGAACTATAGGGAGCTTTCCCAACAAATTGGAGCACCACTAACAGAGAAAAGAGGGTCAGAGAATGTGGATCCCCAAACAACTCCCATCATGATGATTAAAGAAGACCCGCTTGGGAAGAGTCTTGCCAAAGAGATTTTGAAGAATACACCTGAGTCTACAGTTGGCGATCAAATCCTCTCAGAGGTGAACAAAAAATCCATGTCACAAACTAAAAGCCCGGTGCTTTCGACCGAGCCAAAAGAGATGAAAGTGGCAGAATTCCAGGTGACCAAAAGCCGGACACCTAATGACCTAGCACTGGATTTAAAGGAGAATAGTGATCCTTCTAGCGACAGATCTGATGAACAAATAGAGGTCTGTGTGAAGTGGGAAGCATCGAAGGAAAATACTGGGAACATTATCACCACGCTTAAGGTCGTGAAGGACGCTACCCTGGCAGATTTAAGGAAGCTCATAGAGATCTATCTTGGAGCAGATAATCAGTCTTTCACTTTCCTTGGGCTTGGGGTATGTCATACAGTCTTCCCTACATTCTTCTGGTTTTATGAAAATTAGTTTGGTAGATTTATTGAGTACACCAATATATTTAGAGCTGAACTATGGGGAACATAATAAGTGGATTCTTATCTGGTTCGGCTGGACATAATGACTCGAAGGATAAGTCTAATTCAACAGCACTTTGGTGTTTAATCATCCTTTTAATTGATTTTTGTTCTGATTGCTCTTCTATCATTTCTGCTTTGCTTGACCATGTCTTGTATGTGCCCATGAAAAAGCCCATGAAAAACCTAGTTAAGATTCTGGCTTGTTATCTTTGATAATTTAGACTGGAATTCCTGAGACCGATAGCAGTAGTTTTCACCTGTACCTCTTTTCTTGGTTTTTTTTTTTTTTTTGCCCCTTTAACATTTCACTCTAATTAACGATCTTGAATAGTTAGGAGATTTGACTTATATATATGGATGACAGACTAAGTAGCCAATTAATTGGTTGGTGTGTCGGAGTTTTAATGGCATTGAAACATCAACTGCGAGACATCTAATATCACAAGCTTATGTATGGCAAACTTTCGGATTTTAGAAAAGTTATAACTTTTATTCGAATTATGCAGGATCCAACTGGCGCCCCAGTTCCAAAGGAAAAGGAAGGAACGGTACTGGCAAACAAGCTTCCTGTGTGGAACAACCAGCTACGCTACCATGTTGCATGCTTGAGACCGGCCAAAAGCATCCAATGCTTGAACCATCTTCCTCTAGCTCCACTTGAGAACAAACTACCACTTGATCCAAATACCCTCTTGACACAAAGAGGCGGAGGTGTTTCATCGCCAAAGTTAGTACAAAGGCTCGGTTCTTCTCCCATGGTCATGCCTCACTCCAGGTTGATCTCATGATGATGATGATATGGTACTAGAGTAGGCATATTCTGGATGTGTAATCTACTGTTGGAATTGGAGGAACTTGGGAGTATATGTGCATGTGTACTCTTGCTGGATAATTGATGTGGTGATAAGATGTTGCATATTTTTGTGTATCCCTTATATATATAGTAGGAAGCAGATTCTGCCTCAGTGGTTGCTGGTCTTCTCCATCCTTTCCGCTATCTTGCGCCTGCCTGTCATAGAACCAGTGAAACCCGAGCCTCACAATTAGTGGTTGTCGTTAAACAAAGTGTTCAAATCAGCTGCCATGCTGATAAAAGATTGCCAGAAGCTGGTAGAAATTGGAATAGATGTTTCCACTGCTTCTGACTAGGGGAACTCATCAGAAGATAAAAGGTGAGCTAAGGAGCCCGTTCAGTCAATCAGGAGCATCTAGCTAGACTTGAAGGATTCAACTAAGTAAAAGAAATATCAGTTAATGAAATAAGTAAGGAATGGATTACCGATTATATTTATATAAAGAACACTGAAAACAAGCACTTGAAATTATCCGATGGCTTTTATTTTCTTTATCCAGCACTTGAAATTATCAACATTTAAATTTAAAAAAATTAAGGCAAAGAAAAATAAAAGTGAAGGAGACTTGCCACCATCCTCGAAGGGGGGAACTACATCCGGCTGACTTAGAAGTATAAAGAATGACTTTTCCACCGAGTCAACGTCCAGCCAAGAACCTCTGCCTGCACCAGCACCATCATTCTGCTTGCAGCGAGTCATTTGCTCTCAACCCATCTTCGAACATGTCTCCCAGGATCCGACGCATCTTCTTCTTCGACGAAAATAGTCTCAACTCCACTGCCACGTCTTTCGAAACTCCGAGTCAATCCATGACGATCTTCACCGACTATAGTTTTCGATTGTCCGACACTCAAGGTTCTTGTAATGATGGTGGTATCAACGAGGATCATCCGGGTCGCAGCTCTTTCAACGAGCGTGTGGCGAAGCTTCCGTCTCATGCGCGCGAGAAACTGAAGGAGCTTCTGATCAGGAATGGTCACGAAGATGCTGCGGCTGCGCTCGAAGCTGTACATGATGCGTCGGCTTCTCAACTTTCAGCCTGCGTGGCTCTAAGTTCAGACGAAGAAGAGGTTCTCTCCAGGGTCTCACGTTCGTTTCATCGTTTTTCTGATTCTTGATTTCTTAGTATTTTCATACGGGCTTCGAGTTTCTTGCTTTTGACGAAGAGTGAGGCACGTTTTTCCCCTATTTTCTGAACTGGGTTAGTCTGAAGGAGGAAAGCTAGAGAAAAGAAGACAATTTAGTGGAAAAGAACCATAAAAGTTTCAAGCCATTGATTAAATTTATTTGGAAAAAAGTTAAAGAGGCTTTGTGGTGGACTTGTGAAGGTCTAGATTTGAGATTTGCTGTTCAAAACAGATACCGGTTCTTTCCCGGATCTCTTGTTTTTTCGATTTTGTTTATAATATGGATGTCGATTTGATTTGTCATCTATGGAATCCTATGTTTTTTTGGTGCCATAGGTGAATCTATACTTGAAGATCACCAAGACAGTAGCCCTGAAAGTTAAGAAAAATTCGACTGTGGAGGATATCAAAGCATTTATTCAGGACAAGGAACAAATTGATGGACATAGTCAGCATAGTCAGCAGCTCTTTTTGGGAGGCAATTGTCTTGAAGATGGAAAAAGACTAGTTGATTATGAAATCCACGGTCGGCCCACGCTCCAAGTCATTGAAGACTCGGCTACGATGACAGTAAATGTCCAAATCTTGTCAACTCAGAAAAACTTGCAGGTCGAAGCGAGAAATCAGGATACTGTCCGTGATGTTAAATTCATGATTCAAGCCAAGGAAGGGATTCCACCGGATGAGTTCGATCTGGTATTCGGGGGAAAGGTGCTTGCAGAGGACAGGACCCTTGCCTCACTCGACTTGCTGCAAGAGCCCAAATTTCATTTGGTTTTCCATCCCAAAGATGATGTGTCAGTTTTTGTTGACATGTCCAGTCGCAGAGTCACGTTAGGCGCTAAATTTTGGTACACTGTGCGTGATGTCAAAGCCATAGTCGGAGCGATGATGTCGGCAGAGCTGATGAGCTTGCATATGGTCTATCAGGGGAAGCAGCTTGAGGATCACAAGACTTTAGCTTGTTACGACATTGCGGATGGCTCTGTCTTACAATTGGTGTCTCCCTATGCTCCATTCCAGATATTTGTCAAGTGCAGGAAAGGTAAGACACTTGCTCTTCAGGTTTGCAGGTCTGACACAGTCAAGGAAGTGAAGAACAAGCTTCTTCATAAGCTGCAGGTGAGTGTGCCGGCCAAATTGCGTGATATTGCTTATTTGGGAAAAAGGCTTGCCGATGACCACCACCTGGCAAGCTATGGCATCCAGGAGAATTCGACTCTCTTTGAGATTGTCTCGCCTCGTAGTAAATGAAATGCCTTGAGTTTGTAAATGCTGAGTGAAGAGCATCATATTTCTGATTTGGCTTTTGAATTAGAAGGAATTGTGAACAGAAAGCTGGAAATTAGTATCTGACATTTATGCATCTGATGCTAATTTTCTTGACATGTCAGTATTACATCATGCGCGAAGGACCAGTCTATGTCTCTGTTTCCTTACATTATATATCTGGAATTTGTAGATCTGAGCAGTACATTATTTTGTGGGTTATTCTGTTTAATCAATGTTGTTTGCTGAAAGCTTGATCTTAGACCTACCAATTTCAGTAGATGCACCCTGGAAAACTTCCACTTTTGATTAGCAGTAACAGAGAGAACTTGGAGGATGGTCTGATTTTTTCATTTAGTAGTTGTTTCGTGATTTCTGGAATCAATTTGTGTGAGCAAATGTTGGAGCATATGATGGTTTTCTTGTATCTGATTTGATTGCACGTACTCATCATTTGGAAAGAAATTTAACCACGAAAAAAATGGCAAAACGATGAGTCAAGAAATCTTTTGTGGGCAAATGGTCATTCATTGTTCGTATTCACTGGCAGTATGTATTTAGACACCTCTTCTTGTCTGCAAACTAGGATTTTTATAAGAAAGCAACTCTTTTTAAAGTTGAAAATTTTTAAGTTACTTCATCAGTTCTTTTCCCATGAAATATAGGCTTGCTAGTTTACCTTCTTGACTTGTTGATGGGAATTGCAAATGTTGCTGAAGCCTGTTCTTAACCCTGGGATTTGTATCTGGGCTCGGGAAATCTTAAGCACACGCATTTAGTTTTTGTCAATGGTCAAAACATGGCACCCTCAAGTCGAGCTACATGTCTTGATGCAACTCTGAGTCTAGAAGTCTTTCATTATCTGAGCCTTCGTGCGTTCTTGTGTTCTCTGTGAGCCTACCAAAGTATGTATCTTCCACCGATGCCAAGAAACTCAACAAGACAGACACCTGGTTTTGGAAGATTTTGTTCAAGTCTTTACAATTTGCGTATACACTAATCACCTTTTGCCCTTTCCCTTCTCCGGTCACTTTGGCTACTGCTCTGAGATGACTCTGAATCTTCTTTAGTCCTTGTCCATGCTCCGACCCTGATCCATGCTCTGTCAATAAGGATGCATCACTGGAAAGACTTTGGCCTTTAGATCTCAATGTTCTTATCCACCCACCACCAGATGAACCCTTTGATTTCCTCCTGTGTGATTGCTGCAACACCAAGGTGGCATCACGTTAGGGTGACCCCAAGACCCAAATTCTGGTTTCCTCTAGAATGTCAGGTGGAGCGCAATGATTTTTGTGGTGGGGCATCAGCAGAAGCTGCTGATTTGCGGTGCTGCCTCGCACGCTTCATTGCATCGGAGCCCCATTCGGAGGGTGAGCTCTGAGGTGAACCAAAGCTGGTAGATAGTAGGTGTCTCAGTGAGTCCTGTGCATCCTTAATGTTTCACAAGAGCAAGTCCTGGCTTGCTGCCCCACTTTGCTCCATATCTGTTGCAACGACAAGTTTGCACATAGTGAACAAGACTCTTGTTCTTTGAATATCATCTGGTCTTTCTAGATGCACTTTTAGGAGAAAATGTGGAACCAATATTCAGATGCCAATTGTATGGGAGGGTCTGTGGTATCTCCCAGAGGATCAACTGGCTGCAACATGAGTTGCGGAGTCGAATGAAACTTGCTCATCTGCATCAGAATGCAGCGAATTAGCTGCTGCCCTATGCTTATTTTCACGATCATGATTATTTATGACAAAGACTCCATGAAAGTGATGTCAATGCCATTTCTTTCAATTTCAATGTGGAATCGAATGAAACTTATCGTTGGCGTTGACATACTACTTAACTCATACTTGCAAAACTCCAAATGCAAAGGAAATAGAGTCAAGATGCACCGAATATATGCGAAATACATCTAAGGCCTTTGAGGAGGCCCTTCATTTTCGTCGGCATTTCCTCTGAGCAGCAGTGGTCGTTCTAGGAAGGCTCCCAAGCTTCAGCTGTGATTAGAGGAGGAAGCGTTAGAAAGGCTGGTTAACCATTTTAGACACCAAACTCACATGTAGGATTATGCAGAGAAATGCCCTAAAGACAATTGAGAAGGACCAATTAGTATGAAAATGGCGCGCTCTGAATGTGCACTCGTATGCTTAGATCAGTCCATGATTTTTTTCGCTAGGATGTACAAGGAAAGATGGTTATGAGATGAGATCTTACGACTTTTTTCGCATCAATAACAAAAATGGATCGACATGTTGCAGAAACAATCAGGTTGGGACGCGCTTGTTGCTTCAGTTTTTTCCTTTGCCAGTCAATCAGAACCATTAATATGACTCCAATTAATTTGGTAAAACAACTTCGAATAACAACCAGATATGCCCAGAGTCCTCCGCCAGGTCCAGCCCCGCCCGCCGGACTTCTCCAAGCTCCTCCACCTCATTGAGGACCTCTGCTAGCGCAAGTCGCAGCTCAAGACCAAGCTCCTCGAGCACGAGCTTGTCCAAGAGACTGCGTCCCTGATCCTTTGCTTGCAAGTTATAACTTGTTGGTTCTGTTTGCATTGTTTCATACTGGTGCGGTGTGCTTGTTTTACCAATGAAGGCTATAGAAAGTCGCTGGCGCGCCTTTCTGTGGTATGGTTCTGTAACGAAGACCAAAAAAAGTGCAAAAGTAAAGTGGCTAGACGTTTGCTTGACAAAGGAGGAGGGAGGTTTGGGACTAAAGCATATTTACCAATGGAATCTCATATGGCTGTTGCTTTCCGATGCTGCTCCTCGGTGGATTGCTTTGGTGAAAGCTTACATTTCAAAATGGAAGAGCTTTTGGCAAATTCTTTCCTTTAGTCCTTCTCCGTAAGGGAGAAATTATCAAAAAAGTCATAAACAAATTGCATTTAAACCAATTCAATCATAAACCTTTTAATTTAATCTTAATTATTTTGATAATTTGCCAATTGAATTATTCCAACTAATTTTAATTGGAAATCACAAAATCACTAACATAAACGTCAATCATCCTAATTTTTTTGTTTTGTTTTCCTTTTTCTCTTTTAAATTTTTTTATCATTGTGCTAACGACCTCGCCAACCGTGCAGCACTTGCTAGATTTGTGTATGGACTGCCTCATTGACAGCTAGTGGGGCCATGAAGGCCCTCGCCCAGATTCCCGCCTTCACCCATGGTTGGCAAGGCCACTATGGCCTCGCCCAGGCCCTTTGTGGCCAATTAGAGCTTCACCAACGGCCACAAAGAAAAAACTAAAATAATTAAAATAATTAACATTAACACCAGACGTGTTATATAGGTCCACATCAGCGATTTTTTATTAAAATTAGCCAAAATGACTAATGGCAAATTGTTAAAAGTTTTAAGACTAAATTGCCTAATGACCATCCATCCTACTTGGGAAGGTGGAGGTGGGTAGTGCGATTCCTCACCATCTCAAGGGGCAAGAGTGGGGACACATGAATGATGGAATAGAGTCTTGCAACTTGCGTATGGCACAAATACACATTGGGCTTGTAAAATAGGTATAGAATAAGATAAGACTAGACAAAAAAAAAAAAAAAAAAATTGGCCAAATTAGAAAGTTTATGATTGAATTGTACAGATGCAATAGATTTAGGACTTTTTTAAAAATTTTTCTCGAGATAAAACCCCTTGTTTAGTATGCCATTTGTGATGGTAAAAGTATCTCCTTATGGTTTGATCCACTGCATCCTTATGGGGCCATTTGTGGAAAATTCTCCCGCTAGATGGTTTGTGATTTAGGGCTTCCATTGCAAGATAAAGATAGAAACAGGGTCTGGCGAATTGCAAGATCAGAGGAATTGGCCGTGATTCAATCTGCCCTTTGGGGTGCTGCCTATTCTCATCCATGGCAGGCTGATCGGGTGATTTGGAAGGCAGACTCTTCAAAGAGATGGTCAGGCAGTAGTGCATGGAGCAGCATAAGAACTTCAGCAAGGTAAAAGGCATGGCACAAATTAATACGGTTTACTCCAAACATTTCAAAGCATAGTTTCATCTGTTAGCTTGCTATATTGGATGAAATCTCAACAAAGGTCGAATCCATAAATCATCTGTTCATGGAATGCACCGTCGCTAAGGAGGTTCGGAGCAAAAAGTTTATGCCAAGTGTGGAGTTACCTGAGTTGGGTTCAGCTGGGACTCATAGTCGAAGTGGGCATGTAGTATTTAGAAAGGCAAATCCATCTCAGACATGATGTTTCAACTAGTGACTTGATGTGTTGCATGGCAATAGCTTTGTGTTTTCTAGCAATACTATTTTCTCTAAGATCTATCTTGATGTTTTTGTATGAGCTAAGAGATTTGAAGATTAGTGAAACCAGGCATCTTCACACCATGTAGAGATGTGTGGAGCTTGGAAGTTGATTGTAAGTTGAGGCTTGTTGCTGCATTTTGGTTCCTCTTCTAGCAGATTTACTCTGCTTTGAATATCGGATCAATAAAACTGCCCAGCCAAAAAAACTAGAAAAGAGATTTCCTTTTAGATCTTTATTTTTGTTCTCTTTTTCTTTTTTGTGTTCGGATGATTTGACCCTCCAAAGCAGGAAAAGCAGTCAAAAAAGCAAAACTTCTCCATTGTGGGAATTATGATTAAATTTCGAAAATTCAGAAATTGAGTTGGAATGATTCTGGACGAAAATGCCCTGTCCGGCAAAAGGCCTGTGTATTCGCGGAGATATAGAAAAGTATATAAGTTACTTTGGAAGTCACTAATTCATATTTTTTTTTTCTTTTTGCGATGATTACCACTTTTCCTTTTTTTTTTACCGAAGATAATCACCACTTTGGAAAGTTACCTCAGGGAAAAGTGGAGCTACTGAAATTTTCTTTGTATTTTCTTAGTTTTATGAAAGGACCCTTTGAAAAAGGCAAAGGCCTAATTTCCTAAAAAAGGCCAAATTTTAGATTTAGTTCCAATTTTATTCTAAACATTTTATTATCTTTAAAAAAATCTCAAACTTTAGATCATACCCCCAAACTTTTTTTACCATTGTCCTAAATCTACTCCTAAGTCGCAATTCATCCTTAATTTTTATATTCTAGAACAGTTTTTTTTTTATTTTGAAAATAATATTATTGACGTGAAAATACTACGTCAAGTTGGAATTGAGCATATAGTAGATTTGAGAGTGTATTAAAAATTGACAAAACAAAATTCGGGGTACACTTGTGGCTAAATTTAAAGTTTGGATAAAAAAAAATTGGGACAAAATTAATACTAAACTTAAAGTTGGGGTTTTTTTAGGGAATTAGGCAAAATTACGGTACAAATGAAGGCTTTTTATATTCCACCGTTGCTACTTATAGGCTATGAAGCACGGACACGTTGTCCAAGCTTCCGTGTCGTGTCCGACACGTGTCGGACACGTCGACACGGTCGGACACGCGGTCAACTTTTATCGACACACGTGTCGACGCGTGTCCGGAAGACTGATGGAGGGTGGAGGCGAGGGAGGGCGAGGGAGCAGAGGCCGTGAGCGCCGGCGAGACGGAGCAGAGGCCGCGAGCGCCGGCAAGACGAAACCACGAACGGACCACCGCGACGGCGAGAGACGGCTAGAGAAAGAGCCAAACAGAGAGAAAGAAGAGAGAAGGTAAACTCCCGCCGGCGAGACGAAGCCACGAACGGACCACCGCGACGGCGAGAGACGGCCAGAGAGAGCGGTGAGGGCCGCCACTGTTGCGATGGATCGGTGACAAGAGGAAGAGGAGAGGAGGGAAGGGGGTCGTGCGGCGAGCGGCAAGGAGGATAGGAAAAGGAGGGCTCGGCAGCTCGCTAGGGTTTTTCATAAAGAAATCCAAAAAAATAAGAAAGGAGGGTCTGATGGCGTGCGAGGGGGAGGGGGAAGTGACAGCTCACCTGTCACTGTCAAGTGGGGAGGGAAAAAGTAAAATAAACTTGGGGTGGAGGGAAAAGGACGAACGAAAGAGGGGTGAATTTTGGGGATTGTTTTTTAATGGGGATTGTTTTTTTAATCGGAAAATTAAATAAATGAAATTAAAAAATGATTTCGAAAAATAAAAATATTAATTTATGAATAATGATAAATTTTGGTTATTGTAGAAAATTATAGATTTATTTAAATAAATTGATTCTAATTTTTTATTAATTATTAGTTTCATCGATAATTTTTATTAAAATTAAAAAGATGTTTCGCATTAATTATGAATATATCTTTCGAATTTCAAATGAATTGATTTGTTAATATTATTAGTGTAAATTTATTATAGGTTTTTTTTAATTAATTATTTATTTATGAATTTGAATCAAATTAATTAAAAATAAAAATATTCATTTAATATACAACGTGTCGCAATTCTCTATTTTTTAGAAATGATGTGTCGACGTGTCGTGTCGTGTCGGACACTCGTGTCGTGTCCTGTGTCGGTGCTACATAGCTTATAGGAGAGGGGAGGGAGAGGGAGTGGACGCGTTTTCATGATTCTGCTCCGATGGCTACTTCGCCTTCTCAACTTCCACGCTCCGTGTCTCCAAATTCTGACGAAGAAGAGGTTCTCTCTTTCTCTCACTCTGTGTTTGGTCCTTAGTAATTTCATGAGGGGCTTCGAGATTTCTTGCTTTTTGAGGAAAAGTGAGGATTTATGTCATGTTTTTCCCATAATTTCTGAACTTGGTCAGATCGAAGGAGGTAAGCTGGAGAAAGACAGTGTAGTGGAAAACTTGCCATTCAGAACAGATACTCTCTCAGATTTTTTCAACTTTGTTCAATTTATGGATGTTGATTCAGAACCCATTTGTCTTTTTTTTTTTTTTTTTTTTTTTGATTAGGTGAATCTGTACTTGAAGATCACCAAGACAGTGGCCATGAAAGCTAGGAGAGATTCGACCGTGAAGCATATCAAAGCATTGATTCAGGACAAGGAACAAATCGATGAACATAGTCAGCTGCTATTTTTCAGAGGCGATCATCTTGAAGATGGAAAAAGACTAGTTGATTATGGCATCCAGGGTGACTCCACGCTCCATCTCATCCTTCAGGACTCAACTAGGATTGTGGTAAATGTCGAGATCTCATTGACTCAGAAAAACTCGCTGGTCGAAGCACGGAAATGGGATACCGTCCAAGATGTTAAATTGATGATTCAAGCCAAGGAAGGGATTCCACTGGATAATTTTGATCTGGTATTCAGGGGAAAGTTGCTTGCAGAGGACAGGACCCTCGCCTCGCTTGACTTGCTGCAAGAGCCCACATTTCATTTGGTTTTCCATCCCAAAGATGATGTGTCAATTATTGTTGAAATGTCCAGCCGTAGAGTCACATTAAGTGCTAAATTTTGGTACACTGTGCGTGATGTCAAAGCCATAGTCGGAGCGATGATGTCGGCAGAGGTGATGAGCTTACATATGGTCTATCAGGGGAAGCAGCTTGACGATCACAAGACCTTAGCTTGTCACAACATTGCGGATGGCTTTGTCTTACAATTGGTGTCTCCTGCATTTCAGATATTTGTCAAGAGCTGGAATGATAAGACTGTTGTTCTTCAGGTTTGCAGGTCTGACACAATTAAGGAAGTGAAGATAAAGCTTCTTCATAAGCTGCAGGTGAGTGTGCCAGCTGAACGGCACCATATTTCTTATGTGGGAAAAAGGCTGGCTGATGACCTTGACCTAGTGAGTTATGGCATCCAGGAGAATTCGACTCTCTCTGAGACTATCTCGTAGTAAATAAAATGCCTTGAGTTTGTAACTACTGAGTGAACAGCATCATAGTTCTGATTTCGCTTGCTGAATTAGAAGGAATTTTGAAGAGAAAGCAGGAAATTTGTGTCTGACATTTATGCAACAGATGTTAATTTTCTTGGTATGTCATTAGTACTTCATGTGCGATGAAGGTCCAATGAATATCTCTGCTTCCTTACTTTGAATATCTGGACATCGTAGAATCACAGCAGTACATTAGATTGCCGCTTATTCTGTTTAATGAATGTTGTTTGCTGAAAGCTTGATGTTAGACCTGCCTATTTCAGTAGAAGCACCCCGGAACACTTCTGCTCTTGATCGGCAGCACCAGATAGAACTCGGAGGGAGGTCTAATTTTTCGATTTAGTAGTTGTTCCGTGGTTGCTAAGAATTTCTGGAATCGATCTATGCAAGCAAAAGTTTGAGCACATGATGGTTTTCTTGTATATGATTTCGCATATCATTATCCGGAAAGAAATATACCCACGACAGAAGCGGTAAGACGATGAGTCAGGAAGTCTTTTGCGATTATCGTTTGTATACATTGACACCTTTTCGGCTCTATAAACTGCGACCTATTTTGAAAGCAACTCTTTGGGTTTACTAGTTTACCTGCCTGATGCAAGTCTGAGTCTAGAAGTCTTTCATTAAGTGAGCCGTCGAGCGGTCTTGTGGTCTTTGTGACACTACCAAAGTGCCCATCTTCCACTGACCCAAATTTTTAGCAGAAAAATGTCCTTAGAAAAAGAAACTCAACAAGAGAGACAACCTGGTTTCGGAAGATTTTATTCAAGTCTTTACAATTTGCATATACACTAACCACTAATCACTTCTCACCCTTTCCCTTCTTCAGACACTTGGGTAACTGTGCTGAGATGACTCTGAATCTTCTTAAGTCCTTGTCCATGTTTGGACCCTGATCCATGCTCTGTCAACGAGGATGCGTTGTTCAAAGGACTTTGCCCTTTTGATCACAACGTTCTCATCGATCCACCGCCAGATGAACCCTTTGATTTCCTCCCCCACGATTGCTTCGACACCATGGCAGCATCATGTGAGGGTGTCTGTACTCCAATACCCAAATTCTGGTTTCTCCTAGAATGTCAGGTGGTTTGCAATGATCCTTGAGTCCGGACATCAGTAGATGCGGCTGATTTGCAGTGCCGCCTCAGATGCTTCGTCGCGCTAGAGGCACGCTTGGAAGGTGAGCTCTGAGGTGAGCCAAAGCCTTTAGATAGTAGGCGTCTTAGTGAGTCCTGCGGGTCCTTAATGTTTCACAAGAGCAAGTCCAGGCTTCCTGCCCCGGTTTGCCTCATATCCGCTGCAACGACAAGTTTGCACATGGAGAACAAGATCATTGTTATCACGCTAAATGTGTTAACGATGAATAATCTTTAGGTGATTCTAGATGCATTTTTTAGGAGGAAAAGCAGAACCAACATTCCGATGGTGATTGGATGGAACGGTCTCTGGCGTCTTCCAGAGGATCAACCAGCTGCAATTTGAGCTGCGGAGTCGAATCAAACTTGCTCAGCTGCATTAGGATTCAGAGCATTAGTTTCTGCCCTATGCTTATTTTCACGATCATGCTTTATGAAACGTTCATTATGACAAGGACTTCATGAAAGTGATCTCAATGCTATTCCTTTCAATGTCCTCCTTATTTGACAGATCGGCCTCGTGTCTCTCGGTAAATCGTCAAGAAGCGATATGGTGCAAAATGAAGCTGGTTTTGGGATATAATTAGAATGTCTCCATAAGTTAAATCTGCATAAAATTGTGTAATCACGCTTTGCATATTCTCGAACTGATCATCTGACCATTCGATTGTGTGATGCACGGAAAAATGGAGGCGCTGAAAGAGGAGGTTGAGCAGTGACCGCGCCCAACTCAGGGCATTGGCAGAGGGACCTTCCCGTCCGATGGGAGCGACGTGCTTTACATCCATGGGAAACCCGATCTGCAATTCTTGCTCCTTTTTGTTGTCTACACCGATTCAAAATGCCGAACTCTTTTGTCAGTTTCAATGTCTGCATATCATCGGTTGTTGAGTGCTTAACAAGCATGATAATCGGTGTTTCCTTCCACTAAAATGCCTCTTAAAAAAATCAAGTTCCCCTCCCAATTGATGCGATGGTAATTCTCTCGTCATGCGGCTTCAGATGAAGGGGGATAGGATTAGATTCGACTTCTACTGTTAACATGATAACCGGCAGGCGATAAACATTTCCTCTGCGACTAATTGTTGATGTCGACATACTACTTAACTCATATTCACCTACTCGAAATGAGGGAAACAGAGTCAACACGCACTGAATATATGCGAAATATATCTCAGGCCTTTGAGGAGGCCCTTCACTTTCATCGGCATTCCCTCTGAGAACTAGCGGTCGTTCTAGGATGGCTCTGGAGCTTCAGTTAGGGGGAAGCATTAAGAAGGTCGGTTAACCATTCCAGACAAGAAGAAACTCGGAAAATTCTGTCACGCCAGACTCACATGTATGATTATGTTGAGAAAACGCCAAGGCGATCCAGCTCCTGTCGGTCGGACAGTCAGTCAGGAATAGAAGCTCGACCAGCTTGCCATTGCTCGGCCCGACTGGCGCAATGCCATTCTGAGGATCATTAAACAAGTTCGGTATGGGAGATCAAAAATGAAAATATAAAAACAATTTTTTTATTTAAAAAATTGTAAATAATGTCCACGTTAATATAAGCTGTATCACATGAGATAAAAAGTATTCATGTCAACGATTTCCAGCTAAAATTGGCTAGAATGACTATATTGACAAATTGTCAAAGGTTTAAGATTAAATTGACAAAGTTGAAATAGATTTACGATTTTTTGGTAATTTTCCCTAAAGATAAAGCCCCTAAGTATGCTATTTGTGATGGTAAAAGCATCTTCTCATGGTTTGATCCACTGCATCTTTATGCGGCCATTTCTGGAGAAGTTTTCTGCTAGATGGTTTATGATTAGGGCTTTCATTGCAAGCCATAGATGGAGACTGGGTATGGCCAATTGCAAGATCAGAGGAATTGGCCGTGATTCAATCTGCCCTATGTGGTGCTGTCTATTGTCATCCATGACAGGCTGATCAGGTGGTTTGGAAGGCAGCTTCTTCAAAGAAATTGTCAGGTGATAGTGCATGGAGCAGCATAAGAATTTCAGCAAGGTAAAAGGCATGGCACAAATTAATATGGTTTACTCCAAACATTCCAAAGCATGGTTTCATCTGTTAGCTTGCTATATTGGATGAAAACTCAATGAGGGTAGTATGCCTATCTCGAATCCAGAAATCACCTGTTCAGGGAATGCGTTGCCGCTAAGGAGGTTCAGAGCAAAAAGTTTATGGCAAGCGTGGAGTTACTTGAGCTCGTTTCAGCCGGGACTCAGAGTCGAAGTGGGCATGTAGTACTTGGAAAGGCAAATCCATCTCAAATATGAGGTTTAAACTAGTGACTTTAAGAGTTTTCCTAATGTGGACTACATTAATTGTTATTGTAATTTACTGTTTTTACAGCTACTGTAAAACAGGGCTGGTCTGATGTGAGATAGAAGGTTTCTTAATTAGTTTAATATGAGACTGGCTAGTGTGGGCCGAGTTGAGCCTGGCCCGTAATGAGGGGACCTGATTGAAAACTCTATAAATAGTGCTCAAGTCTCTCCTCTAACCCTAATTCTCACATGTATCCTCACCTAAGGGGCGTTTACCTAACGCTACACGTGAGGGGGCCGCCTCATTGAGCCAATGATACGGAGGGCAATAGAGGAGAAGGACTTGCGCGTGGAACATTGTGTTTCCGCTTCCGCTTCAAGAACAATGGATCCCAAAACATGTGCGTTAATCTTTCTACTCAATTATGCATGTTTTTGTTTTAGTTATGGAGATCTTGGAGTTACGCAATTGGTGTCTTACATGTGGTATCATAGCCTCCATAACCCTAGAACACGAACGCAAAGGATTTTGCCCTAATTTGAGATTTTCGAGATTTTTCGTTCAATAAAAATTAAATTAAATTATATATATTCGGATTGGGCTCGACGAGACGAAGAGAACCATAGGCGGCGCGTCGCCGGAGGAGGCTGTACGCGCCCCCACGCGCAGCCACGCGCCGCCCGGGTGTCGAACACGCGCCGCGTGTGAGCTCCACGCTCCGCGCACTCAAGCGGCGCGTGCAGGTGCGTGGAGTGTCCATTCGGCGCGTGGTTGGTGGCGTTGGATTCGTATTGGCATGTTCTATCTTGTGGTATATTCATTTTACATGTTTGATGATTTTATGGATGTGAAAATACATGCAAAGCCTTAAATACGTGTATTTTTAGTGTATTTTTGCGTATTTTTCTTGTATTTTCTGTATTTTTGGAAATACTTGTGTTGGGTTATTGTATGTTATCACATAAGCATTATAAAAGTGTGATTCATTAATAAAAATTAAACTTTATTGTATTTTATTAATGAATAAGGCAGTGTAATTAGCATGGCATGTGATTTGAGTGATATGATGCCCATATCACTAAAATTAAATCACATGTATATGATGTATGTGAGATGTAAAGATTATATCCCTGGTATGAGAGAGTTTCAAAGATTCAATTGAGTTGTAATCGCCAAAGTGGCACACTTGATTGGGTTTGAGAAATTTCAATCTCGTATATTGATTGGGATGTCTCCTGATCTAATGCATAATCATACTCCCAAAGGAGGTGATTGTGTATTAGTTCATGGAGGGATAGATGATAGTGTGGTGGAGGAGTGACCAATCATAATGGTTCATATGCCCAAAGGTGATGAATTCACGAAGATTGGAATATATTCTCATAACCGCTATCGTGTGGGGAGTGTACAATTGCATGTCATGTATTCTGCTCAAAGGTGATTATGTGATTTTACATATAACTCTCTGGATGTGTACTTGTACGTGAAGTTACACAATACTCACATGATGCTAATTATATATACTACTTGTCTTTCAGTCACCTTTTCTGTAAACGGTAACTCTGTCACTATTGAGATTCTTGCTGGTTCAAATTTTAAGAAATGGAGAGAAGATTTTCTGTTTGCTATGGAGATGGCAGATGTTCATATGGCTCTTACTTGTTGATTGATTGGCGCGGATCTTACTCGCCGAGAGTACGAAGCTCAAAAGCTCATTTTACTGCATGGGAAAAGAGCAATAGAATATGCTTACTATCGATGAAGCGTTCCATTCAGAACACTTGAAAAGTGGTTTGCTTGCCTGCACTGCACCGCTAGGCGATGATGGAAGCCTTGATGGCTAGAAACCGTGTGTCGCCTAATGCTTTGAGATAGGAACACACCCGCAAACACTATTTACTATGAAGTATGATGGTTCTGGTGAAGTTAGAGATTATGTTATGAGAATGGTAGATTTGCAGACAAAGCTTGAGGCTCTCAATGTTGTTATTCCCACTGCTTGCATTGTGCATCAAGCTCTAAATAATCTTCCTCCTGATTTTGGGATTATCAAGACCAATTATAGTTCCCAAGATGAAACCTGGTCAGCTAATGACTTAATTGCAAGGCTGGTGGCAGAGGAAGAAAAATTGAAGAAAGATAAAGGGCACATTGCCCTTTATGCTTCTAATTTTGGCAAAGATAAGGGAAAGAAGGTGAAAAATTATACTCATAAGGGCAATTCTGAAGTTGCTGGACTTTCCAACAATAAAGGAAATTCTGAAGATGCTGGACCTTCTAACGGTTTGGGTCCCAAGAAAACATTCACCAAGAAGGATGGTGTTTATTGCTACTTTTCTAGGGAGAGAGGACATGTAAAGAAACGCTGCAGCAAGTTTAAGGCTTGGTTGTCTAAGAAAAATAAGAGTGAGCCTAAAGGTAATGATTCTTTGGCATTTGTTTATGAATCCAATCTATCTGAAGTTCCGACCAATTCCTGGTGGCTAGATAGTGGTGCAACTAATCATGTTGCATTTACCATACAGGGGTTCATAAACCGAAGGATGCCAAATCAGGATGAATCAAAGCTCACTGTTGGAAACAGCGTTGGAGTTGACGTCGAGTTCGTGGGAGATGTTATTTTGATTTTAGATTCTGGTTTTCGGATGGTGTTGAGAAACACTTTTTACATACCTTCTTTTAGGAGGAATTTCGTTTCTGTGTCTTGTTTGGACATGTGTGGATACTCTTTTGAAATAAAGACTAGTACTATTTCCATGTTTTATGATTCAAATAAGATTGGGTGTTGCAATTTATCCGATGGATTATATCGATTGAGTTTATCTCCCAACAACATGTATGTTGCTTATTCAGTTGAAAAAGGTGTTTCCAAAAGGTCTCTACCTAAGGAACAGTCTTATGCTTTATGGCATAAACGTTTTGGTCACATCTCTAAAGAAAGAGTAGAAAAGCTTATAAAGGCTGACATCTTGCCTACTCTTAAAGGTGATCAAGAGACTTGCGTAGACTGTTGCAGAGGTAAGATGACTAAGATAAAGAAGAAATCCGCCGTACGAAGTTCAACTTGTTGGAGGTTATTCACACTGATATTAGTGGACCGTACACAGCTACTTTGTGCAGAAATTTTTATTTCATCACATTTATTGACGATTATTCCCGATATGGATACTTATACTTGATTAAAGAAAAATCTGAGTCTCTTGACAAATTCAAGATTTTTCGGACTGAAGTGGAGAAACAGTTGGGAAAAGTTATAAAGATTGTCAGATCTGATCGTGGTGGTGAGTATTTTGGTAGGCACGGTGATGCTGGACAACTTAAAGGGCGGTTTGCTAAATACTTAGAGGATTCTGGAATGATAGGTCAGTTTACTATGCCCGAAAGTCCTGAACAAAATGGTGTAGCTGAAAGGCGCAATCGTACTCTTATGGACATGATGAGAAATATGATTAGTAGGACCAATTTACCTAATTTTCTATGGGGTGAAGCTTTGAAAACAGCTCTTTATATTCTAAATCGCGTTCCTAATAAAGCGGTTCCATTGACTCCTTTTGAGTTATGGACTGGACGTAAACCTAGCTTGAATCATCTTAAAGTTTGGGGATGTCCAGCAGAAGTGAAGTTATATAATCCAACATTGAGTAAGCTGGATTCTAAAACTAATCGGTGTTACTTCGTGTCTTACCCAGATCATTCAAATGGGTATCGGTTTTATAACCCTAATGGAGGTACAAGAATTGTGGAATCTCAAACTGCAAAATTTTTGGAATTTGATGTAGCTGAAAAGGATAGCTACTTACAAGCTATCGAAAATGATAGTATGGTGGGGATTACTGGATCCTTGTCTCAACCTATGCAGACAATTATAGAGCTTCCTGCGCCACAAACTAACCCTGTTGTGGCTCAAGATCCTATTGTTGAGACAATTCCTAATGAAATTCCTCAACCCCCTCAAATTCAAAATGAGGTTGAAGTAGCTCCACTCAGAAGATCAACTAGGGAAAGACGTTCAGCTATACCACCAGACTATGTTGTCTACCTAAGAGAACATGATTATGATATTGGTTGTGTTGTTGATCCGGTAACTTATACGGATGCCATCTCATGTCCTCAATTAGATTTGTGGCTAGATGCGATGAAAGATGAGATGCAATCTATGAAACACAATGGTGTTTGGGAGCTTGTTGAATTACCTGAAGGTTGTAAACCTATTGGCTGCAAATGGGTATTCAAGACTAAAAGGGATTCCAAAGGAAAGATTGAAAAATTTAAAGCCAGACTGGTAGCTAAGGGTTTCACTCAAAGAGAATGAATAAATTATGAAGCAACATTTTCTCCAGTTTCTTCTAAAGATTCCTTTAGAGTGATCTTGGCATTGGTAGCTCATTTCGATATGGAGTTACACCAGATGGATGTTAAGACTTCTTTTCTTAATGGAGACCTTGATGAGGAGGTTTATATGGTGCAGCCTGAAGGTTTTGCAGTAGATGACTCGGGTAAGCTTGTTTGTAGATTGAAAAAGTCTATTTATGGCCTTAAGCAAGCTTCTAGACAATGGTATTTCAAGTTTCATAGTGTTGTCACTTCATTCGGATTTATTGAGAACAAAGTAGATCAGTGTATATACACCAAGATCAGTGGGAGGAAATATATTTTTCTCATACTTTATGTAGATGATATCTTGCTTGCTAGTAGTGATATTGGTTTATTGCATGAGACAAAGCGGATGTTATCGAAAATTTTTGATATAAAAGACCTTGGTGATGCGTCTTTTGTTCTTGGCATTAAGATCCATAGGGATCGCTCATGCCGTTCATTGGGTTTGTCTCAGAAGGCATATATTGATCGCATTTTAGAAAGATTCAGTATGCAAGATTGCAAACCAGGAATTGCTCCTGTTGTTAAGGGTGATAAATTGAGTCTTTCACAATGCCCTAATTCAAATTTTGAGAAAGCTCAAATGAAGGATGTACCTTATGCTAGTGTGCTTGGAAGTATCATGTATGCTCAAGTTTGCACTAGGCCAGATATTGCTTTTGCAACAGGGCATCTAGGCAGATATCAGTCTAATCCAGGACTCGATCACTGTGTTGTTGCCAAGAAGGTTTTAAGGTACTTAAAGAGAAGAAAAGATTATATGATGATTTATAGACATGTTCCGACTTGCAACTAGTAGGGTATTCAGATGCAGATTTTGCTGGTTGTCAAGATGATAAGAAGTCAACGACAAGATACATATTTATGTTGGCAGGGAGGTGCAGTATCATGGAAGAGCGAAAAACAGAAATCCATATCTTCTTCTACCATGCAAGCGGAGTTTGTAGCATGTTTTTCAGTTGCTACTCAAGCTATTTGGCTCCGGAACCTCATTAGGGAGTTATTTGTTTTTGATTTTGTGGATAGACCCATACAGTTATATTGTGACAATAACTCTGTAGTGTTGTTTATTAATAATAACAGAAGTCTCAAAGGGTCTAAACACATGGAGGTCAAGTTTTTGACTATAAAAGAATCAGTGCAGAATGGTGATGTCGCAGTAGATTATATTCCTACAGATGATATGGTTGCAGATCCACTAACTAAAGGCCTACGCCCGTGTGTATTGATCGACATGTCATTAGTATAGGCCTAGGAGCGTCTTGGGATGCTGTTATTTAGTGGGAGCTGTGTTTTATTTTTATTTTTTGAATAAAGTTTACATCTGTTTTGTTACAAATTTAGTAACAGTTTGATATATATATGTCAACTTTTGCATTCAATAAATATTTTTTGAATAGATTATTATTATGTTGAATATATATATTGTTAAAAGTCTCAAGGTATTACTTAAACCTTGAGTGAAGGCTAGGGGCATCCGGACATCCGGTTATTAGCCTTGTGCATATGTATTGTGATACATAAAGAAAGGTTAACTGTAAAGACAAGACATATGTGGGTTCATTGGAACCATAAAGCATTCTCTAGTGGCACAAGTTTTTTGTGTCGCGCTAAGGTAAGAGAATGGTGACTGACAAATGGGATCTCTCTATGAGAGATGTTATCCATTTGACACGCTACCATATTGAATCCATGTCAATAAAGTTAAGAGCACTCGTGACCATGGAAGGCTCTGTATGTATACATGCAGTTACCGCCATGATTCGGTGTTTGAGACTTTATGAGATAGGATTGACTATTAAGAATTATCTCTGGACCAATGTGCGCACATAAGGTACGATTTCAATTAATATAGTCCAAGTGGGAGAATGTAAGAGTTTTCCTAATGTGGACTACATTAATTGTTATTGTAATTTATTGTTTTTACGGCTACCGTAAAACAGGGCTGGTCTAATGTGAGATAGAAGGTTTCTTAATTAGTCTAATATGGGGCTGGCTAGTGTGGGCCGAGTTGAGCCTGGCCAGTAATGAGGGGGCCTGGTTGAAAACTCTATAAATAGTGCTCAAGTCTCTCCTCTAACCCTAATTCTCACATGTATCCTCATCTAAGGGGCGTTTACCTAACGCTACACGTGAGGGGGTGAGGGGCCGCCTCATTGAGCCAGTGATACGGAGGGTAATAGAGGAGAAGGACTTGCGCGTGGAACATTGTGTTTCCGCTTCCGCTTCAAAAACAATGGATCCCCAAACAGGTGCGTTAATCTTTCTACTCAATTATGCATGTTCTTGTTCTAGTTATGGAGATCTTGGGGTTACGCAATTGGCATCTTACATTGCATGGCAGTAGCTTTTTGTTTTCTAGCAATACTATTTTCTCTAAGATCCATCTTAATGTTCTGTATGGGCTAAGAGACTTGAAGATTAGTGAAACCTGGCATCTCCACATTATGTGGGGATGTGTGGCCCTTGGAGGTCGATTGTAAAGTGAGGCTTGTTGTTGCATTTTGGTTACCCTTCTAACAGATTTAACTCTGCTTTGTACATCGGATCAATAAAAGTGCCCAGCAAAGTCTCTTTTTAGCTCTTTTTTTTTTTTTCTCCTTTTTCCTTTTTTTTTTTTTTTTTTTTTTTTTTGTGTTCGGATGATCTGGCCCTCCAAAGCAGCAAAAGCAGTGACAAAGCAAGAAGCAAAAGGGGTAGGCGACTTTTCCATTCGCCCCCTCCCTCTCCATCTTCTTCACGAAGTAATCGAACCGATCGTACAAGCAAAACCCATCACGCTCCATTTGCATCCTCAAAGGCTCTCGGACTTAAAAGCCGAAGAAGTTTGAGAACTGCGGGGATCCGGATTTTAGTTTAAAGATTTTGAGAATTATGATTAAATTTCTAAAATTTAGAAATTGAGTGTGAATGATTTTGGACGAAAATGCCCCTGTCCATGGTGTGAAGAATGGCACCGGACAGGCTGACACACGTGGTATTTGTCCGGGGAAAGGCTGTTATATTCGTAGAGATATAAAACAGCATATAAGTTATATGGAAGTCACTAATTCATAATTTTTTTCAATTTTGCGCTAATCACCAACTTTCTTTTTTCTTTTTTTAACGAAAGATAATCACCATTTTGAAAGTGAAAAAGTGGACTTGCTGAAATTTTCTTTGTATTTTCTTAGTTTTATGAAACGACCCTTTGAAAAAGGCAAAGGCCTAATTCCCTAAAAGAAGGGCCAAACTTTAGATCTAGTCTTAATTTTGTCCTGAACCTTTTTCTTTTTTTTTATGACCGAGGACTACGCCACATGCCCCCCATGCTCAAAAGGGGCCTAAGGACCGGGCCCTATACCTCGGAGAAGACTAACGCAACAACCCACCATCATGGCCTCCCACTTAAATCGCTAGCAACGTAGAGTTTCGAACTCTCGACCTCAGCGATGAGGGAGGGATTCTCAACCAACTGCGCTACCTACGGATGAGTGTCCTGAACCTTTTTTTGTCTTTAAAAAAATCACAAACTTTAGGTCTAATATCAAATCTATCCCAAACTTTTTTTTGTTGAAAAGAAAAATCACCATTTTTTACTCCAATCTTAAATCTTCTCCTACTAGCAGTCGTCGCCAATTTACATATTCTAGAACGGTTTTATTTTAAAAGTTAGTGATGTTTTTTAGACAAAACAAAATTTAGGGTAGCTAAACTTAAAATTTCAGTAAAGAAAAGTTCGAGACAAAATTGAAAGTGGACTTAAAGTTTAGGGTATTTTTAGAGAATTAGGCAAAAATACATTATAAATAAAGGTTTATTATCTTTCACCGTTACTACTTGCAAGTGAGGGAGAGGGAGTGGACGTGTTTTCATCTTTCTGCTCCGATGGGTAATTCGCCTTCTCAACTTCCACACTCTGTGCCTACAAATTCTGACGAAGAAGAGGTTCTTTCTCTCTCTGGGTTCTTATGTCGTGTTTTTCCCATATTTTCTGAACTTGGTCGGATCGAACGAGGTAAGAAAATGTAGTGGAAAATAACCATTTTAAAATGAAATGCCTTGTTGAAACAGGAAAATCAGTGCGGTCAGTATTTTTTTTTTTTTTTTTATGTTACCGTTCCATTTGAGATTTTGCTTGCTGAATTTCTAATTTCAAGGCAGTGGCTAATTAAATACTTGGAAAAAGTATAGGGGCTTTGTGATCGACTTGCTGTTCAGAACAGATATACTCTCAGATTTTTTCAACTTTGTTCATTCTATGGATGTTGATTCGATTTTTAGTTTGTCGCCGTCTTCGGAACCCATTTGCCTTTTTTTTTTTTGTTGCTTAGGTGAATCTGTACTTGAAGATCATCAAGACAACAGCCTTGAAAGCTAGGAGAGATTCGACCGTGAAACATATCAAAGCATCGATTCAAGACAAGGAACAAATCGATGAACATAGTCAGCTGCTCTTTTTCGGAGGAGATCATCTCGAAGATGGAAAAAGACTAGTTGATTATGGCATCCACGGTGACTCCACGCTCCATCTCATCCTTCAGGACTCGACTAGGATTATAGTAAAGGTTGAGATCTCGTTGACCCAAAAAAACTTGCTGGTCGAAGCGAGGCAACTAGATACCATTCAAAATGTTAAATTGATGATTCAAACCAAGGAAGGGATACAGCCTGATGAGTTCGCTCTGGTATTAGGTGGAAAGGTGCTTGCGGAGGATATAACCCTCGCCTCACTCGACTTGCTGCCAAAGACCACCTTTCATTTGGTTTTCCATCCCAAAGATGATGTGTCAGTTATTGTCGACATGTCTAGTCGTAGAGTCACATTAGGCGCTAAATCTTGGTGCACTGTGCGTGATATCAAAGCCATTGCTGGAGCATTGATGTCTGCGCAGGTCATGACTTCGCATATGCTCTATCAAGGAAAGCTTCTTGAGGATCACAAGACATTAGCTTGTTACAGCATTGCGGATGGCTCTGTCTTACAATTGGTGTCTCCTTGCTCCATTTCAGATATTTGTCAAGAGCTCTAGTGGTGAGACTTTTGTTCTTCAGTTTGCAGGTTTGACACGGTGAAGGAAGTGAAGGATAAGCTTCGTCATAAGCTGCAGATCTATCTATTCAGCAAATAAATAGAAGTTTTATCTATCAATATGTATGGTCTTGGACCATTAATAATGATTTTTCTTTAGAGTTCAGTCACTTAATAGATCCACTTACTTCTATTATGTTAATATTAATTACTACCGTTGGAATTTTGGTTCTTTTTTATAGTGACAATTATATGTCTCATGATCAAGGATATTTGAGATTTTTTGCTTATATGAGTTTTTTCAATACTTCCATGTTGGGATTAGTTACCAGTTCGAATTTGATACAAATTTATATTTTTTGGGAATTAGTTGGAATGTGTTCCTTCATCCTAAGCTGCAGGAGCGTGTGCCAGCCGAAAAGCTCAGAATTTCTTGCGTGGGAAAAATTTTGGCTGATGACCTTGACCTGGCAAGTTATGGCATCCAGGCGAATTCGACTCTCTTTATGACTATGTTAGGTTTGCGAGACTGGCACGGACAAGGAAGTGAAGCACAAGCTTCTTCATAAGGTGCAGGTGTGTACGCCAGCCGAACGGCACCATATTTCTTATATGGGAAAAAGGCTGGCTGATGACAATCCGGGCGGATTCGACTCTCTTTGACGTGTGGCGCCTGGAGGTTGATTGTAAAGTGAGGCTTGTTGCTGCATTTTGGTTCCTCTTCTAGCAGATTTAACTCTGCTTTGTACATTAGATCAATAAAACTGCCCAGCAAAAAAAAAAAAAAGGAGAAGGTAATTTCTCCATTCGCCCCTCTCTCTTTCTTCTTCACAAAGCAATTGAACCGATCGTACAAGCAAAATCCCGTCACGCCTTTCATTTGCATCCTCAAAGGCTCTCAGACTTGAGAGCCAAACCTCACACGCAGTTTGAGGAAGTTTGAGAATTGCAGGGGATCCGGATTTTAGTTTAAAGAACTATGATTAAAATTCGAAAATTTTGAAATTGAATTTGAATAACTTTGGACGAAAATGCGCCTATGGTACAAATAATGGCACCTGGCGCACACACACGAGCATGGTAATTGTCCGGCGAAAGACCTGTATCATCGATGAGCTAGAGGGTCAATCGAGACAAAGTCACTAATTCATAATCTTTTTCTTTTTGCAATAATCACCACTTTGTTTTTTGGACGAAAGATAATCACCACTTTGGAAGTTACTTTGGGAAAAAGTGGACCTGCTGAAATTTTCTTTGTATTTCCTTAGCTATATGGAAGTTGGAACGACCCTCTGAAAAAGGCAAAAGTACAGTACAAATGAAGGCCTTTTTATCTTTCACCGTTGCTACTTACAAGTGAGGGAGAGGGAGCGGACGTGTTTTTATCGTTCTACTTCAATGCTGCTTCGCCTTCTCAACTTCCAGTCTTCATGCCTCCAAATTCTGACGAGGAAGAGGTTCTCTCTTTTTCTCTCTAGTGTTTCATGTGATCCGTCCTTGGTTTCTTAGGAGCGCGAATGATAACTATTAGAAATTAATTTTTCTATTTTTATTTTATGGACAAGCTTCTAAGCAAAAAAAACGAAATTAATAACGACACAAAATTTATATTCTCAAAATAAAATTTCCTTTGATAACAACATAAAATTTTTCTCCCCTAAACAATCAACGAGCGGCGGCGGGGGCTAGTAGCAAGAGCAAGCAAAAAGAAGAGTTTTTATTCATTTTTGTTCTAGAAATAACAAAGTAAAAAAAAATTTACTTCTAATTTCCAAACTTGATTCTGGAGTTGAAATTTGTTCTAGAAATAAATAAATAAAATGAAATTTCTTTATCAAATAGGGTTGCGTTTGGTAACTCTCTCGAAAATAAGTATTTATGTTCTTTTATTCCCAAGAGTAAAAATGGAACATAAACACATTTGGCAAGTCTTTGTTCTTGAGAACAGATTTAGAATAGAAACAAAAAACAAAAAAAAAAAGTTGTTTCTTGTTCCTAGAAACAACTCAAGAAACAAGAATTAAGAATCAAGCTTTTTTTTTTCCTTTTCTTTTCTTATTTTTCTTATTTTTTTCTTTTCTCTTCCTCTCTTCTTCCCCTAGTTGGTCGCCACCTTGACACCGACCGGTGACTGGCCAAATGAGGCCCGACAACCTCGTCAGAGCCTCGCATGCCCTCAACAAGGTTGCTCCAAGCTTGCCAATCATCGGCGAGGCCCCTTGAGCCTCACTGTGGCTAGGGAGGCTCCCACAAGCCTCGCTATGGCTGGGCAAGGCACGACCTATCACACCCTAAAACTATAAAGAACGGGGATGACACAGCCATCCTTCTATGCAAAGAACGCAGCCTCAAACATAACCAATAACCCGATATCAACTTATATATATCTCAAACCATATATACATACATATTAGATAAACCAATAAATTGGTTGCAACATTAGAGTTTCTACAATCCGTCAAAAAGAAATATACATTTAGAACTCAACCAGTCCAACCACTAGCAAGGATTATGTGCACCACTTTCTTAAACCATACCCAAAAATAAAACTCCCAAAAGTTTCCCAGCGCTCTCGTCCTACTAATTGCTAACCTTGGGACCTGAAAACATGGAAGATGAATGAAATAAGCAACCACAGCTCAGTGAGTAAGTAGTATATATCGTAAAAGCATATCAAACTTCCACATTACATATTTAAAACTCAAGACATGGCTCATTATTGCCAAACAAAAATAGAATAACTTGCATGAACAAAATGCATTATATGTTACCTCAACCTAGCTATATCAAATAGCAAAATTTCTCATTCGTCATAATAACAGAACAAGCACAACCGATTTGGTTCAATAATCGGACTCATCCTATCTTGTATCAATAGTTCATTCCATGCTCAAAATCCAAACTCAAGGCCCTAGAGGTGGCTCTCACAAAAATACGTTATCGTGCAGCACTTAGCCATTGACCACATATAGCAAGAGTACAAGGCCCTAGAGGTGGCTCCCACGAAAATTCGTTATTGTGTAACACTTAGCCATTTACTATACATGTCAATAGTGCAAAGCCCTAGAGGTGACTCTCATATGACTCGAGCCCTTGACTACAAGGCCCTAGAGGTGACTCACACGAAATTTTGTTGTCATGTAGCACTTGGTTCTTTACTTGTTCACAACACATTTGATTTCCTCAACACAACACATATCATCTTTCAATAGTTATCACATTATCACATAAATCAATTGTACCAAGACAACATGCATAACCCTTCAAGAGAGGTTTGTCGAATCATCTCACAATAACTCAAAATTACCGAACACTATATCTATTTTTATACAACAAATAGGTCCTTACTTCTTTACACAAGTATATATCGATTACTCTTACCTTAGTACATGAGTTTCGCAAAACAAAAGAAGACATTAGTACTACTCACCTGGAGATGCCCCAAAATCAAATAACGTGTGTTATTTGATCCTTCGATCTCGCAATCCTATCAAATAAGTGAGAATTAACATTAAATTTAGGTAACACTCTACGTCAACCACAAAACGGGTATATTATGCCTTAGCGTTAACAAAACAATTCCTATGCGCTAATAAATTGCTTACTCAAAATAATTATTCAAGCATTTCGTAACGCGACACTTGAGCTTAAAACTTAGTTACGCTATAACTTTCTCTATCGAACCCCGTTCCAAACATACTTATAATCAATAGAAAGCCCTTTTAACATACTACAATAATCTCAACTTGATCATCCCAAAATCAAACCGAAAACTAACAAAATAAGGGCCTGAAGCTGCTGGGACGCATACTGTTCACTGCGCACGGGAAACTTTAAAATTTTGTTTCGAGCAAATCGTAAGTCCAAATCACGATCCGTAAAATCCCACGGCTCCACAACACCCTAAACTATCATTTCTACAAAAATTCATAGCTCAACGACTCCAAAATCGGACTTTTCCGCTCTATTTTCCAAAAATTTCGAATGGAGCCCTAAACCCGTAAATTACTTCGATTGGACAAAAGAGGGGCCTAATCTCTTACCGAGTGCTGCGTTATAAAGTGGAGTCGCCTTGGCGAGGCATCCGTGGCATGCATGTGCCAAAACCCCTTTCCTTTCTTCCCCCTTCTTTTCTTCTTCTTCTTCTTCTTTTTTCTCCTTTTTGGTCGAGGGAGCTCTAAGTTGCTTTTTAGCCGAGCCCCCCCTCCCCTCTCCTTTTTGCTTTATTGACTTTTCAACTCATTTTTCTTTTTCTTCTTTTGGGCCCCACCAACCAAATATTACACGACCTCACCCAGATCTAGCAAGGCCGAGCCTTGCCCGGCCATTGCGAGCCTCATCGGCCACTAGCGAAGCCCCTTCAAGCCTTGCTGTGGTTGGGCAAGGCTCGACCTCACCCAAATTTGGCAAGGATGAGCCTCACCTAATCAAGACGAGGCCGAGCCTCGCCTAGCCACGCAAGGCTCGACCTCGCCGGTGGCCGGGCAAGGTCGCCTTGCCCAATCAAGACAAGGCTTAGGGTGACCTCGCCAATCGCCAGTTGGAGGAATGAGAAAAAAAAAGAAATTAAAAAATGTAATAAAATTATTAATAAATTAAAAGAAATGTTAAGTTATAAAAATATATGGGGTCGTACCAAACACATTTCTCTCCTAGGAACAAGAATTTTGTGTAGTTACCAAATGCATTCAAATGTTTAGAAACTGTTATCGAGAACATAAACACAAAAAGTATTTCTAAAAAAAGATTGTTCCCTAAAATAAATACATTACCAAACGCAACCTAGATTTCTATTCCAAACCTATTCATGAGAACATATTTAAAAAAAAACAGAATGGTTATTATGTGTGCCCTTAATAATTTCATGATGGCTTCAATAATTTCTTGCTTTTAGAGGAAATGGGAGGATTTATGTCATGTTTTTCCATATTTTCTTAACTTGGTCAAATCGATCTTTTTGGTGAAACGCCTTGTTGAAACTGGAAAATCAGTGCAATCAGGAAATTTTTATATTTTACTTTTTTGGTATTGTCATTCCATTGAGATCTTGCTTGGTGAAAATCTAGTTTCAAGGCAGTGGCTAAGGCCTATTTGGTCACTGACCAAATAGTAAAAAATTCTATTCTTTTGTTCCCGAAAGTAGTTTTGGAACAGAATTGTGTTTGGTAAAATTTTAATTATCAGGAACAAATTTCTATTTTTTTGTTTTCGGAAGTAGATTTAGAACAGAATCAAAAATAAAATAAAAGTTGATTCTTGGTCGCGGGAACAATTCTAAAATCAACCCCATATTTTCTATTTTTATTTTCTTTTTTCTTGTTCTTCTTCCATTTTCTTCTTCTTCATCTACTGCCACCACCGCGGTTGCCGTTCACCGCCCACCATCACCGGTTGCCGAGGCAAGCCCAGCCACGGTGAGGCTCGCCCAGCCATGGCTTGGTCGAGCCTCACCGAGGGCCGGCAACACTTCGTGAGGTCGCCGGCCCTCGTTTGGCTGGTCGCCGATTATCCTAAGGCTAGCAACCAGCCACTTGAAGAAGAAGAATAGAAGAGAGAAAGAAAAAAAAAAAAAGAAGAAAAAAGAAAAAAAGGAAAAATGTAATAAAATTATTTAAAAATTAAAGAAAATGATTTGGAGTAGAAATTTTTTAGCACGGTACCAAACACAATTCCATTCCGGGAATTGAAATTTTGGACAATTACCAAAAGGCTTAAAATGCTTAGAAATTATTCCCGAAAACAGAAGTATTACCAAAGGCGCCCTAAGTTAATACTTAAATAAAAGTTTTAGAGGCTTTGCGATTGACTTGCTGTTTAAAACAGATGCCCGGTTCATTCTTTCTCAGCTCTGTCAGGTTTTTCAACTTTGTGCAATCTATAGAGGTTGATTTGATTCTCAGTTTGTTGCTGAATCCCTTCTGTTTTTTTGTTGCTTAGGTGAATCTGTACTTGATCACCAAGACAGCAGCCCTGAAAGCTAGGAGAGATTCGACCGTGAAGCATATCAAAGCATCGATTCAGGACACAAAACAAATCAATGAACATAGTCAGCTGCCCTTTTTTTTGAGAAGATCATCTGAAGATGGAAAAAGACTAGTTGATTATGGCATGCACAGTGACTCCACACTCCATCTCATCTTGACTAGGATTACACTAGATGTGGAGATCTCATTGACCAAGAAAAATTGGTCGAAGCGAGGTGTCTGGGTACCGTCTGAAATGTTACATTGATGATTCGAGCCAATGAAGGTATACGACCTGATAAGTTTACTCTGGTATTCGGTGGAAAGGTGCTTGCAGTTGATAGGACCCTCGCCTCACTCGACTTGCTG
Organism: Eucalyptus microcorys; assembly: GCA_014182515.1. Classification (NCBI taxonomy): domain Eukaryota; kingdom Viridiplantae; phylum Streptophyta; class Magnoliopsida; order Myrtales; family Myrtaceae; genus Eucalyptus; species Eucalyptus microcorys. The sequence continues at coordinate 29,871,110 of CM024569.1, forward strand.
CCAGTTGCTGTCAATATGTTTTCCATCGCAAAGATGATGTGTCAGTTGCTGTCAATATGTAGGATCGCAGAATCACATTAGCCGCTAGATCTTGGGACACTGTGCGTGATGTCAAAGCCATAGTTGGAGCATTGATGTCTGCACAGGTCATGAGTTTGCATATGTTCTATCAGGGAAAGCTTCTTTTACAAGATTGCAGATGGCTTTTTCTTACAAATGGTGTCTCCTATGCTTCATTTCATGTATTGTCTGTAATGGTAAGACTGTTGTTCTTCAGGTTTATGGGTCCGACACAGCCAAGGAAGTGAAGAACAAGCTTCGTCAAAAGCTGCAGTTGCCTGTACCAACCGAATGGCAGGAAAAATGCTGGCTGATGATCTTGACCTGGTGAGTTACAGCGTCCAGCAGAATTCGACTCTTCTTGAGATAATCTCACCTCCTAGGAATTGGAATGCCTAGAGTTTGTAACTACTCAGTGATCAGCATCATATTTTAACTTGCTTGCTGAATTAGAAGGAATTTTAAAGAGAAAGCGGGAAATTAGTGTCCGACATTTATGCAACAGATGCTAATTTTCTTGGTATGTCATAAGTAAATCATGTGCGATGAAGGTCCAGTGTATATCTCTGCTTCCTTGCATTGAATATCTGGACATCGTAGAATCACAGCAGTACATTATATTGCTGGTTATTCTGTTTAATGAATGTCGTTTGCTGAAAGCTTGATCTTAGACCTACCTATCTCAGAACACTTCTGCTTTTGATCAGCAGCACCAGAGGGAACTTGGAGGGAGGTCTGATTTTTCAATTTAGTAGTTGCTCCGTGGTTGCTAAGAATTTCTGGAGTCGATCTATGCGAGCAAACGTTTGAGCACATGATGGTTTTCTTGTATATGATTTCGCATATCATTATCCACCCACGACAAAAGTGGTTAGACAATGAGTCAGGAAATCTTTTGCGGGCAGATGGTCGGTTATCGTTTGTATGCACTGGCATTATGTGTTTAGATGCCTTTTCATCTCTGTAAACCATCTATATTTCGAAAGCAACTCCTTGGGTTTACTAGTTTACCTGCCTGATGCAAGTCTGAGTCTACAAGTCTTTCATTAAGTGAGCCGCGGTGTTGCGGTCTTTGTGACACTACGAAAGTATCCATCTTCCACTGACCCAAATTTGTTAGCAGAAAAATGTCCTTAGAACAAGAAACTCAGCAAGAGAGACAACCTGGTTTCGGAAGATTTTGTTCAAGTCTTTACAATTTGCATGTACACTAACCACTAATCACTTCTCACCCTTTCCCTTCTTCGGACACTTCGGTAACTGTGCTGAGATGACTCTGAATCTTCTTTAGTCCTTGTCCATGTTCGGACCCTGACCCATGCTCTGTCAACGAGGATGCATCGTTCGAAGGACTTTGCCCTTTTGATCGCAACGTCCTTGTCGACCCACTGCCAGATGAACCCTTTGATTTCCTCCTCCGCGATTGCTTCGACACCATGGCGGCATCGTGTGAGGGTGTCTCTACTCCAAGACCCAAATTCTGGTTTCTTCTAGAATGTCGGGTGGTGCGCAATGATTCTTGAGTCAGGGCATCAGTGGATGAGGCTGATTTGCGGTGCCGCCTCAGATGCCTCGTTGCACTAGAGGCACGCTTGGAAGGTGAGCTTTGAGGTGAGCCAAAGCCTTTAGATAGTAGGTGTCTCGGTGAGTCCTGTGCATCCTTAATGCTTCGCAAGAGCGTGTCCGGGCTTCCTGCCCCGGTCTGCTTCATATCCGCTGCAACGACAAGTTTGCACATAGAGAACAAAATCATTGTTATCACGCTAAATGTGTTGACGATGAATAATCTTTCGGTGATTCTAGATGCATTTTGTAGGACGGAAAATGGGAACCAACCTTCCGATGGTGATTGGACGGAAGAGTCTATGGCGTCTTCCAGAGGATCAACCGGCTGCAACGTGAGCTGCGGAGTCGAATCGAACTTGTGCATCTGCATTAGGATTCAGAGTATTAGCTTCTGCCATATGCTTATTTTCACGATCATGCGTTAGAAACGATCATTATGACAAGGACTTCAGGAAAGTGATCTCAATGCTATTTCTTTCAATGTCCTCCTTATTTGATGGATCGTCCTTTTTCCTCTCCGTGAATCGTCAAGAAGCGATACGGTGCGAAATGGAAGCTGCTTTTGGGATATCATTAGAATGCATCATGCATTCGAGTCTCTGTAAGTTAATCTGCATATGATTGCCTAATAACCCTTCGCATATTCTTGAACTGATCATCTGACCATTCGACTCTGCGATGCCCAGAAAAATGGAGGCGCGGAAGAGGAGGTTGAGCAGTGACCGTACCCAACTCGGGGCGTTGGCGGAGGGGCCTTCCCATCCGATGTGAGCGACGTGCTTTACATCCGTGGGAAGCCCGATCTGCAATTCTTGCTCCTTTTTGTTGTCTGCACCGATTCAACATGCCAAACTCGCATCAGTTTTGGTGTCTATGTATCATCGGTTGTCGTCGAGTGCTTAACAAGCATGATAATCCGTGTTTCTTTCCACTAAATGTCTCTAAAAAGATCGAGTTACCTCCCAATTGATGCGGTAGTAATTCTTGTCATGCGCAGATGGAGGGGGATTGGATTAGACATGAGTCACTCTACCGTTAACATGATAACCAGCAGGCGCTAAACATTTTATGTCTAACCTATCGTCGGCGTCGACATACTACTTTAATTCATATTCACCGACTCAAAATGGAAAGGGAAACGGAGTCAGCACGCACCGAATATATGCGAAATATATCTCAGGCCTTTGAGGAGGCCCTTCACTTTCGTCGGCATTCCCCCTGAGAATCGGTGTTCGTTCTAGGATGGCTCCGGAGCTTCAGCTATGAATAGAAGAGTTAAGAAGCTTGGTTAACCATTCCAGAAAAGAAGAAACTCATAAAGTTCTGTCACGTCAAACTTACATGTATGATTATGTCAAGAAAACGCCAAGGCAATCCGGCATCCGTTGGCCAGTTAGTCAGGAATAGAAGCTCGGCCAGCTTGCCATTGCTCAGCCCGACCGGCACAACGCCATTCTAAGGATTGCTAAACAATTCGGTATGGGAGATCAAAAATGTCGAATGGCTGGCGGCGGAAGAGGTGGTCGCACTCTGAAGATGCCTTCCTAATGCTCAAAATGGTCGACCTTCGACGAGAGACAACGAGTTCTTATGACTTCCTTGCTTCGTCAGGAATGAAGATGGATTGACATGTTGCAGACACAGATCTGGTTGGGACGCGCTTGTCTGTTCCAATTTCTTGCCTTGCCAGTCAATCAAAAACCAGTTATTTTGACCCGGATTCAAGGGGCAAAATAAGGTTAAAAGCAGAAACCAGATATGCCAAAAGCTCTCTATATTTAGGGGGAAGGAGAGGAGGAGGCGGTTGAACGGGTCTCTCTAAGGAAGGCGCGGGAACAGCGGTTGGACAGTTCGTTATCCATGGAAGAAAGCCTGTGCTTTACCGGCACGCGCCATGCGCGACTCACGCCGACGACGCGAATGGGATAGTTAAGGGGTGCTCGGAAAAAGCGCAGTCTCACGGTCTGTTGATCGCCGGTGCAAAACTCTCAGTTCCTCCTTGTAAGGAAAGAAATGGGAAGTTTCACTGCACTTGATATTTGAGAAGGCGGCCATGTGATAATTTGAAAGCACCTCATAATTGTTCGACCAAGATTCTAGAGCGTTATGTGTATATCATTGAGCACATCGTTGTCAGAAGACGAAACATTAGATTAGCGTGAGTTTCAGTTAAATTGAATTTGGACAAGTTGTCGAATTGATCAATGCTATAACAATGAAATAAAGCTAATGATCAGGAGCTTTTCTCGGTCTACCTTTGCAAACCATTTTTTTGATTGTGATGCTAAGCAGATTTCGATGGCGCATGCAATTTTTCGGTACAATTTCCTTTGAGGGCCTCTTTTATAAGTCATGTAGATATATAAAAATGTATTTTTCAGTCTCATTCTCAGTTAGGCATCATTCGCACGGTTGAAATAAGTTATGCGAATAAACGCTAAGCAGTTGTTCTTAAATTTAAATCTGTTATATGGTAAGCTGGTTATTCATTCTTCAAAATCATTTCTAAGTTCAATTTGAGCGGATTTCCGTAGATTTACAAGGCTAAGGGCAGTTACTTAGATTTACAAGGCAATGGGCATGGTGAAATTTACCTATTAAACCTAATGAGCCACGAGGCAAGCACGGGAACAAAAGTTGTCGTCCTCGTTATTCATAAGTACAGTAATTTACGAAAGGTGACTTTCAACCTTTTCCAAGCATAACAAAACAGAAAGATCTTTCTTTCATCCAGTGTTTTTTATGTTGAAACAAGAACTGACTTCTCTAACCGAAGCCATGTCGTGGAAATTTATCTGATTAATGGCTTTTCTAGGGTCTCTCGAGGGATTAATCTCCCGTAGTGCCTTGTCGTAGAATGTTACAATGCTAGGCGTCGAAATCATGATAAGTATTCCTGGTTACGACGAGGCACAGCGAGAGATCTGTCCCCAGAGAGACCGTGGCCAGGCACCATTGTTTGGGGGCTTTTCTATGGTCCCAGGAGTCTTGTGCAAGACGATATGAGGACATCTTATGTAGAGGAATTTCTGAAAAATTAAGCTACCAGTGCATCAGAAGTTATTTGGGAAATGGGTCACGGTCTCAGCCTCGCACATCCAAGTCAAAGCTCTAGTTTTCCCTTCCAAACGAAGCTAGCCGTAGAAAAAAATACAGCAGACAATTAGAAAATAAGCTTAAGTTCTGAATTCCAGAGTCTCCTGCAGTAGTTGGTAACCTTCCCAAAATTATGAACTGTGTTCAACGACTGATAGTTTATTATACGTAGATTGAAAAGCAACGCGTGGATGGGGATGCATATGCCTGCGCTAGAAGCATGCCGCCCTTGGTAGATTTGATTCATTACGAAGCTTTCAGATCGTCCAAGCCAACACTAGCCTGCGTCAACAAAGTAGATACATTTTAGTGGACAATCTTGCGAGGCATTGAGAGCCAAACAAACAAATGGATACAACATTGATGCCATGAAAAATGCGAAAGGGGGCTACAAAGACTATGAATGAGAAATGCTAACATCATGTCCTCCTGTTTTCACATTATTCCTCTGGATTCAATGTGTTGTAGTAATTTTTGTCAAAAAGACGTCTTCAGGAAGGTATCGGTGAATATGTAAGAGTAAAGTTAGTCATGCCCGACAACCAAAATATAAAGATAGAGAAGAAAGAATGACTATGTGCCCAGCCACTTTTTGTCACTTAGAATGCTTTAATTTAGTGCCTCAATCATATATCAACCGTATGTGATACAATAAGAAATGTAACAGCAAATCAAGAGAAATTCCATCAGAAACATTTTACCAGAAACTTGTGATTCTCTTCCAGAAGAGGAGAAAAGCTAGTGCAGAATTTCTCCATGTCAGCATTCAAATCACCAGAGCCACCTATCACATCCATGAACTTTTTCCTATCAGGAGCAAGCTTCATGGCAACCTGCAATTCCCAGTACCCATATAAGGATAAAGCTTAGTAACAAAAAATTCTGATCCATTTTGACAAAAGAGGTTTTTTACTAAATTATGGATAAAGTATCTTTTCATGATCTGCAAAATGTTCAAGTCCATCTTCATTAAAAGCTCAACCACACATTAGACTTCAAAGATTTCACAGGATCCCTGGGAAGTCTAAGTTGAAAGGAAGGGTGTACTGGGTATCTTGAAGCCGGAGAATTAACAAATGTTGCAAAACGACAGTTAACATACAATATCTTCTTTTCTTTTGGCAAAAATAGATGGAGGAACTTCACAAGAAAGAAAGACTCAAATCCTAAGTTTTCCAAAGGATGTGATAATTGATGACAAGATAATCATTTTGCATTTTATGTCGATATTACTGAAAAGAGCGATTTTTCACGAGGTGTAGTAAGGATTGGTTTGGCATGAAGACATTACAGTGAAACTTGAGCTTGCAAGCCAGCCATGCCACTTTTTGAGAGTTTTGCCATAAGAATCTGAGCAAGCTTGTGACATCGTCCAATCCGGATGAGTAAGCAAGTTGCGAAACAGTTCGACCAGATAATCCATTGCTCTGTAGCATATCAAATATAAGCATAATGTAAGCAAGTCATCATGCCAACTGAAAGATACAGGTGATTAAGCAATGGATAGCTTGCTTAAAGGTTTGAAGACAACTGGTGGTCTAAAAAGGAATTCATTAACAGTGCAAAACTAGAAAAGATACTAAGGAAAATCCCCAGAGAAAGGTCCCAAAGAAAGCTATCTGGGAATGATATGAATGTGTTACAGTAATTTTTTTAATTCTTGAATGAAAACCTTTCCAATTATCTTCTGACTGGAAGCTGTTCTGCAAATATTCAAGTATAAAGCTTTTCCTCTTTTTTGGAAAAGGCCTAGTACAGCAAGCGTTAAAAAAAAAAAATTATTATTTTAATTTTTTTTCCTAACTACTTTTTCTCCAAAAATTGAATGAGAATACCAAGTGTATCATAGTACTATTAACTTTTGGCAGAATTACAAGCTCACAAATTATTGAGCCAGTGATCTTTTACAACCGAAGACAATCTGATGAAGCAACTAGGTGCTTGAATAAGTAGAATGAATCTAGAAAGCCATTAACAATTCTCTAGCAACAATACTCTGTATAGCAATTCTGCTATGGTTTAGAGAACAAAGGATTTTCATGACTTTTGTCTTTCAAAATTTATGATGAACAATAAGTCAAAGGAATTTTGGCCTTATTGTTCGATATCATTTTTGGTAAATTGCAAAGAGTTTTAGAATAAATATAACAAGCAAGCATTTTTTTTTGGTCGTAACAACCAAGCATTTAAACATGTCATATAACTATTCTTTGAAAATATTTACCATGAGGTGAAAGCATACACTAGTATGCACAAGCATGTGTAGTTCAATCACAATTTTATTGGATCTTCAAAGTGGCAAAGTCCATATTATTGGAATTAATCACCTTAAATTTCAATAGTTAACTGTCTTATTTTTCATAGTGCGCAGGAGAATCTCTGAATTTCTCATTCTTATCAGCTTACTTATCAGTTGTCACCAGTCAAATAATATCAACCATCATTCAATGTTATCCACTGACCTTTAAGCTTGAACCAAAAAATCAAATCTTAAGTTCTGTACCTTGTCAACCAAAGAAGTCCATTTGTGCAACTAGAGGATGCCTTGGTCGTTTTAGCTTCAACCTCTACTTGTACCATACTGTACAGGAGTTTGAATTGAGATGGATTGGACTCATATTTAGCTTCCAGCCTCTACAAGCATATTAACAAGGCATGAGGTCATTTCAACTAGTACTTGACAAAGAGAGGTATCAGAATGCACTTGCTCACATAGGAACAAGAGAACTGAGAACATGACCTCAAGAAAATAGTCCTCTGAAATGACAATTGTCCATACTAGATACCACAGACCTAATAAATATAATTCAATTGCAGCCGGGTATTTCAACAAGCACCTCACCTCCTTATGGCACAGTATCATAAAGAAAGGAAGATGGAGATTGTGCAAGCAAGAAATGTCAATAGGAAATTTCATTGGACAAGTGCATAACATTGTCCTGGTAGTATCCACTGAAAAATTTACAAAACAGAACAAAGAGAAGCTGTTCTTACTGATATATTTCCACCAACGTCAGATTTAACAAGTGCCATAGCAGTACCAAACTTCTCTGAAAAACAAAGGAAATCCATATATTAGAAAGCTCGCCATGGGTAATCACAATGCTTTAGATGTAGAGTATGACAAAACAAGTGTAAATGTAATGATTATGTTCTGTATACATTAAATCTGTTGCTTCTTAAGTGCGACAGTTAGATTCTAAAAATCTGTAGGTACATGAGAAGGATGCATAGCAATCAGAATAAAAGAAATGAGCATGGTGCCTTCTGCAAAAGCAAATGACAATGCAATTGGTGCTTCTTGTATGCGGGTTCTTATCAAGACAACTAAAACTACCATCAGCCTGATTGGAATTCAACTTAATTTATTATAATTCAGGTTAAGAACATTGTTTACACTTGGAGTATCTCAGAAATCATAATGCCTGACCGTAAGAATGATTATGGTGATAGAAGTTAGCTTTTCTAGCAGGATCTGACTATGACAGACAAGGAGAAAATGCAGTACAAAAACAGCTCCCTCTATTATTAATATGCAACCTGAGTACTTATCAGTGACTCACCCTTCATTTTATAGTTTCTCTACAGCTTTGAACATTACCTGCAACTTCCACACTCATTTAGACAAAGTCTAAAAAAGTTTATGAACGAGTTTCTACATGAGAAGTTCCTAGTCAGGTTTAGTATAACGCAACTCGCACCAGACCAGCTGACCTACTTTTCCAGCTGAATCGTGATAAGGACTCACCAATGACAGGCAATATCAGTTTGCACACATCAAGAAAAGGCCTGGTCAGCATTTCCCCTTCTTCCGACTTGACGTGCTTCATGCCCTCCAACGAGGGAGCAAAAACGGTTCCCTCCATGTCGAAGTTGGCTGCCTAAGCAGAGACAACAAGGCGTGAATGATAGTTCCAGCAATCACACAACAAAGCTTTTCTCAGGCACTAAATTCCGCGTGATATAGTAGGATACTATACCGTGCAAAATACATCAATCTTTAAGACTCGACCGAACAACCAAAGGAGGTGACATTCACAATAATCATTGCAAGCGCAAAATGCACTGACTAAGAAAATACCATATGAAAGATTCACTGCCAACCCAAAGCAAGATATCATCCGCAGTATACGGTCCCCGTACGGGTATCAGATCACAAACGCGCACAAGCATTCAGCTTTTCCATCCACAAAGTGGACATCAGGAGAAATAATAAGAAAAAACAGAGAAACTGAACCCTGTAGTGATCGGATCGCAGAAACAAGAACCACCCACGACCCAGAACAATTAGAAAACTCAAGCCACCTATCAAAATCTCAAGATCACTGCAATGCGCAGCTACAGACAAGAATCAAATTTCCCTTCCACGGTCCATTCGACGTCTCCCCAACAACAGGGCAACTAAAAACGAAAGAACCCACAAAACAAGAATCTCGAATTCGCAAGAATTCGATCCGATCCGATCCCGTTGGCCACCACCCAAGATGGACCAGGCCAAGCTATACCCACTACCCAGCATTACAATCAGTCACACGAGTGCGACCCCGATCTTGGGAAATGCACCTGAGATCGGGAATGGAAGACGAATCCAACTCCGGCGAAAGAAACCCACGACCGGAGAAGTCGAACTGCAAGATCCTGCGGAACGTAAGGCTCTCGCGAAACGGAAGTCGGGATCTTTAAGGAATCTGATGCCGACGAAGAGGAAGCGTCGTGCGGGAGTGAACCCGGCCTCACGTCCGCGACGGTCAACAACGGTGCGATCTGGAAATTCCGCGGATCAAGCGGACCGGAGATTGCGGCGGGGATCCGATCTGATCTGGATCGTCGGTTATTTCTTTTTCGTGTAAAAATGCTCCGAAGGGAAGTTATCATTAAAGTTCTCAATTACGAGGGGCAATAGAAATTATTGCATCAGTTTCGAATTAATCTTATCGAATCATGTTTTCCAACGACGTCGTGATTGCATTTGAATTGTGTTCTTGTCGTCATCGGTCATTCTTTCGTGGTCGTTCCTTGGTTAGGGAGAAAATGTTTTTGGGTTATGGAGGAATGGATTGTCGATGACTATAGAAAGATTGCGGCATAGCTTAGTGGTGTCATAAATGGTACATTCTGTCATTAGATTAGATCTGCGTAGGGAGTGAAGACGACCTGTGTTTTGATGCATCGGAAAGAAGCACGCCATTTGGATTTTGTTTTTTCAGGGTGAGGAGAGGCAACTGGCACTAGCAACTCCCTTTGGATGTTGGCCCTTACAAAATTTTGAGTTTAAGTCATAATTAATCACTTTACACCACCAACAAACAAAAGATTCGAGGTTAATAAGCCTGCTAATTACCAAAAACAAGATGCCAATAATCGGTATGTCTCTCGATAATACAAACCTTTTAGAGATTTGTCCATGAAGTAAACCGAACTCGCGAACTTATGGAAGGTAGTTGAGCCTTTTACCACTAGCTCATCTACCAAGATCGTTTGGATTGACGAGTTATAAGGTATTCATTTAATGCCAGTTGCCATGGCTAATGATACTTAGGCTATCATGGGCCGAACAATTTTAATTTTTGGGTCAAATGGGCGAAACGGTTAATGCGGCCAAGTTTGTCTTGTGAATCTTTGGCATTGTGTTTTCTAAAATAGAAATTTGTCCAAAAAGTTTTAGACATATTGTACTTTATTTAATTTAATCCTAAACAATCATGAAAGTTTTATGTTTTGTCAATTAAGTTTAATTGACTAATTTTAGCCGGAAATCGTTGATGTTGATATTGAATATCCAACGTGGCATGGCAAGCACTGACGTTATGGGTAACAAAATGGATCTAAAACTTATATTTTAACTCATATTTAATGGTGTGAGTCATATATGAGTTATCTTAAATTTTAAAAACAAGCTTGAGTAGCATTTTAACTTACTAATTTAAGTGAATTCGGTCATCTTTAATTATTTTTTAATTTTCTATTTTTTTATAATTTTATAATTTTTTTATTTTTATTTTTTTCTTTATTTTAACAAAATCTGGCAAGGGCCGGTCGAGGTTAAGTAAATCCAGCAATCATCTTTAATTATTTCTTAATTTTCTAAAAAAAAAATATAATTTTTTATTTGTTATTTTTCTTTCTTTTTTTTTTTTCTATAAAATCTAGCAAGGGTCACCCCTCATAGGCAATAGGCAAGGGTTGTGGCCCATTGCCTGACATCCATTAGATGAGGGCTGTGACTAGTGAGGGCTTTATAACACTCCCGAATCTAAGCAAGGGCCTGACCCTCGCTCACGGCCAGCGAGGGTCAGCCGGCCCTCACTACACTTAGAATTTTTTAAAAAAAAAAAAAAAAATGAAAAAGAAAGGAAAAAAATATATATATAAAAATTCATTTTTGAAAATTTCTTTAAAATTATATAAATTGTCCACTAGATTTGTATTACATGGAAGTGTTTAAGTAATATTTTTTTTTTTTTTAAAAATCATAAAAAATAAGTTTTCCTAAATTGTGTTAAATATGAAAGTATTTTATCAATATGCACCAAGTTGGGCTAAATTTGTATTAAATGGAAATCGATCAAAATAGACTAAATGAGTCAATTTACGTTAAACCATTTTCAACTCAACCACCCATTTGACAATTCCTAGCTAACTTTGACAATTTTTAAAATTTTTTTAAACTTGCTGAATAATTTTATTATTTTATTATTTTCTTGTTTCTTTAAAGCTCGACAAGGGTCAACAGTCCCTCATTAGTCACAAGCTAGCTAACCCTCGCTAGTCATAGGCGAGAGTCAACCTTGAAGCCTTCACCCATTGGCTAGCAAGGGTCATCAGCCCTTGCATGTGATTGATGAGGGTCAGCCGGTGGCCCTCGCTAAACTTGTTAAAAAAAAAAAAAAAAGAAAAGAGAAAGAAAAAAAAAAAAAAATGAATTTTTTTCTAAAATCTAAAAATTTATCTATGTTAGTCCCCTTCATTCTACATGACACTATCGACATCCATGTTGGCAATTTCAAGTTTAAATTAACCGGAATAGATTCATTGGTGAAACATGCAAATGTTTAAGACTTTATTGATACGATTAAATTGTTTAAAATTGAATTAGCACATAAAACTGAATTAGCACAAATAGGATGGGTTTAAGATTTGTTTGGTGACATCCCATTTCTAAAATATGCTTCATAATTCATTTCACAAATATTATATTTGTAGGACAAATTTACAAATTAGCAGTTTTAAAAAAATCATTCAAATGATAACTTCAACTTAACGCCTTCCAATTTCATTACTCTTCTTTCACTTTGGTTCTCTCTCTTTTAAATGAATTTTATGTCCTATTTCTTGATTACCTATTAAAACATATTTTAAATGAGGTGTGAAAGATGTTAAGATGTTTAGGATTTGCTTTTGCGATTCTTCAGTAAAGTGTCAAGGTGAAAACATTCAGTCTTTCTACTAGCGTTTTTTCAATGACAAAAAGATAAGGAGCTCCTCAAAGGTACATCAATTGGCCTTTTGGCCTTGAGAGATGACATGATTTTCAGAAGAGGGCCTTGTTGGCAGGGTACTTGATGGCGTTCTTGACAATCTTCTTGGCGGCAGCATCGCCGAGGTCGATGCCGCAAATGTCGGCCAACCTCACGAGGTAGAGCAGCACGTCGGAGAGCTCCTCCCCGAGATGCTCCTTCTCCGCCTCCTCCCAGTTGGGCAGCCCCTTGTCCACCTCCCCTCTCCACTGGAATATCTCCGACAGCTCTCCCACCTCCCCGATCTTTGATCGCAAACAAGAACACAGATCGTCACGATAAGAAGAAGGATAAGGCTAGAAATCATCACACGGCATGCAGAAAGGAAGTGGTGCATCGAAGCCGTCGGTTTTGAGAAATTGAAAATTCTCATGTTACCGAGACGTAACGAACTTAAACCTTGTGGCTCGACCTTTCATGATATGATGAATTCACCGGCAACCAAATGAAGGAGTGCTAGAAAAGGATTGATACCATGGCGAGGAGGAGATTTCTAGGGCTGTGGTACTTTTCCCAGTCCCTGGCTCTTGCAAATTCTTCAAGCCTCTTGGACAAGTCCTTGAGGCCAACGTCCACCACTTCCTCCTCTGCTCTATCTTCTCCTCCACCTCCCATCTCCTCTTATGCCCTAGAGACTCCCATCCTCCACACATGCTCAATTTATAGTCCTTACGTCCATAGAAAAAGAAGAACATTGAGGAAAAATAAAGTTGATCTATTAAACTAGAAAGGGAAAGAGAGGGCGGAAAGTGGGAAAAGGGAAATGCCCTCCTCTTGTTTATTACGAGATGAGATTCTTCATCTCCAAAGCAAATGGCCAACTTCTCTGCGCAAAACCGTCCAAAGACTATTCCCTTCCCATTTGCCTTTTTTTGCACCAATTGAATTGACGGTTTCATTCCGGAACCATCTTGAGGTAACCTAACTTCATTTAGGGTTTAGTTTTTTATTCAGATTAATCGGCGCCTTAAGTTCAAACCAGATAAGGATGCAAGTTCAAACGTGAACTTTTGACCGTGATGGGTCGTCCCAGGCACTTTCGGTTGTCCGGGATATGTATATATATACGGAGCATTGGGTAATGTCCCAGTAAGTCAAGGTATCCCACGTCGATTTATATACAAGTCTTCTCTCTCTCTGACTAACTCTATAAGCTTCCAGAGTAAATGGTCGCTCATTCAATTTTTGGTCGGCACGGTACACCTTCCTAAAATGAGGTGTACATAGCATGGCGGCTGCATAGTAGAATCTCCAATAAAATGTGTGGTGTGGCCATGAAAAGAGAAATGTGTGTCCCATGCTTTGTGCTTTTTATGAAATCTGATGCAAGTGTGCTGCTGATGGCAATGCTTTTCCAGATGTGGAAATAGAAGAGAATAATTCAAAGGCCGTTTCGTGGAATGAGCAAATGGTAGACAAGTCTAAAAGTAAATATGGAAAGAATGGAATATAGTAGAAAGCTACACAAACTAACCATGAACTTTGCCCTATATATAATATGGTTCCTAAATTTTTAATTTGTTCGATATGATCTTAAATTTTTTTATAAATGTTCACTTTAGTCTCACGAATATATGAAAAAGTTCAACATGATCCTTCCATAAATTTTAAATTCATGGACAATAATATTGAACATTTCATATAGTTCATGAACTAAATTGAATATATATGAATACATTGAATAAATAAAAAGTTCGATGATCACATTAGGTCAAAATATTAGGTCAAAATTTAGGGATTAATTTTGTGTCATTTTCCCTGAGTAAACAAATCATGAGCCCAAAAGCACAAATCGGACTAACTCGATATTTCGAATCTGAATAGGGCGTGTGGTTTTTCGAGCTTGTCCTACTCAGGCTTGCGGTGCTCATAACCGAAATGGACCAGACTGGCTGAAATTAATGCTTAAAGAAAAAAAAATATTGGAAATAAAAAAATAGAAAAATACAAATAATAAAATAACATTGTATGCGCTCAAAACACTTTGATGAAGTCATAAATAATTTTAAAAAATTATTAAAATAAAATGAACAATAATTGATACCCAAATATGGGTTGAAGTTGAAAAGGTGGCGCAAACACATGCAAAAAAGTTATTTTTTCAGGAGAAAAATACAATTATTGATCCATTTTTAATTTAAAAAAATAATTTAAGCTAGGCCCGAACGGTCACGTATGAACCGATTTAGTTTGGTTGGAACCTTAACTTGTATGATCCGGCAGGGCAAAGAAAAAGCATTAATGCCATACCTGTGCTAACTCTTAGTAGAAACTACAAATCGCTAACCAGTATGGTGCCGTACTAGCTATTTAGCTCTAAGTCTGATCGACTTGCTCTTTGGACTTTACTTTATAATAGATTTGGGGTGAGCAAAAGGAACCGCCTAGATTGAATCAAAGCGGTCAATTCTAGGCAGTTCTCAAGATACCAGTCCGGCTACTGATTCCAATTTAAAGCCAGTGATTTTCAATCCAAGGTTCCTGATTCTATATGTGAAACCGCTGATTTAGAAATGACCAATGCTTTTTAAATTTTGTTATTGTTAAAAATCGATAAAGAAACTTAGAAACTCTAATCACCTCCCTCTTGCTCGCGCACTCCACTTACGCACACACGTAGTCAAAGATACGCACGAAAACACAACTCGTCTCTTCCTTACTTTGTCGCCTCCCTCTCCCTCTTGCGATCTCACTCTCTCACTCAACTTTCGCCTGAGTCGGTCGCATCCCTCTCGCCCAACTCTCACCTCCCTCTCTTGCCAAAAATCAGGGCAATGAATGACAATGTGTGCGCTGAAATGTTCCCGTGAACAAGCTATTTAATTGTCCGAGGAAGAAAACCTACAAAACCCTAACCTTAAGCTTCATAACGGAGACTGCACAGCTCCATTCCATGAATGATCCTCGATCGCAAGCAACAGCAGCTCCCAGCTCCGCCTATTCTTGATTTGAGGGCATTGCCATTGGAGCAAATGGCGCCAATGCTTCAAAAAGAGCCTAGCTTTAGAGAGAGACGAAGAGACGGAGAGATAGAGCGTGCAATAATAAGAGCTCAGGCATGAAACAATCCATTGGCTGCAATATAACAACAAATTTAAAAAAAAAAAAAAATGGGACCAATTCCATTGACCTATTCTGGAATTAGAAACTGGTCCCTCTGGTCTGATTTCCGATTCTTACATGAGAACCAAAATGGTTGGGAACCAATCACTCCCATAATAGATTTAGCCTTCTTCACGTATTTTAACATCATTACTACTTTTTATACTAAAGGATGATTTTTTTTTTTTTTCCTCCAGGCTTGTCTTTATTAATAATTTCTCAATAGGGCCCTTCCATAATCCTTGAATTTACATATCATCTCTTTGGTAATAAATACCTTAGTTAATTATGAATTAAAGGATGTCACAAAAAAAAAAAAAAAAATTATCAACTAAAGGTGATCAATGGGCAAGCCTAGGGCAAGGTGGATCCTCATATCACAACAAAATTATGGCTTAGGCCCGCCTATTAACAAAATTACGGATAAAGGTACCACAAGTATCATAACACGTACGACACCATAACTCTTTTTTTTTTTGTCAATCACTTATACCATGGCTTCTGAAAAACTTATACCATAACTTTTATAATATTGTTCCGCATTGAGTTTCTCACATTTGTGATGAATTGAAAAATTATGACCCTTGAGTGATCAATTGAAATGTTATGGTACTTGAGTGAAAAATTTTAAGAACTCGCAACACTCAAGTGGTAAAAAAAACGTATGACATTCAAATAAGTATCATACAATTATTATGACACTTCTAGTGTTAAATGCCAAAATAAAGGATTTAGATTTCATTTTGGTCAAGTGAGGACTAGAAGTTTTAAAAAGAACCCCGATAAGGTATCAATCTTCGTCAATGAAATTCGGTCATCTTAAATGGCGTGTGGCAAGTGATCATATATTCCACTTAGGAGCCACGTGGAATTTTGATATTTGAATTCCATCGATGGCAACTCAAGATGTAATTGGGCTAGGGTGAGCATTAGTCCAAGACCGACCCTAAACTGGACCAACTCATTAGTCATGGTCCGGTTCCCAATAAGAATGGATCAATCCTTGGTCTTGGGACCCTTGAACCTTACATTGTGCAAATTAATCTTCGGTCTTAAGAGTTTAGGGTTAGTCTAACTCAGATCAACTCTATACATATACTATATATTTATATGCTTTTGTCTACTCTTCTAAACCTTAGTGCCTCCTCTTTTGTTCTCTTTGTAGTTCAATTTGTTGTGTAAATTACAAAATAGAAAGAAACCTAATCCTAAATTCGACCCAAAAAAAAAAAAAAAAAAAACTCTTCACTCACCTCAGCATCATTCACCTGCCTTGGCCTCACTTGTCACTTCACTTGCTTTCCTCACCTGTATTCACTCGCCTCACCGCTAGCCTCGCCTCACGTATTCATTTTTATAGTTTGTTATTTTTAACAAGTGTGACATTTTTGTTGTTGTCTTATCGTGTGTGTGTATATATGTATGTATGTATTTGATATGTATTAGTGTTTATAGTTTGGTTACTCAATATCTCACTATTGATAGATATATAATTTGAAATAGTATGTTTATTCTTTTAAGAAATACAAAAAATGAAACAAAAAAATAATCAATTTATCCTATATTAATCCTAGATCTGAACAGGACCCATAGGGTCGGTCCAATCCTTGGTCCTTGGTCCCTGGTCCCAAACTCAGTAGGGTCAATCTTTGATCCCAAAAATTGGGAATCAACACTATGTGAGTTGGTCCTTGAGTTAGGTGTTGGACCGACCTAACTTGGACCATACTCACTCCTAATCGAGGCTTTATTAAAACCTTGAAACCTCAATTAACAAAAAAAAAAAATTAGGAGTCTTTCCAAGATTGATACACATCTTAAACGCCCTCCTCACCTTAGGAAATCTATAATTTGCATCTTGAGACGGAGGCCCCTAACTCTAAGAATCAAAACATCCCTCCACACACCCAAAACCCTCCCCACGGCGCCGCCACTAGAACTGATCAACCGGGGCCGACCGAGTCCTATAATCCTAAGTCCTTATCTCCGGTCCCTTGCGGCTCAAACTAGGCCGGGGCGAGCTCGTGAGCCATCAAGCTCACGAAAGTTTTTACGCTATCACTACGGACCAACTCGGTCCAATAGAGTGACGCGTGCATACCAAAAAAAAAAAAAAATGCCAATTATCTCAGCAGACTTCCTAAAATCTTTTCTACTGGATACGATCATCTTTATGAACTCGAGATTAATATGCGCCCACGCTCACAAGATGTTCTTCGATTCCTAAGGGAAAGAGAAAAAGGCGACAAAGTATTTGACCGAAAAATGTATGGAAGAATTATGTTGAAGAATTTCAAATATTCCCACAAGAGGGTGTCAATCTTGGGTGCTCCTTGTCTATGTGCGATCTCGAATTTGCTTATATGAAGAAAGAAAAAGGAGGTCGCATTTGATGCCCTAATAGTTAGGTCCGCCAATGATAAGAAATCATTTGTTAAAAAAGGGTTTTGAGCACTGAGGATCTCCAAGAACAAAGCTTTTGATCGTGAAAGCACGAGGAAAGATGCGATAAGATAGAAATGATTTCATGCTTATCTCATGAGCATCGGCCTAACCGGGATCATCGCATTTATACATCCACTTTTCCACCGAACAGAATGAAAAAAAAAAAAAAAAAAATTGAATTGAACTTTTATTTTTGTCCCAAGATGTTTATGGCATCTTTGAACCGTATCACCTTTAATCAGCTTAGATTATACAAATATTGGGGCCCATTTATTTCACAAAAATAAATGATCAAAAGTATGAGGGAAAATTACCAAAACAATCGGAAATCTATTGCAATTTTTCCAAATCAATTCTAAACCCTTTTTTTTTGTTAATTCAGTCCTAAATATTTTATATTTGTGCCAATTCACTCAATCCGATCAATTTTGGTCAGTCGGCACTGATGTTAACGCCAGCCATCGCAAACATGTCAATTTGTTAATTTTTATTTAATTTTTTTCAATTTTTTTCTCTTTCTTTTTTTCTTTTTTTCTTTTTTTCTTTCTTTCTTCCTTTCGCCAATGGCCAGATTGGCCAGACACTAGTGTCGGCGAGGTATCTTGCTTGCCACTGGGGAGGCTCACCCTTGCCCTCACTCTCGTGGCGCTGGGCGAGGTCAAGCTAGGCCTCACCAGGGGTGGCTTAGGCTTACCCTCATCGGCCCTAGCCTATGGCAAAATAAGAAAAATAAATAATAAATAATAATAATTTTAAAAATTACAAAAAAAAAAAAAAAAAAAAAGGATTATGATTGAATTACAAAAATTGCAATAGGTTTGAAATTGTTTTGATAAATTTCCCAAAAGTATTGCCTGAAAATGGATTGAACAAAAAATATTTTCATCGTCCACAAGAAATTTTTAAATATGAGTCATTATCAGTAGTGAAAATGTTTTTCATTGATTAATTATTTTAAGTAATCATTTTTAAGAATATATATATCGAATCCCTATGAGTCGGCATGGAATTGGCTTTTTTGATGCCGAATTTGCCTTCACGAGAAAGGAACTTTGCATCTCTTCATTACCACTACTAGGAAAAGTTGAGAACCGAAGCGTCATTATCTCTTCATTCCCACTACGAGGAAAAGTTTGAGAACTGACGCGACTTTCCTTCGTCATCATAAATAATCATTTTTTATTGTTCATGGCATAAGTATAACCATTAATGTCTTTGACTAAATGCGAAGGATATCATATTCTCCTAGGGTTAAATGTCAAACATTCTCCAAAAACTACATCATGGAATTAAATATCGAGGTATTATTTTAAATAAGGTTTCATTTGTTTCACAGAAAATGAGTTATTTGAAAAATTATTTTCAAAAGAATACCGTTTGTATCTCTTGAAATAATTAGTGAATTAAAAATATTCTCATTATCAACAACAATTTCTATCAAAACATTTTTATGGACAATGAAAAAAATTTCCCACATTCATTTTTGTAAATGATATAACGATTATTTTAGGAAAAATATTTTTCAAATTATTCATTTTCCTCGAAAACAAACGGGACCTAAGATTGGATTTGTTCTTACAACTTTTTTTTTTTCTTTTTATCATTCTTGACACATTGAACTTTTGATTGCAAAATCAAAGCTTGAAATCTCAAAATGGATGGCTTTTTCTCAACCATACCAAGCTCTTCTTCCTCCGGTCGAACTTACATTTTTTTTTAAGATTCATGCGAAATAGATCGACGGAATGGGAGACCCCAAACAAGATTCCTAATCATGTGAAATTGTAGTCACGTGTATTGCCTTTGAAGAACTCGCACCTATGGTTTTGGCAGCATTATTCGACGAAACGAGGCCATTCCATGACCAGACCTTCTAGTAGTTGACGACCATCTTTGACCACAATTATCAATACTAATGGAGCTGGTGATTGTGATCAAACCCGATAGATAGGTTCAGTTGGGCTCAAAGGGCCAACTAAAATTATGGGCCAGGCGATTGAGCATGGAACCAAATTGGGCCTACATGAGGCCCAACAAGGCTAAAACCACAATCCATGTACCCACCAGCGCATGCAAAACTCATCAGGCCTGTGATCCGATAGAATTGTTATGAACGACATTACTCACGACGCCGCGACACGGGTGAAATAACTCGGTCGTCCTATCGTGCCATTTCTTTAGTGGTTGTGTGGGCTCTAGCCCGTTAGACTCGACCCAACTTGAAAAATAAAATCATGGCTGAATTACTCGATTGAAAGAAATAACAAAAAAATAGATTAAAAAAGAAAATTTGTTGGATCGTAATACTTTAAGATAAGTGTAATGGAAAGATTGAATTGAGTTCTAAAGACTTTGGAAAAAACAATTAAGTGCATTCATCAACTCCGTCCAATTTGTAAATGGAATATGTTAACAAATTTAAGACTTAATTGCACCTTGATTGAACCAACCTTTGTGATATTTTTAAAACTTAATTATACTTTTTAAAAATTTTAGTATTCAATTGTGCCTTCACGACGTGTTAAGATCTCCAATTCACTTATCCCAATTACTACGGATCGCCTACTTATTCGGTGGCGGTCCAATCAACCAAAAATCCGACGTCAAAGCCCAAACCCTCGATACAAAAGTTGAAAAGCCCGTCTCTCAATTTGGGCCCCCCATTTCGTTCAATAAAAAAAAAAAAATTTTGGGCCCTCCATGCGGCGGAAAAAGCCCTAAGATCGAACGGCTCAGAATCCTCCATCTCCATCGTCGTCACCAAATAAGAAGTGAAACCCAAACCCTAGCGCCGTCTGCACTCTCTTCTCGTTCATTTTTCCTCTCCCGGTCTCTCTCCGCCGATCTCTGCGCACACCAGCACACACTCCTCACGTTCCGGCAAAGATGGTGAGCCCTCTTTCCATGAAGCATCGTCTTCCGCCATGAAAACCCACGAACCTCAAACCCTTCTTTTGCGTAATCTTTACTGCCCACTGATTTGTTTTTGTGTGTTTTTTTCTTTTTCTTGTTTTTTGGTAGCCGTTCAAGAGGTACATAGAGATCGGGAGGGTTGCGCTGATCAACTACGGCAAGGATTACGGCAGGCTCGTCGTCATCGTCGATGTGGTCGACCAGAACAGAGTGCGTTTCGCAGTTCTTGAGCTCTCTTTTATTCCTTTCTTGCTTTGGTGTTTGTTGTGTCGTGTGATTACGTAGCTGGGTTGAAGTTTTCTTTTTCTGGGTAATCTAGATTTACTAATATATGATGCGGGTGAAGATTTAATTGCATAGGGATGGTGTAGTTCTATGATGGGTTTGATTCTTTCGGCTGCTTCGGGGTGATTTGAGGATGGTTGGGACACGTTTATGATGCCTTTGTTGTCGGTGTGCTCATGGAAAAAGTCATCAGTTTTAGTAGGCAGGGAGCCAAACTACTAGAAATAGAAGCTTTGGACACCATTAGTTTTCAAATTGGCTGTGTCAATTTAGATTGGATTCTGCGAATGAAAGTTTTCCCAGTTTTATGGGGACATTTGCTGGACGCTTTGTTGTCAGATTCTGTTCACAAACATCTGAAAAGATCCACCCTTCCCCCGAGAAGTAATTTCTTTGGCATCATTCTAGACATTCATGTTCTGTGGATGCTGAGCGCCCGACTTAATTGTTCTTGGTTGCAAAGAATCCTTACTTGGGACATCAGTCTCTTCCTTGTTTCACATTGCCATGGTAGTAATCATATGTTTGCTTCAGCATTTCTAGAAAGATATTAGCAATGTGTTGTTCAGACTTTCCCATGCTACATTTGTTTCTCTTTTTGCACCAAACATGTCCCCAGATACTATTACTAAGTCTGAAGCTTTGATTTGCTTGTCCCAGGCTCTTGTCGATGCACCTGACATGGTTAGGTCGCAGATGAACTTTAAGAGGCTCTCACTCACTGATATCAAGATCGATATCAAGAGGGTCCCGAGGAAGAGCGCTCTCATTAAGGCTATGCAGGAGGCTGGTAGGCATACTTTTACTCAAATTCTGAATATGCGTAATTTTTAAGGATTCGTTGTCATGTGCACTATGACAAACTTATTTCGTCATTGCAGATGTCCAGGGTAAGTGGGATAAGAGTTCTTGGGGGAGGAAACTTATTGTTCAGAAGAAAAGGGCATCCCTTAATGATTTTGACAGATTTAAGCTCATGTTGGCCAAAATTAAGGTTGGTGATGAAGTCTTCTGGGCTTTCTTACGTCGCTTTTGGTTGCTCTATATTTTTTTTTTTTTTTTTGGTCCTTGTTGCTTTTTCTCTTTATCTGATTATGATTAGTCACACGTTCCACGGTTCATATTGTTTCACCCTTTTTTTTATTTTTTGGCCTCCCAAAGTGTCCACTGATGCTTTTTACTGGGTTCCTCATTTATGTTCGTTGTTGAAACTGATGATGTTGTAACATATGTTTGTGCAGAGAGGTGGATTGATCAGGCAAGAACTGGCAAAGCTCAAGAAGGAGAGCGCATCCTAAGCATGAGTTTCTTGCGTCTTGCGGGCCAAGAGTTTTTGGAATATGTAGCATTTTGCTTTAAACGGATTGTTACCTGTTGCTTTTACTAGAGTTTAGAAGCATCTGATGGTCTATTGTATTTCATAACTTTATCGAGTGCACTTAATGGAAGATTATGTGTTTTGGGACATGTTTATTCTCTATCAACATCATATGAAATGTCAC
This sequence comes from Eucalyptus microcorys, assembly GCA_014182515.1. Taxonomy (NCBI): domain Eukaryota; kingdom Viridiplantae; phylum Streptophyta; class Magnoliopsida; order Myrtales; family Myrtaceae; genus Eucalyptus; species Eucalyptus microcorys. The sequence goes on from CM024569.1 coordinate 29,893,596, forward strand.
AGGTCTCTTGTTTTTCTTGTTTTCTTTTAATGTTTGTTATGACAGAAATGAGCTTTGCTTCATTAATTGCAAGTAATGTTTTTCCCTTGGACAATTCACAATTGTGCAACCACACAGGTAACTCGAAGCTCAGAAGTAAGCACAACGTAATTAAGTTCTGCTTTGTTAACACGCCTTCTCTGTGACGGATCTATATAACTCACAAAACACGGGATTTACTCCCGTGTGTATCTGTCCAGGATGAATGCGATTCTGTCTATACCATGAAAAATTGTGTGAACTACAATTTATGAATAACTCCTGAATAGGCAGAGACCTGGCTAATAGCATAATGGTCAATATCCAATCGAAAATTGTCGTTCAAAGTTCTTCCTCATTGCCTTTCCAGCATCGGACAAACTCCTGAATGCATTCTTTTCGGTACCATTTGCTTTCCTCGGACTCAAAGCGGCCAGCTTCGAGCAAATCCCGCTCACCAGACCATTTTTCTGCTCAGGATAAGGGTCTTCTGGATCAAGCAAGGACTTTATTTCTTTGGTGGCGTGGTGATTCCACCGGTGTGATCGGTTCTCAGTTTTAGACGAGAAATCGCTAGTATCGTCATCCTTTGTTCTTCCTTGAGAGTAACCCTCTCTAAATTCCTTTCTCGGGGAAAATTGGTCGAGCCTGTATGGATCGTTGGCCTCATTCCAGGTGGAACTTGCAGAGCTAGAGCCAAAGGACCACGTCCTCAACGTTTCAGAATTAGAACAAGAAGACAGTGATGATGGAGACGAGGTGGCACTCCCAAATCCTTGTATTTCCTTTGTTATTTTCAGAGCTTTCAGGCGAGCTTTCTTGAGAGCTTCTCGGTCTCCCAGAAGTTTTGCTATTTGCTCAGCTTTCTTGTGCATGTTGACGCCCCAGTTGAATCTGAGACATGGAAAAAAGAGGGAAGACGCAAAAACCAGAAAACATAAGCAGGTGTATATATCACGGTTGCAAATCGCCACGGCAGTGAAATAACTCGAGGCATTGCTTAAAATTTACCCTTTTTCATCAACATACTGAAAGGCACCGAGCTCCTCGATAATGGTGACATCACCTTCAAATTCTTCTGCAAATTCCTCGGGACCATGTGTTAGCAAGAAGTCGAGGAGGACCAGAGTCTTGTAGGATTGCCTCCACTGCTTCCAATCGATGCTCTGCAGTCTGCAATTGGTGATAGAGGGAGTATTAGTGATTGTGTCTTTATGTGATGCTATATTAATACTGATTGTAACAATCGAAAGATAGATCTTGACAATACCTTCTATGGAGAATGTCGACGACTCTCCAGTAATCGTCTATATCATAGGATGCCTCGGCGATTTGAGTCATCGTTCTCGCATCCGGGCTCAATGGATCATTGTTCGTTACATCCTCCGCTAAGCTTAAATTTTTGAAAAAGAAGAACGGAAATAAGTGGATGGCCCTAAAAGCTTTTTGTGCAATAGAAAGGTCATAATATTAATTGAAAATAGGTGAGAGAGAGGGGGACATACAGTTCTGCTTGAGTAACATCAGTTAAGGCCAGCCTAGCAGCTTTGTACTTCTCCTGTAGAAATGATGATGCCTGCTTTTTAACCTGGTCAAGCAACAGGTTCTCCATAACTTTCCAAAAGAGGAGAAACAGAAATTTTCAGATAAAGCTCAAATCCTTCAAGGACTGTTTAAGTATGTTCTTCTCTTTGTTTCAAAAACTTAAATGAAGCAAGGAGGGTTTGGAGTAATGTTGCCTCTTTTCTGACAAAACACCTTTTAGCATCCTGAGATAGACCTATATGAAGAGTGTTTTGGTGGATATCCTCATTTGTAGCTCAGACAATTAAGGAGAACTCTAGTACTTTTATATCCAAATTGACCAGTCAAAAGCAACGGCCTTCCTAAGAATCAGGATTTTCAGACACGATCCCAATTTGCGCTCATTAAGGTCATGTGGTGCCTGTCCCAGTGTAATTTTATAGGAGAAAGATTTTGGGAGAAGCACCAAAATAGGATTTAAGATTTTGGCCTTGATCGATTGAGTTAAGGTTTTATTTGGATCTATTTGAGGATTGGAGTATTTCAAAGAAGTCGCAATCAAGTTGCGGACTTTGCCATTTACGAATTCAGCCATCGAAAGTGACATATGGCAAATGACTAAATATTTCATGTGGGAGTCGAGTCAAATTTTCCGATACCTAACTTTTCACAAGTGGCAAGCTTAAGATCTGGTTTTGAATTTTAAAAACCTTGAAGTCTGCAATTTGGCTAACATGAAATCTTATGTTCTCCATCGATCAATAGTCAAAATCTTAAATTCGCAAGAACCACGGAGGATGTGGCAAGTGATCACTGTACATGTAACTGTGAAGAAAACTAGTAGTACAGTGGCCACCTCATGAATTTGGGTCCATGAAGCACTCACAAATACCAAGCAGTTATGTGCTCATATACTAAGTACAAGCAATGCCATCGCCTACCTGCTAGCATGCAACCCAGAAACTTTAAGTTCATGTTCAATGATGCATGATGAGGCGAAAGATAAAGCCTCAAATTTCTTTTGATCATCTGCAGATACTTCGATAAGCAAGTAACAAGACATGGGTCTAAGCGTAACTCTGATTTCGAAGGGACCATAAACCTCACAATCTCCATCATTAATACAGGATGAAGTTCATTATGTAACATCATGTGAATCCTAAAAGAGTTTGTACTACTGGACCAAAAGAAGGCATTCAACAATGATCCTCCACCAAATGCAGAACAGAGATACAAGACACCATTACATAGAGGGGCATTGACATAGCATCTTATAGATAAGACAAATGTTCTTCAGCAGAAATTAAAGAAGGTACTTATTACAGCTACAAACGGTCTCAAACATATTAACAATTCCCTCATGTGAGATTTTTCTCAAGCTTTCTTGCCCCAGATAATGTGTTTTTTTTTCTTTTTGATGGAAACAATTCCCGATGGAACGAGGAGTCCAAACTGCTTCAAGAACTTCAAATAGGTTCTTCAGCTTCTGAATAGAACCCAGCAACGGGAGATATATATATGCAAGGAAAGTAATCATGTCGTCTCATAATAGCTTCCTGGGTTCATACACTACAGCGAACAATAGAGCACCAGCAAAATGCATGCTAGCCCCATCAGGCGGAATCCCATCATTTATTTTCTCTTGCTAGTGCCAAGAGACAGAAGCTCGAAGCTCCGAAGTGCATCGTCCCGGCTGCCCCTTGTGGCCCCGGAACGGGTGAAGGATGATGATTTCGACTCGAAGCCAGGTTGAACCCTGTGGGTGGTGGACAGGCGTCCACTGCTCGATACCAATCGACTCGACCGACCATCACTGGGCTCACCAGAGGAGCTTGGTCGGCTGCTCGATATTACTGCTCTCTTTGAAGTACTTCCATTGCGAGAAGAACTGCGGCCTTTCTCAGAATCAGGTTGCTGGGAATAAGAACACATCACTAATGAGGCAAAGACACCGACTACAAACACAAAGAAGATCCAATTTTTATCATGCACCCAACCCCTTGCATGGGCGGGATTGTTAATTACTCCAGTGCATACCAATTACATATGCAAGATAAGCATTTGCAAGCATGTAGCAATTTCACAAAACATGCATATTTGTAAGTCCCAACTAATAGGGAACCCCTATGTACATGTGAGGATGGACTCAGAGAGAAGTTCCCAACAATTGTGATGAAAGAAATATAACGAACAACCACTTCAATACATTTTTCAATTGTAATTCCACTTTACCACATCCTTGGATGAGGGTGCATCATCTGAAGATCTGTGCCTGGAATGATCAGCATGAAAACCATGGCTGGAGCCATTCCTCCTAGCAAATGCCTCAACAGCACCTGAGAGTCTCTCTCGAATCTCTTGTCCCACTAGACAAATGTGTCAGGAAATGTTCGTTAAATTCACTTGTCATTTAACGCGAAACAAACTATAAAAACACAAACCGAAATTTCTCTACATACTGCTTCTCCAGTAGAACTTTAGAACAGAAATTTTGCAATTCAATTACGTACACTACTGAAACACATAGAGGCTTTAAACTTTTGAAGAAACTTACCAGAAGGTCTTTCTGCTCTTTCTGCAGAAGGTCCAGGATTTAGAGCAGGTTTACCGCTTGGCTGTAAGAAAAGTACAAGAATTAAGAACTGGATTTCTACAACAGGAAAATAGGCACTAAAATTTTGTGATCCCTAAAAATTTAAAAAAATCCAAAAGTGGAAACTAAAGAGTACCCGTGCTCTAGAACTGGAGCCAATCTGTGGGTATTTCAGTATGGTCCAATCGAAAACATAGTCAAATTGATAACCTACAACATATAATAAATTTATCTTCAGAAATTCGTAGGAAGACCACTTTAGCAAATGGATAACCCAAAGAAAACCTGCCCTCACCTTCACGAATAAATAGATCCCGGAATAGCCTCTTCAGGTATGAATAATCTGGTTTGTCCTCAAACCGCAATGAACGACAATAGTGGAAGTATGATGTGAATTCAGATGGATATGATCTGCAGAGAACCTGTAAAATACATGGCGAAGTTCATTTCCTGTCCTTGATGTTAGTTTCCTAGAAATGGGACATGCCCAGAAAACATGTTGGATCCAAATCCAATAGATTCTTTGCCAAAGTTACAATGGGTCCCATCAGCTTCCCTTAGTTAAAAGCAACTATACCTCAATGGGAGTGAGCATCTTCTTTTCACTAATCTTGTCATATTTCTGCTTTTTAGTGCCTGCTTTCAGGCCCTGCCATGGAAGGCTGAGATGGAAAACAAAAGAAGTGTCAAAGTATAACTTGAATAACAGTTTAGGCGAAACAAGCATCTCAGTTTGCTGTCAACCTTCCTCGAAGAAAGTACATAAGCACATAACCAAGAGATTCCAAATCATCTCTCCTACTTTGTTCTGCATAAAAAATAAAAACGCGTCACTCTACACAATCATAATGTTTGAAATTTGTCTAAACAGCTCGCAAAATTTAAAAATGCCTTTGTTGGATGCAAAATATACACTGACCAACTCCAAGATGAGTGTTGACACTTGCATAGCGAGCTGTTCCTGTAAGATTCTTGTTTTCCCTGCAAAAGGAAGATAAAATATGTAATCAGTGATTCCCGCCTATGGACTTATTGAAGAGAACAGGAAAGTTTTAAAACAGGGAAAACAATTTCAGGCACGTGTATTGCCACTTCAGTGAAAAGACAGAAACAGTTGAAAGCATAACAAAGAAGTCAATAGACTTTGATGCGTAAGACGGACAGAAGCAAGAGATACTTTGAACAGCACTAAGGCACCAAACAAATGCAGAAAGTTCAACTTTCTTTGCAACCAAGGCTGTTTTACTTCCTCAGACACCCAACTAATTTTTAGTTTTACCCGATAAGTGCACATTCTCCTGGAAAGAAGATATCATCTGTATGCATACTAGCATAACAAATTTAATGAAGAACAAAACATCAGAGGTAGTTACAGTTCCAAGTCCCAGCTTAGCTTATGTGCATGAAACCGACAAGCATACACTTGTTCTGGATGTAGATATAAACAGTATTTGTCAAATATAAACGTATGCATCTCCAATACCTGTATGGAATGTGCTTGTGGGTTTGAAGATCCCTGTATTTTTTAGCAAGTCCGTAGTCAATAATGTACACCTGGGAGGAAAAAGTCCGACAGTATTAGATGATAATGCTCAGGTACAACAAAATAAAGAGATAAAATTAAACAGACATGACTGATGCAGAGGTAAACAGCACAAAATGCTAGTAAATATTTCTCCATGATTTCTTTTCATTAATGTTAGGTTTCCTTTCCATTCCATGGAGCAGGGACTCAGTCCACCCCTAACCAGTCGGTTGTGGGCCTATGGTCCCAAAATGTGAAACATTAAGCATAATAATTTGCATATCTATTGCCATAACAACAATCAATTTAAGCAAAGCAATATTTCAGATATTCTCACTTCCACCATCCAAAACTTCATAGAAAAACCATATGATAGTCTTTCAAAAACATGTGAGAGTTCTGTGTGCGTTCATACATAAACAACTGTAAAGGCAATTATATATATGCTAGAAGAACCTATAGGGGAATCATCAAATTACCTGATTAGCTTTTCGCCCTAAACCCATCAAGAAGTTGTCAGGCTTTATATCACGGTGGAGAAAACCCCGTGAGTGCATATACTCAACTCTATTTATCTGCAAAACATGCGCATGCAAATAAGTTTGGTGTCTACTTAATCAAAAAGCATCATTCATTAGAATAGGAAGACTTACTAATTGATCCGCGAGCATCAAAACAGTCTTCAAAGAAAACTTCCGATTACAATAGTTGAATAAGTCCTCCAAACTTGGTCCAAGAAGATCAATAACCATTACATTGTACTCTCCCTCGACTCCAAACCATTTCAGATGGGGAATACCAGCTTCGTAAATCAAGAACAAAACATTGGCCAAAGAATAATTGATTAACATATATTACACTGCGTGTAACTTATATTCATGCAAGAAAGGAAGGTAGAAAGAAAGAAAGAAGAAACACTAAGCACAACTCACTTCCTCCCTGTAGCAGCATGTATATTTTTGACTCATAGTGAAGCTGAGGATGCTTAGTCTTCACAGATTCCTGAATACCAGGTTCCATGCAACATTACATACAAAAAATTAATTCCTTACATAAGTCTACAATTCTCACACAATAATAACAAGAAGAGATGCAAAGAGAGAGAGGGAACATCAAATATGAGGAAATATATTGTGGAAATAAAATCTGGTTCATTTTAGAAATCAGCTAAGTGAATTCATACTCATCAATCTATACCAATAACTAATCACCATGCTCGAGAAAGCAGCTTCAGTTGGACTGATAGTTTTCTCAGAAGCTATCTACTCAAAATAACAGGATGTATGAGACAACACTGGAAGATGCTCAAGATGAAGGACACCTATCACTGCAATAGCCATCAGTGCACTGAGAAATGAAAAAGGGTTCATCATGAGTAATAAGTGTGATGTTTGGGTGGAATTGAACAGTTTAATCTGAAACTTTCTTAAGACCCAATTTTAACATGATTAGAGAAAAGCAAATTGTACATTTTCAAAAACAGAGCATAATAAAGGTAAGTTCCAAGCTTAATTTGCTACAGCCTCTACTAATAACGAACAAGCAAACAAGGGGGAAAAAATCAGAAAACGGATTAACATATAGAACCCACACCAAATTACTGACAAAAGGTATTGATTTCCTCGCAAAGCATAATATATATAATCAAACATACATCTCCCTAAGAAAGATCAAATATATATCATATTAACAACATTTAAAAAAAAAAAAAATGGCATTCATGCTATCACTGCCACAATGCAAGTTCTTACAGTCAAGCACCATTAACCAACAAAAATCATCTTCATGAACCGCATCAGGCAACAAATTCCCATCATCTAAACCACAGAGCTCCAGAAATTTACCAGCTTGATTGCCACCTCCTCTCCACTCTGCACATTGATTCCTGAACAAAACCACCACACCATTAGTCGAACAAGCTCCGATCAACCATCAAGGAAACACGACACGCAGTCCCAAATCCCCAGGAAAAAAAAAAGAGAGAGGCTAAGAACAACCATTGTTTCAATTGAGTAAAGAAAATCAATGCATACCCAAATATAGTTCCCCGAACGATCCGCTACCGATCTTCCGACCGAGCTTAAATTTGCCACCAATCACATGATCCATGATCCAATCGGTTCAAGAAGCGAGATAGAACCAACTTTTTTCCCCTTCCGTCCCCGGGTCAGAGATGATCCGAACGCAAAATCGTCGAGACGCTCGCCCCCAGATCCAAACTGAGATTCTATCCCACACGAAAGAGGGATCTTTTTCTTCCAAGAAAAACAAAGATTGCGGATCGATCGACCTATCGCCAAAATCAAAAAATGCCCTCCAAGCCTCTCCAAAAAAAGAGCTTCGAAAGAGCTACAAAAAAGAATCTTCAGCGAAATTTCCAACGGAACCCTACAAATCTATGCAGGGTACTCCGGTAGCGGGGAGCGGCGAATCGACGATCCTCAAGGAGAGAACTTGAGATGTACCCATGAACCGGCGCGCGAGGGAAGCCCTAGCTGAGGCGTCGGCGGTGCGACATTGCGGCGGCGGCGGCGGCGGCGGCGGCGGAGGACGAGGAGAAGACGGAGGAGGAGGATGGAATTGGAAGGGGAAAGGGGGAAGGGGAAAGGGGGGAACTTTGGAGTGAGAAAAGGGGAAAGGAATAATCTATGGGCAGGTGGGTTTTCGGGGAGATTAAGGATGGAAGGATGGAAGGGGGGGAAGTTTCTGGGGAAATCAATCGAGGGGGAAGGAGGTAATCCTTCAGATCTGAGTTGCAGAGGGGCAGAGGGATTTTAAGTTTTCCCTGGGCAAGGAATTGGAGATTCTTGCAGAAAAATAGAATATCTCCACCCAGAGAGAGAGAAAGAAGAGAGAGAGAGAGGGGGAAAAGTGATGAAATTGGATGATTGATGAAGGGAGAGGAGGAGGAGGAGAGAGAGGAGTGGGAGAGAGAAGGGGAAGGAGAAGAAGAGGAATAGAGAGAGAGAGAGAAAAGGGGGGGGGGGGAAGGGAAATGGGTGATATTATTGGAGGGATTTTTATTTTTACTTTTTACTTTTTTTTTTTTTTTTGTTTCTGGGCCTTTTTTTTTAAATTGGGCCTATTTTGGTTTTGTTGTTGTTGTTGTATGCATTTGCTAATTTCCAATTTTGTTGAATGAATAACTATATATTTATATATTTGGGGGAGAGAGATAAGGTGAGGTGGGTATCTTCTTCCTGGGTGTGAGCTCTCTTCCACCTGGCACTCCCGGAAAAGAAATGATAAGAGCACCCCGCATTTGGATGCCTGAAATTGCAGACCCATTTTTTTGCCATTTTCAATCATTTATTTTTAAAAAAATATTATAAGAAATTAAAAAATTTAAAAAAAAAAATTTCTCTTTTGTAGGATGTGCAGACCACTCAGTTACTTGAGCTCCACTCGAAGATTATAAAAACCTCATGCTTCGATTGTTTTCTGAATTCGAGCCTCTAGAACAAATGTGGGGGTCCAGTTCGTGCTTCAAGTTCTTGATCTAAGTGATTTTAAGTCGTTGAGTTTTATAATTTTTTTAATTATTACTTTTGTGTATTTGTAAATCAAGAAGCATCCCCATTCTTATTTCATGAATACGTTACATAGTTTGAGCTCAAGCACGAGCTTGAGAAATTGAATTCAAATCAAGTTTACAAACCATCGAGCCTTATATAAATGCAAATCAAGTTTTTAGAGTTAAACATGTGCCCAGGCCGATTTAACTCAATTATACCCATACCCAAAAGTTAGAAATGAGCATTTAACATGATGTTATTCATATTTAAATATTTGAAATTTACAGCTCTTTTAGGAAGTGTCACGTGGATAATCATCTATGGATTCCTTGGGATGATTATGCTTCCCATTATGAGGTTAACAGAAGACAAATCGCCTCCGGCCAAATTAAAATAAATAAATAAATAAATTGACCCAATGATAGATTAGCCGTACATGAGGGCATGCGCAGAAGAAAAGACAAAGAAAGAGAAAAGCCGTGAAAGAGACCGAATTTGCCTGTAAGAGAGGCAAAGCGAGTTAAAGAAATAAGCGAAATAGGCCCTCATTCTGCTCTCAATTCCCTTCTACATAACAAAAAAACCGACTTTGACGACCATTGAGGATGATTTTTATGCATCGAAGAGATTAAAATGGCATTTACGTGAATTTTTTAGTTATCGTAATCTACCCACTAAGATTTAACTTCTTCGTGCCACATGCCACGTCCTCGAAAGCTTGCTCGATAGATGATCGACTAGAAGTCATGATATCACGACTGATTTCGATAGCGAGCTCATCGATAAGCTCGAAAAGTCTCCGGTGACTTTAACTTAATATGGGCAATCACCAACTTCCAGAATCCATATTAGCGTTCCCAATTTCAAGGATTTCACTGCACGGTGCCCACTCCCATTTATCCAAACATAAAATATACCACAATTCTAATTCTCTAAAATGGATAGAGTTCTTGGGAAATATCGTAACGGTTGGTCAATCGAGGGCGCTGTCCTCAACCGGAGGAACTGAGTTGACCTGTGGTTGAGGACAATGTCGTAAGGTGTGTCAACTCAGCTGTAGGTATTTCACTCATCCTCACTCACTCCAGGCGCGGGAGGTTACTATACCTACCTAACCGGTAGTAGCCAGGATCGAAATCCTGATGTGGTATCGAAGTTCACCACCGTGAAGTTCCCTAATTCCCTGTCTATCTTTGTCTTCCCGACAGAAAAGGAATAGGAGGACAACACGGGGTCCCTATCCCAGGGTGAAGCTCCCGCCTATTTCCTCCATAAGCCTTTTAAGGACTTGCTCAGGTCCAATAAAGTAATCCCTTTGAGTTGTGATTTTCCTCTTTCAAACTAACTCCCGAAAGAAGTTTTTCTTTGGAGACGCTTGGAAAGATCGTTCCAGGCAAAAAGGGCAGTAAAAGTTAAGCCGAGCAAATCTTCAAAGATTCCATCGAAATTAGGGATGAATATGATCAGGGAGGGCGGTTCTTACCTTAGAACCAGGAACCGCCCATTAAAGACCAATTCTAAAATATCAATACCAAGAACCACCTATTAATTCTATGGATTCACCTGAAAATCGGACCGCTGGTCCGGTCTAATTCTCGAGCAATCTGGTTCTCAGGATGGGTCCATGGAATCATTCCCATCAAGTTTCCGTGCATTTAATACGACATTTTTCAACAAGCCAAAGTAAAGCAAAAAATAAAAATTTCCTTATTCTTAATTGCACGATCAATAAAAAAATTGGACTCATATTAAAAATTAAAAGTTGACGCCGTGAGTCAATGGGCATTGACCTTGAGAGTACCTTGAGAGTTGGGACCATAAGTAAGAGATAAAGAGACGAATCATATGAGGTGAGAGTGAGACAGAATGAGCACTCCATTAAGGTTTTCATTTTTCATTTTTTTTTTTTGGCTGGACATTTTTTTGAAAATTAAAACATATGTTTACATATTACCGGTCTGTCCGAATGGATGGATGGAGGGTTCCACACCTAGAACAGAGAACCAGACCGATTCCTTTGAGAATTGCCGATTCCAATCAGGTCCGATCCGATTCCATACAATTCCTGATTCTTTTGCACATCCTTAGTCGGAACTCTAAAACGTAAAACACAATTCCAAATCTCTAAAATGGATAGAATTCTGGAGCAATAACGCAAAAGTCGATTGAGAACTGTTGAGTAGTCCCTACAAGTTGCGACATTTCCTCTTTCGAACCAACCCACCCAAAGGACTTTTTCTATGGAGAGATAAATCGAAAGATCCTTCCAGGCAAAAAGGGCCGGATAGAATAAGGACAGAGGAACTGCTGCTGTACTCTCCCTGAAAAGCTGCCGCACATACCTCAGGACTTTGTGGGATGCGACAAAAAAACAGCATCGCCTCTAAACCATCTTCCTCTTCCTTCGACCAAACAACAAAAGAAAATGCAACCAAAAAGTGATTCCCACACTCTTTTTCAAGATGATAATACATTCACACTTCTTTCTTTTTTAACTCAACAGTCGTATTCACACCTTAAAGCTTTCACCATCTATTGCGTTTTGTTCTAATTACATGACCACTGCGACGAAAGAATGCACATCACTCCTCAATTGAATCACAACAAATAATTCTCGCCAGACCCCCCCATTATCTTACAGAGTTTTTTCCAGATTCAACCTAACACGCTGAGGGCGAGTTACGACATCAACAACATCTCGAACTTTTGGTTGTTTCGGGGACCCTTGCCTCGTGTTCCCCCAAGAAGAGTCAATCTACAACACCAGAGTGCCGGAAGTGGCAAAACTAAACTTGTCAATCCTCAGTGGAAAACCAAGATGGGTCAGGGCAGGTCAATTAGATTCATTTTGTTTCTCGGGAACTTCAAGTTGAGGGGGCAGGAGATTCATAAAGCTACCATGAACAGGTCGACTTGCTGCTGTGCCTGACTCATCATCTGTGAACATACAAATACACGAGGGAAAACCGATAAGCTTCTCAAGTGTCAAAATACAGATGCTTTTCTTAGGTGGCTTAGTTAGCGCCTTCCTCGCCAGCTATATTTGATCAATCCTCAGCATAGAGAAGCACAACGAGCTGATTACTTATTTGAAAAAAAGAAGCTATGCATGCGCAAACACATGCCTTTAGAGTTATCAAGACAAAACATTCTCTAGAGCTCTTACCAAAGAGAGACTTGATGGATGGCCTTTTGGGTTTTGTATTCTTCTTCTTCAGTTCAGCTGTAAATAGGAGGACCAAGTAAGTGATACTGCAGTCTTTGAGTTCAACATTATATATATTCACTTCCTATGAAGAATGCCACACTGAAAATGAAAACAGGCCAAGACTGTTGCAACTATAACGTAAAAAATTTTACGACGAGACTAATTGTAAAGATGGAACACTAAAGGTGATCCTCTTTGAGATAGGTTTAGACTGGTGCAGAATGCTAAGTATCAACAGTCCAAAACCTATAGTAACACGATTTTTTCATTAAGTACAGAAAACAGGCTGACTGGTAAAATAGTCAAAATGAAACAGAACAATTTGGTCAATCTTTTGAGTTTGGCAGGTTCAAAACCAGAACATGGTTTCCACAAGCTTCAGAGAGCATGTGTGGTTAATCAAATATAGGCAACATCTGCACTATCACGTTGTAGCATAACTCCACGTTTGCTGAGGCCTTATTGCATTAACAAAGAGAAAGCATGCAAGTCCAGCAGACTCTCAACAATCCAGAAAGAGAATTATACCTATTCCAGGCAACTGATTATCATTGACAATCTCGAAGTTCTTATATGTGTAACCGACAAAGTTGATGTCCTTGGAAGAGAGCATCTGCAGTCAGAAAGGGAACACAATTTATCAGATGACAGTACACTTCCAGTTAAAAGTCTGTCAGACACTTCTATATATGTGTGTGTGCGTGCATATGTATGTATACATTTATATCACAATAGAGAGTCCCAAGGGTGATTCCATTTTGCTAGAGAGTAATAGGTGGTGTATGTAAGAAAGGTATATAAATACAGCCCATCACAAATCTATGATTAAAAGAGAGGGTAAAAACAGAGACTTAAGACCATGCAAATTCAAAAGTATGAGTTAGGGTTGAGCATGTCGGACCGCCCAATCCGGGAACCGCCCGGATCGGACCAGACCGGCCAGGTTGGTCCAGTTCCCGGAGGGATCGGTTCGGTTCCTGGTTCCATAAAAATGGAACCGGTGATTGTCGGTCCGGTTTTTGGTTCCCGAGGGGGAACTGGACAGGACCGACTCTTTTTTATTAAAAATACATATTTTAATTTCTTAAAAATAGCAATAAAGCCTAAAAATAGTAATAACTCTCGTATTTTTCTTAATTTGTTAATTTTTTTTGCTAAGTAATCGGTTCCATGGGACCAGACCAGTCAGTCTGGTCTGGTCCCCAATCCTAGGACCATCTAGTCCGGTTCTTAGTTCCTAGGTGGAACCGAACCGGACTGGGAATCAATCACGCCTAGTATGAGAGTTCTGATGGAGTCAAACGAAGAAGGCCTAATATAAAACAGAGAAAAGCTTGACATTTGGTCAATTTTCAAGTTTAATTAGGTTTTGGCCAAAACTGTTAAAATGGCCTCCTCAAGGCCAACGATTTGGTCTAACTAAAGCCAGTTATTGTGGACTTTTTATGGATGCGAGGTCAATGAAAAATACTGAAGAAAAATACTTGATTTTTTTCCGAACTGACACTTTTGAGGAAAGGACTAGACCCCAAAAAGGTTCTTTGCATTGTCAAGAACATGAGGAAACAACAGTTCAACGTTGGTATCAACATGCACCTTGCATTTAGTATAATGCTACTGTGGTAGAAACCAAAATATTAGAATATAAGTAGGAATATGGTACAGTTTATAAAATGCATCTGACAATGATTTATGCACGAACCTTTCTCCATGGACCTGATCTTGTTGAAGTTTGAATTTGATTGTCAGCCTACATCACCATAGTATAGAAGTCAAAGATGGAAAAAACTGGATATATCCTAACAGCAGTAATCTGCCACCAGTATTTCTTCCTTCTGCAATCATTCTCATGCCAAAGCAATACATTATGTACTCATCTACCTCTTCAAATTTTTCAAAGTTCTGAGTATCCAACTCATCGTTGACCTCAGGAATAAACGCAGCTTTCATCTGATACAACCGGTCCCATTCGATCCCTATAAACCATGGATGGGCCTGAAACCACAAATGCACCCTTTCAATTGTCATTTTCAGCTCATTAGCTGTATAGCAGTTCAATAGTCAAGAATTGAACACTTAAGACCCCATACTTTAATTTCATAAGCCCCTTTTGTTCCCAGCCTCTGGTCGACATTACATAGAAGTTTGCTTATGAGATCTTTAGCTTCTGGAGACAGCTTTGCTTCTTCAGGAAATTTCAAATGAGTTCTCCAGTTCACAATCTGCCAGGACAAGCATTCATATTAGATAGTTGTGAGGCCAAAAGGCCAAGTTGTTGACTGAATTAGAGAACACCACACATGAGAATTCCAGCTCAAAATAAATATTTCATTTTTAACCTTGAACCTGAATAATTCAATGTGCTCAACAACGTATAAATAAGCCCATTATTCATTTAAAGTTAAAAAATCTGTACGAATCTAAGTGCTAGTCGTAACACATTTTAGCCACCACCATACACATGCTATGAAATGTTCGTCATTGTCATCATCAAAGAATGATGGGTTTATTGATCACTGAAAAAAGGCCAAAATTCGGCCCTTATCTACAGCTACTGTGTTATATATAGATATGTACATTCACATCCTGTTGATGAAAAGAAATAACATTGTTAGAAGTACAACACCGTCCCTAAAACACACATATTGGTAACAAGGGAGCTCATCTTCTATTGAGGGATTCAACTTCATTTTTCCATAAATACACTGGCACCTATGATGGTAGAGTATCAGTGGAAAAAAAGTAGTATTTCAATGCTAAGATACCTTTCTACATGTTGACATAGGATCGTCAGAGTAAAAAGGAGGGTATCCCACAAGCATTTCATACATGATGGCACCAAGAGACCACCTGCAGAAGTAGTAGCCAAAGATCACCAAAATAAATAACAGGAAAAACATCACAGTTTTGAAAACATAAAGAGACAAAATGATGAGAAGAAAGCATTTTCTTTTCCACAATTTGTTTCTTTTTTTTCTCAAAAGTACCCACCAATCACATTCCATCCCATAACCTTTCTTCAAAAGAACTTCTGGGGCAATATAATCCGGTGTGCCAACGGTTGAATAAGCCTGCATTAGGTATTGTTAAAAGTTTACATGACAACATACACAAGTGCCAGGAGTAATGAAATTGCATGGATTAATACTGAAAATTGGCCGTGAATGATCATCCACATAAATCCCATGCATGTCCCAGACAAGAACAATAGAGGAACAAAATTAAAAAAAAAATGTGAGGTTTAATATCTAACATGATCTGTTATGTCTTGACTGACCAAAAAGGTAACACCAATCCTACTTGAGTTAAAACTTACCAGCGTCCTTCTGTTCCTCTGCCAATGTTGCAGTTGCTCCTGTTGAGTTCGCTTTGATGCCAAAGGTCGGCCATCACTCGAAAGAGCCCCACTAAGATTGGTTCCCACAGAGAAGTCCTTTTCTTGCAGATTACTGCAATCTAGTGGCTTACATAAACCAAAATCTGATAATTTCATATGACCATTTCTGTCAAGCAGCAAGTTGTCAGGCTTGATATCTCTGCAACATAAGATGGCAAGATGCGTAATTAGTCATTTCAATGAATCATAAGGAAAACAATTATAGGAAATAGAAATAGGGTATTGACTTTTAACAATGCACTACCTATGAATATAATTATGTTTATGGATGGATTCAATTGCCAGAACAGTCTCTGCAACATAGAATCTGGCCTCATCTTCAGTCAATATGTCCTTCCTCATTAGCAAAGTCATCATATCTCCACCAGGTAGATACTCCATAATGAGATAGAGATATTCTTCATCCTGGAAGGAGCAATATAGTTTGACGATGCAATTGCTATCAACCTCTGCAAGAAGATTCCTCTCTGCTTTCACATGTTCAACCTGAATAATAGATTCTCAAGTTACAAGTAGATATAATAAGATCCTGAATCCCATCTTTGGCAGCCTGGAGACAATTATACCTGCCCTCTACGAAGCATCTCAGATTTTTTTAACTTCTTCATAGCATATACATGACCTGTTCCCTTCTCTCTACATATTCTCACCTGTACCATAAAAACAAACACTAGAATCAGGATCAAAGGCTTGATTCGCTATTGAAAGGGATCAGAATGAAAAAAAAAAAATTTAGTCAATACAATAGAAAAAAATATGAAACTCAGAGAAGACACGTAAATGGATATGAAAAAATTTCAGAGCCAAGCACATCCATGAAAAATGCACAAGAACACATCAAGAACTATATTCCCAGTTACCAAAGATGCTCGAATAGATTATGATCCACCAAAAGAACCATTTTCTTCCAAGAAAAGCAATCTTGAACTCTAAATGCAGTTCCCGTATCTGCTACCATGCTAAAGTCATTCTACAATCAAATCAGATTATTGCTAATAAGAGATTCTCATGCACAAAGAGTCATCGCCAAACCAACTACTCTGCAAAATCCTCTTACAAAAAAGTTCAAACCTACACAAACAACATATGTGAATAATGGACATGGAGCACTATGGGATAACACTTATGCCATACCTCACCAAATGCACCTTTCCCTATCATTGTCAATGGCTCAAAATCATCAGCACCCATTTTATGCCTCTGAAGGCGCATGTATTCCGTTTCCTTCTTCTCCAGGTGCTTGAGCAAATTGTTTTGCTCTTCCTCGGAAACATCGGCATCAGCCAGCTTCATTTCCAGTATCTGACGACTACAAAACATACATTCACTTCAATTCCATGAATCAAGGGTAGCAAAGACTTTTTAATGTATGAACGTACCCCAACCATCCTGATGCATTTATGGACAATACAGAGCATCAACTTGACATGTACACATAAAAAGATGCATCAAAATACTCTGTAGTTAGTACTTGGCCACTTTCTTACACTCACAAATGCACACATACACACATGCGTGCGCATATACCTTTTCGATACCTTTTCAAAAAAAAAAAAGGAAGCAAAATGTGACTTCTCTATTTAGTTTTCCACACCCTGCAGAAATTAAATGTATAGGCCACGAGATATCAACAGAAGACATTATTAAGTAGCTACAGACTAAGTGGCCTGTTCTCATCTTTGCCATGGTCCAGTCATCGGGACAGCTACTTAATCCTAAGAGAACATTCCATATACATGGGAAGTATTATCATGTAGATACTAGGGGAGCTTCTTCAATTTTATCTATAACATGCATTGTTAGATTGCTAAATTTCACTGTTTGCCGTCTTATCCCTGTCTGTTTTGATTTGGTGAATTATGCATCGCTTGCCCAAACAGAGCGTCCTACGATAAAAAGAGCCTACCTAGATCCAAAAAATGTGAGGGATTCAATTCTTGATTAGTTTACAATGCATTTTCTTCCATTAAGGAAGAAGGAAAAAGCTCTATCACAAACAGAAAGCAAGGAGCCATTAAGAGGCAATTGTCTGCCCAAATGCATAGAAGGGAGAAGGTATTGACTAGGTGCAAAAATTTTCTCCATTTAACTAAGGTTCTTCACAACTGTAGTAATTAAAGGATGTTGTACTCACATCAACTCTATGTCTTGCAGAACCCTCACAGAGTAGGATTTAGGAGCCAACTAATGGTTCTGACTCAAAGTCTCATTGAATGAAAAAAGCAGTTTTGCAGATTTTTCTTCTAATTGCCAAAATCATGACACGTCCTTTGTTCGGGATAGGACCAAAGTAGGTTGAAGACAACTACAATATGATCATTTAAACTAATCATACCCTACATCTCGCTACTGTTGCAAGGAAAGCACATGCTTTTAGAACTTTCCAGCATTATCTTTACAACACTTCCTACTTCACTTGTCCTCCTCCATCTAAAGAGTTCACGCCTCATCTATGGAGGATTTGAGTTAAAGACAATATTTCTATCCACTACCTGAAGTTAGCATCAATGAATGCCATCACTGATACATGGAAGACAAACCACGACCTGTCATAACCAGTCAAAGGAATAAACTCTAGCCAGTTAAAAAAAAAAAAGAGGGGGGGGGGGGGGAATTAATGACATCATCATTAGGAATGTCATTGTCACATCTGGGATGCTTCAATGAATAAGAGAAAAAAAAAGTGCAAAGTCTGCTCAGGTGTTCCACAATTACTTCACACCCATTCACTCATTGGACGTGCTTTAAGGCAAGATAATTATTTTCAAGTTTATTGCTCCCAATTACAGTCAACAGCTGAGTTTATTCTAACTTTTCCTCGAGCATATTCATTGGATTAAAATGATCATTGTATTGACATTATAGGTCTTTAAATGATTAATTTGAAGCCATGAAATGATCTACGAATTCTATCACGTGGCAGACATATTAACAATTACTTCCTCATTTATTTGCCATGCATCTCCCAAAAGAACCCAATCCTCATAAATGGCAGCTCAGACAAAGGAACTATGTGGTATATGAGTACAATAAAAAAGAAGTACTTGGCATGATCCAGTAGAAAAGAATCATAAAACATGTAGCGCTGCCCATTTAGTTCATCCATAATTGCTAGAGTAAAACCATACCGCTCTTTCCTTTCTTCAATATTCTTCATTTGCTTTTTGTAATGATTTTCTATGTACTGCTTCGCTGCTGCAACTTTCTGCTTGGTGACATTTGAAGGTGCTTCTTCACTTGTTGGAGGTTTTGACCCATCTTTCCCATTCCCAGCGACATCTTTCTTTTTCGACGACCTTGCTCCATCTTTGGACCTAAACTTCCCAAACCAACATCTTGTGGGGTCCATTACCAGACTCCCAACTCTAAATCTTACCTCCCAAATCTACTTGTCAATTAATCGTCGCCGACTGCTAAAGAGCACAAACTGCACTTGGCAAATATCTCAAGGAAATATCAAGATCCTTGCATGCCATCGGTCGCTAAATGGCCCAATTCACGCTCTTCGAATCTACGGAAAATGAAACGATAGTAAGTCAGCCCCATAGGAATATATAATTACGATAAAAGGGCAAACAATTAGACACAACATTCTGTCCCTGAAGAATCATTTCCGGTTCTCCAGGGAATCGAAACACTTATCCAAGAATGGTAGAACAAGAACTTTTGATAACCAAACAACACGGTTCTCTTCACGAAAGATTCAACCTCTAGCCAAATGGCATATTCCCGAAAAGTCGATTCCACATTGAAACCCCAAGGGCGTACACTGTCGATGCACCTTGTTGCCAAGAGAATGACATGCCAGCCACAAGCAATAACTGACATAATGAGAGTGACCTAAATGCTCAATTTAAGAAACAGAGACACGAGATTTCATATTCAGTGGCATTAGGTGCTGAAAACACATCAAATCCTCCTTAGCTCAGCAGGAGATCTCATGATCTCAACCGACAACATATCCGCAACGCAACTTTGACATCCTCCACGCGAGCATTATGATCCGGTTAGGCGACGCGGAGCAGATATGGACACTTTCAGAACGAACCGCTACCCAGAGCATTCGAATCTCCAAAATTACCGGTCAGGAACCGCTTCGAGATAGAACGAGAAACGTAAAGCGGACATTACTCCCGACGATCGCATTCCAACGCACGGAAGGCGAAATTCTCCCTAACGGAAGCAAGCGACGCGGCTCCACGGCTAATCCGAACTCTCCATTCCACAACGGAAAACGGCGAAGCAAATGCAGAGCCGAAGGAGAGAAAAGAAGAGGACGAGAATCTCGTCGTCCGATTCTCGAAAGCAGAGCGAGTAAGTACTGACCAGTGGATGAGCTGCGAGCAATTCCCATACTCGCTCCGATCCAGAACGCCGGCGCGACCGGGCTGGGGAGAAAGGAAACCGCCCGAAGAGCCTCTCGGGTACCCTAACACGGAGCGGGGCGCCCGATTCCTCCGGCGAGGAGGCGGCGGCGGCGGCGGTCGGGGGAGGCGGTTACGGGAGCGGAGGCGGAGATCGCGGCGGAGACGAGGCGGAATTCGCGGCGGGGGAGGGGAGGAAGGAGAGAGAGCAAACCTCTTTTTTACTTGGGTGGAGGTGTAGTTGCTGGTGGAGGAGGTGGTGGTGTGGTTGAGTTCATGATTCGCTTCTCTCTCTCTCTCTCTCTCTCTCTCGCGATGGTCCCTTTTTCTCTGCGCGTTGAAACTTTTGATTTTCTCTTTTTCCCCTTTTTTCTTTTTCTTTTTTATTTTCTCCGTTTTCTTTCTTTCCTTTTTTTTTTTTTTTTTTTCCGCTTGCTTTGCGCGTATTGAAAATTGAAGCCCCTCTCTTTACTCTCTCTCTCTCCCCCGACACGCGCTTACGGAATTGAGACATTTGAGGAGGGTTGGACGGTGGGGATGGCGAGGATTCTTCCGAAGATAATTTTCCATATTTGTCGTAGGGTCATACCGTGGAAAAATTCAAATTATTACACTTGTGATGAATTTCTTTTAAATTAATCTTTTACCATTAAAAATTTTGAATTGATACATTTGTGATAAATTTATTATCTATTATTTTTTAAATTAATTAATGTTATGAAAAACTTTAGACTGATTCACTTATAACAAACGGAAAGTACAACACCAAATTAGTATATCCATTAACTGTCACTCTTCTCCAACTTAGCAATTTCATTGTAAAATTTAATGGAATATAACATATGGTAAATTGGGGTTTGCTTTTGAATAAATTTATCGCAAGTATACCAGTTTGGGTTTAGTTTTTGGTAAATTTTTCACAAGTGTATTAATTTAGGATTTTTATGATATTAATTATTTCTTTTAATTATCTTTAATGTGTCGCTATGAATAAAATTTAACCCATTAAATTGGTAATTCAATTATCATAAACTACCATGACTAATTTGATAATGGCAATTTCGATTGTCCTCGTTGTTCCTATTGATGCCTAGTTTTTGCGGTGCATGTACCCTTTGAGACAAAATTTTCTCAATGACTCTCTATATACTGGATCCAGTACTCATAAATGTTCACTAGCACAAGTTATGTTGATCAATGATGCAAACATAAACGGTCAATGCAATATATGCAATACCATACCGGTTTTTTTGGGGGCTAAGTAGTAACGAACGTACAAGTTATCAACCACCGACCGCGGTGGCTCCGCTGGATAAGGCTCTACTGATCTTCAACCTAGAGGTGAAAGGTTCAAAACTCAGGGAAGGCGCTAGATGTATTAAGTGTGACTCAAGGGTGGTGGGTTCTCCTGCTTAAGTGTCACCTGGGGGTTTACGGCACGACGACTGTTTACCGCAGCCAGCCTCCTCCAAAGACCAAAAAAAAAAAAAAAAAAAAAGAAACGTACAAGTTATCAATGTACAAGATTTTGATTGCAATTAATATCTTAAATGCACCAAGCTAATGCAAGGGAGCATGCCTTAAGATCGTCTAGAAAAGTGGATAGGTCGAGGCCTACAAAAGAAATTTGTCTACCATCTTTAGAATTTAGGATCATTGTCTAAACTAGTGGAACCTCTGGAATCTTCTTCCTAAATTTTGTACAAGAGAAAAGGCAAAATAATAAAAATGTTTTCACCATCGGGCTTTAAAGACTTTCAAGACCATATATTTATAGTATAATTAAAATAATGAACAACTTTACTCAATCGTCAACACCCGTTATGACTTGAAATATCTTAACTTTGCCTAAAAATGATGCGAGAAGGACGTCATAAGTGATGCAATTTCACATACATGATTAATTCGATGGCATAATTTTTCAATCAATCATTTAAGTACTATAACCTTAAAAAAAAAAAAAAGATTCACTTTAAGCGACGTAGCCAATTTCCCTCACTTGAAAATCTAATGTGACAATAATATTAAAATCACTTAACAGAAAATAAATTTATTATAAATATATATCAACTTGAAATTTTTAATAGATAAAATATTAATTTTGGGTAAATTTATTTTAGATATATTAATTTGAATTTTTTCATGATAAAAAATTAATTTAAAATAAATATATCATAAATATATTAATTTAAGATTTTTCATCAAATTAAATCTTAATGATAAACTTCTATTTTGAGTAACGTTAGGCTTTAGCTTTCCCTTGTCGGAAAGTTTGATGTGATGCTAAATTTAATATTAATATCACTTGTCGAGACTTTTTTTTTTTTTTCTTACACCATTAAATGCTCACAAAATGTCTTTTCACGACGTGCGGCCGCTCCCAAACTTCAAACGACCCTTCTTCTTTTCTTACGAAAAAGAATAATTGGTCGCTTCTAGTCAAATCAGAAGTGCTCATTACTATAATTAGGAGCATTGATTTCCTTTCTTTTCCCGGCGATTAGTTGGTTAACATGCGGTTCGAGAAGTACAAAGCATGACTCATTAAATCATACTCATTTCATACAAGGTATAACTGCAAAAAAAAAAGAAGATAAATCATGCGCAATTATATTTTAAAAAATCTCATCGACAATTCCAAGCTTTTCCCATGGACGTCGGAATTTTAACAGATATTAAAGACGGAAGTCTAATGAAATGTACTTTTAGGTCACTAATGCAAGTTCAGGGGCATTAATGAAGGAAAAAAAAAAAAAAGAGAGAGTAGGATGTTGGTGCCTCGCGAGGAAAAGTTTAGGATTTTTCTTTTTATCACATCATCCCTTTTATTTATGTAAAAGAACAATAATGAATAATTTATAAAATATTTTCCTAGATGTTTCCATTGTTGACAAAATTAATGTCGAGTCATTTTCGTGATTGATAAAGGAATTTTTGTTTATTTATTTTTGTAAGCAATAGAAAGTGATGATTTTCCCCAAAAAAAAATGTGTTCAAAATTAGGGGTGAGCATCGGTTTAAGATCGGGTCTAAAGTTGACCTTAGACCGACCCTGGATCGGTTCATCCTAGCCAATCTTGATCCGGTTCCCAAGGATATTGGACCACTCCTTGGTCTTCGTATCCTTGAACCCTGCATTGTGTAGATTGACCCTTAGTCTTGGAACTTTATTGGACCAACCCTATATATATAATATTACGCATTATCATATATCTTATATATTTTTGTCTACTTTAAACCCTTACACCATTGCCTTTATTCTTTCTTATGCAATTTTACCATGTAAATTAGAAAGTAAAAACCCAACTCAAATTTGATCAAATAAAATAAAAATTCTTCACTCACCTTAGCGTCGCTCACCGCTTGCCTATGGCCTCTCCTCACTTGCCTCATGAGTGCAACTCAACAACTGCAAATGGAGATTTATATTGTTGTCTTATTTTATATTTATGTTTGACATGTACCAATATATGTTGCATTGTTGATAGATGTATAATTTTGAAAGAACACGTTTGTCTTTTTAAGAAATACAAAAAATGAAATAAAAAATAACTGGCTGATCACGAGTTGACCCTGAAATTAGACATAACCCATAAGGTGGGTTCGGTCTTTGGTTCCAAACTCAATAGTATCGATTTTTTATCCCAAAAAATGAGAATCAATACCATGCGGATTGGTCTTTGAGTTAAGTACTGGACTTGCCTAACCTTAACCATGCTCATCTCTATTTAGAACCATCTATTTTAATCAAAATAAACTAACTATAATATCATAAGTTTCAAAAAGGAGCAGACAGGAACTAAATCTACGCACGAAGATGGGGAGAAAGTGGGGAGCTTTGTTTGTTTAATCATATAATGGGAGATAAAAATGATTGGTCAAAATGATAAATTAGATAAGGAACTTACGAGATTAGTGGCATCTTTAAGGGATGATGATGATGACGAAGATGAGCTGGACCACAAGCAGCATGGGTCTCAAAAACACACTCGCTTAGCTTTTCAATACGTTAAGGGAAAAAAAAAAAAGCCATGATGTACGCCTGAGATACAGAAAGCATGCCTGACACGTGGCACGCTGACATGCGTCGTCGGACGGCGATGGACTTTTGGGGACCGGCGGTCCAAATCTTTCTGTCACCGACCACAAAAAGAAGAGAAAAAAATTCATCTTTCTGTCACAAAATAAATGAATTGTGAATTTTTACCCAAGATATTATATCGTTCTTGCGATTTTATTTTATTCAATATGCCCATAAACTTTTAATACGTATTCAATGTAATTCTTAAATTATATATGTTTATTGTTATTCCTAAATTTGAATTAATGAAAAGACAATATATAATATTTTCAAATAGTTCAAGGACTAAATTTATTAAGCAAATTAAAAATTTAGGAACAACATTATATATTATGTCAACATTCATGGAGTATCTGTTCATTTTCCTTTTTTGGTCACGAGTTAAAATATCATCATTTCCACTCTTTTTGGAAAAAAATTAGGATGACATCACGTACTTGTTGATTACAATAGTAGAGCAAGAATATTGTACTATCATAATTATTGAAGCTTATAGATTTTGTCACAGAAGTTATGGCGCTTCTCTAATTTGATCCAAGAACTGATTTTTTCTTTTAATTTGGTCCCTGAATCTTTTAGCAATTCTAGCTTGCTCCTTCCACACATTGTCCCACTTTTGCTTTTACGGGCATTGCCCAAATGCGACATCAACAGAAGCAAAATTTCTCCGCCAATCTTTTCTAGTCGCCATCCTCTCATATTCCAATACATATAAATTGGGAGATATAAGAAGTGAGAATACTGACATAAGTGCTAATCAAAATATTTCGGCTCACATATTTTTAATTTCTTTTTTTAAATTCGAAACTCATAAAACTTTCACAACACGCGAAAGCTGACACGTGTATTAAAATATAAATTTTTAATAATTTTTAAAAATTCAAATAATATTTTAAAATTTAGGCCGGGTACATTTTCCCTTTGGCTCAGGTGTAAACAAACTGGCAAAATAATGATTTAGACTTTAGAGGACTAGATTATAGAGACTTGAAAAGGAAAAAGATAGACCGTAAGAGTGTATCTAAATAAAATTTTACTTTTTGTTTAATCTAAATCTTATAGCGAATGCGCATATAGATTTTGTTAAGCCTAAACACGTGAAACTTCCACAATATACAAATTTTGACAAGTAAATTCACACTTCTATGTTTTAAATTTGTTTAGTAATTGAATAATATTTTTGACAAGAAAACAAAAAGATACTTTTTAATTTGAACTCAATTCTTAAACAAACAAGCCCATTTATCTTTCTCAACTATGACATGGATACATCAAATACTTATTTTCAAAAACTTGCTCCTTTGTCTCCTATAAAACCTGCCTCGCCACTCCATCAACCAATTTCAGTTCTTCTTGAAGCATAGAAAGACAACCATGTAATAATAGAATATATGTACATGCACACATCCAAAGTCAAATAACATGGTCTCTATCATTTTCAGGTACCTAATAGTTGCATAAATAATTCATAACGATAGCCTCGATCAAGTTTGTACAATAATAACTTGTTTGAATCTTTTGCCTCAACTTAATAAAAGAAGATCCCAAGTTTCCATCTCTCACATGTGTCGAATTCCAAAAAAGAGTCACTGGCTTGTGTAACTATACCATCACTCAACACGGTATAGGGACAAGGGGAACTTTGCCACTCTCGGATGGAATTTAGTTGGTTGTCAATTAGCGTGATGCACTTAACAATGATTTAAAAAAAAAATCTTCTATAGTATCATATATCAATCATTCATATATAGCACGTATAAGAGGAGCCATTATAGAAAGAAATCTCTAGAGATGTATTATACCAGGAATATCTTCAATTTCAAAGGGGAAAAACATGCACACCACCGAGCCATTCCACGTCGGGATGAAGAAAATCTCAATAATTAGTATTTTTAAAAATATATATTTTAAAATTATTTATATCCTCTCACTTTTCAAATTCATACCCATCATCTCGCACCTACTTCCAAAAGTCTTTCAATCAACTCCGTTGACCGAAAACAATAATAAACAAAGAAGCAGCCAAATTAATTCGACTGCAGCCTCCGTGATTTGTTGACTTTTTGGTTTTCTAGAAGGTGAATTCTTGGTTATGAAAGATTATTAAGTTAACTCCGCGTATGATTTCTCTCATAAGTAAGATGATCGCATTCATGTGGGACCGAGGAGAAAATACAGAGCGAGTGTATATAATTGATGATTATTTATTATTATGAATATTTTCCAGTTCTGCTACGAAAATGTTTATATTAAAGCATGTCATTTTTCAAAATATATTTCTTTTCAAATTCAAAGACGTATCGATATATACTTTCTTTAACTTGTCATTCAAGATTGCAATTCTTAAAATAGTCCCTTTGGCACTTGCTTGCTTGAAACAACGGGACCCAATAGTTATCCATCTTTTCGAGTGTCTTCACTCACTAATCGCGTGTATTTAATTGGTCAGGTATGTTCATTGTTCTAATTTTTTTTTTTTAAAGCAAAATTTTACTTATTGACATTTTCGCCAAAATAAAAATCTTATTCACAATTCATAAAATTAGGAAAGAAATTGACATGATCACAAATTTTCATTAATAGATGGGTATAATCAAATTGTACAGAGTCATACATTAAGAATTATGTTAAATTAGCTCTTTAACAAAAAAATATGTGATTAGTATACCAAAAGTCCTAAAACTTATCTTGAAAGTAAAATTGAGTTCTAATATATACAAATTGTGCAATTAAGTTATAAAACTTGTCAAATTAATGCAATCAAGTCCTTTTATTAACTCCATCAAATTTGAGTAATGAAAAATGCTAATGTAATTTTTATTTATTTATTTTTCCTCTATTACATGGAGATAATATGGTTAAAACATGAAAAAAAAAATGACGTTGTTTTGATCTAATATGATTTTTTATACAAATTTTATTTAGATTAAATTTAAAAATAAGCTAAAAATAAGGAAAAAAAAAAAGAGAAGGTTTGGAACTAGGCAAAGGCTGTGCTGATGACTAACAAGAATCGGCAACCCTCGCCCAATCTTGGGAGAGCCGAGGCCCAACTAATCTCGTCGACCATGCTCCAGTTGATAGTTGGGTAGTGGCAATAGGGGCTTGCACATCCCTTATCGCTTGATTCCAAACCCTTCTTTTTTTTTTATTTAATTTAAATAAATTTTGTATTAAAGATCATATTTAGATTTATCGTCTTAATCACATTATTGTCAAGTATGAAAGAGAAATACAAAAAAAAGTTATATCAACATTTTCTAGTAGCCACGTTGAACAAAATTAATGAGAGAATTTGGTTGTACTAATTTGATAAGTTTTAAGACTTGATTGCACTTTTACAAGTTTTATAATTCAATTATATTTTGGTAATAAGTTTTAGGACTACCAATGTATTTATCTTAAGATATTAAGTAAAATTAATTAGATTTCAAATATTATTAGGAAAAAAAGGTGAAGCGAAAATCACTCCGAAGAGATGAATAAGGCTTTAGTAAAAGGTCTAGCATAATATGATTGTCGCCTAAACCTAAAAAGTACGGCCACGTGTTTTGGTGGATGAGCTGATCCTGATTTACATTATCTTTCTCACTTTTTAGGTCAGACATCATGATTTTATTCGAATGTTCCTTTTACAACCTATTTTATTGCCAATTGACAAGGAACCTACATACATTCTATTTTATTCTTGGAATGATTACATAAATGGCAATTAAAATTTCACTAAAAGTATAATGTAGTTCATAAAATTTTATTTTATTCAATATGATCCTTAAATTTTATCTTAATGTGCAATGTAGTTCTTGAATTTTTAATAAGTGTTCAATATATTTCCTAGACTATATAAAATTGTTAGGATAATATTGGATATTGAACAAATTAAAAGTTCAAGAATCACATTACATATTCAATCAAAGTTTATAAATCATTTGTGCCATTTTCCTTTATTTTTTAGATCCCTAGCACCAGTTGGCCTTCCCATCCTTTTACATATTTAAAAAACAAAATTCTTTAGATTTACCAAAAGAAAAAAAAGGCAATCTAAAATTATAGTTATTCTTGATATTGATGTTTACAACCCACAAAGTATATGGAGACATGTACTTATAGAAAATGTGTCTTAAATATCTTCTATATTTTAAGTAAAAACCATTCTTACATCATTTTTGTAGAAAATTTTCTAATAGTGCCCCCAACAAAAAATAGAGAAAATAAGCATCTTTTTCAAATTACCCCTAATTAAATATTAAAAAGACAAAAGAGATATGACTAATACGTCTCTTATAACTTGTTATTTCATCTACTTTCTCATGGAACTACCAATTTTACTCGCATAAACAATCACTCAATTTCAAGCATGTATGTTCTTGTGCCCCGACTTTAGTATATATTTATCATAACAATACTAACCATGGAATTTCATTTTTTTTTCACTATTGATGTACTTGATAAAATTTTAAATGAAAAAGAGATCCACTGGGTGTGTTGCAAGCATATATGCATCATACTACTTCGACTTTCTTTCCTCATCTTTATTGCTTAGTATGAATTGACCATTTCAATGGCCGAAGTAGCCAAAAGAACCCCCCTTTTTACCTTGAGGACTAGTGCAATTGGTAGCAATGCTAAAAAAATTTCATCAAAAAAATTAAAGATCATCTGATGAAATTCCATCCATAGTATGCAAACTACTCAGAGTTAGGCTCATTTGCATATATCAAAGAAGCGGATTGAACAAGGCTCATGAGATCTACCAGATGTCCCACGGGCCTCTAGATGTGCATGCCTCTACTTGTGCTCCTATGAAGAGTTTTTTTTTTTTAATTTTTTTTTTGTGCGCGCGTGTGTAAGATGGCTATGCATGATCAGCACGGCCTTTGTAGGCCTGGTGTCCGTGTCGATGTGCTCACACAATCCAGGCCTCCAAATTCCCTAAATTAGAGGATAAGAATGGAGAAAATAAGGCAACCGTCTATGGCTCATAAAAGGCTGAAAAGTACACTAGGGATTGGATGGGGACAGGAGGGGATTTTCCCTTGCAGGTAAGGCATCAGGGCGGGGACCATACTCTCCCCATTGGGTGAACATCTATTCAAAAAGTCAGTGAGATGAAAAAAAGAAGAAGAGAGAGATGGAAAGATCACACAATCCTTCTAAGTTACCCTACTTGTCAACTCAACTTTTGGTGGGAGAGGGAGGATAATGTCATGGGGTGGTATTATTTTCCACAAGACCCCACGCAAAATTTCATTTTGTTTGCTTACAATAAGAGATCCCGGACCTTTCGACCGGAAGAATCCCAACGGATAACACAAACCATCACGTTCGTATGTAACATGTGAGACTTGACTCAGAAGTAAAGACTATCATTAGACAAGCCTGGGTTAGGCTAGGCCAATATTATTACCCAAATCTGCCGTAACATACATGTTACTTAGAATATTCAGGTTGGGTTGGACCAAAGTTGGATGGCCTATGCTTTCTTTCTCATGTGAGCTTATTGTTGAAACCGCCCACTTGCCCAAATGCTGGCCAAGTGAGCCGCCCCCCTTGTTAATCATTGGTATTTCTCGAGCAACAGACACGTGGCTCTCGAAATTGTTTTAAGTGGGAAATGTGTCATTCAAATAGGAATCCGTTGTATCAAATTTAAAATTTGATTTAGATGTCATCAAAAGAAAGGACATGTAAGAAATCATCCCGTAATTAAAGGAATTATGTGAAGCGCCGGATGTGTTTTTGTCAAAGTCACCATAGATATGTGAAGATCAAACCTTGCATTCTATGTGAATAGAGGCAAATGGTGTAGGCCCCTATATATGCTTGTGGATTTCATCTAATGATCAAAGACCATGGACAAAATCGATCAAAGTCCATCATTACACGCTTTGAAAAGAACATAAAATGAGAAATTCCATGATATCTTCAATGTGATTTTCGATTCTTGTGTTTCTTTTTACCACGACTAGCGATCATGAATACTTAAGAGGGTGCACAAACTTGATTGTCAATTACGCATTGTGTATATTTATATACCATGTCTCTAACGGTGAAGTTAAGGATCATCACTCCTTCATTTGACAAGGAAATATTACCAAAGCCTTGCTCAAGTTTTTCTTCATGTCTTGATGATGTTAATTAGAGCCATTTTGACAATATGTACACCTCCTAACGTTGGGAAGTTTGTCTCCATCTAGCTCGGGGTGTTGTGTTGCCCGCGTGCCAAATCTTGAATCCATTTTAAACACTATAAGATTCTTTAAGTAATATCCCAAACCCATTTCTTAATCCTGAACTGGCAACCCAATTAAGCCTTATCTGCTTTGATACAGTCGTCCCTACTATTAATCTCGCACAAACTCTAGGGTTCCGCAACCCCACTCTGCCACAAGGGCCTTTCGCAGTAGAAATCACTTGCATCAATTTTATGCACATTGATTCTCACTCTAATTGAATTTGTCAATTTTAGAGAGAGACGGAACAGGTGAAATTTTTGTGTGCAATCGGATCCTTCGACTATAAATTTCAGAACATGCTTGTTTGTTACTTAAAGTCAAGAGAAGGGGGCGGCTGTTGAATCAAACAAGTCAAAACACGAACAAGAATTTGTCAAATTGTTTTGAGAATCTTCTTCTAAAAGCAACAAACCAAAAGGGCCAAAAAGCAAAAGGGAATGACTATTGAAAAAACCTACCTCCGTGCCTTTAGCACCGTTTCGCACGTTAGTTCCCAAACTTTCAAAAGTTACAAATTATCTCCCCGAACTTTCGCAGTTTTGTACGATAGTCAGTAAACTCTTAAAACTTCAAGATTGCCCCCCCTCCTTAGTTTGTTCCGGCTGTTAATTTTTTTGGCTGCATTTTGTCTTGACCAGAATAAACTTTATTACATGCCTAGTGAATTCAAGAAAAAAAGAGAGCGATGCATAATTATTGAGTTCGAGAAAATTCTGAAGAGTTTGATTTGGTTTGCAAAAATGAGTTAATCCATTTTCAAGTAACACTAATTAACGGCTGTGCTGAGTTTACGGGAGTAATTCATAACTTTCCAAAGTTTGAGGTTATTACATAATGGTTCCAAATTTTAAGGGAATATCGAGCAACTGTGGAAAAAAGAAGATGCCGAACACAAAAAAACTGATGATAAGGCAATTAAACTACCACCGATAACGAATTTGGCCATGAGCTCGTTGGAAGGATCAAATAACACCTAATAAATAAAATATTTGGGATTTGATTGCTCAATTTCAAATGTTTAGGACTTGATTTGGCTCTAGGACTGTTGGTGCAATTTCCCCTACAATAATTTTTGTTGAATGAGGGCAAGGTACCAAAAAAAAAAAAATTGGGTTAGAGTTTGATCTAGAAGCCTATTAAATAAACCATACATGCAGGATTGGAAATTCTATTATTTCCTTGATAAAAGTTTACTTGATTTATATTTTGTATAGGAATGCAGGCAAGGAAAAAAGAAATTGAGTGTACAAGGCTTCGTTTGTTTTTGAAGAAAACAAAAAAAAAAGAATTTTTCTTTTAAAAAATGATCGTTTATAATGTTTATAAAAAATGAATAAACGATAAATATTTAGACATTAATTATTATTGATGATGAAAATATTTTTCATTGGCTAACTAATTTAAGTAATATAACTGATCAATATTTTTAAAAATATATATTTTTAGAATCATTCATTTTATATAAGACAGAGGGAAGCTAAATCATGCATGTTTATCTCGACAATTCAAAAAGACCCAAAAGGGAAGGCTCGTGTTATGCACGTGGAACTCGTCCTCAATAATTGTCGGCCAACAAAAAAAAGGGAGCTGAATCCAAGAAATACAGTAGAGGAACAGAATAAATCGATTCCTCACTTGAATTGTTCTGAATTGACATCAATTTATTTGTTCTGATTTGTCATCTTTCCAGCCTGATTGGATTGACATCAATCAACCTGATGGCTAGAAGCTACTACAACAGAAAATCGTGCTGCCTTCCAAAGAAAAAAAAAAAAAACACCCACAGCGGAAAATGTTCAATTATGACAGAGGATCATATGTGAATGTCATGAATAATTCTTCAAGGGAAAGAGGGGATGTTCAGACAGCTCCATTGTTCATGTAGAAACATGATCAATCCCATCATAGAAAATTTTCAGCGATTCTTTTGTTATGGTACGAGGAACATATTCTAATCAATGTATCGTGACATACTCTTGAATTTTTATGTATGCCGAGTAAATGCATTAACGCAAACCATGACATTCTAGCTCGAGCAAATTTCAAGTAAAGCTCTATGATCAAGCAAGAAATTGGTCTATATAAATCAGCTCCTCATGTTCTCGAGCTAGACTATATATGTATATAGGCTGACAATGTATGTAATTTTGAATGATTTCAGGAATAGTTGTGCCAAAAAGGAGGAAACAAGGGATCTGGAAGGGATCAGAGAAAGCAATTGCAGCATATTAAGAAGGGAGTGAACATGTGCCCAACTAAATGTGGACAAGGAATCTCAAAACCTTTCATGTGCTATCTTGTTTGGTCATAACCAAAAAGAAGAAGAAAGATGGGAGGTTTTTTTTTTTTCATAGGGTTTCCGCGGGCACGCATGGTTGCTTACTTGCCCAACCCCCAAGTGTCGCAGAATAAATAATCAAATCAATCACCTTTTCGAGTTATTTCCGTGACTTGATATTTTGGGTCGGACTGCAAATTGATAAGGGGTCTAGATTCTTTCAAAAAGTAGGCTCGATCAAACTCCATAATTGATATTCTGGGTTGGACTGCACTGGTCGAGTGATGAGTTTTTTTTCAATACAAGGCTCGATGGAACTCCCGAAGATTGCGATGGTTTGTAGGGCCGTAGCTCGTGATTCAACTTGCTTGTGATAATGAGGAATCATCAAAAACATGCTCGAAACGCCAAAGTACTAAGAAATTTCTCTTTCGTCATGGTGTGTAATTTAGTCAAAACATCTCGCCATGTTATCTAAGTCACGATGAAGGAAGACAGCTGCCTCGGAATGGACGCAGTGCAAGGCTGTCCGAGAAGACTTTTGTTGGGGGGCAAAGATGAAAAAGGGAGAGTTCGAAGAAAGGAAGGCTCCAGGATTCACGGGGATTGATTGTTCCGAAACGCAGCCTAAAAAATTATCATTTTTCCCACCGAGCGAAATTGCTTGGCCCTATTAGGGTTTGGGACTTTTTAGGCATCTCCCACTCGTATGTTTTTTTAACTTACAAGTAGAATCCGATGAATGTGTGTATCATGCATTGCCCGATCTCTAAATGCGGTGGGTTCTATGTGGAATGTGCTCAATCGGACGGTCGAAATGCGTCAATGCGCCCTATGAAGTCGACCCTTTTTGCTTTTTTTTTTTTGGTTTAATTTGCTTTTCGATTTCTTCCAACTCTCCTTTCCCTTCCTTCGGTTGGACTTGGAATAGTTAGAACGGTAATCTATGTCTACAATGATGGGCAGAGGTAATTTCTCACGTCACTCCGCATTGGGTTTTCTTTTATGGAATTTATCATCATTAGAATTAATTCATTGACTGAATCAACCCTTGTAGAATTGGTTATTTTGCACCCACATTTGTTCTAAAAGCTTCATGCCTAGTATCTAATGTAATCTGTATGTTACCACAAAGATGGTTAAACCTCTCCTGATAGAAAGATATGTATCATAGTCGACACTAGTTTTATACACTGATAAAGTTTCCTCATGCAAATTTCTATTAATTTTCATATATAATTGCAATATATATGCATGCAAAATCCATGCAATGCATAATCATGCCACTGACTAGTAAATTATAAGGAAAACAAGTATATCCATTCTAAAATGTGAACAATTTCTCACTTTTTCTCAGGAAATTTACAGATTTCACAGCTTCTTTTTTTTTTTCTTCTTTTTTGGGTCTTTCAAGTACATATAACATTTGACCAAAAAAAATAAAATACCTATAACCCTTTTTTTGGGCCCAGAAAAAGAAATTGATTGACTTTTAACTCTCCCATTCTAGTCAAGATTTATGTTAGGCCCAGGCCCAAAAAGACAAATTATGTCCCATTCAAAAGAGTGCGCTCAAATGAGGTTTCTTTTAAGAGTGGGTTTGGTTGGATTTTTGGGAAAAGCATTTAAGAGAATGTAAATGACTTTAAGTTAAAAAGATTTTTCAAAATACAAATTATATTTGTTAAATTGTAATCTAAAATCCATTGTGAAAAGACTTTAAGCAAAATAGTGTTTAGAGAAATTATATTTACAAATAAATTTTTTGATAAAAAAGAAAAAAAAAATTCATCAAAAGAAAAACTAAAAAGTTGGTTGGCGAGGGCAGGCGGCCGTCGACGATCGAAATTTGTCATCGATGGCCGACATTTAAGGTTGCAAAACCTCGGGCAGCCTTTGGAGACCATCGGCAAGGGTTGCCTAGGGTTGGGCGACCCCTAGCGAGGGCTGTTTGGTTGCGCGACCTCATGCGACCCTTCACGGAGGTCACGACAACCTCGGTGCGACTCGGCGCAACCTTCGATGACCCACATTTGGGTCACGCTGTTGTGGTGAGGTCACGTGACCTCTAATGACCTAGATTTGGGTTGTGTGACGTGACTCACAGGGATCGTGCGACTAGCTAGTGATGGTTGCTGGGGTAGTCGCGCCCTCGTTGGCCTCTCTCCATCCCGTTGCTAACCCATTGCAGCCATGCCATTCTACTCAACGGAGAAGAAGATGAATAGTGAATCACGAGGGCAAAAATGAATAAAACAAAAATTGAGTGGGAATAGTTTTGGAACAAAAATTTTATACTAACCCTAGAAGGCCTTCTGAAAATGCTAAAAGCCCAAAATAGCTTAAAACCTGCCAGCCTTTCAAAGGCAAACATTCCTCCAAGGTAGGTTTTAAAATTTTTACTAAACACCCAATATTGGGCCAAATGGGCTTTGGATACCCAAAGCTCCTTCACAAAGTAGGTCCCAAACGCAGTCCTCTTGGGAGGGTATTCATTATATTTGGTAGCACTGCATCAGCGTTCATGATTAGACTATCAAATGACTTGGTTTACGTTTGAAGAGAAACATGCAAAAGGGACGAGAAACATCATATGTGAATGTCATGAATAATTAATTTGGCCAAATTAATTTGGCACCAAACTACTTTCTGAGAGTATGTTATTTGGCTAGAGATCAAATGTTTCGTGAGACCCATTAAAGTTGCGTTGAAGATATATTATTAGTAAAGATCATGTGATCTCTTACTGAGGTAAGAAAGATTTAATGTATTTTTAGCGCCTCATACCATTGAATTTAAAATCTTGTCCCTTTGTTTTTTAACTTGAGCTTTCAAGCGACTCTCATTATACCAGTTCTTGCTTGTGGCACATGTAATATGACTATCCCTGTTAATATCTTGGTGACAATGTGCATAGATAGTATGCATGGCAGTTTCAATGCAGTATTGACTTTTCAAGGGTATGCCATTTGGCTAGAAATTGAATTTTTCGTGGAAAAGAAGCGTGTTCTTTGATTATTGAAAGATCTTATTCTAACATTCTTGGATAAGTGTTTTGCTTCCCTCGAGAATCTAAAATGATTCTTCGGGAATAGGATATTGTATCTGCACATTTTTTGTAACTATATATTTCTACAGGACTGACTTGCTATCATTTCATTTCTGTAGATATGAAAAGTATAAATTGGATCGTAACATTCAGTGTATCGGATTTAGAATTTAGGATCTAGAATGTGGTATTTACTTTTTAAGAGTATACCATTTGGCTAGAGAATGAATTTTTCATGGTAAAGAAGCACGTTATTGGGTTATTGAAATATCGTATTATAACATTCTTGGATAAGTGTTTTGCTCCTCAACATTTCTGATAGTAATAATAATTTGCAGTGCAAAAGAGACTTCTTCAACCTTTTAACCGATTGATAGATACTGGAGTTTTGATACTAAAGCTTCAGGTATTCTTCAAATTCATTACATTTTAGTATTGTGATACGTGAGGGTTTCATTTGATTTTTTTATTTCTATTTACTTAATGCAGGTCGCTTCAAACGTCAGGTGGCACACCTAGCTGCTAGTGGAAGAATGTTACCTCAGAGCTAGAACATTATATTACACCCTACAATGAAGATTCAACTAATGATGATACAAGAGATGTGACGATGGCATTAGATATGTTAGGAAACCCTAACCTTCAAGGTATGTGTAGCTTCTTAGATAGTTATATGTATTATTTAATTATAAATTTTTATAATAGGATATATAACATGGTACTTGAATCAGTTTAGATAGCTTCAATGTCATTGATGAAGCATGTTTTGAGGTTGACTATGCGGTTTTGATAGGAGAATTTGCAACCACATCACGTTATGCGAGAATTTGAAAGATGAGGAAGAACTTCAACATATGTAGAAATATGGCTCAAACATTAACTGAACATACCCATCCAAATATTAAGGTAACTTTTTTTTTTCTTTCGATGTGAGTTGGAGGCCTCTAAATGACTTGATCTACAAATAGATGCAATGATTTTCATTTTGAAATCTTATTCGACATTTTATGTCACATATACCTGAGGAAAATAGCACGAATTTGACAAGAGCAGACCGGGATACTGTGGTAGGCCTGATTTCTGACATGTCATAAGTTCAGCATGCTCATATTCATAATTTGATTTCTTGGGGCATAAATTCATCAATATAATATGTTGATATCACTCATGCTACTGTTGGGCTCGATAATGTGGATTTGTGTGCTGTCATCAACAATGATAAATGGTGAGACAAATTTTTAAGTTAATTTTAATATATTTTGTTTGGTATTAAAGAATTATTCTTTATGTGTTAAAGGATGACGAGATAATTGGTTGAGCATATAAGAAACGGAGCATATGATATTGATAGAAAACCTGAAAGGAATATTTTTATAACTAATGATGCCACTTCTATTGTCATAACATTCACGACTAGTTCATGGGAACTCCACATGTACTGCTAGCCTTTTCCTTTTCTTTAGCACCGCCTGATTTTATTCTAAATCTATTAACTACACTCTGAAGATCAATAGGCTTCTATTAGGATGTTTTCCAATGGCCTTTGCAATGTGTTCGCGAACACATTTGCAGCGTTTCTATCAATTTGTGAAGCTGGAGAGCTATGGATGATCCATGGAGTAAAAAAGAACCCTATTTCCCCAATTTAAATACGATTATGACACTCCAAGGTTTTAAGTTTTTCATTGGAACTATTTTCTTGATGTAGGGCTTATCAATGGGGACTTCTTGCTCGACCATGACTTGAAAACATTAAATTTTTCTTTTCGAAAAACTTGCTCGTTTGCTCCTCGCCACTTTATCAACCAATTTCAATACTTCTTGAAACATAGAAAACAACCATGTAATAATAGAATATGTGTATATGTATAAATCCAAAGTCAAATAACATAATATCACTCAATTTTAAATACCTAATAGTTGCATAAATAATTCATAGCAACAATCCCGATTGAGTTTGTACAATGATAAAATGTGTGGATATTTAACCTCGACTTAATAACGGAAGATCCCAAGTTTTAATCTCTCACACGTGCCAAATTCCAATAAATAGTGGCCGGATTTTGTAATTGTACAATTACTCAACACGGAATAGGGATAGGAGGACTTTCACCACAATCGGACGGAATTCAAAGAAATTACTAGAGACGTATCATTATACGAAGAAAATCTTCAATTTCAAAGTACTTTCAAATTATACATGTTTCAAAAAACAAACGGGCCTAAGATGCTCTTATTTTTTAAATTTGTACCCATCATCTGACACCTATTTTGAATCAATTTTGTTGATTGAAAAAAAGAAGAAAAAAAAAAGAAGAAGCTTAATTAAATTAATTTGACACCAAATTGCTTTTCAGGGTATAACATTTGGGTACAGATTGAATGTTTCGTAAAACCCATTAAAACTGCGTTGGAGATATATTGTCAGTCAAGATCATGAAATATCTTGCTGAATTAATGAAGATTTAATGTATTTTTAGCACATGATACCACTTAATTTAAAATTTTGTCTGTCTGTTTCCGAACTTGAGCCTTCAGGTGACTCTCATTATGTCAGTTGTTACTTGTGGCACGTGTAACCTAACTGTTTGTGGCATGTCATTCGCTTGGCGACAAGGTGCATAGATAATTTGCGTGACGGTTTCAATGCGGTATTGAATAGTGTGTCTGACGGTTTCAATGCCATATTGACTTTCGGTAGTACCATTTGATTAGAGATTGAATCTTTCGTGGAAAAGAAGTGCGTTGTTTGGTTATTGAAAGATCTCATTTGAACATTCTTAGACAAACGTTTTGCTTCCCTCGAGAACCTGAAATGATTCTTCAAGAATAGAATACCGTGTCTAATTGTTCGCACATTCATTGTAATTTTCATTTCCATAGATACGAAGAGTATGAATTAGATTATAACGTCTGGTGTATCAGGTTTAGAACTTAGGGTTAGCCGGCAACCCCCTAATTTGTAGGGCGTTAGCTTGTGATTGAACTCGCCTGAGATCATGGGGAATCGTCAAGAACATGCTGGAAACGCCAAGTACTAAGAAATCTCTATTTTGCTAGGATGTGTAATCTAGTCAAACCTTCTGCGATGTAATCTTTAGTCACAATGGAGGAAGACAGCTGCCTCGGAATGGACGAATTGCAAGGCTGTCCGAGAAGACTTTGTTGTGGCAGAAGATGAAAAAGAGGAAGTTCGAAGAAAAAGAAGCCTCCAAGATTCAAAACGCTGCCTGAAAATGATCATTTTCCCACCGAGCGAAATTGCACTCTTGAGTAGATCACAGCTTGCTTGGCCTTCTTAGGGTTTTAGGACATTTTAGACACCTCCCACTTGTATGTTTTACCTTACGAATAGAATCTGATGTTATGTATCAGGGGTATCTCGATCTCTAAATGTGACCGCTTCTCATCGCAAAAATCAACCTTTTGCCCTTTTTTTTCAGTGTTTAATTTGCATTTTGATTTCTTCCAGCTCTACTTTCCCTTCCTTAGCTTCGACTGGGAATTGTCAGTACAGTAATCTATGTCTACAATGATGGGCAGCGGTAATTCCTCATGTCACTCACATTGGGTTTTCTTTTTCTGGAATTTATTGGCTATCAAAATTAATCAAGGGAACAAATCAACCCTAGTCAGATTGGCCTTTTTTCACCCCATCTGTTATAAAAGCTTAATGCTTACCATCTACTATAATCCGTAAGTTATAACAAAGATGGTTAGAAGGATATGTATCATAGTTGATACTAATTATTATACACTGACAAAGTTTCCTAACACAAATCTCGATTACTTTTCCCATATATAATGCCAGTATATGTGCATACAAAATCCATGCAATGTTCATAGTCATGCCACTAATTAGTAATTATGGGGAAAAGAAATACTTCCCCTCTAAAATGTGCACAGTTCCTCACTTCTGTTACATTAAACATTTCACAGCTTCTTTCTTCTTCTTCTTCTTTTTTTTTGGTCTTTTCAAGAACATAAACTTTTTTCGGGGGCCCAAAAAAAGAAATTGGAAAGTTGACTTTTACGTCTCCCATCCTAGTCAAGGTTTATGTCAGGCCCAGGCCTAAAAAGACAGATTATGTAACATCCAAAAAAGTGTGCTGAAATGAGGTTCTTCTAAATCTTTTTGCCTGCCCAGAGTGCTTAAAATGGTCCTCTTGGGAGGATATTCATGATATTTGATAGCACAGCATCAGCATTCATGACTAGACTATCAAATAACTTGGTTTGCCAACGTTTGAAGAGAAACATACAAAATGGACAAGAGAAACATCAACCAAAGCTTCATGCTGCTTTGCAAAATGATCCTCTAAAATGAAGAGAAGTGCATCGGTGACACCTTTAATATCAATGATCGGGCTGAAGTCATACCTATCGCGTTTCCATTACAAGGAAAAAAAATGACGGAAATACAAATAAATAATGACCTATATAATATGTGGTAGTCCTTGGCCTACCAAACAACCAAATATTATCATGACAAAAACGTGAAACAATTGCAGAATCATCATCGGTTAATGCTACAAACCATAAATATTCTCCAGACTTCACCATGTTTGCTGCATCAGACGGGCTTCTTCCTCCGACCCAGGAGAAAGAAACATGGATCGCGTGACGCTTTCTATTCTGCATCCCTGAGACTTTCACTTGTCAGCCACATTTTCTTTTGGACGATGAACACAATATCGTCCCCATCCTCATCGGGTTCTGAGCCCGCGTTGCCCATTGCAACCGCTTCCCAGTGCAAAGCCGTCAAGTATTTCTTGACAAAATCAATAACTGGTTGCTTGTCCCTGATGATTATGAAACCAGTGGGCCTGAGAATACGGTCCATCTCAATGAGGAGATCCTCTGCGCTGCACCCTTTCCTCTCGATGTCCGAAATGACAGTCCAAGCATGGAGCAGATCATAAGTCCGAGGGTAGGTTGAAAATGCTTCGCACCTGTCAGCATCAAAATGTCATCCAACTTTGACCAGTCAAACCCTGTTTTAGAACTTATCAAGATTGGGAAGGTCAAAATCCAATTTCTAATTGAATGTCAACTATAACTGCTCTTTCTTGCACTGCAACATGAATTTTGACCCAGATTTTGAAAACAATCGGTTATGATGCGGTAGTAGAATTGCAGGACGTGCAGTCATAACACTACTAAAAAATTGGAGTATTAAGCTATTTTTATGCACCAAGAAGTCTAAGTCTGTTACTTAGACAAATAATAAACTTCAATTGGCCCACACAAAACAAAAGTTACCAACCATTGTTCCAAACGGGGTGTAGGAACATACCAGTTGTGAATAGAGCCAATTAGGCCTCTGTCATATATCAGCTTAAGAGTGTTTGGGCCGTCTTCAGGGACAACATTCATTACCCACACGTCCTTTCCTCTCAGCGCAGCCGCAAATGACCCCATGTTCGCCTTCATGTCCATCAAGTTCCTCAGAGTGTCTGATGTGATCTTCGGGCTCAGTAAGTTCCAATAGTTCTCAACCCTTCGCTGCCAAGTTTCCTGACACACAAATCTTAAGTCAATCCATGTGCCTGAACTTACCAAGATATTGTGAAGTAAACCAGCGAAAGAGGAATCACTTTCTCTGCAAGAAATTTCAAAAGTATATAAGAGGAGCCTGTTTGAAACTTACTGTGTCCTTCTCAAACATGTCTCTCGAATAGCCAAAATCAGCAAGTCGAGGAGGAGGAGAAGTCAATCTAGCTGGCCAAGGAGCCAATTCACTCCCCTTGGCTTTATGGTCATCTGATAAATGCAAAACAAATAAGTTATCTTTCAGTTGTTATCTCCAACTAGTCTACCATCTACTGGATGAAACATATACAGGGTCAACTGCATAAAATATTTTCCAATTATATCTTAAAGAAAATCTTCTGTAAGATCAAAATTCTAGATCCTTCTTTTAATATGTATCATATATTCAGTGTTCAAAACCCTTCTTTGAAGTTTGCACCAACATATCCTAATTCATTAGTCTTTTCCTTTCAACTTGGATTCACCCTCATACAGCGTAGAATTAACTTCTTCAGCAAACAATTCACATAAACACAAGTTCTAGTGAAACAAAGGCATTATGCAAAAGTTAGATCTTAATTGAAAGAGAATGATTTGGCAAATTTACATTTTTTTTTTTTTTTGGGGAGGGGGGACGAAAAAAAGATAGCACTAGTTGGAACAAGTGTTTAAAGGCTGTTAACAAGTAGGACAGATTTAGCCCCATGATATGCATAAAAGGAAACACTCTCCCATATCTTACATCCGGTTTTCAAATGAAAAATTAGAGATTAAGCCTTCTATAAATACAACCATTTATCACTCAAAGGGCCCCGATCAGACGGCATACTTCTGCACTTTCACCAAATGGTCATATGACGATGCTACTACGATGACAAACTCAGGACACAGGACTTTCATCATTGGAATGAAGACAAGTACCGTTTATTAGAATGCATGATCAATGTGAGAAGAATCTAGAATTTCCAACTTCCAGGCAATTATTTATGCAACCATTGGCTCCTACTAGAGGGCGTGCTAGGAAACTCCTCACACATAGTTTGAAAAGACATCAGCCACTCGAGCATGTTTACTTCTTCCTGAAAATAATTTCTCTATATTCCCAAAAGAAATTCATAGCAACTTCCATTGTAGTCTTACTTTAATTGAAAAGGAGGAAATAGCACATGAGAAACTTCAAAATTAAGAAGAGCGAGCAAACAAAAATATAGATTTGGTGAGGGGAAGCATAAACGAAATGGAAACTCACGATCAGAGTATGGTGTAATGCACGCTTCCATGTTCACACCCCATACTGCATCCGGATCATCGTCAGATCGGCATAAAGGCGGCTGAGTCCCAGGTTCTCTTTCCATATAACAATCATTTGTCAGAGGTTTTTGCCAAATGACAGTTTGGTTCCTCTTTGAAGCTATTCTCCAACACATGCGTGTAACAAGGGCACTCATCTTTTTCCAGATTCTAAGATCCTCCTCGTCCTGCGCATATGCTTCGGGAGAAGAGTAGGCAAAATAACCTCCAGGTCTGAGAACCCTATCCAGCTCAAGAAGAAGAATCCCATCTCTTTGAAGCCAATCAATTCTACACCGGGAACAATGCGCAAGCTCGAAGGACCTACTAGGATAAGGGAGCCTCTTGGTACCTAAGACACCAAGATATGCAGGAATCCCTCTCTCCAGAGCAAACTGAATTTGGTTTTGATGCACGTCATTGGGTGCCAGGGACATTGCCATGATGTCTGATGAGAGTAAATACCCTCCAAAACTTGCCACACCACAGCCAACATCAAAGACTGTCCTTATTCTTCCTTCATTGTTCAGAATATTTCTCGAAAAGTTGAGCATCTGGCAAAACAATGGCCAAAATAGCATTATTTTCACACCAGCAAACACTAAGAGATCTTCTAGATGACAAGCTACTGAACAAAAGCCCGACTCAACACATGGATGGACATTTCGTGTGCATACTAAAGAACTTATGTATGCCGCTGCCTTGAAAGTGCACACATCAAGCAGCAAATTGAGCATGATACAGCAAAATCTTAAGGTGGCCTACAACTATTTACAATGACTAGCATACTTACATTAGCCATTGAAGCAATGTACTTATCAGCTCCATAGTGAAAATGAGTTCCTCCTCCAGGAAAGTTTATCTTTTGGCCTTTCACAACCATCCAGTTCTGGTCAGATTTCTCATGTGCAAGGTGAGTATGAGGGATGTTTGCTTTCCAAACTTCATCTCTGCTTTTAGGCCACTTAATAGGGACCTGTAGCATGCAAGGAGATGAGAATGTAACCAACATAAGAACAGAAGAAAGACAATGGCTGTTTTAAGTAAGGAACTGACAATCCTAAAGGTTAACCTAAACCTGCTTGAAACTACTAAAATGATGCATGAACTTACCTTGTACCCCGGAGGAGGAGGAATCAAGCAGTTGTACCGTCTTTCAGGAAGAGGGCAGTGTCTCTCATAGTGCTCCATCAAAGATAGATCCAGCTTCAACCTCATTTGGTAAATAAGGTTCCTATCTAAGCAAGGAATCAATTCAGAATGGCGATCATCGCAAACCTGCAATCAGAATGATCCCAAATTAACCGAGACGGTATTATAGTAAATGATGATGTAGAGAGAAGTCTTTTCACTTTAATATCTTTTTCTTTATTAAAGAACGAG
Organism: Eucalyptus microcorys; assembly: GCA_014182515.1. Classification (NCBI taxonomy): domain Eukaryota; kingdom Viridiplantae; phylum Streptophyta; class Magnoliopsida; order Myrtales; family Myrtaceae; genus Eucalyptus; species Eucalyptus microcorys. Next base: position 29,937,589 of record CM024569.1, read on the forward strand.
GGATCATATGTATCAACAATGACAGAGGCAGTTTCCATTAAGTAACTTACTGGGAAGCTCTTCACTGTCACATCATCTTCATCCTCCTGCCCATACTTAGCCTCATCTTGCTTTCCATCGCTTTCATCATCTCCACCCAAATATGATGAGCCAAGCCTTTTCAATGACTTGCTGCCATACTCCAGGGCTGATGTACCATGCCCAAAAATCGATCCATAGTATGCATATAGAAAACCAAGAAAGATCGCAACAACACACACCGAAGTTATTAAGCGCTTCTTTTGGGATCCGTCAGACCTTCCCCTCATCATTTACTATACTTGAATCCACTATCCCAGATTGAACCTTTCAGTTCCCTGTATCTTGAAAGATCATAAGGCAGATCTCATCTCAGCTAACTAACAACGCCCACACTGCCTTATTTGACCTCTTAAAGCTTCGATATCAACAAAACCTGGAAATTCGCAGAAACAGCAAGATCAGATCAGAGAAGTAAATAATCAACTTCAACAAGAGTTAAATAATGAAAAAAAAAAAAAAAATGCACAGTGGTCAGGGACTAAAGGATAAGACTAATAGTAATGCATATGCTCATGTTTAGCATCTCATCATAGACAAGAGCCAACAAAGGCAAAGACACGGGAAAGGTATGTGGCTCCAACGCCCACGAAATCAAAAATAGCCTCAGGTTGAGCTTTAATGCCCAAAAGAAGCAGCACAATGGTTGGTAGTTTCCAATCCGAAAGCCGCAGATCTTTGATTTAAACAGGCCAGCCATAGGCAACCATAAGCACAATCACCATTTCCATATCCTGAAACCACAGTACCATTCCAACCATTGCGAACTTCTACAAAAAACCTGGCGATTTCGTTTTGGAACGGACTATAGAGCATTACAATGACTGAATGGAAGGAAGCAATTCCACTCCAAGAGTAAGGACCAAAGAGTACCAGCAAGCAAAAGAGAATAACAGAGAGCCGTCACAACAATGACAACGACAACCACACAAGCGGCGAAGCAATTGAATTCTGGAAATTGATCAGTAACTTAAAGCGGAACATTATCTCACAAGATCTAAACCAAAAATCCCCAGCCGCAACAAGATGCCAATCAACTCAAAAAAAATAGTCAGTTGTATTCATGAGGGAGAAATGTTGCCGACACCAACTGGATAGCCCATACCGAAAGGGCTGAAACATTCCTCATTTGCAAAGCATTTAATGAGTTTCTTTGCCAATAAAGTTGAATCGAAACCAATGAGAGGATGACAAATTTAGACGGGAGCTACCCCAGATAGCCCATCAATCAGGAAAGACAAGATCTGGAACAAGAACCCACGAATTCGACTACCCAACAGATCCCATAGCACGAATTCCACCGCAGATCTCGACGAATCTAGCGCCAAGAAAAATTCCCCAATCACCAAGAACCCGAGCCGCGGCGGAACCCATCCGACCCAGATGGCGAGCCCGCGCGGATCTCGGGCCAAGAACCGATCTTTACGCGGAACCCACGAGCAAGAACACGAGAATGGCGAGGAGGGATGAGAAAGGGAGGAACTTACTGGGTGGTGACGGAGATCGTTCAGCGGGAGTGGGCAACGGGAATGTGTGATTGAAGAGAGAGAGAGAGAGAGAGAGAGAGAAGAGAGAGACCCGAGATTTGTACGGGGGGAGATCTGAGGGGGAGTGGTTCTATATGGGGAATAAACGTCACAGTGTGCTAGATTGGATCTCAGACTTTTCTCCTTCGGCTTTTCTATTTTTGGAGGGAGATGAGATGAAGAGAGAGAGAAGAAGGGGCTTGGGATTTATGCAGCAGTCACTTTCCCCCCACTTGCGAGTGGTGTTTTTTTAATGATGCGCTCCGGTGAGAAATGCCAGATCTCGTTCGTTGCCGTTCATTCGGATTCGGAGTCGGTCGATCTTTTTTCTCCTTCGTTTGGTTCGGCCAAACCGAAAAGGCTGAGGACGCGGGTTTCGCATTGTCGGTGTGCATTTCGAAAGTTACTACTTATCGATAAACATGCGAACGGGATCAGATAACGCGTGAAGAAAAAAAGGAGAGAGAAAGGACCTTAAAAAGGGAGCATTTTTCCAATTCTTGAAGTTGGGTTTTTCGAATGATTTGGCAAAAGAAAGACGAGACGCGGAGGTGATAATGCCCGCGGTGGAACTAGGCGGTTATCTCGATGAGATCTCTATCGTTGCTTTGCCCCCATCAAAGTCAAAAAAGGATTTTTTGCTGAATTGGTTTCGAGGGGGGAAGATAAGGTCCCTCGCTTCTCACGATGATGATCCATCCGAGTCGAGCGCGACCGACACGATCGATTGGAAAAAATGAATTCGTTTTGTGGTCCCGCTTTGCTATCCGATTCATTCCTGCTTTCGCTTTCCTCTTTTGTTTTCGAGGAGCAATTTGTGCCCCGTCGTCGGGAGGGGCCATGCCGTGCCCAGGGCCCAGGCCGATGACCGCCGGTCGAATCAGTGGCCGTTCACAGGTTAGTAGTGAGGGCCCGCCCGATTCTAGGGCCGTTGGGCTACTTCTCATGGCCCCAAAGGCCCAATTGATCGGCGGCATCATATCCAGTCGGGCGGGCCTGGCTGGCGAGGCCCTTTGTTTCTAGTCGTCGAAACTTTTTAATAAGGGTGCATTGGTTTCATCTGAAATTTCCTGTTGAAAAACATTTTCCACATTTTTGGACGTTGGATCTTCTAGGAAAATAAGTTACCGAATAAGCTTTTAAAAAATAATTCACTTTTAACAATTAATAATCATTTATTAAAATTCAACTAGTTATCGACACTTGAACTAAAGACCTTGACATGTGGGCACAGAAACCCAATTGCCCATTCCTAGGTCTGGGCCCATTGAGGCAAGGATTGATTTCTCAATGGTTGGGCTCAAGGTTAGGTGAGACCTTGGTTCCCATGCTTAGGTTCCCAATGACTGTGCCTAGGCAGTTGCCTCCTCCTATGCCCAAGTCATTGACATTTAGGCACGAGTCCACAATGGCTAAGCTTGAGACCCTAGTTCCCATGCAAGGGTCCCACGGCCGTGCCCAATGACAAGTTCCTATACCCAAGTCCACAAAAGGCTGGGCTTGAGACCTTAATGGCCAAGCTCAAGTCCTCGACAAGCATGTTCAAGTACTTAGCTCCCACACTCAAGCCAAGTCCCTAGTCTCTCAAGGCTAGGATCGAGACCCCAGTGCTCGTGCCCCTATTCGTGTCTAGGTACTTAGTTCCTATGCCCATGTCACTGCTGCCCAACCTTAATTCCTTGGTAGTCAAGCTTGGATCCATAAAGGCTGGACTTGGGTCCCTCAAGATTAGGGTCAAAACTCTAGTGCTCATACTTGGGTATTTGGCTCTTGTGCCAAAGTCATCGACACCAACCCAAGTCCATCATGGTTTGGCGAGTCCCTAGCACCCATGTTGAGGTTCTTAATGCTTTTAACTCGAGAGACCCCAACTCCGATGATTAGGACTTGAGCGGTTGGGTATCATTTATATCACGTGAAGCGGTTGACAAGAGCTTACAGGCCCTTGCACAATGATTGACGAAGGTCAACAAAGGATCAAAAAAAGAAATCAAAAATTAAAAATATAGAAATTAAATTTTAAAAAATTACAAAAATTGTTCACGTCATCGTCCACGTTAATGCTTTCCGGTCAAAATTGGTTGGATTGACTACATTCACAAATTCTTTAAAGTTTTATGATTCAATTGACAAAATTAAAAGTTTATGACTAAATTGAAATAAATGTAATAAAATTATGACTTTTTTGGCCACTTAAAATAACAGGAACCATTTGTGCTCAAGTATACCTTAGTCACAACATGTAAGGGTTGTCTATATATTTTGATTTTACCTTACAATCGTTAGTCAATAAATGAAATTCTTTCTTCTTCTTTTTTTTCCTTGGGGGAGGTGGGGGGATGGGATCATACTAAAGTTCAACTTATTTACGGAAAAAAAAAAAAAGTGAAATAATAGGCTGGGCGCGTGATGGACCTGGACCCCGGAGCACCCAGCCTGGCCGGCACAGAACGCACGGCCCATCCGAACTTCCTTTTTTTCTTTTTTGGGGCCTGTCCCAAACTCTCTGTCGATGGAAAAAAAATAAAAATAAAAATAAAAATCTTAGGCTTCACATTCATGGCAGTCCTATCCGTAAACAAAAAGTGGGACAAAGGACTCAGATTTCGACTGAATGGTACTAAAGAAAGCCGAGGATTGCTCGAAAGTTCTGACTAGACAACCTTGAAAAATCAGTTTCTCTACCTTCAAAAATGACATGAACCAACAGTAGGTACGTACCACAAGTCTTTCTGGCAACACCTTGTCACTTGTCAGCACCAAATCTAATTAGCCGGATCGCGAAATTGACTTTTTAACTGCATTAGCGACATTAATGATTTTACAGAAAGAAGGAATCGAATGGCATCGAAGGAATCACAAGCTTGATAATTGGAATGAGGGAGAAGTTGAATGCCAAATATTTCTCAAATTAGATAGAGATAGAAGGAGCTTTTAATACCGATATCAGATGTTGTCAAAAGTCTAGCTCAAAACATGTCCCCTATGACATCTCATTCGCTTAGATTTGATATCAAATACCCAAGCCACCCTCTTCATAAACACACTACGAACTCGAAATGTGATAGTTTAAATCGTTGAGATTGAGAAAATTATTCACAAAATTCTAAATTTATTGTATATTTGTCAATTCAGTTATAAATTTTTTAACTTTACCAATTGAACATATTTGAATAATTTTGACTGGAAATCACAGACATGTATACTGGCCGTTATACGTGATGTAGTCGATATTGACACGGACAATTTAGTGATGGTCGACAACCGGCCAAGGTCGACCTTGCCAATAATGGCAAAGCTTGCCCTCGCCAGCCATTAGGGAGGGCAAGCCTTACCTGTCCTTGGTGAGGCTCACCCTTGTTAGAGCCAAGGGTCAAGCCTCGCTAATGGCTAGTGAAGGTGAGCTTTGCTAGAAGCCAGTGAGGCTGACCTCAACGGCCCTCGCCTCTAGCTAGTTATCGAGGCCTAGCGACTGATCAGAGGAGGAAGGAATAAAAAAGAAATTAAAAAAAGGGTAAAAAGGAAAAAGAAAAGAACAATTAAAAAAAATTAAAAAAAAAATTGTTTATGTTAATGCAACTAACATCCATATTAATAATTTTCGATTAAAATTGACCATATAAGCTCAATTAGCAAAATGCAAAAAAGCTTTAAGACTAAAAAATGCAATAGATTTAGGACTTTTTAGACAATTTTCCTTGATGGTTTTCATTCTTAGAAATTGAACGGTCACATTCAAGTTCCTTGAATTCTCAATTAGTCAGTTTGAACCATACCACATTAGCCCTACATTGGATTGATTAATCATATAGTACTATCCTACATGCCTATCAAAACATATATAGGAATCATTTGCATGCATGTCGTATCTAGATGACATGTCACATGTCAAATCACCTGTTCAATGTCATGCGTGCCTCACATGTCGTGGTCATGTTATGTCATGTCATTTAAATCGCGACATGTAGATATTTATATCATGAATTCTAGATCTAGCCCTTTGATACTTTCCAATGGCCTAGGTGACAAACCTTATGTACTTCCCCCGGTTCTTATCTCTATCTTATTCTATATTTTAGCTCGTAGATTTTGATGGAATTTTGTATCGAATAAAATCTACAGAATTGTTTAGAGTATACTTAGGGCGTGAATGATAACTGTTGTGGTTAAAAATTGATTTCTGAAAGAGAAATGGATTTTTCTATTTATATTCTTGAATGAATTTGTAAGCAAAAATACGTATTTAATAATGACACGAAACTTCTTCCTTTTGGCGGCGGCCAACGGCCAGTGACGATAGATGAACAATTGACTAATAGCGAGAATGAACAATGAAAAGAGTTTTTATTTCTCATTTCTATTTCAGAAATAGAAAAGTAAAAAACTTTAACTTCTGATTTCTGTTTTAAACTTATTTATGGAGTAAAAATTTATTCCAGATAAAAAAAAATGAAATAATTTTATCAAACGAATTTTCTCTTTCAAAAATAAGTTTAGAATAGAAAAATAGTTATGCAACAGAAATAATATGGTTATCATGCGTGCCTTAATATATCTCCTAAAGATTATAACATCATTTTGGAATAGAAATTTACTTTTTCTTTAATCTCAAAAGATTAGGCCGCATGCATCCCTATTGGTGCGTAGCTATTTTGAATATAGAATCAAAACACAACTCAAATTCGACCAGTGTTAGAATATTTATAAATATTAAACCACATATTCATCTAATACTAATCGTATCTTAGGATACATGAATAGAACTATCCGAAATGCAAGTCAGAATTTTGTAGTTTTTTCCGTAAGAAATGCAAAAAGAAAGAAAGAAATCCCAAAATGGAAGCATCAATTATTCAATAATATAGTGAGATAAAATTCCGAAATCTAGTTCCTTGAGGAATTTGATTCGCCTGCAGAAACAGTCCAACACGACCAAGAACAAGCCGACTTGATATTCGAACTTTCTAACCACGACTAGGATCTTTCACGTTTAACTAATTAGTATCTTCAAAGAATTGAGAAAAAAAGTTGATTATGAATGCAGAAAAGATATGCTACGCGCGCCCAAATTAGGCGAAACCCTCAAATGAGATCACGATATTTCGAAAGCGAAAGCTGGTTAAAAAATTTATTTAGCAGATCGCAAAAATTTTGAATTTTCTGATACAGAAACTATGAAACAAGAAATTGTGGGATTGAGTTGTTTCCCAACTCCAGCAATAAGGGAAGGAAACCGGCTTCGTGGAATGTGTTATTACAGAACAAGCATTAGTGCTTTACAACCACCGATGTTTATAGGCAGCTAAACTATGGGGGATGTCCACAACTTATAACTTACCAAAAAGAAAATATAATAATGTGAAAAATATGCTTTAGAAAAAAAAAAATGGGAATAATTTTCTTTCGATATATTTTCGGCAATCATGAGAACTGGATGTATGTTCTCCCACCAAAAAGAAACCCACTAGCCTAGAAGGGATGATGAATACTCAGGATCAGATCAGTACCTAGCCTGAAAATCATGATCTTCAAAAGATAAAGTTCAGCATGAAGGTGCATGCAGTTGAAATTAGCAAAGGCAGGTCGACACAAAAGATGTTTGCAAGCGATATGACGTGCATCATGACCAAACCTTAACTAATAATCACAACTCAGCTCTTCTTTCGCAGCGAGATATCTCATCCAGACTGCTACTGAGTGCTACAGATTTGTAAAAACTAGCCATAAGGCGAACCAGATCAAGCAGTATATAAGTCAAACTTTAGTTCAGCAGGCTAAAAGTTTGTAAAGAATTAGAGCTAGACATCGATTATGATCATGCAGATTCGGAAAGGAATTGCTATCAATCTTACAGCGCAAGAACACGTACTCAGGCGCATATGCTCATGAACAACTCATAGCTTTGCTTCTAGTTTAATCAGGAGGGATTACTGAGTGTAAATATAGCTCATAGGTTTAGAATCTCTGTTGGTGTATTCTAATTCCACAGTCTATCAAACAAGCCCTACAATTCATCTACCCAACCAACAACTCCCTATAGAGAAGAGTTCATATCAAAGAAAGACAGACAACTGCATCATGTTTGAGAATAATATGTGCTTCAAATTGGTGGTGCGGATGCATAATCTCCATGAGGGCGAAAAGATGAATTCCCCACTTTCTAGTAGAAAAACCGTTCTGCACTTCCGTTGCAAGCAATAGCCACAAATCAATGTAATAATAATTCCTTTGTATAGAAGAATTCCAATGATTCAAGTGCTTCACACAATTCTCTAGTTTTCTCTTCCTATGTGGATGACAAGAAGGATGGGCCAAGCATCATTGGCAATGGAAGGCCTAGGCAACCTAGAATGTATCGTGGGCAGAATGATTAACAAGATTCAGAACAATTGCGTATGATCGCCCCTTTGTGTTGAGTTTCTATAAACTCAAACACAGTCTCAAAAGGTTTGTACATTCTAGATAGCTAGAGGCATGGACCTTGTTCTAATAAACCCAAACTAAGCTACAATGAAAGAACATCGGTGACACATATAAAAACTTAACTCTAGAGGCTTAATTGTTTCACTTGACGTAGAAGTACAAAGATCACTCCTTCACATAGGCCTTTCTGGTAAAACCGTTAAGCAAGAAACCATACTAAAACCAAGTCCACAACACGCTCACTCTTGGACAATATAGCAAAAAATAGAAGAAGTTGGGACATGCAACAAAAGTTCAGCAGTGTGAGCCGGTTTCGCCTAATCCATGACGACGATGCACCAGGCCAGACTCATATGAAGTCGGTGCACGTCAACATTGTCCTCGATAGACTCTTCACAACAAACAAAAGGGTCGTTTCATATGTGAAATTCCATGCTCAGCAGAGACGACTAAGAACGGTCAACGGTTTATCAGACATCATGAAAAATGGTCTTCACTTATTTAATGATGTATCTGCCATTCAGGGGACATCAAGATTGATTTGACACAATGAAAAGAAATAGGGCGGTTCTGAATTGCATCATTATACTATTCACAACGCATGGACAAAAAAAATGAAAAATTCCTCGTTTTGAAGAGATCGAAGAAGCATATGTTTTTTGTTGAGCCTCTCGTATTTTATCCCTTCCATTCGACGTCACCCGAACGAAAATTAGGCATGCAAAACACTAGAATTTGTGTGCTTTCTAACTAAATCACCGATAATCATGTCACAGTGACAAGAAAAGCAAACAAATTAGACTTAGGAAGCGAAAGGAGTGAAAAGCAAAATGTCGCCACTGACTACCATATGTAATACCAAAAACCCAACAGGATATATACACAGTGCTAGACAAATCTGACACGATATCTTTTCGCAAAGTTATATATATCCATCATATCTTATGACCAGGTTTGATTTGACAATACCTAATATAAAATAGATCGGAATTAAAATTGCCCATGAAATGGGGGAAAAAACCCAACCGAACAAGATCTGCAAATCCATTTCTGCTCCTCATTCATCATGCGGTTTCACCAAGTACACATTAGGCAGCTGACAAAGTGGAAGTTTTACGCGACACTTCAGATCGTCACTACAGATTTCATACATACACTGCATAATTTGAACCCACTTCCAAAAGTATAATGCTGTCTCTCGTCCCGTGGCACTCTCTTCTTTTTCAGCATCCAATAATGGAAAAACAGATAAGGAGCAAGCATTTTCTATCATCATGGTGCTTTTTATAGAACACGGTCTTCCACCATATGATGTGCTATGCAGACATGACATATATAGACTGAAGAACTTAGATATATCGTACCGTCGTATATCTAAGCATTTAGACCTATAGAAATAGGAGTAGAATGCGACGACCTTCGATTATTCATCATGACACATGCTAAGAGTGCTTTTTCCTTACTGATTTTCGACCCGACCTGCAGCGGCGATCATGGGTGCTTGGGGAGGCTTCTTCCTTTTCTTCTTTTCGTAGCTGATCCCCCTGGCCCTGGCCTGAGAATCCCGGACCTCACGGAGGTACAGCCTCACGGCCCGCGCGCCGAAAGGGTTGGCCTCGGGCTTCCCGCCGTTCTCCTCGAATGCTGCGCGGAGGCGGCCGACGAGGGCGTCAAGGCTGCCCCACGCCTGGCGGAGCGGGCATGGGCAGGGGGCAGGCGGGTTCGGGTGGCCGAAGAAGGGGCAGAGCTGGGTGTGGACCTTGGTCTTGCCGAACTGGTCGAGGTACCGGAGGAACTCGAGGACGTGGGCGCCGCTGCACCTGGAGAGCGAGAGCGGCGGCCGGTGGTTGCGGAGGTACTGCCCGAAGGTGTTCCAGTCCCGGCGCTTCTGGTTCTCATATCGGCTGGACGTCGTAGCCACCGTGCCGGCGGCGGCAGTGGTTATTGTCGAGGGGGAAGTGGAAGAAGAGGAGGATGAGGCAATGGTGGTTATGGAGTTGGCGCTGGTGGGATTGAGGGCTGTCATGGAATCAAGTTCTGGAAGCGAATTCATCATGCTCCTTCTTGAAGTTACTTGCGTGCGCGATCACTCGGGGCGAGATGTTGCACAAACTGAGTGCCTAATGGTCAAGACAAGGAAAGTCTATCAAGAGCACACCTGATCAGAGAGAGAGAGAGAGAGAGAGAGAGAGAGAGAGAGAGAGAGAGAGTACATGCACAGGTAAACGAAATCTGAAGCTGTGTATGGAAGCTGGGTTTGCTGGGAATATAATAGGGAGTGCTAATCACACTGTTACCGAAGAAAGAGAACCTGAAAATCAGTTACTTGATGATCAGTTCAGGGAGATCTCAATAACTCAGAGAGAGAGAGAGAGAGAGAGAGAGAGAGAGGAGATCAGATATTACAGTATCCATGGGAAAATAATGAAAGAGCAAGAATCATAGCTAGGGTTTTTGTCTCTCTTTCTGGAGTTGGATGGCTGTGAGGATCAATAGCAGCTTTGAGAAAATCATAGAGAACTTGGAAAAGCTACCTTTTAATTACATGATGTTGGGTTCGGTTGGGCTTTGCTGAAACTTTCTCTTCTGGAAAATCTATTGAAATGAAAGATTGGCGGATGTTTTTTTTTCCTTCTCTCCTCCTTCCTGAAAAGAGGGGAAGCAGCTCCTATGTGTCTAGCCCAATCTCAGAAAGCACTCATTGAAGAGAGAGAGAGAGAGAGAGAGAGAGAGAGAGATATTGGCAAGTAGCTTAGGGAAGAGAAACAGGTTTAGGGCTTTTTGTGGAAATGGGAAGAGGATGAAAGTGAGGTTGGAGGTGATGGATGGAGACAGCATAAAGGGGGTACTGTCCATCTGGGCTTTAAGAAAATTCATATATATGTTAAAAATTAGGAGGAATAACATGATTTTGTTTGCTCTCTCTTTAGCATTGATTGACAACTCCTTTACGAATTGACCATAATGCCCTCCCTCCCTCTCTCTCTCTCATTTCCTTTTTCTCCATTCCCTTAAATAATGCCAATCTGCAAGATGCACTCCCACAAGCAAACGCAAGTAGGCATAGGTCCATCATACTACAGTTGCAGTCCACAGTACCAACTGCTCAACGCACAGGCTTAGAAATTCTCAATGAATTGATAAAGAATTTCATGTCTTTGTTGGTGAGAGAGAGAGAGAGAGAGAGAGAGGGGGGGCTCAACTAGCTTGGAAATGTTCCTCTCCTGAAACCTTTCAAGTGTTAAAAAAATCCGTACACTGGATTTAGTTTGATTTAGTTTGATGTCAGTGTTTCCGCTTTGAATGATATTGATTATGTATTTGTTTTACTGAATATTTCATAATTAAAAAAATATTTAAAAATATTTCAAAAAAAATAATTAATTTTCATTCGTTTGATGATTTAAAGAAAATGATTTTCTTCTTACTAAAATGGAAAGTTGTCTTCCCTTGTATAAGTTGTTCAATCCACTTAAAACATCCAAATATTAGAAAGTCGGAAAATAATTTTCCTTTAAATAAACAGATCCTAAAATCAATTTATATGTACACGCACGATTAAGTTTCTAGGTAAGGATAAGGCTAGAAATCGTGTGTTAGATCTTATGTCATCACAAGTGCTTAGTTACAAGCAACTCCAATCCATTATTTCTCCTGAAGTTTGACTCGAGTGTTAGATCTTGAAACAAAACATGGGACTTGAAAATTCTTCAAGGCATTGGAGCTTGACCCGATGGAAATCCAATCAAGGTTGATCAAAGGATCTTAATGACTCAACCGGGGTGTTAACCACATGATTGGAATGAACTCAACGTTAGAAGATCGAAACATGTCGGGGTCATTAAAAGTTGAATCCGATAGAGCTTCGTTTCTGTATCTTCCTGAAGGTTGAACGTTTTGATCAGCTTCAACTTGGATGGGTGAAGGTCGCTGGGGATTGGAGCAGATTCTAGATTGACTTTGATTTGAGACCATGAAGTTCGCCGAGACTAAAAAGCTTCATTCATCGACAATTGCTCTGCGCAATGCATCATAGAGCTCCTAATGGGGCCTTCAATTGAACGAGTCACGTGGGACCGGGTAATCGTTGCATATTTTCTTTTTTCCTTTCGTTTTCTTATCCTTAAGATTTTTAGGATTTTAGAAATATTGCTTATTACGATTTAGAATTTATGAGTGACACGAGACCCAATAATTTTCGATTTTTAGTATTACGTGTCCGACCCATGACCAATTTCTAGAAAACCAAGTCATTGCCCGGTGAAAGAGAATCGAGCTGGTTGGTGGAAGCTCACTCGAACACATAAAATGGGCTAGTAGCTCATATAGTCTAGTACGCCTGTTAAAAAAAGATTAACCTTAGTGTTAGGAAGGCTAAATTTGATAAAGAAAATTCAGAGAAGAAAACATGTGAATTTTTAAGAGAAAAACCTTTTCAGAAATAGAAAAGGAAAACTTATGATGCGGCACTAAATAATTTCTTCATTATCAAGATCGAGTTACAAATGTAAGCGAGTTTGCCCTATTACATACATGAGTTTAGGGCATATAAAATTTTGATGAAAATAATACTTTTCGCTATTAGACTCCAAAACTCGATCAATCTCCCATTTGGAGTATGATTTTTATGACGACAATAGTTTCTCATAGTTTTCTTTCTTGATTAAATCTAGTTTCTCTCTCAACAGAGCCTATTGCATATTCTTCTGACACGATAGATTCTCAATTTGCATCTTACAGAAACCAAAGTTCTTGTCGATCGATCTTCACCTTCCCGTCCCTTCATCCATCACCGTTGCTCCTCAAATTCTGTCGAACCATGCTCTGATATCAATTCTTAAAAATGCGAAATGTGGAAGAGAAAATCAAAGAAAAAGACAAGTGATTTTTTTATGTGGAAAACCCTTTGAGAATCATAAAAGGAAAATCACGGTTTTGTACTAAGCAATTTCTTCATCATTAGTATCAATATCAAGTTATAGATATAATAGAAATTGCTGAAATACATAACTAGTATACAGGGCATACGAAGTCATGATGAAAATTACATATATACATTTAGCAAGTATACTTTCCTCTACCAAATTTCACAACTTCATAAATTTCATGTAATACCCTTAGCAACTTTTTTTATAAAACATCACAACTTCATCACTTGAACTCGTGGAACCACGCTGTAAGTCGCTTAAACCATCCATTCATGTTCGATGTCTGACTTCGATTCAATTCAACTGAGACCTCAATTCAGCAAACCCATCATACACTGGTGCATCGGGAGCTTCGCCATTCAACAACGGCTGGCTTTATTGGCTTTATTGGTTAAGTAAAAGTAAAGAGGAGAGAAGATGGAGGTATAAAGTGTCTTTATTTGCGGAAACCCGCTCAGACAAACAGAATGGACCAAGAGTCATAGAACCCAACATGCCAATTCTAGAAAGGTCTATGTTAAGAACCGTAGAACCATTTCATTAGCCACTTAACACGTCAATGCATGTCTCCGATTAATTCTTCTTAGAAAGTTCTTTCTTTGTGGCTCTTAACGATCTGTGGTTTTGATCTCTCACTTACGCACTACGATGTCGTACCATGTGCTTATGTAATGTGATGGAAGGCCTATGATCACATCATTAGAGCATCAATCAACAATCTGATTTGAGGGTTTCTAGAATCCGACTGGAAAAGAATCGTAAGCTGGATATAGAATTATGGGAATGAAGCTGTCCATGCTCATACTCAATCGGCTTTTAAGAAAATTCTTGTTTAAGTCACTTCTTCCGCTATGATAGCCTTTTCCTAACGCTTGCTCGTTCCATCATATTCGTGTTGTTATCAAATTTTGTTGACGTATATTTTTACTTAGAAATAGATGGAAAAAGTGTAAGTTCGATTTAAATTTGAATTATTTGTACCATGTTATGTTGGAACTTATCATGAAAATATCAATTACATTCGACTCATGTTCTCATGTTGTGTTGAGATTTATCCCCCTCTATGGATTTCCTTTTAGGATAAACTCCCTATTTTATGCATCCTTTCTACACAATAAATACCAAAACTTAATTTCTTTCGACTTTACCTCTCCGAACTCTTACCCTCTTGTACAATCAGTCCTAAACTTGTCGATTTCCGTTTTTTCAGTTATATTTTTCCCTTTTTTTAGTTTATTAATCATAAAACGGATTCTTTCAATGTCTAAAATAAAAATAAAATGTTATAGTTTATCCCCCAGAACCCTTCCCCTCTTCCACATTAAACTTCATGCGTCCAATCCTTATATTGTACCATCTCGAACTTCCAAATTATTTCATTCATTAATACCGCATATGTACATGATTTTTTAAAGTTCTCTTTATGGGCGATAATAACCTCTGGTGCATTACTTCATTGCAACCGAAGAATCCTGCGCACTACCCATTTTTGACCGATAAAAGGTTATCAGTGAAAATGGACGAAATAATTTGCAAGTTAGGGAGAAAAGTGTAAGGGATTTGAAGTTTAGGGGTTTACATACGAAAGAGTGAAAGTTTAGGGAATCGGTAATTTGACAGGAAAATGACACTAATGATTTATCAACTTTGATCCAAATTGCAATGTCATCATTTAACTTTTTATTTGTTCAATGTGATTCTTGAAATATTAGTAACCCTTGAATTATATGAAAATATTCAATGATATCCTTCAATTAATTCAAATTAACATTATCTGCTCATTTGACTTTCAATCCATTAGGTTTGGACCGGAAATAACAAAAATCAAAGTTACACGTAGGTCATCAAAGTAAGATATTCATCTCAAATTATCTCAAATTATCTCAAATCAGGATATGGTAATTCACATTGTCAAATAATGATCGACATGTAAAAATTTTCCTTTTCAAAAATAGATGGATGAAAAGCTAGAAATGTTGACTCATCATTTTAAAAAAAAAAAAAACAACTTAGCATATAACAATCAACGTCATCAAATAACGTATAACTTATTATTTGAGTATATGGCAGTTTACATTGAACATTTACTAATAATTTAAGGACCGCATTGAATAAATTAAAAATTTAAGGATGGCATTGCACGTAGGGCCAAAACTAAGGGACTAGTTGCGTGATTTCCTCTAAATTGACAATTTAGAGAGATAAAGCGAAAGAATTTAACGCTTATGGTTTAATATGTAATTTAATGTTAATTCGGAGGGTAAAATGAAAATTTCCCTTGATTTTGTTTCGGAGAAGGATGAGCAAGTTAATGTACGGTAGGTCCATTAAATAGAGAATAGTCATCCTAAATCTAGTCATTACGCATAAATCATAACAAAAAACAGTATGATGGCTTTATATTATTGACCTACACCGAAATCCAATGACAATAGTTCATTAATTTTTTGTATCAAATCAGTAAGTAGACAAATATTAGTTCTTATCAACCGGTCGTCGCTGTAATGTTATTTTATTAGATTCTTTGTCTTCATCTCATGCACCACTAAGGGTGAGTATGGTTTGGATTGGGCTAGTTCAAAACTTAATCCAAGGACTAACTCGCACAGTGTTGGTTCTTAATTTTTAGGACCGAAGACTAGCCCTGTTGAGCCTAGGACCAAGGAGTAGACCGACTTTATTGGTCCATCTAATTCTAAAATCAATTCGCGACCAATCGATTATTTTTTTTGTATATCTTAAAAGGACAAACTTATTTCAAATTGTATATCTATCAACAATACGACATTAAGTAACCAAACTATGAACACCCAATATCAAACATATATATAAGATAAGGTAACAATAGAAATTTCACATTTACTAAAAATAACAAACCATAAAAATGAACACATGAGGCAAGGGAATGGAGATGAGTGAGAAGGTGAGTGAGGAAAGCGAAGAGAGGCAAGCAGTGAGCAAGGCAAGCAAGCAAGAAGGGCAAGGTGAGTGAAAAGGGTTTTTTCTTTTGTCGAATTAAGGTTGGGTTTCTTGCTATTTTCTAATTTACATAGTAAACAAAATTGTGTAGAGAACAAAGGAGAAGGCTCTAGGGAACTCCTAAAATCGAGAACCAACCAGCATAGCGTAGGTCTAAAGGTCCTAGGACCAAGGACCGATCAATTCTCATGGGAACCGAACCAAAATCGACCGAGTTGGATTAGTCCAGGGTTGATCTAGGGTTGAACCCAAATTGATGCTCACCCTTATACACCACATTTGAATGGTGAATAAGCCTTCTTTCCTAGTCCTTTTTCTCCCTATTTGTTGAAGAAAAGAGAGAGAATGGAGGTAAGAAAAAATTGGGTGGAAAATGCGAGGAATTTAAATTTTTGTGAGATGGGTTTGGAGGAAAAATTTAAATTATGTAGCATTTTCCTTCCCAATTTTCTTCTACCATTGTTTCCAAAAGAAAATTCAACTCTTTCGGCGGGCAATGGGGATTCGAAGGAACGACGAGTGTTGTTATTCTCTTCGGACTTTAATTAACAAAAGATTTTCACTCTTATTATGAAATGTCCGTCTTGAAATGGATACTCAATGCATCTGATGGAGGTCCGCAATTGATGAGTCTATCACCGTCACACCATAGGAGTATTGGGCGGTGAGTCAACCACAGGAATATAGTGGACCAAATTTTGCCATCAAAATCATCTTGGATCACTCTTTGCTCGGATTTTCTTATCTTCTTCTCATGAAAAGTAAAAGAAAATTATTTCACGAGGGGTGTCTCCTGGCTAAAAGCTGTGACTAAATGTATACCACCCTAAAGTTTAGCGAGTGTAATTTTCCTTTTTTGGCAACAAAAAGAAGAAGCACATCTTTACTCCTAAATGGTGACGTGCCATATATATGCGAATAGGAAAAGGGGTCAACCGGAATAATAAAATAAAATTTTAGGAAATAATATGTATCCCTTGAAATTTCAGAGATAAACAAGTACAAATCTTAACAAATATAGGGTTTTACGTAATTTTTTTTAAATACAAATACTTTAGAGTCTTCAAGACATTCATATTAGTTTTCAATTAAAAATCACAAAGCGGTACACATGTTATTAACACCATAAAAAATCCTGAACTAGTATATTTATGATAAATTTACTCTTAATTAGTTTATATTAAATTTTACCGTCAAATTACTGAATTAGATGACATGTATATCGGTTCATGGTTTTAACCTTTGTTTGTTGTGTATTAACTATAGTTTTTCATGATATAAATCCAATTTAACGGAAATAAATAGAGAGTAAATTTATTACAAATATATAAATTTGAGATTTTTGGTGGTAAAAAAATTATTTTATGGTAAATTTGTCATAGGTGTACTAATTTTACGTTTTAATGAGAAAAATTAATTTGAGCTAGATTTAATACATATATACTAATTTGAGGTTTTTCGTGATATTAATTCATTAGTTTATACACATAAAGTTGCATTTATTCATAGACACACACACACACACACACACATATATATATATATATATATATATATAAAGAAAAATATATTGCTTAAGTTCTTTTCTGTCACGAATGGATAATTGGATACATATCCCGTGGCTTTTACCGAGAGAACAATTTTTCACCTAAAGAAGTACCGAAAAGAACACTTGCTATCAACTTTTTTCTAATGAGATATTCCTGCATGTGTGTTTTTTTCCCCATGTGAAGGCCTTTTATAATAAGAAATTCTTTTTGGTGCAGACACAACAAACATTGCTTTCCCTAGGGGGAGAAAAACAAAAACCTGAACTTGAAACTAGGGAAAAAAAAAGAGAAAAAGAACTGGCACTTGAAAATACGAAGTGAAAGGTTGTTTGGCCCGAGGAAGAGATGCACGATTGCTGCCTTGTTTTATGGCCACACTAGTTTTAACTCTAAAGCCAGTTGTGTACTTGGAAGCTCAGGCTTGTCAGTAAATGTTAGCCAATCCCCAAACCACTCATGTACCCTAACCTAATGCAATTTAATTAGCTTTTGCAAATTCAAGATTCTTCTGCATTTCTTCTCGAAATTGACACTCTTTGAGCAATTACATGCAATAAATAATTGTAATTATGAATGCCAGAAGTCCTTTTGCAAGCCCTAAAAAGGAGGGGCAACAAGCACTGTAATTCCATGTGATGGATGTACTGAAAAGACCCCAGAAAAGCGTGTTGCATGACCATTCATAGGAAGCTGTCAGGGGGGATTTGCCAGTGGTTTTCGTACAGAAAAAGAAAAAGGAAAGATAATAGTCTATTATAAAATGCTGTAAAAAATAAGAGTTACTGCTTGTGTTGTGTGCATTCGAGTCCTTGTGCATGATGGACTGTCATGACCTTTCTGTAACTTTTCTTGATTTCAGAAGCATATGCAAGACCTAACTTGGTACCTGTCTTGCACATATGGATCAAATCTGTACTGTCCAAATAAGAATTAAACCTATTCGGCTCAGAAGAGGATACTTATAACCCATAAACTTAGAGAAAAATAAATTAGAAATCGATCTATCTTTAAAAAAGATGAAATTACACTTGCCATTTTTAATGCCACAAATAATAATGAAAATAACATGAATTCTTTTGATTTTTTTTTGATTATCTATGTGATCTCATTCGATTGGATTAAAACCATATGAAATCATACATAGTGTAATGCATAATTTACATGATGGTCACATTGTCCTCCATTTAGGGCGAAGTACTAGGAAGAAATATGAAATAACATTTTATTATCACGTTCAAAACACAACTGGATAAAGTGATACTTCACGAGCACCTAATTATTTTCCATTTCAAGATCACAACTATCATGATCAGCCGACAGCTATATTTTGTGCATGACACGGTATGCTCAGGAAGGATTTCCTTAATTTAGGACTATGTTCTACCTTTATCCGTCCTTTATTTATCCTCTTTCAGGAAAGGATTGGTCTATTCGGGGAAATATCTGTACGTTTGGTTCTACGATGTTGGTCCCTTTTGTCTTTTGCTAAACAATGTCCCCATGGGAACAAACTAAGATTAAAGGGGTTTTTCTTCTTTTCTTTTCGTTTGTCAATGAATTAAAACTAACATGTAATTAACCACTTGAATATACAAGTAACCCTAGATTTGACAACAGGTGTGGATGTTTGGAATCAAGTTTAGTAGCTTGTATTCATGAGTAACATAAATTGTTACATTCTGCTCAGTATGTTATCAGATCATAAATGTTGAGAACATGTTTTGACTTTGAATGCGTGAAGGAAATCTTGTCTAGGTAAGTATCTTATTTAATGGGTTTGTTAGTTCAAGTGAGTTTTTTAAAAGGGTATTTCCTATTTTGAGTACAAATATCATATGAATATATAGAAGATGGAATTATACTCGTTGGACACAAAGAAAATCAAACAAGAACAGCATTAGGGTTTCACTCTTTGAGTTATTTGGAATGAGCTCCATTTGAGAGATTATGAAATAATACATGTGGGTTTGTTTTCATTATGATTGGAGACCACAAAATACTCAATCCATCGAGTGATTCTAAACTCTGTACTATTCGAATTTATAGTATATTTATTGATGATCGGCTTTTCACTTGAAGTAGGTATTGAATCTTGAACTAAATCATATAAACCTTAGAATCCTTATAATTTATTATTAATTATTCTAGTAATTTTTTCCTCTCATGTTTAACGTGAATAGTAAAATCAGTTAAGTCCCGCATTACTTTCACAATAATAAAAAAAGGAATAATAATTTTAAAATGAGACGCTACTGATTTACTCTTTCTTAGTACATTATTAAATCGATAACCTTCGAGAATCCCAGTAGAGTTCAAAGACCAAGACCGGGGACACGTGGCATAGACAAATATTTTGCCGACACCATATTCCTTTATTTTTTTTTCCCTGTTATTTTCCCTCTTTCCATTAATAAAAGGAGACAGAATCTTAAATGTATGACTGCCCCAATCTTGTCCAATGAGACATCGAGTTGCACAGCATGTTAAGTAAATCACAAACTAGAAAGAATCCTAGGATTTTTCTATTTGATAATGAATTGTATAGTCTCAGTCTTCGTAAACAGTAAAGCCCTCGAAATGACAGAACCTTGTAAAGTCGTTTAGGGAGTCCATTCAGAGAGTTGAAAGGGGCCTAAATCCGACAATCAGTGTTCGTTTCTTACGTGCACGTCTTCTTCGATCAAGATTCGATAATTTTCTTGGTGTTTCAGTTCATGGTCGAGAAGAGCGTTCGCCATATACCAAGTCCGGATTATTCGGATGCTTATAAAGCCTCACGGCTCCTCTCATTGGTGCAATCCCTCTGTCGAGCATCGTCATGAACAGTTCTTAATGGACCCCCACCCATAATAGAAAAATAAGATCTAACAATTGCCCCCTTTTTTTTTTTTTTTTTTTTTTTGGTGCCTTTTGCACCCATCAGATCCGATGAACTAATGACTTTGTTGAAAAAAGATCCAATGAGCAACAAGAATAAATACTTGTTTTATCATTCATATGACTCATCCTATGCCCCACTTTTGTCTCCCTAATTAGACCACCAATAAGATGCCTCAATTATTTGTATGGCCCTTTAACAGAAACACCCATTTTTTCCAGCCAATTTAAGATTAATAAATAAAACTGAAATTTAGCCACTTTCATTTTGATACATCCCCTATTTAACGAAAAGCACTCACCAAACGATGTTTCGTTGCAGATTGGACTGGACCAAATCGAATCGGCCACATTAACCGATTCCACCCGTGGTCTGCTTCAGTTCGGACCATGTGATCAGCCGTTGGCCCAGTTGGGAAAAGTGAGAAATGGTACTGGAAGTTGGGTGAGTGCAAGTAGGTAAAAGTGCACCCAATTCGACCAAAAGTCATTCATGACCCAAATATATTCCTATGAATAGTCATTTTTCTTTCGATATTTATTACTATAGTTCTCCAATCACCAATTAAAAGCATTCATTTCAATCCTTTTGTCACTTTAACCAACATTCTGCAGCATTCATGCCTCTGAGAGAGAGAGAGAGAGAGAGAGAGAGAGAGAGAGCTGAGCATCAAACCATATACCCACCTCAAGAGGTGCCGATGCTATTAACAAACGAAACGGTACCACTCTTTGCTTTACAGTCCCACACAAAACATAAAGCAATCAAATTTGTGCTCTCAGTTTATGCCATATGCTGGAGATAAAGATGCTGCGGAACGTAGATTACAAGAGCACGAGCTGATTTACGGGTTGGACAAGTACACTGATGCAGTAAACTCATTATCAACTGTCTGTACTACATTCATGCTCCTCTTCATGTTTCTCGAATGACCTATAGGCTCTTAAGCAATATCAACCCGTCAACCTTCAAGAAAACTTGCATACGTGTACCAACTTAAAACCTCAACTTAATAACGATCACTGTACCTGCTCGATATAGGCAAGCTTCACAGTCAAACAGCATACAGCTTTATGACTTGGTCGATCTTGGTACGACAAACTGGGCACCCGGTTTTCTTGGCTCTGATCTTTTCCAAGCAAGACATACAGCCGGCCATGTGCCCGCATGGTACACAAGCTCCCTGAACGGGAGCATCCAAACAAACGACACAGCATGTCTCTTCGCTTCCTTCTTCTTTGCTCCCGCTAGAGCCAACAGGTGGTGAGTCGTTGATTACTGGGGCGGACATATCAATCGGACTCATGTCAATGGATGGATAATGAATTGGGGCGTCCTCTACAACCTCAATATTTGCCGGAGGGGCTGATGGAGCAGAGAAGTTCTCACTGACACCTACAACATTTTGAGGTGGCACGGCAATAGGAGCTATTTCATTGCTTGGACCACAGCTATCCTTGGATGGAGGCGGCACGGCTGCCGCACTCAAATCACTGTGACTCGTAACTTCTGCAGAATCACTCCAGCTGGTGGATGCGCTTGTCCCAACACCTTGCTGAGTAGGAAAAGGTGGTGGCACATCCTGCATAGCTGACTGGATGGAGGCGTTGATTGCCATTGCTAATTCTAGATCTTCTCCAGCAGGAGGTGCAGTTGCCTGCACCGGCGGCTGTGCAGGTCGCAAAAATGCTGGCTGCGTGACCTGAAACATTTGTAGTTTCAACATAAAATGTATCTTATAAATAGAAAGTCCTTGAAAAACATATAGCTTTCAAATTGTCTAATTTAAGTTCTATCTCGTGATTAAATACTAGCATTCCATAACGTGGAACTATTGATACTTCAACACAAAAATTCCTGAAAGTTGAATGACCAAACCGTTTTCCCACTGAAAGAAATATCAAATGCACGAATGCTATCCATAATTACCCCATGATTTTGTGAGCAAGGCGTGTTGAAACTTGACAACATAAGTAACACTAAAAAGACTCATGCACAGATTAACATAAGAATGACCAGGGTAATTCCACCACCTAAAAGTGCAACATCCATAAGCATTTAAATTATTCTAGTCAGGAACAGGATTGTTATGAACTAATTCACTTTCTGTATTACTCATGAGTTTATCCCAAAATGAGACTAAACTGCACAATACCTGTGGAATCCCTTTGCATGCATCACAAAACCACTGGAGTTGCTGTCTGTCTCTTTCATTGGCAGGTGCGAATTTGAAACGGGTCTCTGAAAGCAAAAAAAAGTTCAGCCTAAGTATTATACCTAACAAATTGAGTGCACAGAGCATTATAATTTCTAATGTTTCACAACTCATTAAGCAAAGACAATCCTCGAACATTTCCCTATCTAAATGGGCGACTAGAGGCCAGGCGGCGCAGGTCATCAAAATTACATGATATTCTAGGAAACTCTAATGGGCTCTAACTCCTCAGTTCTACAAAATCTGAAGCTTTCTTTTAATTGTAAAAAAAGAAGCAATTACTATACTTACGCCTATCTGTTCGTGGCCTATACCTCCTGCATCTCCGCCTCCTGCCCCTTGGGACTTTGATTTACATAGAGCCCGATTAAACTCATACTCTACAGATTTATATGTCAAAAATAAATCTGAAAATAAGACGCAGGTGCAAGTTTTTACTTGAAGTATTGTCGACAATTGTCACTGAAGTATCAGAATGGTGGAATTTAGGTTCCTCTAGGTTGGCCTTCCACAGTGCAACAATTGCCCGAGGTTGAGCATCCTGCACATTACAAATAGTGCTGAATCAGCAGATACACTTGATGGCCATCATTATAGACACAAGCAGACAACACTTAAGCCACATAATTATAAGGGGAGAAGAGACAACTGACACTTAGAGAAAATCAGATTTAACTAATATAGTCCGAAACCCAAAAGGAAAGGAAAGTGAGGGGCAAGGGTGTCAAAAGGCCAAAGAGGCTCATAAGGTTCCAGACAAATCTATCAGACAACCCAAACAGATTGCCATTTGAAGTGAATGATTTGGAGAATACAAGCGCAGGTGAGACTCTCATCCCAGAGCTACTTTGCCAAGTTCTTCCCCTGCCTATCGCGAGAATGTCATGGGGAAAATCAATGCTATAGAAGGCCTTCTCTAATCCTAATCCTGCAATAATTATAACAATTGCTTGTACGGGTTCCTTCAGGAGCCAAACTACAGACTCAACCATAATCCAATGAGATACATGGATATCATAATGCATGATATAGGCCATGAGGTTGTATGCATACTCTTGGTGTCAAAGATGCTGGGTCTGATGACATTTGTTATTAATAACATATTTACCGTAGGAAAAGTAAGGATTAGGAAATATGTTGTTGGACATATGCCTGATATTCTGCTATGGAAGGGAAGGGGAAGAAAATCTGAGAACGGCGAAATTACACCAGGAAGAGCCACCTCATCCTATTTAACAGCAAGTGGACACTACATACACAAAAGGTCTGCAGGTATAATCACTCAATCGGATAGGAGATTTGTGCCTGAAGCAGCATCAGTTTATGGACTCTAAACAGAAGAATTATGAGAGCTCACGCAATAATATAGCAGGAGAAAAACAATAGTATATACTTTTTAAACCAAGATAATATACAGAAACCAGAAACAAACAAATAGTTCAAAAAACCATCATAGGTGAAGTTGAAAACCAGCTCGGTAACATTAGGGTAACAAAGGAATGGTACCTGCATACTAGGATATATTGCCAATTCCAACTTGTATGGCTTTGTGGGATTTCGAGAACCACATGGGTAAATGACCACCCACCTGAAAAAAAGAAGTAAATTAAGAAAAAAAATCAGGCAATTAGAGAGACAGCTGGCAATACTTTCAAAGAATCCATCTGTTTTGCCAACAGAGAGAAGGCAGGGCTACAAGAGATAAGTGTATCAAAATAAAGCATAACACAACGGTTGCCAATGAAAGTAAAAAACTAAAACTAGAATACCCACACTTTTCTTGAAAGCAACTGAGGAGCAAGTACTTCCAGAAACCCAAGACCATAAAACTCCCGTAACCAACCAGAGAACAAAGCCATGTGACCCTAAAAGCATCAAAAGTTAGAAAAGTCAATCTAATCCATTAAGATTTCCCATACTGATGGGATACAATTCTGTTTTATCCACAAGACATACCTCAACTGTACGAACAACATTAGTGTATCCTTTAGCTCTGGCCACATCAAGTGGAGTTTGACAATCATCATTTATCACCAGTGCATTTGCTGAAGGATCAAATCATGCGTATTCATTACATAAGCTATACAGCAGAAAGCTGCGTAAAAACTTCAATTAGCATAGTGTAAACTACTAGTATAAAAATTATTGACACAGACCTCCGTGAGAAAGAAGTAACTTCACAGTATGCTCGAGGCCCCTCTTAGCTGCATGATGCAAGGGAGTGCCACCATTGCGACCTTCATTAAATTGCCACGTTAAGAGTCAAAATATGGATATATAAACAGATAAATTATAACAATAGATGCAACACAAGACTTAACACATGCAGAGAGAGCATGATGAGTGAATATGATAAATGTCATTGTTCAAATGATGGTTCAGCATGTTAATCAAACAAACTAAGCCCAATTCTGAGCCAAAAGGAGAGCTAGTACTGGAAGCAACCGAGATATCACCCCGCATGATTCTAAACTAGCTCCAACAAGAAACTCAGCCTAAAGCACATCCTTTTTAGAACAATTTAGCATCTTGAACCGCATCGTATGGATTCATATTGTGCACAACAACAAAAGAACAGCACATAACCCACTGCACTGAATCAAGAAAATGGTACCGGGGCGGTATGCATTGACGTTGGCACCCAATTCGATCAAAGTCTTGGCGACATTATAGAGCTCCGCATTCATACAAGCAACGATCAAAGGCGTCTTCCCTTCTCTGTCCATCCACTGCACCGACAAAAACCACCCAAAAAATGATCCCATCACAAAAACTTCAGAACAATCCGCTCTTCTAACATTACAAGGGAAAAAAAAAAAAACAGAGACAATCTAAACACTACCCAAAAACAATCGTGATTCGACATGAAAGCCCAAATTTAGAGAAAAGATACTCAAAACAAGAAATTTACCTCGAGGCCCGCGCCTTCTCTGCAGAGGGATTTGATTCCTTCGACGTTGCCATAGCTGACCTGCTGGTACAGCAATTCGCCCTTGGATTGCTGCTGACCCATTTCTTTCCGACGCCCACCACAAAAATCCAACACCGACACGAATTACCCTTCTTCGGATTTCGATTCAGCAACAGAAAATAACGACGAAAATCGGGCCTTCCTCTCTGAAGCCGAAGGTACAGGCGAAAGGCACCCGATTCTCTCTGCTTTCCTTCAAATGGGTCCCCCCAGAAAAACCAAGAAAATCAGCAATTCGCCATCCAGTGAATTAGCCCAGCACCTCCCAAAAAGCGTTGAGCTTTATGGTGATAACCTCTACCAGAGGGCATAAAGCAAAGTCCTAAATGAAAAACAAAAAAGAGATTTTTGTTTTTGGACCAAAAAGAATGGGGGAAAATGAAAAATAAAATGATTTGAGTGATGGATGGATTTTACTTAGCAAGGAAGGTTTTCATGGATGGTCTTGAAACTGGGAAAACGCCCCTGCGGAAGAGGAGAGGATTCCAAGAAATTTCGTGGCATCGACAATTTGACATTGATTTTGATTTTTTTTTTTCTAATTTTAATATTATTTTGTTGGGATTTGTTTGGTTTAGTTGAGAAACCGGTGAACATTTAATTTCATACATTTAAGTTTGACATCTGTTTTCGTACAGACAAGGATATTATGCATGATATTTAGCCAAAAAAGGATAAAAAAGGAATACGCATTGCCTCTTTGGGATAGATTACCACTTAAAAAATAAAGCAATACCCTTTGGTTACGAGATCTTTAAATCATCCAGTAAGGAAAGAAATTATTGACAAGACTACACAATCGAGAGAGATGGTATAAACTATAAACAACTGTGGAAAAGAGAAAAAGTTTCGAAATTTGAAATCTTTTTGGGAAGATTATTGTAGATCAGAAAAAAAAATCAGAATTTTTATACCAACAACGTGGGAGGTAAAATAAATATACGCGTTCGTTCATAAATGCAATGTTTGTAAAAAGGCTTTATTAAATAATTAATAACATTTGGAGAAAACAAAAACTATTGAGATAGGTTAAATTGAGAGTTTCTTTTTTTTTTTTTTTTTTGGAGGAGGAACTGCAGCTGGGAGAACAGCGGCGCTTTAACACAACAATAGAGATAAGCATTATTGAGTCTTGTTACATAACAATAGAGATAAGCATTACACTTATAGTACATTTGTTTATTGTAAAATCAACAATATATAAAATATTTTTCTAAAATGATTGTATGTATCACTGAAAAAAAAATAAAATCAGTCACCACTAAATATATTCACCATCAATGAGAATGTTTGCAAAGCAATGATTTTCTTTTCAAAATAGTTGATGATCCTAGATAAAAACACAACCTAAGCAAAGAATATTTCGTTTCTATTGGAATGATCTGACATTACACAAAAAAGATAGTACACTCATTAATAAAATCCCAACCACAATAGAATCAAATCGATAGTCCATACATAATCAATGATGCATCGAGACAACATAATTATTTGACAATGAAAATTGTGACTTTCTATATGAAGAGTTAATTTAAATTCAAACAAAGGACCTCAAGGCGATTTATATATGGTATTATATCTAGTTTGAAATCACAATATTTTACTGATAAATAAAATCATTAACGTGAAAAGATCGGAGGAGACTAATTTATCAGTTTCATTTCGTTTAGCGTGTTTTGACAATTTCTTCATCCTTGACGTGCTTTCTGAAAACAATGGTTTGTATTTTTTATTAAAATGGATCGGTTGAAATCTATTTTCATCATTGGTGAAAAAGTATAGACAATTCTTGATGAGTAGAGAAACATACTTCCCTCGACAAATCTCCCTAAACAACATTACAAACAATTATTTTCAATAAAAGATTTTCCAAATCACATTCGTGGGTCATCGGAAGCATCATCAAGCTTAAAATATAAAACCCTTCAGCATCAACTCAAGTATACTCTCGACAATTACGAGGAACCTCATGCTCTGCACCAGCTTGTGGATTTGAAAAATCTCAGAATTATATTATAACTATCAGAATTCGGGCAATATTTGTACGTCTCTTCGTTAGGCTTTCGCGTATTCGAAAAAAATAGAAGGAAAACGAAAAAGAATGATTATCGTGCTGAAAGCTTCATTTGAACCCGCGTGTACGTCATCTCCTCAATCATTTTTCTTTTGCCTATTCAAAGAAGGAATAGGCAACTTGCGTTATGTTCACACCAGAGCAATTATAAACCAAACTACAACGCTCTTGATTGGAAGTTGCCTGGGCCTATCTATCTCCACCTGAAATCGACTGGAGATGGATAAGATCCAGGCATGACCAGGTCTGCATGCTACACCCTTCGCCTAAGTCAATCTCAAGACAACCACGACCGCGGCGAGGGACGATGCACCCTATCCACGGTCATTCGACCCCCGACAAGGGCAGCTTTGCCCTTGTGGTCGCTATTTTCTCTCTTTTACACATAAACAAACCGATAAAGATATGCAAGAGAACCCATCCCGCTTGTGGGCGCGCTGGCTTGGGCTTTTTCACTTCTAATTGCGGAAGGGGGGAGGTTCGAGTCTTGGCGTGCGCATTACGTGCCTTACCTGCGACCTCGTGGGAGGTGGGTCCCTGCGGTGCCGCCCCGAGTTTACGTCACCAGTTGCCGGCTGTACGGCGATTCCCGAGTCACCAAATAAAAAAGAAGAAAGATATGCAAGAGAACAAAGTATCCTCTCTAGCAACTCTCCCTTGGCCTCTCATTCCCTTTGCAAACGTAGTCCTCTCCGACTCACTTCCTCTTAGTGTTGACACTTGAATTTCCCCCAACGATTAAAAGTCAGAAAGTTTGAGAATCGAAATCCCAATTGCAACGAGACTTGTTTCTTGACCAAAAAAATTAGCTAGGCATTCTTAATATCTCAATTACATATATTTTTGAATTTAGCATAGGCGTGTAAAATTAGCCATTTAGAATTTAATTTTTCATAAAATTGGCCGAAGATTGAATTTCTTGATTAAACCGAAGAATTCAACCTTTGATTGGAAAATATAAATAAAAATTAAAAAATTAGAATTCCATTAGTTTCTAATATATTTTACACATTTGATTTAAGGATTGTGAAATTCAGGTACATCGGATCCATTTAAAAAACTTCAATCTTAAGAGCCAATCGACCATTTAGAGCACAACAATTGGCACCCCACCATCTATTCATTCAAGCTCACACTTTATTCAAACTTGCTAGATTTGCTGGTTTCTGTTCTCTGATCATTGGAAGGATGTTTATAAATCAAATGAAGTTGATCTAGTCTGTGCGAGTTGGGTTTTTTTTCTTTCAAGTTCAGCACCAATGGGTTTTGCAGCGGCACCAAGATTTGATATGTCTGTTTTTGCATTAGCAAATTATACCGACCGGCGACCGATGGCTTTCCTAAAATGGCAATCAGAACAAGTGTCATTTTCCTCAAAGTTTTATACATTTTCGCCTTGCTGGAAGACCTGAAATTTTGTCAAGTTTCCAACCAATTCCTAAATCTGGTTGATTATCAGCGCAAAGTACCTTTTGAAGTTCTAACGAAACCAACGTTTCATACCCGTCATTTCATCTTTGCATATTCCAATTGGCGAAGTATTCCATGTCCCCCAGTCGCATAAGCGAGATACGGGTTCTTAATGAAACGGTTCCCTTCCTATATCTGGTCGAAACCGCAAAATAATTACCCGGCAATATCATTGACAATTGATACATAAATAACATTATCCCTAGTTGGGACAGATTCCTTTGATACTTCATCTATTACACACTTTACTGTATTAATACATCACCTATTTCTCATGTCTGCAGTTCGCAAATGAACTTCAATGCAGCAGGATTTCCTTGAGTTCATGGAATCCAGCAAAATCTCTGCATTTCCCCTCTAGACTCCGTGCAAGTACCACCATTTCTTACCTCATGGAGAGTTCAGTCACTAGTACGCGACTGTTTTCCCTGCCTATTCAAGCCAACATGTTGACCTAACACCCTCTGTTCAATCACTTGGTATGATACAATCTCTTCTGAACAAACCCCGTGCATTAGATGATAGCTGGGACACAACCTAATCCATCTCCACAATAGCATTATTCGCCAGCTGCAACATTGGAATAATCTTTCATAGTAGCATAATCCATATTCATGACACTCTTCAGATGAAAATTGTACTTCGGCAGTATCAAGAAAATTAATCCAGACACTTTGCCTTCGCTCACAATGCTTGAATGATTGGGTGATAATTGTTTTTATAGTATGACTGTTCTGGTAAGAATGCTAGTTGTACTTAATTTTCCCAACATGCAATATAAGGTTACCGTTACAGTTCAAATGCATTTCTTGCAAATAAGAAACACGATATTTGGAGTATTTGCATTTAAGTTTTAAGGGTATGTTCATCCATAGGAGTTACACAGTTCGTGGGTGCAACATCAACAAATTCTCACATGTGCAGAATTGCACAAACCATTTCATCTAGTGTTCAGTTTGACGGACAAGAAAGTATATCATGTCACAGGGTTATTTTACCGAGGTATCATTGCCCCTTCAGAGCGTACGTGCGAAGAAAATATATTTAAGTTCCCTTTCTATACCACTGTCACCCCAGCAGTCACTTGAACGCAGCCCTAGATTGGAATTGCTGCAGCAAAATGCCACCTACGGCCACTGCAAAATCCTTGGCGCTTTAATCAGTTGTTAAGCTTGGCAGCATCCTCAGTCGCAGAATAAACCTTCTTCATATCCACTGTTTGGCAAAGCAACTTCCACAGTAAAACTTCACCAAAGCATCACCATGCCCACATCCAGCAATTGTCCATGTAACCTTCATATGTCCATCTGAGAACATTTTGCAGTCTCTCAACTTAGACCAGATCCATCAATCTCCCACTTCATAATAGGGGTGAGCATCGTATCGAGGTAAAACTTAGAACCTGAGAACCAGACCGATAAGAATCTGTCCAATTCTAAGTTTCAAGGTATGTAGGGTTGGTAGAATCTGGAACCTGGAACCTAGAATTCAGAAGAAGTTTTTGTGGGTGTGTTTTTTTTTTTGTTTTTTTCGTTCATGTATTCGTGCGATTATGTGGTATTCCATGACGTTCTAAATTTTCATTTTACGATTGTGACTTTTATTTTGTTGTGTTTAAATATAAATTATGGTCAGTAAATTATAACAATAAGTAGTGGTTATTAAAGATGATAATTTACTACAATTGTTCAATTAATAATATGGATGGAACCTAGAATCAATCTTGAAATCTATAACATGATAGGTTCCTGTTTGTAAAAAATGAGAAATTTGTTCTAATGGTAGATTTTAGATTCTAAGTTGGAACCTATACGGAACTTATATCTATTCATCCTTACTTCATAATACCTATTCCAAATGAAGGTGTACCGCGACGGACCTTCCTAAACCCTCTGGTGACACCTAATACGTGTCTAAATTGTAGATATCAGAACTTTACCACTTCTGCTGAAGCGCCTGTTGCCTAATGGTCACTGCTACCCGATGAAATGCACGAGAATCATCTCTTGCCTAATTGGCCCTATTATGCATGAATTCGTGATTGACTAGACCTCGTCAAGTACCCAAAACTTATTAGTCATACACATAGTAGATTTGTTTCACACAAAATAAAAAATATAGAAATTTTTTTTCTGAAAGACTTTTTGTATCACTCAAAAAAATAAGTCAATGCAAAATATGTTCACCATCAATAAAATTTGTTTGCTACGCAATGATTTTTTAGAAATTACTTTCAAAATAGTTGATCTAAAAAAAAATGCAACCTAAATAAAGAAATGTTTTATTTTCCAATGCAATGATTTGACATAACACTTACAAAATAGTGCATTACGTAATATCATTTATCGATAACTTAATGAGTGTTCTAAAAGCACTCATTAATAAAACCCTAATCACAATAGTATTGGATCGGTAGTCCACAATCAATGATGCATCGTGTGACAGCCTGAATTTTTAGATTTGTTTTCGATTAAATAAATTGGGTTTTTCGTCGACGCACCTATAGTGCTATTCTCTGAGTTGGCAACTCATGAGATAACCGGTCTATCTGGGGAAGTAATTAAGGAATCTAAACGCAATGGACTTGAGAATTCAACTAGGAATCGACTCCTTGACCGTGTCGAACTGCAAGGGTCATTACAGCACTGTCAGAATTGATCAGAGATAGGTCGATTCGATTGAGATACGTGATCAAAGTATGGATGATTCCACCTGATTGCAAAATTCTTATCGATTGACACTAAATTGATTTTCTGACGTTTTGGGTACCCCGTGTCTATAATTGAAACCTTGAGATTTTCACGACAATCGAGGGTCACCAATATGTCGAAGATGTACTTTGTGACTCGAGATAAATCGATCACGGGTCAATTGCACCAAAAATTCCTAAAAGTGACCCGGTAGACTAAGTCACGCTAAAAGCGCGTCGGATTGAAAATAACCGTGAATTTGAATCCGATTTCAGAATTTGAAAGTTCTGCGATGTCACGAGCTATTTTAGGAACGTCGACTCATCCTCCGAAAAGTTTTCAGAGATTCCGAGGTTTTTACGGAAAATTGATTCGGACATTGCGGAAAATGAACGGAAATTCGGATTTTTCCACTTGACGACAGGAAAGTGTGGAAATTTTATGAGCTTTTCTTCATCAATTTTGGACTTCAAATTTGGAGAATTTGATGATGAAAATTGAAGTATAAATGAAGTGAATTTCGGATCTAGGCTTGAAGGCTGCATTTTGGACAATTGAATTGGATTATTTTGGTGAAATTGGTTGGAAAGTAATAGGGGAGACAAGGCCATCAACGGTGGGGATAAAATTTCTGACCTTGGGGCCCCCTCCCTAGCTTCACGAGCACGCTCAGCTGCTCTCTTCTCCCTTCGCACATCTGCTTCTGCTTTCATTGATCTTTTTCTTCAACCGAAGCACCCTCACGATTTCAGCTCTTGCTTTCATTTCCCTGGCCATTTGTTTTTCCCCCCCCACACGCCCGAAGCTTTCCCTAGAATTCAACCGGTGCTGCCTCCGCGAGTCTGCCGCCCACCGAATTCTTCACCGAGCGGCCCATCCAGCATCTTCATTTTCGTTCCTGCGCTGCCACCGAACCAACGCCTCCACGATTTCCATTTGTCCAGCAACCGAATTCACACGTCCGCACGCCCCTGCAGCTCACCGAAACCCCACGTTCCGGTCAACGGTGCTCCCCCCTCCATCGGTTTGTTGACCGTAAACCCCCAGTCATCCATTTCAATTTCACCGCAGCTCTCCACCCAATCTCTCTCTCTCTCTCGCGTTGTTGCTTCTTCGTTCAATCCACGTCCGCACGTCCTCCACCGGGGATTTCTTTCAGCTGCCACGTCCGAAGTTCCTCACCAAAGAAGACCGAGCAATCTTCCACCGAACCGAAGCCACACGAAGCAGCTGCTCCTTCGCCGTTGATCTTCACCGAGTCAGGCCCAACATCACCGAAGCTCAGCCCACATCATCGGCCCAGCAAGTTGCCATTTTTCTGCAGCCCATCTTCACGCAAAGCCAGCCCATTTGAAGTCCATCAGCAGCCCATTTCAGCCCATCTTGAGGCCCGCGCAATCAAGCCCGTTCAGCCTATTCAAGGCCTGTTCAGTCCAATGAAGCTCGGCCCGTTTCAGCAACAAGTCTCAGTTGGGCTGAGATTTGTTGGGCCCGTTTTAGGCCCGGTCCAAAAGTCCGCCGAAAATTCGGATTTTGGCCGCCGTCGCGCCGCCGTTGCGGTGAACCGGTTTTCGCAATTAACCGGTGAGTTTATACTCTAAACTCTGCTTAGTAGGCTAATGACGTTTAAGGGATGTTTAAATTTATTTTATTAGGAATTAGGTGGTTAGTTAGATTAAATTAGAAATGTAATTATTTAATTGAGCATGTTAGGTGGTTAGCATGGTTTAGCTAATGCCTAAATAAATTGTACTGTTATCTAGAAGGGTTTGGGAATTTTCCGAGTCCATATTGGTTATCAATTTAATGATTCTGGCCTAGGTTAGTATTTTTAGAATTTAGATTGATTTATTTAATTAATTTCAGTAATTATTTAATTATTAAATATTTTCCGGAAATTAGGCCAAGATAGCCGGTGACCGGAATTTTGTGCTGATTGTAATGGTGTGATTAATTTCTGCAATTGAATTTTAATTTATGCAAATTGAGTGTTGATTGGATTTTGGTATTTAATTCCAAAAATTGTGAATTTCTAATATTTATACAGAAAATCTCGGGTGTCGAATTTTAACACCGAAAATGATTTTATATACTATGTAAAACAGTTGGATTTTAAAAGTGAAAGACATCACCTTTTCTGGGTCGAGTTGACCGTGTACCCACATACGACTAATTTACAATGTATTTTTAATACGAAGAAAATAGGCCGAGATCGCTATTTTAATCGAGACATTTGTATGCAATGCACAATCGAGATTGAGTGGTCGTGTGTTGGTTAAAGTGAACCCGTCCTAGCGTTTACACCGAACGTTACTAAATCCTACTTTTGGGTTACCCATGCATTAGGGTTGCGGGTCGCAATAGATTCTGGACCTAAGCTCCTTCGGGATAGCCGTCAATGTGACGTAACCGTGCTCTATGGGGAAGAGACGATGCCTAGCTATGCTAGTAGACTGCCGAACATGGATGTCGACAGTGCCTCGAGTGGCTTAATTAACAATAGGAACGCATGATTAATTGAGTGTGGCGTTTCAGTTATTGGAGCTTATTTGTTGCTCATGCTCTCATGTTGTCTGTGATATAAATTGTACTGATCTGCAAGGTGGATCTAAGACGAGGTAAGTCTCATTGATTGTGTGATTGTGTGATTATGACATTTTTGTGCGTATTTCTCTCATAATTGGGGTTTAGAGCTTAGACTCGCTGAGATTATATCTTACCCCGTTGTGGGACAACATTTTCAGGGTCGTCGAGTGGAGGACCTGGAGCTGAGAGGAGGTGATCGGAAGCGTAGGTCAGTTAGGATCGCTTCTCTTTGGAAGGCCAGTCTTTTGTAGTCTTTTGGCCATAGACTTTTGTACATGACTCAGTGTGTATATAAAAGCATGTTTGTTGTGAATCTATTGTTCTGCTTTTCTATCCCGAGATAATTATTGTCAGGGGATTTATAATCCGCTTCCACATGTGCAATAAAATAAAAAGGGTCGGCGACTAGTCCTGGAAAGTCACAAAATTTTATCGACCAAGAGGGATGGGCACTCGCTCGGGGTTCGGGGCATGACACATCGAGACAACATAAGCACTAGACGGTAAAAATTTGATTTGTGAGTTATGTGTTCTCTATATAAAGAGTTATTTTAAATCCAAATAAAGGACCGTAATATGATTTATATACGACATTGTATCTTGCTTAAAATCACAATATTTAACTGCTAAATCAGTGACGTAAAACGATTGGTGTTTACTAATTTGTCAGTTTCATTTTGTTTGGCATGCTTTGGGCGTATGAGTTTTTCTTCGGCAATTTCTTCATCTTTGGTTAGGATTTCCTTAGCTTTTATTACCCTCCGTCTGCCATTTAGCTTGGTTTATTTACCTAGTATTTGGGAAAAGGACACTAAAAATGCTAAAAGTTTTCGCTGGCTAGTACCAAATCAGAGAGAAAACGATTATTTAAGTGCCTTCGACAATAAATTCCAGCCAATAAAATTACGTGACTTTTATAATAAATAATATAATTTGAGGTGATATTTTTTTGGCATTGAAGTAATCACTTTTTTTATTAAAATTGCTACACAATGTAGTTTAGGGTCATTACTGATCAAGCATGCTAGCAAGCCACATGGGATTAAGAAGTTAATAAAATATGACCACGTCGGATTTCAAGCAATCCAGACCAAAGTTGGCACTTAAGTGATTATTTTTTTTCTTAAATAGTAGTATTTAAGTAATTCGACCAAAAAAAAAAATTGGCACTAAAATGAGGGTTGTACAAAATTTTCGACACTTCTAGTATTATTTTTCCCTTAATACTTACAATGAAAGGATAATTTTAATAGTTTTAGAGTATATATGGCAAACACGAATCAATGTAAGCCAATAAATTGAAAATATCAACTTGATTTGTTTTGATTCGGGATGCATTTGTCTTCTACAGAATTAAAGATCGGGATACCATTTTTCTAAAAACATTGGTTCGTATCATTTACAAAAAGAATGAATGAAAACTATTTTCATTATGGGCAAAAAAGTTTAGACATTTGTTGATGTTTAATAAGACTTACTTGCCCTCGACTAATTTTCCTAAAAGTTACAAACAATTATTTATAATAAAAGATTTTCCAAATGATACTCGTGGATCCTTGGGAGCACCGTCTAACCTTAAAAAGTAAGACACTTCAATATCGACAACTAAAGTATACTCGACAAACACGAGAAAACCCTGTGTTTTATTATCTCGAATTCAGTGACCATAACAAATTTAATAAACAAAATGTCAGAATTATATTAGAACTAATAGAATTCGAGCACCATTTATATGTCTATTCATTAGGTTTTCATGTATTACAAAAAAAGAAGGAAAAAGAAAAAAGAAAGATCATTGTACTGAAAGCTTGCTTGCGAGTCATTTGAACCCACATCTCCCTAATCTCCTCAATTATTTTTCTTTTGCCTATTCAAAGGAGGAAGAGGCAACTTGCGTTATGTTCACATCGAAGCAATTATAAACCAAATGCAAAGTTCTTGATCGGAAGTTGCCTGGGTCGATCTCCACGTGAAATCGACTGGAGATTTATAAGACACAGGCAATGACCAAGTCTGCATGCAACTCCCTTTGCCTCAGTCAATCCCAAGAGAAGCCCAACTCCGGCGAGGGAGGGACGATCCACCCTATCCACGTCATTCGACCCCTGACAAGGGCAGCTTTGCCCTTGCTGTCGCGATTCTCTCTCTCTCTCACACACAAGCAAACCGATAAAGATAGGCACGAGAGTTCTCTCAGCTGCAGCTTCGATGATTGCGACACCGCCGATGACTTCGTGGGCGGTATGGCGATAGGATAGCTTGCCACCACTGTACACAGTCCCTTTCCCCCACTTTGACATACCAATGACCTGAGCTCCAGCCAAAATTGGGCGGAGTCGGCAGGGGAGTTTACAATGGATTTCCAGAGATTGGGGAAGACACGACGAAAATCAAAACCTCTCGGGGAAACTCACGACCCTTGGAATTCGATGGGGCAAACCGTAACTTGCCCCGATCCTATAGACCCTTGTTTGGATTGACTTCCCAAATTTACGTATTGCATACTCATCACGAAGATGTGAATTTTCCAAGTTGGGGGCACATGAAAATGGTACGATAATTGCAAATTTGTTGTGCATACACCTTCCTTCTAGTCTTCTACCATAGAATCATTGTTTTGCTTACTGAGAGCTGCAATGTACCGTGTAACCTTATTCGCAACATGTCTGGTAAATCTGATGTTCCTTCATAGTACAAAACGTACACGCAATACTATGTCGGGACACTCTCCAACTCTACGATCCAAACCTCAAAGACCTCAACATGATCCTACTTAGGGTACCGATCCCAACAACCTTGTTCCTGTCCTAGATGCATGTGGCAAAATATGTACGTGAAAATAAAGTTATGATGCGAAGTTCACACCCCCTACATTTTTTGTCGAGCGAACCGTTGAACATTGATTTTTGAGACCAGCCAACTCTAGACACCAAAGGCAGT
This sequence comes from Eucalyptus microcorys, assembly GCA_014182515.1. Lineage (NCBI taxonomy): Eukaryota > Viridiplantae > Streptophyta > Magnoliopsida > Myrtales > Myrtaceae > Eucalyptus > Eucalyptus microcorys. The sequence goes on from CM024569.1 coordinate 29,974,897, forward strand.
CAATATGAAATAGTGAAGAATCTCATCCTGTCAAGTTAGAGAATTTGGAAATGGAAAAACTGGAGCAATTTCATTGCTCGACTGAGAACAAAGTTCTCTCAGGAAGTTATCTTACAGGAATATGTGTTAAATATACAATACAAAATCCCAGACTTTTGCAGACCGGTAGATGAATCGAGAGTCGAATTGGTAAATACAGAATTTTCTTAAGGAGACTAGCAATGAATAGCATTTTGCTCACAAAGTTTCTCGAGCCTTGACCCTATAGGATGGCTGGATCTTTGTATCTCTTGAAAATGGCTTCAATGTCTGCCATTATTTCAGATGGCAAAGGCCTCTCAACTGTCAGAAAAGCATCAATGTCTTCTTTTAATTGCTCAACGGAGGTTGCGCCAATGATTGAACTTGTCATGAACGGCTGATCTCTTGCAAATGCAAGAGCAAGTTGAACAAGGGTCAACCCGTATTTCTTCGCAACCTCAACATATTTTATGGTTGCTTCCTGAAAATGAGATATAAGGATGGTTACTGTAATGCCACTTTGGTCTGTCTAAAGCAGAGCACAAGATGTGCCCCACTTCATAGACCATGATTTCTTAACGTGTAGCTGGATAAAGAGAAAAATAGAGTTCGATGCAAAAAATTAAAGAACAGAGAAGAAACAATCTGAGGAAAATCATCCTAATTAAGTCCCCCTCTCATTCCCTATTTCAGATCCATCTGCTTTTCAAGTTTTCAGCATGAGGAGCTAACCAGAGAGTACTGATACAATTGAATAATATCCAGTTCTTCAACATACCTTGGCATAAGATCTGTAATATCTCTCCATGTAACCAGGGAATAGGTTCAACCTCCCTTTCTTTGCAGCTTCAGAATTCATATCTAAGTACTTCCCACTTAGAGATCCACCACCCAGTGGAGAATAAGCAAGTAACCCTATATTACAGTTCTTTGGGTGGCAAACTTCCACAAGATCAACTGCAATGAATTAAACGAGACATGTCATTACTGACTGTCCTTCCGACCAAATTACAGACGTGGCTGCAATAAGCGTTTGTAAAGAGAGTATGGATGCATCTTTTCAGCTTTGGCAAATGACAAGAAAGAGTAGCCATGCCTTCTTTCAACAAAAAGTGACATCCCCCTGCACATTTATTTTCTGTTCATCCATTCACTTCACCCATCAAACATATCTAATGGGAAAGTTCAACAATCAGAAACAAGATAGCCATCCATCCCACTGCAACATGCAGAGCAGCAGCAGAACTTGAGAAGATGGAAATTTGCATATATTTAGTTTTCCAAAGCACAAAATTATTATCCACCATCTTTGAAATATCTGTTTCCCTACAATATCCTAGATGCAAATATTCATGAGACAGCATTGTTCTTCTTCACTTTGCAAGGAACAATGTTAGAAGATGGATTTACCTTCAAAGCGGCATCTGACAAGTAAACTGTAGCTATTTTGTATGCTTACAATCTTTGGTAATCCCTCAACTTTAGCTGCATGAACAAACTCCATCACTCCATAGGAAGTCTCATTTGAAACGCCAATATAACGAACCTGATCAAGTTCAACTTCCCCAGTTAAGTTGAGAGTACACTTTGGTTTCTGTTGCTTTTCTTCTTCCAAATAAGGAATTTGAGTTGACAGTGTGACTCTAAACATGCAGAAACAGCCATAACAAGTGTCTCATGTCATAGGCAATTCCTTCAGTGAACTCTATGGCCAGTACATTGTGTACCTAGTCCTATATCCAAATGAATTATTCATTGCTCAAACAGCAATAACAAGTGTAGATCTCTTATGCTGTGATCCCTTAAGAAAAGAGTTTTAGAACTCTCATGCACTGATCATGTTACACCATTCAGAAATGGCAGAACATATGATATTGACAGCAATTTATTTTTTTTTTTCGTTATCTCAAAGGAGGAGCATTCTCTTCCGGGCTTAAGGTAAATTATCATCTTTCAAATTCATCAAATTGTTGCAGTAAGGAAAATAGGTTGCCTGAGACGCTACAATTAATTTAGCAGGAAATTATAAGTCTACCTTCCCTTCGTCAATAAGCTCTTGAAAAGCCTTCAACTGCTCCACAAAAGGTACACTAGGCCTCCATTTAGAGAAATCATAGTTATATTCGCCAAACAATGGAACATAGCGATCTGGCCTGTCATCAATTTCTGGTCAGAGAAGAACAACAAACAAGAATCTTGAGAAATAAAGAAGTAAAAACTTCTACAGAGCCCCTGGAGAAATCAAAAGAAGTTATGAGCAGTTCTGTCTAATTTTACCACTTTGAATGGTGAAACATTAAACTTCAATCATTTTTTATTAATACCATGTACCTTTCGAAAGATTTCAGGGTACATAAGATGCAAGCCATTAATAAGAGCATTGCACGGTTTTTGAGGAATGTCTCACTGCTACAGTAATCACAAATTTATCATCAAAGCATTCCAAAACTGGAAACCAAGCCTCTTTTCCTAGTTTCTCTGATGATTACAATTCTCAAATAGCATCCACTAACCTATTATTATGCTAATAGAAAGAAAGACAATTTTGGTAAATCAAGCATGCAGAGTAGCGAAACTAGAACTGTATCATGATTGGATAAATTGAGCAAAATACTATAAAATACACATCTAATGTGGAGGTCTGTCCAGCTAATATAAAAATACACATTTAAATAAGTAAAACTAAGTGCTCCAGAACCAGTCCAGATAAACTAAAATGTGCTGGTCCGTTCATGCTAACATACCACAGATTCATGCGAGAAAAACGGTGATGTGCACGCTCAGAGATCAGGGGAAGGTTACTAAAGTGCATCATACTCTTCCAGTTCCCATTGTTTACACAAAAGCAGAAATGGATCATGTTCTTCATAAGAAACAGGCAGATAAAGAACCCAAATCTCAAATTGATTTTGCAGATGCAGAAAAAGAAAAGAGATCTACAAGAAAAGAATAAAGTTTTACGCTGAAACATGTTCGACTTCACACCTAATGCATTCTATTACAAGCACCTGGTCTCAGAGTAATTGAGTATAGTCATACAAGAAACTGAAAAAGGGAGGGTGAATGCATAAATCAAGTTTGCCAAAAAAGAAAGATAGAAAGGAAGTGAAAAGCACAAATCAAGATATATTCAATCCACTCACATGAAATGGCATTCAGGAGAGTGAAAGGCACAAATCAAGATATATCCAATTCACTCACATGAAATGGCATTCACAAATTAAACAATTCATTTCATTCTTCCATTGATTGCTGTCATGTCTCACATAAGATTGGCAAGCATACCAATGGATTTGCAGCAAATCAATGTAGTCAGTGTTGAGGCGCTTAAGGCTCTTTTCAACACTTTCTTTGATATTTGCAGCATCAACCCGTAAAACCTTTGCATCCTCACGGATATAACTCGATCGCTCGGAATAGCCACATACTTTTGTTGCCAAAATGACCTAAAATGTATGAATGATAAAGATATCCATAATTAGAGACATTAATATCTACATAAGTTTTCTTCAGTTGGTGATTTCATTCTTGTTAAAAACTGAAACAAGTTCACTTAGTGGTGTAATGACTAAAGTGTGGATGACACAGTGTGCATCGATAAATATTGGCATGTTCAAAAATGCTTACTACAATTCCTGAGAGTCATTGCCAGGTTAATTGAAAGGGTATTCAATCGAAAGCACAAAATGGTAGCATCCTATATGTATGAGAAACATACTGCCTGGTCCCATATTCTTTTGCATCAAAATGCAGAAGAAGAACAAATAGCCCCTCAATCATATCTAACAACAAATTAAAGCTTTAGAATCCAAAATTGCTGGAAGGGAGTACACCTGGGCCTTACCCACATATACTCAAACTTAATAGCTTAATTTTTTGAGTGGTAGTTCCCTCGGCATGGCATTAAAACCCAATCAAACCTCATTTTTTACATGTCCTAGCACCATGCTTGTTACAACACAAGATATTGTTGTTAACTGTTGTCCTACCAGTTTAAACTCAATGCACAAGCATGCGTGGCCATACACTCGCATATATACTCAGCAGAATAGGTAAAGTTTTTTTTCCTGGAAATCTTTTAAAACTCAATAAATACTTAAATTCTGAAATAGCAACTCCAAAACCTTTTTTCGCCACAATGATGGCCCATATAGTTTACCCAGGAAAATGTAAGAACATCCTTCACCAATGGTGAAAGACTAGACACTCTAGATTGCACAATACCATTGAATATGTCATCGACATTCTGCCTTTCAGGTTCTGTACTAAACAGTGGCCATGCCTTACAGGCTCTTCTCACATAGAGAACCACTGTAATGCCAAATTGCTGACAATAAACCTACAAAACGAGTCACTCTCTATGTCATGAAGTTTAACTCTCAGGATCTGGATATAAGTTGAATAGCTAAGCTCTTGTGGAACTGGTAGCAGGGAACATGTTCCTCTTCCTTTAATCTAATAGAGTAGCTTCTTCTTATACTTACTGATTACACACAAATCAACCCTCTTTAATCCTTATAGTAATGTCAGCTTGCAAAACCTAAATCTAACCAAACGGAAGAATGAGATGACACTGTTTTAAAGTAGAGATCCAAAACATAAGACAAAGTAAAGGTTATACTAAGCTTTAAATTTTCCAACTCATATTAAGTGTACCGATACAGTGCCATTACGTGCCAAATCTCAGAGTATTGAAAATAGAAACTTCTGTTGTTTTCTAGTGCTTTTAAATGAGTGTGGCAGAGATGAAAATACTTCACCAGATATGCAGGCACACAGGAAAAAGGCAAGATAGAATTAGGTAGGCATTGCTTGATCGAGGAGAAGATGAGAGAAGGACGGTTGAGATGGTTTGACCATGTTTTTTTTATAGGTAAAAGAAAAGACTACCATAGCCATAGGGCACCAAGGGGGTGCAAACCCATATACAAAAAAGCTCAGGAGAAAACAAGCTCAGTTACATGACAAATCATCAAAAATGTAAATTAGAGCATTTACATCCACACATAACTTCCAACTACACCGAAAGTTAGACGACTTTCAACCAACTTTCAATAATCACAGTAATGGGCGTCTCCTCTCCAACAAAGGCTCTCTTATTCCACTCTAGCGACCGTGTTGAGAGAAGAACTGTGGATGCCTTAGTAAGGAGATGTGACCAAGCGATGGAAACATGGGTTAAAAGGGCCAGGAGAAGACCTTGAAGGATGAGGAAGGAGACGATGAAGAAAGATAGGGAATACTTAGAGCACAAAGGGGACCTAATGAAGGATTGGGTGTAATGGCGTGATACAATCCTTACAGCTGGCCACAATTAGTGGGTGAGGCATTGTTTGTTGTTGTATTGTCCCTTTTCTTATTTGCTGAAAAGAGAACAGAAACATTAATGTGGAAGGACTCCAGCATTCTAGGACCAACTGCAAAATCTCTCTAAAAAGTTATCAAAGTTTTAAGACCATTTCCATTGAGTATTAGATTCAATTATCCTATTATTAAAGGATTATTCCACTAATCAACAGGACTAATGTGCGAAACATCAGCAGCACGTCCAGACTAATTTTACATTGACCTTTCTGAGGAGCTTAAATAAGACACCGCACTTCTCGCAGTGACCTTAAGCGACTGTTATGAAAAAATGGAGAGTCGAACAAGGCATATCCATTTAAACACGACACAAAGTTCATTGTCTTCCCTAGACCATTCATAAAGCATGACAACTTTTAGAAACTAAAAGTCCCAGAAGATGATTCTCAAGATTGGTTTTATCCATCATAGACAAAGTGATAGTCTAGAAGAATGGATTAATCCTTCAATACCTTGTCACGTGGTTGGGACTTCAGCCAGCTACCAATATATAGATCAGTTCTTCCTTGTGTCTCCTTCTTCATTGGAATGGGATACTACAGAAAGTTGGAGATTAAGTATATGTTGGTCAATAATGCCAAAAAAGAAAAAAATGCACAGAAAACTTCACTAGATGACGACTCATGGTAAGGGAAAATACTCAATATAGAGGATGCAATTATTTGTAGATTTCTATTGGTTCACTTAGAATATATGCAGCCATGTTCATTAACAGAGGGTCAAAGCAAGTGAACACATAATTTATTTCCTATGCAATGAAATTTCTACATCTTAACTGTGAAGAAAGAAATGAGAAAATATTAAAAGAGTAATGGTCTAGTGATTGTCATATACAACTTACATAAGAATCGAGAGCAAGATTGAAGATCTATTTGAGAAGTGTGAGGATAAAGAGATATACTTACAGCTTCTGCAGTGTCCAGAATATTGATACCATGATCCCATGCATAACTGAGTATGTCATGGGCCTCTTTCTCTGTATTCTGCTCACCAAATGTCATCTGAAATGTAGCAGACCACTCATTATCTAGGATTAAACATAATAAACACCCATTATTTATAGATCCACTTAATACAGCAAATCCATATCCCCACAAATTGAGAATAAAATCAAAATTCCAAAACACAAGAAGTATAAAGATAAGGCCTTTTCATAAAGGTGTGCTTTTTCCGTTCATAATTTTTGTATGCTTTGTATTGGGAGATGAACTTGTAAAGTCTATCAGCAATAAACAAGAAAGCATTCATACACGTTGATAAAAATCTCCATTACTGCAGAAGATTAGCCAGTTCTTCACAATCAAATTATGAATCTTACTACTTTCTTTTTTCTTGATTAACAATACTAGCTTTCGTAAAACTGCAACGTTCTAAAACTTAGTCCGCATCGAAGAGCATTTGTAATTGAACTACGCACACCGAGCATCAAAGTCAACTCAATAACTCCAATGAACAAAAAAAATCTGTCCAGCCGAGTTCCAGGGGACAACACTTCCGACACCGCCTCACTCGCGACTCGAGGAACAACGCGACGACGAAATTTCAAGCCAAAAGGCGCGTGATCAAACACAGCACATTCGGTCGAGCAATCAAGCGCCAGAACGACGGAACCGTTTCCCATACCGTGCCGAGCGTGATTTCGCTGATGACAAGGTCGGAGTCGCCGAGCTTCCTGTACTCCAGCGCGGTCTTCTCGGCGAGCTTCGCCGCCGCTCGCGGCTCGAAGCGGCTCCCCCGCGGCGGCGTCCTCGCCCGGGACGACGGCGGCGGCCGGGGGAACGCGGCGAGGCCGCCGAGGTCCAGCCGACGGGGCCGGCGAGCGGCGGCGGCGGCGGCGGCCGGCGGCGGAGAAGAGAGAAGCGGGAGCGAGAGCGATCGGAGACGCCATTTCGGGAGAGCGACGGAAAGAACGATGCTCTCTGCTCTTATCACAAACACGAGACGTAGCGCTCCTTGAAATATCGGGCGCGCTTTCGTCGCCCGGTCCACGAGGGTCCGCGGAGAGCGGTTCGGACCGTTTCGAACCGAACTGATCCGACCGCTCCTATGCGAAAATGCAAGAATTCTCTATCGCGGTTCCAATAAATGTAGTGAATCAGTGATTGATTTTTCAGAATAGCAAAATAAATTTTCTCTGTTTACTGAAATAAGATCTTTTGCAATTAGTTCGAAGGACGAAATTTTCAATTCCAATGTTGGCTTTACTCTAAGACTGCTGGTCAAATCTTGAGATGAGTTTGGTTAGATTGATTCTCAGATGGAATAGGTGGTTCTGAATTATAAAAATAAAAGAGTCCGAATTGTTTTTTTATTTTTTATTTTATCAATTCTCGATTCTCCGGTTGAGAAGTAACATATTGTTGTCGAGACCAACTTAAGATTAAATAGATCATTTCAATTTCAATAAATTGCCATGGATCGCTTTTCACCTCTAGTCATCAATGAGGTCTTACTATATGTCTGACGAATGTTGTAAAACATCCCTATCGTTGTTACTATGATGGGAAATGTAATAGTAGAGTCCCCCCGGTTTGAGAATTTTTCAGTTTTGGCCCATAAAACATTTTGTAAATGAGCAAGATAATGGAACGGAATTGGATATATCTTTTGATGGGTGACGAACTACTGGAGGCTTTATTACATTTGTAGGGTTAATAAGCTGTGTACAGGTTTTTTTTTCAGGAATGATTGGGATTTATTTACAATGCTTGTGTTTTCTTTTGTCCCAAATGGTAAAACGTACGAAGTTTTAAAGAACGGTCGAATTACAATGCATTTGTCTGATAGAGCAGTCAGAATTCTAGGCCATACCCAAACCTCGATGCCTGTGCTAGGACATTTGGCGGGTATGCTTATACAAGAAAACCAATTGACTAATGCAAATCTCCCACATGTTTTTTTTTTTTTTTTTTTTTGGGTCGGAAATATATAGATTTCATTACTTAATCAACATCGGAAAAACGCAAGGTCTCTACATTTGAGCATAAAATTAACAAAAGAGAGTAGGGGGGGAGGTAGTCCAATTAAGTGGAAGTTCTCCTGCTTTGTGGGCCTTTGCGACCCAATCTGCTGCTCGGTTGGCATCTCTAGGCTCATGGGCTAATTTGACTTTGGGCATTTGGTTTAGTAGGCATCGGCAGTCTTCTGTAATTGATCGAGCGGCCCATGCGGCTTCTTTTTGGCCTAGAATGCACTGGACCACTTCTAGATTGTCTGAAGTGATCTGAAGTTCCTGTTCCCCTTCCAAGTACACACCAGTTCGTGCACTTTCTTCCTGTTCAAAGCTTCTTAGCCAAATTAAAGCCTCCCGCACCGCTAGGGTTTCGGCAAGGAGGGCAGAGGATGCACAGATGGGTTTCGTGAAGCCATCGAGTAGCAGTTCGTTGCTGTTGCGGAAGACCCCTGCAATCGAGCCCCACACCGTGCAGCAGCTCTAGGCATTGTCCACGCTGAGTTTGCAGGTTGGTGGTTTTTTGGGATTGCTGTTTCTCGGGTCTGGGTTGTTTGTGACTTGCTGGATTTTGCTGTGCAGGCTCAACTTAATCAACTCATCAAATAACCTTCCTTGGCTTTGCATGGGAGATTTCAATGAAGTTCTCTATCTCTGGGAAAAAGTGGGAAGAAGAGAAGCATATAGACATAGAATGGTAGCTTTCCGGGCTTTCATGGACTCATGCTCTTTAATGGACATGGAAAGTAAGGGTTGCAAGTTCACATGGACTAATAATCGAGAAGGAGATGATCTAGTAAAGAAACGGCTGGACCGAGCACTATGTAATTGGGCATGGAGAGTACAATATCCAAACGCGGAGGTATTTGCTTTGCCGGCAATAGGATCGGATCATAGTCCCTTACTACTTGCATTGGAACCAAAAACAATGAAAAGAAAGAGAGAATTTAGATTTGAGGCATATTGGCTTGAGGACAAAGAATGTATAGAAGTGATCCAAGAAGCATGGGGGAAAAACAGCATCGACCAGGTAGACTTTGTCGGAAAAGTGAAGAAAATTGTAGCATACCTAACCAGATGGAGTAACAGAAAATTCCATAATGCATCCCGACACATCGAACCACTAAGGAAAAGATTAACGGACCTGACTAATCAGGAGGAAACTCACTCAAACAGAGAAGAGTACAGAAATGTGGTTCGGAAAATAGAAAATCTATGGAGACAAGAGGAGATGTATTGGAGCATGCGGTCACAAATCACATGGATGAGATGGGGTGATCAAAATACAAAAATTTTTCATGCCACGACGGTTCAAAGAAGAATCAGAAACAAGATCTCTATGTTAAAGATTGATGACACTACGTGGAGCCGTGAACCTTCAACCATAAAGCATCACGTTAGGACCTTTTATCAATCTTTATTTTCTACGGTGGGGGAGAGGAATTATCAGCCCATTCTTGATCAATGCACGCAATTAGTCACTGCTGAAATGAACAACAACCTTATCAAAACCATCTCAGAGGAAGAAGTTAAAGAAGCAGTCTTCCAATTGGGAGCTACCAAAGCCCCGGGACCGGATGGACTAAATGGGTTATTTTACCAAAGCCAATGGCCAACGGTGCGTGAAGACATATTCAGAATGGTCGACTCTTTTTTCAGCCAAGGTACTCTCGACCTGAATTAAATAAGACCCATATCACTCTCATTCCTAAAGTAGCAAACCCTAAAACAATCACTCAATACAGACCTATTAGTCTCTGCAACTTCAGTTATAAAATCATTGCTAAAGTCATGGCCAACAGATTAAAACCCCTTCTCCCAGACCTAATATCCCATGAACAAAGTGCCTTTGTTAGTGGCCGTCAAATCCAAGATAACATTTTCATTGTTCAAGAGGTCCTCCACCAATTGAGAGTGAGGAAAAGAAAGAGAAATTTCCAGGTAGTACTTAAACTTGATATGCAAAAAGCCTTTGATAGAGTGGAGTGGGATTTTTTATGTGATTATTTGTTAAATTTGGGCATCAGTGAAAAATGGGTAGCTTTAATTAAGAAATGCATCTCCTCGGTCTCATATAGTGTAAGAGTAAATGGGGACCTTTGCACTCCTTTCAAGCCATCCCGAGGTATTCGACAAGGAGACCCTCTTTCCCCCTATCTCTTTATCCTAATGGCCAATGCTCTATCTACCCTCATCAATAACGGAATTGAAGACCAAACCCTCAAAGGCATCAAACTAAACACGACCTGTCCCACTTTGTCTCAACTCCTATTTGCTGATGATGCTATTTTCTTTCTCAATGGTACAATTACTGAAGCCCAAAACTTGGCCAACATCCTAAACCAATACTGTTTTGCCTCAGGTCAAGCCATCAATCTTAACAAGTCAGGGATCTTCTTTGGTAAGGGCTGCCCACAACTCTTGAAATCCAACCTAAGAGTTGAACTAAGAGTTCCTATCATAGAAAAAACAGGGACTTATCTTGGAATACCTTCAGATTGGGCCAAACCAAAAAACAAAAGTTTTCTTGGGTCCTCTCTCGAGTAGAAAGGAAATTAGAGGGCTGGAAAGAAAAACTAATATCCAAGGCGGGGAAAGAGATCCTTATCAAGACAGTAGTTCAAGCTTTGCCGTAATTCGCTATGTCTCTGTTCAAAATTCTAATATCTATTTGTCGTGCAATAGAGCAGCGCATTTCCAACTTTTGGTGGAAACAGAATTCAGCAAAGAAAGGTGTTCATTGGAAAAATTGGGACCTTTTGAAAACTCGAAAGGATGGAGGAGGCCTTGGTTTCCGAGATCTTGTGGATTTCAACAAAGCGTTATTAGGAAAACAAGCTTGGAGACTAACTCAAACACCAGAAGCCCTATGGAGAAGAACTTTAAAGAGCCTATACTTTCCAAATGACACCTTTTGGAGTGCAAAAAAAGGTTATAGACCGTCTTGGGGATGGCAGAGTCTCTTAATGGCCAGGGAGGTGCTTGAACCTGCTATTAAATGGGAGGTAGGAGAAGGTCAGAAAATCAGAATCAGAGAGGATCGATGGTTAAACTTGGGAATGATCTGTGGACCGCCAAACATAAATGATCCATAAAGAATGGCTGAATTGATTGACCATACCACTAGAGAATGGAATGCGCAGAAAGTACACATAATCTTTGGCGAGAATGTGGCGAAAGAAATACTAGCGACTCCACTTAGCTTAACTCCTGAACCTGATAAACTTATTTGGATGGCAAACAGATCAGGATCCTACACAGTTAAGAGTGGCTACAACAGGCTCAGAGCTCAAGAAAGGGACTCGTTGATAACGCAACCCTCCACTTCCTACCAGACTCCCAAATCACTATGGCATGAAGTTTGGAAGCTCCAGATTTGCCCCAAAGTCAGATTTTTAGTATGGAGTATATGTAACAATGCCCTTCCTACAAAAGAAAATCTATTCAAAAGGAAGATGATACTTGATCTGAGTTGCCCCATCTGCAATCAGGATCCAGAGACGATAGAGCACCTATTCGCATTATGCAGCTGGACAAAAGCTATATGGTCAGACCCAAGATTACAAATCAATACCTCCCCAATGAACATAACCCATATAGATCAATGGATCCACGCCATACTCACCTCGGCGACTAATCCTCAAGCAAAGGCACTTTTGGCTGCAACTCTATGGCAAATCTGGAAAGCATGGAATGCCCTGATTTTCCAAGCTTGTCGGCCAAACCTCAGGCTGATTCTTGAAGACGCGGCCTCCATGACCCTCCTGTCCAAGTACTCGCCCACATGTTCAGATAAGCGGATTGGTGTGATGTTCGATTGGCTAAGTTGAGGGTCACTACGCTGCATCGGGCTTGTTCTTTTACTCTCTTCCTGACATTGTAAGATCGTTTTATGTCTCGGATTTGAATAAATTAGCTAATTTTTTTATAGGGATAATAACACAAATAATCCATAAATTTTGATTCAATATATAATATGATCTTTGAAATTTTAATTTATTTAATGTGGTTCATGAATTTTACTTTAATGCACAATGTGGTCTCTAAACCTTTAATTTATTTAATGTGATTCCTGAACTTTTAATATATATTTAATTTCGCCTTGAACTATATGAAAATGTTCATTATTGTCCTTTTATCATCCAAGTTATGGGACAACATTGAATATTTTTATATAGTTCATAAACTAGATTAAAGATGTACCAAAAGTATAAGAACAATATTGCACATTCAGTTAAAGTTTAGGGACTTGATTAAACAAATTAAAAGTTTAGGGATTGTATTGCACATTGAGCCAAAATTTAAGGACCATTTGTGTCATTTTCTTTTCTTTTCATGTTGGACACAGATTAGCTATTTCTATGAGCTTGTAAAAAGTAGTGGGTTCGTGTTTGAGACTTGCTAATGATGAAATTATCTCATTACAAAAAACCAAAAAGTTCACAATGAGAAGAATGTCCTTCCGACCTTAAACTTGATCCAACCTGCTTCTCTCTCTAGGGTTTTCCTCTCATCCACCGACCTCGGCCTCCACCTTTTAGCGGAGAGACAGAGAGAGAAGAGAGGATAGCCCCGCGAGGGCTCGGGTTTTGGGTTTGGAGAGAGACGGAGAGGGGGCATTCCGCCGTCTCCTCTGAAATGTGCAGCCTTTTTTTAAAGAAGACAAGCCCCTTCAATGTCGAAGATCTCACAATTTACCTTCTGAGATGGGACAAAATAAAAAAGAAAAAAAAAGGAAAATTGAAAAATCGAACCAACCAAACCGAACCGGATTTTTAGTTCTAGTTATATTCGATTTGATTCAAGCACTCGCACTAACATTTCAGTTCGGTTCCGATTTCTTGGAAATCCAAATCGAATCAAGCCGTTAACACCCTTGCACTTGTATGATGGAAGGGTTAACATAAAATGATATATCTTCACAAAAAGGAAAACAGAAATAGTATCACTCTTGTTTATATATTATATTTTTACCCTACTTGCAATTCCTCATTATCTTTGAATTAATCTCATTCTATGAACATATTAAATTTCAATGAAGTGAATTTATGTTATAATGAAAATTTTCACACAACATCTTCCATTCACGTGCAATGCCCGTCTAAACATTGTTCGTATATTAAGCATTGTATGTTCGACTAGTAAGCTTTTTATGATTTAGTTACTTTTTGTAAAAATTATCTAAAAAAAGAAAATACACATGCTATGAATTTGTTCCTGAAAATTATCTCCTCAATTCAGTTACGTTTTAAAGGGAATATGTCGTCTCAGGTAGTACATAATTCATGCCAATCACATAATTTAAGGGATAATTATAAAATTTTTATCATTGAATCTACATTAGAACAAAGAGGAGCTCGATTAACATTTTTCACGATACTTATGCTGGTCAAATTTAATTATAATTGGATAATTCTTTGGATATCTACCAAAGAGAATATTATATAGGAAAAGCTAGTTGAGAAAAAATATAAAGAAGAGACAAAAATGAAAAAAAAAAAAATTGATTGGAGGGAGTATGTAATGATGTTTATGCTACTCATTTTTCTTGTTTCGTCACCCCTCTTCCCCATCTCCCTTTCTTTTCTTACCCCTCTCTATACTCTAAAAATGAGGATGAAGAGTATAAACCTATATTTATGCTATTCTTCTTTTTTTTTCATCACCTTTTTCCCCTCTCTTTCTTTCTTTTATTCTTCTTCTTTAAACACACTTGAAGCTCTTAGATGGAATTTATGACAATATTTTTAGAAATTTGTTTGAAATATAGAAACAAATTGGAAATTATTTTCCGTTTGGAAAAAAAAATGCTTTTATTTCCTATATAGACATGCACTACTCTTGTGATAGGAGAGTTACACATATTAGTGTATTAAATCATTAGTGTATTTCCTATTGAGTCCTTGAATATGCAAATACAATCACTTATATATATATTTATCCTACTTGCAAATCCTTGTCATCCTCGAATTAAATACATTCTACGACCATATTGAACTTCAATTAAGTCAAGCTACGGTTCAATAAAAATTTTCATACAACAACTTTCATTCATGTGCAGTGCACGTCCAGATATTACTAGTATACAAAACATTTAATTTCCAAATAGAGAGTTTCCTAGTGGTGCAAAAATTGAGTAAATTGGATGTCGGACGAAAAAGGTTTTGAATATACCATTTTGTGAAAATTATTTAAAAAATTAACCGTTCCTTGGCCACAAAATTATGCCCTCAATTTTAACATCGTTGATTATTTTTAAATGGAAAATGTTGTCTCAGGTCATACATAATTACTTCATGCCAGTGACATAAATTAAAGGATAATTCCAAAAATTTATCACTAAATCTACAATGGAACAACAAGGAGCTCAATCAATATTTTCATGATACTTATTCTAATTAAATTTAATTATAGCTGATTAGTTCTTTGTGTATCTACCAAAGAGAATACACACACACACACACACACACACACACACACACACACACACACAAAGATATTTGAGATAAAAGTGAAAAAAAGAGGCAAAAATGACAAGAAAAAAGAAAAATTGATTCGAGAGTGAGGATGAAGAGGACGATAAGATATTTATGCTACTCTTTTTTTTTGCTGTTTCCTCATCCTTCTTTCTCTTTCTTTCTTTCTTTTATTATTCCTCTTTATACACACTCGAAGCTCTCAGATGGAATTTTTAACAATATTTCCTGACATTTGTCCTAAATGCAAAAACGAATTTTAAATTATTTTCCATTAGAAAAAAATTGCTTTTATACATACAAAACGTGCATTATTCCTGCAAAGAGAAGGGTTATAATACACATGTTTGGGTATTAAATTATTTGTGTATTTTTCCAAACAAGTCCTTGAACTTCATAAATGTTCCAATCAAGTCTATCCAGCTTGGCCTATGTGAGCTAATGTGTTTGTTAGAATAAGAAAGAGTTTTGATGTGGACAAATTAAGTTCAGTATTTTTGTTAAGTAATGTCATTGCTCAAAAGTTGATCTCTGGTTTTCATCCAATGCTTTAAGCAGCAACAAGCCATGATAGTCGAACAAAAGAGTCCACATCAGACTTTTGTCGACTCCACGGATATGTCCGGATCCTGAGCTAGAAGACTTCATTAAAAAAAAAAACCAAAAGAATGAAAGTTCAACGACTTGATTAGAAAAATTAAAGTCCAATGACTTCATATTGAAATTCTCATTGGGATTTACTTTTTACAAGGCAGAAATGTAAATTTATCACTCCAATCAGTTTTTTTTTTTTTATTTTATCGTTTTTGTCTCTTCTTTTCATTTTTTCCCTCAACTACCTTTTTTATATATATTTTGCTTGGTAGATGCTCATCATGCTGGCATCGATGGCGATTTTGCGGCCAAAGTAGCGCGCGAACTTCTGCTCCTTCACCGACCCGTCAGCCTTTCTTGGGCTGATCAACATAAAAACGAAAGGTTCAGATTCGACCGTAGTAACACAGAAATCTAACTGAAATTGCGTTCAGCGTTCGGTGAAAAATTCCTTTCGTGCAGAACTTGTCCACATACATTCGAAGTGATCCAGAATCAATGACAAATCTACACTAATTTGGTTCGGCATTTCATCGAACACATGGTGAACGCCTTGGAAGACATTCCTATATGCAATGCTAGAGCAACATTACGACTTAACAGTATCATAGCAGCAAAGATTTAAACCAATTCATCCACTACAACCCTAAGACTAGTCTGTTTCCTAGATAAACCGAGACGAAAGGTTTCTAAGAGGAATCTCGATCATGATTGAAGGTTACAGTAACGAGAGGAAATCCTGGAAGGTGATCAACTTCGGTGACATTAAAATCTCTGTTCTTGCCACGCACGCTCAGCTTCGCTTTTTGTTCTCAGAGGTGAGCAAGAGGAAATTGGGGTGGGCCTCTTTCCTTTCTTCATTCATTTCTTCTTGGTGCCATGCTCCATGGCCTTAAATAAAAACCTTTTTATTTATTTTAACAGGCTTCTTGAGCGGATGGGCTAATTATTACATGAATTTGGGCGTCGTTCATTCATTTTTTTTTGGGGCCCTTCTTTTGTTATGGATTGCATTAAGATATGGAATGAAGGGAACTTGGGTCGAGAGAGAACTTGCATGAACGGACCCATCCGGATCGGCTCCCATTTTATTTGTTATTTATTTATTATCTTGCTATTTTTTAAACTTTTGTAGCTTCACAAAAATTAAAATTTTAATTGTTGACTAAAATTTAGATGTCAACATCCCTTAATTTATGTGACTAGCATGAATTAAGTATGTGTGACCTGAGACAACATTTTCCCTTTAAAAATATCTATGATGGTAAATTGATGAGATAATTTTTTGGAAAAGATTCATGGTATGGATATTTTTAAAATAATTTTCACAGAAAATAAATAAATTTTGGCCGCTCAATACTTTTTCGTCCGACATCTAGTTTACTTGATTTTTGCGCCCAGAGAAAGCTTATTAGTTCAGCTTACAATGCTTAGTATATCAATAATGTGTAAACGTGCATTACGTGTGAATGGAAGTTGTTGTATGAATTTTTTTTTTTAATTGAAACATAAGTTCACTTCATTGAAGTTTAACATGGTTGTATAGTGTGTTTAATTAGAAGATAATGGGGAATTGCAAGTAGGATAAAAATAAGATATGAATAATAGTGATATTATTTCCATTTTATTTTTTTGCTAATATATATATTGTTAATTCAATGAATCGTTACAAAAAATGGACAAATGATTTAATACACAAACATATATAACTCTTCTATTACACAAGTAATGCAATTTTTTTTTTTTTGGTATTGGATTTTGTAAGATCACTACTAACTGTCCTAAAAATTTAAGCTATTAGATGAAAGCGTGGTTTAATATTTAATTATTTTAACACTCCCCCTTACTTTTACCTAGTGCTAAGTGTGGACATGTTTTACTAGGGAAGCAATTGGATCCTGGTAGGATTTAAACTCAGGACCTCCTACGCATACCATATTAGATTTTTGTGACCACTTTGTTAATTTTTCTAAAAACTTAAACTATTGGATAAAAGCATGGTTTAATATTTAATTATTCTAACATTTAGGAAATAGAAGCAATTTTTTTAAATGGAAAATAATTTCTAATTTGTTTCTATATTTCAAACAAAATGTAAAAAAATATTGTAATAAGTTCCATCTAAGAGCTTCAAGTGTGTTTAAAGTGGAATAATAAAAGAAAGAAAGAGAAGGGAACAACCTTGATAAATCAGAAAAAAGAGTAGCATAAATATGATTTCATATTCTTCATCCTCTTAGGCTTTGTTTGGTAATGTGCTAAACGGTACCTGATTCTATTTTTTTTCCCCGGAATAAAAAAAGAAAATAAATCCGTGTGGTAACATATTTATTCCCGGTAACAAACTTATTTCTGAGGATGGATTTTGGAACATAATCAAGAAGTAGAAAAAAATTGTTTCTTATTCTTGGGAACAACTCTAGAATCAAATTCTTTTTCTTTTTTCTTTTTCCCTCTTTTCTTTTCTTCTTCTCCTTCTTCCTTTGGCCAATCGCTAACCTCGGCTAGGCTGGTGATTGGTTAGACGACGGTCAATGACTTTGTTGGAGTGTCATCGGCCCTCGGCGATTAAACGAGCTCAAGCTTGCCCAGATTTGGTGAGGCTAAGCTCGCCTAGTCATCGATGAGGCTCGACCTCGCTGGGCCATTGCAAGGGCGGCATTGGGGTGGCCGACCTCACAGTGGCCCGGTGAGGTTGAGTTTGGTGAGCTCGAGCCTTGCCATGCTGCCAAGGAGGCTCGACTGATGATGTTGCTAACCCTCGTTTGGCCGGTTGCCAGCTTGGCCAAGACCAGCAACCAACCAAAGGAAGAAGGTGAAGAAGAAAAGGAAAAAAGGAAAAGAAAAAAAGAAAAAAAAGAGCATAATGTAATAAATTTATTAAATATTTGAAAAAATGATTTGTATTAGAAATTTTAAGAGCAGTACCAAATGCATTTCTATCTTAAGAATTGAAATTTTGTACAGTTACCAAGTGCCTTCGAATTTTCAAAAACTCATTTGAGGAACAAAAATGAAAAATTCTAATTCTGTTTGGGAATATAATGGTTGCCATGCGGATCCTTAAAGTTTTAAGCGTGTATAAAGGGTGATAATAAAAGAAGGAAAGAGAGGGGGGATGTGTCACCAAACAAAAGAATAGTAGCTGGACATCCTTTCATACACTTCATCATCTGATTGTTTCATGTGTGACTAAAGAGGAATAATAGAAAGAGAGGGGAAGAAGGGTGACCAAACAAAAAAAGAGTAGCAAAAACATTGTCTCATAATCTTCATCCTCACTCTTCAATCATTTTTTTGTCTTTTTTTTTCCCTCAACTACCTTTATATATATTCTCTTCCGTAAATATCCAAATAAAGCACAAGTATCATAAGTGAGTTCCTCTTTGGTCTATTGTAGATTTAATGATAAATTTTTTATAATTATTTCATAATTTAGATTTTTTTTTTTTTTTTTAATAAAAGCTTGAAATGCATTCATTTTCTCAAATAAGGAGTACAGATTTAAAATGAACTTTATTTCAAATAAGGGTTATAGTTATCTCAAATAAGGACCTAACCTTGTCGGCCCGGTAGAATATTCTGGCTGATTGGAGGCATTTTCATCCATAGACAATTTTAACGTAACTTAAATTAAAAATTTTAAAAGATAAAATTTTTTTTTTTTAAAAGGAAAAATACAAGTGAGAGGGCTGGCTCTCGTTGAGGAGTTGGCAACCCTGATGACCATCACCGCCCCACGCTAATGGGGCAGCGGCCACAGGTGGAGGTCGTGTGTGTGTTTTTATTTATTAAAGTTTTAGTTTTTTTAGGTTATCTTATGGAAAGAAAAAGGAAAAACTAAAAAAGCAAAAGATGAAAATGCCCTTGACTAGTGGGAGAGGTTATACAATTTTTTGAGACATATATGATCATTTCAGGCTCTTATTTGAAACAATATCCATTTCAAGCGCTTATATGAAATGAGGGCACTTTAGGTAGGGGTGAGCATCGGTCCAAGGTTGATCTTGGACCCTGCTAGTCCTGGTCCTGTTCTCAGAAATGTCATGACCTGACCTTAGGGAAGGTTAGGTTTAGGGGTACTTGACCATGAGAGTTCCTTCACGATTCACGTTCCAAAAGACGTCGTCACCTCGCCTTTCGAATTGAGCCTCTTGTGAGTTCCCTTGTACACGGTTGCGAGTTTTCCCAAAATCATACCTTATGTGACAGCGAAGTGTCGCGTTTCAAACGCACACGGGCGACACACCTTGAGAAAGGAGGTCGGGTGTGGATATCGAATTTAGAAGTATCTTTACCACAATAGCTCTCAATAGTACGCTTTGCCTATGAGGATAACATCACTTCATCCTTTGGGGTACTGTCAAATCGAGTATGCTAAACCGTGATGAGTCTTATCAAAACCAAACCCCTCACGACGGATTTATTTATATGGTCTAGTTGTTTAAAAAAACCTAAAAATAAGACGGGAGTTGTCATTAGCCTCGTTTTTGGGGGTTGGCTAGAAAACCCAATTGAAGGTCGGCAGTCATCTCTTGATTTCTACGCAACCAGATATTTAGATTCGGAGACTTAGGTTATGCTAATATTTCTATTAGCGCCCTTTCGGTATCTAATAGCATGTCATGTTACCTAAGGCGATCATGCATGTATTTGTACTTTTTCGGGTCATTAACCTAAACTAAGTGATCATGCATTGTTAGTCATGTTTGCACCATTCTATTTCCAAGAAAGGTAAAAAGAAGGCAATCATTTATATCGAAAGTACAAAACAGTAAATAAACAACCAAGGAAAGCATTTAATATATCATGCAATCCTAAGAAAGATAAAAAGAGAAATTAAATGAAAGGACATAAAAGAAAGGAATCCGCAACTCCTTCGATTTTTATACGGACAAAGGAAACTCGAGACATGTGGGGGATGAATGGTATAACAGCGTGGTCGGAATGGACATCGACCTTCCACCATATTCGAGATCCTAATCTAATACCTAATTTAAGAACTATAACTAGGTATATACAATGGAAAAAAAAAAAAAAACAATCGTACACATCAAAATAATAAAAAAATACGGCACAAGCCAAAGTTTTAATCAATTCAACTAAACAAGATTTAAAATCAACCAAATTTGAGCCTCGGGATTGGCCTTTGTAATTCATGCGTGGGTCCCTCTAGACATCTATCCAAGTTCATTTTATGACTTATAACCATTATTGACCATTTGTGTTCTTGTATGGTCAATAACACTTGTAAGTTCCTAAAAAGATGTTCTATGTGATTCCCTATGACTTTCCCTTGGTGTCATGCATCGCCCTAACATACATCTACTAATCACATGCACGAGCATGAATTAAACACATAGGCAGGCCTTTGAGACCTTGTTCCCCAAATAATCAATCAAGTGAGTGAACCGTTGGCGGGTCATTTATCATAAAGCATGCGCCAATCACAAACATAAATGTTTTTAATGAATGGCGTGCTTATATGCATGAAAGGGTTATATGTGATTTTTCAAAGATGAATTTAAAGTCATTAATAACAAAAAATAATGTTTTTGAGATAAGGTGACCTCTTAGTTATGGAACACATTTAATTGCCAAGGTTAGCTTGGGACTCACATAAATGCACTTACAAGTATCACAAACAGTTTAAATACGGTCCAAACTATGACTTTTGCAGTGTCAAATCAAAATTCAAAGAGATTTGAAGACGTTTTAGACTAAGGAATATCTAGGCTACGGAACACATTTAATTGTCAAGACTAACTTGGGGCTCGCATAAATGTACTCATAAGCATCATAGGCATTTTAAATATGGTCCAAACCATGATTTTTCCTAAGTCAAATCAAGTATTGAAAATTAAATTTCAAAATGGTTTGCTTTTGGAAGCATCACATACACCAAAGTGGTTTCAAGATGTAATTTGAAGGAGTCATTGGTCGAAAATCATTTGACAACAAATATTAAAGGATTCGAAACAACTTTCATGAAGATGATATGTCCTAATATCATGCACAAGCTAGCCTAAAAGGCTTAACTAAGCAATCACAACCAAAAGTTCACAACAGAAATTTTCAGATCAATCATAGCAAGTCAGCAAAATCGGATAATACCCTTTGATGGTCTATCTATGAAAAAAATTACCTAACATGCATGACAAAATATGGAACAACTTTTATGAAGAAAGTTTCTCCAAAAGAGCTAAGCATGATTTTATAAAAATCAGACAACAAGCAACTGCGCATCAGCAAGACATCACATCATTGCAACCAAGGTTTATCATACCAAATGAAGTCTAATAATGATGATATTCTACCACAACGTGGATAAAAGAATGGTAAACAAACTTTGTTAAGGGTCCAAGTTGAGAATCCTTACAGGAAAAATAGTACAAAAATAACAAAGGTCTGTCTAAAGAGGGGTAAAAACAGGGGTCCGAATTTGACCCTAAGTCTAAATTCTACTCTTAGGAAAAATGAAAAGTAGACCTATCGACAAGCAATTTGTATGAAATAAAAGGCATTTGAAAGTTCTAAGTGCTCTACAACTTTCTAGAAGGTTCGGGTCCAATTGAAGACAACTTGGTGCTCTAAGATTGGGTTTTCTAAAAGTGTGCGTATCAGCAATTAAAAATCAGAACATTTGCATTGTTAACCCCAACAATCAATTCTAGCAATGAACAGAAATGTGAAGGAAATCAAAACCGCAACAAGATTACCTTCTCAAACAGTACATAACAAGAACTTCATGAATTTTCAAATACAAACAGAAACTTCCCCAAGTGCTCTATTGTCTCTCTTGCGATTTTTTAGGCTACATTAGTCTTCCACTAAGTATTATTTTCTAGAGTTGACTTCAACTTTGCATTCATAGTTGGTACTTCTAAACCTTTGAAGAAGGTCATCTTCTTTGCAACAAGCTACTATGCATTAGAAAAACACAAAAAAAAAAAAAAACGATAACTAATTTCACAAAACTAGTAGTCAAAAGATTTAAATCCGTGAATTAAACGATGGGTTTAGTTTTTCTTTTGTTTTTTTTTTTTTCTTTGGTTTTTTTTTTTTTTTTGGGGCGGGGGGGGGTGGGGTGTGGAAGGGGAGAGTAGTGGGGGTGGTTTAACGCTGGATTTAGATAGGCAAAATTACAAACACCCGGCAGACATCACAAAATGGGGTTTCTTCAGACGAAAGAGAGAGGGTACAACAAGCACTGGCGATAGGAGATAATCTCGTTCACGTAGTTTTCAATGGCTTTGGAAGGTCTAAACTCTTACTCTTTGGCTAAGCCATCACTCAAAGTCACGGATGATTTTGTTCATTCGAAACTCGTGGAATTTTGGACTGAACAGAGAATTCCAAGGGACTCTTATCACCCTCTCTCTCTCTGCCTCATCAATCATCAATGATTACATTGACTAGAGAGATTGGTGTGTGAGATCGCTGCTTCAGCTGAAGGTCACGAATCTCTTGGAAATTCTCTTTCAGAGTACAAGATTTTTGCTGCTTAAAACTGTGGTAAAACTAAGGAATTAACACGGACATGGAAAGACACTTTGCTGGGAGTGTTCCTTTCATGTTTACAAACACTTAGGATATCAATATAAAACCAGCAATGATATGTAACTAAGCGAGTTTGTGAAGAATGAGAGATTTATCGATGAGATTATGATCTGATTGATGAGGAAATATGAAAAACAAACACTTGCTATATATTTGCACCATAAGGACTCCAGTAATTAGTGAAGTAAGAGTGTCTTGTGATTGAGATATCCCAAGAAACTTTGATTGCAAGTCTCATGAACAAAAGAAGCATCCGCCTTAGTTGAACTTAACAAATATCCTAAAAAAAACATTATGGAACGTCACTTTGAGTTCAAATGTTCATTTACACTGATTTCTCTCGATGGACTCACAAGTGGTGATAAACTATCCAACAGGACTAGACTAACATAAAAATTGGTGCAAATTGCATTCCAAGTTGCTCCAATGATAGTTATCATGCCTTTGCTGCGGAAGAAGATCATCTTCGCCATGCATCTTTTCAGTTTAATCATGCCTTCCTGTGTATTCTCAATGGATGTGCAACAACCTCGACCCCTAATTTGTTTCACTGGCTTGATGATTGCTTCCTGAAGATCTGCAAGCCAACAAGTATTCCACTCGCCCCTTCCCATTTAATCTGTTTCACTGGCTTCCAGTTCCTCTATACTATATCACATATGGGATGTATGGACCTGAAAAACTTCCCCACTCATCATCAACATCCTCACGGAGTGCAGCTGGATCTACCAATTGATTGTCTTCAAGCACAACCTTCAAATCATCTTCTAGTCGTCTGCATCTTATGAAATATCCCAACTTCATCAGAGTTCCACCCGAAACTCTAAGTCTAAGGCTAAATCCTAAATAACTCTCTTCAAATTGACCAAAATCAACTCCTCCCTCCAAAACTCCCCACAGCCAATTAGGTTTGAAAAACTGAATCCACACTTGATCTGAATCAAAAGAACCAAGAGTTCCTGATAGCACATTCCGCCTTTGTCCATTAACATGTGGCACAATGTCGAAAGATATTTCCTTTTTTCCTTCTCCTACACCGATAGCAACACAAAGATCCAATTCAAAGAACTTGTCATATAGGTCCTGTGAAGCCATGAAAGATATGGTTCCGTCTTCAACAAGGACAAACTCCTTTGGCATCTCTCCTCTAGAGCGAACAATTCGATACTCGGGAGAAATTCGGGAATAACGACACCTCTGTTACATTGAAAATTGTTAGAAGAGTTTGATTTAAGTTGTCCTTGTAATTCAAACATAGCTAGAGTTATATAATAATTAAAGATGTTGATGTATACAATACTCATGCGATAGAAATCATTCCATTGCAAATGTTGTAGCCACCACTATTACATATATGGGTAGAATCACTTCATAATAGATTTGTTTGTTTGCGTAGAATTTTTGGTTTGCATTGTACATAGTATGCCCCACATACACTCCATAACGACACGGTCCGCGTCCGCCTGCTCTCTTACAGACAGAGACCTCAATTGAGAAGTCAGCCATTTTAAATCCTTTGTGGACTAATTTGCTCGAACTATCTTCCTCTATGCTAGTTTAATTATCTTCATGCTCTAGCCTCCGCTATTCCAAATAGGTGCAGAATCACCTTATGTTAGTTTGTTTATTTGTCTAGCATCTTCTGCTTTTGCATTAACAAACACACAGGGCACCCAACATGAAAAAACTCTGTACCAATCAGAGAGAGAGAGAGAGAGAGAGAGAGAGAGAGAGACCTGAGGTGAGACATCAGCCATGTTCGACCCTTCCTGGACTAAATTACTTGTACTATATTCTTCTGAGCCAGTTTTAAGATCCAGTAAATATTCTAATTCACTTGAACTTTCTTCCTCTGTGTTTGCTTGATCATTTTCATGCCAAATCTCATAGAGTAAAGCTGGATCCACTGACTGATCATCCTGAAGCAGAACCTCCAAATCATAATCTAGTGGCTTGCATATTAGCCTAAATCCACACTTTTTCACATTTCCACCACTTAATACTCTAATGCTACACTGGAAATGACTCCAGTCATATGTTGTGCGATAGTCAGGCCACAACTGCTGTCTTTCACGATAGTCAAGCCACACATTTTCCAAATCTGATGATCTGAAAGTGCTTATGATTTCTTTAGCCATTGAGCCATTAACGGATGATTCTAGACAAAATTCAACTGGCCGTTCTCCATCTTTTGCTTGGAATACAACACCGAAAGCTAATCCTAGAAACTTCTTATACAAGTCTTTTGAAGCCGTGAAATATATGTAACCCTCTTTGTCAGGGAGCAACCATCTTGGCATCTCTCCTCCAGGTAGAAGAACTTCACGACGAGTTTTGGCAAGAAGTTGCTGTCATAGATGTAGACTGTTAGATAATTTTTCAAAATAGGCACCTTAAAAGGGGTGTTTCGATGAATTAAAGGGAACTACTAGAGGTTGGCCCAGTAGCCACTCTTCTCACATGGGAAGGGAGAGGTGGGGATTTCAATTCCCCACCTTTTCAAGAGGTTGGGGGTGGGGATGTTTAGTTTCAAGGGTGGGATTCGATTCCCACGCTTTGCAAAGAGGCAAAGCAAAAATCTGAAAATGAGTTGAGAGTTAAGAGTAAGAGTAAGATAGACAAAAAAGAAAAATTAAAAGGGTAGTCCTAGAATTTAAGTATAATTAGTATTAACATTAAAAGGGCTTTTTGTACTTAATTGGTGGAAACATGATATGTTATATTGAAGATTTTGTAATTGGATGAAGGTGTATTGCTGAAGTATTTCATTTGGGTGATCCTTGTAAACTAGAGTTTTATCGATAGAAAGCATATCTTTTGTGTTTCTTATAGCCATCTCCACAACATTTATATGCAGAATTACTTTCTATATGTTTGCTTTTCTTAATTAGCCCACGGATCCAAGATTTTCAGCCTTTTAAAATATACACACTTTACAGGACTCCGTGTAAATCAGAGAGAGAGAGAGAGAGAGAGAGAGTAACCTCAGGCTTGAACAAATCATCCATGGTGAACCCATTATGGACCAGTTGATGACATGAAGATAACTGAATATGGTCAAGGTCGCATATATTGGATGGAATTTTGCTTAGAGATTTGCAACCATCTGCCCATAATTTACGCAATTGCCCAGGAATCTCAAGGATCTCTTGTAGTTGGTGGCAATACGAAACATTCAAATGGTCCAACTCATATAGATGTCCGCATGTTGGAAGGTCGGTCAAATTGTTTCCCGACAAATTCAAATTGCCTAAGGAAGGAAAACAGTAATGATTTTCCAAGAACATTACTTCCGATAGTTTGCATCTCCCGAGGTTTAGACTCCATAAATTAGGAAATCCTGTCTTCGTATGGGAATCACTCAAATCCTCCCCCTTGCTTGGAAACTTGGTTAGTTTTGAACAGCCATCAAGCGTCAAGATTCCAAGATTTTGCAACCTGTAAATGCTGGACGGAAGGATTGTCAATTTCTTGCAATTTTTTAAATGCATAGCCTGCAAAGATAGAAGATTTTCTATGGATGCAGGAAGTTCTTTAATTGAAGTCCCATCTAGATAAATTTTTCGCAAGCCTGTGATTTTATCTGGAATATCATGAATTCTTTCCAAGTTTTTGCATCCATGGAGATCCAATTCCTCGAGATTTGGAGTACAATCAAGATCCGGCATACAAACTACTGATTGGCATTCACTGAGATTGATGAACTTCAATTTTTTGAAGTCCTGCAAAAAACATTCCGAATGGAAAAAAGAAGAAGAACTGAGACGAATATTTAATTCAAAATCTAGCTCTATTTTTTAAATAAAAATCACTCGATGATAATTCAAGCCACATGTGGTCAAAATTCACATGATCATATGGTGTATATAGAGCACTCCCTTCCACTTACAGATGTGAGTTCAGTAGCTAATCCTTGTGATTTTGCTAAAAGTGAAAGAAGAAAAAAAAGAACAAAACTCGTCACTTCACAACACACTAAAAGTGGCGTGCTCACGTCCACAACATACCCATGCAGAAAGGATACTTGTAATTCACAGAGAGAGAGAGAGAGAGAGAGAGTGTAACCTCAAGTGGGAGCATATGATCCATGGTCAATCCTTTGCCAACTAATTCATCACATCAATTTAAGCAAACATAGGTGGCGCTTGACTGATCTGGAATCTTTTGTAGAGATTCGCAATCACCTGCCTGTAGATCCCGCAAAGGCAGTGAAAGCTTGGGAATTTCTCATAGTCATCACTTAACAGGTCATGGTGGTTTGTTGATCGATTTTTTTTTTCTTTTTTGAAAAAGGGCACATTTTGCACCCTATAGTAAGGCCCTTGATGCGTTACAGGTTGCTAAGCTTTATTTTTCGTGAATTTTGTGCATACAAGGTATTCCAAAGACAACCCTCTTGACTGTCGTGTCAAGTTTACGAGTCACTTTTGATATACATTTGCTA
This sequence comes from Eucalyptus microcorys, assembly GCA_014182515.1. NCBI lineage: Eukaryota > Viridiplantae > Streptophyta > Magnoliopsida > Myrtales > Myrtaceae > Eucalyptus > Eucalyptus microcorys. The sequence continues at coordinate 30,002,306 of CM024569.1, forward strand.
GGATGCATGTATGAATGAATTGTATTAGAGAAATCCCACATCAGAAAATTGATGTGGCGTGAAGTAATATCCTAATTAACCTATAACTCATTGACTTGAATATTTGAGTGAATGTGGATCCAACTAGATATATTGATGGACTCGGACTTCGGCTTTTTCTTGATAAATCTCCACGGGTGAAGGTATTGGACTTTTGCTACACACTCCCAACAACATTTTGGCGAACTATGGGGACTCAACCTTTAGTTTAGTTCTGCTACCCATCCTCAAGCACATGGAGCTATTAACAGATTTTGAGCAATTTATTAAGGAGTTTTATTGGAAATCATGTTAAATTAATGGATTTGTTATTGGTTCAAACTGAATTTGCATAAAATAATTCTGTGAGTCAAACTACTGAAAATGTCCATTTGAAATTGTGAATCAAAAGCATCTTTTTTAAGTCCTTTGGATCTTACCCCATTACCCACTATGCGTCAATTTAGTGGAGATGCTAAAGAAAAAGCTATGGAAATCAAGTAGTTAGATAAGGAAGAGTCTGAAGAAAGAGCTAAGGCAGTTACAAAAGTTAGTTTCGTGGGAAGTATGTAATTTCACCGTCTAAAGATTTACAAGTGCTTCATCAAGTTGGCCTTGAGGACGAGTCTTTCCGACGGAGGGAGAATGATATTGTAAGTATTTTGGATCTATATTGGAAATTTCAAAACTCTCTCTTGTGATTTGAATAGTAGGGATACAATGTATTTTTTTGATCTGTATAATAATATAGTTAGGATTTTTTTTTTATCATGATTAGAAATTTGACAATGTTGTTGCTTATTTAAATTTCATATTTTCTTTACCTGGAGGTTACTCAAAGGTATCCTAGGTTTCTAGCCATATAAATACCCCGCGGGTCCTTCATTATAAACACAGCTGATTTATCAAATGAAGTTTCAATCGTGGGTATTGTTCCTTGTTAGTTTTTCTTTGTCCGTCTCTCTATCCCTTTGGTGGATTTCTAGAGTTTATGAGTGATCAGGAGAGTGCTGGCTTCCCAAGGTGGTGATTTGGTTAAGGGAGGCCTAAATTTTCTAGTCCTGGCCTTCCTATCCTCCGTAGTGGGTCTTTTCACCTCACTAAGATCGAAAAAGCCTTCTTTTAATTGTTCATTCAACGCAATCCGACGTCAGTGGGACCAACGAGCATGACAGGAAAATTGAAAGTTTGTCTAATTTAAGGCGTTGGGAGAAAAGGCAATTAGACTTTTCATACATCTAATACTATATGAACATGGGTTACGTCTGTGCACAAAATTGAGATTTCTAAGAAAGGTCCTCTTTGCTTTATATAATAGTGCAGATGATATGAATATAAATATAAATATAATTACATGTACATGTACAACTTTAGAGTGCATTTAGGTTTAAATAAATTTGAATTAGTGAAGTGAACTCCTTATTCACTTCTCCGCTTGAAAGTCTCAGCGCATTACTAGCGTAGCGAGCCCCCTTACTCAAAGTGCTAGATGTAGCGTGCTAGCACCACTAAAGGTAAGGCTCTTCTATGGAGCTGTGCTCCACAAGCCTTGTTCTAAAAAAGCGGGAAAAGAAATTGGATGATTAACCTATTTCATCTATCGTTCTACAGCTAGGTGAGAGGGCATCCAACAAGAGGATGTGAAGAGTCATTTCTTACTTGTAGGAGAAATAGAGTAAGGGTACTAATGGACGGCTCGATTGAATGGAAAGGAAGGGAACGAGTTACATACTTAGAATGGAGAGATTTTTCTAAGGTAAAGTCTACGAACTTTTTATGAAATTAGATTTGTTATATATAAAATAAAAGGAAGCTTTCTTGTAGTTCCGCTTCTTCCTCCCTCTAAAAATGAAGAAAGACTTGTCAGAAATCGCCGGTTAGGTTAGTCCAACCAAAAAAGACATGGGACTTTTTGGCCATTGTTTGAGAGTTGTCAAGCTTGGACCGACTTAAGTAAAGACTGGCTTCCTATAAAGATCATTCTCACATATATGGAGGTGTAGACATCACAAGTGCCAAAACTTGGCACAGGATGACATTTAAGTGCCAAAAGTTCAAAAATGTACACTTAAGTGCCCAAATTGGAGAAGAATGGAGCACTTAAATGTCAATGGCGAGAAATTTCGGCCAAACTGCTGACATGGTATTTTCCGACGACTTTTTTTTACTAACGTGGCAATTTAAAAAAGAAAATTTCCATGTGGTGCTATAAACCACCAAAATTAATTTTTAATATAAATATAAATTAAAAATTAAATTATTTATAAAAAGGGGGAGAGGCAGTAAAGCTCGATGAGGGCCTCTATAGCCCTCGCTACCGCCACCCCACCATCACTAAAAAGAGCCGATGACAATGAGTTGAGGGTCGATTGGGGTCGCTAGGCGCTAGGCGCTAGGCAATGGCCAGTGACCTTGGTCAACCCTTGGCTAGTGCTTACGATTGACCCCTAATGAGGGCCTACAATGGTGGGGTGGCAACTACGATGGCAAGGGCTGTGGAGACCCTCGCTAAACACCACTACCTCCCCTTTTTAATGATAATTTAGTTTTTTTTAATTAATATTAAATTAATAAATTTAGGGGCAAACCAATGTCATGTTGCACATTCATTGCTGAGTAAACATTCTAGCAAGGCACGTGACCACTTATATTATTAAAATAAGCCACATCGGATTTACTGCTACTCTCGCCGGCTTCGGCACTTAAGTGTCCAATTTTAAAAAAAAGTAGCACTTAAGTGTACTTTTTGGAAGTTTTAGCTTAAGTGTCTACCGTGTCAAGTTTTGGCACTTGCAGTGTATTTTGCCCCACATATCTATTTCCATTACCCACTTCTTTCAATCAGAGAGAGAACAATGGGAACACACTCATTGCGACCAAAGCAAATGAGCAACGACAATCTCTTGCTTTTTCTATAAATAATTTTGAAACGAGTATAGTCCGATCATCTCTGCTATTTAGTATAGAACATTTAACAACATATCAAGAGTCTATCATTTCAAAGACATAAAAATTCTGAAAAAAAAAGAACTTAAGAATCAAATCCTTAGTTCATGTATATTAAAAATTCCAGCACAGTCTTCATTCAATCTTTAAATTATATAATTAATAAGCTTTTGCTTAATTTTCGGTACTCAAAAGTTACCGATGTTTTAAATTCATTGTTCTTACGATTCTTAGTACTTGTAAAATATTGAAAATGAGATGGGACTTTTTTCTTGAATATTTTTTTGTTCGAATCAACATCAACATTCACATAGTAAGGTATCCCTAAAACGGGAAGATCCACTAATGTTGGATCCTGTAGTTGATCGACATTCATAGTCATAGGCATATAGATGTTGATATATAGAAGACAAGGAAGAAGAGTATTCATTTAAATGCGCACCTTGAATTGCTCCCTCACTATAGGGATGTTGCTTTTGTGCAGATCAAGTCCAACTAACTTCTTTGGACCACAGAAAAATTCCGGAATCCAAGGAGGACATTCAGGCCATTCAAACCACCTTAATTCATTAGGAAGATGGACAGGACCTTGAAAAGAGTTATGCACATTTATCATAATGAGCATCCTCAATCTTCTCATGTTTTTAAATGCATTAGGACCAATGTATATTGCTTCGGTCTTGGGTAAATCCAAAACTATGGCTTTTACTGCATTTGTTCCCTGTATTTATAGAACACCAATTGCAATTAATATACAAAGTTCGAGAATAAGAGTGTAAACTCAATATATAAATCGGCAAATCTTACCATACCCCCGGACAAAACATCATGAATATCATCATTAAGCCATATCCTACTACGTCTTCCAGGATCATCACGACATTCTTGTTTAACAATATCCGTGCCCATCAATTGAATCAAGTCATGCATCTGTAGGGTCCAATTCTCTTGAATTATCAAGGACTTCTCAATGAGAACTTGTACTCCAATAATTGTTTTAAAGTCGCAACAATCAAGAATTTTCATAATGTATTCTGTAGATTTCCCCTTGAAGAAGCAGGCAATATCAAGGAAGATATCCTTTGCATAGTCCTCTAGTCCCTCGTAACTCAACTTAAGAACGTCATTAATGCTTTTGTTAGGACTATCGGCAAGATTATTCAAAGCACTTTTCCACTCGCGTTCTCCTCTACCACATAGGAAAGAGCCTAATACCTCAAGTGCTAGTGGAAGACCATTAGCATAATCCAAAGCACTATCCACCAGATCCCTCCGTATTACTCCTTTGTTGCTTCTTAGAAAAGCATGCCTATTGAAAAGTTCAAAAGCTTCACAATGCTCCAAAGTTTTAACCTCATAAATGTGATCTATATCTATCCCATGGGAAGTTAGCAAATGGTTATCTCTTGTAGTAAAGATGATCCTGCTTCCTCTACCAAACCACTCACAATCTCCAGCTAAAGCATTTAATTGTTTTACGTCATTGACATCGTCGAGAACAAGGAGAACTTTTTTATAGCAAAGTCTATATTGAATCAAATTTATACCTTCATCAACACTAAACACCGTGAATCTTTTCCCCAACAATATCTTGGACAACAATTTTTCTTGCAAAGGAACTAAATCCTTGGAATCTTTTGAAGCTTCTCGAACATTTGCTAAAAAACAAGAACCCTCAAATTGTCTAAAAATGGCATTGTGAAGGGCTTTCGCTAAAGTTGTCTTGCCTATACCTCCCGGTCCCCATAATCCTATCATGAGAACATCATCGGACTCAAGACTTAACATTGATACCAGCTTTTCCACTCGAGGATGAATCCCAATTGGATGCTTAGCAACATGTAGGGGTATTCGGTCTAGTTGCCTACAGATCTCCTTCACAATCCTCTTTATTAGCTTCGCTTCATCTCTGACAAAAAGCCAGAAAGGGCTTAACACATGGATTCAGCAATTCAAAGAAAAGATTATGTTTATCCAAAAAATAAAAAGAGTGAAGATGTGATTCAGCATATAAAACCAGGGACAAAGTAGTGAGTCGCATCAATTATGACTCACCCATCATTCAAGTCCCACCCGGACAAGCTACCGGCATCAAAGAGAGCCTCCTTCCATTTGTTCACTTTCTCTGAGTTCTTCCCAAACTTGGACTCATGCTTAACCATAGCTTTTCCGTAACTCTTTCTCACTTCTCTTGGCTCCACTTTGTAAAACACCGGCAACACAATCATGTCCTTTTGTGCCTTGCACTCCATGATTTTCGCCACCTCTTCCAAACACCACTGTGAGGAAGCATAGTCTTCAGAGAAAACAATGATCGCGATTTGCGATTCCTCAATCGCCTTTGGGAGCGCTTGTGATATTTGCTCTCCTTTCCTCAGTTCCTCGCTGTCAATATAAGTATATATACCATTTTGGTCTAGAGCTGTGTAGAGATGACTGAGGAAATTTTTGCGAACATTGGTGCCTCTGAAACTCAAGAAAACATCGTAATTTCTCTTGGGTTTTGAAGAAGAAGAAGAAGAAGAAGAAGAAGCCATTAGAATTTGGCGCAAGGAGGCAGGTGCTGCTGTTTTTTCGTGGGATATTAGAAAGACGAAGGTGCTTAAAAGGTAAGCTACTTCGTCGGCTCCCTATAAAATATCCGGCCGTGTCTTCGAGGAAATGGCATTCGCAACAGTTAAGATTTTGTTCGATATTTTTATCTTCTCGGCATATTCTGTCTACCATGGGGCATGACTTTCTTTTTGGTGGGTCAACAAAGAATATTATATTAATTTTCAGCTTTGTGGGCAAAGCAAATGAGAGATGAGGCAATTGCGGAGAAGGAGGCGGTGGGGCCCTCGGTTTTCTTATTTTATTATTTGATTGATTGGTTTCATGGAAATTGGCTTCCATCTGTTTAGTCCTTTGCTTTTCCGTGGGAGCGCCATGCGCAGTTGGACACCCCTATCGCAGGGTTTGATGGTCAAAGATTTTGGGAATCGAACGCAACAGTCTTTCTTTAATCAAGAGCCACCTGTGTGTCCAATGTCGAGCATCTTTTGGCATGGCGCCGATTCAAGAAAGATGGGATTTTCAAGTTAGAATGATTAGGGGTGGTCTTTGTTTGGACGTGGTGGCGCAGATGGGTTGTGGGAATGCCCAAAATAACAGAGAAGCCTGGTAGAGATGTGTTTAGGATATTTTATAATTATATATATATATTCGATTGATCCTAATCTGTTATTTTAGATAGTTGTTATATAAAATCTATTATAGATAAGTTCGTGCATTGTTTGCTTGATAATGAACAAAATATGCTGGACCTTCGTCTTCAGTTCCGTCAACTCTTTGGTTGGCGAGTGGGAAATGGCTGTTCCGTTTCCTTTTGGTTTGACAATTGATATCCCAGAGGACCGCTCAATCTTTTATTTTCGGTTATAGACATTTATCGCTCACGTCTTCCTAGGCAAGCCTCAGTTGCGAACTTTATGGCGCTCTTAGGTGAGACATCTAGAGTTCTGGACATTATACTCTCCTGGACTGACCCTCTTCCTCTGCTCAATGGTGATCCTGATCGTTTCTGCTGGTTGGGCCATTCGTTAGGGACCTTTTCTGCTGGTTCCACTTGGGACGCCATTCACTCGAGAGGGCAACCTATGCATTGGGCTCCTTTTATTTGGAATAACATTCCCTGATGTGGCTGATCACTAGAAACAGATTACCCACTTAGGTCATGCTCCTTACCTATGGCAGAATCTCTGACGCTAAGTGTGCCTTTTGCTCTTGTCGTCCGGACTCTATTGATCACATTTTCTTTGGGTGTTCTACTACTGGGACTTTAGCTGATATTTGGGCTTCAAGATGTAATTTTGCTTGGCGGAACAGATCGTGGACGGAAAACCTTCAATGGGCCATCAAGCATCTATCTGGAGATTCTTTTCACATTGTGCTCTCTCGTTTTGCCTTTGGTGCACTATGCAATATTGTTTGGAAGGAAAGGAATAATATCCTTTTTCATGCGAGGCCTCTCTCCTTGTCGATTTTGAAGAAACGCCTTGAGAAGGTTGTTAGGGATAAAGCCCTCACCTTCCACCAAGTGTCTGCCACCTATTCTAATAGAAGATTGCAGCGATGCTGGTGCCTCAACCCGTCTATTTTCTTGGACTAACCTCTAGCCAGCATTTTCTTCTACTTTCCTCCACTGACGGTACTGGTTCCCCTACAACAGAAGAGTGCAGCAGACCTCGGATTTACGTCTCTGTTCTTCCTTTGCCCTAGTTCTTGTTGCTGTGGCGGGTATGACGATCCGTTGAAGTTGCGGTCTGCATCTGGTTCTTCAATGTTGGCTGTCGTTTGTTGTGACGGGTGCTGTTGTTTTGCTAGCTGCTGTCCTCATTCCTCTCTTCCCACTTCCTCTTTTGGTAGTTGTTGTTTGGCCTTGTGTTTTTCCTCCTTCCGACACCCTTTTACACGTTTTGACATGTTTGTCATAATGAGTGTAAGTTTTTGGTGCCGTGAACTCCTACTATATAGTTTTTGGTTCAAGTCCTTATAATACTTACCTTACCAAAACAAAAAACAAATAATTATTTCTTTCTTCATTTACAAATTTTAATTCGGTCTCAAATCTAGTGTTACTTGAGGAGCACTCATTGAGGCCGTCACACGATGGCAATCACGACACTAGCAGCACTAGTCACATCACTTCGATTCTCTGCCAAGACTGAAACCCTTGTTGTTCGGCATATTTCCGTTGCTCATTTTGGAAAACCAACACCATCCTCAGATTTGCCACCCTCAAACGAGTCACATTTTGAAATTTTATCACCAAAAGCCGCCAGACGCCATCACACGCACCGCCACGCGCCACCGCGTCTCAGACCCAGGGAGGCCGCCGCTGTTCAGTGATGATTTGGATGCCTTCCACTGTGCTTTTTTTTAGGAAAAACCAACACCCATCCATGACTCGCAACCTTTCGCCGAGTCAGCTCGTAAAATTTCGCCGTCCCTAGAAGAAAGGCGCGTAAGATCAATGCGCCTCCGCCAAGTGCACGCGCTTGCACGTGCCAAGGGCACTCCGGCTGCTTACGTCATCCACCACCTAAGCACCATGTCATCCAACTGTTGATCGGTTCAGACTGGACAGGTGTTGATCATACAGTACCTTGTTGTACCATACCATGTCATCCAAAAATGCAAATGCCCATCGTTTTTTTTTTTTTTTTTTTTTAAGATTCTACGAGATTAGGACAACCATTGTAAACATGATACAAACGTAGTAAATTATAATATTTATGACAAATTTGTCCTTGATTATGACATAGCATTGTAAAACTTTGTAAATTTTTTGTTTCATAAACGTGTCATGGAAAGTTTCTGTCTAATTGAAACGTGACATATTTATTGAATAAGATGTATGATTGAACACTTTTAACATGTTTAAATTAAATACTGTTATATTTGAATATTTTGCAATAAGTCATTACGTATATTTACCTATTTGTGTCACGTACACTAACATTAGCTTGGATGAATAATTAACATATGTAGGTATGTGTCATAATTGGTGATGATGATCAACCTGGATAAGATACAATGGTTGTGTATGAAAGATCCGAACTATTTATTCGAAAATTAGCTCTATCATTTTATTCATCTATGAAAGTGTACTTGTGAAAAGTGGCATATAAGGAGGTGTATCTCATTATAGATACTCATAAGGAGTGAAATTGAGCCAAACTAGTCACAAGTTGCTCGTACTTGACTTGATAACTACTTGAAATTGACTCGCTTAGTTTCGAGTCGAGCTTGAGTCCAGCTACTCACGATATTTTGTCAAGGTCAAGTGCGAGCTTATCAATACTCAACTCGATAGGCTCGTGAAATAATCGAGCTTTCATTATTTATTAAAAGATATTTAATAATTAGAAAATTAGATAGAAAATGCTAAAATTACATAATATTTGAACTTATGAAAATCGAGATAGAGTCATTTATATATTGTTCGTGATCGAGTGAAGTTGAGTTGAGTTTGAGTATCTCAATTTTTAACTAGAGTCGAGCTTGAGTAGGAAATTTGATACTTGATTGAGCTTGAGTCGAGTTTCGAGCACTAAGTATGCGAATAAAGTCGAGTAAGCTTAGTAGTGCATCAACTCGACTTTGCTAAATGACACCTCTAAGATACTTATAAAATAATTGGAAATTATACGACAATTTACTATTTGGAAATTTATGAGTGTTTATTGTAACTTAGAACCAAATATCGTAAACTTGGATTTTTTTTTCTAATTTTAATAATTTATAACAGGTTGGGACACACAGTTGTAACAAAAAACATTAAACTTAAATATGAATATTTTTTAAGTATGTTGTTTTACCAAAAAAATAATAAAATTCAAGCATGGTGATTACGAAGAGTTATGAGGTTTCGTTGTAACCAAGAGCAACGCGTCACAAATTTGGAACTATTTAAATTTATTCAAAAATGTTTATGAAGAATAGAACGTCCTAAATTTTGATTTTTTTTTTCTAAATGGTGACAGTCTACAAATGTTTATGACGGTCCATCGTAATAAAAAAGAAAGAAAATTGTGAAGCTGGATTATTTTTTAATCACGACCATTTACAAAGATTTAAGATGGTCTATGGTCTATTGTAACTAAAAGTGTCATAAATTTGGATATTTTTTAATTATGAAAATTTACAAAGAATCACCTGTTTTGTCTTAACCAAGAGCAAACATTCTGATATTTGGAATTTTTTTTTTTTTAATTACGATGATTTCTAATAGTTTATCATGGTCTGTGGTAACTGAGAACAAAATCTTGAAATGTGGATATTTAAGAATTTCGACTATTTACAATGATTAGGAGGTCTGTCGTAACCAAGAGTAAAGGATCGTTAGTATGGCTTTTTCAAAACTACGATGGTTTACATGTCTATGGTGTTATGTTGTAACTAAGACCACAACGTCGTAAATTGCGATTTTTTTTTAATTGTGAGGATTTATCAAGGGGTACGATGGTCTGTCATAAAGAGCATCAAAACATCGTAGATTTGGATTTCTTTTAATTACAATGGCTTACAAATATTTAGGACGTTACATTACAGCAAAGAACAAAATGTTGTAAGTTTCAATCTTAGAAAGATTTACAAATGTCTAGGATGATCGTCGTAATCGAAAACAGGATGTTGTAAAATTGAATTTTTGTTACTTAAGACGGTCTACAAAGGTTTATGATGATCGATGCTAATTGCTAACTAAGGGTGTGTTTGGTTGGACTTTTGGGGAAAGCTTTTGAAAAAATGTAAATACCTTTGGGTGAAGGGAGTTTTTCGAAATGCAAATAGCGTTTGGTAAAATTTACATTGAGAAACAATTTTAACCAAAATACCATTTGGTAAAATTTGCCTTTGTAAAAGACTTTTATTAAATTAAAAGGCTTTTGGTGATTAATAAAAAAAATAAGAAAAAAATTATCAAAAAAAATAAAAGAGTTCACCGGCGAGGCAGGCAGCCGCCAGTGGCCTCAGGTAACCCCCGGAGACGACCGGCGAGGGCGACCTAAGGTCGGGCGACCTTCGACGAGGGTTGCCTGACCCTAGATCTGGGTCTGCCAAAGGTCGCAGGACCTCGTGACGACCCAAATCTAGGTCGCCGGAGGTTGCGCGACCTTGCGACGACCATATCTGGTCAACGAAGGTTGCCCGACCTCGCGGCAACTAGATCTGGGTTGCGCCGATCGCTGCAAGGTTGCGTGACCTCCGGCGACCCAGACGTGGGTCGCACCTGAGGTCGCACGACCCAAAGCTGGGTTGTGGCAACGCGACTCGTGGGCGGTTGCCGCGACTTGTCAGGGTCGCACGACTAGTCGGTGACGGTCGCCGCGACCTCACCGACCTCAGCGGTGACCTCGCCGGCCTCTCGAGCTTGTCTTTGATCAGCCACGCCGTTGAAGAAGAAGATGAACAGTAGACATGAACAGTGGACACGAGGCATTTCGAGAATACTGAAAGCGCAAGGCAACCTAAGACCTACCTTAGGCTTTTAGCTTTGCAAATGCCAGCTTTGCCTTAATGGGACTTCTAAAGCAGTTCCCAAACACCTTCATTTTGGCCCAAAGGCCTTTAGCCTCCCAAAGATACTTGGAAAGCAGTTCCCAAACGTAGACTAAGAATAAAAAACTGTAAATTTGTGTTTTTTTTTTTTATTACGACGACTTACAAAGAGTCACGAAGATTCGTTGTAACCAAGAGCACAACGTCAGCAATTCAGATTTTTTTTAATCATGACAATTTACAAAGGTTTGCGATGGTCCATGGTAACGAAGAACCAAACATCGTAAATTTGAATATTTTTTTAATTATAACAATTTACAAAGAGTTGCAGCGTTTTGTCATAAACAAAAGCAAAGCGTCATGAATATAAATATTTAAATATTTTCAAAGTACGACTGTTTACAAATGTTTAGAACATTAGGTCGTAACCAATGAACAAGAATAAAAGTCGTGAACTTGGATTTTTTTTTTTTTTTTTTTTTTTAATAACAACGGTTTTGACAATCTGCTGCACCGACGAACAAGATGTCCTAAATTTCGAAATTTTTTATTTAGGACGGTTTTCAAAGACCCACACCATTCCATCGTAACCAAGACTTAGCATCGTAGATTTAAATTTTCATATATTATGACTGTTTACAAAGATTTGCAACAGTCCGTAATAATCAAGAACACAACGTAAAACGTCATTAAATTAACTTTTACTTCTGCTGGACATCCATTTGCTAGTGCATAACGCATTGTACATTTCACTTGCTTATGTCGGACCGGTTGAATGTCCGACCTTGTGTGCTAATTGGCAAACGGTCAACTAGCTCAGAAACTTTCAACCCTGGGAGATGAAAGTCTTTTCTCTCTCTTCTCTCTCTTTTCCCATCATTTTCTTTAACCTTCAGCCATGGGGAGGGTTTGAGCTAGTCTCACCCTCCCCTCTCTCTTTTGTCGATTTTATTTGCGTTTTATTGTTCCTTTCTTACTTTATCTTTTCTCCCAATTTAGATTTGGGAGCTCTCTACTCCCAATCTAATTCTTAATTGAGAGGTTGAATTCTCTCATTCTCGTTCTAGATTTGGATACTATCCTCTCCCAATCTAGATATGGAGGTTTAATAAACATGTTTTTGGGGGATTCAATGCCCCTCTGCTCTATTCGTCTACAAGTTCTTTGCCTCCAAGCTCAATAATGATCACAAGAGTTTTGGCATCTCATTGAATTATGAAAATTTGCTCTACACGTGTTGGATTTGTTATTTTGGTTGTTTCTATACGACGATGGTATAGAGGAAGCCGAACCTAGATATGTACTATCAATTGGCAACGTCGTAATTATTGGAGAAGGAATCTCAGACATGTGCTCATCACCGACAAAGACACGAGATTCTATGATTGGCCACTGATTTTATTTGACAAATCTTTTCTTGTGGAATGAGTTTGTATTAACTTTGCTAGCGCTCCATTAATCCTCCTTGTTTTTTGGATTTGACTTTGTTTTTTAGTATTCATGTTATGTTTCGATTTCTCCTTATTTTTTGGATTTGGCTTTGTTTTTTTAGTATTCATGTTCTCTTTCGATTTGCTTTGTCATGAAAATTATGTACTTCTGTATCCTTTTGAGTAATGAATATAATATTCTTTTGACAAAAAAAATTGCTCAAATTCAATGTCAGACTGACATTTATATTACAAAAATGGAGAGTTGAACAAGGCATATCCATCTAAACAGAACACAAAGTTCATCATCCTCCCTAGACCCATTCATAAAGCATGACAAATTTGAGAAACTCAAAGTCCCAGGATATGATTCTCAAGATCGGTTTTATAAGCCACCATAGACAGAGTGATAATCCAGAAGAGATTGATTAAACCCTCAATCCTTGTCACGGATCAGGACTTTAGCCAGCTACCAATATAGAGATCAGATCTTCCTCGCGTCTCCTTCTTCACTGGAATGGGATACTGCACAATGTTGGAGATTAAGTAGATGTTGGTATACAATAATGCCAAACAAAATATGCAGAGAAAACTTCACTAGATGACTGCTCATATGGAAAGGGAAAATACGGAAACTAGAGGATGCAATTATTTCTAGAAGTCTAATAGTTCACTTAGACATAGTAGCCATGTGCATCAATGGATGGTCAAAGCAAGTGACTGAATCCCTCATTTCCTACAGAATGAAATTTCTGTGATCTTCCGCAGTAACATGAGGATCTGAACCTGAAGAAGAAATGACAAGATATTAAAAGAGAAATGGTCTAGCGATTGTGGGACATAACTTAGATAAAAGTCAAAAGCAAGTAAGTTTAAAGATCTGTTTCAGAAGTGTGAGGATAAAGAGATATACTGACAGCCTCTGCAGTGTCTAGTATATTAACAGCATGATCATATGCATAACTGAACATTTCGTGGGCCTCTTTCTCTGTATTCTGCTCTCCAAAAATGTCATCTGAAAGGTAACAGGCCACTCACTATCTAGGATAAAACAGAACAAACACCTCTTATTTATAGATCAACTTAATACAACAACGCCACGACAAGATGTCGAGCAAAAGGCGCTTGATTAAACACGCTGCGGTTCCAACACAATTAGTTGAACAACCAGGGGCCAAAAGAAGGAATTATTTCCCATACCGTGCCAAACGTGATTTCGCTAAATATGATGTTGGAGTCTCTGAGCTTCCTGTACTCCAACGCAGTCTTCCCAACTTTTCTGAAACTGCTCAAGTAGTGCATCTATGTTGAAATCAGAAAATTCAGCGAAAGATTGACATTTTCATGACTTTGATCTCAAGAGATTATATGTTAAGAGGTAACAAATAATGAGATTCCATACAACTGGTGAAGAAAAGTTTATGTGCCAAGGCAAAGTCAGCTAACTCCGAGTTTCTTTTATATCGGAAACTAGGTACTAATCAGGTTTCCTCCAAGTTTGTGAAAAGACACGTAAAGTCGTGCGTGGAACTTTTATGAAACCGTCCACATGATGTAGTGAAATACTTCTATGCGAGTGATAATTTTGGAGTACAATCAATTCTGAGGCTTCTTCTCCTCAGATATTTCTGCAAGTGATTCCCTCTTTAAAGTCCGTTGGAGGACAATCACTATGTGTAAACCAAGCAGTGATTCCCTGCAAGTGTTTTATCATGCTCATTTTGGGGCTATAATGGAAAGTTTCTGTTCCACAAAACTGTTAGTATCTTTATTCTCGCGTTTAATTTTCCCAGACAAGTTTTGGACTGCTAAAAGAAGTATCACACATATTTTCCCGCCTTCACTTGAAAAATAGCGGATCTCACATGACAGTCGGTCAGGAACTTCACGGGTCAAGAACTTATTCATCCTCTGCTGTTCTATTCCTTTGCCATAACGAGAGCTTCTATGGTTTTAGGGACGCAGAGGTTATTCATAGTTTATTACCTGATGATTTCAGTAGCATGACTCCTCGAGATGTCTCATGTCACTGTACAGATGAACACCAGTAATTGGCAGTTCAGCCCATGCCGACTTCCGGACAGGAACATCGAGACATCTACCTCTGCGCCCAAGCTTTTTCTGTGTGTCGATCATCTGTCACCACTACACTACCTCTTTGCACTAATAGTAAGAACACACCGATTCAACGTGGGAATTTCTGGCCAATTCTCGCATCTGGTCTATTAGTTCTACCATGGATATTTTCGGCTCGCCTTGCATAGCGGGTGCTCGAGGTAACATTAACAGCAACAAGAGCGACAAAGGGGTTGATATCGGACTGGACGGACGGGAAGACATGCTAATCAACTCACTTGCTAAATGATTCCATAGGTTGTAAGCAGCCCTCATAACTAGTGACTACATTCAACACTTACAAACAGTTTATCGTACTACTAAGTACATCAATTTTGGCAAGCCAATTGATCCCGCTCCACCACTGGTATAGGTATACACAACAAAGGGATCCGGCTTCAAAAGCCGAATCGAGAAGCCACTTGATTCTCCGGTCCGGTCCGGTCCATCCAAATGCGAAAATGCAAACTATCTAGATAGTTATAGTAAAAATAGTGAATTTAGATAATTAATCGAGAGGACATTGGAGAATTGGTTTCGAGGTCGATTTTTCTCCTGCGGTTTTAGATTCCAGCGCTAGCTTTAAAACTACCGATTTAACTTTGAGGGTGCTAGGGGTCCTAGTGATGATGAGAAGACCATGGATGGTTGCTTCTATTCATTGACATCCAATAGTGATAATTACGCAAATGATGCATGAACTTTGGCCAAATATACAATGTGATCTCTAGATTTTAATTCAATATACAATGTGGTCCCTGAATTTTTTGTACACATCTAATTTAGTTCTTGGTGGTCCATGGACTAAATTGGACGTGTACTAGAAGATCATAAATCGAATTGAATAAATTAAAAAATCATGAAACACGTTACACATTGAGTTAAAATTTAGATATTGCATTACACATTGAGTTAAAATTAAGAGGCTATTTCTATCTCTTTTTTAAGCTCCACAATAAAAGATGTCGCCATGTTAGCAAAAGCCACAGAGGTCTCAAATCGTGTCTCCGCAAAGGAGACGATGCTCAAAAAATTCATTACCCGGGTCGAAATCAACTTCCAATCTCAAGCCTCTACAAAGCTGTGGCCAACTTCACGAATTCGGTGGACTAATTAATCATCAGTCTTCTCAGCTTCATACTCTCCATTAATTTGTTGCCTGAAAAATCAGGAATGAAAGGAACCCGCACCGTCCATGCTCCTCGAGGGGATCTGTCAAATCAATTCACTCTTAATGTAGTCATGGAATAATATCACAAATGGTTCCCAACTTTTGGCTCAATGTTCAATGTCGCCTCTAGATTTTCAATTTATTTAATGCGATCCATAAACTATTGATAAATATTCAATGTAATCCCTAAACCATATGAAAAATGTTTAGAAGTTTCGAAATCATAGTAAACATAGAATGAAAATTCAGAAATTACATCGAATGAATTAAAAATTCATGAACGACACTACACATTAAATCAAGTTCAGGAATTACATTAAACAAGTTAATGATCCAGAAACAATACTTCATATTTAACCAAATTTCATAGCTCGTCCGTGCCATTTTCCCTTTGATCGAGACCCTTTCTAGAAAGAACGTTGTTCACAAACGAGTCCTCATTCATCCGTTAAGTTTAAGGGTCTCTAAAAGTGCCAAGAACACACGTCAAGCAATAATGCACAAGAGAACTCCATGAACGACCACGTACAAAAAGCTTTCGCTCGCGAACGCTGCACAGCGCTTTGCATGTAATCATTCTCAGCGCCAGATCGCCACATTTCACGCCCCGAACCACTATGTGTAAGCCGAGCAGACCCTCGCTCAGCCATGCAAAACGCCAGTAGAAGACACTCCCGCATGCAAATCCACCTCGCCACGTCCCGAACGCCCCTTCGCCGATCCTCCCTATAAATGCCCCCGCCATCTCCACGCTTCTTCCTCAGCTTATTCTCTCCTGACTTACTACCAAATATGGCTGCATCTTCTTCTTCCTTGTTGCTCTCTCTAGGGCTCCTCGCCGTCCTCACCGGCCTCCACAGCTGCTCCGCCCACTTCGGGGAGTTATCGGGCCAGGGCCTCTGGCCTTTTGGCCGGCAACAGCAGCAGCAGCAGCGGCACCCGCTCCGGTCCAGGAGCGAGTGCCGGCTCGACAGGCTGAACAACCTTGAGCCGAGCCGGAGGATCGAGGCCGAGGCCGGGTTCACTGAGCTCTGGGACGAGGAGGAGGAGCAGTTCAGGTGCGCGGGGGCCAACGCGGCCCGCCACGTCATCCGCCGCAACGGGCTCTTCCTGCCCTCCTTCACCAATGCCCCGGAGCTCGTGTACGTGGTTCAAGGTGAGGTTTGATCCTTGCGTGCGCTTAGGTTATATTTACCGCGCGAAATGACGATTGTTATCATTGCATGCAATTGGCGCATTTTCATCTGTTAATTGTTCTTAGAGTTCATGTTCTTTCCCCCAAGATGGTATCTCCTGAAGGAAAATTTTCTTTCCTGGTTGCAGGAAGTGGTCTTCACGGCGCAGTCATTCCGGGTTGCCCCGAGACGTACCAATCGGACGAGTCATCTCAGTTCCAAGGCCGAGGCCAAGGCACGAGAGGTGAGGAGAGTGAGCAACGAGATGACCGACACCAGAAGGTCCGGTTTATAAGCGAAGGCGATGTCCTCGCGTTGCCCGCCGGCGTCACCCACTGGATCTACAACCGGGGTCAGTCCGATCTCGTTCTGGTTTCCGTCCTCTACACTGCTAATGAAGAAAACCAGCTTGATGAGAACTACAGGGTAAGAACGTCATCATATAGCAATGATCGGGCCAAGTTAGTTGGTATACTAAATCCAGTGTCTGAACCTAATACATTCATTAGAATGAATCTCGACCGGATGGAGTCTCGACTGCTGGATTGAGTAAAACCCTCTTCGATTGTGCGGTGCACTTCATTCATCCCAGAATGATTTCTTCTTTAGCACACTAGCACTTTGCAAAAGAATGCATGTTTCCTAGAGCACACACAAGGAATTGCCAGTGTATATCTTAGCATTTCTATACTAATTTAGCCACAAATGACATGATTTTGACTTCCTGATGATCTTTAATGATGTTTTGCATGGGTCATCTAATTTCTCTCCCAAGCAATTCTTCCTAGCTGGGAACCCACAACAATACCAACAGCGAGGAGGGAGGATCCGGAGATACGAAGGCCAGGGCCAGAGCCAAAGCCGGCGCGGCCAGCAACAACAAGGCCGCCGACGGGGACAACAGCAACAGCAACAAGAGAGCTTCGGCAACATCTTCAGCGGCTTCGACGACGACATCCTCAGTGACAGCTTCAACGTTGAGAATGAGCTAGCCCGGAGGCTCAGGGGGGAGGACGACCAGCGGGGCCACATTGTCGAGGTCCGGGACGAGCTCCAGATCCTTAGCCCACGGTATGAGAGGGGTGAGCAGGGTGAGCGCGAGCAGCGTGAGTGGGAGCGTGAGCGTGAGCGGGAGCAGAGAAGGAGGCGCCAGCGAGGCCGTGGCAGCTACGACAACGCTACTGATGCCGCCAGTCCTAACGGCTTGGAGGAGACGCTGTGCACGCTCAGGCTTAGGGAGAACATCGACAACCCTGAGCGGGCGGATATATACAATCCGAGAGGTGGACGGATCACCACGCTCAACAGCTTTAGCCTCCCCATCTTAAGCAACCTGCAGCTCAGTGCTGAGAGAGGTGTTCTTTACAGGGTAAGCAAAACTGAAGAAATCACAGAAGATTAACGTTCCAGTTATTTAATTTATGTGTGTGTTATTATATGATTTTTTGGTTTGGTCTGGGCTTAATTATAATGTTCAAATCCATACATGCATGATTCAAATTTTAACCCATAGGTTTGGTCTTGTTTTGCATTGTGGGTCATGCCACACTGGTCCTAAATTGATTGGACCTTTTCTAGGATATGATCAATTTTCATCTTTGTTTTTCTTTTCGTGTACCATGATCTTTTTGCTGTGCAGAATGCGCTAGTAGCGCCACACTACTACATGAACAGCCACGCCCTGATCTACGCGATCAGGGGCAGCGCCAGGTACCAGGTCGTGGACGACAACGGGCAGACGGCCTTTGACGGCGAGCTCCGGGAGGGCCAGTTCCTGGTCATCCCGCAGAACTTCGTGGCAGTCAAGAGGGCGAGCGAGCAGGGCTACGAGTGGGTCGGCTTCAGGACGAACGACTTGGCGATGGTCAACCCGCTCGCAGGGAGGCTGTCGGTGTTCCGGGCCCTGCCTGAGGAGGTGATCCAGAACGCGTTCGACATCTCGAGGGAGGAGTCGAGGAGGCTGAAGTACGGCAGGGAGGAGCTGGCCGTGTTCAGCCCGGGCTCTAGAGGAAGAGAGTGAGAATCCTTGTGCGCATGTGTAGCTCTACCTACGAAGTTGAAGGTGTTAAGAAGTAAAGTAGCTTAGTGAGAGGTTAGATTTCGGAATAAAAGATGTCCTGTCCAATGAGGACTATGAGGGGATTAGCAACCTAGTAATTAAGTTAATTAAGTATGTAATGGATGTAGCACTTTGTATGAATTTGCGGGAATTAACAAGGAGAAGTTCCATCCATGAGTTTTTAATATTATTGTTTCGTTGTCCCTTTTTGCTTTGCTATTAAGTCCTTGGCATTTGAAAGAACTTATCATGTTATGTCCTTGAAGAACAATTTTTTATAAGGGCGTGAATACTTAAATTCCAACTTTAGGAAGGGTCCCTTTGAAATTTATAAGATGCAAAGAGCAATTATTAACGCAAAATGAATAACAAAGAGAAAGGTCCTGACCTGACATGAAAGAATGAAAGGTTGCAATGCATTAGTCATTTCCTCGCTGCTTTTCAACCCAACATGTCCTAACTTCACAATCCAGATATCGAGTCCATATGTCCATGCCCTTATACTTCTGGCGTTTCGATTGAATGTAGTTCGAAATTGACTTTCACGACTCGAAATTAACTTTCATGTGCCGGAGGCGTGAATAGATCACGTACAAGTCGGGGGACTAGGAAAATATGCGAATAAATAATTTTTTATGATCTCATCTGAAAATTGTGCGCTAATTAATTTCGTGCCTCGAAATTAACTTCCATGCGCCGGAGGCGTGCATAGACCACGTACAAGTCTAACTTCTATATGATCTGATCTGAAAAAGGTGCACCCATAGAAAGCGAGCGCAAAAAATGTGTTGTAGGTCTAAAATAAAAGAGGTGTGTCCCAAGAGGTCCGGTCTGAGCTGGAAAGAGAGAAATAGAAAGAATGGCTTGCTTTTCTCGTGGAATCAAAGAGGGAACTTTACAAGCTGGAAGGAGGAAGAAGATGGATTGCCAACCTCACAATCCTTTTGCTAATAAAAAAAAAAAAAAAAAGGGCAGAAAGAAGGCATCAACGGTGAGAAAGATTCATTTGCTTTGTTGGATAAAATCTTAGGCTAATGGAGGAATTAGAGATATGGACATTTTTTATTTAATCATTGCTCTTGATTTCAATTCATCACATCTCAATCATTAATTGGAACCAAATTAGTTCCTAAAATTATATGCTATATCCAAAATCCTTGCCCGTGAAGTGAATTTTATTTGTTTTTTTCTTTTGGATGGCCTATGTACTAAATAAGTTTACAATAATTTAAATAAACATTAAGCTGTTTCGGCCGCTAGGGTTGCCTCTGTTGAATTATGCATTCGTGGAGCCCCCAAGACGAAACATGACATGCCACCAAACACATGCAAACAAGTGCGAAATTAATGTTATTTTCTTTGTATAGTTTCTTGGTGCTTTTGCTTTCGTCACCCCAAAACCAAACCTTAGTCCCCAAGGTTGCTCCCACTAGGCCCGCCACACTTGCCGAAAGCGAAAAACACAACTTGAATAAGGAAAAAAAAAAACTTTCTTTTAAATTTTTTGCTTTTGTTTAGTTTGCTTTTGTTTCATTTCTCAGCTGCAATGCTCCGAACTCCTTTATTTTATCATGGGAGTGGGGACATCTTTTGGCTGCAACGTTTGCGAGAGTAGCTGTACTAGTTTTAACAGGAAGGACAGGGCGCGTTTGCTTGACTGGACAGGACTCTTTTTTTTAGTTTATCTTCCTCCTAGAAGCCATCTGCACTTCACCTCTTCCTCTCTGCCTAATCCACAGAAGAAGAAGCTAGTCTTTGCTCTCAAAGTATAGTAGTTCCGCAGCGTTTCGTGTTGTGATCTTGTGCTCTTCCTTGTTCGGTTGTTACCGTGGATCATCGTCGTCTCTGTTGTCTTCGCCGCCATCGACCGTTGTCAGATTTAATGTCACGCCGTGGCTTGGGGAAGAAGCTTCTTCATGCCAAGAAGGCATGGAAGGCAATCACCGACAATCTCCGCTCGAGGCTGAACAAGATCAAGAACTCCAGGTTCATTGAAGAAGCCTCACACCGCCTGCTCTCCTCGCGATTTACACGTTATCTCCTCTCATTGACCTTCCGAGGGCGTCGCTCTCTCGCCAGGACAAGTCCATACACGGCTCGCCATCATCTTCATCACAATTATTACCACTACAAGTATCAGGGTCGCGATGCTTATGAGAAGAACTTCGCGACTATATACATTGATGAGCTCTTCGACGAGCCCTTGTCTGTGAATTCCTCCAAGACTACCACATGTGTGAAAGGAGAGACCAGCAGGTCGAGAACTGAGGTTGAAGGAGGAAAACTAGCAGGAGAGACAAATGGGGAGAAAGAGTTCGACATCGACGAACGGTGGAGGGCCATTGTTGCAAAATCGCCGCAGCTTCGCGTGGACGAGAGGGCGGAGGAGTTCATCTCCAAGTTCAAGGAGGACATAAAACTCCAGAGGGAAAGGTCTGATGTTGAATTCCAGGAGAGGTTGAAACGCAGCGCATAGTATAAGATTTTCTGAGTGCTTTTCATTTTCCTTCCCTTTTTTTCCGTTTATTCGATTGAAATTTGAGTCAATTTCCATCTTTCTATTCCCTTATATCCCTCTTGATGAGTGAAGAACAGAAGTAATGGTGGTTCCATTACATTTGTAGGTTTCATAAGCTGTGTATAGGTTGCCTAGGAATATGTATGGGTTTGGTTTCTGTATGTAACATTCTTTATGGCTCTTGTCAAGAGGACAAAGAGCCTGTTAAGAAAAGGTTTGGATCTATATACAATGCTTGTGTTTTCTTCCATCCCAAAAGGTGAAATGGACAGGTCAAATTACAACGCATTTTGTCTGGCAGAGCAGTTTAGTATCATAGGCCATGCCAAAGACCTCAGTGCCCATGCCCGAGACCTCAGTCCTCGATGGTTGTGCTTATACATGTTAATTGATTATTGCACAATCCAAATGAAGGATCTCTCATGTGTTTAAAGAAGCAATCCAAAGTGCTGATCGATTGGCCAAATTGGAGATCTTAACAATTTCTCAATTCACCATTGCTACTCTTCCTGGGTCTAGCTCTTCGTTAATGGCCAAGAAACCTGCCCGCATTTTGCTACTGAATTTAAAACAAATATACCTCCGTAACATATACCAAAACCACAAAGCCAAAACCACAAAGAAATGAGTTCAATAATTACCCAATTTCCCTATTGAAATTTCACATTAAATGCGCTATCAAACGGTTGTTATTATGAACAGTAATAATGAACAATGTATGATTTAGTCCTATTTATAGATAACCAATCAACACATTACTTACAATAAATACCTTATCGTCACCATTACCATCATTCATGATAAACCATTACTTCTTTTAATGTCAATAATAACTTCTTTACATATCCAATAGTCACTTCTTTTCACATCCAACAAAAAATCCTCACCTTGGTATGAAATGGTAGCCTACGAGATTTCATGATTTCTCACATGCCTTTCTGCAAATATGTGAAGAGCCTTTTTATGCAGAAGAATATGCCTTGGTGGGTCAAAGCTGGGGTCAACATAGAGGCGTTTTCACAGCTCTCCATCATATCAATATGATGATCTTGTCTTTTTCAAGAAGAAAGAAAAGAATTATACATCGCTTCAAAAGCTCCAAAAGGACAGATGTCATTGCAGAAAATCCTTCATAGGGTCATCATGATGTATCTTCTTCATCCGATACGCCTCCATCTCCTCAGCAGTAGCCTACCAATGTGAGCACATATGTAGGTATAAAAACAAAGTGCAGTAAGGACCTATAAATAAGGTCAACCAGTAATAGCTGTCTTGTGAATACAAGAAACAATACCTCATCATTCCATCTGACATTATATCTCCTCTTTCTCTCATCCTTCTCTTCTCTCTTTCTTTCACCCTCCTGATCAAACAATTTTACATTAATCAGAAGATGGAGACAAAGTGAGAAGGAGAAAAGTGCTAGTATCTTCTTATAGATACAACAGAATATACGCATGAATAAATTCCAAGGAAATTTTGGATCAGTCATTCATCTCTTCCACAACTTGCTGTAAGAGCACAGGCAGAGAGTGAAAAAAGTGAGTCCACATGTTACCTTCTTAAGAGCTTCATCAAGTTTTTTCTTGTCAAGGACCAAGTCATCAGGTACATCAGTGCCCCATGTTGCAAGCCTTTCCTCTTTAGCTGGGGAAGGGATCTCTGTATTCATGATTCAACAACCCAACAACATCAAAATTACAGGAGACTGACTTCCGCACCCATAAATATATCGACGCTAAAGCTATAAATGCTACATTAGTCAAATATAAATGCATACATCAGGGGCATCATTTGGTGACTACTTAGTTTAGAAACAACTTTACAGGGAAACATAAACATAGTCATTATCCATACTGACCTTCATTGGCTGCTTTACGAGCAATATTAGCTTTCATCAAATCTGCAGCTGCTTCAGCAGCCTCAATCCCAGCTGCACCTGTGCAATAACTATTCTTTATTGTTTGCTTACAGCATTTGTAGCCCCACTGGTGATCCTTCCACCATGAACCCCAAACACTAGTGTGATTGTTGATGTAAACATCTTCCTCATACTTGCTTTTCGGAAGAGACGTCTCCTACACAAACCAAAGAGGAATCCAATGAATTTAGGCCATGAAGTTTTAAAAGATAAACAATGTGATAGGGAAGTAAATTGCCCTTCTTGTATGATTATCATAGATATAAAAATAAAACAACGGCATATATATAATTGCTAGCATAACTTAAAGTGAGAGAATGTTCATGAAACTAACCCTGTAAGCCACTAATAGTGTCTGTCTACCTATGCATTAAGCTGGTTAAGGCTCAATACAAGCTGAAAGGTATCAGCAAGACATGGCATACCATTCCTTTTATAAGTCTTCCAGCACGATCATATTCAACTTGCTGTTCACTTTGTCCAAGAAGAAGTTCCCTCGGTACTTCTTCTTCAGCAGCAGCATTGCCATACTTCTCCATGATAGAGTCCTTCATTTTTGACTTCAGCTTCCCCTTGATAACCTTATAGTTCTTATAAAGCAATTCAGCTTGGGATGGAGCAGCTTGCATGTGAATATCTTGGCCTTTCTCAAATGCTTCCCAAGCATGAATATTCAGTTGCTTGAAGTCCAAAGCTTGTCCACTCATCCTATATTGGTTATCACCCTGTCACATGATATAAAATTGAATCAGAATTCTTTATTTCCAAGTCATGCAGACCAACGTAGACACTCAAGAAAGTAATTAAATGCAGACAGACTTACGCCATAAAACTTTTCATTCAGGTCAGCATCGGGGAGAGGATCTTCACGCATTGATCGGGTTTTAGGATCATAGTATGCAGAATTGACATCAAGATTCAAAAGGTATTTAGCAGTATCCTCTCAAATACGCAAATTTCTGCAATAAGAAATACAATTCAGATCCTCTTCTAAAGACAATCAAAGACCACAGTTACACACCTTATTAAGAAAAATGACCATTTATAAATCAGGGAAAAGGCTAAAGGCACCTGACAGTTCCTGTACTACCACCGCCAGTCGTGCGGACACGCTTCTCAACCTTGGCAAAGTCCATCTGCTTACTTTCATCAACTTTGGCCTCATCAACCTTCAAGTCCTCATCATCCTCTTCATCGCTGACCTCACCTTCCCCATTCTGCTTGTTTTTCTCCTCCAACTTTTTCAACTGCTGTTCTTTCAAGTACTTTTTTTGCGCTTCATCTCTTGCTTCATATCTCTCAATAACAAGAGCATAGGTTGCTGCATCGTACCCATTCCACCGGTCTCGCTTTCCATCATAATCCAGTTCAAATGTCTCTATCTTTTCATCCGGTGCAATGTGCATGTTTGTCCATTTTGCTCCTTTTTGGCGGGGCCTCTCGATGCAGGACTTTGCATTATGCGTCATTGCCCCACAACTTAACAAGGAACATGGAAAAATATCATTAGCATAAGTCCAGGGAAGTCCATGAAAGGAAGAAGGTCATCCATTTTTTGCCATTTCCTGTGTAATAGAAGTTTTCAATTTGCAATAATATTTCTTTCTAGGTCTAACAAGCATAAAGGTAGCATATTGTTTCATTGCAAAATGGATGGCTAGCAAGATATCTGATGATACATCAATATATGTATGTCTGATCCACATTTCAATGGTAAAAGAGAAAAAAAAATCCCCAATTCTCACCATGCAGCACAGGGACAGCATCACTGCTTACTAGAATAATCCTAAGGTTCAAGAGCGACACTCTGATACGCCATCTAAAGGTACAGAGACATGTATAACTAAGCCTAAACGCATCAAGGCCAAGCTAAGCTACAAATGATATAAAGCAAAATAAGCATCAGACATCCCCTTACTTTTCACAAGCTCCTTTCCGGTATTTATCAGCTTGAAATGTTTTCGCACCTCTGTCATACCAGGATTTCGTGTAATTTGGATCTGATTTCCATTTCCTTTGATGTTTCAAACTCTATACAGAAGTAGGTAAAATCTCAATTAATATACAGTTTAAAAATAGTCCACACTTCAAATAGAGCATTAAGAGACAGGGACTATGCATCTTACAGGCCTCTCAGCATTAAGATACCAAGGTGCGGAAGACATATACTGGGGAATGTGAGGGTTAATTTCCTTCCCATCTTCATCAACCTCAGCAGGAGCAAGGCCAGCTTTTCGTGCTTCCTCCAATTCCAATTGCTTCTGATGGTCCTCCCTAGATTTGAAAGTCGCTGCAATTGAAAGATTATGGAGAATCAATATCAAAGCCATTGAAGACATGTACAGGTTACATAGAACGTATATGCAGGGTAGATGAAATCAGAGAGTAACGGCACAAGCACAGATGTAGAAATATATAACAAGAGGATGCTGAGACTTAAACCTAGATGTCACGTCCAGGATTCAATGGACTTCACAAAAAGGGCATTTGGAATTGCATTTACCACAGTCTTCTGAGTCAGACCATACGAGTCCATCAAATATACATTTCCCAAAGACCTAAATGAGTAGTACCACAATAATGGAACCCAGCCTTAAACAACCAGCAAAAGAACCACACTCCTTTTGCACCTAGAATGTTATAAAGCAACTTTACAACATCTTCCGTTCACTTATTCAAGCTGCCATTTCACAAATTACCTAATTTGACAGTTATTATACATCCGCAGTCCTCAACATTTCTGTACAAACAAAGATAATTTAGTCCAAAAAAAAAAAAAACAAAATGCTGCCTAAAACCCAAACAGTCTCCTTCAGGGATGCAAGGTGAAAAGAGTGCTTAGTCCAACAGTTGAGTGGGACTTCAGGTGAAAAAGTTTAGGTTCTGATTGCGTCCCCCAGTCAATTCCACAAGCATGCAGAATCAAGCAATGTGAAATCCATTAATTCAGGAGGCCATGGACCTGCCACGCTCGCCTCCACCTTCCTAGACACCGGCTGATCAAGGGGCAATCATGAAATGCAGCCATGTGGCCTCTACGCCACAGATTTCACGGCTCCGGTAACATCAACAACGACTCTGTCGAAATCCATTTGGACAAAGCCCTCAGACAACAGAAAGGCACTCAACAAGCCGCGTTCGGGGAGTATAATCTACAACATACGCATCCTCTCTCTCAATAGCCTCCTTCCCAATCCCAGCTCCCCGAGCCCACCTCCAATAATCGATCCTCCCTTACATTGGAAGAGTCGGTGCACATCAAAACAAGCAATCTCACAGCCAATCGCTCTCCTCGTTCCAGATTTTCTCAAATAAACAACTTCTCGATGCACCCACGAGAACAGAAAGCAGACATTGCACAAAAGAAAGCATCCCTCCTTACGACCGGCTCCAAGAACGCAGTGGAAAGACGAAGAGCTTGGAAGCGAATCGAACCTGAAGCGGTAGCCATGGCGGGAAGAAGACAGAAGGAGAGAAGGGCTTCTCCGCTGGAGCTTTAAACTAGCCGAAAGAATCGACCTTGATATCAATGGCGGAATTGATGACCCCCTCGGATTGAAGCGTATAGGAACGTTCTAGATTCTGAAAGCTCTTTCAGTTGCCGCGCATTCTAGTGCACCCATATTTCCTTGATAAAAAAATCTTTAAAAAAGGGGGAGGGACTACACCACAGTTTTGAATTAGGATTCGTATCACCAAAAAAAAAAATTAAATTAATATATTTATGATAAATTTATTATCATTAATTTTTGTTAAATTTCATCATTAAATTATTAAGTTAAATAAGTTTGAAGTTTTATCCTCCGTTTGTTACAAATGTATTAGTGTACGATTTTTCCGTGGTGTTAATCATATTTAATCAAAATTAATATAGGATAAATTTATTACAAATATATCAATTTTGAGTTCTAATTTTGGAGTAAATTTGTTACAAATATACCGGTTTAGAGTTTTATTGTCAAAAACTTAGTTTGAAATAAATTTGTTATAAACATGACCTCTTAAATTTTTTAAAATGTCATTGGTACCTATACTCTTTGTTTTTCTCCCATCGTGACGTCAACACCCCAAACTTATACTAATATGATGAAATTTGAGATTTTTTCATTACTCTAATATAAATTTGGGGGTTTCAACCAAAAAAAAGAAGTTCGGAGTGTTGATGTCATGATGAAATAGTCCGAGGAATTTTTCAGTGTTACAAGAATTGGGATATTAGTGTCTCATTAAATATAATTTATGATTTTTAATGGTATTAAAACTTTGACCTCAACCACCCATCTGGCCGCGAGCTTCTCCCCCTAACGCAAGGGGAGGAGTTCGATTCTCGGGCGTTGCAAGGCGACTTACTTGGGGCACGAGGGGTGGTGGTGACTCACGTGCCTTCCCAGGGTTTACTCCGCCGCACTGCTGGTGTATGGGGCTTCCCTGGGTCATCAAAAAAAAAAAAAATTGACCTCAATATCAATACATTGACGGAAGGGATACCTCATTATCAACTACGGATCATAATTACTGAGCACCAATTGTGCTCATGTCGAAAGAATTCAGGTTGAACGAGCAACGACAGAAGCCACTACAAGATAATCGAACCTTGCCTTAAATGTGCGAAATCGTTGGGGTTTCTCCGATAGAAGTACCCCTTTGCTTCGGCCACAGATCTTTGGGCTCCTCGTCGACGTTTCTGCATGGCGAGAGATGAGTTTCTCCAAATTTTCTCTCCACATCGTGAGGGGGCTCGGCTTCATTCGTGTCACATATCAACTCCATACAGATATAGGCGAAACGACGTAGTCGTATTATTTACCCAAAGAATGCAGTCTCACACACATAATTCACTTCAATATGATATCAAAATATACATCAATCTATACATATGATAAAACAGTAAACTGGATGCATGATCAAAGTTTTGAAGTCCACCGCAATATATATATTTAAGATATTAATAGTCTAGTTCCTTGAACTATCCATTGCTCTATCAAATTATGGTTATGTTTGGAGCCCCGTTACAAGGCCTACCAAGATTCCTAATATATACTTCATAAGATATATATATAGATATGAAGAAGAATTCATTCCATGCAACATTCACAAACCATCTTACAAGGCTTCAACTTATCAACTATTTCAAAGAGAGGTTTTCCATCCAACTTCAAATAACTAACGTTTTTACGAATGGCCGATCTAATTAAATGAAAGGGATAAATCCATTTTAAGTCATAAAACTTGTCAAGTGCAATTGAGTTTTAGCGCTTTCAAGAAATGCACTTCAATACTAAAATTGATAAATTGATTTAATCAAATCATTTCATTAATTCCATTCAATTTAATTAACAAAAAATATTGATACAATTTTATAGTTACTTCCTCTATTTTACGCAGCATTGACGCGACTAAAGGACTGCCATTTTAGTTAAAATTTGATTTTTTAATACAAATTTCATTTAAGTTATATTTAAAAATAAGACAAATTTTTTAAAATGCAAAAAAGAAAAAATAGAAGAAAAAAAGCAAAGCCATTGCCGTTGCCGCCCTCCATTGAACCCTCCATTGCCAGGAAGGGCCAGTGATGGTCCCCGGCACAGAAAAAAGGAAAACAAAGTATTGCCTTTCTTTAATATAATGGTTCTACTTTTCATTTTCATTGGAAAATGATATACAAAGTTGGTTTTTTTTTTTTTAATTTAGTTATTCCTCTATTTTTCTATAAAAAGCGTGTTAGATAAGCGAAAATAGAAGGTCTCTCTAGAAATTAGATTTACTTTTTCATACATATTATAAGAATAAAGCTTTGACTCATTTATCTTAAACCCTCTTGCTTTCATTTTGAGAATGAGATCAAATTCATTTCATCGTGCATCCAAATTTATCAACGTAACACATTTTCTTTCGATCAAGTCCACCTTTCTCTGTTAATACCAAATGAAAGTTCCTTTGGTGAGAAATTCTTATATGCATCAAGATTAGCAAGCATAATACTATTGACTAGACGGTCCACCTACTATATTCTAAGTAGCACTGACACTGACACGCGACACACGACATGACACGACACGACATGCCGATACATCATTTATCAAAAAATAGAGAATTTCGACACGTTGAGACACGTTGTATATTAGATATATATTTTTATATATACATAATAAATTATCATTTTATGATTATTTCAATGAAATTAATTTGAATCAAATTCATAATTAAATAAATAATTTAAAAAATCCTAGAATGAATATACACTGAAAACATTAATCCACAATTTATTAATATCATTCATTGTTTCAATTTGGCAAATTCAATTTTATTTCAATAATTCATAAAATTCGGAGAAAAAACAAGCGATCTATATTCTAAACTCGCATATTAGATATGTTGAAAGAGGAGAAAAAGAACTTAAAGGATAAATTGTGTATCACGGGAAGTGGGAATCGGAAGAGAAGAGAAAACTATATTTTTCTTCTTTCTTAATTTATTATTTTTATTATTATGTTTTATTTTTTCACATATATGTATTTTAACATCTTATTTACCGAATTTTTAAAATTGACATCGATATCGGAATCACGTGTCGAAAACTTGTATGTTAGAATTCCGACTCAAGTGTCGGAGAGTGTTGAGAAAGTTGACCAGGTGTTGGATTTTATGGCACGTGTTGACCGAGTGTCTGAGAATGTCCGAGAGTGTCAGACACGTGTCGAAATGTCCGACACGATATGAAAGCTCTTAGAGAGTGTCGATACTTCATAGACTATATTTACACCATAAGAATACCCACCACTTGAACTTATCACTTTTTTCAAAGAAGAAAAGAAAATTTATAACACTTATCACTCGATAATTAAATTTAGCGAACGACATAGATAGAACATTGACTCAAAAGACTCTTGGAAAACCCTCATAATTAACTAATGCAATGCCTTTCCAGAGTCATGTTAGAAACTGATGCAACGAAACACAACTTTCTAAAATCGAAATCAATTTGGTAGATCAAAAAAATCAAGTGAATCTCTGACCTCTCTCTTCTAGTCAAATCCCATAGATATGGACTTATCTATGAAGTATACAATTTATTTATTTATTTATTTTGGGGGGGAGCTTTTAGGAAAGCCATCGTATTGTGGATTGGTTCTTTTTAATTGTGGTCATACGGGTGGTTTTAAAATTTTTAATTTTCTTTCTTTTTGTTCTTTTCTCTTTTTCTTTTTTATTTTCTCTTTTCCACCTTCTTCTTCTTGGGCGAGCTCGAGCTCGCTAAGGATGAAAAAAACAAGAAAAAAGAAAAAAATAATTAAAAATTAAAGACAACTAAAAATCAAATTTTTATAAAAAAACAAAATGGTTAATATCTTGAAAAACTCCAAACTGATACATTTGTGACAAATTTATTCCGAACTAATTTTTTGACCACTAAAAATCCTAAATTGATACACATTTAACAAATTTATTCGAAATTGATACATTTGTAACAAATTTACCCTCTGCTAATTTTCATTAAATTTTAATATCAAATTGTTAAATCCGATGATACTTGACAGTTGACTAGTGTATCAATTTGAGATTTTACTCTTTATACAATCTTTTTTGTGGTATTAATCCAATTTAATGGATGATATATTTGTCACAAATGTACCGATTTTGGGTTTTTGGTGATTGAACAAATTAGTTTGAGGTAAATTAGTCACAAGTGTATTTGTTTGGAGTTTTTGTGATCATTTATGATAAATTTATCACAAGTATACTAATTTAGGGTTTTTGTGATAAAAAATTAGTTTAAGATAAATTTATCACACGTGTACCAGTTTAGGGTTTTTTAAGGTATTAACCCAAAAATAAAATAAATAATTTAAAATTTGAATTTTTAAAAAAATAAAAATAATTGAGGTTAAATTATGTTAGAAAGAAGTGGAGGCTAACAAAGGTGTGATGTAAAAAAGAGAATGAGGAAAATGTTTTCCTTATTTGAAAAGTAAAAAACATTTTCTTTTATTTTAGGAGTTTTTTTTTTTCTGTTAATTAAAAATGTTTTTCTCGACCAATTCACTTTTATGAAACGAATGTAAGAAAATCCGAAAAACATTTTTTTGAAAGTTGTTTTCTGTGAAAAATTACCAAATAAATGAAAATTAACTTTTTTTAAAATAATTTCCATGAAAAATATTTTTCTTTTATCATTAAATTTTCAGTAAAAAAACACACGCTTATGCTGAACTTTTTTCCCTAAATCTAATTATGCAGCATTTGAAGGTAGCATATGACGTCATTAGGGTTGGGCTCATTGGGTAATGGTCCTAACAAGATGTACCATGCCGGGTTGAGGATTTCGACTGGAATGAAATAATGGAACAGAGGAGAAGTCAATGGACGCACAGCGAATGGCATGGAAACTGCTGTTGGTGGCAAGGAAATAACTATGAGGAAGGCAGGATTTTAAAATATGTGTAATTGGAAGGAGTATAATATTGCTACTTGGGGTTTCTTGCCTGCATTTTCAGCTTCCGTATCGATTGGCCCAGTTATCGAGGAGATGGATATCTGAAGTTCCAATATTTGGACATTATTCGATAGATAGCAACACTAGTTTTTTACATGCGACTTTAGTGACCCTTCTTAGAATTGATTTGGTTGGTAGATTTAATCGATCACCAAGATAAACCTTCACCAATGGCAAGGCGAGCTTGCCTTCGCCCGATAATGATGAGGTCGAGCCTTGCCAGATCTGGCGAGGGCTTACTTCGTTAGTGGTTGGGTGGGGTTGACCTCGTTTGCCCTTGGTGAGCCTCTCAACTAGCCATTGGTGAGGCCGGCCTCATTGACCAAAGGAAGAAGGAAGAGCAAAAAAATTCAAGAAAAAGAAAAAGAAATTAATAAATTAAAAAAATATATGAAAAATCATCTACATTAGCATTGGTCAATCAAAATTTGTCAGATAAATTGAATTGGTACAATGCAAAATGTTTAGTACTAAATTAATAAAATTGCAACATGTTTATGACTTTTTTTTGTAATTCTCTCCATAAATTTCCTTTACAACTTTATTCCTTCTGAAGTCATGCTATACCAGCATAGGTCATTACGAATAAACCATACGTAAATATATCTTACGGACTTTGACTCGTGAATATTATGAATAGTTATTGTTGTACAACGACAATAGATGCAAGAATTAGTTCAGTAGAGAATGGTACCCAGCAAAAGTACATGCCTTTCTTATGCTAGGTTGAGTTTAGTATATACATAAATTGAGTAGGACATGATTTAAATGAAAGACTTAATGGTCACACAATGCTCAATATGGACAAACCGAGACCGAGTGTGGGAAAGGTTGTGTGAGGTGATGGTGACATCCGACATGGTCGTTAGCACTGCAGATGGCAGGGAACTGCGGTCACTTTTTGGTGGCTCGCTAAGGATGACAACCACCGAGAGGTGGTGGTCGAGTACTCGAAACATAATATGGGGGCGAGAGAGAGCCGATAACCATTATGTAGTAGTCTTCTTAACCTAGGAAAAATGTTTTTCCGAATTCCGATTTTGATACTCTTTTATCTTTCCACGCCTAGAATAATCAAGATAATCCCAATGCCATCCTCCCATTCTAAGAAGACTATCACACGGGAAAGTATATGGTGTCCAAATTTTTAACCCCATGCATCAAACGCATACAAAGAGCTTTGAATTAGACTTTCATCGTTATATAAAATATGTTATTCATATTCAATGTTGAACATCCCGAATCGACAAGGGAAACATAAAATATTTCGAGATTCCTAACGTTTTGGTCAAAATTTCTTGAAGGCAAAAGAAAATTTTGGATTTTCACGGGAAATTGAAAAGAAATTGCCATTTAATTACCGTAAAGCTAAACTAAGCATACTCTTAGTTTGAAAAATCTAATTTACAGTATGTAATTTTCAATAGTTGTTAAGGTAACTCTTGTTGCCTAGGTAAGTCTTTCAACAAAAAAACTGAATTGATGTCATGATCGAGTTAGGAAATCCAATCAGAACAAGATAAGAGTTAAAAGGAGCAAAATTCCAATTCTCGTTTGAGCATCCCTAGGAATATATATATAATTGGGGTTGACCCAAAGAAGTAGCTAAAAAGAAAAAACAAAAGAAAAGAAAAAGATTAACGATACACTTGCCATTCCTTTTTCAATTTCTAAAGCATGCGCCTGCCAATTGTTATTGGCATCGGCGTGTCCCGTTACATCATCAAGACATCAAGTTCCACGGCCTCACAAGTCGCAACCCAGCGCGGAATGACATTTATATCCCCGGCTCCATCTAGCTTTCCAAATCGTCTCGGAAGCACCACCGCAGCACTGCCCACCCGCCTAATCTTCTTCCATCTCATACTTGCCAATCTGAGCCCCACCCTTCGTTCTCTCGATTCACCATTTTCTTTAGGAAAGATTACCAAATGGTCCTGAAATTTTAGTGAATGTGTAATGTCACTCCGAAACTTATTTGATGTAATCCTTAAACTTTAATTCAATATGTAACATTGTTCATGGACTTTTACTTTATTTAATATAATTCCTAAACTTTAGTCTAATATTTAATGTGATCCCTAAATCATATAGTTAATATTAGTGGGCATTATTAATAATTTAGAGATCATATTAAATAAATTAAAAGTTCGAAGATGATTTACACATTGATCCAAAGTTTAAGAATTATTTGTGCAATTATCTCTTTGTTTTCTTTTTTTAAACTCCAACTCCTTCTTTTTCTCTATCTATATCTTGATCTCTATCAATAGCCTAATCTCTTTATCCCCTATTTTTGGTTTTTAATTTTTTTTTTTCTTATGTATTATGTTTGGTTGACGTTCAAAGAATCATCCAACCATAATTCATACATATGACGGAACTAATGTTGAGTATCTATAAATTCTTCTAATACTGGAAATGGGGTATTAATATTTGATCTCACCTACAAAGAGTTTTGAATGAGTTAAACATCCCATATTGGAAGGAACATAATATTTCGAGACACCTAAAAATCTCATCACAATTTCCCAAAGATAGGAACAAAATTTTGGACTTCCTCAGGAAATCAAAAAGAAAAATGATCATTTAATTATCTCCAGACCAAACTAAACATTTTTTTGACGTGTAAAATCAAACTCACAGTACATAATCTCCAAAAGTAGTTACGATAAACTCTCCCAATCATCTCCAAAAAAAAAAAAAAAAAAAAAACCTCTCCTAATCATAATCAAGTCAAGCCTCTACTAAATTGATAGAGGTCCAATCGGAATTAACAAAAAACAGAAGTTAAAAGCCAGCAACAATGGAAGAATCAAACCATATCGTTAGCCAATGGCTAAGCGAATATTCCGGTCGCAACATCCCCCGAATTGACTAATAAAAGCAGGGCGCTCCAAAGTCGAAATGACAGTAATGCCCTCGCTAGGCTTATCGAAACGACAGCAAGACCCCCCCTCATCTACCTGTCAACATCGTCGTCTCCGAAGGGGCGTCACTCTTCACGCTCATAAATATCGCCATCTCAGAACCACTTCTTGAACCTGCTAACCCTCTCGCTGTCATCTCTCGTTTCGCCTTTTCCCTCCGCAAGTTCACTTTTTTCTCCTCCTCTCCAGCGGTCTAGATCCGGCATCGTCAATGGCCAAGCAACCCGTCCGCGTCCTCGTCACCGGCGCCGCAGGTACCGTCGGGGTTCAGATCTGACTGTTCTCGATGTCCCGATCCTTGTTTCGATTGTGTCGTGTTTTTTTTTTCTGGAGTGTTTTGAGAAACTGAATCTGGGTCGTGGGTCTTTTGATGCGGCGATCTGTTGTCGTCGGTTGTTTGCGTGTCCTGTGAAGTGGGTACTGTGAATTTTTTGCTGGGATGTTTTAGTTTCGTGAGTTCTTTGTGGGCTAGTGCTGTGTGCTGGGAATGGATTTACTTTGATCTGCGATAGCAAGTGGTGCTTATGAAAGCAGGGATCGAGAGTAGAACAAGTTGAGTGATCTGTGCTCTGTTGGAGAAAGATGATCCATTTGGCTTGCTGGAATGGCATTATACTAGTTTAGTGCTTCTTTTTGCTCTTTCCGCCATATTTCGGATAAGTTTGTTCTTTCCTATCAGAAGATTGGATCTTTAACTCTTTTACTGGTGTTGTGATATGCCACCTCATCTGCAATCTGTGGTTTATGTTCGTTTATCAGTCTTTTGGGATTCTTCAATTCATTTTACTGATTTACATATTCATACTGTTATTGCTGTATATTTCGATTCACTTGTCGACCATGATATGTGGTTCTCATAAGAGACTTTCTTTGACCATGTAGGGCAAATTGGATATGCCCTTGTGCCTATGATCGCTAGGGGAGTGATGCTGGGTCCTGACCAGCCTGTGATTTTGCACATGCTTGATATCCCACCTGCTGCAGAGGCTCTGAATGGTGTTAAGATGGAATTGATCGATGCTGCATTCCCTCTCCTTAAAGGTTTGTGTTGTGTATTTGATTTGGTAGTTACCATGTGCTATTTGATGATGACTAGCATGATGATCCATTGTTGTACTTAAATCAGGTGTGGTTGCTACAACGGACGTTGTTGAGGCATGCACAGGTGTTGGTGTTGCAGTCATGGTTGGTGGCTTCCCAAGGAAGGAGGGCATGGAAAGAAAGGATGTGATGACCAAAAATGTTTCAATTTACAAGTCCCAGGCTTCTGCTTTAGAAAAGCATGCAGCTGCCAATTGCAAGGTAAATGTTTTTTCAAAGGAAGGCGTAAGTTACAAGTGTCTTGACGTTGGTCCATGTTGGTGAATTGGACCTCATGTCTATTTTAACTTAATTGAAGAAATTTCTAAAAGAATAGGACCCTGATTTGCTAATTTTCGGACTTTAAAAAACGTGTATTTGATTTGGAAACTTATATGAATGACTTAGGTGAAATGCCATTTCATCGTGAAATCTTCTGCATGAAAAGTTGGTTGACTAGTTGGAAAATAGATTTAACACTGATGTCAATGTCGTGAGATGACCGTTCATCAACAATATCTTAGTTTTCATCTTTGGGTCAGAAATTACAGCAGTCGGAATTCCAAATACTGTGAGTACAAAAGCAACATAGATGCCACAATATTGCTAAAATATTGGTACACTATTATTTGAGACCCTATTTTAGTATTTGTATTTTCTAAAACTGAAGTTTATCATGTGTGACTAATTAAATTTGATCTTTTACAAAGTATATCCAGAAGATTATCTAAGGGCGTTTCATTAATTACCTAACTGTCTTTTATGTTTTCTTTCTTTTGTAGGTTTTGGTTGTTGCGAATCCCGCAAATACAAATGCCTTGATTCTAAAGGAGTTTGCACCATCCATCCCTGAGAAAAATATTAGCTGTCTAACCAGATTGGATCATAACAGGGCATTGGGTCAGATTTCTGAGAGGTTGAAAGTTCAAGTTTGTGATGTGAAAAACGCCATCATATGGGGAAATCATTCGTCAAGTCAGTATCCTGATGTGAACCATGCAACTGTTAATACACCATCTGGTGAAAAACCTGTACGTGAACTTGTCAAGGATGATGCATGGTGAGAAAAACTGTCTTTTGAGTTGATTGTAGTAGATTTAGTTGGTATTTTGGTGGAGTCTTATGAATTTGATATAAAAATATTTTGCTGAAGGTTGAACGGAGAATTCATTTCTACTGTCCAACAACGTGGCGCTGCAATTATTAAAGCTAGGAAGCTTTCAAGTGCACTTTCTGCTGCCAGTGCTGCTTGTGACCACATCCGTGACTGGGTTCTTGGAACTCCAGAGGTAATGGTGCCTTTCTCCTTTTCCTTTTCCTTTTCACACGATCTTGTTCAGCTATTAGTTCAGCTTGGATTTTCTAAATTTTTGTTCTTTGGACTGAACTTTTTCTTAGGGAACGTGGGTTTCCATGGGGGTGTATTCTGATGGCTCTTACAATGTGCCTGCTGGCCTCATCTACTCCTTCCCAGTAACTTGTCGCAATGGAGAGTGGACTATCGTGC
Source organism: Eucalyptus microcorys (assembly GCA_014182515.1). Lineage (NCBI taxonomy): Eukaryota > Viridiplantae > Streptophyta > Magnoliopsida > Myrtales > Myrtaceae > Eucalyptus > Eucalyptus microcorys. The sequence continues at coordinate 30,039,713 of CM024569.1, forward strand.
AAGGTAAAGAAAATTGTATCTTTCATTCGAACCAATTACAATATTAATTATTTGCACTCTTTGATGGCAAATTCTGTCAAAAAAACCACGGTTAGCTCGAAATATTATTCTTGCATTTTGTCCTTCACAAGTCCTCTTGCATTGCAAGACTTGTCTTTTGTTTGAGCTACTTAGTTGTTTGTGATATTGCCATGACCATGTTGTGGTGTGTCCTTGATGTAGGTCTCCCAATCGATGAGTTCTCGCGGAAGAAGATGGATGCGACAGCAGAGGAACTTAGCGAGGAAAAGGCACTTGCATACTCTTGCCTCTCTTGAATGCCGTCGTCGGTGGTCTAGCATCTTACAGTTTTGAATAATGCTGTTCTCATGATCTAGACTCTTATATTGACAGAGAGCTGCTTCCATGGATTTCTAATTGTCTGTTTGGCCATTGGAAAGGAATCCTTCCTTATTGAGATATCCATAAAACGTATTGGTTTTGTATGTTAGTTATCTATATGATATCTTTTTATGCTTATCCGATGCACGAGCTTGGTTTTGGTTTTTGAGCTTTTATTTCTATTTTGTTTGACTGTTGGGAGGATCACCGTACATGGTATACACTTATTGTATGGTAGGGCTTATGAACTTCTATGATACGCCTATTGTATGGTATGACTTTTAAGGTATGAAGTCGTACCTGAATACTAGGATGTCGTAAATTTGCAAAATTGGTCATGTCTCGTATGCAGCCACCCTTAGAATTATCTGGTTAGAGAACCCACTTTTGCTGAGCAGGACCACCTAATTGCACGTTATCTGATGATGTTTCCGAACATTGGATGACACTTTGATGCTTCCTGGTTACTTTGGGAGGATGGAGCACAGGGCAAGGATTTGCCAAAACACAGGCATACTGAGTTTTCAACGTTGCACAGGTGATGTAAGAATGCTTCCAGCAATTTTGTTTATTGAGCCCCATGATTACAACGTTAGTGAAAGAGGCCTCTCAAGCCTAGGGACAAGCCTACAAGCGTCTGGCTCATGTTTATACATACGGATATGGTTACATTGATACGTTGAAAAAAAGTGTGCCGTGCGGCGATTATCAAGTTTCTTTGAGTCTAGACGGTTGTCGCTTACCTTGGAACCCATACGGCAACCCATTGCAACGTCCAACAATCACATTGGCGCTCGTTAAAATATGCCCCTGCCCAAATCCAGCATGGCCTGAAGCACGTGCGCATCAACGCTGCAGACATAGGCTCGCGGGTTCGCTAGCCTGGATCGTCTATTGATGGCCTGATCTTAGGAGCTACCAGTTTGCACGAGTCGGTGTGAACAGGGGCGAACATGATCTGTGTGATGTGCGACCGGCATCGATAATTCAAGTCGATCCATCCATGCTGAAGAGTCGTCTATCCACGGGCTCCTCCCCTCAGTGTGGACCCAAACTGCTAATTCCCACTGTCCTAGCAGCCAAAATTATACATTCGGTGTCGTGCTTTTTCGCTCCGACTGAGAACCAGTCCCCCTTGGTAATTTGCGTGACCCAAGAGCAGCAACTAATGCCCCGTCGGCATAGACGGACCCTTTCTCAATGCCATAGATTCATTCTCGTCGCCCTCGGTTGCCTTATCAAAACATGTCCGTCCAGTGCTCACGTTTCATATCTGACGCGAGTCTAAGGCCATAAAGCCTATGCCACCCCAATACATCGAAATGAAGGGTCTACCGGTAATTTTCTAAGCATAAAGGCTCTAAAAAATCATCGACATGCAAAATATTTTAACGGCATAGAACTTACATATTCACTCACCTTGATGATCTGACCATTAACTTTCTGTCACAACTTCCATCCAGAACCTACCGTTAGTTTGAGATGATTATCTTGCCGTTTTTCTCTCAACACATCTTTTTGCATCGCAATATGATCTCCCACTCCAAGCTTTTTATCGAAATTGTTTGTGAAAACTTTGCTTTGTTTTCAGTTCATGGGATAGTTGGCCGTCTTGCGTTATGGTCCTAACCGTCTTGTTGTGGCCTTGATGTAGGTCTCCAGTTTGATGAATTCTCGCGCAAGTGGATGGATTCGACCATTGAAAAACTTAGGGTGCGCATGGCAACGCTTCTACTACGAAGAACAGTTTCTTTTCAGAAATAGTTCTTTTTAATTTCTATCCCGGGGAATAATTTTTGAGTTAAATAATGTGTTTGGTAACGATATAAAATTTCTATCATTGAAATAGAAAAAAAATATAAATGTGTTTGGTGCGATTTATAGATTTTTGTATTTATTCGTTTTTTCTCCTTGTTCATAGATCGCCAATCGTCGTCGGCCGCCGCATGATTGTCACTTGCCGCTGCTGGTTGCCGATCCCCGCCGCATGACCGCCACCCACAGCCTAGTGACCGTCGGCCGCCGCCCGCAGGAGAGGATGACAATCGGTGGGTTGTGGGCAACAGCCGGCGACGATGGTTGGTGGTTGGCTGTCGAGCGGCTGTTGTGCGGCTATCGTGTAGCGGTCATGTGGCTGTCGCGTAGCTATTGTGCGGCGGTCGGGTGACGACGATGATGATGATCGTCGACGGTCAAGCGATGACGGCCAATGGTCGGCCAACGACGATCGAGCGGCGGCAACGACGACGGTCGCTGGTGGTCAGGCATAGGTGGCCGGCGGTCGGCCAATGATGGCCGCGGGAAGCCGAAGGTGGTCGGCGATTGGCAGGGGAGCCAGCGATGCTTGCAACAAGGAAGAAAAACAAAAGAAAAATGGAAAAGACAAAATGGATTTATTTATAGAAATTGTTCTCGGGAACAAGAAGTTACTTTTTTTTTTTTTGTTTCTTGTTTCTGTTCCAAATTTATTCCCCGGCTACTTTTCTATTTTGGGGAATAGAAAAATAAATTAGCATTGCCAAACAGATTTCTGTTTTTTTTTTTTAAGTTTTGGGGAACGAAAGAAAAAAAATTGGGAGAAACAGAAACGTTGCCATGTAGGCCCTTAGATGTTCTTTTAGCATAGCAAAAAGGCAAACTTTACTTTTCCTTTTCTGGATGAGTTGTTCTTTTTTTATTTCTTTCAGAGCCCATTTTTTATCACCTCTTACAAGAATGCTTTAAGACTTTAGCTCAATTTTATCCGAAAACGTTACATCAGTCACGTAATTTAAACACTTAATAGAATTACAAAAAGGTTGAAAGAATAATTATCAGTGGAAAGTCATAATTTGACATAAAAAAGACTAAAATGGGCTTCAGAAAGTATATTACCACATTGAACTCGAAATTACATAACAAATACACATCACGTAGTTTGAGATCGACCAATCACATCTTTTCTATAGATGTGAGACCAACACATCTCACAGATTAATCTGCAAATCGGCTGCAAAGGGCTGGCATGGTGAAATTTCGATCACCAGCCGCCGCCGCCGGTTAGAGGAGGAGAAAAAGAAAAGAAAAAAACAAAAATATAACAAAGCATTATTAAGTGAAATTCTATGGCACAAAAAACTTTATGATTTGTACGCCAAACGTATTCTAATAGGAATAGAAAAATTACCAAATGCACCCTAATAGTCTATTAGCCACAATCCTAATTCTAGATTTTCACCGGAGATTTATCACTTGTAAAATGCTCATAAGATAATCTCCATTCTACGAGAAATCAAGAACTTGGCCAGTAGTAGCCAAAGATTCCATACAAGGTCTGCGCCAAAGTGAGCCCAAGCAAAATGAAATAGCAATTAAGAAAATGATTGACTAGGGATTACTGAAGTACTTAAGCTCGATAATGGCTATCCAACCAATTCACTTGTTGCCGGAGTAAGTGTTCACATCCTTAGACAGTCTAGAGAGATAACTATAGTTGCCGACCAATACCACCTCCTTACAAAGCTGGTTGAAGAGGTCAGTGACCTCGGTGTCGCTTCCGAGCTAGTGCTCCATGATCCCGCAATCGTGGAGGAGCCCCACGTCCTCGGTGAAGTTAATCAAGTTGTCCATGAAGAACATGTATGAGGTGACGTCGTTGTCGCAATTGAAGTGACATTGCTCGAAGGCTACCAAGTTGAGGAAAAGTGACCTCGTCGCATCCTGGATCACAAGCCGGGGAATCTCGAGGGTCTCGTCCTTGAACTGGATGTTCTGGAAACCCTCCACCTTCCCGTTTCGGAACTTGATCTCTTTTCTCCGAAGCTCCGTCACGCAGTGGATAAACTGTAGCCCAATTTGTGATGACTGCTGAGTTGTTGCTAGCTTCGGGCCCGGGTACAGGAGAATCCGCCGGAACAATTCGAGGTAATGGAGCTTGCCCTCAAGGGGTAACGGGTCAAACTCCATTCGTCTCTTGCCGAGGCAAATTAAGGGGGTGGTCTGTCGGCCTCAGAGAGTAGAAGAACTGGAGCGCCAACTTGGCCAAGACCCCATCCTGGTCAGGTCGGCCGAGCCGAAGGCATAATAGCAGGTCGAGAATGAAGAGCGGGATCTGATTCTTGAGCAAGATCATGTCCTGCAGGATAATGTACGTCCAATTCTGTGACGAGGAGAAGACGGGGTCATCAGGAGTGTAACCAAGTTTATCGAATCCCATGGAGTATCCCAAGAACAAATTGATGACGAAGCACCAATAGAGAACCATCATCATTATGAACTCCTCGTTGCGCATCTTTATCGTCCCTTCATAGCAGGCGCGGGCTCTCTCCTCGACCTGCTTCACCACGTCTAGATAGTCCTCTATCTTTTGATTTTTGTGCCTGAGCAAGCACACGAGGTTGCGCCACTTATCCTTGTCCTTCTTGCGGAGGCGCTTGTCACCGTGATGGTATGGACCAAGGGAGACAATCAGGGAGACGCAGGCCTTCTCCTTGCCATCCTTGAGATGGTGTAGGATTCGATAAATGGAGCGCTTTGCCCATGAGAGTGCCCTGTGGTCCTGCTCAGCTCGGTCGAGGTTCTTATTGATGGAGATGATCCACTTCGACTCGGGCGGCCTTGGCTCATCTTCACAGAGGTTTTCACCACCGTTGGTCTCAACCTCGATTCGGCAATCGTCGGATGTTTCTTGCTGTGGGTCGGGAGCCACGGTTTGACTGAGCTCTATGTTGGGATTTAAAGCCATTTCTCGTGTAGAATGGGTTTAAGTTTCTCTGCCTGTGCCTTTCTAGAGTCTTGAGGTGCGGATGGCAACGTTTCTACTCCGAGGAATAATTTTCCGAGAAAATAATGCGTTTGGTAACGATACAAAATTTCTAATCTTGAAATAGAAAAATGGTAGAAATGCGTATGGTGTGATTTATCAATTTTTGTATTCATTCGTTTTTTCTTCTTGCTCACAGATCGCCAACCGCTGTCGGCCGCCGCATGATTGCCACCTGCCGCTGCCGGCAGCCAATCGCCACCGCACAACCGCTGCCCACAGGCCAGTGATCGTTGACTGTCGACTGTGGGAGAGGACGGTAGTTGGTGGGTTGTAAGTGGCGGTTAGCGACGACAGTCTGCTGTCGGGTGGCTGTCGTGCATCGGTCGAGCGGTTGTCGTGTGGCTATCGTGCAGCGGTCGGGCGGTTGTCGTGCAACTGTCGTGCGGCTATTGTGTAGATGTTGTGTGGCGGTCGGGCGGCTATCGTGCGACTATCATGCAGCGGTCGGGTAGCTGTCGTGCGGCTATCGTGCGGTTGTCGTGCGATGGTCAAGTGGCGGTCTAGCGGCGATCAGTGGCGGTCGTTGGCTGGAGGGGGTGGTCGGTGGGCTCTAGGCGGCGGCGATGATGGTTGCTGGAAATCAAGGGCTACGGTGACGACGGTTGGGTGGCGACGACGATGACGATCTCCGACGGTCAAGCGATGGCGGCTACGGTCGGCCAACGACGATTGAGCGGCGGCAACGACGACGGTTGCCGGTCGTTAGGCATAGGCGGTCGGCGGTCGGCCAACGATGGCCGCGGGAAGCCGGAGGTGGTCGGCGATTGGTAGGGGAGCCAATAGTGGTTGCAGCAAGGAAGAAGAACAAAAGAAAAATGGAAAAGACAAAATGGATTTATTTGTAGAAATTGTTCTCGGGAACAAGAAGTTACTTTTTTTTTTTGTTTCTGTTCCAAATTTATTCCCCGGCTACTTTTCTATTTTGGGGAATATAAAAATAAATTGGCGTTGCCAAACGGATTTATGTTCTTTTTTGGTTTTGGGGAACGAAAGAACAGAAATTGGGAGAAACAGAAACGTTGCCATGCAGGTCCTGAGATGTTCTTTTGGCATAGCAGAAAGGCAAACTTTACTTTTCCTTTTTGGATGAGTTGTTCTTTTTCAGAGCCCATTTTTTTTTATCACCTCTTACAAGAATGCTTTAAAACTTTATCTCAATTTTATCCGAAAACATTACATCAGTCACGTAACTTAAACACTTAATAGAATTACAAAAAGGTTGAAAGAATAATTATTAGTTTTATGGGAAAACTGTCTAAATCTCACTAGAGAAGTCTCATTCAACCTATGTCTATGGCTTTCGGAAACGTTCATAGTGAATGCAATCCATTGATCAAAAGGTCTTTTGAAAGGACCGTAATGATGGCTTGGTCATGGGTTTACACAAAGGGTATGCACTCTGAGGCCAAGAAATGAATATTCAATCAATATCTTCTTCAGGTTTACAAGTCAAGAACCTTGAAGATCAGATAAGATAAGATTGCTTCCACTCCTTCTAGTAATAGCTCCTATGTGATACTCTCATTTCAACTCGAACCATCCCAATCGGAAGAGACTTCAGATAAGGGTTGTAATGTTGGTTTGGGTAAGGCTTAAAAAGGCTTGAAAAACTTTTAGATATCAAAGGGTTAAAAAGTGAGTGATTATCTTGGCATCATTACCATCACACGACTTCTCAAAAATTCGACTCTTGAAATTTAACCTATCTCGAGAGTCTTTTTGGTAATTTGTCTTGAGACATGAGAGCTTCGCTCTCTGTTCTAATGATATTGCTTGCAATACATGTTTTCTCTTGCAAGACATTTCTTTTGTTTTTCAATGAATGATCTTTTGTATGATCATGGATTTCGCTCTTTTTTGCATTCTTGCTTTTCTTTGCATCTTTTTTTTTTCATGGGCATTTGCCTTGCTTTTACTAGACACACTGCTTTTTCATGCCTCTAAGTTTTCATTCTCTTTTGAGTATCTAGGACTCTCGAGTGGCATTTACAAACATTACCAATATTCTCAATTTTGTTGGTAAATCATGTGCCTTGCCCCAGTGTGGGGAGATAATCATCACCTGGGGTTATGAAAGAATTGTATAAGGCTCAAATTGGCTAAGCAAAGGATAATTGTGTTTGTGGTAGTGAACGGAATGCTCTTCGTTACTTCAGGATGCTTCGAGTTTCGATAAGAAATTACTTGAAGCTAGCACAAGAAGATTGATACAAGTGAAAGCAATAAAATCTTTCTTAATCTTTTGCTTCATAATTTTCAACCAAGACCCCCTATTTTGCCCCAATGTGGGGTTGTTCTTGACGGGGTTATTTTGAAATGCTCCATATTTGGCTCGAAGTGGCTTGCAAGAAATATCAATAATGTTTGCGATTGAGAAATGAAATGCCTTTATCATCTCAAATCATGTATTCACTGTGAATGAATCCTATGCCTTAAGACATGGTTCTTTCCACTCAATTCTCTCAAAGAGTGTATAAGGACGTGTTTGGTAAAAGGGTTGCCTCTCATCATTTTAGGCACTACCACCTGGCATATTTAACAATCCTTTTCAAGTTTTCCAAAGCACACTTTAGTGAAATTCAGCTCATTGGGGAATGAAAATGTAATGAAATTTTGTTTGGAAAGACATGCTTCCTTGACCCTACTAAGGAGACTTTTGAAAATAAAATTTGTGGACAGAACAGGCTTTGCTCGGCTCAGAGGTTCACTTCTAGAGTTTTAACCGATTCTAGAGTTCTAACTGACTCTTTGGCATTCTGAGGGACAGGGTCACTTCTGAGCCATGTAATTGACTATCGTGATGTGAAATGTCACGCCTGATATGCAATCGAAAAATGGTTAGTATATATACATATAAATGAATGCAATGCATATGAATGTCATGAAAAATTTGCCTTCGAATTCGAGTTGTTTTTTTTGAAAAATTTATTGGGAACTAGTCCTCATGTCATTGGACGTTTTCGTTCCACTAAAACATTTTGAAACTATAGATCGTGTGGAGGCTCAGGCCTCAAAGCATCATCATAGGACTGATTCGGGCCTCACACGTCTATTAACAAAACGTGAATTTTATTGATATGCAGAAATTGCATTATGACGTTTATCATCCTAAATTCATAGAGTTTGTGATCTAGATTATTACAAGTAGAAATGAATGGAATGAATAGAATTCCCTCGCATGGGAGAAATGAATGGAATTCCCTCACAGGGGAGAAATGAATGGAATACAACTAAAAATTAAATGCAAGAACTAAAAACATCCTTTACACAGTGGGAATTGTAGGCTCTTCATTTTCACCAATAGTGCTAACTAGACCATCTTCAAACAAATCAGCAAAGTGATAGACGTTGGCCTCTTCTTCTTGCAAGAGCTTCGGTGGGCCAGGAAAGAAATCATTCAAAGGTGGAGGCAAGAGACGTTGGTAGCTCTTACCTTTGATGTTTGGGCCTCAAAACCTCCTATAAAAGAAAATGACTCGAATTAGTACAAGTTAAAAGAAATCATTAAAATACAAATCCCAGTCAATTTTATATTTTCTTGAGATGAAATAATGATAAGAAGTGTAAATGATCCCAGTATCATATAATATCCTCTTATCAAAATTTTTTCAAAAGAAATTATACAATTGAAAAGGAACGACAAAAAATATTTAATCAGAATGCCCTTTTTCTAAAAATTACATGAAAATGTTCATGAATTTTATTTATTTCAATCAAACAATTACAAAGGAAACAAAACCTTGCTTTCTTGAAGCTTACAAAGTGGTTTGATTTTACATGTGATTTTACATGTGATATGAAAATGAATACAAGTAAACCTTGATAGAAAGGAGGGAAACACAAAGGAAATCCCTTTACAAGAAAAAAAATATAAAATGGAAACCTAAGGACTAGGTGGGATCGTGCGGAGACGCTTGCTATCATGGGCCAAGCGTTACTCATTGATCAAGGCATCGTCTTCTTGCTCTTTAATATGAGCTCGCCAAAAACCTTGAGGCTCGAGAATATTAGACAACTGAACCTAGAGCTCAGGTTCTACTTGACGATATACATAGTCAATGGTAGCTTGGTGAGTCTTCATCTCTCCTTCCAAATCAGCTTCATCAACGGCAACCACGTAATGCGAGGAACGAGATACGTGGTTCAACTTTTAATAAAGTCGGGAGGAAGCCTATGCATTTTTCCACGTAGTCTTGATGTCTTGGGCCGAGATTCTCCCATAGAGTCTTGAAATTCCCAAGCATGGGGATCACATCCACTTCGGGTTTACCCATCTAAACTTAAACCTAAAGGGGCACCCATGATTAAAACATATCGTTGTTGGAATATAAAACGCATAATTGAAATATGGAAAGTAAAAAAATAAGGACGATAAAAAAGGAACGATCACTGTTGACACCTAAATTTTGGTGATCCGGTTATTTATTTATTGCATAGAAAATTAGGGGTTAATTTTATCCTGAAAAAATATTAATTGCATAGCATATAGATTTAGGTGCATTTATTTTTTAATTTGCATTTTTTGCATTTATTTTATTGGACCAATGGCGGATGGGTTCAAATTAGTTGAACCAAGCCCACGAAGTGAGCAAGTTGGCCCTAGCCCATGGTTTTGATCGGAAATTATCTTTTGGGAAAATAGAAATTTTGAAATTTTTCCGGGATATGAATTTTTTGGATAGGGCATATGTGTGAAAAAATATTGCGATTTGTCTTTGCAAGATTTGGATTTAAAGAAAAATTCCATCGGATCCTTATCAATATGGGATAAATTGGCAAAAAAATACTGTGGATGTAGATTCGAAGGGAAATTGAAAACCTGTTTCCCTACCCTATAAAAGGCCATATGTGTGAGAAGTCTGGGGCTTCTTTCGGTGGGAAAAAGAAGTGAAAAGTAAAAAGAAAAGGCAGAGAGAGAATACAGAGATAGAAGGGGAAGCGTAAAGGCAGAAATAGCATAAAAAGGGAGTGATTTGACCCTTACTGTTCATTGTCTTCCTAAGTTCGTTGCTCAGCATCTGCAACCGACCGGCCGGCTCTTCCTCAACCGCGCTGCGCTCGCTTCGCCATTCAACCCTAGCAGCGGAGCTGTGCCTCACCGCGACCCAGCCGTGAGATTGTTACTGCCACTTCGCCGGTCGTCCACGATCGCCCGACATAGATCCGACGATCCGACGCCCTTGCTGCCGTGCCTCCCGTTGCCCTCCGCTCGAAGTTCCACTGAAGCTCTGCTGAGACCGGACCCGAGCCGGATCTGCCCACCGCCTGCACTGCGTTGGCTGCGAGTTTCCCCTACGACTTTGCTCTCTGCTGCTGCTGTTCCACCAGATCCGAACCGCCACCCCTGCTGCCATGTCGCTGTTGCCCCACCGGACGCCGAGTTGACGCCACTTGTAGCTAGATCGGTCCACAGTAATCTTCAATCAGTGACCTAGATCACAAGCCAGACGGACCTGCGACGCCCTGTTCGACTCCGGACGCTACTTGCACACAAATCACCAGAACAGGACCTGAGCCTTCCTAGCTCCACCCCTGTGCTGTTGCTACCGCCGTCGATTTACCTTCGTCGGAGTTCACCTTCACTGGACTGACAACCGGCTGCCCTTGGAGACCCGCGAGCAAGACGATTAAGTCGGCCGAGCCGAAGGCATAACAGCAGGTTGAGAATGAAGAGCGGGATCTGATTCTCGAGCAAGATCATGTCTTGCAGGATAATGTGCGTCCAACTCCGCGACGAGGAGAAGACGGGGTCATCGGGAGTATAACCAAGTTTATCGAACCCCATGGAGTATCCCAAGAACAACTTGATGACGAAGCACCAATGGAGAACCATCATCATTACGAACTCTTCGCTACGCATCTTTATCATCCCTTCATAGCAGGCACGGGCTCTCTCCTCGACCTACTTCACTGCATCTAGATAGTCCTCTATCTTCTGATTTTTAAGCTTGATCATGCACACGAGGCCGCGCCACTTATCCTTGTCCTTTTCGCGGAGGCGCTCGTCATCGTGATGGTATGGACCAAGGGAGACAATCAGGGGGATGCAAGCCTTCTCCTTGCCATCCTTGAGATGGTGTGGGATCCGATAAATGGAGCGCTTTGCCCATGAGAGTACCCTGTGGTCCTACTCAGCTTGGTCGAGGTTCTTATTGATGGAGATGATCCACTTTGACTTGGGCGGCCTCGGCTTATCTTCATGGAGGTTTTCACCACCGTTGGTCTCAACCTCGATTCGGCGATCGTCGGATGCTTCTTGCTGTGGGTCGGGTGCCACAGTTTGGCTGAGCTCTATGTTGGGATTTAAAGCCATTTCTCGTGTAGAATGGGTTTATGTTTCTCTACCTATGCCTTTCTAGAGTCTTGAGGTGCGCATGGCAACGCTTCTACTTTGAGGAACAGTTTCTTTTCAGAAATAGTTATTTTTTTATTTCTTCTCATGGGAATAATTTTCTGAGAAAAATAATGTGTTTGGTAACGATACAAAATTTTTAATCTTGCAATAGAAAAATAGTAGAAATGCATTTGGTGTGATTTATAAATTTTTGTATTTATTCGTTTTTTCTTCTTGCTCACAAATCGCCAACCTTCGTTAGCCGCCGCACAACCGTCGCCTACTCTGCCAGTAGCCGATCGTTGCCGCACGACCGTCGGCCACAGCCCAGTTACCGTCGGCCGCCGGCCGCGGGAGAGGACGGCAATCGGTGGGTTGTGGGCGGCGCGATCGCGACGATGGTCGGTTGTCGGGCAGGCTGTCGTGCGGTGGTCGATCGCCTGTCATGCGGCTATCGTGCAGCGGTCAGGTGGCTGTCGTGCGGCTATCATGGAGCGGTCGGGTGGCTGTCGTGCGGCTATTGTGGGGATGTCGTGCGGCGGTTGGGCGGCTGTCGTGCGGCTGTCGTGCGGCTATCGTGTAGCGGTTGGGTGGCGGTCGAGCGGTGGTTGGGCGGCAATCAGTGGTGGTAGTCGGCCGGCGGGGGTGGTCGCTGGCAGTCAAGGGCTGCGGTGACGACAATGACGATTGTCGACGGTCAAGCGACGACAGCTGAGGGTCGGCCAACGACGATCGAGCGGTAGCAAAGACGAAGGTCGCCGGTGGTCAGGCATAGGCGGTCGGTGATCAGTTGACGATGGCCATGAGCAGCCGGACGTGGTCGGTGATTAGCAGGGGAGCCAGCGATGGCTGTAGCAAGGAAGAAGAATAAAAGAAAAATGGAAAAGACAAAATAGATTTATTTGTAGAAATTGTTCTTGGAAACAAGAAGTTACTTATTTTTTGTTTCTTGTTTCTGTTCCAAATCTATTCCCTGGCTACTTTTCTATTTTGGGGAATAGAAAAATAAATTGGTGTTGCCAAACGGATTTCTGTTTTCTTTTGGTTTCGGGAAACGGAAGAACCAAAATTGGGAGAAACAGAAACGTTGCAATGCAGGCCCTTAGATGTTCTTTTGGCGTAGCAGAATGGCAAACTTTACTTTTCTTTTTCTGGATGAGTTGTTCTTTTTTAATTCTTTTAGAGTCCATTTTTTTTTATCACCTCTTACAAGAATGCTTTAAAACTTTAGCTCTATTTTATCAGAAAACGTTACATTCGTCATGTTAAACACTTAATAGAATTACAAAAAGGTTGAAAGAATAATTATCAGTGGAAAGCCATAATTTGACATAAAAAGACTAAGATGGGTTTCAAAAAGTATATTACCACATTGAACTCGAAATTACATAACAAATACACATCACATAGTTTGAGATTGACCAATCACATCTTTTCTATAGATGTGAGACAACACATCTCACAGATTCATCTGCAAATCGGCTGCTAAGGGCCTGCATGGTGAAATTTTGATCACCAGCCGTTGCCGCCGGCTAGAGGAGGAGAGAAAGAAAAGAGAAAAACAAAAATATAACAAAGTATTAGAATATTAAGTGAAATTCTATGGCACAAAAAAATTTATGATTCGTACGCCAAACGTATTCTAATAGGAATAAAAAAATTACCAAACGCACCCTAATAGTCTATTAGCCACAATCCTAATTCTAGATTTTCAATGGAGATTTATCACTCGTAAAACGCTCATCAAATAATCTCCATTCTACGAGAAATCAAGCACCTGGCCTGTAGTAGCCAAAGATTCCATACAAGGTCTGTGCCAAAGTGAGCCCAAGCAAAATGAAAGCAGCAATTAAGGAAATGATTGACCAGGGATTATTGAAGTACTTAAGCTCGAGAATGGCTATCCAACCAATCCACTTGTTGCCGGAGTAAGTGTTCACATCCTTAGATAGTCCAGAGAGATAACTGTGGATGCTGACCAATTCCACCTCCTTACAAAGCTTGTTGAAGAGGTCAGCGACCTCGGCGTTGCTCCCGAGCCTGTGCTCCATGATCCCGCAATCGTGGAGGAGCCCCTCGTCCTCGGTGGAGTTAATCAAGTTGTCCATGAAGAATAGGTACAAGGTGATGTTGTTGCCGCAATTGAAGTGACACTGCTCGAAGGCTACCAAGTTGAGGAAAAGCGACCTCATTGCATCCTGGATCATAAGCCGGGGAATCTCGAGGGTCTCGTCCTTCAACTGGATGTTCTGGAAAGCCTCCACCTCCCCATTTATGAACTTGATCCCTTTTTTCCGAAGCTCTGTCATGTAGTGGATGAACTGTAGCCTAGTTTGTGACGATTGCTGAGTTGCTGTTGGCTTCGGGCCCTGGTACAGGAGAATCCGCTGGAACAATTCGAGGCAATGGAGCTCGCCCTCAAGGGGTAACGGGTCAAACTCCAGCCTTCTCCTGCCAAGGCAATTAAGGGGGCAGTCTGTCGGCCTCAAAGAGTAGAAGAACTGGAGCGCCAGCTTGGCCAAGACCCCGTCCTAGTCAGGTCGGTCGAGCCGAAGGCATAATAGCAGGTTGAGAATGAAGAGCGGGATCTGATTCTCAAGCAAGATCATGTCCTGCAGGATAATATATGTCCAACTCCGTAACGAGGAGAAGATGAGGTCATCGGGAGTGTAACCAAGTTTATCGAACCCCATGGAGTATCCTTAGAACAACTCGATGACGAAGCACCAATCGAGAACCATCATCATTACAAACTCCTTGTTGCACATCTTTATCGTCCCTTCATAGCAGGCGTGGGCTCTCTTCTCGACCTGCTTCACTACGTCTAAATAGTCCTCTATCTTCTGATTTTTGCGCCTGAGCATGCACACGAGGCCACGCTACTTATCCTTGTCCTTCTTGCGGAGGCACTCGTCATCGTGATGGTACGGACTGAGGGAGACAATCTGGGAGACGCAGGCCTTCTCCTTGCCATCCTTGAGATGGTGTGGGATATGGTAAATGGAGCACTTTGCCCATAAGAGTGCCCTGTGGTCCTGCTCAGCTCGGTTGAGGTTCTTATTGATGGAGATGATCCACTTTGACTCGGGCGGCCTCGGCTCATCTTCACAGAGGTTTTCACCACCGTTGGTCTCAACCTCGATTCGGTGATCGTCGGATGTTTCTTGCTGTGGCTCAGGAGCCACGGTTTGGCTGAGCTCTATGTTGGGATTTAAAACCATTTCTTGTGTAGAATGGGTTTATGTTTCTCTGCCTCTGCCTTTCTAGAGTCTTGAGATGCGCATGGCAACGCTTCTATTCCGAGGAACATTTTTTTTTTTTTCTGAAATAGTTCTTTTTAATTTCTACTTCGGTGAATAATTTCGGAGTAAAATAATGTATTTGGTAACGATACAAAATTTCTAATTTTGAAATGGAAAAACAGTAGAAATGCATTTGGTGTGATTTATAAATTTTTGTATTTATTCGTTTTTTCTTCATGCTCATAGATCGCCAACCTCCGTCGGTTGCCGCATGACCGCCGCTTGCCGTTGCCGCACTACCGCCGCCCACAGCCCACTGACTGCTCGGCCGTCAGCCACGAGAGAGGACTATAGTCGGTGGGTTGTGGGCGACGGTTGGCGGCAACGGTCGTCGGTCGGCTGTTGGGCGGCTGTTGTGCTGCGGTCGGGTGGCTGTCGTGCGGCTGTCAAGCGGCTGTCTTGCGGCGGTCAGGCGGCTGTTGTGCGGTGGTCGAGCAGCGATCGGTAGCGGTCGTCGGCCGACGAGGGTGGTCGGTGGGCTGTGGGTGGCGGCGATGATGGTTGCTGGCAGTCAAGGCCTGCGGTGATGATGGTTGGGCGGTGACAACGATGACGATCGCCGACGGTCAAGCGATGGCGGCCGGATGTCGGCCAACGACGATCGAGTGGCGGCAACAACGACAGTTGTTGGTGGTTAGTCGTAGGCGGCCGATGGCCGCGGGCAACCTGAGGTGGTCGACGATTGGCAAGGGAACCAGTAGTGGCTGCAGCAAGGAAGAAGAACAAAAGAAAAATCGAAAAGAAAAAATGAATTTATTTCTTGAAATTTTTCTCGGGAACAAATTTTTTTTTTCTTGTCTCTGTTCCAAATCTATTCCCCGACTATTTTTATTTATTTATTTTGGGAAATAGAAAAATAAATTGGCGTTGCCAAATGGATTTTTGTTCTTTTTTGGTTTTGGGGAATAAAAGAACATAAATTGGGAGAAATGGAAACGTTGCCATACAGGCTCTTAGTAAGTTTCAACCAAAAAAAAAAAAAAAGAAGAGAACTCATTAAGGAAAATTCACTTCCGGACTCGTCTCTCTTGAATGCCACCTTCGGTCGTCTATCAACGTTTTCTGCTCCATTCTTGAGATTTTCTCATGAAAGGGGTAGCTATTGCCTCATGATTTTGATTGTTGTAACGACGGGAGAGCTGCTTCCATGGATGCCTGTTTTATTTAGCTGTTGGAATGGAATTTTTCCTTATAGATATATCCGTAAAATGCATTGGTTTCATGCGATAGTAATCCGTCAGATACTTAATTTTTCTTATCTGATGCTTGAGTTTATCAATGGGTATTTGGCTTCTCTTTCGGTTTTCGTGTTTTGCGTTCTATTTTTTGAAATGACCGAGGGGAGGACCGCCGTCCTTATCGCACGGTGCGATTGTACAAATTTCTATGACACGCTTATTGTATCGTAATGCTTTCACTACAAGGGGTCATGACTGAATATTAGAACGTGAAAGTTTGCAAAACTGGTTATATCACGTTGACAGCCACTTGTAGATTAAATTGCTTAGCGAACAACTTTCATTAAGGCGTGGTTCATTTCACAAAAAATATTTTCTGAAGTGTTCATTTCATGAAAAATAAACTAGTCGTAAAAAATATTTTCCACCAAAGAAAAAAGTCTTGTAAAAAAGAGGAAAATGTTTTCAACTTTTTAAATTAGGGAAAACATTTTCCTTACTCACACTCTCTTGTCTCATACCTCATTAATCCCCTTCCTTCTTGTTTGCTTTTTTAATAATTCGAATTTTAAATTATTTATTCTTTTATTTTTTCCCACCTTCTTCTTTAGCCGGTCGTTGGCACGACCATGGTTGGCGATCTGCCACAAGTGAGCCTCAAGCTCACCAGCCTTGGACGAGCTCGAGGCTTGCTATCGTTGGCCTTGGGCCTCGCTTGGCTCACCGATCTCTGGTGAGCAGTGAGCTCAAGGCTTGCCGACTTCTTAGCTAGCCTTGAGCTCACCGGCCTTGGGTGAGCTTGAGACTTGTTACCGCTAGCCTTGAGCCTTGCCTGTCTCACCGATCTTTGGTGAGCAATGAGCTTGAGCAAGCTCAAGGCCCGCCGACCTCTGGTAAGCTCGAGCTTGCTGCTCTCCAAATCAGCGAACCGGGGGCAAGCACGAGCCTCCAACTCCTCGATCTGGCGAGGCCATAGGCCGATGAGCTTAAGGCTCACCCTTCCATTGGCCACTTGCCACTAGCCAGATTGGCGAGCGTGAGCCTTTGGCTTGTCGATCTGGCGAGGCCAAGGGCCGACAAGCTCGAGGCTCGCCCTTGCACTTGTTGCTCATTGCTAGCTAGATTGGTGAGATAGGGACGAGTGCGAGCTAGCCAATATGGCGAGGCCAAAGGTCGGCATGCTTGAGCTTGCCACTCACTACTTGCTAGCGGAAGTTGGCTTTTGGCCGGCCATTGACCATCGCTATGGCCAGTGACCGACCAAGGAAAAAGTAGATAAAAAGAAATAAAAAGAAAAAGAAAATAATTAAAAATTGATTTTTAAAAAAAATTTAAAAATTTATTTAACAAAATAAAATAATAATAAAATTATTGAAAAAAAAGTACATAGAGAAAAAATTTTCCTTGCCAAATAGCGCAAAATACTTTTCACTTCATTTTTAAGTTTTAAACAAGCACCATAAAATAATGACATTTTCTGAAAAATGATTTTTGGAAAATATTTTCTTAAAATGCTGCATTTTCCATGAAATGAACGGAGCGTAAGTAGGACTCTTATTTGCACTGAGGAGCTGTTTGCACGGGCAATCCGATACTAGCCGACTCTCAACTTTTCCTGGTTCACTTTGAGAGGGTTGTGCGTGTCCGGTGCATATAAAGTTTATCCAGCAAACATGTTGGGATTGAGCACAGGGCATGGTTTCACCGAAACGCTCAGCGCATCGATGCACAAGTGATGTCGGAATGCTTCCAACAATTTTATTTATCAGAACCAATTCTTACAACTCTAATCTGACCTCCCCGCCATTATCAATGATGTAAGACTAGAAGAATAGACTGTAGACGAGAGAGTTTACGAGTTAGAAGATATTGATGTCATGGAGCATTCAATTGTAACAACGTAAGAGAATTTTCTCGGGTGTTAGGACCATGGGGCAACATCCATCGTTAAAGCATTTAGAAAATCTGAAGATGAAATTGTGCTCTGATTGCTCAGAGATGCTGGTCGGAATAGGTCTATCTTGGTTATCACATACTTTTGTTGTCGATATTCCATCCTACGAAAGTATACTTTTATGAAAGCTATCTTTTAAAAGAAAAGAGAATCCCGAGAATCTAAATTCAAGAGAAAATGCTCTTACATTTTTTTTTTCTATTTTTTATATTTCGAAGTGGAATGCATTGGGTTTTTCTGCGATAAAAAAAATTCAATTACAGGGATATGTGATGTACTAGGTGCCACGGCAGCAACACAAATTAAGAAAATTCAATATGATCTTTTCATTTTAATACTCCATACTTGATATTGCAACTTTAAAATTTTCCTAATTTAAATCTTGCTACCATACAACCAACCATGGCCAAGTTTACCTTACATTTATTACCAAAAAAAAAAAAAAAAAAGAAAAAAAAAAGAATTGCTCCCGAATCAATTTATACACCGCCCGTCTACAAAAGATAAACTCATTTGAAACTTTCCCATAGTTATTTCCAACAAAAACATAAAAAAATTCCTTAAAAAAGGCAGGCAATTCTTAAAATTTGACGGCACCAAAATAATTTGGATCGTTTCTTTCCCTGTTTCAATAAATGTGCCAACCTAGTTAATTGTGATAAAATTAATCGTTTCATGAATTTTAGCAAAAACAAAACGCCTTTGTTCACCCCGTCCTATTTTTCCATGTAACCTTTACCTTATGCGCACATGGCTGTATAACTTTGCCGACACCTGAAATTTCGCCGATGAATTGAATCCGCATTTTGTGATATGTGTATAAATAAATAAATAAATAAATAAATGGGACAATTATAGAAAATGATGGACGAATAAGAAATAACTGCCGCAGAAAAGGCCTCAATCTGATTGGGCCTGTTCCATTCATCCGAATAAACTACGGCCGAAGCCCATCAATTTTGATCTAATTCGGCCCATCAGTTTGGCCCGTATAACAAGTGGAGACCATCCTCCATCCCCCTTGTTACTTCACTCCCTCTGGAACGACAGACGAACGCCCAAGGGACAACGCCCGCGAGCAAGAAATCCGCCGTCCGCCGGCCGGTCACCGGCATTCGCCGACGACCGCCTTCCACCGTTCGTACACAACCGTCAAAGAAGCGAGAGCCGAAAAAATCTTCTGGATCGCGAATTCTCCTTCCGTATTCGCGCTTTTCCTCCGTTGTTTCTGAACGCTGTCCGAGGCATCATCGATCACCGCCCGTCTTCAAGTTTCTAAAGGCGCAGCAGTTGCTGTGCTCTGCAGCGCCGACCCACCGGCGACGAGGATCTTGGGAATTCCGGTTCTCAGTTCGATCGGGGGTGTTCCCGGTCATGGCATCTACCAGGTGCGAGAGTAGATTCTCAATTTTAATATGGGTAATCGAGTCTGAGAAATGTGGTCGAGGCCCATGTGAAATTCGTCTCTGGTTAAAGCTTCATCAGTGTTTCGAATGTGCATTGAGCCTGTAGTGATGACCTGATAGTGATTCTTGGCCCTTTACGTGAGCGGAAGTTCATCACTCGAAGTGCATGCCACTTATTCGATGAAATGTCTGAGTGAAATCAGAATGCATGTTCTCTGAAAGGAACAAGTTCAAGAAGGCATGCGTTGACGTGATTTGTTTGAGGCTCATGTGAAATTCGTCTCTGGTTAAAGCTTTATCAATGTCTCGAATGTGCATTGAAGCTGTAGTGATGACTTGATACTGATTCTTGGCCTTATATGTGAGCGGAAGTTCATTACTCAAAGTGCATGCCGCTTATTCAATGAAATGTCTGAGTGAAGTCAGGATGCATGTTCTCTGAAGGAAACAAGTTCAAGAAGGCATGTGTTGATGTGATTTGTATGAGATAAGCAGATTCTTTAAATATTAAACCTGATTTAGATGCACATTGGGGTAGCTGAAAGTCTTACTGATCCTTTTCCGTTCTGATTTTCTATCTTGCTTGTCGGATTCTGCTTTGAATTTAGCATCGTGAGAAACTGGGCAGAGCTCCCACAAGAGTTGTTACAACTATGCTCCCAGCGCCTTTGTCCGAAGAATTTATCGGCATTCCGAGCAGTGTGCCACTTGTGGCAATCTGCTGCTGTCAAAGAGAGGAGCAACATCCCATGGTTGATGCTCACGGACAAAGATGGGATGCCGTGGCGTGAGTTTTTCTGCCTCTCATGTCAGCAGATTCACAAAAAGTTCTTGCCGGAAATGATGGCAAATGGATATTTCTCTTCACGAGGTTGGGTGTTGATGACCAGCAGAGATGGGGAATTCCGCATGCTAAAGACTCCCATGTCGCATTACTGTCATATTATTGAGCTTCCTAATTGGAATAAGTTCCCAAACATCGAAGCTCTGCCTCCCTTTTATGTTGAATTCATCAATAAGTTTGTCCTATCTGATTGCCCTACTACATCTCCAGATTACAAGGTCATGGTCATCTATGACAATGCATGGTTAGGGCTTTGGAAACCCGGGGAAGAGGAGTGGACCGCAGTGAACTGCCCCGCAGATGGATTTGAAGATGTCATATATTACAAGGGGTCCTTTGTTGCTGTCGATTATGAAGATAGGATATTGAGGTGCGATGTAGATGGACCAACTCCGTTTGAGGCTCAAGTAGTTTTCCAGGTGCCATGAAGACTCCAAGAATTCGAGCATGAGTATCCCTCAGGATCCCTTTGGGATTTGGGTCAAGTGTATCTAGTGCAATCAACGACAGGATCTCTGTTGTTTGTGTCAAAATGGGAACAACTAACACCTACCATAAACTTTCGATTCTGTGTTCTCAAGATTGACCTGGATACTCAAACATGCACAGAAGTTGAGAACTTGGAGAACACATCCCTCTTCTTGGGCTACAATTCTTCCTTCTCTTTGGAGGTCGATGAAGATCATCTCATCAAGCCAAATTGTATTTATTTTACTTACTTTTGTCTCTCATCGTCCTACTTTACCGAAGATGGAGGAGACACAGGCATGGGAATATACCACCTCGAAGATGGTACGGTCGAGCTGCATGTCAAGGGAAAATCTTCTCCTCCGCTTTGGATCGAACCATGCTTTTAAGCCATAGCTAAAAAGTTTGGCTTGTTGTCAATGATGAAATGAGCAGATTAGTGGAATGACAAGCGATAGATACACGGTTAGTCCAAAAAATTAGCAATTATATATATATCTATGAAATTGTTAGGTCATTGGAAGTAAAATTGTACTGAAATCTGAATTTGTGCTTTCGATGCTTCGAATTTTACACCTGGTAATGTCGTCTGGGTGTTTGCTATCTATTGTTTTATCTCTTTTGCTGCCTTGCATGATATATCGTGTCTGTTCTACACAAGAACAAAATCGAGTGAAGGCAAAACATAGGGTTTGAACTTTGAACGAGGAAAAACAATGAAGGGTCGAAAATATATTTGACTTATTTAACTGTATTATTTGTATCTCTACACTACACGTTTGAGGTGACATACATTTTTGAGTAAACAATGAAAAGCAAATCATTATGGACAGTGAAATTAGTAAATATCGATTAGGGGTGATCGGGTTTAGGTTGGGTAGGGTCTAGACCTGGACCTTGTACCCGATCTTATTATAACCGGTTCCCATTTTTTGGACCCTATACCCGACTCTGTTTGTATTGAACTTGTACCCGACCCACCCTATTTTTCCGATCCGGTTCTAGAGTCAACCCTGTTTTCACTGGAACCTATTTTGCAATCTTCGATATCCTATACGACTTCGAATTTAAATAACGTAATCCTTTTAATTTATATTGAAACATTAAGCACTGGTAATAAATTAATACATGAACTTTTTGACTAAATGAAAAATTAAGGATCCATAAGGCTAATTATAATAAATAAAATTATAAGGCAAAGAATTAGCAACAAACATAGGTCTAATAATAGTATTATTCCTACAACTACTACATGAAGTTACTCATTTATGCAAGCATAACTTCTTATACAAAAGAGAAATTAGGCAAGCCAATCTATGTGATATACAAGAATTTGGTGGCGACGAACACCGTCCGTCCATCAGACGGTGCGAGAGGGAGCCGGTGAGGGAGGGAAGCAAGTGAGGAAGAGGAATGACAAAGGAGTACCATGCATATTTGAGAGAGCCAAGAGAAAAAACATTGTGTGATTGCGAGAGTAAGAATAGAAATCGGGAGGAAAAAAAAAAGATTTTGGACCTCTACTTACAAAACCAGTCCAAGAACCGGTTCCAAAACCGGTCCAGGAACCGGTTTCCGGGTGGGTAATCACTCGGACCCTGTTCCCGGACCGGTTTCAATGGGAACCGGTTTCTGACCTTGTTTTCCGGTGGGCCAGTCCAGGAATCGGTATACTCGGTCCGGTTGCACACCCCTAATATCGATGGTGTCAATAAGGATCTTGCCAATCTCGAATGATTAATTGCAATATTTTTATATTTGATTTGATGAGGATTTTGTGTTTCGATTCTTTTTGTATAAGCTAAGTTCTAGCTGTTAAGTGTAAATATCCAAGGATCTGTTGAGGCTTCCTCCACCAATTGAGCTGCAACCATGAACACAGGTTAGGGCATCCGAGCTGATCGCCCGGATTGGCCCTCGGATGCTTGAGTCGTAGTTTGGAGGATGGTGGAAACCTATGAAGCTTGGATAGAGGCAAGGAGTTCTTGCCCGTCAGGTGAGGATCGATAGATGATTACTGAACTGTAAGCATCAATTGGTTATAACAAATGGCAATATATCACGACAACTATAATATGTCTTGACATGTGATGGTCACACCGTCCACAGAGCCAATAGATGCTTAGTCTTCCAATAATTCCTCCAAAACGATAGGTTAAGTGGAGGTCTTGTCGATATACTCCTTGCCAAGTAGACCGGTCTTGACTCGGTCTTGACTCTCACCAGATGGGGTCATAGTCTAGTGGCTTGCCAAATCCATCATTATCAGAAACAATCAAAAGTCATTCATTGATGACATTGGAGAGAGAGAGAGAGAGAGAGAGAGAGAGAGAGAGAGAGAGTAAAAACATGGATGATGGATTGGCAACAGCAAATCTTCTTGATTAATATTGGTTATAGTCAGAATGGTCATATAGTATCTTGTATAACTAAAAACAGCATAACTTACAAATTGCTCTCTACCTTATATGAACATTAGCAACAGGGGATGAAACCTGCTCTCTCCACCAGCTAAACTTATGCGATCACGATAGAAACTCTAAAACCCAAAAGCTTCTCCTCTTCATTGTCCTCGCTTTCAAGAAACACGAACTACGCTTACGGAAATCGCAATGCATAGATGCTCTCACAGATTCTGTCCTTAAATTGAGGAATAGCAGGTTAACGTTGGATGCCTCTTTGGTAGACCTAGAATTTTCTCAAAAAGAAAAGGAGTGCAAAACATATGAGCATGAGTGTGCTCTCCACTTATTATGATACTAATTATGCGGAAATAGCTACTCATGCATGAGAGTCTTACATTTGATGGAAAGCCTTTGATCATTTTGTTGTTGCACCACAAACATGAGAATAGGGGTGTGCGTGCAACCGGACCGAGTATACCAAGGAACTAGACTGGCCCATGCAGAAAAGAGGGTTGGGAACCGGTTCCCAAAATTCGGAACTGGTTTGAAGCGGTCTGAGAACCGGTTTTGTAAGCAGAGGTCCAAAATCTTATCTTTTCCCCTGATTTCTATTCCCATTCCCGCAGTCAAAAGGCGTTTTTCTTCTTGGCTCTCTCAAACATGCACGACACTCCTCCTTTGTCGTTCCTCTTCTTCCGTTGCTTCCCTCCCTCATTGGCTCCCCCTTACAACATCTGACGGATGGATAGCGTCTGTCACCGCCAAATTCCTGTGTATCACGTGGATTGGCTCGCCTAATTTTTCTTTTGGTGGAAGAGTTATGCTTGCAGTAGAGATTTGTTAACTATTTTAGATAAATAAACAACTTCATGTAGTAGTTGTGGGAATAAGACTAATATTAGACCTATGTTTGTTGCTAATGTTTATGTAATGTTATGATTTTTGCTTTGCCTTATGATTTTCTTTATGATAACTAGCCTTGTGGATCCTTAATTTTTCATTTAGTCAAAAAGTTTATGTACTTATTGATTACAAGTACTTAATGTTTCAATATAAATTAGGAGGAGTACGTTATTTTCTCGTGTATTAATGTAAAACTCGAAGCTGTATAGGATATTGAACGGTTGCAAAACAGGTTTCAGTGAAAACATAGTTGACATCGGAATCAAATCAGAAAAACAGGGTGGGTCAGGTACATGGTCCAATACAAATAGGATTGGGTAGAAGGTCCAAAAAAGGGGAATTGATTATAATAGGGTTGGATATAGGGTTCAAGTCTAGAGCCTACCCACTTTAGACCCGATCACCCCTACATGAGAATGCAAGGGACCTTCCAGTCACCTCTCTGTCATGAAAGCAACCAAATTAGGTGTTTACCTAAGGCAATGTTCATGAAAGTCAACCGCTTTGTCTTATATACCTATTGTCTAGATTATTCTTTAGGTATAAAATTGTTAGTTGCATCTCTCTAGCACTTGCTTGTCATCTATTTCTGAATAGAAAAAAAGGAGGGAAAGTGCAACAGAACAGATAGAAGTCTTCTGCAAAATCCCTTCACTTAGCTGACACATACAAGGAAGTGACAAAACGAAGGAACTCACCTAAAAGCAGTACCTCTCATTGATGTGCATAATTTTTTTTAAGTGTGTAACCTATATCAATTGTGTGAAGTACCCAATCACACCAATGCATGCTCAAACTTGCACATCGGTAAGGACTAAAAAAATCTTAGTTCTCAAACTAGTGGTAAAAGTGAAGCAACATTTACACAAGAAGAATCTTGAAAACGAATCCTCTTTATTACTTGGTTCACTAGTGGATGCAAGGCAAATAAACAAATTTGCTTAACCGATTATTACTATAACCACTAAATTGCGGCCAAGGGCTTCACTTTCATGGCACTCATCAGTCACCATGACAGGTGGGTTATCCAAAGCGAGTCAATCAAGCATAATGATTTGCAAGGAATAACAAACCTGTAAATGGCATAGCTTGTTTCGGTTTCTGCTTATAAATCCATAGCCAACCTATAAGAGATATCTGTAGTAGCTAGTTTATGTTACTGTGGAAAAAGGAATAAAAAAAGGTGAAAAAGGAAAAAGAAAAAAAGAAAAAGAAAAAAAAAAAAAAAAAGAGAAGAGTCAGAAGTTGTCACTGAATTTTGAATTGACTCATCACTGCCAAATTATAAATACAGCTTTTACAAGTAAATTTCAAATTAGTGTGTTTGCGTCAACAGAAAATCGTTAACAGAGACAGTCATAAAACTATCACCAGTACTCATATCATAATGATGAAAGAATGGAAAAACCTCTAAGAACTACAACTCATATAGTCGAAAGATGATCCTTAATAGCAGAAATACACCTTTTAACTAGATGTCCACTCCCAGCATACACTATAAATGAGAGCTTCCAAAAATTTGACATTGATAAATCGACAATATGAGAAACTAGAGAGTAACTACATTGGTCAAACTCAGGAAGTAAAGCATATCTTGAATGATTT
Source organism: Eucalyptus microcorys (assembly GCA_014182515.1). Lineage (NCBI taxonomy): Eukaryota > Viridiplantae > Streptophyta > Magnoliopsida > Myrtales > Myrtaceae > Eucalyptus > Eucalyptus microcorys. Next base: position 30,065,297 of record CM024569.1, read on the forward strand.
GGAATGATGAATGGAGGGTTTTTTCTGTATGGACATGGTATAGGACTTCTCAGCTTCATTGAACCGTTCCACTGCCATGAGAAAATGCCCTTGACAAATATAAGCTAGAGGAAGGAAAGAACATTGGCTTTAGAATTATAACATGAGCAAAAATTCTCACTGATATAGGGATCTCTCTTTCCCTCTCTATTTCCAGTCCAAAACCACTTATGAGAGCAAGTACCCAGATCTCTAATACCTAAAACACAAAATTTGGTGATCTTAAGGTTATATATTAATGGAGTATTGCATTTTAAAGAAAAAAGAATTGTCACGCCCCGATCCTTCGAGCGCGTGCCCATCCCTCCTTGGTCAATTAGATAGCGACGTCTTAGGACGCGTTGCCGACCCATTCTTTTTAATGCGCATGCAAAAGCAATTAATTACTAATCTCCTAACAATAACAAATGTTGGATAGAAAAGCAGGACAACAACTTTCAAAACAACACATTAATAAAAACCATAATTTGGTTTACAAACAGAGGTCAACACTATGGTCTAGTAAGTCTATCTTCAAAAAGGACTTTTGAGCCATCCATGCTCCTGACCCTTTTGCCTCAAGTTCCGAGTCCTTTGCCCTAGGATCTGAAATTGGTTATATAATAACCAGTGAGATAATGTCTTAGCAAGTTCAACCCCCTAAGACCGATTAGGAAGAAAATACGCCATAATGGCTGCCTAAGCACAATCACGAGTCAGATGGCTTACATTGGCCTTAGTTCCTCCCTGCAATTCAATGCAATTCATAATCTCATCGAGTCACATCAACACATCAAATCATTCACTCAGATCGACTCATCGATCAATCGACCTAGTCGATTACATGTCAATCAGACTATTCTCCAGTCATAACCATACTATCTATGAGTTTGATCAAAATCCAAGACTGCTCACCCTAGGTGATATATATATAGTAGCTTGCCCCAAAGGCGAATAAATAGCGTACTGTTCATTCTCTAAGATGACATATTTAATCATCGAGCCCACGTGCATTCTTTAAGATGACATACCTAGTCACCGAGCCCACGTGTATTCTCCAAGATGATATACCTAGCCACCGAGCTAATGTTCATTCTCCAAGATGACCTACCAAGTCACCGAGCCAACGTTCATTCTCCAAGATGACGTACCAAGTCACCGAGCTAATATAATATAACATCTTTCTCTGAGATGACATACTTAGTCATCGAGTCGACGTAGTATAATGTCTTTCTCCGAAATGACATACCGAGTCATCGAGCCGACATAGTATAATGTCTTTCTTCGAGATGACATACCGAGTCATTGAACCGACATAGTATACGTCTTTCTTCGAGATGACATACCAGGTCATTGAGTCGATATTCGTTCTCCATTAATTTCTCACTTTTTATTATATCCAATAAAATAGCCGTATGTGGGTACATAGTTGGCCTTAGTCAAAATATAATAATTTTACTTTTTAACCTCTCACTTCTTTCAACAATCCAAAATATATTTTTGGCGTTGTAAATCGACGCCTGGTAATTTTCCAATTAATTACCAAAATTAAATCAATTTAGGAATAAAATCCTAAAATCACAATCAGGTAAAATTAGCAAAAATTAAAGCTCAAATAAATAAACGAATTGCACCATTATAACTAGCATAAAATTCCGATCACCGACTGTCCCGTTCTAATTTCTGAAAAATAAATAAATAAATAAATAATTACGGAAAATATTAAATAAATGTAATAAATCCAACTTAGGTCCGTAATGCCTAATTGGACGCCAAAACGGACCTAGAAAATTTCCAAGATTCGTTAAATAAATAGTAGAATGTATTTACTCGCTAATTGCACTAACTATCCACCTAACATGCGTTGACAATTAATTAAATTCACTAATATAATCTAATCTAACCACCTAATCTATCTTAGCCTAAACCAATCAACTCCTAAGCGTGATTAACCTACTAAGCGAGGATTAGTGAGTTAAACTCACTGGTTTAACACGAAAACCGAACCACCGTGACGGCGGCGGAAACCCGAACTTTCGGCGACGTCAACGGACACTTGGACTGGGCCAAAAAGGCCTTGCAAAACCCACAACAACTGCTGGGCTTGGCTGAGCTTTAAGTGATGGGCTGAGTTCAATTGACGGGCTGGGATATGCGGCCTGCTGGGCTCAACTTCAGGCTTCGCTGGGCTCGGAAAAGACGCTGGAAATTTGCGGAGATGTTGGGTTGAATTTGTGAAGGCCATGGGTTGCTGCTGGGTCAGCGTTGGGGGCTTGCTAAGGAGAGATTCACCGACGTTGATTGGATCGTGTGGCCGGAACTGCTTGACTCGCTGTGCTTCTCGCGAGCGGTTGGTGGACGCGCGGACGAAGAGGAGAGAGGAGCACGGCAGAAGCTGGGGGAAAACGGAGTTAGCGATGTGGGAAGCTGCGGTATTTGACCGAGAGTGGAGATGGGCTGACGGTGGGCTTCGCTGGCGTGCAGAGAAGTGGATGAAGGGGAGAGAGAAATGATCGAGGCCTGCTTCGGTGGCTGCTAGGGACGCTTACTGGTGGAGACTGCTTCATGGAATTGTGGTTGACCGAAGGGAAGGAGGAGACAGCGGATGGTGGTGTTGGCTAGAGGTTTCAATGGAAAATGAAGACGTGGAGTTGCGGTCAACTCCTGGCTTCGCTGCTGAGAAGAGAGTTGACTGGTGGAGACTTTTTCATGGACGTGTGGCGTGAGGAGAGTTCGGTGGTAGCTGAAAAGGAGGGGAAAATGAAATTGAAAGCCAGAGCAGCGAAGGAGATGAGGACGGAGGAGTCGCGCGAGGCTTGCTCGAGGAGTTGAGGGGAAGAAAAGTCCAATTAAATATCTATAATCATCATTGGCTTGCCCAAAAGTCTTCAAGCTTATCTTATTGTGTCCCCCAAATACTTTCTTGAATAAATTTCCCACTATTAATCCAATTTGATGCCAATTGTTGCACCCCCATGCCTAGTCCGAATTTCTTCAATTTTGGACCTCAATTTCTTCTCCAATCTCTCAATTTGATGTCCAATTTTATTGTAGAAAAAGCCCACACAATTTCTACAAATCCCCATCACCAAATGACTCGGTAAAGAGACCAAAAATCCATTTGATTTGGCCCATCCGAATTTCCGTTGTTTTCCGAATCGCTTGAATCGATTTTCCGTAAAAATCTCGAACTCGACGGAATTTCTCTGAAAGACAAGACGACGTCCTATAACTGAACCGTGACATGCTCGAACGTTCGATTTCCGAAACCGAATTCAATTTTGTGGTTAAAATTGACCGAACACGATTTTAGTCCAATCCGACCTATCGGGTAGTTTTTAGGGATTTTACCGCGGTTATATCCCTTAATGGCTTCACCCAATAGATTGGTTAACTCATGAGTGATCAGTTCAGAGAAAAATGATCATATGCGCGTCGACGAGATGCCCATTTCATTTTATTAGGATGGATCGAAAATTCAGGATATCACAAAAATTCTCCCATTTCTTGAGATCATGGGCACGGTGCAATCGTAAAGGTTTTAGAAAATCTGAAGAAGAGATTGCGTTCTGATTACTCGAGAAGTAGGTCAAACCCTTTACTACTTAACACAATGTAGACGTTAAAATCATGCACCCGCAGTAAATTACTTGAATCTTGTTACCTAAACAGCCCTTGGCCCATCTCCTTCCCCTTTTTGTCCCTATCAGTGAAATCAGAAGAGACTACAGGTTTAGTTTTTAGATTTATTCCTGAGGTCAAGCTGTTGACACTTCTTTTGCATCTTAAAGAGCCCCACTAGAGTTGCCCATTCCCAACCTTGCAACAGATCTGAACAAAACATAAACCTCTAATTGATAATTCTTCAAGAACCCAACTATAGTTGCACGTCCCCAACCTCACAACAGATTTGAATGAAAGTTTAACCTCTAATTCATAAATCTTCAAACGTGAACGGAGCTCAAACCCCTAATTCATAAATCTTCAAGAGCGGCACTATAGTTTCACCTTCCCAACTTTTCAGCAACAGCTTGGTTTATATAATCAAAATGAAATGTTAACATGAATCTCTTATTCATCCACAAAGGCACCACGGTTAGTGCAAACTCATTCACATCATTAGCAAAATCAACACTAACACCTTGTCAACTACAGTAAAGGGGTAAACTCTCATCTTGGAATAATTGTTATGTAGTGGCGACAAACCTAGAAAGTTCACCAGTAAATTGTGGCAGTATGTAGAAAATGGGAAGAAGGGCACCTAGAGTTGGCATGAAGGGACAATTAAGTGTCAAAAGTTATGAAAGTGATACTTAAATCACTTTTTTTGAAAAATGAGACACCTGAGTGCCAAGTCCGACGAAGGTAGCCAGAAATCCTATGTGACAATTTTTTAATAATATAACTTACTTACGTGGCATGCTGGAGAGTTGAGTCAGCAATGAGTCACCAAAATGACATCATCTTGTTTTTTTATTTTTTTTTTTTTTTATAAATAATTTCAATATAAATATTTGATGGGATTGGGCCTTGGCTAGGGTCCGGTGACCCAATCGACCGACAACGAGGGCCTATGAGCTCTAGTCTAATTTGGGGGAGGACTGCGACCCTTGCCCTAGATTTGGGTGATAGCTCACAGGCCCTCACCGTCAATCAACCGAGGTCATCGGGCCTTGACCAAAGGGCTTGCATGCCCTCACTGTCGATCGATCGGGATCGCCAGCCCCTGGCCAAAGCTCGGCGACCCTGGCCGACCCTTCCCCGCCATCACCGACCCTTCCTGGCAAAGGTGGGGGCCCTCGCTGCCCGCAACCTCCATCTTCCTCTTTTTTTTTTTTTAAATATAAATTTGGTTTTAAATTTTATTTAATTGATATTTATATTAATTATATATCCACTTGGGTAGCAAATGACGTCGTTTTTGCACTTTTCTAGCCATATCAACGTGCAAAACGACGCCATTTTGCATTTATATCACTGGAAAATTGCCACGTTAACATTTTGACAAGATTTTCTCGATTAATTGATCAATTTTACTCCGATTTTAGTACTTAAGTGTCTATCCGTGCTAAGTTTTGGCGTTTCAGGTGTTCTTTTCTCATAGAAAATATCTCAACCTCAGACAATAGGAATTGATGGACCAACCCATCTTTACACATGGCATTGATCCCACTGGCCTCATTGCTATAAGTTTACAACCCGCGTAACAAAGGAAAAACCGTCTTTACCATTCCTCCATCTGCTCCACAGGATCAACTGCTGTCTACCCAATCGTTTGAAAAAAGGACCATCAATGCACTCATTCTCTGATCTTTATCAACAAATGCTCCAAAATAAGCAAAACCAACCCAATTCATCCACTAGTTAACTCATCCTCTGATCTCTATCATTGAAGATACATAGAGAAAAACAAAAATTCCCCAAAAGCTTTACGATTTCTTCTTTCCTTCGCCCGTTCAAATGCTCCAAAATAAGCAAAACCAACCCAATTCATCCACCAGTTAACCCGTGACATACGACCGTTCCCAAACAACACCGAATTACAGCCAAACACGCGTCAACCAGAACCTACTTGAGACCACGGCATCGGAGAAATGCCCCCTTTCCAGTTCGCTCTCGGCTCTCTTCCTCAGCACGAGTGCCTCCAGGCTTCCCAACACCTTGTTGTTGGCGTCACAGAAGATCCCCGGTGCCATGGTGGCTGACGGTGACGCACTTGGGGAGGAGGGCAGGGGTTGGGACTGGAGTCGCACTGGCCCAAGCAACCGCGGGTCTTGACGGCGATGCCAAGCGAGGCAAGGCCGGAGAGGGCCTCCAGGGTTAAGGTGAGCTCCATCATATCCTCCTCCAGGCAACGATGGTGGTGTCACAGTCGTTCCTAGCCTAAGTCAACGCATTTTCCTAAATCATATGCTGTTTCCTTGACCTCGGCAGGGTCAGCATTTGGAAAAATACTTTATACAATTGACTTTTTATTATTTTGACAACAGCGAATGATACGAATAACTTATATATACATGTATATAATGATAGGAGAAAAATTCCCTAACCTTTATTTTCTAAAAAGGTGAGAACGAGCTGCCAATGCTGATAACTCTCTTTGGACAAAATCAAAAAGTCCCACACCCATTACGAAATGTCGGATTAAGCAATAGTTATCATGTACCACTCGTGGCCTAAAGAAACAAGATTGGCCAGCCTTTACCATAGGGCCACTACTATACTAACTGCAGATTCCTCAATACTAAGTTTGCAGTAACTAAGTAATGCAGCATGATCGTTTAGAGGTTTGTCCACAATGCGAATCGCACTTATGACTTTGTTGAAAACAGGTGACTCTTTTATGACTAAATTAACCACCTTAGAGGTGACTGACTTGTGAGATTTTAGTTTGGTCTTTTTTCTTAGAGCAAATGGGACCTTAAAAGCTTAAGTTGTCGTCGTACTCGTGACTTCGTCGAAGATGTGTGACCTTTCCACAACGGGATCAACCACCTTAGAGGTGATCGACTTGTGAGATTATAGTCTAGTCTTTGCTAAGAGCAAATGGGAGATTAAAAGCTTACGTTGTTAGAGAAATATGTGATTTAAATATTCTAATGTGGAAATACTTCATTTGAGAGTCAAATAGGGGCTTAGAAATTTGAACTTAGGACTCTTTGTCCGATATAATATGAGATTTTATGGGATTAGTGTTGACTACTCTAAAAACTTAAAATGTCATATTAAAATATGATTTAATATTTAAATATTCTATCACGACTTTCATATGATTTGGCTATAGATAGTTAACCATCCAATTTTCTGATTGAATCACTAAAAGGATTTCGGTGAAAAGGAAAACAGAGAAAGATTTATTTATTTATTTATTTTTATTTTAATGAATCATAATGCAATTGCCCAAATCATTATAGTCTCTTTGAATGGTGGAGTGGTGTTCGTGCATCATTTCTGTTGGGAACTAACATGAGTTCTTTTGTTGATGGTGATCTTGTGCACATTGCAACTGATTACTCATGTTTAGATTGAGATCGCACCTTGAATCTTAAAAGTTGCACTCATCATTAACTTGCAAGTAGTGTTGGATTAAAGCTAAAGTTCATAAGTAAGAATGACTTGTATATCAAATTTAATAGACATGTCGATTATATCATGGTTTAAATTTTCGACCTACATGTGTAATTAGGTGATGCCTTTTGTATTGTATAAACCTGTGTTAACTGCTAGAGTTTTTGCAGTGGGGATTTTATTTCCTTACGATCGACGAACAATAAGAATGCTGTAAATTTGTTTTTGGTAAGGTAAGTGATATATTGACTTTTAACCAAAACTATACAATAGAAGGATCTCGGCACCAAAAAACTTATACTCATGATGACGAACATGTCAAAACAAGTGGAAGGGTGTCGAGAAAAAAAGGAAAGAACCAACAGCCAAACAACGGCAAACAACTAACCAACCGGCGTTGAATGACAGCCAAAATTCGACAACAAAGGAAAGAAACAAGGATAGGATGGCCAGATAGCAACAACGGCCTCCACCTAGTAAGGAACAGGCACCCAACGTCGATGATCCTTGAAACGCAGCAGAAACAGGAACACCGAAGGAAACTGGAACCAGCTCCCCACTTCACTCCACGCATCTACCCGCAACCCACTAGGGAAGACCAGAAACCTATGAAGAGAAAATGGAGGGATCGAGTCCCCAATTGCACTGAATCCTCCTGTTTCTTGGCGTATCCGCTACTTGGTTGAAAGTTGAAGCCTTGTCCTTAACGACTTTGGACAGGTGGTTCTTCAAGGCAGGTAGGAAGAGGGCATGACTCTGGAAGAAAATATTGTTCCTTGTCATCCAAATAAGGAGACAAAGAGCACCAAAAGCAAACTGGGCAATGCAATGGGAGAAGTCATTGCTAGATATATGTTTAATGGTCCATTGTAATTTTTTTGTCCAGGACCTGTTTTGCCAAGAAAGATTGCACTTCGCAGCCCAAAATGTAGCAAGAGAAGCAGTAACATGACAGCCAAAAAATAAGTGATCAATAGAATCAAGTGTGAGATTGCATAATGCACAAGAACCCTCAGCAATCATGCCATTAGAAAGTAAGAAGACTTGGGTAGGAAGCCGGTTTTTGGTGATGAGCCGTAAGTGAAACCGGTACTGTGGAGACAGAGAAGAGTTCCATATAAAAGGATACCAATGGACGAGATTTCGCTTCGGACGGATTGCATCCCAAGTTGAAGCAATCGAGAAGATCCTTGAAGGGTGCTCCATCCAAATGAACCGATCAGGACCTTGCGAGAGGGCCGAAGAGGGAGCGACCAAGAGTCCAAGATAGCCTTAGTGGTGCTACCCTAAGGAGAAAACAGATCTGCAATCGAAGCCGCCTAGGAAGTCCAGACCGATAGATGAAAGAGTTTGAGAAAAACAAATCAATGGACCCCGAGGGTGCCAAGGGTCGAACCAGAGTGAAATCGAGAGACCGTCTCCAACACGCCAAGAAAACAACTTCTGACAAACCTTTCTCAGATCAAGGAGTTTCCTCCAAGCCCAATAACAAAATGTTGGTTTGGAAGCAACCCAAAAGTTCTTATTCTTTAAATAGGTAGCATGTATCCATTTGCACCACGGAGATTCTTTATTAGTGAAGAGAATCCAGATGTGCTTAAACAAAGCCGCATTATTGCAATCCTAGAGCTTGCGAATACCTAATCATCCTCTTTTTTTTGGGAGGCATACTTCATCCCAAGCTACTTTTGCACCCCCGCTACCAAGACTAGGACCTTTCCATAAGAATTGTCTAAAGACTTGTTCAATTTGGTCTAGAATAGTCCTAGGTAGGAAAAACATACTTGCCTAATAAACTTGTATAGAGTGGAGGACCGACCTTATGAGTTGTAGGTGGCCCGCAAAGGATAGAAATCGATGAGTCCAAGACTGCACTCTAGCTGTAATGAGGTTTACAAGGGAGACACAATCTGATTTACCAAGCCGCATAGAGATGATCGGAACCCCCAAGTACCGAACTAGTAAAGTTCCTTCTTGAAAGCCGAGGGTGTGAAAAATCTGTGACCGGAGGCTAGTTGGTCCACTCGAGAGAAAAACTTTAGATTTATTCAAATTCAATTTCAGCCCACTCCAAGAGGAGAAAGTATCAATACCATCCTTAAGAAGCGAAATTGAAGCCATATTTGCCTCACAGAAGAGGAAGACATCATCGGCAAAAAACAAATGAGATAAGCGAGTTGCTTTACATCTCCAATAGAACTTGAACTCCGATTGGCTGGACTGGCGAAGAAGGATCCCCGAAAAACCTCCATAACCAAGGTAAAAAGGTATGGAGACATAGGGTCCCATTGCAAAGACCACACCCACTAGAGAAGAAGCCATGGAGCTCACCATTGATGGATAACGAGAACTTAGGCGTTTGAATGCAAGTCATAATCAACCGAACCAAATGACTAGGGAAACCAAAAGCTTGGAGAGTTAATTCCAGAAACACCCAATCAATGGTATCATATGCCTTATGAAAACCACTTTAATAGCACACTTCGGTGACTACGGGTCATGGCGAAAACCACAAAAGAGTTCTTGAGCTAACAAGATATTATCACTAATATGCCGACCTTTAACAAACGCAAAATGCTATAAGTTACTTGTAAACAAAAAGAAAAACAAAATTATGTTGTTTGTGGTCCGAAAGCCGAAAGTACACTACATGTGTCGAGGGTCCTGTTCATAGGTGCTCTTAGAGTACACTACATGTGGGGAATTACAAATTTTCAAACACCTTGAAAAATTGAAGAATTACCCATTTTAACAAAGCCGCTCACTTATTTGACCAAAAAAAAAACACAAAGCTGCTCACTTCAAATAGAAAATTTCATATCCAAAATAGGGGCCCAATGGACACTTTCAACATTTTCCTTGTGTTAGAGAGTGTTCCTATAGCAAATTTTTAGACAACCATGTAAGGAAATTATTAACAGTCATTCTGATGTATAGACTTGTTCAAAAATTCAACCTTTATGTTGTGAATACACATCACGATAAGCATTTCTCGGACATAGTTAACATGAATTGATTTTCATTTTAATGAGAGAATAACAAAAAAAAAAAAAAAAAAGTCATAACTTATTGCAATTGTACCAATTCTGTTTTCAATTTTTTTTTTCACCAATTGAGTTTTAAAAATTTTGTAATTATGTCAATTTAGTTCATCCAAGAAATTTTGCTAGCCGACGCTGAAGTGGATAATTTTTAATAATATTTTATTTTTTAAAATTTTTTTATTAATTTTTCCTTTTCCTTTTCCTTTTTTCTCTTATTCATTCTTTTGCTTCTTTTCCCATTGTGGCTGGTGTCAGGTGAGGCTTCAGCGAGGGTTTCACAGCCCTCATGGCCCTCGTTGGCCTCTATGGGGAACAATTGGAAAAAGAGGAAGAGGAGAAAAAAAGAAAATAAAAAAGAAAAAAATAATAATTAATAAAAAATTGAAATAAAATAAAATATTATTAAAAAATTGTCTACGTCAACATTTACCAAACGATTGGTGTCCACATTAGTATTTGCTACTAGAGGGTCAAAATTGATAAGATGGATTGAATTAGCACAATTATAAAAGATTTATGACTAAATTGGCCAAAAAAAGTTTATGACTGAATTATCGCAATTATAATAAGTTTATGATTTTTTGATAATTTTTTCCTATTTTAGTTAGTGGATAAAGAAAATGCAAGATCATCCTTAATTTATGTTTCTAACCCACCACGATAATCATGAATAAGAGGTGGAATGATTTTCTTTTTACACCAAAGGTTGGCATCATTGTTTGGAATTGAAATTGAGATACTTACGGCGACTTTTCACGAATTTGAGAGATCCATATGCAAAATTTCCACATATTTTTCTCCTCTCACACACTTTTTCCTATACAATCTTCAATTTCTTAGTGTTAAACTATTTATCGTCCAATATCCAATGTCCCTTCATTTTAACTAATCCACAACCTGACACCTCCGTAGAGATGCTCCAACAAAATTATCTAGAAGTGCACCTTAACCACGTTATGACAAAGAAAAAAACATATTGTCTTAGGCATTTGGCCAGTCAAGGGCTATTTGATGTAGAATTATCAATGCTCAAAATAAATATTTGCAGGGATCCTTCCAGACATGCGTATGGTAATTATTTCTTTTAAGAAAAACAGAACTTGATACATAACCCACCAAAATAAGACAAAATATTAGCTTTCCCTTTTCACATAAGTGTTCAACGACCTTTAACTTGAATTGTGAGGGACTTAGCATTGCCAAAATTTATATATATAATGAAAATACACCCTAACATGTCCGCTCGTAACATAGACCCTAGAGGAGAGCTTACAAGTTAGAAATTGATGGAGCATTCAATTTTACCATAAGAGAATTCTCTCTGTTGTTAAGACCATGTGGGCAATGTTAAAGCATGTAGAAAATCCGAAGATGAGATTGTGTTCTGATTGCTTAGAGATGCTAGTCGGGATAGACCTATCTCGGTTATCATCACGTACTTTTGTTTTTGATATTCCACACTACGAAAGTATACTATGCCTATCGAACACTTAATTTGACTAATCATAAAAACCCATTATTTTTCTTTAGGCTTTTGTGAAAGCGTATATTTTAAAACAAAAAAAATGCCTGAGAATCTAATTCAAAAGTACTTTGTAGATTAGAATCGATCTAGTGTGCTAGATGTCTTCAAAATGCTCTTTTCTTTTCTTTTTCTCTTTCTCTTTTTTTTTTCCTTATTTCGTAATGGAATACATTAATTTTTGGAAAAATAGTCCAAAAAAATCTTAAACCTATTGTAATTTTGCCAATATAATCTTAAACCTTTTAATTGCTTCAATTGAGTCAATTTGGCCGATTTTGGCTAGAAATTGCTAATGAAGGCTAATGACCCTTGCTTGGTTTGGGCAAGGTCACGAGCCCCTCACTTGTGGCTAGTAAGGCCGTTGTAGCCCTCGCTTGTGGCCGACGACGACCTTGCTCAGACCAAGTGAGGGTTGTCACACTTGCCTATGGCTGGTGATGGTCGACCAATGACTTCACCGACCAGAGTCGGAAAAACAAGGAAGAAAAGAAAAAAATAAAGGAAAAATAAAATAAAAATTTTAAAAAATTCAAAATATTATTAAAAATTATTTATGTCAGCGCCGATCATGCCATGTAATAGACGGGCATCTACATCAATGATCTCCAATCAAATTTGGCCGAATGTGCTCAATTGACAAGAAGTCAAAATGTTGAGGACTTAATGAGCAAAATTAAAAAGATTTAGAATTGAATTGATAAAATATAATACTATGTTTACGATTTTTTGGATAATTAATTAAAAAAATTCAATTACAAGGATATGTTATGTACTACGTACCATTGCAGCAACACAAATTAACAAACCATATTATTTATATAAAAAAAAAAGTTCCGACAACAAAAAACTTCTTTCTTCAACCCGTCCTATTTTTCCATGTAACCTTTACCTTATGCGCACATGCCTTAACTTTGCCGCAACCTGAAATTTCGCTGAGAAATTGAATCGCAAATTCTCCTTCCGTCTTTGAGCTTTTTCTCCGTTGTTTCTGAACGGTGTCCGGGGCATCATCGATCGCCGCCCGTCTTCAAGTTTCTAAAGGCGCAGCAGTTGCTGTGCTCTGCAGCGGCGACCCACCGGCGACGAATTTCTTGGGAATTCTGGTTCTCAGTTCGATCGGGGGTGTTCCTGGTCATGGCATCTACCAGGTACGATAGTTGATTCTCAATCTGATATGGGTAATCGAGTCTGAGAGATGTGATCGAGGCGCATGTGAAATTCGTCTCTGGTTAGAGCTTTATCAGTGTTTCGAATGTGCACCGAGCCTGTAGCGATAACCTGATAGTGATTTTTGGCCTTGGACGTGAGGGGAGGTTCATTACTCGAAGTGCATGCCACTTATTCGATGAAATGTCTGAGTGAAATCGGAATGCATGTTCTCTGAAGGAAACAAGGGCAAGAAGGCATGTGTTGATGTGATTTGTGTGAGATACGCAGATTCTTTAAATAGTAAACCTGATTTAGATGCACATCGGGGTAGCTGAAAGTCTTACTGATCCTTTTCCATTCTGATTTTCTATCTCGATTGTCGGATTCTGCTTTGAATTTAGAATCGTGAGAAACTGGGCAGAGCTCCCACAAGAGTTGTTACAACTATGCTCCCAGCGCCTTTGTCTGAAGAATTTATCGGCATTCCGAGCAGTGTGCCACTCGTGGCAATCTGCTGCTGTCAAAGAGAGGAGCGACATCCCATGGTTGATGCTCACGGACACAGATGGGATTCCATGGCGTGAGTTTTTCTGCCTCTCATGTCAGCAGATTCACAAAAAGCTCTTGCCAGAAATGATGGCGAATGGATATTTCTCTTCACGAGGTTGGGTGTTGATAACCAGCAGAGACAGGGAATTCCGCATGCTAAAGACTCCCATGTCGTGTTACTGTCATATTATTAAGCTTCCCAATTTGAATAAGTCCCCCAACATCGAAGCTCTGCCTCCCCTTTATGTTGAATTGGTCAGTAAGTTTGTCCTATCTGATTGCCCTACTACATCTTCAGATTACAAGGTCATGGTCATCTATGACGAAGCATGGTTAGGGCTTTGGAAACCTGGGGAAGAGGAGTGGACCGCAGTGAACTCCCATGCACTTGGATTTTACGATGTCATATATTACAAGGGGTCCTTTGTTGCTGTCGATCATGATGATAGGATATTGAGGTGCGATGTAGATGGACCAGCTCCGTTTGAGGCTCATGTAGTTTTCGAGGTGCCTCGAAGACTCCAAGAATTCGAGCATGAGTATCCCTCAGGATCCCTTTGGGAATTGGATCAAGTGTATCTAGTGCAATCAACAACAGGATCTCTGTTGTTTGTGTCAAGGGAAAAACTAACATCTACCATAACCTTTCGATTCTGTGTTCTCGAGATTGACCTGGATACTCAAACATGCACAGAAGTTGAGAACTTGGAGAACACATCCCTCTTCTTGGGCGACAATTCTTCCTTCTCTTTGGAGGTCGATGAAGATCATCTCATCAAGCCAAATTGTATTTATTTTACTTACAATTGTCTCTCATCGTCCCAGTTTACCGAAGACGGAGGAGACACAGGCATGGGAATATACCACCTCGAAGATGGTACAGTCGAGCTGCATGTCAAGGGGAAATCTTTTCCTCTGCTTTGGATCGAACCATGCTTTTAAGCCATAGCTAAAAAGTTTGGTTTGTTGTCAATGATGAAGTGAGCAGATTAGTGGAATGACAAGCGATAGATACACGGTTAGTCCAAAAAGTTAGCAATTCATTTTAAATGTTTGAAATTGTTAGGTCATTGGAAGTAAAATTGTACTGACATCTGAATTTTGCTTTTAATGCTTCGAATTTTACACTTAATATTGGCGATATTTTTGTATTAGCTGTCTGGATGTCTGTTCTACACAAAAACAAAAAGAGTGAAGGCAAAACATAGGCTTTGAACTTTGAACAAGGATAAAAAATGAAGGGTTGAAAATAATATTGATTCCTTAAGTGGGGTTAACTATTCTTCCTTTTTTTTTTTTATTCATTAGGCCTTACATTAAATCCACAGACCAAAAGAATTCTGCAATAACCTCGCTCGCATGAAAGGGGGATATTCAACCGTATTAATTAGTAAATATCATGTTGTTAATAAGGATCTCGCCAATCTTGAATGATTAATTGCAATGTTTATATAGTTGATTCGATGAACATTTTGTGCTTCGATTTTTTTCGTATAGCTAAGTTCTAGCTATGAAGTGTAAATATCCAAGAATTTGTTAAGGCTTCCTCCACAAATTGGAGCTGTAACCACGAACACATGTTAGGGCGTCTAAGTCGATTGCCCGGATTGGCTGTTGGATGCTTAAGTCATAGTTTGGAGATGGTGGAGACTAATGAAGTTTAGATAGGGGTAAAGAGTTCTTGCCCGCTGGGTGAGGATTGACAGATGATGACCAAACTATAAGTATCGATTGGTCATAATTAATGGCAACACATCATGACAACTATGATATGCGTTGACATGTGACGGTCAAACCGTCCACAGGGCTAATAGATGCTTTGTCTTTTAATAATTCCTCCAAAACGATAGCTTAAGTGGAGGTCTCTTGACTTGGTCTTGACTCAAAATCCGAGTTGCATCCTTTCATCAGGTGGGGTTACTATGGACACTTGACGGTTTAGTGGCTTGCCAAATCCATCATTATTCGAAACAATTGAAAGTCATTTATTGATAGCACTAGAGTGAAGTACCAGAGTCAAAGCAAAAGCATGGATGAATTGGCAACAACAAATGCTGTTCATTAATATTGTTATAGTAAGAATGGTCAAATAGTATCTTATATAAATAATAACAGCATAACTTACAAATTGCTCTCTACCTTATATGAGCATCCGCAACAGGGGATGAAACCTGCTCTCTCCACCAGCTAAACTTATGTGGTCACAATAGAAACTCGAAAACCCAAAAGCTTCTCCTCTTCATTGCCCCCGCTTACAAGAAACATAAACTGCACTTACGAAAATTGCAATGCATGGATGCTCTCACAGATTTTGTCCTTAAACTGAGATAGTAGGTTAACGCTGGACGCCTCTTTGGTAGACCTAGAATTTTCTCAAAAAGAAAGGGAGTGCAAAGCATATGAGCATGAGGGTGCTCTCACTTATTACGACGCTAATTATGCGGAAATAGCTACTCATGCATGAGAGTCTTGCATTTGATGGAGAGCCTTTGATCATTTCGTTGCTGCACCACAAACATGAGAATGCACGGGACCTTCCAGTCACCTCTCTCTCATGGAAGCAACGAAATTAGGTGTTTACATAAGGCAATGTACATGAAAGTCAACTGCTTTGTCTTAGATACCTATTGTCTAAATCATTCATTAGGTATAAAATACTCAATTGTGTCTCTCTAGCACTTGCCTATCATCTATTTCTTAATAGAACAAAAGGGGGGAAAGTGCAACAGAATATATATTGTAGATGTCTTCTGCAAAATCCCTTCACTTAGCTAACACATTACAAGGAAGTAACAGAACCAAGGAACTCACCTAAAAGCAGTACCTCTCATTCCATGGCATGCTCATTGTAAGTGTGTAACCTTTATCAATTGTGTGAAGTATCCAATCACACCAATGCCTCCCAAATCCTGCACATCGGTGAGGACTAGAAAAATAAGATCTCAATTCTCAAACCATTGGTAAAAGTGAAGCAACGTTTACACAAGAAGAATCTTGAAAACGAGTCCTCTTTATTACTTGGTTCATGAGCGGATACAAGGCAAACAAAAAAATTGCTTCACTGATAATTACGATAATCACTAAACTGTAGCTAAGGACTTCACTTTCATGGCACTCACCAGTCACCATGATAGGTGGGTTATCCAAAGTGAGTCAATCAAGCATCATATTTGCAAGGAATAACAAACCTGTAAACAACACAGCTTGTTTCGGCTTATCTATGGTAGCTAGTTTCTGTTGAAGCCTTTCAACTCGATCCTGTTGAAAAAGGAATAAGAAAAGGTAAAGAAAAAGAAGAGTGAGGAATTGGAAGTCGTCGCTGAATTATTGCCAAATCATAAATACAGCTTTTACAAGTAAATTTCAAATCAGTGTGCTCATGTCAATAGAAAATTGTTAAAGGAGACACTCATGGTCATAAAACTATCATATCATAATGATGAAAGAATGGAAAAACCTCTAAGAACTATAACTCATATAGTCAAAAGATGATCCTTAATAGTAGAAATACACCCTTTAACTAGATGTCCACTCACAACATATACTGTAGAGGAGAGCTTACAAAAATTTGACACTGATAAACTGACAACATGAGAAACCAGAGAATAACTGCTCTGGTTAAACTCAGGAAGTAACGCATACCTTGAATGATTTGGAACGACGAATGGAGGTATCTATCTGTAAGGACGTGGAGTAGGACTTCTCAGCTTCATCAAACTATTCCATGCCAGGAGAGCATTGCCTTGACAAATATAAGCTGGAGGAAAGAAAGAACATTTGCTTTAAAAATATAACATGAGCAAAAATTCTTACCAATATAGGAATCTCTCTTTCCTACTCTATTGCTGGTCCAAAACCACTGATGTAAGCAAGTACTGAGGTCTCTAATACCTAAAACACAAAATTTGGTGATCTTAAGGTTATATATTGATGGAGTATTGCATTTTAAAGAAAGATAATTCTCCCATTTCTTGAGATCATGGGCAAGGTGCAGTGGTAAAGGTTTTAGAAAATCTGAATAAGAGATTGCATTCGGATTGCTCAAGAAGCAGGTCAGACCCTTTACTACTTAACACAATGTAGATGTTAAAATCATGCACCTGCAGTAAATTATGTGAATCTTGTTACCTAAACAGCACTTGCCCCGTCTCCTTCCCCTTTCCCTCCCTATCAATGAAATCAGAAGGGGCTACGGGTTCAGTTTTTAGATTTATTCCTGAGATCGAGCTATTGACGCTTATTTTCCATCTTAAAGAGCCCCACTTGAGTTGCCCATTCCCAACCTCGCAACAGATCTGAACAAAGCATAAACCTTTAATTGATAAATCTTCAAGAACCTAACTATAGTCGCACATTTCCAACCTTGCAACTAGACCCGTTAAACGGGTGGGTTGGGTCAGGTTTGGGTCAGGTTTGGGTCGGGTCATAAATGATCCAACCCAAATCGATCCATTTAACCCATTTACGACCCATTTATTACAATGCAAAATTTTTGACCCATACCCGACCCGACCCGTACCCGACTCATACCCGATCCATTTAACGAAACCTAAAAAATTATATATATATTTTAAAAATGATATTGCTAAAATGGTTTTATACAATACAAATTTAATGGACAATTTTTATAATTTTTAAAATAATTATTTTAAAAAAATCGAATTTTAATTATTTTTTATATTTTAAAAATTAATTTTTAATTATTTTATTTTTATTTTTAAGAATATAATATTTATTTTTATTTTTCTTCTTCTTCTTCTTCTTCTTCTTCTTCTTCTTTAGTTGGCCACCGGCCACGACGACTGCCAGTGGCCCGCCATAGGCAAGCCTCGAGCTCGCCCGACGCCGGCGAGCTCGAGTCTCGCTAGATCGGCGAGGCTCCAGATCCGGCGAGCTCGAGGCTCGTCGACGTCGGGTGAGCTTGAGCTCGCCCCCTCGTCGAATCTGGCGAGGCTCGAGCCTCGCCCGATGCTGCTCGCCGTCGGCGAGCTCGAGGCTCGCCCGGTCGATCGTCGGCCATCATCGTGTCGGCGGCCGGAGGAAGAAGAAAGAAAAAAAGAAAAGAAAATTAAAATAAAAAATATTTATAATTCGGTTTTTATAAAAAAAAAAATATTGTAAAGTTAAAGAGAGGAGAGAGAGATGGTGAGGTTTTGAGTGAAAATAAATAGGTTCATTTTTAATGGATTGATAAATGGATCATAAATGAGTCAGTTTTCTAACCTATTTAAAACCCATATATCTTAGTCTTGACCCATTAAAACCCATTATGGGTGCTTTATGAAAGAAAGCTTGACCCATTAATGACCCATTTAACCATAAATGGGTTGTGCAACCCATTTAACACCTCTACTTGCAACAGATCTGAATGAATGTTAAACCTCTAATTCATAAATCTTCAAGAGCCGCACTATAGTTGCACCTTCCCACCTTTTCAGCAACAGCTTGGTTTATATAATCAAAATGAAATGTTAACACGAATCTCTTATTCATCCATAAAAGCGCCATGTTTAGTGCAAACTCGTTCACATCATTAGCATAATCAACACCAACACAGTAAAGGGGGTAAAATCTCATCTTGGAATAATTGTTACGTAGTGGCGACAAACCTAGAAAGTTCACCATCAAACTGGGCGGGATGCAGAAAATGTCTCAACTTTAGATGATAGGAATTGATGGACCAAACCATCTTTATACATCACATGTATCCCACCGCGTGTTCTCATTACAATAGCCTGCGCAACAAAGGAATAACTGTCATGAATTACCGTTTCTCCATCTACTCCATAGAATCAGCTACGGTCTATATAATCATTTGAAAATAGACCATCAATGCACTCATTCTCTAATCTCTATCAGCGAATGCTTCAAAATAAGAAAGAGCAACCCAATTCAACCACCAATTAACCCACGACACACGACCGTTTTCCTAACGATGTGATCAATGCTAGCGACTCTCCTGGACAAAACCAAAAGGTCCAACACCCATTACGAAATGTCACATTAAACAATAGTTATCACTTACCACTTATGGCCCCTGAAAATTTAAGGTTGATGAACCCTTACTATAGGGCCACCAATATGCTAACAGCGGAAAATTTCTCGATAAAAAGTATGCAATAACTAAGTAATGCATCGCAAGTCGTTTAGAGGTTTGTCTATAATGAGAATTGTATTGGTGATTTTGTCAAGAATAGGTGATCCTTTTACAATTAGATCAACCACTTTAGAGGTGATTGACTCTAATGTGATCTGGCTATAAGATACTTAGTCATCCAATTATTTAATTGAATCACTGTAGTCTCTTTGAATGGTGGAGTGGAGTTCATGCATCTTTTCTGATGGGGACTGACACGAGTTCTTTTGTCGACATTGATCTTGTGCACGTTGCAACTGATTTTCTCATATTAAGGGTAAGATCACAACTTGAATCTTAAAAGTTACATTAATTATTAGGCTTGCACGTTGCGCGGGATTAAAGCTAAAGCTCGTTAGTAAGAATAACTTGCATATCAAACTTAACAGACATGTTGATATCATGGTTTAATTTTTCAACCTACACGTGTAATTAGGTGATGCCTTTGAATTGTATAAACCTATGTCAACTGCTAGAGTTTTGTAGTGAGGATTTTATTTCCTTGTAATCGACGAACAATAAGAGTGTTGTAAGTTACTTGAAAAAAAAAAAAAAAAAAAACTTATTTTCTTTGCGATCCGAAAGTACACTACATGCATAGTGGGTCTTATCAATGGATGCCCTAGAGCATCGGCTTAATGAAGAGTCGGAATAACAATTTTCAGGACACCTTGGAAAATTGAAGAATTACCCATTTTAACAAAGCCACTCACTTATTTGACCCCCCACCCCCCAAAAAAAAAAAAAAAAAAAGCTGCTCACTTCAAATAGTAAATTTCATATCCAAAACAAGGGGCCCAATGGACACTCTTCAACATTTTCCTTGTATTAAAGAGTGTTCTCATAGCAAATAGTTAGTCAACCATGTAAGGAAATTATTAACATTGTCATTTTCGACGTACAGACTTGTTTGAAAATTCAACCTTTATGTTGTGAATACACATAACGAGAAGCGTCTCTAGGACATAGTCAACATGGACTGATATTCATTTTAATAGGAGAATTACTAAAAAAGTCATAACCTATTATAATTATATTAATTCAGTTCTAATTTTTTTTGTCAATTTAGTATTAAAACTTTTATAATTATGCCAATTTAGTCCATCCAATCAATTTTAACCAACTGGTGCTAACGTGGACAATTTTTAATAATTTTTATTTTCTTCAAATTTTTTTATTAATTTTTTAATTTTCCTCTCGTTTTTCTCTTCTACCTTCTTTCGCTTCTTTTCCTACGGTGGCTACTGAGGCTTCGACAAGGGCTTCGCGGCCCTCGCCGGCCACTATGGGGAAAAAATGGAAAAGAAGGAAGAGGAGAAAAATAAAAAATAATTAATAATTAATAATTTTTTTCTAGGTCTACATCGAAATTAATAAAATAAAATTTTCTAAAAAAAAAAAATATGATAAAAAAATTTTCTAGGTCTACATCGATTGAGCGATTGGCATCTGCAAATTTTCCACATATTTTTTCTCCTCTCGCGCACTATCTTCCATTGCAATCTTTTTCTTTTGATTTCTTAGTGTCAAACTACGTATCATCCAATATCCTATGTCACTTCCTTTTAACTAATACACAACAGGACACCTCCGTAGACATGCTCGAACAAAATTATCTAGAAATGCACCTTAACCACATAATGACAATGGAAAAACATATTTTCTTAGACATTTAGTCAATTAAGGGTTATTCGATGCAGAATTATCAATGCTCAAACTAAATATTAGCGCAGATCCTTTCAGACATACTTATAGTAATTATATATCTTTTAAGAAAAACATAACTCGATAAAACCCACCAAAATAAGACAAAAATTAAGTTTTCCTCTTTTACGTTAGTGTTCAACGACCTTTAATTTTGTGAAAGCGTATCTTTTAAAACAAAAGAGAATGCCTGAAATCTAAATTCAAAAGTACTTTATAGATTAGAATCGATCTAGTGTGCAAGAAGACTCCAAAATGCTCTTTTGCTTTTTCTTTTTTCTTTTTTTCAAGTGGAATATATCGTGTTGTTGGGAAAATTGTCAAACCTATTGCAATTATATCAATTGAGTCTTAAATCTTATAATTTTGTCTATTAATTTTTAAAACTTTTCATGTTTAGTCAATTGAGTCTATTTGGTCGATTTTGGTTGAAAATCGTTGACGATTGCTAGGGACCCTTGCTTGGTCTAGGTGAGGCCACGAACCCCTCGCCTAGGGGTGTGGCTAGTGAGGGTGTCACAGTTCTCGCCCATCGTCGGCAATAGCCCGGCCCACCAAGTGGGGGTTATCGGCCCTCACTAGTGACTAGTGATGGTCGGCCGGTGAACTCATTGACCAGAGTTGGAAAAACAAGGAAGAAAAGAAAAAACAAAGGAAAAATAACAAATAAAATAAAAATTCAAAATACAAAAAAAATATTTAAAATATTAGTACAAATTACCTATATGAGTGTCGGATGTGCCATGTGAGATAGACAACATCCACGTTAGCGATTTCTAGCTACATTTTGCTGAATGGATTCAATTGGTAAAATTAAAAAGTTTAGAACTGAATTGATAAAAGTGTAATACTACACTACATTTATGATTTTTTGGACAATTAATTAAAAAAAATTCAATTACAAGGATATGTTATGTACTACGTACCATTGCAGCAACACAAATTAAGAAAAATTAATAAGAACTTTTAATTTTAATACTCCGTACTCGATATTGCAACTTTAAAATTTTCCTAAATTAGATCTTGCCACCATACAACTAACTATGGCCAAGTCTACTTTACAGTTATGAGAAAACATTAAAAAAAGACTTGCTCCCGAATCAATTCATACACCGCCCGTCTACAAAAGATAAACCCATTTGAAACTTTCCAATAGTTATTTCAAAAAAGAAATAAAAAAATTTCCTTAAAAAATCATTGGTTTTGAAAAAAGGCGGACCACCGGCAATTCTTAATATCATAGCACCAAAACAATTTGGATCCTTTCTTTCCTTTTTCCAATAAATGTGCCAACCTATTTAATCGTGATAAAATTAATCCTTTCATGAATTTTAACAAACCATATTCTTTAAAAAAAAAAAAAGTTCTGAAAACAAAACGTCTTTGTTCAACCCGTCCTATTTTTCCATGTAACCTTTACCTTATGTGCACATGCCTTTATAACTTTTCCGACGCATGAAATTTTGCCGGCAAATTGAATCCGAATTTTGCGATATGTGTAAAAATAAATAAATAAATAAATGAGGCAATTAAAAAAAATGATGGACGGATAACAAATAATCGCCGTAGAAAAGGCCTCAATTTGATTGGGCCTGTTCCGTTCATCCAGATAACTGTGGCCGAAGCCCATAGATATGGATCTAATTTGGCCCATTCAGTTTGGGCTCCAAACTCAGCCCATTAGTTTGGCTAGTAAAACAAGTGGAACCCATCCTCTAGGGGTAAATATGGTCCGGGTTGGGTTGGTTCACCCCTAACCCTAGGACCAACCCGCACAGTGCCGGTTCTCAATTTTTGGAACCGAGGACCAACCCTATTAAGCTTGGGACCAAAGACCGGACCGACCCAATGGGTTCGGTCCGGTTTTAGGGTCAATCTGCGATTAATCGATAATTTTTTATTTCATTTTTTGTACTCCTTAAAAAAGCGATTAGGGACCGAACTAACCCAATGAGTTCGGTCCAAATTCAGGATCAACCTAGGACCAATCAATTTTTTATTTCATTTTTTGTACTCCTTAAAAAAACAATTGAGGAACGAATTGACCCAATGAGTTCAATCCGGTTTTAAGGTCAATCTAGGACCAACCAATAATTTTTTATTTCATTTTTGTACTCCTTAAAAGGGCAATCGAGAACCATACCGACCAAATGGGTTCGACGATCAGCGAAATCAGCTAAGAAAGGCAAGTGGTGAGGGTCAAGTGAGGTGAGTATTGAACATAATGAGCATTGAATGTCGAGCGGGAAGCAACAAGCCAAGTGAGCATCGAACGGCGAGAGGCACGAGTAACCCAAAGCGAGCAAGATGAGTGTCAAGTGGTGAGCGGAGAAGTTGTTTCTTTCGATTTTGGCAAATTGAATATTAAGAGTATAAATTAGAAATAAGAGAACGAATACTAGAAGATGATGTTATAAGGAGTTGTCTATGCCTTTTTGGATGCCGTGAGGATTCCTCATAAAAACATTTTCCCCCTTCGTAAATTATGATTATTGACGCCGTAAAAGACATTAAAAATCTAAGTTATTAAAAAATAATGCAAAATTTCTTAAACTCCTCACTAAAGAGCTGTTTAATATTTTTTTTTTTTTTTCGGTCTGTTTCATATTGTTAACGCTAAGGTTTTCTTTATATAAAAAAATTATAAGTAATATATATATATATATATATATAGTCAATGTTGATCCAAGTTGAACCGACCAGGAACTTTCAAGACTAAGAATCAACTTGCACAATACTGATCCATGAATTTTAGAACCAAGAACTGACTTAATTTCCCTGGGAACTAGACCAAGATCGACAGGGTTGGGCCGGTCCGGGTTGGTCGAGGTTGACCTGGACCGACGCTCACCCTGTGGCATCCTGCATTCCCTTGTTATTTCACTATCTCTGGAACGACAGACGAACACCCAAGGGACGACGCCCGCGACCAAGAAACCCGCCGTCGGCTGGCCGGTCACCGGCGTTCGCCGACGACCGCCTTACACCATTCGTACACATCCGTCAAAGAAGCGAGAGCCGAAAAAATCTTGTGGATCGCAAATTCTCCTCCCGTCTTTGAGCTTTGTCTCCGTTGTTTCTGAAGGGTGTCCGGGGCATCATCGATCACCACCCGTCTTCAAGGTTCTAAAGGTGCAGCAGTTGCAGTGCTCTGTAGCGTTGACCCACCGACGACGAATTTCTTGGGAATTCCGGTTCTCAGTTCCGTCGGGGGTGTTCCTGGTCATGGCATCTACCAGGTACGAGAGTAGATTCTCAATTTTAATGTGGTCGAGGCCCATGTGAAATTCGTCTCTGGTTAAAGCTTCATCAGTGTTTCGAATGTGCATTGAGCCTGTGGTGATGACCTGATGGTGATTCTTGGCCTTTTACGTGAGTGGAAGTTCATTACTCGAAGTGCATGCCACTTATTCGATGAAATGTCTGAGTGAAAGCAGAATGCATGTTCTCTGAAGGCATGTGTTAAATGTGATTTGTTTGAGGCTCATGTGAAATTCGTCTCCGTTAAAAGCTTTATCAATGTCTCGAATGTGCATTGAAGCTGTATTCATGACCTGATAGTGATTCTTGGCCTTATATGTGAGCGGAAGTACATTACTCAAAGTGCATGCCACTTATTCGATGAAATGTCTGAGTGAAGTCAGAATGCATCTTCTCTGAAGGAAACAAGTTCAAGAAGGCATGTGTTGATGGGATTTGTGTGAGATAAGCAGATTCTTTAAATATTAAACCTGATTTGGATGCGCAATGAGGTACCTGATAGTCTTCCTGATCTTTCTCCATTCTGATTTTCTATCTCCCTTGTCGGATTCTGCTTTGAATTTAGTATGGCCAGAAACTGGGCAGAGCTCCCACAAGAGTTGTTACAACTATGCTCCCACCTCCTTTGTCTGAAGAATTTATCGGCGTTCCGAGCAGTGTGCCGCTCATGGCAATCCGCTGCTGTCAAAGAGTGGAGCGATGTCCCATGGTTGATGCTCACAGAAAAAATTGGGATGCCGCAGCGTGAGTTTTTCTGCCTCTCATGTCAGCAGGTTCACAAAAAGCTGTTGCCAGAAGTGATGGCGAATGGATATTTCTCTTTGCGAGGTTGGGTGTTGACAACCAGCAGAGACGGGGAATTCCACATGCTAAGGAATTCCATGTCGCGTTACAGTCATATTATTAAGCTTCCCAATTGGAATAAGTTCCCCAACATCGAAGCTTTGCCTTTCTTTGATGTTGAATTCGTCCGTAAGTTCGTCCTATCTGATAGCCCTACTACATCTTCAGATTACAAGGTCATGGTCATCTATGACACTGGACAGTTAGGGCTTTGGAAACCCGGCAAAGAGGAGTGGACGGCAGTGAACTCCCCCACAGATGAATTTTACGATGTCATATATTATAAGGGGTCCTTTGTTGCTGTCGATTATGAGGATAGGATATCGAGGTGCGATGTGGATGGACCAACTCCATTTGAGGCTCGAGTAGTTTTCCGGATGCCACAAAGACTCCCAGAATTCAAGGATGAGTATCCCCCAGGATCCTTTTGGTATGTGAATCAAGTGTATCTAGTGCAATCAACAACGGGATCTCTGTTGTTTGTGTCACTACAGGAACGACTAACATCTACCATAGCCTTTCGATTCCGTGTTCTTGAGATTGACCTGGATACTCAAATGTGCACAGAAGTTGAGAACTTGGAGAACACGTCCCTCTTCTTGGGCCACAATTCTTCCTTCTCTTTGGAAGTCGATGAAGATCATCTCATCAAGCCGAATTGCATTTATTTTACTTACTCTCGTCTCTCATCGTCTGAGTTTAATGAAGACGGAGGAGACACAGGCATGGGAATATACCACCTCGAAGATGGTACGGTCGAGCTGCATGTCAAGGAGAAATCTTCTCCTTTGCTTTGGATCGAACCATGCTTTTAAGCCATAGCTAAAAAGTTTGGCTTGTTAACACTAATGAAGTAAGCAGATTAGTGAAATGACAAGATAGATACACGGTTGGTACAGAAAGTTAGCAATTCTTTTTATGAACACGAAATTGTTAGGTCATTGGAAGTAAAATTGTACTGAAATCTGAATTTGTGCTTTCGATACTTCGAATTTTACATCTAGTGATGACGTCTGGGTGTTTTCTTTCTATTGTTTTATCTCTTCTGCTGCCTTGCATGATATATCGTGTTGGTTCTACACAAAAAACAAAATCGAGTGAAGGCAAAACATAGGGTTTGAACTTTGAACAGGGAAAAACAATGGAGGGTCGAAAATATATTGACTCATTAGGTGTGGTTAACTATTTTTCTTCTCTTTTATACATTAGGGCCTTATATTTTCGAGTGAACAATAAAAAGAATTCTACAAGAACCTTGGTTGCATGAAAGAGCGGAATAATTTAACTGTATTTTCTGAATTTCTACACTACACATTTCAAGTGACATACATTTTCGAGTAAACGATGAAAAGCAAATCATTATGGACAGTGAAATTAGTAAATATCGATGTTGTCAATAAGCATCTCACCAATCTCGAATGATTAATTGCAATATTTATATATTTGATTCGATGAGGATTTTGTGTTTCGATTCTTTTCGTATAAGCTAAGTTCTAGCTGTTAAGTGTAAATATCCAAGGATCTGTTAAGGCTTCCTCCACCAATTGGAGCTGCAACCATGAACGCAGGTTACGGCATTCGAGGTGGTTGCCTAGATTGGCCCTCGGATGCTTAAGTCGTAGTTTGGAGGATAGCGGAAACTTATGAAGCTTAGATAGAGGCAAAGAGTTCTTGTCCGTCGGGTGAGGATCGATAGATGATGACCAAACTGTAAGCATCAATTGGTTATAACTAATGGCAATATATCATGACAACTATAATATATCATGACATGTGATGGTCAAATCGTCCAATGAGCTAATATATGCTTAGTCTTTTAATAATTCCTCCAAAAGGATAGCTTAAGTGGCCTTATTGATGTACTTCCTGCCAAGATGACCGGTCTTGACTTGGTCTAGGGTCACCATGAGAAATCCATCATTATTAGAAACAATCAAAAGTCATTCATTGAGAGAGAGAGAGATAAAACATGGATGATGGATTGGCAACAGCAAATCTTGTTGATTAATATTGGTTTTAGTCAGAATAGTCAAATAGTATTTTATATAACTAATAACAGCATGACCCACGAACTGCTCTCTACCTTATATGAGCATCAGCAACAGGAGATGAAACTCGCTCTCTCCACCAGCTAAACTTATGCGGTCACAACAGAAACTCGAAAACCCTCTTCATTGTCCCCGCTTACAAGAAACACATATTGCACTTACGGAAATTGCAATGCACGGATGCTCTCACAGATTCTGTCCTTAAACTAAGGAATAGTAGTATAACGCTGGATGCCTCTTTGGTAGACCTAGAATTTTCTCAAAAAGAAAAGGAGTGCAGAGCATTTGAGCATGAGTGTGCTTTCCGTTTATTATGACACTAATTATGCGGAAATAGCCACTCATGCATGAGAGTCTTGCATTTGATGGAGAGCCTTGATCATTTCGTTGCTGCACCACAAGCATGAGAATGCAAGGGACCTTCCAGTCACCTCTCTCTCATGAAAGCAACCAAATTAGGTGTTTACATAAGGCAATGTACACGAAAGTCAATTGCTTTGTCTTATATACCTGTTGTCTAGATTATTCATTAGGTATAAAATTGTCAATTGCATCTCTCTAGAACTTGCCTGTCATCTATTTCTTAATAGAACAAAAGAGGGGAAAGTACAACAGAACAGATAATGTAGAAATCTTATGCAAAGTCCCTTCACTTCTTTGACACATTACAAGTAACAGAACGAAGGAACTCACCTAAAAGCAGTACTTCTCATTCTTTGGCAAGCTCATTTTAAGTGTGTAACCTATATCAATTGTGTGAAGAACCTAGTCACACCAATGCATGCCAAATCCTGCACATCGGTGAGGACTAAAAAAAATAAGATCTCAGTTCTCAAACCATAGGTAAGAGTGAAGCAATGTATACACAAGAGGAATCTTGAAAACGAGTCCTTTTTATTACTTGCTTCACGAGCGGATACAAGGCAACAAAAAAAGTGCTTCACCGATAATTACGATAATCACTAAACTGCGGCTAAGAACTTCACTTTCATGGCACTCACCAGTCACAATGACAAGTGGGTTATCCAAAGCGAGTCAATCAAGCATAATGATTTGCAAGGAATAACAAACCTGTAAACAACACAGCTTGATTCGGCTTATCTATGGTAGCTAGTTTCTGTTGAAGCCTTTTGACTCGATCCTGTCGAAAAAGGAATAAGAAAAGGTAAAGAAAAAGAAGAGTGAGGAATCAAAAGTCATCACTGAATTATTACCAAATCATAAATACAGCTTTTACAAGTAAATTTCAAATTAGTGTGTTCATGTCGACAGAAGATTGTTAAAAGGAGACACTCATGGTCATAAATTGTCATATCATAATGATGAAAGAATGGAAAAACCTCTAAGAACCATAACTCATATCGTCAAAAGATGATCCTTAATAGTAGAAATACATCCTTTAACTAGATGTCCACTCACAGCATATACTATAGAGGAGAGCTTACAAAAATTTGACATTGATAAACTGACAACGTGAGAAACCAGAAAATAACTGCTCCTAGAATGATTTGGAACGACGAATGGAGGTATCTATCCATAAGGACGTGGAATAGGACTTCTCAGCTTCATCAAACTATTCCATTGCCATGAGAGCATCGCCTTGACATTTATAAGCTGGAGGAAAGAAAGAACATTTGCTTTAAAAATATAACATGAGCAAAAATTCTTGCCAATATAGGAATCTCTCTTTCCCACTCTATTGCTGGTCCAAAAACACTGATGTAAGCAAGTACCAAGGTCTCTAATACCTAAAACACAAAATTCGGTGATCTTAAGGTTATATATTGATGGAGTATTGCATTTTAAAGAAAGATAATTCTCCCATTTCTTGAGATCATGGGCAAGGTGCAATGGTAGAGGTTTTAGAAAATCTGAAGAAGAGATTGCGTTCTGACTGCTCAAGAAGCAGGTTAGACCCTTTACTACTTAACATAATGTAGATGATAAAATCATGCACCTGCAGTAAATTATGTGAATCTCGTTACCTAAACAACACTTGCCCCGTTTCCTTCCCCTTTCCCTCCTTATTAGTGAAATCAGAAGGGGCTATAGGTTCAGTTTTTAGATTTATTCCTGGGATCGAGCTGTTGATGCTTCTTTTCCATCTTAAAGAGCGGACTTGAGTTGCCCATTCCCAACCTCACAACAGATCTGAACAAAGCATAAACCTCTAATTGATAAATATTCCAGAACCTAACTATAGTTGCACATTTCCAACCTCGCAACAGATTTGAACGGAAGTTAAACCTCTAATTTATAAATCTTCAGAAGAACTGAACAAAACTTAAACCTCTAATTCACAAATCTTCAAGAGCTGCACTATAGTTGCACCTTCCCACCTTTTCAGCAACAGCTTGGTTTATATAATCAAAATGAAATGTTAACATGAATCTCTTCTTCATCCACATAGGCGCAACGTTTAGCGCAAACTTTTTCACATGTAAACTCTCATCTTGGAATAATTGTTACGTAGCGGCGACAAACCTAGAAAGTTCACCATCAAATTGTGGCGGGATGCAGAAAATGTCTCAACCTTAGATGATAGGAATTGATGGACCAACTGGTCTTTATACATCACATGGATCCCAGCGTGTCGCCTCATTGCTATAGACTGCGCAACAAAGGAACAACCGTCATGAATTACCGTTTCTCCATCTACTCCATAGAATTAGCTACAGTCTGTTTAATCATTTGAAAATAGACCATCAATGCACTCATTCTCTAATCTCTATCAGTGAATGCTCCAAGATAAGAAAGAGCAACCCAATTCAATCACCAGTTAACCCACGATACACAGCCGTTTCCCTAACGACGTGATCAATGCTAGCGACTCTCTTGGACAAAACCAAAAGGTCCAACAGCTATTACGAAATGTCACATTAAACAATAGCTATCACTTACCACTTATGGCCCCCAAAAATTTAAGGTTGATGAGCCCTTACCATAGGGCCACCAATATGCTAACAAGGGAAAATTTCTCGATAAAAAGTATGCAATAACTAGGTAATGCAATGCAAGTTGTTTAGACATTTGTCTACAATGAGAATCGTATTGGTGACTTCGTTGAATATAGGTGATCCTTTTACAATTAGATCAACCACTTTAGAGGTGATTGACTCTAATGTGATTTGGCTATAAGATACTTAGTCATCCAATTATCTAATTGAATCACTGAAAGAAATTCGAAGAAATGGAAAACATTGAAAGAATACTTTATCTGATTCATAATACAATTGCTCAAATCATTGTAGTCTCTTGGAATGGTGGAGTGGAGTTCATGCATCTTTTTTGATGGGGACTGACATGAGTTCTTTTGTCGACATTGATCTTGTGCACGTTGCAACTGATTTTGTCATATTAAGGGTAAGATCACAACTTGAATCTTAAAAGTTACATTAATTATTAGGCTTGCACGTTGCGCGGGATTAAAGCTAAAGTTCGTAAGTAAGAACAACTTGCGTATCAAACTTAACAGACATGTTGATGTCATCGTTTAAATTTTCAACCTACACTTGTAATTAGGTGATGCCTTGGAATTGTATAAACCTGTGTCAACTGCTTGAGTTTTGTAGTGGGGATTTTATTTCCTTACAATCGACAAACAATAAGAATGTTGTAGGTTACTTGAAAAAAAAAAAAAAACCCTTATGTTCTCTACGGTCCGAAAGTACACTACATGTGTCAAGGGTCTTATCAATAGATGCCCCTAGAGCATCGGCTTAATGAAGAGTCGGAATAACAATTTTCAGGACACCTTAAAAAAAATTGAAGAATTACCCATTTTAATAAAGCCACTCACCTATTTGACCAAAAAAAAAAAAACAAGAAGTTGTTCACTTCAAATAGCAAATTTCATATCCAAAACAAGGGGCCCAATGGACACTCTTTAACATTTTCCTTGAATTAAAGAATGCTCTTATAGCAAGTCGTTAGTCAACCATGTAAGGAAATTATTAACATTGTCATTTTCGACGTACTAACTTGTTCAAAAATTCAACTTTTATGTTGTGAGTACACATAACAAGAAGCGTCTTTAGGACAATTAACATGAACCGATATTCATTTTAATAGGAGAATTACTAAAAAAGTCATAACCTATTGTAATTGTATTAATTTAGTTTTAATTTCTTTTTTTGTCAATTCAGTCTTAAAACTTTTACAATTATGCCAATTTAGTTCATCCGGTCAATTTTGGCCAAATGGCACTAACATGGATAATTTTTAATAATATTTTATTTTCTTCGAATTTTTTTATTAATTTTTTAATTTTCCTTTTCTTGTTTCTCTTCTTCCTTCTTTTCCTTCTTTTCCTACGGTGGCTAGTGAGGCTTCGATGTGGTCTTCGCGGCCTTCGTTGGCCACTGTGGAGAAAAAAATGGAAAAGAAGGAAGAGGAGAAAAAAAATAAAAGAAAAAATGAATTAATAATTAATAATTTTTTGGTTGAAATTAATAAAACAAAATTTTCTAAAAAATAAAATATTTTAAAAAAAATTTCCATGTCTACGTCGACTAAAAAATTGGCGTCCATGTCAGTATCAACTATTGTACTAACGGGGCAAAATTGACCAGATGAACTAAATTGACACTAGTGTAAAAGGTTTAGGATTAAATTGACTTAAAATGTTTATGATTGAATTAACACAATTATAATAGGTTTATGATTTTTTAAATAATTTTCTCCTATTTAATCAAGGGATAAAGAAGAGGCAAGATCATCATTAATTTATGTTTCTAACCCTCCAAGATAATCACAAATAAGAGGTGGAATAATATTTTTTTTGCACCAAAGGTCGGCATCATTGATTGGAATTGAAATTGAGATACTCATGGTGACTTTTCACGAATTGGAGAGATCCATATGCAAATTTTCCACATATTTTTCTCCTCTCGCGCACTATCTTCCATTGCAATCTTTTTCTTTTGATTTCTTAGTGTCAAACTACGTGTCATCCAATATCCTATGTCACTTCCTTTTAACTAATACACAACAGGACACCTCCGTAGACATGCTCGAACAAAATTATCTAGAAATGCACCTTAACCACATAATGACAATGGAAAAACATATTTTCTTAGACATTTAGTCAATTAAGGGTTATTCGATGCAGAATTATCAATGCTCAAACTAAATATTAGCGCAGATCCTTTCAGACATACTTATAGTAATTATATATCTTTTAAGAAAAACATAACTCGATAAAACCCACCAAAATAAGACAAAAATTAAGTTTTCCTCTTTTACGTTAGTGTTCAACGACCTTTAATTTTGTGAAAGCGTATCTTTTAAAACAAAAAGAGAATGCCTGAAATCTAAATTCAAAAGTACTTTATAGATTAGAATCGATCTAGTGTGCAAGAAGACTCCAAAATGCTCTTTTGCTTTTTCTTTTTTCTTTTTTTCAAGTGGAATATATCGTGTTGTTGGGAAAATTGTCAAACCTATTGCAATTATATCAATTGAGTCTTAAATCTTATAATTTTGTCTATTAATTTTTAAAACTTTTCATGTTTAGTCAATTGAGTCTATTTGGTCGATTTTGGTTGAAAATCGTTGACGATTGCTAGGGACCCTTGCTTGGTCTAGGTGAGGCCACGAACCCCTCGCCTAGGGGTGTGGCTAGTGAGGGTGTCACAGTTCTCGCCCATCGTCGGCAATAGCCTGGCCCAGACCAAGTGGGGGTTATCGGCCCTCACTAGTGACTAGTGATGGTCGGCCGGTGAACTCATCGACCAGAGTTGGAAAAACAAGGAAGAAAAGAAAAAACAAAGGAAAAATAACAAATAAAATAAAAATTCAAAATACAAAAAAAATATTTAAAATATTAGTACAAATTATCTATATGAGTGTCGGATGTGCCATGTAAGACAAACAACATCCACGTTAGCGATTTTCAGCTAAATTTGACCGAATGAATTCAATTGGTAAAATAAAAAAGTTTAAAACTGAATTGATAAAAGTGTAATACTACACTACATTTACGATTTTGTGGACAATTAATAAAAAAATTCAATTACAAGGATATGTTATGTTCTACGTACCATTGCAGCAACACAAATTAAGAAAAATTAATAAGGTCTTTTAATTTTAATACTCCGTACTTGATATTGCAACTTTAAAATTTTCCTAAATTAGATCTTGCCACCATACAACTAACTATGGCCAAGTTTGTTTACAGTTATTAGAAAAAAGAAAAAAGAAAAAGACTTGCTCCTGAATCAATTCATACACCGCCCGTCTACAAAAGATAAACCCATTTGAAACTTTCCAACAGTTATTTCCAAAAAATAAATAAATAAAACATTCCTTAAAAAATCATTGGTTTTGAAAGAAGGCGGACCACCGGCAATTCTTAATATCATAGCACCAAAACAATTTGAATCTTTTCTTTCCTTTTTCCAATAAATGTGTCAACCTATTTAATCGTGATAAAGTTAATCCTTTCATGAATTTTAACAAATCATATTCTCTCAAAAAAAAAAAAGTTCCGAAAACAAAACGTCTTTGTTCAACCCGTCCTATTTTTCCATGTAACCTTTACCTTATGCGCACATGCCTTTATAACTTTTCCGACGCATGAAATTTTGCCGGCAAATTGAATCCGAATTTTAGCGATATGTGTAAAAATAAATAATAAATCAATGGCGCAATTAAAGAAAAATGATGGACGGATAACAAATAACCGCCGTAGAAAAGGCCTC
The DNA here is from genome assembly GCA_014182515.1 of Eucalyptus microcorys. NCBI lineage: Eukaryota > Viridiplantae > Streptophyta > Magnoliopsida > Myrtales > Myrtaceae > Eucalyptus > Eucalyptus microcorys. Next base: position 30,099,343 of record CM024569.1, read on the forward strand.
AATCTGATTGGGCCTGTTCCGTTCATCCAGATAACTGTGGCCGAAGCCCTTAGATTTTTGATATTAATTTCGCTCGCTCTCTCTTCAACGACAGACGAACGCCCAAGGGACGACGCCCGCGACCAAGAAACCCACCGTCAGCTGGCCGGTCACCGGCGTTCGCCGACGACCGCCTTCCACAATTCGTACACATCCGTCAAAGAAGCGAGAGCCGAAAGAATCTTCTGGATTCCGTCTTTGAGCTTTTTCTCCGTTGCTTCTGAAGGGTGTCCGGGGCATCATCGATCACCGCCCGTCTTCAAGTTTCTAAAGGCGCAGCGGTTGCAGTGCTCTGCAGCGTCGACCCACCGGCGACGACTTTCTTGGGAATCCCGGTTCTCAGTTCGATCGGGGGTGCTCCTGGTCATGGCATCTACCAGGTACGAGAGTAGATTCTCAATTTTAATATGGGTAATCGAGTCTGAGAAATGTGGTCGAGGCCCTTGTGAAATTCGTCTCTGGTTAAAGCTTCATCAGTGTTTCGAATGTGCATTGAGCCTGTGGTGATGACCTGATAGTGATTCTTGGCCTTTTACGTGATCGGAAGTTCATTACTCGAAGTGCATGCCACTTATTCGATGAAGTGTCTGAGTGAAAGCAGAATGCATGTTCTCTGAAGGCATGTGTTAATGTGATTTGATTGAGGCTCATGTGAAATTCTTCTCTGTTAAAAGCTTTATCAATGTCTCAAATGTGCATTGAAGCTGTAGTCATGACCTGATAGTGATTCTTGGCCTTATATGTGAGCGGAAGTTCATTACTCAAAGTGCATGCCGCTAATTCGATGAAATGTCTGAGTGAAGTCAGGATGCATGTTCCAAGAAGGCATGTGTTGATGTGATTTGTGTGAGATAAGCAGATTCTTTAAATATTAAACCTGATTAAATTGCACAATGAGGTAGCCGAAAGTCTTCCTGATCCTTTTCCATTCTGATTTTCTATCTCCCTTGTTGGATTCTGCTTTGAACTTAGTATGACGAGAAACTGGGCAGAGCTCCCACAAGAGTTGTTACAACTATGTTCCCAGCGCCTTTGTCTGAAGAATTTATCGGCGTTCCGAGCAGTGTGCCGTTCGTGGCAATCTGCTGCTGTCAAAGAGAGGAGCAATGTCCCATGGTTGATGCTCACAGACAAAAAGGGGATGCCATGGCATGAGTTTTTCTGCCTCTCATGTCAGCAAGTTCACAGGAAGCTGTTGCCAGAAGTGATGGCAAATGGATATTTCTCTTCGCGAGGTTGGGTGTTGACAACCAGCAGAGATGGGGAATTCCACATGCTAAAGAATCCCATGTCACATTACAGTCATATTATTAAGCTTCCCAATTGGAATAAGTTCCCCAACGTCGAAGCTTTGCCTTTGTTTGATGTTGGATTCGTCCGTAAGTTTGTCCTAACTGATAGCCCTACTACATCTCCAGATTACAAGGTCATGGTCATCTATGACACTGGACAGTTAGGGCTTTGGAAACCCGGCGAAGAGGAGTGGACGGCAGTGAACTCCCCCACAGACCACTTTTACGATGTCATATATTATAAGGGGTCCTTTCTTGCTGTCGATTATGAGCACAGGATATTGAGGTGCGACGTGGATGGACCAACTCCGTTTGAGGGTCGAGTAGTTTTCCAGGTGCTGCAAAGACTCCCAGAATTCAAGCATGAGTATCCCCTAGGATCCCTTTGGTATGTGAATCAAGTGTATCTAGTGCAATCAATGACAGGATCTCTGTTGTTTGTGTCACAATGGGAGCGACTAAGATCTACCTTTCGATTCCGTGTTCTCAAGATTGACCTGGATACTCAAACGTGCACAGAAGTTGAGAACTTGGAGAACACCTCCCTCTTCTTGGGCCACAATTCTTCCTTCTCTTTGGAGGTCGATGAAGATCATCTCATCAAGCCAAATTGTATCTATTTTACTTACTTTTGTCTCTCATTTTCCCCGTTTGCTGGAGATAGAGGAGACACAGGCATGGGAATATACCACCTCGAAGATGGTACAGTCGAGCTGCATTTCAAGGGGAAGTCTTCTCCGCTTTGGATCGAACCATGCTTTTAAGCCATAGCTAAAAAGTTTGGCTTGTTATCACTGATGAATTGAGCAGAATAGTGGAATGACAAGCTCTTTAGATACCCGGTTGATACAGAAAGTTAGCAATTCATTTTATAAGCATGAAATTGTTAGGTCATTGGAAGTAAAATTGTACTCAAATCTGAATTTGTGCTTTCTATGCTTCGAATTTTACACCTGGTAATGACGTCTGGGTGTTTGCTATCTATTGTTTTATCTCTTCTGCTGCCTCACATGATATATCGCGTCTGTTCTACACAAGAACAGAATCGAGTGAAGGCAAAACATAGGGTTTGAACTTTGAACGAGGAAAAACAATGAAGAGTCGAAAATATACTGACTTATTTAACTGTATTATCTGTGTCTCTACACTACACGTTTGAAGTGACATACATTTTCGAGTAAACAATGAAAAGCAAATCATTATGGACAGTGAAATTAGTAAATATCGATGGTGTCAATAGGGATCTCACCAATCTCGAATGATTAATTGCAATATTTTTATATTTGATTTGATGAGGATTTTGTGTTTCGATTCTTTTTGTATAAGCTAAGTTGTAGCTGTTAAGTGTAAATATCCAAGGATCTGTTGAGGCTTCCTCCACCAATTGAGCTGCAACCATGAACACAGGTTAGGGCATCCGAGCGGATCGCCCGGATTGGCCCTCGGATGCTTAAGTCGTAGTTTGGGGGACAGTGGAAACCTACGAAGCTTAGATAGAGGCAAAGACTCTGGAAAAAGGAATAAGAAAAGGTAAGAAAAAAGAAGAGAGAAGAATCAGAAGCAGTCGTAGTTTGGGGGACAGTGGAAACCTACGAAGCTTAGATAGAGGCAAAGAGTCTGGAAAAAGGAATAAGAAAAGGTAAGAAAAAAGAAGAGAGAAGAATCAGAAGTTGTCACTGAATTTTGAATGACTCATCATTGCCAAATTATAAATACAGCTTTTACAAGTAAATTTCAAATCAGTGTGTTTGTGTCCACAAAAAATTGTTAAAGGAGACACAGTCATAAAACTATCCCCAGTAATCGTATCATAATGATGAAAGAATGGAAAAACCTGTAAGAACTACAATTCATATCGTCAAAAGATGATCCTTAATAGTAGAAATACACCTTTTAACTAGATGTCCACTCACAGCATACACTGTAGAGGAGAGCTTACGAAAATTTGACGCTAATAAATTGACAATATGAGAAACGAGCGAGTAACTGCACTGGTCAAACTCAAGAAGTAAAGCATACCTTGAATGATTTGGAATGACGAATAGAGGGATCTATCTGTAAGGACATGGAATAGGACTTCTTAGCTTCATCAAACTATTCCACTGCCATGAAAGCATGGCCTTGACAAATATAAGCTGGAGGAAGGAAAGTACTTGGCTTTAGAAATATAACATCAGCAAAAATTCTCACTAATATAGGGATCTTTCTTTCCCTCTCTATTTCTGGTCCAAAACCGCTGATGAGACCAAGAACCCAGGTCTCCAATACATAAAACACAAAATTGGGAAATCTTAAAGTTATATAATGATGAAGTATTGCATTTTAAAGCAAGAGAATTCTCCCATTTCTTGAGATCATGGGCATAGTGCAATGGTAAATGTTTCAGAAAATCTGAAGAAGAGATTGCATTCTAATTGCTTGAAAAGTAGGTCAGACCCTTTACTACTTAACACAATGTAGTCATTAAAATCATGCACCCGGAGTAAATTATGTGAATCTCATTACCTAAACAGCCTTTGGCCCTTGTCCTTCCCCTTTGTCAGAAGGGGGTAATGGTTCAATTTTTAGATTTATTCTTGAGATCAAGTTGTTTACACTTCTTTTGCATTTTAAAAAGCCCCACTATGTTAGGGAAATCCCTTATGATATTTTGAAGATGATAAAATAAATCAAATGTTACTAATGTGTTTAATGGTTGAGTAATAGACTATGCAGATGATATAATGTGTAAATGATATTATCAAGGTTTATATTTGGAAGAACGAGAAGATAGATTTTATACTGAAGTTGAATTTATTCAGATTATGTTCAGATTTTAAGGTTAAATATGTTCAGACTTATGTCCAGATTATAAAGTCTCTTCAAGCAGAATACTCTCAGACTTTACATATAGAACGAGACATAAGTCTAGAACGTGACAAAATCCAGAACAAGACATATGTCCAGAATGTAGCAGATTTAGAATGAAGTAAGTTTAGAACGAAATAACTTGACAGAACGTGACACAAACCCCAAACATATAACAGCTAGTGATTTGGTTTGGGTTTTACATCAAGATAAATTTGATTGATTCAATCTCATTGATTGACAATTGAATCTTGAAGACAATAATTTTCTAAGTGGAGAAGCTCTACCTATGGAAACCAAGATTCTGTTTGTAGGGGCGATCAGAATCAACTTGAGATTCTGCTTCTATCACTCAATGACTACTTAATCTTCTTAATACAGATCTATCCAACGAGTAAATTGGAAGATGATTCTCTAAATACTGTTCAACAGTTAGTTTGGAAGTGGTGGAGTATTTAAGGAGACCAAGAACTAAGGAGCAAGTAAGAGACAGAGCGTAAAATTTAGAATTCCAAAGTTTGAGTGAACTTCAATCATACACTTGTTTTTATGAGCTTAAACGTTTGTGATCATGAGAGAAATACCGAAAGAGTGATTTAGTGAGATAGTCCACTAAATGTTTGCACTCAAAGTTATAATCTCTTGTTGATAATATAGTAGAATCCAGCCAAGAGGCTGTTAGTGTGCGAGAATGGACATAGGGTTGATCTAAACCGAATCATTATAAATTTTGTATGCAACATTTTCTTTTGTTAACTCTCCTTATTTAAGTTTGTTGCACACTTGTAGGTTATTGTAGAAGTCCATTCCATCGCATAATAGATTCTACACATCTATTAGAAAATTGATGGTTCGTTTGTTAGATTCTAATCCTTATTCAAACTTTGTTCGTAACTTATTTGTTCTCGCACTTATTTGTCAAAATTTCTTTTAAACACCTATTCACCTCCTCTAGATATTCTTACTAGCATCATCACACTAGAGTTGCCCATTCCCAACCTTGCAATAGATTTGAACAAAACATGAACCTCTAATTGATAAATCTTAAAGAACCCAACTATAGTTGCACACTCCAACCTCACAACAGACTTGAATGAAACTTAAACCTCTAATTCATAAATCTTCGGACCTGGACAGAACTTAAACCTCTAATCCATAAATCTTCAAGAGCAGCACTATAGTTTCACCTTCCCACCTTATCAGCAGAAGCTTGGTTTATATAACCAAAATGAAATGTTAACATGAATCTCTTATTTATCCACAAAGGCGCCTCATTTAGCACAAACTCGTTCACACCATTAGTAAAATCAACGCTTAACACCTTGTCAACTACAGTAAAGGGGTAAACTCTCATCTTTGAATAATTGTTACGTATTGGCGAAAAACCTAGAAAGTTCACCATCAAACTGTGGCGGTATGCAAAAAATGGGAAGAACACCTGAAGTGCCAAAACTTGGCACGAAAAGACACTTAAATTCCTAAAATTATGAAAGTAACACTTAAGTGCCACTTAAAAAAAAAAAAAAGGACGCCTAAGTGCCAAGTCCAACGAAGGTGGCCAGAAATCTTACGTGACGATTTTTTAATAATATAACTCGCTTACGTGACATGTTGGAGAGTTGAGTCAACAACGAGTCACCAAATCGACATCATTTTGTTTTTTTTGTTTTTAATTTCAATATAAATATTAATTAAATAAAAATATTTATATTTATATTAATTTTAAAAAATTATATTTATATTAATTTTTAAAAAAAAAAGAAGAGGAAGATGGAGGTTGCAAGTAGCGAGGGCTCAGGTGACATTGGGGTTGGGCCCTAGCCAGGGATTGGGGACCTAGGCTAACCCTTGTGGGGAGGTGGTGGTGAGGGCTATGCAACCTCCATCTTCCTTTGTTTTTTTTTTTTTTTTTTTTTTTTTTTTTTTTAAATTGGTCTTAATTTGATTTAGTTAATATTAATATTAATTATCTATTCATTTCAGTAGCAAAACAACATCATTTTTGCACTTGTCTAGCTACGTTAGTGTGCAAAATGGCGTCGTTTGGTACTTGCATCACCGGAAAATCGCCATGTTAGCATTTTTGCTGTTGATACGTAACTGATTTATTTTGCTTCAATTTTGGCACTTAAATGTCACTTGTGTAACTTTTGGCACTTAACTGTCCCTTAGTATCAAGTTTTGGTACTTCGGGTGTTCTTTTCCTACATAAAATGTCTCAACCTCAAACAGTAGGAATTGATGGACCAACCTATCTTTACACATCGCATGGATCCCATCGTGTGGCCTGATTGCTATAAGTTTATAACTTTTGCGTAACAAAGGAACAACCGTCTTTACCGTTCCTCCATATGCTCCATAGGATCAGCTACGGTCTAGTCAATCATTTGAAAAAAGGTCCATCAATGCACTCATTCTCTAATCTCTACCAACAAATGCTCCAAAATAAGCAAAACCAACCCAATTCAACCACCAGTTAACCCACGACACACGACCGTTCCCCTAATGATGTGATCAATGCTAGCGACTCTCCTGGACAAAACCAAAAGGTCCAACACCTATTACGAAATGTCACATTAAACAATAGTTATCACTTACCACTTATGGCCCCTGAAAATTTAAGGTTGATGAGCCCTTACTATAGGGCCACCAATATGCTAACAGCAGAAAATTTCTCGATAAAAAGTATGCAATAACTAAGTAATGCATCGCAAGTCGTTTAGAGGTTTGTCTATAATGAGAATCGTATTGGTGACTTCGTCAAGAATAGGTGATCCTTTTACAATTAGATCAACCACTTTAGAGGTGATTGACTCTCAGGTGATCTGGCTATAAGATACTTAGTCATCCAATTATTTAATTGAATCACTGTAGTCTCTTTGAATGGTGGAGTGGAGTTCATCCATCTTTTCTAATGGGGACTAGCATGAGTTCTTTTGTCAACATTGATTTTATGCACGTTGCAACTGATCTTCTCTTATTAAGCGTAAAATCACAACTTGAATCTTAAAAGTTACATTAATTATTAGGCTTGCACGTTGCGCGGGATTAAAGCTAAAGCTCGTTAGTAAGAATAACTTGCATATCAAACTTAATAGACATGTTGATATCATGGTTTAATTTTTCAACCTACACGTGTAATTAGGTGATGCCTTTGAACTATATAAACCTATGTCAATTGCTGGAGTTTTGTAGTGAGGATTTTATTTCCTTGTAATCGACGAACAATATGAGTGTTGTAAGTTACTTGAAAAAAAAAAAAAACTTATTTTCTCTGCGGTCCGAAAGTACACTACATGTGTCGTGGGTCTTATCAATGGATCCCCCTAGAGCATTGGCTTAATGAAGAGTTGGAATAACAATTTTCAGGACACCTTGGAAAATTGAAGAATTACCCATTTTAACAAAGCCACTCACTTATTTGACCCAAAAAAAAAAGCCGCTCACTTCAAATAGCAAATTTCATATCCAAAACAAGGGGCCCAATGGACACTCTTCAACATTTTCCTTGTATTAAAGAGTGTTCTCATAGCAAATAGTTAGTCAACCATGTAAGGAAATTATTCACATTGTCATTTTCAACGTACAGACTTGTTTGAAAATTCAACCTTTATGTTGTGAATACACATAACGAGAAGCGTCTCTAGGGCATAGTTAACATGAACTGATATTCATTTTAATAGGAGAATTACTAAAAAGTCGTAACCTATTATAATTATATTAATTCAGTTCTAATTTTTTTGTCAATTTAGTATTAAAAATTTTATAATTATGCCAATTCAGTCCATCCAATCAATTTTAACCAATTGGTGCTAACATGGACAATTTTTAATAATATTTTATTTTCTTCGAATTTTTTTATTAATTTTCCTTTCGTTTTTCTCTTCTTTCTTCTTTTGCTTCTTTTCCTAAGGTGGCTAGTGAGGCTTCGATGAGGGCTTCGCAGCCTTCACCGGCCACTATGGGGGAAAATGAAAAAGAAGGAAGAGGAGAAAAAGAAAATAATTAATAATTAATATTTTTTGTCGAAACTAATAAAATAAAATTTTCTAAAAAAATATATATGAAAAAAAAAAATTTCTAGGTCTACATCGACTGAGCGATCAGCATCTGCATCAACATCAGCTATAGGTAGGCCAAAATTGATTGAATTGATTGAATTGACATTATTGTAAAATGTTTAAGACCGAATTGACCCAAAAAAAGAAGTTTATGATTGAATTAACCCAATTATAATAGGTTTATGATTTTTTCAAAATTTTCTCCTATTTAATTAGGGGATAAAGAAGAGGCAACATTATCCTTAATTTATGTTTCTAACCCTCCAAGATAATCACAAATAAGAAGTGGAGTACTATTCTTTTTGTGCCAAAGGTTGGCATCATTGTTTGGAATTGAAATTGAGATACTCAAGGTGACTTTTCACGAATTGGAGAGATCCATATGCAATTTTTACACATTTTTTCTCCTCTCACGCACTATTTTCCTTTGCAATCTTCTTCTTTTGATTTCTTAGTGTCAAACTACATATCGTCCAATATCCTATGTCACTTCATTTTAACTAATACACAACACGACACCTCTGTAGACATGCTCGAACAAAATTATCTAGAAATGCACCTTAACCACATAATGACAATGGAAAAACATATTTTCTTAGACATTTAGTCAGTTAAGGGTTATTCGATGCATAATTATCAATGCTCAAACTAAATATTAGCGCAGATCCTTTCAGACATACTTGCAGTAATTATATATCTTTTAAGAAAAACAGAGCTTGATAAAACCCACCAAAATAAGACAAAAATTAAGTTTTCCCCTTTTACGTTAGTGTTCAATGACCTTTAATTTTATGAAAGCGTATCTTTTAAAACAAAAGTGAATACCTAAAATCTAAATTCAAAAGTACTTTATAGATTAGAACCGATCTAGTGTGCAAGAAGACTCCAAAATGCTCTTTTGCTTTCTTTTTTCTTTTTTTCAAGTGGAATATATTGTGTTGTTGGGAAAATTGTCCAACCTATTGCAATTATATCAATTGAGTTTTAAATCTTATAATTTTGTCTATTAATTTTTAAAACTTTTCATGTTTAGTCAATTGAGTCTATTTGGTCGATTTTCACCGAAAATCGTTGATGATAGCTAGGGACCCTTGCTTGGTCTAGGTGAGGCCGCGAACCCCTCGCCTAGGGGTGTGGCTAGTGAGGGTGTCACGGTTCTCGCCCATGGTCGGTGATAGCCTAGCCTAGACCAAGTGGGGGTTGTTGACCCTCACCGGTGACTAGTGATGGTCGGCCGGTGAACTCATCGACTAGAGTTGTAAAAACAAGGAAGAAAAGAAAAAATAAAGGAAAAATAAAAATTAAAATAAAAATTCAAAATTAAAATATTAAAATATTATTACAAATTACCTATATGAGTGCCGGATGTGTCATGTGAGATAGACAATATCCACATTAGCGATTTCTAGCTAAATTTTGTTGAATGGATTCAATTAGTAAAATTAAAAAGTTTAGAACTGAACTGATAAAAGTGTAATACTACACTAAATTTACGATTTTTTGGATAATTAATTAAAAAATTCAATTACAAGGATATGTTATGTACTACGTACCATTGCAGCAACACAAATTAAGAAAAATTAATAAGATCTTTTAATTTTAATACTCCATACTCGATATTGCAACTTTAAAATTTTCCTAAATTAGATCTTGCCACCATACAACTAACTATGGCCAAGTTTACCTTACCGTTATGAGAAAACATTAAAAAGGACTTGCTCCTGAATCAATTCATACACCGCCCGTCTACAAAAGATAAACCCATCTGAAACTTTCCCATAGTTATTTCCAAACAATATATATCCTTAAAAAATCATTGTTTCTGAAAAAAGGCAGACCATCGGCAATTCTTAAAATTCACGGCACCAAAATAATTTGGATCCTTTCTTTCCTTTTTCCATTAAATGTGCCAACCTATTTAATCGTCTTCGTTCAAGCCGTCCTATTTTTCCGTGCAACCTTTACCTTATGCACACATGCGTTTATAACTTTTCCGACCCATGAAATTTTTCCGACGATCGAATCCGAATCTTGTGATATGTTTAAAATAAATAAATAAATCAATGAGGCAATTAAAAAAAAAATGATGGACGGATAACAAATAACCGCCGTAGAAAAGGCCTCAATCTGATTGGGCCTGTTCCGTTCATCCAGATAACTGTGGCTGAAGCCCATTCGGTTTGGGCTCCAAACTCAGCCCATCTGTTGGCCAGTAACACAAGTGGAGCCCATCCTTCATCCCTTTGTTATTTCACTCTCTCTGGAACGACGGACGAACACCCAAGCGACGACGCCCGCGACCAAGAAATCCGCCGCCGGCTGGCCGTTCACCGGCGTTCGCCGACGACCGCCTTCCACCATTCGTACACATCCGTCAAAGAAGCGAAAGCCGAAAGAATCTTCTGGATTCCGTCTTTGAGATTTTTCTCCGTTGCAGTGCTCTGCAGCCTCGACCCACCGGCGACGACTTTCTTGGGAATCCCGGTTCTCAGTTCGATCGGGGGTGCTCCTGGTCATGGCATCTACCAGGTACGAGAGCGGATTCTCAATTTTAATATGGGTAATCGAGTCTGAGAAATGTGGTCGAGGCCCATGTGAAATTCGTCTCTGGTTAAAGTTTCATCAGTGCTTCGAATGTGCATTGAGCCTGAGGTGATGACCTGATAGTGATTCTTGGCCTTTTACGTGATCGGAAGTTCATTACTCGAAGTGCATGCCACTTATTCGATGAAATGTCTGAGTGAAAGCAGTGAAGGCATGTGTTAATGTGATTTGGTTGAGGCTCATGTGAAATTCTTCTCCGTTAAAAGCTTTATCAATGTCTCGAATGTGCATTGAAGCTGTAGTCATGACCTGATAGTGATTCTTGGCCTTATATGTGAGCGGAAGTTCATTACTCAAAGTGCATGCCGCTAATTCGATGAAATGTCTGAGTGAAGTCAGGATGCATGTTCTCTGAAGGAAAGAAGTTCAAGAAGGCATGTGTTGATGTGATTTGTGTGAGATAAGCAGATTCTTTAAATATTAAACCTGATTTAATTGCACAATGAGGTAGCCGAAAGTCTTCCTGATCCTTTTCCATTCTGATTTTCTGTCTCCCTTGTTGGATTCTGCTTTGAACTTAGTATGACAAGAAACTGGGCAGAGCTCCCACAAGAGTTGTTACAACTTTGTTCCCAGCGCCTCTGTCTGAAGAATTTATCGGTGTTCCGAGCAGTGTGCCGTTCGTGGCAATCTGCTGCTGTCAAAGAGAGGAGCAATGTCCCATGGTTGATGCTCACAGACGAAAAGGGGATGCCATGGCGTGAGTTTTTCTGCCTCTAATGTCAGCAAGTTCACAGAAAGCTGTTGCCAGAAGTGATGGCGAATGGATATTTCTCTTCGCGAGGTTGGGTGTTGACGACCAGCAGCGATGGGGAATTCCACATGCTAAAGAATCCCATATCGTGTTACAGTCATATTATTAATCTTCCCAATTGGAATAAGTTCCCCAACATCGAAGATCTGTCTCCCTTTTATGTTGAATTCATCAGTAAGTTCGTCCTATCTGATTGCCCTACTACATCTCCAGATTACAAGGTCATGGTCATCTATGACATTGGACAGTTAGGGCTTTGGAAACCCGGCGAAGAGGAGTGGACCGCAGTGAACTCCCTCACAGATGAATTTTTTGATGTCATATATTATAAGGGGTCCTTTGTTGCTGTCGATTATGAGGATAGGATATTGAGGTGCGATGTGGATGGACCAACTCCATTTGAGGGTCGAGTAGTTTTCCAGGTGCCGCAAAGTCTCCAAGAATTTGAGCATGAGAATCCCTCAGGATCCCTTTGGGATTTGGATCAAGTGTATCTAGTGCAATCAACGACAGAATCTCTGTTGTTTGTGTCAAAATGGGAACAACTAACATCTACCATAACCTTTCGATTCCGTGTTCTCGAGATTGACCTGGATACTCAAACGTGCACAGAAGTTGAGAAGTTGGAGAACACCTCCCTCTTCTCGGGCCACAATTCTTCCTTCTCTTTGGAGGTCAATGAAGATCATCTCATCAAGCCGAATTGTATTTATTTTACTTACGTTCGCCTCTCATCGTCCCAGTTTTTTGAAGATGGAGGAGACACAGGCATGGGAATATACCACCTCGAAGATGGTACGGTCGAGCTGCATGTCAAGGGGAAATCTTCTCCTCCGCTTTGGATCGAACCATGCTTTTAAGCCATAGCTTAAAAGTTTGGCTTGTTATAACTGATGAATTGAGCAGATTAGTGGAATGACAAGCTTTTTAGATACCCGGTTGATACAGAAAGTTAGCAATTCATTCTATAAGCATGAAATTGTTAGGTCATTGGAAGTAAAATTGTACTGAAATCTGAATTTGTGCTTTCGATGCTTCGAATTTTACACTTAATATCGACGCTATTTTTGTATTAGCTGTCTAGATGTCTGTTCTACACAAAAACAAAATAGAGTGAAGGCAAACATAGGGTTTGAACTTTGAACAAGGAAAAAATTAAGGGTTGAAAATAATATTGATTCCTTCAGTGTGGTTAACTATTTTTCTTCTCTTTTTATTCATTAGGCCTTACATTAGATCCACAGACCAAAAAGAATTCTGCAAGAACCTCGCTCGCATGAAAGGGGGATATTCAACTGGATTATCTGAATCTCTACACTACACATTTCAAGTGACATACATTTTCTAGTAACCAATGAAAATCAAATCATTATGGCCAGTGAAATTAGTAAATATCCATGTTGTTGATAAGGATCTCGCCAATCTTGAATGATTAATTGCAATGTTTATATGTTTGATTCGATGAACATTTTGTGCTTCAATTCTTTTTGTATAGCTAAGTTCTAGCTGTGAAGTGTAAATATCCAAGAATTTGTTAAGGCTTCCTCCACAAATTGGAGCTGTAACCACGAACACAGGTTAGGGCGTCTAAGTTGATTGCCCAGATTGGGCGTCGGATGCTTGAGTCGTAGAATGGAGATGGTGGAAACCAATGAAGTTTAGATAGGGGTAAAGAGTTCTTGCCCGTTGGGTGAAGATTGACAGATGATGACCACACTATAAGTATCGATCGGTCATAATAAATGGCAACGCATCATGACAACTATGATATGCGTTTACATGTGACGGTCAAACTGTCCACATGGCTAATAGATGCTTAGTCTTTTAATAATTCCTCCAGAACGATGGCTTAGGTGGAGGTCTCGTCGACGTACCTCCTGCCAAGTTGACTGATCTTGACTTGGTCTTGACTCAAAATCTGAGTTGCATCCTTTCACAAGGTGGGGTTACTATGGACACTTGACGGTCTAGTGGCTTGCCAAATCCATCACTATTAGAAACAATTGAAAGTCATTTATTGATAACACCAGAGTGAAGTGTACCAGAGTCAAAGTAAAAACATGGATGAATTGGCAACAGCAAATGCTGTTGATTAATATTGTTATAGTAAGAATGGTCAAATAGTATCTTATATAACTAATAACAGCATAACTTACAAATTGCTCTCTACCTCATATGAGCATCCGCAACAGGGGATGAAACCAAATCCTCCACCAGCTAAACTTATAAGGTCACAACAAAAACTCGAAAACCCAAAAGCTTCTCCTCTTCATTGCCCCCACTTACGAGAAACATAAACTGCACTTACGGAAATTGCAATGCATGGATGCTCTCACAGATGTTGTCCCTAAACTGAGAGATAGTAGGTTAACCCTGGACGCCTCTTTGGTAGACCTAGAATTTTCTCAAAAAGAAAAGGAGTGCAAAGCATATGAGCATGAGTGTGCTCTCCACTTATTACAACACTAATTATGCGGAAATAGCTACTCATGCATGAGAGTCTTGCATTTGATGGAGAGCCTTTGATCATTTCGTTGCTGAACCACAAACATGAGAATGCAAGGGACCTTCCAGTCACCTCTCTCTCATGGAAGCAACCAAATTAGGAGTTTACATAGGGCAATGTACATGAAAGTCAACTGCTTTGTCTTAGATACCTATTGTCTAAATCATTCATTAGGTATAAAATACTCAATTGTGTCTCTCTAGCACTTGCCTATCATCTATTTCTTAATAGAACAAAAGGGGGGAAAGTACAACAAGATAGATGATGTAGATGTCTTCTGCAAAATCCCTTCACTTAGCTGACACAATACAAGGAAGTAACAGAACCAAGGAACTCACCTAAAAGCAGTACCTCTCATTGAAAGGCATGCTCATTTTAAGCGTGTAACCTTTATCAATTGTGTGAAGTACCCCATCACACCAATGCCTCCCAAATCCTGCACATCGGTGAGGACTAAAAAAAATAAGATCTCAGTTCTCAAGCCATTGGTAAAAGTGAAGCAATGTTTACACAAGAAGAATCTCGAAAATGAGTCCTCTTTATTACTTGCTTCACGAGCGGATACAAGGCAAACAAAAAAATGGCTTCACTGATAATTACGATAATCACTAAACTATGGCTAAGGACTTCACTTTCATGGCATTCACCAGTCACCATGACAGGTGGGTTATCCAAAGCGAGTCAATCAAGCATAATGATTTGCAAGGAATAACAAACTTGTAAACAACACAGCTTGGTTTGGCTTATCTATAGTAGCTAGTTTATGTTGAAGCCTTTCAACTCGATCTTGTGGAAAAAGGAATAAGAAAAGGTAAAGAAAAAAAGAGTGAAGGATCAGAAGTCGTCATTGAATTATTGCCAAATCATAAATACAGCTTTTACAAGTAAATTTCAAATCAGTGTGTTCATGTCAACAGAGAATTGTTAAAGGAGACAAACGTGGTCATAAAACTATCATATCATAATGATGAAAGAATGGAAAAAATCTCTAAGAACTATAACTCATATCGTCAAAAGATGATCCTTAATAGTAGAAATACACCCTTTAACTAGATGTCCACTCACAGCATATACTGTAGAGGAGAGCTTACAAAAATTTGACATTGATAAACTGACAACATGAGAAACCAGAAAATAATTGCTCTGGTCAAACTCAGGAAGTAAAACATACCTTGAATGATTTGGAATGACGAATGGAAGTATCTATCCGTAAGGACGTGGAATAGGACTTCTCAGCTTCATCAAACTATTCCATTGCCAAGAGAGCATCGCCTTGACAAATATAAGCTGGAGGAAAGAAAGAACATTTGCTTTAAAAGTATAACATGGGCAAAAATTCTTACCAATATAGGAATCTCTCTTTCCCACTCTATTGCTGGTCCAAAACCACTGATGTAAGCAAGTACTGAGGTCCCTAATACCTAAAACACAAAATTCGGTGATCTTAAGGTTATATATTGGTGGAGTATTGCATTTTAAAGAAAGATAATTCTCTCATTTCTTGAGATCATGGGCAAGGTGCAATGGTAAAGGTTTTAGAAAATCTAAATAAGAGATTGCATTCCGATTGCTCAAAAAGCAGGTCAGACCCTTTACTACTTAACACAATGTAGATGTTAAAATCATGCACCTGTAGTAAATTATGTGAATTTCGTTAACTAAACAGCACTTGCCCTATCTCCTTCCCCTTTCCCTCCCTATCAGTGAAATCAGAAGGGGCTACAGGTTCAGTTTTTAGATTTATTCCTGAGATCGAGCTGTTGACACTTATTTTCTATCTTAAAGAGCGGACTAGAGTTGCCCATTCCCAACCTCACAACAGATCTAAACAAAGCATAAACCTCTAATTGATAAATATTCAAGAACTTAACTATAGTTGCACATTCCAACCTCGTAACAGATTTGAACAGAAATTAAACCTCTAATTTATAAATCTTCAGCGGAACTGAACAAAACTTAAACCTCTAATTCATAAATCTTCAAGAGCTACACTACAATTGCACCTTCCCACTTTTTTAGCAACAGCTTGGTTTATATAATCAAAATGAAATGTTAACATGAATCTCTTATTCATCCACAAAGGTGCCACGTTTAGTGCAAACTTGTTCATATGTAAACTCTCATCTTGGAATAATTGTTACGTAGCGGCGACAAACCTAGAAAGTTCACCATCAAATTGTGGCAGGATGCAGAAAATGTCTCAACCTTAGATGATAGGAATTGATGGACCAACCGGTCTTTATACATCACATGGATCCCACCGTGTGGCCTCCTTGCTATAGACCGCGCAACAAAGGAATAACCGTCATGAATTACTGTTTCTCCATCTACTCCATA
Organism: Eucalyptus microcorys; assembly: GCA_014182515.1. Classification (NCBI taxonomy): domain Eukaryota; kingdom Viridiplantae; phylum Streptophyta; class Magnoliopsida; order Myrtales; family Myrtaceae; genus Eucalyptus; species Eucalyptus microcorys. The sequence goes on from CM024569.1 coordinate 30,115,783, forward strand.
GAATCAGCTTCGGTTTGGTTAATCATTTGAAAATAGACCATCAATGCATTCATTCTCTAATCTCTATCAGCGAATGCTCCAAAATAAGAAAGAGCAACCCAATTCAATCACTAGTTAACCCACGACACAACTGTATTCCTAACGATGTAATCAATGCTAGCGACTCTCCTTGACAAAACCAAAAGGTCCAACACTAACAATAGCTATCATTTACCACTTATGGCCCCTAGAAATTTAAGGTTGATGAGCCCTTACCATAGGACCACCAATATGCTAACAGGGGAAAATTTCTCGATAAAAAGTATGCAATAACTAGGTAATGCAGTGCAAGTTGTTTAGATGTTTGTCTACCATGAGAATCGTATTGGTGACTTCGTTGAAAATAGGTGATCTTTTTACAATTAGATCAACCACTGTAGAGGTGATTGACTCTCATGTGATTTGGTTATAAGATATTTAGTCATCCAATTATCTAATTGAATCACTGAAAGAAATTCGAAGAAATGGAAAACATTGAAAGAATACTTTATTTGATTCATAATACAATTGCTCAAATCATTGTAGTCTCTTTGAATGGTGGAGTGGGGTTCATGCATCTTTTATGATGGGGACTCACATGAGTTCTTTTGTCGATATTGATCTTGTGCACGTTGCAACTGATTTTCTCATATTAATGGTAAGATCACAACTTGAATCTTAAAAGTTACATTAATTATTAGGCTTGCACGTTGTGCGGGATTTAAGCTAAAGTTCGTAAGTAAGAACAACTTGCATATCAAACTTAATAGACATGTTGATATCATGGTTTAAATTTTCAACCTACATGTGTAATTAGGTGATGCCTCTGAACTGTATAAACTTGTGTCAACTGCTAGAGTTTTGTAGTGGGGATTTTATTTCCTTACAATCGACAAACAATAAGAATGTTGTAAGTTACTTGAAAAAAAAAAAAGCCCTTATGTTCTCTATGGTCCAAAAGTACACTATATGTGTCGAGGGTCTTATCAATAGATGTCCCTAGGGCATCGGCTTAACGAAGAGTCAAAATAACAATTTTCAGGACACCTTAAAAAATTGAAGAATTACCCATTTTAACAAAGCCACTCACCTATTTGACCAAAAATAAATAAAAATAAAACAAGAAGCTGCTCACTTCAATTAGCAAATTTCATATCCAAAACAAGGGGCCCAATGGACACTCTTCAACATTTTCCATGTATTAAAGAGTGTTCATATAGCAAGTCGTTAGTCAACCATGTAAGGAAATTATTAACATTGTCATTTTCGACATACTAACTTGTTCAAAAAATCAACTTTTATGTTGTGAATACACATTATGAGAAGCGTCTTTAGGACATAGTTAACATGAACCGATATTCATTTTAATAGGAGAATTACTAAAAAAAGTCATGACCTATTGTAATTGTATTAATTCAGTTTTTAATTTCTTTTTTTGCCAATTTAGTCTTAAAAATTTTACAATTATGCCAATTCAATCTATCCAGTCAATTTTGGCCAACTGGCACCAACATGGACAATTTTTAATAATATTTTATTTTCTTCAAATTTTTTATTAATTTTTTTTTTTTATTAATTTTCCTTTTCTTGTTTCTCTTCTTCCTTCTTTTGCTTCTTTTCCTACGGTGGCTAGTGAGGCTTCGACGAGGTCTTTGTGGCCTTCGCCAGCCACTGTGGAGAAAAAAAAAAAAGAAAAATAAATTAATAATTAATAATATTTTTGGTTGAAATTAATAAAACCATTTTTAAAAAAAAATAAAATATTATAAAAAAATTTCTATGTCTACGTCTACTGAAAGATTGGCGTCCATGTCGTATCAACTACCATACTAAAGGGGCAAAATTGACCAGATGGACTAAATTAACACTATTGTAAAATGTTTAAAACTAAATTGACAAAAAAATTGTTTATAATTGAATTAACACAATTATAATATGTTTATGATTTTTTTAAAATAATTTTCTCCTATTTAATCAGGCGATAAAGAAGAGGCAAGATCATCATTAATTTATGTTCCTAACCCTCCAAGATAATCACAAATAAGAGGTGGAATAATATTTTTTTTGTGCGCCAAAGGTTGGCATCATTGTTTGGAATTGAAATTGAGATACTCAAGGCAACTTTTCACAAATTGGAGAGATCCATATGCAAATTTTCCACATATTTTTCTCCTCTCGCGCACTATCTTCCTTTGCAATCTTTTTCTTTTGATTTCTTAGTGTCAAACTACATGTCATCCGATATCCTATGTCACTTCATTTTAACTAATACACAACACGACACCTCCGTAGACATGCTCGAACAAAATTATCTAGAAATGCACCTTAACCACATAATGACGATAGGAAAACATATTTTCTTAGACATTTAGTTACCTAAGGGTTATTCGATGTAGAATTATCAATGCTCAAACTAGATATTGGCATGGATCCTTGCAGACATACTTACAATAATTATATATCTTTTAAGAAAAACAGAACTTGATAAAACCCACTAGAATAAGACAAAAATTAATTTTTCCCCTTTTACATAAGTGTTCAATGACCTGTAATTTTGTGAAAGCGTATCTTTTAAAACAAAAGAGCATACCTGAGAATCTAAATTCAAAAGTACTTTATAGACTAGAATCAATCTAGTGCTCTAAAATGCTCTCTCTCTCTCTCTCTCTCTCTCTCTCTCTCTCTCTCTATCTCTCTTCCTTTTTTTCAAGTGGAATATATTGTGTGTTTGATAAAATTGTCCAAAAAGTACTAAACCAATAGCAATTATGCCAATTTAGTCTTGAACCTTATAATTTTGTCTATTAAGTTTTAAACCTTTTCATGTTTAGTCAATTTTGACCGAAAATCGTTGACAATTATTGGGGACCCTTGCTTCATCTGGGTGAGGCCACGAACCCCTCGCCTAGGGGTGTGGCTAGTGAGGGTGTCAAGGTCCTTGCCCATGCTCGGCAAAGGCCTCACCCAGACCAAGTTTGGGTTGTCGACCCTAACCTGTGACTAGTGATGGTTGGTAGCCAAACTCACCGGCCAGAGTTGGAAAAACAAGGAAGAAAAGAAAAATAAAGGAAAAATAAAATAAAAATTCAAAAGACAAAAGAATATTTAAAATATTATTACAAATTATCTATATTAGTGTCGGTTGTGCCATGTAAGACAAACAACATCCACATTAGTGATTTCCAACTAAATTTGGCTGAATGAATTTAATTGGTAAAACTAAAAAATTTAGAACTGAATTGACAAAAGTGTAATACTACATTTACGGTTTTTTGGACAATTAATAAAAATATTCAATTACAAGGATATGTTATGTACTACGTACCATTGCAGCAACACAAATTAAGAAAAATTAATAAGGTCTTTTAATTTTAATACTCCGTACTTGATATTGCAACTTTAAAATTTTCCTAAATTAAATCTTGCCACCGTACAACTAACCATGGCCAAGTTTACTTTACAGTTATTGGGAAAAAAAGAAAAAGGGACTTGCTTCCGAATCAATTCATACACCGCCCTCTACAAAAGATAAACCCATTTGAAACTTTCCAATAGTTATTTCAAAAAATAAATAAAAAAATTTCCTTAAAAAATCATTGGTTCTGAAAAAAGGCGGACCACCGCCAATTCTTAATATCATAGCACCAAAACAATTTGGATTCTTTCTTTCCTTTTTCCAATAAATGTGCCAACCTATTTAATCGTGATAAAATTAATCCTTTCATGAATTTTAACAAATCATATTCTTTCATAAAAAAAAAAAAAGTCCGAAAACAAAACGTCTTTGTTCAACCTGTCCTATTTTTCCATGTATCCTTTACCTTATGCGCACATGCCTTTATAACTTTTCCGACGCATGAAATTTTGCCGGCAAATTGAATCCAAATTTTGCGATATGTGCAAAAATAAATTAATAAATCAATGGGGCAATAAAAAAAAATGATGGACGGATAACAAATAACCGCTGTAGAAAAGGCCTCAATCTGATTGGGCCTGTTCCGTTCATCCAGATAACTGTGGCCGAAGCCATAGATACGGATCTAATTTGGCCCATTCAGTTTGGGCTCCAAACTCAGCCCATCAGTTTGACTAGTAAAACAAGTGGAACCCATCCTGTAGGGGTAAGCATGATCCGAGTTGAGTTGATTCGCCCCCTAACCCTAGCATCAACTCGCAGAGTATTTGTCCTCAATTTTTGGGATCGAGGACTGCACAGTATTTGGTCCTCAAGTTTTAGGACCGAGGACCAACCTATTGAGCTTGGACCAAAGACAAATGGAGCCCATCCTCCATCCCCTTGTTATTTCGCTCACTCTCTCTGGAACGACAGACGAACGCCCAAGGGACGACGCCCGCGACCAAGAAACCTGCCGTCGGCTGGCCAATCTCGAATGATTAAATATCGACAATGAGATTAGTAAATATTGATGTCTTCAATAATCATCTCACCAATCTCGAATGATTAATTGCAATATTTATATATTTGATTCAATGAGGATTTTGTGTTTCAATTCTTTCGTATAAGCTAAGTTCTAGCTGTTAAGTGTAAATATCCAAGGATCTGTTAAGACTTCCTCCACCAATTGGAGCTGCAACCATGAACGCAGGTTAGGGCATCCGAGGTGGTTGCCTAGATTGGCCCTCGGATGCTTAAGTCGTAGTTATGAAGCTTAGATAGGGGCAAAGAGTTCTTGTCCGTCGGGTGAGGATCGATAGATGATGACCAAACTGTAAACATCAATTATATATCATGACAACTATAATATATCATGACATGTGATGGTCAAACCGTCCACAGAGCTAATAGATGCTTAGTCTTTTAATAATTCCTCCAAAAGGATAGCTTAAGTGGTCTTATTGATGTACTTCCTGCCAAGATGACCGGTCTTGACTTGGTCTTGACTCAAAACCCAGGTTGCATCCTTGGCAACAGCAAATCTTGTTGATTAATATTGGTTTTAGTCAAAATAGTCAAATAGTATTTTATATAACTAATAACAGCATGACCCACGAACTGCTCTCTACCTTATATGAGCATCAGCAACAGGAGATGAAACTCTCCACCAGCTAAACTTATGCGGTCACAACAGAAACTCGGAAACCCTCTTCATTGTCCCCGCTTACAAGAAACACAAATTGCATTTACGAAAATTGCAATGCACAGATGCTCTCACAGATTTTGTCCTTAAACTGAGGAATAGTAGTATGACGTTGGATGCCTCTTTGGTAGTCCTAGAATTTTCTCAAAAAGAAAAGGAGTGCAGAGCATTTGAGCATGAGTGTGCTTTCCGTTTATTATGACACTAATTATGCGGAAATAGCTACTCATGCATGAGAGTCTTGCATTTGATGGAGAGCCTTGATCATTTCGTTGCTGCACCACAAGCATGAGAATGCAAGGGACCTTCCAGTCACCTCTCTCTCATGAAAGCAACCAAATTAGGTGTTTACATATGGATTGTACACAAAATTCAACTGCTTTGTCTTATATACCTATTGTCTAGATTATTCATTAGGTATAAAATTGTCAATTGCATCTCTCTAGAACTTGCCTGTCATCTATTTCTTAATAGAACAAAAGGGGGGAAAGTACAACAGAACAGATAATGTAGAAATCTTCTGCAAAGTCCCTTCACTTCTTCGACACATTACAAGTAACAGAACGAAGGAACTCACCTAAAAGCAGTACTTCTCATTCCTTGGCAAGCTCATTTTAAATGTATAACCTATATCAATTGTGTGAAGTACCAAATCACACCAATGCATGCCAAATCCTGAACATTAGTGAGGACTGAAAAAAATAAGATCTCAGTTCTCAAACCAGTGGTAAAAGTGAAGCAACATTTACACAAAAAGAATCTTGAAAACAAGTCCTCTTTATTACTTGGTTCACGAGCGGATACAAGGGAAACAAAAAAATTGCTTCACTGGTTATTACAATAATCACTAAACTGTGGCTAAGGACTTAGACCATCGCCCATGAAAGAATTACAGCAATTGAATATTGAATGAGAAAATTTTCATATTATACTCGAAATTATAGCTCATTTTTACTTAGACCATCGCCCATGAAAGAATTCCATCAACTTTTAATCATCCCGAAAAGAAAATGTCCATCGGCTCCGATTTTTTAAAGTGACGAGTGTGATAACGTTTGCATGGGCAGGAGCAGAAGCTACGCTTCTTTCCATACTACGGACTATTCGTCGTCTGGTCCGACTCGCAGAAATCATGCCTTCGCTTCGTCTACAGTCTTTAACGGTGGTGAGGCGGCGCCATTTAGGACGAGAGAGAGAGAGAGAGAGAGAGAGAGAGAGAGAGAGAGAGAGAGAGATTAAGGTGAGCTTCATCATCTGCTCCTCTAGGCGACGATGGTGGTGTCACAGCAGCAAATGATACCAATGATTTATATGCAATTGACTTTCCATTGTTAATAAAATGTGAGAAGGGGTGATCAACGCTAGCGATTCTCTTTGGGTAAAATCAAAAGGTCCAGCACCCATTACGAAATGTTGGCTTAAGTAATAGTTATCACATACCGCCCGTGGACTGAAAATTCAACATTGATGAGCCCATTACCATAGATCCACTAGAAAATTTCTCAATACAAAGTACATGGTAACTATGTAACACAGCCAAAATGCTTTAAAGGTTTATTCACGATGCAAATTGCACTAGTGACTTCATTGAAGACAGGTGACTATATAATTTATGCACATATGCCCTATGTCCAATACATCTTGTTTACTCCATCATATCCTCTTACGCTTGCTCGCGTCTTTGTTGGATTATCCAAGGCCCAAATCTATTCCAAATTTGATCTTAAAGCTGGATTTTGGCAATTGGGCATTCATCCTGAAGACAGACCCAAGACAGTGTTCTGTATCCCAAACCAGCATTTTCAATAGAAAGTTCTTCCTTTTGGTTTAAATGTTACACCATCTCTCTTTCAAAAGGCAATGTGCCGAATTTTCCAATCAATCCTGTCAAGCGCGGCAGTATACATCGATGATATCCTGCTCTACAGTCCTGATGAGCAGTTACACTGCCAACTTCTTGAGCAGTTTGCAGACATTGTAAAAAAGCATGGCATCATGCTTTCTCAGAGGAAAATGAACATCGCCCAGACAGAAATTGAATTTCTTGGTATGCATCTTAACAAAGGTACATACTATTCAGGGCCACATATTGCTCAGGAATTGCTAAAATTTCCTGAAGAAAACTTCACAAGAAAGCAAGTTCAGCAATTTCTCGGGATAATTAATTATCTCAGATATTTCATTCAAAATATTGCAAAGCTGCTGATTCCACTGTAGTCAATGCTTAAAAAAAAATCCCCCACCTTGGGGAAAATCTCAGACTAAAACAATTGCTGAACTAAAGGAGATTATGCAGACTCTTCCTCCACTACAAATCCAATCAACAGGGAAAATAATTCTCTAGACTGACACTAGTGATGAATACTGGGCCGCCATTTTGTTTGAAGAAATTGATGGTAAGAGGCATTTGTGTGCCTACAAAAGTGGAAAATTTTTCCAAACTGAAATGGATTATCATTCCACTTTTAAAGAAATCTTGGCCGTAAAGAATGAGATAAAAAAGTTTGAATTCCATCTCATTGGCCATCACTTCCTTGTCGAATTGGATATGGCATCTTTCCCTTAGATGACCAAATTCAAATAGAAGCAGGTTCCAATTTCTCAATTGTTTCAATGGGCTGAATGGTTTTCAAAATGCTCTTTTGAGACCAAACATATTGCTGGAAAGAAGAATGTGCTTGCTGACTTCTTGTCAAGACCAAAAGCACTAGCGGAAATCAACATGTATATCATGAGACATGCTTTCCATACTTCTCATCATAATGAGAAGTATAAGATTGAGAAGATCAAAGATTGGCCAAGTTGGCGATATCCCTAGGAGATTATTGAGCAAATCCAGAAAGACAGCCTTACAAAAAATCTGGATAAACTTATGTGGCAATGCCACACAGATCTATTCCGATTCAATGGAGATTCGATTCTTTATCATTTTGGTTTAAATGCAGATTATCCATTTATACATCCTCTAATTTGGAAGGAAGATAATTTTCCTGATCAACTTCAATGGTTATTATGATACTTAACTAATAAGTACTTGATGGCTATTGAAATTCCAATCAGAAGATTCATTGCTAGCCTCACCAAAATATTTGGACTAGGCAGAGAAAAAAATTGAAAATGAGAATTACAAAAATCTTTTAGATTTCCTCAATTGGTTCTATCCTCCAACTCATTGGAAATGGCTCTTGCAAAAAGAATTGAGAACCATGCAACCAAACCATGAAGTACACACCATTCTGTTCTTTCGGCGACCGTGGAATTTTTTCACAAATAATGGCAACATCATCAATGCCCCCACAGACTGTCGGTACCACATCCTATAAACCTCAGCTGGACAACAAACAAGCTTGGGTTCACAAATCTTATTCAGGATCTGTTGAATGTTGTGAACACCAATACCGAGAACTCCAAAGAGTTTTGTGTCAAGAAAACAAGACTATTCCTGAAGATGTATGGAATTATAATGTACCCATTACATGGGATCATTATGACCTAGCATCATAAGCCAAGGAAACACTCAAGGAATTCAAACAAGCTGTATCATCTCAGGAGCATGAAATAGCAGACACATATGACATTACACAATCTTCTCAAGACCCCTATGCTAAATGGGGAGGTCCTTTTTCCCAAGACCCCTATGATCAAGGACATTTGTCCTTATCTCAAGGCATAGACACATCCTTCTATGCACAGCCATCCAATTTGCCTCAGCCAAGCATTCCTGCTGACACCGACATTGACAATACAGACTGGGCACAAGAAGAAGCATCTGCATCTACATCATACTAGCTAAACCAGATCCTTTCACCAGATGATCTTGAAGCACTCGAACAAAAATATGATGAACATCTTCTAGCAACAGTGCACAACTCAGATGACTCGGACTATGACTACAATGCTCGTGACGGATGAGACCGCTGAACAAGACTGATGTCCGTACAAGTTTACTGTAGTAGTTACTGTTCACTTTTGCTGTAGCAGTAGGCTAGGGAAATTGCTGTTCATTGTCACTGTTCATACCATACGAATAATTCCCTACCGAGATTTTTGGAAGCCTCTGTTTGTTTCAGGACTCGTGAGCTTGGTCCTTATTTGTGTGTGACCTCTTATTGCCTATAAAAGGCAAGGATGATGTAATGTGTGGGGCAAAGTTCCTGAAGTAAAGTGAGTATTTGGTGAAATAGATGCCCCTAGAGCATCGGCTTAACGAAGAGTCGGAATAACAATTTTCAGGACACCTTAAAAAAATTGAAGAATTACCCATTTTAACAAAGCCACTCACCTATTTGACCAAAAATAAATAAATAAATAAAACAAGAAACTGCTCACTTCAATTAGCAAATTTCATATCCAAAACAAGGTGTCCAATGGACACTCTTCAACATTTTCCATGTATTAAAGAGTGTTCTTATAGCAAGTCGTTAGTCAACCATGTAAGGAAATTATTAACATTGTCATTTTCGACGTACTAACTTGTTCAAAAAATCAACTTTTATGTTGTGAATACACATTACGAGAAGCGTCTTTAGGACATAGTTAACATGAACCGATATTCATTTTAATAGGAGAATTACAAAAAAAAGTCATAACCTATTGTAATTGTATTAATTTAGTTTTTAATTTCTTTTTTTTACCAATTCAGTCTTAAAACTTTTACAATTATGCCAATTTAGTCTATCCAGTCAATTTTGGCCAACTGGCACTAACATGGACAATTTTTTAATAATATTGTATTTTCTTCGAATTTTTTTATTAATTTTATTAATTTTCCTTTTCTTGTTTCTCTTCTTCCTTCTTTTGCTTCCTTTCCTATGGGAGCTAGTGAGGCTTCGACGAGGTCTTTGCGGCCTTCACCGGCCACTGTGGAGAAAAATAAAAGAAAAACTAAATTAATAACTAATAATTAATAATTTTTTTGGTTGAAATTAATAAAACAATTTTTTTTTAAATAAAATATTATAAAAAAAATTTCTATGTCTACGTCTATTGAAAGATTGGCGTCCATGTCAGTATCAACTACTGTACTAAAGTGGCAAAATTGACCAGATTGACTAAATTAACACTATTGTAAAAGGTTTAAAACTAAATTGACAGAAAAAAATATTTATAATTGAATTAACACAATTATAATATGTTTATGATTTTTTTAAAAATAATTTTCTCCTATTTAATCAGGGGATAAAGAAGAGGCAAGATCATCATTAATTTATGTTCCTAACCCTCCAAGATAATCACAAATAAGAGGTGGAATAATATTTTTTTTTGCGTCAAAGGTTGGCATCATTGTTTGGAATTGAAATTGAGATACTCAAGGTGACTTTTAACGAATTGGAGAGATCCATATGCAAATTTTCCACATATTTTTCTCCTCTCGCCCACTATCTTCCTTCACAATCTTTTTCTTTTGATTTCTTAGTGTCAAACTACATGTCATCCGATATCCTATGTCACTTCATTTTAACTAATACACAACACAACACCTCCGTAGACATGCTCAAACAAAATTATCTAGAAATGCACCTTAACCACATAATGACAATGGAAAAACATATTTTCTTAGACATTTAGTTAGCTAAGTGTTATCTGATGCAGAATTATCAACTCAAACTAGATATTGGCACGGATCCTTGCAAACATACTTACAGTAATTATATATCTTTTAAGAAAAACCAAACTTGATAAAACCCACCAGAATAAGACAAAAATTAATTTTTCCCCTTTTACGTAAGTGTTCAACGACCTGTAATTTTGTGAAAGTGTATCTTTTAAAACAAAAGAGCATACCTGAGAATCTAAATTCAAAAGTACTTTATAGAATAGAATTGATCTAGTGCTCTAAAATGCTCTCTCTCTCTCTCTCTCTCTCTCTTTTTCCTTTTGTTTTCAAGTGGAATACATTGTTTTTTTGATAAAATTGTCCAAAAAGTACTAAACTTATAGCAATTATGCCAATTTAGTCTTGAACCTTATAATTTTGTCTATTAAGTTTTAAACCTTTTCATGTTTAGTTAATTGAGTCCATTTAGTCGATTTTGACCGAAAATCGTTGACGACTATTGTCGACCCTCGCCTGTGACTAGTGATGGTTGGCAGCCAAACTCACTAGCCATAGTTGGAAAAACAAGGAAGAAAAGAAAAATAAAGGAAAAATAATAAAATAATAAAAAATAATTCAAAATACAAAAGAATATTTAAAATATTATTACAAATTATCTATATTAGTGTCCCATGTAAGACAAACAACATCCACATTAGTGATTTCCAGCTAAATTTGGCCGAATGGATTCAATTGATAAAACTAAAAAGTTTAGAACTAAATTGACAAAAGTGTAATACTACATTTACGGTTTTTTGGACAATTAATAAAAAAATTCAATTACAAGGATATGTTATGTACTACGTACCATTGCAGCAACACAAATTAAGAAAAATTAATAAGGTCTTTAATTTTAATACTCCGTACTTCATATTGCAACTTTAAAATTTTCCTAAATTAAATCTTGCCACCATACAACTAACCATGGCCAAATTTACTTTACAGTTATTGGGAAAAAAAAAAAAAAGGGACTTGCTTCCGAATCAATTCATACTCCACCCATCTACAAAAGATAAACCCATTTGAAACTTTCCAATAGTTATTTCAACAAATAAATAAATAAATTTCCTTAAAAAATCATTGGTTCTGAAAAAAGGCGGACCACCAACAATTCTTAATATCATAGCACCAAAACAATTTGGATTCTTTCTTTCCTTTTTCCAATAAATGTGCGAACCCATTTAATCATGATAAAATTAATCCTTTCATGAATTTTAACAAACCATATTCTATCATTTAAAAAATAAAAAAAAAAGGTTCTGAAAACAAAACGTCTTTGTCCAACCCGTCCTATTTTTCCATGTAACCTTTACCTTATGCGCACATGCATTTATAACTTTTCCGACCCATGAAATTTTGCCGACGAATTGAATCCGAATCTTGTGATATGTTTAAAATAAATAAATAAATCAATGGGGCAATTTAAAAAAATGATGGACGGATAACAAATAACCACCGTAGAAAAGGCCTCAATCTGATTGGGCCTGTTCCGTTCATCCAGATAACTGTGGCCGAAGCCCATAGATTTTTGATCTAATTTGGCCCATTCGGTTTGGCCAGTAAAACAAGTGGAACCCATCCTCCATCCCCTTGTTATTTCGCTCTCTCTGGAACGACAGACTTCTCAGCTTCATCAAACTATTCCATTGCCATGAGAGCATTGCCTTGACATATATAAGCTGGAGGAAAGAAAGAACATTTGCTTTAAAAATATAACATGCGCAAAAATTATTGCCAATATAGGAATCTCTCTTTCCCACTCTATTGCTGGTCCAAAACCACTGATGTAAGCAAGTATCGAGGTCTCTAATACCTAAAACACAAAATTCGGTGATCTTAAGGTTATATATTGATGAAGTATTGCATTTTAAAGAAAGATAATTCTCCCATTTCTTGAGATCATGGGCAAGGTGCAATGGTAAAGGATTTAGAAAATCTGAATAAGAGATTGCGTTCTCATTGCTCAAGAAGCAGGTCAAACCCTTTACTTGCAGTAAATCATGCAGCTGCAGTAAATTATGTGAATCTCATTACCTAAATAGCACCTACCCCGTCTCCTTCCCCTTTCCCTCCCTATTAGTGAAATCAGAAGGGGCTACAGGTTCAGTTTTTAGATTTATACCTAAGGTCGAGCTATTGACGCTTCTTTTCCATCTTAAAGAGCGGAGTTGAGTTGCCCATTTCCAACCTCGCAACAGATCTGAACAGAGCATAAACCTCTAATTGATAAATATTCAAGAACCTAACTATAGTTGCACATTTCCAACCTCGCAACAGATCTGAACGGAAGTTAACCTCTAATTTATGAATATTCAGCAGAACTGAACAAAAGTTAAACCTCTAATTCATAAATCTTCAAGAGCTGCACTATAGTTGCACCTTCCCACCTTTTCAGCAACAGCTGGTTTATATAATCAAAATGAAATGTTAACATGAATCTCTTATTCATCCACAAAGGTGCCACGTTTAGTGCAAACTCGTTCATATGTCAATTCTCATCTTGGAATAATTGTTACGTTGTGGCAACAAACCTAGAAAGTTCACCATCAAACTGTGGCAGGATGCAGAAAATGTCTCAACCTTAGATGATAGGAATTGATGGACCAACCGGTCTTTATCCATCGCATGGATACCACCGTGTGGCCTCATTGCTATAGCCTACGCAACAAAGGAATAACCATCATGAATGACTGTTTCTCCATCTATTCCATAGAATCAGCTACGGTCTATTTAATCATTTGAAAATAGACCATCGATGCACTGATTCTCTAATCTCTATTAGCAAATGCTTCAAAATAAGAAAGAGCAACCCAATTCAACCACCAATTAACCCACGATACATGACCGTTCCCCTAACGATGTGATCAATGCTAGTGGCTCTCCTAGACAAAACCAAAAGGTCCAACACCCATTACAAAATGTCACATTAAACAATAGTTATTACTTACCACTTATGGCCCCCGAAATTTTAAGGTTGATGAGCCCTTACTGTAGGGCCCCAATATGCTAACAGTGGAAAATTTCTCGATAAAAAGTATGCAATAACTAGGTAATGCAACTCGAGTTTTTTAGAGGTTTGTCTAAAATGAGAATCATATTGGTGACTTCGTCAAACATAGGTGATCCTTTTACAATTAGATCAACCACTTTAGAGGTGATTGACTCTCATGTGATTTGGCTATAAGATGCTTAGTCTTCCAATTATTTAATTGAATCACCGAAAGAAATTCAAAGAAAAGGAAAACATTGAAAGAATACTTTATTTGATTTATAATACAATTGCTCAAATCATTGTAGTCTCTTTGAATGGTGGAGTGGAGTTCATGCATCTTTTTTGATGGGGACTCACATGAGTTCTTTTGTCGACATTGATCCTGTGCATGTTGCAATTGATTTTCTCATATTAAGGGTGAGATCACAACTTGAATCAAGTTACATTAATTATTAGGCTTGCACGTTGCACGGGATTAAAGCTAAAGTTCGTTAGTAAGAATAACTCGCATATGAAACTTAACAGACATGTTGATATCATGGTTTAAATTTTCAACCTACACGTGTAATTAGGTGATGCCTTTGAACTGTATAAACCCGTGTCAACTGCTAGAGTTTTGTAGTGAAAATAGACCATCAATGCAAATTATGGCAGAAAATGATAGTTATCACTTAAGCAATAGTTATCAATTACTACTTATGGCTTCGGCTTGAAAAAATATATATTGTGCTTTTGGGAAAATTGTCCAAAAAAATACTAAACATATTGCAAGTATACCAATTGAGTCTTGAATCTTATAATTTTTGTATATTAATTTTTAAACACTTTCATGTTTAATCAATTGAGTCTATCTGGTTGATTTTGGCCGAAAATCATTGATGACTATTGGGGACCCTTGCTTGGTCTGGGTGAGGCCATGAACCCCTCGCTTAGTGTGGCTAGTGAGGGTGTCATAGTCCTCGCCCATGGTCGGCGAGAGCCTCGCCCAGACCAAGTGGGGGTTGCTGACCCTCACTTGTGATTGGTGATGGTTGGCCGGTGAACTCACTTGCCAAAGTTGGAAAAACAAGGAAGAAAATAACAAAATAAAGGAAAACTAAAATAAAAATTCAAAAAAATATTTAAAATATTATTATAAATTATCTATATTAGAGCCAACTGTGCAATGTAAAATAGACAACATCCATAGTAGCGATTTCCAGTTAAATTTGGCTAAATGTATTCAATTGGCAAAATTAAAAAAGTTTAAAACTTGATTGACAAGAGTATAATATTACATTTATGATTTTTTTGGACAATTAATAAAAAAATTCAATTACAAGGATATATTATGTACTCCGTATCATTACAGCAACACAAATTAAGAAAAAATTTAAAAGATCTTTTAATTTTAATACTCCGTACTCGATATTGCAACTTTAAAATTTTCCTAAATTAAATCTTGCCACTATACAACTAATGATGGCCAAGTTTACTTTACAGTTATTAGGAAAAAAGAAGAAGCACTTGCTCCGAATCAATTCATACACCGGCCGTCTATAAGAGATAAACCCATTTGAAACGTTCCCATAGTTATTTCCAATAAAAAAAATAAAAAAAATTCCTTAAAAAAATCATGGGTTCTGAAAAAAGGCGGACCACCGGCAATTCTTAATATCATAGCACCAAAACAATTTGGATCTTTTCTTTCCTTTTTCCAATAAATGTGCCAACCTATTTAATCGTGATAAAATTAATCCTTTCATGAATTTTAACAAATCATACTCTTTCAAAAAAAAAAAAGTTCCGAAAACAAAACATCTTTGTTCAACCCGTCCTATTTTTCCATGTAACCTTTACCTTATGCGCACATGCCTTTATAACTTTTCCGACGCATGAAATTTTTCCGGCAAATTGAATCCGAATTTTAGCGATATGTGTAAAAATAAATAAATCAATCAATGGCGCAATTAAAAGAAAAATGATGGACGGATAACAAATAACCGCCGTAGAAAAGGCCTCAATCTGATTGGGCCTGTTCCGTTCATCCAGATAACTGTGGTGGAAGCCCATAGATATTGATCCAATTTGGCCCATTCGGTTTGGGCTCCAAACTCAGCCCATCAGTTTGGCCAGTAAAACGAAGTGGAACCCATCCTCCATTCCCTTGTTATTTCGCTCTCTCTGGAACGACGGACGAACTCCCAAGGGACGACGCCCGCGACCAAGAAACCCGCCGTCGGCTGGCAGGTCACCGGCGTTCGCCGACGACCGACTTCCACCATTCGTACACATCCGTCAAAGAAACGAGAGCCGAAAGAATCTTCTGGATTCCGTCATTGAGCTTTTTCTCCGTTGTTTCTGAAGGGTGTCCGGGGCATCATCGATCACCGCCCGTCTTCAAGTTTCTAAAGGCGCAGCAGTTGCAGTGCTCTGCAGCATCGACCCACCGGCGACGAATTTCTTGGGAATTCCGGTTCTCAGTCCGATCGGGGGTGCTCCTGCTCATGGCATCTACCAGGTACGAGAGTAGATTCTCAATTTTAACATGGGTAATCGAGTCTGAGAAATGTGGTCGAGGCCCATGTGAAATTCGTCTCTGGTTAAAGCTTTATCAGTGTTTCGAATGTGCATTGAAGCCGTAGCGATGACCTGACGGTGATTCTTGGCCTTATGTGTGAGCGGAAGTTCATTACTCGAAGTGCATGCCACTTATTCGATGAAATGTCTGAGAGAAATCGGAATGCATGTTCTCTGAAGGCATGTGTTAATGTGATTTGGTTGAGGCTCATGTGAAATTCGTCTCCGTTAAAAGCTTTATCAATGTCTCGAATGTGCATTGAAGCTGTAGTCATGACCTGATAGTGATTCTTGGCCTTATATGTGAGCGGAAGCTCATTACTCAAAGTGCATACCACTTATTCGATGAAATGTCTGAGTGAAGTCAGAATGCATCTTCTATGAAAGAAACAAGTTCAAGAAGGCATGTGTTGATGGGATTTGTGTGAGATAAGCGGATTCTTTAAATATTAAACCTGATTTGGATGCGCAATGAGGTACCTGATAGTCTTCCTGATCTTTCTCCATCCTGATTTTCTATCTCCCTTGTCGGATTCTGCTTTGAATTTAGTATGGCGAGAAACTGGGCAGAGCTCCCACCGGAGTTGTTACAACTATGCTTCCAGCGCCTTTGTCAGAAGAATTTATCAGCGTTCCGAGCAGTGTGCCGCTCATGGCAATCTGCTGCTGTCAAAGAGTGGAGCGATGTCCCATGGTTGATGCTCACAGACAAAAATGGGATGCCGCAGCGTGAGTTTTTCTGCCTCTCATGTCAGCAGGTTCACAAAAAGCTGTTGCCAGAAGTGATGGCGAATGGATATTTCTCTTCACGAGGTTGGGTGTTGACGACCAGCAGAGACGGGGAATTCCACATGCTAAAGAATCCCATGTCGCGTTACAGTCATATTATTAAGCTTCCCAATTGGAATAAGTTCCCCAACATCGAAGATTTGCCTTTCTTTGATGTTGAATTCGTCCGTAAGTTTGTCCTATCTGATAGCCCTACTACATCTCCAGATTACAAGGTCATGGTCATCTATGACAATGGACAGTTAGGGCTTTGGAAACCCGGCGAAGAGGAGTGGACGGCAGTGAACTCCCCCACAGATGAAACAATTTACGATGTCATATATTATAAGGGGTCCTTTGTTGCTGTCGATTTTGAGAATAGGATATTGAGGTGCGATGTTGATGGACCAACTCCATTTGAGGCTCGAGTAGTTTTCCAGATGCCGCAAAGACTCCCAGAATTCAAGCATGAGTATCCCCCAGGATCCCTTTGGTATGTGAATCAAGTGTATCTAGTGCAATCAACAATGGGATCTCTGTTGTTTGTGTCACTAGAGGAACATGTAGCATCTACCATAACCTTTCGATTCCTTGTTCTCGAGATTGACCTGGATACTCAAATGTGCACAGAAGTTGAGAACTTGGAGAACACGTCCCTCTTCTTGGGCCACAATTCTTCCTTCTCTTTGGAAGTCGATGAAGATCATCTCATCAAGCCGAATTGTATTTATTTTACTTACGTTCGTCTCTCATCGTCCCAGTTTTTTGAAGATGGAGGAGACACAGGCATGGGAATATACCACCTCGAAGATGGTACGGTCGAGCTGCATGTCGAGGGGAAATCTTCTCCTTTGCTTTGGATCGAACCAGGCTTTTAAGCCATAGCTAAAAAGTTTGGCTTGTTAACACTGATGAAGTAAGCAGATTAGTGAAATGACAAGATAGATCCACGGTTGGTACAGAAAGTTAGCAATTCCTTTTATGAACACGAAATTGTTAGGTCATTGGAAGTAAAATTGTACTGAAATCTGAATTTGTGCTTTCGATACTTCGAATTTTACATCTAGTGATGACGTCTGGGTGTTTTCTTTCTATTGTTTTGTCTCTTCTGCTGCCTTGCATGATATATCGTGTTGGTTCTACACAAAAAACAAAATCGAGTGAAGGCAAAACATAGCGTTTGAACTTTGAACAGGGAAAAACAATGGAGGGTCGAAAATATGTTTACTCATTAAGTGTGGTTAACTATTTTTCTTCTCTTTTATCCATTAGGGCCTTATATTTTCGAGTGAACTATAAAAGAATTCTACAAGAACCTTGGTCGCATGAAAGAGGGGAATAATGTAACTGTATTTTCTGAATTTCTACACTACACATTTCAAGTGACATACATTTTCGGTAAACAATGAAAAGCAAATCGTTATGGACAGTGAAGTTAGTAAATATCGATGTTGTCAATAAGCATCTCGCCAATCTCGAATGATTAATTGCAATATTTATATATTTGATTTGATGAGGATTTTGTGTTTCGATTTCGTATAAGCTAAGTTCTAGCTGTTAAGTGTAAATATCCAACGATCTGTTAAGGCTTCCTCCACCAATTGGAGCTGCAACCATGAACGCAGGTTAGGGCATCCGAGGTGATTGCCTGGATTGGCCCTCGGATGCTTAAGTCGTAGTTTGGAGGATGGTGGAAACTTATGAAGCTATAGGGGTAAAGAGTTCTTGTCCGTCGGGTGAGGATCGATAGATGATGACCAAACTGTAAGCATCAATTGGTTATAACTAATGGCAATATATCATGACAACTATAGTATATCATGACATGTGATTGTCAAACCTTCCACAGAGCTAATAGATGCTTAGTCTTTTAATAATTCCTCCAAAAGGATAGCTTAAGTGGAGGTCTTATTGATGTACTTCCTGCCAAGTTGACCGGTCTTGATTCGGTCTTGACTCAAAACCCAAGTTGCATGCATCCTTTCTTAATCATTCCTATCGAGTAGGATTACTCTTAGTAGGCGGGCTCACCATGGACACTTGACGGTGTAGTGGCTTGCCAAATCCATCATTATTAGAAACAATCAAAAGAGAGAGAGAGAGAGAGAGAGAGAGAGAGAGAGAGAGAGTTAAAACATGGATGATGGATTGGCAACAGCAAATCTTGTTGATTAATATTGGTTTTAGTCAGAATAGTCAAATAGTATTTTATATAACTAATAATAGCATGACTCACGAACTGCTCTCTACCTTATATGAGCATCAGCAACGGGAGATGAAACTCGCTCTCTCCACCAGCTAAACTTCTGCGGTCACAACAGAAACTCGAGAACCCTCTTCATTGTCCCCGCTTACAAGAAACACAAATTGCACTTACGGAAATTGCAATGCACGGATGTTCTCACGGATTTTGTCCTCAAACTGAGGAATAGTTCTAAAAAAGAAAAGGAGTGCAGAGCATTTGAGTATGAATGTGCTTTCCGTTTATTATGACACTAATTATGCGGAAATAGCTACTCATGCATGAGAGTCTTGCATTTGATGGAGAGACTTGATCATTTCGTTGCTGCACCACAAGCATGAGAATGCAAGGGACCTTCCAGTCACCTCTCTCATGAAAGCAAGCAAATTAGGTGTTTACATAAGGATTGTACACGAAATTCAACTACTTTGTCTTATATACCTATTGTCTAGATTATTCATTAGGTATAAAATTGTCAATTGCATCTCTCTAGAACTTGCCTGTCTTCTATTTCTTAATAGAACAAAAGGGGGGAAAGTACAACAGAACAAATAATGTAGAAATCTTCTGCAAAGTCCCTTCACTTCTTCGACACATTACAAGTAACAGAACGAAGGAACTCACCTAAAAGCAGTACTTCTCATTCCTTGGCAAGCTCATTTTAAATGTGTAACCTATATCAATTGTGTGAAGAATCCAATCACACCAATGCATGCCAAATCCTGAACATCAGTGAGGACTGAAAAAAATAAGATCTCAGTTCTCAAACCAGTGGTAAAAGTGAAGCAACATTTACACAAAAAGAATCTTGAAAACAGAGTCCTCTTTATTACTTGGTTCACGAGCGGATACAAGGGAAACAAAAAAATTGCTTCACTGATTATTACAATAATCACTAAACTGCAGCTAAGGACTTCACTTTCATGGCACTCACCAGTCATCATGAACCATGACAGGTGGGTTATCCAAAACGAGTCAATCAAGCATCATATTTGCAAGGAATAACAAACCTGCAAACAACATAGTTTGTTTTGGTCGCTACTTATAAATATCTGTAGCATCTAGTTTGTGTTGAAGCCTTTCAACTCGATCCTGCGGAAAAAGGAATAAGAAAACGTAAAGAAATAAAGGAGAGAAGAATCAGAAGTTGTCACTGCATCCCAGCAGTAATCTCAATAGTACTCCATGACAAAAGGGCCATTAACTTCGTCTCTCTCTTGGTCTGGTCTCATTCCAGTGAGAAATTACAGCAGTAAGCATGGATGAATTTTTAATAATGGATTAAAGATAGTAAACGTCACTGACAAAGGTTCGAGGCATAGTGAGACTTGAGAAAGAAAGATAGACGAGAAGAAAGAAGTGAATCTTCCATAAGAACTGTCATAGAAACCCAACAAAATTAGATAGAAGTACACCTTTAACTCATAACAACAATAGAAAACATGTGTCTTTGACAATCCGTAGTTAAAGGTTATCTGTTACAGAGATATCAATGCTCAAACTATATAGTTGCACCAAAAAGGATCCCTACGAACATGCCGACAGTAATTATTTCTTTTATGTAAATCAGAATTCTATAGAACACATCAAAATAAGACAACAATAAGTTTTTCACTTTACATGAGCGTTCAGTGACCTTCAACCGAATTTTTGAAAGACTTATCGTTGCCAAATTCTAAATACAGCTTTTACCAGTAAATTTCAAATCAATGTGTTCATGTCAACAGAAAATTGTTAAAGGAGACACACAAAGTCATAAAACTATCACCAGTACTCATATCCTAATGATGAAGTAATGGAAAAACTTCTAAGAACTATAACTCATATCGTCAAAAGATGATCCTTAATAGTAGAAATACACCCTTGAACTAGATGACCACCCACAGCATACACTGTAGAGAAGAGCTTACATAAATTTGACACTGATAAACTGACAATATGAGAAACCAAAGAATAACTGCACTAGTCATACTCAGGAAGTAAACTATACCTTGAATGATTTGGAAATATTAATGGAGGGATCTATCAGTAAGGATGTGGAATAGGACTTCTCAGCTTCATCAACCTGTCGTTGTACATCACATGGATCCCACCGTGTGGCCTCATTGCTATAGCCTGTGTAACAAAGGAATAACCGTTCCTCCATCTACTCCATAGGATCAGCCGCGGTCTAATCAATCATTTGAAAAAGGACTATCCATGCACCCATTCTCTAATCTCTATCAGCAAAATGTTCCAATATAAGCAAATCCAACCCAATTCAACCATCAGTTAACCGACAACAGACGACCATTCCCATAAGACTGAGCACAAAAAACACCGAATTACAGCATTTGAATATTGAATGAGAAAATTTTCATATTATACTCGAAATTATAGCTCCTTTTTACTGAGACCATCGCCCATGAAAGAATTCCATCAACTTTTAATCATCCCGAAAAGAAAATGTCCATCGGCTCCGATTTTTAAAGTGACAAGTGTGATCATGTTTGCATGGGCAGGAGCAGAAGCTACGCTTCTTTCCAGGCGACGATGGTGGTGTCGCAGCAGCAAATGATACTAATGATTTATTTGCAATTAACTTTCCATTGTTAATAAAATGTGGAAAGGGGTGATCAACGCTACCAACTCTCTTTGGGTAAAATCAAAAGGTCCAGCACTCATTATGAAATGTTGACTTAAGTAATATTTATGAGTACCGCTCATGGACTGAAAATGTTTAATTAATATCTCGAGTTTGAATTCGGATAACAATTTATTAAATTGAATTTTATTGATAAAGATTTTCCAAAGAGAAAGAAATTTCATCGGACTCCATAAAAGATTACAAAAAGAGGAAATAAAAAGAAAAGGAAGTTTTTCCATTCTTCCCTGTGCAGTCCCGAGTTCTTATTGGAAAAAATGAATCTGACCGTGGGGCCAGAGTCAAAGTGTTGACTCTGGGCACACACGTATAAGAACATATATAGGAATTATTCCTTTGGCGTGAAGCTGCTGCAGCCTTACAAGACTCGCCGAAGCCCTGTGCACGTAGAAGAAAGGAAGCAAACCTCTCCGCACGTGGAGCTGAAAAAAAGAGATGGTGGGCCCAGGTCAAATATTTGACCTTTGGGCACATGAATTTGCCCTTGGGCGTGCGTGAAGTGACTTAAAAATCCTACGAAAGAAAAGGAGTTGTACATAGAAGCCGCACACGTCAAAGCTGCATACGAAAGAAAAGGAGCTGTACATAGAAGCCGCACACGTCAAGCTGTAGAGAGCTGCGCATGTTTTTGTTTCGAACTTGAACGCACAGTAATTTTGTGCTATGAGTTTATGTTCAAGTGAATTGTTTATTTATAAACACTTTGAGTTTGGGGTTAAATCTACGTGTGGGAAACACTCGAGTGTGTGGGTAATTGTAAACTTTGATTATCTGATTATAGTATATTATTTGCTGTTGGTTCTTCTTGTGGACGTAGGTACCAATATTCGGATCGAATTACATAAATTTTTAGTGTCCTTATTATCTATCATTTATTTCTCTGGTGATTTCGCGTTAACGTAAATTGCAAAATCCTGTTGTTTCCATGTATTGTATTCCAACATAAAATTCAAGATTGGTGAGCCCATTACCATAGATCCACTAGAAAATTTCTCAATACAAAGTACGTAGTAACTATGTAACACAATGCGGGAGAATCCTCCCCAGGCTGTTGAACCTGCTACCTTACATCTCCATGCAAATAAGGTAAGTGACCTAGGTACAACCTCGGATGGTTCCTCAGCTCATGCTATTGTTTTGGAGGTAGCGCTCCAGGCCAATCCTTCTTCTCCATCTCAACCTGCTTCTATGCCGAGTGATTCTGTGTGGCAGCAAATTAAAGGTAAGAAAAAGAAGAACCAGAAGACTCCGGCCCCTGTGTCCTCTTTTGAACCCACCTCTCCTTTTTTAGGTGGGCAATTTCTTAAGTTGAAGGAAGTTGTGCCTACTGAGATTGTGCCTGTATAGAAGCCTTCCAAAGGTCCTTCGAAGCTCTCAGTAAAGGGCAGTTCTATGTTTTCAACCCATGATGCTGATGACTCGTTACCAACTCTTGTCATGCCCCTTGAGAACCCGAATGATGAAATCACTGGCTTTGCTTCGTCTAGCAATGAGGATGAGATCCCAAGCAAGCCTCCCTCCCCCAGAGCTCATTCAAGATTTATTGGGATTGGGATACAAGACCAACTTCTCCAGCTGTGTCCTGACCCACTTGGACCGGCGCTACCAGCGGTCGCAAAGGCGACTAAAGCTAGTCGCAAGTCCTCCAAGCGGAGGTAGTTCTCTTCTTTCCTTGGTTCATGTTTTTTGGATTTTGGAATATTAGAGGGATGATGAACCCCGTTAGAAGGGCTGAGATTAGAAAGTTTGTTGCTTCTAATAATCTTAGTATTGTTGGCCTTTTTGAGACTAAAGTCCCTGAGCTGCTGTTTGATTCTATTTCGTCTATCCTCCTGAGAGGTTGGAGCTGGCTCACAAATTATGATCATTCTCCACGTGGCAGAATTTGGATTGGATGGAACCCAGATTCCGTTAATTTTAAGTTGATTTCTCTGAATGACCAAGCCATCCATGGGCGTCTGAAGGGGATTTCTTCTAATTTTACGTGTTGCATCTTTGTTGTCTATGGGGAGCACACTTTTGTGCATCGTAGGCCTCTATGGTCTGACCTTATTCTTTGTGATGATTTATTTCAAGATACTACTTGGCTCGTTGCGGGCGATTTCAATGCAATTAAAGATCCTACGGATCACTTCGGGAGCTCTAATTCTTGGATTCCTTACTTCGATGACTTTAGAATTTGCATTGATCAAACGGAACTTGAGGACCTTAGGTACACGGGTCTTCGATTTACCTGGTCTACTTCTTCGGGGTCAGGCAGGAAAATGCGGAAAATCGACTGGGTGCTGGTCGACACTAAATGGAGGATGGATTTCTCCTTTTCGGAGGCGTCTTTTCTTAATCCCGGAATTTCAGACCACACCCTTATGGTAGTTAGGGTTGTTGATCCGACTACGAGAAGGAAGCCCTTTAAATATTTTGATTTCTGGGCTGATCACCCTGACTTCCGCGATACAGTCCGTCAAGCGTGGGATAGCCATGTTTGGGGGATGCCCATGTATAAGCTTGTTTCCAAGCTGAAGATCCTAAAAGGCCGCCTTAAAGCCCTCAACCTTGAAGCCTTTTCGGACATCTCGATGAGGACATTGGAAGCAAGAGAGGCCTTGCGTTCTACCCAACTTCTTCTTCACTCGGACCCTAATAATATCACTTGCTGAATTGGAGAAAGGCCAGCATCGGACTTTTGTAGATCTTTGGGGCCAAGAAGAATCCTTCTATAAGCAGAAATCCAGAGTTAGATGGTTGAAAGAAGGTGATCGAAACACGAAATTCTTCCACAATTTTGTCAAAGCTAGACATCTAAACAACCAGATTCTCTTTATTAAAGACAATTCAGGTTCGGTTGTTTCGGACCCCAACTTGGTGCCGTAAGTTTTTGTATCTTTTTTCTTGGATCTCCTTGCTCGCATTCGGGTTTGACGAAGCCTGCATTGCATGAATTGACATCACATATTCGGAAGCCTCTTTCGGATGACCAGGTATGTTTGCTTGCTTCACCGGTCTCGGATTCTGAGATTAAGAATACTTTGTTTTCGTTTGCTAAGGGCAAAGCCCCTGGCCCTGATGGGTTCACAGCTGAATTCTTAAAAAATAACTAGAACATAGTAGGGTCCTCAATCTTTGAAGTTGTTAAAGATTTCTTCTACTCGGGTTGCCTCCTTAAGGAAGTGAATGCAACTATTCTGGCTCTTGTTCCCAAAGTGCCGAATGCCTGTGAGGTTAATGACTTTAGACCAATTGCTTGCTGCAACACTATCTATAAGATTATCACTAAAATTCTGGCTAACCGAATTATGGCGGTCCTTCAGGATCTTGTCAGCCCGTCCCAAAATGCGTTTGTCAAGGGAAGGAGGATCAAAGATAATATTTTGCTTGCTCAAGAACTGTTTGCTGGATTCCACCTTGACCCATATCTTCCAAAATGTGCAGTCAAAGTAAATTTTCGCAAGGCTTATGACACAGTTGATTTGGATTTCTTGGAACTTACTCTTGAAGCTTTCCGTTTTACTTAGTGGATTATCTGGTTGATTATGGTATGTGTGCGTACACCCAAGTTCTCAATCTCTATTAATGGAGAGCTTCACGGATTCTTTCCTGGAGGTAGAGGACTTCGGCAGGGAGACCCAATATCACCATATCTCTTTACCTTAGTTATGGAAATCTTCTTTGGAATTTTGAACCTAAAGACTTCTGTCAAGGAGTTCAAGTTCTATTGGAGGTGCAAAGTTCCTAAGCTTTCTCATCTATTTTTTGCCGATAATGTTTTCCTTTTTTGCCAAGCGGATTTGAATTCGATAGTAATTCTCAAGAGAAGCTTGGACATTTTTTCCTCATGGAGTGGACTGATTCCCAACAAGAGTAAATCTGATATCTTCTTGTCGGGTGGGACGCCATCGTTGCGGAATAGTATCCTTTTAGCGTTTGGTTTTCGAGAAGGCAAACTTTCGGTTTGTTACCTAGGGGTGCCGATAATCTCATCAAGGTTGGGAAAGGCGGATTGCATTTAGTTGATTAACCGTATTACAGCTAGAGTTCATTCTTGGGCTCATAGATTTTTATCGTTTGCCGGGAGGCTCCAGCGTATAAGGTCAGTTCTCCACTCGATTCAAGCCTTTTGGGCTAATGTGTTTACTTTGCCGTCCTCGGTCATTTTAGGTATTGAAAGCATTCTTCGCCGATTTCTGTGGAAGGGCTCCTCCCTCGCTAAGGGCGGGCCTAAAGTTTCTTGGTTGGATGTTTGTGTGCCTAAGGATGAAGGAGGATTGGGTATACGGTCTGTGAAGGACTGCAACAAAGCCTCTATGCTTAAATATATTTGGATCCTCTTTACAGACAAAGAATTTTTGTGGTGTCGGTGGATCCATTCCAATTTCTTAAAGAAACATAAGTTTTGGGCAGCCCCTCAACCGTCTATTTGCTCTTGGGGCTGGAAAAAAATTCTTCAACTTCGTAGTGGTTTTAGGCAGTCGTTTGGCTAGGAAGTTAGGAATGGACGGTCAATTTTATTATGGTTCGACAATTGGATGCCTTGTGGCCCTCTCTATTCACTGGTCCCTGACTCTTTCTTGAATGACCCAAACCTTCCTGTACATGCGGTTGTAGCAACTCTCTACTCTCATGCAGCTAGTTCCACCAGATTACGGCTGGAGGAATGGGGCCTCTCATTTCTGACCCTCTCTTTGGCCTATGACCGGTTTGTTTGGCGTGAAGACCCTTCGGGATCGTTCTCTGTGGCCTCTGCTTGGAACTCCATCAGAGTCAGGAAGATTCGAGTCCCTTAGGCTCCTTTTGTCTGGGATGGGACCTTGGCTCCTCGTTTTCAATTTTTGATGTGGCTCATCATCAAGAACCAATTGCCGACACAAGTGCGTCTTCTTGCTTTTAGCAGGATTGATCACTCGGTATGTATTTTCTACAAGTCCCAGCTGGACTCTATTGACCACATTTTCTTCGAATGCAATACCTCGGCTACTCTAGTTTACTTCTGGGCTTCTAGATGCAATTTGCAATGGAGAAATGGCACCTGGGTGGACAACCTTTGCTGGGCTATGAAGTTCCTTGCGGGTAAGGATTTCTTTCATAGCATCGCTCGGTTTTCCTTTGGAGCTTTATGTTATCTAATATGGAAGAAAAGGAATGACATGATATTTCGAAAGAAAAGGAATGACGTGATATTTCGAGGAGATACCTTAGCTATTCCTGCCCTCAAGAACCACCTGTTTAAGGTGGTCAAAGATAAGGCCATTATATATAAGAATGTCCCTGACACTCCAAGGAATCGTCGTCTTCAGAGAGGATGGGGTTTTGACTCGTCAATCTTCGCTAATCCTCCGGTGTTTTGAGCTGTCAAGAGTTGCACTTTTCAGCGGTCTTCCCCTGGCGTGCATGGAGGTTCGGTTGGAGTTGTTGTGCCTGTTGCTTTGTGGTTTTGTTTTCTTGTACTGCTGTCTGGCTTGTATGCGGCCCCCTTCCACTCTTCCTGTTTTTTTATGCAACTAGAGTGTAAGTTTTTGGCGCCATTTGTACATTTGTCTTAAGCTCAGTAATATATTCTTACCATTACCAAAAAAAAAAAAAAAACTATGTAACACAGCGCAAATCCTTTAAAGGTTTATCCACGACGCGAATTGCACTAGTGACTTCATTGAAGACAGGTGACCCTTTTACAACTAGATCAACCACCTTAGAGGTGATCGATTCTCATATAATTTGTCTTTAAGATACTTAGTCATCTGATTATTTAAATGAATGAAAGGATTTTGGTGAAAAGGAAAACATTGAAAGAATTCTTTATTTGATTCAAAATGCAATTGCTCAAATCATTATAGTCTCTTTCAATGATGGAGTGGAGTTCATGCATCAGTTCTGACAGGTACTAACATGAGTTCTTTTGTCGATAGTGATATTGTGTACATTGCAACGGATTTCTCAAATTAAGGTTACACTTATTATTGGGCTTGCACGCTCGCAAGATTAAAGCTAAAGTTCACACTTAAGAATAACTCGTATATCAAACTTAACGGACATGTCGATTAGATCAGGGTTTAAATTTTTAGCCTACACGTATAATTAGGTGATGCCTTTATACTGTATAAACCTGTGTTAATTGCTAGGATTTTTGTAGTGGGGATTTTCCCTTACAATCGACGAATCATAAGTATGCTGTAAATGACTTGTACAAAAAAAAAAAAAAAAAACCCTAAGTTCTCCACGGTTCGAAAGTGCATTACATGATCGCCTCCTTTTTCTTTCAGAGATAGCAGAGTGCATAAACATGTGTCGAGGGTCTTCTTAATAATGCCCCTCTAGCACTAGCTCAAAGAAGAGTGGGAATAACAATTTTCAAAACCCCTGGGAAAATTTCATATCCAAAAACAAGGGCCCAATGGACACTCTTCAACATTTTCCTTATATCAAAGAGTGCTCCTATAGCAAATTTATAGTCAACCTCGTAAGGAAACTGTTAATAATATCGTTTCTAATGTACCAATGTACTCAGAAATCCAAATCTTTCTGTAGTGAATACACGTAATGATAAGCGTCTTTTAGACATAATTAGTATTGACTGATAATCATTTTAATTAGGGGGAGAGAAAAAGGGCAGGATCATCCTTAATTTATGTTTCTAAACCACCAATATTGTCGCTTTTGATATATCAACATATTTGGAAATCCAACCTTCCTTTAATGATTGCGTGTAATGATAAGCGTCTGTCAGACATGGTTTTTTTTTTTTGGAACTAATATCAGACAAAAGAATTATTTCAATAGGTAGAGAGAACTTTTCTCACCAACCGATAATCATTTTAATTAGGGGGACCAAAAAAAAGGCAAGAGCGTCCTCAATTTATGTTTCTAAACCACCAAGATAATCACGAATAAGAGAGGTGGGCAGATATTCTTTCTACGCCAAAGGTTGGCATCATTGTTTGGAATTTGAAATTGAGATACTTGAGGCGACTTTTCATGAATTCGAGAGATCAATACGCAAATTTTCCACATTTTCTCCTCTTGCGCAATATTTTCCTATGCTGTCTTTTTCTTTTAATTTCTTATCGTCCAATATCCTAGATCATTTTAATCTATGAAGCAGGAACACGTTGCACATGCTTTCGTGTCATATCCAACATGTGTCGGAGTGTATCGGACACATCGACGCATTTGGACACGCGGTCAACGCGTGTCGAAAAATCTGACACGCGATCAACTTTTTTCGACACGTTTCGACACGCGTGTCGGATGGAAGCGAGGGCGAGGACAGCGAGCCCACGACGGCAAGAAACCGCTAGAGAAGGAGTAGAGATTGAGGGGAGGGCGGCCACTATGATGTTGCGATGGATAAGGCGACGAGGCTGCAATGTGAGGAAGGGCCGAAGGCGAGGCGGAGAAGGAGGAGAAGGATCGAGAGGAAGAGGAGAGGAAAGGGGTTGTGTGGCGAGGAGGCAAAGAAGGATCGAGAGGAAGAGAAAAGGAAGAGGAGAGGAAGGGGTTGTGTAGCGAGCGGTGAGGAAGAGGAGGAGAAGGGGGCGCTAGCTAGAGTTTTGGAAACTCAAAAAGAATTAAAAAAGAAAAAGAAAAAGAGGACTCTAACGGGGTGAAGTGACAGCCTGTCACGTGGTGGGGGAGGGGAAAAAAGGGAAAGAAATTTGGGGTGGAAGGAAATAATCAAACGTGGGGAAGGAAGGGAAAAAAAAAATTGAAATAAATTTGGGGGTTGGGAGGGGGTGGGGGAAATAGTCTGACGTGGGGGAGGGAGGGAAAAAAATTGAAATAAATTTGGGGTTGGGGGAAATAAACGAGGGAAAGAAGAGAGTAAGGGTTGGTGGTGGACCCCTCGAGGAGACTTTTTTTTTCTAAATAAATAAATATATAAATAATTTAAAAAATAAAAGTACTGAATTTTAAATGATGATAAATTTTGATCATTATAAAATATCATGGATTTATTTAAATAAGTTAATTCTAATTTATTGTTAGTCATTGATTTTATCAATAACTTTTGTTAAAGTTAAAAACATATTTCCAAACATGGATATGTATTAATTATGAATATGTCTTTCGAATTTCCAGTGAATTGATTTATTAATATTATTAGTGTAAATTCATTATAGGCTCTTTTTTTTAATTAATTAATTATTTATGAATTTGAATCAAATAAATTAAAAAAAATATTCGTTTAATATACGTGTCTCAACGTGTCGGAATTTTCTATTTTTGATAAATGATGTGTCGATGTGTCGTATCGTGTCATGTCGTGTCACGTGTCCGTATTGCATATCGGTGCTACTTAGATTTTAATTAAGGGGGACAAAAAAAAAAGGCAAGAGCGTCCTCAATTTATGTTTCTAAACCACCAAGATAATCACGAATAAAAGAGGTGGGCAGATATTCTTTCTGGGCCAAAGGTTGGCATCATTGTTTGGAGTTTGAAATTGAGATACTTGAGGCGACTTTTCATGAATTCGAGAGATCAATACGCAAATTTTCCACATTTTCTCCTCTTGCGCAATATTTTCCTATGCTATCTTTTTCTTTTAATTTCTTATCGTCCAATATCCTAGGTCATTTTAATCTATTAATCTATGAAGCATGGACACGTTGCATGTGCTTTCGTGTCATATCCAACACGTGTCGGAGCGTGTTGGACACATCGACACGTTTGGACGCGCGATCAACGCGTGTCGAAAAATCTGACACACAATCAACTTTTTTCGACACATTTCAACACGCGTGTCGGATGGAAGCGAGGGCGAGGATAGCGAGCCCATGATGGCAAGAAACCGCCAGAGAAGGAGTAGAGATTGAGGGGAGGGCAGCCACTGTGATGTTGCGATGGATAAGGCGATGAGGCTGCAATGTGATGAAGGGCTGAAGGCGAGGCGGAGGAGGAGGAGAAGGATCGAGTGGAAGAGGAGAGGAAATGGGTCGTGTGGTGAGGAGGCAAAGAAGGATCGAGAGGAAGAGAAAAGGAAGAGGAGAGGAAGGGGTTGTGTAGCGAGCGGCGAGGAAGAAGAGGAGAAGGGGGCACTAGCTAGGGTTTTGGAAACTCAAAAGGAATAATAAAAAATAAAAAAAAGAGGGATTCTCATGGGGTGAAGTGACAGCCTGTCACGTGGTGGGGGAGGGGGAAAAAGGGAAAGAAATTTGGGGTGGAAGGAAATAATCAAACGTGGGGAAGGAAGGGAAAAAAAAAATTGAAATAAATTTGGGGGTTGGGAGGGGGTGGGGGAAATAGTCTGACGTGGGGGAGGGAGAGAAAAAAAATTGAAATAAATTTGGGGTTGGGAGGAAATAAACGAGGGAAAGAAGGGAGTGAGGGTTGGTGGTGGACCCCTTAAGGAGACTTTTTTTAAAAAAATAAATAAATAAATAAATAATTTAAAAAATAAAAGTACTGAATTTTAAATGATGATAAATTTTGATCATTATAAAATATCATGGATTTATTTAAATAAGTTAATTCTAATTTATTGTTAGTCATCGATTTTATCAATAACTTTTGTTAAAGTTAAAAACATATTTCCAAACATGGATACGTATTAATTATGAATATGTCTTTCGAATTTCCAGTGAATTGATTTACTAAAATTATTAGCGTAAATTCATTATAGGCTCTTTTTTTAATTAATTAATTATTTATGAATTTGAATCAAATAAATTAAAAAAAATATTCGTTTAATATACAACATATCTCAACGTGTCGGAATTCTCTATTTTTGAGAAATGACGTGTCGACGTGTCGTGTCGGGTCATGTCGTGTCACGTGTCCGTATCGCATGCCGGTGCTACTTAGATTTTAATTAAGGGGGACCAAAAAAAAGGGCAAGAGCATCCTCAATTTATGTTTCTAAACCACCAAAATAATCACGAATAAAAGAGGTGGGCAGATATTCTTTCTGGGCCAAAGGTTGGCATATTGTTTGGAATTTGAAATTGAGATACTTGAGGCGACTTTTCATGAATTCGAGAGATCAATACGCAAATTTTCCACATTTTCTCCTCTTGCGCAATATTTTCCTATGCTGTCTTTTTCTTTTAATTTCTTATCGTCCAATATCCTACGTCACATCATTCTAACCGCTACACAACACGACACCTACGTAGACATGCTCAAATGTGTCAACAGCACCTCGGTCCAAGTCAAATCTATTTTAGCTGTCGTGGAAATAACTCCAATCAGACTCTTGCTCCAGGCCGCCGCGGTGTGGGGTGGCGCTGAACCGGTCGTGCGTGAATCTCTTCCCTTTGAGCTAATTAATTTCCGGGAACAGCAGTTCTTCTGAACCCTCAGCTCTCACCAAAAGATCGTACCAGAAATAGTCAACCCCGTCGTCGATCATTGAATTGCTATCGCCACTCCACAGTTCAAACCGATCCGTCATGTCCCACGGGAATTCATGTTGCTGCGCTTCATTGGCGTGGCCAAAATCTGATGGCATGTCTTTGAATTCGGGCCAAAATTGCAAGTCGTTAAGAGTTTGGTCCAAGGGAAATTCAACTTGTTGAGCTTGATCGTCACTACTGGTTAATCCCGCAAAGTCCGATGACAAGCTGACGTAGGAATTGGCTGAGATTGGATCCGACCAGAAATCTGGGACCGATTCGATGGACTCGGTCGGGTTTCGATCAACAATGAGGACGTCTGGGTTGTAGTTCGGTTCCACAGTGGCCATCACAGGGTCCGAGGTGTACGAAATTTTGCTAGAAGATCGTGGAGGTGATGAACTTCGAGTGTACCGTGGGCTCTCGAATCCAGGCGGTCTTGAGCAGTTTGAATCTTCTGGTTCCGGCGGGTCATTGACGGTGCTAGAATTGATGGATAAGGCAGGCGTGGCGGCGGAGGTGGAGGCCGAGGCCGAGGCGGTGCTTGGGTGATGGTTGGCTTGTTTCTGCTTGACTCTCTTCTTAATGCGGGTGTGCCAGACGTTCTTTATCTCGTTGTCTGTACGTCCAGGCAATTTTGCTGCCATCGCTGACCACCTAAACCAATTCATACACAGAAAATCTAGTTTAATTAGAATAGTTATTAGGGATCTTTACGACTATATATATATAACGAACTGAACGCTAGATAATGACATTTAAGATGCATGCATGTAGTTTGGTCACACAGGTTAGTAATACTATGCTCCAAAAATATTTTTAGGCATCCTTATAACAACGACCGTGTTCTTTTTTGTTTTGGTCGGTAACGACCGTGTTCGTGAACTGAAAATGATGTGAAAAGCTTTGAGTGGGTATTTAAATATGCAAGACCGATGAAAAAATAATTGGTTTAATTGTTTAAATGCAATGAACCATTGTTAGAAGCGACTTATTTAATTCGAATATACATTCTAGATTCTTAAATTCTCTACTGCTGAAACAAAGATGTGCAACACCCGAGTAGCTTCAATCTTACTACGTGACATATTGACTGAACAATCTACTATGGAAAGTGTTTTTTATATTATTTTTTCAACTTTTTAATGATAGAAAAGATCACTTTAGAAAAAAGGGCCATAATATTCTTCAATTACATATTTAATTAGTTGGCTACTTATTATGGACATTATCATCGACATACAAATTCAGTTACAATAAAATGTGCGATTGATGTCTATATTAGTAATCCCCAAATTAGAAAGCAGCCCGGAGGAAAAACATGGCCCGGCAGGAAAAAACGCAATAAACGCTCTCGATATTGTTTGAGAATTTCTTTTTTCCCTGTGGTTGAGCAAGAGTCCTGTGTTGATTGTGTGTACGCAGTGCGAATTAAGGAGTACCTATTTCCCAGCATTTCGTGCAACTTGATGATGGTCTCCTCTTCCTCGGAGCTGAAGTTGCCCCTCTTTATGTCTGGCTTCAAGTAGTTGGTCCACCGAAGCCTGCAGCTCTTCCCACATCTCAACAGTCCTGAGACGAATGTCCAATAAATGACAAAAAAAATGAGAAAAAAAGGGCACTTAGAATGAGATCGATGAATATGTCCATTGGTCAACTGCAGTCGCATCACACGAGTGGAAAACAGGCCATGCAGGAGACTATTCAAAGTACTGCTGCTGACAACTGGTCAAAGCGTGCATGCATGAGCACGGGGCTGCTTCTCATGTTAGCTACCGAGTAGTTTCGCAAAAGGAGACACTCCTGATCGTATTCATGCGAATGCGTGCAAGGGTTTTGATTACCAGCATGCATGGGAAGAGCTCGCCAGTTAGGGTGGCCATGCTTCTGGACGTAGGAGAAGAGTATTCGGTCTTCTTCAGGTGTCCATGGCCCTTTCTTCAGCCCCGCCCTCCAACAGCACGAAGCTCTCACCATCCTCTCTCTCTCTCTCTCTCTCTAACACGCACGCACGCACACTGAAGAATCCAACGAGTGCTTTGGGGGGCAGAGGATGGGTATTTATGCACTTTTCCATGGAGTGGCACGTCGGGGGCCAAGTTTGAAAAGTCCAAGCACACGACAAGTGGCACACGTGCTTTGATGGCAGTTTCCTAGAAAATGTTGAATTTGCTTGGTGAGAGGATAGTGGGCCCCGCCGGAGAATTTTCGTCTTGACCCTGTCCGCTCGTTCGGGTTCATCTTAGCCGTTGATTAATAAATTCTTTATGTGAAATTCACGTGCAACTTTGGTCGATCCAGTCATACTGATCTGAGAGACAATTCTTCCTCTATACTCAGGCTATGCAAATTATCAAAAATGAAATTAAAGACAAGACTATTTTAGCAAGTGCATTCGAGACATTTATTATGTATATTTAAAGGAAAATAACAATCTCTATATTAGCACCAACAGTATGTGAGAAAATCCATTTAATATTTTGAAGTCGACAAACCATTTAATTATATCAAATATTCAATAGATTCGGATTTTGTCTTGTCTCAGTTTGAACCAAAGCAAGGAAAGCTCTATCACACCGATATATCTAGGAAAGTGAAGTAAAAGACTGATGGTGGCTTAAAGGACTTTAATGGAGGTGAACAAGTCAAGAAACGAGAAGTTCATGAGAATGAGAACTTGAAGGTATCATGACAAGCTGAACAGATTATACAATCATGATTATACTTAGGAAGATAGAGTGGAAAGCAGTATCCAAGTCAACTACTGGCGGAAAAACTTGATAGAGTTCATGCGTTGCCGATAGAAGCAGCTCACCATATCACTTGAGAGGAACACGCGTATTCTTCTGGAATATTGACAACTATTCACATGCCTGCTATTCTGAAGATAAACATCCAAAGGGAAATTTAATCTGTTGTTGATCAAATTGTTAAGAAGGATAATTCCCTAAAATAATATTGTCACTAGGACGATTTGATCGTATGGGCGACAGATCTCCTGGTGACTGTAGAGTGTCTCTTCAATGGCTAAATTGATCTTTCTATCATTTGTGAGGATCTTGAAGACCATATATGAAGATCAACGTATGGTAAGGAAGATATGATTTGCAAGAACGTTGACAATTTGAGAAAGCTTTATTCTCTAAATACACATACTCTTACTATTGAGCAAGCAGTTCATTGTTACTGAGAGTGATTCATTGATTGTAATCTCTATGAGAAGTGTATTAATAGCGTGATCTACTAGTTTTGGGTACAAGTAGCATAGGCTATGCTATAACTTCTCAAGGAATTACTCGTCAAATTTAGTCTGCTGGTGCTCATTACTCTAGAAGAGTGGATAAAGGCTTGATCTAATCCGATCACTATAAAAATTTGCATGCAAATCTTCTATTTCTTTTTATTTATTTATTTGTATATTTGTTTGATAAAAGTATATTGTACTTAATATTATTAGCTTACTCTTGCATAAATTAAATTGTTTTGTATAAACAAACTTGATTTTCATAATTTCACAAAATCTATCAAGTTTAATTACATGATTTATTTACCCCTTTAGGTTACATCTCTAGTCATAACACAACACACGTCATAAGGAAAGTCGGTGCATTAAAAACTATACATTTTACTTATATTGTTGCAACAAGTGTAGTAAAGAAGCAATATTTGTATGATCCCGACGCACTTGAGTCTAGATGACCTAAGCTAGTGCAAGGTGTCTCGTGAATCTCTACGTCATCACGCAATCATGCACTTTTAGGTTAGGAAAAAAAAAAGGTGTTTTCGAGACATCTCACGATGATGCGAGAGAACCCTAATCTCTCTTGATCACAAACCAGGACTAGGCTTGAACAATCTGTTCTATTTGTTTCTGTCCTTGGACATGTTTATCGCACGACTAACGATGGTATCCAATCACTTAAAGGCGACAGCCTGTGCTGCCCGAGATGATATGTGAGAAAGGGATCAATTATTAGGTTTGTAAGTACTTTTTTGTCTTTCGATATACGATTGTCATGGTTAATATTTTCTCCATGTCATTGTATAGCGGAATCTAGCATAACCTTGTGCGCATAGATCTCGCAAGTTGGACAGCATCACGGGCCAAAAAATTCCGGTCAAATTGAGGTCGCTTAAAGACAAATCCAAGGGACGAAATAATCAATGGTATCATGCAATACATATAGGAGACATCTTGCCATGATAAAATATTGTATAAATGGTGTGATGGACAAAAGTAATGATCTGAATCTTAGTTGAATGGATATACAATGGATTGTTTGTATTCACCATCTACAAGTACATGTCTCGTCTACAAACTAGTTGTATAGCCTTTGTGGATAGTGTCAAATTCATGCCCAGATAATCAGTTGGATGGATATAAAATGAATCATTAGTATCCACCACCGTTAGGTCATGTGAGGTTTGATTTGTAGATGATTGTTAGAAATGTTGGATTTATTGGAAGTCACGGAGGATTGACGAAAGACAATAAAATGAGACTGCTATAATATGGTAAAATGACCTCACTCTAATATAAATGATAGTTCAATCACGCCCAATATTGTTAAGTAAGTCAATGAGCAATGAAGAATATTGGGTGATTACATATGCAAGTCTGAAGCAGCCCAAAATGGTCTTGACATTGACAAGTAATAATCACGTATTATAAAAGACAATAAAAAATACAGGGAACCAAAAAAGTAAATATCATCATTAATCAATATTATGCAAATTTTTTCATGATAGATATCAACACTACATAGAAAATTGTCTCGATTCTGTCATGAAAGCTAGCATAAATCAGAGTATCTCATGACATATCATCGATTCATTTTATATTATACAATGACGTCTCTAGACACGATTATCTCTTCTATACATTTTGATTAAATTTTATGAACTCAGTTATATGTATAATCCAACAAAAAAATATGATTTTATAATAAAATATTGCATTGCAAATATGTAATAGAGAGAATAAAGAGATTGAGAAGAGAAAGTAGATAAACACCAAAGATAGTAGAGAAAATCAGAGGAAAACATTTTATTTTTAGTATATCACCATTATGTCTAAAACAAAAACTAAGCTCCTATTTATAGGAAAACAAAAATGTACTTATCATTAATATTAATATATTAAATAATGCATACATTTGATAGGGAGATGAACATTCATTAAATAGAGAAATATACTTAGAATGTATGATACAAATGTGCCATAATAAGTACATTAGATAAAATGAATATAATGAATATTCATTCATATATTCTTTTTAAAAAGAGATTTGAAGGGATGCTACAATCTTGTCTAGGCAGGAAGGGCTTTTTTATTAACACCATTGAAAGGTTTTTTTTCATGAATAGCATGAAAGATAGGGGCCTTATTGACCAAGCAGGAACCGGGGATAAAAGTTTCATTGATTCATCTATCTCAAATAGGGAAAAAACTGAATCAAGAAGGGGTCAGCTGAGCTCGAAAGGGGTAGCCGGTCGTCGGCTAGGAGCTCTGGCCGGCAACGAAGCTAAAGCTTCACACTGGTCCACTCGCAACTTACACGGCTAAGTTCCAACTCTATGTTGATAAGAAAAAAGAAAATCCCCTAAGAAGAAGACTTTCCACTATTCCAACAGAAAGGGCCTATTAAAATGCTCCATAGATAACCCCCTCTGTCTCGTTCCCGTCCAACAAAAAAAATTCCTGTTGTTTTGCTTCTCCATTTCCAAGCAACAAAATTCCTATCTGTAACCATCTAAATGACGAGTATGAATAACGAACACATAACAGATTTCTTCCTTATCTTGATGAAAACCAAAGAGAAACATAATTTCCCACATAAACTGAAGCCCTACCCACCTGTAGTTTATTGGCCAATACGTTAACAACATATTAAGAGGCGGATTAAAGTAATTGTAATAATTTGTATAATCCATCCATAATTCGAGTAGTCGTTCAAATTTTCAAATCATAACTACTTAAAACAATTGTGACGGGATGGGAATAATCAGTTTTGAGTTCAGGCAAAAAAAAAAAAAAAAATGCTTGAGGTTTGAATGTTTTCGAAATGATGCTTAGGAAAAACATTCTTCAATGAACCAAATTGTTCTCTCCGTTTTTTTTTTGGGCCATGGATTGTGGATGATATTGTTGACTGACAACCTTACGTGTACCGGGGTTTTGCAGCTTTTTTTTTTTTTTTTTTGGCTTCATTAATTCCAAGGACTCGTGCCGTGATCTCGTCGCCCGCCGCCCATGATGCAGTCATTTTTTTTTTTCACATTCCCCTACATGTCCGTTATGTTGGCCTATCTCAGTCTCAATATGGCACATGCGTACAAATTCAAGCACGGGAATTGCAGATACAGTGGGATTATCAGAACATTTTCTTACCGGGAGTAGGCTCCACGACAAATTACTTCCGGTAATTCACATGCTTATCGCATCGGCCGCCACAAAAAGCTGGTGAAAGTATTGCTATTATATGCTACAATCCGAAATTTGATGAGGAACAAGTACTGACCTCGTTTTGGGGAATCCAATATTATTTTACACAGTGGGATTATCATCACATTTTCTTACCGGGAGTAGGCTCTACGACAAATTACTTCCGGTAATTCACATGCTAATCGAATCGGTTGACACAAAAAGTTGGTGCAAGTGTTGCCATTATATGCTACTATCCGAAATTTGATGAGGAACAAGTACTGACCTCGTATTATTATTATTGTTATTATTATTATTATTATTATTATTATTATTATTTATTTATTTATTTATTTTTTTAATCAAGAAGCTTGAAGGTTGGTGAGATTAAAATTTAATTCCGAGTGAAGACATTAAGGAGAGATCTACATGGCCAATCTATTCTACCGGTTTGATAGGTGAAATAGGAAGAACTAATAAATTCTATTAGCTGGAGTAGTGCGAATTTAAACAGACATTGCCAATCTATATTTGCTGGTTGGGTCATTTGCTCAAAAAATTATATCAAAGCTAATATGCCCATAGTTATAGGACGAGTTGTAGTGAGAATACTAGACTGTATATTTTTTTAAAGTTGCGTTTGGTCATTTAAATTTTCAATTGGATTATGATAAAATATGAAATCAAGGGGTTTTGTTATATTATATCCATTATTTGGTGAATTGCACTAACAAAACCGAGTACCTTTATATCCTATCCCGTCCATTTGTTTGGTATGAACGGTATACTAGTGTGGATGAACTTGAAAATCCTCAAATAAAGATGGTAATAATCTCTTGCGGTTCACTAATAAAGAAATCATAAATGCACAAATTGAAATAACCTCCATCAATCAATCTAGGTTATTGTATGATCTAAATCTTAAATAGCAAATGAGCTAATTGTAGTATTCTAGAGTCACAAGTTTGACTATGACAAGAAATTAAATGAGCACTAGTAACATTGACTAGGTAAATTAACTAGCAAATGCCAAATCTATTAAGAGAGAAAAAACATCATTATTCGCTATTCTGAAAAGTGTAGTGTTTTGAGTCTCTCACCATTTTCTGATGCTTCAATGTGAATAATAGACCTATGGAGGAGAAGGTGCTTCAATTCTCTTGTTGCTTTCATTAACAATTAACGTAAATTAGAGAGTTGTTGAGGAGAATGATCTTTAACTCTTTCATCATTTCCGTGGAGCTTTCACATGAACCAAAGAACTATGGAGGAGTTTTGAAATATCAACGTGAACTAAAGATATGTAGGAGAATGAAACTGAGGATTTTTTTTTCTTTTTAAATCTCATTGTTCCTCATTCTTTGAGAATTAGAAAAATCATTTTCAAGTTTGAATTTGTTCATTTAAAATCTTGGGTTCTTCTAATTCATTTTCTTTATTTATATATTTTTCCTTCTCTTTTTTAATTTCTTTTCTTTTCTTGATTTTTAATCCCTTACATCATTTCTCAATAAATTTTTTATTAAATAATAAATTATACTAATATACCTAAAATATGTAATAAAAATAAATACCAAATATGTGTAGAACATTTATTATCAAATAAAAAGAAATTCAAGTATATATAAATACAAATAAATAAAAATGAAATTTTTTGTTATTTTTTTGTTATTTTGATTTTTCTTTTTGTATATTAGAATTCAAATATAATTTATGTTTAAATTATTATTTTAATTTTATTAATTTAAGAAGTTTGTTATTTGAGAACTTTTATACCAAGAATATGAGAAACCGTATTTACCTTTATCACTCTTTTTCACAAGATATTTTTATCCATGTCATATCCTTATTATATACAACTTTATCTTGTCTTGGGTAGGGACCGAATGCAGAATATGATTAGCTATCAAACGTAGTTTAAAGTCTGTCACACCATTGTATTAGCCTAGAGTACAATTATCTCTGTTACATGCATCATTTATGAGACGACATTATTACCTGAGTGCATCACATAAGTATTAACTCCATCTATCATGCCAACATCACGTATATTGAAGAAGGACATTAATTCTCTATTCCATGTAGTGTTTCCTTACATGCCTGACTAAATTGTCAGACGGGTCCTATATAAATGGTACAATCGACGATAAACTTCACATGATTTTTTTCTTTCAGGCCAACAGACATGATTCAAATAGTTAAATCATTATCTTTCGTATGCGAATTGGGGTTGGTTGTCCTTCGAAATAGCACTCTAAATCAAGCTTAATATTTTTAGGAGGTGGTTCTCTTTATTCATCAGTCAAGGAGCAACACAAGATTTCCAAATTTAGCTCGAAGGTCAAGTATGGATACATGATGTGAGACATTGCTAAACTCTCAGTCTTTTCATCTGAAAAAAAATTACAGACATGAACTTCAATTTTTGCGTCCCTATCGATTTTCATCCCTGATTTTGGAAACTTCCAATTGCATCCCATACTAGAAGGACCAAACTACCGCTCTTGCATATTTAACCTGAAAACCCTCCCTTGCTTCACCCTCCGATCGCCAGAAAACCGAGGTTGTTGCTTTGGTCGATGCCACCAATGCCCTCCACAAGTCGAACCCCTTTCTCCAAGATCTAGAGGCAACGAGCCCTCCTTGGCGATCAAGTTCGACCATGGTTGAGATTGGAGTGGCCGTGAAGGGGACACCGAGCTTGACAACCATAGAGGGGGTGGAAAGAGAGGTGTGGCGGTGTGACTTGAGCCAGCAATGTTGAGGCGGCCATCGGTGGCATTGCAGACCTGGAAGGAATGACGGCTGAGATGGTCAGAGAGAAAGATTTAGGTTTTTATGATTTCGTTAGTAGGTGCAATGAGAATAAAGGGGATGGTAGTTTGGGAAAGAAAATGACAATTTGACTGATGAGTAAACAACAATTATGACTTAAGGATGCAATACGACTTTCTTTTGTTAAAAGTCGGGATGCAACGCGTGGATCTTAGAAAAATGAAAATGCAAATTGATATATAGGGTGGAAGACATTATGTTTAATATCTGCAATTTTCCCTTACTCTCTCTATTTCGTGATATCAATGTCTTTTTGCCCTCGGACCAACTTTTATCGGGTAATGATCTCACCACCCTTATGATTCAAATGCGATGCCGATGGCAAAAGGAATTCAAGCGTAGCATCTCCGCGAGAGTATAAGTTCGCTCTAGTCTTGGTTGTTTTTTTTTTTTTTTCATCAAGATATACAAGAAAAAGCCGAGGGAGTGTTTTTTCTTTTTTTTCGAAAAATGCGTAGCTGACCGTCCTCCATCAAGTGATGGAATGACATTGCTCATTTTGTGACGAAACTAGTTGACTTTTTCAACTGGTTTCATCTCACCCAACTTTTTATTTTTATTTTTTATTGCAAGCTTAAATTGAGAAATAAAATCTTAAGAGGGTAAATTTTCATGAATATGATGAAAAAATAAATTAGATACTAAAATAAATAATTATAAGTAAAAAATATTATCACCTACTAAAAAGAAATCGTTAATATCCTTATATAGATCTACAAAATTTAAAAGATGAAAAAAAACTTGAGACTAAGATTGAGTTTGTAATGTTTTAGGCCCAACACAACTTCATCTACGAGATTTGTTCTTTTCTTTACTTCATTCATTTTATGCGTAATCAAAATCATTGGTCTTAATTTTAGGTCACTGGAGAGTCTTTCTAAAGTAATCTGATTTTCGCGAAAGGATTGAGAAGCCAACAATGATTTTGTTATTAATTGCAAAGCCAACATCTCAAGTGTTTTTTCATCTTTAGCACGAGGCTTGCCCACCTCTAGTGAGCTCAAGCTTGTCGCTTGTCAGATTGACGAGCGCAAGCCTTGCCACAAGCTCGAGCTTGTAGGCCTCGAGCCTCGCTAGATTGGCGAGCCTCGAGGTAGATGCTTGTGCTTGCCGATCTAGCGAGCAACGAGCCTGAGTTCGCTAGAGGTGGGCGAGCCTAGCCGGTCAGTGGCCATTGTTGTGGCCGGCAACTAGCCAATAAAGAAAAAGTGGAAAACGAAGAAAAGAAAGATAGAAAATAATAATTTAATAATCGATTTATTAAAAATAATAATAATTTAAAATATTTTAAAAAAAATAAAAATAGTGAAAAATCGATTATAAAAAATTAAATTAAATGAAAAAGAGTGTATTCCATTTCATTTTCAGCCTTTACCCTTGAAAAATATTTTCCAAAAACGCTACATTTTCTCGCTAAACGAATGGAGTCTTAGTAGGTGATAATATATTTTACTCGTAATTATTA
The DNA here is from genome assembly GCA_014182515.1 of Eucalyptus microcorys. Lineage (NCBI taxonomy): Eukaryota > Viridiplantae > Streptophyta > Magnoliopsida > Myrtales > Myrtaceae > Eucalyptus > Eucalyptus microcorys. Next base: position 30,158,748 of record CM024569.1, read on the forward strand.
ATATTTTAATATATAATTTATTTTTTCATCGCGTTCATGAAAATTGATTGTGGGGGCGATCTAAGAATTTTATATCTCAATTTAAGCTTGCAATAAAAAAATATAAAATAAAATAAAAATTGGGTGAGATGAAACCGGTTGAAAAAGTCAACCGGTTTCATCCCAAAATGAGTGGTCCTTAGTTAACCATCACTCCGTCGCTTTATGGAGGATAGTCAGAGAAGCCGGGCTCTTTTTGTTCTCATTACATATTATATTCAGTCAAAGATGATGATTGGTAATTTCATTCCGAAGCATAAGATAAAAAGAAAAAGGTATGACTTACCAGGGATGCATCTACGTTGGCTAAGGAATGTAGCCTGTCCATTGCTCCTTCTCTAAGCCATCTTCTTTCAAAGACTATCACCAACCAGGACATTATTTTCCAGAATAATCTAATCATATATAAAATTGAAGCAACGTTTCAAACCTTGGAAAAAGAAAACAAAAAGGGTGTTTCGCCAACTTTTATCCTTTTTATAGCTTTCTGTCCCACTCCCTCTCCCCTGACCAATCAAATAGCATTTTCTTTTATGATATTTCTCCTCTTACCAATCAAATAGCCTCTTCAATTTTTTTCCAAAGTCGCACTATTTCCACCCTTATTAGCTCCCGACACACAATTTTACATTGAATTAACTACATTATCACTCATGGATCCCACTCTTAATTTAAGATTATTATTATTTTTTCTTTGGTTCAATTTTTCTAGAGACGAAATTATCCATGCTCTCTCAAACAACATTTATTAAGGTGAAATGTGGGGCTTACTCTTTAAGATTATTGGTTGCCTTCTTTTCTGCTGTTTGGGTGTTTTCCCTTTTCTTTCTCCATTTAAAAAAAAAATGTTGTAACTCTTTTTAAAAAAATATATATTTATTTGGTAGATAGCTAATTAATTATTTGACCCCCCAAAAAAAAGAAGCTATCTTGTTGATGGGTTGTTTATTTCTTCTTCTTCTTTTTTTGTACTAGAAACTATTATTGAAAAATTAACCTAAGCATAAGTAAGAGTGAAAAGAACCATCTACCAGTTTTAGTACTAACTTTAATGTTGTCATTATATTATAGTCCATGTATTTTAACTGCTCAACTTTAATTTTATTCAATGAATCTAATGGTCAAATTTTTAATTTTTTAATTGTGTGATGCATTAAATAAAAGCATGACCCTAACCCAATCTTCTGTCTTAGCAACAAACTTAGAAAAAATAGTTAATCAAATGAGATTTGGTCTTTCTTCTCTAATGTGTAATAGAAATATTATGTTGATCACGATACATCCTATCATAGCCAAGGCATACTCGTCTCTCTTTAACCTTTTTTTATAGAGACAACATAAATTTAAGCAAGAAGATGCGTCCGTGCAATATTCAAAAGATCCTCTCGTGTTAAAAAATTACCTGGTTAATTTTTTAATGAACTTGCTGATACATTAATTGCTATTCTCCATTTACAATTTCATCATCCATAAGTACATTTAAGCCAAGAACTATATTGTTTTCCATATGCACTACCAAGAAAAGTGCAATGAAAGATGGGTATAGTGTGTATAATGCATACATCAATCACAATATCGAAGTCGAAAAATTCATGATCATGAAAATAATTTAGGAAAATAAAGTAAACAATTTTTTGATTAAACTAAATATCTTTACTCCGATATATTATTAGTGCTTGCTCAAATTAAAACAATGGAGAATTAGTTTTGAAGAAGACAAACATGAAGGAAATGTTGAAATGTGATGAGTGTGGAAAAAGCAGCTATGATGAAAAATGTTATTTAAAAGGGACATGGATAGTTTTTGTTACGAAAGAAAAATAAGAAGAAAGGTAGGAAATAATCTTAAATCAAGAGTAAAAATCGCAAGGGATAATATAATAAATTATATGTGATAGGGGTGTTAGGTATAAGGGAGTGGAAATAGCGCAGGCTTTTTTTTAGGATGATATTTCAATATAATAAAGAAAGTGGACAAAGGAAAACATCAAAGTAAAAAAGAAAGTGAAAATTAGAACTTTTATAGGTGAACGGTGAAATATTATATTTTTTATATAGTATTTTGCAATTTCCTCATGAATTATTGGTGGTGTAGGTTTACCACAAAATGTGATCATCACGAGAAACCTCATCATTCTTGAATTGGGAAAAATACCAAAAAAGTCATATACTTATAACATCGGTACCAATTCAGTCATTTCAGCCAATTTTGGTTGATCATCGCTAATGTAGATGCCGGCTAGCCGGCGAATGCTGTCGTGACAATTTTTAAATAATTTTTATTTTTTCGAATTTTATAATTGATTTTTTCCTTTCTCTCTCTCTCTTTTTCCCCCTTTTCCTCTTCTTCCTCTTGGCTTCTTCTCTTGTAGTGGCTGGCCCAGCCTCCGGTGAGGCTCATTGACTAGTGCAAGAGAAGAAGCCAAAAGGAAGAAGAGGACAAGGAAAAAAAAAAAAAAAAAAAAAAGGAAAAAAGAAAAAAAGGAAAAAAAAAAAAAAGAAAATTTTAGTAAAAATTTAAAAATAATAAAAATAATAATTTAAAAATTGCAACATTAGCATTTGTCAACCAGCTAGTGTCCACGTGAACGCCGATCTGCCAAAATTGGCCGAAAAGACTGAATTAGTATTGTTGTGAAAAGGTTTAAAACTAAATTGATTTAATTGAAAGGTTTATGACTGAATTTGTACAATACCATAGGTTTAGGAATTTTTTGGTACTTTTCTCATAGGTTATTGTGAATTGCAGTAAGATATACACCATAAGTTAATTTAACTTCTTCTATGATATAACTTAGTTTACAATCAATAAAGAAAAGGGTTGCATATAAAATAAAGTTGCAATGTAAGGATCATCCTATCAATAATGTAAGTTTGTTGACGAATAGAAAAGGAAATTAATTCTAGATTGCGGGGATACGACAGAAAGTAAGATAATCGAAAGATTGGCTACTGCTTTGATGGTATTCCAACCGTTTTTGAGTGCAAGTTAAAGGTGAAAGAATTACTTTATTTGTCTTGAAAAAATTTATATTTGATATGATGGATCAATAACAGAAAATAGCTGTTAAAAGTGGGATTACTTGCGCTTAATCATGAGTTAGGAGGTACTAGCTAAGTTAGTGGAAGTTTGAGCCATTTGATTTTATCCTTTCAAAAATAGAAAATTAAAAACGAAAAAACAGGTGAGGAAGTTTGAATGAAAACCCAAATTATTTAGCAAAAGCTAAAATATATCGCTCTCAAGCATCATTTTTGTATCAAAAGATTGGGACGTCGAGTTATTCAAAATTAACATCATTTATTCCCTTTTATTTTACCTTCAGATAAATGCTAAAGTTAATTTTTGAGGACAACAACACAAAAGCATAGCTCACATTGTTTGAAACAAGAGGGAAAAAAAGAAAAAAACAGTGGCCGCACATAAGTTCGTAAATAAAAAATAAATGAGAAAAATTTATTGTGAACCTAAATTATCTAAAAATAGACTTATGTATATTTGCTCTTGGGTATCGTAATTTTTTCAAAAAATTGAGATGGAGAGTTATCCAAATTTAACATAATCTAAATCATTTCGAATTCGGGTATATTCAAAAGTTGGTTGTTGAGGACATCGATCTAAAAGCATGACTTGCATTGTTTGACAGTTGACTCAAGAGAAAGAAACGGTAGTCCTTCTGTACAGAATTTATAACATCAAGCAGTAAGGTACAAACGACACTTTCTACTATAGCAACAGATTGTTTTTTGATATATATACATATATATACATATATTTACTGACTTGTACATATACAGATGTTTACATTTGTATCACACATTTAGGAAATGTGTTATAAGTCAGCACGTCTTTTCAATTTGTAAAAGGGAAAATTATTCAAAAAGTTTTAAAACTATTGTACAATGGTCAATTTAACCCCAAACATTTCAATTATGTCAATTTAATCATAAAATTTTTAATAATTTGTCAATATAGTCATTCCGCTTAATTTTGGTTGAAAATTGCTGACGTAAACGCTGGTCGTCCTAAGTTTCAAGGCCGACCGATAATCAAGTCTGATTTTTATGATTTTTGCAATTTTTTAAAAATTTCTTAGTTTTTATTCCTTGTTTACTTTCCTTTTTATTTAATTTTTCCTATTTCCTTTTGTTGATCTCTAGGCCTTGGTGATGGCCACTGGAGTTCACTGGCCACAAGCGAGGGCCACGAGGGTCGAGCCCTCGTCAAATTTGATAAGGGCGACCCTCTCGCCTGAGCGGGGGCATAGCGGCTGGCAAAGAGCTCGAGCCTCACCCAGTGGGCAACGTTGACTTCTCTCACTTTTCTTTCTCCATGACATAAAAAGTTGCCCAGAAACATTGTAATACAAGAACCACGTTATGAATAAAGAACACTTCACCAACCACGCTTGAAATCAGAAAAGCCAAATCAGGGGATCAGCATGATTTTATGTTCCATGTCAGCCTGTCCACATCTTTTAAAGCTTAGAGTAGCTTTACTGGTCACGAAGCTGATCCAGAGTGCACATTTTGCCCTCATATTAACTGACGCATCCAAAATTCTGAAATCGGCCTCTGTGAGAGAGAGAGAGACGAGCGTCTCTTTCTTCATATTCTCAAGTAAAACTCTCACCCTTTTGTGTAAATGAGGTGCCCGTAAATTGTCATCTCGTTTCAATTGCATGTTACCGATTTATGTGGTCCTTGCTAACGACTACTGATGTACCTGAGTAGTAGTTCTGTGACTTTGAGCACACTTACTTTTGTTAAACTTAAGCATAGTCGGTGAGGCAGTGAACTTTAGGGTTTTGGGCCACTGATTTTTCGCCATTTCCGATGGAGTACGTTTTCGAAGTGCTTAAGGCATTGCCTGATAAGAACATTATCTAATTCACCACATTAGGACTTGAGGTTGTGTTGTTGCAATGTGTGGAGTCGTAGTATAATTAAACTTACCCTTCGACTATTAGGGGATGAGATAGATACCAACTCCTTTTTGGGTGGCCACGTAATGATAACAAGCTTTATGCCTTTAGTCCTTCGAGCTGATGCGACAGAGATTTGAGTATTTCCAAATGTTCAAGTTTGTATCGTTCTCGTCAATGGGACAATGCGTAGCTGATGAAGAGAATATACATGTACCTTTTCTTGGGCCAATGATTAATTAGGTACGCTTGGAATAGACTTTTCTTACATTTTCGTGGTCTATATACCAAAGTAGGTTTCCTCAAATGTCCTTAGATGATGTTTTGAAAGGGGAAGTGTATGTAAATCACTCGCTTATTGGATAGGTAAATCTTGGATCGATGGAATACCCTCATTTGGAATGATGGGTTAGGTAAAAAGGCCGGGTGAGTGGCAGAACTAAGATTGTTTTCATTTGGTGGTAAGATTATTGATTTGATAAAGTGTGATTTGAGGTGCATGTGCAAGGGAATTCAGTGGAACCCTCTATTGAAAAATTGATGTAGTGTGGCATAGCTAATAAAGGTATTAATCCATAACTCAATGTCTTAAACTTTTTCTTTTTTTTTTGTAAATGCTTATTCAACTACATATGTTAATAGGGGACTTGAGCTCCTTGAAGATCTTCCTAGGATGAGGTTTCAGGCTCCTTTGGCACTCCCCAACGAAAAATATAGAAGTTGATGGGTTGATTGATGGGCCTATTGTGGATGGTTGATTGATGAATCTCAAAGAACCTCTTGGTATAACTGATTAGTTCTGGGGAAAGAGAAATCATGGGTGAAGGCTGGGCATTTTGGTGTACCAACATGGTCTCATATTGGCGATCATGGTTGTTGCTATAAGATATGTTGGTGTACCAACATGTTAAAGATATGTTGGTGTAAGGTTATTTAGATTAAAGGAGGATGGACCTAACACAAATAAAGCTTGTAGGAGAGAGGGAGATTGTCGAGGTGCAAAAGAAGTAACATGTAAGAGAATGGATGTAGTTTGGAGCAATGACCAATAATTGGTTTAACTTGTTTAGTGTTGTGTAAAGGTTGATTCAAGTAAGTATGATACAAGCGATCAGGGTTGGACTTCTTCCACAATTAGCAATATAAGCTATGCCATAACCTCAGAAACATCACATTACTTTCCTGCCAGTCATCCCTAGAAGCAAAACTACAGGTACTTATTTAAATACTTGCTTAAATTTGCATTGGAAGAGGAGATTGATAGCCATGCCTCTAGAAGAGCCCTACACACCTATATATATATTTCTAGCTTACTTTATCACTAGAGTTTAGCTTGTCTTCAGACCGTTAGTTAGTCTTCTAAATGATTGACTGTAATAGGTTAACAGAATTTAAAATAAATAAATAAATAAATTCACAGTGATGACCTCCCCTTCCTCACCAAGCAAAGATTTGCCCCGACTGCTCCTTTTTTCTAACCAACGAGGATCTTTAAAAATTACTTAGCAATTTTGTCAAGTTTCACACGACCTAAAATATCAAATTTGTCGGCTCCAAATGTTGAAGTAACATAAAATCAGCTTCCAACTAGTGGTTTCAATTGAGTCCGCAATTCTATAGCATACCATATTGGGCCGTTGATTTAAGTGCCACTAAAGCTAAGAGAAAGGGGGTTTTATCTGATTGGCATGACCTGTTCTTATAATTATAAGAAAGTATAGTGGGGATAACAAATTACATAATATGCAAAAGGGGAATATTAAATTCTCCTACAGTCAAATAAATTTCTTCCTCGAAAATTGTAAAATCTCAGCCCTCGAACACCACATCATTTCGAAAACTTAAACTCCGAGACCATATCTATAACATTATCGTATTCACTGAGTTCTCATTGCCCACTTCCTCTCCCAAGGCCTCGTTTTGATATTTTCTCCAATCTAAACAAGCCTATAACTGCAGTATGAATTAGCCTCACGATTGAATAAGTAGCTTATCGGCTCATGAAGATCTACCACCTTAACTACTTATCATATATGTTAAACAAAAGGCTGTTCTCATGGCATCATACTTCATCCCTTATCCCACTATTTTATTCAATAGAAATTCAAATAATAGTTTTTTATATTGACAGATTACTTAAATATTGAAAAATTAAATCATGTTTTTTAAATGATTACTTTAGGTAAGACTTTTCGACGCGATTTGTTACCGAAACAGACAGGGTCGTAGCCAATTCTAGATTTGCTTTACCATATTATATCATATTTCATTATATCGTATTAATATTAAGGATTGAGACTTCTTTCGTTGGAGCAATTTTCTCGTGACTTTATGATTTCAGTCAGTACGATAAACTTCAAAATAGTTCGTTCATTAAACGTGGGTTTTGCCCTTTCGTATAAAGGTAGATTCATAGCACTTGGCCCGGTGCATCAACGCACGGCAACGCACGGCAAGACTATTCATTCTTTTATACTATGTTTGAAGGGAAAAAGATAGGGAAAGAAAAGGCGGCCAAGGAAAATAGGAGAAGAAAGATCAATCGTCTTGCCTGGAAGAGCATGAACCGAGTAAGCCTACACGGTTTTTCGGCTTTCTTTTTTCTTTTTTGGGTCGGGAAAAGCATACACAGTTATTAAAGGAGCTTTCACACAAGCGGATTTGAACACTATTGGAAAATATGACTTCAAATCGGTAGAGCAATCAAGCAAGATTTTGAGATATGATATCATTTTTTTTTAAAATTTATTTGCCCAGTAACCGGCAAATATCCTCTAGGATACGAAAAAGTCCCAAATGAAAATAACATATAGCAATTCTAGTATTTTTTTTTTTTTTTTTTTTTGGTAAAAGGTAAGAATATATTGAGGGAAGGCAACTATACCCAAAACCGGCGCCAAAAACTTTCACTCAAAATGCAAACAAGCAGAATGAGTGGAAGGGAGCTGGTGTAAGAAACAAAACAAGAAGGACAAGTCGAAAACAATCGGCAACCAAAACACAATGCTACAAAAGCAGCAAAAAGGAGCAGGCAATGAGGAGTGGCAACACGCAGCACAGAGAAGCACGAGCAACGGCTGAACAAGCACGAGCAACGACAAAAGCAGCAACTCCAAGAACCAGAGCGGGAGAACCAGCAGACACTAAGTAAGAGGAGTGGGACCTCCATCGAACACTGAGGGGTCAAAACCCCACGCCCTTTGAAGCGTCCTGTTTCTAGGGTTATCCAGCACCTTGGAAAAAGTCAATACTTTATCTTTAACGACTTTGATAAGATGATTCTTCAAAGCCGAAACCTCAAGTGTTTCACCCCGGAAAATGATACTATTTCTTTTCTTCCAAATTAAATGACACAAGGCTCCAAAAGAGAACCGGGCAATGGAATGATAAAAGTCCTTACCAGACAGGAATTTCACGGCCCAAAGGATATTCTCCGCCCATGTCTTGTTCCGCCAAGGAAGATTACATCTTCCGGCCCAAAAGAAAGTAAGAGACGTAGGGACGTGACAGTCAAAGTAGAGATGGTTGATCGAGTCTGGAATGGCATTGCAAAAAGCACATAATTCAAAGTCAATTCTTCCATGAGATAGGAGATAAGCCTAAATGGGTAAGCGATTCTTGGCAATCAACCAAAGGTTAAATTGATATCTAGGAGCAATGGAGTTGTTCCAGATAAGTTTAGCCCAAGGGACCCGGTTCTTCTTGGTTCTTAAAGCCTCCCAAGCTGAAGCCATCGAGAAGGAATTGGAAGGGGAAAGCCGCCAAGAGAAACGGTCAGGAGTTTGAGAAAGAACAGGGAAGGAAAAATCCCAATGCTCCAACAGAGTCCTAAAACCACAGCCCTCTGGTGAAAGGAGGTTCGCCACCATAGCCTGTCTAGAGAGGCCCGAACTTGCAATAAGAGAATCCGGTATAAATAGGCTCAAAGGGCCTTCCTGATGCCAGTTGTCGAACCAAAGTGAGATTGAGCGACCATCACCCACATTCCAAAAAAATGATAGCCTGAAATTCTTCCTCAGCTGCAAGATTTTCTTCCAAGCCCAAGAACACGTGGTAGGTATAGCTGAAATCCAAAAACTATCCCTTTTTAAGAAATTGGTGTGGATCCACCTACACCACATGGACTCTTTATCTATGAACAAGATCCATATATACTTAAGCATAGCTGCTTTATTGCAGTCCTTCAACCTCTGTATACCCAGACCACCCCCTCCTTTGGAACACACACATCCTCCCAAGAGACCTTCGCCCACCTCGACCTAGGGCTGGCCCCTTCCAAAGGAACTGCCTCAAAATACACTCAATACGCTCTAGAACTGAACAAAGGAGGGTAAAGACACTGGCCCAAAAGGCTTGTATAGAGTGTAGAACTGACCTGATCAACTGGAGTCTTCCGGCAAAGGAAATAAACCGCTGGACCCAAGATTGAACTCTAGCCGTGATCCGGTCAATAAGAGCGATACAATCTGCTTTACCAAGCCTTGAGGAAATGATGGGCACCTCCAGGTATCGCACCGGAAGTTTCCCTTCTTGAAAACCGAGGGCCAAAAGAATATTCATGCCCAATGAAGAAGGTCTACCTGCTAAAAAAACTTCACTCTTGTTCTTGTTTGGGATTAGACCACTCCAAGAGGAAAAAATATCAAGGCCTCTCTTGAGAAGAGACACCGAAGCCCAATCAACCCAACAAAAAAGAAAGACATCATCGGCAAAAAAGAGATGAGAAAGCTTCAAGGCTTTATATCTCCAAAAGTACTTGAAGTCCTTGTGTGATGTACGGGAACTCAAAATCCCAAAGAAAACCTCCATCACCAGGGTAAAAAGATAGGGTGACATTGGGTCTCCCTATTGAAGCCCACGACCACTTGAGAAGAAACTATGCAACTCACCATTGATCGAGATAGAGTACTTCGGAGTACGTACGCAAATCATGATGAGTCTGATCTCCACTCAGGAAAATCGAAAGCTGCAAGAGTAAGTTCAAGAAAATCCCAATCCATTGTATCATAAGTCTTCTGGAAATCCACCTTGATTGCACACTTAGGTAAGTAGGGGTCAAGGTGGAAACCTGCAAAGAGCTCCTGGGCTAAGAGAATATTATCTCTTATCCTTCTACCCTTGACGAAGGCATTCTGGGAAGAACTAATCAAGTCATCTAAGACAACAGCTAGGCGATTCGCCAAGATCTTGGTGATAACTTTATAAATTGTGTTACAACAAGCTATGGGCCTGAAATCTGAGACAACACAAGCGTTAGGAACCTTTGGCACCAAGGCTAGTATCGTGTTGTTGACCTCTTTAAGCAAGTGACCCGAAGAAAAGAAGTCCTTCACCGCCTCTAAGACAAGAGGTCCTACAACATCCCAATTGCTCTTATAGAACTCTACCATAAAACTGTCTGGCCCGAGAGCTTTACCACGGGCAAGAGAAAACATAGTATTACGAATTTCAAGGTCAAGGATCGGACGAGAAAGAAAACCAACCTGATCAACCGTAAGCGGCCGCCGAATAAACTTCTTCAACTCCAGTAAAGAAGGCTTCGTGAGGGCTACCTGCGGCGTCTAATGGTCTGTAAAGAAGAAAACAAAAACCAGAGGAACCAAGGCTAGATCTGTTATTAAGGAACTGGAGGGATCCTTAACCGACAAGATTCTGTTCTTGTGCTGTCTTCTATTGACTGAATGGTGAAAAAACTTGGTGTTACGGTCACCTTCTTGGAGTCACCTAACTTTGGATTTCTATCTGTAGAAGGATTCCTCTTGTGCTCGCAAGTCCATAAACAAACGCCGCTGGGATTTCTCTAACTCAACAAGAGAAATACTGCCCGGATCCTGCTAGAGGCCAAGCTGAGTAAGGCGAAGGGCATTCCTTGCATCAGTAGTTCTCGCAGAAATGTCAGAGAAGGCCTTTCTATTGAGCTGTTTAAGCCTGCCTTTTAAAGTTTTTAACTTAGAAACAAGTTTAAACATGGGACCCTATCCACCGGATTCTCCCAAACTTGCTGAACAATAGTAGGAAAGGTCGGGTGCTTCATCTAGAAATCAAAGAACTTAAAAGGCTTTTTGTGACATCCTGATTTTCAAGCCCTAATTTCAATCGAATAAATCGGGCCTTTCATAAACGTGACTATAGTGTTTTTCTCTGAGATGACCACTCAAGAAATAACCGACCTATCAGGTGAAACCATTAAGGGATTTTAAATGCAATATACTTGAGAATTCGACCAAGAATCAACTACTCGACCGTACTAGTCTATAAGGGTCATTGCGACACAATTAAAAATCAATCAGAGACCAAAAATAGGTCGGTTCGACTGAGATAATGATCAAAGTGTGGGTGATTCCACATGATTGCAAAATTCTCATCGATCGGCACTAAACCGATTTTCTGTCGTTTTGGGTACCCTGTATCCGTATTTGAAATCTCGAGACTTTCACGACCACCGAGAGTCGTCAATGTGTTGGATGGGTTCATTGTGGTTCGAAGAAAATTGACTACGGGTCAATTGCACCAAAAATTCCTAAAAGCTACCCGATAGGTAAGGTTATACTAAAAGCGCGTTTGATTGAAAATAACCGCGAATTTGAATTTGATTTCAGAAATTAGAAGTTCTGTCATATCATGAGTCATTTTAAGAACGTCGACTCACTTTTTGAGGAAATTCCGGCGAGCTCGATATTTTTACGGAAAATCATTGCGGACGATTCGGAAAATGAACGGAAACTCGGATTAGACGATTTGAAGGGATTTTTGACATCCAGTATGAGTGAATCGGTGAATGGAAGTTGCTTGGGCTTTTTCTGAATTCGAATTGGACCTCAATCGGATTTGTTTGTTCAAAAAATCGGATACCGAGAAAAATGAAATGGAAGTCGGTTTCGAAGAAAATTCGTGGGATTAAAGGATCATTTTCAATTGGATTTCAAATGTTCAAGTTAATGAAGAAATTGATCCTAGGGTGACCAATTGACACAGTGGTTTTTGAAGTGGATCAAGAGTTGTATTTGTGGTTTTTTTTAATTCTTCTCCTCCTCTTGGACTCACGTCATCCACACACCCACACACCCACACACCCTTCCTTTTTGGCCACACATATTTCTTTTCTCTTTCTTTTTGGCCGATGGTCCCATGCGAGTATTCTTTCTCAATTTGTGGGCTTTGGTCTTCTAGTTACCTTGAATTGTTGACCATTGGGGCCCACTTCCTCCTTATCCTTGGAAGTGCATGCCTCTTTCTTTTGTTCATGTGCTACACGTTCCTTTTCTTTAGTCAACATCTTTATCCTTTAAACTTTTGTTTATCTCTTTCTTGGTCTCCCTGCTAGCCGAGACGACAACGACACCCCATTCCTTTTTGTCTCTTTCCTTTATTTTTTCTTATGTCATTGACCTACGTGTGAATTCGGTCCCCACAAAGACAACGAGCGCTGCTTCCTTTTGTTCTTCTCCATTGTCTGGTTCATTTCATGCTCCCTGTCCCACTGAGTTTTCTACCCCTTCCCCCTTGTTTATTTATTTTTCTCATGTGTGCTGCCCCCACAGAAATTCTACCGAGCTTTCTATTTCCCCTCATGCATCCATGCCAGCAAAGCAACCGTGGACTCCACCTAGTCAGTCACCCACCAAACCCCACTTTCGTCCGCTCTCTTTGGTCAGCACCTCCACGAGCTAAGCCCCTCTCCACGCGTGAATGCCACAACCTCCATCAGCAGCAACATCAGCCCCACATTTTCCTTAGCCGACCCAGCCCATGCCTTCTTCGATCCAGCATAATCAAAGCCTCTTGAAGTGGCAAAGGCGGCCCGTTCCAGCAATTTTCCAGCTTGTGGGCTTAGTGGCCCGTTTTTTAGCCGTCCCGACCCCGGTTGTCGGAACCGCTTTGAAGAGAACCGAGCTTTATCACGTGCTCGTCGTTTTGATCCGAGCAAATCTTTAATCAGGTGAGTTTTGCTCACTAATCCTTACTTAGTTTGTTAATTATGCTTAAGGGTTGATTAGTGTTAATTAAGTATGATTAGATGGTTAGATTAGCGTATATTAGTTATTATTAGTTAATTGTGATGCATATTAGGTAATTTGATTGTGCAATTAATAAGTAGAGACGTGTTATTATTTATTGAATGTATCTCAGGATTTTTCCCGACCCGTCTCGAGCTTCGATTAGGCATTACGGGCCTAAATTTGATTTTTAGTATTTAATTATTTATTTATTCTTCAGAAATAAGGCAGGGATAGCCGACGACGGAAATTTCGTGCTGATTGTCGTGATGCAGTCCGTTTATTTATTTGAGCTCTACGTTGCGTGGAATTGAATTAATTGTGATCTTTTAGGAATTTATCCTAAATTGATTGAAATTGAGTGAAATTGAATGATTGATTGGTAGATGGCCGAGTATGGTTATTTAGCATTTATAATACTTTGACGAGTTGTAAAGTGGAGAGAATTGTGAGAGTGAACTGGAAATACTCTTGGCTAAGGTCAATCAAGTTCGATGTGATTGGACATACGTGGTTCGGTGATGGAGAATATCACTAGCGAAAATAGCGCCTTAAAGAACACACGAAAAATATGTCACATTAGCGAAAACGGCGCCAGAGAGAAAGAATGTACGTGACTTGTGGACAAGTGTGGTTCGGTGATTAAGGATATCACTGTGCGAAAACGGTGCCTTAAAGAATGCACGTAAAATGTCTATGACTTATAGGCAGGCGTGGTTCGGTGATTAAGGATATCATTGTGCGAAAACAGCGCCTTAAAAAACACACGTAAACTGTCTATTACATACATCACCTTGGCGAAAACGGTGCCCGAGAAAGTACATGTGATTTGGTGATTGGAAATGACCTAGAAATGGTCCGACTAACATGTAATCAACTAAGTCAATTGATCAATGACTTGATCCGTTTGTTGTGAATTGATTGATTGTTTGATGTGAAATATGAGGCATATGCGTATAACCTTGAATTGCAGGTTGGGACTGATGCCAAGGTAAGTCTTATGACTCGTGTTGTGCTTAGGCAACCTTGTGGTGTATTGGTTTCCTAATCGAGTCTTAGTGGGGTAGAATTTGCTGTCTTACCCCGTTGTGGGACCACATTTTCAGGTTCACAGATGGCGACTCCTCCTAGAGGTCTCGATCGTCCTACAAGAATAATAGAGCAAGTCACAGTTTTCCCTGATCCCATAAGTGACTAGACGTATGAGATGGTCGTGTCTACCGTTTGGGTTTTGGAAGTTCCATACCAAGAGAGACCCAATAGATTCAGGGCCTGGTTTCATACCACCCCTTATAGTCTTAGAATAAGCCCTCTCTCAAACTTTGGTATACCGGCAGAAGTGATTGATGCTGCCCGTGCTCTAGATGAGGATGTGGCTGGTCTCCCTGATGGTATGGTAGAGGATCAGCCGTATCGTCCGGATCCCGTGGACCCAGAGAGCTCAGTAAGCAAGTCGGAGTAGTTGGGTATCGAACTACTAATTTTGAGAATCAAGCCTTTTGTTAGACTTCGTAAATATCGGGTAGCAGAGTATCTAAAGTGATTTGATATGTATAAAAGGTGTGGTTTAAATTTCAAGAATTTGTAGTCCTGCTTTCCTATCCCATTGAATTGTTGTATGGGGATTATATATATGCTTCCGCATGTGTATTAAAATGAATGGGTCGGCGATGCGTCCTGGGACATTGCTTTAATCGACCAAGGAGGAAAGATGGGCACGCGCTCGAGGATCAGGGCATGACACTTTTTCGTCACAACTGGGTTGAGAACTCTAATAACCATGGGAGAGTGATCAGAGATACCCAGGTTTAAGAAGGAAGCTTCAGAGAAGGAAAACAAGGCATTCCACTTGGCATTCACCAACACCCGATCAATCTTCCTCATTTTCCTTCCAGCGCCAAAGGAGGTGGACCAAGTAAAACGATAACCAACATACCTCAGGTCTTCCAAGTTTGTTTGGGCTAAGCAGTGACTAAAATCATCAAAAGAATGAATCCAAGTAGTAGAACTACCAAACTGGTCAGAATGATCTATGATGGCATTAAAATCACCCGCAACTAGCCAAGCCGAATCCTGCACTAAATTGTTCACCCGAACAAGGTCTTCCCAAAGGGGACAACAGCGAGTAAAAGAGTGCTTTCCATAAATGACAGATACACAACAAGATGACCCCGAAAACAAAAACTTTAGATGGCCATGGACAGCCTGAGCATTGATAGAAGAAACTTCAAAGGTAACAAAATTAGGGTTCCAACCAACCAAGATTCTACCCCGAAGGGCGAACTCATACTTAGCAATCCAATTCTACCCCGACAAAAAACCTGAAGAGATAGAATGGAAAAGGGACTCTGGAACTTTTGTCTCAAGTAGACCAATAAAACTCAGATTATTCGAAGACACGAACTTTCTGACTTCAGCACATCTAATGAGGTTAACCAGGCCCCTAATATTCCAAAAACCTATATACATTAATACATAGGAGGAGAAGGTCACCTCTTCTTAGCAGTCCTACACCGAGCAGGGGCCAGTGCAGGTAATACCGAAGGGGGCGAGTCAGAGTGCAACTTCAAAAGCTTATCTTGCATAGATTCAGTGATCCGAATAACCGGTGAGGCTTCCAAAGAAGGAGGACAAACCGAAAGCAAATTGTCATCATCCGAACCAAGGCTGAATCCTTCAATGTCCTCATCCGAGCTAGACTTAAGAACCGAAGAAGAAAGGGGCTCGGCAAGCACCACACCTGCCGACGCACGGCCTTCATCTAGTTGCGGGGGCATCCTGGAAGGAGCTTGTGACTTCTTTGAAGGATTGCCAACAACCTTGGCAGAAACCGATTCTTTGAGCTTCAAAGATTAACTCCCTTCAACAGGAGGAGACAAGCTGAAAGAAGTAGAAACCTTGGCAGCAAGAGGCTTCTTCTTTTTGCCTTTAGCTTGTTTCCATCCAGGTTCAGCCCTTGAGGAAGGGACAACAATCGCATCAGACTTACCCACCTCCTCGGGCACATCGTCACCAGCGGCCGAGCTACCAACAATCTCAAGAATCAGTGGAGCAGGAACTAGATCAGGCCTGACCAAGGGAGAGGAAGGAAAGAGATCCAATCCATCATCAGACCGCCTCTGGACATCCGCAGGGGCCTGAGAAGGGTCCACCGCCACAGACTTGGCAACGGGAGTAACCGTGGTCTGTTGTAAGCAACAGGAGCAGCAACCTGAGCCTATTGAATATCACCCTTACCAGTGGGACGTGTAGGAGCAATAGGACATTTGTGGCCAAATATACCACATCTTGGGCATGCCAGGGGGCGCCATTCATACTCCACACCCACCGAGTATGAAACCCCATTAAGAACCACTTCTACTTCATCACAACTTGGTTAATTCGCTGTAATTTCCACACATACTCCGGTGAAGGCCAGCATCGTCATTTGCTCGATCCTACGGACCTTGCCAATTCCTTGAGAAGACCAGAATACAAGAGGCAAGTTTGTCAACCTAATCCACACCGACACCGTCAAGTGTCTATCCTTCTTCAGCTCCAATGTAAGCGTCCATTGTTGCAACACCAACAGCACTCTGGCCACCGTGATAGGTTCCCCTTTGAGGACCTTCATACGAAAATTAGCATCAGGGACATGAAAAAAGAAAAAGCCTTGGCCGTTGGACATCACCTCAACCAGATTCGGGCCCCAAGCGTTCTTGAAGGCCGTCTCGGTAACTTTGAAAGGCAATCTACGACCAATGAAGTAGCCCACCAGGTACTCCTTCAGCTTGGGATCAGCCGCTTCAAGAATATTCTCAGTAAGCTCCACAACAGGCTTGTTGTTCACATAAGTAGGAGGAAAATATTCTAGGTCATAACCCTTAACCGTGACCTTAGCTACAGCAACCCAAGAGTGTGCGTTCGGGTTATTTGAACCATCCTTTGCTGAGGATGCTTAGAGCTAGACCTAGCTCGACTTCTTTCTCTAAGCCCAACTTGAACACGCGAAGGCCGAGCCACCGGGCCTTCCTTTGAACCAACCAGCATAGGAGCAACGTCGTCCTCCTTAGAGGACCCCATAAGAGTCGATCGCCCATGGACAAGAGGGGACGAGTTACGGGCACTAGGCCCTTCTCCATCTCGAGCCATCACCAAGCTCGAACAAAGCAAAACCTGCAGCAACAGAAACAGGAGCTAAAACCTTAGCTGAATTCAAGCATACCATAGCAATTTTAGTATTTCTAGCTTTAGTTTTGGGAAAAAGGCTCAAAATGACTTGACACTCATTCATGCCAAAAAATTGACATTACACACACACACACACACACACACACACACACACACACACACACACACACACACACACACACATATATATATATATATATATTTATTTATTTATTTATTTATTTAAAGAATATAGGCAACTCTTCGCAAAAAGTTGCAAAGTGAAAAAATGTATCCCTTCAAAAGAAGTAGTAAAGTGAATAAAGGTATCCATTTGGAAGAAGTTACAAATTGAACAAATGTAACCCTTTGTGAAAGGTTGCAAATTGAACAAGTATAATTTCAAAGGTTATTTCGAAAAAACATATATAAAATTTGGAATAATAAAAATAACAAAAAATAATATTTTTAAAGAATTCCAAATTTCATAATTTTCAAAAATATGTAATAAACAAAAAAACAACCTTTCAACTAATAAAGATTAATAAGGTAACCAGACGAAATAAAAAATAAATAAATGGGTTAGTGCTAATTAAACCGCGTGCACGCTAAGTACACGCCCACACCACAATCTCTTCTTTGAACACATTAAAAAAGACTCACACTTATAAATTAGCACATCTCCTCCCAACTTTCCTATGTGGGATTAGAAAAAAGTACATTTTATTTGTTATACAAACAAACAACCAACATACACAATTGAAGTTAGTTATAATTCTCAAATCAATTATGGATAAGGATATTTTGTAAATAATTTTTTTTACATCAGTGGCATATATTCCATTTTCCTCATTAGGTGAAGATTTATTAGAGAAATTGATCACAAGAGCCCACCAAAAATGACCGCCAACAAAACCGAACCAGCTGATTCTAGGTGGCTCCCAATTCCTCAAATGTGGAATTAATGATTATTAGTCTGGTTCCTAGTACTAGGTGTGGACCCACCCACCCGAAGCGAACTGATAAATTATTTATATAATTTCTATTTATATAAAATATTTCTCAAAATCCTTATTTTCCATTCCCTCTTATCACTCATTCCTCTATGCTCTCTTTCAATCTCCTGCCTCTCAACTCTCACTCTCAATCTCATGCGGTCACGTGCCTCCCTTGTTCAATGCTTGTTATGTTATGCACATTTTTCTTTAATTTTGTAAGAATGGAAATTCCAATGGAGACTAATGTTCTAGAGGACATTATTGCTGGTCAGCGAAGTCACAAAGGATGAGAGAGTTGGGAGGAGGTCTATTTCTATTTATGGGGGTTTCACAGAGTTCAAGAATATGCTGGTTGACGAGTGAGCACTCTTTTTTTTCCTGCATAGAAGAAAATATTCTCACTATTTCCAAAAACAAGTGGACCGATTCCTAGTTCCTCAAATTAGGAACTGACCCTTTTGGTTCCCAGTTCTCACCATGGAACCCCAAGGACCAACTCCAATTTCTGAAGAAAAGCGGGAGAATTAATGGAAATGTGGCCCATTCCCATACCGCCCTTATCTTTTTTTGGTGGTCGAAAATACCACCCTTCTCCAAAAGCACATTATCGACACATCCAGCCAAACGTCTTTTTCCTTGTGTACGTGGAGCAACATCTAAAAGACACACGATATACATATTGCAGTCAGTCAATATTGTCATGTCTTATTAGAAAGGTTATTTTTAGTGTTCACACATCTCTCCTAACCAAGGTTTACATGGAAGGGGCAAACGTGTCATTTACCAAACAAACATTTTATTCCTGACAAATTTAATTCTTCACTTATTTTCTTCAAATCCTTTCTCTATACCTATATTTTCTAGACTGGCATTTTCTTTACCTCCTAAATTATTGTCAAATACTAAAAAATTTAACTTTAATCACTCATTTTCTTTACCTCGTAGTTTTTGTGACTTAGATTTCCTTTATTGGAAAATAGATTTCTCAACCTAATCTGTGTTTCTTTAGCAAAAAACAGCTTTTTGATTACCTCCTATTTTTGTTCCAAATGATGCTTCAACACTGGTTGATAAGAAAAAGATGACAGTCGGGAAAGAAATAGTGACCTTTCATCAGTTAGTAAAATTTATAATTGAGAAAATTACGCAAAATTTCCCTAAATGAAATTCAAGATGACTCATGTTCGTCCCGAAATTTCAGCCTTTAAAATAAAGAGAATCAAATTGTCAAAGATGAACATGCACCTTTCTAAAAGGTGAAAGTACTAAAATAGTCATAAATCTATTGTATTTTTTTCCAATTAAGTCATAAACTTTTTTTTTTATCAATTCAGTCCCAAACATTTTACAACTATGCTAATTCAAGCCATCGAGCCAGATTTGGCCTGTTAACATTAAGGTGAATGCTGGCTATTTGGCCAACGTTGACGTAGCAAGTTTTTAATAATATTTTATATTTTTGAAATTTTTTATTAATTTTTTTTTCTTTTTTTCTTTCTTCTTCTTCTTTTGGCCATCTGGTTGACGCAACAAGCCAAAAGAAGAAGAAAAAAAAAGAAAAAAATTAATTAAAAAATTGAAAACAGTAAAATATTATTAAAAAATTGTCATGTTAACATCAAACGGTCAAATTTAGCCGGATAGACTAAATTAGCGCGGTTACAAAAGATCTAAGACTAAATTGGCCAAAAAAAGGGGTTTAGGATTGAATTAAAAAAATTACAATAGATTTAAAACTGTTTTGGTAATTTTCCCTTCTAAAAGTTTAGAAGGATTTTGCATAATATCTCCTTTTGAAACGTGTTCAATTAAAGAGGCGCAAACTTTTGAGGTGCAAATTTTGACTCTTTGAGCATTGACGAGGGGGTCCAATATAAATCAATTATAAAATTTATTGGCGAATAAAGTATCTTGGAGAAAATAGTTTTCAAGTACAAAATTAGTGAATCTCGTCTTTATTTTGGAATATTTTGCCTTGACTTATGATCTGTGATTTGTCAACATCTTTTTACTATAATAAGAAATAAAGGCACATACAAGAACGAATGAATCTTTGCGTTGACTAGTGGTTCGTGATTTGTCAACATATT
The DNA here is from genome assembly GCA_014182515.1 of Eucalyptus microcorys. Taxonomy (NCBI): domain Eukaryota; kingdom Viridiplantae; phylum Streptophyta; class Magnoliopsida; order Myrtales; family Myrtaceae; genus Eucalyptus; species Eucalyptus microcorys. Next base: position 30,178,946 of record CM024569.1, read on the forward strand.
TTCACTATAATAAGCGCAGATTTCATTTTATTATAATAATAGTGGATTTCATAAAATTCATTTATTTTGTCGCCCAGGTAAGAAAATAGAGGCATATATAAGACCAAATGAATTTTTGCGTTGACCTATGATCCGTGATTTGTCAACATCTTTTCACTATAATAAGCGCAGATTTCATGAGATTCAATTACTTGTCGTAATGAATGAGAGGATGACATTTGCCTGGGTTGGTAAAAATTGGCGATTTGCGAATTAATCAAACATCAGCCATACCTTTTTTCTTTTTCTTTTTACTTTGGATACAATAAATGCGATTTCCGTGCAAGGACGGTTTTGATATAGAAATTGGGTATTGTGACTTCTTGAATAATTTCTAGATGCAAAATTTTTTTACTAAATACTAACTTAAGTGACCTTCTCATATGTAAGTTGATTTATCAATTTTAGCTTTTTTCTCTCTCTTTTTATTGTCTTTGTCCGAGTTCGTTTACAATTTACACTCTCGCTTCCAAATCATAAAATAATCATTAGTTATTTTGCAAAATTTCCTATGGTATCAGATTGTGAGTTTTTCGACAAAAAAATAAAAAGATTGTGAGATCAAATCTTTTCGGCCTTCTTTATTGGCCTCCCCAAATATATTTCCATGGGTCTAATATTTGGCACAAGTCCAGCTTATGCATCAATTTTATGTTTGAGTGTTTCTCAAACAAGTGCTATTTGCGTGTGGGGATTTTTAAAATAGATATGATTGATAATACACTTTGGTAATATGGCTTGTATAGACATTCTTCTTTTTCTTACTTTTGGGTGAGAGTATGGAAAAAGATCGTTCCATCCGTCTCCTATTTCTCTTCTCCTCCTACTCCTCCTCGATTGTCTTTCAGGTTATGAGCCTGTAATCGAATTTGCAAAAATTATAATTATATTATATTCTTCGATACTTCATTATATGTGTTTTTCTGCTGGTGATCAAGCTAGCCAATGTAACATCAAGAACCACTCCATGAGCATGGAGCCATGCCTGACATTCCATGGCGCAGTTTTGCTCGATGTGCATGGACGGGCAATTCGATCACGAGCATTTACGGGTGTTAGTTGAATCGAGACGGGAAAAAAAACAAAGAAACATTTTCGTACGTACATTTTGGTGGTGATTTGGAAAATCCATGTGGTCGATACGGTCGGGCTGACTAGATGGGCCTGGGCTCGTTTTGATTGTGCCCAAATTTGCAAATCGCTTCGCTTTTTAGCTGAAATTCCAAAAGCCAAAAATCATTTAAGGGTTCAATCTATATTTAGCTCATCACATTAGATAACTCAAGACCCTCCTTTTTGTGGAATATTCTGGTGAACAATTTATGGCATCTGATTTCAAAGGCCCATGATCTTCTAAATTCAGGCCCATCACCAAATTATGGGTACTTTCTCCCCCAATAATTTCTGATGACAAGTCAAAGATTGAAAATTTTGTTTTTTTTTTTCTTGGCAATTTCTGAAAGTCAATGCTCAAAGTCAATCTCCTCTATGCATCTGCTAGAAATGATCGCTGGCTTGTTGATTTTTTTCTGAAAAAAACGGTCAGGTTGGGTTTTGATTGGAGATTCAATATAGGTGACAATTCGCTTGCAAATCAGAGAAAAAGTACAATATATAGTAAACTCAAAACTATAACAAGAAGCAGAAAAAAGAGTAATGTAATTTATATAGCACTTTTAGAATCTTAAAATGATGAGCCAACAAAATCACGTTGGCCAAGCCTTTTCACTCCTAATTGATTTCTGAAAAGTCTATATATTATTATAGCAATTTAATATAATTTCCTAAAATAAATTAAATCACATTGTTTTCTTTCTTCATTGGAAAAGTTCCATTTTCTACGCAAATTGAAAACGTGAAAATAAAAAATAAAAAACAAAAGGAAATGTGAAGTAACATCCTATTGCTTATTATCATATCCACGTAATTGGAACTCTATCATTCTTTAAAAAGTAATTTGTTCGTTCATCTCCTTTTCATGTTAACTTAGAACCCAACAAATGTCTTTCAGGAATATTATTCGATATAAAATTATATATTTCGATTAGATTCAAGGAAACACCTTTAAAATGTCGTTAAACTAGGGAACTCTTTATGAAAAGTCTCCACAAATACCATTACCAATTACAATTACCATGCTAGTCGTGTTCCTATCACATAAAATCCGTTTTAGTGTGTAGGATACCAAATTCCAACCAATACATGCTCCATAATGCGATTTCATGAAACAAAAATTTAGCAATAATAAGGACAAAAGGAGATAGAACAACTTATAATATAATATCAATGTTAGAACAATGTGTAAATTAAGTTGCAATAACGAGTTTGTGATTCATTGAATGTTGATTGATTGGACATCTACAAGATTTCATCACAGTCATAAAGCAAAAAAACATCTAATAGTCATAACATAAGTATTCTTAAAATTGAGAAGTTTCCATAGAAAAACGATGTCCATACATAGTTAGAAATTTCGCCATAGGTTATGGAGTAATTATTTTTAAGAGAAAGGGGTGAATTGAGGATCTTATGCACCCACACAAACCTTGGACTTTACTTTTTTATCTATATCTTTATTTCTAATCATCCCAAATTAGACCCGTTTTCTTTTTAATAATCTTAGGATATGGATGTCGATTAGTTTCAGGCTTTTGAGCTAAACATGTGGCTTTAATTTATAGAGCAGCTTGCGTATAATTGGCAAGAGTCGAAAGGATGAACTATAACTTTTTAGCTAGAAATCTTACAACACCTGAAGTCATTGCCCCAACCACGGGGATCAAGCTGATCCGGATGCGATTTTGATTTCCAACTCATTCTCATCCGATGCGAGAGATCAATCCGACGGCTGAGGCCGAACCGGCGATTCCGCTTCGACCGCACCGGATAACCGCCCGCCCTTGCCTTGCCTTCGGTCCGAAAGGAATGTCGACACGACACGACAGGTCGTACTCTCCTTTTCCTTTTTTCCTTTCGCTTTCCTCTTTCACTTCTGAAAAAACTCGAATCTCTCCAGCTCCCCTTTTCCTCTCGCCCACACCACCACGACCCCCACCTTCCAACGAATATATCTCTTTCGCCTTTTCTCATTTTCCCGTTGATAATTTCTCGTCTTCCCAGTGGTCGCTGATCTGATCTTCCTCCCCATTTCTCCTCCATACGCTCTCTCTCTCTCTTTCTCTCTATCTCTCTGTAGCTACAGTGTGGTAAGATCAGCCATGTCGTTCAGAGGGGTAAGCTCGGTTTTCGCTGGTTCTTTTGATTATGCTTGCTCTGCTCTTTCGCCATGTGGGTTTCTCTTGTTAGATCTAGTTCGTTTGCTTCTTGAAATTTGTAAGCTGCCCTTGGTTTTGCTTTGGGTAGTGGCTTCTGCTGTGATCACGTGGAGCATGGTTTTGCTGGGCTGTGTCCTGATTTTGTTGATTTGGGTCTGGGAATGCTGGTTGGCTTCTGAACTCTGTTGGGCAAAATCGTTTAGCTTGGAATGGCTTTCTTTCTCAGAAACAGGTTCCCTTTTGGTAGCATGGAAGGGGTCTTTAAATCGAAGGGCCCTTTTGTTCTTATTCGTTTTGCCTGCGTTTAACTCTGTAAAAGCTGAAAAAAAAGAAGAAGAAGCTGCGAAGCCGTGACGGTTCTTGCTAAAACCATCAGTAAGACGATTCCTATGCATTTGCATGTAAAGTGGTGCGAACTTATCTTTCAGGATTTTGGTCTTGTTAGAATTTATAAGGAAGATATTTAGGTGTCTTGTTTGAAGTTTTTGTTAAATGGCTATTGAAGAGGGGGAAAACTGATGATCTGTGCTGATCAGAGCAATGCTTCATCGGGAATGGGTGTTGCTGAACACAGCAAAACCACTTATCTGGAACTGCAGAGGAAGAAGGTTCACCGCTATGTGATTTTTAAGATCGATGAGAAGAAAAAAGAGGTTGTGGTTGAGAAGACTGGAGGTCCAGCTGAAAGCTATGAAGATTTCACCTCCGCTTTGCCGGAGAATGACTGCCGATATGCTGTCTATGACTTCGACTTTGTAACTGCTGAAAACTGTCAAAAGAGCAAGATCTTTTTCATCGCGTGGTGAGTTTCTTCCTTATGTCCAGCTGCTTGATATGTCATGGATGGACTACTTATTAGATTTTTATGGCCGTGCATTCTCTATGTTGCCCTTCCAGCCTTTCCCTGGGCCACAATCACGATACATGGTTTTAGGTTGATGTCATTGGTTTTTTTGACTGAAAGTGCTGAAAATTCGTGCACATTTTCATTCCTGCATGGATTGTCTAAGCATGTAAATCATTGTTTCTCAGGCATTTTTCTGATCTGCATTTATTGGCTCATATTCTGATCTGCTTTGTGTCTGCGTAGGTGTTAGAGATTTCAAATTTTCTGTGCTCAATCAAATCGTATTTATATATCAGTGCATCTTAATTGGTGTAAATTTCAGTAGGGCGACGATCTGCATGTGGAAGAAATTGTTTGGATCTGTAATCTCATTCGATTTTTGTTGCTTGCCATGTAAGAAACATTCTTGTCGAACATATATAATTTATTAGTCTTGATTTGTATGGGTCTGGTACTAGCTTTTTCTTGATTTTGCCATTACAGGCTGAATGATTTGTAGATGAGGTACTTTTAGAGTAGGTTCGCCATATGCATCTAAATCTGTACTAGAGTGATGTTGAGTACCTAAATTTCTAAATCTGTCCAGGTTATTAGACAGCAGCTTAATCAAGTGTCAGAATTATTTGTCCATAATTTTTAGTTATTTTGGTTTGGCAGTGTCGATCTGTTTTTACAGTCAATTTGCTATGTTCTCTTCTGAAAATTACTGCTCAATTGTTTCACCTTCTAGATTGGCCAAAATCCATTCTGTTTCTACGTTGATCATTTTCCAATGACTCTGCCTTTTGAGCAGTTTCACTGCATTGCATATGCATCTGATAAGATATGCTTGTTTTCTATGGTAACATGTACTCACGTCAGTTTTTTTAGCAAATATTTTTCTCTCGTTCTGTTTTCTTTTTCAGAATATTTCTACATTCCTGCCTTTGGATTCTGTTCAGAGCAAGACTTGTCATTAATGTCTCGGTTTCTGTGATGCCATGTTCATAATCTAAACCATATACGTTGCCAGTCAATACTAAAAGTCTACTCTTCCCATTTAGGTCCCCTTCTGTGTCTCGTATTCGCGCCAAGATGTTGTATGCAACATCCAAGGACAGGTTCCGAAGGGAGCTCGAGGGTATCCATTATGAGATCCAAGCGACCGACCCTACTGAAATGGATCTTGAAGTTATCAGAGAACGGGCGAACTAGGGGTCGCTTTGCCCTCGTGCAAAAGAAAGAAAAGTAAGGGGTTATTGTTTACTTTCTGCGACCCATAGTTTCTGATCATGTGGGATATCTCTCCGACACTAAAAGTATATGTAAGACAAACAACTAACTCTCTAAATAATCAGCACCCGGGAAGACTGACTAGGTGCTGCTCCAGGATACACCCTTAGTTATGGGGAATGCGAGCTTCTGTAGCCGTGATGCTTCTCGGGTGAAAATTGGTTGTGCGATATTATTGATGGCAAATGATATGGCTTTGCTTGATATTGATGCAAATGAAATGGTACATTATCATTGGCTTCGTGCTAGGTTTTTAGTGATTACGACAGGGACTCCTAGAAACTATCGTTTCTTCAATGAAAGACATGCAACATCTACAACCACCATTCATCCCTGATTCCAGAAACACTAGCTCAATTTTTTTTATGTGTGTTGACCTCATGTCAAGTTAACTAGTATATCTTCTCAAAGCTATTCATGCTAAAAGAAATAGCAATGGAATTTTTCCTAGAGAATCATTAAGTCATCTGAAGGAGACGGTTTAAATGGATAATTTTAAAAGGAAGACGATACTCCAATTACATTGAAAGCGCCTCCTAGCAGTATGAGAGCCCTCCCAATAGTCGAAGTAAGAGAGGTAGAGAGATGAATGTTCTCCAAGTCATCGTCCATATATTGATACTAGTTCAGGATTTTCGTATACAACTTTGGCCACAAAGTGTGAAGTTTGAGATACATATTGAACAAGTCTTGGATGGTCAGTTTGCTTAGCCAGTGAGATCTGCTGCCTGTTCTCATGTGTGTAGTGCGACATTTTCAATTTTCTTCATCTCGCAAGGTGAAGTGATCACCCGAATCTGTCGAAAAGCCACCGCAACGCATTGTTGCAATTGCAATTAGATTCTTGACCGTCTTTAGAAGGAAGAAATCAAGACCAAGGTTACTTTGAGAAAGGGAAACTACGTTCTAGCTTTGTTTTCTAGGTCGCTTTGGATAACTCCCATGGACAGCAGGACCGATCCAATCCTTTTGTCTTTATTGCGACCAGAAGCTGTAATGAGTGATCAACCAACTTTTGTCTTGGAGAGTGATATGATAGCAACCCGATCATAATGATCTACGGAAAGATTCCAAGCCAAGAAGGTTATTTAAAAATTTGGCAGGAGGTAGGCGGTGCAAAGAGTGAGAAAGCAAGGAACCATCAATAGCCAACGCTTGATAGCTGATACCATCTATTTCAATCCATGTCCCTATCTAGAAAGATAAGTTTAACCACACTTTGAATTTAAACGAGAGCTGCCAAATAAGTTCCTAGCTAATTCTTAGGTCCTAATCACATTGTGATAGGTCATCCCATCCTTATCTTTTAGTATTTTTCGCCAAACGAGAGTGTATTGAATAAATGAGAAAAAAGCCTCAATATATGTTTAGACATACGTAAATCATGCATTCTTTTTTTACTAAAATATTAAAGGCCTGCGTATAGAGGGATGGGTTATTTATAGACTTGTTGTCTTACAATTTGCATGCAGCGAGTGAGATTTGAACAAGTATGAATATTCAAGCTCAAACTATATTTGACTTGAGTCAATTGTCAATTAGTATATTCCAATCCAAACTCAGGCTTAAATATAGTTCCAAATTATGGAAAATCTGAAAGTTTATAGGTTATGTATGTTTTCCATTTATGAAAGCAACAGAAAAAGGAAATCTAGCTAGTTATTTTATTAAGTTGGTGAAGCATAAGAGGTACGGGCTCGAACTTGACCACATTAATTCACTACTTACCCTTGAAAATAAATATTTATAATCAAGCTCGAGTGATCTACAAGTTCATTTGGCAATTTCTTTTTAATTTCCAATAACAAAGAAGGAAATCAAAAATTTCTTTGTCAGGTCGCAACTTCGATTTCTCTATGTTATCTTCTGAAGCAAAATGTTGAGAAAAAAACAAACGCGACGAACCCTAGTGCCTCCCATAAAATGTTTTATTAATATACTTATTAGAATAATCTCAATGATTCGATTATTGGATGGCTTTAACAAAACGGGACATAACTGTTCTAACCATCAATGTGACGGTTGGTTGATAATCACTCATGAAAGAAAAACAAGCCTCTGTATTTGTCTTCGTGAAACAGTCCAAAACAAAGCGACGTCATAAATTCGTTTGAGTTGAATCAAACATTAAATATTTTCTGAAGACCATCTGACCATAGTCATCTTGAATTTTAGAATTAGCATGCATACGTGACAATAATAATTAATACTCGGTTTAAAATAAGTAAGGTGTTTGTCATCCGATAGGTATGCATGTTATGATAATTTTTTTTTTTTTTTTTACATGATGGCAGGAGACTTTGTCTCATGGTCATGGCCTAAACAATACCTACTAATATACGTACAAGGCAAGTGGATCAGTCACGATCATGCTTACAGGGCAACGTGGTCATTTAATGTCCATGCTTATGCGGCGAATCGACCTGGAAATTATAATAATTCGCGCCGCAGCTTTCGTTAATCTTTCAATGTAGCTCCTACCCGCAATAAATTTTTCTGATCTAGATATTTGGGCGCCGACGATTTCATAAATGCTTCGTTGGACTCCATCAGGTGAACGAAAAACAAGTTTCCTTTTTTAATAGCTTTGATAAGCGGAGGCTAGGATAATGTATTGAGATTCCTAGTCACTTGACCATGTGATGATGGGATCATCCCTAATTTTTTGTTTCAAGCATGGTGGTAGTTGCCCACAGAATTATGATAGTAATGCTCGATTAGGTACCTCCCGCTTAAGAAAGGATTTTCTTGATTGACGACCCGATTTATAGTCTAGCTGGTCAAGAAAAAACAATTATGAGGAGGACGACGACGAGGATGATAAATTAATAGAGAAATGATTAATGATTAATACCACAAAAATATTCAAATTAGTACACCTATGATAAATTTATCATTTGTTAGTTTCTATTAAATTTTGTCATTATATTGTTGAGTTGGATAACACTAATTTGAGATTTTACTTTCTGTTTGTCACGGGTGTACTAGTTTGCATTTTTTCATAACATTAATCCTATTTAACGGAAATGAACAGGAATAAATTTGTTTAAAATGTAACGTTTGAGATTCTTGTGGTAGTTTGAAGTAAATTTGTCATAATTATACCAATTTAAGATTTTTGGTGGTCAAAAAAATTAGTTTAAGATAAAACATATATATCACTTTGAGATTTTTCATTATATTAACCCAATGAGTCAATGACTAAAGACAAAGGTTGGATATCAATATTTAAGAAGTTCACGTTTTGTATTGGTTAAAATTATTTCGCCCAATTTTTTTGGTACAATTTCACAACATATCTAAGTCTATTTCTTTATACCAGACCCGACATAGGTTGGTTTTGTGTACGTCGGGATATAGAGAAGGATCCGGACCATTTTATTGGTACAAATGAACGGCAAGTAGGAGGAATGAAGGAGACTCTCTCATTATATTTTCATTAATTCGAGAAAAGTGAGAATACATAGGAAACGATGAATTTGACCTTGGAAAAGGTAATTCCATGAATGAAAATATTTATGGCATCACCGCAACTACACTCTGATGTATCGCTATTTTCCTTTTCTTCTTGTTCCTTTTGGCAAATTTTGAAACAAATTTTTATCAGCTCTTTCATTAATTCCGATAAATAGATGCAAATCATCCCATACATATATGCATTGAGTAAGGGTTTTGAACCCCTAGACTTTGACGTCCTCACTCTGACCTCCTAGCCACTAGGTCGGATGCCTCATTGACATGCTATGAACTCCTTGTATAGTTATGAAAATGTATTTAACCATTCAACTAATCATACTTATTAGAATGGAAGATTGGGATACTGTTACACTATCCCATTGCAATAAGATTGGTAAGTGAATATAGAACTGAAATTAACTAAATTTTTAATTGTTGAAATCTAATAAATTTTATGTGGATTTTACATGATATTCATTCATTTCTAATAATCCGAACCCAATAATGTAGGCGTGTTAGGTTTATCGAACAAGTTTCCTAAAAAGAAAGAGGTTATCACTTTCTTTTCATTTCTAATGGGAGTGACTTCACTTTCACGGTGGCGGTGGGGAACAACACCCGCTGGGAAGTTTTCCGGGGTAGGAAGGTGGTGAAACCTGCGGAGGACTACGGACCTTGCAAGGTGCATTTTTGTCTTCATTCCACTCTCAAAAACCGGCAGGTAAAAAGTTATTTTTATCATGCATTGAAAATGAAAAACTATAGATATAAAAATATTTGATTACTTGAGAAATATTTAATGATGTTGTAAAATATTGCGTTACGAATATATAATAGAGAAGAGATTGAGAAGAGAAAGCAAGTGAACACTAGAGATGTAGAGAAAGCTAGATATTTCACTGTATTGTGATTGTTATTCTGTGTTATTGTTGTACATCAAAACTAAACTCCTATTTATAGGAGAACAAGAATGTACTTATCATTAATATCAATGTATCGAATGATACATGTACTGGATATGGGAGATGAACGTTCATTGTATAGGGAGATGTACTTAAAAAGTATGATACAAATGTACCATAATAAGTACATTAGATAGTATGAATATAATGAATATTCATTCATGTATTTCATAACACTCCCCATTGAATATTCATTGTATCCATTATGAATTGTGCATCGAATGATACTGCCTCATTAAAAACCTTAAGCCGGAAAAACCCAGTGGGACAAAAATCGGACAAAAGGGAAAAAGAGTGCAGAGCACAAATGTTATGATCTCTCCTTTTTATGGATGCATTAATTGCCTCATTAAAAACTTTAAGCCGGAAAACCCTGTGAGAAAAAACCGGACGAAAAGAAAAAAGAGTGCAATGCGTATATAGCCATTGCTGGGGCTAATCATTCTTACATCTTATGAACTCGCTGCATATCAATGCTGCAATACATAGTTCATAATATCTCCCCCTCGATTGAGCCATATAGCCACTTCTGGGGCTAATCAATCTTGCATATTGTGAACTCGCCGCATACCAATGCCATATACTAATTTCTCAAAACTTGATGTTGGCAATGATTTGGTAAAAGATCTGCAAGATTATTTATGGATCGAATCTGTTTAACATCAATTTGTCGACTTTCTTGGAGTTCATGAGTATAGAAAAATTTCGGCGAGATATACTTAGTCCTATCACCTTTGATATATCCTTCCCTGACTTGTGCAACACAAGCAGCATTATCTTCATAAATTATAGTGGGAGAATTTGTAACCGGTATTAAGCAACAAGAATTATGAATATGTGTTATAACGGATCTTAACCAAACACACTCTCTTCCAGCTTCATATAAAGCAATAATCTCAGAGTGGTTAGAAGATGTAGCTACTAGTGATTGCTTCGTAGAACACCAAGAAATAGCGGTGCTGTTATAATAAAATAAATACCCGGTTTGAGAGCGAGCCTTATGTGGATCGGATCTATATCCAGCATCAGCATATCCAACTAAACCAGAGTTAGTGGAATCCTTGGAATAATATAATCCCAAATCTATGGTTCTTCGGAGATAACGGAAAATATGTTTAACTCCATCCAATGTCTCCGAGTTGGCTTAAAACTAAAACGTGCCAATAAATTTACCGCAAAAGCGATATCTGGTCTCATACATTGTGCCAAGTACATCAAAGCCCCAATTGTATTGATATATGGTACTTCAGGATCAAATATCTCTTCATTTGATTCTCTAGGACGAAATGGGTCCTTTTGGAGATCTAGAGACCTTATAACCATAGGGGTGCTCAATGGGTGAGCTTTGTCTATGTTGAAATGTTTAAGCAATCTTTCAACGTATGTTGATTGATGGACAATTATTCCATTTGCTTTATGCTCAAGCTCTAGACCAAGACAAAGTTTGGTTTTACCCAAATCTTTAACTTCAAACTCCATTTTCAAATATTCAGTAGTTTCAGCTAACTCTTTTGGAGTTCCAATTAAATTTATATCGTCGACATAAACTGCTATAATAGCAAATCCGGTTTCTAATTTCTTAATAAACACGCATGGACAGATAGGATCATTATTGTACCTTTCCTTAATTAGGTACTCACTTAGGCGTTGATACCACATGCGACCGGATTGCTTTAACCCGTACAAGGATCTTTGCAATTTTATTGAGAATAAATTGCGGGAGTGCATGCTTCAGGCATTTTGAATCCCTCAGGAATTTTCATATAAATATCAGAGTCTAATGAGCCATATAGATATGCCGTCACAACGTCCATAAGACGCATTTCCAATCTTTCAAAGATTGCCAAGCTAATGAGAAAACGAAATGTAATCATATCCATTACAGGTGAATATGTCTCATTATAATCAATCCCAAGTCTCTGGGAGAATCCTTGGGCAACGAGTCGGGCTTTATACCTGATAATCTCGTTTTTCTCATTTCGTTTTCGGATAAATACCCATTTATATCCAACGGGCTTCACATTATCGGGAATACGAGTTACAGGTCCAAAAATCTCTCGTTTAGTTAGGGAAGCTAATTCAGCCTTAATTGCTTCCTCCCACTTAGGCCAATCTTGTCTTTGACGGCATTCAATAATAGATTGCGACTCACAATCATCATTCTTAATTTTATGAGCAACTGAGAATGCAGAAGTATCATCAATGATGATTTCATTTTGATTCAAAATCTCATTACAATATGTAATGGATTTCTCAGTATTCCCGGGGTTGGTGTTCTTTTCATGGGTTTGTGCCTCTTCAGGGGCAATAAGCTCTTTGGAAGCAAGCACAACGCCAGGCTCTTCTAGAGCGGATTCCTGATTATTTCCCCCTCATTTTCGAGGAACAATATCTTTTGATCCTATCAGTCTACCATACTTCAAGTGCGGGGGATTTTGATCCATTTTAGCCTGTCCTTCGGGAACAACTATCTTAGTTTGAACATTTGCAACTGGAATATGATAATAGTGCAAATAAACGTGCAAATGCGTCATTGCATGTAGATAATAGGCAAACATGGGACCATCTACAGGATGTGTCCACTAATACCATAAAATATCGAAATGGTCCACTTGGTGGTTGTATTGGTTCATAAATATCATCCTGAATTCTTTGCAAGAATAAAGAGGATTCAAGATTAACCTTTGTTATAGAAGGTTTGATAATGAACTTTCCTTGTGAGCAAATCTCACGATTATAATCTTTGGACAACAATACATTTGTATCCTTTAAAATGTGCCCTTTTGTATTTTGAATTATCCTATGCATCATTGAAGCGCCAGGATGATCAAGGCGATCATGCCATAGTCCAAACTAATTAGGTTTACCAATCTCCAGGATGTGGTAGCGTAGATTTCAACGGCCTTAATCATGACACAATACAAACTCATAAAAGAAGCTTCTAGGTTTTCATGGATGGTCTTCAGGCCCATCTTATAAGAGGAAATGTCAATGTATTCCTTATCTTGCTCATAAATAGTCTCAATATGATACCCATTACGGCGTACATCTTTGAAACTAAGCAGATTCATTTTTGATCTAATGCTTAAAAACGCATTCTCAATATGCAAGATGGTACCATTTGGCAAAATAATTGTGGCATTCCCAAAACCATCAATAATCGGTACATGACTTGATATTGTATGGATTTTTGCCTTACGCAATGTCATACTCGAGAAAAAGTGTCTACTACGAAATATAGTATGTGTTATTGCACTATCAAGCAAACAAACATCTCCCTTTTTCTCGGTATTTTCCATTTACATTTATGTTGACAACTTCAGGTGTCAAGTATCATAAAATTTGCACATAATCATTGCAAAATTAAATCCTTAAATTAATTAAAAAGATTTCCTAATATCCACTGCCACTTCAGGAACAGAAGGATACCTTTAGATTTGAAATGTGGCTTCGGGCCAAGAAAAATAAAAATGAAGAATTGATAGAAGAAGATGAAGTATAAGTTGATTAATAAAAAGAATACTCACCTTGCAAAAATTACTTACTCAATCGGTAGATCTTCGTGCTGATAACGTGTTGTAAAATATTGCGTTGCGAATATATAATAGAGAAGAGATTGAGAAGAGAAAGTAAGTGAACACTAGAGATAGTAGAGAAAGCCAGATATTTCATTGTATTGTGATTGTTATTCTGTGTTATTGTTGTACATCAAAACTAAACTCCTATTTATAGGAGAACAAGAATGTACTTATCATTAATATCAATATATCGAATGATACATGTACTGGATATGGGAGATGAACGCTCATTATATAGGGAGATGTACTTAGAAAGTATGATACAAATGTACCATAATAAGTACATTAGATAAGATGAATATAATGAATATTCATTCATGTATCTCATTCATTCATGTATTTCATAACAAATGAACATTTTTTTTAAATAAAATCAATTAAAAATCAATAGTAGAAGTCTTGAGGTAGATGATGAAATCTGTCGCTTCCGCTCCTTCGTATATGATCACCCATGGATGCCCTGCATCAAGCATCGTTTCAAGTGTGAAAAAGTAAGGATTTTATGATTGGAGCAAGGACTAGATGACTCATAGTCTCGTAGATTTAAAGCTATTTTGATAAATATGGAATGAATTTACCAATTTCAATGCTGTAAAAGATTGCTATTTGAAAGAGAGTCTCTATAAAATGGAGCTTCAATATTGATTTTCACTTCACTTTAAAACCCTCCCGATAGTTGGAGCAACAGAAATAGAGAGATGAATATTCATAGAGACATTTTACGTATACCAATACTAATCCAAGATTTTCACGTACAAGATTGATTCTAAAGATTGAAGTTTTAGATACATTTTGAACAAGTGTTGGATGGTCGGATTACGGCATTTACATAATCAATAAGATTTGCAGTGCCTCATCTCATATGCTAGTGCGACGTTTTCAATTTTCCGCATCCCAGGAGGTGAAGTGATTACTTGAACTTGTCGAAAAGCAGCCTCAATGCACGGTTGCAAGTCGATTCTTGACATTTTTAATAGGAAGAAGTCAAGTCCAAGTTTACTTTGAGAGGGACATTATTCTTGCTTGTCTTCTTGGTCACGCCGGATCACTCCCATGGACAAAAAGACCGACCGTATCCTTTTGTCATCTTTGCTGCGACCAGAAGCTGTAATAAATTATCACCCAACCCAATCAGAATGATCTACAAGAAGAATTCATGCCAAGAAGATCATGTATCTGCATTAAGTTGCCGTCAATTGTGTTTTATGTTAGAGAAAGTAATTGGAAAGAATGGAATAGACTTTGAGGCATCAATATAGTGCCTTTAAAGAATTGTTTGCCGCCCAAGATTGCTAAAAATTACATGCCAAAATTCTCCAGGATACAATAAAGTCACAAAGTAAGAATACTATATAACAATAATGGTATTTCTCTGAGTGCTCTTGTAAGGAAACAACTTTAAAATAATTGTTGTATTTTTTAAGAAAGAAAGAAAAATGAAAAGTGAAAATTATTGACACGTTGAATTTATAATAGTGAAAACTTATGTTTGAATAGCCCTCTAAAACATTGCATCCTTTTGATAAAATATCGTGAGTAGACATGCAGTTTCAAAAGAATACAACTTTTCATATCTAAAAAAACCATAAATTCAATTTTGGTCCTCGGCACACAAAGGCTATTATTAGCGCCCCACACGCAAATACTGTAGGATCCAGTCCACTTAGCCAATGATCTTCAATTGTAGGACTAAGATCCTTTCACTTATATATTGATCCTCGCACTTCATTTTTTTGTTGTGAGACAATGCACCTTTTTATTCATTTTACAAGCAAACTATCAATATCTTTTTGCTTATTGATCCTCTTGTTGGCGAGCGCAACGTGACTGTATGAGGACCATCGAACCCTTAGCACTTGCTAAGTCCTTTCATTTTCTCCAAAAGTCACTCAGACAGAACGTTCCTGTATTGGTTGCATCATTTCATGATCAATCCTCGTGGACCCAGATCTTGACATGAGTCCCTTTGTTTTGCTTAGGTAAAGTCTCTCTCTCTCTCTCTCTCTCTCTCTCTCTCTCTCTCTCTCTCTCTCTCTCTCTAGATCATTTGAAAAATAGGTAGGCGGTAGGCAACGCAAAGAGTGAGAAAGCAAGGAACGATTGATAACCAGCACTAGATAGCTGATTCCATCAATTTTCATCTACGTCCTCATCCAGAAAGATAAGTTGAACCGCCCTTTGAATTTAGACGAGAGCTGCTAAAGAAATTTCTACCTAACTCTGGGGTCCCCATGACACCATTGATAGGTCATCCATCGTTATTTTTTAGTATGTTTTGCCAAACCAAAGCATAGCAAAATAAATATGAGAAAACCCCCATTGTAGACGAAATATAAATGGGTTATATATATATCTGTATGTGTGTGTGGTGCATGGACATAGAGGACCGGTTACCGACAGTCTACAGCCTTGTAATTTGGATGCAACGAACGGGATTTGAACGAGCTTTCCTTCACTCAAGTTAATCGAGCTCGAATTGATCTACAACTCGATTTGGCATATTCTTTTCAATTTCCAGTGATAAGAAGGAATCTCAAATTTATGAAGCAAAGTGATGAAAAAAAAAAAGAACACGACATACCCTAGTGCCTCCCAAAATGTCTTCAATTAAATTTTATCGTATGGTCTCGAATGATGCAATTATCGGACGGCTCCAACAATACGAGACATAATCGTTCTAACCGCTAATGTGTCGGCTGGTTGATAATCACTCGTCAAAGAGAATCAAAGTTACGTATTTGTCTTCATGAAACAATCTAAAACAAAAATGACTTCATAAATTCGATTGAGTTGAATCAAACATTAGGGTTTTTTAAAACTGTATGATAGGATGTGCAAAACGAGCCGCCCCCATCGGGAACTGCTCAGATCGGACCAAACCAGCTTATTGGGCCCAATTCTAAGGAGTGTTGGTCTGGTTCCTGATTCCTAAAAGTGCAATCAGTGTCTAGACGGTTCAATCGACACAATTGGATTCCTAATTTCAAGGAAAAATCAGATCGGATATACCTTTTATTATTATTTTTATTTCTTCAAAAATGTTAGTGGGTTTAGTTTATTATTTCCAAGGAAATAGGAGCCTCTAATTGGACAATCATATATTCGGATGGAAGTATAGGATGTAGCTCTAAATTTGTTCTTAGTTATACTTTGAACAATAAGATATCCAAATGGGAACATGAAAAAAAATAGTGACCGGTTCTATTGGACCGGATCAGGAACCGACTACCCTTACTGTTGGACCAAAGTGATCTTGAATTTGGAATCTAGCATGCATGCGTGAATTAATTAACAAACCCAGATTAAAATAAGTAATGTCATTTGTCTCCCGACGTGTGTATGCACCTCAGTATGCACGTCACTATGATTTGTAAATTATTTTTGGAAGATAAGTGATGGATGGAAACCTTGTCTTATGCTCATGCCCTAAATAATATCTACAGAAACGAGCAAAAAATAGTTTAATATGTTTGCTTATGGGGCAATTTTGTCATTTGATGTCTATATTATTTGCGACAAATCGACCTGGAAAATGACAGGAAATTACAATGATTCGCGCCGTCGTTTTTTAATCTTTCAATTAGCCCCTGCCCCCAAGAAATTTTGTGATCAAGGTATTTGATTAGGGCACAGAAGATTCCGTGAATGCTTCGTTGGACTCCATCAGGTGAAAGAAGGCAAACCCCAAAACAACTGTCGTTTTTTTAATAGCTTTGATAATCGGAGGTTGGGATAATGTTATGGAGGTTCCTAGTCACTTGACCATGTGATGATGCGATCATCTCTAATTTTTTGTTACAAGCATGGTGGTATTTGCCCACAGAATTATGATGGTAATGCTTGATTAGGTACCTCCGGCCAAAGAAAGGATTTTCTTAATTGACGACTCAATATATAGTTTAGCGGGTAGAACAGGAACAATAAAACCAACCTGAAAATAAAGGCGGAAATAATAATGATGATGAGGACGCTGACGACAACAATAAATTAACGTGAAATGATTGAAGACAGATTGTATCTCTTAAATTTTTTTCGTCTATTTTTGTTTCATACAATTCCACAGCATACCTTAGTATATTTTTTCTTTTACTAGACTCGACATACGCTAGTTTCGCATAGTTGAGATATGGAAAAGGATTTGGTCCATTTTATTGGTATAAATGAACAGCAAGTGGTAGGAATGAAGGAGTCTTCATTATTATATTGTCATTAATTCAAGAAAAGTGAGAACAAATACCAAACGATGAAGTGAGTCTTCATTATTGACCGGAACATCTTGTTGGAGACACTTAAGTGATCGTTTTTTCTCTGATTTGGTACTTAAGTAAGCCGACGAAAACTTTGGACACTAAAATGAGTGTCGTATATAACTTTTAGCACTTTTAATGTACTTACCCTCTAATTCAAGATTTTCACATACGAGATTGACTCTAAAGATTGAAGTTTGAGATGCATTTTTGGACAAGCCTTGGATGGTCATATTACGGCATTTGCTTAGTCAATAAGATCTGCAGTGCCTGATCTCATGCGTTCGCGTGATGTTGTCAACTTTTCGCATCCCGCAAGGTGAAGTGATCACTTGAACCTGTCGAACAGCCACTGCAATGCTTGCAGTTCGATTCTTGACATCTTTAATAGGAAGAAATCGGGACCAAGTCTACTTTGAGAAAGGGACACTACGTTCTTGCTTGTCTTCTAGGTCACGCTGGATCACTCCCTTGGACTACAGGACCGACCCGTATCCTTTTGTCATCTTTGTTGCGACTAGAAGCCGTAATGAATGATCGCCCAACTTTCTTCTTGGACACGTGATACGATATTAAGCCAAATAGAATGATCTACAAGAAGCATTCATGTCAAGAAGATCATGCATCTGCATCAGGTTGCCATTAATTGCATTTTACGTTAGACAAAATAATTGGGAAGAATGGAAAAGATTTTGAGGCTTGAATACACTGTCTTAAAGAAATTGTTTGTCTCACAAGGTTGCTAATAATTACCAACAATTCTGATACACTACCTTTCATGAAACAAAGTCTCAAAATAAGAATACTATATAACAATTATGATATTTCTCCACGAACTCTAAAAAAGGAAAACAATAGGAGAATAAATGCTTTATTTTTTAAAGAAAGAAAGTGATGTGGACATCGAGCCATATCGAGGAGGTGGTGTTAGGGACCCATTGTCTATTCCTACTGGTTCAATTACTCGAGCGCGTGCCAAGCAATTTAGGCAAGCTGTTGGCATCTTGGTTCTTGTTCTTCGGTGTGGAGACGACCTTGGATCAAATCTTCAAGAATCTTGAAAATTTTGGCGCAATTTGATTATCTGGTCATCAAATATTTGACCAAGTCTATATATATATCTTCCTGTTTAGGTATATTCTAGAATATGACGCATTAGATTTCTAAGGTTGGTTTTAGGGTTTGTGTAGCGGCTAGAAGGCCTATATTAAAGACTAACTAAATTTCTTTGGGATATATTTTTTTTGGAGGAAAAAAGTTGAGAGATTCTCTTCTACCGTTCTTTTGAGGATTTGACCTTATCAAGGTTCTGATTCGACTTATCAAGCGAGATTGCGAGTTCTTTCGCTCGTAGCATCTATAACGTTGGTTGGTTGACACGCGTTCGTCAACAAGTCACGTTCATACCGAGGTTGCCAATCACGGGTTTGATTGGAGGTCGAGGTTCGTAATTCGCACCATCCGAGCCTTCGTAGAATGATCTTTCCGCAACGATGCACATCAGAAAGAAAATTGAAAAGTGAAAATTATTGAACTGAAAATGTTGAATTTATAATAGTGAGAACTTATGTTTGAACAACCTTCTAAAATGTTGCAACCTTTTAAAAATATTTTGTGAGCAAACATACTATTTCAAAAGAACACAAGTGTTCATATTTAAAAAAAAAATTATAAATTGGAATTTAAAAAAAAACCGTTGATTAGTGCCAATTTTGATCCTTGGCACACAAAGTGCTAAGTGTATAAAATAATCACGCACCACAAGTGAGACTTTAGGGTCTAGTCCGGTCTGGTCCAGTTAGCCAATGATCTTCAATTATAAGGCTAAAAACCTTCCATTTATATATTGATACACAAACTTATATCTTTTTGTTGAGAAACAATCCATCTCTTTGCTTGTTTTATAAACAAACTATCAATATCCTTTTGTATATTCATCCTCTTGTTGGCGAGCGTAGTGTGACTACGAGTAGTGTTGAATCCTTAGCACTTGCTAAGTCCTTTGATTTTCTCCAAAAGTCACTTGACAGAACCGTTCCTGTTGTGCTTGCATCATTTGATGATCAATGATCGTGGACCCAAATCTTGACATGAGTCCCTTTGTTTTGTTCTGCTAAAGTCTCTCTTTCTCCCGATCATTTGAAAAATAGGCAGGTGGTAGGCCATGCAAAGACTGAGAAAGCATGAAACCGTCGATAACCAACTCTTGATAGCTGATTCCATCAATTTCCATCTACGTCCTCATCTGGGAAGATAGGTTGAACCGCACTTTGAATTTAGGCGAGAGCTGCCAAAGAAGTTTACACCTAATTCTTAGGCTCCCATCACGCTATTGATAGATCATCCCATCGCTATTTTTAGTATGTTTTGCCAAATGAAAGTAAAGCGAAAGAAAGATAAGAAACCACCCTCCATAGGACACGAAACATAAATGAGTCATATTATGCGTATTATATGTGTGTGTATGGCTGGTTACCAGCAGGTCCACAGCCCTGTAATTGGATGCAACGAATGGGATTTGAACGAGCTTTGCTCGACTCAAATTAATCGAGCTCAAGTAATCTACAAGTCGATTCGCTATATTCTTTTCAATTTCCAAGTGATAAGAAGGAATCCCAAATTTCTGAAGTAAAGCGATGAAAAGAAAAGAACACGACATGCCCTGGTGCCTCCCAAAATGTCTTCAGTTAAATTTTATCATATGGTTTCCAATGTTGCAACTATTGGACAGATCCATCAGTACGAAACATAACTATTCTGACTGCTAATGTGACGTTTGGTCGATAATCAGTCGTCAAGGAGAATCAAACCTACCTATTTGTCTTCTTGAAACAGTCCAAAACAATATGACGTGATAAATACGTTTGAGTTGAATCAAACATTAGGGTTTTCTGAAGATCCCTTGACCAAAGTCGTCATGAATTTTGGAATCTACCGTGCATGCGCAAATAATAATAATTAATAAATTCGGATTAAAATAAGTAACGTTTTTTTGTCTCCCGACAGGTGCATGCAAGGTATGATAATTTGTAAATTATTTTTTGGAAGATAAGCGATGGAGGAAACTTTGTCTTATGTTCATGCCCTAAATAATACCTACAGAAATGAGCAAAAAATAGTTTAATATGTTTGCTTATGGGGCAATTTTGTCATTTGATGTCTATACTTCTGCGGCAAATGGGAGGTTATAACGATTCGCGTCATCGTTTTCTTTAATCTTTCAGTTTAGTCCCTACCCATAAGAAATTTTATGATCAAGGTATTTGATTAGGGCACAGAAGATTCCATGAATGCTTCGTTGGACTCCACCAGGTGAAAGAAGGCGACCCCAAAAAATGTCGTTTTTTTAATAGCTTTGATTAATCGGAGGTTAGGATAATGTTATTGAGATTCCTAGTCACTTGGCCATGTGATGATCTGATCATCTCTAATTTCTTTTTTTCTTTTTTTTCAAGGATAGTGGTATTTGCCCACAGAATTATAATAGTAATGCCTGATTAGGTACCTCCGGCCTACGAAAGGATTCTCAATTGACAACCTGAAACGTAGTTTAATTAGTAAGGCAGAACAATAATGACGACAAGGACGACAACGGCGATGGCGATGATAAATTAATAGGGAAATGATTAAAGAAAAAGATTGGACATCCCTATCTAAGAACTTCACAATTTGTATCACTTAAAATTATTTCGTCTAATTTTATTTAATACAATTTGAAAACACACCTTAAGTCTTTTTTTTTTTTACCAGACAAGACATACGTTGGTTTTGCGTACATTGAGATATGGAAAAGGATCCGGTCCATTTTATTGGTACAAA
The DNA here is from genome assembly GCA_014182515.1 of Eucalyptus microcorys. Taxonomy (NCBI): domain Eukaryota; kingdom Viridiplantae; phylum Streptophyta; class Magnoliopsida; order Myrtales; family Myrtaceae; genus Eucalyptus; species Eucalyptus microcorys. The sequence goes on from CM024569.1 coordinate 30,200,441, forward strand.
TGAACGGCAAATAGTAGGAATGAAGGAGACTTCATCATTATGTATTCATTAATTCGAGAAAATTGAGAATAAATAGGAAACGATGGATTCAACCTTGAAAAAGGTAATTCCATGATTGAAAATATTTATGGCATGATCGCAACTACATGACGATGTACCACTATTTTTCCTTTACTTCTTTTTTTCTTTTGGCAGGTTTTGAAACAAATTTTTATTGGCACTGTCATTAATTTCCAATAAATAGATGCAAATCCACCTGTACATATATGCATTGAGCAATGTGGAAGACACAGTTCGGAGTCACCAAAGTGAAGGTGCATATATCCTTGCTGTATCCATTGTCGTGGAAAATTAGAAAAAATTTTGAGGGTGGCAAGATGCAATTAATTCAAATCGAATTGGAACCAAACACTTGATTATTTACCCCATACGATGTCTATAATCAATGGTCGCTTCCGAGGCACCCACGGAGGGTGTACTATCACCCATGTTAGGTTTATCGAATAACTTTCCTAGAAAGAAAAAGACTATCACTTTATTTTCGTTTCTTGCGGGGATGACATCATTTTCATGTAGACTCGTTAAACAGATGAATCAAATCGGGTTTGGGTTGAATAAAAAATAATCAAATCTAAATTAACTCTATTTAAGCAATATAAATTTAGCGATCCATACCTGACTCAACTCATTTATAACATACATTGCTAAAATACTTCCATATCTAAACAAATTTGGGAAAACCAATATCTAAATTGAAGTTAAAAGTAGTGGACAAGAGCTAAATTGAGTAAAATCAAGAAAGTCATAAAATTGGGTTGAGTCTAAGTAAGTTGTAAATTCATTTAATACTCATACTTTAAATATTATCATTCTAAACTCATTCATAACTCATTTACTAAATATGATTAATTTATATCACAATGGAATTTTATAATTATGCGTTAGAACATTTTGACGGTCTTCTTTCACGGTGGTGGGGAACGACACCAAGTGGAAAGTTTTCCGGGAATGATGGTGGTGAACTGGTGACAACTACGGAGCAGGAGTACGGAGCCCGCAAGGTCCATTTTCGTCTTCATCCGACTCCCAAAAACCCGCAGGTAAAAAGTCATTTTTATCATGCATCGAAAATGAAAAACTATAGATATAATATTATCTGATTACTCGATAAATATTTAAAGACCATCTTTTAAAATAAAAACCATTAAAAATAGTAGAAGTCTTGAGTTAGATGATGAGATCCGTCGCTTCCGCTCCTCCGTAGCTGGTCACCCATGGATGCCCCGCGTTAAGCACCGTTTCGGATGTGGAAAATTAAGGATTTTATAATTAGAGCTAGGATTAGATAAATTGTAACTTTTTAGTAGATTTTAAGATAGCTTGATATATATGACATGGATTTACCGATTCAGATGCTTTAAAAGATCACTTACCAAAGGTGAATCTCCGCAAAAATGAAGCTTCAAGATTGGTTTTCACTTCACTTTAGACCTAAACCCTTCCAATAGTCGGAGTAACAGAGATAGAGAGATGAATTTTGTCTGAGAAATTACTGTGTATCGATATTAATTCAGGATTTTCATGTATGAGATTGACTCCAAAGATTGAAGTTTGAGATATATTTTGAACAAGTCTTGGATGATCGAATTACGGGGTCTGGTTAGTCAATAAGATCTGCAGTGCCTGACCTCATGGGTTAGTGGGACGTTTGACAATTATTTGCGTCCTGCAAGGTGAAGTGATCACCTGAGCCTGTCGAATAGCCACCGCAACACATGGTTGCAATTCGATTTTTGACATCTTTATTAGGAAGAAGTCAAGACCAAGTTTACTTTGAGAAAGGAACACTATTCTTGCTTATCTTCAAGGTCACGCCGGATCGCTCCCATGGACAATAGGATCGACCCGTATCCTTTTGTCGTCTTTGCTGCGACTAGAAGCCGTAATGAATGATCTCCCAACTTTCGTCTTGGACAGGTGATACGCGAGAAGAATTCATGCCAAGAAGATCATGTATTTGCATCGGGTTGCTGTCAAGTGTATCTTATGTTAGACAAAATAATAAGGAAGAATGGAATAAGACTTTGAGACATGAATATACCGTCTTTAAAGAATTGTTTGCCCAATAAGCCTACTAATGGTTACTAGTAAAAATCCTTTAAGATACAATAAAGTCTCAAAAAAAGAATCATAGATACCGATTCTTGTATTTTTCTAAAAACTCTAAAAAGGAAACAATTGGAGAATAAATGCTGCACTTTTTTAAAGAAAGAAAGAAAATTGAAAAGTGAAAATTATTGAATAGGAAACTCTGAATTTATAATAATAAGAAATTATGTTTGACCAGCCTTTTGAAACATTGCATCCTTTTGAAAGTATATCATGGACAGACATACTATTTCAAAAGAACACAACTTTCCATATTTAACCAAAAAACTATAAATTTGAATTAAAAAAAAAAAAGTTGATTACTGCCAATTTTGGTCCTCGGAACACAAAGTGTTAAGTGCGCATAATAATCTATAGGATCTAATCCACTTAGTCAATGATCTTCAATTGTAAGTTTAGAAGCCTTCTACTTATTGATTCATACACTTATATTTTTTTGGTTGTGGGCAATACACCTCTTTATTTGTTTTGCAAACAAACTATCAATATCCTTTTGAGGGCAGTGTGACTGTGAGAGTAGTGTCGAATCCTTAGCACCTGCTAAGTCCTTTGATTTTCTTCATAAGTCACTCGACAGGACCGTCCCCGTAGTGCTTGCATCATTTGATGATGTATCCTCGTGGACCCAAATCTTGACACGAGACCCTTTGTTTTGTTCTGCTAACTAAAGTCTCTCTCTTGATCATTCGAAAAATAGGTAGGAGGTAGGCCATGCAAGGAGTGAGAAAGCAAGGAACCATCGATAACCAACGCTTGATCGATGATTCCATCAATTTCCATCAACGTCCTCGTCCAGAAAGATAAGTTGAACCGCACTTTGACTTTGGACGAGAGCTGCTAAAGAAGTTTCTACCTAATTCTTAGGTTCCCGTCACTTTTTTGATTGGTCATCGCATCATTATTCTTTAGTATGTTTTGCCAAACGAAAGTAGAGCGAAATAAAATATGAGAAACATAAAAGGATCATGTATATTGTATGGTGCATGGATATTGAGGGCCGATTACCAGCAGGTCCACACCCCTGTAATTTGGACCAAACGAACAGAATTTGAACGGGCTTTGCTTGACTCGAGTTAATCGAGCTCGAGTAATGTACAAGTCGATATGGCATATTCTTTTCAGTTTCCAATAATAAGTAGGAATCCCAATTTTCTAAAGTAAAGCGATGAAAAGAAAAGAACACAACATGCCCTAGTGCCTCCCAAAATGTCTTCATTAAATTTTATTAAATGGTTTCCAATGATGCAATTATTGGACGGCTCCAACAATACGAGAGATATTGTAACCACTACTGGAACGGCCTGACCAAAGTCGTGTTGAATTTTAGAATCTAGCATGCATGCATGAATATATTAAAATAAGTAATGTTGTTTGTGTCCCGACAGGTGTATGCAAATTAGGATGATTTGTAAATTATGTTGAAAATTAAGTGAAGGGAAGAAACTTTGTCTCATGGGCATGCCCTAAATAATATATACAGAAATGAGCAAAAAATAGTTTAATATGTGTAGAAAGGCAATTGGATTAGTCACGGTCGTGTTTATGGGGCAATTTTGTCATTTAATATCAATACTTTTGTGGCAAATCGACCTGGAAAATATAATGATTCGTGCCATCGTTTTCTTTAATTTTTCATTTTAACCCCTAACCACAAGAAATTTTGTGATCAAGGAATTTGATTAGGGTACAGAAGATTCCGTGAATGCTTCGTTGGACTCCATCTCGTGAACGAAAGCAAACCCCAAAAGAAGTGTAGTTTTTTAATAGCTTTGATAAGGCGGAGGTTAAAATGATGCACTGAGATTCCTAGTCACTTGCTGTATGATGATGTGATCATCCATAATTTTTTGTTCCAAGCGTGGTGGTGTTTGGCCACAGAATTATGATGGTAATGCTCGATTAGGTACCTCCGGAACACGAAAGGGTTTTCTTAATTGATGACCTGATATACAGTTTAGCTGGTAAAGCATAAATAACAACGATGACGACGACTATAATAAATTAATGAGGAAATGATTAAAGACAAAGGTTGGATATCACTATCAAAGAAATTTATGATTTGTATCACTTAAAATTATTTCATCTAAGTTTCTTTTATACAATGTCACAACATACCTTAGTCTATTTTTTTTATTTTACCAGACAAGACATACCATTTGCGTACCTAGGGATATGGAAAAGGATCCAGTCCATTTTATTGGTACAAATGAACTTCACCAATTCGAGAAAAATGAGAATAAATAGGAAACGATGGATTCGACCTTGAAAAAAGGTAATTTCATGAATGAAAACATTTATGGCATTATTGCAACTACATGGCCATTTATCGTTATTTTTCTTTTTCTTCATCTTTTTAGCTAGTTTTGAAACAAATGTTTATCAGCTCTTTCATTAATTTCGATAAATAGACGTAAATCATCCCGTACATATGCATTGAATAACATGGAAGACACCATTCAGAGATTGACCGGCATGACTTCTGAAATAAATTCAAATCAAATTGGAACCAAACACATAATTATTTACCCCACGATATGTCTATAATCAATAGTTGAAGTTGTTTTGGCTATACAACTTGTGTGAGTTCGATTCCTCTCCCCCAAATTTCATTTGAGCATGGAGGAGAAGTAACCTCACAATTCTGTGGCACACACGAAGGGTCTACTCGTTGCCATCAGCATATGTAAATGCCATGAGTTCTTTTTTTCTTCACTCTGTCGGGGTTTTGAACTCTAGAATTTGACGTCCCCACCTCAACCCTAGCCACTAGCCCAAAGCCTCATCGACATGCCGCTAGCACCTTTTACAATTATAAAAAAAAAAGCATTTAACCATTCAATTAATCGTGTTTATCATTTTCTTTTTAAAAAGAATGGAAAACTAAGGTATTGTTACACTCTCACAGTACAATAAGATAAGTAAACGGATACAGCACATAAATTAATTGAATTTTAATTGTTAAAAGCACACCATTTAATTAATCGTGTTTACTATTTTCTTTTTAAAGAGAATGGAAAATTAAGGTATTGTTACACTTCTATGTTGCAATAAGATTAGTAAACGAATATAGCATATATATTAATTGAATTTTGATTGTTAAATCTAATAAATTTTATGCGGATCTTAGGTGAATCGCATCATTTCTAATGACCCAAACCCAAAAGAGTAGGGGAGGTTAGGTTTATCAAATAAATTTCCTTAAAAAGAGGCTGTCAACACCAGGCGGAAAATTTTCCGGGGAAGGAAGGTGGCGATAACGACGGAGCAGAGTACGGAGCCCGCAATGTCCGTTTTTTGTCTTCATCCCGCACCCAAAAACCGGCAGGTAAAAAGCATTTCTTTTCATGCATCGAAAATTAAAAATCACTAGTATCTCCAAACGTTGGCGCACCTTAAACTGCAAATCTCTTCGCAACCTTAAGAATGTCGAAACGACCCGATTACAAAGAAAAACAAGAACCGAACGAAATCAGATCCCGACCACAACAAGCGCGATCCTAACCGTATCGCCCCTTCGTAGTTCACGTCATCGTTCGATCCGCTCAGATGGAAAAGATCTCCGCTGCTTCGGGAGAATCATCTAACAAAATTCGCAAAAAGCTACCACAGAACTTAGCACTCGCAGTTGCAGTTGCAGTTGCAGTTGCAGTTGCACAAGGGACCTATGCACAGGGCATGAACGCGACGTGCCCTTCACAACGTAGACGCAGCAGAAGTCTTGAAGTTAGATGACGAGCTCTGACGCTTGTGCTCCTCCGTAGCTGGTCACCCATGGATGCCCTGCATCAAGCATCGTTTCAAATGTGGAAAATTTGTAGGATGTTATGATCGGAGCTAGGATTAGATGAATCGTAATGGGTCGTAGATTTAAAGCTAGGTTGATGAATACGACGTGGATTTACCGGATCGGATGCTTTAAAAGATCACTAATTGAAGGCGGATCTCTGCAAAAAGGAGCTTCAAGATTGGTTTTCACTTAAGACCTAGAACCCCCTCAAAAAACAAGAAGTTGACGAAATGGTGAACTCACTGAGGACTTGATCGGCAGAGAGCCTTCGGGAAGCGTCCCTGCACAGCATCTTCCTGAGCAGATCCTTCGCCGCCGCCGACACCGACCGGAAGACCCGCGGCGGGAACCTCAGGTTCGCCCTCAGCACCGCCCCGAATATCTCCACCGCGCTCTCCCCGCGGAACGGCGGGAACCCCGCGAGCATCACGTACAGCACCACCCCCGCGCTCCACACGTCCACCTTCTCCCCGTACTCCCTCCCCGCCACCACCTCCGGCGCCACGTAGTGCGGCGTCCCCACCACCCCCTCAGCGCCGCCGCCTGCTCCCCTCCCCCGATCACCTCCGCGGAGCCGAAGTCCGCGAGCCTCAGCCGCCCCCGGGAGTCGAAGAGTATGTTGTCGGGCTTGATGTCCCGGTGGACGACGCCGTGGCGGTGGCAGTGGGCGACGGCGCTCATCAGCTGGGCGAGGATCCGGGCGGCCTCGGGCTCGGGGAGGGCGCCGGCGGAGGCGACGGCGCGGTGGAGGTCGGGGGAGTCGCAGAGGTCGAGGACGAGGTGGAGGTGGGAGGAGTCCTCGTAGGCGTTGTGGATGCGGAGGAGGTTCGGGTGCGGGGAGAGGAGGGACAGCACCTTGGGCTCCGTGAGGAGGCAGTGGGAGTCGAGGTCGTCGCCGGAGACGGCGGACTTGTCGATGGACTTGACGGCGAGGGATGGGGCGGCGGAGGAGGGCGCGGCGGAGGGCTCGAGCGGCTCGCAGCGGCGGACGACGCCGAAGCGGCCGCGTTCGATCTCCTCGCAGAGTCGGTAGTCTCGCGTCAATGCCTCGGTCATTTCTCTCTCTCTCTCTCTCTCTCTCTCGCTGCTTGCTGCTGCAACTTTCTCTCTCTACTTTCTCTCTCTGCTCTGTGAAATATATGGGCGCACCAGGAAGACCTAGGATTAAGTGCTTGGGTGGTGGGGGCCCACTGGGAGGGAATATTCTTGGGGGAATCCGACGGCTGTGGGATGGATTTGACGGGGAGATGCGCTCATGGGTCATGGCCGTGGGTTTAGGAAAGGGGCTCCATTTTTCGAATAGAATAACGAGAATGCCCTTGATAACTTTCCGTACAAGGATGGTCCTCCCTGGATCGTGAATTTGCGATAGAAAATGCAATGGCAGTTATTACGTTACCATCAGAGAGAGAGAGAGAGAGAGAGAGAGAGAGAGAGAGTACTAGCTTAGCCTTAGTATGTTTTAAATTAGGTCGTTAAAAAAAATAGGTTTTGAAAATCTTGGTTGGTAATTTCAAATTTCCTAACGTGATTCATTTAATTAATAAGTCACAATCGATAGACTGCATGATTGATGATGTAGGCAAATTAAACTGAATATAAATTTAAATGGCATTTATGATTGGAGTTTACATATAAAAAAACTGATTGAACGAAATTACATTTGGCTTGGACGAGTTTCCTTTGACTAGAAATGGAGGAAAATGTGAGATCCACAATTTTGATTATTCGTCTAACTTAAAAATCAATACAAGTCAAAACTTTGGACTCGAATTTGTAGATTTTTGGGAAAACTTAATTCTTTGTTTCGAAACTTGCATAAGTGGGTAAAATATCCGCCAAGCTTTTTGCGACAATATATAATTTAGAGTTTGCTCGATATAATTGTAACTAATATGGGTGCCACATCGAAATTGTGTGGTGAAAGTTTCGTAACTTTTCATGTTTGTTAATAGATGCTTTAAAGCTCTCACTCACCAAGTAAAATCGAGTAAGGATAGCTTCCTAAACCGCATAGGTTAAGAGAATCTTTCATTGAGATATTTGACCAAACACCAAAATGCATTGGGAAACTCATTGAAGAGGAGTGCTAGGGTTTTCTCTCTGATATTTCTTGGCGCGATAACTATGAGAATCGGAAGGAAAAAAAACACTTCTCGGGATTGCTTGGGTTAATCGAGTGTCAAGAAATACCTGAGAGATCGTGCCATTGGTTCTCGTACTTCCCTATATCATAGTCCTCATTAATGTAAATACTGATTCAAATAGAATCACATGAAACTCTTCTATATTTATTTACTATTTCCTTCTTACTTTTCTTTAGGACTATCTTAATTGTCATTCGTTAGTCTATTGCACGATATGCTCAAAGCCTAACTTTCCATAACAATAACTATGCTCGTCTTGTTAGACTACAAGTTCACTTGGGATGATCTCATTTTTTGTTGATTAGACACCGACGATATGTTATTAGAAGGACATGCCCTAGCAATATACATTTAGCAAGAGTTACATTCGATTAGCAAACAATTTCGATTTCAAAGATAGTAAAGACGCCTGTCCCATGTCTATACACACTCAATTCACAAGATTTATCTGCTGAAAGCAAAGATGATACAACTTATTCTTTACGACCATGACCGCTTCGGAATTCATCAGGACAAATGAACAAGTCGATGCAAACATTGTCACGTCACGTACGTGTTCAAGCTGTTTTTTTTTTTTGGTTGAAATAAATGGGAATCAAAATATCTCGTATTTGATTCGTGGGTCTCCATGAGTTTGGCCGTGAATGAAAGCAACCCCAAGCGACCGTCTCACTTAGACAAACAAGAATATTCTCTTCTAAATTACATCGGAAACCAAAATATTGTAATATAAAGATGACAATCGTACTTATAGAATATGAGTAAGGCAAACACCCAAAAAAATAAAAAGAGGGAATATGATATTCTAAGTAAGCTGACCATGTGGTAAACTTGGCGGTATTGCCCACAGAATTGTATGGAGAACATTGATTTTGGGAGACATCGATCATGTTGATTAAGCTATAAACTTTAAATTTTATAAGATATCATGATAGATTATGCCAATGAGATTGTGAGCGACGCAGGTTTTGGCCAATACGAGGATTGGCATGTGCGAGATTGGTATCAAGATTCGGCATGTTCAGCATGGATATACGGCTGGTATCAAGGCGGGACAAAAAGATTGGTATGTGTAGAGGCAGTTGACATATGTGTGGCACAAGCTATACACATGATTGTGTCAATTCAGTCATAGACCTTTCAATTGTACCAATTGAGCCTTGAACATTTTTCCCAATTTGCCAAAGGAGTCTTTAGTCGAAAATTGTTGATGTGGATAATGACCATCTGACCTGAAATGATCAATATTAACATGGATAATTTTCACAGATTAAAAAATTTGAAATTTATTCTTTTTTTTAATTGTTTTTCTTTCTTTTCCTTTTTTTTCGTTTCATTTTGGCCATGTCGCTTGTCAGCTGCTGGTGAGGATTGCAAGCCTTCCCTAGATCTAGGCAACAGCCACCTCACCTAAGGCCATCGTGGCTCCTCTGGCCGCAGGCTAGGCAGCCCTTGCCAAGTCAGCCAAAATTTAACAGCTAAATAATGTCGACCTTGCAGTCAGACCATTGTGGGGGATAACCCATAACAGAGCACCCTAATTGAAGGGCAAGTCTTGCATGCGTCGCTGTGTATATATATACCATCACATTATGGAACATCAGATTATTTGGTTTCCATATAGGACTTACAATATTTAATGACTTAAATGAAGTGGGTGCACATGATCAAAGTAAAAACAAGACCTTTTGCTAATGTCAAACCAAATAAGGAGAGCACGCTTTCGAAAAAACCAAAAAAAAAAAAAAAAAGGAAAAGAACGCGCAGATATTTACCTCTAGAACGATGGTTTGAGGCTATCCAATTAGAGCCGGGTTAAATATTTAACCAAAAGAAGATCATTGAAAATTGATGAAATACGCATTATGAGAAAGTAATTTGTTTCTAATTGCAAAACTGTTGCATTTTCAAAACATATTTAATGAGGGACTAATAGGGGTGCAAGTCAAAAATAGATTTTTCCATGGACAAGTTTTGGAACATTTGACCGTGTTTGTTAAAAGTATAAAATTTCTATTCCAAAAATAGAAATTCATTCTATAACAGCATAAAATTTTGGACCTCCTCCTCCTTAATCTCACCACCGCCCTTTGCTGGACCTGCTTGCTTGTAGAGTGCGTCATTCTCGTCTTCCTTGCCACTGTCACACCCAAGTCCTACAAAGATGGGGTGACACGGCCATCCTTCCACCCGAAGGATGCAGCCTCAAACCATACCCAAAGTCCACTTCCAAAGGTCCCCATCGATAGCACTCTTTGACCTACTAGACACAAAAATATGATAACTTGCATGAATAGCAAAATTTCTCATTCATCCATAATAACAAAACAAGCATCACCAATTTGATTCTATAATCGGACTTATCCTATCTCATATTGATGGTTCATTCCACACTTAATATCCAAACTCAAGGCCCCTAAAGGTGACTCCCACGAAATTGCCCTAGAGGTGGCTTCCACGAAATTACATTATCGTGTAGCACTTAGTCCTTTACTATGCATGTCAATAGTGCACCCAAGCCTTATAAGCTAGCCCAAGACTCCCCCCTAAGTGATGTGGGACAGGAGTCGGCTTGATACCACAGCTACATAGCCAAGCAGTCTCGAAGTGGCAAACCTTGGCTTCAAACAATGGCTCCATTACCATGATACCGCTGCTCTTGATGTGGTTGTGGATGAGAATCATGTTGAGGCGGGTGTTACTGTGGATGTAATTGAGGCCATGCGCAATGTTGGCGGAGATATACATCCTTGATATCTAGGTCCCGAGGGCTGTGAAATAGGGCATTTTTAGGTTTCCCAAGCAATTTGAGAGGCTGGCATTGTCAACAAACTCAAAGACCAAGAATATGTTGTCGCTAGAGGCGGAGGCGCGAAGCAACTTTGCGAAGCTAACCAGGTGGCTCTGGCAGATCATCTTGAGGAGGTCCTTGAGGTGGCTCATGTCAATCTTGTGCCTGAACTTGCGCTGGAAAATGACAATGTCCTTGCTGTGGAGAGAGCAATGCTAGGACGAGGAGGATGAGGAGTAGCGAGGCTTGGCAAGGAAGTTGTTGGTGGCAGAGCGGAGCTTGGAGAAGTCATAGATGATGAGATTGTGAGATTGTCCGTGGGGGAGTGGTGAAAACCAAAGAGGGGTGAGGTGTTGGTGCCAATGCTAGTGACGGAGGAGGTGGAGATAAAAGTACCTGTTTGGTAACGCTTTTATTTTTTTCGATTTTTTTTTTTGTCCGCTGAACAAAAAAAAAATCCATTTGGTAACGACAATTAATTTTTTTTATTTTTTGGAATACAAAAGTGCTAGGGAATATATTTGAAATAGAAATAAGAAGTAGAAAAAATAGCTTTTTGTTCTTGAGAACAATTTCTAAAATGAGTTATTTTTTCTTTCTTTTTTTGTTTTCTTCCTCCTTGGCCCCCATCATTGCCCACTGCTGTCTGACCATCGCCGGTTGCCGCTAACCGCCGTCGTCGCGGCGGCTATGGCAAAGAAGAATAACAAAAGAAAAAAAGAAAAAAATCTTAAAAAATTATTAAAAAATTAAAAGAAATTCTATGTTACAAAAAAAATTTGTAAATTGTACCAAACACAAACTTGCTCTTTTTCCATTTCAATAATAGAAATTTTGTATAGTTACAAAATGTATTTTTTTACTTAGAAATTGTTACTTGGGAATAAAATTAGAAAAAGATTATTATTATTTTTTAAAAATTATTCCCCAAAATAGAAGCGTTACCAAGCAGACTCGTAGTAGCCACCGCTAGAAGATGTGGTGGCGGAGGGGGCGAAGGAGGCAAAGATCAATCTGGGGGTCTAAGATGGGGAGAGTCTTGAGGAGGAGGAGGAGGAGGAGGAGGGTGGTTTTCTCATGGAAGAATGCACGAGAGAGAGAGAGAACAAGCAATAAAAAAAAAAAAAAATTTGTTTCTATACCAAAAATAGAAAAATAAAAAATTTATTCTTCTCATCTATATTCCTAACTTATTTCTAGGTACAAAATTTATTTCATATCAAACGAATTTCTGTTCTAAACCCTGTTTCTGATATCATAAAATAGAAAAATAGAGACATAAAGTGATTATCATACGTGTTTTAAATGCTTTAATGATGTTTTCTAATATATTTCATCTAATTATGACGTTTGGGTGAAAGCTTGGGATTGAAAAATTGGCAAGTAGGAATGGAAGGAGAAACACTTGCTCGTGCCTCCCGAACGGCCCTGCCCACCCTCAAACATTGCAGTCGCATCTTACGAAAGTCTTCGGAAATCGACCCCTTTCCTTGCCCCAAAAGCCAGAAAGAAAGCCAAAGGCCTCTTGTCTTGCGTCGATTTTGCCATTTTCCACGGTCTGTTCCTCTTGCACGCGAGAGGATAAGACAGGTTGTTTGTACGTAATTTACATCATAGCCAAAAACGTTTTCTTTTGGGAAAGAAAGTTAGATTGGAACGTCACTTGAAATGAGAGATGAGCACTCTCGCAAAAAAAAATGTCTACGTTATTATCCTTAATGTGTTACTATAATATAAATAATCTATTTCGGATAACAAGAAGATAAATAATAAATAATTAAAGATTATTGTGAGATTTATTGTTTCAAAAATTTATGATTCACAATATAATTACTCTCATAGTGATAAAAAAAATAGTTACGTTAACAAAGTTATTCTCGTAATTCTATTTAAAAGCTGAAGGACTATTCCCTATCTTGTAAGCTCATTATCGAATCCATTTTAATCTGTCAGATCAACAGCTTATCACACGACTTGACCCAATCGAAGAATCATGTTCTTGGGAAGCTTCTTGCCCCGACACAGACCCATTATCCGTTAAGTGGAATTTGTGTACAAGGCCCATTGTCAAAACTATTTGAGCAATGATTGTGAAGGACTTGAACTTTGTTTGTTTTACAAAAAATAAATGATTTTACTAGTATTTATTAAAAAATATCACGTAGATTTCACTTCCGTGAAAATATTTAAAAATAAATTATTGTCGATAATGAAGATATTTTTTATTAACTAATTATTTTAAGTGATGTAAGTAATAAAACTTAAAAAAATATTTTTCAAATCATTCATTTTTCATAAAACACATATCGTTATTTTAATGTACGCTCGCTACAGGCATAAACAAGTGCTTCTAATGTTATCATCATGTGAATTCAAATGAACGTGCCCTGTTTTTGTATAGTATAATGGATTACGTGGCCTCCATATAAGATCCATGTGATTCAATTATCGGAATGCATTAAGCCTGTGCAAGATTATGCACGGATTATTCTTAGAAGTTATGAAAATTTGGTTTGGCGGATAAGGCATTAATCTACGCAACTAAGAATCTTTTCTTTTTGACATATTAAAGTACACATCAAACATTTAGAACAGGGAGGAAACGCATAAAATTTCACACAGTATCAAAATAGAAGATGTGTGACAAAAGTATTATAATATTTTGAAAGGAAAAAGGTATTTATTTATTATGACATATTCACCTTAAATAAATTTTTTGTGATACCATAATTTCAAAATTGTACCTCTATAACACATTTTCCCTGAAAAAAAATTTGTGATGCCAAAAACCCCAAGTTTGTACTCATATGACATGCCTACCCAAAACTTGTACTTACATAACACATTTACTTCCTTCAAAATTCTATTAATGAACTCGCTAAAAATCTATTTCCATGGACAACAAAAAGCAAATAGTGCTGACGTAACGCTCACGTGGCAGACGTATCCAACTCATTATATGTTTTATCTTCTTGTTTTCTTTTTCCTTTCTTTTTCACTTCCACCTTCGTTTTCTTGGTTGGTTTGGCAATGGTGACAATGTTGGTGATGGCGACATCAAGGGCAGTGGCGGCAGTGAAGGAGGAAAGAAAAAATTCGTGATAGAGGGTAAATGTTAGGATCTAAGTTTTTTTTTTTTTGTCATAAAAAAGAATTAAATCTATCGGAGAGATATAGTCTGAGATTTTTGAATGAATGTGTCACGTGAGTACAAATTTTTTAGTTTTTCGTGTGACTAAATGTATTTCGATAGCAAACATAATTTAAGATATCTTGTGGCCTTTATCCTATTTCAAATATAAGATCGCATTCTGATCTAATAATTTAGACTTTTGAAGTAACTAGTAGAACAATAGCTCCATATGATGTGATTGGTAGGCCAAGACTTTAGTATTTAAATTTTTGAAGTCTTGTCTTTTATTGGCTCACTCCGGTTAGATATACCAATCATATGAGCTTTTGTCCGGCGATATAGAAAGCTAGGCTCTAATATATTTCGTATCGAATTAGGAAATCGCTAATGTTGATTGCCTCAATGTAGCAGGAATCAAGAATATTCCCTTCAACGTCCAAATCTTTGCTCTGTATTTTTCCCTTGCTTGCCGTACCCGAAAGCCAACAGATACCTAAACCCCACAATTTTCGCAGAAAGCAGGGAGAGAGAGAGAAAGTAATGACCGAAGCGCTGAAGCGAGACTACCGAATCTGCGAGGAGATCGGGCGCGGCCGCTTCGGCGTCGTCCGCCGCTGCGAGCCCCTCCGCGCCGCCGCCGCGCCCTCCTCCGCCTCCTCCCTCGCCGTCAAGTCCATCGACAAGTCCGCCGTCTCCGGCGACGACCTCGACTCCCACTGCCTCCTCATGGAGCCCAAGGTGCTGTCCCTCCTCTCCCCGCACCCGAACCTCCTCCGCCTCCACAATGCCTACGAGGACTCCTCCCACCTCCACCTCGTCCTCGACCTCTGCGACTCCCCCGACCTCCACCGCGCCGTCGCCTCCGCCGGCTCCCTCCCGGAGCCAGAGGCCGCCCGGATCCTCGCCCAGCTGGTGCGCGCCGTCGCCCACTGCCACCGCCACGGCGTCGTCCACCGGGACATCAAGCCCGACAACATACTCTTCGACTCCCGGGGGCGGCTGAGGCTGGCCGACTTTGGCTCCGCGGAGGTGATCGGGGGAGAGTCCGGGGCGGGGTTGAGGGGGATCGTGGGGACGCCGTACTACGTGGCGCCGGAGGTGGTGGAGGGGAGGGAGTACGGGGAGAAGGTGGACGTGTGGAGCGCCGGGGTGGTGCTGTACGTGATGCTGGCGGGGTTCCCGCCGTTCTACGGCGAGAGCGCGGCGGAGATCTTCGGGGCGGTGCTGAGGGCCAACCTGAGGTTCCCGCCGCGGGTCTTCCGGTCGGTGTCGGCCACGGCGAAGGATCTGCTCAGGAAGATGCTGTGCAGGGACCTCTCCAGGAGATTCTCTGCCGATCAAGTCCTGAGTGAGTTCTCTTTTTCCTTTCCCTTTTGGGTCAATTTAATAAATCATTCAAGTTCTGTTCTTGTTGTAATTACTCATCAAGCGTTTGAATGAACTGAAAGATCCGATCTTGGAGCGGCATCAGTTTCTTAGATTTACCTTCAGCTTGGTATTTTGGCGATACTTAGGACCGTTAATCCATCTGGGTTGTTTCTTTTTTCCCAGAGAAACTCAGACAGAATTGAGAAAAACTTCAAATATGCTGCTTCAAAAACAAAAAAGAAAACTTCACTCATGAAAGATAAGCACAGTGTCTGTGGGGACAATGTGTACTATAAAAACTCATCTGGACCCATTGCAATCTGTCTGATCTTAGCTAAAATCCCGTGATTTGTGATTGTTTATGTTTTTTAACTGGATAAGTGATGACGATGCAGGGCATCCATGGGTGACCAGCTTCGGAGGAGCAGAAGCGACAGATCAACAAATCTTAGACTGAGTGAATGAACAGCTTTTCGTTCTTGTCTTTTGTCGCTGTTAGCATTAGTAAGGCATGCGTGCTGCTGTGAATAGTCTGTGAAGGAGTGGCTTGATGCGAATGTAAATATAGCCATGAAGTAAGGAGGGAAAGTGACTGGGTGCTCTCAGGAAGGTTTTGTTGTGATGTACATGGATGGATTTTCCCGGAAGGAAGGAAGCCACTGTTTCCTCTTCCTTTCTTTGAGGGGATTGCGCTTGTAAATTTCGCAGTAAAGAAGACTCGTCTGGCTGCTGATAGACTCTCTCCATCCCTCTCTCCAAGTCCATGTGCAGTCAGCATCTTTGCAGATGGGGACAAATTTGACTTAATCAGGCTCTCCGTACCGTACCACTGTTCCGTAATTATCGCTTTTCTTAGACTGCACTCCTGCCAAGTGTCAACCGTTGCAACTTGAATTCCGTGGTTTGATCGACACGTGTGCCGACGGCCTCCCTATTCAGATTTTCCAGATTCTCCT
The DNA here is from genome assembly GCA_014182515.1 of Eucalyptus microcorys. Classification (NCBI taxonomy): domain Eukaryota; kingdom Viridiplantae; phylum Streptophyta; class Magnoliopsida; order Myrtales; family Myrtaceae; genus Eucalyptus; species Eucalyptus microcorys. The sequence goes on from CM024569.1 coordinate 30,216,792, forward strand.
TTCTCTTTCTTCGCCATGATCCTCTACCTTTCTCTCTTTCCCGTTACTCTATTCCACCGTACTCTCTTTCTCTCTCTTCCTTTTTCTTCAAACGGTCGCCAGAGAAAATTTCGATCGATCTCGCCCTTGACGCCCGCACGGCCGCGGCGTCCTTCGGCGTCGAACGGCTCGCTGCTTGCTCAGGTCCCATCACGAGAGTCGAACTGCCGTGAGCCGGAGCCGAAGTTATGGATGAGGCCCTTTATGGCGCGTCTCTGATTTCCATGCAAATGTCCTTCGATGTAGGTACAAGGAAGAACACGACGCGCTCCAAACATAAGTACAATGTAACACTTTCTCGAGTCAAATTTGAACGTTTGTGACTTCTTGTTGTCCACGTGTCGCCAGAGGTTCAACGGGCTCTAATGAGGTTGGGCGAGGTGCGAGCTAGCTTGTGGTCAGTCGCTAGCCACCGTAGGAGGCGATTGGTCAAGCTCAAGGAAGAAGAATAAAAGACAAAATGGAAAAGAAAAAAGAAAAGAAAATGAAAAAAATTTAAAAAATCTATTTTAAAAAGATAAAATAATAAAAATTATTGAAAATGAATAGGTGTATAAAAAGATTTTCCTTACCGAACAATAAAAACATTTTTTAGTTCATTTTCAAATTTTAACTAAACATCGAAAAATATGATTATTTTCCTAGAAAATAGCTGATCAGAAAATAATTTCGGAAACGCAATATCTTTCACAAATGAATGGAATCTAAATGTATATTTTTATTACGGCAATCAAAATTAGATTCCACATCCTTTTAGTCGTGCCGTAGATATTAATATTTGCATATTCAAAGTCTTTCCAGGTTTCGCTCCTCCAATGGGCCATGCATTACCCTGGAATATTAATTTCTACTAATTACAGATTCTGTTTTTGCTTTGTATTGTTCGAAAACTTTTATTTGGGTTAATCGGTAAAACCTAATTCTATAAGATAAAAATTAGATACAATTAGACTCGATTTGAATACATAGTTGAGGAGACCGTGTTTCTTAATATATTTTTTTTAATGATAGCGGAATAACTATTATTAAATAGTTCAAGAAAATTCCTGTATGAAGAATTTAAATTTATATATCGAGAAATCATCCGATCAATCCTAAACCTTTTGTAAGAATGTCAATGCACTCCTAAACTTTTTAATTTTACTAATTTAGTTGCAAATCATTGTGTGAAATTCCAATGTAATTTTTCCAATCAATTGTTGTAAAAAACATTGCCAGCAATATGTCCAGTGATAGCTTAATTTTGGATTATCAGTGTGGATAATATATTGATAGATAGATATAGAAATTTAGTTCAAACATGTACAAATATTATGCCGTGGAATTGCTGTGTCAATTAACATTTCTTTGCATTTAATTTCAGCTACAGATTTCTCGTTGACCAAAAAGTTAAAGTATATGCTCTGATTGCTTTTGGATTATCATATAGGCCATTTAGTGACTTGTACATGCCCGCAAAACATTCGGTTTGTGTTTATTGCGAATGATGTCAAAAACCGAACTGTTAGTAGATTGATGTCACACACCAATGTCAATTTTTAAGGATCAGGAATCTCCTACGGACTGGACTAGACCGGCCAATTCCGGTGATTCTTGGGTCATCGGTCCAATTCTTGGTTCCATAAAAACGAAACCAGTTAATTTCGGTCTGGTTCCTAATTTTGGATCGGACCGATTATTATTATTATTATTTAATTTTTACAAATATGTAAATACTAAAAATAAAAAACTCAACTCAACTTGACGCACGGTTCGTTCCGTCCCTTGCGCAAAACTGTCTTTGAATCTTCACTCTTCAGACTTCAGTTCAGTGTTGAGGCTTCTTGCTCCACCTCCAAGCCCCACTCTCACGCATGCTCTGCAGTTCAGTAATCGCGCCTACAACTCTAAGCCCAAGTCGGGCCTTGTGGCCTCGTCTGAGTCACTCTTCAGTCTTCTTGCTAGACCCTCTTGCTCGATCCGAGTCGCTCGTGCCTCCAACTCCAAGCCCTAATCGCGCCTTAGGCTCTGAGTTGCTTGCGCCTCGCATCCCTCTCGGCTCTCGCTGTCGTCTGGACTGTATCGCTCGACCTTCTGTTCGCTCTGTTCTCAACCCTGAGTCGCTCGCAGCTAGCCCGCCACCATCGAGGTACATATCGTGCTCTATTTTTGCACATCGTCGTTCTGTTTGTTTTCAGTCAAATTACCCTTAGGAAAGACCTGTTAAACATGGATGGATGTCTTCGGTATATCTTTATTCTTTGTCTATAAACCAGCAACTTCACCGGAGTCAACAAGATGATATGGACACATCATGTTTCTGTTCACTTTCAGGCGGCCAAGTGGGATTCGTGTTCCAAAAGTACCACAATTACTTAAGATTGGTACTGTTTAATTAAAGACCACTTCAATCGGGAACAGGAAAGCGACTTTGAACGGGAACAAGAATCAAAGCCAAGGAGAAGGGCGTGGATGTTGATATACTTGTGAAACAATATTACCCTCTTGGGAACCGGACCAACTGATTCGGTCTAGTTCGGTTCCAGGACCTCATGGTCTGGTTTCCAATTCCAGAGAATGAGGAACCGATCCCACCAGTTCAGCTCCTAGGCGGGAACCGGATCGTCTTGGAACTGATCACTCCTGATAATGACTTGTACATGCATGCAAAACATTTGATATTGTGTTTAGCGCGAATGATGTCATAGACCAAACTGCATATTAGTAGATTGACATCACGGATCTATGTCAATTTCATGGATCAAGGGACAAAATATAACATAAAATCAGTGTCTTCTGTTTGCTGCTTTCGGTAGCTACATATCGGAACAATGCTGATTGTGCTCCAACATCCTAAAACTAACAACTAAAGGCACATAAAATTTGCTTGTGGCAAGAGAAAGCAGGCACTACCACAGCTGGTCGTTCCATCGAAAGAACAATTTGTAACATCTAATCAAGTCGGACTGCCCCAAGATTCTATCTGCATCTTTGAACGAGTTGGAGAACTATGCGCCTTCATTGTCCATTTCAAAGTTGATGACGGCGCTTGGAGAAACTAATGGTAGCGTCTTCACGTCAGGCACTCTTGTTTTCGAAGTAATCATAGCCGTCAATATCGCTTGGCTGTCTAGGTAGCTTGGAATTTCGTTTATTGTTCCCTTACTGAGTACGGATGCCTTCGGCTTTCAAGGCTGAGGGCATGCTTAGTTACTTTGGACTTCCCAATGGTGCTTACAATGACGGCCGTATCACCCTACACTTGGAATTCAGTTTCTTGTTTCCCTCCCTCTCCTGGTCCGCATTCCTCTCCTGCTTCTTGTTTCTGGTAATATCACACTATGTTCACACCCTCCAGCCTCCTTGCCCTAACAATTTTTTTTCAGTTTGATCAGCGCCCGAAGGGACGTCTATCCAACCGCCAGCCTTAACACCACATGGATTGTCACAAATTCTGGCGATTGTATTGGGTGTTATTCAGACGACACTGGCCCGATCCCCATTCTTCTTCGGAGCTGTAATGGCTCGGCATTTGCCTGTGGCTTCTTTACCCAAGGCTTTGATGGAAGTTACATTTTCGTGGTTTCCATCGTTCATACTGACCCGCATCCTGTTATCACCAGCAGCGTGGGTTCAGCGGTGGTGTGTTCTGCTAATCGAGACCATCCTGTTGAAAGTCAGGCCACCGTAGAGATCACGAAAGGAGGAGATTTAGTATTGAAAGATGCCGACGGTCCGTCGTGTGGTCAACCCAAACTTATGGTAAGTCCGTTTTTGGCATTGTTGAGACAGAAATTTTTGCTTATTTCCATTAAGCGTATTTATATACCCAAGAATACATTTTAGAAAATCCACTTGCAAGAAAAGAAATGCATTCTAAAGATAAGAATATAAAACTTCGAAATTTGATAATGCTATATTTGATTGATAATTTCTAAAGATAAGATTCTAAATCTTCCAAATCTAATAGCTCTATATTTGGTTAATGGGCAATTAGGCATCAACTTTACAGACACCGAAGACCTTGTGCTGTTCGATGAGAACAAAAATGCAGTGTGACAGTCGTCTGATCATCCTACGGACACGCTACTCCCAGGATAATATTGAGGGTGGGGCAGAAATTGACCCTCAGTGATTCCGCGACAAATACGAGCAAATATGGTTTACTTTCGATTGCTTTGACTGCTCACGGTTTATTCGCTCAAATGGAGAGCTCTCCGCAGGTCTATTACCATTTGAGCATAAGTTTTCCAAACACAAGCAACGACTCTAGTTATGTCAAATTCACCCAAGGACATTTTGCATTGTTTGTGAATTTTGCGAGAAATGGTTCTTTGTTTTCCGATTTTAACTCGTCTGCTATGAAACTTTGAATCTGATGGACATCTGAGGGTGTATCAGCAGCGTCAAAGTGAGTGGATCGTGGAACGTGATATTCTAACAGACTTCACTGGGGATTGCCGTTATCCCATGGTTTGTGGGAATTACAGAATTTGTATAGGACATGGGAGGTGCAGTTGTCTGGATCCCTACTTCAAGCCAAGTGTCGATATCGATCCTACAGCTGAGTGCTCCAAAATTGTTCATTTGTCTTGTGAAGCTTCACAATCTCAAAGCTTTTCAAAGCTCGAAGGGATTGCCTACTTCTCCAGCAGGGCAGACGCGCCGGATCTCCGAAATACAGATCAGGAGAATTTGCACGAAGGCTTGTGCCAACTACTGTTCCAGCGGCTATTTACTATGACTATTCAGGTTCTTGCTACTTAGCTTCTCAGGTATTTTCGATTACAAACTTGGTAAATTCGCCATTGATAATTGCCCTTAAAGTGCAGAATTCCCCGAAAGAAATTCAGATTCCTCATTCTAAGCGAACCTCCTGTTTCTTCCGATATAAATGGACCTCCTGTCCCTCCCATTATAAGTGAGCCTCCTGATTCTCCAAACAGGAAAATGGCAAATACCTTTCTGACAGCAATAATCACTTCTAGCCTCTGATCTCTCCTAGCCTTCATCTTTCTTATCGTGGTCGTAAAATACCGATTTAGATAAAAAGGCGCTGATGGGACCGAGGAGGACTATCTTGATCAGTTACCTGGAGCACCAAAGAGATTCACCTATAAGGATTAAAAAGCAATTACTGAGGATTTCAATAAGAGACTTGGTGAGGGTGGATTTAGCGTTGTTTATCAAGGCACTCTAGCTAACTGCACAAAAGCCGCCGTCAAGCACCTCAATGGTTTTTGCCATTCTAAGAGATCTTTTCTTGCCAAGGTTGAGAGCATTGGCAATGTCCTCGTTAGATTTTGTGCCGAGGACTTTCATAGGTTGCTTGTTTATGAATACATGTCCAAGGAGTCATTAGATAAATGGATCTTTCATAACTAGACGAGTCATTCATGCTTGATTGGCAACTGAGGAGGAAGATCACTTGTGACATGACCAAGGACCTATGTTATCTCCATGAAGAATATAGATGGAACATAGTCCACATGGATATTAAGCCCCAAAAGATTCTCTTGGACAAAAATTGTAATGCTAAGGTTGTAGATTTTGGTTTGTCTAAGCTAGTTGATAGGGACCAAAGCCAACTTGTGACCACAATGAGAGGAACTCTCCAGTATTTGGCCCGAGAATGGTTACATGCAGCAAATACTGAGAAAGTGGACATCTATAGTTTTGGTGTGGTAATTCTGGAGATAGTTTGTAGAAGGAAAGTTTTCGATGAATCTCAAAATTAAGAAGACATGAACTTGTTAGGAGCTTTTAAGAGAAAGAGGAAAGGATGGCTATTGGATATGATCGATAAGAATAGTGAGGATGTGCAAAGGATGTGCAACTAAATGGACCTCACGTGATTAACATGATGAGGCTTGCCGAGTAGTGCTTGCAAGTTGATTCCAAAAAAGGCCTTCCATTTGGATGGTCATCAAAGTCTTGGAAAGAGTGATCGAAGCCCCAGATGACTTGGATTATAATTTCTCATATTAACAAGAGGATGTTGAATTTGGCGCTAGTACTTCTGTGATGTCCTCTTTTTTGTCTAGTCCACGGTGATCCATTTCTCCCATATCACATACTTTTTTCTCTACTAGAAAACTGGTGAGGAGGGAATTGAGTTTTTATATATCGTGATTTTGTCCATACGCCTAATTGTCGATGAACTGCATCATATGATCACCGTTTCCTACTATAAATTTTCTATCTCCTTTGTTATTGCTCTAAGAATTGAAAATGCATATGTATACGTTAATGAACTTTATGCCAGCTGAATTGCACGTCCAAGACAATCAACGTTTTTAACTTGAATCTTGTAATAATGACTACTGAGGATACGTGATTTCCAATATTTTTATTTGTATTGTAGAAATTATGATACTGCCATCTGAAACTTGAGAAAGGAATAGATCTATGGAATGTTACAATTCAGGTGGACGAGAAGATCATGAATGATATGATCCTACCAATTCGATTTTGAATCTACTTCACACATGTATTTACCTTTCAACTGCCAATTTCGACACTTTTATCATCTTATTATCTTGTATTCTTTGATATACTCTCAAGATAGGATCTCTTCAAATGCCCCTAACGAATCGAAGTTGCCAAATATCAATGCCTAAGAACAATTGTAATCTTAGTTGGCCAATTCCAAATCTTTATCTCAAACGGGGGTTGTGAACATGCTCCGCAACGATTTATATTTTGACATTTTCGTGGATGATGGAAATATTTTTCGTTTTTTCATTTTTGGTCAAAGGTTAGGGACCATATTAAACAGACTAAAATTTAAGGATGATATTACATATTTGGTCAAATTCAAGAACTATTTGTGTAATTATTCCAAATATATAATACCATGTACATAATTTATGAAAGCCACGAGCGGAGGGGACTAACTATTCAAAAGCTCGTAAAACATTCTACAAGTGTTATAAGAAAATTAAATCCAAAACTTTAGGCAATATAGATGATTTTAACACAAAGTAATTTGCACAAAATTGATAAATCCCCAATGTTGCACTGCACCTAGACAAACTATTGATTTTATGCTTCAGTATTATTATTTTAGGCTTGCTTTTGCTATGTGTTATTATTCTTTAAGTTATTATAACAAGAGACAACAAAATCTCTCTCTCTCTCTCTCTCTCTCTCTCTCTCTCTCTCTCTCTCTCTCTCTCTCTCTCTAAGAAAATCTAAACCCCTCAAACACATATTTTAAGCTTAAATTAATCACCAATAGGGATGATCAATAAGCCAATTCAACTCGGGAATCAAACGGAGCCGGTCTTACCAAATTGTTTTCGGAAAGGACCGGTCTGGTTTAAACTTTGGAATCGACTTTTATAATAATGTCTAGATCAGGTACCGAAAACTCCCACATATACTTTCAAATGTCGTTACTGCATTTCAGCCTATGCAATGTTCTTAAGGGTATTGCTCTCCATTCTCAGACAAGTACCAATGCCTTAGTTGTTGCTTCAATTCACCACATGTGCTGACTCGTTTGCGACCTCGTCAGACCTCATTGTGTTTGGTTCACCACCGTTGGATTTCATCACATGAGAATTTGTTGAGTAGGTCCCTCCCAATTGGAGAGGCCAACGCAATTATGTATATCTGTAGTAGAATATGTATGGTAGTGAGTGTGTAAAAGTAAAAAGAAAAAAAAAAAAAAAATCAAAAGAGATCAGGAGATAAATCAACATGATCTTCCACATCTAGAAAATCAAGGGAGATTGGGAAAAAAATCAAAGTGATCTCTACAAAATCACGAGAGATTAGGAGATAAATTTACATGATTTTCATATCGTACAATTCCAATTGGGATTACATTTGCTCCTATAAATAGAAGTCCTCATCAACGGAGAAGTATATACAAAAGCAAGAATATTAGAGCAGCATAACGGAAGAAACAGTTTTTTTCTTCCAAGAAAGAGAGTTATCTTTGAGTGAGTTATTTAGTTTATGAGAGGTTCAGATCCACAAATTAAAGATAGAGATCCTCCTTTGGGTGAAGTTGTATCCCATTATTTATCATAGTGGAAGTTTGAAGTGGACTCGTGGTTTTTCCCTTCACCTTGTAGGGTTTTTCACATTAAAATTCTGGTGTTATTTACTATTCATCTTTACTACTTTCATTCAATATTTTATCCTATTTAATTTTCACAGAAATAATAGTGGGAAAAATTATCTAGGCATTCTCTACAAATATCTTCTTTTTCAACAAGAACGTTCTTTTATTTTTTTTCCCAATAAGTGGTATTAGAGCCAGGTTGCTCTATATAATATTTTTCTATGCATAATTAAATGGAGGAAAATTTTGGCAACATGATAAAATTGACTGCATTCAATTATGCAATCTAGAAACCAAAGATGGAGGATCTACTATACATTAAAGATCTTTGGAGGCCAATTGTGATACCTGTTGACACCTTAATTTTAGGCCTATTTTATTAATTAAGTTTTTAATTTATTTTGTCTTTTCGGATAATTAGATAACAAAAAGAGAGAACAACAAAACAAATAACCAAAAAAAAAAAAAAAAAAACAAAACAAAAGAAAAACAAAACAAAAAAGGGAAGCAGCCCCTCCCCTCTTTTCTCTCTCGCGAGCCCCCCTCTCTTCTTCCTCCCGTCTTCTTCTTCCTCGGATGGCTCTGCATCTCACGCGCGGTGGCCGACGACGCGCTCAAGGGCAGCCTACGGTAGAGAGGCACGGAGGTAGGCCGCCGAAGGAGAGGACGACGCGCATGCGCCTTCAATGCGCGCCTTTAATGCTGAGATGGGACACCGGTTTAGCCGTCGATGGCCGCTCGGCGCGCGAAGAGGACCAGCGGTCGAAGCTCCATCGACCGGACCTCCTCGCCTATAAAAGGGCACCACCTTCGTCGAAGAACGGGATCGCAAGTTCCGAGATCTTCCCACTGAGAGACTTCGAGGGAGGAATCAAAGAGTAAGCGAGAGAGAAATCGGGTCGTGAGCTCGGCCGATCTCCTACCGAGAGACTTCGGGGGAGGCCGCCGGCGAGCGAGTCCGAGGAGGTCAGATCTGGCCGGTGGAGGCTCGGATCTGGCTGTAGAGGGAGAAAAAGGAGAACACGAGCGACGAGGAGGGCCGGCGAAGGCCCGGATCGACCGGATCTGGGATCCGTTGTCGCCAGCGCAACCGCGGCTCCGCCACCGTTCCGACGCCGTTGCCGTAACCAATTCGCCGAAGTCGCACCAGATCCACGAGTTGCGGGGAGAAAAGGGCTCCGACTCCGTCGACGGCCCACCGGACCAGCCACCCGACGCCGCGTCTCCTGCTGCGGTGAGCTAGGGTTGCCCGCCCTTTTTTGTGTCTGTCTGTGTGTGTTGGGGTCGTCGGGCGGGACTCGCGACCACCGGCTTCATGCGAGTTCCGGCCCCCAACCGTTCATAACCTGCCTCCCTCGCCAGTCCCCACTGTCGCCTGCTCGGAGCTCCGTCGCGGTCCCGAGCCCGAAGCGCCCGCACCTTGTCTTCCTCAACCGGTGCCCGCTAGGCGTTTGATGGAAATCCCAAGTGAACGCCGGATCTGCAGTGACTGGTGGTGACGGGTGGGGACAGGGCGACGGATCGGCTACAACGACCGGCGGGATGGGGGTCAAGGCGGTGCCGGCGAAGGCCCGAGCTCGGCCGAGACGGGCTCGGTCGCCTTCGCCGCGGTTTGTCGGATCTCGAAGGCTCCAAAACCGGGTCGCGAGGTTGGAGCCGGGTCGGGCGCGGATCGATTCGGGTAGGGTTTCCGCGATTTTGGGGCGGCGAGAATCCGGGTCGATGAGTCGGGTAGGGTTTCGCCGAACCAGGTCATCGGGTCGGCCCGGTTCTTTTCGAAAACGGGCTCTTAGGCCACGACGCCGTTTCAAATAAAAAAAAAAAGAAAAGAAAAAATCTGAGTCGGGCCCGTCCGTGTTTTGGGTCGTCGAACCGGGTCGGACCCAACCCGTGGATCCGACCCGGGTCATTTTTTATATTATTTTAATATAAAATAATATTTTAAATAAATAAATAAATAATAAATATTTTATTTAAAAAAAAATCAAAAAAATAAAAAATGTTTTATTTTCAAAAAGTAATTAAAAAATGTTGAAAAATTTTTTATTTTCTAAAAAATCAAGAAAAATCAAAAATAATTTATTTTCTAAAAAACATTAAAAATATTTAAAAAATATTTTATTTTCTGAAAAATCAAAAAAATCAAAAATATTTCATATTTTCCAAAAAATGCCAAAAATCCAAAAAAAGCAAAAAAATTCAGAAAAAGCCAAAAGGCTTGTATTTTCCAAAAATACCAAAAAAGGCCAAAAACTCCCTTTTATGTCAAAAATTTAGAAAAAGACTCAAAAATGTTTTTCTTTCCCAAATTGCATGGAAAATCCCTCAAACATCCAAAAAATCTCAAGATTTAAAAAGATTAGGTACCGAAAGGGCATTAGTGATTAACTAGTGTAATCAAGTCCCCGATCCTAATTTCTCTGGTTGTGCGGGAGTGAGTATTTCTCCCGATACTTCACTTGGGTTTCTAATCAACCCACCCCAAATCGATTAGTGGCGACTCCATTTTAAAAATTGATTTATAGGTTAAAAACTCAAACTATTAAAGTCGTGAATTGGTGGACTTGGGAGAGTCCGGGCTTAATAATTTCAGCCGAGCCATTAGCCTCCTTAGGCGCTCGTATCCGATTGCGGACGCCGAAAAAAGAGTTCGCGACAATATCGATGGAGGTATCAATACCCTATGTAGCACCGATACGGACACACGACACGACACGAAACGACACGCTGACACGTCATTTCTAAAAAAATAGATAATTTCGATACGTTCCGACACGTTATATATTAAATATATATTTTTATATATAAATGCAAAAATAAATGAATAATAATAGAAATAGCATATAATTAATTTACACTAAAAATATCAATCCAACATTTGTTAATATCATTCATTGTTTTAATTTGACAAATATTGAATGAGAAATTCAAAAATTGCAAACATAAAAGAGTAAATTTGAAGGAACATCTAATGTTTTCTTATACTTGTCGGAGATTAGTGAAATTTCTTATAATCCTAGACAGAGTTCGGAGTTCATGATATAGACTAGCTTGGAGCTCCTTTGCAAAATAAGCTTCGAGAAAAATGAAAATTCAGGACAAGAACTCTCGAAGTATGACCAAAAGAAAATGAAATCACTAAATTGGCCACGGAAAATGTGAGAGATAACTCACAAACCAATAACATAGACCAAAAGAAATAACTCGCAAGTGATGCTTGCGAGAGGAGGAAAGAAGCAAAAAAAAAAATTATAACTTTATGTGGGGGCAACAGAACAACGCCGACGAGAAGAGAGGCGTTCCAACCATCGTCACTCAAGGGAAGATCAGAACTTATAAGTGAGAAACTCGAGAGTAAGAATTTTCTTCTTTCCCTTTTATTTTTGTTATTTTCATTATTTTTTCATATATTTACATTTTGACCCCTTAAGTATTGAAAATTTTTAAAATTGACCCCGTGCTTGTCAGAATCGCTTGTAGGAATTTCGGACTCGCGTGTTAGAGCGTGTCGGGAAGAGTTGACCATATGTCGGAGCGTGTTGGAGTGTCGAACACGACACAAAAGCTTTCGGAGAGTGTCGGTGCTTCTTAGCCAATACCAACATCCAAGGAGTCTAATCCTAGAACGGAAGCCAAATTGGCATTGTCTTTTGGTGGCAAACCAACGACCATGTCCGAAAGCAAATGGATGGTACTCAATCGAAAGTGTGCTGCTCAAATTCGACAATGGATCAATAAGAGCATTTTTCAAATTTTTCCTAATGAACATGATGCTGGTGTTCTTTGGCAAAAATTAGAGAAAATGTACGCAAGAACAACAGTGCAAAATAAAGCAAATCACATGCGGCGGCTCGTGAATCTGAAATACAAAGATGGGAGCAGTGTCTCGGAACACATGAGCGAGTTCCAAGGTATAATAGACCAACTCAACTCTATGAAGATGACATTAGATGATGAATTGTAGGCATTACTATTGCTTAGCTCTTTGCCAAATAGCTGGGACACACTTGTTGTGTTGGTCAGCAACTCGGCTCCTAATGGCAAGCTTACCATGGACGTGGTGAAAGATAGAATATTGAATGAAGAATCCGGCAAAAAGATAGTGGAGTCAACCCTGAGTCCGAGGCTTTTGTCATTAACCGACAAGAAAATCAAGAACGGAAAGGGAGAAGCAAAAGCCAAAACTTCTAGAATCAGCAATGAGGAAGGTCCCAATCCAACTTCAAACGAGACAAGAAGTGCCATCACTGTGGTAAATTGGGACACTTCATCTGTGAATGCAAAAAGCTAAAGGCAGAAAAATCAAAAAGTCATAACATCAACAAAGCTAACGAGAACCAGACTAATGACACTGCAAATATTGTAGACGAGGTGATCATTATTCAAAGTGATGATTCCATTAATCTTGCATCTAAAGATTTGACATGGGTAGTTGATATTGGCGCATCCTACCATGTCACGGCTCATCAAGATCTTTTCACATCTAACACCATTGGCGATTTTGGACTCGTAAAGATGAGAAAAAAGTACATCCGAAATTATTAGTATGGGTAATATTTATTTGGAGACTAATGTTGGATGTAGGCTACTCAAAGATGTGAGACATGTTTCGGACATACGCCTCAATCCTATATTTGCCGGCAAGCTTGACGACGAAGGCTACATCAATTTCTTTAGTGATGGGAAATGGAAGATCACTAAAGGTAATTTGGTGGTAGCCAAAGGAGAAAAGACTAACTCTCTCTATATCACACAATTCAAGCCATGTAGAGGAGAGGTGAATGTAACCGGAAAAGGAGTCACCACCGAGTTATGGCATAAGCGACTCACACAATTCAATAGACTTATATCGACCTTACCATAGTAGAGTCCATCAAATTGGGTTGCGTTTACTATGTCGCTAAATCTCTAGTTAATTCGTATCTTCGGGCCCTATAATATGTTCATGCGCGCAGAATGTCTATGCAATTGCAGTCCATCCGTCATTACTATGATGAATGTCTTGGGCCAAATAACACTGAAACTTACTAAGCCCACGTCGTTTACTTTTTCCTTTAATTTCAATTTTATTATAAGAAGTACGCTTCGGTGCTACTTTAGGATATTAGACCCAAAGATCAAATTCACCCACTTCTTGAATTTAAATGGCATCTTAACACGTCCAAAGCAAAAAAAGGAAAAAAGAAAAAGAAAAAGAAAGAGATTGCTTTTAATCTTTAGGTGAAATCATTTCTGTTTGGGCCCAAAAAGAGCGAAATTATTTCTCAAACAGTACTAAGGATGTTGCGCCATTGATTGGAGTCGAAGTCTACTGGCCCATCGAAATGAATCCAAGGAACAAAACAAGAGCAAAGGTTAAAATATGCATGTCGGGATCCCCAACACAATGACGAAGACCAAATGGCAAAAGCCACGTCTCCTCTCACTTTTGCTGATTGCTGTCATCGAAGAGAAATATAAGGAGAAACCTTACGCCGCTTAAAAAAAAAAAAAAAAAGAATTAAAGTCACCGAGAAAATGTCACGATTCTCTCTCCTCGACTTCTTGGGGACGAAGGCAGTTGCGGGTATTGTGGGAAAACATCAACAGGACAAGCGAAATGACAGGCGATAGAGTTTGAAGAACCTACTTATCAGTGACAAGGAAAATCGATTTTTTCTATCTAAGACTGTCTGGCGATGCCGATGGGAAATTGTGAAGGGTGTTTGAGCTGAATACGAAACCCCATTCCATCGGTGAGTATAAATCAGTTTGTTAAAGAATCAATTATAAGAGAAATGTCGACGAATCACTTTCCCATTAGGATTAGACTTCTTATCTTGAATTTCAAATATATACTAGTTATATTGAGATTTTTTATGGGTCTTATACCAGGTTTGACCAGGAGGGCTCTTATTTATATAAAATACACATAAGGAAAACTATGGTGGGACGCTTATTGGATTAGTCGCATAGTGCTTCAGCGTCACAAAATAAAAGGCAAATACTACAAAAAAAGAAAAAAAAAATCCAATTATGCCCACCCTGATATAATTACCTCAATTTTTTTATCAAAAAAAACCTAAACTTGTCTATTATGACACAAATATCCTTAATTTTTTTTTTTGTGTCACAAAAAAACCTAAATTTATACACGTGTGATACATATATCCTCTATTTTAGTTCTATCCAAATTATATTTATCACACTGATATAAGTTCGGGTTTTTATGATAAAACAACAATTTTAGATATTTGTGTCACGATGGACAAGTTTAAGGTTTGGTGACACAAGATGAATTTTGGGATATTTATTTCGTAATGGACATAGTTTGAGACTTTTTTTTTATTTTTTATATTAACATCAAAATTAAATGGAATTTTTTTACTCTTTTGTTTTGATTCCTGAAGAGAAGCCACACCTTTTTGCCCCACGCATAGCTTGGGCTGGAGTGAGTTTGTGGGGGTGAGTCTTGCATTCAATTGACTTGTTTTCTTTGTAAACAGTATAAATTTGAGTGTAAACTAGGGTTAGGAGACACCTGAGCATGTGAGTAATTTTAACTTTGTAATTATCTAATTGATTAGTGAATTATTTACGGTTCGCTCTCCTTGTAGATAAGGTACAGACACTTTAATTTAACCACATAAATCTTGTGTTCTTTATTGTTCTTCGATTTGTTTGTCTAGTGAGTTAAGTCTCTCGCGTTAATACAATTGCAAGATCCATTAACTTTCACATTATTTTTCAACAATTGATATCATAGTTAGGGATAAGAATTTGTCAATTTGAGTTGAGGCTTTTTTTTTTTTTTTTTTTTTTTTTGAAGTTATTTGACGTTATTTGGATAATTTACTATTTGCAATTATGTTTCGAGCAAAAGTAGAAATCAAAATGTTTCATAGGAGGAATGATTTGGGGTTGTGGAGCGTTAAGATGCAAGCATTATTAGCAACTCAAGTTGCTGGAAACGATAAAAAATGATGATAAGGATGAGTTAATGAAGAAGGCAAAAGTACAATCATATTGAACCCAAATAGAAGTAGCCATGGAGAAGGATGCTTTATTATTTAAATGTTTTGTGTATGCTCATGCATGTAATGAAGAAGTAAATATTTTTGGATTATGCAAGTGTGGTGAAAGGTTACTGGTTATTATGCATTGATTTCATATCATCAGCTTTTCTAATCAGTAGAGATGTGGTCTTCAGGCCTATAGCAGCATGCTTATGTGCATATAAACTTTATGCTGTCCATCTATCTACTATCACTATGGTGAATGTCTTGGGCCAAGCAACTCAGAAACTTACTAAGTCACGTCGTTTACTTTTTCCTTCATTTGATTGGGCACAGCCAAGAAAGAGATTGTTTAATTATATTTGCCTTTCCCTTCAAAGATAAAAATAGTATTTTTAATTATATTAAAATTACAAAAGATTTAGTTTTTTTTTTTTTTTTTTTTGGGTCAAGGAAAGATTTAGCATACTTGAGTGACTTTTAATGAATAGTGTTTATGTCTTTAAAGGTTTGGTGTGTCTAGTACTGAATAAGTATAAAATACTCCACATACTTTAAGATAGGTTTCTGCATCTCCCGAACACTTCTTGAGGTTTTGTGCATCCTTTTCTATTATTTTTATTATAATAAGTACAAGTTGGTGCTATTTTTAGGATATTAAACCCAAAAACAAAAACTTATTGATTTGAAGTGATGGCATCTTGATCCGTCCAGAGCACAAAAAGGTTGCTTTCACACTTTAAGTCAAAATAATTTCTGTATGGCCCAGAAAAATTACATCTAGAACAGTACTGAGTATGTCTTTTTTTGGTAGGAGTCAAAGTCAAGTGGCCCCCTCGAGATGCATCCAAGCAAAAAAACAAGGGCAAAGGTTAAAATGCGCCTATGATAGTTGATCGCCCAACCAAATGACACAGACGAAAAAGACTACGTCTCCTCTCACTTTTGTTGATTGTCGTTGGGAAAATGATACAAAATCCATAAATTTTGATTATATGTGCAATATAATTCTTAATTTTTTAATATGTTTAATATGCTCCATGAATTTTTTGTATATATTAAATCTAGTCTCTAAACTAGAATAATTCAAAAATTATATTGAATTCAGAGATATAATAATTTAGGAACTAAGATGAAAAGTCGATGGATCGTATTATTCATAAACGATATTATATATTAGATTAAAATTTATGAATCATATCAAATAAATTAAAATTTTCGAAATGATATTATATATTAGATCAAAAATTATAAATTATTTGTGTAATTATCTCAAAATAGACAAATGAGAGAAAGACAAGCACCGAAATAATGTCAAGATTCTCCCCACGGAAACTTCCTGGAAACCAAGGCGATTGCGTGTATCGTGGGAAAACGTCAAAGTGGATGGACAAGCGAAACGACAGACGGCCGGGCAAAGACCCGCAGGTCCAAAGTGGGACATAAAGTTGGAGAAGAATCAGCTGATAAAGCCAGAGATTCTGTTCATCCAGCGACGAGAAAGATGGATTTCCCTCTCTCTCTCTCTCTAGGACTATTTGGCAATGTGGAAATGTGAAAATGGCACTTTACACTGAATGGAAGCAAGAAACTTCAATGGCAACGTGACACCACAAGTAACTTTTACTAGATCACCAAAAGCAAGGATAGAAAGCAGAGCAAGATGCCGGTGGCTTTAAAGAAAACTTGGTTCAGTGTTCACATTAAATGACCGCGAACTAATGACATAAAACAATGATAGGGATATTATACATCGTGAGAATATACTAAATTGAATTTTGTAATGGGTATAGGGATATTCTACATTGTGAGAATATACTAAATTGAATTTTGAAAAATCGAAATACTTCTTATTAAAAGTGTGTTGAGGAGAGAATCCCAAATTTATTGCATGAAGGACCTTGAGTTAAAGTATTTTTGTGAAATGCAAAACACTATTTTCATCTAGGTTGAAGGGTTTTCCCAAAATGCAAATAATATTTAAAACAATATATGATAAATACGATTTGTGTAAGGGAATTTTGTTTATGATATATATTGCAAATCCTCATCACTCGGGCAAAAGACACTTGTGGTGACCCTCAACTTCATTGACAGCCATCCTTGAGGTTGTGCAACCCCGAGCAATGCTTGGATTGTAGGACCTCAGACAAGCCAAATCTAAACTAGAGGCAAAGTAGACGAGGCAACAGCAACCGCCGTTACAAGGTTGCACTACCTCAGGCGACAGCTATAACTTTTGATGACCATCACTAGAGCCATGAGAATAGCCAGTCAGCCATTGCAAGGAAAGAACAATAAGCAATGAAATATTCTGGCATAAAAGAGGAATACGAAAAATTAATGAGAGCAAGATTGGAATAAAATATTTCATTAATTCTAATCTCCGCCATTTCGAAAATGCTAGAATGCCAATGCCGGTCCACACTGACCTTGATAGAAAGGTTTTTGAAAATGCATTGCATTTGCTATATGAGCTTTCAAATTGCTTTACTCAACGTATTTATATTTCGTTAATGATTTTTATAGGCTCAAATTCTCTTGTCAAAAACTGTGCCAAAAGCCCTCAGGGAATGCATCAAGGATATCCGGATACGAAATATAGTCTACCAAATATGACTGACATTCATTAAACATTTGAACAAACCCACCATCTCGCGAATGGTCGACCCACTTCCGTAAAACAAACCGTTTAAAAGACATCGGGTCTAAGGACAAGGAGATAACCATTGACTTTTGGTCATGAGTTTGACGGACATAGCAGTCCAAATAATATAGTGAAAACTGAAAAGCCATGCGTGCAAAAAAGCATGTTCTCATTTCTTGTTTGACTTTTTTTTTTCGAGCTAAGCAGGAGAAAATCAATAATCGTATGGATCACGCGCACTAAAATGTCGTGGGTGGGATGATGTGACTATTGAAGAATACAAGTCAACCGACTCCCTATTAAGTGTCTTCAAATTTGGACTTTAGTCAATTTGTTGACCAACAGTTGAATTTACATGAAGTTGCCCTGCCTTCAGTCAACTAATGCAAAAATATAATTTGGTGACAGACAGCCAATGCACTGATCTGTCAATGGGACAAGATTAACATTTACCCACTTACCAAATAACAATCCCAAATTCTTTCGTTTCAAGGAGCACATGTAATGCATCATGCTTCGAAAAAGGGCTAAAAAATTACCAAATATTTACATTATATATTACTTACCAAATAACAATCCCAAATTCTTTCGTTTCAAGGAGCACATGTAATGCATCATGCTTCGAAAAAGGGCTAAAAAATTACCAAATATTTACATTATATATTACTTCTTCATCATAAGCTCATAAAAATAAAACCACAACGACTATCTTGCCACTTCCTTCATTGAGTACATAATTTCTTAAGCTTATATCAAAGCAGAGACCTAATTAGTTAAGTTTAGCCGAAGCTCTGTTCTAATTTTCTACACACCATCTCGACGGCTCGACTCAGGTTCATCTTCTCCCCTGTTCTCGCCGGACATTTCCTCGAGCGAGCGACCCTTGGACTCGGGCACCAGCAGCGTGAACACCATGCCGAAAAAGTTGATCACCCCAAGTATGATCAGTGTCTTCCTCACGCCGATCCCGTTGGCTGCGTACAAGAACCCAAAAGCCCCCACCATCGCCCCGGCCTTCCCAGCCGCCGCCGATATCCCGTGGCACGTCGACCGGAGCCTCGCCGGGAATATCTCAGCAGGCACCACGAACGTGGTCGCGTTCGGCCCAAAGTTGGCGAAGAAGAAGGTGAACGAGTAAATGACCACGAAGCCGATCCGGTGGTCGGGCAGCGTCCAGTGGTGGTACGGGATCGCCAGGGCGAACATGAACACCGTCATGAAGAAGAAGCCCATCAGCTGGATCGCGAACCGACCCATGTGGTCGATCAACGCCACGGTGAACCAGTACCCAGGGACCGTGCTGCACAGGGCTATCAAGGTCTGCGCCCGGCCGATCCGGAATACCTCCTCAATCGCGTTCATGGTCTTTGCCTTGGGGATCCACCCGATGGCACTGAAGACGTCCTTTTGGAATAGGTTTTGGCTGTAGAAGGCGATGTCGAGCAAGAACCACGTGCTCATCGTCCCAAGCAAGTGGAGGCCGTGGCGGTGGAGGAACTGCTTCGAGAAGAGGCCGAAGTCGTTCCTCTGCTCCCGGGCCAGGCGCTCCACCTTCTCTTGCTCCACCTCGAGGTCGACAAGGAGGACTTTCGACATGTCGGCAGCGGCCTTCTTGGCGTTCTTGGCGACCAGGGCTGTGTAGCGGGCTGTCTCGGGCATCTTCATGCGCCAATAGTAAGTGAGCAGGGCAGGGAGGGCACCGAACATCAGGATGATCCGCCACACGTAGTCAGCCTCAGGCACGGTGGAGCGTGCCCAGTCAACTTCGTACGCCGGAGCAGGGTATTTCGAATCGAAAGCCGAGGAGACTATGATGGCGACCATTCCGCCCGCCAGAATCCCGAAACCCTGCATCGCGAAGACCGCGGCGATGAAGGCACCCCGGGTCTTCTTGTTGGCATACTCGGACATGATCGTGGCCGAGAGAGGGTAGTCCCCTCCGATGCCGAACCCGAGCCAGAACCTGAAGAAGCACAGAGTGGCCATGACCCCTGTCGGGTTGTGGCCAAAGGAGAGCCCCGAGGCGATGGAGCATAGGACCATGAGCATAAGGGTCATGCCATAGGCTCGCTTCCTGCCCATCTTGTCACCGAGCCAGCCAAAGAAGAGCTGGCCGGTGAGGGTGCCGCAGAAGGCGACGCCGTTGACCGCGGCCGACACGTTCGAGGGGAGGCTTCCTGGGGTGGCGGAGCCAGGCGTCGTGTAGTAGATGCGGCCGAGCAGTTTGGTGACGAGGGAGATGCAGAAGAGGTCGTACGCGTCGGTGAAGAATCCCATGCCGGCGATCACGATCGCCGTGAAATGGTACCATTGCGTCTTGGCCACATCGAGAGCGTTTAGGACTTGCAGTTGTTCCCCTGCCATGGAGCAAATGCTCTGCAACTTTTGCGCAATGACCAAAAATGAAAGTGAATAATGCTAGTACCGCAATTCACGTTAGGCTAGGAAACAGATCACATGTGAAGATGTAGTGAACAAGAGGACATAATTTGTGGGATCACAGGCATGTGAACTGTACATTTTTGGGGGGTCCTAGCGTTAAATGAGGGAGCCAAAAGAGGCGACAAGCGAAAGCGAAGTGACAAATTGACGTTGAAGAAGCATCCTAGAAAATCGTAGGACAACAAAGCGAGACCACAATAATTATTTCGAATGATCAATTCTTTTTTATTTATCTTTCGAACGGTCACGGGGTCATACGTCATCCTGATCTCATCGGCCGTTTGGCATGACCTTAGTGTGTGAACGCAAAAACCGAAGCTACCTTTAAAATAATCACATGAAAACCACGAAAAGGTAAGGCCGTAATTATTATAATAAAAGATCTTTATGGTGAGCTGACGGCACTACAACCGAGCCAAACTCCAGAACACTCGAGCGAAGATGCGAATGACAAAGGAGGAAAAAGAAAAACAGTGAATTCCTCAAAAATCATACGCCCGAATCGGGAAGTCACTTCTCACGACAAAGATCTCTCACGATGCTTCAGAATCAAGAACCGAAACTCTGATGTTAATCACACGAAAGTTGAATAAAAAAAAGAAAAACGCGTGGCCGTATATTCTCTCTAGCTGTGTCTCCTGATGATTTTTTTTCACTTTTTTGAGAAGCTTCTCTAGACTCTTAACGGGTACGCAAGTTCGTGGAATCGAATATTAGGGGACCCATCAAGAGGAACGTAGATTAAAGACCCCAAAAAAAGAAGAAAAAGAACGGCAGTCCTAAAGAACAGTCTGGGAACAGGGCAACGAACCTGAACAGCCTCGGAGGGTTAAGTACCGGCGAAAATGGTTGCCTCCTCTGCTTCTTGCTTCTCTCCAGAAGAAAGCTTCAGAAAGACGATTCGACTTCTGTTCTGTAACTTTCTTCGTTTGAAGAAGGAGGAAATGAGTAGGGGCAGTTCAAGGAGTCAAGATTCATAAATGCATGCAGTTCGAAAAGGGAGAGGGGAGGTGTCTTTCGTCCGTTGCATTCATGAATAAGAGAGAGAGAGAGATTGAGGGGGGCGTACGTAGCTGGGGAAGGAGGCCTCCGTATATAAAGGCAATGGACCCTCTCTCTCTCTCTCTCTCTCTCTCTCTCTCTCTCTCTGGCGGTCCGAAACGAATCTTTTTCAATTTTTTAGAGGAATATTCGACAATATTTTTGCTTTCTTTCAAATGTCATTTCGTTCTACAGCTTCTATTTCCTCCTTTTGCATGCTTCCATGGCTTTCATCTTGGGGATTATTCCCGAATCTACTAAAACTAGGTTTAGGTTGGCGTGTCTACGCGGAACTTTATGCATAAAGACTTTACCTGTACAAATATAAATCGCTACACGACATTTTGAATAAATAAATATGTAAATGACTGTATACGATACTCGATATAATAGATATATATATATATATATTTTTTTTTTTTTAAATCATGATATGTTTACTTCTTATATTATATGTCCAAAATATTCTTTTCTATATGGATTGAAAAGGGTTATTGCTTAAATCAAAACAAGTTACAAATAGAATGATGAAATGGGGCATGGGGTTGTGAAGATATTCAATGAGATTATGAACATGACAAGAGAAGAGATAGACTCTCTAAAAGTTGCCAGTTAAGCAAAATGACAAAGGAGATTCAACTTTAATCATCATGTCTTTTTTCTTTTACGAGATTGAAAAAAAGTCTCATCTTTGATCAATGAGCCACTTTTTTTTTTTCGAGACAATCACATCAACCAAAGTATCATCAACCTTCTAACGCTTCGTGAATTAGGAGCCTGCCCGGATTCTAGATCCATAGGAATTTACAAGAATCAATTTTCTAAGGTTCGGAAACAGATGAGTTTCCCAAATCGGTTCAATGGATGTGACGCGGGACTTGCTCGGTTCATCTTGGACCTGTCGAGTGATTCCTTTTTATGAAGTATATTTAGCAACCCTAGGAGTTATTCATAAATACCGTATGTTCTCTGTAACTCTGTGATCGGACATTCCACATGGAGAGATCCGAGAGGAAAATCAAACCCACGCACAGCGGCATCACTTTCTGTGGTTCACGTCTTCGTCTCCCTCCGTTCTCCACTCGCACTCGATCTTCGTCCACTTGTTAGCAATTTAGCAGCGCTCTCGTGCGCTTCTCTCTCTCTCTCTCTCTCTCTCTCTCTGTGTGTGTCTTTTCTAGCCGCTTCACCATTCGTCATCATCCTTCTCTTGACAAAATGATATTTCTCTGTCTTTTCCCCATTTCATCGCACTTCACTTATCTGCTCTGCTCCACCTCCGCACGCGACCATCCACGTTCTTCACGTTATATTTTTGCATCGCGGGGATTATCATGATAGAAAAATTAGAATATTCATGAACAAGTGTTTACATGCCTCATTTTGGATGTCATATAGAAAAATTATTTTTTATATGAGTAGCTTTAGATCGCATTCAGAGTATCTTTAACATTGCATTGGCATACGAGATATAACCGTGTATATTACATTATTTAAGGGTATGATTATTGCACAGAAAATGAATGATTTGGACAACAATTTTTTTTTTGAAAAAAAAAATCGTTTGTATCGCTTACAAAATTGAATAAATGAAATTTTTTTTATCGTTTGTAAAAATATTTAGATATAAATTATAGTGGATAATGTAAAAATTTTCATTGAATAATTTCAATTGATACAAGCGTAATAATGAGCCGGTGTTTACTTACTACCCAAGACGGCTCGAAATGATTTCCATTTTTTTGGGGGGCGGGGAAGGGGGGAGGGATGGCTTGGGAAGAATTTATTTATTTATTTGTTGCTTCATTATAATTAACACTGATTTTTTTAATCCACTATTTGCGCACTTATGCATGACCACTTAGACTTACATGACAGGGAATAAAATCAACCAAGATTGCATGAAAAACCTTTTCCATAAAAAGAAAAAAAACTAATGGTTGGCACTAACTTAATATAGCGTGACAAATCACTATACTCAGTATTTCTAATTCGCAAGGGTAAAGTAGTCTCCTCTACTTTGCTTTATCGAGCTCATAATCAACACAGTAAATAGGTTAGTGGTGATTTTAAGAGAATACCAAATTAATGACATAAACCAGTTGTGATCGTTAGGATCTAAGAGAGTCCATGTGAAGTTCAAGTGCCACTTCATGAGAGGATTATGGTGCCTGTTTAGTAATCCATCAGCCCTCTTGGGGTTTGCTTCAAGAGCGTCGTCATAAATTCGAGTACCTTCTTCTTTATTACTAATTTGATGTAATAACAATATATATATGTATATATATATATATATATAGGCATCATAACTACCTAAATTATATATATTTTTGCTAAAGAGAGTGACTAGGATTAGTGACTAACAACCGCCCTTAAGGACAAGAGAGATGGAGAGCTCATCATCAATCAAATGATGAGGTCACTTGTCGAGAGTGAAATTAATGATATTTCAAGTCGTTGACACCTGGATCTTTGCTAATGATTCAAATATGCATTTTTGTGATAGAGAGTTAATAAAGCAACCAAGAAAATCAACAAGAAAATGAATGAAAGGCTTCAGCCCATGAAAAGGGAAATTGGCCTCGACTCTCCCTTGCCATCCACTTTTTTCCCTCCCCAGATACCAACGACGGCAGTTGACTGAGCACGCCCGCTAAAAAAAGTAGGTAGGCGAAGCGAATTCAAAGAGACCGTATTTAGTGGTTAGAAATCATCACATCATAGGTTGACGTGACATATATTTATGTATCCAAAATCAATAAAAAAATCGGTACATGTTAATGATGTGACAAAAAAATCAAACAAATCAAAACTTAGTTTTTATTTTTCTCTCTCCTCTTCCTCCATCTAAGGCCGTCTCCTTCGTTCAGTCACCAACGACTCTTCGGCGCTGCGTTGAAGCAGACCACTACTGCCCATCAAATCAAATGAGCCGTTGTCGCTGGTGGCCTTCTATCCGTAGAGCACCGCCGCGTACATAAATGTCCCCTGTTTTTTCTTTTTTTCTTTTTTTTTTGTTTGGTTCGAAATGAAGGTTCAGTGGGCATTAAACTTTTGGGTTTTCTCGACAAGCCAAGGCCGTAGATTTGGAGTTCATCCTGGAGATGGACCATCGACCTTCCTTTGTTTTTCTTTGCTCAAAATGAAGCTTCCTTAGTGGGTACGATGAAACTTTTGGGTTTTCTCGATGAGCCATAGCATCAGATTTGAAGTTTGTCCTAGATATGGATCATCGGCGACTTCCTCCATATGTGGAGATGGAGCTCTTCGTTGGGAAGATTGAGGCTAGCGACGAATTCCACGAGGCCAGATCAAGCAACGCCATGGACAAGAAAGAAGACGGAGCTATGGACGGGAGTGGTGCTATGTGAATTTAAGGCCGTGAGTGATGACAACTCGTTCCACGAGCAGTAGTGGTCGGCTTCGATGTAGCACTGGTGACAGTGGTGAGCTATGTAGCACGGACACTTTCCGGAAGCTTTCGTATCGTGTCCGACACTCCGACACGCTCTGACACGTCTCGACACGCTCCGACACGCGGTCAACGAGTGTCGAAAAATCCGACACGTGGTCAACTCTCTCCGACACGTTCCGACACGCGAGTCCAGAATTCCAACACGCACGGGGTTAATTTTAAAAATTTCTAATACTTGAGGGGTCAAAATATAAATATACACAAAAGAAGTAATAAAAGAAGTAATAAAATTGCTATAAATATACACGCACGGGGTCAATTTTTTTTTTCAATTTTGTTTTTTTAGAATTGTTTTATTTTTTTAAAAGTCTTTTACTATGAAAGAAGTAATAAAAAATGATATATATGATAAATAAATAAATTTAAAAATATCATTTCAGCATTTTTCTTTAAACAATGTTTTTTTCCTCTAAGTTTTGTGTATTATTGTAACAAATTAAAATAATGAATGATATTATTTAATATTTTTTGTGTAAATTAATTTTAGGCTATTATTATTATTATTTATTTATGTATTTATATATAAAAATATATTTAATATATAACGTGTCGGAACGTGTCGAAATTCTCTATTTTTAAGAAATGACGTGTCGGCGTGTCGTATCGCGTGTCGCGTGTCCGTGTCGGTGCTACATAGGTGGTGAGTCGCCAGTGACCGTACGAAAGAGACTGCCTTAGATGTGGAGGAGGAAGAGGAGAGAGAAAAAAAATAAAAAAAAAATTAAGTTTTTGATTTTTTTCATTTACTTGCCACGTCATGAACATATGTCGAATTTTTATTGGCTTTCAATACAAAAATATATGCCATGTTAGCCTATGATGTGGTGGTGTCTAACTCCGTGACAGTTTCTGCTAATTTTGGGAAGCAAGGTACCGTTCACAAAAGTGCATATTCACAGCAACTGATAAAATAAAATGGCGCATGCACTTTGATTGTGCTTCCGGAGTGTAATTTTTTTTTTCTTTTTTTGATAGAGTAACATGCTACGTTTCAATCCATGTAAAGATATTGGCGAAATTTTTAGTCAACTTCAGTTTTTGGGTGCAAATGTGATCTTGATGTGATGCATGCTGAAATAAGGATAGAAGCTTTTGGTATATATTGCTAGTGCCTAGGTAGTAGAATCAGTCATATTATAGTATGGAAGATACATATGTTATGGGCCAAGAGTTTCTTGGCCATGGAATAGCCCATGCGGCCTTAGGAATTCCTTTTCAAGTTAGTGTCGTGACCCACCCTTCGCAGGCCTCGTTGGGGAGGGGCGGCAATTAGGGATATTTGCTTGCTAGTTCGCACTCGAGGTCATGTCTACCAAAGAAGTCATCCTCGCCTTCAATTTCAGCCCATTAAGTTTGAGCTCTACTTGAATGCCCAGTTCTCCCGAATCCATATCCCGTGCGATGGCGGAAAGGTGTTGTGATTTGCTTCCAAATGCATAATACACCTCAAAGAAGGAGATCGTGTGTGAAAAACAAATTTAAGGGTATTTTTTTATCATGATAGCTCCTTCAATAGTATTTTCGCCCAAAAAGATGACATCACTTCATTCTTTTTGACTACTGCCACATCAAGTCTACTGAACCATGGCGAGTCTCCACGACACCCATACCTTACACGATGGGTTCATTTTATTATTAGTTGTATTAGACAACCTAAAATATAATTTTAGAAGTCTCCACTAGCTTCATTTTAAGGGATTGGCTAGAAAATCCAATCAAGGGTTGAGAGTGATCTCTCAATATCCGTGTAACCAGAGGTTCTAAAATTCACAGACTTTGATTATGTTAATATTTTTATTAATGCCATTTTGGTACTTAATAGTCGTCATGTTTCCTAAAATGTCCATACATGTTTTTTTTTTTTTTATATTTTTCGTGCAATGTGAAGTTAACAAGGTGGTTATGTGTGGATGGTTGATTTCATATCATTTTACTTCTACTTAAATAAAGGAAGGAAGTAAAAAATTGAAATTTAAAGGACAATGCAGGAAGTAAACACCCAAGACAGTTTAAAGAATAAAAGTAGCCATTTTTAGCTTTAATAAGGGGTTCGAGTTGATTCTTAATGACTTGAGTGTTTACACCTCTGTTCCAATCATTTTCTCAAATTGAATTTGAATCCACGATTAATTTTGGCAAATTCACTTGGGAATTCTCCAACTTGATGGATCTAGCTCACTTGAATTTTAGGAAATTAGGTTAAAGAACTTCAATTAGTGCAATTCAAATTGACCTATTATAGACTAAGGTTTAATTTGATGGGTTCAATTTCATCACTGACCCTTAATCTAATTTTGGAATAAAGTCCATATCGTCATTTTGGTGTCAATTTGGATGCATTAAGCCATTATTAAGAGGGGTGATTGAACAAATTGATACCTTGTCATATCAATTAGGTTCAATTTTGGTTAATTTGGCAGTTAAAGGTGGAAATTGCACAAATTGCGGTAATTGAGTGGAAATTTCAATTTCATGCACCCATTAAGTTTGAACATAAATCATGACCATTTATTAAAATTTCATCTTAGCCATTCAAATTGACATGTGCATATAATTGACCAATTATAAACAAGCTTAATGCATAAGTAAGTTAGTTAGGTGAGGAAGATTAAATCCTAGCCCTTGGATTGATCGAAGGGCTAGGATATGATCTTGCAAGGATGTATAATCCATTTTCCCTCCAAAATTGGACGGGGGCTCGCAAATCTCAGATCCACTTTCTCTCATACTTCTCTCTCTCTCTCTACCCAAACTCCCTTTCTTGGCAGCCTGTTTTCACTATCATCCACCGCCTTGCTCTTTCCACCTCACGCCTGGTGCTTGCCCCTCGGATGATCACCGGACAGCCACCTATCCGGTCATGGCCGTCGATTGTCCAGATCATCATTGGATTGCCCTGTCTGGCGGCCTTTTTCTTGCGGTGTTGATCATCGGTTTCTGAACTGATGAAGTTTGTCGTAGTTGCTCCGGCCTGTTTCAATAGTCCAATGATCATCGTTAGCTGCTCGACCGCTGCTGTGGTGATCCTAGGTGTGTTGCTAAGCTTGAGGTTGTCTTGTTTTGTTCATATCATCACTAGAACTTCTCAAGTTGGTGATTCCCTCCTTGAAGTCCAATCCTTGTCTAGCGCCTGATCCTTTCCTGGCGGTTT
The DNA here is from genome assembly GCA_014182515.1 of Eucalyptus microcorys. Taxonomy (NCBI): domain Eukaryota; kingdom Viridiplantae; phylum Streptophyta; class Magnoliopsida; order Myrtales; family Myrtaceae; genus Eucalyptus; species Eucalyptus microcorys. The sequence goes on from CM024569.1 coordinate 30,244,635, forward strand.
TGTGGCGATTTCGATGATCGGTGACCATTTGCTTACTATTCGATTGATACTGAGGTGTCTCTTGAGGGGTCTGTGAGTTCTTGGTGGTTGTTGATCATCGAATGCTTTGACGATCAAGCTCGAAATCAAAGAAACCAAGGTATAGAGTGCTCTTGAACTTGAGCTCGATGAAGTGAGACCGCCTCACACAATCGAGACTAGAGCTCAACCCTAAGATGATTTATCATGCTTATGTGGATGATGTGTATGGTGTAGACTGATTTTATGTTGATTATGATTTTGTGGCTCGATTGATCATGATTGCTTGTTCCGTAAAAATCGTACGTTGATTGGATTGACCTGATAAACATATTCATTTGAGCTAGATAATATCATTTTTAGACTTTGAGGTCTTCATGAGATTCGTAGATGACTTCGCAAGCTTTTCAACAATATATTGCTGGCTCAATTTCGACTTCGTTTGCTATGTCAAAACCTGTTTGAAAGTTGGTGATCTGTTTTGAAATTTGCTATTCTTTGCGGTTGTTGTTGAGGCTAACTGATCTATTTAGTTTGTTAATTTTGTATATTTTTCGTACTTCGATTTTGGACTGAGTGTCTTCATAAAGTTTTGTCTTGACATTTAGTTCTAAATCAAATAAAAATTTCATAGGATTTGGAAATCGTTTGGTCCGATTAAAGTCATGACATTCATACATAAATATGTAAACTATTTCAAATTTGTCCTACTTGATAGCTATCTTTGTTTGAGCTGGAAAATGATCTCGATTGCATTTGAAGCCTTCTAAAGATTCTTAGAAGACATCTTAAGCTTTATTTTGATGTTTTATTTGCATGATTTGAAGATCTTTTGCTACGTTTACCATTTTTCACAAGACTGAACCAGAATCTGGAAATTTTTCATGTTTTGTTGTCATCTCTTGTTGCAGTGACCTTTTCTATTTGTCATTTTCATAAGATTTTTTGTGCATCGAATTTTGAGTCAGTGTCTTCTTAAATTTTTTTCATAACATGTGCGTCTACAACATATAAACATTTGAAATTGTTTGGGTATCATCTGGTAAGGTTGATGGACCATGTACAGACCATATTTCTACTGCCTTGTTCAGTTCCTGACTAACATGTTTTTTTTTTTTTTTTTTTGGTAAAGGGTAAGAATATATAGCTTTAACCAACAATTACAAAAGATCCGGTGCCACAAAATTTGCACTCAACAAGGCAATAAGTCAGAGTGAGTGGAAGAGAGCCGAATGCAAAAGAGGACCACAAGAGTGGGCCTGAGGAAGCATAAATAGCCAAAACAATGGTGAAAGGAAAAGGAAAGCAGCGGGAGGCCACATAAGGCCAGATGAACCACAATCTACACCCACATCCGCCAACGAAAAAAGTGAAGAGCCATCAAGGAAGCACCCACGCGGAGGAAGAGCATCCATATAGCAAACACCAGGCTAGGGCCTTGCCAAAGTAGAAGACTCCCCAGCTGAAAAAATGATCAGATCAATACTCCAGCTACGCTGCAATCTCCGGTTTCTATAAGTATCATCCACACTCTTGAAGGTGGTGGCCTTGTCTCTGACAACCTTGATGAGTTGATTCTTCACCGCTGGAATGGATAAGCACTGCTCTCTAAAGAGGATGCCGTTCTTGTGCCTCCAAATGAAATAACAAAGAGCACTAAAAGAGAAGTGAGCAATGCACTTGTAAAAGTTTTTGCCCGCAAGGAAGGAGGCAGCCCAGTTGAGATTCTCAACCCAAGAACTATTCCGCCACGACAGATTGCATCTGGAGGCCCAAAAGACGGCGATGCTAGCAGAGATGCGGCATTGAAAAAATAGGTGGTCTATGGAATCCGGCACCTCATTGCAGAAGGGACACAATGCACTATCTATCCTACCATAAGATAATAATATGGCTTGGGTAGGAAGCTTGCGTTTAGCAATAAGCCAAAGGTTTAGTTGGTTCCTTGGAGTGATCGAGTTGTTCCATATGAACGTGTGCCAGGAGACCTGAGTTTTCCTTCTCCTAGTCAAATCCCAAGTTGAGGCCACCGTGAACAAGTGGGAGGTGTTTCCCTTCCAACCAAAACGATCGAAGAGGTGGGAAAGGGTGGGAAGGGGTTCCGCCCAAGAGTCCAAGACCAACTTGGTCAAAGCTCCACGATCGGTGAATAGGTCCGCCACCATCGCCTGCCTCGAGAGGCTAGATGTATATATGGCTGAGTCCGGAAAATACAAGTTCAGAGGACCCTTGGGGTGCTAGTTATCAAACCAGAGAGACACCGAGCAACCATCCCCGATTCTCCAATAGAAGGAGCTTCGAAACTCAATCCTAAGTTGGAGGATCTTCTTCCAAGCCCACGAACAACAGGTCAGCTTTTTGGCCACCTAGAAATTTGACCTTTTTAAGAAGGTCGAGTGAATCCATTTGCACCATAAAGATTCCTTATCGGAAAACAGGATCTAGATATATTTTAACATGGCGGCCTTGTTATACTCTTGAAGCCTATGGATGCCAAGGCCCCCTTATTCTTTTGGGCAACACGTCCTCCCAGGAAACCTTTGCACCCCATCTTCCCAACTCTGGGCCTTTCCATAGAAATTGTCTAAGAATTCTTTCAATTTGATCTAAGATTGCTGCAAGTAAAATAAATACACTAGCCTAGTATGCTTGGATGGCATGAAGGACTGACCTGATCAATTATAGCCGACCAGTGAAGGATAGGAAGCGATGAGTCCAAGATTGTACCATCGTTGTGATGCGGTTGACTAACATGCAACAATCCACCTTACTGATCCTGGAAGTGATGATAGGAACCTCGAGATAGCGAGCTGGTAGGCTTCCTTCGTGGAAACCAAGGGTAAGGAGGATTTGGTTCCTTAAGGAAGGTGATCCTCTTGCAAGGTAGACTTCACTTTTATTTGTGTTTGGAACCAAGCCAGACCAATCCAAAAAGATTTGAAGGCCTTCCTTGAAGAGCTTCACCAAAGGCAAGTCGGCTTCACAGAACATTGAGACGTCATCCTCAAAGAATAAGTGTGACAGGCTGGTTGCTTTGCATCTCCAGAAATATTTGAACTCTGGCAACAAAGAGCGAGTAGTGAGAATACCAGAAAGTACCTCCATGACCAATGTAAACAGGTAGGGAGAAAAGGGGTCCCCTTGACAAAGCCCACGACCACTGGCAAAGAATCCATGTAACTCCCCATTCAAAGCAATGGAAAATTTTAGGGTCTTCACACAAGTCATGATGAGCCGGGTGAAGTGATTGGGGAATCCGAAGGCCTGAAGGACAACCTCAAGGAAGTTCCAATCGACTATGTTGTAAGCTTTCCTGAAGTCCACCTTGATTGCATACTTGGGTGAGTAGGGCTGGATGTGAAAACCAGAAAAGAGTTCTTACGCCATAAGGATATTATCCCTGATCGGCCGGCCTTTAACAAACGCACTCTTGGAAGGCCCAATGACATCCTGCAGCACTGCAGCAACCCGATTGGCCATAACTTTAGTAATGCACTTGTAGATGGTATTACAACAGGTGATTGGCCTATAGTCATCCACAAAAGTCGCATTCGGGCTTTTTGGTACCAGAACCAAAATGGTGTTGTTGATCTACTTTAAGAGCCTACCCGAGATGAAAAAAATCCTTCACTACCGATACAACCAACTAACCCACCATCTCCCAGTTATGCTCAAAGAATTCAACTGTAAAACCATTAGGTCCAGGAGCTTTGCCTCTAGCTAGAGAGAAAAGAGTATCACGGATCTCTGAGTCAGAAACGGGCCGATCAATGAAGCTAACCTGTTCAGTATTGAGGGGAAACTGAATAGTCTCCCTGATGTCCCCAATCGAGGGTCTTCCTTGTATAATCCGTGGAGACAAAAGATCCTAGTAGTGCCTAACAAAATGCTGGTGAACAAGCTCTGGTTCAGTGATTTGGATACTCGACGCATCCATAACCGAAAGAATTATGTTCCTTATCTGCCTTTTGTTGACATAATGATGATAGAATCTAGTGTTGTGATCCCCTTTCTTTAGCCACTTAACTCTGGACTTTTGCCTGAAAAATGATTCTTCTTTAGAGCGCAAGTCCAATAAGGTATGCCGCCGACACTTTTCCAACTCTGCAAGGGCAACAGAGTTCGGGTCTTGCTGAAGGTCAAGCTGAGTGATCCGGAGTGCAGCCCTCACTTTAGAAATCCTGATGGAGATGTTGGAAAATGATTCGTTGTTGAGAGTCTTGAGACGAGCTTTGAGGGCCTTGAGCTTGCACACGGGTCTAAACATGAGCACTCTTTCATTCTGCATTTCCCAAACTTGGTTGACAATTGGAATGAAATCGGGATGATCCATCTAAAAGTCAAAGAATTTGAAAGGCTTCAGTCGATGAACCGGGTTTAAAACTTTGACCACCATAGGGGAATGGTCAAAGATACCTGGTGCAAAAAAGGAAGCTTCCGAGAAGGAAAAAACCTAGCATCACTTGGAATTGACTAGGACTTTGTCAATCTTCCTTGCCTTCCACAAAGGACCAGAAGAAGTAGTCCAGGTAAAACGACATCCAACATATTGCAAATCATCTAACTCAGCCAGATATAAGCATTGTCTAAATTCATCGAAGCAAGATCAGTCGGGTCTCTGATAGCGTTGAAATCACCCATGACTAGCCAAGGCAAATCTTATAGAGCTGCACTTTTCAAGATAAGGTCTTCCCAGAGTGGTCTCCTGGAAGTGAAAGAGTGTTGGCCATAGACAATCGATACACAACAAACCATATTCGAAGAGAGCATATTAAGATTCCCGTGGATCGCTTGTGCATCTACCGAAGACACTTCAAAGCTAACAACCGAAGGGTTCTAGCTAATCCAAATCCTCCCTTTGGGAGGATAGCTATAATTTGAAATCCAACTCCAATCCCTTATCAGACTCAAAGAGATAGAAGAGAACATGGCTTCTAGTACTTTAGTCTCCATAAGGCCAACGCAACAAAGTCTATTTGAGGAAACCAAATTATGGATCTCAGCTTGTCTAGTAGGGTCAACAAGACCCATAATATTCCAGATACCTATGTACATAGATAATATATACAAGTTGAAGGACTAGAAACGGTTATCTCGGCTTCGGAGGGTTCCGGCGAGAGGTAGCCGGAACCACAAGAGTCGTGGCAGGAGGTGGATCAAGGAGTAGAGTCAGCAGCTTGTCCTGCATCATCACCAATCTTTTGGAGGCCACCCTTGGGGACGAACCAGGGGAGAGCAAATCCTTGTCCTCGTAGCTAGACTGGCTAGATTAGACATCCGATTCGGCTCCTCTATCTTGCGGTTCCAAAAGCCTGAAGTTAGTCGGTCCAAGGCTGGACTGAGATAGGACCCCCTTTGAAGGAGTGATCATTCCTTTCGCCGGCTTGCGTGAAGAGATGGGAGGTCTGGATTTCCCCGAAGCTGAAGACTTTACTGCTCAGTGGATGCCTTCATCACCGGAGCTGTTATGGCGGGAAGCGGGACCTTCCTTGGGAGCAACAACCTTCTTTTTCTTTCATTTTACTTGTTTCCAGGTCTGGTGAGGCACCACCTCCACTTTGACTTCAACCGGTGTTTCAAGGATCTGCTCCGTCACATGCTGCTGTTCTTCAGGTTCCTCCGCCAAGATAGGGACCATTAGGAGATGGACGTGAAGTTGGACAGGGGTCGCTGGGGCAGGGACGTGAGGGGGTCCAGCCACGTCGGTGGAAGAGCGTTCTGGCCCCGCTGCAGGGCTCTATCGGCTCTGGAATTTGGTGGGGGGGGGGCATTGCAATTGTGACCGAAGCAACCACATCTTCCGCACTCCATCAGTCTCCACTCATACTCGATAGCTATCGAGCGAACAATTCCCTCCAAAACCACATCTACGGAGTTGCTCCTAGGTTGTCCCGCATGGAGCTCCACACATACCCTTGTGAAGGAGATCATCTTCCTTTGTTCTGTTCGCTTATCCATATAAAGTGGTTTCCCCACGACACTTGCTATAGCACTAATGGAATGTGCTGACCAAAGTTCGAAGGGTGGGTTCTTCAACCTAATCCATACAGGGATGGAGTCTTGTTTTTCCTTCTTTAGCTCCATGAGGGGCCTCCATTGCTTTAAGACAAGGGGCATCCTTGCAACCGTAAGGGAACCATCTTCAAGGATTTTCCTTCGGAAGGTAGGATTCGGAATGTGGAAAAAGTAGAATCCTAGGTTACCCGCCAAAACTTCAACAAGTTTGGGGCCCCAAGCATGCTTCAATGATTCCTCCATAAGCTTGTAGGGCAGCCTTCTTATATAATAGCCAATGAGGTACTTGTTCCACACGGGGTCTGAAGCCTCCATAGCCTCCCCCAAGAGATGGACGATAGGCTTATTATCCACAAAAGTAGGTGGAACATAAGATATATCATATCATTTTGCCGCAAGAAGAGCCACACTCGCCCACGAACGAGCGGGGGTTGCATTTGGATCACCTGGTCACTAAGTAGGCAGCTGTGACCTCTTGAAAGAGGACCGGCCATGACTACGGCCTTTCGAGCGGCTCGGTCAGGTTGGGGGCACCAGCGGCCCTTTCTGCTTGACAACCGGACCTGCAAGAGCTGGTGTGATAGAAGTATCCTGACCTGGAAGCCCCTAGGATTGCTAGGTTTCTTGGCCAGGGCCAGTCGCACCAGAAGAAACATCAGCCATTTCCACAAACACCTGGTGTGCAGTTCGAATCCTACCAACGAAAATCCATTGGATGGAGGAGACTTACCAGGTCTAGCTTCAATGGCACAATGTGGAATAGTAGAAGAGATAAACTAGCATAGCACTGGCCCAGCAAAAAGCTTCAACCGCAGTAGACACTCGAACTTGCAGCAGCAGAACCCGAGATGCTGAAATAGCGAGATCAGGACTTCTAGGCCACTTGCTGGAAACGGTTTGGTAGGGGAAGCTAAGGGAAGCAAGGCAACCTCAGCCTCCAAATATGAGGTTAGACCGACCACCGGAATGACCATAGCAACCGAAACACCAGATCGTTGGGTGAACAGGAACCGTGGAGCAGAAAAGGTGAGATCTAAACTTCTAGGCAACTTGCTGCAAAACGGTTCAGTGGAGATGATAAGGGATGCAAGGTGACCTCACCCTCCAAATTTGAGCTCAATACGACCACAGGAACTCCCTCAGCAACCGAAATACCAGACCGTTAGTTGAGCAAACACCAGGAAGAAGAAAAGGCGAGATTTGAACTTCTAGGCAACCTGCTGCAAAACGGTTCAGCGGAGATGATAAGGGATGCAAGGCGACCTCACCCTCCAAATTTAAGCTCAATATGACCACATGAACTCCCTCAACAACCGAAACACCAGTTCGCAGGTCTGAACTTGTGCACACACCTAGGGAAGGGGAGATCTCGAGTTGTACGTTGACCCACTGGAATTCCTTTAGTGGATATCAAGAGGAAGGTTAGAGGGACTTGTCCTCCAAATTTGAGTCCAAACCGATGGCTAGAACTCCGAGAATGATCGAAAGAGTATTCCCTGACTGACATGTTTATGTTCTTAGATTTTTAGAAATTCATGTGTTAGGAATCTTGAGATGTTTCTCATGAAATTTGCTCCTCACATGCTGATTTATCTTCCATTAAAATTCTAGGTTGAGATGATGATTGATTCTGCTTCTATTAGACCAACACTGGATACCTTGTTTTTGTGAGATCTGATTTGACTAATTGACATACATGCGTCCTTTGATTTTTAGAAAATCATACATGTAGAATTGGACTTTGATGTCTTCTTGTAATTTTTTTTAGGATATGTTGAACTCCATTGTCACAAATTTTCATAAAATAAAAACTTGTTTTGGCATTTTTACCAACCTTTCCAAATTTGCAAGGCATTCCGGAATTTTGATTTCCTGATTTGACCTTCTTATCCTTTGCAATTTTCACAAATTCATATGATGGCTATTTTGAAAAGGATTCTTCAAGAAAATGTTTTAGCATTTCTTAAACTTTGTCTAACTTTATCGGATTTGACACATGTTTGATGGTTCAAGGAGCCCGATCAATGTGCCGACATTATCTACGCCGGGGTTTTGGATTTATTTCCCAAGAACATCGAACTCATTCAAATCCTATAAAATTGTTATCTCTCTCACAAATTGATCTTCAATGCCCATTTTATTAGATTTGATACTTGTTGGATGCTTCATGAAGTCTGATCAGTGTGCCAATATTTGTTACACCTGGAGATTGGATTATTTCCCAATAACATCGAACATATTCAAATTTTTATAAAATTGGTATTCATGCTTACCAAACAACTAAAATTTACAAATTACCTTTCTTAAGGATGTGCTTGTGAACACGTGATGTTGAGGTCCTTCTTTGCAATTTTCTCAAATTTGCATCTTTCTTTACAAATTTTCCAAATTTGATTCTTGCATCACAGGAGTTGCATCTCCCTTGTTTGATTACCTCATTGTGTTTATGATTGTTTGCTTGAATGTATAAGCGATCCATTCTTGGCTCACTCATCTTGGTTGATTGATTGAGAATTAAGGCCTTGTGGCCTAAATGCATGTGATTTCTAGATGGATGATTTCGGTGCGATGCATGATCATGTGGGTTATCTTGGGATATCATCTAGATCCTAATTTAGGGACTTTATAGCATTAGTTACAGTTTATGAAACAAAAAATGATGACTAATGATTATAAGTCACTCAAAATGAATTGGAATAGGTGTCTTAAGAAGGCCACCGCATGAATTCCAGAGGCTGACGTTGAGACCATGTTTGTGTATAGATTGATTTTGTTTAGGTTATTTATTGCTTGCTTTGGATTCTTTGGAAGTATTAGTTTGAATCATTGCGATAGTCAAATGATCTTGCATGAATCATTTGAATTCTAGTTTTAGCATTAGATTAGAATTAGAGTAGGTCCAAAGAGCATCCGTTGGAGGTGGCGATCAAAAAGACTTGAAGATGGCGAATGGTCGATATCCCATCCGACATTTTCAAATTGTAATATCCATTTCCCAGCATATGTCTTGGGTTCCTTTTCATGTTGTATAAATGCTCGATGAGTTGCGAGTCTTTCCTTTTTTGGTTTTTCTAGACTTGTTTCCTTAAATCATTTTTGAACTATCCTGGGTGTTTACTTCTCATGTGTCTTTTCAATTATTGGTTGTTTCTTTTCTTATTCTCGTTAGATTAAAATAGAATGGAATGAACCAACCACGCATGATTACTCTTTTGTTAATGATGTACAAAAAAGTAAAAAGAAATGCATGGACACATTAGATAACAAAGCACACCAACTAGGTACTGAAAGGACGTTAATAGAAATATTAACGTAACCAATATCTCTGAACCTTAGATCTCTGATTGAGTAAAATAAAGTGACTACTCCCAACTCTTGATTGGGCATTCTATCCGGCTTCCAAAAAACGAGACTAGTGGTGACTTCTAGATCTTGGATTTTAGGTTGTTTAAAACAACCTTAAAATAAATCCTACTGTTACGCAAGGTACAAGTTTGGGGGGGTTCAAGACCGTGATCGAGTAAACTCATGTGGTTAATCCCAAAAGATGAGGTCATGACATCTTTTGGAGTAATGTACCATGAATGAGCTCTCACAATCAAGTACCTCTAAATCCCATCTTTATGTGGTCTTCCGGTAGGAGCATGGTGCCGAGGTTGGGTTGTAACAACCATTTTGCTAAAATTAGAGAAATAACTTCCACTAAAGGTTGATCTTTGGGCTTTTTTCCGAATCGGGTTCAGTGGCGATATGGACGGGATTTGAATATGGTAATGAGGGTCGAGAACAACTAAATTTAAAGGAAAAGAAATGCAAGCATTGAGAACTAAAATATAATGATAAAACTAAAACTAAGAAAGTACATAGGCTTTTGTTGATTACCGTGCCCCTATAATGCTCAAACTAACTTTTAATTAGTCTACTACAATGCACAATTACTTGTAAGTAATTAATATTCTAATTGACGGTTACAACCATGTCTACTTAATATTAGGGCCCACGATCCCATGTTAACATAATAGTTAGCCGTATCTCCACTTTATTTTCTTTTTTCATATCCCATGTCCAACACTTAGTCAAATTTCTCGCTGATCACATTGCATGCCCTGCTTGCGATTCTCCTCCTGATTAGCGTGCACCTTTTGCCGCCGTCTTTCCTCGCTTTGGATTACGTTGCCGTGCTGGCGAGAGTCTGTACTGTTAGCATGCTGTCTTTAGGGTTTCTTTTGCATGAATTGAGTAAGTTGATATTCGAGTTGGAGTGGATGACGCCGTCATGTTGAATTTAGTGCTTTCTAATTTGCTATTCTTCTCAGTGAGCCAATGTTATAGTCCGAATAAGTGTGATTATCTGGAATTGAGGAATGGAATTTGCTTTTGAGGCTGCTTTATTCTTGAAACTTTTCCCCTTGATGGGGGGGAGTGCTTTCTTATTATCCAGCCTTATTTGAGAAAATGACACTTTTTCTTAGAATTTGTTAATTTTTCACCCCCAGTTTGGCTAACAACTGGTATCTTAGCTCTGGAAAAGCAGGCACCCTCTCGGCCATTATGACTGTGTAGAAAAGCATGCAGAAGTCCACCTTCCATTTGGCAGGGACTTCAAGAGAGGACAAGAATAAGAATAAGAGAGAGAAGAAAAGAAAACTTGGCAGAAAAGCATGTAGAAGTCCCTAACATTTTCTTGTCGTGTGGAGACATATGGACTATTATGGTTGTGTCCGTTGTATAATGTTTTTCAGCATCGGAATCGTCCTACTAGATTCCTCCCGGTGGATTCATCCACGCTTGAAAGGCCATAGTGGCACGTAATACGACCATCACCATGACAAACTTATCTATATAGTTTTGCCAAAATCTATTTTCTTCCCTGCTATCTTCTTGTCGTCCACGGGGACGGAAGCCCCTCTTATCAGAGGTGGTCATGTTATGGTTCGGGTGCGTTGTGATAATCTCAAATAGAGGAATGGAATTTGTTTTTTTAAGCTGATTTATTTTTATGCTTTTCGCTTTGATGTTAATTTATAGGGAAAGTGCTTTTTTGTTGTATAGCCTTATTTAAGAAAATGAGATTTTTTCTTGGAGGTTGTTAATTTGTTCATCGCCAATTTCATAAACACTACTTATTATCTCATTATTTGGTTAACAAATCGGCATATTTGCTCTGGAAAAGCGAGCAACCCTTCGGCCATTATGGCTGTGCAGAACGGCATGCAGAAGTCCACCATCCATTCTACGGTGACTTCATGAGAGGACAAGAAAATAAGAAGGAAGAAAAGAAAGCTTGGCAAAAAAGCATGTAGAAGACCCTTGCCGTCGGGAGACTCATCCGCCATTATGGTTGTGCTCGATGTATAATGTTTTTCGGTCCTAGAATCGTCCTGCCAGAGTCATCCTTGTGGATTCATCCCCACTTGAAAGGCCATAGTGGCGAGTAATACGACCATTACAATGATAGACTTTTGCATGGATTTTTGTCAAACTCTATTTTCTTCCCTCTCATCTTCTTACCATCCACGTGAATGGAAGTCCCTCTCATTAGCGACGGCCGTGTTATGGTCCGGATGTGCTGTGATTATCGGGAATCGAGGAATGGAGTTCGCTTTTGAGGCTGCTTTATTCTTTAGGCTTTTCGCCTCGACTTTAATTTAATGGGCAGGTGTTTTCTTGTTTTATAGCCTTTTATGAAAAAAATGAGACTTTGTCTTGTAGATTGTTAATTTGTTCATTCGCAATTTTCTCAACACCGCTTGTTATCTCATTCTTTGGTTAACAAACCGATGTATTTGCTTTGGAGAGGTGGGCACCCCCTCGGCCATTATGGTTGTGCAGAAAAGCATGCAGATGTCCACCCTTCGTTTGGTGGGGACATCATGAGAGGACAATAAAAATAGAGGGAAGAAAAGAAAGTTTGGCAAAAAAGTGTGCGGAAGTCCCTCTCATTTTCTTGCCGTCGAGAGACTTATGTGCCATTATGACTGTGCCTATTGTATAATGTCTTTTGGCATCATAATCTTCGTGCCAGAATCATCCCCGATTGAAATGCCAAGTTAGCTAGTAATACGGCCACCACCATGACAGATCTTTACATGGATTTTTCCAAACTCTATTTTCGTCGAAAATATGATTGTGTGTGCACGGAAGCATGATTTTTTGTGTCGATAATACTTTTTGGTATGAATGTGTGCAAATGTTGATATAACTAGTATATACACCTAGAGGGGGGTGAATAGGTTTAAAAACAATTTATCGATATACGAAAACAATACTAGGCAAACAATAGAACAGAAGTTCTTCAAGACAGATTATGATCAAAGTAAAAAGAGAGTAGGGAAGAGAAAATTGAACACAGGGTTTATAGTGGTTCAGCTTATTCCAAGCCTACGTCCACTCTTCCTCACTGACAGCCTACCGGCTGGATTTCACTATAAACAAGAGAGATGTTACAGCAATGCTTTCTCTTGATTTCACAGTGTAGATACTCTACCACACTTCCTCAAGATATCTCAAAATATAGTCTCTCTTTTGCGTACAAGATTTCGCTCTGTAATAGACAAAGAACAAGGAGCTTCAGACTTTGAAATTCTTCTATCGCGCGTACTCCGAAACAACTCGAACATCTTCCTTATATACTCATTTATGCCATCATACCCGTTGACACTTACCAAAGGAATTCTTCCAATCTTTCCGTTGGACAGAATCAATTAGAAAGATTACTCGAGCTATTAAAGGAACATAACGATAGCCCATCAATCCTGCTTGCCCATACAATCAGGATTTCGGTTTCCATAAGTAGAACCTTCCAAGTATACTTCGCCAATCAACGGATCTCTAAAATCAATCTTGATGTTGACTAAAGTAATCCATTGTGTCATATCTAGCCAAGAGATATTCGTTAGACGACAAGATCTAATCCTTAACGAAACGCACAGTCCTGGATAGACCTTCTTTGACAACTACAAACTGTCAATGAGAATAGACTTTGAGTCTTGAGTCTGATAGTCTGAAGGTCTTCAGACTTTAAATGGTAGAGTCTGCAAGTCTTCAGACTTTAAATGGTCGAGTCTCAAGACTTCAGACTTTAAATGGTAGAGTCTGCAAGTCTTCAGACTTTAAATGGTAGAGTCTGCAAGACTTCAGACTAGACTGATGAAAACGTTTTTTCAGTTTCGAAATATTCCAGAAAGATTTCTCCAACAAATGTATGTGTGTGTGACATATTTGATAGAGGATGGACAAGGGACAAGGTAGGATGATTCAAGAAAATAGGTCATGGGATATGGGGAAAATAGTTTGATAGATAAAGAAACTAGTTTTGATGGAGGTGTTGGTGGAGGAGCATCTTGGTATGGAGTTTTAAGCTCATCTCCCCACACTCACAACATGAATGGATGGAAGCCATTTATAGGCAATCTCCACCAACTCAGCATTATAACTGCCTTAGAAGATAGCTTAAACACAGATGTAATTTTTTTTGACCTTTTGTTAGCCACTTATTTTGACTAAGCTAAGCTTTTGTTATTCAATTTTGACGCTAGATAGTCTTCAGCAACTTTCTATCGATGAGACGTTTTGCCTATTGTTTCTTTTGCTGTTGCTTGCTTGCATTCCCACATAAGTCTTCAAGGTTTAGCTAGCAACCACCATTCTCAACAATTCTAGACAAGTGTGAAAGTGCTAGTATTACCGCTTAGAGATTGGTGAATAGGTGTAAAAACAAATTTGAAAAATAAAAGTAATAAAATTTATTTTCTCAAACAAAGTCTGATTAACACTAGACTTTTGAGTTCAATTCATACTCAAATAAGATATTTTGGAATTTATCAGAACATAGAAAAATATCGCAACGACCAAATTAAAGGAGTTAAGGGAAGAGAAAATTGAACACATAATTTATAATGGTTCAGCTTAGATTAAGCCTACGTCCACTCTCCCACGCTGACAGTCTTCTGGCTGGATTTCACTATGGAATCAAAAGAGAATTACATCGATTTGAGTATGATCACTTAGTGAAGAGTTTTTTTCTCTCTCACTAAGGGCGCGTTTGGTAACGTTTATGTTTCGGGGAATAATTTTTGAACAGAAATAGTTTTTATTGTTTCCGTTCCTGGAAACAATTTCTAAGTATAAGAACGCGCTTGGTAACTGCAAAAAATTTCTATTTCAGGAATAGAAATGCGTTTGGTAAACTTGTATAATTTTGTTGTTTCTTTTAATATTTCAATATTTTTCCTTTTTTTTTTCCTTCTTTCTCTTTGTGGCCGGTCACCAACTATGGCAGCAGCCGGCGACTGGCTGAGTGAGCTTGCTGGAGCCTCGCTAGGCCACTGCGAGGCTCGGTCATGCCAAATCTAAGCGAGGCTGAGCTTTGCTAGTGGCCTTGGTGGCTAGGTGAGCCTCGGGCCAGTGAGATTTGGCCTTGCCAGGCCAGGGCGAGGCTGACCTCGTGCCGCCTGGGCGAGGTTGAGCCTCGTCGATGGCCTCGCGAGTCTCGCCCGCGAGACCATCGACGAGGCTCAACCTCGCCCGGGCGGCACGAGGTCGCCTCACCTCGGCCTAGCGAGGCCGAGCCTTGTCGGTGGTTAGGTGAGCTCGGCCTCGCTAGATCTGGGCGAGGTAGACCTCGCCCAGCCTAGGTGAGGCTGAGCCTTGCCCAGCCATGGCGAGGCTCGGCATCTCTAGGGGTCGGCGACACTCCGGCGAGGTCGCTAGCCCTTGTCTGGCCGGTGGCCGGTGTCGACTATGGCCAAGCCGGTGACCGGCCAAAAGGAAGAAGAGGAAGAAAAGAAAAAGAAGAAAAAAAGAGGAGAGACAAAAATTGTTTCTCGTAATTGTTCCCGGAAACAAGAAACAACTTTTTTCTACTTTTTATTTTTGTTCCAAATCGGTTCCCGGGAACAAAAAAGTAAATTTTTCCTTCTCGGGAACAAAATTTTTACCAAAAATGTTTTTGTTATTTTTTTATTCCTTGGAACAAAAGAATAGAAAATTTTGTTCCGGGGAACAAAAGCAAAATTTGCCAAACAGGCCTAAGTCACTCCTTTGTGTTTTTCTCTCTTTGAGTACAGTTGTAAGCGCAATCGATGAAGAACAAGTGATTTGGTAACTTCAGACTTTGGAATTTTAATTCTCACGCTCTTTCTCAAATGTACCGAATGATCTCCTTAAATACTCCTCTATGCCTTTTTAACCGTTGACACTTTCCAGAGGAATTTCTTCCAATCAACCCGTTGGACATAATCAATCAAGGAAATCTTGTAGCCGTTTGAAGATTGAGGTGAAAATTCGATGATCTTGGTCGCCCATACAATCAGAATCTAGGTTTCCATAAGTAGATGCTTCCTAAAAAGGAACTTGTCTTCGAAATTGATTTCATCAACATATTTAGAAAAGATAAGTGAGATTCTCTGCCAAAAAGCCAAATATGTCTTGATCATACTGAACCATAGTTGGAAAATCAATAAGCCTGAGTCTGATTATGTCTTCATTTTAGACTTGGGTTCAATTTGTATCTTCGTCAGAGTGGGAAAGACTTCTGATGTAAAAAGACTTTGACATCATTCCACATAAGTACTATATTCCTCAGAATAAAAATAAGAGAATGAAAGTTTTGTCAACTTCAAAACCAAATAGGAGTTTTCTCAACAATCTTCCCATTTTTTTATGGTGACAAAACTTTCATGCATATTTAATCATCGTATGAAATTATATCCTGCAAAACAGCACTTTAGCAACACATGATAAAAAAATAGACCATAAAGATAATGAATAACATAGTAGTCTGCATCCACAAAACACATCAGTCTTATCAGTTCTGCAAAACACATACCAATACCAATTAAAGTTCAAACATAGTTCAAACATAAGAACATAAGTTCAAGCACTACAAGTTTAAGTTCAAAACACAATCACAAAACCAACACCACCAAAAAAAAAAAAAAAAATTCAATTTGCCGAAATTCTTTAAATCTGCATAAACTCTTCCCCTTTTTGTCAGCAGCAAAAAAATAAAGTCAATGATTTATAAAAAGAGGTTGAGTCGAAAAAGATCAAGGATGTCTGGGAACACGAACAAGTTGGAAATCCTCCAAAGACTGCACGGTCTCCTCAAGCTTATCCAGGCACTGATGATAAACAGCCTCCACTTTTGCCACAGTCTGTGAAGCCTGCTAATTCAAAGTTTGAACCTGAGTGTCAAGAGATTGTACCTTGCCCGTAAGGAATTACAAGGTAGATCCGAGAGCAGTATATAACTTATGAATTTCAAACTCCATAGCATATTGCTGTGCCTTAATCTCCAAGAGGAGTTCTACTATCCAAGGATAATTTGCTTCCGGTTCTGTTTGGGCACTAGCTTCAGCGAATTACACCTGTGGAGTATCCATAAGGGAAGGAACATCAACTTGAACGTGTGTAGTTTGTTGCTTCCCCTGAATAGTAGTTCCTTTCTCTAGACCTTCAGGTGAGACTTCAGGAAAATGAGATACAAATACATCTTCAGCATCAGGAGGGGATTGACTGATGCTATCACGAGTAGTAGGTTCAACAATGAGAGTTTTCTCACCTACTCCCCTTGTTTTAGTGCCTTCAGGCTGAGGGGTAACTTCTTCCTCTTGAATCTTTTCTTTTCTAGCACGAGTTTGCTTATCAGTTACAGTCTCCTCAATTTCCGGGGCATCAACTTCCCTAGTATCTTCTCCTTCCTTGTCAGTCTCATCCTGTTCTAGGTTCACACTAGCATCTCCATCCGAGTCATCACCGTCAGTCTCTTTCACTTCAGTCTCTTGTGCATCATTCTCTTCTTTTGGTTCCTTCTCAGTTTCATCTTCATCTTCATCTTCATCTTCTCCTTCTGACTCAACAAAACCTTGAAGATTATGCAAGGCCATGGCAGATATTGTTAAATCATTATCTTCCTCTATTTCATCCTGCATAAGGATAGATCTTTTTCTCTTTGGTGTCCTCGAAACAACACTCTTTCCTTTGCGTTTCTTCTCAACAGCAGATCCTTACCTGATTTTGCTAGCAGATTCTTTCTTAAACGATCTAGTGTTGCAGAGAAATCTTTCAATCACATTTTTGAAATCATTTTCAGTCCAATTTGTATTGGAGCAAGTGTTATGGAGCGAAGCTGAGATGGTGGTTGTATCTGAAAGTGTTTGAAGAGTCTAGTTATCAATGCAGAGTATGGCAATTGTCCTTTTTCTTTCATGACTGTTCTGTACATATGCAGAATGATGGTGTGAGGGAGTGAAAAAGTAACACCATTACAGATCGCCCACATCATCTTTGCTTCAAATCTGGATACATCAGTTTTTGAGGCTGCTTTGGGTCTGATGCAATTGATAACTATCTTGTGTAGCAAGATATTCAAAGCAAGCATTCTAAAATAAGTAATATTGCCACTAGGAATCCTGTCACATACTAGAAACCTTGTGGCCTTAGGCCTTCTCACTAAAATGGGGGTTGCATCCTGAGTAACTTCTTCATCTCTAGAGCGGCGAGGAGAGCTCCGAGGATGGCGAGGAGAGCTCCGAGGTGAATCTTCTCTGGTCAGATCAAAATGAGTTGGTCCTTTAGGAACATTTCGAGGCCCGCTACTAGCAATACAATTAGATTTCCTTTGGAGCGACATTGAAGCAGACTTGGAGGACATTGAAGCAGACTTGGAGGACTTCAATGACATGTTTGTGTAGGATTGAGTAGGAAATTTACATAAAGTTTGAGAGAGGATTCAAGAGAGATGAGGGTTTGAGAGTTAGGGTTTGAAAGCAACTGCAATCGTAAGGAAAATTTCGAGAGATTTAAAGAAATTGAAATAAGGCAACTGAACCGCCATAAATGAAAATACCTTTTCAACAAATTCAAAAAGATAATTGTCAATAATAAATCCAAAAAATCAGCAAAGAAATTTCAATAAAAAAGCCAAGCGGTAAGTTAAGAATAAACATACCTGTTCATTTCGAAAAGAAACTTACGCGCCAAAAATTTAAAATATAACTACCTGAGTCTTGAAGATTTTCAGACAAATGCAAATACCTCATGTTGATCTGTTGAGTCTGCACGATTATAGACTTTAGTTAGATGGAAGAGTGATATTCAGCTTTTCACGAATGGACTCAAATAAGCCTTTCTACAAAGGTTTAGTAAAAATATATGCTAGTTGATTCTTTGAATCAATGAATTGAACATTGATCTCGCCATTTTGAACATGATCTCTAATGAAGTGATGATGAATTTCAATGTGTTTTGCTCTTGAGTGAAGAATTGATTTTTGGTAAGATTGATAGCATTTGTGTTGTCACAGATGATTTCAGTGCATGATTCTTCTATTCCAAAATCTCTTAGTTGCTATCTGATCCATAGAATTTGTGAACAGCAACTTCCAAGAGCAATATACTCTGCTTCTGCTGTTGAAAGAGCCACAGTATTCTACTTTCTTAAAAACCAGGACATTAACATTTGTCCCAGCAGTTGACATGTCCTTAAGGTACTTTTCCTGTCAACTCTACAACCAGCCAAATCAGCATTAGAGTAACCAAGTAAAGTAAAGTCTCCTCCTTTTGGATACCACAGACCTAGCTTTGGATAAGTCGCAATATATTTTATGATACGTTTAACAGTACTAAGGTGTGACTCTTTGGGATCAGATTGAAATCTAGAACATATACACACACTGAATAAAATATCCGATCTAGAAGTAGTTAGATAAAGAAGTGAACTAATCATGCTTCTGTATAGCTTTTGGTCGACTTTCTTTCCACCTTCATCTTTGTCAAGCTTTGAAGAACTTGACATAGGAGTCTATGTTTTCTTGCAGTTTTCCATTACAAACTTCTTGATAACATCTCTGACATATTTCTCTTGATAAATAAATATTCCTTTCTTCGATTGCCTGACTTGTAGACCCATAAAGAAAGTTTAATCTCCCATCATACTCATTTCAAATTCTTCCTACATAGACTTTGAAAATTTCTTGCACAAACTTTCGTTAGAAGATCCAAAGATTATATCATTTACATATATTTGAACGAGTAGGAAATCTTTTTCTTCATTTTTGATTAACAAGGTTGTGTCAACTTTTCCTTTCTCAAAACTATTATTTATCAAAAACTTACTTAGTTTCTCATACCAAGCTCAAGGTGCCTGTTTCAAACCGTACAACGCCTTTTTCAGTTTGTTGACAAAATCTGATTTTCTGGGATCTTCAAATCTTGGTGGTTGTTCTGCATAGACTTCTTCTTGTATAAATCCATTAAGGAAAGCACTCTTGACGTCCATCTGGAATAACCTGAAATTATGAAAACATGCATATGTGAGTAGTAGTCTAATTGCTTCTAACCTGGCTACAGGTGCATAAGTCTCATTATAGTCTATTACTTCCTCCTGCATGTATCCTTTTGCAACAAGCCTTGCTTTGTTTCTAGTTACTTTGCCATTTTCATCCATCTTGAACCTGAAAACCCACTTCGTTCCACTTAGTTTGGACATTTGTATAAGCAAACTATTGGAAGTATAGTATAATATGGAGATAGGTCTCCTTACCCCTACCAAGACATTTGTCTTTTTGCTTGTAATGTAATAAACTTGTGAGCTCATATATGGTATAAATAAAAGAAGCTTAAGTATGTTGGTTATATTTGTAAGGTTTTAAATATTAAAGGAATATTCGTAAATGTTTAATTTTGCTTCCACATGTTAAAAGAGGGTAATAATTCAAGAAACACACGTTCGGTGACGTCCTGGGCGTCACACATGTGGCCGGAAGTCCCTTTCATTAGTAGTGACCATGTTATGGTCCAAATGGGTTTGATTATCTAGAATCAATTACTAGAATTTGCTTTTGAGGTTGTTTTATTCTTCAGGCTTTTCGCCCTGCTGATTAATTTGTGGGCTGCAATGCTTTTTTGTTATATAACCTTATGTGAGAAAATAAGAATTTTTTCGTAGAGGTTGTTAATTTGTTCATCCCTAATTTGGTTAAGACCACTCATTATCTCATCCTTTAGTTAACAAACTGGTATATTTGCTCTAGAAAGTTGGGCACCCCAATTCGCTGAACCGCGTTCATTATCTCATTCTTTGCTTACCAAACTAGTATATTTGCTCTATCAAAGCAGGCAACCCCTCCGCCATCTTAATTTTCTTTTATCCCACCAGCTAATGTGATGTGTTCTCCAGCTTAGCTTCAAAGCACTTTCCATTCTCTCCGAATATTTGAGAAAGTATTTAGTGGTTAGATATCATCACGTCGGTTGACGTGGTATATATTATTGTACGAAAGTCAATAAAATATTGACACGTGTTCATGACGTGACATGTAAAATAAAATAAAATAAAAACAAAACTTTGTTTTTAATTTTTTCTGTCTCCTCTTCCTCCTCCATCTAGTGCCATCTCCTTCGTTCGGTCACTCGCGACTCACCGACGCTGCGTCGAAGCCAACCACTGCTACTCATCGAACGAGCCGTCGTTGCTTGTGGCCTTCCATAAACAGAGCACCGCCGCGTCCATATATGTCCCCTGTTTTTCCTTTTTTGTTCGAATAAAGTTTCAATGGGCATGAAACTTTTGCATTTTCTCGACAGCCACGGCCTCAGATTTGGTGTTCATCCTGGAGATGGCCATCGGCCTTCCTTTGTTTTTATTTTTTCGTTTGGAATGAAGCTTCCTTAGCGCGTACGATGAAAATTTTGGGTTTTTCTCGATGAGCCGTGGAATCAGATTTGGAGCTCGTCTTGGAGATGGACCATCAGTAACTTACCCCAGATATAGAGAGGGAGCCCTTCGTCGGGAAGATTGAGCCCAATGACGAATTCCACAAAGCTAGATCTGGATCGACAAGCAAAGCCATGGACAAGCAAGAAGACGGAGCTATGGACCGGCGGTGCTCTATGGATTTAAGGCCGCAAGCGATGATGGCTTGTTTCACGAGTAGTAGCGGTCAGCTTTGACGCAGCGCCAGTGAGTCATCGGTGACCGAACGAAGGAGATGGCCGTAAATGGAGAAGGAAGAGGAGAGGAAAAAAAAAAAATAGTAAAAACAAAGTTTTTATTTATATTTTTTTTATTTACTTGCAATGTCATGAACACATGTTGATTTTTTATTGGCTTTCAATACAAAAACATATGCCACGTCAGCCTATGACGTGGTGGTATGTAACCACTTTATAATTTCTCGAATATTCGAAGAGAATGGAAAGCACTTTGAAGCTGGGTTAGAGAATGCAACATATTCAAGTGGTGGGTTAACAAAAAAGGGAGATGATCAAGGAGGTGCCTACTTTTCCAAAGCAAATATACCGGTTTGTTAGTCGAAGAATGAGATAAGGAGCAGTGTTTAGCAAATTGGGGATGAACAAATTAACAACCTTCAAGAAAAAGTCTCATTTTCTCAAATAAGACTATATAACAAGAAAGGATTCACCCTATCAATTAACATTAAGGCGAGTAGCCTCGAAAGCAAATTCCATTATTCAATTTTAGATAATCACAACACATTCTGACCATAACATGGCCACTGCCAATGAGAGGGACTTCCGTCCACGTGGACGACAAGAAGATGATAGGGAAGAAAATAGAGTTTGGCAAAAATCCATGCAGAAGTCTGTCATGCTAGTGGCCATATTACTTGCCACTATGGCCTTTCAAGCAAGGATGAATCCATTGAGAGGAATCTGACAAGATGATTCCAATGCCGAAAAGCATTATACAGCGGATATAACTATAATGGCGCGTAAGTCTCCCGACGGCAAGAAAATGAGAAGGACTTAAGTGAGTTTTTTTGGCCAAGCTTTCTTTTATTCCCTCTCATTTTATTGTCCTCTCATTAAGTCCCCGTCGGGACTTTTGTCGTCGTTGGGACATCGTCGACGAAGTAGAGCTGGTTCCCAGGGGGGCGGTCGCAGTGGAAGATGAGGGTGGGGCCGTGGGAGGATGCTGCACAATGTAGGTGGAGCTGGAGGACAAATGGGTTTCGCGCCAGGGCTCGCCACGGGTGGTACATGAACTGGGCTCGAAATAGAGACGGCGTGCGGAGCCTCAAGAGGATGTGGACGACGATCTTCCGTGGGAGAGCATTGACGGTGACGCCATGTGACAGCGACGTCATGTGCGAGTGGTCTCCCGGACAATCGTTTCATCCGTTCTTGCTCTGCGAATCGGAGCCTGGTTTTGATTCCATGGAGGAGGGGTTGGTATCAAAAGCCCCTCTCATTAACGGTGGCCATGTTATGCTCTACCCTTTCCTTCGATTGCTTTCCTTTTTGGCCTGGAATGGAATTTGTTTTTGAGGCTGCTTGCCTTGATGTTAATTTACAGAGTGAGTGCTTTCTTGTTAGAGTCTTATTTGAGAGAATGTGACTCTGGTTCATCTGTGCCCCCTCTTTTTCTTGGAGGTTGTTAATTTGTTCACCCCCAATTTATTGAACTCCCAACTCATTATCTCATTTTTCGTTGACAAAACCAGTATATTTGCTCTGGAAAAGCGAGCACCCCCAGCCATCTTCCTTTTCTGTTATCCCACCACTTGATTATGTTACGTTCCCTAACTTAACTTCAAAGCGCTTTGGATTCCGCTTCGCTCGCCTACCTTTTCTCTGGTGAGCGAAGAAAGTGAATGGCAAAGGAGAGTCAGGGCTCATTGGGAAGCTTTTTATGGAAAAATAATCTCTACTCATGAGGAAGAGGAATATGTACCTGAAACTCCCATCCAGTCATCTAATCTTGAGATCGTGGGCTGGAAAGGACCTAAGACCACTGCTGGGCCTGCTCGAAGCAAAAAAAGGGCAGAAAACCCATCATTGAATGAGCACAGAGAAGAAGATAGAAGGGATCCAGCAGTTAAAACAGGGAATGGGAAACAACCACTGTACTTGCTAGATTCGATTGATGAAGGACTGATTGAAACAGGAGGAAGTAACAGGAAGGGATCAAAGCTTCTAAGAGCAAAAAAACAGAAGAAGGTTGAGGGGTCGAGTCTGTTAATAATCGATGAAATGGAGTTACTAGAGACACCTATCCAGCTAGTGAAAGAAGGGAATGAAAGGGCTTTGGTGGCTAGCCCTAATAAGCCACCGATGACATCATGAGGAATTTGAGTTGGAACTGTTAGGGGCTGGGCAACCCCCTGACGTTCCAGGAGCTTCGAGCCTTAGTGGCTCTTGAAATGCCTAATATGGTTTTCTTGATGGAAACCAAAAACAAGGAAACATTGGTGGAAAGGGTGAGAATGAGACTAAATTACCCAAAGTCGTTCTTTGTGCAACCAATAGGAATTGTGGGAGGATTGGCACTAATGTGGAGTAATGAGTTTCAAGTGAAAGTGAAATGCAGCTCACATCATTTTATAGACATGGAATGTGAAGATCCCACCAGTGGCTAGCTTATGAGGATTACTTTCCTTCATGCTTCAACAAATTTCCCAGGAGAGACTCCAGTTATGGCAACAACTTCGATGTTTTCATACATCTAATCGACTACCGTGGCTATGTATGGGGGACTTTAATGACATTCTGTATAATTGGGAGAAGGAAGGCAAAAGGGAGGCAGACTACCATCACATTGCAACCTTTCGAGATATGCTCAATGAATGCTCTTTAATTAATATTGATAGTAAAGGTTGCATGTACACGTGGTCAAACAATAGAGGAGGAGAAGAATTGATGAAAAAACGTTTAGATAGAGCCGTATGTACAATGGAATGGCGAGTTACCTTTCCAAATGCTGAAGTTCTACCTTTACCAGCAGTGGGGTCGGATCATAGCCCCCTTCTTCTCTCATTATATCCTGTTCATGGTCAAAGGAAAATAGTTTTCAGATTTGAAGCATATTGGCGAGAAGAAAAAGAATGCAGGGATGTTATTATGGACAGTTGGGCTGAGGATTATCAAGACCATAGAAGTTTTTCACAGAAAATTCACCAAGTAACAGAGGATTTAGTGGTATGGAGTAAAAAGAAGTTCTCTAATGCATCATATCAAATAAAGGGTCTCAAGAAGTGACTAACGGATATCACAAACAGCAATACCCGAGACCACAGCAGGGCAGAAATTCAGTAGCTAAAGGAAAGCATTGATCAACTATGGAGTCAGGAAGAGATGTATTGGGGACTAAGGTCCCAGATAAATTGGCTCCAATGGGGGGGATAAAAATACTAAGTATTTCCATGCCGCAACAATTCAAAGGAGGCAACGAAACAAAATAATAATGTTGAAGGTTGATGACCAGAATTGGAGCAGGGATTCCAAGGTGCTCAAACATCACATTGTGGATTACTATCGGTCTCTCTATGACTCGATGGGACCAGGGAATTTCCAAACCATATTAAATCAATGCCTAAAAGTAGTAACGGCAGAGATGAATGAATATTTGATGGCTGCCATATCGGAGGAAGAAGTGAAAGAAGCTATTTTCCAGCTTGGCACCCTAAAAGCTCCAGGACCAGATGGCCTAAATAGACAGTTTTACTAGCATTTCTGGGAAGATATAAACATGGATGTGGTGCTATTGGTCTAGAAATTTTTCGAGTCAAGCAACCTCAATCCCCTCCTCAACAAGACACACATTGCACTTATACCAAAAGTTAAAAATCCAGAAAGTATAAGCCAATTTAGACCAATCAGCTTATGTAACTTCAACTACAAAATTATATCGAAGGTTTTGGCAAATAGATTAAAGCCTTGGCTTCCATAGATCATTGCACATGAACAAAGTGCATTTGTTCAAGGTCGACAAATCCAAGACAATATCCTCATTGTCCAAGAAGTGTTGCATCAAATGAGGATAAAGAAGAGGAAAAAGAAATTCCAGGCAATATTGAAACCGGACATGCAGAAAGTATATGACAGAGTGGAATGGGACTTTCTTCGAATGAGCATGTTACAAATGGGATTTTGTGACCAATGGGTTCATTTAATCATGCGATGTGTGTCAACGGTTACTTTTAATGTGAAAATAAATGGAGAGCCAACGGAGTACTTCTCACCTACACGGGGAATTAGACAAGGAGATCTATTATCCCCCTATCTATTCATATTGATAGCCAATGTACTTTCTTGGATGATGCACAAAGCCATAGAGGATGGAAGTATCAAAGGGATTAAACTAAACAGGTATTGCCCTACCCTTTCCCACTTGCTATTTGCTGATGATGCTATTTTCTTTATGGATGGAATTATTAGAGAATGTCAAAGTTTGGCGGCTGTCTTAAATCAATATTGCTATGCGACGGGTCAAGCAATAAATCTGAACAAGTCAGGCATTTTCTTCAGCAATGGCTGTCCACCAGCTTTGAAGGGGAATATGGCCCAAGAAATGCGAGTGCCAAGCATTGACAAGACAGGGAAATACCTTGGGATACCATTCGAATGGGGTCAAACAAAGAAAGAAATGTTTGTGTGGATTCTAGCAAGAGTAAACATGAAGCTAGAGGGATGGAAAGAGAAATTCTTGTCTAAAGCTGGGAAAGAAATCTTGATTAAAACTGTTGTGCAAGCGTTGCCGCAATATGCAATGTCAATCTTTAAGATACCTATATCAGTTTGTCGAGCTATTGAACAAAGAATTGTAGCGTTCTGGTGGAAGTAGAATGAAGCCAAGAAAGGCATGCACTAGAAGAAATGGGAGGTTCTAAAGTCCAGGAAAGACAGGGGAGGGTTAGGTTTTAAAGATTTAATTACTTTCAACAAAGCATTGTTGGGAAAACAGGCGTGGCGATTATTCCAATCACCTTCAGCATTATGGAGTAAGATCCTAAGAGGCATATACTTCCCTAATGGAAACTTATGGAAAGCAAAAAGAGGTCAAAAACCATCTTAGGGATGGCAGAGCATCCTAATGGGATGGGATGCCATTGAACCGGGATTGCGATGGGCTGTGGGAGATGGGAAATCCATTAATATTCGACAAGATCACTGGTTGCCACAGGGCGTGCTAGGAGGCCTCGAAAATAGGGAAGATCCTCAAATGGTGGCTGAATTAATCGACGAGGATAGAAAGGAGTGGAAAGAACCGGTGCTGCACAATCTTTTTGAAATGAGAATTGTAAATGAAATCTTGTCTATACCTATCGCCATGCAGCCAAAGACAGATCAATTGATTTGGACAGGAAACAAGAATGGGAATTACACAGTCAAAAGCGGTTATAACAGCATGTACACCAAATCCATACAACAAGACAGCAATAGGACATAAACCTCATACCAGCCACCCCGAGTCCTATGGACACGAATATGGCACCTACCAACACCCCCCAAATTGAAAGTTTTTCTATGGAGCCTATGTCAAGATGCTATCCCAACAAAAGAGAAACTCTATCACAGAAGCATCTTACCTGACCCGCTATGTCCTCTCTGTTCCAAATTCCCTGAGATAATCGAGCATCTGTTCTTCTTATATAAAAAAATCAAGAGTGTATGGTCAGATCCAAGCTTAAACCTCAGCACCAGTAAACGAACTACCACTAGAATGGACAAATGGCTAGCATAATTTTTCGAAGCCAAGCTGTACTCACCGGACGTAGGGCTAGTGGCAAAGGTGCTATGGTAGATCAGGAAAACAAGAAACAACCAGATCTTCCCCAACAAGAAGCCATAACCAGAGGCCATAATTGTTACCGCCCTAGCACAAAATCGAAGCTTTAAGCGATGGAATCAGAGCACGATAAAAGGAAAAGTCAGCAACGCCGAACCCACTTGCGAGATGGACAGCGTCGGAAGGTAGAGCTCTGAAGATGAATGTCGACTGTTCGTGGGTGGAAGGAGCATCGCCCAGCTCGATTGCTGGTATTTTACGAGATTCCAGCGGTGTAATTGTTGATGGCTTCGTCAAAGAAATCCATACCTCTTCACCTTTGCAGGCGTAAACCCTAGCTCTGCTCCATGGACTACTTTTGCTGAAACATAAGGAAGAAACTCACGTGGGGAAAGTACACGAACAGAAGGAGTGTTCAGTTTGCGAAAGTGACTGTCGTGCGTTAGTGGAAGCTGTTCTGGGCCGGGCCGAGGAGTCATGGGCTGTGAAGGACTTAATCCACGAATGTAAACAAGTCTTGGCCCAAATGACATACGTAAGCATAGCCCATTGTTCGAGAGATGCAAATCAAGCCGCAGATTGGGTAACAAAAGCTTTCCGCCTTAAAACCCTTCCCTCAACTTGGAAGGGTGAAGCCCCGCAACCCCTTTGGAATATTTTGTGCTCTGATTTCAACTTGTCCTTTCCATGTAATTCTCTTTTTAAAGAATGAATGAAAGCATTACTTTCGACCAAAAGAAAGAAAAAAAAAAAGAAAGAAAAAAAAAAAGGAGAGTCGGGGCCAATTTCCTTTTGATGGGCTGAAGCTTTTTTTTTTTTTTTTTATTATTGATTTTCTTAGTTGCTTTATTAATTTTCTATCAGAAAAATGCAGATTTGAATTATGGGCAAAAGTTCAAGTGTCAATAATGAGGTCAATTTGAACCTTTCTCTCGACTCAACCTGACACGAGTTCCTGCAATCTAGCTCGAGGTGAGCTGGTGTGGCTGAGGTGGTTGAGAAGGAATTTTTTTTCCTGATTTTTCATTTTTTGTTTCGTCGCAACCTTCTTGGAGGTGAATCACCCAAGATAATGGATCATTAAGTCCGAAAACTTAGCATGGACCCTCCTAAGCCCTACCAATTGCAACTCGGTACTCAAAAAAACCTATTTAAACATGCAATTTTATTCAATTAGTAGCTGCCACTAATCAATTAGGGTTGATTAAAAACCCAAGTAAAGTATGGATGAAATTTCTACGAACCAGAGATTCAATAAGTTTGGGAACATGGTTACGCTAAATAATTTGACGCCATTTTGGTACTTATTTTCAAAAGAGTTATGTAGGCAGTTTTGGTTGATTTTAACCAAAGCCACTTACTTGCAAAGGGTTGGCTAGCACAATCAATAAAATAAAATCCAATAAACCTAAGCGATAAATCGTAAAAATTATGACTAACCTTATAGAAAAACAAACTACAACTTTATTAAAAAATGCACATACATGATTTATAAATGATACAAGATCTAATTCTTTATTTATTTATTTAAAAAAAAACTAAATATGTGCAATTTTAATCTAAATTTAATATGCATGATTTTTATTCTAATGACGTGTGACATGCAATTCGTATGACATAACTCTAAAGATAAACACTAATTAAGAAACTATCGCAACGTGTATGCAATCTGATTTACATGGCCCTAAATATGCAAGTGCTCATGACGTGAGATGAAAGACATAGTGAAGCTATATGCATATGCATGCTCTTTTTATGATTTTTCATATTTTTATTTTTATTTTTTATGATTAAAATAAGAAATTACTTCATATATATCATGGCCTAATTTGGGCTGAGGAATAATTAAAATCTGTTTCAACTTATGAAATTTCCTAAGTTTCTAGGTCATCCTAAACATGAAATAACCAACTAAAAAGCTAGTCCGACATGAAATACTGTGATCTAACCTATCATGCAATGCGATTATATATACATGTTTTTATAAGCTCACTAAAAATCAACATAGGCAATGTAATCGACAATAAAGAGCACATAATTTGCCCCAACTCAAGATGGAAATCAAAACAATAAAAAATCTGATCATGTTTGCTGCAGATATATTATTGATAATTAAAAATTTTCTTAACACAAGAACTTCATCTAATCAGGATAAACCTAATATCTCAAGAAAATCATGTTTGCTGCAGATATATTACAAATTAGGCAATTTAAATATTCAGAGATTAGGAAATAACCGTGATGGACTTTCTCCGGTTCTGACGGACAATCGGCGATGGCTTTCTGTCGCTAATAACAGCACCTGTACAAAGAGAAATTAGAGAACAGCCCCAAGAAAAAATCACGTCCCGATGTGGGGTGTAATTTGGCCGAGGGTGAACGACAACAGAGAACCGGTATCGGAGCAGCCACGTCAAACTCACAGCAACATTGGTTCGTCCAGTAACAAAAGTGATAAAAATCGGTCAACGAAACCACCGAGTTGACACAAAATTAGACGGTAACCCTAGGGCAACAGGAACCAGCAAATGATCTCCGGAAAACAGTGGTGGGGAGTGGCGGCTACTAAACTGGACAGCCAACAACAATCGGCAACAGCAGCAAAACTGGACAGCAAACTGACCACGGGCAGCAGCGGAGAAAGACAACGAACTGCAGTGGTGAACGGCGACGAACGACAGCAACACAGCAGCGACAAAAGACGATGAACAGCAGCGGTGAACAGTGAGGAACGACAGCGAACGACAGCAACGCAGCAGCAAACGAGTACGTCCTTGCGCGGGCCTCACTAGGTGTGAACGCCGAAACAAGGAGGCACGGTCTCAGACTCTCAGTAGGATGAACTCGCACGTTTACGGCAATAGGGTCTTCGTGTCTCTCTCTCAGGGCGTTTACAATGTCCTCTCTCTCTTTCTCTCTCTCAATGTATGCCCGCACGAGGACAACAAACCCAATCTTCTACGCTTTTACCTAAAATGCAATGTTTTATCCGCAAAGCATTCTTCCTTTGAATTTATTTTATCTCCTAATTGGCCATCTGTTTCAAATGATTAAAACTCCCGATGCCAAAATATCCTGTGAAATTATCCGCTTTTGCTATCCTGCAATATGATTGATGCAAATTAATAATTCTAAATGCAATACCAGGCAATTTTCCAATGTTTTTATTTAGGGGATCGAACCAACTCTAATTTTCTTATACAAAATAGCCAAAATTTAGATGTCAACATCTTTTGAATTGAATTCGTGTTATTATTGTTCTTTGGAAAGTTTGTGGTTTCTAGTTTTAAGACACACACTCAAATCACAATTTCAAAATTGGGATTCTAAATGAGGGGCCGGCTTGATGTTGGACGACTCAGGTGACCAAACCCGGATCAGCCTCAAAACAAAGTCCCGAAAGTTAATAATCGATATGACCCACCAGTTTTTTGTTTGATTTATCTCTCTCTATTTCTAAGAAAAATTTTGATTCAGATTTAGAGTCGGGATTTTTCCTTCATTTTAAACCCCATCGATCCAAGTCTCAACGAACGTCGCATACTGAAAGTCCACCGACAACATCTAGATAAGATTGATGATCGCTAAACTGATTTGATTCTTTTCAAACCTATCCATGAACATTGGCCTAGATACAAGGTTGCAGCCTCCCAGGTTTTGCACGATCAAGACTTTCAGCTTGTGTTGCCACGGAAGGGGAATTCTCTGTATTCATCTCACGTGTGTCTGGTGGGGGAACTTGCACTCTTGTCGTCCGGCGGAAAAGCACGCTCGTTTGAATCACAGTAGATAGACGGGTCAGCTCCATCTGAAGTGATTCGAGCGCTTTCTTGCTTGGACACGATGTTCCCCACATCTTCATTTTTTGCACGATCACATTACAGGGTTGCTCCTGGTTCTATCTCATCATGTACGTCTTCCTTGGGTGGAGACAACGAAGTGCATGAATATGAATTCGACATCAGATTCAATTCACATTCTCCTGCAAGAAACTCATGGAACTTTCGTTGATTCATTTGCATGAGAATTTTCAAATAACGACCCAAGCGCCTTGAATGGGTGGCAAATGAAATACAACATGACGACAGATATATGTTCAACCGACCGGTGGATAGTATCAGCGATACTCCTCATGAAACTCGCTCCCTGTACCCAAGAAAACACTAGGCTTGATCGTGGGTCGATCTCTATCTTTCGTGTAATCCCTTACGGAAGCAAAACATTTAGTCCCCAAAAGTCCAAAAGGCTTCGATAATCTGGTATTTTATGTAATAGCGCCTCAAATGAACTTCTAAGAAAGTTTCTGCGAAGGTAACCGATTAGTCAGCCCAAACCACGGTCCCAAAGGGTTTCACTCAAATTCTATCCGTAACTTCACCATGAAACAACCGTGTTAAGCCAAATTCTTCGATATTTCCTTGTTAACGCTCAAAGAGTCCATTTTGTTCAGGAGCTGTAGGACAAGCATGCTGAATTTTAATTCCCTGATGGATGTAAAATGAGCACGGAATTTACCATGCCCTCAATTTCAACGAGTAAGCTGAAACAGCTGACGACTCCAGGGCAACGCCTGTCCTAATCAGGGATTACGTTAGGTCAAGGATGTCTCCGAACTTTGACTCATGGTTTTTTTGCGAGGAGTAGCGGTAGGAGGGGGCATCGATTCTGAAAAACCCGATGGCGTCGTGTTTTGAGCCTTTAGTTGAATAAGCGAAAAACCATTTTGCTGATCATTGAAAACCAAGAGCTCGTTCAAATTTCAATTGTGACTTGGGAACGGGATGCCCCCTTTTGGACTTGGACGACGCTTCTTGCATGAGTTGCTGAATGGCTTTGATCGAATAAACTGTTCACAATAATAAGCTAGTGGATTAATACTATGAAAAATTAAACTAGTCCTTGTGACAAATTTATGATAAATTAATTTTTTGGGTCATCAAAAATCCCAAATTGGTACATGTATGGCATATTTACCATCCATTAACTTCCGTCAAATTTTATTATTAAATTGCTGAGTTGGATGATGTATGATAATTGACGTGATAAATTCACATGAAAATTTTTTAAGTTAATATCATGAAAAACCCACAATTGGTACATATATGACAAATTTATTCTAAACTAATTTTTGGAGTCATCAAAAACTCCAAATTAGTATCAGTGTGACACATTTACCTACTATTAACTTCCATCACATTTTATCATATAGTTACTGAATTGAATGATACATAGTAATAACTTAGTTGACGCGACAAGTCTTAGTAGAAACCCATAACGCTCTCTCTTTAATTCTTCAATTAGCCATATTTTGAAAATTTGAAAACAAATGGGGCTTCTCTCTCTCTCTCTCTCTCTCTCTCTCTCTCCCCCCCCCCCAAGTAGAGCACAAAAAATCCTAGATTGTCATCCTCTTCATTGATTCCTTCATCGTTTTTGTCTAAGGTCGTGGAAATTACAAACACCATTTAATGAGAACTCTTTAGTGACACTTTCAGTAATTCTAGTAGTGCTCTTCACAGAATGGCTTACCAAGTATCACTATATGGCCTAATCACTGTTTAATGTGCCATCTCATGTAAGAACATTAATGATGGATTAAGCCCTTGCAAGTTTCACTTGACCTTTTGTCAATACAGTCAATATTCTCTCTTCAAGGTGAGCATCACCAATGTTTTTTCATAGGTGATACGCATTAATTGCTAGAATTCTGAACTCCATTAAAAAAAAAGGTACTGAGCATTTGAGGTGATAACTTTTCTTGACAAATAGAGGTTGATGAACAAAGCAATCGGGCAATCGGGCAGAATTGTGATTTGCAATCAAGTTTATTTTCCAGATTTCTCTAACATCACCTCTATATCATCAATACCTATTTTTTTTTCCTTCTAACTCACTACAAAATTTTACCAAGTAAAGAGTTTTGCTATTAGAGTAAAATTAGTGCGCTCGGGATGTTGCCTACAAGTGCGGTGCCGGCAAGAAGCGGTGGGTAAAGTTCGCATCATGATATCAAATCTCATGTAATGATTATGATAAAGACCAAATGGGGTTGAGGAAGCTCCTTCAACGGCCGAGGCATAAAGGGAATGAAAGGAGCAAGACACGAGGAACCCTAGCCTAGAGTATAA
This sequence comes from Eucalyptus microcorys, assembly GCA_014182515.1. Classification (NCBI taxonomy): domain Eukaryota; kingdom Viridiplantae; phylum Streptophyta; class Magnoliopsida; order Myrtales; family Myrtaceae; genus Eucalyptus; species Eucalyptus microcorys. The sequence goes on from CM024569.1 coordinate 30,277,328, forward strand.
GTGGTGAGATCGAGTATCAAAAGAAGAGAGGAATTGAATAATGAGAGTGGAGAAGCTGTTCCTAGTTCGGGACTGATGGTGGAAAAGACCTTTTTTATGGCTGACCTAACTCTTGCTTCTCAAAACTTCCCTAACTCATTCTAGACCCCTGATTTTGTAAGATATAATGGAAAATCCACTTGCCCGGTTGTCAAAACTTCCGTAACTCATTCTAGACCCCTGATTTTGCAAGACATAATGGAAAATCCACATGCCCGGTTCTCAAAACTTCCCTAATTCATTCTAGCCCCAGATTTTGCAAGAAATAATGGAAAATCCACGTGGACGATTCTCAAAACTTCTGAGCTCGAGTTGGGTAAAATGCCACTAAGGAAGTGAGTTGATTGACGATTGATTGAATGATTGGAGCCAAAAGCGCCAGTTTTCCTTTTTCTCATTTTTCAAATGTTTGGTAGTGGCCACGAATTAAATCAAATCGAGTATGTCACCGTGCACGTTGCTCCTCCTCAAATGTAAGTCTAGGATTTCCACACACAATTATGTGATATCTATAGACATGGACAGTGTGAATTGTTGTTTTGTAGTACATATTATGTCGTCATGAAATATTGCGGTGGAGTGAAGCCTTGTGCACGTAGACGAAAGTGAATACGAAAGCGAATACGAAAGCGAATACGAAAGCGTCAATTTATATATCATTCATGAATTTTAGGTACACCGATGAACAAATGTCAATACGTGGCCTCATATGATTCAATAAATAAAATTCAGTAAAATCTAAGTACCCTAACGTCATTCTTGCAAACCGTGACAATCATGACTATTTTATGTGCATATGCTTACAAGTAACAATCTCATCTATGTTTTTCTTGGCGTATGATTTTATTACAGTTTCAAAACTATCCGTGGCGTTGTTCCTATTAGATACGATGTATAAGAGTGATTCATCCACTGATGGTTAAAAAGAAATAAAAAATTAAAAAAAAAAACTATATTGGGATATATCATTGAATCAAATGGATCAATTATAATGGGTGAAGGGACTACTTCCACTATAAGTTCATCATGGATTAGCTCCAGACAATTTCATCCTCATCGTATATAGAAGGTAGGGAGAGAACTTATGTTTTTATACGAAATCGTCCGAGCTTTAGGAGTTAATCTTGGACGCAAATCTTTAAGCTCTCAAATGACAATATCATCAACTACCATTAACAAGACATTCAGAACTTCAAGATGAAATAACAAATTATGGAGCCTTGCACATGTAACTCGAAAGACATATAAATCGTTATGAAATACCTGAGTCAACAAAAAACGTTAAAATTCAAAATTTGAATCAAATCAATAGGACCATGAAATTAGAAGTGATATTGATTAATATCTTTAAAGAAAGGGGAAAAAAAGATGTATGTGAAAAACTTGTACATCATATCCGATGGGTCTTTCGAGTTTGACTGTCAAGAAGAAAGAGGAATAGAGTAATAGCAGTGAAGAAGCTTTTCCTATTTCATAAGTGATGGGGAGAAAAGACTTTCTACGGCTGGTCGATTGGAATGTTTACCTAACTTAACTACCCAAAAATGGAAATATGATTTCTTCGAGGTGATCTACAACATAAAGTATTTTTATTTGTAATTTGGGTAGTGTAAAAAAAAGTTGTCCTTTTGATAGAGTCGAGGCACTTACTATACAATTTGATTTAGACACTTGCAAATCAAAGTTTCATTTCATATCTGCTTGTTCATCCCATAAAATACTTTTGGCTCTGATTGGGGCTCTTTAATCCAATAGCTGAGAATAGATAAAAAAAATTAAGTTCCCAGCATTTGCACAAATCTTAGAGCTAAAATATTATTGAAACTGTTGAGAGCACGCAATAAAATTCTGATACTTTTTGCTAAAGAGATCATCAAGAGGGAGTCTAAGTCCACACCTGTCAACATATTCAATTGGTTTCACCTTCACTCAAAAATTTAAATTAATAAGTTATAAGTCAACTAAGACATATTAATTGCTCAACACCATATTAATTCTCTAATTTGAGACTTCTTTCTAAATTCATTCCAATAGAAATGATATGAACTTCATATACTATCACACCCTTGGGATGGATTCGGACGAGCCTAAGGATAAGGGGTGAGTGATAACAATGGATTTAGCGGACTCATAAATGCGTCGAACTTCATATACTCTCACACCCTTGGGATGGATTCGGACGAGCCTAAGGATGAGGGGTGAGTGATAACAATGGATTTAGCGGACTAATAAATGCGTGTTATGTCTCCCCACAATACTTGACGGCTGAATTATGATACGTAACGGGGCTCTCTAGTCAAATATACTTTTTTTGTGCAATGTTTCACGTCAACCTCTCCCGACGTGTGATCTCCATACGAGACCCCCACTTTGAAACCATCCTCTTGGAGGGATCAGCGGTGAAACCACTATCCAAGAACTTAGAGACCATTGGCCTATAAGGATGGTTTTATCATTATATGTCGGCATTATTGCCACTTGTCATGACGTGCAATCACTTCTCTCGACACATTATCATTTTAAACACTAGACAACCACTTGCTGACCAACACCCGATGGCTTGGATCATCTTCACCAATAGGTCAACAACTTAAGTAGGTTTTTCATCCTCACTATTTAAACATCATAATACAAACTCTACTCAAATTAAGTTAAGCAACGGACGGTCACTCAGAATAAAAACTTCGGACGTGTTAATCTGTATTTGTTGGTGTGTGTCCATCACGAGATGGGAGTTTCGACAAATTCATCAAGAACAGATCATGCTTCAAAAGTCCGAATATGCACGGCGACTTTTCTCACTAGCCGAATCCCAAAGTTTTGTAGTGTCTAACACAATTGAGTGAAGATAAGTAAACCATCGAATTCATTTTCAGAGGCTACATTTTGAAGCACGAGTCGTCCCAAGACATTAGTGCTTTTTATCTGCCCAGCTATAGCTAATACCATTAGACCCATGAGTTGTAAACTTAGGCCCATGGATCTTGTAGTGTGTCTATTTCTAAGAGATTGCACACACAAACAGATAAAAAGAGAGAGAGGGGTTAGAATTTTCTCCAAAACAAGGTTGTTTTGCGTCCAAAAATTGAAGGCACAACCGGGAGTTTCTATTTGTTCTTTTACAAGGTTGTACCGGGCTTCCAGGAAAGTTGCGTTTGTTCTTTTAGAGAGAGAGAGAGAGGTTAGCAACATGCTTTGTAATTTGAAGATTGGTGATGTAATAAATTGTAGGCGGGCGAGCTTTTGTACTTGTATGTTCGTGGTGTGGTTGAATCTTGTACACTGATTAAAGTTGACTACCGGATTTCGTTGCACCGTGATTCTTCCCCTTTTACATTGAAAGGGCTTCCTCTTACATTAAAAGGGCTTTCCAAATAAATATTGGCGTCATTATTCCTTTTGAATCCGCTCTTTGTGCTTTCATTGTCTTATTGAGGTTGTTGTTGAGTAAATATCTCAAACAGTTACGGAAGGTTCTCGTTTCATAACAATTTCTCCCCATAACTTCTGTTTACATATATAAATGAGTGGCTGAACAAACTCTGGAGTTGCAAATTATGGTATTTAAATGCTAGACTTCAAGTCTTTACAAGATTCAAATCATTTTAGACCCCCTTTACTGTTGCAAGAAACAATAGAAAATCGGCACGTACGGTTCTCGAAACATCTTCTCTCAAGTAGGCTAAAATACCCCTAGCGAGGTAAATTGATAGATGATCGATTGAATGATCGGAGTCAAAAGCGTGAGTGATCCTTTTCTCACTTTTCAAATGTTCTGTAGTGAACCCAACTCAAATCAAATCAAGTATCTGCATGTTGTTTCAATACAAATGTAAGTGTAGGGTCTTCGCACACAATTATGAGATATTATTGAGAAAATGACCAAAAAAAACTCTAAATTTATTGTGCTTATATAAATTCAGTTTTAAATCTTTTAATCAAGTTGATTTAACCTTAAATTTTTTGACGATTTGCCAATTCAATTATAAATTAATCATTTATGCCAATTTAGTCATAAATCTTTTGATGATTTATCAATTTAATCATAAAATTTTTTTGACTATTCTTCAATTTAGTCCTTCTGATCTAGACAACATCGACTATTCTATGAGACATGGTCGGTACTGAGATTGATTATTTTATAAATTTTAGTTATTTATAGAATTTTTTGAATTTTTTTTAATTATTCTTTTCTTTTCTTTTTCTTTTTTCTTCTAACCTTAGGCCCTCGCCTATTGGCCGACAAGGGCATTGCAGCCCTCTCTTGGATCTGGGTGATGGCCCATGCCCTTGCCTTGACCGGCAAACTCATTGGCCTAGGGTTAGGAAAAAAAAAAAGAGAAAAAAATAAAAAGAAGAAATAAAGAAATAAAGAATAAAAATTTTAAAAAAAAATTAACGTTGGTCATTTAGTTGTGCCACATAGGATAGTTCAAGACTAAATTCATAGAATATCAGAAATTTTATAATTAAATTGGCATAATTGAAAAGTTTATGATTAAATTGGCAAATCATCAAAATGCTTAGGAATAAATTAGTACAATCAAATGTTTAAATTTGAATTAACTGTCATACAATCTATTTATACTTTTTTCAAGTAATTTCCCCTCATAATGAGATGAATTCATTATAAAGTGTGGAGGGACCAAACATGAACTACCCAAAAAGAAACAAGAAGGAAAGTGAGACCTGCAAGAAAAAAAAAGAAGAAACAAAATAAAAAGAGTTGACCAAACAAAACCACTTTACCGACTAAAAAAAAACAACAAAACAAATTTTGTAGAATTTTAATGAAAGTGATGGGCTATACAAGAGATAGGGGAAAAGTACCAAAAAAGTCCTAAACCTATTACATTAGTACCAATTCAGTCCTAAACTTTTTAATTGGACTAATTCAGTTCTAAACCTTTTTACATCAGTACCAATTCCGTCTATCCGGCCAATTTTGGTCTGCTGGCGCTAACGTGGACATCGGCCGGTGACCATACGTTGACGTGGCAATTTTTAAATATATTTTTATTTTATTTTTTGATTTTTTTTTTTTTTTTTTTTTCGTCATTTTTCTTTTCTTTTTCCTTTTCTTTTCTTCCTTCCTCCTCCTTAGACTATTCTAGTGGTAGCCAGCAAGGGTCATGGCCTCGCCCGGCCTCTCCCAAGGCCGCCAACGAGGTAGCTTCGCCCGGATCCACGCAAGGCTAGCCTCGCCTTGGCCTTGCCGCGGGCAAAGGCGGCCATCACTAGGCCGGAATAGTCCAAGGAGGAAGAAGGAAGAAAAGAAAAGGAAAAAGAAAAGAAAAAAGAAAAAATTAACAAAAATTCAAAAAAATATTTAAAAATTGCCACGTCAACGTCTCGGTCACTAGCCGATATCCACGTCAACACCGATAGGCCAAAATTAGCCTGATGGACTGAATTGGTACCGATGTAAAAATGTTTAGAATTGAATTGGTCCAATTGAAAAATTTATGACTGAATTGAACTGGTACTAATGCAATAGGTTTAGGATTTTTTTGATACTTTTCCCCCAGAGATAGTACGGTCAAAATACAAAGAAATGGGAGTATCTAAACTAAAGAATGAGTGAATAAAGCGTGTTTCAAGATAAAACAATCCTTTTTTTATATATATATAAGAGGGCTAGCATCATTTCACAGTCTCCTCGTAATATCACAATCGGCAAGATTAATAATCTCTAAATAAGATTTTTTTTTGCTCAAGGTGATGATCTCGCTCGTGCATATTTGATTGAGATTAAGTATTCTCTTTTGATGTAGTTAGGCAACAAGCATTAGAAGATATAATTCTTGGAACAAGTTTGTTCCCGTTTGGTTCTTTCAAAAGCACAAACAAACAAACAAGAAATAGGATGATGGGCAACATTGAAATTTCGAAAGAAATTCAACTGAATATTCCGTTGACCTAACGTTGTTAAAAAACTTCAATGGATTCAAAACTAAAATGAAAGATTAGCAAATTTTCTGGGGAGATTAAGTAATTGAATGAGCTGAACAGCAGGTTTTTCATGTGGGATAGCAAAGTACTTCGGATAAAAAATGAAAGTACAATCATTATGATTAATAGAGAAAATTATAAATTGCATTACTATTAGAATAATAAATTAAGTACTTAAGAAATAACAAGAAAACAGAAAAAAGTGATCCTTGCAAATGTAAATCAAAAACCAGCTTCACACACAAATTCCATATTTGATAGACGTACAATGAAAAACCTTTAACAACAAATTGAACACACTTTCGAATACAATCCCAAACATAGATGACAATCAGATAGGTTCTTATATTTTCCTTACGATCACTCGATGTTGAATCATATGATTTAAGCATTTTGCAGTTCTGTTTCAGCTGTCTCTTCCTCATTTTCGCCGGTCAGATCCTCCAAGGACTTGCCCTTTGATTCAGGAACTAAGAAAGTCAGCAACATCCCAGCAAAGTTTATGACTCCGAGCATGATCAAGGAGTTCTTAATTCCGATTCCGGCAGGGTATCCAGCGTCTGTCTTTGTTGGGTCCTTGCTTTGCGCTGCGTACAAGAACCCGAATGCCCCGACGATTGCCCCGGCCTTCCCGGCAGCTGCTGAGATCCCGTGGCATGTCGACCGCAGCCTTGCTGGGAAGATCTCGGCCGGCACCACGAACGTGGTTGCGTTCGGCCCGAAGTTGGCAAAGAAGAAGGCGAACGAGTACAGGACCACGAAACTGATGTGGTTTTCCTTTTTCGTCCAATGATTGTACGGTATTGCAAGTGCGAACATGAAGACTGTCATGAAGGCGAAGCCCATGACTTGGATGAAGAACCGGCCGAGGATGTCGATGAAAGCCACGGTGAACCAGTACCCTGGCACCGTGCTGCATAGGGCGATGAGAGTCTGCGCCCTTGCGATCTTGTACACTTCATGGATTGCGTTCATCGTTTTAGCCGGTGGGATCCAACCGATTGCGGTGAAGATGTCCTTTTGGAAGAGGTTTTGGCTGTAGAAGGCAATGTCCAGTAGGAACCAAGTGCTGGCTGTGCCGAGGAGAGGAAGGCCGTGGCGGCGGGCAAATTCCTTCGAGAACAAGCCATAGGAATTTTTATTGCGGATGAGCCGATCTACCTTTTCCTGTTCAGCTTCAATATCTACTTGCAGTACCTGTAACAGATGTTAAATAGAATTGCCAAGTGACTTAGAATCACGTATGAGTAAATCATGGTCAAAGGGGGATTGGTGATGATGCAAATACTTTAACAATGATCGACAAATTAAAAATTTGCTAAAACTTAATAAGAGTATCTTATCTGGTGCGTTTAAACATGCCGACTACTTTGTGCATGCATTTTATTAATTACATACGCACCCATTTGATGTTTTCTGCGTCATTTCATAGATCTATTGTAGTTAGGGATGACAGCTCTCAACACGATATGAAAACACGCCTCGCATATATACTAATTTATAAAAAGAGACTCTAATTCAACATGACGACACTGATCCAAAACGACATGTTTTCACTCATCATAATGGAAAACGCTGTAATCACGGTGGAATATTTTTGTGATGGCAGGAAAATACACGACCCGCTATTTGCCAGCCTAATTTATGAGGCTATAAAATACTAAACCTGATGAGAAGTTAAACTACCTTGGACATGTCTGCAGCTGCCTGCTTTGCATTCTTGGCCACTAGTGCGGTGTAACGGGCGGTTTCCGGCATCTTCATCCGCCAGTAGTAGGTGACCGCGGCGGGGAGAGCTCCGAACATCAAGATTATCCGCCAGACATAGTCAGCTTGGTGCACAGTGGAGCCGATGGGGTCAACCTCGTATGTAGGAGCCTTGTATTTATGGTCGAACGCACTCGCCACGATGAGAGCAACTATCCCGCCACCAAGAATCCCGAAACCCTGCATGGCGAAAACTGCCGCGATGAAAGCCCCTCGAGTCTTCTTGTTTGCGTATTCAGACATGATGGTGGCAGAAAGAGGATAGTCGCCGCCAATGCCGAAACCAAGCCAGAACCTGAAGAAACAGAGGGTTGCCATGACGCCCTTAGGCGAATCCCCAAACGAAAGTCCTGAGGCGATGGAGCAAACGACCATAAGAATTAGGGTTAAGCCGTAGACGCGCTTCCGCCCCATTTTGTCGCCGAGCCAGCCAAAGAAGAGCTGGCCTGCCAGAGTGCCGCAGAATGCCACGCCATTGACAGCGGCAGAGACATTTGGAGGCAACGAACCGGGCTTCGGCGCACCGTCCACATGATAGTATATCCGCCCGAGGAGTTTGGTGACGAGGGAGATGCAGAACAGATCGTACGCATCGGTGAAGAAGCCCATTCCAGCAATGACGATGGCAGTGAAATGGTACCATTGCGTCTTTGCGACATCTAGTGCGTTAAGCACTATCAATTGATTCCCAGCCATGATTTGATGCGTCTATATGTAAATTACAGTTGAAGTTATCATCAAAATGTATAACGGAGGACGACTTCGAAAATTTAATACGTTTCATCTGGCATAAGTCTATTTGGATCCACGAGTTCCAAGTCAAAAAGATAGCATCTCATATCTCATTTGATATGGGCTATGCAGCATGTGTAGAAGCATCAGTTATAGAGGAATCAAGTGTGACAACTTCTAATCCCGGAACATGTATTGTGACATGATTTGGGGATGTAATGCATCAATAATTTCGCAAAAATAGGTTTTAAAGGGATAAAGATGACTTCGCGAGTATATAGGTGTTATATGCACGCCCAAAAAAGGTTACACAATTGATGCAAACTTCATCAATCCATACGCGGAATTCATAATCATGTAAAACATCTTCCAAAATCGTTGATTGAACATCAACATGAGAATGCTATTCACGAGGAGTTTAGTAAAATGCACTAGCAAGGAGACTTATATGGCAGAATGAGGAGCACAAGTACAGTGAGAGATTCACCTGCTTCCCTCAGTCGCTAAAACCCTCTAATGGCAGAGGCAGGTGAAGCGCTGAAGAAGAAGAAGATCGTGGTGATGAGAATGGTGAAAGGTGGCGCGGAGTGTCAGCTATTTATGGGATTGATGTGGCATCTTTACGGCATATACCCTCTCCTGAATCTATCTCAATATGTATAAAAACAAAAAAAAAAATCTAAGTCAACTCGAGAATATCAGGACTTGATCTCTTCCGTACAGCTTTCCACTTTGGGGTTCTTAGCTGGCCCTTCCTAAAGTATTTGGCAAGTAGTGCTTTCTACATCAATTGGGAAAAGAAAATATTAATTTGCTTGGATACTGTAGAGTTTGAAGAATGGGCCAAAAATGAGAGAACAACTTGTAATTTCTGCATATTCAATTGTCTTTAATATTGTACAAGCTCCTATTTATAGTACAATGAATGTCTAACTAAGGAAAAGTAAAGGAAGATATATTAAATCAAATTCAATCACGGATTAATATAATTTATCAATTATAATCTCCTGAAATTTTTGGATTGATGTAGATCACAATATTTGGTCCAATCCTCGCATACCTCCAACAAATGTGTAAGGCTTGTTTTGGTGTCCAGATAAGCAGATTAAAACATATAATTACCCCTTTCCTTCCGTTTATTCAATGTTCAAATCACTCCTCAGGACATTATCATATGTAATAAAGATATCGTGACATCATAATAAGAAATTGATCGTCCAGGTGTGACATCTAGAGCGCGTTTGGTAACCATTCTATTTTCGGAAATAATTTCTGATCAGAAATGATTCTTTTTTATTTTGTTTCCGGGATCAATTTATGAGCAAAAGAACGCGTTTGTAACTGGACAAAATTTCTAATTCTGAAATAAAAAGGAACATGAATGCGTTTGGTAACTATATAAAATTTCTATTCCAATTCTAAAATTTTATCAAATCATAGAAATTATATTGATTGACTATATTTATACTAAGTAATAAAAATATTAACTAATCAAATTTTTATTAAATAGTAAATAATAAACTATATTATAAACTATAAATATAAATACTAAATAATAAATTAATAATAAATTAAATATGTATTCTATATATAGAAAAATTTCAAATCCTACTTTAAATCATTTTTTATTTTTTAAATAATGTTATTATTTTTTTCCTTTTTTTTTTTTTTTTTTTTTTTCTTCCTCCCCTTCTTCTTCTTCTTCTTCAAGGTGGCCGATCGCCGACCTTGGGACAATTGGCGACCGGCTAGATGAGGGCCAGCAACCTTACCAAAGTGTTGCCAGCCCTCGGCAAGGCCGTACCTCGTCGGTCGAGCCACGCCAGTAGCTGGGCGAGGCATCGGCGATCTCGTCGGTGACTAGGTGAGCCTCCAGTGAGCTTGTTGACGATCGGCAATGGTGGGCGGCGGATGGTGGCGTTTGGTAGGGGGTGACGGTGGCGGCGGCGACAGCACTTGAAGAACAAAAGAGAGGGAAGAAGAACAAGAAGAAAAAGGAGGAAAAAAAGTACGTAAACTTGATTCTAGAATTGTTCCCGAAAACAAAGAATCAACTTTTTTTTTTAATTTATTATTCTTGATTCTACTTTAAATTTGTTCCCGAAAACAAATTTGTTTCCGGGAACAAAAATTTTATCAAACGCGATTATGTTCCAAAATTACTCCTAGGAACAAAAGAACAGAATCAAGCACTGTTTAAATGGTTGCCAAACAAGCCCCTAGTGTATCATCTTTTCTCATCCTATCATCATTCTTTCTTCTTTTTCTTTTCCATATTTCTTATTCGAGAACAATCAAATTCATTTAATCGGGACAGCAGAAGCGAATAGGCTAACATGAGGATCCGTTTGTTTTGCAGAAAATATCATATTCCCAAAAAATATTTTCTAGGAAGTCATTGTTTAAGAAAATGACTATATTTTCTAGTATTCGACTGAAACTTGAAATTTAAGTGGAAAATGTTTTCTATTATTCGTTATCTAATTTGATTTTTTGGGAAAAATTACCAAAAAAATTAAATTTTAATATTTTTAATTGACCACAAAACTTAATATTTAAAAAAAATGGGAATTATTTATTTATTTTTAAAAAATCGAATTTTTATTTTTTTTCTTTCTTTTTCTTTTCCTCCCTTCTTCTTCCTCATCCTCCCTCTGCTGTCGCATGCCTCGATGTGGCTGGCTGCTCGGCAACTAACTAAGACCCACTCCCCAGTTCGGCGAGGTCGAGGCTTGGCTGATCTAAGTGAGCCGCGAGCTTGCCGACCAATGGATACGGCTCACTAGATCCGACGAGCTTGAGCCTCACCCTCACTGGATTTGGCCTTGGGCAAGGCCGGAGTTGGCTTGTGGCTGGTTGTTAGCTGCCGCCATGGTCGGTGACTAGCTAAGGAAGAAGAAAAAGAATTAAAAACTCAATTTAAAAAGAAAAAGAAAAAGAAAACGTAAAAATGAAGAGAAAGAGGGAAAATAAAGAAAATGAAAAATAATTCAAATTAAAAAATTAAAAAATTAAAAGGAAAATAAAAGGAAGGAGGAAGAGAAGTGAAGGCTTATAGGGATGTGAGATAAAAGAGACCAAGTGAGGAAAGTGTTTTTCACCTTTAAAAAAAAAAAATAGAAAATATTTTTTCCTAATATAAAAAGACCATTTTCCCATAATGGAAAATGTTTTCTCCAAGCAATTCATTTTCTGTTAAACAAACGCCGAAAAATTCAAAAAAAGCTTTTTTGGAAGTTATTTTTCATAAACAAACAGAGCATGAGAGTCGTGAGCTTTGCATGTAATGACATTCCCGGGGACGCCCCCCGACTTGGTCATCACGCTTAAGTTGGAGAGTTGACATTACCAAAAGTCAACCGTTGCCCTACCATTTTGTATCTTCGAAAAGTCCCTTTCGAGATTCATTGAAGGGAAAGCACCATCGGTCCTTGCACCAACAAACAAAACTTAGGATTATATAATTGCACCAGGGGCATATAACTCTTCGTTTAAATGGCTATTATGGTCAGGATGATAAAAATCAAGAACCTACGTAATTCCGCACTGATTTCTCTATCTCAAGTACGAGAAGTCAATGGAGGAATTACGGAAAACTTTAAGGGCAAGTTGGAGAAAAAAAAATGATTTGACCTTAGGTCAGCCAGCCGCATTATCCGGAGCACGATACACTATCTCTAGCAAGTTTAGAGAGTTGGCTGCATTAAATAGAAAATGGGAACATGTCGATCTAGTGTGTCGCTTTCTTAATAGTAGGATCAAGAAATTATAATTAGTTAAAATCTTTATTTAAGTTCTTCGGTTTCAAACTTACACCAGCATTAACTATTCAAGCTAAATAGAAAAGGGGGATAAAAGAAACAGACCGAGATGGAACCGTTTTCTCTAGAAATCGTGAGAGGTAAAAACTGTGCGGCAATGGAAGTCAAGTTCTTTGTTTGGTAGTAAGAAATCTTGTGCAAGGATTTTTGAGTATTTATATGTTAGATTGAAAGATTATTTCATAAAAAGTTGTGAGAGATAAGACCTATTGGATTATCAGGTGTAATTGTAGGATGGTGGATTTTAATTTCTACTGTGCTGCTAGATCGCTAGGAAATCCTATGCAGCTTTTTCGTGAACGCTGGTTTGATCAAGTGAACGATGTAAGTTCAATATTTGGTTTTTTTTTTTATTTTTTTCATTATTGTATTTTTTTTTCAACTGCCGCAAATTCGATATCTGATGGCTTGTTTATGCAAAAAATCATGTCATCAAATTGTTGACTTTCAGACCAAAAAAAATAAAAAAATTGTTGACTTTTGCATGCATTTTATTCTGTGGGCCATGCTACGGTGGCAAGGATATTATTGATCATCTCAAAAGCGGTTTCATGTTTTCTAATCTCCTCTTAAACATGGAGTGGCTCACACTCTCTATAATTAACAATTAATCCATAAACTTGTATAAAAATACAATTAAGTTCTAAAACTTTCAAAATGTATAATAATATCTTAAAGTTTGTCAAATTAATGTAATTAAGTCCCTTTATTAACTCTATCCAATTAGGCAAATGAAAAATGCTAACATGATTTTTTTGCTATTACTTTTTTTCTACATAGCCATTATTTTAATAAAAAGCGCAACAACGACCAAAACATTACGGTTTTCCTCCTGCTTTTTATCTATACAAAAAATGAGGCTGAAAAGTTAAGAAAATCACTCTGTCACATAGGAGAGATGGCATCACGGGAGATTTTAGGTTCTTTGCCCCTACTTTGCCATCTACCCTCACGCAACCACAGGCTAGGCCTACACAAGGGTCACCAAACTTCACCCATCCCTAGCCTTGATGCGCACTTCTGATTTTAGGCTTTTTCATTTAGTCCATCCTCCTTTTTTTTTTTTTTTTTTTTTTTTTACCTTTTTGTATTTCATGTTTTTAACTTTTAAAGCATTATCATATATAAAGCATTGTCATATGTGGTAGCTAAGGCTGTGTTTGGTAATATTTTTGTTTTTGAAACAATTTTTGTTTGAAAATAATTTTTCCTATTTTTAATCTCTAGATGAGTTTTTGAGTGGAAGAGCGCATTTGAGGCGCGAATGATAACCACTATGTTTCTTAGTTTTTCAATTTTTCCGTTCCTAGAAATATCTTTAGAATAGAAATCCATTTGATAATATAATTTCATTTTTAACAAAATTTTATTTTAGAAATAGTTGTGGAATAGAATTTAGAAGTTATAATTTTTGGTTTTTCTATTTCTTGAACAAAAATGAAAAATAAAAATTTTCTTATCATTCACTCTTTTCACCGCTCGCTAGTCACCACCCAATGTTGGACATTGGTGGTTGACGTTGGTTGTTGGCCTCTCGCCCATCAGTTGCTTCTCGCCACCTCTCACTACCACTCAAAAGATATAAATTTTGTATTGTTTTAAAATGAATTTCTATTTCAAAAAAAAAAAAAAAAAAAACTTTGTATCGTTATCATATGCATATTTTTGCTCAAAAACTCATTTAGGAAATAGAATATCATTCGCATATTTAATAACTATATAAAATTTATATTCTCGAAATAGAAAAAGAACATAAATGCGTTTAGTACAACCCAAAAAAAAAAAAAAAATTCTATTCCCAATTTTTTCATTTAATTATGAAAATGTAAATGGAGAATTGATATTTCATATTTGGATAAAATTGGACTTTTATAATGATTTAATTGATCAACATATTCTAAGATGGCTTAAAATAATCCAACGTAACAATTAGTCGAAGATGGATGGTTAGTAATGATAGTACAAAGTCTTACTAATTTATAACTCACAATATGCTAAGGTTGATAGTAAATTTTTGTGCATTACAATAAATAGGTGCGCAGACCTTTTTTAGGCTTTTTTAGCTATAAGAAGAAGGGCAAACATCACTTGGAGTCACCAAGCTTTCAGGACCTAGAACTGTCTCCGAAAGAAATGATATTCAAAAATCCATATAGAAAAGCTCTAAAACCTTATTCAATTCCAAATCCAATTTTTCATCAAAAGATTTTCATATTTTTTTAATGATAAACTAATTCTAAACTATAATTAACACTAAAATCTAATAAAACTATTCAAAATCTAATTTCTAATTTTGTCCGAAATTTTTGAATTTTATATTTTTTTTATTCCCAAAAATAAGGACTCAGTTTGGATCAGGAGACCATACCTTGTGTCGTTTGCATAAAGACAAGCATTAGGTTATGTTGAGCTTGTTTTTCTAAACTGATAATATTTTCTCTTTGTCATAAAGAAGTAGGTTTTTCTATTTCTTGTTTTTGTTCGAAATCTATTTCCTAGCCATTGATCTATTTCAAGAAATAGAAAAATTAGCTAATGTTATCAAATGAATTTATTTTCTTTTTCTAGTCCAGGGAACAAAAGAACAAGAAAATAGAGGAGGAGAAGCGTTGTCAAACAAGACCTAACTATCTCCACATCAACACCCTACGTTAAAAAAAGTATTCAAAGGAAATGTCATATCAACATTTTTAGTTAGTTCGATTAGTTGTCAAATTAGATAAGCTCAAATGTCCCAAATTTAACAAGATTTAAAACTTCATGGTATTATTTTTCTTTTGAAAAATTTAAGATTTAATCACATATTCGCGATAAGTCATAGAACTTATACACTCTTCCAAAAATAGAATTAATGAAAATTCACATTCCAATATAAGCGGATGAGACCGTGTGGCGATAGTCAAATGGGATATGATAAGCAATGTGATGATCAGACCTTGTTGGTTTGCCATTTTGATCGTCGTGGATCGCAATTAGCGTTCCTGGTTGATCACTACTACAAAGCATCAGCTGGTAGTCGTCGAATCATGTCTTGAAAAAGGAAATATGAAACCTAAAAAGTCAACGTTTCATATTATTACTTAAAAAAAAAAATCCCTTTGATATTCATTTATTTATAAAACAAATTTGTATTTTCAATCATAACGTTTGGTAGAAAATTGAGATTCAATTTTACGATTAAATGTTTTATTAATTGTCCCAGATCTGAGCATACTTGTCCTGTCATAAGATATAAGGATGAAAAGTGTAAGATCAAGTCTGTCGTCGCCAAAGTAGGAGATGTTGGTCGCTTAAGGTCGGCTCTATAGTAAAATGACGAGCGACATATGATCTAGGGCGCTTGAAGAACCCAAAGCCCCTCTCTTTACTCTTTTAACTCGTGAACGGCATCAACGGAGCGTAAAACCCGTAATTCTAATTGGCGAAGGAGGACAAGTTTTGTTTGGCCAATAGATAGTGAACTTCATCTACAGACCATAGTACGTACAAAGAAAACGACCCGATTCATTGTGGGTATCCTTCATGTTAAGGAAAATCAAATGCAAAAAAATGTAACAACTGGTCCTAGCTCGTTTGAATTTAGCAACAATTTGCTCCACCAACTCATCAGGTCCCTAACGCCATCCTGGCCAAGTCCGTCGCTGAGATCACAAGCTCAGTCTTATAAAATTGAAAACGAAGCTGTTTTTCCATTTCTAGCAAGGTACGACAGAATCGGGCGATCAATTTTCATACCAAAAAAAGGCTGCCTTCGTCAATGATGGAGGGTACAACCTCAGCTTCAGAAAATCATGTCCAACCGCTTCTCCACATTGTGGCACAGCCCTTCCTTGATGTTCTATGTAGATTGATCATTCCCCACCGGTCAAGGCTCCTCTCTTGTTTTCTATCTGCTGCTGATATTAGACGCCTTTTCTCGCATCCCCCTTGCCAAATTCTGGTGCCAACACCAGTGCAATATGTTGCAACCCTTTGCCCCAAGCAAATAGTAAGCCTTGTCAAATTGCCAAGCCTACGTAGCCTCCATATCAACAGCATAAACTGACCTGCCAGTTCCGACAACAATCTCTCCATAGTGGTCTCCAACGGCAACACCTAAGCTGTCTCCTTATGTTTACGCTCAAAAGCTCCATCGCAGTTGTTGATGTTTGTTGGGAGCGTGCAACGGAAATGTGATACCTTTCATTTGAGGAGATTACCAAGAGGAAGATCAAGTCCAAACCTATCAATATATTCAGTTAAATTCACTTTCATTTAAAAACTTGCTCTACACTATACCAATTCTCGGATGTGGGATTTTTTTTAACACAATTTACTCACACATACATAGAGTACACTCCCTTATGGCCTTCTTGATTCTACTGATCAAGACCATTGCCCTTGCAAAGATGTTGAAACACAACCTCGTTTCCCTTTCCACAAATCCGAACACACACAGGCCATAGTGTTAGATTGGACTCTTCGGATGAATGATTGAATTTAAGACCAATCGATGGCCCCAATCCATTTCCAGAGATTCCCATCAATAATACTAGAAGAAAAGGACCTTATATGATAGATTCTCAGTCAGCTCTTGAAGCAATATGCAGGTTTCAGAAATTATCTCCCGCTATGCACATAAGGCCACACCAGCTAACCTTGATTCCTTCTAAAAGTCAAGGTTCTGCTCAAGATAGATTTTGGGCAAATACCCGCTCTCCGTATCGATCAGTTGACGAACCTTCAACGCTAGAATTCTTTCTTCATGTTGATTAATGGGTGAGCACGGGCCAAATGGGTCAAGCCACAAGATATTTTTTGGCCCCGCTCGAGTAGATCGGACTTGGTCATACAAGAAAAGGCCAAGATTGAATTAAACTGATCTGGTGAAGTCCAGGTTTGGGACCTAAACTTCGATCTATATAAAAATTTAAGAATGCACTAGAAGTTCCTAAAACTTATCACAAAAGTGCAATTGATTCTAAAAATGTTTAAAAAATGCAATAAAATTCTAAAATTTGTTAAATTAATGCAATCAAATCTTTCTATTAACACCATCTATTTAGCTAATGGAAAATGCAGACGTAACATTTTTTTTTCTCTCTCCTGTGATGTATTTTTTATTTTCTTCTCACAATATTACTTAAATTAGATTTTAAAAAATGAAAAAGAGAAAGTTTTGCTTTTAAAAAATGAAACTGAAAAAAAGATAAAAGAATTGCTAGAAGCCTCACCGTTGGGGTGCCGCCACTGCCCAACACCAACCCTAGGTGAGCTTGGCTGGCTTGCCAAGCCCAAATAAGGCCTCGTTGGTCCTAGGCGAGGGTGAGCAAGGCTCACATTAGTTTGCCTTGCCCAAATCTAATTTAAGAGAAGAAAGTAATAATAAATACCATGTCGTAGACAGAAAATAATAAAAAGAAATTTTCACCCTAGGCACCCATAATGCATTAGGTGAATGGATGAACCTCAGGGCCAACTTTTTATATCCTCACTTCTCTTTTCTATTTACACGTGCATAAGTTACTTACGAAGATCGAACTGCGAACTTCATACAATATCGGCCCCATCCCCCAATCCCTTTACTAGTAAGGCCACATGCCTCTAGTTAACCTCGAGGCCAACTTAGCTAGCAAAGCATTATCAAATTTCCAAAACCGTCCAACCGTCCAACCATGCACTACCATGCTTAGCTTTAGTGAGATCATGCCATCAAGTCGATTTATGCATGCATGAATGGATCCAACTTCCCTATTGAGGAACTTTAGCCAGTACAGATCGGTAGTAGGTTGCGCTTTCAAAATAAGCCTAAGCCCTAACCCAAGTGGGAAGATTCTTTGGATCACATCAAATCGATATTATCTATAAATCGTGCTATTTACTCAATCCTATGCGCATTATTAGACTAGGCACATGGTAGATAAAATACATTTTTTTAACATGACCAGATGTGGATCCCAATCTTTAGACTATCCACTCGCAATTTCCAGTTTCCTACGCGTCTTACAATTTCTTGTGTTTCTCTTATTTTCATTGAACACGGTCCCAACCGAACTGGTAATTTATTGGTTTAAAATCCATCAATCCAAAATGAATTTTAATGGGACAAAAAGAGATGGAAAAGAAGGCATGAATGAAGTGACACTCCATCGGTAAACTCCAATTTTAAGCCGAACGGGCATGAGTCAGTAATGTCTGGGATGAATATCCACTATCTTGCTGATGTATCTATCAATATCTTAACAAAAATCCACCGTCGATATATTTACTAATAAATCACGCAAGCATCCTTTCGTTCATATGAATTATTGGCTCCGGTGAATAAAACATCCCATAGATCTTTTCCGTATAGGAAAGTGAGACGACAGGAAGTAAAAGCAAATAAAAATTTCGAGAGAAGATTAGATTGATGTAAATTATTGAGAGGGAAAAATAAATCTAAGAGGGAACAAAAAAACAAAGAAAAGTGCAAGAGAAACTTCTTCCAGAAGAACTATCCAAGAAAGCAAAACACAATTCTAATGAGGAGACAGCCTTGAGAGATAATTATTTAATTATGACGTAGGCATTAGGGGTGAGTAAGACGGATTGACCGAGTTAACCAATTTGGTTCGATTTTTGGGAGTTGTGGTTTGATTCTAGGTTTCTAAAAGCTAAATCAGTGTTTGGGCAGTTTGGTTCTCGATTACAAGGAAGAACTTAGCCAAATCAAACCAATTATTTTTATTTATTTATTTTATTTTGTAAATGTCTCACACATACCTCCTCTCGTATTTTTACCTTTACTTTTTACTCCTTGATGATTACACCTACTCTCCTTTTTTGGTCTTTCCAGCTCTTGGTCTCATTTATCTCTCACGGAGTTTGAGGCATTCTCTCCTTTGAAATCAACCGGTTCCATTGACCACCAAAAAATTGGTCCTCTGGTCCGATTTCCGCACCCGGCGTGGGACTAAAGTGGATCAGGATCCGATCATCCTTAGTGGGCACAAAAGAAATTTCAAAAAAGGGTGAAACCCCACAAACACACTTCACTGTACTACGTTAATAGCAGTGGCCCAGAACAAAATATTGTCGTTGTCATATATTCTCGGACATCTTGCCAGCAACTTGAAGCGAAGAGTAACCATTAACGAAGACAATAAGGTGTCAGCGTCATTCTCGAATCCGAGAGCTTTGCGAAGAATCTGCCAAGCTGGTTACAAAGAGATGAACCAATGAACTGACCGTGCATTCAAGTATACAGGTACGGCCCATTGTCGACTTCCTCCCTAAAAGCGCATAGAGCAATCAAAACCAGCGAACGGAATGCAAATAAAAAAAGATCTTTTGTAGCAGACGGATGGGACTCTTCGAATCTGCCGTCTTTGCTGCGCCAGTGAAACAAATGTAGAGTTATCCACCATGTGGAGTCCACAGGATGTAAAGAGACATTATGCATCATGTTTAAGGGATGGAGTGTTTCTTGCAATCTTGACTTAGGCAGTTAAGTAATGTGAGTGATGGTGTTGTGGCTTTGGACCTGATGGAAGTTCTTTCTCTTCTCTTTAGTGGGGATGTCACATCGCTTACATTGATCAATTTGTCTGTGCGCAATTTATCTTTTTGTGGGTAAGAAGGAATCAAAAAGATAGAAAGAAAGAAAGGGTGAGAAGCAAGAAACGGCCGTGAGCGAAAACATCCTTGTGTTGACTTGTTTTGTCCAAGCACATAATCTCAGTAGGTCAATGATGGTCTACTTCATCATATTTTGCTGAGATGTTTCGGTGCCACAAGAGCAAAGGTGCAATTTCACATCTTTAGGACAATGTAGCATTGAATTTTCTGAGAAATTTAAAGCACCATTTTCGCCTTTATGGAATCCAACGGATAAGACATCAACTCAGGTTAGATTCCAGAACTGCAAGAAGAACTTGAGAATTTGAATGGGGAAAGCAGATGATCCACAGGCCTCGAACAATCAACAACAATGCAGCTAATCGGACAATTTAAGAACTTGGCGGATTTCATTCTTAGTTTTGGTCCAAGAAAAATTCACGAGCAAAACTAACGAATCCAAATTTATTTCGGCTCCAACTTTAGTTTGCCAAAACCATGATCGACATTTCTTTGTATTCTGTTCTGGTTTCGAGCTATTTCAGTCTGTTAGTTGGGGTTTTCAGGATTTAATCTGCAGAGATATGCCAATGATGAGCAAAGGTCTAATTACTGAAAAAATGTGCCTCAATGGCATAGTACTGAATTCGGATGCTGGTTCATTTTGCGTTACCTTTTCCGATGTTCTAACAAACGTACAGTGTCATAAATATGTCAAAGGTTATCGGAACGTGTCTCATCTGCTAGGCATCAGAAAATAAAAGTGGAGATGCGAAGATTGAAAAAGTGTGAACCAAACCACTCATGTATCATTTATGAGCTTCCTATACACATCTTCTACTGTTTAATGCTAAACTTATTTCTGACCAAAAAAAAAAAAAAAAAAAAATGCTAAACTTATTTATCGTGCACGGGATTCCACAAAATGCAGCAACACAGGTAGTTTCTTGAGCACTCAATTTCTACTTCTCCATTCTTCAACATGAAGTCACTTAGGAGTTGAAATCATTCTGGGACTGTTCTAGCAGCCGACACCTCCTGAGGCTGCTGGGCCTGACCGGGCTCGACCTCATTTTCCCCCCGTGAGCTCCTGAAGCGACTTTCCTTTCGATTCAGGGATTAACAGAGTGAACAACATCCCTAAGAAGTGGATCACGCCGAGCATGATCAATGAGTTATTGACCCCAGTGCCTGGTGGGTAACCGGCGTCTCTATCTGCTAACAGCTTCCCCTGAGCAGCGTACAAAAACCCAAAGGCCCCGATGATCGCCCCTGCCTTTCCACAAGCTGCTGATATGCCTTGGCAAGTCGACGGGAGCCTCGCAGGGAAAATCTCTGCTGGCACAACGTACGTGCATTGTGGCATTGGGCCCGAAGTTGGCAAAGAAGGTCAGCGATTACATGACCATGAAGCCAATGTGGTCTGGCTTCAGGGTCCAGTGATGGTAAGTGTTCACAAGCGCAAATTGATGCGCTTTTCTTCATGACCGAATTCATGTTCGTGCTAGGATCCCTTACCATCACTAGAACCTGAAGCCAAACCCACGGCTTCGTGATCATGTACTCATTGACCTTCTTCTTCGCCAACTTTGGGCCCAATGCCACAACGTTCGTTGTGCCAGCGGAGATTTTTCCCACAAGGCTCTGGTCGACTTGCCACAGCATATCAGCAGCTTGTGGAAAGGCAGGGGCGATCATGGGGGCCTTTGGGTTTTTGTATGCTGCTCAGGGGAAGGTGTCAGCAGATACTGGACCCTGAAGCCAAACCACATTGGCTTCGTGATCATGTACTCGGTGACCTTCTTCTTCACCAACTTCGGAATGCCACAACGTTCGTTGTGCCACCGGACAGAGAATTCTCTGCTGAACAAGCCGAAGTTGTTGGATCTCTCTTGCGCAATCCTTTCCACCTTCTCTTCCTAGGCCTCAAGGTCAACGTTCAACACCTTAGACATGTCGGCGGTTGCGGCTTGCTTCGCTTTCTTGGCCACTAGGGCAGTGTAATGAGCGGTCTCAGGCATCTTCATTCGCCAGTAGTAGGTCATAGTGGCAGGGATCGCTCCGAAGATCAGGATGATACTCCATACGTAATCAGCTTCCAGAACAGTGGAGCCTTCCCTATCACCTGTGTTAAAATTTGTCGAGCTTGAGCACGATATATGAATGACCCAAGGTGAATTGTTGTTTGTGAACATCTGAATTTGTGCCATGAAGATACATATTTCCTATTTCGACGATAAAGTTCAATTGGATCTTTCTTGATATCAAATTGGAATCGGCCAAGAAAATAGAGAAAGAAATACTATAACAGATTTATATTATGATTGTTTTTGGACTATTATTGGAAAGTCCAATGTGAGCTTTAATTGGACAGAAGTTTGGTCGGTCAACTTGGGCATAATTTTGCTAACTGAATTTGGACTTTCATGTGGCTTATCTTATTCTGCACCATGTTGTGGATTGGGAAGAATAAAAATGAAAGTCTCAATTTTGGACTTTGTTTCCAATTTCTACTCCATGTTGGTTTTCTGTTTTGGATTTGATCACTCTTGGCTTATATATATTGGATTGTGGGATTTTTCCAGTCTCTTTGAAGTTGATCAAGAAATATCGAAGCACTATTCTCAAGCGAGTGCTTGACGTGGGTTATCTCGTTGTTCTTGTTCATGCAATTACACCAAGAACTTTTAGTGTTTGTAGCCGTGAAATCTTGTGGAAAAATTTGTGAATTTCTTCATGAGATTGAGTGATTATTTAGCAGGGAATTCAAGACTAAACATTGCATGAGTTATTAGGTGTAATTGGGGTCTGGGAATTATTGAGTGTATTTGAGTGACTCGAGTATGTAATCTCCGTTATATCGCTTGATCTAGAGTGAATTCGTCGCTACTTTCCTTGTGGATGTAGGTCTCTACAATCAAATCACGTAAATTTGCTATCTGATTTATTTTCTTGTTATATTTATTTATTATTCAATTCTCGTTTTCCTCAATAATTGGTAGCAGAGTCAAACTTGGCTGAGATGAAGCAAATCGATGATGATAGAAGAAGGAAAAGTGAAAATCGATGGATTTGATGGAAATGATTTTAATTTTTGGAAGGTGCAGATTGAAAATTATCTCTACCAAATGAAACTGCACTTGCCTCTATTTGGAGAGAAACCAGAGTCGATGAAGCAAGCTGATGAGGATTTGCTAGAAAGACGAGCTATGAGTGTTTTTTGACTATTGTTGACTTGTAACATCATGTTTAATATTGTGAACGAGAAGATAGTGCTGATTTGATGCAAGCCCCAATGGGTATGTATGAGTAGCCCTCTACGATCAACAATATCTATTTGAAGCGATGTTTGTTTAATTTGAAGATGAGTGAAGGTGCGTCAGTTGCAAATATGATCAATAAATTCAATGTGATTGTTAGTCAATTGAGTTCAAATGATATTGACTTTGAAGATGAGGTATGTGCTTTGATTCTATCATTCCATCGCATGATAGTTGAAATACTACTATTACTACTAATAGTAATTCATCTGGGTCAACAAGCTTGATTTTTACGGGGTTTCGAATTTGATTTTGAGCGAGAACGTTCGTAGAAGAGAATCTGGCAAATATGTATTTTCTAGGTGAAAATAGAGGGAGATCTAAAACATGTGTTAGTAAGAGTAGTACTAATATGAACATGTGTAGTTAGTCTAGGACTGGTAATGCTGTCTGTTGGAGTTTTGGCAAGAGATGGAATCTTAAAATGAATTGTTTTAAGCTGAAGAATGAGAATGGTAAGAGAATTATAGTTGATTCTACAGATAATGTTGCAACTGTAACTGATAGTGTTGATTATATCTTGTTTGTCATTGATTATTCATCGTTTGATGGATGGATTATGGATTTTGGTTGTTATTTTCATGCTACACCAAATAGAAACTGGTTTATTACTTATCAATGCACGGATAATAGTAAAGTGTAGTTGGGGATCAATGCTGAATGCGATGTTGGCGGTGTTGGCAATATCATAATCAAAATGCGTGATGGTATTGTGAGGACATTGATTGGAGTGAGGCATATTCCAGAGTTGAAGGTGAACATAATTTCCTTAGGTGCCCTAGGTTTAGCTAGGTATTGATATTCCAAAAATTGTTTGAGATGCTTCAGTAATAATAAAAGAAATCAAGCATAATGGCATGTATGAGCTTCAAGGTGAGACAATGACAAATTTCGATGTGGAGATGTCAGATGCATCTGTTTGAGAGTCTAAATTGTGTGCATATGCGTTTGTGGCACATTAGTAAAAGAAGATTAAAGCTTTTGAGTGAAAGAAATCCGCTATGTGGATATAATGCTAACGAACTCAATGTATACAAGTGCTTTGATGTAGATCAATGGTGGAAAGTGCAGTTTGGTACAATCATTAAAGAAACCACGAAAGTTGCAAAGTTAATCCACTTGAATATTTGCGGGTTATCGTGGTTTCTTCAAAGAAGAGTATTAGATTTATGCTAACAATTGTTGATGATTGCTCGATGAAAATGTGGGTGATTGTGTTTAGGCACAAGTTTGATACTATTGTTAGGATCAAGCAATTGATAGCTTTCATCGAAAATGAGACTAGTAAGATGATCAAGCAGGTGTGAAATGATAGTAACATAGAGTTTTGCTGAAACTATTAAACGAATTCTGCATGAAACAAGGCATAATGAAACATCACGCTTATGCCAATAAACCACAACATGTTGCGGAATTAATGAGCAAAATATTACTAGAGACAACCCATAAAATGCTCTCTAGCACTCATATGGCTAGGAGAATCTTGGCAGATGGGCTTAGTATGGTGGGCTACCTAATAAATAGATCCCTATCGACTACGATTGGATGTCGGACTCCTGAAGAAGTGTGATTAAGTAACATTGTAGACTATTCTATTCTTAGAATATCTAGTTGCCCATGTTATATTCGAATAAGTAATGGTAAGTTCGATGGAAAGGTAAGAAAGTACATGTTCCTTGGCTATGCACAAAGTGAGAAGGGTTATCGGTTATGTTGTTTGGAATTAAATTCACATGTTATCAGCAGAGAAGTTACTTTTGACAAGTCTCCAATATTTTTAGTTAGGCATGTTTATAATAGTGTTCAAACGAATATGAACAATGTTCAGCTTAAGGTGGAGTTGCAACAAAAAACTCCTGAAATAGGGGATACGAGTACTAATTTGGTAATTGACACAGATGATGCTTATAGCAAGGTAGAGCCTATAGAGCCAATGTTTGTTGTAACTGCTGATATTGATAAGGTATGTATTCTATCTCTTGACAGATATGGATGTAACAATGGTTTTGTTTTATCTGTGATTAAATAGTTGCGTCGACAGATCCTTGTGGAGTAGTTAAAGGTGCACGTGGAGTTCTTATTCTGATGAAGTCCTCGGTTATGGCGAAGTTCAAGCGAGGCTTGGACTTCAAAAATATATGTAGCGGTTGATCCCATCGAGAGCTATGAGAGAGTAGCAACATAGTTCATTTTTTGCGAAGTGATTTTTACTTGACTCAAACATCGAGCCAATGTAGAGATTGTTAAAATATGTCTCAAGTTTGAGACATACGAATCTTGACCCGAGGTGAATTGTTGTTTGTAAACATCCGAATTTGTGGCATGAAGATACATATTTCCTATTTTGTCGATAAAGTTCAATTGGATCTTTCTTGATATCAAATTGGAATTAGCCAAGAAAATAGAGAAAGAAATACTATAATGGGTTTATATTCGAATTGTTTTTGGGCTATTACTGGAAAGTCCAATGTGAGTTTTAATTGGACAAAAATTCATTCGGTCAACTTGGGCATAATTTTGCTAATCAAATTTGGACTTTCGTGTGGCTTATCTTATTCTACGCCATGCTATGGATTGGGAAGAATAAAAAGGAAAGTCTTGATTTTGGACTTTGTTTTCAATTTCTACTTCATGTTGGGCTTTCTACTTTGGACTTGGTCTCTCTTATATTGGATTGTGGGATTTTTCTAGTCTTTCCGAACTTGATCCAGAAGTAATATTGAAGCACCATTCTCAAGCGAGTGCTTTACGTGAGTTATTTTGTTGTTCTTGTTCGTCAATTACACCAAGAACTTTTAGTGTTTGTAGTTGTGAAATCTTGTGGTAAAATTTGTAAATTTCTTCATGAGATTGTGAGATTATTTAGCAAGGAATTCGGGTTAAACACTGCATGAGTTATTGGGTATAATTAAAGTTTGGAAAACACTGAGTATGTTTGAGTAACTCAAGTGTGTAAGTGTGGCACCCCCGAGAACGGCCCTCGATCCGTTAGGGTCGCCATAGTTCGCTCATCTTTCACTTGACCTGATAATATTTCACTCTAATACCATTTAATTATAGCGGGTCCATAAATCCTGGGGGTTTATGTTATCTTAATCGGTCCCAGCACAGTTCATATAACAGAAGCATATCCAACATCTCCTAACCCAAACTCAAACTAAATAATACAATGCAATACACACCAACTACACCTTTCATATATATGTATATATATTAGAGCTGAACCACTTTTATTTACATAACTTTGATGGACATCACGAGTTGGTACATCAAAAGGCCAAGGCTTTAACTAAGCTCGGCTATAACCCAAAAGTACTCGACCCCCACATCAAACATGTACATCAATCATCATCCAGTGTCGGCTATCCAAAAAGTGTCATCCTCTACTAGTCACACGCTCTAACCACACCCAGCCTGGTGCATTGGCCGGTGGCGGCAGCAGTATCCCCATCATAACCTCGTTGCGGCGGATATGCACGGATAGGAACTCTTGGACTACAGGGTCATCAGGTAGACCCATATCATACATAACTAAAACTCGAACACGAATGAATACCAATCCATGGACACCACTATAGGAGTGCTCCGAACACTCGACCTCAACGTCAGACGGTAAGCCATAGAAAGTGCCACGTGTGGCCGGTAACAGAGGCATCTTTCAATCTGAAATGTTAATCCCCAAAAGGGGTAAGTACAACCACTCAGCAGTAAAGATCCATCAAATTTCACAATGCAACAGGCAAGACAATCACAATTTCATGTGAAATGCAAATATCATTCATACAATCATGTATATATCCCCATGAGATCCATTCAACGCCTTCATGATCGCATTCTCAATGCCAAATAGTATCAATTCAGTTTCATAGGCAATTCAAGCATCGATCCATATGCACACACATGCGCACAATTCAATTCCCAATTTAGATTTTCAAAATGATCTCATTTTTCTTCCAGGGACCAGTGTTTGCGTCCCTCATATATCGCTCGCACCCAACCTGGCATTGCGAGGAACCTCTGGTACACACCTCCGGGCATCCGGCACACACACTCCGGCATCTCGTACCCCAACTAGCATCACAAGGCTTCCGGCACACACCTCCGAGCATTCGGCACACACCTCTGAGCATCTCGAAACTCCTTAGGACATCCGGCATACACCTCCGGGCATTTGGCACACACCTCCGAGCATCCCAACACTCCTTGGGCATCGTCTACTCAAGGGTCCGATGGTATCATTATCATCACAATGCATATTCACACATATATATTTCACTTTCACAATAGCATTTGATGCAATAATGTCAAAGGTTTTAACCA
Source organism: Eucalyptus microcorys (assembly GCA_014182515.1). Lineage (NCBI taxonomy): Eukaryota > Viridiplantae > Streptophyta > Magnoliopsida > Myrtales > Myrtaceae > Eucalyptus > Eucalyptus microcorys. The sequence goes on from CM024569.1 coordinate 30,304,854, forward strand.
GCTCTTTGATGTCATGTGATATGCTAAATGTCACCACATATGCAGTACAAGTAACAACCCAAGATATCACATCTCATAATGCAATTCATTGGTTCTTGAAAATACAAAAATTTTCTGGTAAAACATAATGCACTCCCTTAATTAAAATTTTGGAAAAATTAGTAAACGATCTTAATAAATTATGAAAATTTAACATGTTATAAATGAGATCTAGAGAAAAATATTTCATGAAGGACACCATGTCAAAAGAGCTTCATATAAACCGCTACGGTCCATGCATCACAGCCTTAAAATTTCGGAACATCACCATTGCACAGTTTCATTCACAAATTCGGTATAAACCCTAAATCAGCTCCGAAAATTCTGAAATTTGTATATGTTATAAAAAAAACCTAGAGGTAAAATTTTCGTGGAGAACTCAAAGTCAAATTCGTGATGGATCAAAAGCTATGGTCACCATACTCTTCCTAACCCTCAGTGACGATTTCCAGATCTAACCATTTCAGAGAAAAATCAATTCACCGACCAATACTTGTCCATTTCTTCTCAAATTTTAGTATGTTACTCCTCAAGATGTCATCTACAACTTTCATCAAGAACATGAAACCAAATTTCAACTAGAAAATTTTATAAAATTCACGGAATCACGAAGGATCTGACCGTCCTTACATGCAACAGCTTGCTTGTTCTAGAACGACTACCACCATTCACTCGAATTTCAGCATTCAACATCACAAATCAAGCATCTCCAACACCCATTACACTTCACACACAACCACAGCAAGCAAAATGTAGGCTAACGGACTTCACTTGCCTTAAATCCAATGAAATCACAGCAAGCACACGGCGACTTGGGGACTTCGGGCGCGTTTTGATCGACGGCGGAGCTAGGCACACGCATGGCAGGGCAGGTCTTCTTCTTCCCTTGCTGAGGCTCCCTCACAAACAACTCTCTCTCTCTCTCTCGGCTTTCTCTATCTCTCTCTCGCGCGACAACTCCCCCCCCCTCCCTCGCTCACTCCACCCCTCCTCTTTTCTTCCTCCTCCATGATTAACAATCATTAGCTTTGCATGGCATTAGACAGGCTGATCTCTCTTGCCACTTGTAGATTTTCATGCAAAGAGGTGGGCTTCATTCGGCTAGGCTTGGGCCAAGCCTTGGTCGACCAAACGGTGGGGGTTGTGGGCTGGTTTTGGGCCTTAAGAAATCAGCCCACTCCTTCTTTTAATAATCCACCTTAATCCCCACTTATATAAATACCTAATTACAAATTCATATGGCCATAAAACTTTGTAACATAGATCAATAAAAATCCAACTTATAAAGTTCATGGCCAAAACCAAAATTTCCTTATCAATTTATCCTTTAGCACAATCCTTGATCACACATGGACATAGGATAGATTTTCCAGCAAAACAATAATCCATTCAATGCTCAACCCTGTTTAATTGTAATCCATTAGTTTAATGACCATAATATAGTCCGATGGTGCTTCCATCACCTATTCATGGGTCATGGTGTATCTAAGGTTCATCATGAAATTTTAGGATGCCACAGTAAGTTTTGTTGTATCGCGTGATCTATTGTAAACTCATCACTGCTCTCCGCGTGGAACTTGGCAGACATGCCTCTTCCTTGGTGAGTGTTCATGGTAACCCTCCAATGATCCAAGGAAGGCCCCTGATTAAATTTTGTATTTTGTTTATGATTGCACTGATATATCTTATTTATGCAGCTCAGTAAAAAGAGTGAAAACGGGATGGCAACATCAGGCGCAACTTAATAATAGTAGTAAACTCTAGCAGGAAGTACGTCCGGATGCGGGACAGAGAGTTCATCACTATATACACAATAATCTACGCACCGTGAACTGGCCAACTGCCTTAAGACGTGCCTCCAATCTTTCAAGAACCTCTCGTGAATTGTGTCAAGAACACTTTCCCGATGGACTAGTGACTTCCTGCTTGCCACAAGAACAGCCTGAAGGATATTCAACCCGAGGGTAAGAGAAGTTCGAAGAAGACAGAATGAAGAAAACGATCAAATGGCGAGCTTGCCAATGCATACGTGTTACCCACCTGGCTTTCCAACGCTGTCCCACCTTCGATTTCTTTTATGTTATTTTCCTTTAATGTTGTCCTACTACTTACAAGGTCCAAAATAACATCAGCAGTCCCCATCTGGATTATCCAAGAAAAGAAAAGAAGTCAATTGTGGATCATGCAGACACAGCATCAATACTATACTGCCGATGCCACCAATTATCATCAGTTTAATTAAATCCTTGACCTCCCCTAATGAAGATGCCGTTGAAGATACGAGTGTGCCACGTGCCAAGATTATAATGGCAGCCGTACATGTTTTTGTATTCACATAAATTGCAGCTTCTAAACAAATACATTCATTGAACTACAGTCGATATGCCCATGAGGTTGCTTTCCTAATATCTCATCTTTGGGGGCACAAATATACTTTAAATTCTTTTTAACAAATGACGAAGCAAATGTCTGTAGAATTATTTCCTTCCGAGGGATAAAAATTTCAATCATTTTAAAAGAGAAAACACCTCTAATTAATGAAAATTTGATTAATACATTCTTTGGGACAGGGAATGTAGGCAAAGGTCTCCATAAGCATAATCTACCGACATTTAAAATATGAAAATTTGTAGGATGTAAACTAGTCCGTCCTTCCTTTCATTAAGGGTGAGCATTGTTTGAGTAAGCGATTCCCACCTTGGAATCGAGAACACACTAAGGATCGGTTTCAAAAAATGGGAATCGGAAATCATTTGTTGGTTTCATGGATCCACCCGAAAATCGAAGAGTGGACCGTAGAATTGGTCCCCAATCCCTATCAAATTCCATTCATCAAATAATATCTTCTTGATGTATAAGATGTTCCGGATTCCTTTGTACACCTCTACCTTTCATTGCGTCTACGCATCAACAAAGAGATGGTATTTTCCACTCCCTCCTTTTCCTTGTCTCTCCCCTTCAGCAGGAAATATTTCTCTCCCTTTCTTGTTTAATGAAGATTCTCAATGTAAGTAGATTACCAGATACCATTTAAAATCTACTAAATGGGGTGCATTTAGGAGTGACATAAAGGGCTGCACTCCATAGACCAATCTACACTAAAAAATCAGTGGGAATCGAGATATTTGCCACCCCTAAAGCAAGCATGAAAGGCATAACACAACCCTGCCATGCCGAGCAAAAATATTTGTATTCACCAAGGTAGGAGACTCTGACAGTGACCGCGAACAGCAAAGAGCCCGAGCAGCAGACGATCCACGGGGACACGGACGGCTTAGCCGAGACGCCAATGGACCTAAGGGCGAGGAGGGCAGAGACAGAGAAGGGATGCTTGAATATGGCGAGGGGAGCTGCTGGAAACCGCGGGATGGCGAGACCAGCAACATCGACGCGGACGCCATTGGGACGGTGAGTGAAGCTTCGAGAGCTCCGTCCTCTTTCTGTCGATCTGTCCCGTTTGGTCCGCCTGCTAAAAATCCAATTTCGCCGACAAATAGGGTTTTGATTCCCATTAATTTCATCTTTGAAGATAAATAAGAGTACGGATTTAGTTTCTGTGTGCTAAAATTATTAACAAAAAAAAAGAAAAAAAACGACGATTCAGATTACTTAACTAAATCTAAACATGGATCATTTCCCATATCGATAACTACATGAACTCAATTCACCACCTGCCGCTGTCCGCCTCTCCCAACACTGCCACCAATTGCCAGCCCCCAGATTTTGTTGCCCATAGCTGGACTCCTCCGTTGGTTGTCGGACTTTGCTACCGAGAGTCGAATTCCGCCACCTGTTGCAGAGCATCGCCCTTAGCCGTCAGTCTCCAAAATTGCGGTTCGTTATCATTGGTGAGAATTTTTCTCTTACCGAGGACCAACATTTCTTGCAATCCAAACTACTATAAAGATGATTAGTTGGAATGAGAATCCATTTAAGGGGTTCTCATCCTGAAACCAAGCGGGGCTTATTGGCTGCACTGGTTAGGGGTCCATGCCTAGCGCGGGCACCGCTCCTTCCTTTTCTTGACTAGTTAAAACTACGACAAGATTAACATCATAACTAAGTTGCAAAATAGATTTATGATTGGACAATGGAGGTGATAGCAGCGGCCTTATGGGTTTAGTCTTCCCTGCCACACATGGACGATGTGATTTATGTATAACTTAATAAAGTGGTCCCACGGCAATTTTTGTGCCTTGTCATAATTTGTAAAATACAATCTAATAAATTAGATGTTTATAATTTATTAAATCGAAATGAAGATCAAAGAGATAGGCCATCCCACAAGGTTTCGTTTGGCTATTTTGATTTTTTCGTCTAATAGGATAATGAAAGGATTCGCAATTCTGTTCTCCTCCCTAGTTCACCACCTCCCACATATCTTGTAACATTAAATTCCATCCAGTCTTTTCTTCTTGTCATCGTTTCACCCTCTAGGTGGAATTTTTTAATCAGAATTTATTGTTAACAAAAAATCGGATAAGATATAAATTATACTATTCATAATTATATGCGGTCCACTAAACGTAACCTAAAAGAATTAATTTATACCTTTTGGTTGCAATAAATGTTGTAGGCTTCAAACTAAGGTATAATGTCATCATAACCGATCTTTCTTGTGGTAATATCTATACGAAATGGAGATTATACTATTTGGAATACGAATTTGTGTTTACTATCATTTCTTTAAACGTAAGGAAATCTCATAATTAGTAAAATATAATCTAAAATGATGATACAATTGGTTTACATTGTACTACAGAATGAAAGCTTAAATATTATGATAGGATCGTTTTTGTTACAAGATTTTGTTAAAATATCTCGTCTAATATGAATTTTTTTAATAATTCTAAATCAAAAGAATATCATAATTTTTATGAAATATGATATTATTTAATCAATATAAATAATAATTGACATGTCACATCATCAGTTGACAGTCAAAAATCAGAAATTAGTTAAAAGCTGAATAACTTTTATTCAAATATATAATGACATGTGTTTCCTACATGTATGTTTTCGTAAGTTCAACAAATGAAAATGAAAATACTATTGAAATCACATATACATCTATTTTAAAAAAAAATACGAATATTTTACTGATAGAACCTTACCCTCACTATCACGTGCAGAAAGAGGGGACGTCATCTATGTGCGTTATTTGCCCTAAATTTATCAATTAAATTTAGGCCAATTGGGTCTAAATTTATTTTCTTCTTTAAACCCTAAATTCGTTTTGTTCTTCCATTGACGAACTGTGGCAAAATTAGGTATTGAAATCCCCAATAAAGAGCACAGCAAGACAAACTTCTCCAAATTAAGCATGTTTAGACAAACAAGAGCAGCGAAGTAGAGGGATCAACATAGTTACCAAAATGAATTGGTTGTTCTTCGGAGTCGAATACTCCTCGTGTAACAAGTCTCCAGCCCTCGCTGATCGAGGACTGTCCACCAGCGGATCACAGTGATGACAGAGATTGTCTGCTAGACTTCCCGGAGCTTCATCGTTCTCGATTGTAAATTCACAAAGATATGCATCACATTATTTTTTCGTTTACAATTGGTTCTGATTTTGCTGGTCATGTTAGGATATAGAGGTGTTTGGGAAAATGATTGTAAAGGAAAACAAGAAAAATGTTTATGAAAATGAAAATTGTTAGCGAAAGAGGAAGATGAACGCGAAGCGAAGAAGACGAATTGAGAGAAGGGAAATTGGTGAGTTAATCAAACCATATGCCACGTCATCTCCTCCTTTGTCCAGGTTGGACTTCAATTTCAGTCCAGAAAGCCGCATGAACTTAAAATTTCATTCTCACTCAATCAGTGAGAGGTCGCTCTGTTCACATCCCCGAGCTCATAATTGAAGTGGTCTCGTGTGATCTCACACGCAGCCATCATAAAGCCCCTTTCTAGCCATGAAAATTAAAAAAAAAAAATTAAAATGAATTTACATGACATAATTATCTTCAGATTTATCGTGATAAGATGATTTTTGTCTCATTATGAGAAATCAAGTACACTTAGAAATCACTTACGAAACGCATTAGCTCGGGTATACTACTCAACTTCGTATTGCGAAACCATCCAAGAGCTCATTTAGAATCGATGGGTTGGGACTTTTCCCTTTGAATTGTTAGACCATTAACTTAGTTGTTCTTGTTAAACGTTAGATTTCCATATGAAAGTCATAATTCCGGAAAGATAAAATCGTTTCTATCAAAATTGTTGAGTGTCTCATGCCAAACCAAGGTGGTTAAATGTGACTTCGTAGTCACTTCTTCCACTTAATAACTTAAATTTTGAGTGGCATACTACCTATAATTTAATCAGCAACCTTATTGCCCTTTTTACTTTATTTGAATTTTTGAACATGTAAAAAGGGATTTTTGAGTTCTCACATTAATTTCTGGCTTGATTTTCGTATTAACATAAAGCCTATAACTTTCTTCTTTTAATGTTAAAATTTGGTTGAATTCTTCAAAATATCCACCGAAATCAAATATATGAAGAGCAAGAAACATTTTCTCTTTTTCAAATCACATAAATCACATGCTCATAATTCTCGTCCAATTATTTTAAGAAAATCGACACCCTAAGATCCAAACCCAATGGGGTTTGGATCCATCCATGGCGGCTTGGGGAGGGGGGCGCTTCTAATTGAAGTGAGATTCCAATCTTCCATGGTTGCATTTAATTCTTGGTGGTCATTAGGGCCATCAAATGGGTGGGTCAGGTCAAGTTTGGGTCGGATAAAAAATAGTCCAACCTATATTGATCAATTTAACCCGTTTTAATCCATTTTTATGCAATATAAATTTTTTGACCTATACCCAACCCAGTCCATACTCGACTTAACCTATATTATTAAAATACTTCCATATTTAATCAAATTTAGGAAAATTTATTCTTGTGACTTTTTTTCAAAGATTATATTGCCGAAATACTTCCAAATTTATGAAAGCTTTTTTTTTAATGATTTTTTTAAATCATATTGCTAAAACTCTTTCATTAAATACAAATTTAATGAACAATTTTTATAATTTTTTAAAAAAAATTGAGTCTCTCTTTTTTTGAAAAATATTTTCATGAAGTTATTTTCTTGAAAAGTAAAAATACTTTTCAATATTTTCTTGAAATTTGAAAATAAATTAAAAATTGAAAATTTTGAATAAAAATACTTTTCAATATCATTTTAAAGATTGATATTTTTATTTTTTAAAACTAAAATTCTAATTATTTTTTATTTTTACTTTTCAAAAACTAGAATTTTAACTATTTCTATTTTTTAAATCGATTTTTTTAATTATTTTTCTTTTTCTTTTCTTTTCTTTTCTTTTCCTTTTCCTTCTCGATTGTTAGCTATAGTGATGGCCAACGAGTTGAACCTTGCCAACCTTAAGTGACTTTCCACCTCACAAGATCCGGCGAGGTTGAGCTTGCCAAAGGCCAGCAAGGCTAGAGCCTTGCCAATCCTCGACGATGTCTCAATCTTGCCATTCCTCGGCGAGCTTGAGCTCACTGGAGCTAGCTCGAGCCTGGCGAGCTTGAGCCTTGTTAAAGCTTGCCCAAGCTAGATTCTCACCAAATTGATGAGGCTTGAGCCTTGGCCTCACCGGATTGATGAGCTCAAGCTCGCTTGGCCAATCGTCACCGTTGCCGGCCATTAGTGAAGGAAACAGAAGAAGGAAGAAGAAAGAAAAAAAGGATAGACAAAAAAAGAAAATAAAAAAAATAATTTGGGTTTTTTAAAAATAATTTTATAAGAGGAAGAGAGAGTGTCGGTAAGCCTAATAGGTCTAGTTAATGGGTTGAAAATGGGTCTAAACTCAACCCATTTAAGATCTATTTATTTTAATCTTTAAGTTTATAACACATTTAAGATGGTCTCTTTAAAATTGAGTGACCCATATATGATGCATTTATGTTTGAAATTGGTCATATATGGGTCCATTTGGACTTGAGTAGGTCCTTAAAAGGCTAATGGAGGAAACAGGTGGGAGAGTCGCCCTAGGGTGAGAGACCCTGCGCTATCCTCATATTCTCTCTCTGTCGGGAAGACAAAGATAGACAGGGAATTAGGGGGCCTTACGGTGGTGAAGGTAGACACCACATCAGGACATCGATTCTGGCTACTACTAGGTAAGCAAGTATAGTAGCCTTCTGCGCCTGGAGTGAATGGGGGTGGGTTAAATGCCCATAGCTGAGTTGACATGCTTTACAGCACTGTTCACAACCACAAGTTGACTCAATTCCCCCAGTTGACTCAGTTCGCTCAGTTGAGAACAACAGGGGAACTGAGTTTATGTTTGAAATTGGTCATATATGGGTCCCTGACCTATTTTCACACCCCTAGTGGCCATGGAAGGTGAGAACCCTACCTTAAGCCAATGAATTCAACCTACTTAAGTGTACGAATCGAAAAAGGTATTGGCAAATGCTCATTATGTCTCTCTTGTTGCAACACAGTGTAGTCCCCTTAGTGGTTACCAAAAGCCAATGAAGTCAGCTATCACATGTTCATCTAATTAGATGTGATTGGGACCTTGCACTTATGAAGTCTCGTTTGGCCAATTTATTAAATCAACGACTACTAAGGAAAAAACAGTTTGAAAGGTTAGTCGAGTAATCAAGTGTTTGATTTGAATATGGCAACTTCTTCACTTGAACCATATCATCTCCCGCTTATAATCAAACATGATGTCGACCATCGCTTTGTGAGTGGAGCTTTATCCAATACCTTTTGGGCATGATAGGTAAGCTGAAGAAAATACATAAAAAGAAGGAGTAAATGAACAAATCATGAAAAAGCCCTCAGCCAGCGGAGGAACCCGGGGAAGGTGCATCACCAAACTACTGCACAAACGCTAACCGATGATCTCTCATATGGGCCTAGCCGACTAGGCCCATGTGAGAGAGATATCTAGAATTTGTAATTTTAGGTTGGGATTTTTTTTTTAATTGATAAATGGTCTCTCAATCTTTAAGTTGAGCGCATAAATTGGTAGCAGCATAACTTCTCCCTAGTTAATATGGATTGATGGTTTTTATTCATGTGTTGATGGGCCTAAGTGGGCCCGTCCGCTCATGTTGGGCCTAAAAGCCCGGCCCGCAAGATAAGGGCCCATGGATGAAGGGTTGAGATATGAAGAGGTGTTATGTTGAGGGGATGTGTCTTTTGGAGGAGACGCTTTAAGGAAAAGAAAAGAAAGGGAACAAAAACGACGTATGTACGTTTTCACTTTCTCCCTCTACCAAAAGAACGTACGTCTTTTCAGAGTTTTCTTCCCCTAATAGCAACAGTATGCTCCTCGGTTGAACAGGATCGTGATTCTTCCTCAAACTTCAACATTGGTGTTTAATCTGTGAACAATAAGGTACGCTCGATTCCGTGGTGTATCTTTGATCGGTGATACATGTGATTCTTGGGCTCGTCTTCCGCATTCGTTTTAGGGGTTTGATTTAGTGTCGAATCCATTTTAGGGAATCCGTTATACCTAACATTGGTATCAGAGCATGTAGTTCATGTTTCCCGATCCCATTTTTATGTTATTGAATTTTTTTTTATGGTCAAAATTCGAGAAAAGCCACTGCCGGTCGATCAGGGACGGAAAATCCCGACAACGTACTGTTCCCCCTAGTCTTTTTGATTTTTTGTAAATCAAAGTTCTTTTTTGGTAGCGTAGGGTTGAAGGTCTCGTCGATATGAGAAAAACGAGTGGTAGATCGCCGCCGGGGGCCACTGGACGCGCCGCCACGTGCCGCCAAAGCGAACAAGGGTTGTCGGCGCCTGTAACGCACGCGCCGATTCGGTCACCCCCGGGCACGTGCGATGCACACTCCAATTCGCTGCCAGGAACATGCAACGCATGCGCGTGGTTGCTGGCGCGTGCTGCGCACGCGTGGGGCACACACCTGATGACATCAGCCCCACACGCGTGTAGCATATGCCAGTCGGTTTGTCAGACCCGGCCCGACCAGTTCGACCCGACCGCCCGTTGACTCCGACCCGGATGACCTCAACCCGTCTAACCGTTGACCGCTGACCGTTGACCATTGACTTTTCCCGTTGACTTTGACCGTTGACAAAAAAAAAGGAATGTGTTTTTTTTTTCTCAATTAAGTCAATGTGGATTATATGTAATCCCTTACTTGTTCTGCATTTGTTGTAGGAACAATGCCTCTCCTTAAGTTGCGCACACCTATTCGCGCAATTACCGATGAACAAAAGGAAAGGCTTTCTAAGTTGATAGCTGAGCTGACTAATTATCGATGGGAGAGTGGCGACTTAATTGATCATGTTCTTGAAGTCAACGGGAAAATACAAAAGGTCATATGAAATGGCCGTCCCATGCCACAATCTGAGATGGTGCAATTTTTCATAACCACTCTTCCACCGGAATGGCAAGGAGTGTTGAATCTTTTATGGGAAGTCAACAGAGCTACTTCGTATAGGAGACTTGTGATGGCTTTTATAGATGAACATTACCGAATTGTTACAAAAGAAAAGATCAAGAAATTGAATAAAAAGGGATCTTTTTCAGTTCATATATTGACTTGGTGTTAGATGTTTTGACTAGTCTTTATTTAGTATGCTTTATGGACATATTATGTAAATGTTTTCTACCTAGTTGTTGTTGGTGTAGCAACTGATATGTTAGTTGTATTATGTGAAAGCATTATTATTATATCATTATTTGATATCAAACATTATTTGCTTTTGTTATTATTAACTGTTGTGGGTAGTTCTTAGAAATTTTTTTGTAATTTCAAAGAATTTATTTTGCATAGAATATTATATTAATAATAATTCTAAGTTAGGATTTTGGATGATAATTGGAAACATAGTGACCTTTTGATTCTGAAACCTTGAAATTATTCATTAATATGATGGTTTTGTGCAAAATGGATGCATAAATGATAGGCATTAATAATTCGTGCATATATGTCTGATATGTTCAGATCGATGGCTTTAGCCACAAAGAGCATAGTCGCTGAGCTAAACAAAGGTGAGAAGCTCAATGGCGATAACTATGAAATATGGCACATGAAAATCCAATATATGCTGGAAGAGCAAGAGGCACTGAAAGCTCTTAACCTGACCATGGAAGAACCTGAAGAAGGAAACACTGCATAACATAAGAGAGATAAGGATGCATTTGCTACATGGAAAAGAAAGAACTCTCTTGCTCGCATTACGTTGCTGATGAAAGTGCTAGTATGAACACCTAGAGGGGGTGAATAGGTGTAAAAACAGATTCTGCAAAATACAGTGAAAACATTTACTTTTAACCTTTGAGGAGTCTTGAGCTGGAAGAGGACTGCCTCTTGGCGGCTAAGTCGGAAACTGAAATTTATCATGTTGGTTCCAACTCACATGGAGCTTCGAGCTCCAAACGCAAACGTCCCAACCGGGTTCGATAAAAGGAAAGGCAAGGGAACAAATTCTTCAGGGAAGAATAACAAAGAGGAAAACGTCCTCGAATGAAGAAGCGACAAGGATGAAGTGTTACAATTGTGACAAGAATGGTCACTATGACTTTTGAAACTAAGTTCGAAGAGCAATCCTTTGTGAACGGTAGACTTTAAGTGAGATCAAACTTTAGCTAGTTAAATAGAAATACGAACAAAATAAAGAGATTCAGGGAAGAGAATAAGAACACAAGGTTTATAGTGGTCCAGCTTAATCCAAGCCTACATTCACTCTCCCACGCTGATAGCCCACCGGCTGGATTTCACTATGAATCAAAAGAAATGTTACAATCTCATGTCCTCGATTCCACAGTGCAAAGACTCTACTACACTTCCTCGAGGTCTTACAAAATTCTCTCTTTTGAGTACAATGAATGCTCAACAAATGAATTAGCAAAGAGTAGGGAGCTTCGGACTTTGGAATTTTTCTATCTCGCACACACTTGAACAACTAGAGCGTCTTCCTTTTATACTCCTCCATGCCTACATAACCGTTGACACCTTCCAAAGGAGTTCGTCCAATCTACCCGTTGGACCGAATCAATTAGGGAGATCTCTCGTTATTTAAGGAATATGAAGATAGCCCACCAATCATGTTCGCCCATACAATCAAGATCTAGGTTTCCATAAGTAGAACCTTCCAAGTATACTTCACCAATCAACGGATCTTTCTTACTCGATTTACTTGTCATACGAATAATAGATCTATATGTGCTTTCTCCAACCGTGAGATAATCTTTGATCAAACGAATCAAATCCTTAAGGATAACCTCGTATCTGGATAAGACTTCTTCAATGATCTAGAAACTGTCAACGAGGGCAGACTTTAAATCTTGAGTCTAGGCGATCTTCAATCCGGAAGTCTTCGACTTTGATAGATGAGTCTGAAAGTCTTTAGACTTGGAAACGTTTTGTCAGCTTCAAAATATAGAAGAAAGATTTCACCAACAATCTCCCCATTTTTGATGGTGACAAAACTTTCCTGCAGATTTAGACACTCTGACCTGCAACACTTAAGCAAACCAAGCTTTTCTTGTATATAAAAAAATTATTAAAGATTAGAAAAAAATAGTAGCGAATCTGCAATCACAAAAAACATGTTAGTCCTGAAAACTCAACTATCTTTAGCATAATCAATAATAATAGCTTAAGTTACTCAGCAAGCCTCAATAATCCAAACCAGCCCAAAACAGAAATCACACCAAACAAGATAAAGTCCAAACAAAACAAACATAACATCAAGTCATCAAGTCAAGCAAATCTGCATAAACATCTCCCCCTTTTTGTCAACAGCAAAAAGTAGAGACCGAAAAAAAAAAGAGATAGATTTGAAAAGATCAAGAGTTAAGGCTACTTGGGTAAGCGAACAAGCTCGTATTCCCCCATTGAGTGCACTGTCTTTTCAAGCTTGTCAAAACTTTGCTTCAACGCTTGAAATTCTTCACCCTGCACGTTAGACTGAACTTGATTCTTCAGGGTATTCAGCTATTCATGAAGAGACACTGAAGTGGCCTTAATAGCGTTCTTGAGATCCAGCATCTCAAAACTCATAGCATATTGCTGACTCCGCACATCCAAAAGAATTTCCAGCAATCTTGAAAAGTCTGCTGTTTGAGCAGTTGTATCACTTGGACCAGCAAAGTGAAACTTAGGGAAATTGAGAAATGATGGAGTCTCAGTAGGAGGTCTATCTTCTGGATAATGTGAGGCATGCATTTCTTCTAGGTCTCTTGTAGATCGACTTACAACACTAGCAAGTAGGGGTAAAGAAGTACCTTTTTGACCATCAGCTCTCCCTATTTTGATGCCCTCAAGAGGAGTAGGTAAAGCTTCCTCAGCCTCAGAATGATGCACTCCAGCAGACTCTTCTTCTCTTATCTCAGAATGACTAGACAGAGAGATAGCCAAGGTTGGCTCGAAAGAGTCTTGAGTCCCATGATCTCCTTTTCTCTCTGCTTCTTCTACTTCTTCTTCCCTTTCTTATTCAGCTTCTTCCATTTCTTCCTCTGCTTCTTCTTCCTCTTCTTCTTCTTCTTCTTCTTCTTCTTCTTCTTCTTCTTCTTCTTCTTCTTCTTCTTCTTCTTCTTTCTCTTCTTTCCCTATTTCCCTTCTTCTTCATTCTCCGATTCTTCTCTCTCTCTTCCTTCGTCGACTCTTCTCTTCTCTCAGAAAGTTGACAAAAGTCTTTAGATTTTTCAAGGCAAAATAGTAAGCTCATCCTCATTTTCTTCATCTTCTAGAATGAGAGCTCTTTTCTTCTTTACAGGAGCAACCATGGGCTCCTTGCCTTTTCTTTTAGCCGCAGCAGAGTCTTGCTTTGCCTTGAGAGGAGATTTCTCCTTCATTCGCTCCAGCACTTTGTTCAGCTCCTTTAAGCGCATCTTTGACACCATTTTGAACCCAATTACCATCAGAGTGATGGCTTTCAGACTCAATGGTGTAGAGATATGAATTTTGAAGTGCCTAAAGAGTCTAGTGATAAGACCAGAATAAGGAAGCTGTCCCTTATCCTTTGTCACAGTTCGAAACATGTGGAATAGTATGGTGTGAGGCAGAGAGAACTTAAAACCAGTATTGATTGCACACATCAATTTGGCTTCCAATCGAGAAACATCAGTCTTGGATGTCGATTTAGGGCGAATGCAATTAATCACAATTTTGTGCAAGAGAATGTTCGAGGCACTCATCCTTAAATAAGAAAGTTTTCCTTCAACATCCCTGTCTCTTACCAAAGACAGAATAGCATGAGCAATGGACACACTAATCGGTTGAAAACTCATTCTTTCCACCCCGATTATGTCAGCCAAAATGTTTGTGGTCACCAAAAATTCCTTGTCCTTCACAGTGAAGATAAAACTGTGTGCATTCAAAAAGGATAGATTCGAATAAAAGTAAGCAGTCAGCTATGGAAATGTAGCAGTAGAATCAGAACAAAACTTTTCCAATTGCAATAACGCAAACTTTTCTCTCGATTAACTTTTATCGAATCCAGAAATCAAAGTCAACAGTCCTAGGGTTCATCACCCCTCTCTTCAAAAGACTTGCATAAACCTTTTTATGATCCTTGGATCTAAAAAGTTTCGAACCATCAGTAATGTTTGCAGCCACCCCAGACCTAGGTTGAAAATGAGAATACAACCGTTCATCATCATCCAGAGATTGTGGTTGATTCGCAGTGCTATAGTGTGGGTCACTTGGAATATTCTTAAACGCTTTCTCAGCCGATCCTTTCTCCACAACTCCTAGCCTCTCCAAATCTCTCAAAAACAGGGTTTCATTCTTGAATCCCCTATCTTTTAAGAACTCATCAATTAAGGACAATGGCGTACCTCCTTTCTTCAAATTTGAGTAGAGTTTGAAAGCATTCTTTGGAGTTAGAGTTCTTACAAGATCAACCTCTTCTATGACTTCATCGGCTGTTTGATTCGAGGAAGGTTGACGCTGCTGACTTGGACGCAAAGGAGAATCTTCTTCTTCGGTTAAGTCAAAGTGGGTAGGACCCTCAAGCATGCGACGTGGTCCCCTACTTGCAATCCTCGAAGACTTTCTTGAAGACATTGACACTCCAATGGAGAGAATCACCAACTTGTTCGAAAAGATGAAAACTTTCGAACGAATCAAGAGTAAAAGTGAAAGAAAATAGGAATAATGTATTCTAGGGTTTCGGAGTAAAAGTGAGGAAGACGACACGGTGGTATATAAAGTAAGTGAAGCGGGGTAAATGAAGCGTCATAAAAGGAAATAAAAAAGATGTCTTTTTAAATAATAACTTCCCTTTATGAATTTAACTGAATTCCTTTTAAAATCGATAACTGCCTTTTTGAAATAAGGAGTATTTTAAGAAAGATAAATCAATCAACTAATCAGCCAATAGATAATCGTACCTTTTCAAATTTGAAATTTAGAACAACTTACAGTCGAGGCTTGAGGTCTTCTGAGTCTTAGCATTTAAAGACTTCTAACTTTGAGTCTTGAGAGTGTCCGGACTTTACTAAGTAAGAGATATGATATTAAGTCTGGTATGAATAGACTCATAGATTTTTCTCCAGAGGCTTTGTAAATATATCCGCCAGTTGATTCTTAGAGTCAATGAACTGGATCATTATTCTCCATTCTGAACGTGATTTCTAATAAAATGGTGTCGAATCTCAATATGCTTTGCTCTTGAATGGAGAATAGGATTCTTGGAAAGATTAATTGCGCTGGTGTTGTCACATTTGATCTTAGTGCAAGAATCTTTGACTCCAAAGTCTCTCAGTTGTTGTTTTATCCATAAGATTTGAGAACAGCAACTTCCAAGAGCCACATATTCTGCTTCTGCTGTTGAAAGGGCTACTATATTTTGCTTCCTTGAAAACCAAGATACTGTTCTATTACCAAGTAATTGACAAGTACCGGAAGTACTCTTCCTTTCAACTCTGCAACCTGCTAGATCTGCGTCTGAATATCCAAGGAGGGTCAAGTCTCCTTCTTTGGGATACCATAGACCTATCTTTGAAGATGTTTCAACGTATTTGATGATGCGTTTTGCAGCACTTAGATGAGATTCTTTTGGGTCTGATTGAAATTTGGCACACATGCAAACACTAAACAAAATATCAGGTCTAGAAGCAGTGAGATAAAGAAGTGAACCAATAATACTCCTATAAAGTTTCTGGTCAACTTTCTTTCCTCCTTCATCTTTATCCAATTTCAAAGAACTAGACATTGGAACTTCAACCTTTTTGCAATTTTCTAAACCGAACTTTTTAACAAGTTCTTTAGCATATTTCTCTTGGTGAATGAAAATTCCTTCCTTCAATTGTTTCACTTGTAGTCCGAGAAAGAAAGATAGTTCACCCATCATGCTCATTTCAAATTCGTCCTGCATAGTCTTAGAGAATTTCTTACAAAGACTTTCGTTAGGAGAGCCAAAAATTATATCATCAACATAAATTTGAACAAGCAAAAAATTATTACCTTCTCTTTTGATAAACAAAGTTGTATCTACTTTACCTTTGGCAAAACCGTTTTGAGTTAGGAAATTACTTAACTGTCGTACCAAGCTCGAGGTGCTTGCTTTAAACCATATAGCACCTTTTTCAAATACAAATCTGTTTTCCTTGGGTCTTCAAAACCGGGAGGTTGTTCCACATAGACTTTCTCTTGGATAAATCCATTCAGGAATGTGCTTTTGACGTCCATTTGAAATAACCTGAAATTCTTATAACAAGCAAAGGCAAT
Organism: Eucalyptus microcorys; assembly: GCA_014182515.1. Lineage (NCBI taxonomy): Eukaryota > Viridiplantae > Streptophyta > Magnoliopsida > Myrtales > Myrtaceae > Eucalyptus > Eucalyptus microcorys. The sequence continues at coordinate 30,321,585 of CM024569.1, forward strand.
TAATAATCTAATTGCTTCTAACCTTGCTACTGGTGCGTAAGTCTCATCATAGTCTATCCCTTCTTCTTGCGTATATCCTTTGGCGACGAGTCTTGCTTTGTTCCTTATGACTTTTCCTTTTTCGTTCATCTTGTTCCTGAAAACCCATTTAGCTCCAATAATAGATTTACCTTTTGGTTTAGGAGTCAATTCCCAAACATCATTGATACTTGAATTGCTGAGTTCTTCTTGCATAGCTTCAATCCAGCTTTCATCGTTAAAGCTTCTTCTATGCTCTTGGGTTCTATTTCGAAATAAGAGCCACAAAGACTAGACTCTTCACGCCTTTTGGATCTTGTACGAATTCCTTCATTAATGTCACCAATAATGAGTTCTTTGGGATGACTAGACTTGTGCTTCCAGTTGCTGGTTGAATTGTCGAGACTTTGTTGATCTTTTTCTTTATTTGAATCGATCATTTTGTTGCTGGTCTTCTAAGTTTGAGCTTTTTCGGAGATTTAGACTTTGTAGAGTCTGGAGCAGATTCAGATTCTTCAGGTGAGTCTGAATCGATTGATTTTGAATAGAGTCTTGAAATTTGACATTCATTGATTCCTCCACAGATTGAGTCCTTTTGTTGTATAATTTTGTAAGCTTTGCTTGGTGGTTGAATATCCAAGGAAGATGCCTTCATCTGATTTTTCTTCAAACTTACCAATTCGATCATTTGCATTTTTCAGATAAAACATTTGCAACCAAACACATGAAAGTAAGAAACAATTGGCTTCTTTCCCTTGAATAACTCATAGGGAGTTTTCTCCAGAATTGGCCTTAAGACAACTCTGTTAATAATATAACAAGCTATAGAAACAGCTTCAGCCCAAAAACAAGAAGAAATATTGCAATCAATTAAAAGAGTTCTAGCCATTTCTTGCAAAGATCTATTCTTCCTTTCCACAACTCCATTCTGTTCTGGAGTGTATGGTGAGGAGAATACATGCTGAAAACCAAATTCATCACAAAATTTAGCAAAGTCTTGATTTTCAAACTCACCTCCATGGTCTGTCCGTATTCTTGAAATGGCATACCCTTTCTCATTTTGAACTTTCTTAGCAAATTTTATAAAATAAGAAAAGGTTTCAGACTTACTTGCCAAGAAATATACCCAAGTGAATCGTGAATAATCATCCACTATTACTAGGCAATATTTCTTACCTCCAATGCTCTGGGTTCTAGTTGGTCCAAAGAGATCCATATGCAAGAGCTGCAGTACACGATTAGTGGAAACTTGATTTATTGATTTGAAAGAGTTTCTAACCTGTTTTCCCAATACACACGGTGTGCATAAGTCTGATTTTTGATACTTCAGGTCAGGAAGTCCACGAACAAGCTTCTTTGAAGAGATCTTGGCAATTTGCTTCATGTTGATATGACCAAGCTTTCGATGCCAGACATTTGCTTCATCTTGGATTGAGATTAGACATTGAAATCTTTTTGGATTGATATCCAAAAGATAAATATTCCCATGTCTTCGCCTAGTGAAGGATTGTGAAAGATCTTTACTAGTGCCAGAACATATTCCTTCTTGAAAGTTGATCTTGAATCCAGTGTCGCACAATTGGCTGATGCTGAGCAAGTTGTAGTTAAGTCCTTCCACTAAAGAGACATTGTTGATTATGAGACTTCCAATTTTTACAGTTCCACTTCCAATAATTCTTCCTTTGTTGTTTCCGCCGAAGGAAACTTTTCCACCTGTTACTTGTGTAAGTTTGATAAAACAATTTGAATCTCCAAATCATATGTCTTGAGCAGCCACTATCCAAATACCATTTTACCTTTTTCTTGATAGTAACCTGCAATTAAAAAGAAAACTCAAGCTTTCTTTGGTACCCATACTTTCTTGGGTCCAGCAGAGTTAGTGCTATAAACAGTCTTTGCCCAATCCTTCTTAACAGGCTTCCAAACCATAGGACATTCTTTCTCAAAGTGTTCTGAGCTATTACACTTAGAACATCTAAGAGCACTTCGGCCAACAGGTTTTACAAAGACCTTTTGAAAATGATTCTTGTAAAAGGTTTTTGAAGGTCTTTGTTTGATTCTTTCCTTTACTTTTGGAAAATCAATTAGAGGGATAGTTTCAGCAGTCATTCCCAAGCCTGATTTATTAAAGTAAGGTCTTTGTGCTGAAAGAATCTTTTCTAATTTCTCAGATCCTATAGAAAACTTTTTTGTAACACTTGAAATGTCATATTTCAAAAGTGCATTTTCTTTTGAAAGAGAGTCTGCATTTTCTTTCAAGGTAATAACACTTTTATCTAAATTTTCGACCTTCTTTTTCAAAACAATCTCTTGTTGCTTCAGTGCAGAATTTTCTCTTTTTAGTTCGGAAATCCTCTTGAGAGAGGTTTTGAGACTAAGACACAATTCGTCAATATATTTAGAGACTTTAGTAGGAATTTTTAAATTACTTACCTCAATTTCACTATCTGAGTCTGAGTCTGTCTCAGAGTCTGAATCTGATTCTAATTGTGCCATTAGACAAATATTAGCATAATCATCATCACTCTCTTCACACTCGGTATCACTCCAAGTTTCTGCTTTGAGAGCTTTTCTATACTTCTCAGCTTTTCCTTTCTTTTTCTTTAGTAAGGGACAATTGGGTCTGATGTGTCCATTTTTCTTGCATTCAAAACAAATCACATCTTTATTGGATTCATCATCCTCAGCTGATTTATTTTGGAACTTTTGAGAACTTTGTTTCCTCCAGTTGAATCTTTTTCCCTTTTTGTTCAGTTTTCTGAACCTTCTTATCATGAGGGCAAGCTCTTCATCGTCCATATCGTCTTCTAAATTTGTAACATCATAATCATCATTAGATTTTAATGCAATAGATTTTTTACCTTTGGGATCCTCATCTTCATTGATTTGCTCTACTTCATAAGACTGAAGAGTGCCAATCAATTCGTCAACAGAAAGTGGCATGATCCTTTGTGTCTCCCTTATTGAGGTCTTCACGTGATTCCAATCTTTGGAGAGTCCACGCAATAACTTGTTAAACTTCATGGGTCCAGAGATTGGTTGTCCTTGATACTCAAGACCATTCACGATTTCTGTAAAACGACTAAACATGTCAGTGATAGATTCTCCTGGTTTCATCTTGAATGCTTCATATTGACCGAGCAAAATATTGATTCTGGTTTCTTTCACTCGATCAGTTCCTTCATAGGTGATGTGCAATCTATCCCAGACTTCTTTAGCTGTTTCACAAGAAGATATTCTGTTATATTCAGTGGGAGATAATGCACAATATAAGAAATAAATTGCTTTTGCATCGAGAGCTTGTCTCTTGGTTATCTCTTCTTGAGTCATCTCGCTGGACTCAACAACTTCTTTTCCTCTTCTTAAGATTGTTGCAGCTTTAGGAATGACTCCTTTGTCTACCACATCCTATTCCAGAGGATATTTTGATCTTAGGAATGCCTTCATCTTGTTTTTCCATATATTGTATTCCTTCCCATCAAAGTAAGGCGGTCTGGTGTTGCTTTGCCCTTCAACCAAACCTGGAGCCAACATACTAGCCATGGATCGTTAACTCTGAAGTAAAAACACTTCAATCTAAATGAGTACACAGGCTTTGATACCAATTGAAAGTGCTAGTATGAACACCTAGAGGGGGTGAATAGGTGTAAAAACAGATTCTGCAAAATAAAAAACCTTTACTTTTAACCCGAGTCAATGACAACGGACTTTTGAAACGAGTTCCAAGAGAATTTAAGCGAGATCAAACTTTAGCAGTTAAATAGAAATACGAACAAAATAAAAAGATTCAAGGAAGAGAATAAAAACACAAGGTTTATAGTGGTTCGGCTTAATCCAAGCCTACGTCCACTCTCCCACGCTGACAGCCCACCGGCTAGATTTCACTATGAATCAAAAGAAATGTTACAATCTCACGTCCTCGATTCCACAGTGCAGAGACTCTACTACACTTCCTCGAGGTCTTACAAAATTCTCTCTTTTGAGTACAATGAATGCTCAACAAATGAATTAGCAAAGAGTAGGGAGCTTCAGGACTTTGGAATTTTTCTATCTCGCACACACTTGAACAACTAGAGCGTCTTCCTTTTATACTCCTCCATGCCTACATAACCGTTGACACCTTCCAAAGGAGTTCGTCCAATCTACCCGTTGGACCGAATCAATTAGGGAGATCTCTTGTTATTTAAGGAATATGAAGATAGCCCACCAATCATGTTCGCCCATACAATCAGGATCTAGGTTTCCATAAGTAGAACCTTCCAAGTATACTTCACCAATCAACGGATCTTTCTTACTCGATTTACTTGTCATACGAATAATAGATCTATATGTGCTTTCTCCAACCGTGAGATAATCTTCGATCAAACGAATCAAATCCTTAAGGATAACGTCGTATCTGGATAAGACTTCTTCAATGATCTAGAAACTGTCAACGAGGGCAGACTTTAAATCTTGAGTCTGGCGATCTTCAGTCTGGAAGTCTTCAAACTTTGATAGATGAGCCTAAAAGTCTTTAGACTTGGAAACATTTTGTCAGCTTCAAAATATAGAAGAAAGATTTCACCAACATGTGGCATGCTAAACTTGGTCATATTGGCCGACAACGTTGAATAAGCTAGCCAAAGAGGGTTTGCTGGGCAACATTGAAAAAGTCGATTTGCCCATATGTGAGCATTGCCTAATAGGGAAAACAACAAAGAAACCATTTGGAAAAGGTAAAAAACCTGAATTTCCTTTGCAATTAATCCATTCTAACGTCTGTGATCCGATGAATGTGAGAGGAAGGCATGGGGCTATTTATTTCATCACATTTATAGATGATTATACTCGTTATGTCTATTTGATTTCTCATAAATATGAAGTATTGAGTTGTTTCAAAAGGTTTATGAACTTGGTAGAAAATTAATTAGACAAGAAAATAAAAGTATTGAGATCCGATCGAGGTTGAGAATATTTATCTAATGAGTTCAGAAAATTATGTGATAAAAATGGAATAGAAAGACATGTGTCTATTCCATATACTCCTCAACAAAATGGTGTTGCGACAACCCTACTAGAAATGGTTAGGTCCATGATGGCACATGCTAACTTACCTATCATTTTTTGGAGTGATGCGTTATTAACTGCTGCCTATATACTTAATCGGGTACCTTCCAAATCATTTACTTCCACTCCATATGAGTTATGGACAGGTAAAAAACCGGATTTAAGTTTTCTTAAACCATGGGGTTGTACTGTCTATACTCATGAGCCCTCTCACAAGTTTGGGAAATTGGGTCCCAGTATTTTCATAAGATACTCTCGAAAGGGTATGTGTTCATAGGTAAGCAGAAAAGTGGAAGTATAACTGAATTCGAATCACGGGATGTCACATTCTTAGAAAATGAATTTCCTAAGAATGGCGAAATAGGTGAGGATTACTCCCTATTTGAAACCTTAGATCATGATAATGAACTTAGTGGAGTTTGTGGGAGTAACATGAGAAGTGATGAATTTAATTCAACTCACTCTCAATTACAACCACATGATGAGATGATATCGTCATTATCTAATCCGAGTGGGAGTATGATGGGGAATGATGTATAAAGTGTACAATCTCTCATACGGCGAACAAGTCACAAAAGTATTCCTCGTCGACGTTTTGACATTGAAGAGGAAACTTTTATGGTTGCTCCACAAGATGAGGATGAGCCAAGAAATGTTAATGATACTCTAAATTGCCCTAATAAGGAAAAATGGATTCATGCAATGGAAGAGGAGATGGAGTCAATGAAGTCAAACCATGTTTGGGAATTTGTTGATCTTCCAAAAGGACGCAAAGCCATTGGGAACACATAGGTTCTCAAAATAAAGCGTAAAGCTGATGGGTCGATAGAAAGGCATAAAGCTCGCCTTGTGGCGAAGGGGTATAAACAGGAAAGAGTTGATTATGAAGAAACATTTTCTCCTATAGTGAGATTTACCTCGATTCGCATTATTCTGGCAATAGTGGCAAGTATGGATATTGAGTTACATCAAATGGATGTAAAGACTGCTTTCCTCAATGGAAAATTAGAGGAAGAAATATATATGGAACAACCTGCTGGTTTCATTATGGAAGACCAAAAAGAAAAGGTATGTCAACTTTTGAGATCGATATATAGCCTTAAGCAGTCATCGAGATAATGGTATATACATTTTCATAATGCCATAATGGCATATGATTTTACAATGATTGATGATGATCATTGTGTATATATCAAAAGATCTAAAGATCAATTTGTGATCATATCATTATATGTTGATGATATACTAATTGCCGGAAGCAATATGGAGTTTGTTAATACTATCAAGAGTTGGTTATTTTCCAACTTTGAGATGAAAGATATAGGTGAGGCTGCATACATTCTTGGAGTTAAGATTTCAAGAGATCGTTCAAAGATATCATTATCTCTTTCTCAAGAAACATATATAAATAAGATTCTTAAACGATTTCGTATGCAAGATTGTAAACCCATAAATACTCCTATTGCAAAAGGTGAAGGATTGAGTCATAGACTGTGTTCAAGGACTCCACAAGAGAAGGAACGAATGAAACATGTTCCTTATGTTAGTGCTGTTGGGAGCTTGATGTACGCGATGATGTGTACAAGACCTGACATATGTTTTGCAATTGGAATGGTGAATAGATAATAATCCAATCCAGGTCAAACACATTGGAAAGCCATCAAAAGAATATTGAGGTATCTAAAGGGAACAGCTGATTACAAGCTGAATTACTAAGAAAAGGATCTGCGACTTGAAGACTATTCAGATGCTGATTGGGGAGGAAATTTAAATGAAAGAAAATCTACCTTTGGTTTTGCTTTCTTACTCAATAATGGCGTCATATCTTGGAGCGGTAAGAAGCAAACGTGTATAGCCTTGTCCATGATGGAAGCTGAGTTCATGGCATTATCAGCAGCAGTACAAGAATGTGTTTGGCTTAAGAGATTTTTGGATCATTTAGGTGTTATTGGGAATGCTGCAGACTCATTGTTGGTTAACTGTGATAGCCAAGCAGCAATAGCGTACACCAAAGATCCAAAATATCATGGCAAGACCAAACATATAGATACCAAGTATAATTTTGTCAAGGATATGGTTGCAAGAAAGGATGTGAACTTACAGTACATATCTACCCATAGAATGGTAGTAGATCCTATGACAAAGCCAATACCTAGAGATGTGTTTTGTGGTCATGTAAAATCTCTAGGATTGCGTAGAGGCTAATGTACTGAATATTGTAATTTCCCTGAAGTGTTCACATTTAATGAATTTGTGTTTTTTTTTTTCATTATTAATGCCTATGAATCTTTGTTTGACGTTTATGCATCTTAATGCTTAGTGCATTATATAAAGTTAAGAAAGTATGTCGAACAGATAAAAGATTAGCCCACTCACACGGGTAATCGCCTCTATTTATTATGTGATTATCTAGGTGATAATCGAGAGATCAAGCTTAAAATATATATGTCGCATTAACTAAGTGTTAAGAGTAAAATGACCAACATATTTTACTTTATCTGTCTATGATGCCAGATGTGAGTTCTGATAAATTCTGTGAATGAGTAGATATGTGAACTCAAGTTAGACATTAGTTATGTCTGAACTATCATCTGTACGGTATAGAAGGGGGAGATTATTGGAGAAATCCTTCTGGAATATTTTGAAGCTGACAAAACGCTTCCATCAGTCTAGTCTGAAGATTTGCAGACTCTACTATTTAAAGTCTGAAGACCTCCGGACTGCCAGACTCAAGACTCAAAGTCTATTCTCATTGACGGTTTGTAGTTTGTCGAAGAAGGTCTATCCGGGGCTGTGTGTTTCGTTAAGGATTTGATCTTATCGGCGACGAAGATCTCTTGGCTGGATATGACATAACGGATTACTTTATTCGAATCAAGATTGATTAAAGATCCGATGATTGGCGAAGTATACTTGGAAGGTTCTACTTATGGAAACCGAGATCCTGATTGTATGGCGAGTAGGATTGATGGGCTATCGACATGTTCCTTTAATAGCTCGAATGATCTTCCTAATTGATTCTGTCCAACGGGAAGATTGGAAGAATTCCTTTGGTAAATGCCAACGGGTATGATGACATAAATGAGTATATAAGGAAGTCGTTCCAATTGTTCGAGTGGTGCGCGATAGAAGAATTTCAAGGTCTGAAGCTCCTTGTTCCTTGTCAATTCATTTACTGAGCGAAATCTTGTACGCAAAAGAGAGACTATATTTTGAGATACCTTGAGGAAGTGTGGTAGAATAACTACACTGTGGAATCAAGAGAAAGCATTGCTGTAACATCTCTTTTATTCATAGTGAAATCCAGCCGGTGGGCTGTCAGTGCGAAAGAGTGGACGTAGCCTTGGAATAAGCCGAACCACTATAAATCTTGTGTTCAATCTTCTCTTCCCTACTCTCTGTTTACCTTGATTATAATCTGTGTTGGAGAACTTCCTTTCTATTGTCTGCCTAGTATTGTTTTCGTATCTCGATAAATTGTTTTTACACCTATTCACCCCCTCTAGGTGCTTATACTAGCTATATCAATTGGTATCAGAGCTTGTGTACTCACTTTATTTGAAGTGTTTTACTTCAGAGTTAAAGATCCATGGCTAGTATGTTAGCTCCAGGGCTGGTGGAAGGGCAAAGCAATACCAGACCTCCTTACTTTTATGGAAATGACTACAACATCTGGAAAAACAAGATGAAAGCGTTCCTAAGATCAAAGGATCCTCTGGAATGAGATGTTGTAGAAAAAGGAATCACTCATAAAGCTGCAATGAGAGGAAAAGAAACTGTTGAGTCTAGTGAAATGACTCAGGAAGAGATTATCAAGAGACAAGCTCTTGATGCAAAAGCAATTTATTCTTTATATTGTGCTTTGTCACCTCTTGAAATATAACAGAATATCTTCTTGTGTTACAAAGAAAAGAAGTCTGGGATAGATTACATATTACCTATGAAGGAACTAATCGAGTGAAAGAGACCAGAATCAACATTCTCCTCGGTCAATACGAAGCCTTCAAAATGAAATCAAGAGAATCTATAACTAACATGTTTAGTCGTTTTACAGAAATCGTGAATGGTCTTGAAAATCAAGGTCAACCAATTTCTGATCCCATGAAAGTAAACAAGCTACTGTGTGGACTCTCCAAGGATTGGAATCACATAAAGACCTCAATAAGAGAGACACAGAGAATCATGCCACTATCTGTCGATGAGTTAGTTGGAACTCTTCAGTCTTATGAAGTGGAACGAATCAATGAAAACGAATATCCTAAAGGTAAGAAATCCATTGCATTAAAATCCAATGATGATTCTGATGTTACATATTCTGAAGACGATATGGATGAGGAGGAGCTTGCTCTCATGATAAGAAGATTCAGAAAGCTAAACAGAAAAGGAAGAAGATTCAATCCAAAGAAACAGAGTTTTCAAAAGCAACAGACTAAGTCCGTTGAGGATGATGAATCAAACAAAGATGTAGTCTCGCTTTGAATGTAAGAAAAATGGACACATCGACCCAACTGTCCTCTTCTGAAAAGAAGAAAGGAAAAGCTGAAAAGTATCGAAAGGCTCTTAAAGCGAGAGACCCGGGTGATACGAGTGTGAAGAAAGTGATGATGATTATGCCAACATATGTCTGATGGCACAATCGGATTCAGACTCGGAGACAGACTCAGATTCAGACAGTGAGTTTGAGGTAAGTAACTTTAAAATTCCTGTTAAAGTCTCTAAATACATTGAAGAGATGTGTTCTAGTCTTAAGACTTCTCTTAAATGGATTTCCGAACTTAAAAATGAAAATTCTGCACTAAAACTACAGGAAAATGCTTTGAAAGAAAAGTTGAAATGTTTAGACATGAATGTTTCCACTCTTAAAGAAAGTGAAGAAAAACTTTTAAAAGAAAATGAACTTTTAAAAAATGACATATCAAATATTTCAAAAGATTTTCAATAGGATCTCGAGAAACTTGAGAAAATTCTTTCAAAGACAAAGACTTTATTTCAATAAATCTGGTTTGGGAATGATTGTGGAAACCATTTCTCTAATTGATTTTCCTAAAGTAAAGGAAAGAATTAAGCAAAGACCCACAAGAGATGCTTACAAAAATCATTTCAAAAAGGTTTTTGTAAAACCAGTAGGTCGAAATGCTCTCAAATGTTCAAAGTGCAATAGTGCGAGATCATTTTGAAAAGGAATGTCCAATGGTTTGGAAACCTGTTAAAAAATTATGGGCAAAAACCGCATATCATACTAACACCAATGGACCCAAGAAAATATGGGTACCAAAGAAAGCTTGAGTCTCTTTTTAAATGCAGGTCACTATCAAGAAAAAGGTAAAATGGTATCTGGATAGTGGATGCTCAAGACATATGACAGGGAGATTCAAAATGCTTCATAAAGCTCGTTCAAGTGAATGGTGGAAAAGTCTCATTTGGAGGAAACAGCAAAGGAAGAATTGTGGGGTTTGGAACTGTAAAAATTGGAAACCTCACAATAAGCAATGTTTCCCTAGTGGAAGGACTCAACTACAATCTGCTAAGTATCGATCAATTTGTGTGATACCGGTTTCAAAATAAACTTTCAAGAGGGAATATGTTCAGCAACCGGTAAAGATTCTACTCGTCATTTATGGGTCGAAGACATGGAAATATCTACCTCTTGGACGTGAAACCAAATGAATCGCAATGCCTAATTTCAATACAAGACGAAGCGAGCTTATGGCACAGAAAGTTTGGGCACATCAATATGAAGTAGATAGCCAAAATTTCAGCAAAGAAGCTTGTTCGTGGTTTACCCAAATTATCATACCAAATGTCGGATCTATGCACTCCATGTGTATTGGGAAAACAGGTAAGAAATTCCTTTAAACCAATAAATCAAGTTTCCACTAATCGTGTATTGCAGCTTCTGCACATGGATCTCTTTGGACCAACCAGAACTCAGAGCATTAGAGGTAAGAAATATTGCCTAGTAATTGTGGATGACTACTCACGATTTACTTGGGTATATTTCCTGGCAAGTAAGTTTGAAACCTTCTCTTACTTTGAAAAGTTTGCTAAAAGGGTTCAAAATGAAAAATGGTATGTTATCTCAAGTATAAGAACAGACCATGGAGGTGAATTTGAAAATCAAGATTTTACAAAATTCTGTGATGAATCTGGTTTTCATCATGTGTTCTCTTCTCCATATACTCTAGAGCAAAATGGAGTTGTGGAAAGAAAGAATAGACCGCTTCAAGAAATGGCTAGAACTCTTTTGATTGAAAGTAACATCTCTTCACGATTTTGGGCTGAAGCAGTTTCAACAAAGCATGTTATATTATCAATAGAGTTTTTCTAAGGCCTATTCTGGAAAAAACCCCTATGAATTATTCAAAGGAAAGAAACCTATTGTTTCATACTTTCATGTGTTTGGATGTAAATGCTTTATTTTGAAAAATGCAAATGATCGAGTTGGCAAGTTTGAGGAAAAATCGGATGAAGGCATCTTCCTTGGATATTCTATCTCAAGCAAAGCCTACGAGTATATAACAAGAAGACTCAATCTGTGGAGGAATCAATGAATGTCAAATTCCAGGATTCTATGCAAAATGAATCTATTCGAGACTCATCTAGAAGAATCGAACACCGCTTCGACTCTACAAAGTCTAAAGAAGCCGCTTAGACTCGAAAGACCAGCAACAAGTGGTTATTGAAGATTCAAATGAAGGAAGTGATCATCAACTCCGACGAATCAACCAAGAATCGGAAGCATAAGTCCAGCCATCCCAAAGATCTCATTATTGGCGACATTAATGAAGGAATTCGCACAAGATCCAAAAGGCGAGAAGAGTCTAGTGCTGTGGCTCTTATTTCTGAAATAGAACCCAAAAGCATAGAAGAAGCTTTATCTGATGAAAGCTAGATTGAAGCTATGCAAGAAGAACTCAAACAATTCAGCATTAATGATGTCTGGGAGTTAACTCCTAAACCAAAAGGTAAATCTATTATTGGAGTTAAATGGGTTTTCAGGAACAAGATGAACGAGAAAGGAAAAGTCATAAGAAACAAAGCAAGACTCGTGGCCAAGGGATATACGCAAGAAGAAGGGATAGACTATGACGAGACTTACGCACCGATAGCAAGGTTAGAAGCAATTCGATTATTACTTGCTTTTGCCTTATAAGGATTTCGGTTATTCCAAATGGACGTCAAGAGTGCTTTCCTGAATGGATTTATTCATGAGGAAGTCTATGTGGAACAACCACCTGGGTTTGAAGACCCAAGGAAACCTGACTCGATTTGACTGAAAAGGCCTTGTATGGTTTAAAGCAAGCACCTCGAGCTTGGTACGACATGCTGAGTAAGTTTCTAATTCAAAATGGTTTTGTAAAAGGTAAAGTAGACACTACTCTGTTTATCAAAAGAGAAAGCAAAAGCTTTCTGCTTGTTCAAATATATGGTGATGATATTATTTTTGGATCCTCTAATGAAAGTTTGTGCAAGAAATTCTCTAAGTCTATGCGGGATGAATTTGAAATTAGCATGATGGGTGAACTAACCTTCTTTCTTGGACTTCAAGTGAAACAATGGAAGGAAGGGATTTTTATTCATCAAGAAAAATATGCTAATGATCTTGTCAAAAAATTTGGACTGGAAAATTGCAAAAAGACTGATATACCAATGTCAAGTTCCTTGAAGATAGACAAAGATGAAGGAGGAAAGAAAGTTGACCAAAAGCTATATAGGAGTATCATTGGTTCACTTCTTTATCTTACTTTCTAGACGACATTTTGTTTAGTGTTTGCATTTGTGCTAGATTTCAAGCAGACTCTAAAGAATCTCATCTAAGTGCTGCAAAGCGTATTATCAAATACATTGCTTCAACTTCAAGCATAGGTCTTTGGTATCCTAAAAAGGGAGATTTTACTCTTCTTGGATACTCAGACGCAGATCTAGCCGGTTGCAGAGAGAAAGAGCACTTCAGGCACTTGTCAACTACTTGGAAGCGGGGACGGTATCTTGGTTTTCAAGGAAGCAAAATACAGTAGCTCTTTCTACAGCAGAAGCAGAGTATGTAGCTCTCGGAAGTTGTTGTTCACAAATTCTGTGGATAAAACAACAGCTAAGAGACTTTGGAATTGAAGATTCATGCACGGAGATTAACTGTGACAACACCAGTGCAATCAATCTTACCAAAAATCCAATCATTCACTCAAGAGCAAAGCATATAGAGATTTGACATCACTTCATTAGAGATCATGTTCAAAATGGAGAAATTTCGATTCGGTTTGTTGACTCAAAGAACCAACTGGCGGATATATTTACAAAGTCTTTGGAGAAAAATCAATTTGAAATCATCCGTTCCAGACTCAACATCCTGAAACTTGAAGAAGTCAAAGTCTAAAGACTCTCAGACTTAGAAGGTTCTTGACTGTAAGTTATTTTATTTTCTCTCATATTAAATCTCGGAAAGAATCAATGGAATGATAGGAAAAGGAAGCAGAGGAGAAGGAAGCAGAAGAAAAGGAAGCAGAGGAGAAAGAATCAGAGGAGAGAGAAGCTGAAGAAAGAGATGCAGAGGAAGAAAGGTCTGAAGAAGAAGAAGATGAAGAAGATGAAGAAGAAAGAGGAAATCCGAGGAAGCGAGCATGAGGAACACTCTTCTCCACCAAAGGCATGGAAACGAGGGGAGATGGTGAGAAAAGAGGAACATCCTCATATCCTGTTGCCGGTGAAGGAGTCGGCCGCTCTCCGGCGAGATCCGAGAGGACATTCATGCCTCTCAATTTCCTAAGGAAGGACATGATGCTTCATCGCCAAATCTGCGTGACTATGCCGATGTACCATCGTCCGCCTTTACTCCATCGATCGTGCCGAAGCCGCACGCGGGCCGATGATTCAGCAGATTTCCGCAGAATTCTTGATGTTCTCATGGAAATGCGGGGTCAGATATATGCTCTGGGAAGCGAAATTCAGAACTTGCAAAATGCAGGACAAGCTTTTTCAGTTTCTTTGAATGATCAGATCCAAGCCCTAGCTCTTCAGAATCAAGCAAATGCTAAGAGTGAAGAGGTGGCTCAACTGAAGGAAGATTTGAAAAAGCTGGAAGGCATCGTCCAGTCAATGGGAGATTTACAGCTTGTTCATGTTCCCAAGCAATCTTGACTCTATTTCATTTTCATCTCAACCTTTTTTATGATGACAAAAAGGGGGAGAGATGCAAAATTTGAAATCTTTGAACTTAATATTTGAGTGTGTTTGTTTTGATGTTTGACTTTGTTTAACTTTGTGTCAGTTGTGGACTGAATTTGGGTTTTGGATTTGACTGCTTATATTAAGTACTATTGATATCTTATGAATGGCTTTACTCTCATGCAAGACTAACCTATTTTCTGTGGTTGCAGATTCTAGTGTTACCATTAAGCCATTAACCTTTATGAGATATCCATATTTACTTGAGTAATGTTTTGCGGGTCAAAGATGTTCAAATCTGCGGAAAAGTTTTGTCACCATCAAAAAGGGGGAGATTGTTGGAGAAATCCTTCGGAATATTTTGAAGCGACAAAACGCTTCCATCGAGTCTAGTCTCGAAGATTTGCGAGACTCTACTATTTAAAGTCGAAGACCTCCGGACTGCCAGACTCAAGATTCAAAGTCTATTCTCATTGACAGTTTGTAGTTTGTCGAAGAAGGTTTATCCAGGACTGTGTGTTTCATTAAGGATTTGATCTTATCGACTGACGAAGATCTCTTGGATGGATATGACATAACGGATTACTTTATTCGAATCAAGATTGATTAAAGATCCGATGATTGATGAAGTATACTTGGAAGGTTCTACTTATGGAAACCGAGATCCTAATTGTATGGGCGAGCAGGATTGATGGGCTATCGACATGTTCCTTTAATAGCTCGAATGATCTTCCTAATTGGTTCTGTCCAACGGGAAGATTGGAAGAATTCCTTTGGTAAATGCCAACGGGTATGATGGCATAAAGGAGTATATAAGGAAGTCGTTCCAGTTGTTCGAGTGTGTGCGCGATAGAAGAATTTCAAAGTCGAAGCTCCTTGTTCCTTGTCAATTCATTTGCGAGCGAAATCTTTTACGCAAAGAGAGACTATATTTTGAGATACCTTGAGGAAGTGTGGTAGAATAACTACACTTTGTGGAATCAAGGGAAAGCATTGCTGTAACATCTCTTTTGTTCATAGTGAAATCCAGCCGGTGGGCTGTCGGTGCGAAAAGAGTGGACGTAGGCTTGGAATAAGCCGAACCACTATAAACCTTGTGTTCAATCTTCTCTTTCCTACTCTCTGTTTACCTTGATTATAATCTGTGTTGGAGAACTTCCTTTCTATTGTCTGCCTAGTATTGTTTTCGTATATCGATAAATTGTTTTTACACCTATTCACCCCCCTCTAGGTGCTTATACTAGCTATATCATAGACATACGCTCCATGGGAAATGAGTTAATACCGTAATACGTATTTCATACTACGTATGCATGAGACGACCAATAAGAGTGGCAAAAGTTTGATCTCAACTTTTATGCCGTGTGAGACTCTTGAGGAAAGGAGTTCCTCATTTTAGTGCCCTCATGACTCTTACTTATTCTCAAGATTTCTATTCAGTGTTTGCTATCTTAGCATGTTGCCAATGGTCATGAATTGATTCGATCTAATGGGATATTTCTAGAAAAGCAAGTTGAACTGAAATTTAGAGTTTGAAGGAAAGAGGAAGATCGAATTTGGAAAATCACATTATAGTTTTGTATTCACTGGTCGACCAATTATGATTGTTTTATGGGACAATCACAATTGTGAATACAATATATCATTGTTTAAAAAGAGATCAAGAGAGATATAAATGTGATCGATCGATCTAGGGTACTGCATACTAAATCTGCTCAGAGTGTAATGCCCATTATGAACTGCTATATATTCCTAACAGATGTATAGCAACGAGCTCTCAAAGTATGCTAGTTGCACGGATTATTCACCGGTATGAATGTTGCAGAGAGGTAAAGAGGATCCTATTCGGGCCACCATGTGCGAGTGGGAGATGATGGTTTTTATTCATGTGTTGATGGGCCTAAGTGGGCTCGTCCGCCCATGTTGGGCCTAAAAGCTCGGCCCGCAAGATAAGGGCCCATGTATGAAGGGTTGAAATATGAAGATGTGTTACGTTGAGGGGATGTGTCTTTTGAAGGAGACGCTTTAAGGAAAAAAAAAAAAAAAAAAAAAAAAAAGGGAACAGAAACGACATACGTACGTTTTCACTTTCTCCCTCTCCCAAAAGAACGTACGTCTTTTCAGAGTTTTCTCCCCCTAATAGCAACGATACGCTCCTCGATAGAACAAGATCATGATTCTTCCTCGAACTTCAACATTGGTGTTTAATCTGTGGACAATAAGGTACACTCGATTCTGTGGTGTATCATTGATCGGTGATACATGTGATTCTTGGGCTTGTCTTCTGCATTCGTTTTAGGGGTTCGATTTAGTGTCGAATCCGTTTTAGGGAATCCGTTATACCCAACATGGATAAATGCTAGATGGATCCGACTTCTTATGAAAAATGTTTAATAATGCTTTATAAACTATTTTAGCATGGTAATACTAGCTTTGCCTAGACAATAAAAAAGTCGGTGAAACTTATGCAATATTTAAATTAACTCACTTTCATTAATTAGTATAAGAGTATTACTTCGAGATGTTTCATGAAGCACGGCCATGGTGTTAGAACAGACTCTTCAGATGAAGGATTAAATTTTAGGACCAATCGATGGCCCCATTCCATTTCCACAGCTTCCATCAATAATGTTAAAATGAAAAAGGACCTTATATGGTCGATTCTCGCCGCTCTGAAGCAATAGGCAGGTTTCAGAAATTATCTCCCCACTATGCACATCCACGCCAGCAAACGTTGATCCCTTCTTAAACTCAAGGATCGGCTCAAGACAGCCTTTTTGGCTTCTTCGTCAAGCAAATGCTGCATAGAACTGAGATGCCAAATTCCCCTCTCTATATCAATCAGCTCTCTAACATTCAATGCTAGAATTCTTTCTTCACGTGGCTTAAAGGGGTGAGGACGGCCAGATGGGTCAAGCCACAAGACCTTTTCGGCCCAATCATTGGAATAGATCAAGCCCGGTCATTAAAAAAAATGCCAAGATTGAAGTAATCCGATCCGGTGAAGTTCGGGGTTGGGCCCTAAACTACAATTTCTATAAAAAAAAAAAATTGGGGACTGCATTTAAATTCTTAAAACTTTTCGCGAAAATATAATTGAGTCCCAAAATTTTTAAAAATACAATTTAGTCCTAAATTTATCAAATTTGTGTAATCAAGTCATTCCATTAGCACTATCAATAGTTTTATTATATTTTATTTTATTTTCTTCTCCAAATTATCTAACTAAAAAAAAGCTAAATTTTATTTTAGAAAACGAAGCTAGAAAAAAAAGTAAAAGAATGGTAGGAGGTGTCATCGTGGGGTGCCGCGATTGCCCATTTGCCAGAGGGGCTAGCGATGTCATTGGCCCTAGGTGAGGGTGGCAACTTGCTAACCCCAAGTGAGGCCTAGTGCGTCCCTAAACAAGGCTTGGCAAGGTTCACGTAGGTTTGCTCATCGAAATTTGGGCACCTAGCCCAAATATGGGTGATGTGACCCTCGCTAGCCTTAGGCAACGTATTGTCAACACTAGATGAGGACCAGTGCTGGTGAGGACGAGCGAGGCTCCCCATATGTAGATTGAGGGCGCCTAGATTTAGATGACATTGGCCCTGACAACGGTCACTAGACTCGATTAGGGCCAATGAGGCCTTGCTTGGGGCTAGCAAGCCAGCAAACTTTGCTGATCGCTTAGGCGATGGGTAGCAACGGCACCCCATTAGAGAGTCCACATGCCATTCTTTTTTCTTTTTCTTTTTTAGTTTTATTTAAAAAAAAAAACCTCTTTTTGTTTTCTAATATGATTAAATAATAATAAAAATGCCATGAAAGAGAGTGAAAATAACTTTTTAAAAAAAATGCAACATCAACATTTTCCATTAGTCAAATTTATGGTATTAACGCAAGGATTTGATTACTCCAATTTGATAAGTTTTATAACTCGATTTCATTTTTTTAAAATAAAATTTAATTACACTTTCGTGACAAGTTTTAGGATTTTTAATGCACTTATCCTAAAAAATAAAATAACGGATAAGTTATTATATTGCTAATCGAAGTATCAAATTATGATGTAATCATCATATTAATATTTTCAAATCTAAAAATTGCATTCGAAAAAATGAATATCAAGCTTCTCAATTTCAATAAGGCATCACTTTTGATATGGGTGCAATTTGAGTGCCGTAAGTACAATTTGGAAAGCTGTAGAGCTGACGCATGGAGCCAAGTGTTGAGGCCGACTTTGGCCTCAAGAATTACCATTTTGATATGCTTTCGGCCACTTTTTTCGTTCAATCCATATCAGCACATCGCTTCTCACTCATTTAAATTTCAATAATTTTTTAGAATTTATATTTTTTTATTTGTATATTCAAGAACTAGTTCAGGCGGGTCCAGTACTCAGGCCCAAAGGCTAGGATCGACCCAAATAATAAAGCAAGACGGGATCAAAATCCTGGCCCGTATACGGGCCCAAAGCATCGAGCTGGGCTGGTCCGGGCTTTCGGGCTCCTAGGGCTTTTTTGCGCAAGCCTTAACGAGCAACTTCTCACCATTGCTGATCTGCCGTATGGTACCATTCTGGAGAATCTCTCTTCCTTCCAATATACTACGCCATGCCTGGACCTGAGCAAGTCCTTAAATTGCTCAAAAGGTTTCTTGGAAGGGGTTTCCTACAAAAACCCTTTCCCACAAGGCTCTCTGCCACAACCCAAAACCCCCCCTTGGGGGGTGGAGGGCAAGGATCCCACCCTGGATCCCCGCGATGCCTCATCCCGTGGAATACCGGGTCAAGGTACAGGGAAATGAAAAAGGGCTCTCCCCAAGAATGGGGAGGGTGTGGCGGACGTGGTCTGTTGCCACGTCCGCCAAAGTTGCCAACGATGCTTCAGCTCACTTCCTGGCCTCCCAAAGCTCTCCACGAGGGAAACACAAAACCTTTTCAACCAAGAAACCCATAATGCACTAGGTGAATGAATGAACCTCGAGGCCGACTTAGATAGCGAAGCTTTATCAAATCTCTAAAACCCTCCGACCATCCACCATCATGCTTAGCTCTAGTGAGATCATGCCCATCTAGTCGATTCACGCATGGACGAATGGACTTAACTTCCCTATTAAGAAGCCTTAGCCACTATTGATGGCTCATAGGGTTGGGCTTCCGAAATAAGCCTAAGCCCTAACCCAAGTAGGAAGATTCTTTGGATCACATCAAATCAATATTATCTGTTAAATCATACTATTAACTCGATCCTATGTGTATTATTGGATTAGGCAGCATGGTAGATAAAATACATGATTTTCCGCATGACCAAATGTGAATAATTCCAATCTTTAGGCTGCCCACTTGCACTTTTGTTCGGGTCTTACAATATTTTTTGTGTTTTTCTTTTCATTCAACACGATTCCCTGACCGAACATGGTGTTTTATTGGCTCACAATCTATCAATCCGAAATGAATTTTTGATGTGATAAAAAGAAATTGAAATAAAGACATGAATAAAGTAGTGGTGTCAGGGGGTCATGTTTTCATGATACTTGTCTTAACTTGAAACCCTAGAGAGGCGGAATGGACCAAACCGACCTGCCTAAGACACGAATATCACATAGCACAATAGAATGGGTTGGGTCGGACCCAAATATCATGATAAGGCAAAATCAGAAATTTAGTCAAAGCTACTCGGGGTGTCAAAAACCCCACGTCGGCCCGGCTTGGCTCAACCCTACCCCAATTCAATTAATATCAACATCTAAAAATTCCTACCCAAAGAAGACTAAGGCCCAGTCCAAAATACCCTAAATTTTAGAGCTACGTCAGATTGGGCCGGCACAAGCTCTTTTGACACCGCTAAAATAAAGTAATATCCCTTATTTTAAACGGCATACTCCAAATTTAAGCCAAACAGGCATGGATTGGTAAAGTTTGGGGCCAAAATCTTAATGTATCCATCAATGTCTTAACAAATATTTACCGTCGATATATTTACCGATAAATTATGCAAGCACCCTTGCTCAAATGAATTATTAGCTCCAGTGAATAAAATGTCACAAAGATCTCTTCTCTATAGGAAAGTGAGACGGCAGGGAGTAAAGCAAATAAAATTTTTGAGAGAAAATTAGATTGACGTAAATTATTGAGAGGGAAAAAAAACAGTTGCAAGAGAAACTTCCTCCAGAAGAACTATCCAAGAAAGTAGAACACAATTATAATAATGAATAGACAGCTTTGAATGATGATCATGCAATTATTAGGCCGGCATGGAAGAAAAGAGAGGCCAAACCCCACAAGCACCCTTCGCTGTACTACGTGAGTAGTAGTAGGCCAGAACAAAACATTGTCGTTGTCATATTCTCAGATATCTTGCAGGCAACTTGATGTGAAGAACAACCATTAACGACGACAAGGTGTCAGCGTCATTCTCTAGTCCAAGAGCGTTGCGATGAATCTGCCGAATCGGCTAAGAAGCAAGGGGCCAGAGTGCTGACCGCGCATTCACGTAAAAGCCGTATGGCCCATTGTCGTCTTCCTCCCTAAAAGCGCGTAGGGGAATCAATACCAGCGAACGGAATGAAAAACAAGATCGTTTGAAAGCAAACGGATGGGACTCTTGGAATCTGTCGTCTTTGCTGGGGCCGGGGAAACAAATGTAGAGGAATTCACCGTGTGGAATCCACAGGATGAGAGAGACATTTTGCATTTTGTTTAAGGAATGCAAGTGTTTCTTGGAATCTTGACATAGGGAATTAAGTAATGCGAGTGATGGTGTCATTTTTGTCTGGTTTACAGTTAGTGTTAAGTTGTTTCTTTCACCTATTGTGAAGGCAATGAGGGGGTCTAATCATGTAAGACTTTCGTAATTAGGTGATGAAAGTAACATGTGAATTTTTTACAGGTTATAGACCTAATGGAGATTCTTTCTTTTCTCTTTGGTGGGGATGTCACGTCGCTCTCGTTGATCAATTTGTCTGCACGCAGGGTAGCTTTTTGTGGGTCTGAATCAAAAAGATCGAAAGAAAGGAAGGGTGAGAAGCGAGAAATTGATGTTGGTGAAAAGATCCATGTGTAGGGTTGTTTTGTCCATGCACATTTTTTTTAATAATAATCACGTCTAGAAGAGATATAAAAGAAGAAGAGCGAAACACTCAAGGATTAGTGTGGTTTAGATGACCAAAAGAATAGTCTCTTGAAAGCTTACCTTCCTGGTAGTTAATCCCCAATTCATCTTCTTACCTTTGTGGAGGATTCTTTATCCTTTAATAAAGAGCAAAACAATAAGTTAAAGTAATTTATTTGGTAGTTGCAATTATCGCACAACCCAATCAGATCTCCCAATATGTTGGAATTAGGACGATCTAGTCTTCTCGTCGTTCCAATACTCCCTCTCCAAGCTAGAGTAAAGAGGTTGTTGGAGGTCAACTTGGATTCCATATTCTAGAAAACAACTTTAGATAGAGCCTTGGTGAATACATCTGCAAGTTTGCTCATCACTACGGACATAGAAAGTTTCAATTTTCTTGTCTCGAGCCTTTTCACAAATAAAGTGACAATTGACTTAACTTGATTTGAAGCAACATGAATTGCGGCTTGATTATTACAAAATAACTTTAGAGGAGACTTAGGGATTTGGATAAGAAACCCCAATTCTTGCACAAGCAATCAAAGCCAAACGATTTCACTTGTAGTTGTGGCCATCGCTCTGTATTCGGCCTCTGCACGAGACCTTGCCACAGCAGTTTGTTTTCAGTTTTTCAAGTGACTAAGTTGTCGCCTACAAAGGTGCAAAAGCCTATTTTTGATTTTTTTTATCGTTAGGGCTCCTAGCCCAATTCATATCAGTGCACCTCATAATAACAGTATGACCATGCTTCTTCATCAAAATGCCCTGACCTGAACTGAACTTTAGGTACCAAATTATGTGACCCACAAGCGATGTATGTCCTGTTGGGGCTAACAATACAACCTAGAGGGGGGAAGGGGTGGATAGGTTGTTTGAGTACTATGAAAAACTTTTTCCAAATATAACAATTTAAACTTCAAACATTGTCAGAAACAGATTGTAAAATTAAGGTGAGCAAATAATGCTAATAGTGAAAAGACAAAAGATTTTGCAAGTAAATATACAGTGGTTCGCCTTTATCCCCAAGCTTTCATTTACTCTCAAGACTAATAGCCACAATAAAGCTAGAATCCACTAATAATTTTCAAGACATGTATGTACTACTATCACTATTGTAGACTTGCTATTGTCATTGATCACAAGCATTATCATTAGGAATACGTAGCTACTATCAATAAAATAAGAACAAATAAGAATTCTCAAAGCACATAACTCGTAGATGTAGGTGCTTTGATAAGACCATTGACATAACCCAATTTGGATTTATCCCCAAGAGCTATAAGAAACAACTCTAAAGCAAGGCAAATAATTACGTCCATTTAACATAATAGTTGTAAGTCTATTGGACACCTAGGAAACAGATTTACTATTTCAGCCATAGTGCTAGACGGAGAAAGAGCATAAAGTATAGCAAACTTAACTCAGACCAATCGAGTCCAGTAAAAGAGTAGGTGTGGCGAAGAACATGTAGCTACTAACTGGATAAAATTAAACTAAAGGATACCTAAGTGTTGCCACGATGACACAAGAATGCAAAAAGCGAACACCTTTTAAATGCGCCACATCTACTCAAAAAGGGATGCAAATGCTTGCACTTACTTGTTGCCACGCTAGTGCAGTTTCCCAAAGAGCAAAAAAAGCCGAGCACTATGTTAATTAAAATCCCATGGAGACAAGCAAACCATGATCGCCCTCTGCAAATCAAAAACCACTGCAAAAATAGATCCATAAAAGGTAGAAAACGTCATAGGCTATTGGAACCACCAAGAGTGATCGATCTAAAAAATAAGATTGTCTGAAAAAAAAAAATTCACAACGGGCTGGTCAATAATAAAGAGCTCGAATTCTTAGTCACCAATAGACTAGCAAAAGCATTGATAATAATGCCGACCTTAAGATCGTGATTCGTCCTATTACCATGTTTTAATAATGATCATGAATGGAAGAGAGATGAAAGAAAAGAAGAGAAACACCCAATGTTTATCCTGCTTCAGATGACCAAGAGAATTATCCCTTGGAAGTCACAAAGGTAAATCCCCAATTAAGTTATCCTCTAATAGGGAGCAATACAATGATTTGCTGGCTATCGCACAACCTGGCCAGATCTCCTACTATGGGATTAAGATGATTTGACGTTCTTTCGTTCCAACACACATTATCTCAGTCAAGTCACCGATTGTCCACTTCGTTATTTTTTGGGAGTTGCTTCAGAGCCCCAAGTGCAAAGGTGCAATTCAAAGCACCCTTGTCACCTTTATGGAATCCAAGGAGTAAGTCGTCGAAATCGACATTGATTCCGCAGTCGCAAGAAGAATTTTAGAATTGGAATGAGCAAACCAAACGTTCCCACAGCCTTGGAGCTCCACCATCCTCGACAATACTACTCCTAATTGGAAAATTTAAAATCTTGATGGATTTCATCTTGGTTTGAGTTCCATGACAAATTTAGAAGCAAGACGAACGACATCAGATTAATTTTGTGACATCCTGATTTTTCAAATCTGATTTTAATTGAATAAATCGGGCCTTTCATCGACGCGTCTATAGTGCTATTCTCTGAGCCGATCACTCAAGAGATAACTAGACTATCTGGGAAAATTATTAAGGGATTTTAACGCAAAAAACTTGAGAATTCGACCAGGAATCGACTGCTCGACCGTGCTAATTTGCAAGGGTCATTACGGCACACTTAAAAATCGATCAGAGATCAGAGATAGGTCGATTCGACTGAGATAGGTGATCAAAATGTGGGTGATTTCACCTGATTGCAAAATTCTCATCGATCGACACTAAATTGATTTTCTATCGTTTTGGGTACCCTGTGTCCGTATTTGAAACCTTGAGATTTTCACGACAATCGAGAGTCGTCAATGTGTCGAAGATGTTCATTGTGACTTGAGATAAATCGATCACAGGTCAATTGCACTAAAAATTCCTAAAAGCTACCCGATAGATTAGGTCACGCTAAAAGCGCGCCGGATTGAAAATAACCGCGAATTTGAACCCGATTTCATAAATTGAAAGTTCTATGGTGTCACGACCCATTTTAGGAACGTCAACTCACCCTCCGAGAAATTTTTCGGAGATTCCAAGATTTTTACGGAAAACAATTTCGAACTTTGTGGAAATTAGTGGAAATTCGGATCGGCCAAATCGATTGGATTTTTGGCCTCTTTACTGAGCCTTTGGGTGTCGGGGACTTGCATAAATGGTATGGCCTTTTTCTTCTACAGCATTGGACGTCAAATTTGGGAAGTTTGATAAAGAAATTGAAGCCTAAGGAGTATGAAATTCGGAGCCTAAGGTGAAGGGTGCAACATTTACATCAAAATGTTTTTAATTAGTGGAAATTATTGTTGGGAAAGTATTAGGAGACCAACTAATCAATGCAAGAGATAAAATTTCTGACCTTAGGCCCCCCCTCCTTAACTTCACCAGCACGCTTAGCTGCTCTCTTCCCCCTTCGCGTCTTCGGTGTCCACCTTGCCTTCACTTTCACCCATCCGAACCTGCAGATTCATCTCTTCAACTTATCTCCCTCTCCACCAGCAGCTGCGTTCATTCCCCTTGAAGTTCGAAGACGCCACGCCCCAAATTCCACCGACCGCCTGCTCCACGCCAACACTCGTTCCAACCGTCTTTCTTCTTCTGCCACGTTTGAGTCAAGTCCCAGCTTCACCGAGACAATTCCACCAGCGGGGAACCAACTCCACTTCCTTCCATTTCGTTGCTTCGCCCATCCCCTCCAGTTGGCATCAATCCAGCGGTCCATCCGAACAATCTCCTGCTTTGCCACTGCCACAGATCTTCGCTTGCCATCGTCATTTCTTCGCCCAACACCACCGAAGCGGCAGTCTTCTTCCACGCGGCCAGCAAGCCCAACTCGAGGCTGCTTCTTCTCCGTGGCTGTTTCTTCATTCAGCCCAATTGAAGATCGAAGCCCACGTGAATTTCCAGCAGCCGCGTGGTCTTCTCTAGCGACGTCAGTCTTCACGTCTCGAGACCCACTAGCGGCTTGTGCTGCTTCATTGACCGGCGTCAGTCCACGCCTCTCCAAGCAGCAGCCCAACTTCCATTCCTGCAAGCCCGATTCCGCAAGTCTCAGCCCAGTGAGTTTCAAGGGCCCAGCAAGCAGCCCATTCCAGCGAAGCCCATCAAGTTTCTGTTTTCAATCAAGCCCAGTCTCGAAAGCCCAGCGAATTCAGCCCACGAATCAAGTGAAGCCCAGCCCAAGTTGAAAACAAATCTCAGATGGGCTGAGATTTGTTGGGCCAATTTTAGGCCCATTCCGAGTTTCTTCGACGCCGCCGCAATTTAAGTTTCGGCCGCCGTCGCGGTAAATCGGTCTTCATTTTGCACCAATGAGTTTATACTCTAAACTTTGCTTAGTAGGCTAATCACATTTAAGGGGTGTTTAGATTTATTTTATTAGGAATTAGGTGGTTAGTTAGATTAAATTAGAAATGTAATTATTTAATTGAGCATGTTAGGTGGCTAGCATGGTTTAGCTAAGGCCTAAATAAATTGTATTATTTACCTAGAAGGGTTCAGGAAGTTTCCGAGTCCATATTGGTTATTAATTTAATAATTCTAGCCTAGGTTAGTATTTTTAGAATTTAAATTGACTTATTTAATTAATTGCAGTAATTATTTAATTATTAAATATTTTCCGGAAATTAGGCCGGGATAGCCGGTCACCAGAATTTCGTGCCGATTGCAATGGTATGGTTAATTTCTGCAATTGAGTGTTAAATTATGCAAATTGAGTGCTGATTGGATTTTTGGTATTTAATTCCAAAAATTGTGAACTTCCAATATTTATTCAAAAAATCTCGGATGTCGGGTTTTGACACCGAAAATGGTTTTTAGTACCATATGAAATAGTGGGATTTCAAAAATGAAGAATATCAATTTTTCGAGATCAAATTGACCGTGTACCCACACACGAGTAATTTCATGTGAATTTCTAATATGAAGAAAAAGGCAAAGCTCACCATTTTAATTGAAGCATTTGAGTGTAATGCACGGTGCCCTGGGCCATATTTGAGTGATCGTGTGATGGTTAAAAGAAATCGTCCCGAGCTGTTAAGCTGGACGTTATCCCTATTTAGGATACCCCCTGGACAACGGGAAGCCGGTCGCAGTTGATTCTGGACCCTATGCTCCTTCGGGAAAGCCATCTGATAAAGAGACGTGCCGTGCTCAATGGGTGAGACGATGCCTGGCAATGCCAGAAGACCGCCGAATAGAGAGTAGGCCGTGCTATATGCTGAGATCCAAACTAGGAACGCATGATTAAAGTATTATGTATCTCGATCGCAAGGGTAAGATCAGAACATCGTAAGTATGAAAAACATTATTGCACATCGCCTAATTTAACTCGTTTTCGTGAAAAGGAAAAAGACCGTGGACTTTCTTTCTTATGAGAGCTTTTCAATTAAGGAACCATTTTTTTTCTGCTTTTTTTTTTTTTTTTTTTCAACTCACCTAACTTGAGTCGTATATTTAATGCCAGACACATGAAATCTCCAAAACATATTGTGTATTTTTCAACTTATATTCTTCTTTCTAAAACTTTGATTCGATGTGGATTTTACTTCAGAGTTCCTTCAAATTTGCTCATAATAGGAGCCCGAGCCGACACCGACACGACCATCCCAATGGCCAGTGCTGCCCTTCTGTCTTGTCTCCGCCTCAGTTCTAGATTCGCTGCGGTTGCATCCCCCTAGAGTTCGACTCTCTCTCTCAAATGCTTCCATGCCCTGCCGTTATAGCCACAGACTACTCAAGACCTTGGGTTAAGGCCATCTAAGTCCCTAAACTAAATTTCGGGATATAGCGGCGGCCTCGATCTTTGGTTGCACCATCATGAGCTCGGAGCTGGAGAAGGCAGTCGATCGTGGAGGAGGCAAGGCAAAGATCGACAGAGATTGTGATGGTAATACGACTTGAGCCGTGGCAGGGAGAGAGAGAAAGGAACGGTGGGGATGTCACATCTCTCACCATGTTCCTTCTTGTGGGTCACAAGGAATCAAGAGGAAAGAAAGGGTATAAGAAACAATAAGTTGCTGTAAGACTTTTGGGGTGAACTTTGGACGTGCATGCGAAATCTTTCCATTAAAATAAGTATTGAACAGAGAGAAGAAGAGTTCAGGTGCAAATTTATAAAATTAAGCTCGCATTTACATGGCAATCACCGGTCCCGGTTAAAATAAAAGAAGCCAGTGCTAAGAACTCTGTGATGTTTAAAGTGTAGAGAAATTTATAGAGCTGGAGAAATCATTACCTGGCCTGACTCAATTTAAGCAGTCGATAGCATGGTTCATGCGAGCTACGTTTAGATAATTGTTCCTTTCCAACCGTTTTACTTCTGGAAAAGGACCATTTTGTCTACCGGTTTTTATGTTTTTGTTCTTTTGAGAAGAACAAAAAGGTATGCAGATGTGTACGCTTGTTTTATCAAAGCATGTGATCTCAGTCAAGTCCATGACGGTCTGCTTCATTATTTTTCCCGAGTTGTTTCGGAGCCACGAGCGCAAAGGGGGAGTTTCACATCTTCAGGACCATCCAGCATTGATTCTTCTCATAATTCAAAGCACCTTTTTTATCTTTATCGAATCCGATGGAGAACAGGTAAAATCGACTTAGATTCCGGAGCTGCAAGAAGAATTTGAGAGCTCAAATGGGGAAAGCAAATGATCCACAGCCCCGGAAAGATCGACAATACTGCAGCTATTGGGCGATTGAAGGCGTTGGTGGATTTCATCCTTAGTTTCAGTCAATGGCAAATTCAAGCGAAACAGAACGAATCAAAGATTAATTTCGGCTCTAACTTTAGTTTGCCGAAGACAGGATCAACATTTCCCTGCATGCTGTTCTGGTTTTGAGCTATCTGAGTCTGTTCTGAGTTGTAGTTTTCAGGATTTCATCTGCTGATATGGCAATGATGAGCAAAGGTCACATTACTAGATCGGTGGAGAGCTCCATCGCTTGCGTCTTCTGAGATTTAGTCGGGAGAATTTTGGGAGGAGCAGCTGCTTCGGTTAGGGGGTCCTCTCCCTTGATGGCTGAAACCCTAGCCTTATGGGAAGCCCTCAAATCACTTTATTTCTAAAAGGCACGAAGTACTTGTACTTGAGTTCGACAACTTGCAACTAGTTAGGAGACTCAACTGCTTATATCGAAGTGCAAGAACAGATTGAGGGCCTTCTCAAATATTCAAATTATGCATTGCTTTAGAGATGCCAACCTTGTAGAGAATTGGATAGCCAAAGCCTACAAGAAAAATTACTTACCTCCAAATTGAGTCTTGTCCCCTCCCCAAACTCTTTGGGAACTTTTATGTAATGATGCCCATTTAACAGGCTTCTCATCTTTGCCAAGTAAATGAAATATTTCCATTTCCAACCCAAAAAAAGGGTCACATTACTGAAAAGATGCACCTCATTGCCATAGTACTTAATTCGGATGCCGGTTCATGTCACGTTACCTTTTCCGATGTTCTAGTAGATGCAGAGTGTCTTAAGAACTTAAGATTATAGGAACGTGTCTCATCTTCTACGCATCAGACGGTAAATGTGAGAAAATACAAAGATTGAAACATGAAAATCAAACCACTCATATATCATAGATGAACTTGATATACACATCTTTTTGCTATTACTCGAATGCAACATGGACTTTTACTAGTAAGCTTATTTATCCTGCTCGACGATTCCATAATATTCGGCAACACGGGAAGTTTCTTCAGCACTCAATTTCTACTACATTTTTCAACACAAAGTCACTTAGGAGTTGAAATCATTCTGGGACTGTTCAAGCAGTGGACTCATCGTCCTCATTTTCACCCGTGAGCTCCTCAAGCGACTTTCCTTTCGATTCAGGGATTAACAGAGTAAACAACATCCCCAAGAAGTTGGTCGCACCGAGCAGGATCAACGTGTTCTTTATTCCAATGCCCTTTGGGTAACCACCCACTCGCTTCGTTGCATCCTGAGAAGCGTACAAAATCCCAAAGGCCCCGACGATTGCCCCTGCCTTTCCCCACGCTGCTGATATGCCGTGGCAAGTCGACCGGAGCCTTGCGGGGAAAATCTCCGCTGGCACGACAAATGTTGTGGCATTGGGCCCGAAGTTGGAAAAGAAGAAGGTCAAAGCGTACATGATCAGAAAACCGGTGTTGTGCTTCTTCCAGTAATCGTAAGGGATCGCGAGTCCCAACATGAACACGGCCATGAAGAAGAAGCCCATCAATTGGATAGCGAACCTTCCAATGTGATCAATCAAAGCGACTGTGAACCAGTATCCAGGGACGGTGCCGCAGAGCGCAATCAAGGTCTGCGCTTTGGCAATGTGGTAGACTTCGTCAATCGCGTTCATGGTCGCTGCGCCGTGAATCCAACCCACGCTGGTGAAGATGTCCTTCTGGAAGAGGTTGGAGCTGTAGTAAGAAATGTCCAACAAAAACCAAGTCATGGCAGTCCCGAGGAGGTGGAACCCGTGGCGGCGACCGAATTCTGTGCTGAACAAGCCGAAGTTGTTGGATCTCTCTTGCGCAATCCTTTCCACCTTCTCTTGCTCGGGCTCAAGGTCAACGTTCAACACCGTAGACATGTCGGCTGCCGCCTGCTTAGCGTTCTTGGCCACTAGGGCGGTGTAACGAGCGGTCTCGGGCATCTTCATTCGCCAGTAGAAGGTCATAGCGGCCGGGAGCGCTCCAAACATCAGAATGATCCTCCACACGTAATCGGCTTGCGAAACAGTGGAGCTTTGCCCAGCGCTACTGAACGGGGAGAAGGATGCTTAGCATTGAATGCGGCCGAGACGATGAGGGCCACGATCCCTCCAAACAATATCCCGAATCCTTGCATGGCGAAGACTGCGGCAATGAACGCACCACGGGTCTTCTTGTTGGCATATTCGGACATGATGGTCGCGGACAACGGGTAGTCGCCGCCGATGCCAAACCCAAGCAAGAACCGGAAGAAACAGAGGGTGGTCATAACGGCCTTGGCGTTCTTTGCCAAACGAGAGCCCAGAGGCGATGGAGCAAACGAACATGAGGGCCAGGGTTATGCCATAGACTTGTTTTCGTCCCAACTTGTCACCAAGCCACCCGAAGAAGAGCTGCCCAGCCAAAGTGCCAACCAGTGCGACTCCGGTTACAGCAGCATTGACGCCGATAGGCAAAGTGCCGGGGCTCTTAGAGCCGTCTTTAGTGTAGTATATCCGGCCAAGTAACTTGGTGACGATAGATATGCAAAAGAGATCGTATGCATCGGTGAAGAATCCCATCCCCGCGATCACGATGGCAGTGAAATGATACCATTGCGTCTTGGCCACATCGAGCGCGTTAAGCACCCCCAGTTGGTTCCGAGCCATGACTGGCAATCAATCCCACCTCTGTAGAATGAAAGAATATTTAAGTCACTTTAATGAATGCACTGTACTCCTACTGTAACTTCAGCAGCGGAATTACAAGAAATCGAACGCGTGTCTAGTCAAAATGTAACAGAACAAGAGGTTAATCATGAGCTATCAACTTCAACGGTTCAAATTAGTAGCCAAGTCAACCAAATCGAAGAGGAGTGAAACTTTCGACACTTGTTTCGAAGCTTGGACAAAGGCTAACGTGTTAAATGAGGGTCAGATTCGTGGAACCTCTCTCCTGTTGCTATATTCGGTGAACACTCTTCGGGGCTGTTTGGTAAAATCTATTTTTGTTAACCGGAACAAAAATTTATGTTCTTTTGTTCCGGGGAACGGCAAAAAAATAAAAACGTGTTTAGCAAAACTTTTATTTTTGGGAATAAAAAATCTATTTTTTTTTCTTAATAATAGATTTGGAACATAAATAAAAAGTAAAAAAAAAATTTCTTATTTTTGGGAATAATTTCTAGAATCAATTTTTCTCTCTCTCTCTCTTTTTTTCTTCTCTTTTCTTCTTCTCTTTCTTTTCTTCTTCTTCTTCTTCCTTTTGGCCGGTCGCTGGCCTTGGCTATGGACAACGCCGACGACCGGTTAAACGAGGGCCAGCGACCTTGCCGAGGCGTTGTAGGCCCCCAAAGACGTCGAGCCACGGCGAGGCTTGTCGGCCCGAGCCTCATCATGGCTCGTCGTGGCCGCATAAGGCTCAGCCTCGCTTGAGCTGGGTGAGGTCAACCTCGCCCAGATTTGGCGAGGTTGAGCTCTCCCAGATTTGGCGAGGTCGAGCTCTCCTAGCCTCCAGTGAGCTCACCGGGCCTCTCCCTGGCCTAGCGAGGCTTCGACGAGCTAGCTGGACGTCGCTCAGCAGGTCGCCGGCCACGAAAAATAAGAAAGAATAAGAAAAGAATTAAAAAATTAAAAGTAATAAAAAAGCCTAAGAATTTTACCAACGTATTTTTATCTTGAGAATAAAAATTTTGGTAAATTACTAAACGTGTTTTTTTGTTAAGAAATTGTTTCCGAGAACAAAAACAAAAAAAAAATATTTCTTATAAAAAATTGTTCCTCGAAACAGAATGGTTACCAAACACGCCCGATAAAAAAAAAAAAAAAAAAAAAAAACTAACCGGTCAAAAAATATACTGATTGGGACCAAGGACACTAGCGTCATCAAGAAGACTTCACTTAAACCTTTTAATATGAGGTCATTCAAAAAAAAAAAAAAACCTTTTAATATGAGAGGCGGCTAAAGAAGATAGAGACAGATTGATGGGATTTCCAATTAAAAATAGTGAACTCTGACAAGTCCGATACAGTTTATTCCGAGATGAAGAAAGATAATCCAACCAACCAGACGGTATTCATTCGTATATGTGACCTTCGAAGTCAATGTTTCGACAACTCTCGGTCTTGAACTATTGTCGACACATACCATTAAACGCTTGATAACTGGAAACGCAGGTTTTGTTAGAGGTAATAGGTTTGAGAGAGAAGAAGCGGTTGCTTGAAGTATTACACCAAGAGATGTCAAGTTTGGAACGCTCAACAGTGTTACCTCCAGCGTAGGAAACCTAGAGTTTTTATATGCACGTTATTGGACTTCGGCCCATATGGACTCAAATAACCATGCTTTTTACCTATTAAGCTTGTATGTGAACATATTATTTTGGACCATATTAATAATATATCCAACAGGTTTCACGTCTACCATGTAGATAGTTCCTTAGCTACAGTTACCATGTGTTTCAGAATTCAGACTACACCGAAGTAGAAAAATTGAAAGGAAAATTTCTCTCAAACTGTGACAAAGTCAAATAATAAGGCGAGTTTGATACAAAAGGATTTGCCCTGAACAAGCATCGGAAGACTCTAAAGGGAGCACAGAGGTAAAAATCAAAGCATACCAAAGTCCACCTATCTATGCAGGAGGAATTATTTCCATATGAGTATGGTGAAGAGAAAAGTATCTTTTTGTTTTCTGTTGTTTTCTGGGAAGAAGACAGAGTTAGGAGGAACAACAGTTCAGCATAAATGAGCAGATCTATATTTATCTCTAATCTCAGAAAAGGAATAAGCATGAGGATTACATATGTTAGAAGTCAAGAACCATCATTTGTTCATGCCATGCAAGATGCTCCCGTTGAGTTCAAAGTATGAGACGCTATAACACGCAGAGAGCCACAAAGAGTGCTATGATGGTCGCTAGAAAAGCCATCTTTTTATCTCATGACCTTTCGAGCTTTAATTATTGAAAGAAAAGGGGAAAGAAATCATTGTGCATGCAAAGCAGAAAGCTCCTAGGCAGAGATCTCTCTGAACCTAGTACCACCGAAAGGAAAACTTGTAGTGGAGTCTCCACTCATGGAGATAGAGACACGGAGAGAGAGAGATACTGACCAGCTCAGCTTAGCTCAGAGAAATGAATGGTGGTGCTGCTGGGTTGGCTATGGAATGAGTGAAATGGGAGCAGGGATGGTCGGGTATTTATGCTTCTTTGGCCGGCAGAAAACTAGAATCAGGACGGGCATCTGCCGGCATATGCCTCAAAATTCAATGTCAACGGGTGACCTTTCTTTTCATTGGTTCGGAAACGTGTGAGCTCGGACGATGTGCATTTTCCCTGGGATTTCGCAGCAAGTATCTCCTTCGCGTTACGTCAACTGGAAAAGAACAAAAAAAGAGAATAAAAGTATGTCACACACAAGCTGTGAGGTGAACCCTCCACTGTGAGAGGTCTAGACCTCCACCATGACCTTATGGAGAGTGACTACCAACACCTCCATCAAACTATTTTATTCAACTAATGAAACTATTTTCCCTCATATTTTGTGACTCCAATTATTCTATTTTGTCCCTTGTCCATCCTCTACAAAATATACCATATACTTGCACACATCACTAATCAAAAATTATAACTTATACCAAAACCATGCTTCTGCATGCACACAATCCAAAATTTTTAACAAAGTATAAAGACAAAAGATTTATTAGAGACATTGCTTCTGCTTTCCGTGTGAAATGATAGACAAGGACGGCCGGTGTTCCTAACATTCACACCTAGAGAAAAGAAGTAGAGAAAGATAACTCAATGATGATAAATGATAATATATGTGTGTGTGTGGATCATAATTGTGATTTTACCTCTAATCAGATGTCACGTACCTCAGGTGGCCTCAATCTTTGGTTGCACCATCGCGAGCTCAGAGCTGGAGAAGGCAGTCGATCGTGGAGGAGGCAGGGCAAAGATCGACAGAGATTGTGACGGTGATACGACTTGATCCGTGGCGTGGGGGGAGAGAGAGAGAGAGAGAGGAATGGTGGGGATGTCAGATCTCTCACCATGTTCCTTCTTGTGGGTTACAAGGAATCAAGAGGAAAGAAAGGGTATAAGAAGCGATAGGCTGCTGTGAGATTTTTGGGGTGAACTTGGGACGTGCATGCGAAATCTTTCCATTAAAATAAGTATTGAACAGAGAGAAGAAGAGTTCAGGTGCAAATTTATAAAATTAAGCTCGCATTTACATGGCAATCATCGGTCCCGGTTAAAATAAAAGAAGCCAAAGGAAAGAACTCTGTGATGTTTAAAGTTTAGAGAAATTTATGTGGCTGGAGAAATCATTACCTGGCCTGACTCAGTTTAAGCAGTAGACAACATGGTTCATGCGAGCTACATTTAGATAATTGTTTCTTTCTGACCGTTTAACTTCTGGAAAAGGACCATTTTGTCTACCGGTTTTTATGTTTTTGTTCTTTTGAGAAGAACAAAAAGGTATGCAGATGCGTACGCTTGTTTTGTCAAAGCATGTGATCTCAGTCAAGCCCATGATGGTCTGCTTCATTATTTTGCCCGAGTTGTTTCGGAGCCACGAGCGCAAATGGGCAGTTTCACATCTTCAGGACCATCCCGCATTGATTCTTCTCATAATTCAAAGCACCTTTTTATCTTTATCGAATCCGACGGATAATAGGTTAAATCGACTTAGATTCCGGAGCTGCAAGAAGAATTTGAGAGCTCAAATGGGGAAAGCAAATGATCCACAGCTCCGGAGCGATCCACAATACTGCAGCTATGGGGAGATTGAAGGCCTTGGTGGATTTCATCCTTTGTTTCAGCCAATGGCAAATTCAAGTGAAACAGAACGAATCAAAGATTAATTTGGGCTCTAACTTTATTTTCCAAAGACAGGATCAACATTTCCCTGTATGCTGTTCTGGTTTTGAGCTATCTGAGTCTGTTCTGAGTTGTAGTTTTCAGGATTTCATCTGCTGATATGGCAATGATGAGCACAGGTCACATTACTGAAAAGATGCACCTCATTGCCGTAGTACTGAATTTGGATGTCGGTTCATGTCGCGTTACCTTTTCCAATGTTCTAGCAGATGCAGCGTGTTGTAGGAACTTAATCTCATCTGCTACGCATCAGACAGTAAATGTGTGAAAATACAAAGATTGAAAACATGAAAAACAAACCACTCATATATAACATATTAAATTTATATACACATCTTTTTGCTATTACTCGAATGCAACATGGACTTTTACTGGTAAATTATTCACCCTGCTTGACGATTCCATAATATTCGGCAACACGGGAAGTTTCTTCAGCACTCAATTTCTACTACTTCACTTTTCAACACAAAGTCACGTAGGAGTTGAAATCATTCTGGGAGTGTTCTAGCAGTGGACACCTCATCGTCCTCATTTTCACCCGTGAGCTCCTCAAGCGACTTTCCTTTCGATTCAGGGACTAACAGAGTGAACAACATCCCCAAGAAGTTGAGCGAACCGAGCACGATCAACGTGTCCTTTATTCCAATGCCAGGCTTGTAACCGGAGTCCGGGTGCTTTCTATCCTGAGAAGCGTACAAAAACCCAAAGGACCCGATGATTGCCCCTGCCTTTCCCCACGCTGCTGATATGCCGTGGCAAGTCGATCGGAGCCTTGCGGGGAAAATCTCTGCTGGCACGACAAATGTTGTGGCATTGGGCCCGAAGTTGGCAAAGAAGAAGGTCAAAGCGTACAGGATCACAAAACCGGCGTGGTTTTGCTTCCAGTGATTGTAAGGGATCGCGAGAATGAACAAGAACACGGCCATGAAGAAGAAGCCCATCAATTGGATAGCGAACCTTCCAATGTGATCAATGAAAGCGACCGTGAACCAGTATCCAGGGACGGTGCCGCAGAGCGCAATCAAGGTCTGCGCTTTGGAAACGCGGAAGACTTCGTCAATCGCGTTCATGCTGTCTGCGGAGGGAAGCCAACCCACGTTGGTGAAGATGTCCTTCTGGAAGAGGTTGGAGCTGTAGTAAGAAACGTCCAACAAAAACCAAGTCATGGCAGTCCCGAGGAGGTGGAACCCGTGGCGGCGAGCGAATTCTGTGCTGAACAAGCCGAAGTTGTTGGATCTATCCTCCGCAATCCTTTCCACCTTCTCTTGCTCGGCCTCAAGGTCAACGTTCAACACCGTAGACATGTCGGCCGCCGCCTTCTTAGCGTTCTTGGCCACTAGGGCGGTGTAACGAGCGGTCTCAGGCATTTTCATTCGCCAGTAGTAGGTCATAGCGGCCGGGATCGCTCCAAACATCAGAATGATCCTCCACACGTAATCGGCTTGCGGAACAGTGGATGGTTTCCCAATAAGTTTGAACGGAAGAGCACCGTACTTAGCATTGAATGTGGCCGAGACAATGAGGCCCACGATCCTTCCAAACAATATCCCGAATCCTTGCATGGCGAAGACCGCGGCAATGAACGCACCACGGGTCTTCTTGTTGGCATATTCGGACATGATGGTCGCGGACAATGGGTAGTCGCCGCCGATGCCGAACCCAAGCCAGAACCGGAAGAAACAGAGGGTGGCCATAACGGCCTTGCGTTCTTTGCCTAACGAGAGCCCAGAGGCGATGGAGCAAACGACCATGATGGCCAGGGTTACGCCATAGACTCGTTTTCGTCCCAACTTGTCACCAAGCCACCCGAAGAAGAGCTGCCCAGCGAAAGTGCCACACAGTGCGACTCCGTTAACAGCAGCTAGGACTTTGATAGGCAAAACGCCGGGCTTGTGAGATGCCTGCTCAGTGTAGTATATCCGGCCAAGTAACTTGGTGACGAGAGATATACAGAAGAGATCGTATGCATCAGTGAAGAATCCCATCCCCGCGATCACGATGGCGGTGAAATGATACCATTGCGTCTTGGCCACATCGAGCGCGTTTAGAACCCCCAGTTGGTTTCGAGCCATGGCTGGCAATCAATCCCACCTCTGTAGAATGAAAGATCATATAAGTCGCTTTAATGAATGCACTGTATTCCTACTGTACCTTCAGTGGCGGAATTACAAGAAATCGAACGCGTGTCTAGTCAAAATGTAACAGAACAAGTGGTTAATCATGAGCTATCAGCTTCAACGGTTCAAATTAGTGGCCAAGTCAACCAAACGGAAGAAGAGTGAAACTTTCGACACTTGTTTCGAAGCTTGGACAAAGGCCAACGCGTTAAATGAAAGTCAGATTCGTGGAACCTCTCTGCCGCTGCGATATTCGATGAACACTCTCGATGAGAAAAAACCAACCAGTCAAAAAAATATACCACCGATTGGGACCAAGGACACTAGCATCATCAAAAAGACTTCACTTAAACCTTTTAATATGAGAGGCAGCCATAAGAAGATAGAGACAGGTTGGTGGGATTTCCAATTAAAGAATAGTGAACTCTGGCAAGTCCGGTACAGTTTATTCCGAGATGAAGAAAGATAATCCAACCAACCAGACGGTTTTCATTCGTATATGTGACCTTCGAAGTCAATGTTTTGACAACTCTCGGTCTTGAACTGTTGTCAACACATACCATTAAACGCTTGATAACTGGAAACCCAAGTTTCACGTCAACCATGTAAATAGTTTCTTAGCTATAGTCTACGAAGCACCGACACTTTTCAAAAACATTCGTATCCTATCAGATACTTCGATACATGTCCGACACTCTTTAACACTCTCGGATACTCTCCGATATTCAATCAACACGTGTTAGACACTCTCTGATACTCGAGTCGAATTTTGACCTATGAGTTTCCGACACATGATTCCGATACTGAGGTCAATTTTAAAAATTCAATAAATGAGAGTTCAAAATATATATATAAAAAAAAATAAAACACAATAATAAAAATAATAAATGGAGAATTAAGAAAAAAAACCTAATATTTTCTTCTATTCTGACTCCCACTTCTCGTGATACACAACTCACCCTTTAATTTTGTTTTCTCCTCTTCCAATATATCTAATGTGCGAGTCAAAATATGAATTGCTTGTTTTTTCTTCAAGTTTTATGAATTATTGAAATAGGGGTGAATTTGTCAAATTGAAACAATGAATGATATTAATAAATGACGGATTAATGTTTTCAATGTAAATTCATTCTAAGAATTTTTAATTAATTATATTTTTATGAATTTGATTGAAATAATCATAAAAATGATAATTTATTGTGTATATATAAAAATATATATTTAATATACAATGTGTCCCAACGTGTCGGAATTCTTCTTTTTTTTAAAAAAAAAAAACAACGTGTCGGCGTGTCTTGTCGTATTGTGTCACGTTTCGCGTATCAGTGTCGGTGCTACTTAGGCTACAATTACCATATGTTTCAGAGTTCAAACTACACTGAAGCAGAAAATTGAAAGGAAAATTTCTCTCAAACTGTTGACAAAGCCGAGTAAAAAGGCGAGTTTGCTACAAAAGGATTTGCCATGAACGAGTATCGAAAGACTCTAAAGGGAGCACAAAGGTAAAAATCAAAGCATACCAAAGTCCACCTATCTATGCAGGAGGAATTATTTCCATATGAGAATGCTGAAGAGAAAATTATCTTTTTGTTTGCTGTTGGTTTCTGGGAAGAAGACAGAGTTAGGAGGAACAACAGTTCAGCATAAATGAGCAGATCTATATTTATCTCTAATCTCAGAAAAGGAATAAGCATGAGGATTACATATGTTAGAAGTCAAGAACCATCATTTGTTCATGCCATGCAAGATGCTCCCGTTGAGTTCAAAGTATGAGGCGCTATAACACGCAGAGAGCCACAGAGAGTGCTATGATGGTCGCTAGAAAAGCCATCCTTGTATCTCATGACCTTTCAAGCTCTAATTATTGAAAGAAAAGGGGACAGAAATCATTGTGCATGCAAAGCAGAAAGCTCCTAGGCAGAGATCTCTCTGAACCTAGTACCACCGAAAGGAAAACTTGTAGTGGAGTCTCCACTCATGGAGATAGAGACACGGAGAGAGAGAGATACTGACCAGCTCAGCTTAGCTCAGAGGAATGAATGGTGGTGGTGCTGGGTTGGATGTGGAGTGAGTGAAATGGGAGCAGGGATGGTCGGGAATTTAAATGCTTCTTTGGCCAGCAGAAAACTAGAAACAGTACGGGCATCCGCCGGCATATGCCTCAAAATTCAATGTCAACGGGTGACCTTTGTTTTCATAAATTCGGAAACGGGTGAGCTCAAACGATGTGCATTTTCCATGGATTTCGCAGCAAGTGTCTCCTTCGCGTTGCGTCAGCTGGAAAATAACAAAAAAAAGAGCAATAGAAGTATAAAGGCAGAAAGATTTCTTATTCTGCTTTCCGTGTGAAATGATAAGCGAAGACGGCTGGCGTGCCCCTAAGAAGGGCTCCTCTGCCATTTGACTTTATTGATGTCAACTGTTCCGTACGTGCCCGTAACGAAGTAAAATCGATGATTTAGAGAATACCAACCAAAAGTTATACAAACAAGACAAAAAAAAAAAAATGGATAACATAAGCTGAAAAATCTTATTGGATACGTTCATTCATAATTTCAGAAGAGAGGACCTCCAAGGTTCAAACTCTGTTCTCAAATCAGCTCCCAGAAAATAACATGTGGTGGAATTAAACAAATTGAAAAATGCTAACTGCAGTTGTGTCTCCAAAAATGACCCATCTCCCATTTGCAGCTATTTACATGATTTTCTTAAGGCTTGCTGTTGTTTTCAGTTCTATCCTTAGCTTGATTTCTTATAATCCTCCCCAAGGTTTAATGCTGGCAAAAAGTACGGTGGGTCTGAAACTAGTAGCTTTAAGTAGGCCCTCTGGTAGAATTGAGGCACGTGGCAATTTATCTTAAATAAACAATAAAGGTAAAATTTCTCTCTTCCCACTCTCTTTCTCCTCTCTCGACTCATCTACCCTGGCCTACAGCACAACCGTGTTGTCGTAGCCGCTGCATCCATAGCCCCCCCTCTATCTTGTCTTCCCCTCAGTTCTAAACTCACCACGATTGGTCCTCTCTCTCTCTCTCTCTCTCTCTCTCTCTCTCTCTCTCTCTATGGCTAAATATGCAATCTAAAGGGGTAAATAGCTTGATTTATAAAACTTAATATTTTTTTACGGAATAACTCAGTTTAAGTTTGATAGGTGCATAAATAAACCGATAGTATCATGTTCGGTATACTTTTATTAGATAATTATCAAAATAAGTAAAGAGATAAATAATGATGCATGCAAATCTTTATAATGATTCAACTAAGACCAATCCCACATTCACTCTCCCAAACGAATATCTTGAGTAGTCACAACTTAGCACATGCTGCTTCTAACCAAAAATGATGGATCATATTATCAATAATCAAGCACTACTAATGCACTTGTACACTTCTCAAACAACATATTACAATTGGCGACAACTCTCAAAAGAGTATAGGATGTAAGTATAAGCATGATCACAATAATAAGATAGAATGTGACTATATTAGTATTTGTAACTTTCTTGCTCTTCCCCCTTTATTTCCTTTAGTGTGCATTGATTCTCTTATATATAGTAATTAATATGCAAACTAGCTGTTGGATAATCTTTAAGAGAATCGATTAGTCATTATGAATTTATGGAAACAATATTTGGTCGTCAATACAATCAAATCCTTTTGGGAATGTAAGGGTCCCCAAATAGAGTCAATTGTACATGGTAATTATCCATTCCTTTAATTGAGTGAATAAAATAGAAAGAAACTGATTTGATTTATCTCATGTTCTTCTTTTCAAAATTCCAAGCCATTAAACTAGCCATTAAACCCTTTTAACCAACAAAAGCCAAAAGTATATCCTAAGTAGCAACAATACCGACACGCGACACGTAACACAACATGATACAACACATCGACATACCATTTTTCAAAAAATAAAAATTCCGACACGTTGGGATACATTTAATATTAAATGTATATTTTTATATATACATAATAAATTATCATTATTATGATTATTTCAATCAAATTAATTTGATTCAAATTCACAAATAAATAAATAATAACAAAAGCCTAGAATGAATTTACACTAAAAACATTAATCTACCATTTATTAATATCATTCATTGTTTTAATTTAACAAATTCAACTTTATTTCAATAGTCCATAAAACTTGAAGAAAAAATAAGTAATTCATATTCTGGACTCGCGGGTCGAATGTGTTAGTAGAGAAAAGAAAAAAACTAGAAAAGTGAATTGTGTATCATGAAAAGTGAGAGTTAGAAAAGAGATAAGACTAAGTTTTTCTTCTTTTCCCATTTATTAATTTTATTATTATTTTTTTTTTCACACATATACATTTTGACCCCTTATTTATTAAAAATTTCTAAAATTGATATCGCATGTCAGAATTACCTATCTGAAACTCGCATGTCAGAGTTTTAACTTGAGTATTAAAGAATGTCAAGAAAGTTAATCAGGTATTGGATTTTCTAACATATGTTGACTGAGCGTCAGAGAGTGTCCGAGAGTATCGAAAACATGCGAGGGTATCCAACATGACACAAAAAATTCCGGAGAGTGTCGGTACTTCATAATGTATAACTAGGTCTTTTTATTCACTTGATAAGCATGTGATAATCGGTTCCTTCATAGTTGGGGAGTTGCCTATCTCAGCAATCCATGAGCATATCCAAGCTACCGATTGGTGGTTGACTTCCAAACCACTATACATTAGTTTTCCTTAGTATATTAGTGATCTAGGCTTCACTTAGTTATTCACCTTGTAATAGTACTTTAAAGTTTTCACAAACTTCCAATTCTTCTTGACTTGTTCTCCCTCTTTCAAGGTTCTCCGAGCTTCTAGTCATCTTTCCATTATATGCTTCATATACCTTCGATATTGGCAAAGTATTCATCACATCAATATCACTCAAGCTTCTATTCCCAGTAATTGGTTATGTCCAAACTTTTGGTCTATGTAGATGGCTCTGATCTGGAGGGGTTTGTGTCACAATTGGTGGGATCTGTGAACAAGTTATTTTAAGTTTTTTAAGAAGAAAATTTCCAAGTACCCCAACAAATTGCGTCAATCCTAAGGGCTAAAAATATATTATGGTATGAGAGCTAAAATATAGTAGTGGATGATACTAAATAATAGTCAAGCTTTGTAGGGAACAACAAAAAGAATAAGAATTGAGGAACAAGAGAAATGAAATGCGACATTTAATACTGATACTATATTAGAATTAATCACACAACCAATTACTTCAATTCAACAAACTTAATCAACGGGAAGAAAATGTTCAAAAAATTTTAAAATTATTACACTTTTACTAATTTAATCATAAACCTTTTATATTTTATTTCTTTTCTTTTATATACTTTTTTTCCCTTTTTACCTTTCTGTCAACCGCGGATGAGGTTCACCCTTGCCAAGGTTGGTGAGGAAACCCTCACCTAAGGGTGTGGTCGCCAGGCCAGCGATGGCGACCGTGCTCGGCTATTGATGAGGCCGGCAATGGCTGAATTTGTCGTGGGTACCATTATGAGATTCGGTCAACAACTTACCCTGGATGATATTAGTAAACCAGGACTTCAGATACAACGTCTCTAAAACATTGAATAATACGTCATTTCAGCGTAACGAGACGGATATAAGTGAGGCCACGCGTTAATATCCTCCTCAAATTTTATAATTAATATCCTGACATTCAGTAATTAATCAAAAAGAAGAGTACACCCAACGACGTGTACATTTCATCATGATCATATTTCATTGGTCATTTGTGCTGACTTTTGATGATACCGGCGCTGATTGGTTAACATTATCTTCACATTTTCTAACTTCGTTCGCCGGTTTCGGGAACCGAGTAGAGGCAAAAGCCGTTGACAAAAAGGGGAAGCTTCATAGTAAAATATAGCTTGACTTTTTTCGAAAGACTTTGGACATTTGTACTGGTTTTGAACGATTCTACTTTGATTTTTTTTTCTCAACCTTGTTCACAACGTTATAAATCGTGCCCCGGGACTGCAAAATGCTGAGTTAACATCAACCAACATTGAGGTCACGAAGCTGGTCACAACTCCACAGTATCCAGCCATAGTTTCATCTATTGTTTCTATGTACAAGATGATGATATGCAAACACTCCATTTGTGTGGGGAAGGTACAAAAAAGGAAGTCTTAAACATATTGTACTTATACCAATTCAATCATAAATATTTCAATTATGCTAATTGAGTTCTCAAAATTTGCCAATGTAATTCATTCAGTCAATTTTGACCAAAAATCAGCAACATAGATATCGAATGTCCTAAGTGGCATGATTAGCATTGACATAGAATAATTTTTTTTGAATTACTTTTTTTCTTTTATTTCCTCTTTCTTTTTTATATTTTTCCCCCAACTTGAGCTGGCAAGGTCAATACTAACCATCACCGGCCAAAGGTGAAGGTTTGACACCCTCGCTTGAGCTCCTTGACTATGGCCAGTGAGGGTGTCATGGCTCTTGTCAGGACCTTGGTGACGACATGGAGGCCTTGCTAGTGGCTAGGGAGGACTGCGATGCCTCCACCCAAATCAAGCAAGGGTCATTGGCCCTCGTTGGCTCGTAGTTGTAATATATGATGGTTTTATGTGATGGGCTTAAGGCCCGTCCGCCCATGTTGGGCTGAAAGCCCGGCCCACAATATTAGGGCCCATGGATGAAGGGGCACGATTCCTGTTTGGAGGGAACGTATATAAGGGAGGAAAGAGAGGGAGAAGGCACCCTTTGGCATAACGTACGTTCCTCTCCCTCCAAAAGAAATGACAAACGCTTACGGCGACGCCATCTTCCCTTCAAGGCCAATCGACGCCATCGGATCTAACAGGATCGGTTTTCTCTTCCTCTTATCGGCATCGGTGTCTAATCTGTGGCTAACAAGGTACGCTCGAATCCGTGGTGTGCTTTAGGATCGGTGATACGTGTTATTCCCGGGCTTCGTCTTCCGCATTGATTTAGGGGTTCGATTTAGTGTCGAATCCGCTTTTCGGGGATCA
The DNA here is from genome assembly GCA_014182515.1 of Eucalyptus microcorys. Taxonomy (NCBI): domain Eukaryota; kingdom Viridiplantae; phylum Streptophyta; class Magnoliopsida; order Myrtales; family Myrtaceae; genus Eucalyptus; species Eucalyptus microcorys. The sequence continues at coordinate 30,365,645 of CM024569.1, forward strand.
GTTATTCCCAACATTGGTATCAGAGCCCTAGTTCACGTTTTCCCGACCTGTCTGATGTTTTTTGATTGATTTTTCGCGAAAGTGATTCGGCCGTACGGATCGGGGCAAGAAATCCTGACACCCGAGCGTTGTTCGTCCATTTTTTCGAGTTTATGTGATTCGAAATCGATTTATGAAGGCATAGGGTGAAAGGGCTCGTCGAGACGAGTCAAGCGACATGTCGTGTGCCGCCGGGAGACGCCGCACGCGCCCACACGCGCGGCCAGAAGGCGCTGCGCGTGGGCGCGACGCACCCGGAAGCTGGCTCGCCCGCGCGTGCGGCGGCACACGCGCCGGTCGGCAAACCGGCGCATGCACACCGCCGGCCGGCGAACCGGCACGCGCCGGGTGACGGAGCGCGCGTGCGACGTCATCATGACTTCACCCAACGGTCGGTAACCGCTGGGATGACGTCATCGATGACGTCGCGCCGACGACCGTTGGCCGGTCGGCGACCCGACCCGACCCGCGGACGCCTGGCACGCGCGCGGCACGTGCCGGATGACGTTTTCGTGACGTCAGCCCGCGCACGCGCGCGACACGTGCGGTCGGTTCGTCCGACCCGCCCGATCGGCCCGACCGGTCAAACCGGTCCGATGACCTAACCGTTGACCCGTTGACCGTTGATCGACGACTGTTGACTGTTGACCGTTGACTTTGACCGTTGACCCGAAAAAAAAAAAAAAAAAAAAGGGAATTTGTTTCTTTTTCAATTATGTCTATGTGGGTTAGAGGTAATCCATTTTTTATTCTGCATTTGTTGCATGAATCATGGAAAATTATGTATTTTCCATTTTGTTTAATTGTGGATTATAAGTGATCCATTTAAGTTCTGCATTCGTTGCAGGAACTATGATGCGTTATGCACGGATACCTGCAATCCCGAGAACGGACGAAGGAAGAGCTAGACTGAAAAGGCTGACGAAAGAGTTAGCTGATTATCGGTGGCTTGATGGTGATTTAGTATCACACATGGTCAAGGTCAATCAGATGATACAAGAAATCATCGGAATGGTTATCTTATGCCGGATTTTGAGAAGGTGCCGGCTTTGATGAACACTCTTCCACCTGAATGGCAAGCAGTGTTAGATCGGCTATGGGAGGTCAACGTGGTCCCGGATTACGGGGGCTAGTGGAAGCTTTTGTAAGAGAGTACTATAGGATTGAGTTGGCCAAAACTTCAACCCTTAGATTGAGCGCCACATGGCGCAGAGTGAATGCGCCTTGGTGGCGACATGAAAGCTCTCCAAAAGTTTTCCCATGGTTGGCAAGTGTGCCTTCAGTTTTCTCAGATACTTTGACTGATAGATTAGAAGGGACTTTCCCTATTTATTTCTTAGATTAGTTTGAGATGTTTTTGAGTGTTGAATATCTCTTTCTATATTGATATTTCTTTTTGGATATATTACTTAGTGTAATGGATTGTTGTATTAGTTGAAAGCATTATTATTTCATTGGATGTCAATTATCTCGTTGCTTTACATTTAATTGCTGATTGCTTTGTGGGTAGTTAGTCTGTGGGTAGTTATAGAAGTTTTTGTAACTTCATAGAATTTGTTTTTGCATAAGACAATTATATTAATGATAGTTTTAAGTTAAGATTTTGGAGGATGATTGGAAACATAGTGACCTTTTGATTCTGAAACCTTACTTGAAATTATTCATTAATATGATGGGTCTGTGCAAATAGGGATGCATAAATGATAGGCATTAATTATTCGTGCATGTATGTCCGATGTGTTCGGATCGATGTTTTCAGCAATTAAGAACGTAATTGCTGATATGAACGGCAACAATTGTGAAATATTGAATATGAAGATTCAATATGTGCTGGAAAAGCAAGAAGCACTAGAAGCTCTTGATCATGTTATGGAAGATCTTGAGGATGCTGTGTGCCACCTTGAGGGTAGAGGACCACTTAACGGCATGTGAGCTGAAAATAGAAATTTACAATGCTGGCTCTAGCTCAGAAAGGGCTTTGAGCTCTAAGTGCAAGCGTATTGATTCGTTCAATATGTGGGAATGCAAAGGATCAAGTCCTTATTGCAAGAGATCAAGAGTTAACCAACACAAGAGAGGAAAACGTCCTCAAGTGAAGAAAATGTCAAGGGTGAGGTGTTACAATTGTGACAAGAAAGGTCACTATGCTCGCGACTGTGTCGTGAGCCAAAGAAGGTAAACACCTCTTGTACATTTGAGAACTTTACTTTTGTGTCAAGTTCTGTATTATTAGCTGAATCCAATCCTTTGTGGACTGTAGATTCAGGAGCAACAGACGATGTAGCGAAGGATAGAGGATCCTTCGTGGAATTCCGACGAATACCAACTAGAACTAAGTGGATCTATGTGGGAAACAACTCCGAGCTGAAGTTAAAAGGATTGGCACCTGCCAACCGAACATGTGTGGTGGGCGCACCTTGTTCCTACATGATGTTCTAAATGCTCTGGAGATTCGTCGAAATTTAAGTGTCTTTTTGATGTTGGTTAAGCTTGGTTTTAGTGTGAACTTCCGTAATAACGGTGTAGATTTGTATTTGGATACAAACTACTATGATTGTGGTCACTTTCTAGATGGTTTTATTGTACTAAATGTTGACTGTGGTGATGTCAATATATGTTATTCCCTTGTTTCACGTCTTCTACTTCATATGATAATGATGTGAATGTGTGGCATGCTAGACTTGGTCATATTGGCCAATAATGTATGAATAGACTAGCCAAAGAGGGCTTGTTGGGCAACATTGAAAAAGTCAATTTGCCCATATGTGAGCATTGCCTAGTAGGGAAAATGACAAGGAAACCATTTGGAAAAAGTAAAAGAGCTGAATTTCCTCTGCATTTAATCCATTATGACGTCTGTGGTTAAATGACTGTGAGAAGAAGGCATTGGACTGTTTATTTCATCACTTTTATAGATGATTATACTCGATTCGGATAGGTCTTTTTGATTTCTCATAAATCTGAAGCATTATGTTGTTTCAAAATGTTTATGAACTTGGAAGAAAATCAATTAGACAAGAAAATAAAAGTATTGAGATCCGATCGAGGTCGAGAATATTTATCTGATGAGTTCAGAAAATAATGTGATGAAAAGGAATATAAATACAGTTGTCTATTCCATATACTCCTCAACAAAATGGTGTTGCAGAGAGAAGAAACAGAACCCTGTTGGAAATGGTTAGGTCCATGATGGCGCATGCTAACTTACATATCACTTTTTAGAGTGATGCGTTGTTAACTGCTGCCTATATACTTAACCGGGTGCCTTCCAAATCAGTTAGTTCCACTCCATATGAGTTATGGACAGGTAGAAAACCGGACTTAAGTTTTCTTAAGCCATGGGGTTGTGCTACCTATACTCATGAGTCCTCTCACAAGTTTGGGAAATTTGGTCCTAAAGGAAAGAAGAGTATTTTAATGAGATACTCCGAACACTCGAAAGGGTATGTGTTCGTAGGTGAGCAGGAAAGTGGGAGTATAACTGAATTTGAATCACAGGATGTCACATTCTTAGTGGATGAATTTCCTAAGAAGGGCGAAATAGGGGAAGATTACCCCTATTTGAAACCTTGGATCAAGATAATGATATTAATGGAGTTCATCCAAGTGGGAGTAATATGAGAAGTGATGAATTAAATTCAACTCATTCTCAATTACAACCACATGATGAGATGATATCGTCATTATCTAATCCGAGTGGGAGCATAATGGGGAATGATGTGCAAAGTGTACAATCTCCCATACGGCGAACAAGTCGCCAAAGTATTCCCCGTCGACGTTTTGGCATTGAAGGGGAAACTTTTATGGTTGCTCCACAAGATAAGGATAAGCCAAGAAATATTAATGAGGCTCTGAATTGCCCTAGTAAGAAAAAATGGATTCATGCAATGAAAGAGGAAATGGAGTCAATGAAATCAAACCAAGTCTGGGAACTGGTTAATCTTCCAAAAGGACGCAGAGCTATTGGGAACAAGTGGGTTCTCAAAATAAAGCGAAAGGCTGATGGCTCGATAGAAAGGCATAAGGCTCGCCTTGTGGCGAATGGGTATAATCAATAGGAAAGAATTGATTATGAAGATACGTTTTCTCCGTAGTGAGATTTACCTCGATTCGCATTATTCGGCAATAGTAGCTAGTATGGATCTTGAGTTACATCAGATGGATGTAAAGACTGCTTTCCTCAATGGAGAATTAGAGGAAGAAATATATATGGAACAACCTGTTGATTTCATAGTGAAAGGCCAAGAAGAAAATGTATGTCGACTTTGGGGGTCGATATATGGCCTTAAGCAGTCGTCAAGACAATGGTATATACGTTTTCATAATACCATAATGGCATATGACTTTATAATGATAGACGAGGATCATTGTGTATATATCAAAAGATCCAAGGATCAATTTGTGATCATATCATTATATGTTGATGATATACTAATTGCCGGAAGCAATATGGAGCTTGTCAATACTGTCAAAAGTTGGTTGTCTTCCAACTTTGAGATGAATGATATGAGATTGTAAACCCATAGACACTCCTATTGCAAAAGGTGAAGGATTGAGCCATAGACTGTGTCCAAGGACTCCACAAGAGAAGGAACAAATGAAACATGTTCCTTATGCTAGTGCTGTTGGAAGCTTGATGTACGCTATGATGTGTACAAGACCTGGCATATGTTTTGCAGTTGGAATGAAGAGTAGATACCAATCCAATCCAGGTCAAGCACGTTGGAAAGCCGTTAAAAGAATACTTAGGTATCTAAAGGGGACTGCTGATTATACGTTGAGTTATTATGGAAAGGATCTGCAACTCAAAGGCTATTTTGATGCTGATTGGAGAGGAGATTTAGATGAAATAAAATCTACCTCTAGGTTTGTTTTCTTACCGAATAATAGCACCATATGTTGGAGCAGTAAGAAACAAAAGTGTATAGCCTTGTCCACGATGGAAACTGAGTTCGTGGCATTATCAGCAGCAATAAAAGAAGATGTTTGGCTTAAGAGATTATTGGATCATTTAGGTGTTATTTGAAGTGCTGCAGATTCATTATTGGTTAACTGTGATAGCCAAGCAAAGTAAAGCGTACACCAAAGATCCAAAATATCATGGCAAAACCAAACACATAGATACCAAGTATACTTTTGTCAAGGATATGATTACACGAAAAGATGTGAACTTAGAGTACATACTACGCATAGAATGGTAGCAGATCCTATGACAAAGCCAATACCTAGAGATGTGTTTTGTGGCCATATGAAATCTCTAGGATTGCGTAGAGGCTGATGTACTGAATATTGTTATTTCCCTAAGTGTTCACATTTGATGAATTTATGTTTTCATCATTAATGCCTATGAATCTTTATTTGATCTTTATGCATCTTAATGCTCAGTGCATTATTTTAAGTTGAGGAAGTATGTCGGACAGATATAAGATTAGCCCACTCACACGGGTAATCGCCTCTATTTACTGTTTGATAAATAGAGATGAGACTGTTTTTAAGCTTATTATCTAGGTGATAATCGAGAGCTCAAGCTTAAAATACGTATGTCACCTTAACTGGGTGTTAAGATGAGGACATAATACTTACTATGTCCAAAAGTAAAATACCCCCACATATTTTACTTTATCTGTCTATGATGCTAGATGTGAGTTCTGATGAATTTTGTGAATGAGTAGATACGTGAACTCAAGTTAGACATTGGGTATGTCTGAACTATCATCTGTACGGTATTGAAATGTGTAGACACACGCTCCATGGGAAAGGAGTTAAATACCGTAATACGTATTTCATACTACGTATGCATGAGACGACCAATAAGAGTGGCAAAAGTTTGATCTCAACTTTTGTGTCGTGTGAGACTCTTGAGGAAAAATGTTCCTCAATTTTTTAGTCCCCTCATGACTCTTACTTATTCTCAAGATTTCTATTTAGTGTTTGTTATCTTAGGATGTTGCCAATGGTCATGAGTTGATTCGATCTAATGGGACATTTCTAGAAAAGCAAGCTGAACTGAAATTGAGAGTTTGAAGGAAAGAGGAAGATCGAATTTGGAGAATCACATTGTAGTTTTGTATTCACCGGTTAACCAATTATGACTGTCTTTGGGATAATCATAATTGTGAATACAATATAAATATCATTGTTTAAAAGAGATCAAGAGAGATATAAATGTGATCGATCGATCTAGGGTACTGCATACTAAATCTACTCGGGATGTGATGCCCATTATGAGCTACTATATATTCCTAACGGATGTATGGCAACGAGCTCTCAAAGTATGCTTTGTCGCACGGATTATTCACCGGTATGAATGTTGAAGAGAGGTAAAGAGAATTCTGTTCGGCCCATCATGTGCGAGTGGGAGATGATGGTTTTATGTGATGGGCTTAAGGCCCGTCCGCCCATGTTGGGCCTGAAAGCCCGGCCCACAATATTAGGGCCCATGGATGAAGGGGCACGATTCCTGTTTGGAGGGAACGTATATAAGGAAAGAAAGAGAGGGAGAAGGCACCCTTTGGCATAACGTACGTTCCTCTCCCTCCAAAAGAAATGACAAACGCTTACGGTGACGCCATCTTCCCTTCAAGGCCAATCGACGCCATCGGATCTAACAGGGATCGGTTTTCTCTTCCTCTTATCGGCATCGGTGTCTAATCTGTGGCTAACAAGGTACGCTCGAATCTGTGGTGTGCTTTAGGATCGGTGATACGTGTTATTCCCGAGCTTCGTCTTCCGCATTGATTTAGGGGTTCGATTTAGTGTCGAATCCGCTTTTCGGGGATCGATTATTCCCAACAATATATATATATATATATATATATATATATATATATTTGTGTGTGTGTGCATGCGTGCGTGCGTGCACTTGTGGGAAAAGGTGGTGGGCCTGGTGGGGGCATGGCCGCATGGGGGGAATGGGGCACTTGATGATTCGGAAACAACAGTCGTTTCACCTGCCTTTTGAGTAAAAAGGTGAAGGGAAAATAGTACGGATACCCAGTAAGTTTTGACTTGACGTTCTGAATTTTTAATTTATTTAATATAATTTTTAAATTTTATATAATTTATAACTTTTTAATTTATTTAATATAATTTTTAAATTTTATATAATTTATAACTTTTTAATTTATTCAATATAATCTCTAAATTTTTATATATATTCGATGTAGTTTTTGAATTATATAAATTTATTCAAGGTAATCCTCAATTTAAGATTAAGGATTACATTGAATATTTTTACATAGTGAACATGTACAAGTTCAAGAATAGTAGGCTAAAATTCATGGATCATATTGAAAAATTAAAAATTCAAGAATCACATATTAGATTAAAGTTTAGAGATCATTTATGTCATTATACTAAAGATGAAATTCATCACGTCAACTCTATGGGGATGATGGATCTAGCCTCCTCTATTAACTCATGAATTGATTCTAGAACTTACTTTATTTTCTCAATTCGATTTCAAAATCTATCCAATATATATATATATTCCTTTTTTAGGTTTCATTTTCAACAGCAAGATAACATGAGTAATAAAACTGTTCAAAAATAAAATATGAGCGATAAAATGAGGAAAAATCTCCAAATAATCAGCTCAGATATGCATTGCTTGATGTGATCTCTTCATGCTGACTGATAGAACATTTTGCACTATAACTGTGCTAATATTTCAGTATTTGGTTTTTTACTTCACTACTGTTGTCATCTACCTCCGTAACTTCCCATACCATGGTGCTGGCTCGATGTCCACGGAAGTGTCGGACCTCCAAATCTAGAGAAGCCCACTCCAAATTCGAAGACCGGCGATCCCTACACTATTGCAAGACTCAACGACAAACGTCAAGATCTCAATAGAGATGGAGGATCTCCAAGATTGAGAGTCAAGCCAAGCCGGATTGAAATAAACAACTGAGGATTTGAACAAGTGCGGGAAGACGATAAGGAGAAGATGGTAGGAACGGAGGTGCGCCGTGGCATGGTCTGACAGGGATGGTGATTGACGAGGGAAGCGCAACAGTCAGGCATAAGGCAACCCATGGGTTAGAGGAGGAGAGAATATAGATTTATGTGTTAGCGTTTGATATGATTTGAATTAGGTACAGCAAAGCTTATAATTGGATGGATAAGTGTAACATCCCATGGAAGAGACTGCAAATGAGTACAGATGATCTGCATCCCCCAAAGCAAGTACATTTTAACCCTCTCCCTCTCTCAAGTATGAAAACAATGGAAACCTTCTTGAATGTTTGTAGAACGTTACTTGGCCCAAAATTGTGTCATCGTGCTTTCTCTCTCTCCCTCCCTCCCTCCATTAAGCTCGGGTTCTTCAACCCTCCCAAAACACAAGATCATATATAATATTTTATTAACATTATTTCTTAATTTCTTTATAATTCATCTTATTTTGATGGATTACATAATAAACAAAGCTTACGTTGATTCTAATTTGTTGGTCATTCATTGCCATTTAATGACGTGAGCCTGTCTTTAGTAGATAACTTACAATCAAATAACATAAACTAATTTTTTCAATTTGTTTTTTACGCAAACAAATATAAGGAAATGATTTATTTTCTCTGAAATTGAATTTTCTGGAAACAATTTCCAGTGACAAAAGGTTTTTGGTGAAACAAATAGATTCTTATGTCAAAGGTAGTTCAGAATTTGATAAAAATAAATGGATGGGAAGGGTTTGATGCAAAATAGTACTTCCCGAAAAAGATAATTTAAAAAGGGAACGGGATAAATCTTGGGGATGGATTTTAAGATATTTTCTTCTATTAATAAACAATTAATTCTCCTTCCCAACTTTGCTTTTGTATTACCTACTGTAACGAAAACATCATTAATCATTGATTAAATTGCTGTCGTCCTCTCTACGTTCCCAGAGGCAAGCTGCCACGCATTAATTACTAAAATATGATTGACTTTTTGTGTGGAGATCGTTCTTACCCTATGAAAGACATCATTTGGTATTATCCGGGGCTGATAATTTTAGTAGAATATGATTGTAATAAGGACTAGAAACTTCGAAAAGCTTTTAAATTGAACCTTCCCAACATCTTATCATTAGATGTCATGCAGACACGCCGAGCGTGCCTAAAGTCAAAATTGCATAAAGTTCAAACTCTCGCCATCCGTCGAATTTCTCTTGAGCACTTTAACATGGCAGCTTTCAAGCCTAATCCATATGACCTAAAAGGGAAGTCTTAATAGAGCGTTGGTATTTGCACGCCGGAATGATGTCAGCCTCAAGGTCAACTGTTTCTGACAAATGATGGGTTCTAGAGGCCAAAGCATGTATGTTCTTCTTGCTCAGACCACCAGATTACCGACCCAATAAAAGATTAATATGCAGCATATGAGTTTCTGCGTGATCAAAAACTTCTTTTCAGATTATGTTGGCCATCCAATTAAGCGGTTTTTGTAAGTTGAACATGCATAATAGTGATTAATTGATTTAATAGGCTTATTATCTAAGAATTCAAAGGATAAGCATGATGATTGTTTAGAAAGAATATATGTAATTGAGTATAGGCTCTTTACTCTTATCTCCAAAGAGCAGTCGTGCAGCATGTGTTAGCATAACAAAATGAAATCGAATTTTACATGTCAAGTGTGGTTTCAGAGATCAACCCTAGTTCAATTAATTTCCACTTTATTTTACCCAAAAATAGGGAGGAAAAAAAAAAGAATTCGGAACCTAGTTGAAGGTTTTTCACGCGTGCACTCATGATCTTCGAAGTTACTAACCTTAGTTATGGATCATACCGGTTAAAACCCAAATTTTTATCAACATCTTTTTTCAAATATTCATTTATTTTGCAAAAAAAAAAAAATATATATATATATATATATTTTTTTTTTTTTTTATAAAAGGTAAAAGCAATATATATAAAGAAGATTTTACCAATATGTATATATATATGATGAAGTCGTGTAGGCCGGCATGTTCGGCCCACTTAGCAACCTTTAGCCATATAAGTTCGTTTCTTCTTTTCTTTAGACCCCATCTTCATCATTTCCTTTTAGCCCATGAAAGCCTAAAAAGGGTGAGGTGTGCCGGCCGTGGCGCAAGCAAGCCGCGATCCAAAACCTTCTGGAGTGCAGTAGCTGGCGCGAGGGGGAAGAAGAGAAAAACAGAAAGATTCCTCTCTCGGAGAGAGGTGGGGGAGGACGCTCAAGCGAGGTTGGGTGCGCGAGGAGGCAGAGGGGAACGCTCGCGGAAACGAGAGGATCGGGCATGGCCGCCATTGCTGGGGGGCTGCCTGGTTTTTTGAGGGAAGAGAGAAGTTCCGCCATTGGAGCCGAGAGAGAGAAAGGAGAGAAGGGGTGAGGCAGAACTCTTTGGGGATCGTTGGTTCGCTGAAAAAAACCACTGGAGAGAGAGAGAGTGACATTTTAGGAAGTGGGTATTGTAACATGCAAAATGTTCAATCTATGATTTTCATAACTATAACAAGAACACAAATAATCGAGTAAAAAGATTAACGCACCGGATTCATCATTCTTGATGTGGAAGCGAAAAAGCGATGGATTGGAATTTTTGTTCTTAATGAGGAAGCGGAAAAGTAATGATTCACGCACAAGTCTTCCTCCTTTATTGTGGCTCAATGAGACATACACAAGTCTTTCTCCTTTATTGCACTGAGATGGCCCTCTTAGCTCTAGGTAAACACTACTTTACTTGATGATAATTGTAAGAATTATAATTAGATGAGAGACTTGAGCATTATTTATAGGCCTTATGGCCAGGCTCAATTCGGCTTACACTAATTAATTCATATTAGACTAATTAAAAAATCTTATAGCTCACCTTAGAATAACCCCGTAAACGATAAATTATAATATGAATTCATGTAGTACACATTAGGAAAACTCTTACCCAACGTTGCCGATTAGGATCTCATACCGCCGAGCAAAGCAGGTAAAATCTCGTTTTCCGATAGTCCTGCTTTGCCTTAGCCGAGCAAAGTAGGTAAAATCAAGTTCAGAAAATCATGTTGTCTGATTCAACATCAGAAGTCTGTTTAATGTTTGATTGCTCACACATTACCGGAGGCGACTGATTTTTGTGTTTATTTGCTGAGTTTTTGTGTGACCTCGTGGAAAACAATCGGTCGATGGCAGTTTGGCTTTGAGTCTCCCCCTCCATCGGAGCTACTTTCCCCTCACCGGCGCAACCAGCGGTTTGAGGCCGCACCAGTCAGTCCACTTCGCTGCATTTTCAGTGCATCTTTGTTTGGCTTCGTTGCTATTAAATGCCTGGGTTCGGTGAGATTTTTTGAAGATTTTTTTTTTTTTTTATCGTCAGAGCAGACGACCAGCGATAGGCCGGCGGCGGTTGGTGGCGTAGGCCGGTGGTCGGTCGTGGTTCGGAGAGTTTGGCCGTCTGATATAGAGCGGTGGCCAGAGTTCTGGTTCTTGTGCGATGGAGTTGTTGCTTCAGCCAACGGTCTGCAGGTGAGGAAATCTTCAGAGAAGGAGGAGTCGCGAGGTTAAAGAAGATGCGGTGAGAAAAAGACAAAAAAGAGAAAAAAAAAAAAAAGAAAGGAAAAATGGGGAAAACCGCAAGAAAAATGATAAGGCTAGAAAGAATGGAGAATGGGCTATGGGCTGGTTGGTTGTGGGCTGGCTTCTTTTTTAATTAAGAATTTGGGCCAAAAAATTAAAATTAAAAAGAAGAGAAGTGTTCATGGGCTTATTTAATTATTTCGAATGGGCCTTCAGGGTTAACGTTTTTAGCCCTTAACATTTTTAGCCCAACCCGATCCGATAGGGCTCGGGTCGGTTTAGTTGGACCGGGTCTCCCCACCCGATCCGAATTTCTTTCATATTCATATTTTTAAATATAAATATTTAGAAAATCGTACAAAAAAATTAAAATAATTATTAAAAATTAATTTTAAGAAGAGAGAAAAATTTTAGAAAACACTTAGAAATTAAAACCCAAAATTGGATAAGTCTTAAAAACTCCATTTGTGTGGGGAAGGTATAAAAAAAAAAGTTTTAAACATATTGTACTTATACCAATTTAATCATAAGCATTTCAATTATACTAATTGAATTCTTGAAAATTTACCAATGTAATACATCTAGTCAATTTTGACCAAAAACCACCAACATAGATATCAAATGTTCTATGTGGCATGGTTAATCGACGTAGATAATTTTCTTTTTTTTTTTTTTATAATTTTTTTTTCTGAATTACTTTTTTTCTTTACTTTCCCCTTTCTTTTTTATATTTTTCCACCAACCATGAGCCGGCAAGGTCAACGCTAACCATCGCCAGCCAAAGGTGAAGGTTTGACACCCTTGCTTGAGCTCCTTGATTATGGCTGGCGAGGGTGTCATGGCTCTTGTCAAGATTTTGGTGACGACATGGAGGCCTTGACTGTGGCTAGGGAGGGCTGTGATGCCTCCACCCAAATCAAGCAAGGGTCATTGGCCCTCATTGGCTCGGAGTTTTGTATATATATACATACATACATATATATAAAGAAAGAAAATAATAGAGAAAAGAAAAGAAAAATATTAAAATTTGTCAAATTTGTCAAATTTGTCCCTCTCAATATTGGCTATCCTAGTCATGCTATTAAGAATGATCAGCGTCTATGTCAATAATTTCCAATCAAAATTGGCTCGATAGACTACATTGGCAAATTGTCAAAATGTTTATGATTTAATTGACACAATAAAAAGATTTATGACCAACTTAGCATAAAGGCAATAGGTATATGGCATTTTTTATACTTTTTCTCCATAAGTGCTCACTCATACCGGGCCAACTCCCACTAACCAACTCTAAGAGCCTTTTTCCTTCTCTCTTTACCACTCCTCAACCTCCATCTCATCCACATCAACTACTAAACCTTGGGTCACTATTTCTATTAGAAAGTTTAACTCTAAACTTTAACTGATTAGTAAAGAAAGACCACATGTATATAAATAGTATAAAAACCCCATTGATATGAGAGTGAAATGCTTTTAACACCCTTTCTCACATGCAAATTGAATTAAGAATTACACGAATTTGATGACCACTTGCCATGGTAGGGCACGTGTAAAATAAATTGGGCCAGATACAAGCTCTAATAGCATTAAAATAATTGGAGAATTGAGTCAATGAAGCACGCATATTTTATTGATATTTTGTATGGTATAAAGAGGTAGATATCGCCTAATGTAATTTTGGTATAAGTTAAACATAAAGATAACAATTTTTTTTTTTGTGGTAAAAGCATAAAGATAACAATTTGATCTACATGAAAAGAAAAAAAAAAGGAAAATGAGGAAAAATCTCCAAATAATCAGCTCATATATGCATTGCTTGATGTGATCTCTTCATGCTGGCTGATAGAAGATTTTCAGTATAACTGTGCTAATATTTCAGTATTTGGTTTGTTACTTCAATATTGTTGTCATCTACCTCTGTAACTTCCCATGCCATGGTGCTGGCTCGACGTCCATGGAAGCGTCGGGCCTCCAAATCTAGAGAAGCCCACTCCAAATTCGAAGACCGGCGATCCCTACACTATTGCAAGACTCAACGACAAACGTCAAGATCTCAATAGAGATGGAGGAGCTCCAAGATTGAGAGTCAAGCCAAGCCGGATTGAAATAAACAACTGAGGATTTGAACAAGTGTGGGAAGACGATACGGAGAAGATGGTAGCAACAACGGTGCGCCGTGGCGTGGCCTGATAGGGATGGTGATTGACGAGGGAAGTGCGACAGTCAGGCTTAAGGCAACCGATGGGTTAGAGGAGGAGAGAATATAGATTTATGTGTTAGCGTTTGATATGATTTGAATTAGGTACAGTGAAGCTTATAATTGGATGGATAAGTGTAACATCCCATGGAAGAGACTGCAAATGAATACAGATGATCTGCATCCCCCAAAGCAAGTACATTTTAACCCTCTCCCTCTCCCAAGTATGAAAACAATGGAAACCTTCTTGAGTGTTGGTAGAACGTTACTTGGCCTAAAATTGTGTCATCGTGCTTTCTCTCTCTCCCTCCTTCTCGCCCTCCCTCCCTCCGTTAAGCTCGGGTTCTTCAACCTCCCAAAAAACACGATCATATATAATATTTTATCAATATGATTTCTTAATTTCTTTATAATTCATCTTATTTTGATGGATTACAGAATAAACAAAGATTATGTTGATTCTAATTTGTCAGTCATTCATTGCCATTTAATGATATGAGCCCGTCTTTAGTAGATAACTTACAATCAAATAACATAAAACTAATTTTTTTCAATTTGTTTTTTACGCAAACAAATATAAGAAAATGATTTATTTTCTCTGAAATTGAATTTTCTGGAAACAATTTCCAGTGACAAAAGGTTTTTGGTGAAACAAATAGATTCTTATGTCAAAGGTAGTTCAGAATTTGATAAAAATAAATGGAAGGGGAGGGTTTGATGCAAAATAGTACTTCCAGAAAAAGATCATTCAAAAAGGAACGGGATAAATCTTGGGGATGGATTTTAAGATATTTTCTTCTATTAATAAACAATTCATTCTCCTTCCCAACTTTGCTTTTGTATCACCTACTGTAACGAAAACAACATTAATCATTGTTTAAATTGCTGTCGTCCTCTCTACGTTCCCAGATGCAAGCTGCCACGCATAAATTACTGAGATGTGATTGACTTTTTGTGTGGAGATCGTTCGTACTCTATGAAAGATATCATTTGGTACTATCTGGGCCGATAATTTTAGCAGAATTTGATTGTAATAAGGACCAGAAACTTCGAAAAGCTTTAACATTGAACCTTCCCAACATCTTATCCTTAATCATGCAGACACGCTGAGCATGCATAAAGTCAAAACTGCATAAAGTCCAAACTCTCGTTGTTCGTCGAATTTCTCTTGAGCACTTTAACATGGCAACTTTCAAAAATCCATATGACCTGAAGGTGAAGTCTAAAGGGTGTTAGTCTTTCCAAGCAAGAATGATGTCAGCCTCAAGGTCAACTGTTTCTAACAAATGATGGGTTCTAGAGGCCAAAGCATGTATGTTCTTCTTGTTTAGACTAGCAGATTGCCGATCCAATAAAAAATTAATATGCAGCATATGAGTTCAGATTATGTTGGCCGTCCAATTAAGCGGTTCTTGTAAGTTGAACGTGCTTAATAGTGCTTATATCTAAGAATTTAAAGGATAAGCGTGATGATTGTTTAGAAAGAATATATGTAATTGAGCATAGGCTCTTTACTCTTATCTCCAAAGAGCGGTTGTGCAGCATGTGTTAGCATAGCAAAATGAAATCAGATTTTACATGTCAAGTGTGGTTTTAGAGATCAACCCTAGTTCAATTAATTTCCACTTTATTTTACCCAAAAATAGGGAAAAAAAAAAGAATTCAGAACCTAGTTGAAGGCTTTTCACTCGTGCACTCATGATCTTTGAAGTTAATAAGCTTAGTTATGGATCGTACCTGTTAACACCCAGATTTTTATTGACTTTTTTTTTTTTTCAAATATCCATTTATTTTGCAAAACAATTTAAATTTTTTATAAAACACAAATCAATATATATAAATTACTGAGACGTGATTGACTTTTTGTGCGGAGATCGTTCTTACCCTATGAAAGACATCGTTTGGTACTATTCGGGGCCGATAATTTTAGCAGAATTTGATTGTAATAAGGACTAGAAACTTCGAAAAGCTTTAACATTGAACCTTCACAACATCTTATCCTTAGTCATGCAGACACGCCGAGTGTGCATAAAGTCAAAACTGCATAAAGTCCAAACTCTCACTGTCCGTCGAATTTCTCTTGAGCACTTTAACATGGCTACTTTTAAAAATCCATATGACCAGAAGGTGAAGTCTAAAGGGTGTTAGTCTTTCCAAGCAAGAATGATGTTAGCCTCAAGGTCAACTGTTTCTTACAAATGATGGGTTCCAGAGGCCAAAGCATGTATGTTCTTCTTGCTCAGACTAGCAAATTGCCAACCCAATAAAAAATTAATATGTAGCATCTGAGTTTTTGCGTGATCAAAAACTTCTTTTCAGATTATGTTGGCCGTCCAATTAAGCGGTTCTTGTAAGTTGAACGTGCTTAATAGTGATTAATCAATTTAATAGGCTTATTATCTAAGAATTTAAAGGATAAGCGTGATAATTGTTTAGAAAGAATATATGTAATTGAGTATAGGCTCTTTACTCTTATCTCCAAAGAGCGGTTGTGCAGCATGTGTTAGCATTGCAAAATGAAATCGGATTTTACATGTCAAGTGTGGTTTTAGAGATCAACCCTAGTTCAATTAATTTCCACTTTATTTTACCCAAAAATAGGGAAAAAATAATAATTCAGAACCTAGTTGAAAGCTTTTCACGCGTGCACTCATGATCTTTGAAGTTAATAAGCTTAGTTATGGATCCTACCTGTTAACACCCAAATTTTTATCGACTTTTTTCTTTCAAATATCTATTTGCTTTGCAAAAAAATTTAAATTCTTTATAAAACGTAAAATCAATATATATAAATTATTGAGACGTGATTGACTTTTTGTGCAGAGATCGTTCTTACCCTATGAAAGATATCATTTGGTACTATCCGGGCCGATAATTTTAGCAAAATTTGATTGTAATAAGGACCAGAAACTTCGAAAAGCTTTAACATTGAACCTTCCCAACATCTTATCGTTAGATGTCATGCAAACATGCCAAGCGTGCATAAAGTCAAAACTGCATAAAGTCCAAACTCTCGCTATCCGTCGAATTTCTCTCAAACACTTTAACATGGCAGCTTTCTAAAATCCATATGAACTGAAGGTGAAGTCTAAAGGGTGTTAGTCTTTCCAAGCGGGAATAATGTTAGCCTCAAGGTCAACTGTTTCCGACAAATGATGGGTTCCAGAGGCCAAAGCTTGTATGTTCTTCTTGCTCAGACTAGCAGATTGCCAACCAAATAAAAAATTAATATGCAGCATTTGAGTTTCTGCGTGATCAAAAACTTCTTTTTAGATTATGTTGGCTGTCCAATTAACCGGTTCTTGTAAGTTGAACATGCTTAATAGTGATTAATCAATTTAATAGGCTTATTATCTAAGAATTTCAAGGATAAGCGTGATGATTGTTTAGAAAGAATATATGTAATTGAGTATAGGCTCTTTACTCTTATCTCTAAAGAGTGGTTGTGCAGCATGTGTTAGCATAGCAAAATGAGATCGGATTTTACATGTCAAGTGTGGTTTTAGAGATCAACCCTAGTTCAATCAATTTCCACTTTATTTTACCCAAAAATAGGGAAAATAATAATTTAGAACCTAGTTGAAGGCTTTTCACGCGTGCACTCATGATCTTTGAAGTTACTAAGCTTAGTTATGGATCGTACTTGTTAACATCCAAATTTTTATCAACTTTTTTTTTGCAAATATCCATTTATTTTGCAAAAAAAATTAATTTTTTTTATAAAAGGTAAAAATCAATATATATAAATTACTGAGACGTGATTGACTTTTTGTGCAAAGATCATTCTTACCCTATGAAAGACATCATTTGGCAGAATATGATTGTAATAAGGACTAGAAACTTTGGAAAGCTTTGACATTGAACATTTCCAACATCTTATCCTTAGATGTCATGTAGACACGCCGAGCGTTCATAAAGTCAAAATTGCATAAAGTCCAAACTCTTACTATCCGTCGAATTTCTCTCGAGCATTCTATCCGTCTTAATAGAGTGTTGGTATTTGCAGGCGGGAATGATGTCAGCCTCAAAGTCAACTGTTTTTGACAAATGATGGGTTCCAGAGGCCAAAGCATGTATGTTCTTCTTGCTCAGACTACCAGATTGCCGACCCAATAAAGATTAATATGCAGCATTCGAATTTCTGCATGATCAAAAACTTCTTTTCAAATTATGTTGGCCGTCCAATTAAGCAGACATGCATAATAGTGATTAATCAATTTAATAGGTTTATTATCTAAGAATTTAAAGGATAAGCATGATGATTGTTTAGAAAGAATATATGTGATTGAGTAAAGCCTCTTTACTCTTATCTCCAAAGAGCGGTCGTGCAGCATGCGTTAGCATAACAAAATGAAATCGAATTTTACATGTGAAGACTGGTTTCGGAGATTGACTCTAGTTCAATTAATTTCCACTTTATTTTACCCAAAAATAGGGGGAAAAAAGAATTCAGAACCTAGCTGAAGGTTTTTCACACGTGCACCCATGATCTTCAAAGTTACTGTGCTCAGTTATGGATTGTATCTATTGACATCCAAATTTTTATCAACTCTATTTTCAAATATCCATTTATTTTGCAAAAACAAATATAAATTTTTTATGAAAGGTAAAAGCAATATATATATATATATATAAAGAATGATGAAGTCGGGTGGGCCGGCTTCAGCCATCTAAGTTCGTTTCTTTTTCTCTTTTGAGCCCATCTTCATCTTTTCCTTTTAGCCCATAAAAGCTTTAAAAAGGTTGAGGCGTGCCGGCCGTGACGCAAGCCGCGATCCAAACCTTCAGGAATGCAGTAGCTGGCGCGAGGGGGAAGAAGAGAAAAACAGAAAGATTCCTTCTCGGAGAGAGGTGGGGGAGGACGCTCAGGCGAGGGCGGGTGCGTGAGGAGGCAGAGGGGAACGCTCGCGGAGACGAGAGGATCGGACATTGGCCGCCATTGATGGGGGGTTGGCTGGCTTTTTGAGGGAAGAGAGAAGTTCCGCCATTGGAGACGAGAGAGAGAGCAAGGAGAGATGGGGTGAGGCGGAACTTGTGGGGGATCGTTGGTTCACTGAAAAAACACCACACCTGAGAGAGAGAGCGACATTTTAGGAAGTGGGTATATCTGGGTTCTCAAGCAAAGGGGGGCCTCGTCGCCGGAGTTTATCCCGGATTCCGGAGCTCCGATCGGGGGCAAACCCAGAGTCTGCCCTTCACCGATTCGACGAGCTTGCTACCACGGAAGAAAACGAACGGCCAGACGACCTCCAGCGTTGCCGACCGGGATCTCATACCGCCGAGCAAAGCAGGTAAAATCTCGTTTCCCGAGAGTCCTGCTTTGCCTCAGCCGAGAAATACATGTCTGAGTGAGTTGATTAGTTATCTCGAGGAAACTGATGAAATAAAGTAGTTTTGTTGCTAATAATAATGTCCGGGGTCTGTACGGGTTGTTGCGAGTGGGAGGATCGTATTAAAATCAGATCGGAGGCTTGTCCAGACGACTGCCCATCACTTGTTTGATAAAATACCGGAGTGAAGTTCCGAAAATCCATGTTGTCTGGTTCGACGTTAGAAGTCTGTTTAATGTTTGCTTGCTCACACATTATCGGGGCACGACTCATTTTGGTGTGTTTTCGCTGGGTTTCCAATTTGGCTTTGAGTGTCCCCCTACGCCCGGCGGAGCCAGCGGTTTGAGGCCGCACCAGTCAGTCCACTTCGCTGCATTTCAGTGCATCTTTGTTTGGCTTGTCAAAATCGTTGCTGTTAAATGCCTGGGTTCGGTGAGATTTTTTAAAGATATATATATTTTTTTATCGTCGGAGCAGACGATCCGCGATAGGCCGGCGGCGGTTGGTGGCGTAGGCCGCTGGTCGGTCGTGGTTCGGAGAGTTTGGCCGTCTGATATAGAGCGGTGGCCGGAGTTCTGTTCTTGTGCGATGGAGTTGTTGCTTCAGCCAACGGTCTGCAGGTGAGGAAATCTTCGGAGAAGGAGGAGTCGCGAGGTTGAAGAAGATGCGGTGAGAACAAGACAAAAAAGGAGAAAATAAATAAAAAAGAGAGAAAAAAAAAAAAAAAGGAAGGAAAAAGAGGGAAAACCGCAAGAAAAATGATAAGGCTAGGAAGAATGGAGAATGGGCTATGGGCTGGTTTGTCGTGGGCTGGCTTCTTCTTTTTTTTTTTTTAAGAATTTGGGCCAAAAAATTAAAATTAAAAAGAAGAGAAGTGTTCATGGGCTTATTTAATTATTTCGAATGGGCCTTCAGGGCTAACGTTTTTAGCTCTTAACATTTTTAGCCCAACCCGTTCCGAGAGGGCTCGGGTCGGTTTAGTTGGACCGGGTCTCCCCACCCGATCCGAATTTCTTTAATATTAATATTTAAAAATATATTAATAGTAAATAAATAAATTTTAAAAAAATTAAAAAAATTGGAAATATAATAAAAAATTAAAAATTCAGAAGATGATAAAAAGTTTTAAAAATTTTAGGAAGTAAATAAAAATTTAGAAAATTCTAAAATCAATAAAAAATTAGAGTTATAGAAAATCGTACAAAAATTAAAATAATTATTAAAAGTTAATTTAAAAAAGAGAGAAAAATTTTAGAAAACACTTAGAAATTAAAACCCAAAATTGGATAAGCCTTTAGAACTTTACAATAGGATCTCTTGTTTTGCTTTGTCTCGTTTTCATTTTTAGGGACAATTTTAGGATGCTTGCTTACTTTCTATTATGATTATAATTGATTGCGTTTTTCAATATTTGGATATTACTTCCTTATTTTAGAATAGTTATGACAAACCTTTGATTTTTCTTGATAGGTTGTTATGGCGTTAGTTAGCACATGATTAGGTTAGGTACCAAACTAGTGTTAGCCTTAGGACTAACGTAATCAAATTCCTGAGTCCAAAATTTCTGGTTGCATAAATAGTAAATATGATCCCGTATCTTACTTGATTTATAGCCAACACCTAAAAAAGGCTAGTGACAACTCTTTAATGAAAATTTGCATAGACTTAATTGATTTAAAATTTTGAACGTTCAATGTCATGTGAGGTATGAACTTGGAAGAGCCCAAGTCCGTTGGCCTGAAGTTGACAATACCCCTAAACCTAAAGTCTCTCCCTCCGTGAGGGGTTAGGTCATGACAATATCCTAGGGTTCTAGAAAAAAAAAAAAAGACACTGTTTTGCATGGATCATGATCAATGTAGGGAAAGCCTAGGGTTTTAGAAAAAAGATATTGTTTGCTTGCTTACATGCAAAATTAATTTGCATGGGTCATGTTCAATGTAGGGTAAACCTAGGGTTCTTGAAAAAAGACATTGTTTGCTTGCTTACATGCAAGATTAATTTGCATGGGTTACGCTCAATGTAGGGAAAATCGTAAAAAAATTTATAAACCTATTGTATGGCGGCCAAATCGGCCAATTTAATTCTAAACTTTTTAATTTGACCAAATTAGTCTTACAGGTTTTGATAATTTGTCAATGTAGTTCGTCTGACTAATTTTGATTGACAGTTGATGACTTCGACACTAGTTGTTCTATGTGGCAAGACTAGTACGCACATAAATATTTTTAATTTTTCTGAATTTTCTATTATTTTATATCTTTAATTTTCTTTTTTCTTTCTTTTTCTTTTTTCAATTCTCAGTAGGCAAGAGCTCTCACCTAGTGGCCAATGAGGATCACTAGCCCTCACCCAGTGGCTAGTGATGGTTGGTTGTCAGCCCAAGTTGGAAAAAAAGGTATAAAGAAAAAAATAAGAGAAATTTTTTTTAAAAAACTCAAAAAAAAATTGAAAAAATTATCCACGACAACACTAACTGTGCCATGTGGAATGGTTTGCATTTACGTCAGTAATATTACAAGTCATCTAATGTGAGGCCTATTTCTTTCACTCACTCACACATGCACTCAACAATATGCATACAATAATGACAATATAAATGGACAGACATATTTCAAAAAATTAAACATTAAGAGGACAGTTATCGAGATTTTTTACGCATATGACAACTTAAACTTAGGACACACTACATACATAAAGAATCGATGCCCTTCCTTATGTCCTTGCGAGGAACATTCATTGTGGAATCTTAGCGTTGGAGCGAGGGTCAAGTGAGACCCGTGACTAATTGGTGTAGACCTTATCCTGCTGTCTTCTGCATTAACCGTGGTGGACCCTATTTCCTTTTGCTATTCAACGTACAAGACGAGGGTGACATTGACTCAAATTTATGGGTCAGACAAAACTTCAAAATCTTCCCCTGTCGATACATTGATTGAGAGACTGAGGAAGCTTCCCAGCAACAACAGGAACGCAGGAACGGTTATCAACACCATACGTTGTTGTCGGGTTTCGATTGTCACGACATCCCGAAGGATTCCCAATTGCGAAGAAAGGTTTCAGCGATAACTGATTGAATTAGAAGTCACCAAAGAAAAATGTAGTATGAAGAGAGCATGAGTCTTGACAAGTCAAGTGTCCCATATTTACTCGGTAAACTTTGGTCACACGATCGGGTCCCCGGCCGGGGGGGTGTGGGTGGGGGCGGCGGCCCTTCCACTGTCTCGTATGGTGCACTACTGTTAACTGCATTCCGTGGATGAAGATTTAACAACTTCTAAGTTTCTGGTTATTTACAATTTCATTACATCACTGATCTCTTTTCATTGGTCATTTGCGCTGACTTTCGATCTTTCCAAGATACCAAAGTTGATTAGTCAACATTATCTTCAAATTTTAAACTTGTTCACAAGTTTCGGAACCGCGTGGAAGCAGAACGCGTCTAGAATAGGGGAAGCTTCATAGTGCATATAGCTTGAATTTTTTGAAAAGACTTTGGACATTTGTGCCTCTCTTTAACCATGGTAACTTGATTTTTCACAAGCTTCTCCATATTATAAATATTGCACCAGACCGCAAGCCATGACGTTCAATTCGAGCTACATCAACCAGGAGGTCACGAAGCTAGTAACGAATCCACTGTATCCTAAGCTAGTCTCATTTGTTGTTTCTAAGTACGAGATGACGATATGTGAAAACTCAATTTGTGCTAACCCCTACTAGACCAACCGCCACTAACCAACTCTGAAAAAGATTCCTTTCTCTCTTCTCTCTATCCACCACCCCTCAGCCTTTGACTCGTCCACGTCAACTGCCACAGCTTGGGCCATTATTACCTATTAGAAAGTTCAACACAAAAACTTAAATCGATAAAGTGGAGGAAAACCACATGCATATAAAGAAAGTCCAACACAAAAACTTAAATCGATAAGTAGAGAGAAACCACATGCATATAAAGAGTTTTAAAATCCCATAGATAAGCAAGAAAAGTACTTTTAAGACTCCTCTCTCATGCAAACCAAATTAGGAATTATATGTGTAATTTGACAACCAATCTGAGGTGGGTGAACACAAAATAAATTGAGGCAAATACAAGCTCTGATAGCGTTAAAATAATAAGAGAATTTAGTCCATGAATAACACATATTTCATTGATAATTTGTACAGTATAAATAGGTAGATATTGCTTGCTATAATCATGGTGAAAGTTAAACATAAAAATAAAAATTTGATCTACATGAAAAGTAAATAACAAACAAAACGAGGAAAATATCTCCAAATAATCAACTCGTTTATGCGCTGCTTAATGTGATCTCTCCATACTTATTGATAGAATATTTTGTATTGTAACTATGCCAATACTTTGCTAGAAAAGATAGGGAGAAGATGGCAGCGACAGCGGTGAATTGTGGCGTGGCTTGCTAGACAATGGTGATCAACAAGGGAGGAGCAATGGTTAGGCATAAGGCAACTAAGGGGTAAGAGGAGAAGGAAGAGAGAATATAGATTTGTGTGTTAGGGTTTAATATATTCGAATTAGGTGTTAAGTTTGATTTTCAAATCAATGATTTGGGCATTTTTTGGACCATGCACATTTGTTTTAGAGTTTTTTGAAGTGGCACTATAAAAGGGATATGTTACACAACCCATAAAAAAATAGTAGCCTCCACATCCTCTCCCTTCATATCTTCTTGTTAGATCTTTAGATCTTGTGACTCACCAAGTAGTTGAGCCATGTACTCATTGTTGAAGATAGTGAAACCACTCTCTCTTCCCATGGTATTTCTCCCTTGGATTTTCATATATATCTTGTGTCTTGTGTGGTTTCAATTTTTCTTTCATCATTTACCATTCGTTCTTTGATTGGTGCATCTTTTGGCATTGTTCTGCAAAAAACTAGTATCAAAGCAAAGGAATTTTGGCCTTTTTGTTCAAGATGGCATCTATCAAGTTCAAAGGGACACCTTTTGATGGCCAAAAAAGTTATAGGTTATGGAGGATCAAGATGAATGCGTCATTGCATTGGGAAGGTTCAGTTAGAGCCTTGGATAGGAAGTATCCCGACGACAATACTATAACCAAGACCAAGGAGATGGAAGAGAGGATGCATGACACCATCCAATTGTCATTGTCTAACAAGGTGCTTCGAGGTCACTGATAAAGAAACAGTTTTGAGATTAGTGGAAAAAGCTTGGGAACCTCTACATGAAGAAATCTCTTACGACAAGATTATTCTTGAAGCGGTGTCTTTACACACTAAAGATGCAAGAAGGTGCTCCCATTCAAGAACACTTAGATGGATTTAATAAGATTATTATGGAAAAGAAAATTTCATATTTGAAGTTAGATAATGAAAATCAAGTGGTAATAATGTTATTTTGAGCTCATATGAGAATTTTGTGAATTCAATGTTGTATGGAAGGGAATCCACAACTCTTAAGGATATGAAGGCCTCCTTGAATTCCACGAAGATGTGTACAAAGTTGAAAGCAATTGGCAATAGTGATAAAGTTGATGGCTTAATTGTTAAAGGAGGGTCAAATCATCATGATAGGCACAGTAGTAGTAAAAGGCATTCAAAGTTTAAGTCAGGCCGTGACAAGAACAAGGTAGAGTATTACTATTGTTACAAATTCGGACACTATAAAAATAAGTGTTATTTACTCAAGGCTAAGGGGAAGAAGTCAATGGAGAGTTTCAATTGAGCTAGTTTGGAGAAGAATAACGAGTCGGCTGATACAAACAATGTTCTTACTGTTTCGTCTTCGGATTGTCATGTCGATGATGACTGGTTTTAGATTCGACATGTTCATATCACGTGTTTCAATAGAGATTGGTTCCACACATATGAGAAAGTTAGTGGTGATTTAGTTTTGATGGGCAATAATGTAATTTGCAGGATTGTGGGTATTGGCAAGGCGCAGATCAAAGACAATATATGATCACCACCAAGGCTTAAAGGACAAACCACCCGCCAAGGACAAAGGACTTCGGAATAAAGAAACTCACTACCAAAGCATAAAGGACGAACCACTAGCTAAGGACAAAGGACTTCTTAGCTCATCACCAATGAGTAATTCACTCTGTAAGGATAAAAAAACTAGGATATGAGTTATCCACTCTCCAAAAATATTACCTCACACTGAGGAAAATTTCATATATTCATATACCCAGATCGATGTCTGCCTTTACAAAGAGATTACAACTCTATTTATAGGGATGGTACTAAACAAAAGCAAAAACTATTTGAATGCTGAAAATTGAACAGACTCTTAGGGAACTCACCTAATAATGACTCTAAAAAACAACAACACAATAAAGACTTGCCAAAAGTTGTAAATAAAGAGACTTAGATGCATGCGTCTAATTATTAGAAGCATTGAAACTTGATAACTCTCTCTAAATTCGTGCTCTAGTCCTGGAAGCCAAATAGCCATTGTAGAAGTCACCAAACAGCAGCAGAATTTGACCAAAACAGCCCACAGTTGTTAGGTTGTTGTTTGGCTTTGAATGTGGTAACTATTACGATGAATCGACAACTCCCAATTAGTTCATGATGGATAGTCTTTTCCATTGATAATTTTTATCGCAAACAATTGAATCATGTTATGCCCAAATCCGATCTTGGTTTGGATGAGCATCGATGGTGCTAAGTTCATCGATGGAGCTAAGTTGGATGCTTCCCCATCACCTTTCCTCTTAGGAATCTTCTGCACTTTCCTTTTCCTTGCTTCCTCATCACCAAGTGTCACACGCTGTTTGAAAGGTATATTTTCAGGCTTAATTGATGAATGCAATTTTATAAGGATTAGGGATTGGTTCTATAAACCCATCTAAGAATTGCACTAGATTTACGATTTGAACCCTAGGTGGATCTATGGAATTAACGGGTGCTTCTTAGTTCTAATTTTTCAAAACCAATCCTTAGTGGATAGTTTCTGATTCCGGGATAGGAACTGCCCACTATCCACCTGAACCATGGTCACCCTAGTTTTGACCCTCAATCATCAAAGTTCATAACTAGTAGAGATGTTGCTTTTTATGAAAATTCAATGCTTGATTAGAGAAAAGTTATTGCCGAGTCTATAGGTATTGAGGAGGAGAATGTTAGGAAAGAGTTGGAGCTTCCATGGAGAACATTTAAAGATGGTCCTATTTAGTCAGAAAGTAACAGTGAGCAACAAGACTCAAGTTTGACAAAAATGATGTAAAAGAAGTTGAGAAACCTCTTACCTTGGCTATAAGGAGGGCTAAACTACATATTAAGCCTCCCAAAGATATGACTTCGTTGATTTGGTAGCATATGCTCTTATCATTGCTAAAAAGCTTGGTATTGAAAAACCTTCTATGTTCTACGAAGCTACCATATGTCCTAAATTTGAGAAATAAATGGCTTGTTGCATTAAATGAAGAAATTGAGTTGTTACAACTTGACCTCAGCACCCAATCTTTACTGGAAGATGGCGTAAATGTGGGATTTAGAGGTGCTTGATTATGAGAGCTCCCTCACGGTACATTACTCCAAAAGATGCCATCACCTCATCTTTTGGGACCAACCACATGAGTTTGCTCAATCACAGTCTTGAGCTCTCCTAAACTCGTACCTTACGTGATAGCGGGATTCATTTTAGAGTTGTTTTAAACAACCTAAAATATAGGATCTAGGAATCGCCAGTAGTCTCGTTTGGGGGCCAGCTAGAATGCCCAATCAAGAGTTAGGAATAGTCTCTTGATTTTTATGCAATCAGAGATCTAAGGTTCGAGGATTTTAGTTACGTTAATATTTCTATTAATGCCCTTTCAATACTTAACTGGTGTGCTTTGTTACGACACAAAAGGAACCTAAGATGTGTCAAGAAATGAATATTACAATTTGAAAATGTTTGATTGGACATTGACCACTTGCCATCTCCGAATCTTCAGGGCTACCACCTTCAAGGGACTCCATTTAGGCTAATGCTAAAACTATAATTCAAATGATGCATGCAAGATCATTCGAACATCACAATGATTCAAACCAATGCATCCAAAGAATCTAGAGCAAGCAATCAGTAACCTAAACGAGGTCAATCCATGGAACAAACATGGTCTCGTGGTCAGCCTTTGAAATTCATGCAATGGCCTTC
Source organism: Eucalyptus microcorys (assembly GCA_014182515.1). Classification (NCBI taxonomy): domain Eukaryota; kingdom Viridiplantae; phylum Streptophyta; class Magnoliopsida; order Myrtales; family Myrtaceae; genus Eucalyptus; species Eucalyptus microcorys. Next base: position 30,392,851 of record CM024569.1, read on the forward strand.
CTAAGAGTCCTCCCTCAATCATTTTAATGACTTACGGTCATTAGTCATCATTTGTGTTCACAAACAGTGACTAATACTATGAAGTCCCTAAGTTAAGATCTAAATGACATCCCAAGGTAGCCTGCATGATCATGCATCGTTTCTAAAACATCAATCTAGAAATCACATGCATTTAGGCATAAACATGCACTAAGGCCATGAGGTTTTGATTCTCAATCAATCAATCAAGATGAGCAAGCCAAGAATAGATCACTTATGCATTCAAGCAAACAATTGTGAGCCTAATAAGGTAATCAAACCAGGGAGATGCAACTCATGTGATGCAAAAATCAAGTTTGGGAAATTTGCAAAGGACACAACTTTGAGAAAATTACAAAGGACATAAACTTTGCATATTTACAAACAAGTCCTTAAGAAAAGAAACTTGCAAGTTTCAGCCATTTGGCAAGTAAGGATAACAATTTTATATGAATTTGAGTAAGTTTGATGTCCTTGAGAAATAAATTCAGAACCCAAGTGCGAATAATGTCGGCACACTGATCAAGCTTTTTGGACCATAAAATGAACGTCAAATTCAATGAAACTAGTATCAAAACAAAGTTCAAGAAATGTCGAACAACTTTGTTGAAGAAAACTTTTTCAATTTGACATCCCATGAATTTATAATAATTCATTCTATAACAAGCAAAGGTCAAGTTAGCAAAATGGTTTTCACAGAAGCTCTGTAACTTTGGGAGGGTTGGTGAAAATAGTAAACATGCTTAATATTTTCTGAAATTTTTTGACAATGAAGTTCGGCATATCCTAAACAAATATCATGAAGACATCGAAGTCGAATTCAGTATGCATGATTTTCTACAAATCCAAGAACGCATGCATGTCAATTAGTCAAATCAACAATCATGGAAACATGGCACTCAATGTCTGTCTGACAAAAGCATAATCAATGGTCATCTCAACCTAGGATTTTCATGGCAAGTAAATAGGATGTAAGGAGAAACTTTCATGAAGAAAGCATTCCAAGATTATAAACATGATTTTCTAAAAATGCAAAAACACAAACAGACCAGTCAGAAACAGAACAGGGCAGTAGAAACACGATATGTATATGGTCCATCAACTCTATCAGATGATATTCAAATATTTTCAAATTTTTATATGTTGTAGACATGGCCAACTTTCGTCATGGAATCGACCCCAAAATCAGCACCTAAAAGATCAAACAAAATATGCAGACAGTCGGACTCATAGAAGCATAACGTGCATTTTTAGTTCAATGCAATTTCTATATTCAAGCTTGGTTTAGCAAAAAAATGTTAAACATAGCAAATGACAGTCGAATCATGCAATCTTGGTATCATTAGAAAGCATGGATTGTCTTTTATAAATTCTCAAGAAGTGACAAGTTCGATTAAGGTCATCTTGTAGCTCAAATGAAGACGTTCATGGAAGAGGTCTGATTTAAACAAAAATATTATAGAGTGTGCATGTTTCATAGGCCATTAACCTAGCTAAACGATTAGGAAGTTTTGTGAAATTTTGGTATGTGCTAGAACTAGATGTTATGGGCAAAATTCGTGAAGACACCTAGTCTTAGATCATCACACAAAAAATCATAAAAATTCATAAAACCAAATAAGTCGATCAGCCCTAAATATAGCAGCAACATAGCATCTTCTAGAATAGACACTGACTTTGAAACATGGTTTGACATAGCAAATGATAACCATCATGCTCATGATATGTCATTTTAAAGGTTGAGAAGTCTTTGACTAATGTCTAGAAGGCATTAATGGCAATAGAACACATTAGCAAGCTCAATCGAAGATAGTCCTCTGAGAGGCTCAATCTGCATCAGAACAGGTAGAACAAGGTAGATTCAACAGAACATCACAGAACTTTGAACATTCATTTGACAGGACAAACAAGGTCTAATCGATGCATATTATATGTCGTTGGAAAGCTTACAAGTCAGCTTCAATTCTTATAAAAACATCGAGACCTAATAAGCATATCTAGCAGCTCGTCCCAAGATATTTGTGCAATTAGTTCATCCAGGTCATTCGTATTGCAGAAAGCTGATCATCCACAAAGCAATCATCCAAATATAGATCATCATAGATTATTATCTATCATCCATGATCATCCACAAAGCTGATCTATAAAAGCATAGAACGTCAACCTAGGTTGAGCTCTAGCCCTGATTGCCTAAGGCAATCTCTCTTCATCGAGCTCAAGTGTTAAGAAGTCTACCTTGAGGATTATTGCACAAACAAGCTGAATTGAGCTTCAATTGAACCACGCCGAAACTAGAACTCATCGAGGAGTATCTGTGGGGGGTTGAAGATGCTTGAGGACCACTGAGAGATGCCAGATGGGCGCCGGAATGGCACCAATCAACCGTTGGCCAAAAGAACTAGCGTCAGACCGACACCAAGGACCTTTGGAGGAAGATAAAGCTGGTCAGATGGATCTCGATGATTGCCAAACTGAGCTCTAGTCAGCGGCATGTCGAGAACTCACCAATCGACATCAAAGGGGTGGTTGGAAAGTTGAGGATTGCCGGATGGTCATCGGATGATCGTCGGACAACTTGAGAAGAAGAAGACTGGCTCGAGTGCCAGCTTTGAACAGATTAGAAAGAATAGGTTGGACGGGAGGCTTCGATGCGATTCAAGGCGGTGGGTGACAACAGCAGGACTCATGGGACAATGGCGATGATTAGAGGTGCAGGCATGTCGTCGGTAGTAATGGGATATTACGCAGAATCGACAGGATCTTGCAATTTACGTCAATGCGAAATCACCGGAGAAATTAACAAGAAAAATAAGGATACCAGAAATTTACGTGGTTCGGTCCGAGTATCGGTACCTACATCCACGGGGAGAGCCAGCAGCAAATAATCCACTAAAATCAGAGAATTAGAGTTTACAATCGCTCAATCACTTAAGTGTTTTCCACACTTAGATTTAACCATAAACCCAAAGTGTTTAAAATAAACAACTCACTTGGAGATAAACTCACGACACAAAATTACTGCGCGTTCAAGTTCAAAACCAAATGCCGAAAACAAGAACTCCTTTTCTTGATCGCGTGGGTGGCTTCACTTGACGTTGTGCAGCAGCGGCTCTTCGTAGGGTTTTGGCAGCAACTCTTTTACGTAGGGTTTCTTTTCCTTTTTATATGTGTGTGCCCAAAGAGAAACCTTTATTTTATCTTTATTTCCTCTTTTATAAATCTTCAAGAGTCCAGCTTTACTTTTCTGTTACTTGGGAAATCTTTATCAATAAATTCGGTTTAACAAATCGTTATCCGAATTCAAACTCGAGACATTAATTTAACAATTCTCCAGCTTGGCTCGATATTTGAAGCTAAGTTATAGTGTTCATCATCAATACCGCTCTCCCAACGCTCCAACGGGCGCTCACTTTCCACAGACGCCAATAGAGTTCAAGCAGAGCTTGAGCTTCGCCAAAGGAACAGACTTAGTCATCATGTCTGCCGGGTTATCTGCTGTAGCAATCTTTTTAACAATAACAATACCCTTAGCTAAGACATCTCGGATGAAGTGGTACCTGATGTTGATATGCTTCGTTCGCTTGTGATAAACTGGATTATACATCAAATATATCGCACCTTGGTTATCACAGTGTATATCCACAATTTTTTGTTTTAACCCAAAGTCCGAGAGCAAACTCTATAACCATATCGCCTCCTTCGCTACTAAGGTTAGTGCCATGTACTTTGCCTCAGTCGAAGACAAGGCAATGTGATCCTGTAATGACGCTTTCCAACTAACTGCATCACCCACTAGCATAAACACGTACCCTGCTAAAGATCTGCAATCATCCAAGTCACCGGCGTGATTCGAATCCACAAAACCAGTGGTCTCACTGCCATTGCTGTCCCTCCGGTATACTATACCCACGTCTGTTGTCCTCTTCAAATATCTGAGGATCCACTTCACAACTTCCCAATGAGCTTTACTAGGATGCTTCATATAGTGACTAACCACACTCACAGCTTGTGAAATATCAAGCTTAGTGCACACCATAGCATATATAATACTACCCACGGCACTAGAATAAGGAACACGGACATATGCTCCTCTTCCTCCTTAGTCTACGATGATAATTTATCTGAAAGTTTAAAGTGTTTCGCTAAATGTGTACTTATAGATTTCGCCGACTGCATGTTAAAACGTGCCACTATCTTCTCAATATATTTCTTCTGAGATAGACGTAAAACTCTTACAGCCCTATTACGCAAAATCTCCATACCCAAAATTTTCTTTGTTGCACCTAAATCTTTCATCTCAAATTCAGCATTTAACTGCTTCTTCAGCACATCAATATCAGACATATTCTTAGCTGCTATCAGCATATTATCAACATATAATAGTAGATAAATCAAAGAACCATTCTCTAATCTCCTATAGTAAACGCAGCTATCCATCTGACTTTTTGAATAGTCTTGACTAACCATGAAAGCATCAAAACATTTATACCACTGTCTAGGAGACTGTTTCAGCCCATACAAAGATTTCTTTAACAATCAAACATGATCTTCCTTACCCGGAATAGCAAATCCCTCTGGTTGCCTCATGTAAATCTGCTTCTCCAACTCACCGTGAAGAAACACAGTTTTTACATCTAACTGCTCTAAGTCGAGATCCTGCGAAGCAACTAAGGCAAGTAAAACACGAATAGAAGTATGTCTTATCACAGGAGAGAACATCTCATTGTAGTCAATGCCCTCACACTGTGTATATCCCTTCGCCACAAGTCTCGCCTTATACCTCGCTGCCTCGACACCGAGAATGCCCTTTTTCCGTTTAAAGACCCATTTACTTCCAACAATCTTTTGGCTCTTGGGTACTTTGACCAGCTCTCATGTTTGATTTCGATGGAGTGATTCCATCTCTTCACTCATAGCCCCTAGCCACTGCGACAACTCCGAACTAGCCATCGCCTCAGAGTAAGATGAAAGCTCATCTGTCTCCACCTCATCACCTACAGTCAATGCATAAGAAATATCTGTATAACCATAATGTACCGGTGATTTAATTTGCCTTCTCTGTCTATTTGCGGTTATAGTTTGCTGCGGCTTTGCTGGTTGTTCACTATCACCAACTTCAAGATCTGCGGCTTCATCTGCAGTCTCAACCTCTGTTACCTTCGAGGTCTCTAGAGTCTCCACCTGAAGTTCCACCTCACTAATGACACCATGATCTGTCTTCTCTGCTGGTTGTATCTCAGAACTCCTCTGTTGAAGCATTGCAGTCTCGTCGAAGATCACATCTCTGCTGATTAGAAAACCGGGTGATCTGGGATCAGTGCACCACAGCCGGTAGCCTTTCACCCCATGTGCATAACCCATAAATATGCACTTCTTCACCCTCAGCTCAAGCTTACCATCACTCGCATGAGCATACGCAGGACATCCGAATATTCTTAATCCGGAATAATCAACAAGTTTCCCCGACCATACTTCCTCAGGAGTCTTCCACTCGATAGCAAATGATGGAGATCGATTAACCAAGCAACATGCTATGTTCACTGTTTCGGCCCAAAATTCATTATCAAGTCCTGCATGCGAAAACATGCATCGAGCTCGCTCAAGCAAAATTTTGTTCTTTTGTTCTGCCACGCCATTTTGCTGTGGTGTCCTAAGTACTGTGTAGTGTCTTACAATACCTTCTTTCTTGCAGAACTCGGTAAAATCTTTATCATAGAACTCCATGCCATTATCAGTTCTCAGGCACTTGATTTGTTTATCTGACTGCTTCTTAATCAATGCCTTAAATTTCTTGAACTGATCAAACACTTCATATTTGTGCTTCAGAAATTATACCCATACCTTCCTCGAATAATCGTCGATAAATGTCAGCATATATCAGGCATCTCCTTTTGAAAGAACTGAAGATGGGCCCTAAACGTCTGAATGAATATATTCAACTGATTGTTTGGTCGAATGAATAGCTGTAGTAAACTTAACTCAATGCTGCTTCTCATAGATGCAGTGCTCATATAAGTCCAGCTTCCCTGTTTTCTGACCCTTCAATAACCCCCTTTCACTTAGCATCGTCATACCTGCCTCACTCATGTGCCCTAAACGCATATGCCATAATTGAGTCAAGTTAGAATCTGACTCACCTGATAAAACTGCAGCGGTTCCGGTCATGGTTTCTCTCAGTAGATGATAGAGAGTATTTACTTTATTCCCCTTTATCACTGTCATGGCACCTCAAGAGATCTTCAGTACTCCACCTTCAGCAATGTACCTACACCCGATGTCATCGAGTGTCCCCAGAGAAATAAGGTTCTTTTTGAGCTCTGGTACATGCCTCACATCTGTCAATGTGCGCACCACCCCATCGTGCATCCGAATTCGAATTGTCGCTATCCCTATAGCCTTACATACTGCATTATTGCCCAAAAGAACACTCCGAATCTAGCACCCATTCGTCTCCTGACGAAGTAGCAGTCACACATAAAACAGCTTCTCCATCACTAGTGCTCCCCTCAGCAACATTCGCCACACTGCTTGTGGCATTATGCTTATCAACTTTATTCCTTTGCTTTGAACAATCTCTCCTGATGTGCCCCTCCTCGTGACACTCAAAGCACTTCACGCATCCCTTGGACTTTCTATGGCGTGATTTTGATCTACTTTTACCTCTACTACTACTAGGCTCTCGATGTTGTTCTCTACCCTGAATCGTCAGTGTTTGCGCTGCTCCTTTCGCCAGACCGTCATCTCGCAACTTTCTTTGCCACTCCTTAGAGAATAAGGTGGACTTTACCTCTTCTAAGGTAATTGTAGTACGCCCCTGCAACAGCGAATCAGTAAAGTGCTCCCATGACTCTGGTAAAGAGGCTAACAACATCATGCCCTGTTATTTATCATCAAGTATCTTACCGACGTTTTTCAGATCCAACATGAGTTTATTAAATTCATCTAGGTGGGTTCTGATAGACGTACCTTTAGTATATCTAAACTGAAACATCTTCTTCATCATATACAAGCGATTGTTCAAACCTTTCTTCACATAGAGTGCTTGAAGTTTTGCCCATAACGTTGTGACATCCTTCTCCTCAGCAACCTCTATTAAGACCTCATCCGTCAAATTTAACAGGATTATACTCTTTACTTTTTCAATCAGCTCTACCCTCTGAGAGGCTTTCATTATAATCGGCAACTCATCTTCATCATCTAGTGCCTTAACCAAACATTGTGTTGTCAATAATGCCCGCATCTTGATGCTCCATAACACAAAGTTGTTGCTCCCATCAAACTTCTCAATCTCAGATTTCCTCTCAGACATAATTGTAGTAACAGAATTTCCAGATAATAATCAGACAAGCAAAAGCCCCAAATCACAATCAAGAAATCCAATCCCAAGCTCTAATACCAATTGATGGGATATTACGCAGAATCGATAGGATCTTGCAATTTACGTCAATGCGAAATCACCGGAGACATTAACAAGAAAAATAAGGACATCAGAAATTTACGTGGTTCGGTCCGAGTATTGGTACTTACATCCACGGGGAAAGCTAGTGGCAAATAATCCACTAAAATCGGAGAATCAGAGTTTACAATCGCTCAATCATTCAAGTGTTTCCTACACCTCTAGATTTAACCCCAAATCCAAAGTGTTTAAATAAACAACTCACTTAAAGATAAACTCACAACACAAAATTATTGCGCGTTTAAGCTCAAAACCAAACGCTGAAAACAAGAACTCATTTTCTTGATCGCGTGGGTGGCTTCACTTGACGTTGTGCAGTAACGGCTCTTCGTAGGGTTTCGGTAGCAACTCTTTTACGTAGGGTTTCTTTTCCCTTTTATATGCGTGTACCCAAAGGGAAAACCTTTATTTTATCTTTATTTCCTCTTTTATAAATCTTCAAGAGTCCAGCAAAACTTTTTTGTTACTTGGGAAATCTTTATCAATAAATTCGGTTTAACAAATCGTTATCCGAATTCAAACTCGAGACATTAATTTAACAGGTAGAGGTTCCAACAAGTGACAAGCGGCGATCGGCACGGCAAAAAGGGAGGCCGGAGAGGGGGTCGGTTTGGGAGAAAGAGAAAGAGAGAGAGAGAGAGAGAGTCAGATCTGTAAAAATGGACTCCTCTCCAATTTTGGAGGGAATATGAACTTTATACCCCCTTGCAAGATCATATCCTAGGGCTAGGATTTAATTTTGTTAGCCTAACTAACTTATTTAGTTATAATGGCTAATATGAGCTTTTAATGAATGGTCATGATTAATTTTGGGATTAAAGGCTAATCTGGGAGCATTTTTATAATTTCACAAATCCAAGGGCAATTTTGTAATTTCACTAAGGGGACATTTTGTAATTTTGTGTACAAGGGATAAGGGAAGGTAAACCATGGTTTGGCCTTGTTGATGGTGACCATTGACCATCATAAACCGATTGGACTGGCCCGAATCGGTTATGAGTGGTTCGATCAGTTCTAGCTTGGGCTTAGCTAGTTTTCTCAAAAATTTATGCAAGGACCTTATTGTAAGGAATTCCTATCAAATTTGAAATGAAAATGGGCTAAATTAAAGAGGAACAATCCAAAATTGCTCAAATTAAACTAATTGAAATTTTCAAAAACATTTCAATTGACTTTAATTGGTTTAATCCACCAAAAATATTGAAAATTATGTTCAAATTCAATGGATGCGTGAATTTGGAGTTTCTAATCAATTAGCACAGTTTGCGCAATTTCCACCTTTAAAACCTAAATTGAAACTAATTGATACAATAAAATATCAATTGATTCAATCATTCACGTTAATAGTGGCTTGATACATCCAAATTAACACTAAAATGGTGACATTGACTTTATGCTAAAATTAGATTAAAGGTCAATGATGAAATTGGAGCTTAACTCATCAAATTAAACTTTAGTCTAGATTGGGTCAACTTGAATCGCACTAATTGAAGTTCATTAACCTAATTTTCTAAAATACAAGTGAGCTAAATCCACCAAATTGGAAACTTCCCTAGTGAATTAGCCAAAATTGATCCTAGATTCGGATTCAATTTGAGAAAATGAGTTGATTTGGAGTATAAATACGCAAGTCATTAAAAAATAACTTGGACCCCTGATTAGGGCTAAAAATGATAATCTTTCTCTCGACATGTCAAATCATTGAAATGGTCACACGAATAATTTCATGATAGCTTCTAGATTAAATTTCATAAAAGGAACCGAGTCAAAATACGACTAGAAAAAAAAAATTATTTTGGTGCTATGTAAAACCTAAATCTGAAAAATTTGGAAGATGAGGTTCTTAATCGATTTTTTGTAAAAAAATTTATGCCAAAGCCAAATTGAAGCCAAAATGAGATGATTTGAGAGTTTTTGTATTTTTCAATTTTTTTTTTTGTCAAAGGATTTATCAAAAGCCATCCTTTTAGTTGACTTTTTACTAAAAGGTTAATTTTACGGTCAAAATTTTGAATTTTTTTCAAATTTTTTGCGACTAAAATGATATTAAGACTAATTGGGATTTTGTGTGTGTTAAATTTTGACCCAGAGTTGACTTTTGATCGAAAAGTCAAAAATCAATTTTTTAACATTTTGGGTTTTTGCTAAAAATGAGTAGGAAATTACTTACAAATGATAGACCAGAGAAAATAAAACTAAAAATGACACTTTTTGCTTGAGAAACGAGCTCTGTCGTGATCATAAATTGTAATATTAAGGTTTTACCTTTAATGATATATCGACTAAAAATCAAGTGTTATGAGGAGTCTTTTCATAAGAACCAAACTTGGGATTTTGTGAAATTGCTTAAGGGCAAAAAAGCTGTTGGATGCAAGTGAGTGTTTAAAAAAAATGAGGGAAATGCGGGGGTTGAAGATGAAAGATTCAAGGCACGTTTAGTAGTGAAGAATTTTAATCAGAAGGAGGAGATCAACTTCAATGAAATGTTATCTCCAATTATGAAACATAATTCCATTCATGTGTTGCTTGCATTGGGTACCCGTTATGATATAGAACTTAAGCAACATCATAAGAGATTATGTGATCTTTTTATTTTTTATTTTACTTGTTGTTGTATGTGGATGACATGCTTATTGTAGCGAAAAAAGATGTCAGATACACAATGGTTGAAGAGGCAACTTAGTAGGCAGTTTGAGATGAAGGATCTTAGAGCTGCCAACTTAGTAGGGAGTTTGAGATGAATGATCTTAGAGCTTCCATGAAGATTTTAGGTATGGAGATTCGTAGAAACAAACAGGTTAAGAAGTTATACCTTTCGCAAAAAAAGGTATATTAAGAAAGTGCTTGAGCGTTTTTTTTACAACATTAGGTATAGTGAAGATTTGTAGAGAAGATTCTAGGTACGACGTTTCGCAGAGATAGACAGGTGCGTCTTATGGTGTTGTTCCGCAACATTAAGTATGGTGAAGCTTATAATTGAATCGATTAGTGTCACAAATCCATGAAAGAGACTGCAAATGAGTTCACAATAAGGGACAAATGATCTGCATTCTACAACGCAAGTACATTTTAATCCTCTCTCAAGGTTTAAAACATTCAACAACCTTAGAATGTTGCTTGGCCTAAATTTGGGTCCTCTCTCTATTAAGCTCATGTTCTTCTACATTACTAGAAAACACAATCATATATAATATTCTACTAATATGATTTCGTATTTTCTTTGTAACTCATGTTATTTTGATAGAGTACAGAATAAACGAAGAAGATGTTGATTCTAGTTTGTTAGTCAATCATTGCCATTTTAATGATACAAGCTACCTTTAGTAAATTCACGTAAATCAAACACCATAAAATTAATTTTTTTTAAATTTGTTTCCTACACAAACAATATCAGAAAATGATTTATCTTCTCCAAAATTGAATTTCTTAAATAAAAAAATTTTGGTGACAAAAGGTTTCCGGTAAAACAAATTAGAGGTGAGAAACACAAACTAACCGAATTAGGAGTCATCCGGACTGGATTGGAAACAACCACTTCTGGGCAGTTCGCAGGGGCATTGATATTGTTCCTAATTCCATAAAATTGGAACCGGTGATTTTCAATACGATCCCCATTTTCAATGGGCAACCATATCGCCTAGACTAGACTGATGATTTTTTTTACTTTTTTATTTTTTTATATTTTTATTTCTCACACAAATTTCTTTCCCCACCCTTCTCAATGTCCCGCTCTCGTCTCTTGTCTCTCCCTCTCGTCTCTCACCTCACAAGCTCTTATGTTCTTATGTAGTCCTTGTGTTTACCTTTAAAGTTACTTTCACTGCTTAAAGGTACTGTTTGCTCGACACTTGATGAAGTCGAGTGTCATCATCTTGGTGATGAAGCTATATATAACACTATCAATGATTTTTTTTTCCCAAAAGCTATGGTTACATTCCTTGAAATTATTTGTAAATCAACCGGCAGACAGCCTGGGAACCGAACTGGTCCTGAGACGAAATAGTCTGTTCCCCAATTCTAGAATTGGGGAATGGAACGGGGTAAATCTTGAGGATGGATTTTGAGATGTTTTCTACTATCAATAAACAATTAGCAACACATAAGTTACTTTAAATGGGTTGGCTTTTGGCGAGGAGACCGTTCTTACCCAATGAACGACATCATTTGGTATGATCCGGGGTTGATATTTTTAGCAGAATATGATTGTAACTCTCTGATAAGGACTTGAATATTCGAAGACATTCAACCTTCTCAACATCTTATCCTTAGAATGTCATGCGGACACGCCGAGCTTGTCTAAAGTCAAACTCTTGCTATCCGTCTAATTTCTCTCTTGAGCACTTTAACATAGTAGCTTTCAAACTTAAATCATGCGCGCTAAAAGAGAATTTCAAAGGTTGTTAGGGTTTGCAAGTGGGGTCAACGGTTTCTGCCTAATGATGGCTTCTAGAAGATGCAAAAGCGAAATGAGTGCAATTAGGTTCCAATGCAAGTGGTCAAAGCATGTTTGGTCTTCTTGCTGTTCCATCATTTGTGTGTTTTTTTTGGGTCAAAATTGTTATTCCACTAATATGAAATCCAGTAACTCATACCCAACTCAACTCATATTGTTAAAACACTTCTATATTAAATCCAATTTACGAAAACTCATATCCAAACTGAGATGAGAGTATGGGTGAGGGCACTCGAGAATGAGAAAATATTCATAGATGTGGGTTAAATTTAAATAAGTTGTAAATCCATTTACAACCCATTTATCACATATATTATGTTTAAATATGTTTATAAACCCATTTATTGAATATAAATAATTCATATAACAGCTCCACCCGTTTCAATAATAAGTCCAGTGCAGTGGTTCCATCCTTGAAATCGAGAACTAGATTGAAATCACCAGTTTCAGTTTTATGAAATCGGCAACTAGACAGAAACGACCAGTTTGGTCCAGTCCAAGTGAATCTCGATCTGATTAGATCCTTTTGTTCACCCTTAATGTTGAGTGTGGTTTAAGAGTTCGAACCTTGTTCAACTAATGTCCACTCTATTTTACCTAAAAAGAGAAAAAAAAAATTCCAAAAACTAGTTTGAGGTTTTTCACACTTGCACTCATGGTCTTTGAAGTTTTTTCTTCGAAGTTACTTAGCTCGGTTAGGGTTCATATCCTAGGGTTTTATAACAAAGACATTGTTTGCTTGCTTACATGCAAAATTAGTTTGCACAGGCCATGCTAAATGAAGGGAAAATTACCAAGAAATTCCTAAATCTATTGTATACGAAGTCAATTTAGTTTTAAACCTAATTTGGCTAGATTAGTCTTAAACTTTTTATTGATTTGTCAATTGCAATCATTCTAACTAATTTTGATTGGGAATTAATGACATGGATGTCAATTGTCCAACATGATAAGGTCGGTGCTAACGTAGATGATTTTTACATTTAATTTTTTTTTTATGAATTTTCTATTTTTTATGTCTTTTTTTTTTCAACTCCAAACCAGTAACTCGACTGGCCCTTGCCTAGTGGCCTATGAGGGTCACTAGCCCTTACCCATTGGCTATTGAGGGTTAGTCTTCGACTCAAGTTGGGAAAAAGAAAAGAAAGAAAAAAAAAATTTATAGAAATTGTCTACGTTAACATTAGCTATACCACATAATTTTTTGGCAACCCGACTCTGTTGACGGTGATACTGCTGCTCAAATTCTATGGAGAGAGCAACTGGACGGGGTAGGCTTGTGGAGAAGCGGAAACTGCTTTACGGCATCGAAGGAATTTTTATATTTTTTTGGCTAGAAGGACTCGATTAAACACGACTTGATTAATCAGGGACAACTGTACTAGTTAACTTTGATGCTCTGTTTAATCAAGTCCTTCGAGCCCATCCATTATTAGGCACATCGAAACATTATTTTCAATTAAAAAATGCTTAAATTAATGGGGAGTATAGATTGGATCCTTGGTGTTCAGCTACAAATCTACCGCCCTGCCCGCTTGGTTATCCAGAAGGGAATATGTTAGCTGGGAAAGGGTTACCTCAACAAATATCTTTTACCGAATGGGTGAAATTTGGCTTTATTGTTTAGATTAACTGTTTTGCCTCTTTTGCGTTTTCGCTGTGCTGATGGGTACGCTTGTTTTCTCAAAGCATATCATCTCAGTCAAGTCATGGTTGTCTACTTCATTACTTTTCCCGACCTGTTTCGGGAGTCGCAAGTGAAAAGGTGCACTTTCACATCATCGAGACCATGGAGCGTTGACTCTTCTCGTGATTCTAAGCACCCTTCATCTTTGTCGAATCCGGGGGATAAGGCATTGTATCAACTTAGACTCCGGAGCCGCGAGGGAGAGGTTGAGAATTGGAATGGGGAAAGCAGATGATCCGCAGCCATGGAACGCCACCGTCCTCCACAATACCGCAGCTAACTAAAAAACTGAAAAGACCTTGGCGGATTTCATCCTTAGTTTCAGCACACGACAAATTTACAAGCGAAACGAATGAATCCAGATTGATTTGGGCCCCAACTTTAGTTTTCCAACGACATGATTAGCGTTTACCTGTAATGCTATTCCGCTTGAGCTATCTCAGTTTGTTCTGAGTTGAGTTTCTAGGATTTCATTTGCAAATATGCCTATGATGAGCAAAGCTCAGATTCTAACACTCAAAGGTCTCGTTACTGAAGCTGATGCACCTCAATGCCATAGTACTGAATCCTGATGCTGGTTCATTTGGATTGAAAAACGGAGAAACGTCAAAGGATACAGGAATGTCTCATCAGGTAGGCATTGGACAATAAATGTAGAACGGTAAAGATTAAAACATGGAAACTAAACTCACTCCTATACCTTACATGAACTTTCTATACACACCTTCTAGTGTTTCTTCAATGTATAATGTAGTTTCTCTAATAGACCTATTCATCAGGCACGCTGATTCGGTAAAATCCAGATTTCTACTTCTTGTTCTTCGACACAAAGTTACTTGGGAGTTGAAATTATTCTGGAACTGTTCTTGCAGCGGACACCTCCATAGGCTGCTCTGTCTGACTGGGATCGTCCTCATTTTCGCCGGTGAGCTCCTCGAGTGACTTTCCTTTTGATTCAGGGACTAATAGAGTGAATAAAATCCCGAAGAAGTTGATCACGCCGAGCATGATCAATGAGTTCTTGACTCCAATGCCCGCTGGGTAACCAGCATCTCTATCCGCCGCCACTTTCCCCTGAGCAGCATACAAAAACCCAAAGGCCCCGACGATTGCCCCTGCCTTTCCACATGCTGCTGATATGCCGTGGCAAGTTGACCGGAGCCTCGCAGGGAATATCTCCGCCGGCACGACGAACGTTGTGGCATTGGGCCCGAAGTTGGCAAAGAAGAAGGTCAGTGAGTACATGATAACGAAGCCGATGTGGTTTGGCTTCAGGGTCCAGTGATGGTAAGGGATTGCGAGCGCGAACATGAACACGGTCATGAAGAAGAAGCCCATTAATTGAATAGCGAACCTTCCAATGCGATCAATGAAAGCAACCGTGAACCAGTATCCGGGGACGGTGCCGCAGAGCGCAATCAAGGTCTGCGCTCTGGCAATGCGGAAGACTTCATGAATTGCGTTCATGCTCTCTGCCTTGGGAAGCCAACCCACCTTGCTAAAGATGTCCTTCTGGAAGAGATTGGAGCTGTAGTAAGCAATGTCCAACAAGAACCAAGTGGTGGTGGTCCCGACGAGGTGGAGCCCGTGGCGGCGAGCGAACTGTCTGCTGAACAAGCCGAAGTTGTTGGATCTCTCTTCTGCAATCTTTTGCACCTTCTCTTCCTCGGCCTCAAGGTCAACGTTCAACACCTTAGACATGTCGGTTGCCGCCTGCTTCGCATTCTTGGCCACTAGGGCGGTGTAACGAGCAGTCTCAGGCATCTTCATTCGCCAGTAGTAGGTCATAGCGGCCGGTATTGCCCCGAACATCAGAATGATCCTCCAGATGTAATCGGCTTCCGGAACAGTGGAGCCTGGCCTATCGGCTGAGTACGGAGGAGCCTTGTATGCATGATCAAATGCGCTCGAGACGATGAGGGCCACGATCCCTCCAACCAATATCCCAAATCCTTGCATGGCGAAGACTGCAGCAATGAACGCGCCACGGGTCTTCTTGTTGGCATATTCAGACATGATGGTCGCAGACAACGGGTAGTCGCCGCCGATGCCGAACCCAAGCCAGAACCGGAAGAAACAGAGGGTAGCCATAACGCCCTTGGGTTGATTGCCAAACGAGAGCCCTGAGGCGAAGGAGCAAACAACCATGAGGACCAGAGTTATGCCGTAGACTCGTTTCCGTCCCAACTTGTCACCAAGCCACCCGAAGAAGAGCTGCCCGGCCAAAGTGCCACACAGTGCGACACCATTAACAGCAGCTGCGATAGTGGGAGGCAAAGTGCCAGGCTTGGTAGAATTGGGATCAAAGTAGTATATCCGGCCGAGTAACTTGGTGACAAGAGATATACTGAAGAGATCATACGCATCGGTGAAGAATCCCATCCCCGCGATCACAATTGCGGTGAAATGATACCATTGTGTCTTGGCCACATCAAGCGCATCAAGTACCCCCAGTTGGTTTCGAGCCATGACTGGCAATCACTCCCACCTCTGTCAAATGAAAGATCATTTTAGTGGTTTTAATGAACGCATGATACTCCTTCTGTACCTTCAGTGGCAGAATTACAAGAAATTGAACGCGTCTAGTCAAAACATAACAAAACAAGAGGCTAATTATGAACAATCCTCTGCCTCTCAGTAGCCAAGTGAACCAAGTTGAAGAGGAGAAAAATTTGACACGCCTTCCAAAGCTTGTACAAAGGCTAACGTATTACATGAGTTTCAGATTCGTGGAATCTTTCTCTTCTTAAGATGTTCGATGAACGATATGATTAGGTAGGCACACTTGAATCATCAAAAAGATGGAAAAAGATGGCCCAACCAAACGGTTTAGATTTTTGTGTGTGACCTTCGAAGTCGATGTTTCCAACAACTCTGGGTCTTTAATCATCTTTAAACCCTTGATTACCGGAAACCCATGTTTCATGTCGACCCTGCTGATAGCTTCTTAGCTACAGTTATCATATGCTCCAGAGTTCAGACTAAAAGAAGCAGAGAAGTTGCAAGGAAAAGTTGTCACAAATAGTAAAGACCCTCTTCTAAAAAACACGTAGCTGAGTTAACAGGAGAGTCTGCTACTAAGGGATTTGCCAAGAACAAGCATCAAAAGACTCTAAAAGGAGTGCAGAGGCAAGAATTACAACATACCAAAGCCCACTTGTTCGTGCAAGAGGAGATTATTTCCATTTGATTTCGGTTAAGGGAAAAATTGCCTTTATGTTTTATTGTTGGTTTTATCGAAGAAGACAAAGTTGGGAGGAACAGTTAAGCGTATTCAACAGCTCCATATCTATCTCTGATCTCAGGAAAGGAACGAGCTTGAGGACCATCATTTGTTCGTGCAATGCAAAATGCTTCAGTTGAGTCCAGAAGTATGAGATATGATGACAGCAGAGAGCCAAAAAAAGGGCTTTGATGGTCGCTAAATAAAAGCCATCCTTTGTCTTTTTACGAATGCAATTATAATTAATGAAAGAAAAGAGGAAAAATGATTGTGCATGCGAAAGGAGGAACAGAAAGTTACTAGGCAGATCTCTCTGAACTTAGCGGTGGAGTCCGCCACTCATGGGAGGGAGGGAGGGAGGGAGGGAGAGAGAGAGAGAGAGAGAAGAGAGAGAGAGACTGACCAGCTCAGGATAGTCGACGAATGGTGTTGATGCCAAGTTGGATGTGAAGAGTGCAACTGGAGCAGAAATGGTCCCGTACTTAAAGGCGCTTCTTTGGCCTGCTGAAAAGCGAGTCAACATTGGCGTCTACCCGTGTTTGCGTCAATATTCTAAGTCGTCGTGGGAGCTCAAGCGGTGCGTTTTCGCTCGCGGCAGGTATCTCTCTCCTCAACGTTACGTCAGAAGAAAAAGAACAAAAGAAGAGAGAGAAACTTTTGAAGACATTTCTTCTTTCTCCGCGTGAAACGATAAGCCAGGACCAGGAGGGTTTTTATTCATTGTTGACCATGGTGCTTCAAAGGAAAAGAACAAAGACGAAGATAACCCCAATGGAGATTGATTGATTATATATATGATTATTGTAACTCGAACCTAGAAAAACGAAAGATAATTGCAATGAAGGGGAAAAAGAGAATCGTTGAAAAGTCAAGGGTAACGGCCCAATCAAGTATGAGTGGTTGTGAAAATTTGATATGATAATTTTTATATGGTGAAATCTTTGTGGGTGACCTGACAAAGAAATTGTTTAAGGTCATCAAAACGATTACGTGTGATGTGCTTATTTAGTAGGTACAAACTTTTCGATAATAGTTTTCTCGGGTCATTTTATATATATATTGTTGATAACTATAAAAAAAGAAGCTGTCCAATTAATTTAGTAAGTCCAGCGGAGCAGGAGAAATAAATCCGCTGGTCATCTCTGACTTTCATTGCATTACCTTTTGGCCGTCCTTGTCCTGAAAGAATTCGTGTTCTCCCTCGTATTGCTCTGATAGTACTTGAAGGATCTTTCTTGCATTTACTCTAATGGAGTTTATTATTGGATACAAAGGACTTCGTAGAGGACATTTATGTCTTGTAAAACAGAAACCCCAGAATCCATGTTACGGGCAATCGCCCACATATTTAACGGAAATGATGCCATCCAGTGAAAATATAGAAAATTATCCAAAAATTCTAAATATAATGTGTGGCAATTAATTCAAATCTAAACCTTTTAATTATGTCAATGTAGTCATAAATATTTTGATAATTTGTCAATGTAGTCCTCCCGATCAATTTTAGCCATAAATTATTGATGTGACGCCAATTATTTTATGTGATATGGTTAGGGTTGATTTGGATAATTTTGATAATTTTTTATTTTATTTTTTCTTCTCTTCTTTTGTTTTTTTTTTTTTAAATCATCTCACTAGCCACTAGCTTAGGCCTGACAACTTGTCGGGCGAGAGCTTGCTAGCTAGTGGCCAACGGCCTTGTAAGCCTTAATAGTAAAAAAAGAAGAAGAAAATAATTGAAAAACTCAAAAAAATAAAAAGTAAAAATAAAAATATTATCGAATCAGCAATTTAAGACTAAAATAGATCATAATGACTATATTAGCATATCACCAAAAGATTCAAAACTAAATTAACACAATTAAAAATTTATAATTAAATTAATAGTCATACAACATGTTTAGAACTTTCCCGATAGGTACGTAGGAGAGGGAATCTTATGAGAGATCGATTATTGTCATAATAATGGTTAGCAAAGTTTGAAAAAAAGTCAAGTTGATTTTATTTTATGTTTTTCAACATGTTAGAGAGTAAATTCTTTCATCAAAAGTTATTAAATTCGTATATTCAATCATTCATCATCTTATTGGGGTTAGTATGCCGTACATCTAACCAATTGCACCAATCCTAAAGGGGTAAAAACCTATTGTGGGGGAGTTAAAAGACAGTAGTAGATGATATTAGATAGGGTAAATGACACAAATAGTCATTGAACTTTCGTTCAATGTGTAATATGGTCTCTGAACTTTAATTTAATATGTAATGTCATCATTGACTTTAATTTGTGCAATGTGGTCTAGAACTTTTGGTATATGTTTAATATAATTCCTAGAATGTATGAAAATGTTCAATATTGTTCCTAAAATATTAAATAAGAATTGTGCCTTGTAGGGAACAAAGACAAAAATAAGGATTGATGGACAAGAGAAATGAAAAACGACATCTTCTGACACAAACATTGTGTTAGGATTAGCCGCACAACCAATTATTTACAATTCAACAAACTTAATTAGTGGCAGTTAATTAAATATTGTATTTACCATCAAAATTGTTGTAACCAGGAATGTCATGATTAATATGCGAGTAGCATGCAAAGCAAAGATTACAATGTGAATTCAGAAACCGAATTTTTCGTAGGGATCATTATAAGATTCGATCAATTACTTGCTGGATGATTAGAAAACCTGGACTTCAAATGCAACTTCTCAAAACATGCTGAATAATACATCATTTTAGCGTTATGACCGCATATAAGTGAGGCCACGTTAATATTCTCTACAAACTTTCTATTTAACTTCCCGACAATCAGTGACTACCCAAACAGAAGAGGACACCCATGGACGCGTACATTTCATCACCGAACTCATTTCATTGGCCATTTGAGCTGACTTTGATTCAGCAAGATGCTGAAGTTGGTTTGTTAACATCCCATTGTGAAAATTGTTCACAAGTTTCCGCTACCGCGTCGAAGCAAAACGCGTGTACGAAGAGCAAATAAAAGTTAGTTTGGAATAAATTCATCATGGGTATTGATTTGGATTTTTTTTTTTTTGTAAAGTGAAAATTGTTGGGTTAAATGTATATTAGTTTAGGATATTTTATGAGATGAAAATTAATTTAGAATAAATGTGTCATGAAGCACTATTGAGATTTCTAATGATATCAAGCCAACAAAAATAACATTCTGTCCTTGTTTAAGTTGCTGTCATTCTCTGTGTTCCCTGAAGCAAGCCTCTACGCATAAATTACTGAAACCTGAATGGTTTTTTTTTTGTCGAGAACGTTCTTGCCCCATGGACGACATCATTTGGTACGATTTGGGGTTGATATTTTTGGCAGAATATGATTGTAACTCTCTGACAACAACTTGAAAACTCGGAAAGCTTTCACATTTTTTCAAGCCTCCCTAACATCTTATCTTCAGAATGTCATGCGGGCACGCCAAGTAGCTTATAGAGTCAAAACTGTCGCTATTCATCTGTGTTCTTTCTTGAGCACTCCAAGACAGCGGATCTCAAACTCAATTCATCGAATCTAAAAGGAAAATAAAAAAGGATTAGGCATTGCAAGTGGGTAAAATGTCGGCCTCGTGTTCAACTGTTACTGCCGAATGATGGCTTCTAGAGGATGCAAAAGCGGAATGAGTAAAATTAGGTTCGAATGAAGAGGTCAAAGCATGTATGTTTTTCTTGCTCAGACTTAACAGATTTTCAATCCTATGAGGCATCTAGTTTTTGCGTGATCAAAAGCTTCTTTTCAGATTATGTTGACCGTCCAATTAAGCGGTTCTTGTAAGTTAAATGTGCATGATTATGGGTTGTATACTGGGGTTTTAAGAAAAATGACATTTTTCTCTTTAATTACGTGCAAATTAATTCACACGGGTCGTGCTAAATGTTTGGCTAATGGGAAATGATGGGTTTATTTGAAAGGAAGCTGTCTTCATCTTTCGACATTCCCACCATGGTAGGCGTGGTCCTTTTGACCTAAATAGGAGACACAAAAGTTAGTATGGAATGGATCCGAGGACCTGAGTCCTTTCACTGTTTCAATTCTCATTTCTCTGGAAAATCTGTTGTCTTCTATTCTAAATATAATAATTAAACCGGTATGCGTCATCCATTGAACACAAATTGCATATACTAATTAGTTTTCAGATACAATGTGAACTGATTTTTTCTTTCCGTTTTAACATATAACTATAGAGCTTACTCAATTTTTGGCTATTATTTTACCGTTAATTAAGATCAATATCTTTGTTCTTTTTCTTTTTTAACTTTTCTAAGTTAAGTTTTTTTCTCTCTCTCTCTGAGACTTTTATTCTACCTCTTTATAGAATGTGAAGAGCAAAAGGGTAAGAACTTAAAAAATATTGTGAAAATATTACCGTATTGTAATTCTTTTACTTTTGTAACCTTTATTCCTGAATGTGCGAGAAATTTAGAGTATAATTCTAAAGTTCTAAGAAATCAAGAGGTGCAAAGTGTGGCGGTGTAAAACTAGATATATACAAATTATAAGTCTGAGCAACGAAATCATACAAGCATCATTTATCAATAAAAAAGTAATGTTTAAGATATTAAATATAGAGTCAAAAGTTGTGAAAATTGATTAGAATGATCATATTAAAATTTGGCGCAAAATTTTAAAACTAAATTAATAGAATTTAAATTATTTATGAATGAATTGATATTTATATAATATATTTATGATTGATTTGTAATTCTTCCTATGATCTGTACATGCGAGGAACATGCATCGTAGCTTCTTGGTAGTGTGGTGAGGGTCAAGCGAGACCTGTGACACATTGATGTTGACCGTTTTTTAAATATTTTTTTGGTTGTAGATGTGGACCTTCGCCCCGACGTCTCATCAACTGCGGTGGACCATATTTCTTTTGTCATTCAGCCGGACATTATTAATTTCGTTTGCCCCCATAGAAGGGTGGGACATTGACTCAAATTTCACTGGCTAGATAGACCGCAACTTCAATACCTTCTTCTACCGTCCATACATTGATTGAGGGACTGAGGAAGCTTCCCAGCAGCAACAGGAACGCGCAAACGAGTTACCGGCCATTACGTCTGATGGCGAAGCTTTTACACGAAACCTCCTATGTAGTTGTCAGCTTTAGATTGTCATGACATCCCGAAGGACTCCAAATGCTGAGGTGGGAATGCGAAGAAATGTTCTATTAAAATATAATACGCGAAAACGATATAATATTACAAATTATGTCAATACAAAATCACTACAAAAATAAACGAGAAAATAAAGATATCAGAAATATATGTGATTTGGTCCGAGTATCAGTACTTATGTCCACAAAGAGAGTCAACAACAAATAATTCACTATAATCGAAAAATCAGAGTTTACAATCTCTCATACGCTCAAATGTTTTTCGCACCTAAATTTAAATTCAAACCCAAAATGTTTATAAATAAACAATTCATTTAAACGTAAACTCATGGTATAAAATTATCACGCTTTCAAGCTCAAAGTAAAACATTTTACGTACGCCAAAAACAAGAACTCAAGCGTTCGTTTTTTTGCTCCATGTACATATGACCTTCGCGTTCTTTCTTTCTTGATCGCGTGGCTTCTGCAACGGCTCCTCTGGACACGTGGCTTCTCTTCTTTATTTTTATCCATGTGGTGCTCACTCTGCAAATGGAAAAATCTAGGTGTTTCATGTGTGCCCAAAGTAAAAAAATTGAACTTGGGCCCCACTGCTTCAACAAGTACTCGGCCACTACATGTGAAAAACAAGAAACCTTTCTATTGTCCTTTTGCGCTATTATCCTTTTTTCACCCCCACAAAACAAATATATGTAGATTTGTAATAGATAAGCCCAAATCTTTTTGTCTTGTAGCATCCAATATTTCACCTCTAGTTGAAGACGTTTTCCACGCGTGTGATTTGAATCCATCTAGGAAAATCTTTCTCAACAAATTTGGCTAATAAATCAACATTTGAATTCAAACTCGAGACATTAGTTTAACAATTCTCCACCTTGGCTCGATATTTGAAGCCAAGTTATAGTGTTTATTATTCATGCTGCCCTCCCAACACCTCGACATACGCTTACTCTCCACAGACGCCAATGGAGCTCAAGCAGAGCTTAAACTTCGCCAAAGGAACAAATTTAGTCATAATGTCTGCCAAGTTATTTGTTGTAGCAATCTTTTTTCACAATAACATTACATTTAACTAATACATCTTGGATGAAGTGATACCTGATGGTGATATGCTTCGTTTGTTCGTGATAAATTGGATTATCGCCAGATATATTGCACCTTAGTTATCACAGTGTATATTAACACTTTTTTATTCTAACTCAAAGTCCAAGAGCAAATTTCGTAATCATATCGCCTCCTTCACTATAAAGGCTAGTGCCATTTACTCTGCCTCAGTCAAAGATGAGGCAATGTGATTCTGTAAGGACACTTTCCAACTAATTGCACCACCTATTAGCGTAAACATGTACCCTACTAAAGACCTGTAATCATCTAAGTCATCGGCTTGATCCGAATCCACAAAACTAGTGGTCTCACTACCATTGCTATCACTCTGATATACTATACCCACATCTGTTGTCCCCTTCAAATATTTGAAAATCCACTTCACAGCTTCCTAATGTGCTTTATCAGGATGCTTTATATAGCGACTAACTACATTCACAACTTGTGAAATATCAGGTCTAGTGTACATTAGAATATACATAATACTACCGACCGCATTAGAATAAGGAACACGGGATATATGCTTCTCCCCATCTATAGTTTGTAGTGATAATTTATCTGAAAGTTTAAGTGCTTTACTAAATGTATACTTACATATTTTGCCGACTGCATGTTAAAACGTGCCACAATCTTCTCATTATATTTCTTCTAAGATAGATGTAAAACTTTTGTAGCCTTGTCACGAAAAATCTCCATACCCAATATTTTCTTTGCAACACATAAATCTTTTATCTCAAATTCGATATTTAATTGCCTCTTCAACACATCAATATCAAACATATTTTTAGCTGCTATCAGTATATCATCAACATAGAGTAATAGACAAACCAAAGAACCATTTTCCATTCTCTTAAAATAAACACAGCTATCCATCTGACTTTTCAAATAGTCTTGACTAGCCATGAAAGCGTCAAAACGCTTATACCACTGCTTTGGAGATTGTTTTAGCCCATACAAAGATTTAATAAGCAAACATGATATTCCTTACCTGGAATAGCAAATCCCTCCAGCTACCTCATGTAAATCCGCTCCTCCAATTCATCGTGAAGAAATGTAGTTTTCACATCTAGCTGCTTAAACTTAAGATCCCGCACAGCAACTAAGGTAAGTAAAATACAAATAGAAGTATGTTTTACCACAGAAAAAATACCTCATTATAGTTAATGTTCTCCCATTGTGTATAGCCCTTCACCACAAATCTCACCTTATACTTCGTTGCCTCGACACCGAGAATGCCCTATTTTATTTTAAAGACCCATTTACTCCAACAATCTTCTGGCTTTGGGTACTTTGATCAATTCCCATGTTTGATTTCAATAGAGTATTCCATCTCTTCACTTATAGCCCTTAACCACTGCACCTCAAAGTAAGACGAAGGCTCATCTGTCTCCATTTCGTCATCTACAGTCAATGCATAAACAGTTGTAACATACCAATGATTTATGCCTTCTCTATCTTTCTGCGGCTATAGTGTGTTGTGGCTGTGTTGGTTGTTCATTAGCATCGATTTTAGGAATTGCAGCCTTATCCGTAGTCTCAACTTCTGTTATCCTCGAGGTTTTTGAAGTCTCCACCTGAAGCTCCACCTTACTAACGACACCATGATCTGTCTGCTTTGTTGGTTGTGTCTCAAAACTCTTCTATTCAAGCATTGCAGTCTTGTTGAAGATCACATTTTTGCTAATTAAAAAACTTGGTGATTTAGGATCAGTGCACCACAACTGGTAGCCTTCCACCCCATGTGTATAACCTAGAAATATGCACTTCTTCACCCTCAGCTCAAGCTTACCATCACTCACATGAGCATACACAAGACATCCGAATTTACGTAATCCGAAGTAATCAACAAATTTCTCCAATCGTACTTCCTCAGGAGTCTTCTACACGATAGTAGATGATGGAGATTGATTAACTAGGTAACATGTCATGTTCATTACTTCTGACCAAAATTCTTTGCTAAGTCCTACGTGCGAAAGCATGTATCGAGCTCGCTCAAGCAAAATTCTATTATTCTGTTTTTCCATGCCATTTTGCTCTAGTGTCTCAAGTACTGTGCGGTGTCTTACAGTTTCTTCTTTCTTGCAAAACTCGGTAAAATTTTTACCATATAACTTCATACTATTATCAGTTCTTAGGCACTTGATCAGTTTATCTGAATGCCTTAAATTTCTGGAACCAATCGAACGCATCATATTTGTGCTTCAAAAAGTATACCTATACATTCCTCAAATAATCGTTGATAAATGTTAGCATATACCGGGCTCTTCCTTTCGAAGAAACTGAAGACGGGCCTCAGACATTTAAATGAATATATTCAAATGGTCGCTTGGTCGAATTAATAACTGTAGTAAACTTAACTCGGTATTGCTTTTCAAAGATGCAATACTCACAAAAATCCAGTTTCCCTGTCTTATGATCTTTTAACAACCCTCTTTCACTTAACATCGCCATACTTGCCTCACTCATTTGCCCTAAATGCATATCTCATAACTTAGTCAAATTAGAGTCTGACTCACTTGATGAAACTGTAGTGGTTCCAGCCTACTAGAGAGTATTCACTTTCTTCATCACTGTCATGACATCTCAAGAGATTTTTAGTACTTTAGCTTCAGCAGTGTACTTACACCCGATGTCATCGAGTGTTCCCAGAGAAATAAGATTCTTTTTGAGCTCCGGTACGTGCCTCACGTCTATCAGTGTGCGTACAACCTCATCGTACATCCAAATCCAAATTGTTCCCATCCCCACATCCTTGTATACTACGTTATTCTCTAAAAGAATTCTACCACCATCTGCAGTCTAGTAAGTAGTAAACCAGTTCTTATGAGCTATCATATGAAAAGAACACCCCGACTCTAGCACTTATTCGTCTCCTGACGAACTAATAGTTGCACATAAAACAATTTTTGTATCACTAGTGCTCCCCTTGGAAACATTCATCACACTGCATGTAGCATTCTGCCTATTACCTTTATTTCTCTGTTTCGAACAATCTCTCATAATGTGCCTCTCCTCGTGACACTCAAAGCACTTCACGTGTCCCTTGGACTTTCTATGGCGTGATTTCGATATGCTTTTACCTTTACTACCACTTAGGCCCCGATGTTGTTCTCTACCCTGAAACATTAGTGCTTGCACTACCTTTTGTGTAAGACCGTCATCTCATAACTTTCTCTACCACTCCTTAGAGAACAAGTCAGACTTTATCTCTTCCTAGGTAATCGTAGTATGCTCATATAACAGTGAATTAGTAAACTACTCTTATGATTTTAGTAAAGAAGCTAACAACATCATGCTATGCTCTTCATCATCAAGTATCTTATCGATGTTCTTGAAATCTATCATGAGTTTATTAAATTCATCAAAGTGGGATCTGATAAACGTACTTTCAGTATATCTAAATTGAAACATCATTTTCAATATGTACAAGCGATTGTTTAAACCTATTTTCACATAAAGTGCTTAAAGTTTTGCCCATAATACTATGGCATCCTTTTCCTTGGCAACCTCTATTAAAACCTTATCCAACAAGTTCAACATGATTGTGCTCTTTACTCTTTCCATTAGCTCTACCCTCTCAGAGGCTTTCATTATAATTGACAACTCATCTTCACCATCTAATGTAATGGCCAAACCCTAGGTTGTTAATAATGCCTGCATCTTGATGCTCCGTAACCCAAAGTTGCTCCTCTTGTTAAACTTATCAATTTTAGATTTCACCTCAAACATTATTGCAATAATAGAATTTCCAGATAATAATCGGACAAGTAAAAGCCCCAACTCACAATCAAGAAATCCAATCCCGAGCTCTAATACCAATTGTTGAAATATAATACGAAACGACATGATCTTACAATTTATATTAACACAAAATCACTAAAGAATAAACTAGGAATAATAAGGACACCAACTGAGTTCTCTTTCCCTATCCGCTTTTTGCAAGAGACTTATGTGGTTTGATCCGAGAATCGGTACTTACGTCTATGGGGAGAACCAGCAGCAAATAATCCACTATAATCATAGAATCAAAGTTTACAATTTTTCACACGCTTGAGTATTTCCCACACTTAGATTTAAACCCAAACTAAAAGTGTTTATAAATAAACAACTTACTTAGACGTAAACTCATGGCACAAAATCACCGTCTGTTTAAGCTCAAAGCAAAATGCTCTACGTACACCAAAAACAAGAACTCATGCGTTCATCTATACATATGGCCTTCGCGTTCTTTCTTTCTTGATCACATGGCTTTTGCAGCAGCTCCTTTGGACATGTGGCTTCTCTTCTTTATTTTTAGCCTTGCGGTGCTCACCCTGCATAAGGGAAAATCTAGGCATTTTATGTGTGCCCAAAGTCAAAAATTTGACCTTGGGTCCTATTGCTTCAACAAGTACTCAGGCCACTACAGGTGAAAAAGAGGAAACCCTTTCTATTGTCCTTTTGTCACTATTATCCTTTTTAAACCCCTACAAAACAAATATATTTAAATTTGTAATAGATGAGCCCAAATATTTTGTCTTGTAGCATCCAATATTTCACCTCTGATTGATGACATCTTCCCCACGTGAGATTCAAATTCGTTTGGGAAAATCTTTCTCAACAAATTCCGTTAACAAATCAATATCCAAATTCAAACTCAAGATATTAATTTAACATGTTTTATGAGGAAACTCATGAGGAAGATTATCATATGGAAATTGAGTTTCCGAGTCTAGACAAATCGAGTGTTCTGAGTTTGCTTGTTGATATGTTGATCAACTGGCATATGCAATCACTCGAGTTGACAATGGGGGAAAATATTAAAAAATCTAAAACTTGTTGCATTGTTTTGTGCCAATTTACTCCTAAACATTTTGACTAATAGTTAAATCAATAATTTCAGCTAATTTTGGCTAGATATTGATGACATAGACATCAATCGTCTTACATGGCACGGCGGATATTGATGTTCACATTTTTTTTATAATATTTTTATAATTCTTCTTTCTTTCTTTTTTTTTCCTCCTCTTTCCTATGGTAGTTGACATGGCTATGGTTGGTGGGTTGGCGTTGCCTGAGCGAGAGGGGCTCTCATGGCCGGGGCGATGGTCAACCTTGTCGAGGCAAGGGTGAAAGATGGCAAGGCTGTCTTCGTTAGATTTGGCAATGTCGGGATTGCATAGGCAAGGGCGGCCAAAAAGAAAAATAAAAAAATAAAAAAATTATTTTATTATATATATATATATATATATCAACGCCAGCTGTGCCCTATATGACCATTAGCATCTAAGTTCGCAATATCCAGTCAAAATTATCTAGAATGAGTTAATTGGCCCTAGGTTTAAAATGTCTAGAATTAAATTGACATAAATATAATATGTTTATGATTTTTTTATTTTATTTTTTGTCGACAGTGGGACCACCAACTTTGATGATGTGATCTTTTTTCCCTTGTCAATAGTGGGGTTGTGGTTATTATTACGAATAAAGCGATTTATGCCCGCTCTTTCTTTTTGCAATTCGTGAATGAATGGTAAGAAAAAAGTGCAAGGAGGCCTATTGACGGAAACTCATTCGGACAACACAAAATAGGCCAAGCCGCGCCTGACAGCTCGACGTACCAATTCCCAAAGAATCAAAAGCAATTTCCATTCTTTAAATAGACTAATTTAGTCGCACTATTGAGACCAACAAAATGGATGATAATATAGTTGTAAAAAACACAAAATAAGTTAGGGACTGCTTATTTTATTTCTAAAACTTTAATGGTTTATCCATCGTTTTAGTATTTAGAAGTTTATCGGTGGTCATCTTTTCACATGGGAATGAGGATGTAGGGAGTTAGTTTTACCACCTCCTCAAGGGGGCTAGAGATGGGGACGTTTAGTTTCGGGTGTAAGATTTGACTCCCACGTTCTACAAAGAGGTTAGACAAAAGTTTGAGAGTAAATTGAGAGTTAAAGAGGAACAAACTCAAAAATAAAAATAAAAATTGTTCTTTTTTTCTCTCTTTATTTCATCAACCATACGACTTTTGATTAGGACATTGATCCTCTATTCCGTATGGTGTTATTCTTGATGAATTCCATGGATGAGACTAATATCTTTTAAGTTTCTAGTCACAGTTTTTCAGGCATAAGGACACTAGAAATACCAAAAGTTACGTTCCGCTCACTTTGGTATCAAAAGTATTTTTTTAGATCACTTAAATGCCACTTTAAGAAAATGATCACTTAAGTACTAACTTCAATTTGAATTGCCGAAAATTTGACATTGTTATATTTTATTAATTTCTTCGACCAATGTGAATTGCCAACGTGCCGATCAACATAAATAACCCTAACAATGCTATCTACATGTTTTTCCCAAATATAAACCTAAAATCGACCATTTAACCAATTTCCAAAGATAAACCCTAAATCGAAACCCTAATTTGGTTTTCCCTCTAGCATCGACGTCCCCACAATTGCACTAAGAATTGAGCCTTAATTTTTCCCTTAAAGCCCTAATTTTTTCAGCCATTGAGTGAGCGAGAGAGGATGATGAATCTCAAGGGAGCGACTAAGTGAGAGCAAGAGCGAGCGAGCGACTACGACTAAGCACGGACGATGGTGACCGAACAACAGTGAGGGGGAGAGAGGACAAAACACTAGCATTGAACGAAGCTTCACAATACGCCTATTTTGAGAGAAGCTCGTGTGACATCATTTTTTTAGCCCGGGCTTCATGCGATGTCGTTTCTAGGCAAGCCAGCCACGTCGTTTCATGCGACGTGGTTTAGGAAGTCCACGTGGACTCGTTTTTAATATAATAATGTCAAGTTAGATTAAACTTCTTATTATAAAAGCCACATAATGTTTATTATTAGAATTTCTCACCAAAGATGGTTCTCCAATTTGACACTTAAGTAAGCCGACAAAAACTTTTAATACTAAAGTGAGCAATGTATGGAACTTTTGGCAGTTCTACTATCATTTTGCCCAATTTTTTATATTATATCGAGTATTTAATTCAGTAGTTCTGATCATTTAATGTGTATAATTTTTATTTCATTTATTAAATGAAAGGATAGTCCTTAAACTTTGGCTCAATGTGTAATGTTGTTTTGGACTTTCAATGTGGTTGATGAACTTAAATGTAAACAATTCATTTTACTCAAATGACAAATAGGACGTTGGCTGATAACATTGATTATTATATGCTAGCTTAGATTTTTCAAAGTAATGAGTCAACATATCTATTTTTTTATCCATCTACTTTAAGAAAGGAAAAATAATATTAGTGCACTAACATGTCCATTGTTATTCGATGATGTGAATTATTATGTCATTATTTGAGATGAATATTTTATTTGGATAGTTCACTTGACAAAAAAAAAAAAAAAAATTCATCCACCATTCAAAATCAACGGATTGGAAGCTACATCGATAGATTTCATAAATTAAAGGAAAGATGATATTGAATGTTCTTATATAGTCTAGGGAGTAGATTGAACATTTATTAATAGTTCGTGAATTACATTAAACAAATTAAAAGTTCAAAAACGATTTGAATCAAAATTGATGAATCATTTGTGTCATTTCTAAGAATTTTAGTGATACGTGTGGTGGTTAATTGCTGACAAATGATTGAGCATGGAATTTTATAGTGGTGTTCGTGCATCATGCATAGACTACATTTGCTACGCGTGCAAAAAGGAAATTAGGGAGATGAAACTTGAACGCCAATAAACTGAGTAGCGAGGAGATGACCGTAAATATGGAATAGCGAAATATATGTCTTGTTTGGCTTGGCTTTGGGAAGGGACTAGTGAAAGTTGTGGCATTTAACAAACAAATAAAAATAATGAACCACTTTGAATGAAAGCTAACATTGACAAAGCCCAAAACTCAAGCACGATATTTTCAAAAAAAGCCCTGTCTAAGGATGATGAATTTTTTCAATTTCCTTTCTACCCTTTAGAAACTTTACTAAAATTTCTCTTTTACCCCTTAATGGCCCTGAGTACTGCAAACTCAAGCAATTCATCTTCTCCCCTCATTGAGTTTCCTTTCTTACATTTAGAAACTTGCTAAAATTTCGCTTTTACCCCTAAATGGTCATCGATTTGATGATTGCGCTCCGCTCGCTAAGGGTCACCGAGGGTCTAGGTTCGCTTATTTGGTTTGACACCCATGTGAGTTTGCATTGGTTTAGGTCGTCAAAGTCGTGCGTCCCTTTGTATCATCTCACCTAGCCTCTTTGAAAATTCTTTAGTCAAGGACGATGGATTTGCTTCAACCAAGTTTGCTTCCACGATGGGATATCTCCATTCTCCAATTTTGCTTTCACGATGCGGTATCCCTCTATTTGTCTTTTTTTAACTTAAAAGCTACTTTGCAAAAAATATCAAGTCACTTAACCAAACAAATTTCTGATTGAGCAAATGGACCTTCAGTCAAAGATTTGGGGGAAATGCAAAAACTCTTTCAAATGCACTCTTAGGCTGGGTTTAGCAATCAAAATAAAATTCGAGATAAGATAAAATTTATCATATTTGTGTTTGATGCCTATTCAAGACATGATATAATTAGATATAGAAGGGATATAGGCTGGATAAAGGTAGATAAGATTTCTAATATTTATAATAGGAAAATTATATTTCCGAATAACAAAATTATTAAATTAACAAAATTAAAATTATATTTCAATGTAAATAATTTTGAATTCTTATATAGGAAATTCAAAATAATTAAAAATACAAATTTATTTTTTAATTTAATCTTATTTTTACTTATATATTCGACTTTAATTCTATCTTATAATATATTTATATTAATTACATATTTAGGTATTTTTCATTTTAGGTATGTTAGTATAGTTTACCGTTTAATAAAAATTTATAAGAGAATGATGAAAAAAAGAAAAAAAAAAAGAAAATAATCAATAAAAGAGGACAAATAAAATAAAAATAGCAACTAAAATAGATTAGGGAATAGTGTTGCGTGAGATTTTTACCATCTCGGTTTGTGAATTTTTAGGTTTATTTACACTGATATGCTATTTTTTTCCAAAAAAATATATAATATAATACAAATATATCCGACTTTATTACTGCAATTCACCAAACTATATATAGCATATAGCAAAATCCCTGGATTCCATATCCTATTCTATCTAGTCCTATTCTAATTAGAAATCCGGACGACCAATTACAAATATTGTTATGACGTAGGGAGCATGGTTGATGGGGACATCAAAGTAACACTGAAGGGAGGCAAGTTTTCAACTTGGGATTGGAGCATTTAGTTGGACTTGGGGATTTCCAGTCCAAAAGTTAGAGATTACCCATTCAAATTCTATCATGTGCAAACTACTTTAAATATTCCATGGAGCTTCAAGTAGCTAGTTCTCCACACTAATGCCACTAGATTATTAAAAAAATCTGAGAATGGAAGACTAGTCTCAATGATCCCCTAATCAATAACAGCGAAATTTTACACCAATGATTGGAATGCTTGATTTGAGTTATGATTACTACTCTTTTTAAGGTGAACCCGTCAGTACTGCACCATCGGATGAAAATAGGATAAAGTCAGAGTTATCCTACACCTGCTGCACAAAGGCGAACTTTTGCCTTAGACAAACCAGGATTTGCTATGATTGAATATGCACAGGGAATTCCAAACCTTAGAACAAGGGGCTCCAAACCAAATGGTGGTATAGCCTTTTCCAACTTAGGCCACCACCTCGGTGGTAGTTTTCCCTTAATAACCTATATAAATGCATGATGATAAGCTCTTCCTTTTTAAGATTACCTTTAAGAGTGACAAATGACTCTAATTTCCAAGGGATTGATCATTTACTAGCAAGCAGTGTTTTTTTTTTTACACTCCGTTCAATTTGCTTTCAACTAGTATTTGTACTCGTCTCATTTAATACCATGACTTTTGTTGAAGAAAAAATAATAATTTTAATGAGTTTTATTGTTACAAATTAGTAATCATTGAAAATTTGTAACATTTTTTTTTATAACTTTTCCCGTGAAGTATTTCCTTGGAAGATTTTGTTATTTTCTCTCCATATCACAATAATATTGTCAATTTCATATAAAAACAATAATTAGAGATTTTCCAACTATTCGAGTATCTTTATTTCACATTAGTATATAATATTAATCAAGAACTATGCCTGTGTAATTTATTAAAAGGAGAAACATTCATGTAAAGTAGGATGCAACTTAACGGCTGAAAATATTAAAAAAACTAATATGCCATAATTTTATACAAATGATAAATTTCAAGCCCGGGCATTGCACGGGCGTGTTCTATTTTACATTGACAAAGGGAGAAATAGATAGATATAGGTCTGATTTAGAAGGACGTAAGTGGGGCCCGTGGGCCTTGACCCCTCAAACTTCAGTAGCTTCGTATTCCTAGTAAAATTTAATAAAATCTGCCAACTAAGCCTTTTAATGAAATTTGCCTCAGGTCACAACAACAGGCGCATGACTATTCACGTATTTACGCCTATTACACAAATAAATGGACCAAAAATATTTTCTACATTCAAGAAAATATATAAACATAAATTATTGTTGATAATTGAAATATTTCCCATTGACTAATTATTTCAATCAATATAAGCGGCCACTTCTAAAAAGATATTTTCCAAATCATTTATTTTTTTTATGAAACAAACAGAATTTTCAATTAAAATAAAAGTAGGTAGAAAGACACCTGGCGTTAGTAGATGATAACCATGTTAAGCTTACTATTTAACCAATTAATTAAACTAGCAATTTACTCGTGTTTCAGTTGGGTTTCTAATTTGATATCTTAAATAAACTAATTATATATTTTACAAATAAAAATTTATAGTTAAATGGTTGTCAAATTGATTAAGTTTTAGAATAGACACAATTAAGGAAGTTGATGTCTCTATATGATTATATTCACTATTTTTGTCATATTCTGATACTCGTTCGAATTATTGTAAAAGTTATCATTACACTGGTCTCTTCAATCATTTGTTTACTACTCATTCTTTGTTTTATTTGCTATAGTTGATTTGAAGAACTCTTGATGATATGCATGAAATGCTAATCATAAAATAAATGGAACGGAACCGCTGAACAAATTCTTATAATGTGAATAACGAGCTAAATGCATTTAATTATGTACAATATATAATAGTGTATGTAACTAATTACAGCTAGTTGTTATCGTAAAATTCATATTGCACATAGTTCAATGATCAATCTATGCTTTAGTGTATTAAGTTGTATTGCAAATAGATAAAGTAGTCATTTTTATTTGACAGTCAAGGTAGGTTAATATTGCAACAAATAAAACTGTTAATCTAATTAAAAAATAATAATATATGTGTATATGGATTCTCCATCTCCAATTGTTCCATCCATCCTTGAGAAAATCCCAACCCTTCTTTCTGATTTGCAAAGTTGGAACAAATTTGGAGCATTTTAACATTTTCGATACGCACGTGTGGGGAATTGGTGAAATCTGTTTTTCTTTAAAAAAAGAAAAACCAAAATGCCCCAAAAAAGAAGGCAAAACAAGTGCGTGTCGAGCATCCATTCACTGGTCAACCATTATATCCGGCGGTGATGAGGTGGAGGCCATTGTTGCGTCAAAGTATTCAATTTCCGAGTATTTTGAAACAAAGTCGAGTTAGATAAATTTCAAGAAAAGAAGTACACTTCAGGGAGGTTATCAAGCCAAAGTGATCAATTTCACGAGCATTTTGGAATAAAGTCAAATTTGAAGCAAACTTGGAGAGTTGAGCGACCATTCGGGGCAATTGGAATTTTCCCAATACCTGTGATACCAGAAATTAAGGAAAATTACTAAAGTGCATGTGTCACGGCCCAAAAGTTTTCCGTGTCAAGGACCATCAATGATCCATGAAGACCAAGTAAACCTCAAAACTTCTAAATTCTAAGGTTTCTGGTGCATTTTAGAACACTCTACAGAGCAGACAATATTGGAAATGTATTCTCTTGTAATAAATGCCAATGGTTGATAAATGGGGAGATAGAACTCCATTATTAAATTATGGAGAGACCTACGGATGTAAACCAAGAAATATATGTATATATAAGGGTATCCTCCCCTTATTGGTATCATCTCACAAGTAACATAATTTCTAGAAGTTTCACTCTTGTTACTAGAAGTTTCTCTCTCTAGAGTTTTTTTCTTACAATCCTTGTAAGCATGAGTGAATAAGGCTAACTTGTGAAAAAATTTCTAAGACGGATAAAAGAATGCTAGATCAACCGATCCGCAAAACACGCCTCATACTCTCAAGTCCTAACATTTTATGTGAAAAATCAGACTGGGCATTAATGCACGCTTCCGTTGCCTCACAAAGGCTCACCTGCAAAGCCCATGACGGTGTTCGGCTCTCACTGAAATTCATTTGTACGGACTTATTTCCATAGGTGATACCGCTCCATCAGAAATAAAAAAATAAAGAAAAAGAAAACGTTGGCACTGAAAAAGATTAAGGAAGTGTACATCATCCGCTTAACCCCTTAATTCCAATAATTGATATCTCGATCTCTCAACATCAATCCTTCAAAAGCAATCAAGTGGTCCAGATAAAAATAGAGGATGTCATTCTTTCTCAACAAGCGAAAGGGAGTGGCAGTTCAACAACACGATTTCATAATCTTCGAACAACCTTATGAAGTAGAATTGCTCTGTAATTAGCCATCCTCGACCATTCACTCACTTTTTTTCTGCATTGTAGAACAAGATAAACCCCCCACCCCCCACCCCCTCTCCCAAACCCCTCGTCAGGAGAAACCTTTCGAGATTCTAAGCGGAAGAACTAAACACAAAATCAAAGTTATAATAGCCTTTCCCTCGAACTGAAATGAAGTTCCATGATCTGGAGACTTCGAATGATTCTATATATCTTCCATTATTGAACGGCCAGCAGTTACTTATCCCTTTGCTCCGAGAAATGACTGCAAAGGAAACAAAAAAATGTTACGGGAGAAAAAGTAAACCATAGACAAAGAACCGATAAATAAAAAGGAAGAGCGAAGTGTCTGCTGGTGAAGGTGAAGGCCCACAAAAACATTCCGTGTTGGCATTCTTCGATGCCAATACTCATAAACCCTTATGAGGTTGCAACACAAAACATTTGATTCACCACAGTTGCAAAGGTCGGTTCTAATAATTAGCTCAAGGTAGTCTAATCAAGGTTCTATAGAAACTTCAGTTATGTGCTTCATTTAGAGCATTTACCACCCTCCTAGGCAATCTGAAGGTGATAAGAACTGTAGAAATGCCGAAGACTGAGGTAGAAAAAATGATGGAGGTAACTGATCCTCTAATATGAATCTGGATCTCACAGCAAGATTTGAACTCTGAACGCAACAGGAATATACATGTTATACCAACTACTTACTTTTCATTACTACAAAGAAACGTACCAAAAGCCGTGTTTTTGTATCCAATTGATCTCTTGTACTTGATAATATTTGAAATTGAACAGAGACAGGGAGGCATAATCAAGCCATGTTGCTTTGACAATTCAATACTCCAAATTGACTTAAATTAAGTCGCACTTGACTCAAATCAACTTGAAGTCAACTCAGTTGATATTTGAGTGAGTGAAGTTAATAAGTCGACTCAAAATAAATGGAGAGTCAAGCTCAAGTCAGCTGACCGAATAGCATTCCTAACCAAATTATGAAATCACCGCCAAGATACTTGAATTTGGAAGTAGTTCTTTTCTCCATTCCATCTCTCTCAGATTGGGCTTTTCACAAACAAAGCCATCAAGTCAAATTATGAATTCCACAAATATACTGCTGTCTACACTATCGAATTGAACATGTTCAGCTGTCATACGGCAATGCACCAATAGAGGCGAGAGCTTTTGAGAGTCAAGGAAAAGAGACAAACAACATGATGTTATCTCATCATGGAGCTAGAAAAGATGGGTCAAATCCCAAATAAGTAGCATGGTTACCTTCTGTTTTAAATAATCAATATTTATATGAAACGATCTTCTTCGGCTTGGTCAAACAATGAAAAGAAAAATTAACATCATGCGTGCATTGAAAGTTAACACTTCGAACACTGATTTTTGTCCAAGTTTGTATTTAACAGATTGTTTTAGTCTAGAATGCTTTACCAATCTTGGACTACATGCACTTTCATAGCGAAATGTTGCAACCTACACACACTTTATACAGCTCTCTATGACAACCAACAAGCTTTTCAATCTATGGCAACAAATCAAAGCTCAGAGGACCCAAACCATTGCACAGATGGAACAATTAGGCCATGTTGCTTGTGGACGTTGCCCTTTTCAGAATGTCATCATATCTAGATCTCATTCTTGTCAAAGATGTGATCTCATATTCTTCTTCACAAATTTACTCCATCTCAAACTCGGTCAGCTTTTAAAGTCGAAAGCCAGGTTTGAGTCCTATTTCCATCTTGTTTCTGTGTTTCTTACGAGGCCCTTCAAAGAAATGCTAATTAAGAAACCTTAGACATACCTGATGCCTCACTATTTGCCACAGAAATATGTATCAGAAAGGAAACTCTTTTTCCTTTGTTCTATTTATTCTATGACAATGACAATTACCAACTAGTCCCTTGTTTCATTTTAATTGTTGTTCAGAGCTAATACCGATCACAAATAAATCTGAAAATTTGAAAATCTGAAATTTTTTAAAACAGATTAGCATAAAAGACCATACAAGTACGACGCAGCAAATCATAAGATTGCACCAACCTTGATTTTATTTGGAAACGCAGGCTTAGGTGTTGCAGTGCTTCCAATGCTGGATTTCGGCTTCTTATCAGCAGGACTCAATATTTGAAAAGAGCACATAAGGTTCTCATCAATAGTCATCACAGCACCAGCATTGTCAAACTCCCCACAATAATTAGGCGCGGAAAATATAGTCACGAGTTGCTTGTTGGAGAAAAACTCAAACCCATCTTCAACAACCTGACATGCCAATAATGAGGGTGAATGAATCTTACAAGTGAATGTCGACCCTTTGAATCTGAGATAATCGATTCTAGGACTAACTATATTTTTTTCTCAAAGCAATCCTGAACCTGGTGAGCACGGCAAATCAAGTCAAGATCCTGCCTCTTGAGAAAATCTGTCACTCTGTCAGGACCAAATGTATAGGAAACTCCCCTGTCATTCGGACCCCACCCTTGAATGTCCTTACTAGGATCGGACCAGAGAAGATCGCATAGCAAACCCTTCTCTGGAACATCGGTGGGCCGTGGTAACCTTCTGATCAGATTCAAATTGTTGAGATCAGGAGAGAGTCCACCATGCATGCACAGTATCTTATCATCAATGAGAGCTGCCACAGGGAGGCAGTTGAAACAATCGGTGAATATCTTCCAGAGCCTTACATTGAATCTCCGTTTACACTCATCATAAAATCCATAAATGCGGTTCACAGATGCACATTCATGGTTGCCTCTCAAGAGGAAGAAGTTTTGAGGGTACTTGATTTTGTATGCAAGGAGAAGGCAAATTGTTTCCAGGCTTTGCTTTCCACGATCAACATAGTCTCCCAGGAATAAGTAGTTTGAACGAGGTGGGAATCCACTGAACTCAAAAATCCTTAAGAGATCACTATACTGGCCGTGGATATCTCCTGTTAGACAAAAAGAGATATCACCCATTTCATACTTTGTAGTAATTAGATGTGTATCATCTCTGATTCTAGAACCAAATTTCCGTAAGGCGAATTGTCATCAGCTGCAGGATAGTACAGCAGTACAAGTTATGGTATTTGAGAATAAGATGGCTGGAAACTCTCATCTTCCAAGGACAAAAAGACATGGACATAGATATATTACTGATGCTAGCTGACCTTCAG
Organism: Eucalyptus microcorys; assembly: GCA_014182515.1. NCBI lineage: Eukaryota > Viridiplantae > Streptophyta > Magnoliopsida > Myrtales > Myrtaceae > Eucalyptus > Eucalyptus microcorys. The sequence goes on from CM024569.1 coordinate 30,431,785, forward strand.
TTTAAATAATGCAAAACTTCAGAGTGTCAAGACTGATGAAATTGACGAGTGAGAACATAGCAACAAAACAGCGTTGGGAAAGCATATTGGGAAATGAACCAACAATATTGTATCACAGTATCAGGTACACGAATGATAATGATGCCTCATGTACTGACGCTGACCATAACAAGTGCCAGTCATTTGCAGAAATAAGGATGACCAACCAGAAAGAAGGAATTCAAAAGATCACGTTTCCAGAATCATCATCCAGAAATCTACACTATCTCAGAAAACTGTCACCTGTCATCGTTTTCTGACAAATCATGCAATTTAGCATGTGAACTCTCCCTATTATTTTTAGCCCAACAGCAATAGTCCTTCTAATTAGCTCATTTTCTTATGGAATATAAGCTCAGCAACTGTTGCTTCTTTCTTCCATGCAAAAGATCGTCGGCCATGCCAATCTCTTTCGAGTGAAGTAATCAATCCAAGCAAACATATTCTTATACTCAAAACAACTGTGGCCCAGAAACCCACCGATTTCACATACCAGACAACTGAAACTTGCTTTGGACTGCCTCTCAAGCTCATCATTCAATCCAGTAGTTTAACGTATTATCTGTCTTTTTCTTATTATAATTATTATTCAAATCTAGCAAAAGATCTACTTCTGTTTTCTTAAACATATATTAACACAAAAGGAGAAGAAATTTGGCCATCATTATATACCTGTTCTCCAAATATGATGTTAAAGCATGCTTAAATTTACAAGAAAGACTGACAGTAATTTTTGACATGCAGTCGGTCCTCGAACTTGATTACGAACCACAAACTTGAATATCACAAGAATTAGAACGAAGAGTAAAGTACCACAAACTTTGACGGGTGCATCAAGCTCCAAGAGATTGGGCTGGCTCAAGAAGACGTCTCTGGACACGTTACAGAGCTGCTTGATTTCTTCTTCGGAGAGCTGAACTTGCTTCCCTGGCTTGCCTCTCACGCTAAGAAGCCGATCGATTATGGAGTTCAGGGAAGATGTTTGCATCTCTCTCTCTCTCTCTCTCTCCCCAACGCAAAAGACTTTCTTTCCTATTCACCCTTCAAAGTGGAAGAAGCACAAAACAAAGTGAACAACAAAACGAAGATGATGATGATCAAGATTACCCACTTTAATAGTCCTTCCGCAGATCTGCTAGGGTCCAATATATTCTGTTGCTTGAGAGAGAGAGAATCTTGGCTTTTGGAAATGGAGGGTCTCAGATTGAAGTGGGAAAGAGAGGAGAATCATATTCGAAAACATTATGGATAGAGTCATGCGTTCAGATTCCGAGTCGAGCACAGAGAGAGAGAGCTATGGAATTTCTCTGTTTTCTATCCGACCGTACTCAAAAGAAAATCAAGAAGCTACGCATCGCTTTGAGCTTGCGGAATATCAGCGTTGAATTCAGCTCGCTGAGTCGTCTTCTGCTCTGCTCCCCGGAGGAGTCGACGGGACTCAGAAGAAACAAATAATAATTATAATAATAAAATACAACATAATTATTTATTATTTATTATTTATTACTTAATGTTTTAAAATGGAAAAAATCGATCAAACATCTGTTTCGCTTTGCATCCTAATTTCCTATTTGAGACTTTAGGGGGCCCCCTTTGGCATGCGAAAATTATTCCAGTTTCTCCTGTTCAGTAAAAATAAAAAGCAGCTCTGCTATTTTCTTGCAAATATGTTTTCATTTTCGACAATAAAAACGCTCAATTGGAATGGAAGTTTGGAAAGCTGTAAGCTTGTGTTGTTTTTCAAGATTGATAAATATGCGAAAAAAATTAATCTACATATTTTGTTTCGATTTTTTTTCTTTTCATGTTATTGTTTGATAGTATCATCACTTAATTACTATTTAGCTATGCAAACAATTTTTAATAAATGAAGGACTACAATATAAAATTTTTGGACTTAATAGATCAACAATAATACTGCAATAGTTGATTCATGAGAAAAATTCATTTGAAATGAAAATCTTGAAACAATGTTTGACTCCATTATTTTTAACGTCAATCTAATTGATAATCTGCTATCAAATTGAAAAAAAAAAATGAATCAACGTGAATAAATGATTAAAGTAAAAAAATTATGAAAAAAGGTTTCTAAATATTATATTATGTATTCTTGAATTGGAATATTATTCGTCAATTTTGTGGAGTAGGCTATTTTCGAATTTCTCTTGTCATTGTTTTTTCTTTCTTCCTTGTTTTTCACGTTTTTTTTTAATCTTTGTTATCATTTGTCAAATTTACGTTTTTTTTCCTTTTTTTTTTTTTTTTTTTTTTTTTCATTTCTAAAGTTTTTAGGTGCAAAATTCTTAGTCGCCGTTTTCTAGGTTTGATATTCTCCTCTTCCGGCCCTTCTTTGACCTCTTCTTTCTACCTTTCGTTTTCTCCGCCGTAGCCACTGCCATAGTTACTGCCGCGCATCTTTCGATCCTACACCCACAAACTCCAGCAGACAGATTTAGTCACTTGGGAATGAATGGCTGTCAGTCACTTGGGAATGAATGGCTGTTGAGAGAGAGAGAGAGAGGGAGAAGGAGGGAGAAGTCGCCACATCCATCTAATCGACGACGGTCATCAATGCCAAAGAGCCGATGAACCTCCTCCCATACATTATTACATCCCAACGGAACTAAATTTGAGAGAGAGAGAATGCTGAAATATAAATGATGAACAAAAATGATTCGAGTCAATTGAAAACCCTAACTATTAGGGTTTTTCTCAAAGGCGATCCTTCCTACATAGGAAGGAGGAGGTGGAGAACTCGAATCACCATATTCTTAGAAGAGTTAATATAAGGACGATTTGATATCAAGTGTGGGTTTTGACTCTCACACTCTATAAGCAGACATGATATAAATTTGAGAGTTAGAATATAAGTAGAGTACAATCAACCAAAAAAGCGATGATTCGGATTTCTAGTTTAAGAATTCCATTTGACAATATATATATACTTAGAATTGGATTGTATTAATTAGAGAAGTTTTAAAAGTCAAAATGCAAAACTTTGTGTTTAGTTAGTCTTAAAAGCCGACCCGAGAGAACCCAATGTCGTAGTTTTGATTGGGAAAAAAAAATGTTACCATAAATGTTCAGAGGCATATATGCTTTTTGAAGACCTGAGGTATTCTATAATAAATTAAAGTTTTGATTTAACACCCCAAAAGTAAACGGAAAAGAAAAGAAGAAAAAAGCAAAAAGCAAAAGTAAAAGCAAAAGCAAAAGCAAGATTTGTGGTTCGTGGTAAAAGAGAGGAAACTATAGTATATTCACATTACTTAAAAGAACAGTACAAGCCCTCCCTTATATATAGGGTAAGAAGGCAATTAGCTTTAATGTAAACTACAATTAACCTAATCTCAAGTATACGCATTTAACACACCCTCAAACTCAAGATAATTGGAAAGAAATCAATTGGAGTTTGAAGAAAAAAATCTCAGAAACACCCAGGTGGATGTCTCTTGGTGAAGACATGCAATTTCTTCGGTCGATGAAGTGACAATAAGTTGAATAATGCCATGAAGAGCGCGATATCAAATAAAATATTAGTTTATCTCAATGTGTTTGGTGCAATCATTATGTGCAATTTGAATAGCATTGTGATTAATGAAGGACTATCTCGCTATGATGACACACTCCATATCTTTCAGTAGCCATTGCAATCATAATAACTTTGATGTCGTATTCGAAATAGTTCAATATTCAACTTTTGTAATAGAGCAAGTGACAGTGGTCTATTTCTTGCTATGTCATGAGATAAGTGAGATGCCAAAAAAAAAAAAAAAAAAAATAGCTTGTAGTAGAGCGACAATCTTGAGGGTCACTAGCCTAATCAGCATTTGAACAAGTTGTCAACTCCAATGTAGAATGAGCAAACAAGTAGAAGCTATGAACTAGGTACCCTTAATATAGTGAAGGATTGCAGCAAAGTGAGTCATACAAGACACAAGACTTTACTGATTGACAACATAAATAGCATAAGTGATGTAAAGTCAAGTATGAGATATTTAAGAGTACCGACTAACTATCAATAAAGAGTAGGATTCAAAAGAGGGGTCCTAGCATTGGCATTAAATTTGGCATTGGTCTCAAGAAGAGTCGTGGTGACCTTATTGTCAGGGAGTCTTGCTCAAGAAAGAAGATCAGTAACATATTTGGCTTGAGAAAGATAATAGCAAGATGAATATGAGGTTACCTCTAAGCCTAAAAAGTAATTGAGTTGCCCAAGATCATTCATCTCAAATGTTGACTAAGATATTGCTGAGTTATGAAATTCCAATACAATCATCTCGAGCAATAACAATGTGGTCCACATATGAGAGTAGCAAAATAGACTCACAAGAAGTGTGTAAAAAAAAAAAAAAGAGCATGGTCGTAGACTAGATGTAAAGCCAACGGATTCCATTGTGATCTAAACTTTTAATACCATGCATGAGGAGACCGTTTCAATCCATATAATGCATGACGTAATTGACACACGTGGGGAAAAGGATGAGTGAAGTTAGGAGGAGGCACCAAATAAATTTCCTCGATGACATTGCCTTTTAGGAAAACTTTTTTAACATCCATATGAAATAGAGACCATGGCTCAATAGTGGCAATAGCAAGAAGTTTGTGAACGAAAGTAAGACGCACAAACCGGAGTAAAAGTCTAATCAATCCCATATTCCTTAGTAAAGCCTTCCGCAATTAGGCAAGCTTTATAGCATTCCACAATACCATCTGCTTTTGTCTTAATCTTGTACACCCATTTACAATCGACAACAAACTTAACGGAAGAAAAATCAACTAAATTCAAAATATGAGATTTGTCTAAAGCTTGTAACTCATTTGCCATTGTTTGCTACTAAAGAGGATTAGTACTAACTTCTTTATATGTGTGAGGTTCATAAAGGGAAGTCATAGTAGAATAACAATGGTAATCCCGAACTCAAACATAAGGTTGACTTACTATAGTGGAAAGATGGTTAGAGGAGCATGGAATGACCAATGTTGGAGAATTTGCAGATGGGTAGGCATGTCAAAAGTGGCCAAAGTGGTGTCACTAGAAGACCATGCATCAAGATGAGGAGAAGACAATTTATGGAAGAGAAGAGTCAAAGGTGGATGAAAATGTGGTAACTTCTAGAAATAAGCCTATTGAAGGATAGGTAAAAAAGTGTACATGAGCAAGGATTTAAATGGATGAATAGACAAGAACATCTTGTACTCCCAAAAGGTAACATGACAAGATACATGAAGGCAATTAGAATTGGGATCCTTGCATCTATACCCTTTTGTGCTTAATGTCATACCCATGGAAGGGTAACTCCTCTCACCTCTTCGCGGTGGCTTCAGCTTGGGAGATTACTAGAAGGAAGAAGAGTCGGGTCTTCTGGCATGCATTCATCTAGAGTAACTCGATCATTCCAAGGTACCAACTAAACCTTTGGCTTATCGCCAAACGCAGGCTTCCTACCCAAGCTCTATTATTATCTTATAGTAGAATAGATAGTGCCTTGTGTCCCTTTTGCAATAAGGTACTCGATTCCATAGACCACTTATTTGTTGGATGTCGTATCATTGCTGGCATCGCTTTTTTTTGGGCTACAAGATGCAACCTCCCGTGGCGGAATAGATTGTGGGCCGAGAATCTCAATTGGGCCGTCTCCTTCCTCTCCAGCAAAGACTTCTATAAATACATTGCCTGGTTCTCTTTTGGTGCTCTTTGCTATTTTATTTGGAAGCATAGGAACAACGTCCTCTTTAGAGGAGAGACCTTAGCCATTCCAGCGATGAAGAATCAGCTCTTCAAAGTTGTCAGAGACAAGGCCATCACTTTCAAGAGTGTGGACGATACGTTTAGAAACAGGAGGCTGCAGTGTAACTGGGGCATTGATCTGATTATCTTCTCTGCTGGGGACTCCTTTGATCCTATAGGGCCATAGCTTGTACTTGGGTGCTGCTTTGTTGCTATCCCTACACGCGGCTTGCTCTTTGGAGATTCTTCACTTTTGTCGCTAGTGGATACGGTCTGAGGTTTTGGAGGTCTTTCCGGCCCTGCATGGCCTTCTTCTGCCTCTTGTTAGTTCTCCTTTTGCCTATTGTTTTAGGCTGTTCTCTGCTTGTCGCTCCACTCTTTGTGGACTTCTTTTGCATCCGACTCCCTTCTACTCACTCTGACTCATTGTCTTGTTGAGTGCAAGTTTTGTGACGCCGGATGTTGTGTATTCGTTGGTTAAAGCTCAATATATTCTTACCCTTAACCAAAAAAAAAGGAAGTAACATAAATGGGCATTGGGTTCGAATTTCATGTTCATGTGGAAGAAGATGCACAAAACAAGCACTACCAAAGATGCGAAGAAGACTATAATTTCGTACATTATCATACAAACACTCATAAGGAGAAATGTTACCTCAAAAGGGTGATCGGCTACGGTTGATAGTGTGAACAATATTGTGACAAACTCCCTCCCAAAATTGTTTAGGACAAGAGGTAGAGATGAGAAGAGTACGTATAACATCTAAGATATGCCTATGTTTATGTTCTACTCTACCATTTTGCTAGGAAGTACTTGGACAAGAGCAATGAATGATAGTACCATTTTGGAAAAGAATTCTAAGAAATTTTGTCTCTATATTCCATAGCATTGTCAATACTAAAAACATTATATCCAATGAAAATTGGGTTTTGATTAATGCATCAAAAATCACGGTAAATACAAGTAAGTTCATAACGATTTTTCATAAGATAAAGTTAGGTATAATGAGAGTAACCATCCACAAAAATAATAATAAAATAGCAAGAGCCACGGATGGTGGGGATGGGAGTCAGTCCTCATATGTCAGAGTGTATGAGGTCAAAAGGAACATGAGATATAGATTCACTAGTTTGAAATGGTAAAGCATGATGTTTTCTTAACTTATAAGGCAAACAATCAAAATATTTAGTGTCAATAGAACTAAAAAGACCATTTGAAATCGAGGAATTTAACCTAGAGAAAGAATCATGACCTAACTGAGAACGCGAGTTTTAGATGACAATATGGCAACACAACCATCAAAAGAGGTCGGAATATTTAGGGTAACAAGCTCAAAGAGGTGCCCCACTTTACAGCCCGTCCCAAGTGTTTGTCCCATTCGAGGATTCCACACATGACAATCATGAGAAGAGAAATAAATATCAAAACTAAGCTCACGTAATTGTTTGATAGATATTAAGTTTAATAAGAGTTTATGAACCAAAAAGGTATTAGGTAAGGATAATAAAAACGTGGAAATGTTTCTCGTATGACTAACTCTCATCTGCGATCATCAGTTGTATGATTAAGAGGCGCACGTGAAGTGAAAGTTTTAGATTGAAATAAAGAAGGTTTGGATATCATGTGATTGCAACAAGCAGAATAAAAGAAAAAGAAAACCATGGATCTAGAATACCTGGAGTGAAATACATAGTACAAGTGCTAGGAATAGAGGAGCTAAAGGTGCCAAATTATCGAAGAATAGAACAAAGATCTTCTAAGGATAGTGTGACGGACGATCCATGGGCAGAAGTCTCTATAGTGTTAGCATTGGTAGATGAATAGGCAGGAGGACCTTTGTCGCAAGGTTGACTGACCGATTAGCTGATCCTGTTGCGTAGGTCATAGCAGATAACAGTTATATGCCAAATGACCATGTCGGCAGCAATGTTTGCAAAAAGGGCTCCACGAGGAGGAAGAACTTGAAATGGCAAGTACCGCATCTATAGGTGTGGAGATTGACAAGGCCGTGCGTTATGCTTTCAAGTAGCCAGTTGAGTGGTGGCAGTAGATAACAATTATATGCCAAATGACCATGTCGGCAGTAGTGTTTGCAAAAAGGGCCCCATGAGGAGGAAGAACTTGAAGTGGCAAGTACCACATCTATAGGTGTGAAGATTGACAAGGCAATGCGTTATGCTTTCAAAGGTAGCCAATTGAGTCTCCTTAGTCAATAATTTCAATACAATTGTCTCAATACGAGAAAAAGAATCTATATGTAGAAAGGAGGCCCTCATAAATTCAAACTCATCATTCAAGGCCATCAAAAATTGCATGACACGTGCACAATCATGATATTCAGCAACTTTGCAAGCATCATGGCTTAAACATGGTTGACTGATCCCAAATAGCTTGCATGGAGGATAGAAAATCATTAATGGATTAACTTGGCTCCTAAAACTTGATATAAATTCCTCAAGAGTTGATACTGATGGGCAACATTTGAATTGGAATAACGACTGGCAAGAAGATCCCAATCTTCCTTTACCGTATTAAAAAAGCCAAGTTTAAGTCAAGTAGATAGGATCAAATTGTTCCTGAACCATGTGAGAATCTAATAATTCTTACTATTCCATTTGGAATATCAACAAATTTAGCCTTAATTTCTTTTAGTGTTTTAGTAGGTGCACAAATATCTAAAGAGACATAAAATCAAAATCGACGTCCTTTCAAGAAAATAAAATATTATTAGAATTATTCAAAATAGTTTGAATGGACATTGGGACTCCCAATTTATTTATGATAGGCACTTTACTAATATAAACCAGAATAGTCCAATATGTCAAGAGAAAATATGGACAAAATAAGGCAAGAAATGAATTCAGGAAACTGAACTTTAAAACTAGTCAAAAACATAAAAAACTGGTTAGGAAACAATTGGACCGATAAAAAATGCAACAGAACTAATCTGATCGGTCTGGTATGAACCGGTCAACGCCAATCAATAGTTAATTAACGCTGGTCAACAGTGAGATGACGTGGTTATGATATGGTGGATGATGTCAGCAACCTAGAGAGCTGTTGGCGCATATCCCTAGGGAGGCACATGGATCTCACATGCCGTACTTTCGGTGGCATGTCCGGTGGCAGTTGGCAACGAATGTTCATGAGCTGACTAGGTGAAGGACAACAAGTGGGAAGTGGGGGGTTGGGTTTTCGAATACATGGCGAAAGGTGTGCAAATCATCACTGGACGACGGTGGGATCCCCAGGTTTGAGACGCGACGATTTGTGTAGTGGCGTTCGATGTCCATTGGCGACGAAATTTCTGAATGTGGCGCATTTGAGGACAGTGAATCCGATAGTAGTGTCAGTTTTCCAAAATGGGCAATGGAAGTATGTCGAACAGCAAACAAAGGTTTCGGTCATGGCGGAGAAATTGGGAGCAACATTGGCATCATGGTGGCCATTGTGTAGCAGACTTAATGGGCGCTCCTCAAGTAACAATGTCTCTAATATCAAGTTGAAATTTGTGGTTTGTGATAAAAGAGAAGAAAGTGTAGTATATTCACATTACTTAAAAGTAGAGTATAAGCCCTTCCTTATATATAGAGTGGGGAGAATTACCAAAAAAGTCATAAATTTATTGCAATTGTGCTAATTCAGTTCTAAACTTTTTTTGGGGCCAATTTAGTCCTAAACATTTTACAATTGTGCCAATTCGGTCCATCCGGCCAAAATTAGTCGGCCGGCACTAACGTGGATGCCAGCCGAGGACAACTGGCCGGCGAACGCTGATGTAGCAATTTTTAAATATTCGTTCTTTTTTTAATTTTTTTTTGAATTTTTGAATTGTTTTTTTCCCCCTTCTTCTCCTTCCTTTGGCCGGTGAGGTCAACCTTGCCGGCCATTAGTGAAGGCGAGCCTCGCCCAGTGACAGCAACGGTAGCCTCGCCGGCCACTGGCGAGGTCGGGCTGCCTCGTTGGCCACTGGCAATGATGTGGACATCGAGCCATATCGAGAAGGAGGTGCTATGGACCCATGTCTATTCCTACTGGTTCGATTACTCGAGCACAGGCCAAGCAATTCAAGCAAGCTGTTGGCGTCATGGTTCATGATCTTCGGCGTGGAGATGACCTTGGATCGAATCTTGAAGAATCTTGGAAATATTGGCGTAATTTGATTATCCGGTCACCAAATATTTGACCAAGTTAATATATATATCTTATTGTTTAGGCATATTCTAGAATATGACGCATTAGATTTCTAGGGTTGGTTTTAGGGTTTGTGTGGCGGCTAGAAAGCCTATATAAAGGATTTGCCAAATTTCTTTGGGGACAGATATATTTTATTTTTGAGGAAAAGAATTGAGAAGTTTTTTTTACTGTTCTTTTGAGGACTTGACCTTATCAAGATTCTCTTGTGGCGGTCGATTCGACTATCGAGTGAGATAGCGAATTCTTTCGCTTGTGACGTCTATAACGTTGGTTGGTTGACACGCGTTCGTCAACAAGTCACGTTCATACCGAGGTTGTCAATCACAAGTTTGATTGGAGGTCGAGGTTCGCAATTCGCACCATCCGGGCATTCGTAGAACGATCTTTCCGCAACGATTCACATCACTTGGTATCAGAGCCAAGTTCTACAGGGTCTATTTATCTTTAATTTTCTGTTTATATTCAGCAATTTGAGATTTATTGAGCTAGGGTTTCGGTTCTAGCCAATTTAGGGATTCGATTGCTTTTGTGCTTCCATAAGTAGTTGTTTGCTGTTAGTTTTAATTTTTTTTTCCTAGAATCTTAAATTGTATCTGAGTTCGTCACAAAAAAAAAAAAGAAGAAAAAACAAGAGAAAGTTCGTCAAAAAAAAAAGAAGAGAAAGAAAACGCACAAAAAAAAAGTGTGCAAGAGAAAAAAAAAATTCAGCAAAAAAAGAATAGCCAAACAAAAAAAAATCAAGAAGGCGACTCGTTTGTTAGTGGACCGAATTGAAACAAAATTAGTAGTGATTTACGTTTCAATTGGAAATTCGAAAGTTATACTTGTTGGTTTGAAATTGTTACTTGCTAAAACAAAATCAGTAGTGATCTAATCTTGTTTGATTAGTTTGATCGATTGTCGTGAGGGGGTTGAGAGATGGGTATTGAGTCCAATAAAGAGCTTATGAAAAGAGAATACGAGAGGGAAAATGCAAGAGTGTGTAAGCTTAATTGAGGGTAAAAAAGCCTAGACTTGAGTTAAACACAAGGGGAGTGACAAATATCTTGAGAGAAACACGTGAGGGAGTGATTGGTGAGGATTTTTTGTGATTAACGTTTACTTGCAGGTCTAAAATATGTCACGCGAAGAAAGCGTGAATCAAAGGGAGGTTGACTCCATACGAAGGGATGAAGCGCTCGTGGAAATAATACAACAATTAAAGGTAGTAGTGGAGGAGCTTAGTGGCCGAATGATGGGGAATGACATGGGGGTTATTGGTGACTGAGAGCCACCCCGAAGAAGGCCGCAACATCAGAGAGACACCTCTAGAACACGACCTAGAAGGCAACGGCATTATGATGATGATGAGGCCGACATGGAGGTAGATCGAGATGCTCGATTTGGAAGGTGGAATGGAGCCCGAGGGTTTAGACACCGAGAAGATAATGAACTTGGCAATATCAAGATGAAGATTCCTTCTTTCCAATGGAAGAATGATCCCGATGCGTATCTAGAATGGGAGAAATGCATGGAGATGGTATGTGATTGCTAACGATACTTCGAGCTCAAAAAGGTAAAAATTGCAATCGTTGAATTTACTGATTATGCTATAATTTGGTGGGATCAACTTGTGACTAGCAAGAGGCACAATGGTGAAAGACCGATAGAGACGTGGGATGAGATGAAAGCGGTGATGAGGAGGCGTTTTGTATCAAGTCATTACCATCGAGATTTGTTTCAAAAGTTACAAAATCTCACACAAGGTAATAAGAGTGTGGAAGAGTATCGCAAGGAGATGGAGATTGCCATGATTCGTGCTAATGTGGTGGAGGATCGTGAGGCCACAATGTCAAGATTTTTGAGTGGTCTAAGCCGAGACATAGCAAGGGTGGTGGAGCTGCAACACTATGTTGAATTGGAGAAATTTGTGGACAAAGCCATCAAAGTTGAGCGGCAATTGAAGTTAGACCGAAATCACAAGAGTGGAGGAGGTTCATATCAAAATTGGAGATCTAATTGGAAGAGAGATGAGAAGCCAAATTGGAGAGGAAACAACACCAAAATTGAAACCTCAAAGGAGAAGGAAATGGACGGTAAAGTTGTAACGAATCCGACTTCAGGTAAAACTGAAAACCTTAACACTAGAACTCGTGAGATTAAATGTTTTAAGTGTTTAGGCAGGAGTCATATGGCGAATCAATGCCCTAATAGGAAGGTGATGATCATCACTGGACATGGTGTTATTGAGTCCGAAAGTGAAAGGGAAAAAGAGGATGATGAGATGCCAACATTGGAGAATTGTAGTGATGGAGAAGTAAATATAAAAAGAGACTTATTGGTGGTTAGGCATTCTCTTAGTGTGCAAGTAGAGGAGGAAGAGCATCATCAACAAAGAGATAACTTATTTCATACAAGATGTGTGGTGAATGGTAAGATCTGTAGTTTGATAATTGATGGAGGTAGTTATGCAAATGTGGCAAGTTGTATTATGGTGGATAAGTTGGGTTTAAAGACGACAAAGCACCCTAGGCCTTATAGACTTCAATGATTAAATTATAGTGGTTAGGTGAAAGTATCGAAGCAAGTTCGAATCCCATTTGAGATAGGGAGATACAAGGACGAGGTAGAGTGTGATGTTGTACCCATGCAAACGGGTCATATCTTGCTTGGAAAACTATGGCAATATGATCGAAAGGTACATCATGATGGATATACTAATCGTTATTCATTGGTGATGAATCAAAAGACTTATACCTTGGTACCAATGACACCTAGTGAGGTGTATCAAGATCAGTTAAAGTTACAATGAGAAGCCGAGAGAGAGAGAGAGAAAATGTGAGAAATCCGAGGGCTTGCGTGGTGTGTCTGAGACGCAAGGAAAAGGAGAGGCCGAGAGAAGGATCATGGAAAAAACTGAGGGAAAAGAAGAGAGGAAAGAAAATAGGCAAAAGAATTGTTATGAAAAATCAAGTGAGGTGAGGAGAGCTCTAGTTCTAGACCAACTGATGCTTGTACTTTTGTACAAAGAGGTTTTGTTTTCTACTAACAATCTTGACCCAAGTTTGCCTAGTTCTATTATGTTTTTATTGCAGGAATTTGAAGATGTCTTTCCTGATGAACTTCTTGGAGGGATACCACCGATTCGAGGCATAGAACATCAAATTGACTTTCCTGGTGCGTCATTACCTAACCGACCCATATATCGAAGCAATCCCGAGGAGACAAAGGAACTTCAGCGACAAGTTAGCGAACTATTGGAATGGGGGGGGTATGTGAGAGAGAGTCTTAACCTGTGCGCCGTCCCTATTTTGTTGGTGCCAAAGAAGGATGGAACTTAGCGAATGTGTGTCGATTGTCGAGCAATTAATAACATTACAGTAAAGTATGGACATCCTATTCCTAGGTTAGATGACATGTTGGATGAGTTGCATGGTTCTTGCATTTTTATTAAGATCGATTTGAAAAGTGGCTATCATCAAATTAGGATGAAAGAATGTGATGAATGGAAAACTGTATTATATAAGTGGTTAGTCATGCCATTTGGATTAACTAATGCACCGAGCACGTTTATGCGACTTATGAATCATGTTTTGCGTGCTTTTATTGGTCGATGTGTGGTTGTCTATTTCGATGACATCTTGATATATAGCCAAAACCCTAATGACCATATTGAGCATGTGCGAGCTGTCTTGCAGGTTTTAAGGGCCGAGCAATTATACGATAATCTAAAGAAGTGCTATTTTGTTACCAACAAATTAATATTTTTAGGATTTGTTGTTAGTGCTAATGGTATATAGGTTGATGAAGAAAAGGTCAAAGCAATCCGTGAATGGCCAACGCCTAAGACCATAGGAGAGGTGCATAGCTTTCATGGATTGGCGAGTTTTTATAGGTGATTTGTGAGAAATTTTAGCACCATTGCCACACCTTTAACTGAGGTTATAAAAAAGCATGTGGGTTTCACGTGGGGAGAAGAGCAAGAGAAAGCATTTAATCTGCTAAAAGATAAGTTGACTAATGCTCCTTTGTTATCTTTGCCGAATTTCAGTGCTACTTTTGAGATAGAGTGCGATGCTTTTGGTACAGGAATTAGAGCTATGTTGATGCAGGGAGGGCATCCCATAGCTTATTTCAACGAGAAATTAAGTGGAGCAACATTGAATTATCCTACCTATAATAAGGAGATGTATGCTTTAGTGCGAGCTTTGGAGACTTGGCAACATTATTTATGGCCGAAGGAGTTTGTGATCAACACCGATCACGAGACCTTGAAGTACTTGAAAGGGCAGCAAAAGTTGAATAAAAGACATGCTAAATGGATGGAGTTCATCGAGACTTTTCCATATGTGATCAAGTACAAGAAAGGTAAGGAGAATGTGGTAGCCGATACAATTTCTCGAAGGGATGTGATTCTAACTACTTTAGAAGCAAAGTGTCTAGGTTGTGAGCATATCAAGGGCTTATATACTGATGATGATGACTTTGGGAGAGTGTATGAAGCATGTAAACACTTTGCATTTGATAAATTCTATAGGCGTGAAGGTTATCTTTTCCATGAAAACAAACTATGTTTGCCTAAGTGTTCTTTGCGTGATTTGTTGGTGCGAGAAGTGTATAGTGGTGGTTTAATGGGGCATTTTGGCATTAATAAGACTTATGAAGTGCTGCATGGACATTTTTATTAGCCACATATGAAGAGAGATGTCACACGTGTCTGTGAGAGATGCATTGCTTGTAAGCAATCTAAGTCTACAACTAAACCGCATGGCTTGTATACACCATTACCTATTCTAACGCATCCTTAGATTGATATTTCTATGGATTTTGTGTTAGGATTGCCTAGGTCTAAGTATGGTAGAGATTCCATTTATGTGGTTGTTGATCGGTTTTCAAAGATGGCTCATTTTATACCTTGACATAAAACTGATGATGCATCTCCTTTTGTTGATTTGTTCTTTAGGGAGGTTGTACGTTTGCATGGCATGCCTAGATCGATTGTTTTAGATCGAGATTATAAATTTTTAGCTACTTTTGGAAAACATTGTGGAAAAAACTAGGAAACATGATTGTTATTTTCTACTACTTGTCATCCACAGACCGATGGTCAAACTGAGGTAGTTAATAGAACTTTAGGGGTATTGTTGCGTGCTATTATTAAAAAGAACATTAAATCTTGGGAAGATTGTCTGCCACATGTTGAATTTGCATATAATAGGAACATGCATTCTACTACTAAATTTACACCATTTGAGATTGTCCATGGTTTTAATCCGTTAACTCCGTTAGATTTAACTCCTTTACCCGTTGATGAGCGTGTGGATTTAGATGGAGCAAAAAAAAGCTAAATTTGTCAAGGGGTTGCATGAGAAGACGCGCGCAAATATTAAGCGCAAGACTAAGCAATATGCAAGGTGTTGACACCTAAATTTTACAATTTTATTTAGGACTTAATCATGTACAAAGTTAGGAATTAGTCACTAAAAAAACAAAAAACAAAAAACAAAAAAACAAAACAAACAACAAAACAAAACAAAAACAAAAACAACAAAAAAGGAGAAAGAAGAAAACGTGGAAGGGGCTGAGCCAGCCCATGCCGCCTTCTCCCTCCTCCATCTTCACATGTGAAACCCTAGCAATTGAAAAGAAAAAAAAAAAAAAAAGAGAAACACACGGAGAGAGAACGAGGTCTGGGGGGAGGAGAAAAAACTCTCTTCATGATTGAACCATGTGTTCCTGAATCAATTTCCGAGCCAGATCCAAAAAAGCTTGTTCGACATTTCAATAGTAATGGACATCCTGTCCATTACTACAAAGACAACTATGGTAATTGTTTTTGGGATCCTTTTTGCCAATGTTCTTATTGCACAAATTCCCCTGACGAGGTAGATCATTTTGCAAGATCTCCACCTCGAAGAAAGAAACCCAAGGATAAGGTGTACCAAAGATACTTAAACGGAGATCCCTCCGTAGATACTTTTGGTGAGTGTGATAAATATCAGTTCATGGTTTCTTATGCACCACCTCCACCACCAGAATTCAGAACTACGACCCAAGTTTCACCAGAACCACCAAAATCTCCTCCCCCATCTCCTCCTCAGAAAAGACAAGCTCTTTCCCCATTCTATAAGCCAATCCTAAAATGGCCTAAGAAACATTCTTACCCACTTGAGGCTCCAGCAGAAACACCTCCCACTTCTTCTATCACTATGTTCCAAGAAACCGACTTTCCCCCTCTTGTCAGAGAAAGTTCCAAACTCTCGTTTCCCGCCTCAGAAGAATTCATTGATCCACAAGGCAGATATCGTCACATTCCAAAGATATCTACCCCCACTGATGTGGATGAACATGGGAGACAAAGAAAGACTCCTGCTGCTGAAGTTGTTCTAAATTGGCAATCAGAGACTTTGTTAGCACAAAACAATGCCTTCAAAGCAATTGATTCCAAGATCGGAAATGTGCAACAAGATCTCCAAAGGTATGATGAAGGTACCAAAAAGATATTGTCTGAATTCCAGAAAAGGCTTCACGCCTTGGAATCAGGACAACATCTTGGGTATCATTATCTAAAAATTCCAAAGCCTGAAATAGAAAAGCTCAAGAGGCAAATCCAACTTCTTGAAGAAGGAAGGTTCAGACCTTTCGATCCAATGGCACCTCCTGTTAGAACCGGGTATTTACCTCCACCGCCACAAACGTCTATTTTTGCCACTATCCCAAAAGATCCCTACAGAAGAGAACCGGATATGGCAGAGATACGAAATCGCCTCAAGGCCCTGCAGAAGGAAAAAGGAAAAGAAAAAATGTCACCTACAAAATCAGGTTCGATTGTTATAAGAGAAAGGCCAGATCATATGATGTTATCAAATCCATTAGAATCCTTTCTAAAGGATTTAGGTACTCAGGAACCTGATCCTAATGCCCAACAACCCGATCATGCCATTCCAGAAAAACAGTCCCTGTTTCAAGTTGAGCAAACTACTCCTGAGACTGAATCAGATTCAGCATCTTATTCATCTTCTCCATCCTTCTCTATTCCTACAGTTGATTCCCTCCCCATTGTGCCAGTAACCTCATCAATATTTATGGCTGACCCTCCAGATGATGAAATGGAATCAAACTATTCGACCTGCACAATGGTCAGACAAGCAATCCTGCTCGCCATGTGTCCATGGCATCAAAACAATTCTTCACCATCGATGATATTCCTTATCACAAGTGGCCAGAAAAACTTGAAGAATTTCATACTTGGTTGAATACTCAGTCCATCACCAACCATGATATGAATGATGTCTTATACAACTTTGTTACAAGATTCACAGGAAGCCTCAAACTCTGGTGGCAATCAATTTCAAAACAAGACCAGATTCATTTTTTGATGTCACCTAATTTCAGCCATGCCATCACTCTCTTGTATCATGTCTTTGTGGGAAAACCATTGATCTCATAGAGATGAAAAGAAGAGAATTTTTCGAAAGAAGATTCTGCTCTTTGCAGAAGAAACATCTCGATAAGCATTATCGAGTGATGCTTCAGCTTTTTTATCAAATTGGAGCAGATCCAAATCTGAAGCATGTTCTCCTTACTTCCATCCCTAAAGAACTATCCCAGATGGTAGAAAGATCTTTCTTTGGAAAACAAAGAAGAGTGCAAGATATTTCCTTGGGAGAAATATAGCAAGAGGTTCATCTATGCCTCGAAGAATTATGCTTAAAGCGCCAGATGGTCAGTACCTACATCACAGATGACAAGCGCCTTAAATTAGCTTGTTCTCGCCAGAAGTTAAAAATCAAATGCTCCAAGAAAAACTATGATGGTACTTGTGGCAAGTATTCAAAGAAGAAGAAACATTACAAGAAGTTCTGGATAAAGAAATCCAAACATGGCTCCAAGCATTTCCGAAAGAAGAAGAAATGGCGATACCTACGCAAAAGGAAGGATCGCACAGGCCACAAGAAATCAAACCGTTGCTACATTTGCAACCAGAAAGGACACTTTGCCAAAAAATTGTCCTCAAGCAAAAAAAAAAGGTCAGAATCATTTAATTCATCACATTGAGGATGAAACAGGAATTTCTCTTGAAAATGATGATATTGAATCCTTATTCTCTGCTGACGAAGAACCATCTGAACAAACTCTTTGTGTCATTCCTACTTATCAAATTTCCAGTGAGTCTGAATCAGACTCAGAGTCTGAAGATATTTTTCATATATCATCCTCATCCCCAGAACCAAACCTTGACATACTTTCAAGTCAAACTCACTGTCCCCATTTCCCTGTAAAAATCCTCACTTCAAAGTTTGCCAAACCCATCACTGTTATTGCTCTCATTGACACAGGAGCAAGTTGTTCAATATTGGACACCAAAGTTCTTCCTGAAGAGTTCGACTCCTCATATTCGATATTTCAACTCGGCTTCGGAGATACTTTCTCCACAAATGTCGAACCACTCCCGTAATCGTCCAGTTCTTTCCTCGGTGTTCCATAACCGCAAAAATCTTTGGATCAAACCTCCCCAATAAAGATCGATAATTGGGTGGGACATCATGACTCAAATCTCTCGGCTTCGAATCATTCCCGGAAAAGGTCTTAGGTATAAAGATCAATTCTCTCGAGTTCGTCAATATTCGGAGACTCTTTTCCATTCGATGAATCTATTAGATCCAATCATGCTAAAATTGTTAGAATCTTATTCGGAATCCCATTCAGAATTCGCTCAAAAGTGTTCCCATCCTTTGTGGGAAAACCCAGAATTCTTTGTTCGCCTTCCTTTCAAGAAGAATGAAGACATAAATCCGACCAAGGCGAGTCATGTAGGAATGAAGCCAGAACATCTGACTTTAGCTCAACAGGAATGCTCAGAACTCTTGCAACAAGGCCTTATTGAAATCTCTGATTCTTAATGGGCCTGCGAAGCCTTTTATGTCAATAAGCGTGCCAAGCAAAATAGGGGAAAAATGAGACTGGTAATTAACTATCAACCTCTCAATCTTTTTCTCCAAGATAATAAGTTCCCTTTGCCATCCAGAGATTCTCTCTTTACTGGTTTAACCAAAGCCCACATCTATTCCAAATTCGACCTCAAAGCCAGATTTTAGCAATTGGGCATCCATCCTGAAGACAGATCCAAAACAGGATTCTGTATCCCGAACCAACACTTCTAGTGGAAAGTACTTCCTTTTGGTCTAAAGGTAGCACAATCCCTTTTCCAAAATGCCATGTGTCATATATTCCAACCGATCTTGGCAAGTGCAGCAGTATACATTGACGATATTCTGCTCTACAGTCCTGACGAACAGTCACACTGTCAACTCCTTGAATAGTTTGCAGAAATTGTAAAGAAACATGGTATTATGCTTTCTCAAAGAAAGATGAATATTGCCCAAACAGAAATCGAATTCCTTGGTATGCACCTCAACAAAGGGACATACTATCCAGGGTCACATATTGCTCAAGAGTTATTGAAGTTTCCTGAAGACAACTTCACCACAAAACAGATTCAGCAAATTCTTGGGATAATCAATTATCTCAGGGTTTTTGTCCCAAATATTGCAAAGCTTCTGATTCCTTTGCAATCCATGCTAAAGAAGAACCCCCCAATTTGGGCAAAAACCCAGACTAAAGCAGTCGCTGAGCTTAAGGAGATCATGCATAATCTCTCACCATTGCAAATACCATCAACAGGGAAAATGATTCTTCAAACCGACGCCAGTGATGAATACTGGGTAGCTATCCTCTTTGAAGAAATTGATGGTAAGAAACACCCTTGTGCTTACAAAAGTGGAAAATTTTCCCAAGCTGAAATGCATTACCATTCCACTTTCAAAGAAATCTTAGCAATAAAAAATGGCATAAAAAAATTTGAGTTTCATCTCATCACCACCACTTCTGTAGAATTAGACATGGCATCTTTCCCTCGGATGACCAAGTTTAAACAGAATGCATTCCAAATTCTCACCGCCTCAATGGGCTGAATGGTTTTCGAAATACTCTTTTGAAACCAAACATATTCCTGGAAAGAAAAATGTGCTTGATGACTTCCTCTCTAGACCAAAGGCACCAGCCGAAATGAACATGTACATCAAGAGGCCTGCCTTCCATATGCTCAATTAATGAGTAAAATACAAGGTTGAGAAGATCAAAGATTTGTCCAGCTGGAAATATCCCCAGGAGATTATTCAACACATCCAGAATGACAATCTTGCTGAGAACCTGGAAAATCTCATGTGGCAATGCCACACAGATCTATTCAGATTCAATGGAGGTTCGATTCTTTATCCTTTTGGGTTAAATTCGAATTATCCATTCATTCATCCACTTATCTGGAAAGAATATGATTTCCCTGATCAACTCAAGACGTTATTATGGTACTTAACCAGAGAGTACTTAATAGCTATTGAAATTCCAACCAGACGATTTATTGCCAATCTCACCAGGATATTTTTACTCGGGAAAAATGTTGAAAAAGAAAGTGATAAGAATCTCTTAGACTTTCTAAATTGGTTCTATCATCCTAATCACTAGAAACAACTCTTGGAAAAAGAATTGAGAACCACGACTCCAAATCCTGAAGTCCATACTATCCTGTTTTTCCGACGACCATGGCATTTTTTCACAAATAATGGCACCATCATCGATACCGCATAGGAAATAGGAACCACATCCTACAAACCCCATCTGAATTACAGAAAAGCTCGGATTCACAAATCTTATCCAAAATCTGTTAGATTTTGTGAACACCAGTACCGTGAACTCCAAAGAATCTTGTGCCAAGAAAACAAAACTATTCCTGAAAATGTTTGGAATAATGTACCCACTACGTGGGATCATTATGACCTAGAACCAGAAGCCAAGGAAGCACTTGAACAATACAGACAAGCTGCATCGTCTCAAGATCATGAAATGACAGGAACATATGATATTGTTCAATCCACTCAAGATCCCTATGCACGCTTTGGAGATCCTCTGTCCCAGGATCCCTACGAACAAGGACCTTCGTCCTTATTCCAAAGCATGGATACATCCTTTTATGCACAGCCATCCAACTGGCCCCAGCCAAGCATTCCTGCCGATACTCAGAAAAGTGACAACACTAACTGGGTTGAAGAAGAAGCATCCCATTGGGCTCATGAAGAAGCATCCTCATCACGAAGGCTGAACAAATCCTTTCACCTGAAGACCTTGAAGCCCTTGAACAAAAATATGAAGTACATCTCCTAGAAGACAGCTCAGATAACTCAGTCTGCAGCCACAATGCTCGTGACGGACGAGACCGCTGAAAAGCCGTTGTCCATACAATTTCATTGTAGCAAATTACTGTTCACTTTTACTGTAGCACTAGGCTAGGGAAAATACTGTTCATAGTACAGTTACTGTTCATAGTGTGCGAATAATTCCCTCCCGGAAGTTTCCGGTGCCTTTGTTTGTTTTCGGACCCATGTTTGGTCTTTGTTTGTTTGTTGGTGACCTCTTATTGTCTATATAAGGCAAGGAGAGTGTAATGTGTTGGGCAGAGTCCTTTGAAGTAAAGTGAGTGTTTTATGCAAACTCTCTCTATGGCTTTCTAAAACTCCTATTCTTCTCCAGCCTGGTAGGATCCTCCGAGAAATACAGCTTGGGTAGGTTAGAAACGTTTCCATCCTGGAATTTTTGGGTGTCTCTAGGCTCTGAACTAAAGGGCTGAGTGGTTTTCTGCTAAAAGGTAGTCCCTGAAGGGTTCGAACGGGAGTTGTTCACCCACTGTGGGACACATACTTGCAGAGAATTTACTCTCCTTCCCTGGTTCTAAGTCTAGAGAGAGAAGGGGAACCCAGAAACAGAGAGAGCGAGGAGGCTCCGCCCCGCGGCCGCTCGAAGCATCCGTTGTGCTGGCCGCCTCGCGGAGGAGCTGCTCGTCCGCAAGCACCGTGCCACCACCGCCTTACCTCGACTCGCCTACAACCCGAGCTTCCGCGACCACCTCCTTTGCTGCCACCGTCTCTGCTCGACGTCGCTCACCTGACGCTAGCCGAGCCACTGCACTCCTCCTGTCGCCCTCCAAGCCCGACGCCGTTCGAGATCCTGCTGTCCAACTCCCTGCACTCGACGCCGTTGCTGCCGACGCCAGCAGCCGCAGCACCCATCACCGCTGCTCCCGACTCCAGCAAGCCGAGACTAGAAGGATAGGGAGGACGAACTCGGAGCCTCTCAAATCCGAAGATCCGAGGCAGGGGAGTCAGCCAAAGGCCCAGATCTGGGAGTAGATCGAGCTCTGTCGCATCACCAGGCCGGCCGCCACCGCCGTCCAACTCCAAATGCTGTCCGAGCCTCGCCGCCTCAACCCGACGCCGTTCGAGCCCCATCGCTATTGCTTGAGCCGCTTCAGCCTCTGTTGCCTTCGTCGCCAACGCCGATGGCCATGACCTAGCGTCGACGCTCGCCTCTACCTGTGCCACCACCGGAGCTCCCCTCAACCGTGAGCCTATCTCGCCTGCGACCTCTGCCAGACACCGCGTCGCCGTTCTGCCAGCTGCCATCGCGCTTTGCCTCACCTGCAATCCGCAAGATCTCGACGAAGCTGCTGTTGCCCCTTCTCTGTCGGTGATCTGCTTGCCCAACGCTGTCTTCCGCCCGCGACGACTTGCTAGCGCTACTGCCTATCGCCATCACTGCCACCCATCGTGTCGCCGCCGCCATCTATGCCACCGTCCGTCGCCGCCAAGAAACCCTAGGGTTTCGGCCAAAATCGGGTCGAACGCGGGTCGCGAGCTGGGTAGGGTTTTTGAGCTATTTGGGCCGGTTTTGGGCTTTTGGGCTTAGGCTGGTGTAATGTAGGCTTGTGGGCCTGGTTTATTTTAAAAAGAGAGAAGGGGACCTCTTGGGCTGGGCCCAAGCTTCGGACCCACTTAGGCCTAAATTTTTTTATTTTATTTTTATTTTCATTTAAAAATATTAAAAATATTAAAAAAAAAAATTTCGAAAATCCAAAAAATATTAAATATTAAAAAATTTAAAAAATTTAAAATTTAAAATTTTATTTTAAAAATTAATTAAAAATATTTTTAAAAATTAAAATTTTAAAAATCCAAAAATAATGGGATTTGATTAGGAATTGCTATGTTTTGCCTATTTAGTGTAATTAGACCTTTATTTGCTCGTATATTAATTATGTCGCATGTTTAATTTGCATATCTAATTATGTTTAATTACATGTATTTAATTTTACTACAATTAGGATCTTGATAGCTATGATTGTTATTTTAATGATTGCGCACCTGCATGATCACCTTATATGTTAGTGGATATATATAAAATCAATCCAAACTGCCTATAAAAAAAATCATTTTGTTAAAATGAACAAGATTAGGACTGAAATGGTACTAATTAGTTAATTAGTGTAATCAAATCCCCGACCCTAGATTCTCTGATTGCGTAGGAAGTGTGGCATACTCCCATGCCTCACTTGGTTTCTAGCCGACCCCAATAGGCTAGTGGCGACTCCTTATTGCAAAATTTTTAAAATATCCCAATGTCACACTGGGTATGGGCTTGGGAGAGCCCGCGCCTAATTATGGGCCTTAGGCCCGTCTTTTAGGTAATACCCCTAAATCTGCTCCCTCTCCTCGAGGGTAGGTCGCGATAGCTTGGCGACTCCGCTAGGGACTTGGTTTTATACCTTAAAGGACTTAGGCCAAAAATAATCTTGTTCAAAAATATTTTTGTTTGGTAGCGAGTATTTCAGATACGCCCCTAACATTAAAAGTGTTAAATGTTTTTGCAGAATGGAGGCATAAGAGGAAGTGTTTGCTTACCTTTGTCTTGCAAGGAGGTGTAGGAATGTATGGTTTATTTTTTATGTATGAAGTGTTGTTTGCCTATAAATTGTCATGCTTGCATTTCTTGCATTGCACTACACCATGGCACACACTACCTACCGCCAGACTTGGGCCGCATATGGTCACCTAGGATGGTATTGAGGTGGATACCACTCCGACTACAACCATGTAGTACGAGTCATCCATCTCAACCCCAAAATTTCTTTCTTCACGTCTAAGGTACCCACCCCGGTTTGCAAGCGCGCGACACGAGTCTGTTCATTGACGAAGCCGAAGTCATGGGTAACACGACCTAACTGCAAGCATGTTGGTTCAGTCCTATGATCCCATGGTTCCATTTTGAGCTGGATAGAGTAGAAATCGAACCACATCCCATGTGCATGACTAAGTAATCGAAAAAAAAAAAAACAAAGACAAAGGTCAGTACCCATTGTAAGTATCATTTTCCTTTATATTTGCCCATTTTGTATTGCATTTTTATCTTGAAATTCACGGAAATCAATCGAATGCCCTCGGTGATATAAGCTTATGATTGAAAAATTGGCAATCATTTTTGACAAGTGAACATTTGAATGCAAGTTCTAAACATTTTGATTTGGCCCTGTTGAACACATGATTTTGTTTAAATTTCTAGTTATGGGCTTGAAATCGTTTTGGGAAAAAAAAAAACATTCAAGTCGCGATTATATATTGAGGCACAAAAATTGAAATTGCATTTTTAATCAAATTCTCTCCTTCTCACATTTTTGGACTGAAATACAAATCACATTTAGTGTACAAATTCCTCAAAATAGAAGTCACTTCATTTTTTTGCAAGAGTAAAATCATAAAATCAATCTCTAAAATAAAAAATAAAAAATAAAAAATCAATGCCACTTTTGCATACGAAACTTTTGGAATAAAAGTGGACAATCGATTGATGGTCGTGGATTGATTATTTAAATGATGTCTTTTTTTTTTTAATGATAAAATCTTGGCGAAATACAAAGATCCCATAGTAAGGATTATGGGGCATGTACCGTCGCCTCGATTTTGTTGTAAGAAGCGACCTCATTGATCACGTACTGACATTGTCGTCTTTTTGCAGGTTATGCATGATGCTCCTGGACATTCTCATGGTGACCACATAAAGAAGTGAATTATAAAGTTAGGACATGAGTTGATTTTTTACTTTCATCTGTGCAAGAGTTTCTTGTATTTTATCGTTGTCTTTATTCTTGTTAGGAACCATGTTTTCCATTTTGGGTTTTGATTGTAAATCCAATTGATGCTTTTGTAAATATGCAACTCATTTTTTTATGATGGAATTCAATTTCGTGAAAATCATCCAAAAAAAAAAAACTCAGAAGTGTTTTAAACGAATTTTTATGTCTACCTTCGAAATGTTTTGAAAATGAATTTGAACAAAGCTTTGCTTAAGGTTCTCTCTTCGCATGGTCGCTTTCTCGGGTAGAATGATGAGTTTATTTGAAATCAGCATCGTCTCTTTTAAAAGATAGGCTCATAGAACTTGAGGAGCGAGCATACGTCAATTTTCCATAGAGGCGGAATGAAGTTGAATTCTGTTATGGGAAGTTTCGTTATTCGCAAATGCCTTATGTGCCAAAATAGCTCATCGATCTCGTTCACTTTGCATGATGAGACAAACGAAGGGAGTTGCCAAGTATCCAAAAGGGCGAATTCGAAGGAAGAGTAAACTGTATCGATTTTAATTATCCATTTCTAATACCATTTCTAACATGATTTTCTATTCATTGTTAAGGAGACATCAAGAGTACCAAGTTTTGTAACGTTCCAACAAATGCGATGGAGCATTATTGAGTCCTATTCATCTTAAACAAAGAAAGATTCAAATGATGAAATAGAGGGGCAATATTATCCCTCCCTCCATGAGAGATACCTTGGGATGTTGATCACTCGACTTTGAAAAGGATGTATCTCGTTCCTAAACTTGATTTTCTTCAGCATAAAAAATGACATGTCCTTTTCTTTGGTACAGGACAGACTCAAACAGAACAAATGTTTGTCATATAAAGAGTGGGAGAACAACGTTTGATTTAGAGAAAAATTTCTCCTACCCACCAATGAAGTGTGCTGGAACAACATTGTCAAATTCATCAAGAATGATGTATCGTTCCTCAATTGAACCTAACTAAGAATGGAGATAACTCGTTTCATCTTACCTTCTTATAGGGTGATAAATGAAAATAAAAAGTTGCACATTAACCATAGAAGCGGCGCCTACTACCAAGGAATCAGGAAAACGTCAAACACTTAAAGATGAATGCAAGGGAAGGATATTGTCGAGTTACCAAATATCCACGGAGGTGAATCCAAGAGATGTTAGTGCCCAAAGGATGAAAGTGAATGAAGGGTAATAATGTATCATTTCCGACATTTCAATCCCTAAAGATTTTTGCACTAACATATTCTTTCACATTCTTTACAGGGTTACTGAGTCACCATGCCACAGGTAAGTACCCTTCTTCTCATTGTTTTTTTTTAAAGAAGAAAAAACAAAAACAAAAAAAAAATGAGAATTTCCATTACAAAAAAAGAACCTTTTGCGCTTTCTTAGAGACAAGCACAAAAATGAATAATTAAAAAAAAAAAAAAACTTTCTAAAAACTTTTTTAGAGCATCATTTTTATCTCAAAATTGTTTTCTCGTTTTGTGGGTTATTCATTTTGAATCAAATTCCCCTATGGAGATTGATATACTCAGATGATCTTGGTAGAGTGAAACAGAGACGTTAACTATGCCAAACAAGAAGTGCTTAGAATGAAGAAAGGTAAGCCATTTCCAAACACGTCCTTCAAACACTTTTGAGAGTTGAGTAAAAAGCAACCTCCTCTTAGGATGAATGATTCATTCGCATTGAGCGCGAAGATTAAAATAATAAAGGCATTTCCTTCATCAATTCCAAGCATTGTACTAATCTCTTGCTACCTCTTTGGACTGAATAAAGATGATCATTCAAAGTACCCCTGTAGAGAATGACCCTACATTGGGGTAGCATAGGAGGTTACGGTCGTGTTGTAGAGCGAAAGATTGAGAAAGATCCTATTACTTTCACTTGCATCAATCTTTTGGTGATAGCTTCAGAGGAATTCTCATCAGAGCTTGACTCATCCCAAGGTGAAGAAGAGCATTTCCTTCTCTACCCAAACACTGATACCCATTGCTTTAACCAATTTAGACCTGATTATTCATTTCTGAACCCCGAATGGTGATCATCTCCCTTCACTGGGGCAAGGCATAAGAATTGACCAAATATAATTGACAGTCACGAGAAAACATGAAAAGCATCTCGAAAGTCATAAAAGCTACAAAAGTTTAAAGAGCAAAAAGTTCGACAAACTAGGGGGCTTGAAAAAGCAATGTGCCTGGTAAAAGCAAGGCTAATGTCCGTCAAGAAAAAGAGCCAAAAGGCTACATCTTATGTGAAAAAAAAATTACCAAAGTCCAAGTACTTGCGTAAAAAATTATCGCAAGTGCAAAGGAAATTAGAGAAAGGAGCAAAGCTCCCGTGCAAAAATGATTAGTCAATGGACTTTCGAGATGCACTGTGTTTCAAAATTCGAATGATTCCGAAAGATTGAGTGATATGGTCATAACGCCATGATGATCACCTACTCTAAAAAAAAAAAGAAACCTTGAAATATTTAAGCCTTTTGAGCCTCTCCCGAGCCAACATTACAACCCTCTTCTGAAGTCTCTTCTGATTGGGATGGTTTGAGTGAAAATGAGAATACCACAAAGAAGCTATTGCTTGAAGAAGTGGAAGTAATTCTATCTTGTCTTATCTTCCAAGTTCTCGACTCGTAAACCCGATGAAAACAGTGACAAATGTTCCTTTATTGGCCTCAAAGCAATAATTCCTTTGTGTAAGCCCTGAGCGAGCCTATATTGCAATCCTTTCAAAAGACCTTTTTGATCGATCAGATTGTGCTCATTGCAAATGTTTCTGAAAGCCTTTGATATAGGTTATGTGAGATACCCTCAGCAACCAGTTATAACCCACATGAATGAATGAGATCGAGCAGCCATTTTATCGAGAGTGTGTGAGAAGCCCTTTCTAACTAAGAAGCTCTAATTTGGCATGCTTAATGAGCTTTTTTCATGAGTCGTAGCCATTCTGATAAGAACTTGACTCTCGGAGAATTTGATGATTTATGATATATCCCCGAGCAAGATGACAATTTTGCGCCACATGATGCTGATGGACATTGAATGTTTTTCTAAAACAGTCGGACTTAGCTTGATTAGCTTGTTCAATTAATGCTGCAATATTGCCAATACATCTCCTAATGACGTCTTTAATGACATTTGCTCAAGTTGAGTTTGATAGGATTCCTCAATGAAGCCACGCAGTTTTTGAGGGGTTAGCGGAGGCTTCCCTAAAAACCAAAGGTTCGTGGGTCTATCCTTAAACCACACGGTTCGTGGGTCTATCCTTAAACCACGCTTTTAAAATGTTCATGAGTCTATCTTTGAACTGCAATTTTCAAAAGGTTCATGGTCAACTTTAAACCATGTCATCTACAAAGGTTCATTAGTTTTCCTTAAATCAAGTATTTCAAATCCGATCGAAACCCGTTGTTACACGGTGAGACCTCATTCCCTTCTTCCTATGACATGTTGTGCTTTGTAGCTCGGAGAGCTTTGTAGCCCGGAGTCCTTCTTATGACACAGTGTGCTTTGTAGCCCTGAGAGCTTTTGTAACCCGGAGAGCTTTGTAGCCCAGAGTTCGGTCGAAACCTGTTGTTACACGGTGAGACCTCATTCCATTTTTCCTATGACACAGAGTGCTTTGTAGCCCGGAAAGCTTTTGTAGCCCGGAGAGCTTTGTATCCCGAAGTCCTTCTTACTATGACACGGTGTGTTTTGTAGCCCAGAGAGCTTTTGTAACCTGGAGAGCTTTGTAGCCCAAATTCCTTCTTCCTATGACACGGTGTGCTTTGTAGCCCAGAGTCCTTCTTCCTATGACATGGTGTGCTTTGTAGCCTAGAGAGCTTTTGTAGCCCGGAGAGCTTTGTAGCCCGGAGTCCTTCTTCCTATGACACGGTGAGTTTTGTAGTCCGGAGAGCTTTTGTAGCCCGGAGAGCTTTATAGCCCGGAGTCCTTCTTATGACATGGTGTGCTTTGTAGCCTGGAGAGCTTTTGTAGCCCGGAGAGCTTTGTAAGCCGGAGTCCTTCTTCTTATGACACAGCATGCTTCTGTAAGCCGGAGTCTTTCTTCCTCTTATTGACAAGATGCGCTTCCATAGTTATGAGTTCTTTCCGTCGACCTGATACGTGCCTATGGACTTGGGTCTCTCTATCGCCAAAATAATTTAGGTGTCTTTTGTCTTTGAATGGAGCCTCTTCGAGCTCCCATTCAAAGAATGGCAACTGTTGACACCTAAATTTTACAATTTTATTTAGGACTTAATCATGTACAAAGTTAGGAATTAGTCACTAAAAACAAAAAAAAAATACAAAAAAAATACAAAAAACAAAACAAACAACAAAACAAAACAAAAACAAAAACAACAAAAAAGAAGAAGAAAGAAAATGTGGAAGGGGTCAGGCCGGCCCATGCCGCCTTCTCCCTCCTCCATCTTCACATGTGAAACCCTAGCAATTGAAAAAGAAAAAAAACAGAAACACACGGAGAGAGAACGGGGTCTGGGGGGAGGAGAAAAAACCGAGGGACAGAGAGAGAAGGGGAACCCAGAAACAGAGAGAGAGAGAGAGAGAGAGAGAGGCGGCTTCGCCCCACGGTCGCTCGAAGCATTCGCTGTGCCGGCCGCCTCACGGTGGAGCCGCTCGTCCGCAAGCACCGCGCCACCACCGCCTTGCCCCAACTCGCTTGCAGCCCGAGCTTTCGCAACCGCCTCCTTTGTTGCCACCGTCTTTGCTCAACGCCGCTCACCCAACGCCAGCTGAGCCACCGCACTCCTCCTGCTGCCCTCCAAGCCTGACGCCGTTCAAGATCCTGCCGTCCGACTCCCTGCACCCGACGCCATTGCTGTCGATGCCAGCAGCCGCAACACCCCTCGCCGCTACTCCCAATGCCGAGCCGACCGAGACTAGAGGGAGAGGGAGGATGAACTTGGAGCCTTTCAGATCCGAAGATCCGAGGCAGGGAGTCGGCCAAAGGCCTAAATCTAGGAGTAGAACGAGCTCCGCTGCATCACCAAGCCGGTTGCCACCGATGTCTAGCTCCAGTCGTCGTCCAAGCCTCGTCGCCTCAACCCGATGTCGTTCGAGCCCCCTCGCTGCTGCCCGAGCCGCTTCAACCTCTGCTACCTCTATTGCCAACGCCGGTAGTCGTGACCTAGCATCGACGCTCGCCTCTAACTGCGCCACCGCCGGAGCTCCCCTCAACCGCGACCCCATCTTGCCTGCGACCTTTGCCGAACGCCGCGTCGCCGTTCCGCCAGCTGCCGTCGTGCTCCGCCTCACTTGCAACCCGCGAGATCCTGATGAAGCTGCTGCTTCCCTTGCTCTGCCCGTGATCTGTTCGCTCGACGCCGCTCCTCTGCCTGCAACAACTCACCAGTGCTGCTGCCTATTGCCGTTGCTACCACTCGTTGTGTCGCCGCCGCCGTCCATGCCACCGTCCATCGCTGCCGTCACTAACGCCACCAAGAAACTGTAGGGTTTCGGCCAAAATTGAGTCGAACGCGAGTCATGAGCCGAGTAGGGTTTTTGAGCTATTTGGGCCAGTTTTGGGTTTTTGGGCTTAGGCTGGTGTAGTGTGAGTTTGTGGGCCTGGTTTGTTTTAAAAAGAGAGAAAGGGACCTCTTGGGCTGGACCCAAGCTTCGGGCCCACTTAGGCTGAATTTTTTTTTTTTTACTTTATTTTATTTTCATTTAAAAAAATAAAAAATATTTAAAAAAACAATTTCGAAAATCCAAAGAATATTAAATATTTAAAAAATTTTAAAAATTAATTATTTTTTATAAAAAAATTAATTAAAAATATTTTTAAAAAATAAAAAAATTTAAAATCCAAAAATAATGGGATTTGGTTAGGAATTGCTATGTTTTGCCTTTTTAGTGTAATTAGACCTTTATTTGCTCGTATATTAATTATGTTGCATGTTTAATTTGTATATCTAATTATGTTTAATTACATGTATTTAATTTTACTGCAATTAGGATCTTGATAGCTATGATTGTTATTTTAATGATTGCACACCTGCATGATCACATTATATATTAGTGAATATATATAAAATCAATCCAAACTGCCTATAAAAAAAAATCATTTTGTTAAAATGAACAAGATTAGGTACCGAAATGGCACTAATTAGTTAATTAGTGTAATCAAGTCCCAAACCCTAGATTCTTTGGTTGCGTAGGAAGTGTGGCATTACTCCCGTGCCTCACTTGGTTTCTAGCCGACCCCAATAGGCTAGTGTCGACTCCTTATTGCAAAATTTTTAAAATATCCCAATGTCACGTTGGATATGGGCTTGGGAGAGCCCACACCTAATCATGGGCCTTAGGCCTGTCCTTTAGGTAATACCCCTAAACCTGCTCCCTCCCCCCGAGGGTAGGTCGCGACACAAGGCAAGCCAACAAAGGGCGTAAGGAAGTGGTGTTTGAACCTGGCGATTGGGTTTAGGTTCATATGCGCAAGGAGCGATTTCCTGAGCAGCGACATTCTAAGTTATTGCCGCGAGGGGATCGACCATTCATGGTGTTGGAAAGAGTTAACAATAATGCCTATAAGCTTGATCTTCCAAGTAAGTATGATGTTAGTGCTACATTTAATGTTACTGACTTAACTCTTTTTGATGCAAGTAATGATTTGAGAGAAAATCCTTTGCATGGGGGAGGGAATGATGTGGGCATCGAGCCATATCGAGTAGGAGGTGCTAGGGACCCATTGTCTATTCCTACTAGTTTGATTACTCGAGCACATGCCAAGCAATTCAAGCAAGTTGTTAGCATCATGGTTCATGATCTTCGGCGTGAAGATGACCTTGGATCGAATCTTGAAGAATCTTGGAAATCTTAGCATAATTTGATTATCTGGTCACCAAATATTTGACCAAGTTAATATATATATATATATATATATATATATATATATATCTTCTTGTTTAGGCATATTCTAGAATATGATGCATTAGATTTCTATGGTTGGTTTTAGAGTTTGTGTGGCGGCTAGAAAGCCTATATAAAGGATTTGCCAAATTTCTTTGGGGACAGATATATTTTATTTTTGAGGAAAAGAATTGAGAGGTTTTCTTTTACTGTTCTTTTGAAGAGTTGACCTTATCAAGATTCTCTTGTCGCGGTCGATTTGACTTATCGAGCGAGATAGCGAATTTTTTCGCTCGTGACGTCTATAACGTTGGTTGGTTGACACACGTTTGTCAACATGTCACGTTCATACCGAGGTTGCCAATCACGGGTTTGATTGGAGGTTGACGTTCGCAATTCGCACCATCCGGGCCTTCGTAGAACGATATTTCCGCAACTATTCACATCAGGCGAGGCTCGCCCCCGCCGGCCACTAGCGAAGGCGAGCCTCGCCCAGCGACGGCGAGGTTGACCCCAACCTCGCCAATGGCCAGTGAGGCGGTCGTCACCAGATCTAGTGAGGCTCGACCTCACTATCACCTTGCCAACCACTAGTGAGTTTGGGGTCGACCTTGCCAACGGTCGGTGAGGCGGCCGTCGCCAGATCTGGCAACAGCAGCCTTGCCGTCGCTGGGTGAGGCTCACCTTCGCCAGTGGCCGGCGGGGGCAAGCTTTGCCAGTGGCCGGTGAAGATGACCTCGCCGACCCTCGCCTCTGGTGAGTGCCAGCTAGGCAGAGGAAGTAGAAGAACGGGAAAAAAAAAAAAATTCAAAAATTCAAAAGATAAATAAATATATATATTAAAAAATTGTCACATTAGCGTTCGCTGGCCAGTTGTCCCCGGCTGGCGTCCACATCAGCGCCAGCTGGCCGGCCAATTTTGGCTAGATGGACTAAATTGACACAATTGTAAAAAGTTTAGGACTAAATTGACCCAAAAAAAAGTTTAGGACTGAATTAACACAATTGCAATAGGTTTAGGACTTTTTTGGTAATTCTCCCATATAGAGTGAGAAGGCAATTAGATTTAATTATAATTAATGTAAACCGCAATTAACCTAATCTTAAATATATACATCTAGCAATACCGAACACCCGAGATTTCAGACTTTCAGTCAACTTTTTGCAAGAAAAATATCAACCATCATTCATCTTTCCAATCTGCTCTTCAAGTGAAGTGATGATCGTATCAATCATAAGATCATTCCTATTAATACAATTCCATAGTACACATTATATCGATCAAATATTTTTTGGCACTCTATTCAATATATGAAATATAAACCATATAATATAATTATAATGGATTGAGGATATATTCATGTGAGGAATTTCTTTATCTGTTTCTTCTCAAAATTTTCTGAACGCCCTATTTTGAAAATATTCTCGTGAGGGCAAATGCGTAAAGTAACAACAAGTAAATATTAACCTTTACCTATCCATTTTAATGGATGAAATCCACAATTTTCACTTTCCTTTGTTTTAGTTTTTTTGTTTTTTGGTATTTTTATTTTTTAGATCCGTATTCTCTAACATCAAGGATTTTTGTAACTATATTTATGGATCCAATTTCAGGTGTGCGCAGATATAAGTACCTGGTATATGGCCTTTTCTGACATTATGCATTATTTTGAGGATAAAACCCCTTAATAATATCACATTCTATTTCTTTTATTTTTCTCCCTGATTTTGAATAAAAACCCTGCTGCACGCACAAAGGAGAAGCTATTATTAGATGCCGTGGAGTAGGACGTTCGTTGTATCTGCAAAGTCATGTGTCATCGAAGTCATGAAGGATTGACAGCTGAGATTTATGACGATGGGGCAAGTTCAACATCGCTCAGCTTTATAAGGAGTCACATTTGCAGGAAGTACCCTGCCAAATTAGCAAAGCACACAAGCCATTGGTACACTATAGCAACACTTCATGACATGCATCGGAGCTTCTGGAGAACTACGTGCCTCTGCAGCTCCTCTTATTCATAGTATTACATATCACCTTTTTTTAGTTGAGCACACTAGATGCTAGTTGATTCATTCGGAACCTTCATTTGTAGTCTCTCTTTTGATTATTTTTTCTTGCTATTGCCCTTTTCGATGCACACGAAAACGGGCTTAGGGACCTTCAATTAAGAGGAGGACGGCCTTTGCGAGGTCGACCAGCAATAAGCTTCTCCACCGTGTGTGGTGGCTTTCCCTTGTGGTGTGGTGGTCTTTTGTCCTGCGGTGCTTTCCCTTCGCCAGGACTCTTATTGCGGCGATCCTCTAGGGCATGACGATGAGGAGGGTGGTCGTGGTCGCCATCATGGTCGTGGTCAGATGGTCCTTTCTCCTCCGGAGGCTTTTGCTCATCGCCCCGATGTTCGCGAGGACGTTCACGATGATCATCCTCTAGGGCATGACGATGAGGAGGATGGTCGTGGTCGCCATCATGGTCATGGTCGTGGTCGTGATTAGATGGTCCTTTCTCCTCCGGAGGCTTTCGCTCATCGCCCCTGTGTTCGCCAGGACGATCATGATGATCATCCTCTAGAAGATGTCGATGAATAGGGTGGTCATGGTTGCCATCGTGGTCGTGACCAGATGGTCCTTTCTCCTCCGGAGGCTTTCGCTCATCGCCCGTGTTCGCCAGGACGATCATGATGATCATCCTCTAGAAGATGTCGATGAATAGGGTGGTCGTGGTCGCCATCGTGGTCGTGACCAGATGGTCCTTTCTCCTCCGGAGGCTTTCGCTCATCGCCCCTGTGTTCGCCAGGACGATCATGATGATCATCCTCTAGAAGATGTCGATGAATAGGGTGGTCGTGGTCGCCATCGTGGTCGTGACCAGATGGTCCTTTCTCCTCCGGAGGCTTTCGCTCATCGCCCGTGTTCGCCAGGACGATCATGATGATCATCCTCTAGAAGATGTCGATGAATAGGGTGGTCGTGGTCGCCATCACGGTCGTGACCAGATGGTCCTTTCTCCTCCGGAGGCTTTCGCTCATCGCCCTTGTGTTCGCCAAGATGTTCACCATGATCATCCTCTAGGGCATGACGATGAGGAGGGTGGTCGTGGTCACCATCATGGCCGTGGTCGTGGTCATGATCGTGATCGGATGGTCCTTTCTGCTTCGGAGGCTTTCGCTCATCGCCCCCGTGTTCACCAGGATGTTCACGACGATCTTCCTATAGGGCATGACGAGGAGGAGGGTGGCTGTGGTCGCCATCATGGACATGGCCATGGTCGTGATCATGATCAGATGGTCCTTTCTCCTCTGGAGGCTTTCGCTTATCGCTCTCGTGTTCGCCAGGACGTTCATGACGATCATCCTCTAGGGCATGACGATGAGGAGGATGGTCATGATCATCACCGTGACCGTGGTCGCGATGTGATGGCCCTTTCTCCTCTGGCGACTCTCGCTCATCGCCCCAGTATGAGGAGAGACGGGCATCGGTGGTGGCGGCGGCAACAAGAACCACCACTCCAAGGAGGACTAGGAAGTATGTGAGGCGAGACATGTCTTGGGTTTTGGAGTGGAGGTTAGGAGTGAAGGCAAGCTCTTATTTATAAGGTCATAAAGCTCACAACGGCGTGAGAAAATGAAATGCCATAAGGCTAATGCCCCAAATATTTTATAGGAACTAACTTTATGACAAGATATACTAAGGTTATATCATCCAAATCCGAGGCCCGCAACTTGGATTTCCCTTTGCTGTGGACCACCGGATTGAAATATATAATTTACTAAGCTAACACGGAATTCTTTTATCTTTACATTACATGACTCAACATTCATGTGGGAGATTATGGGATAAAGAATGACCATAACATGTAGGTAGTGCATCTCGCTCGAGAGCCCATGTCGACATGGTGTGAACCTCGTGTGTTAATACAAGCCGAAAATGTAATGTGGAAAAACAGTCAGCCCCGTGGACACCTAATTTGCACCACCAAAATGACAAGAACAATGATTGAAGATGCGATGAAGCAATTTTAAGTTCAAGAGTCAAGTGTGCATTTCTATCTTTTCACCTTAGAATTCTTCAATTCCTATATGTTGGCCACCGCAGAATTTTCTTCCTTCTTTTCTTTTCTCCCATAAATAAGCATTATTGAATCTCCCGACAGACATAAACAAAAGTCACTGTGCATGTATGCCTGTGTCACGGCAGTAATTGTTCAAAATATTCTAAAATCTTTTGAACGACGATCAATTCAACCATACATTTTTAAATTTGGTCATTTAAATCTTAAACTTTTTGACATTTGCCAATACAGTCCTTTTGGCCAAATTTAATTAATAATCACTGATGTGGATGCCAGCTCTTTTTTTCTTTTTTTCCCTTTCATTTTTCATTTTTCTCACTTCCTTATTTCCCTCTGCTAGGGCCTCAATGATGTTCGACAGAGGTCATCGGCATAAGGCAAGGGCTACAAGGGCCACAATGGCCTTGTTGGATCCAAATGAGGCCATGACGCCCTCACCTTGCCCAAATCCGATGAGAGGATGTAGCCCTCGCCTGTGGTTGGCGACCAAAAGAGAGAAACAAGGAAAAAAGAAAAAAAGAATTTTTTTTCACAAATTACAAAAATCGTCTACATCAATGACAACCGTGCTATGTGAATTGACTAATAATCAAATCGCTACGTGAGAGATTTTCAACTAAAATCGGCAAAAAGGTTTATAACTAAAATGAGTAAATTGAAAAGTATATAATTGAATTGACCGCCATACAATAGATTCATGACTTTTTAGATGATTTTCCCATGGGTCATGATCAACAGATGTGCCAGCTGGAGCTTTGCTTTTAAAATTCAAGTAAGTGCGCCTTTTTGTGTAGATTAGCAGCCGGTGATAGAAAGAGGCGCGCCCACCCGTTAGTGCTTACTGAGTGTTTTACCATCTTCTCTAATCATTTATTTTTCTTAATCTTTCGGTCATGGATAACTATCGCACAGGACCCATAGAGAATCCGGATCCCGCTCTCTCTTTTGCCTTCCTTTAAGAACCTGTGGACTTCTTTCTTTCCTATTAGGATATCAATCTTGCTTGTTCCTTCTTAGTTTGCCCTAAAAGCTTCACCTTGTGGGTGTTTAAATTTAGGTTTTGTTAATAAGGGTCGGTAGTGCACTTGATTCCCAAGTATGGAAAGTCGGTCATTTTAAATAAACTGTCACTCCTCGTGCCATGTACAATCAATGCATTCTAAATGACGGTTTTTTCAGTGCTTCAAAGTTACTCATTAACAGACCCTTAAATTAAAGCAATAAACTGTTGGAGGAGAAATAGTCATTGGACAAGAGCATGGAATTCAACAAGCGCATAGAATTTAGATCAACATTCGAGAATTCAAGATGGCTTAATATATGATGGAGTTTAACTGTAACAGTTGTTCATGCATTCAAATTTTTTTAGTTTATACAGAGATAATCATTCAAAAGGTCATAAATCTATCATACGGCAACCAAATTTAGTCCTAAATTTATCAATTTGTCCAATTTAATTCTCCACCTAATTTGTCAATATAGTCATTCCCAACAATTTTGATTGAAAATTATTAACATGGACATCGTCTAACGTGGAACGACGAGTATTGATAAAGACTGTTCAATTTTTACAATCTTGCCAAATATGCTGAAATGGGATTTTTGCATGTCTTGGGATCCAAGGATCATAAAATTTCACCACAGCCACAATGCCACACCAGAGCATGGTCGATCACCGATAAAACTTGCAATCCGGCCCTCTCCCGCCCTCCCTCCCTCCCTCCCTCCCTCTCTCTCACATATTCACACATGCTCGTGTGCGGACAAGCACACCGGCAAGTCGTAACAGCATCTGTGGTCCATGAGAGCACGGATACCAGGGCTACGTGGGAAAAAGTTCATAGACAAGAAATGCAGCATGCGCTTCTTCTGTTCTATTCAACCATAAAAAAAAAAAGTTCTTGGGGAGGCAACTTGCATTAAAATGACAGTCAATTTTCTTTTCCCCCTTTCAAGGACATAAGAGTCTAGAATCCTTGTAAAGCATCCAAGAAAACCAAGCATATATACTTAAAACCATCCGAAGGGGAAAAAGATGCTTACAGAAAGAGAAGAATCAGAACAAATGATTTTATCATGACATATATAATCCATGTCAATTCAGGAGAGACTGAGATCATCATAATAATTTACATGTGATCCAACCATCATTAGGGAAATTCAAATGCAGTTAATACCTTGTCTCTGTATTTCATTCCACATGTGAAAAACCGCCACCACCTTCAGCCTTCGTCCTACACATAGTGAGGCATGCACGGATGGTGAAAATAGTGAAAGAAACCTGATGCATGTGCGCTTTTGCTAGGCTACAAATATGTCAAACATAATCAGCTAGGAGCACATCAGTCGAATACCGAACTAGAGGATACACAACCCCAAATGCCTACGGTCCTTGTAATGCAAGCAGCCCTAGAATTGGTACATATCATGGCATGCATTATGGCTTTTGAGGGAAGGCTATCAAATAAATTTCCAAAACTTTAATCGACTTGTAAAACCACCTCTTAGTTTCGAACAAGTAACACTCCATGCCATCAGAGATGTTCAACACCATGTTCGTGCTTTCTAGAAGCTAATAGCCAACAGGTACTTCCAGCAGTGAAGTACTCGCAGTTATGGCCTCAATCCAAATAAAGTAATGAATAAAATTTCTTTTTTCATTAAGATCTTATTCAAACCAAGGAGCAGTAGAAAAATTTTGTGGAGATGAGCTAGGAAGAGGAAGACTTACTTATGATCAGAAGGATTCGGCATCAATTCATATACGATGGTAGCAACGACGTCCCTCTTCAACTGTTTAATCACAGTCCAGCGCATGTGTCAGTTAAAGAGCACCAAGACAATTCATGAAACCAAGCTGCCTAGGATATTACCTGAGTAGCTTCGCCTTTAAAGCCAATGTAATGTATCTGGCTCGCGTCACCCCCAAAGTTGTCAGGAAAATGTAACGTAATGTTGCCCACACTTTGAAATTTTGAGTACCTAAGATCGAAATCAAAATGTGTAAGAAAATCTAATGCATTTTCAGTGTTTTTCTTATGAGTCCTCCCTCTTAGAATGGCCATGTCCCAACAAAACTCTAATTTTTCCCCCTATTTATTTGCATTCATGTTTCATGGAAGTTGGTAGTGTGCCAAGTAGAAACGAACATAAAACAATTACCGAGTCTGATATTCCAGCATTCCTTGCGTATTTTCAGCCAAATCCCATTCCTTCAAATAAAACCACCAGATTATTATATGATAGCCATAAACACAGCCAATGACCCTAGAGATCAGCTATGAAAAGTACCTGGACAGCTTGCATACTCTGGGCATCTGAAAAGTCAATGCCCTCTCTATTGATAAACCTGATTGAGACCACATTTACTTAGCCTAGAAATCAATGAGAATATAAACATACGCAAGAAAACCGTAAGAAACAAATATCACTGAACGGAAAGTGGAAAGTACTAGTACAACAAAGTGCAAGCAGCTACTTCAAGTTAAAATTCCAAAATTGAAAAAAATTGACTTGCACCAAACACATAATTGTGGAATCGAACTTACGCCCTCATCTTTGATGGACTTGATCCATCTGCACCACCCACAATTGAAATACTCTTGATCTTGACATCCGAAGTAAATCTATTTACAACCGATTGAATGTGATTAGAAAGACAGATGAACCCTTCAACCAAGAAGAACAGCACATTTGTACCAAGCAAAAAAACACATGCACACTCATGAAAGGGGGAGGAAGAGAGGGAGAGAGGGAGAGAGACAGACAGACAGAGACTGTATCTCCAGCACAGAGAGAAAAACAGCCAGTTCTCTATGAATTTTTCTTCTAAATTATGAACTTGCAAAGATAGAGTTGTGATTGTAACTATTTAAGCCATAAAAAGTTGAGGACATCCAAGAAAATGCAAAAAGGAAAAAGAGAAACAAGGCAAGTTCTTTATGTGTTTTCTTCTAAATTTTGAACTTCCAACAATAGAGTTGTTGAAGACATCCAAGAAAATGCAACAAGGAAACGACAGGGAGTTTAGCCGCAATTATAAATAAGAATTGCAAGTCTTTGAGACATACTTGACACTTGCAAACAGTGACAAAGATTTTACAAAAAAAATGATGTATCAGGAATCAGTGATTTGCCTCTGTATATTGAAACATATCCATCATTACA
Organism: Eucalyptus microcorys; assembly: GCA_014182515.1. Classification (NCBI taxonomy): domain Eukaryota; kingdom Viridiplantae; phylum Streptophyta; class Magnoliopsida; order Myrtales; family Myrtaceae; genus Eucalyptus; species Eucalyptus microcorys. The sequence continues at coordinate 30,471,828 of CM024569.1, forward strand.
AGTCTGATTTGGGCAAGGTTATACCCAACCCTGCCAATCTTGAAGGAAAAAAAGAAAATGACAGGGCCAGCTCTGCAACAGATCCTGGTGGTAATGACACCATAAATCTTCAAGAATACAATGGATATTGCAGAAAGGTTCTATGTAGATTGATGATGACTTACTTCTACACGCACAGGTAATTTCTACCCACAGGCTGTGCGCCAAAGAATGAAGTAATCTTCATCCCCAGTTACATAAATGAAAAACAAAAACCAAAACCAACATAAAGGAAATGCAAACCAAAGCAAAAGCACTGGAAGTCCACCATGCTTCCCACATAAGAGGTTCAGTAAAACATCTGGAAGTCCTTTTGAAAGGAAAGAGTATGGACTATTTGCATATTCAATGTATTATCCCACAAAGTTGACGAACAAAGACATTACATTGAATGCATAACCCAATCAGCAACTCAGAGCAGACTGCTAATACACAATTCAACATGTAACAGAGACTACAGATTTGGGCCCCCATAAACTTACGGAATGAAAACAAGTAACTCAGGATCACCATCATTGCTTTCCAAGTAGCCCTGTTACAGTATCCACACATAAATAATGAAGAAGAAATAATACAAATTAAACAGCTATCATAAAACGTGAATACCACATCATAAAGAAGTGGCAGGGAGAGGAGGTTGTTTGAGGGATAAGACCCGACAACTCTAAACATTAACCCTGAAACAGATTCCACAGACATACAGACATGACTCATTAATCAGCAGCTATTTGAGATTGCCACAAACTGCACTTGTATAAGGACACATAAGTGCCAACCAAGTACCTGGAAGATCACTAGCCAATTGTAATGATCAAGCAGATCAACCTGATTATAAGTACAAGTACAGGGCTTAAACTGATCAAATATGAAAAGGAGAGAGGTTCGAATGTCAATGTTTCATTCAGAACTTGATGAATGAAATATGCCTAGAAAGCAGACAGGTAATTGATTTTGAAGCCAATTTAGCAATGTCTCATGCACAAAACAGCTTCAAGACAATCAACTAAACCATGATATCTTACATTTTTTTTATGTCACCCAATATATCATTAACCACTATCCTGATTTATCAGAAAGACTGACCAGCAGTTCCTGCAGAAGCATTATCATGAATCCATTGTTTGAAGTACTTTATCTTTGACCAACAAAACCAGGTACAAGAAATGTCTACCAGAGTCAACATTTATTTTAGCAAAACATAGCGTAGTCATCCTAGTACCACCACGGATCATAAATTGGTGTAGAATGGGCACCCTAAGCTTGTTGATATCTATTTCTAAAATTGTTATGAAGTTCTAGGAGTAACTGCTAAGTTGCAATATACAGGCATTAAGATAGTAAGATTTGTATGATTATATATTTTCTGGTTAGAGGGAGTACTCTAACAAAACCTTTTCCAAACATTGTCCAAGTACAAAAGTAATAAAACTCTATCTATAAATGTGCATAAATTACAGAGGAAATACAGTGGTAGAACAACAATTTACCTCAGAAGAATTCAAGCGATGCTCCCAAGCTTTAAACACTGACTTCACGCTTCCTGGAACAGCCTCATTTAGTGCCGATACCTAAACAATCCACAATCATTATGAGCACAAGACCTAAACATGGAGACTTCCCTCTTATTCCGACGACATTTCCAACAAGCTGTTAATAGTTTCCAACTAGCAAACAACAATTCCACCAAGATATACAGGGTTTAGAGACTGCATCGTTGGTGCAGAAAATTGACATCGATCAACTCTATCTCTTACACTACTCAACTTTAGTTAACAAGGGAGCTTGCAAAAAAAAACAACATATTCATTCTTAGACTCTCTTATTAATCAAGCCGTTAAGATAGTATGAAATGATCACATCGAATTTATTCTCCTGGCATGAAGCCCTCTTTGTGCAATAAACCACCCCAAGCCTTGCGACTCATACTCATTACATAACTTCCTAAGCGCATTAGTTACTTTTTTCAACCCCCTCGAACGAGTTTCAAGAACAAGTAGTACTTCCAATTCTTCAACCTAGAGGTCAAACATCTCATAAAAGCACACTAAAATGTGATTCTTGTACTGAATTTTTCTAAATTCGGTGAAGCATGAGGCATTGGCGGAGACATCGTTGAGAAGCAATCTCCAACTCTGATGAGACAAGTCTTGCTCGGTCCACTTGCTAATGGCCAATCTCCCTACAAGCACTAAGCCTTCAGTTTGATGCACACATTTCTCCTTCCCACATTAACCTAACTATAAAACAAAACGTCCCCCATGATTTTGAAAGCATTCCAGAAGGAAGAAATTCGGATATCATCACCAACAAGTACAAGAGGCACCGACTTTTCAAGTGAAAAATTGATCCATATTCGGAAAATGTATTGTCATGTGTATCACATTCCATCATAATAGGCCCGAAAAATTCCTTAGCTCCACAGAGACATAATATCATCGACGTCTACTGATTCTTTCGAGTCTCTTAAGAAGACGATACGATCAGCCAAAAGGATCGAAACTTCAAAGCAACTCCCCACAACAAAAGGGAAAATACTTGTCAAAGTTGGCATGATTTAGGCACTATGACGTGCCAGAAGCCACACGGCAGAGAAAACCCATCAGCCAAGAGAGGTTCCGACAGCAATTAAACACGGGACATCTGCAGTGAGCATACGCATAACACCAATCTATCGCCAAACCGAAGATGACCCAATTCACAAGATAGCATAATCTCCCAATAATCTAACCGTAATCGCAACAAGATCACAGACAAAACATAAGATGCATGCGGGCCAATCTGGAATCGAACAAGCAAAAGGAGAAAGAACGATGGGGGGGCACCTTGGAGAGGTCGATGTGCTTGTAGAGGGACCAATTGGAGGAACAGTCGTGGTCTTCGCAGCTGTGGTCGTGCATACACGCCATTTTCCCTTCGAATTAAGTGATTGCTCGCGGAATTTGCTTCTGGGTCTTCCTCCCCTTCCAATTTAGCGATAGCCCGCACGAGGTTGCTTCGTCCACGGAGGGGAGACAAGGTCCGATTCCGAGCGTGCGTTCGTGGGTCGTCCGCTAAAGCTGAGGTTCCGTCCACGGCTCGCCACCGATCCGCCGCGCCGGCTGGGCCTTTTGGGCTCGCAGCGACTTTCGCGTTCTTTTTCGAATAGTGTAAAGTTAGGCATTTTCAATGGGATAACGACGGCGAGAGTTTGGAGAATTTGGGTTGATCCATTCATCATAGTCCTAATGACGTCGTTTTCCAATTTTGAAGTCCTAAAACTTGCCACTATTTTTAATGTCAGCTATCCTGCTAATTCCGTCCATTTTTCTTGCACGGAAAATTCCAATGACCTCTTTGTTTTTTATTAGTTTTCATTTTATTTTTTGAACTAAGAGCGTTGATGTTGTGCTAAAGAACCATCCCATTAAAGGAATATTAAACATTCCAAAAAGAAAAATGGCAATACGTAAATAGAGTGACTGAAAGGCAGTGATGAACACTAGCCCCTTTTGTCATCACGATGGTTAGAGACCCTCGCTGGGTTACTGACTAGGGCTGTTGCCCTCACCACAAGCAAACGCTTGGTAGCCCTTGCAGCTGCCATAATTGGGATCTTGCTCAATCATGGCTAGGGCCCTTGTAGCCATCACCTAGCTAGGGCCAACTCATGCCGAGGGCAATAAAGGAGATGATGCTACGATCTCCCTTGTTGTACCCTAAGAAGCATTGATACTAACACACGACATGACACGATACGGCATGTCGACACGTCATTTCTAAAAAAATAGAGAATTTTGACACGTTTGGACATGTCGTACATTAAATATATATTCTTATATATATAATAAATTATCATTTTTATGATTATTTCAATCAAATTAATTTGAATAAATTCATAAATAAATAAATAATTAAAAAAACCTAGAATGAATATACACTAAAAACATTAATCCGTCATTTATTAACATCATTCATTGTTTCTATTCATAAGACTTGGATAAAAAACAAGTAATCCATATTCTGGACTTGCATGCTAAATATGTTGGAAGAGGAGAAAAAAAAAACTTAAGGGGTGAATTGTGTATCACAGCAAGTGGGAGTCAAAAGAGAATAAAATACTATGTTTTTCTTTTTTCTCCATTTATTATTTTTATTATTGTGTTTTATTTTTTCACACATATATTTTGACCTCTCATTTATTTAATTTTTAAAATTGACCTCGATATCGAAATCACGTGTTAGAAACTCATATGTTAGAATTTCGACTCGAGTGTCAGAGAATGTCGGGAAAGTTGACTAGGTGTCGGATTTTTCGACATGTGTTGACCAAGTGTTGAAGAGTGTTCGAGAGTGTCGAACACATGTCAAAGTATCCGACACGACACGAAGGCTCTTGGAGAGTGTCGGTGCTTCATAGGTCGTACCCGCCTACCCAATCCTTCTCTCCTTTCTTTATTAATTTCCCCTTTATTTTTTATTCTCAATATTTGAATTTAATGGAAAATGACATCATTTTTGTGTTAACAAACATCGCTTTGTACTTTAACAACCTTTACTAGTAAACAACAACACGCGTGCAAAAGAATAACGAAAAGAGTGGGGTCGAATTTTCCATCCACTAAAAGCTAACAGGAAAATTAATGTGAAGGATGCAACTAATTTTATAATTTAAATACATGAAATTCATATAAGTTTTGAGGACTCTCGTTACCATTGCTACTATTTCCTTGAGCTGGAAAACAAATTATATACCTGTTTTTGGGAGCAGAAAAACAAACTTAATTTGTTCAGAAAATGATAGTAGTGGCCAGAATAAATAAGACAATAAGAAAAAGGAAATGCCCGGGAGCATTGATCAATATCGCAAAGCGGACGAGAAAGTCAAAAGCAAAAATACCATTTGAGGAAAAATAAAATATTCACGATCGACTGTGAGGAAAGGCCCCTAAAGCTTCTAATCCATGTAAAAGAAATTATAGAATTTCGAGCAAAATTCCTGTCTTGCCCCTTCCGACATAAAAATTTACATAACCCATATCTTGCCATCCGCCACGTGGAACCCACTTATCTCGTGAAACAGCAATATAAGAGGGCAAGATCGTCAATTAACGTGCACCATTAGAATTCTCATCCGTGGCGTTCGAAAGGGGCGCGTGTACGCAGTACTTAAAGTATAAATTCTTCATTCGTTTTGGGAAATGATTATTCATTTCCTATATTCCTAAAGAGAAATGAGTAGGGAATGGTGCTGTTATTTCAGAAAATGAAAGGTGCAATGTCACGATAAGTATCAAAGATAGATAATGGAAGACTCATCAGTGACAAAAATTTAAGGTAAATATCTAGAGCATATCTAAGTAGACTCAAAATTTTTAAATTACAATATTTAAAATAGCAAATATTATTTTCTAGTCAGAGAAAAGATTTAGTGGATATTATTCCCAAATAAAAGAAACTTAATAACACAAAAAGAAACTTTATATGGAATTCGACTGAAAATCCTTTCTTTTTATTTGAACTTTAGTTTTGACTCATGTGATCCTAAAATTGATCTTGTACTGTTTTAGGTTCTTACATATCTTCATCTACAAGTTAAGAATCAATGGGTAATTTTTTGTCTACTAATTTATAATTAATGATTTCTTTTTAGTTAGTGATTAAGTTTTTCTACCTGTGATTTGTGGAGTATTTAATTTGTTTTTCTATCCTTTATATTTAAAAATTCCTCTTAATGAGATTTGTGAGAGTTTCCTTTTTAAATAAGTGCTTCTTAGGCCTTTTTAAATCCTATAATCTAATCATAATTTAAGATAATAAAATATAAAGCAATAGGAAGTCAAAAAAAAAAAAAAATTGAAACTGGTGGAACCTTTCTCCCAATTTCCTCCATAAACATGCGCGGCTAAAATTCGACGGTTCCTACCGTCACAAAAGCCCCACGGTTAGCTAGCTGGGCTCATTTCTAAAGCAAATATTTTAGGACGTGGTCCGATGGCTCCTCTATAGTAATGGAGTATAAAAATACGTTGCGTCCGATGGATCCTCCGATCAATGCTACCTATGCGGCACCATCTAGCAAATGCGAAATTTCAAGGTGTTTTGAGTAAAAATATATCGAAACGCTTTTTGTCAGTCGAGAGTCGATGGTAACATTGGAGAAGCATAGGATTACACGCGATAATCTACATTGTCCGAGGTCTAGTCGATGCACCAAGCGTACAACCGACACAAAGCAAAAGAGCCGACTCCAAGACAGAACATAGCTAAAAGACGAGGCAGAGAACGAGAGAGTAGCGATACAAGACTGTCCATTCAGTAAGACTTGAGAGATTGCACTGACAGTGTACATATAGTCGGATCAGCACGGCTATTATTCGTAATGCATAACGAGCACATGCAAGGACACATCATCTACGGCACGCTCAGTTCTCGGTGGGAGGCTTGTGCGGCGGCTTCTCTCCCTTCCCCTTCTTCGGCTCCTCCCCTTTCTTCGGTGGCTCATGCTCGGGGAACGGCTTCTTCGCATCCTCTTCCACCTCCTCTATGAGAATGTGCCCCTCGTGCGGTGGCTTGCCTCCCTTCCCTTTCTTCGGCTCCTTGCCTTTCTTGGGCGGCTTCGCGTCCTCTTCCACCTCCTCTGCAAGAATGTGCCCCTCGTGCGGTGGCTTGCCTCCCTTCCCTTTCTTCGGCGGCTTCGCGTCCTCTTCCACCTCCTCTGCGAGAATGTGCCCCTCGTGCGGTGGCTTGCCTCCCTTCCCTTTCTCCGGCCGCTTTGCGTCCTCTTCCACCTCCTCTACGAGAATGTGCCCCTCGTGCGGTGGCTTGCCCCCCTTTTTCTTTGGTGGCTTCACGTCCTCTTCCACTTCCTCTGTGAGAATGTGCCCCTCGTGCGGTGGCTTGCCTCCCTTCCCTTTCTTTGGTGGTGGCTTCTGCTTGGGGACAGGCCTCTTTGCGTCCTCTTCCACCTCCTCTACGAGAATGTGCCCCTCGTGCGGTGGCTTGCCTCCCTTCCCTTTCTCCGGCCGCTTTGCGTCCTCTTCCACCTCCTCTACGAGAATGTGCCCCTCGTGCGGTGGCTTGCCTCCCTTCCCCTTCTTTGGCTCCTCGCCTTTCTTCGGTGGCTCGTCCCCATGGAATGGCTTCTTCGAGTCATCTTCCACCTCCTCAACAAGAATGTGGCCCTCGTGGGGTGGCGGCTTCTCGCCTTTCTTTGGGGGCTTGTCCTCGGGGAACGGCTTCTTCATTTCCTCGGCGAGCATGTGGCCAGGGTGGTGGGGCGGTTTCTTGCCGGGGAACGGCTTCTTGTGGGAGTCCTCCTGTTCGGCCTCTTCAACGAGGATGTGCTCAGGAGGGTGGTGGGGGGGCTTGGGTTTGGGGAAGGGCTTTTGTGAGTCGTCAACTTGGACGTTCTCGAGGAGGCGGCGACCCCCAACAGGGGGGTGCTTGTGGGGAGGTTTGTGCCCTTTCGGTGGCTTGGGGTCGTGGCCGTCGCAGAAGACGGTGGCAGCAAAAAGCGCCGCTCCTAGGAGCAACACTAGCAAGTACTTAGAAGACATCGTTTGCTTCATTTTTGCTAGAAGAGGATGTATGAGCTGATGGTGTTGGAGTTAGAAGCGAGGGAGTGTCCCGATTTATAGTGGGTTTCGAACTTATGTCGTCGTCAGCAAGCATGTCACCCGGTCCCTCGGATTTTGCCTCTCGCCTTTGCTACGAGACAGCGCGTCGTTTAGGTCCCGTATTCTATCGGTTGCTCAAGAATGTGATAGAGTGGGGCCCGCCTTTGGATATAGGGATTTACTTTGGAGTTGAAAAGTTTGACAATCAGCCTAATGCCTAATTAACTAATCTCTCTAATTAACTGCTCCCACTGGATAGATTTGCACCGCCGGATGGCAATATGGTGGGGTCCATCTTCGGACATTGGGAGTGCGTCATCTCTCAATTCCTAGTGTCAATTCTCTTTCTTGGAAAAGCAGGAGTAGATTTACGTGCATAGCACGATGGAGTAGTAGAGGGTCTTACCTTCAATGTGAAAAGCTTTTACAATGCAACCACAGATTGAATTTATATTGGAAGGGCGGTGGTTGATATGGAACCAAAGACTTGTTTATGAGCGAATGGGCATAAAACCACGTCTTAAAAGAGAACAATACTAGATATATTAAGACCGATAAGAGGGGCATGGCGGTGATAAGTTTAATAATTCTTAAATTGAAATAAGGTAATGTTGTTCCTTTCGTATAATCCACAACCAGCTATTTGGACGCATTTCTACAAGTCCTTTTAAAACCGGTTAAGTTCATGGGATTAGACCAAAAATAATAATAATATTGGTAATACTTGCTTAGCTAATACATGGGACTAGATTACAGCAAGAGTAACAATGACATACTTATTCCCTAGTTTGATTCGCATGAAGGGATAACTATTTTGGGACCATGCCCTTTAAGGGAAAATAGTTCAAAAGTCCTAAACCTATTACACTTTTACTAATTCAATCATAAATATTTTAATTTTACCAATTAAGTTCTTATTTGTAAACCTTCTCACGTTTAGCTAATTAAGTGCATACAGCCAATTTTGGTTGAAATTTGCTAATATGGATGACAGTTGTTCTACATAACATGGCCAACGTTGACATAAATAATTTTTTTTATAATTTTTGAATTTTGAATTTTTCTTTCTTTTTCTTTACTTTTTATGGTTATTTGGATTAAGGGCAGGCAGCCCTTGTCGGCTTTGGGCGAGGGCTACGATGTCTTCACTAACTACTAGGCGAGGGTCACAATGCCCTCATGAGCCAAATCGAGGGCGAGGGCCACAATTCCCTCACCTAGTGCCAGTTTAAATAGCACTGATACTGATACACGACATACGATACAATACAACATGTCGACATATTGTTTCTAAAAAAAATTAAAGAATTTCAACATCTTAGGACCCATTGTATACTAAATGCATATTTTTTATATACATGATGAATTATCATTTTTATGATTATTTTAATCAAATTAATTTTATTCAAATTCACAAATAAATAAATAATAAAAAGAGAGCCTAGAATGAATTTACACTAAAAATATTAATCTACCATTTGTTAATATCATCCATTGTCTCAATTTGACAAATTCAACTCCTTTTCAATAATCTATAAAACTTAGAAAAAAATAAAAAAAGTAATCCATATTCGGACTTGTGTGTCAGAGCGTGTCAGAAGAGAAAAAAAAACAAACTTGGGCGGTGAATTGTGTGTTATGAGAAGTGAGAGTTAGAAGAGAAGAGAAAATTATGTTTTTCTTCTTTTCCTCTTCTTATTTTTATTTATCTTTGTTTTTACATATTTGCATTTTGATCCCTCATTTATTGAAAATTTTTGAAATTGACCCAATGCGTGTTGAAATCATATGTCATAATTCTAAACTCGCATATGGGAATTCCAAACTCATGTACCAAAGAGTGTCGGGAGAATTGACTAAATATTGGATTTTCCAACACCTATTAACAGAGTGACGGAAAATGTTGGACATGTGTCAGAGTGTCCAACATGACAAGAATGTTCCCAGATAGTGTTGGTACTTCCCAGGTGCCGGCAAGGGTCATTGGCCCTCAATCTAGAAAAAAAAAAGTAAAAGAAAGAGAAAGAAAAGATCTAAAAAAGATTATTAAAATATATATTTTTTAAAAAGTCTACACTAGCGTTGGTCATGCCATGTAGAGCGATCAGTGTCCATGTCATCAATTTCTTGCAAAAATTGACTGAATGGATTCAATTAGTAAAAAAGTGAAAGAGTTTAACTCACTTGGCAAAACTGAAAGTGTAAAACTATTTTAGCAAAATGTAATAGATTTAGGATTTTTTGGACAATTTTCTCATCATTTAATGTATTGGACTATCCAAACACGGCTGTTCAAATCCATGATAGTTTTAAAGTTGAATTTTATCTAATTAAAAAGGCCATATTTTCCTCCGTCTTCCTATATTATGTAATTTTACTATGTATATTGCTAAAGTGCAAGCAAATTAAGGATCATAAGTGAATCATAATTAAGATACGTGTCAATTATAATCATAACTTAATTTTTTTCGATATATACTTTTAAAAAAAGATAAATAGGGATCGTGTAAGCGCTATAAACTTCCTTTAAATATGGGTTATATCCATGTTTCTAAATCAGAAAATTGGTTGAAAAAAAGCTTCATCCAACAAAGATGGAGGAAGACCGGCTCATTAGTTTCAATTTTCTACATAATTCAATGTATTAATTTTGCAGGTTACCCTTAATATATCTCCCATTAATGACCCAAATACTAGTATCATGACACAATAGTAGAGGTATTTATCGAAATGATTATCACCCAGATATACGGGTTGAAAACTCAAATCATAAATTGAAAGAGTGATGCATAATGCATATATTATTGTTGCATATTTCTACATGGACTTTTCATCCCTCCCTTCGTACTTCACCTCCTAGTTATTTTCTTGATCTTTCATTGAGAATTTACAAGTTAACATAGAACACTCTTGTTTTGTTGTGAATTTTTCAGTCCAATCGCGATTTAGTCAAGTACCTTCATTAAACCACAAGCTTCCACTATACTTAATTATAAAGGATAATCCAGAGATTTTTACTTGTGGTTAGTATTGAATAAATTATCTTCGTAAAACCTATATGCCTAACCGGGCCAACCTATCATTTTAATATAAGCATATGCGTCCTAGTCATGCCAAACATGAAGAATAACGAAGCCCGTCACACTCAACCCAACGAGCCTTCGTGACATTGGGCAAGTTTCACTGTTCAAATTGATGGCCTGATGAATGGAAAGCATGTGAGCCTTTGAGATTTTGGCCAGCTGGGTCCAGGTTGAGAGAGAGAGAGAGAGAGATTTTGCGGCGTCTTTTCTCGGTTTCCCATTTTGAGATGGTGACCCTTTGATTTGATACGTACATAAAACGTGGAGGCATTAGAGACGATGAGAAAAGGGCCCCCTAGTCATTATTGTCTTGTCTATTCTTTTCCTTATCTCGGCAAAGTAACATTTTGCACAAAAACTAGGGGGGAGGAACATTAAAACGTTGTTCTAACCAAAAAGAAAAAAATTGAAACTTTGAAAAATTGTTAGTATGAGCTCAACCTGTCAAACAACAGATGAGTTAGGTCAGAATTTAAATAGTTCAATCCAAATAGACTCATTTAATTTATTTTGACTTATTTTCATGCAAAGCAAACTTAATAATCCATAATGAATCCGATTCATATTGTTAAAATATTTTGAAATAAGAATGCGGAGTGAATAAGTACAAGATTAGGTGAAAGCGAGAGAAATTGAAGAGAGACATAGAAATATGTTCGGTTTAAGTAAGTTGAAAATCCATATATGATCTATTTAATATTTATATTATGTTTAAACCCATTTATGACATATTTACTCAATATAACTAACATGTTTATAACCCTTATGGGTTAATAGATGAATTTATGACCCATTTTGATGGGTCTAGTACGAGCTTGTGACATGGGATAGAAATGTGGATTTTCATTAGATGCGTAGAATGTCCAAGCCTTTTTTTATTTATGTGATCTCCATCGATGCATGTAGGGCTTTTCCTGTCACCTGAATCGGGGGACGAGCATGGCTCTCGAGTCATTACATATGTATTGGGAGAAAATCTTTGGGGGGGCTACCGCTCAAGTTTAAGTTATAAGAAGAGTGGGTGATCTACTGCATAAATACCTTGAAACTCCCTTTCTCGCATAAGTTAGACTTTGATCTAAGATTTATGAGGTGAGCATTGATTCAATATATAAATTTTCTAATACTTCCCCTCACACATAAACAACTTATTTTAGACTTATGGTTAGCCAATGGCTACAAAATCAATTGGTTTGGTTCTCAATTTCAATTTTTTGTAACCAGTGCTCGAAGAGTTGGTTTCCAGTTATACGTCTAGAATCGATCACCCATACTAACATTAAAGTGTGTAACTGAGATCAGATCTAATATGAAAATAATCACTCTAATAAAATTGAAAAGTGCAAATTAAAAATATATAAATGGCATCGCCCCCCCTTTACCCTCTTAAATATATATTGAAAAAGTTTAAGCCGTTGATTTAGGCATGATTTAATACCTCGAGCATGGCATTCACACTAAATCTCCCTAAACAACCTCATAAATCTCCGACACCCTATGTTCTCTGTGTACACGCCATCTTCCTTTCCCTTCTCCCTAGAACAACCTGCAATTACTTATATTCGAACCTGAGGTCACCGCGCATGTCAGCCACGACAACGACTTCACTGGATCGTGCACCGGAATGAATAAAGAACCGAGATAGAGAGAGAGAGAGAAAGGGAGAAGCAGGGTAGACCGGATCGAGAGACTACAGGATTTGCGATCGTGGATTGCGATTTTGGTGGCAAAAGCCAGTGTGAACCGTTGAAAAGGTGGACATTTCGCCTCGTGGGGTTAGTTACGACAAAATCCTCTTTTGACTCGAACAGCGCCGACATCGGTTGCGAGGGGGATCGTCGTGCGTATTTCACCAGGATCTCAGTCTCGATTCAGCTTTAGAAGACGTAGCAGACTCGACCAAGGTTCTTGACGTCTCAGCCGTCATCCTTCCATTTCTGTGGTTTATGCGATTATGACGGACTTCTAAATTCTTCCACTGCGACTTATCCTAAGGAAATTTTACCTGTTATCGTTATGGAGTCCTTTCTTGTTTCTTGTAATCAATATCTAAAAAAAAAAATAGATCCTATCATATCTACCATGTTCAAAAAAGTATTTTGAAATACCCATTAAAATTAGGAATTTTCTTTTTTTGGTAAAAGGTAATGATGTATAGAGCTTAGAATCAACATTTACACAAGATCCGGCCCCACAAAACTTGCACTCAACAAGACAAAGAGTCTAGACGAGTGGAAGGGTGCCAGATGCAAAAGAACAACGCAAGAGTGGCCTAAGCGAGCAAAGGCCTAAACAATGGCCGACACAAAAGAGGAAGGGCGAGGCCGTGCAGGACCAAGGAAACCATCCTCACAAGAACAATGGACAATCGATCAAAGAAGAACCAAAAACACCTAGCAGGGAGCCACCGGAGAAGACTAGAGGCCATCCCAACCAAGGTGAACACGAGCCGAGCCGGAACGACGACAACTAGCAAACGTTCGAGCAAAGAGAAGCCGTACACTCATAAAGCCTACTCAACGCCAACCAAGGAGAACTAAGTGTCCGTTGACGGAGGAGAGAAAATAGACGGATCAATACCCCAAGTCCGCTATAGTCTTTTATTTCTAGGGTTATCATCTACATTCTTGAAGGTTAAGGCTTTATCCTTAACCACTATGATAAGATGCTTCTTAACAGCCGCAACTGCGACCGGATGATCTCTGAAGAGAATATCGTTCCTGTACTTCCAAATAAGGTGGCAGAGAGCACCAAACGAAAAACGGCCAATGGAGTGATAGAAATCCTTACTAGAGAGGAATCTCATCGCCCACTGAAGGTTATCCGACCAAGACCTGTTTCGCCATGGGAGATTGCATTTAGCCGCCCAAAATAAAGCCATGCTAGCAGTGATGCAACATTCGAAGAAAAGATGGTCTATGGAGTCCGGAGTGAGCTTGCAAAAAGCACACACTTCTCTCCCAATTATTCCATAAGATATGAGCAAGGCCTAGGTAGGAAGACGGTTCTTTATAATAATCCAGAGATTGAACTGATACCTTGGCGTAATAGCCTTATTCCAAATAAAAGAAGCCCAATTGACCATTTCCTTCCTTCTTCTGAAAATATGCCAAGCCGAGGCGACTGAGAAGAGACCCGAAGGATTGTCACTCCAAACAAAACTATCGGGACCACTGGAAAGGAGAGGAAGGGGCGAGTCCCAAGAATCGATCACCGTCTTGAAAGTCATTCCGGCCGGTGAGAAGAGGTCTGCCACTGTGGCACACTTAGATAAACCCGAGTTTAAGATTGTTGGTTCTGTGCAAATAAGATCCAGCGGACCTCTCTGATGCTAGTGATCAAACCAAAGGGATACCGACTGGCCATTTCCAATCCTCCAGCGGAAGTAGAGTCAGAACTCGGATCTCAGGTGAAGGATTCTCTTCCAGGCCCAAGAGCAAAAGGTCGAAACTCTAACCACCCAAAATTTTTTCCTTTTCAGGAATGTCGAGTGAATCCACCTGCACCATAAGGACTCCTTGTCTGTGAACAGGATCCAAATATGCTTGAGCATCGAAGCTTTGTTGTACTCTTGTGATCTGCGGATCCCAAGGCCTCCTTCCTCCCTCGGGAGACAGACATCTTCCCATGAAACTTTCGCCCCCCCTTTCCAAGGTTAGGCCCCTTCCACAGGAATTGTCTAAGGATCTATTCAATTCGGTCCAAAACAATAACAGGATTAGTGAAAACACTTGCCCAATATGCTTGGATTGCATGAAGGACTAACCTTATAAGTTGGACTCTGCCAGCGAATGAAAGAAAACGATGCGTCCAAGATTGGACCCTGGCCGTTATACGATCAACCAAGGATACACAATCTGCCTTGCCAAGCTTGGAAGAGATTATAGGGGCTCCCAAATAGCGCACCAGCAGCTTTCCCTCCTCAAAGCGAAGGGTATTTTCAGCGTGAGTGGTTTCCACCCTACTGTGAAACAACCCACCTGATTTTGAAACTAAACTGAACTGGAACCATTTCTCAGATGGATCTGAGAATTGATGAGGATATCTTTCTTTTCTTTTTTTTCCCTATGCAGGATCATTCGTTCACTCGCTCATTAAATAGCATACTCTCATACTCTATAACAGCCCCTTAAATAGTAACAGATCACCGCTCAAATCTCTCACCCCTTGCTTCTTCACTTGCCAAAAACAACGCTCTCTAGGATTCCCAATCTCCATTGGAATTTCCGTTCTTAGAAAATTAAAGGAAAAGGTACGTTACAAAACAAACACCAAAAGGGGGAGGCGCATCACTGTGTGAGACTGAGAATGAGAGTGAGAAGTGAGAGGCGTGAGACTGAGTGAGCAAGGGGAACTGAGGGAGGCATAGCGTGAGACCGAGAGTGACAAGTAAGAGGAGTGAGATTGAGTGAGAGACAATAGGGATGAGTAGGGAGAGAGAATGGGAAATTAGAGTTTTGAGAATTGATTTGTAATAATAAAAATTATATGTAAAAAATTATTAGCTCGGTTCAGATGGTCCAGGTGGATCGGTCCACATTGAAATCAAGAACTAAATCGACAATCACCAGTTCCAAATCACCGATTTGGTCTGGTTTTGTGCTTATCCCTATAAAAAATAATATATGAAGTATTAATTTTAGTCAAGCCATGGTTTCGGTGACAGTTTAACAGTTGACTAAATTGGACGAAATCACCAAAGTTTGTGTCATGTTTAGTTTTCCTTTTTAAAAGATGCCCATTGAGTTGCTTGGAGTGCCCATCGAGATGCTTACTAAATTCTTTCTTTATGTTTAACTTTTTATTATTTAGTTTAGGCCCTTGCGCAAACTTTAAGAAAAGACAAATATGGGGTTAGGAAGTACTTGGTCGTCTCACTTTAATTGTACAGAAGTAGTTTGAGCATGGTACATTGCAGATCTTATCTACATCAATTAACAACTTGCTACTTTCCTTGTCATCCTAAATGGGGTTAGGAAGTACTTGGTCGTCTCACTTTAATAATTTCAACCCACAATGACAAGTAAAACACAAGCTTTCCAATCAGTAATTTATGGTATGTTAGAACAGTTTTGATTTATTATATAGAATTAATAGCGTGTTTTAATTATTCGTGAGATTATTCTCTTACAATTACACTTTTCTTAGTAGGACACAATGGATTCTGTGGTACTATAGTTATAACCACTTTTTTCACTCTTAAATTGAAAGGTTTCAATCCCTACTTTAGATTTTCGTCTAGGTAATCTTTTGTTTGGAAAGGATCTATAAAATCCCGGGAGGCGGGTACGGTCCTAGAACGAGGATGCCATCGCAACCTACGGGAGCCCCACAAAGGCTGCCGGCACTGTTTCCCTCTGCTCCACTCGCCACACGTGCATGGATCGTCAAAGGCTGCGCATCAACCTGTAGTTGTGCATGCCTGTCGTGATTTGCCACGTGGCGCGTGGAGCTACAGTACGAAGTCTCAAGAAGTCTACGTTGATCGAGTAGCGAGTACCCACCTGATCCTTATTCGCCCCGTTATGGCTCAATTTGGCTTGGCTCTGCCCATCAGCCAAGAGAGGTTCCAACAGCAATTAAACACGGGACATCTGCAGTGAGCATACGCATAACACCAATCTATCGCCAAACCGAAGATGACCCAATTCACGAGATAGCATAATCTGCCAACAATCTAACCGTAATCGCAACAAGCTCACAGACAAAACATAAGATGCATGCGGGCCAATCTGGAATCGAACAAGCAAAAAGAGAAAGAACGATGGGGGGGCACCTTGGAGAGGTCGATGTTCTTGTAGAGGGACCAATTGGAGGAACAGTCGTGGTCTTCGCAGCTGTGGTCGTGCATACACGCCATTTTCCCTTCGAATTAAGCGATTGCTCGCGGAATTTGCTTCTGGGTCTTCCTCCCCTTCCAATTTAGCGGTAGCCCGCAAGAGGTTGCTTCGTCCACGGAAGGGAGACGCGGTCCGATTCCGAGCGTGCGTTCGTGGGTCGTCCGCTAAAGCTGAGGTTCTGTCCACGGCTCGCCACCGATCCGCCGCGCCGGCTGGGCCTTTTGGGCTCGCAGCGACTTTCGCGTTTCTTTTTCGAATAGTGTAAAGTTTGGAGAATTTGGGTTGATCCATTCATCATAGTCCTAATAACATCGTTTTCCAATTTTGAAGTCCTAAAACTTGTAAATGTCAGCTATCCATATTCCGTCCATTTTTCTTGTACGGAAAATTCCAATGATCTCTCTTTCTTTTTTTTAATTTTCATTTTATTTTTTGAACTAAGAGCGTTGATATAGTACTAAATAAGTATCCGTTAAAGGAAAATTAAACATTCCAAAAAGAAAATTGGGAATACCCAAATAGAGTGACTAGAAGGCAAGGATTAGAATATTAGCCTCTTTTGTTGTCACAATGATTAGAGATCCTCGCCAGGTTAGTGACTAGGGCTGTCGCCCTCACCACAAGCAAATGCTTAGTGGCCATGGCTCCCCCATTGCCACTAGGCAAAGGTTGTATTGCAGCTGTCATGCTTGGGACCTCGCTCAATCGTGGCTAGGGCCGATGTAGCCATTGCCTAGCCAGGGCCAGCTCGTGCCAAGGGCAATAAAGGAGATGATGCTGCCATCTCCCTTGTTGTACGTCCGTGCCTGCCCAATCGCTCTCTCCTCTCTTTATTAATTTCCCCTTTATTTTTTATTTTCAGTTTTTGAATTTAATGGAAAACGACGTCATTTTTGTGTTAATAAACATTGCTTTGTACTTTAACAACCTTTACTAGTAAACAACAACACGCGTGCAAAAGAGTAACGAAAAGAGTGGGGTCGAATTTTCCGTCCACAAAAAGCTAACAGGAAAATTAATGTGAAGGACGGCAACTAATTTTATGACTTAAATACATGAAATTCATATAAGTTTTGAGGACTCTCGTTGCCATTGCTACTATTTCCTTGAGCTGGAAAACAAATTATGTACCTGTTTTTGGGAGCAGAAAAAACAAACTTATTTTGTTCAGAAAATGATATTAGTGGCCAGAATAAATAAGACAATAAGAAAAAGGAAATGCCCGGGAGCATTGATCAATATCGCAAAGCGGACGAGAAAGTCAAAAGCAGAAATACCATTTGAGGAAAAATAAAATATTCACGATCGACTGTGAGGAAAGGCCCCTAAAGCTTCTAATCCATGTGAAAGAAATTATAGAATTTCGAGCAAAATTCCTGTCTTGCCCCTTCCGACATAAAAATTTACATAACCCATATCGTGCCATCCGCCACGTGGAACCCACTTATCTCGTGAAACAGCAATATAAGAGGGCAAGATCGTCAATTTTAGAAACGTGCACCATTGGAATTCTCATCCGTGGCGTTCGGAAGGGGCGCGTGTACGCAGTACATAAAGTATAAATGCTTCATTCCTTTTGGGAAATGATTATTCATTTCCTATATTCCTAAAGAGAAATGAGTAGGGAATGGAGCTGTTATTTCAGAAAATGAAAGGTGCAATGTCACGATAAGTATCAAAGATAGATAATGCAAGACCCATCAGTGACAAAAATTTAAGATAAATATCTAGAGCATATTTAAGTAGACTCAAAATTTTTAAATTACAATATTTAAAATAGCAAATATTATTTTCTAGTCAGAGAAAAGATTTAGTGGATATTATTCCCAAATAAAAGAAACTTAATAACACAAAAAGAAACTTTATATGGAATTCGACTGAAAATTCTTTCTTTTTATTTTTACTTTAGTTTTGACTCATGTGATCCTAAAATTGATCTTGTAATGTTTTAGGTTCTTACGTATCGGCATCTACAAGTTAAGAATCAATCGGCATCTACAAGTTAAGAATCAATGGGTAATTTTTTGTCTACTAATTTATTATTAATGATTTCTTTTTAGTTAATAATTACATTTTTCTACTTGTGATTTGTGGTTATCTATATTTCAGTATTTAATTTGTTTTTCCATTCTTCATATTTAAAAAATTCCTCTTAATGAGATTTGTGAGAGTTTCCTTTTTAAATAAGTGCTTCTTAGGCCTTTTTAAATCCTCTAATCTAATCATAATTTAAGCCAAGAAAATATAAAGCAATGGGAAGTCAAAAAAAAAAAAAAATTGAAACTGGTGGAACCTATCTCCCAATTTCCTCCGTAAACATGCGCGGCTAAAATTCGACGGTTCCTACCGTCACAAAAGCCCCACGGTTAGCTAGCTGGGCTCATCTCTAAAGCAAATATTTTAGGACGTGGTCCGATGAATCCTCTATAGTAATGGAGTATAAAAATACGTTGCGTCCGATGGATCCTCCGATCAATGCTACCTATGCGGCACCATCTAGCAAATGCGAAATTTCTAGGTGTTTTGAGTATATATATATATCGAAACGCTTTTTGTCAGTTGAGAGTCGATGGTAACATTGGAGAAGCATAGGATGACACAATAATCTACATTGTCCGAGGTCTAGTCGATGCACCAAGCGTGCAACCGACACAAAGCGAAAGAGCCGACTCCAAGACAGAACATAGCTAAAAGACGAGGCAAAGAACGAGAGAGTAGCGATACAAGACTGTCCATTCAATAAGACTCGAGAGATCGCATTGACAATGTACATATAGTCGGATCAGCACGGCTCTTATTCGTAATGCATAACGAGCACATGCAGGGACACATCATCTACGGCACGCTCAGTTCTCAGTGGGAGGCTTGTGCGGCGGCTTCTCTCCCTTCCCCTTCTTCGGCTCCTCCCCTTTCTTCGGTGGCTCGTGCTCGGGGAACGGCTTCTTCGCATCCTCTTCCACCTCCTCTACGAGAATGTGCCCCTCGTGCGGTGGCTTGCCTCCCTTCCCTTTCTTCGGCCGCTTCGCGTCCTCTTCCACCTCCTCTGCGAGAATGTGCCCCTCGTGCGGTGGCTTGCCTCCCTTCCCTTTCTTGGGCGGCTTCGCGTCCTCTTCCACCTCCTCTGCGAGAATGTGCCCCTCGTGGGGTGGCTTGCCTCCCTTCCCTTTCTTTGGCTTCTTCGCGTCCTCTTCCACCTCCTCTACGAGAATGTGGCCCTCGTGCGGTGGCTTGCCTCCCTTCCCCTTCTTTGGCTCCTCGCCTTTCTTTGGTGGCTTCTGCTCGGGGATGGGCTTCTTCGAGTCCTCTTCCACTTCTTCCACGAGAATGTGGCCCTCGTGCGGTGGCTTGCCTCCCTTCCCCTTCTTTGGCGCCTCGCCTTTCTTCGGTGGCTTGTCCCCAGGGAATGGCTTTTTCGAGTCCTCTTCCACCTCCTCAACAAGAATGTGGCCCTCGTGGGGTGGCGGCTTCTTGCCTTTCTTTGGGGGCTTGTTCTCGGGGAACGGCTTCTTCGTTTCCTGGGCTCCCACTTCCTCGGCGAGCTTGTGGCCAGGGTGGTGGGGCGGTTTCTTGCCGGGGAACGGCTTCTTGTGGGAGTCTTCCTGTTCGGCCTCTTCAACGAGGATGTGCTCAGGAGGGTGGTGCGGGGGCTTGGGTTTGGGGAAGGGCTTTTGTGAGTCGTCAACTTGGACATTCTCGAGGAGGCGGCGACCCCCAACAGGGGGGTGCTTGTGGGGAGGTTTGTGCCCTTTCGGTGGCTTGGGGTCGTGGCCGTCGCAGAGGACGGTGGCGGCAAAAAGCGCCGCTCCTAGGAGCAACACTAGCAAGTACTTAGAAGACATCGTTTGCTTCATTTTTGCTAGAAGAGGATGTATGAGCTGATGGTGTTGGAGTTAGAAGCGAGGGAGTGTCCCGATTTATAGTGGGTTTCGAACTTATGTCGTCGTCAGCAAGCATGTCACCCGGTCCCTCGGATTTTGCCTCTCGCCTTTGCTCCGAGACAGCGCGTCGTTTAGGTCCCGTATTCTATCGGTTGCTCAAGAATGTGATAGAGTGGGGCCCGCCTTTGGATATAGGGATTTACTTTGGAGTTGAAAAGTTTGACAATCAGCCTAATGCCTAATTAACTAATCTCTCTAATTAACTGCTCCCACTGGATAGATTTGCACCGCCGGATGGCAATATGGTGGGGTCCATCTTCGGACATTGGGAGTGCTTGATCTCTCAATTCCTAGTGTCAATTCTCTTTCTTGGAAAAGCAGGAGTAGATTTACGTGCATAGCACGATGGAGTAGTAGAGGGTCTTACCTTCAATGTGAAAAGCTTTTACAATGCAACCACAGATTGAATTTATATTGGAAGGGCGGTGGTTGATATGGAACCAAAGACTTGTTTATGAGCAAATGGGCATAAAACCACATCTTAAAAGAGAACAATACTAGATATATTAAGACCGATAAGAGGGGCATGGCAGTGTTAAGTTTAATAATTCTTAAATTGAAATAAGGTAATGTTGTTCCTTTCGTATAATCCACAACCAGCTATTTGGACGCATTTCTACAAGTCCTTTTAAAACCGGTTAAGTTCATGGGATTAGACCAAAAATAATAATAATATTGGTAATAATTGCTTAGCTAATACATGGGACTAGATTACAGCAAGAGTAACAATGACATACTTATTCCCTAGTTTGATTCGCATGAAGGGATAACTATTTTGGGACCATGCCCTTTAAGGGAAAATAGTTCAAAAGTCCTAAACATATTACACTTTTACTAATTCAATCATAAATCTTTTAATTTTACCAATTAAGTTCTTATTTGTAAACCTTCTCACGTTTAGCTAATTAAGTGCATACAGCCAATTTTGGTTGAAATTTGCTAATATGGATGATAGTTGTTCTACATAACATGGCCAACGTTGACATGAATAATTTTTTTATAATTTTTGAATTTTGAATTTTTCTTTCTTTTTCTTTACTTTTTATGGTTATTTGGATTAAGGGCAGGCAGCCCTTGTCGGCTTTGGGCGAGGGCTACGATGTCTTCACTAACTACTAGGCGAGGGTCACAATGCCCTCATGAGCCAAATCGAGGGCGAGGGCCACGATTCCCTCACCTAGTGCCAGTTTAAATAGCACTGATACCGACACACGACATACGATACAATACAACATGTCAACATATTGTTTCTAAAAAAAATTAAAGAATTTCAACATCTTAGGACCCATTGTATATTAAATGTATATTTTTTTATATACATGATGAATTATCATTTTTATGATTATTTTAATCAAATTAATTTTATTCAAATTCACAAATAAATAAATAATAAAAAGAGAGCCTAGAATAAATTTACACTAAAAATATTAATATACCATTTGTTAATATCATCCATTGTTTCAATTTGACAAATTCAGCTCCTTTTCAATAATCTATAAAACTTAGAAAAAAATAAAAAAGTAATCCATATTCTGGACTTGTGTGTCAGAGCGTGTCAGAAGAGAAAAAAAAACAAACTTGGGCGGTGAATTTTGTGTTACGAGAAGTGAGAGTTAGAAGAGAAGAGAAAATTATGTTTTTCTTCTTTTCCTCTTCTTATTTTTATTATTCTTTGTTTTTACATATTTGCATTTTGATCCCTCATTTATTGAAAATTTTTGAAATTGACCCGATGCATGTTGAAATCATATGTCATAATTCTAAACTCGCATATCGGAATTCCGAACTCGCGTACCAAAGAGTGTCGGGAGAATTGACTAAATATTGGATTTTCCAACACCTATTAAGAGAGTGACGGAGAATGTTGGACATGTGTCAGAGTGTCCAACATGACAAGAATGTTCCCAAATAGTGTTGGTGCTTCCCAGGTGCCGGCAAGGGTCATTGGCCTTCAATCTAGAAAAAAAAAAAAAAAGTAAAAGAAAGAGAAAGAAAAGATCTAAAAAGATTATTAATATATATATATATATATATATATATTTTAAAAGTCTACACTAGCGTTGGTCATGCATGTAGAGCGATCAGTGTCCATGTCATCAATTTCTTGCAAAAATTGACTGAATGGATTCAATTAGTAAAAAGTGAAAGAGTTTAACTCACTTGGCAAAACTGAAAGTGTAAAACTATTTTAACAAAATGTAATAGATTTAGGATTTTTTGGACAATTTTCTCATCATTTAATGTATTGGACTATCCAAACACGGCTGTTCAAATCCATGATAGTTTTAAAGTTGAATTTTATCTAATTAAAAAGGCCATATTTTCCTCCGTCTTCCTATATTATGTAATTTTACTATGTATATTGCTAAAGTGCAAGCAAATTAAGGATCATAAGTGAATCATAATTAAGATACGTGTCAATTATAATCATAACTTAATTTTTTTCGATATATACTTTTAAAAAAGATAAATAGGGATCGTGTAAGCGCTATAAACTTCCTTTAAATATGGGTTATATCCATGTTTCTAAATCAGAAAATTGGTTGAAAAAAGCTTCATCCAACAAAGATGGAGGAAGACCGGCTCATTAGTTTCAATTTTCTACATAATTCAATGTATTAATTTTGCAGGTTACACTTAATATATCTCCCATTAATGACCCAAATACTAGTATCATGACACAATAGTAGAGGTATTTATCGAAATGATTATCACCCAGATATACGGGCTGAAAACTCAAATCATAAATTAAAATAGTGATGCATAATGCATATATTATTGTTGCATATTTCTACATGGACTTTTCATCCCTCCCTTCGTACTTCACCTCCTAGTTATTTTCTTGATCTTTCATTGAGAATTTACAAGTTAACATAGAACACTCTTGTTTTGTTGTGAATTTTTCAGTCCAATCGCGATTTAGTCAAGTACCTTCATTAAACCACAAGCTTCCACTATACTTAATTATAAAGGATAATCCAGAGACTTTTACTTGTGGTTAGTATTGAATAAATTATCTTCGTAAAACCTATATGCCTAACCGGGCCAACCTATCATTTTAATATAAGCATATGCGTCCTAGTCATGGCAAACATGAAGAATAACGAAGCCCGTCACACGCAACCCAACGAGCCTTCGTGACATTGGGCAAGTTTCACTGTTCAAATTGATGCCCAGATGAATGGAAAGCATGTGAGCCTTTGAGATTTTGGCCAGCTGGGTCCAGGTTGAGAGAGAGAGAGAGATTTTGCGGCGTCTTTTCTCGGTTTCCCATTTTGAGATGGTGACCCTATGATTTGATACGTACATAAAACGTGGAGGCATTAGAGACGACGAGAAAAGGGCCCCCTAGTCATTATTGTCTTGTCTATTCTTCTCCTTATCTCGGCAAAGTAACATTTTGCACGAAAACTATGGGGGAGGAACATTAAAACGTTGTTCTAACCAAAAAGAAAAAAATTGAAACATTAAAAATTGTTAGTATGAGCTCAACCCGTCAAACAACAGATGAGTTAGGTCAGAATTTAAATAGTTCAATCCAAATAGACTCATTTCATTTATTTTGACTCATTTTCATGCAAAGCAAACTTAATAATCCATGATGAATCCGATTCATATTGTTAAAATATTTTGAAATAAGAATGCGGAGTGAGTAAGTACGAGATTAGGTGAAACGAGAGAAATTGAAGAGAGACATAGAAATATGTTCGGTTTAAGTAAGTTGAAAATCCATATATGATCTATTTAATATATATATTATGTTTAAACCCATTTATGACCTATTTACTCAATATAACTAATATGTTTATAACCCTTATGGGTTAATAGATGAATTTATGACCCATTTTGATGGGTCTAGTACGAGCTTGTGACATGGGATAGAAATGTGGATTTTCATTAGATGTGTAGAATGTCCAAGCCTTTTTTTTTTTATGTGATCTCCATCGATGCATGTAGGGCTTTTCCTGTCACCTGAATCGGGGGATGAGCATGGCTCTCAAGTCATTACATATGTATTGGGAGATAATCTTTGGGGGGGCTACCGCTCAAGTTTAAGTTATAAGAAGAGTGGGCGATCTACTGCGTAAATACCTTGAAACTCCCTTTCTTGCATAAGTTAGACTTTAATCTAAGATTTATGAGGTGAGCATTGACTCAATATATACATTTTCTAATACTTCCCCTCACACATAAACAACTTATTTTAGACTTATGGTTAGTCAATGGCTACAAAATCAATTGGTTTGGTTCTCAATTTCAATTTTTTGTAACCAGTGCTCGAAGAGTTGGTTTCCAGTTGTACGTCTAGAACCGATCACCCATACTAACATTAAAGTGTGTAACTGAGATCAGATCTAATCTGAAAATAATCACTCTAATAAAATTGAAAAGTGCAAATTAAAAATATATAAATGGCATCGCCCCTCCCTTTACCCTCTTAAATATATATTGAAAAAGTTTAAGCCGTTGATTTAGGCATGCTTTAATACCTCGAGCATGGCATTCACACTAAATCTCCCTAAACAACCTCATAAATCTCCGACACCCTATGTTCTCTGTGTACACGCCATCTTCCTTTCCCTTCTCCCAAGAACAACCTGCAATTACTTATATTCGAACCTGAGGTCACCGCGCATGTCAGCCACGACAACGACTTCACTGGATCGTGCACCGGAATGAATAAAGAACCGAGATAGAGAGAGAGAGAGAAAGGGAGAAACAGGGTAGACCGGATCGAGAGACTACAGGATTTGCGATCGTTGATTGCGATTTTGGTGGCAAAAGCCAGTGTGAACCGTTGAAAAGGTGGACATTTCGCCTCGTGGGGTTGGTTACGACAAAATCCTCTTTTGACTCGAACAGCGCCGACATCGGTTGCGAGGGGGATCGTCGTGCGTATTTCACCAGGATCTCAGTCTCGATTCAGCTTTAGAAGACGTAGCAGACTAGACCAAGGTTCTTGACGTCTCATCCGTCATCCTTCCATTTCTGTGGTTTATGTGATTATGACGGACTTCTAAATTCTTCCACTGCGACTTATCCTAAGGAAATTTTACCTGTTATCGTTATGGAGTCCTTTCTTGTTTCTTGTAATCAATATCTATAAAAAATAGATCCTATCATATCTATCATGTTTGAAAAAGTATTTTGAAATACCCATTAAAATTAGGATTTTTTTTTTTTTTTGGTAAAAGGTAATGATGTATAGAGCTTAGAACCAATATTTACACAAGATCCGGCACCACAAAACTTGCACTCAACAAGACAAAGAGTCTAGACGAGTGGAAGGGCGCCGGATGCAAAAGAACAACGCAAGAGCGGCCTAAGCGAGCAAAGGCCTAAACAACGGCCGACACAAAAGAGGAGGGGCGAGGCTGAAAGAAGGCAAGAGTGAAGGAAGAATGGACGAAGTTTCAGAGAAAAGTGGAAATCGGTGTGGGAAGATTTCTTTGTATTGTCATTGATGTATTCTGAATGTACAATTCAGCAAAGATATAATACAAGCTCTATTTTGAATAAGGAAGTAAATGATCTGGACTATCAATCTAAATCTAGATCCAATATTTAATTTACATATACATGAAGATCGTGATCAATCATGATCAATTAAGATCGAGATCGAATCGGGCAATCCGCATATCTTCCAACACTCCCCCTCAAGCTGGTGGCTTGTAAATGTCCAAGACGCCTAGCTTGTTTAATAGATATGCAAGTTGCCTTTGACATAGGAGCTTGGTGAACAAGTCTGTTGGTTGCTCTGTTGTCCCTATTCCTCTTGTCTCAATTACTCCTTCCTGGATCTTTTCCCGTGTGAAGTGACAATCCACTTCTATATGCTTGGTTCTTTCATGCACTATAGGATTAGATGCAAGTTTAAGAGCCGCATCATTATCACAATATAACCTTGTGGGTCCTTGCACTTCTACTCCAAGATCCTTGAGCAATCCTCGCATCCAAACTACTTGACAAGTGGCCTTGGCCATAGCTCGATATTCGCTTTAGCTGAGGACAGAGACACAGTGGCTTGTTTCTTGGTTTTCCAAGATAGAAGAGATCCTCCCAATTTAATGCAATATCCAAAGGACGGATCTTCGACTAATCGGACATGTTGCATAGTCTCGCATCACAATATGCTGTCATCCTCATGTCACATTCCTTAGAAAGAAGTATCCCCAAATTCCGACATTTCTTCGATATTTTACGACCTTTAAAGCTGCATCCAAATGAGAACGTTTTGGCTGATGCATAAACCGGCTAAGTGTCCGAACCGCATATGAGATGTCGGGTCTAGTCGGTGTCGGTATATAAGTTTCCCAACAAGTCTTTGATAGCCCGACGGATCACTAAGTAGAGAATCATCATTTTGAGATATTCCCTTATCATAGTCTGCGGTGGTCAACTTAGTGTTTTGCTCTATAGGAATTACAGCCGGCTTGCATCCCGATAGACCCGCTTCGATATGATTTCTAGAATGAACTTCCGCTGACTAAGGGAAATTCCCTTGTCGATCGGGCAATTTCGATTCCAAGGAAATATTTTGGTGCTCCTAAGTCTTTGATATGGAAGGTAGCATGCAAATATTCCTTGAAATTCTCTATAGAGGCTCTATCATTTCCCATAACAAGTATGTCATCGACATAAATCATCAAATAGATAGATGACATACCTTTAGTTTTTGAGAATAGAGCATAATCGTGCTTGGATTGCTTGAAGCCTGCTGTTGTAAGGGCGCTGGCAAATTTAGCATACCATTGTCTAGACACCTGTTTTAATCCATAAAGGGATTTACGGAGACGACACACCTTATTCTCCCCCTGTCTCCGTATGCCTTGAGGAATATCCATGTAGATCTCTTCATCTAGATCACCGTGGAGAAATGCATTATGGACATCCATCTGGTGTAGGTGCCAGTCATTAATGGCAACGACAGCTAAGAATGAACGGACTGTAACATCTTTGGCAACTGGTGAGAACGTCTCGTGGTAGTCAAAACCTTCTCTTCGGGTGAACCCCTTAGCTACCAATCTTGCCTTGTACCGTTCAATGGAGCCATCAGCCCGATATTTGATCTTGTAGACCCATTTGCATCCAATTGGTTTACGATGAGCTGGTAATGGAACAAGATCCCATGTATGATTATCAGTAAGAGCCTTCAATTCTGCCTTCATGGCCTCTTGCCATTTTGGGTTACTGGAGGCTTCTTTATAACTGGACGGCTCCTTTTCTTCAGACAATCGACTAATACAACATCTATGCTCCTGAGACAATCTATCGAAGGAAACATATGAAGAGATTGGATACCGAATACCTGGAGAGTTGTGAGTAGCACAGACATAATCTTTCGTCCAGGTTGGTGGTCTTATAGCTCGTTCAGACCTCCTAAGATGCTCAACTTCGGTGGTAGGTTGTGATGTCGCAGGTAAGGAAGTTGTTGTAGTGTCATCAACTTCTGCATCAGCAATGGGTTCCTCCAAGATATCTCCTTGAATATGTTCTAAAGAATTTGAAGTTCTATTAGAATCTTGTAGAGCTGGGATGGAAGGAAGAATAGGATTCCTCGGCTGTACTATTGGTATGTAGGAGAGATCCTGGTATGGTGCTTCATCATAGAGAAAATTATGATGGCTGGAGGTTATCTCTGGATCTCCATGTGAAGATTCCTTTTCAGAAAATGGAAAAATAGTCTCATGGAAAATGACATCACGACTTACTATAAATTCTCCTGTGGAAATCTCAAGCACCCGATACCCCTTCTGGAGATTGGGATATCCCATAAAGACACATCGCCGCGCACGTGGGCTCATTTTATCTCGAGGCCCCATGATTGCAGCATAGCAAAGACATCCAAAGATCCTGAGATGATTCAAGTCCGGTTTCTTCCCAAATAGCAGCTCAAATGGCGTCTGCCCATTGAGAATCCGAGTAGGCATTCTATTAATAAGATAAGCTGCTGTGGTGACACAAATCACCCCAATATCTTTCCGGAATTGATGCTTGAAATTTCAAGGCACGAGCAACCTCCAGTAGATGGCGATGCTTTCTTTCAACCACTCCATTTTGTTGTGGTGAGTAAACACGGGAACTTTCGTGTTGAATACCATGAGAATTGAATAACTGGGAGCATTCATGACTGAAGAATTCTCTCCCGTTATCAGTATGAACCCACTGAATGGATTTCCTGAATTGGTTCTTAGATAGCAGAATGAAATTTTTCAGGTGAGAATAGACCTGATTTTTGATTGCATTAGGAAGATCCATGTTGCCCGAGAATAGTCATCTACTATCGTAAGAAAATAACGGGAGCCATCATGGTTGACTATATGATAAGGTCCCCAAATGTCCACATGTAGTAATGCAAATATTTGACTAGTTCGTGAGGTACTAGAAGAAAATGGTGTACGTGATTGCATCGCAAGGGGACATATAGGACATTCAGGATATGAAAAAGAAGCACTGTGACCCAATCCCATATGCATAGTCAAATTTCTATCATTGGCAGTTGAATTACACAATGATTTCTTATTCAAGGAATTGCATGGAAAATTGAAATTACTTGGAAAACTCGTCCGAAATAGAGTCCTTCGAAAGATTACCCAAGCCCATCGGTCTCCCAAATCGAAAAGGCCTGAAATAAACATGTGTCGCATTGAATATTACCCGGCATGAGTTCTCTTTGCAGACTTGAGACACAGATATGAGGTTGAATTGGAATTCTGGGACATATAGCACATTCTGAAGAATAATATGAGGACTGAGATTCACTGTTCCTGTCACTTTGACATGAGTAACATTGCCATTGGGTAATTGTACAGAGACAGGAAAATTCGAACTTTCATTTATATTTGAAAAAAAATCCCTTGTCGCATATAATATGGTCACTTGCCCCAGAATCTATAATCCATGCCTTCCTGGAAATGGAATTAATTAGGCAATGTGAAATACCTGAGAAACTTCCCCATTTGTTGGATATTTCCATCTTCTGTAGTTTCTGCATGAGTTGTTGATACTGACCATATGAAATTGGCTGGTCAATTTTTGGACCAGTTGGTCTAGTGACCTGATAAGCTGTGGAATTTTTTTTCTCCTTTTCTCCCGGCTTCCCGTGTAATTTCTAGCAACTATTAATGGTATGATTAGTACGCTTGCAATAATCGCAAAAAAATTTACCCTTTCCTTTAAAAATTTTTGTGAAATTCTTTGATGACGTGGCGAAGATCTGGTCGTCCGTTCCTTTTATCGCGATCTGCTGTCCACCGTCCGATCCAGGCGCAACGTCGATTCCGTGATGACCGTCGGATCTCCGTGCGTAATCTGGGCCGTCAGATCTTCGAGCGTAATCTAGGTCGCTCGATCCTTGCATGTAATCCTGGCCGTTCGTCCCATCCCTTTTAAGTCCGCGCGAATCGATTTCGCCGAACCGTAAGGGGCTTTTCTTTTCCTTTTCGCGAGCTAGGGTTAGGGTTCTCCCCTCTCCGCGGGCAGCCAGAGCGATGCTCTCACTGTTCTTCGTGATTGTGAGTCGCCGACTCTCCTCCCCGCATCGCCAATTGGAAAATACGTCGATCGGTGGCATGGGATCCATGGCAAGGATCTGTGACCGAAACGTGAGGTACGATTCTTTTAAAATCAACAGGAATCGCGTGGCTTTTTCTCTCTCCTTGATCCTTTTATACTGCTTGAGGGTAGATTCTGGCCCTTCAAGCCTTTCTTCTACTGCTTCGAGTTGATTCAGGAGAGATGATAGCCTGTTGAAGCAGGCCGTGACCGTCGAGTTTCCCTGTTTGAGTTCGCTGATTTCCTGCATAAGATTAAAAACTTTTGCTTGATTCATTTTACCGTACATTTCTCGAATGTTTTCCCACATGGTTTTGGCATCCTCTGTGGGTGGAAGCCCAGCCGCGACTTCTGGGGATATGCAATTTCCGATCCACGTTCGGACGAGTTGATTGCATTTCCGCCAGTGTTGGGCTAGGTGTTCATCGGAGGGGATGGAAATTGTCCCATCGAGAAATCCGTCTTTGTCTTTTGTCACCAGTGCCCGCCGGAGCTCCTGTGACCACTTCGAATAGGTCTTTGGTTCGGTTAGTTGCTAGTTTATCAGTCGAAGCTCCGGTCCGTCGGCGGTGGAGACAAACAGAGGATCGCCTATTTCTGGTCGCTTGGTGAACGCCGCCGCTGGAACGGGCAGAAAGCCCGATGCGAAATTCGGGTAGGGATTCGTCCCTTGACCCGATTCGCTCGACCCGACTGGATGCCCCGTATTGACATATCCTGGGTAGGAATTATGCCCCGTACCCGATTCTCTTGAACCGCCCGTCTGCTCTCTCGCGATGGTTGGGTTTGCCCCATTCGTGGCTGGTGGACCTCCATCGTGATTCTGGTGGTCCACGAAAAAAGGCGATGAGGAACTTGGGCTTGGCCCAAAATAGAGTGGATAAGGAATCCACTGGTATGGTTGACCCGCCGTGGGTTGCCCCAATTGAAATTGAGCCTGCGTGGGCCGCCACTACTGGGGTTGAGTTAGAGATAATTGCTGGTCGGATACTGGTATTACTACAGGGAAATTATGGATCTGTGGAACTTGAGGACTGCTTTTTTCGGTGGTCCTGTCGTCAGCAGCCAGACTGGAGTCCTGCGGAGAGGCCATAGTAAGTTAATTTAAATTTCTTCCTTCGAGAGTATGCCTAATGCCGAAAGATCGATCCTTTTGCAGGTTGAGAATTTTTCTTCGGCAGTGGTTTGAAGCGGAAGCGAGTTAGAGATCAAGATGCTCTGATACCATGAAAGAAGGCAAGAGTGAAGGAAGAATGGACGAAGTTTCAGAGAAAAGTGGAAATCGGTGTGGGAAGATTTCTCTGTATTGTCATTGATGTATTCTGAATGTACAATTCAGCAAAGATATAATACAAGCTCTATTTTGAATAAGGAAGTAAATGATCTGGACTATCAATCTAAATCTAGATCCAATATTTAATTTACATATACATGAAGATCGTGATCAATCATGATCAATTAAGATCAGATCGAATCGGGCAATCTGCATATCTTCCAACAGAGGCCGCGCAGGACCAAGGAAACCATCCTCACAAGAACAACGGACAATCGATCAAAGAAGAACCAAAAACACCTAGCAGGGAGCCACCGAAGAAGACTAGAGGCCATCCCAACCGAGGTGAACACGAGCCAAGCCAGAACGAGGACAACTAGCAAACGTCCGAGCAAAGAGGCTGTACACTCATCAAGCCTACTCAACGCCAACCAAGGAGAACTAAGTGTCCGTTGACGGAGGAGAGAAAATAGAAGGATCAATACCCCAAGTCCGCTGGAGTCTTTTATTTCTAGGGCTATCTTCTACATTCTTGAAGGTTAAGGCTTTATCCTTAACCACTATGATAAGATACTTTTTAACAGCCGCAACTGCGATCGGATGATATCTGCAGAGAATATCGTTCCTGTACTTCCAAATAAGGTGGCAGAGAGCACCAAACGAAAAACGACCAATGGAGTGATAGAAATCCTTACTAGAGAGGAATCTCATTGCCCATTGAAGGTTATCCGACCAAGACCTGTTTCGCCACGGGAGATTGCATTTAGCTACCCAAAATAAAGCCATGCTGGTAGTGATGCAACATCCGAAGAAAAGATGGTCTATGGAGTCCGGAGTGAGCTTGCAAAAAGCACACACTTCTCTCCCAATTATTCCATAAGACATAAGCAAGGCCTGGGTAAGAAGACGGTTCTTTATAATAATCCAGAGATTGAACTGATACCTTGGCATAATAGCCTTGTTCCAAATAAAGGAAGCCCAATTGACCATTTCCTTCCTTCTTTTGAAGATATGCCAAGTCGAGGCGACCGAGAAGAGACCCGAAGGATTGTCACTCCAAACAAAACTATTGGGACCACTGGAAAGGAGAGGAAGGGGCGAGTCCCAAGAATCGATCACCGTCTTGAAAGTCATTCCGGCCGGTGAGAAGAGGTTTGCCACCGTGGCACACTTAGATAAACCCAAGTTTAAGATTGTTGGTTCTGTGCAAATAAGATTCAGCGGACCTCTCTGATGCCAGTGATCAAACCAAAGGGATATCAACTGGCCATTTCCAATCCTCCAGCGGAAGTAGAGTCGGAACTCGGATCTCAGGTGAAGGATTCTCTTCCAGGCCCAAGAGCAAAAGGTCGGAACTCCAACCACCCAAAAGTTTTTCCTTTTCAGGAATGTCGAGTGAATCCACCTGCACCATAAGGACTCCTTGTCTATGAACATGATCCAAATATGCTTGAGCATCGAAGCTTTGTTGTACTCTCGTGATCTGCGGATCCCAAGGCCTCCTTCCTCCCTCGGGAGACAGACATCTTCTCATGAAACTTTCGCCCCCCTCCCCCTTTCCAAGGTTAGGCCCCTTCCACAGGAATTGTCTAAGGATCTATTCAATTCGGTCCAAAACAGTAACATGAATAGTGAAAACACTTGCCCAATATGCTTGGATTGCATGAAGGACTAACCTTATAAGTTGGACTCTGCCAGCGAAGGAAAGAAAACGATGCGTCCAAGATTGGACCCTGGCCGTTATACGATCAACCAAGGACACACAATCTGCCTTTCCAAGCCTGGAAGAGATTATAAGGGCTCCCAAATAGCGCACCGGCAGCTTTCCCTCCTCAAAGCGAAGGGTATTTTCAGCGTGAGAGGTTTCCACCCTACTGTGAAACAACCCACCTGATTTTGAAACTAAACTGAACTAGAACCATTTCTCAGATGGATCTGAGAATTGATAAGGATATCTTTCTTTTCTTTTTTTCCCTATGCAGGATCATTCGTTCACTCGCTCATTAAATAGCATACTCTCATACTCTGTAACACCCCCTTAAATAGTAACAGACCACCGCTCAAATCTCTCACCCCTTGCTTCTTCATTGACCAACAACAACGCTCTCTAGGATTCCCAATCTCCATTGGAATTTCCGTTCTTAGAAAATTAAAGGAAAAGGTACGTTACAAAACAAACACCAAAAGGGGAAGGCGCATGACTGTGTGAGACTAAGAATGAGAGTGAGAAGTGAGAGGCGTGAGATTGAGTGAGCAAGAGGAACTGAGGGAGGCATAGCGTGAGACCGAGAGTGACAAGTAAGAGGAGTGAGATTGAGTGAGAGACAATAGGGATGAGTAGGGAGAGAGAATGGGAAATTAGGGTTTTGAGAATTGATTTGTAATAATAAAAATTATATGTAAAAAATTATCAGCCCGGTTCAAATGGTCCAGGTGGATCGGTCCACATTGAAATCAAGAACTAAATCGACAATCACTAGTTCCAAATCACCGATTTGGTCTGGTTTTGTGCTTATTCCTATAAAAAATAATATATGAAGTATTAATTTTAGTCAAGCCATGGTTTCGGTGACAGTTTAACAGTTGACTAAATTGGACGAAATCACCAAAGTTTGTGTCATGTTTCGTTTTCCTTTTTAAAAGATGCCCATTGAGTTGCTTGGAGTGCCCATCGAGATGCTTACTAAATTCTTTCTTTATGTTTAACTTTTTATTATTTAGTTTAGGCCCTTGCGCAAACTTTAAGAAAAGACAAATATGGGCATAAACTGTCAAAAAGTTGACTCAACATTTCACTACCCCAAATTTCTGTTGATTTTACATCACTAGAGCTTTTGGCCCTAAATACTCTTCACAAATGTGCATAGATTTGGTCCTGAGCAAAGACCTTAAAAGGCTCACATGGAAGTTGGAATGGCTTCCTTAAAACCCTTCCCACAGGAGATCGTCTTGTCTAGACGTCCACTTCCATCATAAAAGGCGGATATGCCCTCAAAGCTACTTTGTAGAGTATTCCATAGAGTTATAACCTGCATATGCAATTGCTACAACAGTACCACCACGTATCTTTATGTATTAAATCCTTCATTACTCAGCCGCTCATAGAAGAACATAAAGTTAATCGGTTCAAAACGAACCTAATGCTTCGCTAATCAATTGTACAGAAGTAGTTTGAGCATGGTACATTGCAGATCTTGTCTACATCAATTAACAACTTGCTACTTTCCTTGTCATCCTAAATGGGGTTAGGAAGTACTTGGTCGTCTAACTTTAATAATTTCAACCCACAATGACAAGTAAAACACAAGCTTTTCAATCAGCAATTTATGGTATGTTAGAACAGTTTTGGTTTATTATATAGAATCAATAGCGTGTTTTAATTATTTGTGAGATTATTCTCTTACAATTACACTTTTCTTAGAGGACACAATGGATTCCGTGGTACTATAGTTATAATAACTTTTTTCACTCTTAAATTGAAAGGTTTCAATCCCTACTTTAGATTTTCGTCTAGGTAATCTTTTGTTTGGAAAAGGATCTATAAAATCCGGGAGGCGGGTACGGTCCTAGAATGAGGATGCCATTGCAACCTACGGGAGCCCCACAAAGGCTGCCGGCACTGTTTCCCTCTGCTCCACTCGCCACACGTGCATGGATCGTCAAAGGCTGCGCATCAACCTGTAGTTGTGCATGCCTGTCGTGATTTGCCACGTGGCGCGTGGAGCTACAGTACGAAGTCTCAAGAAGTCTACGTTGATCGAGTAGCGAGTACCCACCTGATCCTTATTCGCCCCGTTATGGCTCAATCTGGCTTGGCTCTGCCCATCAGCCAAGAGAGGTTCCGACAGCAATGAAACACGGGACATCTGCAGTGAGCATACGCATAACACCAATCTATCGCCAAACCGAAGATGACCCAATTCACGAGATAGCACAATCTCCCAATAATCTAACCGTAATCGCAACAAGCTCACAGACAAAACATAAGATGCATGCGGGCCAATCTGGAATCGAACAAGCAAAAGGAGAAAGAACGATGGGGGGGCACCTTGGAGAGGTCGATGTGCTTGTAGAGGGACCAATTGGAGGAACAGTCGTGGTCTTCGCAGCTGTGGTCGTGCATACACGCCATTTTCCCTTCGAATTAAGCGATTGCTCGCGGAATTTGCTTCTGGGTCTTCCTCCCCTTCCAATTTAGCGATAGCCCGCAAGAGGTTGCTTCGTCCACGGAAGGGAGACAAGGTCCGATTCCGAGCGTGCGTTCGTGGGTCGTCCGCTAAAGCTGAGGTTTCGTCCACGGCTTGCCACCGATCCGCCGCGCCGGCTGGGCCTTTTGGGCTCGCAGTGACTTTCGCGTTTCTTCTTCGAATAGTGTAAAGTTTGGAGAATTTGGGTTGATCCATTCATCATAGTCCTAATAACATCGTTTTCCAATTTTGAAATCCTAAAACTTGTCACTATTTTTAATGTCAGCTATCCTGCTAATTCCGTCCATTTTTCTTGTACGGAAAATTCCAATGACCTCTCTTTTTTTTTTTTTTTTAATTTTCATTTTATTTTTTGAACTAAGAGCGTTGATATAGTACTAAATAAGTATCCGTTAAAGGAAAATTAAACATTCCAAAAAGAAAATTGGGAATACCCAAATAGAGTGACTAGAAGGCAATGATTAGAATATTAGCCTCTTTCATTGTCACAATGATTAGAGATCCTCGCCAGGTTACTGACTAGGGCTGTCGCCCTCACCACAAGCAAATGCTTAGTGGCATGGCTCCCCCATTGCCACTAGGCAAAGGTTGTATTGCAGCTGTCATGCTTGGGACCTCACTCAATCGTGGCTAGGGCCGATGTAGCCATTGCCTAGCCAGGGCCAGCGCGTGCCAAGGGCAATAAAGGAGATGATGCTGCCATCTCCCTTGTTGTACGTCCGTGCCTGCCCAATCCCTCTCTCCTCTCTTTATTAATTTCCCCTTTATTTTTTATTTTCAGTTTTTGAATTTAATGGAAAACGACATCATTTTTGTGTTAATAAACATCGCTTTGTACTTTAACAACCTTTACTAGTAAACAACAACACGCGTGCAAAAGAGTAACGAAAGAGAGGGGGTCGAATTTTCCGTCCACAAAAAGCTAACAGGAAAATTAATGTGAAGGACGGCAACTAATTTTATGACTTAAATACATGAAATTCATATAAGTTTTGAGGACTCTCGTTGCCATTGCTACTATTTCCTTGAGCTGGAAAACAAATTATGTACCTGTTTTTGGGAGCAGAAAAAACAAACTTATTTTGTTCAGAAAATGATATTAGTGGCCAGAATAAATAAGACAATAAGAAAAAGGAAATGCCCGGGAGCATTGATCAATATCGCAAAGCGGACGAGAAAGTCAAAAGCAGAAATACCATTTGAGGAAAAATAAAATATTCACGATCGACTGTGAGGAAAGGCCCCTAAAGCTTCTAATCCATGTGAAAGAAATTATAGAATTTCGAGCAAAATTCCTGTCTTGCCCCTTCCGACATAAAAATTTACATAACCCATATCGTGCCATCCGCCACGTGGAACCCACTTATCTCGTGAAACAGCAATATAAGAGGGCAAGATCGTCAATTTTAGAAACGTGCACCATTGGAATTCTCATCCGTGGCGTTCGGAAGGGGCGCGTGTACGCAGTACATAAAGTATAAATGCTTCATTCCTTTTGGGAAATGATTATTCATTTCCTATATTCCTAAAGAGAAATGAGTAGGGAATGGAGCTGTTATTTCAGAAAATGAAAGGTGCAATGTCACGATAAGTATCAAAGATAGATAATGCAAGACCCATCAGTGACAAAAATTTAAGATAAATATCTAGAGCATATTTAAGTAGACTCAAAATTTTTAAATTACAATATTTAAAATAGCAAATATTATTTTCTAGTCAGAGAAAAGATTTAGTGGATATTATTCCCAAATAAAAGAAACTTAATAACACAAAAAGAAACTTTATATGGAATTCGACTGAAAATTCTTTCTTTTTATTTTTACTTTAGTTTTGACTCATGTGATCCTAAAATTGATCTTGTAATGTTTTAGGTTCTTACGTATCGGCATCTACAAGTTAAGAATCAATCGGCATCTACAAGTTAAGAATCAATGGGTAATTTTTTGTCTACTAATTTATTATTAATGATTTCTTTTTAGTTAATAATTACATTTTTCTACTTGTGATTTGTGGTTATCTATATTTCAGTATTTAATTTGTTTTTCCATTCTTCATATTTAAAAAATTCCTCTTAATGAGATTTGTGAGAGTTTCCTTTTTAAATAAGTGCTTCTTAGGCCTTTTTAAATCCTCTAATCTAATCATAATTTAAGCCAAGAAAATATAAAGCAATGGGAAGTCAAAAAAAAAAAAAAAAATTGAAACTGGTGGAACCTATCTCCCAATTTCCTCCGTAAACATGCGCGGCTAAAATTCGACGGTTCCTACCGTCACAAAAGCCCCACGGTTAGCTAGCTGGGCTCATCTCTAAAGCAAATATTTTAGGACGTGGTCCGATGAATCCTCTATAGTAATGGAGTATAAAAATACGTTGCGTCCGATGGATCCTCCGATCAATGCTACCTATGCGGCACCATCTAGCAAATGCGAAATTTCTAGGTGTTTTGAGTATATATATATATCGAAACGCTTTTTGTCGGTTGAGAGTCGATGGTAACATTGGAGAAGCATAGGATGACACAATAATCTACATTGTCCGAGGTCTAGTCGATGCACCAAGCGTGCAACCGACACAAAGCGAAAGAGCCGACTCCAAGACAGAACATAGCTAAAAGACGAGACAAAGAACGAGAGAGTAGCGATACAAGACTGTCCATTCAATAAGACTCGAGAGATCGCACTGATAGTGTACATATAGTCGGATCAGCACGGCTCTTATTCGTAATGCATAACGAGCACATGCAGGGACACATCATCTACGGCACGCTCAGTTCTCAGTGGGAGGCTTGTGCGGCGGCTTCTCTCCCTTCCCCTTCTTTGGCTCCTCCCCTTTCTTCGGTGGCTCGTGCTCGGGGAACAGCTTCTTCGCATCCTCTTCCACCTCCTCTACGAGAATGTGCCCCTCGTGCGGTGGCTTGCCTCCCTTCCCTTTCTCCGGCCGCTTCGCGTCCTCTTCCACCTCCTCTGCGAGAATGTGCCCCTCGTGCGGTGGCTTGCCTCCCTTCCCTTTCTTCGGCTGCTTCGCGTCCTCTTCCACCTCCTCTGCGAGAATGTGCCCCTCGTGCGGTGGCTTGCCTCCCTTCCCTTTCTTCGGCTTCTTCGCGTCCTCTTCCACCTCCTCTGCGAGAATGTGGCCCTCGTGCGGTGGCTTGCCTCCCTTCCCCTTCTTTGGCTCCTCGCCTTTCTTTGGTGGCTTCTGCTCGGGGATGGGCTTCTTCGAGTCCTCTTCCACTTCTTCCACGAGAATGTGGCCCTCGTGCGGTGGCTTGCCTCCCTTCCCCTTCTTTGGCTCCTCGCCTTTCTTCGGTGGCTTGTCCCCAGGGAATGGCTTCTTCGAGTCCTCTTCCACCTCCTCAACAAGAATGTGGCCCTCGTGGGGTGGCGGCTTCTTGCCTTTCTTTGGGGGCTTGTTCTCGGGGAACGGCTTCTTTGTTTCCTCGGCTCCCACTTCCTCGGCGAGCTTGTGGCCAGGGTGGTGGGGCGGTTTCTTGCCCGGGAATGGCTTCTTGTGGGAGTCCTCCTGTTCGGCCTCTTCAACGAGGATGTGCTCAGGAGGGTGGTGGGGGGGCTTGGGTTTGGGGAAGGGCTTTTGTGAGTCGTCAACTTGGACGTTCTCGAGGAGGTGGCGACCCCCAACAGGGGGGTGCTTGTGGGGAGGTTTGTGCCCTTTCGGTGGCTTGGGGTCGTGGCCGTCGCAAAAGACGGTGGCAGCAAAAAGCGCCGCTCCTAGGAGCAACACTAGCAAGTACTTAGAAGACATCGTTTGCTTCATTTTTGCTAGAAGAGGATGTATGAGCTGATGGTGTTGGAGTTAGAAGCGAGGGAGTGTCCCGATTTATAGTGGGTTTCGAACTTATGTCGTCGTCAGCAAGCATGTCACCCGGTCCCTAGGATTTTGCCTCTCGCCTTTGCTACGAGACAGCGCGTCGTTTAGGTCCCGTATTCTATTGGTTGCTCAAGAATGTGATAGAGTGGGGCCCGCCTTTGGATATAGGGATTTACTTTGGAGTTGAAAAGTTTGACAATCAGGCCCTAATTAACTGCTCCCACTGGATAGATTTGCACCGCCGGATGGCAATATGGTGGGGTCCATCTTCGGACATTGGGAGTGCTTTGTCTCTCAATTCCTAGTGTCAGTTCTCTTTCTTGGAAAAGCAGGAGTAGATTTACATGCATAGCACAGTGGAGTAGTAGAGGCTCTTAACTTCAATGTGAAAAGCTTTTACAATGCAACCACATATTGAATTTATATTGGAAGGGCGGTGGTTGATATGGAACCAAAGACTTGTTTATGAGCGACTGGGCATAAAACCACGTCTTAAAAGAGAACAATACTAGATATATCAAGACCGATAAGAGGGGCATGGTGGTGATAAGTTTAATAATTCTTAAATTGAAATAAGGTAATGTTATTCCTTTCGTATAATCCACAACTAGCTATTTGGACGCATTTCTACAAGTCCTTTTAAAACCGGTTAAGTTCATGGGATTAGACCAATAATAATAATAATAATAATAATAATAATAATAATAATAATAATAATAATAATAATAATAATAATAATAATAATAATAATAATAATAATGGTAATAATTGCTTAGCTAATACATGGGACTAGATTAAAGCAAGAGTGACAATGACATACTCATCCTTAGTTTGATTCGCATGAAGGGATAACTTTTTTGGGATTATGTCCTTAAGGGAAAATAGTTCAAAAAGTCCCAAACCTATTACAATTTTACCAATTCAATCATAAACCTTTTTAATTTTGCCAATTGAGTTGTTATTTGTAAACCTTCTCACCTTTAGCTAATTATGTGGATACATCAATTTTGGTTGAAATTTGCTAATATGGATGACAGTTGTTCTACATAACATGGCCGATGTTGACATGAATAATTTTTTTTTTTTTTTTTTTTTTATAATTTTTGAATTTTATGAATTTTTCTTTATTTTTTATGGTTATTTGGATTAAGGGTAGGCAGCCCTTGTTTGCTTTGGGTGAGGGCTACAATGTCTTCACCGACTACTAGGCGAGGTCACAATGCCCTCATGAGCCAAATCGAGGGCGAGGAGTGCCAACCTAAATAGCACCGATATCGACACGAGACATATGATACAATATGACATGCCAACATATTGTTTTTAAAAAATGAAAGAATTTTGACATGTTAAGACCCGTTGTATATTAAATTTATTTTTTTTATATACATGATGAATTATCATTTTAATGATTATTTTAATCAAAATAATTTTATTCAAATTCACAAATAATAAATAATAAAAAGAGAGCCTAGAATGAATTTACACTAAAAATATTAATCTACCATTTGTTAATATTATCCATTGTTTCAATTTGACAAATTTAACTCCATTTCAATAATCTATAAAACTTAGAAAAAAAAAAAAAAAGCAATCCATATGCTGGACTTGTGTATTAGAGCGTGTCAGAAGAGAAGAAAAAACAAACTTGGGTGGTGAATTGTGTGTTACGAGAAGTGAGAGTTAGAAGACAAGAGAAAACTATGTTTTTCTTCTTTTCCCCTTCTTATTTTTATTTTTTACATATTTGCATTTTGATCCCTCATTTATTGAAAAATTGTAAAATTGACTCAATGTGTGTCGAAATCATATGTCGGAATTCTGAACTTGCATATCAAAATTCCGAACTCATGTACCAAAAAGTGTCGGGAGAATTGATTA
This sequence comes from Eucalyptus microcorys, assembly GCA_014182515.1. NCBI lineage: Eukaryota > Viridiplantae > Streptophyta > Magnoliopsida > Myrtales > Myrtaceae > Eucalyptus > Eucalyptus microcorys. The sequence goes on from CM024569.1 coordinate 30,513,063, forward strand.
GATGTTGGATTTTCTAACACCTATTAACGGAGTGCCGAAGAGTATCGGACACGTGTTGGAGTGTCCGACATGACACGAATACTCTCGGATAGTGTTGGTGCTTCCCAGGTATCGACAAGGGTCATCGGCCCTCAATCTAGAAAAAAAAAAGTAAAAGAAAGAGAAAGAAAAGATCTAAAAAAGATTATTAGAATATTTTTAAAGAAGTCTACATCAGTTTGGTCATGCCATGTAGAGCGATTGGCGTCCATGTCATCAATTTCTTGCAAAAATTGATTGAATGGATTCAATTAGCAAAAAGTGAAAGAGTTTAGGACTCACTTGGCAAAATTGAAAGTGTAAAACTATTTTAGCAAAATGTAATAGGTTTAGGATTTTGTGGACAATTTTCTCATCAATTATTGTACTGGACTATCCAAACACAGCTGTTCAAATCCATGATAGTTTTAAAGTTGAACTTTATCTAATTAACACAAAGGCCATATTTTCCTCCGTCTTCCTATATTATGTAATTTTACTATGCATATTGCTTAAGTGCAAGCAAATTAAGGATCGTAAGTGAATCATAGTTAAGATACGTGTCAATTATAATTATAACTTAATTTTTTTCGATATATACTTTTAAAAAAAGATAAATAGTGATCGTGTAAGCGCTATAAGCTTCCTCTAAATATGGGTTATATCCATGTTTCTAAATCAGAAAATTGGTTGAAAAAAGCTTCATCCAACAAAGATGGAGGAATTAGTTCAACAAAAAAAACAAAGATGGAGGAAGACAGGCCCATTAGTTTCGATTTTCTACATAATTTAATGTATTAATTTTGTAGGTTACCCTTAATATATCTCCCATTGATGACCCAAATACTAGTATCATGACACAATAGTGGAGGTATTTATCGAGATGATTATCACCCAGATATACGGGCTGAAAACTCAAATCATAGATTGAAAGAGTGATGCATAATGCATAGATTATTGTTGTATATTTCTACATGGACTTTTCATCCCTCCCTTCGTACTTCACCTCCTAGTTATTTTCTTGATCTTTCATTGGGAATTTACAAGTTTACAATAGAGCACTCTTGTTTTGTTGTGAATTTGTTTTGTCCAATCGCGATCTAGTCAAGTACCTTCATGAAACCAGAGGATAATCCAGAGACTTTTACTTGTGGTTAGTATTGAATATATTGTCAGTGAATAAATTATCTTCGTAAAACCTATATGTCTAACTGGGCAGCCTATCATTTTAATATAAGTATAGGCGTCCTAGTCATGCCAAACATGAAGAATAACGAAGCCCGTCACATGCAACCCAACGAGCCTTCGTGACATTGGGCAAGTTTCACTGTTCAAATTGATGCGCAGGTGAATAGAAAGCATGTGAGCCTTTGAGATTTTGACCAGCTGGGTCCAGGTTTTTTTTTTTTTTGCAAGCTGGGTCCAGGTTGGGAGAGAGAGAGATTTTGCGGCGTCTTTTCTGGGTTTCCCATTTGAGATGGTGACCCTTTGATTTGATACGTACATAAAACGTGGAGGCATTAGAGACGATGAGAAAAGGGCCCCCCAGTCATTATTGTATTGTCTATTCTTTTCCTTATCTCGACAAAGTAACATTTTGCACGAAAACTAGGGGGGAGGAAAAACGTTATTCTAACCAAAAAGAAAAAAATTGAAACATTGAAAAAATTGTTAGTATAGGCGATGAGAAAAGGCCCCCCTAGTCATTATTGTCTTGTCTATTCTTTTCCTTATCTCGACAAAGTAACATTTTGCACGAAAACTAAGGGGGAGGAAAAACATTGTTCTAACCAAAAAGAAAAAAATTGAAACATTGAAAAATTGTTAGAATGAGCTCAACCCGTCAAACAGATGAGTTAGGTTAAAATTTAAATAGTCCGATCCAAATAGACTCATTTAATTTATTTAGACTCATTTTCATGCAAAACAAACTTAATAATCCATGATGTTAAAATACTTTGAAATAAGAATGCGGAGTGAGTATGTACGAGATTAGGTGAAAGCGAGAAAAATTGAAGAGAGACATATAAATATGTTCGGTTTAAGTAAGTTGAAAATCCATATATGATCTATTTAATACTCATATTATGTTTAAACCCATTTATGACATATTTACTCAATATAACTAATATGTTTATAACCCTTATGGGTTAATAAATGAATTTATGACCCATTTTGATGGGTCTAGTACGAGCTTGTGACATGGGATAGAAATGTGGATTTTCATTAGATGTGTAGAATGTCCGAGCCTTTTGATTTATGTGATCTCCATCGATGCATGCAGGGCTTATCCCGTCACCTGAATCGGGGGGCGAGCATGGCTCTCGAGTCATTAAATATGTATTGGGAGAAAATCTTTGGGGGCTACCGCTCAAGTTTAAGTTATAAGAAGAGTGGGCGATCTACTATGTAAATACCTTGAAACTCCCTTTCTCGCATAAGTTAGACTTTGATCTAAGATTTATGAGGTGAGCATTGATTCAATATATAAATTTTCTAATACTCCCCCTCACGCATAAACAACTTATTTTAGACTTATGGATTAGCCAATGGCTACAAAATCAATTGGTTCGGTTCTCAATTTCAATTTTTTGTAACCAGTGCTCGAAGGGTTGGTTTCCAGTTGTACGTCCAGAACCGATCACCCATACTAACATTAAAGTGTGTAACTTATATCATATTTAATCTGAAAATAATCACTCTAATAAAATTGAAAAGTGCAAATTGAAAAATATATAAATGGCATTGCCCCTCCCTTTACCCTCTTAAATATATATTGAAAAAGTTTAAGCCGTTGATTTAGGCATGATTTAATACCTCAAGCATAGCATTCACACTAGATCTCCCTAAACAACATCATAAATCTCCGACACCCTATGTTCTCTGTGTACACGCCATCTTCCTTTCCCTTCTCCCTAGAACAACCTGCAATTACTTAATTCGAACCTGATGTCACCGCGCATGTCAGCCACGACAACGACTTCACTGGATCGTGCACCGGAATGAATAAAGAACCGAGATAGAGAGAGAGAGACAGGGAGAAACAGGGTAGACCGGATCGAGAGACTACAGGATTTGCGATCGTGGATTGCGATTTTGGTGGCAAAAGCCAGTGTGAACCGTTGAAAAGGTGGACATTTCGCCTCGTGGGGTTAGTTACGACAAAATCCTCTTTTGACTCGAACAGCGCCGACATCGGTTGCGAGGGGGATCGTCGTGCGTATTTCACCTGGATCTCAGTCTCGATTCAGCTTTAGAAGACGTAGCAGACTCGACCAAGGTTCTTGACGTCTCATCCCTCATCCTTCCGTTTTCTGTGGTTTATGTGATTATGACGAACTTCTTTATTCTTCCACTGCAACTTAATTTAAGGAAATTTTACCTGTTATCGTTATGGAGTCCTTACTTGTTTCTTGTAGTCAATATCTACAAAAAATAGATCCTATCATATCTATCATGTTCGAAAAAGATTTTTGAAATACTCATTAAAATTAGGAGTGATTGGTTTGAGCGTGAGACGGTTTCCACCCTACAATCGTGAAACAACCCACCTGATTTTGAAACTAAACCGAATTGGAACCATTTCTCAGATGGATCTGAGAATTGATGATGATATCTTTATTTTCTTCTTTTTCCTATGCAGGATCCTTCGTTCACTCACTCATTAAATAGCATACTCTCATACTCTGTAACACCCCCATAGATAGTAATAGACCGCCACTCAAATCTCCCACCCTTTGCTTCTTCACTGACCAACAACAACGCTCTCTAGGATTCCCAATCTCCATTGGAATTTCCGTTCTTAGAAAATTAAAGGAAAAGGTATGTAACAAGACAAACATCGAAAGAGGGAGGCGCATGACTGTGTGAGACTGAGAATGAGAGTGAGAAGTGAGAGGCGTGAGACTGAGTGAGCAAGGGGAACTGAGGGAGGCATAGCGTGAGACTGAGAGTGACAAGAAAGAGGAGCGAGATTGAGTGAGAGCCAAGAGGGATGAGTAGGGAGAGAGAAAGGGAAATTAGGGTTTTGAGAATTGATTTGTAATAATAAAAATTATATGTGAAAAATTATCAGCCCGGTTCAGATGGTCCAGGTGGATCGGTCCACATTGAAATCAAGAACTAAATTGATAATCACTAGTTCCAAATCACCAATTCGGTCTGGTTTTGTGCTTATCCCTATCAAAAATAATATATGAAGTATTAATTTTAGTCAGGCCATGGTTTCGGTGACAGTTTAACAGTCGACTTAATTGGACGAAATCACCAAAGTTTGTGTCATGTTTCGTTTTCCTTTTTAAAAGATGCCCATTGAGTTGCTTGGAGTGCCCATCGAGATGCTTACTAAATTCTTTCTTTATGTTTAACTTTTTATTATTTAGTTTAGGCCGTTGCGCAAACTTTAAGAAAAGACAAATATGGGCATAAATTGTCAAAAAGATGACTCAACATTTCACTACGCCGAATTTCTGTTGATTTTACGGATCACTAGAGCTTTTGGCCCTAAATACTCTTCACAAATGTGCGTAGATCGTCTTGTCTAGACGTCCACTTCCATCATAAAAGGCGGATATGCCCTCAAAGCTACTTTGTAGAATAATCCATAGAGTTATAACCTGCATATGCAATGGCTACACAGTACCACATATCTCTATGTATTAAAACCTTCAATACTCAGCCGCTCATAGAAGAACATAAAGTTAATCAGTTCAAAACGAACCTAATGCTTCGCTAATCAATTGTACATAAATAGTTTGAGCATGGTACATTGCGGATCTTGTCTACATTAATTAACAATTTGCTACTTTCCTTGTCATCCTAAATGGGGTTGGGAAGTACTTGGTCGTCTCACTTTACTAAATTCAACCCACAATGACAAGTAAAACATGAGCTTTCAAATCAGCAATTTATGTGAGATTATTCTCTTACAATTACACTTTTCTTAGTAGGACACAATGGATTTCATGGTACTATAGTTATAACCACTTTTTTCACTCTTAAATTGAAAGGTTTCAATCCCTACTTTAGATTTTCGTCTAGGTAATCTTTTGTTTGGAAAGGATCTATAAAATCCCTGGAGGCGGGTACGGTCCTAGAACGAGGATGCCATTGCAACCTACGGGAGTCCCACAAAGGCTGCCAGCATTGTTTCCCTCTGCTCCACTCGCCAGACGTGCATGGATCGTCAAAGGCTGCGCATCAACTTGTAGGGCCCTATTTGGTAAACATCTCAATAGTAACTGATTCTGATTTTTCATCTCAGGAGTAGTTTGGGAACATAATCGCATTTGTTAAAAATTTTGTTCCCGGGAACGAATTTCTATTTTTTTGTTCCCGGGAACAAATTTCTATTTTTTTGTTCCCGGAAGTAGATTTGGAACAGAATAAAAAATAAATAAAAAAGTTGATTCTTATTCCGGGAACAAATCTAAGAATCATAACCAACTCTTCTTCTTCTCTTTTCTTCTTCTTCATTGACCGCCATCCCGCGGTTGCCGTCCGCCGCTGCCGCCAGCAATCTGTCCGGTGAGCTCGCTGGAGGCAAGCCCACCCATTGGCGAGGTTTAGACGGTTAGCAAACGGTTTAAAATGACTAGAAATTGTTCCCGGGAACATAATAAAAAAGAATTATTTATGATCAGAATCTAGAAGAAGAAGAAGAAGAAGAAGAAGAAGAAGTATCAAATGCAATTCTATTCTAGAATCAGAAATTTTGGACGGTTTAAAATGACTAGAAATTGTTCCCGGGAACATAATAAAAAAGAATTATTTATGATCAGAATCTAGAAGAAGAAGAAGAAGAAGAAGAAGAAGAAGAAGAAGAAGTACCAAATGCAATTCTATTCTAGTATCAGAAATTTTGGACGGTTAGCAAACGGTTTAAAATGACTAGAAATTGTTCCCGGGAACATAATAAAAAAGAATTATTTATGATCAGAATCTATTCTCGGGAACAAATTATTATCAAACGTGCCTTAGTTGTGCATGCCTATCGCGATTTGCCACGTGGTGCGTGGAGCTACAGTACGAAGTCTCTAGTACCCACTTGATTCTTATTCGTCCCGTTATGGTTCAATCTGGCTTGGCTCTGCCAATCGAAGGTCACCGTCCTAACTGACATCGGTAGTGACGTCAATATTAGAAAATAAATTCATAATACCATCATAATATATTGATTGAATATAAGTTTTTGAATCTATAGCCTCGACATAATTAATGATTGCGCTTGTTTGTGTTCTCAAACCCATGTGAGTCTGGCCAACTTCGGAACAGAAAACCTTGAAATTGTTCATTTTATAATACCACGGGTGCAACGTGTGTAGGTGTTCTAGGTTCTGTTAGCCCATGCGATGCGCTTACTTGTAAAATGAGAATATTAGTTATATAATAAACTTTTGTGCACTATCACGTTTGAAAATTCGATAAACTCAGGTACGCAAAGGATGTGAAACTTAAATTTCTACAAGTTCGATTACTATTGAAGAGTTTTCATTGACCAAATACCACATTGATTCAACACAATAATAATTAATAAAAAAAACCGACTACGTTTCTGGGGACTTGCCCATTTCACGAGTCAACATGAATTTGATACGAACCCTTAATATGATGCATGCACCCGTCTAATGAAAAACAATTGGCATCAATCTGCTATTAATTATAGCTAGGGAAGCTTTCGACTTGAATTGAACTAATAAGGATCTTTCTTAGATCACAAAGACTTTTAGATTGGCATGATATGTGATGATTTCACACACGAAAAATCGTTGAGTATAGCCATAAAGCGAAGTTCTTCATGAACAGTTGCCTACTCAAAGATGGATTTGCACAATGCAAAATTCGACTAAAACATTCGATTAGAGAGTGATATGGCTAGTAGAAAGCTAGAGTCTAGTACAACGCTCCTCACTTTCTTTTTCAATATAGTTGATCCAATGATTTATATAGATGCCATTTCTTGTCCCCAATAAAATATTTGGTTAGATGCGACGAAGTACGAGATGTAATCCATGAAACGTAATGGTGTTTGAGAACTTGTTAAATTGTTTGAAGGTTACAAGCCCATTGACTGCAAATGGGTGTATAAGATTAAAAAGGACTCTAAAAGAAAAATTGAGAAGTTTAAAGCCAAACTGGTAGTCAAGGGTTTCACTCAAAAAGAAGAAATCAATTATTAATCAACTTTTTCCCTAGTCTTTGTCTAAAGATTCTTTTAGAGTGATCATGGCATTAATAGCTCATTTTGATATGAAGTTACATTAAATGGATGTTAAAACTGCATTTCTAAATAGAGACCTTGATGAAGAGGTTTATATGGTGCAACCCAAAGGTTTTGCAACAGATGATTCAAATAAACTTATATGTAGATTGAAAAAAATCTAAGTATGATCTCAAGCAAGCTTTTAGACAATGATACTTGAAGTTTCATAATATTGTCACTTCATTCGGTTTTGTCGAAAACAAAATAGATTAGTGTATGTACTACAAGCTAAATGGGAGGAAATTTATTTATCTCACACTTCATGTAAACGATATCTTGCTTGTGAGCAATGATATTGGATTACGGCATGAGACAAAGTGAATGTTGTCGAAAAAATTCAAAATGAAAGGACCCTAGTGATATGTCTTTTGTTCTTGACATTCGGATCTATAGGAGTCATTCTCACTATATATTGGTTTTGTCTCAAATGGCATATGATGATCGTATTTTGGAAAGATTCGGTATGCAATATTGCAAACCAGGAATTGCTTCGAATTTCTCACAATGTCTTGATTGAGATTTTTGAGAAAACTTAAAAAAATGATGTACCTTATGCTAGGCACTTGGAAGCATCATGTATGCTAACGTTTGCACTATACTAAACATTGCTTTTGCAACAAGACTTCTAGGCCGATATCGGTTAAATCCATGATATGATCACTGGATTGCTACCAATAAAATTTTGAGATACTTAAAGAGGACAATAAACTATATGCTAATTTACAAATATGTTCAAGAATTGTAGTTTATAGGGTATATAGATTCAGACTTTGCTGACTGTTAGGATAATTTGAAGTCAACAACATGATACATCTTTCCATTAGTAACAGGTGCAATATCATAAAAAAGGAGAAAAGTACACCTCAAGTTTCATAACTTTGTACAAAGGAACACTTAAGTGCCATAATTTACGATAGGTACATTTAAGTATCGCATTAAAAAAAAAAACGGATCACTTAAGTGCCACTCCGACCAAATTGCATACGTGGCATTTTTTCGGCGAAGCGAGTCCAAAACGACGCCGTTTTACATGCTGACGTGGCCAAATAATGCAAAAACGGCGTCGTTTTGTGCTGACGTGATAAAAAAATAATATAAAAATTAATTAAATTAAATTTAGTTAAAATATTTAAAAATAATAATTTTAATATTAAAAAATTAAAAAGAAAAAAAAAAGGGGACGGAGGCAGCGAGAGGGCTGCCTCCCGCTGTTGCTGGGAAGGGCCGGTGATGGAGGGGGGAGGCTCGGCCGGGGTATCCGGGCCTTGGCTAGGGGCTGGCGACCCCGGTCGACCGGCAGTGAGGATCGGCGGCTCTTGCTCAGCCGGGCGAGGGCCGCCGACCCTTGCCGATCCGGGCGAGGGCTCGCGACCCCGGCGACCTCAGCCCGAGCCTCCCCACTCCGTCGCCGGCCCTTCCCGGTAGCCCTCAGCCGCCCCCTCTCCCCGCCTTTTTTAATTTTTTTTAATTTTTTTAATTTTTTAATGTTAAAATTATTATTTTTAAATATTTTAACTAAATTTAATTTTAAATTAAATTAATTTTTTATATATTATTTTTTTACCATGTCAGCCTAAAACGATGCCATTTTTGTATTATTTGTCTATGTCAACTAGCAAAACGGCGTCGTTTTGGGCTCGCTTCGCCGGAAAAATGTCACGTATGCAATTTGGTCGGATTTTGACCGGATTGGTACTCAAGTGATCCATTTTGTTCCGATTTTGGCACTTAAGTGTACCTTTTGTAAGTTATGGCACTTAAGTGTCCATTTCTGCAAAGTTATGGCACTTGAGAGGTCTGCATCTCCATAAAAAAGCGAGAAACAGAAATCAATACCATGTTCAACCATACAAGCAGAGTTTGTAACATGCTTTTCAATTGCTTGACTCCAAAACCTTATTAGTGAGTTAACCGTATTTGATTTTGTGAATGAACCTATATCATTGAATTGTGATAATAACTCTACATTGTTGTTTATCAACAACAATGACGAAGGTCTTAAGGTATCTAAGTATTGGCAGTCAATTTTTTGATCATAAATAAATAGTTAAGAATGGTGACATTGCAATAGAACATATTTTCACAAATGATTTAGTTGTAGATCCAGTAAACTAAAGGCTTTGCCCTTGTATGGTTGAATGACATGTTACAAGCATGGACTTAGAAGCATCATGAGATATTATTTAGTGGGAGTTTTTTTGCTTTAATAAAGTTTACGTATGTGTTTATTACATTTAATAAACTATTTATGAGTGTATTATTATGTTGAATATGTATTGATGAAAATCTCAAGATATTGTGTAAACCTTAAGCAAAGGCTAGGGACATCCAATTATTAGCTTTAATGATGTGTTTTATTACACACAAAAAAGGTTAATCATAAAGATAAGACATATGTATATTCATTGGAACTATATATGTATTCTCTAGTAACACATCAAATTTTGCTACACTTAAGGAGAAAGAATGGTGATTGACAAAGGGGATGACACGTAAGGTGCTATTCTCTATGAGGTATTATCCATTTGCTACACTGCCATAAATCTATATTAATAGAGTTAAAATCATTTGTAACCATGGAAAGTTTTGTGGGTATACAAGTAATTACTATTATGATTTGATATTTGAGACTTTATGGAATTGGATTGATTGTTAAGAATTATCCCTAGACCAACATAAATATGTGCACATATAGTACAGTTTCGATTAATACAACCCAGGTGGAAGAATGTAAAAGTTTTTCTAACATGGGCTATATTAATAAATATTGCAATTTACTGTTTTATGGAATTGGTAAAGCAATATATAATGATTCTTAATTAGTCTAATATGTTGTTGACTAGTATGGGCTCAGTAAAGTCCGGTTTGTGATGAGAGGAACCGTGGCTTAAAACCCTATAAATAGTATTTAAGTCTCTCTTTTAACCCTAACACGCAAAAATCCTCACATAAGGAGCAGTTATTGAACACTAAAGATGAGGAGTAGTCTCATTGAGCTAGTGATACAGAGAACCCTAGAGAAGAAACACTTGAGCTTTGGATTGTCCTTGTTCCGCATTAAAAACGATGAATTCTAAATAAGATGTGTAAATCTCTTTTACTCAATTATATGTATTTTTGATTCTACCTATGCAGATCTTAGGTGTTGTTTTTACGATTTACACAAATTACAAATCACATCCGCACTTGTATGTAATTTGTGTCAATGTGTGTTAATGTACCTATCACTTCTATCTCTTTCTATCATATTCATTCAAGCATTTTCTTTGTACTTCAGGTTTCCCGTCTCTCTGGTTCCTGCCGATTAAACAAGGAACCGTGTTAAATACATTCAATGTACATTCATGAAAGAGTGTTCCTATGTCCACCTACATTTTGGAATAATTATTCGTTTCCTATATCTCTAAAACAAATATTTTAGGACATGGTCCGTGGATCCTCAATAGTAATGGAGTATAAAAATACATCGTACCAATGCATCAACCTGTCCTACGGTGAATCTTCTTTTTGCGCAATAAATTGTAATCCTCCGATCAATGCGGCCTTTGCGGCATCATCTAGCAAATACCAAAATTCTGGCATCATATAACATTGTGGTGTTTCGAATAAATATGACACAACACCTTTTGTCAGTCGAGAATCGATGGTAACATTGGAAAATCGTAGGATGACACGCAATAATCTACATCGTCGAAGGTCTTCTCAATGCACCGATCGTACAACCGATACAAAGGGAAAGACCGACTCCAAGACAGAACGTAGCCAAAAGACAAGCTAGAGAGCGAGAGTGCAGTGATACAAGACTATCCACTGACTAAGACACGAGAGATTGCGCTGATAGCGTGCGTATAATCAGCACAGCTATTATTCCTAATGCATAACGAGCACATGTAGAGACGCATCATCTACGACACACTCAGTTCTTGGTGGGAGGCTTGTGTGGCGGCTTCTCTCCCTTCCCCTTCTTCGGCTCCTCCCCTTTCTTCGGTGGCTTGTGCTCAGGAATCGGCTTCTTCACATCCTCTTCCACCTCCTCTACGAGAATGTGCCCCTCGTGTGGTGGCTTACCTCCCTTCCCCTTCTTTGGCTCATCGCCTTTCTTTGGCGGCTTGTGCTCGGGAACGGGCCTCTTCGAGTGCTCTTCTACTTCCTCGACAAGAATGTGGCCCTCGTGGGGTGGCTTGTGCTTTGGAGGTGGCTTCTCTCCCTTCCCCTTCTTTGGCTCCTCGCCTTTCTTCGGTGGCTTGTCCCCAGGGAATGGCTTCTTCGAGTCCTCTTCCACCTCCTCGACAAGAATGTGGCCCTCGTGGGGTGGCTTGTGCTTTGGCGGTGGCTTCTCTCCCTTCCCCTTCTTTGGCTCCTCACCCTTCTTTTGCGGCTTGTCCTCTAGGAATGGCTTCTTTGAGTCCTCTTCCACTTCCTCTACAAGAATGTGTCCTTCGTGCGGTGGCTTGTGCTTTGGTGGTGGCTTCTCGCCCTTCTTCGGGGGCTTGTTCTCAGGGAATGGCTTTTTCGTCTCCTCGGCGAGCTTGTGGCCTGGGTGGTGGGGCGGTTTCTTGCCAGGGAATGGCTTCTTGTGGGAGTCCTCCTTTTCAGCCTCCTCCACAAGGATGTGCTCAGGAGGGTGGTGCGGGGGCTTGGGTTTGGGGAAGGGCTTTTGTGAGTCCTCGATTTCGACGCTCTCTAGGAGACGGGGACCCCAACAGGGTGGTGCTTGTGGGGTGGTTTGTGCTCTTTCGGGGGCTTAGGGTGGTGGCCGTCGCAGAAGACGGTGGTGGTGAAAAGCACCGCTTCTAGGAGCAACACTAGCAAGCACCTAGAAGACATCGTTTGCTTCATTTTTGCTAGAGCAGAGGATGTATGAGCTGAAGGTGTTGGAGTTAGAAGCGAGGGAGTGTCCCGATTTATAGTGGTTTTCGAACTTACGTCGTCGTCAGCAAGCATGTCACTCGATTCCTAGGATTTTGCCTGTGTCTTCGCTATAGGTTGGGTCCATCTTTCGGTCATTGAGATTAATTTTAGGTTTGAAAAGTTTGACAATCAGGCCCTAATTAACCGCTCTCTCTAAACAGATTTTCACCGCCAGATGGTAATTAGTTGGGGTCCATCTTTGGATCGGGACTTCTAGATCTCTCAATTTTTAGGGTGTATTGTTTGAGTTAAAAAAAAAAATTCTCAAATTAATTTTCCAAACTTTCTTATTGAAAATGATTCATTTACCAATAAAAAATCAACAATTAAGAAAAATGCATGTTTAAAGCTAGGTGATATGATAATTAAAAATTAGAGCGTGCATTCATCTAACAGCTTAAATTTTTTAGAACAACTAGTAGTAGTTCCACAAAATTTCATTTTAAGAAAAATCTGTAGAAATTTTTTTTAGGAAAATGAATTTCCTAATCTAAAAAGGGGAAAATATCTTTCTAAAAAAAATGATTTTATTGAAAATCATTTTTCTTTATCGTGAAATTTTCTCCGAAACAAACACATCATATATCAATACACTTAACAATGACAATGGAGTACAGGCATTTCGAAGCGCATTTGGTCTAGCCAGACACCGGATTTGTAGGTCACATGCACAATAGAGTAGAGTAGGGTGGATTTGTAGATCACATGCACAATAGAGTAGAGTAGAGTAGTAGAGGATAGGATGATGGTCTTGATTACGTAGCAAGCTTCTCTTGAAAAGCTTCTATAACGCAACCACAAATTGAATTTATATTGGAGCGGCGGTGGTTGATATTGAGCTAGATTGATTCGCGTGAAGGGATGACTATTCTTGGACTAAGAATGGTTTAAGAATGCATTGGATTATCCAAACACGGCTGTTGAAATCCCTAATATTTCTAGAGCTCAATTTTGTCTCACTAACACAAGGGCCATATTTTCCTTCGTGTTCCATAAATTAAGTAATTTTATTATGTATATTGTTAAAAATGCAAGTAAATTATGGACTGCAAGTGAATTCATAATTAAATTAGAGTATCACTTTTTATCATGCCTCAAATTTCTTTTCAATAAATACTTAAAAAAAGGAAGATAATTAGAGATCGTGGCAAGCACTATAAGCTTCCTTCATCCATGATTTGAGGAAACTTCCTCCAATTATGCCTTTGATTGGTGAATTAAGAATTATGGACATTGTCCACTTGCAACCTTAAGTAAAAATAAATATGGGTTTTATCCATATTTTTTAAATCAGAAAATTGGTTGACCTAAGCTTCTTCTAATCAAAGTCGGAGGAAGGAATGGCCCTTTCTTTTTATAGGCTTTTAATATGATCCACTTATACGAATGCCCATTTACAACTTTCCACATCATTCAACGTATTAATGTTGTAGATTACCCTTCATTTAACTCACATTATTGTCCCAAATATTACCCTTGATATATCTCACATTATTGGCCCAAATTTTCATCGTCTTAATATGTAAATATAAATTGTTGTTGAAAACTCAAATAATAGATTGAAAGATGCTTGTATGCATTTATTAATTTTGCAAATTGCTACATGCCCTTCTTATCCCTCCCTTTGTACTTCACCTCCTAATTATTTTCTTGATCTTCCAGGGGGAATTGACATTGGCAAAATTACCAAACAAGTCCTAGACTTATTGTGCTTGTACTAATTCATTCCTGAACATTTTCATTATGTCAATTTAGTCCTCAATATTTTGACGATTTATCTATTAAGTCACAAACCTTTAGACTATTTGTCAATTTAGTCATTTCGACCAATTTTGGTAGGAAAAATGCTGACGTAATTCTAATTAGTGTTAGCCATTCTACTTGGCATGGCCAATGCTAATGTAAACAATTTATTTGCATTTTTTGAATTAGTTTTATTATATTATTATTATTATTATTATTATTATTATTATTATTATTATTATTATTATTATTATTATTTTATTATTATTATTATTATTATTTGCTTGTTTTTTGGGCCTTCACTTGTGGCTGGCAAGGTTGGCGGGTAACCTTTGTGCCATTGTTGGCTAAGAGTTGGAAAAAAATGAAAAGAAAAAAAATACAAAATTCAGAAAATAATTAAAAAAATGCAAAAAAAATTGTCAACATCATTGTTTTCCGGTCAAAGTTGGTCGGAATGACTAAATTAGCAAATCATTTAAAGGTTTAGAACTAAACTGGCATAATTTAGATGTTAGGACTGTTTGGTAAATTGTCAAAATGTTTAAAAATAAGTTGGTCATATTAAAAAGTTTACAACCAAATTAGCACAAGTTCCATGAATTCGGGATTTTCTAGGTGTTTTCAGTAAATATATATCGAAACGCTTTTTGTCGGTCGAAAGCCGATGGTAACATCGGAGAAGCATAGGATGACACATAATAATCTACATTGTCCGAGGTCTAGTCGATCCAACAAGCGTACAACCGACACAAAGCGAAAGAGCCGACTCCAAGACAGAACATAGCTAAAAGACGAGGCAGAGAATGAGAGAGTAGCGAAACAAGACTGTCCATTCAGTAAGACTCGAGAGATCGCACTGATAGTGTACATATAGTCAGATCAGCACGGCTCTTATTCCTAATGCATAACGAGCACATGCAGGGACACATCATCTACGGCACGCTCAGTTCTCAGTGGGAGGCTTGTGCGGCGGCTTCTCTCCCTTCCCCTTCTTCGGCTCTTCCCCTTTCTTCGGTGGCTCGTGCTCGGGGAACAGCTTCTTCGCATCCTCTTCCACCTCCTCTATGAGAATGTGCCCCTCGTGTGGTGGCTTGCCTCCCTTCCCTTTCTTCGGCGGCTTCGCGTCCTCTTCCACCTCCTCTGCAAGAATGTGCCCCTCATGCGGTGGCTTGCCTCCCTTCCCTTTCTTTGGTTCCTTGCCTTTCTTGGGCGGCTTTGCGTCCTCTTCCACCTCCTCTGCGAGAATGTGCCCCTCGTGCGGCGGCTTGCCTCCCTTCCCTTTCTTCGGCGGCTTTGCGTCCTCTTCCACCTCCTCTATGAGAATGTGGCCCTTGTGCGGTGGCTTGCCTCCCTTCCCCTTCTTTGGCTCCTCACCTTTCTTCGGTGGCTCGTCCCTAGGGAATGGCTTCTTTGAGTCCTCTTCCACCTCCTCGACAAGAATGTGGCCCTCGTGGGGTGGCCGCTTCTTGCCTTTCTTCGGGGGCTTGTTCTCGGGGAACGGCTTCTTCGTTTCCTCGGCTCCCACTTCCTCGGCGAGCTTGTGGCCAGGGTGGTGGGGCGGTTTCTTGCCGGGGAACGGCTTCTTGTGGGAGTCTTCCTGTTCGGCCTCTTCAACAAGGATGTGCTCAGGGAGGGTGGTGCGGGGGCTTGGGTTTGGGGAAGGGCTTTTGTGAGTCGTCAACTTGGACATTCTCGAGGAGGCGGCGACCCCCAACAGGGGGGTGCTTGTGGGGAGGTTTGTGCCCTTTCGGTGGCTTGGGGTCGTGGCCGTCGCAAAAGACGGTGGCGGCAAAAAGCGCCGCTCCTAGGAGCAACACTAGCAAGTACTTAGAAGACATCGTTTGCTTCATTTTTGCTAGAAGAGGATGTATGAGCTGATGGTGTTGGAGTTAGAAGCGAGGGAGTGTCCCGATTTATAGTGGGTTTCGAACTTATGTCGTCGTCAGCAAGCATGTCACCCGGTCCCTAGGATTTTGCCTCTCGCCTTTGCTACGAAACAGCGCGTCGTTTAGGTCCCGTATTCTATTGGTTGCTCAAGAATGTGATAGAGTGGGGCCCGCCTTTTGATATAGGGATTTACTTTCGAGTTGAAAAGTTTGACAATCAGGCCGTAATTAACTGCTCCCACTGGATAGATTTGCACCGCCCGATGGCAATATGGTGGGGTCCATCTTTAGAAATTGGGAGTGCTTGATCTCTCAATTCCTAGCGTCAGTTCTCTTTCTTGGAAATCCATATATGATCTATTTAATACTTATAATATGTTTAAGCCCATTTATGACATATTTACTCAATATAACTAATATGTTTATAACCCTTATGGGTTAATAAATGAATTTATGACCCATTTTGATGTGTTTAGTATGAGCTTGTGACATGGGACAGAAATGTGGATTTTCATTAGATGCGTAGAATGTCCGAGCCTTTTGATTTATGTGATCTCCATCAATGCATGCAAGGCTTTTCCCGTCACCTGAATCATGGGGCAAGCATGGCTCTCGAGTCATTACATATGTATTGGGAGAAAATCTTTGGGGGCTACCGCTCAAGTTTAAGTTATAAGAAGAGTGGGCGATCTACTGCGTAAATACCTTGAAACTCCCTTTCTCGCATAAGTTAGACTTTGATCTAAGATTTATGAGGTGAGCATTGATTCAATATATAAATTTTCTAATACTCCCCCTCACCCATAAACAACTTATTTTAGACTTATGGATTAGCCAATGACTACAAAATCAATTGGTTTGGTTCTCAATTTCAATTTTTTGTAACCAGTGCTCGAAGGGATGGTTTCCAGTTGTATGTCCAGAACCGATCACCCATACTAACATTAAAGTGTGTAACTGAGATTATTAGATCTAATCTGAAAATAATCACTCTAATAAAATTGAAAAGTGCAAATTGAAAATATATAAATGGCATTGCCCCTCCCTTTACCCTCTTAAATATATATTGAAAAAGTTTAAGCCGTTGATTTAGGCATGATTTAATACCTCAAGCATAGCATTCACACTAGATCTCCCTAAACAACATCATAAATCTCCGACACCCTATGTTCTCTGTGTACACGCCATCTTCCTTTCCCTTCTCCCTAGAACAACCTGCAATTACTTAATTCGAACCTGATGTCACCGCGCATGTCAGCCACGACAACGACTTCACTGGATCGTGCACCGGAATGAATAAAGAACCGAGATAGAGAGAGAGAAAGGGAGAAACAGGGTAGACCGGATCGGGAGACTACAGAATTTGCGATCGTGGATTGCGATTTTGGTGGCAAAAGCCAGTGTGAACCGTTGAAAAGGTGGACATTTCGCCTCGTGGGGTTAGTTACGACAAAATCCTCTTTTGACTCGAACAGCGCCGACATCGGTTGCGAGGGGGATCGTCGTGCGTATTTCACCTGGATCTCAGTCTCGATTCAGCTTTAGAAGACGTAGCAGACTCGACCAAGGTTCTTGACGTCTCATCCCTCATCCTTCCGTTTTCTGTGGTTTATGTGATTATGACGAACTTCTTAATTCTTCCACTGCGACTTAATTTAAGGAAATTTTACCCGTTATCGTTATGGAGTCTTTACTTGTTTCTTGTAATCAATATCTACAAAAAATAGATCCTATCATATCTATCATGTTCGAATTTTTTTTTTTGAAATACTCATTAAAATTAGGAGTGATTAGTTTGAGCGTGAGACGGTTTCCACCCTACAATCGTGAAACAACCCACCTGATTTTGAAACTAAACTGAATTGGAACAATTTCTTAGATGGATCTGAGAATTGATGAGGATATCTTTATTTTCTTCTTTTCCCTATGCAGGATCATTCGTTCACTCGCTCATTAAATAGCATACTCTCATACTCTGTAACACCCCCATAGATAGTAACAGACCACCGCTCAAATCTCCCACCCTTTGCTTCTTCACTGACCAATAACAACGCTCTCTAGGATTCCCAATCTCCATTGGAATTTCCGTTCTTAGAAAATTAAAGGAAAAGGTATGTAACAAGACAAACACCGAAAGAGGGAGGCGCATGACTGTGTGAGATTGAGAATGAGAGTGAGAAGTGAGAGGCGTGAGACTGAGTGAGCAAGGGGAACTGAGGGAGGCATAGCGTGAGACTGAGAGTGACAAGAAAGAGGAGTGAGATTGAGCGAGAGCCAAGAGGGATGAGTAGGGAGAGAGAAAGGGAAATTAGGGTTTTGAGAATTGATTTGTAATAATAAAAATTATATGTGAAAAATTATCAGCCCGGTTCAGATGGATCAGTCCACATTGAAATCAAGAACTAAATCGATAATCACCAATTCCAAATCACCGATTCGGTCTGGTTTTGTGCTTATCCCTATCAAAAATAATATATGAAGTATTAATTTTAGTCAAGCCATGGTTTCGGTGATAGTTTAACAGTCGACTTAATTGGACGAAATCACCAAAGTTTGTGTCATGTTTCGTTTTCCTTTTTAAAAGATGCCCATTGAGTTGCTTGGAGTGCCCATCGAGATGCTTACTAAATTCTTTCTTTATGTTTAACTTTTTGTTATTTAGTTTAGGCCCTTGCGCAAACTTTAAGAAAAGACAAATATGGGCATAAATTGTCAAAAAGATGACTTAACATTTCACTACGCCGAATTTCTGTTGATTTTAGGGATCGCTAGAGCTTTTGGCCCTAAATACTCTTCACAAATGTGCGCAGATCGTCTTGTCTAGACGTCCACTTCCATCATAAAAGGCGGATATGCCCTCAAAGCTACTTTGTAGAATAATCCATAGAATTATTACCTGCATATGCAATGGCTACAACAGTACCACATATCTCTATGTATTAAAACCTTCATTACTCAGCCGCTCATAGAAGAACATAAAGTTAATCAGTTAAAAACGAACCCAATGCTACGCTAATCAATTGTACAGAAATAGTTTGAGCATGGTACATTGCGGATCTTGTCTACATCAATTAACAACTTGCTACTTTCCTTGTCATCCTAAATGGGGTTGGGAAGTACTTGAATGTCTCACTTTACTAAATTCAACCCACAATGACAAGTAAAACATGAGCTTTCCAATCAGCAATTTATGATTTGTTCAAAAAAAAAAAATCAGCAATTTATGGTTTGTTAGTATAGTCTTGGTTTACTATATAGAATCAATAGAATGTCTTAATTATTTGTGATATTATTCTCTTACAATTACACTTTTCTTAGTAGGACACAATGGATTTCATGGTACTATAGTTATAACCACTTTTTTCACTCTTAAATTGAAAGGTTTCAATCCCTACTTTAGATTTTCGTCTAGGTAATCTTTTGTTTGGAAAGGATTTATAAAATCCCTAGAGGCAGGGACGGTCCTAGAACGAGGATGCCATTGCAACCTACGGGAGTCCCACAAAGGTTGCCAGCATTGTTTCCCTCTGCTCCACTCGCCACACATGCATGGATTGTCAAAGGCTATGCATCAACTTGTAGGGCCCTGTTTGGTAAATATCCCAATAGTGACTGATTGTGATTTTTGTTCTCAGGAGTAGTTTGGAAACAAAATTACGTTTGTTAAAAATTTTGTTCCCAGGAACAAATTTCTATATTTTTGTTCCCGGAAGTTGATTTGGAACATAATCAAGAATAAATAAAAAAGTTGATTCTTGTTCCGGGAACAAATCTAAGAATCAAAACCAACTCTTCTTCTCCTTCTTCTTCTCTTTTCTTCTTCTTCATCGACCACCATCCCGCGGTTGCCGTCCGTCGCCGCTGCCGGCAATCGGTCCGGTGAGCTTGCTGGAGGCAAGCCCACCTATCGGCGAGGCTCACCTAGCCTTACCAGTGGCCAAGTGGGCCTCGCCCAGCCCTGCCGGTGGCCAAGCGGGCCTCACCTAGCCCCGGCGAGGCTTGCCTGGCCACTAACGAGGCTCGACCTCGCTAGATTTGGTGAGGCCCAGCCTTGATGAGGCTCGCCTAGCCCCACTGGTGCCGGCTTGGTCACCGGCGAGGCTCAACTGACGAGGGCCAGCGACACTCCGCTGAGGTCATCGGCCCTCGTCTGGCTGGTCGCCAGTCTGGCGACCGGCCACAAGAAGAAGAAGAAGAATAGGAGAAAAAGGAAAAAAAGTAAAAAATTATTTAAAAATCAAAAGAACTTGATTTAGAACAGAATCAATGAACATGGTACCAAACGCAATTCTATTCTAGAATCATAAATTTTGGACAGTTACCAAATGGTTTAAAATGATTAGAAATTGTTCCCGGGAACAGAATAAAAAAGAATTATTTATGATTAGAATTTATTCCCGGGAACAGAATTGTTACCAAACGTGCCATATTTGTGCATGCCTATTGTGATTTGCCACGTGGTGCGTGGAGCTACAGTACGAAGTCTCTAGTACCCATTTGAATCTTATTCGCCCCATTATGGTTCAATTTGGCTTGGCTTTGCCAATCGAAGGTCACCGTCCTAACTGACATCGGTAGTGACGTCAATATTAGAAAATAAATTCATAATACCATCATAATATATTGATTGAATATAAGTTTTTGAATCTAAAGCCTCGACATAATTAATGGTTGCGCTTGTTTGTGTTCTCAAACCCATGTGAGTCTAGCCAACTTCGGAACAGAAAACCTTGAAATTGTTCATTTTATAATACCATGGGTGCAACGTGTGTAGGTGTTCTAGGTTCTGTTAGCCCATGCGATGCGCTTACTTGTAAAATGAGAATATTAGTTATATAATAAACTTTTGTGCACTATCACGTTTGAAAATTCGATAAACTCAGGTACGCAGAGGGCGTGAAACTTAAATTTCTACAAGTTCGATTACTATTGAAGAGTTTTCATTGACCAAATACCACATTGATGCAACACAATAATAATTAATAAAAAAACCGACTACGTTTCTGGGGACTTGCCCATTTCACGAGTCAACATGAATTTGATACGAACCCTTAATATGATGCATGCACCCGTCTAATGAAAAAGAATTGGCATCAATCTGCTGTTGATTATAGCTAGGGAACCTTTCGACTTGAATTGAACTAATAAGGATCTATCTTAGATCACAAAGACTTTTAGATTGGCATGATATGTGATTATTTCACACACGAAAAATCGTTGAGTATAGCCATAAAGCGAAGTCCTTCATGAACATTTGCCTACTCAAAGATGGATTTGCACAATGCAAAATTGGACTAAAACATTCGATTAGAGAGTGATATGGCTAGTAGAAAGCTAGAGAGTCTAGTACAACGCTCCTCACTTTCTTTTTCAATATAGTTGATCCAATGATTTATATAGATGCCATTTCTTGTCCCCAATAAAATATTTGGTTAGATGCGACGAAGTACGAGATGTAATCCATGAAACGTAATGGTGTTTGAGAACTTGTTAAATTGTCTGAAGGTTACAAGCCCATTGACTGCAAATGGGTGTATAAGATTAAAAAGGACTCTAAAAGAAAAATTGAGAAGTTTAAAGCTAGACTAGTAGTCAAGGGTTTCACTCAAAAAAAGAAATCGACTATTAATCAACTTTTTCCCTAGTCTTGTCTAAAGATTCTTTGAGAGTGATCATGGCATTAATAGCTCATTTTGATATGAAGTTACATTAAATGGATGTTAAAACTGCATTTCTAAATAGAGACCTTGATGAAGAGGTTTATATGGTGCAACCCAAAGGTTTTGCAACAGATGATTCAAATAAACTTATATGTAGATTGAAAAAATCTAAGTATGATCTCAAGCAAGCTTTTAGACAATGGTACTTGAAGTTTCATAATATTGTCACTTCATTTAGTTTTGTTGAAAACAAAATAGATTAGTGTATGTATTGCAAGCTAAATGGGAGGAAATTTATTTATCTCACATTTCATGTAAACAATTTCTTGCTTGTGAGCAATGATATTGGATTACGGCATGAGACAAAGTGAATGTTGTCGAAAAAATTCGAAATGAAAGGACCCTGGTGATATGTCTTTTGTCCTTGACATTCGGATCTATAGGAGTCATTCTCGCTATATATTAGTTTTGTCTCAAATGGCATATGATGATCGTATTTTGGAAAGATTCGGTATGCAATATTGCAAACCAGGAATTGCTTCGAATCTCTCACAATGTCTTGATTGAGATTTTTGAGAAAACTTAAATAAATGATGTACCTTATGCTAGGGCACTTGGAAGCATCATGTATGCTTACGTTTACACTATACTAAACATTGCTTTTACAACAAGACTTCTAGGCCGATATCGGTCAAATCCATGATATGATCATTGGATTGCTACCAAGAAAATTTTGAGATGCTTAAAGAGGACAATAAACTATATGCTAATTTACAAATATGTTCAAGACTTGTAGTTTATAGGGTATATAGATTTAGACTTTGCTGACTGTTAGGATAATTTGAAGTCAACAACATGATACATCTTTCCATTACTAACAGGTGCAATATCATAAAAAAGCGAGAAATGAAATCAATACCATGTTCAACCATACAAGCGGAGTTTGTAACATGCTTTTCAATTGCTTGACTCCAAAACCTTATTAGTGAGTTAACTGTATTTGATTTTGTGAATGAACCTATATCATTGAATTGTGATAATAACTCTGCATTGTTGTTTATCAACAACAATGACGAAGGTCTTAAATCTAAGTATTGGCAGTCAATTTTTGATCATAAATAAATAGTTAAGAATGGTGACATTACAATAGAGCATATTTTCACAAATGATTTAGTTGTAGATCCAGTAAACTAAAGGCTTTGCCCTTGTATGGTTGAATGACATGTTATAAGCGTGGACTTAGAAGCATCATGAGATATTATTTAGTGGGAGTTTTTTTTTTTTTTTTGCTTTAATAAAGTTTAGGTATGTGTTTATTACATTTAATACAGTATTTATGAGTGTATTATTATTATGTTGAATACGTATTGATGAAAATCTCAAGATATTGTGTAAACCTTAAGCAAAGGCTAGGGACATCCAATTATTAGCTTTAATGATGTGTTTTATTACACACAAAAAAGGTTAATCATAAAGATAAGACATATGTATATTCATTGGAACTATATATGTATTCTCTAGTAACATATCAAATTTTGCTACACTTAAGGAGAAAGAATGGTGATTGACAAAGGGGATGACACGTAAGGTGCTATTCTCTATGAGGTATTATCCATTTGCTACACTGCCATAAATCTATATTAATAGAGTTAAAAGCATTTGTAACCATGGAAAGTTTTGTGTGTATACAAGTAATTACTATTATGATTTGATATTTGAGACTTTATGGAATTGGATTGATTGTTAAGAATTATCCCTAGACCAACATAAATATGTGCACATATAGTACAGTTTCGATTAATACAACCCAGGTGGAAGAATGTACAAGTTTTTCTAACGTGGGCTATATTAATAAATATTGCAATTTACTGTTTTATGGAATTGGTAAAGCAATATATAATGATTCTTAATTAGTCTAATATGTTGCTGACTAGTATGGGCTCAGAAAAGTCCGGTTTGTGATGAGAGGAACCGTGGCTTAAAACCCTATAAATAGTATTTAAGTCTCTCTTTTAACCCTAACACGCAAAAATCCTCACATAAGGAGCAGTTATTGAACACTAAAGATGAGGAGTAGTCTCATTGAGCTAGTGATATAGAGAACCCTAGAGAAGAAACACTTAAGCTTTGGATCGTCCTTGTTCTGCATTAAAAACGATGAATTCTAAATAAGATGTGTAAATCTCTTTTACTCTATTATATGTATTTTGGATTCTACCTATGCAGATCTTAGGTGTTGTTTTTACGATTTACACAAATTACAAATCACATCCGCACTTGTATGTAATTTGTGTCAATGTGTGTTAATGTACCTATCACTTCTATCTCTTTCTATCATATTCATTCAAGCATTTTCTTTGTACTTCAGGTTTCCCGTCTCTCCGGTTCCTGCCGATTAAACAAGTAACCGTGTTAAATACATTCAATGTACATTCATGAAGGAGTGTTCCTATGTCCACCTACATTTTGGAATAATTATTCGTTTCCTATATCTCTAAAACAAATATTTTAGGACATGGTCCGTGGATCCTCAATAGTAATGGAGTATAAAAATACATCGTGCCAATGCATCAACCTGTCCTACGGTGAATCTTCTTTTTGCGCAATAAATTGTAATCCTCCGATCAATGCAGTCTTTGCGGCATCATCTAGCAAATACCAAAATTCTGGCATCATATAACATTGTGGTATTTCGAATAAATATGACACAACACCTTTTGTCAGTCGAGAGTCGATAGTAACATTGGAAAATCGTAGGATGACACGCAATAATCTACATCATCGAAGGTCTTCTCAATGCACCAATCGTACAACCGATACAAAGGGAAAGACTGACTCCAAGACAGAACGTAGCCAAAAGACAAGCTAGAGAGCGAGAGTGCACCGATACAAGACTATCCACTGACTAAGACACGAGAGATCGCGCTGATAGCGTGCGTATAATCAGCATAGCTATTATTCCTAATGCATAACGAGCACATGTAGGGACGCATCATCAATGACACACTCAGTTCTCGGTGGGAGGCTTGTGTGGTGGCTTCTCTCCCTTCCCCTTCTTCAGCTCCTCCCCTTTCTTTGGTGGCTTGTGCTCAGGGATCGGCTTCTTCGCATCCTCTTCCACCTCCTCTACGAGAATGTGCCCCTCATGTGGTGGCTTGCCTCCCTTCCCCTTCTTTGGCTCCTCGCCTTTCTTTGGCGGCTTGTGCTCGGGAACGGGCTTCTTCGAGTCCTCTTCCACTTCCTCGACAAGAATGTGGCCCTCGTGGGGTGGCTTGTGCTTTGGAGGTGGCTTCTCTCCCTTCCCCTTCTTTGGCTCCTCGCCTTTCTTCGGTGGCTTGTCCCCAGGGAATGGCTTCTTCGAGTCCTCTTCCACCTCCTCGACAAGAATGTGGCCCTCGTGGGGTGGCTTGTGCTTTGGCGGTGGCTTCTCTCCCTTCCCCTTCTTTGGCTCCTCACCCTTCTTTTGCGGCTTGTCCTCTGGGAATGGCTTCTTTGAGTCCTCTTCCACTTCCTCTACAAGAATGTGTCCTTCGTGCGGTGGCTTGTGCTTTGGTGGTGGCTTCTCGCCCTTCTTCGGGGCTTGTTCTCAGGGAATGGCTTTTTCGTCTCCTCGGCGAGCTTGTGGCCTGGGTGGTGGGGCGGTTTCTTGCCAGGGAATGGCTTCTTGTGGGAGTCCTCCTTTTCAGCCTCCTCAACAAGGATGTGCTCAGGAGGGTGGTGCGGGGGCTTGGGTTTGGGGAAGGGCTTTTGTGAGTCCTCGATTTCGACGCTTTCTAGGAGGCGGCGACCCCCAATAGGGTGGTGCTTGTGCGGTGGTTTGTGCTCTTTCGGGGGCTTAGGGTGGTGGCCGTCGCAGAAGACGGTGGTGGTGAAAAGCACCGCTCCTAGGAGCAACACTAGCAAGCACCTAGAAGACATCGTTTGCTTCATTTTTGCTAGAGCAGAGGATGTATGAGCTGAAGGTGTTGGAGTTAGAAGCGAGGAAGTGTCCCGATTTATAGTGGTTTTCGAACTTATGTCGTCGTCAGCAAGCATGTCACTCGATTCCCAGGATTTTGCCTGTGCCTTCGCTATAGGTGGGGTCCATCTTTCGGTCATTGAGATTAATTTTAGGTTTGAAAAATTTGACAATCAAGCCCTAATTAACTGCTCTCTCTGAACAGATTTTCACCGCCAGATGGTAATCAGTTGGGGTTCATCTTTGGATCGGGGCTTCTAGATCTCTCAATTTTTAGGGTGTATTGTTTGAATTAAAAAAAAAAATCTCAAATTAATTTTCCAAACTTTCTTACCGAAAAGGATTCATTTACCAATAAAAAATCACCAATTTTTTTTTTAAAAAAATGCAGGTTTAAAGCTAGGTGATATAATAATTAAATATTAAAGCACGCATTCATCTAACCACTTAAAATTTTTTAGAACAGTTGATAGTTGTCTCACAAAATCTCATATTAAGAAAAATCCTTAGAAATTGTTTTTGGAAAATGAATTTCCTAAACTAAAAAGAGAAAAATATCTTTCTAAAAAATGATTTTATTGAAAAATACTTTTCTTTATCGTGAAATTTTCTCCGACACAAACGCATTATATATCAATAAGCTTGACAATGAAGTACAATCATTTCGATGCGCAATTGGTCTAGCCAGACACCGGATTTGTAGATCACATGCACAATAGAGTAGAGTAGAGTAGAGTAGAGTAGTAGAGGTTATTATAGGATGATGGTCTTGATTACGTAGCAAGCTTCTCTTGAAAAGCTGCTATAACGCAACCACAAATTGAATTTATATTGGAGCGGCGGTGGTTGATATTGAGCCAGCCACTAGATTGATTTGCGTGAAGGGATGACTATTCTTGGACTAAGAATGGTCTAAGAATGCATTGGATTATCCAAACACGGCTGTTGAAATCCCTAATGTTTCTAGAGCTCAATTTTGTCTCACTTAAACAAGGGCCATATTTCCTTCGTGTTCCATATATTAAGTAATTTATTATGTATAGTGTTAAAAATGCAAGTAAATTATGGACAGCAAGTGAATTCATAATTAAATTAGAGTATCACTTTTTATCATGCCTCAAATTTCTTTTCAATATATACTTAAAAAAGGAAGATAATTAGAGATCGTGGCAAGCACTATAAGCTTCCTTCATCCATGATTTGAGGAAACTTCCTCCAATTATGCCTTTAATTGGTGACTTAAGAATTATGGACTTGGTCCACTTGCAATCTTAAGAAAAAATAAATATGGGTTTTATCCATATTTTTTAAATCAGAAAATTGGTTGACCTAAGCTTCTTCTAATCAAAGTCGGAGGAAGGAATGGCCCTTCTTTATAGGCTTTTAATATGATCCACTTATTCGAATGCCCATTAATTACAACTTTCCACATCATGCAACGTATTAATTTTGTAGATTACCCTTTATTTAACTCATATTATTGGCCCAAATATTACCCTTGATATATCTCACATTATTGGCCCAAATTTTCATCGTCTTAATATGTAAATATAAATTGTTGTTGAAAACTCAAATAATAGATTGAAAGATGCTTGTATGCATTTATTAATTTTGCAAATTGCTACATGCCCTTGTTATCCCTCCCTTTGTACTTCCCCTCCTAATTATTTTCTTGATCTTTCAAGGGGAATTGACATTGGCAAAATTACCAAACAAGTCCTAGACTTATTGTGCTTGTACTAATTCATTCTTAAACCTTTTCATTATGTCAATTTTTTCCTCAATAGTTTGACGATTTGTCTATTTAGCCATAAACGTTTAGACTATTTGTCAATTTAGTCATTTCGACCAATTTTGGTAGGAAAAATGGTAACGTGATTCTAATTAGTTTTAGCCTTTCTATTTGGCATGGCTCATGCTAACGTAGATAATTTATTTGCATTTTTTTTATTTTTTGAATTCGTCTATTATTATTATTATTATTATTATTATTATTTGCTTGTTTTTTTGGGCCTTCACTTGTGGCTAGCAAGGTTGGCGGGTGACCTTTGTGCCATTGCTGGCTAAGAGTTGGAAAAAAAGGAAAAGAAAAAAAATACAAAATTCAGAAAATAATTTAAAAAATGCAAAAAAAAAAAAAAATTGTCAACGTCAGTGTTTTCCGATCAAAGTTGGTCGGAATGACTAAATTAGCAAATAATTCAAATGTTTAGGACTAAACTAGCATAATTTAGATGTTAGGACTAATTGGTAAATTGTCAAAATGTTTAAAATTAAGTTGGTCATATTGAAAAGTTTAGAACCGAATTAACACAAGTTCAATGAATCCGGGATTCTTTTGGGAATTTTTCCAATTTACAAGTTAACATAGAACACTCTCATTTTATTGCAAACTTGTTTAACTCAATCACAATTTAGTCAAATACCTTCATGAAATCATAGGTTTCTCATTATACTTGATTGTATAGGATACTCAAAAAATATCGCATTACAGCGTCCTGGATGTGTGGTTACCGTTGCATATGTAGTCGGTAAATAAATTATCTTCGCAAAACCGATATGCATAACCGGACCAGCTGGTCATTTTAATAGACCTAAGTTCCACATATGGAAACAATGATTATATGTCAAGAAAGCGATGATATGGGATACTCCAGAAACACGATAAGACGATGCGTCCTAATCATGCCAAACATGATTGCTAGAATAGCGAAGCCCATCACACGCATCCCTATGAGCCTTGGTGACATTGCTCAAGTTTCACCGTTCAATTCGCTGCACGATGAAGGGAAAGCATGTGACCGTTTGAGATCTTGATCAGTTGAATCCTGGTTGAGAGAGAGATTTTGCGGCGTCTTTTCTTGGTTTCCCATTTCAGATGGGGACCACCCTTTGATTTAATACGTTTAACTAAAACGTGGAGGCATCAGAGACGATGAGAAAAGGGCCCTCTACTCATTATTGTCTTGTCTACTCTTTTCCTTATCTCGGCAAGCAACATTTTGCACGAAAACTAGGGGGGATGAACATTGAAACGTTGTTAGCATGAGTGGGATGAATAGGTGGATTTTCATCAGATGCATGGGATGCTTGAGCCCTTCGGTTTATGTAATCTCCATTGATGCGTGTCGGGTTTTCCCATCCACCTGAATCATGAGGTGAACGTGGTCCCGAGTCATTACATATGTGTTAGGAGACACTGTAAAATTTTTATTAACCACCATCTAAGTTTAATTTGTTAGATAATATGCGATCTAATATATAAATACTCTTACACTCCCTCTTAAACATAAGCTAGAATTTCATCTAAGATTTAGAAAGTGAGCACTTGTTTAATTCATAAATATGCTAACACTTCCTCTCACGAATAAATGACCTATTTTGGACCTGTGGATTAGCTAGCGTTTGCAAAACCAAGTGATTCGATTCTCAATTCCAATCTTTTGTAACTAGTGCTGACAAAGTTGGATTCTACTTTGTTGTCTGGACCAATTCCATTTGGCTTCGATCTCCCCTACTAAAATTGAAGTGTGCAAGTTGAGAATATATATATAAAGTAAATTTTATTGGGATCACTAAAAAGTATTTAAAAGGCTTGAATCTATTATTTAATAATATCTCAAGCACGGCAGTCACACTAAATCTCACTAAACAACCTCATAAATCTCCAACACCCTTTTGCTCTCTGTGTAGTGGTACACGGGGCATCTGCCTTTCCCTTCTCCCTAGAACAACCTGCAATAACTTAATGTCGAACATGATGTCACCGCGCATGTCAGCTACGACAGCGACTTCACCGGATTGCGCGCCGGAATGAATAAAGAACCGAGAGAGAGAAAGATAAGAGAAACAGGGTAGACCGGATCGGGAGGCTGCAGGATTTGCGATCGTTGATTGCGATTTTGGTGGCAAAAGCAAGTGTGAACCGTCGAAAAGGTGGACATTTCGCCTCGTGGGGTTAGTTACGACAAAATCCTCTTTTCACTCGAACAGCGCCGACATCGGTTGCGAGGGGGACCGTTGTGCGTATTTCACCAGGATCTCAGTCTCGATTCAGCTTTGGAAGACGTAGCAGACTCGACCAAGGTTCTTGACGTCTCATCCCTCATTCTTCCTTTTTCTGAGGTTCACGGGATTTATGTCCAAACTTCTTAATCCTTCCACGGCGACTTATCTAAGGAAATTTATCTGTTGTTGTTATCGAGTCATTTCGTGTTTCTTGTAATCAATATTTATAAAATTAAATCATGTCATATCAGTCGGTTATTTCGGTTTTCTACTAGTGACTCGATTCTCACCCTACAATTGTGAAATGACTCACCTGATCTTGAAATTGAATTGATCCGGAACTATTTCTTGGATGGACCCGAGAATTGACGAGGATATCTTTCTTTTCTTTTTTCCCTATGTAGGATCATTCGTTCGCTCACTCATTAGTCAACATAATTTCATACTCTGTAACACCCCATAAATAGTAACAGACCTCTGCCCAATTCTCTCATCCCTTACTTCTTCACTGTTGCTATTTAGGATTCCCAATCTCCATTGGAGTTTACGTTCTTAGAAAATTAAAGGAAAAGGTATGTAACAGAACAAACACCGAACAAGAGAGGCACGCGATTGTGTGAGACTGAGAGTGAGAGTGAGAAATGAGAGGAGTGAGACTAAGTGAGTAAGAGGGACTAAGGGAGGTACCGCGTGAGATTGAGTGAGAGAAAATGAGAAATTAGGGTTTTGAGAATTGTTTTATAATAATAACAATTATATATAAAAAAAAAACTTATTAGCCTAGTTAAGATGGTCGACGGATCGGTCCACATTGAAACTAGGAACTAAATCGATAATCATTGGTTCTAAATCACCGATTCGGTACATGTGAAGTATTAATTTTAGTCAAGCCATGGTTTCGGTGACAGTTGAACATTTGACTAAGTTGGAGGTAAAAACCAAAGTTTGTGTCTTGTTTCGCTTTCCTTTTTAAAAGAGTGCCCATTGAGTTGCTAACTAAATTCTTTCTTTATGTTTAGCTTTTTATTATTTAGTTTAGGCCCTTACGCAAACTTTAACAAAAGATAAACAAGAACATAGACTCTCAGAAAGATGACTCAACATTTTCTTTTTTTTTTGGTCGAAGATGACTCAACATTTTACTATGCGGAATTTCTATTGATAATACGGGTCACTAGAGTTTTTGGCCTCGAATACTCATCACAAATGTGCGCAGGTCAGTCTCGTCTGGACGTCCACTTCCATCATAAAAGGCAGACATGCCCTCAACGTTACTTTTTAGAATAATCCATAGAATTATTACCCGCCTATGCAATGACTACAACAATACTACATATCTTTATGCATCAAAACCTTCATTACTCAGCCACTCATAGAAGAACATAAAGTTAATCGGTTCGAAACAAACCTAATGCTTCGCTAATCAATTGTACAAAAGTAGTTTGAGCATGGTACATTGCGGATCTCTTCTTTATCATTTAACAAGTTTTTACTTTCCTTGTCATCCCAATTGGGTTGGGAAGTACTAGGTCGCCTTACTTTACGAAATTCAACCCACACTAGTAAGTAAAACACGAGCTTTCCAATAAGCAATTTATGGTATTTTAGTATAGTCTTGGTTTATTATATGGAATCAATAGCGTGTCTTGATTATTTGTGAGATTATCCTCTTACAATTACACTTTCCTTAGTAGGACAGGCAATGAGGTTTACAGTACTATAGTTATAACCACTTTTTTCACTCTTAAATTGCAAGGTTTCAATCCTAATTTTAGATTTCCATCTAGGTAATCTTTAGTTTGGAAAGGATCTATAAAATCTCTCTGTTCACCACATAAGATTAAATATCAACTTGGAGGCTGATGCGGTCCTAGAACGATGATGCCATTGCAACCTACGGGAGGCCCCCAAAGGGTGGTCGGCCCTGTCTATCTGCCCCATTCGCCACTCGTACATGGATCGCCAAAGGCTCAGTGTCGACCTGTATTGGTGCATGCCTATCGCGATTTGCCACGTGGCGTGTGGAGCTACACTACGATGTCTCGCGAAGTCTACATTAATCAAGTAGCAAGTACCCACCCGATTCTTATTTGACCGGATATGATTCAATCTGGCTTGTCTTTGCCAATCGAAGGTCACCATCCTGACGAGGTGCGAACTCCTGGAGTGCCATAACTTGACAGAAAGGGACACTTCAGTGCCATAACTTTCGAAATGTATACTTAAGTGCCAAAATCGGAGTAAAGTGGATCACTTGAGTGCTAATTCGGCCAAAATCCGACCAAATTGCATACGTGGCATTTTTCCGGCAAAGCGAGTGCAAAACGATGCCGTTTTGCATGCTGACGTAGCCAAATAATACAAAAACGGCGTCATTTTGGGCTGACATGGTAAAAAAATAATATAAAAATTAATTAAATTAAATTTAGTTAAAATATGAAAAAATAATAATTTTAAAATTAAATTGAGTTAGAATAAATTTAGTTAAAATGTTAAAAATGATAATTTAAAAATTTAATT
This sequence comes from Eucalyptus microcorys, assembly GCA_014182515.1. Taxonomy (NCBI): domain Eukaryota; kingdom Viridiplantae; phylum Streptophyta; class Magnoliopsida; order Myrtales; family Myrtaceae; genus Eucalyptus; species Eucalyptus microcorys. Next base: position 30,545,031 of record CM024569.1, read on the forward strand.
TAGTTAAAATATTAAAAAATAATAATTTAAAATTTTAAAAATTTAAAAAATAAAAAAGGGGGCTGAGCCCTCAGCCACCGCCCACCTTTTTTTTAATTTTTAATTTTTTTAATTTTAAAATTATTATTTTGTAATATTTTAACTAAATTTTATTTTAAAATTATTATTTTTTAATATTTTAACTAAATTTAATTTTAAAATTATCATTTTTAATATTTTAACTAAATTTATTCTAACTCAATTTAATTTTAAAATTATTATTTTTTCATATTTTAACTAAATTTAATTTGAAAATTATTATTTTTTCATATTTTAACTAAATTTAATTTTAAAATTATTATTTTTTCATATTTTAACTAAATTTAATTTTAAAATTATTTTTTTTTCTTATTTTAACTAAATTTAATTTTAAAATTATTATTTTTCCTATTTTAACTAAATTTAATTTTAAAATTATATTTTTTTCATATTTTAACTAAATTTAATTTTAAATTTAATTTAATTAATTTTTATATTATTTTGTTACCGCGTCAGCCACAAACGACGCCGTTGTTGCATTATTTGGCCACTTCAGTGTGCAAAACGATGCTGTTTGGCACTCGCTTCGCCGGAAAAATGCCACGTCAGCGTTTTGGCCGGACTTTGGCCGGAGTGGCACTTAAGTAATCCGTTTTTCTTCGAATATGACACTTAAGTGTACCTTTCGAAAGTTATGACACTTAAGTGTACCTTTCGAAAGTTATGACACTTAAGTGTCCCTTTGTGCCAAGTTATGGCACTTGTAGTGTTTTTATCCCCCGTCCTGACTAACTTGAACAATGACGTCAATATTAAAAAAATAAATTTGTAATTCCATAATAATATATTCATTGAATATAAGTTTTTAGATCTAATGCCTCAATATAATTAAGGCAGAAGTACAAAACAAGTGTCAAAACTTAGTATAGGGGCTTAAGTGCTAAAAGTTCCAAAATGTACACTTAAGTACTATTTTTTTTTTTTTTAAAAATATGATATTTAAGTATCAATTCTAGCGAAGCGTGCTGGAAATCTGATGTGACTTATTTTTAATAATATAAGTCGACTACGTGGCTTGTCGGAAAGTTGCGTTAAAAAAAAAAAACCAAACTGATGTCATTTTGCCTCTTATTTAATTAAATTAAATTTAAAACTAAATTATTAAAAAAAAAAAAAAAAAAAAGGGATTGCATCAAGTAGCCCTCATCGCTTGCCGCCCCACTATTGCAGGAATGGGCTGACGACAGTGAGGGAGAGTCGACTGAGGTTGCCTGGCCCCCTATTGCTGCTGGTCCTTCTTGGCGATTGTGGGGTAGTAGGGGCGAGGGTTGTGCAGCACTTGCCAAATGTGTTGCAATCCTTTTTTTTTTTCCCTTTTTCTTTTTATTTTTTAAAAAATTATTTTTAAATTTAGTTTGATTAATATTTATATTAAAATCAAATCCGATGCAGAATGGTGTCATTTTGGCTTATCTAATCACGTCAGCGTGCAAAACGTCATTTTTGGCTTATATAGTTAGGTTAGCATGCAAAATGACATCGTTTTCCACTTGTTTTGCCAAAAAAATGCAACATCAATAGTTTAGCTAGATTTTCTTGCCACTGGCACTTAATTGATCCATTTTACTTCGATTTTGATACTTAAGTGTACATTTTTTAACTTTTGGCACTAGTGTCCTCCCGTGTTAAGTTTTGACATTTCAGGTGTCCGCGTCTCTATAATTAATGGCTGTGCTTGTTTGTGTTCTCAAACCCATGTGAGTCTTGCCCACTTCGGCGTAGAAAACCTCAAAATTGTTCATTTTATAGTACTGGGGTACACATGTGTAGGTGTTGTGGTAACTGTTAGCCCATGTGATGGGCTTACTTGTAAAATGAGAATATTAGTTATATAATAATATTGTGTTCACTTATCACGTTTGACAATTCCCTGTGCTCAGATATGCAAAGGGTGTAGAATTTAGATTTCTACAAGTTCTGATTACTACTGAAGAGTTTTCATCGACCAAATACCACGTTCATGCAACACGATAATAATTAATCAAAAAACTGATGATGTTTGTAGGGACTTGCCCATTTCTCGAGTAAACATAAATTTGATACGAACCTTAGTATGATGTATGGACCCATCTTATGTAAAACAATTGACATCGATATGCTATTGATTATAGCTAGGGAAGCTTTTGACTTGAATCAGACAAATAAGGATTTTTCTTAGGTCCGCCATTTTTGTAACTACATCTACACAAAGACTTTTAGATGGGCATGATATGTGAGGATTTCACACACAAAAAATCATTGAGGATAGCCATAAAGCGAAGTTCTTCATGAATATTTGTCTACTCAAAGATGAATTCGGACAATGCAAAATTGGACCGAACATTCAATTAGAGAGTGATATTGCCAGTAGAAAGCTAGAGATCTAGTATAGCACCTCACTTTCTTTTTCAATGTAATTGATCCAATGACTTATACAGATGCTATTTCTTGTCCCCAATAAGATTTGTGGTTAGATGCGATGAAATACGAGATGTAATCTATGAAATATAATGGTGTTTGTGAGCTTATTGAATTGTTTGAAGATTACAAGCCCATCGACTGTAAATGGGTATATAAGACTAAAAAGAGACTCTAAAAAAAAATTGAGAAGTTTAAAGTCAAACTAATAGCCAAGAGTTTTACTTAAGAAGAAAGAATAAACTATGAATCGGCTTTTTCCTCAGTCTTTTCTAAAGATTCTTTTAGAGTAATCATAGCATTAGTATCTCATATTGATATGTAGTTGCACTAGATGGATATTTAAACTACCTTTCTGAATGGATACCTTGATGAGGAGGTCCATATGGTGCAATCTGAGGGCTTTGCAACAAATAATCCAAGTAGACTTATATGTATGTTGAAAAAGTTTATTTATGACCTCAAGCAAGTTTCTAGACAATGATACTTGAAGTTCATTATGTTGTCACTTCATTCCGTTTTGTTGAGAACAAAGTAGATTAATATATATACTACAAGGCCAATGGGAGGAAATTCATTTTTCTCACACTTTATGTAGATGATATCTTGCTTGCGGGCAGTGATATTGGATTACTACATGAGACAAAGTGGATGATGTCAAATTTTTTTGAAATGACGATTTTGATGATACATCTTTTGTCCTTGACATTCAGATCTGTAAGGATCGTTCTTGCCATATGTTGGGATTGTCTTATAGGGTATATGTTGATCATATTTTGGAAAGATTCGATTTTGTAGCATTGCAAGCCAAGAATTGCTTCTGTCATTAAGGGTGATAAAATGAATCTCTCACAATGTCCTCATTCAGATTTTGAAAAATCCCAAATGAATGATGTACTTCATGCCAAAATACTTGGAAATATCATGTATGATTAAGTTTGCATTAGATCAAACATTGCTTTTGCGATATGACTTCTAAGTTGATATTAATCATATTGTTGCCAATAAGGTTTTAAGGTACTTAAGAAGGACAAAAAACTATATGTTGTAAATGTTCAAGACTTGCAATTAGTAAGCTATTCAAATGTAGACTTTGCTAGCTATTTGGATAATTTGAAGTCGACAACAAGATATATCTTTGAGTTAGTAAGAGTTACAATGTTATAAAAAAAGAAAGAAACATAAATCTATGTCATCCTCAACCATGCAAGTAGAGTTGGTAGCATGCTTTTTGATTGCTACTAAGGCTATTTGATTCCAAAACCTTATTAGGAGTTGACCGTATTTGATTTTATAAATAAACCTATATAATTGTGTTGTAATAATAACTGTGCATTGTTGTTTATTAACAACGACGACAGAGGTCTTAAGGTATCTAAGCATATGGCGGTCAAGTTTTTGAAAGTTTAGAATGGTGATGCTACAGTAGAGCATATTTCCATAGATGATATGGTTGTAGATTTAGTAAATTAAACGCCTTCACCCTTGTCATTAGCATGAGTTTGGAAGCATCATGAGATTCTATTATTTTGTAGGAGCTATTTTTTGTTTTTACTCTAATAAAGTTTACATATGTGTTTGTTACATTTAATAAAGTAGTCATCAGTATTATTATCATGTTGAATATATATTGATGAAAATCTCAACATATTAGCCTTAAGGATATGTCTTATTACACATAAAAAAATGCATAAAGATAAGACATATGTTGGTTCATCGGAATCATAAATGTATTCTCTAGTGACACATTAGGTTTTGCGACACTTAAGGAGAAAGAATGTTGATTGACAAATTAAATGACACATAAGGTATTATTCTTTATGATGTGTTATCCATTGCTATATGACCTCATTGAATTCATATCAATAGTGTTAAAAGCACTCGTAATCATGGAAAGCCTTGTGTATGTATATGCAGTTACTATCATAATTATGTATTTAAGACTTTATGAGATTAGATTAACTATTACGAATTATCTCCAAACCAATATAAATATATGCACATATAGTACAGTTTCAATTAATATAGTCCAAAAGGAAGAATGTACTAGTTTTTCTAATGTTGGCTATATTAATAGATATTATAATTTACCGTTTCACTGAATTGGTTTAATAAGATGAGATATAAGGATTCTTATTTAGTCTAATATGAGGCTGGCTAGTATAAATCGAGTAAAGCTCAGTCTGTGATTAGAGGACTTGTGGCTTAAAACTTTATAAATATTGTTTAGATTTCTCCTCTAAACCTAACACACAAAAGTCTCATTGAATTAGTGATACAGAAAGCAATAGAGGAAAAATGCTTGAGCTTTGGATCGTCATTGTTTCACATTAAGAACGATGAATTCTAAATTATTGTGAATCTCTTTTACTCAATTATATGTATTTTTTATTCAAGTTATGGAGATCTTGGGTGCTGTTTTCGTGACTTACGCATTTTACAAATCACATTCGTATTTGTACGTAATTCATGTCAATGTGGGTTTCTGTACCTATTACTTCTATCGCTTTCTATCATATTCATTTAGGCATTTTCTTTGTACTTCGGGTTTCCCGTCTCTCTTGTTCTTGCCGATTAAACTAGGAACCGTGTTAAATACATTTAAACTTACACTCGTGAGGGAGTGTTCCTATGGCCACCTCCATTTTGGGAATAATTATTTGTTTCCAATATTTCTATAGCAAATATTTCAGGACATGGTCCGTGGATCCTCAAATGTAATGGAGTATAAAAATACATTATGCCAATGCATCTGACTGCCCAAACGGTGAATCTTCTTTTTGCGCATCAAATTATTATCCTCCGATCAATGCTGCCTTTGCGGCATCATCTAGCAAATGCGAAATTTCTGGCATCATATAATATTGTGGTGTTTCAAATAAATAGAGCACCAGACACCTGGAGTGCCAAAATTTAGCACGAAGGGATACTTAAATGCTCAAAGTTAAGAAAATGACACTTAAGTACAAAAAAAAAAAAAATGGATCACTCACCAATCCGACTAAAATGCTGATGTAACGATTTTCTGGCGAGGTAAGTGCAAAATGACATCGTTTTGTTTCTAACGTAGTAAATAATTAATATAAGAATTAATTAAATTAAATTTAAAACTAAATTTAATTAAACTATTTATTATTTTATTTTTTTTTAAGAAAGAGGAGAGAGGAGACATGCGGTTGAGGGCTAAGCCCTTACCGCCGTCGCCTCCCTGCCGTTGCCGGGAAGGGTCAACGACAGTGGGGGCAACATTGGTAGGGGGTGTCGAGCCTTGGCCAAGGGCTAGACCGGTGGCAAGGGCTCACGAGCCCTCATTGGATCTAGGGGAGGGTCGCAACCCTCACCCTAGATTTGGGTGAGGGCTCGTGGGCCCTCATTGCCTCCCCACCATCGCAAGGAAGGGTTGGCAACGATGGGGGAGCATCGGCGACAAGGGCTCAGCTCTCAACTGCATCCCTCCTCCCTCCTGCTCCCTTTTTTTTTTTCAAATTTATTTATTTATTTTATAATTTAATTAAATTGATTTTTATATTAAAATTCGAATCCAGGCCAAAATGGCGTCATTTTTGCGTTTCTTTGCTAAGTCAACTCTCCGGCAAGCCACATAGGCGAGAAAAATAAGAAAAAGTTGCCATGTAGGATTTCTGGCGGGGTTCTTTGGAGATGACACTTAAATACCTCACTTTTTAAAAAAAAAGGTACTTAAATGTCACTTTCCTAACTTTTAGCACTTAAGTATCTATTCGTATCAAGTTTTGGCACTTAGGGAGTAATTTTCCCCAAATAAATATATCGAAATGCCTTTTGTCGGTTGAGATTCGATGGTAATATTGGAAAAGCATAGGATGACATACAATAATCTACACGGTCGAAGATCTTCTCAATGCACCAATCATACAACCAATACAAAGCGAAAGAGCCGACTCCAAGATAGAACATAGCCAAAAGACAAGCTAGAGAACGAGAGTGAAGCGATACAAGACTATCCACTGACTAAGACACAAGAGATTGCGCTGATACTGTATGTATAATCAGCGCAGCTATTATTCCTAATACATAACGAGCGCATGCAGGGACGCATCATCTACAGCACACTCAGCTCTTTGTGGGAGGCTTGAGTGGGGGCTTCTCTCCCTTCCCCATCTTTGGCTCCTCCCCTTTCTTCAGTGGCTTGTGCTGGGGGAATGGCTTCTTCGCATCCTCTTCCACCTCTTCTACGAGAATGTGACCCTCACGTGGTGGCTTGCCTCCCTTCCTCTTCTTCAGCTCCTCGCCTTTCTTTGGTGGCTTCTGCTCAGGGACGGACTTCTTTGAGTCCTCTTCCACTGCCTCAACAAGAATGTGCCCCTTGTGGGGGTGGCTTGTGCTTCGAAGGTGGCTTCTCACACTTCCCCTTCTTTGGCTCCTCGCCTTTCTTCGGTGGCTTGTCCCCATGGATTATTGAACTACTAGATTCACTGAATAAAATGCAAGTTAAGCAGTTGAAATACATGGACTACAATATAACGGTATATTAATATTATAATTAAACAAAATGTGTACCAAAACTGATAGATGATTCTTTTCACTCTTACTTATGTTTAGATTATTTTTTGAATAATAGTTTCCTAAAGCAAAAAAAAGAGAAATATCAACTCATTGACACAATAATTTTTTAGCTATCTACAAAATAAACTTTTTTTTTTTTGGAAAATAGGAACACCAATTTGTTCCAAATAGATAAAGAAAAGGAAAAAAATAAAAAAATAAAAAAATAAAAGAAGGCAATAAATAATCTTAAATTAAGATTGGGCCCCACATCTAATCTTAGCAAATATTGTCTGAGAGGAGTATGGGTAATTTCATTTCTAGTAAAATCGAAAGTGGAGAAAAAAAGGGAAGGACTAATCTTAAATTAAGAGTGGGACCTATAAGAGATAATATAATCAAATCAATGTGATAGGGAGTGTCAGGAGCTAATAGTGGGGTGAAAATTACTTGAGCCTTAAAATATAGTATCGTTTATGATCACAACTCAAATTTCTTTTCAATGTATACTTAAAAAAAAAAAAAAGATGAAAAGAGATCGTGGTAAACACCATAAGCCTCCTCCATCCATGATTTGAGGAAACTTCCTCCAATTATGCCTTTAATTAGTGACTTATGAATTATGGACATTGGCCTTGTTTGGTTCGGCCTTTCAAATGGGCTTTGGGACTCTAAAGTCCCTTGACCAAATGCAAAAGCGTTTGGTTCAATTTTTTGGGTGACTTTGGCAAGATGCAATTGCATCTCCAAATGACTCTAAGGACCCTTAGCCCAAAGCAAGTCTTGAGGTACTTTGGGAAGTTGCATTTTCGGAATGCAAGTTCCGGTTACTGTTCATCTTCTCCAAAACCACCACACAGAAGCCGATCGGAGGCCGATGACCGTCGGCCAAGGGGTCGCGCGTGCCGACGACTACCGCTTAAGGGTCGCCGAACCTTAGGCGACACCTGGGTCACGTGACCCAAGCGGCCGTCACCTGAATTGCGCAACCCAGGCGGCTGCTTGAGGTCGCGCGACCTCAGGCGATGGTTGCCGAGGTCGGGCAACCACAGACAACGGCCGCCTATGGTCGTGCGACCTCAGGCGACGGTTGCTGGGGTCAGGCGACCCTAGGCCACAGCCGCCTGAGGTCACGTGACCCAAGCAGCCAGATCTGGCCATCCGGCCGCTAGATTCGGCAGTTCGGCCGCCCGATCCGGCAGTCCGGTGGCCGGACTTAAAAAAAATACAATTTTTTTTTTAAATTTAATAAAAGTCATTTATAAATGCAAATTTTACCGAACGGTATTTTGGTCAAAGTTGTTTCTCAATGCAAATTTTACTAAACGTTATTTGCATTTCGGAAAACCTCCTTCATCTAAAGGTATTTGCATTTTTGCAAATGCATTCTCCAAAAGCCGAACCAAACGGGACCATTGTCCCCTTGCAATCTTAAGTAAAAATAAATATGGGGTTTATCCATAATTTTAAATCAGAAAATTGGTTGACCAAAGCTTCTTCTAATCAAAGTTGGAGGAAGACATGGCCCTTCTTTGTAGGTTTTTAATATAATCCAGTTATTCTAATGCCTATTAATTACTACTTTCCACACCATCCAACGTATTAATTTTGTAGATTACCCTTAATATATCTCACATTATTGGCCCAAATACTAGTATCATGACACAATAGTGGAGGTATTTATTGAGATGATTTACAGACATAGGTCAAATCATAATGATTTTCACCCCCCTCGAAAACTCAAATCATTATTGATTTTGGATATTGCTATATGAACTTGTTATCCCTCTCTTTGCACTTCACCACCTAATTATTTTCTTGATCCTTCACGGGGAATTTACAAGGGCAAAATTACCAAACAACTCCAAAACTTATTGTGCTTGTATAAATTCATTTCTAAACATTTTAATCGTGTCAATTTAGTCTTAAATATTTTCATGATTTGCCAATTTAGTCATAAACTCTTTGTCAATTTAGTCATTTCGGCCAATTTTGGCCCGAAAAACACTGACGCGGGTACCACAACTACTGCTACTGCTACTACTACTAACTACTACTACTACTACTACTACCACCACCACCACCACTACTACTACCACCACCACCTACTACTACCACCACCTATTACTACAACCACCTACTACTGCTACTACTACTATTGCTGACTAAATTGACAATTTGTCCAAAGGTTTAAGACTAAATTGATATAATTAAAATATTTAGGCTGATTGGCAAATTGTCAAAATATTTATAACTAAATTGGCCAAGTTAAAAACTTAGGACCAAATTAGCACAAGTGCGATGGATTTAGATTTTTTTTTTTTTGTTGATATTTTCCAATTTACAAGTTAACATAGAGCACTCTCATTTTATCGTGAACTTGTTTAATCTAATCATGATATAGTTGAGGAACTTCATGAATAACAGGTTTCTCACTATACTTAATTGTATAGGATACTAAAAAATAATCATGTTACAAAGTCCTGGACGTGTGATTAGTATTGGATGTGGTGTTGGCGAATATATTATCTTCATAAAACTGATATGCTTAACCGCGTTTTAATAGACCTAAGTTTCATATATGGAAACAATGATTATATGTCAAGAAAGCGATGGTATGGGAGACTCCAGAAACACGATAAGAAGATGCGTCCTAATCATGCCAAACATGATTGCTAGAATGATGAAGCCCATCACATGCTCCAGTTTCACTGTTCAAATTGTTGCACGATGAAGGGAAAAGCATGTGAGCATTTGAGATCCTGATCAGTTGGGTCCCGGTTGAGAGAGGGATTTTGCGGCGTCTTTTCTTGGTTTCCCATTTCAGATGGGGACCCCTTGATTTAATACGTTTAACTAAAACGTGGAGGCATTAGAGACGATGAGAAAAGGGCCCTCCACTCGTTATTATCTTGTCTATTATTTTTCCTTATATTTTGCACATTTTTCTTTATCTCCGCAAGCAACATTTTGCATGAAAACTAGGGGGGCTGAACATTGAAACATTGTTAGGTGAGCTCATGATATGGGATGGATAGGTGGATTTTTATTAGATGCATTGGATGCTCGAGCCCTTCGGTTTATGTAATCTCCATTCACGCATGCTGGGTTTTTTCTGTCCACCTAAATCGTGATTTGTGAGCATGACTCCTGAGTCATTATATATGTGTTTGTAGGCACTGTAAAATCTTTGTCAACCATCGCCTAAGTTTTTTCTAATCAAAATCGCCTAAGTTTAAGTTGTTAAATGAATGCGCAATCTAATAAATAAATATTGTTATACCCCCTCTTGCGCATAAACTAGATTTTGATATAAGATTTAGAAAGTGAGCACCATTTTAATATAAAAATACTTTAAATCTCCATCTCACGCATAAACAACCGGTTTTGGATTTATGGATTAGTTATTAGTTGCAAAACCAACGGGTTCGGTTCTCAATTCCAATCTTCCGTAACCAATGTTCATGGGGTTGGTTTCTAATTTGATGTATGAAACCAATCACTCATACTAACATTAAAGTTTGTGATCAAGAACTGAGTCAACTAGGTTTCGATTGCCCCGCTAAAACTGAAGCACATAAGTTGAAAATATTTATATTAAGCAAATTTTTCGTGGGATCACTAATAAGTATTTAAAAAGTTTAAATCTGTTATTTAATATCTCATGGTATTCACACTAAATCTCACTAAACAACCTTGTAAGTCTCCGACACCCTTTTGCTGTCTGTGCGCACGGCATCTTCCTTTCCCTTCTCCCGAGGACAACCTGCAATTACTTAAATTCAAATATGATGTCACCGCGTATGTCAGCCACCACAGCGACTTCACCGGATCGTGCGCCGGAATGAATAAAGACCCGACAGAGAGACAGAGAGAGAAACGGGGTGGATCCGATCGGAAGGCTACAGGGTTTACGATCGTTGATTGCGATTTTGGTGGCAAAAGCCTCTGTGAAAGGTCGAAAAGGTGGACATTTCGCCCCGTTGGGATTAGTTACAACAAAATCTTCTTTTTGACTCGAACAGCGCCAACATCGGTGCTGCGTATTTTACCTGGATTTCAGTCTCGATACTGCCGAGGAAGACGTAGACCAGACCCAGGCTCTTGACACCTCATCCCCGGCATCCTTCCGTTTTTCTGTGGTTTCCGTGATCATGTCAAACTTCTTCATCCTTGCCCTACGACTAGCCTAAGCAAATTTCCGTCTATTCTCGTTATCAGTCTTTTCGTGTTACTTGAATTCAATATTTTAAAAATTAAGCCGCGGCATCTCTATCGTGTTCGGCAAGTAACTTTGAATTTCTCATATAAAATCAACATGTGAACTGATAATTTTAGTTGAGCCATGGTATCAGTGAGAGTTGATTGGTTGACTAAATTGGATGAAAACATCAAGGTTTCGCTCTTTAATAGAGTGCCCATTGAGTTGCTTGGAGTGCCCATTGAGTTGCTTAGTATATAGTTTCTTATCTTCATTTTTTGTCATTTAGTTTAGGATTCCTACTCATTTTTATTTATTTATAAAAAACACAAAGTATAAGGAGGACTCAAAGTTTCGCAATGTACATCATTTTTAATAATTATACGGTTCATTGAAACTTTTGGCCCTGAATACTTTGCACGGATTTGCCCAGATTGCCCTGTCGAGACATTTACGTCTATCAGAAAAAGCTTACATGCCATCTAATTTACTGTAGAGGATAATTCATATAATTATACAACAACATACATGAAAATAATACATATCTTACTTGACAGCTCTTAGAAAAATATAAATGAATCAGTTTGAAACGAATCTAATGCTTCACCGAATAACTGTACCAAAGTATTTCGAGCATGGTATGTTAGTAATATCCTCTAAATCATCTGACACGTTGCTAGTTTTCTCGTCATCTAGAATATGATCAAGAAGTACCGAGTCATCTCACATTACGAACTCATGCCACAATGATAACTAGAACACGAGCTTTTCCATCAACAATTTATGTCATGCTTATATAGCGTTGGTTTGCTATAAGAAATCAATAGCACGTCGTTTGTCCTTCATTACGTATCAGATTATCCTCTTTCTTGCTGGGTTTTCTGCTACTATAGCTAGAATCACTCTTTTCACCGCATAAGATACAGAGACGATCTTGGAGGCCGACGTGGTCCTGCAACGATAATGCCATCGCGACCTATGAGAGCCACACAAAAGGTGGTCGGCACTGTTTCTCTCTGCCCCACTCGCCACACGTGCGTGAAACTGCACCCGATTCTTATTCGCCCGGTTATGGCACAATCTAGCTTGTCTCTACCAATCGAAGGGCACCGTCCTAACTGACATCGGCAGTGACGTCAAAATTAGAAAATAATTAGTAATACCATAATAATGTATTCATTGAATATATGTTTTTGAATCTAAAGCCTCGATGCAATTAATGGTTGCACTTGTTTGTTTCTCGACCCCATGTGAATCTTGTCAACTTAGAAATAGAAAACCTAGAAATTGTCCATTTCATAATATTGGGGGTGCAACTTGTGTGTAGGTGTTGTAGGGTTTTGTCGTGCCTTGTGGTGCGCTTACTTGTAAAATGAGAACATTAATCATATAATAATCTTGTGTTCACAATCACGTTTGACAATTCCCTATTCATAGGTATGCAAAGTGTGGGATGATTTTGTCATTTTCTCATTTCAAAAGTTAGCTTAAAGAATGAGAATTTTCCTCATATTTATAAATTGACTGCCAATTTCTAAAATCGAAATTCAAATAATCTCCTTCTTACATATCAGGCCTTGACTGGAAGCCGCAATAATCAGTAACTCAACCTGGGCTCTAATAATGATATCGGGTGATTTCGAGCCTTACTCGTCCCAAAAGTTAACTTAAGGAGTGGAGTTTTTCCTCACATTTATAAACCAACCACTAGCTTTTTGCACAATTAATGTGGAAGAACCCCAATTAAAGGGTGTAAAAATTAGATTTCTACAAGTTCAATTACTAGTGAAGAAATTTCATTGCCCAAGTACCATAAAAACTAAGCGAAGAGTTAGCAATGTGTATGGGACTTGCCCATTTTATGCGTTGACATGAATTTGATTCAAACCCTTAATATGATGCACGGATCCGTCTTATGGTGAATAATCAGCATTGGTTCGCTATTGATTGAAGCTACTGAACTTTCGACTTGAACCGGAATAATAAGGAATTTTTTTCAAATCCACAATTATTAGAAAATGAACCTACGTGAACACTTTTTGGATTGGCATAATATGTGACATTTTCACGCATAAAAAATCGGTTGAGTTCAAGCATAAAGCGAAGTTAACATTTATCTAAAAGAGGATTCGCAAAATTGGACTAAACGTTGGATTAAAGAGTGGTATGGCTAGTAGAAAGCACAAGAGTCCAGAATAGCACCTCACTTTCTTATTCAATGTGCTGTCTCATATGCCCCGTCCGATTAATTCAATCGGTAGTTGGAAAGCCCAAGTGGGGCCCTATCAAAATCATGGTCGACCTATGAAATTTACTGAAAGAAAAATCCAAATACCGAGTGACGTGCTCGCTGACGACGACAATAACCTCAAAACCCCTATAAATTGAAAAGCTCCCTTCACTCCAGTCCCACACCATCGGCTCTCTCTCACACATCCTCTTCTCTGAAACTAGTGACACAATGTCTTCCAGGTACTTGCTAGTTTTGCTCCTGGGAGCGGTGCTTTTCGCCGCTGCCGTCCTCTCCGACGGCCACCACCCTTTCAAAAAAGAGCATAAACCACACCACAAACACCACCACAAGCACCCCCCTGGTGGTCGCCGTCTCTTGGAGACTGTCGAAGCCGAGGACTCGCACAAGCCATTCCCTAAACACAAGCCCCCACACCACGGCCACCCTCACGAGCACATTCTTGTCCAGGAGGTTGAAAAGGAAGACTCCCACAAAAAGCCATTCCCCGGCAAGAAACCGCCCCACCACCCTGGCCACTTGCTTGCCGAGGAAGTGGAAGCCGATGAAAAAAAGAAGCCATTCCCTGAGCACAAACCCCCAAAGAAAGGCGACAAGCCACCACCGAAGCACAAGCCGCCCCACGAGGGACACATTCTCGTAGAGGAGGTGGAAGAGGACTCGAAGAAGCCATTCCCTGAGCACAAGCCGCCCAAGAAAGGTGAGGAGCCCAAGAAGGGAAAGGGAGAGAAGCCACCACCAAAGCACAAGCCACCACACGAGGGACACATTCTCGTAGAGGAGGTGGAAGAGGACTCTAAGAAGCCATTCCCTGAGCACAAGCCGCCCAAGAAAGGTGAGGAGCCCAAGAAGGGAAAGGGAGAGAAGCCGCCACCAAAGCACAAGCCACCACACGAGGGACACATTCTCGTAGAGGAAGTCGAAGAGGACTCTAAGAAGCCATTCCCTGAGCACAAGCTGCCCAAGAAAGGTGAGGAGCCCAAGAAGGGAAAGGGAGAGAAGCCGCCACCAAAGCACAAGCCACCACACGAGGGACACATTCTCGTAGAGGAGGTCGAAGAGGACTCTAAGAAGCCATTCCCTGAGCACAAGCCGCCAAAGAAAGGCGAGGAGCCAAAGAAGGGAAAGGGAGAGAAGCCGCCCCCAAAGCACAAGCCACCCCACGAGGGACACATTCTCGTAGAGGAGGTGGAAGAGGACTCAAAGAAGCCGTTTCCTGAGCACAAGCCGCCCAAGAAAGGTGAGGAGCCAAGAAGGGCAAGGGAGAAAAGCCACCACCAAAGCACAAGCCACCACACGAGGGACACATTCTCGTAGAGGAGGTGGAAGAGGACTCAAAGAAGCCTTTCCCCGAACACAAGCCGCCGAAGAAAGGCGAGGAGCCGAAGAAGGGCAAGGGTGAGAAGCCGCCGCACCACAAGCCACCACACAAGCCTCCCACCGAGAACTGAGTATGCGTTCTTCAATGAATGTATATGTCGTGTTCTTTTCACGGGTTCAAATAAGAGCTGGTCCATAGAGTGTCTGGCACTACCGTGTTAGCTGGTTCGCTGTTTGTGCTCCATGCGATATAAGATGTATGTACTTTGCTTGGGCATATCCTTTGACTTTGCCTACGTTGATATATGCTGAGTACTTGCTAGCCATGAGCTTTCCTTTCTAAAACTCTTCTAAGTGTCCCCTTCTGCAATCTAACCTTGCATGTCCCGCGAGCAAGAAAAGTTTGTTCATACTCCTAAACCTCAGCAAACATAGATGCACGACTAGAATCTGATTAATAATTAATGGAAGACATAAAATAGAAAGTTGATTTGCACTATTCATTCGAAAAAGTCATGCGGAAAGTATTTATCAGAGTGCTTAGATAGGACCTGCTTATTCATAAAAGACACAGCAGATCTTCATCCAAACAGGTGTACGAAGTACAGCTTTAATCTAAAAAGCTTGGTTTGATTATCTAAGATCTAAAAATTGTGATCAACTGCTTCTGACTCCCTTGTGAAGTAAGAGAAGGAATAATGAATTTTTTTACATACTGGTAGTTGTACATACATGAGATGATAACAATGAATTGTAGGGAAAATATTGATTCGAATTGAATAGAACACTGAAGTCAGATCTTTAGAGCAATCAGGTCAGACTTTAAGATGTGATATTACTTTTTTTGAAGATTTATTTGCTTCACAATTGTTGTTAATGGTCATTGGCAAATTTTCTCCAAGATACAATAAAATCTCAAATGAGAATATTAGATAGTAGTTATAATATTTCTCTAGGGTCTCTCTATAAAACATATGGAAAAGATGATTATATATCTTTTGAAAGAAAACAAAAATGAGAAGAGAAGGACTGTGAAAAGACTTGAAAGTTCTATAAAGAATTGAATTGAATAATTATATTTGAATGGATACAACCTTTCAAAGATGAAGAAGTTATTTCCGAGCAAACACAACTTTTCAAAGGTTGTAAGAGTGCCTAATAACTATTAGGCAAAATTAATAAATTCTAGTTTAAATAATTAAAAAGTAACTGTTACTCTGTTATGAACAATGACACTGTTTCAATAGGGCACAAAAGTTATTTTATAATTATTAATTTTAATTTTAATGAATAAAAAATAATGGTTGTTAATTAGTGTAAAATCTCGTTCACATACACACTCACATTGACAAGGCACCTCTTAGTTTGTTTTACAAACAAACTACAAACATAGATGAATTAGAAACATCAATTTTTTCTATTTAGATAACTACTAAAGACTGTTAACAGAACCGTATTATTCTAAATAGATACTTACCGACGACCAAAAGCTACACTACACGTCCCAACAGATTGATCTGATTTTTCTTTTTAAAGATATGCTTCAATTGACGTTTGACAATTTGGCCATCCTAAATAGATACCTACCGACGACTAAAAGCTACACCACACGTCCCAATGAAATGATCCGATTTTGCTTCTTACAGATATACTTCACTTGACGTTTGACAATTTGGCCTAACTGCTTTTGGACTGATTTACCAAATGGCCCACTGATTCCTTCGTTTAGCACTTATGCTAGTCAAAATATGAATTTTCATATAACCTAATTGGGTCGAGCATTTCGGATGTACCTAGTTATAGAGTTAAAATGTGCCATAGTTTATTTGGAAAGATCTAACAAAGTTAATTTAGCTCTTTTTTTCGATGACCATTTTCATATCTTCATATTTACACCGGTTTGCTATCTCTAGACAAAACACTTAAAAAGACCAAATTACCCTCCCATACAAATACCCAAGCCTGCGAACCCTCTCATGAACCCTAGCCACTATTGCCGACAAATCCCTTCTCTCCCTCAACACACATCACCATCAGTTGCCATCAAGCCCCTAGCCCACCTTTATAAATCTTCAAGCCTTGAAACTCTCCCAATTTCGATATCAATTTATAGAATCTAATGATATCTATAAGTTTATTTCTAACAATGATGATATTTGATTTATCGTATCATCTCATAAAAAAAGAAAAAGATAAACTCCACCTTTTTCATAAAATCAGTACATTCACCACGTAAATTAAGATTGACCATATGTTTGTAGGTGGTATGGTCATGCGTCCTATACATACAAACACCTATGTGACCCACCAAGGTGGCTGGTACCACCAATAGCTCAATATGCTCCAACTTGCCGCACGTGCTTGGATTTGTGATGGTTCCAATCAATTTGTATGTATATCCAAGACAAGTTATGTACTTTGTATTATTTTTTGACTAATTTCATGAACCCAGGTAATCAAAATGTTGAATCATGTGAAACCATATAAGAGTCGACATGTGATAAACAGATATAGTGGTACATATGTGAGACCGTATGATGTAACGATTATAGTACATCAAGCTCATACGTATCTAATACATGCAATACTGGTGGATACTTGACGTGAGTCCCCTCGCAACGTGGGACGATACCGTGAAGTCAAAAGAAGTCTATACTATCCTAGACTTACCAGCCCAATTCCAATTTCCCCGGATTTTATTCGATGTTGTACCCTATCAATTAATGCCTCCTTTGTTGGGTACCTTGCCTAATTTAAGGTCACAGTCCCAAATGATATGGGCAATGACGTCATATTAAAGCAATTTACTAGTTTGAATGTGCTTTATATTCAAGACACAATCCCTAAAAATGAGGCCCTCGATGTTATAGTGAATACACTCCTTTGTATATCGCCCAAGTGAGCATAAGTTTTTCTATGGAATTCACCTCGTTAATGGAAAATGAACAAAGTTGCACGTTAACGACTTTGGATAAGACAAGCTAGTAGTTTATTATGCTCTTAGGAGGTGCAATCTGTACACGATAAAAAAAAAAAAGTTGTTTATTCTCTCCGTGCCCCGTAATTTTTGCTTGTAACTTAAGAACATCGATATTGACCAAGTGCGTAAGTTTTAAGAACAAGGATTTTAGCAATTCTATCGTCAGTGAATAATTTCTATTGCACAAACGCTATTGATCTCGTGGTGTCAGTGAACTTGACATAAACTCTTATAAGGTCTATCGTTAAAGTGGAAAAATTTATTGAAACCACAATTTAGATCGATGATATGTAAAAATTACAATCACATTGGACCATAGGCTGATGATCACGTTCGATATATCATTGAAGAACATGAAATATTTTGGAGAAAAAGAATTCCTTTTCAATATATTTTCATATCTCTTCTTGATACCAAGAAACACACGCACACACACAAGAGAACCCTACTTTAGGTTAATCCTAAGATTCCCTTTAAATAAAGAAGCACAACAGGTAACAAATTAGTATACAAAACTTCCTAATTTAGCTCCAATTTATAGCTCACACCAACACTCTCCCTCAAGTTGGTGTATAAATCTCTTCGATGCCCAACTTGTCAAGTGAGCTATAGAAGATCTTGCTCAATACAACCTTTGCCAGTATATCAGCCTGTTGATCTTCATATTTAACAAAAGGAAATCGAACTATCTCGGTATCCAGATTCCATCTAATAAAATGTTGATCTACCTCAATATACTCTGTACGATGGTGCTGAATTGGATTGTGAGAAATATCAATGGTTGCCTTATTGTCGCAAAACAAATTTATCTTAGACTTAGGAGCGAAGCCAAGTTCTGACATCAACCTCTTAAGCCAAAGAAGTCGCAATGTCCTTTGGTCATTCCCGTAAATTTAGCCTCGACACTTGACAACACTATCACTTTTTGTTTCTTGCTTCTCCAAGCGACTAAATTCCTTCTCAATAGGGGTATACAAAACAAACTGCCCAAACCAAGAACCGCCTAGACCAGACTGCCAGTGTGGTTTGGTTTCCAAGAGTATCGGTTCGGTTCCAAGTTCCTAAAAGTGGAGTTGGTTTTTGAATGGTATGGTTCCCGGTTCCAAGGGAAAACCAAACTGGACCGATTAAATGTATTTTATTTATTATTATTATTTTTAATTTCTTAAAAAAAAATAGTAAAATTTGAAGTAAACACAATCTTGTTCCAATTTCAAGTAATGAAAAAATGTAAAGGGAAAAAAGTAATCATGAAAAATCAATGATCATTTCCATTGCTCAGACCGATGATTCGATTCGGTTTTCGGTCCTATGACTAACCGGTTTGGTCCCTGGTTCCTATTTTTGGAAACTAGACCGAACCAACTGGATCAAGAACCTATCACACCTACTTCCCACAAAAGTAAAGTTTCATAATATCGATTTCTTGTTAGAAACACTTCCCACCCAATCTGCATCTACAAAACCTTCAATTTCAAGATGACCATTCTTTGAAAAGAAAAGTCTTTCCTTGGAGCAAATTTCATGTAGCGAAGGATTTGAACCACAACATCCATATGATCTTCATTAGGTTCATGCATAAATTGACTAAATATGCTTATAGCATATGTAATATTTGGGCAAGTATGAGACAAATAGATTAACTTGCCAACTAACCCTTGATATCTCTCCCTATCGATTGGTACCTGATTTAAATATTATCCAAGTTTGTGATTCTGAACAATTGAAGTATCAGTTGGCTTACAATCTAGTATTGCCACCTATATCAATAGATACAATACATATTTCATTTGAGAAAGAAATATGCCTTCTTTTGATGTGGCTACTTCAATTCCTAAGAAAAACTTGAGTCTCCTAAGATTCTTCATTTCAAACTCCGTCATAAAAGCAGCGTCATTGACATGGCATGTGAGCAATAGCCATGGCAGACCAAATTGAATTGGTGACCCTACACGGCCGCGATGAGACTCCCTCTGTAGTAGCAGTCCTTGAGGATTTGACAACCAAGATGCAATAGATTTTGACCAAGATGCAATAGATTTTGACCCAGAATCATACTATAAGTCTTCCGCAGCCTAGATCGCCATCAAGTTGGACAGCACCAGCTATGGCCTTCAGTTCTAAGTTGTTGAGATGTATACCTCTAGCAAAGACAAATTGTGATATATTAATGGGGACCTTCCACAACCCCAATTGACAGACCTAAGCTTTAGAAAGTGGAAAAATGAAGATTCAATAGTGAAAGGATGGTTAATTAATTCCATCGATCCAACCTTAAATGGTAACTTTATCAATTCCCCAACTACAAAGACGATATGGGATTCAGTTGCTATTACTTTTTTTTTTTTTTATGGAATTGATACTTCTCAAGTTTATGATTTGAAGAGACATGTGACTAGAATGAGATAGGCTGGAGGAGCCATTGAAACTTACTACAATGGTATTCAAGGCTTGTGGTGGGAGATGGATTTCCGCCACCCAAATTTGATCGTATATCCTTCTAATATAGAGAGATACAAGTCAGCTATAGAAGAAGATAGAGTGTATCTTTTCCTTGATGGATTGGATGATCGCTTGGATAAAGTCCGAGTTGATGTGCTCCAAATGCAACCATTCCCCACAATTGAGCAAGCTTATGCTCATGTTTGACGGGAAGATGTACGACAAGCAATGATGTTCATGAGCATAGACACCACACACGCACACACACCATTGTCATGGCGTTGAGGGGGATTAAGATAGGACCCAGGAGGTGCCAATGCTACGAATGTCCAAGATGGTTGTCTCTACAAGTGGTGGAAAGAATAGTACTATCCCAAGGTAGAAATCTCAAACAATTAGTCGATGCACTCACCATGGTAACATGAAACATAGTCATGAGACATGCTTTAAGTTATATGGGCATCTAGATTGGTGTAAAGAACTCAAGGCATGAAAATAGGTTAAAGGTGAGGTAAATGGCAAAAAAGGAAATAACCTATATATATACTAATGATATTCTCTAACAAGGAAACCTCTGATCTCCATATATATACTTCATCACTGCCCTCAAGCTAGAGCATCCAACTTGCATATGATTGATGCAAATTCCTTTGAAATTTTGTGAGCAAGTGCCTTGTAAGCCAGACCTTACACTAAACAAACCGGATTTGATAAGCGCTAAAGCAACACATGCTTAGAAAGTTGACATATTTTTCTCATAGAAACGTGATAGAATCGTGTGGAACCCAACTTGAATCACAGCAAACTAAACTACACCACCCTACAATGCTCATCTTCGGCTACTTGATGAAGTTTGTTCAACTGCAACTCTCATAGCTACTTGGATACTTGATGACATCACTCCACGGCACTCATCCTTGGCTACCCAACGAAGGTATGCTTGACTCCGGTGCTCACGGCTATCTAGATATTTGATAGCGACTTCACCTGTTGATATTACTCACAATTAGAAGAGAGTACCCCAATGAATAATGTCCATAGTAGCATTGTTGAGTGTTGACAATATGAGGAAGTAATTGAAGATGAGACAACTAAAGATAGCATAAAGGAAGAAAAGCTAAGGTTTGATTTAATTCCTTCTCTCTTGCTGGCTATGATACCATGAAGAAAAGGAAAGACTTGGAGAAGAAGAATTCTTTTCCAGTATATTTTCATATCTCTTCTTAATAAAAAAAAAAACATATAATTTAGCATATATATAATAAGAGAACCCTATTTTAAGCTAATATTAAGATTCGGTTTAAATCAAGAAGCCAAACAGATAACAAATTAGTATAAAAAATTCTTAATTTAATTTTAATTTAAAAATCACGCCAATAATCATGTCGTCTCATAAAAAGTAGATAAATTCCACCTATTTCCATGATATTATTAGGTTCACCACATAGAATAATATTGTCCATAAATTTGTATGTGGTATGGTTGTCTATGTGCCTCACGAAGGTGGTTGGTACTACCAATAGCTCGTTATGCCCCCAACTACTGCACGTCCATGGATTAGTAACGGTAGCAATGAAGTTGCATGTATTTCCTTGTTGAGTTATATACTTTGTATTTTTCTTGAGTGATTCTTTGAACCCAATTAATCACAATGTTGAATCGTGGGGGACCATATAAGCACCACATGTGATTTAACGGATGTAGTGGTTCATATGAGAAATCCTTATAATGTAACAATCATAGTACATCTAGCCCATACGAATCTAATACGTTCAGTTTTGGTCGATACTTGATGTGGGTCCATTTGCCACGTGGAAAGGTTCTGTGAAGTCAAAAGAAGTCTATAATATAATTAGAAATCACAGTCCCAAGTGACATACGCAGTGACGTCATATTAAAGTAATTTAATAATTTGAATGTGCTTTATAGTCCAGACACAATCCCTAAACTGAAGCCCTAGAAAGTGTGATAGCCAATACACTCATTTTGTTTCTCGCCCATGTGAGCGTCAGTTAAACCTACCTATTTCACCGCCGTTAACAGAGGATGAAGAAAATGGCACCTTGCTGACTTCAGTACACAAGCTAATATTGTTTATTATAGTCTTAGGAGGTGCAATCTGTAGGATGATTAAATAGAGTAGTTTACTCTTTCTATGTCAAGTGATTTTTGCTCGTAACATAAGAACAATAACATCGATTATGTGTGTAAGTCTTAGTTTTAAATTGTCGAAATCCAGGTTATCGCAATTTTTCTCGAGATGAACCGTCAAGGGAAAGTTAATGAATTACTAAGTATGCATGAATGGTTGCTCATTAAAAAGACGGTGCAATTGCCTAGTGCAAACTTCCCCAAACCCATGCCAATGACAACTTGAATTTTAATTTAAACATGTAATATATCTTACTTTTTAGAGCTGTCCCTACTTATGGGTTGATTAGAGAGTATGCCTTACTTTTGTGAAATAGAGATTCTGAATATGTGTCACAACCGCCCTTTCGGGCTCCCTTACGTGCGAGCGTGGCTGAGGCTAATGGCTTGCTAAGTATTAGGCTTATCATGGGCTCTTCCAAGCTCATCAATTCACGACTTATAGTTCGAGTGTTTAACTTGTAAGTCAATTTCAAATATGAGTCGCTACTAATTAATTTGGGGTGGGCCAATTAAAGACCCAAGTGAAATATTTGGAGAAATACTTCACTCCTCCGCAATTAAAGAAATTAGGATCGATGACTTGGTTACACTAATTAATCACTAATATTTTTCGATATCTTATCTTGTTTAAATATCAAGTAAAGCATTTATGTAGCATTTTTATACCAATCACGAATTTTAGAATTCAATTCTTCACCAAAGTAAGGAAATAGAAATCCATGCATCATAAGAGCATAATTGGAATAAGCCAATATTTATTTCCAAGAACTTAAACATGATTTTTTTTCCTTTTTAGGTTTTTTTTATGCATTTATGGAGGAAACTAACCAAAAACTCTTTTTAGACCTTTTCTGATTTTTTTGGAAAACATAAATCATTTTTCGATTTTTTATTTTAAAAAATAATTTTTTCAGCTTTTTAAATTAAAATAACAATAAAACAAAAGTTGATCCGGCCCGACCAACTCGGGTCGCACCTCCGGGGGCTAGACGCGAGGTCCCCCTGTCTCCTATTTTCCTTTACTCTTTTATTCCTTTCCTTGATCTTTTCCTTTTATCTCTCTCTCCTTATTTCTCTCTCTTCCTTGTCTTGTCTTTTCTTCTCTCTGCACACGTCAGACTAGTGAGAGACAGAGAGAGAGAGAGAGAGAGAGAGAGACCCATTTTGTCTTTATTCTTTTTTGACTTTTCTTTCTTCTCTCTTTGTTTCTCTCCTCTCTCTCTATCTGTATGTCTTTCGGGTCTCTCATTCCTTTGCACGAAATGGCTGAAACACTGCCGACCTAACCTTTCCTAATGACCGCCAGCTCCAACGTAAAAATAAGACTTAAGACTTAATTAACTAGAAAAAGGAAAAAAAAAAAAAAAAAAAGCTCAAGAACGAGGGAGTCGCGACCAGCTACCACCGCCACTCTCCAACCTCGCCGGGCAAGAATCAATCGCTTGTAAAACCATGATGCATGCTGAGAATAACCATGAAACGAGGTAGACCGAGCAAAAGATGTCAGTGGAAATCTACAAAAACGTATTCGACAAACCATGAACACCAAGAATGGACGGGAAGCCAAGAATGAATGCATATATCTCAACCAAGCATTTCAACAAGCACATAGGGTGCATCGGTAGGGGGGTTTAGAGATGAGGGTAACGCGCTCGGTATCAAGCCGTGATTCAAAAAGCCAACGACACCCGAGACTTATCGCAGTTCGCACCTAAAAGAGGTTGGAGACTGACCCGACCCGAAGGATGGTGGCTTAGTCGACGGGCCCGAAACAGAGTACGAAACAAGGTACTACAGGTGTTCGGTTGAAGGAGCCCTACCCGGCTCGACGGTATCAGACAGCGAACGAGATCGACAGATCAGGCTACATTTGCTCGCCTCGCTTGTCTCCGAGTGGGGTGCCTTGAGAAACCGACCCTAAACCCATAAAAAAGACAAACCCAAACGGAACCTACCACGGCTTTGATGCGAACAAAGCATGACGACGGCCGATGACTCTCCCCCTTTATTCCACCCTTACTCCCGACCCTCAGCTCACCCTCACGGTCTCTCAAGTATTTCTCACCCTTTCCACCTCTCCTCAGATCTGGCCTTTCTCTCTCAGCAAGTAATTTCAAGAATTATTAATATGCATCATTGCTCATGAAAATCATGCAACATCATCCTAGATGCAATAATTATTAAATTTTGACATTGTGGTGTAGAGATAATAGTCTTGATTAATCCTAAATGCAAATTACTGTATGTAATGCATGAATAAAAAAATTGATGTTGGACCTTAAGGCTCAAAGGTCTCATACCCCAATATGCCTTGTTAATGCAAGGAATAATGCAAAAGGAATTAAAATATCCTAAGGTTCACGTCACATCTTGGATTATTACGTTAATTTTGGAGTTCTGAAGCAAAGCATTGGCATTATCTCTAGAGGTGCCTCGGTGAGTTAATTTAAGTTTTCACATATGTATCTAAGAATTGCTCTCTCCCTATTCAATGCATAATTTGGTTCATTTCTACCCCATCCACCATTCTAAAAGCCTACTAGGAGTAACTCCTTATCCATGCTCTTTGGCCCTAGCGACCACTCCTCGCGCTAGTTGGATTGGGTCGTTATAGGCCCACTAGCTTCCCTGTGGTTCGTTCCGAATCACCCACTTGCTAGAGAGGGTTCCACTTTGATATAATGTTGTGACATCCTCAATTAACTCACTTGATATTTTGTCCACTTCGACTCATTCTATACCAAACCTCACGGTTTTGTCCTTTTGCGTACAAGTGGGTAATTTTCTAGAAAGTCACTCATCCCAGTAGTGTTCCCACCCAAGCACACTTAATTTTGGAGTTTCAAAGCAAAGCCTTATCATTCCGTCAAATTGGCGTTTCGATGATATAATTCCAATTTTCACATATACATCTATAAATCGTTCTCTCCTTTTTTGGCACTCAATTTGGTTTATTCTTGCCCCCTCACCATTTTAAAAGCCTGCTAGGAGCCGCTCATTGTCGAGACCTTCTAGTCTCAACGACTTTTCCCCCCTCTCGCTAAGCCGGATTGTTACAATTCAATAACTATAGGCTAGACAATCAAATCATGGCCTAAAATCAAATCCTACCTATTATTTATGCAATTACTAAACTAACCTTAATCAGGACTAACCTAGGGAACCAAGAGACTTATGGCACAACACAAGGTGCAAGGGAAAGAGCCGCCGGTGGGGATTTTAAAGACCGACAATGGACAACGGTCTGCGGTGCCTGGGCAGTGACGTGAGGAGCTGTTGGACATCTCCAAGAGGGTACCGAACATGGTGGAGGGCTGTTAGAGGATGCCGGACCCACTGGAGTTCACCGAGAGCCTGCCAGTGACGATTTAGACGCCAAAGGTTCCAGCAATGCTTGGGCTAATGCGGCCAGCAGGCAAAGCTCTAGAGGGATCCAAAAGACGCCTAGATGCTGCTGGAGGGGTATCGTCGGAATGCCAAGAGAAGGTGGAGCACCGGTGTCATAAAGAATTTTCAGTGAAGAATTTTCTTTCTTGCCTTTATTTCTTTTAATAATTTAGTTTCGGACTCTTAGGCAAACTTTCAAAAAAATTAAAAATATAAAATAAAAAGAACATAAATTGTCATAAAGATGACTCGAAATTTCACCATGCAAATTTTTTTATTAATAATATGGCTTCCTGAAACTTTTGACTCCAATACTCTTCAAAGAAGTGTGCAAACCGCCCTATAAAAAGCTAACGTGCCTCCTAACTTGCAGAAAAATCCATAGAGTTATTACACATGAGAGCTATAAAAATACCACATGTCCTAGTATATCAAGACCTTCGTTACACAGCCACCCTTAAAAGACATGAGTTAATCGGTTTGAAATGAACCTAATGCTTTACTAATGAAGAAGTAGTTTGAGCATTCCATATCGCAGATCTCTTCTACATCATTTAATAAGTTGCTAGAGTTGCTAGTTTCCTTGGCATCCAATTATAGTTGAGAGCTAACTAGAACATGAGCTTTTCAATTGGTAACTTATGGTATGTTTATATTGGTTTACTATTTAAAAAAAAAATCAATACTATGTCTTGATTATGTGTGAATTTATTCTTTTATAATAACTCTTCTTAGTAGGCCATAGGATGGGTTACGTGGTACTATAGTTAGAATCACCTTTTTCACCCTTGACATATGAAGTTCCAATCTTAATTGTAGATTTTCTTCTAGGTGACCTTTTTTTTCCCTAAGGGATCTCTATGTTCATCACATAAAATTAGATATAAATGAGGAGGCATTGTGGGTCCAAGAACAATAATGCCATTTCCACCTATGTAAGCCACAAAGGTCGTCTGCACTATTTCTCTCTACCCCAATTTCCACAGGCTGATCTTTCCATAATAGGTAGGTTTCAAATCTGGAACCTACCATGTTAAGTCCAATTTTTAGTTTTTGGAATTTGGGACCTACCTTGTAAACTATGAAACCTACCATTTATGTCCAGTCTAATTCCAGTGTCTTTCGAGAAATTCCAGCATCTTTTTTTCCTTAATTTTTTTTATCATAAACTATTTAAAAATATTTATGTTCCAATTTTACTTTTAAAAAAAAGTTGTGTTATATTCTCTATTCAAGAGAGAGGGAGAATGAGGAGAGGTTGTAATATGAGAAATAAGAAAGTAGTAAGGTTTGAGTTTCTAAATCAGATTCTAAATCGCCAGTTGCAAAGTGGGCGAGTGGAACCTACTTGCATAGTACCGATTCCAAAATTTTGGAATCAATGGAACTAGACTAGAATTGGCCAGCTAGGGCCGGTTCAGTCTAATTCTCCGATAGACTTGAAATCGATGTTTATCCATAATTGCCACACATGGATGGATTGTCAAAGGTTACCATCAACTTGTAGCTATGCATGCTTATCGTGGACCACAACGTGGCATGTGCAACTATAATACGAAGTCACAAGAAGTCTACGAAGTGCCACTAGGTAAGAAGTACGTACCAACCCAATTTTTATTCGCCCGGTTATAACTCAATCGAGGTTGTCTTCACAATTTCTTTTTCTTTGTCGGTGCAAGTTGAAGGTCACCACCGTCCTAATTGATATCGGCAGTGACGTCAGATTAGAAATTAATTAAGTCGCATCATAATGTCACATATACTCAATTCAAGTTCTTTAAATCTAGAGCCTCGAAAAAATCAATGGTTGCACTTTATTTATTTCTTAGCCCCATGTGGGGTTCTTTTTTAATCCACCGCGCTGATGTTGGAAATGAAGAAATGGGTCTTGCCAACTTCGAAATAGAAAAACCTATGATTGTTCATTTTTAGGATTCTGTTGTGTCATGTGATGCATTTACTGATAACATGGGAACATTAGTTATATAATATGATATTCACCGTCACGTTTTAAAACCGGCTAGTGAATCCTAGTGAAGAACTTTTGTTGCATAAATACCACGTTGATGTGACATTGATAAAAATTTCACTTGCATACCAGCTACATTTGTTGGGAGTCGTGCATTACATGCATCGGCGTGAAGTCATGATTTTTCTCAAATCCATAGCGATTGGAAAAATGATTTACATGGACACTTTTGAATAGGTATGATATACGACAATTTCACACACAAAAAAAGTGATAAGTGTAAGCATAAAGCGACGCTCTTCTTGAAAATTTGTCCACTCAAAGATGGATTCGCACATTGCAAAATTGGACTAGACATTCGATTAGAGAGTAATATGGCAAGTGGGGCCCAGTACAGCACCTCACTTTCTTATTCAATGTGCTGTCTCATATGCCCCGTCCGATTAATTCAATCGGTAGTTGGAAAGCCCAAGTGGGGCCCTATGAAAATCATGGTCGACCTATGCAATTTACTGAAAGAAAAATCCAAATACCGAGTGACGTGCTCGCTGACGACGACAATAATCTCAAAACCCCTATAAATTGAAACGCTCCCTTCACTCCAGTCCCACACCATCGGCTCTCTCTCACACATCCTCTTCTCTGAAACTAGTGACACAATGTCTTCCAGGTACTTGCTAGTTTTGCTCCTAGGAGCGGTTCTTTTTGCCGCTGCCGTCCTCTCCGACGGCCACCACCCTTTCAAAAAAGAGCATAAACCACACCACAAACACCACCACAAGCACCACCCTGGCGGTCGCCGTCTCTTGGAGACCGTCGAAGCCGAGGACTCGCACAAGCCATTCCCTAAACACAAGCCCCCACACCACGACCACCCTCACGAGCACATTCTTGTGGAGGAGGTCGAAAAGGAAGACTCCCACAAAAAGCCATTCCCCGGCAAGAAACCGCCCCACCACGCCGGCCACTTGCTTGCCGAGGAAGTGGAAGCCGATGAAAAAAAGAAGCCATTCCCGAGCACAAACCCCCAAAGAAAGGCGACAAGCCACCACCGAAGCACAAGCCGCCCCACGAGGGACACATTCTCGTAGAGGAGGTGGAAGAGGACTCGAAGAAGCCATTCCCTGAGCACAAGCTGCCCAAGAAAGGTGAGGAGCCCAAGAAGGGAAAGGGAGAGAAGCCGCCACCAAAGCACAAGCCACCACACGAGGGACACATTCTCGTAGAGGAGGTGGAAGAGGACTCTAAGAAGCCATTCCCTGAGCACAAGCCGCCAAAGAAAGGCGAGGAGCCAAAGAAGGGAAAGGGAGATAAGCCGCCCCCAAAGCACAAGCCACCCCACGAGGGACACATTCTCGTAGAGGAGGTGGAAGAGGACTCAAAGAAGCCATTTCCTGAGCACAAGCCGCCCAAGAAAGGTGAGGAGCCGAAGAAGGGCAAGGGAGAGAAGCCGCCCCACCACAAGCCACCGCACAAGCCCCCCACCGAGAACTGAGCGTGCGTTCTTCAATGAACATATATGCCGTGTGCTTATCACACGTTCAAATAAGAGATGTCCCTTAGAGTATCTGGTTCTTCCGCGTTAGCTGGTTGGATCTTTGTGTTACATGTAAAATAGGATGTTTGTACTTTGCTCGGGCATTTCCTTTGACTTTCTCTACGTTGATATATGCTGAGTACTTGCTAGCCGTGACTTTCTTTGTTAAACTCCTGTTAGTCCTCTTATGCAATCTAACCTTGCCATGCTTGGGCATACTCCTAAATCCACAGGTAACATAGATGCGGGACTGAAATATGATTAACAGTTAACGAAAGACGTAAATACAAAGTTTATTTGCACCATACATTTGAGAAAGTCAATCGGCAAGTGTTTATCGAAATGCTTAGATAGGACTTGCTTATTTAGAAAAGACACGGCAGATCTTCATCTAAGAAGGTGTACGAATTACACTTCAATTCTAAAGCTTGGTTTGATTATCAAAGATCAAAAAATTCTGATCAGCTGTTTTTGATTCACTTTCGTGAGTACTATAAAGAATGAATAAATTTTTCAACGTACTGATAGTGGTACATACATGACATGATAACAATGGATGTATAAGAAGCATTAATATTTTCTATTTGGATAACTTAACTACTTAAGACTATGTTAACAGAACCATATTATTCTAAATAGATAATTTCTACTTACCCACGACTAAAAGCTACACTGCACATCCCAACAGATTGATCCGATTTTACTTTTCATAGATCTGCTTGAATTGACGTATGACAATTTGGCCGAACTGCTTTGGGAGAGATTTACCAAAAGGCCCACTAATTCCTTCGTTTAGCATTAATCCTAGTCAAAATATGATTTTTCTGTGTACCTAGTTATAAAGTTAAAATGTGCCATAGTTTATTTTGAAAGTTCTAAAGGTGGTCTATCTTTTACATTTGGACTAGAATTAATTTCGCTTTTTTTTTTTTTTTTTTTCCCGATGACCATTTGCATATCGTCACTTTTATTCATACCGATTTGCTACTTCCACACAAAGCTTCTAAGACCAAATCACCCTCCTTACAAATACCCAAGCCCGCAAACTCTCTCGCGAAGCCTATCCTCCATCTCCAGCAAATCCCATCTCTCCTTCAGCGCGCATCACCATCCTTCGCCATTAACCCCCTACCCCACCTTTATAAATCTTCAAGCCCCAAAACTCTCCCATATATAATATATATAATGAAACGAGATTTACAAGTTTGTTTTTTTTATGAATGATCATATTTGATATATCGTATCAATTCATAAAAGAAAAATAAATTTTATGTATTTCACGAAATGACAAGTTTACCATGTATATTAAAATTGACCATATGTGTGTAGGTGGTATGGTCCTACGTCCTATCCATACAAACACCTATGTGACTCCCCCAAGGTGGCTGGTACTCCCAATAACTCAATCTCCCCTCAATTGCCACATGGATTTGTAGCTCAATTTTGCATGCTATCTTTTAATGCCTTCTTTGTTGGGTACCTTGCCTAATTTGAGGTCACTGTCCCAAATGACATGGGCAGTGACTGCATATTAAAACAATTTACTAATTTATATATGCTTTGTATTCAAGACACAATCCCCAAAACCGTGGCCCGCGATGTTATAGTGAATAAACCCCTTCGTATCTCGCCCATGTGAGCATAAGTTTTTCTATGGAATTCACCTCGTCAAGGGAAACTGAACAAAGTTGCCCCTTACCAACTTCGGGTAAGACAGCTAAAGCAGTTCATTATGCTCATAGGAGGTGCAACCTGTACGATGATTAAACAAAGTTGCTTACTCTCTCCATGCCATGTGATTTTCACTCGTAACATAAGAACATTGATATTGATCAAGTGGGCAAGTCTTAGGAATTTCTGATTTAAACATGAGAATTTTAGTAATTCTATGGTTAGTGAAGAATTTCCATTACCCAAACACTATTGATCTCATGGTGTCGGTGAATTTGACACAAGCTCTTACTAGGTCTATCATTGAAGTGGCAAAACTTATTGACACCACACTTAAGATCGAAGATACGTGAAAATTCATTCACATGAGTTAGTTCTCTTCAAGCATACACATCATTTGTCCATACAATGATGCATTGCAATAAAAAAGTTATACATTTCATGCATCGACATGAGCTTGATACAAACCCTTCATATGATGCATGGATCT
Source organism: Eucalyptus microcorys (assembly GCA_014182515.1). Taxonomy (NCBI): domain Eukaryota; kingdom Viridiplantae; phylum Streptophyta; class Magnoliopsida; order Myrtales; family Myrtaceae; genus Eucalyptus; species Eucalyptus microcorys. The sequence goes on from CM024569.1 coordinate 30,576,432, forward strand.
GTCTTATGGTAAACAATTGGCATTGATCTATCATAAAAAATTCTTGCTCTCGTTATGTTAATGTACTTGGCACACAAATTTTTAATTAGATCTATCATTTAAATGGGAAAATTTACCAGAACCACACTTTTGATTGATAATACGTAGAAAGTCATTCGCATATGTTAGTTATCTTCAAGCGTACACATCTTTCATCCATACCTATTACTCAAGGACATATTGATAAAAATTCCAAATAACTTTCCGCGCATGGAAAGAAAATCACAGCCAAAAGAGAAAAGCAAAAGGTGCAACGGCACATCAATTTCTCTTCTCCAGTGTGCTTTGTATTAGGTCGATTATCGTCCCCGATCTATTCAAGCTCACTTTGGAGCGTAGTCGTAAAGTTAGTTCTATTTTAATAATTCAAACCGTTAAGATGCTCTTGTCCGGTTACGATAACACAATCTATCTTGATATTTTGATACCTTTATGATGATAAAGACGATAGAGACGTAAAGTGTGATAAAATTTTGACAAATTGATTGAAATCGAAGACATACATTAGTCTATGAAAAAAGAATGTGAACGTCAAGTTGAATGTGAACATCGCGTTGAGGGTGTCTAGCTCCCGTTGACTATCGGCTAATCCTTCACTTGATGTGAAAGCTTTCCCTTCCCATGCAAATTAGGTAACTAATGGAGTACATACAAGTCTGTGCTTCTCGGCGACCTTAAGAACAATGTTCAAATGCAGCGGTCAGTCCTTCACCGGATGTGGAAGTGGTTTTGTCCTACACATACCGAGCAATCAATAAAGCGCATAGATCCGTGCTTCCAAGGACGACCCCAAAAAGGTACACGAATATGATTATTCAAACCCAAAAACTTAATCTCACTAAAGCACCCATTTGGGGTTTTGATTTTCCTTTTTCAGTCATAAGGGTTTTGAATTTGATAGTTCCTCTTTTAGACTACAATAACATTTTTAAAATGGACTATGTAGCCTTTTTATTTTATTTTTTACTAGAATGTACTCTTATTTTAATCGCTAACTGAAATCAGGGAAGCAGTGTCCCCATCTTCTGAAGCAATTGCAATTACATTGACCCATAGAATGTGCATCAGACTTTCTCGAGACGAAATTCGCGAGGATTTTATTGAGGGGGACATGACTTTGAAGTTAGGTATGGAAATATGAGCATAACACGTGGGGGAGGTAGGAAAGATTGCCATAGACAAAAGCCGAAAAGCTAATTTAAAGTTCTTCTGAAGTATTTAAATGCATGCTATGTATTGAATTTTCCAATTAGGTCTTATGCGACGTGTAAAGGTTTCCCTTTGCTCTTAAAGTTCTCCTTGCGTGGCGTCACCGCTGATCTTAGCCATGACAGCGACCCTAGGAGGATTCTTGAACATTGAATGCGTGGAGAACATGAGGGGACCGGATGGACAAAGATGATAATCGATTTTGGACTCTATATGATTTAACAAGCTGTTGTTCCATAACTTGGGCAAGCCTTAAGATTTCTTTGATCTAATTATATTATCCTCCTTAATGGTTGGCTTCTTTAGGCAATCTAATTCAAGACTTACAAGGTGAATGACTAATTAAAAGGCCATCCTTTTGTTGGCATTTATTGAAAATTATTGGTTAGAGAGATTATATAATCAAAATTTTACACATCTCACGTCTCTTTTAAAATTTTGTTGAATCATTATCAACTTTTTATGTCTTTTTCAATATTCTATAATTCTCTTCGAAGTCAGTCTTAATCTTTGAAAGTTGAAGGAGATTTTTAATAGGAATCATGTTGATCCCAGATTTGCTTCTTTCTCTAACCATTTTTCGAAGAAGAAAATCAATTTCGAGTTTCAGGTTAGTACCCGAACTAGAACTATTCTCATTTAGTGTTTCGACCCGAAACATTGATATTATCGACCCGATCAAAAGAAAATAAATTTGAATGGTTCGAATTTTTCCTTTTTATTTGTCCCTATCTGCCGCCGCAAACCAAAAGGCACGGCCTCAAACTGCCGGCACCATCGAATCAAAAGAACTCCCGCGAATCAAGCTCACGCGACCAACGCGGGGTCTCCTTTCGGCTCCAATCGGCCCTCTCGGAACAGTTTCTTTCCAAGGATGGTCCAAAGAAAACAACAAAGATCAGCATCTAATTAAGGTTCCTGTACCCTTTCCCCTTGTCTGGAGGCTACCCTAATTAAAGTCACTTTCGCAGCTGAGATGGGCAGTGACGTCACATTTTAAACCTATTTACAAGTTAAATAACGCGAAACACATTTTCATTTAATACGAGGATACTACCATTAAGTAGAGCCGTTTAAAAAGTCCAATCTAAAATATTAGAGTAATAGGTAGAGGGAAACTAAGTGTATATGAGATATTTCTACACTGAATTAGGAGTGACACATGTTTCTAATATCATGCTTGACAACCCAACAAAAAAAAAAATTGAAACTAATAAATGGAGCAAGACCGAATGCATTTGAAAAGTATATAAACTGCATTATCTAGCGATGTATGATATTTCAACATTAAATTAGGAGTGACACGTGGATTTTAATTAACAGTTGTGGACACACACACTAAATGGTTGAAAACCTGGCTTCGATATCATATTTGAAAGATTAATCTAATTTTTTTTAATGATAATTAAACTGAAAAAACGTACAAAAAATATATAAATGTAATCATCTAGTGACGATAGATATTTTCAATGAGGGTTATGTCTATTTTTATTTATTTTTTACTTGATCTTAACGATTTGTGCAGCTTGTAGCTTGTAGGATGTTCAAGGTCTTTCATGTCCGAAACTTTTTCTATTTTAAAGCCAGTGTTGCAATGGGAAATGAAGAGAAGCACACCTCGCATGATGCACAGTATTTTTACGTACGAAAACAAACATATAATAATATGCACTATTAATTAATAAATTTAACTATTCTAGCCAACGAAAAATGAAATGGAAATATTCCCCGGGCGGAATGTGTGTACAGCGAATAAACCGGGGGAGCGATTCAAGGGTTTCGTGTTGTATGCGGCGCGTGAAACCTCGTGAAAAGAAACAGACGCAGTTTTCAACTTACATGCTGTCGGTGCAAATATCAATTATCAAAGCAGTATTATTAGCGACATACGCATTTCCATCAGAAATATAAATACATCACTGCATTTATGATTATATATAGCGATTACAAATCAACTTTGCGAAAGCAAAAGTTACAACAGCAATTTTGACTCAAATCCTTACAGCTAGAAGCATATCAATTCGTTTCACTCATGTTGATATATCAGCTTGAAATATCTGATATGAGATTTTCTTCTGGCTCTCAATTCTCAACACAAACAAGAGTGTCGGTTGCAAACATACCCCCTCAATTGCCTCGTGTTGAAATTGATCCACTCGATATGAGTGGGTTGCTCAGAGATGCTAAACTCAAGTCTCATTATTCATCACCCATATATGTAAAGAACAAATAACTATCTTAGTACATTCTAAAGATTAGGTCTAGCTAGTTACGTTGTTATTGAGGTATACATTCTAAAGGTCATGCAATCTTTCATACTGGTTGCTCAGCCAAATTCATCTCCTACCAATAAAATTTGATTTTCTTTGGAGTAGAGTTAATCTAGGAATGCTAAACATTTATGAAAATCCATTCACACATACTTGCAGGGGATTTGACCTCAATATAAAAAATAAAAAATAACTTGTGGGGTTGTAAATCGTTCCTTGTTTTTGCATTTCAAGATGACTTGATTGGTTAAGATATAAAATATATTCTACTCCATACTCTAATAGTTTAAATTTTTAGAGAAAACGGTTGCATATATAATGTTCAGTTCATCCATTAATAGAACACAATGTTACCCATCGAATCATTAATTATCATAAGGACTATGGGAAAAGTCACTTATAAATATTGATTTAAGAAAATCGGGGTAGACTTCATGTCAATGTATAGATCTCAACACTTACATATCGTGCTTTTTTTTTTTTCTTTTTCATTTGCTGAAAGTGAACTAGACTTGTTATTGTAATGTTCAAATGACACGGATTGAGAAATACAGGAATGGTCGAGGAGATTCTTTATCCACAATTCATTGCATCCGCTTGATAAATTCACTTTATAAATCAATCATAGCCTTTTCCTACGAGTTCTATCTTGCACCAAAATATTCTGTATATGCTGTGTTTCTAAGTTTAATCTTCTAAAATATGTGCATGCATGCAAAGACAAGTTAACAAAAGCACTGGAATCTTCTATTATTCCTTAGCGGTGATATTCATCGTCTTCTGCGGAGCAAACAAGGGTCGCCATAGATCAATCTCGAGTGAGAGGCTAAGCCAAATTGTCAAACTTTTCAACTCGTTTTGGCCCCATCAATCAAAGCATTCACAAGCAAAATCTTGACTCTCACACTCTCTAAGTCCAAATTTCAAAGACCAATCAGTCCAAACCAAGAATGACATGTGGGCTGACATCGTTGGCGCAAAGCAGTTCTATAAATACAACCCAATCTCCCTTAACTTCACTTCACTCTTCACTGCCCAAAGCTAGCAAAGAGAGAACCATGTCTCTCAAGTATTTACTAGTGTTATTCCTAGGCCTGGTGCTCCTCACCACCACCATTGCGGAGGAGCTCGACCGCGGCCACCTCCCATTCAAGAAGGAAAGGTCGCCAAAGGAGCACAAGCCGCCCCACAAGCACCACCCCGGCAGTGGCCGCCTCCTCTTGGAGTACGCTGAGGAAGATGGACACAAGCCGTTCCCGAAGCACAAGCCTCCACATCACCACCACCCTCACGGCCACATCCTCACCGAGGACGTAGCTGATGAGGACCACAAGCCGTTCCCCGAGCACAAGCCGCCCAAGAAGGAGGACAAGCCACCAAGGGGTAAGGGTGAGAAGCCGCCGATGGAGCACAAGCCACCATTCGAGCACCACCCAGAGCCGAAGCCAAAGGGCCCTCCTTTCCACGACAAGCCACCCAAGAAAGAGGACAAGCCACCAAAGGGTAAGGGCGAGAAGCTGCCGATGGAGCACAAGCCCCCGTTTGAGCATCCCCGGAGAAGAAGCCAAAGGGTCCTCCTTTCCCCACAAGCCACCCCACAAGCCTCCTCACAAGCCTCCCACTGAGAAGTGAAGAAGCTGCCTTGTCTCTCTTGATGGGTTCTATGAGTCTGTCCATAAGGACTTAAATAAAGTGCTCTTTCACGTACTTTAAATTATAATCTTCAATGTTTTTTAGAGGCCAATACAGCTCATGCCGGTGGTTTCATCTCGTATTATCACTTTGTAATTTTCATTGGTCAGTGCTTATCTACTATGCTTGAGCTGTAAACTTCCATTTTTCCTTGCCATTATGGGAAAAGAATAGACAGGTTTCAGGGAATTGTACCTCAAGTTCTAAATATCGAGATTCCTCTAAGTAATACTTGTATATCCACGCCACTCGAAAATGTAATCACACACTCGGATTAACACCCGTCTGTTCACCAATGCCCCTTGCTCTCACAAAACATTTGCTTGTTTCAAATTTTCTGAGAATCTTCTCTCTTTGGCCTTGGCAACAATTCACACACGAGCACTCTGTTCCTTTATTTTTTATTTTTTTCGGTCAAGCTCCAACCATCACAACCACGCAGGAGCACTCCCTCTCCGCCAGGGAAAAATGCTCTACATGCATTTTGTGCCAAAGAGAAGTTTTCCTCTTGTTAACTGGTCCCTCCAGGGAACTTTGAAAGATTTTGGGTTGGGTTTGTATCAAGCCCATTATAGGCTAAAAGCCCAACAAGAACTAAGTCCTATATAAGAGAAGACAGGTTTATAAAACCTGTGTACAATGTTAGTTTATAAAGTGATGTGATAGATCCTAGCAGAGTATTTAAATTAATGAAGTATATTCAAGTATAGAAGTTCACCCCAATAACTTTTAAACCTAGGTATATTGTGTCCATCTACGTAGCACAATGTGAGTTTTTAAAACATTTATTATGTATATACATATATGTATTTATTTCTCATTTCTTGTTACATGCAAGTTGTGCCGTACACATGCGAACAAGCAAGTCTTTAGACAATTAGCTTGAGAGTTAACCTCAATGAGAGCAAATACACAAACAATAACAATTAGAGAAAGTAGACCTAATTATGGACATGAAGGACCACGGGCCCGTCTTGGTTGTATGGGCCCCGAGGGCACTTTTAATTGGGATTGTTCAAGACTATTTAATTATGAGAAAAAGGCCTGGCTAGATTGGGCTAGTGGTAGTCTGGCAAAACCCGAACATTTTACACATGAAATTATGGTTATGGGTGGACCTGGGCAACTATATATTAGGCCTAACATAAAGGGTAGCTAAGTTTGATCACCTCTTAAAAGAAGAGTAAAAAACTTGAACTCTTTCTCTATTGTCCCTTTTCTCGACTTTTCCCCTTAAGTTAACTAATTTTCTAAATGTTCCCAAAACATTGACAGCTAATCTGGCTGTAGCATTATTCTTTCTCACATCCAATGACCAAGTGATTCACAACCGCCCCTCAAAAAGTAGATATGTTGCTCTTTGATTTTGCCGAGAAATGGGGAGTTAATTGGTCAACGTACAATCACAAGTTAATTGCAATGTGATTGAAACCGGGAACAAGTTATTACGTTGGTGAATTTTAGTTGCTAATTTTTGTTTTGATGAACGAATAACAATGACGTGAGCATAGATTATATGCAAAAGAAGGCGAGGCCCATAAACCTAACCGTGAAAACGGACCTTGACGATATGAAGAATGAGCCAAGAAAGGGCCAATGGGCCTTTTAATGAGCCTCAAATTGTGGCGCCAAGATTTCAAGGCCATGATAAGTTAAATTATGGTTTGTTATGTAGAGGACCATGTATGAGAGGAGATGGGTTTTGAAAAAATGTAATGGAAATATTTAAGAGTACTACTAAAAAAATTCTTTAACATACAAAAATTCAAAATGTGTGAAAAACTTAACTATGACAACTAAATCCTAGATAGAAATAAAAAAAAATAGAAAATAGAAGAAATGGGGTCATTGTTTTGCAATTGAATAATTGAGAGCAATTTTATCTTTTAGTATAAACAGGGTGAATTTAGTCATATAAGGGGTGAAAATAGTGCCGCCTTTTTAAAAACTGTAAAAATGAGAAAAAAAAAAATGGGCCTTTTTGTGTATATTTCGAGAGAAGGAAAGAACATAAGTCAAATTAAGAAAAAAAGGGTTTCCACGCACAATCTGGAAAAAGTTTGGCATTACTCATTTCTGTGTCTTTAAACTTTAGTTTCTGGCCTTATCCTCACTTGGGGGATTTTAAAATTGAATCTATGGATATTTAAAGGTGGATGGGCAACATACAAATTGGGAGCGGCTATTCGATTAAAAAAATGTTACAAGTCGGGGAAATGGAAAAATGGAATTGTGTTAGGAGTGATGAAGCGTGAAAGCCAGAAGTGGGTCTCTATCGATCAAATTAAATTTCGTCACGAAGGTAAAGGTTTTTTTTTGGTTAATAATATAGAAGATTCTAGACTGGTACCATTAAGTACATTTACCCCAATTTATTGTGGTACCGTTGTTTCAATTTTACCCTTTATAAGAACCCTGTTTAATTTAGGCGTCAAATGTCTTATGTGATTATATGATAAATCCATACATGAAAACTTAGATGTGAATTTTACCACATGAAGCATTCTAAAAAAATTCCTATTTGCCCTGGCCTATTTTCTTTCTCTAACTCATCTACTTCTTCCCGTAAGACCCCGGCTTCCACGCCTCGCCTTCCTCGGGTGGTGCTCTCACCGGTGAACACGTTTGATCTTACAAAGAAAAAAGAGGTACACTTAGGTTATTGCTAATGCTCATTCTATGTCATTGGGGTCATTTGGCCACTGTGAGGATTTTGATATATTATCTTTTCTTCTAATCTTGAATATTGGAGTTTGTAACTTAGTGGGCGCCATTAGTGCAATAGGTAAACTTTTACTCTTTGTGTGTATTGTTAAGATTCGGGTGAGGTCACTTCAGTCAGGCGACTAGCCAGAGGAAGAAGAAAGAGGAAAAAAAATAAAGAGAAAAAAAAGGAAAAAAAGAGAAAAGGAATTACAAAAATTCAAAACACTATTAAGTTGTTATTAAAATTTGTTTACGTCCTATCGGCTGTGTCACTTCAGTGCTAGTTATGCTACATTAACAGTTGGCTAAATTTCACTAAATGGACTGAATTAGCACAAATATAAAATGTTTATAATTTAACTAGCCAAAAAAAGTTTAGAATTGAATTAACATAATTACAATACATTTAAGTCTTTTTTTTTTTTTTTGTAATTCTTCCTTTTTTTTCGTTGTTTGTCAAATGGGTAATTTTTGTATAGTACAAGAAGAGTCTTAAAGCTTCACAAAAGTATGAGGTGCGTACCAGAGTAACCTAAAGTGAGTCAATTGCTTATGTAGTCAATGGAAAATAAATTTCTAGAGGAAGCTTCATACTAGAATGATGATTATTGAGAAAAGGAAAATTGGGTTGAACCCCATATGTTGGATCGGACTTTTTTATCTTGACATTGGATTTGCTTCTACTTTTCAATAAACCATCATAGGGGTTCGAACTCATGTGCAATGCAAATTTAATGTGGCAACAAGCACCGTGTACACACATGGGCTGTTCCCAAAAAGGAAGCGTATGAACCAAACTAAATTGTCCGTCTCGATCGAATATAGGCTATGCATGCTACAAAAAGGATCTAAAATTTACACATGCAAAGTACACCTGCTTGAGACTATTTTGACACATTACGATTTTAGGTACAATTTGGTTATATATATATATATTACAGTTACACTTAGAATGCAAAAAGAAAACTTGACAAAATTTTGTATCTGTCCAATTTTCGATGCTTTGTCATCAAATCTGTCCTAATAAATTTAAAAGAGAAAAAAAAAAAAAAAAAAAAAAAAAAAAAGGTCGTCATCATTCTCCAAGTTTTCCATGATGTTCCATGGAAAACCTTCATGCAAATATCTCAATCGGTAACTTAAAAGACCATTGTCTAACCATAACTCTCTCTCTCTCTCTCAACTCTACCATTGCCCCAATTCTTTCTTAGACACGCCACGTCTACAGTAGTGTAGGCTCCTAACTCTCTTTAAGGTCAATGGACTAGTCGCATTTGCTGTTTATTCAAGGAACTTTTTATTCAACTGCGTCCTTAAATAAAAAGCAAGAATAAAAACCAATCAGGGGTTTAGGTTTTGCAGTATCGCGATCACATCTCCCCATCCCTATCGGCCAAAGATGCTACAGGCATATCTGTGATTGTTGGTCGCCATTTCACTGTGGGAAAACAAGAATATCAGACGGCTATTCGCGGGCTTCATCTCAAACTTTCAACTCTAATCTCAGATAATAATTGAAGCGACGTTTTGTGTTGTGAATTGGGAAATCCCTTCCCACACGAATGGTGATATTAGATGAGAGTACCGTTGACTTCGAGAATGTGAAAATCGCTTGAGAGAGATGGTTCAGCATGTCTTCAATCAGTTGAGGTTGATCTTTTGCCATATGAATCGACAATCATGCATTGATACATCCTATAATTCCAAAACAGGCTTTGGTAGTATGACAATTTTTGGGTTGTTGTGAAAATAATAACTTGTTGTGAACTACAAATTTTTAAAAGAGTATATCCCATAATAATTTATAATTATTTGTTATTTGATTTTTTGTGGTTCAAAAAGACTGTTATTTTCATAGTAGATTAAACATTGTCACTCAATTGTTTCTTTTCCAGAACCTTGATTCCTTAAATTCAATGTAACATGTAAACATCAACCTAGAAATATAGTTAAGGTTTTCGAGAGGAAAATTTAATTGTATAGGTAATTTACCATAACTAAAACTGTTATTAGGAAAAGCAAAAATATTATTCTTTCTTTTCTTACATCAAAAGAGATAGAAGTAATAAATACGGTGTGCTTGTGGTTTGGTTCATTTTGGTTTGAAGATCACTTTTAACCCACAATTCAGTTAATTGGTTTGGAAAGAAACTCAATCAAAGCCGAGATTATACTAATGAAATCATAGCACAAACGAATTGATGGCTTCAGCCTATAATAATATCATTTCATGTATGTTAATCCCACACTCAGATAAGAAGCTTAAACATCAACTAAGAATGTCTAATTATGTATTTGATAAATGTTAACCAAAGGCTGTTATTGAGTCGAGTCGTGTCAACACCATTATATACTCAAAGTCTAACTCAACCCAAACATCTGAGGCTCGACACTTGACTCGTACTCTATTGGGATTTACGTCTCAAGCTCAAGCTCAACTGGAATAAATCTTCAACAACCCCGAGCCCGACTCGACTATATTCACTCCATTAGTCAATAAATTTTCCTCGAAACTCAAATTAAACTCAAGCTTGAGGTCAAATTCTTAAAATACACTCATAAAAAAACTTACAATATAAATCAATTTTGTCCATATATTCATTAATGTCATTGTACATGTATAATTTGGATGAAATGCATAAAATCAGGGTAGACTCTATGTCAAAGTATATGATCTCAATTCTTACATATCATGCTTTTTTTTTTTTTTTTTTTAGAAGTGAACCAAACGCGTGAGGGTGGTGGTGATGTGGAGACTTCTGCTTGGGGAACGGCTTGTGTCCATCTTCCTTAGCGTACTCCAAGAGGAGGTGGCCGGTGCAAGGGTGGTGCTTGTGGGTTGGCTTGTAGGGGTGTCAACGGTTCGATTTGTTCGGTTCGGTTTTTCGATTTTTGGAAATTGGGGGCTTCTCTTCATTCTTCTTAAAAAAAACAACACAAAAACGAAAGAAAAAAGAAAGCTTTAGAGGGAAAAGTCAAAAGGAAAAGGTGTACAGCAGCAACTGCAGAGAAGAGACAGAGAGGGAAGGGACGTTAAGGACACGCCAGCAGAAGGAAAAAGTGGAACACTGTTCATCTTCCTCCCCCTGCACTTGCTACCCGCGTCTGCCATTCGCAAGCCCAGCAGAGGTGGCCTAGCGGCCTGTCACCACCACTCCGCCGGTCTCGCCCGCGACATGCAGCCCTGTCGCTCGATTGCCTCCGCCACTGCCTGCTCAGTTGTGTAGTGAACGCTTGCCACCTCCGAGCGTCTCCGCCTGCAACCTGACGCCAGCAGATCCCGGGCCGGTCACCCCTCACCTGTGAGCTTGCACCACTGCTCTACCAGTGACTCGCGAGCCCGACGCCTGTAGTCGCGCCATCACTCACCCGTCCCCTGCAGCTCCCCCCTCCGAGTGATGGCACCACAACAGCTTCCCCTCCGCCGCACCTGAGTGATCGCCGTCGCCGTCGTCGTCGCACCTCCAAGCCGACCAAGACGAGACATGAGAAGAGGGGACTTAAAGCCAAAGGAGACGGAAGTCGGGAGAGAATAAAATCGAATTTTTAATGGTTTGATTTTATTGGTTTGTGGTTCAGTTCGGTTCGGTTAACCGATAAAAACCGAACCAATAAAAAATATTAGTTTTTAATGAGAACTGAACCGAACTAAAAAAACCGAATTTTTCGGTTCGGTTTGGTTCGGTTTTCGGTTCGGTTCTTGACACCCCTAGTGGCTTGTGCTCCTTCGAGGGCCTTTCCTTTTTGAACGGATGATGGCGATGGTCAAGCTCCTCCACGATGGTGATGGTGAGGAGCACCAGGCCTAGGAACAACACTAGTAAGTACTTGAGGAACATGGTTTTCTCTTTGCTAGTTTTTTGGGAACTGAAGAGTAAAGTGTAGTGGCGGGAGGTTGGGTTGTATTTATAGTGTCTTTGCACCAATGATGCCAGCCCACATTGTTCCTAGGCCTGGTGCTCCTCACCATCACCATTGCGGAGGAGCTTGACCACCACCTTGACCACCACCTGTAAGAGTTTTTCATGATGTGAGCTATATTAATTGATATTGTAATTTACCATTAACGGGGTTAGTCTAAGATGAGATAGAACATTTCTTAATTAATCTAATATGAGATTAGCTAGTTTGGGCCGAGTTGAGCTTGACCCGTAATGAGAGAGTTTGGTTTGAAACTTTATAAATAGTACTCAAGTCTCTTATTCTAACCATAATTTTCACATGTATCCTCACAAAATGAGCGTTTATCTAACGCTAAAGGGTGAGGGGGCCGTCTCATTGAGCCAATGATACAGAGGGCAATAGAGGAGAAGGACTTGCGTGTGGATTATCATTTTTCGCTTCCGCATCAAGAACGATGAATTCAAAAACAAGTGCGTTAATCTTTCTACTCAATTATGTGTGTTCTTCTTATGGTTATGGAGATCATGAGATTGCATGTTTTGCATCCAACATGTGATATCAAAGTAACCATAACCCTAGAATCAAACGCATAGAATTTTTGCCCTAATTTTGTGATTTTCGTGATTTTTTGTTCAATAAAAATCAAATTAAATTATAAATTCGGATTGGGCTCGTCCAGACGAGCAAATCCATGGGTGGAAGGTCACCGGGGGAGGCCCCACGCGCGGCCACACATCAGTAGGGTGTCGGTGACGCGCCCCACGTGCCCTCACGCGCTCTGATGCACGGGGCAGCTTGCATGTGTGACGCACGCGGGGGGCTACATCACGATGACGTCATCGACCTAGGCCTGACCTAACCCGATACGCGGTGACCCGACCCGGCCCGTTAACCTGACCCAACCCGATCAATTGTTGACATAACATGATCCGGTCAACTGTTGACCGGATCGGTCAATCAGCTAGACGGTCGAGTCGGGAACCCGTCGAACCAGTTTGGTGTTTTTGTTTGGCTCACACGTGAGATCCACTTGCCAAGCACTCAGGCGGCGCGTGTGGGGCGTGGAGCCTCCGATCGGCGCGTGGCTAGCGGCATTAGGTTCGTATGATCATCCTCTATGTTGTGGTGTATTTATTTTACATGTTTGATGATTTTATAGATGTGAAAATACATACGAAACCCTAAATACGGGTATTTTTGATATATTTTCGCATATTTTTCTTGTATTTTTTTGTGATTTTGGAAATATAGATAGTTTATAGGTATGTTATCACATAAACATTATAAAAGTGTGATTCATTAATAAAAAATTAAATTTTATTGTGAACTAAAGCTGGCTTAATGAGATACAACCATTATGGGATAATATTTGAACTATGTATTGAGGTAATGAGAAATAGTAAAAGTTATGAAAGTTTTGTTACTCAAGCATACTCCTTTACACGCATCTTAATGTATTTTTCTTTTTTTTAGTAATCTTTGAATGATGGGCGTCTTAAGAACTGGTGACCAAACTGATTGTACTATTTAATACATCTGCTGAATGTGGGTAGTGCATTTCAGTTAAATTATTACATGCTGTACATAAACTCATCTGGTCACTTGTTAATATCTATCAAGTTGAACTTTTTTTATGGTTAAAAAATATAACAACATTTACGCGGAGCAATAGTATCTATTGTTATAGTTTAAATATTTGGTTTTGTGGTTTGACTCAATTTATAGGCCACTGGTTGATGCAATGATAATTTGTTACTTAAAATTGGCTAATAAATCAACTGTTGACCTTGGAGTCATAGTTTACCTTATGAAACTCATGAGCAAAAGTGGATCAGCTGTCAGACTTGTCGATCTGGGATACCCTGTATTGCTATTTATGTTAACTTGTGAGAGATCATTTGGATTAACATTCTTCTTTATATTGTTTTGGTAATCTGTAATCTGGATGCACAAGAAATGCTTTCTTCTATGTTATGAGAAGTTTCTTGTGTTGCTGTGATCAGTGATCTCATTGGAGTCTATCAAAACGGGTTCTTTATATATATGTATGATTGATTTTCCTGAATGAATAAAGTAATGTAATTAGTATAATATGTGATTTTAGTGATTTACTGCACCTATCATTAAAATTAAAATCACATGTATATGGTGTATGTGAGAAGTAATGTTTATATCCTTGTATGAGAGAGTTTCAAGAATTCAATTGAGTTGTGACCACCAAAGTGGCACACTTGATTGGGTTTGAGGAATATCGGTCTTATATAATGATTGAGATGTCTCATGATCTAATGCGTAGTCATACTCCTAAATGAGGTGATTGTGTATTAGTTCATGGATGGATACATGATGATGTGGTGGAGGAGTGACTAATCCTAATGGTTCATATGCTCAAAGGTGATGAATTTACAAAAGTTAAAATGTATTCTCATAACTGCTATCATGTAGGGAGTGTACAATTGCATGTCATGTATTCTGTCCAAATGTGATTATATGATTTTGTATATAACTCTCTGGAAGTGTACTTGTACATCAAAGCTAATTAGTATAAACCTATGCTAATCTTTTTTTTTTTTTTTTGTATTTCTCATTAGTTTAACATAATAAATATGCAAATGAGCCCTAGATCACTACATGATCGAAACCTACACGCATGCATAAATTAAAATACTACAATGACATGCATGAATAAAACTACTAGGTGACATAAAACAGTATTATTAAACTACATGCAATGTGTTTAAATATGCATTAACTTTAAATACAATCTATATGAAATGTCAATCAAAATTTATTCCTTATGACACGCTATTCAGTATGGAACATGCAATATGCAATGTGAGCATTACAGAATAAACATGGATTAATTCTATGATTAAATGCAATATACACCAAATATTATTGAAGTATTTATTAAATTTTCTTTATGAATTAGAAATAGGAAATTACGTTAACACTAAATGATGACTTAAATTAACTAGGAAATAGCATATATTAAATCATAGTCATGAACTAACTAAAATTCATGATTTCCAAAAATTCTACGTGATTTCTAATGCATCAAATATATGAAATCCCAAATTGGGAAACTTATATAAATGAATATAACCTAAAACATGCAACATGTATGAATATCTGAAAAAAGCCCCCCCAAAAAAAAAATTGGTGAAAGCGCAAACTATATGATGAAAGCACAGTATCAGCAAGTAACTTCAATAATTATTTATATGCATCAATGCTCACGAAAATCATGCAACATCATCCAAGATGCAATAATTATTAAATTGTGACATTGTGGTGTAGAGATAATATTCTTGATTAATCCTAAATGCAAATTACTGTATGTAATGCATGAATAAAAAAATTGATGTTGGACCTTAAGGCTCAAAGGTCTGATGCCCCAATACGCCTTGTTAATGCAAGGAATAATGCAAAAGGAATTAAAATATCCTAAGGTTCACGTGACATCTTGGATTATTACGTTAACTTTGGAGTTCTAAAGCAAAGCATTATCATTAAGTCTAGAGGTGCCTCCGTGAGTTAATTTAAGTTTTCACACATATATCTCATAATTGCTCTCCCCCTATTCTATGCATAATTTGGTTCATTCATACCCCCATTCACCATTCTAAAAGCCAACTAGGAGTAAATCCTTATCCACGCCCTTTGGCCCTAGCGACCACTCCTCGCGCTAGTCGGATTGGGTCGTTATAAGCTGACTAGCTTCCCGTGGTTCGTTCCAAATCACCCACTTGCTAGAGAGGCTCCCGTTTTGATACAATGTTGTGACATCCTCGATTAACTCACTTGAGATTTTGTCTGCTTCAACCCATGCTATACCAAACTTCACAGTTTTGTCCTTTTGCATACAAATGGGTAATTTCCAAGAAAGTCACTCATCCTGGTAGTGTTCCCACCCAAGCACACTTAATTTTGGAGTTTCAAAGCAAAGCCTTACCATTCCGTCAAATTGGCGTTTCCATGAATTAATTCCAATTTTCACATATATATCTATAAATCATTCTCTCCTTTTTCGGTGCACAATTTGGTTTATTCTTGCCCCCTCACCATTTTAAAAGCTTGCTAGGAGTCACTCATTGTCGAGACCTTCTAGTCTCAACGACTTTCCCCCCTCTTGCTAAGCCGGATTGTTACAGTTCAATAACTATAGGTTAGGCAATCAAATCATGGCCTAAAATCAAATCCAACCTATTATTTATGCAATTACTAAACTAACCTTAATCAGGACTAACCTAGGGAAGCAAGAGACTTTTGGCACAACACAAGGTGCAAGGGAAAGAGCCGCCGGTGGGGATTTTAAAAACCGGCAATGGACAACAGTCTGCGGCGCCTGGGCAGTGACGTGAGGAGCTGTTGGACGTCTCCAAGAGGGTACCGAACATGGTGGAGGGTTGTTAGAGGATGCCGGACCCACTGGAGTTCGCCGAGAACCTGCTAGTGACGATTTAGACGCCAAAGGTTCCAGCAATGCTTGGGCTAATGCGGCCAGCAGGCAAAGCTCTAGAGGGATCCAAAAGACGCCTAGATGCTGCTGGAGGGGTATTGTCGGAATGCCATGAGAAGGAGGAGCACCGGTGTCATAAAGAATTTTCAGTGAAGAATTTTCTTTCTTGCCTTTATTTCTTTTAATCATTTAGTTTCGGACTCTTAGGCAAACTTTTAAAAAAATAAAAATAAAAAGAACAGAAAGTGTCATAAAGATGACTAGAAATTTCACTATGCAAATTTTTTATTAATAATATGGCTTCATAAACTTTTGACTCCTATACTCTTCAAAGAAGTGCGCAAACCGCCCTATTTAGATATCCATGTCCATCATAAAAAGCTAACGTGCCTCCTAACTTGAAGAAAAAATTTATAGAGTTATTACACGCGAGAGCTATAAAAATGCCACATGTCCTTATATATCAAAACCTTCCTTACACAACCACTCTTAAAAGACATGAATTACTTGGTTTGAAATGAACCTAATGCTTTACTAATAAAGAAGTAGTTTGAGCATTCTCTATCGCAGATCTCTTCTACATCATCTAATAAGTTGGTAGAGTTGCTAGTTTCCTTGGCATCCAATTATAGTCGAGAGCTAACTAGAACATGAGCTTTTCAATTGGTAACTTATGGTATGTTTATTGGTTTACTATTTTTTTTTTTTAAAAATCAATACTATGTCTTGATTATGTATGAATATATTCTTTTACAGTAACTCTTCTTAGTAGGCCATAGGATGGGTTACGCGGTACTATAGTTAGAATCACCTTTTTCACCCTTGACATATGAAGTTCCAATCTTAATTGTAGATTTTCTTCTAGGTGACCTTTTTTTTCCTATGGGATCTCTATGTTCATCACATAAAATTAGATATAAATGAGGAGGCATTGTGGTCCAAGAACAATAATGCCATTTCCACCTATGTAAGCCACAAAGGTAGTCAGCACTATTTCTCTCTACCCCAATTTCCACTAAGGCTGATCTTTCTATAATAGGTAGGTTTTCAAATCTGGAACCTACCATGTTAAGTCCAACTTTTAGTTTTTGGAATTTGGGACCTACCTTGTAAACTATGAAACCTATCATGTTTGCCGGGTCTAATTCTAGCATCTTTTGGGAAATCGGCCATGTCCCTGTTTTTCCTTTATCTTTTTTTGTATCATAAACTATTTAAAAATATATATGTTCCAATTTTACTTCATACTTTAAAAAAAAAAAAAAGTTGTGTTATATTCTCTATTCAAGCGAGAGGGAGAATGAGAAGGGAGGTTGTAATGTGAGAAATAAGAAAGTAGTAAGGTTTGAGTTTCTAAATCAGATTCTAAACCGCTAGTTGTAGAGTAAGTGAGTGGAAGCTACTAGCACAATATTGATTCCAAATTTTTGGAATCAATAGAACTAGACTAGAATTGGCTGGCTCAGGCCTATTCAATCTAATTCTCTAGTAGACCTGGGACTGATATTTATCCCTAATTGCCACACATGGATGGATTGTCAAAGGTTACCATCAATTTGTAGCTGTGCATGCTTATTGTGGACCGCGACGTGGCACGTGCAACTATAATACGAGGTCACAAGAAGTCTACAAAGTGTCTGGCACTACCGTGTTAGCTGGTTCGCTGTTTGTGCTCCATGCGATAGAGGATGTATGTACTTTGCTTGGGCATGTCCTTTGACTTTGCCTACGTTGATATATGCTGAGTACTTGCTAGCCATGAGCTTTCCTTTCTAAAACTCTTCTAAGTGTCCCCTTCTGCAATCTAACCTTGCCATGTCCCGCAAGCATGAAAAGTTTGTTCATACTCCTAAACCCTCAGCAAACATAGATGCACGACTGGAATCTGATTAATAATTAATAGAAAGTTGATTTGCACTATTCATTCGAAAAAGTCATTCGGAAAGTATTTATCGGAGTGCTTAGATGGGACTTGCTTATTCAGAAAAGACACAACAGATTTTCATCCAAACAGGTGTACAAAGTACAGCTTTAATCCAAAAAGCTTGGTGTTATTATCTAAGATCTAAAAATTGTGATCAACTACTTTTGACTCCCTTGTGAAGTATGAGAAGGAATAATGAATTTTTCGACATACTGATAGTTGTAGATACATGAGATGATAACAATGGATTGTAGGGAAAATATTGATTCAAATTGGATAGAACACTAAAGTAAGATCTTTAGAGCAATTAAGTCAGACTTTAAGAAGTGATATTACTTTCTTTGAAGATTTATTTGCTTTACAGTTGTTGTTAATGGTTATCGGCAAATTTTATCCAAGATACAATAAAGTCTTAAATGAGAATACTAGCTATAAAACATTTGAAAAAGATGATTATATATCTTTTGAAAGAAAATAAAAATGGGAAGAGAAAGATTGTGAAAAGACTTGAAAGTTCTGCAAATAATTGAATTGAATAATTATATTTGAATGGATACAACCTTTCAAAGATGAAGTTATTTCCAAGCAAACACAACATTTCAAAGGTTGTAAGAGTGCCTAATAACTATTAGGCAAAAATAATAAATTCTAGTTTAAATAATTAAAAAGTAACCGTCACTCTATTATGAACAATGACACTGTTTCAATAGGACACAAAAGTTATTTTATAATAATAATAATTATTATTATTATTTTGGTGACCCAAGATCTGCCGGGCCCGACTTTCACTTACTCTAATTACCAGTCTACGGCCCGTACAGTGTGCGGTGCACCTCGGAACAAGCGTCAATACTTGGGGGGAAGCTAGCACATGATCCCATCACCATGGACCCCAACTTAATACATGTTAGCAGCTGTGGAGTTTCGACTCTGGGACCTCTGCAATGAAGTGCCCAAAGCCAAATCAACTTAGCTACCCACTGGTGGGTGTTATTTTAAAATTATTAATTTGAATTTTAATAATAAAAAATGGTTGTTAATTAGTGCAAAATCTCGTTCACATACGCACTCACATCGACAAGGCACCTCTTAGTTTGTTTTACAAGTGATAATGTCTTTCCAGATGAAGTCTTTTGGGAATGTGAACAGGGGACAACAGCACATGCTAGAGGGTCCTACCCATTTTGATCTAACCGAGGAAGCAAATTCTCCTCAGTAGCAACAATAGCAACATGATTCTCAACAGCGTCACTCTTCACAGGGACACAAGTTCCTCCATAGCAACAAGCAGAAGAAGAGATCATTGAAAATGTTAAACCCGTAAGAACACTGAAACCCGAATTTCTCTTTAAACTTTACTCTAAGTTAAAGGAGGGTGGTACTGCGATGACATTCATTGATGAGTTCTTGAGCAAAAGAGGATACATGAATGAGACTCGTTTTTTTAGAACAATGGAAAGTATGGGCATTCCGCCTATAGGTTTGGCAGCAAGGACTTTTGCCAACTTTCCAAGTGATCCACGATACGGAACTTTTAATCAGCCTGAAGGGAAGGGTGATGATGAAAAGATGTATATGACTTTTCAGCCTAGGATGGGCGTCGTTGCAAATGTTCGTGGTGAAAGAATGGATTTATTTCGTTCTAAGGACCACAAGAAGACTTATTTGAAACTACTGAAGAGAGGGGTGATGAACCCTAGAAGTGTGGACTTTGATTTTCTTGATTCCTTGAAGGTGAAATTAAGGGAGAAGTTTGCTTTTCTTCAACTTGAACAATTCTGTTTAGAGACATCTGTCACCTACCCTGAATTAACCGCCTACTTCTATTCAAATCTGTCTTTTATAGATGCGAATAGATTTTCTTTTATGGTTAGGGACAAAGAATTTGTGGTGGATGTAGACATCTTGGCGGATGTGATTAGTGTGGAAAGAGAGAGTTTCCAACCAATTAGTGTGTCTATTGGTCACGCAACTTTGGCTCTTGTGCGGGACAGGCTTGCTGAAGGCATAATTTCTTACTCTAGAATGAATGCCTCCAATATTTTGCTTCACAAGATTGTGATCAACTGCCTCAAACCCAAATCCACTTCCAAAACTAATGTCTCTCACTTTGAAGCGAAGCTGATGTATGCAATCAACATCGTATTCAAGTTCTCACTGCTTCACACTATCCTAATGCACATGTATAGGACAGTTGTGAAGGACAAGGGGCAACTTCCCTACTCTGCTCTTGTTACTCGATTATTCAGACATTTCAACATTTAGCCTCCTGTTATTTTGTGTGTTCGAACCATTACTCCAATGGTAGTTGGATTGAAGATGGTTTCAAAAATGAGATTGAAGGAGCTGAATAAGGCATTGGAACGCATGAAGGAGAAATCCCCTACCAAAACTAAACAAGACTCTGCATCAAAGAAGGGGAAAGGCAAAGAGCCAATGAGTGCACCAATCAAGAATAGGAGAGCCCTTATCTCTGCTTTTGCCTTAAGAAATTTGAGGAGCTTTGTTAGTTTTAAGGAGATAGAGGACACAGAGAACAGAGAACAAGAAAAGACAGAGAAGAGAGGTGAAGAAAGAGAAGAAAGGAGAACATAAGAAAAAAAAAAGAGGAAGAGAAGAAGAGGAAGAAGAAGAAGGTCAAGATGATTCTCTTGAACCAACATTTGCCGTATCCTTGTTAAATGAATCGGACAAGACAAGGAGTGGAAATGTAGGAGAAGAAAGGGAAAAAATCACCTTGGTGCTGAAAAAGAGCAAGAACAGAAAGATGAATTCTTTTCTCCACCCGAAGGTACAGAAACAGGGGGAGCAATTGACAAAAGAGGTATTTATTCACCTGTTTTCACTAGTGATGTTAGTAGATCTCCAACAGATCTAGAGGATGTGTATGCCTCTCAATACCCTGAAGCAGATCTTGAGGCACCCACTCCAAGTTCCGATGATCAAACTACTGATGTTCCTTCACATCTTAAAACTCCTGGAATTGATTCGGCTGGACCCAGTGCTACATCAGAACCAACAACAGACTTTCAAAGGCTGCTAGATCTCATTGTGGAATTGAAGGGTCAGCAATATGGTTTCGAGTTTGAGATGAAGAACCTTATGATAGCTCTTAAGTCAACTTTAAACTCTCTATAAGAGCAGCTACAAGCCCTGAAGCTTCGAGTGCAAGAAAATGCAAAGGGAGAGGATATTTAACAACTGAAGGAGACTCATATTTAAAAAAATAACCGACCCGGTCCGACCCAAAAAAAAAAAAAAAAATTATTATTTAAAAAAATTAAAAAAATAAAAAAAAAAAAAAATAGAAAATCCAAAAAATGTAGGGTTTGGTTAGGAATTGTTATGTATTTCCTTCTTAGTGTGATTAGGCCTTTATTTACTTGTATGTTGATTATGACACATGTTTAATTTGCATATTTCATTATGTTTAATTGCATGTGCTCAATTTATTGCAATTAGGATCTTGGTTGCTAATTGTTATTTTAATGATTGCGTACCCACATGATCACTTCACATGTTAGTGGATAAGTATAAAATCAATCCAAATTGCTTGACAAAAATCATTTCCTTTAAAATGAACAAAATTAGGTACCGAAAGGGCACTAATTGGTTAATTAGTGTAATTAAGTCCCCGACCCTAGATTCTCTAGTTGTGTAGGAAGTGTGGCATACTCCCGTGCCTCACTTGGTTTTAGCTGACCCCAATAGGCTAGTAGCAACTCCTTTTTACGAATTTCTTAAAAATACTCCAACGTCACGCGAGGTATGGGTTTGGGAGAGCCTGCGACTAATCATGGGCTATAGGCCCGTCTTTTAGGCAATACCCCTAAACCTATTCCCTCCCCTGAGGATAGGTCGCGACAACGGGCATGATGAGACTCCCTCTGTAGCAACAATCCTTGAGGATTTGACAACCAAGATGCAATAAATTTTGACCCAGAATCATACCATAAGTCTTACGCAACCCAGATCACCATCAAGTTGGACAGCACCAGCTATGGCCTTCAGTTCTAAGTTGTTGAGATGTGTACCCCTAGCAAAGACAAATCGTGATATATTAATGGGGACCTTCCACAACCCCAATTGACAGACCCAAGCTTTAGAAAGTGGAAAAATGAAGATTCAATAGTGAAAGGATGGTTAATTAATTCCATCGATCCAACCTTAATAGATAACTTTATCATTTCCCCAACTACAAAGATGATATGGGATTCGGTTGCTATTACTTTTTTGATGGAATTGATACTTCTCAATTTTATGATTTGAAGAGACATGTGACTAGAATGAGATAGGCTGGAGGAGCCATTGAAACTTACTACAATGGTCTTCAAGGCTTGTGGTGGGAGATGGATTTCCGCCACCCAAATCCGATCGTATATCCTACTAATATAGAGAGATACAAGTCATCTATGGAAGAAGATAGAGTGTATCTTTTCCTTGATAAATTGGATGATCGCTTGGATAAAGTCCGAGTTGATGTGCTCTAAATGCTACCATTCCCCACAATTGAGCAAGCTTATGCTCATGTTTGATGGGAAGATGTACGACAAGCAATGATGTTGACGAGCACATACACCACACACGCACACACGCCATTGTCATGGCGTTAAGGGGGATTAAGATAGGACCCAGGAGGTGCCAATGCTACGAATGTCCAAGATGGTTGTCGCTACAAGTGGTGGAAAGAATAGTACTATCCCAAGGCAGAAATCTCAAACAATTAGTTGATGCACTCGCCATGGTAACATGAAACATATGAGACGTGCTTTAAGTTATATGGGTATCTAGATTGGTGTAAAGAACTCAAGGCACGAAAATAGGTTAAAGGTGAGGCAAATGGCAAAAAAGGAAATAACCTATCTTAGAGGGTCACAAAATATTAGATATAACCCTAATATCTAATAGTATCTCTGATGATATTCTCTAACAAGAAACCTCTTATCTCCATATATATACTTCATCATTGCCCTCAAGCTAGAGCATCCAACTTGCATATGATTGGTGCAAATTTCTTTGAAATTTTTTGAGCAAGTGCCTTGTAAGCCGGATCTTACACTAAACAAACCGGATTTGATAAGCGCTAAAACAACACATGCTTAGAAAGTTGACATATTTTTCTCATACAACCTTGATAGAATCGTGTGGAACCCAACTTGAATCGCAGCAAACTAAACTACATCACCCTACAATGCTCATCTTCGGCTACTTGATGAAGTTTGTTCAATTGCAACTCTCATAGCTACTTGGATATTTGATGACATCACTCCACGGCACTCATCCTTGGCTACCCAATGAAGGTATGCTTGACTCCGGTGCTCACAGCTATCTAGATATTTGATAGCGACTTCACCTGTTGATGTTACTCACAATTAGAAGAGAGTACGCCAACGAATAATGTCCATAGTAGCATTGTTGAGTGTTGACAATATGAGGAAGTTACTGAAGATGAGACAACTAAAGATAGCATAAAGGAAGAAAAGCTAAGGTTTGATTCAATTCCTTCTCTCTTGGTGGCTATGATACCATGAAGAAAGGAAAGACTTGGAGAAGAAGAATTCTTTTCCAGTATATTTTCATATCTCTTCCTGATTAAAAAAAAAAAAACATATAATTTAGCACATATATAATAAGAGAACCCTATTTTAAGCTAATATTAAGATTCAGTTTAAATCAAGAAGCATAACAGATAACAAATTAGTATAAAAACTTCTTAATTTAATTTTAATTTAAAAATCACGCCAATAATCATGTCGTCTCATAAAAAGTAGATAAATTCCACCTGTTTCCATGACATTATTAGGTTCACCACATAGAATAATATTGTCCATATATTTGTATGTGGTATGGTTGTCTATGTGCCTCACGAAGGTGGTTGGTACTACCAATAGCTTGTTATGCCCCCAACTGCCGCACGTCCATGGATTAGTAACGGTAGCAATGAAGTTGCATGTATTTCCTTGTTGAGTTATATACTTTGTATTTTTCTTGAGTGATTCTTTGAACCCAATTAATCGCAATGTTGAATTGTGGGGGACCATATAAGCACCACATGTGATCTAACGGATGTAGTGGTTCATATGAGAAATCCTTATAATGTAACATTCATAGTACATCTAGCTCATACGAATCTAATACGTTCAGTTTTGGTCGATACTTGATGTGGGTCCATTCGCCACGTGGAAAGGTTCTGTGAAGTCAAAAGAAGTCTATAATATGATTAGAATAACCAGCCCAAATATAAATTGCCCGCTTATAACTCAATCTTGTAGTTTTCTTTTTGTGACACCTTTGTCGGGGTGCCTTGCGTAATTTAAGATCACAGTTCCAAGTGACATACGCAGTGACGTCATATTAAAGTAATTTAATAATTTGAATGTGCTTTATAGTCCAGACACAATCCCCAAACTGAAGCCCTAGAAAGTGTGATAGCCAATACACTCCTTTTGTTTCTCGCCCATGTGAGCGTAAGTTAAACCTACTTATTTCACCGCCGTTAACAGAGGATGAAGAAAATGGCACCTTGCTGACTTCAGTACACAAGCCAATATTGTTTATTATAGTCTTAGGAGGTGCAATCTGTAAGATGATATCTGCTCAAAAAAATCTGTAGGATGATTAAATAGAGTAGTTTACTCTTTCTATGTCAAGTGATTTTTGCTTGTAACATAAGAACAATAACATCAATTATGTGTGTAAGTCTTAATTTTAAATTGTCGAAATCCAGGTTGTCGCAATTTTTCTCGAGATGAACCATCAGGGAAAGTTAATGAATTACTAAGTATGCAAAGTATGCATGAACGGTTGCTCATTAAAAAGATGGTGCAATTGCCTAGTGCAAACTTCCCCAAACCCATGCCAATGACAACTTGAATTTTAATTAAACACGTAATATATCTTACTTTTTAGAGCTGTCACTACTTATGGGTTGATTAGAGAGTATGCCTTACTTTTGTGAAACAGAGATTCTGAATATGTGTCACGACCTCCCTTTCGGGCTCCCTTACGTGCGAGCGTGGCGGAGGCTAATGGCTTGCTAAGTATTAGGCTTAGCACGAGTTCTTCTAAGCCCATCAATTCATGACTTATAGTTCAAGTTTTTAACTTGCAAGTCAATTTTAAATATGAGTCGCCATTAATTGATTTGGGGTGGGCCGATTAGAGAAATATTGGAAGAAATACTTCACTCCTCCGCAATTAGAGAAATTAGGATCGATAATTTGGTTACACTAATTAATCACTAATGCTCTTTCGATACATAATCTTATTTAAATATCAAGTAAAGCATTTATGTAGCATTTTTATACTAATCACAAATTTTAGAATTCAATTCTTCACCAAAGTAAGGAAATAGAAATCCATGTATCATGAATAAGCCAATATTTATTTCCAAGAACTTAAACATGATTTTTTTTTTTCTTTTTAGGTTTTTGATGCATTTATGGAGGAAACTAACCAAATACTATTTTTTAGACCTTTTTCTGATTTTTTCGGAAAACACAAATCATTTTTGGATTTTTTTATTTTAAAAAAATAATTTTTTTTTTCAGATTTTTTAATTAAAATAACAATAAAACAAAAGTTGACCCGGTGGGTGAGACCCGCGAAACGGCCTGACCGGTATCCGGCCCGACCAACTTGGGTCGCACCTCCGGGGGCTAGATGCGAGGTTCCCCTGTCTCCTATTTTCCTTTACTCTTTTATTCCTTTCCTTGATCTCTTCCTTTTATCTCTCTCTTCCTTGTCTTGTTTTTTCTAAGGGTGTGCAATGGGAACCGCCTGAACCGAGAACCAGCCGGACTGGACCGAACCGGCCGGTTATGGTCGGCGGTTTGGTTCCCGGTTCCTAATCTTGGAATCGGTGGCCGGTCGGTCCGGTTCTCGATTCCAAGGTGAGAACCGGACCGAACTAAATTTTTTAATATATAATTTATATACATAGAATTAATAAAATATATAAACATGATAACTTATTGCAACTAAAATTGCAATTTGAGGTAGGAACCTCTTATGGGGCCAAGAGACCATTAAAACCATTTTTGTTACTCTTTTATTTATAGAAAAAATCTCATTGTTAGTAACGTGGGCTGTGACTTGAGTTCTTTGTTTTCAGGGTTCCTCGAGTGGTACCAACAAGTTAGTTATCGAGAGAAAGAGGGAAAGTAAGAGACTCTATTGGGGATTTTGTGATAAATGGTTGAATGGTCCTTGCTTTGTGTTTTGTCCTGCCTGCTTGAGGAAATTAGATGATATACTCTTTAGCGAATAAGTTTACAATTTTTTGACTTCTAGTGATTAAAATGTCCCCACGTTACTTGTTTATAGGATTACAATTTAAGCCAAGTCCAACATTTAACCAAATTGTTCATGGCATTTATGGTTAAAGTTAAGTGTAAAACACACAAAGTGTGAATCACACAAGTGAAGTTTGAATATTTTGCACGTGGGAACATGTGATTAGTTTCGTTGAATCGCCCGAGAACCGAATTGGATTGATCGGTCCGGAGCGCGGTCACTCTTTGGTGCAAAAAAGTCGGTCACTGTTTAATGCAAAAAAGTAAAGCTGATTTTGTTGGACCGGACAGTCATTTTTTAGTGCAAAAAATGTCTTTTGGGTCTCTCATTCCTTTGCACGAAATGGCTGAAACACTGCCGACCTAACCTTTCCTAATGACCGCCAGCTCAAACGTAAAAATAAGACTTAAGACTTAATTAACTAGAAAAAGGAAAAAAGAAAGAAAAAAGAAAGGGCTCAAGAACGAGGGAGTCGCGACCAGCTACCACCGCCACTCTCCAACCTCGCCGGGCAAGAATCAATCGCTTGTAAAACCATGATGCATGCTGATAATAACCATGAAACGAGGCAGACCGAGCAAAAGATGTCAGTGGAAATCTACAAAAACGTATTCGACAAACCATGAACACCAAGAATGGACGGGAAGCCAAGAATGAATGCATATATCTCAACCAGGCATTTCAACAAGCACATAGGGTGCATCGGTAGGGGAGTTAGAGATGAGGATAACGCGCTCGTTATCAAGCCGTGATTCAAAGCCAACGACACCCAAAACTTTGCGATCGCAGTTCGCACCTAAAAGAGGTTGGAGACTGACCCGACCCGAAGGATGGCGGCTCAGCCGACGGGCCCGAAACAGAGTACAAAACAAGGTACTACAGGTGTTCGGTTGAAGGAGCCCTACCCGGCTCGGCGGTATCAGACAGCGAACGAGCTCGACAGATCCGGCTACATTTGCTCGCCTCGCTTGTCTCCGAGTCGGGTCCCTTGAGAAACCGAACCTAAACCCATAAAAAAGACAGACCCAAACGGAACCTACCACGGCTTTGATGCGAACAAAGCATGACGACGGCCGATGACTCTCCCCTTTATTCCACCCTTACTCGCGACTCTCAGCTCACCCTCACGGTCTCTCAAGTATTTCTCACCCTTTCCACCTCTCCTCAGATCTGGCCTCTCTCTCTCTCTCTCTCCGGCTTGCTTACTCTCGAGCCTTCCCTAATGTCTCTCAGGGAAAGTTCTCTGAGCTTGCTGCCTCCCTCGACTGAGCTCACAACCTGCCTACATATAGGCGAGGAGGGTCCGGTCGACGGAGGAGCTTTGGCCGCCGGTCCTTGGCTCACCGACCGGACTCTCTATTGGATGAATTGGTGTCCCATCCCTTTCTTTTTTGCAAAGGCTTCCTTGGCATTAAAGGCGGGCATTGATGGCGCTTGCGAGACATCCCCTCCGTCGCCTGTCTATCCTCCTCTCTTTACTGTACGTAGCCTGCGCCTGTCTCCTCTGCTGCGCACGTTGTGTCCAGAGCGCAGAGGGACGGAGGAGGAAGAGGAGAGGGCCGGGCCACGAAGTTAGCAAGGTAGGGGCAAGATGGGCCCTAGGCTCGTGCGGAAAAGAGAAAAGGGGTTGGGATTAGGCCCAGCTCCCAGAGCCAATGTTTATTTTTTAATATAATTATTCGAAAATGGGGTAAAATAAGGGAAAATAAAAATATAAAATAAAATTTAATAAATGCATAATAACTAAGACTCAGGTGACGCAAAAATCATTTTTGTTAGGGCCAAATTGGTCCCTAATTTTCTATGTAATTTTTATCATAAATATTTATCCAAAATTTAGGTGTCCATAGTATGGGATTTGATTTCGCTAGAATAATCTAACGTCTTTTTAGTGCCTTTTTCTCTTTATTTTGATTTTTTTTTTTTTTTTGCATGCAGTCTCTATCTGTTTCATCCTATGCCACTAACAGGTGAATGTGATTTGCGGGTGGAAAGACCTTAAAGTAACATTCAATAATTAAAGCGGAAAATAGATTACAGAAAATTTGAAGAACCTGGATGCATGAGCAAGCACAACTAAAACCGCACTTGTCCATTGAAACGGGTTTATGCAAACTATAACTCGAGACAAACAGGCAGTGATATGCAAAGACATATGAAATGCATATTGCATGATGAAATGCATATTGCATGATGCATGTTTATGTCTAAATCAACAACTATATCAAAGCAATTAGTATAAACCTATGCTAATCTTCTGTTTTTTTGTATTTCTCATTAGTTTAACATAATAAATATGCAAATGAGCCCTAGATCACTAGATGATCAAAACCTACACGCATGCATAAATTAAAATACTACAACGACATGCATGAATTAAACTACTAGATGACATGCACAAGTATTATTAAACTATATGCAATCTATATGAAATGTCAATCAAAATTTATTCCTTATGACACGCAATTCACTATGGAACATGCAATATGCAATGTGAGCATTATAGAATTAAACATGGATTAATTCTATGATTAAATGCAATCTACACCAGATATTAATGAAGTATTTATGAAATTTTCTTTATGAATTGGAGATAGGAAATTGCGTTAACACTAAGGCTCCGTTCGTTTCACGAAAAATGTTTTCCGGATTTTCCGGCATTCGTTTCACGGAAAATGAATTCCTTGGGGAAAATGTTTTCCATGAAAAGAAAAAAAAAGTCTTCTAAACTAGGGGAAAATGATTTCTGGGAAAATATTTTTCGGAAATGGCCCATTTTCCGTGAAACGAACGGACCCTAAATGATGACCTAAATTAACTAGGAAATAGCGTATACTAAATCTTTGTCATGAACTAACTAAAATTCATGATTTCCAAAATTACTACGTGATTTCTAATGCATCAAATATATGAAATCCCAAATTAGGAAACTTATATAAATGAATATAACCTAAAACATGCAAAATGTATGAATATCTGATAAAACCGTGCAAAAAAAAAAAAAAATTGATGAAAGCGCAAACTATATGATGAAAGCACAGTATTAGCAAGTAATTTCAAGAATTATGAATATGCATCAATGCTCATGAAAATCATGCAACATCATCCAAGATGCAATAATTATTAAATTTTGACATTGTGGTGTAGAGATAATATTCTTGATTAATCCTAAATGCAAATTACTGTATGTAATGCACGAATAAAAAAATTGATGTTGGACCTTAAGGCTCAAAGGTCTGATGCCCCAATACGCCTTGTTAATGCAAGGAATAATGCAAAAGGAATTAAAATATCCTAAGGTTCACGTGACATCTTGGATTATTACATTAACTTTGGAGTTCTGAAGCAAAGCATTGGCATTATATCTAGAGGCGCCTTTGTAAGTTAATTCAAGTTTTCACATATATATCTAAGAATTGCTCTCCCCCTATTCGATGCGTAATTTGGTTCACTTCTACCCCATTCACCATTCTCAAAGCCTAATAGGAGTAACTCCTTATCCACGCCCTCTGGCCCTGACGACCACTCCTCGCGCTAGTCGGATTGGGTCATTATAGGCCCACTAGCTTCCCCGTGGTTCGTTCCAAATCACCCACTTGCTAGAGAGGGTCCCACTTTGATACAATGTTGTGACATCCTCGATTAACTCACTTGATATTTTGTCCACTTCGACCCATCCTATACAAAACCTCATGGTTTTGTCTTTTTGCGTACAAATGGGTAATTCCCTAGAAAGTCACTCATCTCGGTAGTGTTCCCACCCAAGCACACTTAATTTTGGAGTTTCAAAGCAAAGCCTTACCATTATGTCAAATTGGCGTTTCCATGATATAATTCCAATTTTCACACACACACACACACAAATCGTTCTCTCCTTTTTCGACGCGCAATTTGGTTTATCCTTGTCCCCTCACCATTTTAAAAGCTTGCTAGGAGCCGCTCGTTGTCAAGACCTTCTAGTCTCAACAACTCCTCCCCCCTCTCGTTGAGCCAGGTTGTTACAGTTCAATAACTATAGGTTAGGCAATCAAATCATGGCCTAAAATAAAATCTAACCTATTATTTATGCAATTTCTAAACTAACCTTAATCAGGACTAACCTAGGGAACCAAGAGACTTATGGCACAAGACAAGGTGCAAAGGAAAGAGCCGCCAGTGGGGATTTTAAAGACCGGCAATGGACGACGGTCTGCGGTGCCTGGGCAGTGACGTGAGGAGCTGTTGGACGTCTGCAAGAGGGTACCGAACATGGTGGAGGGCTGTTAGAGGATGCCGGACCCACTGGAGTTCGCCGAGAACCTGCCAGTGACGATTTGGACGCCAAAGGTTCCAGCGGTGCTTGGGCTAATGCGGCCAGCAGGCAAAGCTCTAGAGGGATCCAAAAGACGCCTAGATGCTGCTGGAGGGGTATCGTCGGAATGCCAAGAGAAGGAGGAGCACCGGTGTCATAAAGAATTTTCAATGAAGAATTTTCTTTCTTGCCTTTATTTCTTTTAATCATTTAGTTTCGGACTCTTAGGCAAACTTAAAAAAATATAAAAATAAAAAAGAACATAAAGTGTCATAAAGATGGCTCGAAATTTCACTATGCAAATTTTTTATTAATAATATGGCTTCTTGACACTTTTGACTCCAATACTCTCCAAAGAAGTGCGCAAACCGCCCTATTTAGATATCCATGTCCATCATAAAAAGCTAACGTGCCTCCTAACTTGCAGAAAAATTTTATAGAGTTATTACACACGAGAGCTATAAAAATACCACATGTCCTTATATATCAAGACCTTCCTTACACAGCCACTCTTAAAAGACATGAGTTAATCGGTTTGAAATGAACCTAATGCTTTACTAATGAAGAAGTAGTTTGAGCATTCTGTATCCCAGATCTCTTCTACATAAATAAGTTGCTAGAGTTGCTAGTTTCCTTGGCATCCAATTATAGTCGAGAGCTAACTACAACATGAGCTTTTCAATTGGTAACTTATAGTATGTTTATATTGGCTTACTATTGAAAAAAGAAAAAAACAATGACTCTTCTTAGTAGGCCATGAAATATGAAGTTCCAATCTTAATTGTAGATTTTCTTCTAGGTGACCTTTTATTTCCTAAGGGATCTCTATGTTCATCACATAAAATTAGATATAAATGAAGATGCATTTTGGTCCAAGAACAATAATACCATTTCCACCTATGTAAGCCACAAGGTAGTCGGCACTATTTCTCTCTATCCCAATTTCCACTAAGGCTGATCTTTCCATAATAGGTAGGTTTCAAATCTGGAACCTACATGTTAAGTCCGATTTTTAGCTTTTGGAATTTGGGACCTACCTTGTAAACTATGAAACCTACCATGTCTGTCCCATCTAATTCCAGCGTCTTTCGGGAAATTGGCCAAGTCCCTTTTTTTCCTTTATTTTTTTTTATCATAAACTATTTAAAAATATTTATGTTTCAATTTTACTTTTAAAAAAAAAGTTGTGTTATATTCTCTATTCAAGAGAGAGGGAGAATGAGAAGAGAGGTTGTAATATGAGAAATAAGAAAGTAGTACGGTTTGAGTTTCTAAATCAGATTCTAAACCGCCAGTTGCAAAGTGGGTGAGTGGAACCTACTTGCATAGTACTGATTCCAAAATTTTGGAATCGATGGAACTAGACTAGAAATGGCCAGCTAGGGCTGGTTCAGTCTAATTCTCCGATAGACCTAAAACTGATGTTTATCCGTAATTGCCACACATGGATGTATTGTCAAAGGTTACCATCAACTTGTAGCTATGCATGCTTATCATGGACCACGACGTGGCATGTGCAACTATAATACGAAGTCACAAGAAGTCTACGAAGTGCCACTAGTTAAGAAGTACATACCAACCCAATTTTTATTCGCCCGGTTATAACTCAATCTAGGTTGTCTTCACAATTTCTTTTTCTTTGTCGATGCAAGTTGAAGGTCACTAGCGTCCTAACTGATATTGGCAGTGACGTCAAATTAGAAATTAATTAAGTCACATTAGAATACCACATATACTCAATTCAAGTTCTTTAAATCTAGAGCCTCGAAAAAATCAATGGTTGCACTTTATTTATTTCTTAGCCCCATGTGGGGTTCTTTTTTAATCCACCGCACTGATGTTGGAAATGAAGAAATGGGTCTTGCCAACTTCGAAATAGAAAAACCTATGATTGTTCATTTTTAGGATTCTGTTGTGTCATGTGATGCATTTACTGATAACATGGGAACATTAGTTATATAATATGATATTCACCGTCACGTTTTAAAACCGGCTAGTGAATCCTAGTGAAGAACTTTTGTTGCATAAATACCACGTTGATGTGACATTGATAAAAATTTCACTTGCATACCAGCTACATTTGTTGGGAGTCGTGCATTACATGCATCGGCGTGAAGTCATGATTTTTCTCAAATCCATAGCGATTGGAAAAATGATTTACATGGACACTTTTGAATAGGTATGATATACGACAATTTCACACACAAAAAAAGTGATAAGTGTAAGCATAAAGCGACGCTCTTCTTGAAAATTTGTCCACTCAAAGATGGATTCGCACATTGCAAAATTGGACTAGACATTCGATTAGAGAGTAATATGGCAAGTGGGGCCCAGTACAGCACCTCACTTTCTTATTCAATGTGCTGTCTCATATGCCCCGTCCGATTAATTCAATCGGTAGTTGGAAAGCCCAAGTGGGGCCCTATGAAAATCATGGTCGACCTATGAAATTTACTGAAAGAAAAATCCAAATACCGAGTGACGTGCTCGCTGACGACGACAATAATCTCAAAACCCCTATAAATTGAAAAGCTCCCTTCACTCCAGTCCCACACCATCGGCTCTCTCTCACACATCCTCTTCTCTGAAACTAGTGACACAATGTCTTCCAGGTACTTGCTAGTTTTGCTCCTGGGAGCGGTGCTTTTCGCCGCTGCTGTCCTCTCCGACGGCCACCACCTTTCAAAAAGAGCATAAACCACACCACAAACACAACCACAAGCACCACCCTGGCGGTCGCCGTCTCTTGGAGACCGTCGAAGCCGAGGACTCGCACAAGCCATTCCCTAAACACAAGCCCCCACACCACGACCACCCTCACGAGCACATTCTTGTGGAGGAGGTCGAAAAGGAAGACTCCCACAAAAAGCCATTCCCCGGCAAGAAACCGCCCCACCACCCCGGCCACTTGCTTGCCGAGGAAGTGGAAGCCGATGAAAAAAAGAAGCCATTCCCCGAGCACAAACCCCCAAAGAAAGGCGACAAGCCACCACCGAAGCACAAGCCGCCCCACGAGGGACACATTCTCGTAGAGGAGGTGGAAGAGGACTTGAAGAAGCCATTCCCTGAGCACAAGCCACCCAAGAAAGGTGAGGAGCCCAAGAAGGGAAAGGGAGAGAAGCCGCCACCAAAGCACAAGCCACCACACGAGGGACACATTCTCGTAGAGGAGGTGGAAGAGGACTCTAAGAAGCCATTCCCTGAGCACAAGCCGCCAAAGAAAGGCGAGGAGCCAAAGAAGGGAAAGGGAGATAAGCCACCCCCAAAGCACAAACCACCCCACGAGGGACACATTCTCGTAGAGGAAGTGGAAGAGGACTCAAAGAAGCCATTTCCTGAGCACAAGCCGCCCAAGAAAGGTGAGGAGCCGAAGAAGGGCAAGGGAGAGAAGCCACCCCACCACAAGCCACCACACAAGCCCCCCACCGAGAACTGAGCGTGCGTTCTTCAATGAACATATATGTCGTGTGCTTATCACACGTTCAAATAAGAGCTGTTCCTTAGAGTATCTGGTTCTTCCACGTTAGCTGGTTGGATCTTTGTGTTACATGTAAAATAGGATGTTTGTACTTTGCTCGGGCATTTCCTTTGACTTTCTCTACGTTGATATATGCTGAGTACTTGCTAGCCGTGACTTTCTTTGTTAAACTCTTGTTAGTGTCCTCTTATGGAATCTAACCTTGCCATGCTTGGGCGTACACCTAAATCCACAGGCAACATAGATGCGGGACTGAAATATGATTAACAGTTAATGAAAGACATAAATACAGAGTTTATTTGCACCATACATTTGAGAAAGTCAATCGGCAAGTGTTTATCAAAATGCTTAGATAGGACTTGCTTATTTAGAAAAGACACGGCAGATCTTCATCTAAGAAGGTGTACGAATTATACTTCAATTCTAAAGCTTGGTTTGATTATCAAAGATCAAAAAATTCTGATCAGCTGCTTTTGATTCACTTTTGTGAGTACTATAAAGAATGAATAAATTTTTCAACGTACTGATAGAGGTACATACATGAGATGATAACAATGGATGTATAAGAAGCATTAATATTTTCTATTTGGATAACTTAACTACTTAAGACTATGTTAACATAACCATATTATTCTAAATAGATAATTTCTACTTACCCACGACTAAAAGCTACACTGCACATTCGAACAGATTGATCCGATTTTACTTTTCATAGATATGCTTGAATTGACGTATGACAATTTGGCCGAACTGCTTTGGGAGAGATTTACCAAAAGGCCCACTAATTCCTTCGTTTAGTATTAATCCTAGTCAAAATATGATTTTTCTGTGTACCTAGTTATAAAGTTAAAATGTGCCATAGTTTATTTTGAAAGTTCTAACAAAGGTGGTCTATCTTTTACATTTGGACTAGAATTAATTTCGCTTTTTTTTTTTTTTTTCCGATGACCATTTGCATATCGTCACTTTTACTCATACCGATTTGCTACTTCCACACAAAGCTTCTAAGACCAAATCACCCTCCTTACAAATACCCAAGCCCGCAAACTCTCTCGCGAAGCCTATCCTCCATCTCCAGCAAATCCCATCTCTCCTTCAGCGCGCATCACCATCCTTCGCCATTAACCCCCTAACCCACCTTTATAAATCTTCAAGCCCGAAAACTCTCCCATATATAATGAAACGAGATTTACAAGTTTGTTTTTTTATGAATGATCATATTCAATCTATCGTATCGTTTCATAAAAGAAAAATAA
The DNA here is from genome assembly GCA_014182515.1 of Eucalyptus microcorys. Taxonomy (NCBI): domain Eukaryota; kingdom Viridiplantae; phylum Streptophyta; class Magnoliopsida; order Myrtales; family Myrtaceae; genus Eucalyptus; species Eucalyptus microcorys. Next base: position 30,611,957 of record CM024569.1, read on the forward strand.
ATTTCATGTATTTCACGAAATGACAAGTTTACCATGTATATTAAAATTGACCATATATGTGTAGGTGGTATGGTCCTACGTCCTATCCATACAAACACCTATGTGACTCCCCCAAGGTGGCCGGTACTCCCAATAACTCAATCTCCCCTCAATTGCCGCATGGATTTGTAGCTCGATCTTCCACGCTATCTTTTAATGCCTTCTTTGTCGGGTACCTTGCCTAATTCGAGGTCACTGTCCCAAATGACATGGGCAGTGACTGCATATTAAAACAATTTACTAATTTATATATGCTTTGTATTCAAGACACAATCCCCAAAACTATGGCCCGCGATGTTATAGTTTATAAACTCCTTCGTATCTCGCCCATGTGAGCATAAGTTTTTCTATGGAATTCACCTCGTCAAGGGAAACTGAACAAAGTTGCCCCTTACCAACTTCGGGTAAGACAGCTAAAGCAGTTCATTATGCTCATAGGAGGTGCAACCTGTACGATGATTAAACAAAGTTGTTTACTCTCTCCATGCCATGTGATTTTCACTCGTAACATAAGAACATTGATATTGATCAAGTGGGCAAGTCTTAGGAATTTCTGATTTAAACATGAGAATTTTAGTAATTCTATGGTTAGTGAAGAATTTCCATTACCCAAACACTATTGATCTCATGGTGTCGGTGAATTTGACACAAGCTCTTACTAGGTCTATCATTGAAGTGGCAAAACTTATTGACACCACACTTAAGATCGAAGATACGTGAAAATTCATTCACATGAGTTAGTTCTCTTCAAGCATACACATCATTTGTCCATACAATGATGCATTGCAATAAAAAAAGTCATACATTTCATGCGTCGACATGAGCTTGATACAAACCCTTCATATGATGCATGGATCTGTCTTATGGTAAAGAATTGGCATTGATCTACCATAAAAAATTCTTTCTCTCGTTATGTCAATGTACTTGGCACACAAATTTTTAATTACATCTATCATTTAAATGGGAAAATTTACCAGAACCACACTTTTGATTGATAATACGTAGAAAGTCATTCGCATATGTTAGTTATCTTCAAGCGTACACATCTTTCATCCATACCTACTACTCAAGGACATATTGATAAAAATTCCAAATAACTTTCCGCGCGTGGAAAGAAAATCACGGCCAAAAGAGAAAAGCAAAAGGTGCAACGGCACATTAATTTTCTTCTCCAGTGTGCTCTATGTTAGGTCGATTATCGTCCCCGATTTATTCAAGCTCACTTTGGAGCGTAGTCGTAAAGTTAGTTCTATTTTAATAATTCAAACCGTTAAGATGCTCTTGTCCGGTTACGATAACACAATCTATCTTGATATTTTGATACCTTTATGATGATAAAGACGATAGAGACGTAAAGTGTGATAAAATTTTGACAATTTGATTGAAATCGAAGACATACATTAGTCCATGAAAAAAGAATGTGAACGTCACGTTGAATGTGAACATCGCGTTGAGGGTGTCTAGCTCCCGTTGACTATCGGCTAATCCTTCACTTGATGTGAAAGCTTTCCCATCACATGCAAATTAGGTAACTAATGGAGTACATACAAGTCTGTGCTTCTCGGCGACCTTAAGAACAATGTTCAAATGCAGTGGTCAGTCCTTCACCGGATGTGGAAGTGGTTTTGTCCTACACATACCGAGCAATCAATAGAGCGCATAGATCCGTGCTTCCAAGGACGACCCCAAAAAGGTACACGAATATGATTATTCAAACCCAAAAACTTAATCTCACTAAAGCACCCATTTGGGGTTTTGATTTTCCTTTTTCAGTCATAAGGGTTTTGAATTTGATAGTTCCTCTTTTAGACTACAATAACATTTTTAAAATGGACTATGTAGCCTTTTTATTTTATTTTTTACTAGAATGTACTCTTATTTTAATCGCTAACTGAAATCAGGAAGCAGTGTCCCCATCTTCTGAAGCAATTGCAATTACATTGACCCATAGAATGTGCATCAGACTTTCTCGAGACGAAATTCGCGAGGATTTTATTGAGGGGGACATGACTTTGAAGTTAGGTATGGAAATATGAGCATAACACGTGGGGAGGTAGGAAAGATTGCCATAGACAAAAGTCGAAAAGCTAATTTAAAGTTCTTCTGAAGTATTTAAATGCATGCTATGTATTGAATTTTCCAATTAGGTCTTATGCGACGTGTAAAGGTTTCCCTTTGCTCTTAAAGTTCTCCTTGCGTGGCGTCACCGCTGATCTTAGCCATGACAGCGACCCTAGGGGATTCTTGAACATTGAATGCGTGGAGAACATGAGGGGACCGGATGGACAAAGATGATAATCGATTTTGGACTCTATATGATTTAACAAGCTGTTGTTCCATAACTTGGGCAAGCCTTAAGATTTCTTTGATCTAATTATATTATCCTCCTTAATGGTTGGCTTCTTTAGGCAATCTAATTCAAGACTTACAAGGTGAATGACTAATTAAAAGACCATCCTTTTGTTGGCATTTATTGAAAATTATTGGTTAGAGAGATTATATAATCAAAATTTTACACATCTCACGTCTCTTTTAAAATTTTGTTGAATCATTATCAACTTTCTATGTCTTTTTCAATATTCTATAATTCTCTTCGAAGTTAGTCTTAATCTCTGAAAGTTGAAGGAGATTTTTAATAGGAATCGTGTTGATCCCAGATTTGCTTCTTTCTCTAACCATTTTTCGAAGAAGAAAATCAATTTCGAGTTTCAGGTCAGTACCCGAACTAGAACTACTCTCATTTAGTGTTTCGACCCGAAACATTGATATTATCGACCCGATCAAAAGAAAATAAATTTGAATGGTTCGAATTTTTCCTTTTTATTTGTCCCTATCTGCCGCCGCAAACCAAAAGGCACGGCCTCAAACTGCCGGCACCATCGAGTCAAAAGAACTCCCGCGAATCAAGCTCACGCGACCAACGCGGGGTCTCCTTTGGCTCCAATCGGCCCTCTCGGAACAGTTTCTTTCCAAGGATGGTCCAAAGAAAACAACAAAGATCAGCATCTAATTAAGGTTCCTGTACCCTTTCCCCTTGTCTGAGTCCACCCTAATTAAGGTCACTTTCGCAGCTGAGATGGGCAGTGACGTCACATTTTAAACCTATTTACAAGTTAAATAACGCGAAACACATTTTCATTTAATACGAGGATGCTACCATTGATTAGAGCCGTTTAAAAAGTCCAACCTAAAATATTAGAGTAATAGGTAGAGGGAAACTAAGTGTAAATGAGATATTTCTACACTGAATTAGGAGTGACACATGTTTCTAATATCATGCTTGACAACCCAACAAAAAAAATTGAAACTAATAAATGGAGCAAGACCGAATGCATTTGAAAAGTATATAAACTGCATTATCTAGCGATGTATGATATTTCAACATTAAATTAGGAGTGACAGGTGGATTTTAATTAATAGTTGTGGACACACACACTAAATGGTTGAAAACCTGGCTCTGATATCATATTTGAAAGATTAATCTAATTTTTTTTGATGATAATTAAACTGAAAAAACGTACAAAAAATATATAAATGAAATCATCTAGTGACGATAGATATTTTCAATGAGGGTTACGTCTTATTTTTTTTTTGTTAATTAACTTGATCTTAACGATTTGTGCAGCTTGTAGCTTGTAGGATGTTCAAGGTCTTTCATGTCCGAAACTTTTTCTATTTTAAAGCCAATGTTGCAATGGGAAATGAAGAGAAGCACACCTCGCATGATGCACAGTATTTTTACGTACGAAAACAAACATATAATAATATGCACTATTAATTAATAAATTTAACTATTCTAGCCAATGAAAAATGAAAAATGGAAATATTCCCCGGGCGGAATGTGTGTACAGCGAATAAACCGGGGGAGCGATTGAAGAGTTTCGTGTATATGCGGCGCGTGAAACCTCGTGAAAAGAAACAGACGCAGTTTTCAACTTACATGCTGTCGGTGCAAATATCAATTATCAAAGCAGTATTATTAGCGACATACGCATTTCCATCAGAAATATAAATACATCACTGCATTTATGATTATATATGGCGATTACAAATCAACTTTGCGAAAGCAAAAGTTATAACAGCAACTTTTGACTCAAATCCTTACAGCTAGAAGCATATCAATTGGTTTCACTCATGTTGATATATCAGCTTGAAACGTTTGATATGAGATTTTCTTCTAGCTCTCAATTCTCAATACAAACAAGAGTGTCGGTTGCAAACATACCCCCTCAATTGCCTCGTGTTGAAATGGATCCACTCGATATGAGTGGGTCGCTCAGAGATGCTAAACTCAAGTCTCGTTATCTCATCACCCATATATGTAAAGCACAAATAACTATCTTACTACATTCTAAAGATTAGTTCTAGCTAGTTACGTTGTTATTGAGGTATACATTCTAAAGGTCATGCAATCTTTCATACTGGTTGCTCAGCCAAATTCATCTCCTACCAATAAATTTTGATTTTCTTTGGAGTAGAGTTAATCTAGGAATGCTAAACATTTATGAAAATCCATTCACACATACTTGCGGGGGATTCGACCTCAATATAAAAAATAAAAAATAACTTGTGGGGTTGTAAATCATTCCTTATTTTTGCATTTCAAGATGACTTGATTGGTTAAGATATAAAATATATTCTACACCATACTCTAATAGTTTAAATTTTTAGAGAAAACGGTTGCATATATAATGTTCAGTTCATCCATTAATAGAACACAATGTTACCCATCGAATCATTAATTATCATAAGGACTATGAGAAAAATCACTTATAAATATTGATTTAAGAAAATCTGGGTAGACTTCATGTCAATGTATAGATCTCAACACTTACATATCGTGCTTTTTTCTTTTTATTTTTTTCTTTTTCATTTGCTGAAAGTGAACTAGACTTGTTATTGTAATGTTCAAATGACATGGATTGAGAAATACAGGAATGGTCGAGGAGATTCTTTATCCACAATTCACTGCATCCACTTGATAAATTCACTTTATAAATCAATCTTAGCCTTTTCCTACGAGTTCTATCTTGCACCAAAATATTCTGTATATGCTGTGTTTCTAAGTTTAATCTTCTAAAATATGTGCATGCATGCAAAGACAAGTTAACAAAAGTACTGAAATCTTCTATTATTCCTTAGCGGTGATATTCATTGTCTTCTGTGGAGCAAACAAGGGTCGCCATAGATCAATCTCGAGCGAGAGGCTAAGCCAAATTGTCAAACTTTTCAACTCGTTTTGGCCCCATCAATCAAAGCATTCACAAGCAAAATCTTGACTCTCACACTCTCTAAGTCCAAATTTCAAAGACCAATCAGTCCAAACCAAGAATGACATGTGGGCTGACATCGTTGGCGCAAAGCAGTTCTATAAATACAACCCAATCTCCCTCCACTTCACTTCACTTCACTTCACTCTTCACTGCCCAAAGCTAGCAAAGAGAGAACCATGTCTCTCAAGTATTTACTAGTGTTATTCCTTAGCCTGGTGCTCCTCATGTTGGGAAAATTATGATTTTGAATTGGATAGAACAATGAAGACGGATATTCAGAGTACTCAAGTCGGACTTTAAGGCGTGATATCACTTTTTTTAAGCATTTATTTGCCCCACAAAGTTGTTAATGGTCACCGGCAAATTTCCTCTAGGATACAACAAAGTCTCAAATAAGAATACTAGATAGCAATTCTAGCATTTCTCCAGGGTCTCTCATGGGAAACAATTAGAAACAATGACTGTAGTTTCTTTCAAAAGAAAACGAAAAAATGGAAGAAGATAATCGTTTGATCTCAAAACAAATGTACTTATATATGTCTTTCGAATAAATGTAACTCTTCAAAAGATTGCAAAAAGAACAAAGGCAACCTTTCGGGAAAGGTTACAAAATGAACAAGTATGTCTCAAAAGCTACGTTGAAAAGATATAAGAAATTCGAAATTAAATAAATAAAAAATAATTGTATATTTTCGTGAACAGTCGCACTGTTTCAACAAGACTTTATAGTTAATTTTTTTTTATAGAAATAAATCCAAAATTTTTTTTTCAATAAATAAAAATAATGATCGTTGGTTAGTGTCAAATCTCGTCTAAGTGCGCACTCACATCTTTTCAATGTGGGACAATACACCTCTTCATTTGTTTTATAAACAAATTACCAACACCTCACCACCACCATTGCAGAGGAGCTCGACCGCGGCCACCTCCCATTCAAGAAGGAAAGGTCGCCAAAGGAGCACAAGCCGCCCCACAAGCACCAATCCGGCAGTGGCCGCATCCTCTTAGAGTATGCTGAGGAAGATGGACACAAGCCGTTCCCCAAGCACAAGCCTCCACATCACAACCACCCTCACGGCCACATCCTCACCGAGGACGTAGCTGACGAGGACCACAAGCCGTTCCCCGAGCACAAGCCGCCCAAGAAGGAGGACAAGCCACCAAGGGGTAAGGGTGAGAAGCCGCCGATGGAGCACAAGCCATCATTCGAGCACCACCCAGAGACGAAGCCAAAGGGCCCTCCTTTCCACGACAAACCACCCAAGAAAGAGGACAAGCCACCAAAGGGTAAGGGCGAGAAGCCGCCGATGGAGCACAAGCCCCCGTTTGAGCATCCCCCGGAGAAGAAGCCAAAGGGTCCTCCTTTCCCCCACAAGCCACCCCACAAGCCTCCTTACAAGCCTCCCACTGAGAAGTGAAGAAGCTGCCTTGTCTCTCTTGATGGGTTCTATGAGTCTGTTCATAAGGACTTAAATAAAGTGCTCTTTCACGTACTTTAAATTGTAATCTTCAATGTTTTTTAGAGGCCAATACAGCTCATACGGTGGTTTCATCTCGTATTATCACTCTATAATTTTCATTGGTCAGTGCTTATCTACTAGGCTTGAGCTGTAAACATCCATTTTTCCTTGCCATTATAGGAAAAGAATAGACAGGTTTCAGGGAATCGTACCTCAAGTTCTAAATATCGAGATTCCTCTAAGTAATACTTGTATATCCACACCACTCGAAAATGTAATCACACACTCGAATTAACACCCGTCTGTTCACCCATGTCCCTTGCTCTCACAAAACATTTGCTTGTTTCAAATTTTCTGAGAATCTTCTCTCTTTGGCCTTGGCAACAATACACACACGAGCACTCTGTTCCTTTATTTTTTATTTTTTCGGTCAAGCTCCAACCATCACAACCACGCAGGAGCACTCCCTCTCCGCCAGGGAAAAATGCTCTACATGCATTTTGTGCCAAAGAGAAGTTTTCCTCTTGTTAACTGGTCCCTCCAGGGAACTTTGAAAGATTCTGGGTTGGGTTTTCATCAAGCCCATTATAGGCTAAAAGCCCAACAAGAACTAAGTCCTATATAAGAGAAGACAGGTTTACAAAACTTGTGTACAATGTTAGTTTATAAAGTGATGTGATAGATCCTAGCAGAGTATTTAAATTAATGAAGTATATTCAAGTATAGAAGTTCGCCCCAATAACTTTTAAACCTAGGTATATTGTGTCCATCTACATAGCACAATGTGAGTTTTTAAAACATTTATTATGTATATACATATATGTATTTATTTTCTCATTTCTTGTTACATGCAAGTTGTGCCGTACACATGTGAACAAGCAAGTCATTAGACAATTAGCTTGAGAGTTAACCTCAATGAGAGCAAATACACGAACAATAACAATTAGAGAAAGTAGACCTAATTATGGACATGAAGGACCACGGGCCCGTCCTGGTCGTATGGGCCCCAAGGGCACTTTTAATTGGGATTGGCCAAGACTATTTAATTATGAGAAAAAGGCCTAGCTAGATTAGGCTAGTGGCAGTCTAGCCAAACCCGAACATTTTACACATGAAATTATGGTTATGGGTGGACCTGGGCAACTATATATTAGGCCTAACCTAAAGGCGCAGCTAAGTTTGATCACCTCTTAAAAGAAGAGTAAAAAACTTGAACTCTTTCTCTATTGTCCCTTTTCTCGACTTTTCCCCTAAAGTTAATTAATTTTCTAAATGTTCCCAAAACATTGACAGCTAATTTGGCTGTAGCATCATTCTTTCTCTCATCCAATGACCAAGTGATTCACAACCGCCCCTCAAAAAGTAGATATGTTGCTCTTTGATTTTGCCAAGAAATGGGGAGTTAATTGGTCAACGTACAATAACAAGTTAATTGCAATGTGATTGAAACCGGGAACAAGTTATTACGTTGGTGAATTTTAGTTGCTAATTTTTGTTTTGATGAACGAAAAACAATGACGTGAGCATAGATTATATGCAAAAGAAGATGAGGCCCATAAACCTAACCGTGAAAACGGACCTTGACGATATGAAGAGTGAGCCAAGAAGGGCCAATGGGCCTGTTAATGAGCCTCAAATTGTGGCGCCAAGATTTCAAGGCCATGATAAGTTAAATTATGGTTTGTTATGTAGAGGACCATGTATGAGAGGAGATGGGTTTTGAAAAAATGTAATGGAAATATTTAAGAGTACTACTAAAAAAATTCTTTAACATACTAAAATTCAAAATGTGTGAAAAACTTAACTATGACAACTAAATCCTAGATAGAAATAAAAAAAAAATAGAAAATAGAAGAAATGGGGTCATTGTTTTGCAATTGAATATTTGAGAGTAATTTTATCTTTTAGTATAAACAGGGTGAATTAGTCATATAAGGGGTGAAAATAGCGCCGCCTTTTTAAAAACTGTAAAAATGAGAAAAAAAAATGGGCCTGTTTGTGTATATTTCGAGAGAAGGAAAGAACATAAGTCAAATTAAGAAAAAAAGGGTTTCCACGCACAATCTGGAAAAAGTTTGGCATTACTCATTTCTGTGCCTTTAAACTTTAGTTTCTGGCCTTATCCTCACTTGGGGGATTTTGAAAATTGAATCTATGGATATTTAAAGGTGGATGGGCAACATACAAATTGGGAGCGACTATTTGATTAAAAAAGTGTTACAAGTCGGGGAAATGGAAAAATGGAATTGTGTTAGGAGCGATGAAGCGTGAAAGCCAGAAGTGGGTCTCTATCGATCAAATTAAATTTCATCACAAAGGTAAAGGTTTTGTTTTTGGTTAATAATATAGAAGATTCTAGACTGGTACCATTAAGTACATTTACCCCAATTTATTGTGGTACCGTTGTTTCAATTTTACCCTTTATAACAACCCTGTTTAATTTAGGCGTCAAATGTCTTATGTGATTATATGATAAATCCATACATGATAACTTAGATGTGAATTTTACCACATGAAGCATTCTAAAAAAATTCCTATTTGCCCTGACCTATCTTCTTTCTCTAACTCATCTACTTCTTCCCGTAAGACCCCGGCTTCCACGCCTCGCCTTCCTCGGGTGGTGCTCTCACTGGTGAACACATTTGATCTTACAAAGAAAAAAGAGGTACAATTAGGTTATTGCTAATGCTCATTCTATGTCATTGAGGTCATTTGGCCACTGTGAGGATTTTGATATATTATCTTTTCTTCTAATCTTGAATATTGGAGTTTGTAACTCAATGGGCGCCATTAATGCAATAGGTAAACTTTTACTCTTTGTGTGTATTGTTAAGATGCGGGTGAGGTCACTTCAGTCAGGTGACTAGCCAGAGGAAGAAGAAAGAGGAAAAAAGATAAAGAGAAAAAAAAGGAAAAAAAGAGAAAAGGCATTACAAAAATTCAAAACAATATTAAGTTGTTATTAAAATTTGTTTACGTCGTATCGGCTGTGTCACTTTAGTGCTAGTTATGCTACATTAACAGCTGGCTAAATTTCACTAAATGGACTGAATTAGCACAAATATAAAATGTCTAGAATTTAACTAGCCAAAAAAAGTTTAGAATTGAATTAACATAATTACAATACATTTAAGACCTTTTTTTTTTTTTTTTTTTTTTTTTTGTTTGTAATTCTTCCTTTTTTTCCTTGTTTGTCAAATGGGTAATTTTTGTATAGTACAAGAAGAGTCTTAAAGCTTCACAGAAGTATGAGGTGTGTACCAGAGTAACCTAAAGTGAGTCAATTTCTTCATATAGTCAATGGAAAATAAATTTCTAGTGGAAGCTTCATACTAGAATGATGATTATTGAGAAAAGGAAAATTGGGTTGAACCCCATATGTTGGATTGGACTTTTTTATCTTGACGTTGGATTTGCTTCTACTTTTCAATAAACCATCATAGGGGTTCAAACTCATGTGCACTGCAAATATAATGTGGCAACAAGCACCATGTACACACATGGGCTGTTCCTGAAAAGGAAGTGTATGAACCAAACTAAATTGTCCGATCGAATATAGGCTATGCATGCTACAAAAAGGATATAAAATTTACACATGCAAAGTACACCTGCTTTAGACTATTTTGACACATTACGATTTTAGGTACAATTTGGTTATATATATATATATATATATATATATATCATTTTAGGGTTGGTTATATTACAGTTACACTTAGAATGCAAAAAGAAAACTTGACAAAATTTTGTATCTATCCAATTTTTGGTGCTTTGTCATCAAATCTGTCCTAATAAATTTAAAAGAGAAAAAAAGAAAAAGAAAAAAAGGTCGTCATCATTCTCCAAGTTGTCCATGATGTTCCATGGAAAACCTTCATGCAAATATCTCAATCGGTAACTTAAAAGACCATTGTCTAACCTTAACTCTCTCTCTCGACTCTACCATTGCCCCAATTCTTTCTTAGACACGCCACGTCTACAGTAGTGTAGGCTCCTAACTCTCTTTAAGGTCAATGGACTAGTCGCATTTGCTTTTTATTCAAGGAACTTTTTATTCAATTGCGTCCTTAAATAAAAAGCAAGAATAAAAACCAATTAGGGTTTTAGGTTTTGCAGTATCGCGATCACATCTCCCCATCCCTATCGGCCGAAGATGCTACAGGCATATCCGTGATTGTTGGTCGCCATTTGACTGTCGGAAAACAAGAATATCAGACGGGTATTCGTGGGCTTCATCTCAAACTTTCAACTCTGATCTCAGATAATAATTGAAGCGACGTTTTGTGTAATGAATTGGGAAATCCCTTCCCACACGAATGGTGATATTAGATGAGAGTACCGTTGACTTCGAGAATGTGAAAATCGCTTGAGAGAGATGGTTCAGCATGTCTTCAATCAGTTGAGGTTGATCATTTGCCATATGAACCGATAATCATGCATTATACATCCTATAATTCCAAAACAGGCTTTGGTAGTATGACAATTTTTGGGTCGTTGTGAAAATAATAACTCGTTGTGAACTACAAATTTTTAAAAGATTATATCCCATAATAATTATAATTATTTGTTATTTGATTTTTTGTGGTTCAAAAAGACCGTCATTAAAGAAATGGGTCTTGCCAACTTCGAAATAGAAAAACCTATTAGACATTAATTAAGAGGCTCCCACTTTGATACAATGTTGTGACATCCTCAATTAACTCACTTGAGATTTTGTCCGCTTCAACCCATGCTATACCAAACCTCACGGTTTTGTCCTTTTGCATACAAATGTGTAATTTCCAAGAAAGTCACTCATCCTGGTAGTGTTCCCACCCAAGCACACTTAATTTTGGAGTTTCAAAGAAAAGCCTTACCGTTCCGTCAAATTGACGTTTCCATAAATTAATTCCAATTTTCACATATATATCTCTAAATTGTTCTCTCCTTTTTTGGTGCACAATTTGCTTTATTCTTGCCCCCTCACCATTTTAAAAGCCTTCTAGGAGTCACTCATTGTCGAGACCTTCTAGTCCCAACGACTTTCCCCCCTCTCACTAAGCCGGATAATTACAGTTCAATAGCTATAGGTTAGGCAATAAAATCATGGCCTAAAATCAAATCCAACGTATTATTTATGCAATTACTAAACTAACCTTAATCAGGACTAACCTAGGGAACCAAGAGACTTTTGGCACAACACAAGGTGCAAGGGAAAGAGCCGCCGGTGGGGATTTTAAAGACCGGCAATGGACGACGGTCTGCGGTGCCTGCACAGTGACGTGAGGAGCTGTTGGACGTCTCCAAGAGGGTACCGAACATGGTGGAGGGCTGTTAGAGGATGCCGGACCCACGGGAGTTCGCCGAGAACCTGCCAGTGAAGCCATGATTTTTCTCAAATCCATAGTGATTGGAAAAATAATTTACATGGACACTTTTGAATAGGCATGATATACGACAATTTCACACACACAAAAATCGGTAAGTGTAAGCATAAAGCGACGTTCTTCATGAAAATTTGTCCACTCAAAGATGGATTCGCACATTGCAAAATTGGACTAGTCATTCGATTAGAGAGTAATATGGCAAGTGGGGCCCAGTACAGCACCTCACTTTCTTTTTCAATGTGCCGTCTCATATACCCTGTCCGATTTATTCAATCTCAGTGGTCAGAAAGCGCGAGTGGGGCCCTATCAAAATCTCGGTCAATTTAAGAAATTTACCGGAAGAAAAATCCAAAGATCCAGTGACGTGCTCGCTGACGACGACAATAGTCCCGAAATCACTATAAATTGCGACACTCCCTTCACTCCCACTCCCGCACCATCGGCTCTATCACACATCCTCTTCTCTGAAACGAGTCACCCAATGTCTTCCAGGTACTTGCTAGTTTTGCTCCTGGGAGCGGTGCTTTTCGCCGCTGCCGTCCTCTCCGATGGTCACCACCCTTTCAAAAGAGAGCACAAACCACACCACAAACACCACCACAAGCACCACCCTGGTGGTCACCGTCTCTTGGGGACTGTCGAAGCCGAAGACTCGCACAAGCCATTCCCTAAACACAAGCCTCCACACCACGACCACCCTCACGAGCACATTCTTGTCGAGGAGGTCGAAAAGGAAGACTCTCACAAAAAGCCATTCCCCGGCAAGAAACCGCCCCACCACCCCGGCCACTTGCTTGCCGAAGAAGTGGAAGCCGATGAAAAAAGGAAGCCATTCCCCGAGCACAAACCCCCAAAGAAAGGCAACAAGCCACCACTGAAGCACAAGCCGCCCCATGAGGGACACATTCTCGTAGAGGAGGTGGAAGAGGACTCTAAGAAGCCATTCCCTGAGCACAAGCCGCCCAAGAAAGGTGAGGAACCCAAGAAGGGAAAGGGAGAGAAGCCGCCACCAAAGCACAAGCCACCACATGAGGGACACATTCTCGTAGAGGAGGTTGAAGAGGACTCTAAGAAGCCATTCCCTAAGCACAAGCCGCCAAAGAAAGGCGAGGAGCCAAAGAAGGGAAAGGGAGAGAAGCCGCCCCCAAAGCACAAGCCACCCCACGAGGGACACATTTTCGTAGAGGAGGTGGAAGAGGATTCAAAGAAGCCGTTTCCTGAGCACAAGCCACCCAAAAAAGGTGAGGAGCTGAAGAAGGGCAAGGAAGAGAAGCCGCCCCACCACAAGTCACCGCATAAGCCCCCCACCGAGAACTAAGCGTGCGTTCTTCAATGAACATATATGCCGTGTGCTTATCACACGTTCAAATAAGAGATGTTCCTTAGAGTATCTGGTTCTTCCGCGTTAGCTGGTTGGATCTTTGTGTTACATGTAATATAGGATGTCTGAACTTTGCTCGGGCATTTCCTTTGACTTTCTCTACATTGATATATGCTGAGTACTTGCTGGCCGTGACTTTCTTTATTAAACTCCTGTTAGTGTCCTCTTATGCAATCTAACCTTGCCATGCTTGGGCATACTCCTAAATCCACAGACAACATAGATGCGAACTGAAATATGATTAACAGTTAACGAAAGACGTAAATACAAAGTTTATTTGCACCATACATTTGAGAAATTCAATCGGCAAGTGTTTATCAAAATGCTTAGATAGGACTTGCTTATTTAGAAAAGACACGGCAGATCTTCATCTAAGAAGGTTTACGAATTACACTTCAATTCTAAAGCTTGGTTTTTTTTTTTTTTTTTTTTTTGGTCATAAACAAGAAACTATATTGAATAGATGAATGGATAGTCCAACTAGTTCAATCTAGATCTTTTTTACCTGGTTTGGAGACTTTGGCCTCAGTTCTTTCGCAGATTTGGCGTGCTCGGAATGGTTTTATCTTCCGGCGAGAACGCCTTCGACCGTCTCGGGTGGCTGAGGCTACACTAGCTGATTCCCATGTAGCTCGTCTGACGGCTTCGTCGCTGACGAATAAGGGCCGCTCGTTATTGAGCAGGGGAACACTTTGGAAGCCTCCAGATCCAGGTACCTTGAAGATCAATGTAGATGGGTCGTATCAGCTTGGCTCGCGAGAAGGCACAATGGCATGCGTATGCAGAGATCATCACGGAAGACTTACCGATGGATTTTCAAAACATTTTCCTGCATCTTCTGCCCTTCAAGCCGAGATCCAAGCTGTGTCTTTCTCTCTCCAACATCTACAAAGCCATGGCTTATCAGACGCTTTGATCGTCCTTGAATCCGATAGCCTCTTGGTGGTTGAGATTCTCCAACATCGCCGCAAGCCGCCATGGGAAGCTCGGTCTCTCTTCTTCGAAGCCGCCTCCTTGCTCTCGAATTTCCCTAATCTCTCACTAGGGCACTACAGAAGGGAGGCCAATGTTGCTGCTGATTGGGCTGCAAAGGCCCATGATCGTTTTTCCTTTGTCCAATGTTGGGCTGTTTTTCCCCCCTTTTATTTGATAGATCTAATTTGCGCGGATGCTATAGCTGCCGGTTCTAAAGCTTGGTTTGATTATCAAAGATCTAAAAATTCTGATCAATTGCTTTGGATTCACTTTTGTGAGTACTATAAAGAATGAATACAATTTTCAACGTACTGATAGCGGTACATACATGAGATGATAACAATGGATGTATTAGAAACATTAATATTTTCTATTTGGATAACTTAACTACTTAAGAATATGTTAACAGAACCATATTATTCTAAATAGATAATTTCTACTTACCCACGACTAAAAGCTACACTGCACATCCCAACAGATTGATCTGATTTTACTATTCCTAGGTATGATAATTTGGCCGAACTGCTTTGGGAGAGATTTACCAAATGGCCCACTAATTCCTTCGTTTAGCATTAATCCTAGTCAAAATTTGATTTTTCCGTGTACCTAGTTATAAAGTTAAAATGTGCCATAGTTTATTTTGAAAGTTCTAACAAAGGTGGTCTATCTTTTAAATTCGGACTAGAATTAATTTCGCTTTTTTTTTCGATGACCAATTGCATAACGTCACTTTTATTCATACCGATTTGCTACTTCCACACAAAGCTTCTAAGACCAAATTACCCTCCTTACAAATACCCAAGCCCGCAAACTCTCTCACGAAGCCTATCCTCCATCTCCAGCAAATCCCATCTCTCCTTCAGCGTGCATCACCATCCTTCGCCATTAACCCCCTACCCCACCTTTATAAATCTTCAATCCCCAAATATATGTATATATATGATGAAATGAGATCTACAAGTTTGTTTTTTTTTTTTATTTTTATGGATGGTCATATTCGATCTATCGTATTGTTTCATTAAAAAAAGATAAATTTCACGTATTTCATGAAATGAGCAGGTTTATCATGTATATTAAAATTGACCATATGTTTGTAGGTGGTATGGTCCTACATCCTATCCATACAAACTCCTATGTGACTCCCCCAAGGTGACCGGTACTACCAATAGCTCAATCTCCCCTCAATTGCCGCATGGATTTGTAGCTCGATCTTGCACGCTATCTTTTAATGCCTTCTTTGGCCCTGTTTGGTTCGGCTTTGCAAATGGGCTTTGGGACTCTAAAGTCCCTTGGCCAAATGCAAATGCGTTTGGTTCATTTTTTTGGGCAACTTTGGCAAAATGCAATTGCATCTACAAAGGACTCTAAGGGCCTTTAGCCAATTGTAGGTCTGGAGGTGCTTTGAGAAGTTGCATCTTGGGAATGCAAATTTTCGGTCCTGTTCATCTTCTCCAAACCACTGTCGATTAGAGGCCAACGACCGCTGGCCAAGGGGTCGTGCGCGCCGGTGACACTTTGGCGACCGCCACTTGAGGGTCGCCCGACCCCAGCGACCGTCGTCGGACCTCAGGGGATGCCTGGGTCGCCTGACCCCGGCGACCGTTGCCTGAGGTCGCATGACCTCAGGCGACGCGACCCTAGGCGACGGCTACCTGGGGTCACACAACCTCAGGCAGCCATCACCTGGGTCACGTGACTTCAGGCGACTGTCAGTTAGGGTCGCCTGGGGTTGCGCGACCCAGGTGACAGCCGCTTGAGGTAGGGTGACCTCAAGCGACCGTTCGGGGGCTAGATCTGGCCATCCGGCCGCCATATCCGACGCTACGATCGCTAGATCCAGTGGTCCGATGGCTAGACTTAAAAAAAAATACAAATGTTTTTTTTCTTTTTTTAATTTAATAAAAGTCATTTACAAACGCAAATTTTATCAAACAATATTTTGGTCAAAGTTGTATCTCAATACAAATTTTACCAAATGATATTTGCATTTCGGAAAACCCCTTTACTCAAAGGTATTTGCATTTTGGCAAACGCATCCCCCAAAAGCTTAACCAAACAGGCCCTTTGTCGGGTACCTTGCCTAATTTGAGGTCACTATCCCAAATGACATGGGTAGTGACGTCATATTAAAACAATTTACTAATTTATATATGCTTTGTATTCAAGAAACAATCCCCAAAACTGTGGCCTGCGATGTTATAGTGAATAAACTCCTTCGTATCTCGCCCATGTGAGCATAAGTTTTTCCATGGAATTCACCTCGTCAAGGGAAAATGAACAGAGTTGCCCCTTACCAACTTCGGGTAAGACTAGCTAAAGCAGTTCATTATGCTCATAGGAGGTGCAACCTGTACGATGATTAAACAAAGTTGTTTACTCTCTCTATGCCATGTGATTTTCACTCGTAACATAAGAACATTGATATCGATCAAGTGGGCAAGTCTTAGGAATTTCTGAGATTTAAACATGAGAATTTTAGTAATTATGGTTATTGAAGAATTTCCATTACCCAAACACTATTGATCCCATGGTGTCGGTGAACTTGACACAAGCTCTTACTAGGTCTATCATTGAAGTGGCAAAACTTATTGACACCACACTTAAGATCGAAGATACGTGAAAATTCATTCACATGAGTTAGTTCTCTTCAAGCATACACATCATTTGTCCATACAATGATGCATTGCAATAAAAAAGTCATACATTTCATGCGTCGACATGAGCTTGATACAAACCCTTCATATGATGCATGGATCTGTCTTATGGTAAACAATTGGCATTGATCTATCATAAAAAACTCTTGCTCTCGTTATGTCAATGTACACACAAACTTTAGATCTATCATTTAAATAGGAAAATTTACCAGAACCACACTTTTGATTGATAATACGTAGAAAGTCATTCGCATATGTTAGTTATCTTTAAGCGTACACATCTTTCATCCATACCTACTACTCAAGGACATATTGATAAAAATTCCAAATACTTTCCACGCGTGGAAAGAAAATCATGGCCAAAAGAGAAAAGCAAAGGGTGCAACGGCACATCAATTTCTCTTATCCAGTGTGCTATGTGTTAGGTTGATTATCGTCCCCGATCTATTCAAGCTCACTTTGGAGCGTAGTCGTAAAGTTGGTTCTATTTTCATAGTTCAAACCGTTAAGATGCTCTTGTCCGGTTACTATAGCACAATCTATCTTCATATTTTGATACATTTATGATGATACAGACGATAGAGACGTAAAGTGTGATAAAATTTTGACAAATTGATTGAAATCGAAGACATACATTAGTCCATATAAAAAGAATGTGAACGTCACGTTGAATGTGAACATCGCGTTGAGGGTGTCTAGCACCCGTTGACTATCGGCTAATCCTTCACTTGATGTGAAAGCTTTCCCATCCCATGCAAATTAGGTAACTAATGGAGTACATACAAGTCTGTGCTTCTCGGCGACCTTAAAAACAATGTTCAAATGCAGCGGCTAGTCCTTCACCGAATGTGGAAGCGGTTTTGTCCTACACATACCAAGCAATCAATAGAGCGCATAGATCCGTGCTTCCAAGGACGACCCCAAAAAGGTACACGAATATGATTATTCAAACCCAAAAACTTAGCAAGCTTCTCACTAAAGCACCCATTTGGGGTTTTGATTTTCCTTTTTCAGTCACAAGGGTTTTGAATTTGGTAGTTCCTTTTTTAGACTACAATAACATTTTTAAAATGGACTATGTGATATAACTAGTATATACACCTAGAGGGGGGTGAATAGGTTTAAAAACAATTTATCGATATACGAAAGCAATACTAGGCAAACAATAGAACAGAAGTTCTTCAAGACAGATTATGATCAAAGTAAAAAGAGAGTAGGGAAGAGAAAATTGAACACATGATTTATAGTGGTTCAGCTTATTCCAATTCTACGTTCACTCTTCCTCACTGACAGCCTACCGGCTGGATTTCACTATAAACGAGAGAGATGTTACAGCAATGCTTTCTCTTGATTCCACAGTGTAGATACTCTACCACACTTCCTCAAGATATCTCAAAATATAGTCTCTCTTTTGCGTACAAGATTTCGCTCTGTAATAGACAAAGAACAAGAAGCTTCAGACTTTGAAATTCTTCTATTGCGCGCACTCCAAAACAACTCGAACATCTTCCTTATATACTCCTTTATGCCATCATACCCGTTGTCACTTACCAAAGGACTTCTTCCAATCTTTTCGTTGGATAGAATCAATTAGAAAGATTACTCGAGCTATTAAAGGAACATAACGATAGCCCATCAATCCTGCTCGCCCATACAATCAGGATTTCGGTTTCCATAAGTAGAACCTTCCAAGTATACTTTGCCAATCAATGGATCTTTAAAATCAATCTTGATGTTGACTAAAGTAATCCATTGTGTCATATTCAGCCAAGAGATATTCGTTAGATGACAAGATCAAATCCTTAACGAAATGCACAGTCCTGGATAGACCTTCTTCGACAACTACAAACTGTCAATGAGAATAGACTTTGAGTCTTGAGTCTGATAGTCCGAAGGTCTTCAGACTTTAAATGGTAGAGTCTGCAAGTCTTCAGACTTTAAATGATCGAGTCTCAAGACTTCAGACTTTAAATGGTAGAGTTTGCAAGTCTTCAGACTTTAAATGGTAGAGTCTGTAAGACTTCAGACTAGACTGATGGAAACGTTTTGTCGGCTTCGAAATATTCCGAAAGATTTCTCCAACAATCTCCCCCTTTTTGATGGTGACAAAACTTTCCTGCTGTAGATTTGAATATCTTTGACCAGCAAAACATTACTCAAACAAATATGGATATCTCATAAAGGTTAATGGCTTTATAAGTAACACTAGAATCTGCAACCACAGAAAATAGGTTAGTCTTGCATGAGAGTAAAGCCATTTATAAAATATCAATAGTTACTTGATGTAATCAGTCAAGTTCAAAACTCAAATTCAGTCCAGTTCACAACCATACTCAAAGTTAAACAAAGTCACCATCAAAACAAACACACTCAAAGATTAACTTCAAAGATTTCAAAAGCTCACATCCCTCCCCCTTTTTGTCATCGAAAAAAAAAAAAAAAGGTTTGAGATGGAATAGAGTCGGTTTGCTTGGGAATACGAACAAACTGGAAATCTCCCATTGTCTGGATGATGCCTTCTAGCTTTTTCAAATCTTCCTTCAGTTGAGCTACCTCTTCACTCTTAGCATTTGCTTGGACCTGAAGAGTATGGATCTGATCATTTAAAGAAACTGAAGAAGCTTGTCCTGCATTATGCAAATTCTGAATTTTGCTTCCCAGAGCATATATCTGACCCTGCATTTCCAAGAGAACATCAAGAATTCTGCGAAAATTTGCTGAATCATCAGTTTGCGTACTGGCGTTGGCACGATCAGATGGAGTAAAGGCAGACGATGGTACATCAGCATAGTCACGCGGATTTGGCGATGAAGCATCATGTCCCTCTTCAGGAAATTGAGAGGCATGAATGTCCTCTCGGATCTCGCTGGAGAGCGGCCGACTCCCTCACCGGCAGCAGGATATGAGGATGTTTCTCTATTCTCACCATCTCCCCCTGTTTCAATGCCTTTAGGTGGGGAAGAGTGATCCTCATGCTCTTCTTCCTCTAGACTTCCTCTTTCTTCTTCTTCTTCTTCAGACTATCCTTCCTCTACATCTCTTCCTTCAGATTCTCTCTCCTCTGCTCCTTTTTCTTCAGCTTCCTTCTCCTGTCGTTCCATTGATTCTGGAACAGAACGACTCAGATTTTTTAAAGCTAAAGCAGAGATGGTGATGTCATCCTCATCATCTTCATCCTCAAGGATGAGAGCTCTTCTCTTTTTGGATGAAGCAACCATGGGCTCCTTCCTTTTCCTTTTTGCTGCAGAAGAGGCTTGATGAGGTTTGGCAGGGGTTGTCTCCTTGAATTTCTCCAACTCATTGTCAAGTTCTTTCAGACGCATTTTGGACACCATTTTCAATCCTACCACCATTTGATCACACGATCGAACATAGAGAATATGTGGAGGTTGAATATTCAAATGTCCGAATAACTTCAACACAAGACTGGATAAGGAAGTTGACCCTTGTCCTTCACCACCGCTTTCCGTACATGTGGAATGTAATGGTATGAGGAAGATAAAACTTTCTCCCAAAGAAGGATGGCATACATTAGCTTTGCCTCCGAGTTAGAAACATCGTCTTTGAAGTAGATTTCGGTTTGAGGCAATTTATCACAATCTTGTGAAGCGAATGTTGAATGCACGCATCCTTGAGTAGGAAATCCTTCCCTCTCGTCTTTATGTCTTTAACAAGCTCCAACGTGGCACGAGCAATGGAGACATTGATAGGTTGATATCTTCCTCTCTCAACCCCAATCACATCAGCCAGCATATCTACATCCACCACAAAGTCTTTGTCTCGGACACTGAAAGAGATTCTATTCGTATCCAAGAAGCTAAGATTCGAATAGAAGCATGCAATTAATTCAGTATAGGCTTCTGAAGTATCGGAACAAAACTGTTCAAGTTGAAGAAGACAAAACTTTTCCCTCAACTTAATGTTCACTGCATCAAGGAAATCAAAATCCACACTCCTAGGGTTTATCACCCCATGTTTTAACAATTTGGAATAAAGATCCCTCTGTTCCTTCGATTGGAACAAGTCTGTTCTTTTTCCCCGATTTTTCGCCGCAACCCCCATTCTTGGTTGAAATTGGCTGTACAGTTTATCATCATCATTCCTATCTATCGGATTTTGTGTTCCAATCCGCGGATCACTAGGAATGTTTGCCGTGGCTTCTTCACCATTCCCTTAGGAGCAATTCCCAAATCCTCCATATTTCGCAAAAGATATACTCATTCCCATATCCCTTGTTCTTAAGAAACTCGTCTATGTAGTTCAATGGAGTACTGGTCCTCTTTAAAGAATAGTAAAGCTTATAAATAAAGGAGGGCTTTTGGGTCCTTACAGGATTAGCTTTTTCAATAACTTCTTCCTCTTCCCGATGCCCAACACCCTGTGGACTAGTTGGTGGAGAATGACGTTGCTGAGACTGTTGTGGGCTCAGTTGCTGACTGTGTAACTCATCTTCCTCGGTGAGATCGAAGTGAGTAGGCCCCTCACTCATTTGCCGTGGTCCCCTGTTTGCAATCCTCGAAGACTTCCTTGAAGACGACATCTTTCACAGTCTTGAAAGATTCCGAACTTGACTTTTCCCAATAAAGAATACAACTTTTTCGAAGATTAAACAAGTGAAGACGACAGAAAAGAAGATCGATGAATTTTTTAGGGTTTCTGAATGAAAGAGAAACTGACTATATATAGGTCGGTCGAAGGGAGGCATACCAATCGTTGCAAAGGAAAGTAAAAGATGCCCCTTTTAAAAATAACTTCCCCCTTTTTAAAATCGATAACTGCCTTTTTAAAAATATTAACCCCTTTTTGAAGGAGAGAAATTGCATTTTATAATGGAAATTGAAAGTAGCAAAAATCAATTATAGATAGATGATCGTACCTTTCCGAGATGAAATATAGCAGACAATAAAATAACTTATAGTTAGGAATCGTCTGAGTCTGAGAGTCATTAGACTTTAACTTCTTCAAGCTTAAGGATGTTGAGTCTGGAACTTATGATTTCAAATTGATTTTTCTCCAAAGGCTTTGTAAGTATATCCGCCAGTTGGTTCGTTGAGTCGACAAACCGAATCGAAATTTCTCCATTTTGAACATGATCTCTAATGAAGTGATGTCGAATCTCTATATGCTTCGCTCTTGAGTGAAGGATTAGATTTTTGGTAAGATTGATAGCACTAGTGTTGTCGCAGTTAATCTCTATGCATGAATCTTCAATTCCAAAGTCTCTTAGCTGTTGTTTTATCCACAAAATTTGTGAACAACAACTTCCAAGAGATATATACTCGCTTCGTTGTAGAAAGAGCTACCGTATTTTGCTTTCTTGAGAACCAAGACACTGTCCCCGCTTCCAAGTAGTTGACAAGTGCCTCAAGTGCTCTTTGTCAACTCTACAATCGGCTAGATCTCGCGTCTCGAGTATCCAAGAAGAGTAAAGTCTCCCCTTTTTGGATACCAAAGACCTATGCTTGAAGTTGAAGCAATGTATTTGATAATACGCTTTGCAGCACATAGATGAGATTCTTTAGGGTCTGCTTGAAATCTAGCACAAATGCAAACACCGAACGAATGTCGTCTAGACGCAGATAAGATAAATAAGTGAGCCAATGATACTCCCGTATAGCTTTTGATCAACTTTCTTTCCTCTTTCATCTTTGTCTATCTTCAAGGAACTTGACATCGGTATATCAGTCTTTTTGCAATTTTCCAGTCCAAATTTTTTGACAAGATCATTAGCATATTTTTCTTGATGAATAAAAGTCCCTTCCTTCCATTGTTTCACTTGAAGTCCAAGAAAGAAGGTTAGTTCACCCATCATGCTCATTTCAAATTCATCATGCATCGTCTTAGAGAATTTCTTGCACGAGACTTTGATTAGAGGATCCAAAAATAATATCATCAACATATATTTGAACAAGCAGAAAACTTTTGCTTTCCTTTTTGATAAACAAGGTAGTGTCTACTTTATCTTTGACAAAGCCATTTTGAATTAAAAACTTACTCAGCCTGTCGTACCAAGCTCGAGGTGCTTGCTTTAAACCATACAAGGCATTTTTCAGTCTAAATACTGAGTCTAGTCTCCTTAGGTCTTCAAACCCAGGTGGTTGTTCCACATAGACTTCCTCATGGATAAATCCGTTCAGGAAAGCACTCTTGACGTCCATTTGGAATAACCTGAAATCCTTATAACAAGCAAAAGCAAGTAATAATCGAATAGCTTCTAACCTTGCTACTGGTGCGTAAGTCTCGTCATGGTTTATCCCTTCTTCTTGCGTATATCCCTTGGCCACGAGTCTTGCTTTGTTTCTTATGACTTTTCCTTTCTCGTTTATCTTGTTCCTGAAAACCCACTTAGCTCCAATAATAGATTTACCTTTCGGTTTAGGAGTTAACTCCCAGACATCATTAATGCCGAATTGTCTGAGTTCTTCTTGCATAGCTTCAATTCAGCTTTCATCAGATAAAGCTTTTTCTATGCTTTTGGGTTCTATTTCAGAAATAAGAGCCACAAAGACTAGACTCTTCGCGCCTTTTGGATCTTGTGCGAATCCCTTCATTAATGTCGCCAATAATGAGATTTTTGGGATGACTTGACTTATGCTTCCGATTCTTGGTTGATTCGTCAAAGTTGATGATCACTTCCTTCATTTGAATCTTCAATAACCACTTGTTGCTGGTCTTTTTGAGTCTGAGCCGCTTCTTTAGACTTTGTAGAGTCTGAAGCTGGTTCAGATTCTTCAAGATGAGTCTAAATAGATTCATTTTGTGAAGAATCCTGGAATTTGACATTTATTGATTCCTCCACAGAATAAGTCTTATTGTTATAGACTCGTAGGCTTTGCTTGAGGTAGAATATCCAAGGAAGATACCTTCGTTTGATTTTTCTTCAAACTTGCCAACTCGATCATTTGCATTTTTCAAAATAAAGCATTTACATCCAAACACATGAAAATAAGAAACAATAGGTTTCTTTCCTTTGAATAATTCATAAGGGGTTTTTTCCAGAATAGGCCTTAGAAAAACTCTATTGATAATATAACATGCTGTTGAAACTGCTTCAGCCCAAAACCGTGAAGAGATGTTACTTTCAATCAAAAGAGTTCTAGCCATTTCTTGAAGCGATCTATTCTTTCTTTCCACAACTCCATTTTTTTCTGGAGTATATGGAGATGAGAACATATGTTGAAAACCAGATTCATCACAGAATTTTGTAAAATCTTGATTTTCAAATTCACCTCCATGGTCTGTTCTTATACTAGAGATAACATACCATGTTTCATTTTGAACCTTTTTAGCATACTTTTCAAAGTAAGAGAAAGTTTCAGACTTACTTGTTAGGAAATATACCCAAGTAAATCGTGAGTAGTCATCCACAATTACTAGGCAATATTTCTTACCTCCAACGCTCTGAGTTCTGGTTGGTCCAAACGGATCCATGTGCGTGCTGCAATACACGATTAGTGGAAACTTGATTTATTGGTTTAAAGGAATTTCTTACCTGTTTTCCCAATACGCATGGAGTACATAGATTGGTCTTTTGGTATGATAATTTGGGTAAACCTCGAACAAGCTTCTTTGCTGAAATTTTGGCTATCTCGTTTCTTCATATTGATGTGCCCAAGCTTTCGTGCCATAAGTTCGCTTCGTCTTGTAATGAGATTAGACATTTCGATTCATCCGGATTTACGTCCAAGAGGTAGATGTTTCCATGTCTTCGACCCATAAATGACTCGAGTAGTATCTTTACTTGGTTCCCGAACAAATTCCTTCTTGAAAGTTTATTTTGAAACCAAAGTATCACACAAATGACGATATTGAGCAGATTGTAGTTGAGTCCTTCCACTAGGGAAACATTGCTTATCATGAGGTTTCCAATTTTTACAGTTCCAAACCCCACAATTCTTCCTTTGATGTTTCCTCCAAATGAAACTTTTCCACAATTTGCTTGAACAAGTTTTATGAAGCATTTTGAATCTCCTATCATATGTCTTGAGCATCCACTATCCAGATACCATTTTACCCTTTTCTTGATAGTGACCTTCATTTAAAAAGAAACTCAAGTTTTCTTTGGTACCCATATTTTCTTGGGTCCATTGGTGTTAGTATGATATGTGGTTTTTGCCCATACTTTTTTAACAGGTTTCCAAACCATAGGATATTCTTTTTCAAAATGATTTGCACTGTTGCACCTTGAACATTTTAGAGCATTTCGACCTACTGGTTTCACAAAAACCTTTTTGAAACGATTGTTGTAAGCATCTCTTGTGGGTCTTTACTTAATTCTTTCTTTCACTTTAGGAAAATCAATTAGAGGAATGATTTCTACAGTCATTCCCAAACCAGATTTATTAAAATAACGTCTTTATGCTGAAAGAATTTTTTCAAGTTTCTTAGATCCTATTGAAAATCTTTTTGAGATATTTGATATGTCATTTTTTAAGAATTCATTTTCTTTTAAAAGATTTTCTTCACTTTCTTTAAGAGTCGAAACATTCTTGTCTAAACATTTCAACTTTTCTTTCAAAGTATTTTCCTGTTGTTTTAGTGCAGAATTTTCCTTTTTAAGTTCGGAAATCCTTTTAAGAGAAATCTTAAGACTAGAACACATCTCATCAATGTATTTAGAAACTTTAACAGGGATTTTAAAATTACTTACCTCAAACCCGCTATCTGAATCTGAGTCTGTCTCAAAATTTGAATCTGAATCCGATTGAGCCATCAGACATATATTGGCATAGTCATCATCACTTTCTTCACACTCTATATCGCTCCAGGTTTTTGCTTTAAGAGCCTTTCGATGCTTTTTAGCTTTTCCTTTCTTCTTCCTCAGAAGAGGACAGTTGGGTCTAATGTGTCCCTTTTTCTTACATTCAAAGTAGACTATGTCTTTGTTTGATTCATCATCCTCAACAGACTTAGTCTGATGCTTTTGAAAACTCTGTTTCTTTGGATTGAATCTTCTTCCTTTTCTGTTCAGCTTCTTGAATCTTCTTATCATGAGAGCAAGCTCCTCATCATCCATATCATCTTCGAATCTGTAACATCGAATCATCATTGGATTTTAATGCAATGGATTTCTTACCTTTTAGGATCTTCATCTTCATTGATTCGTTCCACTTCATAAGACTCAAGAGTTCCAACCAACTCATCGACGAGATAGTGGCATGATTCTTTGTGTCTCTCTTATTGAGGTCTTTATGTGATTCCAATCCTTGGAGAGTCCTCATAGTAGCTTGTTTACTTTCATGGGATCGAAATTGGTTGACCTTGATTTTCAAGACCATTCACGATTTCTGTAAAACGACTAAACATGTCGGTTATAGATTCTCCTGATTTCATTTTGAAGGCTTCGTATTGACCAAGGAGAATGTTGATTCTTGTCTCTTTCACTCGATCAGTTCCTTCATAAGTAATATGTAATCTATCCCAGACTTCTTTTGCTGTAACACAAGAAGATATTCTGTTATATTCAGTAGGTGACAAGGCATAATGTAAGGAATAAATTGCTTTTGAATCAAGAGCTTGTCTCTTGATTATCTCTTCCTGAGTCATTTCACTAGACTCAATAGTTACTTTTCCTCTTTCTGATTCAGATGCAGCTTTAGGAGTAATTCCTTTTTCTACAACATCCCATTCCAAAGGATCCTTCGATCTTAGGAATGCTTTCATCTTGTTTTTCCAGATGTTGTAATCCTTTCCATCAAAGTAAGGAGGTCTCGTATTGCTTTGCCTTTCCACTAGCCCTAGTGCTAACATACTAGCCATGGATCTTTAACTCTGAAGTAAAACACTTCAAACAAAGTGAGTACACAGGCTCTGATACCAATTGATATAACTAGTATATACACCTAGAGGGGGGTGAATAGGTTTAAAAACAATTTATCGATATACGAAAGCAATACTAGGCAAACAATAGAACACAAGTTCTTCAAGACAGATTATGATCAAAGTAAAAAGAGAGTAGGGAAGAGAAAATTGAACACAAGGTTTATAGTGGTTCAGCTTATTCCAAGCCTATGTCCACTCTTCCTCACCGACAGCCCTACCGGCTGGATTTCACTATAAACGAGAGAGATGTTACAGCAATGCTTTCTCTTGATTCCATAGTGTAGATACTCTACCACACTTCCTCAAGATATCTCAAAATATAGTCTCTCTTTTGCGTACAAGATTTCGCTCTATAATAGACAAAGAACAAGGAGCTTCAGACTTTGAAATTCTTCTATCGCGTGCACTCCGAAACAACTCGAACATCTTCCTTATATACTTCTTTATGCCATCATACCCGTTGGCACTTACCAAAGGAATTCTTCCAATCTTTCCGTTGGATAGAATCAATTAGAAAGATTACTCGAGCTATTAAAGAACATAACGATAGCCCATCAATCCTGCTCGCCCATACAATCAGGATTTCGGTTTCCATAAGTAGAACCTTCCGAGTATACTTCGCCAATCAACGGATCTCTAAAATCAATCTTGATGTTGACTAAAGTAATCCATTGTGTCATATCCAGCCAAGAGATATTCGTTAGACGACAAGATCAAATCCTTAACGAAACGCACAGTCCTAGATAGACCTTCTTCGACAACTACAAACTGTCAATGAGAATAGACTTTGAGTCTTGAGTCTGATAGTCCGAAGGTCTTCAGACTTTAAATGGTAGAGTCTGCAAGTCTTCAAACTTTAAATGGTCGAGTCTCAAGACTTCAGACTTTAAATGGTAGAGTCTGCAAGTCTTCAGACTTTAAATGGTAGAGTCTGTAAGACTTCAGACTAGACTGATGGAAACGTTTTGTCAGCTTCGAAATATTCCAGAAAGATTTCTCCAACACTATGCAGCCTTTTTATTTATTTTTTTACTAGAATGTACTCTTATTTTAATTGCTAATCGAAATCAGGGAAGCAGTGTCCCCATCTTCTGAAGCAATTGCAATTACATTGACCCATAGAATGTGCATCAGACTTTCTCGAGACGAAATTCATGAGGATTTTATTGAGGGGGGCATGACTTTGAAGTTAGGTATGGAAATATGAGCATAACACGTGGGGGAGGTAGGAAAGATTGCCATAGACAAAAGCCGAAAAGCTAATTTAAAGTTCTTCTGAAGTATTTAAAAGCATGCTATGTATTGAATTTTCCAATTAGGTCTTATGCGACGTGTAAAGGTTTCCCTTTGCTCTTAAAGTTCTCCTTGCGTGGCGTCACCGCTGATCTTAGCCATGGCAGCGACCCTAGGGGGATTCTTCAACATTGAATACGTGGAGAACATGAGGGGACCGGATGGACAAGATGATAATCGATTTTGGACTCTATATGATTTAACAAGCTGTGGTTCCATAACTTGGGCAAGCCTTAAAGATTTCTTTGATCTAATTATATTATCCTCCTTAATGGTTGGTTTCTTTAGGCAATCTAATTCAAGACTTACAAGGTGAATGACTAATTAAAAGGCCATCGTTTTGTTGGCATTTATTGAAAGTTATTGGTTAGAGAGATTATATAATCAAAATTTTACATATCTCACGTCTCTTTTTAAATTTTGTTGAATCATTGTCAACTTTCTATGTCTTTTTCAATATTCTATAATTCTCCTCGAAGTCAGTCTTAATCTCTAAAAGTTGAAGGAGATTTTTAATAGGAATCATGTTGATCCCAGATTTGCTTCTTTCTCTAACCATTTTTCGAAGAAGAAAATCAATTTCGAGTTTCAGGTCAGTGCCCGAACTAGAACTACTCTCATTTAGTGTTTCGACCCGAAACATTGATATTATCGACCCGATCAAAAGAAAATAAATTTGAATGGTTCGAATTTTTCCTTTTTATTTTTCCCTATCTGCCGCCGCAAACCAAAAGGCACGGCCTCAAACTGTCGGCACCATCGAGTCAAAAGAACTCCCGCGAATCAAGCTCACGCGACCAACGCGGGGTCTCCTTTCGGCTCCAATCGGCCCTCTCGGAACAGTTTCTTTCCAAGGATGGTCCAAAGAAAACAACAAAGATCAGCATCTAATTAAGGTTCCTGTACCCTTTCCCCTTGTCTGGAGGCCACCCTAATTAAGGTCACTTTCGCAGCTGAGATGGGCAGTGACGTCACATTTTAAACCTATTTACAAGTTAAATAACGCGAAACACATTTTCATTTAATACGAGGATGCTACCATTGAGTAGAGCCTTTTAAAAAGTCTAATCTAAAATATTAGAGTAATAGGTAGAGGGAAACTAAGTGTATATGAGATATTTCTACACTGAATTAGGAGTGACACATGTTTCAATATCATGCTTGACAACCCAACAAAAAAAATTGAAACTAATAAATGGAGCAAGATCGAATGCATTTGAAAAGTATATAAACTGCATTATCTAGCGATGTATGATATTTCAACATTAAATTAGAAGTGACATATGGATTTTAATTAACAGTTATTGGATGCACACACAAAATGGTTGAAAACCTGGCTCCGATATCATATTTGAAAGATTAATCCAATTTTTTTTAATGCTAATTAAACAGAAAAAACGTACAAAAAATATATAAATGTAATCATCTAGTGACGATAGATATTTTCAATGAGGGTTATGTCTATTTTTATTTTTTTTTAACTTGATCTTAACGATTTGTGCAGCTTGTAGCTTGTAGGATGTTCAAAGTCTTTCATGTCCGAAACTTTTTCTATTTTAAAGCCAATGTTGCAATGGGAAATGAAGAGAAGCACACCTCGCATGATGCACAGTATTTTTACGTACGAAAACAAACATATAATAATATGCACTATTAATTAATAAATTTAACTATTCTAGCTAACGAAAAATGAAAAATGTAAATATTCCCCGGGCGGAATGTGTGTACAGCGAATAAACCGGGGGAGCGATTCAAGAGTTTCGTGTGTATGCGGCGCGTGAAACCTCGTGAAAAGAAACAGACGCAGTTTTCAACTTACATGCTGTCGGTGCAAATATCAATTATCAAAGCAGTATTATTAGCGACATACGCATTTCCATCAGAAATATAAATACATCACTGCATTTATGATTATTTATGGCGATTTCAAATCAACTTTGCGAAAGCAAAAGTTACAACAGCAACTTTTGACTCAAATCCTTACAGCTAGAAGCATATCAATTGGTTTCACTCATGTTGATATATCAGCTTGAAATGTCTGATATGAGATTTTCTTCTGGCTCTCAATTCTCAACACAAACAAGAGTGTCTGTTGCAAACATACCCCCTCAATTGCCTCGTGTTGAAATCGATCCACTCGATATGAGTGGGTCGCTCAGAGATGCTAAACTCAAGTCTCGTTATCTCATCACCCATATATGTAAAGAACAAATAACTATCTTACTACATTCTAAAGATTAGGTCTAGCTAGTTACGTTGTTATTGAGGTATACATTCTAAAGGTCATGCAATCTTTCATACTGGTTGCTCAGCCAAATTCATCTCCTACCAATAAATTTTGATTTTCTTTGGAGTAGAGTTAATCTAGGAATGCTAAACATTTATGAAAATCCATTCACACATACTTGCGGGGGATTCGACCTCAATATAAAAAATAAAAAATAACTTGTGGGGTTGTAAATCATTCCTTATTTTTGCATTTCAAGATGACTTGATTGGTTAAGATATAAAATATATTCTACACCATACTCTAATAGTTTAAATTTTTAGAGAAAACGGTTGCATATATAATGTTCAGTTCATCCATTAATAGAACACAATGTTACCCATTGAATCATTAATTATCATAAGGACTATGAGAAAAATCACTTATAAATATTGATTTAAGAAAATCTGGGTAGACTTCATGTCAATGTATAGATCTCAACACTTACATATTGTGCTTTTTCATTTGCTGAAAGTGAACTAGACTTGTTATTGTAATGTTCAAATGACACGGATTGAGAAATACAGGAATGGTCGAGGAGATTCTTTATCCACAATTCATTGCATCCGCTTGATAAATTCACTTTATAAATCAATCTTAGCCTTTTCCTACGAGTTCTATCTTGCACCAAAATATTCTGTATATGCTGTGTTTCTAAGTTTAATCTTCTAAAATATGTGCATGCATGCAAAGACAAGTTAACAAAAGCACTGAAATATTCTATTATTCCTTAGCGGTGATATTCATTGTCTTCTGCGGAGCAAACAAGGGTCGCCATAGATCAATCTCGAGCGAGAGGCTAAGCCAAATTGTCAAACTTTTCAACTCGTTTTGGCCCCATCAATCAAAGCATTCACAAGCAAAATCTTGACTCTCACACTCTCTAAGTCCAAATTTCAAAGACCAATCAGTCCAAACCAAGAATGACATGTGGGCTGACATCGTTGGCGCAAAGCAGTTCTAGAAATACAACCCAATCTCCCTCCACTTCACTTCACTTCACTCTTCACTACCCAAAGCTAGCAAAGAGAGAACCATGTCTCTCAAGTATTTACTAGCGTTATTCCTAGGCCTGGTGCTCCTCACCACCACCATTGCGGAGGAGCTTGACCGCGGCCACCTCCCATTCAAGAAGGAAAGGTTGCCAAAGGAGCACAAGCCGCCCCACAAGCACCACCCTGGCAGTGGCCGCCTCCTCTTGGAGTACGCTGAGGAAGATGCACACAAGCCGTTCCCCAAGCACAAGCCTCCACATCACCACCACCCTCACGGCCACATCCTCACCGAGGACGTAGTTGAGGAGGACCACAAGCCGTTCCCCGAGCACAAGCCGCCCAAGAAGGAGGACAAGCCACCAAGGGGTAAGGGTGAGAAGCCGCCGATGGAGCACAAACCACCATTCGAGCACCACCTAGAGCCGAAGCCAAAGGGCTCTCCTTTCCACGACAAGCCACCCAAGAAAGAGGACAAGCCACCAAAGGGTAAGGGCGAGAAGCCGCCGATGGAGCACAAGCCCCCGTTTGAGCATCCCCCGGAGAAGAAGCCAAAGGGTCCTCCTTTCCCCCACAAGCCACCCCACAAGCCTCCTCACAAGCCTCCCACTGAGAAGTGAAGAAGCTGCCTTGTCTCTCTTGATGGGTTCTATGAGTCTGTCCATAAGGACTTAAATAAAGTGCTCTTTCACGTACTTTAAATTATAATCTTCAATGTTTTTTAGAGGCCAATACAGCTCATGCCGGTGGTTTCATCTCGTATTATCACTTTGTAATTTTCATTGGTCAGTGCTTATCTACTATGCTTGAGCTGTAAACTTCCATTTTTCCTTGCCATTATGGGAAAAGAATAGACGGGTTTCAGGGAATCGTACCTCAAGTTCTAAAAACCGAGATTCCTCTAAGTAATACTTGTATATCCATGCCACTCGAAAATGTAATCACACACTCGGATTAACACCCTTCTGTTCACCAATGCCCCTTCCTCTCACCAAACATTTGCTTGTTTCAAATTTTCTGAGAATCTTCTCTCTTTGGCCTTGGCAACAATACACACACGAGCACTCTGTTCCTTTATTTTTTATTTTTTTCGGTCAAGCTCCAACCATCACAACAACGCACGAGCACTCCCTCTCCGCCAGGGAAAAATGCTCTACATGCATTTTGTGCCAAAGAGAAGTTTTCCTCTTGTTAACTGGTCCCTCCAGGGAACTTTGAAAGATTCTGGGTTGGGTTTGTATCAAGCCCATTATAGGCTAAAAGCCCAACAAGAACTAAGTCCTATATAAGAGAAGACAGGTTTATAAAACATGTGTACAATGTTAGTTTATAAAGTGATGTGATAGATCCTAACAGAGTATTTAAATTAATGAAGTATATTCAAGTATAGAAGTTCACCCCAATAACTTTTAAACTTAGGTATATTGTGTCCATCTACATAGCACAATGTGAGTTTTTAAAACATTTATTATGTATATACATATATGTATTTATTTTCTCATTTCTTGTTACATGCAAGTTGTGCCGTACACATGCGAACAAGCAAGTCTTTAGACAATTAGCTTGAGAGTTAACCTCGATGAGAGCAAATACACGAACAATAACAATTAGAGAAAGTAGACCTAATTATGGACATGAAGGACCACGGGCCCGTCTTGGTCGTATGGGCCCCGAGGGCACTTTTAATTGGGATTGGCCAAGACTATTTAATTATGAGAAAAAGGCCTGGCTAGATTAGGCTAGTGGCAGTTTGGCCAAAACCGAACATTTTACACATGAAATTATGGTTATGGGTGGACCTGGGCAACTATATATTAGGCCTAACCTAAAGGCGCAGCTAAGTTTGATCACCTCTTAAAAGAAGAGTAAAAAACTTGAACTCTTTCTCTATTGTCCCTTTTCTCGATTTTTCCCCTAAAGTTAACTAATTTTCTAAATGTTCCCAAAACATTGACACCTAATCTGGCTGTAGCATTATTCTTTCTCTCATCCAATGACCAAGTGGTTCACAACCGCCCCTCAAAAAGTAGATATGTTGCTCTTTTATTTTGCCAAGAAATGGGGAGTTAATTGGTCAACGTACAATAACAAGTTAATTGCAATGTGATTGAAACCGGGAACAAGTTATTACGTTGGTGAATTTTAGTTGCTGATTTTTGTTTTGATGAACGAAAAACAATGACGTGAGCATAGATTATATGCAAAAGAAGGTGAGGCCCATAAACCTAACCGTGAAAACGGACCTTGACGATATGAAGAATGAGCCAAGAAGGGCCAATGGGCCTTTTAATGAGCCTCAAATTGTGGCGCCAAGATTTCAAGGCCATGATAAGTTAAATTATAGTTTGTTACGTAGAGGACCATGTATGAGAGGAGATGGGTTTTGAAAAAATGTAATGGAAATATTTAAGAGTACTACTAAAAAAATTCTTTAACATACTAAAATTCAAAATGTGTGAAATACTTAACTATGACAACTAAATCCTAGATAGAAATAAAAAAATATATATATAAAATAGAAGAAATGGGGTCATTGTTTTGCAATTGAATAATTGAGAGCAATTTTATCTTTTAGTATAAATAGGGTGAATTTAGTCATATAAGGGGTGAAAATAGCGCCGCCTTTTTAAAAACTGTAAAAATGAGGAAAAAAATGGGCCTTTTTGTGTATATTTCAAGAGAAGGAAAGAACATAAGTCAAATTAAGAAAAAAAGGGTTTCCACGCACAATCTGGAAAAAAGTTTGGCATTACTCATTTCTGTGTCTTTAAACTTTAGTTTCTGGCCTTATCCTCACTTGGGGGATTTTGAAAATTGAATCTATGGATATTTAAAGGTGGATGGGCAACATACAAATTGGGAGCGGCTATTCGATTAAAAAAATGTTACAAGTCGGGGAAATGGAAAAATGGAATTGTGTTAGGAGCGATGAAGCGTGAAAGCCAGAAGTGGGTCTCTATCGATCAAATTAAATTCCGTCACGAAGATAAAGGTTTTTTTAGGTTAATAATATAGAAGATTCTAGACTGGTACCATTAAGTACATTTACCCCAATTTATTGTGGTACCGTTGTTTCAATTTTACCCTTTATAACAACCCTGTTTAATTTAGGCGTCAAATGTCTTATGTGATTATATGATAAATCCATACATGATAACTTAGATGTGAATTTTACCACATGAAGCATTCTAAAAAAATTCCTATTTGCCCTGACCCATCTTCTTTCTCTAACTCATCTACTTCTTCCCGTAAGACCCCGGCTTCCACGCCTCGCCTTCCTCGGGTGGTGCTCTCACCGGTTAAAACGTTTGATCTTACAAAGAAAAAAGAGGTACAATTAGGTTATTGCTAATGCTCATTCTATGTCATTGGGGTCATTTGAACTCTGTGAGGATTTTGATATATTATATTTTCTTCTAATCTTGACTATTGGAGTTTGTAACTTAGTGGGCGCCATTAGTGCAATAGGTAAACTTTTACTCTTTGTGTGTATTGTTAAGATTCGGGTGAGGTCACTTCAGTCAGGCGACTAGCCAGAGGAAGAATAAAGAGGAAAAAAGATAGAAAAAAAAAGCAAAAAAAGAGAAAAGGAATTACAAAAATTCAAAACAATATTAAGTTGTTATTAAAATTTGTTTATGTCATATCAGCTGTGTCACTACAGTGCTAGTTATGCTACATTAACAGTTGGCTAAATTTCACTAAATGGACTGAATTAGCACAAATATAAAATACTTAGAATTTAACTAGCCAAAAAAAGTTTACAATTGAATTAACATAATTACAATACATTTAAGACCTTTTTTTTTTTTTTTTACCTTTTTTTTTTGTAATTCTTCCTTTTTTTCCTTGTTTGTCAAATGGGTAATTTTTGTATAGTACAAGAAGAGTCT
This sequence comes from Eucalyptus microcorys, assembly GCA_014182515.1. NCBI lineage: Eukaryota > Viridiplantae > Streptophyta > Magnoliopsida > Myrtales > Myrtaceae > Eucalyptus > Eucalyptus microcorys. The sequence continues at coordinate 30,647,371 of CM024569.1, forward strand.
TAAAGCTTCACAGAAGTATGAGGTGCGTACCAAAGTAACCTAAAGTGAGTCAATTGCTTATGTAGTCAATGGAAAATAAATTTCTAGAGGAAGCTTCATACTAGAATGATGATTATTGAGAAAAGGAAAATTGGGTTGAACCCCATATGTTGGATCAGACCTTTTTATCTTGACGTTGGATTTGCTTCTACTTTTTAGTAAACCATCATAGGGGTTCAAACTCGTGCACTGCAAATATAATGTGGCAACAAGCACCGTGTACACACATGGGCTGTTCCCGAAAAGGAAGCATATGAACCAAACTAAATTGTCCGTCTTGATCGAATATAGGCTATGCATGCTACAAAAAAGATATAAAATTTACACATGCAAATTACACCTGCTTTAGACTATTTTGACACATTATGATTTTAGGTACAATTTGGTTATATATATATATATATATATCATTTTAGGGTTGGTTATATTACAATTACACTTAGAATGCAAAAATAAAACTTGACAAAATTTTGTATCTGTCGAATTTTCGGTGCTTTGTCATCAAATATGTTCTAATAAATTTAAAAAGAGAAAAAAAGAAAAAGAAAAAAAGGTCGTCATCATTCTCCAAGTTGTCCATGATGTTCCATGGAAAACCTTCATGCAAATATCTCAATCGGTAACTTAAAAGACCATTGTCTAACCTTAACTCTCTCTCTCTCAACTCTACCATTGCCCCAATTCTTTCTTAGACACGCCACGTCTACAGTAGTGTAGGCTCCTAACTCTCTTTAAGGTCAATGGACTAGTCGCATTTGCTTTTTATTCAAGGAACTTTTTATTCAACTGCGTCCTTAAATAAAAAGCAAGAATAAAAACCAATCAGGGGTTTAGGTTTTGCAGTATCACGATCACATCTCCCTATCCCTATCGGCCGAAGATGCTACAGGCATATCCGTGATTGTTGGTCGCCATTTCACTGTGGGAAAACAAGAATATCAGATGGGTATTCGCGGGCTTCATCTCAAACTTTCAACTGTGATCTCAGATAATATTTGAAGCGACGTTTTGTGTTGTGAATTGGGAAATCCCTTCCCACACGAATGGTGATATTAGATGAGAGTACCGTTGACTTCGAGAATGTGAAAATCGCTTGAGAGAGATGGTTCAGCATGTCTTCAATTAGTTGAGGTTGATCTTTTGCCATATGAACCGACAATCATGCATTGATACATCCTATAATTCCAAAACAGGCTTTGGTTGTATGACAATTTTTGGGTTGTTGTGAACTACAAATTTTTAAAAGAGTATATCCCATAATAATTTATAATTATTTGTTATTTGATTTTTTGTGGTTCAAAAAGACTGTTATTTTCATAGTAGATTAAACATTGTCACTCAATCGTTTATTTTCCAGAACCTTTATTCCTTAAATTCAATGTAACATGTAAACATCAACCTAGAAATATAGTTAAGGTTTTTGAGAGGAAAATTTAATTGTATAGGTAATTTACCATAACTAAAACTGTTATTAGGAAAAGCAAAAATATTATTCTTTCTTTTCTTACATCAAAAGAGATCAGAAGTAATAAATATGGTGTGCTTGTGGTTTGGTTCATTTTGGTTTGAAGATCACTTTTAACCCACAATTCAGTTAATTGGTTTGGAAAGAAACTCAATCAAAGTCGAGATTATACTAATGAAATCATAGCACAAACGAATTGATGGCTTCATCTTATAATAATTTCATTTCGTGTATATTAAGCCCACACTTAGATAAGAAGCTTAAACATCAACTAAGAATGTCTAATTATGTATTTGATAAATGCTAACCAAAGGTTGTTATTGAGTCGAGTTGTGTCAACACCATTATATACTCAAAGCCTAACTCAACCCAAACATCTGAGGCTTGACACTTGACTCGTACTCTATTGGGATTTACGTCTCAAGCTCAAGCTCAACTGGAATAAATCTTCAGCAACCCCGAGCCCGACTCGACTATATTCACTCCATTAGTCAATAAATTTTCCTCGAAACTCAAATTAAACTCAAGCTTGAGGTCAAACTCTTAAAATACACTCATAAAAAAACTTACAATATAAATCAATTTTGTCCATATATTTGTTAATGTTGTAAAAGCTAGAAAGAGCACCTAGAGGGGGTGAATAGGTGCTAAAACAAATTTTGCAATGTAAAGACAACAATTTTACTTTTGAACCGACTCTGTTCAGCAATAGAATATGAAACGGAAATTAGACTTTAATAAAGAAGTATTGTTACGATCAAAGTAAATGGCTTAGGGAAGAGAATAAGAACACAAGGTTTATAGTGGTTCGGCTTAATCCAAGCCTACGTCCACTCTCTCGTACTAACAGCCCACCAGCTGGATTCCACTAAGAATCAAAGAGATGTTACAATCTAGCTCTTCCTTGATTCCACAGTGTAGAGATTCTGCTACACTTCCTCAAGGTCACACAAAAGTATAAAATCTCCTTTGAGTACAAGTTTTCGCTCAACAATTGACTAAGAACAAGGAGCTTCAAACTTTGGAATTCTTCTATCGCGCACCACCTCAAAAAACTGGAACATCTTCCTTATATACTCCTTCATGCCTTCACGCCTGTTGGCACTTACCAAAGAAGTTCTTCCAATCTACCCGTTGGATAGAATCAATTAAGGAGATTTCGAGTTATTTGAGGAATATGACGATAGCCCACCAATCCTATTCGCCCATACAATCAGGATCTAGGTTTCCATAAGTAGAACCTTTCTAGTATACTTCGCCAATCAACCGATCCAATATCCCTAAATTAATCTTTAATTTGAATAAAGGACCGTCAAGATATTTCCAGCCAAGTGATTTTCTTCAGTCGATAGAATCCAATCCTTAAAAGCTTAGATCTGGATAAGTCTTCTTCGACGGTCTAGATACTGTCAATGAGGATAGACTCTGAATCTTGAGTCTGGCAATCCTACGGTCTTCAGACTTTGATGACATAGTCTGCAAGTCTTCAGACTAAACTGATGGAAACGTTTTGTCAGCTTCAAAACACACAAGGAAGTTTTCTCCAACAATCTCCCCCTTTTTGATGGTGACAAAACTTTCCTGTAATTTGAATAGTTTTGACCTGCAAAATAAAACTCAAGCACACATGGATATCTCAGAAAGATAATTGACTTAGTAAAGACAGCATTGAATCTGCATCCACAGAAAAAGATTAGTCCTGTAAACTAACAACTATCTTGTCATGAAATACCAATAGTACTTAAAGTAACCAAACAATCCAAATCTAGTCAACCGCACAACCAAAAAGTCAGACAAAGTCAAGTCAAGTCAAATCTGCATAAACAACTCCCCCTTTTTGTCAACAGCAAAAAGTGGGAATCGGAAAAAGATTGAAAGGAGTATGAGTTAAGGCTGCTTGGGAAGGCGAACAAGCTCAAATTCCATCATTGAGTGCACTGTCTGTTCAAGCTTGTGGAAACTCTGCTTCAACGCCTGAAATTCTTCACCCTCCACAGAAGACTTAACTTGATTTCTGAGCGAGTCCATCTATTCATGAAGAGATGTTGAAGTGGCCTTAACAGCATTTTTGAGATCCAGCATCTCAAAACTCATAGCATATTGCTGACTTCGCACATCCAAAAGAACTTCCAGCAGTCTTGAAAAGTCTGATGTTTGAGCAGTTTAATCGCTTGGACCGGCAAAGTGAAACTCAGGAAAGTTGGGAAAAGATGGAGTCTCAGTGGGAGGTCGATCTCTGGATAATGAGAGGCATGCACTTCTTCTGGGTTTGCTGCAGATCGACTTACATCACTAGCAAGTAAAGGTGAAAAAAATACCTTTTTGTCCATCAGCTCCCCCTATTTTGATGCCTTCAGGAGAAGTAGGTAAAGCTTTCTCAGCTTCAGAGTGATGCACTCCAGTAGACTCTTCTTCTCTTATCCTAGAATGACTAGACAGAGAGATAGTCAAGGTTGGCTCGATAGAGTCTTGAGTACGCTGATCTCATTCATTCTCTGCTTCTTCTCCTTCTTCTTCCCTTCCTTCTCCAGTCTCTTCCATATCTTCCTCTTCTTCCCCGTCTTCTCATTCTTCTTCTTCCTCTTCTTCTCTTCCTTCTTCTTCTCCATCCTCTGTTTCCCTCTGTTCTTCTTCATTCTCTGATTCTTCTCTCTCTCTTTCCTCTTTTGACTCTTCTCTTCTCTCAGGAAAGCTGACAAAGGTCTTCAGATTTTCCAAGGTAGAAATGGTAAGCCCATCCTCATTGTCTTCATTTTCTAGAACGTGAGCTCTTTTCTTCTTTACAGGAGTAATCATGGGCTCCTTACCTTTCCTTTTAGCTGCAGCAAGTCTTGCTTTGCTTTGAGAGGAGACTTCTCCTTCATTCACTCTAGCACTTTGTTCAGCTTTTTTAAGTGCATCTTTGACACCATTTTGAACCCAATTACCATCAGAGTGATGGCTTTCAGACTCAATGGTGTAGAGATATGAATTTTGAAGTGCCTAAAGAGTCGAGTGATAAGAGCAGAATAAGGAAGCTGTCCCTTATCATTAGTCACAGTGCGGAACATGTGAAACAGAATGGTGTGAGGCAGAGAGAATCTAAAACCAGTATTGATTGCACACATTAGTTTTGCTTTAGAACGAGAAACATCAGTCTTGGATGTCGATTTGGGGCGAATGCAATTTATCACGATTTTGTGCAAGAGAATATTTGAAGCACTCATCCTCAAATAAGAAAGCTTTCCTTCAACATCCCTATCTTTTACCAAAGACAGAATAGCATGAGCAATGGACACATAATCGGTTGAAAACTCGTTTTTTCCACCCCGATTATGTCAGTCAAAATGTCTGTGTTCACCAAAAATTCCCTGTCCTTCACAGTGAAGATAAAATTGTGTGCATCCAAAAAGGATAGATTCGAATAAAAATAAGCAGTCAGTTCTGAAAATCCAGCAGTAGAATCAGAACAGAACTTCTCCAATTGCAAAAGTGCAAACTTTTCTCTCAGATTGATTTTGATCGAGTCTAGGAAATCAAAATCAACAGTCCTAGGATTTATCACCCCTCTCTTCAAAAGACTTGCATAAACATTTTTATGATCCTTTGATCTAAAAAGATTTGAACCAGCAGTAATGTTTGCAGCCACCCCAGCCTTAGGTTGAAAATGAGAATACAACCGTTCATCATCATCCAGAGATTGTGGTTGATTCGTAGTGCTATAGTGTGGGTCACTGGGAATGTTCTGAAATGCTTTCTCAGCCGATCCTTTTCCACAACTCCTAGCCTTTCCAAATCTCTTTAAAACAAGGTTTCATTCCTGAATCCCCTATCTTTTAAGAACTCATCAATTAATGACAATGGCGTACCTCCTTTCTTCAGATTGGAGTGGAGTTTGTAGGCATTTTTTGGAGTTAGAGTTCTTACAGGATTAACTCCTTCTATTACTTCTTCGGCTGTTTGATCCGAGGTAGGTTGTCGTTGCTGACTTGGACGCAAGGGAGATTCCTTTTCTTCAGTTAAGTCAAAGTGAGTAGGACCCTCAGGCATGCGGCCTGGTCCCCGGCTTGCAATCCTTGACAACTTTCTTGAAGACATTGCCACTCCAATGAAGAGAATCACAAGCTTGCTCGAAAAGATGAAAACTTTCGAACGGATCGAGAGTAAAAGTGAAAGAGAGTAGGAGTAAAGTATTCTAGGGTTTTGGTGTAGAAATGAGGAAGACGACACAGGGGTATATAAAGAAAGTGAAGCGGGGTAAACGAAGCGTCGTAAAAGGAAAATAAAAGGATGACTTTTTGAAAAAAAACTTCCTTTTATAGTTTTAACTGAATTCCTTTTTAAAATCGATAACGGCCTTTTTGAAATAAAGGGTATTTTAAGATAAATCAATCAACCAATCAGATAAAAGATGATTGTACCTTTGCAAATTTGAAAAATTAGAATAATTTACAGATGGGGCTTGAGGTCTTCTGAGTGTTGGCATTGAAAGACTTTTAACTTTGAGTCTTGAGAGTGTCAGACTTTACTAAGCAAGAGATATGATATTAAGTCTGGTACGAATAGACTCAAACTGATTTTTCTCCAGAGGCTTTGTAAATATATCCACAAGTTGATTCTTAGAGTCAATGAACTGGATCTTCACTTCTCCATTCTGAACGTGATTTCTAATAAAATAATGTCGAATTTCAATGTGCTTTGCTCTTGTGTGGAGAATAGGATTCTTGGAGAGATTTATTGTGCTGGTGTTGTCACATTTTATCTTAGTGCATGAATCTTCAATTCCAAAGTCTCTTAGTTGCTGTTTTATCCACAGAATTTGTGAACAACAACTTCCAAGAGCCACATACTCTACTTCTATTGTAGATAGAGCTACAGTGCTTTGCTTCCTTGAAAACCATGATACTGTCTTGTTCCCAAGCAATTGACATGTACCTGAAGTGCTCTTTCTATCAACTCTGCATCCTACTAGGTCTGCGTCTGAATACCCAAGAAGAGTAAAGTCTCATTCTTTAGGATACCAGAGACCTAAACTTGATGTAGATGCAACATATTTGATGATGCGTTTTACAACACTTAAATGAGATTCTTTGGGATCTGATTGAAATCTGGCACAAATATAAACACTAAACAAAATATCAGGTCTAGAGGCAGTGAGATAAAGAAGTGAATCAATAATACTCCTGTAAAGTTTCTGGTCAATTTTCTTTCCTCCTTCATCTTTATCCAGTTTTAAAGAGCTAGACATTGGAACTTCAACCTTTTTGCAATTTTCTAAACCGAACTTTTTAACAAGTTCTTTAGCGTATTTCTCTTGGTAAATGAAAATTCCTTCCTGCAATTGTTTCACTTGTAGTCCAAGAAAGAATGATAATTCACCCATCATGCTCATTTCGAATTCGTCCTGCATAGTCTTAGAAAATTTCTTGCAAAGACTTTCGTTAGAAGAGCCAAAGATTATATTATCAACATAAATTTGAACAAGTAAAAAATTCTTACCTTCTCTTCTGATAAACAGGGTTGTATCTACTTTTCCTTTAGTAAAGCCGTTTTGAATTAGGAAATTACTTAACCTGTCGTACCAAGCTCGAGGTGTTTGCTTCAAACCGTACAGCGCATTTTTTAGTCTGAATACAGAGTCTGGTCTCCTTGGGTCTTCAAAACCAGGAGGTTGTTCCACATAGACTTCCTCTTGGATAAATCAATTTAGGAATGCACTTTTGACGTCCATTTGGAATAACCTGAAATTCTTATAACAACCAAAAGCAAATAATAGTCTAATTGCTTCTAACCTTGCTACTGGTGCGTAGGTCTCATCATAGTCTATCCCCTTTTCTTGCGTATATCCTTTGGCCATGAGTCTTGCTTTGTTTCTTACGACTTTTCTTTTTTCATTCATCTTGTTCCTGAAAACCCATTTAGCTCCAATAATGGTCTTACCTTTTGGTTTAGGAGTTAATTCCTAGACATCATTGATACTGAATTGCCTGAGTTCTTCTTGCATGGCTTCAATCCAGCTTTCATTAGCTAAAGCTTCTTCTATGCTCTTGGGTTCTATTTCAGAAATAAGAGCCACAGTACTAGACTCTTCATGCCTTTTAGATCTTGTACGAATTCCCTCATTAATGTCACCAATAATGAGATCTTTAGGATGACTAGACTTGTGCTTCCAGTTGCTGGTTGATTTGTTAGACTGTTGATCATTTTCTTCATTTGATTCTTCAACGATTATTTGTTGCTGGTCTTCTGAAGTCTGAGCTACTATTGTAGATTTAGACTTTGTAGAGTCTCCAATGCTTTGAGTTCTACTTTCCCAATACACATGGTGTACATAGGTCAAACTTTTGGTATGTCAAATTAGGTAGTCCTCGAACAAGCTTCTTTGTAGAGATCTTGGCTATTTGCTTCATGTTGATGTGTCCAAGCTTTCTGTGCCATAGATTTGCTTCCTCTTGAATTGAGATTAGACATTGGAATAGATATTCCCATGTCTTCACCCTGTAAAAGTTTGAGAGGAGTCTTTACTGGTTCCTAAACATATTCATTCTTGAAAGTTGATTTTGAAACCGGTGTCGCACAGCTGACTTAATACTTAGCATATTGTAGTTGAGTCCTTTTACTAAGGAAACGTTACTGATAGTGAGACTTCCAATCTTTACGGTTCCGTATCCCACAATTTTTCCTTTGCTATTTTCTCTAAAAGAAACTTTTCCACCATTAACTTGCACAAGCTTTATAAAGCAGTTTGAGTTTCCTGTCATATGTCTTGAGCATCCACTATCTAAGTATCATTTCACCTTTTTCTTGATAGTGACCTGCATTTAAAAAAAAAACTCAAGCTTTCTTTGGTACCCATATTTTCTTGGGTCCAGCAGAGTTAGTGGTATAAGCAGTCTTTACCCAATCCTTCTTAATAGGCTTCCAAACTATAGGACATTCTTTCTCAAAATGTTCCGAGCTGTTACACTTAGAACATTTAAGAGCACTGCGGCCTTCAGGTTTTATAAAAAAAATTTGGAAATGACTTTTGTAAGAATCTTTTGTAGGTTTTGTTTAATTTTTTCCTTTACCTTAGGAAAATCAATTAAGGAAATGGTTTCAGCAGTCATTCCCAAACTTGATTTGTTCAAGTAAGGTCTTTGTGCAGAAAATTTTTTATCCAGTTTCTTAGATCCTATCGAAAACCTTTTAGAAATGCTTGAGATATCATTTTTTAAGAATTCATTTTCTTTTGAAAGATTATTTGCATTTTCTTTTAAAGTAGTAACAGTTTTGTCTAAACTTTCGACCTTTCTTTCCAAACAATTTCCTGTTGCTTTAGTGCAGAATTTTCCATTTTAAGTTCGGAAATCCTTTTCAGAGAGGTTTTGAGACTGAGACACAATTCATCAATGTATTTAGAAACTTTAGTAGGAATCTTTGAATTACTTACCTCGATTTCATTGTCTGTGTCTGAATCTGAGTCCGAGTCTAAGTCTGAGTCTGAATGTGCCATGAGACAGATATTGGCATAATCATCATCACTTTCCTCACATTCAATATCACTCCAGGTTTCTGCTTTAAGTACTTTTCGATATTTCTCACTTTTTCCTTTCTTTTTCTTCAGCAGAGGACAGTTGGGTCTGATGTGTCCTTTTTTCTTGCATTCAAAGCAGACTACATCCTTGTTGGATTCATCATCCTCAACTGATTTATTTTGTAATTTTTGAGAACTTTGTTTCCTTAGATTGAATCTTCTCCCCTTTTTGTTCAGCTTTCTGAACCTTCTTATCATGAGAGCAAGCTCTTCATCATTCATATCGTCTTCAGAATCTGTGACATTAGAATCATCATTAGATTTTAAAGCAATGGATTTCTTACCTTTAGGATCTTCATCTTCATTGATTTGCTCCACTTCATAAGACTGAAGAGTCCCAACCAATTCGTCAACAGAGAGTGGTATGTTTCTTTGTGTCTCTCTTATCGAGGTCTTTATGTGATTCCAATCTTTGGATAGTCCACGTAATAACTTATTAACCTTTATAGGTCCAGAGATTGGTTGACCTTGATACTCAAGACCATTCACAATTTCTGTAAAACGACTAAATATGTTAGTGACAGATTCTCCTGGTTTCATTTTGAATGCTTCATATTGACCGAGCAGAATGTTGATTCTGGTTTCTTTCACTCGATTAGTTCCTTCATAGGTGATGTGTAATCTATCCCAGACTTCTTTAGCTATTTCACAAAAAGATATTCTGTTATATTCAGTAGGAGATAATGCACAATATAAGGAATAAATTGTTTTTGCATCAAGAGCTTGTCTCTTGGTTATCTCTTCTTGAGTCATTTCACTAGACTCAACAGCTTCTTTTCCTCTTTCTGAGACTGTTGCAGCTTTAGGAGTGATTCCTTTGTCTACCACGTCCCATTCCAGAGGATACTTTGATCTTAGGAATGCTTTCATCTTGTTTTTCCATACGTTGTATTCCTTTTCATCAAAATACGGTGGTCTGGTATTACTTTGCCCTTCAACGAGACCTAGAGCCAACAAACTAGCCATGGATCTTTGACTCTGAAGTAAAAACACTTCAACTTAAGTGAGTACACAGGCTCTGATACCAATTGTAAAAGCTAGAAAGAGCACCTAGAGGGGGTGAATAGGTGCTAAAACAAATTTTGTAATGTAAAGACAACAATTTTACTTTTAAACCGACTCTGTTCAGTAATAGAATATGAAATGGAAATTAGACTTTAATAAACAAGTATTGTTATGATCAAAGTAAAGAGCTTAGGGAAGAGAATAAAAACACAAGGTTTATAGTGGTTCGGCTTAATCCAAGCCTATGTCCACTCTTCCGCACTGATAGCCCATTGGCTGGATTCCACTAAGAATCAAAGAGATGTTACAGTATAGCTCTTCCTTGATTCCACAGTGTAGAGATTCTACTACACTTCCTCAAGGTCACACAAAAGTATAAAATCTCCTTTGAGTACAAGTTTTCGCTCAACAATTGACTAAGAACAAGGAGCTTCAGACTTTGGAATTTTTCTATCGCACACCACCTCGAACAATTGGAACATCTTCCTTATATACTCCTTCATGCATTCACGCCCGTTGGCACTTACCAAAGAAGTTCTTCCAATCTACTCGTTGGACAGAATCAATTAAGGAGATTTCGAGTTATTTGAGGAACATGACGATAGCCCACCAATCCTGTTCGCCCATACAATCAGGATCTAAGTTTCCATAAGTAGAACCTTCCAAGTATACTTCGCCAATCAACGGATCCAATATCCCTGAATTAATCTTTAATTTGAATAAAGGATTCCGTCATGATATTTCCAGCCAAGTGATCTTCTTCAGTTGATAGAATCCAATCCTTAAAAGCTTAGATCTAGATAAGTCTTCTTCGACGGTCTAGATACTGTCAATGAGGATAGACTTTGAATCTTGAGTCTGACAATCCTACAGTCTTCAGACTTTGATGACATAGTCTGCAAGTCTTCAGACTAGACTGATGGAAACGTTTTGTCAGCTTCAAAACACACAAGGAAGTTTTCTCCAACAAATGTCACTGTACATGTATAATTTGGATGAAATGCATAAAATCAAGGTAGACTTTATGTCAAAGTATATGATCTCAATTCTTACATATCCTGTTTTTTTTTTTTTTAGAAGTGAACCAGACGCGTGAGGGTGGTGGTGATGTGGAGACTTCTGCTTGGGGAACGGCTTGTGTCCATCTTCCTTAGCATACTCCAAGAAGAGGCGACCGGTGCAAGGGTGGTGCTTGTGGGTTGGCTTGTAGGGGTGTCAACGGTTCGATTTGGTTTGGTTCGGTTTTTGGAAATCGGGGGCTTTTCTTCGTTCTTCTTAAAAAAAACAACAACACAAAAACAAAAGAGACAAGAAAGCTTTAAAGGGAAAAGTCAAAAGGAAAAGGTGTACAGCAACAATTGTAGAGAAGAGACAAAGAGGGAAGGGACGTTAAGGACACGCCAGTAGAAAGAAAAAGTGGAACGCTGTTCATCTTCCTCCCCCCACACTCGCTACCTGCGTCCGCCGTTCGCAAGCCCAGCACAAGCGGCCTAGCAACCGGTCACTGCTGCTCCGCCGGTCTCACCCACGACGTGCAGCCCTGTCGCTCGATTGCCTCCGCCACTACCCGCTCAGCTGTGCAGTGAACGCTTGCCGCCTCCGAGCGTCTCCGCCTGCAACCTGACGCTAGCAGATCCCGGGCCGGTCACCCCTCACCTCCGAGCTTGCATCGTTGCTTTGCCAGCGACTCACGAGCCTGACGCCTGCAGTTGCGCCATCGCTCACCCGTCCCCTGCAGCTCCCCCCTCCGAGCGATGGCACCACAACAACTTCCCCTCTGCTGCAATTGAGTGATCGCCGTCGCCATCGCAGTCGCCATCGTCATCGCAGTCGCCATCGTCTTCGCAGTCGCCGTCGTTGTCGCACCTCCAAGCCGACCAAGATGAGACATGAGAAGAAAGGACTCAGAGCCAGAGGAGACGGAAGTCAGGAGAGAATAAAACCGAATTTTTAATGGTTTAATTTTATTGGTTTGTGGTTCGGTTTAGTTTGGTTAACCAATAAAAACCGAACCAATAAAAAAATATTGGTTTTTAATGAGAACCGAACCAAACCGAAAAAAGCCGAATTTTTCGGTTCGATTCAGTTCGGTTATTGGTTCGGTTCGGTTCCCGACACCCCTAGTGGCTTGTGCTCCTTCGAGGGCCTTTCCTTCTTAAATGGATGATGGCGGTGGTCAAGCTCCTCCACAATGGTGATGGTGAAGAGCACTAGGCCTAGGAACAACACTAGTAAGTACTTGAGGAACATGGTTTTCTCTTTGCTAGTTTTGGGAATTGAAGAGTAAAGTTCAGTGGCGGGAGGTTGGGTTGTATTTATATTGTCTTTGCACCAATTATGGTAGCCCACATTGTTCCTAGGCCTGGTGCTCCTCACCATCACCATTGCGGAGGAGCTTGACCACCACCTTGATCACCACCTGTAAGAGTTTTTCATGATGTGGGCTATATTAATTGATATTGTAATTTACCATTAACGGGGTTAGTCTAAGGTGAGATAGAAGATTTCTTAATTAGTCTAATATGAGACTAGCTAGTGTGGGCCGAGTTTAGCTTGGCCTGTAATGAGAGAGTTTGATTTGAAACTCTATAAATAGTACTCAAGTCTCTTATTCTAACCCTAATTTTCACATGTATCCTCACAAAATGAGCGTTTATCTAACGCTAAAGGGTGAGGGGGCCGTCTCATTGAACCAGTGATACAGAGGTCAATAGAGGAGAAGAACTTGCGCGTGGATTATCGTTTTTCGCTTCCGCATCAAGAACGATGAATTCAAAAATAGGTGTGTTAATCTTTCTACTCAATTATGTTTATTCTTGTTATGGTTATGGAGATCATGAGATTGCATGTTTTGCATCCAACATGTGATATCAAAGTAACCATAACCCTAGAATCGAACGCATAGAATTTTTTCCCTAATTTTGTGATTTTTGTGATTTTTTGTTTAATAAAAATCAAATTAAATTATAAATTCGGATTGGGCTCGTCCAAACGAGCAGATCCATGGGTGGAACGTCACCGTGGGAGGCCCCACGTGCGGCCACGCATCACTAGTGTGTCAGTGACGCGCCCCACGCGCCCTCACGCGCTCCGATGCACGAGGCGCAGCTCGCATGTGTGACGCACGCGGGGGGCTGACATCACGATGACGTCATCGACCCAGGCCTGACCCGACCCAATACACGGTGACCCGACCCGGCCCGTTAACCTAACCTAACCCGATCAACTGTTAACCTAACACGATCCGGTCAATTGTTGACCGGATCAGTCAATCGGCCAGACGGTTGAGTTGGGAACCAGTCGGACCGCTACCGGTCGGACCAGTTTGGTGCTTTTGTTTGGCTCACACATGAGATCCACTTGCTACGCACTCAGGCGACGTGTGTAGCCGCGTGGAGCCTCCGATCGGCGTGTGGCTAGCGGCGTTAGGTTCGTATAATTATCCTTTATGTTGTGGTGTATTTATTTTACATGTTTAATGATTTTATAGATGTGAAAATACATACGAAACCCTAAATATGTGTATTTTTAATATATTTTCGCATATGTTTCTTGTATTTTTTTGTGATTTTGGAAATAGAGATAGTTTATAGGTATGTTATCACATAAACATTATAAAAGTGTGATTCATTAATAAAAAATTAAATTTTATTGTGAACTAAAGCTGGCTTAATGAGATACAACCATTATGAGATAATATTTGAACTATGTATTGAGGTGATGAGAAACGGTAAAAGTTATGAAACTTTTGTTGCTCAAGCATACTCCTTTACACGCATCTTGATGTATTTTTGTTTTTTTTAGTAATAATGATGGACGTCTTAAGAACTGGTGACCAAACTGATTGTACTACTTAACACATCTGCTGAATGTGGGTAGTGCATTTCAGTTAAATTATTACATGATGTACATAAACTCATCTGGTCACTTGTTAATATCTATCAAGTTGAACTTTTTTTATGGTTAAAAAATATAACAACATTTACGCGAAGCAATAGTATCTATTGTTGTAGTTTAAATATTTGGTTTTGTGGTTTGACTCAATTTATAGGCCACTGGTTGATGCAATGATAATTTGTTACTTAAAATTGGCTAATAAATCAACTGTTGACCTTGGAGTAATAGTTTACCTTATGAAACTCATGAGCAAAAGTGGATCAGCTATCAGGCTTATCGATCTGGGATACCATGTATTGCTATTGATGTTAACTTGTGAGAGATCCTCTGGATTAATATTCTTCTTTATGTTGTTTTGGTAATCTGTAATCTGGATGCACAAGAAATGTTTTCTTCTATGTTATGAGAAGTTTCTTGTGTTGCTGTGATTAGTGATCTCTTTGGAGTCTATCAAAATAGGTTCCTTATATATATGTATGATTGATTTTCCTGAATGAATAAAGTAATGTAATTAGTATAATATGTGATTTTAGTGATTTATTGCCCTTATCATTAAAGTTAAAATCACATGTATATGGTGTTTGTGAGAAGTAATGTTTATATCCTTGTATGAGAGAGTTTCAAGAATTAAATTGAGTTGTGACCACCAAAGTGGCACACTTGATTGTGGTTGAGGAATATTGGTCACATATAATGATTGAGATGTCTCTTGATCTAATGCGTAGTCATACTCCTAAATGAGGTGATTATGTATTAGTTCATGGATGGATACATGATGATGTGGTGGAGGAGTGACTAATCCTAATGGTTCATATGCCCAAAGGTGATGAATTTACAAAAGTTAGAACATATTCTCATAACTGCTATCATGTAGGGAGTGTACAATTGCATGTCATGTATTTTGCCCAAAGGTGATTATATGATTTTGTATGTAACTCTCTAGAAGTGTACTTGTACATCAAACATCAAAGCTAATTAGTATAAACCTATGCTAATCTTTTCTTTTTTTTTGTATTTCTCATTAGTTTAACATAATAAATATGCAAATGAGCCCTAGATCACTACATGATCGAAACCTACACGCATGCATAAATTAAAATACTACAATGACATGCATGAATAAAACTACTAGGTGACATAAACACGTATTATTAAACTACATGCAATGTGTTTAAATATGCATTAACTTTAAATACAATCTATATGAAATGTCAATCAAAATTTATTCCTTATGACACGCTATTCAGTATGGAACATGCAATATGCAATGTGAGCATTATAGAATAAACATGGATTAATTCTATGATTAAATGCAATATACATCAGATATTATTGAAGTATTTATTAAATTTTCTTTATGAATTAGAAATAGGAAATTACGTTAACACTAAATGATGACTTAAATTAACTAGGAAATAGCGTATAGTAAATCATAGTCACAAACTAACTAAAATTCATGATTTCCAAAAATTCTACATGATTTCTAATGCATCAAATATATGAAATCCCAAATTGGGAAACTTATAAAAATGAATATAACCTAAAACATGCAACATGTGTGAATATCTGATAAAAGCGCCCCAAAAAAAAATAATTTGATGAAAGCGCAAACTATATGATGAAAGCACGGTATCAGCAAGTAACTTCAATAATTATTTATATGCATCAATGCTCATGAAAATCATGCAACATCATCCAATATGCAATAATTTTTAAATTGTGACATTGTGGTGTAGAGATGATATTCTTGATTAATCCTAAATACAAATTACTGTATGTAATGCATGAATAAAAAAATTGATGTTGGACCTTAAGGCTCAAAGGTCTGATGCCCCAATACACCTTGTTAATGCAAGGAATAATGCAAAAGAAATTAAAATATCCTAAGGTTCACGTGACATCTTGGATTATTACGTTAACTTTGGAGTTTTAAAGCAATGCATTATCATTATTAAGTCTAGAGGTGCCTCCGTGAGTTAATTTAAGTTTTCACACATATATCTCAAAATTGCTCTCCCCCTATTCTATGCATAATTTGGTTCATTCATACCCCATTCACCTTTCTAAAAGCCAACTAGGAGTAAATCCTTATCCACGCCCTTTGGCCCTAGCGACCACTCCTTGCGCTAGTCGGATTGGGTCGTTATAAGCCGACTAGCTTCCCGTGGTTCATTCCAAATCATCCACTTGCTAGAGAGGCTCCCACTTTGATACAATGTTGTGACATCCTCGATTAACTCACTTGAGATTTTGTCCATTTCGACCCATACTATAGCACGTGAAGACACCAGGAAGAAGACAAGTTGGAATGTGGGCTGGGCCAAAAGGGAAATAGCTTGGGCTGCACAGGGGAAAGAGAAGTGTGTGGCGGGCCGGGCCAAGGCCGGACCTGGCTCGACCCGACCTCTAAGTGCTATTTTGTTTTTCTCTATTTTTCTCTTCTTCTTTTTTAATTTTCTAATTTTTTAATTTTTTTTAATTCCTAATTTTGCATGCGATTGAGTCATAAATAAAATAGTTAAATTTATATGTCAACAACTGCTCCTCTTTGAATGGGAGCTTGAAGAGGTTGCATTCAAAGACAGAAGACACTTAAATTATTTCGGCAGTAGAGAGAGATCCTGGGTGCATAGGCTTGCATCAAGTCAAGTTATGGAAGCGTGTCGTGTCAATAAGAGAAAGAAATACCTCGAGCTACAGAAGCATGCCGTGTCATAGGAAGAAAGGAAAGACCCCAAGCTACAAAAGCACGCCGTGTCAAAAGAAGAAGGAAAAGACCCCGAGCTACAGAAGCACGCCGTATCATATGAAGAAAGAGATGAAGTCTCACCGTATAACAATAGGTTTTGACCGGGTTGAAAATACATGATTTGAGGAAAACCCATGAACTTTTATAAAAGACATGGTTTAAGGTTGATCATGAACCTTTTGAAAATCGCAGTTCAAAGATAAACTCACGAACATTTTAAAAGCGTGGTTTAAGGAAAGACCCACAAACGACGTGGTTTAAGGTTAAACCCACCAACCTTATGGTTTAAGAATGACCCACTAACCGTGTGGCTTAAGGATAGACCTATTAACCGTGTGGTTTAAAGATAGACCCACTAACTGTGTGATTTATGGATAGACCCACGAACCGTGTGGTTTAAAGAATGACCCACGAACCGTGTGGTTTAAGGATAAGCCCACGAACCCTATGCTTTAGATTGGAAAAAGGGTCTCATCGTGTAAAAACGAGTTTTGATTGGATAAAAGGTCTCACCGTGTAAAAATGGATTTCGACTGGATGTGATAATTTCACCTTGTAAAAATGAGTTTCGACTAGTAAGAAGGTCTCACCGTGTACGAACGAGTTTCGACCAGATGATAGTCTCACCATGTACAAACGGGTTTCGACTAGGAGAAAGGTTTCATCGTGTACGAATGGGTTTCGACCAGATGATAATCTCACCGTGTACGAACGGGTTTCAACTAAGAGGAAGGTCTCACCGTGTACGAACGAGTTTCGACCGGATGATAGTCTCACTATGTACAAACGGGTTTCGACTAGGAGAAAGGTCTCACTGTGTACGAATGGGTTTCGACCAGATGATAGTCTCACTGTATACAAATGGGTTTCGACTAGAAGAAAGGTCTCACCATGTACGAACGGGTTTCAACCGGATGATAGTCTCACCGTGTACAAACGGGTTTCAACTAGGAGAAAGGTCTCACCGTGTACAAACACGTTTTGACCAGATGATAGTCTCACCGTGTACAAACAGGTTTCGACTGGGGGAAAGGTCTCACCATGTACAAACGAATTTCAACCGGGTATGATAGTCTCACCGTGTACAAATGGGTTTCGACTGAGAGAAAGGTCTCACCATGTACGAACGGGTTTCGACCGGATGCGGACAAGCGTGGTTTACGGATGAACCCACAAGCCATGTGGTTTAGGAAAAGCCACTAATCCCGTGGTTTTAAGGATAGAACCACCAACCTTGTGGTTTAAAGATGACCCACAAACCGTGTAGTTTAGGAAAAGCTACCAACCCCGTGGTTTAAGGATAAACCCACCAACCTTGGAAATGGCATGGTTTAAGGCTAACCATGAACCTTGTGGAGATGACATGGTTCGAGGCTGATGATGAACCTTTGGAGATGGCATGGTTTGAGGCTAACCATTAACCTTTGGTTTTTAGGGAAGCACCCGCTACCCCCTTAAAAACTACATGGCTTCACTGAGGAATCCTATCAAACTCAACTTGAGCAAATATCTTTAGAGACGTCATCAAGAGACGTATTGACAATATTATAGCATTAATCGAACAAGCTAATCAAGCTAAGTTCGACTGCTTTTTAAAAAAAATTCAATGTCAATCAACATCATGTAGCGCAAAATTGTCATCTTACTTGGGGATGTATCATTAATCGTCAAATTCTCTAAGAGTCAAGTTCTTATCAGATAGACTACAACCCATGAAAAAGGCTCATTAAGCATGCCAAACTAGAGCTTCTTAGTCAGAAAGGGTTTCTCACACACTCTTGATAAAATAGCCGCTTGATCCCATCTATTCGCGTGGGAAATAGCTTATTGCTAAAGGTATCTCACATAACCCATGTCAAAGGTTTTTAGAAACATTCGCGATGAGCACAATCTGATCGATCAAAAAGGTCTTTTGAAAGGACCGCAATATAGGCTCGATTAAGGCTTACACAAATGAATTATTGCTTTGAGGCCAATAAAGAAACATTTGTCGCTATCTTTATCAGTTTTACAAGTCGAGAACTTGGAAGATAAGACAAGATAGAATTACCTCCACTCCTTCAAGTAGTAGCTTCTTTGTGGCATTCTCATTTTCACTTAAACCATCCCAATCAGAAGAGACTTCGGAAGAGGGTTGTAATGTTGGCTTGGGAGAGACTTAAAAGGCTTAAAATTTTCAAGAGGGTTTTTAAGAGGCGGTGATCATCATGGCATCGTGACCAGGTCACTCGATCTTTCAAAATCATTTGGCTTTCGAGCACAGCGCATCTCGAAAGTCCCTTGACTAATCATTTCTACAATGGAGCTTTGCTCATTTTTCTAATTTCCTTTGCACTTGCGGTGATTTTTTATGCAAGCACTTGGACTTTGATAATTTTTTTCACATAAGATGCAGCTTTTTGGCTCTTTTTCTTGACGGGCATTGGCCTTGCTTTTACCTGGCACACTACTTTTTCATGCCCCATAGTTTATCGAACTTTTTGCTCTTTGAACTTTTGGAGCTCTTATGACTTTCGAGATGCTTTTCACATTTTCTCGTAATTGTCAATTGTATTTGGTCAATTCTTATGCCTTGCCCCCGTGAAGGGAGATGATCATCGCTCGGGGTTCAGAAATGAATAATTAGGCTCAAATTGGTTAAAGCAATGGGTATCAATGTTTGGGTAGAGAAGGAAATGCTCTTCTTCACATTGGGATGAGTCAAGCTTTGATGAGAATTCCTTTGAAGTTATCACCAGAAGATTGATGCAAGTGAAAGTAATAGAGTCTTTCTCAATCTTTCGCTCTACAACACGACCGTAACCTCTTATACTGCCCCAATGTAGGGTCGTTCTCGACAGGGGTACTTTGAAAGATAATCTTTATTTGGCCCAAATGGCTAGCAAGAGATTAGTATGGTACTTGGGATTGATTAAGAATATGTCTTTATCATTTCGATCTTTGCACTCAATGCAAATGAATCTTTCATCCTAAGAGAAGGTCGCCTCTCACTCAACTCTCAAAAGTTTTTGAAGGATGTGTTTGGAAATGGCTTGCCTTTCCTCATCCTTGTTAAAGAAAACTCCTTAATTATTTTGAAGCTGACAAAACATTTCCAAAAGTTTAGTCTGAAGACTTGCAGACTCGAGTGTTATAGTCTGAAAAACTCCAGACTCTACAGCCAAAGTCTAAAGATCGCTAGACTTTAGTCTCAAAGTCTGACTCTATTGACAAATTCCAAATTGAAGTATGAAGACTTATCCAGATGCAGAATTATCTTTAAGGATTCGATTCGTATGGTTTTGGAAGTCCTTATGACTGGATATTCTTACCTTATGATCAATTATTTTTATTGGAATCAATTCGGATCATCAAATCTTTTGAAAGGTGAAGTATACTTGGAATGTTCTACTTATGGAGACCAAGATCTTGATTGTATGCGCGAACAGGTTTGACGGGCTTTCATCACATTCCTGAAATGACTTGAGATCTTCTTAATTGATTATGTCCAACAGGTAAATTGGAAGAACTCCTTTGGAAAGTGCCAACGGTTGTGAAGGCATGGAGGAGTATTTAAGGTGGACTCTCCAGTTGTTCAAAAGTGTGCGTGAAAGAAAAATTTCAAAGTCTGAAACTTCCCAGTTCTTTGCTATTTCAATTGTCAATCTTAATTTGTACTCAAAAGAGAGAGCAAACACTTGTGAAACTTCAGAAGAGTGTAGTAGAGTTTCTACACTGTAAAGTCAAGAACGTGAGACTGTAAAATCTCTTTTGATTCATAGTGAAATCCAGCCAGTAGACTGTCAGTGCGAGAGAGTGGACGTAGACTTGATCTAAGCCGAATCATTATAAATTTCATGTTTCAATTCTCTTCCTTGAACTCCTTTATTCATTCATAAATTTATTTAATTGTTGAACTTGCTCTAGTCCATTACTTTATAGATTCCAGTTCGAAAGAAAAAAGTATTTATAAACATTTCTGCAAAAATTCCTCTTAACACCTATTCACCCCCTCTAGGTATTCATACTAGTCATTTTCAATTGGTATTAGAGCTTGGGTACTCAATTTATTAAAGTGTTTTTACTTCTGAGTTAAAAATATATGGCTAGTATTTTGGTTCCAAGTTTGGTTGAAGGCTAAAGCAACACCAAACCTCCTTACTTTGATGGGAAGGATTACAATGTGTGGAAGAACAAGATGAAGGCATTTCTAAGATCGAAAGATCCCCTGGAATGGGGTGTGGTAAAAAAAGGGATCAATCCTAAAGTTACATCAACTTTAGAAAGAGGAAAAGAAGCTGTATATACTGGTGAAATGACACAAGAAGAATTAGCCAAGATACAAGCTCTTAATGCCAAA
Source organism: Eucalyptus microcorys (assembly GCA_014182515.1). Classification (NCBI taxonomy): domain Eukaryota; kingdom Viridiplantae; phylum Streptophyta; class Magnoliopsida; order Myrtales; family Myrtaceae; genus Eucalyptus; species Eucalyptus microcorys. The sequence continues at coordinate 30,668,420 of CM024569.1, forward strand.
GCCATCCATTCCTTATATTGTGTTTTATCTCCTACTGAGTATAATAGAATTTTATCTTGTGAAACAACAAAAGAAGTCTGGGACAGGTTGCATGTCACTTATAAAGGAACTGATTGAGTTAAAGAAACAAAAATCAATATCCTACTCGGACAATATGAAGCTTTCAAGATGAAGCTAGGACAATCCATTACAAACATGTTCAGTCATTTTACAAAAATTGTAAACGGCTTAGCATATCAAGGACAGCCAATCTCAAGACCAATGAAGGTAAATAAGTTGCTGCGTGTACTCTCCAAAGAATGGAATCGCATGAAGACCTCAATAAGAGAAATCCAGAGGATCATGCCTCTCTCTGTAGACGAATTAGTTGGCACACTTCAATCATATGAAGTGGAGCAAATCAATGAGAAAGAAGATCCTAAAGGTAAGGAGTTAATTGCTTTAAAATCTAACGATGATTCTGATGATACAGATTCAGAAGATGACATGGACGATGAAGAACTAGCACTCATGATAAGGAAATTCAGAAAGTTGAATAGAAAGGGAAGAAGATTCAACTGGAAGAAGCAAAGTACTCAAAAATTTCGGAACAAATCAACTAAAGATGATGAAGTCAACAAAGATGTGATCTATTTTGAATGCAAGAAAAAATGGCACATCATACCCAACTTCCCTCTATTGAAGAAAAAGAAGGGAAGAACTGAGAAATACAAAAATGCTCTCAAAGAAGAGACATGGAGTGATACTGAATGCAAAGAAAGTGATGAAGAATATGCCAACATATGTCTAATGGCAAATTCAGAATCAGACTTAGACTCAAATAAAGAAATCGAGATTAGCAATTTAACAATTCTTGCTAAAGTTTCAAAATATATATGAACTTTGTCTTAATCTCAAAACATCTCTTAAAAGAATTTTTGAGCTGAAAAGGGAGAATTCTAAACTGAAGCAACAGGAAATATTTTGGAAAGAAAAGTTTGAAAATCTAGACAAAAGTTTTGTTAATTTGAAAGAAAATGCAGATTCTCTTTCGAAAGAAAATATCTTTTTGAAAGAGGACATTTCAAATATCACAAAAAGGTTTTCAAAATGATCTGAGAAATTGGAAAAAATTCTTTCAGTACAAAGACCTTATTTCAACAAATTTGGTTTGGGTATGACTCCAAAAACCATTTCTCTAATTGATTTTCCAAAAGTAAATGAAAGAATCAAACAAAGACCTACAAAAACATGTTACATAAATCATTTTCAAAGAGTTTTTGTAAAACCTGTTGGCCAGAGTGCTCTCAAATGCTCAAAGTGTAAAAGCTCAGAACATTTCGAAAAGGAATGTCCCAAAGTTTGGAGAACTGTTAATAGAGATTGGGCAAAGACTATATTTTGTACTAACTCCCTTGGACCCAAGAAAATGTGGGTACCAAAGAAAGCTTGAATTCTTTTTATAATTATAGGTCACTATCAAAAATAAGATCAAATGGTATTTGGATAGTGGCTGTTCGAGACATATAACAAGATATTCAAGTTGTTTTATAAAGCTTGTGCAAATAAATGGTGGAAAAGTTTCTTTTGGTGGAAACAGCAAAGGAATAATTGTTGGATGTGGAACTGTGAAAATTGGAAGTCTCACAATTAACAATGTTTCATTGGTGGAAGGTTTGAATTAAAATCTACTAAGCATTAGTCAACTGTGTGACACTGTATTCAAAATTAATTTCCAATAATGAATTTGTTCAAGAACTAGTAAAGATTTCTCTCAATCTTTCACTAGACGAAGACATGGGAATATTTATCTTCTGGATATAAAACTAGAAAGTTTTCAATGTCTAATATCCATTCAAGATGAAGTAAATATTTGGCAGCGAAAGCTTGGCCATGTTAACATGAAGTATATTGCCAAGATCTCCTCCAAAAAGCTCGTTCGTGGACTTCCTAATCTGACTTATCAAAAGTCTGAATTATGCACGCCATGTGTTTTGGGAAAACATATTAGAATCTCTTTTAAACCAATAAATCAAGTTTCTACTAATTGAGCATTGCAGCTTCTGCATATGGATCTCTTTGGACCAACTAGAACTCAAAGCATTGGTGGAAAGAGATATTGCCTAGTAATTATGGATGACTACTGTCATTTTACTTGGGTTTACTTTTTGACAAATAAGTCTGAAGCTTTCTCTCACTTTTCAAAGTTTGCCAAGAAAGTTTAGAATGAGAAAAGTTATGCTATTTCGAGCATACGAACAGACCATGGAGGTGAGTTTGAAAATCAAGACTTTGCTAAATTTTGTAATGAATATGGTTTCTAGTATGTTTTCTCTTTTCCATATACTCCAGAATAGAATGGGATTGTGGAAAGAAAGAATAGATCTTTGTAGGAAATGACAAGAACCCTTTTAATTAAAAATAATATTTCTTCTCATTTTTGGGCTGAAGCAATTTCTACAGCTTGCTATATCATTAATAGAGTATTTTTAAGGAAAATTCTAGAGAAAACTCTTTATGAAGTATTTAAATGGAAAAAGCCAAATGTTTCTTATTTTCATGTGTTTAGTTGTAAGTGTTTTGTCTTGAAAAATGCAAATAATCAAACTAGTAAGTTTGAGGAAAAATCAGACGAATGAATTTTTTTTGGCTACTCAACCTCAAACAAAGCCTACAGAGTATTCAACAAGAAGACTCAGTTTGTGAAAGAATCTATGAATGTCAAATTTCAAGACTCTATGCGGAATCAACTAAATCAGACTCAACTTAAAGAATCTAAACCTACTCTAGACCTTACAAAGTCTATTTCCCCCGAAGTGGTTCAGACTTCTAAAGATAAACAACAAGATGAACCAAAAGATTCAACTGAAATGGAGGATCAGCAAACTTTCAAATCAACCAGCAATTGGAAGCATAAGTCAAGTCATCCCAAGGAACTCATCATTGGCAACATTGATGAAGGAATTCGCACCAGATCCAAAATGTGAGAAGAGTCTAGCGCACTAGCACTTATTTCTGAGATAGAACTCAAAAGCATAAAGAAGCCTTGTCTGATGAAAGCTGGATTGAAGCTATGCAAGAAAAGCTCAAACAGTTCAGCAGCAATGGTGTTTGGGAGCTAATTCCTAAACCTAAAGGTAAGTCAATTATTGGAACTAAATGAGTTTTCAGGAATAAGGTAGACGAGAAAGGAAAAGTGGTTAGAAACAAAGCAAGACTCGCAGCCAAAGGATATACATAAGAAGAAGGGATAAACTATTATGAGACCTATGTACCAGTTACGAGGTTAGAAGCAATTAGATTATTACTTGCTTTTGCTTGCTATAAAGATTTCAGGTTATTCCAAATGGACGTCAAAAGTGTATTTCTCAACGGATTTATCCAAGAAGAAGTCTATGTAGAATAACCACCTAGATTTGAAGATCCAAAAAGGCCAAACTCAGTCTTCAGAATGAAAAATGCTCTATATGGATTAAAGCAAGCACCTCGAGCCTGGTATGACAAGTTAAGTAAATTTTTAATTCAAAATGGTTTTATTTAAGGAAATGTTGATACTACCTTATTCATTAAAAGAGAAGGTAAAGACTTTCTACTTGTTCAAATCTATGTTGATGATATTATCTTTGGATTACCTAAAGAAAATCTGTGCAAGAAGTTTTTTAAGTCTATGCAGGATGAATTCAAGATGAGTATGATGGGTAAATTAACTTTCTTTCTCGGATTATAAGTCAAACAATTAAAGAAATAAATTTTCATTCACCAAGAAAAATATGCAAAAGACCTCATTAAGAAGTTCGGATTGGAGAATTGCAAAAAGACTGAGATACCAATGTCAAGCTCTTCGAAGTTGGATAAATATGAAGGAGAAAAGAAAGTTGACTAGAAACCCTACAGGAGTATTATTGGTTCGCTTCTTTATCTTACTGCTTCTAGACCTGACATTTTGTTTAGTGTTTGCATTTGTGCTAGATTCCAATCAAATCCCAAAGAATCTCATCTAAATGCTGCAAAACGCATCATCAAATACGTTGCAACTACTTTAAAGCTAGGTCTGTGGTATCCCAAAGAATGAGACTTTACTCTCCGTGGATATTCAAACGTGGATTTAGTAGGTTACAGAGTTTATAGAAACAATACTTCTGGTAATTGTCAACTGCTGAGCAACAAGCTGGTGTCTTGGTTCTCAAGGAAGCAGAGTACTGTAGCTCTTTCAACAACAGAAGTAGAGTATGTAGCTCTTGGAAGCTGTTGTTGTCAAATCTTGTGGATAAAGAAATAGCTAAAAGACTTTTGAATCAAAGACTCATGCACCGAGATCAAATGCCATAACACTAGTGCCATAAATCTCACAAAGAATCCAATACTTCATTCAAGAACAAAGTACATAGAAATTCGACATCATTTCATTAGATATCATATTCAGAATGGAGAAGTTATAATACAGTTCATTAACTCGAAGAATCAGTTGGTAGACATATTTACAAAGTCACTGGAGAAAAGTCTATTTGAGTCTATTCGTACCAGACTGAACATCATAACTTTTATCAATTAAAGTCTTAAGATGATCAGACTTAGAACGTCCAAAAATTACGACTGTAAGTTAATTTCTTTTTCAATACAAGTAATTTAATTTTTGGAAGAAATTTTGAAAAGGTATGTTTATTTTTTGAATCGTTACTTGATTATTTTATTTTTAGAAATTATCTTTTTCTAGTTTTAAATTTATGGCAGTTTTTCATTTTCAAAAAGGTAGTTTTTACTTTTTCCTTTATGACAATCCGTATACCTCGTTTCATCTACTTTATATACTGTCGAAATTCTTCTTCTCTGTTTACCCTCACTTAAACCCTAGAATATAGAGATCCTATTTTCTCTCATTTTCTTCCAAGTTTGATCCAAAAAGTTTTCACCTTTTTCAACGAACGAATTCAAGAAATCCTCCAAGATAGTGACAATGTCTTTCCAAATGAAGTCTTTTGGGAATGTGAACAGGGGACGACGACACATGCTAAAGGGTCCTACCCATTTTGATCTAACTGAGGAAGTAGATTCTCCTTAGCAGCAGCAATAGCAACAAGATTCTCAACATCGTCACTCTTCATAGCAAGGGACACAAGTTCCCCATAGCAACAAGCGGAAGAAGAGATCATTGAAAATGTTAAACTCGTAAGAACACTGAAATCCGAATTTCTCTCTAAACTTTACTTTAAGTTAAAGGAGGGGGTACTGCGATGACATTCATTGATGAGTTCTTGAGCAAAAGAGGATACATGAATGAGACTCATTTTTTGAGAACAATGGAAAGTATGGGCATTTCGTCTGTAGGTTTGGCAGCAAGGACTTTTGCCAACTTTCCAAATGATCCACGGTATGGAATTTTTAATCAGCCTGAAGGGAAGGATGATGATGAGAGGATGTATACGAATTTTCAGCCTAAGATGGGCGTCGTTGCAAATGTTCGTGGTGAAAGGACAGATTTATTTCGTTCTAAGGACCACAAGAAGACTTATTTGAAACTATTGAAGAGAGGGGTTATGAACCCTAGAAGTGTGGACTTTGATTTTCTTGATTCCTTGAAAGTGAAATTAAGGGAGAAGTTTGCTTTTCTTCAACTTGAACAATTCTGTTCAGAGACATCTGTCGCCTACCCTGAATTAGCCGCCTATTTCTATTCAAATATGTCTTTAATAGATGCAAATAGATTTTCTTTTATGGTTAGGGACAAAGAATTTGTGGTGGATGTAGACATCTTGGCGGATGTGATTAGTGTGGAAAGAGAGAGTTTCTAACCACTCAGTGTGTCTATTGGTCACGCAACTTTGGCTCTTGTGCGGGACAGGCTTGCTGAAGGCATAATTTCTTACTCTAGAATGAATGCCTCCAATATTTTGCTTCACAAGATTGTGATCAACTGCCTCAAACCCAAATCCACTTCCAAAATTGATGTCTCTCACTTTGAAGCGAAGTTGATGTATGCAATCAACATCGAATTCAAGTTCTCACTGCCTCACACTATCCTAATGCACATGTATAGGACAGTTGTGAAGTACAAGGGGCAACTTCCCTACTCTGCTCTTGTTACTCGATTATTCAGACATTTCAACATTTAGCCTCCTGTTATTCTATGTGTTCGAACCATTACTCCAATGGTAGTTGGATTGAAGATGGTTTCAAAAATGAGATTGAAGGAGCTGAATAAGGCATTGGAACGCATGAAGGAGAAATACCCTACCAAAACTAAACAAGACTCTGCATCAAAGAAGAGGAAAGGCAAAGAGCCAATGAGCTTACCAATCAAGAAGAGGAGAGCCCTTATCTTGCAGGATGAAGAAGATGAGGATGATGTTACTCTCTCTGCTTTTGCCTTAAGAAATTTGAGGAGCTTTGTTAGTTTTAAGGAGATAGAGGACATAGAGAATAGAGAACAAGAAAAGATAGAGAAGAGAGGTGAAGAAAGAGAAGAAAAGAGAACATAAGAAAAAGAAAGAGGAAGATAAGAAGAGGAAGAAAAAGAGGGTCAAGATGATTCTCTTGAACCAACATTTGCCGTATCCTTGTTAAACGAATCGGACAAGACAAGGAGTGGAAATGCTGGAGAAGAAAGGGAAAAACATCATCTTGTTGCTGAAAAAGAGCAAGAACAGGAAGATGAATTCTTTTCTCTACCTGAAGGTACAGAAACAGGGGGAGCAATTGACAAAAGAGGTATTTATTCACCTGTTTTCATTAGTGATGTTAGTAGATCTCCAGCAGATCTAGAGGATGTGTATGCCTATCAATACCCTGAAGCAGATCTTGAGGCATCCACTCCAAGTTCCGATCATCGAACTGCTGATGTTCCTTCACATCTTAAAACTCCTGGAATTGATTCGGCTGGACCTAGTGCTACATCAGAACTAACAGCAAACTTTCAAAGACTGCTAGATCTCATTTTGGAATTGAAGGGTCAGTAATATGGTTTCGAGTTTGAGATGAAGAACCTCATGACAGCTCTTAAGTCAACTTCAAACTCTCTACAAGAGCAACTACAAGCCCTGAAGCTTCGAGTGCAAGAAAATGCAAAGGGAGAGGATATTCAAAAACTGAAGGAGACTCATATTTAAAAAAATAACCGATCCGGTTTGGCCCCAAAAAAATTTAAAATTTATTATTTAAAAAAATTAAAAACAAATTAAAACAAATTTTAAATTTTAAAAATTTAAAAAAATTTAAAAAATTTAAAAATTTAAAAATTTAAAAATTTAAAAATTTAAAAATTTAAAAATTTAAAAATTTAAAAAAAATCCAAAATCCAAAAAATGTAGGGTTTGGTTAGGAATTGTTATGTATTGCCTTCTTAGTGTAATTAGGCCTTTATTTACTCGTATGTTGATTATGACACATGTTTTATTTGCATATTTAATTATGTTTAATTGCATGTGCTCAATTTATCGCAATTAGGATCTTGGTTGCTAATTGTTATTTTAATGATTGCATACTCACATGATCACTTCACATGTTAGTGGATAAGTATAAAATCAATCCAAACTGCCTGACAAAAATCATTTCCTTTAAAATGAACAAGATTAGGTACCGAAAGGGCACTAATTGGTTAATTAGTGTAATCAAGTCCTCGACCCTAGATTCTCTGGTTGCGTAGGAAGTGTGGCATACTCCCGTGCCTCACTTGGTTTCTAGCTGACCCCAATAGGCTAGTGGCGACTCCTTTTCGTGAATTTCTTAAAAATATCCCAACGTCACACGAGGTATGGGCTTGGGAGAGCCCGCGCCTAATCATAGGCTATAGGCCCATCTTTTAGGCAATACCCCTAAACCTGTTCCCTCCCCCGAGGATAGGTCGCGACAACGGGCGCAATGAGACTCCCTCTGTAGCAGCAATCCTTGAGGATTTGACAACCAAGATGCAATAAATTTTGACCTAGAATCATACCATAAGTCTTACGCAACCCAGATCGCCATCAAGTTGGACAGCACCAGCTATGGCCTTCAGTTCTAAGTTGTTGAGATGTGTACCTCTAGCAAAGACAAATCGTGATATATTAATGGGGACCTTCCACAACCCCAATTGACAAACCCAAGCTTTAGAAAGTGGAAAAATGAAGATTCAATAGTGAAAGGATGGTTAATTAATTCCATCGATCCAACCTTAGTAGATAATTTTATCATTTCCCCAACTTCAAAGATGATATGGGATTCGGTTGCTATTACTTTTTTCTTGAGTGATTCTTTGAACCCAATTAATCGCAATGTTGAATCGTGGGGGACTATATAAGCACCACATGTAATCTAACGGATGTAGTGGTTCATATGAGAAATCCTTATAATGTAACAGTCATAGTACATCTAGCTCATACGAATCTAATACGTTCAGTTTTGGTCGATACTTGATGTGGGTCCATTCGCCACGTGGAAAGGTTCTGTGAAGTCAAAAGAAGTCTATAATATGATTAGAATAACCAGCCCAAATATAAATTGCCCGCTTATAACTCAATCTTGTAGTTTTCTTTTTGTGACACCTTTGTCGGGTGCCTTGCGTAATTTAAGATCACAGTCCCAAGTGACATACGCAGTGACGTCATATTAAAGTAATTTAATAATTTGAATGTGCTTTATAGTCCAGACACAATCCCCGAACTGAAGCCCTAGAAAGTGTGATAGCCAATAAACTCCTTTTGTTTCTCGCCCATGTGAGCGTAAGTTAAACCTACCTATTTCACCGCCGTTAACAGAGGATGAAGAAAATGGCACCTTGCTGACTTCAGTACACAAGCTAATATTGTTTATTATAGTCTTAGGAGGTGCAATCTGTAGGATGATTAAATAGAGTAGTTTACTCTTTCTATGTCAAGTGATTTTTGCTCGTAACATAAGAACAATAACATCGATTATGTGTGTAAGTCTTAATTTTAAATTGTTGAAATCCAGGTTGTCGCAATTTTTCTCGAGATGAACCATCAGGGAAAGTTAATGAATTACTAAGTATGCATGAACGGTTGCTCATCAAAAAAGACGGTGCAATTGCCTAGTGCAAACTTCCCCAAACCCATGCCAATGACAACTTGAATTTTAATTTAAACATGTAATATATCTTACTTTTTAGAGTTGTCACTACTTATGGGTTGATTAGAGAGTATGCCTTACTTTTGTAAAACAGAGATTCTGAATGTCACGACCTCCCTTTCGGGCTCCCTTACTTGTGAGCGTGGCGGAGGCTAATGGCTTGCTAAGTATTAGGCTTAGCACGGGTTCTTTCAAACCCATCAATTCACGACTTATAATTTCAGTTTTTAACTTGCAAGTCAATTTTAAATATGAGTTGTCATTAATCGATTTGGGGTGGGCCGATTAGACAGCGAACGAGCTCGACAGATCCGGCTACATTTGCTCGCCTCGCTTGTCTCCGAGTTGGGTCCCTTGAGAAACCGACCCTAAACCCATAAAAAAGACAGACCCAAACGGAACCTACCACGGCTTTGATGCGAACAAAGCATGATGACGGCCGATGACTCTCCCCTTTTTTCCACCCTTACTCGCGACTCTCAGCTCACCCTCACGGTCTCTCAAGTATTTCTCACCCTTTCCACCTCTCCTCAGATCTGGCCTCTCTCTCTCTCTCTCCGGCTTGCTTACTCTCGAGCCTTCCCTAATGTCTCTTAGGGAAAGTTCTCTGAGCTTGCTGCCTCCCTCGACTGAGGAGCTTTGGCCGCCGGTCTTTGGCTCACCGACCGGACTCTCTATTGGATGAATTGGTGTCCCATCCCTTCTTTTTTGCAAAGGCTTCCTTGGCATTAAAGGCGGGCATTGATGGCGCTTGCGAGACATCCCCTCCGTCGCCTGTCTATCCTCCTCTCTCTACTGTATGTAGCCTGCGCCTGTCTCCTCTGCTGCGCACGTTGTGTCTAGAGCGCAGAGGGACGGAGGAGGAAGAGGAGAGGGCCGGGCCACGAAGTTAGCAAGGTGGGGGCGAGATGGGCCCTAGGCTCGTGCGGAAAAGAGAAAAGGGGTTGGGATAGGCCCAGCTCCCGAGCCAATGTTTATTTTTTAATATAATTATTCGAAAATGGGGTAAAATAAGGGAAAATAAAAATATAAAATAAAATTTAATAAATGCATAATAACTAAGACTCAGGTGACACAAAAATCATTTTTGTTAGGGCCAAATTGGTCCCTAATTTTCTATGTAATTTTTATCATAAATATTTAGCCAAAATTTAGGTGTCGATAGTATGGGATTTGATTTCGCTAGAATAATCTAACGTCTTTTTAGTGCCTTTTTCTCTTTATTTTGATTTTTTTTTTTTTTTTTTGCATGCAGTCTCTTTCTGTTTCATCCTATGCCACTAACAGGTGAATGTGATCTGCGGGTGGAAAGACCTTAAAGTTACATTCAATAATTAAAGCGGAAAATAAATTACAGAAAATTTGAAGAACCTGGATGCATGAGCAAGCACAACTAAAACCGCACTTGTCCATTGAAATGGGTTTATGCAAACTATAACTCGAGACAAACAGGCAGTGATATGCAAAGACATATGAAATGCATATTGCATGATGCATGTTTATGTCTAAATCAACAACTATATCAAAGCCAATTAGTATAAACCTATGCTAATCTTCTGTTTTTTTGTATTTCTCATTAGTTTAACATAATAAATATGCAAATGAGCCCTAGATCACTAGATGATCAAAACCTACACGCATGCATAAATTAAAATACTACAACGACATGCATGAATTAAACTACTAGATGACATGCACAAGTATTATTAAACTATATGCAATCTATATGAAATGTCAATCAAAATTTATTCCTTATGACACGCAATTCACTATGGACCATGCAATATGCAATGTGAGCATTATAGAACTAAACATGGATTGATTCTATGATTAAATGCAATCTACGCCAGATATTAATGAAGTATTTATGAAATTTTCTTTATGAATTGGAGATAGGAAATTGCGTTAACACTAAATGATGACCTAAATTAACTAGGAAATAGCGTATATTAAATCTTTGTCATGAACTAACTAAAATTCATGATTTCCAAAATTACTACGTGATTTCTAATGCATCAAATATATGAAATCCCAAATTAGGAAACTTATATAAATGAATATAACCTAAAACATGCAAAATGTATGAATATCCGATAAAAGCGTGCAAAAAAATAAAAAATTCATGAAAGCGCAAACTATATGATGAAACCACAGTATTGGCAAGTAATTTCAAGAATTATGAATATGCATCAATGCTCATGAAAATCATGCAACATCATCCAACATGCAATAATTATTAAAATTTGACATTGTGGTGTAGAGATAATATTCTTGATTAATCCTAAATGCAAATTACTGTATGTAATGCACGAATAAAAAAATTGATGTTGGACCTTAAGGCTCAAAGGTCTGATGCCCCAATACGCCTTGTTAATGCAAGGAATAATGTAAAAGGAATTAAAATATCCTAAGATTCACGTGACATCTTGGATTATTACGTTAACTTTGGAGTTCTGAAGCAAAGCATTGGCATTATATCTAGAGGCGCCTTTGTGAGTTAATTCAAGTTTTCACATATATATCTAAGAATTACTCTCCCCCTATTCGATGTGTAATTTGGTTCACTTCTACCCCATTCACCATTCTCAAAGCCTAATAGGAGTAACTCCTTATCCACGCCCTCTGGCCCTGACGACCACTCCTCGTGCTAGTCGGATTAGGTCGTTATAGGCCCACTAGCTTTCCCGTGGTTCGTTCCAAATCACCCACTTGCTAGAGAGGGTCCCACTTTGATACAATGTTGTGACATCCTCGATTAACTCACTTGATATTTTGTCCACTTCGACCCATCCTATACAAAACCTCACGATTTTGTCTTTTTGCGTACAAATGGGTAATTTCCTAGAAAGTCCCATCTCAGTAGTGTTCCCACCCAAGCACACTTAATTTTGGAGTTTCAAAGCAAAGCCGTAAATTATGTCAAATTGGCGTTTCCATGATATAATTCCAATTTTCACACACACACACACACACACACAAATCGTTCTCTCCTTTTTCAGCGCACAATTTGGTTTATTCTTGTCCCCTTACCATTTTAAAAGCTTGCTAGGAGCTGCTCGTTGTCGAGACCTTCTAGTCTCAACAACTCCTCCCCCCTCTCGTTGAGCCAAGTTGTTACAGTTCAATAACTATAGGTTAGGCAATCAAATCATGGCCTAAAATCAAATCTAACCTATTATTTATGCAATTTCTAAACTAACCTTAATCAGGACTAACCTAGGGAACCAAGAGACTTATGGCACAAGACAAGGTGCAAAGGAAAGAGCCGCCAGTGGGGATTTTAAAGACCGGCAATGGACGACGGTCTGCGGTGCCTGGGCAGTGACGTGAGGAGCTGTTGGACGTCTGCAAGAGGGTACCGAACATGGTGGAGGGCTGTTAGAGGATGCCGGACCCACTGGAGTTCGCCGAGAACCTGCCAGTGACGATTTGGACGCCAAAGGTTCCAGCGGTGCTTGGGCTAATGCGGCCAGCAGGCAAAGCTCTAGAGGGATCCAAAAGACGCCTAGATGCTGCTGGAGGGGTATCGTCGGAATGCCAAGAGAAGGAGGAGCACCGGTGTCATAAAGAATTTTCAATGAAGAATTTTCTTTCTTGCCTTTATTTCTTTTAATCATTTAGTTTCGGACTCTTAGGCAAACTTAAAAAATATATAAAAATAAAAAATAACATAAAGTGTCATAAAGATGGCTCGAAATTTCACTATGCAAATTTTTTATTAATAATATGGCTTCCTGACACTTTTGACTCCAATACTCTCCAAAGAAGTGCGCAAACCTCCCTATTTAGATATCCATGTCCATCATAAAAAGCTAACGTGCCTCCTAACTTGCAGAAAAATTTTATAGAGTTATTACACACGAGAGCTATAAAAATACCACATGTCCTTATATATCAAGACCTTCCTTACACAGCCACTCTTAAAAGACATGAGTTAATCGGTTTGAAATGAACCTAATGCTTTACTAATGAAGAAGTAGTTTGAGCATTCTGTATCCCAGATCTCTTCTACATAAATAAGTTGCTAGAGTTGCTAGTTTCCTTGGCATCTAATTATAGTCGAGAGCTAACTAGAACATGAGCTTTTCAATTGGTAACTTATAGTATGTTTATATTGGTTTACTATTAAAAAAATAAAAAATCAATACTATGTCTTGATTATGTGTGAATATATTCTTTTACAGTGACTCTTCTTAGTAGGCCATGAAATATGAAGTTCCAATCTTAATTGTAGATTTTCTTCTAGGTGACCTTTTATTTCCTAAGGGATCTCTATGTTCATCACATAAAATTAGATATAAATGAAGATGCATTGTGGTCCAAGAACAATAATACCATTTCCACCTATGTAAGCCACAAGGTAGTCGGCACTATTTCTCTCTATCCCAATTTCCACTAAGGCTGATCTTTCCATAATAGGTAGGTTTCAAATCTGGAACCTACATGTTAAGTCCGATTTTTAGCTTTTGGAATTTGAGACCTACCTTGTAAACTATGAAACCTACCATGTCTGTCCTGTCTAATTCCAGCGTCTTTCGGGAAATTGTTCAAGTCCCTTTTTTTCCTTTATTTTTTTTTATCATAAACTATTTAAAAATATTTATGTTCCAATTTTACTTTAAAAAAAAAAAGTTGTGTTATATTCTCTATTCAAGAGAGAGGGATAATGAGAAGAGAGGTTGTAATATGAGAAATAAGAAAGTAGTAAGGTTTGAGTTTCTAAATCAGATTCTAAACTGCCAGTTGCAAAGTGGGTGAGTGGAACCTACTTGCATAGTACTGATTCCAAAATTTTGGAATCAATGGAACTAGACTAGAAATGGCCAGCTAGGGCTGGTTCAGTCTAATTCTCCGATAGACCTAAAACTGATGTTTATCCGTAATTGCCACACATGGATGGATTGTCAAAGGTTACCATCAACTTGTAGCTATGCATGCTTATCATGGACCGCGACGTGGCATGTGCAACTATAATACGAAGTCACAAGAAGTCTACGAAGTGCCACTAGTTAAGAAGTACATACCAACCCAATTTTTATTCGCCCGGTTATAACTCAATCTAGGTTGTCTTCACAATTTCTTTTTCTTTGTCGGTGCAAGTTGAAGGTCACTAGCGTCCTAACTGATATCGGCAGTGAAGTCAGATTAGAAATTAATTAAGTCGCATCAAAATACCACATATACTCAATTCAAGTTCTTTAAATCTAGAGCCTTGAAAAAATCAATGGTTGCACTTTATTTATTTCTTAGCCCCATGTGGGGTTCTTTTTTAATCCACCGCGCTGATGTTGGAAATGAAGAAATGGGTCTTGCCAACTTCGAAATAGAAAAACCTATGATTGTTTCTTTATAATATTGGCTCTGCAATGTGCGTAGGTGTTTTAGGATTCTGTTGTGTCATGTGATGTATTTACTGATAACATGGGAACATTAGTTATATAATATGATATTCACCGTCACTTTTAAAACCGGCTAGTGAATCCTAGTGAAGAATTTTTGTTGTGTAAATACCACGTTGATGTGACATTGATAAAAAATTTCACTTGCATACCAGTTAAATTTGTTGGGAGTCGTGCATTACATGCATCGGCGTGAAGTCATGATTTTTCTCAAATCCATAGCGATTGGAAAAATGATTTACATGGACACTTTTGAATAGGTATGATATACGACAATTTCACACAAAAAAAAAAAATTGGTAAGTGTAAGCATAAAGCGACGATCTTCATGAAAATTTGTCCACTCAAAGATGGATTCACACATTGCAAAATTGGACTAGACATTCGATTAGAGAGTAATATGGCAAGTGGGGCCCAGTACAGCATCTCACTTTCTTATTCAATTTGCTGTCTCATATGCCCCGTCCGATTAATTCAATCGGTAGTTGGAAAGCCCAAGTGGGGCCCTATCAAAATCATGGTCGACCTAAGAAATTTACTGAAAGAAAAATCCAAATACCGAGTGACGTGCTCGCTGACGACGACAATAATCTCAAAACCCCTATAAATTGAGACGCTCCCTTCACTCCAGTCCCACACCATCGGCTCTCTCTCACACATCCTCTTCTCTGAAACAAGTGACACAATGTCTTCCAGGTACTTGCTAGTTTTGCTCCTGGGAGCGGTGCTTTTCACCGCTGCCGTCTCTCCGACGGCCACCACCCTTTGAAAAAAGAGCATAAACCACACCACAAACACCACCACAAGCACCACCCTGGTGGTCGCCGTCTCTTGGAGACCGTCGAAGCTGAGGACTTGCACAAGCCATTCCCTAAACACAAGCCCAAGCCCCCACACCACAACCACCCTCACGAGCACATTCTTGTGGAGGAGGTTGAACAAGAAGACTCCCACAAAAAGCCATTCCCCGGCAAGAAACCGCCCCACCACCCCGGCCACTTGCTTGCCGAGGAAGTGGAAGCTGATGAAAAAAAGAAGCCATTCCCCGAGCACAAACCCCCAAAGAAAGGCGACAAGCCACCACCGAAGCACAAGCCGCCCCACGAGGGACACATTCTCATAGAGGAGGTGGAAGAGGACTCGAAGAAGCCATTCCCTGAGCACAAGCCGCCCAAGAAAGGTGAGGAGCCCAAGAAGGGAAAAGGAGAGAAGCCGCCACCAAAGCACAAGCCACCACACGAGGGACACATTCTCGTAGAGGAGGTCGAAGAGGACTCTAAGAAGCCATTCCCTGAGCACAAGCCGCCAAAGAAAGGCGAGGAGCCAAAGAAGGGAAAGGGAGAGAAGCCGCCCCCAAAGCACAAGCCACCCCACGAGGGACACATTCTCGTAGAGGAGGTGGAAGAGGACTCAAAGAAACCGTTTCCTGAGCACAAGCCGCCCAAGAAAGGTGAGGAGCTGAAGAAGGGCAAGGGAGAGAAGCCGCCCCACCACAAGCTACCGCACAAGCCCCCCACCGAGAACTGAGCGTGCGTTCTTCAATGAACATATATGTCGTGTGCTTATCACACGTTCAAATAAGAGCTGTTCCTTAGAGTATCTGGTTCTTCCGCGTTAGCTGGTTGGCTCTTTGTGTTACATGTAATATAGGATGTCTGAACTTTGCTCGGGCATTGCCTTTGACTTTCTCTACGTTGATATATGCTGGGTACTTGCTAGCCGTGACTTTCTTTGCTAAACTCCTGTTAGCGTCCTCTTATGCAATCTAACCTTGCAATGCTTGGGCATACTCCTAAATCCACGAGCAACATAGATGCGGGACTGAAATATGATTAACAGTTAACGAAAGACGTAAATACAAAGTTTATTTGCACCATACATTTGAGAAAGTGTTTATCGAAATGCTTCAATAGGACTTGCTTATTTAGAAAAGACACAGTAGATCTTCATCTAAGAAGGTGTATGAATTACACTTCAATTCTAAAGCTTGGTTTGATTATCAAAGATCAAAAAATTCTGATCAATTGCTTTTGATTCACTTTTGTGAGTACTATAAAGATTGAATAAAATTTTCAACGTACTGATAGCGGTACATACATGAGATGATAACAATGGATGTATTAGAAACATTAATATTTTCTATTTGGATAACTTAACTACTTAAGAGTATGTTAACAGAACCATATTATTCTAAATAGATAATTTCTACTTACCCACGACTAAAAGCTACACTGCACATCCCAACAGATTGATCCGATTTTACTTTTCATAGATCTGCTTGAATTGACGTATGACAATTTGGCTAAACTGCTTTGGGAGAGATTTACCAAATGGCCCACTAATTCCTTCATTTAGCATTAATCCTAGTTAAAATTTGATTTTTCTGTGTACCTAGTTATAAAGTTAAAATGTGCCATAGTTTATTTTGAAAGTTCTAACAAAGGTGGTCTATCTTTTGCATTTGGACTAGAATTAATTTCGCTGTTTTTTCAATGACCATTTGCATATCGTCACTTTTATTCATACCGATTTGCTACTTCCACACAAAACTTCTAAGACCATATTACCCTCCTTACAAATACCCAAGCCCGCAAACTCTCTCACGAAGCCTATCCTCCATCTCCAGAAAATCCCATCTCTCCTTCAGCGTGCATCACCATCCTTCGCCATTAACTCCCTACCCCACCTTTATAAATCTTCACGCCCCAAAACTCTCCTATCTATATATATATAATGAAACGAGATCTACAAGTTTGTATTTTATGAATGGTCATATTCGATCTATCGTATCGTTTCATAAAAGAAACATAAATTTCACGTATTTCATGAAATGAGCAGGTTTACCATGTATATTAAAATTGACCATATGTTTGTAGGTGGTATGGTCCTACGTCCTATCTATACAAACACCTATGTGACTCCCCCAAGGTGGCCGGTACTACCAATAACTCAATCTCCCCTCAATTGCCGCATGGATTTGTAGCTTGATCTTGCACACTATCTTTTAATGCCTTCTTTGTCGGGTACCTTGCCTAATTTGAGGTCACTGTCCCAAATGACATGGGCAGTGACATCATATTAAAACAATTTACTAATTTGTATATGCTTTGTATTTAAGACACAATCCCCAAAACTGTGGCTTGCGATGTTATAGGGAATAAACTCCTTCGTATCTCGCCCATGTGAGCATAAGTTTTTCTATGGAGTTCACCTCGTCAAGGGAAAATGAACAATATTAAGTTGTTATTAAAGAGGAAAAAAGATAAAGAGAAAAAAAAGGGAAAAAAAAGAGAAAAGGAATTACAAAAATTCAAAACAATATTAAGTTATTATTAAAATTATTTTACGTTAGTACTGGCTGTGTCACTTCAGTGCTAGTTATGCTACATTAACAGCTGGCTAAATTTCACTAAATGGACTGAATTAGCACAAATGTAAAATGTTTAAATTTAACTAGCCAAAAAATGTTTAGAATTGAATTAACGTAATTACAATACATTTAAGACCTTTTTTTTTTTTTTGTAATTCTTCCTTTTTTTCCTTGTTTGTCAAATGGGTAATTTTTGTATAGTACAAGAAGAGTCTTAAAACTTCACAGAAGTTTGAGGTGCATACCAGAGTAACCTAAAGTGAGTCAATTGCCTATGAAGTCAATGGAAAATAAATTTCTAGAGGAAGCTCCATACTAGAATGATGATTATTGAGAAAAGGAGAATTGGGTTGAACCCAATATGTTGGATCGGACTTTCTTATCTTGACGTTGGATTTGCTTCTACTTTTCAATAAACCATCATAGGGGTTCAAACTCATGTGCACTACAAATATAATGTGGCAACAAGCACTGTGTACACACATGGGCTGTTCCCGAAAAGGAAGTGTATGAACCAAACTAAATTGTCCATGTCGATCGAATATAGGCTATGCATGCTACAAAAAGGATATGAAATTTATACTTGCAAAGTACACATGCTTTAGACTATTTTGACACATTATGATTTTACAATTTGGTTGACAAAATGTTACAAATATATATATAGTTTCGTATGCATTTTAGGGTTATATTACAGTTACACTTAGAATGCAAAAAGAAAACTAGACAAATTTTGTTATCTGTTCAATTTTCGGTGCTTTGTCATCAAATCTGTCCTAATAAACTTAAAAGAGAAAAAAAAAGAAAAAGAAAAAAGGGTCATCATCATTCTCCAAGTTGTCCATGATGTTCCATAGAAAACCTTCATGCAAATATCTCAATCGGTAACTTAAAAGACCATTGTCTAACCTTAACCCTCTCTCTCTCTCTCTCTCTCTCTCTCTCTCTCTCTCTCTCTCTCGACTCTACCATTGCCCCAATTCTTTCTTAGACACGCCACGTCTACAGTAGTGTAGGCTCCTAACTCTCTTTAAGGTCAATGGACTAGTCGCATTTGGTTTTTATTCAAGGAACTTTTTATTCAACTGCATCCTTAAATAAAAAGCAAGAATAAAAACCAATCAGGGGTTTAGGTTTTGCAGTATCGCGATCACATCTCCCCATCCCTATTGGCCGAAGATGCTACAGGCATATCCGTGATTGTTGGTCGCCATTTCACTGTGGGAAAACAAGAATATCAGACGGGTATTCGCGGGCTTCATCTCAAACTTTCAACTCTGATCTCAGATAATAATTGAAGCGACGTTTTGTGTTGTGAATTGGGAAATCCCTTCCCACACGAATGGTGATATTAGATGAGAGTACCGTTCACTTCGAGAGTGTGAAAATCGCTTGAGAGAGATGGTTCAGCATGTCTGTTGAGGTTGATCTTTTGCCATATGAACCGACAATCATGCATTGATACATCCTATAATTCCAAAACAGGCTTTGGTAGTATGACAATTTTTGGGTTATTGTGAAAATAATAACTTGTTGTGAACTACAAATTTTTAAAATAGTATATCCTATAATAATTTATAATTATTTGTTATTTATTTTTTGTGGTTCGAAAGACTGTTATTGTCATAGTAGATTAAACATTGATTCATGAAATTCAATGTAACATGTAAACATCAACCTAGAAATATAGTTAAGGTTTTCGAGAGGAAAATTTAATTGTATAGGTAATTTACCATAACTAAAACTGTTACTAGGAAAAGAAAAAATATTATTCTTTCTTTTCTTACATCAAAAGAGATCAAAAGTAATAAATACGGTGTGCTTGTGGTTTGGTTCATTTTGGTTTGAAGATCACTTTTAACCAACAATTCAATTAATTGGTTTGAAAAGAAACTCAATCAAAGCCGAGATTATACTAACGAAATCATAGCACAAACGAATTGATGGCTTCAGCTTATAATAATTTCATTTCGTGTATGTTAAGCCCACACTCAGATAAGAAGCTTAAACATCAACAAAGAATGTCTAATTATGTATTTGATAAATGCTAACCAAAGGGTGTTATTGAGTCGAGTCGTGTCAACACCGTTATATACTCAAGCCTAACTCAACCCAAACATCTGAGGCTTGACACTTGACTCGTACTCTATTGGGATTTACGTCTCAAGCTCAAGCTCAACTGGAACAAATCTTCAACAACCCCGAGCTCGACTCGACTATATTCACTCCATTAGTCAATAAATTTTCCTTGAAACTCAAATTAAACTCAAGCTTGAGGTTAAATTCTGAAAATACACTCATAAAAAAACTTACAATATAAATCAATTTTGTCCATATATTCGTTAATGTCACTGTACATGTATAATTTGGATGAAATACATAAAATTAGGGTAGACTCTATGTCAAAGTATATGATCTCAATTCTGACATATCCTGCTTTTTTTTTTTTTTTAGAAGTGAACCAAACACGTGAGGGTGGTTGTGATGTGGAGACTTTTGCTTGGGGAACGGCTTGTGTCCATCTTCCTTAGTGTACTCCAAGAGGAGGTGGCCGCTGCAGGGGTGGTGCTTGTGCTCCTTCGGGGGCCTTTCCTTCTTGAACAGATGATGGCGGTGGTCAAGCTCCTCCGCAATGGTGATGGTGAGGAGCACTAGGCCTAGGAACAACACTAGTAAGTACTTGAGGAACATGGTTTTCTCTTTGCTAGTTTTGGGAACTGAAGAGTAAAGTGAAGTGACAAGAGGTTGGGTTGTATTTATAGTGTCTTTGCACCAATGATGTCAGCCCACATTATTCTTAGGCTTGGTGCTCCTCACCATCACCATTGCGGAGGAGCTTGACCACCGCCTGTAAGAGTTTTTCCTGATGTGAGCTATATTAATTGATATTGTAATTTACTATTTTACGGGGTTGGTTTAAGGTGAGATAGAAGGTTTCTTAATTAGTATAATATAAGATTGGCTAGTGTGGGCCGAGTTGAGCCTAGCCTGTAATGAGAGAGTCTTGTTGGAAATTCTATAAATAGTACACAAGTTTCTCATTATAATCCTAATTTTTACATGTATCCTCACATAAAGAGCGTTTATCTAGCACTAAAGGGTGATGGGGCCGTCTCATTAAGCCAGTGATACAGAGGGCAATAGAAGAGAAGGACTTGCACGTGGATTATCTTTTTTCGCTACCGTATCAAGAATGATGGATTCAAAAACAGGTGTGTTAATCTTTCTACTCAATTATGTGTGTTCTTGTTATGATTATGGAAATCATGGGATTGCACGTTTTGCATCCAACATGTGGTATCAGAGTAACCATAACCCTAGAACTCGAACGCATATAATTTTTGCCCTAATTTTGTGATTTTTGTGATTTTTTGTTCAATAAAAATCAAATTAAATTACAAATTCGGACTGGGCTCGTCTAGACAAGCAGATTCATGGGCGGCGCGTCGCCGAGAGAGGCCCTATGCGCCCCCCACGTGCAGCCATGCATCGCCAAGGCGTCGGAGATGCGCCCCACGCACGGTCACGTGCCCTCACACGCTCCCACGTGTGGGGCGCGGCTCGCATGTGTGACGCACGCGGGGGCTAACGTCATGATGACGTCAGCGACTTGGGCCCGGCCCGACCCGATATGCGGCGACCCGACTTGACCCGACCCATTGACCTGACCCAACTCGGTCAACTGTTGACTTGACCCGACCCGGTCAACCAGTCGGACCAAGCAGTTGGACCGGACGGTCGAGCTGGGAACCAGTCGGATCACTACCGATCGGACTGATTTGATGCTTTTGTTTAGCTCACGCATGAAATCCACACGCCACGCACTCAAGCAGCGCATGCGGGCGCATGGAGCCTCGGATCAGCACATGGCTGGCGATGTTAGGTTCATATGATTATCCTTTATGTTGTGGTGTATTTATTTTACATGTTTGATGATTTTATAGATATGAAAATACATACGAAACCCTAAATACGTATATTTTTAATATATTTTCGTGTATTTTTCTTGTATTGTTATGTGATTTTGGAAATATATATGGTTTATAGGTATGTTATCACATAAATATTACAAAAGTGTGATTTATTAATAAAAAATTAAATTTTATTATGAACTGAAGCTGGCTTAATGAGATATAACCATTATGGGATAGTATTTGAACTATGTATTGAAGTGAAGAGAAATAGTAAAAGTGATGAAATTTTTGTTGCTTAAGCATACTTCTTTACACGCATCTTGATGTATTTTTGTTTTCTTTTAGTAATCTTTGAATGATGAACGTCTTAAGAACTAGTGACCAAACTGATTGTACTACTTAACACATCTACTGAATGTGGGTAGTGCATGTCAGTTAAATTATTGCATATTGTACATAAACTCATCTGGTCACTTGTTAATATCTATCAAGTTGAACTTTTTTTATGGTTAAGAAATA
Source organism: Eucalyptus microcorys (assembly GCA_014182515.1). Lineage (NCBI taxonomy): Eukaryota > Viridiplantae > Streptophyta > Magnoliopsida > Myrtales > Myrtaceae > Eucalyptus > Eucalyptus microcorys. The sequence continues at coordinate 30,690,661 of CM024569.1, forward strand.
TGACAACATTTACGCAAAGCAATATTATCTACTGTTGTACCACCGCTCTTAACGGCACAGCTGGCTTGGTCTCTCTCCCCCTCACAAAGGGGAGGAGTTCGAATCCCAGAGGCGTTGTTAGGGATTCTTACCTGGAATATTGTGGTGGTAGGTCCTGCAGTCGCTTCCCCAGGGTTTACTCGCCAGCTGTCGGTTTACGGGGTTCCCTTGGTTAACAAAAAAAAAAAAAAAAAAAAAAAATAGTATCTACTGTTGTAGTTTAAATATTTGGTTTTGTAGTTTGACTCAATTTCTAGGTCACTGGTTGATGCAATGATAATTTGTTACTTAAAATTGGCTAATAAATCAGTTGTTGACCTTGGAGTCATAGTTTACCTTATGAAACTCATGAGCAATAATGGATCAGCTGTCAGGCTTGTCGATTTGGGGTACCCTGTATTGCAATTGATGTTAACTTGTGAGAGATCCTCTGGATCAGCATTTTTTTTATGTTGTTTTGGTAATCTGTAATCTGGATGCACAAGAAATACTTTCTTCTATGTTATGAGAAGTTTCTTGTGTTGCTGTGATCGGTGATCTCATTGGAGTCTATAAAAACAGGTTCTTTATATATATGTATGATTGATTTTCTTGAATAAATAAAGCAGTGTCATTAGTATAATATGTGATTTTAGTGATTTACTACCCCTATCACTAAAGTTAAAATCACATGTATATGGTGTATGTGGGAAGTAATGTTTATATCCCTGTATGAGAGAGTTTCAAGAATTCAATTAAGTTGTGACCGCAAAAGTGGCACACTTGATTAGGTTTGAGGAATATCGGTCTCATATAATGATTGTGATGTCTCTTGGTCTAATGCGTAGTCATACTCTTAAATGAAGTGATTGTGTATTAGTTCATAGAGGAATACATGATGATGTGGTGAAGGAGTGACTAATCCTAGTGGTTCATATGCTCAAATGTGATGAATTTACAAATGTTAGAATATATTCTCATAACCGCTATCATGTAGGGAGTGTACAATTGCATGTCATGTATTTTGTCCAAAGGTGATTATATAATTTTGTATGCAACTCTCTGGATGTGTATTTGTACATCAAAGCTAATTAGTATAAACCTATGCTATCTTTTTTTTCTTTGTATTTCTCATTAGTTTAACATAATAAATATGCAAATGAGCCCTAGATCACTACATGATCGAAACCTACACGCATGCATAAATTAAAATACTACAATGACATGCATGAATTAAACTACTAGGTGACATGCACAAGTATTATTAAACTACATGCAATGTGTTTAAATATGCATTAACTTTAAAACAATCTATATGAAATGTCAATCAAAATTTATTCCTTATGACATGCTATTCAGTATGGAACATGCAATATGCAATGTGAGCATTATAGAACTAAACATGGATTAATTCTATGATTAAATGCAATCTACACCAGATATTATTGAAGTATTTATGAAATTTTCTTTATGAATTAGAAATAGGAAACTCCGTTAACACTAAATGATGACTTAAATTAACTAGGAAATAGTGTATATTAAATCATAGTCATGAACTAACTAAAATTCACGATTTCCAAAAATTCTATGTGATTTCTAATGCATCAAATATATGAAATCCCAAATTGGGAAACTTATATAAATGAATATAACCTAAAACATGCAACATGTATGAATATCTGATAAAAGTGCCAAAAAAAAAAATGATGAAAGCGCAAACTATATGATGAAAGCACAGTATCAGCAAGTAACTTCAAGAATTATTTATATGCATCAATGCTCATGAAAATCATGCAACATCATGCAACATGCAATAATTATTAAATTGTGACATTGTGGTGTAGAGATAATATTCTTGATTAATCCTAAATGCAAATTACTGTATGTAATGCATGAATAAAAAAATTGTTGGACCTTAAGGCTCAAAGGTCTGATGCCCCAATACGCCTTGTTAATGCAAGGAATAATGCAAAAGGAATTAAAATATCCTAAGGTTCACGTGACATCATGGATTATTACGTTAACTTTTGAGTTCTAAAGCAAAGCATTATCATTAAGTCTAGAGGTGCCTCCGTGAGTTAATTTAAGTTTTCACACATATATCTCAGAATTGCTCTCTCCTATTCTATGCATAATTTGGCTCATTCATACCCCATTCTCCATTCTAAAAGCCAACTAGGAGTAAATCCTTATCCACGCCCTTTGGCCCTACCGACCACATTGCGCTAGTCGGATTGGGTCGTTATAAGCCGACTAGCTTCCCGTGGTTCATTCCAAATCACCCACTTGCTAGAGAGGCTCCCGCTTTGATACAATGTTGTGACATCCTCGATTAACTCACTTGAGATTTTGTCCGCTTCGACCCATGCTATACCAAACCTCACGGTTTTGTCCTTTTGCATACGAATGGGTAATTTCCAAGAAAGTCACTCATCCTGGTAGTGTTCCCACCCAAGCACACTTAATTTTGGAGTTTCAAAGAAAAGCCTTACCATTCCGTCAAATTGACGTTTCCATAAATTAATTCTAATTTTCACATCTATTTCTCTAAATCGTTCTCTCCTTTTTGGGTGCACAATTTGGTTTATTCTTGCCCCTTCACCATTTTAATAGCTTGCTAGGAGTCACTCATTGTCGAGACCTTCTAGTCCCAACGACTTTCCCCCCTCTCGCTAAGCCGGATAATTACAGTTCAATAGCTATAGGTTAGGCAATCAAATCATGGCCTAAAATCAAATCCAACCTATTATTTATGCAATTACTAAACTAACCTTAATCAGGACTAACCTAGGGAACCAAGAGACTTTTGGCACAACACAAGGTGCAAGGGAAAGAGCTGCCGGTGGGGATTTTAAAGACCGGCAATGGACGACGGTCTGCGGTGCCTGGGCAGTGACGTGAGGAGCTGTTGGACGTCTCCAAGAGGGTACCGAACATGGTGGAGAGCTGTTAGAGGATGCCGGACCCACGGGAGTTCGCCGAGAACCTGCCAGTGAAGCCATGATTTTTCTCAAATCCATAGTGATTGGAAAAATAATTTATATGGACACTTTTGAATAGGCATGATATACGACAATTTCACACACACAAAAATCGGTAAGTGTAAGCATAAAGCGACGTTCTTCATGAAAATTTGTCCACTCAAAGATGGATTCGCACATTGCAAAATTGGACTAGTTATTCGATTAGAGAGTAATATAGCAAGTGGGGCCCAGTACAGCACCTCACTTTCTTTTTCAATGTGCCGTCTCATATACCCTGTCCGATTTATTCAATCTCAGTGGTCGGAAAGCGCGAGTGGGGCCCTATCAAAATCTCTGTCAATTTAAGAAATTTACCGGAAGAAAAATCCAAAGATCCAGTGACGTGCTCGCTGACGACGACGATAGTCCCGAAATCACTATAAATTGCGACACTCCCTTCACTCTCACTCCCGCACCATCGGCTCTATCACACATTCTCAGAGAGGTGGAAGAGGACTCTAAGAAGCCATTCCCTGAGCACAAGCCGCCAAAGAAAGGCGAGGAGACAAAGAAGGGAAAGGGAGAGAAGTCGCCCCCAAAGCACAAGCCACCCCACGAGGGACACATTCTCGTAGAGGAGGTGGAAGAGGACTCAAAGAAGCCGTTTCCTAAGCACAAGCCGCCCAAGAAAGGTGAGGAGCCGAAGAAGGGCAAGGGAGAGAAGCCGCCCCACCACAAGCCACCGCACAAGCCCCCCACCGAGAACTGAGCGTGCGTTCTTCAATGAACATATATGCCGTGTGCTTATCACACGTTCAAATAAGAGCTGTTCCTTAGAGTATCTGGTTCTTCCGCGTTAGCTGGTTGGATCTTTGTGTTACATGTAATATAGGATGTCTGAACTTTGCTCGGGCATTTCCTTTGACTTTCTCTACGTTGATATATGCTGAGTACTTGCTAGCCGTGACTTTCTTTGTTAAACTCCTGTTAGTGTCCTCTTATGCAATCTAACCTTGCCATGCTTGGGCATACTCCTAAATCCACAGGCAACATAGATGCGGGATTGAAATATGATTAAGAGCTAACGAAAGACGTAAATACAAAGTTTATTTGCACCATACATTTGAGAAAGTCAATCGGCAAGTGTTTATCAAAATGCTTAGATAGGACTTGCTTATTTAGAAAAGACACGGCAGATCTTCATCTAAGAAGGTGTATGAATTACACTTCAAATCTAAAGCTTGGTTTGATTATCAAAGATCTAAAAATTCTGATCAACTGCTTTGGATTCACTTTTGTGAGTACTATAAAGAATGAATACAATTTTCAACGTACTGATAGCGGTACATACATGAGATGATAACAATGGATGTATTAGAAACATTAATATTTTCTATTTGGATAACTTAACTACTTAAGAATATGTTAACAGAACCATATTATTCTAAATAGATCATTTCTACTTACCCACGGCTAAAAGCTACACTGCACATCCCAACAGATTGATCCGATTTTACTATTCCTAGATCTGCTTGAATTGACGTATGACAATTTGGCCGAACTGCTTTGGGAGAGATTTACCAAATGGCCCACTAATTCCTTCGTTTAGCATTAATCCTAGTCAAAATTTGATTTTTCCGTGTACCTAGTTATAAAGTTAAAATGTGCCATAGTTTATTTTGAAAGTTCTAACAAAGGTGGTCTATCTTTTAAATTTGGACTAGAATTAATTTCGCTTTTTTTTTTCGATGACCATTTGCATATCGTCACTTTTATTCATACCGATTTGCTACTTCCACACAAAGCTTCTAAGACCAAATTACCCTCCTTACAAATACCTAAGCCCGCAAACTCTCTCACGAAGCCTATCCTCCATCTCTCCTTCAGCGCGCATCACCATCCTTCGCCTTTAACCCCCTACCCCACCTTTATAAATCTTCAATCCCCAAATATATATATAATGAAATGAGATCTACAAGTTTGTTTTTTTATGGATGGTCATATTGGATCTATCGTATTGTTTCATTAAAAAAAGATAAATTTCACGTATTTCATGAAATGAGTAGGTTTATCATGTATATTAAAATTGACCATATGTTTGTAGGTGGTATGGTCCTACGTCCAATCCATACAAACTCCTATGTGACTCCCCCAAGGTGACCGGTACTACCAATAACTTAATCTCCCCTCAATTGCCGCATGGATTTGTAGCTCGATCTTGCACGCTATCTTTTAATGCCTTCTTTGGCCCTGTTTGGTTTGGCTTTGCAAATAGGCTTTGGGATGCTAAAGTCCCTTGGCTAAATGCAAATGAGTTTGGTTCGTTTTTTTGGACAACTTTGGCAAAATGCAATTGTATTTACAAAGGACTTTAAGGGCCTTTAGCCAAATGTAGGTCTGGAGGTGCTTTGACAAGTTGCATCCTAGGAATGCAAGTTTTCGGTACTGTTCATCTTCTCCAAACCACTGTCGATCAAAGGCCAACGACTGCCGGGTAAGGGATCGTGCGCGCTAGTGACGCATCGGCGACCGCCACTTGAGGGTCGCCCAACCCAAGCAACCGTCACTGGACCTCGGTGATGCCTGGGTCACCCGACCCCGGCGACCATTGCCTGAGGTCGCGTGACCTCAGGCGACGCGACCCTAGGCGACGGCTGCCTGGGGTCACACAACCTCAGGCGGCCATCACTTGGGTCACGTGACTTCAGGTGACTGTCAGTTAGGGTTGCCTGGGGTCGCGCGACCCAGTGATGGCCGCTTGAGGTAGGGTGACCTCAAGCGACCGTCCGGGGGCTAGATCTGGCCATCCGGCCGCCAGATCCGGCGCTAGATCGCCAGATCCGGCGGTCCGGTGGCCAGACTTAAAAAAAAATACAAATGTTTTTTTTTTGTTTTTTTAAATTTAATAAAAGTCATTTACAAATGCAAATTTTACCAAATGGTATTTTGGTCAAAGTTGTATTTCAATACAAATTTTATCAAACGATATTTGCATTTCGGAAAATCCCCTTCACTCAAAGGTATTTGCATTTTGGCAAATGCATCCCCCAAAAGCTGAACCAAACGAGCCCTTTGTTGGGTACCTTGCCTAATTTGAGGTCACTGTCCCAAATGACATGGGTAGTGACGTCATATTAAAACGATTTACTAATTTATATATGCTTTGTATTCAAGAAACAATCCCCAAAACTGTGGCCTGCGATGTTATAGTGAATAAACTCCTTCGTATCTCGCCCATGTGAGCATAAGTTTTTCTATGGAATTCACCTCGTCAAGGGAAAATGAACAGAGTTGCCCCTTACCAACTTCGGGTAAGACTAGCTAAAGCAGTTCATTATGCTCATAGGAGGTGCAACCTGTACGATGATTAAACAAAGTTGTTTACTCTCTCTATGCCATGTGATTTTCACTCGTAACATAAGAACATTGATATCGATCAAGTGGGCAAGTCTTAGGAATTTCTGAGATTTAAACATGAGAATTTTAGTAATTCTATGGTTACTGAAGAATTTCCATTACCCAAACACTATTGATCTCATGGTGTCGGCGGACTTGACACAAGCTCTTACTAGGTCTATCATTGAAGGTGGCAAAACTTATTGACACCACACTTAAGATCGAAGATACGTGAAAATTCATTCACATGAGTTAGTTCTCTTCAAGCATACACATCATTTGTCCATACAATGATGCATTGCAATAAAAAAGTCATACATTTCATGCGTCGACATGAGCTTGATACAAACCCTTCAAATGATGCATGGATCTGTCTTATGGTAAACAATTGGCATTGATCTATCATAAAAAAACTCTTGCTCTCGTTATGTCAACGTACACACAAATTTTTAATTAGATCTATCATTTAAATAGGAAAATTTACCAGAACCACACTTTTGATTGATAATACGTAGAAAGTCATTCGCATATGTTAGTTATCTTTAAGCGTACACATCTTTCATCCATACCTACTACTCAAGGACATATTGATAAAAATTCCAAATAACTTTCCGCGCGTGGAAAGAAAATCACGGCCAAAAGAGAAAAGCAAAAGGTGCAACGGCACATCAATTTCTCTTCTCCAGTGTGCTCTGTGTTAGGTCGATTATCGTCCCCGATCTATTCAAGCTCACTTTGGAGCATAGTCGTAAAGTTAGTTCTATTTTAATAATTCAAACCGTTAAGATACTCTTGTCCGGTTACTATAACACAATCTATCTTCATATTTTGATACCTTTATGATGATAAAGACGATAGAGACGTAAAGTGTGATAAAATTTTGGCAAATTGATTGAAATCGAAGACATACAAGAGTCAATATAAAAAGAATGTGAACATCGCGTTGAGGGTGTCTAGCACCCGTTGACTATCGGCTAATCCTTCACTTGATGTGAAAGCTTTCCCATCCCATGCAAATTAGGTAACTAATGGAGTACATACAAGTATGTGCTTCTCGGCGACCTTACAAACAATGTTCAAATGCAGCGGTCAGTCCTTCACCGGATGTGGAAGCGGTTTTGTCCTACACATACCAAGCAATCAATAGAGCGCATAGATCCGTGCTTCCAAGGACGACCCCAAAAAGGTACACGAATATGATTATTCAAACCCAAAAACTTAGCAAGCTTCTCACTAAAGCACCCATTTGGGGTTTTGATTTTCCTTTTTCAGTCACAAGGGTTTTGAATTTGGTAGTTCCTTTTTTAGACTACAATAACATTTTTAAAATGGACTATGTAGCCTTTTTATTTATTTTTTTACTAGAATGTACTCTTATTTTAATTGCTAACTGAAATCAGGGAAGCAGTGTCCCCATCTTTTGAAGCAATTGCAATCACATTGACCCATAGAATGTGCATCAAACTTTCTCGAGACGAAATTCACGAGGATTTTATTGAAGGGACATGACTTTGAAGTTAGGTATGGAAATATGAGCATAACACGTGGGGGAGGTAGGAAAGATTGCCATAGACAAAAGCCGAAAAGCTAATTTAAAGTTCTTCTGAAGTATTTAAATGCATGCTATGTATTGAATTTCCCAATTAGGTCTTATGCGACGTGTAAAGGTTTCCCTTTGCTCTTAAAGTTCTCCTTGCGTGTCGTCACCGCTGATCTTAGCCATGACAGCGACCCTAGGGAGATTCTTGAACATTGAATACGTGGAGAACATGAGGGGACCGGATGGACAAGTTGATAATCGATTTTGGACTCTATATGATTTGACAAGCTGTGGTTCCATAACTTGGGCAAGCCTTTAGATTTCTTTGATCTAATTATATTATCCTCCTTAATGGTTGGCTTTTTTAGGCAATCTAATTCAAGACTTACAAGGTAAATGACTAATTAAAAGGCCATCCTTTTGTTGGCATTTATTGGAGATTATTGGTTAGAGAGATTATATAATCAAAATTTTACACATCCCACGTCTCTTTTAAAATTTTGTTGAATCATTGTCAACTTTCTATGTCTTTTTCAATATTCTATAATTCTCTTCGAAGTTTAAATGCCTCAAGTGTAAAGTGAAACAGTCTTAATCTCTGAAAGTTGAAGGAGATTTTTAATAGGAATCGTGTTGATCGCAGATTTGCTTCTTTCTCTAACCATCTTTCGAAGAAAAAAATCAATTTCGAGTTTCAGTACCCCAACTAGAACTACTCTCATTTGGTGTTTCGACCCAAAACATCGATATTATCGACCCGATAAAAAAAAAAAAAATTTGAATGGTTCGAATTTTTCCTTTTTATTTGTCCCTATCTGCCGCCGCAAGCCAAAAGGCACGGCCTCAAACTGTCGGCACCATCGAGTGAAAAGAACTCCCGCAAAGCAAGCTCACGTGACCAACGCGGGGTCTCCTTTCGGCTCCAATCGGCCCTCTCGGAACAGTTTCTTTCCAAGGATGGTCCAAAGAAAACAACAAAGATCAGCATCTAATTAAGGTTCCTGTACCCTTTTCCCTTGTCTGGAGGCTACCCTAATTAAGGTCACTTTCGCAGCTGAGATGGGCAGTGACGTCACATTTTAAACCTATTTACAAGTTAAATAACGCGAAACACATTTTCATTTAATACGAGGATGCTACCATTGATTAGAGCCGTTTAAAAAGCCCAACCTAAAATGTTAGAGTAATAGGTGAAGGGAAACTAAGTGTATATAAGATATTTCTACACTGAATTAGGAGTGACACATGTTTCTAATATCATGCTTGAAAACCCAACAAAAAAAATTAAAACTAATAAATGGAGCAAGACCAAATGCATTTGAAAAGTATATAAACTGCATTATATAGTGATATATGATATTTCAATACTAAATTAGGAGTGACACATGGATTTTAATTAACAGTTATTGGACGCACACACAAAATGGTTGAAAACCTGGCTCCGATATCATATTAGAAAGTTTAATCTAAAAAATTAAAATGATAATTAAACAGAAAAAACGTCCAAAAAATATATAAATGTAATTATCTAGTGACATGAGATATTTTCAGTGAGGGTAATGTCAATTTCTTTTAACATGATCTTAACGATTTGTGCAGCTTGTAGCTTGTAGGATGTTCAAGGTCTTTCATGTCCGAAGCTTTTTCTATTTTAAAGCCAATGTTGCAATGGGAAATGAAGAGAAGCACACCTCGCATGATGCACAGTATATTTACGTACGAAAACAAACATATAATAATATGCACTATTAATTAATAAATTTAACTATTCTAGCCAACGAAAACTGAAAAATGGAAATATTCCCCGGGCGGAATGTGTGTACAGCGAATAAACCGGGGAGCGATTCAAGGGTTTCGTGTGTATGCGGCGCGTGAAACCTCGTGAAAAGAAACAGACGCAGTTTTCAACTTACATGCTGTCGCTGCAAATATCAATTATCAAACAGTATTATTAGCGACATACGCATTTCCATCAGAAATATAAATACATCACTGCATTTATGATTATATATGGCGATTACAAATCAACTTTGCGAAAGCAAAAGTTACAACAGCAACTTTTGACTCAAATCCTTAAAGCGAGAAGCATATCAATTGGTTTCACTCACGTTGATATATCAGCTTGAAATGTCTGATATGAGATTTTTTTCTGGCTCTCAATTCTCAACACAAACAAGAGTGCCAGTTGCAAACATACCCCCTCAATCGCCTCGTGTTGAAATCGATCCACTTGATATGAGTCAGTTGCTCAGAGATGCTAAACTCAAGTCTTGTTATCTCATTACCCATATATGTAAAGAACAAATAACTATCTTACTACATTCTAAAGATTAGGTCTAGCTAGTTACGTTGTTATTGAGGTATACATTCTAAAGGTCATGCAATCTTTCATACTGGTTGCTCAGCCAAATTCATTTCCTACAAATAAAATTTGATTTTCTTTGGAGTAGAGTTAATCTAGGAATGCTAAACATTTACGAAAATCCATTCACACAAACTTGCGGGGGATTTGACCTCAATATAAAAAATAAAAAATAACTTGCGGGGTTGTAAATCATTCCTTGTTTTTGCATTTCAAGATGACTTGATTGGTTAAGATATAAAATATATTCTACACCATACTCTAATGGTTTAAATTTTTAGAGAAAACGGTTGCATATATAATGTTAAGTCCATCCATTAATAGAACACAATGTTACCCATCGGATCATTAATTATCATAAGGACTATGAGAAAAATCACTTATAAATATTGATTTAAGAAGATCGGGGTAGACTTCATGTCAATGTATAGATTTCAACAGTTACATATCATCCTTTTTTTTTTTTTTGAAAGTGAACTAGACTTGTTATTGTAATGTGCAAATGACACGGATTGAGAAATACAGGAATGGTCGAGGAGATTCTTTATCCACAATTCATTGCATCCGCTTGATAAATTCACTTTATAAATCAATCTTAGCATTTTCCTACGAGTTCTATCTTGCACCGAAGTATTTTGTATATGCTGTGTTTCTAAGTTTAATCTTCTAAAATATGTGCATGCATGCAAAGACAAGTTAACGAAAGCACTGAAATCTTCTATTATTCCTTAGCGGTGATATTCATTGTCTTATGCGGAGCAAACAAGGGTCGCCATAGATCAATCTCGAGCGAGAGGCTAAGCCAAATTGTCAAACTTTTCAACTCGTTTTGGCCCCATCAATCAAAGCATTCACAAGCAAAATCTAGACTCTCACACTCTCTAAGTCCAAATTTCAAAGACCAATCAGTCCAAACCAAGAATGACATGTGGGCTGACATCATTGGCGCAAAGAAGTTCTATAAATACAACCCAATCTACCACCACTTCACTTCACTTCACTCTTCACTGCCCAAAGCTAGCAAAGAGAGAACCATGTCTCTCAAGTATTTACTAGTGTTATTCCTAGGCCTGGTGCTCCTCACCACCACCATTGCGGAGGAACTTGACCACCGCCACCACCCATTCAAGAAGGAAAGGCCCCCCAAGGAGCACAAGCCGCCCCACAAGCACCACCCCGGCGGTGGCCGCCTCCTCTTGGAGTACGCTGAGGAAGATGGACACAAGCCATTCCCCAAGCACAAGCCTCCACATCACCACCACCCTCACAGCCACATCCTCACCGAGGACGTAGCTGAGGAGGACCACAAGCCATTCCCCGAGCACAAGCCGCCCAAGAAGGAGGACAAGCCACCAAAGGGTAAGGGTGAGAAGCCGCCGATGGAGCACAAGCCACCATTCGAGCACCACCCAGAACCAAAGCCAAAGGGCCCTCCTTTCCACGACAAGCCACCCAAGAAAGAGGACAAGCCACCAAAGGGTAAGGGCGAGAAGCCGCCAATGGAGCACAAGCCCCCGTTTGAGCATCCCCCGGAGAAGAAGCCAAAGGGCCCTCCTTTCCCCCACAAGCCACCCCACAAGCCTCCTCACAAGCCTCCCACTGAGAAGTGAAGAAGCTGCCTTGTCTCTCTTGATGGGTTCTATGAGTCTGTCCATGAGGACTTAAATAAAGTGCTCTTTCACGTACTTTAAATTATAATCTTCAATATTTTTTAGAGGCCAATGCAGCTCATGCTGGTGGTTTTATCTCGTATTATCGCTCTGTAATTTTCATTGGTCAGTGCTTATCTACTATGCTTGAGCTTTAAACTTTCATTTTTCCTTGCCATTATGGGAAAAGAATAGACGGGTTTCAGGGAATCGTACCTCAAGTTCTAAATATCAAGATTCCTCAGTAATACTTGTATATCTACGCCACTCAAAAATGTAATCACACAATCGAATTAACACCCGTCTGTTCACCAATGCCCCTTGCTCTCACAAAACATTTGCTTGTTTCAAATTTTCTGAGAATCTTCTCTCTTTGGCCTTGGCAACAATACACACACGAGCACTCTGTTCCTTTATTTTTATTTTTTTTCGGTCAAGCTCCAACCATCACAACCACGCACGAGCACTCCCTCTCCGCCAGGGAAAAATGCTCTACATGCATTTTGTGCCAAAGAGAAGTTTTCCTCTTGTTAAGTGGTCCCTCCAGGGAACTATGAAAGAGTCTGGGTTGGGTTTGGATCAAGCCCATTATAGGCTAAAAGCCCAACAAGAACTAAGTCCTATATAAGAGAAGACAGGTTTATAAAACCTGTGTACAATGTTAGTTTATAAAGTGATGTGATAGATCCTAACAGAGTATTTAAATTAATGAAGTATATTCAAGTATAGAAGTTCGCCCCAATAACTTTCAAACCTAGGTATATTGTGTCTATCTATGTAGCACAATGTGAGTTTTTAAAACATTTAGTATGTATATACATATATGTATTTATTTTCTCATTTCTTGTTACATGCAAGTTGTGCCGTACACATGCGAACAAGCAAGTCTTTGGACAATTACTTGAGAGTTAACTCAATGAGAGCAAATACACGAACAATAACAATTAGAGAAAGTAGACTTAATTATGGACATGAAGGACCATGGGCCGGTCTTGGTCATATGGGCCCCAAGGGCACTTTTAATTGGGATTGGCCAAGACTATTTAATTATAAAATAAATAAATAAAAGGCCTGGCTAGATTAGGCTAGTGGCGGTCTGGCCAAACCCGAACTTTTTACACATTAAATTATGGTTATGGGTGGACCTGGGCAACTATATATTAAGCCTAACCTAAAGGCGCAGCTAAGTTTGATCACCTCTTAAAAGAAGAGTAAAAAACTTGAACTCTTTCTCTATTGTCCCTTTTCTCGACTTTTCCCCTAAAGTTAACTAATTTTCTAAATGTTCCCAAAACATTGACAGCTAATCTGGCTGTAGCATTATTCTTTCTCTCATCCAGTGACCAAGTGACTCACAACCGCCCCTAAAAAACTAGATATATTGATCTTTGATTTTGCCAAGAAATGGGGAGTTAATTGGTCAACGGACAATAACAAGTTAATTGCAATGTGATTGAAACCGGGAACAAGTTATTACGTTGGTGAATTTTAGTTGCTAATTTTTATGTTGATGAACAAAAAACAATGACTTGATCATAGATTATATGCAAAAGAAGGTGAGGCCCATAAACCTAACCGTGAAAACGGACCTTGACGATATGAAGAATGAGCCAAGAAGGGCCAATGGGCCTTTTAATGAGCCTCAAATTGCGGCACAAGATTTCAAGGCCATGATAAGTTAAATTATGGTTTGTTTTGTAGAGGACCATGTATGAGAGGAGACGGGTTTTGAAAAAATGTAATAGAAATATTTAAGAGTACTACTAAAAAATTTCTTTAACATACTAAAATTCAAAATGTGTGAAATACTTAACTATGACAACTAAATCCTAGATAGAAATAAAAAATAATAATAAATAGAAGAAATGGGGTCATTGTTTTGCAATTGAATAATTGAGTGTAATTTTATCTTTTATTATAAACATGGTGGATTTAGTTATATAAGGGGTGGAAATAGCGCCGGCTTTTAAAAAACTGTAAAAATGAGAAAAATATGGGCCTTTTGGTGTATATTTCGAGAGAAGGAAAGAACATAAGTCAAATTAAGAAAAAAAAAAAAAGGGTTAGTTCCACGTACAATTTAGAAAAAGTTTGGCATTACTCATTTTTGTGTCTTTAAACTTTAGTTTCTGGCCTTATCCTCACTTGGGGGATTTTGAAAATTGAATCTATGGATATTTAAAGGTGGATGGGCAACATACAAATTGGGAGTGGCTATTCGATTCTAAAAATGTTACAAGTCGGGGAAATGGAAAAATGGAATTGTGTTAGGAGCAATGAAGCGTGAAAGCCAGAAGTGGGTCTCTATCGATCAAATTAAATTTCATCACGAAAGTAAAGGTTTTTTTTTGGTTAATAATATAGAAGATTCTAGACTGGTATCATTAAGTACATTTACCCCAATTTATTGTGGTACCGTTGTTTCAATTTTACCCATAACCCTGTTCAATTTAGGCGTCAAATGTCTTATGGGATTATATGATAAATCCATCCATGATAACTTAGATATGAATTTTACCACATGAAGCATTCTAAAAAAATTCCTATTTGCCCTGACCCATCTTCTTTCTCTAACCCATCTACTTCTTCCCTTAAGACCCCGGCTTCCACGCCTCGCCTTCCTCGGGTGGTGCTCTCACCGGTGAACACGTTTGATCTTACAAAGAAAAAAAAGGTACAATTAGGTTATTGCTAATGCTCATTCTATGTCATTGGGGTCATTTGGCCACTGTGAGGATTTTGATATATTATCTTTTCTTCTAATCTTGAATATTGGAGTCTGTAACTTAGTGGGCGCCATTAGTGCAATAGGTAAAATTTTACTCATTACGTGTATTGTTAAGATTCCAGTGAGGTCACTTCAGTCTGGCGACTGGCCAGAGGAAGAAGAAAAAGGAAAAGAAATAAAGAGAAAAATAAAGGGAAAAAAAGAGAAAAAAAATTACAAAAAATAAAAAAAAATATTAAATTGTTATTAAAATTTGTTTACGTCAGTACTGGCTGTGTTACTTCAGTGCTAGTTATGCTACATTAACAGCTGGCTAAATTTCACTAAATGGACTGAATTAGCACAAATATAAAATGTTTAGAATTTAACTAGCCAAAAAAGTTTATAATTTAATTAACATAATTACAATACATTTAAGACTTCTTCTTTTTTTGTAATTCTTCCTTTTTTTTCCTTGTTTGTCAAATGGGTAATTTTTGTATAGTACAAGAAGAGTCTTAAAACTTCACAGAAGTATGAGGTGCGTACCAGAGTAACCTAAAGTGAGTCAATTGCTTATGTAGTCAATGGAAAATAAATTTCTAGAGGAAGCTCCATACTAGAATGATGATTATTGAGAAAAAGGAAAATTGGGTTGAACCCCATATGTTGGATCGGACTTTTTTTATCTTGACGTTGGATTTGCTTCTACTTTTCAATAAACCATCATAGGGGTTCAAACTCATGTGCACTGCAAATATAATGTGGCAACAAGCACCATGTACACACATGAGCTAATCCCGAAAAGGAAGCGTATGAACCAAACTAAATTGTCCATCTTGATCGAATATAGGCTATGCATGCTACAAAAAGGATATGAAATTTATACATGCAAAGTACACTTGCTTTAGACTATTTTGACACATTACGATTTTAGGTACATTTGGTTGACAAAATGTTACACTATATATATATATTTGTAGTTTCGTATGCATTTTAGGGTTTTATTACAGTTACACTTAGAATGCAAAAAAGAAAACTTGACAAAAAATTTTATCTGTTCAATTTTCGGTACTTTGTCATCAAATCTGTCCTAATAAACTTAAAAGAGAAAAAAAAAAGAAAAAGAAAAAGAGGTCGTCATCATTCTCCAAGTTGTCCATGATTTTCCATAGAAAACCTTCATGCAAATATCTCAATCGATAACTTAAAAGACTATTGTCTAACCTTAACTCTCTCTCTCTCTCTCTCTCTCTCTCTCTCTCTCTCTCTCTCTCTCTCTCTCTCTCTCTCTCTATCATTGCCCCAATTCTTTCTTAGACACGCCACGTCTATAGTAGTGTAGGCTCCTAACTCTCTTTAAGGTCAATGGACTAGTCGCATTTGCTTTTTATTCAAGGAACTTTTTATTCAACTACGTCCTTAAATAAAAAGCAAGAATAAAAACCAATATGGGGTTTAGGTTTTGCAATATCGCGATCACATCTCCCCGTCCCCATCGGCCGAAGATGCTGCAGGCATATCCGTGATTGTTGGTCGCCATTTCACTGTGGGAAAACAAGAATATCAGACGGTTATTCTTGGGCTTCATCTCAAACTTTCAACTCTGATCTCAGATAATAATTGAAGCGACGTTTTGAGTTGTGAATTGGGAAATCCCTTCCAGCACGAATGGTGATATTAGATGAGAGTACCGTTGACTTCAGAATGTGAAAATCGCTCGAGAGAGATGATTCAGCATGTCTTCAATCAGTTGAGGTTGATCTTTTGCCATATGAACCGACAATCATGCATTGATACATCCTATAATTCCAAAATAGTTTTTGCTAGTATGACAATTTCTTGGGTTACTGTGAAAATAATAACTTCTTGTGAACTACAAATTTTTAAAAGAGTATATCCCATAATAATTTATAATTATTTGTTATTTGATTTTTTGTGATCCAAAAAACTGTTATTGTCATAGTAGATTAAACATTGTCACTCAATCATTTCTCTTCCAGAACCTTGATTCATTAAATTCAACGTAACATGTAAACATCAACCTAGAAATATAGTTAAGGTTTTCGAGAGGAAAATTTAATTGTATAGGTAATTTACAATAACTAAAACTGTTATTAGGAAAAGCAAAAACATTATTCTTTCTTTTCTTACATCAAAAGAGATCAGAAGTAATAAATATAGTGTGCTTGTGGTTTGGTTCATTTTGGTTTGAAGATCACTTTTAACCCACAATTCAGTTAATTGGTTCGAACAGAAACTCAATCAAAGCCGAGATTATACTAATGAAATCATAGCACAAACGAATTGATGGCTTCAGGTTATAATAATTTCATTTCGTGTATGTTAAGCCCACACTCAGATAAGAAGCTTAAACATCAACTAAAAATGTCTAATTATGTATTTGATAAAGGCTAACCAAAGGGTGTTATTGAGTTGAGTCGTGTCAACACCGTTATATACTGCCTAACTCAACCCAAACATCTGAGGCTCGACACTTGACTTGTACTCTATTGGGATTTACGTCTCAAGCTCAATCTCAATTGGAATAAATCTTCAACAACCTTGAGCCCGACTCGACTTTAGTCACTCCATTAGTCAATAAATTTTCCTCGAAACTCAAATTAAACTCAAGCTTGAGGTCAAATTCTTAAAATACACTCATAAAAAAACTTACAATGTAAAACAATTTTGTCCATATATTCGTTAATGTCACTGTACATGTATAATTTGGATGAAATACATAAAATCAGGGTAGACTCTATGTCAAAGTATATGATCTCAACTCTTACATATCCTGCTTATTTTTATTTTTTTAGAAGTGAACCAGACGTGTAATTGTAATGAGAAAATGGCATGGATTCAGATATAAGAGAATGGTCAAGGCGATTCTTTATTCACAATTAATTGCATCCACTCGATAAATCCATTTTGTAAATCAATCTCTATACCTTCTGGCATATTCCTATGAGTCCTTGGCACCAACATCTTTTATACACGCTCTGTATTCCTAGGTTTAATATTCGAAAATATGTGCATGCATGCAAAGGCAAGTTAACAAAAGCACCGAAATCTTCTATCGTTCCTTGGCGGTAATATTCATTGTCTTCTATGGAGCAAACGAGGGTCGCCATCGATCAATCTCGAGCGAGGGGCTAAGCCAAATTGTCAAACTTTTCAACTCGTTTTGCCCCATCAATCAAAATTCACATTCTCTTGGCCGCTCAAATTAAAAAACAATCAGTCCAAACCAAGATTGAAATGTGGGCTGACATCATTGGTGCAAAGACACTATAAATACAACCCAACCTCCCATCACTTCACTTTACTCTTCAGTTCCCAAAACTAGCAAAGAGAAAACCATGTTCCTCAAGTACTTACTAGTGTTGTTCCTAGGCCTGGTGCTCCTCACCATCACCATTGCGGAGGAGCTTGACGACCGCCATCATCCGTTCAAGAAGGAAAGGCCCCCGAAGGAGCACAAGCCACCCCACAAGCACCACCCCGGCGGCCACCTCCTCTTGGAGTACGCTAAGGAAGATGGACACAAACCGTTCCCCAATCAGAAGTCTCCACATCACCACCACCCTCACAACCACATCCTCACCGAGGAGGACCACAAGCCGTTGCCCAAGCATGAGCCACCCAAGAAGGAGGGCGAGAAGCCGCCAATGGAGCACAAGCCACCATTTGAGCACCACCCAGAGCCGAAGCCAAAGGGGCCTCCCTTCCCCCACAAACCACCCCACAAGCCTCCCCACAAGCCTTCCACCCAGAAGTGAAGAATCTGCCTTGTCTCTCTTGATGGGTTCTATGAATGTGTCCATGAGGACTTAAATAAAGTGCTCTTTCACGTACTTTATATTATAATCTTCAACATTTTTTAGAGGCCAATGCAGGTCATGTCGGTGGTTTCATCTCATATTAATTTTTATTGGCCAGTGCTTATATACTATCCTTGAGCTTAAAACTTCTATTTATCCTTGCCATTATGGGAAAATAATAGATGGGTTGTGGGGAATCATACCTCAAGTCCTAAATGTCAAGATTGCTCTAAGTAATACTTTTATATCCACACCACTCGAAAGTGTAATCACACACTTGGATTAACACCTGTATGTTCACCAAATATGCCCCTTGCTCTCACAAAACATTTGTTTGTCTCAAATTTTGAAAACCTTCTCTCTTTGGCCTCGGCACCAATAGACACGCGTGCACTATTGTTCCTTTGCTTTTCTTTTTGGTCAAGCTCCAAACATCACAATCACACGCGAGCACTCCCTCTCCGTAAGGAAAGCTGCTCCACGTGCATTTTGTGCCAAAGAGAAGTTTTCCTCTTGTTAAGTGATCCCTCTAGGGAACTTTGAAAGATTCTGGGTGGGTCTTGGATCAAGCCCATTATGGGCTCAAAGCCCAACAAGAACTAAGTCCAGGATAAGAGAAGACAGGTTTATAAAAACCGATGTACAATGTTAGTTTATAAAGTGATGTAATAAATCCTAACAGAGTATTTAAATTAATAAAGTATATTCAAGTATAGAAGTTCGCCCCAATAACATTTAAACCTAGCTATATTGTGTCTATGTACGTAGCACAATGTGAGTTTTTAAAACATTTAGTATGTAAACAAGCAACTCTTTAGACAATTAGCTTGAGAGTTAACCTCATTGAGAGTGAATACACGGACAATAACAATTATAGGAAGTAGACCTAATTATGGACATGAAAGACCACGGGCCTGAGTTGGTCATATGGGCCCAAAGGGCACTTTTAGCTTGGATTGGACAAGACTATTTAATTATGAAACTGGCCTAACTGGATTAGGCCAGTGACAATCCGGCCAAACTCAAACATTTTACGCTTGTAATTATTGTTATGGGTGGACTTGGGCAACTACATTAAGCCTAACCTAAAGGCTCAGCCGAGTTTGACCTATGTATTGATTACCTTTAATAAGAAGTGTAGAAAATTTGAACTCTTTCTCTATTTTTCCTTTTCTCGACTTTTCCCCTAAAGTTAACTAATTTTCTAAATGTTCCCAAAACATTGACAGCTAATCTAGCTATAGCTTTGTTCGTTATTTAAATCCAATGACTGAGTGACTCACAACCATCCCCTAAAAAAGCAGACATTTTGCCGTTTGATTTTGCCAAGAAATGGGGAGTTAATTGGTCAACTTACAATAACAAGTTAATTGCAATGTGATTGAAACCGGGAACAAGTTATTACGTTGGCGAATTTTAGTTGCTAATTTTTATGTTGGTGAACAGACATAAGCATTGCCTCGAAAAAAAAAAAACAACGACGTGAGCATAGATTATATGCAAAAGAAGGTGAGGCCCATAAACCTAACCGTGAAAATAGACCTTGACGATATGAAGAACAAGCCAAGGAGGGCCAATGAGCCTTTAAATGAGCCTCAAATCGTGGCGACGAGATTTCAAGGCCATGATAAGATAAATTATGGCTCATTATGTAGCTGACAATATATGAGAGTAGATAGGTCTTGAAAAAACGTTATAGAAATATCTAAGAATACTACCCAAAAAAATTCTTTAACATACTTTAAAAAACAAAATGTGTGAAATACTTAACTATGACAACTAGATCTTAGATAGAAATAGAAAAAAAAAAAATTGACTATAGAAGGAATGGGACAATTATTTTGCATTTGAATAATTGAGGCCAATTTTGTCTTATAGTATGAACGGGGTGAATTTAGTCATATGAAGGGCGAAAATGCTGCCCTTTGAAAAATGATAACAATGAGGAAAAAATTATGGGCCTTGTCAATATTTTGAGAGAAGGAAAGAACAAAGGTCAAGTTAAGAATAAAAGGGTTAGTTACATTTACAATATGGAAAAGTTTGGGAGTACTCATTCTTGTGTCATTAAATTTTGGGAAAATTCTAAATAAGGGCTTGAAGTACCATCATTTTTTTTTTTTCAAATAAGAGTATGAAGGGGACATTATTTCAAATAAGAGGTCGAAATGCTCTTATTTTCTCTAATAAGAATAAGAGTTCGAAGTGCTCTTATTTTCTCAAATAAGGACCTGATATGCATATATCAGTTTCAAAGAAGGGTTTGAACTCACCAAATGTAAATGACAATTTCATCTTTTTAAATTTTTTAAATTTTCTTTTTTCTTTCTTTTTTTTTTCTATTTTTTCCTTTTCAAAGGAACGAACAAAAAGAAAAAAAGAAGAAGAAAGAAATATAGGCAGGAGGAGCTCCCTCCACCTGTGTGTTCTCTATTTTTTTCTTCTTTTTTAATTTAAATTTATAATCTAATTAATTTAATTTAAATTATATTTGGAAGAAAATACCCTTAATTGGTCGGAATTTTTGCCGGCCGACAAATAGGCGAAGCTAGGCCCTTATTTGAAATGACCATAACCATATCAAGCCCTTATTTATAATAATGCCAAATTCATGCCCCTTTTTTGAAAAAATGAGGACGTTTCAAGAACTTATTTGAAATTTTCCCTTAAATTTTAGTTTCTGGCCTTGTTCTCACTTGGGGATTTCAACCATTGAATCTATGGTTATTTAAAGGTGGAAGGGAAATATACGAATTGGGAGCAGCTATTCAATTAAAAAAATGTTATAAGTTGGGAAAAAAATGGAAAAATGGAATTGTGTTAGGAGCAATGAAGCCTGAAAGCCAAAAATATGCGTGTAAGGATCAAACTAAATTTCGTCATGATAGTGAAGGTTTTTTTTTTTTTTTTGGCTAATACTATAGAAGATTCTAGACTAGTACCATTAAGTACATTTACCCCAATTTATTATTTGACCCCAAAAAGGTACCGTTATTTCAATTTTACCTCCGCTACATCCCTATTTAATTTAGGCATCAAATGTCCTGTGTGATTACATGATAAATCCATGCCCGATAAATTAGGCGTCAATTTTACTGCATGAAGCATTCCTTAGAAAGATCCCTTTTTGCCCTCATCCATCTTCCTTCTCTAACCCATCTTCTTCTTCCCTTAAGACTCCACCTTCCAACCCCTCGCCGTCCTCGTATGGTGCCCTCACCGATGAATACGTTTGATCTTACAAAGAAAAAGGTACAATTAGGTCATTGCTAGTGCACATTCTATGTCACTGGGGTCATTTGGCCACTTTGAGGATTTTGATGTATTATCTTTTCTTCTAATATTGTATATAGGAGTCGGTACCTTAGTCGGCGCCGTAAGTGCAATAGTTAATATTTTGCTCTTTGCCCATATTGTTAAGATCCGACGAGATCACTTCAGTCTAGCAACCACCCAAGGAAAAAGGAAGAGGAAAAAAATAGAGAGACAAAAAAAAGGAAAAACGAAAAAATTAAAAGTTTAAAAAATATTAAAATGTTATTAAAATTGTCCCCTTAATACCTGCTGTGTCGCTTTAGTGCTGGTTATGCCACGTCATTGGATGGCCAAATTTGGCTAGATAGATTGAATCAGCACAAACATAAAATGTTTAGGGCTTAATTTGCCAAAAGAAGTTTAAGGCTGAATTAATACAATTGTTATTGGTTTAAGATTTTTTTTTAGGTAATTCTTCATTTGTTTCCTAGTTTCTCAAATGGGTAATTTTTGTGTAAGTACAAGGAGAGTCTTTAAAACTTCACAAAAGTACGAGGTGGGTATCAAAGTAACCTAAAGTGAGTCAATTGCTTATGTAGTCGATGGAAAATAAATTTCTAGAGGAAGCTCTATACTAGAATGATTAATGACTATTGAGAAAAGGAAAAATGGGTTGAACCCCATCTATCGAATTGGACTTTGTACCTTGACGTTGATTTGTTTCTACCTTTCAATAGACCATCATAAATGGTTGAGACCCATGTGTATTGCAAATATTGTTGGGAAATATGACTTTGAATTGGGTAGAACAATGAAGTCGAATCTTTAAAGTAATCAAGTCGGACTTTGAGGCATGATATCACTTTTTTTAAAATTTATTTGCCCCACAAAGCTGCTAATGGTTACTGGCAAATATTATTTAGGATATAACAAAGTCTCAAAATTAAGAATACTAGATAGTAATTCTAATATTTCTCCAAAGTCTTTTTAGGAAACAATTGAAAAGATGACTGCAATTTTTTATTTTTTATTTTAGAAAGAAGGCTTGAAAAGATAAAAATGATCACGCACACTCTTTTGGAAAACCGACATGTAAATATAAATCAGTCTTAAAAATATAGGTAACTCTTCGTGAAAAATTGCAAAATGAACAAATATATCATTTCGAAAAATTGCCCAAATGAACAACGGCGTCCATTCGGAAGAAATTGAAAAATTCAACAAATACAACTCTTCAGGAAAGGTTGCAAACTGAACAAGTATCTTTTTCAAAGGTTGTCTTGAAAAGACACAAACAAAAATTCTGAATATTAAAAAAAATATATTATTTTTTAAATAAATAAAATTTTGATTTTTTAATAATTTCTGAAAATTCTCAATAAACAAAAAACAACATTTGAATTGATTAAAGTTAATAATATAATTGTAAAAAATAAAATAAAATAACAAAGGGGTTAGTGCTAATTAAACCGCGAGCCTGTTAAGTGCTAAGTGTGCCAAAATCACGTAATTATTCGCGCATCCGCATGTGGGTATGGTGGGGTCTAGCCCACACCTAATAATTTCTTTAGGTACACTAAAGAAACCCCATACTTATTAATTAGCCAACTTCCTTCCACTTTTTCTATGTAGGACAAGGCAACATACACTTAGTTTGTTTTACAAACAAATTTCCAACAAATATAACATGGCAACTATACACACAAGGGATGTTCCCAAAAAAAAATGCGTATGAACCATGCAATATTTTCTGTCTTGATCGAAGATAGGCTATGCATGCTATAAAAAGAAAATGAAGTCCATACATGCAAAGTACACTCGCTTTAGACTGTTATGATACAATGCGGAATTAGATTTAATTCGTTAGACAAAATGCCACAAAAAAAGAGTAAACATGCGCAGTTCATTTTAGGGTTCGATTGTAGTTTCACTTAGAATGCAAAAAGAAAACTTTGACAAAATTCTTTTATCTCTCAATTTTCAGTATTTTGGAAATCAAATTTGTCCTAATATACTTACAAAAAATGAGAGGCCGACATTATTCTCCAAGTTTGTCCATGATGTTTCATAGAAAACCTTCACGCAAATTTCTCAACCGTTAACTTAAAGGACTATTGTCTAACCCTCGCCATCTCTCTCTCTCTCTCTCTTTTTCTCTCTAGAATCTGCCATTGCCCAATTTTTCCTAGACACGCCACGTCTTTAGTCGGGTAGGCTCCTAGCTCTCTTTAAGGTCAATAGACTTGTCGCATTTGCCTTTATTCAATTGCGTCCTTAAGCAAACTAGGGTTTAGGTTTTGCAGTATCGCAATCACATATCCCCGTCCCTATCGGCGGAAGATGCTACGGGCATATCCGTTGTTGTTGGTCGCCATTTCACGTGTGGGAAAACAAGAATATCAGATGGGTATTTTGCCGCCTTCATCTCAAATTTTCAACTCTGATCTCGGATAAGAATCGAAGCAACGTTTTGTGTTGTGAATTGGGAAATCGTTTCCCAAATGAATGGTGATATTAGATGAGAGTACCGTTGACTTTGGGAATGTGAAAATTGCTTAAGAGAGAGATGGATAAGCATCCCTTCGATCAGTTGTGGTTGATCCTCTGCCATATGAACTGACAATCACGCATTGATATCCTCTATAATTCCAGAACCGAGATGCATTGAATTCAACGTAACGTGTAAACATCACCCTAGAAATACAGATAAGGTTTTCGAAAGGAAAATTTTATTTTATAGGTAATTTACCATGATTAAAACTGCTATTACTAAAAGTAAAAAAAAAAAAAAAAAATTATTCTTTCTTTACTTACATGAAAAGAGATCAGAAGTAATAAAAACGGTGTGCTTGTGGTTTGGTTCATTTGGGTTTGGAGATGACTTTTAACCCACAATTTAGTTCATTGGTTTGAAACGAAACTCAACCAAAGCCGAAATTATACTAATGAAATCATAACGCAAACGAATTGATGGCTTCAGTTAATAATCATTTCATTTTGTGTGTGTTAAGCCCACACTCAGATAAGAAGCTTAAACATCAACCTAAGAACGTCTAATTATGTATTTGATAAATGCTAACCAAAGGGTGCTATTGGGTCGAGTCAAGTCAATACTATTATATACTCTAAGCCCAAACTCAACCTGAATTTTTCGAGACTTGACACTTGACTTGTGCTCTATTGGGAGTTATGTTTCAAGCTCAAGCTCAGCCGGAATAAATCTTCAACAACCTCAAGCCCAACTCAACTTTAATCACTTCATTAGTCAATAAATTTTCCTCGAAACTCAAATTAAACTCAATCTTGAGGTCAAATTCTTAAAATACACGATCATATAAAAACTTACAATATAAAACAATTTTGTCCATTTATCCATTAATGTCACTGCATGTGTGTAATTTGGATGAAAAACATAAAAATCGGGGTAGACTCTATGTCAAAGAATATGATCTCAACTTTTGCATATCTTGCTTATTTTTATTTTTTAGAAGTGAACCAGACTTGTCATTGTAATGAGCAAATGACATGCATTGAAATACAAGAGAACGGTCAAGGCGATTTTTTATCCACAGTTCACTGCATCCGCTCGATAAGTCCATTTTGTAAATCAATCTTTATATCTTCCAGCATTTATCTATGAGTTCTTCTTTGCATCAACATCTTTTATAAATGCTCCGTACTCCTAAGTTCAATCTTTTAAAATATATGCATGCATGCAAAACGAGTTAACAAAAGCATTGAAATCTTCTATTATTCCATGGCGGTGATATTCATTGTCATTCTACGGAGCAAACAAGGGTCGCCATAGATCAATCTCGAGCGAGAGGCTAAGCCAAATTTTCAAACTTTTCAACACGTCTTGGCCCTCTAATCAAGTATTGACATTCTCTTGGCCACACAAATAAAAAATCAATCAGTCCAAACCAAGAAAAACATTTGGGCTGACAACATTGGCGCAAAGACACTATAAATACAACCCTATAAATACAACCCAACCTCCCGCCACTTCACTTCAATCGCAAAACTAGCAAGGAGAAAACCTTGTCTCTCAAGTACTCACTAGTGTTGTTCCTAGGCTTGGTGCTCCTCACCACCACCACTGGGGAGGAATTCAACCACCGCCACCATTCATTCAAGAAGGAAGGCCCCCCGAAGGAGCACAAGCCGCCCCACAAGCACCATCCCAACGGCGGTTGCCTCCTCTTGGAGTATGCCAAGGAAGATGGACACAAGCCGTTCCTTGAGCACAAACCGCCCAAGAAGGAGGGCAAGCCACCAAAGGGCAAGGGCGAGAAGCTGCCGATGGAGCACAAGCCACCGTTTGAGCACCACCCAGAGCCGAAGCCAAAGGGTCCTCCTCTTCACGACAAGCCACCCAAGAAGGAGGACATCCCACCAAAGGATAAGGGCGAGAAGCCGCCTATGAAGCACAGGCCACCGTTTGAGCACCCTCCAGAGAAGAAGCCAAGGGGCCCTCCTTTCACCCACAAGCCTCCCCACAAGCCTCCCACTGAGAACTGAAGAAGCTGTCTTGTCTCTCTTGATGGGTTCTATGAATATGTCCATGAGGACTTAAATAAAGTGCTCTTTCACGTACTTTAGATTACAATCTTCGATGTTTTTTAGAGGTCAATCCAGCTCGTGCCAATGGTTTCATCTCATAGAGTTCTATAATTTTCACCATCAATACTTATATTCTATGCTTGATCTTTAAACTTTCAATTATCCTATGCTTGATCTTTAAACTTTCATTTATCCTTGCCATTATGGGAAGAGAATAGATGGGTTTCAATTGCTCTATGCAATACTTCTATATGCTCAAAAGTATAATCACGCAGTCAGATTAACACCCGTTTGTTCACCAAATATGCCCCTTGATCTGACAAAACCTTTGCTTGTTTCAAATTTTCTGAGTCTTCTCTCTTTTGTCTCGGCACCAATACACACATGAGTACTATGTTCCTTTGTTTTTCTTTTCGGGCAAGCTCCAACATCACAACCACACACGAGCACTCCCTCTCTTTCAGGAAACATGCTCTACGTACATTTTGTGCCAAAGAAAAGTCTTTCTCTTGTTAACTGGTCCCTCCAGGGAACTTTGAAAGACTCTGGGTTGGGCTTGGGTCAAGCCCATTATGGGCTCAAAGCCCAACAAGAACTAAGAGAGAAGACAGGTCTATAAAAACCAGTGTACAGTAGTAGTTTATAAAGTGATGTGATAAATCCTAAATCAATGAAGTATTTTCCAGCATAGAAGTTGGCCCCATTAACTTTTAAACCTAGCTATATTAGGTCTATGTAGCACAATGCTGAGTTTTTAAACACATCATAGTATGTATATACATATATGAATCTGACATTTACATGCCAGTTGCATCATACACATGTGAATGAGCGATTCTTTAGACAAATAACTCGAGAGTTAGCACAATGAGAGCAAATACACGAACAATAACAACTATAGGAAGTAGAACTAATTATGGACATGGATGACCATGGGCCCATCTTGGTCATATCAGCCCAAAGTGCACTTTTGGTTGGGCTTGGACAAAGACTATTTAAGTATGAAGCTGGCCTGGTCGGATTAGGCAAGTAACAATTCGGTCGAACTCAAACATTTTACACATGAAATTATTGTTATGGGTGGACCTAGACAACTTATTACGCCTAACCTAAAGGCTCAGCGGAGATCGACCCACCTATTGATTTCCTCTAATAAGAAGTGTGGAAAATTGGAACTCTTTCTCTATTTTCCATTTTCTCGACTTTTCCCCTAAAGTTAACTAGTTACCATAGGAAGCATTCCTAAAAAAATTCCTATTTGCCCCGTCCCATCTTCTTCTTCCCTTAAGTCCCCACCTTCCAACCCCTCGTCATAGTTGTTTGATGCCCTCACCGGCAAAGCCCTTGTGGCTGACGAGCCCATCCCCTCCCTATAACTATGTCACATGCACATTTATGAAAATGAATACCCATAACATTTAGTTTTAAATAGAACACATTTGATCTAACAATTAGAAAGGTACAATTATGTCATTGCTAGTGCACATTCTATGTCATTGGGGTCATTTGGCCACTTTAAGGATTTCGATATATTATCTTTTCTTCTAATTTTGAATATTGGAGTCAGTAACTTAGTGGGCATTGTAAGTGCAATAGTTAATATTTTACTCTTTGAACGTGTTGTTAAGATCTAGCGAGGTTACCTTAGTTTGGCGATCGGCTAGAGGAAGAAGGAAGAAGAAAAAAAAATTAATTGAAAAATTCGAAAAAATATTAAAATGTTATTAAATTGTCCATGTTAATACTAGTTGTGGCATGTTAGCACTAGTTGTGCCATATCAACAATTGGCCAAATCTGGCCGGATGAATTGAATTGACACAAATGCAAAAGGTTTAGCACTCAATTAGCAAATAATAATAATAATATATGATTGAATTAGGTTTAAGATTTTTTTGTTAATTCTCTCTTTGTTTCATGGTTTGTCAAATGGGTACTTTTTGTATAAGCATAAGGAGAGTCCTTAAAACTTCACGAAAGTACAAGGTGTGTACCAGAGTAATGCTAAAGTGAGTCATTTGCTCATGTAGTCAATGAAAAATAAATTTCTAGAGGAAGCTCCGTATTAGAACAATGAATGATTTTCAAGAAAAGGAGAATAGGGTTTGATGGTTTTATGTGATGGGCTTAAGGCCCGTCCGCCCCACAATATTAGGGCCTGAAAGCTCGGCCCACAATATTAGGGCCCATGGATGAAGGGGTACGTTTCTATTTTTGAGGGAACGTATATAAGGAATGAAAGAGAGAGACGAAGACACCCTTTGATATAACGTACGTACGTTCCTCTCCCTCTCTCCCTCCACAAAAAGAAAACAAGCGCTAAAGGCGACGCCGTCTTCCCTTCAAGGCGAATTGACATCATCGAATCTAAACGGATCAGAATTTCTTCCTCGATCTTCAGCATTGGTGCTTAATCTGTGGCTAACAAGGTATGCTCGATTCCGTGGTGTGCTTTAGGATCGGTGATACATGTATTTCCCAGGTTTATCTTCCGCATTCGTTTTAGGGGTTCGATTTAGTGTCGAATCCGGTTTTTGGGAATCCGACAATCCCAACATTGGTATCAGAGCCCTAGTTCATGTTTTCCCAACTCTTTTCAGGTTTTTTGATTGATTTTTCGCTAAAATAATCGGCCGACACGGATCGGGGTGAAAATCCCGACACCCGAGCACTGTTTATCTGTTTTTTCGAGTTTCTGTAAGTCGAAATCAATTTTTGAAAGCATAGGGTGAAAGAGCTCGTCGAGACGAGTCCGTCGACATGTCGTGCGCCGCCGGGAGACGCCGGACGCGCCCACACGTGCGGCCGGCCGCTGCGCATGGGCGCGACGCACCGGTCGGCGAACCGGCACATGCGCGCCGCCGGTTGGCGAACCGGCATGCGCCAGTCGGCGAACCGACGCGTGCTGACATCACCATGACGTCACGGTAACGGCCGGGATGACGTCATCGTCGACGACCGTTGGCCGGCTGGTCACCGGCTGGCGACCCGACCCGACCCACATGGAAGCCTGGCGCATACCGCGCACGTGCCGGCTGACGTCTGCGTGACGTCAGCCCGCGCACGCGCACGGCACGTGCCGGTCGGTTCGCCCGACCAGTCCGACCGGCTCAACCGGTCCGACCGGCCCATCCGGTCCGACGACCGACGACTACCGTTGACCGTTGACTTTGACCGTTGACCTGAAAAAAAAAAAAAAAAGGAAAAAGGAAAAAGTAAAAAGAATTTGTTTCTTTTTCGATTATGTTTATGTGGGTTATAAGTAATCCATTTTTTTTTCTGCATTTGTTGCATGAATCATGGAAAATTATGTATTTTCCCTTATGTTCATTATGGATTATAAGTGATCCATTTTTAGTTCTGCATTTGTTGCAGGAACTATGATGCGTTATGCACGGATACCTGCAATCCCGAGAACGGACAAGGGAAGTGCAAGACTTAAAAGGCTGATGATAGAGTTAGCTAATTATCAGTGGCATGACGGTGATTTAGTATCACATGTGATCAGGGTCAATCAGATGATACAGGAAATCATCTGGAATGGTTATCTTATGCCGGATTTTGAGAAGGTGCCGGCTTTGATGAACACTCTTCCACTTGAATGGCAAGCAGTGTTAGATCGTTTATGGGAGGTCAACGTGGTCCCGGGTTATAGGAAGCTAGTGGTAGCTTTTGTTAGAGAGTACTATAGGATTGAGTTAACCAAAACTTCAACCCTTAGATTGAGCGCCACATGGCGCAGAGTGAATGCGCCTTGGGGGCGACATGAAAGCTCTTCAAAAAAAATTTTCCATGGTTGGCAAATGTGCCTTCAAATTTCTCAGATATTTTGACTGATAGATTAGAAGGGACATTCCCTATTTATTTCTTAGATTAGTTTGAGATGTTTTTGGGTGTGAATATATCTTTCTATGTTGATATTTTTCTTTGTATATATTGCTTAGTGTAATGGATAGTTGTATTATGTGAAAGCATTATCATTCTATTTGATGTAAAATATTATTTGCTTTCTGTTATTGTTGACTGCTGTGGGTAGTTAATAGAAGTTTTTGTAACTTCATAGAATTTATTTTGCATAAGACAATTATATTAATAATAGTTTTAAGTTAGGATTTTTGGAGGATGATTGGAAACATAGTGACCTTTTGATTCTGAAACCTTACTTGAAATTGTTAATTAATATGATGGGTCTGTGCAAAAAGGATGCATAAATGATAGGCATTAATAATTCGTGCATATATGTCGATGTGTTCAGATCAATGGTTTAAGCAATTAAGAACGTAATTGCTTATATGAACGGCAACAATTGTGAAATATTGAATATGAAGATTCAATATATGCTGGAAAAGCAAGAAGCATTAGAAGCTCTTGACCACGTTATGGAAGATCTTGAGGATGCCGTGCGCCACCTTGAACTTGTAGAGAACCGCCTAACGGCATTTGAGTCGAAAATAGACATTGGCAATGCTGGTTCTAGCTCAGAAAAGGGCTTTAAGCTCTAAGCGCAAACGTATTGATTCGTTCAATATGTGGGAATGCAAAGGATCAAGTCCTTCTTGCAAGAAATCAAGAGTTAACCAACACAAGAAAGGAAACCGTCCTCAAGTGAAGAAAATGTCAAGGGTGAGGTGTTACAATTGTGACAAGAAAGGTCACTATGCTCGCAACTGTTGTGAGCCAAAAAAGATAAACACATCTTGTACATTTGAGAACTTTGCTTATGTGTCAAGTTCTGCATTATTAGCTGAATCCAATCATTTGTGGATTGTAGATTCAGGAGCGACAGACCATGTAGCGAAGGATAGAGAATCCTTCGTGGAATTCCGACGATACCAACTGGAACTAAGTGGATCTATGTAGGAAATAACTCCAGAGCTGAAGTTAAAGGGATTGGCACCTGCCAATTGAACATGCGTGGTGGACGCACCTTGTTCCTACATGATGTTCTATATGCTCCAGAGATTCGTTGAAATTTAATGTCTATTTTGGTGTTGGTTAAGCTTGGTTTTAGTGTGAACTTCCGTAATAGCAGTGTAGATTTGTATTTGAATACAAACTACTATGGTTGTGGTCACCTTCTGGATGGTTTTATTGTACTAAATGTTGACTATGGTGATGTCAATATGTTATTCCCTTGTTTCACATCTTCTACTTCATATGATAATGATGTGATTATGTGGCATGCTAAACTTGGTCATATTGGCCAACAACATATGAATAGACTAGCTAAAGAGGGCTTGTTGGGCAACATTGAAAAAGTCAATTTGTCCATATGTGAGCATTGCCTAGAAGGGAAAACGACAAGGAAACCATTTGGAAAAGGTAAAAGAGCTGAATTTCCTCTGCATTTAATCCATTCTGACGTCTGTGGTTCAATAACTGTGAGAAGAAGGCATGGGACTGTTTATTTCATCACTTTTATAGATGATTATACTCGATTCGGATATGTCTATTTGATTTCTCATAAATTTGAAGCATTAAGTTGTTTCAAAAGGTTTATGAACTTGGAAGAAAATCAATTAGACAAGAAAATAAAAGTATTGAGATCCGATCGAGGTCGAGAATATTTATCGATGAGTTCAGAAAATTATGTGATGAAAAGGGAATAGAAAGACAGTTGTCTATTCCATATACTCCTCAACAAAATGGTGTTGCAGAGAGAAGAAACAGAACCCTACTGGAAATGGTTAGGTCCATGATGGCGCATGCTAACTTACCTATCACTTTTAGGAGTGATGTGTTGTTAACTGCTGCCTATATATTTAACCGGATGCCTTCCAAATCAGATACTACCACTCCATATGAGTTATGGACAGGTAGCAAAACCGAATTTAAGTTTTTCTTAAGCCATGGTTTTGTACTGCCTATACTCATGAGTCCTCTCACAAGTTTGGGAAATTGGGTCCCAAAGGAAATAAGAGTATTTTCATGAGATACTCCGAACACTCGAAAGAGTATGTGTTCATAGGTGAGCAGGAAAGTAGGAGTATAACTGAATTTGAATCACGAGATGTCACATTCTTAGAGGATGAATTTCCTAAGAATGGCGAAATAAGGGAAGATTACTCCCTATTTGTAATCTTGGATCAAGATAATGATATTAGTGGAGTTCGTCCAAGTGGGAGTAATATGAGAAGTGATGAATTGAATTCAACTCATTCTCAATTGCTACCACATGATGAGACGATGTCATCATTATCTAATCCAAGTGGGAGCATAATGGGAAATGATGTGTAAAGTGTACAATCTCCCATACGGTGAACAAGTCACCAAAGTATTCTCGTCGACGTTTTGACATTGAAGGGGAAACTTTTATGATTGCTCCGCAAGATAAGGATGAGCCAAGAAATATTAATGAGGCTCTGAATTGCCCTAGTAAGGAAAAATAGATTCATGCAATGGAAGAGGAAATGGAGTCAATGAAGTCAAACCATGTTTGGGAACTGGTTGATCTTCCGAAAGGACACAAAGCTATTGGGAACAAGTGGGTTCTCAAAATAAAGCAAAAAGCTGATGGTTCGATAGAAAGGCATAAGGCTCGCCTTGCAGCGAAGGGGTATAATCAATAGGAAGGAATTGATTATGAAAAAACATTTTCTCCTGTAGTGAGATTTACCTCGATTCGCATTATTTTGGCAATAGTGGTTAGTATGGATCTTGAGTTACATCAAATGGATGTAAAGATTGCTTTCCTCAATGGAAAATTAGAGGAAGAAATATATATGGAACAACCTGCTGGTTTCATAGTGAAAGGCCAAGAAGAAAAGGTATATTGACTTTGGGGGTCGATATATGGCCTTAAGCAGTCGTCAAGACAATGGTATATATGTTTTCATAATGCCATAATGGCATATGACTTTACAATAATTAATGAGGATTATTGTGTATATATCAAAAGATCCAAAAATCAATTTGTGATCATATCATTATATGTTGATGATATACTAATTGTCGGAAGTAATATGAAGTTTGTTAATATTGTGAAGAATTGGTTATCTTCCAACTTTGAGATGAAAGACATGGGTGATGTTGCATAAATTCTTGGAGTTAAGATTTCAAGATTGTAAACCCATAGATACTCATATTACAAAAGGCGAGGGATTGAACCACAGATTGTGTCCAAAGACTCCACAAGAGAAGGAACAAATGAAACATGTTCCTTATGCTAGTGCTGTTGGGAGCTTGATGTACGCTATGATGTGTACAAGACCTGACATATGTTTTGCAGTTGGAATGGTGAGTAGATACCTATCCAACCTAGGTCAAGCACATTGGAAGGCCGTTAAGAGAATACTGAGGTATCTAAAGGGGACTACTGATTATACGCTGAGTTATTAAGGAAAGGATCTGCGACTCTAAGGCTATTCTGATGCTGATTGGGGAGGAGATTTAAATAAAAGAAAATCTACCTCTGGATTTGTTTTTTTACCAAATAATGGCACCATATGTTGGAGCAGTAAGAAACAAAAGTGTATAGCCTTATCCACGATGGAAACTGAGTTCGTGGCATTATCAGCAACAATATAAGAAGATGTTTGGCTTAAGAGATTATTGGATCATTTAGGTGTTATTGGAAGTGCTGCAGATTCATTGTTGGTTAACTGTGATAGCCAAGCAGCAAAAGCGTACACCAAAGATCCAAAATATCATGGCAAGACCAAACATATAGATACCAAGTATAATTTTGTCAAAGATATGATTGCACGAAAAGATGTGAACTTACAGTACATATTACGCATAGAATGGTAGCAAATCCTATGACAAAGCCTATACCTAGAGATGTGTTTATACGAAAAAAAATAGGCCAAGTACATTATTTTAATTGGAACATTTGAGTGCAAAGTACGATGTCTTGGCCAGGATTGGATGGATGCATGAATGGTTATGAGAACCCGTCCCCGAAATGAGTCGGGTGGACGTGCCCCTATATGGGATGCCCTATCAATGGATGCCGGATCGTGGTAGAAGCCGGACTGAAGCTCCTTTGGGAATGCCGTCCCCGATGTTTGTCGGGTGGATGTTACCGCACTCAAAGGATGAGGCGATGCCTGGTTATGCCAGAAGACCGTCGAACGTCGAGAAAGCTGTGCCTGTTGGACCGTGATTAAGAATTGGAACACATGTTGAGTGAAATTGACGCGCTTAATTATGGGACAAAATTGTGTGGCATGGTATGGGACATGTCATAATGATTTGACCTTATAATCGGGACCCTTATGTTTATTGAGATGAAAGTGGTGGCGTTACAATTGATTAAGTTTGATTATTGCATATGGTTGTATATTTGAACTTTGCTGACCTGTAGGGAGGATTTGAGACAAGGTGAGTCTCTGTGGTTATGTGGTTGTGTGGCTAGGTGTATTTTCTTCCTAGTCGGAGTTTAAGGGGTGAACTCGCTGAGACGTTGTCTCACCCCGTCGTGGGCTCAATTCTTTTTAGGTTTTAGGTCATTAGATGGCGGCGCCGCCTATTTGTTTTGGTTAGCCTCGAAGGGTTACTAAGCTGATCACTAACTTCCCTGTTCCTTGAGGCCACTCAGTCTACGAGCTCGTAGTGACCACCGTCTGGGTCGATGAAGGGCTACCTCAGAGGGTACCTCATTGATTTAGGGTGTGGTTTCGCTACGGGCTCAATGGATACAGAGTTGGTCCCCTCCAGGGTTTTGAAATTCTTGTTGTTGTAGTTGATGCCACTTTTGGCGAAGGTGCAGCTTACCCTACTAATGGTGCTGTGGAGGACCCGGCGCCCCCGGAGCCTATAGAGTCCGAAAGATCGGTGAACGTGTCCGACTAATGGGTCGTAGGACAATTTCCTTTTTTAGTGCCGATCTTTTTGGTAGACAGACTAGTTTTGTATATAAACCTAGTTTGTTTATAAAAGCGTGTTTTGGTTGTTAATTTATTATCCTGCTTTTCTATCACATGCTATTTGCTATAAGAGAATTTGTTTATTCGCTTCCACATGTGCAATAAAATGAATGGATCGGCAACATGTCCTAGGACGTTGCAATTTCATCGACCACCGAGGGATGTGCGCGCACTCGGAGTTTCGAGGCGTGACATCTCTTATGTTCTGACTACGTTTGATAACATTTCCTGCAACAACCCTCCATCTGAACTAAGTATCCCTTTGCTTGAGCTTCTACTTAGCTCTAGTAATCCTAAAAAATCCAATAATGACACAATCAACTTTCTTGGTGACTTAGATGAAGGTACTTTATCTTTGTTTACAAGCTTTTCATGTTCCTTCTTCTACGCATGTCATGTGCTCACAAGAGGCTATATTCTTGGCACAACCACTAAGGAAAAGGAAAGATATTCCCCCGTTTCTCCAAAAAGCCAACTCAAAGCTCTTCCTGACGTCTTTCTTTTAACTACTCTTGCTTCTTTAAAGAGATCTTTAGCAATCAATACTCTGAAAATTTCTATCCCTTTGGAGAACACTCCTGCAGACAATGTTCTAGTACTTCTACTCCTCCGATAGAGCTTCTCGACACCATCGATGATGCTATTTCTTCCAATCCCATCATCTGCTCTCCATCTCAATTGGAGCATGACGATCCCAATTGTCTTGCACTAATTATTTACTGTAAGCTCCATTTGATTATAACTTAGCTATAGATATATCATGTACTATGTGATAACCTTCTGTATATGGATGATAGCTAAACCCATTACTGTGACTTGCGACATTGAACATACTGACGCTCTAGCCTCTTCTGTACATGCTATTTCATTGCCTGTCTCGCCTACTCCTGCTTCATCTCCAAGCCCTAGTATTTGTCTTACTTGATCCTTACTAATCATTCTACTAACCTTTTGGTTTAACGTCCAAAAGCACATTTCAAAGGGTTCATCTTTAATTCATATTTTCGCATCCTAACAAAAGGCTGCTCTAAATAAAGCAAGTGACTTACCCAGTTTAATTTGAAGATGACATCATCAATATAAACCTCCATAAAGTCATCATGTAAATCAAAATTCATCACTCTCTAATACATAGCGGTTGCATTCTTTAATTGGAAAGGCATGACTAACCATTCGAATGTACCAATTTCTCCTAGACATCTAAATGCAGTCTTATGGACATCCTATTCAATTATGAATATCTGGTTATAGCTTAAATTATGACATCCTAGAATTTCAGTTATGTTTTCAATTAGATAAATTAGGCCTTTCATCAACACGCCTATAGTGCTATTCTCATAGCTGATTACTCCTGAGATAACTAGACGATCTAGGGAAGTCATTAAGGAATTTTAATACAATAGACTTGGGAATTCGACTAGGAATTGACTACTCGATCGTACTCATCTGCAGAGATCATTACAGCATAGTTAAAAGTCGATTAGAGATCATAGATAAGTTGGTTCGACAGAGATGTATGACTAAATGTAAGTGATTCCACCAAATTATAAAATTCTCGTCGACCGGTACTAGACTGATTTTTCTATCCTTTTGGTACCCCGTGTCCGTATTTGAAACCTTAAGATTTTCATTACCACCGAGAGTCGCCAATGAGTCGAAGAGGTTCATTGTGGCTCGAAGAAAATCGACCACAAGTCATTTGCACAAAAAATTTCTAAAAGCTACCCGATAGGCTAGGTCACACTAAAATC
This sequence comes from Eucalyptus microcorys, assembly GCA_014182515.1. Classification (NCBI taxonomy): domain Eukaryota; kingdom Viridiplantae; phylum Streptophyta; class Magnoliopsida; order Myrtales; family Myrtaceae; genus Eucalyptus; species Eucalyptus microcorys. Next base: position 30,727,554 of record CM024569.1, read on the forward strand.
GCGCTAGATTGAAATTAACCATGAATTTGAATTCAATTTCATAAATTGAAAGTTCTATCATGTCACGAGTCATTTTAGGAACGTCGACTTATCCTCCGAAGATTTTTCTACAAATCGAGATTTTTGGTGAAAAGTCGATATAGGGCCGTTTTCGACTGGAAAATTCAAGGGACAATTTTTTTATTGCCTTTTTGGGAAGTGAGTTGGTTCCATTGGCGATGAAAATACTGATTTGATCGAGGACTCGATGGTGGAAATTTTGAGGGCCGAATTGAATTAATTCAAGTGAGAATTTAAGTGGATTTGGGAAAAAAAAAAGGGGTGCAAATTCGTAGCCCCCATTGCCTCAACCTTTTAGACCACTTCCAAGGTTTCTAGAGGAAGCCAAAGGGGCTAGAAAATGCTAAGGATAGAGCTGAGCCATGGTGGGCCAAGTCAAGGGGATAAAGAGGTGAAGTTGAAGACCAAGTGGCCCCCCTAGCTTGTTGTCCCCTTCTCCTTCATTGACGTTGATCCTCCATTTCCAGAGCAGAAGAAGTCCCCAAAATCACAAAGAGAAGCCGTAGCTCACCTCTTCTTTCTCATGCATATTAAAATGAATGGGTCCGCGATGCGTCCTGAGACGTCGCTATTTAATCGACTACTAAGGGATGGGCAGGCACTCAGAGGATTGGGGCGTGACATCCCCGTTTAAGTGGTATCAGAGCAGGTTAGTGGTTGGAGTGATAAGGTGCGATAAGTTGATGGAATAGTTAGTAGGAATGGCATTTATTTCTTGATGGTTCATGTCTGTGATAGTTGGTTGGTAGATTGTTTGTTTGTGATCGCTCAGCTTCTAATTCTAATTCGGTGTGGAATTGGAAAGCAGGTTTCCTTAAGAACCTTGCGAGATGAGTGATCAGGAGTAGAGGACTCCTAGGAAGCGTACCATTGGACCTGAGACTCGGAGAAGGACGCCAACAAAGGTTGATACCTGAGGAGGTTGTGGTAGAGCGCCAGCTCAAGCTAGTGCAAGTGGAGTAGCATTACCTCTGGTTGGTGCTGGGGTGGTAGCCCCTGATGATCCAAGGTTTGCTGGGATCATGCAAGCGTTAGAAGTGCTGGGGAAGAGGATGGATCAGCAAGTTCAGATTCAAGCTGCCAGTGCCGCTGCTACCACAACTGCCGCCATGGATGCTGCGGCACCTGTCATCACACCTGCTGAAGGTCCACCAGGGAACGTGGTTGCTGGAAGACCGATGCATAAGCTGGTGGAACAGTTTTTGAAACTAAACCCACCGAAGTTTACTTGTACAGGAGACCTCGAAGCTGCAACCTTATGGATCCAGGGTTTAGAGAAGGCATTTGCACTGCTAATGTGCACTGAAGTGGAGAAAGTAGTCCTTGCAACCTTACCAGCTACAGGGAATTGCAAGTACTTGGTGGGGAACCACCCAAGGAATAGTGTTTCTTGAAGGTGTAGTCCCGAAGTGGAACGCCTTTGTTGAAATCTTCAACAGCAAGTACTTTTCCGAGACTGCTAAAGAACTGATGATGGCAGAATTTCAGCGCTTTCGCCAAGGTACAATGACTGTCTATCAGTACGAAGCGAAGTTTGTTGAACTATCACAGTATGCCCCCGAACTAGTCAAGAATCCGATGAACCGAGTTAGGAGATTCATAGATTGACTCAGATCGGAACTGAGGAGTCCGCTGATACTACTTGACCCGAGGAACTACAACGACCAGTATGAATGGGTCTAGATGATAAAGAGAGATCAGAATGAACGAGTTGCCACATCTGGGTCGCGGTTTAGATCGAATTGAGATGGGAATCGGTATGGGAAGAAGCCCATGACCAGAGGAAGATTTCACATCCCACCCAATTGGCAAGGTGGAATAGGCAAGTTAGTGCTTAATCAGAATGGCATGTGTCGCTCGTGTGAAAGGCGACACGGATCAGCCCTTATGCCAATCTAAGTCGGGTATTTATTTTGAGTGTGACCAGTAGGGTCACATAGCCAGGAACTATCCTAGAAGATAGAGGAGACCATAACAATTATCGTCGCCGCCGCTATCGATGGGTCAGATAAGGGGATTTGTGCCACAAAACACACCACAGGGTGGACAGATCAGACCCCCAGCTCAAGGTACAGTGGATGCTTTATTCGGCCCTAGCGCGACTCATTCTTTTTTTGGTGAGCAATATGATAAGTTGATAGGATTAAGTCCTGAGTTGCTGGAGCCAGTGGGTAGCATATCTACATCATTACAGGATATCATCAGCTGAGAATCATAAATGAGGACATTCCAAAGTCAGCGTTTTGTACTCGATACGGTCATTATGAGTTCATTGCAATGCCGTTCGGTTTGACAAACGCTCCAGCTGCTTTTATGGATTTGATGAACTGAGTGTTCAAAGAATATCTTGTTTAGTTCGTGATCGTGTTCATCGATGATATTCTGGTGTATTCAAGGAGTGATGAAGAGTATGAAAGTCATCTAAGAATGATACTTCAAACCTTGAGGATTCATTAGTTATACACCAAGTTCAGCAAGTGCGAGTTTTGGTTGATTCGTGTTGCGTTCCTAGGTCACGTGATTTCAGGTGAAGGAATCTCCGTGGACCCAGCCAAGATCGATTATAGTGACATAAATCAGAAGTTTTCTGGGTTTTGGCAAGTTACTACAAAAGATTCGTGGAAGGATTTTTGGCTTTGGCAGCGCCATTGACTCGACTCCTAAAGAAGGAAGAGAAGTTTGTGTGGACAGACAAGTGCAAGCGTAGTTTCCAAAAACTTAAGCAAAAGCTGACTACCGCACATGTGCTAACCATTCCATCTAGTCCTAGAGGATACGAGATCTACAGTGATGCGTCATTTAGAGGATTGTGTTGCGTATTGATGCAACATGGTAGGGTCGTTGTATACGTATCTCGTCAGTTGAGACCTCATGAGTAGAATTACCCTATGCATGACTTAGAACTCGCAGTAATCATTTTCCCTTTAAAAATTTGGAGACATTATTTATGCGGATAAAGATTCCAGATCTTCACTGACCATCAAAGTCTCAAGTATCTATTCTCTTAGAATGAGTTGAATACAAGATAGTGTCGTTGGATGGAACTACTGAAGGACTACGATTGTGATAATCTATATCACCCTGGGAAGGCGAATAAGGTCGCCGACGCTTTGAGTTGGAAGTCTTCAGTTGCACATATGCCAGTTAAGGAGTGGAATTTACTAGAAAGAGCTCGAGATTCAGTTTTCAAGTTTGAGGTAGGCTACCTATCAAATCTTATGGCTACCCTCAGAATTGAGCCAGAAGTGCAGATCAGAATCAAAATGCTTCAGTCGACAGATCCAAATGTTCATAAGATTCTACAAGAGGACACTAATCAAAGGAAGGCTGACTTTCAGATTTTTGAGGATGGAACACTAAGGTTCCGAGGACGACTGTGTGTACTTGATGATGCAGAGCTTAGAGAGAAAATCTTATCAGACGCTCATCGTAGCAGTTACAGCATTCATCCTGGCAGTAAAAAAATGTATCAAAATCTGCGTCAACATTATTGGTGGTCTGGTATGAAGGCAGATTTCGCCAAGCATGTCGCCAAGTGTCTAACATGTTAGCAAGTGAAGGCATAACATTGTAAGCCGTGAGGACTTCTGTAACCTCTTGAGATCCCAAAGTGGAAGTAGGAGCACATCACGATGGATTTTGTGACAGGCTTATCGAAGAGTCAGAGAGAAAATGATTCCATTTGGGTAGTGATCGACAAATTGGCAAAGTCGGCTCACTTCATCGCAGTACAAAAGGACCTTGATTTGGATAGGCACGCGGAGTTGTACGTGCGTCAAATCATTCGTCTGCATGGAGTGCCGGTGACGATTACTTTAGACTGAGATTTGAGATTCACAGCTGCATTTTGGAAGAGTTTGCAGGCTGCTTTAGGTATGAAGCTGCAGTACAATACGGCATATCATCCTCAGATAAATGGCCAGTCTAAGAGGACGATTCAAACCCTCGAAAACATACTGTGAGCTTGCATGTTGGATTTCAGGGGAAGTTAGGAAGAACAGCTTCATCTTTTCGAGTTCGCCTATAACAACAACTACCAGCAGAGCATTCAGATGGCTCCTTTTGAAGCGTTGTATGGCAAAGTGTACAAAAGGCCAGTGTATTGGGATGAAGTTAAGGAGAGAAATATTACAGGCCCAAAGTTAGTCCAGCAGTCAGTGGACGCAGTTACAGTCATTAAGAACAAACTAAAGACCACTTAGAGCTACCAGAAAAGCTACGTAGACAAGCGTCAAAGACCTTTGGAATTCCAAGTTGGTGATCACATTTTTCTGCAGGTGTCACCAATAAGGGATACTTCATGCTTTAGCAAGAAAGGAAAATTGAGTCCGAGGTAGATAGGTCCATTTGAGATTCTAGAGAGAATTGGGATCCTAGCGTATCGTCTTGTATTACCACCGACACTAGCGCAAGTGCATGACGTCTTTCATGTGTCGATGTTGAGGAAGTATGAGCCTGACCCGACCCACATGCTTAATTTTGAAGAATTGGACGTGGATGACAGAGGGTCGTACATTGAAAGCCCGGTTCATATCGTGGATCAGAAAGAACAAATTCTGCGTACTAAGACCATCCAGTTGGTCAAAGTGGTTTGGCAATACCACGGCACTGAATGAGCAACCTGGGAGAGCAAAGAGTCGATGAGACAATTGTACCCCCACCTTTTTGTTTAAAGTATTATGATGGTTTAAATTTTGAGGATGAAATTTTTATAAGAGGGGAAGAGTTGTGACATCCTGGAATTTTAGTTTTGTTTCCAATTAGATAAATTGGGCCTTTCATCGACGCGCCTATAATACTATTCTCAGAGCTGATCACTCTTGAGATAACCAGACTATCTAGGGATGTCATTAAGGAATTTTAATGCAATAGACTTGGGAATTCGACCAATAATTAACTACTCGACCGTGCTCATTTGTAGAGATTATTACGGCACAATTAAAAGTCAATTAGAGATCAGAGATAGGTCGGCTTGACAATGATGTGTGGCTAAATGTAGGTGATTCCACTAAATTACAAAATTCTTGTTGACCAGTACTAGATTGATTTTTCTGTCGTTTTGGTACCCCGTGTCCGTATTTGAAACCTCGAGATTTTCATAACCACCGAGAGTCGCAAATGTATCGAAGAGGTTCATTGTGGCTCGAAAAAAATCGACCACGGGTCATTTCCACTAAAAATTTCTAAAAGTTACTCGGTATGCTAGGTAACGCTAGAATCGCGCCAAATTGAAATTAACCGCGAATTTGAATCCAATTTCAGAAATTAAAAGTTCTGCTATGTCACAAGCCATTTTAAGAACGTCGACTCATCCTCCGAAGATTTTTTTACAAACCAAGATTTTTGACGAAAAGTTGATATAGGGCCGTTTTCGATCGGAAAATTTAGGGGACCATTTTTTATCACATTTTTGGGATGCGAGTTAGTTCTATTGGTAAGAAAAAATACCAATTTGATCGATGACTCGATGGTAGAATTTTTTAGGGCCGAATTAAATTAATTCAAGTGAGAATTTAAGTGGATTTGGGAAAAAAAAAAGGGTGCAAATTCATAGCCCCCCTTGCCTCAACTTTTGGACCACTTACAAGGCTTCTAGCGGAAGCCAAGGGGGCTGGAAAATGCTGAGGATAGAGCTGAGCCATAATGGGGCCAAGTCAAGGGGACAAAGAGGTGAAGTTGAAGACTAAGTGGCCCCTTCTAGCCTATTGTCCCCTCCCCTTCTCCTTCCTTGACGTGGATCCTCCATTTCCAGAGCAGAAGAAGTCCCAAAAAGCACAGAGAGAAGCCGCAGCTCCCCTCTCCTTTCTTGTCGACACCCGCCGAAGCCTAAATAGCCACTACTTGCACCACCGGAGCCTGTACGCCATCTGCTTGCTCGTGCACTACTCCACACGTCTATGGCCATTGTCCTTGTCCCAGCCGCATCCCCGAGCCATCCTTGGTCACCGTTGAGCAGTCTTGAGCCGCCGTCCAGCTGCCAGAAGCCCCACCTGCCTACACCTGACTTGTTGCAGCTTCGTCGATCCTTTCCATCGCCATTTCCAGCCCTTTTTGTCGCCGATTCTAGCTGCTCGGCCCAAGAACATAACCGAGAAGCCTAGGTTTGCTGGGCACTATTTGGCCCGCTTTGGACCCTTTTCCCGACCTCGAAAGGTGTCCCCGCTTTGGAGTTTGTGGACTGTCTCCGCGTCCCCATCGCCATAGTCCTGTTGGATCGCTAATCTAGTGAGTTTACTCACTAATCCCTACTTAGGGAGTTAATTATGCTTAAGGGTTGATTAGTTTAGACTAAGTATGGTTTAGGTTGTTAGTTAGAATAGATTAGCAATTTAGTTAATCGATATTGCATGTTAGGTGGCTAGATTAGTGTAATTAGCAAGTAGATAAGTCGTAGTATTGATTTCGATAGGTTTAGAAATTTTCCGGACCCGTCTAAGCTTTTAATTAGGCTTTTTTTGGCCTAAGTGTGCTTTTTTGCTATTTATTGGCATTTATAAATTAATTTCGTAATTATTTAATTAATTATTATTTTCCGAAAGTTAGACTAGGATTGTCAGTGACCGGAATTTTATGCTGATCACAAAGTGGTATGGTTGGTTTATTTTTCTGGATGATAATTTGTGCAAATTGAGTGTGATTTGTAATTTTTGGAATTTAACCCAAAATTTAATAATTTCGGTATTTAATTAGAAAATACCGGGTGTCGGTTTACAACGCCAAAATTTTTTTATAGAATATAATTTTTGGGATTTTATAAAATAAGAATATTATATTTTTGGCTCAAGCAGACTGTGTACCTACACGATTATTTTTATCGGGTATTTTTAACACGAAAAAAATAGGCAAAGACATTATTTTCATTGAGGAATTTAAGTGGGAAGCATAATGTCCTTGGCCATGGGTGAATAATCGTGTGATGGTTTATAGTCGTAGTAAGATGACTATTGAAAGATGAGGTGATTATGTTGTGTGTGACGATATGGGATTGGTCAAGAAAACCGCCGAACTTCTAGTAAGCCGTGCCAATTGGGCCGTGATTAACCACTGAACTTTTAGTGGTCCGTGCCCATTGGACTGTGATGAACCGTCGAACTTCGAGTAGGCTGTGCCCATTGGGCTGTGATTAAAATACAATGCCTGGTTACGCCAAAAGACCACCGATTATCAAGTTGGCCGTGCCTTTTGGGCCATGATTAAAATTGGGACGCGTGTTTGGTTGAAATTGCGTGAGACGTTCCAAATGATGTGTGCATTTGTTATATGCATTTTTTATATGAATTGTACTGACATGTAGGAGGGAACTGAGGCAAAGGTAAGTCCTCTGTCTTTTGCGTGCATAGGTAGCCTTTAGGTGTATTTCCTTCCTAGTTAGAGTTTAAGGGGTGAACTTGCTGAGACGTCGTCTCACCCCGTTGTGGGATAACATTTCAGATCCTTAATGGCAACTCCTCCCGAGCATTTTGGACAGCCGAAGAAGGTCACTGAACAAAGGTGCTATATTCCGCTTCATGGGCACCCAAGGGGATGGATTTATGAACTCGTGAGGTCCGTGGTCTAGGTTGATTCGAGTCTACCTCATAAGGTACCCCATCAATACAGATCATGGTACCGTCGTGAGCAGAATGGACAGAACAAAAGTCCTATACCGGAGTCTGAGGTCCCTATGTCGATGCTGGAGGTTGCTTTTGGGTAAGGCATAGCCGACCCACCAGGTGGTTCAGTGGTGGACCCGAACCTGTCGGATCTAGGAACACCGGAGTATTCAGTCGAAGACTCGACTAATTAGAGGATCTGTAGCCTCTACCCCCACTCTTTTGTAGACCTTGTGTGTATATCAGCTATCAATATATGTGACTTTGTTTGTTATGTATAAAAGTATGGTTTGATTTTTGAAAAATGATGGCCTTACTTTTCTATCCTATCTTGTTGTTGTCTGGGGATTATTATTCGCTTCCACATGCATATTAAAATAAATGGGTCGGCGATGCGTCCTGAGACGTTGCTATTTAATCGACCGCTGAGGGATGGGCACATGCTTGAAGGATTGGGGCGTGACATAAATGACCGTCCATAAGTGATAAATTTCAATACCATAGGTTGAGTCAATGAGCATGTCAGCCATTGGCATCTAGTATTCATCTTTGGGTGTTGCTATATTTAAATCACGGAAATCTATGCACACCCTAAGCTTCATGTTCTTCTTTTTCACTAGGACGATGTTCGATAGCCATTCAATGTATCACGTTGTTCTTATCAAGCCTACAGTGAGCAATCTTTTAGTTTCTTCTTTAACTTTTTACATAACCTCTAATGTAAACCATCACGGAGGCTATTTGTGTGGCCTAAAGCCCTTTTTAATGGGTAGTCGATGCTCAACAACATCTCTACCCAATCTAGACATTTCGTGATAATCCCAAACAAAGTAGTCTTTGTATTTCCTTAACAAGTCTATTAATTGAACTCTAAATTCATTATCCAGTAAAACACTTACATAAATGGGGCGTCAATTAGTCTATGTGCCATGGTTAACCTATTCGAATGGGTCTTGAGCCTCCATCACCTTATCATCATCCTTGATAGATGAATCTTCGAATTCTAGAATTCTCTCAACTGCTTCAACATCGTGCTTTGCTAGTTCGGCCCTATAGGCTAAGTACCTCTTAATGAGGTCTTTTGATGATATAAGGTTCTTTATAAAAATAAAAATAAAACATTATCAAATTATTCCACTAGTTAATTCTTTGGGACCCACTCAACTATTTCTTTATTGAAACAGCAAAACGCAATACCGTTGTGGTCTACTAGTGGGGGTCTGCTTACACATATATTGTCCCCTACTACCCCCTAGCATCCTATTGTCGCCTATGACCAAGCTACTCACGACTTAGTATTTGCTTTAATATATTCCACCTTATCACTATTCTAAAATGCTAGCATTTGATAAAGAGTCGATGGTACATATTGATTACCATGAATCCAATCTCTTCCAAGTAATAAAATATATGATCCATCAGTATCGACAACACATAAAGAAGTCCTAGAAGTCTTGAACTCCACAGTTAGATTAGCTACGAATATTCCTTCAATGTCCGAGACATACCCTATAAAGTCTGATAGTTGAATATTTGATGGATAATTTCGTTATCTTTTCTTCCAATTTTCTTGTAGAAGTGATAGGGAATGAGGTTCAAAGTAGACCCCCATCGACTAACACTCGAGATATAGGCCGATCGTTGATTCTAGCATTAATATTTAAAACTCTCACACGGTTCGAACCCTGTGCTGGAGGTTTTTCAAATTCCATTACTTATTTAGTATCAAAATGGAACTATGCCCCTTTCTTTTCATCTGCGAGGATTTCCTCACATAGTTTTGTATTAGATGGGAACGTGCGGAATTCATTAAGAAGTTTTGCCTACACCATACATGAACTTAATAGTGATATTGACCTTGATATGGGACTCCCGTTTCGTTCTTATGATTGAGCAACTGCTTTTGTGGCCAATCCTCCACCTTGGCTAGAAGAAAGTGTTATCATTTTCTAGCTTTCTCCTCCAAACTAGATTCTTCATCTTGACCTTCTTTGGTTCATGGGTTGTCATCATAGTAGGCTTGGCCTAAGTAATACAAAGCTAGTCGAGTTGCTTTTGGATAAATATATCTTTTTCTTTCTTTGCATTATCCTCTTCTGTGTACGTGTTAAGCTATCTTTCGGAGGTTGAACCTTATACCATTCACTAGCAGGCAAATCATGGGGTATCTTTAAAGTGCGTTGACGATGATAATTAGCTATTGACTTCATATCTTCATCATCAAATTGTGCTCCCAATCCAAATGGACTAACCACTTGAGGGTGAATGGAAGGTGGACTACAGCTAACATAATAGTCATACTTTCCACTATATTCTCCTAGAGTTCCAATAGTAGGTTCTCCCTCCTCATATCTTTGTTTGAATGACTTCTTAGTCACCCATTTGGCACGAAAGTTCTTATAGGGTCTTGTTTCATATACAACAAATTCTTTTTGATTGAAACCATCCAAATTGCGTACCTTGTTAATGACCATAGCATCTCATTGAGCACGATGCCCCCTGGAATAGCACCTTTGCTGCCAAACCAAATGCCTACATTTTGAACACAATTGAGGATCTTGATTCTTGCTAATTTTAGAGTTCCCCTGAGCAACTCTTCCCTTTCGGTAAGTAGGATGCTTTACAAGATAGAACAGCCTATTTGGAATTGGTCCTTTTTGAAATCGAACAATCAAGCCTTGATCATGTACCTTACTAGCAATCCTTTAGCTGGATTGATGGTACAAACATCTAGGATTATATCCTTCTTGTCTGATCACCAACTTATATCTTACATGGAATCGAAGCTGGTAATAACTTCTGGGTACTAGTCTTACCCTGCTTTATTCCAAGGAATGGGTCCACATCAACTTCCAATGGGTACTAGTCAGATGATATCATTCTCGTCATGCTAAGGAATGGGTCCACATCAACTTCCAATGGGAGCTTTATTCCTATCATCAACAAACTTTATTTTCCCCTGCTTGTTGCGTCTTGAATGTTTCTTTTGAAGATGATGCAATCGTTGGTATTATGACTCCATAAATGATGTACCCATAATATTTCTTCTTTATCAATTCCTCTTTAGCATGTATATTTTCCCCTTCGATCAATCTTATCTAACCATCAGCTAACAATAAATCGAATATCTCTTTAGTTTTATTGGCAACAAAGGAGTAATAGAGAGGCTCCTTAGCTTTAGGCATGAGATTGGACTTTTCCTTTACTCTAGCTAATTGTAATGCTTGACAAACATATGATTTATTTATAATCATTTTAGTTATAGCCATTTCTGCTATGTCAACTTGCTATATTCTTAATCTGCTTCCACAGCATCGATCCAATTAACATCTGCTCGCCTACCATGTCTCTTATCTTTTTTCTTTGAGCAAGCTCTCATGTTTAGTGGCTATGGTGGATAACTGAAATAAATCAGAATAGGGTTGTCCAACCATTCTTTCTCGAATTTCAAATTTCAAACCATTAAATACGAGGTCTGCAAAGGTTTTCTTAGGCAAAGGGACCAAGTACTTGTTTCTGGCCCTCTTAAACTTCGAAATGAATTGATTGACTAACTCATTATGAAGCCATTTCATGGTCGATAAGTCAACCACTGACAAATCTGGGACAGTTATTTGGAATTAGGTGTGGAATTATATTTTCATTTGTTCCCATGAATTAACCAAGTTTGGCGGCAATGTTGTATACTAAGTAAAAGTAATTTTTGATAATGGTAAAGGGAATAACTTCAATTTCCAATGATCTGCAAGTACCGCATCTCCATATTGTGCCAAGAAACAATTAACATGTTTAAAAGTCAACTAATCCTCTTCACCAGTAAACAAAGTAAACTCAGATATTTTGAAACCCCTTTGATATGATATAGTATCCATCCAATCTGGGTACGACTTTCTGTAGATGTTGGCCAAACATGCAATGTCATTGCCATATCCCCCTTAATAATGGCTCGACTATTGGCTGATTTTGAATTAGAGCCTTATGAGGAAACCTTGGAATCTGTTGCATACTATAATTGGGCTGTAATGCTAAATTTACATTTTACTGATGAGCTTAATGATGTTATTGCTGAGATCCATAGAACTATGGTTGTAGTTAGACTACAGGTGCCAAATTTATTTGTAGGTTGGGCATATTCACCTGAGCAAGAAGAGGAGGTTGCTGCAACATTTGAGGTTGATCATTTAGAGGAGCCTAGGGTTGTATATTAGGAATTTGTTGAACATTGGTAGCCCCTATTTGAGGTACTTATGGCTAAACATTTAGGACTCCCATCTAGGATAAATGGGGTTGAATGTTTACTTGTTGCAATTCGTTTTGCCCCCTAGCTAGAGTCATTAAAACTCCTGGGACCTCCATTATGACAGGCAACACATTCGTCTGATGTGCTAGAAAGGGATTTGGTTGAGTTAAAGCTACCCCAACAGGATTCTCAAGTGATGAATTCTATTGGGTCACTAGTGCAATAAACACTGCAAGACCTCGGTAAGCATTTGTAAGGACATGCGAGTTGACAAACCCATCAGCTTACGCAACCACAAGTCTTCTCCCCTTTGTAAAACTCTAAAAAGGGGCCAAATTAACGAAGCTTGCCCTGCATTACCCAATATTACTTGAAAAAGAGACGATACAGGAATGTACTCAGCTGAAATAGGGACTTGCCTTGATTAAGGCTGAGTTAGTCCTAATGGGACTCCATGTTATCCTTGGGCACATTCATAAGTATCGATAATTAAAGTTCTGATGACATCAGTCATTCGTCTTACCATATAATTAGCAAACTCATTATGAGTTTCTTCAATCTTTCGCCTTATAGTGGAGAGCATGATCGATGTGAGATCTCCTTGTCTTCTCTCTTCAACACGTTGTCTCAAAATTAGCTCCTTCCTCTTGAACTTGATTCTCGTTCTAAGGAATTGGGCTGATGATGACTCGGCTCACACATTGTTCTTAGTCATGAATATTTGTTAGTCAATAGCGATATTCAAGTTGATTCGACTTCTAGTCCATGGCATAGCACTCTCTTAACTCAACATTAAGGTCCCACAAGGCATGTCAAAAAGATATTTCATCGATTTTGATTCCCGTGAAAAATCTTTCACCAAACGCTATGTTTTGGTTTTATTATAAGAGACTCAGAGTTTGTGTTGAGCTTGGATAGAGAATGTCAAATGCAAGGGGAAATTTTATTCTCAACTTGTATATACAATCTTAACAATTGATACTTGGATGGTTCAAAGACTAACTACTTTTGGGGGCAAATTACACTAGAATCTAATCAATGATATAATATGGACACTAGTAGCTGGATAGTCTATACTTCGAACTTAAGCTATGCTGGAATTTAATCTATGACACAACTTATTTTTGTAAAGTTGGAATCTAATTAACAGTAATACCCTTAGATAGGAAACACAATGTCGGAATTTAATCAACAACGCTTGGCTTGTGGAACAACATTGGAATTTAATCGACGATATTGGATCGAATAGAGATGCATGCCAGAATTTAATCAACGGCGGGAATCTTGAAAACTACAACTAAAATGCGATAAAGATAAAGATAAAGTAAAGATAGTTGTTGTGTTGTTTGGGGGGTCTTTGTTGAACAAGCTATAGTATTTATAGGATGAACAAGTAGCCATCAGTCAGTTTCGTCTCCTTGGGCACTACTCTTAACATTCTCCACGTTTTCCATTTATTCTTAGCACTCTTATTCATAAGCAACTACTTCTTGACTTATTGACGATGCCTGCACAACTTGCTCATCAAGTAAATAACGGCTGCCTACTTTTATGCGAATTTCTTGCTTGTGCTCTAATGCTAATTTCACTTAATCTTCAAATCTAGTGCACTATCCCCATAGCTTGACATGTCATAATCAATTACCTAGCCATCGACTCTAACATTTGCTTCTAGAATTCCATCGATGCTCAACTTAAGTAGCCTCTACGAAAGCTGTTTGCCCTTAACTTTATGAACAAAACAAGGCGTTTCACCTATTATCCCCTCGCGGCTAGCACCAAGGGTAATTTTGAGTGTTAACAAGCTTCTTTTATGCATGTCTGAAAAATAAATAATTTTACCCTTGTAAGTGAAAAAAAAAACACGGTTTATCGTATCATTCAAAGGAGGAGCGAATTTTTCGTTTGTTAGTTTAGATTTGGTTTAAAAATTAAAAAAGACCTTAAACTGAATTGAACCAAACCAATACAGATTAATAAAATATAAAAACCCTATGCGGTAATGTTATGAATGGATAAATCTAAGATCATGGAATTCGTGGAGGCCGAGAGAACTTGTTTTCCTTTGTTGGCACTAAACGTGCATGCAAATCAGCTTACTCAAGAGCTACTAGTTCAAAAAAAAAGAAAAAAAAAGTGCTACTTGAGCTCGACTGACGGATTACACATACTTGACTCGAAACTAAAACTCTGCTCGATTCCTGTCGAATTCGAATTAATCGAGTACTTAATCGAGTCAAGTTTGAACTTGAAAATCATTAATTAAAATAAATAAAGAGCCTAATCGAAGAATGTATGTTTATATAGTTTAGCCATATGACATACGTACGTATATAGTAATGATAAAATGGATAAAACTTGCCAACTTTTCAAAGATTGTGCAGTTTCAGAATCTAAGCTCGAGTTCGAGTTAAGATTGAGTTTCTAAGTAAATTTTATTGACTAAGAGAATAATTAAAGTTGGGTTGAGCTCAAGGTTATTGCAATCTATCCCCAGTGAGCATGAACTCGAAAGATTAATCTCGATAGAGCACGAGTCAAGCATCAAGCTTCAAGCTTCAACCATTCGAGTTGAATCAAGCTTTGCATATTTGATGGTGTCGACGCGATTCGATTCAATAGCACCCTTTGATTGGTACTTGTCAAATAAAAAAGGAGACATTCTCAAGTCGATGTTAAGAATCTTATCTTTGTGCACGCATTGAAAAGGTAAAACAAACTGAAGTCATCAATTCGTTTTGGTTATGATTTTATTAGTTTATTTTTAGCTTTGGTTGAGATACTTTTCAAACGAACGAACTAAATTGCCGGATAAAAAAGTAATCAAACCTTAAACACGCAACATCTATTACTTCTGATTTCTTTTGCATGTAAAAATAAAACAATATATTTTTTTTCTAATAACAGTTTTAATCATGGTAAACTATAAAATAAAATTTTCCTCCTGAAAATCCTATCTATATCTCTAGGGTGATGTTTACATGATACGTTGAACTTAATTCATCTCGGTTTTGGAATTGTGGAGCGTATCAATGCGTGATTGTGGGCTCATATGGCAGAAGATCAACCCGCAGCTGATCGAAGACATGCTGATTCTATCTCTCAAGTAATTTTCCCATTCCCAAAGTCAACGCTACTCTCATCTAATTTCGCAGTGTATCGGCGAAGCGATTTCACGTTCCCAAAACGTCGCTTTGATTATCATCAAAGATCAGAGTTGAAAATCGAAATGAAGCGGCGAAATACCCGTCTGATTTCTTGATTTCCCACATAGGAAATGGCGAACAACGCGAACGGATGTGCCCGTAGCATCTTTGACCTGTAGGGACAGGGACATGTGATTGCGATACTGATAACCTAAGCCCTAGTTTGTTTTTAAGATGCAATTAAATAAAGGCAAATGCAACTAGTCCATTGACCCGGAAGAGAGTTAGGAGCCTACCCGATGAAAGACGTGGCATGTCTAAGAAAGATCTAGGGCAATGACAGAGTCGAGAGAGAGATGGTTGGGGTTAGAAAATAATCTTTAACTTAATGACGGCCTCTTGTGTTTTTTTAAGTATATAGGACAGATTTGATCATAAATATTGAAATATCTCACAACGCTTTGATAATGAAATTTATAAGTTCTTTATATACATTTGATCTTCCTCCACCCATCAGTTTAATATTTTGGATTGAACTTTTTAACAATAAAATTACTGAATACTTAATAGATAAAGAATTTTGTCAAAATTTCTTTTTTATCATCCTAAGTGAAATTGTAATATAACTCTCAAATGTGTACCGAATTGCACATATTTACTTCTTCATTTTTTTTTTTTTTTGGAGACGCCTTGTCTACCGAATCAGACCTAACTTTGCGTTGTATATAGTCTATAGCAGGTGCACTTTGCATGTATGAGTTTCATTTCCTTTTATAGCACGCGTAGCGTATGCTCACTGAATGGATGATATCACGTAGTTAATACGCTTTCCTTTGTTAGATTCAGTGCACAATCACAATAAAATAGAGAGTATAAGCAAGAAAGAAAATCCGAGACACAAGGTTTTATCTTGGCTCATTCTTAAACTAGGGCTATATCTAGCAAATTATTTCACTATAATTAATACATCACACTTCTCTGTTACATTCCTCAATTACAAAAGTGGGATTCCGGTGCCTTCTTATTAATGGGAAGTATGAACTGCACCATAAAATCTTTTTGGAAACATCCCATGTGTGTACATAGTGCTTGATGCCATATAATATTTTCAGTGCACGTGAGTTTGAACCCTCTACGAGGGTTATTATAATGTAGAAGCAGATCAACTTCAAGATTCAATTTTTGCATTTTTTTTTTAAATTGAATTTTTTTCCTTTTCTTTCATTTCTTTTATTTTATATTTTTTCCTATTTCCCTCTGCCGGTTGCAAAGTCTCAGCAATGGCCAATGAAGGTTGCTGACCACTAGCAAGGTCCACAATGCCCTCATTGAATTTGACGAGGGCTCTTCACTAGCCTCTAGCAAGCAATTAGCCTTGCCCTTGCAATGGGATTGCTAGTCCTCGTCGAGGCCCCAACGATCGGCAGAGGAAAATAGGAAAAAAAAAAGACATAAGAAAAAGAAAAGGAAAGGAATAAATATAGGAAAAAAATGAAAAAATCATTTACGTCAATGTCGACCATATCATGTAGGACGATCGACATTTACGTCATTTGTTTTTCAGCCAATATAGATTAAAATGACTACATTGACAAATTATTAAAAGTTTTATGACTAAATTGGCGAAATTTAAAAGTTAAGAACTGAATTAACATACAATAGGTATAGAATAATTTTAATAATTTTTTCAATTGAATCTAATTTATTTTTTCAACAATAACTCATTGTTCTAGCATGGAGCTTCCTCTGGAAATTTAAGCTCTCCATATTTTCCATTGAACTACCTGAATAACTAGCTCGCTTTAGATTACTCAGGTACACCTTGTACTTCCGTGAAGTTTTAAGGACTCTCCCTCTAGTTATACAAAATTGCTCATTTGACAAACCAGAGAACAAAAGAAGATTAACTGTTGTTATTTTGACACAATAAAAGAGTATAATATTAACTATTACACTTGCGGCGCCCACTAAGTTACCAACTCCAATATTCAAGACTAGAAGAAAAGATAATATATAAAAATCCACAAAGGGGCCACGTCAACCCATTACAGATCTCCACGAGTTCAAATTGATCGATTACTTTAATCAAGTCAAGCTCGAGCTTGAAAATCCTTAATTCAAGTACACCGAGAGCCTAACCAACTCAACGTATTTTTAAATATTCATCCAAATTATACAGGTACAGTGATATTAATAAATAAATGGAAAAGGTCATCTTGAAGAAGGGGAAGTGATACTATTCATCTCTCTCTCTAGAGGGGCGATTCTGGTCCTGTTCACCGCTATTGGTGTGCGCTCGACCCAAGAGCTACAGCCATCCGTTTGCTCCAAATTTTGGAGGGCTTCCTCCTTTTCCATCATTCTTGTATCTCACCGAACGGATCGGCCCGCTTCTTCTTCTTGGCGGAGATCTAGCTTGCCTACCTGCAACTAGTTCGCTTATTTCGTCACTGGGGTCGGCTGCTTGCGGGCCTGCTTGAGTGGCTTTTGGGGCGAATCCTTGGCCTTAAGGTGGGGGTGGGGGTCATCCATCATCCTCCTTCCCTGCAGTTGGGCCCTGGCTTTGGTAGCAGGAAGGGCCACAGCTCCCCTCCTCTCAATGTTGTAGACCACTTGGCTGGGAAGATGGCCCAAGTTCCCCGTAGACCAGGGGATAGTGCATCGAAGGGTGAGAGGGCCGAGGGGGGTCATTCCTCTAGGCCTCCTCGGGTTGATAGATCCAGGGGTAGGAGTCGATCAAGGGCCCCTTCCAAACGAGCTCCAAGCAAGCATGATCAGTCCTCCAAGCCACCCCAAACCCAATCATGGGCCAATGTTGCGCGGTTGGCAGCAAAGGGCTATGAGCTCTCTTATGTTCTGCCGACTCTTGTGGATGGGAAACCGGTTGTCAATTTGATGAAGGAGATCCTCCAGGATGCGGATCCTAAATGGAATGAATTTTTAGTTGGATACTTTGTTAGGAAAAGGCTCCCATTTCAGCTCACGGAGCAAACTTGATCGAAGCTGGTTGATGTGTTAGCCGACGACCAAGGCTTCTATTATTTTTGTGTTCTGGACCCGTTGTTTCGCAGGAAAATTTTGGAAGAGGGTCCCCTCACTGTTGCTAGGATTTCACTTATTTTGAAGCAATGGAAGCCATTAATGGAATTGAAGAAGGACAAACAATCCGTTGTCCTGGTTTGGGTAATGCTCAAGAACTTGCCCCTTGACCTTTGGTCCGTACTTGCGATTGGTGCTATTGCTAGCTCTGTGGGAAAGCCCCTTTTTGTGGATCAATGCACCAAGGGGAAAATGATGATTTCTTTTGCTTGTGTATGTGTGGAGATTCAAGTAAACCAGCCAAGGGTCTCTTCGGTGGAAGTAAATGTCGATGGTGTTCCTAGGGCCATTGCAATTGAATTCAAGTGGAGGCCAATGGAGTGCCAAAAGTGTGGGGTTTTTGGGCACAAATGTGCTGCCCCTACCCCTGCTCGACCCCTTTCGTCCCCGACAAATCACCACCTTGCCTCTCTTGCTTCGGAGACGCCCCGACCTTCCGCCTCCAACTTGGCAGCGCCTGATACCCTTGATTAGGGCTGGAAGAAGGTTAAGAGCAAGAAGAAAAAGACCGTTCCTCCGCTTCTTGGTACCTCGTCCGCCTTGATTGATGATGGGAGGTCCGTGAAGCTGAAGACAACAACGGTTGAGAAGAGACTACATGTCTCCTACTCTCGGAAGGGCCATAAAGGCCAATTGATCATCTCCGAGCCAAATGAAGATGCCCCTTCTTTGGACGGTGATGTCTTTCTATCAGAGCATGATGTTCTTGCTTTGGTTAATCTGGGTGAGGGGGTTGAGGTCTCCAACCTCATCTCTTCCTTAGATGATGACCTCCTTTCTTCCTGCCCCTCTCCGAAGGCCTCTGTGGATAGGAGGCTTGCCCTTGCTCTAGACTTACCCCCTTCCTCGATGTAAGACTAGTTGCTTGCCTTAGCTCCGGATCCCTCCCTTTGGTGACCCGGCCTCCTCCGCCTACTACA
This sequence comes from Eucalyptus microcorys, assembly GCA_014182515.1. Taxonomy (NCBI): domain Eukaryota; kingdom Viridiplantae; phylum Streptophyta; class Magnoliopsida; order Myrtales; family Myrtaceae; genus Eucalyptus; species Eucalyptus microcorys. The sequence continues at coordinate 30,746,611 of CM024569.1, forward strand.
AGGCGAAGCTCCTCTAAAAAGAGGTAATCTTTCTCCCGTTTCCTTGTAAATATGTACATAGGGTGTTGGAATACTAGGGGGCTTGTTGCCTCTCTTAAACAAGCGGAGGTGAGGAACTTTATTTTGATGAACCGGTTATCATTGATCAAGTTAGTTGAAACTAAAGTACCTCATAATCTCTTTAATGCTATTACTGGTAAGTTGATGGTGAATTGGTGCTGGCAAGTCAACTCGGAGTTCTCTGATAGAGGCAGGATTTGGATAGGTTGGGATCCTATTGTGGTTTCTTTGGAGCCTTTTTTGGGTCTCGAATAAGGCGTTTCATGGGAAAGTTTGTTGGTTGAATTCTAGTGCGACATGTGTTGTCTCTATCATTTATGCTGAGCATTCTTTTACGTCTTGGCGTCCGCTATGGGAGGATTTGGTGACTAGGAGCTCTTCCCTTCAAGATGTGCCTTGGATTGTCATGGTAGACTTTAATGTGATTAAGGATCCCTCGGATAGGGTGGGTGGCTCTGACCTTTAGTTGCTGTCCTTTGACAAGTTTCGGCAGTGTATTGATCAGGTGGAGCTGGAAGACCTCATGTATGTCGGCTTCTGGTTCACCTGGTCCACTTCTTTAGGTCCCACACGCAAGATAAGGAAGATTGATAGAGTATTGGTGAACTCATGCTGGAGTCAGGTGTTCTCCTACTCGAAGGCTTCCTTTCTTGCTCCTGGGATTTCAGATCATTCACCTATGCTGGTTAAGGTGGAGAACCCGGTTCTTCGGAAAATACTGTTTAAGTTCTTTGATTTTTGGATGCAGCACCCGGACTTTGATTCAATCGTGAAACAGGTGTGGGAGGCTCCGATGTCGGGGGTGCCTATGTTTAGGCTTGTGCGCAAACTAAAGGCCCTCAAGGGTCGTCTTAAGTAGTTGAATAAGGATTCATTTGCCAACATCTCTCTTAGGACGTCTGATGCGAGGGAACCTTAAAGCATACTTAAGTGGACCTCCTTCAAGATCCTACTAGTGCAGTTCTTGCAAACATGGAAAGGGTTCAACACCAGGCCCTATTGGAACTTCGGTCCCAAGAGAAGTCATTATTTAGACAGAAAGCTCGTATCAAATAGCTCAAGGAGGGTGATCGAAATACCAAGTTCTTTCACCATTATGTTAGTAAAAGACAACTAAGGAGTAGAATTCTCTCGGTGGTGGATGCTTCAAGTAGCCAAATCACCGACCTTCATCTGGTCCAGCAGCATTTTGTGGACTTCTTCCGTGACCTTCTTTTGCCTCGGCTGGATCAAGTCACCTCGGCGGTCTCGGAGCTTTGGGACGTTATTAGGACCTAGTTGAATGATGACTAGGTCCTCCTTCTTGATCAGCTAGTTATAGATCTTGAGGTGCGAGACACCCTCTTCTCCCTTGCCCGAGGGAAAGCACCCAGACCAGATGGCTTCACAGTTGAGTTCTTCAAGGAGAATTGGGATATGGTGGGTCAGCTAGTCACGGAAGCCGTAAAGGACTTTTTTTATTTTGGGGAGGCTCTTTAAGGAAATCAATAACACCATCCTAATGTTGGTTCCCAAGGTTCCCAATGCAACTATGGTTGATGATTACAGGCCTATCGCTTACTGCAACACGGTATATAAGATCATTGCCAAAGTGTTGGCGAATAGAGTGTCTGCCGTGCTCAGAGATTTGGTGAGCCCCTACCAAAGTGCTTTTGTTAAGGGGCAACGAACCAGGGACAATATTCTCTTGGCACAAGAAATTTTCGCTTGTTTTCATGTGGAACCTTATACCCCGAAGTGTGCTATCAAAGTCGACTTCAGGAAGGCATATGATACCGTGGATTGGCAATTCATTGAGAATGCTCTACTTGCTTTCAGGTTTCCTAATCGATTAGTTCACCTCATAATGACTTGTGTCAGAACTCCTCAGTTTTCCATTGCGCTGAATGGAGAATTTCATGGCTTCTTTCCTAGTGTGCGGGGCCTTCGTTAGGGGAATCTCATATCTCCTTACTTGTTCACGCTGATGATGGAGGTGCTTACTGGGGTTCTTGAGAGGTGCTCGCTACAGTCAGAGTTCAAAATCTTCTGGAGGTGTAAGCCTACTACCTTTTCACATTTATTCTCTGCAGATGATGTCTTTCTTTTCTGCGAGGGCCACATGCCTTCGATCAAGCTTCTTAAAGAGGCTCTACAGCAGTTTTCGAGTTGGAGTGGCCTCCTCCCGAATTCGAGAAAAAATGAAGTACTCCTCTCTGGTGGCCTTCCGTCACTTCGGGACCATATCTTGAATGAGCTTGGATTCCAGGAGGGGTCACTTCCAGCTCGGTACTTGGGGGTTCCAATCATCACTTCAAGGATGAGGAAAGTGGATTGTGCCATTCTGGTTAGGTGTATCACATCCAGAGTGCAATCCTAGACTCTTCGATTCCTGTTCTTTGCCGGTCGTCTTCAACTGATCAAGTCAGTTCTCCATGCCATTCAAGCCTACTGGGCTAGTGTTTTTATTCTCCCTACAGCAATGCTGGATGAGATAAAGTGGATTCTTAGGCAATTCCTATGGAAAGGACCTCACTTGGGGAGAGGGGGTGCTAAAGTTTCCTAGGAGGACGTTTGCCTTCCTAAGGTGGAGGGGGGCTTGGGTATTCGGAGATTACGCGAGTGCAATAAGGCGGCTATGCTCAAGCAAATCTGGATTCTATTTTCAGATAAAGAATCCTTATGGTGTAGATGGATCCACTCGACCTTCTTAAAAAGGAGGAATTTCTGGGTGGGAAAGAAGCCGACCTTTTGTTCTTGGGCTTGAAAGAAAATTCTACAACTCAGGACAGAATCCCGGCTCCGCTTCCACTGGAGGATAGGCAATGGTCTCGACACTTCGCTCTGGTTTGACAGTTGGCACCCCAGGGGTCCTTTGAACTTAATATTCACAAATTCGCTTATCTATAGATATGGTCTTTCAAGACAAGCTTCGATGGCTGACCTTTTTTTTTTTTTTTTTTTTGAGGATGGCCATGCTATACGATCAATGATTGCAACTTGGGGTTCGCTACTCCCTTCTTTGACTGATGCTAAGGATCGGTTTTGGTGGAGGGAGAATTCCTCAGGAGTGTTCTTGGTGGCCTCGGCTTGGGAGATTATAAGGCAAAAGAAGGATCGAGTTAGTTGGCATGGTTTCATTTGGAACAATGCCATCCTACCTCGATATCAGCTTAACCTTTGGCTCATTACCAAGCAAAGGCTACCTACTTAGTCCCTTCTCGTGGCTCATGGCAGGATCGATGTTGCATTCTGCCCTTTCTGTAATGAGGTAATTGATTCAATTGATCATTTATTTTTTGGATGTCGCATTATGTCGCGTATTGCCTTCTTTTGGGCAACCAAGTGTGGACTCCCTTGGAGGAACAAGCCTTGGGAGGAAACGCTTACTTGGGCCACCACCTTCCTCTCGAGCAACAAGTTCCATAAATGTATTGCCCATTTTTCCTTTGGTGCACTCTGTCATATCATCTGGAAGAATAGGAATGATATTCTTTTCAGGGATGAGCCCACTTCTACCTCAACCATGAAGAAGCACCTTCTCAAAGTCATTTAAGATAAGGCTCTCACCTTCACGAATCTGTACGATTCCACTAGAAATAGAAGATTACAACGATTTTGGGAATTGGATCCTGCCATCTTCTACTCTGCTAGTTGCACACCGGTTGGGTAGGCCCTTGGTGTTTTCTGGGTGTGCTTGCGTCTATTGTGTTGGCTTTGGCCTTTTGCTTGCCGCTTAGCTTTTTGCTCGGCTTCCTTCCACTCTTTATGAGCATGTTCATTGAGAATGTAAGTTTTTGAAGCCAAGGGTTGTATAGCTTTTACCTTCCCCATTATATTTATTACCTTCACCAAAAGAAAAAAAAAATTGGAAAATTTTGTTTAAAATTATAAGTTGTTTTCTATATTAGTGTATTTTCAGAATTTGACATCAAGGTTGAGTCTAATTTGAGTTTCGAGTTAAATTTATTGACTAATGAAGTGATTAAAGATGAGTCGAGCTAGAGGCTGTTGAAGAATTATTCCAGTTAAGCTTGAGTTTAAAAATAAAATCCCAATAGAGCAAAGTTACGTGTCGAGCCTTGAATGTGGGTTGAGTCAAGCTTGAGTATATAATGGTGTCAACACGATTCTACTCGATAGCACCCTTTCATTAGCACTTATCGTATATTAAAGTAGACATTCTTAAGTTGATGTTAAGCTTCTGATCTGAGTGCGGGCTTAATTCACACGAATTGAAAGGATAACAAACTGAAGTCATCAATTCGTTTGTGTTACGATTTTATTAGTTTAATTTCCGCTTTGGTTGAGTTTCTTTTCAAACCAACGAACTGAATTGTGGGTTAAAAGTCATCTCCAAACCAAAGTGAACCAAACCACAAGCACACAATATCTATTACTTCTGATTTCTTTTGATAAAAAAATTAAGGGAAAATGACACAATTGGTCCTTGAACTATGACTAAATGCGCAAAGATCCTTGAACTTTTAATTTGTTAACTATTGTCAATGAACATTTATCTAATATACAATGTAATCCCTGAACTTTTAATTTATTCGATATAGCTCCTAAACTTGTCATACATATTGAAATTAGTTTTCAGACTATATGAAAATGTTCGGTATTGTCATTGGATTTAAATTAAGGAATGATGATATTGATTATTTTCATATAGTTTAGGCACTATATGAAAATTCAGATATCACATTAAACAAATCAAAAGTTCAAGGATGACGTTACATATTTAACAAAAGTTTAGAGATCATATTGAACAAATTGAAAATCCAAAGACTATATTGCACGTTAGACTAAAGTTTATCGACCATTTGTATCATTATTCGAAATACGAAGAGTAAATTTTTTCTAATAACAATTTTCATTAGGGTAGATAACCCATAAATAAAATGTTCCTCTCGAAAACCCTATCTGTCTCTAGGTGATGTTTACGTGATAAGTTGAACTTAATGCATCTCGGCTTTGGAATTGTGGAGCATATCAATGCGTGATTGCGGATTCATATGGCCGAAAATCAACCGCAACTGATAGAAGATATCCTAATCCATCTTTCTTTTAAGCGATTTCACATTCCCAAAGTCAACGAATACTGTCATCTAATCCCACCATTCAATTATCATCCGAGATCAGAGTGGAAAATTTGAGATGAAGGCGGCGAAATACCCGTCTGATTTCTTGATATCCCACACGTGAAATGGCGACCGACTATAACGGATATGCCTGTAGCATCTTCTGCCGAAACGGGGAGATGTGATTGCGATGCCGCAAAAACCTAAACCCTAGTTTGCTTTTTATTCTAAGGACGCAATTGAATAAAAAGCAAATGCGACTAGTCCATTGACCTTAAAGAGAGTTAGGAGCCTACCCAACTATAGACGTGGCGCGTCTAAGAAAGAATTGGGGCAATGGCAGAGTCCAGAGAGAGAGAGATAGAGAGAGAGAGAAAGAGATGGTTAGGGTTAGAAAATTTTCTTTTTAGTTAACGATTGAGAAATCTGCACGAATGTTTTCTATGGAACATCATGGACAAACTTGGAGAATTATGGCGGCCTCTTATTTTTCTAGGTGTTTAGACAGATTCGATCACGAAAGTACCTTTTATCTTTCAAAATGAAACTGTAATATAACCTAAAATGCATACCGAATTGCGCATATCACTTCTTTCTTCTTCCTTTTCTTTTGAGACATTTTGTCTACCGAATCGGACCTAATTTTCCGTTGTAATACAACGTCTAAAGCAAGTGTACTTTGCATGTTTGAATTTCATTTCCTTTTTATAGCATGCATAGCCTATGCTCGATCAAGACAGACAATTTTGCTTGGTTCAAACACTTTCTTTTCAGGAACATCCCATGTGTGTACACAGTGCTTGTACACGGTCCAATTTTCCTTTTCTCGATAATCACTCATCGACGTAGTACAAAGCTTCCTTTAGAGATTTATTTTCCATTGACTAAATAAGCAATTGACTCACTTTAGATTACTCTGGTACATACCTCGTACTTTCGTGAAGTTTTAAGGACTCTCCCTGTAATTATAACAAACTTACTCATTTGACAAACCAGGAAACAGAAAAAGAGGGAGTGTTTTTATTTTGACTAAGTAAAAGAGTAAAATATTAACTATTGCAGTTACGACGCCCACTAAGTTACTAACTCCAATGTTCAAGATTAGAAGAAAAGGTAATATATCAAAATCCTCAAAGTGGCCCCATCACCCCCATTGCTACTCGCCACCCAATCACTTCAACATACATATAGAATTAGCACTAGCAATGACTTCATTGTACCTTTTTAATTGTTCGATCAAACGTGTTCGATTTAAAGCTAAATCTTGTTGATTATTCCTTTATTTGCAGAAAGAGTTTAATCTGACAATGTTGGAATGTGGAGATATTAGAAATTTATAAGTGTGCATTTGACACAATTAGGAGAAGGGACGGGCTTGTCAACCACGAGGGTTTCGCCGGTGAGGTTACCAAACAGCGACGGTGAGGGGTTGGAAGGTGGGTTCATAAGGGAAGAAGAAGAAGGGTCAGGGAAAATAGGTCATTATCTAGGAATGCTTCATGCGGTCAAGTCCATGCCTGATTTATCATGCATGTATCTATCATGTAAGACACAACATAGGGCATTTGACGCCTAAATTAAACGAGATTCTAACGGACGCTAAAATTGAAAAAAGGGCACCACTTTACCCCTTTTTGTGGGTCAAATAATAAATTGGGGTGAATGTACCTAATGGTACGAATTTAGAATCTTCTATAGTATTAACAAAAAAAAATTCACTTTCATGACAAAATTTAGTTTTATCGGTAAAGACTTACTTTTGGCAACACGCTTCATTGCTCCTAATACGATTCTATTTTGTGCGTTTTTTTCCCCGACTAGTAACTTGTTTAATCGAATAGCCACTCCCAATTCATATATTTCCCATCGACCTTTAAATAACCATAGATTCAATTTTCAAATCCCCAATTGAGGACAACGCTAGAAACTAAAGTTTAATGACACAAAAATGAGTACTCCAAATCTACTATGAAAATAACAATTTATTCCAGATCACAAAAATTAAATAAAAAATAATTATAAATATTTGTAGGGTCCAATCCATCAAGAATTTATGGCTTACTACAAGTTGTTCTTCCCACAATAGCCCAAAGACAGTTTTGCTAGCAAAGCTATTCTTTCCTTCTTTCTAAATATCCACAAGCCCCATTTTTTCTCATCTTTCAAAAAGCGGTGCTATTTTTACCCCTTTTATGATTAAATCAATCTCATTTACACTAAAAAGACAATATTACCATCAATCATTCAATTGCAGAATGATTACCTAATTGCAGAATGATTACCTAATTCATTCTTTTTTCTATTTTTTAATATTTATAATTAGGATGTAGTTGTCATACTTAAGTATTTCATTCGTTTTGTTTTTGCGTATTAAAGAATTCTTTCAGTAGTATTTTTTATATGCCTATTACGTTTTTTAAAACTTGTCTCATCTCATATATGGTCATCTACATAACAAGCCATAATTTAACATATCATGGCCTTGAAAGCTTGTCGCCACCATTTGAGGCTCGTTAAAAGGCCCATTGGAACTTGTTGGCTCATTTTTCACACGTCAAGGTCCGTTTGCACATAATCTATGCTCGAGTCAATATCCTCTTTTTTTGCTTTTTTTTTTTTTTTTTTTTAGTTGGGGGTTTTGGGGAGGATTGGGGGGGAGAGAGAGAGAGAGAGAGAGAGAGGGGAATATGTTTGTCTTGTCTGTCCAGAACATAAAAATCAGCAACTAAAATTCGCCAACGTAATAAATTGTTTTCGGTTTCTATCACATTGCAATTAACTTGTTATTGCACGTTGACCAATTAACTCCCCCATTTCTTAGCAAAATCACAGGGCAAAATATCAGCTATTTCAGGGGACGGTCATTAGTCATTTGATCACTGGATGTAGAGAAAGATTAAAGCTCTAGTCACATAAGATGTCAATGTATTGGGAACATTTAGAAAATTAGTTAACTTTAGGGAAAATTCAATAAAAGGGAAAATAGAGAAGGAGTTCAAGTGTTCTGCCCATCTTATCGGGGTGATCAATAGGAAGGTCAAACTTGGCTGAGCCTTTAGGTTGGGCCTTATATAGTTGCACATGTCCACCCATAATAATAATTTCATACGTAAAATGTTCGGGTTTGACAGAATAGTTACTAGCCTAATCCAGCCAGGCCAGCTTCATAATTAAATAATCTTGTCCAATCCCAACTAAAAGTGCCCTTCGGGCCCACATGAACAAGACGGCCCGTGGTCCTCCATGTCCATAATTAGGTCTACTTCCATTAATTGTTACTGTTCGTGTATTTGCTCTCATTTGTTAACTCTCAAGCTATCTGTCTAAGGAGTCGCTCATTCACATATGTACGGCACAACTTCTATGTCACAAGACTACATACTACAATGTTTTTGAAAACTCACATTGTGCTACACACATAGACACAATATAGCAAGGTTTAAAAGTTATTGGGGCCAACTTCTATACTTGAAAATACTTCATTAATTTAAATAATCTATTAGGATTTATCACATCACTTTATAAGCTACCACTGTACACCGGTTTTTATAAACCTGTCTTATCATATCTAGGACTTAGTTCTTGTTGGGCTTTGAGCCCATAATGGGCTTGACCTAAGCCCAACCCAAAGTCTTTCAAAGTTCCTTGGAGGGACCCGTTAACAAGAGAAAAACTTCTCTTTAGCACAAAATGCATGTAGAGCTTGTTTCCTGAAAGAGAGGGAGTGCTCGTGTGTGGCTGTGATGTTGGAGTTTGACCGAAAATAAAAGCAAAGGAACATAGTGCTCGTGTGTATTGGTGCCGTGACAAAAGAGAGAAGACTCAGAAAATTTGAAACAAGCAAATGTTTTGTAAGATCAAGGAGCATATTTGGTGAGCATAAGGGTGTTAATCCGAGTGCGTGATTATACTTTTGAGCATATACAAGTATTACATAGAGCAATCGAAACCTGTCTATTCTCTTCCCATAATGGCAAGGATAAATGAAAGTCTAAAGCTCAAGCATAGTATATATGCACTAACCAGCGAAAATTACGGAACGATATGAGTTGAAACTACCAGCATGAGATGCATTGGCCTCTGAAAAACATTGAAGATTAATCTAATGCACGTGAAAGAGCAATATATTTAAGTCCTCATCGACACATTCATAGAACCCATCAAGAGAGATGACGCAGCTTCTTCAGTTCTCAGTGGGAGGCTTGTGTGGAGGCTTGTGGGGTGGCTTGTGGGGGAAAGGAGGGCCTTTGGGCTTCTTCTCTGGTGGCTGCTCAAACGGTGGCTTGTGCTTCATCGGCGGCTACTCGCCGTTACCCTTTGGTGGGATGTCCTCCTTCTTGGGTGGCTTGTCATGGAAAGGAGGGCCCTTTGGCTTTGGCTCTGGGTGGTGCTCAAATGATGGCTTGTGCTCCATCGGCGGCTTCTCGCCCTTACCCTTTGGTGGCCTCCTTCTTGGGCGGCTTGTGCTTGGGAAACGGCTTGTGTCCAACATCCTTGGCGTACTCCAAGAGGAGGCGGCCACCACCGAGGTGGTGCTTGTGGGGCAGCTTGTGCTCCTTCAGGGGCCTTTCCTTCCTGAACGAATGGCGACAGTGGTCGAATTCCTCCGCAATGGTGGTGGTAAGTAGCACTAGGCCTAAGAACAACGCTAGTAAGTATTTGAGAGACATGGTTCTCTCTTTGCTAGCTTTGGGAGGTTGGGTTGTATTTAGGGAAAATTTCAAATAAAGACCCGAAGTGCTATCGTTTTCTCAAATAAGGACCTAAAGTGGTCTTATTTCAAATGAGAGCTTGAAGTGGCTATATTAATCTCAAAGAATGAATTAAAGTGATTGTGATTATTTTAAATAAGGGCCAGTAAAAAATTCTAGCTAGTCAAAGATAATTTCATCCAAATACAATTTAAATTTAAATTTAATTAGATTAAAAAAAGAGAGGCCAAACTAGAGGCTAAAGGGCCTCCCACCTATCTAGATCCGTCAAATGGGTGCGTCAGGTCGGGTTTGGGTCGGGTCAAAAATGGGTTGACCCATATTTGACCTATTTAACCCATTTTAACTCATATTCATGTAGTGTAAATTAAGTGACCCATACTCGACCCATACCCGACTCAACCCATATTGCTAAAACCTATTAATATTCTAGGAAAACCCACACCTACTATATGCTAATTGGATTAAAAATTCAAATTAAATTAAAAATAGCAAATAAAATAAAAAAATTTAAAAAAAAAACTATAAATTGAAATATTTATAAAGAATTAGACCATGCACATACTTCTCTTGTTTGAAGTGAACATACTATTGAGTTACTGAAAACGTAACATGAAAAATCCTTAACTAAACTAAATGAAGCTCATTTTTATTTTTTTTTTAAAAAAAAAAAAGTATTGCTATAACACTTTTATGCAATACAAATTTAATGGAAAATTTTTATAATTCTTTTTAAAATATTTTATAAAAAATCGAATTTTTAATTATTTTTATTTTTTATAAATATAATATTTATTATTAAAATTTAATTTTTAATTATTTTTATTTTTCTTTTTCTCTTTTCTTTTTCTTATTTCTTCTTCTTCGGCTGGTCGCTGGCCACGATGACGGTCGGCAACCGGCCACGGGCGAGATCAAGCTCACCAACATTGGCAAGCTCGAGTCTTGCTAGATTTGGCAAGGCTCGAGCCTCGCCGGTCGTCGGCGAGGCCGAGCCTCGCTAGATCCGGCGAGACTCAAGCTCGCGGGGTCAAACAGGGGCTTGATCTCACCCAACACTAGTGAGCTTGAGCCTCACCGGTCGTCGGCAAGGCTTAATCTCGCCGATCTAGCGAGGCCGAGGCCCCGTTTAACGCCGACGAGCTCGAGTTTCTTTAGATCCGGTGAGGCTCGAGCCTCACTAGTCATCAGCAAGGCCAAGCCTCATCGGATCTAGCAAGACTTGAGCTCGCTGGTGTCGGGTGGGACTAGATCTAGCCGATCTGCGAGGCCGAGGCCCACCCGATGCTAGCGAACTCGAGTCTCGCTAGATCCGGTGAGGCTCGAGCCTCGCCAATCGCCAGCGACCATGAGCTCGTGTGTCGACGAGCTCGAGCCTTGCTTGGCCTATCGCCAACCGTCGTCCTGCCAGCCACCGACTAAGGAATGAGGAAAAAAAAATAAAAAAGAAAAGAAAATTGAATATGAAAAATAATTATAATTTCGATTTTTTATTTTTAAAAAAAACGCACATTTTTATAAAGTTAAAGAGGGAAAGATTGTGTGGGGCTTGGGTTGGAAATTTAGAAATGGGTTCTAAGATTCTAACCCACTTGATATTTTAAATGAGTTAAAAACTGACCTATTTTTGACCCATTTAGATTAAACTCGCTTTTTTTACTCATTTTTAGTTGGGTTTTTAAAAGCCTCTAATTCATATACAACACTTTTAAATAAAATATGAGTCCAAAAATGGTTCCATGACCCATTTTGACACCTCTACCTATGGCCATAGCCCTATCATTGGTTGGGCAACGTCGATGGCCAGCAAGGTCGCCAATGCTTAGGCAAGGGCCGACAACTCTCACTAACTAGAGACGAAGGCCTTGTCAACAAGGGCCAGCAAGCCCTCGCTAGAGATGGAGAGGGTGGCAACCCTCTCCTAGATTTGGGCCTAGCCCTCATGCAAGCCTAGTGGCCTTCACCCAACGCCTTTGGACATCCCCACCCAGGTGGAGGGCTCTGAGCGAGGGCCAATAACCCTTGCCCGCCTAGATCTAGGAGAGGGTCACCACCCCTCTCTCGTCTTTGGCGAGAGTCACCAGCCCTTGCTTAGGCATTGGTTACCATCGCCACCACCACATCATTGGTGGGGTGATGGTCATGGCAAGCGGGAAGGAGCCTCCCTCTTGTGTTGTTCATCTTTAAAAAAAAAAAAAAAATTAGTTTTTGTGTAAGGAAAAAAGAAGAAAAGAAGAAAGACAATGCCCTTCACTAAACAATGAGTTCAAGTCATTCTTTGAAATTAATATGGCCACTTCAAGTATTTATATGAAATAAGGTTTACTTCGGATCTTTATTTGAAAAAATAAGGACACTTCAGGCCATTATTTAAAATAATGTTCACTTTAGACCCTTATTTGAAAAATGAGAGCACTTTGGACCCTTATTTGAAATTTTTCCTTATATTTATAGTGTCTTCATACCAACGATACCAGCCCCCATGTCAATCTTTTTTTGGACTGATTTTTTTCAATTTGTGTGGCTAAGGTAATGTGAATACTTGATTGATGGGGCCAAAACGAGTCAAAAAGTTTGACAATTTGGAGTAGCCTCTCGCTCGAGACTGATCTTCGGCGACCCTTGTTTGCTCCGTAGAAGACAATGAATGTCACCGCCAAGGAATAATAGAAATTTTCAGTGCTTTTGTTAGCTCGTCTGTGCATGCATGCACATATTTTAGAAGATTAGACTTGGGAATACAGAGCATGTATAAAAGATGATGGTGCAAAGAAGAACTCATAGGAAAATGCCAGAAGGTATAGAGATTGATTTACAAAATGGTTTTATTGAGCGGATGCAATGAATTGTGGATAAAGAATCGCCTCGACCGTTCTCTTGTATCTCAATCCATGCCATTTGCTTATTACACATCTGTTCACTTGCAGAAAATAAAAATAAGCACGATATGTTTGACATGAAGTCTACCCCGATTTTCTTGAATCAATATAATACGCCTTATGCTAATTAATGATCCGATGGGTACATTGTGTTATATTAATGGATGAATTTGACCGCTTTCTCCAAAAATTTAAACTGTTAGAGTATGATGTAGAATATATTTTATATCTTAACCAATCAACTCATCTTGAAATGCAAAACCTTAGAATGATTTAGAACCCCATAAGTTTGTATGAATGGGTTTTCGTAAATGTTGAGCATTCCCTATATTACTCTACTCCAAATAAAATCAAATTTTATTTGTAGGAATTGAATTTGGCTGGGCAGCTGGTACGAAAGATTGCTTGATCTTTAGAATGTATCCCTAAATAACACCATAACTTGCTGGGCCTAATCTTGAGGATATTTTAAGAAGTTACTTGTTTTTAACATATATGGGTGATGAGATAACTAGACTTGAATTTAGTATCTTTGAGCAACCGACTTATATCGAGTGGATCGATTTCAACATGAGGCGATTGAGCTGGTATGTTTGCGATCAGCTTTCTTGTTTGTGCTGAGGCTTGAGAGCCAGAAGGAAACCTCATATCAGACATTTTAAACCAATAAATCTTCGGGTGTGAAACCTTTTGCAAATGGCCTTTTAGATATGCTTCTGGCTTTAAGGATTTGAGTCAAAGGTTGCTGTTACTAGTAACTTTTGCTTTCACATAGTTGATTTGTACCCGCCACATATAATCATAAATGCAGTGATGTATTTGTTTTTCTGACGGAAAGGCGTATGTCGCTGCAATAATGCTGCTATGAAAATTGATTTTCCACCGACAGCAATAAGTTGAAATCTGTGTGTGTTTCATTTCACAAGTTTCATGCGCCACATGCCTATGAAACCCTTGAATCGCTCCCCCCGTTTATTCGCTGTACCCAAATATCGCCCGAGGAAATTTTATAATTTTTCATTTTTCGTTGGCCAGAATAGCTAATGATATTTTTGGTTAATAGTGCACATTATTATATGTCATTTTCATATGTAAATATACTGTCCACTTCTCTTCGTTTTTCATTGCAACGATGGCTTCAAAAAAGAAAAGCTTCGGACATGAAAGGCCGCGAACATCCTATGAGCTTCATAAACTACTAAGATCAAGCTAAAAAAATTTGACATCGCTCTTGTTTAAAATGTCTCACGTCACTGGACAAAACGTGAATAAAAGAAAGAATAGATTGTGGGTTAAGCTTCTCTTCTGAGTGTGGGCTTGACATACATGAATTGAAATGATTATAAACCGAAGCCATCAATTCGTTTGTGTTATGATTTCAGTAGTATAATGTGGGCTTTGGTTGAGTTTCTTTTCAAACCAACGAACCGGGTTAAAAGTCATCTCCAAACCAAAGTGAACCAAACCACAAGCACGCCGTATTTATTACTTCTGATCTCTTAAGAATAATTACTTATTTTCCTAATAACAGTTTTAATCATAGTAGATCACCTAAAAAATAAATTTCTCCTCTGGAAAACCCTATCTATATCTCTAGGGCAATGTTTACGTGTTACGTTGAATTTAATGCATCTCGGTATGGAATTATGGAGCATGTCAATGCGAGATTGTGGGTTCATGTGGAAGAAAATCAATTGCAACTGATCGAAGATATGTTGATTCCATCAATCTCTTAAGCTATTTTCACATTCCCAAAGTCAGCGGTACTCTCATCTAATATCGCCATTCATCGGAAAGCGATTTCCCAATTCACAACACAAAACGTCTCTTCAATTATCATTCGGGATCAGATCAGAGTTGAAAATTTGAGATGAAGCCGGGGAAATACCCGTCCGATATTCTTGATTTCCCATGCGTGAAATGGCAACCAACGATAACGGAAATGCCTGCAGCATCTTCGGCCAATAGGGACGGGGAGTTGTTATTGCCATACTGCAAAACCTAAACCCCAGTTTGCTTAAGGACGCAATTGAATATAAGGCAAATGCGACTAGTCCATTGACCTTAAAGAGAGTTAGCAGCCTACCCGACTATAGATGTGGCGTGTCTAAGAAAGAATTGGGGCAATGGCAGATTCGAGAGGAGGGGGGGAGGGGAGAGAGAGAGATGGTTAGATGATAGTCTTTTAAGTTAACGATTTAGAAATTTGCATGAAGGTTTTCTATTGAACATCATGGACAAACTTGGAGAATAATGAACCGAAAGTACCGATAATTGAACAGATAAAGAATTTTGTCAACACCCGGACCCCTGGAGTACCAAAAGTTGGCATGAATGGACACTTAAGTGCCAAAAGTTACAAAAGTAACACTTAAGTGCCAAAATCGGAGCAAAATGAATCATTTAAGTGCCAATCTAATCAAAATGCTGACGTAACGATTTTCCGGCGAATTAAGTGCAAAACAACATCGTTTTGCATATTGACGTAGCTAGACAATGCAAAAATAACGTCATTTTAGTGCTCAAATGGTAAAAAATTAATTAAATTAAATTTAAAACTAAATCTATTTAAAACATTTAAAAATACAAATACAAATATTTATTTTTTTTTAAAAAAAAAGGAGAGAGGCGGCTAAGGGGTGAGCCCTCGCTACCGCCGGTGACGGAGAGGGCAGGGTCGACCGGGGTCGCCGGGCCCTAGCCAAGGCCCGGACCCCGATTTAGGGAGAAGATCACGGCCCTCGCCCCAAATCTAGGCAAGGGCACGCAAGCCCTCACTGCCAGTTGGCTGAGGTCGTCGGCCCCTGGCCAGGGCTTGGTAGCCTCACTGACCCTTCCCCATCTTCCAAGCAATGGCGGGGAGGCAGCGGCGAAACAAGGGCTAAGCCCTCAACCGCCAGCTGCCTTCCTCCTCCTCCTCCTCCACCTTTTTTTTTTTTAATAATAATAATAATAATAATAATAATAATAATAATAATAATAATAACGGACCAAAAAAATATTATTATTATGTTTTAAATTTAATTTAATTAATTTTTATATTAAAATTCAAATTATACCAAAATAACGTCGTTTTTGTGTGTGTTTTGCTGAGTCAGCCTTTCAACGAGCCATGTGAGCAAGAAAATTAATAATAGAAAATGCCACGTAGGATTTGCGGCGAGGTTCACCTGACATGGCACTCAAGTGTCCTATTTTTCATAAAAAGCAGCACTTAAGTGTCACTTTCGTAAGTTTTGGCACTTAAATGTTAATTTATGCTAACTTTTGGCACTTGAAGCGTTTTTTTGCTGAAATTTGTCAAAGTTTTCTTTGTGCATTCTACGTGAAACTGCATTATACCCCTAAGTGAAACTGAAAATTGGACATATTTGATTACATACTTTGCATGTATGAATTTCATTTCCCTTTTATAGCATGCATAGCCTATGCTCGATTAAGACGAACAATTTTGCATGGTTCATACACTTTCTTTTTGGGAACATCCCATATGTGTATAGTTGCCATATTATATTTGCAATGCACATGAGTTTGAACAGTCTACGATGGTTCTTTGAAAGGTAGAAACAAATCAACATCAAGATACAAATCCAACATATGGGGTTCAACCCTGTTGGGATTGTCGGATTCCCAAAAACCGGATTCGACACTAAATCGAACCCCTAAAACGAATGCGGAAGATAAGCCCGGGAAATACATGTATCACTGATCCTAAAGCACACCACGGAATCGAGCGTACCTTGTTAGCCACAGATTAAGCACCAATGCTGAAGATCGAGGAAGAAATTTTGATCCCTTTAGATCCGATGATGTCAATTTGCCTTGAAGGGAAGACAGCGTCGCCTTTAGCGCTTGTTTTCTTTTTTTGGAGGGAGAGAGGGAGAGGAACGTACGTACGTTAGGCCAAAAGGGTGTCTTCGTCTCTCTCTTTCATCCCTTATATACGTTCCCTCAAAAATAGAAACGTACCCCTTCATCCATGGGCCCTAATATTGTGGGTCGAGCTTTCAGGCCCAACATGGGCGAACGGGCCTTAAGCCCATCACATAAAACCATCATCTCCCACTCGCACATGGTGGGCCGAATAGGATTCTCTTTACCTCTCTTCAACATTCATACCGGTGAATAATCCGTGCGACCAGCATATTTTGAGAGCTCGTTGTTATACATCTGTTAGGAATATATAGCAGCTCATAATGGGCGTCACATCCTGAGTAGATTTAGTATGCAGTTCCCTAGATCGATCGATCACATTTATATCTCTCTTGATCTCTTTTAAACAATGATATATATATTGTATTCACAATTATGATTATCCCAAAGACAGTCATAATTGGTTAACCAGTGAATACAAAACTACAATGTGATTCTCCAAATTCAATCTTCCTCTTTCCTTCAAACTCTCAATTTCAGTTCAGCTTGCTTTTCTAGAAATGTCCCATTAGATCGAATCAACTCATGACCATTGACAACATCCTAAGATAGCAAACACTAAATAGAAATCTTGAGAATAAGTAAGAGTCATGAGGGGACTAAAAATTGAGGAACTCTTTTCCTCAAGAGTCTCACACGATACAAAAATTGAGATCAAACTTTTGTCACTCTTATTGGTCGTCTCATGCATACGTAGTATGAAATATGTATTACGGTATTAACTCCTTTCCCATGGAGCGTATGTCTACACCTTTCAATACCGTACAGATGATAGTTCAGACATACCCAATGTCTAACTTGAGTTCACGTATCTATTCATTCACAAAATTCATCAGAACTCACATCTGGCATCATAGATAGATAAAGTAAAATATGTGGGGTATTTTACTTTCAAACATAGTAAGTATTATGTCCTCATCTTAACACCCAGTTAAGGCGACATACATATTTTAAGCTTGAGCTCTCGATTATCACCTAGATAATAAGCTTAAAAAAAACAGTCTCATCTCTATTTATCACATAGTAAATAGATGCGATTACCCGTGTGAGTGGGCTAATCTTATATCTGTCCGACATACTTTCTCAACTTAAAATAATGCACTGAGCATTAAGATGCATAAATATCAAACAAAGATTCATAGGCATTAATGATGAAAACATAAATTCATCAAATGCGAACACTTAGGGAAATAATAATATTCAATACATCAGCCTCTACGCAATCCTAGAGATTTAAATAATTATGTGTGGGTTTGCGGTGGTGGCTCAATCCGCCCTAGGTTTACGCCACCAGCTGCTGGCTATACGATGGTTCCTGGGTTACCAAAAAAAAAATTGTGTGTGGGTACACAGTCGATTTGAACCAAAAAAATTGATATCCTCTCCTTTTAAAATCCCACTGTTTGATATAGTCTTTAAAACCATTTTCGGTGTTAAAACCTGACATTTGGGATTTTCTAATTAAATATCAAAATTTCACAATTTTGGAATAAATAACCCAAATTCCAATCACCACTCAATTTGTACAATTTAACACTCAATTGCATAAACTAAGCACACCATTGCAATTCACACGAAATTCCGGTCACCAGCTATCCCGGTATTATTTTTGGAAAATAATAAATAATAAAATAAATAGCAAAATTAATTAAATAATGCAAATTAAATACAATAAATACCAACTTAGGTCGGAAATGCTAATCTAACCACCTAAACAGGCCTAGAAAATTTCTGAACCTATCTAGATAAATAGCGCAACCTCTTTAGCCCATAATCAATCTATTCTAACCACATAACATGCATAATTAAACCATTAAATCGTTAATCCAAACTAACTAACCACATAATCCCTAATTAGCCTAAATTAATTATTCACTAAGCGTCATTAACTCCCTAAGCAAAGTTTAGCAAGTAAACTCACTAGTTTAGCGGGCCGGTGAGTCCACGGCGACGGCGACGCAGAGGTGAGCGACACTCAAGCCTGCGGTGACACCAACGGAGGTCCGGACGGGCCTAAAAATGGGCCTAGAAGCTTTAAGGCCCTTGTTGGCCTTTGGTATCTGTCCAAGGGCCAAAGGGCTGGGCTGAGTGGCTGAACGGGACAGGGAGGGATGGCGACACTATAGCAAGGCCAGGCGGGTGACAGCGGCTGCTGGACGGCGGCGAACGGCGACCAAGCGAGCTGCTACGATGGCTAGGGCAGCTTGGGATGACGGCTGGACGTGGGGACGAGCGAGGCTTCAAGCAGCTCGACAGGGGATGGCGGTGCTCAAAGGGGCTCGAGCGACGGTCGATGGGCTAGGGTGAAGGCTGGCTGGTTTCTCTCTAGTTTCTTAAGCTAAAAAATTGCACAACAATGGATAAAGTGAGGCTGGTGAGGAATAAGAAGCCAGCTACTAAGGTGGGGAACCCAATTGGCCTCAAAGTCCACACAAATATCCCATTGTGCTCATTGCAAAGCCCCACCACCTTCAGCCTTCAATCCTCAGCCAATTTACAGCATCCAAGCTTCCTTGGCAAGCCATCCAAGTGGTCTAAAAATTGCTGCCCCTTGGTCCTATGAATTTTGGACAATTTCCTTCCAAATTCAATTCAATTCTCCTCCAAATTTATCCAATTGAAGCCCCAAAAATTTAACCAAGGTGCCCTCGTCTATCCCAAGATTTTTCATCGTCAATTGAACGAACGTGATGGCCAAAAATGCGACAAAAAACGGTCCCTCGAATTTCCCGGTCCAAATTAACCTTACTTTGACTTTTCGTCAAAATCTAGGGTTTGTAGAAAAGTTTTTGGAGGATGAGTCAATGTTCCTAAGATGAATCGTGACATGACAGAACTTTCAATTTCTGAATTCAGGTTTAAATTCATGGTTAATTTCAACTAAGCGCGATTTTAGCGTGACCTTTAACCTACCGGGTAGCTTTTAGGAATTTTTGATGCAATTGACTCGTGGTCGATTATTTTAGAGCCACATTGAGTATCTTCAACTCATTGGCGACTCTCAATTGTCGTGAAAATCTCGAGGTTTCAAATACGAGCATAGTGTACATAAATGATAGAAGAATTAGTTTAGTGCCATTCGACGAGAATTTTCCAATTAGATGGAATCACCGACACTTTAATCACATACCTCAATCAAACCAACCTATCTCTGATCTATGATCGATTTTGACAGTGCTGTATTGACCCTTGTAGATTAGCACGGTCGAGTAGTCGATTTCTAATCGAATTCTCAAATCTATTACGTTAAAATCCCTTAATGGCTTCTTCGGATAGACTAGTTATCTCATGAGTAATCAGCTCAGAGAATAGAACTATAGGCGTGTCGATGAAAAGCCCAACTTATTTAATTTGAAAATAGAATCAGAAATTTGGGATGTCACAAGAGAAGCTAGGATTGGTGACTTCATAACTTTGCTTTGATTTTCCCTTGCGCTTGATCCGATTGACCACTACAATAATACCTTCCTCATAAGGACCTTCAAGAAGCTCTATCGGAGGAGAAGAAGTACTAGAACATTATTTGCAGGAATGTTCTCCAAAGAGATAGAAATTGTCATAGTATCGATTGCTAAAGATCTCTTTAAAGAAGCAAGAGTAGTTGAAAGAAAGACGTCAGGAAGAGCTTTGAGTTGCTTTTTTGGAGAAACTAGGGAAGATCTTTCCTTTTCCTTAGTAGTTGTGCTAATGGTTCTCTATTTGAGTATGAAGAATATAGTCTCTTGTGAGCGCATGACGTGCACAGAAGAAGGAACATGAAAAACTTGTAAACAAAGATAAAGTACCTTCAGCTGAGTCATCAGGAAAGTTGATTGTGTCATTATTGGACTTTTTAGGATCACTAGGGCTAGGAAGAAGCTCAAGCAAGGGGATACTTGGTTCAGATGGAGGGCTGTTGGAGGAAATGTTGTCATCAAATGCAATTAGAACAGAAGAGGAGCTAAGATTGGTGACTTCATTACTTTGCTTTGATTTTCCCTTGCGCTTGATCCAATCGACTGCTACCATAATACCTTCCTCATAAGGACCTTCATGAGTAAAATTAATCCACCATGTCATCCACTTAGGACTATGACCAAGACAAGGTCGGAAGTCTCTATCCAGGTCTTGGGAATGTCTATCATAAATAGTCTTGGGTATTTCAGAATAGCAAGCTAAAGGCTTGTGATCCTCCAGATTATATTCCTTCTTATTTGATCGAGAAAAATCCATCAAGTATGGGACATGCACGGGAATGGCTTGAAAGAAGCCAAATTGCCTTGCATAATAATGAGAACAATATGCTTCAATGCTTGGGTAGAATTAGCCCTTCATAGATAACCATAATGGAAGATCTACTAGGGACAGCACATGAACACGGAAGTCCTGAAAAGGGTTTGGACTATCAGGATCAAAAAGACAGTAGTGCTCTTGATTGTCATAGGGGAAAAATTCAATATCCCTATGATCAACTTTCAAGATGGCTTTAAAATAATGAAGAAAATAAGTGGTGTCTGAAGGAACCTTCTTGGGTAGACGATTTAAGAGTCGATAGCCTAGATGAGGCCTCCTAGGTACTACGTGTAACATGGGGTAATGATTGAGATTTAGGAGCCCAGATAAAAAAGAAATTCAAGAAAAAAGCCATCCATCCTTGTAAAATCCAAAAGGGACCAAAGATGGTACCACTCTTTTTAGCCTTCTTTACCAGTGAAGAATGGACAAACCCCCTATTTAGAGATGCTTAAACAACTGGAGTAAGTGCAATATCGTGCATGAGATTTGCAGCTATTTGGAGATTATCTTTATTAAGTTTAAGTGTGGAACAATAGCATACGTATCTCGACAGCTAGTACAATAGGAAAGTGATACATTCTTTCTCATCAACGGGATCAGTCACTCTACCATATCGTTCAAGGAACACACTGTATCCAAGAACTTCATCTAGGAAGATAAAAGAAATATCAACTATGGGCAACTACTCAGTAGAAGGATCAAGTAGATGAAAGCTTGTTATTATATACATGTCTAGCAGTGTGATAGGATTGTCGCGACCAAATTTCGGGTGAGCCTCCTAGGATTTGGCTAATGGATTATTAAGCCTAAACTTAGTTCGGGCTCTCCCAAGCCCATACCAATTCACGACTTAGGTTACAGTTCTGAACATGCAATTGCAATTGATTTTAAATTAGGAGTTGCCACTAATTTATTTTTTGGTGAGTCGATTAGAAATTCAAGTAAAATAATGGGGGAATTATTTTACTCCTACGAACCAGAGACTTTGGGTACGGGGACTTAGTTACACTAGACTTTCTTAATGCTCTTTTGGTACCTTTCTCTTTTTATTTCAAAAAAATGTTTTGCAGGCAACTTATGTCACACCCCGAGACCCGAGCACGCAAACAACCCGCCATGGTCATGTAATTGCAACATTCCCAGGTAGTGTCGCCAACCCCAATCATTTACTATTACACATGAGGAACGTATAATAAAACCCCTAACAAAAACTCACGGGATAGGAAAGCAGGAAACCAACTCAATCAAAAACAAACATACTTTCATAGATATTCAAGCCAGAGTTTACATACACCAAAAATGGGTTAGAGTTTATGTGCATCAAAAAGAGTCAGCCAGCACAAAAGGATCAGTCCACCAAAAAGAAGGAACGGTCCTATGACTACTAGTCGAACTCGTTCGTCGATCCCACATCTGACTGCACAACCTCCGGAGATGACGGGTCATCCACCCTCGGGAGTGTCGGCTACGCCCTCACCTAGAATGGCTTCCATCACAGCAAGTGGAATATCAAAACCATCAAGAGGACCAATCCTGAAACCATTAGGCCCAAAGCGGAACCACACCTTATATCTATGAGGCACCCTGACAAGCTCGGTCTCCTGGATCCAGACTGTGGACCTAATCAGCTCATAGATCCAATAACTATCAGGATTGGGAAAAATATACACCTGCTCCACAATCTGCACTGGGTTACCATATCGCTCCAAGGGGTTCCGCCATCTACGGTCCTGTAATTTTGGCCCACAACGGGGTGAGACATTATCTCAGCAAGTTCGCCCCCTAAACCCCTATTAGAAAGAAAATACACCAAAGGGTGGCCTAGCCACACCATCACAAACAATGAGACTTACCTTGGCCTCAATTCCTTCCTGCAAGTTAGTTTAAATCAATAAATATTGACAACCACATCATCCAAACAATTCAATTACTCAGATCAACTCAGCTATCAATCGACTTAGTCAATTACATGTCATCGAGGTCATCACATGGTCATTCTGGCTATTCATTCTCGACCCTCAAACACGGCCTTACAGGCAAGTCTAAAAATTAATGGTATTCACGACCCCACTCGGCACGACCTTTAATAGGTGGTATTCTTAGAGTTAGTGGAATAACGACCCCACTCGGCAAATTTAGATTTAGTGGCATCACGGTCCCACTCGGCAAATTTAGATTTAGTGACATCACGGCCCCACTCGGCACGACCTTTAATAGGTGGTAGATCACGGCCCGATGGGCATGACCGATTCCAAATTCAGTGGTAAATCTCGGCCCTATTGATACGGCCATATTTCGGCGATTTTCTAAATCCACTCACAACATTTCACGGTCATTTTCCCATAAAATACCGACATTCTCAAATTTTGGGATAATTCTCTCATAACCACTAATTCACTCAATTCTCATAAACCAACACTCAAATAAATAAACAAAAAGCACCACTGTAATCAGCACGAAATTCTGACGATTTAAGGTCCCCAAATAATTTTAGGAATTTATTAAATAATTAAATTTATTCAGGAAATTAATTAAATAATAATATTTTAATAATTTCGAATAATAATATATTATTATATTATTAAATAATTTCGAAATATTTATTTAATTCAAAAATACTTCATTAAAGTCAAATCAAGGCTTATTCTAATATAAACCTACTTAGCCTTAATTAAACATACTTTAAACTAAACACTACCTTAATCTAATCTACTCTTAAATAAATTAAACTAACCACCTAATAACACTTAACATAAACTAAGCACACCTAAAGCATCATTAACCCTCTAATCAAGGTTTAGGCGCTAAACTCACCAAAATCGCTTTCCGATGAGTCTCCGGCGAAGACCATGGTGAGGTGGCTTGAAAACCTCCTCGGGCGGCACCAAAATAAGACTGGAAGGCGCCTAAAACGGGCCTTGAAGACCAGAGCTTGCTAGAACTACCAGCTACTGATCTTGGCCAAAGGAGAGTTGGTCGGCGGCTAGTTGGGTTCGAAATTGGTGGAGATGGACGACAGTAGCTCGAGCGATAGAGACGGTGGCTCACGGTGGTCTTAGCTGGCTCCGACGGCCTTGGCTGACTCCGAAGGTGACTAGACGACCAGGGGACGACAAACGGCGGTGCTGGAGGGTCAGGGACACACGGAACAGGAACAGGTGCAAGCTGACTTCAGTTGGCTTGCGATGGCTCTCCGGTGAATTGCACGGCGGCGAGCTGGCTTCAACGGTAGCTCCCAAGGCTAAACGACAACCTGGACGAATGGGCAACGGAGTTGGGTGCGCAGGTGAGCGGCGAGCAGGCGAGCGAACGGCGAAGCGACGACAACAACGAGCGAAGGGGTGGCCAGTCGGGCGTCGGGCTTGGCGTCGCATGGTTCCTCTCCCTCTCTCTTCCAATTTTCAAAAACAAAACCAAGGAAGAAGATGATGTTGATGGGTCATCTTTTTGAGGGAAAATGCACACCCTCCACTTGTCAAGATCTCCTTCACTTGGCCCCAACCACCATGACATCACATGAAATCATCTTCCACTAACTCAAATCTCCCACAACAATCTTCAATGAGTCCAATTTCTTCCTCCGCCATGGCATACGAATTCGCAAATCTTGTACTCCACAATCTTTAATTCCATTCAATTCACTTCCAATTGAACCAAATTGAAGTCCATAAAATTAAACGAATGTCACCACACTTCAATTCACATATTTACTTGACCATAGAACTATCTTGAGTCCCAAAAGCATGACCAAAAGCTGGCCTACTCTGAATTTTCGCTAAAAACTCGGCTTGCATGAAAAATCTTTCGGAGATGAGTTAATGTTTCCAAAATGATTTGTGACACACCAGGACTTCCAATTTCTGAATTTGATCTCAATTCATGGTTAATTTCACTCTAGCACGATACTAGTGTGTCATGATCTACTAGGTAGCTTTTAGAAATTTCCATGCATTTGACCTGTGGTTGATCAATTCAAGCCACAATGTACATCTCTAACACATTGGCGACTCTCAGTTGTCATGGTAATCTCAAGGTTTCAAATACGGACATAGAGTACCCAAACGACAGAAAAGTCGGTCCAGTGCTGATCGAGAAGAATTGTGCGATCTGGTGGAATCACCCACACTTGATCACATGCCTCTGTCGAGTCGACATATCTCCAGTCTCTAATTGATTTTTCACTGTGCCGTAATGACCCTTGCAGATTAACTCGGTCGAAAGATCGTATCCTGGTCAAATTCTCGAGTCTGATGCATTAAAATCTCTTAACTGCTTCACCAAATAGATTAGTCTCCTCGAGAATGGCCAACTCAGAGAAAGAACTATATGCGTGCAAATGAAATGCCCGTCTCATTTTACTGAAAATAGAATTGAAAAATCGGGATGTCACAGCTTGAATTAATTTTAATTCACTTCCCTAACATGTAAAGTGATCATGCGAGTGCGCAAACCACCAATTTAACACCTAGATAAAGCAGTGAATAAATTGTAAGACTTACCTTATGGCAACGAAAGAATCTACAATGTTAGATCAGAATTCACATCAATAGTCCTAGATATAATTTCTAATTAACACGCAATCACTCAATCTTTTTTAAAGAATTTTCTCTTGTTTAATAAAATCTAATCTATATGCAATGCAATCTAAGCAAATGACCTAGTTCTAATGATGGGCAATCTCTAACTAAATGGACCTAGCAACAATCGATAAATGACATGCCTTTCATGAACCTAATTCTATATGACGTGCACATGACATTTTTTATTTTCTTAAAAAGCATGCAATTTATCTAAAAGATTCATCTAAACTTAAAATTAAACATGCAATTTTATCCTAATATGCAATGACGTTGCTTTAATTCTAGTTTTTTTTTTTTTTTCTTTTCTATGAAATTTGAAATTAAAATTGCCACATAATTAAGCGTGCAACTTAAATTTAAAAAAAAAAAAAAAAAAAAAAAACTAACATCCTAACTATGCAAGATAACCCTAAAACAAGAAATATTCTAAAATGAACATAATCCTAACTCAAATATTTTTTTTGGATTTTTCTATACGAAAGCAAAATTCATTTAAACAACACGACGGCAAATCAAACAAGATTGATTTCCATAAATTAACGAATCATATCTCACACGTGAGATCGAGTTGGTCAATTCTAAATAAACCGAGAATCGAATCTCGAGCGTTCGATTGGATTGGCGATTTTCCAAGCGATTACGAGTCGAATTTCGGGAGTGGAAATCAGACTGTCAATCCTTAATTTAAGAGGTTATTCATGTTAGGAATCTCAATCTTACATCCAGGAATATTTCAAGTAAATAAACAAAATAAAAAATAAACAAAATAAAAAATAAAAAAATAAAAATAAAGGTAAAATAAAAAAATCTACCTAATTGGGATTTTTCCTAAATCCGGGTTAACCAACGGCAGCTCGACATGGTTCGACAAGGGGCTGTTGTGGTGATGGGCAGCCAAGGGTGGCTGGTCGTCGGAGCTCCGGCGAGGGCAAACTAGCAGCGTTGGCAGTAGCAACACTCGGGTGGAACAGCAGCGACGCTCAAGCACAGGGCTCGGGTCGCTAGTCGGATGCACTGCAAGCGTCGGGTCGCTGGTCGGAGCGGCACGGGTGGAGGCCTGCGGACACAAACAAAGCAGGGACAGCAATAGCATCGCCGGGGCGAAAGGGAACAGGGATCGGTGTGGCTTCAGCAAGCGTCGCTCGGGCAGTGGTGGCTCGATAGCAGGGGAGCTCGGCGACCAGTCCTGGCGTCATGATCTACAGCAATGGTGGGCGTCGGGTTGTCACGAGGAGTCGAGCAGCTATCAACGGTGGCGATGGAAACTCGATGCAGGTCAGACGGAGAAGGAGTGGCGCCAGAAACGTAGGTTGCAGCAACAAAGGAGCTCGGGCACTAGGCTGGTTGAGGCAAGTCGCGACGGCGATGCAACAGGCAATGTTGGGCGCTTGGTCGAGCAAAGGCAGATCACCGGCGAAGGCGGGGTGGCATTATTGCTCGGAGGCCGATAGCGTAGCCTGGAGACCGATGGTGTGGGGATCGGATGCTCAACAAAGGAACTCCCTAGATAAGATGAACAGTAGGGGTCTTTTCCTTTATTTTTATTTTTTTTCATTTTTCCCTCTTCCCCCTCTACTGCACGTCTCTCTTTCACGTCACTCTACTGTCCCTTTCTGCAGAAAGGAAAAAGGGCTCCTTTGTTGACTTCAAAGCCAGTAGAAGGAAACCCTCGGCACATACCCTCTCTCACTTTCCTTCACTTTCAGACTTTTGTGTTCTTTTTTCCTCGAACGAAGAGAAGCCCCCCCTTCTCACCGTACATAGGTCCTTTTATAGGCAAACAATATGTGATCTTCGTGGAATATTTCATCTCTTTTTCAATATACACGAATATTGCCTATAACCTCCCGATCACAAAAATCCTTTTATTTTCCTCATCTCCTAAATATTCTCCACTAATTTTATTGCATATTGCTAAAGATAAGATTTTAATGCAATTTTCTCAAATTACAAAAATCTACCATAATATCATATCAAATCTTCATTTCTCACAAGATAATTATAAAAAAAAAAAAAGGCTTGGGTTAATTTGCTTCCCTTGTGGGCTTAGTTCAACTCGTCAAATTAAAGTTCAAAACTACCAATTCAAATCCACATGTCACCAGCTCAATGCAAAATGCAATAATAACAAATAAATGCACCTAAAATTATATGCTATGCACTCTCATATTTTTTTTTTCAGGGATAAAATTAATCCCTAATTTTTATGCAATAAATAACAGAGTCGCCAAAATTTAGGTGTCAACAAAGATCCCCAAAGGAAAAAGAAACAACTAGTAGAAGGAGACCAGAAGCTTACAACAGACCCAACCGGTCCTCGGTTTATGTCATAAGAAGACATGATAATTGCAACTACCTTCTTAATGCCAGCGCCTATCCAAAGGAGTCGGGTTGGTTCATCATCCATTGGTTGGAGGTACAATATATGAAAATCTACCTCGAATGAGGGAAACCCAAGAAATTAAGGAGAAGCTGAAGACTAGATGTCTCGGTAGGAGCGATGTTGGAAGGCTAAAGTCTTACGCTTAGTAGGAAAGCAAACCTTGAGTGGAGGAAGGACCTTGTTGTGGTTAATAAGACTGGGACCCAAGAAAAAGTAGCCCATCATAGCTTCAACAGCATCCAAAAGACTAACCGACAATCTTTGGCATGTTCCCCTATTTGGAGAGCAACCAAATTGCTTATGTAGCTTGATGAGTCATGGTTGAGACATTATTTGGTGCCACAGAGGATGATGAAGTAGAGACGAAAGGGAATCATGAAGGAGAATCTAAAAATAGGGCAAGAAAACAAAATACAGTAATGGGGTCCCAAAGGAGATACAAGTAGCAGATGACGCTTCGGAAAAAAAATATAAGGAAAATAGTTACTTACAAAATTATAGGAGACGTGTTGAGATAATATAGGGAATGAAAATCCATATCAGAGGAAAGATGTTAGAAGGCAGAAAAGCATGATCACCTTGGAAAATCGAGCGGAAATGAGGTATTTGTTTAAAAGAAATAAATTTAAATTTATTTTTTTAAAAGGGGGCACATGTTGATACTCAAAATTATCTCCGATATCACGTGTTGACCACAAGAAGATAATAGGTGAAATGCTCCATTTTGTTCATAAAGTTAGGGGCAAATAGCTTTCATGGAGGCTACTTAAACTAAGCATCAATGGAATTCTAGAAGTAAATTCTAGAGTTGATGAGCGGATAACTGATTATCACATGTCAAGCTACTGGGATAGTGCACAAGATTTGAAAATTAAGTGAAATTAGTACCAGACCACAAGCAAGAATAACTGTTGTGATAAATATGCATAAAAGTAGGGAGACATTATTTACTTGTGAGCAAATTGTGCAAGCATCATCAACAAGTTAGGAATCAATTGCTTATGAATAAGGGTATTAAGAAGAAATTGGAAACATGGAGAATGTTAAGAGTAGCGCCCAAGAAGAGGAAACCAACTGATGGCTACCGGTTCGTCCTATAAATACCACAGCCTATTCAACGAAGAACCCTCGAACAACATAACAACTATCTTTTCAATCTTTATCTTTATCTCATTTTAGCTGTAGTTTTCAAAATTTTGGTGTGCATCTTTATCCAATCCAGCATCGTCGATTAAATTCCACTATTGTTCCACAAGCCCAGTGTTATTAAGTAAATTCCAACGTCGTATTTCCTGTTTAGGGGTATTGTTGTTGATTAAATTCCAGATTTACGCCTAAAATAAGCTATGTTGTAAATTAAATTCCGGCACAGTTTGAGTTCGAAGTATAGACTATCCAACTACTAGTGTCCAAATTATATCATTGATTAGATTCTGTTGTAATTTGTGCCAAGAAGCAGTTAGTTCTTGAGCCATTCAAATATCAATTGTCAGGATTGTATATACAAGCTAAGAATAAAATTTCCCCTTACATTTGACATTCTCTATTCAAGCTTAGCACAAAACCTAAATCTCCCATAATAAAATCAAAACACAGCATTTGGTGAAAGATTTTTCATGGGAATCAAAACCGGTGAAACAAAGCTATTAAAATAACCACAGCATAATGAAGCAGATGTTATGCGCCAGACGAAAGCACTTGCATTCGTTAGGTCGAGAGCCAGATCTTCTCAAAGTCCAAGAAAGTAGGTGAGATTGAAGGACGCGAATGATGATCCTTGAAACATGCATGAGAAAATGGAAGGCCGAACCTAAACGAGGAATCATCGGCAGATTCTACGATTGCTAGCTAGGCGTGCTACGAAAGTTTTTTTTTTTTTTTTTTTTTTTGGGGGGGGGGTGGGGTGGTGGTGGTGGCGGTTTTCCCTAATTTAAGACAAATTCTTTGTAAGTTCCACAGCAGATTCTAGGAGTATTGTCTCCTAAACCCGCTCTACGCAGGCAGTGGATCAGGTCTAGTTTCACACCCGAGAGTCATCATCTTCTCTTCACAGCATTTCAATAAACTGATTGTGAAAATGACTAGTTCTACCACATTTTATCTAATAAATTGTCAAAGTGATATGAACAACATTGTCGTGGGAAGAGGACATCATTGTCGTGGGGCAGCTTTAGGTTTAGCTTTATTCCGTAATTTAAGACAAATTCTTTATCAGTTCCACAGCAGATTCTAGGAGTATTTGCTCATAAACATGCTCTACGCAGTCACTTGATCAGGTCTAGTTTTACACCCGAGAGTCATCATTTCCTCTTCACAGCATTTCAACAAAATAACTGTCAAAATGACTACTTCCACCAAATTTTATCTAATAAATTTTCATAGTGGTACGAACATTATTGTTGTGGGAAGAGAAACATGGTAGGATCAACCAGAATAGTAAAATTTATGGAGAAATATGCAAGAAATAGAGAGAACAACGTATCAAGATTTACGTGATTCGGTTTGGGCATTCAAAACCTACTCCTTAATAAAGTGGCAATGATAAATCTACTGTGAACAGCGGAGATACAAGCTTAGATCAAAAGCTGTCTCACACCCAGCCCTAAATGACACGCACTCAATCTACACAAGGTGTTTGACTCAATCTTTCAAGTGTTTCCCACCAAAAACTCTCTGAGAGACTCTAGAAACACCCTATCGGGGCTCTAATTTATAATCTCTCTATGCATACTCAAACAAGGTCAAAATTAGGTCTTAAATTGCAAGTCTTGTCCTCATGAGGTGCCAGCCCGACGTTCGGAATGGGCCGAGTACTTTCCATATGACCAATATGAAACTGGTTTTCTAGAAAATATATATATATATATATATTTATATATATTTCTTTAAATTAGCAATAAACCATAAAATGGTAATAATTCTAGTATTTTTTGAAAATTTATAATGTTTTTTTGGCTAAATGATTAGTTTTATTGGATCGGACCAAACCGGGAATTGGTCATCCCTTATTTTTGGTTAATACTATAGAAGATTCTAGATTGGCACCATTAGGTACGTTCACCCGAAATTATCAATTTTAGCGTCCGTTGGAATCCCGTTTAATTTGGGCGTCAAATGTCCTTTGTGGTGTCGTACAAGATAGATACATGCATGATAAATCAGGCATGGACTTGACCGCACGAAGCATTCCAAGATAATGACCTTTTATCCCCGACCCATCTTCTTCTTGCCTAAAGATCCCACCTTCATCGCTCACCATCGCCGTTTGGTGCCCTCACCGGCGAAACCCCGTGGCTGACGAGCCCATCCCTTCTCTCTAATTGTGTCAAATGCACACTTATAAATTTCTAATATCTCCACACTCCGACATTGTCAAATAAAAATTCTTTCTGCAAATAAATGAATAATCAACAAGATTTATTTTTAAATCGAACATGTTTGATCTAACTATTACAAAAAGGTACAATGAGGTCATTGCTAGTGCACATTCTACATGTATGTTAACGTGAATGGATGGGGAACATCAATGGGGATGATGGGGCCACTTTGAGGGTTTTCATATTTTATCTTTTATTCTAATCTTGAATATTGGAATTAGTAATTTTGTTTTAATCAGTACTACTATATTCCTACTCTAACTCTCATTATCAGATTTTTGCCTTGCCTTATTGTAAGGCGTGAGAGTCAAAATCCACATTTGAAACTAAATCGTCCTCACCCTAACCCCCATGAAAAGATGGGGATTCGAAACCCCCACTTCTTCCTTCTATATTTGAAGGATGGCCATTGGGGCAAACCCCAGTAGTTTTAGAGTTAGTAATTTATTGGGCGCCGTAATTGCAATAGTTAATATTTACTCTTTTACTTAGTCAAAATAACAACACTCCCTCTTCTTTTGTTATCGGGTTTGCCAAATTAGTAATTTTTGCATAATTACGGGGACAGTCCTTAAACCTTCAAGAAAGTACGAGGTGTGTACCGGGGTAATCTAAAGTGAGTCAATTGCTTATGTAGTCAATGGAAAATAAATTTCTAGAGGAAGCTCCCTACTAGAACGATGAATGACTATAGAGAAAAGGAAAATTGGATTGGACCGCATCTGGACTATGTATCTTAACGTTGATTTTTTCCTACCTTTCAATAAACCATCATAAACGGTTCAAACTTCAGTGCATTGCAAATATAATATGGTAACAATCACTTTGTTTTAGACTTTAAACCATTTTTCGATATGTTGCAAAAAAAGTTAGGAAATTCCATGCAAAGTACATTTGTTTTACTAAATGTCAAAGTTAGGTCCAATTCGGTAAAAAAATAAAAAAAATTAATATTCACAGTTCGGCAAGCATTTTAGTGTCATATTATAGTTTCACTTAGAAAGCGAAAAAGAAAACTGGCAAAATTCTTTTATCTGTTCAATTTTCAGTACTTTTGTTATCAAATCTGTCCTAATATACTTAGAAAAAATAAGAGGCCACGGTATTCTCCAAGCTTGTCCATGATGTTCCATAGAAAACGTTCACGCAAATTTTGAAATCGTTAAGTCTAACCCTAACCATCTCTCTCTCTCTCTCTCTCTCTCTCTCTCTCTCTTTCTCTCTCTCTCTCTCTCCCCCCCCCCGCAATTCTTTCTTAGACACGGCACGTCTATATTCGGGTAGGCTCCTAACTCTTTTTAAGGTCAATGAACTAGTCGCATTTGCTTTTTATTCAATTGCGTCCTAAAATAAAAAGCAAACTAGGGTTTTGGTTTTGCAGTATTCGCAATCACATCTTCCCGTCCCTATTGGCCGAAGATGCTACGGGCATATCCATTATTGTTGGTCGCGATTTCACGTGTGGGAAATCAAGAAATCAGACGGGTATTCGCCGCCTTCATCTCAAACTTTCAACTCTGACCTCGGATGATAATTGAAGAAGCGATGTTTCGTGTTGTGAATTGGGAAATCGCTTCCCAGATGAATGGCGATATTGGACGTGAGTACCGTTGACTTTGAGAATGCGAAAATAGCTTAAGAGATAGATGGTTTCAGCATGTCTTCGATCATCTGCGGTTGATCTTTCTCCATATGAGCCCGCAATCACGCATCCATATGCTCCACAATTTCAGAACCGAAATGCATTAAGTTCAACGCATCATGTAAACATCACCCCAGAGATATAGATAGGGTTTTCAAGAGGAAAATTAATTTTTATAGGTAATCTGCCATGACTAAAACTGTTATTAGAAAAAGAAAAAAAAATATCCTTTTCTTTCTACATTCAAACGAAAGCAGCAGCAATAGATGTTGTGGGTTTGTGGTTTGGTTCACTTTGGTTTGGAGAAAACTTTTAACCGGCAATTGAGTTCGTTGGTTTGAAAAGAATCTCAACCAAAGCCAAAATTAAACTAATAAAATCATAACAAAAACAAATTTATGACTTCAGTTTGTTTTATCATTTTTATTCGTATATGTTAAGCCCACACTCGGATAGGATTCTTAACATCGACTTTATAATGTCTACTTTTGTATTAGATAAGTACCAACCAAAGGGTGTTATTTAGTTGAATCATGTCGACACCATCCAATATGCAAAGCATGATTCAATTCGAATGGTTGAGGCTCAATGCTTGACTCGTGCTCAGTCGAGATTGATCTTTCGAGCTGAAGCTCAATGGGGATTGATTGCAACAACCTCGAGCTCGATCCAACTTTAATTACTCCATTACTCATTAAATTTTGCTTGAAACTCAAATTAAACTTGAAATTGAGCTCACATTATGAAACTACACTATTTTGAAAAGTTAGCAAGTTTTATCCATTTAATCATTACTATATACGTACCTATGTCATATGGCTAAACTATATAAACATACATTCTTCAATTAGTCTCTTCATTTATTTTAATTAATGATTTTCAAGCTCAAACTTGACTTGATTAATTTAAATTCGACAGGAATCAAACAAAGTTTGAGTTTTGAGTCCAGTATGAGTAATCCGTTAGTTGAACTCAAGTAGCTTCTGAGTAAGCTGATGCATGCACGTTTAGTACCAACAAAGAAAAACAAGTTGTCTCGGCCTCCACGGTACAAATTCCACGAACTTAGATTTATACATTCATAACATTACTACATAGGGTTCTAATATTTTATTAATCTGTATTGGTTTGGTCCAATTCAGTTTACGTTTTTTTTTTAAATAAATAAATAAATAAATAAACCAGATCTAAACTGACAAATGAAAAATTCGCTCCTCCTTTGAATGATACGATAAACCGTTTTTTGTTTTTTTAACTTACAAGGGTAACATTATTTATTTTTCAGACACGAATAAAAGAAGCTATAAAAATAACCACAGCGCAATAAAGCAGATGTTGTGCGCCAGACGAAAGCACTTGCAATCGTTAGGTCGAGAGCCTGATCTTCTCTAAGTCCAAGAAAGTAGGTTAGATTGAAGGACGCGACTGATGATTTTTGAAACATGCGTGAGAAAATGGAAGGCCGAGCCTAAATGAGGAATCATCGGCAGATTCTACGGTTGCTAGTTAGGCGTGCTAAGAAAGGGGGGAGTTTTCCCAAATTCAAGCCAAATTCTTTATCAGTTCCACAGCAGATTCTAGGATGCCTCCTAAACACGCTCTACGCAGTCACTGGTTCAGGTCTAGTTTCACACCCGAGAGTCATCATCTCCTCTTCACAGCATTTCAACAAACTGATTGTAAAATGACTAGTTCTACCACATTTTATCTAATAAATTTTCATAGTGATATGAACATCATTGTCCAGAGGGCATCCTTGTCGTGGGGCAGCTTTAGGTTTAGCTTTTTTCCGTAATTTAAGACAAATTCTTTATCAGTTCCACAGCAGATTCTAGGAGTATTTGCTCATAAACATGCTCTACGCAGTCACTTGATCAGGTCTAGCTTTACACCCGAGAGTCATCCTTTTCTCTTCACAGCATTTCAACAAACTAATTGTCAAAATGATTACTTTCACCACATTTTATCTAATAAATTTTCATAGTGGTATGAACATCATTGTCGTGGGAAGAGAACCATGGTGGGATCAATCACAATAGTGAAATATATGGAGAAATATGCGAGGAATAGAGAGAACAACCCATCAAGATTTACGAGGTTTGGTTTGAGTATTCAAAACCTACTCCATGAGGGAGAGGCAATGATAATTCTATTGTGCACAGCGGCGATACAAGCTTAGATTGAAAGCTCTCTCATACGCAAGCTCTAAATAACACTCACTCAATCTACACAGAAGTGTTTAGCTCAATCTTTCAAGTGTTTCCTACCAAAAACTCTCTGAAAGACTCTAGAAAACACCCTCACGAGGCTCTAATGTATAATTTCTCTATGCAATTCAGACAAGATCAAAATTAGGTCTTAAATTGCATGCTTGGCCTCACGAGGTGCCAGCCCGACGTTCGGAATGGGCTGAGCGCTTTCCATATGACCAGTATGAAACTGGTTTTCTAGAGAATTGGTCGGCAACCTGTCCACATGCAAGTGAGCTATTGGGCGTCATTCGGCTGGCAGCTCTATAGATCATTTTTTTTTTTTTTGGTAAAGGTAATAATATAAAGAGGAAAGGTCAAAAGTACAAAAAATCACGGCACCAAAACTTACACTCAAGATGAATAAACATAATGAGTGGAAAGTATGCCATGATGTAAAACACAATGCAATGCCTAAAAGAAGGCAAACAACAAACTAGAAAGGCACGGCATGAACAACCGGCAAAGAAACAAACACCTCAGCGAAGGAGAAGAGACGTCGGCTCCAGAGCACTAGTGCACTAGAGCACTAGCATTTCCTTGAAGCGTCAATTGAAACCAGGACATAATCAAACCTATATTGTTCTCCCGACTTCAATTTTCACTTAAGTTGTTGGCCAAAACTCAAGACATAATCAACAATTATCATCATTAGTACAAACATAAAATCGCGTGTTATTTAAATTTTTCTATAAGCATCATATTTATTAATTTATTACTTAATAGTATATCTATGATTTTAATAATATTCATATAATATGAAGATAAATTATAAACATTATATTGATCATCACTGAAGACATATATCTTAATTATCATTCGTTTATGATATCATTGACAATATATAATGTCATACTTAAATTAGTTATGTCAAGTGTTTTAATAGTTGAAATTCTCCAACTACATGTCAACTAAAGAGAGGAGGGCACCATTGCAAATACTTTATTACTTTTACGCTGCAATAAATACGTAAAAGAAAAAAGCTATAACAACTCCGACTATAATACGAATACTATTACCGTAAGCAAATATCGTCACCCTAACACGGGCCAAGAGCAGAATAACCAATCGTGCAATAGAAGATGTTATTAATGAACGTCTTATTTGATTTTTTACCCTTTACCAAGTTAATAATTTTTTTTTATCTTTAATGTTGAAGGCTTCGCTTAACACTTCAAATCTTAACTAATATATAGTTATTAATATCTTAAACCGTTTGAATTAAGGTGAACTTAATTGTTACCTTTTCTAAATATAAAATAGTATATTAGACTTGTCAAGAAATTTGAAAAATGGAACCTAAAGAAAACTTGAGGCACTGACTTGCAAAAACCTATAAATCCATAAATTGGTAAAAAAGAAAAGAAAAGAAAAGGGAGCGGTCAATATGACCACATAAGCCTCGAATGCAATTAATCTATCAGCGAATGTGAAATCAAGTCCAAGAAGACAAGTCGAAGCTTTAGCTAGATTTGACCTGCAAACCCTAACGAATTTCACATGAATTTCCAGATCGTGATAAGACAAAGTCAATCAGACCACGTTTCGGTGAACAGTCTAACTTATGTGTCGTCCCAGGTTGTGGAATCAACAAAAATCAAAGGTTATGACAACATTTGGTGTGAACACACCCGAAAGAAAATTCATTCACCCCACAATTAGCCGCAATTCTCATGATAACCCTTGACCCAAGATTCACGCGTAGTTTATTCCTTTCTCAAATCCGTGTTGACACTGGCTCTTATGTCATCATAGTTAATTTATGATTATAATTAATTAGTGCGGTTATTCGTATTTTAATTGTCGAATTTCCTATTGGAAGGAGGAAAGAAGCTTCTCGAATACAGAGCCTCACCGGCCAAAAACGAATATAACTTCCTCAATGTTCGTAGCCAAAACCCCCTTTTTCCAACTTTTCAACTGCAGAGATGTCGCAGCGATTGACGCGATTTTGTCGACCTGGATTAAGGAAATTCTTTATTGTTAAAGTTTACAATTTCATGTCATGCATGATGTCGTGTGAGACGAAACAAGACGCGGTCGAAGGAGACTTCGAATGGGATCGAACACATGCATGTTCGGCCGAAGACGAGTATAAAGGGTGTCGAGCCTGAGTCCTTTGGCTTATCCCACATCCAAACAATTGGTGTTATAGCAAAATCACGTTTGCATTCGGTGGGAAAGAAGATGTCTTCCAAGCACTTCTTGCTCTTGATCCTCAGCCTGGTGGCCCTCACTGCCCCGGCCCTAGCCGAGTATGCTAAGCCACCCGAGCACGGCAAGCACAGGCCCCACCACCCTGGGGCCATTCCGCCCGCTTGGGCACCACACCATGGGCACGGGCCACACCACAGGCCTGGTGCCCCAGGGCCAATGCCTGAGCCTTTGGAGAAGCCGTTCCCAGGCCACCACCACCACCACCACCACCCACCAGCCGACGCCCCCTTCCCGCATCACGGTCACCACCCAGCTCACGCGCCATTCCCACATCATGGCCACCACCATGGAGCACACCCGCCGATGGAGAGCGGCAAGGGCCCTCACAAGCCGCACATGCCACATGCGCCCGCTCCCAGTCATCCCTACTGAGTTTTTGAACATATGATGGCTCAGTGATATGCATGTTTTTGTTGACAATAAGAGCCTTTTAGATGTTATGACTTACCCATGTATTATTTTATCATACTCTGGATTATACAGAGTTTGTGCAGCTCATATCTATATCCTGTTTCTTGATTACTATCATAGTTATGCACCGTTCTTCTAATTTTTGTGTCTATGCATTCATATTATGCACTCTTACACTCGCATTTATACTTTGCGCGATCCTTCCTTTAGTATTTTCATTTTCATTTTTCTCAACGAAAGAAGAGGGCATGATGGAGGTCGTAGCTGTTACGCCCGATCCTCAAGCATGCACCCATCCCTCACCTGGTCAATTAAATAGCGACGTCTCAAGACGCATCACCGACCCTTTCATTTTAATACGCATGCGGAAGCATATAAAATCCCTAGACAATAAAACAACGGGATAGGAAAGTAGAACCAAATTTCAAACTTTTAAAACAGCCACACTTATATATAATGCAAACCATAATGCATATATATACAAGGCAAACTATTAAGTCAGGTCCTGAACAATAAGTTCTCAAAACAAGTCTACAGACAAGGGTGGGGTTTCAGTCCTCATAGGATCCTCCTCTGGGTTCTCCTCCGGGTCCTCTTCTTCCTCGACAATCTCTCATTTTTCCATACTCTAGTTGGAGTCCACTGCCGAGCACTCCGGAGAGTCAGGATCATCACCAAGCTTGGGATCCTTCGCATCCACCACCGATCCACCCTTAGGATCTGCTGTCCCCTTCCCGAATGCTACCTCTAAAACGTACAAAGGTACATTAGACTCCAGTACAAGACCCACCCTTCGTCCATCATCGTAATGGCGATACCACGACCGGTATTTGTGGGGCACCTTTTGGGGTTAACCCACATCAACCTAGATAGTGGATTTCACCAATTCATATTCCAAGCCTTCAAGGTGATGATGTATCAGAATATGATAACTTATCTCAATGATCTCCTCAGGTATACCAAAATGCTCAAGAGGCGGTGGAGGTGCTGCTATCTATGGACCTAAAATGTTGTCCCACAAAGGGGTGAGACTATGTCTTAGCAAGTTTTACCCCACTAAGACCCAATTAGGAAGCCAATACGCCCTAAGGGCTACCTAAACACAACACGGATTAGAGGACTTACCTTGGCCTCAGTCTCTTCCTGCAAGTCAGTATATTTCAAATATACACGAACACATCAATTCACCCAATCAGATCGAACTATCAATCAATTAACTTAGTCAATTACATGTCACCGCGACCTTCCCCTAGTCGGTATATTCAATACTATCTATAAAGTCCTATTAATTCACGACTGCTCACCCAAAGTTGAAAATATAGATAGTATAGCTCGTCCAAAGCTCATAATATAGTATATTGTATATATGCTCGCCCAAAGCTTATAGATTAGGGCCCCCGAGCTATCATAGTATACTATATATGCTCACCCAAAGCTGATAATATGATATATTATATATGCTTGCCCAAAATTGATAATATGGTATACTATATATGCTCGCTCAAAGTTGATAATATATGCTTACCTAAAGCTGATAAATTTAGACCTCCTAGCCAAAATAGTATACCACTCCAGTCATATAGCCAATTTCTCATTTTTATAATACCCGATAAAAATAGCCGTATGTGGGTACACGGTTGACCTTAGCCAAAATACCATAATTTCACTTCCATAAATCCCACCATTTTATATGATCCACCAAAATATTTTTGGTGTTTTGGCGTTTTAAACTGACGCTCGGTTATTTTCCAAACAATTACCACAATAATTAATTTAGGAATAAAATTCTAAAATCACAATTACATCAATTTAGCACAAATTAGAGCTCAAATAAATAAATAGATTGCACCACAATAACAAGCATAAAATTCCGGTCACCGGCTATCTTAGTCTAATTTTTGAAAAATAATTAATTAATTAAATAATTACATAAAAGATAAAATAAATGCCAATAAATCCAACTTAGGCCCATAATGTCTAATTGGACACTAAAATGGACCTGGAAAAATTTCAAGGTTAGTTAAATAAATATTATAACATGTCTACTCGCTAATTGCACTAACTAACTACCTAACATGCATCGGCAAGTAATTAAATTAACTAATATAATCTAATCTATCCACCTAAACCATGCTTAATCTAAACTAATCAATCCCTAAGCATCATTAGCCCACTAAGCGAGATTAGTGAGTTAAACTCATTTGTTCGGCGAGCCGGTTGGTTCAAATCGATAGGGACACAACGAGGAACGATTATCTCCAAAGCGGGCCTAGCTTTCGGGACCCGGAACCACCTCAAAACGGGCTGAACAGTGGTCTCGAGACCCACTATTTTCCACTTCTGTTCTGCGGCTGAAAGGAGAGAAACAAGGCTGGTTTGAAGCAGGAATTGATCAAGGAAGGTGAAAAGGGTCAAACAGGGTCTTGGCATGGACTTACGAAGGTCGGAGGCAGGCTAAACAACTCTGACTGAGCTCCACTAGATCCAAAACAACAGTTGGACAGGAGGAGCAGGCGAGATGGGGCGAAGACACGCGCGGTGAGGCGGAGGCTCGCGTGCGACGGCGGGCGGTGTTACGGCGTGGAAGGTGATTGGACGGTGGCTACGATAGCGTGAGGGGCTGCTTTGGTGGCTTTCTTGGCTGCTGGTGATCTTCGAACAACAAGAACAAGGGGAAGGAGGGCAATGGACGACAGGTGAGGGGGAGAGAGGAAAGAGATGAGGTTGGAGGGGGT
The DNA here is from genome assembly GCA_014182515.1 of Eucalyptus microcorys. Lineage (NCBI taxonomy): Eukaryota > Viridiplantae > Streptophyta > Magnoliopsida > Myrtales > Myrtaceae > Eucalyptus > Eucalyptus microcorys. The sequence goes on from CM024569.1 coordinate 30,787,127, forward strand.
CACATGATCACACTTTTCTATTCACTTGTCCCCCTTGACCATCCTTAGCCACCAGCATCATCCTTGGCTCTCATTCAGCCACCCATGCTTCACTTTGCAACCTAGAAATGGTCCAAATATCATAGGCTTAGGGGGAGCTACGAATTTCAATGGTTTTCCTTCCAATTGGACACTTGTTCTCACTTGATTCAATCCAATTTGGTCTCAATAAAATCAATCGACATCTCTCCTATCATCTTGGCATTTTTCCTAACTGATATAACTCACTTGCTTCCCAAATTTGCGATAAAAAACAATCCATGTCTTTTTCTGAACAAAAACGGCCCTAGGATGACTTTTTCCCAAAAAGTCTCGGTTTGCAGAAAAATCTTCTGAGACTGAGTCAACACTCCTAGAATTAATTATGACATGACAGAACTTTCAATTTCTGAAATAGGACTCAAATTCGCGGTTAATTTCAATCTGGCGCATTTTTAACGTGACATAGACTACCTGGTAGGTTTTAGAAATTTTTAGTGTAAATGACCCGTCGTCGATTTTCTTGGAGCCATAATGAACCCACTCAATACATTGGTGACTCTCGGTTGTTGTGAAAATCTCGAGAATTCAAATATGGACACATGGTACAAAAACGATAGAAAAATCAGTTTAGTGCCAACCGACAAGAATTTTCCAATTTAGTGAAATCACCCACGTTTAGCCATACATCTCAGTCGAACCGATCTATCTCTGATCTCAAATCGATTTTTAACTGTGTCGTAATGGCTTCTAAAGATAAGCACGGTCTAATAGCCGATTCTTGATCGAATTCTCAAATCTATTGCATTAGAATTCCTTAATTGCTTCCCTGGATAATCTAGTTATCTCGAGAGTGATTAGCTCTAAGAACAGCCCTATAAGCGCGTCAATGAAATGCCCGATTTATTTAATAGAAAACATGATTGAAAATCTGGGATGTCACAGTAGCAGTAGCTGGAGTTCTCAACAATGGATAAGCGTGCACAAGTGAAATGGCATATATTGTTGGCATTGCGGCTCCTGACGTCGAGCATTATCTTGGGAGTAAAAAGTTGAAACGTGGGCAAAAAAAATATAAGATTATTCGACGCAGTAAACTGCAAATACTTTAAGAGAAGTTTATCATGTTGATCATGTTTTAGAACTGGATATAAAACCATCCCAATTAAGATTTCGAATAGTCCACCGTCGACCACCGCGGACCACCGCAACTCTTCTCTCTCTCTCTCTCTCTCTCTCTCTCTCTCTCTCTCTCCCCCTCCCCCTCCCCCCCCCCCCCCGAGAGCAGATCTCGTACGGTGGTAGTTGTCGCCAACAAAGAGACCATCTCATTGGCGTCACACGATTGATCACAAGGGGTAGTTGATTTCTACCAACCTAGATTCCATTTTTCTCTCGATTTAATTTTTGAATTTAGTATATTATGTTTAATCTCGTCTTGTCGTAAAGCCAATGGCTGATCTTAACCAATTTGTCAGTGGATGCGGTAAATTAAATAGCAAAGTTTATAAATATCAATTTGAAATATAAATTTATTTTTTCAAGGAAGGAGCAAAATAATTCTAAACAAAAAAGTAAAATTATAAGCACAGCCATCAAAGCCGCAAAATAAATGTTCAAAACATGTTAACATGAACTAAAGCATCAAAAAAGTACATGGACGGTTCCAACAATCCTCAAAATAACCAAATTGAGCGCTCGTTTCCTCCTTTTATGTTTTTTTTTAATTTTATGTTTTTCTGAAGATTTAGTACCAGTTAAATCGGTGGTGCAGGCCATTTCGTAATACGCAATGTCCATTTTCAAAATCCCTGTGTCAATTTGCAAAGCAATTGAGAAGAAAATTGCCAATTTCTGGTGGAGGAATGGTAGTAAATATGCTAGGGTTCATTGGAAAAAATGGGAAATTTTGAAATTGAGGAAGGATAAAGGAGGTCTTGGCTTCAAAGATTTACTATATTTCAACAAGGCAATAATAGGAAAGTAAGCGTGGCGTATTTCACAGCAACCTCAATCTCTTTTAAGTCAAATGATGAAGGGTCTCTACTATCCTCAATGCGAGTTACGGAAAGCTGGAAAAGGCTCCCGACCCTCATGGGGATGGCGAAGCATTGTCTTGGGAAGAGACTCTATATCTCCACAAGTTATGTGGTCCGTTGGCAATGGTCAGAAAATTTCAATAAGAGAAGATAAATGGCTGAAAAGTGGAATCATTGGAGGCCCAGCAACAAGAAATGAGCCCAAAAAGTGGGTGCATTAATAGAATAGGGGGTTGGTAAATGGAATGAAACAATGGTAAGGTCGTTGTTTGATGATCAAAGAGTGAGGGAAATCCTTGCTATCCCTATTGGACTACCCACTACAGAAGATAAAATGGTGTGGATGAACAACAAATCTGGGTCCTATACAATAAAAAGCGGCTATTTCACCACCAAAACTAAGCAGCCAACCCACAAACCACAACAGCAACTTCCTCTTACCAAACAAAGCCAGATCTCTAGAAATATATTTGGCACTCTGAAACTCTACCCAAAGTTAAACAATTCCTCTGGAATGCATGCCAAAACGCACTACCTACTTTGGACAACTTGCACCGAAGAAAAATAGTATCTAATCCATTATGCCTTATTTGCAAACAAGAAGCCGAAACTATCGAACGTACTTTGCTGCTCTGCCCTTGGACAGCCCTGATATGGAGAGCTAGCCCACTGAAAATCAAAATCACAAGAATCGGGTTAACACGACTCGATGTATGGCTATACATGAGGAAAGATGAACCACGAACCGCACCATAGTTTAATCAAATCGCCAATACCTTGTGGTGCATCTAGAAAGACTGAAACTAGTTCATATTTGGTCAAAAATCCCTGCACCCACAGCAAACCCTATTCAACTCAGTAGCCTTACACAAAGACTTTGCAACCTGGAACAAAACCGCAACAAAAGAGAAGAAAAGCGAGGCTTACACGCCCAGATGGCAACCCCCGACCTCGGACACACAGAAAATCAACATAGATGCCTCTTTTGCCTGGATCGAAGGCACAACAGCAACTTCTGCAGAGAACAGAGGAGAGGAAGAACACAAAGCTGCCATCGCCTGCATCTGTCGCAATTTGCAAGGTCGCCTGGTTGACGGTTTCTCCAAGTTGGTGGCGGCATCCTCGGCGGAATAGGCGGAGGCCCTCACTCTCTTGGAAACCCTAGACTACTTCTCCACCAGATCTAACCGAAGACTTCAAGTACTTTCTGATTGCAAGCTGCTCGTGTAAGAAGTGTTGTCTACGACAGACTTCAGCTAGGAAGTGGCGCCGATTGTGGACCGGATTAAGGTAAAAATTAAAGACTTCCAGGCCTTTCTTTGGCCCATTGCAGCATAGAAGCCAACAGGCCCGCAAACTAGCTTGCAAAAGCCTAAAGAGAGAGTTATCTTCCTAGTAATTGGGTAACTAACCCCCCGATAGCCCTGTTTGATTTATTATGCGCCGATGCTTTTGATGTAATTTCTCCAAACTTGCCTAAGTAATTGAATACTAAACGTACTTTCGACCAAAATAAAAATAAAAATGGAACTCTAAGTTTGGGCCTGTTTGTTAATGTTAGATGGCCTTTTTAAATTGGCACGTAAGATTACGGTCAGATCGAGGAATGTTGTAGTCACTGAATTCAAATCTCAACATTCAATGGGATCAAATTACTCAATTAGACATTTATATACATAATAATTCTTTTTGAAAAAGTATTTTCTTTGTGGGGGTAAATTGACTTCATGCAACTACAATAATGCCACAACTACTAAATGACACCGAGCAACTGATCGGACTCTATTATATCGTGCCAAACAATGCATGAAGTGATAATTGCCAAAAAAAATTTTGAAGTTATTTTACGGATGTTAATTTAATTTTAAATATTTTGACATTTTGCCAATGTAGTCATTCTGATTAATTATGGTTGGAAATTACTGACATTAATATCAACCGTCTTATGTGGCGCAATCGATGTTAACATGGACAATTTTTGCAATTTTTAAAAAAAAATTCTGAATATTTTTATTAATTTTTAATTCTTTCTTCCAGTGGAAAAAAGAAGGAAAAGAAAGAAAAGAAAAAAAAAAAAGCTAAAAATTAATAAGAATTTCAGAAAATTTAAAAAGATTGTCCACTTCACTAATAGTTGCTCCATATAAAATGGTTGGCACCACATGGTTGTTGACCAAAAATTGGCCATGGGGACTATATTCGTAAATCGTCAAGAGACTTAAGATTAAAATGATCAAATTAAAAAGTTTATTATTGAATTGATGGATTCTTTTTAGCAATTGTCCCCAATAGTCAAGAAATCTTAGCCACATCATTTTATCTTGTTTTACCCGGCCAAATAATCCAGACTACCAAACATGTCCGAGAACAAGTCAACGTCGAATTCAAACACAGACCAGTTCTGCGTCTCAAAGTTCTACGTCCTCTTCGTGTACCCAGGGGCGCATATTGCCCTTACTTGTCTGGGGACTTCTGACTTGACTGAACAAGCCAATTTGTTTTTAGGAGGAATGATATCACTGCTGAAGAGAAGAGCACAAACGACGGCTTGGCTTGAAAATCGTCACTATAGTAATGAGGCATATTAAATGATGGGTCAACTCCTATATTTTGGGATCATTGAATCGTCGGATATCAATCCATTGCAAAACTTCCATTAATTATTGAACTAATCGAATAAAAACAATAATGAAGTGGTTGATTGGATAGGATTTGCTCTCAAAGGATTTGAAGTTTGTTTGGTCAATAATCTCAATTTCCCAGTCATTCCTCGATCTTAGAAAATCTTGATTCGTTTGCAGATGCCCGAGTTGTGCAGTAAGCATAGGATAACGGAAAAATTGTCCAAAAAATACTGAATCTATTGTACTTTTTCCAACATAGTCAAACTTTTTAATTGAGCTAACCAAATCATAATTTTTTTCATATTTTGCTAATTGGGTCCATTTAGCAAATTTTGGCCGAAAATCATTGACATGGATGCATGCCATCTTATGTTGCACTACCAACAAATGACATGGACAATTTAAACTTTAAAAAAAAATTCTGTTCTTCTATTTTCATTCTTTACTTTACTTTACTTTTTCTTTTTTCCTTTTCCCTCCACAAGCCATCGTCGAGCCTTATCGATGGCCGGCGGAGATTGCTGGCCTCAAGTGAGCACCACCATTGCTGGCCTTGGCAAGGGCTACCCTCATATGATCTAGCAAGGGCGTCTCTTGCTTGAGGTCACTACCCTCGCTTGAGGCCAATGACCTTCAAAGACCATCAATGATGCTTGGCAATAGATGATAGAGGGTGAAAGGGAGAAAGAAGAAAGAAAAGAAAAAGAAGGTAAAGAAGGAAAATATAAGAAAAGAAAAAAAAAAACGAATAATAAAAAATTTGAAAAAAAAAATTAAATATAAAAATTGTCTATACCAGCACTAGCCGTGCCACGTAAGATGATCAGCTTTCATGTTGGCAATTTCTATTGGGTGTGGTTCATATTCCCCATTACAGTGCCCCTACGACGTTAGAGGGCTTTTATAATTTGAGCTTATATTTTATTAGTCGTTTGGGTTTAGACTCATGAATAGTTACTGGATATATATATAAATATATATAATATTTTTTTTGTTTTATTGGTAGTTTGGGCTTGAGCTCATGAATAGCTACTAGATATGTATCTTCAGTTTAAATATGTATATTCTTGTTCTCTTGTAATTGAGAGATGTAATAGAGAGGTTCGATGTGTTAATTATGACGGAATCCTTAGCGGGATGTAACCCTAATTTAAGGGTGAATGAGGATAAAATATTGCATCTCAAATTCTCTTTCTTGCTTTTTCTCTCTATTTTCTTTGTGATTGTGTGGCGAATCTTAACAATTTCTGGCCGAAATTAGTTGGATGAACTTAATCAGAAAAATGTGCAAAGGTGTAGGATTGATTGGCAAAAGTGTTATAAGTTTAGCACTTTTTGGATAATTTTCATAGGATAACTTTGACTTAATTCAACTTATATCAAGTGTTGTTGCAGTGACAAGTTCATTCAAAATTAATAGTACTTATGAGTGAAATCAAATATTTCGATTATCGGCATGGAATTCCTATGCCAACACCTCACGTCAATTGTCGCTTCCGAGCCTTTCCAATCATGAAAAATTAATGAAAGAAAACAACTTTATGGATATAGATGCAATATCTCATTGGCAAAAAAAAAAAAGGGTTGATATCCTCTTCATCTAGGTTTTGTTTATTTCGTGTAATATTTTTTCCATCACTTAAAAAAATGAGTCAACAGAAAAATTTTCATGACGAACGGAAATTTTATGCTTAAATTCATATTAATGATTTCATTTTTTTTTAAATTAGAAATTATTTTTCAAAAAACGAGAGATATCGACGCTTGGGCACGGCACCCGTAATGCCCATACCTAGATCCTTAGTGGCTGGGCTCAGGTCCACAGAGGTAGGCTTGAGACCCTAGTAGCCATGTCCAAGTCCACAAAGGTTGGGCCTAAGACCCTATAGCCCATGCTCGATTTTGCAACAACCATGCCTAGGTACTTGAATCCCACACCCAAGTCACCGGTACCCATGCTCGAGTTGGGTGGACACAAGAAATATCGATTGTACGATTGAGACCCTAGTGGTTGGGTATTGCTTATATTATATTAATAATGCATGACGCTTTACAAAATGAGTTAAGTCTTCTTTTCTAAGTAACCGGAAAATAATTTCCAATTCATTTTTAGACTTGAGCAAAAACTAGAAAACATTATCATTTTTCTAGAAAACGGTTTGCTGGAAAATATTTTTTGAGAAATGGAAAATTTTATGCAAAATAAATGCAACCTTAGATGATAAATTGACATATTTAGTTCACCCATTTAAATGGACGACACATCAATCGACATAAAAACAAATGTTGACATGTGTGTTTTTTTTCTTTTTCATCTTTTTCTTTTCTTTATTCTTTTCCCTTCTCCTTCCTTCCCATCTTATGATTATAATTTACTTATGGGGTTATTCGTATTTTAATTATCGAATTTACAATTGGAAGAAAGAAAGTAGCTTCACGAATACAGAACCTCACCGGCCAAAAACGAATATAACTTCCTTAATGTTCGAAGCCAAAACCCCCCTTTTCCAACCTTTCAACTGCAGAGACGCCGCAGCAATTTACGCCATTTTGTCGACCAGAATTAAGGAAATTCTTTATTTTTAAAGTTGGCAATTACATGTCATGCATGATGTAGTGCCAAACGAAATATAGACTTCGAACGGGATTGAACAAATGCACGTTAGGCCAAGGACCAGTATAAAAGGGTGTCGAGCTTGAGTCCTTTGGCTCATTCCACATCCAAACACCTGGTGTAATAGTAAAATTACGTTTGCATCCGGTGGAAAAGAAGAAGTCTTCCAAGCACTTGTTGCTCTTGATCCTCAGCTTGGTGGCCCTCGCCGCCCCAGCCCTAGCTGAGTACGCCATGCCACCCAAGCACGGCAAGTGGAGGCCCCACCACCATGGGGCCATGCCGCCCGCTTGGACACCACACCACAAGCATGGGCCGCACCACAGGCCTAGCGCCCCAGGGCCGAGGCATGAGCTTTTGGAGAAGCCGGTCCCAGGCCACCACCACCCACCAGCCAACGCCCCCTTCCTACATCACGGTCACCTCCCAGCTCATGCGCCATTCCCGCACCATGGCCACCACCATGGAGTGCACCCGCCAATGGAGAGCGGCAAGGGCCCTCACAAGCTGCACATGCCACATGCGCCTGCTCGCTAGGGGTGATCGGGTCTAGGGTGGGTAAGGTCTAGACTTGGACCCTATACCCAAACCTATTATAACCGGTTCCTCTTTTTTGGACATTGTACCCGATCCTGTTTGTATTGGACTTTGCACCCGATCCACCCTGTTTTTTCCAATCCGGTTCTAGGGCCAACCTGTTTCCACTAGAACCTGTTTTGCAATCTCCCAATAGTCTATACGATTTCAAATTTTATATTAATAAGCGAGAAAATAATGTAAACTTCCTAATTTGTATCGAAACATTAAGCACTTGTAATAAATAAATACATGAACTTTTTGACTAAATGAAAAATTAAGGATCCACAGGGCTAATTATAATAAACAAAATCATAAGGCAAAGAATTAGCAACAAACATGGATATAATATTAGTCTTATTCCCACAACTACTACATGAAGCTACTCATTTATGCAAGCATAGCTCCTCTTACAAAAGAGAAATTAGGCGAGCTGATCCATGCGGTACACAAGAATTTGGCGGCGATGAACACTATCCATCCGTCAGACGGTGTGAGAAGGAGCTAATGAGGGAGGGAACCAAGTGAGGAAGAGGAACAACGAAGGAGGAGTGCCGTGCGTGTTTGAGAGAGCCAAGAGGAAAAACACCGTGTGATTGCGGGAGTAAGAATAGAAATAAGGGGGAAAAAATAGGGTTTTGAACCTATACTTACAAAACTGGTTCCCAAACCGGTTCCAAAACCGATCCAAGAACCGGTTCCTAGGTGGGTAATCAAGTAGACCCGGTTCCTAGACCGGTTTAAACCGGTTCCGAATTTTGGGAACCGGTTCCCGACCCTGTTTTCCAGGTGGACCGGTCCAGTTCTTGGGTATATCTGGTCCGGTTGCACACCCCTACTGCTCGCGAATCATCCCTACTGAGTCTTTGAACATTTGATGGCTCATTGATATGCATGTCTTCCGTTAGAATAAGAGCCTTGTAGATGTTATGACTCATCCATGTATTATTTGTCTACAAGGCGTGGCTTATTGACCGGCCATTACCATATTCTGGATTACACAGAGCGTGTGCATCTCATATCTACATCATGTTTCTTGATTATCATCGTAATTATGCACCGACGTTTTAATTTTTTTGTCATGCACTCTCGCACTCACATCTATACTTTCGCGTGATCCTTCCTTTAGTATTTTACCTTTCATTTTTCTCAATGAAAGAAGAGGACATGATGAAGGCCGTAGCAATAGCTCGAGTTCTCAACAACGGATAGGTGTGCACAACTGAAATGGTATACTGTTGGCATTACGGCTCCTAACGCCGAGCATTATCTTGAGAGTAAAAATTTCAAACGTGGGCCACAAAAATATAAGATTATTCGACGCAATAAACTGCAGATACTTTAAGAAAAGTATATCATGTTGATCATGTTTTTAGAACAGGATATAAAACCATCCCAATTAAGATTTCGAGTAGTCCACCGTCGACCACTGCGACTCTATACTCTCTCTCTCTCTCTCTCTCTCTCTCTCTCTCTGAGAGCAGATCTCGCACTGTGGTGGTTGTCGCCTACAAAGGGGCCATCTCATCGGAGTCGCAAGATTGATCACAAGGGATAGTTGATTTCCACCAACCTAGATTGCCCCTTTCTCTTGATTTACTTTTTAAATTTAATATTTAATGTTTAATCTTGTCTTGCCATAAAGACTGGCTGAGCTTGACCAATTTGTCCGTGGATGCAGAAAATTAAAGAGCAAAGTTTACTAATGTCAATATCGAGGATATTTTTATATTTTTCCTACACGGATGGAGAAAAATAATTTCAACACAAAATGAAAAATTATAAGCACAACCATCAGAGCCTCAGAATAAATGTTCAAAGCATGATAACATGAATTAAAGCATCAAACAATATGGACGGTTCCAACAATCCTCAAAATAACCAATTGAGCGCTGATTTCCTCTTTTTTTGTCTTTTCTAATTTTATGTATTTTTTAAGAATTAAGACGGGTTAATGGATCTTTAGGTTTGGGCCTCTTTATCAATTTTAGATGGGCATTTTAAATTGGCACGTAAGATTAGGGTCAGATCCAGGAATTTAGTTAGTGGGTTCAAAGCTCAACATTTAATGGGATCAAATTAATCAATTAGACATTTATTTACATAATAATTCTTTTAAAAAAAGTATTTGATGGGGGTCAATTCACTCCATGCAAATACAATAATGCCGCAACTGCTAAATGACACCAAGCAATGGATCGGACACTATTTTATCATACCAAACAGTGCTTGGAGGATTAATTGCCAAACAAGTTTTATAGCTATTTTATGGATGTTAATTTAATCCTAATTCTTTTGATGATTTGTTAATATAATCATTCTAATCAATTTTAGCTATAAATTGCTGATATGGACACTTGCTGTCTTATGTGGTGCATGGCAGTTTTTGCCATTTTCAAGAGTGTTTTCTGAAATTTTTAATTAATTTTTTATTATTTTCTTCCAGTAGAAAAAAGAAAGGAAAAGAAAGAAAAGAAAAAGAAAAGAAAGAAGTTAAAAATAATAAGAATTTCAGATAATTTAAAAAGATTGTCCTTATTATCGATAGTTACTCCACATAAGATAGTCGGCATCCACATGATTGCAAATCAAAATTGATCACGATGGTTATATGGCAAATCGTCAAAAAACTTAGGGCTAAATTGGTAAAATTAAAAAATTTCCTACTAAATTGACGGAATTTTTTGGCTATTGTCCCCAATCGCCAAGAAATCCTAGCCACATCATTTTATCTTATTTTACCTGGCCAAATAATCCAAACTACCCAATATGTCCGAGAATGATTCAAGTCAAATTCAAACACAGACCAGTTTTGCTTCTCAAATTCTACGTTCTCTTCGCGTGCCCAAGTGCGCATTTTGCCTTTACTTGTCTGGGGACTCAGACTTGACCAAACAAGCCAATTTACTTTTATAGAAATGATATCAGTGCTGAAAAGAAGAGCACAAACGACGGCTTGGCTTGAAAATCGTGACTATAGTAATGAGGCATACAACTCCAATATTTTTGGATGATTGAATTGTCGCATCTCGATCCATTGCATAACTTCCATTAATTGTCAAACTATTGGAAATGAAAACAACAATGAAGTGATTTTTTTTTAGGTTGGAAAAAAAATTGTTCTCATGGTTCAAAAGCATACATGAGAAAAGTATATAGACTTCCATGATAAAGCAAATCGAAGCAAACCAAAGGCCAAAATACTACAAAACAAGCTAAATCCAAAAATAAGGAGGATTAACAAAGCATTGATAGGGTTAAGCACACTCTCATTCCAAAAGAATGGATTTGAAAATAAAATAATTGGCAACCAATCAGTGGATCCATACCATCATCAGTGATAAGCACACGTTGGAAATTCTTTCTCAAATAATTACGGCATTTCTAGTTGTCGGTGCGCACCTATATTCGGGTTCCTCTACACCTTCGTTGTACGGAGACAACCAAAATATGTTGAATAAATACAAATCTATTCTATAGAAGAGCAAATCTTCATAGTTTGGCCAAATGCCGAAGCTCATGTGATCGTCATTAAAACTAGAAATAGGGGACTTGTACACAAATAAAACATGGGGGTATTGAATCTCCAAAAATTTATTAAACTCCCATATCTAAATTGAGAGAGAAGAACTCTTAGGTCTAGAGCTTGAATCGGAAAGTTCAAACTCTCAAATCTAAAACTAGATTAGGAGAGCATGGCTCATAAATCTAGATCGAGAGAGAAAAAAGAGGAAAAGTACCAAAAAAAACTAAAAAAAAAAATCAAAATAGTTTAAGGGAAGGGTGAGTCCAGCTCAAACCCTCCCCATGGTTGAAGGTTGAAGAAGAGAAGTATACGGGGAGTGAGGAGAAGACTTTTCGACTTTTTGGAGAGCTTTTAGTGTAACAATGAAGTGGTTGATTGGATAGGATTCACTCTCAAATGATTTGAAGTCTTTTCGGTCACAACTTTGAATTCCCAAATCATTCCTCGACCTTAGAAAATCTCAATTCGTCTATGGCAAATGCTTGAGTTGTGTAGTAAGCCTGTAGGAGAATGGATAATTGTCAAAAAAGTATTAAATCTATTATACTTTTACTAATACACTCGTTTAACTTTTTAATTGTGCTAATTGAGTTATAAACCATTTTCATATTTTGCTAATTAGATCCATTTGGCAAGCTTTGGCCAAAAATGGCCAAAATGGACATGAAATCCTACGTTGCACTATCGATGGTGAAGTGGACAATTTTTAATAATATTTTAATAATTTTTTAATTTTTAAATTTTCTTTCTTCTATTTTCATTCTTTACTTTTTTATTTTTTTTTTCCCTCTATTGGACATCGTTAGGCCTTGTTGATGGTAGTGGAGATTGCCAGCCTCAGGTGAGAGCCGATCTTGCTAGCCCTTAGCAAGGTCTGCCCTCATCTAATCCAATGAGGATGTCCCTTGCTCGAGGCCGGTGAGGGCAGCCCTAGCCTAAGGACGGCAACCTTCACCAACCATTGATGAGGCCTAGCGATAGATGATGGAGTGGAAAAGGGAGAAAGAAAAAAGAAAATTAAAAAAAAAGAAGAGAACAAGAAAAAAAAAAAAAAAAAAGAAGGAAAATATAAGAAAAGAAAAATAAAAAATTAATAAAAATTGAAAAATATTAAATATATAAAAAAAAATCATCTACATTGGCGTCGGTCGCATCACGTAGGATAATTGGCATCCATGTTGGTAATTTTTGGCCAAAATATACTGCATAAACTCAATTAGAAAAATGTGAAAATGTTTAAGACTGATTGACAAAAATGTTATAGGTTTAGGACTTCTAGAAAATTTTCCTTAAAAAAAATTGGCTTAATCCAACTTACATTGATTGTTGTTGCGGTGAAAAGTTCACTCAAAATGAATAATAATTATGAGTGAAGCCGAATATTTCAATTACCAGTGTGGAATTCCTATGGCAACGCCACATGTTGATAGCCGCTTTGTGGCCTTTTTGATTGTGAAAAACAAATGAAAGAACAACAATTGACTTTAAAAAAAAAAAAAAAAAAAAAGGTTATTATCCTCTTCATCTAGGTTTTGTTTATTTAATAGAAAATATCTCGTAAAAATATTTTTCTCACTCTTTACTATATGAATCAGTAAAAAAATAAAAAATTAAAATGAGTCAACAGAAAATCTTTTAATAATTAAAAAAAATTATGCTTAAATTCAAGTTAGTGATTTCATTTTTAAAAAATTAGAAATTACTTTTCAAAATAAGAGATATATCGACACTTGGGCATGCGACCCCTGATGCCCATGTCTAGATCCTCAGAGGTTGGGCTCGGGACCCTAGTAGCCATGTCCAATCCACAAAGATTAGGCTTAAATCTCTCGAGGTTGGGCCTAAGATCCTAGAGCCATGCCTAATTTTGTGACAACCAAGAGCCCATGCCTAATTTCGCTACAACCATGCCTAGGTACCCGAATCTTATGCCCAAGTCACCAGCACCCATTCTCGGGTTGGGTGGGCCCAAGAAATATTAGAGCCTGCGACTATGGACCTAGTGGTTGGGTATTTGTTATATTACATTTATAATGCATGCCTCTTTAGGAAATGAGTGAAGTCTTCTTTCCTAAGAGATAAAAAAATAATTTCCAATTCATTTTTAGATTTGAGCCAAACACTAGAAAACATTGTAATTTTTCTAGAAAATGATTTGCTGGAATATATTTTTTGAGAAATGTGAAATTTTCTGTAAAATAAATGCAACCTTAGATGATAAATTGACATATTTAGTTCACCCATTTAAATGGATGACACATCAATCCACATAAAAAAAAAATGTTTAGATTTTTTTATATTATCTTTTTCTTTTCTTTTCTTTTATTCTTTTCCCTTCTCCTTCCTTCCTTCCTCATGGTTATAATTTATTAGTGAGGTTATTCGTATTTTAATTATCGAATTTACTATTGGAGGAAAGAAAGAAGCTTCACGAATACAGAACCTCACCGGCCAAAAACAAATATAACTTCCTCAATGTTCGAAGCCAAAGCCCCCTTTTTCCAACTTTTCAACTCCAGAGATGCCGCAGCAATTTACGCCGTTTTGTGGACCTGGATTAAGGAAATTCTTTATTGTTAAAGTTGACAATTACATGTCATGCATGATGTAGTGTGAAACGAAATATAGACTTCGAAGGGGATCGAACACATCCATGTTAGGCCAAGGACAAGTATAAAAGGGTGTCGGGCTTGGGTCCTTTGGCTCATCCCACATCTAAACACCTGGTGTAATAGTAAAATCACCTTTGCATCCGGTGGAAAAGAAGATGTCTTCCAAGCACTTGTTGCTCTTGATCCTCAGCTTGGTGGCCCTCGCCGCCCCAGCCCTAGCTGAGTACGCCATGCCACCCGAGCACGGCAAGCACGGGCCCCACCACCATGGGGCCATGCCGCCCGCATGGGCACCACACCACGGGCACGGGCCGCACCACAGGCCTGGCGCCCCAGGGCCAAGGCATGAGCTTTTGGAGAAGCCATTCCCAGGCCACCACCACCCGCCAGCCAACGCCCCCTTCCCACATCATGGTCACCACCCAGCTCATGCGCCATTCCCGCACCATGGCCACCACCATGGAGCGCACCCGCCAATGGAGAGCGGCAAGGGCCCTCACAAGCCGCACATGTCACATGCGCCTGCTCCCGGTCATCCCTACTGAGTCTTTGAACATTTGATGGCTCATTGATATGCATGTTTTTTTTGTTAGAATAAGAGCCTTTTAGATTTTATGACTCATCCATGTATTATTTGCCTACATGACATGGCTTATTGACCGGCCATTACCATATTCTGGATTACACAGAGCTCGTGCAGCTCATATCTATATAAAGTTTCTTGATTACTATCGTAATTATGCATTGGTCTTTTAATTTTTTTGTCTATGCATTCATATCACGCACTCTCGCACTCACATCTATACTTCCGCGGATCCTTCCTTAGGTATTTTATCCTTCATTTTTCTCAATGAAAGAAAAGGGCATGATGAAGGCCGTAGCAATAGCTCGAGTTCTCAACAATGGATAAGTGTGCACAACTGAAATGGTATATCCTGTTTGCTTTGCGGCTCCTACCGCGGACCATTATCTTGAGAGTAAAAAGTTCAAACGTGGGCCACTCAAATATAAGATTATTCGACGCAAAAAGAAAATACTTTAAGAAAAGTATATCATGTTGATCATGTATCTAGAACAGCATATAAAACCATCCCAATAAAGATTTCGAATAGTCCACCGTCGACCACCGCGATTTTATTCTCTCTCTCTCTCTCTCTCTCTCTCTCAGAGCAGATCTTGCACGGTGGTGGTTGTCGCCTACAAAGAGACCATCTCATCGGAGTCGAACGATTGATCACAAGGGATAGTTGATTTCCACGAAACTAGATTCCACTTTTCTCTGGATTTACATTTTGAATTTAGTATTTTGTGTTTAATCTCGTCTTGTCGTGAAGACAGTCGCTGAGATTAACCAATTTGTCATTGGATGGAGTAATTTAAAGAGCAAATTTTACAAATGTCGATGTAAAAGATAAGTTTAACATTTCACTAAATGGAATGAGTAAAATAATGTCAACAAAAAATGTAAAATTATAAGCACAACCATCGGAGCCTCAGAATAAATGTGCAAAACATGATAACATGAATTAAAGCTTCAAACAATATATGGACGGTTCCAACAATCCTTTTATCTTTCTTTTTTTAAATTATTTTATGTATTTTTTAAGGATTTAATACCGGTTCATGCATCCTTAGGTTGGGGCCTCTTTATTAATGTTAGGTGGCCTTTTTAAATTGGCACGTAAGATTACGGTCAGGTCGAGGAATTTAGTTAGTGGGTTCAAAGCACAACATGTAATGGGATCAAATTGCTCAATTAGACATTTATATACAAAATAATTCTTTTTAGAAAAAAGTATTTGGTTGGGGTCTATTGACTCCACGCAAATACACTGAATACCACAACTACTAAATTACACAAAGCAATTGATCGGACACTAGTATATCGTGCCAAACATGTGGATAATTGTCAAAAAAAAAAAAAGAAGTCTTAAATCTATCTTATGAGTATTCTTATACATTTTGACAATTTGTCAATGTAGTCATTTCGATCAATTTTAGTTGAAAATTACTAACACAGACATTAGCCGTCCTACGTGAACAATTTTTGCAATTTTTCTTTTTCTTTTTTTTTTTTTTTGGTGAGTGCCACAGTTGAAAAAAAGGGAAAACAAACAGAATAAAAGAAAAAAAATTATAAATTTAATAAAAAAATTTAGAAATTTAAAAAAAAAAATTGTATGCAGCAATGCTAATTGGGTGTCATATAAAACAATCGACATCCACATCAACAATTGCAGAATTGGCCGAAAAAATTAGGGGTCAATTTTATCCCTGAAAAAAAAAATGCTAATTGCATAGCATATATAATCTATGTGCATTTATTTTTAATTCGCATTTTTTTATGACCCAGGGAACCCACGCACCGTACCAACACGGATAGCCCGATAGGCCCGGGTTACGGAGGGTAAACCCTGGGGCGACGCTAGGGAAGGACCCACCACCCCGACGTCGCACTTAAGATCCCGTGCGGTCAGCAGGATTCGAACTCCTCTCTTTCTCGCAAAGGATCATGGGAGCCTTATCCAACTAGGCCACCGTAGGCGGTAGTTTTAATTTGCATTTTTTGCATTTATTTATTGGACCTGGGACGGATGGGTTCAAATTAATGGTTCTGAGTTTTAAATTGACAAGCCGGACTAAGCCCACGAATGGAGCAAATTAGCCAGAACCCGTTGTGTTTTTTTTTTAAAATTAATTATCTTGTGAGAAATGAAGATTTAATATGATATCATGATGGATTTTTGGAATTTGAGAAAATTGTATTGTAACCTTATCTTTTGAAATAGGCGATAAAATCAATAAAGAATATTCAAGAGATAAGGAAAATAAGAGGATTTTTGTGGTCGGAAGATTATAGGCTATCTTATTAAAGGAGATGAAATATTATACAAAGGTCACCTTTTTTTTTACCTATAAAAGCAATAGTGTACGGTGAGAAAGGGGGGATTCTCTTCGTTCTAGGTCAAAATTCAACACAAAAAAAGAGAACTTTTTCTTTACTTGGTTGAGGCTTTTCCTTCGGTTTCTTTTGGGTAGAAAGGTCAACAAAAGAGAAAAGTGAAAGAGGGCAGAGAGGTACAGGGGACAGGAGAGAAAGTGACGTGAGAGAGAGACGTGAGAGCAGAGAAAAGAAAAAAAAAAAAAAAAAGAAGGAAAAAGCAGAAAAACCAAAGAGACTGTTCATCTTCTTCGTGGCTCTCCGCTCCGCAGCCGTTCGTCCGCGAGTACCGCGCCACCACCGCCGCTCGTCCCCCGCGAAGCCACTGTTCCCTCGCCGGTCGCTGCTGCTGACCCGCGACACCCCTGCTCGACTCCGGGACACCAGCCGCCTCTGCGACTCGCCACCTCGCCGCTCCGCTCGCGTCTGTCACCGCTGTTCCGCCAGCCTCCGACGCTGCTCTACCGATCTCGACCGCGACGCTCACTGCGCTGCCTCTGCGTGCCCGACCATCTGAAGCCCGCGATCAGCAACTCGCGAGCACCCCCGCCGACGCTCCCTGCTACCCACTGATCCAGCCACCGTTCGCCTCCGCCCGCGAGCCAGAACCCGAACCCGCTGCAACACCGGTTTTCCCCTTCGCCGGAGCCCGACGCCATCGCGCCTCAGCCACCGCGGCTTCGCCTCTGCAGCAACCGACGCCGCCGCGCCTCTGCACCCGCAAGCTCGACCCGACGCCACTGCAATACCAGTCACCGCTGCAACTCCGAGCGCCGACGACCGCGTGTCTCTCTCCGCCCGAGCGCCAGACACCGCCGTGTTGCTGCCCGAGCGCTTCCGAGCACTGACACCCGCGCCTCTTCTTCCACCTCGACGCCGCCCGGAGCCGAACCCCTTGCACGGCACCTCCTGTTGGCGACCGGCAGCGACCCGTGAGTCCCCACGCCGGAGATCCGACGACCGTGACTAGTGCCCGACGGTGATCAGCAACTACCACGCACAAGCCTTGCGTGGAAAAGAAAAAACAAAAGAAAAATGAAAATCAATTAGGTAGTTTTTATTTTTATTTTTCATTACTTTATTTTGTTTATATTTTTTTAATTTTAGTTATTTAAATTGGAATATTAGATGTCAATACTCATGAATCTTGTAGGCATTATCCCAGGGTTTTGCTCAAAAAAATTTGTAATTATTAATTTGATTTGTAAGATATCGGAAAAATGTTTAGAGTTAAAGTAATCGTTAATTTGACCTGTGAGACAATATGTTATTTTTTCGATTATTCTAATCATTTATTTGGTGGACATGTTGATTAGTTTAGATGTAATTTCATAATTGCTTGTCTTGGAAAAACACTAAAAAACGTAAAAATCAAAAATCAAAAGAAAAAAAAAACAAATCTTGCATTGAAGTGTGTTGGTTTAGTAAATTAGGATTGCATTTTTAGGATTGCATTTTTAGATAATTTTTGGAATAGATTAGGATTGGTTTTAAATAATGTTTGCACATTTAAATAACATCATTTTTCTAAAAAAATAGTTTTTTAAGATAGGATAGGGTTTAAGTCAAATTAATCTCTAAAATAAATTAGAAAATTATTCAATTTAGATAGTTTAATTATGGTTTTTATTAATTCCGAATTTCAAATAAAAAAATACAAAAATATTAGGTGCATGTCAATTAGTGTTCATGTTAGGTTCATTTAATTAGAATTTGTTTGATAGTAAAATTAGGTCAATTTAGTTAGAGTGCATATTTTAATTTTGAGATAAAGAAAAAAAAAACCAAAAAATTGTTTGTTTTGTGTTTAATTTTTTTAATGCAATTTTTTTTTTAATTCATTGAGTGTTTAATAATGGTTGAGCACCCGTGTAATCACCTATTTCTATGATAGAAATTTAGATTAAATAAATCCAAGTTGCCTACATAAACATTTTTTAAAATTAAAAAGAAATTATACCGAAAGTGCATTAGATAAATTTAATGTAATCAAGTCTCTATACTCTTAGTTTCTAGTTCTTAGGAGTAAAATAATTATATCATTATTTTACTTAGGTGTCTAATCGATTAACCGTAAACCGATTAGTGACAACTCCTAACTAATAATCTTTTGCATACTAAATACTTGAACCTTAAGTCGCGAATTTGTATGAGTTTGGGAGAACCCGAGCTAAGTTTAAGACTTGATAGTCCATTAACTTATACCTAGGTGGTGCACCTGAAATTTAGGTCGCGACACTTGTCCTCACAAGATGCCAGCTCGACATTCGGAATGGGCTAAGTACTTTCCATATGACCAATATGAAATTGGTTTTCTAGAATATTTAAAATAGCAATAAACCGTAAAATGGTAATAATTCTAGTATTTTTTGAAAATTTATAATTTTTTTGGCTAAATGACTAGTTTTATTGGATCGAACCAAACCGGGAATTGGTCATCCCTAATTTTTTGTTAATACTATAGAAGATTCTAAATTGGCACCATTAGGTACGTTCACCCGAAATTATCAATTTTAGCGTCCGTTGGAATCCCGTTTAATTTGGGCGTCAAATGTCCTTCGTGGTGTCGTACATGATAGATACATGCATGATAAATC
The DNA here is from genome assembly GCA_014182515.1 of Eucalyptus microcorys. Lineage (NCBI taxonomy): Eukaryota > Viridiplantae > Streptophyta > Magnoliopsida > Myrtales > Myrtaceae > Eucalyptus > Eucalyptus microcorys. The sequence continues at coordinate 30,806,674 of CM024569.1, forward strand.
AGGCACGGACTTGACCGCACGAAGCATTCCAAGATAAGGACCTTTTTTCCCCGACCCATCTTCTTCTTGCCTTAAGATCCCACCTTCATCGCTCACCATCGCCGTTTGGTGCCCTCACCGGCGAAACCCCGTGGCTGACGAGCCCATCCCTTCTCTCTAATTGTGTCAAATGCACACTTATAAATTTCTAATATCTCCACACTCCGACATTGTCAAATAAAAATTCTTTCTGCAAATAAATGAATAATGAACAAGATTTATTTTTAAATCGAACATGTTTGATCTAACTATTACAAAAAGGGACAATGAGGTCATTGCTAGTACACATTCTACATGTATGTTAACGTGAATGGATGGGGAACAGCAATGGGGATGATGGGGCCACTTTGAGGAGTTTCATATATTATCTTTTATTCTAATCTTAAATATTGGAATTAGTAATTTTTTTTTATCGGTCCTATTATACTCATAGTCTAACTTTCATCTTCAAATTTTTGCCCTGCTTTTTTGCAGGGCATGAGAGTCGAAATTCACACTTGAAACTAAATCGTCATCACCCTAACCTTCTGAAAATATGGGGATTTGAATCCCCCACTTCTCCCTTTCATATTGAAAGGGTGGCCACTGGGACAAATCCTAGTAATTTTGGAATTAGTAATTTAGTGGACGCCATAATTATAATAGTTAATATTTTACTCTTTTACTTAGTAAAATAACAACACTCTCTCTTCTTGTTTCCTGGTTTGTCAAATGAGTAATTTTTGCATAATTATGGGGACAGTCCTTAAACCTTCACGAAAGTACGAGGTGCATACCAGGTTAATCTAAAGTGAGTCAATTGCTTATGTAGTCAATGGAAAATAAATTTCTAGAGGAAGCTCCCTACTAGAACGATGAATGACTATAGAGAAAAGGAAAATTGGATTGAACCGCATCTGGACTATGTATCTTGACGTTGATTTTTTCCTACCTTCAATAAACCATCATAAACGGTTCAAACGTAAGTGCATTGCAAATATAATATGGTAACAAGCACTGTGTATACAGATGAGCTGTTCCCGAAAAGAAAGCGTTTGAACCACGCAAAATTGTTCGTCTCGATCAAGCATAGGCTATGCATGCTATAAAAAGGCTATGAAATTCATACATGCAAGTACACCTGTTTTAGACTATTTTGATATATTGCAAAATTAGGTCCAATTCGGTATACAAAATGTCACCAAAAGAATAAATTAATATTCACAGTTTGGCACCCACCCCACTGTGGGCGCGTTGGTTCGGGCGTTTCCCCCCATCCCAGTTGGGGGGAGGTTCGAGTCACCGCGTGCGCATTTGCACGACTTAAGTATGGCACCGTGGGAGGTGGGTCCCTGCGCTAGCGTCGCCCCGGTTTTACGTGGCCGGTTGCCGGTTATACAGCGGTTCCCGAGTCATCGATATATATATATATATAAACAGTTCAGCATGCAATTTATTGTCATATTAGAATTTCACTTAGAAAGCAAAAAGAAAACTTGACAAAATTCTTTTATCAGTTCAATTTTCAGTGCTTTTGTCATCAAATCTGTCCTAATATACTTAGAAAAATAAGAGGCCATCGTTATTCTCCAAGCTTGTCCATGATGTTCCATAGAAAACGTTCATGCAACTTTCTCAATCGTTAAAGCCTATTGTCTAACCCTAACCATCCCTCTCTCTCTCTCTCTCTCCCCCCAATTCTTTCTTAGACACGCCACGTCTATAGTCGGGTAGGCTCCTAACTCTTTTTAAGGTCAATGAACTAGTCGCATTTGCCTTTTATTCAATTGCGTCCTAAAATAAAAAGCAAACTAGGGTTTTGGCTTTGCAGTATTCGCAATCACATCTTCCAGTCCCTATCGGCCGAAGATGCTACAGGCATATCCGTTATTGTTGGTCGCCATTTCACGTGTGGGAAATCAAGAAATCAGACGGGTATTTCACCGCCTTCATCTCAAACTTTCAACTCTGACCTCGGATGATAATTGAAGAAGTGACGTTTTGCATTGTGAATTGGGAAATCGCTTCCCAGATGAATGGCGATATTAGACAAGAGTACCGTTGACTTTGAGAATGCGAAAATAGCTTAAGAGATAGATGGAATCAGCATGTCTTCGATCGTCTGCGGTTGATCTTTTCCACATGAACCCACAATCTCGCATTGATACGCTCCACAATTCCAGAACTGAGATGCATTAAGTTCAACGTAACATGTAAAAACGTTACCCTGGATAGGGTTTTCGAGAGGAAAATTTTATTTATAGGTAATCTACCAAAACTGTTATTTGGAAAAGAAATAATTATTCTATTCTTTTATTACATCAAAAGAGATCAGAAGTAATAAGTATGGTGTGCTTGTGGTTTGGTTCACTTTGGTTTGGAGATGATTTTTAGCCCACAATCTAGTTCGTCGGTTTGAAAATAACCTCAACCAAAGCCCAAATTATACCACTGAAGTCATAACACAAACGAATTGATGGCTTTAGTTTATAATCATTTCAATTCGTGTATGTCAAGCCCACGGTCAGAAGAGAAGCTTAAACAGCAACCTAAGAATGTCTAATTTTGTATTCGATTAGTGCTGACCAAAATGTGCTATCGAGTAGAATTGCGTCGACACCATTATATACTCAAGCCCGACTCATCTCGAACATTCAAGGCTCGACACTTGACTTGTGCTCTATCGGGATTTGCGTTTCAAGCTCAAGCTCAAGCTCAACTGGAATAAATCTTCAACAACCTCAAAACCGACTCGACTTTAATTACTCCATTAGTCAATGAATTTTACTCGGAACCCAGATTACACTAAAGCTTGAGGTCAAATTCTGAAAATACACCATTATAGAAAAACTTACAATTTAAAACAATTTTGTCCATTTGTTCATGAATATCACTGTACCTGTGTAATTTGGATGAAATATATAAACAATACGTCGATTCGGTTAGGCTCTCGATGTACTTGATTTTTGCATTTTCAAGCTCAAGCTTGACTTGATTCAATTACTCGATCAATTCGAACTCGTGGGAATCTGCAATGCGCTGATGTGGCCACTTTGAGGAATTTCATATATTATCTTTTCTTCTAATCTTTAATATTGGAGTAAGCTAGCGGGCGCCCTAAGTGCAATAGTTAATATTTTACTCTTTTACTTGGAAAAAATAACAACAGTCAATTGTTCTCTGGTTTGTCAAATAAGTAATTTTGTATAATTAAAGGGAGAGTCCCTAGAACTTCACGAACGTACGAGGTGTACCAGAATAATCTAAAGTGAGCCAGTGACTCGTGTAGTTAAATGGAAAATGTGTTGAGCTTAAATATCTAGAGGAAGCTCCATACTAGCATGATGACTTATTCTCAAGAAGAGAAATTATTGAATTGCAAAATTATAAAAAAAAGTTTAAAATTCATTGTATGAATGCTGATGCAGTCCTAAACTTTTAAATTTGACCAATTCAATCATCAACCTTATAATGATTTATAGTCATTTTGGCTAATTTTGGCTGAAAAATAGTTGACGTAGATTCCAACCGTCCTACGTAGCATAATCGATGTTGACATGGATGATTTAAAAAAAAAATTCTATGCTTTTTCCTTTCCTTTTCCTTTTCCTTATGTCTTTTCCTATTTCCCTCTAGCGGTTGTTGGGTCTTGGCAATGGCTAGCGACTCATTGGCAAGGCCGAGGTCAATGCTCACTAGAGGTTGGTGAGGATAGCTCTCGTCAAATTAGGCAAGGGCATTGTGGGCCTCATCAATGGTCATCAACCTCCACCGACCATTGTTGACCTTTGGCAATTGGCGAGGGAAATAGGGAAAAATAAAAAGAAAAAAAGAAAAGGAAAAAAATAAAAATAAAATAAAATTCTTTTTGTAAAAAAATTTCAAAAATTGTCCATATTAGTATCAGTTGTACCACACAGGATGACTGGCATTAACTTGATCACTACGTCTGTGATTTCCAACCAAAATTGATCAAATGGATTCGACAAATTACCACAAGGTTTAAAAATTAATTTGCTAAATTTAAAAATTTAAAACTAAATTGGTATTCATACAATAGGCTTAGGATATTTTTTTGTAAAAATTCCGATTAAATTCCATATGTTGGATTGGACTTTGGATCTTGAAGTTGATTTGCTTCTACACTTCAATAACCATCATAGAGGGTTCAAACCCATGTGCGTTGCAAATATAATATGGCCATGAGCGCTATGTACACACATGAGATGTTCCCAAAAAGAAAGTGCATGAACTACTCAATATCGTCCATTGATCGAGCATGTGCTATGCATGCTTTAAAAGGAAATGAAATTCGTACATGCAAAGTATACCTGTTGACTGTATCCAACATAAAGTTAGATCCAATTCGGTAGACAAGACGTCTCTAAAAATAAAAAATAAAAAATAAAAAATAAAAAATAAAAAATAAAAAAATAAAGGAAATTTGTGCAATTTGGTATACAATTTAGGGTTATATAAGAATTTCACTTAGAATGATAAAAAGAAAATTTGACAAAATTCTTTATCTATTAAGTATACTGTAATTTCATTATTAAAAAGTTGATCCAAAACCTTAAACTAATATGTGGAGAAAGATCGCATGTATATAAAAAAACTTAAAAATCTCATTGTCAAATGATGTGAGATATTTTAACATTTGTGATCAAATCTATCATGTATACTTAAAAAGCACATAAGAGGCTGTCATTATTCTCCAAGTTTGTCCATGATGTTCCATAAAGAACCTCCATGCAAATTTATCACCCGTTAAGTTAAAGACTATTATCTAACTCGAACCATCTCTCTCTCGACCCTGCCATTGCCCTAGTTCTTTCCTAGACATGCCACGCTTTTCATCGGGTAGGCTCCTAACTCTCTTCCGGGTCAATGGTCTAGTTGCATTTGCTTTTATTTAATTGCGTCCTTAAATAAAAAACAAACTAGGGCTTAGGTTATCAGTATCGCAATCACATGTCCCTGTCCCTATAGGTCAAAGATGCTACATGCACATCCGTTCGCGTTGCTCGTCGTCTCCATGTGGGAAATCACGAGATCAGACGGGTATTTCGCCGCTTCATTTTGACTTTCAACTCTGATCTTAGATGATGATCAAAGTGACATCTTGCGAGCGTGAAATCGCTTCACACATAAATTGTGATATTAGATGAGAGTATTGTTGACCTGGGAATGGGACAATTGCTTGAGAGAGATGAATCAGCATGTCTTCGATCAGTTGCAGTTGATCTTTTTCCATATGAGCCCACAATCACGCATCCATATGCTCCACAATTCCAGAACCGAAATGCATTAAGTTCAACGTATCATGTAAACATCACCGCAGAGATATAGATAGGGTTTTCAAGAGGAAGATTAATTTTTATAGGTAATCTGCCATGATTAAAACTGTTATTAGAAATAGAAAAAAATGTTCTTTTCTTTTTACATTCAAACGAAATCAGAAGCAATAGATTTTGTGTGTTTGTGGTTTGGTTCACTTTGGTTTGGAGAAAACTTTTAACCGGCGATTGAGTTCGTTGGTTTGAAAAGAATCTCAATCAAAGCCAAAATTCAACTAATAAAATCATAACAAAAACAAATTTATGACTTCCGTTTGTTTTATCATTTTTATTAGTATATGTTGAGCCCACACTTGGATAGGATTGTTAACATCGACTTGAGAATGCCTACTTTTGTATTAGATAAGTACCAACCAAAGGGTGCTATTGAGTTGAATCATGTCGACACCATCCAATATGCAAAGCATGATTCAATTCGAATGGTTGAGGCTCAATGCTTGACTCGTGCTCAGTCGAGATTGATCTTTCGAGCTCAAGCTCAAGGGGGATTGATTGCAACAACCTTGAGCTCGATCCAACTTTAATTACTCCACTACTCATTAAACTTTGCTTGAAACTCAAATTAAACTTGGAATCGAGCTCACATTCTGAAACTACACTATTTTGAAAAGTTAGCAAATTTTATCCATTTAATCATTACTATATACGTGCATATATCATATGGCTAAACTATATAAAAATACATTCTTCGATTAGGCTCTTCATTTATTTTAATTAATGATTTTCAAGCTCAAACTTGACTCAATTAAGTACTCGATTAATTCAAATTTGACAGGAATCAAACAAAGTTTGAGTTTTGAGTCCAGTACGAGTAATCCGTTAGTCGAACTCAAGTAGCTCCTGAGTAAGCTGATTCGCATGCACGTTTAGTACCAACAAAGAAAATCAAGTTGTCTCGGCCTCCACGGTACAAATTCCATGAACTTAGATTTATCCATTCATAACATTACTACATAGGGTTTTAATATTTTATTAATCTGTATCGGTTTGGTCCAATTCAGTTTACGTTTTAAAAAAAAATAATAATAAATTAAACCAGATCTAAACTGACAAATGAAAAATTCGCTCCTCCTTTGAATGATACGATAAACCGTTTTTTTTTTCTTTTCCACTTACAAGGGTAACATTATTTATTTTTCAGACACGCATAAAAGAAGCTATGAAAATAACCACAGCGCAATAAAGCAGATGTTGTGCGCCAGACGAAAGCACTTGCATTCTTTAGGTCGAGAGCCTGATCTTCTCTAAGTCCAAGAAAGTAGTTTAGATTGAAGGACGCGACTGATGATCCTTGAAACATGCGTGAGAAAATGGATGGCCGAGCCTAAACGAGGAATCATCGGCAGATTCTACGGTTGCTAGTTAGGCGTGCTAAGAAAGTTTTTTTTTTTTTTTTTTCGGGGGGGGGGGGTGCGGTTTTCCTAATTTAAGACAAATTCTTTATCAGTACCACAGCAGATTCTAGGAGTATTGTCTCCTAAACACGCTCTACGCAGACACTGGTTCATGTCTAGTTTCACACCCGACAGTCATCATCTCCTCTTCACAGCATTTCAACAAACTGATTGTGAAAATGACTAGTTCTACAACATTTTATCTAATAAATTTTCATAGTGATATGAACGTCATTGTCGTGGGAAGAGGACATCATTGTTGTGGGGTAGCTTTAGGTTTAGCTTTTTTCCATAATTTAAGACAAACTCTTTATCAGTTCCATAGCAGATTCTAGGAGTATTTGCTCATGAACATGCTCTACGCAGTCACTGGATTAGGTCTAGCTTTACACCCGAGAGTCATCATTTTCTCTTCACAGCATTTCAACAAACTAATTGTCAAAATGATTACTTCCACCACATTTTATCTAACAAATTTTCATGGTGGTATGAACATCATTGTCGTGGGAAGAGAACCATGGTGGGATCAACCATAATAATGAAACATATGGAGAAATATGTGAGAAATAGAGAGAACAACGCATCAAGATTTACGTGATTTGGTTTGAGCATTCAAACCTACTCCATGAGAGAGAGACAAATTTAAATCTACTGTGCACAGTGGCGATACAAGCTTAGATCGAAAGCTCTCTCATACACAAGCCCTAAATAACACTCACTCAATCTAAAAAAGGTGTTTAACTCAATCTTTCAAGTGTTTCCTACCAAAAACTCTCTAAAAGACTCTAGAAACACCCTCCCGAGGCTCTAATGTATAATCTCTCTATGCATACTCGGATAAGGTCAAAATTAGTTCTTAAATTGAAAGCTTGGCCTCACGAGGTGCCAGCCCGACGTTCGGAATGGGCCGAGCGCTTTCCATATGACCAGTATGAAACTGGTTTTCTAGAGAATTGGTCGGCAACCTGTCCACATGCAAGTGAGCTATTGGGCGTCATTCGGCTGGCAGCTCTATAGACCCCTTTTATCACGTCTCCAACCTATATTGTTCTCCCGACTTCAATTTTCACTCAAGTTGTTGGCCAAAACTCAAGACATAATCAACAATTATCATCATTAGTACAAACATAAAATCGCATGTTATTTAAATATTTTCTGTAAGCATCAGATTTATTAATTTATTACTTAATAGTATATCTATGATTTTTTAATAATAGTCATATAATATGAAGATAAATTATAAACATTTTATTGATCATCACTGAAGACATATATCTTAATTATCATTCGTTTATGATATAATTGACAATATATAATGTCATACTTAAATTAGTTATGTCAAGTGTTTTAATAGTTTAAATTCTCCAACTACATGTCAACTAAAGAGAGGAGGGCACCATTGCAAATACTTTATTACTTTTACCCTGCAATAAATACGTAAAAGAAAACAGCTATAAGAACTTCGACTATAATACGAATACTACTACCGTAAGCAAATATCGTCACCCTAACACGGGCCAAGAGCAGAATAACCAATCGTGCAATAGAAGATGTTATTAATGAACGTCTTATTTGATTTTTTACCCTTTACCAAGTTTAATTTTTTACCTTTAATGTTGAAGGCTTCGGTTAACACTTCAAATCTTAACTAATATATAATTATTAATATCTTAAACCGTTTGAATTAAGGTGAACTTAATTGTTACCTTTTCAAAATATGAAATAGTATATTAGACTTGTCAAGAAATTTGAAAAATGGAACCTAAAGAAAACTTGAGGCACTGACTTTGTAAAACCTATAAATCCATAAATTGGGAAAAAAGAAAAGAAAAGAAAAGAGAGCGGTCAATATGACCACAGAAACCTCGAATGCAATTAATCTATCAGAGAATGTGAAATCAAGTCCAAGAAGACAAGTCGAAGCTTTAGCTAGATTTGACCTGCAAACCCTAACGAATTTCACATGAATTTCCAGATCGTGATAAGACAATGTCAATCAGACCACGTTTCGGTGAACAGTCTAACTTACGTGTCGTCCCAGGATGTGGAATCAACAAAAATCAAAGGTTATGACAACATTAGGTGTGAACACGCCCGAAAGAAAATTCATTTACTCCACAATTAGCCGCAATTCTCACGATAACCCTTGACCCAAGATTCACGCGCAGTTTATTCCTTTCTCAAACCCGTGTTGACACTGGCTCTTATGTCATCATAGTTAATCTTATGATTATAATTAATTAGTGCGGTTATTCGTATTTTAATTGTCGAATTTCCTATTGGAAGGAGGAAAGAAGCTTCACGAATACAGAGCCTCACCGGCCAAAAACGAATATAACTTCCTCAATGTTCGTAGCCAAAACCCCCTTTTTCCAACTTTTCAACTGCAGAGATGTCGCAGCGATTGACGCGATTTTGTCGACCTGGATTAAGGAAATTCTTTATTGTTAAAGTTGACAATTTCATGTCATGCATGATGTCGTGTGAAACGAAACAAGACGCGGTCGAAGGAGACTTCGAATGGGATCGAACACATGCATGTTCGGCCGAGGACGAGTATAAAAGGGTGTCGAGCCTGAGTCCTTTGGCTCATCCCACATCCAAACAATTGGTGTTATAGCAAAATCACGTTTGCATTTGGTGGGAAAGAAGATGTCTTCCAAGCACTTCTTGCTCTTGATCCTCAGCCTGGTGGCCCTCACTGCCCCGGCCCTAGCCGAGTATGCCGAGCCGCCCGAGCACGGCAAGCACAGGCCCCACCACCCTGGGGCCATGCCGCCCGCTTGGGCACCACACCATGGGCACGGGCCACACCACAGGCCTGGTGCCCCAGGGCCAATGCCTGAGCATTTGGAGAAGCCGTTCCCAGGCCACCACCACCACCACCCACCAGCCGACGCCCCCTTCCCGCATCACGGTCACCACCCAGCTCACGCGCCATTCCCACACCATGGCCACCACCATGGAGCACACCCGCCGATGGAGAGCGGCAAGGGCCCTCACAAGCCGCACATGCCACATGCGCCCGCTCCCAGTCATCCCTACTGAGTTTTTGAACATATGATGGCTCAGTGATATGCATGTTTTTGTTGACAATAAGAGCCTTTTAGATGTTATGACTCATCCATGTATTATTTTACTAGATGGCATGGCTTATTGACCGGCTATTATCATACTCTGGATTATACAGAGCTTGTGCAGCTCATATCTATATCTTGTTTCTTGATTACTATCATAGTTATGCACCGCTCTTCTAATTTTTGTGTCTATGCATTCATATTATGCACTCTCACACTCGCATTTATACTTTGCGTGATCCTTCCTTTAGTATTTTCACCATTCATTTTTCTCAACGAAAGAAGAGGGCATGATGGAGGTCGTAGCAGTAGCTGGAGTTCTCAACAATGGATATGCGTGCGCAAGTGAAATGGCATATACTGTCGGCATTGCGGCTCCTGACGTCGAGCATTATCTTGGGAGTAAAAACTTGAAACGTGGGCGACAAAATTATAAGATTATTCGACGCAGTAAACTGCAAATACTACAAGAGAAGTATATCGTGTTGATCACGTATTTAGAACAGGTTATAAAACCATCCCAATTAAGATTTCGAATAGTCCACCGTCGACCACCGCGGACCACCGCAACTCTTCTCTCTCTCTCTCTCTCTCTCTCCCCCCCCCATCCCTCCCGGGGAGAGCAGATCTCGCACGAGTCAACCAAATAATCCAGACTACCAAACATGTCTGAGAACGAGTCAGCGTCGAATTCAAACAGAGACCAGTTCTGCGTCTCAAAGTTCTACGTCCTCTTCGTGTACCCAGGGGCGCATTTTGCCTTTACTTGTCTGGGGACTTCTGACTTGACTGAACAAGCCAATTTGTTTTTAGGAGGAATGATATCACTGCTGAAAAGAAGAGCACGAACGACGGCTTGGCTTGAAAATCGTCACTATAGTAATGAGGCATATTAAATGATGGGCCAACTCCTATATTTTGGGATCATTGAATCGTCGGATATCAATCCATTGCAAAACTTCCATTAATTATCGAACTAATCGAATAAAAACAACAATGAAGTGGTTGATTGGATAGGATTTGCTCTCAAAGGATTTGAAGTTTTTTTGGTCAATAATCTCAAATCCCCAGTCATTCCTCGATCTTAGAAAATCTTGATTTGTTATGGCAGATGCTCAAGTTGTGCCGTAAGCATAGGATAACGGAAAAATTGTCCAAAAAATACTAAACTTGTTATACTTTTGTCAACATAGTCCTAAACTTTTTAATTTGGCCAATTGAATCATAATTTTTTTTTTCATATTTTGCTAATTGGGTCCATTTAGCAAATTTTGGCCGAAAATCATTAACATGGATGCATACCATCCTATGTTGCACTACCGACAAATGACATGGACAATTTTTAATATATTTTAATATTTTTTCATTTTTAAATTTTTTTCTTTTCTTCTATTTTCATTCTTTACTTTATTTTTTTTCTTTTTTTTTTCTTTTCCCTCCGTGAGCCATCGTCAAGCCTTATCGATGGCCGGTAGAGATTGCCGGCCTCAAATGAGCGCCACCTTTGCCAGCCTTGGCAAGGGCTACCCTCATATGATGTAGCAAGGGCGTCTCTCGCCCGAGGCCACTACCCTCGCTTGAGGCCAATGACCTTCATAGACCATCAATGAGGCTTGGCAATAGATGATGGAGGGTGAAAGGGAGAAAGAAGAAAGAAAAGAAAAAGAAGGTAAAGAAGGAAAATATAAGAAAAGAAAAACAAAACGAATAATAAAAAAATTGAAAAAAAACATTAAATACAAAAATTGCCTATACTAGCACCAGCTGTGTCATGTAAGATGATCGGCTTTCATGTTGGCAATTTCTATTGGGTGTGGTTCATATTCCCCATTACAGTGCCCATACGACATTAGAGGGCTTTTATAATTTGAGTTTATATTTTATTAGTCGTTTGGGTTTAGACTCATGAATAGTTACTGGATATATATATAATATATATTGTTTTATTGGTAGTTTAGGCTTGAGCTCATGAATAGCTACTAGATATATATCTTTAGTTTAAATATGTATATTCTTGTTCTCTTGTAATTGAGAGATATAAGAGAGAGGTTCGATGTGTTAATTATAACAGATACTCAACGGGACATAACCCTAATTTAAGGGTGAATGAGGATAAAATATTGCATATCAAATTCTCTTTCTCGCTTTTCCTCTCTATTTTCTTTGTGATTGTGTGGCGAATCTTAACAATTTCTGGCCGAAATTAGCTGGATTAACTCAATCAGAAAAATGTGCCAAGGTGTAGGATTGATTGGCAAAAGTTTAGCACTTTTTGGATAATTTTCATAGGATAACTTTGACTTGATTCAACTTATATCAAGTGTTGTTGCAGTGACAAGTTCATTCAAAATGAATAGTACTTATGAGTGAAATCAAATATTTTGATTATCGGCATGGAATTCCTATGGCAACACCTCACGTCGATTGTTGCTTCTGGGCCTTTCCAATCATGAAAAATTAATGAAAGAAAAACAACTTTACAGATATAGATGCAATATCTCATTGGCAAAAAAAAAAAAAGGGTTCATATCCTTTTCATCTAGGTTTTGTTTATTTCACGTAACATTTTTTCCATATCACTTAAAAAAATGAGTGAACAGAAAATTTTTCATGACCAACATAAATTTTATGCTTAAATTTATTTTAATGATTTCTTTTTTTTAAAATTAGAAATTACTTTTCAAAAAATGAGAGATATTGACACTTGGGCACGGACTAGTAATGCCCTTGCCTAGATCCTTAGTGGCTGGGCTCAGGTCCACAGAGGCAGGCTTGAGACCCTAGTAGCCATGTCCAAGTCCACAAAGGTTGGGCCTAAGACCCTATAGCCCATGCTCGACTTTGCGAGCAACCATGCTTGGGTACTTGAATCCCACACCCAAGTCACTGGTACCCATGCTCGAGTTGGGTGGGCCCAAGAAATATCGATTCCTACGACTGAGACCCTAGTGGTTGGGTATTGCTTATATTATATTAATAATGCATGCCGCTTTACAAAATGAGTTAAGTCTTCTTTTCCAAGTAATCGGAAAATAATTTCCAATTCATTTTTAGACTTGAGCAAAAACTAGAAAACATTGTCATTTTTGTAGAAAATGATTTGCTGGAAAATATTTTCTGAGAAATGGCAAATTTTATGCAAAATAAAATGCAACCTTAGATGATAAATTGACATATTTAGTTCACCCGTTTAAATGGATGACACATCAATCAACATAATTGGCAGCCAATCAATGGATCTCATACCATCATCAGTGATAAGCACACGTTGGAAATTCCTTTTCAAATAATTATGGCATTGCTAGTTGATTTGGGTTCCTCTACACCTTTGCCGTACGAAGATAACCAAAATAGGCTAAATAAATACATATCTAACCTATGGAATAGCAAATCTTCATAGTTTAGCTAGACACCAAAGCTCCTGTGACCGTCATTAAAACTAGAGATAGAGGACCTATACACGGATAAAACACGAGAGTATCAAATCTCCGAAAACATATTAAACTCCCAGATCTAAATTGGGAGAGAAGAACTTCTAGGTCTAGAAATTGATTCGGAAAGTTCAAACTCTCAAATCTAAAACTAGATTAGGAGAGCACAGTTCCCAGATCTAGATCGAGAGAGAAAAAAGAAGAAAAGTACCAAAAAAAAAAAACTAAAAAATAAAAAAATCAAAATAGATGAAGGAAAGGGTGAGTGTCACGCCCCGATCCTCCGAGCACGTGCCCATCCCTTCTTGGCCGATTAATAGCGACGCATCGCCGACCCATTCATTTAGTATACGCATGCAGAAGCATATAAATAATCCCCAAACAATAAAATAATGGGATAGGAAAGTAGGGCTAATTTTTCACAAAATACCTTTTTATAAACACATAGGTTTATACACAGAAGCCTACAAAAAGGAATTGGCTTTCAACAAAAGGGGAATGTCCTAGGACTAGCTAGTCAGACATGCTCGTTGATTCTCTGGGCTTCATTCTTCTGAACTTCAGGCCTCGGGTTCCCCACCGCTTCCAACTAGGGGCCTGAAAATTGTTATACACAAACCAGTAAGACAACATCTCAGCAAGTTTTACCTTCTAAGATCCAATTATGAAGCCAATATGCCCTGGAGGCTGCCTAAGCACAACATGGGTTAGAGGATTTACTTTGGCCTCAGTTCCATCTAGTAAATCAACGTTATTTACAGATACCTTATATCACATCACTCAATCAATTCATAACATCAGATCAAATCATTGATCAATCGACCTAGTCGATTACATATCATCTCGACCCTTTCTTGGTCAGCTCATCTCATTTAATCAAATTCACTGTTGAATTACGGCTCAACGAGCACGGCCTACACGGTTATCTCAAATACTCAACACTAACGCTAAATTACGGCTCAGCGAGCACGGCCTACTAAAACTTTGGCGGTAATGCTGAATTACGGCTCAGTGGGCATGGCTTACTAATTCTTCGGTGGTTAATGTTGAATTACGGCTCAACGGGCACAATCGATTCCAAATTCAGGGGTAATGTTGAATTACGGCTCAGCGTGCACAACCTGGATTAAGTGGTAACCTATGACCCAATGGACATAATCATACTTTGGTGGTAATGCTAAATTACGGCTCAGCGAGCATAATCGATTCCAATTTTGGTGATTTCCATGCCCTATTCCACACTGTCACACACCCATCATACATCATTTCATCTTTCAAGGGTTGTCTCAATGCGACTAATAACCCTCACACGATTAATTACTCTCGGCCAAGGATTGTGTGATTCACACTCAGAATCCTCAATCAAAACAATAATTGGCCTATTTCCCTCGTATTAACGATATCCGATAAAAATTTATCGTGTGTGGGTATATGGCCGGCCTTACCCAAAATATTGTAATTTCACTTTTGAACCTTCCACTATTTCCCGCAGTCCCAAAATAGACTTTTGGCGCTGTAGATCGACGTTCGGTAATTTTCCCATTAATTACCAAAATTAATTATTTTAGGAATAAATCTTAAAATCATAATTAATTCAATTTGGCACAAATCAATGCTCAAATAAATAAATGAATTGCACCACCATAATCGGCATAAAATTTCGGTCATCGGTTATCCCAGCCTAATTTCCGGAAAATAAATAAATAATTAAATAATTATGAAAATTATTAAATAAATGCAATAAATCCAATTTAGGCTTGTAATGCCTGATTGGAAGCCGAAACGAACCCAGAAAAATCCCAAGGTTCGTTCAATAAACACTTGGACCTATTTCCTTACTAACTACACTAACCATTTGCCTAACATGTATTGATAAGTCTCTAATTACTTACTCTAATATAATATATCCACCTAATTGCACTTAATTAAATCTAATCAACATCTAAGCTTCATTAGCATACTAATAAGGGATTAGTGAGTAAAACTCACTTGTGGAAAGCAAAGACAGGAACACTGTGACGGCGACGCGACGCGGTGGTCGAACTTGGGCTCGCGACGACATCGACGGGCTTGGATCGGGCCTTAAACCAGCCCAACAAATCACAACAAGGCTGAGCTTCGGCCTAGGGCTTCTGCAGGGCTGCTGGTCGCGGGCTTGGGCCTGCTTCGGGGTTGGGCTTGGCTTCGCGGGCTTCAAATGGGCTGGATCAAAAACTGAAATTGCAAACTGGGCTTGTGAAGTGGGCTACTGAAAATGGGCTTCAAGTTGCGGGCTTAGACACACAAACTGCTGGGCTTCGCTGGACTCAATTCTTGGGCTAAATCCATGAAATGGTTGAGAATAGAAATGGAAAGAGCTGCTTTGGGAGATGCTGCTGGCGACAAGAAGACCTGGATGAGCGACTAGTGAAGACCACACATGAAGATAGAGACACGGTCGAGGCAACTGAAGAGACAAGGGGCAGCTAGATTCTTTGCCGTGTGGAGAAGAGAACCGTTTCAGTGGTTAAAACGTGGGCCGATTGGAACAGAAAAATGAAGAGCTTCAGTGGAGAGGATTTGTGGTCAACTAAACTTGTTGGAGTTGACTGGATGCGTGGCTTCGGGGGAGAGGGGAAATAGAAGATGGTGGGAGTCGCTGGCAGATTCTGAGGAGGAATTCGTGGGTGGAGATGGGTGTTGCTGGTGATAAAAGGGGATCAACTTTGGTGGTCTTTGATGCCAGTTTGTTGACTGAAGAAACTTGGCTCACGGACAAGTGGCGCGGAGAGAGGAAATGGGCAGAGATTGAGCAGTTCGCTTTTGTGATACTACAGACTTTGAATGAGAAAAAAGGAAGAATGAAAGCGAAGCAAAGACAGGAGCTCGAAGACGTGCAGAGGGAGGGGCGGCGGTCAAGGCGTGTGATGTGATGGAAGCTTGAACGAGAGAGAGAAGGAAAAGTCAAGGAACTTATCTCCTTAGATTAATGCTTTGTCCCCCTCAAAGCCCTCAAACTTATCCAAATTTTCCAATAATACTTTCTTGTATTATTTTCACAAATAAACCCATTTTGATGCCCAAAAATGCTGCCCTTTTTCTAATTCCGAATTTACTCATTTTGATCTTCAATTTCTTCAACAAATTCCCAAATTTGATGTCTCATTTTCATCGAAGAAAAATCCCACACATTTCCACAAATTTCCATCATCCAGTAGCTCGGCTTGGAAGTCCAAATTTCTTTTAATTTTGTTCGTTCGAATTTCCATTAATTTCCGAATCGTCCGAAACGATTTTCCGTAAAAATCCTGGAATCTCTTAAAATTCTTCGGAGGATGAGTTGACGTTCTAAAATAGATCGTGACACGACAGAACTTTCCATTTATAAAATCGGGTTCAAATTCGCGGTTAATTTCAATCTGGTGCGACTTTAGTGTGACCTAGTCTACCGGGTAGCTTTTAGGAAATTTTGGTGCAATTGACCCATGATCGATTTATCTCGAGTCACAATGTACATTTTCGACACGTTGGCGACTCTCGGTTATCGTGAAAATCTCAAGGTTTCAATTACAGACATAAGGTACCTAAAATGACAAAAAATCATTTAGTGCCAATCGATGAGAATTTTGTAATCAAGTGGCATCACCCACACTTTGATCACATATCTCAGTCGAATTGATCTATCTTTGATCTTTGATCAATTTTGACAATGCCATAATGACCTTTGTTGATCAACACGGTCGAGTAGTCGATTCCTAGTCGAATTCTTAAGTCTATTGCGTTAAAATCCCTTAATGGCTTCCCCAAATAGTCTAGTTATCTCTTGAGTGATCAGCTTAGAGGATAGCACTATAGACGCGTCGATGAAAGACTCGATTTATTCAATTGAAAACAGTACTGGAAATTCAGGATGTCACAACTTTTCTCCTCTTATAAAAATTTCGTCCTTGAAAT
Organism: Eucalyptus microcorys; assembly: GCA_014182515.1. Lineage (NCBI taxonomy): Eukaryota > Viridiplantae > Streptophyta > Magnoliopsida > Myrtales > Myrtaceae > Eucalyptus > Eucalyptus microcorys. The sequence continues at coordinate 30,823,884 of CM024569.1, forward strand.
TTAAACTTTTACCAATCCTTAAACAAAAAGGTGGGGGTATCGTCGTCTCATCTAGTCTCACTTTCCCCGGTCGCTTCTTTAGTCCCGTGGTGTTGTTAGACCACTTTGACCAAGGAGACCTTATTGATACTCAGAATCTGTTCTAAACCACAATATGAATCGGGCTTTTCACGTACGACATTCTGTTGTCCATGTCTAATTCTTCAAGATTTAGCACGTGGGTCGGTCAGGTTCATACATCCTCAATCTCGACACATGAAAAACGTCATGCACTTGTGCCTACCTTAGCGACAATGCAAGACGATATGTTAGGATCCTGATTCTTTCTCTAGAATCTTAAATGGACCTACGTACCTTGGTTTCAATTTTTCCCTCCTTGCCAAGATGCAAGGTATCTCTCATTGGTGACACCCTCAGAAATACTTAATCACCAATTTGGAATTCTAAAGGCCTTTGATGCTCAACGATACAACAATTTTGGTAGCTCTTAGTGGTCTTGAATCTTTCTCTGATCACGGCAACTGCAATCACTGACTGCTAAACATACTCTGGGCTGCGATCTTTCATTCTCCGACCTCATCTCAACAAACTGAAGTTCTGTATACTCTGCCCTATCCTGTTTCAAAAGGAATCATTTGATTATTCTGCTGAAACTGTGAATCCTCAGGTCTAGATTTGATATAATCGTCACTGGCACTTCATGTAGACGAACTATCTGTCGCATAAACACTTCTACATGCCTATTCAAATCAAGATCCTTTCACACGTCGATAAAGTGAGCTGACTTCATCAGTCTATCGACCACTACCTAAATGGAATCATTACCCCTCTGACTTTTTAGTGAGTCCGTCACAAAGTCCATCGTGACGTGCACTCATTTCCACTATGTAGTCTCGAGAGGTTACAAGAGTCCTCTTGGCTTACAAAGCTGTGCATTGATTCTAATATGAGCATCCGGCTCAATTCTGAGAGCGGCTATAAGATTTGGAAGGTAGCCAATCTCAATTTGAAAACCGAATCTCGAACTTTCTCAAGTAAGGTCCATTCTTTAACCAGCATATGTGCAACTGAAGGCTCCTAACTCAGCACATCTGTGACTTAATTCACCTTTCTAGGGTGATACAAAATATCACAACCCAGTCCTCTGAACAACGCATCACTATAGATCTCGTATCCTCCAGGATCAGATGGAATCGTCAGCACAAGTGCGGTAGTTAGCTTTTGCTTCAGCTCTTGGAAACTACACTCGCACTTGTCTATCCACACAACTTTTCTTCTTTCTTCTGCAGTTGAGTCAAAGGCAGAGTTGTTGCTAAAAATATCTCCATAAACCTTCTGTAGTACTCGGCTAAACCCAAAAAGCTTTTGATCTCTGACACTAACGTCAGTCTTGGCCAACTGATAACTACTTCGATCTTACTTGGGTCCACGGAGATTCTTTCGTCTGAAATCACGTGACCTAAGAAAGCAACACGAGTCAACCAAAACTCGCACTTGCTGAACTTGGCGTGCAGCTAATGGACTCTCAGTGTTTGCAACACTAGTCTCAAATGACTCTCATGCTCTTCAATATTTCTCGAATACACTGGAATATCATCGATAAACACGATCACAACTGATCCAGATATTCCTCGAATACTTGGTTCATCAAATCCAAGAAAGCAGCAGGAGCATTCGTCAACCCGAATGGCATCACTGTGAACTCATAGAGACCATATCGAGTACAAAATGTTGACTTAGGAACGTCTTCTTTCCTAATCCTCAGCTGATGATATCCTATCCTTAAGTCGATTTTTGAAAATATCGACACTCCTTGTAACTGATCAAACAAGTCATCGATCCTTGGGAGTGGATACTTGTTCTTGATCGTCACCTAATCGAGTTGGCGTTAGTTGATGCACAAACACAATGAACCATCATTCTTCTTTACAAACAGAAATGGTGCTCCCCAAGGTGATGCATTGGGACGTATGAATCCCTTATCCAACGATTCCTATTTGCACCTTCAGTTCTTTCAATTCAAACAACGACATCTGGTAAGAAGCCATAGAGAGTGGCTTTGTCCCGGGTGCTAATTCGATCACGATTTCTATCTCTTTCTTTGACTACAAGACTGCCAATTCCTGTGGAAACACATCTAGAAATTCTTGGACTACTGAGATGTCATTAACCTTTAGTTCTTCAACTATTGTATCCACAACAGTCGCTAGGTAACCTTAACAACCCCCATCTAACAAACGGGTTGCCTCTTGCGACGAGATTAGGGACATCGAGGGTCTTCCTCGACTTCTGATAAATTCGAAATTTTCCTCCGTCGACAGATTAAACTGTATCGCATTACAACAACAATTCATTACAACAAAAGATTCTCGAGCCTAACCTTTTTATATATGGTATCAAAGTTATACATAGGCAGAATATTCAAGTACAACTATAACTGATGATTCTCCTTTCTATGACTTCATTACAACAACTGAGGTTCTATAAACTTAACGAAAATTCTAATAAAATTGTTCTGGGGACTCTGCCCTTCCTACTTAGTGCATAACTTGATTCATCTTTGAGCTGGCGGCCCATTCAATCTACCACACTGTGCATTCTGTGGCGCAATTCCTCGGTTTTGATCCATCTGTGGCGGTGGTGGTAACTGATGCGGTCTCCCCTGTCTTTTGGGACAGTCCTTAGCTATGTGACCCAGCTGGCCACACCAAAAACAAGTACCTAGTCTAGAATGGCATGGGGCAAATTCGTGTCGCCTTCCACATAGGCGACACACGCCATTCTGGCTAGACCCTGCCTTTCCAATTCCACCTTCCTTGTTGGGCAGAATTTGAAATCTTATTTCGATCATGGGCCTCTTCCCCTGTCGGATCCCTTCTCTACTAGAGCCAAACTGCGATCCAGATGCGGCGGCTTTTTCGTTTTGATCTCTCGATCTTCTGGGCTTTCCCATAAAGGTCATTGTAAGTTCTCAGATCTAGAGAGACCAGTGTGCTTCTCAAGTCCGGTTTGAATCTATCCCTAAACCTTCTCGCTCGGTTTGCCAGATTCTCAATCAGTTCAGGAGCATATTGTGAAAGTTCAGCAAACTTCGCCTCATATTGGTCGACAGTTAAGGAACCTTGGCGAAGATGTTGAAATTCTACCATCTTCACTTCTTTGGCAATCTCTGAGAAGTATTTGTCATTAAAGGCCTCTAGGAAGGCGTTCCACTCTGGGGTAATACCTTATGAAAATATTGCTCCTTGGGTAGTCCTCCACCAAGTATTTGCAACTCCCTATAATTGGTAAGTTGCAAGGACTACTTTCTTAGTTTTATTGCACATCGGTAGTGCAAAAGCTTTCTCCAACTTTTGAATCAATGATGTAACAGCTTCGATGTCTCCTGTCCTAGTGAACTGAGGTGAGTTCAATCTTAAGAATTGCTCCACCAGCTTGTGAATTGGTCTTTCAGCGACCACAATTCCTGGCGAACCTTCAATGGGTGTGGCGGTAGGTGCGGCAGCAGGGGCGGCTTCAGTAGCGGCGGTAATAGCAGCAATAGTAGCGGCCTGAGCGATGGCTTCAACAGCGACGGCTTGGTTCAATGCCTACTGATCCATTCTTTACCCATAACTTCAAGCACCCGCATGATCCCTTCGATCCTAGGATCATCAAGGGCTACTACCCTAGCACCAACAGGAGGTGGTGCTTCGCCACTAGTGCTAGCCTGTGCTGGCGCTTTACTATGGCCTCCTCGGGTACTGACCTAGTCGGCAACCTAACCCGAGCCATCGGCCTAACGGTTCTCTTACTCAGAGTCCGCTGCTTCGACTCGCTCATGGTTCAGCCTTTTCTGCTGAAACCTGTCTTCCATATCCACATTGGATTAGAATATGAGCAACACACACATGACAAACAATTTTACCAATCATCTACCATCGACATGCACCAGACATGAATTTAAATATCTTTCCTACCACTATCCCATGGTCCATTGCACCTTATCACTCCAATCCCTAACCATTGCTCTGATACCATTTAAACGGGGATGTCACGCCCCGATCCTCCGAGCACGTGCCCATCCCTTCTTGATCGATTAATAGTGATGTCCTATGACACATCGCTGACCCATTCATTTAATATAGGCATGCATAAGCATATAAATAATCCCCAGACAATAAAATATTGGGATAGGAAAGTAGGGCCAATTTTTCACAAAATACATTTTTATAAACACACAAGTTCATACACAAAAGCCTACAAAAAGGAATTGGCTTTCAACAAAAGGGGAATGTCCTAGGACTAGCTAGTCAGACATTGTCACGACCTAAATTTCGGGTGCACCACCTAAGTTTAGGCTAATGGACTACTAAGTCTTTAAACTTAGCTCGGGCTCTCCCAAGCCCATACCAATTCGCGACTTAAGACTCAAATATTTAACATGCAAATGATTATTATCTAGGAGTCGCCACTAATCGGTTTATGGTAGGTCGATTAGACACTTAAGTAAAATAATAGGAGAATTATTTTACTCCTACGAATTAGAGACTAAGGGTATGGGGACTTGGTTACACTAAATTTCTCTAATGCCCTTTCGGTACCATTTCTTTTAATTTTCAAAAGTATTTTTGTAGGTAGCTTGGATTTATTTTAACCTAAATTACTATCATGCAATGGGGTGATCACACGGATACTCAATCATTATTAAACATTGAATAAAATAAATTGCACCAAATGAGTTCAACACACTAAAGCAAGTAATTTGTTTTTTTTTGGGTTTTCTTTTATCTCAAAATTAAAACATGCATTCTAACTACATGACCTAATTTTACTAACAAACAAATTCTAATTAAATGAACCTATTATGCAAACTATGCATCTAACATTTTTGTATTTTTCTTATTCAAATTCGGAATTCATAAAAACCCTAATTAAAATATCTAAAATGAATAATTTTCTAATGTATTTTAGGGATTAATTTGACTTAAACCCTATCCTATCTTATAAAAATATTCTTTTAGGAAAATGAAATTACTAAAATGTGCAAACATTATCTATGATCTTATTTTAAAAGGTTATTTTGATCCAACCCTAATCTATTTCAAAATCATCTAAACGTGCAAATTTAGAATGCAACCCTATTTACTAAACCTATTCATTCCCGTGCAAGACTTAATCTTTTGATTTTTTGATTTTTATGTTTTTTAGTGTTTTTTCCAAGACAAGCATTTATGAAATTACATCTAAACTAATCAAGACATCCACCAAATAAAGGATTAAAATAATCAAAAAAATAACCCGTTGTCTTGCAAGTTAAATTAACGATTACTCCAACCCTAAACATCACGATATTTCAAAATAATTAAAAATTTGATCCGAAGTCTTATGAATCAAATTAATAATTATAATGATTTAACAATTAAAATACTATCAAAATACTCAAAAATTAATATAATTAAAAAATGATCCAATATCTTACGGATCATTTTTTTTAATAATTATAATAACTTTGAGTAAAAGCCTGTGGATAATATCTAAAATATTCATAAAATGAGCATCACATTCCAATATTCTGATTTGAATAATAATAATGAAATAAATTAAATAAGATAACATAAAATAAGTGAAAAATAAGAATAAAAAATAAAAATAAACTACTTAAGGGAGAGGACAGCGGCGTCGATAGGGGTAGGTGCGGGCGATGCCGAGCGGAGGGTAGCGACTTGCAAGGAGAACAGAGGACAGAAGCAGCGGCGGCGGGTTGGTTGTTGCAGGCGGAGAGTGTGGTCGCCGGAGAGAGGTGCTGCTAATGCTCACGGCATTGGGCAAGGTGTGCGGGTGCGACGACGGTGGTGGTGGGTGAGCAGTAGGTCGTCGGCGAGGTTGCGGGCGGTAGGGATTGGTGCGGCTGTAGCAGATGACGGCGAAGGAGATCAGCACTGGGACAGCAGCAACGAATAGGGCAGGAGACGTTAGGTCGTCAGAGTAGAGGCGGAGGAGCGCGAGTGTAGGCGGAGGCCGACGCGGACAGAGGTAGAAGACAAACAGTGACTGCTTTGCTTTTTTATCCTTTCTCTCTGCTCTCACGTCACTTTTCTCTCTGCTCTATGTCGCACACCCTCTCTACATAAGCAAAAGCTTCTCTTGCTGTTGACTTTTCTCCTTTTCCCCAAAAAGCTTTTCTTTTTTCTCAAAGGAACGAACGGAGAAAACCCAAAGCTTTCCTTCCTAAAACTCGAGAGAAGCCCCCCCAAATTGAGCCTCGCACTCTCTATTTATAGAGGAAAAACTCAAGTTTGTTTTTGCAAGTGAGATATTCACTCAACCACTCAACAAAAAAAATGATTCCAAAATCACACAACCGCTAACAATTGCATTTTGAAATGAGGAGATACGTTTAACAAGAAAAAATACTTCATTATTCAAAATTTTTCAAAATCTCTATCCATAACCAAATGCTTCATTATTCAATTTTTTTCAAAATCTCCCTCCAAATGTTTTATTTTAGATGTTATTTATTTTCCTCTATTTTTATTTTCTAAAACATAATTTTAATCCTAAATTAAGTGTCAACAGACATGCTCGCTGATTCTTCGAGCTTCATCTTTTGAACTTCGGGCCTCGGGTTCCCCACCGCTTTCAACTAGGGGCTTGAAAATGGTTATACAATAACCAGTGAGATAACGTCTTAGCAAATTCTACCCCCTAATACTCGATTATGAAGCCAATATGCCCTAGAGGCTGCCTAAGCTCTTTCGTGGTTGGGCTTAGGTTCGCTAGCTTCAAATGGGCTGGATCAAAAACTGAAATTGTGAACTAGGCTTGCGAAGTGGGCTGCTGAAAATGGGCTTCAAGTTGCGGGCCTAAAAACACAAGCTGCTGGGCTTCGCTGGACTCAATTCTTGGGCTTAATCCATGAAATGGTTGAGCACCGAAACGGAAAGAGCTGCTTCGGGCGATGCTGCTGGCGGCAAGAAGACCTGAAGGAGCGACTGGTGAAGACCACGCGTGAAGATGAAGACACGGTCAAGGCAATTGAAGACACGTGGGGCAGCTGGATTCTTTGCCGCGTGGCGAAGAGAACCGTTTCGGTGGTTAAATCGTGGGCTGAGTGGGACAGAAAAATGAAGAGCTTCGGTGGAGAGGATTTGTGGTCAACTAAACTTGTTGGAGTTGACTGGATGCGTGGCTTCGGGGGAGAGGGGAAACAGAAGATGGTGGGAGTCACTGGCAGATTCGGAGGAGGAATTCGTGTGTGGAGATGGGTGTTGCTGGCGACAAAAGGGGATCAATTTCGGTGGTCTTTGATGCCAGTTTGTTGACTGAAGAAACTTGGCTCACGGACAAGTGGCGCGGAGAGAGGAAATGGGCAGAGATTGAGCGGTTCGCTTCTGTGATGCTGCAGACTTTGAATGAGAAAAAAGGAAGAATGAAAGCGAAGCAAAGACAGGAGCTCGAAGATGTGCAGAGGGAGGGGTGGCAGTCAAGGCGTGCGATGGAAGCTTGGACGAGAGAGAGAAGGAAAAGTAAAGGAACTTATTTCCTTAGATTAATGCTTTGTCCCCCTCAAAGCCCTCAAACTTATCCAAATTGTCCAATAATACTTTCTTGTATTATCTTCACAAATAAACCCATTTTGATGCCCTTTTCCTAATTCCAAATTCACTCATTTTGATCTTCAATTTCTTCAACAAATTCCCAAATTTGATGTCCCATTTTCATTGAAGAAAAATCCCACACATTTCCACAAATTTCCATCATCCAGTAGCTCAATTTGGAAGTCCAAATTTCCTTTAATTTGGCCCGTTCGAATTTCCGTTAATTTCCGAATAGTCCAAAACTATTTTCCGTAAAATTCCCGGAATCTCTGAAAATTCTTCGGAGGATGAGTCGACGTTCCTAAAATGGATCGTGACACGACAGAACTTTCAATTTCTGAAATCGGGTTCAAATTCGCGGTTGATTTCAATCTGGCGCGACTTTAGCGTGACTTAGCCTACCGAGTAGCTTTTAGGAATTTTTGGTGCAATTGACCCATGATCGATTTATCTCGAGTCTCAATGTACATCTTCGACACGTTGGTGACTCTCGGTTGTCGTGAAAATCTCAAGGTTTCAATTACAGACGCAGGATACCCAAAATGACAGAAAATCAATTTAGTGTCAATCGATGAGAATTTTGCAATCAGGTGGCATCACTCATACTTTGATCATATATCTCAGTTGAATTGACCTATCTTTGATCTCTGGTGGATTTTGACAATGCCATAATGACCTTTGCTGATCAACACGGTGTTGACACCTAAATTTTGGCAATTCTGTTAGTCATTTATCGCATTAAAAAACTAGGGATTAATTTTAACCCCTAAAAATATATATATATATATATATATATATTAGTTAATTAATTAATTGCATAGCATATAATTTTAGGTGCATTTATTTTAATTTGCATTTACATTGGGTTGGTGACAGATGGGTTTGATTTGATAGTTCTGAGCTTTGAGTTGGCAGGCCGGGCTAGGCCCATGAAAGGAGCAAATTAGCCTAAGCATGTTATTTTTTTAATTATCTTGTGAGAAATTGAGATTTGATGCGATATTACGGTGGATTTTTGAAATTTAAGAAAATTGCATTGCAATCTTATCTTTAGCAATAGGCAGTAAAATCATTAAAGGATATTCGGGATATAAGGAAAATAAAAGGATTTTTGTGATTGTAGGGGTTATAAGCAATCTTCGTATGAGATGAAATATTCACAAAAAATTGCATTTGTTTTCCCTATATAAGGAGTGCACGGAGGTTAATGGAAAGGGGGGCTTTTCTAGGGTTTCTTTTGGTCGACGAAAAAAAAAAAGGAAAAAAAGTGAAGGAAAGTGAAAAGGGAAACGTAAAAGCAGAAGCAGCAGAGGGGAGGAAGTGATTGGACATTTACTATTCATCGTTTTCCCCACATTTGCTGCCCCACATCCTCTACCCCGATTGCCGAGCTTCTCTTTACCCACACTGTGCTTGCACCGCTGGTCTCCACCAGCCATCGTTGTGTCGACCCACGACAACCTAGGCGCTGACCAATAGCTCGTTGCGCCCACCGTCGGTCCCTGCTCTGCCACCACCGCTCCAAGGCGCTGCTCATCTTCTGTCTCGAGATCTGCGATGCGCGTCGCTACTGCTCTCGGCCGCCACCATTTCGGGCCTGCCTCTACTTCGCCTCTGGTCCGATGTTCTTGCTGTGATCTCGCCAACAGCCAAGACACCTGATGCCGTTGCCTCGGAAACCAGCGATCGACATCCCTGCTCAACCCAACGCCTTGTTGCTCGGAGCTGAAGCTCTGCAACCTTCCTCCACCCAACCTCACCGTCGCTGTTTGCTAGTCGTGCCAGACGTCGTACTGCCATCGGTCCCCTCGCCAGAGCTCCAACGCCGGCTACCCTCCGTCCGGCGCCGACCACCGCTGCTTCTTACTTTATTTTATTTATCATTGGATTTTTGAATATTGAGAGGTGATTTTCAGTTTATGGATATTGTAGACATTAACCTCAAGGGTTTTACCCAAAATCATTGTAATTATTAATTTGATCCGTAAGATGTCAGATCATTTTTTTAATTATATTAATTTTTGGGATTTGTTGATAGTATTTTAATTGTTAAGTCATTATAATTATTAATTTGATCCGTAAGATTTCGGATCGGATTTTTAATTATTTTGAACTCTATGTTGTGATGTTTAGGGTTAGAGTAATTGTTAATTTAATCTGTGAGACAACAGGTTATTTTTTCGATTACTTTAATCCTTTATTTGTTGAATATCTTGATTGTTTAGATTTAATGTTTATTTAATAATTACTTGTCTTGGAAAAACACTAAAAAAAAAAAAAAAAATCAAAAATCAAAATCTTGCATCAAAGCATGTAGGTTTAATTTGTAGGATTAGTAAATTAGAAATTTGTTTTAGGATTACATTTTTAGAATTGCACTTTTCGATATTTTTTGCAATAAATTAGGATTGATTTTTTATAGACAGACTTTTAAATAATGCTTGCACATCTTGATAATCTCATTTTTTCTAAAAAATAGTTTTGTAAGATAGGATAGGGTTTAAGTCAAATTAATCCCTAAAATAGATTAGAAAATTACTCATTTTAGATAGTTTAATTAGTGTTTTTATTAATTCCGAATTTCAATAAAAAATATAAAAATATTAGGTGCATGTCAATTAGTTTGCAGGTTAGGTTCATTTTAATTAGAATTTGCTTGTTAATAAAGTTAGATCATGAAGTTAAAATGCACATTTCGATTTCAAGATAAAATAAAACCCAAAAAATGCTTTGTGTGTTTATTTCTTTTAATGGAAGTCTTTTGATTGTTTAATAGTGACTGAGCATTCGTGTGATCACCCTTTTGTATGACTAGGCTTAGTAATCCATTAGCCAAATCCTAGGTGGTTCACTCGAAAATTTGGTCATGACACACGGTCGAGTAGTCGATTCCTACTCAAATTCTCAAGTCTATTGCATTAAAATCCCTTAACGGCTTCCCCAGATAGTCTAGTTATCTCTTGAGTGATCAGCTTAGAGAGTAGCACTATAAACGCGTCGATGAAAGGCTTGATTTATTCAATTGAAAACAGTACTAGAAATTCAGGATGTTACAATGAGACTAACTCAAACCCTCCCCATGGTTGAAGGTTGAAGAAGAGAAGGATAAGGGGAGTGAGGAGAAGACTTTTCGACTTTTTGGAGAGTTTTTAGTGTAACAATGAAGTGGTTGATTGGATAGGATTCACTTTGAAATGATTTGAAGTCTTTTTGGTCACAACTCTGAATTCCCAAATCATTCCTTGATCTTAGAAAATCTCGATTCGTCTATGGTGAATGCTTGAGTTGTACAGTAAACGTGTAGGATAATGGATAATTGTCAAAAAAGTAATAAATCTATTACACTTTTACTAATACACTTATAAACCTTTCAATTGTGCTAAATAAGTTATAAATCATTTTCATATTTTGCTAATTATGTCCATTTGGCAAGCTTTGGCCAAAATCACTAACATGGACATGAAATCCTACGTTGCACTACCAATGGTGAAGCGGACAATTTTTAATAATATTTTAATATGTTTTCAATTTTTTAAATTTTCTTCTATTTTCATTCTTTACTTTTCTTTTTCATTCTTTTTTTCCCTCTACTTGACATTGTTAGGCCTTGTTAATGGTAGTGGAGATCGCCGGTCTCAAGCGAGAGCCAATCCTTCTAGCCCCTAGCAAGGGTTGCCCTCATCTAGTCCGATGAGGGTGTCCCTCACTCGAGGCCGGTGAGGAGAGCCCTAGCCTAAGGATAGCAACCTTCACCAACCATCAATGAGGCCCAATGATAGATGATGGAGGGGAAAAGGGAGAAAGAAAAAGGAAAAAGAAAAAAAGAAGAGAACAAGAAAAAAAAGAGTAAAGAAGGAAAATATAAGAGAAGAAAATTAAAAAATAATAAAAAATTGAAAAATATTAAATATAAAAAAATCATCAACATTGGCACCGCTCGCGCCACGTAGGATAACTGACGTCCATGTTAGCAATTTTTGGCCGAAATTGACCGCATAAACTCAATTAGAAAAATGTGAAAAAGTTTAGGACTGATTGGCAAAAATGTTATAGGTTTAGGATATTTTAGACATTTTTCCTAAAATAACTTTGGCTTAATCCAACTTACATTGATTTTTGTTGCGGTGACAAGTTCACTCAAAATGAATAGTAATTATGAGTGAAGCTGGATATTTCAATTATCAGTGTGGAACTCCTAGGGCAATGCTACACATTGATTGCCGCTTCTTGGCCTTTTCGATCATGAAAAACAAATGAAAGAACAACAATTGACTTTTAAAAAAAGGTTATTATCCTCTTCATCTAGGTTTTGTTTATTTAATAGAGAATATCTCGTAAAAATATTTTTCTCACTCTCCAGTATATGAATCGGTAAAAATACAATAAAATGAGTCAATGGAAAATCTTTTAGTAATAAAAAACAATTATGCTTAAATTCAGATTAGTGATTTTATTTTTTTAAAATTAGAAATTACTTTTCAAAATACGAGATATATCTACACTTGGGCACGGGACCCTTAATGCCCATGTCTAGATCCTCAGAGGCTGGGCTTGGATCCATAAAGGCAAGCTCGAGACCCTTGTAGCCATGTCCAATCCACAAAGATTGGGCTTAAATCTCTCAAGGTTGGGCCCAGGATCCTAGAGCCAATGCCTAATTTTGCGACAACCATGTCGAGGTACTTGAATCTTATGCCCAAGTCACCGGCACCCATTCTCGGGTTGGGTGGCCCCAAGAAATATTAGAGTGTGACATCTTGATTTTCCAATTCTGTTTTCAATTGAATAAGTCGGGCATTTCATCTTTGCGTCTATAGCTCTCTTCTCTGAGTTGGCCACTCACGAGATAATTAGTCTATCAGGTGAAGCCGTTAAGGAATCTAAACGCAATAGACTTGAGAATTCAACCAGGAACCGACTGCTCGACCGTGCTAATTTGCAAGGGTCATTACGGCACAGATCGATTAGAGACTGGAGATAGGTCGATTCAACAGAACCATGTGATTAAATGTGGGTGATTCCACTTAATTGCAAAATTCTAATCGATCGGCACTAGACTAATTTCTCTGTCGTTTTGGTACCTGTGTCCGTATTTGAAACCTTGAGATTTCTATGACAACTGAGAGTTATCAATGTGTCGAAGATGCACTTTGTGACTTGAAATTAATCAACCATAGGTCAATTGCACGGAAAATTCCTAAAAGCTACCCGGCAGATTAGACGTGCTAAAGTCGCGCTAGATTGAAATCAATCGAGAAATTGAACTCGATTTCAGAAATTGAAGGTTCTGTCATGTCACAGTTCATTTTAGGAACATTGACTCATCCTCAGAAGATTTTCCTACAAACCGAGATTTTTGGTAGAAAAGCAAAGTAAGACCGTTTTTGTTCGAGATAATCAGAGGATCGCTTTTGATCGCATCTTTGGCCATTAAGTTGGATCAATTAACGGGGAAAAGTCATGAGATGGACGAGGTCACTTTGATGGATTTAATTGGGCTTCAATTGGATTTGTTTAGTTAAGAATTAAATGAAATTGAAAGAATTGATGTACAAATAAGTGAAATTCGTATGCCATGGTGGACTAAGCAAAATGGACCCATTAGAAGCTTGTCTTGGAAGCTTGGAGGTGAGTGGAAGGTGCATCACATGAGGTCATGGTGGGCCATGTTTGTGGGGCCAAAGAGAGTGAGAAAGAGAGAGAGAGAGTGAGAGAAACCGGTTTTTCTTCCTCCCCTTCTCTCCCGTCGACGCTCTCTCTTTCATTTCCGTCTTCTTCTTCTTCGGACGCCAGCAACAGTGGAGATCGACCAGCAATCCCCCGAGGAGCCCTATCATCGCACGCCTGCAAGTCACCGGAGCTGCCCGCATGCATCCGAGCCTGTTGCCGTGCATTCTCATTGTTCCGCGGTCCCAGCTCCCTATTATGAGCTGCTCGAGATGCGTCCCAGCCCCGTCGAGCTCCCTCCATCTCCGTCCAGCTGTCCCCCGACCCCGCTTGGATCGCTGTCGCCGTTGCCTTGCTACTGCTCCACCCATCTTCGCCTCCATCTTGTCGATTCCTCTGTTCTAGTAGCCATTCTAAGACAGATGCTTATTTTGTGTGTGACCATCAGGGTTACCTGGCCAGAAATGGTCTTAGAAAGCCAATGGGACAGATCGAAAGGAGTGCGCCATAGATCGCATCGTGGGGTTTTTAGAACAGGCCTTCAGTATAAGAAAGAGTGCATGCTGTTACTTGATAGTAGGCAGGGGACTCACTGATTGTGTGCCAAGTTTGAGAAAAAAAGTGTGAGTTAGCCCGGTGACCAAGTACAACGGGAACATGCTTTGAATGTGGCCAGCATGGCCATCGGGATAGGAACTGTCCGCGTAAGTTCAAGAGAACTCGAGCATCTCTACCGTCGACATGACGCCTTTAGGATGGTGAAAGGAATAGGAATGGATTGACCATGCATTGAGCAAAGAAAGAATGTTTTTGAGGAGTTATTATCGGAGTAGCACAATAGGATTTTGAGTGAAGGTTGTGGAGTTTCCATTGTTGTAATAAACTAATAGGAAGATGAATCTCTGACTATAGTTGAACCTGAGGGGTTTGCTTATACATGACCTAGAAGTCATTTATAAAAGGTTTGGCTCAAGGAGCTTTTCGCTGTTATGAATCGTGGTAGTGATGTAATTCAGTTTGTTCATTTAGCGTACGCAAGTTTTGAATTATTGAAAGTTAGAAAGGACCTTCGATCCCTGTTATTCGTCATTAAAGACGACCTGGTTCTGGTGATAGGTTGCCAAATCTATATGGCAACTATAGTGGATGCAACAATTGAGGGACCAAGTAAGGAGCACATAGCCATGGTACATCAGTTGTCTGAGGTGTTTCCGGAAGAACTGCCAGGTTGCTGTTAGAAAGTGAAATAAAGTTCGTGATTGAATTAGCAATCGGATCAAAGCCCGTCTCTAAGGCTCCTTACCGAATGGCTTTATCTAGGTTGAAAGAACTGAAGGTGGAGATGTAGGAATTGTTAGATAAGGGATTCTTACGTTCTAGTGCATCACCTTGGGGAGCGCCATTTCTGTTCGTGAAGAAGAAAGATGGTTCGTAGCATTTGTGCATCAATATTTTCTAAGATTGACTTGAGGACAGGGTATCATCAGTTGAGAATCAGGAAGAAAGACATTCTGAAGTTGGCATTGCGTACGTGATACGATAATTGTGAGTTCACTGTATTATCGTTCGGTTTGACGAACCCTCAAGCTGTTTGTATGGATCTGATGAACAGAGTGTTCAAGGGGTACTTGGATCAGTTTGTGACCGTGTTCATTGAAGTTATCTTGGTGTGTTCAAAGAGTGCTAAGGAGCTCGAGAGACATTTGAGGATGGTACTGCAGACCTTGAGGACTCTAGGATTTTATGATAAGCTTAGTAGATGCGAGTTTTGGATGACTCGTGTTGCGTTCCTAAGTCATATGATTTTAGGAGGAGGAATCTCCATAGACCCCGTCCAAGATTGAAGCAGTGAACAGTTGGCCAAGATTGACTATAGTGACAGAGATAAGAAGTTTTTTGGGTTTTGCAAAGTATTACAGAAGGTTTGTGGAAGAGTTTTCAGCCTTAGCTTCGCCATTGACTCGACTATTGAAGAAAGAAGAGAAGTTCATGTGGACAGACAAGTGCGAGCGTAGTTTCCAAGAGCTTAAGCAGAAGCTTACTATTGCACCTGTGCTGACCATACCATCTGGTCCTGGAGGTCACGAGATCTATAGTGATGCGTCGTTTAGAGGACTGGGTTGCATGCTAATGCAGCATGGCAAGGTTGTTGCATACTTGTCTCGTCAGTTGAGACCTCATGAACAGAATTACGGACGCATGACTTAGAACTTGCAGTGATAATGTTCAGTCTAAAGATTTAGAGATATTGTTGGTGTGAAGAAAGACTCCAGATCTTCGCTGACCATTAAAGTCTCAAAGTATTTATTCTCTCAGAAAGAATTGAATATGAGATAGCATTGTGAACCAGATCTTTTGAAGGACTAGGATGGTGGTATCTAGTATCACCCTGGAAGGATGAAAGAAGTCACTGATGTGTTGAGTTGAGAGTCTTTATTTGTGCATATGCTGGTTAAAGTATGGACCTTACTTGAGAAAGTTCAAAATTTGGTTTTCAAATCTGAGGTAGGCCACCTTCAAATTTTATTGCCACCCTCAGAATTGAACCGAATATTCAGGTTAGAATCAGATGCTTCAGTGGACAGACTCAAAGATTCAAAAGATTCTGCAAGAGGATATCGAGAAGAGGAGAATTGATTTTTAGATTTCTGAGGACGATTGTGTGTACCTGAAGATATAGAGATTAAATAAGAGATCTTATTGGAAGCTCGTCGTAGCAGCTTCAGCGTTGTCCAAACAGTACGAAGGTGGGTCAGAATTTGCATCAACAGGATTGGTAGACCGGTATGAAGACAGATATCACTGACAGGTCGCAAGTGTCAGAGGTGCTATCAAGAGAAAGCACGTTTTTGCAATTCGAGAGGACCTTTGTAATCTCTCGATATCTCTGTGAGGAAGTGGGAACACGTCACAATGGATTTTTGTGACAGGTCTTTTGAGGAGTCAGTGTGTCAATAATTTCATTTCGGGTAGTACATGACAGACGGTTGATATCAGCCCATCTTGTGGCTGTGCGAAAGGATCTTGATTTGATTGAGCATGTAGAAGTGTATGCACGTCAAATAGTTCATCTGCTTAGAGTGATAGTGACTGAGTTGTATCAGATCTTGACCAGAGGTTCCTAGTTTCAACGGATCAGTCAGATGGTTCCTTTTTAGTCAGTGTAGAGCAGAGTGTATAGAGCTTCAGTTGTTGAGTTGAGATCATAAAATGAAAGGTCGCAGCCCAGAGTCAGTTCAGCAGTCAGTGGACGCAGTAGCAAATAGCAGTGATAGATTAAGGACCGCTTAGAGCCGCTGGGAAATTCACGCAGTTAAGCGTCGAGACCTTTGAAATTTCAGGTAGGGAATCATGTTTTTCCTTGGATGGGACATCTCGATTTATGAAGAAAGGAGAGCCAGAACTGTTTAAACAGTGGTGTATTTCGAGGTCTGGGAACAAATAAGGATTTTGACCTTAAATGGAAAAAGAAAGCAGTTTGGAGCACCGTCTGTGCCTCTAGCCAAGTGGTACTCGGGATGAAGCCGTATGTCCAAAATCAGGGGTTCGAATCCCTGAAGCGGCAATTAACCGCTTAGTGGAAAGAAAAAGAAAAAAAGAACCAAACTTTTTGTAGCTTTCATTTATGTAAATTTGGACAAGTGCTTAGCTTTTTGGAATCAAGAATTACTCTGGACATTGGAAATGTTTTGGCAGCACCCACAGTGTTGGATAGCATTACGAGGCGGAATGAAGGATTTGGGAAAGTGAATAATTGATGAGACGACAATACCCCACCATATTAAAGAAAAAATTTTAATGGTTTAAATTTCGATGACGAAATTTTTATAAGAGGGGAAGAGTTGTGACATCCTGATTTTCCAATTCTGTTTTCAATTGAATAAGTCGGGCATTTCATCTTTGCGTCTATAGCTCTCTTCTTTGAGTTGGCCACTCACGGGATAACTAGTCTATTAGGTGAAGTCGTTAAGGAATCTAAACGCAATAGACTTTAGAATTCGATCAGGAACCAACTACTCGACCGTGCTAATCTGCAAGGGTCATTACGACATAGATCGATTAGAGATTGGAGAGAGGTCGATTAGATAGAATCATGTGATTAAATGTGGGTGATTCCATTTAATTGCAAAATTTTGATCAATCGGCACTAGACCGATTTCTCTATCGTTTTGGTACCCTATGTCCGTATTTGAAACCTCGAGATTTCCACAACAACCGAGAGTCGCCGATGTGTTGAAGATACACTTTGTGGCTTGAAATTAATCAACCACAGGTCAATTGCACGGAAGATTCCTAAAAGCTACCCAGTAGATTAGGACGCGCTAAAGTCGCGCCAGATTGAAATCAACCGAGAAATTGAACTTGATTTAGAAATTGAAGGTTTTGTCATGTCACAGTTCATTTTAGGAATATCTACTCATCCTCAGAAGATTTTCCTACAAACCGAGATTTTTGGCAGAAAGCAAAGTAAGGCCGTTTTTGTTCGAGATAATCAGAGGACCGCTTTTGATCGCATCTTTGGCCGTTAAGTTGGATCAATTAACGGGGAAAAGTCATGAGATGGACGAGGTCACTTTGATGGATTTAATTGGGCTTCAATTGGATTCTTTTAGTTGAGAATTAAATGAAATTGAAAGAATTGATGTACAAATAAGTGAAATTCGTATGCCATGGTGGACTAAGCAAAATGGACCCATTAGAAGCTTGTCTTGGAAGCTTGGAAGTGAGTGGAAGGTGCATCACATGAGGTCATGGTGAGCCATGTTTGTGGGGCCAAAGAGAGAGAGAGAGAGAGAGAGAGAGAGAAACCGGTTTTTCTTCCTCCCCTTCTCTCTTATTGACGCTCTCTCCTCCATCTCCTTCTTCTTCTTCTTTAGATGCCAACAACAGCGGAGATCAACCAGCAATCCACCGAGGAGCCCCGTCATCGCACGCCTGCAAGCCACCGAAGCTGCTCACGCACACTCGAGCCTGTCGCCGTGCGTTCTCGCTGTTCCATGGTCCCAGCTCCCTATTATGAGTTGCTTGAGACGCGTCCCAACCTCGCCGAGCTCCCTCCGTCTCCATCCAGCCGTCCCCCGACCCCGCTTGGATCGCCGTTGCCGTCGCCTTGCCGCTACTCCACCTATCTCCACCTCCATCTCGCCGGCTCCTCTGTTCCAGCAACCATTCCGGTCAGCCGGAGCGTCCAGCCCACCTCCGGTCACCGTGTGACCCCGCTGTTGGCCGCATAGCACCGTTGCAGTTCCTCCGCCCATTCTCGACCCCAACCAGCCCCGGATCTACTCCTTCTTGGCCCTAAACTGCAGCCGGTTTTATGGGTATGGCAGCGGCCATTTGGCCCATTTTGGCCGTCTTCCCGACCCCGGAAGCTAGGCCCGCCTTTGAGACTATTGACCCTCGCGTCGTCCCTGTCGTTTTGAGCCGTTCGGCTCGTTAATCGGGTGAGTTTATCATCTAATCCTTGCTTAGTAAGTTAATTATGCTTAAGGGGTGTTTAGATTAGTCTAATTAGGTTTATGTGGTTAAATTAGATTATTTTAATGTAAATTAGATTAGTTGTATGATTAGTTTAATGGATGTTTAATTAGGGCTAATTGTATGTTTAAATTAGTGTAATATAGTTTAAGCCCTAATTAATTATTTTTAATTAATTAATTATTTCGAAGTTTTAAATAGTATTTTATTAGATTATATTATTAGAATATAATATATAATTATTTAATTTTCGGAATTAAATTTAATTATTTAATAATTTCGAAAATTTTGCCGGGATGGCCGGTCTTTAGAATTTTGCGTTGATTGTAGTAGTGTGGTCAGTTTGTGCCAATTGTATGTTTAATTGAGAAATCGTGCAATTTAATGATTATGGTTAATTATTCCAAAAGTGTGGAATTGTGTGAAATTGGAGAAGTGTTGGTATTTAACTTGAAAATACCCGGTGTCGGCTTTTGGCACCGTAATTGGTTGGTAGGTCTAGTTTGTATTGAATGATTGAATGGATGTAGGGATTTATCCTGTTGATGTTTAGTGTCGATATTCGATTGGAATTTGATCATGAAAGGTTGTGAGTGGATCTAGAAAATTGTCGATGTTCGACTGTGCCTTGTGGACCTTGATATACCACCGAATTAGGAATTGGTCGTGTCCATTGGAGCCGTGATTTGCCACCTATTAAAGGTTGCGCCCGTTGGGCCATGATTACCACCTAATAGAGGTCGTGCCTTTTATGGTCGTGATCTGCCTCCTATTAAGGTTGCGCCCGTTGGGCCGTGATTACCACCTAATAGAGGTCATTACTTTTATGGTTGTGATCTGCCACCTATTAAAGGTTGCGCCCATTGGGTCGTGATTACCACCTAAAGATAGATCGTGTCCTTTGAACTGTGGTTTTGAGTGAGTGGATTGATGGTTTGGTTATATTGATCGTGTGGATCGATTTGATTTATTTTTGAAATGTACTAACGTGCAGGAAGGGACTGAGGCAAGGTAAGTCTTCCATCTTCCTTGTGTGGCTAGAGCGCCCTGAGGCGTATTTTCTTCCTAATCAGGTCTTAGAGGGTAGGACTCGCTGAGACATTGTCTCACCCCGTTGTGGGCTCAACATTTTTAGGTCCTTAGATGGCGGTCGTGGAGGACTCGAAGCCATGGACATTTGTGGAGGTGGAGACCAAAGAATCGGCGAACGTGTTTGACTAGTTGGTCTTAGGACAGTTCCCTTTTTGTTGAGCCTGTCTATTTGGTAGTCAATCCAGTGTTGTATATAAACCTATGTGTTTATAAGAAAGCTTGTTTGGTTGTGATTGATTGCATGCTTTTCTATCCCAAGTTAATGTTGTCAGGGGATTTATTTCGCTTCTGCATGTTTAATAAAAAGAATGGGTCGGCGATGTGTCCTAGGAAGTCGCATATTTCTATCGACCGAAGTAGGATGTGCGCGTGCTCGGAGGATCGGGGCGTGACATAGAGCCTGCGACTATGACCCTAGTGGTTGGGTATTTGTTATATTACATTAATAATGCATGCCTCTTTAGGAAATGAGTTAAATCTTCTTTTCTAAGAGATCGGAAAATAATTTCCAATTCATTTTTAGATTTGAGCCAAACACTAGAAAACATTGTAATTTTTCTAGAAAATGATTTGTTGGAATATATTTTTTTGAGAGATGTGAAATTTTCTGTAAAATAAATGCAACCTTAGATGATAAATTGACATATTTAGTTCACCCATTTAAATGGACGACACATCAACCACATAAAAACAAATGTTGAGATTTTTTTATATTATCTTTTTATTTTATTTTATTTTATTCTTTTCCCTTCTCCTTCCTTCCTTCCTCATGATTATAATTTATTAGTGAGGTTATTCGCATTTTAATTATCAAATTTACTATTGGAGGAAAGAAAGAAGCTTCACGAATATAGAACCTCACCGGCCAAAAACAAATATAACTTCCTCAATGTTCGAAGCCAAACGCCCCTTTTTCCAACTTTTCAACTCTAGAGACGCCGTAGCAATTTACGCCATTTTGTGGACCTGGATTAAGGTAATTCTTTATTGGTAAAGTTGACAATTACATGTCATGCATGATGTAGTGTGAAACGAAACATAGACTTCAAATGGGATCGAACACATACATGTTAGGCCAAGGACAAGTATAAAAGGTGTCGGGCTTGGGTCCTTTGGCTCATCCCACATCTAAACACCTGGTGTAATAGTAAAATCACGTTTGCATCCGGTTGAAAAGAAGATGTCTTCCAAGCACTTGTTGCTCTTGATCCTTAGCTTGGTGGCCCTCGCCGCCCCAGCCCTAGCTGAGTACACCATGCCACCCGAGCACGGCAAGCACAGGCCCTACCACCATGGGGCCATGCCGCCCGCTTGGGCACGGGCCGCACCACAAGCCTGGCGCCCCAAGGCCAAGGCATGAGCTTTTGGAGAAGCCGCTCCCAGGCCACCACCACCCACCAGCCAACGCCCCCTTCCCACATCACGGTCACCACTCAGCTTGTTAAAATATGTCTCAAGTTTGAGCTCAATGCAAAATTCCGAATATTTCGAATTAGATATGTTGCGGACGTTCGAAATTGAGCAAAGAAGATTGTTGAATCTGCGTTGGAGAGTTTGGCCACTAAAATAGGAAAGTCCAACTTTCACTTGGAATTGGATTTTGTTTAAAACATATAGAGATATGTTTTGGATAAAATCGTTTAATATAGGAAACATAATCCTATGAGAAGTTGGCAAAGGAATAAGGGTTTCACTTATATATATATAGACTCATGGCCATGGATGGAAGGAAGTTGATCATGAAGAATTGGTCTTAAAGAGCCGTCTCATCGTCGAGTGCTTGGGAGGGATTTTCTTTGTCGTTCTTGTCAGTGAAATACATCCAAGAAGATTTAGTGTTTAAGCCAATTTAAATCTTGTGGTAAGATTTGCATGTAATTCCTTCATGAGATTAAGAGATTATTTCTTGAGGAATTTTGGGGCTAAATACTGCGTGCGTTGTTGGGTGTAATTGGGGCTTGGGAAACACTAAGAGAGTGTTTGAGTGACTTGAGTGTGTAATCTCATTGTATTGCTTGATCTATAGTGAAATTCGTTGTTGCTCTCCTTGTGAACGTAGGTCTTTATGACTAAACCACGTAAATCTGGTGTCCAATTTATTTTCTTCTGTTGTCTATATTATTGTTTGATCGCTCGCATTTTCACAACAAGTGGTATCAGAGCCAGGCTTGGCTAAGTTGAAGCGAATCGATGGCGACAGAAGAAGTAAAAGTGAGAATTGACAGATTTGATGGGAAAGATTTTAGTTTCTAGAAGATGCAAATTAAAGATTATCTTTATCAAATGAAACTACACTTGCCCTTTTTGGGGAGAAACTAGAGTCGATGAAGCAAGCTGATTGGGATTTGCTGGATAGACGAGCTATAGGTGTTATTCGGCTAACGTTGGCTTGTAACGTCGCGTTTAATATCTTGAAGGAGAAGACCACTACTGATTTGATGCAAGCCCTTTCGGATATGTACAAGAAACCCTTTGCGATCAACAAGGTCTATTTGATGCGACGTCTATTTAATTTGAAGATGATTGAAGGTGCGTTAGTTGTAGATCATATCAATGAATTCAATATGATTGTTAGTCAATTGAGTTCAATTGAGATTGATTTTGAAGATGAGGTATGTGCTTTGATCTATTATCCTCATTGCCTGATAGTTGGAATACTACTGTTACTGCTGTTAGTAATTCCTTTGGGTCAACAAGTTTGACGTTTGATGGGGTTCGAGATTTTATTCTGAGTGAGGATATTCATAGAAGAGAATCTGGCGAATCTGTACCTACTACTTTAGTAGGTGAAAATAGAGAAAGATCTGTAACATGTGTAAGTAAGAGTAGTACTAATATGAACAGACGTAGTCAATCTAGGACTACTAATGTTGTCTATTGGAGCTGTGGCAAGAGGGGGCATCTTAGAAGGGATTGCCTTAAGTTGAAGAATGAGAAGGGTAAGGGAATTATAGTTGATTTTGTAGATAATGTTGCAGCTATAGCAAATAATTCCGATTATGTCTTGTCTGTTACTAATGATTCATCACTTGATAGATGGATTATGGATTCTGGTTGTTCTTTTCATGTCACACCAAATAGAAACTGGTTTATCACTTGTCAGTGCACGGGTAGTGGTAAAGTTCAATTAAGGAACAACGCTGAATGCGATGTTGTGGGTGTTGGTGATGTTAAAATCAGAATGCATGATGGTATCGTGAGGACATTGACTGGAGTGAGGCATGTTCCAGAATTGAAAAAGAACTTAATTTCCTTGGGTGCTCTAGATTCAGCTGGTTGCAGGTATTTTTCAAAAGGTGGAGTTCTGAAGGTTGTTCGAGGTGCCTTGGTGATAATGAAAGAAATCAAGCACGGAGGCCTGTATAAACTTCAAGGTGAGATAATGACAGATTTTGCCCCAGAGACGTCGGATGCATCTGTTCGAGAGTCTATTAACTACTCAAGGAAGACCTGGGTGTTTGTGCCAATGCACAAGTTTGATGTTAGTGTCAGGATTACACGGTTGAGAGCTTTGATCAAGATGGAGACTGGTAAGTCGATTAAGCATGTGTGGACTGATAATAGCATGGAGTTCTGCTCGGAGCTGGCAAATAAATTCTGCATGAAAGAGAGCATAGTGAAACACCGCACTAGTGCTAATAAATCACAACAATTTGCAGAATTGATGAGAAGAACATTACTAGAGACGGCCCAAAAAATTATCTCTAGTGCTGGTATTGCTAGTAGAATCCTAGCTGATGTGCTAAGTATGGTAAGCTACCTGGTGAATAGATCCCCATCAACTGCTATTGAAAGGCGGACTCTTGAAGAAGTGTGGTTAGGTAACGTTGCTAGTTATTCTATTATTAGAATGTTTAGTTGCCCGTGTTATTTTCGAGTGAGTGATGGTAAGCTTGATTGGAGAGTAAGGTGCGTATTCCATGGCTATACACAAGGTGAGTGGGGCAATCAGTTGTGGTGCCCGGATATAAATTCACCTGTTGACAGCAGAGAAATTACCCTTGACAAGTCTCTGATACTTTTGGCTAGGAGTGTTTGTGGCAGTGTTAATACGTATCTAGACGGTGTTCAGTTTGAGGTGGAGTTGCGACCAGAAACTCCTGAGGTAGCGAGTACGAGTACTAGCAAAGTAATCAACACGGATGGTGCTTGTAGCGAGGTGAAGCCCATAGAGCTAATGGTTGCCGTAATTGTTGAAATTAAGAAGGTACGTATTTGATCTCCTGAGAGATATGGATGCAACAATGGTTTTGCTTTATCTGTGGTTGAGGAGGTTGCGTCGGAAAATCCTTGTGGAGCAGTTAAAGGTGCATGTGGAGTTGGTATTCTGATGAGGTCCTCGGTTATGGCGAAGTTCAAGCGAGGCTTGGACTTGAATAATATCTGTGGCGGTTGAGACCATCGGAGGCTATGGGAAAGTAGCGGCATAATTTGATTTTTTGCGAAGCGATTGTGACTTAGCTCAAACGTCGAGCCAAGGTGGAGATTGTTAAAATATGTCTCGAGTTTGAGCTCAATGCGAAATTCCGAATATTCTGAATTGGATATGTTTCGGACGTTTGAAATTACTCTCCCCGTGAACGTAGGTCTTTACGACTGAACCACGTAAATCTGGTGTCTGATTTATTTTCTTCTTCTGTCTATATTATTGTTCAATCGCTCGCCTTTTCGCAACACAGCTCATGTGCCATTCCCGCACCATGGCCACCACCATGGAGCGCACCCGCCAATGGAGAGTGGCAAGGGCCCTCACAAGCCGCACATGCCACATGCGCCTGTTCCCGGTCATCCCTACTGAGTCTTTGAACATTTGATGGCTCATTGATATGCATATTTTTTTTTTTCGTTAGAATAAGAGCCTTTTAGATGTTATGACTCATCCATGTATTATTTGCCTACATGACTTGGCTTATTGACCAGCCATTACCATATTCTGGATTACACAGAGCTCATGCAGCTCATATCTATATAAAGTTTCTTGATTACTATCGTAATTATGCACCGGTCTTTTAATTTTTTTGTCTATGCTTTCATATCATGCACTCTCGCGCTCACATCTATACTTCCGCGGATCCTTCCTTAGGTATTTTATCCTTCATTTTTCTCAATGAAAGAAAAGGGCATGATGAAGGCCGTAGCAATATCTCGAGTTCTCAACAATGGATAAGTGTGCACAACTGAAATGGTATATCCTGTTTGGATTGCGGCTCCTACCGCAGACCATTATCTTGAGAGTAAAAAGTTCAAACGTCGGCCACTAAAATATAAGATTATTCGACGCAAAAACTGCAAATACTTTAAGAAAAGTATATCATGTTGATCATGTATCTAGAACAGCATATAAAACCATCCCAATAAAGATTTCGAATAGTCCACCGTCGACCAACGCGACTTTATTCTCTCTCTCTCTCTCTCTCTCTCTCTCTCAGAGCAGATCTCGCACGGTGGTGGTTGTCGCGTACAAAGAGACCATCTCATCGGAGTCGGACGATTGATCACAAGGGATAGTTGATTTCCACCAAACTAGATTCCACTTTTCTCTGGATTTACATTTGGAATTTAGTATTTTATGTTTAATCTCGTCCTGTCGTGAAGACAGTCGCTGAGATTAACCAATTTGTCATTGGATGGAGTAATTTAAAGAGCAAATTTTACTAATGTCGATGTCAAAGATAAGTTTAACTTTTCACTAAATGGAATGAGTAAAATAATGTCAACAAAAAATGTAAAATTATAAGCACAACCATCGGAGCCTCAGAATAAATGTGCAAAAACATGATAACATGAATTAAAGCGTCAAACAATATATGGACGGTTCCAACAATCCTCAAAATAACCAAATTGACCGCTGGTTTCCTCCTTTTATCTCTCTTTTTTTTTTTAATGTATTTTTTAAGGATTTAATACCGGTTAATGGATCCTTAGGTTGGGGCCTCTTTATTAATGTTAGATGGCCTTTTTAAATTGGCACGTAAGATTACGGTCAGGTCGAGGAATTTAGTTAGTAGGTTCAAAGCACAACATGTAATGGGATCAAATTGCTCAATTAGACATTTAGATAAAAAATAATTCTTTCTAAAAAAAAGTATTTGGTTGGGGTCTATTGGCTCCACGCAAAAATACACTGAATACCACAACTACTAAATTACACCAAACAATTGATCGGACACTATTATATCGTCCCAAACATGCGGATAATTGTAAAAAAAAAAGAGTCTTAAATCTATCTTATGAGTATTCTTATACCTTTTGACAATTTGTCAATGTAGTCCTTTCGATTAATTTTAGTTGGAAATTACTGACACAGATATCAGCTGTCCTACATGAACAGTTTTTGCAATTTTTTTTTTTTTTTTTTTGTTTGGCGAGTGCCACAGTTGAAAAAAAAAAAAAGAAAAAGGAAAATGAAAAGAAGAAAAGAAAAGAAAATTATAAAATTAATAAAAATTTTAGAAATTTTTTTAAAAAAATGTCTACATCAATGCTAATTGCTCCATATATAACAATTGACATCCACGCCAGCAATTGTAGAAGTGGCCAAAAAAATTATATTGGCAAATTGTCAAGAAATGTAAGAGTAAATTGGCCAAATTAAAATTTATTACTAAATTCATAGATTTTTTTTTTTTTATGTAATTACCCCCAAGATATAAGACCTTAGAAATCCTACCCACATCATTTTATCTTATTTTACCTGGCCAAATAATCCAAACTATACAAACTTGTCCGAGAATGATTTAACATCGGATTCAAAGAAAGACCAGTTTTGCTTCTCAAATTCTACGTCCTCTTCATGTACCCAGTTGCGTATATTAATGCCGTTATTTGTCTGGGAACTCGAACTCGACTGAATGAGGTAATTCGCTCTTTATTAGGAATGATGTCACTGCTGAAAAAGAAGAGCACGAACAAAAACTTGGCTTGAAAACCGTCCTCGCGATGGCTACTAGCGGACCAGATTTCGTCACTATAGTAATCAGAAAAGACTGTCGCATCTCAATCCGTTGCAAAACTTCCTTTAATTGTCAAACTAAACGAAGAAAAACACCAACAAACTTGTTGACTGAATTGGATAAGATTTACTCTCTAATGATTTGGAATATTTTGGTCACAAATTTGAATTCCCAATCATTCCTTGGTCTTAGAAAATCTCGATTCATCTGTGGTGGATGCTCGAGTTGTGCATTAGGAATTGGATAACTTTGGCTTAATCCAACTTATATTGAGTGCTGCGGTGGTAACAAGTTTCACTCACGTTGGTTGTCTCTTCCCAACCTTTTCAATTATGAAAAAGACAAACTAATGGAAGAACAACAATGTTAGGAATATAGATGTATAATCTCATTGGCTTAAAAAAAGAGTCAATATCCTTTTACGTTAAAAAATATTTTTCACATTTTTAGGCATTTGGACCACTTAAGAAAATGAATTAATAGAACATTTTTTTCATAATCAATGAAAAATTTATGCTTAAATTGAGAAAAATAATTATTTGTTAAAAAATTAGAAACATTTTCCAAAATACGGTATATCTTTGTACTTAGCACAGGAACCTTCACACCGTGATAGGATCCTCAGCCGTCAAGCTCAAGTCCCATTGGTTGAACCCTGGGTCACATGAGTTGAGCCTGGGTCCATAGAGGTGGGCTTGGGACCCTGGGAGCCATGTCTAGGTCCACAAAAGTTGGGCCCAAGTCTCTCAAGGTTAAGCCTAAGACCTAGGTGTCCATGCCTAATTCCTCAACAACCATACTTGGGTAATTAGATCCCCCGGCCAAGTCACTAGCACTTGTGCTTAGGTTGGGTAGGCCCACGAAACCTAAGTTTTTGGAAAGAAGTACACTAGAAATGCCTTAACTTGTGTATGACGCTCACTTTAGTGTCACAACTTTTCGTCAACTTATTTAAGAGCCACGTTTAAAGAAAAACGATCACTTAAGTACCAACTTCAATCTAAGTCACCACAAATCTAACGTGGCAATATTTTAATAATTTTTCAATCCTATGTGGCTTGCCGGCATACAGAGTTGAGATATAATCTCTAAACGAAGTTGTGTAGTAAGTTAAAAAAGTGATCACTTTAGTGTCGGTGTTGAAAAAGAAACATGATCACTTCAATGCTAATTGTTGTTAAAAGTGATCACTTTACTACCAATCTTAATTAAAAAGTGATCACTTCAGTGCTAAAAAACTCCTAAATGACGTCATATAGCAATTTAAGAAGTGATCACTTCGGTGTCAATCATTGTAAAAAAAAAAAACATGATTACTTCAGTGCCAATCGTTGTTAAAAAGTGATCACTTCAGTATTAATCTTAATGAAAAAAAGTGATCACTTCAGCGCCAATCTTAATAAAAAATTGATCACTTAAGTGCCAAAAAATGCAATGTCATATAACATTTCAAATTATAAAAGTCACGTAATTTCTCTAGTTGGAATTTTTCGCTGGAGGCACTTAAGTAATTGTTTTTCTTCGATTTTGGCACTTTAGTGAACTAGCAAAAAGTTATGGCACTAAAGTAAACGCCGTACATAAGTTAAGTCACTTCTTGTGAACTTCTCCCTTGGTTTTTGTGACTAAGACCCCAGGTAGCTG
This sequence comes from Eucalyptus microcorys, assembly GCA_014182515.1. NCBI lineage: Eukaryota > Viridiplantae > Streptophyta > Magnoliopsida > Myrtales > Myrtaceae > Eucalyptus > Eucalyptus microcorys. Next base: position 30,852,298 of record CM024569.1, read on the forward strand.
AATATTCCTTATATTACATGAATATTGCATGTTTCTTTAGGAAAAATCAAGTTTTCCCTTCTAAATAACGAAAAATAATTTCGGATTTTTCTTTTTTTTTAGATTTCAACCAAACATTAGTTCCTAGATAATGATTTCTTGGAAAACATTTTCCATGAATATCGACTTTTCCGCAAAATAAATAAAACTTAAGAGGATAAATTGATATATTTAGTTTACCCATTTACTTTGATGACACTTCCATCCACATAAAAACAAATGTTGAGATGAGTTTTCCTTTTAATCTTTTTCTTTCTTTATTTTTTTCCTTTTCCCTTCACCATTCTTCCCTCCTAAAGGAAGGTCACGTTTGATGACCAAGATAAACGCTAAACCTATCATGTGTTTGGTTGATGTATAAGAGAATATATAGCTCAAATAAAAGAAGGATAGGATGCAGATAAAAATATCCAATATGAAAGGGGGCGATAAATGTGGATGGGTTTTCTTATGTCCATGGTATAAAAAACTATTTTCTGAAAAACCATTCCCTCTCCTTCTCTGTCTCTTCTATAGCTTTGGTTCACATTGAAACTTCATGACTCCTTATAGCTCTCTAGCTCATATTGTAGATTCACCAAAGTGACAAGAGAGTTGAAATACTATGCTTTTCGAAATCGGGAAGGTATCATGTTTTCTCTTTCTCACCAGATTTGAAATTCTCTAACTAATCTATATCATCGATGTTGTTGTAGCCTGTTTAGATTTCTTCTCATAATTGGTTTTGTAGTTATGGAATGCTCCAGTGAGCTATTTGGCTATATAATGTTAAGTCTTTTAAATTGTTAATCGACAGCGTATAATTAGTTGGTGGTGGGAGTTGTTTTCTCTAGGTTGAGAGAAGTTTTGAGAGTTGACGATAATCATGGATTGATCACGTTTTTGCATTTCCGGATTCTTTAGTAGTGAATTGTAAGAGAATTTTATATTTTCTTTATGCATTTTTGAGTTCTTTATTAGTGCATCTTGAGAAAGAGTCAACAAAACTTTCCATTTGTGCATTTCTAGTGATAATCATGGATTAATTTAGTGAGAATATGTGAGATTCTTCCCATTTTCAATTCTAGGTCCATATTATTATTCGTTGGTTTGAAAATGTTATATTGTGAGCTTTCGATGATTTTGCTATTATCTCACATGTCATGCCCCGATCCTCCACGCGCGCAAACATCCCTCTGCGGTCGATAGAAATGCGACTTCCCAGGACACGTCGCCGACCCATTCAATTTTATTACGCATGCAGAAGCGAACCAAATCCCCTGACAACATTTAACTTGGGATAGAAAAGCAAGCAATCAATTACAACCAAACAAGCTTTCTTATAAACACATAGCTTTATATACAACACTGGATTGTCTACAAAATAGACAGGCTCAACAATTAGGAATTGTCCTATGACCAACTTGTCAGACACGTTCGCCGATTCTTCAGCCTCCACCTTCCGAACTCCAGGACTTTCGGTCCTCCACGACCGTCATCTAAGGACCTGAAATATTTTCCCCAAACCGGGATGAGACTACGTCTCAGCGAGTCCTACCCTCTAAAACCCAATTAGGAAGAAAATACGCCTCAGGGCGCTCTAGCCACACAAATGGGATAGAGGACTTACCTCGCCTCAGTCCTTTCCTGCACGTCAGTACAATTCATATTCAAACAATTCAATTACTCGGATCGATTCAACGATCAATCGACTCGATCGATTACATGTCATCGAAATCATCACACGGTCATTCGACTATTCATTCTCGACTCTCAATCACGGCCTTACAGGGCAAGTCTATATATAGTGGCATCACGGCCCCACTCGGCAATGTTATATGTAGTGGCATCACGGCCCCACTCGGCAATGTTTATATGTACTGGCATCACGGCCCCACTCGGCAATATCGATTCCAAATTCGGTGGTAAATTACGGCCCAACAGTGCATAGCCGTACTTCGGCAGATTTCTAGATCCATTCACAACCATTCACGATCAAATTCCAATTGAATATCGACACTAAACATCCTTGGGATAAATCCCCACATAAACATTCATTCAATCAATCGATACAAACTGGTCCTACCAACCAATTACGGTGCTATAAGCCAACACCGGGTATTTTCAAGTTAAATACCAAAACTTCTCCAATTTCACATAATTCCACACTTTTGGAATAATTAACCATAATCATCAAATTGTATAATTTCTCAATTAAACATACAATTGGCACCAACCGACCGCACCGCTGCGATCGCGCGAAATTCTAACGACCTACCATCCCGGCAAAATTTTCGAAATTATTAAATAATTAAATTTAATTCCGAAAATTAAATAATTAAATATTATATTATAATAATATAATTTAATAAAATAATATTTATAAAATTCGAAATAATTAATTAATTAAAATGATTAATTAAGGCTTAAACTATATTACACTAATTTAATCATACAATTAGCCCTAATTAAACACCCATTAAACTAATCATACAACTAATCTAATTTACATTAAAATAATCTAATCTAACCACCTAAACCTAATTAGACTAATCTAAACACCCCTTAAGCGTCATTAACTTACTAAGCAGGGATTAGAAGATAAACTCACCGGATTAACGTTCCGGCGTGTCCACGACGAAGGCGACGCCAAGGCGGGCGATAAACCTCAAGGCAGCGACATCAACCAAGGCCGGGAAGACACCTAAAACGGGCCTCGAAGTCTCCAAAACCTCGCTGGTTGCTGCTTCTGTTCCAACGACCGAACCAGAGAAGAAGAAGGGCTGAACGGCGAGGAAACGGGCCGATCGGAGCTCCGGCAAGCGGGTGGTTGGCAACCGGTGGCTCCCGGGGGTCTTGCTGGAGGTTTGGATGGGCGGAGGAAGGACCGGAATGGGAGAGAAATGGCCGAAAACGCGAAACAGTGCAGGCTGCAGGCGGACCGACGGACCGGCGACCGGTTCCTTCCCGGCGGCGCCCAGGCCGGCTGGCGGCTCCGTTCTGCGTGAAACCAGGACCATTTGGACGGTTTGGATGTGCTGAAGAGAATGGTGGGTGTTTTGTGAGCTGATTCGCAAGGGAAGACCACTTTTGACTCGATTCTTCATCGAAAGGTCAGCTGGAGCAAAAACTGGAACGAGGAGAAAACAGGGGAGGAAAACGGCCGACGATGGCCTTCCGGGCGTGCGACGATGGAAGGGCTGGTGAGCTCGGTTTCCTCTGGTTCTCTTGAGCTTTTCCTAAGCCTCAACCATGGAGAAAGCCATGAATGAAGGAAGAAGATGGTCTGCTGAAGAGGGGGCCCTTTGGTGAGTCTTCAAGCCTTCTACACTTGTCAAAGTTTCATTTGCTTTGCCCCCACATGACCTCACATGACATCAGCCCTTTCTCTCTCCTCAAGCTTCCTCTACAAGCTTGTTAATAGGTGCAATTTGTCCCTTGGCCCTTGGCATACGAATTTTGAGTATTTGTACATCAAATTCAATCAATTCTCACTCAATTCCCTCCAGTTGAAGCTTAATTAAATTAACCCATGTGTCCTCAACCTTCTTATGACTTTTCCCCATCAAATGATCCAACTTGCATCCCAAGATTCGATCAAAAACGGCCCTCTGACAATCCCGAACAAAAACGGCCTTACTTTGCTTTTCTGGCAAAAATCTTGGTTTGTAGAAAAATCTTATGGAGATGAGTCGACATTCCTAAAATGAATTGTGACTTGACAGAACTTCCAATTTCTGTAATCGGGTTCAATTTCACGGTTAATTTCAATCTGGCGCGACTTTAGCGCGTCCTAATCTACCGGGTAGCTTTTAGGAATTTTCTGTGCAATTGACTTGTGGTTGATTATTTTCAAGCCACAAAGTTCATTTTCGACATATTGGCAACTCTCGATTGTCGTAGAAATCTCAAGGTTTCAAATACGAACACAGGGTACGAAAATGACAGAGAAATCGGTTTAGTGCCGATCAACAAGAATTGTGCAATTAGGTGGAATCACCCACACTGAATTACATGGTTCTGTTGAATCGACCTATCTCCGGTCTCTAATCGGTCTGTGCTGTAATGACCCTTGCAGATTAGTACGGTCGAGCAGTCGTTTCCTGGTCGAATTCTCAAGTCTATTGCGTTTAGATTCCTTAACGGCTTCACCTGATAGACTAGTTATCTCGTGAGTGGCCAACTCAAAGAAGAGAGCTATAGGCGCGAAGATGAATGCCCAACTTATTTAATTGAAACCAGAATTGGAAAATCGGGATATCACATCACATACCAGTTTATACTTGTTTATCATGTGAAAAATTGTGTCATCAAGTTCAGATTTAAGATGTATAAAGAGATAATAAGTAGGTACTTTAACTTACTTTCCAAGTGCAGATGAAAATATATAGTGCCTTTGTCTCACTTGACCAGCTCTTTTTTTTTTTTTTTTTTTTTTTTTTTTTTTGTGAAAGGTAATAAATATCATGAGGAAAGGCCAAATGTACAACAGATCACGGCACCAAAACTTACACTCAAAATGAGAACACATTAAGAGTGGAAGGATGCCAAGATGTAAAAGCCGCTAGACCGCGGCAGCCACACTACAAAGACTCACAAAACCAAAAACTAGCACGGCATGAACAACCGGTTACTAAACAACCCCAGCAAGGGAGGAGAGACGCTCATGGCTTCAATGCAAGCAGCAGCATCCCAAGAGAACACAAGACAAGCGTCGGCGAAGCAGGGTCTATTAAGGGTCCCTAGAGAACATAATTGGGTCGATGCCCCAACTTCGTTGCAACCTTCTGTTCCTAAAGTTATCATCAACGTTCCTGAAGGTGATAGCCTTGCCTCGGACCACTTTAAAAAGATGGTTCTTCATGGCCGGGATAGTAAGTGGATGCTCCCTGAAGAGGATGCTATTCTTATTTTTCCAAATGATATGACATAGAGCACCCCCAAGGAAAAATGGCAATGCGTTTATAGAAATCCTTACCCATAAAAAAAGTGGAGGCCCAACGGAGATTCTCCCCCCAAGACCTGTTACACTAAGGCAAATTACATCTGGCAACCCAGAAGAAGGCAACTCCGGCCTTGACACAGCATCCAAAAAATAGATGGTCGATAGAATAAGACATACCCTTGCAAAAAGCACATAATCCACTCTCTATTCTCCCATGAGGACTGTATTGACAAGAAATGGAATTGGCATAAGGTATGTTATACTGTTAGATGGATTCCTTTGATACTTGAAAAAGAAAGTTATTGCATTAATTTTTTACCTAAGTTATATGTCATTTATCCTTTCTCGTTATGGATCTAGGAGATAATGATGATAAGAATGATACTTTTTTATGAACAGTGCAAAAGGGCATATTTGTCATTTACTTGGTATGCAATTTTACTAAATAATTGGAGCAAAGTGCACCATAAGTGCCAAAACTTGGTAGAGATGGACACTAAGTGCCAAAATCGGAGAAGAATAGAACACTAAAGTGTCAACGACAAAAAAATCTTGCCAAACTGCTGATGTGGCATTTTTTTTTTCAAAAAATGTCCACGTGGCACTATATGCCCCCAAATTTAATTTTTAATGTAAATTTTAATTACAATAAATTTAAAAACTATGATTTTTTTTTAAAGGAGGAGCGGCAACAAATCAACGAGGACTTCTACGGCCTTTGTCGCCGCTACCACCCCACCATCACCAGAAAAGGTCGATGACAATGGGGCAAAGGCTCATGGCCTTCCCCTAGATTTGGCTAGGGTGGACTAAGTGAGGGCTTACATGGCAATCGACTAGGGCCACCGGCCACTGACTGAGGCTCGACGACCCTGGCTAACCCTTGCCCCACCATTATCGGCCCTTTCTAGCGATGGTGGGGTATCGGCAATGGTGAGGGCTATAGAGGCCCTCGATATTTGTTGCCACTCCTCTTTTTTTTTTTTAAATTTAATTTACTTAACATATATTAAAAATCTATTTGGAGTAAAGTGACATTGTTTTGCATATTCATTACTGAGTAGACAACTCCGACGAGCCATGTACATAGACCAATTTATTTGTAAAATAATGCCACGTCAGATTTTCGGCTAACGTTGCTGAAATCGACATTTAAGTGTCACAATTTTCAAAAAAAGTTATACCTAAGTGTAACTTTTGGAATCTTTGATACTTAAGTGTCCCAATGTACTAGGTTTTGGCACTTGCGGTGCACTTTACCCCAAATAATTAACATGATAAGATTTACAAACTTTTGGCTTTATTACTGTGATTTACCAAAGAATGGGTAGGATATAGCGAAATCCCTGAATTTCATATTATATCTTATCAAACTTATCATAGATAGAAATCTAGGTGACTAAACACACCTTTAGACTCCATTCGTTTAATGGAAAATAACTTTCAGGAAAACATTTTTTGGATTTTTCGGCATTTGTTTCAAGGAAAATAAATTGCTTGGGATAAAATTTTTTTCATGAAATGAAAAAAGTCTTCTAAATTAAGGAAAAATATTTTTCACTTTTGAAAAGTAGAAAACATTTTTCTCACTTGGTTTCTTTTATCTCACCCCCTCACAAGCCCTCACTTCCTCCTCCTCCTTCTTCCTTCTTCTTATTCTTCCCTTTTTTAAATTATTATTTGCTTTTTATTTAAATTTGAATTATTTTATATTATTTTTTTTCTTTTCTTCTTTTCTTTTTCTTTCCTTTGTTTCACTGCTTCTTCTTTATTGGTTGGTCGCCGACCACGGCGACGACCGACGACTGGCAACAGGTGAGCCTCGAGCTCGCCTACGAGCACGAGGCTTGCCCACCTTTGGTAAGGCCCGAGGCTTGCAAGCTCAAGGCTTACCAGATCGACAAGTGCGAGCCCTTCCATAAGCTCAATTTCATTGATTTGGCAAGCCGACAAGCGGTGAGCCTCAAGCTTGCCTACTTCTTGCGTTGCCAGATTAACAAGTTCCGAGCTCACCGGCCTTGCCACTCGCCACATCGACGAGCCTCAAGCTTATCGACGAGCATGATTTGCGAGCGGCGAGCCTAAGCTCACCAGTGGGCAAGCACCTGTGGCGGTTGCCAACTGTTGCCGTGGCTGGCAACCGGCCAAGAAGAAGAGGAGGAAAACAAAGAAAAGAAAAAGACAAAGAAAAGGGAAAAAAAAAGGTAATTTAATAATCGATTTAAAAATAAATAAATAAATAAATTTTAAAATATGAAATAAATGAAAAAGAGTGTATGGAGGAAAATATTTTCCTTACAGAATAGTGGAAAATATTTTTCACTTCATTTTCAAGTTTTACTCGAACACTAGAAAATAATTACATTTTCCTAGAGAATGGCTTTCTGGAAAATATTTTCCATAAATGCCACATTTTTCGTGAAACGAATGGACCTTTAGTGTTCATGCTATAAGCTTGCAACCTGACTTCAAGGTGGCAACACCTCCTTCGCTACCTTTATGGTCACCATTTCTTGTTTGGAACTAGGAACCTTTGCAGCTGCCATCATCTTAGTGGTCAATTTCAACTTTAGCCAATGCACATATGGTGATTTGATGGGGAAATTGTCCAATTAGTCTTAACCATTGATACCAATTATGTCAATTTAGTCCTTAGACTTTGTGTGAAGTTCTAACATATACCTTCTGATTAATTTTCGCAAGAAATCACTGATGTGGAGGTATGCCACATAGAATGATTAGTGATGATTGAACTATCACGTTAGCGATTTTCTATGAAAATTTACCGTGAAAAAAAAAAAGAAATTTGAAATTTGGTTTAAGATTGAAAAATAGGTTTAAGATTGAAAAACTAATTTTCCTATGACTTGATTGCTTCATGTGGTGACTTGATTGACAACCCGATCTATGGGGGTGGTTACCTTGAGAGAGGCAGGCAAGTGCACGAAGGGTGATGCCAGCAATAGGGTTCTTGCACCAATTCTATAATGGCGGGTAGTGAGCGACAAAAGGTGACAATGAGCAGACACATGGGCAAAAGTGAAGGCAAAGGGGAGAGATTGGCTCAAGCATTTAAGAGTACATGTAGGTTCTGTTTGTTCCACCAAAAATAACTTCTAGGAAAATGTTTTTTGGATTTTTCATCGTTTGTTTTACGGAAAATAAACTAGTCAAGGAAAACGTTTTCAGCTATTAAAAAAAAACATGTTCAAAAGTAGCCCCACTTTTAAAGGTGATTTTTCCATGGAAGACATTTTCCATAACTTCTTCTACCTTACTTTCTTTCACCAAACACATTTTCCCCCTTATTTTCATATTTTCTTTTTCTTTTTTTATTATATATTTTTATTGATTTTTAATTTTCCCTTTTTTTCCCTTTTCTTTTTCTTCTTCCTTGGTTGGTGACTAGCCACAGGCCAACTCCAGCCTCATCTTAAGCTGGCGAGGCTTGAGCTCGCTTGATTTCGATGAGGTCAAGCCTCACCTGATATGGAGAAGTTGAGCTCATCGACCTCAGTGAGCTCAGGCTTCATTGGAATTTGCCGAGCTCAAGCCTCGCCAACTTGGGGAGATGTTGGAGCTCGCCAATGGCTGATCCCCAACTGTTGCCATAGCCAATGACTAGCCAAGGCCAAGGAAGAAGAAGAAAAATAGAAAGTAAAGAAAAAAAGAAAAGGAAAGGAAAAAATTAAACATGAAAAAATCAATTTTAAAAAATAAAATAAAAATAAAAGTATTGAAAATGAGTGCATACAAGAAAAGATTTTCCTTATGGAACGGGGGAAAATATTTTTCAATTCATTTTCAAATGAGAGAGAGAATATTGCAAATGTGTTTGCAATTGAGCCAATTAGATTGAGTCGGGCTAGAAATAAAAGTTATGATAAAGGGGCTTCAGAGTTTACAAAGTCTAAAGAAGGTTTTAGACTCCACGGCCGAATCAATGGTCTAAAGCGTGTTCAAATTTAGTAACCGAATTAATAATCATAAGTGAGTTTAGAATTAATAGCTGCGTTAATGATTTGAAGTGAGTTTAGAATTAATTGCATCATTAATGATCTGAAGTGAGTTTAAAATCAATGACTAAATTAAAGATCTGAAATGATTTCAGATTTAATGATCATATTAAGTGTTGAAATGGTTTCAGAACTTAATGGTTACATTAATAATTTGAAATAGTTTTAGAATAAATGGACAGTTTATTGATCTGAAACGGTTTTGGATTTAAATGACCAATTAATGCTCTGAAACAGATTCAGAATTAACAGTCAAATTAAATATTTGTGATAGTTACAAAGTTAATACCCAAAATAAAGACTTGTAACAGTCACAAATAAATGTCTAGAATGATGCTCTGTAATAGTTATAGAGTTAATGCTCGAATTAGTGTTTGAAATGGTATTAAAACTTACATCTATCAGGAAGTTACAGCTAAATCAATTCTAAAATGATTTAGAGTTAATCCGCCAATTTAAATGTAATCTACACTGGCTATAAAAGGTAATACAAAGAGTAGATCACCGGATAATCGATAATCGACAATCGATAATTGAGAGTGCTGATACTGATCAACAAAAGCACTCACATGAGAGCAATTGCTAGCACAATTGTAGTTGTGAGATCTGTCAATTTTTCTCTTCTGTTCAATGTGAGAATTGGTGGTGTGTCTGAACTAAAGGCCCGACACTTATGGGGCTAGATCTGAAGAATGTCAAAGCCTGCGAAGAAATCAGACGTTCTGCATTTGAAGAACGTCAGAACTAGTATTATCGGAAGGCGTCAGATGTTCGTGGTCAAGAGTCCAAGAACGTTAGAACCGGTGTTACTAGAAGGCGTTAGACATTTGCGATCAGAGTTTGAAGAATGTCGGGAATGTTAGAATGAAATTTGGAGCACGATACAAGGTTAATATGATTAGCCCATTTATCTCTTGTATGTGTTTTTGTTAAAATGCACGAAAATGCTTTGGAAACACTTGTATTAGCATTTTTACTTTTGCTGCAATGAGACTTTGATCTTAATTTACTTATGCACGTATGCTTGTTTATCGAAACAAACACCAACAGTGGTATCGAAGCTAATCCTTCGACATTTTCGTTCTTTTATTTGTTGATTGGTTCATGTTGTTTGTATGATTGGATGACTAATTCTCATTTGTGATGAGAATCTTTTAAAGTCGCTTTCAGATTTTTATTTTATGCATATTAATCAGTTAATATGCAAGGTGAGACTATTGATAATAAATAAAATATCCTTATTTTTGGTGTTAAGTTGTAATGGGTGCTTGAACTCATGGCCTAACATCGTCGTGGTTTGTTCCTATGTTTTAATGGTTGATTGGCTGATTATGTATACATTGGAGTCAGTTACTATTCAAGAACATAGGACCATTCCATTGTACATATGATGGTTTGGGGTTTAGGCCGAATGATTTCCAATAATTGTTAGGTGATGAATAATTTGTATCCAAGAGACTTGCAGGAGATGATGGGGTAAACTTAATTATGGTCATGAGGCCAATAACTGTCAGGTGAGGCTTTCATGATCTAGAGGTCGAAGTATGATTGAGACTTACATGTGATGCATTGGATATGTGATCCACTCACTAAGTTCGGAAGATACCAATAACTGTCAGGTGAGGTGGACTATGAATTGGTGGGAGACCAATCCTCATTAGTGATATTTTCCCAACGAAGATTACTGTCTTTGATCCTAAGGAGTGTGGGATCTGAAAAGAATAGTGGGATATAATATTTCATTCAAGGGCCACAATGAAATATTTGTTGAAAGTCAACAGCTAACAATTACTTTTTCTACATAGATTTTTGATACTCTGAAAAATGGTTACGACAATCCCACTTGCTTCAATTCTTGACAAGAATATTTTGATGGGACCTAACTATACCGATTGGGTGAGGAATTTGAGAATTGTTCTTAACTCCGAGAAGAACAAGTATGTGATTGATTAGAACTTGCCGAAACACTTTCTGGGTGGTACTAATGAGGAATGTGAAACTTATGAGAAGTGGCGCGAAGATGATCTAAAAGTTAGGTCATACATGCTTGCTTCTATAAACAATGAGTTTCAGAAGAAGTATGAGATCATGTAAAGTGCTTACTCAATCATCGTGCATCTGAAGGGTTTTTTCGATGAGAACGGTTGTATTTCTAGATATGAGATATCTAAGGGATTGTACCATATGAGAATGGTTGAAGGATCATCGATGAATGATCATGTTCTGAAGATGATTTGACACATTGATGACTTATCCAGGTTAAATCTTATAGTGAATAATGAATTAACTATGGATTTGATACTCCATTCTTTGCTTTATTCATTCTCTAGATTTGTCTAGAACTTCCACATGCATAAGATGGAGAAAACTTCTGCTAAATTACTTGTCATGCTGGTAGTTTATGAGAAGTAAATGAACAACACAAGGCCCACTATAATGGCTATAGTAGAGGTTTCCTCTTCAAAGAGTAAGACTACTTTGAAGAAAAGGAAATGGAAGAAGTCCATAAAGCCTGCTACACATCCAAAGCCCACAATTGAAAAAGGGGAACTGTTACTATTGTGGTGTCAAGGGACATTGGAAGAGGAACTGTAAGAAGTACCTCGTGAGCTTGAAGGTCAAGCTAAAGAACCGACTTTATGAAGGTATGGTGTTCGTGCTTATTGAAACTAACCTTACGGTTGGTTTTGAATCCAGCTTATGGGTTCTAGATTTTGCAACAACTTCACATATTTGTATGTCTTTGCAGAATTTAGAAGTAAGCAGGATGTTGAGGTAAAATGAGATAGTCTTGACATTTGCAAATTGAGCAAAAGTTGCTGCATTAGCTATAGGGACTTATTGGTTATCTTTGTCTTCAAGACATGTACTGGTTTTGAATAATTGTTTCTATTATAAGAATGCAGTCAAGAACCTCATCTCTATATCTCATTTGAGTAAAGAAAATTATGAATTTTCTTTTGCTGATGATGTGCATTCCATTTATTATGATAAAAGATGTGTTGGTTCTGGTAAGATGACCAATAATATTTATACCATTACAATTTCTAGTAGTATAATTACCAATGTCAATAAACATAATGATATAAATGCCGTGAGCAATAAATGACCTAGAGATAGACCAAATCCAAAGTATGTTTGGCATCTCCAATTAAGTCATATTTGAGAGGATATGATTGATAAGTTGAGTAAAGATAAATATATTGATCGATCAAACTTTGAACCGTACTCAACTTATGAGGCATGTCTCTTAGGAAAGATGAAAAAGGCACCCTTTATAGGATAAAGTGAGCAAGTTGCTTGACATTTTAGGATTGATACATACTGATGTATGTGGTCCACTTAATGAACTGGTTCGAGGTGGTTATTCTTACTTCATTACCTTTACTGATGATATGTCATGGTTTGGTTATTTATACTTAATGAAGTATAAATCTGAATCATTTGAAAAGTTTAAGGAATTCAAAGTTGAAGTTGAGAAACAAACATGAAAAAGTATTAAGGCTCTTCGATCTGATCCAGGAGGTGAACACCTGAGTACTGAGTTCTTGAATCTTTTGAGAGACAATAGTAATTTATTACAATGGCATCTCCAAGAACTCCTAAACACAATGGTGTGTCTAAGAGAATAAATCACACTTTAATGGATATGGTGCGATCTATGATTGGTTATACTGATTTACCCATATCCCTTTAGGGATATGCCCTTGAGATAGCCACATATTTACTTAATAGAGTTCCGAATAAGTCCGTTCCAACTACGCCTTATGAGATATGGCATAATAGGAAACCAAGTCTTATTCATATTAAGATTTGGGGTTGTCCAGTTTATGTCAAAAAGTTGAAGATCGACAAATTAGAGGCAAGATCTGAATGTGGTCGCTTCATTGGGTATCCAAAAGAAAGTCTTGGATACTATTTCTATTTTCATTTTGATCAAAGAGTTTTGGTCCACAGACATGCTTCATTTCTAGAGAATTAGATCATCCAAGAAAGTGGAGCTGGGCGGAAAATAGACTTACAAGAAGAAACCAATGGAGTAGCAAATGATCGGGTTCAAGTGCAGACCTCAGATTTAGTGAGAGGTTTTGATGCAAACTCTGATAAGGATTAGATGCCGACCTCAAATTCAGTGGGAGCTTATGATACACAACTTCTAAGGAGGGGTACAAGAATGTCTCGTCCTCTTGTTAGTTATAGACACTTGTTGAATGTACTGATCCCTTATTCATTGTGAATGAAAGTGATCAATCAAGTGATCTAAATACCTTTGAGGAAGCAATGTCTGACATTGATTCTGATAAATGGTTGGAGGCTAAGAAATTCAAAATGAATTCTATGTATTCCAACGACATTTGGACTCTAGTTGACCCGCCAAATGGTATTGTATCAATTGGCTGTAAATGGGTCTTTAAGAGGAAGATAAATGCTGATGGTCAAGTTGGCACATACAAGGCAGGGCTGGTGGTGAAAGGATATTGTCAAATAGAAGGGATTGATTATAAAGAGACTTTCTCACCCGTAGTTATGCTGAAATCTATTCGGATTATGTTGGCTGTAGCTACATACTTGGACTATGAGATATTTCAAATGGATGTCAAGACGGCTTTCCTAAATTGATTCCTTGAAGAAGACATCTACATGGAACCACCACCGGGTTTTGAGTCTGATTATGGTAATCAGAAAGGTGCAAGCTTAAGAGAGCCATATGTGGACTCAAACAAGCCGCCAAAAGTTAGAACATCCATTTTGATGAGGTGATCAAATCGTTTGGTTTAATCAAAAACCCGAATGAACCCTGTGTATACAAAAATGTCAGTAAGAGCACAATTGTGTTTCTTATTTTGTATGTGGATGACATACTATTGATTGGAAATGATATGCCTATGATATCATCGATCAAGATATTCTTGTCTTAGAAGTTCTCCATGAAAGATTTAGGAGAGGCAACCTATATTCTAGGTATCAGGATCTACAGAGACGAATAATTGGCCTCTCACAATCTACGTACATAGACAAAGTGTTGACGTGTTTCAACATGCAACATTCCGAAAGAGGATTATTGCCTTTTAGACATGGAATCCATCTTTCCAAGGATATGTGTCCAAATAATCTTGAGGAAAGAGAACATATGGAAAATATGCCTTATGCATCCGCTATTGGAAGCATAATGTACGCTATGCTATGTACAAGACCTGATATTGCGTAAGCTATAGGCAACACAAGCAGATATCGGTCTGATCCGGTGAAGAACACTAGATAGCAGTCAAGACTATCCTCAAGTTCTTGAGAAGGACTAAAATATGTTCTTGATATATGGAGTAGGAGATTTTAAAGTTAAAGCATATACAAATTTTGATGTTTAATCATATCCTAATGACTATAAGTCAACGTCTAGGTTTGTCTTTATGTTCAATGGTGGAGCAGTCTATCGAAAAATTCCAAATAGAGCATAATTGCTGATTCCACTATTGAAGCAGAGTATGTAGCTGCTTCTGAAGCAGCAAAGGAAGCGGCTTGGATGAAGAAGTTCATTTCAAAACTTGGAGTGGTTCTTTTCATTGAAGAGCCGATTGAATTGTTTTGTGATAATAATGGGGCAATAGTTCAGGCTAAGGAACCAAGGTCTCACCAAAAATCCAAGCACATTCAAGGGTGCTTGTGACATCCTGATTTTCAAGTTTTGTTTTCAATTGAATAAGTTGGGCTTTTCATCTACACGCCTATAGTTCTTTTCTCTGAGTTGGCCATTCACGAGATAACTAGTCTATCAGATGAAGCCGTTAAGGAATCTAAACGCAATAGACTTGAGAATTCGACTAGGAATCGACTGCTCGACTGTGCTAATCTGCAAGGATCATTATGGCACTGTCAAAATTGATTAAAGACCGAAGATAGCTCAATTCGACAGAGATATGTGATTAGTGTGTGGGTGATTTCACCTAATTGCAAAATTCTCGTTAAACGGCACTAGACCGATTTTTCTATCATTTATGTACCATGTGCCCGTATTTGAAAGCTCGAGATTTTCATGACAACTAAGAGTCACCAATGAGTCGAAGATGTACAATGTGTCTCGAAAATAATCAACCACGGGTCAATTGCACTAATAATTCCTAAAAGCTACTCGGTAGGCTAAGTCACGCTAAAATCGCGCTAAATTGAAATTAACCGCGAATTTGAACCCGATTTGAGAAATTAAAAGTCCTGTCATGTCACAATTCATTTTAGGAATGTCGACTCATCCTTTGAAATTTTTTCTACAAATTGGGATTTTCGGCAAAATTTTGAGTATGGCCGTTTTTGACCGGAAAAATCAAAGGATCATTTTTGGTCGTGTTTTTGGGATTCAAGTTGGTTCAATTGATGAGGAAAAATGTTGATTATGACTATGACACCTTGGTAGGATTTGTGGATATCAAATTGAATCCAATTGGAAGAGTCTCTAAGGGGAATTGAATCAATTTAAGGAGAGTTGGTCCAAAATTCGTAGCTAGGGGAGGTGTGCAACATTTGGACCCTTGGGAGGTTTGCTAAGGAAGCTTGAGGGCTGCAATATGGCTGAGGATGACAGCCAAGGGGTGGTGGGCCAAGAACTCAAGTGTTTTAGATATTTGTGTGGCCTATCCTCTTGCAATAGCCATCTTCTCCCTTTAAAACCTCCTTTCTCCATTAGTGTGAGTTTTGGAAGCTTGAGAGAACTAGAAAATCCAGTTAACAGCTCCCCCTAGCCGGTCGACCACTGCCGGAGCCGCCAAGAGCACCGTTCAGCACTGTCGCATGCCCACTCGTAAGCCGCGCGTCCCCGGGCGCGCTGTCCGTCGTCTCTACTCCCCGCTTGATGTCCTTCTCATGCTTGCTGTCTCAAGCTCGTCCAGCCGCCGTACATTGCCATTCAACCGTTTGTTGCCACCATCGTCGCCCATGCTCGCCTGTTTAGCCGTTGGTCCACCTCAGCCCACCGTTCCAGCCTTGGTTCCCTCTGGTTTGGCCTTGGACAAAATCGAACCTCCTAGCCTTGCTGAGAACTTTGTGTGGCTTTTTTGAGCCATTCCAGACCCCGTTTGGTGTCATCGCAAGGTGGTTTATTGCCCATCTCCGTGTCATCGTTGTCGTGGACTCACTAAAACGCTAAACTAAACTAGTGAGTTTAGTCACTAATCTCTACTTAGGTAGTTAATGATGCTTAAGGGTTGATTAGTTTAGGCTAATTAAGGTTTATGTGGTTAGTTAGAACGGATTAGTGATTTAATTATTTATTTTGCATGTTCGGTGGTTAGAATGGCTTAATTAGGGACTAAATAAGTTGTGTTATTTATCTAGATAGGTTTGGAAATTTTCCCGACCCATTTAGGTGGTTAATTAAGTATTTCCAGCATAAGTTTTTTTTTTTTGATAATTAATTGCATTTATTTAATTAATTTTGGTATTTATTTAATTATTTATTATTTTTCAAAATTATATCGGGATAGCCGCTGACCGGAATTTTGTGCTGATTGCAATGGTGTGCCTAATTTCTACAATTGAGTGTTAAATTGTGCAAACTAAGTGATGATTGAAATTTTGAGTACTTAATTTAAAAAAATTGGAAATTTTGATAATTATTTAGAAATTATCGTATGTCAGGTTTTGACACTTTAAATGGTTTTTAGGTACTATATTAAATAGTGAGATTTTAAAAGGAAGAGTATCAATTTTTCTGGTGTAAATTGACCGTGTACCCATGCACGATTATTTTACCATGTATTTTTAATACGAAGAAAATATGCCAAGTTTACTATTTTAATTGACGCATTTGAGTGTAATGCATGATGTCCTGGGCTGAGATTGAATGGTCGTGTGTTGGTAAAGAGAACTCGTCCCCGAAATAAGGTGGGTGGACGTGCCCTTATTTGGGATGCCCTACCAATGGATGCTGGTCGCAGTAGAGGCTGGGTCGGTGCTCCTTTATGGAATGCCGTCGATGTAGTGATGTTGCTGTGCTTGATGGGGCGAGACAACGCCTGGTTGTGCTAGAAGACCGCCGAACTTTGAGTAGGCCGTGCTTGTGTGTGGCCGTGATTCACAATTGGAACACATGTTGAGTGAAATTGATGCGCCGAATTATGGGACAAAATTGTGTGGCATGAAATGGGACGTGTCATAACTATTTTGCCCTATAATCGGGACCCCTGTGGTTGTTTGAGAGATGATTTGTGGTGTTCCAATTGTCTTAGTATGAATATTGTTTATGTTTGTGATATGAATTGTATTGACATGCAGGAAGGATCTGAGATGAGGTAAGTCTTTATGGTTGTACGTGGAGTGGTTAAGACGTTGTAGGCGTATTTCCTTCATAGTCGGAGTTTAGAAAGTGAACTTGTTGAGCCATTTTCTCACCCCTTCGTGGGCTCATTTCTTTTTAGGTCCTTAGATGGAGCAACGTCATGTACGCTATGGGGTTCCGAGGGAGGTAGACTTCCAGCGTTCCTATTTCTTAGTTTTCGGGACCAACCTGACCCGTGAGCTTGTGGAGTCCACCGTTTGGGTTGATAAAGGTCTAACCAACCTAGTACCTTGTCATTTCAAGGCGTGGTACCTTCACAAGTCCGATGGGAGTCGGGAGGGTCCTCTAGGTGGTTTCGACGGGCCTCCCATCGGGACAGGGAAATGGGAGATAAGGCACCCTCTAGATATTGACACCCTTGATGGTCCCGTGGAGGACCCGGAGCCAAGGACTAAAGAGCATGGAGTTTAGAATCTCTGTAGTCCCTTTTTGATATAGACTTCCATATATAAGTCTTTTGGTAAACTTTTGTATATGACTTAGTGTATATATAAAAGCCTGTTTAGTTATGAATTTGTTTTCCGGCTTTTCTATCCCATGCTGTTTACTATCGGGAGATTCGTCAGTTTGCTTCCGCATGCGCATTCAAATGAATGGGTCGGCGACACGTCCTAAGATGTTGCGATTTTATCGACCACTGAGGGATGGGCATGCGCTCGTGGATCGGGGCGTGACATCCCTGCCTGGAGTGGTATCAAAGTTGGTTGATAGTTGGAGTGACAAGGTGTGATTCAAGGGATAGTTAGTAGGAATGGCCTTTATTTTATGTTGGTGCATGTCAATGATAGCTAATTGGTAAATTGTTTTGTGGGGATCGCTCAGCTTCTAATTCTGTGTGGAATTGGAAAGCAGGTTTTTGTAAAGAACTTGCGTGATGAGTGATCAAGAGTAGAGGACTCCTTGAAAGAGAACCATTGGACCTACTACTTGGGGTAGGACATCGACTAGGATCAGTGCCCGAATGGGTCGTGGTAGAGTGCTAGCTCAGGCTAACGCTAGTGGAGTAGTACCACCTCCTGTCGGTGCTGGGGTAGTAGCCCCTGGTGATCCAAGGTTCAATGGGATTATGTAGGCGCTATAGACGCTTGGGAATATGGTAGGGCAGCAAGCCCAAAATCAAGCTTCCACAACCACCGCTACCACAGTCGCCACTACTGTAGCCAATGCTGCCGCTGATGCTGCTGCTACTGCCGCAGCCATTGCCGCCCCCTGCCACCGCACTTGCCAAAGTTCTACCTAGGAATGTGGTTGTAGAGAGAGAGAGAGAGGCCTATGCATAAGCTCGTTGAGCAGTTTTTGAAGTTGA
Organism: Eucalyptus microcorys; assembly: GCA_014182515.1. NCBI lineage: Eukaryota > Viridiplantae > Streptophyta > Magnoliopsida > Myrtales > Myrtaceae > Eucalyptus > Eucalyptus microcorys. The sequence goes on from CM024569.1 coordinate 30,870,909, forward strand.
ACCCGCCAAGGTTCACTGGCGCAGGAGATCTTGAGGCTGCAACACTTTGGATCTAGGACTTGGAAAAGGCCTTTGCACTGCTGAGGTGCACATAGGAGGAGAAGGTTGTCCTTGTAGCATACTAGCTGTAGGGGAATGCAAGTACTTGATGGAGAGCCACCAGAGGAGTAGTGTTTCTAGAAGGTATGGTTTCGAAGTGGAACACTTTCGTCGAAGTATTCAATGGCAAGTACTTTACTGACAGTGCTAGGGAACTGAAGATGGCAGAATTCCAGCGTCTTCGCCAAGGTCTAATGACAATAGATTAGTATGAAGCAAAGTTCGCTGAGTTATCGCAGTACGCCCCTAGACTAATTGAGGATCCGATGGATCGAGCTAGAAGGTTTAGAGATGGGCTCAGACGAAATTGAGGAGTTCACTGGTGCCATTTAATTTGAAGGACTACAACGATCTATATGAACAAGCCCAGTTGATAGAAAGAGACTAGAACAAACAAGCTGCTGCATCTAGGTTGCGGTTTGGTTAGAATAGGGATGGAAATAGGTTTGGGAAGAAACCTATGACTGGAGGAAGGTATCCTATCCTGCCTAACTCGACGGGTGGGATAGGAAAGTCAGCGCCAAGACAAAATGGCATGTGTCATTTATGCGGAAGACAATATGGGTCGGCCTCGTGCTATTTTAGGCCGGGTGCTTGTTATGAGTGTGGCTAGTAGAGTCACATAGCTAAGAACTATCCTAGAAGACCGATGGGACTATTGTAGTTACCATCTCCACCACCGATGGGTCAGAACCGAGGATTTGCGCCACAAATCGCACAGCAGGGTGGACTAATCAGACCTCTAGCTCAAGAAAGGTTGTACGTTATCACTAGAGGATAGGCTGAGGACTCGCCTGATTTGATTACATGTACTGTTTCGCTGAACGACCACACTACTTATGCTTTATTTGACCCCGGTGCAACTCATTTGTTTATAGCTGAGCAATTTGTTAAGCTGGTAGGATTGATTATTGAGTTGTTGAAGTCAGTGGTTAGCATATCTACACCATTAAAGGATAAGGTGTTAGCTATAGTGGGTTGTCCTGGTTGCAAGTTAGTGATTAGTGAGCGAGAGGGGAGGATAGATTTGATAGTCCTAGCCATTTATGATTTTGATGTGATAATTGGCATGGACTAGCTCACTAAGCAACGAGCTAAGATGGATTGCTATCATAAAGCGATTCAGTTTAACCCGTTATCGGGTGAAATTTCGAGTTTACTAGAGTCGAGGAAGACCCTCGATTTCCTTAATCTTGTCGCTTGAGGCAACCCGTTTGTTAGACGAGGGTTTAATGTTACTTAGCAACTATCATGGATACGACAGTTAAGGAGATGAAGATCGAAGACATCACTGTGGTACAAGAGTTTCCATACGTGTTTCCGAAAGAATTGCCCGGTCTGCTGCCGAAGAGAGAGATAGAGTTCATGATCGAGTTAGCACCCGGGACAAAGCAAATCTCTAAGACTCCTTACCGGATGGCGTTGTTTAAGTTGAAAGAACTGAAGGTACAGATGCAAGAGTTGTTGGATAAATGATTCATACGTCCCAGTGCATCACCTTAGGGAGCACTAGTTTTGTTCATGAACAAGAAAGATGGTTCGTTGCGCCTATGCATCGACTATCGTCATTTCAATCAAGTGACGATCAAGAACAAGTATCTACTGCCGAGGATCGATGACTTGTTTGATCAGTTGCAAGGAGCATTGATATTTTCTAAGATCGACTTAAGGACAAGATATCATCAGCTGAGGATCAGGAAGGAGGACATACCGAAGTTAGCATTTTGTACGCGATATAGCCATTATGAGTTTACGGTAATGCCATTTGGTTTGACGAACGCCTCAGCAGCTTTCATGGATTTGATGAATCGAGTGTTTAAAGAGTATCTAGATCAGTTTGTGATCATGTTCATCGATGATATCCTGGTGTATTCAAGAAGTTCAGAGGAGCACGAAAGGCATTTGAGGATGGTGCTTTAGACTCTGAGGAATCATGAGTTGTACACTAAGTTCAGTAAGTGCGAGTTTTGGTTGACTCGTGTTGCATTCCTAAGTCACAACATTTGAGGATGGTGCTTCAGATTTCTGAAGATGGAACACTAAGGTTCCAAGGAGGATTGTGTGTATTTGACAATGGAGGGCTTAAATAAGAGATCTTATCAGAAACTCATCGTAGCAGTTACAGCATTCATCTTGGCAGTACGAAAAATGTATCGGAATTTGCGTCAAAACTATTGGTGGTCCGGTATGAAGGCGGATATCTCTAAGCATGTCGTCAAGTGTTTGACGTGTTAGCAAGTGAAGGCACATCATTGTAAGCCGGGAGGACTTCTACAACCTCTCGAGATTCCCGAGTGGAAATGGGAACACATCACAATGGATTTTGTGACAAGCTTACCCAAGAGTTAGAGGGGAAATGATTCTATTTGGGTAGTGGTTAATAGACTGACGAAGTCGGCTCATTTCATTGCTATACGAAAGGACCTTGATTTGGACAGGCATGTAGAATTGTACATGCGTCAAATTGTTCATTTACATGTGCTGGTGATGATTACATTAGAGCGAGACCCGAGGTTCACAGCTGCATTTTGGACAAGTTTATAGATCGCCTTAGGAATGAAGCTGCAATACAGTACGACCTATTATCCTCAGACGGATGGTTAGTCTGAAAGAACGATTCAGACTCTCGAGGACATGTTGAGAGCATGTGTGCTAGATTTCAAGGGAAACTGAGAGGAACAGCTTCATCTTGTCGAGTTTGCCTACAATAACAACTACCAGTAAAGTATTTAGATGGCACATTTTGAAGCGTTGTATGGCAGAGTGTGCAGAATGCCAGTTTGTTGGGATGTGGTTGTAGAATGGAAAATCACAGGCTCAGAATTAGTTCAATAATTAGTGGATGCAATTGCAGTTATCAGAAACAGATTAAAGACTACTAAAAGCCGCCAGAAAAGTTATGCTGATAAGCGTTAAAGACCATTGGAATTCCAAGTTTGTGAGCATGTCTTTCTGAAGGTGTCACCAATGAGGGCTACTTCGCGCTTCGGCAAAAAGGGAAAGTTGAGTCTGAGGTACATAGGTCCCTTCGAGATTCTGGAAAGGATAAGGACTCTAGTGTATCGTCTTGCATTATCGCTAAGGTTGGTGCAAGTGCATGACATCTTTCACGTGTCGATGTTGAGGAAGTATGAGCCTAACCCGACCCACGTGCTGAATTTTGAAGAGTTAGACATGGATGATAGGGTGTCATCGTACATGGAAAGATCGGTTCAGGTTGTAGATTAGAAAGAGCAGATTTTGCACACCAAGACGATTCCATTGGTTAAAGTGGTTTGAAAACACCACAACATAGAAGGAGTAACCTGAGAAAGTGAAGATTCGATAAGACTATTGTATCCCCACCTTTTTGTTTAAATATTTATAATGGTTTAAATTTCGAGGACGAAATTTTTATAAGAGGGGAAGAGTTGTGACATCCTAATTTTCAAGTTCAATTTTCAATTGAATAAGTTGGGCTTTTCATCGATGCGCCTATAGTTCTTTTCTTTGAGTTGGCCATTCACGAGATAACTAATTTATCAGGTGAAGCCGTTAAGGAATCGAAACGCAATAGACTTAAGAATTCGACTAGGAATCAACTACTTGACCGTGCTAATCTGTAAGGGTCATTATGACACTATCAAAATTGATCAGAGATTGGAGATAGGTCGATTCGATAGAGGCATGTGATTAGTGTGTGGGTGATTCTACTTAATTACAAAATTCTCGTTGAATGATACATTAGATCGATTTTTCTATCATTTATGTATCCTGTGCCCGTATTTGAAATCTCAAAATTTTCACGACAACCGAAAGTCGTCAATGAGTCGAAAATGTACAATATGACTCGAAAATAATCAACCATGGGTCAATTGCACTAAAATTTCCTAAAAGCTACTCGGTAGATTAGGTCACGCTAAAATCGTGCTAAATTGAAAATAATTGCGAATTTGAACCCGATTTTAAAATTGAAAGTTTTGTGATGTCACGATTCATTTTAGGAACATTAACTCATCCTCTGAAGATTTTTCTGCAAACGGGATTTTCGGCAAAATTTCGAAGTATGGCCGTTTTTGACCGGAAAAATCAGAGGACCGTTTTTGGTTGCGTTTTTGGGATTCAAGTTGGTTCAGTTGATGAGGAAAAATATTGATTGTGACTATGGCACATTCGTAGGATTTGTAGACATCAAATTGAATCCAATTGGAAGAGTCTTGAAGGGGAATTTAATCAATTTGAGGAGAGTTGGTCCAAAATTCTTTGCTAGGGGAGGTGTGCAACATTTGGACCCTTGATAGGCTTGTCAAGGATGCTTGACGGCATCAATATGGCTTAGGATGACAGCCAAGGGGTAGTGGGCCAAGAACTCAAGTGTTTTAGATATTTGTGTGGCCCTACTCTTGCAACAGCCATCTTCTCCCTTTAGTAGCTCATTTTTCCATTGGTGTGAGTTTTGGAAACTTGAGAGCTCCCTCTAGCCGGTCGTCCATCGCCGGAGCCTTTATTGCACCTTATCACTCCAACTATCAACTTGGCTCTGATACCACTTAAATGGGGATGTCACGCCCCGATTATCGAGCGTGTGCCCATCCCTCGCTGGTCGATAAAATTTGTGACTTCCTAGGACGAGTTGTCGACCCTTTCATTTTATTGCATATGTGGAAGCGAATAACAAATCCCCTGACAGTAATCATCTCGAAAATAGAAAAACAAGACAATAGATTCACAAACAAAACATGCTATTATAAACCAACTAAGTTGTATACAAAAGTCTACAATTAAAAGACTTCAAAAGATTGACTCTCAAAAGAAATTGTTCTATCTAACCTACACTTCAAATCACTTCGGGTCGGCTCTAGGTCCTCCACTCTACAATCCTAAAAAGTGAGTCTATGATGAGGTGAGATATAAATCTCAGCGAGTTCATGCTCTAAACCCCGATTAAGAAGGGTAATACACCTAGAAGCGTCCAAACCACACAACCATACAATTAGAGCAGAGAACTTACCTTGCCTCAGTTCCTTCTTACACGTCAGCATAGTTCACATCACAACCATATGTATATAGCAAAGTCACACACAATTTGGAACGTCTAAATCAATCACTACTCACATGAGCAAGAATTACCAACACACGTCGGTCCATCAATTCAATCATAGGTGTCTTGATTATAGGGCCAAATCGTTATGGCATGTCCCATTCCATACCACACAATTTTTTTCCATAATTTGGTGCATCAATTTCACTCAACATGCATTCTAATTAATTATTACTACCCGCACAGGAAGTTTTACCCGACACACACCGGTCATTTATCCACTGACACACACCGGGGATGGGTTCTCTTAAGCTTTAACGTCCACCGACACACATCGGGGACGGGTTTTCTTAAGCTTTAACATCCATCGACACACACTGGGATGGGTTCTCTTAACCTTTAACGTCCACCGACACATACCGAGGATGGGTTTTCTTAATTAACACATGATCATTCAATTCTAGCCAAGGACATTGTGCTTTGCACTCACATGCCTCTATTAAGATAACGATTTTGGCCTATTTCCTTTGTATTAGAAACACTCTATGAAAATATCGTGTGTGGGTACACGGTCAAATCAAACTTGAAAAATTAATATATTCCTTTTTAAAATCACACTATTTTATATAGTATATAAAACCATTTTCGGTGTTAAAACCCAACACCCGGGATTTTTTGAATAAATATTGGAATTTCCAAAATTTTGGAATAAATTATCAAAAATCCAATCATCACTTAATTTGCAGAAATTAACCACACCATTGCAATCAGCACACAATTCCGGTCACCGGCTATCCCGGTCTAATTTCTGGAAAATAATTAATAATTAAATAATTACCGAAATTAATTAAATAAATACAAACTTAGGCTTAAAATTGCTAATCTAACCACCTATTGAACTAATTAAATTACTCTAACCATTCTAACTACAAGGCCACACAATTAACTAACTAATTGCAATTTCTAACAACCTAAATCACTAATCTAATTAACACAAATTAATTAAATAAACTAACAACTAAACTAATCACACTTGAATTAACATAATCACCTCTTAAACGTCATTAGCCTACTAAGTAGAGTTTAGTACATAAACTCACCGGTTTAATGCGAAAACCGGTTCACCGCAACGGCGGTGCAACAACGGCCGAAACCCGAACTTTCGGCGGCACCAACGGGGACTCGGACCGGGCTAAAATCGGCCCAACACAGCTCAGCAAGGCTGAGTTTCGGCCTTGGCTTCTACAGCTGAGATACGGGCTTGGTTTGGCTGCGGAATTGGGCTGAAGATGTGGGCTGCTGAGCTCAATTTACGGGCTGGGGTGAGCGGCTTCTGGCGACAGGTGAAACGGACGAAGGGGCAGCTTGATTCGGTGAAGATTTCTCGCGGACGGTTGGCCGATGTCTGGGCTGAAACGCGAGGCCGAGAGGAGCTGCTTCGGTGAAGTCAAACCGGAGCTATTTCGGTCAACGATGGGGCTTCGGGGGTTTGAAGGTTGACTCGGTGGGGGCTTCGCTGGCGTCAGGAGGGGAGCTCGATTGTTGCTGGATGTGTGGGGAATTGCGGTCAACAAACCGACTAAGGGGATGCAAAGTTGACTGGAACGTGGAATGGAGGGGAGATCGAAGGAAATGGCAGCAACGGAGAGAGGGAGTGGAGGAGAGACCGAAGATGGTGGGGCATGTGGCGTTGAGGGGGAGCGGCTGGTTCTCGGTGGAGGGCAGACGCCAAAGGAACATCAAGATGAATCTGTCACGCGGAGATGAGCTGGGATCGAAGAAGAGAAATGAAATAGAGAAGACGGGCAAATAATGGACGGTCGCTCGAAGAAGATGGAGGCCAGCTGGTTTTGTCGTGCCGAAGAAGCCTTGGAGGAAGAAGTCAATGAGAATTATCCATTCCATTTATAACTTGGTCTCCCTAAAGCCCTCATGCTTATCTCTAAAGTGCCCAATTACTTTCTAGCAAATTAAATTCATAAAATAAACCAATTTGTTGCCAAAAACCCAGCCTCCTTCCATAGCTCCGAATTTCCTCAAAATAAACTTTAATTCCTCACTAATTCTTCAATTTGAGGTCTAATTTTGTTGAAGAAAATGTCCACAAAATTTCTACAAGTCCCCTTCGCCGAATAGGTCGGTAAGGAGGCCAAAAATCTCTTCAATTTAGCCCATTCAAATTTCTGTTATTTTTTGAATCGTCCGAAATGATTTTCCTTAAAAATCCCGAACTTGATGGAATTTCTCCGAAAGACAAGATGACATCCTATAAATGAACTGTGACATGCTCGAATGTCCGATTTCCGAAACCGAATTCAATTTCGTGGTTAAAATCGACCGAACGCGATTTTAGTCCAATCCAACCAATTAGGTAGCTTTTAGGGATTTTACCGCCGTTATATCCCTTAACGGCTTCACCCAATAGATTGGTTAACTCGTGAGTGATCAGCTCAGAGAAAAAGGACCATATGCGCGCCGACGAAAAGCTCATTTCGTTTTATCGAGACGGGTCAAAAATTTAGGATGTCACAAGGATAACCTAAAAAAAGTTCTTTTTCAGTAAGGTATGATTCTACAAATAAAGTATTGTTGTAGTCGATGAAGGAAGAGATGGAGGAACCCAATTTGGAAGCGTCACTCGATTATTTAATACTAAAATACGTAGACTAAATTATAACATTAGTATAAGTTCCAATACATTCAATTGCCAATTAATAGCAAAAACAGAACAAAGATTAACCAAGCAAATCAAATAAGCAGAAGTATAATCAAGGATAAATCTCAATAAGAGAACGAAGTCCCAGGTGAGAGACAATCTCATAACCGCTAAAGCCAGCATCAGCAAACTGCTTTGCCCACTCCTTTTCATCCCTTTCCTTCGCATTGAAGGTCACCATCATCAACATATCAAAGAAGAGTTGCGTTTGGGTGGATTCGTGATCTTCTGTTTGACTGCCAACTACCATATCTATCATAATGATTTTTCCGACCTTGCCTTGACATGACACCGCTTCTCTGCATCGCTTCAGTATCTCGACGCATTTTTCGTCGCTCCAGTCGTGCAATATCCACTGTATTCGCGTGAGTTTTGGACAATCAGTTGGAGGTTAGGGTTCTTATTGGAATGGTAATGTAAAAGCAATATAACGTCCGTATAAAGAGTTTCAGTCACTTGTGTAGGTTACCAAGATTTGCACTAAAATGGAGTACTGTCACGATTCTAGTTCATGTAAGAGTTGCCCATACATAGATTCATGATATGGAAACATCTAACCAAATTTAGTTGTCTTAATCTGTAATTTTGATTAAGCAAATTCAATGGCCACTTTAATCTCAAATTTTGCATAAATATTCCGTGAAAGAAATGCACACGTGTTTGGATAACACATAACAATATAGACAATATCTAATTTACGACGACAAGATGATTGACAAGTAATCAATAAAGATTTTACTCTCTATATTTATATTCAAAGTGAATGTAAAGAAATCCAAAGTCAAGATATGTATATTGTAAAAATCAAATTATCAACCAGGGGCAACCTATATAATTAGAGATACAACATAGAGGCATAGTCCTTACCTTGAGAATGACTGCATCCGCCGGGGGTATCTCCACAAACATGTCGCCTCCGACAAACTTCAGCCTCTCACTTCCCACCAAACCGTCCACCACGTGTGGCTGATCGAACACCGTGCACTCCAAGTGCGGGAACGCCTCCGTGATGGCCTTACCCATCGTCCCGGTTCCGCCTCCAACGTCGACCACCGAGCTCAGCCCCTCGAACACTCCTCCACATGTGTCCACCACCACCCTCGCTATTAGACTCGAGTCGCTCGCCATCGCCTCGTTGAACAAGCTGCTGACCTCAGGACTGCGCCACGCCTCCCAAGCGGGCACGCCGTGTGCCATCTCGAATGCTGTTGGATGGACATCTTCTCCATCCCTCAGCCACGCGCTCAGATCCTGCCACTGGCCCTTGGGTAAAAGTCTCACCGCGAACAGCGCAAAGGGCTCTGCACTCAAGGCGTTGTCCTTTACGAGGAGTCGGGACACGCAGGTAAGCACATAACCCGTTTGGCCATCTGCTTCTTCAAGGTCCCGCAACTCGAACAAGCCGGAGTGGACGAGAATGCGCATGAGGCGATGGATGCAGTGAGCTTTGGTGGGTTGAACATGGAGCGCGGAGACGAGTTCCCGGAGGGTCATGGGTTGGCCATGGTGATGGATTACGTCGGGTATGGCTAGTTCAATGGCCCACTCTAGGCACACTGATTTGATGAAGCTATATGTGTGGTTCCATATGTGGGCTTGAGCTTGGAGGAGCTCGCTAGCGGTCGCATCCCCGTCTCCATTACCCAAATTCATGTCGCAAACACCTTCCTGTGTAGTCATCGAACCTCTCACAACGTGCATGCTTGCTACCCTTTATGTTATATATAGAAATAGACCCCGGAAACACCTTCCCGATGGAAACATACGATCTATTCAATAGCGGTCAGTCTTGTTTGAGTAGTTTTATGATGTCGTTGAATCTTTTATGGCCCACCCGCTTTCTAAGTTTTGGTGTGTCCATAGAATAATGGATAAAAGGCATTGAATATCCTTGAAATATTAAAAATATTCAATCAAATTCCTCAAATTTCTTCCCAATCTATGTGATTTATTTTATTTTTTTTTCAGGATAATCCTTCTGTTGAAAGGTAAACGAAAATGCTAACGTAGAGCTAAATTGACGTTAAATGATTACATATCATCCCTCGTGGCATCGTACATGGCATTAAAAAATCCAACAAATATTTTCCAAAATTTTGAGAATAAAATCTGAAAAAGAAGAGGAAAAAGCCAAAAAGAGATAGAGGTTTCAGCCAAAAAAAACCCGACAATTACAAGCGTGCCCAATCTAATTGAAAGTCTTATTAAGACAAATGTCATCGTATGCAAGTCTTTATAGTTTGATATGATATGGAGATGTTGATGATGCTATAATTTGAATGTTTCTTATAAACTTTGTCAAATAATTTATCTATAAATAACAAGTTAAATCTGTGATTAAATATTTTAAAATGTTCTTTTTTCTCTAAAAGTAGTTCTAAATACCTCTATATTGACCTATATTGAAAACTTGGATGTAAAATTATTGCATACGACGGACTTAATTTTAATGGGGCCATCAACACTTGTAAATGTATAAATCACAATTAATAGTTGTTTCAGATCGACATTTTCATAAAAAATTCTGATCAAGATGGGACGAAAGAAATGAACTTACAATTTGATGACTAGATTTATAACTAGATAAAGTACATGAACTAAAATGAACCATTCCCTTCTTAAAAGTATAAGGACCAAAATCGTAACTTTATGAGAAACCTGTATAGGTAAGTGCCATGTATCGATTTATCGGTGCTCACTTAGGATATCCTATCCATATGCAATGTCAAAAATCAGCAAAATCACAACCCAGAGGTACTTAGTCCTCTCCTCCATGTTTGGCTTGAAGAACTAGTTTCGAATCACTGATGCGAAAAAACAACATTAAACTGATGTTGTAAGAGTGACTTCTCGGTTCAAATCACAAGCTTGATGCATGCGAACAAAAACACTGCAATTTCAGTATTATAATTCCAGAAAGGCCATCACATTTTCTCTTCCTACCACATTTACAGCTCCAAGAGCCCAACTTGAACAAATAAGATGGAATTCCAATGTAATATAAAAGCAAAGAAAAGAAAAGAAAGGAAAAAAACAGCTCCTGACGGACAAACACCATCGGCAGATGTCTCTTGAACTATTGTTAAAGACCTTTCGGGCTTACACCAACAAAACTTTGACTTATACCAACGCAAAGGTGAGACATGTGGAAAGGCTTCGTCACATATAGTAGTCTATGAGTCCTTTTATAAATAAACTGGGCTTCTTCATCAATTTGAGATGACAGGGAGCCGCGCTTACCCATAGAAGTTCACACCTACATCTACTGGGTGCCTTTACATAATATGAAAGGAACATTTGCTTTTGATCATGTTCAAACTACAATCTACTTTTTCTTGTTCTTGGTCAAACTACAATCTCCTTAATTCAGACGTTTCTTACTTAAAAATTCATTGATGAGCAGCCGCGGCGAATGCGCTTATGGAAGTTGTGGATCTTTACAATGCAGAAAGAATCTTAGGGTGCATTTGTTTCAAGGAAAATGAATGATTTGGAAAATATTTCCTTAAAAACGATTATTTGTATCATTCACAAAAATGAATAAGTGAAAAATATTTTCATCGTTAATAAAAATATTTCTATGTAAATTATTGTCGATAATGAAAACATTTGTCATTAACTGATTATTTCATGAAACAAATAGAACCTTAACATGAAGAAAAAGCTCTAGGAAATTTCAATTAAAAACACAAGGAATGAAAACAACTAAAAAATTGAAGTAAAAGATAAGCGATGTTTTGTTAAACTCAAACGTGAAAAACGTCAGGGATGACGGGATGCTTACTTCTGTGGTTGTGAAATTTGTGTCTTCCACGCATTGGTATGCTGATGCTGAGAGGCCTGATTTGCACATGTTTATTCCCATGCAATCATCGAATCGACTTGAGGGCGAGGTTTAGAAGAGATCTGACTGTAAGAACCTAAGCTTGATGAAATTCGAGTAGTCAATAAATTTCCAGATGTATTTCCTGAAGAGTTGCCTAGTTTACCACCGGAACGAGAGATTGAGTTTGAAATTGAACTAATGCCTGGAACAGGACCAATATCGAAAGCCCCATATAAGATGGCCTTAATGGAATTGAAGGAATTGAAGGTGCAACTACAAGAGTTGCTTGATAAAGGATTCATTAGACCAAGTGCTTCTCCTTGGGGTGCACCAGTCTTGTTTGTGAAAAAGAAAGACGGGTCGATGCGTTTATGTATTGACTATAGGCAACTGAATCAAGTGACCATTAAGAATAAATATCCTTTGCCTAGAATTGATGATCTATTCAACCAACTACAAGGAAGTTCGATCTTTTCTAAGATTGACCTGATATCAAAATACCATCAGTTAAGGATAAAAGAAAGAAGACATTCCTAAGACTGCATTTAGGACTCGTTATGGACATTATGAGTTCTTAGTTATGCCTTTTGGATTGACGAATGCACCAGCCGCATTCATGGATCTAATGAATAGGGTATTTAAGCCTTATTTGGATTAGTTTGTGATTGTCTTCATTGATGATATCTTGGTATATTCTAAAGGACCTGAAGAGCACGAGCAACACTTGAGGATAGTTTTGCAAACTCTGAGAGATCATGAGTTGTATGCCAAATTCAGCAAGTGTGAAGTTTGGCTGAATCGGATAATATTTTTGGGACACGTGGTGTTAGGAGGAGGAATTGTAGTGGACCCGGCAAAAGTTGAGATGGTAACAAATTGGCCGAGACCAACAACACCCACTGAAATACGGAGTTTCTTAGGATTGGCTAGTTATTATAGAAGATTTATTGAAGGGTTTTCATGACTAGCAGGCCCCTTAACGAAATTAACGCGGAAGAATGTAAAGTTTGAATGGAGTGGAAAATGTTAAAGGAGCTTTCAGGAACTTAAAAGAAAATTGACCACGGCTCCAATTCTGACTATATCATCTGGGTCTGATGGTTTTATAGTATATAGTGATGCACCTCACAAAGGACTGGGATGTGTTTTGATGCAATATGGCAAGGTCATAGCCTATGCATCTAGACAATTGAAACCTCATGAACTGAATTACCCAACGCATGATTTGGAATTGGCGGCTATAGTGTTTGCTTTGAAAATATGGAGACACTATCTGTATGGAGAGAAGTTTGAAATCTATATAGATCATAAGAGCTTGAAGTATTTATTTTCGCAAAAAGAGTTGAACATGAGACAGAGAAGGTGGATGGAGTTATTGAAAGATTATGATTATGAGATACGATACCATCCAAGAAAGGCAAATAAGGTGGCAGATGCCCTTAGTCAAAAGTCGGCTATGGACATGGCTAGTCTAAGAATAACAGAGTGGAATCTGTTAAAATCTATTGTGGATTCAGACTTCAAGTTGGAAATGGACCACCTTACTGGTATGCTTACTGCATTAAGAATTGAGCCTGAAATCATTCAGAAAGTTAAGATTTTACAAAAAATCTTACTCATAGATTTTGAAGATACGAGATACTATGTCTTTAGGAAAAAGACCAGAGTTTCAAGTCTCTGGAGATGGAGTGGTGAGATGCCAAGGATGACTTTGTGTTCCCAAAATGAAGAAGTGAAGAGGGAAATTCTATCGGAGACACATAAGAGTAATTATAGTATTCATCCGGGTAGAACAAAGATGTACAAGAATTTACGTCAGCAATTTTGGTGGAATGGCATGAAAGTAGATACGGCTAAACACGTTTCTCAATGTTTAACGTGCCAACAAGTGAAGGCGGAACATCACAAACCTACAGGACTATTGAGACCGTTAGACATACCAGAATGGAAATGGGAGCATGTAACGATGGACTTTGTGCAAGGACTACCAAGGACATCAAGTGGTCACGACTTTATTTGGGTAATAGTGGATCGTTTGACTAAGTCTGTTCATTTCCTAGCTGTCCACATAAACTATTCAATGGATAAACTTGCTGAGATGTATGTAAGCTAGGTAATATGCTTTGCATGGTATTCCTGTAACGATCACTTCTGATCGAGACTCTAGGTTTACTTCAAAATTTTGGCGAAGTCTCCAAAATGCCTTAGGGACAAAGCTTCAATTTAGTATTGCTTTTCATCCTCAAATAGATGGACAAACAGAAAGAGCAATCCAGACTCTAAAAGATATGCTAAGAGCCTGTGTTATTGATTTTAGAAGACATTGGAATGAAAATTTGCACTTGATAGAGTTCGCCTATAACAATAGTTTTCAAAAAAGAATAGGCATGGCTCCGTATGAAGCATTATATGGAAGAAGGTGCAGAACCCCTGTCTATTGGAATGAAATAGGTGAAAGAAAATTGACAGGACCTGAGCTAGTGCAAGTTACTACAGAAGCGGTTGAGATAATCAGGAAAAGACTTAAGACAGCCCAGAACCGACAAAGAGACTATGCTGATAGGCATAGAAGGCCTTTAGAGTTTAATGTGGGAGATCATGTATTCCTTAAAGTATCCCCTATGAAAGGAATATCTCGATTTGGAATGAAGGGTAAGTTGAGCCCTAGATTTGTTGGACCTTTTGAGATACTTGAAAGAATAGGAGATGTAGCTTATCGTTTGGCGCTGCCTCTTAAATTGGGAAATTGACATGATGTGTTTCATGTGTCGATGCTGAGAAAGTACCAGCCGGATCCTGGTCACATACTCGATCATGAAGCCATCAAAGTGGACGAGAAAGTGAGATACATCGAAGAGCCTATGCAAGCGCTAGATTGAAAGGAGAAAATTCTTAGGACCAAGAAAATCCCGTTGGTAAAGATATTATGGCGACATCATGATGTGGAGGAGGCCACATGGGAGAGTGAAAATGAAATGAGGGAAAGGTACCCTCACCTGTTTCAAGAGACATAAGTGATGGCTAATTTCGAGGATGAAATTCTCTAAGGAGGGGAGAATTGTGGCATCCCAAAATTTCATGACAATTTCTAGAAGCATTACGACCTATGGAAAGGTATCTTATGTTCTTAGAATTATCAAAGTTGGTGCTATAGGACAAATTGATAAGGAGGATTTTGTTCTTGGCTATGCACCTTATAGATTTGATTCTTATGGTTTAATGTTACAAAGTGTTATGGCCATATGAAATTGTAATTTGGTATTTATATAAGCGGGGATTTAAGGTAAATTATTAAAAGTAAACATGGACTTATTTAAGAAAATTTTTGGGTCATTTAAGTTTGGACTTTAGGCCCAAGAGTGTTGAGCCTAAAGTGGGCCAAAAGGCTGGCCCATGAAGCCCAAAGGGGAGAGGAGTTGCCGTTGACCAAGGCTGGCCCAAGCCCAGCCGGATAGAGCCCATCTTGCATGGCATTTACCAATTGTCACCCGCATGCAAAGAAATGATTACAAGCTAATCATGAGGGGGAAGAAAATTAGAGAGGAAGAAGGGGGCAGATTAAGCGAGGAAAGGGAGAGAAAGAGAGGGTGTCGCGTGAAGAGAGAGAGGAAGAAAGGAAAGAGAGAAAGGAAAGGAAGAAAGGAAGAGAGAAAGGGGAGACCGTGCGTGCGAGAGGGAAGAAGGAGGTCCGTCCGCTGCCGATCGTCCGCCTAGTCGCCGCCGTTCGTTCGCCGCCTTGCCCCTCCGTTCGTTGCTTGCTGTGTTCGCTTGGGCTAGAGGCAAGTAGAGTCCTAAAACCTACCCTTTACTCACTGTGTTATGTGTGTAGAAAATGGTGAACTTCAGTTGTGGTGGAAGTGATGGAATTTCGAAGCTTTGGGGAGAAATTTGTTGGCCTAGCATGCTGTTTTCTGGAAAAATCAGTCCGACCATGTATGAGTTTGTGAGCTGCCCATGACTTGTTATTTGGAATCTTACTTCGACTTCTTGATCAAAGTTGTAGCAAACTTCTTGGAGAGTAACATATCAAAATTTCAGAAGAAATGAACAAGTATAGACCTCTGAAACTATTTTTCTTTGGAGAAGTCAGATCTGGAATCGAAATGCTGACCTAGTATGATTCTTTGAATTTTATAAAATTCTACGGTTGAAATTTGATCTTGTATTCTGAATGAAAGTTTAATATGACATGTTAAGGAGTAACATACTAAAATTTTAGAGGAAATGGATGAGTTTAGGTTGGTGAAATGATTTTATTTGAAATGGTCAGATCTGGGAATTTTGCCGAGGGTTAGAGACGGCTACGGTCATTATAGTTTTTAATCTATCACAAATCTGATTTCAAGTTCTCACGAAATATTTATTTCTGAACCTTTTCTATAACATATAAAAATTTCAGAATTTTTGGAGCTGATTTAGGGTTTTTACTGAATTCGTGAATGAAACTGTGTATGGCGATATTCCGAAATTATAAAGACTGTGAGGTGTGGACTGTACCGAATTGTATGATGCTCTTTTGATATGGTGTTCTTCATGGAATATTTTCCTCTAGTTCTTATATATAACATGTCGAATTTTTAGAATTTATTAAGGCTATTTACTAACTTTTCAAGAATTATGACCAAAGGAGTGCAATATGTTTTTATCAGAAATTTTTTATGTATTTTCAAAAAAAATGAATGAAATTGATCCATGTGATATAATGTCTTGAGTGATTGAATATGCTGCATATGTGGTGATATATGGCATGTTATATGATATGAAGAGCTGGTTGAGATCTTTGATATTGTTGCATCAAATGTCATGTTTAAATTGAGATACATGTGTGAATGTAAATTGAGATAATAACAAGACCGTCGGAGGTGTGAGCCAACGATGCCTCGGGAGTTTTGAGATGCCCGGAGTGTGTGTGCCGGATGTCCTCGGGAGTTTTGAGATGCCCGGAGTGTGTGTGCCGGAAGCCCTGGAGGTGTGTGCCGGGGGTACCTCGTGATGCTAGTTAGGGTACGAGATGCCTGAAGTGTGTGTGCCGGATGCCCGGAGGTGTGTGCCGGAGGTTCCTCGCGATGCTAGGATTGGATGCGAGCGATAAATTGTGGGATGCAAACACTGGTCCCTAGAAAGAATAATGATGTGATCTAATTGAAAGATACAAATCAAGAATTGAATCATGTGTATGGATGTGTGCTTAAGGCGTGTGATGAACCTCATGGGAATGCGAGCCTGGAGTGCATGGTGGTATATGCACGTTGCAAGATGATATATGCATGGCTGCTTGATGATATAAGTACAAGTGCATGGTGATATATGTACGTTGTATGGTGATATATGCATGGCTGCAAGGTGAGGTATGCTTGAATGTATGAATGATATATGTTTTATTCATGATACCTTGATTGTTCTGTTTGATGCATTGTGTAGTTTGGTGGATCTTTACTCCTGAGTGGTTGTACTCACCCCTTTTGGGGATTAACATTTCAGATTAGAAAGATGCCTCTTTCATCAGTTGTGCGTGGTACCTTCTATGGCATACCTATTAACGTTGAGATGGAGTGCACAGAGCATTCCTGTGTTAGTGTACCCGGTCAGGTGTTTGTTCGAGTTTGTGTCTTAGTGATGTACGACGTGGGTCTTGCTGATGGCCCGGTTATCCAGGAGTTTTTGTCTATTTATGTCCGACATGATGGAGTGATTCTGAGGATGCTACCGCCACCGCCGCCCGATGCACCGAATTGGGTGTGATGGCACATACGACTAGTGGGAGCTAACACTTTTTAGGGATAACCGATGCTTGTTGATGGAGGGGTGTACATGTTCAATGTAGGGTCGAGTTCTCTTTTGAGTTATAACCAAGTATAGTTAAAAATCTTGGCCTTTTGCTGTACCAACCCGAGATGTCCATCATGAAAATGTAAATAAAAGCGACTCGGCTTTGTCTTTTCTTTTGGTGCGTAGTTGGTGTGCATTGCATTATTGTTATTGGAGTGAAGGATGGTGAGACTCATTTATGCTTCCGCTGTTGAACTGCGCTGGGACCTTCAAAAAAAAAAAACGAATGGAAGAGTATTCTATTGATCAACCCCTATGAACTATGGTTTTCACTTTGATTAAAAGTTACCCGGCTGGCATGTAGTAGGATGAGCGACTAGTGTGGTGACCCGAACAGATCGGGGCCGTCGAGGGGTGCCACAGTCGTCTTCCACCGACTTTCTTCCTACATTGGTATCAGAGCCCGGTTATGATTTATGTCTTATTTTTTCATCGAATTTTCTTATTTACTATTTGATATTGAGATCAAGAGAATGAAATTTACACTGTCTGGATATTATTGCTCAGAATTGTAACCTGAATCGTCGAAAATGAACTAAAGCAAAGAACGGGTTTGGGGGCCATGTATACCCGTATGGTTTTGGCCATTTTTCGAAATATATTTTTGACCAAAATCAATTTTTAAATATACATGGTAAAAGTATTCATCAAGAAGAGTCGAACGGAGGGTCGAGCACCGCCGGAGGACACTAGATGCGGCGTCCCCCTCCCTTGACAACCCCTGATCCATTGGGGTCGCCCCAACATTTCCTTATCTTGGATGTCCTTTATTCTAATACCAATGGATTTTGGTGAATCCACAAGTTTGGGGGTCTATTACATTTTTCATTGGTTCCTGTGCAATATTATTACGGAAGCGGATCCATCAACTCTTTCCTAAACATTGAAATGACGCACACTAGATATACACATCAACCAGGCACTTTTCTGTTATATGTGATAGATGTTGTTCGTCGGTGCATCAAAAGCCAAAGTTTTCTATATTGGCTATATCTAAAAAGACCAACTTTTCCATTAGCTATTTACAATGTCATCTATCTACAAGTGTCAGTGTCCCAAAATTTGCTACTACTCTCTCATCCTCTACTACTCTACTCCATTCGACCCTCCATTATCGTCCTTTGATGACGGGAGCGGAGGCCCCATGGTGTGTCCATCCCTTCGGACATACAGGACCACAAAATTCTAATGCACAGGGCCCGAGGGAAGGCTGATATCAATCGTCTGAATTAGCCTTATTCGGATGAAAGTCAGTCCTAACAGATCTGGATCAAGATGCTCGGATTGTTCCCACCTCAAATTGATGGGAATGCCATAGAAGGTACTAGAGGATGGGGGCAGCAATAGCATCTTTCTTACTCTAAAATATGTTAGCCCCATGAGGGGTGAGTACAACTACTCAGCAGTCAAAGTCCTACTAAACTATATTACGTATAACTATCATTATCTGATTCCATGCAATCCAAAACAGAGTATATGGCCAAAGCAATGAGTGTGCATAACTTCAAAACAATCTCAAACAGCACAGTACAACAAAACATTTAGATGTTTGAAGAAACTTAGTTTATCACGACTCACTACCACCATCTCCCGAAGGACTTGAGTTTGCGTCCCTCTAGGCATATCGCACCCTACCTGGCATCACAAAGGCCTCCAGTTCCATATTTTAGTCACTGGGCATCCGGAGCATGTTACGTCACACCTCCGACCGTCGGGTATAAATCTGCAAGGATAATTAGTGTAATCTACCCCACTTGGCATCACGAAGAACCTTTGAGGCTCGCCATGTCAATGATGTCCAATTGGCATTGAGTGGAAATAATGATTATGGTTAATTATTCCAAAGTGAGGAATTGAATGAAATTGGAGAAGTTTTGGTATTTAACTTGAAAATACCCGGTGTTGGCTTTTGGCACCGTAATTGGTTTGTAGGATCAGTTTGAATTGTTGGATGTTATTGGGTTGTATACTCAGTTCTATGGTTTAAATATATGTAACGCTTCAACGAGCAATTAGTTACTATATGTCAACTTGTGAGAGCAACGATCCATATATCAACTTGTGAGAGCATTGCATCCATGTCAGCTTGTGTGAGCCGTGATTTATTAATGGATGGATAGATGGTATGAATTGATAGATGATATGAATTGATATATGGTATGAATTTATCGACGTATGAATTGCACAGGAAGGAAGCGAGGCGAGGTAAGTCCTCTATTCTCTTTGTGTGGCTAGAGCACTCGGGGCTTATTTTCTTCCTAATCGAGATTTAGATGGTAGGACTCGCCGAGACATTGTCTCATCCCGGTTTGGGGATAATATTTCAGGTCCCTAGATGGCGGATGGTTTTGAAAATGTGATCCTTTTCTATCCCAATTGAGTTTTGTCTCGGGGATTATTTATCTGCTTCCGCATGTGTAATTAAAAAGAATGGGTCGGCGACGTGTCCTGGGAAGTCGCATTTCTATCGACCGCAGTGGGATGTGCGCTTGCTCGAGGTTCGGGGCGTGACATCCCGCCTTCCGGGGAACCTCCGGGGCTTACCATGTCAATGATATCCCCAAACTTCCAAAGGCATCACCCTCACGATCCTCCAGACAACCCGACACCCGGGGCATCGTCGTCCCAAGAGTTCGACGACATCCATAATGTTTCAACCATGGTGTAGTAGTCTAATCAATTTAATGCCAAACATTTTCGTATCGACAATAAGAAAGCTGCTTTAATTTTCAGAATCCCAGTCCACGATATAAAGCAACATACAATGAAAATTTTGGAGATATACCAAATCAGTGACAATAAACGTCCCATAAATCCCAAGTTCCAATGCCAGAATAATTCGAAGCAAATCTCTGTCGTTCAATCCCGATCATAGTCCAAATTCATAGGCGTGAATTTAAAATGTTTTCACATTTCAAAATTGGAGGTACATATGCGATAATTTTCATAAAAACTGTAAGCCTTTCTTGAAATATCGAAATCGATGCATCAGAGAGTCATCAAACTCGGTCCCGAACTTAATATTTTCAAAATAGTTCACGTGTAAAACCGTCGAGCTTCAAAAACATCAAAATCAGTACATACATAGGCATCAAATTCATGCTCAACCATAATAGATACGCAAATTATTGTCACGTAGCTCAAAATTAATTCAGCAATTTCCGAGTTCATACCTTGGCGTGAGTATTCAAAACAATGTTAGTTTACAGGATGCATTAAATCAAAAACGACGGAATCCATGTCATATAGGTTTGTAGATATTAACTTGCCTTTGACTTGGTGGCGCTGACGGCGAGAGGAACCTTGCGCTGCGGCTGCGGTATGGTTGAGATGAATCGGACAGTGACGAAGAAGGCTAGTGGCGTCGGGGCTGGCTGTGGTCAGCTGTTGGGCGACCTGACAGCGATGAGGAAGGCTTGGGGCGCGGTGAGGAGGCCGGTGATGAAGTATGATGCGGCGTGTGATGCGGGTGGTTGCCGGTGAGCGGCGGTGAACGGGCAGAACGACACCGGTTTTTCTTTTTGGAGCAGAATTCCTATGGAGGTGTTGCTGAATTGAGAGGATGGTGTTCGAGAAATGAGGGCAGCTCCATCTGCTGCTGTCTCCACCATTTGTTGACTTCATGAGTCAACAATCCAAGTCTCGATGGCAGCCGAAGGGGAGGACAGCCAAGAAGCTCAAGGCCAGGCGTGCGACAGCTTGCACGCCCCATGCAAGGGACGTGTCTCCCTTTGCTCGAGCCTCCCCATGCGCTGGCCACCGACGGTAGCCTCACGTAGCTACATTGGTCAACTTCTTCTTCTTTGGTTGACCCCTATAACCGTGGGCCTTCGGTTGTTGCTTGGAGAGGGAAGCGTATGTGATTGCATGGCATGGGGAATTTGGGGTCTTCGGTCTTCATGCATATGAGGAGATGGGCAGGTCGTGGTGGCCGATCTTTGGTGCTCCTTCACCGGCGTAATCGGGTTGGCATGTTTAAAAAAAATCAGGGATGACTTTGCCGAAGAAAGTAAGGGGCATAATTGCATGGCCGTTCGACTAGGGAGGTATGAATTTTAGTGGATGTTGGTCTCATTGGTGGTGTTACATAAAGAGATCTTCAATGAGACGTTGAGTTTCCCAGTGATCGGATCGTCACGACGCAACAAAGGCATGATATGAGGGTACGTCCTAAGATTATCACAAAACGTAACATGTTGGTCCGACGATGATAGTGATGAAACGGCAGCCACAAGTGGCGCCAATGACGTAGTTGTTGGAGAAAACTCATTTACTGTTTTGGAGTTGACAAAACATTTCCAAAGTCTAGTCTGAAGACTTCCAGACTCTTGTATCAAAATCTAAAGATTGCCAGACTTTAAGTCCAAAGTCTACCCGTACTAATAGTTTCCAGACGAAAGAATAAAGACTTATCCATATGCGAGATTATCTTTATTTCTTCAAGGATTTGATTCGTATGACTTATGGATGACCTTGTGGCTAGATATAGTACTTACATGATTGATTATCCTTATTGGAATCAATTCCGATAATCAAATCTTTTGGAAGGTGAGTAAACTTGGAAGGTTCTACTTATGGAAACCAAGATCTTGATTGTATGGACGAATAGGATTGATGGGTTTTCATCACAAATCTTCAAACAACTCGAGATCTCCTTAATTGATTTTGTCCAACGGGTAGATTGGAAAAATTCTTTTGGAAAGTGCCAGCAGTCGTGAAGGCATGAAGGAGTATTTAAGGTGGACTCTCTAGTTGTTTGACAGAGTGCGTGAAAGAAATTTTCAAAGATTGAAGCTTCCTAGTTCCTTACTATTTCATTCACTGAGCTCAAAGTTGTTTACAAAAGAGAGAAACTCATAGTAAGACTTTGTGAGAGACCAGTAGAGACTCTTCACTGTAAAGTCAAGATCGTCAAGTTGTAAAATATCTTTTGAATTCTTAATGGAATCCAGCCAATAGACTGTTAGCATAGGAGAGTGGACGTAGGCTTGATCTAAGCCGAACCACTATAAACTTTGTGTTCTTATTCTCTTCCTTCAATTCCTTTATTTTAATTCACAACTCTAATCAACTATTTTAGCATAAGCTCCTTTATTTTGTTTAAAGCTTTATTTAATCATTAAAGTTTGAATTTGTGTGTAATTTTCTAAAGGTAAATTTTTCTTATTGACTTTGCAAAGATTTTTTGTTAACACCTATTCACCCCCTTCTAAATGTTATTACTAGCCCTTTCAGTAGTCCGATGACAAACTCATCGACCCATCACAGACCATTATGTATTTGAGATCCGACAAAATCCGGATGTCACAATTTTCCCCTCCTTAGAGAGTTTCGTCCTCGAAATTGTATGTCTCTTACGTCTCATTGAAAAGGTGAGGATACCTTTGCCTTATTTTCTTTTCACTTTCCCATGTAGCCTCTTCCATGTCGTGGTGTCGCCATAAGACCTTGACTAGTGGAATCTTCTTTGTTCGAAGAACTTGCTCTTTCCGATCTAGTAC
This sequence comes from Eucalyptus microcorys, assembly GCA_014182515.1. Taxonomy (NCBI): domain Eukaryota; kingdom Viridiplantae; phylum Streptophyta; class Magnoliopsida; order Myrtales; family Myrtaceae; genus Eucalyptus; species Eucalyptus microcorys. The sequence continues at coordinate 30,893,900 of CM024569.1, forward strand.
CTGGGTCGGCTTTTCTATGTACCTCACTTGCTCATCCACTTTGCTGGCTTCATAATTGAGTATGTGATCAGGATTGGGCTAATACTTCTTTAGCATCAACACATGAAACACATCGTGTAGATTCATCAGCTTTGGAGGTAATGCTAGTCGATAAGCTACATCTCCTTTCCTTTCAAGGATCTCGAAGGGTCCAACAAACCTTGGGCTCAACTTGCCCTTCGTTCCGAAACGCGATATACCCTTCATTAGGGATACCTTTAGAAATACATGATCTCTCACGTTAAATTCTAAGGGTCTTCTACGCTTATCCGCGTAGCTCTTCTGTCGACTTTGGGCCGTTTTAAGTCTATTTCTAATCATTTCTACCGCATTTGTAGTGACTTGTATTAATTCAGATCCTGTCAATCTTCTCTCACCCACCTCATTCCAGCAAACAAGAGTCTTACATCTTCTCCCATATAGTGCCTCATAGGGAACCATACCAATACTTTGCTGGAAGCTGTTGTTATACGCAAATTCCACTAGGTGTAGTCTTTCATCCTAGTTTCCTCTAAAATCAATCACGCAGGCTCTCAACATATCTTCCGGTATCTGGATCACTCTCTCTATTGTCCATCCATCTGTGGATGAAAAGCAATGCTAAAGTGGAGCTTGGTCCCTAAGGCGGTTTGAAGACTTCCTCAAAGGTTTGAAGTAAACCTTGAGTCTCGATCAAACGTAATAGTTACAGGGACACCATGTATGCACACTACTTGGCTTACATATATTTTAGCATATTTATCCATTGGGTAATCTATGCGGATTGCTAGTAAATGGGCAGACTTAGTTAGGCGATCTACTATCAACCAAATAGAGTCGTAACCACTCGATGTCCTTGGTAATCCTTGTACGAAGTCCATCTCACATGATCCCATTTCCACTCTGGTATATCCAACAGTCTCAACAAACTTGCAGGTCTATCATGTTCTGCTTTCACTTGCTGGCATGTTAAACACTGAGAAATGTGTTTAGCAATATCTGCCTTCATGCCATTCCACCAATACTGTTGACGTAAATTTCGATACATCTTTGTACTTCCAGGGTAGATACTATAATTACTTCTATATGCTTACGACAGAATTTCCCCTCTTATTTCTTCATTATCAGGAACACATAGCCTTCCTTGATATTTCACTATTCCATTTTCAGAAACTTGGAATTCTGGTCTCTTCCCTAAAGATATCTCATTCCGTATTTTTACAATCTCCGGGTCAAACTGTTGCAAGGTTCTAATGTTTTAATAATTTTTGATTGGATCCTTAGCGTGACTAATACACTTGTGAGGTGATCTCTTTCCAATTTAAACTTTGAATTCGCTATTATTTTCAACGGATTCCATCATGTTACTCTTACACTTGCCATATCTATGGCTGATTTATGACTAAGAGCATCTGCCACCTTATTCGCCTTTCCTAGATGGTACAATATTTCATAGTCATAATCCTTTAGTAGCTCCATCCATCTTCTCTACCTCATGTTTAATTCCTTTTTGTGAAAATAGATACTTTAGACTCTTATGGTCTGTATAGATTTCAAATTTTTCTCCATATAGATAATGTCTCCATATTTTCAATGCAAAAATATAGCTGCCAATTCTAAGTCATTAGTTGGGTAGTTCAACTCATAAGGCTTTAGTTGCTTTGATGCATAGGCTATAACATTTACGTGCTTCATTAGAACACATCCCAATTCTTTATGAGATGCATCACTATATACCGTGAATCAACCAAATCCATATGGAATAGTTAGAATTGGAGCCGTGGTCAATATCCTTTTGAGTTCTTGGAAACTCCTTTCACAATCTTCATTCCATTTGAATTTTACGTTCTTCCGAGTCAACTTCATCAATGGACCTACAAGTTGCGAAAATCCTTCTATAAATCTCCTTATAGTGACTTGCCAGTCCCAAGAAACTTGTATCTTAGTTGGCATTGTTGGTCTCAGCCAATTCACTACCATCTCGACTTTTGCTAGGTCAACCGAAATTCCTTCTCTTGACAACACATGTCCCAAAAATATTATACGGTCCAACCAAAATTCTCACTTACTGAATTTGTCATATAATTTATGGTCTCTAAGGGTTTGCAACACTACTCTCAGATGTCGCTCATGTTCTTCTGGTCCTTTGGAGTATATCAGAATATCATCAATGAAGACAATCACAAAATGATCTAAATAGGGCTTGAACACTCTATTCATTAGATCCATGAATGCAGCTGGGGCATTCGTTAATCCAAATGGCATAACTAGGAACTCATAGTGTCCATAGCGAGTCCTAAATGCGGTCTTAGGAATGTGTGCTTTCTTGATTCTTAGCTAATGATATCCTGACCTCGGGTCAATTTTAGAAAAGACCGAACTTCCTTGTAATTCGTCAAATAGATCGTCAATTCTAGGTAACGAATACTTGTTCTTAGTGGTCACCTGATTCAATTGCCTGTAGTCAATGCACAGGCACATTGACCCGTCCTTCTTTTTCACAAATAGGACCGGAGCACCCCAAGGAGATGCACTTGGCCTAATAAATCCTTGCAAATCTTGTAGTTGCACCATTAATTCTTTCAGTTCCATTAAGGCCATCCTATACGGGGCTTTCGATATCAGTTCCGTTCCTGGCATCAATTCAATTTCGAACTCAATCTTTCAGTCCGATGGTAATCCAGGCAGTTCCTCAGGAAATACATCCTAAAATTCTCGGACTACTCAAATTTCATCGAGTTTAGCCTCCTCCTTCGTATAATCCTTTACTACTGCCAGGTATCCTTGACATCCTTCGTCAAGAAGTGCATGTGCTTCCACTACCTAAATGAGAGTTATAGAGGGGTTTGTCTGGTCTCCATAGAATTCATAACTAGGCTAATTAAGTGGATCAAACTGAATCATTTTTCTATAACAATCCACCCTAGCCCATTGTTTACAAAGCCAATCCATTCTTATGATGATGTCAAAGTCAAACATGACCATCACCACTAGGTCTATTTCTTGATCCTGTCCACCTAGAGATATTTTACAATTCTCACATATTAATGTAGATAACACTACATCATTCAACGGTGTAGAAATACGAAGAGGCATATCCAGAGATTTGGTTCCTATTTCTCCCAGTCATCTATATCTTTCAGACACAAAAAAATGGGTAGCACCGTGTCGAATAATGCATATGCCTTCTTGTCATTTATAGAGATCGTACCTGAGATAATGTTTTTGGAAGCTTCCACTTTCTCTTGGGTGATTGTGTACACCCGTCCTTCTGCTAGGCGGCCTCTATGGGTTCCTTTGTAGAGGTGGTCCGGCTGCACATTGATACACTTGTCGCATTGGGTTAACGTTCAACTGTGATCCTCCTTGTGGACAGTCTCTCCTAAAATGACCTCTCTGCCCACACCTGAAACACCTTGGTTAATCATTACAAGGTCCTAGTCCATGTTGTCTACCACATCTTTGGCAGAAGTTATTTTGATATGACATTCTCCCCGAAGTCTGACCACTCTTGGTCTTTCCAAAATTTCCAAAATTTCACTTTTTCTTAGAACCCCAAGGTGGTTCTCGGTTTGGATAGGTCTTTTACCTCGCCAGGCATCATTCAGTGTTAACTACCTCCTGGATTCCATCCATTCTCTTATCACATCCTACTCCACAAGTTGTGCCCTTTCATGAATCTCAATATAATCTCTTATATTCAAGGGCACTAGTTGTTTCCCAATATCTATCCTCAAGCCCTTCAAAATCTCTTAGTTCTTTCCTCTTTATCCTCTATCAATCTAGGGGCATACCTAGACAACTCAGAAAATTTCGCTTTGTACTGATCTACTATCAGCTCTTTTTATTCTAACTAAACAAATTCTGTGATTTTCTTATCTCTAGCACAATCAGAGAAATTCTTTCTATTGAAAGCTCTAACAAATTCATCCCAATTTACAGTAGTACCAGGTAGAAAGATTGTATCTCTAGAAGCTCTCTACCAAAATTTGGCATTTCCCTCTAGTTGGTATTCTGCCAAGGTTATCTTTTTGATGTCATTGCAGTTCAATAACCGAAAGATCCTTTCTATACCATCAATCCATTGTTCCACTTCCTCAAGCCTTCTATTCTAGTAAACTTGGGTGGTTTCAACTTTAGAAATTGTTCCACCAATCCCTGAGCACGACGTTTTGCTCCTAGTTGTTGCTATTGTTGAGCTTGTCTCTCCATCAAATTCCCTATGTTAGCCAATGCCTGCAAGATGTCCTCCACTCGGGGTTCTGCCTTTAAAGCCGTTGCCTCAGTCCTTGATGGAGGAGAACTCCCAGTTCGTACTATGGTTTCCTATAGTTTATCAAGCATTCACCTCAAGAACAATTAGTGACTCAGCGTCACTAATCAACTAAGAAATAACGTAAAAGCATTACTGAAGTCACATTAGTAACATAAAATGTTACTTGTACGGAAAGGTAACTCACAATCATGACCAGTACTTTACGAGTGAACTCAATCACCAAATGTTCATAGTTAGTAAACTACCCGTAGTTAGTACCTTAATGTGTGCATCATTAAATTCTTTTTTTCTACTAGTACATCTTATCACTCCAAATAGACCACAGCTCTGATACCACCCTCTATGGCGCCCCCCTCCCTTGACGACCCCGATCCATTGGGGTCGCCACAGCATTTCCTTATCCTGGATGTCATTTATTCTAATACCAATGGACTTTGGTGAATCCGCGAGTTTAGGGGTCTATTACATTTTTCATTGGTCCCAACGCAATATTATTATGGAAGCGGATCCATCAACTCCTTTACTAAACATTGAAATGACACACACCATATATACACATCAACTGGGCACTTTTTACTTACATATATGTGATAGATGTTGTTTGTCGATGCATCAAAAGCCAAAGTTTTCTTTATTGGCTATATCCAAAAGGACCGACTTTTATGTTAGCTATTTACAATGTCATCTATCTACAAGTGCCGGTGTCCCAAAATTTGCTGCTACTCTCTCCTCCTCTACTACTATACTCCACACTACCCTCCATCATCATCCTCTGGCGGCGGCGGTGGCAGCCCCATGGTGTGTCCATCCCCCGAACATATAGGACCACAAAATTCTGATACACAGGGCCCGAGGGAAGGCCGATATCAATCGTCAGAATCACCCTTATTTGGATGAAAGTCAGTCCTAACAGATCCATATCAGGATGCTCTGATTGTTCCCATCGCAGATTGATGGGAATGCCGTAGAAGGTATCAGAGGATGGGGGCAATGGCGGCATCTTTCTTACTCTGAAATATGTTACCCCACAAGGGGTGAGTACGACTACTCAGCAATCAAAGTTCTACTAAACTATATTACGTATAACTATCATCATCTGATTCCATGCAATCCAAAACAGAGTATACGGCCAAAGCAATGAGTGTGCATAAGTTCAAAAGAATCTCAAACAGCATAGTACAATAAAACATTTAGATGTTTAAGAAACTTAGTTTATCATGACTCACTACCACCATCTTCCGAAGGGCTTCAGTTTGCATCCCTCCAGGCATATTGCACCCTACTTGGCATCATGAAGGCCTCCGATTCCATATTTTAGTCACCGGGCATCCGGAGCATGTTTCGTCATACCTCCAGGCATCTCGCACCCCACCTGGCATTGCGAGTGACCTCCGGGGCTCACCATGTCAATGATGTCCCCAGGCATCCGAAACGTGTTTCGTCACACTTCCAGGCATCCTACCTTTTGGAGAACCTCTAGGGCTTACCATGTCAATGATATCCCCAGACTTCCAGAAGCATCGCCGTCACGATCCTCCAGGCAACCCAACACCCAGGGCATCGTTGTCCCAAGGGTCCGACGGCATCAATAACATTTCAACCATGGTGTAGTAGTCTAATCAATTTAATGCCAAACATTTTCGTATCGACAATAAGAAAGCTGCTTTAATTTTCAGAGTCCTAGTTCATGATATAAAGCAACATACAATGAAAATTTTGTAGATATACCAAATCAGTGACAATAAACCTCCCATAAATCCCAAGTTCCAATGCCAGAATAATTCGAAACAAATCTTTGTCGTTCAATCCCGATCATAGTCGAAATTCATAGGCGTGAACTTAAAATGTTTTCACATTTCAAAATTGGAGGTACATATGCGATAATTTTCATCAAAACCGTAAGCCTTTCTTGAAATATCGAAATCGATGCATCGGCGAGTCATCAAACTCGGTCCGACCTCAAGATTTTCAAAATAGTTCACGTGTAAAACCATAGAGCTTTGAAAACATCAAAATCAGTACATACATAGGCATCAAATTCATGCTCAATCATAATAGATACGCAAATTATTGTCACATAGCTCAACATTAATTCAGCAATTTCCGAGTTCACACCTTGGCATGAGTATTCAAAACAATGTTAGTTACAAGATGCATTAAATCAAGCGACGACAGAATCCACGTCGTATATGTTAGTAGATATTGACTTGCCTTCGATTTGGTGGCACCGACGGCGACAGGAACCTTGAGCTGTGGGCTGCGGTACGGTCAAGATGAATTGGATGGCGACGAAGAAGCCTGGTGGCGTCGGGGCTAGCGGTGGTCAGCTGTGGGCAACCCGACAGCAATGAGGAACGCTCGGGGTGCAGCGAGGAGGCCGGTGATGAAGTATGATGCGGCGTGTGGTGCGGGTGGTTACCGGTGAGCGGCAGTGAACGGGCAGAACGACACCGGTTTTTCTTTTTGGTGCAGAATTCCTATGGAGGTGTTGCTGAATTGAGAGGATGGTGTTCGAGAAATGAGGGCAGCTCCATCTGCTGCTGTCTCCACCATTTGTTGACTTCATGAGTCAACAATCCAAGTCTCGATGGCAGCCGAAGGGGAGGACAGCCAAGGAGCTCAAGGCCAGGCGTGCAACAGCTTGCACGCCCCATGCAAGGGACGTGTCTCCCTTTGCTCGAGCCTTCCTTATGCTCTGGCCACCGATGGTAGCCTCACGTAGCTGCATGGGTCAACTTTTTCTTCTTTGGTTGACCCCTATAAGCGTGGGCCTTCGGTTGCTGCATGGAGAGGGCAGCGTATGTGATTGCATGGCATGGGGAATTTGGGGTCTTCGGTCTTCATGCCTATGAGGAGATGGGCAGCTCGTGGTGGCCGATCTTTGGTGCTCCTTCACCGGCGTATTCGGGTTGGCATGTTAAAAAAAATCGGGGATGACTTTGTCGAAGAAAGGAAGGGGCGTAATTGCATGGCCGTTCGACTAGGGAGGTACGAATTTTAGTGGATGTTGGTCTCATTTGTGGCGTTACATAAAGAGATTTTCAATGAGACGTTGAGTTTCCCGGTGATCGGATTGTCACGACGCAACAAAGGCGTGACTATGAGGGTACGTCCTAAGATTATCACAAAACATAACATGTCGGTTTGGTGATTATAGTGATGAAACAGCAGCCGCAAGTGGTGCCAATGATGTAGTCCGATGACAAACTCGTCAACCTGTCACGGACCGTTATGTATTCGAGGTTCAGCAAAATCCAGATGTCACAACCAACTCCTCTTGAGTTGGAGCAATTTCGGTATAGAACTTGTATTGCTGCAGGAATTCATTGACAAGATCCTCCAAAGTATGGATCTTTTCCGAGTCCAACTCAACGAACCACGTGAGCGCAAGACCAACCAAGCTATCTTGAAAGGAGTTAATTAAGAGTGGAGAATTGTCAAAATAGTGGGCCATCTTGCCCAATTAGTACTTCAAATGAGTCTTCGAGCACCCAATGCTGTCATACTTCCTTGTAAACTATGGCTCCTTGTAGAACTCAGGGACCTTCACTTTAGCAAAGGGTGACAGCTTGTCAAACCCCTGAAATTGGTAACCTTGCAGCATGCAAAGGCGTTTCTCGATTTTCGCGAGGCATCTTGAACATTTTTCATCAAAGTACGGAGTTTGCGTCTCCTTAGACGGAGCCTCTAGGTCAATAACTCTCGGGACAATAGTAAGGACCTCCTCAATAGGCGCTTTCCCCGTAGGTTCAGTTATTGAGACATTAGCAGGTGCGGTAGAAGAATTTGTAGCAGCAAGAGCTACACGCGCCAAATTTTTAACTTGATTAGAGAGATCGGTTAATAGCACCATCCTTTGCACCATTTGGTTCTCTATGTTGATGACACGAGTATTGCTTGGTGGCGAGTACCTAAAATAGACTTTTTCTCAGCTGTCTTTTAGTACCTTTAAAAAGGAAATGGCTCAAATCAATATAGGTCAAGAGAAATCAGGAAAATACAAAACCTTGTCAATTTTATATTTTCTTGAAATGAAATAGTGATAAGAAGCACATATGATCCCGGTACCATATAGCATCCTCTTATCAAAATTTCTTAAAAAGAAATTATACAATTGAAAATGATGATGACAAATATTTAATCAAGATGCCCATTTTCTAAAACTTACATGAAAATGAAAATCTTCATGAATTTTTATTGATTACATCGAACAATTACAAGGGAAACAAGACCTTGCATTCTTGAAACTTACCAAACCGGTTCGATTATACACGTAATATGAAAATGAATATAGAGAAATCTTGATGGAAAAGAGGGAAGTACAAAGGAAATTCCTTTACAAGAAAAGAATATCATATAAAAGCTTAAGGATTAGGTGAGATCATGCGAAGACGCTTGTTATTATGGGCCAAGCGTTCCTCATCAATCAAGGCTTTGTCTTTATGCTCTTCAACATGAACTCATCGAAATCTTTAAGGCTCGGGAATATCAAGCAATTGAATCTCAAACTCAGGTTCTTCTTGATAGTAAATATAATTGATGGTAGCATGATGAATTCTCATCTTTTCCTCCAAGTCAGTTTCATCCATGGCAACCACGTAATGTGGGGAGTGGAAGTACCAAATTTCGGTAGCAACTCGAATCGCGGCCTTAACGTGGCCAATTTGGTTTTCCTTGGTGACTTTGTCGTGATAACCACTACGATATAACCCCAACTTAAGGATTTGCGGGATAGTTTGAAGCATGCGATATTAGCGGAACACCCTTAAAGGGTAATGCAACGTTAAACCTGTCAACCCCACAAGGGGGAGTGGGTCGTTAACTCTACTAACAAGGCACACTTTAGGATTCCAAAGCCACCGGACATACCATTGGATTAAATTAGGAGTGAGGTTTTTGAGGACATAGAACCATATACTTTGGCAAAACCTAAGAATAGGATGATGATATTTCATGACATCAACAATCCTCATGTGAGGAGCAAATTCTTTGATATGCAAAAAGAGCCAAATTTGAGAAGTCCTAATGGGGCTCTAAAAGTTCCTCGACATTTGCTTTAAAACGATTAAGAGACACAAAAGTTTCGACAATGATTATGTGTGTAAAACAACTAAAGGCGCACACTTGATTAACAACATGAGTGACTAAAGAATCCATTGTTTTCCGGGTATGTGGGAACATAACAAAGCCGAAGAATATGATAAGGAAAATGCAAGGAATTTGGTTTCCAGCTTTAGGCTCAAGGCTAAGGAGGTGTTGTTCAAAGAATGTATAAGGCATGGAATTTGAATTTCCTTTAAAAATAGCCCTAATTTTGTTGGTAGAAATGTTGAGAAAATAACTTAAGAGAAAGATTGGATCTTGACCAATAGGAGGAGTGACGAAACCCAAAGAAGCTTTGTCTAATCCAATGGCTTTCTAAAACTTCTTAATTGTAGGGGTTAATTCATATTGATTAAACATGAAGGTGGATGTTATAGGATTCCAAAAATGAGTGAATGCCTTCATCATCACGATATGAGGCTTGACCTTTAGCAAGGTTGGGAGGAAACCTATATGCTTTTCCACATAATCTTGATGTCTTGGGTCGAGATTCTCCCATATAATCTTGAGATTTCCTGGCACAAGGACAACATCCAATTCACGCTTACCTATAGTAACCTAAACCTAAAGGGACATTCATGATTAAAATGTATCGTCGTTGGAATATAAAGTGTGTAATTAAAGTATGGAATGAAAGAGGATAAGAGTGATAAGAAAGGAATGATGTCTTACCCACCAAACACATGGCAAGTACAAATCACATGAAACTGTGAGGTTTCGATGCCAAAGATGAAGGTGTTATAGGCTCAAGGCTCTCATCCGAAAAGATAAAAATAGTTTACCCACTACTACTATCGTCAGTCAATGCTATTTTTATTGGTTGGGATGAGTAGGTTTATGTAAGTAATGGATTAACATAAGTATCACTAGCGATTCCACCCATAAACCCTCCTAGGATCCTAAATTAGGTGATTGGGGTTTTAAACTGCGGTTGTGTCCGCGGTGTTGTACTAAAACTTGTAAACATGCATTTAAACTTAAACATTTGGCACTTCAATATAACCCAACATACACACATACATCCTTTCACCACCTGCAAGATAAATGGTTTACACTCACTCCGCCCCTTATAACTCCCACCTACAAGACCATTTAACACGAAGTTAGTAACTTACCTCATTTTCCATGCGACTTAGACACATAGAGATCCTACATAAGACACATTAGTTAAACACAACAATCATTTTTTTACGGCTTCAAATCCTCTTAAACTAGTAACTAGTTTCCAACAAAGTGATCTCGCTGCCAATCCCCTCACAAGGACAAGAAGGGGAAAGATCGAATTTAGGGATATTTGACCACAAAAGTTTTCTCACGGTTCTCAACCAAAGGGATGTCATCACCTCACCCATTGGACGAACTTCTTGTCGTGATCTTGAGTTCTCCCAAACTTGTATCTCACTTCAGTGGAAAGTGTCATGACCATACCTCGACATCACAGTATGTCCCATGATTTTAATGTCAAAATGAATCTGAATGTAAAGGTGAGTTCAAGGGTATTTTTTAATAACCATGAAAGCCCTCTCAAGATGTACATCCACCAAAGATGGCATCACTTCATCTTTATCGGCTTCACCATCTCGAGTATGCTAAATCAAGATTGTGAACCTTTTCATAAGGTTCATACCCCTCGCAATGAATTCATTTATACAGTCTAGTTGTTTAAGACAACCTAAAATGAGACGGGACTTGCCATTAGCCTAGTTTTTGGGGTCGGCTAGAAAATCCAATCAAGAGTCGGTAGTATTCATTTAATTCCTATGCAACCAGATATCTAGATTCAGGGACTTGAGTCATGCTAATATTTTATTAGCGTCCTTTCAATGCCTAACCTAATGTTGTGTTTCCTTAAAGTGTCCATGCATTTCTTCTTTAATTTTTCAGGATTGTTTATCCTAAACTAGGCGATCATACGTGGTTGGTCATTTACATGTTATTCTATTTCGAAAAAATGTGAAAAGAAAGCAATCAATTGAATTGAAATTGCAAGACAATAAGTAAACAATCAAGGAAAGAAGTAAATCTATCATGCAATTCTAAGAAAGATAAAAGAGAAACAGAAGTAAAGGACAAGAAAGAGAAGAACCCTCAATTTGTCGGGCTTTTATATAGATAATAAGAAACCTGAGACATATCTGGAATGAATGATACAGAATAATGATCAGAATGGACATCAACCTTCATCATCTTCGTGTCATCTTCATCTTCAAGATTCTAATCTAAACCTAAACTAAGAATTGTAACTAGGTACATGCAATGGAAAGAAACAAGCATACATGTCAAAACAACCAAAAGAGCAACATCATGCCAAATTCAATCAATCAAAGGAAGTTCAATTCACGAATCAAATTTGGGTCTCGAGGTTGACCTTCATAGTTCATGCATAGGTCCTTCTAAGACAATTACCCAATTCATTTTATTACTTATAACTATTATTGACCAATTGTGTTCTCACATATCCAATAGCACTTATAAGTCCCTAACAAAGCATTCTATGTGATTCCCCAAGATCTACCCTCGATATCATGCATCGACCCTAACATACATCTAGAAGTCACATGCATGAGCGTGAGTTAAACACGCATGCAGGCCTTTTGTACTTTATTTATCAATCAATCAAACAAGAAAATGAACCGTTGATGGGTCACTTATTACCAATGGCACGCGCAAATCACAAACAAGGGCAATTTCTAATGAGTGACGAGATTATATGCATGGAGAGTACGTGTAATGTTTCAAAGACGAGTTTGAAATCATCGACGAAACTTTTGAGACAGTGACGTCTTGGCTATGGAAGGCATTCAATTGCCAAGGCTATCTTAGAACTCAAATAAATACATTCACAAGTGTCGCATGCATTTTGAATACAATCCAAATCACAATTCTCACAATTGTCAAATCGAGCTTTGAAAAGGATTTTCTAAAAAGGTTGCTTTTAGAAACATTACATATACCAAAGTGATTTCAAGATATGATTTGGAAAATTGATCCATTGGAAGCCATTTGACAACAAATATCAAAGAATTTAAAGCGACTTTCATGAAGATGGCATGGCCTAAATTCATGAACAAACTAAACTAAGTAGTCTATCCAAACAATTACAACCAAATTCATATCAGAAAATTTAAGACTAAGCATGACAAATCAACAAAATTGATGATACTCATTGACAATCTAGCTATGGCAAAATTTTCAAACATGCATGACACGATAACAAAAAAAATTCATGAGAAAGTTTTCCTAAATGAGCTAAGCATGATTTTATAAAAATAAAAAACAAGCAACAACACATCATAAATTTGTCAAGTCATCAAGACATTTGGTCATTATCACAAGGATTTGTCCTACCAAAACAAGTCTATAAATCACCAAATTTTTACACAATATAGCCAACATGATGACAAATAATTTTTACTAGGGATCAAGTGCAGAATCTCTATAGAAAAAATGGAACAAAAGTATCAAAAGTCTGTCCAAACAGGGGTTAGAATGGGAGTTCGAATTTGATCCCATGTCCAAATTCTGGTCTAGTTTGAAAAAAAAAAAAGAAAGTGGCCCTAATGATGAGCAATCGACATGAAATCAATGGCATTAGAAACCTCTAGGTGTGCTTTACGACTTTCTAGAAGGGCTTGGATTCAAACTAGGTCAATTTAGTACTTTAAGACCAAGATATTTGAAAGTGCACATGTTAGTAATGAGAGAGAGAGAGAGAGAGAGAGAGAGAGCAAGCATGCATTAATAAACCTCAAACTCACTCAAGTAATGTACAAATGGCATGAAAAAATCACACATGACTTAGAATTGGATGTGACAAAAAATTAGAGTAATCATCTAACCCTAAGTCGGCATGCAAAGATGTCATAAAATTCAATGACAATACAAGATAATTCGAGATTCATAACGATATACTTGGAAGTTTCTAAATGTAACAAGCACTTTTGTGACACAAATTTAACATGCGAAATGATGCTTAAATGAGATGACCTCATGTACATAGACCTTGTAACATGTGGTTTGATTGTCAAGAAGGCATAATTGCAAGATTTTGTCTTTAGATGACCCAAATGAGCATGGCAATGTGCATATATGGTAAGGTTTCGCTTTGGCATTAACACCACATAATGAGCATGATTTCGGACTCCTAAAGATATGCAAAAATTAGAGGAAAAATTCTACATGTAAATCATATGATGAGGAATATTTTTTATTAAAGTCCATAACATAAATGAAATCATACAATTCATGGAAAAAATAGAAAAATAGACTCTCAATATGCAAAGTCTATTTTACTGCAACACTATTTACATGAAAGCATGCAATTGACATGCTAAATGGCATCAAAACTTTGCAGATCATACATCAATTGAACATATACAACATGCATTTTGTCTTTCATGAAGGACTTGAGATTGAACAAGGTCAATTACATGTCAAATTCTTCTTAAATCCATTTCGGATCAAGATATGGCATATTGACCCTATCTCAGATCTGAGGGGTTTTGACCTAACTAAATATGTCCAAAGATTCCAAAAAAATTACAGGATATACTCAAGACAATAATAAATAACTTTCATGTAGACAAGTTCTTCCAGAAGTCAACACAAAAAACAGCACAAAAATAGCAAAAACTGAAGTCGGAATTGAGACAAAACCAAAAACTAAAATAAACTACTATAAAATTGCACATATGTGGAGGTGTTTTTCGAGGGTGAAACATCCCTTGATCGGGGCATGAGACCTATCAATTAGAAGCTAGTGATGTGTATTTTAAAAGTCTAAGAGGATTCAAACTAAGAAAAGGTCGTTTCGGACCCCATTTTAGCCAAAACATCATATCAGTCTAGAGATACGAAAATGCAAATTTAAGCTATATCAAGCTCAATCATCCAAGTTCATCAAGAACAATCAATCACAGTAACTTCAACTACTTATCAATAAGCATATGAACATAACATATATCCCTAAGATTGAACCCTAGCCCCGACCGATTAATCCAGTCTCATGTCATGGGGTTCGAGATCAAGGAAATCTACCTTTGAACTAGCCAAGGACCAAATCTGAATAGCAAGGACTGCTTGTGAAATAGTCAAATCGCCAGCTAGATGCCGAAATGGAACCCGTCTGGTTGAACTAGCTTGGGCGCTGGTAGGAATAGGAGTTGCCAGAGATGATCCAATGACCGATCCTCTTGATCTCAACCGCGCCATGGTCAAGAATAGGTTTAGGACCAAATCAGATCAGATCCGATGGCTATGACGTCACCGTCCGCCACCAAATTCTGAAAAAAAAAAAAAACACAACCGGTCCAAAAATTGACCAATTCAATGATGGCTCGAGATTTCCTTGATCGGAACAACTCCAATCAGACCCGAACTAGCTTACAGCTATCTAAGGGAGGTCAGGCAAAGAAAGACGGCCACCGAAGGGGCTGATTGATAGTCGCTCATTCGCCGATGTGAGGCCTGTGAAGTTAGACTGGCAAATGCCAGTCCGACTAGAGAGGGAGGAGAGAGAGGGAAACTTGGCACCAAAATCGAGAGAAGAGAAAGAAATCTAAAATAAAAGAGAATATTTCATGTAAATGAGACCCCAAAAAAATAGAAGGAAAATTGGTATATATACCCTCTCTAAATCAAGCAATTTCGACCATCGATTTGATCTGATGGTCAAAATTTTAATCCAACAATCAAATTTTAATTTGGAAGGTTGCATTATGATCTTGAGGTGTCAAATAATCGATCCAATGAGTTTGATTTGCGAAAACCCGAGCCAAAATCGAAAGTTATGTCAAAGTGTCCAATTATGGGTGTAATTGCAATTTGATGAAATTTGAAAGCCAATTTGAAAAGTTGATGGAAAAAGGATTCCGGAATCAGTTGCTAGTGGTCCAAAACTAACCAACAAGTGACTAAATTGACCAGCACCACAGACGACAAATCAGACTAATCAAACAGGTTCAGTTCGATTTGGCTGATTTTTTATCTGTTCTTGACCGATTTGGTCTAGCTTTGGCTATTTCACTCACTTGGGACCCATGTGGATTCAAAATTTATACAATTTGATCAATAATGACCAAATTAAAAAGAAAATTTATCATATTTGAGAAGAAATTGCCTAATCTTGAGTCAATTAAGCCAATTAAACCTTATGAATGCAATCTAGAGGTTTTTTATTGACTTAATTGAATGATTATTGCAAAAGGTAACAGGTCAAAATCATGGGTGCTTTCAATTAGTTCTAAAGGACTAAAAATGATCAAATATGTGATTTAATGGGCAAAATTGCAACCCGATCAAAATTGAGTTCAATTAGTGCCTCGATTACCCTATCTAATCAACCGCCCATGTGTAAGATCACTTACCGTATTCAAATTAGCCTTGAATTGAAGTGCTCGAGTTTATGTCAAAAATGAACATAGACCTAACATTAAAATTGGATCTAGATTTATGAAATTAGGCCATAACCTTGAATGGGTGAATTTAAATTTTGTCAATTGAAATTTAATTGGTTGACTTTCTTATATTTGAGAGAGTAAAACTCCTCAAGTCAAGAAGTTCTTATGCGAATTTTCCAAAATCGATTTCGGATTTGAACTTATCTTAAGAAAATGAGTGAAAAATGACTGTCCATTTATAATTCAAGAAGAATCGATTTTTGATCCCCTAATTATGACTCAAAACAACAATTTGTATTTTGATTGGGCAATTCATGAAATTGAATGCACGAGCAGATAATCCATAAACCAGATGTTGAAGAATGAACTATACCTAATTATGACTACAATAAAAGTAATTTGATTTTTGGCTAATTCAAAACTTAAAATCGAAAAATTCAGAAAATAAGGTTCTCAATCGATTTTTCTGAAATTTTTGATACAAAAGTCAAATTGACATTAAAAGAAATGTATTTGAAATTTTTTTATTTTTTTCAATTTTTTTTTTGTCAAAGATTTAACCAAAAGTCAACCCCTTACTTGACTTTTGATTTCTTTGTCAGATATTTAATTTTTTTAGAAATTGATTTAACAAAAATGAAATTAAAGCCAAATGGCATCTTTTTGGGTGAAAAGCCAATTTTTGATTCAAGATTGACTTTTGGTCAAAGGGTTAACCGAAAAGTCAACCCAAAAATCAACCAGTCGACATTTCAAGTTTTTTCTTGTAAATGATTTGGAAATTATTTTAAAATGACAGTACAAGAAAAAGAAATGAAAAAGAAGTTTTTGGCCGAGAAAGGGTTATGTCACGATTAGAAATCCGAATCTCAATTTTTTACCTTTTTCGACATGTTGACTAAAAATTAGGTTTCAACGCCGTAAAATTCAAATTATTCGGTAAGTAGATTTGAACAGCAACCATGGACTACCTATATCATTTGAGATACAAGATAGAGGCATCGTACTTACCTTGAGAAAGATTGCATCCGCGGGGGGAATCTGCAAAAACATGTCGCCTCCGACAAACTTCAACGTCTCACTTCTGACCAAACCAACCACCACGTGTGGCTGATCGAACACCGTGCACTCCAAGTGCGAGAACGCCTCCGTGATGGCCTTACCCATCCTCCCGGTCCCACCTCCAACGTCGACCGCCGAGCTTAGCCCCTCAAACACTCCCCCAGTTGTATCCACCACCACTTTCGCTATTAGACTCGAGTCACACGCTATTGCCTCGCTGAAGAAGCCTATGACCTCAGGATTGCGCCCTCCGAACTCCCACATGTATAAGCCATACGCGATCTCGAATGTTGATGGATGGTCATCTTCTCCATCCCTCAACCACGCGCTCAGATACTGCCACTGGCCCATCAAGAAATGTCCGAGAGCCAATCGACGCAAAGGGTGCTACACTCGAGGGGTTGTGCTTTATTAGGAGCCGGGATGCACAAGTGAGCACATGCCCGTTTGTCGATCTGCTTCTTCAAAGTCCTATAGCTCGAAGAAGCCTCGAAGAAGCCAGAGTGGATCAGGATGCGCATGAGGCAATGGATGCAGTAAGCTTTGGTGGGTTGAATATGGAGCGCGGAGACGAGATCGAGGAGGGTCATGGGTCGGCCATGGTGATGGATTAGGTTAGGTATGCCAAGATCAATGGCATACTCCTGGCACATTGAGTTGACGAAGCTAAATATGTGGGCTCGAGCTGGGAGGAGCTTACTAGGGGTGGCATCCCCATCTCCATTACCCAAATTCATGTTGAAAACACCTTCCTCCAGAGTTGTCAAACCTCTCGCAACATGTATGTTTGCTATAGTTAATAAATAATGTTGGAAGAGAGGTATAGAGAATTTTATGTATATTTTGATGTGTAGAAAAGTGTGCATATGGAGCATATTTATAGAATTTAATAACTAACAATTTAAGAAAATCAAGTCAAATATGCATAACAATATATATAGAGAAAATCAAAGAAAATATCCTAAATATCTCTAAAAGATACCTAAATATCTCTAACATGCCTCACTCAAACTCATAGTGACTAAGTTAGCTTGAATTTGAACTCAAGTGGCGGATGAGGTAGCATCCAACGCTATTCAGGGCAAAAACTTGCAAATCCAGCTAGTTTGAGGGTGGTGAGTTCAATGGTGGTACTGACATTTCAAAACGACTCAAGAAAGGTTGAGAATTGGAGGGGAAATAACCCAGCAAGTGGCCAATGCAGCTGGCTTGCGAAGCAGCAATTGAATGGTGTGACCTGTACGGCAAGCATTGTAGCATTAAGGGGCCTATATGACTGGTTTGGGAAAATAATTACAACCTATGTGGCTGGCATAGAAAGAGAGCCACCTCCATGGAAAAAGCTCGATTGGGCAACACGGTTGGTGTCGGGCTCAATTAAAATGCTGGGTAGGTGCACCTTAGGGTTTCCTCAAGAACGAAGGCTTTGATACAAAGATAGAGATATAAAGTAGAAAAGAAAATTGTAGAATTTTCTATATATTTTGATGTGTAAAAAAAGTATAAAGAGCTTATTTATAGGTTTTAATAAATAGCAATTCAAGGAAAATAAATCAAATATACCTAATAAAAAAAAAAAGAATATTCTCAATATCTTTAGAAGATATCTAAATATCTCTAATGGCTGCCTTATATGAAAATAGACCACGAAAACACTTTCCACTTGAAAACATAAGATATATCCAATAATGGTGGATCTTGTTGAGTTATTTTATAATTTTGCTCGTTCCTTCCACGTGATAACATAAGATACATCCAATAATGGAGGATTTTGTTGAGTAATTTAATAATGTTGCTCGTTCCGTCCACGTGAAAACATAAGATACATCCAATAATGGTGGATCATTTTAAGTAATTTTATAATGTTGCTCGCTTCTTTTCCCGTTACGACTATTGTGGATCTTTTTAAGTAATTTTATAATGTTTACCTTTTATAATTCTAGTGTCCTTCGCAACGCCTCCGACGCATCTTTTATGGCATACCCGCTTTCTAAGTTTAGATGCCCATATTTATCTCGCATTCCGCCATTTAACAATGTGGAATTGCAGGTGTGTCCAAGGAATAATGGATAAAAGGCATTAAAGGGCCCTGAACTATTAAAAGCATTCAGTCGAGTTCCTTAGTCTATGCGATTTTTTTATTTTTCATGCTAATCCCTCTGTTAAAAGGTAAACTAAAATGCTGACATAGTGCTAAATTACTGTTAAATGATGATATATCTTCCCTCATGGCATCCTATATGAAACTAACAAATACAACGAATCTTTTTCCAAAATTTTAGAATAAAATCTGGAAAAAAAAAAAGGAAGAAGAAAAACAGAGATAAAGGGTTCAGCCGAAAAATGAAGAAGATGAAGGCGATGGGGAAGATATGGCGTCCGCAAAGGTGTCGCTTCTCAGGCTCTGGCGACGGGCTGGTGTCCCTTGCCTAACTGAAGTGAGTTTAGAGGGGCTATTGCCGGTGCCTCCATTGCTCAACAAGAGCAAAGACACAGCGTCTCGGTGGCTACAAGATCTGAGGCGAGCTTCAACGGCCCTCGTCACCAGACACTACAAAAAATAAACAGATAAATAAATAAATAACCTGTTCCACAGCTCTAGAGCAGTGCAACAGCACAGTTCGTCAGATTTCATCGCAAAGCTACGGCGATAAAAAAATTTCGTCTTTGTTGGAGCACCTACGACAATGGCATCCGATTTGTCACCATTGTTGCACCTACAATGATGAACTAAATTTCGCTGCCTTAAATAACCAACATTTACTATTGTACCCAACTTGATTGAAAGTCTTACTAAGATAAATGCCATTGTAAACAAGTCTTTACAATTGATATGATATGGAGATGTAGGTGATACTATAATTTGAATGTTTCTTATCAACTATCTATTAACACCTAAAATTTTGACTAATCATTTAGTAGTTAATTGCATAGAAAATTAGTAATTAATCTTTTAAATCCTAAACAAAAATATTAGAATTAAATTGCATAGCATATAGTTTTAGGAATATTTATCATATAGTTTATTCCATTAGTTGTGTAGCATTGGATTGAGGATGAATGATTTTGAGCTTAAGTCAGGTGAGTTGGGCCGACAAGAGAGGACCAATTTTCAGCCATCGTAGGGAATACCTCGGCCGAAAATCACATTGGGGAATGGGCCAAGTTGAGCTTAATTCAGTGTAATTTCAGCCCATAATAGTTAATTTATGATAGGTCTTAAGCTAATTTAGCCCATTATCTTGATAAGGCCTAGAATGAGCCCATGAGGGTAAGGTTAAACGTAGGAAAGCATTATAAATACAAGGTTATACCTCATAATTCGAGGTTTTAGATCACATTTTTCAAAATATACACGAGTGAAATATGTGAGAAAAGAAAGAGAGAGAGAGTCTTCGGCTGAGACCCTCTCTGGTGGCCGACCACCCCCCGCCATGTCGCCTTCCGTCGTGCCGCTGCCGCTGCCACTGCTCGCTACCCCTCGTTCTTGATCCACCGAGCTGCTGCACACGGAGCCCGTCACGGTCCTCCTCTCATCAACAATGATCGCTGCCCCATGTCACAACATCCTTGCCACCCAAGCCATGGACCCCGTCAACGATCACTGCTCCGTGCTGCACGAGCCAAGACGTCGACGACCCCAGTGCTGCCCCACCATCCTGAGTCACCCGTGGAGCCATGTTGAGCCATCCATGGTGCTGAACGACGCTAGATGCTGCCCCGCCGTGCAAAGCCACCTGCAGAGCCCAGCGATGCCTTGCTGCCTTGCCGTGTTGACCCATCCGCGGAGCCTCCGGTGAGCCTGTTGCCACGCCGTCCTGAGCCACCTACTGTCCCCGAAGTCAACCTAACAAGACCAGCCGTGTCCCACCATCCTAGCCCGTGAGCCGCCCGCTGCCGTTGACCCCACCATCGAGCCCCCATTCGTTGAGATTCGTGATCCGCAATCCTGATCTATTGTCATTTCAAATTTTAAAAAAAAAAATTCCGCGTATTAGGTAAGATTGTCTTTTGATTTGACCTAAATTTGTTATCTATTTTGTTGATTTATGCTATCTTTGGGTGAGTGTGCAATACCCAAAAAAATTTAAAATATCACCCCCAAGTTAGGAAACTTTTTTAATGCTTGAACAGCAATCTAATCTCCAACCACGAGATATAAAATCCAAAATCCAAACGAGATATGAAATCCGGTAGTAAAAAAATCTTTCATCCTGTCTACATCCACTTAGATATGATTGTTGAGTTACATGTTTCCAAATTTAAATAGAAAACCTTCCATCAATAATCATAACCACTTCGATTTATTCTATTCTCCAATTTAAATGAATAAGATAAGATTTGTGGATTGTATGGATGTCGTCCGATTGAGTGATTATCTTTTATTTAACTGTTTCTATAAAAAAAATAAAAATAATAAGGTAGAATTTGAATACATTTTTGTTGATAGTATTGCATGTTTTAGGTTAGATTGCATGTTTAAATCAAGTAATTTACTTATTCCGAATTTTTAAAAAAAAAATATTAAAAAACATTGCCTAGAATAGATTAGCTATCATTTTGCATGTTTAAATATTGGGTATATTTTTTATCACGAATTTCAATTAAAAAACATAAAATACATCATGTGCATGTGTGCACGTCATTTAGAATAATTGCCTTACATGCATTTCACGTAGTTTGGACTTCATTTAAATAACCGAAAACCCTTAAAGATATTAAGTGACTTCATTTAAATAACCAAAAACCCTTAAAGATATTAAGTGAATTGCGTGTTAATTAGAAAACGTATTTTAAATTGTTGATGTGATTTTCAAACTAATATTGCCGATGCTTTCGTCACTTCAGATCATACAATTTATTTACTACTTTGATGATTGGGTATTACTTTGGTGGTTTGTAGACCCATTTGATGATCACTTCACATGTTATGAAGTAATAAAATCAATTTAAGCTACTTGCTAAAGTATTAGAAAAATCTAGTGGGTAACCAAGTCCCTACACTCATAATTTCTTATTCATGGGAGTAAAGTAAATTTCCCGTTACCTTATTTGCATTTCTAATTGATCGACTGTAAACTTATTAATGACAACTCCTTGTTGAAAATCATTTGCATGTTAAGAATTTGAACTATAAGTTATGAATTGATAAGGACTTAGGAGAGCCCGAATTAAATCTAGGTTTAATAACCCATTAGCAAAGCCTAGATGTTGCACCTGGTCGCAACATGTCAAATAATGTAGCTATAAAATACAAGTTAAAGTTGTGGTTAAATTATTTAAAAATAATTTATTTTTTTTTTTGTCTAAAAGTAGTTCTAGGTATTTCTTTGTGGATCTATATTGAAAACTTGGATGTAAAATTATTGTATATGATGGAAGTAATTTTAATGGGACCATTAATTTGTTTACAAAGAATAAATGAATAAAAGATATTTTCATCGTTAATTAAAATATTTTTATGCAATTTTTTTATAATGAAAACATTTCTCATTAACTAATTATTTTGAGTAATAAAAATGATCATTTTGAGGAAAATATTTTCCAAATTATCTGTGTTCCACTAAACAAACAGAGACCTAAGGTGACACCCATCAAAAAAGAAAGCTAGGAAATTTCAATGCAAAACATGAGCAACGAAAAACAACTAAAAATATAAGTAAAAGACAAGCATTCTGATAACCTCAAATGTGGAAAACATCAAGGATGATTGAATGCTCATCTCTATGGTTGTTGAAATATCCCATATTCCCCGATATGTCTTCCACACGTTGGCATGTTAATGTTGAGAGGCCTAATTTGACACATGAAAGGAAAATAGAAATCAAATCCAATTTACATAAAATCCTTATATCAGAGCCAAATTGTTTCTCTCTCGTGTATATGCCCAACCCCATTCTGCTTTACATGTAAAAGTGAGTGTTGAAATATGCCACATCATTTAACAATGGGCCTATAAAATTTTTGTACTCATGTGGTCTCCCTCAATCGATCAATTTAAACTTTCGGGTTAGACTTTTTAAAAGTAGTTGCACCATATTTCCGCTTTAAATTCATTTCCTTATGAAGAATTTTACTTTGCTCTTGACACCATTGGGATTTAGCCTACTCATTTTGATCGTGCGATCTCTACTATACAAATTGCAAATGTGCTTAAACATTGTGAACCAAGTGCTCAAGCAGTAAACTCCCTATTGCTAATGCAATGTGGTGTTATTGGCTATTGCTTATGCAAGACAATTAGGTCATTTGTACACGTCAGGGATAGTAAGAAGATAATCAACATGGCATTTGTTTTTTTTATTTTATTTTGGACAACCTAATCTACATAAATGACTCTTTTTTTAATATAATTTGAGAAGAATTACCCGTTGTTAGGCTAAGTTTACATGTGGAAATATCCAAGGAAATTTTTGTTGAGAAAATTTCCTCCTTAATATATTTTGAAGTTGACAAAATTGTTCATGGTTTATATCGATCTTGATAAATGAAAAAGGTTGTTTGTGTTTCATGTAACGTTCACTCTAGTGAGGACTTCTTATATGAGTAGTAAAAATATATTAATTGACTTAAAGAATCAATGTGGAGCATATATAACATTGGATATATAAAAATGTTAAGTCTACAAGATCTATATATCTGATAACTTAAGTTCCTCTAGAAGAACAATTGATTATATCCAAGAAGCCATATATGTCTGTGCGCGCGCGCGCGTATATGAGTAGCTCATTGCATGAATATGAGCAATTACACTCCATATATATGAATGGTGGCGCACTATGTAGATATGAGCAAAACATTAGAAGGTCGAATATATAGAATGACTATGAATATGAATAGAGCACATATACAACTTGTGATGACAATTATTCTACAAACTTCAAATATACTATTTTGAGATATTTCATCTCATCCATTAACAACTAGTGATTGGGTATGGATTTATTCCTTAAAAGAATTTGATTTTCTATCAATCTTAAAGAATATCTATGCACAATATTCAATTTTGCAAGATATCTTGATTGATTCATAATCATCCCAAAGACAAGATTCTTTCCATAAGTTGAAACACCTCATTCTTGGAAACCAAGATTTAATTGTATGGGCAACCAAATCAAAAGGAATTACAATTGATTGACGTCAATGGCTACCTAATCTTCTCAACAATTGTCCAATAGGTAGATTGGAGATTGATCCTCTTAAAGATAGTCCAATGAGAAGCTTGGATGGGATGATTGTAAAATAAGATCAAGGCACCATAGAGAAAGATCAAGGATTAACCAATTCCAAATTTCAATAGAGCATCACATTGTCTTTTGAGAGCATAAATTTGTAATCCTAATGAAAGTGTGAAAGTCTATAAGCTATATTTTCTTCTAGAAGAAGTGCTTGGAAATTAGCAGCATTTACAGTTTTAACTTCTCGACGTTTGAATGATGGAATTTAACTAATAAGTTATCAGCTTGGATAGTGGAGGTATGCTTGAAATAAGATGAACCACTATAAACTCTAAGTATACTATTCTCTTTCATGGCTCATTTTCATTACTATTTTGTCAGATATTGCTAAAACCCATTCATATCAACACTCTATTTTACCCCGTCTTATGTTTATCATCTTTGATGCTTTTAATTCCTCATTTTTAAATCACCTATTCACTTCCTTCTAGGTAATATTGCCAGCCACTTCAATTGGTATTGGAGCTTGGTGCTCATTAGTTTGAAGTGTCTACTTCTGACTTAAGAATTTGTTATGGCTAACAATTTTGGATGAGGTATTATCAAAGACTAAGTGACACCAAAGCTCCCTATTTAGATGAGAAAGATTATGGCATCTACAAAAACAAAATGAGAGCCTTCATCAGGTCCATAGATCCCTTCATATAGAAACATTGTACAACTTGGAGTAAATCCTACAACAAGAATCGGTGCTTTGCCTTCATCCTCAAATACTGGAGAAACAAATAGTAATAAACCTTCTACAACCACAATTACTCTAGCGGAGTTGGTTAAATGAGAAATGCTAAAGAGCCAAGGAAACCAAGACAAACATCCTCCTTGCCAAATATGAACCTTTCTAGATGAAACCTAATGAATCAATTCCTGATATGTTCAATAGATTCACTAATATAGTCAATGGACTCATATATCAAGGAAAACCAATTTCAAGAGAAGAAAAAGTAAATTAAGATTTTGCGAGGACTCTCAAAGGAATAAAATAACATCAAAACTTCCATTTGAGAGACACAGAGGATCATGCCTTTCATAGTTGATGAACTCATCAAGACTCTCATGTCTTATGAAGCTGAAGGTATCATCGATGAGGATGATTCAAAAGGTAAAAAGTCAATTACTATAAAATCTCATAGTCATGACTCAAGGGACACAAATTATGAAGAGGATGAAGATGAAGATGATGAAGAGTTGGCTCTAATGGTAAAAAGGTTCGAGAAAATGGCTAGAAAGAGAAGACACTTCAAAGGAAGAAAGCAATTAAAGCAAATGGAACAAAGGAAGACCTTATACAACAAATTGGAAGGTAAGAATCTAATATGCTTTGAATGCAAGAAGCATGGGCACATCAAACCAAATCATCTACTGTTGTTGAAGAAGAATGGAAAGTTTGAAAAAAAAAAATTTAAAGGTGGAGACATGAGTTATACTGAATGTGAAGAAAATGAAGATAAAGAATATGCACACATATGATTAACGGCAAACTCTCACTCACAAGATGAAATTTGAGGTAAATCATCCTAAAATCCCTAATGAGGTGTTACAATATATTGATGAATTATGTTTAGAGTATATATCAGCTCTCAGGAAAATCTTCAAACTGAAGAAAGAAAATGAAAGTTGAAGTAACATGATATTGCCAATGATAAACACATTGAATCTTTACAAAAGAGA
This sequence comes from Eucalyptus microcorys, assembly GCA_014182515.1. NCBI lineage: Eukaryota > Viridiplantae > Streptophyta > Magnoliopsida > Myrtales > Myrtaceae > Eucalyptus > Eucalyptus microcorys. The sequence continues at coordinate 30,919,663 of CM024569.1, forward strand.
ATTTTGGAAATCAAAGGAAATCAAGATTTGATTTCAAAAGAAAATGATTCTCTTAGAAATGAAATTTTAAATGTTTCCAAAAGATTTTATCTTGGTTCTAAAACCTTGGAGCATATTCTTTCTATACCAGTTTTTTTTTAAAACAACTATGGATTAGACTTTGAAAAGGAAAATATTACTCAAAATGAGTTTCCTAAGTTTGAGAAAAGATTTATAACCAAACTATCTCAATTTGCTTACAAAAATTATTTCGGAAAGCAAATCATACAACCTATTGGATGAAATTTTTCAAGTGGTCAAACTATAGGAATACAAATCATTTTAATAATGATTGCCCTAAAATTTTGGAGACCAATAAAAGGGAATTTCTTAAGAATGAGATAATCTTCTAAGTCAAAAGGACCCAAGCAAGTTTAGGTACCCAAAAAAGCATGAATTTGCTTACATATTATAGGTGCTGAACAAAAGAAAGAATCAATAGTACTTGGGTAGTGATTGTTCAAGATATATGATTGGAGATACAAACAAATTGGTTCAATTCACCAAGTTTCATGATGGAAGTGTGTTCTTTAAAGGCAACAACAAAGGCAAAATCATTGGTAGAGAGACTGTCAAAATAGGACATCTTACCATACATGATGTCTCTCTCATGAAAGTTCTCAATTATAATCTAATTAGCATAAACCAATTATGCGACATTGAGTTCAAGATAAGTTTACAGGAGGATAAATGTTGTGGAGCTAGTAAGGACAACTCTCAATCATTTACTAGTAGGCATAGCAATATTTATCTCGTGGATATGGAAATTGATGATATCAAGTGTCTTGTCTCCATCGAAGATTAGACAAATCTTTAGCATAGAAAAATGGGACACATTAGCGTCAAGCAAATTTCCAACTTTCATCTAAGAATCTAATTCGAAGACTACTGTCGCGACCTTCCCGAGGGTGAATTACTCAAAAAGGCTAATGGATTACTAAGTCCGAAGACTTGGCACGGACTCTCCCAAGTCCTACCAATCGCGACTTGATACTAAGAAATTAACCCATTTAAACATGTAATTATACTCAATTCGGAGCCGCCACTAACCAATTAGGGTTGGTTAGAAACCCAAGTAAAGTATGGGAGAATACTTTACTTTTGCGAACCAGATATTCAATAAGTCCGGGGACATGGTTACGCTAGAAAAATCTAACGCCATTTCGGTACCTTGTCATTTTAATTTCAAAAATATTTTGCAGGCAGTCTTGATTAATTTTAACCTAAGCTACTAACATGCAAAGGATGGCCATACGGGTGCACAATCAATGAAATAACATTCAATAAACCGAAGTGATAGATTGTAAGAAATTACAAACTACAACCTTATTAAAGTCTATTCTCTAAAAATGCTGATAAAATGCATGCCCTAAACATGATTTCTAAATGACATGACACTTAATTTTTCTTTTTTTCTTTTTATGCAATCTTAATTTAAACTTAATATGCATGAATTTTACTTTAATGACATGTGAGATGCAATTCATATGACATAATTTGAATCATTACAATATGTGTGCAATCTAATTTACATAATCCTAAATATGCATGTGCTACATGATATGGGATGAATGACATGGTAATTCTATATGCATGTTCTTTTTATAATTTCTTAATGATTTTTTATCACACATATGCAACCTACACTAACAATGATGACATGAAATGGGATTAATTATGAACTAACCTATTAACTAACCAAATAAATGACCTTTGTGTTTTCTTTTTTCTTTTTTTAAATGACTTGATAATTCTTATTAAGAAAAAAATACTAATCTTTGGAGTTTTTTATTTTTAAAAAAAAAACTATACGACGGGAATATTAACCTATGACCCACTAATTAAAGCGCAACATGTGGTGTGCACATTATGAAATCTATATAACCTAAATAACATTTTTTGTTCTTTTTTGTTTTGGTTTTATTAAAGGAAAATTATCCTAATTCTATTAAAATGCGGGAAATAAACATAAAATGTTTATGGACCTAAATACCTAAATTCTAGATATGGCATGTGATGCATGATACGTTATGAGCAAATAACGCTAACACATCAAAATATATGTACTATTGAAAATTCATCAATGTAAATTAATGACATATTATCTCAATGATGCAAAACAATTCATGAATTTGCTATGAAAAAGTCGAAATAATCAAAAATCTAACCCGACGTCTCTCGGCTCAATATTTTTGATTATTATGACTTAATATGACAAATTTTCTAATTGGATAACGATCAAAACAAATCAAGTTAGAATAAAAATCTATGAACCCGAACATTCTAACTAAATTTAATCTAAAAATTCACCGAGGAATGGTGAAGAAACCACGGTAACCGAGCTATGATGGTGGTTTGATGATGGGTCGCCGTTCAGAACAGGGGTTCGTTGGAACTCCAGCAAGGCTCGGGTAGCAACCGAACCTGCAACAAAAACAGGGGAGGTAGTAGGTGGCGGAGCTCGGGGCGTTGCAGCGGCGGGCACAGGCGGTGCGGGGCTCCGGCGAAAGGCGGCGGACGCGCGGGCTACTGGCGCGGGCGTCGGGGGTGGAGCGGCAAGGCGTTCGGCGGCTGGGTCGGCGAGGAGGGCTCGCGGGCTGGTGCGTCGGAGGCGTCGGTTCGGCATCCAGTGGGGCAACGGCGATTCGGCTTAGGACCTACTGGCGTGGAGAGGAGCTCAGGTGGAGCAGGGATGGAGGCGGCGTCGACGCTCGAGTGCGATCGCAGCGGGGGTCAGCACGGGTGTGGCGACGATGCGAGGGCTCTGCAGGCGGCAGTAGGCGCGACGGGATCTCAGAGTAGTGCAGTTCGGTGACGTCGGCACAACACGGGTCGTCGAAGCAAAGGGCTATCCATCAGGCCTCCGGTGTTGAACTCAACTGTCATGTGCAAGTCTGCAGCGCGGCAGCACAGGCGCGACGATCGGCACCGGCGTTCGCGGTTGGAGACCGGCGGCTGTGGCTAGCGAAGCGCTTCGGTTCACCAAGGAAGATGAACAAGAGCAATTTCTCTTCCTCTTTTCTTTTCTCTCTCTTCCGGTCACTCTCACGTCTTCTCCCTCTGCTCTCTTCCTTTTCACTTTTCACTTTACCTTTTGACTTTTCTTCTTTTTCCTCAAGAACCGAACCCTCCCCTTTCCTTCCTTTCTCTCTTCATTTTTTGACTTTTTTGACTTTTGTTTTTTTTCGACGAAGAGAAGCCCCCCCAAAACCAAAGATTTGCATCCTTTATTTATAGAGGAAAGACTCGAGTTTGTTTTTGTAAATGAGATATTCACTCAACCACTTAACAAAAATGGCTGCAAAATCACACGGCTGTTGAATTTTTTGAATTTAAAATTTTTTTCAAAATTTCCCTCTATAATCAAAGATTATCTCCTATTTCTAAAATATGAGTTTAAATTAGGTGTCAACAACTACCAAAGTTGAAATTTGAGAAGTTATAATTATGTCATTCTTGCACACTAGGTAAATAGGTAAGAGGTTCTTTTATATCTATCAAATATTTTTGGACCTACTTGAAGTTAAAGCCTCAGTAGTAAAAGTTAGATGAAAGAATCTTTCTTGGATACTCCATGACCAGCAAACCTATGGGGCTTTTAACAAAAACTCTCATACTATGGAAGATCAATGAATGTGAAGTTTGAAAAAAAGTGGTCATACTCAACTAATTGAACGAAGAACATGAATATAATCAAGCGGTTGATCATAATCAAGTACTTGAAAACTTTCAATCAACTGATGACATTAAGTAACCTGAATATAGTCGGCAAGCTAAATATGATCGAGACCCCACACATACTCAAGAAGCTACAATTAGTGACCATCCTAAATCTTCAAACAAAGATAAAAGTCATGATAGAAGATTTGATAAAAACTAGAAACATAAATCCATTCATCCAAAAGGGCTTGTTCTTGGAAAGCTATATGATGGTATCAAAACCCATTCTTCATTCAAGGAAATGATAGGTACCTTGACACTTAGATCAAAGATAAAACCTAAAGAAGTTGAAGAAGCACTTTCAAATGAAAGCTAGGTAGATGTAATGCAAGAATAAATATACTAGTTCAGGGTAAATGAAGTATGGAAACTAGTGTCTACACCAAAGGACCATCCTGTTTTTGGAACCAAATGGGTCATTAGGAATGAGTTTGGATGTCAAGGGCAAAGTGATTAGAAACAAAGCAAGACCAATGGCCGAGGATACTCACAAAAATAATGAATAGATTACAATGAAACTTATGCATTTGTGGCTAGGTTCAAAGCTGTAAAGTTACTTCTTGCTTATGCTTGTTATTATAATTTTAAGTTGTTCCATACGGATGTCAAGAGTGCCTTCATAAATGTTTATATTAAATAAGAAATATATATGGCACAACCTCCTGAATTTGAAAATCCTAGAAAATCTGATCATGTTTTAACCTTAAGGAAGTTTTATATGATTTTAAACTTAGCAACTTCCTAACAGAGAAAGGTTTTGAAAAAAGTAAGGTTGACACCACCTTCTCCATAAAAAGGAAAGTAAGGATATTCTTTTTATTCAAATTTATGTTGATGATACTATATTTGACTCTTCTAACGAACATCCGTGTTAGGAATTTTGTAAGATTATGTAGAATGAATTTGAGATGAGTATGATGAGAGAATTAAATTTCTTTCTTGGCCGTCAACTAAAGTAAACCAAAGATGGTCCATTCATCTGCCAAGAGAGAAACACAAAAGAACTAGTAAAGAAGTTTGGAATGGAAAATGCAAAAAAATAGAGACTCCTATGTCATAATCCTCCAAGCTTCACAAGGATGAGAAAGGAAAATTAGTAGATCAAAAATTTTATAGAAGCATTATATTTTCTTTATTATATATTACTACTTCTAGACTTGATATTGTCTTCGGTGTATGTATGTGTATTAGATTTCAATCAAATCCTAAGGATTCACACCTTACTGTAGTTAAGAAAAACATTAAAATGTTGCACATCCCCTAAGCTAGGATTATAGTATCCAAAAGGATCTGATTTTAATCTTATTGGATATTCTAATGCTAACTTCCCTGGATGTCATATTGATAGAAAAAGCACTCTAAAAACTTGTCAATTGATAGTTTGCATGTTGGTTTCCTAATCCTCCAAAAAGCAAAACACCATTGCTCTTTCAACAACCGAAGCAAAGTATGTAACTCATAAAAGTTATTGTACACAAATTCTTTGGATAAAGCAATAGCTAAGTGACTTTGGAGTTATAGATTCCAATATATTGATCAAGTGTGACAACACTAATGCTATCAATTTGACAAAGAATCACATTCTTTACTCAAGAGCAAAGCATATTGAGATAAATCATCATTTTATTCATGATCATGTGCATAATTGTGATATTAATATTCATTTATTGATTTTAAACACTAATTAACTTGTATTTTTGCAAAGCCCTTATATAAAAACTCATTTGAATATATTTGAAGTAAATTGGGTACTACTAGCCCATTTGCTTAAGTTGAATATGAGCAAATAGGTGATCATAGCCAAGACCAATTACACACAAGTGATCATATCCAAGACCATTTCACAAACAAATGATGAAAGGTGAAGATAGAGAGCTATATTCAAACTTGATATAGACAATTTCTATAAAAGTCTTGTTTAATTTTAGCACAAAAGCTAAATTTAGCAAGAAAATCGGGTAATCGTAATCACCTTCTTTTAAGATGAAGAAAGTCGTTGATTATTTCCATGCTTCTGTGATTGATTATCTCTTTCAATTATTTCTTAAAATAGTTTCTAAAATATCACTCATTACAATCTCCTTATTTAAAATTCCTAATTTCTAAGAAATTTTCTTCTTTTGATAAAAAGTTAAGGTATGAACATTTATGTTTTTCTATTTTTCTGTTTTTTCATTCACAAGAATAGAAAAAGAACAAAAATCCGTTTGGTAATGTCAATTAATTTTTCTATTCCTCATAATAGAAAAGTAGTTAGGGAATAGATTTGGAACACAAATAAAAAGTATAAAAAGGTAACTTCTTATTCTCGGAAACAATTTCTAGAAATAAGTTTTTTTTTTTTTGTCCTTTTCTTCTTCTTCTTCTTCTTCTTCTTCTTCTTCTTCTTCTTCTAACCAATCACTTGAGTCTTGCCGCTTGCCACCCGCTGCCTCCTACCGCCGGTTACCATCAACCGCCACCTCTAGCTACCATCTACCATCATCAACTGCCGCAGCAACAGGCTAGTGGAGGAAGAAGAAGAGAGAAAAAAGATAAAACTAAAAATCTGAAAATATTTATTAAAAAATTAGAAGAAATTCCACGTCACAAAAAAATTTGTGGGCTGCACTAAATGCCTTCCTTTTCTTTTTCTTTTTCAAGAACAGAAATTTTGTGTAGTTATCAAATACATCATTTTACTAAAAAACTATTCCAAATAATATAAATTGAAAAGAACCATTTCTAAAAAGAAATTGTTCCCAAAAATAGAAATGTTACCAAACGCACCATTAATTTCCAAAAATAGCTTCTACTTTACCAAAACTAAATGGTCGCACTCCCTCCATCGATCAAACCCTTTTCTCTCAATGGCAATTTTCCCTCTCTTTTCATGGCATCCAAAGCAATTGTACTTCCTCGCAAAGTATATGCAGGTTTACGTCGATCACAGAGAAGTGCAACAATGGCTTCTAGGACAACAATGACCAGTTTGACTCCAATAGACATCAGCTATTGACAAGCACAAATCCTCCTGCTAGTGAAAATCAAGCATCATCGACTTAGCGAGACACAAAAATTCTTGCCTTTGAATCAATTGCCACACCCACTTATAAGGGTAATACTCCTCTTCTTGAGCATTTCAAATTTGAGAATGCTAAGCATATTAAGAGCATAGTCTATGAGACAAAGAGGAGCCACTGATGAAATTATAGGCCTGTTCTTGGGGTCTATTAAGAATTTCCCAGAAGGGATAGTTGAGGATGAAGCAGTAACTCCTATAATGAAAGTGATGATTGAGCCTTCTAGGACAGAATTTTCTTGAAAAGGGGAAAAGAAAAAATTGGAGAATCATCAGCACCTCAGGTGGCTGAAACCATACAAAGGGTTATGCCCTCAGTTGGGATAAGACTTATGGCTACTCCTAGCCCTGGTATTGAGAACACTAAACTGGAAGCTTCTGAATGTTATTTGGAAGGGAAGAAAGATGATGATGATGATGATGATGATAAGAAGTTCTTTGAGAAGTTTGAAAGAAAGGTCGGTCTTGTCATTCAACCTAGTCGCAAGAATAAATTGTTCAAATAAAAAAAACTTCATACCTGCTATTACTCTCGGCTGGCTAGAGGAGTCATACCCAATAGGTCTATTGATTTTCTTTATTTTGAGTCTCTTGGAATTTTAATCCCCAATTGATCAGAAATTGGAAAAGTTATACACAGATTCTAATCCTGTGTATCCAGCTCTCACTGCCTATTTATACTCTAATCTTGCTTTTTATTCTCCCAACACAATCCAATTTTCTGCGAGAGATAATCTCTATGAGTTGACTGTACATAACTTGGCAAAAATCATTGGCATAGATCATTATAAGTTTATACCTATCCCTATTTCTCCTGAGATTGCTTACAAAATCATCACAGAGGACTTTGATTTTTCTCGAGGCATTAAATCTAATGTTTCTCATAATCTTCTTCCTTTCGAAAAATAAAGTCATTCACAATATTCTCGTTAGTTGTCTCAGACCTAAAGCTACTTTATGTCAATGATATTTCCAAGTATGAGGCTGAACTTCTCTGGGCTATACTTTATAATGTTCCTTCTCTCTCTTCTGCCTTTTCCACATGTATAGAGCTGTGAGCAATAATCAAGGCAAATTGCCTTAAGGTTCCTTGATGCTATCTGGTGGGGAAGACATGATGCTGAAGATGAGATTGAGGCCAACTATGGAAGGATGGAAAAACACAAAGGATGAGCTAGTTAAGATTGGCAATAATGATGACGAGGATTCGAGAAAAATGCTAGAAATAGCTCTTGAAAACTGAGAAGCAGCGAACTGAAGCACAAGGAAAAGAAAAGGTCCAGTGGTTCTTTCTTTCAGTGCAGTAAAGGGAGGAAAATCTAAATAGTCTCCACAGAAGAAATATGCTACTGACTCTTTGAAGAAATGGCTAGGAGATGAACCTGCTAGAGATTCTGAACAGATTCTAGTTGAAAAAGGAGTGCCGGACACTTGGAGTGCCAAAACTTGACATGGAGGGACACTTAAGTGCCAAAAGTTATAAAGTGACACTTAAGTACCAAAATCGGAGCAAAATGGATCACTTAAGTGCCAATCCGACAAAAATCCAGCCAAAATGCTGACGTGGCAATTTTCCGGCGAGGTAAACGCAAAACGACATCGTTTTGCATGTTAACGTGGCTAAACAAAAGCAAAAACGACATAGTTTTGTTTTCTAACATGGTATATAATTAATATAAAAATTAATTTAAATAAATTATAAAAATAAATAATAATAATAATAATAATAATAATAATAATAATAATAATAATAATAATAATAAAAAAAGGTGGGGAGAGGAGGCAGTGGCGAGGGCTCAACCAGCCCTCAGCCGCTACCTCCTCTCCCCCACCCTTTTTTTTAATTATTTTATTCAATTTAAATAATTATTATTTATTTTATTATTTAATTAAATTAATTTTGATATTAAAATTCGAATGCGCTCAAAAACAACGTCGTTTTTGTCTTTTTTTGTTGAGTTAGCACTCCGACAAGCCACGTAGACGAAAAAAATAATAAAAAATTGTCACATGAGATTTCCGATAAGATTCGCCGGAGATGGCACTTAAGTGTCCCACTTTTCAAAAAAAGTGGCACTTAAGTGTCACTTTCCTAACTTTTAGTACTTAAATGTCCTTTCGTGCCAAGTTTTGACACTTCGGCTATACTTCTCCCGTTAAAAAAGTGAAGGTATTGAGACAGAAGAAGATGAGTGCCGGAGAGATAAGGAAAAACCTGAGATGACAAAGAGAATAATTGAAAAGGAAAGAAGAGGAGGAAAGGAGAACAGGGGAAAACAGAAGAAAAGAATAGGCTGAACATCGAGAAGAAGAAGAAAGGTTTTAAGATGAGATTGAAGTTGAAATAAACAGAATTGTTGAATGAATCTAATAAGATTCAAGCAGAAGCTGAAGCAGATAGAGCAAGGAGACAAGGTGAAAGAAGAGAAGAAGAGGAGAGGAAGAAAAGGTTCGAAGAAGAAAGAGTTGATGAATATAGAGTTATCATTATGGCTGATAGAGAAGGAACAATCAAAGAGGAACTTGAATCGGTTCATGCTGATGAGGACATAGTTGTAGAAGAGACTGAGTTTCTTGCACCCACTGAACAGATTTATGCAACTTAAAGAGAACTAAAACTGATTATGCATATACTCAGGAGGAGGACAGAGGAAAAGGACCAGAAATAACCCATGAAAAGTTTAATAATGTAGTTCAAATGATTCCAGTCTGATTAACCTAATGATGGAGATTAAAGAAAATCAAACTGTTATGAAGGAGGACATGAAAGCACTCAAGGAAAATATGAAGGAGCAGATGCAGCTAGTGAAGCAAGAAGTTGGACATAACTTCGTTGTATTTGAGAACATCTTTAAGTAGTAGATGCACAAAATATATACAACCTGTCACAGACTGCAGTCCTATGAGATTATCTGAGTTCCTTTTGATCCTGCTGAAGACATCCTTCCTCCTTAAAATGAATTTCATTTTATTTCAATTGATTTTGATATTTTCAGTTTGTCTTTTTGGTCTGTGTCGACTTAATGTTTTGGGACCGCAAGTACTTCTACTTGATATTTTACTTCAATAATTTCAGTATGTATTCCCTTTACATCAGCTGTGGTTTTATACTACCTTATCTGTGATGCTGACAAAAAGGGGGAGAAATATTCAGATATATGATAATATGCAGATTATGCAGAGACTTGCAGATATTATTGGACTGATAATATGTAGAATGTGCAGGGACTCGCAATATACAAATTTTGAAAACTGCAAAACAGAGAACAGCTCTGATATCATTGCAAATATAATTATCTTCTGACCTTTAAAATTTGCGGCAAATACTGAGTATAGTCAGATTGAACTTTATATGATTATCACATGCTCTTATATATCAGTGTATAAGAAACTGCTTTCTGAATCACAATACTTCACTAAGTTCTCTTATAAATATGGTCTTACGCTCAATTATTGATATTCAAGTTTTGACTATGTTAATTTGCTTGCTTATTCACATGTTTTTAAGCTTTAAAAGTCACAAGAAATCTTTCCAAAATCTTTCAAATACAATTATTTTATTATCTGCATGGAAAGTTTTGTCACCATAAAAAATGGAAAGATTATTGAGAAAATATCCTACCGAATATATTTTGAAGTTAACAAAACTGTCCATGATATATATTACTCTTTATAAATGATGAAAGAGTTGTTTGTGTTTTTAGTAATGTTCGCTCTGTGAGGACTTCTTAGATAAGTAGTAAAAATTCTAATTGACTTGAAGAATCAATGTGGAGGGTGTATAATCTTGGATATACAGAGATAATAAGTTTACAGGAACTATACATATTCATAGCCTAAGTTCCTCTAAAAGAACGGTTGAATATATCCAAGAAGCCAAATGTTGGTGAAGCATCGGACAACGGCGACAATACTGGGCAGAGCAAAGAAAGACAAGATGACCGGACGCTAGGCAGCGATAACGAAGCTGCCGGTGGAGTTCGGCGACCATGGGAAAGCCCTCTCGTTCTTTTTTCTCTATATCGCTCTTCCAATTGTGTCGTCTCTTTTTCCTCTGATACTGTGTGTCCTTGAACGCCCCCTTTTTAAGACCCTAAAGCCTCTATATATAAGAATCAATTAGGGATTCTTGCCCCTATTTATTTCCTATCATGAAATAAAAGGATATCTTCCAAGTTTAAGAATGGGAAAATTCAAATTTGATAATAAAGGGCTTAGTAATTCTCTAAGTTTTCTTTTAATAAATCAATTTAATTAAGCAATATCGGCCTCCTTTGTGTTCATGGACTTAGCTTAATGCTTTTATGGGCTCTGCCCAACTTATCAAGTTCAGAACTATTTATTTAAGTCCACCAACCATTGATCCAATTTAAATATAATTGTATGATCCTATTAGTATTAAAATAATGCTCCTAAAATCTGTATGTAAATTTAACCAATATTTTAGGGGGAAATTGTCTAAAATATCATAAACCTATTGCAATTTTGCCAATCTAATCCTAAATCTTTCAATTTTACTAATTAAATCCTAGAAATTTTTACATTTCACCTAATTGAGTCTGTTTAGCCAATTTTAGATGGAAATCGCTGACGTGTATGCCAACTGACGTGAACGAATTTTTTTTCTTTTCTCTCTTTTCCTTCTTCATTGTATTATTATTGTGGCTAGCGAGGGTCGTCAGGTGGCAAGGACCAAGATGCCCTCACCCAAATCCAGACAAGGCTGCCTTGCATAAACCATCACGGCCTCACCTATGGCCATGATGATCTAGGCAAGGCCAGCCTCATCGAACATAGACAAGGCTAACCTCGTCGAACGCAAGCGAGGTAGCCTTGCCTACATTTAGGTAATGCCATAGCGAGGCTGGTTGTCCACGGCTACAATGGCCTCGCCCAACTAGGTGACACTAGGTGAGGGTCACGAGTCTTGGCCAAATTGACTTAATTTGGCAAAATGTAAAAATGTTTAGGACTCAATTGACAAAATTAAAAAGTTTAATTGCATTGATGAAAATGGGTTTAAGACTTCTTGGACAATCTTTCCAATAGTTTTGTTTAGAGGCCAAAATCATTCTCAGTTTCTATGCAATTAAAGACGAAATAGGTTGTCAATAGCCTTCACAGATGTTATATCTTCCTCAAGTTCCACTAGGCGGCCACCCCCATCTCACCACTACAATAACGACAACAACAATAATAAATGTTAAATGTGTTCTATATGATCGTTAGGTTGGGTGATGGGTTGGCAACCTGATTCATGTCTACCCAAAAAAAGAATCATCCGCGTCGATTTTATTATATTCAATCCACCCAATTTAATATAATACAACCCGCTAACATTAGATAGAGTAAAGAAAAAAAATAATAATAATAATAAATGTTAAATGTGTTCTATGTGGTCGTTAGGTTGGGTGATGGGTTGGCAACGTGATTCATATCTACCCCCCCCCAAAAAAAAAAAAGGTTATTATTAGTGACAACCACTAGCCTTATGGTTCCTTGATCACACTAATCTTCAATTAGTCTTTGGTTGTTGTCAATTAGCATGACAAGAGACTAGAAAATATTCTCGAGCATCATTTTCCTCAAAGATGACCCGCTTCAGATGGCAATTCGAAGGCGAAACTCTTGTTTTTCACTAGATTTGCTAAACATAAATCTAGTTTATAAGGTAGGATCGACTATGTCATGACCTAGAATAACTTCAACTTTACTCTCGCTAGGACTGTGGTGGGGCGACAATGACAAACTTGCTAAGCAGTAGCTATGGTTCAAAACCGAATATATTATCACAAGTGTGGAATTGTGATGATAATGTCACATGGATCATCAATGCAGTTCACACCTTCTCACCATTATACCCTTATCAAAATCCACATCCCATCTTCTTAGAATTTGTGCAAGCTCCAAAAGAAATTTTACATCAATGAACTTATCTTGAACGATTAAAGTTAAAATCATCCGACATAAACTTAATTTAAAAAATCTAAAGTTCAGTGATATTGTAATATTTTCCCATTGATTACTGATAAATTTTTAGTTAGGCCACTCTTCAATGCATTTAATATTTGAAGTTAGATTTTGATTATCGGTGTTCTAAATTGTGAAGGAAGATCATTCATAGATTGGGAGACGGACGCTCCTGCCGCTCACAGAAGCTAATTCTACAAGGGACTGGTACGATTGACCGTGCCTAAACTTTTAAGCTCGTCTGTAAATGCTCTGGAGATCGATGTCTCTCCCTTAATGTGTTGATTGTTGTGGCTCCCTACGTCGCGAAACATTCTTCCATAATAAAATTAGAAAACCATACTAATGAGCCATGTTCTGTATCTTAGTGTATTACTCAACTTATCCTTATCACAACCCCTTAATAAGATGAGCAAATGACAAAAAATTTGAAAAAGGTTAACCTAAATATAATTAGTTTTCGGTACGGCATAATTCTACAAATAAGGTAAGAGTTATAGTTGAAAAAGGAAGAGGTGGAGGGATCGAGTGTGGCAGTGTTACTCAATTATTCAATATGAAAGTGCATATACTAGAATTATGACATTAATATAACTTCCAGTACAATCGAAACAAGGAGATTTAATATCAAACATCAATTACTAGCAAAAGTAGAACAAGAAATAGCAAAGAAAATAAATTAAGCAGAAAAATTGTCTTAAGGATAAATCTCAATTAGGGATCGAAGGCCCAAGTGAGAGATTATCTTATAACCGCTAAAGCCAGCATCAACAAATAGCTTTTCCCATTCCTTTTCACTCCTTTCTTTCCCATTGAGGTTCATCATCCACATGTCGAAGAAGAGTTGTGTTTCGGTGGACCTATGATCTTCTGTTTGATTCCCTACTACTATTTCTATCAGAATCACTTTTCCGACCTTGCCTCGACCCGACACCGCCTCTTTGCTTCGCTTAAGTATCTCGATGCATTTTTCGTCACTCCAGTCGTGCAATATCCACTGCATTTGCACCGGTTTCGTTCAGATTGTTGGAGCTTAAAGCTCTTATTTGGAATGGTAAATGCAAAAACAAAGTAATGTCAACAGGTAGAGTATCTCCTTTTCACTCATTTATGTAAGTCTCCCAGACTCTATCTCATCACTTAATATGTGAATTGTATAAATTAATCTTAACATACCTAACACCTCCTTCTTAACTATTGAAGTGCCGGTTCATACTGCAAAAATACACATAAAAGGCATCCAATACACATCCAACGCAATCTAAAACAATACTAGCATTTCATTAGAAAATTTCTATAGGACCATTGAAAAGGAGACTCCTTTTTTTCTCCACTGCAAAATGGAAAAGGGAAAAACTCTTCTCATAGTCCGAGTTGTGAATTATTAGAATTAAATTTTCGGTAGGTAGATTTTTACTGCAACCGTGAGCTACCTTTATCATTTGAGCTCCTAGGGAGAAAATGGAAAGATGTTGACCCTATAGGTGTAGGTTTTTATTTCTTTTTCCAAGGTAAGCCGACCGAACAACGATGCATGGTACTTACCTTGAGTAAGATTCCATCCGCCTGGGGAATCTCCACAAACATGTCACCTCCCACAAACTTCAACCTCTCGCTTCCGACCAAACCATCCACCACGTCCGGCAGATCGAACACCGTGCACGTCAAGTGCGGGAACGCGTCCGCAATGGCCTTGGCCATCGTTCCTGACCCGCCTCCCACGTCGACAACCGAGCTCATCCCCTCGAAGACTCCCCCACATGTATCGCCCACCAGCTTCGCTATCAACCTCGAGTCGCTAGCCATGGCCTCGTGGAACGAGCTGGCGACCTCAGGATTGCGCCTCACGTACTCCCACGCGGGTACCCCATGCGCCATGTCGAGCGTCGACGGGACGTCTTCTCTGTCCCCCAACCATGCACTCAGATACTGCCACGGGTCCATGGAGTAAGGCTCGAGCGCGAAGAGCGCGAAGGGTGCTAAAGTCAACGGGTCGTGCTTTACAAGGAGTCGGGATGAGCCGGTGAGGGCATACCCGGTCTGGCGATCCACTCCATCGAGGTCCCGCACTTCGAAGAAGCCGGAGTGGACAAGAACACGCATGAGGCGAAGGATGCAATGGGCTCTGGTGGGTTGGACATGGAGCGCAGAGACGAGCTCAGGGAGGGTCATGGGTCGGCCGTGGCCGTGGATTAAGTCGGGTATGCCTAGTTGAATGGCGCTCTTGAGGCACATCGAGTTGATGAAGCTAAATATGTGGTTCCATATGTGGGCTTGAGCTCGGAGGAGCTCACTAGCGGCCGCATCTCCATCTCCTTTAGCCAAATCCATATCGAAAACCCCTTCCACAGAATGAATGTTTGGTACCTATCCATTATATGCCGAAATAGACCAAGAAATGCAATCGATCATTGACCTATTTAGCTTCCAAGTGGGTGAAAATATAAGCAAAAATGTCAGGTACGTATAATATAAGCTAAGGGTAGTTGGTCGATCTTGTCGACTAATTTTTATGAAGTTGTTGGTTGGTCCTTTTCTCAATGCGGATTTGTTTTTGTAATTGGGCCATTGGGGAGCAGCAATGTGCATTGTACAGTGAAGCTTCCCAAGTGGATGAAACGCGTGAAACTGCAATGACGCAATTCGGGTTATAATCTATGGAGATTTCCAATTGCAATCCATCGTACTTTTGAGTATTTATTCGTAGAAATTTAACTTTCGTCTTTTCATTCCGCATTCAACGGCGTTTCATGTTCATCGAGTTCCGCATATCATCATCATCACGAAAAATCCCAAACTACTATTTTTATTGCAAATCAAATAATTTGTCACCTTAAGTGGTAGTCATGGCGACAAAACTTACTTTTGTTGTCTTAAGCACACCCAAAGGCGACAAAATAATGATTTTGGTTGACTTAGAGTTGACCAAAGGCGACAAAATCACTCCCTAGGTCATATCCAAGGTGAAGGAATGCTAATCTTGTTGCCTTAGGTCAGACCCAAAGACGACGAGAAAAATGACTGTCTCTATAGGTCTATCCTAAGGCAATGAAATTTTATCGTTGAGGTTTGAATTTTCTTTCCTCAATAGCAAAAAATTTTGATTTTGTCACTTTAAATCTCACATATGGTGACAAATTTTATGTTTGTTGTCATAAGTTCAAAATTGAAGGCGATGAAATTTTGATTTTGTCATCTTAGGGTAAGACCTTAGCTGACAAACTTGAGAATTTGTGGCCTTTGTGTAAGAAAGTGAAGAAGACTATAGAGATCTAGAATTCTTGTATATTTCATATGTATTCTGATGTACAATTCTTCTGTAATTATAGTACAGAGATGAAATAATAAAAGGCAAACAAATATTTATGAAATCGAATCCAATCTCAATCTAAAGATCCTAACTAAATTATGTACAATTAAGATCAATTGAGATTCCGAGCATATCTCCCAATATCGGATTAGAGCATATCTTCCAACACTCCCCCTCAAGCTGGTAGCTGATAGATATCCAAGACGCCTAACTTGCTCAATAGATATGCATGCTGTCTTTGACATAAGGGCTTAGTGAAGATATCAGCTAGTTGCTCCGCCGTTCCAATTCCTCTAGTCTCAATTATCCCTTCTTGAATTTTTTCTCGAGTGAAGTGACAATCCACTTCTATATGCTTCGTTCTTTCATGTACTATGGGATTTGTTGCAAGTTTGAGTGCCGCATCGTTGTCACAGAACAACCTGGTCGGACTCTTCAATTTTATTCCAAGATCCCCAAGTAGTCCCCGTATCCATACGATCTCACAGGTAGTTTTTCCATAGCCCGATATTCTGCTTCAGCTGAAGACAATGATATGGTTGCCTGCTTCTTGGTTTTCCATGAAAGAAGAGAATCTCCAAGTTTAATGCAAAAACCTGTAATGGATCGTCGACTCATGGGACAAGTTGCATAATCTGCATCACAATATGCCGACATTTTCATATTGCATTCCCTGGATAAAAGAATCCCAAGTCCGCGGCACTTCTTCAAGTACTTCACGACTTTTAAGGCAGCATTCAAGTGATTGAGAATAGGATCATGATTCTTAGATGTCCCAGCATCATAATCCTTGGTGGTCAACTTTATGTTCTGCTCAATTGGAATAACCGATGGTTTGCATCCCGACAGACCTACCTCTGATATAATCTCCTGCACAAACTTCCGTTGACTAAGAGAAATCCCACGATCAAATCAAGCAATCTCGATTCCAAGAAAGTATTTGGGTGCTCCCAAGTCTTTAATGTGAAAAGTAAGATGTAGATAGTTCTTGAATCTCTCTATTGCAGTTTTATTATTTCTCTTGATGAGAATATCGTCAACATATATCATCAGATAAATAGATGACGTACCTTAAGTCCATGTGAACAAAGCGTAATCATATCGGGACTGTTTGAAACCTGCAAAAGTAAGGGCATCGGCAAATTTGGCATACCATTGCCTGGAGGCTTGCTTGAGACAATAAAGAGATTTACGGAGACAACATACTCTATTCTCCCCATGTCTCCGTTGAAGAATCCTTTTCTTGGAAGGGAAAAATATCTTCGTGAAAGATAACATCTCTACTGATGAAGAATTCCAATGTTGATTGATCTAGGACTCGATACCCCTTTTGTAAATTTGAATAGCCCATGAAGATGCACCGTCGAGCACGAGGCCCTATTTTGTCTCGAGGGCCCAAAACAGTAGCAAAGCACTGGATCCGAATATCCTTAAATGGCCTAATTCTGGTTTCTTCTTGAAAAGTAACTCAAATGGAGTTTTTCCATTGAGTATCCGAGTTGGCATACGGTTGATAAGATATACTGCAGTAATAATGCATTCGCCCCAATAATTTTCTGGAACATATGCCTGAAATTTTAATGCACGTGCAACTTCCAATAGGTGACGATGCTTGCGCTCTACTACTCCATTCTGTTGTGGTGTATAGCCGCAAGAACTTTCATGGAGAATCCCATGAGATGACAGAAGAAGTCTGCAATCATTGTTGAAGAACTCCTTCCCATTGTCTGTCCTAACTCGTTGGATAGATCTTCCAAATTGGTTCTTGGATAGAGCAATAAATGTTTTCAAATGTGAGAAAACTTGTCCCTTTGACTACATCAGAAACACCCAGGTGGCACGAGAATAATCGTCCACAATTGTCAAGAAATAGCGCGATCCGTCGTGATGTTGGGTATGATAAGGACTCCAAACATCCATGTGAATTAAAGAAAAAATGTGCGTTGCACGATTTTTACTAAGGGCAAAAGGAATGCGTGATTGCTTTGCAAGGGGACATATTTGACACTTAGAATAAGGAAATGAAGCACTATGACCCAATCGTGAATGTAAAAGATAGTCTTTATCGTTGGCAGTCGTGTTACACAATGATATTTTATTTGAAGGAAATAAGGGTAAATCAAAATTACTTGGAGAATTTTTCCATAGAAACAATCCTTCAGAAAGACTACCCAAGCCCATCACTCTGCCAGTCGAAAAGGCCTGAAAGAAGCAGGTGTCAAAATCAAACAATACACGACAGGAATTTTCTCTACAAACTTTGGACACAGAAATAAGATTGAATCGAAATTCTGGAAGGTAAAGGACATTTTTGAGTATGATTTCTGGGCTGAGTTTGACTAATCCAGTGATTTTGACATGAGTAACATTCCCATTTGGTAATTGGACAGTAATAGAGAATTCTAGGTTCTCATGTATATCTGAAAATAATGCTCTTTCACAGACAATGTGATCACTTGCCCCAGAATCAATTATCCAGAATTTCCTGGAAATATTATTAATCAGGCAGTGAGAAATACCTGAAAAATTTCCTCCCTTGCTTGAGATGTCTAATTTCTGTATTGCCTGCATCAGTTGTTGGTATTTATCATTTGTAATGGGCTGATCAGCATTAGAACCACCAACCTGGTAGGCCGCAGAAATCTTTTTTCCTTTTTCTCCGGGTTTACCGTGTAATTTCCAGCAATTTTCCACTGTATGATATGGCCTTCTGCAAAATTCACAATATAATTTACCCCTTTTTTGATTAAAATTCTTTGTAGATGCCGAAAAAATTCCTCCGCCGTCAGATGCAGAGAAAAAACCACCACCGTCGGATGTCTTGCCAGTCACTCCATCTCCACCGTTGGATCCGGTCGAATAGATGGGTCCCTTTGGACCGTCCGATCTGCGGACCGAATCTGAGCTGTCCAGTGCTCCCCTTTTAAGGAGATAGGGATCTTCAGATCAGGGCGACCGAAACCCTAGCTCTCCTCCTCCGTGCGCCCCTTTTTCAAGCACTAGGGTTAGGGTTTTTGATCCCCAATTTCTTCGCTCGCTACAACTAGCCAGGGCAAAACTCTCTCCTCCCTTCGCCGATTCTAAAGAAGTAAGCCTCTGGCTTTCTTCTTGGATGGCTAATTGGTAGATCCGGCCAAGAGGGGGCACTGGTTCCATGGCCAAAATCTGTGAGCGAAATGTCAGGTAAGAATCGTTCAAGATTAAAAGGAATCGGGTCGTCTTTTCCCTTTCTTTGATCGACCTGTATTGTGCAAGTGTCTCCTCTGGACTCGAGTTTCTCCTCTGCTACTTCGAGATCATTCCACAGGGATGACAGTTTGTTGTAACAGGCCATGATGGTCATGTTCCCCTGTTTTAACTCACTGAGCTCCTGCAAAAGAGAAAACATTCGTGCTCGATCTAATTTTCCATACATCTGTTTGATGTTTTCCCACATGGTTTTCAAGTCCTCTGTTGGTGGGAGACCAGCCACGACCTCTGGGGAGATGCAGTTGCCGATCCACGTCCTCATGAGTTGATTTCATTTCCTCCAGAATTGGGCTAGTCGCTCATTGGCAGGAATCCGAACCGCCTCGTCAAGGAATCCATCCTTGTCCTTCATCACAAGGGCGCGCTGGAAGTCTTGGGACCACCTGGCATAGTTCTCTAGTCCGGTTAGCTGAAGGTTGATTAGTTTCAGCTAAGGGCCGTCAGATGTTGAGACGTGCAAGGGATCACCAGGCTCTGGTCGCTCAGTGACGACAACGACGGGGAATGGCATGAATCCGAGCGCAAGGTTCGGGTAAGAATTTGTTCCTTGGCCCGATTCGTTTGTCCCGAATTGATACCCTGCATTTGAAAGCCCCAGGTAGGGATTCGTTCCCATACCCAGTTCTCCAGATCGGCTTACCTGCTCTAATCTTGGGGTCAAGCTTGCCCCGTTTACGGCTGGTGAGCTTGCCTCAGATTGGACGTGGGCTCCCTGGTGTCCTACATAAACGGGCGATGATGTATTCGGGTTTGTCCCGAGATAGAATGGGTAAGGTACCCACTGGAATGGTTGACCCGCAAAGGATTGCCCCAGACCAAACTGAGCCTGTGTAGGTCTCCATTGAACAGGGTATGCCTGGATTGTTTGTCATTGTGTTGTCGCAGGTAAATTTTGAATCCGCACCGGTGGTGATGCTTTTGCGGTGGTTTGGTTGTCAACCATTGGGGTAAGAAACCAGTAGCTCTTGTCTTCTTCTTCGAGAGTGATTCCTATACCAAGATGGCAGATCTGTTATGTGATTCAGATCTCCTTTGGTGGCAATCAGAAGCGGAAGCGAAGAATGGTCAGAAGCCGAAGCTCTGATACCATGTAAGAAAGTGAAGAAGACTATAGAGATCTGGAATTCTTGTATATTTCGTATGTATTCTGATGTACAATTCTTCTATAATTATAGTGAAGAGATGAAATAATAAAAGGCAAACAAATATTTATGAAATCGAATCCAATCTCAATCTAAAGATCCTAACTAAATTATGTACAATTAAGATCAATTGAGATTACAAGCATATCTCCCAGTATCGGATTAGAGCATATCTTCCAACACTTTGATCAATTATCAATTATAAAAGCATGATTTTGCAACTTTAAGTCTCATATGATGTGACGAAATTTCATGTTTGTGATCTTAGGTTTAAAATTTGAAGGCGACTAAACTCTGATTATTGACGATTCACTTTTGGTCAACTTTGAGGCAATTAAAGCTATTCTTTGTCACCTTTGGGTAACTTAAGGCGACAAAATTTTGGGGTACCAAAGGAAAAAAATTGTCAGAAAAAAAATTTTGTTGCCGCCGTTTTTCTTGTAGTGACATCAATTTAATGAAATTGGTATCTACCATTTGGTGGGTTATGTGGACATTATACGCTATTTTTTAATAAGATATATTGACGGAACATTAAACAGTGACCCCTGTTCAAAAAAAAAAAAAAAAAAAAAACAGTGACCCCGAGTGTATGATTTGTATAATATGGTGAAGTCGCAACAGAAATTAAAATTTTGAGGAGAAGAATGGAAATGACCAATAGGGAGCACGATCATCCCCGATGTTGACTTTCTTGTACCTGGACATTTTGGTCATTTGACCAGTCTGTTGCCCTTGTTTGAACTTGTCCTTAATTTTCTCAATTAACAAGCCCATGCGGATACTGGGTTTCAAATCGACGCCTAAGAGATCATGCTGAAGAAGACACGACTTAAAATTTGAATTCATTAACTATTAAGCTCTGTTTATTTCGCGAAAAATGAATGATTTAAAAAATAATTTCTTAAAAATGATAATTCATATCACTTATAAAAATAAATAAACGAAAAATATTTTCACTGTCCATGAAAATATTCAGGTATAAATTATCATTGATAATGAAAATATTTTTTATTAACCAATTATTTCTGTCAATATAAATGATCATTTTAGGAAAATATTTTTCAAACTATTCATTATTCGCGAAGCAAATGGAACCTTAATATTCAATTAATCTGAATATCAGTCTTCAATTTGTTGTCAATTGGCGTCACAAGAGACTAAAGGATATTCTTGAGCATCTCTTTCCTCAAAGATGTCCCAATTCATATGGCAATTCGAAGACGGAATATTTGACTTGACCCTGAGGATGGTAGCCTTGACTTTGACCGGAAATTATTCATGAAAAAATCGGTTCACGCGCTAAATTGGACCGTAAGGATCATTTCTACAGAAAAAAGTTCTCATTGCAAGATGAAAGAAGTAATCCTTGCATTTTCATATAGATAACTTCGATCTCCTAATTGTCAAGCGATGGAACTGAGTTGGTAAAATTACGGAAATCAAATCTTAAGAATCATACGATATAACGATATTATTTGAAGCAAGCCACATGCAAATTTCTTCATTTCAGCAGTGATGACCTGTATTGCGTTGTATCTGATTGTTATGCAAATTATCGTTAAGTTGTGATCCCTAGAGACTCAATGGCTTCAATTGGTGATTAAAGTCCAATCAAGATTGATAGCCAATTAAAGTGTCATATTTGGCTTCAAATAAAGTCTCAAGGACCTTGTACCATTCGAACTACTAAAATAATGCACAGATGGTAGATTGGAAACAGTAAGGAAATTGCATGAAACAGAACAGATGGCTAATATTCTTAGATGCCATGGTTTCTTGATGACTAAAATTGAACGTAAAATTCTTAATAGAGATATCTGGAATGCATAGAGAAGGTAAAAAAAAAATTAAAAAAATACTAAGTATTGAAATAAGGAAGCCTAACGTAATTTGAATTTCACGTTCGAAGTTAAAACCAAATTCTAATCTAAATCTATCTCTTACGGATGATCTTCTCAACTTTAAAATTCAAAATGCTTTTTGGGATTTTTGATGTCTTGAATGCTAATCAATCAAGTGGTGATGTCTTTTAATAATTGATGCTTGTATCTTTTTCTCCTTCTTTTTTCGGTCAAAAGAATATTGTATTCATTCTTCAAAACGATACATGAGAAACATCGACTTCATAACAAATCAAATTGAAGTGGAACAAAACTCAAAATCCTACAAAACAAAGCCAAAACAAGAAAACTAGGAGGATAGCACTAGTAAGATCGAGCACATATTTGTTATACAAGAATGTATCTTTTAAGCAAAATAATCAACAGCCGATCACTAGATCTTGTAGCTTCATCAGTAATGAGCACAAGTTGAAAAGTCCTTCTCTAGTAATTACAATGTTGCCAATTGACGATGCGCCTCTAAATTTGGCTTCCTTTATACTATCACCATACATAAACAATTAAAACATGTTGAACAAACATAGATCTAAGTTTTGGAAGAGTAAATTGTGACATGACGAGATGTAGAATTATTGCGATCACCATTGAAATTGGAGGCAAAAGGCTAGTATTCAAACAAAGCACAAGGGTGTTGAATCCTTGAAAATATATTTGTTAAACTTCCAAATCTAGATTGGGAGAGGATGACTCCCAATTCTACAACTAGATCAAGAGATTTTAAACTCTTAAATCTAGAAGTAGATCGAAAAAAAAAAAATCATAGATTGGAAGCGAAGAAAAAACAAGAAAAGAACAAGAAAACAAAAATAAAATTAAAAAACGAAAAGGAGGGAGGGGAGGGTGAGACTAGCTTAAATCCTCCGGTGGCTAAATGTTAAAAAAAAAAAACCATGGAGAGAGAAGAGAGGGAGAGAAAAAAGACTTTTCACCACCAAAACTAAATGTTGGCAAGTTTGATGCTTGTATCTTTAAATGGGTCATTAAGTTATGTATTCCTATCATCCTCTACGAAAATCCATAATTTTAGTCGATGGATCTTCCTTGATACAATCTTTCTATGCATGCTTTGAGTTGATTGATCATGGCCGCGTGTTCATATACTCCATTTGAACTTTACCCATTGGAAACTTATTATCATTGAGCTCACCAAGTGTGACGTCGATCGTTTTTACGAGTCGATTGAGTTTTTATGGCCTTCATGATCAACTTGTTAAAATGTTCCATCGGTTAGACCTTACGGGGAAAAATGTATTGTCGTGCCCTAATTTGGACCGTTAACTTATTTTGTTTGGGCTTAGATTTTGGGCCTGGTGTCAATGATAACGCGATAAAGAACGTAAAACCTGACCCACGGATAAAGACTCAAAATACTTACAAAAAAGACGAAACTGCATTCTCTAATGAGGCTAAATTTATCCAACCAACGATTGAACGTGAGAAATTTTAGCGTTTTAACCCTTGGGAACTCTGCAATTATATTAACTGGGAAATTACATAAGGAAATTAATATAAGAAACAGCGAATGAACTCAAAACGATCCAAACTAGAAAGCATCCCCAAAACACATGAAAATAATAAATTGTGAACCCCATAACGACCTCGGATGGGGTTTCCCCAATTAAAACACAACATTAAACTTTAAATGAGAGCTTCCGTATTGATATTATGAGTCTCATAACTCTTTTCGAAAAAATAAGTAAACAATGCACAAAATCTATTGAGCTCACCTTTAGAACTTCTAGCTTTCTCTAATTGCTCCAGAAACTTATAAGCGACGAAATCCTTGTATCAAATTTGAACTTAAGATGTCATACCAAAATTGTTCTAAGGTATCAATCTTCACCACCCTAAAAAAAAAGAAAAAAGGTTTTAACTAATAAGTTGTATTCGATCACCTATTTTCACCTTCGCCGGAGATGATTGCATATAAGAAGCCTAGGGAAAGACCTTTGAGAAAGAAACTACGAGATAAAAGGTTAATTTCAACTATTATAATTATGAAAAGTAATTATTTGGTCAAGGACATTTGGAGAGAGAATTGAACCCACTTATATTCAAATGTGAAATGATTAAAGTCATCGACTTTGAATGCCCTAATTCTATGTTTTAGGATTTGCGTAGCTTATGCCCCATGTTGAAGTGGTGATGACTCCGCCGCTGATTTCGATATTGTTTATGGAGAACGTGAACGACAAGTTAGCAAGTCGTACATCGTTGATGGTGACTTTGAAAGGGCTAATACACCTAACCATCGTAACCAAAACCAAACGCTACTTAAAAAGAGAAACGTATATACTTATTTTTGGTGGCAAAAGAAAAAAGAAATAGCACGGTTTTTTATTTGTTATTTGTATTCGTATAACGAGTTCCTTTATAATTTTCCCATCCCCACAAAATAATAATAATAATAATAATAATAATAATAATAATAATAATAATAATAATAATAATAATAATAATAGTAAAGTTAGAAATTAGTCGAGTTAAACAAGATTATGATTTGTTAAAGTATCTTATATTGCTTGTTTACAGTCTTACAGACTCTTTATAAATGTTGTTAAGAAAGTTATCAAAAAGTTTTAAATATATTGTATGAATGTCAATTCAGTTCTAGACATTTCAATTTTACTAATTTAGTCTTCAACTTTTTGATGATTTGTCAAAGTAGTCATTTTGGGCAATTTTAACTAACAATTACTTACTTGAACACCCTTCGTCTCATGTGCCACGAAACTTGCATTTTTTTTTTTTTTTTTTAGAATTATTTTTGTCATTTTTCCTTTCCTTTTCTTTCTTTTTATTTCATTATGGGTTGGTGAGGATCGCCAACCAACCCTTGCTGGCCACTGAGTGTGGCCTCCCATTCGACAAAATTTTACATGTCCATTCCTAATCCAACTTGCATGTAAAAGATTATATTAGAGTATCTAATATTGTTTACCTGTAGGGATTATATACTCTTTTTATACATATAATCTCCCTCCATTTACATACTCAAATTTTTGTATTGGAATTTCTAATTTTATCAATTATAATTCATCCTAAAGTTTAGGGTTCGTTACTTTTGCCCCTTATTATTTCATTTTTTTTCCTTAATTCACCTCCAAATTTGACAAGTCTATTTCATTCAGCTATCCAAAATTTATACTATCAACATGAAAGATGGCCATAATTTATCCCCAGATAGAACTTATGTCTACCATTTCCTATCAAGTAGATTAACATTTGCTGATTTTCATAGTTGTCACGTTAGTCTCTAAAATATATTGGCATTCGCTCCTAAGATCTTTCTTTTTATTAATTGCAACAAAAATAAGTTGTTTTTTCTTTTTTTGGTAAAGCCAAAAATAAGTTTTCTTTTTTTTTTTGGGTAAGAGTAAGCAAGCCAAAAATAAGTCGTTTCATGCTTCGTTACGCAATAAAATTTCCGGCTACTTCACGTCAGCAGCAAAATACTGGGCCATATTAAGACAAGCACGCTAAATTAGGGGTTAGATTGAGAAAACTGAAAAAAAAAAAAAAAAAAAAAAAAGGCGCGTCGGAAGTGAAAGAAAAACAAAACCATTGTTTTGTATGGTATGAGTGTATCTTGCTGTACCATTCGCTCCTTGGAAAAGGGCCTCTCTCTCTCTCTCTCTCTCTCTCTCTCTCTCTCTCTGTTAGATCGCAATTGCTCATTTTGAACTGTAATTCTTTAATCAATTATATTAAGAAATCTAAATTGTTTTGAGAACGACGTATAGTGAGTTAGCGCCTATTGTCACAAGCTACGATTAGGAGAAATAAATAAATAAAAAATCGAGGAATGTGCGAATCTGATTCTCCCGATTAAAAGAGCAAAGCCCATCACGATTCACATACGAAATGAGAAAAGGAAATATCGGGAAATCAAATGCAAAGTTGACTTTAGTGGATCGATTTTATAATATTATCTCAAGCAGAGCCTAACTTGCTTGGTTCCTTTTCCTAGGGATAGAAAGACGGTGGTACGTGGCGAACTTAATCAATCAGTAATCGCCATCCATCAAACGTTAAATGTTGTTAGTTGAAATCAATAAACTATGCACGTTACTCGTGAAAGTTGTCCAAAATGTCCAACACCTATTACATTATTCACAATTCAGTCTTAAATCTTTTCGCATTTTGTCAATTGAGTCCGTTTGACCAATTTTGACACTAATACAAAATATTTTAATATTATTTCTGAATTTTATTTAAGTTTTTTTCTTTTTCTTTTATTTTCTTTTATTTTTTTTCCCAACTCAACGCAAGAGAGGGCGTTGTGGCCTTTGCCCAGATCACGATACCCTTGCCTAGTTTGGATGAGGGCGTCATAGCCCTCACCAACCAACGGGTGAGGGCCTCTACAACCTCACAAAGATCTAGGCAAGAGTGTTCGGCCCTCAATCAAATCCAAGCGAGGCCACAACACTGTCAATGGCCATAGGCGAAGGGCTCGTGACCCTTACCTTTGGCTAGGGAGGGCATCGTGACCCTTGCCTAGACTAGGTAGGGCATGACGGCCCTCATCGGCTAATAGGTGAGGGTGTTGACTCTCGCTTGGATTTAGACGAGAGCCACAAATCCGTGTGGCCTACGAGGGTGTAGAGGTCCTCGCCTAGGGTTGACAACGGTCGTTAGCCCTTGCCTATGGCCAGCAATGGTCGATCGGCAACCTCACTAGCCAAAGTTGAAAAAAAAAAAGGAAACAAAGAAATGAAAAGAATGGAATTATAAAAAAAAAATCAAAAATTTATTGTTAAAAATTATCCACCTCAGCATTGATATTTATTACTGAATTGATAAAAATATAATAGATTTGAAAACTTTTTGTATAAATTTTCTCCTTATTACTCTCATATGATATGCAATCCGAAACTCGATAAACATATGTAATAGAACATATGCATATAAAATAATTACTTAAAAAAGGATAGTTTTTCTTTTAAAGTTCGATGGGTCAAAGGAAGGAAAATCGAAACGCTGCGTCGCTGACATTATTCGAATTAAGAAATCAATAAAGTTAGAAATACGTCGATTTGTCGACAAGACATTTAATTGCGGTACGAGATTTGGTATACATGTTAGGATTAAAAAAATACTTGAGTGCGACCCAAACCGACTTTTTTAAGGATTCAAGAAAACCCTGCGAAAGAAAAGCTTCTGCCAAACCTTTACTAACCTGCAAAACATCAAGCCCCACGACGTAGCAATCATCCATTTCGACATTTTTGTCCTTTTCCAATCTTTACAGATGTGATCAAATAAAGCTGCACGTCTTTGGCGATTTCCTAATCAGATTTATCTCTTCACTAACCAACCCCAAAATCCAAATACACAAAGCATCTAGACATACAAAAAAAAAAAAAAAGAAAAGAAAACAATTGGAAGTGAAGCCGGAAATGGAATCTGCCTGTTCACCTATGTGCACTAACACAGTCGTATGTAGAGCTACTGCTCATGAGCTCCTCCAAGTATTCCGGCCCCAGATCCTCCAAAACGACGAGGTTCTCGACCCTCGTCGCTCCTCTCTCCTTCTTCCTCGCGCCCAACATTTTCCTCCTCATGCTATGCCTTTTCTTGAGGGCCACCACAGGGGAGAACCCAGCGTCCCGATCGCAGCCCGCCAATCTCATCTCCATGAGCGACTCCCGGACCAGCTCCGCCGGGAAATTCAGCACAGCGTCGCTCCCCCGCATCGAGAAGGCAGCCTGGTCGTAAGCCAGGGCCGCCGCCTCGGCGCTGTCGAAGGTGCCTAACCAGACCCGGACGCCATGCCTAGTGGAATCTCGGATTTCCGCGGCAAACTTCCCCCACGGCCGCTTCCGCACCCCCCGGTAGGACTTCCCCTCGTGGGGATCGTTCTCTCGCTCCCGTGACGACACTTCCTCTTCCTTAATTCGGGCAGGGGAGAATGTCTCGGATGTCCCTCGAGACGCTTCGGTAAGGAGATCCAAGAGGAGCATTTCCTCGGAGTCGTTCTCGTTGAAGGGAAGCGAGGCAGGGCCGAGGTTAGGGGCAGTCCACGGGTGGCGGTGTTCCGGCGAATTGAAGGAAGAGTTGGAGGAAACATCAGAAAATGGAGAATGGAAAATGGAGGAATCCATTGAAATTGGAAGAGGATATTGAGAGAATTTGGGTTTGAGGTTGATGGGGGAGCGAGTGATTCTGCTTTTCTTTGGGAGTGTACAAGTAGCTCAAGCAAGTGCGTGCTATTTATACCAATTTGGCATAAGAGAGGATGACTATTTGGAATTGAGTGCACTAAGATATCATGAAACGGAAAAAGAACGATAAGAACGAGTTAATTAAATGTATCAGTAGAAAAATAAAATAAAGTAGATAGAAAGAAAGGACGTCATATGGCTTTGTCCTTTATCGAAAGGTTGCTCTTCTTTATGTAGGATATGCACTTAGAAATGAACACATGGGTCAATTGACGGGCGGCCAGGTCAGAGGAGAATTTAGAGTGACGCCAGACTATGCTCCAAAGAATGGTGCCTGCTTATCCACTTGTCTTGGTCAGGGGGATGATGTTGATCGTCTAGATCACCAGCACCACTCCCCCCTAATTCCTCGTGTCCTAAGTTGTTGGATAACTGCCCTGCAACATGAATTCGTAACGAGTTACTTCAAAAATCGGAAAAGATAAAAGACAAATGTTTTGGTTCTAAATTTCAAAGGAATATAAATTCCTATAAGAAAGACACGAAAAATCATGCGCTTTAGTACACTTTCTGACTTTTGAATCCGTCATAAAATTGAATATTTTGTAGTGGACGAGAAGCCCTCTTGATGATATTTAAAGAGGGTCGTTAACATTGGTCGTCCATGTGCGCCATTTAACCTGATAAACAAAAGGGCGCATGTCAGAAAATAAGATTAAAAATTTACTCAAGCTTTGTCGTTATTATGTTTGATTTTGTATGTGTCGTTAGTGCATAATTTCCATATTAAGAGATAACATTTTTCGAAAACGGAAAAAAGTTACCCACAACCCAATAATCAGCATAATAAAATTCAGAACCCTCCTCCTCTGGGGAGAGAGAGAGAGAGAGAGAGATACTGTTGCGCCCTTTGTCGTCTCTTGAAGGAACATTGTATGGGTCATACAATGGGACGAACCTACAAAATGAGACCAACCCCTCTTTTCTACTTATATATTAGATAATAACATGGTAATAAGTTTCTTGTCAAAATATCCTTGAAAATCCCGCCCAAGGCTCACATAGGACGAGAAAGTTCCGCAGAAGCCCTCATGCCAAGGCCAAGTTAAGCGTGTTGGAATCACTTAATATGGAATTCGATGGTGCGTATGAGATGACATAAGCCTCAAGGGTTGGGTTAAGTGACAAAATGATCGAAATCATGTTTATTAACACATGTAAGAGGAAGATTATCTAAAAAATCATAAATTTATTGTATGTTAATTAATTTAGTAATAAACTTATCAATCGACAAGTGGTCAAAATTGACTCAAAAAATTATATTGATAAATTATCAAAATATTTAGAATTAAATTGGATAAATTGAAAAGTTTAAGATTCAATGGCTGCCATACAAAAAAATTTAAGACTTTTTGATGATTTTCTCCGCATGTGAGGCCTTGGCTATAGGTTTGCTCACATGTGGCATCCTAAAGGAAATCATGGATTTGTTGTGATTTTCTAGTCCTAGTGTGGATGGTCTGCTTTTGATCGGATAAAGGAGACCGACTTAATTTGGTGTGTGAAACGTGGTAAGGCCACCGGATTCTCCGAAGAAAGAGCAGCATTTAAATTAATAGTATTCCGCTAATCATGCCCCCGAGTCTTGACTACGTTGCGCTAATGCGACAATAGTACTGTTTTCACCACCTAGTGACGTCGTTTCGTGCTTTTGATGAGCACTATCCTAATTTTCCCTGAAGAACGAAAGTCAGGTCAGGTCAAGTCAACAAATTCATTGTTACCGCTTGGACATTCAATCAATGAATGTGAAGGTACTTGTAACAAGGGAAATCTAGGAGAGATTGGCATGGCAAATTGGAATTCAAAAGAAGTTGATGGTTATATGAATTTGGACAGATAGTTTAATATACCATCAAATGTTTTGACCATTGCACCAATTCGGTTTTAAATTTGCTTATTATCTTTCTAAATGAAAGCTACTTAACCGCTCCGAGATCCATTGACTCAACAAAAATGGTTCTAAAGTATTGAAATATCCTACATCGTTTGACAGTGGAGTTTATATACTTTTCACATATATATATATATATCCCTTCACTTATTAGTTTAAGCTTTTAGGTTGCGCATCCTAATATAATATTAGAGTTAGGTTCTACCCCTTTTTGCTTTTATGAATTCCATGTGTTACTCCGAATTTCAATTCAATTTACACGTGAGATGAGGTGTTAAAATATTTCGCATCAATTTACACGTGACAATAAGGTTTTATGCTCTTTATATATGCGGTTTCCTTACACTTATTAGTTAAAACTTTTGTCGGGTCATTTGAATAATGTTTCACATTCGGTAATCTTACTTTATGAGTCATTGGCAAGTCACTCACGTTAGAATCAGAACATTTGCTGTATCAGGTGATATGAATTTGGCACAATGAAACAAGAGAGGTTATCATTAGAGGCCAACCCTTGTTGACAATTGAGACCTTCTCTCTTCACACATTAAACGACTAAAAACCCATGATTGTCGATGTATTTCCCTTGTGTCTCTAAGTTTCATGTGAAACCTCTACATGAAAAATCATAATTTGCTGCCGGTTCCACGTGACTCTCTCCTTCACCCCACGTCACTTCATCACAATGACTCCCCAGAATCCTCAGCTGCGTTCTTCCAACGATGGTGATACAAGAATCAAATCACCATCGCATTCATCAATCACTCTTGAAAAGGGTGGCTATAAAAGGTCTCTAGATACAGATCCCCTAGCCCTTGAAAGCTCAAAGGCAAGTAAGAAAAAGGCAATAATGCACCAAAAGTCATTGAAACTCGGAGGTAGTGTTGAGGTTTTTGATGGTCCTCCAAGAAAAATGGGATACTATTTTAATATTTTGACAGTGACATTAATCTCTCACAGGTCCAAATTGAGTTAGGTGCCTGTGAAATTGAAGCTTCTAGGAAAGTCCATTTTGGGATAACTTTCAAGGCATCTCCTGGGGGGTAAAGGGGACAAGAAGTTCCACTCAAGTTTGATTAGTCTTTGCTTGAGTAGATTACCTGCGATAATTTTCTGGCCTTTAATTTTCTTGGAAAAATCAAATGAAAAGGGAAAGGGACAAGAAATTAATTCCATTCTTGAACAGAGAATTTAGAGGGAAAAAGTTATTTGATCTTTATTTTTGTGAACTTGCTAGTTACTATTATAACTCTGATTTACGTGTGAATGATGCCCCATCAGTAAGTCTTATGAGATAACCTTTCAAGTCTTAAGTTACATTTTGAAAAATGCAGGACATCTTGTAACTCTTTGATTAAGTGTGGATCGTCCCCAATGTAGTGTGCCTTCTTTAGTAATGATATTTTCAACCAGCAGTCTTGGGGTTTCGAGGGGAAAAGGTTTGGCGTTTAATGTTATTCATGACTATTTCTAAGATGATCTTTGGAGCACTTCTTGAGAGATATTATATATATTTTGCAATCATAAATATTGGAGGATAGTGACATTAGTAGTTCTTGAACTTTTGCTCATTATTTAATATCATCCTTGAACCCTTTTCTATTCAAAATTATCCCGGAGCTTTTTAAAAAGTGGCTCATTGTGGTCATTCCATTAAAATCATAGATAGAATCTAATGATGTCAACGGAATATTCCATTTAGTTTATGACTGGTCATTATTTTTGTTCAATTTCATCTGGTATATATGTTCAATTTAGTCCTCTCTCTCTCTCTCTCTCTCAATTGCGCCATGTCATATCAGATTTAAATCATAACCACAAATGTTTATTAATTTTGTCAAAACATTAAAGCCCAATGATAACACGTAAACTAAATGGATTACATCACGCACAACATTTAAGGGTCAATATATACCTACATGATTATTATTCATCAGATTATGCTTATTCAAACATATCAACATGTGTAGTGTGTATGTTGTGTCAAAAGGGTGTGGTATAAATTACTAGTCCTAGATAAGTGTCAACAAAATTTATCTTGAAGAACATTTGATGACCCCTATTAGAGAAAAAGAACCTAAACATGATAGTTCAAAGACACCATTGAATTAACAAATAAAATTCAAGGATAGAATCGAACA
Organism: Eucalyptus microcorys; assembly: GCA_014182515.1. Classification (NCBI taxonomy): domain Eukaryota; kingdom Viridiplantae; phylum Streptophyta; class Magnoliopsida; order Myrtales; family Myrtaceae; genus Eucalyptus; species Eucalyptus microcorys. The sequence continues at coordinate 30,952,320 of CM024569.1, forward strand.
AAAGAACAAAAAGTGAATAAGTTTAATGGCCATGACAGTATTTTGTTAAAATTTTAACAGAAAAACCACATTGAACAAAAATAGACAGCTCAAGGATTGCATTGGGCAAAAAAAAAAAAGTTCAGAAATAGCATTGAACAATGAGTAAGAAGTTGAACTTTACCCAAAAAAAAAAGAGTAAGAAGTTGAAGAACTATTGGCATCATTACCCCTAAAATCTTGCCCCATAAAGCAAATAGCTTACAAAAAGTGTACAATATGAACCGTGTTGAAAAGTATTTTTTTTTATCAATTTTAGTAAACATAATTAGTGCCTTAAGGGTCAAATTTTGGTTTTGATCTTTGAACTTATCATATTTGTAAGAGGTGGACTCTCTTCTTTCTTTTTTTTTTTTTTTTTTTTTTGCATGTTAGGAGGTAAAAAAATCCTCTAACTTACGGAATAGGTGCATTTGAGGATTTTGGTCACTAAAAACACTAGTGCATTGACATGATGTGTTGTGAAAATTTTTAGCACGAGCGAAATCAATTTGCAGAATTTTTTTTAGGAAGATATTTTCCTCAATTTTTGGTGTTTTCATCGCTTAGAAAAATGAATCAATAGAAATAATTTTTCAATCAAGTAAAAACCTATGCTTAAACGTAGGAAATAATTTTCTCTTTAGAAAAAAAAATGATCATTTTTCAAAATTTTCCAAAATATGACTAGACATTGGCACTTTAGGCCCTATGCCCATTTTAAGGTCCTCGACAACAAGCCTAGGAATATAAGCTAAGGTTTGGACCCAAGTACAATGAGACTAAGCTTGGAACCTCAATGCCTATGCTCGGATCCTCAATGCTCGGTCTCGATTCGGGTCCACAAAGGTCGAGCTCGAGACACTAGCACCTATGCCTAGGTCCTTGAAGAACAAGCCTTGGACCACAACACTCAAGCCTGGGTCCACATAGGCTGGACAAAGGACCTTAATGCTTGAGTGGACCTAGGACCCTGACACCCAAGCTTAAATACATTAAGGCCAACCTTGAGTCCATAAAGGCCATTCTCAAGACCTTGACACCCATGACTAGGTCCTCAGTAACTAGGCCTAGATCCATAGAGGCTAGAGCCAAGATATCAATACCTATGCCTAGATCCCCAACACTAGAGCCCTTGTCCACAAAGGTTAAGCCTTAAATCTTGATGTCGACACCCAAATCCCATTGCCCAAGCCTGGATCGGGTTGAGCCTTAAATCCTAATGTTGACACCCGAATCCTTGATGCCCAAGCCTAGATCCTTAAAGGTTGGGCCTGAGTCTTGTTATAGATGAAGCCAAATATTTTTAGGGGCTTTTTTGTCTTTTCTATTAGATTAGCTTTTAGGTTAAAAGTGATACATTTATATTAGTGATGGCAAGATGCTAGCCGTCAAGACGTTGAAAAAGAAAATAGAGAGGCAAGAAAAAGAGAGAAGAAAAAAGTGAGTTTTTACTTTACGGGGATTCTCAATCTCTTTGTGCCCTGATCTTGAGAGAAGATCATCATTGTATTCTAACTTTTTTCAAAGTCTAGTGGATTCGCAGAGTGCCTCTGCGCGAGGCGTAGCCCAGGTTTGAGTAAACTTCGTTAACAAATTTTCTAGCGTGTTATTCTGATTCTGTTCTTTTATTATTATATTCTGCTTGGTGAATTGTTTATGAGCGTTATTTTTCTGGAATCGACGTGCAATTTCATAACAATTGGTATCAAAGCCTAGGTTGGCTAATTGAGAACATTGAGGGTTTTTCGGTGATGTTCGATTGAAAGCAAACAGTATGGCAGAAGATAAAATTAGAATCGATAGGTTCGATGGGCAGGATTTTGGATGGTGGAAACTACAAATCGAGGATTATCTTTATCAAAAAGATCTCTATGCACCACTTGAGGGTTGGAAACTCAAGATGGCGGAAGTTGATCCAATAGTAGAAGTCAGATGAAAATTCTTGATCGAAAGGCATTAAATGTGATTCGTCTAGGGTTGACACAAAAGATAGGGTACCACATCGCGAAAGCAAAAACTGCAAAAGAAGCCATGGATATTCTAATGAATATTTATGAGAAGCCGTCCACATCAAATCAGGTATTTTTGCTGAAAAAACTGGTTAATATGAAGTTATCTGATAGAGGTTCTGTGGCAGAGCATATTAATAGTTTCACGCAAGTCACGAGTCAATTGGAATCTGCAGGCATAAATTTAGATAAGAAACTTCAAGCTTTATTATTTTTATATTCTCTTCCAGAAAGCTACAATATCGCAGTGTAAGGAATTTTGAGCACCATGAAGGATGATTTAACTCTTGATTATGCTGTGAGTAGTATCATGGATGAAGAGATGCGACGGAAAGTCTCAGGTGGAGATAATTTTTATGCATCTACATCTTCAATGGCACTCGCAATGAAGAACTGTGGAAGAAGTAAAAGTAGAGGAAAATTCAGTGAGTATGGCAGATCACAATCAAGGGGTAAGAGACAGGTTGCAAAAGATGAGTGTTGGTTTTGTCACAAAACTAGACACTAGAGGTTTCAATGTGAAGCCTACAAAAAGAAGCAGCAAGATGAGAATCAAGGAGCTAATGTGGTTAGCAATGAATCTTTGCTAGATAACTTGTGTTTGTCTATAGGGTTTGACTTGACGACAGATAAATGGTTTATTAATTCTGGTGCTTCTTTTCATTGCACCTCGCAAAGAGACATATTTGATAATTATGCCAGTGGAGATTTCGAACAAGTAATTGTGGGAAACGGGCACATATGTCCCATTGTTGGGAAAGGAACTGTTATTGTGAACATCTCAAGTGGAGGACGTCTAGTTTTGTGTGAAACTAGGCATATTCCGGAATTAAAGAAAAATCTGATTTCAACCAATAAATTTGACCAAAAAGGTCTGGTAACAGTTTTTGGATGTGGAGAGTGGAAGATAACCTCAGGGGCAAAAGTAGTAGCAAAGGGAAAGCATGCAGGTACACTTTACCTTCTCCAATGAGACAATATTAGTGATATGGTTGCAACTACAATGGCTACAGGTAATTTGTCTACTCTTTGGTATTATCATTTGGGATATCTTGGTAACAAAGGTGTAAAGCAGTTACACTTGAGGAAATTACTTCCAGGTTTGCAAAAAGTTAAGTTAGATTTTTGTGAGAGTTGCATTTATGGAAAACAGAGGTTGTTAGTTTTCAATTGAATGGGCGACAAAATAAAGGCCAGAAGCTAGAGTTGGTTTGTACTGATGTATGGGGACCTACTTGGGAACTCTCTTATGGCGGTAAGAGATATTTTGTCACATTCATTGATGATGCAATAAGGAAGACTTGGGTCTATGCTCTTAGAGAAAAATCAGAAGTATTCAGGATGTTGTGGAAGACCATAGTAGAAAAAGAGACAGGTTATCAGATTAAAGTTCTAAAGTCTGATAATGATGGTGAATACACGAGTAAGGAATTTGTAGAATATTTGAGTCGAGAAGGCATACACGGGTTAAAGACTGTTCCTAGAACTCCTCAAGAGAACGATGTAGTTGAAATGATGAACGTGACTATTCTAGAACGTGTGAGATGCATAAGGCTACACGTGAGTCTCCCGCTACACTTATGGGCTGCCACAGTTGATGCAAATGTTTATCTTATCAACAGAAGTCTATCTAGTGCATTGGATGGAGAAATACCACAAGAACAATAGTCAAGTAAAAAGATTAATTATTCACATTTAAAGGTGTTTGGTTGTATTGCATATGCTTTGATTGGCAAGGAGAATAGGAAAAAGCTTGATGCTCAGTCCTAGAAGTGTGTCTTTATCGGATACAGTAGCGACAAGTATGGCTATAGGCTTTGGGATTACGAGAATAACAAAGTCATCCACAGGCGGAATGTGGTATTCCATGAAGAAAAGATGTACAATGATCGTCAGACAGAGCATGAGAAAGTAGTAGAACCAGAATATGTTGAATCATACACAATGCCCGTGCAGATGTTTTCAGTAGATCAAAGTGCACTTGAAAGAGAGGTTCAAGATGAGCCTATTATCAGTGAAGAGGTAGTTCAAGAGAAACATAGTGATTCGGAGCAAACTAACAACCCTAGAGTACCTATATTGAGGAGGTCTACATGTGTAAGAAAGCAAAAGGTAATTTTTGATCCATCAGCTCATACTGTTCTGACCATGTTTTATATACAGATTCACGGGAACCGGAGACTTACAATGAGGCAAAGGTAGACACGTCTCACTTATAATGGGAGTGTGCTATGAAAGACGAGATGAGCTCAGTACTTCAGAACAAAACTTGGGAGTTGATCAAGTTGTCCACAGGTAAAAAAGCTTTCTTAAATAAATGGGTGTGCATGATTAAGAATGAAGCAGATTGTAGTATTAGATACAAAGCGAGACTTGTAGTCAAGGGCTTTTCTAAAAAAGAATGGATCAACTACTCCGAGATATTTTCACGTATAGTGAAAATGACATCAATTAGAGTTCTGTTGAGTATAGTTGCAGTGGAGGATTTTCATCTTAAGCAGTTAGACGTAAAAACAACATTTTTACACGATGACTTAGATGAAGAACTATACATGGCACAACCTAAGGGTTTTGAAGTCAAAGGTAAGGAGCACATGGTATGTTGCTTGAAGAAAAGCTTTTATGGCTTGAAACAAGCTCCACAACAATGGTACCTAAAATTTGATGATTTAATGAAAGAAAAAGGATTTGCACACTGTGAGTCTAATCACTGAGTTTATTTTCGAAACTATGATTATAGTGACATTGTGTATCTTTCTTTATATGTTGATGATATGCTGGTGGCTAGTTCTAATATGAAGAGAATCGTAGAAGTGAAGAAGATATTATCATCACAGTTTACTATGAAAGACTTGGGAGAGGCCAAAAATATTTTAGGCATGAAAATCATCAGAGATAGGAAAAATAAGAAATTATGGCTGTCGCAGGAAGACAATGTGAACAAGGTGTTAAAGAGATTTAATATGGACAAGGCAAAACCGGTTGCAACTCCTCTAGCGAGTCATTTCAAACTTTCCAAGGATATGTGTTCGAGCACTCAGGCTTTGAAAAATAAGATGGCGATAGTTCCATATGCATCAGCAGTAAGGAGTTTGATATATGCCATGGTGAGCACAAGACCAGACATTGCACAGGCAGTGGGAGTTGTAAGTTGATATATGTAGAACCCAGGTAGAGAGCATTGGAATACAGTGAAATAGATATTGAGATATCTAGCAGGTATTTCCAATTACTCACTTTGTTATGGTGGTACATCTCTAGAGTTGCAAGGTTATGTAGGTGGAGATCATTCCTATGATCGAGATAATGGTAAGAGTACCACTGGATATGTCTTTACAGTTGCAAGTATAGCAATGAATTGGGTATCTCGACTACAAAAAGTAATGGCTTTATCGACAACAAAGGCAGAATACGTGACGATCATAGAAACCTCCAAGGAAATCATATGGTTACAAGATTATATGAAGGAGCTACATCAAAAACAGCTAGTCAGTACACTGTGGAATAATAGTCAAAGTGCAGTGCACTTAGCAAAGAATGCAACTTATCACTCAAGAACCAAACATATCAAGAAGCGTTATCACTTTATCAGGTCAGCATTGAAAGATAATGAGTTAAAGTTACATAAGATTGATGGCTCGAAAAATCTAGCTGATATGTTGACCAAGGTAGTAGACAGAGAGAAGCATATTTTTTGTACTACTACCATTGATATTACTCTATGTTGATTGATGAGGAGTACCGCAGAGGCACAAGTTTTTCAACTATTATTTTTTGAAGACGATGGATGCAAAGTTGCTTGTTGCTTGGGTATATTTGTCTTCAAGTGGGAGATTGTTATAGATGAATCCAAATATTTTTAGGGGCTTTTTTGTCTTTTCTATTAGATTTTCTTTTAAGTTAAGAGTGATACCTTTATATTAGTGATGGCAAGACGCTAGCTGTCAAGACACTGAAAAAGAAAATAGAAATGCAAGAAAAAAATAAAAGAAAAAAAATGAGTTTTTTCTTTACGATGGCTCTCTTTCTCTTTGTACCCTGATCTTGAGAGAAGATCATCGTTGTATTCCAACTTTTTTCGAAGTCTAGTGGATTCGCAGAGTGCCTCTGCGCAGAGACGTAGTCTAGGTTTGGGTGAACTTCGTTAACAAATTTTCTGGCGTGTTCTTCTGATTCTGTTATTTTATTATTATATTTCGCTTGGTGAATTGTTTGCGAGCGTTATTTTTTTAGAATCAACGTGCGATTTCGTAACAAGTCTTGGTGTATGTACCCAAATCTCTAGTGCGTAAGCACCTAGTCCACAAAAGCCAAGCTCAAGACCCTAGTGATCGAGCCACTACTTCCCAAGACTTGGACCCATGTCCATCGACAGGGGTCTCGAGTCCATAAAGGTTAAGCTTGGGTCCACAAAGGTTGAGCCCAAGAACCTAGTGCCCTTGCTCGGGTCTCTAGCACCCGAACCCGAGTTCTTTGAGGTCAAGCCCGAGACTTGATGCTAGTGCTTAGGTCCATTAGGGCCATACTCAAGATGCTTGTGCCCATGCTTAAGTACCCTTGGATCCATGGAGGCTAGGCCAGAGTTCACAAAGGTCAAGCCAAGGACCCTCATGCTTGTGCCCAAGTTCCTAATGCCCGGGATCAAGTCTGTCAAGGCAAGGCCCAAGTCCACGGAGACTGGGCCCATGCCTAGGTCCATCAAGGCTGAGCTTGTGTCCATTCAACTAGAGTGTGGAACACTCTCAAGGTCTCGGGCCTAGAATCTACGGACTTGGGTGCATCCTTAATGGATCCCTGAGCTTAGGCACTAGGGATGTAGGCATGAGCACTACAGTCCCAAGGCCCCTTTTGTAGAGGCTAGTTCGGCCTTTATGGACCCTGACCTAGCCTTGTTGGACCCAGGACTGAGCCTAGGGATCTAGTTGCAAACATCAGGCCTAACCTCCATAGACTTGGTGTGACATCCCAAATTTTCAATCTTATTTTCCATTGAATAAATCGAGCATTTCATCAACGCACCTATAGAGCTATTCTCAGAACTGATCACTCTCGAGATAACTAGACTATCCAGGAAAGTCATTAAGGAATTTTAATGTAATAGACTTAAGAATTTGATCAGGAATCGGCTACTCGACCGTGCTCATCTTTAGAAGCCATTACGATACAGTTAAAAATCGATAAGGGATCAGAGATAGGTCGGTTTGATAGAAATGTGTGGCAAAGCATGGGTGACTCCACTAATTTGGAAAATTCTCGTCGGCCGGCACTAGACTGATTTTTCTATCGTTTTGGTATCCTGTGTCCATATTTGAATCCTCAAGATTTTCACGACAATAGAGAGTTGCCAATGTGTCAAGTGGGTTCATTATAGCTCGAAGAAAATTGACCACGTGTCATTTGTACTAAAAATTTCTAAAAGCTATCTAGTAGCCTAAGTTACGCTAAAATCGTGCCGAATGAAAATTAACCATGAATTTAAGTCTGATTTCAGAAATTGAAAGTTCTATCATGTCACAATTAATTCTAGGAGGTTCGACTCAGTCTTAGAAGATTTTTCTGCAAACCGAGGCTTTTTGGGAAAAAGTCATCCTAGGACTATTTTTGTCTAGAAAAAATCGAGGATCGTTTTTTATCACGAAATTGGGAAGCAAGTGGGATTAATTGGTGAGGAAAAATACAAATTTGATCAGAGAGGTGTCGATTGAATTTTTAGAGACCAAATCGAATTAATTCGAAGAGGATTCGAGGTCCAATTGAAGAGAAATTGAGCCAAATTCGTTTCCCCCACCACTCACAACTTTTGGACCATCTCGAGCTTCTAGAAGTAAGCCTTGGTGGCCGAATTGTGGCCAAGGGACCAGCTGTGGAGGAGGATTGGTCAAGGGGACCAAGTTATGGAATAAAGAAGCTTGGTGGCCCCCTTGTCCCCCATCTCTCCCTTTCTCCCTCATCCATCGTCGACCGCCTCTTCCACCCTTTCCATTGTGCTGTGCCAAGACCAGAAAATTCAAAGGAGAAGTCGAGCAGCCAGCCAGCACGTTGTCGGGACCACTCGCCACCGCTGGGCCATCGTTCGCCATCCTCACGTGCCACCGCTACCCTGCGCCAGTCCACGCGTCCCCGACCCCTCATCCACGTCTCTCACCATCCCAGCTGCTGTCTCGTGCTTTGTGGAGCTCAGCCAGAGACGTCCAACCGCCGTTTCACCGCCCCTCCGAGCCATTGCGATCTCCGCCGGGCCACTGCTGCTCTTGCCTCACTGAACCAGCCTTTGTTTTCTTCTTTTGCAGCCCATAACAGAGAGCAAATCTGTGGGTTTCTAGCAAGAGTCTAGGCCCGTTTTGAGGACATTCCCGACCTTGAAAGCTAGGCCCGCTTTGGAGAGAAGTAAGCCCCGTCGCATCCCTATTGTTTTGCACCGACTGAATCGCCGAGCAAGTGAGTTTAACTCATTAATTTTCGTTTAGTATGTTAATGACGCTTAAAGGTTTATTAAATTAAGTTAAGCCAGATTAGGTGGTTAGTTAGATTAGATTAGTAAAATTTAATTAATTGTTAATGCATGTTAGGTGGATAGTTAGTACAATTAGCGAGTAAATAGACTCTAGTATTTATTTAGAGTGACTCGGAAATTTTCCAGGTCCATTTCAGCGTCTAATTAGGCATTAATTAATTATTTATTTTCCAAAAATTAGACTGGGATAGCTAGCAACCAGAATTTTATGTTGGATATTGTAATGCAATTTGTTTATTTATTTGAGCCTTAATTTGTGCTGAATTACTTTAATTGTGATTTTAAGATTTTATTCCTAAATTAGTTAATTTTGGTAATTAATTGAAAAATTACCAAGCGTCAGTCCACATCGCCAAAAATCTATTTTGGAAAGGCTGAAAATGGTGGGAAGTTCAAAAGTGAAATTATTATATTTTGGCTAAGGCCGACCGTGTACCCATGACGGCTATTTTATCGGGAATTATAAAAAAGGTTGAATTTGTTGTATGATTGGGATGGTATACTATATCAGCCTGCAGGCGATATGTCAGCTTAGCAGAGAGCGGTATACCTTATCAGCTTAGATTGAGCATTGTCGGTATACTATATTAGCTTACGAGCAATATGAAAGCTTAGTAGAGAGTAGTATACCCGATCATCTCAGAAGCAAGCTATACGATCTATTTATCAGCTTAGCAATGAGCAATCTTAATATGAGCGGACTTTATAGATAGTATGAGATGAGCCAACCAAGAGAGGGTCATGATAACATGTAATCGACTAGGTCGATTGATCAATGATTTGATCTGATGTTATAAATTGATGGGTTGATGTGATTTGAGACATCTGTAAATGATATTGATTTGTAAGATGGAGCTAAGGCCAAGGTAAGTCCTCTAACTCATGGTGTGCTTAGGCAGCCCTTAGGACGTATTTTCTTCCTAATTGGGTCTTAGGAGGGTAGAACTTGCTAAGACGTTGTCTCACCCCGTTGTGGGACAACATTTCAAGTTCATAGATGGCAGCATCTCCACCTCCTCTCGAGCATTTTGGTATATCGGAGGAAATCATTGAGATAGGTTATCACATTCCAATACACCATCACCTTGAAGGCTTAGAATATGTACTGGTGAAATCCACCGTCTGGGTTGATGTGGGTGAACCCCAAAAGGTGCCCCACAAATACCAGTCATGGTATCGCCATTACAATGATGGACGAAGGGTGGGCCCGGTACTGGAATCTGATGTACCTCTGTACGTTTTAAAGGTAGCGTTCGGGAAGGGGACAACAGATCCCAAGGGTGGATCGGTGGTGGATGCGAAGGATCCCAAGCTTGCTGATGATCCTGACTATCCAGAGTGCTCAGCAGTGGGCTCCAGCTGGAGCATGGAAGAATGTGAGATTGTCGAGGAGGACCCGAAGGAGGACCTAGAGGAGGATACATGAGAGGATTGAAAACCCCACCCCTGTCTTGCAAACCCTATGTTGTGAAGGACTTGACTTTCGTTAATAGTATTGTAATATATACTATATGGTTTACACTGTATAAAAGTGTGCTTTTGGATTTTCAGATTTGAAAAATATGGCTCTAATTTTCTATCGCATTGTTTTATTGTCTGGGGATTTATATTTGCTTCCGCATGCATATTTAAAATCGAATGGGTCAGCGGTGCATACTGGGATGTCGTTATTGATCGACCAAGTGAGGGATAGGTGTGTGCCCGAGGATCGGGGCGTGACACTTAGGCCTAGACTCAATGAACATAGGCTCGAGCATTAAGGACTAAAGCATGGACACCAGGGTCTCAAGCCCAACCTATATGGACTTGGGTTTGACCTCTATTGACCAAGCCTGAACACTAAAGTCCTAAGCCTATTCTGTGTGGACCCAAGCCAAGCCTCCATGAACCTAAGCTAGGGTGCCAGGTAGTTGGGTATAAACACCGAGGTCTCTAACTCGTGCCTTTGCTTGGATCCCTAATGCCTGAGCTTGGGTCCATTGAGACTGGGTTGAGTCCATGAGGGCTAAGCTTGAAACATCGATGCTGGTGCCCAACTCACTAGCGTCCAAATAGTGTGTGTCTATTTAGTAAGTGAGTTTTCTTCTTCCCACAACAAAAAATAATTTTCCATCAGATTTCAACTAAATACTTAAAAATATTGTCACTTTTTCTGAAAAATGTCTTTTTTGGAAAATATTTCAATAATATTAAAAATCTCACAAAATATATGGAGTCTAAAAAAAAAAAAAAAGAGATCAAGATGTGTGATTAACAATCGACCATGCTCATCCCTCCCTCCATCTCTAGCATGCATACGTGTGCGACGGTCCTTTGTTTGGAAATTGTTTTGAGGAGGTGAGGAAAATCATATGGAAAAACTAAAAGTAAGGAAGTGGTGACGAAGAAAATGATTTTTCCCTGTTGGTCAGAAATAGAAGAGGTTGAGGGGAAGGAATATAGGAATGATTAGTTTCGTTGGTTTTTATTTTTATTTTATTTTATTTTATTTTATTGGTGGAAAGAGAGGGAATTCGACAAGGGAAGAAGTACGATTTTGGAATTTTGACACTTTTTCCCCATTATAATTAATGAGAAAAAGGTCTTTCCGGTAATTCAATGGCTAAAGTGCCCCAATCTATTAATTTTCTTCATGCAATCATGAAGCCTAGTTTTCATGGGCCCAAGTAAACAGTGAGGGAGTGCTCATTTAAATGTATTTCGCCCTTTATAGTCGGAAGGAGTTGCCTTCCATAAGAGGCGCAAATTAATCATGTGGAAGCACGTGGCCGAAGATTCATTGAAAAATGCAGTAGTCAAATAACCGATTTTAAGATCGTACTTGAAGGACAACATTGCAAAAACTGAAAAGCCAGGGAACAATTTATGACTAATGTCAAAGTCCGGGAGTTAAAATATTACTTGTGGAATATTTTGATAAGATAACATAATACGACATGAGTTGTGAGTCTGATAAAGCTCAAAAAGGGAATTTATATTTTACCACGTGAACACTTGTGGATGGGGGCACGTTTTCTTGAGTTAAACTTACTCAAGTTTCTTATAGCGCATTGACACCTTAGTGATGAAGAATCGACGATATATGGAATCATGAACGAGAAATGCTACAGCATTATGGAAAAATAAAAGTGAGGATGGTGATGATAAAGAGAATGAGTATATTTAGTTTGATGATACCGTAGATGGTAAGTCGGTCAGTAATTATCCATTGGATCTGACTTCTATGTTTTCTAGTTTCAATGGCAAAGTTAGAAATGAACAAAAGTGACGATATGTTTTAAAATTGTTTCACAACGTCACGACCATTCGCCTTAATCAAATGTGAAACCGTTGTACATGCCTTACGCCAATCAACTTCACCCAGTAAAAGACAATGTTCTTGATACCTTAAATCCTCTCTTAGTTCCCACCAGAGAAAAGGCCTACTTGTTCTCATCTAGATTAGGGATTACTTTTAGGCATAAACCCTAATGGTCAAGCTCAATGTATCTGAGAAAAAAAGGGGGTGATTCATTACCAAATCTTATCATATCTTCTGTTGAAACATCCGAAAAACAATAATGGCTCGATCTGGTTATGGAGAACGACTATGTATTCGAATTCTTGCGCTCGATACAATTCACCAAAGAACCGATTCCATCATTCAAATCACTTGGTCAAAGTGGGATCTAATCGAAGAAGAAAGGACCCAGGATCAAAACTTGGACATACGCTGCACGTAATCGTCCCAGGTTATTTGTGATCACTAACTAGTCTAATCTGTCATTTAGTACAATCCTAGGTTTCAATTGTCTCCAGGGTAAAAGCAAGGTCTGGTTATTAGCAAGCATGAGTAAGTACCTTTTTTCTTCTTTTTTTTGTCGAATGAGAAGTACCTTATTAGGCATAAGAATGGCCCAAATAACAGAAACGACCTAATAAATTTATAGTGCTTTACCTCGCTTTCTTCCCCTTTTTTTGGTAGATAATTTAAACAAAAACGATCAACTGAAAATAAGTTCAAAATTTTCCCTTTTCAAGAAAATGTGACAAGAGTTTCCCTGAGACATTGATCATAAACTGGACATCAATGCCTCTCGGATGCGGGGCTTACAAAAGGACTGAAAATCAACAAAAGAATTTAAAAAAAAAAGAAAAAAAAAAAGAGAGGTTACATAGCCGACCAATCATAACCTGTCAGCTACCAAGACATTTATCTAGAAGACCAAAAAGAGATGTAAGATGCTGGTATGAGATAACTCTTTGATAGTACTCGCAATTAACCCAATTAGCATGATAAATCATTTTCTTTTTGTAACCATGTAAGTATCGCGACCCTTCCAAAGTGAGTCCCAAGGGAGCTAGTAGATTGTTAGGTGGGCGCAAAAAAATCTTCTCATGAGATGATGCCTACACTTTACATGAATTCTCTTAAGTTCTACCAATCTCAACATTGTTTTTCTCTCATTCATGATATTTCAAAGTAGTTATCGATCTGTTTAACAAAAATTATCTCTTTACCAATCTTCAAAGTTGTTCACAATATCACAGTGTTTCATCGTGAGTAATACAAAAGCATCATGAAACATTGTAGAGTTGTTTCACAGCATCACAATCATTTATTGTATTGCAAAGCAAGACAGTTGTAAAAGAATGATACGGTACGGTACATTAGTTATTTTAGAAATTCCCCACTCAATTCTAGCCTGAGACAATATATTAGATGCCTTGGAACCCCTGAGTTCACACACGAAAAAAGCAAGTCTAGATCAAGAGCCACTTTTACGCACTATACTGTAATGGTTAAGCTCATTGTACCTGAGAAAAAGGAAAAAGGTGATTGAATACAAAAGCTTATCATACTTGCTGTGGAAACATCCGAAAGGCAATAATTGCTCGATCCGGTTAGGGAGAACAACTTTGTGTTTCGAATTCTTGTGCACGATACAATTCACCAAGAGAACAAATTCCACGATTCAAATCACCTGGTCAAAGTGGGATCATATCGAAGAACCAGGAAGAACCCATGATTTTTTAATTCGGTATATGCTGCACGTGTCGCGGTGGGTTTTGTTACCTTCGGGATCCTCTTGATCAATCACTATCTAGTCCAATTCGTCATTTCGACATTCCTAGGTTTCATCTGTCTCGTGTAAAAAGCAACGTCTGATCATTAGCAAGCATGACAAGTTACTTTGATAGACAGGACGTCTAACTGTAATGAACTAATCAATATATAGTGCTTCACCCATTTTCATCCCTTTCTTTCATAGAAAATTTATGCAAAAGCTATAAAATCGATTTTTTTTTTTTTTTTTTTAATATCCTTCCCATCTCACCTGTCTATCTATTACTTTTCAATAGGTTGTTATCGACTCAGTAAACTATTCAATAGATTCTGTTAACAAGTATCTAGAGGTCAATTATTAAGTAAAACTTTACAGTTTTTAACGTGCTACTTTTCTACTATACATAATAAATATCTTGAAGATTGAAATATTCTTTATTAAATTTATGTGTTTGCATTGTAAAAATCGAGGAAACTGATATCATTACAATTAAGACTAGAGGTGGCAATATGGGTATGGAATCCTTTTTTTTACCTCATGTTTAATGGGTCGGATCCTACGTGAGTTGTTTAAAATTTTAAAACAGATTCAAATGGATCCAAAACATTTAGGTTGGACATACCCATTTCAGGCCCATTTTTATTGTATTAACCCATTTCAAGACTTGCCTTGCACGTTCTCTCTCGATCCAGATTATACCCACTTCTTGTTAGTGGTTTATAAGCCACTGGCCTTCAAAAAACATTAAAGTTACCAACTATCACTAACATAAGGTAAATTATTTTCATGGTTTAAATTTAAATTATCGAATTTTAATTGCCATTATACCTAATGAATTTCAAAAGCGAATCTTTCAATGCATTACTTAAGTGATGAGCATGACATGAATTTTTTGGATGACACGTCATTACCACCTGAGTCCACTGTTAATGTTTTACCGGAAAATTGGTGAAGTTCTAAGAAGTGCTTGCAAAACAAAATTGAAAGTTTAATGCATTTGGTAATTGAAATCAAGATTCAAAAAATCTAATTGCAAAATCTATTAAATATCATTGACCATGGATGAAATTTATTCATTAACCTTATATTTTTGTATAACTTTTTCCTAGTACAGTTTAAGAGTTTAACTCTATGAAATTTTTATGTAAAATCAATATATCCTTGGTGCACAGACAAACACACACAGAGATCAATTCCAAGACTGAGGTGGTAGTTTGGTGATGAGTTAGATTGAGGTATTATTTGAGCATGGGTCAAGTTGGGTTTGAGTCCTTAAAATTGTACCGTATGAAAATGAATCAATACGGATTAGATAGGTCAATTTTGGGTCGGATCAATTTCGATTCAGCCCACCGCCTATTATGACATATAATTACACAACATTTCAAGCAAATGGGCCGTTCCTCTTCGGCATTTTTCTGGCCACGTGTCTATCAGGGATAGTTTGTTTTAACATGGCTGAGAAGGTCCAAAAGTGCCCGACCTTTGCTATCGAAGATAGTATTATGACCTCGGGCCTTGTGGCCCATGGGCCATGATGACGTTTGCTACTATTTCCTCTTGACCCGTTCGGATGAAAAGAAGGCCCACGTAAGTTACTCAGCAAGCCCTTTTTCGGAGCCACCTGTAGGTGCTATCTGATTATCGCAGTAATTTCTTAGATGGGCTGAAACTATCAAATTTAAAGGCCCAAGAACAAAATTGACTATTGCAATAATTGCAACGGATTTAGAATTGAGGAAGGTTTTTTCTGATTATTGGCAAGATGGGCTGGAAGGGGCCACTAGCAGAGACGCCTCCTGAGCGCTACCACCGTAGTTCTATAGCCACGGCCAGAATGTTTGGTTTGAGCAACAGTTTCTGCTCAATTTTTGCGAGTCCGTCACTGCTGCACCACCAAAATACGAGTTGAGAAAAAATCAGAGTTATTATATGCTTGATATACAAGTCTAATCTAGACCATAGATGAACTTGGGGTTTCTTGATTTAGGAGTTGCTGAGAGATTCAAACTTGTGGCCAAGAAGGTAATAAATCACGTGAGAGTAAGTCTTATCCAACTTAGGCCAACCACCTCATTGTTATCAAGGTACTTGTAATAGCTTTTAACAATGTGTCGTCGGCTGGTTCAGATGTGAACCTTTTGAGGTACCTATTAATAGCATGTGCAAATCCATCCCAGAAGACGCCAAACACGTTCAATTATTACAACCTGATTTTCCATTCTAACGTAAGGAAAATCGCCACGTTGACAAAGAGGACACCTCAGGAGTAAGTAGAGGTTTTTAAAACTAATTATTTTAAGAATAAGTATTGCATTCCAGATAGTGGGAATCTTCATTGGAGGCAAAGTTCAAAGTCGCTTCTTACGAGTTACTTTTTATTTGCTTATCCTTTTTGAAACTTAAAAGGAAAAATAGTGTTTTCATCTTTGGTCCTCTTTAAAATGTAATTTGGGCTTTTCAGGTTAAGATAGGGTCACTTTGATTGCATAATTTCCTCCATCTTTTGATTATTGGAGTCAACTTAAACAATTCAGAAAATTAAAAAAGAATAATTGGGGTCAATTCTAAAAGGAGAAATCGATGCATATTTCTCCCCATCTTTTGATTATTGGCGTCAACTTAAACAATTCAGAAAATTAAAAAAGAATAATTGGGGTAAATTCTAAACGGAGACATCGATGCATATTTCTCCCCATCTTTTGATTATTGGCGTCAACTTAAACAATTCAGAAAATTAAAAAAGAATAATTGGGGTCAATTCTAAAAGGAGACATCGATGCATATTTCTCCCCATCTTTTGATTATTGGCGTCAACTTAAACAATTCAGAAAATTAAAAAAGAATAATTGGGGTCAATTCTAAAAGGAGACATCGATGCATATTTCTCCCCATCTTTTGATTATTGGCGTCAACTTAAACAATTTAGGAAATTAAAAAAAGAATAATTGGGTCAATTCTACAAGGAGACATCGATGCATATTTCTCCCCATCTTTTGATGAATCGGTAAAGAACATGAATGTCACCAACCTGTCTTCGTTAAGTCTGGATGGAGGAAACAAATTTCTATTAAAAGATCTTATTAAAACTGTTTTAGCAACCAAAAAAAAAAATATATATATATATAGAAAGAAAGATCTTACTAAAAAAATTTCAAGTAATATAATAATGTTGTATTGAGTGTGTTAACAAGCTAATCATTACTAAAACTGTTCAGGCAACAAAAAATATCTTACTAAAGCTTTTTAAGTAATATAATCATCCATATGTTTTACCTACGTAATCACTTCCCAGCAGGTTAAGTATTATTACTTGAATTGAATATTTTAGGGCTAGCGGGTATGAGACTCATATTATAATCAAATAATTTTTTTCCTTTTTGTAAAATCTTCTTGGGAGATTAAATTATATTGACTAAAATATTATATTCCATAATGAGGTGGACCACTCGCAGATCAAGGTTGCGTTGTTGGTCATCTTTTTATCTCCTAAAAGATAGTTTGACATCATAAAAAGTCTCACATTAGTACATTTGTATTATATTTACTCTAAATTAATTTTTATAATACGAAAAATCTCAAATCGATACGCTTGTGCCATATAACCCATGGATTTTGGCATCACCAAAGCCCAAATTGACAAATTTACCAGAATTTTAGGATAAAATTAGGGTAAATGTGGCACAACTATGTCACTATTGAAATTTTTTATGACTCAAAAAAAAGTTTAGGGTAATTTAATATAAATGTATCAATTTAAAAAATTTTCTAAGAAAAAATAATTTAAAGTAAACGCGGTATGGAGGCATCAATTTAAAAATATCTTTCGGTATTGACCCAAGATGAGGAAATATCAATCTTGAACTTCTGCTGGCCATACGAACGGCGGGACCCTCTCCTCGTTGGGCAAGCCATCATTGGGGTCTTGTGACGTGAGGTGACGTACGGGCCGACGCCTCCGCGGGAGAACTTGGCAAAGGCAAATGGAGGGTCGAACCCGAACTTTGCTTTGACTCTATCTCAAAGGCGTCATATAATATTTGTAAAATTTTCCTTTTTTCACCCACAGAAATCATCCATCCATGGGATTGATTAGATCCTACGCAGTTCTAGCCCCATCCAGAATATTCCATCTATTTCTTGGAAAAAATGACCAACAGGTGGACCGCACTTTTACACTTGGTTTTGCTAACCTCAAGGAACTTATAATCAATTGAACATAAACAATTGCGGACTAAACATCGTCAGCTTCATCCAATCGAGTTACAAACTTTCATTAGAATTTTTTCATCAACGCAATGGAGGGTGGAAAGCGCATCGAAGTTGCAAATTATAAGACTTATACGAATAAAAATAAGTTTTATAAGGACTTAATTATACAAAGATTGACTAGTTTAAGGATTTGTCTTGTAATTATTCGCAGTCAAACAGTACATTTTTTTTCTGCATCGAGCGTAGTTAATGCTTTGAAATTTATAATTTTTTTGATAGATATATTTGATGAAATAAGCGTTTTAAGGATATTTGTAAACGATACCCTTTTATACTTTGCATGACTTCCTATGTCGAGTATAAGTTTCTTTTCCTTATGACGAGGACAAAGCTGATCTTGTATTCATCAAATGCACAATCCCAATTGTAGCAGCGTAAGTGTTTTTTTGGAGGGGCGACAAATAGTCTCTTAAGGCACCTTACACACATTGCAGAATGTTTAATTTGAGAAATAACAACTTAATCCATCTGTAGGTGTGCAAGCTTGACATTGCAGCTACATTCACGTTTTAGAAGTTGGGAAGTCTCTCCAAAAAATGAAGTAAATGGCTAAGACAAAAGCTGGCCAAAAGGATTCAAGATGTGGCTCAAACTTGTGACCACATGGAGGACAGAGTGACTTTCTTTACCACTGGAGTACCATGCTTCACGGTAGTGGAGGCACAAGTTAAAGCTCGAGCAAATAGCTTAAAACTTAGAGAATTGCAACAGGTGAAATTAAAGTTGAATGTATTTCAAACACCTAAATTAGCAGATAAAATTGCCTCGTTAGCTTAAAAAGTTAATTCACTAAATTAACCATGGCTCTCGAGCACAAAGCTATGTCCCCGCTGTCCAAGTCTCATTCACTTATTTTTCTGTTTCTTTCCCTCCCCATTTGGCTTTCTGAGACTTTGAGGACTTAAAGCGTGAGTCGTCAAGAAAGACTTCAAACACTCTTCAAATATACATAATAAGGAGATATTGCATTCTCAAAATTCATTGAATATTACGGAAAGAAGTTGGAATGGTTCAATATTAGGCTGCTTCTTTCACAAAACATAGAATACGGAGCCTTTTGGGATGATTACCCAATTAGTTCTAAACAAATTACATAGATGCAAATGTAATTCTAGATTTCTCCAATTTGTTAATATAGTTCTAAACCTTTATACGAAGTTTCAAGACAGTCTTTTTGGTCAATTGCCTGAACGGCTAATGTGTCGTTTAGTCATTTCTAGGCTATCATAAGCGATACACTGATGTGGACAAATTTACTCATGTCACATCAGAGATTTTAACAGCAATTAATTAGAAGAATTATATTGAAATTTTAGTAAAATTTGTCTAAAAAGTTCTAAACATATTGTACTTTTACCAATTTAGTCATAAATCTTTCAATTTTACCAATTCAATTATATACATTTTTTATGTTTTGTTAATTAAGTCAATCTAGCCAATTTTAACCAAAACTTATTGACATGGATGCCATTCGTCCTACATAGTATGACTGACACTGATGTGGATTTTATAATTGTTTTTTTTGTAATTTTTTCCTTTTTTTTTCCTTTTCTTTTTTTTTTTTTCTTTCTTTTTTTTTTTCCCTTTGCTAGCCACCATTAGGCCTTGTTGATAGTTGGCAAAGGTTGCTGGCCTACGGTGAGGGGAGGCTAGCATCAGCCTCCGTCGAGGCCAAAGGGAAAATGAAAAAAAGAAAAGAAAAGAAAAGAAGAGAAAAGGGGAAAAAAAAAAAAGAAAAGAAAGAAGAGAGAACAAAAGAAAAAAGAAAAAATTAATAAAATAAACAAAATTTCAAAAAAAATTAAAAATATTATTAAAAATTGTCCATATCAACGTTGATTGTGCCACGTAAAACAACCGACATCCATATCAATGATTTATAGACAAAATTAACCGGATGAACTCAATTATCAAATGTGAAAATGTCTATGACTCAATTAGCAAATTAAAAGGTTTAAGATTGAATTGACAAAAACTTAATAAGTTTAGCACTTTTTGTACCATTTTCCTTGAAATTTTATGTAATGATTTAAGACTACTTTGGCAAACTTAAAAAGTTCAAGACCAAATTGACATATATACAATAAATTTAGGACTAAATTTGTAATTTTCCCAGGCCTCTTTTGCAACCCTTAATTGCTTCTTTCATGGCTTTAACTATAAAAACCATCCTAAATGACTAATATGCCCTCGTCGTCTTTTTTCCACCTTCCCATATTCCCTTGCTGGCATTCATATTGTTGGACTATACGTTCTTTCATTAAATATTAAGACCTTACCTAAGCGTCTGTTGATTTAAGTTCCTAGATCATATATTAGACTTGTAGATGGATTAACAAAGTCTATTTGGACTTATGTACATTCTATTATTATGTACATATTAAATGTTGTTTCCATATGCTCGTAAAAAAAAGCCGTTCGAGTTCGCAATTTCTTCTTCTTCAAAAAAAAAAAAATCCTTATCTAAGTAAAAAGCAAGAGCTAAAGTTAGTAGTTTTGAAGTACATGCACAATCGAGAATTGGATCATCCGGTCCTGGAACCAAATGCTAACTCGCTTGCTCGCTCTCTCTCTCCCTCCTTGCCTTGAATTTTTGACAAGATAGAAGCAAATGTGAGAAAATACAGAGGTATGGGAATTTCAGCATCAGGAATAATATTCTCAGACACGCTAGGCATCATCACAATAGAAGTAGCAGCATTGAATGCTCTAGTAGAAAAGTCAAAATCTCAAACAGGATGCACACAACTGATACGCAATTAGGGGTAATCAGTTTCAGAATAAATTAGTTTCACATTGGAACTAGAAACTAAACTGTACTAAGTCAGTTCCTAGTTTGTGGAATTGGGAACCAACACTATTTTTTTTTCCTGGTTTTTCTATATCTTTACCTGTGCACAATAAGACATCCACACGTATATAGATACAAAGAAGACAATAAACTTTGAGAATTTTGCTCTGATACAAAGCAGACAACCAAATCGCAGATATTATATCATTTGACAATCAAATCACAAAATCCATTACAGTGTTCAATGAAAGAAATGTCAATTCAAGTAATTAACATAACAAAGAAACAACAGCGAGCTATTATCCACCATACAAGGTGAGATCATTCTCGTAATCACCAAATATGAACTTGAGAGCTAAGAGCTGAGAGCGAGAGAGGGAAGTGAGAGAGTAATGCTTTGTTCAATTTAGGGTTTTACTATTCAAACAAGTAAAACTGCTTTACTAGAGTCAGGAAGAAAAAATTATATAAATAAGAAAAGGAAAACAAGCATTCGAGTTAGATTATGACAATTTGGTTCCACGTAAGGAACCGAGAACTAAACGGTTATTGCCAATTTGAAATTTATGGAATCGGGAAGTACACCAATTCTTATGGGAACCACCTAGATCAACTAGTCCAGTCCAATTAGGTTCAGTTCTAGAATTGGATTGGGACCAATGCACATCCATACTTGCAATGACCAGTTCAATCGTAGAAATTGACTAAGTATACACACATTTTAAACCCACTTTACTAGCTCTTCTTCTTCTTCTTCTTCTTCTTCTTCTTCTTCTTCTTCTTCTTCTTCGTGCATCCATACTTGCAATGGATTTTTTTATTTTCTTCTTCGTGCATCCATACTTGCAATGGATTTTTTTATTTTTTTGGGAGATTGCAAGACAAACACTGGATGATTGATGGGTACTCTATTATCAAGGCTGGAAAACGTCCGCAATATATGAGTAATTTTAATGTGGTTCGTAATATAATTTTTTAAAATTTTTTATGGTGAAATTTTCTGTTAGTCTTCCCGAAAATGTCACTTACACCAATCGATTCACGTAATTCAGTTGTCTTTTCTATTCTTCTATTAATTTGCATACGAACCACGTGCTGACACACAAGGGTCAACGATAGAGTTTTAGTAACCGACCAAGAAAAATAAAACAATAGAGTTTCAGTTCTGTTGCCATAAATATCCTACTTAATTGAATGCCAAAAAGCAGTAAAACTAGCTATTCCTTTTATGAACATGAATCTAGAACCTTAAAGTTTGCGCCAACTGTAGGAGTAAACCATGAAATCATTTTCTCTTTCTCACGTGAACTACAAATTCAAACATGGGTGCGCCGACGCAGTCAATACACCTAGTTGAATTGAACTGGAATAATTGCAAAATCATTCCCAACTTTTTGCAGTCAAATCAACTTGCATCATTATTTTTCAAGTTCTACAATTTGTATGCGGAAAGAAAAAACAAAAACTCCAACGAAAAAGACCCATTTGCCTTTGTGCATACCCAACCCCCACGCCCTCCCCTTAACCTAGCTCTCCCCTCTGCTCCAATCTTTGTACACTCTTCTTCCACCGTGGTCACATCCCACTTCTGTTGGCTCTGCTAGCCATCGCGGCCGCTCCTCCTCTCCATCTTTAGCATGGATGAGAGGGCGGTTGAGAGAGCAAACATGGATGGGTGACAGATGAAGCTTGTAATAAAGAATTAAATCAGGGTGCAGATTGTTAATTTCTTAAATTGAGGATGCAGGTAGATATGAGGTGCCAAAAGTGGGGACGGTGTTAAGGACTTCTGTTTGGTACATCGACGGTGCAAGGAAATATCATTACACAAGAAACATTCAAGCACCGAAATATATACAATTTTATATTGGTATATGAATTCATCTAGATAAGAGTTTCCATTTCATAACAACTTCATTGGAACTTGTATGTAACAAATCTTTCCATGATGCGTATGCCTGCCGTTCGGCCCAATTCCCCCGCTATCCAAGTTCAAAAGCTTAACTAATAAGTTCCATCCCTCTTTTCTGACCAAATTAGAAAAAAAAAATTCATATCTTTCCTAACACATTCACCGGCAAAACCCACGTGGCAAAGAAAAGCATAAGTTCCTTCCCCGAGTTGTCTTAGTTCACCGTATCGCCCACGTAGTAGAATCTTCCCAACATATTTTTAAGATTGTTCCACTAAGTACATGCTTGCATGGCACGGATTTTCTTGGACAGAGAACAAGAAGCCCATTGCGTTTTTTAGGTTTCAATCTATTGTCTGGTCAACGATATATATAACGTTACTTTAGTCGATATGCCGCCACAATCACACCACTTTCCTGCTGGACGTAACTTTCGGAAGATCTGTTGGGCCATTAGAAACAGGAACTCTAATCGCACAAAGGCTCGAGAGGACCCGTTTGATGTTTAGGTGGGAAATTACCAAAAAAGTCCTAAATATTTTGCAGTTATGCCAATTTAGTCATAAACTTATTTTTTTTGACCAATTGAATCATAAACTTTTTACAATTATATCGATTCAGTCATTCCGGCCAAAATTGGCCAGCCCGCGATAACATGGCCGTCGGTCAATGTCGGCAACAAATTTTTTAATAATATTTTATTTTTGAAGTATTTTATTAATTTTTTAATCTTTTTTACCTTTTTTTCTCTCTTTTTCTTTTCCTCCCTCCTCTTTCTTCCTCCCCCCTCCTCCCTCCTTCTTCCTTTGGCTCTAGCAACCGACCAGCCCTCACTAGTCACCAGACTGAGACGGGCATGCGAGTTTGCCTCGCCATCGCTAGGCGAGCCCTCGTTGGATCCGGTGAGGGCTCACCTTGCCATCGCTGGGCAAGGGGTAGCTTGCCAAACCACTAGTGGGACGAGTCCTCATTGGATCTTGTGAGGGCTCGCCTGGCCAACCTAAGCGATGGTGAAGCAAGTCCTTGCCAGATCCAACGAGGGGGCCTCACCGTCACTCGAGCTAGTGAGATGAGCCCTCGCCGGATCTAGCATGGGCTCGCCCCACTAGTGGTTGGGGGAGCTCCCCCTCAACCAACAACGGCAAGGGAGTCCTCGCCCCTCACCCAATGACGGCAAGGCGAGCCCTCATCAAATTCGGCGAGGGGGGCCTTGACATCGCTGGGTCTAGCAAGGCGAGCCCTGGCTAGATCCAGCAAGGGCTGGCCTTGCCAATGGCTGGGCGAGCTCGCCCTTGCCTAGCGACGATGAGGCGAGCTCACCCAGCCTTCTCAATTTGGCAACCGACGAGGGCTGGCTAGTCGCCAAAGCCAAAGGAAGAAGGAGGGAAGAGGGGGAGGAGGAAGGGAGGAGGAGGAAGGAGGAGGAGGAAAAAAAAAAAAACAGAGAGAGAAAAAACATAAAAAAGATTAAAAATTAATAAAATAATTTGAAAAATAAAATATTATTAAAAAATTTGTTGTCGGCGCCAGCTAGCCAATTTTGGCCGGAAGGACTAAACTATCACAATTATAAAAGATTTAGGACTCAATTGGCCAAAAAAAAAGTTTTAGATTGAATTGGCATAATTGCAAAAGGTTTAGGACTTTTTTGGTAATTCTCCCTATGTTTAGAACCCGCTTTTTTTTTTTCAATATTTTTTTTTTTGACCATCCAATAAATATAAAGAGAACATCAGATAAAATATTCTGATTCATAATAATTGTGGGACCTTGCTTTATGGTGATATGGATTACGATAGCCGAAGCGGAAAAAACGCGAAGGAACCTTCTGTCCGTGTTCTAGTTGCTCATAATTTAACTAGAATATGTTATAACCCCACGACCCACGTCAAAAAGCAAGACCCAAAGGTGTGAATTGGGACGACACGATCTATATGATTCGAGAATTCTAATCTCGAAAGACAAAGTGAAAAGGGTAAAAAAGGATTCCAGCCAGAGCTCAAATGCCTCCGTCCCAGTAAACTTCAAATGGGGTTAACAGAAGAATTTCGCTTTGAATTATAATATTCTTCATAGTAATGGTCGAACAAACGAATTTTTAATTTGCCATCCAAAAGAACCTGCCGAGAAGGGCAAGACAGAATAGCAGGGTCCTCATCTCTCTCTCTCTCTCTCTCCCTCTCCCCCCTTCATTTTCATTTGATTATTACCGAAAGCCCAGCTTAGTCAAACGCAAGTTGGTCGGGACTAAATTTAATATTAAACCCGTCGAGGCTCACGTATGAGATATATGCTTAGCACAGACAAATTCTGAAACCTATATATATCACCCACAGATGAAACATAATCATCTCCCTCCAAACCCTGAATTTCAATTTGCTCTGCAGAGTCTGTAGACCTTTCGCATAATGGAAGACGATTACAACAGAGGGAAAAGGCAGCAAGAGAAGGAGCAAGAGGAGGTGCGGTACCGAGGAGTGAGGAGGAGGCCGTGGGGGAAGTACGCGGCGGAAATCCGAGACCCGAATAGGAGCGGAGCACGCTCCTGGCTTGGGACATTCGACACCGCGGAGGAAGCAGCCCGGGCTTACGATAGGGCGGCTTTCAGTATGAGAGGCCACATGGCGATTCTGAATTTCCCTCACGAGTATTATCAGAAAGTCATGGGGTCCCCTCCATACCCACCTGGGATTGCGGCTTCAATGGCTGGCTCGTCGGGGTCGTCATCTTCGGGTCATAACACGAAAGAGAGGGGGAAAGAGAAGGAGGTTTTCGAGTTCGAGTACGTGGATGACAGGATATTGGAGGAGCTTCTTGAGCAAGAAGAAGAGCGAAAGAAGAAATGAGGGTCGATTGTGCACGTTTTGAGTTTTGTATGCACTTGTTCTTCCATCTATCTTAATTTACATAAAAGGTCTTTCACAGTTTGCCAAGCAGAAACTGGGTGCTCAGGGTTTTGCTATGAACTACTAAAATTTGAATTATTTATGTATTTACGTCCAGAAATTAGTTTTGGACGGAGTGCCAATAATGTGATCTGGTAAAGCCATGCTTTGCCAGATCAAAGAATAAAATTGTTCAAGTATTTGAAATTTTGACAAACTATTACTAGTAATTTGATTAATATATTTATTGACTTTTTTTCTCCTGTTCTTGTAAGTGGTTTACTTCTTTTGGGCAAAAGAGTTTATTCCGTAGATTTTGAAGATCTTGGACAAAGGGAATATCTAACGATACAACGCATTCTGTTTCAGATAAAGATCAATTATTCCCGAGCGACCGAAAGGGAACCGTGACGCAAGAAAATGGAGGTTCAAAGACTAACTTGAGCCAGTGATTGGAGCATCTGAAGACTATTTGGCCATCAACATTGCTTAGAATCACTAACCACTCTATAATATGAAAGAATATGTTACTTGGATGAAATTATTGTGTATCAAAGAATATGTCTCTCCAAAGCTAATTCTGACTTGTGTCGCCTCCTCCTCGGAGCACATTCGAAACTATTTCTGCTTGAGAGGCATGTACTCATAATAATTCTTGGAGCTTCTTTTTTGGGCAAGGGTTCCAAAAAAAAAAAAAAAAAAACGAAACTATTTTCACATCGAGGAGTGGTGAAAGCAATTATAACAATCCTTAAACTTTGACGTGATATTCGAAACATCCCGAAGCAGGTTACTAACTTGGCTGTGATTGTGCATAACGTGATGCCAACGTCTCTGAAAAAGGTCGCCCTCGCGCGACTTCTACATCTCTGCCTACGTCTATGAAAAAGAGAGCCATTGTCGCCATCGTCGTCCACTCTCTCTGAGTCACTCTCTTTCTTTTCATCGTCGCCTACTCTCTCTCTCTCTCGCTTTCTCTCTCTCTGTGTGTCTCTCTGTAACTGCACGCGTGCGCGAGAGATGCGGCAATCTTGAATCAAAGATCTTAGGGTTGAAACAACAGTTCATCAGTAATGGAGATTTTGTGAAAAAGGACTTATGTATATTCTTCCAACTTTTTCTTAATTATTAGTAGCCATATATTCCCTAAAGAAGTAAGCGCACAATCATCTGAAAATCACCAGGTGATCAGAACCTTATCATTCGAGATTATGTTCGTATTAGGGTTAAAGCAATCGACCCTGGCCTGGAAGATTCTTTTCATCTGTTGCTTTACTCCAAATCAATAACTTACGTCTATATGTTCTAAGCTCGAGTGCGAAATCATTTATTTTCAGTGTTTGAAACGGGGGTGAGTTAAGATGAAGAAACTCGTACTGGATTAATTAACTTTTCAAGAATATTGAATAAACTAATTTTACTTCATAATGAGCTAATTGTCAAGTAAAGCATGAACAATTTGTAAAAGGGATTTCATGGGGAGATTATAATGGCTGCTGAAAATGGAAAGATTCCGACGATGGCTGCGAAATGGCTAGGCTTGTTGATGCGATTAGATTGATGCTAATCTCCCGCGACGGACGCCTAAGACGACAAAGATTGGACGGGGCAGAGAGACAGAATTTCTGGCCACAGAAATTTTTGTGGCTAGGAATTGGCGAGAGGACTCCTCCCCAATGTTCTTCTGACCCTGACCAAAACTGGGCTTTGAATCAATTGAATGGAACCTTAAGGCGACTTTTTTCTACTCTTTTCCGAGGTTCGTCATGTTTTTCTCTTCGTGATTTTGGCTAGAAAGGTAACATCCAGAGTGGCTTATCGTTGCCCCATGATGGCTTCTTGGTTTTTGTCTCTCTTTAGTGCACCTTAGTCTTCGAATTATGTTAATAAGCTGATAAGTTTTTCTTGTCATTTTGATGATATTGACTACAGATTTGATTAGCATAATGAGAAATATTTACCAAAGATTAATGAGTGGTGCACAGAAACATATTAAACATATTTATTAAAAAAAATGCGCTAATTTTACAAAAAAAACTCCAAATTGATACACCTATACATTATTTACAGAATTACTTTTTGCGTTATCAAAAGTAACAAACTAGTAAACTCATATCACATTTACCCTAAGGCCACATTTACTCAAAATTATGGTGATTCTAGGATTTTTGGGGGCAAATGTGACATAGATATATTAGTTTAGAGTAAATGTGGCACGGATATATTAATTCGGATCGTTTATGACAAAAATTTGCTTTGAGATATTTGTGGGAAGAGTGCATCAATCTACAGTAAATGTGGACTTCTTAACTAGAGCCACATTGTCCGGGCAAATAACTTACAAGACAAAGCCTGCTTTCAACAAATCATCAATTTCTTGTTTAATAGCCTGTAGATCTCCGATATAAATGATCACTCCTCGTATTCGATATGTTTATTCTCTAGCAAGACATTTAGTCAATAAGGGGATAATTATTGATTAATTCCATATTTATTGTACGGATGTTATTTCAGTGCTAGATATGTTAATTTTGTCAAAGTAATCCTAAATCTTCACGTGATTTTAGCAACAATCGGAAAATTTTGAAAAACTATTGAAGTGGCATCCAGTCATAGCTAGTTGTCATATGCGGTGCAATGATGTGGACAACTTTACTCAAAATGACGTCCTTAGAGGACAGTTGGAAATTGCTTATGTGGAGTGCAACCATAGTCAGTCATTCTAGTGGAATGGTGATAGGGACAACTTTACTCAAAACGACTTCACACATGGATCATCACGTTAGCGATTTTCAATAGTAATTTACCAAAATGACTTTATTGAAATTTCGAGTAAAAATTCAAGATTAGATTGGCAAAATTGAAAGTTTAAGACTTAATTACTATATGTAAAATTGGTTTAAGATTGATAATTTTTCTAGTGGCTGAGCCTCGACCAAGGAATCAATGCAAAGCTTATTGATGGCCCCACGCAAAACATCTTCATTGTCTTACAAGAAACTAATAATTTGTGCAGGCAAGTTCGATGGTATGTTTGTCCCAATCTATTTTTTTCTTTTAGGGATGTCCCCTCTTAGACGAACCTGCATCGCCAGCTTTCTTGGAGTGGAATGATTATAGACGAACGGATCTCCGGCATCCATTCCTACCGTGGTAGTATGATCCGCGGCTTTCTCCTTAATTGCCACGATGTAAAATTGGCGAGTTATGATTTAGTCACATGCACCTCTCCTCCACTATTAGTCATTTCAAATTTCATTAAAAGGTGATAAGTGGTTACTAGGGGTGAGTAATTCCAAGTTTCACCTAAAACCTGTAAACTCCCCTCGGGTACGAGTTCTTTATTTTTTGGAACATATAATATGTCCGTCGGAACTTAAAACCTAGAACCTATCCTATTACAGATTCTAGGATCAGTTCCAGGGTCCAACAAGTTTTTTTTTTTCTTTTTTCATTATTAGTTAAACAAAATGAAATGAATGCAATAATAAACAAGTTTGTCATTCATTAAAGAGAATACAAAATGAACAAATTGAACAACAATGGTGATGTTGACACGCGGGACTCTTTTCCATGACGGCTCATCAACACGCGGGCTGCTCATCGTCGAAGTCTAAATAGCAGCAGCCTCGTCACACAATTGAGCCCAATTGGCAACAGCAAGATAGCACTCAACTTATCCAGACAAACTAATATAGACGCCTTGCATTTTCCTTTCTTTCCACCTATTTTACATTTTATCCTCACGCAAGCTCTCATGTCAAACTACAATGTAAGCTTTTTATAATCTCAAAGTCTGAAAGTCTACGCATGAAGATTTCGATTTCGTCCTGTGCTTCCTTCTAGGCTATTGTTTTCACAAAGACAACGATAAATGAGGAGCTTCTTTCAGAGCAGAGGGAATATTACATACATAAGTAACACTGTGCCATCATGCTGTACCAACTCATTGGGTAAATTAATAAAGCAACCATTGTAGAGCATTGTAGATGCTCTACAAAGGTTTTCCTTATTAAGTTTAAGGTTGAAGCAATAAAGTGATACTAACTGTTTTTCGCACCTTCCAACAAGTAGATATCTTCAATAGCCATAAGATGTTCCTTTGTCAGAGTTCATCACAGATTGTCAATCAGTCCAAAGAAGATAACAATAACATTCAAAAGCACTCCATTTGAGAATAAGAACTCAAGTATAAGATATAACGAACTTCAAAATTGAAAGTCTCTATCATACTGTAACAAGCGAAAGAAATCAAGTGAAAGTCCATGAGAATTTCAAAGACTAATATCCTCTAAATGCCACTAAAAATCTAAAGGGAGCTGGAGACCAGCTCAAATGATAGAGATAGGAGAAGTAATCCAACATCTTCTCGAGACAAAGTGTGTGGAAGGAAATCTAAGTTAGGAATTGTCCAGGGGTTTCCATAGTCAATGACTTGAAGTTCCAGAGAGCACAAAAGTTCAAATTCATGTTTGGCCAACCAACATTTTGGAATGCTCATTCATCTCAATGTACAGTGGAAAACAGGTGATCAACATGCACTATATTCAAAGTGAATACAACATAGTGGTGTGTCGCCATTGGATGGTGGAGAAAACAGGCAGCATGGATTATTTGGTGCAGCTGATGGAACCAGAAACATCCAACCGATGATGGTACGCAACTGTATGCCTTAGATGTAGATGCAGTCATGTCCGAATATGCAATATTGTCACTAAAAGTATTGTGGAGCTATGGTGCGTCAGAAAATTAAGCTGTTTGATCGGCTAAGAACAAGGTCTCTTGAGGCTTGTCGAGACGCATCTCTCCAAACTGAAAACAACAGCATTTATTAAGGGAAGGGCCCCCACCTGCAGAATGAGTCCTTCGCTACTTTGGGTGTTTAGTTGAACAGTTGAGGCAAGAATGAGATGTTGCGAATAAAAGACTAATGTCTCAGAAGCGGAAAATTAAAGCGACGGCTCATTGCACCACTATCTAAGCAAACAATTTGGCTGCACTCGATGAGAGCATAGCACGATGTTGAGAAGGATTCATACCGAATGTCATTGGCAAAATGTTATTGACTTGAAACTTAACAAATATACCTAAATAATCAACCCATATATGAGAACTAAAGCCATCGGATGGAAGTGTAATGGAAGATACTAGTAAACTAAAATAAGTATTAGATACCTTATCACATATATTCATTCCGCTTTAAACGATAAACTCTATGTACAAACGATAATCTCTTCATTAAGATAATCCATATCTAAAAAAGAGGAGATTTAATAAAATATTCATTTATTAGATATATGAAAAATAATTACAATATATAAAGATATAAACATCACTTACCCAACTCAAATTTTTCTGCATTCTCGATGCATTCTTCAACATTAATCAACACACGAACGACTCTCAACCGATCTAAAGTTGACTCTGAAGCAATAGTAGTTATGAGAATAGATAAAGTATCCCAATCCATTAAAGAAATGATGTCTTTCACCACATCAAAAAGTCAAGATTCATAATTTTTTTTTTTCATTTTTTTCTTGGAGA
Source organism: Eucalyptus microcorys (assembly GCA_014182515.1). Classification (NCBI taxonomy): domain Eukaryota; kingdom Viridiplantae; phylum Streptophyta; class Magnoliopsida; order Myrtales; family Myrtaceae; genus Eucalyptus; species Eucalyptus microcorys. Next base: position 30,983,316 of record CM024569.1, read on the forward strand.
TACTTCTCAAGCTCATATTTGTTGTCATAGAACCCTTATTCGTTTGAGTGCAAAAATATTTTCTTCCAAGCTTGGGCGTCATACTTATTTATACCTCCATCACCACCCACATCGGCATTGGAACCACCATTACTTGCACTCAAACTGTGACTACCAAAATTTTGATCACTTGAAGCAAGAGAAGATTGTTCATAAAATTCATACAAAATGCTCCAATGCGTCATTCACCTTGTAATGCATCTCTTTAATTTTTTATTCATCATCATAAATTTGTCTATAAAAGAAACTTACATAATTTAACTTGGCTCTAGGATCTAACACAACCTTAATCAACACCATCATATTCATTTTATCCAAGCTTTCATAATATTTGTCAAATTTTTCTTTTATTTTCTTACCCATAGCTTGAAGCTCAGGATCTGAGGCATCCATCACATCTTTCAAATATCTAAACAAAATAACCATCTTTTTAAAATAATCATTTAAAGTAACATATGAACTTCCCAACATTCGATTAGTGGTATCATAATATACTTTGAGAAACTCCTAAAGACTAATAGCATTTTCTCAATCATTATCTTTATGAATTTCATGATTAAGCTCACTTGCGAAAGATAAATCATTTTCTTACATCATTTCAAAACTTTTCTGAACTTTATGGCAATGTCTACTATGAAATAAGTAGAGTTCCATCTAATGGCAACGTCAAGAATAACTTAAACCTTGTGAGTGATATGTTCCCTCTCAATGTAAAATTAAAATGCTTTGTCTCTCGTGAGAGAACTCCTCATATACATAGCCAAATTTCAGATAAGTGCAATAGAGTCACGTACCATAGTCAAGACATCTCTCACAATCAAATTTAATATATGAGCCGTGCATCTCTTGTACAAAAAACTACCATCTAATATCAATAATCTTTCTCTTGAAATTTTTTCCCTCAAATAACCAATTGTAACATTGTTCAAACTAGCATTATCCACAGTATTTGTTGACACATTTTTTTTTTTTTTCTATTTCTCATTTCTGCATGCATTTCTCTATCATTTTTCTAATATCCCTGACCCTATGATTATGCATCATCACAAAATTAATGATTTTTTTTATGCAACTTCTAATTTTCATCAATAAAATGTATAGTGAGACATAAATAATTCAAGTTTTGTATGGAAGTCTACGTATCAGTCATGAGTGTTATCCTATAATTAATCTTTCCAAAATAAGTTTTCAAACAAGTTCTTTCACAAAAATACAGTTTTATGCAATTTTTGCCATCGTAAAACGTGATAAATATTTGAAGAGATGTTGTAATTCACTAACAAATTTATGAAATCCAATACGCTCGATCAAAAAAAAATGTTGTTAATCAATTATGATCAACCAAGTAAGTATTTGCCTACAACATTTTTAATTAAACAACCATGTCGATAAGATACTACCGGTACTAGAATCCTCCTGCCTTGCTAGCCATGTCTACATTACTTGGTGTAAAGAATTTCTTCCTCTTATCTACATTGCGAGGAAACTTTTTGCATGTGGTCAAGTATTTCTTTATTGCAGAAGTACCGTTAGCAACACGGTACTTAAATATAAACCCACAATAAATGCACTTCACTCGATATGTTCTTCTATCCTTATCATTGATTCTTACTAATGATTATAGCATTCGAATGTATCTTTCTTATCATGAGGAGGAAGATGAGAACCAAGTACCTTGTTTACGGCACTCATGGTAGAGGATGGCTCTTCTTCATTTTCATCACTAGAAAATTCCAATTCCGTAATCGAAGTCATCTCTTCGCGTCCCTCCACCTTCATTACCGTGTTATCTAGATACGTTAACTTCATAGATACACAAAAATAATAAAATATAGTTAGAAATTTCAAAATAAAGTCAAACATTTATAAAATAGCAAAGCAAACTACTACTTGTCTATTTCAATTTGGAATTATATGTTAAATTCCAATTTGGAATGATATGTACTTGTATTTATTCATCATAAATCTGACCATCATTCAGCCCAATACAACTCTAAATGAAATTGAGATAGGGCAATTGATAAAACCTCAACCCATTACTTTGCCAAGATTTAGCCCAAATGAGTATGTAAGACTGTAAGCAAGAACAAAGTAGTTCCTGGAAAACCAAGGTAGGTAGGCATTATGGTCATAGCCTTTGGCACTAGCAATTGGAACATACATTTGGAAGCAAAGCACATAAAATGAGCATACAAGATTACACTAAAAAAGATCATGAGCAGTATGCACCAATCCTCCCCTTGGCAATGACATCAATAAGCCAAAAACCCACTTTTTTTTATGAAAGCCCGTTGCATAGCATCTTAATTCTTTTCCTTCTTCTCAAACATCAATAAGCCAAAAACCCTTCTCTATTTCCAATTCAGAAGACCGACAACGCATTAAGATTCCCTAATCGGACTCTCTACACTAACCTCAACGAGCTATTGAATAAAGACAAAATTCATGAATGAATCATCGAACCATACCAATCTAAGACCGAAAGAGTAAAAATGAGAAGATGGCGCAGAGATTGGACTTGCGATGAGATGGTGATGGAGGAGGGGTGCGAACGGCATCAAAGGCATCAAGGGGCGTCAAGTGGCGTCGAGGGTGGTGAGTGATGTCTAGGGTGACGAGTGGCGTTGAGTGGTGTCAAGGGCGTCAAGCGTTGTCAAGGGGGGCAAGTGGCATCAAGCGTCGATGAGGGGCGCTAGTGACGTCAAGTCATCGTTGAGAGGAGAGAGCCAAAGGAAAGAGTCGAGTCATCGGAGAGAGTGAGATTTCAGTGTATGGGGAGATGGGGACAAGAAGAGAGAAGAAAAAAAATCATATGGGGGAGTTGGGGACAGGGAGAGAGAAGAAACAAACTGAAATAAAATTAGGATTTTTAGGTTCTAGTTCCTATAGAAACTGGGAATCGAATCGGGAACCGCCAATTCCAATAACATTGAAACCGGGAATTGAAACTTCCCTTTTGGTAACCACGCTCACCCCTAGTCATGACGGCATAATAGCACCTCGTGTGGGTCGAACAATGACCCTGTTGTACGTCGACTAGCCATCCACCACTAAGAAATTAGTCCATGGATGAACTTGCCTTGGACCTGCGCTAATAATGACCAAATGGCGCCCTAATCCTTCCACCCTAACAATGTCACGAGATAATCCATACAATAGGATCTCACATGACCTCAACTTTTCCTAATGTTAGCTTTATTTTTGAAAGCATTGAGATAAAGAACATTCGTGGGACTATCTTCTACCAAAAGGCATCTAACCTTGCCTTTAGCTATTAAAACACAAATCACAAAAGCATTATGATGAGGGGCTTGCGTATATTTTAGATCTTCGTCAATTAAAAAAATTTCCAAGGATTTTTCTAGTATTCCACCTCTAAGCAAACATACAACCATGAACACGGGTTGAAATGTCTAAGCTCTTACATAGATTGGTTCCTCCCTTACTCAAATCATAAATTAAGGAGGGAAAGACAATGTTTATTATTTAGATAAGGGTTAAAGATAAAAGTGCTAGTATGAACACTTAGAGAGGAGTGAATAGGTGTGAAGACAATTTTTTGCAAGATACAGTAGAAATATTTTTCTTTTGAAACTGAGTCTTAAGTACAATAGACTTTGAGTGAGTTTAGACTTTAGTAGTTAAATAGAACTACGAACAAAATAAAGGAGTTTAGGGAAGAGAATAAGAACATAAGGTTTATAGTGGTTCGGCTTAGATCAAGCCTATGTCCACTCTTCCACGCTAACAGCTTTCTAGCTAGATTCCACTATGCAATCAACATGAGATTACAACTTTGAGTACAAACACTTAGATGTAGATCACACTATCTCACTAAGTCGCTCTTTTCGTATTTCTCTCACGATCACAAACGTTTAAGCTCATCAAAGACAAGTGTATTATCAAATATCGCTCAGACTTTGGAATTATAAATTCTACGCTCCATCTCTTTTGTGCTTATCGATCATTGATCTTCTTAAATACTCCTCCACTTCCAAACTAGTCGTTGGACAGTATCTAGAGCATCGTCTTCCAATCTACCCATTGGACAAATCTGTATCTAGAAGATTTGGTAGCCGTTGAGTAATAGAAATAGAATCCCAAATTGATTATGATCGCCCATACAAATAGAATTTTGGTTTCTATAAGTAGAGTTTCTTCGTTTAGAAAGTTTTTATCTTCAAGATCTAATTGTCAATCAATTAGATTGAGTCAATCAAATCAATCTTAATATATAATCCAAACTAGATCACTAGCCGTTATACATTTAGGGCTTGTGTTATGTTTTGTCTCGTTTTGGATGTAAAGTCTGAGAGCAATAGACTTTACAATCTGAGTCTGAGTGCAATAGACTTTACAATTTGGAACAAATTTAGCTTCAACATAAAGTCTGTCTTCTTGTTCTTCCAAGTATAGACTTTGATAATATCATTTACATGTTCTATCATCTGCATAGTTTATTACTCAACAATTAAACACGTTAGTAGCCTTTGATTTATTTTGTCATCTTCAAAATATCATAAGAGATTTCCCTAACAAAAGATTCCAAAAACCTATTTTTCTCTACTTCTAGATAGCTATTTAGAGAGTTCTTTCACTTTAACATGTCAGGTTAGTGTTGACAAGTGGTCATCGAGCTATGATAAGTGTCACTCATTATGACAAATGACCATATATCATGACAAATGTGATAGATCATGGCATGGAGTAGTCAAACCGTTCACAGAGTCAATGGGTATTTAGTCTCTAAAGTAGTGATCTTACCATTCACTCTTTGAATAAAATTACTTATAAGCAGTGGTCTTCTCAACATGTTCCACAATTGGCTGACTTTGTCACGCCCCGATCCTCGGGCACGCACACATCCTTATCTTTTGGTCGATTTTATAATGCGATACCCCAGGACTATATATCGCCAACCCTTTCATTTATTAAGCATATGTGGAAGCAGTTATAAATCCTCAGACAGTAAATCGATTGGATAGAAAAGTAGGGCCATATTTTTCATATTGAAACTTATAACCAAACTTTTATACAGAACACAAACTAAAGTACTTTCAACTATTCACATCAAAATGGAAATCTCAAAAGAAGATATAGTCTCAGATCATCCAGGTCGTACTTAAGATCCCTCCTGCTATTATCTTCTTCATCCAAAAATCTTTCTCCTTCTCAGACTCCTCCTCCTCAGCTCCTCAGCGGGGTCCTGAAATGTTTTCCCCAAACCGGGATGAGACTACATCTCAGCGAATTCTACCCCACTAAGGCCCAATTAGTGAATCATTATACTACAGGCTACTTGAACACGCACAGGGCAGAGGACTTACCTTGGCCTCAAATCTCACCTGCAGGTCAGTACAATTCATAATAGGTACCCATTTACTCAAAACAAATCGAACCGGTCGATTACATGTCATCCAAATCATTCACCACGAAGGAATATCTAAAAGCTAGGCCACGTGCATTCTCCAGGACGACATCCCAAGTCTCCGAGCCACGTGCCTCCAACCTTGGGCCCACGTGCATTCTCTAAGGCGACCTCTTCGCCAAGGTGGTACATCAAGTCACCGAGCCATGTGCCATTTTAGATGCCATTCTCGAAAACTGGACCCACGTGCATTCTCTAAGGCACTAGTTCGCCAAGGTGACGCATCAAATTACCGAGCCACGTGTCCTTTTTACGATGCCCGGGCCCACGTGCCTTCTCTTAGGTGCTATCTCACCAAAGCGATGCATCAATTCACCGAGCCATGTGCCCTTTTAGATGCCAAACTCTGTCACCGAGCCACGTGCATTCTCCAAGAGGACATACCAAGTCTCCGAGCCACGTGCATTCTCTTAGGCGACCTCTTCGCCAAGATGACATACTCAACCACTAAACTCACGTGCATTCTCCAGGTGATATTCCAATTCACCGAACCCACGTACTTTCTTTCAGGTGATTACCAACTTACTTTCGATACCGACAACCAATGCCCAACGATTTCTCAATCAAATAACCAACAATCAAGTCGATATGAATAACTCCTAAAATTTCATAATTAAATCAATTTGGCACGATTCGAAGCTCAATTAAATAAACAGACGGCACCACGACGATCAGCATGAAATTCCGGTCACCGGCCATCCCGGTTGAACTTCCGGAAAAATAATTATTTAATTAATTAATTTCGAAAATTAAATAAATAAATACAATAAATTCAATTTAGCACAATATAAAGCTCAATTAAATAAACGGACTGCACCATGACGATCAGCACGAGATTTCGGTCGTCGGCCATCAAAATCTTAATTTCCAAAAAAAAAATAAATAATTATTTATTTATTTTCGAAAATTAATTAATAAATATTACAAATTCAATTTAGCTCAAACTAAAGCCCGATTAAATAAACAGACTTCACCACGATCATCAGCATAATATTCTAGTCGCAGGCCATCCCTGTTGAATTTTCGGAAAATAAATAATTAATTAATTTAATTCCGAAAATTAATATTTAAATACCAAAAATTCCACTTAGGCCCAAAAAGCCTAATTGAGGCTCGATTAGGGTCGGGAAAAATCCCGAGATACTTCTAATAAATAGTAGACCACGTCTATTTGCTAATTGCACCATCAATTCATCTAATTTGCATCCCAATTGACTAATAAATGCTAATTTAACCAATTAAACCTAATTAACCAAAATTAAACAACCTTGAGCATAATTAGCCAACTAATCCGGGATTAGTGAGATTACCCACCGGAATCGCGCGCAAATCGGATTGATACGGGGGCGACGCGAGGAACGAGACTTCCCAAAGCGGGTCTCGGGTTCGGGGCCCGGAAGCCTCAAAACGGGCCTAGAACCGCTGCTGGAAACCCATTTTCCAGCTGCTGTTCTTGGCCAAACGAGGCTGCTCCGGGGGCTGAAAGGGCGGAGCAAGGCCGGCGGCGGCTGGAGGCGGCTGGACGGGGCGGAGCAGGGGCGAACAGAGGCTGGTTCGCGCGGGGAAGGAGGCGGCAGGCGCTGGCAGGGGCGGCGGAGCTCGCGGCGTGCGGTGCGGCGGCGGGACGGGCGGCGTGCGGCAGCGACGGCGAGCTGTCCTCGGTGAGCTGCTGTCTCGGCTTCTCTGCTTCTGGTTCGCTGATCTTCACGAAGAAGAAAGAAGAACAGAGAGAGTAGGAGAGAGAGAGAGAGAGAGAGAGAAGATAAAATTTTGAAAAGTCAAAGAAATAAGAAAAAGAAAGGGAAGACAGCTAAGAGGAAAGAGAGGCGGCGTGGGGGGGGTTCGGTTCACGAGGGAAAGGGAGAAAAGAGAGAAAAGAGAGAGAAGAGAGAGAAAAGAGAGAAAAAGGGAGAAAAAGGGCGAGAGAGAGAAAAAAAAAAAGAAAAGAAATTAGCAATACCATTATAAATTTTCTTTTCTTTTTCCCTTTTCCTTTCTATTTTCTAACGGTCTTCAATTTTTTCTCTGATAATTTCTTTCTTGAAATTTCAAACTCGTCAATAATTTGATGGCCGATGAGACAAGGTCCTAAAAAAATTATGACACGCTTAAAATTCGATTCTCGAAATCGAGTTTAATTTTGTGGTTAAAAATCGATCAGACGTGATTTTAGTCCAATCCAACCAATTAGGTAGCTTTTAGGGGTTTTACTGCAGATATATCCCTTAACGGCTTCACCCAATAGGTTAGTTAACTCGTGAGTGATCAGCTCAGAGAAAAAGGACTATAGGCACGTCGACGACATGCCCATTTCACTTCATCAAAACGGGGTCGAAATTCAGGATGTCACAGACTTGCTGTGACTCATCAATATAGGTCGTAGGCTTTTTCAATCATCCCATCAATTTAGGATATAGTCCTCTGGATATAGGCACGTGTCTAACGCTTAGTGGTTTTACCAAATTCATTAAACTTTTCCTTCACTATGATCACTACCACCATCTTCATGAAGCACAATACCCCTTTTTATACACCCAACCACCGCAACTTTGTCACAACCGACACTATGTGGACTGCTTATCACCAATTGCTCTTAGTGGTAGACACATAATATGTGAATCCAAGTCTCACCTCAAATAAATAAGTCCTTGTTATGATATTCACAGATACGATTCACCCAAAAATGCTCACCACCTTTTAAAGTTATTTAGACTACTCATTTTAGTGGTTTGAACTCTCAAGGATATGTCTAATCCACCTCTAAGCAAACTTATGTCGCGACTGGATCTCTCCGCCACCTAGCCCTTGGGAAAAAGGAAGGAGGGGAAAGGTCGAATTTAGAGATACTTAACCACAAAAGATCCTTCATAGTTCTCATCCATAGAGGCGTCATCACCTTGCCTCCCGGACGAACCTATAGTGAGTTCACTTGATCACAATCGCAAGCTCTTCCAAGCCCGTATCCCGTGTGACAGTGGAAAGCGTTGTGATCGTACCTCACATCACAACATGTCTTGTTCGACGGTTTTAAGGTCGAAAGGAAACCGAACGTAAAGATGAATTTAAGGGTATTTTTACGATCATGATAGCCCTATCAAGATGTACATCTACCAAAGATGGCATCACTTCATCTTTGTTGGTTTCATGCTAGATCACAACCGTGAACCTTTTTCAAAGGCTCATACCCCTCATGATGGGTTATTAAACGATCTAGTTGTCTAAGACAACCTAGTAATAAGATAGAAGTCACCACTAGCCTTATTTTTTAGGCCGACTAGAAAATCCAATCGAATGTCAGGAGTAATCCCTCAATTCCTACGCAATTGGATATCTGGATTCAGGGACTTGGGTTATGCTAATATTTCTATTAGTGTTCTTTAATATTGTGTCATGTTACCTAAGATGTCCATGCATTTCTTTTTACCTTTTCAGGATCATTTATCCTAAACTAGGCGATTATGCATGGATAGTCATTCTCATGTCATTCTATTCCTAAGAAAGATAATAGAAAGCACTCAATTGAATTAAAAGTACGAAATGGGAAGTAAACCACTAAGGAAAGCAGCAAATCTATCAAGCAATCCTTAGAAAGATAAAACGGGAAATAAAATGAAAGAATGGGAAAAAAGGAATCCGCAACTCATCAGATTTTTATATAAATAAGGAGAACCCGATACATATGTCGAGGATAAATGGTATAAGATTTTGGTCGGAATGAACATCGACCTTTCACCGTCTTTATGTCATCTTTGTCTTCGACATCCTAATCTAAGCTTAATCTAAGAATTATAGCCAAGTACATACAATGGAAGGAAACAATCATATACGTCAAAACAATCAAAAGCACGACATAAAGCTAGGATCAATTAATCAAATAAGCAAAGTTCAAAATCAACCAAATTTTGGCCTTGGGGTTGGCCTTTACAATTCATGCATAGGTCCCTCTAAATGCCTATCCAATTCATTTTATAACTTATAGCCATTATTGACCATTTGTATTCTTGCATGGTCAATAGTGCCTGTAAGTCTCTAAAAGGGTATTCTAAGTGGCTTCTCAAGATTTTCCCACAGTATCATGCATTGCACTTAATATACATCGAAAATTCACATGCATTGGCATGAATTAAACGCACAAATAGGCCTTTTTAGACTGTATTTCTCAATCAATCAACCAAGTGAGTGAATCGTTGGTAGGTCACTTATTATAAAGGCATGCGTCAATGACAAATACAAGTATTTCTAATGAATGACGTGACTATATGCACAAAGGGGGTAGATGTGATGTTTCAAAAATGAATTTGAAATCATCAATAAAGTTTTCGAGATAAAGTGATGGCTTGATTATAGAACGCATTTAATTGCCAAGGCTAGCCTAGGGTTCACATAAATACACTCACAAGTATCGCTAACATTTTAAAAACGGTCCAAATCATAACTATTGCAATGTCAAATCAAAGTTTAAAAAAGAATTGAAGACATTTTAGACTAAAGAATATATAGACTATAGAACACATTTAATTACCAAGGCTAACTCAGGGCTCACATCAATGTACTCACAAGTATCGCAGACATTACGGTCCAAACCCAGACTTTTCCCAAGTCAAATCAAGTATTGAAAAGAATTTCTAAATGTTCGCTTTTAGGAAACATCATATGTACCAAAGCATTTTCAATGTGCGATTTGAAAAATCCATTCATTGAAAACCATTTGAAATGAAGATCAAAGGATTTGAGACAATTTTTATGAAGATGGTATATTCTAATTCCATGCACAAACTAGCCTAAAAGGTGTAGCTACGTAATCACAACAAAGAGTCTATAACAGGAATTTTTAGATTAAGCATAGCAAATTGGCAAAATTAGGAGGTACCCATTGATGACTTAACTATGGAAAACATGCATAACATGATATCAAATAAATTTCATGAAAAAAGTTTCCTAAAAGATCTAAGTATGATTTTATAAAAAAAAATCAAATAATAAGCAATTATGCGTCAAGAAATTACCAAATCAGCAGGACATCAAGTCATTGCAACCAAGATTTACCCTATCAAATGAAGTCTAAAAATCATAAAATTTTACCACAACATAGAAAAAAGGGTAACAAACAAACTTTATTAAGGGTCTGACTCAAAAATCCCTACTGAAAAATTGATAGAAAAATGACAAAGGTCTGTCTAAACGATGGCAAAAACAGGGTTTTGAATATAATCATAAATCAGAATTCTAACCTAACTTAGGAAAAATGGGAAATGGTCCTAACAACAAGCAATTTACATGAAATCAATGGCATTTGAAAGGTCCAGGTGTGCTTGCTTTATGAGTTCCTAGAAGGTCCGAATTCAATCAAGATCAACTCAATGCTCTAAGGCTGAGATTTGTGAAAGTGGTGCATCGGCCATTAAAAACCAAAATACAAACATGCATTATTAAGTCTTAAAATTATTCATGTAATGCACAAATTGCATGAAAATCACAAATGACCTAGAATTGGATGCAACAAGTGATTAAGGTAAACATCTAACACTAAGTCGACATGTGAAAATGTCATACAAATCAATGTTAATGCAATATGAATTAAGACTTATAATGTCATATTTGAACATTTATAAGTGCAACTAGCATAATTGTGACATGATTTTCACATATAAAATGGCATTCAATCATGATGAATTGTATATGCACATGAAACTTGTAATGCGTAGTTCAATAGTCAGGAAGGCACCGGCATGAGATTTGGCTTTAAAAGACCCAAATGAGCATGAGTAAGCATGCATACAATAAGAGTTTATTCCAACATTAAGACCTCTAAGCATGATTAATCTCGGTCACTTAAGAACGTGCAAGACTTTATCAAAAAATTTGACATACAAAATGAATGATGGTAAGCATTTTCTGTTAAGAATTTAAAATCTAATTGTAATCATACAAATTATGACGAAAATGACAAAACGGATGCACATTACTAAACAATCCTAATTGCAGCAGAACCTATATGCATTTGCACATGCATTTAACATATTGAATGGCAATTAACTCATGCAAATCACATACCAATAGCAAGCACACAGAATCTATTTCATTTTTCATGAAGATCCTAAGGTTAAACAAGCTCATCTATATGCTCAATTTTACCTAAATGTGCCTCAAGTTAGTGTAGGGTAGATTGACATACACTGAGATTTAAGTGGTTTTGACCTAACAAAACTTATCTAAAAAAATTGAAAAAATATAGGACGTTCTCAAGATAATTTAAAACAAGTTTCATGAAGAATAACTCTATCAAAAATCAATCATAAAAATCAGCATAAAAATAGCAAAGTGCTAAGGTGGACTAAGAACATAACCTAAAATGAACTAAGGAATTTGCATAATCAGCAAATTGCAAGGTGTTTTTTGGGTTTCAAATGTTGGCTATTTGGGCCATGCGACTTATCAAATCAAAGGTCTCGAAATGCATTTTCTAAATCTAAAAGGTCTTGCGTCAAAATGAGGCCATCTAAGGCCTCGTTTTAGGTCAAACAGTAAACATGTCACAGGGATTCAAAAATTACAGATTTGCATCCAAATCAACATAATCAACCACCAAAAAAAAAAAAACATAATCAACCACAAATCATCTAAGCATTTTAACAACCGATCTAGAATCTCAGCAAATCATCGATCAAGCATATTAACAACCGATCTAGAATCTCAGCAAATCATCGATCAAGCATATTAACAAACGATCTAAGCATTTCATATAGTCCTAAGTGCAAATCCTAGCCCCAATTAGCAATTCTGACCTTGCTTCATCGGATTCAAGCTTAGAAAATCAACCTTTGTGCAATTTCCTCAGCTTTTGATGTGATCAGATGAATTGACCTCACTGGAACTTGATCAAACTTTGATCTAACCTCTTGGGCCGCCTATGGACCGGCTGGACCACCGGTTTGTAGCTATAATAGAAACCGGTCCAAGACTTGTTGAAATTTGGTTTGGGCAAGTGGAGAAAAGATGTCACTGAAATGAATCCGATGACCGATCCAGTTGGTCTCGACCAAGACTTGGTTGAGGACTGGCTTAGGGACAAATCGGAAATGGCCAATCTACTTCCAAATCATAGTTGGTCGTTAGCTTAGTCTCCAAAGCAAAACTAGTCTGATTGGATGGTCTTCAAGACCGATGGAGTGAAGAAGTCATCGAAACTGGATAGCCAAGCATTGACCACGAAGAGGTCGGGAATGCCCTGGGGATTAGATTGGACCAGATCTAGCGGTAATTGAACTACTGCTGATCGCTAGATTTTTTTTTTTTTTGGTCGAAAAGTACTATTTTATTTATGTTATAGCTGATTTCAGCCCCACAATTGGAGCGTCATTACATAATATGGCCCAAAGGCCTTGAGGGGGAGAAACCATCCATTACGGGGAGACTTTTGCTTCTTTGTTTTCGCGCGCCCAATCCGCAGCCGTGTTGGCGGCCCGCGGACAATAAAGCAAATCCACATTCGGAAGTTGCTGCGAGAAGTTGAAAACACTTTGTCCAGCTCGCACGTGTTTCCCAAGAGAAGTCTTTCTTGTACTTGAGGGATTGCATGAGCCCTCTACAATCGGTTTCCACCGAAGCTACTTTCATCTTCTTCGCTTTATGTACTCCGGGGGCTTCAAGCACGGCTAGGGTTTCTATGTGAAGGCTCGACACCGCCCGAACTCTGCTTTGCGAAGCCATCCACGAGGCTACCGGAGAAATCTCGAACTATACAAGCCACGGCTCCTTCCGTTGACCCCTCACAGATGGATCCGTCCACATTTATCTTCAAAGAACCAGCTATCGGAGCTTTCCAGGTTGGAGAAATCTCATTTTCCTCTTCTATTCTTGCTTGCAAATGCCCGAAACCCCATTTTTTATGACTTTTTTTGCTGAAATCCGGCCAGATCTACGACTTTACAGGCATCCGGCTTGGTTCCCCGAAATATATAGTTGTTACGCTCCTTCCACACTTGCCATAGTATATTTGAGATCATTTCCAGAGAAGGTAGGTTCGAGTCGTTGTTAATAAACTTCGCCAGCCATACATCAATTCGTGTGACCTCCTGGCCTATCACTTGTAGGTTGATTTCCGGGTGGCTCCATACCCGTGCGGTCCAGGGACAAAGAAGATGGAGGTGCTCGACGGTTTCCATACTCTCTCGGCAAAGATCGCAGATCGGATCGGAGTAAAATCTTTCATTTCCATAGATTCTCCTTGGATGGGATGGCATTTTGACAAACATTCCAAATGAAAATTCTGACTTTTGGGCTAGTGTGCATCTTCCATATAGCATTCCATAGCTTTCTTGGTGTTTGGTGGGAAGAAGATGGGTTTTCCTTTGCAAAGTATGCTGTCTCTCGTTCTCTTAATATATTATAACCACTTTTGACCGTAAATGACCCGTCCTTAGTTCCCGTCCATGTCGGTTCATCTCGTTGAAATTTGACGGTTAATTGGGATGGCAAGAATCTCCCGAGTTGTTTGTTCGTCAAAGTGGTTGTGCAAGAGTGATGCATTCCACTGTTCTGTTTCAAAATCCATCAGCTCAGAGACTTTTTGTGGGTCATTTCGGTTTGCTGGTCCTCCTATTAGTCCCCTCTTCAGCCATTTATCTGTTCTAATGTTGACGTTTTGCCCATTTCCAATCGACCATCTCACTGAATCCCTTATGGCCTCCCTTCCCGATAGTAAACTTTTCCAGCCCCATGAAGGCTTAGTGCCTGGATCAGCATGCCAGAAGTCTTTATGATAGAAATAAAGCCCTTTTAACAATTTGCTCCACAAAGCATGCGGATTCTTAACCAACCGCCACACTTGCTTTCCCAAAAGGGCTTTGTTTACAGTAGTTAAGTCTCTAAAGCCCATACCTCCCTTGTCTTTTCTGATTTTCATGATATCCCATCTCTTCCAATGCAAACCAGCTCTTGTCTCGCTGTTTTTCCACCAAAAATTGGCTATTTTCCTCTCTATAGCCTTACAAACTGAAACTGGAATTTTGAATACTGACATGGCATATTGGGGTAATGCCTGCACCACTGATTTCAGAAGGATTTCCTTACCTGCTTTTGACATAATTTGCTCCTTCCAACCTTCCAATTTCATATTTACCCTATTTAAAATCCAAGCAAACACCTGTTTTTTTGATGTTCCCCAATCAGAAGGAATCCCAAGGTATTTGCCAGTCCGATCAAGCTCAGGAACCCTCAACTCCCTTGTCATATTATCCCTTAATAGTTGGGGACACTCTCTACTAAAGAAAATACCAGACTTGTTCAGGTTTACAGCTTGTCCCGATGCATAACAATACTGATTTAGAATTGACGCAACATTTTGACATTCTGGATAGATCCATTCAAAAAGAATATAGAATCATCTCGCAAATAAAAGGTGAGTCAAAGTAGGGCAGAATCTATTCAGCTTGATCCCTTTTATACTCCCATCCTGAAGAGCTTTTCCCATCAAAGAAGATAAACTATTTGCCACCAAAATGAAAAGATAGGGTGATAAGGGATCCCCTTGCCTTATACCTCTGGTAGGGTTGAAAAAAGGAAGAGGTTCACCATTTAATTTGATGCTGAAGGTAACTGTAGTGACACATTGCATTATCCAATTAACCCATTTTGCACAAAAACCCATTTTCAACAAGCATCCTTCTAGGAAATCCCATTCAATGCGATCGTAGGCCTTTTGCATGTCTAACTTCAGAACAGCTTGAAAATGTTTCTTCCGTTTTCTCATCCTCAATTGATGTAGCACCTCCTGCACAATATAAATGTTATCTTGAATCTGTCTCCCACTAACAAAAGCACTTTGTTCCCCTGAAATCAGCATAGGCAGCCATCGTTTAAGTCTATTTGCCAAAACCTTCGATATTATCTTATATGAGAAATTGCAAAGGCTAATAGGGCGATATTGGTCAATTCGTTCTGGATGAGGTGTCTTGGGAATTAGGGCTATATGTGTTCTATTTAGTGCTGGTTCTAAGATTCCCGAGCGAAAAAAAACCCCTAACTTCCTCAAAAACACCATTACTGATGATATCCCAATGATGTTGGTAGAAAATTCCATTTAAACCATCTGGACCAGGAGCCTTCTGTGCACCAAGTTGAAAAACAGCATTATGTACTTCTTCCATGGATACTTCCGCCACTAGACATGCATTAATATCATCTCCAATTAGTGTTGGGCATTGATCTAGTACTGGTTGGCAATTCCTTGGGCCTACCGAGGTGTATAAATCTTTGAAAAAAGATATGATGAGGTGCTGAAGTTGCTGCTTGTCCCTTATCCACTGCTCCGATGTATTCTTCAGCATAGTTATTTTGTTCTTGTGTCGCCTCTGAATAGTTGCTGCATGAAAATATTTCGTGTTTTTATCTCCCCATCGTAGCCAATTAATCCTGGATCTTAAACCCCAAAACATCTCCTCTCTCCTCCATAGGATTTCAATTTCTTCTTTCAAGAGCTTCATCTTATTTTCTCCTTGGTTCAATACTGTGCTGTTTGTTAAGGATTGAAGCTCTTGTTTTAGGGTTCTTATACGACTTTGGCTATTTGGGAACTTCTTTTTGCTCCATTCCTTCAAAGCCTGTTTTACCGCCATTAATCTGTCTCTCAAACTTGCTTCATAATGGGTTGGAGAGTGCCATGCTTGTTTAACAATTTCCTTGCACTCTTCATCTTCAGTCCAGAAAGCCTCAAAATGGAACTCTCTTCTTTTCTTTGCAGGTTGAGCATTACTCATCAGTAATAGAGGACTATGGTCAGACCCAACAGCTGGGAGGGCATACGCTTCTGCTTCTGGGAACGATAGCCTCCAATCTAGAGAACAAAAAACCCGATCCAGTTTCTCCTTAACCAAATCAACCCCTGCTCTATTATTTGACCAGGTAAAAGCAAACCCTTTGCAATCAATTTCCATTAACGAGCATTCATTTAAGCAATTTTGGAAGGTCTGCATTCTATAATTTTCTGCCATCCTTGTTCCAAACTTCTCCCAATAGTACAATACTTCATTGAAATCTCCCAAACAAACCCATGGAAGTCTATTAGAAAAACTGGTTTGTCTCAACTCATCCCATAATTTTAATCTATCCCGAAAGAGATTTGGAGCATGAACACAAGTAACTCGCATTTTGATTCGGCTTTCATGATCTTCACATATTAAGTTTATCATTTCCTGTGAACTTGATTCCACATCTATTTCAACTTCATCATTCCATAGTACCGCCATACCCCCTGCAATGCCTATCGGTTCACCATAAAGCTATTTTTAAATTTCAGCTGTCTCCTTACACGAAAGATCACATTTTCTTTGTTTTTTGTTTCTAATAACATAATCAAGTCGGGCCTTTCTTGAGCCACAATGGCTCTCAGATTTTGAACTCAGTGGTGTGCCCAACCCCTGACAGTTCCAACATATCATCCTCATTTGTAAGCCGGTGGCTTATTCGGGCTAGCCACCAAAGCCCATTCCATCGTGCCTTCCGAAAGACTAATAGGAGTATCCTGCAGGTTTGCTTCATCAAAATCCTCCAACTCTAAAGGGATAATGGGGTGTACCTTTTTAATTTCTTTGCTGGGGAACTTTTTAAAATTCTGCTCTCCTTTTTTGAACCTTTTTTTTTTTTTGTCCAGGACGATGTTTTGTTAGCCGGCAAAAGCTGCTGTTCTGGCTCATCAAGGTTCATAATGCCCTTCCCTTTGTCCTGGTGCTGATCCACTTGGTGTTCAGGTATAGTAAGATTTTTTTCTGCCCTGTTTTGTACTTGAGGTGAAACTGTAAAATTTCTTTCTGTTTGCTCGCCAGTATAAATGACTATTTGAGTGCTTAGTTCTGGATTATTACTTTCTGTTTGTGTCTCCTCCTCTTCATCCACCCGATCTCCATAAAAGATTTGCCAAAACGGACTGGTCTCCTTTGCCTCTGCTTTTAACCAATGCCCAAACCTTTGCATCCTCCTATCTTCATGTTTGTCTATATCAAAAGGAGCTTCTGCACAAGTTGTTGCAAAATGACCAATTCTTCCACAGGAATAACAAAAGCGAGGCAACCTCTCATACTTGAAATCCAACCAGACTTTCCCCTCTCCTAGGTTATAAAGTGTACCTGGACTTAAAGGTGTATCCAGGTTTATCTCTACTCTTGCTCTCCCCACTTTTTGAAAAGCCACACCCTTCTTTTCCACTTTTACTTCCTTCACATTTCCAATGATTTTAGCTATATGAAACACTACCTCCTCAGAACACCATTCCATAGGAAGGCCTTGGATTTGAATCCAAAACTCACAGCTGGTGAACTTATAACATTGCGCCGGTTTATTGGGCTCCCATGGTTTAAGGATCAATAGATTGCTTGCAAAAGACCAGGGACTATTTGCTAACACTCTTTCCTTGTCCGTATCAGAATCAAAAGTAAAAGAAAGGATGCCTGATTCACGTTGTGCAAAGGTAACTGAATCTATCTTCCAAGCTTTCTTCATTGTGGTAATAAGAGCCTGAAAATTTACGTTTCCTCCCGAATACAGCTTGCCAAACATTGTACGCTGGCATTCATCCAATATCGCCTCAGAGATCACATTTTCTCGTGGAGGGGCATCAACCTCAGTCCTCAAATTACCCAATCTTTTGCACAGAACAGCCAATCGATTATCCATTTCCCCAGGTTTGTCCATAGTTCTTTCCAAGAGAACAACCTCAGTACAAGAAAATGATTCCAATACAGGGAACGAAAGTTGCTATTGCCTCCCTTACTTTCTGCTGATTATAATACACAATGCAGGACCCATTCTATTAACATCATGGCGGAACCTAACATCTTGTAACTTTTTCCGATCCAGCGTGGAAAACCTCAAGAATCATTGCACTATATCAAAAAACAGAAAGCCCAGAACAAATCCATGAAGAAATGATGGCATCCAACCTTTTCTTTGGTCAAAGCTCCGATTCATCCAGCGGTGATTAAACCTTCCGAAGGACAAAGACAGTACTGTGCCATTGCCCGAGACTGATCATTTTTTCAGAGTAAAAGACGGTATGGTAGGGGGATCAAGGGTTTACATAATGGGTTTCATGCTTTTGTAATGGGTTAGTCGTGTTTTGGGTTTCGGAAAACTATTGGGAATCTAGGGTTTTGGGGGAAGACTACCAAAGAGGTAGAGGAAGACTCTCATAGCCGAGAGAGAAAATGGTCCTAAGAGAAGTTTATGATGCAGTCTGATCGCTAGATTAAGTGGTGGAAGATGTCGATATAAAATGGATCGACTTGACGTGCGAAAGGAAGTTGGGGGTGATTGGACTAGTTTCGATCACCGTCCAACCACCTTGAGGTTAAGGAAGACTTGAGAATGAGTAGAAGGTGGCCGTGGGGGATAATAGGAGGCCGGCGAGCCGCCGATGTGAACCAGGTGAACTTAAATTGGTGGTGAGCTAGCTCGGTTCGTGAGAAGAGAGAGGGAGCAGAAAGTGACGGGAAAAGAGTAGAGAGAGGAAAGAGAGAGATTTGTAAAGAGAGAGAAATTGCAAACAAATGAGCTCTCTTTTCATTTTGGAGGGAAAAATCTTATTTATACTACCCCAAATCAGTCAATCTCCGCTATCGATTTGATCCAATGGTTGAAATATTAATCTAATAGCTAAAACACAATTTTGAAAGGCCTCATCATTATTAGGAGGTGTCGGACAATCGATCGGATTGGTCCAATTTGCGAAAATTCGAGTTAAAAATGAGAAATGCATTAAAGGGCCTAATTAGAGTTCAAATTGCAAATTCATGAGTTCAAAGGGCAAATCTGCAAAATCATAGGAAATTGAGGACATAAAAGTGAAATTGGCACGACGAGAATCCCGGAACCAATCACTGGAAGTCTAGAACCAACTAGCAATGGGTCGAATTGGTCTACCCCACTGCGGCCTATTAGACCGGTTAGACCAGTTCACACTAATTTGACCAATTCCTAATCGATTCTTGATCAGTTCTGGCCGGTTCCAACTGGTTCACGCATTTGTGGCCCTTGTGGGTTCAAAATTTATAATATTTGGTCCCTTAAGGACCAACTTGAAGAGAAAACTTGCACGATTTGAGGAGAGATTGTCTGATTTTAATTCAATTAAGCTAATCAAATTTCATAATGTAATTAATGGACCATTTATTAACTTATTGGGGTGCGAAAAACAATGGGCCCAAACCATGTTAACTTGAGATCTAGTCTTAAGGACTAAAATGAGAAATTTTGTGATTTCATGGCAAAAATTACAAATTATTTGAAATTGAATTCAATTATTGTTGCAATAGATTTATTTAACTAATTACCTATGTATAAATTCACCTAATGAATTTAAATCGACCTTGAATTTGAAGTGCCAAAACTCAGGCAAAAAATGAATCGAGGTCTAATATTAAAATTGGACATAGATTCACACGATTGAATCCTAATCTTGAATGGGTCAACTTAATTTTTATTTTTATTGAAGCTCGATGGTTCTGTTTTCTT
Source organism: Eucalyptus microcorys (assembly GCA_014182515.1). Taxonomy (NCBI): domain Eukaryota; kingdom Viridiplantae; phylum Streptophyta; class Magnoliopsida; order Myrtales; family Myrtaceae; genus Eucalyptus; species Eucalyptus microcorys. The sequence goes on from CM024569.1 coordinate 31,003,288, forward strand.
ACTTTCAAGAGAGTGAAATCCCTTAAATCAAGAAGTTCTAATGCAAATTTCTAAAAATCGATCTTAGATTTGGCCTTATCTTAAGAAAATAAGTAGAAAATAATTGTCCACTCGTAAATCATGAAGAATCTATTTTGACCCCCTAATTAGGGCTTAAAATGGTAATTTGCCTTTCAATGTGACAATTTGTGAGATTGAATGCACGAGCGAATTTAGAATAGTCCCTAGACCATATATTGTAAGAGGAATTATACCTAATTATAATTAAAACAAAAGTAATTTCATTTTTTGTCGATTTAGAACCTAAAACCGAAAAATTCTGAAAACAAGATTCTTAATCAAATTTTGCAAAATTTTTCACACAAATCAAATTGACACTAAAAAAAAAAATGTTTTACAATTTTTTTTTTCAATTTTTTGGTTAAAAGTTTAACGAAAAGTTAACCATTTAGTTAACATTTTCTAAAAGGCTGATTTTTCTATCAAATCCTTGGGTTTTCGAAAAACTTATTGAAAAAAAAAAAGAAATTAAAGCTAAATGGCATATTTTAGGGGTGAGAAGTAAATTTTTGACCTAGAGTTGACTTTCGGTCAAAGGGTTGACCAAAAAGTCAACCTGAAAATCAAACTTTTGATTTTTCAAGTTTCTCTCGAAAATGAATTGGAAATTGCTTAAAAACCAAAATACAAAAGAAAGAATGAAAAACAACACTTTTTGGCCGAGAAATGGGCTCCGTCGCGATCAAAAACTTAAATCTCAAATTATTTATTTTTTTAACTTTTTTGACGCGTCAACTAAAATCAAGTGTCAATATCTTATAACCACAAGCACAAGTTAGGGTGCCTGAGTTCCCAAACGGGACGGGCCTCCAATACTTAACTTAGAAATTAGGTAAGGAAAGAATAAATTCCAAACTTATTTCTCAGCTTTTAAATAGCTGTTTACATAGTTCTCCACTTTATCGTATTTGGTTAGTGTTGACAAGTGGCCATTGAGTTATGACAAGTGTCGGCTTATTATGAAAAATGGGAATACATCATAACAAGTGCAATATATCATTACATGTAGAGATCAAACCGTTAAAATAGCCAATTTTAATTTTATCTTTTAGGCAAGGGCCTCACCAATTACTTCTCCAATAGAATAGCTTATAAGTGCTGGTCTTGTCAACACATTCCATCACAAGTTGACCTATTGTGACTGAGCAATTAAGCAGTGGCTTTTTAAGTACCACTTAAAAACATAATCGAGCTCAGTTGTGATTAATAAGTTGAGTTTCAAGTGACTATTGGATCAATGTAGAGAAAGAGGTATTGAGGGCATCCCAAATAACTTTTGCTAGTTGGTTTATCAAGAATGGGAGGTAAAATTGATTCTAAGAGGGACACAAATAGAGGACTCATGATGGAAGTGTCTTGTTATTGCTAGAGAGCTACTTGGGCTGCACCAGAGGGACATGGTTTGGTCCCATTGACATGACCACAAATGTAATGTCCCTTGAGAAACGAGATAACATGTGCTTTCCATAACAAGTAATTAGATAGTTTGAGACACAAAGAAAGGAAGTGGTGAGCATATCCGAATAGAGGAAGTAGCTTGTAATGGTGGTGATGCGATGGTGGTGGTAGCATTTTTCTTTAGGGCCTTGTCAACCACCCTTGTAGAAAATAAACAAAGAGGAAGAGGAACACTAGAGTACTAAACCTTTCGTACGGCGCTCACTCGAATGCCAAAACGTTTTTTTTTTTTACTCACCTGATTGTTACATTAGAGTAAAATCGCTCACCTTCGCCAATCATAAAACCATCGCCTAGCCTCAGCCACAAATGCAATAGGTGAGCTATCAAAGCCTTGTGAACCACTAGCAAGAGCCCTCGTGGCTTTGCTCGTAGCCAGCAAGGTCGCAATGCCCTCACCATGTTACATCCTAAACCCCCGAGCATACAAACATTCCTTAATGATCGATTAATTGTGACATCCCAAGACGAGTCGCCGACTCATTCTTTTATATTTCGATTAAACACAAGCGAAAGTATTTAATGTATACACCTAGTCAAACATCAAGGCAAGGATAGTATGACAACAACATCAAACATTTCTAAAAGCAAACACAACTTTTATTTAATCACTGTTAACCCTAAAAAGTTTAATAATTACAAGCCCTTCTACGGTCACTTCCTACCGACCATCTTAAAAACCTCTAAGGGTCAAGATTAACCGAAACTTTACTAACGGTAAGGCTAACTAAAAAGTAACGCATCTCGTGCCCACCACAACCGTACATGATGGTTCTCCACACTATGCCCTTAATGACAGGCGAGATAAAATCTCAGCAAGTTAACAATCTATACCTCAATTAGGACGTTAATTCGTCTCATGTTACATATCATTACTTGGCCTAGGGTATATATTTAATTAACATAGGCCAACAATAATGCATTAAGCACAACAATAATCAGAACTCTACTCATATATATCCATGCACATTGCAATCACACGTGTTCTAATTATTACAACCCTCAGGCCATGGCTAACACACAAATGGGCAGTCTTCTGGCATGATTGGGCATCATCCTACCCCATCAGGTACGGCATTGTCTAGAACCCTGCCATAAACAGCATTCCTTAAGGAGTATCAATCCGATCTCAATCGCAATTCGGCATCTGGACCCTTGCTAGGCATTCTATTAAAATTGGGTATCATTCCTAAACTCCCGTTGGGTGATGGGTTCCATTAAGTAACTACTCAAGTACGCCAACACTCTTACCAATTTTATTTGCCATTAATTAGCCCAATGCAACAGAGTTTGTGTTTAGACAATGAACTTAGGCAATTTTTATACTTAAAATTGCAATAAAATAATCGGACATGGTCACATATGTAAAATCAACCGGTCAAATTTTGCGCACTTTCATTTTAAAACCTCCTTGTCACAATTGACACATAAAACATGGCCTTTGAACATGATACCTCATGAAATATCATTTAAATGTTTTTTTTTTTGGTAAAGGAAATATCATTTAAATGTTCGTAAAACCTTACTTTAAAAAAAAAATAGTACTTAAGGCTTATAAATTGGACAATCATTTACATGGCATAACAAGCTCAAACAATAAGAATTGTGCATAAATTAATTCAATAATTCAAGTATAAAATTCTACTTAACAACTAATCCGTCGTTAATTTGTACTAATTGTCACTAATTAGAGCGAAACATGACTAACTGTCATTAATTAAGAATAACTGTAATTAATTAAAACTAGCTACAATTAATTAATTTAACTAAGATTAATTAATACTAATTGTCATTGATTAATCTAATTGTAATTAATTAAGACTAATTGTAATTAATTAAGCTAACTATAATTAATTAAACTAACTGCACTTAACCTTAATCTAAACTAACCATAAGTGCAGTTAACACAAAACCATCATTAACTACCACCAACCACCATGATCCATAAACCAATCCTACCCCCTAAACGCAATTAACTCCCTTATCAAGGATTAGGAGTTAACTTACATTTTTCAGGCAGCAGCAAGCTGATGGCAACGGCGGTGCAATGGCGATGAGAATATGGGGCTCATGGCATGAACGGCGATACGAATGACAGCGCTCAATGAGCTTGAACTCATGACCAAGCTTGGTTAAGGGTAGCTTGGTGACTCGGCAGTGGTGGTGATGACTTACAGTAGTGAGGGACAACATGATGGCACCGATGGACGGCAGCAACGAGCAGCGATGGTGCATGGCGGTGAATGGGCGACAAAGGTGGGGGCGGCTATGGAGGAAAGTGAAGATGATGATGAAGAGAGAATAGGAACAGGGTGTTTGGCAAACCAAGGGGAAGAGGGGGGAAAGAGAGAGAGAGAAAGGGGGAGAGAGAGAAAGAGAGATTTGGATAGGATTTTGTGCAAAAATCCTAAAAACCCTACTAACCTTCTTCAAATTCTTCTCATCCATGCTTCCTATCCCCTCTTGTCTCTTTCTTAAATGCCAAAAATCTTCTAGAAGGGACAAAATGGTCTTTTTACATTTTTTTAACTCAAACTTCCAATCTTACCCTTAGGCCCATTTGTTTGAAATGGGCTTAGATTGGGCTTGGCAGGCTAAATTGGGCCTTCTTGGCCATCCACCCTAGGCGTGAAGCCCATTAGTCCTTTGCTTGGCCCTGCTCCTTTTTCTAGCTTCCAATTTTTGTGCTACTAATTCTTATCTAGAAATTTTAAGCCTACTGACAAATTGACGGACAAATGAGGCGACGTCCAATAGGTTGGTCTTGGAATTCTCGAAAGTTCGATCCCCGAAATTAAATTAGATTTCATGGTTAAAAATTGATCAAATGTGATTTTAGTATGACTTAAACTATCGGGTGGCTTTTAAGGGTTTTCTCGCGTTTGACCCATGGTCAATAATTTTTGATCCACGTTTGTATCTTTTCAAATCATAAGTAACCCTCAGTTATCATGTAATCGCAAGGAATCAATTACTAACATTGAGTACAAGATCAATAGGAAATTAGTTTATTGTCGTTCGTAGAGAGTATCTTAATCGTACGGAACCACCCGTGACCCAACTGCATACTCCCATCGAATCGATTTATATCCATTCGCTAATTAACTTGTAATAGCGTAGTATTATTCCTTGTCAATCCTTATGGTCGAGCGATCTATCCTTAATTGAGTTCTTTAGTCTTTCGCGTTCTAATCCCTTACGATCTCTCATAATAGATTAGTTATTTCATGAATGATTAGTTTAAAGTAAATTAACTATTAGTGCATTGATGAAATAATCATTTGATATATTTCGAAATTGGTCGAATTTCAGGATATCACATGCCAGCTCTAGGCAGCATCGCCCATGGCTAGCAAGGCCAAGGGCGAGGTGGCCCTCGCCCAATCTAGGCAAGGGCTTAATGTCTAGCGAAGGTTGCCCATGACCTTGATTGGCCCTAAAGAAAAAAAAAAAAGCCAAAAAAAAAAAAAAAAAAAACTAAAAATAATAATAAATTATTTAAGATATTAAAATAATATTAAAAAACTGTCCACATCATGCCGGCGAAGTCACATCGGACGATTGGTGTCCATGTTGAATTTTCTGATGGGGAAAATCTGAATTGATACTCAATTAAGTGGTTTTCCAAATTTATGGCACTTAAGTAAACGAAAATAATGTTTTAGCACTTAAGTGAGTGTCATATGAAAGCTTTGGCACTCCTAGTATTCTTCTTCCAAAAAAAGAGAAAGAAGAAACTTAAGGTTGAAAGGGGCCTAAGCCCTAAATGGCTCTTGATACTATGTTGAGACATAAATTGTTGTATATTTCCAATGACTTTTAATAATTATTTATATACACAAGAGAATATTCTAGAAGATTCACTTGCAAGAAAGGAAATATATAAAATAGAAAAATTTCCAACTTCCAGAGATAGGCTTTAAAAACTTCCAAAACCGATAGCCTCATATTTGTGAAAAGCATCTAGAAGGTGACCGCTTTAATGAATTACATCTTGAGTTTTTGAAACGGTGAAGATTTTGTGGGTAAGGTTTTGTGTAATTTCTTTGCAAGTTGGAAAGACTATTTGATGAGTAATTGTGGAGCTAAACTGGGTGAGGTCATTAAGTGTAATTGGGGACTATGATATATTAAGAGTGTTTGAGTGACTTGAGTACAGTTGTAATATCCATTGTATCGCTTGATTTATAGTGAAATTATTTGCTACTTTTCCCATTGGTGTAGGTTACGATTAAATCACGTAAATCTGACGTCTAACTTACTTTCTTGTCCTATTTATTTTATTATTCAATTGATTGTTTCCATAATAAATGGTATTAGAGCTAGAATTGGCTAAGTTGATGCGAATCAATGCTAACAAAAAAAAAAAAAAAAAGAAGTGAAAATTGATAGATTTAAATAGAAGGATTTTGATTTTCGAAAGATACAAATAAAGAATTATTTGTACTAGAAGAATTTACACTTACCCTTATATGGGAAGAAGATAGCATGATGAAATAAGCTGATTGGAAATTACTGAAAGACAAGTGTTGGATGTTATGCAATTAACATTGGTTCATAGCGTTTAGCATTGTGAAAGAGAAGACAATCACGGGCCCTATTGGACATGTATGAGAAGCTCTCTACAATCAACAAAGTCTACTTGATTGGACATTTGTTTAACTTAAAGATGACCGAATGTACGTGCGTTGCTAATCATATTGATAAATACAATATGGTCATTAGTCAATTGAGTGCAATTGATATTGACTTCTAAAATAAGGTACGAGTTTTGATTCTATTATCCTTACTACCTAATAGTAGTAATACTATTATTGTTGTTTGTAATTCAATTGGGTCAACAAGCTTAACTTTCGATGGTGTTGACACCTATATTATAGTGACTCATTTAGTTATTTATTATATGGAAAAAATAGGGGTCAACCCCGACCCATAAACAATAATATTATTAATTTGCATATGCATATAAGAAGTATTTTTTATTTATGGCAATTAAGCCCACATAAGTTGCATTTTAATTGGACCGATGCTAACTAGACTCAAGCGGAGAGGCCTTGGATTGAATTTTTGAGACTAAGCCAGGCTCGCTAATTTTTTAATGTCGCCAAAAATATAATATGAATTGAGAATGGAGCGCCAAATTAGGAAAGATTGATTTTTTTGGTTAAACTTGAGAAGCAACCGGGCTATTATATTACAAAAAATTCTTTGGTCACAAGAAAAGATAAATTCTGGTGAAAGCTGAAATATCAAAGAAGGAAAAAGGAAAGTGGACAAGGCAAAATTCGGTCCACTAAAAGGAAAATACATGGGAGGAGAAGGGAAGGAAAACAAGAAAAGAAGAACCCCCAGGGCATATCTTGACTTGGACATTATATTAGGGGGAAATTGGGGGGAGATGTAGAAGTCTAAATTTTTTAAAATATTTGGTTCTTCATCAGGACAGCTGGAGATTGCGTGATATTTTTTTTTTTACACCGCTTGAATAAAAGAAAAAAAGGGTCTGGGCAACAGAGAAGACCCCTCGAGGAAAAGAAAGCATCCTTGAGTGAAATTCGTGGGCCAAGTTCTAGGGCAGCGGAGGAGGAGCGGCAATGTAAAAAGCAGAGATTCTTCTCCACGGCCCCCCGTAATCGTACAAGAGAGGACACCCACTTTGTAAAGAGAGGAGGTGGGGCTGAATATATCCACACATTGGAAAAGAAGAAGAGAGAGCCGCACGGGAGGAATCGTCCACACTCAAAAAAGAAGTTGACTGGAAATATAAGGTGCACAATGGCGGAGGCACACTTTGCAAAAAGGAAGACGACGAGGAAATATTCTCAATCGCAAAATTTCATCCACTGATTTCAGAGTCGAGAGATTGAAGACAGATTCTCATCACTATCACTTCCTCATCATCTCGTGCGCTTGTTTCTCAAGCATAACTCGTCAAGATCTCTTTCTATTGTTCTCCTCTTAAGAATACTCAAAGTTTGCACGCAGTCTTCTTGTCTGCAACATTTTATGAATTCCAGTCGCACCACCATCAATCTTTGCTCCTGGAGTCGTCCGTTAGGCAATAACTGGGCACAATTACAGCAGCCTTGCAGTCCTCGATGAAACCAGCGGCTCCTCACCGTGCCAAGTAATCGCCTTTCGCGGTTCCAAGCCAAGTCGCTGCTCTTACCAAGTCGTAGTGTGATGGCTGCCACTCGAATATCATCGCTGAATCATTAAACGCCATCGTCGCTGCCGGACGAACTCAAGCCATCGTCGTAAACCGATGGTTCTGCTGGAAGAATAGGTAACACTTCAGGTGTGTTTGTTTCACGAGTTCCTCATTTTCTGGCGTTTGGTTCACTTAGGGAAATGAGTCAATAGAAAATGTTTTCTGAGTTAATGAAAAATGTTTTTCTACCGAAATTTAAATTTAGAATGATTTCTCTTTTGAAAGAACCGGAAAATCTTTTCCTAAATATTTTCCCAGTGCTAGCGTCCTGGTTAATAAAAGTTTATGCTTATAAAATAATTTTAGAAAATCAATTTGTTAATTATTTTTAAATTTGTTTAAATTTTTTATAATATTTATTCTTTTATTCTTTTTTCTTTCCTTTTCTTTTCTTTTTTCTTCTCTTCTCTTTTCTTTTATTCCTCCTTCTTCCCCCTTCTTCCTTCGTTGACGGTGACCAGCCAATACGTGGGCCGGTGAGCTCGAGGCTTGGCCGATCCAAACAAACCCAAGCTTCGTCAAGGTCGTGGCTCACCGGCCCCGAGCCAAAACCAAGCGAGCCTGAGCTTGGCCAAGGCTAGCAAGCTCTTAGTTCACCCAATCTAGATGAGGTAGAGCTTGCCTGTGGTTGTTGTCGGCCAATGGCAGTGGAGGAAGGGACAAAAAGGAAGGAAAGAAAATAAAAGGAAAAAGAAAAGAGAAAAGAGAAAAAAAAAAAGGAAAAAGAAAATTAAAAATAATAAAATTCCATTCTTTAATAAGAAAAATGAAAATAAAAAGAGAAAAGCATTTTCCAATAATATCCGAACAACAAAAAACATTTTTAATCATAAATTACCAAACAAATGAAAACTAACTGTGTCCTTAGAAAGTATTTTACCTAAAATATTTTCCTATATCAATGAGTTTTCCGTAAAAAAAAATACACTATTTGTCTTGAATTATTTTCTGTTCACTACGATCAACTCCAGATTTCAATATGTAAAATAGTTGAATTACATGCATTAATTTTTTCGAGGTCTGATTCCTCAATTCAATGGAGTCGACGTTGAGTTTTGCATGTTGAAACTTTAAAATCGAGGTTTCTAGACCAATTTGTTCTTGACTAATTTTGTGCTAATTTTAAGATTTGCATGTTGGGATGTTGAGGCTTCCCTTTCACACGTGGAACATGTTTTTTGCCTTGATTATTTATGGTCACTCACTTCTCTGGATACATTAAGTTTCGGCTATATTGTTTCGCTTGGTAATTGCAATGTCTTCCCCATGGTTAAAGCGAAGCAACCTCGGTCTGGTAATTTCTTGTAATAGCTGATCTGGGTCTTCCATATGGCTCCTTGGTTCTACCCTTCTCTCGTGTTAGTGTTACTTCATGATTTAAATTGATCGTCACCTTTATATTCTCTCATGCATGATATGTGGTTTATCGCGTATGTTCTTTGTGCGTGATTGATTAAATAAACTTAGCTTGCTTAAAAATAATGTCATTAAATCATATTGATAAATTTATGGACAGGACATATTTCAATGCAGCATGAGATTTATTAATCACCACGTAAATATTACATATAATATGTCACATGCATGCTTAGAATGCAACGCACATTCATAACTCATAGTTAGGGCAATGCATGTTAATTTTAGAATTCATAAAATTAGAATGCCATTTACATCATATAGATTGCGCTTAGGAATAGGAATAATGGGGCTCATAATATGCAAGTCACTTAATGTGCGTCATTTAGTAAGTTGCATGTTTTAGGGTCAATATATAAAAATAACATCATGTAAATTAATAATTGCATCTCATGCATAGCATACAGTTTAATTCTTATAAGAAAATAATAAAAAAAGATCAATTTTGCATCATTAGGTCATGTTAATTGTTGTAGAGTTTAGTCTTTTATCTATTAAAATGAAAACACAAAAAATAGTCTCACATGTTGTTGAATAGTAGGGTTCATTTCACGATTAATCATACTTTCATGTCATTAGAATTGCATATAGGTTGCACAACATACTTGTCATTTAGATCTCATGTTAGTTCATTAATGCATGCTCAGATTAAAATTCACAAATTCATATTATTTAAATTAAATCATGGTCATGTTAAACAAGACTTTGCAGAACACTTGATGCATTGGACATAATGGAGTTATGCATTTGATCGCGTAGCACAATGACATTCTCTCATTCCTTTGAGCAATTATTTCTTGCTTTGATTTATTGAGTTTACATTATTAATTGTGCACTCACATGATCATCTATTGCATGTTAGTGGCTTAGGATTGAAACTTACCAAGATTGCTTACTAAGTATTCTTGAAAATAAAGAGAAAAGGTACAAAAGGGGCATTACATTAATCTTGCGTAACCAAGTTCCAGTATCCATGAATTTCTAGTTCACAGAAATAAGATGTTTTCCCACATGCTACTTGGGTTACTAATCAACCCATAATAAATTCATGACGACTCCTAATTGAATTAATTTGCATGTTTAATTGATTAAATTAAAACCTCTACGATTGGTATGGGCCTAGAAGAGTCCGCATTAAGTCGTTGGCTTAGTAACTCATTAGCTTTCCTTTTGATGGTTCACCTTTAGGAATGTCACGAAAGAGAGGGTTCACAATTTGATTCTGAGTGAAGACATCTACGGAAGAGAATTGATAAGCCTATACCTGCTCCTTTAGTAAGTGAATGTAAAGGAAAAACTACTATTCGTATTAGCAAGACTGGTGCAAATTAGATTAGACCAAATCAGTCTAGGACTGATAATGTTGTTTGTTGGAGTTATAGCAAGATAGTGCATCTAAGAAGAGATTGTGTTAAATTGAGAATGATAAGGGTTTGGAAATTAGATTTGAGTCTACAAATGATGTTGCAATTGTAATTGACTGTAATTCGAATAGTGCTGATTGTGTATCATATGTCACTAAGGATTTGATGTTTGACAGATGGATTATGGATTACGGTTGTTTATTTTACGCTACTAAAAAGAGGAATTGGTTTGTTCCTTACAAATGCATGGATAGTAGTAAGTATAGATGGGGAACAACATTGAACGTAATGTTGTGGGTGTTGCGATATTAAAATTAGAATACTTTATGGTATTATGAGGACATTAGCTAAAGTAAGGCATGTTTCGAAATTAAAGAAGAACATAATTTCCTTCAGTGACATAGATTCAATTGGGTGTCAATATATCTTGAAAGGTGGAGTTTCAAGATTGTTCAAGGTGCCTTGGTGATAAGGAGAGGAATCAAGCACAATGTCTTGTATGAGCTTCAAACTAAAACAAGGACGAATTTTGCCATGGAAATGTCAAATTCATCTGGTTCAGAGTCTAAATCGTGACATATGTGTTTGAGACACATTGGAGAGACATGCCTAAAGGATCTAAATGAAAGAAATATATTGTGTGGTTATGGGGTTAACAAATTGAATGTATGTGGGTGCTGTAACTCAAGTAAACAATCGAAAGTGTAGTTCAAGTTGACAATTAAAGAAGCTACAAATGTTGCAGAGTTAGTTTACTTGGATGTTCACAACCTGTCACAATTTTCTTTGAGGAAAAGTGCCAGATTTATGTTAAAAGTTGTGGATGGGTACTTGAGAAGAACCTGGATGTTTATACTTAACCATGGGTTTAGAGTTGTTGTCAAGATCAGGTAGTTAAGAGTTTTAATTGAAAATGAGATTGGTACAACGATCAAATACATGCAAACTAACAATAACATGGAGTTTTGCTTTGGATCTTTGGAATGAATTTTGCATGAAGGCATAGTGAGACATTGCACCGGTGCCTGTAAACCACAATCAATTATAAAATTGATAAGTTGAACATTACTAAAGACAGCCTATAAATTCCTCTATAGTGCTAGTATGTTTGGGAGATTCCTAATAGATACACTTAGTATGGCTAGCCACCTGATGAATAGATTCTCATCAACTGTGATTAGATGTCTGACTCTCGAATAAGTGTGGTCAAGTAACATTGCTGATTATGCTGTTTTTATAAAATTTGATTGCTCATGTTATGTTTGAGTCAATGATAGTAAGCTCGATGCAAGGACAATAAAGGCATATTCCTAAATTATGTACAAGGTAAGCAGAGTTATCTATTATGGTACCTGGAATTTAATTCAGTAGAAAAGTTATATTGATGAGTCTCTAGTACTTTTTGGAGTGATTATGGTAGTATTTATATAAATCTTGATGGTGTTAAGCGTGAGGCAGAGTTGCAATTGGAAACTTCTAAAGTGGTGTGTATCTGCACAATAATCAATACCGATAGTGCTTGTAGCAAGGTAGAGCCAATAGAGCCAACCATTACTATAACTGTTGAGTTTGACAAGGTCATATGTTTTTTGCTTTAGTTGTGGTATAATAGATTATGTCAGAAAATCTTTATAGAGCAGTTAAAGGTACAAGTGGAGTTAATATTTAGACGAGGTCCCCGATTATGGCAAAGTTCAAGTGTGGCTTAAACTTGGAAGATGTCTATGGTAGGGGTGAGCAAAAGGAACTGCTTGCATCAAGAACCACATAGACTGGACCAAACTAGCCGGTTTTTGGTGGTTTTCGATTCCAAGTGTGCAACCACTATCCGGATTGGACCTATTGTTTTATTTTTATATTTCTTACAAATGTGAGAAATCATTAATATCTTCATAGCACTTTCACACCACTATTTACTTTAGTTTCTCCCAAATCTGAAACAAAACCCTCATTCCTCTTGTTCATGCCTCCTCCTCCTCATCCTCCTCCACGTTGGTTTGCTCACCTTCGCTAGATGAATCAGTCTTGTTGCCCTGCTCTGATAAGGAGGACTTGTTCACTTCCATCCTAACTAAAGGCGTCGAGGCTACCTTCATTCCTTCTTCCCCTAACTCAGAGAGAGAGAGAGAGAGAAAGAAGAGAAGACAGTTTTAACTCCAGGAGAGATGGAGCTAAGATCGAGAGCTAAACGGAAGGGTTGGCGAGTGAGCTTGCAGCAAAGGGACCGTGGGAATGCAATCATACGAAAGTGATGCTCTTGATGAGCGAAGAACAAAGGAGGAGGAGGGCGAGAGAGAGAGAGTTGGCATTCGGTTTTAGGACCGAATGGTTCGGTTCCCAATTTCTGGGTGGCAATCAAACGACTTGGGAATCGACCACCCCTAATTTGTGGTGGTTGAGCCCATGATGCATTGTGGAAAAGTAGTAACAAAATTTGGATTTTAGCTAAACGATTGGTGATGACATTGGAGAGTGTGACAAAGGATTACACGAAGGATCTAAATTACCTAATCACCGCCACTTGAGACATCATTTCCAATCCAAACAAAACCCTCCGAACAACTCCGATTTCCACGGCGACAAAATAGCGTCCGACGTGATAGTCCTGGACCATGTCTAGTTACGGCATTCACTGCCCTAGACATGCCTTCATCGTTCACGACATCGAACTCACGAATGAAGGGACCCTCTCATTGATGCGCACAACCACAAAACGAAAAAACAAGAAACTTGCTATAATTAGATGTTTTCGCTATCAATGTTTTGTAGCTCTTTCCAAATTTCTTCCAACACGTACCCTCCTTCTTTTTGGCATATTCCCTTGATCGGTCACTTGTGAAAATGAGACGACAGAAAAAGAAGAGTAAACCCATATTATATAAGGAAAGAACGATAGCTGTATTACCGATTGGACAGATTCTAATAAATCGTTTGGCTCGATCAATTTACTTCTATGTCCGTCACGATCGTACGCATCAATTTGTAAACGAGGTTTTGTATACGAGCATTACCATACAGAGCCGTAAGATGGCCACAAATCAAAGAAAAAAAAAAAAAACACACACACACACACACACACACACAAAAGGATAAAGAAACCTTCAGAAACGCCTTGAAAAGCCATTAGCGATCAACAGTAACTTGGGTACGTGACATGAAAGAAGTTCGCCGAAGCGTTCTTACTTCTCTAGAAGATAACACCTAAGCATTGAATCTGTGAGCTTTTGGACTCAAAAAGGCAAAAAGCAAAGGAAAAAGAAGGGAAAAGAAACAAAACAACACGTAGATACATAATCAAGAAGATATTGTTTTCGTTGTCTTTCACATCCAATTATGCAGATTTTCCTGTAGAGTAAGGATGCAACACTTATCTCACAAGTCTCAACAGCACAGCGAAATTTTGAAACAGCACCCGCCCTTCCCTCACTTCTTGCCCTTCTTCTCCTCGTACTCAAGAAGCTCCTCAAGCAGCTTGTCGTCGTAGCACTCGAACTCGAACACTGGCCTCCCCCGCTCGCTGCCGCCCGTTGGCCTTGCCTCGGCCGCCCTCCATGCCGAAGAGGAAGAAGAGGAGGCGGCTGAAGAAGAGGGGTTGGCCGACGAAGGGTACTCATGGGGGAAGTTGAGGACCGCCGTTTGGCCCCTCATGTTGTACGCAGCCCGGTCGTAGGCCCTCGCCGCCTCCTCGGCGGTGTTGAACGTTCCAAGCCACACGCGGGCCCCATGGCGGGCTGAGTCGCGGATTTCCGCGGCGAACTTCCCCCACGGCCGCCGGCGCACCCCCCGGTATCGGACCTCCGGCTGCGACGTGTCCTTCCCTTTGGAGTCTTCCTCATCCATCTCTCTCTCTCTCTCTCTCTCTCTCTCTCTCTCTATCCGCCTCTGTGAAGTTCTTTCTTAGCTGCTTGTTGCATGGGGATGCTAATGAGGAGTGGATTGGGTCTTGGGGATTTATATATTTGGATCCGCAGAAAAGCCACGCCTGGTTTGGCACAAACGAAGAGGCTAAGGCGCGCACGTGGCGGGATCTCTGAGCTTCTTGAATGGCTTGCACGTGCTCAGGAGCAGCTAAAGCTAGGGAAGCTTCGATAGGGACCAGGGCGTGCTTGTGCAATGTATCTGGGCTGGTCAAGGCGATGGCTTTGCGAGTGCTTAGAAGCCCCTCTCTCTCTCTCTCTCTCTCTCGAATTATTCCGTCACTTTTTGGCGTTGAATCAAATGAATTGCATAAATTAATTAATGGGTTTTCTCTTTTGCTCTTGAATTTTGGTGGGTTTCGGATGGGATCAATGTCTCACGTGCTTGAATTTTGTATTATTCCCGTGAAAACAGTTTGAACGTTCTAGAGACCAACTTCAGTGGATCGTGCCGATCGAAATCGTCAAAAAGGGTCGGTCTTTTATGCTTGTTTTCTCACATTCCGCTCTCGCCCGTGCATTTTCCCCTCGCTGATCGTATCAAATCGATCTTTTCAGGTAATGGGAAGAGGGGAATCGGTCAATCCCACCACTTAAGAATGTTGACGGAGGGGCTCGCCTAATTCAAGATTATATTCTCCCTCCTTTTGTGACGTCATAAATAGCAAATTTTAGCGACAGGAGGCCCTCGCGTACGGAGGACCACGATGTGGAAAGTCGCAGGACGAGTCTTGGGTCAAAGGGATGTTGCCCCTTGCATCTTGAAAGAGAAGGCCGTGGGCCATCATCGCGTGAAGGAAGGACAAGTTCCCGACGATAAATAGCGCCCGTCACTATCCTAGGAATTGGTCGCGAACTTGCATGCCAAGGTTGGAACTTCCTTTAGACTTTTCAAGAGGCGAACTTGGGAAAAATGTTTGTGGATTGTTCCTTAGAAGTGTGATTTTAATGCTAGAATAGTGTAGGAACTGAAACTGTAAGCTATCAATCCTGAAAAAACTCAGAAGTGGAGCTGAAATTAAAGAAGTTTTGCATTGTCGATCGATGGAGATACAAAGAAGTCACTTTCGATCCTTAAACTAGAAAATTCTGTGTAATTGAATCCTAAAGTGTTTTATGTTATTAGTTCTTTGACTTTATAGATATGCGAATAAGCTCTACCTTCACCTATTATTACTAACCATGTTAGACTGTCGAATTGGCGATAACACCTAATTGACGCCATGTAAGAAAAAGAGAGGGAGAGGGCACACCCTCGGTAATAAGAAGAGCTATACCATAGAGGTGGACTTGACCCTATACGACAAAACATATAAAAGCATAGTTGAATCAACGGTTTAATCATCGCAATATGTGAGAAATGGTTCTCCAAATGTGGTCGCACCAAGCTATGCTATTTTGCACTTCTGTCTAGGTAGTGGATCAGGTCAGGTATAGGAGTTAAAAGTCACTGTCCAAGGTCACTCAATGATACTAGTCTTTCTTTACATAAAATGATGGAGGCTGAGTTGGCATAAATTGATGAACTTGGGACCAATGCCTGCCTAATTCGTACTTCTCCCTAACGAGGGTGGGCTCATTAGGCCACTAGATCGAGATCACGACACCCTAGCTTCTACTTTGGAATTTCTACTTCCTCCCCTTTTCCCTTCACACCCGTGATCGCATTTCATGTCTTACTTGATAATCCACATGTGCCTCCAATTGACCAGTTACAAATATAGACATCACCCAAATTTATTTCTAGTTATATTAATATACAATTAATGTCTATATTTCTAAGATGCTCCCGGTCAGGAAAAGTTAAAAAAAATCCTAAATCATGACATTGGTACAAATCAATCATAAATGTTTCAATTACTCCAATTTAGACTAGAAAATGCTAACTAGAATTCGGACATCTTACATGGAACGATTGGTACTGACGTTAACTTTTTTATAATTTTTTTTATAATTCTTTTGAGTTTTTTTCTTTTTTTTTCTTTCCATTTTCCTTTTGCTTGTAGACTATCCTCGATCACCGACCACAAGCCATGGCCAGCAAGGGCCAGCGTCACCTGGGCAAAGGTCACCCTTACTGACCAAAGGCGAGGGTCAACCTCACTAGGGCACACCTGGGCAAAGATGAGTGCTGACAAGGCCCCCTTCACCAAATATGACAAGGTCAACCCTCACTCAGGCTAGGACAACCTCATCAAGTGTCACTTGCGTGAGGGTTGGCCTTGGCAATGCTTGGTGAGCAGAACCAAAACCAACAGCATAAGTCATTGGCGATAGGACGACAAAGAGCCAAGAGTTCAGGGGGACATCTTGAAGTTCATCTTCAGCTTTTGTGAAGATAGCGGTGATGAGGTGTGCCCGTTGATGTAGGCAATAGAGATGGCTCACCAAGCCCTACCCCATAGGTGATGCCCAACGAAGTTGCCTTAGCCTGGGTAAGGGTCAGCCTTACCAAATCTAATGAGGAGAGCCCTTGTCGACACTTGCCCATGCCCAAGTGAGGCCTGATGAGGCCACCCTAGCCTGGGCAATCGACCTTCCCACATTTGGAAGGGGGACCTCATTGGTGCTCACCTCGCCTTGGTGTAGTGGCCAACGATTGGCCATCGACAAAAAGGAAAGGGAAAAAAAATTTTCAAAGAAATTATTTTAAAAATCCACATTAGTGTCGACCGTGACACATAGGATGACTAGGATCAACGTCAATAATTTCCGATTTAAATTAGCCAGGTAGATTGAATTAATATAAATATAAAAATGCTTATAAAATTGGTACCAATACAATATATTTTAGACTTTTTTGGTATTTTTTCCATTCTTGGTCCACTTAATCTTGAAAATGCAATTGTTTGTGTTCAAATAATGAAAGCTCATTCTGGCCCAAAGTTGGTGTAATGTCTTTCAAATTGAAGGGGAAATGCGAGGACAGCAACTTCCACTCAAGGGCTAACTGATTGATTATATAAACAAAATTCATCGACAGCATAACCTTTCCTGCAATGTCATTAGTATAAATTAGATAGATCATATGTACGCCTCCTCTGTTCTTCCTTCTTCCTCTTTTGCCCCTTGCTTCTAAAGCTAAATGATTGTTTCCGATGGGCGATTGAATAAAGAAATAGAAAATATGACGAGAGATGTCCAAGGGCCCATTTGTTCGCCCATCACCAGTACCAACCAGTTTGACATTTCATGAGGCTGCTTAGGAGCCCATTTTTTTTTTTTTTATCTACATTCCCCTATACATCGTACGAAGCTGGACTTCAGACCCAAGTATAGGGTTTTAAGAATGAGTGATTGCCCTTCTCCAACCCTTACTGCTCAATCTAAGAGCGGACAGTTAATGCATTCCACTTATTGAACAAGATTCTATGGTTGACCCTCGACCCCTGGATGCCCCATGGCCAGCTCCCATAGTGTGATGGGTGGTGTGTACAAGGCTCGGGAATGAATTCACCGCCATATGGCTGACCGGCGATTATTAGCGATTCTGGCTTTAGGGTTAATACAATGCACATGTTTTAAGGAAACTAAAAAGAAATACTAACCTGTCTCAAAATTTTTAATTATGTGAATTAACCATCATTTCGTATTTCAATTCTGTCTCTACCAATCGTGCTAGGAATATAACCCTAATTTACTGTCTTTGGTTCGGTCGGAACCGTTGAAAACTCATTTCGTATTTTTGACGTCTCTATGAAAGATTAGAGGCGACAGATGGATGGCGCACTTCACGGAACATTGTTGAGGGAAGTCATTTGCATCGACAAGATATCATATCGTTTTCTTTTTAAAATAATGGTAAAAAAAGAAAAGAGAATAGAGGTGAGTTGCCACTTACATCATGCCTTGGAAGGTCATGGCCTGCGAATTCGTTGCATCACTCATGATTCGAACCCCAAGTGCACGGTTGTCTTAATGGAATCTACTCCTAACAGATTTGATTAATCTTTCTCATTATAAAAGATCGTGATGGGATTCCATGTTGTTGTTAGAACTTGGTGATGGGTTGACTTATTCCACCAGATTTATGCTTTTTCTAGGTGACATGGGATTCCGTTATCATCGATTGAAAAGCATCGAATTATTGGAGATAGCGAGCCCCACTTTGATTCCCCTTTTCTGGTTTGAGATTGAAAGGTAAGATTTGCAGGAGTTGTGTGCTTGAGGGATGTTAGTCACACAGTCCTTGATGTCATCGGTTGGACTTAGTGCTGCCAAAGCTCACCAACCGTGCAGGGATGCAGAGAGCCCCGGTCACTCGTTCTAATCCTATCAGCTGACTTTATCATAAGATGGTGACACGTACGAACCTAATCTTAGTGCTCTGCGCACCCATTCCAGAGTTCCCTTAACCCAAACACAGGATGCAGGTCGTCTACGGCGACACATGCTGCACCATCTGCCGCGCCATGGGATCGCGTATTTGGTCAAAATGCCACTTAAATTGACAAGAACTTACCTTTTGTATAGTGGCATTTATTATGAAGGTGTGCTCTCTGGAATCCTCACTTTTGAAATTTCCTTTCATGTTAGATGCAAAGTACTCAAACCATAACAAACCGTTGTCACTATTTACTAAGCTCTACCACATGAATCTTGTCCGGATGGATTTAAAAACAGCATTAGATAATGAAGCGTCTCAAGTGGACGGTCTAACTTAGCCTGCGCAATTAACTATATAATTGGGGAAAAAAAGGCTACATGATTCGTCAGCATAACGCACGCAATTGCGCTTCGTACAATTAAGAATTGACCGTGTTGAGTGACCAGAGATTTGGTTTTACTTGGACGACGACTTTCTTAAATGGGCGGCAAGCACAACACGTGAAAGCACGTGCCGCCGGGAATTAAAAAATCCGGGAAAAAATTCGATTTTGTATGGGGAAACGATAACCTTTCGAGCAATTGACTTGGTCCTACGACATCTCTATCTTGTGGCGTACATTGTTGGTAGATTGATACCATTATCTAGACAATTCTTATGGCCAAAAAGGGGAATAAAAAAAAAAGAGCTAGTCAACTTAAGAATTTACACCATTTTCAAATTAAATGCAGGGGCTCTCCATTCATGTTATCGTTTGTTTTATATTAAAAACAAAGAATCGGGAAAATCACGAAAGTTCTAAACGTTTTGCAATTTTATTAATTCAAATTGCTAATTTAATTCTAAATATTTTTTGATCTAATTTAATCAAAAATCTTTTGCAAGTATGCAAATTCAATTTGTTCGATCAAATTTGGCCGATTGACACTAACTTGGCCAAATTCTTCATAATATTTTTTTATTTTTTTATTTTTCCTTCTTTCTTCTTCTTTTAACCTATTGTTGAGGCAAGGGCTTGCGAGGTTCGCTTGCCCCCGCTAACCACTGGCGAGGGCAAGCCTCACCCAGCCATGACAAGGTCGAGCTCGTCATCAATATGGTGTGGTTGGACCTCGCCATAGTTGGGCAAGGTCAAGCCTCATTGGATCTTGCTCGGCCTTGTGAAGCCATCATGAGGCTAAGCTTGCCATCAATCTGGCGAGGCTTGACCTCACCATGGTCAGGCGAGGTCGAGCCTTGTCAAATTTGGCTTGGCCTCGGGGCGAGCCTTGCCATTGGCTAGTGAGGTCAAGCCTCACTAGCCCCCTCGCCTTTGGCCAATCGTCAAGCTCTGGTGATCATCTAGAGGAAGAAGAAATGAGGAAATAAAAGGAAAATAAATTAATAAAATATATAAAAAGTTCAAAAAAATTTGCCCAAATGGATTGAATTGGTATAATTGTAAAAGGTTTATAACTAAATTAGCAAAATTACAAAATGTTTAAGACTTTTTGGGTAATTTTTGCAAAGAATCCAAACAAATGATAAATTAAGGCTTGTGTTATTTCCACCCCCTTATTAGCTCATAACACCCTTTATCATATTAAATTGACTACATTGTCTCTTGTGAGTCCCATTCTTGATTAAAAATTATTTTTAACCCTTTTTTCTTCTTTTTTCTTCAATTTCACTAAAGAAAAACTTATCAACATCCCTTCCAAACAATTTTATTCACCATAGCTGTTTCATCCACACTCATTATATTTCAACTTTTCCTTCATATTTGTCTTCTTTTAAATTATCTCCATTGTTATAATCTAAGCAAGTATTAATCATATATCGAAGTAAAGAAATGTTAGTTTTATCTGCAAATTGTTTATTTTATGTCTCCAAAGTATTTTTATGATTGTGAATTTTTCGAATTTCTCGACTTCAATTTTTGGTACAATTTATGAGAATTTACTCAAAAATTAAATATTGTGATTGATGTATGCATTATATACAATTTACTCAAAGGTTATCCCCTCACTTGTGCTTAAGTTATTTTTTAATAATATTTTTCCAATACAAAAAAGAAACATACAGATAATTAACAAAATAATTAGTTTGTTTGATCATAAACACAATAATAAGTTAACTATCTACCAAATAAATTTTTTTGGAGAAGTAAACAAATTTTATTTCAAATGAGAGAGAAAAGGAAAAAAAAAAAAAAGCGAAAAAGAAGGCTAATATTAGTCCTAAATCAAGAGTGGGCCGCATATTTAACCTCAATTATTGTTGTTTATTAGGAGCATAGTAATTTCATCTCTAATAAAATTGAAACAAAAGAAAAGAACAAATAAAAGTTTAGAAATATTCTTAAATCAACAGTAGGACTCGTAAGTCCTTACCAAAAAAAAAAGTAGAACTCGTAAGAGATAATATATTCATTTCATTGCTAATTGGGGCGTCAAGAGTTAATAAATGGGTGAGAATAGCACGAGCCTAAATCAATTCTCATAACTACTTGAAAACCACCTCTAAAAATAAAGCAGTAAAAGGCATAAAATAGAAAGGTGCTCCGAAACATTCCTAATTAATTAATTTTTGAGACCCAAAGCAATTGCAAATGAGGGATCGTTTGGCCATGGTAGAGCGCTTGGAATGGGCTTTTTAAATTAATATTAGGAGCATCGTAACTCCACTCAGATTAAAATTTAGGTCATATCATCACATGTTGCGTGAACTCGTCATTGACCTGCTCGTTGCATTTCTATTTGTCCGACCGCTCAAGAAAGCCCTCAGCAGTCGCGTCGACATCAACAAATAAAACTTGAGGCTCTAAGTTTATTTGGGCGCTGCATTTTGTGTACTCAACAGACACAGTATTAAGTAAAAAAAAAAAAAAAACAGTTGGAGCATTACGAGAATCAATTGTTCCATGATCAATCCACGACTATCATATCCCCATACTATAACACTTTGTTCATCCTATGATTTAGAAGGGAGCAGCTGAGATATAAAATTTTGTGTTGTCATTGTGTGACTAATTGAATTTTTAGGATATATTCATTAGAAGTCCTAAAACTTATCATAAAAGTATAATTAATTCTAAAAATTATAAAAAAAATGCAATTAAATCCTAAAATTTGTTAAATTTGTGCATTTAAATCTTAAAGTTAACACCGTCAATTTGACTAACAGAAAATGCTAACCTTGCGTTTTTAAATTAATTTTTTATTTTCCATGTGGCATTTTTAATTTTTCAAGTGGCTTTTTTATTTTTAATTCAATATTTTAAAAAATAGATTTAAAAAATGAAAAGGAAAAGTCAAAATTTATTTAAAAAACAAAATTGTCAAAAAAAAAAAAAAAAAAAAGGCAGAGTTGCCAATGGATGCTTTCGCCGTCTCCACCCATCGCCGGATGGATTGGTGACGATTGTCAACCTTGGGCGAGGGTGGCCGGCCCTCGGCCAACCAAGGTGAACCCTCCTTGGCCTTAGGCAAGAGCTAGCCACCACCCTTGCTAGGCTCGGGCTCAAGCACCTAGATTTGGGAATGCTGACCCACGTAGGAGGCTAGCAACCATCACATGTCACCCCTTCGCCTAGATTTGGCGAGCCTCGCTAGCAACAAGCAAGGGCCCACAAGGCCTCACCTTGGCCTAGCGAGGGTCATCGGCCCTCACCTAGGGTGAGTGAGGCCTTGCTCTGGTCAAGTAATGGTCGCTTTTCCTTTTTAGTTTTCGAATATAATTTGAAAAATTGAATAAAAAATAATAAAAATGCCATGTGGAAAATAAAAAATAATTTAAAAATAACATGTCAGCTTTTTCTGTTAGTCAAATTGATGGTATTAATTTGAAGACTTTTTGTACAAATATGACAAATTTTAAGACTCAATTATACTTTCATGATATGTTTTATGACTTTTAATGAATATATCCTTAAATTTGTATAACAATTGACTATACACTCACTTTAGCATACATGAATATTTTGGCTTTGAATAATCATCGATTGATAAATTCTATTCTTACAATCTCCAAGGGCACGAGAGCAAAGACCTCGATAGGTGGGATATAAGAATGGAGTCAACAGATACCGGTAAATGGTGAAGAAGAAGAAGAAGAAACAAAGATGAAGCAATTAACTAGCTGGTGTACATTTGGACAGAGAGTCAAAACTGACACATTTTGGTACGACCATGCATTAATATAAAGGCTCCTGACTTCGATCCTGTTTTCAAACTCCTTCCCCAAGTAAAACTGCGGAACAAGTGAAACCTAACAGCTGTTGCCTCCTTGCACGAGCATTCCTTAAAACGCAACAATTTTTTTTTTTTTTTTTTTTTTTGGTTCTTTAAAAAACGCAACCATTCAAAAATAATAGATAAAACTACATGTACTTTCCATTTTCTTTGGCGGTATATGTACTTTCATTTGGTGACCCTCAACTCTAAACCTTCTAAAATATTCAAATAATTCCCATATTTTTTAAGAGATTGAAAAAAAAAATTACGGGCCAATGTTATCGAGTCGTAATGTTGTGCCTCTATACTCTCTCCCTCTAAATTTTATTTCTTATGTTATCGATGTGGTGTCTTCTTGGCGCTACAAGTGAACCCAAAAAATGGAAAGTGACGTTAATACTTGACTTTTTTAAAGAAGTATTTTGGAGTCTATTGAAATTCGCATCCTAACAAAATTTTTTGATAGAAGGGCTAAAAGCAAAAGTTTTCAAAAAGTTGAGGGATATTTTGAATAAAGTGAAACTTAGGGATGATTTCAAAATTTCAGCAAGAGAATAGGGACCGGTGGTTCATTCTTATTGGCACTCAAATTGCGACCGTATTCATTGCCTAATCTAAAGAAGTTACAGATCAAACCAATTCAATAGTGATGAGATGAAACCAATGGCTGATTGATCAGTGAAAGGAAGGGGCCAATCATGTGCATCAATAATGGCAAGTGTTAAGCTCTATTTATTTTGTTAAAAATAAATAATTTAAAAAAATTCACTTGTATCACTTGAAACAATGTGTTAATAATTTTTTTATTATTGATAATAATTTATATCTCAACTTGATTGAGAATGAATAGGGCACACACAATCCTGAAGAGCTGGATTTTTCCATTTATCTCCTTCGAGTCGAACGGAGTCATTTGTTTACATTTATCGATCAAAAACTCGCTATTGTTTCTATAGAAAGATCTATGTCGTCGTCGATGAGTTCATTTCCTCGGTAGTTTCGAACTCAATCGTCAGGCTCTTGTACCTTTCTTGATTCACAATCTTGAGCCCTGTACGATCGTCGATTTGAAAGGGAGCGATCCTTAAGTCGGTCGAAATAAGCTAGAAATGAGCTCAGCACCTTGTGGGCATTCGTGCGCTTCCTCGTAGGATGTGCACGACGCTCTATTTGAAAATCAGTAGTTTTTGTATGAGGTTCAAAGTCAAAGAAACTTGAGGACCAAGGCGTGGGCGGCTTCGGTCAGATCAGAAAAGGTGTGAAAAGGCTCCAAAGAAAAGACCAAATTAACGCCATCCATTCAGAAATTAAAAAACAACCGAAAGTTCATGAGGGAGTATTTTAGTTTCCAAATTAAAAAATAAAAAAAATAGAAATTTCTCCATTCAGGTGGAAAAGCTCCTTTCATCTGAATACGCGTAGACATAAAGGTTCCAATTTGTATCCTAACGCAGGAGTTATCAATGTATTTAAATGGCTGTACTTTTCTTAAAAGATCCTGATGACATGTACCCGTCAAAGATGGAGATTTATAGACGTAGTACTTATAATTAGGGCCTAATTCCCTACAAAGCCCCCAACATTAGGTCTTGTCTTGATTCTGCTCCAAACTATTTTTTATCTCCCAAAAAACTCTCTAACTTTAGGTCAAATCTTAATTTATTTCCAACCCTTTTTTTTGTCTTCCAATCCCAAGTATGAGCCGAATTTTGTTTTGTCTAAAAAAATCAACTTTCAATCGATTCTCAAATCTACCCCATAATCTAGTCCTAATTTGATGGGGCATTTTCATGCCAATAACAAATCCAAATCACTAAGGTGACATGGAAATTATCTCTAAAATGAAACCATTCTAGGATATAAAAATTAGGGACAACTAACGCCGATTTGTGGACAGATGACTCATGGAGATAGATCTGAGAATTGACCTAAAGTTGCGAGTTTTTTCTTTAGACAAAAAAAAGTTCGAGACAAATTTCAATTATATCTAAAGTTTTGGGTTTTTTTAGATAAAAAAAGTTTTAGGTAGAATTGGAATTATACCTAAAGTTGGTGTTTTTTTTTAGGGAATTAGGACTTATAATTAGAGATATCCGATTATTTAGAGCTTGTAGCTTCATATTCTAGTAGATCTTACAATCAAATACCGTAAATATAGATTAGCATGCTACGGGATTAGGGTTTCTCGTTTTAAAGGAATTTGGCCTCCGAATATAGAGGTCTTGCACCGAAAGAAAATGTACCATTAAAGTCTCTTATCACCAAGCCATCGTCCCACGTATCCTGCTTCCTCTTTGATGAAAGTGAGTCACGCAAGTGAGTTGTTGCCCATAAATTCGATGGCTACGCTATAGCCGTAGGAACATGGTACGTACCTCAATTATGCAGAAATGTCCTTTTTCACCACCGCCCCCAGGCTAAGCTACTCTAGCATGCAACAATAAATGGGCCTGTGGCTATAGATTCCTTACCGCAATGCGTGTGATGTGAACAAAAGCCTGAGAAAAAAAAAAGCTTTGGCAAGTAGTAAAATGAATGGGGAGAGAGAGAGAGAGAGAGAGAGCGCAAATTAAGCCAATGCTAGAGTTGGGTAAGAAAATGCGGCCCTAGCTTTTAGAAAGTGTTCACTCCCCTAGTCAAAGGTAGAGGGGCCTCCAAGGAGGGAACATCTCTCTCTCTCTCTCTCTCTCTCTCTCTCTCTCTCTCAGTTCTGTGAACGCGAAAGGAATGGAGATGGATGGTGTCGGTACTCTTTTCTTGTGTTTTTCTAATCTTAGGCTAGGAGCCAACAATGTGGATTTGACCATTGGTGCATTAGCTGCCCTTATTGACAATTCCTCGCTCTTCTTTTTTGTGGGTCGGTCCCACTAAAGATCGTGTCGAAATGGATGAATATATCTGGTTGTCCTTTTGACGACATCTTATTTGATTGGGAAAAGGGTTTTTAATATAGTGATAATCACAATTTAGGAGGAGAAACTATTCAATTAGTCCTAAATTAATTGTACGGATGTCAATTGAATTCTAAATTTTTCAATTTTGTCAATTTAATTATAAACTCGACATGAAATTCTAATGTAAAGTTATTTCTATCAATTTTCAACAGAACTCGCTAGCGTGACGATCTAGTTGTTACTAGCAAAATCTACATAGCACGCCACCATGTCTATGATTTTCTGTGAAATTTGATCGGAATGATTATATTGAAAATTCCTTCAAATGTTTATGATTAGACAGAGAAAATCTAAAAATTTAAAATTGAATCGACATCCATATGATAATTTTAAAATGGATAATTTTCCCCGATTTAGGAAGTAGTGAGTTATATGAAATCACTGATATCACAGGTCATTTGATGAGTCAATTTGGTATTTTCCTTTTCTGTAATGCACCTTTTAGTAATTTTGATTAAAAGTGTGAAGATTCCTGATGTCTCCTTTAATGGCTGTCTTAGTCTAATCATGACCATTTAAAGCCGTCTCTCTCTCTCTCTCTCTCTCTCTCTCGCAACTTGGATTCTATAACGAGTAGTGATGTTCACGTTATACAATTTATGGACCATTATTGGGTAATTATAAGATGATAAATGCAGCCATGCAACTTTTTGTTTATATTAGATAACATACTGCTAAGACTTTTTCTTTTTCTTATTTTAAGAGAAAATGCATTCACATTGTATTGGCCAAAAGAAATTTTTTGAATTGCACGAGAGGGAAGAGATGGAGGTGGTCAATGGGAATGCTAACTCAGTCGTGCATAATTTGAACTTTAATCATGCAGTTCATAACCAAGGCAATCAATCTCACGGTTGGTATCATGTGCTTTTAAGGCTTTATAAGCTTTACCGACCGATAATTATTGAGATTGGATGAATTTGTGAAAACTAGCTCTTTTTTTTTTTTTTTTTTTTTTAATATCCTTTTATATATAGTATTTTATTTTCATATACATTGCATCAGAAAAGTCAAGGTTTTTGACCCATGCTCTGATGTTGTGTAGGCTTTGACCAATTATTTTTATTTTGAAATTTAGCTCCTATGCATTTGCATCTTGACCTTTTCGTGAATTAAATACTATCAATGAATTGTCGCCTCGTACGTAGTACTCTGAATAATGTAAGATGGTTGAATGCTTGAAATCTGAAATCCTTGCTAGCATATTAATTCAGATGAAGGTATTTCAAAAGAAAAAAGAAATTACATTTATATTCACAACCAGTGTAAGAAAAAATAATAATTACACGAGCTTGAGGAATCTTTTGTTAAATGCCCATCTCCCCAAATTGCAAATAATTTCATGTCGACTAGTTAAAAATCCACCCAAAATATCGATATACACTTGTCTTTTTCAAATACCATCTACTTTCTAAAAGCTCAAAATGAAACTTAGAGCAACTCTTCATATAGAACTTCAGCCATAAAAGTTATTTGTGTAATCCATCACTAGTCTTGTTTATTTCATGGGTAATTATTCATATAATTTTTTTTTAATTCCGCTTGCATACATTTTCTATATTTCATATCGTGGTGATTAGCCTGATATTTTATGTGTTTGCAAGAATAAATTATTCAAATATGATTTATCGAATTATAAGATAATCATTTCTTGATGGGTATTCGATTATAAATAGTTTCGAGAAATAAGTAAGTTGGTATTGCCCTCATTGCCAGTGGTAAACAATCAGGCAGAACTGTGGCAATCTGACAATTATGTCGGATTACAAAACAGATTAGTGACTAAGTACTTGGGCTCCACTAAGTTCGATTGACAGGTACGTAAATCTCGACATCATCCGTCTGCACAACGCTTGGACACACTGCATTTTCTCCAATAAAATAATGGGCATGCACATTTAATTTTTTTTTTTTTGATAATATTGTAAGGTACAAACCACTTTTAACTACCCAATTGCATCATTTAAGACTTCAATCATCGAGATACTACCACGAAAATAATTTCGTGGTGGAGAGAAAACCTGAAACGACCAGCTGCTACTCTCTCTATCACCCCCTCCCCCTCTCTCTGTCTCTGTCTCTGTAATGAAAGACTGAAAATGATTAAAGAAATAAACAGGACAGGTCATCCCTTCCCTCGACAGATTTTTCAACTCTCTCCCTCATTTATATTCCCTCCTGGGTTTGCTCCCTTCTTCTCTCTTCTCCATGTTCTTGCCTCTCTCTCCCTCTCTCCCTCTCTCTCTCTCTCTCTCTCTGTGGACATCTTGATTTCTCAAATCTCTCTGCAGATCTTGGCCAAATCAAGAATTTGCTTCGACCCTCTTGATATCATCTTCAATCCACCAGTACCTCGATTTCTTTCTCATTCTTGAGTCATCATTGAGTGGATGTTATCGTTCTTGTCACACACACGAACGAAGAAAACTTTCTTGGTTTCTTGCTTTTGGTGTGGGACATGGATCTTGTGACCAAGGCCTCACTGATCCATGTCTCTGAGACCGTCCCTCCTGCTGCAAGTGAGGCAACCACCTCGCTTGCTTACACTCATCTGCACAACTCGGGCCCGGGCTTCCCAATCATGGCCATTGCCATCATAGGCATCGTCGCCACAGCCTTCTTGCTGGTCAGCTACTACATATTCGCGGTCAAGTGTTGCCTGAATTGGCACCGGATCGATCTCCTCAGCCGGTTCTCCCTCTCGCGGAGAGGCCGCCGCCCCGAAGACTCCTTATTGGTGTTCTCTCCAGCAATGATGGAGCCCCGAGGCCTTGACGACGCAGCTATCCGATCGATCCCGATACTCCAATTCAGGAACAGGGGATGCAAGAGCAGAGATTTTGGGGAGAGGAGCTTTTGTGAGTGTGCAGTCTGCTTGAATGAGTTCCAAGAAAATGAGAAGCTCAAGATTATCCCAAACTGCAGCCATGTGTTCCACATCGATTGCATTGACATTTGGCTTCAGAACAATGCCAATTGCCCGCTCTGCCGGACAAGCGTCTCTAGCGCAGCGGCGGCAGGGCTGCTGCCGCCCCAGCTCCGGCCTGAACGTATCATTGCGCCGAGCTCAACCCCGGAGGACACGAGCCCCTATGACGGTGGGGCGACTGTAGTTGGCGGGGACGAGGACTTTGTGGTGATCGAATTGGAAAGGCCAGAGGATGCAGGTCCTGAGGGGCAGAGCCAGAACCAGAGGCTGTGGACGGGGCATGAGAGAACGCAATCTGCCGGGTCATCATCATCACCAACTCGGACCATTAGCCCATCACTTGGGAAGTTGGAAAAGAGTGGATTGGCCAAGAAAGGGAGGGCAAGGAAGATGCACAAGATGACGAGCATGGGCGATGAGTTCATTGACATTAGGGAGAGAGACGATGAGTTCCTGGTTCAGCCAATTAGGAGGTCAATCTCCATGGACTCATCTGCTGATAGACAGTTATTTTTGGCAGTCCAAGAAATTTTGAAGCAGAAGAGAGAGGAGGCGGTCAGGTTCAGTGAAGTTAATGACTTTAGTCCTCAAAACCAAGAAGGTTGCAGCAACAGCAACAGCAACAGCAACAGCAACAGAGTGAGGAGGACATTCTTTTCTTTTGGGCATGGTAGGGTCTCAAGAAATGCAGTTCAGCCGGTTTGCTTGGAACCTTAGGAAAGAGGGAAACGAACTTCTTCCCCCTTTTTGTCATTTTTTTTTCCTTTAGAAATTTCAGGTTATTTGACCATAAGTTTTTTTTATTTTTATTTGTTCACATGTACCAAAAAGTATAGGACTTTATTAGAATTTTTTTGCTGGGATTCAAAATGTGAAAGGCTAGCTGGATTTAATTTATGGGTTAGTGGTGCCATAACATCATTTGGTGGAACCGCTAAATCTAATTTAAGCATTTTTTTTCATGTCCATGCTTCTTTATTTAGCATATTCAGAAAATAATTGCATGTCTGGTTGTTGAAATAGAAGGGTGAAGGGACCAAGAAAGAAAGAGAACAAAAATATTTGGTAGAATGGGGGAGAGGGTGGGGGTCCATTTTTAGCTGCCTCTTTCATGGGAAGAAATGGAGAGGCCCCTTTTCTATTTGCAATAATCATGTATCCACCAACCCAAATTTGTCAACAACTAAGAATGTTGGTGAAAGAAGGCCGGCAACCATTACTTTATTGTTAATAAATTTTTCGATCCTCAATGCCGGAATCACTTTAGTTCCAGCACATGAAAGCACGAGAGAAATTTAAATGTGTTGGGTAGGTACCACGTCTCAAAGTTTTGTACCAAATTTGGGAGGCTAAATGAAAGGATCCATAGACAATGAAATAATCACCAATTGGTCATCACACTTGGTATACAGTACAACATCTCTAGTAGGTGTATGGTTTAAGAATGGAATGGACTCCTAGCTGATCGACAAGAGTTGGGAGGTGGTCAAAAAGGTTCAAACAAGATGTAACTCCTAATGGACTTTTAAGATGACAAAAGGATAGGAACTTAGTGAATCATAAATAAAAAAGGGTTGAGTTTTGTCCTCCAATATGGACTGACATGTTTGGAGAAGTTTATACAATTCCAAGTTTTGAATAGATAGACGAGACCAGTGAAAGGATTTGCAAGTAAAACGATTCTCAAATTATCATCAATCGGAGTATTCTTTTTGAAGGACTTCGCCTGTGCAGAATAAATCAGATTGTTATTATGCGTTAAGTGACAAAATGACTAGAAGGCTTGCGATTTCATTTTGGAAGGCCCAATCTTTCAGGTGTAAGTCACAAATAAATTAATGAGCGAGTCTTCTAATCACGACATGGATCGCCTGTTCATTAGCGAGGTAAAGAGGAAGACTTACTTTGATATAAAAAAAAAATTTGTCAAAAGTACCAATAGATCAGAACATTAAAATAAAGAATAAGTTCACTAAAAATCCTAAATTAGTGAAAGATCATCAATTCTTCGTTAGATAAGAAAATATAATTAAGTTATAAAATTTATTGTAAGACGAAAAAATATTAAACCATGGAAATGCAATCAAGTACTTCCACTAGTTTTGTCAATTTTAATTAAAAATTCTAAAATTTTTTACGACATTTAAGTAAAAAAAAATGGAGAGAGAAAGAGCGAGCAATGGGCGTAGACAGGATAGGAGCGGCGATGATCGACCTGCCTTGCCAAATTCACACAAGGATGGCATCCATCGTTTTGATTAGGTGAAGATGTACTTACCCTCATCCTTACATTTCGCCCACGCCTGGTGGTGAGATGATGGCATTACTTGCCAGAAAAATTATCAAAATAGTCCTTTAAATTTTTTATTATAATTTTTTTGTCAATTTAATCATAATTTTTTTGTCAATTCAATCCTAAACTTTTTGTGATTATTTTAATAATATTTTATTCTTCTTCCATCTAACTAAATTTTGGTTGTCGGACCAGCCAAAGGCTAGGGCTAGTGAGGTCGACCTCGTCATTATAGGTTAGCTCACCCTTGCCATTGTGACGCTGGGTGAGGTCTCACCTAAATTTGGCAAGGGCAAGCCTCGTTTTTATAGCGTTGGGCAAGGTCCAATAACGGTGAAAACAAGCTCACCCATGGCACGACGAGGCCTTGTCAATGGCTGGTGAGATCAACCTCGTCAGGCATAGCCTCTGGCTGGTCCAATGATTGGCTAGAAGAAGAAGAAGAAAGAAAAAAAATAAAAAAATAAAAAAATCGAAAAAATAAAATATTATTAAAAAATTGCCATGTCAGCTTTGGTCAGACGATTGGCATCTACGTCAATGCCAATTGGCCAAATTTAGTCGATAGACTAAACTAATACAATTATAAAAGGTTTATAACTGAATTTGTAAAATAAATAAAAAAATTAGGTTTGAATTGAAAAAATTGAAATAGGTGTAAGACTTTCCCATTGCTTGCCACCACCTCATGAGGGTCAATAGACCTTCTATGTACGTAAAAATGGTTGTTCAATTTCATGTGAAGGTGCCAAGAGGTGGTGCCACCATTTGTGCAAGGGCTGTTCACGCGGCGGGCCAGGCAAGGGTTGCCTGCCCTTGCCCCCCATGACGCCTACAAGGATTGCTTATGGCCCTCCTTGACCGCTTACTCCATGGTCTCTTAGGGCGAGTTTGGTTTAACTTTGCAAATGATTTTCGGGTGTAATGCAAATGCTGAAATCCAAAACCTTTTAGAGAAATGCAAATTGTGTTTGGCAAAAATTCTTTGCAAATGGAATTCGGGTTCAACTAGTGTTTAACAAAAAAAAAAAAAAAATAAAAATTTGCAATGGGCTTTGACTATATTTTTTATACTTTTTTTATTAAAAAACTCAAGCCCTTTGCCAAAGCCGATGAAGGGCTACGGTCACCAGTGAGGCAAATCTGGCTTTGGCAACTGTCGGCTGAGGTTGCCTAACCTTGAGCAACCTCCTGTGAAGGTTGCACACCCAAGCAAAGGCCGCCTAAGGCTGCACAACCTCGATTGACCCTCGACGAGGGTCACATGACCTAGGTGGTGCCAAATGTAGGTGACTGCCACCTGGGTTGTGTGAGACCTAGACAAAGGCCGCTTGAGGTCATAGGATTTCTAGCTAACTAAAGGCGTGTGACACGGGTGATCATTGCCTAGGTTGCAAGAGACCTAGACCCTTGATCGAGGTTGCGAGCTTAGGTCACACAACCCTCGCCAATGCCTTTGTTGGCCACTTCTGGCCCTTAATTAGCCAAATCTGTTTTCGCTAGCCACCCTTGTGCGAAGAAGATGAAACATTACAAAGAGAGGCAAAACTAGAAACTAAAGAATTGGTAAGAGTAGTTTTGGAAGGGAAAATAACATTTTTAATCCTAAAATCATCATTCTGCAAATGCTACTTCAGAATGCTCGACGGAAGTAGCATTAAGTGGCATTGGGCTTTCAACATTCCTAATGCCAACATTTAGTCAAAAGTTATTTTAAAATGCTTGCCAAACACTTCGGCATTTTCCCAAAGATTTTGGAGGCTAAAAACTCTTGGCGTAAGCCAAACCAAGCACACCATTACTCTCTCTAAATCTTTCAATTTTTCTTTTATTTTTTTAGTGTTTTTCTTACGTGGCATCCACTTGAAATCACTTCAATACTCATTGTGCCCTGATATTGGAAAAAAAAAAAGCCATGCAAATTCTTTTCTATCACTCACAGTAGACGGGAGTTAACGTCATTACTTCCTTGCAACTTTTTGGATAAGTATTAGAACTTGATTACATTATTTGAAAATTTTACAATTTAACTACATTTTTATCATAAATTTTAAAATTTTTAATGCAATTATCTTTCAAGATAATTGGCCCATCGACATAAGAAGCTGTATTTTGTTCTTTTTGAAGGGACGTACAAGGGCAAGAAAAGTATTTCTTCCTCTCAAGGTCAATGGACTCTCGCCAGCCAAGTTGCTTTTAAACAAGTTAGGACTCTGGTTTGCATTCTCATCACCATTAAGAGGCTCATATATATAATTCTCCCGTTTAAGTATGAATGATATTCACGTGGGAAGGCATTTAAATTTCGGTGGGAAGACCAAGACTTCATGTCCGCACGACACGTACGCATTCAAATAGAGAAATAACTCCCCTATCCTATTCTATAAATAGTTATTACATGTACGCTTCATTGTTTCGACCAAAAAAATTATTTGCATTGTGGGCGCTATGGTATGGCAGACTTTATTTGGTCTCTGAAACAATTATGTATCACTTTCGTTGGCACTTGGCAGGGCAGAGACAGCCAATACTTTCTTTCACGATCTGCAATTTGGACAAGTTGTCGAGATGTGCACGGGTCATAGCAATTTTCTTGTCGATAACATAATATTCAAGACCATATGACCTGCCATTCCCATGCTTCTTTCTCTCTCTTTTGTTAAGACTACCTATGAAATACCTTACAAACCTCATTAAGCATATGTACGGCTGTTTTGCCAGAAATAACTTCATGTGACGAAATATTTTTCACAAAAATTGAATCTTCAATTTTTGTTTGAATCGGTTTGTGTGGCAATTCGGACAAGAAGTGTTGAGTGTGACCAAAACAAGAACTAGTGCTGATTACTCTAAAGGAAAGTAAGTATGGGAACTAGATAGTTAAATTGATGAATTGAAAGAAACATTATTTGTGTTGATGATCAGATTTTACAAAGGGTACAATGTGACTATTCAAAGCATATAATCGATAGTTACAAATGGTTATTAAATTTAAAAAGATAATTTTCTAGTCCTATCTTCAAAACAAATAACTTCCTTATCCTATTTGCAATAATAAGAAGTTACAACAATACTTATCTACAAGAAGTTACAGAAAATAACTGTAATAAATATACCATCCAGCACTTACGTATTAGCTTGGATTGCCAGCTGTCAATACTTTTCAAGTTGTCAATGGTGTTCACTGAACTTTGATTTATGGACTAAGTTTGTCACTTGTCGAATATAACAAAAATTTGGTCTTTTTTTGTGTCAACATATGCCCAATTTAAAATTTGAATGATTTTTCGATCACTTGTTTCCATTAAATAAGATAATTAAATATTTATAACCAAAAGTTAGTCATCTGATTCTGTCTTTAAGTAATTACTTGTACTTAAACATTCTTGTTGCTAATTGAAATAAATCAGCAACATATTGGGCTTTTGAATCTTTCTTTAAGATTAAATTCCAACCCATTAAAAGTCAAATCCGTGAACATTTTTTTCGAGAGTAAAAGAAGGCATCCAAATCTAGCTTTCTTGAATCGCATAACAAAGTGATCGACCCGCTCATTATTATAGAGTCTAGTCGAATCAATAATTGATACCTCAGCTATCATTTAATAATATTGAGAATGTCTTTATATCTTGGCTTACTTTTCAACATAATTAGGTGATAAGTTAGGGCTTGCATGATAACGTTTATGTTTCTCCCAATTTTTGTTCTTTTGTTCTCCGGAACAAAAAAAGAACAGAAATTCGTTTGATAATGTCAACTTATTTTTCTATTTTTCGGAATAGAAAAATAGGCGGGAAATAAATTTAGAACAGAAATAGGAAACAAAAAAAAAGTAACTTTTTGTTCCTGTGAATGCTTTCTAGAAATAAACCATTATTTTCTTTTCTATTTTTCTTTTGTTCTTCTTATTTGATGCGGCCATCGTCGGCCGCCTATTGGTCATTGACCGTTGCCGCTGCCGCCGACCACTAGCAACCACTGTTACCGCCACCAAACTGCCAACCGTTGTCGCCACTCACTGTCGCATGACCGCCACTCACAGCCCACTAGCCACCGTTGTAGGCCAACAATCGCCACCGACTGCCGTTGCCTCCATCCGATCGCCAGCTGCCGATGCCTATCGCTGCAGGATTGCCACTTGCAACCCACTCGATGGCCGGTGGGCTATGAGCGACAATCGTGCAGCGGTGAGCAATGGTTGGCGGTCAGCATTTGGTAGTTCGTGAGCAAGAAGAAAAAACGAATAAATACAATTGTACCAAACACATTTTTATTCTTTGTCTGTTCCAAAATATAAATTTTGTATAGTTACAAAATGTGTTATTTTACTCATAAATTGTTCTTAGGAGTAGAAGTAGAAAAAAACTATTTCTGAAAAGAAATTGTTCATCGGAGTAGAAACATTATTATGTATGCCCTTAATGTACCAAGTGAAAGCAATTTTCAACACAAAAAAAAAAAAAGTCTTAAAAACTCATCCATCTCTACTTCTCTACACCGGGCTATAAATCGACTAATGTGTTCAATAGTCAATTGATCATCTTCATCAGTAAAAATGACAAAATAAAGGGTTTTGAAGCCTCTTGAAAAAGACTAATTATCAACCCATTTAAGAGTTGGTTTCCTATAAATAGGAATGCTTAACACCCTGGACTAATCCCAATAGTTGCCGAACTTCTTCAACAATCTTTGCTGAGTTTAATTGTGGATTGGTTGGCCATCTTGCATCTAGGCCGTGATGTTGGTCTTTTCGGATTATCTAGTTAATTGGCACGTGAAGCCTTATTGGTATATTCGCCCTATTGAGTGACATAGGTACAACAATTGGCCTTATATTTTCAGTGTTTGGCATTGGTCCATTTTGTCAACCTTTTTGGTTAACGAAATTGGTTTTTATTTTGAATATTTTGACCAACATCAATAAATGGAGATATATTAGGAAGGTACCCTATTACTACTGTTAAATTAATTTCTCGAGTTTGAATTCGGATAACGATTTGTTAAACCGAATTTGTCGTTAAAGATTTCCCAAGTAGATTTTAAATTGGATGAATAAGCCCTTATTTTCTTGAATTCCTTAAAGCTGCACAAAGGAGGAAATAATTAAAAAAGGAATTTTCCCCTTTGGAGTGAAGCTGCCGAAGCCCCCTGCACGTAGAGAAGAAATAAAAGATAAAAGGAAAAAGGAAGGCTTCACCTTTATCTGCAACGTCCCTCTACACGTGAAGAATCAAAAGGAGGTGGGCCCAAGGTCAAAGTTTTGACCTTGGGTGCACACACACAAACGTCTACGCCGAAGAAAGAAGACAAAATGTGGTGGGCCTAGGTCAAACTTTGACTTGAGCACACGTATTAAAACAGAAAGATTACGCAGGTTTTTTCTTGCTTTCGGTGAGTTGCTGCTGAAACCCTACGTGCCGCACAACATCAAGTGATGCCACCCACGCGATCAAGAAAAGGAGTTCTTGGTTTCGGTGTTTTGCTTTGAGCTTGAATGCGCGGTAATTTTGTGCCGTAAGTTTATACCCAAGTGAATTGTTTATTTATAAACATTTTGGGTTTAGGGTTATATGTAAGTGTGGGAAACACCGAGCGTGTGAGTGATTGTAAACTCTGATTCTCCAATTATAGTGGATTATTTGCTGTTGGCTCTCCCCGTGGACGTAGGTACGATACTCGGACCGAACCACAATTTCTAGTGTCCTTATTATTTTTTGTATATTTCTTTGGTGATTTCGCATTGACGTAAATTGCAAGATCATGTCGTTTCCGCGTATTATATTCCAACAATTGGTATAAGAGCTTGAGGTTGGATTTCTTGATTGTGATTTGGAGCTTTTGCTTGTCTGATTATTATCAGGAAATTCTATTATTGCAATTATGTTTGAGAGGAAATCTAAAATTGAGAAATTTAACGAGAGCAACAATTTTGTGTTATGGAGCATCAAGATATGGCTTTATTGACAACACAAGGTTTAGTCATGGTACTGGATGATGAAGATGAGTTGTCAATTATAATAAAAGCCTCAGAGAGGGTAGAGCTGATGGAAAGAGTAAAAGCACAATCCTGTTAAATTTCTCGGATGATGCTTTAATAGAGGTTGCTGAGGAGAAGGATGCCGCAGCATTATAGGCAAAACTTCAAGTACTCTATGTGAAGAAAGGATTGAACAATCACTTGTATATGTTGAAGAAGATGTTTTAATTTAGATATACTAAAGGTACGTCTATCAGAACCCACCTAGATGAATTTAATAAACCCATGTTGGATATGAAGAACGTTGGTAAGATACTTGATGATGAAGAACATGGCATGATGTTGTTAGCCTCTTTACCAGAGTCGTGGGAGCACTTTATTGATTCAATGTTGTAGGGGCATACTACAATTACCTTAGAAGAGGTAAAATCCGCCTTATTCTCTAAGGAGTGGCAAAGAAAGTAGCGAGATGATGGCCTGGCGCAAAGAGTAGCGTAAGCACTAACGATACGGGGTAGAGAACAACATCGAGAGCTTAGTAGCAGTAGAGATAAAAGCATATCAAAATCACCCTATAGAAAGTCCAAGGAACGTGTAAACTACTTTGAGTGTCATGAGGACGGGCACATTATGAGAGATTGTCCTAAGTAGGGGAATAAAGTTGATAGGCAAAATGCCACAAGTAGTGTGGCAAATGTTGCCGAGGGGAGCAATGGTGATGCGGAAGCTATTTTATGTGTGATTGCTACTTCGCCAGGAAACGAATGGGTGCTAGATTCAGGGTGTTCTTATCATATGATGTCTCATAAGGACTGGTTTACTACTTACTAGATTGCAAATGGTGGTAGGGTTCTTTTGGGGAATAATGCAGTCTGTAAGGCTGTAGGGATAGGGACAATTCGGATTCGGATGCACGATGGGGTAGTGCGCACATTGACAGATGTGAGGCATGTACCAAAGCTCAAGAAGAACTTTATTTCTCTAACTTGACTCAATTATGACATATGCGTTTAGGGCACATGAGCGAGGTAGGTATGACGATACTGAGTGAAAGTGGGTTGTTGAAGAGTCAAAAGACAGGGAAGCTGGACTTATATGAGCACTGCATCTTTGAGAAGCATCACCGAGTTAAAATTACTACAGCTATTCATTTAACTAAACAACCAGTTGAATATATTCATTCAGTCGTCTAGGGCCCGTCTTCGGTTCCTTCGAAAGGAGGTGCCTGATATATGCTAATATTTATCGACGATTATTCGAGGAAGGTATGAGCATACTTTTTGAAGCACAAACATGATGTATTCAATCGATTCAAGAAATTTAAGGCATTGCTTGAGAAGTAGTCAGATAAACAAATCAAGTGCCTAAGAACTGATAATGGCATAGAGTTTTATGGTAAAGATTTTACCGAGTTCTGCGAGAAAGAATGTATACCGCATAGTACTTGGGACATCATAGCAAAATGGCATGGCAGAACGGAAGAACAGAACTTTGCTTGAGCAAGCTTGATGCATGCTTTCGCACGTAAGACTTGGTAAGGAATTTTGGGCCGAAATAGTGAATGTGGCATGTTACCTGGTTAATCGATCTCCATCGTTTGCTATTGAGTGGAAGACTCCTAAGGAAGTATGGTTAGAGAAATCTGTTGATTATTCTGTATTATATATATTCGGATGTCCTGCGTATACTCATGCGAGTGATGGTAAGCTTGAGCCAAGAGTGAAGAAGTGCATATTTATGGATTATGCACATGGGGTGAAAGTCTACCGGCTATGGTGCACCGATCCTAGATCACCCAATTTTCTAATCAGCAGAGATGTGATCTTTGATGAGACTGCAATACTTCAATAGAAGAGTACTTCAATAGAAGAGTTTTGAGACACAACCAGTAGAGAAGACAAATCGTGGTGTCCTTAGTGAGGTGGAGCTTCGGTGGAGACTCCGAAGACCTCGAAGGTAACATAAGTTGAGACTGCAAATGAAGCTGCAGTTCCTAAAGTTGATGATAGTGAACAACGAGCAAAGCCGCAGTACACTATAACTGCAGATAGATAGAGAAAACAAATTAAATCATCAGTACATTATGGTTATACAGATATTGCTTATGCATTGACTGTAGGTGATGAGGTGGAGACAGATGAGCCTTCATATCACTCTGAGGCGATGGCTAGTTCGAAGTTGTCGTAGTGGCTAGGGGCTATGAGTGAAGAGATGGAATCACTCCATCGAAATCAAACATGGGAGTTGGTTAAAGTATCCAAGAGCCAAAAGATTGTCGGAAGTAAATGGGTCTTCAAACGGAAAAAGAGCATTCCCGGTGTTGAGGCAGTGAGGTATAAGGCAAGACTTATGGCGAAGGAATATACACAACGTGAGCACATTGACTATAATGAGGTGTTCTTTCCTGTGGTAAAACATACTTCTATTTGTGTTTTACTTGCCTTAGTTGTTTCGCAAGATCTCGAGTTAGAGCAACTAGATGTGAAAACTGTATTTCTTCACGGTGAGTTGGAGGAGCGAATTTACATGAGGCAAGCGGCGAGATTTGCTATTCTAGGTAAGGAAGATCATGTTTGCTTGTTGAAGAAATCTTTGTATAGGCTGAAACAATCTCCTAAGCAGTGGTATAAATGTTTTGATGCTTTTATTGCTAGTCAAGACTACACAAAAAGTCAAATGAATAGCTGCATTTACTATAGGAGATTGGAGAATGGTTCTTTGATTTATCTACTCTTAAATGTTGATGACATGCAAGTAATAGTTAAGAATATGTATGTTATTGATGTGTTGAAGATGCGGTTAAATGCTAAATTTAGATGAAAGATTTATGTTTTGCAAAGAAAATTTTGGATATTGAGATTTTGCGTGATAGGACTGCAGGAGTTTTACGTCTATCTCAGAAGAAATATATTGAGAAAATTGTTGCATGTTTTAATATGCAGTCGGCAAAATCTGTAAGTACACCTTTAGCGAAGTATTTTAAACTTTCAGATAAATTATCACCGTAGACTGAGGAGGAGGAAGAGCCTCGTGTTCCTTATTATGTATGTTATGGTGTGCACTAGGCTTGATATTTCATAAGTTGTGAGTGTGGTTAGTCGCTATATGAAGCATCCTAGTAAAGCTCATTAGGAAGTTGTGAAATGGATCCTCAGATATTTGAATGGGACAACTGACGTGGGTATAGTGTATCGGAGGGACAGCAATGGCAGTGAGACCACTGATTTTGTGGATTCGGATCACGCCGATGACTTGGATGATTGCAGATCTTTAGTATGGTACGTATTTACACTAGCGAGTGGTGCAGTTAATTGGAAAGCGTTCTTATAGGATCACATTGCCTTATCTTCGACTGAGGCAGAGTACATGACACTAACTTTTGTAGCGAAGGAGGCGATATGGTTACAAAGTTTGTTCTCGGACTTTGGTTTAGAACAGAAAAGTGTAGATATACACAGTGATAACTAATGTGCGATATATTTTGCGCATAATCCAGTTTATCACGAGCGAACAAAGTATTTCAACATCAGGTACCACTTCATCTAAGATGTCTTAACTAAGGGTAATGTTATTGTTAAAAAGATTGCTATAACAGATAACTTGACAGACATGATGACTAAGTTTGTTCCTTTGGTGAAGCTCAAGCTCTGCTTGAGCTCTATTTGCGTCTGTGGAGAGTGAGAGTCCGTTGGGGCGTTGGGAGAGCAGCATAGATAATAAGTACACTATAAATTGGCTTCAAATATCGAGTCAAGGTAGATAATTGTTAAATTAATGTCTCGAATTTGAATTCGGATAACGATTTGTTAAACCGAATTTGTCAATAAAGATTTCCCAAGTAGATTTCAAATTGGATGAAGGAGCCCTTATTTTCTTGGATTCCTTAAAGCTGCACAAAGGAGGAAATAATTAAAAAATGAATTTTCCCCTTTGGAGTGAAGCTGCTGAAGCCCCCTGCACATAGAGAAGAAATAAAAGATAAAAGGAAAAAGGAAGGCTTCACCTTTATCTGCAGCGTCCCTCTACATGTGAAGAATCAAAAGGAGGTGGGCCCAAGGTCAAAAGTTTGACCTTGGGCACACACACATAGACGTCTACATTGAAGAAAGAAGACAAAACGTGGTGGGCCTAGGTCAAACTTTGACCTGGGCACACATATTAAAACATAAAGATTACGCAGGTTTTTTCTTGCTTTCGGTGAGTTGCTGTTAAAACCCTACGTGACACACAACATCAAGTGAAGCCACCCACGTGATCAAGAAAAGGAGTTCTTGTTTTCGGCATTTTGCTTTGAGCTTGAATGCGCGGTAATTTTGTGCCATGAGTTATACCTAAGTGAGTTGTTTATTTATAAACACTTTGGGTTTGAGATTATATCTAAGTGTGGGAAACATTCAAGCGTGTGAGTGATTGTAAACTCTAATTCTCCGATTATAGTGGATTATTTTCTACTGGCTCTCCCCGTGGACGTAGGTACTAATACTCGGACCGAACCACGTAAATTTCTGGTGTCCTTATTATTTCTTGTTTATTTCTTTGGTGATTTCGCGTTGACATAAATTGCAAAATTCTGTCGTTTCTGCATATTATATTCCAACAACTACTGGATCGACTTGGACTGGTGATGGTTGATTGGACGGTCTTAATTTTGATAAAGCATCATTCACAACATTAATGACAATTGACTTGATTATATCCAATGTGTGACTCACGATGTAATTAGCCATTTCATTATGTTGTTCTTCAAGCAATCTTCTCAAGGTAGACACCATGTTTAATGTTGGAACAACATCCCTTAGCTATTCTTCAATATGATGCCTTGATAGATCAACTTTTTTGCATTGATTTCCTTCTGCTGCTCTCTCAATGGTTGAAGATATAGAATGTGTAGCAATTTCATCTTGTGGCATTGGATTGTTGATGTTGGCAACATTGTCGGTCTCTTGTTGTTTTTGGTTCATGTCATCGTAATCTCCTCAAATCAACAAAATTTGTCCCATTAGGCGTGCCCAAAAACAAGTTTCATTGGAATTATATTGAC
This sequence comes from Eucalyptus microcorys, assembly GCA_014182515.1. NCBI lineage: Eukaryota > Viridiplantae > Streptophyta > Magnoliopsida > Myrtales > Myrtaceae > Eucalyptus > Eucalyptus microcorys. Next base: position 31,045,449 of record CM024569.1, read on the forward strand.
AATGAAATACCTTTAATATTGTTCAAATGTCCCACTGGAATTGAATCAATGATAAAATACCTTTCAAATATATGTTGATCGATGAGTGAATTTACTAAGGATATGAATGGTCCTTTGTTGATTTTAAACAGGAAAGTAAATAACGAGAAATTTAAAGGTTCGAAGAGTGGTGATAATTGCAGCCAACCACTTAAATTGTAGACAAGACAAAGTTAAAGATAAATCTGCCAAAGGGGTTGAATTCTATGATTAATTGAGAGTTTCACAAAGAGTATGATGTGGCTATTTAAAGCCTACAATTGACAGGAACAAATAGTTATTGAATTTAAAAAAAAAATGACATCCTAATCATATCTACAAAATAAATAATTTCATAATCCTATTTGCGATTGTATGAAGTACAACAATAGTTATTCACAATAAGTTACAAAAATCCCGAAATAATTGTAATAAACATAGGATACGTTTGGTTCAGTTTTCCCAAAGGGCTATTAGCCTTCAAAGACCCTTAGGAAAATACTGAGGTGTTTGACAAGCATTCGAAGTAACTTTTGGCCAAATGTTGGTTTTAGGAATGCTAAAAGTTCAAAGCCACTCCTACCAACATTTCAAACTAGCATTTGCGGGATGCTTTGGAATGTTAGGACTAGGATTAAAATATATTTTTTTTCCTTCTTAAATATCCCTCACTAATTTTTTAGTTTTATAATTTTATCCCTTCTGTAACTATTCATCTTCTTTGTTAGAGTCTTTAGTATGGTCCGCGTGAGGTATGGCGAAGCTAGATTTGGGCAGCGAAAAGCTGATGAGGGTCATGTGACTTGGGCAATTGTCACTAGAGGTTGCCCGATCTTGAGCTACCATTGCCTAGGTCTCATGACCCCTAGCAACCCTTGCTTGAGGTGGGGTGACCCTAGGCTATGGTCACCTAGGTCGCATGATCCGCGTGAGACCTAGGCAAGGATTGCCTGTGTTGTGCAACCTTAGGCGGCCCTCTCCTAAGATCATAGGACTGTCGTCGAGAATTGCTCGAGGTCTGGCGACCTCAAGCGGCCCTTGCCTAGGTCTCATGACCATTGCCGAAGGTTTCTCTCGAGGTTGGGAAACCTCAACCGACGGCTACCGGCACCAAATCTGGCTCACCAGAAATGTAAGCCCTTCGCTAGAGCTAGGGAAGGGTTTTGAGTTTTTTTGATAAAAGAAAGTAAAAATATAAATAATTTAGCCAAAACCCATTGCAAAAGTCCTTTTACTAAACACTACTTGAATCCAAAGTCGCTTTGCAAATAGTTTTTACCAAACACAATTCACATTTCCCTAAAGGACTTGGACTTTCAGCATTTGCATTACACCTAAAATCCATTCCCAAAATTAAATCAAACTCAACCAAAATCACCCAACAGTCATGTCTTTATGTTGGTTGCCCTTTGTTGATGACTTCCTTAGTTGTCTTCAAGTTATCAATTGTTCTTTTTAGGAATGACTTTTGTCAGTTGTCAATTACAATTAAAAGTTGGTTAATTTTGGCTGTTAACAACAACTTTGATTAATAAGCCAAATAAGGGATTCTTTGCAGTTTAATAATCTGGAAACCAAAAGGTTATCCCCTATGACTAATTCATGCACACCAATTTTCTATCAACGGCTAAATTAAATCTTAATCCTATACTTCTCTCATGCCGCTCTTTTTGTTCTTTTTCATGTCAAATTACACTAAAATCAGTATGTTGGTTTTTTCTTGACCAAGCACAAGAGGAAGTAGCATTTCAATGTTGCTCTCACTCAACCTACTCCCACTTTCAATTTTTTGTTAAAAAAAGAAACCTTTTTTTTTATTAATTATTTTGCCTTTAATTTTATGTGATTGACTAGAAAACTTACTTTTATATGTTGTGCTTTTATCGACATATCGGTTAATTTTATGTTCATTTGAGGTCCTTCAAGTCATTTATATGCTTCTAAAAATATCTAGGTAAAAAAAAGTGAATTCCTTTAAGGGTTAATACCTTGAAAACTCTAAACTAGTACACCCGTGACAAATTTACCTCAAACTAATTTTTTTACCATAAAAAAATCCCAAACTAATATGCCTTTGACAAATTTACCCAATACTAATATATTTGTGACAAATTTACCCTTTGTTAGTTTTTGTTAAATTTTACTATCAAATTATTAATTTGAATGACACGTGACAATTGACTGATATACTAGTTTATGATTTTATTCTTCGTTTATCACTGTTATACAATTTTTGTGATTTTTTGTGATATTAATCCAATTTAACGGAGGGTATATTTGTCACAAATATATCAGTTTGGGGTATTAGCGGTCGAACAAATTAATTTATGGTAAATTTATCATTAATGTACTAGTTTGGGGTTTTTTTTACGATCAATTGAGGTAAACTTATCACATGTATATCAATTTGGGGTTTTTCATGATTTTTTTTTTTTTGGTCGTAGGGGTTTTTCATGATTAAAAAATTAGTTTGTGGTAAATTTGTTACACTTGTATCAATTTGGAGTTTTTGAGGGTATTAACCATTTTTTTAATGGAAAGTTTTTGCTACTTCCAATATGTGAATTATCATTTTAAGCGAGCTGTATTTTGAACTTCTTTTTGATATCTCACTTATCACTAAATTTTCGTTCATTAATGTTCCATTTTTTTGCTAAGAAAGATGAAAATTATGATTTTCTATTCTTAATGTCAAAGTACTTTTAAAAAATAAGAATAATTTCATGTGTTGCTATTCTTGTCGTACTAAAGGCATGAGCATATCACTAACCACACCACTTTGGTTGCGGCTCATCGGCACCCTGCTTCTTTAAATACGTCATTCTGGTTTGGAATCGCACGAGAATTATCGAGAGTGACCAACGTCCTAACCACCTTAGGGAGGTTCACCCAAAATTGTTCATACATTCGTCCGAGAAGGCGGCCCATACAAACGACACCAGAAGGCGTTCAGAATATCGAATTTTCCAGGATGGTAACAATTTGTTGGGCGATAAAGCGTTGGCATGTTCTAATTCCACTTCAGATCGCAAGTATGTGCGAAGAAGCTGAGCATCTTGCAATTCTATGTAACACTTTTCGTGCCGATTTGATACTGACTCTTGTAACTCCATATCAGGCAAATGGCGCAAGAAGAGAGCCCAATTGCTTTATGCCATCTCTGCCTGTTGTTCGATGCCCTGAGAAGTTCGTCCATTGTCGCTCAAGTTATACCATTTCCTTATATCTATTGGATGCGAATCTCCTTTAGCCCATCTTTATCTACGTCGATGCCAATTTCAGCCAATTATAGAACGTGTTATCAATCCAGAAAAATTTCATTGTACGTGCCTGTGTTTTAACCTTTTGTGTTCGTTTGATTCTTCGAAGAATTTCATGCCAAGATTATGGGGAATATGTTCTTTGCTCATTCGGGATTCTGAGGCTTCTCATATTCTCTTCTTTTGGAAATTTCGATGCAAAAACAACAAATAAACAAGGACCCTCACTCTGTTGCAACGTGGAGCCCGCATTTGACTCCTAAGCTTCGGCTTTTGGTAGTTCTCTTAGGCTCGGTGTGACGACTCGTTGCTTTTCTGCATCCCGTCCTTCGGAAGTCGAGTAAGATTGCTCCTCAGACTCGACTCGACCTCCTTGATCTTTATCCTTTCCCCACAGCAGCAAGTACAGTCCGATAATGACAATGACCGCCCCGATTATGCTGATGATGATGCCACAAATTGATCATCAGATAAATTGATAGAAAAGAGTTGAAAAAAATACTCGAAGTACGGTCAGTTTAGAATTACCTGCCCAAGTAGAGCTTCTCGCCGAGGACGAAATATGCTAGGATGGCGACTAAAATCGTCGAGAGTGGGTTGAACATGGTGACAAACACCGGTCCCTTCTCTTCGGTGCACCACAGCTGAATGAAGATGATTAAACCTGAGCAAACCACTCCCTGAGGCACAAGAGATCCATGAATTTACAAATCGAGTCCAACGGTACGTTGCTAGACAATCATTTGGTTGGTCACTGAATAGATCTGCTTAGTACTTACACCATATAAGGTGGACCAAAAATCTATGTTAAATCCGATCGTCCAAGCAGCTCGTTTATGCTCGACAATCACTGTGAAGACTGCTGATTGCGCTCCACCAACAAAGCTCATCCATGTAGTCAAGGAAAGCTGTGCCGGGTATCTCTTTAACGTGTATGCCTACAATTCACAGGACAAAATGAGCTATTATATACTGCATAACGTTTCATTCTGGTTGATAAAACATTTCATCATATAGCTCATTTTCCTCAAAAGAGCGCTCGCGGGATTATCATACAGCGAATGGTCGTTTCATTTCAGGGTAAAGATTAAAACTTGAGCTGGATATAGTTGCTTAAATTGCACCATTATGTACTTCATTTACCACGTGAGAAGAGGTGCTCATTAATTGTAGCTACCGCAGATTTCTTATTTGTTTCCAAGGGCAGTCTCACAAAATGCTGATGACTGCTCATTCACTTGTTAATAACTCATTAATTCATTGTTTCGACTTCAACCGCGAAGTCTGTCACTTTGTGTTTGCTTTTGAATTGATGAGAGGTTTTTGAATCAGGTCAAGACCTGCATGATGTACCATATTGACCATGTGACGCAGCTCGCAACGGTGAGGACCGAGCCCTTCAGCCAGTCCTCCCGGACACCGGTGTTGCCTCCAATATGGATCAGAGGATGCCACAAGTTCCTCATGATTGGGCCTTTGTACAAAGTCATTGTCGTCACGCCTGCCAAGGAGACTAATGTCCCAAGGGCTTTTGCCATCCCTCGAGGGTTTCGGAGGTTGAGAACCTCCAACCTGCAATTTTTTATTAAGACAGTAAACTATATATCATGAGCCTCCTGTTATGTTCAATTAGTGCCTCAAATTTGGCTGCTTTTTGTCTACCTGAGCACAATGGCAATGACAAAAGTCAAGGAAGCTATAGTATTCACCATCGACGCAAGAAATGTTGGGGATGTGTATCTCAAGCTTGCGAAATACATGTTTAGCGTCAGTCCGACTCTGTAAAGATTCAAAGACCATTGATATTAGTCAGCTTGCAGATGGTTTTTAGGCAACAAGCTGAATTATGCTAATGAAAGATTACTTTTGAGAGGCAATCTTACCCCAAGAGGGACAGGATGAAGATCTCCAAAAACAGAGACACCGTTAGCTGTGGCCTTGTTTTTCTGCAGCAGAAGAAAATATCGCCAACAGCACACATCTTAAGTTCAAATGGACAGTCAATTTGAATGTTCACTGAACTGTTCCGCAAATGATTTGCTCAATTGAGAACTCAAGAGTGCTAACATGGGTCAAGAAAATAGTTTCCAATATCAGATTTTCTTATATGCACCACAGAGGAAGGAGCAAATCTTAAGGCGCTTATGAAATGGTCCGACGCATGCCTGCTTGGGCATTCACAGTCCGGGCCACAAAAATATGTGCTACTGCGTCAAAAGCATTAGAGAAGAGCCGTTGGTACATGACATCATGCTCCATGAGTTGAAATTGATGGATGCCATAGAATCTAAATTGGAGGAAATTGAAGATACAGGGGAACAAGAGTCGACGAGGAAATTCTCAAGAATCTTTCCTCACGGGACTTATGTGATAGTTTTACATGTACAGCTGCTTTTAGACAGCGAAAGACTGCCTGAAGTTCAACATATAGCGCGGACGTTCCCCAGGAAGGTTAAATCAAGACCAGATAGTGCACCAAAATTAAGTAAAAACACATAAAACATGAGTCTGTGCATGTACACGTTTACCTTTCGAGAAAATAGGCAAATGGGAGCATAGCAAGGCCGGCCACAACATGCCGATAGGTTATGTACACATGAGGGTTCATCCCATGGTTGAACGAAGCTTCAGTTATGAAGTACAGGAAGGTGTAACCTATCTGAGTCAGAATCATGAGCAAATGCGGTTTGAACTTCCGGTACAAGTTACAACACGCCGATGACGCCATCTCGGCTCTCTCGTCCCCTCTTTAGGCAAGCTGACAGAAGGTCGAATGCATGATCGCTCTATTCTTATAGAGGATCACAGATGCTTCGGGCTGCAATTCGTATCGCATACAGTACGTAGAATCATGTTCTCTGTCACGTCCCCCTAGTGCAAATGACACAGCTCCCTGACCGCCTTTCAAAGTAGATATGCAATTAAGCACATCAGCAGAATTTATTCTCTTATTTGTTCTGAGTAAACGATATGAACCCGTGGGGTGAAGTTATCTTTTTCTATAGTTGAGGACGAGAGAGAGACAGCCACCACATGCTGTATGGAATATATTTGTGCCTTTTGTATATTCTATCTATTTATATACTTAAATACTAAACTTCAAGAAGTTTGATCTTTCACTGTGGTTAGGATGTCCCGAAACGAGGCAAATGTACGATCGAACCGATGCTTGAAGTTGTCAAAAACGAGCTCCTCGTGCTGCAATTTGAAATAGAAAAGCAGTTTATTAGCCTTCAGATGGATCTTCTTGTCCACTCCCAGGACAGAAAGCCTTTTATGTTATCAACGCTAGCTCTTTCGCAAGGTCACCTCGGGTCCAAGGTTTTGGCTTTATCGCGTGTCAATCCCCATCAGCTGTTGTAGTATGCGAATGGAATGATGAGTTCACGACAATCTCTGCCGGAAATGGTCGCGGAATCTGACCATCGTAATCATCTAATCTTAATATTAAAACATGATAAGATGGTGTTTTCTGGGTAAGAAACATGGGAAAACAAGAAAACCTCAGTCAAGTAAATGACAGAGTGAACGCTCGTTTCTGAAATTATACGAGCAAGAAATTTTAATTGAATGAGCAGCACGCCCTCGATTTGCCACGTTTCATTCCAAATTTTAGGAACACAAGCTCTTCGAGAGGGAGTTTAGTTTCTATCTAATTAAGAGGATTTTGACCAGTGACTAATTAGCCATGATCTAAGATCGCCGCTGTTTGAAGATTTTCAAAATGGTGTCATAAATAATTTTTTAAGCAAATGTGTTATCAAGAGTGCTGTTGAGAGAATTGAAGTTCATTCTTTTCGACTATTAATATAGATAAGAATATGAGGAAAATAATTTTATAATTTCTGTGTGCATCATAATTAAGAGTATACGAGGTATTTATAGATTTTATAAGATAATTCTCTAGGTGAGTTCAATCACGATCAAGCATGCTCAATCAAGGATATGCACAATTAAGGGTAATATTGATAATCTCGTAATTGGCTCAAACATGCTAACCAAAGAGATATGTTGCACAAGGAAGAAATCTTTAAATTATTTGTGACATCTCCTCAAACTCATGATATAGAAGAAGTCAACTTGAATTTGGAAACAATATAAAACAGAGAAAAAAAAAAAAAAAAAAATATAGGTGGATATGCCTTAGTGGATACATTAGACATGTGATTGACCAATAAAGTAAAAACGAGACAAGTAATGTCACAAAGCTTGTGATACGGTATAAAATGACAATCTATTTCACTATGCTTGGTGTGCTCATTGGTAAACATCATTGTATACATTTAGCACCTTCGTCAATGCAATTAAGTAACTGTCCAACAATTAAGGAGGACTCCTTCGTCTTCTATTTTTTTTCCCCTTTATCTTTGTTAACCAGGCAATCACAGTAATTCCGATGTTGTATCAACAAGAGTACTATATTTTGTGACGATGGTCGGGCATGCATATATTGGTTGATGAGTGCGATGTCGGCAGGGTTGGCGGTCGATTTTGCTGGTGGTGGCATTTGATTCAATTGTGGTAGTGGTTGAGAGTGTTGCCACCGCAGTTGGAGGCTGCGATTAGCTGAGGTGGAGGGTGGGTGCCAATGAGCATGGGACAACTGAGGTGTATGACCTCTTTCAGAGAGTGAGAGGACGTGTAGATATCGTGATGTACAATTTAACAAGTTATCGCAATTAGAGTTTATGTCAACTAACACCTTTGAAACTTTGAATGGAAGGATGAGTTCAATTTAAAAGTTTAACGACTAAATTAAATTAACAAAATTTAGAGACCACATTCAACATTAAGTAAAAGTTGAAGAACTACTCATCACATTGCCCAATATAGGATTTTACCTAATAATATCTATGACAAATGATGAAGCTGAAAATGATGGTTGATACCTAGATGCGCAGCAAGTGGGTAGATACATACCCAACTGTCAATGTTATGATAAATATGTTCTGTGACTCGACTAACAGTAAATTCGGCAAATAGATAACTCATTACAAGTAGAACGATGAGAGATAAATTCAGTAGGGTTTCTCATTTTTGAGCTGAGATTTTGTCAGAACCCATCAATCCAACATTCAATTCTCTCTTCTTGTCTTTGTTTCTGCAAAATGGAGAAGAATCATTTTGGTGGTTGCGTCAGGAGAATATTTGTCTGAGACAATGAAAGGAAGAATCTTATCAATAAATTCAAATATAGATTTTTGGGGCTTAATTTGATAGATAATATTCTTATTCCCATAGCGGGTGATCTTCCACACACCAGTACTCCGTCCCGGAATGTGATGCCATTTTGTTTGCTGTACAATCAGATTAAATCAAGCAGATTCTCTTCAATTCCTGCTGGCTCTCGCCAGAATCTAGAAAGCAGTTTTGATGCTTGAAGCTATACTTTGGACAAGTAAATAAATCCTTTATTAATCCGAAAACGCTTGAATTGGATGTTGGAAAACTAATTACCCACGCCAGTCATTTGCAAAATTCGGTTGATGCATCCTCTTTATAGCCATCAATCGTCGAATTCTATGCCTAGAGACAACCAGTGTCATGAAGGTTTTATTTGCCATAATGTTTGGCTCTAGAAACTCAAACGCCAATCATTTTGTAGAATTCAAACGACATTTCATCTTCATAGCCATCAACCATTGATTTCTATGTCCAGGAACTCAACTTGTGCCATGACGGCTTTATTAGTCAAAATGTTGGTTGTATAGACTCAAACGCCAGTCATTTTGTAGAATTTGCTAGGTACTTCATCTTTATAGCCATCAACCATCAATTTCTATGTTTAAAGACTCAACCAATGCCATGTCGATTTTATTTGCCATAATGTTGACTGAACCAGTACTTTGGATGGTAATATACGCTTACAATGGTACTAATTTGTTCATTAATTATGTAATTCAATGTCACCGTTGTACTTTTTAGTGGTAGATGATCAGCTAAGGCCACCATTGTGGCGGGTCGTGACCACCGTCATCAGTCGGTATTACAAATGATGTTGCGTGACACCTCCAATAGTCCACTTGTAGTTAAAACATTCTACAAGCATCGCAACTATTTATGTTCTAATTTTGTTTTATGAAAAACACTAAAAACATATATTATATTTTACCCAATAACTATTAACTTTTAAAAATATTAAATACATGCGTGAGTTGTACCTTTGGACCATATTGCACATTCATATCATGTGAATATATCATGTGAATTATATGCTTTTAATGTATTCCATTCTTTTCATGTCTAAATTCCCTGTTCCGTTTCTTTTCTTTTGTACTTTTTTCCTATTGACTTATGTTTGGATCTTTACATCACCCAATGTTCTCAAGAATCTCCATACGAATAGACTAGCTAAAAGGGTTCCCTCCTATACCCATTCATCCCCACCACCACCACCACCTCTCGTTGCCACTACTTAATATCATATGCATATCCATGAATACATCTATGCATGCATATGTAGAATACATATATGTGATATGACATGGGGGCCATGAAGTGATACCCTCTTTACCTTTAGTGGGGGCTCTGGTCCCCTCCATAATCAATTAGATAGCTACACTTGAGCAGTTAGGTTTGGCCACCAAAATTAACATTTTTATATAAAGAGACCCAAACTATTTTGGTCCCAAATAGTGCTTCCCTTTAAAGGCTTCCCTAGGATGGTGATTGATTGGACAGCAGTTGAGCGTTATCCCTGTTCTTGCTGTACTAAATTCTTGGTAAGTAGTGCCTTCCTTTTTGGTTTTGGGCCCTGTTATTGACAGACTGAGTTAGTTGGTCCTAATACTGTACTGTAAGAGAGGTAGATCTCATAATTGAGCAGCAAAATCGCCAATATCGCCGTCATAAGCGCCGCAGGGTTGCAAATTTCCGCGAGAAACCGATTGGCTCACCGCTAAATTCATTAAAAAGTCGGTCGCTCCAACCAAATTCTGTTGAATTGTGCCACCTCTTTTCCGTCGCTTATGATTTTAGTGCAGGACCACTAGGTTCGGACTTTGAAAAACCCATGCCCTTAGCAAGTCGGCCAACGTGCAGATGTGCCGAGAAATTGATGCGCAGGCACAGTCGACATCAACCTCGAACAATCAATTAGGAATTCTTTGCGGACCGAATTCGCGAACTTGTGATAGAGATTTTGGGGAGTCGCTTTCTCAACAGTCGCAGGGTGTTGCCTTTACGGAATGAGAAAGCATCAAGGAAGAGTGATGATACAGAGATCATTATGAACCAAATGGATACTTTAGATGACAGAAAGGTGGAAAGGTTTTGCCCCACATTTTGCTTTTTAACAGAACATGCCGCAATGAATCATCCAATCCTCTCAAAACAAGCATTGCTAGAATTCTGTGCCACTTTAGCCGGTTTACACTTCCTTTTCTTCATCATCGCGGCGTGGCCATCTATAAGCTTTAACTTTATGAGGTTGATGAGATAATTCTTGCTTTCACACCAAGTGATTAGAGATGCAGATTTGACGCATACCCCTTTTTTTTTTTAGATGAAGAGCATGTTCTAAGCATCAAAGTGCTTTTCAATGTGAAGTGTGAAGATGGAAAAACTCATGAATCTTGTATTGCTGTGCTAGTTTGTTTCCTTTTGACACCAGAATGAGATCAAAATTCGTCAACAGAACAAAGGCGACTTTCTGTACGGAGAATGTATCACGGAAACCTATACAAAATCAAGAATGTATCTAACCTGAAGCCAATAGCCACAGCATGATCAGAGACGATGTGCCGATGGCTATCCAGCTCATGTATGCTAATGCCACCGCGAATTGGTATTTTAGGCATTCAGCCCTGAAATTGCAACTGCCCAAGTCATTGAAGTATAATACCGTGATGCCAGCTGAGGAAGAAGCTGCGGCGAGAGATAACATTGCTGTGACCTGTTTGATAATTATTAAAATGTTGAGTCATTCTGAGGAATGGAGTAATTCTAAGATTTAAAGTAATTTTTGAGAAGGTTAATAAGAGGCTGACCCAGTCTCCCACCACAAAGAGGCTTACAAGCACGGGACCGTGTAGCACCTTCTTTTTAAAGATCGCGTATGCATCTAGAATTGCGAGGCCGAAGCTCCAGACTAATTGCAAACCCATCGAAGCAATCAAGTAGCTGAAGAAGGAACTCAAAATTAGCACATATTGATTACACAGCCAAGATCAATAGACTGTGCTTCACTTATAACCGCATATTATCTCTGTGAAGTTTTGAAGAATCATATTACAAAGAAAACAGCCCTGATAGAAAATTCAGAAACAAAACAAACCAAAGGAAGGGGAAAAGAACAACCCGACCAATGACTGAGCATTAGTTCTTTGCTCCTATAGCAGACAGAGGCCAAATGCAAATTGTATGCGAATTTAAAAGCAAGAACAGTCCAGTATGTCAAATAAGATTTCAAACAACGATCAAGTATAGCGCATTGAACTGCAGATTGCAGAAAACATCTCCTACACAACCTATCAACCAGGATGGGAGAATGGAGGCCTTTCTAACCAGACTTCCCATACATTAATGATCAACTATAGCTTGATGAACATCAGCCCATTGCAATGCTTAGTTGGATGTAGTGCGTAAACGTACATGAAAAACTTCATTCTCAGTAACAGGATACACTTCCTCTTACATTGCCATCTCCATTACGAGAATTGCTTCTAAGACTAACACATTGCCAAGTCAAAAAGTCTACAATCAGAGAATCAGATTATAAAGGTTTCTTGCCTATCAATGAGGATAATGGAAAAAGTCTTCCTCAGCAAATGACACTGATCAGAATAAGTCCCGTGCTATTGCTTAATTCCAATACTGAGAAGATGGATAGAACAAGAATGTTCACCTCATCAATTACCTCGGTATATTATAGGACGAACCTTTTGGTTTCTTGCTTTCTCCCCTTTCCTAACACAGGCAATCTGATCCATTTCCCACCTCATCTAGCCATGCTGGTAAAAAATTTCTCCCTTCCATTGGTAGATAAAAAAGAAACATAAAAAGAGAAGAAGATTCTGATGCACCTCTTGGAGTGCCTCTACGAAATGAAGGAACAAAAAATCCAAGCCTCTGGCCATGTGGTCCTTTTGCGTTCTTGATTTAACCCATTTGAACCGAATTTCTGAGTAACTAAAACTTGCCAACAAATCAGATAGTCAAGTTTCCCCTCAAGTGCCAACTTATATGAGTTTCCTCTCGAACTCATGTTGAGCCCATCTTCGTGATTCTCGTAACAAAATTATATTTCGACCGCGAGCCTCGACGAGCTCTCTTGCCTCTCAAATTGACTACCCAACAGCCAACGCCTCGCTCCCACCAAAAGAAAAAAACAGAAAACTCAAAAGGGAGCAAAATTGAAAAAAGAACCTAGCAGAGCAGAGAGCAATCAATCATCAAAGCATAATGAATTTCGATATTGATTAAGGCAATTCAACTCCTAGCATACACCCCAATATCAGGGACAGAGTCAAACATTTCGCAGAGAACTACATAGCAGAACATGAATTCAGCATTATACAATGACAAACTCGGGTAAAACAGAACAAGAACAACCTTTGATTTCTACAGTACTGTGCAAAAAGAGGACACACAACATACCAGAAAGCCGTGAAGTCAAAGAAGCTGTCGGTGGTCGCCATGGAAGCAATTGACCCAGCTGCGAAAACAAACTGCGACACCCTCAGAGCGAGCCCGGTCTTAGTCCCGGGCGTCCCAGCAAAATCCCTCATCTCTTTGCCCCCCTTCCACCTCAAACCTGTCGCGTCTGATTCTTGATTTGCAAAAATGAAGACACGTCAATCCCGGTCATCTCAACCAAGGCAAACCGATCTTTCAAACCAGTCCCAGCCACCCAATTCAGATCCCAAAGAACTAAACTTTCGGACTTCCCAGGAAGCCTGGAAAGCTGGAGTTTTCGGTGGGAATCAAATCTGGGTCTGTTGCAGATTTGAGAAGAAAGTAGTTAAAAGGGTGAAGAACACAGCCGGGCAACAACAGTGGATAGAGAGATAGAGAGAGAAAGAGAGAGAGAGAGGAATTGGCATTAAAATTAGGACGAGCGGAACATCGGAAGATGGACTTTTCGTTTCTTTACCATGTTCATGTCTTTTTGCGGGTAGGAAAGATTATATCAATTATGAAAAGGGGAGGAAGGAATGGGCTGAATTCGAGGCAACGGTCTGAAGTGTCAAGTGGTGCGACCAGATTTGGCGTGCCGCAGCCTTCCAGCCCCAAACTCAACTGCTACTGCTTGTAACATAAAACAAGTAAGATTGTACCTAATCCTCTCCCACGCTTCGAGGGGGCGCGTGTTGCGGAAACATCTTGGGCTTTGCCTTTTTTCCTCAGGGTGTGTCTGTCCTTTGAACAAGAAGAAACGTACCCGTAGCAAAATCTCTGTTATAACTCCAGTAACATTTCAAGAATGTGTGGGTTATATTCTAAGATCCCATAAGAAAATTGGTTAATATCATGAAAATTTCCAAAATTAGGGTTTTTTATTTTTCCGTTAAATTCTATCATATAATTGAGTCATTCTATAGTTTTTGTGGTTTTACCATCCATTTATCATATTTGTATAAGTTTTATAGTTTTTTGTGGTATTAATCTAATTAATTTGTCACTTGATTGTTAAATAATTAGTTTGGAGTAAATTTATCATGGATGTACCGGTTTAGGATATTTAGTGATCAAAAAATTAATTTATGATAAATTTATCACAAGTGTGCCTATTTGAAATTTTTCATGATATTCACCCTAAGGAAAAACACTAACTTTATACATTTTTGTATTGCAATTATAGTTTTGTCCAATTGTTTACCACATCATCCCTACATTAGGCCGATCCAACGCAAGATCTTCTCAGTGAGCACCAAGGATTGGAACATTCAATTATTTCGATTGTACCCATTTTCCTTATATGCTTTTCCTTTTATCATGAGATATAGTGAAGTACAGAGTTTAGTTAATACAGAATGGGGACTCTTGTATGATCAAACAATGAAGGCCTACACGCAAAGCTTTTATGGGCAGATGAAATAATTTGGCAAATTTTTCTAAGCGTATAGAAAAAGGAAATCACATTATAGATCGCGACCGCGCCGTTGCCACTTTCCCCTCAGAATTCTTCACCGTCACGTCATCGACGCCACTTTAATGAGAGAGAGGAGGAGGAGGCGGAGGAGAGGAAGAAATTAGTGGTGGTTGTGCAGTTGTGAGTCATCGGTGTTGGTGGTAAAAGCAGCAACAAACAACGATGGCGAAGGTCCGCGGCAATTTCCGCAAAGGGAAACTAGGACGGGCCCATCTCTCGAGCCCACGTCCATTCAATTTTTCCTTTTCTTTTGATTCACTTTTTCCGTGACATTTAGATTAATATCACAAAAAACTCTAAATTATATCTATTGTGATATAAATGCTTTGAACTTTTTTTATCACTAAAAACCCTAAACTTACATATTGTGACAAAAATATCCAAAATTTTTACTAGTGTGACAAATAGACCTTGAATAGAACTAATATAAATAGTGTATATGTCATAAATATATAAAATTAAGTTTTTTCATGACACAAAATTAAATTTGTGTTTCACATTGAGCAAGTTTAAGGTTTTTGGTGACAAAAAAAAGATTTGGGCATTTGTGTCACAATAGGTATAGTTTGAAGGTTTTTTTTAATGGTATTTGTGCATGAGATTTTCTGAAACTTGATTCCAAAGTAGATTTTCTTTCTTCAAATGTGAAAAATATTTTTATCATGAGCCACGTAAGCGTAATTGAAATCTAAATGTACTACTAACAAAAGAATAATATGGAAAAATCGACCAGTTAGAGGACTCCATTGAAACGAGTAAAAAGAGGGCTAATTCCATAAAAAAGCATCAACTTTAGGTCGATGGACAAATCTGGCCAAAACTTTTTTTGTTTCATGAAAAAGCACAAACTTTAGGTTGAGGGACAAATCTAGCCTGAATTTTTTTTTGGGTCTCGTAATCAGGCACTAACTTTAGGTTAAGTGACAATTTTGGCCCCAATTTTTTTTTTTGTCTCATAAAAAATCACAAACTTTCACTTCTATCCAAAATCTAACCCCTACAATTAACTTTCTATTTGAAGTTAACCTTAGGTTCTAGCCATGAGGTTGGTGGATCTCATCCATGGTTTCTCTTGATGGGCGGTGATCTACAGCTTCACATTATGACAAAACGATAAAGTCTAGCCAGAGAAATTCAATTTGAAGATTTTTGTACTTGCTAGTGAAGTATAGGAGACGACATAGTTTCACCGTTATTCTTCAAACTATGGCTCAAACGAGAAGACAATGGATGATGTTAGCCAACAAGTGCACATGGATTTATTGGTAAGGACAATCAATGAATCTAAGCTAAGGGGGGCCAGATTTAGGATTTAAGTGAAAGTTGGTAATTTTATTTTGAAAAAAAAAAAAAAATTGGGCTAGAATTATCACTCGATTTAAAGTTTGTGCTTTTTTACGTGACAAAAAAAAGTTTGAGCCAGATTTGTCACTTCGACATAAAGTTAGTGCTTTTTTACGAGATAAAAAAAATGTTTGGGCCATTTTTGTCCATCGACTTAAAGTTAATGCTTTTTTTTTTTTTGGAATTAACCCGTAAAAAAGAGGTAGAGGACTCAATTGCAAAAACTGCACAAGTTGAACTACCGAAACATTCATCCATCCCAAATTTGAACATAAGACACTTATGGAAACTTCAAATGAAAACTAGGAAACTATATTTTTCAAGAGAAATGCTCATGCTAATGTCCTTAATCTACTGTGATATTAATATCATATTTTGGGCCACAAAAATACAAATAATAAATTTTAAAAATTTGTAAAGCATGTTCTCAAATCATCGTACAAATACTTGATTTTTGTAGTTTCATCCACCTCCTGAGTTATGGCATAGTATGCCAGAACCAATCTAATCTTGCAGTCCAAAGTTCTAGCCCGGCAATCTGAAAGGTGCAAGAGCCGTTTGGCCATCGAGCCCCTTCGAGTCATAGTGCGTCATGAACTCTCCGAGGGTGATCTGGCGGTACAAAGCCGGCTATCTTCCGACAGCAGCTCCTTTATCGGTCCATACACCTTGGACGTTGGATCTTCATAAAGAGTGAAGAAGCAGGCGATGGATAGCCTCGGGCCGACATCTTTCGACAGCACTCGGTGCTCGACGCTTTTGAAAATGTCGTTCGAGATAAGCTGCCAGGAAACAAAACAGGACACAGATAAGCAGAACAATCGAACCTCTTTTATCTGTGTCTGTGTCTCTTTCTAATTTCTGTCCTAAAACAACATAAGGCGAATCCCAGAAGAAACTCGTTATGTTACTTTAGGAGCGGAATTGAGAGCATGCCTGGAGGAGATCTCCAATGTTGATGACGAGAGCACCCGCGACAGGAGGGACATCAACCCATTGATCCTGGTAATAAACTTGAAGCCCTCCGATCTCGTCTTGTAGAAGGATGGTGAGGAAGTCAGGATCGGAATGACTGGCAGTGCCGAGAGTCAGATCGGGCTCGGGGCAGGCCGGGTAATAGTGATAGAGAAGAGCATGCCCTTTTGCACAGTCCATGTTGACAAGGTAGTCCGGCCTGAGGCCAAGCGCTTCTGATAGTAATTCGAGCAGAGTGGATGCTAAAGCCTTCAATCGCTTGGAGTACTCTATTATTGCATCCCTGGATAGGTTTTAGGTTTCAAAAATTTTAAAATCGGCTGGATATGATGAGACCGACTCGATTTCAGTCAAAAGTATGAGGCGCGGGGATAAAATCTATTCAGGCATATGGAGGTTACCTGCAAACCAGAGGCAACTCCTGTGGATCGAGCGGCTCGGGTTCCATGAGGCAGAACAAAGTATCCCTCCATTGCGCATGCCTCGTCTTGTACTGGTCGAAATTGCACGAAAATTCCACCCTCCTCTTGCCCTCCCGCTCGTAGTACTCGGCCTTTGCCTCCTTCGGCAGCTCGTGGAAAGTGCGCGCCACCCTGAACGCCCCTTCCAATATGCTCTCCGGTATCCCGTGGTTCACCACCTGGAAGAAGCCGACCTCACCTGCTGCCTCCAGGACTTGCGCCACTATCCCTGGTCGATTTGCGGTGAGGTTCTTTAGGTCGATGCTGGGGATTTGGAGTCCGATGTCTCCGGATTTGGACCGGTCGCGGGTGATCTCTTCAGCTGGCCGGACGAAGATTCTCGGGATTTTAGCAACGCCAGAGTCGAAGAGGCCTTTCACTCCTGATTTCAACTCGTCGAAGTCTCTCAGCTCTTGATAGCGGTTGTAGGTCGATGGAGCGGTCTCGGTTGAATCGCTGGCAACCTCCATTCTCTCACCTTGCTTTGGTTAGTTGATAAGCAAGAGGGGACAAGTTACAGATGATAGGAGGTTGATGATACTTATTTGTACGATGGACAATACTAGAACCAGCTAGCTGCGGCCATGCAACTTATTAAAGCCTACTGCCTGAAGGTAGGTGAGACGATCCATTACAGAGATGGCGGTCGGAGCCTGACTTACAACCAAGTGCAGATGATTTCAATGCTTGACAAATACGGTGCATGGAATAACACGTAGCGTGCTCGTAGTTTGTCATGTCGCTATACCGTAATTTGCTTTTGTGGACCAGACTTAGGGGTTGCTCAAGTATTTTTCGTTGCAATGTATGTGGTCCAATATGATTGATCATAATCCATTATCGTCCTCCATCGGGCTGCGCTGCTTAGCAGAAAGTAGTGAAGTAGTACCTATTAAGGAGTAATGAAAAAGTTCAACTGAAATATTGGTAGATGACAAAGGTCAAAGATCAGTGAGGTTCACAAAACTGATTAAAGGCTAAATTGAAAATAATTCTTAAGCGAGAAGCTTAAATTCAGTTGAACTTCGATCATTTTCAGTCGCACCACAAATATGTAAAGCACACATGGCCAACTAAAGATTAAAGTTACAATTAAATTAAAATTGCCGTGCGATATAGATGAAGTATCTTTACTAATACTTTTGCAGAAAATAATTCTTTAAGAGGAGCACGAATCTCATTCATGTTCAGATTTTAGCTGCCATTTTGACTTAGCATAAAACCGTTGGCTCTAATAATCAAACGTCGGTATGTAATGTTGGCATAGTAGTGTTAAATAATGATTGGATGATAGGATGCTATTGACACTTGAATTTTGCTTGCGTGCCCATCATGCATTCTCAGAAAATGTCACAGTTTCATCATTCTAAATTCATTTTTCTCGCACCGATTTTTTTTTTTTTATTTGCACTTTTAAACGGGGACGTCGTAGTTTCAAGACCTGGGGCCCAATGACCAAAATTTTGACCGTCGAAGGCCTGAGAGTCAACCCATGCCGCCTGCCCAACCTGGTGTTTACATATAAAGCCGATTGGGCCTTGGCCCAATCCAGGCTCACAAAGGCCCACAAAAACCTGCACTGAGGCCCATCAAGACCGTTTAAGCAGCTCACCAACAGTCTTAGTTTGGTGATTATTATAGTGGTTTCCTAAAAAGTGCCGACCTTTATGGTTTGTTTGAGAAAAGCCACTTTGTGAATCCTCCACTCCTTCCTCAAGGATTGTTTTTGTAGCCACCATTGTGTCGCTGTGAGATAACTGCTATTGAACTATTTGGAAGCATGATTGGACTGTGTTTGTTTCGTAATTCATAACTTTGAAGTTGTGCAACCACTTCAACGTAAGATAAAGCAGGAGGCCTGGACATTGTTGTTTTGAAGGACTCATAGCTGTCATCAAGACCTTCAAGTTATCTAAAGACTTTATTAGCATCCAACACAAGTTTACCAATGAATGCAATTGATTGCAAATAGATTTATAGTTGAGAAGATCAATAGATAAATGCTTATTTTCTTTCTTGATATGTTGAAGTTGTCCAACGCATGTTAGAGAACCTCTTTTGAGAGTGTGCCCACGATCCAAGACTTTACAAGGCGGTCACTATGCACCTATACTGTCTATTATGGATTATTTTCTTCGGTTGCATTTTTTCGATGTCTCAGTCTGCAATGGTGCATCTATCTCTTGGGTAAGGAAACCAAGTAGGTCTCCCAAAGTAAAAAGTTGTTTTTATTGAGCCTAAACAAAAACAAAATTTGCTACCCACCGATGGCAGCTGCGTTGGTTGATGGTCCCTCTTTTATCGCTGAGGTCGAGAGTTCGAAACTCGCAGTTGCTAGCTTTGTAAGTGAGGGACCATGATGGTGAGGTCCTGTGCTAGTTTCCCCTGAGATATTGACATCTAGCCGCAGGCACTGCCCGGGTGCTGTAGGGGCCGTGGGACCTCGATTAGCCTAAGCGAAAGGGGGCTCGACGGATCCTCGGTTACCAAAAAAAAAAAAAACAAAATTTGCCACATTGATATTTGAAGGAAATGTAAATCTTGGGTTTGAAGAAGACAACGACATGCTTGTATCAAATTTTTTTTTTTTAAAGAAAAGATAAGTCGACCTTTGCATGGCTCTAATACCATAAAGAAAAAAGATCGTTGAATTGATGAAACTTTACCTTTTTAGTGATATGTTATACAATATAAACAGATATATCACCATCTATAATTATGGTGGAAAATAAAGACAAAATATAACAATTTAATGTACATGGAAATTGAATAAAAAAGTCATAAAAGAATTCCACATATTAATTCGTGGATAATTTGCTTGATGTGTAATCATCATGCTGATTTATAAAAGATTCTGCACTATAGCCATTGTGATCTTCTACTTTTTGATTTGATACTTCAATAGCTTTGTTGTCCGCCAAGGATTCTAAGCCAGATTCATAGTTAAAAATCAAGGTATTATGACTTGCCTAGCCCTTTTATGCAGGCATCACAAGCCTATTCACCTTATATGAGCATAACTCACGAGATCTTGTCTTACGATTTAATAACAAGACAATGTAATATTCTTTACCCGATAATATATTGCCTTATATCGTGTTATTGTTATTGTGTTTTTATTTATCGTGATGCCATATCATCCACGTGATTGATAAGTGTAGCTTAATTTAATTGTATGAGTTATTAATGCATGTCACATAGATAGATGTGCCTAGATATTACAAAATTGCAAAGTCACATGAACAAATGTCAAAGCAAAGAGATAAGGTACCAAATATAGGTGTTAAATAGACAATTGCTTAATCAAATCTCCAGGCCACAATTCTAGCTCGTAGAAGTAAAGCTTTCTTCTACATTTTACTTGGCCTCTAATCGGTCTCCAATAGGTTAGTAGTGGCTCCTAAGTGAAAACATATTTTCATAATTGATGGAGTCAAACCAAGTTGGGTTTAGTTTAGCATTTAAAAAAACTTGAGTCAAGTACGAATGCCACCTAATAAGAGGAATAATCGGTGTTTACTTAGGGTGGGTTTAGTTCAGCATTTCCAATGAGCTTTGGGGAAATGTAAAGTAGTTTAGTCTAAAGAGTTTTGAGGAAATGCAAATACTCTTTGATAAACTTTGCTTTGAGAAACAATTTTGAGAGAAAAACTATACATTTTTAGAAAGTTCCCTTGGGCCATTAATTTAAGCTTTTAAACTTTTAGTTAGTTGAAAATTGTAAAAAAAAAAAATGTCTGCAACTTTTTTAATTTAAATATTGACAACAATGTTAAAGATATGTATTAATAGTTTTATAAATACAAAAATTCCTTCTTCTTTTTTTTTTGCTAAAAAAATTCAAATGGTAACTTAAGCGTGGTAAAACTCACTCTTTCTCATTAAAAAAAAGAGAACTTTCATTACAATATCAATGATAATATAAGCCCTAAGGAAAGAACATTATTCTTAAAAATTACAGACATTCTTAAGCATTTCTTGAACTTATAAATATTTGATCACGCAAACATGTCATATTAGATATTGTATCACCATTTGAAGCACTACCCTCCTCGTTTACATCATCGAAATCCATTGGGCAAGCTCTCATCGTAAATGCCTAACTGGCATTGAGCTTTCAATTTTCCCAAGACTCACTTTCACCTTAAAGTCCCTTGAGAAATGGTTGCCAAACATCCCAAATTTTTCATAAGAGGGTTTCAGGCCCCAAGGGACTTTAAAATGTTGAACCAAATGCACTCTTCGTGATTTGTCAACTCACCTAAAAGTAACATATCTAATATGTCCCCTCTCAAGAGGGTTGCGACACATACTTCCATTCAAGTGTCTTAATATACATTTCATTAAAGCATGCATGTAAAGACCTCCTATAGTAAGAGTTGTGTGAAAATTCAATGAAGCTTTGTCAATGATGTATCCGTGGCTGTTTTTGATTAGTATGAAAAAGGGCGTGAGATATATCTTGTATAATACTGAGAGGAAAGCCCTAGGCTTCCCCATACAAAATTTAATGCAATTGAAAGCTTATATAAACAGCTGAAGTCGGATAAACCAAGAACCGACTCACACGTGAAAATTACTATTGGGTTTGGTGGACACCCTCTAATGGATGGTGGAATCTGAAGTGAATCAAAGAAAAAGCATGAGCCAGAGGGGGAATTGGCGTGCTCAGCCTTCAACTCCAACTCAACTACTCCTGTTCATAAAGAGGTGAGCGTTGCTGTAACATCTCGGTTTTCGCCTTTTTTTTTTTTTCTGGGGTGTCTGTCCACTGAGCACGAGCTAGTACCGCTTAGGCAAGTCTCTCGTCATATTCCAATTTCTATCTCGAGAGCACATCCCTTCTATTCGAGGTCCCGCTAAAATGCAACGCCTTTTACACAATTTCCGGTCTGTATTTTGTTCTGGCCAAGCGTCCACCACACCACTCGTAGAGTAGATTATGCAAAATCTTCTCATTTGAGCATCGAGGATTGCAATTTTCAATCGTATCTCGATTGTACCATTTTATTTTATGTTTCTGTTTATCATGGGATACATTTAAGTAAAGTTAAGTAGAAATTCTAGATTTGGTTAAAAGCCACCAAAGATCCCAAACTAAGCCAACCGTGATGCATTTATCCTAAATAATTTTCTATGATACTAAAAGTCCCAAATTTGTGGCTGTGATACATTTACCCCCGTCAAATTTCTTTCAATAAGAATTATTAAAAATCTACCTACATGGACACAGGAAAGCAAATGGTATTGATATGGCACCCATGATGCTTAAATGAAATAAAAAACGATGTTGTTTTGGTTGAAAAATCATTTGACAGAACTTGATAATGGTAAATATGTCACATAAATACAAATTTAAGATTTCTTATGTCACAATAAAAAATTTAGAGTAAATGTCACAATTGGCATAAATTGGGATTTTTGATGCTCAAAAAAAGGTTATGGGTAAATATCTCACCGTGTGTATATTTTGAAGTTTTTCCGTGACTCTTTTCCTTCAAATTATTAGCGGCCGGTGAAACTTATACGATGAAATAATGAAGCCCTAGTCACGAAAAGTTGTTTTCTGCAGATGAAAGAATTTTGCAGACTCTCAAGAAGTATTGAAAGGGGAATCTCCGACTTAGATGAAAAGGGAGCGTGAGGTATTGAACTCGGGAGACCACGCCATTTTCACTTTCCACGCAAAGAGGCCCATCGTCTCTTCTCCCTTGGAAGTCTTCACCGTGATGATGTGGACGCCCCTTCGTGTGAGAGAGAGAAGAAGACTGGTGCTGGTTGTGCGGACGTGAATTATCAGTGCTAGTGATAAGAACAGTATAAGGGACACGGACAATGGATGTCCACGACAACCTCAGCGAAGGGAAACTACGACCACACCTTTCTCTCGGACCTTATCCCCTTCAAGTTTTTCCCTTCTCTTTTGGTTCACTTAGTTTGTGAGTTTTGTCCTTCACTTAATCTCAAACGAAATACTCCTTAAAATGTCAGAAATGTCATGCCATGAGCCTTAATAGCACTATCAGAGATATCAGATTTGAAAGTATAGAGTTAGATCTGATTTGCATAAACTGCACGAGTTTAAGGGACCGAAATAATCATGTATCCAAGATTTGAAAATATAGCACTTATGGAAATAATTAATGACAAGGAGGGTTATATTTTTCGATCACTAGCCTTATCCATCAAGTAATAAATAGCACTAAAATGTCATTTTTTTTTTTTTTTACAACGTTTTGAGGTCAATGAAAATAGCACGAAATTAAAGTATTTGATGAAATAACAAGGTAAATAATATGATCTTCACCATGATGATTAATTTCTTTTGCCTCTTGATTCTCTATCCTGGCTTCTAATTACAGCCTAAAAGGCAGGTTGGGCTTTTGATTACCATCATTGTATCTAATTATTGTGAGAATATTTATTTTTGTGCCTACATAACTCCTTCTGGGGAGATTGCCTAGAGGAAATCTAAGTCCAAACTTATCAACATATCCAATTGAACCAATCTTTACTCAAAAGTTTAAACTAATGAGTTATGGCCAACTAGAATATATTAGTTGCTTTACACTATCGATCTTCCGATGTGAGATTTTTCTAACACAACTCATTCATATAAGCATCTTAAGAATCCAAGAGTTATCACATAAAATTCTAGAACCAATCTAATCTTACATTGCAATGTCTAGCTTGGCAATCTGAACGGTGCAAGAGCCGATGTGCCATCCAGCCCCTTCGAGTAATAGTGCGTCATGAACTCTCCCAGGGTGATTTCACGGTACAAAGCCGGCCTATCTTCCGACAACAGCTCCTTTATCGGCCCGTATATCTTCGACTTTGGATCTTCATAAAGAGTAAAGAAGCAGGCGATGGATAACCTCGGGCCAACATCTTTCGATAGCACTCGGTGCTCGACACTCTTGAAAATGTCGTTCGACATAAGCTGCCAGGAAACAAGCAGACATATAAGTGGACCGATAGAGCCTCTTTAATCTGTGCCTTGCGTTTCTTCCTAATTCTAGCCGAAGATCATTAGAAGGCAAATCCCGAAAGAAACACGCTACGGTAGTATTAGGAGCGGGATCGAGAGCATGCCTGGAGGAGATCTCCAATGTTGACAACTAGAGCGCCCGCGACCGTAGGGACATCAACCCATTGATCCTGGTAATAAACTTGAAGCCCGCCGATGTGGTCTTGTAGAAGGATCGTGAAAAAATCGGGATCTGAATGACTGGCAGTGCCCAAAGTCAGATCGGGCTCGGGGCAAGCTGGGTAGTAGTGATAGAGAAGAGCATGCCCTTTAGCACAGTCCATGTTGACGAGGTAGTCCGGCTTGAGGCCAAGCGCTTCCGATAGCAATTCGAGCAGAGCAATCCCTACTGCCTTCACTTGCTTGGAGTATTCCATTATTGCGTCTCTGGATAGGTTTCAGGTACCAAAAATTTAAACATGAGTTGGATAGGACGAGAGAGACTCTATTTCAGTCCAAGCTGCAAGGCACTGAGATAGAATCTATGGAGGATTACCTGCAAACAAGAGGCAACTCCTCAGGATCGAGCGGCTCGGGTTCCATGAGGCAGAATAAAGTGTCCCTCCATGTCGCATACGTCGTCTTGTACAGGTCAAAATTGCACGAGAAATTCACCCTCCTCTTGCCGTCCCGACCATAGTACTCGGCCTTCACCTCCTTCGGCAGCTCGTGGAAGGCATGCGCCGCATCAAACGCCCCTTCCAATATGCTCTCCGGCACCCCATGGTTCACCACCTGAAAGAAGCCGACCTCATGCGCTGCCTCCAGGATTTGCTCCACCGTCCCTGGCCGATCCGTGGCGAGGTTCTTGAGGTCGATGATGGGGATTTGGAGCCTGGCGGCCCCAGATTTGGAATGGTCACAGGCGATCTCTTCAGCTGGCCGGACAAAGATTCTCGGGATTTTAGCGAGGCCGGAATCAGAGAGGCCTTTCACACCTGATTTCGTTTCATCGAAGTCTTTTAGCTCTTGGTTGCGGTTGTAGGTCGATGGAGTGACGCCGGTCGAATCAGTGGCGACCTCCATTTTCGCACCTCGCTTTTGTTAGCTATCAAGCAAGAGGGATACGTTACAAGTGATAGAGGTCGATGATACACTCTGCACGCTCTGCACCTAGACCGTATCTTATGCATGTCCCAAGTGAAATCAACGGACGATCTACGAAACTCAATGCTCTTGATTGGCAATTATCCCGATTTTACTTTCCAAACGCAACTGCAACACATCCGACGTCCCTTTCGTATCCTCTTGAACATTGGGACAGATCATCAATGACAACATCCTTGTATGGACGAAACTCCGACCGGCCATTCCTCCTTTGAAAACTTAGTGCCGAAAGGTAGTTGAGATGATCCATCGATATGGCCAAGGAGGTGTCTTCCATCACGGAGATAGTGATCCGAGACTGAGCTACAGCCAAGCGCAGATGATCCTTGCTCTCTACGTTTAACCAGTGCGATTATAAAGGAACGCATGGCGGACTTTTATTGGGTGGTTGAATAAAGCGCACTCCCAGTTTGTTTCACTTTGCTGCAACTGACTTTTATGGACATCGAGTAACTACGGTTGCTCAAGTTCATTCATCGAGCATGTGCTCACTTCACTTTCATGACATTTAATCACTAGTCCGGACGTCACAGGCATTCAAATTTACCTTGCTCTCGCTTAAAACCCAAGTTCCACATCATGCATGCGCATTATCCTTATAAATCACCCGAAAAAATATGCAAAAAGCCATAAACTTAGTATACAATAATCAATTTAATTTTAAATCTTTCAATTGTATTAATATAACCATAAACATTTTAACGATTTGCCATTTTAGTCATTCTCATAAATTTTGGCTAGAAATCGTTGACGTTAGACTCCAACCATTCTAGGTGACATTGTGTGCACTAATATAAACAATTCTTGCATTTTTTTTTTTTTTTTTTGCTATACAATTCTTGCAATTTTTTTTTCTTTTTTTGTCTTCTTTTCTTTCTTTATGCTTATTCTTTTTTTTTTCCTATTTCCCTTCACTACTTGTAGGCAAGGGCCACCCTCATGGCCTCTGATGAGGGCTCACCTAGGGTTGCCTAAGCAAGGGTTGCCATTGCTATATCTGGCGAGAACTCGACCCTTGCGATCTCTAGCAAGGGTATGCTTGGCTAAGCCTCGACCCTCATAGCCTGTAGTAAGGGCATCATAGCTCTTGCCCATGGCCCGCGACCTCTATCAGCCATCACCATGGTCCTGGCTAGAGGAGGTGATGTAGGAGCATTCGACTTAGCTCCGTCAGCCAACTCAGTACCATCACTAATTTCTCAGTACGCTTTAGTAGTTGCTGATTTTGAAGTTTCTCAACAACATATCGATGAGAGGTAATTTTGAACAACTTCCTTGGTTATTTGATGAAGTCTTGGGGTACTTATCTTTTGGTCAAGATGGGAGCATGAATTGTGCAAGGTTGAAGAATTAAGAATGCAAGTTCTCAAGCCATTAAATCCTAGGAGTCTTTATGGTTATGTAAAGTTTCAAGAGTCAAAGTTCTGAGTTCCTAGGTCTTTAATGTTAGGGCTAGTTCCCATGTCTATTTATTATTTGTCTATTTCCTAAGTTAAATTCCTCCCATAAATAGCGGGAGCCTCTCCATGGTCCTAGCTAGAGGAGGTGATGCAGGAGCATTCGACTTAGCTCCATCAGCCAACTCAGTACCATCACTAATTTCTCAGTACGCTTTAGTAGTTGCTGATCTTGAAGTTTCTCAACAACATATCGATGAGTGGTAATTTTGAACAACTTCCTTGGTTATTTGATGAAGTCTTGGGGTACTTATCTTTTGGTCAAGATGGGAGCATGAATTGTGCAAGGCTGAAGAATTAAGAATGCAAGTTCTCAAGCCATTAAATCCTAGGAGTCTTTATGGTTATGTAAAGTTTCAAGAGTCAAAGTTCTGAGTTCCTGGGTCTTTAATGTTAGGGCTAGTTCCCATGTCTATTTATTATTTGTCTATTTCCTAAGTTAAATTCCTCCCATAAATAGCGGGAGCCTCTCCATGGTCCTAGCTAGAGGAGGTGATGCGGGAGCATCCGACTTAGCTCCATCAGCCAACTTAGTACCATCACTAATTTCTCAGTACGCTTTAGTAGTTGCTGATCTTGAAGTTTCTCAACAACATATCGATGAGTGGTAATTTTGAACAACTTCCTTGGTTATTTGATGAAGTCTTGGGGTACTTATCTTTTGGTCAAGATGGGAGCATGAATTGTGCAAGGCTGAAGAATTAAGAATGCAAGTTCTCAAGCCATTAAATCCTAGGAGTCTTTATGGTTATGTAAAGTTTCAAGAGTCAAAGTTTTGAGTTCCTAGGTCTTTAATGTTAGGCTAGTTCCCATGTCTATTTATTATTTGTCTATTTCCTAAGTGAAATTCCTCCCATAAATAGCGGGAGCCTCTCCATTGTAATGCAAATGATTTTGATAAATGAAAATACTTGAGATTTACTTTGCGTGAGTGAATATCTTCGGAGAGTAGATAACTCTATTCCGGTCTCTTTATTCTTGGAGAGTAGATTACTCCTCAGTGGTGAGCCAAGAAGCCCTTTATCCTTGATTGTTGGATTTTCCTTTACGCTTTGGTGGTGAGTTTCTCTTATCCCGAAATCCTTTATCCTTGGCGGGTGGTTTGTCCTTTAAGCTTTGGTGATGAACTTCGTTGATCTCGATTCTCATCCATAGTTGATGGCATGTCCTTTATACCTTAGTGGAGATCGTTATCTATCCCTGTGTTTTGCATTTCACCCTTCGACATCTTGCCCATATATATTTCTTTCCATACATTTAAGCCCTATAAGTCTCCATTCTTAGAATCACCTCGCCCACGCATGCATCGGGAGGGAAATTGGAAAAAGGAAAATAGCACTTAAATGTCATAGGTGACAATGTTATGAGGTCAAAGAAAATAGCACGAAATTAAAGTATTTGATGAAATAACGAGGTAAATAATATGATCTTCACCATGATTATTAATTTCTTTTGCCTCTCGATTCTCTATCCTGGCTTCTAATTACAGCCTACAAAGCAGGTCGGGCTTCTGATTACCATCATTGTATCTAATTATTGTGAGAATATTTATTTTTGTGCCCGCATACCTCCTTCCGGGGAGATTGCCTAGAGGAAATCTAAGTCCGAGCTCATCAACATATCAAATTGGATCAATCTTTACTGAAAAGCTTAAACCAACGAGTTATGAGTCAACTAGAATATGTTAGTTGCTTTACACTATCGATCTTCCGATGTGGGATTTTTCTAACACAACTCATTCATATAAGCATCTTAAGAATCCAAGAGTTATCACGTAAAATTCTAGAACCAATCTAATCTTACATTCCAATGTCTAGCTCGGCAATCTGAACGGTGCAAGAGCGGACGTGCCATCGAGCCCCTTCGAGTAATAGTGTGTCATGAACTCTCCCAGGGTGATTTCACGGTACAAAGCCGGCCTATCTTCCGACAATAGCTCCTTTATCGGCCCGTATATCTTCGACTTTGGATCTTCATAAAGAGTAAAGAAGCAGGCGATGGATAACCTCGGGCCAAAATCTTTCGATAGCACTCGGTGCTCGACACTCTTGAAAATGTCGTTCGACATAAGCTGCCAGGAAACAAGCAGACATATAAGCGGACCGATAGAGCCTCTTTAATCTGTGCCTTGCGTTTCTTCCTAATTCTAGCCGAAGATCAATAAAAGGCAAATCCCGGAAGAAACACGCTACGGTAGTATTAGGAGAGGGATCGAGAGCATGCCTGGAGGAGATCTCCAATGTTGACAACTAGAGCGCCCGCGACCGTAGGGACATCAACCCATTGATCCTGGTAATAAACTTGAAGGCCGCCGATGTCGTCTTGTAGAAGGATCGTGAAAAAGTCGGGATCTGAATGATTGGCAGTGCCCAAAGTCAGATCGGGCTCGGGGCAAGCTGGGTAGTAGTGATAGAGAAGAGCATGCCCTTTAGCACAGTCCATGTTGACGAGGTAGTCCGGCTTGAGGCCAAGCGCTTCCGATAGCAATTCGAGCAGAGCAATCCCTACTGCCTTCACTTGCTTGGAGTATTCCATTATCGCGTCTGGTACCAAAAATTTAAACATGGGTTGGATAGGACGAGAGAGACTCTATTTCAGTCCAAGCTGCAAGCCACTGAGATAGAATCTATGGAGGATTATCGAGTGGTTACCTGCAAACAAGAGGCAACTCCTCAGGATCGAGCGGCTCGGGTTCCATGAGGCAGAATAAAGTGTCCCTCCATGTCGCATACGTCGTCTTGTACAGGTCAAAATTGCTCGAGAAATTCACCCTCCTCTTGGCGTCCCAACCATAGTACTTGCCCTTCACCTCCTTCGGCAGCTCGTGGAAGGCATGCGCCGCATCGAACGCCCCTTCCAGTATGCTCTCCGGCACCCCATGGTTCACCACCTGAAAGAAGCCGACCTCACGCGCTGCCTCAAGGACTTGCTCCACCGTCCCCGGCCGATCTGTGGTGAGGTTCTTGAGGTCGATGATGGGGATTTGGAGCCTGGTGGCCCCAGATTTGGAATGGTCACGGGCGATCTCTTCAGCTGACCGGACGAAGATTCTCGGGATTTTGGCGAGGCCAGAATCAGAGAGGCCTTTCACACCTGATTTCGTTTCATCGAAGTCTTTTAGCTCTTGGTAGCGGTTGTAGGTCGATGGAGTGACGCCCGTCGAATCAGTGGCGACCTCCATTTTCGCACCTCGCTTTTGTTAGCTATCAAGCAAGAGGGATACGTTACAAGTGATAGAGGTCGATGATACACTCTGCACGCTCTGCACCTAGACCGTATCTTATGCATGTCCCAAGTGAAATCAACGGACGATCTACGAAACTCAATTCTCTTGATCGGAAATTATCCCTATTTCACTTTCCAAACGCAAGTGCGACACATCCGACGTCCCTTTCGAATCCTCTTGAACATTGGGACAGATCATCAATAGACAACATCCTTGTATGGACGAAACTCCGACCGGCCATTCCTCCTTTGAAAACTTAGTGCCGAAAGGTAGTTGAGATGATCCATCGATATGGCCAAGGAGGTGTCTTCCATCACGGAAATAGTGATCCGAGCCTGTGCTACAGCCAAGCGCAGATGATCCTTGCTCTCTACGTTTTACCATGATTACAAAGGAACGCATGGCGGACCCTTTTTGGGTGGTGGAATAAAGCGCACTCCCAGTTTGTTTGTCACTTTGCTGCAAATGACTTTTATGGACATCGAGTTACTACGGTTGCTCAAGTACATTCATCGAGCGTGTGCTCACTTTACTTTCATGACATTTAATCACTAGTCCGGACATCACAGGCATTCAAATTTACCTTGCTTTCGCTTAAAACCCGAGTTCCACATTATGCATGCGCATTATCCTTATAAATCACCGGAAAAATTATGCAACAAGCCATTGACTTAGTATACAATGATCAATTTAATTCTAAATCTTTCAATTGTATTAATTTAATCATAAACATTTTAACAATTTGCCATTTTAGTCATTCTCGCAAATTTTGACTAGAAATCGTTGATGTTAGACTCCAACCATTCTAGGTGACATTGCGGGCGCTAACATGAACAATTCTTGCATTTTTTTTTTTTTTTGCTATACAATTCTTGCAATTTTTTTTTCTTTTTTTGTCTTCTATTCTTTCTTTATGTTTATTTTATTTTCTTTCCTATTTCCCTTCGCTACCTGTAGGCAAGGGCCACCCTCATGGCCTCTGATGAGGTCTCACCTAGGGTTGCCTAGGCAAGGGTTGCCATTGCTAGATCTAGTGAGAGCTCGACCCTTGCGATCTCTAGCAAGGGCATGCTTGGTTGAGCCTCGACCCTCATAGCCTCTAGTGAGGGCGTCATAGCTCTTGCCCATGGCCAGCAACCTCTATCAGCCATCACCATGGTCCTGGCCAGAGGAGGTGATGCGGGAGCATTCGACTTAGTGCCATCAGCCCACTCAGTACCATTATTGCTTGTTCAAGCCAAGATAAAATTTGAGTATAATGTGCTACAATGGGTCGTCATTGAAATTTCCAACTAAAATGGTACCGGACCATTCTTACTAAAGTTATCGGTATGATATATTTGTCACTAATTTGTCAGTATGCTTTAGTTGTTGCTAATCTTGAAGTTTCTCAACAACATATCGATGAGAGGAAATTTTGAACTTCCTTGGTTATTTGATGAAGTCTTGGGGTACTTATCTTTTGGTCAAGATGGGAGCATGAAATGTGCAAGAATTAAGAATGCAAGTTCCTAAGCCATTAAATCCTAGGAGTCTTTATTGTTATGTAAAGTTTCAAGAGTCAAAGTTATGAGTTCCTAGGTCTTTAATGTTAGGATAGTTCCCATGTCTATTTATTATTTGTCTATTTCCTAAGTTAAATTCCTCCCATAAATAGCGGGAGCCTCTCCATTGTAATGCAAACAATTTTTATTTTTAAAAGGATTAAAATTAAATTGGCATAATTTAAAGGTTGAGGATTAAATTCATCACTTGTAAAATAAATTTAGAATTTTGTGAATAATTTTTCCCAAATGACCCCTAGAGCATTGACTTGTGAGCTACAATGAATGCCCAACGTGCCACGGAGGGGCGATTTTTACGACCACTGAGTTAGTTCAGTGCTCGTAGTAGCCCAAATATCCCATTATTGGCCAAAAAAAAAAAATTGTTGTGACTTGAACAAAATCTAAAAAATCTAATTTAAGCCCGTGATCACTCAGCCAAGTCCTTCATATTTGTTTATTTTCTGATTAGAATACCGTGGTATCAATATATCATTTATATCTAATGGCAAGACTTGCTCCAAACCATTTCAAGTATGGTTATAAAATGAAATTTCTAGATGATAAATTAAGTGTCGAAATATCCAATATCGTTTATTTATGGGTTTACATACTCTTTATGCACACACGGATTCCATTTACTTATTAGTTTAAACTTTTGAGTGTGATTTTTAACATAATATTAGAGTTGAGTTCTCTCAATTTACTTTGTGTGTAAATTCACACCATCCGTCAAATTTCATGTGTTACTCTTAATTGATGGTTAATATGAACTCAATTCAATATCTTGATGGCAATGTCATTTTTGCAAAAATAGAAATATAAACTAATAGTTTATTCACGGGGTTTGCCTACATAAACTAATATTTGTAGCTAAAATAGATTGTTTCAAATCACAATCTGCCTTCTTTCTTAATTGTCACATATAGAGGTCAATTGTAACATCCTAGATTTTCAATTCTTTTTTCAATTAAATAAATCGGTCCTTTCATCGACACGCTTATAGTGCTATTCTTAGAGTTGATCACTCCTGAGATAACTAGACTATCTAGGGAAGTCATTAAGGAATTTTAATGCAATAGACTTGGGAATTCGACTATGAATCGATTACTCGACCATGCTAATCTGCAAAAATCATTGCGGCACAGTTAAAAGTCTATTAGAGATCAGAGATAGGTTGGTTCGACAGAGATGTGTGGCTAAACGTGGGTGATTCCACTAAATTACAAAATTCTCGTCAACCGGCACCATATTGATTTTTCTATCGTTTTGGTACCCTGTGTTCGTATTTGAAATCTTGAGATTTTCACAATCACTAAGAGTCGCCAATGTGTCAAAGAGGTTCATTGTGGCTCGAAGAAAATTGACCACGGGTCATTTGCACTAAAAATTTCTAAAAGCTATCTAGTAGGCTAGGTCATACTAAAATCGTGCCAAATTGAAATTAACCGCGAAATTGAATTCGATTTTAGAAATTGAAAGTTCTATCATGTCACGAGTCATTTTAGGAACGTCGACTCACTCTCCGAAGATTTTTTTTCTACAAACCGAGATTTTTGGCGAAAAATCGGGAAAGGACCTTTTTTGTCCAGAAAATTCAAAGGACCATTTTTTATCGCAAAGTGGGATGCAAAGAGGATCTATTAGCGAGGAAAAATACCAATTTGATTGAGGACTCGACGGTTGAATTTTTAGAAATCGAATTGAGTTAATTCAAAGAGGAATTGAAGTCTGATTTGAGGGAATTGCCTCCAAAATTCGTAGCTCCCCCTTAGACCCAACATTTGGACCACTCCAAGGCTTCTAGAAGAAGCTTTTGGTTTGGAAAATGTGCTAAGGAAGCCAACTTGGTGGTGGGACCAAAGCAAGGGGACCAAAGAGGATAGAAGAGACCAAAGTGGTCCCTCCAGCCCAACCGGTCCCCTCTCCCTTCTCCTTCCTCCTCACCGTTGACCCCCCTCCCTATCCTAGTCGTGTGAAGCTTCCATCAAGCCCAAAAAACCGAACCAGCAGTCCCTCTTGCCCGTTAAAGCCCACCGGAGCTCGAATAGCCGCTATCGTGTCGTCCGATCGTCCGTCGAGCCACCGCACGCTAGCCGCACGCCCGCGCATCTCTCACCATCATCCCTGCTTGGTCGTACTTCCAGTAGCTCGCCAAGCCAGCTTAGACCACCGTCAGAGCTTCCACCGCCGTCGTGAGCCACCGCCTGCCACCATGAAGCCCTGTCGAGCACCCTTGCAGCCTCTGCCGGTCCTTACTCGCCCAACCGACCACCATCCAGCCTTTCTCGGCCAAGAACATAAGCCAAAGTTAGTGGGTCTCTTAGCCACTATTTGGCCCGTTTTGGTGGCTTTCCCAACCCCGCTTGGCGGTCTCGCTTTGGAGTTTGTCGATCCTTTCCTCGTCCCCGTCGTTGTGGTCCAAGTGGATCGTTAATCAAGTGAGTTGAACTACTAATCCTTGCTTAATAAGTTAATGATATTTAAGGGTTGATTAGTTTAATTTAAGTATGGATTATGTGGATAGTTAGAATAGATTAGTCAATTAATTGATCGATATTGCATGTTAGGTGATTAGAGTAGTGTAATTAGAGTCTAGACAAACTCTAGTTTTTATCTAGAGTGGTTCAGAAATTTTCCGAGCCCATCTCGACTTTTAATTAGGCTTTTCCGACCTAAGGCACAACAAATCCCCTTGGAGGTTCAGTGGTAGACCCGGTAGACCCGGAATCTTGTAGATCCAGGAACTCCGGTGTATTGGGCTAAGGGTCAAATGAGAGTGAGGAGGTGGAGGAAGAGTGTGACAGTTTGATTTTCTACTTCTGTCTTCAATAGAATAAGTCGAGCTTTTCATCGACGTGCCTATAATGCTATTCTTTGAACCAATCATTCATGAGATAACTAGACTAGTTAGGAAAGTCATTAAAGGATTTTGGTGCAACAAACTTGAAAATTCGACCAAGAAGCGACTACTTGACCGTGTTAGTCTACAAAAGTCATTGCGGTACAGTCGAAAATCTATCAGAAATCGAAAATAGGTCAATTTGACTGAGGTATGTAATTAGGCATGGATGGTTTCCACTTAATTACAAAATTCTCGTCAATCGGCACTAAATTGAATTTTCTGTCATTTTGGTACCCTGTGCTTGTATATGTAATCTTGAGATTTTCACGATAATCGAGAGTTGCCAATGAGTCAAAGATGTACATTGTGGTTCAAAAGTAATTGACCATGGGTCAATTGCACCGAAAATTCCCAAAAATTACCCCATAATTTAGGTTGCGCTAAAACCAAGTCTGATTAAATTTAACTACGAAATTTATTTCGATTTCAGAAATTGAGAACTCTAAAGTGTCACAAATTTTAGGAATATTGTTACATCTTTTCAAGGTTCATTGACGACGGGAATTATTGGTGAAAAAAATTCAAATGCAGCAAATTAAAGGAATGGGAGAGATGGATTTTTGGCCTTTATTATGAAACCTTGGGAGGGAGGAATTATAAGGATATAAATGAGGATTTGTCCTTATTAACTAAGGTTGTGAAATGGTAAATGGAAAAAGAGAAAGCTTCTAGAAATCATGTAAATTCGGAGCTAGGTAAACCAAGGGGAATTTTATCACCATTTGAGTCTCATTTGGAGGGGATAAACTTGTTTGGATGTGGTGGGTCACTCGATAATGAAAAGAGCAAGTTTTCCATGGAAAAAGGACCCATGCCTTGTGGAATTTGGGGAAGTGGTCCCCCATAGTCTTTTTTTCCTCTTCTTTCTCACCCCCATCCGTGCGTTCCTTTTCCCCCTTGCAGCGTGCGACACTTCCTTTTTCCCTTTCCTTTCTTTTCCTTTTCTTTTTCCCTTTCCTTTCTCAACCGTAAAGCCCTTGTCTTCTTCCTCATCAAGCTGCAGTCTCTTGTTTCGGCTTCCTCTTGGCCAACTAGCTCAAAACAACAGCCAAAAAAAAAGAGGAGTTCCCTATTTTGGTGCCACCAAACCAGGTGCAACAACCGGTCACAACTTGAACTGTCCTTCATGTTCCACTTCTCTCTATCTTGGCACTTGTTTGCGGATCAAAACCCCTCACCTGCAAGCCAACTACTCACCAGGACAGGCGCCACACCAGCTTGTGCCGAAAATTCTGCAGCTCTCTTTCACTAGTGTTGTTGCAACGCCTCGCTCACCCCTCCTCCATTTCAGCTCATCCTTGTCACTAAGAGCCTGTCGCGACCCGATCTCGCCGCACTCGAATGTCCAAGGTGGGAAAGGTCGGGTTTAGGGGTACTTGATCTCAAGATCACGAGCTCTCCCAAGCTCGTACCCGGACAATGGGTTTATTTATGCGATCTAGTTATTTATAACAACCTAAAAATATACAAGAGTCGCCACTAGCCTCATTTTTGGGGGTCGGCTAGAAACCCAATCGAGGGTCGGGAGTATTCCCTCGATTCCTACGCAACCAGATATCTAGGTTCGGGGACTTGGGTTACGCTAATATGCTATTAGCGCCCTTTCGGTACCTAAGCAGTATGTTGTGTTTTTCCTAACATGTCCATGCATTTCTTTTTATATTTTCAGGGTCATCAATTCTATACTAAATGATCATGCGTGGTGGATTACTTTCATTCTATTCTATTCCTAAGAAATGAAAGAAAAACAATCAATGAAAATGAAATTGCAAGACATGAAGTAAACAATCAAGAAAAGCAGTTAAACCTAATCATGCAATTCTAAAAAATATAAAAAGAGAAAACAATTGGGAAAGAAAGGAAACCCACAACTCGTCGGGTTTTATACAATGCATGGACCTCGAGACATATGTCGGGAAAAACGAATAGTACATGACAATGGTCGGAATGGACATCGACCTCCACCATCTTCACGCCTTCTCCACCTTCGGGATTCTAAATCTAATCCTAGCCTAAGAAACCTATAACTAGGTGTGTACAAATGAAAGAAACAATCAAACACATCAAGCAATTTTCAAAATTTTCATGAAGACAAGTAATCTCAATTCAGCATGCAAGATATTCTAAAAGAAATCCTACAATGAAATCATAACAAAGAATCACAACAGAAATCATCAAACATCACACATAAGATCAAAACAAATGGGGTAAAACCCATGAATATTTGGCTCTAAGGAAAGCACAAAACATCAAGCACACCATGAAGAACAATTTTCATGAATGAAGCTTCCTAAAATGTATCAGGTTCAAGTTTTGTCAAATTCATGACCAAAAAGCAACAATCGCTAAAGCATGCAAATCAATCATAAGCAAATCAGAAAATGATGCATGGTAACCGACTTGTTAAGCCGCCTAATCAATGCATGAAAATTATGAAATTTGAACATGACGTAGGGCTAAATGTGAAGAACAAGTTTGATTAAAACAGTTAACCCTAAATCCATGTACAAAAGATCACACAAATTCATTAACATTGATGTGTGACTTGTCATTAGGGGCAAAAGGCAT
Organism: Eucalyptus microcorys; assembly: GCA_014182515.1. NCBI lineage: Eukaryota > Viridiplantae > Streptophyta > Magnoliopsida > Myrtales > Myrtaceae > Eucalyptus > Eucalyptus microcorys. Next base: position 31,082,436 of record CM024569.1, read on the forward strand.
GACAACTCCAGTTGTGACATATCGACTTGATGCATGGTTTTTACATAGTCAATGATCCTCAAATGAGACATGCCATACATCATTGCGAAGCTTATGATATGCTCTAAGTATGTCTAGAAGGCATCAAGCATCAAATCTGCTCTTAAAGAACTTGATTGAAGACATTTTCACGGCAACACAATCAGTTAAAATCACAGCAGGGATTGCACAAAACATGGATGATATTCATTGAAATGAAGACACAAGAAAAATTTATGAAAGTCCAAGTATATAGAAGGAAATGTCCTGATCATCTATCATGAGACATCAAAGTCCTACTTTGTTCACAAAAATCTATATGAAAACAGAAAAGAAACAGAGCAAAAATCCAACATTACAGATTGCAGCAACTCAAACGTGACTTTATGGAAGCCATTGACCTTGCTAACGATGATCACTTGATTCAAGCTATACCTTGTTAGAAAGCTTGTGAAATTTCCAATGACTCTCATGAAAGATTCAACTCCAGCAAAGCATGTTTACTAACTCAAATTTGAGCACACGCATCAGGTCTCAAACAGGACAGATTCTGGACTGAACTTTGGACATGTGAAAACCATATCAAATGAGATTCAATCAGGGAATTCTATAGCTCATTGGAAAGATATTCGAATCATCTTCGACTTTCATGAAGACTTCGAACACAGAAAATCACAACAATCAGCTCATATAAAGTCATTTGCACAGAAGGTCAGATCAGTAAAAAAAAAAAAAAACAGAATATCAGAGCAGAATCAACAGACTTTGTAGGTGTTTTTCAGCAACCAAACAACATCTATTAGGGGCATGCGACATATCAAATCGAAGCTTGAGAAGTCTATTTTTTATGTTTAGAAGGGCTCGAGGTCAAAAAACCTCATCTAGCACCTAGATTTCAAGCAAAAAACAATTCGGATCTAGTGTAGGATAGACAGACATAGATCGTAAAACCAGCAAGCAAATGCATCTCAAAACAAAACCTTTAGGCGAGTCAGTCAAGCCAGCATCAGAAAAGAGTAGTCATATCAAGACATGAAACTTGCAGCTATTATGAAGAAATCTACTCTTGAACCCAAATTGCACGATTTGATTAATACCAAAGAATCGAGACACTCCAAATCAGCAACATGAACTCTATAGAGTAGAGCATGGATGATTGATTTGAACTCTATAAGAGGAGTGAATGCGAGGTTACACAAAATATAAACCTTTACTCGCATTACAAGGATGTGAGATATCTTTACAACGTGACACTTCTCTTCCATTTAATGATGGAAACTCGTCAAGAACAAATCCTAATAATCTTGCAGATCCATTGGTAGATATAAAAATCTATCGATGCATGCTACGGTCAAGGATCTAAGCAACAAGAATGAGATTTACATGATCCACTTACTACTCTATATAAGTAGAGAGAAAAGTAATGCAGTAGATGCACAATTGAACTACATATAATATTCACAGACTTTATATGTGATCAGGAAGTATTGCCAAGATGAGCAACGATGACAGTTTTAAATCTATACACAGGTTCCATGATCTAAACAAGACACTCGGAAAAATTTGAGCATAGACAATCAGACGCATTCGTTCAAATGATCCGGTCCTTCGATATCAACGCATTCTAAAACTACTGTCGATGGAAGACTGGCGATAACAAAATTCTCTACTCCCGGGCACCAGAACAGAAAAGTCGCCATCATTTCAAACAAAAACATCAATCTCATCAGCATATGACATAGGAAGACGTATAGTTTACTTTTATCTAGAGAGATGAGCAATCAAAATTTGTCAGACATTACTTGTGTGCATTCATGTTAAACGAATCAGCATCTTCAATGCCATCAAAGTATAGCCAATATTCAGGACAAATACAAGCACTTCCAGCATATGCAGCGTCAATATGGAATCACATCCCATTAGCAACTATTGCTAGTGTAAACAAGGGATTAGCTGCCGTTGAAGAACAGTATGAACATATATAAATGGTTTTTAGTCTTTTGAAATGAGGGAAACATAATAGTTCTATTCAACAGAAGGTGAACATCGATCTGAACAAAACTCAAGTAAGCCACACTCGCAAATAACAACGACAATTTGCTTTCTCACGCTCTCATCATAATCCAGTAGTCAATCGCATAAAAAACCAATTATTTGAGAAGATTAAACTCTAGAAGGATTTCACAGCAGGAAGTTCTTGATATATTCAAGCACAAACATTCTTACCTCAATAGCTTTGTCAGCTATTCTCTTCAAGAATTCTGAAAAGATCGGCTCTGCTTTGCTTCGTCTGTTTTCCGATTGTTGAAGCTGTTCTTCGAGTAATGACCGATCCAAACACCTTCTCTGAACCCAGCGCGGATCCGAACCTCGCACCTCCAACTCCTCAACCGGCAGTTGCTCAAGCCAGCTAGATCGAGAGATTCTGATCCTCAGAGATAGAGTCGAGAGAAAATCCCCGGCGGTAGTTGATGAACAAGAAGGTGATCGGAAACCACTGCCGCCACCGCCACCGCCATCGATTGAGCTTCGGATTTCTATCCTCGAGGCTGAGCTTCGCGATTCGAGCTCCTTCACCGGTCGCTGCACCATCTTTTAGGGCTCGAAGAAATGCAGAGGAAGTGGTCGAGATTCCTGATGAGAGTTGGAGGGCAAAACGGCAGATCAAAGAAACGGTGGTCAGAGGCCTCGGATCCGACACCGATCGCGAGGACGTTGATTGCCGCAAGGAAGCGGCGATGGCCGGCTCCTTCCTCAGGCTTCTCTCGCCAAAGATGGTGGAGTCGATCGATGGATCCTTTTGGGTCTCTTTTTTTTTTCCTTCTTCGTGAGCTCTGAGCCGAGAAAGAGAGGAAGAGCCGTCCGTTTTTCCCCCCCACCGAGAGAGAGAGAGCGGGAGAGAGCGGGAGAAAACCGTTCTAGAGAGAGAATCCCCGCACCAAAAATTTTTTAGAGAGAGAGCGAATCCTGTCAAATGGCCTCCCTCCTCCAAAAAAATGAGCGAGCCTTTATATATATTTTTTCGCGTTTTTTTCTTTTTTTCTTTTTTTCTTTTTTCTTTTTGTTTCTTTTTCTTGTTTTCTTTACACATTTTGTTAATGTTTTCATTCTTCTTCTTTTTTTTTCATTCTCTTTTTTTTCATTCATTTTTTTGGCTCTTTATTTTTTTATATTTTTCTTGTAAAATGAATGTTTAAAACGTCAACAAAAATTTCGGGTGTCAACAGAGCCCAAAACCTCCGCCTGTGTTGCCGTTTAACTACTAGAACACAAGCGGATTCGAACCAACCCGCCACTAAGCGAGCCAACACCGCCGTGCCGCAACCACGCCCTTGCGGTTGCAACTCCTTCACTGCTCGACTTCCACCGGCAGAGGGCAAGCCCTCTCAGCCGTGAGTCGAGGGCTTCTCAGCCCTGTTCCAAGCTGACTAGAGCCACTCCGGCGTTCTTGGAGGTCGCGGTGTAGCTACTACCGCTCAGTCAGCAACGGTAGCTTTGGATTTCCTTGGTTAGGTGAGTTAATTTCCCTAAATTTTGATTAGAGGCTGACTACACTTGTTTAGGAGATTGGTTTGGTTAAAGATTAGTTTATGTTAGCTTAAATGGATGTTAGTGATGATTTATAATAGTTTGATTTGACTTAGAATGGGTTAATATTAGTCTAATGAGGGAGATTAGCATCATTGAGAATGGATTGTTCGAAAATAGGGACTGTTCTTTGGAACTGGTTCCTGGATGCTTGCCGTTTTTAAATTTTGTAGGTTGAGATTGGCTGCGACTTGGAAGCTGACGTCTTCTAGAGAAATGTTTAAGATATCTTAAGCTACAACATATATTTTTCTCAAGATTTTTAAGGATTCAGAAGCTGGAGATATCCACTCCGCCATTTTCAAACAGAACTTCAACTTTCGCTGGAACTGGTGACCTTTTAGGATTCTAGAGGTTTTTATCAACTCTTGTGATTGTTCTTAATGCTTTGCTTGCTAGAAATGGCATATTTGGTGATGTGATTGAATTATGCAACTGATTGATGAATTATCAAATTTGATAAATGCATAAATGATAAGAGAATCCATCACGAGCCTTTGAGGGTCGGACGATACTCCTTCGGGAATGCCCTAAGTCAATAGATGCCGGTTGAAGTGGAGGCTGGACCGATGCTCCTAATTGGAATGCCATCTAGATGTAGACGTTGCCGTGCTCGATGGTGCGAAACGATGCCTAGTTATGCCTGAAGACCGCTATTTGTTACGTTGGCTGGGGCCAGTGAATTGAAATCAGTTGAGACACCTGAACGATTAAAAGTAAGGGACCTAATTAGGAGACGAATTTTATGGTACGGTATGGGACGTATCATAATAATTTAGTCTGATAATTGGGGGCCATGTGATTGTGATGTGATGTGATGTACGCCATGCATATACACTTGTTGAAATGTCCCTATGATATGTGCTCAATATAGTATGTACAAATTGATTGACACTGACATGTAGGGAAATGCTGATGTTCAGAGAGTTATGGGAAATAGGTTTAGGATGCATGTGGGTATACTTTTCTCCTAATCGAGATTTAGGGGATAGACTCGCTGAGACATTGTCTCACCCCGTTGTGGGCCAAATTTTTCAGGTTCCTAAATGGAGGATTTTCCAAAGAAGTGCAAGGGTTCGCAAGAAGTGAAAGCTAGGTCTTTGTTTAGTCTTTGTCAGAAGTCAATGGGTCTTCCATCTAGTTTGGACACGGGGTGACAGTTCACCCTTTTGTTATTAGGAACTCTGACAGGATCTCCAAGGACCCTGTTCCCATGGACAAGAAGCTTGGAGCGTAGATAGCCTAGAAGCTCTTCTTTTTTAAACAGATCCATGTCATGTTAGACTTTTATGTATGTAAACACTCTTGTAAAAATATGGGTGTTTAGTGTAAATACAATCCTATGTTTGCTATCCCATCTCTGTGTTGTCTGGAGGTTATTATTACGTTTATGCTTGTGCAATAAAATCAATGGGTCGGCAACAATTCTTGAGAGGTTGCAAATTTTTATCAACCATTGAAAGATGTGCATGCACTCGAGGGTCGGGTCGTGACATCCTCATTAAGTGGTATCAGAGCAAGTTAGTGTTTGGAGTGATAAGGTGTGATGAGTCATGGGATACTTAGTAGGCAAGGCTTTTAATATGCTGATGCATGTGAATGATAGTTGATTGATAGCTTGTTTATGAAATCACTCAAATTCTAACTTGATGTCGGAATTGGAAGCAGGTGTCCATAAAGAATTTGCACCATGAGTGAGCAAGATTAGAGAACACCCAGGAAAAGGGCGATTGGACTCTTTACTCGGGCTAAGATGCCGACCAGAGTCGATGCTCGAGGTAATAGGGGTAAAGCACCGGCTCAAGCTAGTGCTAGTGGTGCAGCATCGTAGCCGGTTCCGCCGGTTGGTGCTGGGGTAGCAACACCTGGTGATCCAGGAACTATTGGGATCATGCAGGTGCTAGAGGCGATGAGAGATCTGATGGGACAACAGGTCTAGAACCAAGCAGCCGCCATTATTGCCGCCGCTATTGCTGCTGCCAATGCCGCTGTTGTTGGCGCACTTGCTGCCCCACCTACTAAAGTTCCACCAGGGAACGTGGTTGTGGAGAGACCTATACACAAGCTGGTGGAACAATTTTTGAAGTTGAGTCCGCCAAGATTCACCGGTACCGGGGATCTAGAGATTGCCTCTCGTTGGGTTCAGGATTTAGAGAAGGCATTTGCACTTTTGAGGTGCAATGAAGAAGAGAAAGTAACCATAGCAATCTATTAGCTGCAGGGCAACGCCAACACCTGGTGGAGAGCCGTCCGAGAAACCGTGTTTCCAAGAGAAGTAGTTCCGTTGTGGGACGCCTTCCTCAGGGCATTCAATGAGCAATATTTCTCGAAGAATGCCAGAGAGCATAAAATGAAAGAATTCCAATGTCTCTGCCAGGGATCAATGACTGTTGACCAATGAGGTCAAGTTTGTGGAACTTTCTCAATATGCTCCAAGATTGGTAGAGGATCTTGAGGAAAAGGCTCAAAGGTTCAAGAATGGCCTCCGATTATAGCTGAAGCAACCACCGGTGCCTTTTGACTTGAACGACTATCGAGAAGTTTATCATCGAGCTCAACTGATAGAAAGAGATCTGAATGAGCAAGCTGCTACATCAAGATCGAGGTTCAGTTCGAGCAGGAATGATAACAGATTTGGGAAGAAACTTATGACCGGAGGAAGATATCTTATTCTACCTAATAGGAAAGGTGGGGTGGGTAAGTCAGCACCAAGCAATAATGGAGTCTGCCGCTTCTGTGGGAAACGACATGGATCTGCACCGTGCCATGCTAGGATAGGAGCCTGTTATGGATATGGCCAACAAGGCCACCGGTCAAAGATTGTCCTAGGTGACCAATGGGACAATAGTTACCGCATCCACCATCGATGGGTCAGAAAATGGGGTATGCACCCCCGAATGCACCATAGGGTGAACCAGTTAGGCCTATAGCACGAGGAAGGACATACGCCATCACCAAAGGTCAGGCAAAGGATGCATCGAATGTGATCACATGTACTATTTCCCTGAATGGTCATCTAGCATATGCTTTATTTGACCTTGGAGCAACTCATTCATTTATAGATGAACAATTTATTAAGTTAATAGGATTGAGTTCTAAATTGTTGGAATCAGCCATTAGTATATCAACGCCATTAAAAGATAGAGTATTGTCTATGATGGGCTGTCCTAATTGCAAGTTGGTAATTGGTGAGCAAGAGGGAAGAATAGACTTGATAGTTCTAGCCATGTATGATTTTGATGTAATAATTGGCATGAACTAGCTCACCAAGCAACGCACTAAGATGGACTGCTATCGTAAAGTGATTCAGTTCAACCCGCTAGAGAGTGAAAGTTTCAAGTTTAGTGGAAGTCGGGGAGGACCTTCGATTACCATATTCTCATCACTTAAGGCCACCCGGTTGTTAGACGAGGGTTGTCAGAGTTACTTGGCGACTGTCATGGACACGACAGTTGAAGAGTTGAAGATTGAAGATATTGCAGTGGTACAAGAATTTCCAAATGTGTTTCCAAAAGAATTGCCAAGTCTACCGTCAGAAAGGGAGATCAAATTTGTAATTGAATTAGCCCCCGAGACGAAACCAATCTCTAATGCTCCTTATCGGATGACATTGTCGGAGTTGAAAGAACTGAAGGTACATATACAAGAATTATTGGATAAGGGATTCATACGTCCCAGTACATCACCTTAGGGAGCACCATTTCTGTTTGTGAAAAAGAAAGATGGTTCGTTGCGCTTGTACATCGACTATCGTCAACTCAATCAGGTGACGATCAAGAACAAGTATCCACTGCCAAGAATCAACGACTTGTTTGATCAGTTACAAGGAGCGTCGATATTTTCAAAGATCGACATGAGGACGGGATATCATCAGCTGAGAATCAGAAGAGAGGACATACCAAAGTCAGCGTTTTGTACTCAATACGGTCATTATGAATTCACGGTTATGCCGTTTGGATTAATGAACATCCCAGCTGTTTTAATGGATCTGATGAACCAAGTATTCAAGGAATACCTAGATCAGTTCGTAATTGTGTTTATTGACGATATCCTAGTGTACTCTAGAAGCCTAGAGGAGCACAAAGGACATTTAAGACTGGTACTGCAAATGTTAAGGACTCACGAGTTGTATGCCAAGTTTAGCAAGTGCGAATTCTGGTTGACTTGTATTGCTTTCCTAGGACATGTGATTTCAGGTGAAGGAATTTATGTGGACCCAAGCAAAATTGAAGTAGTGATTAACTGGCCGAGGCTAACGTTAGTGATAGAGATCAGAAGTTTCTAGGGTTTAGCAAGATACTAAAGACGGTTTGTGGAAGGATTTTCAGCATTAGCTTCACCGTTGACCCGCCTACTGAAGAAGGAAGAGAAGTTCGTATGGATAGACAAGTGCGAAGATAGTTTCTAGGAACTCAAGCAAAAGCCGATTATTGCACTAGTGCTGACCATACCATCGGGTCCTGGAGGATACGAGATCTATAGTGATGCGTCATTTCAGAGGATTGGGTTGTGTGTTGATGCAACACGGCAGGGTGGTTGCATACGTGTCCCATCAGTTGAGACCTCACAAATTGAACTATTCCGACGCATCACTTAGAACTCGTAGCAATTATCTTTGCTCTGAAGATTTGGAAACATTATTTGTGCGGAGAAAGATTTCAGATCTTTATAGACCATCAAAGTCTCAAATATCTATTCTCTCAGAAGGAGTTGAACATGAGACAAAGTCACTGGATGGAACTCCTAAAGGATTATGATTGTGATATTTTGTATCATCTTGGAAAAACAAATAAAGTTGCAAATGCGTTGAGTCGGAAGTCTTCAGTGGCACATATGGTGTTCAAAGAATGGACTTTGATCAAGAAGATTAGAGATTCAGATTTCAAGTTTGAGGTTAGTCCACCTTTCAAATCTTATAGCCACCCTCAGAATTGAATGAGAACTACAAATGAGAATCAAGACACTTCAATGGACCGACCCAGAGATCCAGAAAGTTGTACAAGAGGAGGTAGGAAAGAGAAAACCAGACTTCCACATTTTAGAAGACGGAACGTTAAGATTTAGAGAACGATTATGTGTACCCGATGATGCAGGACTTAAAGAGGAAATCCTATCAGAAGCACATCGTAGTAGTTATAGCATACATCCTGGTAGTACGAAGATGTATCAGAATTTGCGTCAACACTATTAGTGGTCAAGTATGAAAGCGGACATAGCTAAACATATCGCCAAGTGTTTGACGTGTTAGCAAGTAAAGGCTCAGCACTATAAACCGGGAGGACTTTTACAACCTCTCAAGATTCCCGAGTGGAAGTGGGAGCACAACACAATGGATTTTGTGACAGGCTTACCAAGAAGTTAGAGGGGTAATGATTCCATTTGGGTAGTGGTCGACAAATTGAAGAACTCGGCCCACTTCATCGCAGTACGGAAAGACCTTGATTTAGATAGGCATGCAGAGCTGTATGTCCGTCAAATTGTTCATCTGCGTGAAGTGCTAGTGACGATCACGTCAGACCAAGACCCGAAGATTTACAATTGCATTTTGGAAAAGCTTACAGACTGCCTTAGGAACAAAGCTATAGTACAGTACGACTTATCACCCTCAGATGGATGGCCAATTTGAAAGGACCATTCAAATCCTCGAAGACATGCTACGAGCATGTGTGCTGGATTTCAAAGGAAGCTGGGAAGAATAACTTCATCTCGTCAAATTTGCCTACAACAATAGCTACCAACAGAGCATTCAGATGGCTCATTTTGAAGCATTGTATGGCCGGGCGTGTAGAACGCCGATGTGTTGGGATGAAGTTGGGGAACGAAAGATCACAAGCCCAGAGTTAGTCCAACAGTCCATGGATGCCATTACAGTTATCAGAAACAAATTAAAGACTACTCAGAGTCGTCAGAAAAGCTACGCCAACAAGTGATGAAAACCACTGGAATTCCAAGTTGGTTAGCACGTCTTTCTAAAGGTGTCACCAATGAGGGGTACTTCACGCTTCAGCAAGAAAGGAAAATTAAGTCTAAGGTATGTAGATCCCTTTGAAATTCTGGAAAGAATAGGGACTTTGGCATATCGCCTTGCGTTGCCACCGAGACTTACTCAAGTTCATAATGTCTTCCACGTATCGATGCTGAGGAAGTACGAACCTGACCCAACCAATGTACTAAATTTTGAAGAATTGAGTGTCATACGAGGAGAGACCAATTCAAATTGTGGATCGAAAAGAGCAGGTCCTATGTACTAAGACGATTCCATTGGTCAAAGTGGTTTGACAACACCACGGCACAGAAGGAACAACTTGGGAAAGTGAGGACACAATGAAACAACAATACCCTTACATTTTCAATTTGAGAGATGTAACGATTTAAATTTCGAGGACGAAATTTTTATAAGAGGGGAAGAGTTGTGATAGTCTGATTTTCTACTTCTGTCTTCAATAGAATAAATCAGGCTTTTCATCAACGTGCCTATAGTGCTATTCTATGAGCCGATCACTCATGAGATAACTAGACTAATTAGGGAAGTCATTAGAGGATTTTGGTGCAACAGACTTGAGAATTCGACCAGGAAGCGACTGCTTGACCGTGTTAATCTACAAAGGTCATTGTAGCACTGTCGAAAATCTATCAGAGATCGGAAATAAGTCGATTCGACTGAGGTATGTAATTAGGCATAGGTGGTTCCACTTAATTACAAAATTCTCGTCAATTGGCACTAAACCGATTTTTCTGTCGTTTTGGTACTCTGTGCTCGTATATGAAACCTTAAGATTTTCACGACAATCGAGAGTCGCCAATGAGTTAAAGATGTACATTGTGGTTCAAAAGTAATCGACCATGGGTCCATTACACCGAAAATTCTCAAAAATTACCCCATAGTTTAGGTCACGCTAAAACCACGTCTGACCGAATTTAACTGTAAATTATTCTGATTTTAGAAATTGAGAACTCTAAAGTGTTACAATTAATTTTAGGAATATTGTTACATCTTTCCAAGGTTCATTGACGACGGGAATTGTTGGTGCAAAAAATTTAAATGTAGCAAATTAAAGGAATGAAAGAGAGGACATATTTTAAAGGGATTTTTGGCCTTTATTATGGAACCTTGAGAGGGAGGAATTATAAGGATATAAATGAGGATTTGTCCTTATTAACTAAGGTTGTGAAATGATAAATGGAAAAAGAGAAAACTTCTAGAAATCATGTAAATTCGGAGTTAGGTAAACCAAGGGGAATTTCATCACCATTTGAGTCTCATTTGGAGGGGATAAGCTTGTTTGAATGTGGTGGGTCACTTGATAATGAAATGAGCAAGTTTTCCATGGAAAAAGGACCCATGCCTCGTGGAATTTGGGGAAATGGTCCCCCATAGTCTTTTTTTCCTCTTCTTTTTTCACCCCCATCCGTGCGTTCCTTTCCCCCCTTGTAGCGTGCAACACTTCCTTCTCCCTTTCCTTTCTTTTCTTTTTCTTTTTCCCTTTCCTTTCTCAGCTGTAAAGCCATTGTCTTCTTCCTCTTCAAGCTGCAGTCCCCTGTTTCGGCTTCCTCTTGGCCAACCAACTCAAAACAACAGCCAAAAAAATAGAGGAGTTCCCTATTTCGGTGTCGCCAAACCAGGTGCAACAACCGGTCACAACTTGAATTGTCCTTCATGTTACACTTCTCTCTGTCTTGGCACTTGTTTGCATATCAAACCCCCTCACCAGCAAGCTGGTAGCTCACCAGGATAGGCGCCACACCAGCTTCCTTGTGTTGAAAATTATGCAACTCCCTTCACTGGTGTTGTCGCAACACATCTCACTCACCCCTCCTCCATTTTAGCTCATTCTTGTCATCGAAGAGCCCAAAACCTCCGCCTGTGTTGCCGTTTAGCTACCGAAACACAAGTGGATTCGAACCAACCCGCCAGCAAACGAGCCAACGCCGTTGTGTTGTAGCCGCACCCTTGCGGTTGCAACTCCTTCACTGCTTGGCTTCCACCAGCAAAGGACAAGCCCTCTAAGTCGTGAGTCGAGGGCTTCTCAGCCCTATTCCAAGCTGACCGAAGCCACTCTGGCGTCCTTGGAGGTCGCGGTGTAGCTGCTACCGCTCAGTCAGCAACGGTAGCTTTGGATTTTCTTGGTTAGGTGAGTTTATTTCCCTAAATTTTGATTAGGGGCTGACTACACTTGTTTAGGAGATTGGTTTGGTTAAATATTAGTTTAGGTTAGCTTAAATGGAGGTTAGTGATGATTTATAATAGTTAGATTTGTTTTAGAATGGGTTAATATTAGTCTAATGAGGGAGATTAGCATCATTGAGAATGGGTTGTTCGAAAACAGGGCTGTTCTTCGGAACTGGTTCCTAGATGCTTGCCGTTTGTAAATTTTTAGGTTGAGATTGGCTGTGAATTGGGAGCTGATGTCTTCTAAAGAAACGTTTTAGACATCTTAAGCTACAACATATATTTTTCTCAAGATTTTTAGGGACTCAGAAGTGGGAGATATCCACTCCGCCATTTTCAAACAGAACTTCAATTTTTGCTAGAACTGGTGACCTTTTAGGATTCTAGGGGTTTTTATCAACTCTTGGAGTTCAAATTTTAAAATGGTTTCTTCACAAAAGTAGTTTTTCACCTCTTCTAGTTTAACATACTCAATTTTTTGATCAAATGGACATGTTTTAGACCTCGAACCAAACTGATTTCAGAAAACTAACTCTCTGGAAACGGACCCAGTTCTGGTGCTGGATTAAACAATTTACTGGGCCGAATCTAGAAGGATCTGGGTTTAGATGTCTTCATGAAAAATGATCTTTTATGTGTCCTTTAAAACATGTTCAAATTTGAGAATTTTTCAAATTCAATTGGTTAGATTTCTGGAGTTAAAATCGAAGACGTGCAAGTGAACCGTTTTTGCTGGCTAGGGTCGGTAATAGTTTGTGATTGTTCTTTATACTTGCTAGAAATGGCATATTTGGTGATGTGATTGAATTATGCAACTGATTGATGAATTATCAAATTTGACAAATGCATAAATGATATGAGAATCCATCACGAGCCTTTGGAGCCGGACGATACTCTTTCGGGAATGCCCCAAGTCAACGGATGCCGGTCGTAGTGGATGCTGGACCAATGCTCCTAATCGGAATGTCATCTAGATGTTGACATTGCCATGCTCGATGGTACGAGACGATGCTCGGTTATGCTGGAAGACCGTTATTTGTTACATTAGCTGGGGCCAGTGAATTGAAATCAGTTGAGATGCATGAACCATTGAAAGTGAGGGACCTAATTAGGAGACAAATTTTATGGTGCAGTATGGGACGTATCATAATAATTTAGTCTGATAATTGGGGGCCCGTGTGATTGTGATGTGATGTACGCCATGCATATACACTTGTTGAAATGTCGCTATGATATGTGATCTTAATATAGTATGTACAAATTGATTGACACTGTCATGCAGGGAAATGTTGTTGTTCAAAGAATTATGGGAAATAAGGTTAGGATGCATGTGGGTGTACTTTTCTCCTAATCGAGATTTAGGGGATGGACTCGCTGAGACGTTGTCTCACCCCATTGTGGGCTAAATTTTTCAGGTTCCTAAATGGAGGATTTTCCAGAGAAGTGTAGGGGTTCGCAAGAAGTGAAAGCTAAGTCTTTGTTTAGTCTCTGTCAGAAAGTCGATAGGTCTTCCATCTAGTTTGGACACGGGGTGACAATTCATCCTTTTGTTATCAGGAAGTCTGATAGGATCGCTAGGGACCCTGTTCCCATGGACGAGGAGCTCGGAGCGTAGATAGCTTAGAAGCTCTTCTTTTTGAAACAGATCCATGTCATGTTAAACTTTTATGTATGTAAACACTCTTGTAAAAATATGGGTGTTTAGTGTAAATACAATCCTATGTTTGCTATCACATCTTCATGTTATCTGGAGGTTATTATTATGTTTTTGCTTATGCAATAAATTCAAAAGGTCGGCAATAATTCCTGGGAGGTTGCAAATTTTTATTGACCATTGCGGTATATGCATGCACTCGAGGGTCAGGTCATGACAAAGAGGACTTGTAGTTTTATGAAACCCCTCTTGTTTTGCAGACCTCGTTTGTATATATATTGAATAGTTGTATAAGACTTGGTTGATATGTATATATAAGTGTGTTGTTGGTTTTCAAAATTATGACCCTACTTTCCTATCCCATCTTGTTGTTGTCTGGGGATTAATTATTCGCTTCCGCATGTGCATTAAAATGAATGGGTCGGCGATGCGTCCTGAGACATTGCTATTTAATTGACCGCAAGGGATGGACACGCGCTTGGAGGATCGGGGCGTGACATCAACTGCCGTCCATTGTTTTCAATTGATTGAAAACAATTATCAATAAAAGCAATTAACACATCTTACACATCAAACATCTAAATGTGGTCATCAAAATACATATGGCATGTCATTATTGGTTGACAATTCCACGTAACGGCATATGCATATACACGTCATGCCACATGGTGCAACTACGTCTATTCATACCATCTTTACAGGGATGTATTAGATAAGATTATAGATTTTACTGACTAAAAGATGTATAACTCTCTTGTCCTAAATCATGCGTAAATGCTGGTGATATATAGTCAAAATTAGTTGGAAAGACTACATTGGCAAATTGTCAAAATGTTAGGATTTTATTTATTGCCATACAAGGTTTAGGACTTTCTAGATAATTTTTCCTAGATAAATAAATAAGAACACCGCTCAATATGTATAACTCTTATTCAATAATTGTTAGAAACATCATATATCAATCACATTTATGCTAAAAGATATTTCAATTGGTGATGTTAACTTTTGATGACCATTTAAATTACATTCCAATTAATATTATTCAAGTTTATGTTAAATTATTCTTTTAGGAATATTAATATTAAGGGTCACGCTTTTTTTACTCTTCCTTTGACTTAGAGATCTCCTTTCTTTTGTGTTTTGATTTGGTCAATTTTTTTTCTTTTTTTTTTCTTGTGGATCCCACTTCCCTTCTTATTTTTTTCCATGCCTTTGAGTTTCTCCTCTTGCAAATTGTTTCTTTGTTTTCTCTCTTGCATGCTAATCTCTTCTTTTCATGCCTCCCACTCCTCCTCCTTCTCCTTCTCATTCTCCTTCTTCTACAGACCCAATCGTCCTTTGTCTTCTATCTATGATGCCAACCCCGTCGTCCTCCATAGTTTTGCTGATGAGCCCTTTTGTTAGTTGTATGCCCTAAAGTAACCATGTCATAGTTATATGTTAAGGATTATTTAATGGAAAATAAGTTTTTTCATTCATTGTCCAATTTATATGAATGAAGTCCATAAGATCAGCTACAACCGAGCCTACTCTTAAGGTGTTAAGAAAATGTGTGACAGGTTACAGTTATGCTTAATCTTTAAACAATTAATCAATGGATCATTGAGAGGATATTGATGATCCTGTTGAGACTGGTGTGGTCTCAAGCTTCACTATTTAGTATTGGATACTTGAAGGGATGAAAGAGTCACAAGTCATTGGGTATTGTATAATCCGAGTTAGAACACAGGTTCTTGTCTTGACATATATAGAACGATTGGTGACATGGAAGCTTTTAGCGGGGTCAATGTTTGATTGTTCATGCTTTGATTAGGTGTAAGATCCTTAGACCTGAGGCATGATGTTGACTTGTATGTTGGATGGTCATGGTTCACAAATGCGTATGACACTTCGTTGAACCGTCTCTATACTTGATGATTATAGTTTGTTCACATATGAAAGTACATGCATTCGCAATATGGAATCTATCTTCTTGTTATATATAGATATACAAGATTGATGTCATATGCAATCTAATCATGACATTGTATTGAAATCCTCGGCCGGGGTTATAATCGAGAATGAATGGTTCATTTCTCAAATAAATACATGTCAATTAGATTTGGACATATGATCAAACTGGTGGCTTGACCAATAGTTCCATGACCTTTGTTTGATCAAGACACAGTGAGACAAAATGATCGAATTACACGGTTGCCAAAGCTGACAAGTTCATTATGTTCTGAAAACATTTCACGTAGCTATAATATATTGCTAGATGTCACTCATAGTGTGTAGGAATAGGAGATTGATCTGGACAATCAATTCTCTTGGTTGTGCTAATGTGTTAGTACAAGTCCTACTATCAACTTAGTGATGAACCTAAGGATGTCACACACCATAACCAATTAAAATGACGTTTGAACGAGAGAAAGAATATTGCAAATGTGTTTGCAATTGAGCCAATCAAATCGAGTCAGGCTAGAAATTAAAGTTCTGATGAAGGGGCTTCAAAGTTTAGAAAGTCTAAAGTGGGTTTTAGACTCTATGGCCGAATCAAATATCTGAAGTGTGTTCAAATTCAGTGACCGAATTAATAATCTAAACTGAGTTCAAAGTTAATCGCATCATTAATGATCTAAAGTGAGTTCATAATCAATAGCCAAATCACTAATCTAAAACAGTTTCAGACTTAATGGCTAGATTAAAAATCTGAAACGTTTTTTAGATGTAACGGTCATATTAAGTTCTAAAACGATTTTAAACTTATTAGTCACATTAATGATCTGAAACAGTTTCAAAATAAATGGATAGTTTAATAATCTGAAACGATTCAAATTTAATGACAAATTAATGCTCTGAAACAGTTTTAGAAGTAATGGTCAAATTAAATATTTGTAATATTTACAAAGTTAATACCCAAAATAAAGACTTATAATAGTTACAAATAAATATTTGAAATAATGCTCTGTAACAATTACAGAGTTAATGCCCAAATTAGTGTCTATAATGGTATTAGAACTTATGTCCGTCTGGAGTTACGGCCTTATTAATTCTAAAACGATTTAGAGTTAATGCGCCGATTTAAATGTGATTTGCACTAGCTATAAAAGGTAATACAGAGAGCAGATCAATGGATGATGGATGATTGACAATCAACAATCGATAATTGAGAGTGCTAATACTGATCAACAAAATCACTCACACGAGAGTAATTGTTAGCACAATTGTAGTTGTGAGATCTCTCAATTTCTCTCTTCTGTTCAATGTGAAAATTGGTGGCATGTTTGAACTAGAAGCCCGATACTTGTGGGGCTGGATTTGAAGAATGTCAGAGCTTGTGAAAGATCAGATGTTCTGCATCTGAAGAATATCAAAACTAGTATTATTGGAAGACGTCAGACGTTCGTGGTCAAGAATCCAAGAACATTAGAACTAGTGTTGCCAGAAGGTGTTAGACATTCACGATCAGAGTTTTAAAGAACGTTAGAACTACTGCTGTGAATACATCAGACCTTCATATTCAGAACCCGAAGAAACTTTTGAACCAAATTTTGGAGCACGGTACAAGGTTAATATTATTAGCCCATTTAGCTCTTCTATGTGTTTATGTTAAAATGCATGTAAATGCTATGGAAACACGTGTATAAGTGTTTTTACTTCTGCTACAATCAGACTTTTGGTCTTAATTTACTTATGTACGTATGCTTTTTTATCGAAACAAACACCAACACCTTTTTCTTTGCCACAAGCAGGCAGTGAAATAATTGACCCCATTGTTGTCGATTCCAATACAGCAGACCACATTATTATTGAAGCAAAAGACGTGCACTATGGCAGGAACAGTTAGCTCTACCTCATGACTATAGCCTAATTTTAGGTACAAGAGGCATCCTTCAACCTCCGCTCTAGCTTTAAACCAAACACCCACAATCTTGAGAAAGCGAAAGAATTTGGTCTCCATTATTGTCAGAGAAAATAGGTTACATCAACACCCCTTGAGATCACAACTAAATTAAGCATATCCTACATCATTATTTCCTACAAGTTAATTAAAGAGAAGATGTGACAGCATCCCAAAACTAATGAGGAAGGACTTATGGAAACCATAGTAAGAAACTAAATTCAGAGGGATTAAAAGTCTATAAAACCGAAGTATGCTATAGAGTACAAAGCAACTGCACAATTAATTAATTTTTTTACACTGTTTTGAAGCACACTATGCTCTAAATGCAGAATTGAAACACAAGATCAAAACATTTCCATGACCAAAAACTCAAATTCACTTTTAAGAAAAGATATCAAGAAGCACTCTATAGCGACTAAAGTGAGCATGATTTGAGGCCAAGAAAACTAGAAAGGAAAATAGAAAAACTTTCACAATAACCTAACACTGATAGCGAATGAGAAGGGTGCAAATTATTAAAGCAAGCAATTTTTTTGGGGATTGCAAATGCATGAGATTTGTGGAAGGAGTGGGAGGCCTAGAAAGAAGAAAATGGCATGTAAGAGAGAAAAGAGAGAGACAATTTGCAAGTAGATAATTGAGACGTCAAAGGTGTGAAAGGAAAGAAAGAAAAAGGAAAGGGGATACACAAGGAAAAATAGAGCAAAAAAAAAATAAGAAGAGTTTTTTTATTGGTCCTAGAATTAATTAGGTTAGACAATTAAGTTTTTATTATCTAATTAATACCGGAGGGTCTGTTCTAATTAATGTATAAGGAAGTGGGAGAGTATGGAGCTTCGTGATTAAGTTGGCTCAACCACAAAACTCCATTCTACCCGACTTTTTTATCATCATCATCATCACTAGCTTTCAAACCCGTGGTACTTTTCCATACAACAAATATAAACATAAGGAATCACATCTGGAATCTCCACAATCAATACATTATATTTACTATGGATGTATCTGTCTTTAGCTCACTTCACTTCACTTCAACTTAATAGAATTGGATTCTCATTTTGGTGGAGAAAAGATGGAAAACATACGCATATTTACCTTGCTAAGTCGCCCAATTAGATAGATCAATATCCATTATTGTCTCCCATTATGTTGTAGTACCTAACAGAAAGTAGTAAAGTACTACCTATGGAGGAGTAATGAAAGAGTTTAACTAATATATTTGTAGATCGAAAAAGCCAAAGATCGTGAGGTTCACAAAACTGGTTGAAGAATGAATTGAACTTCGATCCTTTTCATTAGCTCCACAAACATGTAAAATACATATGTGCACATATGATCAATTAACATTGAAGTCACAGAAAAATGCAGTTGCCGTGCAATAATACGAGATGAAATACGTTTACTAACACTTAACTGTATCAAGAGACTCACTTATATTCAGGTTTCAGCTACCATTTTGACTTTCTTTCTTCTTGACCGAACGGAAGCACGAAACTGTTGACTCTAATGATCGCAACGGTGACATTTAATGCTGGCATGGCTGCGTTACCTTATGAACAGAAGTAAGAAGTACTAATACATTCTTTTCTTCTATCAGAGCGTATGCATATAAGAACCTTGATATAATATAAGCTGTGTGAAAATGTAATGAAGCCTTGTCTATTATGTATTTGTTTTACACTACTGAAAAGGATAAACCCAAGGCTTCCCCATGTTAAATTTTAGAATAATAATGCATTTGGAAGATTTCTATACGACTAAAGTCAGAAAACCAAGAACCCTAGACTCACATGTGAAAAATGACTAATCAGTTTGGTTGACACCCTTTAATGGATGGTGAAATCTCAAAGTGAATGTATAGCGAGCCAAAGAAAATGTATGAGCCGGAATGTATATTATAATCTTAACCGAGTTGCAGAATAAAAGGAGAAAAAAATTTCTTTTAATTTTTAAATATTTTTATTTTATTTTTCTATTTTCTTTCTTTTTTTTTTTTTTTTTTTTTTTTTTTTTTTTTTTTTCTTTTTCTTTTTCCTTTTTCTTTTGGCCGGTCGCCGGCCTCGGCCATGGTCGGCGACCGGCCGACGAGGGCCGTGGCCTCGAATGCCGGAGAAATTCTATATGGTGTACTGATGCCTGAGACTTCATGAGTAGGAGGATTAGATGTTCTTCAAGTAACTGAAGTATATTCGCACGAGAAAACAAAAGGACATCTCTCAAGTACAAGAGTTTATGCATCTCCACAAAACATCAGCAATAATAATTGTTTTAAATTCTAATTATGGATCATCGTAAGTGCAGACCACCTACCAGGCTTTGCGCAAACGGTCCAAGTCCCATTCCCGTAGTAACTTTTCTATCCCGATAGCTCGAATTGCTCTCTGTAAAAACCTACTTCTGGGCTTCAAAAGTTGTGCATGTGTGTGCACGTGCGTGAGAGAGAGAGAGAACCAATTTATTTATCTATTTTGGTATTCATAATTAGTTTTCTTCTTTTAACTAATTTTGGATTCAAGTTTAACACTAGATCCAATTGACTATGAAACCACAATCAACAATATTCTGAACAGTACATACAAGAAAGTGGAAGAAGAGATAGAACTCCATCTGCTACTTTTTGGATTTGGCCTCAAAAGATGTTTCATCATTATGCATAAGGTATATACAGGGCACAAGTGCAAAATACATGTAAGCTCTCTCATTTTTGGGGCATGAACTCAAAGAAAGCTTCAGCACCTACATTATAACATTCATATGCTTGTGCTAACCAACCAATATGCTAAATGGTGCCCGTGTTCCATTCTGCCAGAGATATTGTTTTATCAGGCATCACAAACTGATCAACCTAATACAATGGTCCTATCCATTAAAAAAAAAAAAAATGTACACAGAAATAAGAAGAGCCACAGAAACTGCACAATAGAGGCATCTATATAGTGATATACAAACATTTGTGTACAAAGAAGCATATAACGATCTACAACCATGCCCTCAAATCTCGGTGCAGTTTTAATCATTACATCCTTCTTCATTCTATATATATTTTGTGGATCACTCCACCACTAGTTATTGCTTAAAATTCAAGCTATACAACATAATAGTCAAATGGTTATTTCGCCAACCTGAAATGCGTCAGAGCTGAAGTACCATCTAGTCCTTTTGAGTCATAGTATGTGACGAACTCACGAAGAGAGATTTCCTGATACAAAGCTGGCCCGTCTTCTGATAATATTTCCTTTATTGGGCCATACATTCTTGTCGTTGGATATAGATGAAGGGTGAAAAAGCAAGCCATGGATAATCTAGGGCCAACATGGCTTGCCAACACCCGATGCCAGACACTTTTGAATATATCATTTGATATAAGCTGCAAAAAAGTAAAAGAGTACAGTGAATATCCTCACTTGTTAGGTGCTAGCATTATAAGTAAAACTGGGCCACAATAGACATTGATATTGCTGATTCCTGAGACCTCCAGAATCTAGCTAAGGTTTACAAATTTAGGCCATGCAAACCTACCACTGACACTGTTTGTCTAATTACATTCCTTTAACCAGTAGTTCTGAAGGTACTTTAGACTATGCTATACCGCACGTGAAAGATATGACTACTATCATACTGTGGGTCCAAGGGAGATTGTTTGAATGATCAACGATAAGTAGTGGAAGTTTGCCACAAAACTCGGTGATAAGGAAGATTCTATAAGTGATGAGATAAGGAAGGTTTATAAAAAGTGTCAGCACATCTAGCAATTTGATTCAACTAAGCAGATTGACAAAGTTAAGGTTTACGCACAAAATTGGTTGCCAAGAATTCAGAACTACTGAGAAGTGAGAACAACAATTATGAGTTGAGCTCTGAAATCAACTTATCTGTCAAATTTTGTAGAAAAATTTAAACCTACTAGGAACAAGATCAAAAGCTTGCCTGAAGGAGATCACCAATGTTGACAACTAAAGCTCCAGCCACAGGCGGAACATCAACCCATTGATCTCGATAATAAATTTGAAGTCCCCCAATATGGTCTTGGAGAAGGATAGTAAGAAAGTCAGGGTCAGAATGCTTGGTGGTGCCCATGGTCAGATCAGGCTCCGGGCAAGCTGGATAGTAGTGACAGAGAAGAGCATGCCCTTTTGCACAGTCCATTTTCACAAGATGGTCGGGTTTCAGACCAAGCGCCTCTGATAGCAATTCAAATAGGGTGTTCCCTAATGCCTTAACTTGCTTGGAATACTCCATCATCATGTCTCTGCAAAATATGCCAAATTAGACAGAGCGGAGAGTTGGCTTGCTCTATTGTTCCAATTTACAAACTTGTTTTGATTAGTAAAACCATAAAACCACATCAAGTTTATAAAGGTTTCACAGCCTAAGAGGTCCCCAACAAACCATTTTCTCAGGCAAATTGATTTTGTGGTCAATCCATGATTAAATTACAGAGTAGCAGCCAGATACCGAACAGTTCGACAACCCTGTCAAGCCCTTGTACTCCATTTTAATTTCTTTTAAGCAAACTACACAGAATTCTCTCTATTGCACACCTCACGTGCAGCTTATAGTAGAAGATTAGTCAGAGATTTATATGACGGTTCTGCTCAAACTGCGGGTGCTAGGAATAGATGAGTACATAAAACTCAGAACCAACAAAAGGCATTGCCCTTTTTCGAATGTCTCACATAACCGATCCAATTTTTCCGCAAAATCACCATCTTTCTTCCTTTCCTTCTCAAGATTGCTAGAGCATGATCCGACCAGAGAATTCTACAGAGCTGTTAGGCTAAACCCTGGCAGAGAAACCAGTGTAGACAATCTATACTGCAATTTAAATGCCATCCGTAAGAGCAGCCGAGGAAGAACTTGGAACCTCATTTTTTAAGTAGGCTAGTGGGAATTCAGCACCGCAGACAATGACAGTCTATAGGATAACTACAGCATCTGAAACATTTCTAAGCCAGATGAAGAACCGTCATCAAAATGAAGCGAAGCTGAAGTAAGATCGCGATAGCAGAACAATCCGTCGTCCTTGATCACACAATAGAACTGAGAATCTTGAGAAACTAGTACCTACAGACCGGAGGCAACTCCAGAGGATCGAGCGGCTCGGGCCCCATGACGCAGAACATAGTGTCCCTCCAATTCGCGTGCTTCGACTCGTACAGATCGAAGTTGCTCGTGAACTTCACCCTCCTCCCCCCCTCCCGGCTGTAGTACCCGGCCTTCACCTCCGCCGGCAGCTCGTGGAACGCGCGCCCCGCCGCCAGCACCCCGGCCAGCACGCCCTCCGGTATCCCGTGGTTCACCACCTGGAAGAACCCGACCTCCCGCGCCGCCTCCAGGACCCGCGCCACCGCCGCCGGCCGGCCCCCCGCCGCGAGGCTCCCGAGGTCGATCACGGGGATCTCGAGCGCGGCGGGCGCGGCCGGCCCGGGCCCGGGGCGGTCGGCGGCGATGTCCTCTGGCGGGCGGAGGAAGAAGCGGGGGAGCCTGGCGACGCCGGAGTCGGCGAGGCCCTTGACGCCCGCCTTGGAATCGTCGAAGCGCTTCAGCTCCCGATGGCGGTCGTAGGTCACCGGATCGGCGTCGTGTGCATCGTCAGCGCCCACCATTTTCGGATGAGAGAGAGAGAGAGAAAGCGCTATCTCGCTTCCTGCTGCTACTTTCTGTGTTGTAGATTGCACATGCAATCCGAACACGTGTTTGTACTACTTTTTGCAGATTTGTCGTTTATGAACTTAGGAAATATCGGTCGGACTAAAAAAAAAGACTTAGGAAATATTGAGCCAAATGATTTTTTGACTTTTGTATAATGCAATATCTAAATTTTTAATTTTTTTAATATGATTTTTGAATTTTAGTTCAATATGTAATATTATCGATTAACTACGTAAAATTAATGAAAGAATAGCATTTAATATTTTAATATAATTTAGAGACTAATTTGAATATTTATCCAAAATTGAGGGACCACATCGATATAATTAAAAATTCCAAAACGACATTGCTCATCCAGGTAAAGTTCAAGACTGCATTAAATAAATTAAAAGTTTAGAGATCATATTACATACTTGAGCAAAAATTTAGGAATCATTTGTGTTATTATCTCGAATAAGTTTGACCACTTGATTAATAGCGACATTTACTAACATTTGCATATATGCTCGATATAATTTAAAAATTAATAGGCACATTATACATCTCAATAATATCTAAGAGAAAAGCAAATAAAATCTCTTGATTGTTAAGGGTTAGTTTATTGACTTCTACATCAAATTACATTCATATTTATAAATTAGCAATTGATGTTGATAGATTAGATGAAATGATCAAGTACTTTTTCGATCAATGTGAGGTAGGGTACCTAACTAATGTTAAGAGAAGTGACGAGGATTGGAGCTTTTGTGATGATGATGATATAGCCCAACCATAGAACTCCATTCTACTCAACTTTCTTGGCAACGATACTTGAACCGTAATTGCGGGCTCAACAAATGACTGGCATCCTTTCGTGCAAGACCTCTCAACGAAGGACATGACAAATATCCAAATCATGTGTTGCATATATATTATTTTTGGCTAATGTCATGAAAAAATTTAAATTAATATATCTATAATAAACTTATCCCAAATTAATTTTTTGATCACGAAAAATCCCAAATTGATAAACATGCGATAAATTTATCCCAAATGACCATAAAAATCCTAAACTAGTGTACTTATAATAAATTTACTAGCTCAACCACCAAAAACACAAAACAGTTATATTTGTGACAAATATATCCCTATCTAATTTAGCAACTTGACAATAAAATTAAACTGAAATTAATATAAGTATATCGGTTTATAGTAAATTTATCAAAAGTATATTAGTTTGGGATTTTAGTGGTCAAAAAATTAATTTGAGGTAAATTTATCACGAGTGTATCAGTATAGAGTTTTTAGGATATTAACCCTTTTCTTTAACAAGAATTTGCATTTGTTATGAAATCCTTCGGAGAATTCAGAATTGTAACAAACGGATGGTAAAACCACAAACTTGTACGTTCGTCACTTATTACATGTCATTTAATTCAGTAATTTGAAAGTAAAATTTAATGAAAATTAATAGAAAATGAATTTGTCGCAAATGTATCAATTTGAAATTTTTGTAATAAAAAAAAATATATGTTATGGGTAATTTATTATGAATATACTAATTTGGGTTTTTCATGACATTAGCTCTTATTTTTATCACAACACCAACATCAGCCATTATAAATATAATTACTCTAATAAATTCATTTATTTGTCTATCTTGGTATTGATAGTTACTTTATCCTTTTAAATAATTTTGAATTCAAGTTTAATGTGGAACGTAAATGGCTATGAAATAGCAATCCTCAATATACGAAACGGGGCATCCAAGAGAGCTAAAAGAAGAGATAGAACTTCAACCGCTACTTTATGTATTCGGCCTAACAAGGATGTTGCATCATCATTTCAAAACTTGAGGTTTTCGACTGAGTGAAAACGAATTACGTACTCAATTACATAAAAAATAAAAGTGTAATTACTTGCGATACCGTCAACCCTAACATCTTTATATGTTGTAGTTATATTTATGTATCCTTTATTATATGAATAAACAGATAAAGTTATCAAATTTAAAATCATAGTCCATCCTAAGAATATAGCTAGAGTTCCAACTTAATAAGTTTCGAGTTCACTGTGTTGACCGATCAAGACAAGTCGAGTCGAGCTCTACTTTACCGAACCTTTATTCAAGTCGAGCTGGAGTTAAAAAAAAAAAAAATCAAGAAAGATTTACCTTGAGCAGAGTATCAAGCCTTGAAGATTGGAGTCGAGCCGATCCCCAGCATTGAACTATGTACTAACTCGACTCAACTCCACTCAATTCGATTGTACCACTAGATCAAACATATCTCCAATCATGCAAGAAGATATCGATTTTAACCCCACCCATCTCCACCAATGCCGCCCGCACCAATGCCATGCTGCCACCCTAACCACCTAGGTCGCCGAGCAAACATGTGGTAATAGAGACGGTTGCGAAGTCAGGGAGTGGTGAGCACTATTTACTGGATACAAGTTCAGCAGCTCTCTAAGCTGCAATGACAACACATTTGGAACTAAAGAAAACCATTGAGTTGGACATATGGCCTGAATTTGTCATCCACGCCCGTTCTGCACCAACAAACTTCAGATTTTTTTTTTTTTGGGTAAAATGTAATAGATAAAATGAGGAAAGGTCAAATGTACAAAAGATCACGGCACCACAAACTTGCACTCAAGATGAACCATAGGTTAAATTATCTAGCAGACAAATCATCAACAACCAAAGGATCATGTTGCAAATGTTGATCTTATTTGTAAATAGATTCAACAGCTGTGCTTGATGTGTAAAATAGGTCATACATATGAATTAATATCACCATCCAAATACTGAAATATCATAAGAAATCAGAAGGAAAAGTTAGAAACTTTCTGCCCGGCATCACAGAGACAATGCAACAGATCACCACTTCTTGAGCCCAGCAAAATAGCAACTAGTGAAAGAGTTGGAACTAGACCATGATCATCTCCCAAAGATTAAAAAAAATGAAGATAAAAAGATGTGATCAGAGACTACTACCAGTTCATCATCTCAACCAAAAAAGAAACAGAGAAAAAGAGAAAAAGACGGCGACGATTGTCACCATTCATCATCCTTAAGGATGAGATTTGAACCAAAAAATTCTGATGACCACCGGCATCGTCCCAGAGAGGCCAAGCGCAAAAACCTCACGGGTCTCCGCAGCATATGAGAAAATTAAGTTTCTGCAACCAGATGCTTCACAAATCAGACCATTAAAACAGTTGATCAGAAACAGAGACGAGAGAAGAGACCCATCTTCTCTGCAGAGGATTTTGCAGAGGCCAATCACGCTAGAGAGAACAAATGAGAGAGAGACTGACCAGCTCGGTGTGATTATAGTTCCCATGAGGAGTAGAGGAAGGACGACGATTGGGTTATAGTAGGAAGGAGTCACTTGTAACGGTCATCTTTTTGTTTTTTTCCTGATAACGGTCATCTTTTTTACAGGGGTGTATTTTGAATTTTTGAGTTTGAAATACAAGTCATATACCTTGTTTTTGTAAACTATATATGATACATTATTATATTATACTCTACTTCCTAATTATAGTTCTAACTGACATAAATGAAGCAACACGGTTTTTTGATGGCTAAGAAATAGAGAACATCAGCAGCTGGTCAGAGAGAAAGCAATGCCAATGATAATGTTGATGAACCTCAAGACATTCAAGACATTCATACAAATTCAATCAGAAGCTTAACCAATTCTGTTCTCGTAATACACTGCCTAGATACTACAAAATCCGTGCCTTTTAGGAAAAGTCAGAAACCAATTCTGTTCTCTGTTATCACAGAGATAACGCAACAGACACACCACTTCTAGAGCCCGGAAAAATCGCAGCCAGTGAAAGAATTGGAACTAGACCACGATCATCTCCCAAAGACTTTAAAAAAAAAATGAAGAAAAAACGATGTGATCAGAGACTACAACCAGTTCATCAACTCGACCAAAAAAGAAAAAAAAAGATGGCGACAATTGTTACCATTCACCGACTAACAGAAAGGTTCAGAATAAGCCACATAAAGCAACAACGCAAGCAAGCGACCAGTCGAGGAATCAATAGATGATCAAAAGGACGAGCTCAAACCGAATAAATCCGACGACCAAGCGCAAGACCCTCACGGCTCTCCGCAACACGTCAAACAGATGCTTCGTAAACCAGACCAAGCAAGCAATCGGACCCGATCGAACCACGAAGCAATCGATCAGAAACAGAGACGAAGGAAGAGAAGAGATCCATCTTCTCCGAAGAGGATTTTGCGGAGGCTCGTCACGCAAGAGAGAGAATGAAAGAGAGAGAGAGTGAGGAGCAGAGGAAGGACGGGTTGTAATAGGAAGGAGACGCTTGTAACGGTCGTCTTTTTGTTCTTTCGTTGGTCAATGTAAGGGTGGTCTTCTTTACATGGGGTATTTTGAATTTTTGAGTTCAAAATTAGTTGTCTCTTTCTATAGAGATTTTTTGAGAATTTTATATGTTTTTATATAGTATGAAATCAAATCATTAGAAATAATTTTGATTATTATGTCACTATAGCAGAAATTTATTAGTTCTTGGTATTATGTTATGCTTCAAATTAAGATAAGATTCTCAATATTATAATATTTTGTGACAAACTTATCCTCTATTAAATTTTTCGTTAAATTTTACTGTTAAATTATCGAGTTGAATGTTACATGATGGTTGACTAGTAGATTGGTTTGAGATTTTACTCTCTTTTTTTATCATAGTTATGTTAGTTTTGTGGTTTTTTTTATAGTATTAATTTAATTTAATGGATAATATATAACAACACTCAAGAAAATTAGTTTGAGAAAAATTTATCATAAGTATATTAGTTTAGGATTTTTTGTCGCATTAACTCGAAAAAAACTTAGGGAATATCATAAAAATGACACATGAGTCTTCAACTTTAACCCAATGGGTAATGCGATTCTTGAATTTTAGCTCGATATGTAATATCATCCTTAAACTTTTAATTTTTTCAGTGTGATTCTTGAATTTTAGCTTAATGTGCAATATCATCTCCAAAATTTTAATTAATTATATGTTGTCCTTAAATTTAAATTAATAGAAAAATAATATTGAACGTTTTCATATAATTTATGGAGTCGACGAGTGGCCTTAGCCACTCAAGCGATCTCTAGAGCACTCTCATGGCGGACGGACGGACGATCGGCTTCTTCTCCCCTCGAACACTTCGACCCCCCAAGTACCGCGAAAGCTCGCCGCTTTGTTCTTCTGCATAGGGGAGACCACTTCATAACAGAAAGAAAGAGGAACGATGAAGGCACATGGGGCTTGCACGGTTACTCTAACCGACTTCGTTTCCCTCTTTTTTCTTCTCGATATATTTCGCTTTCCTTCAAAAAATAATTTTTTTTTACCAAATTACTTGCGAGATTTGTTTTCTTTTCCCCATTTTTTTTTATAAACTATTGATACGCAAAATGAATTCTAATTTAATATACGGGCGTCGCACTCATCCCAAATTTATTTTCATACTCTAACAAAATCGAAACCAGTACTCACATTATAGCAAAAACTCTTTAGTTAATAATTAGCGCACGCTAATTTTAACATCATCAAAATTCTAACCCAACCTATTTTTACCTGGTAAAAATTCCGACTTTAACTCAAACCCCAATTTCAACACAAGTTTTTGGCATAAAAAAAGATCGAAATTTTAATCGATACCTAAATTCAAACCCCATTAAATTTCCATGAAAAATGCTATATAGATTGAGTCCGAAGGTGAATTTTGTTATCAACTAAAGAGTTTTTGCTTTTTTAATAAGACTAAAAGTACTGAGCTAAAATTGTAACCCGAGCCAAAGTTTCTATGCTAATAGTGTTCATTTTGATTCCAAAATTGAGGGTCGTGATTCATTCTAAATCCAACATAAACTTGTTGGTTTGAAGTACCCACTGTTTGTGTTAAGCCAAAAATCGCAACCTGAGTTAAGATTAATACTTTAAAAGGTAATTAGGATTGAAATTTGTTATCAACCAGAGAGTTTTTTCTTTTTTAATAAGATTAATGCATTTTAATACACGTGCCTTGTACAAGTTTATTTGCAGAAAAATTTACCAACAGAAATTGGTACTTCAACATGAGAAAGAAAAACCATGAAAATTTGTTCTTTGCAGAATCGACACAACATAATTTTAGTCTATGCTAAATTGTTGTTTCGACCAAAAAAAAAAAAAAAAAAAAAAAAAGATTGTTGTCTACAATTGAAATTCGTTTATTTTCTCAACAAAACGAGAGTACACTCACCATAGAGAATCTGACATCTGGAAGGTGGCAGGTTTGACTTTCTCCTCCTCCTCCTTCTCCTCCTTTGTCTGAACCGAGTAAAGACGCGCGCCTTCTAACAATTTGCGGAAAGGTTTTAGCTATAAAATATATTTATTATAAGTAATTCGGTATAATAAAGAACCCATAAAAGTTAAGTTCTCACGAGAATATACGCAACGTAATTTAACAACTAATCGATGCTAATTTTTTAAAAAATTATGATTTGGCCTCAATAATATTCTTTTTAATAATATTAGTGTACTATGCTCACGATAATTGAAATGCACTGGAGTAATATACTTGTTTGAAGACTTCACGAAAAAGGAGAAAATGATGAATCCTCTTAACCTCATTAGACTCGATTTGTACTATATTAAAGTTGAATAGCCAAGGATGTACCATGGCTCGTCCTGAAAATGTCAAAAGATTCTACCATGGATGCACCGAAATATCTATATATTTAGCTTAAGAAACTAATAAAGTTTTCTTCTACTTATGAGCCTTGATATGAATCATCTATCCTGTGGAAATTAAAGTTACTGTCTTTTAAGCTTGTGGAATTTTAGTTTTATCATTAAGAAATGGAGGAATGGTTTATGATGAAACGTCCGCAGTTGTGTTCTCCTTTCTAATGTAGGGGCTTTTATGACTACGATGGAGATAAAGAGACGCACGTTTATCTTTATTTTCCCAATCTAAAATTTTAAAGATTTGACTTTTGTTGTGGCGTGAAAAACTATTTAAGTTAAATTTGGCATCGATGCACTAGTTTGGGATAACGAGGTAAATACAAAGGGTTAATATTACAAAAACTTAAACCCAAATACTTGCGACAAATTTAAACCAAATTAATTTTCGATAATAACAAATTCTAAATTTGTATACTTGTGGCAAATTTACCCTTAACCAAAAACGTCGAATCAATATTTGTGACAAATTTATATTCTATTAGTTTTCATTAAATTTGATTAATATTACGAAAAATTGCAACCGGTATACCTATTATAAACGAATGGTAAAACCCCAAACTGGTACTAAAGGTGATTGGTTTTCGGTCCAGTTTGGAGGTGTGACTGTAGTGGGGTGAAAGGGAAATACTAAAAGAGGAAAGGAGGCCATGCATGAGACATTTTTTTTCCGGTTTGTAAGAGACATTTTAAAAAATACAAAATAAATAACAAACAATCAGTTTGGACAAAACCGAATTCCCTAGACACCAATTCCACTTGTCGGAACCAGGAACCAGACCGGCATTTTCAGGAACCGAACCAAAATGCCAATTTAGTCCAATATGGGTAGTTCCCGATTTGGTCGGTTTGTCTTACTCATCCCTATTGATACATTTTTTTTATTATCACTTATCATCTAACTCAATAATTTAACGATAAAAATCAATGAAAACCTATGTAAGATAAGTTTGTTACATGTATATAAATTTGAGATTTTTTGTGATATGTCAAATAAAAATTAGTTTAGGGTTATATTATAAGAGTAATTGTTTTGAGGTTTTTTATATTACTTTGGGAATAAAGCGGCACAAATATGGCAGTTTAGAATCTTTTTGTGAAATTAATCCAAAATTAAATACCAAACATCTAAATATTAAACTTTCATAATGCATGAATACATGATACTTTGAAAGCTCAAAATTCTTCATTTTTTACGAAAGTTTTGAAGATATTGACGGCAACGCGGTGGTGAAAATCTCTGGCAAGGGAAAATCTGACACCTGAAATGTGGCAGGTTGGCTTTTCCTCTTCCTTATTTTTATTTTTATTTTTATTTTTCGGTTGACTAAGGGTAAAAAAGGAAAAGGGAAAAATCAAATGAAAGGTTGAAAAGTGTTTTTGGGGAAAGCCACTCCCAGAATGCATTGCAATCGTAGAGATTTCATCTTTACGGTCACTCGATTCCGAAACGAGTGTGTGGTCAAGGTGGTGTGTGCCACGCGCTTGTGGTGCGAGTGGAGGGAAGCGACGAGGAAAGGAGATCGCAGTTTTCACAAGCGTATTTTCTCACTTGCAGTCGGGTACAATAATAGCATATAACACTGGACTAACACTGCTTAAGAATATCACGAGAATTTCCAACTCTCTTGAGAAGGCAATCGGCCTGCGGATATGCTTATGTTTAAATATCACGCCCTACTTGTAGCCTTCTAGAAAATTATCTTATGTTTTGTTCACTGATAAAATTAGGATTATAGATTTTGGACATTTTTTTTATCTTTTTTTACCAAAAATCAATTTCATGCAAGTTTTGGAAGTAATAATCTCATTTCATTCACTGTTTAATTTCCAGAGGAGGAAAATTAATTGACATTCTTGGTTTTTTTTTTAGTTAATTATATATGTAACACGATAATCCATTAAAAATAAATCCAACGTGTGCTTTGGAGAGATGAAGGAATAAAAAGAGACTTATGACTAAGCAATCGGACCGATCGGACCGTGAAGCAATCGATCGGAATCAGAGACAAAAGAAGAGATCCATCTTCACCGAAGAGGATTTTACAGAGGATCATCACGCAAGAGAGAGAATGAACGAGAGAGAGTGAGAGTGACCGGCTCAATGTAATTACAGTTCCTATGAGAAGCAGAGGAAGGACGACGATCGGGTTGTAATTGGAAGAAGACGCTTGTAACGGTCATCTTTTTGTTCTTTTGTTGCTCAATGTAATGATCGTCTTCTTTACATGGCGGTATTTTGAATTTTTGAGTTCGAAATACAAGTCATATACCTCTAGTTTCTACCAACGTGTGCTTGGGCACCACTGTGTAGGCATCGACCCATTGGCAATGCTCAGCTTGCATAGGGCAAGCTCAGTTTTGAGCTGTTGGATCTCCGCCTTTATGGCTTTGACCTCATCCTTACAAGAGCTTTATTCCTCGATCACTTAGACGTGTTCCCTCAATACATCAATCAATGCTTCAAGGGCTTCGTCCTTGTCGTGCAACGAAGCCATAGCTTGGTTGATGATGGTCGTGAAGTCTTCCCGAAGCGAGACCTCAACCTCCATGATGCGGTCTCTCACGTACCTTCGCAAGCTTCTCATCGAGCGCAGCTACGGCATCCATCGAGGCTTCTCTTTTATTTGTTTGGCCGCAAGTCTCTTGACTTGAACGGCCTCTCCATCCATCCATGACAGCTTCTTGGCTTGACATTCTCTCAAACAGTTGGTGCTCCTTGATCTCTCGAAACAGATCTCCTTTCTTGCTATGATACCACTTGTGATGATCTTGTCACAAGCCGATCGATTGTGCGGCGACTCAGGCTTTTTTGAATCGACTCGGATCGGAATCACCGTTCACATTTTTTTTTTCTTTTTCTTATCAATGAATAGATCTCTTTACTTGTATGACTTAGATGTCTCGTCTTTTTTAGGGATGTACAATCGGACCGGGTAAACCCGGTTCCTGGATCGGCCTACCCGGAAAACAGGGTCAGGAACCGATTCTGATTGAAACTGGTTTGGGAACCAGTTCCCAAAATTCAGAACTGGTTTGAACCAGTCCGAGAATCGGTTCCGAGGGATTACCCACCCGGGAACAGGATCGACCAGACCGGTTTAGGAACCAGTTTGGGAACCGACCCAAAATCCAAAACCCTAATTTGTTTCTATCTTTATCTCTCAGGCTCTCACACTGTCACACGACCCACACCTGCAGCCACCTCCAACCACCTGGAGCTATCGCCGACCACCCGGAGCCACCGCCGACTGCCAGCCGCCGCCAACCGCCGGCCGGGTAGAGAGAACCACCAATAGCCCCCGTTTGCCCTGCTTTGTGCCCTATTTCGGCTCGTCAGATCGGGCTTTGTCGTGGTACGGTTTGTGAGAGTCCCAGCCCCCATCTATGTCATGCTAAGCTTCATTTCGATCTCTGCTTATCGATTGCTAAGCGTCTCGGCGCGGTTTGACTCCATGTTAATTCAATAGTCTCCTTTCAGTCGACGCCTGTCATGGGTTTGTGAAAATGCCCGAACCCAGTCATGTAGATTTTCCGTGATTTTGGTCTGTTCTAAGCGTTTATTGGTTATTTGACATGTTTGTGGACTTTCATTGTCATTTGTGGAGTCGTGCGCTGTTCTTTTGCGTGTCGTGTGTGCATCCCAGCGGACAGTCCTTTGATTGAGCCAAGGGCGTATACGAGCCGGCTCACGCCTGTCATGGGTTTGTGAAAATGACCGAACCCTAATTTTCCTTCGTCGCGCCATCGCCAGATCCGTCAGTGGGAGAATGCCACCGCCGGAGCCATCGCCGGGTTCGCCACTATTGCTGCCACACACCCCCTCGACGTCATCCGCACCCGGTTCCAAGGTCTCTCTCGGGTGCTTTCGGCTTGTGTCGAGTTTTTGGAGTTTGCTTTGGGCTGATACGGATTCATTCGTGTGCTCACGCAACGAACGACAGTAGAGTGTGTGGCTCCGCTAGAGTTGTTGCCGAGTTTGCCACCGTCGCCACCGCACACCCCTCGACGTCGTCCACACCCGGTTCCAACACTTTCATTGTAATTATTATTATTATCTCTCGTTATGCACGTTGCTTAAAGTGTACTGGGAAGAGTCCCAAATGTGCTTATGCTGATTGAGATTGTAAACGCTTTATCTTACATATGAGTGTTGTACATCAATTTTTATGCAAATCATGTTCCAATATAAACAGAGTTAACCCCGTTCCCAGACCGGAAAAACAGGGTGGGTCGGGAACAGGGTCCAATGCAAACAGAGTCGGGTACAGGGTCCCAAAAAGAGAACCCGGTTATAACGGGATCGGGTACGATGTGGTCTAGGTCTAGACCCTACCCACCCTGGACCCGATCACCCCCAGTCTTTTTCGAAAAAGTGATTCGATGGATAATCGACTCGGATCAGATTGATCGCTCACTCGCTCGCTCACTCGAATCGTAGAGAGAGAAAGTTCCTATAAAGAAGCTCTGGAAGAGAGAAATGAGTATTTTGTATTATGAAATGGTTGGATGGATACAAATGAGGAAGATGGCACCCATTCTTATATTGGAGGCCCTCAAATTACAACCATTGATCGAGAACTTATCTGGCGAACGAGATCGTACTACCCAACCTACCAACTATCAACACTAATGGCAGGATAGTTCTAGACTTTGGCTCAATTACCATATTGCCCGCCCTTGGAACCTTCCGGAAGCTCCCTTGTTGGAAATCCTAGCAATCGTAGGAGGTCTTCCTTGAAAACGCATGGTCCTTTAGCCACAGAAACCTCTTGGCCGTGACAACATGATACGTTGTTATATTACATTATTTCTCTCACTTTATTATATTGGAAAAATTAATATTAAATTACTAATTCTAACTAATGTTACTTTTTCATGTGAAATTAGTTGTCTCTTTCTATAGAGGCTTTTTGAGAATTTATATTTTTTTTATATAGTATGAAATCAAATTATTAGAAATAATTTTGATTATTTTGTTACTATAGCAGAAATTTATTGGTTCTTGGTATTATAATATGCTTCAAATTAAGATAAGTAATGATTATGTTATTATAACAAAAAAATTTGAATTCTGAATATTATAACATCTTTTACTGGGTTGAGGTATGTTATTATAATAATTTGTAAATTGATGTCACGAAATTTAGTATATCTCTTTTCAAATTTGAGTTTGAGACAAAGCTCAACTGAAGTTCCAAAACCAATCAAATCGGATTGACTCAAATCTAGTTAAGCCCCTGCTATCTCGGGATTGTGGTAAAAATGATAATAGTAATTATATTTAAAATTAATATTGAAATGTCAAATTGATACATATGTGATACACCACTCCTTGAGCCCGGCAAAACCGCAACCAGTGAAAGAATTGGAACTAGACCACGATCATCCCCCACAGACTAAAAGAAAAAGAAAAAAACGATGTGATCAGAGACTACTACCAGTTCATCAACTCAACCGAAAAAGAAAAAGAAAAAAAGATGACAACAATTGTCACCATTCACCGACTAACAGAAAGGTTCAGAATAAGCCACGTAAAGCAACAACGCAAGAGAGCGACCAGTCGAGGAATCGATAGACGATCAAAAGGACGAGCTCAAACCGAATAAATCCGATGACCCGCATCGTCCCACAGAGGCTTCGTAAACCAGACCAAGAAAGCAATCGGACCGGATCGGACCATGAAGCAATCGACCAGAAACAGGGACGAAGGAGGAGATCCATCTTCTCCGAAGAGGATTTTGCAGTAGCCCGTCACGCAAGAGAGAGAACAAACGAGAGAGAGAGAGAGTGACCGGCTCGGTGTAATTATGGTTTAGGAGAGGAAGGACGATGATCGGGTTGTAATTGAAAGGATTTGTTGGTCGATGTAACGGTCGTCTTTTTTACATTGGGGTATTTTGAATTTTTTAGTTCGAAATACAAGTCATATACCTCCGAAATATTATTTCTATCTACTATACATGATACGTTATATTACATCATTTTTCTCACTTTATTATATTAGGAAAATTAATGTTAGATTACTAATTTTCACTGACATTACTTTTTCATGTGAAATTAGTTGCCTCAAAGGCTTTTTGAGAATTTTATATACTTAATCAAATCATTAGAAATAATTATGATTATTATGTTATTATAGCATAAATTAATTGGTTCTCAATATTATAACAATTTAAGTACTTGTGAATTGATGTTATGAAATTTAGCATTTCTCTTTTGAAATTTGAGTTTGAGATAGAGTTCAACTGAAGTTCCAAAACCAATCAAATCAGATTGACTCAAATTGGATAACAAAAATCGTAAAATCTAGTTATCACCCCACCCCCCAAAAAAAAATCTTGGTGTTGTGGTGAAAATAATAATAGTAATTATATTTAAGGTAAATATTACGAAAAATCAAAATCGATACATGTATGATAAATTTATGTCAAACTAATTTTTCGACCACAAAAAACCCCAACTAATTTGACAAATTTACCCCAAACACTTGTAACAAATTTATCTTCTATTAGTTGTTGTTAAATTTTATTGTGTCGCATGACAATTCACTAGTGTATTGATTTTAGATTTTACTCTATTTATCATAGTTGTACCAATTTTGTAATTTTCTGTAGTATTAATCCAATTTAACGGATGATATATAATACCACAAGGGTATTGATTTGGGGTTTTTGGTGGTCAACAAATTAGTTTGGGATAAATTCCTCATAAGTCTATTAGTTTGGATTTTTTTTTTATGGTTATTTGATGCAAATTTGTCATAGATGTACCAATTTTGGGTTTTTGTATTAAAAAATAGTTTAGAATAAATTTGTTATAAGTGTATCAATTTAAAAAAAAAAAAAAACTTAGGAAATATCGGAAAAACAACACACGAGTCTTCAATTTTGACCCAATGAGTAATGCAGTCCTTCAATATTAGCTTGATGCACAATATCATCCCCAAATTTTTAATTTGTTTAGTATGGTTTCTGAATTTTAGCTTCATCAGCAATATCATCCATAAACTTTTAATTTGTTCTATGCTATCCCCAAACTTAAATTAATAGAAAAATAATATTGAATGTTTTCATATAATTCATGGACTAATATGAATATTTATGAAAAAGTTAGGGACAACATTTAACAAATTAAAATTCTATGGACCGCATTACACATTGAGCCAAAATTTAGGAATCATATGGGTCATTTCCTAGATAAATTTGACCACTTGATTTATATTGACAACCCCACACGCTCAGTATAATTTAGAAATTAATAGACCCATTATACATTGCAATAATGTGCAAGAGAAAAGCATATAAAAACTCTTAACTGGTGAGGTTAGGTTCTTTGACCTATGCATCAAATTGCATTATTTATAAGTTATCAATTGATGTTGATAAATTTAGATTAGATGAAATGGTCGAGCACTTTTTCAATCACCGTAAAGTAATGTGCCTGATTCAGCCATAGAACTCCATTCTACTCGACTTCCTTAGCAACGATACTTGAACCGCTAATGGTGAGCTGACCAAGCGACTTACATCCTTTTGTACAAAATCTCTCGAGGAATGATATCACGAATATCCAAATCATTTGTTGATTTTTTTTTGTTTAACAAAAACTTGTGATTGTCATCAAATTCTTTCGAGAATTGTGACATATGAAGGGTAAGACCTCAAATTGGTACGTCCTTTAACTATCACGTGTCTTCTAACTCAGTTTTTTGACAGTATAATTTAAGGGAAACTAAAGAATGGTAAATTTATCATAGATGTATTAATTTGAGTTTTTTGCAGTAAAAAAATTAGTTTTAAGTAATTTATCACAAGTGTGTCAATTTGGGTATTTCGTGGTATTAGTCCTTTTTTATATCACAACGCCAACATCCACCATTATAAATGTAATTACTCTAATAAATTCATTTATTTGTCTATCTTGGTATCAATAGTTACTTTATCTTACCCACCCTGTGGTGGGCGAGTTACTTTGGCCATCCTTTTCAAATAATTTTGAAAATGAGGTGCAAGTTTAATGTCCTCGAATGCATGTGGCTATCTAACAGCATCCTTTTAAATAATTTTGAATTCTAGTTTACTATGGAACGCAAGTTACGAAACAACACGTACAAGAGAGCTAAAAAAGAGATAGAACTCCAACCGCCACTACATGTAATTTGCCTAAAAGGATGTTGCATCATCATTTCAAAAAGGGAAAATTTTAAATAAGGACTCAAAGTGTCTTTATTTTATCAAATAAAGGTCTGAAATAGATATTATTTTAAATAAGGACATAAAGTACTCTCATTTTCTCAAATAAAGACTTGGAATTAATATTATTTCAAATAAGAATCTAAAACGACCATGCCAGTCTAAAAAAAGAGCCTCACCTCACTAGCTATCAAGGGCATTTTCATCCTTCAATATTTTAGATTTTTTTCATCTCTTTGTGTATTTTTTTCTTTCCATAAAAAGTAAAAAATAAATAAAAAAACTTAAAATTAAAAGAAGAACTGCACAAGCCCTCCACCTATCTGGCCCCATCATCGCCGGTGGAATGGGAGTGATGGCCGGCGGGGTTGACAGTGCCTCGGCGAGGGTATGTTGGCCCTCGCCAGAACTGGGAGAGCGAGAATCCTCTCCAGATTTGGGCAAGGATGGCCAACCTTTATGCAAGTCTGCCGGCCCTACCCCAGACCAACACCCCACTGGAATTGCACGAGGGTCAACGACCTCATTGGTCACCGCTGCCATGGGGCGATGGCCAAAGGAGGAGGGGCCAGCCCACCATGTATTTTTGCTTTTTTTTTTTTTTTTTTTTTTTTTTTTTTTATTTCAATAAAAAAAAAATTTTTCTTTTTATTTTAAATTTAATTTAATCAAAATTTAGGTTAAAATCATTTTTTTTTTTTAAGAAAGTTATCTTTTTAGCCAGCTAGCAAGGTTGGCTCTTATTTGAAATAGTTGTAATCACTTCAAACTCTTATTTATAATTTTCCCTTTAAAAAATTGAGATTTTTGATTAAGTTAAAAAAACATTAGGTACTAAATTACATACAAAAATAAAAGTTAAGGTACTTACGATACCATTACCCCTAACATTTTTATATGTTATAATTATATATAACATTCATTAGATGAATAAATAGATAAAGATTATCAAATTTCAAATCATGGTGTATCCAAAGAATATAAGCTAGAGTTCCAATTCAATTCAAGTTTCGAGTCCACTGTATTGACCAATCAAGACGAGTTGAGCCGAGCTTTTCTCTACCGAAACTTTATTCGAGTTGAGTTGGAGTTAAAAGAATCAAGCTCGAAACCTCAAGTAGAGTATCAAGCCTTGAAAGATTGGAGTCGAGTTGAGCCCGAGCATTGAACTGTGCAATGGCTTGACTAGACTTGATTCTACCCCTAGATCATATATATCTCCAATCATGCAAGAGGATATCGATTTTAACCCCACCCATCTCCACCAATGCCGCTGCCCTAACCACCTACATCGCCTGGCAAACATGTGGCAATAGAGACAGTCGCGAAGTCTGGAGTGGTGAACACTGTTTATTAGATACAAGTTCAGCAGCTCTCTAAGCTGCAATTACAGTACATCTGAAACTAAAGAAAACCATAAGTTGGACATTCTGCGCAGGAACCAGCTTCAGATTGATTACTCATCACAGCTTCAAATGGTCTATTGCAGGAACCCCGTCAAGACCTTTTGAGTATACATATTTAACATAGTCTTTTGCAGTTGTTTCTCGATAGAGCAAAGGGTTTTGTTCAGATAACAACTCCTTAATCGGCCCATACTTTCTGGGAGAATCCTCTTGCCCGAAATGAGTTCTGAAGAAACAGGCCACTGAGATTCTCGATCTGACATTCTTTGCCAATACTCTGTGATAGACGCTTTTGAACTTACCATTGGTGATTAGCTACACAAAAGATAGCCAAATGTATTAGCTAATCAACGTCCTCTCTCTGAGAACTCAAATGCACATATGAAGATAATTTACCGAAGACTGCACTTCCAAGAACAATACTAATAACTTGCAATAATGCGTCACAGGAATGATATATCTCCATCAATCAAGCCATTAAGAAGAATAAACTGATCCAGTAAGTGACAAAATTGCCAAACTAAAATTGCCTGAACATTTCCTATTACTACAAGCATAAGCAAGTTGCGCAATACCAGCATGCCCACATCATTGACAACACCAATGTTGAACTCAAGCTTAATTTCAAGCAGGCAACAGAAAAATTCTTTTATCAGGAAAATAGGGAGAACGGACAGTTTTTTACGATATCTCACATCAGCTTCCCTCCAGCATGAAACCAGTCTTTTATCGGGAGAGATCAATTTTTGGGCCACCATTATCCATACTATGCTTTCAGGAGAATCCTCTTACTCCTACCATTGTTACACTTCAAAATTTTTTATGAAACATGATAAATGCCGTGATGGGGGCAAGCAGTGGACTATTCCAGTACATCTCAAGTGTTTTTTGAACATATCGATCTATCCATATTCAGTTCTTGAATGACTTTAGTCCAAATAAGTCTCATAAATGTGAAGGCCAAAAGATAGCAGATTATGGCAGTAAATCAAATGTAATAGAAAGGGAATCAATCATGAGGGAGTTGAGTTCTTGTAGCTGAGCAGTCGCCCTTCATACTGGAATATTGGAAGGGGAATATGCAAACAATCAAACATAGGACACCCATGAAGTAAAGAACCATGTTGAACAGGCTTACCTGCATCATGTCGCCCAGGTTCACCACGAGAGCACCATGAACGGGGTTGACATCTACCCAGTGATTTTTATGGAGGACTTGAAGGCCGCCGGTCTGGTCTTGCAATACCACCGTGAGGAAGGCGCTATCCGTGTGCTTGCCCAGACCTTGAGTCAAGTCTGGCTCGGGACATATCGGATAGTAGTGTCCTATGAAGTACAGTCCTTCAGCACAGCCCATGTCCTCAAGATGCTTGGGATTTAGTCCCAGAGTTTCGGATAGCAGTTGGAAGATGGTAAGCCCCAGTTTCATCAGTTGATTTGAATATTCCATTATTATATCTCTGCAAGCAGAGCGCACGGAAATTTTATCATACATCTTACATTCACGAATGTTGCGATATGGAGCATCGGCATTTTGGCTAACAGGTTACCTGCAAACTTGAGGAAGCTCTTCTGGATTCGGCGGGTGAGGAGCCATAGCACAACACAGCGAATCCCTCCAATTCGCAACCGGTGCTCTGTAGAAATCAAAGTTGGTGTTGTATATCACCTTCTTCGACTCATCTCTAGAGTACAGCTCCTTCTTGACCTCGCTCTCCTGCTCGTGAAACCTTCGCACGCCGTCGATGATTTCGCTCAGGACTCCATCTCCGATCCCGTGGTTCACCACCTGGAAGAAGCCCCAGTCCTCGCACGCCTGGCCAACCTGGCGGATCATCTCCTTGCGCTTGCCGGAATCTTCATGAACTCCTTCCAAGTCCACGATCGGGATGCTGAAGCTTGCCTCGGTGGGACTGGAGCGGTCGGGCAATCGAGGCCGGCGGTCGACGAAGATACGAGGAAGCTTGGAGACTCCAGAGTCGACGAGGCCTTTCACGCCAGTCCTCAAGGCATCGAAGGCTTTCAATTCGCTCTCGCGGTCGTACTCATGCTCTGCTTGGTCAGGGGCTTTGGCGGAGTTGGTGGCCGCCATGTCGGTCGGCGAAGGTTCGTGCACAGCAGCGATGTTATGCAGAAGGAGCTCGGTTTTCAGTTGCAGGAAGTGGTGAAATGGAGGAGATTCGGATGCACTGTAGCGCAGAGGACATTAAAGACGACGGCCACCACCACAGCATTTTTAAAATGCGTTTGGTCCAACGGTCGCGGTCGCTACCGGTGGCAAGGACGGTTGATTGACCGTTGGGGCCGACAACATTAAAAAAACTCAACCAAAAAAAAAAAAAAAAAGTAGAGGCCGAGTTGTCTCAATTTTTCCTTCATCCCTCTCTTAAAAAATTCCCGCTGCTTAACAAATTGTCGCTTTGTATACACGATTCCACTCGCTATTTCGATTTGGAAATGGACCATAATTGCTACCTCACCTGTTTTTTGGCGGTAAAAAGCAAGCCACTTCGATTTCTACTCGGGACCTCCTATTACCCACTTCACCCGAGAAAGAACAAGAATTTTATGAGGACAATGGGACATAGACAATTATTCGGACATATAGTGATGGTAGATAAATATATATGTAAAGAGCGTATAAACTCCGCTGATAAGAGATATAAGATGCTTTTACCATCTCCTGTCACATATAAGTCAAATTAGAAACAATTGAAACTTAATAAATAAAGGGTCATACGAAATAAATTGGGGTAAACCTTAACTCTAATATCATGTTGGCATGTCTTACCCAAGAATACATAAATTTATAGATGGAGAAAGATACTTTAATCATCTAGTGATCATTTGCCTATATGATTCGAGAAGTTATTCTTACATTAGTCAGATCTTATGATTTGACGGCTTGTTGATAATTCCATGTATCAATCTTATGTTTATGCATGGACCACAAAAAAGTGCAAATAAAAAAAAAAACTTAGTTTATGTTTTCAGCTAAAGGGAAGAAGAAAAAAATGAATTCTAGGTTATGGCTTATGCTCGTGCTCTGTTAGTTTTTGGCTGTGAAATGTTCAGGGCAACAACTTTACCATGTGTTTCAGCAATCTTCAAGCATGAAATGCATCAATTCATGTCATAAGTACCATATCTTGTGAGTCTTCTAGGTTGAAAAGATAGGACAATCAAGTTTGAGGCGGAATTTGTATATATCAAGAGTGTGTGTTTGCGTAGAGTGACGAGGAAACAGCAAAAATTCACCCAACAGAATAGGAAGTCAGACAATGATTGCTGAAGGGACAATTGGAGTTTCTTTCCTAGCACTTGTACTTCCCAAGATTTAAAAAAAAAAAAAAAAAAAAAAATTTAAGGGCACTTTCAAAATTATTTTTTAGATAGTGAGGGCACATCATGCCATGTCAGCATCTATCTTACTTTTTTTTTTTCCTCCTTTTTACAAATTTTTAATACCTTAAACAAATGATAGAGAATCTAAAAATTCGCCTATTTCAAGATGAAAAACTTTTTAGCCGACAGTGAATGTTATGTATGATGAGAATTGTTCCTAGTTAAACATAATAATTATTACTTTTTTTTAAACTTAAAAGTATATCATAATATTGATACATTTATGTTATAATAAAATAATAAATAAAGCTATTACCAATTGTTTAATTATATACTATACAAAAAATATATATATAATTCTCAAAAAGCCTCTTT
Source organism: Eucalyptus microcorys (assembly GCA_014182515.1). NCBI lineage: Eukaryota > Viridiplantae > Streptophyta > Magnoliopsida > Myrtales > Myrtaceae > Eucalyptus > Eucalyptus microcorys. The sequence goes on from CM024569.1 coordinate 31,125,472, forward strand.
AGAAAGAGGCAACTAGTTTCACATGAAAAAGTAATGTCAATTACAAATATAATTTAATATTAATTTCCCCAAAATAATAAAATGAGAGAAATGAGTATAATATAACAACGTATTATTTATTGATTACAGAAACAATATTTCGGAGGTATATTATTTGTATTTCGAACCAAAAAATTCAAAAATACCTCTTGTCAAAAAGACGACCGTTGCAACGGTCTCCTTCCTATTATAACCCGATTGTTGTCCTATTCAGGACGATGCTGATGGTCATCGGAATTTATTTGGTTTAAGCTCGTCCTTTGATCATCTATTGATCTCTTGCGTTGTTGGTTTACACGGCTTATTCTGAACCCCTTTGTTGTTTGGTGTATTGGCAGTGTCCTTTTTCCTCTTGAATCGTACCTCTCTTCGTTTGAGGATGTCCTTTCTTGGAAGTGTTTGGTTTAGCTCCTGCTTCGGTTGTGTATGTATTTATTAAAAGATTAATGTTATTTGGTGAATTCGCAGTGTTCGGCTCTTTTTCCCTTGGAGCGAACTGTTTGTCAGAGGATGTTGACTAAGGACGATTAATGGCGACACTGGTCAGTTTGTTTCATAAAGCAAAGCGTTTTGCCATCTTTTTGGCTTTTCGGTTGAGATGATGATGAACTGGTAGTAGTCACTGATCACATCTCATACCTTCTGGGTCATAAATGAGTTTAAACATAATATGAGTGTTAATGAGTTTTAAATAGGTTTACAAGTTGCTTAAACTCAACTCATTTCTATGACTCTCTCTTCAATCTCTCTCACATTCGCTCGATCTCATGTGTTACTCAATCTGCACTCTTTACCTCAGTTTGTTATGAGTTTTCATAAATTGGGTTAAATATGGAAGTGTTTTAATAATATGACTCAAGTCAGGTCGAGTATGAGATAAGTATGAGTTACTAGATTTGCATTGTGCGGAAAATGAGTCAAAACGAGTTAAATAAGTTTATTTAGGTCAGACGATTTATGACTTAAATCTAATTCAACCCACCCGTTTGACAAGTCTATACACCGCCATCCTAACCGCCTTCGTCGCCAAGCAAAAATGTGGTAATAGAGAGTGGCAAAGTCGAGAGTGGCAAAGTCAAGAGTGGTAAACATTATTTATTGGATAGGAGTTCAGGAGCTCTCTAAGCTGCAATTATTACACACCTGGAACTAAAGGAAACCATGAATTGAACATATGTCCTGATTTGGTCATCCTCCTTTATTCTGCGCAGGAACCGACTTCAGATTAATTACTCTTCACATCTTCAAATGATCTATTGCAGGAACCCCATCAAGACCTTTTGAGTATATATATTTGACATAATCTTTCAATGACGTTTCTCGATAGACTGTGGAGGGTTTTCTTCCTATAACAACTCCTTAATTGGCCCGTACTTTTTGGGAGATTCCTCTTGTTCGAAATGTCTTCTGAAGAAACAGGCCACCGAGATTCTCGGTCCTACGTTCTTTGCCAGTACTCTGTGATAGACGCTTTTGAACTTGCCACTGGTGATTAGTTGCACAAAAGATTAGCCAATTTTATTAGCTTAAATGGATAGTTTTCCACATATCTCGTATCCGCATTCTCATTGAGCTTAAAAAACTTTTTTTTTTTTTTTATATATATTAAGGGAGAACACTTTTTGGACCTCCATTATCCATACTATACTTTCCATATGCTTTCAGATGAAATACTTCCACAACCACTCTTCACGCAAACCCCGAAGTCCTCTTACACCTACGATTTCTACGCTTGAGATATTTTATGAAACATGATAACTGCCGTGATTGGCACAAGCAATGAACTGTTTGACTATTTCTTAAGTGTTTCCAGAGATATCAATCAATCCATAATCAGTTCTTAAATAACTTAGCCCAAATAGATTTCGCAGGTCATCACGAGGGAGTTGAGGTTCATGTTGGCTAGCAGTCGCTTCATGCTGAAATATTGGAAGGAGTATAATATGCAAACAATGAAAGATAGGACACCGGTTAAGAAGAACCGTGTCAAACCCACTTACCTGTAACATGTCGCCTAGGTTCACCACCAGAGCACCCTGAACGGGCTTCACATCTACCCAGTGATTTTCATGGAGGACTTGAAGGCCACCGGTTTGGTCTTGCAATAGCACCGTCAGGAAGGAGCTATCCGTATGCTTGGTATGACCTTGAGTCAAGTCTGGCTCAGGACATATTGGGTAATAGTGTCCAATGAGGTACAGTCCTTCAGCGCAGCCCATGTCTTTGAGATGCTCGGGAATGAGTCCCAAAGCTTCTGATAGCAGTTTGAAGATGGTAAGCCCCAGTCTCATCACTTGATCTGAGTATTCCCTTACTATATCTCTACAAGCAGAGCATGTGGAAGATTGATAATAATCTTAAATGGGTGAATAACTTTGTATGTATGAATTGAAGCACCATACTCAATTGTTCTATGGACGCTATACTAAAATGATTGACTCTGGATTCCATTAGCTTGGTCAGAAGCCCCAACATAAGTAATAACCGTTAAAAGCTCCTACTCCCACATTAGCCTTTCCCAAGATTGAGGATACAGTTTGCCACGATCGAGTGCCTTGTTGCAGGCAATCGCTTGCTCCTGGGCTGTGGAGCAGGTAAAGTTCAATTTTTTATTTTTCATTTTTTTGTTTTAGGTTTCTTTGTAAATTTAATATGCTGCAGATAAAATGGGTGGCAACCAGGTCAATCCTGGTTTCGACAGACTCCGGTTTAAGGGTATCAAATCAGAGAAACAGAACTAGTTTCTAAGTCAGTATAAGGACTTCGGTAGTAGAACTGCTCATAATTCAAGTTGAGACAAACTCATCCGCTAAGTTAGTAGTAGAACTAGTTGAAAGTAGATAAAACTTAGTCGGATTTGCAGCTTTAATCTTTAATCTCAACACTAGCAGAACCTAGCTTGACATCAGATCAAGATCCAAAACAAATTGATTTCAATCCAAATATAGATATGACATGCCGCATTATCTTCTCTTTTTTATTTCTGGTCTAGAATAGTCGATGGAACGACCTCTATTTGAATAATTCAGTAAATATTGTACACATAGCAAAATAAATTTCTTCAAAATAAAGTTACTAATTCTAGCAAGAAAGACATCACCAAATGCTCTAGCCTCCCGATGGAAACTCCAACGATGTAAACTAAAACCATCGTCCAAATTTGGAGCACTAGCATTTTCGCAAATGGTTACCTGCAAACTTGAGGAAGCTCTTCCGGACTTGGTGGGCGAGGAGCCATAGCACAGTACAGGGAATCCCTCCAATTCGCAACTGGTGCACTGTGGAAATCGAAGTTGGTGTTAAAAATCACCTTCTTCGACTGGTCTCTGGAATACAACTCCTCCTTCAACTCGCTCTCCTGCTCGTGAAACCTCCTCACACCGTCGATGATTCCCCTCAGGATGCCATCTCCGATCCCGTGATTCACCACCTGGAAGAAGCCCCAATCCTAGCACGCCTGGCCAACTCTGCGGACTATCTCCTTGCGCTTGCTGGAATCTTCATGAACTCCTTGCAAGTCCACGATCGGAATGCTGAAGCTTGCCCAGCAGGATCAGAGCAGTCGGGCGATTGAGGCTGGTGATCGACAAAGATACAAGGGAGCTTGGAGACTCCAGAGTCGACCAGGCCTTTCACGCCGGTCCTTGAGGCGTCGAAGGCTTTCAATTCGCTCTCACGATCATGTTCGGGTTCTGCTTCATCGGGGGCTTCTTCGGAGTTGGTTGATCGGCGAAAGTTTGTGAGTAAAAGTGATGTTCTGTGGAAGGAGCTGTAGTGCTGAGGATATTGGAGACGACCACCACCATTTTTTAAATGTGGTCGGCCAACGGTCACGGTCACTTACACAGTGACTTGCACGTAAGAAATTTCTAAAAATTAAAGGCCTCCTCCTCTCAATTTTACCTTCATCTCTCTCTAAAAATTTCGTGCTGCTTAACAAATTCCCCTTGCTATTTCGATTTTGAAATGGATCATAACCGCTATTGCACACGTTTTTGGAAAAGCAAGCTAACACCTTCAAGCTGGCAGTGGCACTTCGATTTCTTCACTGCCACCTACGTAGGGATCTCCTTATGATGAGACATAACAATTAGATGATTTTTCGTGAATGTAGTGGCGATAGTGACCCAGCACCCCTCCCTAACGCGATATCAACATCCCCCCATGGCAAAACCCCCATAATTGACGCAGACAAGGAATGAACCCTGGATGATGCAGCATAGGCTTCACGGTGTCGAACATCCATTGATGGAAAGACGTTCAAAATCGAGGCCCTCCCTGATAGTAAGAGGCCGGCGGTGTGCACTATTTGTAGGAAAAAATTATTCACAACATTCGGAGGTAGGACGGGCTACCTGAGGAATCACCAAAACAAGCATAACCGCATGAACGTCCAAGCTCGGGCGAAGCTCAGCCCATGCAACAGGCCATATTGGTGGCAGCCCTTTCTTGTACTGAGAGAGAAGAACCAGCAGCCACTTGCCCCCGAGCAATCTTTTGACTTCATCAAAGATCCAAAGTTCATGCAGTAAGTGCACGTGGCGCTGTAACCGCATTTTAGGCCCGCTTGCAATCGACGACCACGAGGAACAAGAAATATGAAACCTACTTGAATTAGAAAAGTTTTCTTTCTTGGGCTCAAACTCGACATGTATAATAACAGACTGCAGTCCACAGAACTGCCGGGCTAGAGCCATTGACATAGGATGAGGATTGGATCATTGGAGGGTAGCCGAAGTACTGAGGGACTTGTTGAAGTTTCGATGATGCAACAAAGGCTCTGTCCACGAGTGACTTCCCCTCGAGCAGCCAAGCATTGTCGTTCTATTCCTGATTTTGATAAAAATTACCCACCAAATCATTGCGAAAATGGAGGATATGCCTCTTGTTTTCTTGGTCTCTTGTTGTTTGAATGCAAGCTTCAAGACGAACCAATTCGAAGCTCTGCTTGCTCAATATTACGAAAATTTGGGCCTATGTGAATCGACTGATGTGCGGCAAATCTTGGCACAGGTGAGGAGCTGGCTCGGAAAATCTATACGCCATTCTGTCGGATACAGTTCTAGGAACTCTGCCCCACGAACGGAGATGTATTTTTCTTGAATTATGAACTCCATTTGGTTGTGCTTTTACTTTTTTTGAATTATGAACATGCTTTTTATCATTGAAGTTGTAGTTTTCCTGATGTATTTATGTCTCATTTAAGTAAAAGTGGGCAGTGTAATTTTAATTAAGCTTGTGATCTATTAATTTTTTTTACGAACTTTTTATTAATTTATGAAAATATTAAATTTCCCATGAATTTTTTAATCAGACCAAACCAAGTCTGAAAAACAACGAACAGTGGGTTTTGGTACTATTATTTTTGAATTTATTAAGAATTTTATAAATTATTAAAATAAAGAATCGAAGCCCGAGCAAAATGTGCCCGGGTTCAGCCCGTGTGGGCTGGCATGACCCCAAATGAATGCTAGACAATGAAGGATGAAGAAAATTGGAATGCTTACGTCATTCAACGGTGCTTGTGATTTAGTTCCATGCGTGTTGAAAACATCCAATACCTCCAATGGCAGGGTCGTTCTAATTTTAATATATTTTAAATAAATAACAGAGAATTTGAAAATTCATTATTTTCATGGTAAAATTGTTTTTAGCAGACATTAGATGTTATGCATGATAAGAAAGGTTCGTAATTAACATAATAATTTTTTTCCAAACACTTGTACTTAAAAAAAAAAAAAAAGCCACGAAAAACCCCGAACTTTGCCCAAAGTGACACATTTACCCCAAACTTTTTTTTTTTGCGTGAAAAACCCCAAACTTTCCAAACCGTGACACATTTACCCCATTAAGGGCATTTTTGTCTTTTTATTATGTTTTTTCCTTTTTCTTTTTTTTTCTTTTTTTCTTCTTCTTCCCTCCGCCAGCCATGGCGTTGGGCGAGGGCAGGGACACCTTCGCCCAACGCAGGGCGAGGGCGGCCCTCGCCGGCGACGGGCGAGGGGCCCCCTCGCCCGGATCCGGCGAGGGTAGGGACACCGCCGATGCGGGCGGGGCGGCCCTCGCCGGCGTCGGGCGAGGACGGCCCTTGCCGATCCGGCGAGGGCACCCCTCGCCCAACGCAGGGCGGGCCGTCTTGGCTCGACGCGGAGTTAGGCCGGCCCTCGCCGGCGTCGGGCGAGGACGGCCCTTGCCGGATCCGGCGAGGGCACCCCTCGCTCAACGCGGCGAGGACCGTCCTCGCCCGACGCAGCGAGGGCGGCGGCCTAGCCCGAGGCCGGCGAGGGCCGCCCTAGCCCGAGGCCGGCGAGGGCCGCCCTAGCCCGACGCCGGCGAGGGCAGCCCTCGCCGGACGCCGGCTTCCCTTCGCCCGGCTAGCCGGCGGAGGGAAGAGAAAAGTAAAAAAAATTTTAAAAAATTTTAAAAAATGAAAAGACCAAAATGCCCTCTAATTTTGGGGTAAATGTGTCACATAATGAAAGTTCAGGATTTTTTATGTCACAAAAAAAGTTTGGGATAAATGTGTCACGGTTTGGAAAGTTTAGGGTTTTTCACGTCACAAAAAAAAGTTTGAAGTAAATGTGTCACTTTGGGTGAAGTTCAGGATTTTTCGTGGCTTTTTCCCTAAAAAAAAATTAAGGGCGCTTTCAAAATGATTTACTTATTGAGAGCACTATGTGCCATGTAAGCATTTCTCTTTTTTCTTTTTTATCTTCTTCTTTCAAAATATTAATATTTTAAACAAATTTCGCCCTTTTTGTGGTAAAACTGTTTTTAGCAGACATTAAATGTTATGTACGATAAGAAAGTTTCCTAATTAACATAATAATTTTTACTTATTTAAATTTAAAATATATTATAATATCAAATACCAATAAATTTATGTTATAATAACATGATAAGTAAAACTGTTACTGATTATTTAATATCATACAATATAAAGAAAATATAAAATTTTCAAAAAGTCTCAATAGAAAGAGGCAACTAATTTCACATGGAAAAAGTAATGTTAATTATTAGTAGACGTGTAATTCTTTATGAACTTCCCTAATATAATCTTTTGGAGGTATCATTCTATTTCGAACTCAAAATAGTCTTCTTAAAAGAAAAAAAAAAGACGACCGTTGCGAGCGTCTCCTTCCCCTAACCCGATCGTCCTTCCTCGACTCCCTCATTCCAGTCTCGTCCGGCGTTCCTGTTCCTGTCTGTGCTCGCATTCCCCTCTCTCTTTTGCTCGTTCGTTCTCTCTCGCGTGACGGGCGGGCCTCTGCGAAATCCTCTTGGGAGAAGGTCAGTTTCTTCTTCCGTTCAGGTTCTCGATTGATTGTGGATGGGCATGATGATTACTTTCTCGGTCTGATTTGTGAAGCGGTTGCAGAAACTTGTTTTCGCGACGGTTTCGCTTGGTCTCTCTTCGGGACGATCCCAATGGTTGATTGGGATTATTTGGTTTGACCTCGTCTTTTTATCGTCTTTTGATTCCTCGACTGGTCGATCATATTACGTCGTTGTTTTTTCCGGCTTGTTCGAAATTTTTTTTGTTGTTCCGGTGAACTGGTAGTGGCGTTTTTCCTCTTCGTTTGGGGGATGTCCTTGTTATAAGTATTTGGTTCAGCTCCTCATCTGATTTTTTATGTGTTTGATTTCTTTTTTTTTTCTTTTATGAATTTGCAGTGGACTCTTTTGCCTTGGAGCGAACTGCTTGTCTGAGGATGTTGTCTAACGATGATGAATGGGGACACTGGTCGGTTTGTTTCATAAAACGAAGCGTTTGGGCTTTCCGGAGGACTGAGGATCTGTTTTGCTGTCTTTTGTTGGTAGAGATGATGAACTAGTAGTCTTTGATCGCATCTCAGACCGGTGATGGACTGAAATTTGGTAGAGATGATGAACTAGCTGTCTTTTGTTGGTAGAGATTATGAACTAGTAAGCTGGGGATTTGTTGGCTTTTATTGGAATTTGTTCTTAAGTTTTTTCAACTTTGGGAGATGATCATGGTCTAGTTCCAATTCTTTTACAGGTTGTGATTTTGCTGGGTGTGAAGATGAACAAGATGAATGAACACTGAAGAAAGATTATGAAACTTTCTTCTCTTTTGTATTTTCTCTGCATATGCAATACAACACAGAGCACATTTCAATGGTGTACTCTACCTCTATTTCTTACTTTTCTGTTACATCGACTCAATGAAGAAGACGAAGGCGAAGCTCTTCTATATGACTTGGAAGCTAAAAGAAAGAATCAGCTGTTATTCAAAACAGAACCACTGAAAGACTTAAAGAAGAAAAGAACTATCTCATCTATTATGTTATACATCAAAAACTGAACTAATAACAAACTTCTCTTCTCCTTTTGAGCACATGGCACGTGTTGTTTACACTGACTTATTTCCATCGCATTGTGTAGACACACGGCTGATAACATCCCTGGCCTTGACTTGTGCACTTCGCTTCTTCTGACCTTTTTCAACGACAGCAGTCTTTGTCTCTGCAATGCTTTCATTCTCTTCCTTCGTTAACTCCATAGCGGCATAATAATCTTTCTGAGTTTGTGTTCTCATGTTCTTAACATCCCCCCTCAAATTGGGAAGGGATAAGAATCCCATACCCAATTTGGTGCGAAGAGTAGAATGAGCAAAGTGCGACAAAGACTTTGTAAAAATATCTGCAAGTTGATGATTGGGAACATAGCGAACATTGAGTGATCCTGAGGAGACTTTCTCCCGAACAAAGTGAAAATCAACTTCGATATGTTTGGTACGGGCATGTAGGATTGGATTAGCTGTAAAGGAGATAGCAGACTTATTGTCACAAAATAAGAGAGTTGGAGACGGAAGAGATATACCAATATCTCGCAAGACAAAACTGATCCAAGTAAGATCAGTAGTAGTGGAGGCAAGAGCTCGATATTCAGCTTCTATGGAAGAGCGAGAGACAATTGGTTGCTTCTTAGCTAACCACGAGATAAGGTTTGAGCCAAGATACGCACAATATCCAGTTGTGGATCGCCTGGTGTCAGTACACCCAACCCAGTCAGCATCTGAGAAGCCATAGAGGGCTATTGAGCTATTATAATGGAGAAAAAGGCCAAGATGAGTGGTGCCTTTAACATATCGAAGTACTCGTTTCAATCGATGAAGGTCTACAACTGTTGGATGTTGCAGTTTCTGACACAGAGTATTCGTTGCATAAGCAAGATCAGGACGGGTAATTGTTAAATATTGAAGACCACCCACGAGACTTCTATACTCAAGTGGATTAGAGTGCAGAGCAGTATCATCTGTCATAGCAACTGATCGAAGTTGAAGAGGAGTTGATACAGGTTTGCAATTGGTCATATGAGCTCTGGTCAGAAGATCAATGGCATACTTGGTTTGATAGAGAAATAAGTCATGAGAAGAACGTTTGGCTTCAATGCCGAGAAAGTAATGAAGATGGCCCAGATCTTTCATGTGGAAATGAAGACTCAGTGAGTTGATCAAAGTAGTTAATAGCTGAGCTGAGCTACCAGTTAGCACTATATCACTGACATACAGTAGTAATAATACTGTGTCTGAACCAGTGTGAAGCACAAAGAGAGAAGGATCAGTGGTACTACAGAAGAATCCATGCTCCAGGAGAAAGTTGCTAAATTTATCAAACCATGCTCGTGGCTCTTGGCGAAGCCCATATAGAGACTTCTTAAGAAGACACACACAGTGAGATTGTTGAGGATCAATAAAGCCAGGGGGCTGCTCCATGTATACTGTCTCATTTAATGTACCATGGAGGAAAGCATTTTTAACATCAAGCTGATGTATGGTCCAATTCTTCATCATTGCAACAGAGAGAACTATCTGAATAGTGGCATGCTTATTGACAGGACTAAACGTTTCAGTAAAATCGACCCTTGCTTCTTGATGAAACCCCTTCGCAACTAAGCAAGCTTTTAATCTATCTAGACTGCCATCAGGTGTTAGTTTAGTTTTAAACACTCATTTACAGCCTATAACATTCATCTATTTAGTTCTAGGAACTAATAGCCAAGTCTGATTTTCATGCAGAGCATCCATTTCATCCTGCATGGCTTTGTACCATCCTTTATCAGCTAAGGTTGTTTTAACTGATTTTGGTTCCAAAGGTACTTTATAGTCAGCCAAATATGCATACTTGGGGTTTGGTTTGATGATGCTAGATTTCAGTCGAGTTTGCATATGATGAGTAGAGGAAATACCTAAGGAAGTAGCTGTTAAGTTTGGTTGGTCTTGATCAATATCAAGTTCAGCTAGTTCGACAATTGTAGACAGAGGATCTTGTTGCTCTGTGACAACAGAGTTAGACTATAGCTGTGGGAAAGATGAAATATGTGGCACACCTTCAGACTGTGATGTATGGGTGTGATCAACTTCTAAAGGAGGAAGTAACTAAAAATTTGTTGTATGGTTATTGGAGTGACTATCCATTGCGATTGTGTTTGTGGAATCAAGAAGAGTAACTTCTCCTGCCCATTAATTATACAGAGTTGTGTACTGATCATAGTCAGATGTTACCTTCTTTGTAAAGGGAAAGAAGGTTTCATCAAAGACCACATGGCGACTAATATAGATACGACCATCAGTAGGTACAAGACAATGATACCCTTTATGTCGTTCACTATAGCCCAGAAATATACATGTAAGAGATTTGGGGTCAAACTTATGTTGTGCATAAGATCGAAGACAGGGATAGCAGGCACATCCAAATACCCTGAGATGTTCATAGCTAGGCTGCTGATTATGAAGTATGTAATAGGGAGAGACCATTTGTAACTTTGGTGTAGGAAGAATGTTGACAATATAGTTAGCTGTTATGAAAGCATCTACCTAGAACTTCAATGGAACTCTAGAATGATACAGCATAGCTAACCCCAATTCAACTATATGGCGATGTTTCCTTTCTGAGATTCCATTCTGTTTTGGTGTATGAGGGCAAGACATACTCTGCTTTATACCACAATTCCACAAATGATTCTGAAATCTGTTACTTGTGAACTCTCCTCCACCATCACAATGAAACATTTTGATTTGATGATCAAATTGCTTCTCGACTAGTTTTTGAATTATGATAAAGATATCATAACAGCCTGACTTCAGCTTCATTGGATAGATCCAGCTATAGCGAGAGAAATTGTCTACAAAGATGACATAGTATTGAAAATTCTGAAAAGATCTCATTGGTGAAGGACCCCTGATGTCACAGTGTATCTTTTCTAAGGGTATGGTAGATGTAGAGTCTGATAATGGAAAAGGTAAAGCTGTACTTTTTGCTATTTGACAATTGCTACATATGGATTCAGATTGTGCATTATAGGAAATCAAGTTTTGACTTTGTAAATGCTTCACTATTTTCAAGTTTGTGTGAGCTAGTCTCTGATGCCACACATCTGTTGTTATCACTCTGTGTCTTAGAGTAAAGTATGCTCCTATAGTTTGTGGATACACACAGTAAAGTCCTCTAATTTTCCTTCTGAGCATCTATGTTTTGTTGGTTTGGTTGTCCTTTATATAGACACCAATTTTATCAAAAACAAACGAACAAAGATAGTCATCTGTCAGTTTTGAAACAGAGAGAAGGTTCTTTTTGATTTCAGGAACAATCAAGACATCGTTTAAAGTTAATGTGTTGTTTTATGTATTCAACTGAGTATCACCAATATAAGCAATAGGTAGACATGAGCCATTACCTACCATGACTGTATCAGTTCCAGTATATTGAGTAGAGTTGAGAAGAATACTAGAATTAGCATTGATATGTGTTGTTGCTCTAGTATCAGGGTACCACTCACTTCCTCTTGGATCCTCTAGATGTACTACTGCTAAAGCTGTTGGAATCTCTTCAGCCTGATATGAATTATCGAATCGATACCAGCAACGAAGAGCATCATGTCCTGGTCTTTACAAATTTGACACTTTAACCGAGTGCTTTATGTTGTTTTCTCATCCTGCAAGTGTTTCTGAGGCATTAAGACTGAAGTTGGATAAGATTTAGTGTCTTGATACCTTTGTGAATAACTTGCATATGGTCGAAACCCCTGTCCAGGACTAGAGTAATCAATCCTTTGCCTGAATTGTTGATCTACTCGATCCTGAGTCAAGTTTTTTGGTCTGTAGTGCTGATTTCTTCCCAAATAGCCATAACTACGACCTACATTGTTCATTGCACGACCTCGACAAAATTACGTCGTCCTCTGTTACTGCCTCTTTGACCTCCAAAACCAGAATTCTGAAAGCTATATTCTCTTTCAGAGTTCCCTTTCTGTTGTGTCTCAGAATTTCTTTGTCCAAAATAGGCTAGATTAGGGTTAAATTGATTCATCGAATATGCCTTTAGCCTTGTTTCAAATCATTCAAGCTGTGCTATCACTTCATCATAATCTAGATGGGGTTTCAGGCAGTAAATAGTAGTTCGAAAGTTCTCATATTCAGAGCCTAGTCCTTCAAGAACACCAAACATTTTGGTTATCTCATCTATAGGTTTTCCAATCGCATTTAGCTGATCACAGATGGACTTATACTCTCTTAGATAAACAAAAAGGACTCGATCTCATTTTTGACATGCTTGCAGTTTTCCTCTCAGTTCAAACTCTCGAGCAACTGATTTCTGAGTAAAGCGATTGAGAAATGTTTGCCATACCTCATAGGAAGTTTCTAAGCCAATGATCAAGCTCAGAATATTTTCAGATACAGCTCCACTAATCCATGATGATACAAGCTGATCAGTTCTTGTCCAATCTGTGTAATATGGATTTATGGCTTTAGTTTCACAGTCTTCAGTTTCAGCTTGTAATGTTCGAGGAGGTGAAGGAATTTCACCACTAATGAAACCAAAAAGTTATTGACTTCGAAGAAAACTGTGAAATTGTGCTTGCCATAACAGGAAATTATCTTCAGCAAGTTTGATTGTGACAAAATTGGAGATGTTAACATGTATTGGAAAGGGATACTTCTGTGTTCTTGCTGCCATTTCTGTGTTCGTAGAGGTTTGATGATGAAGAAAGACGATTCTGTGACTGAAATCAGGATTACTTGTTGATCTTACAAGATGACGTTCTGTTCGTGTCACCAGCAATGTTCAGATCTTAACAGAGAATAGTTGAATCAAATGCAAAACACTTTGAAATCTCCAAAACAACACACGAGAATGATCAACAGCTACTTTGATCTATTGCGATCATTGAAGTTCAGAGGCCACTTCGATCTTCTGAATCTTTAGCACCTTCGATTTGATTTCACGAACGATCGAGTATTCATGAAAACTATTCAATACGGATGATTGACCATGCTCTGATACCATGTGAAGATGAACAAGATGAACGAACACTGACTTTCTTCTCTTTTGCATTTTCTTTGTATATGCAATACAACACAGAGCACATTTCAATGGTGTGTTCTACCTCTATTTCTTACTTTTTTGTTACATCGATTTAATGAAGAAGACGAAGGCGAAGCTCTTCTATATGACTCGGAAGCTAAAAGAAAGAATCAGCTGTTATTCAAAATAGAACCACCGAAAGACTTAAAGAAGAAAAGAACTATCTCATCTATTCTGTTATACATCAAAAACTGAACTAATAACAAACTTCTCTTCTCCTTTTGAGCCTGTTATACATCAAAAACTGAACTAATAACAAACTTCTCTTCTCCTTTTGAGCACATGGCACGTGCTGTTTACACCGACTTATTTCCATCGCATTGTGTAGACACACGGCTGATAACATCCCTGGCCCTGACTTGTGCACTTCGCTTCTTCTGACCTTTTTCAACGACAGCAGTCTCTGTCTCTGCAATGCTTTCATTCTCTTCCTTCGTTAACTCCATAGCAGCATAATAATCTTTCTGAGTTTGTGTTCTCATGTTCTTAACACTGGGCTTAAGAAGTGGTGATCTGTTGCGTTATCTTTGTGATGTCGAGTTGATGATCTCTGACAATCAGATAAAGCTACCACCTTTCGAGACAGTTACTGGTTTGAACGGAGTTTGTTCTTTAGTCCTGTTATTTTCCGATTCATGTGAAAACCAATTCTCATTCCTTCGGAGGTCAGAGTTTGGTTGATGTATGGACTGTCATGGTTCTTTCTATGCAATGTGTATGCTCATTTCAGATCATTGCTGTTGAAAATTTAACGCTAGTGTCCTTCCAAGAAATAGTCCCTCCCTCGTGTCCTCATCCTTTATTCTCCTGCTGCATCTTTGATTGTGCATGCAATTCCTCTCTTGTTTGCTCTTTGCTTGACATCCTCTGCCGAGTACTCTACGTTGTTCTTGAACCGCACTCTTGATCCTTCTTCTTTGCCTTCTGTTTGTCATATTTTGTATATTTTCTAGTTGAGTGAAATTGAATTAGCAGAACGTATTCCTGCAGGGGATCAAATTTGGTATGAGGTTTTAGCAGATTTGGTGAGCATGGAGTTCAGTAAGCTGTCTATTGCTGTCTATTGCTGCAAATGGGAAAAACCTTCTCATTTACTCTTTTGATTCTTATCAAATTTTGATCAGATGATTAACATCTACGTAATTTCTATTTTATTTTATCAGCGATGAACATCACACTTGCTTTAGTGGAAAAGTCAAGCAGGAAGTTTCTACTTTTCCTTCTGATTTCATATGATATTTCGATACTTGGATGGTGATATTAATTTGTATTTATAAGCTATTTTACCCATCAAACATAGCTATAATATCTATTTATAAATAAGGTCACCGGTTGCTCGTACATATATGCGTTCTTCATGGAATTTTGGCATAGGCACAGACTTCGATGACTTCTATGGCTGGTCTGTTTTTTCCTCTTCTCTCAAAGGGAATTGACCTTGACTTTGCTAAAAAAAAAGAAATTTTGCTAATGCTATCTTTTTTGGGAAAAAGTGATTCACCAACTTAGTGTGGGAGAAGCAAGTTGGTACCTTGTATCATTCATTTTTCATATGAATTTAGGTTTGTAATGAATGAAGTCTGTTTAGTTTTGTTGCCTTCTCCCCCTTTTGGATTCAGATTCCAGATCTATGTGGAGCCAAATGTTCTGTCAGGAGGCTGCAACTATAGTTGTGCTAGCTGATCATCACAACTGCTAACCAATGATGCAATTAGACTTAGTTTGGTTGGCACTTCTGACTTTTGATTTATTTCTTCTGTTAACTGATTTCGGATGGCTCTTTTGAATGTTGTAAGATATAGCTCTTCTGTGCTTTGGCAGATTAGAGCCTTTCTCTGTGGGACTGGATGAAGAACTTTTCATTGGCTTGGTACTATGACTGGTATGCTTTCTATTAATGATATTTTGTTTGTCTTACCTTCTTTTTCTTTCATGAAACTATTGTGAACGTTATTTTTTCACTGAATTTTTGCTTTTGATCTTCTTAGGCTCACGTTCACTCAGAAATACATTTCTTGCACATGTATTAACTTGGTGTAAATCTATTTGAATTTAGTGTGGTAAATTTGGCTTAATTGAAGAACTTTTGTCTGGTTATTTATTGTACTTAAATTAGATGATGTTTGATGTTGTTGAGTGATTAAGATGGTAATCTTTGATGCTCAGGTAGTATGCTAGTGTGACCTACTGCCATTTTTTCCTCTATATTATTTGGAACTGTGCAGGATAGGTTTTTTCCCACTTCTTTTTTTCTTTTACATTCTGTTTTTCGCATTTACCTGAGTACTTTGCCAAATCTTTTACTAAATGCTGTAATATGTAGTGTTTTTCAATTGTAGTTGATGTTGTTTGTTCAATGATCTCTTTCATCTTCTAAGGATGATAAGTACAATAAAACTGGTCATTATGCATTGAATATTGTGTTTAGGCTTCTTGGAGGGGAGTGATGACCCATTTTTGCAGTCCTGCTTGGTTCGGTTGCTGAGTGGTCTTCAGGATGGGCTGTGGACTGAAATTGTGAAGATTTCTAGGCATTTTCTAGCTTTGATTGAAATTCGTCTTCAGTTTATTATATCTAGCTTCAAGTTCTAATCCTTCTACAGGGGTCGGATTAAGCCAGGTTCGAAATGTGGTGATCTACTGCTTTTTTCTGTGGGGCTAACTTGGTTTCTAGGCAGTCTTTGGTTTGAATGAAGTTTGTTCTCAGATTCTGTTTTTTTTTTTTTTCAGTGAAGGTGAGATCATCAGGGCTATTTTTCCTCCACTGGTAAGAGTTTTTGGTCCATGCAAATCTCTTCAGATTCGATGTGGAATGTCTTCAATCTGGGATGGTTCTTTCTAGCCTATAATCTTTATTTCTTTTGTCAGGCTCTTCTTCCTTTGAGCACTTCTATTGGTTTTTGTTTGGGTTTAATCATTAACTCTCTTCCATTGTAAGGATTTTTTACAAAGCAGGAAAAGGTCCACTAAGTTCTGGCTAGTTTCTCTTCTTTCTTATATCCATGCGCAATAATCACTAATTCGATTGCTGTGTCTAAATGATAGAGATAGTTTGTTATGTGCATGCGCAGTATCTTTCTTATGTGGGATTTATTCTTCTTGCTTTTTTTCATTGTTCCAGCTCCACACAATACCTAGTTTTCTTAGGCTTTCAGTTTATATGATTGCCATGTTTTCTTTTGGTACAGAATCTTTGGTGAAATGTTCTTATTAATCAGATGATTTATGTACTATAGGTGGTTGTTGAGGAATGGTCTCGATCGGATTTTAGAAGTTTCTGGCTTGCTGCAGAAAATTTCTTCATTTTCGCGTTGCCTCTTCGAAATTCTGCCGGGGTCATGCACATCATTTGTGTTCACGCTCCTTCTATTTACTTGTTTCACAAGCTGCTCTGGATTTATAATACAGAAGATTGGTAGTAGTTACTTTTATCTTGGAGCAATCTCTTTGATTGGATAAGCTCTTCATTCTTTGGCACATCTGTCATATGGTATGTTAACGTGACTTATCATCCCATTTTCTCTAATCTTATTTAGCATCGTGGTAACAGGATAGGTATTTGCCCCCCATATGCATATATGAGTTGTTCTAATATTTGTGTTGTCTGCTTATAATATGACCGAGAAGTTCATTACATCATGAATTGAATGGGTATCGAGTGTGTCAAGAAACATTCATTATTCAAGAAATGCTCAATCGTGTTGTCTACTTAAGATATGACTTAGATCTGCATTACATCATGAAGTAAATGACATTGAGGGTGACAAAATAAAAAATTCGTTATTCAAGAATTGTTCATTCTCCATTATCATACCTTCTCAATTTGTGTGTATGTTTTTTTTTTTTCCTTTTACATTATGTGGTCATTCTCCATGTGCATGTATTTGGTTCATCCCTAATCACTTTGGTCATGCTTTTATGGTAGGGTGTCTAAGGACTAGCTTCACTATGCTTTGAGGGTTTGAACTTCGATGTCAGATCTCTTGTTGTCATTGGATGGCCACCTATTTGAAATACATGCAACATGAGAGTAGTTTAGTCTTCTTAGTTGAAATAAGACAAGTGGATTTGCTTAGCCTAAATTTTTCATAGCTGTATGCATTCTTTTTTTTTTTTTTTTTTTTTGGGTGGTGAGGAACATTGTTTGGGACATTTTTACAAATGAGATGATTTTGTAGGTGAAATAGGTTGTTTTGAGTTTGTAGTGCCAACTTGATTTTAGGTTCTCTTTCATCATTGGGACTAGGAAGACTTCTCTTCGAGGACCTTGATATTGACTTTGTTGCAGACTGTTGGCATCTCATTCCGAAAAAAGATGTACTGGTAGGGGATGATGCAGCATAGCCATTGAAACATAACTTCCATTGGCATTGCTTGCTCTCTGACCAGATGCTGATATTCTCAATTTCTTATCCATCACAAAACCGTGTTGTTTTATTTAAGTTGTGGTCAGTAAATGGCTGGTCAGGCTGGGAGGATCAGACACTGGGTGCTTAGTTGGCATATTTGTCATATTTTGTAGTTCTTTAAGATGGGTGAATTTGAAGTGGCAGATGACCATCCTGCAGGGAATATGCTTTGGTTGAGGTTTTAACATATCTGGTAAGCATGAAGTTTAGTCTACTTCCTCTTCGCATTTCTTATGGTATCCTTATATACAGATGGTGACCTTCTACTGCATACGTATAGTTTAATTTATTTGTCAAGCATGGTTCTTGAAGCTCTGTAGGGCTTTGAGTTAATAGATCTCCATTTAATATACAGTTCTAGATGTATCTCTTTCTCATCAGCTCTACGAGAGTTGTTTTTGGAGTCATCTTCCTTGTAATTGAGATATTAAACAGTTGCTTTATGATCGATTTCTTTTGCTTTGATATTTGCTTTGAGGGCACAAATAAACATCTGGCTGGTTCTATTTCCTGAAAATTGTTGGTGAACGTTCTGCTTGTAGTCAAAAGGTTTATCGACCTCATTAAGGTTTAAGTCTGCCTCTGATCATATCAATCAGTTTGGTGGCTTCCAGGCTGTATCGATTTATTCAGTCTTTTGATGGGGGCTTGATAAAGTATGGAGGCGATCACATTAAGAATGTTATGTGAGGATGCTAATGTATCAAGCAATTGAAGAATTCAAGTTCTCCAGTTGGTGAATGCTGGAGTTTATCATCTAATGCATTTATGTTCAGGTGAGCTACTTATTGGTTGATCTTCTTTGTCGATTTGGGTGATAAGCGATGTCGGAATCTTTCTATATGGATTGTCTATGGCTGCTTAAACTCCACAAATATCTGGTTTATGATACCTCCATTTTTAATGATTAGAGGAGACGCGACGAATCCTTATCTAGATCTGGTTTATGGTTCTCTTCTGTTGTAGGTCGGAGTCTTCTTGTCGCAAATCATGATGAATATTTAATAAAACTAAGTCATCCTATTGACATTCAACTATTACAAACCGAAAGGATGATGTATTATTATTGAGAAAAAATACGAGAAACTGAAAAAATCTTTACTAGATTATATGTACTCTGTCAAAATAGATGTTACATATATCCTATGTCATCATCCTTTATAAAGAATTATACAATAACAGTTTACACAAGAATGAGAGTTCCACTAGGTGTTTGATATACTGGCCATCTCTAGGTCTTCTTCTGCCCTAGAAATCAAGTCAATGAGAAGGAAATCTTCATATAGATCTATTTCTTTTTTCCAGGTTAAATTGAATTGTTTTATTGACCTTTGAATTTCTGCCTTGATAGTGAAGAGGAATGTTGCTTCCACAAATATATTTCCCTTTCACTTTTCTTTTGTATTGGTAGTTTCTGATTATATATTTGTTAAGTGTGGCTGGCTGAATGTAGTAACTATCAGTACATGGAATGGGTATTTTTTCCATTTACCAAGTCTTTTTATTCGATCTACATGCTTTGTTTATGCTATGGAACTTCAGGGCTTGGGTACGAGAACGTAATTTTAAGAAATAAGAGTTTAGACCGCTCACAGTAGTTCTACCTATGGAAAAGATCATCAGAGGGGAGACAACCCATTTTTGATTCCAGCCGCGAAGACTAGTCAAAGGAAGGATCAAGAATGTCATATATATCAGGAGCTAGATCAGTTGACGATGAACAAGTAAGAATTGCCTTAACAAAAATTGATGGAAAAAAAAAATTCAATTGTCCTTGTCCTTATTGAAGCCTACGATGTGAAATCGACAAAATAAAAGGTTATTGAATTTTCTCATCCGAATTCAGATGGAGCATATGCTGGCTTGTGTGAATGTGTGCTTTTTTTTTTTTTGGGTGTGAATATGTTAGTATCCTTAATCGGATGAGGTGCATAGGCTGAAGGGATGTTGGCTTATGTTTTACTTTGTCTTGAGCTAGTCCTTTTTATCAAAAGTTTCTTGAATATTTCATGACCTCAAGAGTGTTGATAACTTACGTTAATACATTATACACTTCTACCAGAAAATGTCTACAGAGCATAAACATACAAAAATAAATAAGTAAATTATACCACTATTATTTTCTTCTCTCTCTCTCTCTCTCTCTCTCTCTCTCTCTCTATATATATATATATATATATATATATATATATATAAGCCATTAATTACACCATCAAAATTAACAGCCAGTACTTATATTTGCAAGATCCTGCTAGAGTTTTTAGGCGCTTCAAATAAATTTGAATGAAGATATAAGTTTTCAATGAAAATTCCCCCTAGGCCGATTCTTTTCAAGGAAGTATTCGTTTTATTCTTTTTGGCCAAAAAATGTGATAGGTGGTTTGGAAACATAATTATGAGGATTCCACTAGAAAATGTGGACCCTTTGGTGCGATTCAAATTACAAATGAAACTTAAGTATATAATAATTTTTAAAAGATCAACATTGACCCTTTTAAATGTCGACATCCCTCGTGTTTTCCCTTAGCAACATGAGAAAAACGCTCCATCATGTTGAGCCATTCGGTGGAAGCTAAATTCAAAAAAAAAAAAAAATCAATTGTCCTTGTCCTTATTGAAGCATACGATGTGAAATCGACAAAATAAAAGGTTATTGAATTTTCTCATCCGAATTCAGACGGAGCATATGCTTGCTTGTGTGTATGTGTGTGCACGCTTTTTTTTTTGGGTGTAAATATGTAAGTATCTTTAATCGGATGAGGTGCACAGGCTAAAGGGATGTTGGCTTATGTTTTACTTTGTCTTGAGCTAGTCCTTTTTATCAAGAGTTTCTTGAATATTTCATGACCTCAAGAGTGTTGATTACTTACGTTAATACATTATACACTTTTGCTAGAAAATGTCTACAGAGCATAAACTTACAAAAAATTATACCACTATTATTTTCTTTTGGTGGAATTAACTTAATCGACTTGATTTTATAGTTGAAATAAGTCTAAAACATACCAATGGCGTTAAATCAAGTGGGTTTCATGTAAGACTCATATTGTTTGTTGGAATATATTACGTGAAAGTAACATGATCTTGCAATTTACGTCAACGTAAAATCACCAGAGAAATAAACGAGAAATAATAAGGACACCGGAAATTTACGTAGTTCAGTCCGAGTATCGGTACTTACATCCACGGGGAGAACCAGCAGCAAATAATACACTATAATTAAAGAATCAGAATTTACAATCGCTCATATGCTCGAGTGTTTCCCACACCTAAATTTAAGTCCAAACCCAAAGTGTTTATAAATAAACAACTTACTTGGACATAAATTTACGGCACAAAATCACCGCGTGTTCAAGCTCAAACAAACACTCTACGTATGCCAAAATCAAGAACTCCAGCGTTCGTCTTTGGCCCCCGTACATATGGCTTCGTGCGGCTTCTTGCGGCTCTCAAGTCTTGCGGCTCCACAGTTTTTTTTTCTTCGTGCGGTGCTCACCTCCTTAAAGGAATAATAAACCTAGGCATTTTATGTGTGTGCCTAAAGTCAAAAATTTGACCTTGGGCCTCACTACTTTAATGAAACCCATGCCCACAAGGACTCTTCTTTTAAAGGGAGTTTCCTCCTTTTTTTTTTCTATCCTCTTAAAGGTAAATAGATAATATAAAATATAACGCGCCCCTTTTTTTTTGTCTTCCTTATTGAAGCCTACAATGTGAAATCGACAAAATAAAAGGTTATTGAATTTTCTCATTCCGAATTCAGACGGAGCATATGCTGGCTTGTGTGTGTGCGCTTTTTTTTTGGGTGTGAATATGTAAGTATCCTTAATCGGATGAGGTGCATAGACTGAAGGGATGTTGGCTTATGTTTTACTTTGTCTTGAGCTAGTCCTTTTTATCAAGAGTTTCTTGAATATTTCATGACCTCAAGAGTGTTGATTACTTATGTTAATACATTATACACTTCTGCCAGAAAATGCCTAAGAGCATAAACTTTAAAAAAAAATTAATAAATTATATCACTATTATTTTCTTATATATAAAATCCATTAAATACACCAACAAAATTAACAGCTAGTACTTATATTTGCAAGATCCTTCTAGAGTTTTTAGGCGCTTCAAATAAATTTGAATGAAGATATACATTTTCAATGAAAATTCCCCGTCGGCCGATTCTTTTCAAGGAAGTATTCGTTTTATTCTTTTTGGCCAAAAAAGGTGATAGGTGGTTAGGAAACATAATTATGAGGATTCCACTAGAAAATGTGGACCCTTCGGTGCGATTCAAATTACAAATGGAACTTAAGTATATAATAATTTTTAGAAACATTGACCCTTTTAAATGTCGACATCCCTCGTGTTTTCACTTAGCAACATGAGAAAAACACTCCATCATGTTGAGCCATTCGGTGGAAGCTAAATTCAACAAAATCATAAAAAAGAAAAAAAATCAATTGTCCTTGTCCTTATTGAAGCCTACAATGTGAAATCGACAAAATAAAAGATTATTGAATTTTCTCATCCGAATTCAGACGGAGCATATGCTGGCTTGTGTGTATGTGTGTGCGCTTTTTTATTTTTATTTTTTTGGGTGTAAATATGTAAGTATCTTTAATCGGATGAGGTGCACAGGCTGAAGGGATGTTGGCTTATGTTTTACTTTTTCTTGAGCTAGTCCTTTTTATCAAGAGTTTCTTGAATATTTCATGACCTCAAGAGTGTTGATTACTTACGTTAATACACTATACACTTTTTCCAGAAAATGTCTATAGAGCATAAACTTAAAAAAAATAAAAAAAATTATACCACTATTATTTTCTTATATATAAAATCCATTAAATACACCAACAAAATTAACAGCTAGTACTTATATTTGCAAGATCCTTCTAAGAGTTTTTAGGCGCTTCAAATAAATTTGAATGAAGATATACATTTTCAATGAAAATTCCCCGTAGGCTGTGGCATCCGAAATTTTGTAACGATCCTTAGATATACGACGGTCCATGACTAAGTGACGAGAGTGTCGTCGGATTATGACATTGGCTCGTATCATCGTTGGATCGATGAGTCACATATGGAAATAGTTCGATCGTCGAATAAACTATAGATTTATCAAAGTCTCCTTAATGTCATTAGTGAGACCCATCTCAGTCATGTCTAGCCGACCAAGGAAAGGAAGTACTGATGTCACGGATTGACGAAGTGTTATCCGATTTTGTCATCGACCCCAAGGATTGAATTTTTTTATACCATCATCATCATCATCGGCACTACCTTGAACCCCGCTGATTTGTTTATATTTTTCTTTTGGAGATACTACGCGGCTTTATCACTTAAGTGTATATGGAACAAGAAAAGAATTTGAGTCATGAAAGAGTACATTTGATAAATTGTTAAACCATGAAACCATAGGACCGAAAATGCCCTAGGAATGTACAAGATTAAGGATCAAATTGTGAGAAATTGGGCCACTAATCGCCGGCCCAAAACAGCCCAAAACAACCCCATATTAGTCGACACTTAAGTCAACTAATAGAGGAGGGATTGACCAAGAGGCCTCCACCGTTGGACACCTCATAGCATGCAAGAGGACAGGTGGCCAACGAAGCTGCTTGGGAAGGCCACGTCTACAATCAGCTGCCTCTCGACTGAACATCCACCAAATAACTTGCATGCAGTAATTAGATTAATTAAAGAATTGAAAGAGCAAAGTGCTAGTGTGATTGAGAGAGAGGAGAGAGAGGAACCAAGCAAATAACCAACGAGCGAGAGAGAGTTTGAGGGAGCGATCTGCGAGAGAGGGCAGCAAAGGAAGAGGGAAAGGAGACCGCCCTCCGTCCGTGCTTGTGCAAGCTGCCACCGTCGCATCTTCGCCGCCGTCGAGCCGCGTTGAAAGACCCATGAGCTTCCTGTTCGGTTTGTCGATTGAGCTTAGGAGTGAGGCAAGTGGAAGTTCATTGATCTATGTCTTTGCATGCTGCAATTATCTGGTGAAATGTTGGTAGATGTGAGAAAATGCAGAATTGGGAGCTGCATGTAGATTTTTGGATGATTGAGATGAAGCTGGATTAAGAGATTGAGTAAAAACAGAGTTTGTTTTGTGTAGTTTCGGTTATTGGCTGAAATAAGAATTGAAAGGTCTAACTAAAGTGGATTCTTGAAGTGAAGTAAATATAATGTAGTGCAATAGACTTGTAAGTGTTTGGTTATGGACGTTGGATGCTGGATGTTTGGTTAAGAGATTGAGTACTCTTTGGATTAGTAAACTGTTTTCACAGAAAACAACATGACCTTCGGTGATTCCATGAATTTTCTGTAATTATCTAGCCTGAATTAGACTTTGAACCCTTAATGAAAGTTGTAGGGAATATCTTTAGGAATAATATATCAAAAATTGAGAATAAATGAACAAGGTTTGATCGATAAAACGATTTTCTATGAAAATGTTAAATCTGGAAGTCATTATAGAACATTACCAAAGAATACATCAATTACTGCTCTTGATATATAAGTAATTTCACTTGGTGTTCTTCATGAAACTTTTTCCCTTAGGTCTATTTTATAACATATAAACATTTCATAATTTTCTGAGTTCATTTAGGGATTATTCCGAAATTGTTACTAAAACTATGCATTCTGATGTTTGAGCTGTTTTGTTCCGAATTTGCTCAATTTGTCCCAAAAGTGAATGCATCTTGAGTTGTTATGTGACATGATGATATTGGCATTCAGCATATCATGCAATATTGAGATTTGATGAAGATTCATGGGACATCTTGTCATTGCATTGAAAAGTGTTTTTGAAAATTAAGATGTTAATTGTTACCGTTGAACCCTCGGGTCAACGATGCCCCGGGAGTCGGGATGCCTAGAGGTTCAAATGAGTCGATGCCTTTTGGATGCTTGGTTGTTTTATGAATACATGCCTAGAGTATTTTCCCCGGGAGTGTCGAGATGCCCGGTTGTATTATGATACATGCCCGGAGGGTGAGGGGTTGTATTATGATGCATGCCCGGAGGGTGAGGGGTTGTATTATGATGCATGCCCGGAGGGTAGGGGTAACCATGTCTATGGTCCCCAGTGATTTATCGTGATGCTAGGTGGGGTGCGAGATGTCCAGAGGTTCAAATGAGTCGATGCCCTTTGGATGCCCGGTTGTTTTTTGAATACATACCCAGAGGCTTCCGTGATGCCAAGTTGGGTGCGGAATTCCCGAAGGACGCAAACATTGGTCCTCTGGGGGGATAAAACCGTTTGAATGATTAAATCTGATGATTATATTAAGTGTGAGTGTGGTCTGGTTATGGCACTAAATTGTATGGCATAGAATGAGACATGTCATTATAGTTTGGCCCTATGATTGAGACTTGTGTAACTGGACATAATGCATCTTGAGGGTTTTGAAATTGTACTTGCCATTGCATTGAAGAATTTCATGATTTTGATGCTTGCTTATCCATTGATTACCTGTTTTTGTTTATCTTGCATGAATCTAGATATTGATGGTATTGCGTGATATAGCTTAATGAATATTTTACTGCTGAGTGGTTGTATTCACCCCATTTGGGGACTAACATTTCAGACTAAGTCAAGATACCTCTGCTACCACTGCCACCAGTAGATGGACTGAGTGATTGAATATGACCACGAAGAGGAGGACAGCAGATGAAGGAACTTTTGGATGCCAACACTGATTGATGGACTTTAAGTATACAACTGTTGGAAAAGATGTCGGTCATCTTTTAAAATATGGCTGAGTATAGAAGACTACGGCATTTTGGTTTACCGACAAATGATGTCCATCTGGTTTAAGCAAATAAAAGTGTTCGGCTTTTATCTTATAAAAGTTTTAGTTGGTGTGCATTGTCTCTGAATTTAGAATAGGGAGATGTTGGATACACTTCTGCCATATAAATTGCGCAGGGACCGATCTATATGATAAAAAAACCCCAGAACTTATGGACCTATTATAATTCTGTGGTATCAAAGTGATATATTATCAGGTCAAGTGAAAGGTAAGCGAATTGTGGCGACCCTAACGGATCGGGGGGCCGTTGAGGGGTGCCACATAGGCCGATTCTTTTCAAGGAAGTATTTGTTTTATTCTTTTTGGCCAAAAAAGGTGATAGGTGGTTTGGAAACATAATTATGAGGATTCCACTTGAAAATGTGGACCCTTCGGTGCGATTCAAATTACAAATGGAACTTAAGTATATAATAATTTTTAGAAGATCAACATTGACCCTTTTAAATGTCGACATCCTTGTGTTTTCCCTCAGCAACGTAAGAAAAACGCTCCATCATGTTGAGCCATTCGGTGGAAGCTAAATTCAAAAAAATCAAAAAAAAAAAAAATCAATTGTCCTTGTCCTTATTAAAGCCTACGATGTGAAATTGACAAAATAAAAGGTTATTGAATTTTCTCATCCGAATTCAGACGGAGCATATGCTGGCTTGTGTGTGCGTGCGTGCTTTTTTTTGGGTGTGAATATGTAAGTATCCTTAATCGGATGAGGTGCATAGGCTGAAGGGATGTTGGCTTATGTTTTACTTTGTCTTGAGCTAGTCCTTTTTATCAAGAGTTTCTTGAATATTTCATGACCTCAAGAGTGTTGATTACTTACGTTAATACATTATACACTTCTGCCAGAAAATGTCTACAGAGCATAAACTTAAAAAATAAATTAATAAATTATACCACTATTATTTTCTTATATATAAAATCCATTAAATACACCAACAAAATTAACAGCTAGTACTTATATTTGCAAGATCTTTCTAGAGTTTTTAGGCGCTTCAAATAAATTTGAATGAAGATATACATTTTCAATGAAAATTCCCCGTAGGCCGATTCTTTTCAAGGAAGTATTCGTTTTATTCTTTTTGGCCAAAAAGGTGATAGGTGGTTTGGAAACATAATTATGAGGATTCCACTAGAAAATTTGGACCCTTTGGTGCGATTCAAATTACAAATGGAACTTAAGTATATAATAATTTTTAGAAGATCAACATTGACCCTTTTAAATGTCGACATCCCTCGTGTTTTCCCTTAGCAACATGAGAAAAACGCTGCATCATGTTGAGCCATTCGGTGGAAGCTAAATTCAACAAAATCATAAAAAAAAAAAAAAAAATCAATTGTCCTTGTCCTTATTGAAGGTTAGGATGTGAAATCGACGAAATAAAATGTTATTGAATTTTCTCATGTGAATTCAGACGGAGCATAAGCTGGCTTGTGTGTATGTGTGTGCGCGCTTTTTTTTTTTTTTTTGGGTGTAAATATGTAATTATCTTTAATCGGATGAGGTGCATAGCTGAAGGGATGTTGGCTTATGTTTTACTTTGTCTTGAGCTAGTCCTTTTTATCAAGAGTTTCTTGAATATTTCATGACCTCAAGAGTGTTGATTATGTCTACAGACCATAAACTTACAAAATAAAAAAAAATTATACCACTATTATTTTCTTTTGGCGGAATTAACTAATCGACTTGATTTTATAGTTGAAATAAGTCTAGAGCATACCAATGGTGTTAAATCAAGTGGGTTTCATGTAAGACTCATATTGTTTGTTGGAATATATTACGTAAAAACGACATGATCTTGCAATTTACGTCAATGCAAAATCACCAAAGAAATAAACGAGAAATAATAAGGACACCAGAAATTTACGTGGTTCGGTCTGAGTATCGATACCTACATCCACGGGGAGAGCTAGCAGTAAATAATCCACTATAATCGGAGAATCAGAATTTACAATTGCTCATATACTCGAATGTTTCCTACATCTAAATTTAAGCCCAAACGCAAAGTGTTTATAAATAAAGAGAACATTTGGACATAAACTCACGGTATAAAATCACTGCGTGTTCAAGCTCAAACAAATGCTCTACATACGCCAAAATCAAGAACTCCAGCGTTCGTCTTTGGTCCGCGTACATACGGCTTCGCGTTCTTGTTCATGGCTTCGCGCGGCTTCTTGCGGCTCTCAAGTCTTGCGGCTCCACAGTTTTTTTTTCTTCGTGCGGCACTCACCTCCTTAAAGGAATAAAAAACCTAGGCGTTTTATGTGTGTGCGCCCAAAGTAAAAAATTTGACCTTGGGCCCACTACTTTAAGGAAACCCACGCCTACAAGGACTCTTCTTTTGTGAAGGGAGTTTCTTTCTTGTTTATATCCCCTTAAAGATAAATAGATAATATAAAATATAGTGTGCCCCTTTTTTTGGTCTTTTAGTGACAAAACAAATCTTCCTTTTATGGTAAACCTTCAATGAGTCCAATGAAGCTTCTTTAGTTGATCAAAAACATCCAAGACCCAAAAAGAATTTCGAATTTCTTTTTTTGTGCATAATCTTGAATATTATCTTCATTAGAAAAATATATTGACGATCAAATAATAAAAATTTTATCAAAGCGAATCGTATTTTGCAAACGCTCAATCTCGAGACATAATTTAACAATTGTTTAACAATTGATATTAAGTGAGTTCACATAATAGATGAATGTACAATATTTGGGGAATAAGTGCTCGATTCACTTCAAATCTTGGCCCAGGACGTTAGATGCCTATATGTATGCTTTTGTAGGTGTCTCCTTTCTCAACCCTCCGCCTTGGGATTAGCCAATTCATAGTCCCACCGTGTGTTTGGAATTCTTCAAAAGCATACTTCATGTCCACACCGCACACCATGACTCCTTCTTGGCTCTCTTTCATCATCTCCATCATTTTATCCATAACTTCGATTTATGGACAGAAAATTTACATTCCGATCCTGACTCTACAACTCGAGGACTTCCTCCGAGATCTGGAACGTGCAGTTTCGGCATCCATAACAGATGATTTCAAAACTTTCTTCTTCGACCAAACGCTCGATCATTTCAAATGTTGCTGAAGACCACATATTCATTTATTCACTGTTACCCCTAGCAAGTTTAATAGCACAAGCCTTTCTACAGCCACTTTCTATCGATCCTCTCAAAATCCTCAGAGGTTAACTTACTTCATTAACGATAGGGCCAGCCAAAAAGGTGTCTCACCTCGTGCCCACCACATCCGCACTCAGTAGATCTCCATACTACGACATTGAAAAAGTTTAACCACGACGAGGTGATATAAATCTCAACAAGTTAACAACCTAAATCCCGATTAGGATGCAAATTCGCCTTGAAGGCGATCCTAAACATGCACCATACAGAACTCACCTCGCCTCGGTACACCCCTGTAGGTTAGCACATCACATATGCCATTATACATGCAACAAGCATAATTAATAACCGGAACACATAATTTTCATCCTTCAAACATTTACATGGGTCCCGATTATAAGGTAAAATCGTTATGACACATCCCATACCGTGCCACACAATTTTGCCCCATAATCAAGCGCAACTATCACAACCATTCGGTGTGTTCCGATTATTACGATCCCTCGGGCCACGGCCAACATAGAAGTCGGCGGTCATCCAGTGTAAACGAGCATCGTCCCCCCCCATTGGGCATGGCATCATCCCGCGTATTCATATGCATCAAGATGACATTCCAATAAGGAGCATTAATCTGGCCTCAACCGCAATTCGGCATCCGTTGATATGGGGCATCTGAACTTAATCAGGCATCGTCTCGCATATTCATACGCACCAGGACGGGTTCATTACCCAGCATATTCATACGCATCAGGGTATTTAGGTGATCACATGAGCACACCATCACTCAAGTCCATTGTTATCTTCCTCAATTAGCCCAAAATACCAAATTCCTTTTCAAACAATGAATCTTGCAACTCCTTTTTTTTTTAAAGCTTTCCGAAATAAATTCGTAAGTACCCACATACTCAAAATTAATCCATCAAACTTTACACGCACCTAGTTTAAAACCTCCTTGTTTTATTGAGCAAATAATTTTTGGTATACAAACCCGACACCTCATTGTTTTCTAATTAATTGCTTATAAAGCCATATTTTGCAATAATAAGAAACAATTATCATAGAACAACCAATCACACACTATTGTACGTGTAGCACTCAAATTTACGCATAAGTTCTCAGCATGCTAAAGTTCAACCAAATCACAAAATGTACATTTTCCAACAAGCAAGACACCAAAAACAACCACAAAACCACAACCAGCCCTAATTTGCAGAAACCAAGTCCACTCGCACTTCTCCAAGATTAATTCTAAAAACATAATCAAACCAGTTCAGAAAATTATCAAATTTGAATATGTTATAAAGGGCACTTAAAAAAACACTTTTCACGAAGACACATTGACCCAGATCTTTCTAGAATAAGAGAAGTAAATTGCTCAAACCATTACCAAAACTGTGTCCGTGTCCAGAAATTCTGTTTTCCAAAATCAGTTTGGTTTGAGGTCCAAAACTTGTCCATTTGATCTGAAAAATTTGACTATATTAAACTACGATATGTGATGAAAAACTTTTGTGAAGAAACGCTTTTGAAAATTGAACCCTAAGAGTTGATAAAAATTCTTTAAACACCAAAAGGTCACGGGTTCCAACACAAATTGAGATTCTGCTTTGCATGTAACGAAGCTAAAATCTTGTTCTTTGAAATCCATAAAATCTTGAGTAAAATATACGTCATAGCTGAAGATGTTTAGAACATTTTTCAAGCAGGAAGCATCATCAAAATCGTAGTACATTTCACGAAATAACAAACGGCGAGTGCTCAGTAAACAGATCCGAAGTTAAGCTAATCCAACTTAACACTAATCTAACTAGGTTAATTAACACTAATCTAACCAGGTTAATTATCACTAATCTAACCCCTTAAGTGAAATTAACAACCTAATCAAGGATTAAGGAGTTAACTCACCGGAATTCGATGGTGGCAAGCTCACGGCGACAGCAACACGACGACGATGAGAACTCGAGACTACCGTGTCTCAAACGGAGCTCACTCGGTGGCTATGATGGCTCTACAAGCCTTCGGCCAAGGGCTGTTTGGAGGGCTGAGGGTTGAGTTGGACGTCGGTGGCAAGGCTGCTATGGTTAGGTGGTGCCGCTAGTGGTTGCTGGAGTTGTAGTGTGAAGATGAAGCTGGACGTGCGTGGTTTGTTGGCTGTGGCGGTGGAGCTATGGGCTAGACGTGAGGGGCGGTGGTTGGCTGGCTATGTGTGGTGGTTGTGTGGTGAAGAAATGAAGATGGCGTGAAGTGGAGTGGCCGTGGAGATGAGCTAGGCGTGAACGGTGGGCTGGAGTTGGCGGGTGCTGGGCTAGAGGCATGGAGTGAAGTGGGTTGAAGGGGATGCTGAAGATGGGATGATGATGAAGGGAAACTTGGGCTGTGATGGAGCAAAAGAAGGAAAGTGATGAGGAAGAAGAGAGAATAGGCAGAGAGGGGCAGGGTTCATGCATGAAAGGGGAAGAGAAATGGGAAAAGAGAGAGAACAACAAGTCAAGGTAACAACCAATAGGAAACCTAGCCCAAATATCTAACCCATCATTGCAAAGCCCCAAAGTTTTCATGCACAAAAGTCCTTAGCTCCACCAATGGCCAATTTTCCTCTTATTTTTCACAAACAAATCCTTTTTGGGGAGCCATTTCCCCCTTTTTCCTCTAATTCCGAATTTCCTTTAATTTTTCCTTTTTTTCCGAAAACCGATTTTTCCGCAAAATTCCGGACTTGTCGAAATTTCTCCGAAAGATGAGATGACGTCCTATAAATGAATTGTGACACGCTCAAATGTCCGATTTCCGAAACCGAATTCAATTTCGTGGTTCAAATCGACCGAACGCGACTTTAGTACGACCTAACCTATCAGGTAGTTTTTAGGAATTTTAGCGTGTTTGACCCGTGGTTGATAATTTTTTATCCACGTTCGTGCATCTCCGACTCATAAACGATATTCGGTTATCATAAAAATCGCAAGGTTTCAATTACGTGTTCCAAGTATAAAATAGAAAATCGGGTTATTGCCGTTCGACCGAATTTCACAATCATGTAGAATCACCCGCAATTTGACTACGTGATTCCGTCAAATCGACTTATATCCGATTGCAATTCGATTATAACGGTGTCGTATTGACCTTTGCCGATTGTTATAGTCGAGCAGTCGATCTCTGATCGAATTTTCTAGTATATTGCGTTTATATCCCTTAACAGCCTCACCTAATAGATTAGTAAACTCGTGAGGGCCAGCTTAGAGTAAAATGACCATAATCGCGTCGACGAAACAATCATTTCATATATCCGAATCATGGGTCAAATTTCAGGATGTCACAAAGCACGTCCCTAACGTAAGCGTCAAATGTTCATGCAAAATGGGAGGTATAAGAAGAAGTGATTGTTAACCCTTGTTTTGTAGAGAGGTGTAGAAATGAATGGTTTATTTACGTATGAAGTACTGCTTGCCTATAAATTGTCATGCTTGCATTCCCTGCATTGCAACACCATGGCACATACTATTTACCGCTGGAACTGGGCTGCATAGGATAACCTAGGATGGTGTTGAGATGGATACCACTTCGACTACAACCATGTAGTATGAGTCATCCATCTCAACCTCGAAATTTTCTTCTTGATGTCGAAGGTCCATACCCTGGTCTACAACCACAAGACACGAGTCGGCCCTTTGACAAAGCCGGAGTCATGGATAACATGACCTAACCGCAATCATGCTGGTTTAGTCCGATGATCCTATAGCTCCATTTTAGGCCGTTTAAAGTAGAAATTGAATCACCTCCCCATGCGCATGTCTATGGCCTTGTTTGGTTCAGCATTCCCAAGGGGCTTTCAGCCCCGAAAGCCCATTGGGAAAAAATTTAGGTGTTTGGTTCAGCATTTGGAGGTGTCTTTGGCCAAATGTTGAAAGCCTAAAGCAGGTGGGGACCTGTTTTAGGCTTTTAGCATTTTGAAAATGCAAGTCCATCTCTACTATTCATCCCGTTGACTTCTTTTTTAAACCGATCATCTTCCCCACACCCCAATCGCCGTTGATCGGCAACGAGTTTCATCGGATTTTATTTTTATATTTTAAAAAGATAATAAAAACTCTTTGCAAATGTTGGGTTTGCCTTTTCTTTTTTTTTTGTCAATTTTATCTTTTGACAATCAATAGCCCAACTTTTTATCAATACACTATAATGATCATTAATTAACGAAGATGATTAATACTACAATAATTAAAAAAAAATTATTCAAAGTTGAAAACAAACCTAAAAGAACCCTAGGCCAAAAGTTGAGCTTTGCATCTAATCTATAATCAAATTCTTTTAATATAAATTTTAAATAAATTTACTAATATATATCTTTTACATTACTCTCAACATGAAAATGTAAAAGGTTATATAGTCATTGTTTCTTTTTTGCAATTTTAAAAATACTAAAACAAAAAACTTAATTTGGTTACACTAAAGGGTTTTTCAAATATATGTTTACCAAACAGTCTTGCATTTCCCTAAAGCACTTTTCAGTTATAGTTTACCAAATAGTCTAGCATTTCGAAAAACCCCTTTACCTCAAAGGTATTTGCATTCTCCTAAGGGCATTTCCCCAAAGCCGAACCAAACATGCCCTATGTCATTGGCATTGTTACTTAATGAGTGGGGTAAGTTTTTCGACCCCTATTACTCGCAATTTACTTATTCGCTTTCCTTTAGGTCTATCTATGACAAATTATGTTGGTTGTAACTTTGGTTGGCATACGATGCGAGTTCTTGAGCTTCACATTATTCCTACCCCAAAAGTCGTGCTTTGCACGTGGTGGGATAGACTGGATCCAACTAGTCGTGACTAGGTGCAATTTTATGTCAAATGATTACTTCCCCTATTAGACATATAGACTCATTATGGTGACGTGCAAGTGTTGGCGCATGTCTGGTGCCCCGATACTTGCACGTTCATATTCGGTGACCACGAGCTCACCCTAACCTTGGAGGAATATAGTGTTACCATTGGGAAACCTCTAGTGTCGGAATTAGTTAGCCCACTTGTAGGGACTGAGCACGCATTGATCATATCTGAGTTCCTTAGAGTTAAGGGAGAGGATGTGAGAAATATTTTGAATGCCAATCGCAAAACCTGCCTATTTTCATTCCTAAAGGATCTTTTTCAAAATGCCCTATCTTTCCAAAAGAATATGATCTTCTTGCTAGCTTTCTTCGGGTTTGTGATATTCCCACATTGTAGCAATGCTATTAACCCTTCCGTGGTATGGGTAGTTCACGAAGTATGTATGGGAAAGGGCTTTGTTAATGCCATCTTGACTGAAACTTTTCTTTCCCTTACTCATTTTAAAGAAAACAAAGACAAAGCTTTCCATGCTCCTCCTGAACTCTTGCAAATTTGGTTCCTCTCCCACATTAAAGGGTTCAGTAGCTTGATGACTGTGAGCAACATTTCTGATTCTAGCCACCCTATCTTGAAGTTTAGAGATAGGAAAAAACGTTTGCCCTTGACTATCATTATTCCGAGTGATTAGTTTTCATGACCAACCATGAACCTGAGAATTTCCAATAGCATGCCAAATGGCTCTGAGTTCAGGAAGCGTGGTTCGTGTGTGGGCTTATTGGACCTATTCTTTTGTTAGGAATCACTGGAGTCACCGAATATTACTTGACCCGAGTCACTCGCCAGTTTCAAGAGGTTCAATAGCTTTCACCGGCAATTCAAGAAGACCCGCTTAGGATCAACTTCCTCAATGGATGCCAAGATCACGAGGACTCCGTTGTGTTGATCAAGTCAATGTGGGATATGTGCCACCCCTGGAAGCTAATGTGGCCCGAAGAGGAGTTGGAAGGGCATGAGAAGACCTACTTTGCCTCGATGGAGTACATCCTTAGGCACAAGATCCCAGAGAGCCCACGCCCGAAGATTCCTGACGTGTCATTGAAGATTACCCATCGAGCTGAGATCAAGCGCCTCAAGAGAAAGCTCGAGGAGGCCAAGGAGCGTGCCTCGAAGTTGACACGAGTTAGTGGGGCTGCCACGAGCGGAAGCTGTCCCATTAGTATAAATTGAGTCAAGTGTGATATGTAGCGGGCCCATGCCCACATACGTTACTTCACTAAGAATGTTAAGGAGTTTGTCTCGTGTCTTAATGATAGGAGTCAAGAGTCATGTATTTCCGTCCTCAAAATAGCTTCATTGTTTAGGGGTTTTTTCTTATGTCTTTTCCTGCGTTATGTAACAACTTTGCTTTCAATGAAATGAACGCATGGGGATGGTTAGATCTTTATCATGGGCCGACCACCTGTTTATTTCTTATGCTTATATATGCTTATTTACCATTTTGTTAGGTACTAGCCAATTGATTGCCTTCTGTCGATCATCAACATGGCCAAGCGGAGATCCCCAATTCGCACTCGCACGAAAGTCAAGATGGAGAACGAAGACACCATCACACACATGGCTAAGATGGAGGACCGGCTGACCCAACTTACTGCGATGATGCTCGAGATAAGCCAAAAGATCAAAGAGCCCCCCGTCGTAGCTGTCACTAGGATATCCACTCATAGGTCATCAGGGCACACACCCCCGTTGACGGGATGCCCGCACGTCGCCGACCCCCCCTCCGTGGAAAGGAAACTACCGAATAAGCTCTTTCTGTCATGCCAATCGTTGTCAACTTGGATCCTCCTTCGAAGGAAGAGCCATCGTCCCGCCTAGATGGAGAGAGTGAAAAACGCTTGGCAAGGATGGAGGAACGACTGTGCGCTTTACAAGGATACGAGCTAAAAGGAGCTGACAAGCTGTCCCCGTATACCAAGACAAACTTCCCTAAGATTTTCCAAGAGCTTGAATTCACAAGGATGTATGACGGAATAGGATGCCCTAAGACTCACCTTAGGTACTACTTGAGGAAAATGGCTCGCTATGCTGACAACGTGCCCTTCCTCATTCACACGTTTCAAGATAGCTTAGAAGGCATCACCCTGACGTGGCTCATCGCGCTGGACATCGAAGAGTTAACCAATTGGGAGGACTTGGTCAATGAATTCCTGCAACAATACATGTTCAACACCGAGCTTGCCCCCACAAGGGAAGAGTTAACCTACGTAGAAAAGAAAAGGAATGAATCATTTAGGGCATTTATGCAAAGGTGGAGAACCATGGCCTCACAAGTGAAGCCGGCCTTGAATGAGAGGGAAAAGAAGCAGCTATTCCTCAAGACATTGCCCCCTAAATACTTCCAAGGACTAGTATACTCAGGATGCCAGACGTTTTCACAATTGGTAGATGTGGGTGAAGGAGTTGAGTTGGCAATTATCGAGGGAATGATACCTACCAAAAACACTAAAAGATTCTTGGCGAGGAAAGATAAGGAAATCGCGATTGAAGTAGAGCTGGTGCAAGAGCCATTTCTCTCTAGGCCACCTTCAACACCGGTGCATAAGCCTGTAATGGCTCAAGGGAACTCATCTTGGGCATATAACAAGGGCAAGAGACCCATTTAAAGGGAATTTTCCCCGTTACCGCGCCTATTGTCAAAGCCGTTGTCTATATTTCTCGAAAAGAGGATGGTTGCAAAGGAAGTGCCTAGAGACAAACCCATGAAGTTTACCAGATTCGATGTAACCAAAACATGCGAGTATCACATGGGGGAGATGGGGCATGACGTGGATAATTGCTATGTGCTGAAATCCAAAGTCCAACAACTGCTAGATTAGGGCATTTTAACTTTCAAGGAAGTTCAGCCTAATGTGCAACAGATCCCCTTACCAAATCATACAGAGGGAGTGAACTCAATTTTGATGAGGATGTCATATGCACTATCCTAACATGCGAGGAAGCTAAGTCCTCTGAAGTTGTAGCTATCCTCCAGAGTAGGGCGGTTCTCGTTTAGCTTAGTCTTCTGTCTTATGTCCAATTCCTTGCATGGGATCTCATTGTTATTTCTTTCTTGTTTATGTTGTTCGTAGCGTGAACTATGGTCAGCCCCGATCTTGAGCCATTGGTCAAGGGTGGTGTGTGTTAAAATACGGCCTTATCTTTCCTCATTCGATAAAGTAGACGCATGTTTTATTAAGGATATGTGAAAGCATATCAAACTAGTCCTATAATGGTCACTAAGGCCTGGGCCTCCACATGCTCCCAAGGTTGACTGTTTTGCAAGGACGAGGAAATTCGAGGATATGAGGATGAGTTCTTGAAACTTTTTACAAAAAATACTTCAAAAATTCTTCGAAAACAACATGCAGGATCTTTATTGTTGACATGCTCTAACTTATCTCATTGCATCCTAGGCATTTCATTATGCATAATCATGATAAGGACTCATGTGACCCGGATGTACATAAAGAAAATCTCTCAAGTTTTGATAACATCAACGATGATCAAAAGGGGATCGAGCATGAATGGAATTGACATGAGTAAACGCTGATGCAGTCAAGAAATATTTTCCATGAATGAAAACAAGGCTGCAAAGCCACTTCATGCACAGTCCAAGTCGCATAGCATCATGCATAGCATCATAGGCATCATGCATATGTTACATACATGCATATCTATTTGTGTTTCAGGCACCCTATCGTTTGATGAAGAAATGGCGGAGGAAAGAATTGATTCAAGGACCCATCGAGTCTCCCCACAAATGGTTGAATATCTCATTTTCTTAAATGAGAGGTAAATCGAGATGATAAAAATGAATGATAAAATAAAAAAAAAAAAAAAAAAAAAAAGAAGAAAGAAAAAAAAAAAAAAAAATGCATGGCATCATTAGCATGACCTATTTCCGGTGTCACCATGCGTTCTTCATGTCGGCAACCCTCAAGAAAAGGGGCCTCGTAAAAATGATTTTATTCGGACAAAAAGGTGAAACGTTAACCCTGGCAAACAAGAAGTGCTTAGGATGAAGAAATGTAAGCCATTTCCAAACACATTCAAACACTTTTGAGAGTTAAGTGAAAAACGACATTCTCTTAGGACTAATGATTCATTCGCATTGAACGCAAAGATCGAAATGATAAAGGCATTTCCTTCATCAATCCCAAGCACCGCACTAATTTCTTGCTAACCCTTTTGACTGAATAAAGATGATCCTTCAAAATACCCCTATTGAGAACGACCCTACATTGAGGCAGCATAGGAGGTTACGGTCGTGTTGTAGAGCGAAAGATTGAGAAAGATTCTATTACTTTCACTTACATCAATCTTCTGGTGATAGCTTCAGAGGAATTCTCATCGGACCTTGACTCATCCCAAGGTGAAGAAGAGCATTTCATTCTCTACCCAAACACTGATACCCGTTGCTCAAACCAATTCGGGCATGATTGTTCATTTCTAAACTTAAGTGGTGATCATCTCCCTTCATTGGGGCAAGGCATAAGGATTGACCACATACAATTGAAATTAACAAGAAAATGTGAAAAGTATCTCGTAAGTCATAAGAGCTCTAAAAGTTCAAAAGCAAAGAGTTTGATAAAATTAGGGGGCATGAAAAAGCAGTGTGCTTGGTAAAAGTAATACCAATGTCCGTCAAGAAAAAGCGCCAAAAAGGCTGCATCTTATGTGAAAGAAAAGTTATCAAAGTCCAAATGCTTGCCAAAAAAAAAAAAATCATTGCAGGTATAAAAGAAATTAGAGAAATGAGCAAAACTCTCATGCAGAGATAGTTAGTCAAGGGACTTTTGATGTCATGCCTCGAACCCCGAGCGTGCGCACATCTCTTGGTGGTCAACTAAAAATGCAACGTCCTAGGACGCGTCATCGACCCATTCTTTTTATCTTTCAATTAAACGCATGCAAAAACAAATTAAATAAACCCCCAGTCAATAAACAAACATAAGGATAGTAAACACTAGGAATAATTTCCCCAAAAACAACGATTTTCTTATCAACTGGTTAACCCAAGGAGTTTAATACTTAAAGGCCTTTCTATGGCCACTTCCTATCGACCATTTTCAAAAACCTTCAGGGACTACGGTTAACCTAAACTCCATTAAAGGCAAGGCCAGCCAAAAGGTGTCGTATCTCACGCCCACCACATCCACACTCAGTAGATCTCCATGCTACGGCCCTAAAAATGTTTAACCACGACGGGGTGAGATAAAATCTCAGCGAGTTAAACCCTAAGCCTTGACTAGTACGCAAGTTCGCCTCAGAGGTAGCCTAAATAGGCACCACACATAAACTCACATTGCCTCGACACGTCCCTGCATATTAGTGCGTCACATATGCCATTATAAATACAACAAGCATAATCAATAACCAGAACACATAATTCTCACTCTCCAAACATTCACATGGGTCCTAATTATAAGGTAAAACCATTCTGGCACGTCCCATACCATGCGTAACAATTTTGCCCCATAATCAAGCGCAAAGCATCACAATCATTCGGGCGTGTTTCGATTATTACGACCCCTCAGCCATGGCCAACACAAAATTCGGCAGCCATTCGGCGTAACCAAGCATCGTTCCGCCCCATTGAGCACGATAACGTCTAGCACTCCCCGCCTAGACGGCATTCCATAAAGGAGTGTCGGCTCAACCTTAACCGCGACTCGGCATCCCGTTGACGTGGGGGCATCCGAAACTTAATTAGGTATCATCCCGTGTAAACGCATCAGGACGGGTTCCATTAAGTGACCATACGAGCACATATTTAGCTAAGAACACCATGCTTTGCATTCAAATTCCTCGTTTTCAAATAATGAACTTGGCCAATTTTTCTTCGTATTAAAAATCCTAGTAAAATAATCGTGCGTGGTCAAGTATTTTAAATCGAACCGTCAAACTTAGTACAATCCCATTTTAAAGCTCCACGGTTTTATATAGTACATAAAAGTTGACGTCTAAAACCCGACACCTAGCATTTTTCTATTTAAATGTCCATAAAATCAAGTTTTGTATTAAAAATCAGTAACTACCATCAAGCAATTAATTGCATATCATAGCACATATAAGCCATCAAAATCACACATAATTTCATCCAAGAAAACGGGCGTAAAATTCTACGTAACACCTAATCTGTCACTAATTATGCTAATTGCGATTAATTTAGTAAATCGCGATTAATTAAGGTAAACCAACTTAATTAACCTAACAATGGTTAACTAACCTAACCAATGTTAGTTAACACTAATCTAGGATTAATTAAAACTAATCCTCATTAGCACTAATCTAACCACCCCTAAGGTAATTAACGACATAATCAAAGATTAAGGAGTTAACTCATGGTTTTCATTGGCGCCAGGCTTGCAGCGATGGCAACGAAAACACAAAACAACCAAGGCTCACACGAAGGCTCGATGGTGGTTGTTACGGCCCCTCAAGCTCTCGGCCAAAGCAGAGCTTGGCTCAGCTTGGGCTGGTCGGTCTCGATGGAGGGTTGCTGGCAAGCTGAGGTCGCTGGTGGTGGCCGCGGGTGCTGGATGAGGCTGCTGGGTGCTAAGACGGGCAGCTGCTGGACATTGGATGGTGGTGGTGAGGGCTGGACAAGTGAGCTGGAGTTGTAGCGGCCGTGGGGCGTTGGCGTGAGAAGCTGCTCGGTGGGCTGAGGAGCAGGCGGAGCGACTGGGCTGCAGAGTTGCTGGTCGTGTGAAGTGCTGGCAGTGGTGGTGTTGTGGTGAGCTAGTGAGGAGTCAAGCTTGAGGGGCTGTTGGGGCGAAGGGGATGGAGATGGTAGAGGAAGAGGGGAAAGAAAGGGCTGTTCAATTGGCTGAGGGAAGAGGAGAGAATGGGTAGAGAGAGGGAAGAAGAACATGAATGCATGAGAGAGAGAGAGAGAGAGTCAATAGCACAACCAATGAGAAACTTAGGGAAATATCTACACCATCATCACCTAAGCCCCCAAAGTCCTTTGATCATCCAATCACAAAATTACCTCAATTTCTCATAATTAAGCCATTTTTGGGGCAGAAAAACCTGTTTTCTCTACCCATCCGAATTTCCTTTTCTATTTTCTTTTTGTCCGAAAATCGTTTTTCCGCAAAATTTTGGACTTGTCAAAAATTCGTTGAAAGATGAGACAACGTCCAATAAATGAATTGTGATACGCTCGAATGTCTAATTCCCGAAACCGAATTCAATTTCGTGGTTAAAATCGACCGAACGTGACTTTAGTACGACCTAACCTATCGGGTAGCTTTTAGGGGTTTTAGCGCATTTGACTCGTGGTCGATAATTTTCGATCAACGTTTGTACATCTTCAAATTGTAGACGACTCTTGGTTGTCATAAAATCATGAGGGTTCAATTACGTATCCCGAGTATGATATCTATAGAAAATCGGGTTATTGCTGTTCAACGCCAATATCGCAATCATGCGGAACCACCCGCAATTCGACTACGTGATTCCATTGAATCGACTTATATCCATTTGCTAATCGATTTATAACGGTGTCATATTGACCCTTGCTGATTATTATGGTATAGCGATTAATTTCTAATCGAATTCTCTAGTCTATTGCGTTTATATCCCTTGACGGCCTCACCTAATAGATTAGTTAACTTGAGAGTGATCAATTCCGAGTAAATTAACCATAAGTGCATCGACGAAATGACCATTGCATATATCCAAAATGGGGTCAAATTTCGGGATGTCACATTTGAGATGTGCTGCATTTCAAAAGCCAAGTGATTTTGAAAGATTGAGTGACATGGTCACGATTACCATGATGATCACCAGCTCTTAAAAACCCTCTTGAATTTTTTAAGCCTTTTGAGCCTCTCCCTATCCAACATTACAACCCTCTTCCGCAGTCTTTTCTAATTGGGATGGTTTGAGTGGAAATGGGAATACCACAAAGAAGCTACCACTTGAAGGAGTGGAATCATTCTATCTTGTCTTATCTTCCAAGTTCTCGACTTGTATACCCGATAAAGATAGTGACAAATGTTTTTTTATTGGCCTCAAAGCAATAATCCCTTTGTGTAAGCCCATGACCAAACTTATATTGCAGTCATTTCAAAAGACATTTTTGATCGATCAAATTGTGCTCATCACGAATGTTTCTAAAAGCCTTTGACATAGGTTATGTGAGATACCCTCAGCAATTAGTTACTTCCCACGTGAATGGATGGGATCAAGCAGCCATCTTATCGAGAGTATGTGAGAAACTCTTTCTGATTAAGAAGCTCTAGTTTGGCATGCTTAATGAGTATTTTTCTCGAATAGAAATCTTTTTGATAAGAACTTGTCTCCTAGAAAATTGTATGATTAATGATACATCCCTAAGCAAGATGACAACTTTGCGCCACATGATGCTAATTGACATCGAATGTTTCTCAAAGCAATCAGACTTAGATTGATTAGCCTGTTCAATTAATACTGCAATATTGCCAATACATCTCTTGACGCCACCCCTAATGACATTTGCTTAAATTGAGTTTGATAGGATTCCTCAGTGAAGCCATGCAGTTTTCAAGGGATTAGCGAATGCTTCCCTAAAGACTACAAGGTTCATGGTCAGCCTTAAACCATGTCATCTCCAAAGGTTCATGGTCAACCTTAAACCATGTCATCTACGAAGGTTCATGGGTTTTCCTCAAATCATGTATGTCAACCTGGTTGAGACCCGTTATTACACGGTGAGACCTCATTTCTTTCTTCTTCCTATGACATGGCGTGCTTCTGTAGCCTGGGGTCTTTTTTTTTTTTTTTTTTTTTTTTGACATGTCATGCTTCTATAGCCCGGTGTCTCTCTTTCTTCCTATGACATGGTGTGCTTTTGTAGCTCGGGGTCTCTCTTTATTCCTATGACATGGTGTGCTTCTGTAGCTTGGGGTCTTTCTTTCTTTCTATGACACGGCATGCTTCTGTGC
The DNA here is from genome assembly GCA_014182515.1 of Eucalyptus microcorys. NCBI lineage: Eukaryota > Viridiplantae > Streptophyta > Magnoliopsida > Myrtales > Myrtaceae > Eucalyptus > Eucalyptus microcorys. Next base: position 31,168,030 of record CM024569.1, read on the forward strand.
CCGGGGGTCTCTATTTGTTCCTATGACACGGTGTGCTTCTGTAGCCCAAGGTCTTCCTTTCTTCTTCTTATTCATCACATGTTTCATAACCCGGAGTCCCTTTGGTCGACTTGGCATGAGCCTATGCACCCAGGGTCTCTCTACCACCGAAATAATTTAGGTATCTTCTGTCTTTGAATGCAATCTCTTTGAGGCTACATTCAAATAGGGCAACTATTGACACCTATTTTTAAACAAAAAAAAGGGCGAGAAAGGCCTAGTCGGGTTGGATCTGGCTTTGGCCCGGCCCACCTCTCTTTCCTGAACTCCCCCCCGCACGGCCCAGGCCTTTTTCCCCACGCAGTTAGCCTCCTCTTCCCTTTAGTCCAGCCACGCCCCAGCCTTTCTCCCTCCTCCAACCATCCTTTGCACAGGAACTTGCAAAAAAGGAAAAAGCACAGCGCCAGAGTAGAAGAGAGTGGCAGCAGGGGACAGCAGGATTGCGAGGGGCGGGCGGGCAGCATGATTTGCGAGTCTGAGCAGTTCAGGCGGCCAGCTGGTGTTGCATGGGTCTTTGTGCGCAGACTTGTAGAAAAGAAAAAGGGGGGGAAGAGGAAGAGAACAAAAGGGGAGGACCGAGAGAGAACCGGGGGGTAAACAGGAGAAAATAGGGGGAAAATTGGAGGAAGAAGGAAAGGAGAAGGCTCAAGGGGAAGCTTGAGACACCCTACCACTGCCGACGAGTTGCCCAACCATCGCTACCGCTGCCAACTCCTCCGGATACCAAGTAAGCATCTCGTCAAACACTTGGTGTGCGTAGTGTAATACCTAGTCGGCTGGAGCTCCCTAATCGTTTCGAGCGACCTCCGACCACCACCCACCCTCACTTGCTTCCCTCGTCGCTCCAGCATGCCTCATTAGCCCTCTGGACTCGCACTCGGGCCTCGGCCAAGCCAAAACCCCTTAAGATCCCCTAGTGCGCTCCACTTGCTCGCTAAAATGCCTAGTTGAAAGTAGAGACCCAACGCGATCGATAGGCCGTCGGAAGGGACGCCATTGTCTAGCCGAGGGACAAGCATCATCTTCCGCCCCCTCCGAGGCGGTGCCGTTGTGCTTGGGCCGGAGAACTGCCCGGGCATGGCGTCACCTCCTCTGGTCGCAAATGGGAAGTCGCACACCAGTGGGGGGTAGGCTAAGCCAAGCCATATCAAATCATGGATCTAGCTCGCTTAACCCCTCTTGCCCTACAAGCTAATGGCCCAGAGTCAGTCTGGGTCGTGCCCTTGTGGGGAACTCATTTGCAAAAGAGGTTGGGCCCGTTGGTTGGGCCCAACCCGTAATTGAGCAAAGGCCCAACCAGCCATGGTCAGGCCTAGCCCATTTGGGTGGGCTGACCGGCTCACCCCAACTGGGTTAGACCCGGGTTGGGTCAGACCAGACTGGACCCAAACCCGGGTGCGGTCAGACCGGATCCAACCCGATTCACTAGAAAAAAAAATCCGAAAAAAAAAAATTTAAAAAAATTTTAAAAAATTTCGAAAATTAAAAAATGTAGGGTTTGGTTAGGAATTGCCATGTCTTGCCTTCTTAGTGTGATTAGGCCTTTATTTTCCCATATATTGATTATATCGCATGTTTAATTTACATATTTTATTATGTTTAATTGCACGTGCTCAATTTTACTGTAGTTAGGATCTTGATAGTTATAATTATTATTTTAATGATTGCGCATTCGTATAGTCACCTCGCATGTTAGTGGATAGGTGTAAAATTAATCCAAACTGCCTGACAAAAATATTTTCTTTTAAAATGAACAAGATTAAGTATTGAAAGGGCACTAATTGGTCGATTAGTGTAATCAGGTCTCCGACCCTAGATTCTCTGATTGCGTAGGAAGCGAGGCATACTCCCATGCCTCGCTTGGTTTTTATCTGACCCTAATAGGCTAGTGATGACTCCTTATTGTGAAATTCTTAAGAATATCCTAATGTCGCAGGTATGGGTTGGGAGAGCCTATGCCTAATCATGAGCCTTAGGTCCGTTTTTTTTAGGCAACACCCCTAAATCTATTCCCTTCCCCGAGAGGTAGGTCGTGACAGGTACCATTTATAATAACTTGGTCCGGTCCACCTAGCATTTAAAATGAGTTCTCTAAATAATCACATGAGGGATTGATCATTTTAGAGCGAGTGTTAACTTATGAGTTAGCCAATGAGACTTGTTTATGATTAAAAATAAAATAAAATGATAAGGCTTGTCCCAATCGATGTGGGCCTTGAATCGCTATATTTATACTTCACATCAATTTGAATGAGGCTATAAACTTTCAATGAAGTTTCCTTGCAGGCTGATTCTTTCCAAGGAAGTACGCGTTTTCTCATTTTGGAAAAAATAGGTAGTAGTTGGTTTGGAAACAAAACACGAGGGATTCTCATCTAGAAGATGTTGACCCTTCGACAAGATTTGAATTAGAAATGGAACCTAGTACAAAATAATCTTTGGAAGACCAACATTGACCCAAAAATCTGGCCATAGCGAAAAGAAAAGTTGATCGTAAATGCAAGGATTCTCCCATTGGAATGGGAGGCAAGCATCAACAGCGACGACGGAAAACATTTAGAGTTGATTGGACAATTTTCCTTTCAATGAAGGATATCTGTGAACACAAAAATACGTGAACATGTCCATTAGAATTTAGTGCATTTCATTGCATTTGAATTGTTGGATCTGGCGAGTCTCATGTAAGCTATATATTTCATTGCATTTAAAAATTTTATGAGCAACGAAAAAGTTGTGTCATGGGTTGTGCTCTTAGGATAAATCCATTATACAAGCTTCATCAAATTAAATAATTTACCATAGAATGTAATGATCATTTCGAGCAGGTCCATTCCGAACATATCCGCGAACCCAATAATGGCTTCTGCCACTGCGAGGCCCCTTTATACTTTTTGCAATTATGCCCTCCACGATCTCGCGGGGCTAGCCTGGCGTAAGGACGTCCACTAATCTAAAGGCCTCCCGAAGACCTTTGATGAGCTCGACTTTGATGAAGAAATTTGGACCGTTTTATGGTCAACTATTGGAGAGTACGCCTTTTGGTACCCCAGACGCCGTGACCCAAACGGAATGAAAATATAAATAAATAATAAGCATTCAAAATTCTTAACAAAGAAAAAAATTCTTAAAAAAAGAGAAAAAATCTCGATTAATTTAAAGAGGACATGTTTCCATGTGGATTGAAGATACATAAGAGAAATGTTCAAACACAGGACAAGAAATATGTTCAATTATGAACTTTTGAAGGTTAATGATGGCAAAAAGAAGAGCATTTAAAATAATCATGGAACGAGTGAAAAGTAAAGAGTGAAAACATGTGTAAACAATATTTATGGATATATTTGTTTTGAAGAAAAATTATTTCTTGAAAATTGTTTTCCAAATTTTTGGTACTTTGATGATGAAAAACTAATCAATCTATGGAAAATATTCTTCATGAACTAAAAGCAACAAGAGGGAAAACAACACCCCTTCTGATAAGAGGGAAATCACTTTTCTTAAATCATAAAATAAATAAAACTTCATAAAAAAAAATATTTCCTTTATTATAAAGTTTTTGATGAAACAAACACACCCCAAATGTCAACATCCATCGTGTTTTGCACGGCAACGTAAGAAAGACACTCGACCGTGTTGAGCCGGTTGGTGGAAGATCAATTCAATGAAATTAACAAAAGTCAATTGTCCCTGTCCTTATTGAAGCCCACAATGTGAAATCGACAAACTAAAAAGGTTGTTGAATTTTCTTAACCGAATTCACAATCAATGGAGCGTGTCCCTTTTATCAAGAGGTTCTTGGATATTTCGTGACCTCGAGAGTTGTCGATTCGTTGCGCCAATACATTATAAACTTATACCCGGAAGATGCCTCCAGAGCATAGACGTAAAATAGACCATGTCATACGACCATTACTTTCTTTCAAATATAATAGAATTTTGTTGTGGCCAAATGAAGTTAATTGACTTGGTTTTGTAGTTGAAATAAGTGTAGAACATATTAACCATGTCACATAAGGTGGGTTTCACATAAAACTCATACGGTTTAACGATTGAGATTAAGTGATTACATGTGTAAGATGTATGTACGGATATTTCGGGAACGAGTGCTCAATTCACTTCAAATCATGGCCCATGAAGTTAGATGCCTATATATTCTCACACCTCCTTTCATTGTCCCACCGAGTTTGGAATTCTTAATAAGTGCACTTCCTGTCCACACTGCATGCCATGACTCTTTCTCATCTCTCTTCCATCATCTCCTTTTTTCTATTCACAGCTTCGATTTCTGGACAGAAACTTTACACTCCGACCCTGAGTCTACAACGCGAAGGCGTCCTCCGAGATCCGGAACGTGCAGTTTCGGCTTCCATAGCAGACGATTTTGAAACCTTCTTCTTCAACCAGACGCTCGATCATTTCAACTACAGACCCGAGAGCTACACCACCTTTCAACAAAGATACTTGATTGACTCTAGATACTGGGGTGGTGCGAATTCTAGTGCGCCGATCTTCGTTCACCTCGGTGCTGAATCGCCAATTGATGGATCCCCGACTGTGATTGGGTTTCTGAGAGATAACGCAGCTCAATTCCAAGCTTTGTTAGTTTATATTGAGGTAGCATATCCGACTTCTACCATTTATTTTTATTTATTTTGGGTCCATGCATGGATGTTCTTTTGATCTAATTTCTGCTTCCAACCACGTAATCGAATTCTTCTTTTTCTTGTGGAATATTTCTTGACAGCATCGGTATTATGGTGAGTCAATTCCACTTGGGATGAGCTTCGAAGAAGCTCTCGATGATACAAATATTCGTGGGTATTTTAGCTCGGCCCAAGCTTTGGCTGATTATGCAGCCATTATTATTCACGTGAAGCAGAATTTGAAAGCCAGAGATTCTCCAGTTATTGTGGTGGGAGGATCATATGGAGGAAGTAAGTGCAATGGGCATCATATTCTACCCATTTTTGTGTAAGGTAGAGAGAAATAATAGAAAAGGGGTTCATGACAAGTTTGACCGGTTTTGATATCCGTTCTCCGTTGACTATGTAAAAAGACAGTGATATGTGAAAATGATGAGTTGTCGTTGTCATTTATTTTCAACAAAAATACTAAATCTTTCTTTGCGCAAAAATGATATATCATATCGTTACATCAAGTTGTTGAATATTAATAGCTAACGCGAATTTCAGAGCTTGCTTCGTGGTTCCGGCTGAAATATCCACACTTGACCGTTGGAGCTCTAGCCTCATCTGCTCCAATATTGTATTTTGATAATATTACCCCACAGGGTGCATACTATTCGGTGGTCACCAAGGATTTTAAGGTAATTACACCCGTAATTTCTTTTCTTCTTTTTTTTGTTCTAATAATGATTGTGCGGCACTTCTCAAGCATCCAAAGAATATCAATTAGTTGACGCAATATCCCTGTTCTCCCATTTTACGCACACAAGGTAAGTACTGACTGCACATATTCTTGCTCCTTGGCGATGGCATAAATAAAATTGAGGGGTATAGTTATTTGTAACCATACCTTGAGTGGGAAAGAATACAAACTTATTGCCCAAATAATCTTTAGAATCTTAATATCTATTCTTGGTTTTCCATAATTTGTCTTGAACCATGGTTGTTTTGCATAGGAAGCTAGTGAGACCTGCTACCAAACTATAGGAGACTCATGGTCAGAGATTGATAGAGTTGCTCAGGAGCCTAATGGCACTTCAAACTTAAGCAAGATGTTCAAGACTTGCAAGTATGTGGATTGATGCATCATCTGTTATGTATCTTAATACCCACGTGTTATAGAGTATTCCCATCCAATTTCTCAATTTAAGGGAGTTGATGAATTGAGTCAATTTACCTTCTAAGATCAGGAACCTAATCCGCACTTGCTTGTTTGTTTGGCGTGAAGTTTCATGGCTGAATTGAGTCTTTAAGAATGCGTGTGAATGTCAATTTAAAGAGACACAATCAATCATAGACTAACTGCTGCCTTTTTGTGTGTGTAGGCCTTTAGAGAGTGGGGATGAGCTGAAGAACTACTTGATGTCGTTGTATGTGACTGCAGCTCAATATGACGATCCACCAAGGTATCCGGTGACAGTGATATGCAACGGTATTGATGGAGCAAATACTACCGAAAATGGCATTCTTGGCAAAATATTTGCAGGCGTTGTCGCCTATGAAGGGAACTCTGCATGCTACGTTAATCCTCCCACTAATGTTTCTCAAACTAACTTGGGTTGGCGGTGGCAGGTACAATATACTCTAGATCATAAATAGGCATCATGCATTTCAATCTAAAGGATGGATTTTGATCAATCTGAGTTAAATTTTACTCTTCCTTTTTGGGTCCAAACTATTTTACAATGACAGCGAACTTGGGCAGGAGCCTTATGTCCCAATAAGGGGATCATCAGGTCTATGTTCATGCTGATCCAAGCATGCCAGCTGATCTGGTCTATATTAATTGACACCATCCTTTTCTTGAAATCTTCCTTGTAAAAATTGTTGTTGTGTCTGAGAAAACTTACAATACTAAAAGGGAGATTTGCTTGCAGAGATGCAGCGAAATGGTAATGCCCATAGGCATCACAAACAATTCCATGTTCCAATCACACCCTTTCAACTTGAGCAGCTTCATTGATGAATGCAACGACCAGTATGGCGTCACACCTTGCCCACATTGGATCACTACATACTATGGTGGTCATGTATGATTTCCAATGACTCTTAGAAAATATGCATTCGGCTCTTATTTCGATCAGTGAATTAAACTATTCCTATGCACAAAATTCAAAGTATTTTTTACCGTCGTCATGCCTTTACTCTTTTTTTTTTTTGGTTGTTGTTGCAGGATATAGAGCTAATTCTTCTTAGATTTGGCAGCAACATTATTTTTTCAAATGGACTTCGAGATCCTTACAGTAGCGCAGGGTATACAACATTATATGCTTATCTCCACAGATTTAAAGAAGTAAAATTTTACAGTACTTAATCATGCTTGACAATTTGATCTCATTTTCAATCTTAGGGTCCTAAAGAACATTTCTGATAGTATCATCGCAGTTTACACAGAGAAAGGTACATAATCAGGCGATGTGTGTGTTGTTTGCGATTTTAACTTACGCACCCATGAATCACACAAGAGAAGAGCAAGATTGATGCGCGTTAAATTTTATTTTTGGCTGGATCTTGAATTCTCTCATTGATGAGTATATGCTTTGCAGGTTCCCATTGTTTGGATATACTTGCAGAGAAGCAAACCGATCCAGATTGGTTGGTCATGCAACGAAAAGTTGAAGTTGAAATTATAAAAGGATGGATAGCCAAATATTATTCTGATCTTCTTGCTTTCAAACAGTGATATGATGAACTGTTATTGCCATAATTATGATGGTGAGTTGATCTGGAAAGGCCATTTCAACGACAGATGAGAATAAAAGAATAAGGCCTAGGTACTTCACCATAATGTTATTCTTGTATTTCATTGCTCCATTAGAAGTCAAGGAAATCAAAATGACGTCATCCGATATTATATTTAAGCCATGTATGTAGTCCATAACAAGCTTCCAGCTAACTGACCCACATTTAACTGCTGGTCTTTTTTTATTGGTTAAGCGTAGATTTTCATTTTATTTCAACTTTCATAATTTGTGGCATGGGCTTATGGATCCACATTCAACGCAAGAACTTAGGCTCTAGTTCTATTTCCCCTCTTCATGGCATTACCTCCTGGCAAATCCATTTACGTTATGCCTCATGCAAAATGAAAAATATCGAATAACTCGATCGCCCATCTCTCGCATCTAACTTCGAGATTGGATCGCACCTTTCAGCGTCATCTATTATAGCAGCTAAATAATTTTGGCCTAACATATACCTATTTAGGTGAGCCTTTTTGTCATTAAAGGAAGAAGAAGATGCACTAAATTTCAGACTTATGTCTCAAACGATCAATAATCCTTGTGTTCCCACGTCATCATTTGATCATTCCCTTTTGTGTCCGGCTTCTTGTTATTAATTACAATGATATTCCATTTGGGTTTTGAAAGGACTCGATCTAACATTTATAATACCAATCATATGCGGATTTTATTCATGGTCACTGAATTAAACATTTTTTGAATAAATTAAAGATATTTTTTTTTGAGCTGCTCACAATTGTAAAAGTAGAAAGCTTGACAAGGTTTGGGAAAAAAATACACAAGTCTGGCTTAACACATAAATTTGGAAGAGCATTCAAATGCCAATGTGGGCACCGAGTTAAACGAGTAAAAAGTTAAAATAATTCTCCGTAAGATCCACATATTCATTTTCATAAAATACAATACAACCCTCGTGTTTTTCCTAAACGACATATACGAACGACAGTCGATCGTGTTGAGCTAGTCAATGGAAGCTCAGTTCTTGGGGAAATTACCCATGCCGATTGTCGTTGTCCTTATTGAAGCCCACAATGGGAAATCGACAGAATAAAAGGTAATTAAGACGTTTGGTTCGAAGAAATCAGTGAAAGAGACCCTCGATTAGTTGTCACGATCTGTCTACAATAAAAATAAATTCTATTTATTTTCTACATATAATAGAAGTTTCTTTTGGGCGAGTCAATATAATAGAATTGATTTTGTAATCGAACATACTCCTAGCAAACTATGTTTCATTAAATAGGTTCCATGTGAAACTCAAAGATTCTGAAGATCAAGACTAAGTGACTTCGCATGTATAAGACGTACGTAAGAATATTTTGAGAATAAGCACTCAATTCCCTTAAAACCATGGCCCAGGATGGCAAATGCCTATACATGCTTATGAAGGTGCCTCGTTCCATTGTCCTCCTAAGTTTGAAATTCTTTGTAAACGTCCTTCTTGTACATTCTACACACTATGACTCTTTCTTGGCTCTTTTTAATAGTCTCCTTCATTTTGTCCACAGCTTCAATTTCTGGACAGAAAGTTTTCACTCCAACGCTGAATCTACACCGCAAAGACGTCCTTTGAGATCCTAAATGGGCAATTTCGAAGCACATAACAAATGATTTTTGAAACTTTCTTCTTCAATCAAACACTTGATCATTTCAATTACAGACTAGAGAGCTACACTATCTTCAAACAAAGGTTCCTGATCAACTCCAAGTACTGGGGCGGTGCGAATTTTAGCACTCTAATCTTTATTTACCTTAGTGTTGAATCGCCAGTCAACAGGAGCCCCATCCGGGATTGGGTTTCTGATCAATAATGCAGCTCAATTCAAAGCTTTGTTAGTCTATATTGAGGTAGGACTTTTGAATTCAACCATGTATGGATGTTCTTTTCTCTAATTGAAGCTTCTTACTATGTAGTTAAATTCTTCTTTCCTTGTGGAATTTTTCTTGTTAGCATCGGTATTATGGTGAGTCAATTCCACATGGGATGAGCTTCAAAGAAGCTCTCAATGATGCAAATGTTCATGGGTATTTAGCTCAGCCCAAACTTTGGCCGACTATGCAACCGTTATCATGCACGTGAAGCAGAAATTAAAAGCTGGAGATTCTCCAGTTATTGCGGTGGGAGGATCATATGAGGAAGTAAGTGCAATGGGTATCGTATTCTATCCATTTCTTTTTTAGCATAGACCGTGGAATTAATTACTTTTTGACGGTTTGTGCCACCTTTAAATTCGAATATGAAAAAGTCGAATCTCATTCCAAACTTCTCGTTCACTCGCGCGGGTACATGTGGTAGAAAGAAATAATAGAAAAAAGGGCTCCCATTACATACACACATGCATATGTCACGGCCCGAAGAAAGGGATGATCTAGAAGGATTCTACACGACCATCGTGACCAATTTTTAGAATGAGTGACCCTCAATGGTATCCCTAACTCCTAGGGTTTTCTCGAGTGTTTTAGATTACTCCTAGGGGTGGGCGATACGGTAAATGTTCGAGTATGTAATAAATGCGGATAGTTGATAGTTGGGGATATACAATCTCCACCGTTAGATCGAAAAGAGATTTATGGATACGGTTTGTCCTATAATTGTATGTATAGAAGTCTCCTCCCCCTCATTGTAATAACTCATTCACAGGTGAAATACAAATCCGGATCTTCTCTTTCTAGAGTTTTTCTCTCTAAAATCCTTGTGATTCAAGTGTGAGAAAGGCTGCTTAGGAGAAATCATGTTCTAACCGGTTCATGTGGCCCTTGAAGCTCTGGCCTCATCAGCTTTGATACTGTACTCTGACGATATTTACCCCACAAGATTTGTTTGTCTAGTCCGCTTCCAATCTACTTGGGAACCAGTTCCTTTTTTTTCTTCTATAAAAAACTAAGACAAATAGCAATTATAACAAAATAGTATGAGCAATAAAACTGCTCAAACTAAAATATCTATACAAAACAAACAAAAATATAAAGCAATAGGGAAATTAAGCTTAGTTAAAAATAATAAATCTTCTTCTTTCAAGTTTGAAAATCATGTTCTAACCGGTTCATGTGGCCCTTGAAGCTCAGGCCTAATCAGCTTTGATACTGTACTTTGACGATATTTACCCCCACAAGATGCACACTTTTCAGTAGTCACCATTCACCAAAGATTTTAAGGTAATTACACCTGTAATTTATCTTCGTCTTTCATGTTCTAATAGTGGAGTGGGTAGCACGTTTAAAGCATCCAAAGAATATCCATTGGTTGACGCGGTATCCCTATCTTCCCATCTCACGCTCACAAAGTGAGTATGTGAGTACACATATTCTTACTCGTGGGGCTTGGTATCAAGAGATTCAAGGGTGTGCTAATGCTAAACCATAACTTAAATGAGAAATACATACAAACTTACCATTCAAATGATCTTCGAAATCTTAATATATTTTCTTTCTTTATCATAGTTTGTGTTGAACCTTGGTTGTTTTGCATAAATTATAGGACACTCATGGTCGGAGATCAATAGAGTTGTTTGTGAGCCTAATGGCACTCCAACCTTCAGCATGATGTTCAAGACTTGCTAAGTATGTGGTCTGATGTGTCTTATACTATGTGTCTTCATTTCCAAATGAGTAACTTGCGATAGAGTATCCCCATCCAAGTTCTCAGTGTACCTTCTGAGATCATGAAGCTAATCACACTTTTTGGTGTGTGGATGTTTTAGGCCTTTAGAGAGTGGAGATTAGGTGAAGAACTACTTGAAATAGTTGTATTGGAGAGCAGCTCAATATGATTATCCAGCTAGGAATCCAGTGACAACGACATGCAACATCATTGATGGGAGCAAATAGTACTGAAAATAACATTCTTGGCAAACTTTTTTCCGGTATTGTCGCTTATAACATGAACTCCACATGCTACGCCAATCCTCCCATTAATGTATCTCAAACTAGTTTGGGTTGGTGGTGGCGTGTGCAGTTCTCTACATTATCATTTTAAATCATTAGAGAAGGCCCGATGGGTATGGATTATTTGGGTGGGTCAGGTTAATGCATTTTCATCTCATGAGTGGATTCGAAGCTGGTTGAGTTAACTCTATTTCAAAGTGGACACGGTTAGGAAAACTGTTCCCTTTCCGGGTCCGAATCATTTTACATTTATGGCAGACTTGAGCAATGGCATTTGTCAGGAAAATTGTCAAAAATCCTAAACTTATTTCATTTTTACCAATTTAGTCTTAGACCTTTCAATTTTGTCAATTGAGTCCATTTGGTTAAGAATTGCTAACATAGACACCAGTCATCCTACATGGAACGGCCGTCGCTAATGTCAACTTTTTTTTATAATATTTTAATAATATTTTGATTTTTTTTTCTTCTTTCCATTTCTTTACCTTTTTGTTTTTGTATTTTGGATTGAGGCCAGCGACCCTTGCTGACACTAGCGATGGCATCCCCACCCTCGCTGGCCAAAGCAAGGGCCGTCAAGCCCTCACTGGCAAATGCGAGGGTCACGAGTGTGACGCTCCAGAATGTTATGCACGATACGTGACCTTTTCAAAATAGACTACCATACATCCAAGATGAGTACATCTTCAAAATACATAATCAAAATCCATAAGAGCTCCAAAAAGTAATGGCAGTGGGCAATTCATCATACATATCTTGAAAAATAAAGAAGATTTGATTATTTGGTGAATTGGCAGTGGCTTCTTCCTCTTGGAGCATTCATTTTGTCTGAGGATAATTAATACAATGAAACTTGGCTAGTTGGCTACATAGAATAGGGCACTTGGACTTTTTTTGGAGGACTGATGATCTATATTGCAGTCTTTTGATCATCATCTGGACGAACAATGTAATGAAATTTTGACAACCTTGTGGGCACTTACTCGTTCTTCAGTTTATTATCTTTTTGGAGTGTCTAGATGATTATTATCCAGTTGTAATTCTTTTAACAGGTTGAAAGTTCATCTGGATTTGACAGCTGACGATCACACGTCTTTTAATGGGGCTAAGTTGATGATTTTTTGAATGTAAGTTAGGTCCTGCTAATTGGATTTTAGGCAATTATTGGGTTGAATGAAATTTGTCCTCCACTTTTCTAGTTAAGGTAAAACGATCAGTTCCTAGTTTCTCTTTTCCTTTGCAAGTCACAGTTTGGTTGAGGCAACACTGTGCCTCATGTGAAGTTGCAGCATAAGCATCAATTCATAGGACTAGCTCTTCTTGCAGAGTTCTTTCTTGTCTGCAAAGGTCCACACAAGGTATGGCTTGTTCCTCTTCATTCTCATGTGTGTGCTGCAATTTCAAATTGGATTCTAGTAAATTATAGAGATAGTGTATGTACGATTGTATGTGTCATGCTTCTTTCCCTAGCCTAGAATTGGCTCCAGCCAGTACCTAGTTTGCTCCTCTTTTGTTTTACACGGCTTCAGCGTCTTCTTTTGGTATAGCGCATGAGGTGCTTTCATGCTTTTTCGGCAGGATTAGGTCCTCGGGTTGGTTGGACACTGTTAATGGCTATGTATGTCTATTTGTTGGTTTTCTTTGGTTATTGATACTAAGAAGACTTGTTGCTGATAAAAATGAACTACTGCAGTGGATGCTGGTAGCATCTTATTTGAAATGTCGAACTTCAGATATTTATCACGATTTGTATTCAAACATCTCCTTATTTTGTTCTATCTGTCAAGCTTGATGAGCCAATTACTTTCTTGGTCTAATTTTAGAAGCATCTAGCTTATTGCAAAAGCTTAATTTCTTTCGTTTAGCATTGCCTCTTTGGGACTGCCACAGTCATGGTCATCTTTACAGTCTACACTCCTTTTATTATTCTGTTTATGGATTTGTTATTCAATGGATTGGAAGTAGCTTCTTTTCCGTTGGACCCTATCTCTACGTCCGAGGAAGTTTGTGTAAGGCGTCTGAACTTCGTTTGGGACTGACGACTCCTTTCGATTAGGGGTCGGGTGATGAAACTGAAATGACGATAACCTCCTGCATGGATACTTCTGCTCTGATTGAAATTCATTCTTAATTAAGGCTTCATTTGTTTCACTAAAAATATTTTTCTAGGAAAGCTTTTTCCAAGATTTTTCATTGACCGGAAAATACCCTTCTAAAATTAAGAAAAATGATTTATCGGGCTTCTTTGTGCATCCTGTGTCTCCTCCATCTCGTGATGGAGAGAGATGGTGAGCTCATCTCTTCCCTGCAAATTCAAAGCCCTCTGCCTCAGCGCCTCTTCTTCTCCTTCTTCTTCTCACAGTCGCATCGCTTTCAATTCCCTCGGATTCTCCGCTAGCCTCTTGCACGACGTTTTCTCCGGAGAAAACCTCGACGGCAACCTTCCGATTCCACAGGCTGGCTTTATTCTCAAGTCTGACTTTCGTGTTGGGTCTTCGTTTTCAAGTCGTTTGTTGGTGAGCGATGGCGAGAAGAACCCGCCCCATTTATCTATCACGTGTGAGGCCACTCCGACGAAGAGGTCGGACTCCGCCGCCAAGAGGGCTCGCTAGGCCGAAAAGAGGCGCGTTTACAACAAAGCTCATAAATCTGATATTAGGACGCGTATGAAGAAGGCATTTGTTTCGGTTAATTTGATTATTGTGCGAAGCATTCTGTAATACGCGCTATCGGACCACCGTCCTTCGGTGAAATCGTCCGAATGATTTTTGCTGTATATGCTAGGGGTGGTGGTTCTGCTACATCGGATATCCGATTAGGTTGTGGCTATTAAATTTGTCAAAATGAGTCTTAAACTCATATACGACCCAATTTAAAACGTAAATGAGTCTTATGAGTCACTCAATTTTGAAAAGACCATATTAAATGGGTTGAGTTTAGAACCCATTTTCAACTCATTAACTCAACCTATCAGGCTCACTCACACTTTCTCTTCATCTTATAAAAATATTTTAAAAAAATCGAAATTACTTTTATTTTTCTTTTCTTCTTCCTTCTTCCATTTCATTCGCTAGTGGCTAGCGACGGCAACGGCTGGCTAGGTGAGCTTGAGCTCATTGATTGGGTGAGGCCGAGACCTTGCAGAGGTCAATCCTCACCAATCCAGTGAGAATCGACCTCGTCGACGACTGGCAAGGCTTAGACCTTGCTGATTTATCGAGACTCGAGCTCAACCTCAACACATAGGTGGAGCCTCGTCTAAGGCTGGCAAGGTTTGGCTTACTAGCCATCGCAGTGGCCGGTAATCGGTGAAGGAAAAGGAAAAAGAAAAAAAGAAAAGAAAAGAGAGGCCATCTTAATAAATGCAAAAAGGAAGTTGCATGGAGCTCATCTTAATAAATGCAAGGTGGTCTTTGTGAACTTGAGAAGAGAGGCCAAGAGAGGCCAACGTACAAGATGTCTCTTTCCCATGTGAGCATCATGAAGTGCAATAATGATTATTCTATGGTCATTGTCACCGAATGATGAAGACTCACTTCTACATTATAAAAGAGAGCAAGAGACGAGGGACAAGAATTGCGCCTAGGTGGCCGAGAGAACACCAAGTTCCTTTGGTGGCTAAGAGTGTGCCAAGTCCTTGGTGGGTACAGAGAAGAGAGTGCGCCAAGTTCTTTGGTGGTTGAGAGGGTTGAGTATTGTTGTAATTACACTTGAGTAATTTAGCTAGGCAAATTCTTGTGAGTAGAATTTGTTTAATTCCTTGAGTGAGGTTTCACTAAGAATTGTGAGGGGCTAAATATTGTGAACTTGAGAAGAGAGGCTAACGTACAATATGTCTCTTTCCCATGTGAGTCATGAAGTGCAATAATGATTCTTCTATGGTCATTTGTCACCGAATGATGAAGACTCACTTCTACATTATAAAAGAGAGCAAGAGACGTGGGACAAGAATTGTGTTGAGGTGGTTGAGAGAGCGCCAAGTTCCTTTGGTGGCTAGAGAGAAGAGTGCGCGCCAAGTTCTTTGGTGGTTGAGAGGGTTGAGTATTGTTGTAATTACACCTGAGTAATTTAGCTAGACAAATTCTTGTGAGTAGAATTTGTTTAATTCCTTAAGTGAGATTTCACTAAAAATTGTGAGGGGCTAAAATACTGTGAACTTGAGAGGAGAGGCCAACGTAAAATATTTCTCTTTCCCATGTGAGCATCATGAAGTGCAATAATGATTATTCTATGGTCATTGCCACCGAATGAAGAAGACTCACTTCTACATTATAAAAGAGAGCAAGAGACGTGGGACAAGAATTGCGCCGAGGTGGCTGAGAGAGTGCCAAGTTCCTTTGGTGGCTAAGAGTGCGCCAAGTCCTTGGTGGCTAGAGAGAAAAGAGTGCACCAAGTTCTTTGGTGGTTGAGAGGGTTGAGTATTGTTGTAATAACACTTGAGTAATTTAGCTAGACAAATTCTTGTGAGTAGAATTTGTTTAATTCCTTGAGTGAGGTTTCACTAAGAATTATGAGGGGCTAAATACTGTGAACTTTAGAAGAGAGGCCAACGTACAATATGTCTCTTTCCCATGTGAGCATCATGAAGTGCGATAATGATTATTCTATTGTCATTGCCACTGAATGATGAAGACTCACTTTTACATTATAAAAGAGAGCAAGAGACGTGGGACAAGAATTGTGCCGAGATGGCCGAGAGAGCGCCAAGTTCCTTTGGTGGCTAAGAGTGCACCAAGTCCTTGGTGGCTAGAGAGAAGAGTGCGTGCCAAGTTCTTTGGTGGTTGAGAGGGTTGAGTATTGTTGTAATTACACTGAGTAATTTAGCTAGACAAATTCTTGTGAGTAGAATTTGTTTAATTCTTTGAGTGAGGTTTCACTAAGAATTGTGAGGGGCTAAATACTGTGAACTTGAGAAGAGAGGCCAATGTACAATATGTCTCTTTCCCATGTGAGCATCATGAAGTGCAATAATAATTATTCTATGTCATTGCCACCGAATGATGAAGACTCACTTTTACATTATAAAAGAGAGCAAGAGACGTGGGACAAGAATTGCGCCGAGGTGGCCGAGAGAGCGCCAAGTTCCTTTGGTGGCTAAGAGTGCGCCAAGTCCTTGGTGGCTAGAGAGAAGACTGCGCGCCAAGTTCTTTGGTGGTTGAGAGGGTTGTGTATTGTTGTAATTACACTGAGTAATTTAGCTAGACAAATTCTTGTGAGTAGAATTTGTTTAATTCCTTGAGTGAGGTTTCACTAAGAATTGTGAGGGGCTAAATACTGTGAACTTGAGAAGAGAGGCCAACGTACAATATGTCTCTTTCCCATGTGAGCATCATGAAGTGCGATAATGATTATTCTATTGTCATTGCCACTGAATGATGAAGACTCACATCTACATTATAAAAGAGAGCAAGAGACGTGGGACAAGAATTGCCCCGAGGTGGCCGAGAGAGCGCCAAGTTCCTTTGGTGGCTAAGAGTGCGCCAAGTCCTTGGTGGCTAGAGAGAAGAGAGTGCGCCAAGTTCTTTGGTGGTTGAGAGGGTTGAGGATTGTTGTAATTACACCTGAGTAATTTAGCTAGACAAATTTTTGTGAGTAGAATTTGTTTAATTCCTTGAGTGAGGTTTCACTAAGAATTGTTAGGGGCTAAATACTGTGAACTTTAGAAGAGAGGCCAACGTACAATATGTCTCTTTCCCATGTGAGCATCATGAAGTGCGATAATGATTATTCTATTGTCATTGCCACCGAATGATGAAGACTCACTTTTACATTATAAAAGAGAGCAAGAGACGTGGGACAAGAATTGTGCTGAGGTGGCCGAGAGAGCGCCAAGTTCCTTTGGTGGCTAAGAGTGCACCAAGTCCTTGGTGGGTAGAGAGAAGAGTGCGTGCCAAGTTCTTTGGTGGTTGAGAGGGTTGTGTATTGTTGTAATTACACTGAGTAATTTAGCTAGACAAATTCTTGTGAGTAGAATTTGTTTAATTCTTTGAGTGAGGTTTCACTAAGAATTGTGAGGGGCTAAATACTGTGAACTTGAGAAGAGAGGCCAATGTACAATATGTCTCTTTCCCATGTGAGCATCATGAAGTGCAATAATAATTATTCTATGGTCATTGCCACCGAATGATGAAGACTCACTTTTACATTATAAAAGAGAGCAAGAGACGTGGGACAAGAATTGCGCCGAGGTGGCCGAGAGAGCGCCAAGTTCCTTTGGTGGCTAAGAGTGCGCCAAGTCCTTGGTGGCTAGAGAGAAGACTGCGCGCCAAGTTCTTTGGTGGTTGAGAGGGTTGAGTATTGTTGTAATTACACTGAGTAATTTAGCTAGACAAATTCTTGTGAGTAGAATTTGTTTAATTCCTTGAGTGAGGTTTCACTAAGAATTGTGAGGGGCTAAATACTGTGAACTTGAGAAGAGAGGCCAACGTACAATATGTCTCTTTCCCATGTGAGCATCATGAAGTGCGATAATGATTATTCTATTGTCATTGCCACCGAATGATGAAGACTCACATCTACATTATAAAAGAGAGCAAGAGACGTGGGACAAGAATTGCCCCGAGGTGGCCGAGAGAGCGCCAAGTTCCTTTGGTGGCTAAGAGTGCGCCAAGTCCTTGGTGGCTAGAGAGAAGAGAGTGCGCCAAGTTCTTTGGTGGTTGAGAGGGTTGAGGATTGTTGTAATTACACCTGAGTAATTTAGCTTGACAAATTCTTGTGAGTAGAATTTGTTTAATTCCTTGAGTGAGGTTTCATTAAGAATTGTTAGGGGCTGGGAAACATTGAGAGAATGTTTGAGTGCTCAAGTGATTGTAATCTCCATTGTCTCACTTGTGTTTATAGTGGAATTCCATATTGCTCTTCCCATGAACGTAAGTTCTGATATTCGAACCGTATCATGTAAATTTGATAGTCAATTTCCTTTCCCTCCTTCCAACTAATTTTATCCTCGTTTGTCTATATTCACAACAATTGATAGCAAAGCTAGTGTTGGCTAACTTGAAGCGAATTGATAACGATGGAAGAAGAAAAGGTGAGAATCACCGATTTGATGGGAACGATTTTGCTTTCTAGAAGATGCAGATTGAAGATTATCTGTACTAGAGAAATTTGCACTTACCATTATCTAGGGAGAAACCATACTCGATGAAGGATGCCAAGTGGGAATTGCTAGATAGACAAGTGATGGGTGTTACTCGGTTGACGTTGGCTCATAACATCATGTTTAACATCGTGAAGGAGAAAACCACTACGGAACTAATGAAAGCCCTGTCAAATTTGTACAAGAAGCCCTCCATGATCCAAAAGGTTTATTTGATGCAACATCTATTTTACTTAAAATGGGCAAAGATACATTAGTGGCTGAGCATATCAATGAATTCAATGAAGTTGTTAACCAATTGAGTTTGGTTGAAATCAACTTTGACGATGAGATATGTGCGCTGATTTGGTTGAAATCAACTTTGAAGATGAGATATGTGTGCTAATTCTATTATCCTCATTACCTGATGACTAGAATACTACTATTACTGCTGTTAATAATTCCTTTGGGTCAAGGAGCTTGACATTTGATGGTTCATGATTTGATTTTGAGTGAAGACATTCTTAGGAAAAAATTTAGTGAACCTATACCTATTGCCTTAGTAGGTGAAAGTAGAGGAACAACTAATACATGTGTTAATAAGAGTAGTATAAATACAAATAGACGTAGTTAGTTTAGGATCATAGGAGTTGTCTATTGGACTTGTGGCAAGAGTGGGCATGGTAGAAGAGACTCTATTATGCTGAAAAATGAAAAGGGTAAGGGAGTAAGAGTTGAGTCTATAGATGATGTTGCAGTTATAGATGAGAATAATTCTGATAATGTAGGTTGTGTCTTGTCTGTCATTGAGGATTCATCATTTGATGGATGGATAATGGATTTTGGTTGTTCATTTCATGCTACACCAAATTGGAACTAGTTTATCACTTATCAGTGCATGGAAAATGGTAAAGTCCAGTTAGCGAATAACACTGAGTGTGATGTTGTGGGTGTTGGTGATGTTAACATTAAAATGTATGACGGTATTGCGAGGACATTGATTGGAGTAAGGCACATCCCAGAGTTGAAAAAAAACTTAATTTCCTTAGGTACCTTAGGTTCAACTGGCTACAGGTATTTTTTAGAAGGTGGAATGTAAAGGTTGTTTGAGGTGCCCTGGTGATATTGAGAAGAATCAAGCATGGAGACATGTATGAACTTCAAGGTGAGACAGTGATAGGTTTTAGTTCGAAGACGTCAAATACATCTATTCAAGAGTCTATTGACTACTTGATAAAGACCTGGGTGTTTGTACCGATGCACAAATTTGATGCCGTTGTCAGGAACATACAATTGAAAAACTTTGATTAAGATGAAGATTGGTAAGTCAATCAAGCATATGTGGACTAATAATAGCATGGAAGTTTGCTCAGAGCTAATAAATAAATTTTGCATGAAGGAAGACATAATGAAACACTGCGCTAGTACCGGTAAACCATAACAATTTGCAGAATTGATTAGCAGATCATTACTAAAGACGGACGATAAAATGATCTCTAGTGCTGGTGTTGGTAGGAGAATCTTAGTTGACGTGCTTAGTATGGTAAGCTACTAGGTAAATAGATTCCCATCAACAACTAATGACTGGTGGACTCTCGAAGAAGTGTGGTCAGGTAATGTCGCTAGTTATTCTATTCTTAGAATGTTTAGTTGCGCGTGTTATTTTCGAGTGAATGATAGTAAGCTCGATGGGAGGGCAAGACATATTCCATGGCTATGCTCAAAGCAAGGCGATCAGTTGTGGTGCCTTGATATAAAATCACCTGTTGATAGCAGAGAAGTTACATTTGACAAGTCTCCAATACTTTTGGCTAAGAGTGTTTGTGGCAGTGTTGATACGGATCTGGACGGTGTTTAGCTTAAGGTGGAGTTACAACCAGAAACTCTTTAGGTAGTAGGTACTAGTAGAATAATGAACACAGATGATACTTGTAGCAAGATGGAGTTAGTAAAGCCAACAGTTGTTGTAGCTACTAAATTTGACAATGTGTGTGTTTGACCTTTTGTCAAATATGGAAGCAATGATGGTTTTGTTTTATTTGTGGTACGGGAGGTTATGTCGGAAATTCTTATGGAGTAGCTAACTATGCAAGTGGAGTTGGCATCTTGATGAGGTCCACGATTATGGCAAAGTTTAAGTGTGGCTCAGACTTGGATGCACTTTGTGGCAGTTGAGCCCATTGGGGCTGTGGGAGAGCAGTGGCAAGTTTTTCATTGAAGCGATTGTGACTTGACTTAAACGTCGAGCCAAGGTGGAGATTGCTTAAAATATATCTCAAGTTTGAGCATATTGAACAATACTCAATGTAAAAAAATAAGATTGACCGACCATGTGATTTTGTAAGACTTCTTCTTTGATCCAGCTACACATGATTGCATTTATGTTTAACCCCAATTGTGAGAAGAAGAAAATTGCGTATGGATTTCATTTTGCATTTATCTCTCTGCATGTGTAGAAAGCAGTAAAGAAAACTTGCGTGTTTTATTGACTCTCTTTCCTTGGTTCTATGCGGAGCTGTGATCGAAGTCAATGAAGAGACTTGCCCAAGCACCAAATATGGGAATTCCTCTATCTACATATGAAATAAAGGAATCCCCGTGAAGGAGCATGTGGAAGCCTCAGTTGAAAGAGCAATTAAAAAGGAAGTTGCTTGTAGCCCATCTTATAAATGCAAGGTGGACTTTTTGAACATGAGAAGAGAGGCCAATATACAAGATGTCTCTTTCCCATGTGAGCATCATGAAGTGTAATAATGATTATTCAATGGTCATTGCCACTGAATGATGAAGACTTACTTTTGCATTACAAAAGAGAGTGATAGACGTGGGACAAGAATTGTGTCGAGGTGGCCGAGAGAGCATCAAGTCCCTTTGGTGGCCAAGAGTGCGCCAAGGCCTTGGTGGCCAAAGAGAAGAGAGTGTGCCAAGTTCTTTGGTGGCTAAGAGGGTTGAGTATTGTTGTAATTACACCTGAGTGATTTAGCCAAATAAATTCTTGTGAGTAGAATTTGTTTAATTCCTTGAGAAAAGTTTTACTAGAAATTGTGAGAGGCTAAACACTGTGAGTTATTTGGTGTAACTGGGGGTTGAGAAATACTAAGAGAGTGTTTGAGTGCTCAAGTGATTGTAATTTCCATCATATCACTTGTTTCTATAATGGAATTCTATGCTGCTCTCCCCATGAATATATGTTCCAATATTCGAACCGAACCACGTAAATTTGGTATTCGATTTCCTTTCCTCCCTTCCGACTAATTTTATTTAATTTGCTTGTCTATATTCACAATAGATCTCCTCATGCTAGATAACACAGCCTCATCTTCTCTCGGCCACTCCAAGAAAAACCCCATCACTTCTTGAGATGAAGAAGAAGAAGTAGGTGTAACAATATTCTTGGGAGAACGAGTTTACAAGAATATAGGACTTCCAAGTGTTGACGGATAACCTCGGATTCAATATTAGGATTTGGATTTAGTTTTCTACTTAAATACACATCAAGTGTGAAAACTGGAACGTTGTAGATCAAATTGTTGTTCCAGCCCAGTTCTTTAGTTTAACAGTATTGGCGCAAATCTATCTATGAAGAAAATCGGTGCTTGGTTTATAAACTATGTAGACCGGCTCTACAATTATGTAGGTCGGAGAATGTGAGATTCATATGATAGATAGCCTTGACATTGGATCTCCATGCTATGAATATTCGGGTACATTGAGTATAGTCTCTAAAGCACTTACACCAAGTGGCTCGATCGTATGACATAGTCAAATGATGAAGTCTCTTTGCATATCAAAGCTAAGACATAATATGAATAATGAAAAGTAATACTAGCCAGCAAACTCATATGACGCTCGGGTTTAATTTCTGCTAAGACATAATATGAATAATGAAAAGTAATAAACTAACCAGCAAACTCATATAATGCTCGGGTTTTATTTCTGCTAAGACATAATATGAATAATGAAAAGTAATAAACTAGCCAGCAAGATTGTAGGACGCTCGGGTTTAACTTCTGCTAATGTAGGCATTCCCTTTCCAATTTGTAGCACCAGATTTTTGCCACTGCCAAACTCACAGCTTGAACTGCTGCAGAGCTGAAGTCCCATCGCCTTTCGCATTCGCGCTGAAGGTGGAAACGTACTCCACGATGGTGGTTTCTCTGTACTTTGGTGGATCGCCCTCGGAAATCAACTCCTTAATGGGTCCGTACAGTTTTGGCGATGGTGGCGTTGCCGTGTAAAAGAAGCACGCCACAGACACTCTCGGCCCCATGTTGTTCGCCACAACTCTGTGCTCGGAGCTCTTGAATATGTCATTTGAGATAAGCTGAAAAAAATGGTCTGGTTTGTGATTAGAAGTGCACACTCAACTGCTGGATAAAGAGTTAAGGCATAAAATGCTGTTTGTTGATTCATTCGTGTGCCTAACAGGGTCTCTAGTGATAAAACGTAGGGAGAGAAAGTACGTTAGGTGAGACTTGCCTGAAGCAGATCACCGATGTTAACTATCAGTGCTCCCGGCACGGGGCTCACATCGATCCACTGATTCTGATAAAGAACTTGGAGGCCTCCGACATGGTCTTGCAGGAGCACGGTGAGGAAGTCGCTGTCTGTGTGCCTGCTGGTCCCCAGAGTGAGCTCTGGTTGTGGGCATTTGGGGTAGTACTGGTTCAGAAGGACGAGTCCCTTGGCGCACTCCATGTCCTTCAGATGGTTCGGCTTCAACCCCAGCGCCTCCGACAGTAGTTCGAACAAGGTGGTTCCCAAATTCATCACTCGCTTCGAGAATTCCAGCATTATATCACTAGGGTGTTCAAAAATTTGGTGGGTCAATTCGTCACAAATTCCTAGTCCGTTAGAAGCAGACACCCCAACAAGTTATTATAAGAGATTGCGGTTATATATTCTGTGGAATAGCTTACCCGCATACCGCTGGCAAGTCCTCTGCCTCGAGAGCATTAGGTGCCATAACACAGAACAGGGTGTCCCTCCAATTAGCCGCCTCTGTTTTATACAGATTGAAATTGCTGTGGTAGGCGACGCTTGTCGTGAAATCTCGCGAATAGAACCGTGTCTTCTCTTCAGCGCCTTGCTCATGGAAGCGGTGCACTCCATCCAGCATCTCCTCCAGAACAGTCGTGGGGATCCCGTGATTCACCACCTGAAAGAAGCCCCATGTTTTGGATGCACTTCGAACTTCATTTACAACCTCCTTGCGCCGAGATGGATCTTTCGCAATATCTGCGAGGTCAACTATAGGAACATGGAAGTGGCCGTTGCTCGATGCCAGTGCACTTTGCAGGTTCTCCGGGTGATCTACGAAAATGCGAGGAACTTCTGTAATCCCAGCATCAACAAGGCCCTTGACACCTGCCTTTGATTCATCGAAATCCTTTATCTCGCGCATCCGATCGTACTTCTGTGTTTTTTCATGCGCTTCATCTCTGCTGAATACTTCCATTTTTCTTCCTTAGTGAAAACACTTGAGAGTTCCAAGTCCGATCTTACATTAAATATGGGAGAAATTGAAAGACAAAGGTCCTGTGGTATTTAATGACTGGATTCAAAAACAGTTGAGAAGAAAGAAGAGAACAATTGTGTACGTTGCATCACAATGAAAGCGATTGGAATTCAAGAACAAGGCCAAGAAGCAAAAAGCAATTATTGTATAGCAAGTTCATCGAACTTTCAAGATTTGGGTTTGGCCTTTCCTATGTATTGCCCGGTTAAACGCGGGCTTATTGGAAAAGCATTTTGGTAACGAATGGCTTAAAATAACAGAAGTGATGAACTTGAAGTAGCAATCAGACAATTGAAAAGGGGTCATCATCTTGGACCACATGAGTTATGAGGAACCTTAGCCAACTCATCTTCTATACTAGAGTACTTCAAAAACTTAATGAGCATCATCTATATCTATGCTGAGAAGCACCGACACTCTTCGGAAGCATTCGTGTCATGTTCGACATGCGGTCAACGAGTGTCGGGAAATCCGACACATGGTCAACTCTTCCCGACACGCGAGTCCAAAATTCCGACACGCGATTCCACACGCACATGGTTAATTTTAATAATTTTCAATACTTGAGGGGTCAAAATATAAATATATGAAAAAATAATGAAAATAACAAAAATAAAGGGGAAAGAAGAAAATTCTTACTTTCAAGTTTCTCACTTATAAGTTTTGACCTTTTGGTGAGTGATGATGGAACGTCTCTCTTCTTGCCGGCATCGCTCCGACTTGAAGTTGTGATTTTTTTTTTTTTTTTTTTCTTTCCGCCTCTCGCAGGCATCACATACGAGTTATCTCTTTTGGTCTATGCCATTAGCTTGTGAGTTATCTCTCACATTTTCCATGGCGAATTTAGTTATTTCCTTTTCTTGTGGTTGTACTTCGAGAGTTCTTATCCTGGATTTTCATTTTTCTTTAACCTTGTTTTGTAGAGGAGCTCCAAACTAGTCTATATCATGAACTCCGAACTCTGTCTGGGACTATAAAAAATCTCACTAATCTTCAATAAGTATAAGAAAACAAAACATGTTCCTTCAAATTTATTCTTTTGTGTTTGCAATTTTTGAATTTTTCATTTAATTTCTATCAAATTAAAACAACGAATGATATTAACAAATGTTGAATTAATATTTTTAGTATTAATTAATTCTATGCTCTTTTTATTTTTTATTTTTTTATATATAAAAATATATATTTAATATATAACGTGTCGGAACGTGTCAGAATTCTCTATTTTTTGAGAAATGACGTGTCTGTGTATCATGTCGTGTCGTGACACGTGTCACGTGTCCACGTCAGTGCCACATAGTATCTATGTCCGACCAGCCACAGCCAGTTCTGAAACTGATGTCCAAATGTAATCCCCATTTGCAAATTGATATCAAATTGATTTCTGCAGATTAAATCAATTTGCTTGTTCAAATAAGAAGTCTATAGCAACATAGGCTCTCGATATGGTCCTTCGAAACAATGGTAGCATGAAAAAAAAATCCTGTTCCATGCACAATCAATACATATGGCTACTGAGCAAATCGAAATTCTAAAACTTGTACTGACGACACTAATTGTTCAAGAAGGATTCTGCATCTCTTCCTTACAGAAAATGTAGAGTTCACAGCTTGAAGTGTTTGAGAGGGGAAGTTTCATCAAGGCCATGTTCATTGAAGTGGGCAAGATAGTCCCTCACTGTGGTCTCTTTGTAGATTGGAGGGCTGTCCTCGAACAACAGTTCCTTAATAGGCCCGAAAAAGCTTCAGTGACGACTGGAAGCTCGTGCTGAAAAAGCACACCACCAAGATTCTCGCGCTTGCTAATACTCTGTCCTTGATGTCTTTGAACCTTTCATTCGTTATAAGCTGAATAAAAGAAATAAGAGGGACAAACATCATCAGCATCCACCGCATTATCGAACTGCTGGCGAAGAGCAAGAAATCCCCAGGCAAAGAGTATCTCCTCATATCCCCAAGGCCTTGCCTTTGTTTTTCGCATAAATTTTGGCTGAATCAATACTTGACCAGTACTTCGTATTTGACAATAATAGGGTATGTACTTGTGATACTTCTGTCAATACCCTTCGAAAAGAATTTCAGGTGCAATTTTCCCCGAGGACAACGGAGGAGGCGGCGGGATTGTCATGAAGGACTTGGAGGCCTCGAATGTGGTAGTAGTGGCATTTGACCACGAGGCCCTCTAAGCAGTCCATCCCTAGAAGATGTCTAGCCTCATCCCGAGAGACTCCAACAAGAGCTCCAACAGCAACACGCCTAAGCTCCTCACTCTCTTGGAGTAGTCCATAAGTATGTCCCTACAATTTTCAGAGTCCGAGTCCATTAACATATCCAATTGGATCTACATTCACTCAAAAGTTTAAATTAATGAGTTATAGTCCAACTAATATATATATATTAACTGATTTACATCACACGAATTATTCAATGTGGGATTTCTATAGCAAAACCAAAAAGTTTGCCTTGTCTATGTGAAAAACAACATATTTTAACTTCGCAATCTAAAAGGCATTGTTGCTTCCGGGACTGCATTAATGGAGTTAAATCTTTCTTTCTTGCTCTCTCTTACAACGAAGAATACAAGACTGACAAGCAGGAATACAATGAAGATGTTGCTTGGAGTTGTAGAGGAAGACGCAGCTAAGAAAAGACGAGGACAAGTTATCTTGAAAAGAAAGATGATGCTGGGAATTTCAGGATCCTCGCATTGTTGGAACACGGAGAAACAACAATGGGAGGATCCTGAAAAACTGGAGCCCGAGAGGATTTCTCAATGAGCAAGTCATGTTGGTATTGTACAGCAATTGGAAGACTGGCACAGGGATTCAAATGGCGAGTCAAAGACGACGAGCAAGGAATGTTGATAAGAGGAATCTGATGACTCGTCAGCTATATCGAATACAAGCGATTATAAAGCCAAGACGGCAACTGCTCCAAGCTTGAAGTGACTGAGAAAAGACGTGGAATGAGGAAGCAAGTTAATACAAAGATATGTATTTGCCTCCGAAATAACTGAAACTTCAATTGAAAGTGGCCTTATATCATCCCCTAAACTATACTTAAAAGGAGGGAAAAAAGCATACCCCAATGTTACGTGATTGAAACTGACTAGAAACTCACCAAAGTGGTGATTTAGGCACTATTTGGTAACCATCCAAAGAGTGCTTGATTCTGATTTTTTGTTCCCGATAGCAGTTTGGGACCAGAATTGCGTTTGGTAAAATTTTTATTCCCCGGAACAAAATTTTATTTTTTTCTTCCTAGAATTAGATTTGGAACAGAATCAAGAATAAAAAAACAGTTGATTCTTGTTCCAAGAACAAATCTAAGAATCAAAATCATATTTCTCTTCTTCTACCATTTTCTCTTCTTCTTTTTCATCTACCGTCGTTCGCGGTTGCCGTCCGCTGTCCGTCGTCCACCGTCGGACGCTGGTTGCCGGTCGCCGGCAACCAATCTGGAGAGCTCGCCAAAGGCAAGCCCAACCATCGACAAGGCTCGCCCAGCCCCGCCGGTGGCCAGGCGGGCCTCGCCCAACGTCGGCGACGCTCGCCCACCCCCGCCGATGGCCAGGCGAGCCTTGCCTAGCCTAGCCACCGGCGAGGCCGAGCCTCGGTGGGGCTGGGCGAGCCCTGCCTAGCTGCTGGCAAGGCTCAGCCGACGAGAGCCGGTGACACTTCGATAAGGTCGCCATAGGACATCCCAAATTTTCATTTCTATTTTCTATTGAATAAATCGGGCATTTCGTCGACGCGCCTTTAATGTTGTTCTTTGATCTGATCACTCATGAGATAACTAGACTATCCGGGGAAGCCATTAAGGGATTTTAATGCAATAGACTTGAGAATTCGATCAGGAATGGATTGCTCAACCGTGCTAGTTTGCAAAGGTCATTACAGCACTGTTGAAATCGATCAGAGACGAGAAATAGGTCGACTTGACTAAGATATGTGATTAGAGTGTGGGTAATTTCACCTGATTGCAAAATACTTATTGATCGGCACTAGACCAATTTTTCCATCGTTTTGGTACCCAATACCTGTAATTGAAATCTCGAGACTTTCACGACAACCGAGAGTCGCCAATGTGTCGAGTGGGTTCATTGTGGCTCGAAGAAAATCGACCATGGGTCATTTGCCCTAAAAAGTTTTGAAAACTACCCGGTAGCCTAGGTCACACTAAAAATATGTCGAATGGAAATTAACCGCCAATTTAAGTTCAATTTTAAAAATTCAAGATTATGTCATGTCACAATAAATTCTAGGATCCACGACTCAGTCTCAGAAGATTTTTCTAACAACCGAGACTTTTTGGGAAAAAGTCGTCACATGGTCATTTTTGTGCAGAAAAAATCGGTGATTATTTTTTATCGCAAAATTGGGATGCAAGATGGACTCTTGAGTGAGGAAAATTATAAATTTGATAAGTGAGGTATCGATTGATCATATGAGGGCCAAGTTTGATTAATTCAAGAAAGAAATTGAATCCAAATTGTGCCATTCCCTTGCAATTTCGTAACACCCCTCAACCACCACTTTTTGACCATTTAAAAAGGTTTCTAGAAGAGTATAAGGCTAAAAATTTACTAGTAGATGATAGCCACATGAGGGGATAAGAACAAAGAAGACAAGTGTGTGGAAAATGAAGGCCAAGAGACCCTCCACCTTATCTCTCTCTCCCCTCTCCCTCATCCGGTCGTGCAGCTCTTTCCTCTCTCCCCTCCATTTCACACACCCACAGTAACCGAGAAGTCAACAGAAGCAAAAGCAACCAGCAATGTCAGGACCGTCGCACGCTTGCACACCGCCAGCGCCCCACCTTCGCTGGTCTCTCTTCCCCACCGCTGCTACTTGCTAGCTTCCCATCCTCCTTCAGTCAACAGCTGCACTCACAAGAGCCCTTGGTTGATCGCAATAGCCTATGCCTACACACAGATCAGTCACCAGCAACACCATCCACCGAAGAAGAAATCTCCACGCGTCTTCTCCCAGTAGTAGCGTCCGTGTCGTCTCTCCCTTGCCGCACGACGCCAGCTCCTCTGATTCTGCTTTGA
Organism: Eucalyptus microcorys; assembly: GCA_014182515.1. Lineage (NCBI taxonomy): Eukaryota > Viridiplantae > Streptophyta > Magnoliopsida > Myrtales > Myrtaceae > Eucalyptus > Eucalyptus microcorys. Next base: position 31,197,031 of record CM024569.1, read on the forward strand.
TTTGCAGTGTTCAACCCAGAGTAGCCGCACGTCACCGAGCCATCTTCCCTCGTGTCTACAGCCCATGGCCTACGCGTCTTCAGCCCAGCAAGCAGCCCAATACAGCGGCCCGACCTTCAGCTGCAAGCCCAATCATGAAGCCCAAGAGTGAGCCCAATTCAGCATGCCCAAGCCCAAGAGCGAGCCTAATCCAACGTAAAAACAAATCTCAGATTGGGCTGAGATTTGTTAAGTCGATCTAATTGATTGGATGATATGATTGTCAGTATCTATTATTTGAACTGACTTGCAGGAAGGAAACTAAGGCCAAGGTAAGCCCTCTGACCCGTAATGTGCGTAGGCAGCCCTTAGGGCGTATTTTCTTACTAATCGGGTCTTAGGGGGTAGAACTCGCTGAGACGTTATTTCACTGGTTATTGTATAACCAATTTCAAGTCCTTAGATAATGATGGTGGAGGACCAGAAGTCTTGAAGTTTGGGGGAAGTGAAGGAAACAAAATCGGCAAACATGTCTGACTCACTAGTCATAGGACGGTACCTTTTTGATTAAGCCGATAATTTTGTAAACGACCTGATGATGTAAATAAACCTATGTGTTTATAAAAGATTGGTTTTGGTTTGAAAAATTTATGGTCCTACTTTCATATCACATTATTTTATTGTTTGGGGATTATTTATATCTACTTCCGCATGCGTATATTAAAATCGAATGGGTCAGCGATGCGTCCTGGGACATCGCTATTAATCGACCAATGAGAGATGGGCACGTGCTTGGAGGATCGGGGCGTGACATCCCCTTTTTGTGGTATTAGAGCATGGTCGTTAGAAATTGGAGTGATAATGTGCGATGAACTATGGGATAGTAGTAGGAAAAGCCTTTAAATTTACGACTGGTGCATGTCTGTGATAGCTGAGTCCTAGAATTGTTTGTTGATTGAATCATTCATCTTCTAATGAAGTGTGGATTTGGGAAACAGGTGTTAGTTGAGACTGAGCCATGAGCGAGCCAGAGTAAAGGACTCTGAGTAAACAAGTCATTAGACCTTCAGCTTGGGTTAGAACACAGACTAGGGTCGATACCGGAGGCAGAGGTAGGGCACAGGCACAGGTCAATGCTAGTGGAGTAGCACCACCTCCTGTTGGTGCTGGGGTAAAAGCCCCTGGTGATCCCAGGATAGATGGGATCATGCAAGTTCTGGAAGTAATGAGGAATCGTATGGATCAGCAAGCACAGAACTAGGCCGCCAATGTCGAGGCCGCCGCTCAAGCCGCTGCTGCCGCAGTTGCCACCGCTGCTAAAGTCGCCCTTGCTATTGCACCTACCGCCATGAATTTTGAAGGTCCACCAAGGATTGTGGTCACTGAAAGACCAATCCATAAGCTGGTGGAGCAATTCCTAAGATTGAACCCCCCTTTGTTCACTGGGACAGGAGATCCCGAAGCTACTGCTTTTTGGGTTCGGAAGTTGGAAAAAGCATTTGCACTACTGATGTGCAATGAGACTGAAAAGGTAGTCCTAGCAACTTACCAACTGGAGGGAGTTGCGAATACTTGGTGGATGACTATTGAGAATCGATATTTCCAAAAGGCACTGTTCCGGAGTGGAACACTTTCCTTGAAGCCTTCAACGATAAGTATTTCTCATAGACCGCCAGGGAGGCGAAGATGACCGAATTTCAACGTCTTCGCCAAGGTTCCTTAACCATTGATTAGTATGAGGCGAATTTCGCTGGACTTTTGCGATATGCCCCAGAGCTAATAGAAAACCCAGCAAACCGAGTGAGAAGGTTTAGGGATGGATTCAAACCAAACTTGAAGAGCATACTGGTCTCCCTAGATTTGAGGACTTACAACGACATATATTGGAGAGCCCAGAAAATTGAGAAGGATCAGAATGAGAGAGCTGCCTCATCTGGATCGAGGTTTAGCTCTCACCGAGAAAGTATTCGCTAGGGAAAAAGACCCATGCTTAGAGATAAATCCCATACTCCACCCTTCAAGAGGAGTGGATTTGGTAGGACAGTGCCAAATAGGATTGAGTTATGCCGCGCTTGTGGAATATGACATGGATTGAACCAGTGCCCCCGAGGGATGGGTGCTTCTTATGAATGTGGACAGTATGGTCACATAGCTAGGAACTACCCCCAGAGACAGAGGAGACCTCAACAGTTGCCGCCGCCACCAACATTGGGTCAGATCAGGAGGAATGTACCGCAGAACGTGCTCCAGGGAGGATAGCTCCAACCCCCAGTTCAAGGCACAGTATACGCCATCACTCAAGGTCAAGCAGAGGCTGCGCCTAACGTGATCACAGGTATGGTTTTGCTCAACGACCATCCTTCTTATGCTTTGTTTGATTCAGGAGCAACTCATTCCTTCATTGCCGAGCAGTATGTTAAGATTAAATCTTATATTGTTGGAATTGGCAATTTGCATATTTACACCGTCAAAGGATAAAGTTATTGCTGCTTTGGGTTGTTCTGGTTGCAAGTTAGCAATTGGTGAGTGAGTGGGGAATATAGACTTATTAGTCCTAACCATGTATGACTTTGATTTAATAATTGGCATGGACTGGCTCACCAAGCAACGAGCTAAGATGGACTGCTATCGCAAAGCGATTCAATTTGACCCGTTGGGGGGTAAGAGCTTCAAGTTTGTCGGGAATCGAGGAGGACCCTCGATTGTCCTGATCTTGTCGCCAGAGGCAACTGTCGTGGATACGACAGTTGTGGAGCTAAGAGTGGAGGACATTGTCGTGGTGCAGGAATTTCTAGACGTCTTCCCAAAGGAATTGCCAGGTCTACCGCCGGAGAGAGAAATTGAGTTCGTAATCGAACTAGCTCCAGGGACAGAGCCAATCTCTAAAGCTCCTTACCAAATGGCGTTATCTGAATTGAAAGAACTGAAGGTGCAGATACAAGAGTTATTGGATAAATGATTTATTCGTCCCAGTGCATCACCTTGGGGAGCACCAATTTTATTTGTAAAGAAAAAGATGGTTCGTTGCGTTTGTACATCAACTATCGACAACTCAATCAAGTAACGATAAAAAACAAGTACCCACTGCCGAGAATTGACAGCTTGTTTGATTAGTTGCAAGGAGAGTCGATATTCTCGAAGATTGACTTGAGGACGGGATATCATCGGCTGAGGATTAGGAAGGAGCATATTCCTAAGTTAGCATTTCGTACTCGGTATGGTCACTATGAGTTCACAGTGATGCCATTAGGGTTGACGAATGCTCCAGCTGCCTTCATGGATTTGATGAACAGGGCATTCAAGGAATACCTAGATCAGTTTGTAATCATGTTCATCGATGATATTCTGGTATATTCAAGGAATGAAAAGAGCATGAGAGTCATTTGAGATTAGTGTTGCAGACACTGAGAGTCCATCAGCTGTATGCTAAGTTTAGCAAGTGCGAGTTTTGGTTAACTCGTGTTACTTTCTTAGGACATGTGATTTTAGGAGAAGGAATCTTCGTGGACCCGAGTAAGATAGAAGCCGTGATCAATTGGCCAAGATTGACTATAGTGACAAGAATCAGAAGTTTTTTGGGTTTGGCAGGTTACTACATATGGTTTGTGGAAGGTTTCTCATCGTTAGCGTCACCTCTGACAAAGCTTACGAAGAAAGACGAGAAGTTCGTATGGATAGACAAGTGCGAGCATAATTTCCAAAAGCTTAAGGAAAAGCTGACTACCGCACTTGTGCTGACGATTCCATCTAGTCCTGGAGGATTTGAGATCTATAGTGATGCATCATTCAAGGGACTAGGTTGCGTGTTGATGCAACATGGCAAAGTTGTTGCATATGCGTCCCATCAGCTGAGGCCTCATGAGCAGAACTATCCGACGCATGACTTAGAACTCGCGGCGATTATCTTTGCGTTGAAGATTTGGAGACACTACTTGTGTGGGGAAAAGTTTCAGATCTTCATGGACCATCAGAGTCTCAAGTACCTATTCTCTCAGAAGGAGTTGAACATGAGACAACACCGATGGATGGAATTGCTAAAAGACTATGATTGTGATATTCTATATCACCCAGGAAAGGTGAATAAGGTTGTCGATGCTTTGAGTCGAAAGTCTTCAGTGGCTCACTTATTGATTAAGGAGTGGAATTTAATCGAGAGAGCTCAAGATTCGGTATTCAAATTTGAGGTAGGCCACTTTTCAAGCCTTATTGCCACCCTCAGAATTGAACCGGATGTTCAGGTCAAAATCAAATTACTCTAACCGACAGATCCAGATGTGTAGAAAATTCTTCAAAAGGACACAAAGAAAAGAAAGGCTGACTTTTGGGTTTCTGATGATGGAACGTTGAGGTTCCATGGACAATTAGTTGTACTTGATGATATAGAGCTTAGAGAGGTTATTCTATCAAAAGCACATCGTAGCAGTTACAGTATTCATCCTGGAAGCACTAAGATGTATTAGAACTTGCGTTAACACTATTGGTGGTCAAGTATGAAGGCAGATATTACCAAGCATGTCGCCAAGTGTTTGATGTCTCAACAGGTAAAGGCTCAGCACTACAAACTAGGAGGGCTTTTGCAACCTCTCGCGATCCTAGAATGGAAATGGGAACTTATCATGATGGACTTCGTGACTGGGCTACCAAGGAATCAGAGATGAAATGATTCGATTTGGCTAGTAGTCGACAGACTTACGAAGTCAGCTTACTTCATTGCAGTTCGAAATGACCTTAGTTTGGGTAGACACGTAAATCTGTACGTGCGTCAAATGGTTTGTATGCATGGAGTGCCTGTTACGATAACCTCAGATAGAGACCCGAAGTTTACTGCCGCTTTTTGGAAAAGCTTACAAAGTGCTCTAGGCATAAAGCTTCAGCATATTACGGCATATCATCCTCAGATGGATGGCCAGTCTAAGAGGGCCATTCAGACACTCGAGGACATGCTAAGAGCTTGAGTGCTCCTTTAAAGGAAGTTGGGAAGATCAACTACACCCCGTGGAATTTGCCTACAACAACAATTATCAGCAGAGCATCAAGATGGCTCCTTTTGAAGCGTTGTATTGCCGAGTGTGCAGGATACCAGTGTGTTGGGATGAAATTGGAAAAAGAAAGATTACAAGCCCAAAGTTGGTGTAGCAGTCAGTGGATGCCGTTGCAGTGATCAGAGGCAAATTAAAGATCGCTTAGAGCAGACAGAAAAGCTACGCAGATAAGCGTCGAAGGCTTTTGGAATTTCAAGTTGGTGATCACGTTTTTCTAAAAGTGTCACCAATGAGGGGAACTTCGTGCTTTGGAAAGAAAGGAAAACTGAGCCCGAGGTACGTAGGTCCATTTGAGATTCTTGAGAGAATTGGGACCCTAGTGTATCGTCTTGCGTTGCCGCTAAGATTGGCACAAATGCACGATATCTTTCACGTGTCGATGTTAAAGAAGTATGAGCCTGACCCGACCCACGTGCTCAATTTCGAAGAATTGAACGTGGATGACTGTGTGTCATATGTTAAAAGCCCGGTTCAAATAGTGGATCGAAAAGAAAAAGTCCTGCGTACAAAGACCATTCCGTTGGTCAAAATGTTCTGGCAACACCATAGTACTGAAGGAGCGACATGGGAAACTGAAGAGTCGATGTGACAGTTGTACCCCCACCTTTTTGACGAGGCTTTGTAATGGTTTAAATTCCAAGGACGAAATTTTTATAAGAGGGGAAGAGTTGTGATATCCCAGATTTTCATTTCTATTTTCTATTGAATAAATCGGACATTTTGTCGACGCGCCTATAATGTTGTTTTCTAATCTAATCACTCACGAAATAACTAGACTATCTGGGGAAGTCATTAACGGATTTTAATGCAATAGACTTGAGAATTCAATCGGGAATTGATTGCTCAACCGTGCTAGTCCGCAAGGGTCATTACGGCACTATTGAAATCGATTAGAGACCGGAATTAGGTCGACTTGACTGAGATATGTGATCAGAGTGTGGGTGATTCTACCTTATTGCAAAATACTCGTCGATCGGCACTAGACCAATTTTTCCATCGTTTTAGTACCCGATACCTGTAATTGAAACCTCGAGACTTTCACAACAACCGAGAGTAGTCAATGTGTCGAGTGGGTTCATTGTGGCTCGAAGAAAATCGACCACGAGTCATTTGCCCTAAAAAGTTCTGAAAACTACTCGGTAGCCTAGGTCACACTAAAAACACGTCGAATGGAAATTAACCGCCAATCTAAGTTCACTTTCAGAATTCGAAGATTCTATCATGTCACAATAAATTCTAGGACCCACAACTCAATCTCAGAAGATTTTTCTAGCAACTGAGACTTTTTGGGAAAAAGTCGTTGCAATGTCGTTTTTGTGTAGAAAAAGCCAATGATTATTTTTTATCGTAAATTTGGGATGCAAGATGGACTCTTGAGTGAGAAAAATTATAAATTTGATAAGTGAGGTATCGATTGATCATATGAGGGCCGAGTTTGATTAATTCAAGAAAGAAATTGAATCCAAATTGTGCCATTCCCTTGCAATTTCATAACACTCCTCAACCCACCACTTTTGGACCATTTAAAAAGGTTTCTAGAAGAGTATAACACTGGAAATTTGCTGGTAGATGACAGCCACATAAGGGGATTAGAACAAAAGAGACAAGTATGTGGAAAATGAAGGCCAAGGGACCCTTCACCTTATCTCTCTCCCCTCTCCCTCATCCAATCGTGCAGCTCTTTCCTCTCTCCCTTCCATTTCACACGCCCACAGTAACCAAAAAGCCAGTGGAAGCAGAAGTAGCCAGCAACGCCAGGACCGCCGCACGCCTGGACACCGCCAGCAACCCACCTTCGCTGGTCTCTCTTCCCCACCGCTGCCACTTGCTAGCTTCCCATCCTCCTTCAGTCAATAGCTGCATTCACAAGAGCCCTTGGTTGATCGCAACAACCCACGTCCACGCACGGATAAGTTGCCAGCAACACCATCCACCGAAGAAGAAATCTCCACGCGTCTTCTCCCAACAGCAGTGTCTGTGTCGTCTCTCCCTTGCCACACTATGCCAGCTCCTCTGATTCTGCTTCGGTTTGCAGCGTTCAACCCAGTGAAGCCGCACATCACCGAGCCGTCTTCCCTCGTGTCTGCAGCCCATGGCCTGCACATCTTCAGCCCAGCAAGCAACCCCGTTCAACAGCCCGACCTTCAGCTGCAAGGCCAATCGTGAAGCCCAAAAGTGAGCCCAATTCAGCAAGCCCAAGCCCAAGAGCAAGCCCAATCCAACGCAAAAAAAAAAATCTCATATTGGGCTGAGATTTGTTGGGCCAATTCCAGGCCCGGTCCAAGCTCATTGGTGTCGTCGCAAACCCAAATTCGGCCGCCGCTACGTCGTCGTGGTGGTGATCCGATCTTCGCTTTTAATCAAGTAAGTTGAACTCACTAATCCCTTATTAGTCGGTGAATTATTCTTAGGAGTTGATTAGATTTAATTAAGTGCAATAAAGTGGATATATTAAATTAGATTAATTAAATTATAGTAATTAAATTAGAGACTTATTGATGCATGTTAGGCAAATGGATAGTGTAGTTAGCAAGGAAATAGGTCCTGGTATTTATTGAACGAGTATCGAGAATTTTCCGGGCTGGTCTTGATTTCTAGTTAGGCTATAACAAGCCTAAGTTGGATTTATTGTATTTATTTAATATTTTGCATAATTATTTAATTACTTATTTATTTTCCGAAAATTAGGCTGGGATAGCCGACGACCAGAATTTTATGCTGATCATTGTGGTGTGGTCTGTTTATTTAATTGAGCACTGAATTATGAAAATTGAGTGGATTGGTGATTATGTGGGGAAATTATCTCAAAATTGGAGAATGTTAGTATTTGAATGGAGAGTTTGGGACACTTGAAGTGCCATAACTTGGTACGGAGGGACACTTAAGTGTCATAGCTTTGAAAAGGTACACTTGAGTGCCAATATTGGAGTAAAATGGAACATTTAAGTGCCAATCCAGCCAAAAACTGGCCAAAATGCAAACGTGGTATTTTCCGGTGACATGCTTAACTGACGTGGCAATTTTGTAAAAAAAAATAAAGCACACGTGGAAGAGGAAAACGACGTCGCCCCATCCACTGTGCCTTTGGCCAAACTAAACGACATCGTTTTTCCTTAGTGCTAAACGACGTCGTTTAGCTTATTTGGATTTTAACCGTTCGTCCATCGGTTCACACCAGATTTGACGTCCTCTCCATCGCCGTTCACAGCTCACCATTTGCAGGTCACCGTTCGCAGGTCATCACTCGCCGTCGTTGCTTGCCGTCGTCGCTTGTTATCGTTAATTTGCTCAGGTTTTTTCTCTTCTTCCACTCTCCTGTGGTGAAATTAGGGCTCCGACTCATTTATTAGGGCTCGGACTTGAAATTTGGGGGTTGGCTGGAAAGTTTAGGCTTGGATGGTATTGATGTGAGATTTAAGGCTCAGATATGATGCTAGAACCCTATTGAGGGGTTCAGATTGACAGTTTAGGATCGGCCTCAAAATGTAGGGCTCGATGTAGGGCTTGGCAGGGGGAAAATTAAGGCTCATATGTGGTAGGTACTGTGATGTGTGATTTAGGGCTCAGATGTTGAATTGTGATGTGCGAAAGAAAGTAATTTGTAGTGGTCGGATGTGAAATGTGCGATGGTGATTGGTGATTGTTAGGATTCGAAGTATTGGACCTTAGACATGTCCGAATCGAATCTCTTGTTGTCGTGGGGATGGGGACTTCTGGGTATTTTTTTAATAAATTGTATTGTTGAAATTGGTGTCATGAGGACCCATGCTTATCTGGGGGATCTCTCCATATTTTAAAGGAATGCGACGACATAATCAAAGTAGTTGTCAAGTCCTCATCTCTATTTGTCCTGAGGCCTCTTTTCAAGCTGCAGCTGTCGTCTGACCTATGCATCTTCCCTCTTTCTTCTTTTCTTTAATAAAGAGTGTAGGGACCTCCACATGCAATGGTCTGTTGTCTTTTGTGAATGTGGTCCCAAAAGTTAATTGTATATTTTTCCTCTTTTGTTACAGAAATGGCTCATAATAAGGACTATGTTGCTGTCATTGTTTACTATGGAGGGGATTTTACGATTGGGGAGGATGAGTGGGAGTATTAGGGGGGAATGAGGGTACTATCTTTGTAGATATAAAGAAGGCATCTTATATTGGATTTGTTAGGGATATAGTGACATATTTTCCTTGTAGAGTACAAAAGTTGTTGTACTATGTTCTTGGGAAAGGCTTGAGAGATGGTTTGAGAGTTTTGAAAGATGTATCATTATCTTCATGGCGAAGAGGCGAAAGTATTTGTTGAATACAATAGTGATAGTGAGGACGAAGATGATAACAAAGATAGCACCCAAGTAGGAGAAGGAGGAGATGGTATTCAAGCTAGTATTGAGGTTAGGGATGAAGCAGGGCATGATGGATAGGACGGGGAGGAGAGGGGCGCAGATACTGTTCGCCGGAGTGATTGTGACATAGGTGATGTCACCATCACTGAATTAGATTAGGAAGTAGCTTAATCCAATGATGGTGATGATGACGATGATGATGAAGGGTTGGCTGCTGAAAATTTATTAATCTTAAGTGAGGACGACGATGAGGAGCTTACACAATCAAGGAAAAAACAAATGGACTTTTTGTCAAATAGATTTACAACTTTGCAAGTAACTGATGAAGTTCCAAACAGAGACAAAGACCCTGCAGATGTTGGTGTTGCTGGCCAGGAGACAGATTATGAAGAAAGCATCGACACTGCTACTTCCCAGGACGAACTTGAAGAAGATCAACGAGCTGTGCCTAGAAGGAAAAGTAAGTTTCCTTCCTATGATTCATCCGTTGCCTCTCCTACTTTGTCAATAGGTATGAAATTCCATGATGCGATATAATTTAGGGAAGTTATACTGAAGAACTCCATTGCTGCACAAAAAAATATTGATTTCATTAGAAACACTAAGAACTTTGTAAGAGTTAAGTGTTCACAGCAAAATTGTCCATGGAAGATTTACGGCGCATTTCTTAAGAAGAGTGGGTCTTTCCAGATTAGAGCCTACCAAGAGGAACACACTTGTTCCATTAATTTTCAAAACAAAAAGGTAACAAGTGCATGGTTGTCCAAGCACTTCTTCGATCTGATCAAGCTAATGCCCAAGATGAAAATTACTAACTTTAGGATGCTGGTGAAGGAGCGTGTAGGCATCAATGTATCTAGGACTCAGTGCAAAAGAGCAAAGCAAAAGGTGATAAGGATACTTATTGGTCAGTATGCTAAGGAATATGGGCAGGTATGGGAGTATGCTGGGGAGTGTAGACTGCAAAACCCTACAAGTAGAGTGTATGTAGAGGTGGTTGAGAGACCGCTTCCTGATCATAGGACCAAATTCGATAAGTTCTATGTGTGTTTTGATGCATATAGACGGGGATTTTTAGCTGGTTGTAGACGGATTATAGGATTGGACGGCTGTTTCTTGAAGGGCTTGTGCAAGGGATAATTGTTGGCGGTAATTGGAAGATATGCGAATAACCAAATGTTCCCACTAGCTTGGGCTGTTGTAAAGATTGAGAATAAAGATAATTAGTCCTAGTTCTTGAAAAATCTGATAGCTGACTTGGAGATAACAAACGGGGAATGGTGGGTATTCATGAGCGACCAACAAAAGGTAATGCTTGCTTTTTGAAAAATTTAGTCAATAGTTTGCTTTGTAATATGAACATGTAATTTGCTCACATTTCTTACTTTGAATTATTGTAGGGATTGGTTCCGGCAGTAACCGAGTTATTGCCCCATGCTGAACATCGAATGTGTGCGCGGCAATATACGGAAATTGGGCAAAGACCTACAAATGGGATAAGCTGCAGTTGCAATTTTGGCAATTAGTAAAGAGTGCAAACATGGATGACTTTAGGATAGCCAAAAAAGGACTGCTTCAGTTGACAAAGGAAGGTTGTGCTACCCTATTTCAACTAGAACCGAAGCATTAGTGCAGGGCATTCTTCAGTGAGGAGTTCAAGTGAGATAACGTCGACAACAACATTTGTAAAGTATTTAATTCGAAGATAATATATGCCAGATGCAAACTAATCATCTCAATGCTTGAAGATATACGAGTTGCGATTATGACTCGGCTGCAGAAACAAAGAGATGAGGCTGCAAAGTGAACTAGACAATATGGTTCTAGCATTGCCAAGAAATTGGATGAGAACTTGGCTGCAAGTAGGCATTGTCATCCCATTTGAAATGGAGATGACGGATATAAGATAATGAAGGGTGCTGATAAGTATGTTGTCGATCTAAGAAGCAGGAAGTGTTCATGTAGAGCATAGCAAGTAAGTGGAATTCCATGTGCACATGCCATATGTGCCATCCAGTTGAAAGGCAACAATACAGATGATTACATCGATGATTGGTACCATAAATCAAAATACCTTGCTTCGTATCAGTTTATGATGTAGCTAATTAGAAGTAGCAAGTTTTGGGAGACCACGGATCATGAAGCACCTCAACCTTTGCCACTGAAGAAGAAAATTGGAAGGCCAAAACGAAGACGAAGAATAGCAGGGGAGAGGTCTCGGGTCAACAAAGAATGAGCACGCAAGGTGTAAAGATAACGTGCTCTTATTGTCGCCTAGCAGGCCACAATATTAAAGGTTGTCAATTGAGGAAGCAACAACAACTGTTGAGACAATGTGAAGGGCCTAGTGAAGAGACAGTTGGAGAAATGCAAACAGCAAGGCCAAGAGAGTCGACTGTTCTTCAATCGACAACTAGAACCCCGGTAAGTCATGAAATTTATTTTATGTTTATGTTGCTTTGTCGTTTATCATAAAAATGTACATAATATCCTATTTGGTCTTGTATGTAATGTGTTTGTTAGGTCACAAGAAGAACCCCAGTAAGTCATGAAACTGAATAGCCTGTTTGAAGAATGCAAGGTAGAAGACGGTCAGCTGAAGGATTGGCCCAAGCAGCATCACGGCCAGCTAAAGGATTGGCCCAAGCAGCATCACGGCCAATTCAGTCGACTGTTCTTCAGCAACGAAAGAAATACCCAACGGTAAATTCAACCATTTGTATTCAATTTTTCATTTTCTTTACATTATTATATAGCCCGATGTTATATTTATGGTGTCTTTTGCCTCTTTCTCAGGGACGAAGAAAGCAAGTTGGAACTCAACTGCCAACTGAAGGGCCATCATAAGAGCCACCTCAAGGGTCACCATAGGGGTCGCTAGAAAAATCACTACAAGGGGCACCACAAGTACCACCACTAGTACCACCAGAAGGCCCAACAGAAGGAGGTGTCACTGAAGTTGAAAGGCTACACAGAAGGACAACTAGAAGAAGGCCAGGTGAAGGGACAGCTACACAAAGGCCATCTAGAAGACGCCTAGCTAAAGAATTGGTCGAAGAAGCCCCGTCTGTAGCTGAAGGGCTCAAGAAATCACAAGCAAGAAAAGGAGCCAACGAATGACAAGTTCCTGAAAGTGACGCCTCTATTCAAACAAAAAAGGCACTTGGGAAGAGGTTAAGACAATATGGCTATGGCCTTTATACAGATGAGCATATTGGAACAGTTATTATGAATGTAAGTTTTATTGACTGCATTTAATTTAATTTATGCTATAGACTTTTGCTGACAATTTATTGTCTTTTTGTAGCCTGGGAGAAGTTCAGAGGTTCTTATCTCAGGCCTAACTCAAGAATCAACGGCTGCACCAACAAAAAAGAAAACATCAACTGCACCAACAAGAAAGAAGAGGAAGAACCCAATTGCAGCTCCTTTTGAATCAATTCAGCTTGGGACATTTGCAGCTCCATCTGAGTCAGTGGATACTAAGAAGGTTGAAAAAGAAGTTGCACGTCCAATTAGAAAGAGAGCAAGATTATGAATCAAATGAAAGGCCCATCGAAAGGAGCACGAACAGGAGGTGTCATGCATATTGATTGATGAGATGTGACGTGATAGAATTTGTGGAGCTTAGGAGTCAAAATAATTATGTAAACGTTATAATAACACTTGCTATGGATGGTTATATTTTTTTTTCTTTAGTTTGTCATTGATGTTGTGAGACTTAATTTCAATATCAATGGAATGATCTTGCACTGCTTGTCAATTTTTGCTATTTGTCATGGATTCCACTTTTACTTGCTGCTGTTGTTGTTGGTGATGTGGTGGTAGCTGGAGTGCTAGTGTGGCTAGTGGTGGTGGATGGTGATGCTTGGTGGTAGTGAGTTTATTATTGGGGTGCTAATATGGTGGTTGAGGTGCTGGTGTGGCTGGTGGTGATGCCCGGTGATTATGGGTTTGTGGTGGAGGTTATAGGCTTATGCTACACCTGCACCTGGTGCAAATGTGCAGTTTGCACACATCTTACACCATGTGTACTAGTACAAGCTAGTGCAAGGCTCAGCTTGCACTAGTACCTTGTGCAGCAACACCACCAGCACTGTCGTGGCTGGAGCGCCTAGTGTGGCTAGTGGTGATGGTTGGTGGCACAGCCGGTGGTGGTGGCGGCGCAATTTTTAGAGAAAATCCACAAAAAAATTAGCACTTAACTGATCATATTCTAAAAAACTTTGCACTTAACTGTTCACTTTTAACTACAAGTAACACTTAACTGATCACTTTAATAATAACTTGATACTTAAGTGATCATTTTTTCATCGCGACTAGCACTTAAGTGATTACAAATTACAACTTATGCCACTCGGGTAATCACTCATGTTTGTCTTGTGTATATGTTGGTCTGCACTAAAACAGAGAAGATGATGGTAATTTAACTTATGGCAACTCCATATGTGACATCCCGATTTTCCAATTATATTTTCAATAAATTGAGACGGGCATTTCGTTAGCACGCATATAGTTCTTTTCCTTGAGTCGGCCACTCATGTGAAAACTACTCTATCAGGTGAAGCCGTTAAGAAATTCTAATGCATCAGACTCGAGAATTTGACCAGGAAGCGATCTTTCGACCGAGTTAATCTGCAAGGGTCATTACGGCACAATTAAAAATCGATTAGAGATTGGAGATAGGTCGACTCGACAGAGGCATGTGATCAGGTGTGGGTGATTCCACCAGATCGCACAATTCTTGTCGATCGACATTGGACCGACTTTTCTGTCGATTGGGTACCCTATGTCTGTATTTGAAACCTTGAGATTACCCCAACAACCGAGAGTCGCCAATGTGTCAAAGATGTACATTGTGGCTTGATCAACCACAGGTCAAATGCATAAAAATTTCTAAAGGCTACCCGGTAGGTATCGTGCCAAAGTGAAATTAACCATGAAATTGAGATCGAATTAATAAATTGGAAGTCATGGTGTGTCACAAATCATTTTAGGATCATTGACTCATCTTTGGAAGATTTTTCATGCAAGCAGAGTTTTTCAGCAAATTAAATCAGAGAATGGTTAATTTGATTCGAGAAATTAATAGGCCCGCCTTTGGTCGCGCTTTTAGGACTTAAGTTGGTTCTATGGACAAGTGAAAATGTGAATTGAAGTGTGGTGACATTGGATTAATTTTATGGACTTCAATTGGACTCAATTGGAAGAGAATTGATTAGAATTGAATAAGTTGACGTATAAGATTTTATGCCCTGGCGGAAAATGGAATTGCAACCATTGGAATAAGGTTGTGGGAGATAGTGGAGTGTGATGTCACATGAGGTCATGGTGGGCCACTTTTGTTGGATTAAAGAAAGAGAAAAAGAAAAAGAAATGGTCCCATCTCTCCCTCTCTCCTTCTTCTCTCCCATGCGACTTCTCCATCTTCATCTTCTTCTTCTTCTTCTTCATGCTTGAACCGGCGGAAAGGGGGGGGAGCTCGTGCATGCAGCAGCCCGACGGAAGCCAGCCGAGCTCGACGCCGCCGCCGCATGCCGCCGGAGCCGTCGCCGTTGCCGCCCGTTCGCGCACGAAGCCTCGCGTGTGCACTCGTCGTTCCTCCGTTGCACCATCTTCCCTTCGTCCGTTGCTTGTCACCGTTTGCCAGAGCCTCCATCGCCGCCGTTCGTCGCCGTAAGCCACCACCGGTCGCCGCCTGAGCTACCGCCGCCTCTCTCCGCCATTCCCGCGCCCGAACAGCCGCCGAGCCACCTTCGTCCGACCGTGGGCAGCAGCCAAGAAAATGGGTATGGCAGCCCGGTTTTGGCCCATTTTGGCCGCCTTCCCTAGCCCGGATGCTCGGCCCGCCTTGAGGAAAGTCGATCCTCACGTCATCCTCGTCGTTTTGGTCCGCTCGGCTTGCTAATCCAATGAGTTTAGCTCACTAAACCTTGATTAGACGGTTAATGATGCCCTAAGTGTGCTTAGTCTAAGTTAAATAAGTTTAGGTGGTTAGATTAGTTTATTTGGTTGATGATTAGATTATGGTGTTTAATTAAGTTAAAGTGTGTTTAGTTTAAAGTTAAGTATGTTTATATTAATATAAGCTTTGATGTGACTTAAAGGAATTTGTTTTTGATTTATTTAAGTATTCCGAAATTATTAAATAATTTAATAATATATATTTATTCGAAATTATTAAAATATTATTATTTAAATAAATTTCGGAATAAAATTAATTATTTAATAAATTCCGAAAATTATCTCGGGACCTTATTTGCTCGAAATTTCGTGCTTTGATCGATCGCTTTGTGTATTCGGATTTTGAAATTGATGGTTGGATATTATAAATTGAGTGTGGATCATGAAAGATATGGATATTATTATTTAATTAATTTTCGGAATAAATTTAATTATTTAATAAATTCTGAAAATTATTTTGAAACTTATTTGCTCAAAATTTCGTGCTGATCGCTGCTGTGCATTTAGAATTTGAATTTGATGAATGGATGTGGCAAATTGTGTGTTGATTGTGGTAAATAGGGATTTTATTCATAAAAACCCAAGTGTCGGGTTTTGATGCAAAAATTGGATTTTAATGATTATATTAAATAGTGGGGTTTGAAAAAGTGAGATATTGGCTTTCTGGTTCAAAATTAGCGTGCCCCTACACACGTGAGTAATTTCTGGAATATTTTTAATATGAAGAAAAATGGTCGGGACCACTATTTTAAGTGGAAGTATTGAGTGAAATGCAAAGTGTCCTGGGGCCGAATATGAATTGTTGTGTGATAATTAAGAGGAGATCGTCCTGGGCTGTTGAGCCAGACTTGCCCCTATATGGGATGCCCCTTACAACGGATGCGGGTCGCGGTAGATTCTGGGCCCATGCTCCTTCGGGAATGCCGTCAACGTACTGACGAAGCCGCGCTCCATGGGGGGGAGGCGATGCCTGGCTATATGCCAGTAGATAGCCGAACTGCGAGTAGGTTATGCCCTTGTGTGGCAGTGAATAACAATTGGAATGCATGTTGAGTGTTATTGATGTGTCGGATTATGGGACGGAATTGTGTGGCATGGAATGGGACATGTCATAACGATTTAGTCTTATAATTGGGACCCCCGCGGTTGTTGGTTATATGAAAGTGAATGCGTTCCGGTTGTTTAAGTTCTTATTACTGCATATGATTGATAGATATGAATTGTGCTAATCTGCAGGAATGAATTAAGACGAGGTAAGTCTTATGTGTGATGTGGCTAGGCCACCCTTGGGCATATTTTCTTTTTAATAGGGGTTTAGGGGGTTGAACTTGCTGAGATATTGTCTCATCCCGGTTTGGGGATTACAATTTCAGGTCTCTGGTGGACGGAGCGGCTAGATAGCTCTGGTTGACCTTGAGGAGTTGCAGAGGTGAAGTCAGAGGATTGGAGAACGTGTCCGACTTGTAGGTCGTAGGATAGTTCCTTTTTAAGAGCCGGTCTTTTGTAGACTTTTGGCCGTAGACCTCTATTTGTAATTCTGTTGAATTATGAAAGTGTTATGTTGTGATTTTGCTTCCTGCTTTTCTATCCCGTATTTTATTGTCAGGGGTTTTATAATACGTTCCGCTTGCGCAATAATAAATGAATGGGGTCGGCGACACTACCTGGGAATGTCGCATTTGCATGACCATGGTGGGATGTTGGCGTGCTCGAGGTTCGGGGCGTGACACCATATGACAGCACAAACAACAACAAAGCCACAATGATCTTGTGGAACAACACAAACTTCTTCACATCTTTCAAAAAGAAAAAAAGCTTACATTTAATCCAAAACAACACAATTTTTAACTATGGCAATCGGAGAAACTTTTTCTCATCTTCAAGTGCTTTACATTTCATCATAAAGTACAATAGACAACAAAATAACACCATAATAAACGCTTGGTAGCACTTTCATTCAATTTTCATCATTGAAACTTCATTCTTGAAAGGTTTAGTTGAAGATGCTTGAACTTGCATTGAGACTTCATTCTTGAAAAATTTAGTTGAAGATGCTTGAGCTTGCATTGAGTCAACATCGTCCAAGTCGTCCACGAACACAGATGAAGATTGTTTTCTTTTATGAAATAGATCCAATATCACCTCTATGGCTCGGTTAGAGAATTTCGCATCAACCCATTTGAAGTATTTGCACTTTGACGCTTCTTTATATCGGCCACATCCATAAAATCTTCTCCCAAGATTGATTCAAGTCCACGATGTTCTTCTTAGATTCGGTAACCCACAAAAACAGAAACGCTAGCCTTCTCCTTCGTTTCGGTGAGAGGAAATTAAGGCGCTACTGCGAGTCCTGCTCTTCATTTCCAAGATTCGACGAAGGATTTTTGGGCAAATGAAAATTAGGGTTTGAGACTTGGATTCGAGCACTTCAATAGAGATTTTGGCCGATTTAGGGTTTTAGATTTGGGGCATTTGGGGAGATGACGTTGTTTTTGGAAGATTCGGGGTTTTTATTATGCAGACGACGTCATTTCTGGTGAGTTAAAGCCAACCTAGCTCTTCGGTGAGCCACGTAGGCAATAAAAAAAATAATAAAATATTGCCATGTAGGATTTCCGGCAAGGGTCGCCGGAGGTGGCACTTAAGTGTCCTACTTTTCAAAAAAAGTGGCACTTTAGTGTTCCTTTTCGAAGTTATGACACTTAAGTGTCCCCCCATGCCAAGTTATGACACTTGGGCTGTTCTTCTGTCTTTGAATGGAAATATAACCATGAAAGGATGTGAGTGGACTTAGAAAGCCGCCAAAGTATGGCTGTGCCAGTTGGGCCGAGATTGGCCACCGAATTGGAATCGGTCGTACCCAATCGGGCCGTGATTTGCCACCTGTTAAAGGTCGTGCCCACTGGGCTGTGATTCATTACCCGATAGAGGTCGTGTCTAATATGGTCGTGATCTGCCACCTAATAAAGGTTGCATCCACTAGGCCGTAATTACCACCTAAAGATAGGTTATGTCACTTGGACCGTGATTTATAGCCAATAAGTTGGTAGGCTATGCTAGTTGAGCCGTGATTTGAGAATTGAGATGTAATAGTTGAGATGACCGAGGAGTGGTCTTGATGACATGTAATCGACTGAGTCGATTGATCGTTAAGTCGATCTGATTGATTGGATGATATAATTGTCAATATATGTTATTTGAACTGACTTACAGGAAGGAAATTGAGGCCAAGGTAAGCCATCTGACTCGTGATGTGCTTAGGCAGCCCTCAGGGTGTATTTTCTTACTAATCGAGTCTTAGAGAGTAGAACTCGCTGAGACGTTGTCTCACTGATTATTGTATAATAAATTTCAGGTCCTTAGATGATGATGGTGAAGGACCAGAAGTCTTAAAGTTTGGGGGAAGTGAAATGAAGGAAATAGAATCAGCAAACCTGTCTGACTCATTATTCATAGGACAATACTTTTTTGATTAAGCCGATAATTTTGTAAGCGGCCTAATGATGTAAATAAACCTATGTGTTTATAAAAGGTTGGTTTTGGTTTGAAAATTTTATGTCATTACTTTCTTATCACATTGTTTTATTGTCTGGGGATTATTTATATCTATTTTCGCATGCGTATATTAAAAGCGAATGGGTTAGGGATGCGTCCTGGGACATCACTATTAATCGACCAAGGAGGGATGGGCACATGCTCAGAGGATCGGGGCGTGACATGCCGGTCCTCATCTAGCCGATCGCCGGATCGGCGACCGGCCACTAGAAAAAGAAGAACATGAAAGAGAAAGGAAAAAAAGAAAAGGAAAAAAGGAAAAATAAAGAAAAGATAAAGGAAAAAAATAAAAATAATTATTTAAAAATGAAGAGAAATTGATTTGGAATATAATCAATGAACACGGTACCAAACACAATTCTATTTCAGAATCAGAAATTTTGGACAATTGCTAAACGGCTTAAAATGCTTAGATATTGTTCTTGGGAATAGAATAAAAAAGAATTATTTCTTATCAGAATCTGTCCCCGGGAGTAAAATTGTTACCAAACACGCCCTTAGAGATAAGCTAATGTCAATAATGAGAATATTTTCCATTAACTAATAATTTAAAAAAAAAATTCTAAATCATTCATCCTCTGTGAAACAAATTGTGTCTAGAGCTCCTTTTGTTTCCATTTAAAACATTTTCTTTATTTTCCAAAATCTGGATGGCTTAGAAAAATGAGTGAACGGAAAATGTTTTCCAAGTCAACAAAAACCTATGCTTAATCCAGGAAAAAGATTCTCTCTTGACAAAATGGAAAATCATTTTCCAAAATATGACAAAATTATAGCACTTGAACTAAAAACTCTACTCTTGGGTATGGAAACCCTAACACTTATTTTTGGGTCCCTAGCATCTAGGACCAAGTCCACAGCACTTGGACTTAGGTCTATCAAGCAAGCCCATATTCTGATGCCAATGCCTTGGTCCTCAGTGTCAATGCATGGTTTAACATAGGGGTGTCGAAAAACCCGACCCAAACACGATCCAAACATGAACCAAACATGAAACAAGTTGACTACATGTTTCGGGTCTTTAAATTGTTTGGGTAATTGTTATCAAACAATAAAACAAACATGATCTGGGTCAGGTTAGGGTCAAAACATTGTTCAACCCTAAACATATTATTGGCTTCATGTGTTTGAAAGAAACACGGTCTCCTCTCACAGAGCAAGTTACGAAACAAGAACCAACAAGACAGTAACGACGAACCCAAGAGTGAAAAACGAGGTCTTGACTACAATGGGAAAGTAAAAAGTCAAGGGGATGATCTTGCGAACCCTCTTGCAGCGGACGGCCTCGATCTAGTAAAAGCCCTCATCCAACTTTGGCCGCTCGACTCCCTCCTCGTCGCCTCGGCCTCAACGTCATCCTCGTCCTCATCGGCTTCCTTTGCTTCCTCAGCTTCCTCCGCCGCCTCCTTCTCCTCGAGAGGATGCCCTCCTTTTGTCACCTCTGCCCACAGACACACACCAAGCAAGAGTCAATGCCAAGCGAAACCCACATCGCGAAAACCGAAAATATAGACAATCGAAGCCGCCGGAGCTTACCGTCACCACCGTTGGCGATGGGGGTCATCGTGGGGTCGTCTCAAGAAGACCTTCACTTGACGCCGCCACACTCTTTTTCTTACCTCCACCCTTCACCTCATCTTCTCCCCCCCTCCCATTGTGGGGTCGTCTCAAGAAGACCTTCGCTTGACACTGCCACACTCTTTTTCTTACTTCCACCCTTCACCTTCATCCTCTTCCCCCCCCCCCTCTCTGTCTCTCTCTACTCTCTCCCCTGTGGATTGAGCGATTGATGGAATTTCAAAGTCCTATCATTGGGGGGGAGGAGGCTGGAATTCCTCTGCTGTCTCTCACCTAAGCTGGGAGCCTGAGTTGTTGCAACCGAGTTGAAATTGCTCCACAGAGGTGAGAGAAAGAAGAGAGAGAGAAAGAGAGAGGTGAAAAGCTTTTTTGGCTTTGCAGGGTTTACTTTCGCGTGAATCTAGCATCTCGCGACAAGGCTGGAGCATTTGGTCAAGTTTTTACTGTGTTTTTTTACTTGGAGGGAGGGAGGTGGAAAAACAATAAGAAAAAAGAAGAATAGGAAAACCCAGAAACCCGACCCGACCCGAATTGTCGATGCAGGTCTAATGTGTTTCAGGTCAGTTCGAGTTGGGTCATAGTATGTGACTCTTATGATTCGAGTCAAGTCGGGTAACATCAAAACCCAACCCGACTTGACCCATTGACACCCCTAGTTTAATGAGGTTGGGCTTGAGGCCCTCATGCTAGTGCCAGTGCCCATGCTCATGCCCAATGCCTCGACTGTCACACCCCAAACCTCGAGCACGTGCACATCCCTCGTGGCTAATAAAATTTGCGACATCCCAGGATGCGTCATCGACCCATTCATTTTATTGCACATGCGGAAGCATATAATAAAACAATCTCTAGACAACACAAATATGGGATAGAAAAGTAGAACAACAAATTTCACAAAACACTTTTATAAACAACCAAGGTCGGCCTACAAAGTTATATACACAATAGTCGAAGTCTCAAAAAGGACTATCTAACCAACCCTACCCTGAACCCTCCTACTTGGGATCCGGGTCTATCACGACACCGTCAGGGATATCGAGGTCTAACGAGTCAACTATCTCCTCTACTACAGGCTCCTCAACCTTGGGTCCATGATTTGCCTCGATATCAGCTATGATATCAGCATCATGCATGAGGTCGAGCTGAAAATACTTGTCATCGACAGCAGGTCCGTCAAAGCCATCCAAGGGGCTCTCCCGAATGTTGTTAGGCCCGCGATGAAACCGCACCTTGAATCGATGAGGTACCAACTGAGGTAGGCTCTCATCGACCCAAATAGTAGTAATCACAAGCTCACGGTCCATTCAGGGTTCCCATGGACTGGGAAGACGGTACGTTACGTCTCCGCCTACCACAGCCACCCAAAACGGACGTGGCGTGCCTCCATCTAAGGACCTAAAAAGATAAAAACCCACGACAGGCTGAGACAATGTCTTAACGAGTTCACGCCCTAAACCCCGATTAGAAAGGAAATACGCCTAGAGTCAGTCTAACCACACATCATAGAAGATTCACCTCACCTCAGTTCCTTCCTGCACGTTAGTACAGTTCATATAACAGATATATGCAACAATCACACTCAACAATTGGAACGCCTCACTTCACATCTCAATCAATCGCAGGGGTCCCGATTATAAGGCCAAATCGTTATGACACGTCCCATTTCGTGCCACACAATTTTATCCCATAATTAGGCACGTCAATTTCTATCATTCATGTGTCCCAATTGATTACGACCCAACAGTCACGGCAGACTCAACAATCAGCGGTCTTCTGGCTAGCCGGGCGTCGTCTCGCCCCATTGAGCACAACAATGTCTACATCTAGACAGCATTCCCGAAGGAGCATCGGTTCGGCCTCTACTGCGATCCGACATCCGTTGTCAGAGGCATTCCATATAGGAGCAACGTCTCGCGTAAACGCGTCACGTAAACACGTAAACACGTCAGGGTACCAAGTGTTCACACGCACATCCGCGGCCAAGGATATTGTGCTTTGCACTCAAATATCTCAATTAAAATAATGTGATTAGCCTATTTTCTTCATATTAAAAACACCCGGTAAAATAATCGTGTGTGGGTACACGGTTAAATCGGACCATAAAAATTGATATCCCTCATTTTAAAATCTCACTATTTGATAGAGTACTTAAAAACATTTTTGGTGTCAAAACCCGACACCCGAAAGGTGCATGACCAAGTCATCTGATTTCCAAGTGCGAGTCGTGGCCAGCCATCTAGGGTGTGCGTGTAGCCCCACCCTATAAGATGCGATCTGTGTCATTTGAAAAATATATGCTCCAAACTTTTAACTGTTTGTGATGGTAGATGTAGATACAAAAATCTTACCCATGAGTAACTGCACCGTACATTAATCTACGTAATGATGAGTTTAAGAAGCGTCGGTTGATGGAAAGATCTCGAATGATTCCTTAAATAGTGGGTCTCCCATTCTTTGCCATGCATGTCTCAAGCCAAGAACGGCTCCCAAATATGGTCCCATTGGCAAGAATCCTTCTCGTGCTAGTGGCCATTATGGCTGTCCATCAAGTTAACGCTGCTACCATAATTGAAATCTTGAGAGTTTATGCACGAATCACCAACAAATTACCAGGAGGAGTGACGCTCAGAGTCCATTGCAAATCTAAGGATGACGATCTAGGGTTCCACGACATCGCTCCCAATAAGTATTGGGGCTTTGAATTCTTCCCGATTGCTTTCACTACACTCTTCTATTGCAGCGTGCAGTGGCCGGGTCATTTCCACTATTTTAATGTATACGATGACCGAGACGCGAACCGCATGGGTCGTTGGATAATAAAACCGGAGGGTCCATGTGCGTACGTTCCTCTACAAAAGGAGCCTTACACTGATTGCAGGAAGTGGAACTCCTGATGACCAACGGTATCAATATAAAAATCTCTACGATTGCTACATAGCCCCATAACCCGGTGGCATTTTATAAAACGTTTAATATTTGGGTGGAGTCCCTCCCTTTAAAGTAACAAAGGTGGGCGTTCTGTATTTACCACAAGCGCTCCTGCATATGGCAAAAAAAAAAAATAGTTCTTCTGCGTAATCAATTTAGTTTTAAGAGTCTTGTATATGTCTAAGACTTCTTTTCCTTTTCTCCACAAGGATTAGACTACATACATAGATTTAGCTAACATCATAGAAATCCTTTACCTTTAACGATAGCGAACTCTCTATGTAAATCTCATCTCTCCAAAGTTTATAAGGAACTGTGTGGGACAAGGGTTGCCGCTCCTCTTTTGGCATTTTCAGCATGTCCCCTGAACTCATTAAGGTCCACTACGTAGACAGGTATCTGGAGAAGATTTGATTAGGACAGACAACTTGTGGCAAACAGTTCTCGTCTTCACACTGTTCCTAGAAAAATGCCACAATTAGTCGCAGACGACTCTCTCTCTCTCTCTCTCAAAAAGAAAAAAAAAAAACGAAAACGAAAAAGGAAAGGCCTTTTAATGTTGGCATCCCTACGATTGCATGGTGCGTCGAGCAACAATGCAATGCAAAATGCTATGATAGACGAGCTGTGACTTGAAGTGCACGAACAAGGCCTTCCAAGTCGATGATTCAATTCATGTAAAGTACTTAACAACATCAGCATTTTACCAAATTTAAATATTCCGGACCACCCACTTCTGTTGAGATCTGTGCACCCCAGGGAGCACCTTCTTTACAACTTCAAGCTTGCCATACTTTGAAGCAAATTTCCTAAGGGGATCTCATGCAATGGGTAACATCTTCCACAGAACCAAATCGATGACCTCAAATTGTCTCGGGCGGACTTTTTGGTTGAACGACCTCACTATTCGATTCTGTTAACATTAACCATTGAACAAAACTTTCAGCGTCTTTTCGTCGATCAAGTTATCTATTCAGCCCTCTGCTAGATTCACTTTACTTCTGTCAGCTTTGTCTTTGATACTGCTCTTAATAATGATACTTCTAGCTTTCTCGGGTCTTGCCTCAAGCCAATTTCTTTTTTTCTTTTTTTTTTATACACATCAGCAACGTCAGCCATTGCTGGGGAAGTTTTTTTGGGCATTTTCATTCCCCTCGGATCACACAATTACAATTTTTTATGTCAACACCAATCATCCCATGTTAGACAACCAGCATTCATGTGTCAGCGAATTCAGATCAAATTTAGCCGGATGGACTCAATTTGCACAACGTGGATATGTTTAGGATTTAATTAAGCATATCTTAGACTCTGAAGCTGGGCTTTAAAGATGTCCGACACCACCGGCAACAAAAACTTGTGTAAATGGAAAACTACCTGCTCTTGAACTTCGTGGTCGGTCCATAAGAATAGGTTGATCGTGAGCCGTCGTTCTGAGTACGCTGCCACCTCGAGCCAACCCTCAACACCCCCCTCCTTCAAAATATAAACCTGCATGCAAATCCCAAAAATGACTAAATACAAAAGAAAAAGCTTCCATATTGACTAGCAGTAGGACAGCTTCCATAACCATCAAAGACTAAGTTCAGATGGAAGTCTTGTATGCCATCAATGATTCATTGGGAAGCTACTCGTGCCCATCTCGGTAGGTAGTCACCGTCTTCGACAGCATCCATTTTACGTTTACGTTAGCTGCCTGCCTCACTGCGCTGTTCATTTGTGGCCGATAAGGTGACGGATTTGAATGGGGAATTTTGAATTTCGCAAGCACCCTGTCGACAATCAACTTAGGTGTTAACAATCAATTTCTGTAACATTAAGGTGAGGCTAAATCTACCACCTTAGTAATTAAGAGCCAAAGCTTTTTATAGAGTTGGACAAGTTTGACCGTGAAATGTGTAATCATAGGAATAAAATTTGCCGATGTAAACCCCACAACCAACTTCTGTAGAAAAATTAAATGCTCTCTCTCTCTCTCTCCAAATGCCACAATGACGATCTCTCTCACTTATTTCCACTTTCCTCTCTCCTCTTAGAATAAAATTTGCCAAAACTCTCTAAATGCTCTCTCTCTCTCTCCAAATGCCACAATGACGATCTCTCTCACTTATTTCCACTTTCCTCTCTCCTCTTAGAGCCAAGCTCCATCGACAATGTCGCAACCCTCCCTAAGGATTCTTGTCTAGAGAGGGAGCTGGTCTAACGGTTTGTGGAATAGGAACGGGCGGTCCCTATATTTGAGGTGCTTGCTTTTGTTCAGTGTGGGTGTCCTAACCCGTAACCCATTGCGACATTTGAGGGATCAATTAATTAATGAAAATTTTCTATCTAACTATAGTCACCAATAATCTATCTGATGTCAGTCTCACTTCCCATAAACTAGAGATTCTAAAGTTGGAGACTTTGTTTTACTAATTTTCTTAACGCCATTTCGGTACCGTTTCTCAATCTTTTGCGAATGAGTTTCATTCGATATTCACCCATTTATTATCCTACGCCACT
The DNA here is from genome assembly GCA_014182515.1 of Eucalyptus microcorys. NCBI lineage: Eukaryota > Viridiplantae > Streptophyta > Magnoliopsida > Myrtales > Myrtaceae > Eucalyptus > Eucalyptus microcorys. The sequence goes on from CM024569.1 coordinate 31,222,915, forward strand.
AAATAATGTCCATACATGGGTGTGCAATTGATTTAGTCAACGATCCAAATCAATGTGACAAAGGAAAAGTGCAAGAAAGTAAACCCAATATGATGTCAAGTAAAAGATATACATGGCCTTATTATTGAGTCCTGGGACATGATCCCTATGAACTAATTTTGAAATTTAGTCTATGTCTAATCCTAACCTAGAAAGACCTACTCACTAAGACTCTACTTGATTTGCGGAAAAATGAATGATTTGGAAAAAAGAAATTCTAAAAATGATTGCTTGCATTGCTTACGAAAATGAATGAACAAAAAATAATTTCATCATACATGAAAATATTTATGCATTGTTTGGTGACCATCCAAATAGTGCCTAATTCTGATTTTTTGTTTCCGGGAGCAGTTTGGGAACAGAATCGCATTTGGTAAAATTTTTGTTCCTAGAATAAATTTTTATTTTTTTGTTCCCAGAATTAGATTTGAAACAGAATCAAGAATAAATAAATAAAAAAGTTGATTCTTGTTCCGGGAACAAATCTAAGAATCAAAATCATATTTTTCTTCTTCTACAATTTTCTCTTCTTTTTCTCCATCTACCGCCGTCCCGCAATTGCCGTCCGCCGTCCGCTGTCGGTTGCCGGCAACCAATACGACGAGCTCGTTATAGGCAAGTCCAACCACCAACGAGGCTCGTCCAGCCCCGTCGATGGCCAGGCGGGCCTCGCCCGGCCCGGCGAGGCCCACCTAGCCACCAACAAGGCTTGGCCTCACTAGATTTGGCGAGGCCGAGACTCAGCGAGGCTAGGCGAGCCTTACCGGTGGCCAAGCGGGCCTCGCCCAGCCCCACCAGTGGCTTGGTGGAGCCTCGCCTAGCCTCGGCAAGGCCGAGCCTCAGTGGGCTGGGCAAGCCCTACCCAGCTGCTGGCGACGCTCTGGTGAGGTCACCGGCCCTCGTTTAGCCGATCGCCGGACCGGCAACCGACCACTGGAAGAAGAAGAACATGAGAGAGAAAGGAAAAAAAAGAAAATAAAAAAAAGGAAAAAATAAAGAAAAATAAAGGAAAAAAAAAAAAAAAAAAAAAAAATTATATAAAAATTAAAAGAATTTGATTTGGAACAGAATCAATGAACACGGTATCAAACGCAATTCTATTTCAGAATCAGAAATTTTGGGCAGTTGCTAAACGGCTTAAAATGTTTAGAAATTATTTCCGGGAACAGAATCAAAAAGAATCATTTCTGATCAGAATCTGTTCCCGAGACCAGAATCGTTATCAAACGCACCCTTAGGCTAGTCAAATGCCCCATGAGAACGCTCCTAAAAAGGGTTGTTCTACCATGTCGTGCCCCATCGTGCCCGAGCTGGCAACATAAAACATTAGTGATCTAACCATCAAAATTGTTAATGACATTCGACTGCTAATATCGTAGATAAAGCATTACTCTTATGTAAGATAGGAAACCCTGCCATAGGTGTGAAAAATACGTGAAGCACTAAAACACCAATTTCGAAAGAGTAGTCTTCCTTATGATAGTTTATTTGAAATATAATCCAACTAATTATCCACGACCATCAAAACAAAGCTCGGAAATGAGCACTTCCAATTCACCTCCCCCCCACCTCAAAAAAAAAAAAAAAAAAACTAACTTCTCCACTACTAATCACTATCGCCATAATGCTGCCAAACAAGATGATAAACATGATGTTTATGCTATTATCATATTCATGTCTAGTGCAACTCCATGTAATAAAAAGGCAAGTCTTACTCACCCCCCTCTCTTCTTCAATCATGATCTAAACATCATAGATCATAGATCAGTCGAACAAGATAATCCTCTACAGAGTTTCACTTCAGATCAGTAAACTCGGCGACTCAGGCAACTCACAGATTGGAGGGATCAACAAGAACAAGTATGGTAAACCTAACCATGATTCCATTTCTTATTTTTACTTCGAAAGCAGAAAGCCTCTTCTAAATGCACAATAGTTACATAAGCACGAGCTTGCCACGCACTACAAACATATACTCTATTAAATTTAACCACATCTGGATGCTTTGCTGGGGAGCTAATGCTTTGAAAAACTACACAGTTCAAATGTGTCCAACTGTCATGGTTATGGGCATCATTAGTTTATTGTCGATTCATTCATCATTGATCTTTTGGTTAATTTGTTAATGTGCTGATTCTGGATTTGATTATTCGGTAAATTGGCAGTGGCTTCTTGCTTCTTGGAGCATTCATTTTGTCTGAGGATAATTAATACAATGAAACTTGGTTAGTTGGCTACATAGAGTAGGGCACTTGGGCTTTGTATGGAGGACTGATGATCTATTTTGCAGTCTTTTGATCGTCATCAGGACTAACAATGTAATGAAATTTTGACCACCTTCTGGGCACTAACTCGTTCTTCAGTTTATTATCTTTATGGAGGGTCTAGATGATTATTGTCCAGTTGTAATTCTTTTAACAGGTCGAAAGTTCATCTGGATTTGACAGTTGATGATCACACGTCCTTTAATGGGGCTGAATTGATGATTTTTTTAATGTAAGTTAGGTCCTGCTTATTGGATTTTAGGCAATCATTGGTTTGAATGAAATTTGTCCTCCACTTTTCTAGTTAAGGTAAAACGATCTGTTCCTAGTTTCTCTTTTCGTTCGCAAGTCAGAGTTTGGTTGAGGCAACACTGTACCTCATGTGAAGTTGCAGCATAAGCATCAATTCATAGGACAAGCTCTTCTTGCAAAGCTCTTTCTTGTCTGCAAAGGTCCACACAAGGTATGGCTTGTTCCTCTTCATTCTCATGTGTGCGCTGCAATTTCAAATGTGAGTCTAGTAAATCACAGAGTAGTGTATGTACGATTGTATGTGTCATGCTTCTTTCCCTAGCCTAGAATTGGCTCCAGCCAGTACCTAGTTTGCTCCTCTTTTGTTTTACTCGGCTTCAGTGTCTTCTTTTGGTATAGCGCATGAGGTGCTTTCATGCTTTTTCGGCAGGATTAGGTCCTCGGGTTGGTTAGACACTGTTGATGGCTATATATGTCTATTTGTTGGTTTTCTTTGGTTGTTGATACTAAGAAGACTTGTTGCTGATAAAATTGAACTACACTTCAGTGCATTCTGGTAGCATCTTATTTGAAATGTCGAACTTCAGATATTTATCACGATTTGTATTCCAACATCTTCTGATTTTGTTCTATCTGTCAAGCTTGATGAGCCAATTACTTTCTTGGTCTAATTTTAGAAGCATCTAGCTTATTGCAAAAGCTTAATTTCTTTCGTTTAGCATTGCCTCTTTGGGACTGCCACAGTCATGGTCATCTTTACAGTCTACACTCCTTTTATTATTCTGTTTATGGATTTGTTATTCAATGGATTGGAAGTAGCTTCTTTTCCGTAGGACCGCATCTCTACTCGTCCGAGGAAGTTTGTGTAAGGCGTCTGAGCTTCGTTTGGGACTGACGACTCCTTTCGATAAGGGTTGTCGGGTGATGAAACTGAAATGACGATAACCTCCTGCATGGATACTTCTGCTCTGACTGAAATTCATTCTTAATTAAGGCTTCATTTGTTTCACTAAAAATATTTTCCTAGGAAAGCTTTTTCCACGATTTTTCATTAACCGGAAAATACCCTTCTAAAACTAAGAAAATGATTTATCGGGCTTCTTTGTGCATCCTCTGTCTCCTTCTCCATCTCGTGACGGAGAGAGATGGCGAGCTCATCTCTTCCTTGCAAATTTAAAGCCCTCTGCCTCAGCGCCTCTTCTCCTCCTTCTTCTTCTCACAGTCGCATCGCTTTCAATTCCCTTGGATTCTCCGCTAGCCTCTTCCACGACGTTTTCTCCGGAGAAAGCCTCGACGGCAACCTTCCGATTCCACAGGCTGGTTTTATTCTCAAGTCTGACTTTCGTGTTCGGTCTTCGTTTTCAAGTCGTTTGTTGGTGAGCAATGGCGAGAAGAACCCGCCCTATTTCTCTGTCACGTGTGAGGCCACTCCGACGAAGAGATCGGATCAGCCGCCAAGAGGGCTCGCTAGGCCGAAAAGAGGCGCATTTACAACAAAGCTCATAAATCTGGGATTAGGACGCGTATGAAGAAGGCGTTTGTTTCGGTTAATTTGATTATTGTGCGAAGCATTCTATAATACGCGCTATCGACCACCGTCCTTCGGTGAAGTCGTCCGAATGATTTTTGCTGTATATGCTGGGGGTGGTGGTTCTGCTACATCGGATTTTGTTGATTAGGTTGTGGCTATTAAATTTGTCAAAATAAATCTTAAACTCATATACGACCCAATTTAAAACATAAATGAGTCTTATATGAGTCACTTAATTTTGACAAAACCATCTTAAATGGGTTGAGTTTACAACCCATTTTCAACTCATCAACTCAACCCATTAGGCTCATTCACACTTTCTCTTCATCTTATAAAAATATTTTAAAAAACTCAAAGTTACTTTTTTTTTTCTTTTCTTTCCTTTTTTTTTTTTTCTTCTTCCTTCTTCCATTTCCTTCACTAGTGGCTGGTGACGGCAACCGCTGGCTAGGTGAGCTTGAGCTCATCGATCGGGTGAGGCCGAGACCTCGCTGAGGTCAATCCTCGCCAATCTAGCGAGAATCGACCTCGTCGACGACTGGCAAGGCTTAGACCTTGCCGATTTATCAAGACTCGAGCTCGACCTCAACAGATAGGTGGAGCCTCATCTGAGGTTGGCAAGGTTTTGCTTGCTAGCCATCACAGTGGCTAGTAATCAGTGAAGGAAAAGGAAAAAAAAAAAAAAAAAAAAAAAAAAAGAGAGGCCATCTTAATAAATGCAAAAAGGAAGTTGCATGGAGCTCATCTTAATAAATGCAAGGTGGTCTTTGTGAACTTGAGAAGAGAGGCCAACGTACAAGATGTCTCTTTCCCATGTGAGCATCATGAAGTGCAATAATGATTATTCTATGGTCATTACCACTGAATGATGAAGACTCACTTCTACATTATAAAAGAGAGCAAGAGACGTGGGACAAGAATTGCGCCGAGGTGGCCGAGAGTGCGCCAAGTCCCTTTGGTGGCTAAGAGTGCGCCAAGTTCTTTGGTGGTTGAGAGGGTTGAGTATTGTTGTAATTACACTTGAGTAATTTAGCTAGACAAATTCTTGTGAGTAGAATTTGTTTAATTCCTTGAGTGAGGTTTCACTAAGAATTGTGAGGGGCTAAATACTCTGAACTTGAGAAGAGAGGCCAACGTACAAGATGTCTCTTTCCCATGTGAGCATCATGAAGTGCAATAATGATTATTCTATGGTCATTGCCACCGAATGATGAAGACTCACTTCTACATTATAAAAGAGAGCAAGAGACGTGGGACAAGAATTGCGCCGAGGTGGCCGAGAGAGCGCCAAGTCCCTTTGGTGGCTAAGAGTGCGCTAAGTCCTTGGTGGCTAGAGAGAAGAGTGCGCGCCAAGTTCTTTGGTGGTTGAGAGGGTTGAGTATTGTTGTAACACCTGAGTAATTTAGCAAGACAAATTCTTGTGAGTAGAATTGTTTAATTCCTTGAGTGAGGTTTCACTAAGAATTGTGAGGGGCTAAATACTCTAAACTTGAGAAGAGAGGCCAATGTACAATATGTCTTTTTCCCATGTGAGCATCATGAAGTACAATAATGATTATTCTATGGTCATTGCCACCGAATGATGAAGACTCACTTCTACATTATAAAAGAGAGCAAGAGACATGGGACAAGAATTGCGCCGAGGTGGCCGATAGAGCGCCAAGTTCCTTTGGTGGCTAAGAGTGCGCCAAGTCCTTGGTGGCTAGAGAGAAGAGAGTGCACCAAGTTCTTTGGTGGTTGAGAGGGTCGAGGATTGTTGTAATTACACCTGAGTAATTTAGCTAGACAAATTCTTGTGAGTAGAATTTGTTTAATTCCTTGAGTGAGGTTTCATCAAGAATTGTTAGGGGCTGGGAAACACTGAGAGAATGTTTGAGTGCTCAAGTGATTGTAATCTCCATTGTCTCACTTGTTTTTTAGTGGAATTCCATACTGCTCTTCCCATGAACATAAGTTCCAATATTCGAACCGTATCACATAAATTTGATGGTCAATTTCCTTTCCCTCCTTCCAAATAATTTTATCCTACTCGTTTGTCTATATTTACAACAATTGTTATCAAAGCTAGTGTTGGCTAACTTGAAGCGAATTGATAACGATGGAGGAAGAAAAGGTGAGAATCACCGATTTGACGGGAAAGATTTTGCTTTCTAGAAGATGCAGATTGAAGATTATCTGTACTAGAGAAATTTGCACTTACCATTATTTGGGGAGAAACCATAATCAATGAAGGATGCCAAGTGGGAATTGCTAGATAGACAAGTGATGAGTGTTACTCGGTTGACGTTGGCTCGTAACATCATGTTTAATATCGTGAAGGTGAAAACCACTACGGAACTAATGAAAGCTCTATCAAATATGTACAAGAAGCCCTCCGTGATCCAAAAGGTCTATTTGATGCAACATCTATTTTACTTAAAATGGGCAAAGATACACTAGTGGCTGAGCATATCAACGAATTCAATGAAGTCGTTAACCAATTGAATTTGGTTGAAATCAACTTTGACGATGAGATATGTGCGCCAATTTGGTTGAAATCAACTTTGAAGATGAGATATGTGTGCTGATTCTATCATCCTCATTACCTAATAATTGGAATACTACTGTTACTGCTGTTAATAATTCCTTTGGGTCAAGGAGCTTGACATTTGATGAGGTTCATAATTTGATTTTGAGTGAAGACATTCTTAGGAAAAAATTTAGTGAACCTATACCTATTGCCTTAGTAGGTGAAAGTAGAGGAACAACTAATACATGTGTTAATAAGAGTAGTATAAATACGAATAGATGTAGTCAATTTAGGATTATAGGAGTTGTCTATTGGACTTGTGGCAAGAGTAGGCATGGTAGAAGAGACTCTATTATTCTGAAAAATGAAAAGGGTAAGGGAATTAGAGTTGAGTCTATAGAATAATTATGATAATGTAGATTGTGTCTTGTCTGTCATTGAGGATTCATCATTTGATGGATGGATAATGGATTTTGGTTGTTCATTTCACGCTACACCAAACTAGAACTAGTTTATCACTTATCAGTGCACGGAAAATGGTAAAGTCTAGTTAGCGAACAACATTGAGTGTGATGTTGTGGGTATTGGTGATGTTAACATCAAAATGTATGATGATATTGTGAGGACATTGACTAGAGTAAGGCACATCCCAAAGTTGAAAAAGAACTTAATTTCCTTAGGTGCCTTAGGTTCAGTTGGCTATGGGTATTTTTTAGAATGTGGAATGTAAAGGTTGTTCGAGGTGCCCTGGTGATATTGAGAGGAATCAAGCACGGAGACATGTATGAACTTCAAGGTGAGATAGTGACAGGTTTCAGTTTGAAGACATCAAATACATCTGTTCAAGAGTCTATCAACTACTTGATAAAGACCTGGGTGTTTGTACCGATGCACAAGTTTGATGTCGTTGTCAGGGACATACAATTGAAAACTTTGATTGAGATGAAGACTGATAAGTCGATCAAGCATATGTGAACTAATAATAGCATAGAAGTTTGCTCAAAGCTAGTAAATGAATTCCGCATGAAGGAAGGCATAATGAAACACCGCACTAGTACCGGTAAACCATAACAATTTGCAAAATTGATTAGCAGATCATTATTAAAGACGGACGATAAAATGATCTCTAGTGCTGGTGTTGGTAGGAGAATCTTGGCTGACGTGCTTAGTATGGTAAGCTACTAGGTAAATAGATCCCCATCAATTGCTAATGATTGGTGGACTCCCGAAGAAGTGTGGTCAAGTAATGTTACTAGTTATTCTATTCTTAGAATGTTTAGTTACGCGTGTTATTTTCGAATGAATGATGGTAAGCTCAATGGGAGGGCAAGGCATATTCCATGGCTATGCACAAAGCGGGGCAGTCAATTGTGGTGCCTTGATATAAAATCACCTGTTGATAGTAGAGAAGTTACCTTTGACAAGTCTCCAATACTTTTGGCTAAGAGTGTTTGTGGCAGTGTTGATATGGATCTAGACGGTGTTTAGCTCAAGGTGGAGTTACAACCAGAAACTCTTTAGGTAGTAGGTACTAGTAGAATAATTGACACTTGTAGCAAGATGGAGTTAGTAAAGCCAATGGTTGCTTTAGTTACTAAATTTGACAATGTGCATGTTTGACCTTCTATCAAATATGGAGGCAACAATGGTTTTGTTTTATTTGTGGTACGGGAGGTTATGTCGGAGATCCTTATGGACTAGCTAACTATGCAAGTGGAGTTGGCATCTTGATAAGGTCCACGGTTGTGGCAAAGTTTAAGTGTGACTCAAACTTGGAAGCACTTTGTGGCGGTTGAGCCCATTGGGGCTGTGGGAGAGTAGTGGCGAGTTTTTCATTGAAGCGATTGTGACTTGACTTAAACGTCGAGCCAAGGTGGAGATTGTTTAAAATATGTCTCGAGTTTGAGCATATTGAACAATACTCAATGTAAAAAAATGAGACTAACCGACCTTGTGATTTTGTAATACTTCTTCTTTGATCCAGCTACACATGATTGCATTTATGTTTAGCCCCAACTGTGAGAAGAAGAAAATTGCGTATGGATTTCATGTTGCATTTATCTCTCTACATGTGTAGAAAGCAGTAAAGAAAACTTGCGTGTTTTATTGACTCTCTTTCCTTGGTTCTATGCGGAGCTGTTTTATTGACTCTCTTTCCTTGGTTCTATGCGGAGCTGTGATCGAAGTCAATGAAGAGACTTGCCCAAGCACTAAATATGGGAATTCCTCTATCTACATATGAAATAAAGGAATCCCCGTGAAGAAGCATGTGGAAGCCTCAGTCGAAAGAGCAATTAAAAAGAGCAATTAAAAAGGAAGTTGCTTGGAGCCCATCTTAATAAATGCAAGGTGGACTTTTTGAACTTGAGAAGAGAGGCCAATATACAAGATGTCTCTTTCCCATGTGAGCATCATGAAGTGTAATAATGATTATTCAATGGTCATTGCCACTGAATGATGAAGACTTACTTTTGCATTACAAAAGAGAGTGACAGACGTAGGACAAGAATTGTGCCAAGGTGGCCGAGAGAGCATCAAGTCCCTTTGGTGGCCAAGAGTGCGCCAAGTCCTTGGTGGCCAGAGAGGAGAGTGTGCCAAGTTCTTTGGTGGCTGAGAGGGTTGAGTATTGTTGTAATTACACCTGAGTGATTTAGCTAAATAAATTCTTGTAAGTAGAATTTGTTTAATTCCTTGAGAAAAGTTTTACTAGAAATTGCGAAAGGCTAAACACTGTGAGTTATTAGGTGTAACTGGAGGCTGAGAAATACTAAAAGTGTTTGAGAGCTCAAGTGATTGTAATTTCCATCATATCACTTGTTTCTATAATGGAATTTTATACTGCTCTCCCCATGAATGTATGTTTCGATATTCGAATCAAACCACATAAATCTGGTATTCGATTTCCTTTCCTCCCTTCCGACTAATTTTATCCAATTTGCTTGTCTATATTCACAATAGATCTCCTCATGCTAGATAACACAGCCTCATCTTCTCTCGGCCACTCCAAGATAAACCCCATCGCTTCTTGAGATGAACAGAAGAAGTAGGTGTAACGATATTCTCAGAAGAACGAGTTTACAAGAATATAGGACTTCCAAGCGCTGACAGATAACCTCGGATTCAATATAGGATTTGGATTTAGTTTTCTACTTAAATACACATCAAGTGTGAAAACTGGAACGTTGTAGATCAAATTGTTGTTCCAGCCCAGTTCTTTAGTTTAACAGTACTGGCGCAAATCTATCTATGAAGAAAATCGGTGCTTGGTTTATAAACTATGTAGACCAACGCCACATCAATCATTAATTATGTGGGTCCGAGAATGTGAGATTCATATGATAGATAGCCTTGACATTGGATCTCCATGCTATGAATATTTGGGTATATTGAGTATAGTCTCTAAAGCACTTACACCAAGTGGCTCGATCGTATGACATAGTCAAATGATGAAGTCTCTTTGCATATCAAAGCTAAGACATAATATGAATAATGAAAAGTAATACACTAACCAGCAAACTCATATAATGCTCGGGTTTAATTTCTGCTAGGACATAATATGAATAATGAAAAGTAATAAACTAGCCAGCAAACTTGTAGGACGCTCGGGTTTAACTTCTGCTAATGTAGGCATTCCCTTTCCAATTTGTAGCACCAGATTTTTGCCACTGCCAAACTCACAGCTTGAACTGCTGCAGAGCTGAAGTCCCATCGCCTTTCGCATTCGCGCTGAAGTGGGAAACGTACTCCATGATGGTGGTTTCTCTGTACTTTGGTGGATCGCCCTCGGAAATCAACTCCTTAATGGGTCCGTACAGTTTTGGTGATGGCGGCGTTGCTGTGTAAAAGAAGCACGCCACAGACACTCTCGGCCCCATGTTGTTCGCCACAACTCTGTGCTCGGAGCTCTTGAATATGTCGTTTGAGATAAGCTGAAAAAAATGGTCTGGTTTGTGATTAGAAGTGCACACTCAACTGCTGGATAAAGAGTTAAGGCATAAAGTGCTGTTTGTTGATTCATTCGTGTGCCTAACAGGGTCTCTAGTGATAAAACGTAGGGAGAGGGAGTACGTTAGGTGAGACTTGCCTGAAGCAGATCACCGATGTTAACTATCAGCGCTCCTGGCACGGGGCTCACATCGATCCACTGATTCTGATAAAGAACTTGGAGGCCTCCGACATGGTCTTGCAGGAGCACGGTGAGGAAGTCGCTGTCTGTGTGCCTGCTGGTCCCCAGAGTGAGCTCTGGTTGTGGGCACTTGGGGTAGTACTGGTTCAGAAGGACGAGTCCCTTGGCGCACTCCATGTCCTTCAGATGGTTCGGCTTCAACCCCAGCGCCTCCGACAGTAGTTCAAACAAGGTGGTTCCCAAATTCATCACTCGCTTCGAGAATTCCAGCATTATGTCACTAGGGTGTTCAAAAATTTAGTGGGTCAATTCGTCACAAATTCCTAGTCCGTTAGAAGCAGACACCCCCAACAAGTTATTATAAGAGATTGCGGTTATATATTCTGTGGAATAGCTTACCCGCATACCGCTGGCAAGTCCTCTGCCTCCAGAGCATTAGGTGCCATAACACAGAACAGGGTGTCCCTCCAATTAGCCGCCTCTGTTTTATACAGATTGAAATTGCTGTGGTAGGCGACACTTGTCGTGAAATCTCGCGAATAGAACCATCTCTTCTCTTCAGCACCTTGCTCATGGAAACGGCGCACTCCATCCAGCATCTCCTCCAGAACAGTCGTGGGGACCCCGTGATTCACCACCTGAAAGAAGCCCCATGTTTTGGATGCACTTCGAACTTCATTTACAACCTCCTTGCGCCGAGATGGATCTTTCACAATATCTGCGAGGTCAACTATAGGAACATGGAAGTGGCCGTTGCTCGATGCCAGTGCACTTTGCAAGTTCTCCGGGTGATCTACGAAAATGCGAGGAACTTCTGTAATCCCAGCATCAACAAGGCCCTTGACACCTGCCTTTGATTCATCGAAAGCCTTTTTCTCGCGCATCCGATCATACTTCTGTGTTTTTTCATGCGCTTCATCTCTGCTGAATACTTCCATTTTTCTTCCTTAGTGAAAACACTTAAGAGTTCCAAGTCCGATCTTACATTAAATATGGGAGAAATTGAAAGACAGGTCCTGTGGTATTTAATGACTGGATCCAAAAACAGTTGAGAAGAAAGAAGAGAACAATTATGTACATTGCATCACAATGAAAGTTGTTAAAATAAAATAGTCTTTAGGAGCTTTAGGGTTTATATATATAACATTACTGAATAAAAAGAGTATTTTTCTCTCACATGGTATCAGAGCCAGGTTTGCCACAATAATGACTTCAGTGTGGCCCCTAAGGTATTGACAAACACATAAGATTGTCCATTATTATTCTCTTGACCTTGGCCTCTCCCTATTTCTGTGCCTTAGCCTCCCCCCCAGCCACCAAGTCCGCCATATCCTCCACTACTTCCTCCATCACTCCTAATACCACTGCTAATTTCAGATTGGGACACAAAAGCTAAACTATCTATCATAGATGCACCCTAAAAAGACTCACGAGATACTCGAAGAACCCATGCAAATGTATTAGTGAGTGACACAACAATCTCTCATCCAAGAATTTGAGACCTAACAGTTTCATATTTAGGCCCTAGATCTCCTAAAAATCCCATCACGGCCAATTGTTCTCTTTGAAGTTGCATTTGTTGAACATTAACTAAAATAGGGAGAACAACATTCAACTCCTCATACATTCTCTTAAAATCAGCAAATTATTGTGTGATAGAGCGTCCCTTCCTTTCAAATCGATTAAACTCTTGTGATAACTCATAAATCCACGACAGGTTATTTTGACCAGAATATAACACATCCAAATACTCCCACAGTTCTACATCGTGTGTCTCTTTTCTCACATGCGACTCTTCCTCATAGGAGTTCTCTCTTGTGACCTCATGCCTTGCATGATCCATGCGACTTGCCCTGCTCGCGAAGCACCCTCGCACGGCTCTTTCAAGCCCACGCTCGCATGACTCCCTAGTTGTGGCTTGTTGCTTGCTTATTTTTGTCACGCCCCGAATCCCGAGCGCGTGCCCATCCCTATCTGATCGATAATAATTTGCGACTTCCCAGGACGAGTCGCCGACCCTTTCCATTTTATTGCACATGCGGAAGCGAAAAGAAATCTCCCGACAAGAATCATCTCGGGATAGAAAAGCGGGACAATAGATTTACAAACAAACATGCTTTTATATATACACCGAGTCATGTACAAAGGTCTATGGCCAAAAGACTACAAAAGATTGGCCTTCCAAAAAGAAGCGGTCCTAACTGACCTACGCTTCCGATCACCTCCTCTTAGCTCCAGGTCCTCCACTTGACGACCCTGAAAATGTTGTCCCACAACGGGGTGAGATATCATCTCAGCGAATCTAAGCTCTAAACCCCAATTAGGAGGGAAATACGCCCAGAAGTGTCATAATCACACAATCAAGGAGACTTACCTCGTCTCAGATCCACCCTGTAGGTCAGTACAATTTATATCCCAGACAACATAAGAGCATAAGCAACAAATAAGCTCCAATAACTGAAACGCCACAATCAATTAATCATGCGTTCCTAGTTTTGATCTCGGCATATAGCACGGCCTACTCTCTGTTCGGCGGTCTTCTGGCATTGCCAGGCATCGTCTCACCCCATTGAGCATGGCACGTCTCTTTATCAGACGGCTTTCCCGAAGGAGCATAGGGTCCAGAATCAACTGCGACCGGCTTCCCGTTGTCCAGGGGGTATCCCGAATAAGGATAACGTCCAGCTCAACAGCCCGGGACGATTTCTCTTAACCATCACACGATCACTCAAATATGGCCCAGGGCACCGTGCATGGCACTCAAATGCTTTAATTAAAATGGTGAGCCCGGCCTTTTTCTTTTCTACCAAAAAAAAAAATTCACATAAAATTACTCGTGTGTGGATACACGGTCAATTTGACCTCAAAAAAAATTGATATTCTTCCTTTTTGAAATCCCACTATTTCATATAGTACTGAAAACGATTTTTGGTGTCAAAACCCGACACCTGGGATTTTCTGAATAAATATTGGAAAATTCCCAATTTTTGGAATTAAATACGAAAAATTCCAATCAACACTTAATTTGCATAATTTAACACTCAATTGCAGAAATTAACCACACCATTGCAATCGGCACGAAATTCCGATCACCGGCTATCCCACCTAATTTCCGGAAAAATAATTAATAAATAAATAATTTCGAAAATTAATTAAATAAATCAATTTAAATTCTAAAAATACTAACCTAGGCCAATCATTGAATTAATAACCAATACGGACTCGGAAAATTCCCAAACCCTTCTAGATAAATAGTACAATTTATTTAGGCCTTAGCTAAACCATGTTAATCACCTAACATGCTCAATTAAATAATTACATTTCTAATTTAATCTAACTAACCACCTAATTCCTAATCAAATAAATCTAAACACCCCTTAAACGTCATTAACCTACTAAGCAGAGTTTAGAGTATAAACTCACCGGTGTATCACGAAAACCGGTTCACCGCGACGACGACGCGACGGCGGCCGAAATCTTAATTTTCGGCGGTGTCGGCGAACTCTCGGACCGGGCCTAAAACGGGCCCAACAAATCTCAGCCCAAATCTGAGATTTGTTTTTGAAACGAGCCGGGCTTGAAGCGGCTGACTTCGCGGGCTTGGGCCTCAAAACTTGGCTGAGTTGGGCTTGACTTCAAGTGGGCCTTAAGCTTGCAATCGGAATTGGGCCTGAGCTTGAATCACTTGGGCTTTGCTGGGTTGAACAAAATGGGCTTCTCTGATTTCTTGGACGGGCCCAACTGCTGGGCCGTTGAAAATCTGCTGGGCCCAAGACACCCGGACCAACTGGACGAAGGAAAACGCACGCGGAGCAGCGCTGTTTCGGTGGATTGCGGGCTGACGTCGACGCCTGGATTGGAGTCCACCGCGGGACTTCGAGGGAGAGAAGCTGACTCGGGGACGTTGGGCCAGGTGGCGTCGTGGACCACCAATCGTGGAACTTGCGGTCAAATTTGGTGGAGAGTTTCACCGGTTTGATGACCGTGAAGACAAACCGAAGTGGAGCTGCAGGTGGGATGGCTTCGCTGGCATGGTGTCGCGGATGTTGGGAAGGAGTTGCTGCGGTCGAAAATCGATGGAGAGAGACTCGGCTTCGGTTGATTGGTGGACAAAGGGGGAGGTGGGCCGCGGATGAAGGTGGACTCGGTGGACGCGTCGGCTTGCTGGAATCTTCAATGAAATTCGGAGGCGTGAAGATGGGTCAACAAAAACGGAATTACGGTGGGTGCGGGTTGACCTGCATGGGACATCCGTGGGTGGAGAGGGCAGCAAATAGAGAAAGAGGGAGTGGAGGAAAGATGATGATGGATGAGGGGCATGGATGAGGGATGAGCGAGCGGTCTTCGAAGGGAGCAAAAAGAAATGAAAGCAAAGACAGAGGCTGAAGGAGATGGGATTGATCGTATGAGGAAGAAGACGGAGGGGACGTCGCGGGCGTGCGCGAGAAGCCAGCTGAGGGGGAAGCAAAAGTCAATACCCTTAGCCAATACATTGAATGCTTGGTCCCCCCAAAGCCTACACACATATCTCTAATGTCCCAAATGCTTTCTAGCATGTAATTTCCACAAATTACTCCACTTTGTTGCCAAAATTCCAGCCTTCATATTAGCATCCGAATTTCACAATTTAAGCTTCGATTTCTTCTCCGATTTTCCCAATTGAGGTCTAATTTCGTCGAAGAAAAATCTCAAACAATTTTCCATAAATCCCCGACACTCATAGGCTCAATTTAGAAGCCCCAATATCCATCAATTTAGCCCATCTGAATTTCCATTGATTTTCCGCAACGTCCAAATCGATTCTCCGTAAAAATCTCGGAATTTCTGAAAATTCTTCGGAGGATGAGTCGATGTTCCTCAAATAGCTCGTGACACCACAGAACTTTCAATTTTTGAAATCGGGTTCAAATTCACGATTATTTTCAATCCGGCACACTTTTAGCGTGACCTAGTCTATCGGGTAGCTTTTAGGGATTTTTAGTGCAATTGACCCGTGATCGATTTATCTCGAGTCACAATGTACATCTTCGACACATTGACGACTCTCCATTGTCGTGAAAATCTCAAGGTTTCAAATACGGACACAGGGTACCCAAAACGATAGAAAATCAATTTAGTGCCGATCGATGAGAATTTTGCAATCAGGTGGAATCACCCACATTTTGATCACCTATCTCAGTTGAATCGACCTATCTCTGATCTCTGATCGATTTTTAAGTGTGCCGTAATAACCCTTGCAAATTAGCACGGTCGAGCAGTCGATTCCTGGTCGAATTCTCAAGTCTTTTGTGTTAAAATCCCTTAATAATTTTCCCAGATAGTCTAGTTATCTCTTGAGTGATCGGCTCAGAGAATAGCAATATAGACGCGTCGACGAAAGGCCCGATTTATTCAATTGAAATCAGATTTGAAAAATCAAAATGTCGCAATTTTGGTCACATTCAAAAATTTTGCTACAAATTACATGGGTAGCAGCAACAGTTTACAAATACATCTAGTGCTGACCCTTCTCCACAGTCTTCTGAAGGCAAGGTAGTTGTTATGTTTGAGGAGGAATTTGCCCGATATAACTAGTTTCAAGTTTCATAGCCTGCTTCTTCCATTGCTACTTTGGTTTAGATAGGTAATGCTATTGCATGTCTTTCAGCTGCTTCTCGTCCTTTGGTCATTGATTTAGGGGCTTCTGATCATATGTCAAGCCTTTTAGGTATAATTTTTTCTTTTACTCCATCTTCATCCATAGTTACCTTTAGTCGATGGATCATCTACACATGTTGAGGGGTTGGCATTGTTCACCCAATTCCTTCATTGCCATTGTCCTCAATGTTTTATCTTCCACAATTTCCATTTAACCTCATGTCAGTTAGTAAATTAACTGAAAACTTTCAGTGTTCAGTGACAATTTATCCTTATTCTTGTATTTTTTTAGAATCTAGCTAAAAGGAGGACGATTGGTAAAGGACGTGAGGCAGGGGGGCTGTATGTGCTGGAAGACGCTCCATCAATTGCTTGCCCTTGTGTTATATCACTATATCAAATTCATTGTCGTCTTGGTCATCCTTCTTTACATAGTCTTCAGAAGTTAGATTCTAGTTTTCGTTCTCTTTCTAGTCTAGAATGTGAGACATGCCAACTTAACAAATTACATCGTATTAGCTATCCGCCTCGAGTCATTAAACGAGCAGCGTCTCCTTTTTGTTAGTTCATTAAGATATTTAGGGTCCTTGCCATATCGTTTCCAACTGATATTTTGTTACTTTTGTTGTGACTACTCAAGTTACTTTTGTTGTGACTACTCAAGAGTTACTTGGTTATATTTAACAAAAGGTCGTTTAGAATTATTTTCTATATTTCATGCATTTATATTTGAAATTCATACTCAATTTGGTGTGCATGTTAAGATTTTGCATTATGATAATGTTGAGGAGTACTTTTCTGCACATTCTATAATTTTATGACTCAACATGGTATGATCCATGAATCTTCTTGTTTTGATACACCTCAATAGAATGGTGTTGCTAAAAGAAAGAATCGACATTTGTTGAAAGTTACTAGATCCATGTTATTTGATATGAAGGTGTGACATCTTGAAATTTGACCCCGTCTTGGATATATGAAATGGTTGTTTCATTGATGCGCTTATGGTTAATTTACTCGGAATTGATCACTTATGAGTTAATTAATTTATTAGGTGAGACCATTAAGGGATATAAACTCGACAGACTAGAGAATTCGATCGGAAATCGCACGCTTGATCATAAAAGTTGGCAAGGGTCAATACGACACCGTTATAAATCGATTAGCAAACGGATATAGGTCGATTCGATGGAATCAAATAGTCGAATTGCGGGTGATTTTGCACGACTGCAATATTTGCGTTGAACAGCAATAACCTGATTTTCTATCAATATTATACTCGAGACACGTAATTGAACCCTCGCAATTTTATGATAATCGAGAGTCATCTATGATTCGGAGATGCACAAACATGGATCGAAAATTATCGACCACGGGTCAAACGCACTAAAATCCCTAAAAGCTACCCGATAAGTTAGGTTGTACTAAAGTCGCGTTCGATCGATTTTAACCACGAAATTAAATTCAGTTTCGAGAATCGAACGTTCGAGCATGTCACAATTCATTTATTGAATGTTGTCTCATCTTTCGGTGAATTTTTGTCGAGTCTGAAAATTTTGCGGAAAAACGATTTTTGAACAAAGAGGAAAAATTAAAGGAAAATTCGGATGGGTAGAATAATTGGATTTTTCTACCCTAATTAGGCTTTATTTGTGACAAATTGAGGTTATTTTGTGATTGGGTGGGCAATTGACTTTAGGAGCATATGTGATGAGTGTTAGATATTTCTCCTAGGTTCTCATTGGCTAGCCTTTCCCTTTCATTTTCCTTCTCTCTTTTCTCTCTCTCTCTCTCTCTCTCTCTCTCCCAAGCGTGAATTTTCTCCTTGTTGCAGCAGACCAGCCCCATTTCTCTCTCAGCTTCTCCTCACGTCCATTTTGTTCTCCATTTTCCCTTCTCTGCCGCCAGCCCCTCTTTCATTTCTTCTCAACATCTCCATCATATAACCATTTTCTTTCACCTTGCAGCTACCCCCACACGTCAACTACCACCACCAAAGTCCAACTTCACCGCCAGCCTCCCTTTTCCCTTCCCCCTGGTTCTGCTTCTCTTCACTTTTTTGCTGCCGCAACTCCTCACCAACCTCACGCCAGCAACTCCATCTTCACCGTCCCTCATCACCTTCACAGCAGCTTCACGTCCAGCAACCACGCCCCGACCAGCAGCTCCTTTACCATCGCCTGCAGCCAGCCACCACTCCGCTGAGTAGCCACCGTCCGAGACCAGTCCCAAGCAGCCGAATCTCCTCCTCCTTAGACCGAGAGTTTGTAGGGCAGCCACAGCCGCCATCGAGCCTCCGTGCGAGCCACAGTTGTCTCGAGTTCTTGTCACCATCACCGTGAGCCCACCGCCATCTTAATCAACTCCATAATCCTTGATTATGCCAATAATTGCACTTAGGGGTGTTTAGTTTAGTGCTAATCATGGTTAGATTATTACTAAGATGGATTAGTGTAGCATGGTTAGGTTAGTTTACCTTAGTTAGGTTAGTTTACTTTGGTTTGGTTAGTTAATCATGGTTAGGTTAGTTAACCACAGTTATGTTAATTAAGTTGGATTAGCTTAATTAATCGTAATTTATTTAATTAATCGTAATTAGTGTAATTAGTGACGGATTAGCCGTTTCGTAAAATTTTATGCTCGTTTTCTTGGATGCAATTATGCATGAATTTGAGTGTTGCACGTGCAATATCATGTGATTGGTTGTTTTATGCTAATTATCCATTATTATTGCAAAAGATGGTTTTATGGGCCTTTAAATAGAAAGAAAATTTAGGTATCGGGTTTGGACACCAAAATTTATTTGCTCAATAAAACAATGAGGTTTTAAACTAAGTGCGTGCAAAGTTTGACGGATTAATTTTGAGTATGTGAGCACCTACAAATTTATTTCGGAAAGTTTTGAACAAAAAAAGAAGAAGAGAGAGTTGCAAGGTTTGTTATTTGAAAAGGGATTTTGGTGTTCTTGGCTAAATAATGGAAATGAAAGCTAGTTTGATTGATGATATGCTCGTGTGGTCACGTAATTGAACCGTCTCCCAACGGGAGTTTGGGGACGATGCCCAATTTTTATTGGATGTCTGGCTGGGGTTCGGAAGCTGAGTCGCGGTTGAGGCCGAACCGATGCTCCTTTATGGAAGGCCGTCTAGGCGGGGGTTCTAGACGTTGCTGTGCCCAATGGGGGCAGGAGGGTACCCGGTTTTGCCGAATGACTGCCGACTTTTGAGTTGGCCGTGGCCAAAAGGTTGTAATAATCGGAACACGCTTGAATAGTTGTGATGCTTTGCGTTTGATTATGGGGCAAAACTGTTAGGCATAGTATGGAACGTGTCATAACGATTTTACCTTATAATCAGGACCCATGTGAATGTTTGAAGAGTGAGAATTAAGTGTTCTAGTTATTAATTATGCTTATGATATTTATAATAGCATATGTGATGTACTAATGTGTAGGGACATGCCGATGCGAGGTGAGTTTCGTATGGCGCGTGTTTAGGACCGCCTTCGAGGCGGATTTGCGTCCTAATTGGGGTTTAGGCTATTGACTTGCTGAGATTTTATCTCATCCTGTCATGATTAAACTTTTTAGGGCCATAGCATAGAGATCTACTGAGTGCGGATGTGGTGGGCACAAGATGCGACACTTTTTGGTTGGCCCTGCCGTTAGTGAAGTTAGGTTAACCCTAGTCCCTAAAGGTTTTTGAGGGGGGGTCAATAGGAAGTAGCCGTAGAAAGACTTGTAAGTATTAAATTTCCTAGGGTTAACAGTTGATAAATGAATATGTTGTTTTCGGTAATGTTTGCCTTTTTCACTATCCCTATGTGTGTTTGTTGGCCGGGTGTTTATTTAATTCGCTTTCACATGTGCTTAATTGAAAGATAAAAAGAATGGATCGACGACGCGTCCTAGGACATCGCATTTTTAATTGACCACCGAGGGATGTTCGCGCACTTGGGGTTCGGGCGTGACAGAAGGTCCCTAAAATTTTTTGGTCTGATGCTAAACTAACAGCATGCTATCTTATTAATCGCATGCCCTCTTTTATATTGCGAGGTGGCATCCCATTTTCTACTTTGTTTCCAAATGAGCCACTATTTGTCTTACCACCTTGAATGTTTGGTTGCATTTGTTTTGTTTGTGATCATTGACCTGAAATATCAAAACTTGATCCAAAGGCCATCAAGTGTGTATTTATAGATTTTTCTCGTACTCAAAAGGGGTATCATTCTCCATCATTGAGAAAATACTTTATAATTGTTGACCCCATCATTAAGAAAATACTTTATAATTGTTGATGTCTCATTCTTTCAATCCACTCATTATTATGATATTCCAATTACTGTGTCTAAATTGGATTGTCGCAACCTTCCCGAGATGAATTATCTAAAGAATTCTAATGGATTATTAAGTCCGAAGACTTGGCACGGACCCTCCCAAGTCCTACCAATCGCGACTTGATGTTAAGAAATTAATCTATTTAAACATGCAATCATACTCAATTTGGAGCCGCTACTAACCAATTAGGGTTGGTTAGAAACCCAAGTAAAGTATGGGAGAATACTTTACTTTTGCGAACCAGAGATTCAATAAGTCCGGGAATATGGTTACGCTAGATTAATCTAACGCCCTTTCGGTACATTTTATTTTAATTTCAAAAATATTTTGCAGACAATGTTGATTAATTTTAACCTAAGCTACTAACATGCAAATGGTGGTAATGCGGGTGCACAATCAATAAAATAACATTCAATGAAAAATATTAACAAAAAAGCATGCCCTAAACATGATTTCTAAATGACATGACACCTAATTTTTCTTTTTCCTTTTTAAAAAAAAATGTTAATTATATGCAATCTTGATCTAAATTTAATATGCATGGATTTTACTTTAATGATATGTGAAATGCGATTCATATGGCATAACTAGAACTATCACTATATGTATGCAATCTTATTTACATAATCCTAAATATGCATTTGTTATATGATATGTGATGTATGACATGGTAATTCTATATGCATGTTCTTTTTATGATTTTTTAATGATTTTTTTATTACACATATGCAACCTGCACTAACAATGATGACATGAAATGAGATTAATTATGAACTAACCTATTAACTAACCAAATAAATAACCTTTTGTGTTTTTTTTTTAATTAAAATGAAATGACCTGATAATTTTTATTAAAAAGTAACGTAATGATGCAATGCTAATTTTTGGCATTTTTTATTTTTTATATTTAAAAAAAAAAAAATACTACATGATGAGAATGTTAAAACATTAACCTATAACCCACTAATTAAAATACAACATTTAATGTGCGCATTATAAAATCTATATAACCTAAATAACATCTTTTTTTTGTTTTAGTTTTATTAAAGGAAAATCATCCTAATTCTACATGAATCTTAACAAAAAACTAAAATGCGTTGCTTCAAATGTGAAATGTGTATAGACCTAAATACCTAATATGATGCATGATATGTGATGAGCAAATAATAATAACACGCCAAAATAAAAATCCATCCATGTAATCAATGGCATATTATTTTAATATGAATCAATGATGCAAAGCAATTCATGACTTTTGCCATAAAAAGTCGAAATAATCAAAAATCTAACCCGACGTCTCGCGGTTCAATATTTTTGATTATTATGACTTAATATAACAAATTTTCTAATTGGATAATGATGAAAATAAATCAAAACAATTCACCAACTATGAAACCTAAAATTTGGACTTAATTTAATCTAAAAGTATTTACCTAGCTTAAAAAAATTTTTCCAAGATGGAAACCAGCAAGGAACGATGCCAAGTTCACCCTTCTCAAGCCTCAAGTGACCTGCACAAGGAAAATGGTACCAACGGTACTGAATTTGCTGGACAATTTCGGATGAAGGCTGGTCGGCGTCTGAACGAGCGAGGGAGACAGCCGGCGTCGGATCTCCGGCGAGGGCTGGGTGGCGGCAGCAGTAAGGAGGCGCGGCGTCAGTGACCGGCGAGCAACGGCTGGGTTATGGGTCGCTGCGGTGATGGTGAGCAGTGACGTCGGGGCGAGCTCACGGGCAGAGGCGCAGGCGAGCTGCAAATCGCGGGTCACGGGAGCGGATTCAGGTTCTGGCTCGCGGGTCGCCGGAGGCAAGGCGCAGGCGTCGGGTTCTGGTGGTGCTCAGCGACGGCAAGGGGGGAGCAGCAACGGCGGCGTCAACGGGCTTCGGTGAGCTGCTGGTGTTGCGATTTGCAGCAGCAGGGAGTGTCGGGGTCGTCTCGGAACGGGTGGAACACAGCGGGCGAGATCGTCAGGGGTGCGGAGGCGCGGATATGGTGCGGCGGCACAAGTGCTGCTATGGGTGCTGCGACGAGCAGTGGAGGCGAGTTGATGGCGTGCCGGCGACGACGAATGGAAACGGCGGAGTGGTGCGATGATGCGGCGAGGAGGCTACTGTGAGTTGCGACAGCAACGTTTTCGGAGCTCCGGCGACCGCAAAACAGTAGCTGCGGTGACGGAGTTGCAAGTGTCGCTCGAAGCTTCGAGTTGTAAGGTGCGGGCGAGCGGAGGCGGCGCTTGGAGGAGGGCTGGTGCGGAGGACGGCAGCAATGGACGCCGGCAGGGCGAATCCGCGAAGAAGAAGATCAACAGTTGCTTTTTTTTTTTTTCTCTTTCTGGCCGCACGTCCCTTCTCACGTCTTCTCCCACTGCAATTTTTCCCTCTGCAGCAAATCAGCAGAAAGGAAAAAGAAACCTGCTCCTTTTCTGACTTTCTATTCCCAAAGAACCGAAACCCCTCTTCCTTCTCCTCTCTTTTCACTTTTTGACTTTTTCTCTTCCTCTTCAGTTTGCTATTTTTTTTAGACGAACAATGAAGAGAAAAACCCCCTAATTCTGAAACCTCGCATTCCTTTTTATAGAAGAATCACTCGACTTTGTTTTTGCAGGTGAAGATTTGCACATATTTGCTCAACCACTCAACAAAATAGTGGCTCCAAAATCCGACTGTTGAATTATTTTGAATTCAAATTTTTTTTTTAAAATTTCCCTCTTAATCAAAGATTATCTTCTAATTCTATTTTCTAAAATTAAATGAGGTGTCAACATGGATGAAGACTTATATGTGACCACTATTTGATCTACTACTTTAACAATTTCACCGGTATCTCCACAGGAACCGCATCCTCTCTAGGTTTATACTCAATGTCCTTGAGTAACTACTGCTCTCCCCTTTCTCCTGTCACTACTACATCATCTTTTGCATCATATTAGCCATTAGACTCTTCTTTTATATCTAATCTTGATTTTCCTATTGCTCATTGAAAAGTACACGTGTCTGTACTCAACATTCTATTACAAATTTTATCTCTTACTCTTCCGTGTCTCCTTCTTTTTGATCATTGTCCCTAAGTTTGTAGCTGAAGCATTACAAAGTTCTGACTGGAGGACAGCAATGGAAGAAAAATTAAAGGCTCTTGAAATGAATCAAACTTGGGATTTTGTCGCTCTTCCTTTAGGCAAAACTGCTATTGGTTGTCGATGGGCGTATGTTGTGAAGGTCAATCTTGATGGTTCTATTGCTCATTAAAAAGCAAGACTTGTTGCCAAAGGGTATGCCCAGATGTATGGGGTTGATTATTTGGACACTTTTTCTCCTGTTGCAAAACTTACTTCTATTCAAATTTTGATCTCTCTTGCAACTACAAATAACTAGCCCTTATTTCAACTTGATGTTAAGAATGTTTTTTTGCATGGTAGTCTTAGTGAGGAAGTTTATATGGAGCAACCTCCGGGATTTATTACTTAGGGGAAGTCTAGGGGACTGGTTTGCAAATTAAAAAAATCTTTATATGGTTTGAAGCAATCTCCATAGGCATGGTTTGGAAGATTTTCTGAGGCCATACTTTCTTTTGGAATATCGAGATGTGAAAATGATCACTCTTTCTTTTATAAACATTCAAGGGAAGGCAAACTGTTATTGATTGTATATGTTAATGATGTTATCATCACGGGAGATGACTTGGTTGGTATAACTGAGCTAAAGATCTATCTTCAACACCAGTTTCAAACTAAAGACTTAGGAAAATTGAAGTATTTCCTAGGAATTGAAGTTGAAGTTGCACAGTCAAAAAAAAGTATTGTTTTGTCACAACAAAAATATGTCTTGGAATTGCTTACTGAGACGAGTATGTTGAGATCAAAGCCTCTTGATTCACCTATGGAGCAAGGAGCTAAACTGACTGTGAGGATGGGGAGATCTTTGATAATCCTGAGAGATATAGAAGATTGTGGGTAAGCTTAATTATGTTACAATTAATCATCCAGATATTGCTTTTCTAGTCAATGTGGTAAGCCAGTTTCTGTCTTCCCCTGAACGTCTCATTGGGACGTAGTTATTCATATATTGTAGTACTTAAAGAAGACTCCAGGGAAAGAGATTGTGTACCAAAACCACGGTCATAGCAAAGTTGAAGGATTTTTATGCTGATTACGGAGGGTCTCCAAATGATAAGAGGTCAACCACAGGCTATTGTACCCTAGTTGGAGGGAATCTAATATCATGGAAGAGTAAGAAATAGAGTGTTGTTGCTCGCTCCAGCGCCGAGTCAAAATATAGAGCCATGACACAAGGATGTGTAAATTATTGTGGATTCAACGGTTATTGACTAAGTTAGGTTTCAAAGCTTCAACGCCTATGATCCTATGGTGTGATAATAAAGCCACAGTGCATAGAGCTTCCAATCCCGTGTTTTATAAGAGAACAAAACATATTGAGATTGATTATCATTTTATTTGAGAGAAGTTATAGAGTGGATTGATTCTTCCAAGTCATGTTAGAACTAGTGAACAACTTGCAGATATTTTTACTAAACATCTGGGTAATGGGAGGATAGATTATATTTATAACAAGCTAGGCATGATTAATATCTATGCTCAAGCTTGAGGGGGAGTGTTAAAGTATAAAGGTAAAATAGTCTTTAGGAGTTTTAGGGTTTATTTTATGTGTATATATATGTATGTATGTAAAGAGAGAGAGAGAGAGAGAGAGAGAGAATTACTGAATAAAAAGAGTACTTTTCTCTCACAAAAGCAATTGGAATTCAAGAACAAGGCCAAGAAGCAAAAGGCAATTATTGTGTAGCAAGCTCGTCGAACTTTCAAGATTTGGGTTTGGCCTTTCCTATGTATTGCCCGGTTAAACGCGGGCTTATTGGAAAAGCATTTTGGTAACGAATGGCTTAAAATAACAGAAGTGATGAACTTGAAGTAGCAATCCGACAATTGAAAAGGGGGTCATCATCTTGGACCACACAAGTTATGAGAAACCTTATCAGTTAGCCAGCTCATCTTCTGTACTTGAGTACTTCAAAAACTTAATGAGCATCATCTATATCTATGTCCGACCGTCCACAGCCAGTTCTGAAACTGATGTCCAAGTGTAATCCCCATTTGCAAATTGATATCAAATTGATTTCTGCAGATTAAATCAATTTGCTTGCTCAAATAAGAAGTTTATAGCAACATAGGCTCTCAATATGGTACTTCGACGCAATGGTAGCATGAAAAAAAAAATCTTGTTCCATACACAATCAATACAAATGGCTACTGAGCAAATCAAAATTCTAAAACTTGTACTGACGACACAATTGTTCAAGAAGGATTCTGCATCTCTTCCTTACAGAAAATGTAGAGTTCACAGCTTGAAGTGTTTGAAAGGGGAAGTTTCATCAAGGCCATGTTCATTGAAGTGGGCAAGATAGTCCCTCTCTGTGGTCTCTTTGTAGATTGGAGGACTGTCCTCGAACAACAGTTCCCTAATAGGCCCGAAAAACTTCAATGACGACTGGAAGCTCGCGCTGAAAAAGCACACCACCAAGATTCTTGCGCTTGCTAATACTCTGTGTTTGATGTCTTTGAACCTTTCATTCGTTATAAGCTGAATGGAAGAAATAAGAGGGACGGACATCGTCAGCATCCACCGCATTATCGAACTGCTGGCGAAGGGCAAGAAATCCCCAGGCAAAGAGTATCTCCTCATATCCCCAAGACCTTGCCTTTGTTTTTCGCATAAATTTTGGCTGAATCAATACTTGACCAGTACTTCGTATTTGACAATAATAGGGTATGCACTTGTGATACTTTTGTCAATACCCTTCGAAATGAATTTCAGGTGCAATTTTCCCCCAGGACAACGGAGGTGGTGGCGGTGGCGGCGATTGTCATGAAGGACTTGGAGGCCTCAAATGTGGTAGTAGTGGCATTTGACCACGAGGCCCTCTAAGCAGTCCATCCCTGGAGGTTGTCTAGCCTCAGCCCAAGAGACTCCGACAAGAGCTCCAACAGCAGCACGCCTAAGCTCCTCACTCTCTTGGAGTAGTCCATGAGTATGTCCCTATAATTTTCAGAGTCCAAGTCCATCAACATATCTAATTGGATCTACCTTCACTCAAAAGTTTAAATTAATGAGTTATGATCCAACTAATATATATTAACTGATTTACATTACATGAATTATTCAATGTGGGATTTCTATAGCAAAACCAAAAAGTTTGCTTTGTCTATGTGAAAAACAACATATTTTAACTTCGCAGTCTAAAAGGCATTGTTGCCTCCAGGACCGCATCAATGGAGTTAAATCTTTGTTTCTTGCTCTCTCTTACAACGAAGAATACAAGACTGACAAGCAGGAATACAATGAAGATGTTGCTTGGAGTTGTAGAGGAAGACGCGGCAGAGAAAAGACGAGGACAAGTTATCTTGAAAAGAAAGATGATGCTGGGAATTTCAGGATCCTCGCATTGTTGGAACACAGAGAAACAACAATGGGAGGATCCTGAAAAATGGGAGCCCGAGAGGATTTCTCAATTAGCAAGTCATGCTGGTATTTGTGCAGCAATCGGAAGACTGGGACAGGAATTCAAATGGCGAGTTAAAGACGACAAGCAAGGAATGTTGATAAGAGGAATCCGATGACTCGTTAGCTATATCGAATACAAGCGATAATAAAGCCAAGCGGCGACTGCTCCAAGCTTGAAGTGACTGAGAAAAGACGCGGAATGAGGAAGCAAGTTAATACAAAGATATGTATTTGCCTCTGAAATAACTGAAACTTCAATTGAAAGTGGCCTTGTATCATCCCCTAAACTATACTTAAAATGAGGGAGAAAGGCATACCCCAATGTTACGTGATCGAAATTGACTAGAAACTCACCAAAGTGGCGATTTAGGCTAGCCAAATGCCCCATGAGAACGCTCCTAAAAAAGGGTCGTTCTACCGTGTCGTGCCTCTGCGCATGGCAATCCATCGTGCCCGAGCTGTAGGCTAACATAAAACATTAGTGATCTAACCATCAAATTGTTAATGACATTCGACTGCTAATATCGTAGATAAAGCATTACACTCTTAGGTAAGATAGGAAACCCTGCCACAGGTGTGAAAAATACGTGAAGCACTAAAACACCGATTTCAAAAGAGTAGTCTTCCTTATGATAGTTTATTTGAAATATAATCCAACTAATTATCCACGACCATCAAAACGAAGCTCGCAAATGAGCACTTCCAATTCCTCCCCCCTCTCTTCTTCTTCATTCATGACCTAAACATCATAGATCAGTCGAACAAGATAATCCTCTACAGAGTTTCACTTTGGATCAGCAAACTCGGCGACTCAGGCAACTCACAGATTGAAGGGATCGACAAGAACAAGTATGGTAAACCTAACCATGATTCCATTTCTTATTTTTACTTTGAAAGCAGAAAGCCTCTTCTAAATGCACAATAGTTACATAAGCACGAGCTTGCCAGGCACTACAAACGTATAATCTATTCAATTTAACCACATCTGGATGCTTTGCCGGGGAGCTAATGCTCTGAAAAACTACACAGATCAAATGTGTCCAACTGTCATTCAAGAGAGAACATCCTTGAATTGTCGTATACAATATATTTCATAGCTTGAAATGTTCCAGTGCAGATACACCATTAAGTCCTTTTGCATAGTAGTGAGTGACAAGGTCCTTCACCGTAGTTTCCCGATAAATTGGGGGATTTTCTTCTGATAGCAGCTCCTCGATAGGGCCATACAACCTTGAAGAATTCTCTGGAGGGAGATGCTGCCTCATTAAACACGCCACTGAAATCCTTGGCCCGATTTTCTGGGCTAGAACTCTGTGACTCACACTAATGAACTTATCATTCGAGATCAGCTGCAAGATGGAGGAGGACATGGCAAAGTGAAGACCAAATACTCTGGAATATCAATCACACATAAATATAGCATACGTAATCAAACTTGTTTAAAAGGGCGAAATTTTATCAAGTCATTCTCACATGCACTCCTCGCACAGTTGTCAAAATAATTAGCTAAGACCAAAAGATTGTGAAGAAAAACAACATTCACATAGAAATATCATGAGAACGGAATTGACTTAGCTCAGTTAATGTTGCAAGAGCTAACTGGAAGTTCCACAGCTGTAAACATAATACTCTACAATCCATCTGTTAGACCTGTACACTGACTTAGGGAAGTATTTGGCATCTCTAACACACTACAAAACAGTTAGGATAGAAGAACATAGATGAAAGAGCTATCTTCCATTTCACTTATTCAGATTGTAACACCAGATGCGTGTCCATGGACTATGATAACAAATTGACTGAAGGACCTACTCGTTAGATCAGCCACACAAAAAAGCACAGATTGGGCTAGAAATGCATTGGCTAATGTGAGAACATTGAAACAAGAAACTAACTGATAGAAATGTAAACTGCAAAACTCTGATAAACGGACCTGCATCAAGTCTCCCAAGTTTATTACAAGGGCTCCAGGAATTGGGGAAACGTCAATCCATTGGTTCTGATGGTGGACCTGGAGGCCACCAATTTGGTCTTGGAGAAGAATGGTGAGAAAGCCACTATCAGTATGATCACCAGTCCCAAGGGTTAAGTCCGGTTCTGGGCATGCTGGATAGTAATGGCCAACAAAGAAGAGTCCCTCCCCACAGTGGATAGTTTTCAGGTAGCTAGGGTCGAGGCCTAGAGCTTCTGACAGTAATTCAAATATGGTATCTGCCAATTCCAGAATTCTGTCCTTGTACTCAATTATTACGTCTCTGCAAGTCGATTGGTGACAGAGAACAGGTGATTAGTCAAATGCCGAGGAACATCAGAAGATCAATCTTTATCTCACTCTCTCAAAGACCGGTCTATTTACTCTGCATAAAAAAATCAAGCTTCTAAAATAAAAGTCCATAATTCATGTAACAGAGCTACCATTCTTGCAGACCAAAGAGGAAGAACAGAAAAAGGAATTAGTTTTTCCATTTAAACTGAATCTATCGGCACTCCGACTCCGAATCCCCCAAAGATCTACACCCCACATGATCGTTTGCTTCAACTGATCTATGACCCCAAAGCCCCTTGAAGAAAATGGCAAGAACTCCTGCCACACCGGGCACTTGTTTCGCCAGGGCCAAGCAGCAGCTCCATCTATTCCCAAAGCCCCATTTTTTACTTAATTATCAGATCTTAAATCTTATTTAGGCTCGAGCTTTCTTTTTCCTTTTCTTCCACTGAATTGCTATGCGTCAAAGAAAACTATCATGGAACTTTCAATTCGTCTCACAGGACACAAGTGGGTATCGCAAACCTAAATTTGAAAACTTTTATATCGCAAGTCCCAAAACTAAAATTAGTTTTAACCCTTCAAGCACGCACACACAGAGATTACCGACAGACAGCAGGCAATTCCTGAGGATCCGGACTACGGGGAGCCAAGGCGCAGCTCAGCGTGTCCCTCCAGTTCGCCGCCGGAGCCCGGTACAGGTCGAAGTTGCTGTTGTACAGCACCTTCCTCCCGCCGTAATCCCGCGAGTACCACTCGCGCTTCGCCTCGAGGTCCTGCTCGTGGAACCTCCGGACCCCTTCCACCATCTCCTCCGTGAGAGCCGCTGGCACGCCGTGGTTCACCACCTGGAAGAACCCCCACGTCTCGCAGGCCTCCCGGACCAGGCCGACCGTCCGCTCCCGCTCACCGGGGCTCCAGCCCAGGCCCGCACCTCCCAAGTCCACGACCGGAACGCTCGGGCTCGGTCCTAGCGACTCCGAGGCGCGGTCGAGCTCGAGGTCGAGGTGGTCGTGGACGAAGAATCTTGGTATCTTGGTAAGCCCGGCGTCGGCGAGGCCCTTGACGCCGGCCTTCGAGTCGTCGAAGGACTTCAGCTCGGCCTGCCGGTCGTAACCACCGTCGGGGGCGAGTATCAGCTCCGGCGCCATTTCTATTTTCTTCCGGCACTGGAGTCAGCGGCAGCGCGAGCGAAGCGAGGAAAAGAGAATGAGAGAAATCTCAAGAAGACGATATTGGAAGATAATTTCCGACGGTGGAGTGCTCGGAAATGCGTCCGCGTCGAGGCTCTTGTCGTTTCTGGCGAATATCTGTGGATCCATGGAACTCCACTGTCAACACAAGCCTGCGTAGACCAGCCAACGCAGATTATATTAAAATATTCAAGGGAGGGAAAATGATACAAGTAGTAGCTTAAAATATTCAATATTGTTCTTGAACTTGAATTGAAGGAAGTTATTGCTCGGTAACATGGGATTCACATTATCATCAGTTGAGATGGACTTGACATTGGAGCTTCATGCTCTCTGATCATATCGTAGTCAATTGATGAAGTATTTTGCATGTGAAAGCCAAGACATAATATGAATATGAAAAGTTATAAACTAGCCAGCAAACTTGTATCACGCTCGGGTTTATTTTCTGCTAATGTAGGCGTTCCCTTTCCAATTTGTAGCACCAGTTGTACACTGCCAAGCTCACAGCTTGAACTGCTGCAGAGCCGAAGTCCCATCGCTTTTCGTGCTAAAGTGGGAAATATACTCCACGACGGTGGTTTCTCTGTACTTTGCCGGATCACCCACAGAAATCAACTCCTTGTTGGGACCATACCGTTTTGGCGATGGCAGCGTCGCCGTGTAAAAGAAGCACACTGCAGACACTCTCGGCCCCATGTTTTGCCACAACTCTGTGCTCAGAGCTCTTGAATATGTCATTCGAGATAAGCTGAAAAGAAATGGTCCGGTTTGTGATTAGAAGTGCACACTCACCTGCTGCATAATGAGCTCAGGCATAAAATGCTTTGTTTAGTGATTCATTCGTGTGCCTAGCAGGGTCTCTGGTGATAAGACGTAGATAGGGAGAGTGAGTAAGGCGAGACTTGCCTGAAGCAGATCTCCAATGTTAACTACCAGCACTCCTGGCACAGGGCTCACGTCAATCCACTGATTCTGATGAAGAACTTGGAGACCTCCTACATGATCTTGCAGGAGGACAGTGAAGAAGTCGCTGTCAATGTGCTTGCTGGCTCCCAGAGTGAGCTCTGGTTGTGGGCATTTGGGGTAGTACTGGCTCAGAAGGATGAGTCCGTCGGTGCATTCCATGTCCTTCAAATGGTTCGGCTTCAACCCGAGCGCCTCCAACAGGACCTCGGACGAGGTAATTCCCAAATTTGTCACTTGCTCCGAGAATTCCAGCATTATGTCACTGGGGGTGTTCAAGAAAATTTAGCGGGTCAAATCGTCGCAAATTCCTAATGCGTTAGAAGCAAAGACTACAACAAGTTATTGCAAGAGATTGTGGTTGAATATTCTGCAGAATCACTTGCCAGCATACCGCTGGCAAGTCCTCTGCCTCAGGAGCATTGGGTGCCATAACACAGAATAGGGTGTCCGTCCAATTAGCCAACTCTGCTCTATACAGATTGAAATTGCTGTGGTACACAACGCTTCTCATGAAATCTCACGAATAGAAACGTCTCTTCTCTCCAGCGCCTTGCTCATGGAAGCGGCACACTCCATCCAGCATCTCCTCCAGAACAGCCATGGGGATCATTGAAAGCCTTTAGCTCGCATATCCAATCGTACTTCTGTTTATTTTTATTTGCTTCATCTCTGCTGAACATTTCCATTTTTCTTCCTTAGTGAAAACACTTGAGTTCCAAGTTCTGATCTTATATTAAACGTTGAAGAATTTGAAAGACAACGGTCCTGTGGTGCCCCATGACTGGATCAAGAACAGTGAGAAGAAAGAACAATTACGTACGTCGCATCACCATGAAAGCGATTGGCATTCAAGAGCAAGGCCAAGAAGCGACAGGCTATTATTGTGCAGCCAGTTCGTCTGACTTTCAAGATTTTAGTTTGGCATTTTCTAAGTAGTGCTGGTCAAACGTAGGCATATCGGAAAAGCATTTGGGAAACGAATGGCTTCAAATAACAGAAGTGATGAAGTTGAAGAAGCAGTCAGAAAATTGTAAACAGGCCCATCATCTTTGACTGCGCAAAGTCATGAGAAAATTATCAGTTAGCCAACTCATCTTCTGTACTTGAGTATTCCGAAAACTCAATGAGCATCATCTATATCTATGTCCGACAGGCCATGGCCAGTTCCGAAACTGATGTCCAAGTGCAATCCCCATTTGCAAATTATTATCGAATCAAGTTCTGCAGATTAAAGTACGGTATGTTGGTACAATGGTTGCATGAAAAGGAATTTTATTTTATAGACAATCAATACAAAGCTACAGCGACGTGGCTAATACACTGCAAGCAAATCGAAAATCTAAAATTTGTAGCGATGCCATTAATTGTTCAAGAAGGATTGTGCATCTCTTCCTTAGAAGAAAAATGTGAAGTTTACAGCTTGAAGTGTCTCAGAGGGGAAGTTCCATCGAGGCCGTGTTCCTTGAAGTAGGCAAGATAGTCCCTCACTGTGGTCTCTCTATAGATCAGAGTGTTGGGTTTTTCGGATTCCCAAAAACCGGATTCAACACTAAATCGAACCCCTAAAACGAATGCGGAAGATAAGCCCGGGAAATACATGTATCACCGATCCTAAAGCATACCACGGAATCGAGCGTATCTTGTTAGCCACAGATTAAGCACCAATGCTGAAGATTGAGGAAGAAATTCTGATCCCTTTAGATCCGATAATGTCAATTCGCCTTGAAGGGAAGACGGCGTCGCCTTTAGCACTTGTTTTCTTTTTGAAGGGAGAGAGGGAGAGGAACGTACGTACGTTATTCCAAAAGGTTGTTTTCGTCTCTCTCTTTCATCCCTTATATACGTTCCCTCAAAAATAAACGTACCCCTTCATCCATGGGCCCTAATATTGTGGGCCGGGCTTTCGAGCCCAACATGAGCGGACGGGCCTTAAGCCCATCACATAAAACCATCATCTCCCACTCGCACATGGTGGGCCGAACAGGATTCTCTTTACCTCTTTTCAACATTCATACTGGTGAATAATCCGTGCGACCAAAGATACTTTGAGAGCTCGTTGCTATACATCCGTTAGGAATATATAGCAGCTCATAATGGGCATCACATCCTGAGTAAATTTAGTATGCAGTACCCTAGATCGATCGATCACATTTATATCTCTCTTAATCTCTTTCAAATAATGATATATATATTGTATTCACAATTATGATTATCCCAAAGACAGTCATAATTGGTTAACCAAAGGTGAATACAAAACTACAATGTGATTCTCCAAATTCGATCTTCCTCTTTCCTTCAAACTCTCAATTTCAGTTCAGCTTGCTTTTCTAGAAATGTCCCATTAGATCGAATCAACTCATGACCATTGGCAACATCCTAAGATAACAAACACTAAATAGAAATCTTAAGAATAAGTAAGAGTCATGAGGGGACTAAAAATTGAGAAACTCTTTTCCTCAAGAGTCTCACACGACATAAAAGTTGACATCAAACTTTTGTCACTCTTATTGGTCGTCTCATGCATACGTAGTATGAAATACGTATTACGGTATTAACTCATTTCCCATGGAGCGTATGTCTACACCTTTCAATACCGTACAGATGATAGTTCAGACATACCCAATGTCTAACTTGAGTTCATGTATCTACTCATTCACAAAATTCATCAAAACTCACATCTGGCATCATAGACAGATAAAGTAAAATATGTGGGGTATTTTACTTTCGGACATAGTAAGTATTATGTCCTCATCTTAACACCCAGTTAAGGCGACATACATATTTTAAGCTTAAGCTCTCGATTATTACCTAGATAATAAGCTTAAAAAACAGTCTCATCTCTATTTATCACATAGTAAATAGAGGCAATTACCCGTGTGAGTGGGCTAATCTTATATCTGTCCGACATACTTTCTCAACTTAAAATAATGCACTGAGCATTAAGATGCATAAAGATCAAACAAAGATTCATAGGCATTAATGATGAAAACATAAATTCATCAAATGTGAACACTTAGGGAAATAACAATATTCAGTACATCAGCCTCTACGCAATCCTAGAGATTTCATATGGCCACAAAACACATCTCTAGGTATTAGCTTTGTCATAGGATCTGCTGCCATTCTATGCGTAGTATGTACTCTAAGTTCACATCCTTTCGTGCAATCATATTTTTGACAAGATTATACTTGGTATCTATATGTTTGGTCTTACCATGATATTCTGGATCTTTGGTGTGCGCTTTTGCTGCTTGGCTATCACAGTTAACCAACAATTAATCTACAGCACTTCCAATAACACCTAAATGATCCAAAAAATCTCTTAAGCCAAACACCTTCTTATACTACTGCTGATAATGCCACGAACTCAACTTCCATCATGGACAAGGCTATACATGTTTGTTTCTTACTGCTCCAACATATGACGCCATTATTATTCGTTAAGAAAACAAACCCAGAGGTAGATTTTCTTTCATCTAAATCTCCTCCCCAATCAGCATCAGAATAGCCTTTGAGTTGCAAATCATTTCCTTAATAACTAAGCGTATAATCAGCAGTCCCTTTTAGATACCTCAGTATTCTCTTAACGGCTTTCCAATGTACTTGACCTGGATTGGATTGGTATCTTCTCACCATTCCAACTGCAAAACATATGTCAGGTCTTGTACACATCATAGCGTACATCAAGCTTCCAACAGCACTAGCATAAGGAACATGTTTCATTTGTTCCTTTTCTTGTGGAGTCCTTGGACACAATCTGTGGCTCAATCCCTCGCCTTTTGTAATATGAGTATCTATGGGTTTACAATCTTGAAATCTTAACTCCAAGAATGTATGCAACATCACCCATGTCTTTCATCTCAAAGTTGGAAGATAACCAATTCTTCACAATATTAACAAACTCCATATTACTTCCGACAATTAGTATATCATCAACATATAATGATATGATCACAAATTGATCTTTGGATCTTTTGATATATACACAATAATCCTCATCAATTATTGTAAAGTCATATGCCATTATGGCATTATGAAAACGTATATACCATTGTCTCGATGACTGCTTAAGGCCATATATCGACCTCCAAAGTCGATATACCTTTTCTTCTTGGCCTTTCACTATGAAACCAGCAGGTTGTTCCATATATATTTCTTCCTCTAATTCACCATTGAGGAAAGTAGTCTTTACATCCATTTGATGTAACTCAAGATCCATACTAACCACTATTGTCAGAATAATGCAAATCGAGGTAAATCTCACTATAGGAGAAAATGTTTTTTCATAATCAATTCCTTCCTGTTGATTATACCCCTTCGCCGCAAGGCGAGCCTTATGCCTTTCTATCGAGCCATCAGCTTTTCGCTTTATTTTGAGAACCCACTTGTTCCCAATAACTTTGTGTCCTTTCGAAAGATCAACCAGTTCCCAAACATGGTTTGACTTCATTAACTCCATTTCCTCTTCCATTGTATGAATCCATTTTTCCTTACTAAGGCAATTCAGAGCCTCATTAATATTTCTTGGCTCATCCTTATCTTGCGGAGCAATCATAAAAGTTTCCCCTTCAATGTCAAAACGTCAATGAGAATACTTTGGCGACTTGTTCGCTGTATGAGAGATTGTACACTTTGCACATCATTCCCCATTATGCTCCCACTTGGATTAGATAATGATGACGTCGTCTCATCATGTGGTAGCAATTGAGAATGAGTTGAATTCAATTCATCACTTCTCATATTACTCCCACTTGGACGAACTCCACTAATATCATTATCTTGATCCAAGATTACAAATAGGGAGTAATCTTCCCTTATTTCGCCCTTCTTAGGAAATTCATTCTCTAAGAATGTGACATCTCGTGATTCAAATTCAGTTATACTCCCACTTTCCTGCTCACCTATGAACACATACCCTTTCGAGTGTTCGGAGTATCTCATGAAAATGCTCTTATTTCCTTCGGGACCCAATTTCCCAAATTTGTTAGAGGACTCATGAGTATAGGCAGTACAAACCCATGGCTTAAGAAAACTTAAATCCGGTTTTGCTACCTGTCCATAACTCATATAGAGTGGTAGTATCTGATTTGGAAGGCATCCGGTTAAGTATATAGGCAGCAGTTAACAACACATCACTCCTAAAAGTGATAGGTAAGTTAGCATGCGCCATTATGGACCTAACAATTTCCAGTAGAGTTCTGTTTCTTCTCTCTGCAATACCATTTTGTTGAGGAGTATATGGAATAGACAACTATCTTTCTATTCCCTTTTCATCACATAATTTTCTGAACTCATCAGATAAATATTCTCGACCTCAATTGGATCTCAATACTTTTATTTTCTTGTCTAATTGATTTTCTTCCAAGTTCATAAACCTTTTGAAACAACTTAGTAATGCTTCAGATTTATGAAAAATCAAATAGATATTTCCGAATCGAGTATAATCATCTATAAAAGTGATGAAATAAACATCTCCATGCCTTCCTCTCACATTCATTGAACCACAGACGTCAGAATGGATTAAATGCAGAGGAAATTCAGCTCTTTTATCTTTTCCAAATGGTTTCCTTGTCGTTTTCCCTACTAGGCAATGCTCACATATGGACAAATCGACTTTTTCAATGTTGCCCAACAAGCCCTCTTTGGCTAGTCTATTAATACGTTGTTAGCCAATATGACCAAGTCTAGCATGCCACATAATCACATCATTATCATATGAAGTAAAAAACGTGAAACAAGGGAATAACAAATATTGACATCACCACAGTCAACATTTAGTACAATAAAACCATCCAGAAAGTGACCACAATCATAGTAGTTTGTATCCAAATACAAATCTACACCTCTATTATGGAAGTTCACACTAAAACCAAGCTTAACCAACATCAAAACAGACACTTAAATTTCGACGAATCTCCGGAGCATATAGAACATCATGTAGGAACAAAATGCGTCCACCACGCATGTTCAGTTGGCAAGTGTCAATCCCTTTAACTTCATCTCTGGAGTTATTTCCTACATAGATCCACTTAGTTCCAGTTGGTATCGTCGGAATTCCACGAAGGATTCTCTATCCTTCGCTACATGGTATGTCGTTCCTGAATCTACAGTCCACAAAAGATTGGATTCAACTAATAATACAGAACTTGACACATAAGCAAAGTTCTTAAATGTACAAGGGGTGTTTACCTTTTTCGGCTCACAACAGTTGCGAGCATAGTGACCTTTCTTGTCACAATTATAACACCTCACCCTTGATATTTTCTTTACTTGAGGACGTTTTCCTCTCTTGTGTTGGTTAACTCTTGATTTCTTGCAATAAGGACTTGATCATTTGCATTCCCACATATTGAACGAATCAATACGCTTGTGCTTAGAGCTCAAAGCCCTTTCTGAGCTAGAATCAGCATTGCAAATGTCTATTTTCGGTTCAAATGCCGTTAGGCAGTCCTTTGCTAGCTCAAGGTGGCGCATGGCATTCTCAAAATCTTCCATAATATGGTCAAGAGCTTCTAGTGCTTCTTGCTTTTTCAGCACATATTGAATCTTCATATTCAATATTTCACAATTGTTGCCGTTCATATCAGCAATTACGTTCTTAGTTGCTTTGAAACCATCGGTCCGAACACATCGACATATATGCACGAATAATTAATGCCTATCATTTATGCATCCACTTTGCACAGACCCATCATATCAATAAACAATTTCAAGTAAGGTTTCAGAATCAAAAGGTCACTATGTTTCCAATCATCCTCCAAAAATCCTAACTCAAAATTATTATTAATATAATTGTCTTATGCAAAATAAATTCTATGAAGTTACAAAAACTTCTATGAACTACCCACAGCAATCGACAATAATAGAAAGCAAATAATATCTAACATCAAATAGAATAACAATGCTTTCACATAATACAACTATCCATTACACTAAGCAATATATACAGAGGAAAAATATCAACAAAGAATGAGATATTCACATTCAAAAACATCTCAAACTAATCTAAGAAATAAATAAGGAATGTCCTTTCTAATCTATCAGTCAAAATATCTGAGAAATTTGAAGGCACATTTGCCAACCATGGAAAAACTTTTGGAGAGCTCTCATGTCGCCTCCAAGGCGCATTCACTCTGCGCCATGTGGCGCTCAATCTAAGGGTTGAAGTTTTGGTTAACTCAATCCTATAGTACTCTCTAACAAAAGCTACCATTAGCCTCCTATAACCAGGGACCACGTTGATCTCCCATAGCCGATCTAACACTGCTTGCCATTTAGGTGGAAGAGTGTTCATCAAAGCCGGCACCTTCTCAAAATCCGGCATAAGATAACCATTCCAGATGATTTTATGTACCATCTGATTGACCCTGACCACATGTGATACTAAATCACCGTTATGCCACCGATAATTAGCTAACTTTGTCATCAACCTTTTAAGTCTTGCACTTCCCTCGTCCGTTCTCGGGATTGCAGGTATCCGTGCATAATGCATCATAGTTCCTGCAACAAATGCAGAACTAAAAATG
The DNA here is from genome assembly GCA_014182515.1 of Eucalyptus microcorys. NCBI lineage: Eukaryota > Viridiplantae > Streptophyta > Magnoliopsida > Myrtales > Myrtaceae > Eucalyptus > Eucalyptus microcorys. Next base: position 31,262,079 of record CM024569.1, read on the forward strand.
GATTACTTATAATCCATAATATACATAAGGGAAAATATATAATTTTCCATGATTCATGCAACAAATGCAGAATAAAAAATGGATTACTTATAACCCACATAGACATAATTGAAAAAGAAACAAATTCCCTTTTTTTTCTTTTTTTTTTTTTTTTTTTTTTTTTTTTTTTTTTTTTCGGGTCAACAGTCAAAGTCAACGGTCAACGGTCGTCGGTCGGCGGGTCGAGCCGGTCGAGCCGGTCGGACCGGTCGGGCGAACCGACCGGCACGTGCCGCGCGCGTGCGCGGGATGACGCCACGCGACGCGTCGGCCGGCACGTGCGCGGCATGTGCCAATCTTCCATGCGGGTCGGGTCGGGTCGCCGGCCGGCCAACGGTCGTTGGCGATGACGTCATCCCGGCGGTTACCGTGACGTCACGGTGACGTCAGCACGCATCGGTTCGTCGACCGACGCGTGCCAGTTCGCCGGCAGGCGGCGCGCACGTGCCGGTTCGCCGACCGACGCGTGTGGCGCAGAGGCTTCTGGCCGCGCGTGTGGGTGCGTCCGGCGTCTTCCGGCGGCGCACAACATGTCGACGGACTCTTCTCGATGAGCTCTTTCACCCTGTGCCTTCATAAATTTATTTCGACTTACAGAAACTCGAAAAAACGGATGAACAGTGCTCGGGTGTCAGGATTTTCGCCCCGATCCGTGTCGGCCGATTATTTTCGCGAAAAATCAATCAAAAAACATGAAAAGAGTCGAGAAAACATGAACTAGGGCTCTGATACCAATGTTGGGATTATCGGATTCCCAAAAACCGGATTCGACACTAAATCGAACCCCTAAAACGAATGCGGAAGATAAGCCCGGAAATACATGTATCACCGATCCTAAAGCACACCACGGAATCGAGCGTACCTTGTTAGCCACAGATTAAGCACCAATGCTGAAGATCGAGGAAGAAATTCTGATCCCTTTAGATCCGATAATGTCAATTCGCCTTGAAGGGAAGATGGCGTCGCCTTTAGCGCATGTTTTCTTTTTGAAGGGAGAGAGGGAGAGGAATGTACGTACGTTATTCCAAAAGGTTGTTTTCGTCTCTCTCTTTTCATCCCTTATATACGTTCCTCAAAAATAAACGTATCCCTTCATCCATGCCCTAATATTGTGGGCCGGGCTTTCAGGCCCAACGTGAGCGGACGGGCCTTAAGCTCATCACATAAAACCATCACGGAGGATTGTCCTCAGACAACAGTTCCCTAATCGGCCCGAAAAGCTTCGACGACGGTTGGAAGCTTGTGCTGAAAAAGCAGGCCACCGAGATCCTCGGCCCCACCGGGTTTGCTAACACTCTGTGCTCCACGCTTTTGAATTTGTCGTTCGTTATGAGCTGAAAGGAAGAAATAAGAGGGACAGACATTAGCATCCCCGTTACCGAAATGCTCGCCAAGAGAAAGAAATCCCTTGGCAAAGAGTATCTCCCAGGATCCCCGAGACATCGCCCACGCTGTTCACATAAATTTCAAGTGTTTTGATAATTGACCCGGTACTTTATATTCGGCGATATCAGACCGTGTGCTAGCAATGCTTGGTCAAATGCCCTTCGAAATTAACTTCCGGCGCTATTTTCCCTCAAGACAATTGACATGGTGACGTTGTTTTCATTGATCCAAGGGGTTGCTTGCAAGTGGTTAATTACGTCTAATATCGCTAGATATAAAAATAGGGTCGAATCAAATCAGACGGCAAGCGAAACTTGCCTGTAGGAGGTCACCAACATTGACCACCAGAGCTCCAGGGACCGGAGGAACATCGACCCAGCGGTTGTCGTGAAGGACCTGGAGGCCTCCAATATGGTCCTGCAGGAGCACCGTGAGGAAGTCGTTGTCGGAGTGCTTGCTCGTCCCCATCGTCAACTCGGGCCTTGGGCACGCTGGGTAGTAGTGGCATATGACCACGAGGCCCTCCGCACAGTCCATCTCCCGGAGACGGTCCAATCTCAACCCAAGAGACTCGGACAAGAGCTCAAACAGCAACCCGCCTAAGCTCATCACTTGCTTGGAGTAGTCTATCAATGTGTCCCTACAATTTTAGTCATGAAAGTCAATTATATTAGATCCACTTATAAAATTATAGAATAAGTGTATTGGAAGGCATAAAACTTATTAACAAAGTACAAAAATTTTCAAAATATACTATTAAACCATAAAACTTGTCAAATTTATTTAATCAAATTCTTTCATTAATTTTACTTTTTAAAATTTTAAAATTTAATTGTACTCTCATAATAAGTTTAAGAATTTAATACATCCATACTTTCGTAATGAGTTTTGCAACTTAATTATATTTTTTTAAAATTTTAGGATTAAATTATTATTTCATGACAAATGTTAGGATTTTTATATGATTTACTTTTTATATTGAGATTTTTTTAGGTATTTCAGTGAAATAGGATTAGATTTAAAAACGAAAGTCATCAAAGGCGACTTTGTGACTTTATGTCTGTGAAAAACAACATATTTTGTAACGTCGCAGGTGAAAATGGCATCGGCGACTCCGGGACGAACGGCACATACCTGCAAACCTCCGGCAGCTCCTCCGGCGACGGCGGGCTTGGCGCCATGTAGCAGAAGAAGGTGTCCCTCCAGTTCGCCACCGCCGCCGTGTACAGGTCGAAATTGCTGTTGTAAACCACCTTCCTCGTCACGTCCCGCGTGTAGAACGCCTTCTTCGCCTCGTCGTCTTGCTCGTAGAACCGCCTCACCCCCTCCTTCATCTCCTCCATCGCAGCCGCCGGGATCCCGTGGTTCACCACCTGGAAGAACCCCAGCGTCTCCGACGCGCGCCGCATCCCCTCGATCGCCTCCTTCCTCTTGGCCGGGTCGCGGTCGATCCCGCCGAGGTCGATGACCGGGACGGTGAGATTCTCGGTGCCGCCGTTCGATCCGGAGCTGTCTTCGGATGTCTCGTCCGGTCGGATGAAGATTCTGGGGATTTCGGTGATCCCGGCGTCGACGAGGCCTTTGACGCCGGCTTTCGAGTCGTCGAAGGCTTTCAGCTCGCTCGCTCTGTTGTAGCTCTGCTCTCCGGAGTTGGAGGCCAAATCGATGGTAGGCATTGTTCCTCTCTCTCTCTCTCTCTCTCTCTCAATGTTATGGAGACACAGCAATGCATGACATGAGCAGCCCTTTTTTTATAGCTGAGAGATGGAGATAAGATAACAGTGACATCACGTTGGGTTGTTCCATTTGACTTTAGAATAATGAGGTCCATAAAAATGGAAGGAGAAAGTCATAGCCTGTGAGCTACCACATGCTTAGAAAAATGACAATGCTGTTTAATAGTGGCTGATTCTTTGGGGGACCAGGCGGCTAGTACACAAGTTTTGCAATTTATGGAAAGAAAAAATATCTGTTAGGACAGAATTGACCATTGATAGATGACAGGACGATTCATTGTCGTCTAAGTGTACATAGATTTTTGCCTTGCGGTTGATTCTGGTTGTTGTTGAGCAAGTTGAAGGCTGGCAAAAATTCCACTTTTTTATCCTTGCGCCAACATACAAAGTGGAAGTCGAAGCTGAACCAAACAGAAATGTTCCCGAAAGTTCAAATTTTGTTCATGGTAGATTAGTGTTTTAACTGTCATACAAGTATTCGACACAGTTTTATCTAAAGATGGCATCTTTCTTTCCATTTGATTGCAGTATGTGTTAATCTTCCTCTCCCTCTATTTTGTGTTCTTTTTCAGGTTCAGCTTTGGTTTGAAAAGGATCTTTGTTTTTGAGCATAGGTGCTATCAAATGAGGCAATATAGGCATTAGTGACCGAGCAGTGAAGAAAGGCAATCTTGTTCTTTGGTAGTTTTACATAGATGAACACACAGACAGACTTTAATTTTCAGATGCAAACACGTAAAAAAGTTGCCTTCCACTAACAGAGCGAATGAAGAGAAATCCCACCTAATACCATGAATATCCCTCGCCTGTTATCTCCTGATCTTCCTATTTACAAGGTCTACAGCTTGAAATCTGGAAGGGCAGAAGTTCCATATACGCCCTTGGAAATGTAATGGGCAGTGTAGTTTGGAAGTGTAGTCTCCTTGTATATTGGTGGGTTGTCTGCTGATGTTAATTCCTTGATGGGTCCATACAGCCTTGGAGATGGCTGAGGAGTGTGGCCGAAAAAGCACGCCATTTCTTGTTTGCCACGACTCGGTGCTCAACACTCAAACCGGTAATTTGTTATGAGCTGCAAATGCAACGATTAGTGAACCATTCTCAGTCCGCCAGTTTTCAGGTCAGAAATGAATAGATATAGTTTCTAGATGCTGCTATGATTGCAATCTTCACGTTGATGAATACAGAAAACTGCAGAATTTCTAGGTCCCACATTTACCACTCCTGCAAAAAGTGCTCCACATACATCTCTCATTTAGACAATTTTGAGCCTGCTCATGTGAGGGCTAGCATGATACAACCAAGTTAATATCATGTTTGGATTAGTCAAATAGTTCTGTTAGCATACTCGATGAACAAGGCATTTGGGAGTTGTAAATGCAGATTCGTCCTACCAAAGAGAGGTGCAGATTATGAAGAAATTTTGTTATTGCTACAGAGAAGATGCCTTGGTAAATTCTTAAGAGCTCTTTAACTAGCTTAGCACATGAAAAAGTACAGTAATAAAGGGCGAGAAGAGGATCCCAGTGTGTCGACCAATCAAAACACGGTTTTAGAGAAGCTCAGAGATGAACAATGATATGTGGCCAAAGCTACTTACCTGCAAAAGATCTCCGATGTTGATCACTTGTGCTCCAGGAATTGGAGGAACGTTGATCCATTGGTTCTCATGAAGCTATTGAAGTCCTCCAATTTGATCTTGGAGTAGAATTGTGAGGAAGTCGTTGTCTGAATGCTTTGTCACACCCAGTGTCAACTCGGATTGGGGGCATGATGGATGGTAGCGGCACATGATCGAGTGTCCTTTTCCACATTCCATTTCCTCCAAGTGATTTGGTTGGAGTCCTAGCACTTCTGCTAAGAGCTTAAACGGACAAGAGCTCAGTCTCATCGCTTGCTTTGAGTACTCCATTCGCATTTCTCTGCTAGAGAATTTTTGCAGCATTAGAAAACTGATGCCGTAAAAGTATGGTCGGACAGATTCCCAGAGAACATCAGAAAGTGTACTGGTATTTTGTATCAATTCGGGAGCAAAAGCTTGGTATTGCTATCGCTAGAATGCAAATAAAGTCAACCGCCAAGGACATCCTATTTTCTGCCCAAAAAGAATGAAACAACCACCTCCGAGGTTCCCGTCAGTGAAAATGATCAATCATTGAGGATCGTCTTACTCATCCGTCTCATTGATTGAGACTCGATGGAAGCTCATATGCCATGACATGTGCAGCGGAACTCAGGTGGGAAATGCCGTACACATTCAGCGATAGCAATTGCTTTAGCCAACTGAACAGAGGACTGGACACTTTCATTTCCTCAGTGTTCAACCCTATTCCCACCGTTTTAATGGAAATGTACACGAATCACTTACGTATCATTTACTTGCTAGTTTAGCCCTTGATTAAAGCAATTTCCTTGCAACGTATTATCCAGCGAAAAGCAGTTGCCTTGCACCAGTATGAACTATTGCAATTCTTTCGCAAACTATCTTTGTTAATTCACTTTGCGAATGTGTTCATGAATTTTCCCTTTTCTGAACGTGAAAAACGCAAGAGAAGCCATTGGCTTTAGGGGTGTGCAACCGGACCGGGTATACCCGGTTCCCGGACCGGCCCACACGGAAAATAGGGTCGGGAACTGGTTCCCATTGAAATCGGTTCCCAAAATTCGGAAACCGGTTTAAACCGGTCCGGAAACAAATTCCGAGTGATTACCATCCAGAAACCGGTTTCCGAACCGATTTTGGAACCGGTTTCCGAACCGATTTTGTAAGCAGAGGTCCAAAACCATTTTTTTCCCCGATTTCTATTCTTACTCCCGCAATCACACGACGTTTTTCTTCTTGGCTCTTTTAAACACGCACGGCACTCCTCCTTAGTCATTCCTCTTCCCCACTTGCTTCCCTCTCTCACCGGCTCCCTCTCGCACCGTCCGATGGACGGACGGTGTTCGTCGCTGTATCACATGGATTGGCTCGCCTAATTTCTCTTTTATAGGAGGAGTTATGCTTGCATAAATGAGTAGTTTCATGTAGTAGTTGTGGGAATAAGACTAATATTAGACCTATGTTTGTTGCTAATTCTTTACCTTATGATTTTATTTATTATAATTAGCCTTGTAGGTCCTTAATTTTTCGTTTAGTCAAAAATTTTATGTATTTATTTATTACAAGTGCTTAATGTTTCAATATAAATTAGGAGGATTACGTTATTTTCTCTCGTATTAATATAAAATTCGAAGTCGTATAGGATATCGAGAAATTGCAAAACAAGTTTCGGTGGAAACAGGGTTGACTCTGGAATCGGATTGGAAAAACAGGGTGGGTCGAATACAGGGTCCAATACAAACAGGGTCGGGTATAGCACATAGGGTCCAGAAAAGTGGAACCAGGTTATAATAGGGTTGGGTATAGGATTCAAGTCTAGACCCTACCCACCCTGAACCTAATCACCCCTAATTGGCTCACCTGCAGCTTCGGGCAGCCTCTCGAGCTGGGGGCTGTGGTCCCATGGAGCAAAGTATACTGTTCTTCCAATCAGCAGCTACCGCATTATAATGGGCCATGTTGTTGTTGTATATGATCCATTTCGTGAAATATCTGGTGTAGAATCCTTTCTTGGCCTCCGTCTCCTGCTTGAAGGACCTGCGCGACCCTATCAGTGTATCACCTCCTCCAAGAGGGTCTCAGGGACCCCATGGTTGATCACCTGGAAGAAACCCCATTTTTCCAGTGCTTGCCCGATATTACGCACTGTCTCCTCGTGACAGGTAGGGCCCGCATTTGCACATCCTAGGTCGATCACCGGCATGTCCACGTAATCCTCGCCGCAGGCCATGCTTTCGGGCAGTCGGATGAATATGCAGGGTTCTTGGGTGATACTGGCATCCACGAGGCCTTTGACTCCAGCCGTAGTCTCATCAAATGCTCTCAATTCGCTCGCTCGGTTGTGTTCGGGGTCTGCGGCGATGACCGTTGTGTGTTTTGTCACGAGGCCTTACCGTATTTGAGCAAGTTGGGTCTTGATGAAGATCACTTTACGTGGTTATATGGCAGTGATATTGGATATCCACTATTGTTGATTTAGAGAAAAAGCTAAAGACAAGGAACATGAAGGTTGTCAAGAACTGAGTTTTCTTCTAAATGAAAGTTGGCCCAAGAAGATGTCAAACCCTCGGAGTTGGCAACTCAAGAATTCCTTGTTTCTCGGCTAAGATAGTATTTGTCGCCAAGTCCATGAAAGCACATGTTAACGGTATCTTCAAGAAGAAAAGGGATGGAAAACGTTTTCCAATTGGGATTATTACATGGTTGGATACGATAGACTTTGATAGTTGCTTGTCCAAATCTTGTGCATTCTCATCTTTTTTATAATTAAAAAAAAAAAAAAACATGAATAATTGACCTGGGGGCTATGTAAAGAGCTCAAAAATGTTTACTTAACTATCGAGACATTATATTTAACAAAATGAAGAATGAGAAGAAATAAGAAGAGATAAATTAATTATTTAAATATATTAATAAAAATCATAAGTAATTAATTAATTTCCTAACAAGAGGAAATCCAATATTATTTCATTCATTCCTTCCTGAAGAGTTCTTTTTCACATTTATGCACAAACATGATTGATGCAAGCAATGGGGAAGAGTTTATAAATGTTTTCTAAACTATTGAAACATTATAATTAATAAAATGAGGTATGGTGAAAAATAGAAAGAGATTATTTGATTATTAAACATAAGAATTAAAAGCCATAAGTAATTAATAATTTCCTAGCAATCAAATTAATTTTAATTCATTCCTTTCTTAAGAGTTCTTTTTTGAAATATATGGAGGAACATGATTGATGCATGCAATATCACTCATGAATTAATAACTAATTATATGGTGACTATGTAAAACTCTAAACAAAGCAAAAAAAAATGGGAATCTTAAGTTGCCAAAGATCAAGTAACAAGTATCCCATTTTCCCCATATAAGTTACCCTTGAGAAAAGAATTATAAGCACGATAATGTTATTAGTATTTAAATTATGATACTCTTGTCAGCAGCCGTATATTAGGTATTACGACCTAAAAAAAATACAAAATCTAATTCATGTTAGACCGCAAAAAATAAAAAGAAAAATTAAAATAATCGCACTATTTCAATACTATATATGTAGTTTACAAAAACATCTCCAATTATAAGAGTATGTACCCTAATATACTGGAAGCTACTTAGGGTACATTTGGTAACCATTGTGTTCTCGAGAACAATTTCCGCTTAGAAATGATCATTTTTTATCATGTTTCCCAGAATAATTTTTGAGCATTTTAAGGCATTTAGTAACTACCTAAAATTTTTATTCCCAGAATAGAAACACGTTTGATAAAAACCTTAAAGTTTCTAATCCAAACATTTTCTTTTAATCTTTTAATAATTTTAATAATTTTTTCTTTTTTTCTTTTTTCTTGTCCTTTTCCCTTTTCATCTTCTTCTTCCATGGTTGGCAACCAGGCCAAACAAGGGCCGGCGACCTCACTAGACCCTAGCCAGCCCCCGGCTGACCTAAGCCATGATGGCTCGAGCCTCGCCATGAGCTGGGCAAGGCTTGGCCTCACCTTAGCTAGGCAAGGTCGACCTCGGCCAGCCATCGGCGAGGCTTGGGTCAATGACCCTCACCGTGGGTCAAAGTCACTAAGGGTCAGCGATGCTTTATGAGGTTGCTAGCCAAAAGGAAGAACAAGAAGAAAATGAAAGAGAAGAAAGGATAAGAGAAAGGAAGAAAAATTAGCTTAGATTCTAGAATTGCTCCCAAAAATAAAGAAACAACATTTTTCTACTTTTTGATTATGTTCCAAATTCCGGGAGCAAAAAATTTACCAAACAAATTTCTGTTCTAAATTTATTTTTGAAAACAAAAAAATAGAATCAGTTACTATTTGGCTAGTTGCTAAACATACCTAAAGATTTGTTACTTAAAAATGTGCATTGGAATATTTTTCACCTTTGTCAATATCATCAATATAGAAGCTTCATTAAACTCATATAATTTTTCCAAATTACCAACTAAATGACAACAAATCTACTTCAACTAGTTATACAATATTCAGATCCCAAAAAACAAAAAAACTAGTCCCATATAATATACCCAACGCCCCAAAATTGGATCAAGACTTTGGCTCCTCTCAGCCTTTGGGTTGGGCTAGACCGACCAAAATAATCTTTTTTTTCCACCACCCTTCGTCTCACTGCCATTTTCATGCCACCGTCCATAACCCTACTCTTAAACCCAACTCGGGCTCTCTCAAGGACTTGGCGAGCCAATTTATAGAGTTGTCCAATCTTTGAAAGCAATAATTTGAGAAGAAAAATTGCTAAGAATTGGAGTCTAAATTGGGTTGAGTTTGGGTTGGGTTGGGTCAAGTAAGTGTAGTTAAAATGGCATTGTAATAAATTGGGACATGGATTAAGTGGGTAAATTTAGGTCATACCATTTTCGACCCGACCTACTTGTTTGACGGCCTATGTTTTAGCCTCGTTCATTAGCAATTAAAGGGAAAATGTCATCGTTGGGGGCATCAACTTCTGTCTCAGTTGTTAGTTTTCTAAACGAGAGCGAGAGAAGCTCAGGCAACAAGAATAGGAGTGTGGCTTATTCCCATGCTTCTTTATTTTCTCCTGTGGTTCATTGGCTTGTTTTACTTCGTTTATTGTTAGGGACAGGTTTCTTTTTTATATTTTACAATTGAGAGGGGTAGTATACCATTACTTGTAGCTAAAGATTACTCCAAGAAAGGACCTTTAAGGTCTTCAGTTAATGTAATATTATTTAGGTTGACAAGAGGAAACCTAAATTAGCTGGGATTAATGTTTTTTTAGTGAACTTTTTGCATCTTGTTGAGCAATTGGTGGCCTTTTCTTAAGCTCTAAAGCAAGGAAAAGCATCAAAAAAGTCCTAAATCTATTGCATTAGTACCAATTCAGTCATAAATATTCAATTAGACCAATTTAGTCTTGAATTTTTTCACATTTGTATCAATTCAACCCATTTTGCCAATTTAGACTAAAGTTGCTAATGTGGACGTCGAACTCCTACTTGGCACGGCCGACGTTAGGTTTAGGACTAAATTGATCCAATTTAAAGGTTAATGACTGAATTGGTATGAATACAATAAGTTTATAACATTTTTGGTACTTTTCCCCTCTAAAGCATGGATCCATAGTAAATATATCGGTCCTTTTTGCTTCAAGAGTTTATTATACGAGGTGCAGTTATGTGTGATTTGTAAAGAAATTTCCTTTTATGTTGGGATGCTTGATAGGGTCATTAACTTGTCATTTTACTTGTGACGGGCTTGAGGTTTAGAAGATCCTATAGTCAGTTAAAGAACTGCCAAAGAATGAGATGAGAGGCCGAAATAGAACTCTGGATTTAAGGTCGATCTGCATTTATCAAAATCATGCTGTCAACTTCTTCCCTCCTTGTTTTGGAAGTACTCATATTCTTCAGTTGGCACTGCGTCAAAGTCATATTGCAAGGTGACATTTTCTATTGGAAAGCACAAGATAGACTACTTGTAAAAAAGTTACAGAACATAGCTGCTGCTGCGAAAAATGATTCTCAATAAATGATAGGGGTGTCAATGGTTCGGGTCTTCATGATACCTCACTTGACCCGACTCAACCCGATCAATGCCAATTAGCTAGGCTCAGATCCCCGTTGTGCATGCACACAGAGAGGGGAGATTGGGCTATCAGGTGTTAAAAAACCTGCGCCGGCCCAACTCAACTCGGACTGACCCAACCCTACCCCAACCCTACCCCAACCTTAACAATACCAACATCTAAAAATCCCTACCCGAAGAAGACTGAGGTCGAGTTGGGCCGGCGCAGATCTTTTTGACACCCCTAATTAATGACCTCTCTCAAAATGTCAATGAGTTCTGAAGTAAACGTTATGATTTGCTTCTCCTTCTACAAGCATCTAACATTTCTCTCTTTAAATCAGCAATAATACTGCTGGAGTAATGGAATCTTTCAATCTCTTCTTCTCCTTGCATTTGCTAACATGCATCCTTATCCATGCCTGGAGTTCATTTGAAACTTAAGAAATGTCACACGATGTTCATAATTAATAACTTCTTAGGACTATTCAAGATTATTGCATCGTTGGTGTAATTTTTGGGATCTTACATTCCACCATCTGATGTTACAATCCTTCATTGATGATAAGTAGGATCCCGCTCCTGACAACCTTTTTATTAACGGTATAAAACTCAACCAAGAAAGCACCGACAATTAATGATTGTTCCTTACATCCTTGTTCATACCAAGGGCAGATTTACAAAAGCACCTAAAACCAGAATCAAAGCCGTTCAGCTTGTTACTGATTGTCGAAATGCTATTCCAAACAGCCTTCTTGTTATAGGGAAAGAAAGCCAATCGTTAAGGAACTTCCTTTACTAGATTGCCTCCATGGAAAATTGGCCTCCTCACTCATATTTGTCTCAGAAATGACAGAATGGCATATCGTTGGATTGAAAACACCTATCAATAGACAAAGACCAAATAATCCTTATCTTCAATGTGATTCACACCCTCAATAATGTAAAGAAAAATGATGAAATACCACACCGTTCCAATTCCAAATCTTAAGCACTCCAAATCAGATTTAAATTTCATTGGGTGTGTCATAACCAGTCATGAAAAAATCTTGGAATTGTATCGGCTTGCTATAAGCCTTAAAAGAAATAGGGATTGACTGTTTTATGAGTGATTTTACACTTAATCCACCATGCGAGAAGAACACAGAGCAATTTGTACTCAAGAGACTATGATGGATTAGCTATCCCCCCTTTTTTTTTTATAACTTCTATTCTGCGAGTGCTCCTGCTCACTTCCATCATCTACGTTATCCAAGAATTTGTGTTGTCTTAAGTAGTTAAGGTTGTAGAATGTGCTTTAGATTTAGTTGTTAAATAGTTCTGGGCTTATCCCATTTATTGAGCTGAAATTCTGTAGGCTTAGTCATGTTGTTGATGGAAGAGGTATTTATCTAGATTCTTCGATGGACTCTTCATCCTTGGTGATATGCTTTTGGAAAAGTACTTCTATAACATGAAATTGTGATTGCAACATCAATGGATGAAGGGATGAGTTTCACCTGTACCTTGAGTGGGTGGTATCCTTTTACCTCTGTGCTCTAAATCCGTCTTTTGTTAGGTACAGCGAAAAGGTTTTTCCATGGCAACATTTCTCAAACAGCTTCCCTTGTTTTCTTGTAACTTGAGCTCGTTGCCTTGAATGCATGTGTCAAGAATCCACAATCGAATAAAAAAAATTGTGAACAAGTAAAAAAGCTTATGATTTTAAGCTAAGTTCATTCCGTGATATGATACTGTCTTCAATGGATGATTACTTAAAAAATAAAAAAAAAAAGCCACATCCACTCAATTAATGAAGCAAAAAAGTTGATATATCAAAAAATATATAGTCACCATCTTTTTTGACATAAGGCGTCCACCTTTCCCTAAAGCCGAATAATCATGTTACATGAATCAAATGCTCTTCGGCCAACTCTTGATGAACGGTCCCAAATACTATAATATCAAAATGAGTCATTAAGTTACGAGGCTAACTCTTCTTAAGTTCCTTTTCTTCAGTCGTATGATGCTATTATTATTGGCATCAGACTTGCCCAGAAATATTGTTTAGGGCCCTCCTTTCCTTTGGGTTCTATGCACTTTATAAGAGGAATCCAATGTACCCTGAAAAGCTCCAATTCATGGTAAACATGCAATCATCTCAAGGATGGAACGTGCATGCTGTTTATGGTGCAAACAATAAACAATCACGACTAATGGTAACCGGATTAGGATATAACAGGTAAAGATTCATTCGGTTTCCATTTTTTTTTAGCAAGCATTCGACTTCAAGTTCGGTTCATGTTTAAGATAAACCTTTTAGAAATATGCTACACGAAATCTTAGATCATTAAATACCAAACAAAACCCTTTGAACGAGATAGGAGGCAAGTCAAAACTGAGATGATTGACCCAACCATGAGTTGGTCGCCATTCATCTCATGCTTTGAAGACTTCGTCATAAAGGTTAATTAGATGTGCAGGATTCTTAAGCTATAACTTACCAACAGTGAATGTGAGATAGAGAATTCCATTAGGACTGAAATTTGTGCAATTTGTGCACTTCTGGATTGAGCAAAGTGAGTTGTAGTCTTTTGTTTAACATTGCATATGAAGTCTGTGTGTCTTCAATGGGTTTTGCAATTAAGAACACACCCTACTTTTGTGTCATGATGCGGAGTAGTAAGATAAGCATTGTATAACATTCTCACTTTTTTTGTGTAAGAAGATGAATTTTGTCTAAGATTCTGTATATTTGGTGAGTGGAATATGACTCATTTCCTGTGCTTGATGGAGAATCGAGAGCTGTTTGTGTCAGGATCTCTATTGGTTTCTTGATCAAATTATGTAAAGCATAGTCACTACCATCTCTTTTTCTTGGTGAATGATTATGTCGGTAAAGGCAGACATAGCATTTTCAAAAAGTACGTGCCTTTTTTTAAAAATGGCATCTCAAAGACATGGAAAAGCTTCTTCAAATAGAGACATGCCATGTTTCCATGTTAATGCAAACTTGTCGTAAAATGGTGATTTTATCCTCAAGTCAGTTCTTGCCATGGTTTCTTATATAATGTATCTGAGCACTAGCAAACTTAAATTTTTTCACCAATGTTGATGTCCACCATTCAAACTTGCAACTTCTCATTGATGAGCTTACTTGTTTCATGAAGTTGTGGCCTTTCTAGATTATTTGGTCAAACTCTGATCTAACACTTTGAAAGAACATTGCTAGGAGTGTTCTGACTGTTTGAGTATTCCTTTTCACTGCGGCATGCTTTATTCTTAACAGATATTAGGTATTCTTGATATTGGTTCAGATGCTTGGACACATCGTATGAACTGATTTCAAAGTGGAATCCATGTTGGTAGTGGCAGACAGTACAAGGACTCTTACTAGGTGCAAGCACAATATATAAATTCTTGAAAGGTAAAACAGCAGAGGCTCATGGCTACTCCCATTAAACGTCGACTGACATCATCATGACTTATGGGATGTTCTAAGTTTATACGAGCATTTCAGTACAAAATGTTGGAAACTGCATTTGAAGACATCGATTCTTAATCTTTATGGGTCTAAATACACTTATTTGTCTACCAGGCAGCATTAAACGTCGAAGTTTTAGATCATTTTCACTTGCACAGAAATTTCAGCAGGTGGCTTCCCCTTCTACGAGATCCACGAGCCAGGTCATAAGCCTGCTGTTTTTGGGTCTATCCTCTTTTTTCTCTTTAGCCCCTTTTTTGTGGACCCCACCCGCCTTTGACACCACCAAACATTTGCACACGCTTGTCCCATCCCCTTCACCTTTTAGTCAATTCCATTTCCACTTGCTAGAATTCGATAACAAGAGAAAATAAACAAATAAGTGTGTTCTCCAACCTTGTTTTCTGGTATGACGGTCACACGGTGCTACATTAACGTTACGTGTCTGCAAAAAAAAAAAAAAAAAAAAAAAAAAAGGAAACATTAGTCAAATTAGGGAAGGAAATCATAATCAACACTACAAGAAATTAAAAAACAAGAGTGATGATCCTCAGCGATTCCATATTATGGGAGGGAATCCAATCATGGCAAGTGGGAATGGAATTGACCCAATGAAGAAGACAAAGGAGGTGCAAATGTTAGGTGATATGAAAGAAAGATGCGTGGGGTCCTTGCAAATGTTGGGTGGCGTGAAAGACCTCCACGGCACAGCAGTCTCAAAGTCGTAAGGAGTTCACTTCAATTAACCTCCAGCAATAAGCCTATTCATGCACAATGATGCTTTTGAAGAAAAGAAATGGGAACACTCTCTCTTGCTTGGGCTAAGAGCACGTTAGATAGCATTTTTGTTCCAGAAAATAATTTCTTTTTATAAATAATTTTTTTCTATTTATATTCTATGAAATAATTTTTAAGTAGAGAAACGTGTTTGGTAACTATACAAAATTTTTATTCTCAAATAGAAAAGGAATATAAATGCGTTTGATTTACTCAAAATTTCTTTTAATTTTTAATAATTATTTTAGATTTTTATTTTTTTTCTGCTGCCAACTGTTGCTGCTAGCTACCCACAGCAACAGGCAGGGACGGCAAGGGGCGGCTAACAGCATGGGAAGAAGAACAAAAGAAAAAAAAAAAACTTATTTTTAAAAATTATTTCCTAGAATAAGAAGCTATTTTTTCTACTTCTTGTTTCTATTGCAAATTTATTCTTCGGAGGTCTATTCTTGAAAATAGAAAAATTAGTTGATGTTATTAAATGAATTTATATTCTTTTTTTGTTCCGGAGAATAAAAGAATAATAAAAAAAAAAAAGTAGGCAAGTTGCCATGCACACCCTAAGTGGCCATGTTACGTCGAACTTCTCTTTGCATTCCATGGAAATTAAAGTAGCAACATTTCGTTCCTTGTGCATAAATTGATAAAAACAAATATATTCATGTTTTTGACGTGTTAAGCTACTACTATTTCTTCTTCTTTTTTGTTTCTTTTTTTCTTTGAAAAGAGTGAATACTTAACATGGCGTAAGTAATTGATTTTTTCTTTTCTTTTTCTAAATGAAGGGGAAGCAACCCCGTTTTCATTTACCTATTTGGAATATAAGGATCAAGCCGACATGTAGCCTATGATCACATCTCTAGTACTTTGACTTGTTTACATCTGGAATATTTCGGTGTCAATGACAGCTTACACGGCTAACCTAATCATGTTGCATTATTATGAAGTTTAAAATTTACAATAAAATTTGTTACCGTCTCCTAAAAATCACATTTTCTTGGCAAAGGATTATAGTGGGAAAAACAAACATAATGTTTTCAAAAAGTATGTGCCTTTCTAAAAAATGGCATCTCAAAGACACTAAAAAGCTTCCATGAAAAGAGTGAGTACTCAACATGACATGTTTCCATGTTAATGCAAACTCGTTACATAATGGTGATTTTATCCTCAAGTCAGACTTTGACGTGATCTGTTAAATAGTGTACTTGAACATTAGCTAACTTAAATTTTTTTTTCTTGCAACTTCTTGTTGACGAGCTTACTTGTTTCATGAAGTTGCAGCCTTTCTTGAGTGGTCATCTCGCTATTAATTTGGAATGCAATCCAAGAAAATTGTTTGGTCAGAATTTGATATAACATTAGCTTTTGAAAGAACTTTGCTAGGAGTATTTTGATTCGTTGAGTATTCCTTTTTATTGTGGCATGCTTTGTTCTTGAGAGATATTTGGAATTGATATTGGCAAAGATGCTTGGATACATCATATGAAATGGTTTCATAATGGAATCCATGTTGGGAGAGCTAAAAAGTACAAGGACGCTTTTTATGTCCAAGCACAAGCAACATCTTACATAAATTCTTGAAAGGTAAAACAAATAAGGTTCATGGCTACTCCCATTAAACTGGTTGGGTATCTCATCAGAGTTTGAACATCTGTATTCCCTTCCGAATTTGCCTTCAAGTTTCCTTGGTGCCCTTGGCAAGAGTATATCTTCGTCTGCGTTTGTCACTTCATTTTCTTGGAGTCGGAAGCATTATATTAGAGCATGACAGTGGTATGTGGATCTCAGTGGTTGGCCTTTAGCTTTTCCTGTTGGAGTTACAAATTAAGATATACAAAAATCGATCAGCTTATCGTTAAGTAATTTCTTCGCCTTCTGTTGATTTTTTAGCTAAATCTCTAGGTGCAGTGAAATTGAACTTCAGCTTTTCTTGAGTTGCAGATGGTAGGAACGATTCTTAATTTTGGGTCTATCCCCTTTTTTCTCTATAGTCCCTTTTTTATGGACCCGCTAAAGGTGAGAATGGTTCTTGGGTAGAACTTGGAACCTGAGGTGAAAACTCGTAGTTCCTAATTTTTAAGATATACAAGATAAGTTCTAGGGCGACGGGTAAGTTCTAAATTCTTAGTTGAAGGAACTTAGAATCTGGAAACTGAAACCTGTAATATGGAACCTAGAACTTGAAACAAATTTTAATGTTTTTTGGGTTCATGTGTTCACGCGATCTTGTGATATTTTATGCCGTTCAATGATGAGTGTATAATCTAAAAGCACTAGTATGAGTTTCTATTCTATGACTGAGACTTTTACTTTATTAATAATCATATTTTACATATGTCTTTATGGTCAATGAATTATAATAACAAGTGATGGTTATTAAAGATTTTAAATTATTGTAGTTATTCAATTAATAATATAAATGGAACCTGGATAGAACTTAAAATCGAATCCAAAACCTATAACATCGTAAGTTCTAGATTTTAGGATATGTAAGGTATGTTCTAGATTTTAAAAAAATGAGAAATATGTTTCAATGTGTAATTTCAAGTTTTACCTGCACAAAACCTAGAATTATCCACCTTTATCTCAAGCGTCCTTTTTTTCAAACCCCCAGAAACATTTGGATTGGGGTCGACCGCAATTTTTGGGTCGATCCACTTTTTTCTCTTTTAGTCTCTTTTTTCAAGCCCCATAAATCTTTCTGTCACACCACCAAACATCTGAATTGGGTCGATGCGACAGTATTTTGTGGGTATATGCCCTTTTTCTCTTTGAGTCCCTTTTTTCTGGATCCCACGTTTCTTTTCTTTCATGTCACCTATCATTGGCACCTGCTTTATATTCTTATTGGTCAGTTCCATACCCACAACGGATGAAGATACTATTTCGTGTGGTGCTGCATCAACATTGCATGTATGCAAGAAAAGGGGGTAGGAAACGTTAGTCAGATTAAGGGAGGAAATCATAATGAACATTACAAGAAAAAATCAGGGTAAGCGGCTCCACATGCACGAAAGTCGAACCTTAAGCCTCATTCGTTGTTATGTTTATACGATGGAATCAAATTATAGCAAATGGGAATGGAATTGACCTGATGAAGAAGATAAAAGCAGGTGCAAATGTTTGGTAATATGAAAGAAAGATGCGTGGGGTCCTTGTAAATGTTGGGTGGCATGAGAGACCTCCATGGCACGGCAGTCTCAAAGTTATCGGGAGTTCACTTCAATCAACCTCCACAACAGTAGCATTATTCATGCATAATGATGGTTTTGAAGGAAAGAAATGGGAATACTCACTCTTGCTTTGGGCAAAGGGGCCATGTTACGTTGAACTTCTCGCTACATTACACGGAAATTAAAGCGGCAACATTTCGTCCGTTGTGCATATATTGATGAAAATAATATTTATGTCCTTCACTTGTTCAGCTACTGCTCTTTCTTCTTCTTCTTTTTTTCTTTTGAAAGAGTGAGTACCTAACATGGCACAAGTAATTAATTTTTTTTTCTCTAGATGAAGGGGGAGCAACCCTTGTATGCGTCGTCCTTTTTGGAATACAAGGATCGAGCCGCAAATCTCTAGTACTTGACTCATGTACATTTAGAATATTTCCATATCGATTACATAACTTGCACAATTAACCTAATCATATTGCGTGATTTTGTAGTTTGAAATTCACAATTAGCAGGATAGTGACGATAGGTGTCCTTGTGTCATGTACGTATTTGAGTTCTCAAACTTTTATTTCATTCATTTAAGTACTTACAAAACCACCTAAAACCAGAATCAAAACCGTTCAGCATGTTACTGATTGTCAAAATGCTATTGAAAACAACCTTCTTGTTCTAAGGAAAGAAAGCCACTCTTGAGAAACTTCCTTGACTAGATAGCCTTTATGGAAAATTAGCCTCCTCGGTCCATTTATCTCAGAAAAGACAGATTGGTATATGGTTGGATTAAAAATACCTATCAATAGACAAAGACCAAATGATCCTTATCTTCAATTTGATTGACAACCTCTATATTGTAAAGAAAAAGGAGGAAATACCACACCGTTCCAATTCCCAATCTCAAGCACTCCAAACCATATTTAAATGTCATCAAGTTCTGTCGTATCCAGTGTATGAAAATATCTTGGAATTGTACCGGCTTGCTACAAGCCTTTAAAGAATTAGGGAATGACTGTTTATGAGTGATTTTACCCTTAATACATCATGCCAGAAGAAGATAGAGTAATTTGTACTCAAGAGACTATGATGGATTAGCTATCCTTTTGTTTTATTAATCAACTTCTATTCTCCGAGTGCTCCTGCTCACTTCCATCATCCACCTTATGCAGGAATTTGTGTTGTCTTAAGTAGTTAAGGTTGTAGGATGTGGTTTAGCTTTAGTAGTTAAATAGTTCTGGGCTTATCCCATTTATTGAGCTGAAATTCTGTAGGCTTAGTCTTGTTGCTGGTGGAAGAGTTATTTATCTAGATTCTCCGGTGGATCCTTCATCCTTATTGATATGCTTTTCAAAAAATACTTTTATAACATGAAATAGTGATTGCAACATCAATGGATGCAGGATTAATTTCATCTTTATCTTGAGTGGGCGGTACCCTTGCACCTCTGCTCCAAATACGCCTTTTGTTAGGTACAGCAACAAGGTTTTTCTATGGCAACATTTCTGCAAACAGCTTCCCTTGTTTTCTTGTAAGTTGAGCTTGTTGCATTGAATGCATGTATCCAGAATCCACAATTGAATGGAAAAAAAAAACATGTGAACAAGCAAAAAAGCTTATGATTTTAAGCTAAGTCCTTTCCGTGATATGATACTGTCTTTAATGGATGCTTACTTTCAAAAAGCCACGTCCACTCAATTAATGGACCAAAAAGTTGATATATCAAAGGATATATAGTCACCATCTTTTTTTACTTAAGGCGTCCACATTTCCCTAAAACCGAATAATCATGTTACATGAATCGGAAGTTCTATCAATCCTTAATGAACAGTTCCATATACTATAAGATCAAAATGCGTCATTAAGTTACGAGGCTAACTCTCTTTAGTACTTTTTTTTCAATCATAGAGATATTATTATTGGCATCAGACTTGACCAGAAATGTTATTTGGGGGCCTCCTTTCCTTTTGGTTCTATGCACTTTATATGAGGAATCCAGTGTGCCGCAAATGCTCCAATTCATGATAAACATGCAGTCATATCAAGGACGGAACGTGCATTCTGCTTGTGGTGAAAACGATAGACAATTGAGACTAAGAGTAACCGGATTAGGATTTAATGGGTCAAGATTCATTTGATTTCAAGTTTGGTTAATGTTTAAATAAAACTTTTAGAAACATGCTATGCGAAATTTAAGATCATTAAATACCAAACAAAACCCTTTGAACGAGGTAAGGTGCAAGTCTAAGCTGGAATGATTGACCCAAACATGAGTTGGTCACCATTCATCTCATGCTTTGAAGAGTTCATCACGAAGGTTAGATAGATGTGCAGAATTCTTAAGCTATGACTTACGAACAGTGCGTATGAGATAGGGTATTCAATTAGGACTGAAATTTATGTAGTTTTGGATTGAGCAAAATGAATTGTAATCTTTTTTTTGACACTGCATGTGAACTCATGCGTCTTCAATGGGTTTTACAATCAAGAACACACCCTACCTTTGTGTCATGGAAAGGTCGAGTAGCGAGATAAGCATTGTATAAAATTTTCTCACGTTTATTGCGTAAGAAGATGAATTTTGTCTAAGATTATTTATATTCGGTGAGTAGAATATGACTCGTTTCCTGTGCTTGATGGAGAATTGAGAGTTGTTTGTATTAGAAACTCTTGGTTTCTTGATCAAATTATGTAAAACATAGTCACCACTATCTCTTTTTTCTTGGTGAATGATTATGCCGGTAAAGGCAGACATTGCATTTTCAAAAAGTATGTGCCTTTTTTAAAAATGGCACCTCGAAGGCATAGAAAAACTTCTTCAAATAGAGACATGTCATGTTTCCATATTAATACAAACTTGTCATATAGTGGTGATTCTATCCTCAAGTCAATCCTCGTCATAGTTTCTTAAATTGTGTGTTGAGCACCAGCTAACTTAAATTCTTTCACCAATATTGATGTTCATCATCCAAACTTGCAACTTCTTATCAACAAGCTTACTTGTTTCATGAAGTTGTGGCCTTCCTCTTGTTTGGCAAAATCTGATATAACACTAGCTTTTGAAAGCATATTGCTAAGAGCGTTTTGACTAGTTAAGTATTCATTTTTTACTGTGGCATGCTTTGTTCTTAACAGATATTAGGAATTCTTGATATTGACTGAAATGCTTGGATACATCATATGGACTGGTTTCAAAATGAAATCCATGTTGGTAGCAGCAGAAAGTACAAGGACTCTTACTATGTCCAAGCACAAGCAAAATGTTACGTAAATTCTTGAAAGGTAAAATAAGTGGGGCTAATGGCTGCTCCCATTGAACTGGTCAGCTGACATGCTTTCATTATGAGCGCGGGATATTCTAAGTTTATGCGAGCATTTCGATACTGGATGTTAGGAGATATCGATTGCTCATCTTGATGGGTCTAAATGACCTAATGTGTCCACCGGGCAGCATCACATGTCGAAGTTTTAGATCACTTTCACTTGCGCAGAGGTTGCAGCAGGTGGCGTCCCCTTCCACGTGATCCACGGGCCAGGTCATAAGCCTGCTGTTTTTAGTTCCATCCTCTTTTCGTCTTCCTTTTTTGTGGACCCCACGCATCTTTGACACCACCGAACATTTGCACGCGCTTGTCTATCCTCTTTTCCTTTTAAGTCAATTCCGCTTTAACTTGCCAATAAAGAAGATAAAGAAGGTGCAATGATGGTTTTGAAGAAGAAAAAAGGGAACGTCTACTCTTGTTTGGATTAAAAGTGTATTTGATAATCATTTTGTTCTCAAAAATAATTTTTATTTAAAAATAATTTTTTTTATTATATTATTGAGATAAATTTCGAGTATTTGAAAACGTTTGATAACTATCCAAAATTTTAATCCCGGAAAGGAAATGCATTTAGTGAAATCTTAATTTTTTTATGAATTAGAATTTCTTTTAATTTTTTAGTACTTTTACTATATTTTTATCCTTTTTCTTTTTTTTTTGTCCCTCTTCTTTTTCCTCATTACTACCGACCACGTAATGGCCGACGACCAGCCTAGACAAGGTCCGACGACCTTGTCGGAGCCTCCACAAGCCAAGGCGAGGCTTAACAAGCTTGTCGGAGCCCTAGCGAGGCCGAGCCTCTCCTAGGCCGAGCGAGCTCGCTAGGCCACCAGCAAGGCTCGACCTCGCGTAGCTAGCCAAGGCCGGCCTTGCCTTGGTCTAGCGAGGCTGAATCTTGTGGCGACTGGTAGTGAGGTTGAGCCTTGCATTGGCTAGGTAAGGCTTCGGGGAGGCTCCGGTGAGCTTGCTAGACCTCACCCAACTAGTCATCGACCATCGCCATGGTCGGTGACTAGCAATGAAGAAGAAGAGGAGGAAAGAAAATAAAATAAAAAGAAGAAAAGAAAAAGAAAAAGAAAATTTGGCTTGATTCTGGAATTATTCTTGAGAATAAATAAGCAATTTTTTTTACTATTTTTTTATTATGTTCCAAATCTATTTTTGAGAACAAAAAAGTTACCAAACTGATTTCTGTTTTTTCTTTATTCTGGAAAATAAAAGAATAAAATTGGTTTTCATTTGGCTAGTTACAGAGCCTAAGTGGCCATGTTACATTGAACTTCATAAAAGAAATGGGTACACCCACAATGATGCTTCTTTGCTTTCCATGGAAATTAAAGCAGCAACATTTCATTCCTTGCGCATATATTGATGAAAAAATATTTATGTTCTTGACATATTAAGCTACTCCTATTTCTTCTTCTTTTAGGTTTGTCTTTTTTACTTTGCAAAGAGTGAGTACTTACTACTTAACATGGCATAATCTTGTTTGGAATATAAGGATGGAGCTTACAAATAGCCTACGACCAGATCTATAGTACTTTGACTTATTTACGTTTGGAATATTTCCGTATCAATTACATAACTTGCATGATTAACATAATCATGTTGCATGGTTAGGTAGTTTGAAATTTACAATAAAATTTATTACCGTCTTCATCATCGTTAATGTTCCTAAAATTTCACTTTCTTGGTGAATGATTATGGTGGTAAGGGCAAATATTGGACTTTCAAAAAGTATGCAACTTTTTAAAAATGGCATCTCAAAGACACTGGAAAAACTTCTAAGACATGACATGTTTCCATGTTAATGCAGACTCGTCACACAATGGTGATTCTATCCTCAAGTCAAACCTTATCATGGTCTCTTAAATAATGTGTTTGAACACTAGCCAACTTAATTTTTTTTCACCAGTATTGATGTCCATCATTCAAACTTGCAACTTCTTGTATTTCATGAAGTGTAGCCTTTTTTCGAGTGGTCACCTCACTATTAATGTGGAGTGCAATCCACGAAAATTGTTTCGTCAAAATATGATATAACACTAGCTTTTGAAAGAATACTGCTAGGAGTGTTCTGACTAGTTAAGTGTTCCTTTTTACTACCGTATGCTTTGTTCTTAACAGATATTAGGAATTTTTTATGTTGGCTGAGATGCTTAGATACATTGTATGGACGGTTTCAGAATGGAATCAATGTTGGTAGCAACATAAAGTACAGGGACTCTTACTATGTCCAAGCACTTTTTGAAAGGTAAAACAACTGAGCTCGCGGCTACTCCCATTAAACTGGTCAGGCATCTGATTAGAGTTTGAACATCTGTGTTCTCCTTCCAATTTTGCCTTCAAGTTTCCTTGGTAACCTCGGCAAGAGTATATCTTCGTCATCACTTCATTTGCCCAGTGTCAGAAGCAAAATGTTAGAGCACAACAGTGGTATGTGGATCTCAGTGGTTGGCCTTTAGCTTTCTTGTTTGAGTTACATATTAAGGTATACAAAAAATCGATCAGCTCGTCCTTAAGCAATTTCTTCACCCTCTCTTTTATTTTTTAGCAGACAGAAGTAGAACAGGTGTGAATCTTTGGGTGCAGTGAAATTTAACTTCGGCTTTTCTATTGAGTTACAGTTGGTATGAACGATTCTTGCTTTTCCTTCATATTTTGCCATGGCAATGAATCGTTTCGCATGCATTCATTGGATATAGTTGACCCAAAAATTTGGATACGCTTATCATTCAGAAAAGGAAATTTATCTTATCTTACTAAAGAGGTCCAAAAATATAAAGTCATTTTCAGCAACTATAGAGTAAGAATTCAACTTGGTTTAGAACGGCAACAGAAATAGAAACCCTATTAATGTGTATATTTTCATGGTTATTAGCTAAACTGGTAATAGCAAAACTTGAAACTCAACGTTTGGAAAAATACTTTGCCAAAAATTAATGTTTGTATAATTTATATCAACAAATGAATGAAATGATATTCTTCATCAATAAAAATAGTAGGCATAAATTGTTAATAATAAAAACATTTTTAATAGAATCAACGATTTGGAAAAAACTTTCATGAAAATGATCGTTTATAGCATTTGTGAAAATAACTTTAAACGTAAAAGGTTGTTGAGTATGAAAATATTTTCTATAGATTAATTATTCTAAGCAATGTAAAATTATTTATCAACAAAATATTTTTTAAATCATCTATTATTTACGACACAGAAAAATACTAAATGTGAAAGTTTTGTTAATTTCTTTTATAGGTAATTTACACGCAAAAGGTGCAGTTTCAATAACTATCAATTAAATTTGTCACGTCAAGAATATCACATTCAAAATTTATGCAATTCTGGGGTCTATCCTCGTTTGCCCTTGTGGTCCTCTTTTCTTGGGACCCCAAGCGTCTTTTCCATTCACACACCAAACATTTGGGTTGCGGTCAAGCTCGATGCGAACACAATTATTGGGTCTAATCCTCTTTTTTCTCTTTAAGACCAGTGTCACCCCACCAAACATTTATTGGGTCAATTCCATTCACGCAACGGATCAAGAAAAAATTTCCATTCCCAACTTGGCAGGATTCGTTCTCAAGAGAAAATGAATAAAAGTGTGTTGGCGCCCTCTCTCTCTCTCTCTATTGTTTTCAATCTTTTTCCAAATATGGTGGTCGTGTGGCGCTGCATTAACATTGCATGTCTGCAAACATAGGAGAAAACGTCAGTCAAATTAAGGGAGGAAATTTTAATCAACATTACAAGAAAAACCAAGAGTAATAGTCCACAACGATTCCATTCGCACAAAAGTCGAAACGTTAACCCTCATTCGTTGTTGTGTTCATGGGAGGAAATCAAAATTATGGCAAGTGGGAGTGGAGTTGACCCAATAAGAAGATAAAGCAAGTGTAAATGTTTGGTGATATGAAAGAAGAGACGCATGGGTTCTTGCAAATGTTGGGTGGCGACCTCCATGGCTTGGCAATCTCAAAGTTGTCGGGAATTCACTTCGATCGACCTCCCCAGTAGTAAGCCTATTCATGCACAGTGGAGGTTTTGAAGAAAAAGAAATGGGAACGCTCACTTCTGCTTGGGCTAAGCGGCCATGCTACGTTGAACTTACCATTGCATTCCCTGAAAATTAACCATTTCTGTTTCTCTGTTTTTTAATTTTTTTTGTTATACTAAACTGGTTTGGAACATAATTCAGTTTGGTGACGCAATTTCATTTTTCTATTTTTAAAATAATTTGTTAGACTAGAAATATGTTTAGAAAAGAAATTAGAAGTAAAAATTATTTACTTTTATATTTCTAGAACAATATTGAGAACTAAAAACTCTTCGCATCGCTCGCCCTCGCTACTAATTGCCTACCTCGCCACCTATTGTCCGCTAGAACCGATCGGTTCCCTGGCCGATCCGATTATGAGGTGAAACCGGAACCGGTTTCCAAATTTCAGGATCGGGAACCAAACCAACCAGTCCCGAAATCCGGTAAATTTATTATTTTGGGCCAAAAATAAAACAAAAAATGAGAGAAATTTGGAGGAATAAGGGTTTTTCTTAAGAAATTTTAAAATATATAAAATTAACCGGACCGACCACCGGTTCCAAAAGCAGGAACTGGGAACCGGACCGCCATCTTTGGGAACCACCCAAAACCGGCTAATCCGGTCCGGTCCAGTCCAGACGGTTCCTAGTTCAGGCGGTTCCCAGTGCACACCCCTATTCTACCACCCGCTTGCTGCTTAGTAAGCACTAGCAGGAGGGAGAATGGTACATAAATAATGTCAAACGGTGCATGAACAATACTTTTTTGCTACAAATTTCTATTTTTGAAACAAAAATTTTGGATTGTTATCAAACACGTATGTTTGTTTAGAAACTCATCCAAAGAATATAAATTGATTTCTATAATGTAATGGTTATCATTCATGCCCTAAAGTGGTAATATTTCGTTCCTTGTGCATATACTGTTGAAAAAATATTTATGTTCTTGAGGTATTAAGCCACTTTTATTTCTTCTTCTTGTTCTTTTTTTTCTTTGAAAAGAGTGAGTACTTTTGACTTGAGCATGTCCTTGAAAGGCTTAAGGCGAAGAAACAACGGAAAAACCCCTGAGAGGTGGGACTCCCCAACATCACTCCCATATTTCCTCCAGCAAGGATGGCCTTACTCTTGCCTCTGGCCAATCGCAAAGGTCTAGTAGCTGCTGGAGGAAGAAGAAAGAGAAGGGGAAAGAGAGAGAGAGAGAGAGAGAAAAGAAAATAATAAAATAAATAAATAAATATTCAAAAAATATTAAAATATTATTCAAAGTTATCACCTCAACGCCGGCAATGTCACGTAAGCCAACTAGTATCCCTATCAGTAATATTCGGCCAAAATTAGCCAAAAGTACTAAATTGACACTAGGTCAAAAGGTTTAAAATTAAATTGACAGCAATGCCATAGGTTTAGGACTTTATTACTAACACTTTTCTCAAGAAACTTACACTAACACATGAGAGGATCTAATGGCAAGACGATAACAATTTCGTTTTTATCAGCAAAAGAAAAATGATTTAGAGGGCTTGATAGTTGCACCCAACAAATAGGGTGAAATAAATAAATATATAAATGTGTATAAACACACACCCAAACAACAAAACTGAACAAAAGTGTATGGACGGTGGCGGGCATGTGGGTTAGGGTGTATCCTTTCCGTCAGTTTCGCCAAAAAAAAAAAACTTTCAACAAAAACATTCGCATAGATAACAATAAGTTTTTCTAATAGAAAAGGAGGTTTTTTAAAATAGAGGGAAATGATTTTTGTTTTTTGAAAAGCGGAAATCATTTTCTTTCTTCTTTGGGTCAATATCCTGAAAATCTTCAAACTAGTATACATGTGATAAATTTAGCCCATTAATTTTTTTTTACCACGAAAAATCACAAACTAATATATTTGTATCAAATTTACTCCAAGTGACCACAAAAAACTCAAAATCGATACACTTGTGATAAATTTACTCAAAACTAATTTGTTTGATTGCCACAAATCTCAAACTGATATATTTATGACAAATATACCCTATATTAAATTGAAATCACAAAAATAGTACAATAATAAAATCCCAAACTAGTATATTAATTCACTATCACGTATCATCTAACTCAATAATTTGATATTAAAATTTAATAAGAACTAATGGGGGATAAATTTATTATAAGTGCACAAGTTGAAGTAAATTTATCAAATGTGTACCAATTTAGGATTTTTGACGATCACAAAATTAATTTTGGGTAAATTTATATCAATTTAGGGTCTTTCAAGATATTAACTCCTCTTCTTTCTTTCAACCATGTTGAACAATTCCTCTGTTCACTCCCTTTAATTGTTTCTAATTTTTCTTTTTTTTTCTTTCTTTCACCGGAGGCGAGGGACGAGATCACCGGCCTACAATGAGTTTAAGCTTGCCGACCTCTAGCAAGCAAGTTTGATCAAGAAGAAGGAAAATAAAAAGAAAATAAAAAAATTATTTAAAGGAGTGCATAGAGAAAAATTAAATTAGAATTTTCATATTAAACAACGGAAAATATTTTCTAGTTTATTTTAAAATTTCAGCCAAACACCTAAATATATTGTCATCTTCCTAAAAAAAGAATTTCTCAAAAAATATTTTTTAGAAATATTAAATTTTTCATGAAACAAACGTAGCCTTAATTTTTTTTATTTTTGGATCCCATGCATATTTCTTTCACACCACCAAACATTTGGGTCGGGGGTCGATGCACCCGCAATTTTGGGTTTATTCTCTCTTTTTTTTCTTTTAATCCTTTTTCTCTGGACCCACACGCCTTTCCTTTCACACCACCAAATATTTTGTGTTGCGGCCAAGGTCCATGCGATCGTACTTTTTGGGTCTATCCTCTTTTTCTCTTTTAACCCCTTTTGGGTAAACACCACAAGTCTTTCTTTAACACCATCAGACATTTTGCACGTGCTTATCTTCTTATTGGGTCAATCCCATTCCCAAAACGGATCAAGAAAAAATTCCATTCCCACCAGGCAGAATTCAATCTCGGGAGAAAATGAACAAAAGTGTGTTGGCGCCCTATCTCTCTCTCTCTCTCTCATATTGTTTTTCAATTTTTTTCTGATATGGCGGTCGCGTGGGTTTTCAATCTTTTTCTGATATGGCAGTCGCGTGGTGCTGCATCAACATTGCATGCATGCAAAAATAAGAGTCAACATTAGTCAAATTAGGGGAGGAAATCACAGTCAACATTACATGAAAAAACCATAGAGTAATGGTCCACAGCGGTTCCATATGCGCTCTCATCTGTTGCCAATTTTTTTTTTTTTTTGGGAGGACATCAAATTATAGCAAGTGAGAATGGATTTGACCCAATAAAGAAGATAAAGCAAAGTGCTAATGTTCGGTGATATAAAAGAAAGACCCGCGGGTTCTTGCAAATGTTGGGTGGCGTGAAAGACCTCCACAGCAGTCCCAAACTTGCTGGGACTTCACCTCGCTCAATCACCACAGCAGCAAAGCCTATCAATGCACATGACAGAAGAAGATGGAAAAGCCGATGACATCTGACTCTCTACAATAGCGTAGGGTACAGACAGGTACACGGTTTTGAAGAAACTAAATGGGAATAGTCACTCCTATATCTCTTTTATTTTTTTTATTTTTTTAAGTGCGAGTACTTAACACAGCATGAGTAATTAATTTTTTTTTTTCCTAAATGAAAGGGGAGCAACCCATGTTGGTGCGCACCGGAACCGTTCGAACCGGGAACCGCTCGGACTAGACCTGGCCCGTCGATTCAATTCTCGGTTCTAAAGTGGGAACCAAACCGGATCAATTATATATATATATATATATATATATATATGTGTGTGTGTGTGTGTGTGTGTATTATAAATAAAAATTATTATAATCGGAATTACAATTGAGATAGCAATGGCCAAAAGGCCAACAAAACTCTTCTTGTGACTCTTTATTTAAAATAAAGAAAAACCTACTTATTAGTTTCTTCTTCTACCCGATGTGGGATCAAGATTCCAAGAGACTTTCATTCCTCATGCTCTCACACACTCTCTCTTACTCCCCTCACTTGCAAAAATGAGGCACTCCAAGCATCCAAGAGTACTGACCAAAAAAAAAAAAAAGCATCCAAGAATCCCACATCGACTAAATACTTAAAGAGTAAAAAGAGATTGTTTATAAAACCCAAGCCAAACACAATCTCCCATCGTATTGTTCATGGCATTTGTGGTTAAGATTAAGCGTGAAAAATAGGAAGTGTGATTGATATTCACGCAAGTGAAGTTTGAATTTTTAGCATGTGGAAACATGTGCAATTTGTATTAACGGACCTTCTCGGTTTCCAAAATTGGGAACTGATTCTCCCGGTTCAATTCCCGTTCCGGTTTCATCTTAGAATCAGACCGGACTGGAAACCGATCACCCCTAACCCGCATTTGCATCGTCCCAAGGCCCTCCAATACTTTGACTCGTTTACATGTAGAATATTTCCATATCGATTACATAGCTTGCGTGATTAACCTATTCACATTGTGTGATTTTGTAGTTTGAAACTTGCAAATAAGAGGACAATGATGATTGGAGCCCTTGTACCATTTACGAGTAATTGAAATATTTAGAATTAACATGTGATATCATTCATTAAATTATCTCTTTGATTTTTTTTTTTTGTTAACCAAGGATCCGTCGGGCACCCTTGTCGGCTTACACCGATTTGGAGTCCACGGGCCTCCGAGAGGCCCTCAGTGACTATACCTCGGGAGAGACTGGTCCAGTAACCCACCGCCGGGGCCCCCACTTCAGTCGCTACCAATTATCTCTTTGATTTTATTGCCACAAAACATGAAGTATTTTGATAAGTCTCCCCAATCTAAAGTTTATACGTATTCTTACATATGAAGGCGATTATGAAGTTATTTTCTCACTGATCAAAATAAGGATATTCAATTATTCTTATATATGAATATAAAACCATTCAAACTTTACTTTGAAAATGATGTTTGTGTGAATTGATATCTGTAGATAGTGCTACATATTTTGAAAAATATATTAAAAAAAGACTAAGCGAGGTGCAATATAAATTTTTTAGAGAAACAAAAAGATTGAGAATATGTTAATTGTTAAATATCTTATTTATTTTGTTCTTTGGATAAGAATTTTCATTTCTACACAGGTTTTCATTATTTGAGTGCATTTGGGTTTTCGTTTGGAAACTGCTCTCAATACGAGACCATAGGCTTTTTCAAAATTATTTTCATGTCCGAATGGAAACGAAAACCAAAAAGCGACGAAATTTCCTCTGGACAATACAGGGGCAACCTGCTTTTTCGACCCGCGAGGCCTTTCCTCTGGTCTTTTTTTTTTTTTTTTTTTTTTTGATCTAAACTTTCCTCTGGTCTTTACTCATTCTTTTTTTAGGCCCTTTTTTGTGGACCCCACACCTCTTTTACACATCCACCCAACACTTGCACCCACTGGTTTATCTGACTTTTAAAATGAGATGCCGTTGGCCTTGCTCTATAAGTTCGCGCATGAAGTAGATCACGAGGCACCACCAAACCGTTGTTACCCAACAAAAGCATCAACTCTGCAGCCTCCTTTCCAGCTCTCCTTAACCCCTGCTTTTGCCTTCTGCAAATGGCAGAAGCAGAGGCCCTTTTTTGTGGACCCCACACCTCTTTTACACATCCACCCAACACTTGCACCCACTGGTTGACTGACTTTTAAAATGAGATGCCGTTGGCCTTGCTCTATAAGTTCGCGCATGAAGTAGATCACGAGGCACCACCAAACCGTTGTTACCCAACAAAAGCATCAACTCTGCAGCCTCCTCTCCAGCTCTCCTTAACCCCTGCTTTTGCCTTCTGCAAATGGCAGAAGCAGAGGCCCTTTTTTGTGGACCCCACACCTCTTTTACACATCCACCCAACACTTGCACCCACTGGTTGACTGACTTTTAAAATGAGATGCCGTTGGCCTTGCTCTATAAGTTCGCGCATGAAGTAGATCACGAGGCACCACCAAACCGTTGTTACCCAACAAAAGCATCAACTCTGCAGCCTCCTCTCCAGCTCTCCTTAACCCCTACTTTTGCCTTCTGCAAATGGCAGAAGCAGTGCTCTTCGGCCTCGCCACCGAAATACTGAAACGCGCCGGTTCCATCACCTATTCCAAGAGCGGACTGGTATGTGGTGTGAGGGATGAGCTCGACAATCTTAAGGACACCGTCGAGACCATCCGAGTTGTGCTTTTGGATGCCGAGAAGAAACGGTGGCATAGCAATCAGGTCGAGAACTGGCTCAGGAAGGTCAAGGACGTGCTGTATGACGTACAAGACTTGCTGGACGATGTCGCAACCGAAGATCTAAGGTGGGAGGTCACTCCTGGCAACAAGATGCGGAAGGCGGTACGCGTTTTCTTCTCTAAATCGAATCAGCTTGCACACCGCCTCAAAGTGGCTAATGAAATTCAAAAACTTTGGAGGAGACTGGAAAAGATTAAGAAAGATAGGGACTTCCATTTATATGAGCATCAGAGTGAGGAATCAATGGCCATTGCGACAGGAAAGAAAGAAAATTTATTACCCGACACAAAAATAATTGGTAGGGAAGAGGACAAGAAAAAGATCAAACAACTTTTGTTTGCTTCCTCCCCTAGCCAGAGCGTGTCATTTGTCGCCATAGTTGGTAAAGGAGGTCTTGGAAAAACCGCACTCGCACGACTTGTGTACAACGATGAGGAAGTAAAGGAACATTTTGAGCCTAAGATGTGGGTGTGTGTATCTGATGTCTTTGATGTGAATTTGATTATCAAAGAAATTCTTAAATCAGCAGACTGTCCAGATCTTGAGAATAAGCCTCTAGACCAGTTGCGGAGTCTTCTTCATGAGACTCTAGATGGGAAGAAATACTTGCTTGTTTTGGATGACTTGTGGAATACAGATCGGGATAAATGGGTGATGCTTGGAGATTGGCTAGAGGGTGGTTTGCAGGGAAGCAAGATACTTATAACCACTCGCAATCATAGAGTTGCAGAGATCACGAGTGCGAAATCAGTTATATATGAACCACGTGGCTTATCCGATGATAATTCGTGGGACTTATTTAGGAAAATGGCTTTTGGAGATGGGGTAGAATCGTTAGACCCAAAACTAGAGGAGATGGGTCGAGATATAGTTAAAAAATGCACCGGGGTTCCCCTTGCCATTAGAACTATAGGAGGCCTTTTGTGCGGCAAAAGCAAAGATGAATGGCTCCGTTATAAAGTGCATGAACTTCCAGAAATACCAGAAATTGATGTGGATGGAGGAATTATGCAAGTCCTCAAGTTCAGTTACGATCATCTCCCGTCATGCTTGAAAAATTGTTTTGCATATTGCTCATTGTTTCCGAAAGATTATGTCTTTGAGAAAGATACACTAATCCATCTTTGGGTGGCACAAGGCTTTATTGAGTCATGCAATGAGGAGGACAACCTTGAAAAAGTCGCTGAGAATTACTTGTCCGAACTACTATCTGGGTCATTCCTCGATGCTCACTCAATAGTCAAATCTGGCTATGGCCGCGAGGTCGAACAATTCACAATGCATGATCTCATGCATGATCTTGCCCAAAAAGTTGCTGGAGGTGAATGCAAGATTGTTAATTTTAAAGGAGGAGATGATGATAGAGGAATTCGACACGCGTCGTTTATTTCAAAGACTTTCTATGAGGAGAAACTGTTGTCCCTACTCAAGACATCCAAATTGCGGACATTTCTCTCTTTGAAAGGTGAATCCTCCGTAGGCAATTGTCACAAAGTGTTCTCTAGCTGTGGACATTGTCGAGCATTGTATTTGGACTATACAAATATTCCTCTCCCTCCTTCCTCTTTAGGAAAGTTGAAGAAGTTAAGATTTCTTTATATTTTCAGGAATCAATCCATCCAGAGTTTGCCAGATTCGATCACTGATTTGGTGAACTTGCAGACCCTTAAACTCTCATTTTGTTTGCGCCTTCAAACATTTCCTAGAGATTTGAGGAAATTGGTCAAACTTAGACACCTCTTAATTGATAAGTGTCACTCACTAAGCCAGCTACCGCCCCTGAGTGAACTCCCTTCCCTAAGGACGTTGAGTCTTAAGTTCTTGGATGTGTTAAAGTTCGTTCAACTGACAAGTGACCCAGAGCCATCTAATACCACACTCCCCTTCTTTCAATCTCTTGAAAGTCTAAACCTCCACTACTGCATAGAGCTGAAAGGATGGTTAGGAAGAATGCAAGAAATGGGAGCACATCAAGAGCATCGGTTAGACAACTCACGGTCATCCTTCCCAAAACTTCGGTTCGTGTATATATTTGGTTGTCCCCACTTGAATTCTATACCATCATTCCCCCGGGTGGAATACTTGTCGATAGATGGCACAAAAATGTTGGAACAACAATTGATGGCCAATCCAAATTGCCCATCAAAAGGAACAGCGGAAGCCACATTCATTCCTTTCCTTGAACTAAAATATCTAACACTTTTTAATACTGATATGAATCTAGAGCCCTTCATGCTTA
The DNA here is from genome assembly GCA_014182515.1 of Eucalyptus microcorys. NCBI lineage: Eukaryota > Viridiplantae > Streptophyta > Magnoliopsida > Myrtales > Myrtaceae > Eucalyptus > Eucalyptus microcorys. The sequence continues at coordinate 31,296,181 of CM024569.1, forward strand.
AGACTTTACTCCAATTGGCCAGTAACCTCGAGTATATGAAAATCTGCCATTTCGACCTAAGGAGTCTCTTTCGTGAGATGCAGCTCCTTTCCTCGCTCAAGGAACTCGACATTTGGGGTTGTCAAGGATTTGATTTATCTTGCCAAGAAGAGCATGGCACTCAATGGCAATGCCTTACGAATCTTCGTGCTCTTACCATTGGAATTTGTAAAGATTTGGTGGCATTACCCGAGGGAATTCAACGTGTGACAACTCTGCAATCTCTCCATATTTCAAAATGGTCAAGTTTAAGACGTTTGCCGGAATGGATTGGAAATTTCTCTTTACTCGAAGAGCTTGAATTATCTTACTGTCATACATTAGAGCATATACCATATGAGATATGCAATCTCACACATTTGAAGAAATTGAGAATTCGTAAGTGTCCCTTATTGGATGGAAGGTGCCTAGCTGATGTGCACATCCCAATGATTGTTTGGGAGGGTGATGAAATGTATGACTCGTCCGATTCGGATTAGCATGAGAGGTACCAGAAAAGACTTATATCGCCTATCAATAGTGTGCCTTTTTCAACTATTTTACCTTCTCTATAATTTAACTAATTTCTCTTCCCTTCACTATATATTCGCAGGTCGCAGCGCAAAAATTTATCGAAAAGAAGGATAGCGTCCCTCCACTCCACTCCAGTTCGCCACCATCTTCCTCGTTATGTCGCGCGTGTAGAACAAACACCACCCTTTGCCTCCTCGTCTTGCTCAATCCCTCCTTCATCTCCTCCATCACCGCCGCCGGAAGAACCCCCGCATCTTCTCGATCGCCTCCTTCCTCTTTGGCCGTGTCTGCCGAGGTCGATGATCGGGAAGCTGAGATTCTCGGATCCGCCGCTCGATTCGGAAGTGTCTTCGGATGTCTCGTGCGGTCGGATGAAGGAATTCTGGGGATTTCGGTGATCCCGGCGTCGAGGAGGCCTTTGACGCCGGCTTTCGAGTCGTCGCTCGCTCTGTCGTAGCTCTCTGCTTGCCGGAGTCGGAGGCCAAATCGACGGTAGGCATTGTTCCTCTCTCTCTCTTTCTCTCTACTGCAATTCAGTTTTCAGTGTGAATGTGTAATAGTTTGGATTATGAATTGAATGTTATGGAGGCATTCGGATTATGAATTGAGTGTTATGGAGACAGTACAATGTCAATGCATGATATGAGCATCTTCTTTATACCCGATTGATTGACTGAGAGAAGAGAAGTGAAAAGAACAATGACATCCATTGCTAGGTTCCGCTTGACCTTAGAATTATGAGGTTCATAAAAAATGGAAGGAGAAAGTCATAGCTTATGAGCTACCCCGAACTGAGAAAATGAAAATGCTGTTTAATGATGGCGGATTCTTGGGGGATTGGGCGGCCAGTACACAAAGTTTTGCAATTTATGAAAACAAAATCTGTTAGGACAGAGTTGAACAATGATAGATGACAGGACGATTCGATGTTGTCTTAGCCCTTGTCTTCTTCGCAAGTACAGAAAACTATATGTAGAGGAATCTTTGGTTTGTAGCCCTCTCTTTGTCATCACTTTAAGAGAGTTTCTGGACTTCTTAGGTAAACATAACTATTATCTACGAGCTGGGTCCATATGATCTAGTAAGGATATAGAAATCTCAATGTTCATCTGAGTGAAACAGACAACAACTTGGTCAATCTTGGACAAACTTGATTGATGCCCAGGCTTGTGATAGTTTTATAAATCAATTAAAATTGGACCCTTTTGAAACTAAGGTACTGAGCAATGTGAGCAGCTAATTTAACAATCATGTGCCTTTGGACATGAGTAGCTGAACCGCGGAAAGATTCTCGGATATGCCGGGTCCTCCTTCCTCTTGGCCGGGTCCGCAGAGGTCGATTCCACCGAGGTCGATGATCGGGACGCTCAGATTCTCGGATACGCCGTTCGATTTGGAGCCCCCTGCAGATGTCTCGTGCAGTTGGATGAAGAAATTCTGGGGATTTGGGTGATCCCGGCGTTGACATGGCCCTTGACACCGGCTTTCAAGTCGTCGCTCTCTCTGTCGTAGCTCTTTACTCACCGGAGTTGGAGGCCAGATCGGTGGTATTCTTTGTTTCTCTCTCTCTCTCTCTCTCTCTCTATACTGCAATTCAATTTTCACTATGAATGTATATATGTTGGAGATGAGTTTGGATTATGAATTGATTGTTATGGAGACATTACAATGCCAATGCATGATATGAGCAGCTTCTTTATAGCTGGTTGATTGAGAGAAGAGAACAATGACATCCATTGCGAGGTTCCATTTGACTTTAGAATTATGAGGTTCATAAAAAAGGAAGGAGGAAGTCATAGCTTATGAGCTACCACTAGCTGAGAAAATGACAAAGCTATTTAATAATGGCTGATTCTTTGGGGGATCGGGTGGCTAGTACACAAGTTTTGCAATTCATGAAAACAAAATCTGTTAGGACAGAGTTGAACAATGATGGATGACAGGACGATTCGATGTTGTCTTAGCCCTTGGATCAATGCTCGCGTCGTCTTAATGTGATGCTAACTTGATTAGATCAATTAGGCTTCAGATATGTCGCATCTTAATGCAAACCTACTGTTTCTTAGAAAATCTAGGGAGTGTAAATAAATTTTTGCCTTGCGGTTGATTCAGGTTATTGTTGTTGAGCGAGTTGGAAGCTGGCAAAAATTCCACTTTTTATCCTACCTGCTAATATACAAAGTGGAATTCAAAGTTGAACCAAACAGAAATGTTCCTGAAACCGCAAATTTCCCGTGGTAGATTAATGCTGCAACTGTCATGCAAGTATTCAACACCGTTTCATCTAAAGATAACATATTTCTTTTGATCTTAGAGTGGTATGTATTAATCTTCCTCTCCCTCTATTTTGTGCTCTCTTTTTGGTTCCGCTTTTATTTAGAGAATGACTTTGTCTTTTGGAGTTGTGTTGGTGTTTATAGATCTATCATTTGAAGCGATATAAGCGTTAGAGACCGAGCACTGAAGAAGCGCAATCTTGTTCTGTGGTAGTTTTACTTAGGTGAACAGATGGACAGACTTTTATCTTTAAGTACAAACATCAACAAGACCATATAAAAAGGTTCACACGGTCTACAGCTTGAAATCAGGAAGTTTAGAAGCTCCATACAGGCCTTTGGAAATGTAATGGGCAGTGTAGTTTGGGAGCGTAGTCTCCTCGTAGATTGGTGGGTTGTCTGCTGATGTTAATTCCTTCATGGGCCCAGACAATCGTGAAGATGGTCGGGGAGTGTCGCCGAAGAAGTACGCCATCAACACTGTTGGGTCTCTCTTGTTTGCCATGATTCGGTGCTCAATACTCTCAAACCGGTTGTTTGTTATGAGCTGCAAATGCAACAATTAGCGAACCGTTCCTCAGTGAGGAACGTAATTTCTATCTACTACTATGATTGCAATCTTGATGTTGATAGATACAAAAACTGCAGAATATCTAGAACCGACATTGACCCCTCCTGTGAAAAGCAAAGTGTTCAAACAAACATGTCTCATTTAGACAATTCCGAACTTGTCAATGCGAGGCTAGCATGATCTAATGGAGTTAGAATCAAGTTTGGATTAGTCAAACAGCTCCGTTAGAATACAAAAGAAAAGTGCAGATTGTGAAGACATAATGTTATTGCTACAGGGAAGATTCCATGGTAATTTACATCCTGAGTTCTCAAGAGCTCTTTAAGTAACTTAGCATATGAGAAAGTACAGTAATGAGAATGAGAAGAGGATCGCAGTGTGTCGACCAATCAAAATACGGTTTCAGAAAAATTCAGAGATGAACAATGATATCTGGCCAAAGCTACTTGCCTGCGAAAGATCTCCGATGTCAATCACTAGTGCTCCAAGGAGTGGGGGAACGTCGATCACTGGTTCTCATGAAGCACTTGAAGTCCTCCAATTTGATCTTGGATGAGAATAGTGGCACATGATTGTGTGTCCCTTTCCACACTCCATCTCCTTCAAGTGATTTGGGTGGAGTCCTAGGGCCTCGGATAAGAGATCGAGCAGACAAGAGTAAAGTCTCCATCTGCATTTCTCTGCCAGAGATATTGCAACGCATCAGAAAACTGAACTAGAGCTGCCGTAAAAGTATGGTCGGATGGATTCCCAAAGAATACAACCAAGGGTATTGGCATTTTGTATCAACTTGGGTGCAATAGTTTGGTTCCACTACTGCTAGAGCACGAATAAAGTCAATTATTGAGGAACATCCTTTTTTCTACCCAAAAAGAATGGAACGAGCACTTCTGAGGTTCCCGTCAGTGAAAATGATCAATCACTGAGGATCATCTTACTGATTTGTCTCCTTGATTGAGAATAAATGCAAGCTTATATGCTATGACGTGTAGTGAAATTTAGGCAAGAAAATCTGTACAGATTCAGCGGTGAAAATTGCCTTTTGGCCGACTGAACGAAGAGCTGGGCACTGTCATTCCCTGAGTGTGTTCAACACCTATTCCGGCCTATTCAACCAAAAAGTACGCTAATAACTCAAGGTCCATACACTTGCTAGTTTAGCCCTTGATTTAGTGAAGAAAATGGAAAAGACTATCAAGTACCATACAGTGGAAACCATGTACTTTGCATCTACTACAATTCTTTTGCAAACTATCTTCGTTGATTCACTTTGTGAACTTGTTCATGAATTTTCCCATTTCGAAAGGTAAAAAACGCAACAGAAGCTCATTGGCTCACCTGCAAGCTTCGGGCAACTCCTCGTGCTGGGGAGGCTCCAGTCCCATGAAGCAAAGACATATATCTGAACAATCAGCGGTGACTGAATTATGTAAGTCCCATGTTGCTGTTGTATATGACCCTCTTAGTGTAAAATTTTTTCTTGGCCTCCGACTCCAGCTTGAAGAACCTGCGCTACTCGTTCATCACCTCCTCCAAGAGGCTCTCAGGGACCTCATGGTTGATCACCCGGAAGAAACCCCTTTTTTCCAATGCTTGCGCAGTCTTTCGCAACGTCTTGTCGTGACTGGTGGGGCCTGCATTCACACATCCGAGGTCGATGAGCAGGATCTCTCCGCAATCCTCTTGGCAAGCCAATTTGTCAGGTGGCTGAACGAATGTGCGTGGGACTTGGGCAATCCCGGTGCCCACGAGGCTTTTAACTCCGGCTTTCGTCTCGTCGAATACTCTCAATTCGTTAGCTCAGTCGTTTTCGTCGTCTATGGCAGTGACCATTGTGTTCTCTGTAATAAGGGATTACGTGTATGAGCGAGTTAAGTCTCGATGAAGTTCGCTTTGCGTGGTTATTTAGTGAAAATATTGGATATTCATCATTGTTGATCTAGAGAAGAGATAAGCACAAGAGACATAATGGCCATCGGGAACTGACTGAAAATGATACGGCGTTTTCTTTTAAGTGAAAGTTGGCCCAGGAAGATATCAAACAAACAATAGGAGTTGGTAACAAAAGAGTTCCTCGTTTCTCAAGTATAACTTTATTTGTTGCCAAGTCCTTGAAAGCACATATAAAAGGAAGGATAATGACATAATTAATCTCTAAATTTTGGTCTAATTTATAATATAGCCCCAAAATATTTAATTTATTCAATGTGATCCCTGAACTTTAACTCAATGTGTAATATGACCCTTAAATTTGTAATTTGTTAAATGAAATCCATGGATTTTTCATAGGTGTTCAACTTAATCTATGAATTATATGAACAGCCCTATATTGGATATTAATGATATATTATGACATCAAGACAAATACAAAATCTTCATAAAATCGAACTGCAAAATTAAATTAAAATAATCACAATTTTGTGATACTTCTATTTCACGTAATTTACAATATATATCTCAAATCATAAGAATATGTACACTAATGTATTTGAAGCTACCTAGAGATGCATCACTAACAAAATTTCATTTTATCTTCGTTTGCATTGATGTCATTAATATGTAGTTTTGTTAAATTTGTATACTCTTTCCAAATTCTAAGGAAACCATAAACAAAACTGTATATAAATCCCGTGCAAAGCACCAAAGTTCAACTAGTAGTATGATATGCATAACACCCTGAAAATTAATGGTGAAATATCTAATTTTGTGGCTAGTAAATTCGAATTTCGAATCATAGTCGTCACCCAAGTTGCGTCTACCATCCCCGTGCGTGGATGGAAACTTAACCAGTACAAGCCGACGTGTGTGATTCACAAATACCCATGAAGATTAGTCTAATAAAGGATTTCAATTCCTTGCGTTTCAATTTTCTTGAGTATGTTTATTTCGCATAAAATGAATCATTTAAAAAACGTCTTCTTAAAAGTCATTTTTTGTGTTGCTTATAAATATTTATGAGTAAGAAAACAAATTTATTATTCACAAGAATATTTAGTCATAAATTATTATCGATTATGAAAATATTTTTAATTGAAGATTTATTTTAAGTGATACAAACGATTAATTTTAGGAAATTATTTTTAAAAAATCATTTGTTTTTCGCCAAAAAAAAAAAAATCGGGACTAAAATCACAAAATGCGACGAAGAACTTGGCGCTCTTTCTATCGCACAGCCTCTGCCTCTGGGTTGGGGTGGACCGACACAAATAAACTTTCGTTACTCTTGCGTTTAAGCCTCGTTCGTTAGCAATTAACAGCAAAACCGTCGTCCCTTTGGCATCAAACTGCTTCTGTATAAGTCGCCAGTTCTCTTTCGCTTTCGGAGACAGCGAGAGACTCTCGCACGAGAAGCTCTTCGACCTCGCTTCGCTTCAGCCACGGTGATCATCTCCTCTCTCTTCTCTCCTGATGTCGGCTCGAGTCGTCGAGCTTATTCACTGAATCTCTTGCAATTTCATTTTTTTTTTTTTCAGAATTATTTGAAGACGGCGATCCCTTCGCAGCTAATCTCGGAGAGAGGCTCCAACCTCTCTTATATTGAATAGCTCGACGCGTTGAATTCTGTAGCTTGAACGCGGATCGTTTCTTCCTTTGCTTTTTATAGGTTCTGCGAACATCAGAGTGGGCCTCGCTCAGCAGGACGCGCCTTTCATCGTCCCTCACTGCATCGCCCGATACACCAGCCAGGTCCCCAAGCGAAACGTGCAAGATCGGGTCCCACACGTTCGCGACTTCCCTTTTCTTTTGTTCGGTTTTCCGTGTGTGTTTGGGTTTGGCATTGCGGGGTTTGCGTTGAGCTGAGCGTTTTCTAAATTCGCTGGGTTTCCTTCTGGTTCGTTATTGTTGTCTTGGAGTTTCTAGATGCTCAGTTCTCAAGTTACCTCGGCGCAACACATGGAGCGAGAGAAGGCGTATTATATCGCGAGTTTACTTCTGCTGTTTGTCTTTAGTTGTGACAATGTAAATTGCTTTACATTTTCTCGTTATTAACTTGTGGGTTAGTGTATCTTAGATGGCGTCATTGTTGAAGATTCCATTCTTGGACGAGGAGGTCCCAAACTACGGCTCTTTCCAGCGCAAGGTCTGTAAGCTTTTCGGAAAACGGTTGCCCTTAGTTCTTCATCGCCTTAGTTGAGCTGCTTTCTCGATCCTACTTGATCTTTACAATGATATGGAAAACTTAGAGGAGGGCTTTTCTGTGAACTTCACTGGTTTCATCGTCCAATTATCTTTTTATTCTGTCAGTTGAGTCGGCTACTCGAAGGTTTAGTATTTAAGCAATTCCTTCAACTTGTTTTTTGTTTAAAGTATTTTCGTTTCTATGAGCGTATTGTCCTCTGAGGAAGTTTTGTTTCTCTGATGGTTAGTAAAGGACTTGAATTATTTTAATGTCTTTTCCTTGATAACTTAGTAGTTTCTCTCTACTTGTTCTTTGTAAATGTATACTGCATCGTTATCCAAGAGGAGACTCTGCTGAGGCACCGCCCCCGGATGTAGTATATTCTAGAATATAAGTACTGTCAACTCATTTCCTGCCCCCCAAAAACATACACATTTACACAAACAAATTAATAAATGATCCATCCAGTGCCACCCAAAAAAGAACAAGAAGTGCATCCAAAGTGCTTGGATGTCTATATGTCAATGTAAGGACGTGTATTTGAATGGCCCTTACTGCCTTTTATTTGTATTGTTTTGAAGTCTTCAGTTTCTAATGCATCATGATATTTGTTATTGGAGCTCGTCTATGATTGTGTCGGGCAACCCATTTCGTTGTCAGTGTGTTTTCACAGTGAAAGAAAAATTGACATACTTGTTATGCAGATGGGATGCGTTGATGTTTATAATCCACAGAATGTTAGGAAAGACTCAGTCTTTGCTTGAACGGATGTGTATGAGAAGCAAAGTTCACTCTGGTAACAGATCTATATATAACTTTTATTTCCACTTAGTGGGATAATGATTCTTTTGAGTTTGTTGTCATCACTTTGGCTCATACCTTTTACCTTTCTCTTTTTGCTAATGTTATCTGCTTCTGCTAATTAATATGTCATAGACTCATAATTTAAAACCACTCTGGCAGATCATGGACCGGGTCGTCTATGCAAAGAAAATTGGCAAGATAGAACTTTCCTTCCCTTTTCTGATTCGATGAAGTAGTATAGGCTTCAGTGGCTTATATGGTCGTAACAATATAAGATTCTTAGCTTTTGTCTGCACTGGAGCATGTTTTCAATATACTAGATAACTAGGATAGCGACACTCTGCCACGAAAAAGTGATCATCTCTATGTACATTTTGGAACTTAGTAGAGAAATTATATAGTAGATACAAAATAAAAATTCCAAATGATTTTCTTGTTTCTAATTTGGAGTACCAGGGATGTTAATTAGCTTAGATGACTAACATGCCATGTAATGAAAACTGTCATAAAAAATTGTAGATAGCTGGCAGGATGGTGCATTCTGTCGATGTTAGGAACTTCTGACCGTCAACCTTAAATCATGTCTGAAGTTGATTTTACACGCAAATGCTTGTTCTGATTATTTCTCAATGAGCATACTATATAGTTCTGCCCCCTGTACAGAAGAGTCTGTACCAGCTTATGTTTTCAAGCAGAAGCATCCAGTGTCAACGGCCCTAGCCTGTAGTCAGTCTACTGAAATTGTTCTATTGGGTGCATAGTGCGTTGTTTTGTTTAAGGATGTGTGGAGTTGATAAGGAGATGGGTTGTTTTCATTTAATTTCTTGCTAGTCAATGATATGTGGAGTTGGCTCCCAGCTAGAGCAAAGGTCTTGGGCATTTTATAAGTAATCAAGGTTGCTAAAATGACCTACAGAGTTCGTGGAAGCATCCCTCTTTCCTCTGCAACTCCATGTCACCTGCATCTATGATTGCTGAGCAATATGAATAATCAAGTTTACATTTTTATACAATGGTTGCATAATGCAATATGATTTTTATGCTGATATAGAAATCTGCAGCATGTGCATCTTTATATGACTTTCAACTTTGCTTTGCAGATAGCTAAAAGGATAAAGACTTGCCTAGTACTCCATTGGATAATTTGTGGCGAGGAAGCTCTGAAAATATCACCCATAGAGCCGTGCTGTTTGCACCGTCCTATCCGAAGTGGTCATTTTAACATTGGGCCATGCTATTTCCACCCGGTTTTTGCTTTAAAACTCCTTTTTACAGTGTTTTCCTATATGGCCCCTGCTGTCCCTCTTTTGGTTTGACTGCTTCCTTTTCTTTCCTTGCTGGTCCCTCCTTCTTCTTTCTTCTTCTCTTTGTTCACTCTCTTTTCAACTCATGGTGATGTTGATCTAAAGGAACCTATGCCCGACTGCAGATGCCGGCTTCACTACATTATATTCCTTCTTTCAAAAGGATCCAATGCTCTGTAATTGATATCCTGTTAAGGTGGTGCTTACTGACTGTAATGCTTAGATATGCACCCTGCAGATGCAATTTTCTTACCAAAGAAACTTGTGGGAGTCCCTCAACTGGCTTGCCAGCGAGATCCCACGGACTTTGTCAGGAGGACCCCGAATTCTCCTTCAAAGAGTTCGCCGGCAAGCCGGAGTCCATCATGCTGATGAACCAGGACGAGAAGTCGTTCAACGGGAACCGAACCTCTTTTTCAGGAATTTTAAATGTGCGCATTTTGAACAGATGTTGTAAGAAACCTCAAAATGAAAGAAACAGATTGTTGGATTTTCAACAAAATCTAGTCTTGGATTATGCACAGAGAATCAAGACGGTTGATTTGATCACATCTGAACTAACTTGTGAAACAGTTGAGAAATATTGTGGTCCATTTAGTACAGCCTCAAATTGACTTCAAATGGCCTCTTCCTTTTTCCTATGAAATTACTAAAACATAAGCACGAATCATATTGTTTTCTAATGATATAAAATTTTCTCGTGAAAAAAACTTTAGCTACATAAATTATATTGGTCATTCCCTCAGATGTGAGAGAGAGAGAGACACTCCATAACACTGCATCCCATGGCTCGTCCTGCGTTCCTGCGAGTCTTTGAGGCTGACCTTCCAATGGCCCGCCCTTATTCAGAGTTTGGCAAACTTAGAATCTCTATGTTATCTCGTTAAAGGGGGAAGAGCAGGCGTGCTAATTTTGCTTCGATCCTGCATTCCAAGAATTGATGATACCAAGTCGTGTCGATCAAGAACGCCACATTATATTCTTAAAGATGATAAATTCTATGAAACTAAAGAATGCTTCATGACTATTTAGATGGATTTGCTACACTTCCTCTTCATCATTTAAGGTATCATAGGTCGAGACATCCAATGTTTCTGCAATAAAAGTAGGAATCTGACATTCATTTTCTGATTATTTAATCCTAAAACATACATCAACCATAGAATAAGATGGACAATAAGAATGCAATAGGTATCAGAGTGATAACCAAGAACAAGCTCTATGAAAGGTTTACACTTACCACATGATGCGACAAATGCAGAATAGTCTCGAAAGATATCTTTAGCGAACTTGATTACGTCTTCAGCTGATTACGCCTATGGCTTTGCCAAGATTTGCTTGGATCGAGACTTGTTTGAGGTAGTCGGCGGGATCAACCTCGATCCAAGGCTGTGAGGGCTCAGCAGAAGCCTCCATTTCCAATCACTGGGAGGTGCTGGCAATGAGGAGATAAGGAAGAGAGAGGGGCGCGCACTACGGCCTTCGCTGCCCCTGGCTCCGCTCTCGCCGTTCTCAATCAACTCACTCCTGGCATCAAGAGTCGAGACCTTTTCCGACTCTTTGATGCTCGTCGTGACCTTTTCCAACTTGACGGGGTACATAGTTGGGCAGAGCGTCGCCGGCATCACCCTCGTCATGTCGCTGGCATCGTCCTCTCAACTGACCACCATGGCCAGATGTTGTTCAATGAAATTTCCCAGCTGTAGCCGCATGCGCCGCGTCAGACCTCGCATCTTCATGTCTCGCTTTTCGTCTTCAAACTCATCCGAGCAATTACAGCGGCGTGGGCTTAGAGGTTGTGCGGATGAGGACAGAGGTGCACACCCGAGGGGCGGGCAGAGAATTGTGCTAAGCCGCGAGCTTCCTGTAATTCCAAGCGGAGTAGTACTCAGGATTGATCACAATGAGCTTCGCTCTCATGTCGAGAGCCTCCTTCGTGCATCTGAGAGCAGCATCACATCACAATCTGTTCCAAAAAACCTGATCAAAAGAAATCGTTCCACGCTTGTATGACGCTTCTGATCTTGCAGAGGAGGACAGGACAGAAGTGAAATGGGCTTGAGCGGCTGATGCTGCTGTATCCTCCCGCTTCGGAGCTGTCCGAGCCTGGCCATGCATTTTCTTTTCTTTTTTTTTCCGGCGGAGAGGGAGAGAGGAAGTGTGAACCTGGAACCAAAGAGAGGCTTAAGGATTAAGGAAGCTGCTGAACTTGAAACTGAGCCCTCTGATCAGACAAAATTGAGAGAGAAACGTGGGACCCATGATTTTGGTATTTCTGTCATTCTGACCATCAAGGGTGTGGATGAAGCCGAAGGAGGGGTGGATTTAGCGCCGCGCCTTGAAATTATTCCATGAATATGTACTTTGGGCTTTTCCCGAAGAAAAAAGTTCACGCTATTCTTTTTCTCTTTTGCAAGTTATGCTATTTCATCCGGTGGATTAACTGAGCATGAAGTAAGATGGAGATGCAGTTGGCCTTGCTATATAGTCGTGCCTGAAGTTGATCGTGAGGCACCACCAGACCATAGTTTCACCACAAAAGCATCAGCTCTGCAACCTCCTCTCAAACACTTCTCAGCCCCCGCTTTTGCTTTTGGAAATGGCGGAAGCGGTTCTCTTCAGCCTTGCCACCGACATACTGAAAAGCCTTGCCACCGAAATGGTGAAACCTGGAGGTTCCTTCGCATCTCAAAAGATCATGTTGCTCTGCTGTGCCAAGGACGAGCTCCAAAGCCTCAAGGGCACCGTCCAGACCATCCAAGCTTTGCTTTTGGATGCTGAGAAGAAGCAATGGCACAACAACCAGGTCAAGCTGTGGCTCACGAGGCTCACGAGGCTCAAGGATGTGTTGTACGACATACAGGACTTGCTCGACGATGTTGCAACCGAAGATTTGAGGCAGAAGGTCACTCTCGGCAACAAGATGTTGAAAGCCGTACGCATTTTCTTCTCTAAATCGAATCAGCTTGCACACCGCCTCAAAGTAGCTAATGAGATTCAAGAACTTAGGAAGAGACTGGATTTGATTAAAAATGATAGGCAGTTCTATTTAGAGGAGCATTCGAGTGAGGAATCAATGGCCATTGTGAGAGGAAAGAAACCTGAAATTTCCATACCTGACGAACAAATAATTGGTAGGAAAAATGACAAAGAAAAGATCAAACAACTTTTGTTTGATTCCTCCTCTTTCAATACTATGTCATTTGTTTCCATCGTTGGTAAAGGAGGTCTTGGAAAAACCCGCACTTGCACGACTAGTGTACAACGATGGGGAGGTAGAAAAACATTTCGATCTTAAGATGTGGGTGTGTGTATCTGATGTCTTTGATGTGAATTTGATTATTAAAGAAATTCTTAAATTAGCGAACTATCAAGATCATGAGAATAAGCCCTTAGACCAATTGCAAAGACTTCTTCATGAGACTCTAGCCAAGAAGAAATATTTGCTTGTTTTGGATGACATGTGGAATGAAGTTCGGCTCAAATGGTTAGAGCTTGGAGATTGGCTAAAGGGTGGCAAACAAGGAAGCAAGATACTTGTAACCACTCGTAGCCACATGGTCGCGAAGGTCACTGATGAAAAATCAGCTATCTATGATCTAGAAGGCCTAACTATAGACGAGTCCTGGGATCTATTCAGGGATGTGGCGTTTGGAGATAGGCAAGCATCGGTAGACCGGAGTTTGGAGGAGATGGGAAGAGATATAGTTAGAAAATGCGCCGGGGTTCCCCTTGCCATTAGGACTATAGCAAGCCTTTTGTATGGCAAAAAGGAAGATCAGTGGAACCGGTACAGAGTGAAGGAACTTCCAGAATTACCAGAAATTGATGAAGTTGATAATGGAATTATGCAAGTCCTCAAGTTCAGTTATGATCATCTCCCATCATGCTTGAAACATTGTTTTGCATATTGCTCATTGTTTCCGAAAGATTATGTCTATGAGAAAGATACAATGATCCATCTTTGGGTGGCACAAGGCTTTATTGAGTCATGCAACGGGGAGGACAACCTTGAAAAGGTCATTGACAATTACTTGTCAGAACTACTATCTAGGTCATTCCTCGATGCTGATCATATAGTCAAATATGGCTATGGCCGCGAGGTCAGACAATTCAAGATGCATGATCTCATGCATGATCTTGCACAAAAAGTTGCTGGAGGTGAATGCAAGATTGTTAATTTTAAAGGAGGAGATAATGATAGAGGAATTCGACATGCGTCATTTATTTCAAAGACTTTCTCTGAAGAGAAAGTGCTGTCCCTACTTAAAACATCCAAATTGCAGACATTTCTCTTTTCAAGAGGTGAATCCTCTGTACGCAACTCTCACAAAGTTTTCTCTAGTTGTGGACATTGTCGAGCATTGTATTTGGACCATACAAACATTCCTCTCCCTCCTTCCTCCTTAGGAAAGTTAAAGCAATTAAGATTTCTTCATATTTTTATGAATCAATCCATCCAAAGTTTGCCAGATTCAATCACTGATTTGGTGAACTTGCAGACCCTTGAACTCTCGTTTTGTAGGTGCCTTCAAACATTTCCTAGAGATTTGAGGAAATTGGTCAAACTTAGACACCTCTTAATTCATCACTGTAGCTCACTAAGCCAACTACCACCCCTGAGTGAACTCCCTTCCCTAAGGACGTTGGATCTTGTGTTCTTATATGCGTTAAAGTTTGTTCAACAGACAAGTGACCCAAAGCCATCTAATACCACAATCCCCTTCTTTCAATCTCTTGAACGTCTGACTCTCTCCAGCTGCAGAGAGCTAGAAGGATGGTGGGGAGGAATGCGAGAAATGGGAGCACATCAAAAGCATCGGTCAGACAACTCACGGTCATCTTTCCCAAAACTTCGGTTTGTGAGTATAAACGATTGTCCCCACTTGAATTCTATAGCATCATTCCCCCGGGTGGAATACTTGTTGATAGATAGCACAAAAATGTTGGAACAACAATTGATGGCTAATCCAAATTGCCCTTCAGAAGGAACAGTGGAAGCCACATTCATTCCTTTCCCTGAACTAAAATGTCTATGCCTTATTAATATTCATGAGTCTAGAGCCCTTCACGGTTAAGACTCTACTCCGATCGGTTGAGCATGTGGAAATCATCTGTTGCAACCTAAGAAGTCTCTTTCGTGAGATGCAACACCTTTCCTTGCTCAAGGAACTCAACATTTGGTATTGTGAAGGACTCGATTTATCTTGCCAAGAAGACAAGCATGGCACCCAATGGCGATTTCTTACAAATCTTCGTGCTCTTACCATCGGAAACTGTAAAGATTTGGTGGCGTTACCCGAGGGAATTCAACATGTGACAACTCTGCAATCTCTTGAGGTTTCATCCTGGTCGAGTTTAACACATTTACCGAAATGGATTGAAAATTTCTCTTTGCTCGAAGAGCTTAAATTACATGACTGTCCAGGATTAGAGCATATACCATATGAGATACGCAACCTCGAACGTTTGAAGAAATTGAGAATTCGTAAGTGTCCCGTATTGGATCGAAGGTGCCTAGCTGATGTGCACACCCCAATCATTGATTGGGAGGATCGTGAACCGTACGCGCCCAGCCCACCCGTTGCTTCGGAGGATGACTCGTCTGATTCGGATTAGCATTAGAGGTACGAGAAAAGACTTATATCACCTATCAACAGTGTTCCTTTTTCAACTATTTTACCTTCTTTATTATTTAACTAATTTCTCTCCTCTTCACTGTATATTCGCAGGTCGCAGTGCAAATATTTATCAAAAAGAAAGATAGCGTCTCTCCACTCACGCTCCAGCTCGCCACCATCTTCCTCGTCATGTGGCGCGTGTAGAACAAACGCCTCCTCTGCCTCTCGTACAACCTCCTCACTCGCCCTCCCCTCCTTCATCTCCTCCATCACTGCCGCCTGAAGAAGGAAGAACCCTAGCGTCCCCGACGCGCGTTGCATCCTGTCGATTGCCTCCTTCCTCTTTGGCCGGGTCCGCCGAGGTCGATGATCGGGAAGCTGGGATTCTCGGATCCGCCTCTCGATTCGGAGCTGCCTGCCTTCGGATGTCTCCTGCGGTAGGATGACGAAATTCTAGGGATTTCGGTGATCGTGGCGTGGCGTCGACGAGGCCTTTGACGCCGGCTTTCGAGTCGTCGCCCGCTCTGTCGTAGCTTTCTGCTCGCCGGAGTCGGAGGCCAAATCGATCGTAGGCATTGTTCCTCTCTCTCTCTTTCTCTCTCTCTCTCTCTTTACTGCAATTCAATTTTCACTGTGAATGTGTAATAAGTTTGGATTATGAATCGAATGTTATGGAGACATTTGGATTATGATTTGAGTGTTATGGAGACATTACAATGCCAATGCATGATATGAGCAGCTTCTTTATAGCTGGTTGATTGAGAGAAGAGAACAATGACATCCATTGCAAGGTTCCGCTTGACTTTAGAATCATGAGGTTCATAAAAAATGGAAGGAGAAAGTCATAGCTTATGAGCTACCCCGAACTGAGAAAATGACCATGATGTTTAATGATGGCTGATTCTTTGGGGGATTGGGCGGCTAGTACACAAAGTTTTGCAATTTATGAAAATAAAATCTGTTAGGACAGAGCTGAACAATGATAGATGACAGGACGGTTCGATATTGTCTTAGCCCTTGACTGCTTTGCAATTACAGAAATCTATATGTAGAGGCATCTTTGGTTTGTAGTCCTCTCTTTGTCATCACTTTTAAGGGAGTCCCTGGACTTCCCAGGTAAACATAACTATTATCTACGAGCTGGGTCCATATGATCTAGTAAGCATATAGAAATCTCAAGCTTCATCTGAGTGAAACAGACAACAGGTTGGTGAATCTTGGACAACCTTGATTGATGCCGAGGCTTGCTATAATAATTATATGCCTCTGGACATGAGAAGTTGAATTGCGAAAAGATGTGGTTCTGATGTTACTGATTCGAGGAAAAGCCCTTCTTGCTTTCTTTCTGGATTCCATGCGTTGAAAAGCCGTGTTAGGATGGGGACTTGCCTTTGCATTGTTTCATAAGGTGGGGCCATCCTCTCGAGCGATACTCGAGATATTGCGATGCATTAGAAAACTGAACTAGAGCTGCCGTAAAAGTATGGTGGAGGCCTAAGGCTTTTGATAAGTGCTCAAACAGACAAGAGTCCAGTCTCATCACATGCTTTGAGTACTCCAGCATTTCTCTGCTAGAGATGTTGCGATGCATTAGAAAACTGAACTAGAGCTGCTGTAAAAGTATGGTTGGACGGATTCCTAGAGAGTACAACAAAGGGTGTTGATATTTTATATCAACTCAGGTGCAAAAGTTTGCTATTGCTACCGCTAGAACGTGAATAAAGTCAACCGTCAAGGAACATCCTTTTTTTTCCACCTGAAAAGAATGGAACGACCACCTCCGAGTTTCCCATCAGTGAAAATGATCAGTCATTGAGGATCGTCTTGCTGATTCGTATCATTGATTGAGACTAGATGCAATATTATATGCTATGACAGGTAGTGGAATTTAGGTGAGAAACTTTGTACAGATTCATCGGTGGCAGTTGTCTTCGCTGGCTGAATGAATTAACTGGGCACTTTCATTTCATGAGTGCTCAACATCTATTCTGGCCGATTCAATGGAAAAGCAAGCGAATAACTCAAGTTTCGTACGCTTACTAGTTTAGCCCTTGATTTGTTGAAGAAAATAGAAAAGGCCATCAAGTATCATGCAGTGAAAACCATTTACTCTACAATTGTATGAACTACTGCAAGTTTTTTGCGAACTGTCTTTTATCAATTCACTTCGTGAACTTTCTCTTGAGTTTTCCCTTTTCGAAAGGTGAAAAACACGCAACGGAAAGTCATGAAGCAAAATATGCTGTTCCTCCGATCAGCAGCGACTGAGTTATGAAGTCCCTCTGGCCCAAAAAAGAAAATTATGAAGTCCCATGTTGCTGTTTTTATGACCTTCTTTGTAAATTTTGTTTTCTTAGCATCCGTCTCCTGCTCGAAGAACTTGCGCAATCCGTCGATCGCCTCCTCCAAGAGGCTTTGAGGGACCCGATGGCTGCGCAATATTTGCAACTAGGTCGTTGTGGTGGGGTGGGGCTCATAAATGTTTGCTTAACCATCACGTCATGTGTCCGACAATTGCATAGAATAGACATTAATGATCATGCCACGTGTTTGCATCCCGTGCATTTTCGTTTTTATACGAACAAGCATGATTGATTAAACGATAGGATACGTAACTAGTTCGTAAATGGTTGCTTAACTATGGAAACATTGTATTTAATATAATGAAGCATGGTGCCATATAAAAAACAGATAAATTAGTTATTTACATATATCTATTGAAAATCATAAGTAATAAATTAGTTTCTTAACAAGAGAAAATCCAAATTTATTTCATTCTTTTCTTGCTTGAGAGTTGTTTTTTTCACTTACGTCGATGCACGCAACATTGAAAGAGCTCACGAATCAATAATTAATAATATGGCCACTATTTGAAATTGAAAACAATGCAAAAACTGAAAATCCACAATTAAGGAAGTTCATGCAACGTGCATTCCTATTCTTCCACACACAAAGGTTCCCCTTGAGAAAAATACTAAAACTAAAATAATCCAATTAGCGTACTCTCGTGAGCATCCTTATATTGGATATTATGACATCAAAACAACCGTAAAAATTAAACCAAAATACAAATTTTCATTTTATTTTCGTCCGTGTCGACGTCATAAATATTTAGTTTTGTTAAACTTGTATACCTTTTTTTCAAAATTCCCACTAAATTATAACGCAAAGCTATATATACACCCAGACAAAACCACAAGAGTTCGACTACGTGTAGTGCTTAAGCCCTCGTTCGTTCGCGATTCAAGAAGAACCGTCGCACTCGCAGGGGCATCGTCGGCTTCCGTTTCAGTTAGCCAGTCAGTTCTCTTTCGCTTAGAGAGAGCGCGAGAAACGCTCGGACTAGAAGCTCCTCGACCTCGCTTCCCTTCGCCATGGCGATCATCTCCTCTCTCTCTCCATGACTACTCGAGTCGTCGAGCTTTTTCACTGAATCTCTCGCAATCCCTTTGTTTCTTATTTGAAGATGGCGATTCCTTCACAGCTCATCGCGGAGAGAGAGGCTCCAAACTCTTCGTCATCAACCCTGGTACTCCTCCCACCTGTTCGACCTTTAAAGGTTCTGTGAACATCGGAGTGGGTCTCACTCAGCAGGACGCGCCTTTCGTCGTCTCTTATTGCATCGCCCGCTACACCAGCCAGCTCCCCAAGCGAAACATGCAAGATCAGGTCCCACGATGTTGATGACTTCCTCTTTTTGTTTGGTTTTTCGGGCGTGTTTGGGTTTGGCATTGCGGGGGTTGATGGTTTGTGTTGAGCCGAGCGTTCTCTGTATTCGTTGGGTTTCCTTCTGACTTCGTTCTTTTTGTTTTGGGGTTTTCAGATGCTCGATTCTCAAGTTACGACAGCGGAACACACGGCGCCAGAGAAGGCTTACAATATTGTGAGTTGACTTCTGCTCTTTGTCCTTAGTTTTGGCAGTGTAAATCGCTTTTGAAATTTTTAAATTTTCTCAGTATTAACATGGGGTTTAGTGTATCTCAGATAGTATTGTTGTTGAAGATTCCGTTCTTGGATGAGGAGGTCACGAACAGCAGCTCTTTCCAGCGCAAGGTTTGCAGGCTTTTTTGAAAAAATTGTTGGACCTAGTTCTTCATCGCCCGAGTTAAGCTGCTTTCTCGCTTCCCCCTAATCTTTAAAATCGCATGGCAGACTTAGAGGAGGCCCTTTTTTGTGAACTTCACTGTTTTCATCGTCCAATTATCTTATTATTCTGTCGTTTGAGTTGGCTACTTGAAGTTCCGGTTTTTTAAGGCAATTCTCGACTGTTTTTCATTATTCATACGGTATTCAAGATAATGAAGTGTTTTCATTTTTATGGGCATATTGTCCTCTGAGGAAGTTTTGTTTCTTTGATGGTTAGTAAAGGACTTGAAAGATTTTGATGACTTTTTCTTGATAACTTATAAATTTCTACTCCTGTTCTAGGTAAATCCATACCGCATTGTTATCCAAGAGGAGACTGCAGAGTCACTGCATCCTTGGACGTGGTATACTCTAGAATTCAAGTACTATCAGCTCAGTTCCTGCACCCAAAAAACACGATCAACAAATAATCTCCACCTGGCGCCGCCCAAAAAAGAATAGAAGTCTACCCAAAGAGCTTGTATGTCTAAGTGTCTATGTGAGGACGTATGTATGAATGGCCTTTGCTGCCTTCTATGTGTATTGTTTTGCAGTCTTCGGCTTCTAATGCATCAAGATATTTGTTACTGGAGTTTGTCTATGATTGTGTCAGGCAACCCATTTCCTTGTCAATTAGTATCACAGTGAAAGAAAAATTGATTACCAGTTTGTTCCACCAGAATTTCTCGCGACGAAATTTCTCCCACTGAAAGTCGTTTTTCAGCTTTTAATTAATAGACACGGGTTCCATGCCAATTTCAGACAGAAAATATCACGGACAAATGCAGGAGTCAACAACTTCAATTCAGAGTTATATGAACATAAACCATGTCGGTATTTAATCGACAAGAAGGTTTAGGCAGTAAAGCTGTGTAATCGTCTCTCAATTTCATCTCCACTTCCCACCTCCATCCGTCTCTCTTTCTCTTAATGTCTCTTGCTGTGAAATTGGGAATCGAATAGACGATGCACTGACTGAGACTGAGAGTGACTGTCTTAGCGCTAAAATGATTCCTTCCTTGCCTGCTTTTATTTACTCAGAATGCAACCCTTTTTTTTTTCACGGGTGCAGAGCTGGCCAAAAGAAGGGTAAAAGGAAAACAGGGCAAATCTTCTGACACTGGTTGGTGAAAGCGAAGAAGAAGAATCCGTTCTTCGGTTTTGGTGGGACAATTTTTGCATCTGTGCCTTTAATCTGTTGGCCTTCCAAGATTTAGAAACCCAAATGCATCTGGGCCACGGCATCAGTAATCCAAGGCCTCGCTTGGCAAAATTCACAAAAGGAAACAGAGAAAGTTACTGCCAAATGCTAGTGCAGAAATCCCAGTATTCCGTGGAAATTCTAGTTCCCGATGGTGATTCGGACTCTTTTGGCTAAATGGAAATAGGAAAAATCTTGATGATGGCAATCCCAACTCTAACTTGATCATGCAAGCCAGGCCTAAAGTTTCTGATTTTTATGTTACCATGGATAGCAATCGTAGTCGGGTTTTTTACAGAACTTGGACAGTCCGATGGAACTCCCCGCTGGCTGGATTGATCAAACTGAACACAGATGGTTGGGTTTTTGAAGTCCAAGGCATGGCAGTGGCCACCATTTGCTGCTGTAAACCCAACCGAGGCCAAAGCGGTGCAAGGTGAGAGTGGCTTTTGAGAGCAACATTAGAAGTCTCAAAATCAAATCTGATAACCAAGTGCTGATAACTGTTGCCATGCAAGATTCGGTAGAAAATTCTATGCCGACTTCTATTATTTTTCAATGTAGGGGATTGTGACAATGGTTGACACCAACAATAAGGAATGCAGACTCTTGATGAAGTTCCTATTGAAATTATGGACTTTGTATGTAGCCAATTCTAAAGGAGTCTGGTCTTCTCATAATGTAGCAGTGGATAGGGGCCGAGATAGTGGCTGCTCTACTGCGGTAATATTTCTTTTTTGTTCTTTCTGAAAAAAGATGGCCGAATCTGAAGTGACTATAGTAATTTGCTCCGAATTAATTCATTTTCAGCATATGTTTAATGTTGCATGGTAAAGTGTGAGCGAAGCAGCACAGTTAAAAACATGGCGAATGCTGTACCTGCTCGTCTCTTTCATAAGATAGACTAATTGTCCACAACCGAACTGTAGCTCTTCTGTTGGAAGCATATGATAGACTAATTGTAAAAAAAAAGTTACTGAGGGTTGCCACCACTGCGAAACATGATTCTCGATAAATGACCTCTCTCAAAAAGTCAACGAGTTTTGAAGTAAACGCTGTGTTTTGCTTCTCCTTCTATAAGCTTCTAATACTTCTCTCTTTAAATCGGCAATGATTCTGCGGGGGGAATGGAATCCTTCAATCTCTTCTTCTCCTTACTTTTCCTAACATGCTTTCTTATCCACTCCCAGAGTTCATTTGAAAGTAAGAAATGATTGGAATCTTGAGGAAGACCTTAATTAGCTAGGATCTTTACATGGTCCCGATCCTAAGCTAGGAAGAATCATAGGATCAATGCGATCCCACCAATCCAATCGATCCAACTTTGACATAGTGTGATCTTTAAATGTTTATATCCGATATTCAGGTAATAGAAATACTGATTTTTCTTGTACATGTAGTACATAAACTATAAATTCACACAATTTTGGAGTTTTAACGTCACACGTTGTTCATAATTAACAAACTTCATAAAGCTAGCGAAGATTTCAGTATTGTTGATGGAGTTTATTAGGATCTTACAATCTATCATCTGATGCTACAATCTGATCCCTTAGACACCTTTATCAATCATAAGCAGGATCCTGCTTCTCACAGCTTTGTTCTTAACTGTATAAAACTTAACCAAGAAAGCTACGGCAGTTAATGATTGTTCCTGACAACCTTGTTCCTGACAACCCTAGGGCATACTTACAAAAGCACCTAAAACCAGAATCAAAGTCATTCTACATGTTACTGATTGTCAAAATGCTTTTCAGGACAACCTTCTTGTTCTAGGGAAAGAAAGCCACTCTTTGAGGAGCTTCCTTTACTAGATTACCTCCATGGAAAATTAGCCTCCTTCTCGCTCACATTTGTCTCAAAAAGATTGGTATATGGTTGTATTGAAAACACCTGCCCATAGACAAAGACCAAATGATCCTTATCTTGAGTGTGATTCACACCTCAATATTGTAAAGAAAAATATAGAAAAAACCACATTGTTCCAATTCCCAATCTTAAGCATTCCAAACCATAATTAAATTCCATCGAGTTCTGTCATAACTAGTATACAAAAAAATCTCAAAATTGTACTGGCTTGCTACA
This sequence comes from Eucalyptus microcorys, assembly GCA_014182515.1. Classification (NCBI taxonomy): domain Eukaryota; kingdom Viridiplantae; phylum Streptophyta; class Magnoliopsida; order Myrtales; family Myrtaceae; genus Eucalyptus; species Eucalyptus microcorys. The sequence continues at coordinate 31,318,840 of CM024569.1, forward strand.
AGCGTTAAAAGAGTAAAGGAATAACTGTTTTGTGAGTGATTTTACACTCAATCCACCATGCCAGGAGAATATAGAGTAATTTGTACTCGAGAGATTACGATGGATTAGCTATCCTTTTTTATCAAATTCTACTCTACAAGTACTCCTCTCACTTCCATCATCCCCATTATGCAAGATTTGTGTTGTCTTAAGTAGTTAAGGTTTAAGAATGTGGTTTAGCTTTAGTAGTTGAATAGTTCTGGGCGTATCCCGTTTATTGAGTTGAAATTCTGTAGGCTTAGTCATGCTGCTGATGGAAGAGGTATTTATCTTGATTTTTCAGTGGATTCTTCATCCTTAGTGATATGCTTTTCGAAAAATACTTTCATAACATGAAATGGTGATTGCAACATCAACGGATGAAGGATGGGTTGCATTTGTACCTTGAGTGGGTGGTAACCTTATACCTCTGTGCTCTAAATTCGTCTTTTGTTAGGTACAGCAAAAAGATTTTTCTATAGCAATATTTCAGCAAACAGCTTGCCTTGTTTTCTTGTAAGGTGAGCTTGTTGCATAAAATGCATGTGTCCAAAATCCACGATGGGTAGCCGGCTGTTTTGCTGTTTTTCTCTGCCAGGGATCTACCAGATTCCACATTGATTTTTTTGTTTTCTCTGGTTTCGAGCAGAAATTTGAGGAAGACTTTATATAGTTCTGCGGGACTTGTAACTTGCAGAAATTTACCTACACTCAACTGTGAAAGATGTTTTATGATAAATTAGTTGATAAAAATATTTAACTGTGAATGAGATTTAAGCATGTTTTCACTATTCTGATGACAGTAATATCCTAGAATCACAAAATTGATATCGTGTCAGTGGCTATGCATGTTTTGAAACTTATATAAAAGATTATCTACAGCTTGTTTACTTTGTGTGGTAATAACTTTTACCAAATCACATGCTTTTTTCTCGTGTATTCTCCACTCTCTGAATTGTGTTTTGAGTCTCATGATGTGATCAGCATCCATGACGAATAAATATGCCAATATAGTATTACCCATGGTATTCTCCATTAGTAGACTATAAATACTTTATTAACTATGTTCAACAGGAAGGTCTTGCAGCAGCTTTAGGGAACAGCTTGTCAACTGCCCGCAATGTAAATATGGGAGCTCAGCTGACATCAGTCATGTGCATTGAGGTACTTGTGGTTCTTTTACATTTTTCCTCCATTGGAATACTAGTCTTGCTTTTGGTGATGCAGAGCAGATGATGAAATGCTCATCAGCCTCCAAGCTTTTGAGGCAAATTCACTGGTCATGTCAACATAGATTGACCTTAGAGATAACACCCTTTCATAAACGAATGGAAAAGAAAAAGGAGCTATCCTTGTTTGTGTTTGTGCGTGACCCATGATAAGAGTAATTATTTCCGAAATCCATATTGACCAGTTTTTGTATTAAAGAACAGTGCAGTCTAAACTTTCAACATCTTTCTTGACTTGTTATCTTCATACCAGCAGTGAACTTGTTGCTGCTGCAGCCTCTGTGCTTATTCTTTCCTCTTTGCTATACATTTCTTGTTCCACCATCTCTTCTCAAATTGTTAATGTTAGTGTCCCAAATTAATGGATGAAAACTAAATTAAAATGGTGAAGATATTCCGTTTATGCTTTGATTTTGCCTATCACCAATTATGCTACAAAGTTAACAATTGTAAACAGGCACTCTCCTCTTCTAGACCACTGTAACACTGTGTTTCAAATGTCTAATTAACATTCTCCTGGTAAACAAATATCCCTCAAGTGGGCCAATATTGTATTAACAACAATAAAACAAATTAGACTTCTACACATACTGCTCAGAGTTTATGTCTACTGACGACTTTAAATATTATGATGGATTATGTTCCACTGACTTAATAAAGGGATTGCCTGGTAAATGTCAGGATGGAGTGGCTATACCTACCTCTGAGAAGATATTACTGTTTGTTGGAGAGGTGCTGCTTACTACTTCTCATAGTTCTGAGCTTACTGCAGTATATAGCCTCGCTACCATCATATGCACAATGTTTAAAGTTGATTTGCCTGACCACCTTACATACTTCAAGGTTCCTCTTTTGATTTGCCTTTGTTGTGGGAGGTCTGGCTATCATTATCTGGCATCACACTACAGATAGAGAGCTTTTTAATCAATATACTGTTTTTTATCTTGAGATAACTTACTTAAGCATGCAACTTTTATTATTTGTCCAGTATATCTATCTTATTGTTTATTTGGACTTGAAACTATTTCATGAACATCCAGTGATTATGATATTTGATGGGAATGGGGTTTCAGGATATATCCAGATGCCTTCTATTGATCCAGAGGCATCATCAAGCATTCCTCAAGTTCGCACTGACATGTTGTCCAAGCCTATAGGTATTTTTGATGCTAAACGAAATGAAAGAATCCTATTATTACATCCAAGAGAGTCTACGAATCCCTCTAATTTTGGTAATTAAGATTTGGTGTTCGTCAAAATTCTTATACTCTGAGCACTGAAAACACATGCCCATGCTCCACTTTTAATGATAGAAACCCATGAGAGAATGGGGATTTATTCAGTTGAGGAACCATATCTATATCTATTACTGTATACACAAAAACATGTGTGATGTGCTCTTTTTCAGACAAATCATATCATAGCATTCTTCCACAAACTAAGTTTCATGCTTTCAGGAGGGGGAGGTTGATGCTGTAGCAGTTGTTCACTCGAACGAGGATGGGACGCCAGCTGCATCTCATAGGACAAGGCTTACTGCTCTCAATGTGTGTTTCCCAAAATGAATTCTCATCTCTACATTACTTTGCTTCCTAGGTGCTTCCTCGATGTTTAGCTTTCTAGAGATGTACCAATGGCTCTTTTCTTTTAAGGAACCTCCTATATGTCTGTTTTATCCAACGATTTTGGCTCCAGATATATATTTTCCACCACCTCCTTGGTGGGCGAAATTGTTACTTCTAAGAACTTTTCTGATCAAGTTTAGGCTACATTCGTTTCACGAAAAATAATTTACGGAAAACGTTTTCCGGATTTTCCGGCGTTCGTTTCACGGAAAATGAATTTCTTGGGGAAAATATTTTCCATGAAAGGGAAAAAGTCTTCTAAATTGGGGGAAAATGTTTTTCACTTTGGAAAAGTGAAAAATATTTTCCTCACTTAATCTCTCTTATCTCATACCTCTACAAATCCTTACTTCCTTCTCATCTTTCTTCTTCTTCTTTTCTTTTTTAATTTGAATTATTTTTTATTTTCTATTTCTTTTCTTTTCTTTGTTTCCCATCTTCTTCTTTCTTGGTTAGTTGTCGACCGTCATCAGGTGAACCTCAAGCTCGTTGATCTCAAGCTCGCACTCGTCGATCTGGCAAGCCTCGAGCTTGACGCTTGCGCTCGCCAATCTGGTAAGTGGAAAATATTTTCTTTACCGAACACCGGAAAATATTTTCCGAAACATTTTCAGGTTTTAGCAGAACACCAGAAAATATTGTCATTTTTTTGGAAAATGATTTCTGGAAAAATATTTTCTGAAAATGGCCAATTTTCCGCGAAATGAACGGACTCTTAATTTCGATTAAAACTTCTCTAGCATGGTGATCGTTTTGCAAGGTTTAATGATTATGAGCATATGCTAGAAGAAACTTGGCATTTTGATTATCCCAGACGACCAGCCATGGTGGATAGCCTCTATCCTGGGTTTAACATTGGATTGCCAACGTGAGACAGCTAACCAATATTTCAAACAAAACCTAAGAAGGAAGAAAAGGTTGATCTTGCTGAAGCAATCACTAGTGGTATTCTTTAAACTGGTCGGTCCTGCGCAATTTCTTCAGTTCTGCTTGCAGGGAGTGTCATGTGTTATTTATAATAGTTTTTTATATTACTTGACAGGGCATATCGATCTCAAGAGAAAACTCTTCTGTAGCATACAGCTGGTGAGTCTCGTGCACACCCTGAGATGTTTTTTAAATTGCTATACATTGACTGGGAATAATGATGCGGTTGATCGGTGGAGTAGTTCTGACTGAGGGTCTCATTCCTGCTGTAGAAGAAAGGTTAGTTTTGCTTTAGTTTTGCTTATGCTTTAAACATTTCCAGAATTTTGGCTTTTTGAGCATTCTTGCATGGTGACAGAATTTCATGTTTGACTCTATATAAACGGGTGGTAAGAGCTTTGTCTATGCTGAAAGAAAATTGATGAATTTATTACTTACAGAAATCTGCTGGAGTAATCCCTCCTTAAATTCAGATATTGGCATCTTTTCTGGCGAAAGTTTAAAGAAGGAACACATTAATATCGAAGATGAGCTCTAAACATGTATGATTTGTGCTTGTCATGTTGTCATGATATTTGAAACCCTATGTCATTCTTACATGTTAATTGCTTTCATATAATCGATGATTTATCCTGTATGAGCTCCCTTTGAGTTTTGAGAGCTATTTTAGGGTATGCTCCTTTGGTCAATGATGATATGTCTAAGTGCCCATCACGGATTCTGGCGTTATTGTCCAGTATTTTGCTGTTCTTTTTCCATAAGGTACGTTTCTATAGAAGTTCCAACACTAAAATTGTTTCTCATTACTCGTTGATTCTCTTCTTACAGAGTTTTTCATGCAATTAATTCAGATGAAGCAATTGATACAGTCGAGGTCAGAAAGCTCTTTCCTTGCCATCTCGCTGTCATGTTTTCTTTGCTCTATTTATTTGTTGACTAGACATGGAGATTAGCTGGTTATGCAGCTTCAATTTCGTTGTATTGGCAACCACATGTTGAGCAGCATGATTTTTCACCATGTTCAAATGTTAAATGGGTTGATTTTGTGGCTGTTTTTTATTGATGGCCTAAAGGACGTCATTCTATCTGTGCTTCTAAGTTGTTTGCCAAATTTCTTAAAAACATGTCTTATTCAAATGTTGAGGGTTGTTTTTCTCTGGCATCTCATTTCTGGCATATGAGCTGGTCACCATTCATCTCATGCTTTGAAGAGTTCGTCATAAAGGTTAATCAGATGTGCAGTATTCTTAAGCTATGACTCACGAACAGTGCATGTGAGATGGAGAATTTCATTATGACTGAAATTTGTGCACCTCTGGATTGAGCAAAATGAGTTGCAGTCTTTTGTTTATGAACTCTGTGCGCCTTCAACAAGTTTCGCAATCGAGAACACACCCTACTTTGGTATCATGGAAAGGTGGAGGAGTAAGATAAGCATTGCGTCATAACATTTTCTCACTTTTTTTCCATAAGAAGATAAATTTTGTCCAAGACTGCATATTTGATGTGTTGAATGTGACTCATTTCTCGTCCTGCCTAATGGAGAATTGAGAGCTATTTGTGTAAGAAACGCTATTGGTTTCTTGATCAAATAATGCGAAATATATTCAGAAAGTGTGTGCCTTTTTGAAAAGTAGCGTCTCAAAAACACGGAAAACGGAAAAATTTCTTCAAAGAGAGGCATGCCATGTATCGATGTTTTCTGATATGGTGGTCAAGTGTAGTGCTACATCAACATTACATTGTTTGAAAAAAAAGAGAGGAAACATTAGTCAAATTAAGGGAGGAAATAGTAATCAACATCACGTGAAAAAAGCATAGTAATGGTCCACAGCGGCTCCATATGCACGAAAGTCGAAACCATAAGCCTCATCTGTTGTTATGTTAATGGGAGGAAATCAAGTTACAGCAAGTGGGAATGGAATTTACCCAGTAAAGAAGACGAAGCAGGTGCAAATGTTAGGTGGTACGAAAGAAAGACGCGTGGGTCCTTGCAAATAAATGGGAACAGTCATTCCTTTTTCTACTCTTTTTTTTTCTTCTTTTGTTTTCCTTTTAAAAGAGTGAGTACTTAACACGGCTTGAATTATTATTATTATTATTATTATTATTATTTTACTCAATGAAGATGGGAGGAACCCGTACTTATGTCGTCCTTTTTGAAATTCAAGGATCGGGCCAATGAGTATACAACCAAATCTTCCATACTTTGACTCATTTACAAATCGAATATTTTCGTATCGATTACATAGCTTGCGCGGTTAATCTAATCACGTTGCGCGATTTTGTAGTTTGAAACTTACAATTAGCATTACGGTGAGGATAGGAGTCCTTGCGCCATTTATCTATTTGGGTTTTCAAACCTTTAATTTGTTCATTTAAGAATTAAAACTTGCATTAAAAAATATTTGAAATATTTGGTTTGCTCCATCAATTTCTAATGCACAGATGGCTTCTTTAATTCCCTATAGTCATAACAACAGATTGTGTGAGAGTATGCCTACATGATCATGAATTCCCTATGTGCAAAGGAGAAACATAATTTATTACTTATCTTTTTATACTAATCTCAGTCATCGATTTATGTAGAGTTAACATGAGATATCATTCACTAAATTATCTCTTTGGTTTTATTGTCACAAAACCATGGATGATCCCGAAATTAATCATTTTGATAAGTCTGTCAACTCTAAATTTTACACGTACCCTTGCATATAAAGGCAATTATGAAGTTATTTTCTCATTGATCGAAATAAGAATATCTTGAACTCTTAAGATTTAATCAATTACAAACACTAATCTTTCTTGAATATAATTTCACGGAGAAAGACCCATGTACGAAGAAATATCTGCTATCAAGCTCTCGATGGCACTTCAAGGACTCTTTTTCGAGTGTGTTTAGTAACGATTTTAATCCCGGGAATAATTTATGATCATAAATGATTTTTTTTATTCTGTTCCCAGGAACAATTTCTAAGCATTTTAAGCCGCTTGGTAACTGTCCAAATTTTTTTATTCTAGAATAGAATTTTGTTTGGTACCGTGTTTAAAATTTCTACTTCAAATCATTTTCTTTTAATTTTTAAATAATTTTTTTACTTTTTCCTTTTCTTTTTTTCCTTTCTCTCTCCTATTCTTCTTCTTCAAGTGGCTGGCGATCTCACTGGAGCGTCGCCAGCCCTCGGCGAGGCCGGCTCTCATTGGCGAGGCTCAGCCTCATCGGTGGCCAAGCTTGCCTTCGGCAAGCTTGCCGTACAGGTTGCCAACGACTGGCGGCAGTGGGCGGCGAACGACAATCACGGCAATGATGGTAGATGAAGAAAAAGAAAAGGGAAGAAGAAAAAAAAATATAGGCTTGATTCTTAGATTTGTTTTTAGGAACAAGAATCAATTTTTTTTTTTTTATTCTTGATCCTATTCAAAATTTACTTCTGGGAACAAAAATTTTATCAAACACAATTTTGTTTCAAAGCTATTCTTGGAAAAGAAAAAAAAGAATCTGATACTGTTTGAATGGTTACCAAACAGGCTCTTCAAGTGAACAACCAAGGCAAAACCTATTCTGCCAAAGAAAAGAACAATCCATATATATGTGGGGTCCCCTGTCCCATTTTTCTCTTCCAGGAGTGTCCAACACGAAAGAAAAAAAAACAAGTTCAGAAAAGTCCAGGCTGAGTCAAAGTCCACCGCGGTTGGCTTTCCGATTGAAAGTGCACGCTTGAACTTTTCTGTTTTGATTGTTTCTTTGCCGACTTCAATACGGAATACAATTTTCATATTTTTCAAACAAAGTACAAAATAACATTCACCTCAAATCGAATTTCGTTAAGGCTCAAATTCGAGACATATTTTAATAATAATCGTACTATGTGATCTAGTTCAAACACGTGCAAAACTTATAACATTTTGTAAAATATGGATTCATACCTTATGCAATTTCACAGCACCAACAGTTTTCTAGGAATTACTTGTATAAAATAGTCTTCACATATGATGTTTTTATTATAAATGCCGTACGACATTTAAGAAATGCTTTCGCCACATGATGTGCACTGACAGCTAAGAAGAAAGGATCTCCAAGTTGTGGCTGTGCAATTAATCTCGGAGAAGAGACCCCACAAAAGAGTTCAACCAGACTATAGTCTAACTTTGGGGAAGACGATATTCAAATTTCAGAGTCTAAAGATGCATCGCCATCATGTGAGCATAATAACTATTGAGGATGATGAAATCTGGGAGCAGAGAAGGGCCAGATTGAAAGCACTAGAGTCAGTAAACAAACCACACCATCAAGCAGAATTCAAAAGGCGTGTGTATCCGCTGCTACGCGCCGCCGCAAAAGAAGGTAACGTCGATAGGTTCATCGAAGCCCTCGAAAAGTATTCTGCCGAAGAGAGGGGCTCTTTGTCCGATACCATCCAAGAAAGGAAATTATCTTAGCGTACTGTACAGGTCCAAAAATCTAATATCGTTTTCAGCAATTACGGATTAAGAATTCAACTTAATTAAGAACAGCGACAGAAATAAAATAAAATAAAAAACCCCATTAATTTCTACATTTTCATGGTTATTAGGTAAACCGGACTTGAAAAGATACAATTTCTTGCAATTGCATGTGTTTCGTAGAAAGTCAGCATTTGGAAAAATATTTTTATAAAAATGATTGTTTGTACAATTTACATAAATGAATGAATAGAAAAATATTTTTTTCGTCGACAAAAATATATTTGGAATAAATTGTTAATAATGAAATATTTTTCAATAAAATAAAAAATCAAGAAAAAAATTTCATTAAAAATGATCGCTTATAATGTTTACGAAAATAACTTTAGGTAAAGAAAGTTGTCGAGGATGAAAACATTTTTTATTGATTAATTATTCTAAACAGTATAAACAATTATTTGTAAGAAAATATATTTTGAATTTTTTATTTGTGAAAGTTTGTCAGTTACCTTTTTAGGTAATTTAGCCCCAAAATACAATTTTCAATAACTATTAATTAAATTTGTGACGTCAAGAATATAATATTCATATTATAACGGAGCAATCTACGTCAACAATTGGGAGGATTTGAGAGCAAAAGAATAACAATTTCCTTTTTATCAGCAAAAGAAAAACAATTTAGAGGTTTTGATAGTTGCACCTATATTATATATTTACACAATGCGCCCCCTCTTTCGCTCTCATTATTTCTCAATTTTTTTTTTCTAATGTGGTGTTCACGGGGTGCTGCATCAATATTACGTGTCTGAAAAAAAGAAAAAAAAGAAAAGAGGAAACATTATTCAAATTGGGGGAGGACACGATAATCAAAATTACAGAGAAAAACCAGAGTAGCGGTCCACAACGGCTTCATATGCACGGAAGTCGAAACCTTAAGCCATATTTGTTGTTATATTAATGGGAGGGAATTAAACTATGGCAAGTGGGACCAATGAAAAGATAAAGCACGTGCAAATGTTTGGTTGGCGTGAAAGAAAGACACGTGGGGGTAGAGAAGCAGAGGGGAAGGACCCAAAAGCCCCATTACAAAAAGATTAGGCAAAAGCAAGGGAGGCAGGGCACGTTTGGTTCGGCTTTGAGGAAATGCCATTGGAAAAATGTAAATATTTTTTTAGGTAAAAGGATTTTCGAAAATTTTAGACCATTTAGTAAATTATAGCATTGAAATGCAACTTAGCATAAACACCGTTTGGCAAAATTCACATTTGTAATTAGTTTTTGTTATTTTTTTATTTTTTTTAAGTCTGAAATCAAATTCCGGCGGCCGGCCACCGCCGGACGGCCACATCTGGCCGCCACTGAACCGCCAGATCTGGCCGTCCGACGGCCAATCTGGCCTCAAGACTGCCAGATCTAGCCATCGAACAGCCAGATTTGGTGTCGCTTGGTCTCGCGCGACCAGGTGGCTAGATCTGGCTGCTCACGGTTGAGCGCCACCCACCGCAAAGAAGGAGACGAACGGCAAAGAAGAAGGCGAACGGCGGAGGAGACGATGAACAATGATCCGGTGAACAGTGAAATCGCATCTCCAAAATGCCTAATGCTCAAAGCTGGTCCTCTCCGGCATTCGGCTTTCAGCATTTAAAATGCCCGCATTTCACAAATGGGCATTCAAAAGCCCTTGCCAAACACCCAAAATTTTCCCCAAGGGGCTTTGGGGGCCCAAAACCCCTTGGGAATGCCCAACCAAACAGCCCCGTAGCTCCACGGCAATTCTAAAGCCGTTGCAAATACGATACATGTAAATGTTGGGTGGCGTGAAGGGCCTCCAAGGCTGTCAGCCTATTCATGCACAGGACAGTTGACAAAAGAAAATGGATAAACCGAGGGCATGCGGACGACATCGGTTTTGAAGAGAAGAAATGGGAATAGTCACTTTTTCTTGGGCTAGGGAAGGAACCATCTTACGTCGAACTTCTCCTTGCATGCCATGGAAACCATAGCGGCCACATCTCGTCCCTCGTGCTTATATTGATGAAAGAATATTTATGTTCTTGACATGTTAAGCTACCACTCTTTTTCTTCTTCTTCTTCTTCTTCTTCTTCTTCTTCTTCTTCTTCTTCTTCTTCTTGAAATAGTGAGTACCTAACGCGGCACAAGTTCACTTTTTTCTCTAGATGAAGGGGCAGCAACCCCCATTTGTGTCTTCCTTTTTGGAATACAAGGATCAAGCTGAAAAGTAACCTACGACCAAAATCTCTAGTACTATGACTTGTTTACATTTTGAATATTTCCGTATCGATTACAGCTTGCGCGGTTAACCCAATCACGTTGTGTGATTTTGTAGTTTGAAGTTTACAATTAGCAAGACTATAACAATAGGACTCCTTGTGCCACTTAAGTATTCGAGTTCTCAAACTTTTTTTTTCTTTCATTTAAGAATTAAAACTTGCATTAAAAAGTATTTGAGAGATTCGGTTTGCTCCATCAATTTCTAATGGACAGAAACCGTAGCTGCCTTCTTTAATTCCCTATAGACATAATGACAGATAGTATGAGAATATGTCTAAATGATCATGAATTCCCATGTGCAAAAGAGAAACGTAATTTATTAATTATCCTTTTTTACTATTACGATGATCAAAAAATTTAAAATTAATATGTGATATTTCACTAAATCATCTCTTTGGCTTTATTGTCACAAACATGGATGATCCCGGAATTAATCATTTTGATAAGTCTCCCAACTCTAAATTTTACGTGTATTCTTACATATAAAGGCAATTATGAAGTTATTTTCTCATTGATCAAAATAAGGATCCTCAAATAATATCATTTAAAAGTTACTTCCAAAAGGTATTTGTACGAATTGATATCTAAGTGAGGTGCAATATTAATTGTTGGGAATAACTGATCCCCGAAAACCGGATTCGACACTAAATCGAACCCCTAAATCAATGCGGAAGACGAAGCCCGGGAATAACACGTATCACCGATCCTAAAGCACACCACGGATTCGAGCATACCTTGTTAGCCACAGATTAGACACCGATGCCGATAAGAGGAAGAGAAAACCGATCCTGTTCGATCCGATGGCGTCGATTGGCCTTGAAGGGAAGATGGCGTCGCCGTAAGCGTTTGTCATTTCTTTTGGAGGGAGAGAGGGAGAGGAACGTATGTTATGCCAAAGGGTGCCTTCTCCCTCTCTTTCCTCCCTTATATACGTTCCTCCAAACAGAATCGTGCCCCTTCATCCATGGGCCCTAATATTGTGGGCCGGGCTTTCGTGCCCAACATGGGCGGACGGGCCTTAAGCCCATCACATAAAACCATCATCTCTCACTCGCACATGGTGGGCCGAACAGAATTCTCTTTACCTCTCTTCAACATTCATACCGGTGAATAATCCGTGCGACCAAAGATACTTTGAGAGCTCGTTGCCATACATCCATTAGGAATATATAGCAGCTCATAATGGGCATCACATCCCGAGTAGATTTAGTATGCAGTACCCTAGATCGATCGATCACATTTATATCTCTCTTGATCTCTTTTAAACAATGATATTTATATTGTATTCACAATTATGATTATCCCAAAGACAGTCATAATTGGTTAACCTGTGAATACAAAACTACAATGTGATTCTCCAAAATCGATCTTCCTCTTTCCTTCAAACTCTCAATTTCAGTTTAGCTTGCTTTTCTAGAAATGTCCCATTATATCGAATCAAACCATGACCATTGGCAACATCCTAAGATAGCAAACACTAAATAGAAATCTTGAGAATAAGTAAGAGTCATGAGGGGACAAAAATTGAGGAACTCTTTTCCTCAAGAGTCTCACACGACACAAAAATTGAGATCAAACTTTTGTCACTCTTATTGGTCGTCTCATGCATACGTAGTATGAAATACGTATTACGATATTAACTCCTTTCCCATGGAGCGTATGTCTACACCTTTCAATACCGTACAGATGATAGTTCGGACATACCCAATGTCTAACTTGAGTTCACGTATCTACTCATTCACAAAATTCATCGAACTCACATCCGGCATCATAGACAGATAAAGTAAAATATGTGGGGTATTTTACTTTCGGACATAGTAAGTATTATGTCCTCATCTTAACACCCAGTTAAGGCGACATACGTATTTTAAACTTTAGCTCTCGATTATCACCTAGATAATAAGCTTAAAACAGTCTCATCTCTATTTATCACACAAGTAAATAGAGGCGATTACCCATGTGAGTGGGCTAATCTTATATCCGTCCGACATACTTTCTCAACCTAAAGTAATGCACTCGAGCATTAAGATGCATAAAGATCAAACAAAGATTCATAGGCATTAATGATGAAAAATACAAATTCATCAAATGTGAACACTTAGGGAAATAACAATATTCAAGACATCGCCTCTACGCAATCCTAGAGATTTCATATGGCCACAAAACACATCTCTAGGTATTGGCTTTGTCATAGGATCTGCTACCATTCTATGCGTAGTATGTACTCTAAGTTCACATCCTTTCGTGCAATTATATCTTTGACAAGATTATACTTGGTATCTATATGTTTGGTCTTGCCATGATATTCTGGATCTTTGGTGTGCGCTTTTGCTGCTTGGCTATCACAGTTAACCAACAATGAATCTGCAGCACTTCCAATAACACCTAAATGATCCAAAAAATCTCTTAAGCCAAACATCTTCTTATACTGCTGCTGATAATGCCACGAACACAACTTCCATCGGGGACAAGGCTATACACGTTTGTTTCTTACTTGCTCCAACATATGGTGCCATTATTCGGTAAGAAAACAAATCTAGAGGTAGATTTCCTTTCATCTAAATCTCCTCTCCAATCAGCATAAGAATAGCCTTAGAGTCGCAGATCCTTTCCTTAATAACTCAGCATATAATCAGCAGTCCCCTTTAGATACCTCAGTATTCTTTTAACGGCTTTCCAACGTGCTTGACCTGGATTGGATTGGATTGGTATCTACTCATCATTCCAACTGCAAAACATATGCCAGTCTTGTACACATCATAGCGTACATCAAGCTTCCAACAGCACTAGCATAAGGAACATGTTGCATTTGTTCCTTCTCTTGTGGAGTCCTTGGACACGTCTATGGCTCAATCCTTCACCTTTTGCAATAGGAGTATCTATGGGTTTACAATCTTGAAATCTTAACTCCAAGAATGTAAGCTACATCACCCATGTCTTTCATCTCAAAGTTGGAAGACAACCAACTCTTGACAGTATTAACAAACTCCATATTGTTTCCGGCGATTAGTATATCATCAACATATAATGATATGATCACAAATTGATCTTAGGATCTTTTGATATATACACAATGATCCTTATCTATCATTGTAAAGTCATATCCCATTATGGCATTATGAAAACGTATATACCATTGTCTTGACGATCGCTTAAGACCATATATCGACCCCCAAAGTCGACATACCTTTTCTTCTTGGCCTTTCACTATGAAACCAGCAGGTTGTTCCATATATGTTCCTTCTTCTAATTCTCCATTGAGGAAAGCAGTCTTTACATCCATTTGATGTAACTCAAGATCCATACTAGCCACTATTGCCGAATAATGCAAATCGAGGTAAATCCCTCTACAGAGAAAATGTATCTTCATTATCAGTTCCTTCCTGTTGATTATACCCCTTCGCCACAAGGCAAGCCTTATGCCTTTCTATCGAGCCATCAGCCTTTCGCTTTATTTTGAGAACCCACTTGTTCCCAATAGCTTTGTATCCTTTTGGAAGATCAACCAGTTCCCGACTTGGTTTGATTTCATTGACTCCATTTCCTCTTCCATTGCATGAATCCATTTTTCCTTATTAGGGCAATTCAGAGCCTCATTAATATTTCTTGGCTCATCCTCATCTTATGGAGCAATCATAAAAGTTTCTCCTTCAATGTCAAAACGTCGATGGGGAATACTTTGGCGACTTGTTCGCTATATGGGAGATTGTACACTTAGCACATCATTCCCCATTATGCTCCCACTCGTATTAGATAATGACGATATCATCTCATCATGTGGTTGTAATTGAGAATGAGTTGAATTCAATTCATCACTCCTCATATTACTCCCACTTGGATGAACTCCATTAATATCATTATCTTGATCCAAGGTTTCAAATAGGGGTAATCTTCCCTATTTCGCCCTTCTTAGGAAATTCATCCACTAAAATGTGACATCCCGTGATTCAAATTCAGTTATACTCCCACTTTCCTGCTCACCTACGAACACATACCATTTCGAGTGTTCGGAGTATCTCATTAAAATACTCTTCTTTCTTTAGGACCCAATTTCCCAAACTTGTGAGAGGACTCATGAGTATAGGCAGCACAACCCCATGGCTTAAGAAAACTTAAGTCCGGTTTTCTACCTGTCCATAACTCATATGGAGTGGAACTAACTGATTTGGAAGGCACTCGGTTAAGTATATAGGCAGCAGTTAACAACGCATCACTCCAAAAAGTGATATGTAAGTTAGCATGCGCCATCATGGACCTAACCATTTCCAGCAGGGTTCTGTTTCTTCTCTCTCGCAACACCATTTTGTTGAGAAGTATATGGAATAGACAATTGTATTTATATTCCTTTTCATCACATTATTTTCTGAACTCATCAGATAAATATTCTCGACCTCGATCGGATCTCAATACTTTTATTTTCTTGTCTAATTGATTTTCTTCCAAGTTCATAAACCTTTTGAAACAACATATAATGCTTCAGATTTATGAGAAATCAAAAAGACATATTCGAATCGAGTATAATCATCTATAAAAGTGATGAAATAAATAGAGCAATGCCTTCTTCTCACAGTCATTTAACCACAGATGTCAGAATGGATTAAATGCAGAGAAAATTCAGCTCTTTTACTTTTTCCAAATGGTTTCCTTGTCATTTTCCCTACTAGGCAATGCTCACATATGGGCAAATCGACTTTTTCAATGTTGCCCAATAAGCCCTCTTTGGCTAGTCTATTCATACATTATTGGCCAATATGACCAAGTCTAGCATGCCACACATTCACATCATTATCATATAAAATAGAAGACGTGAAACAAGGGAATAACATATATTGACATCACCACAGTCAACATTTAGTACAATAAAACCATCTAGAAAGTGACCACAATCATAGTAGTTTGTATCCAAATACAAATCTACACCGTTATTACGGAAGTTCACACTAAAACCAAGCTTAACCAACATCAAAACAGACACTTAAATTTCGACGAATCTCCGCATTTAGAACATCATGTAGGAACAAGGTGCGCCCACCACACATGTTCAGTTGGCAGGTGCCAATCCCTTTAACTTCAGCTCTAGAGTTGTTTCCCACATAAATCCACTTAGTTCCAGTTGGTATTCGTCGGAATTCCACGAAGGATCCTCTATCCTTCGCTACATCGTCTATTGCTCCTGAATCTACAGTCCACAAAGGATTGGATTCAGCTAATAATACAGAACTTGACACAAAAGTAAAGTTCTCAAATGTACAAGAGGTGTTTACTTTCTTTGGCTCACAACAGTCGCGAGCATAGTGACCTTTCTTGTCACAATTGCAACACCTCAACCTTGACATTTTCTTCACTTGAGGACGTTTTCCTCTCTTGTGTTGGTTAACTCTTGATCTCTTACAATAAGGACTTGATCCTTTGCATTCCCACATATTGAACGAATCAATACGCTTGCGCTTATAGCTCAAAGCTCTTTCTGAGCTAGAACCAGCATTGTAAATTTCTATTTTCAGCTCACATGCCGTTAAACGGTCCTCTACCAGCTCAAGGTGGCGCACAGCATCTTCAAGATCTTCCATAACATGGTCAAGAGCTTCTAGTGCTTCTTGCTTTTCCAGCACATATTGAATCTTCATATTCAATATTTCACAATTGTTGCCGTTCATATCAGCAATTACGTTCTTAGTTGCTGAAAATATCGATCTGAACATATCAGACATACATGCACGAATAATTAATACCTATCATTTATGCATCCCTATTTGCACAGATCCATCATATTAATGAATAATTTCAAGTAAGGTTTCAGAATCAAAAGGTCACTATGTTTCCAATCATCCTCCAAAATCCTAACTTAAAACTATCATTAATATAATTGTCTTATGCAAAACAAATTCTATGAAGTTACAAAAACTTCTATAACTACCCACAGCTAACTACCCACAGCTAACTACCCACAGCAATCAGCAATTAACAGAAAGCAACAGATAATTGACATCCAATGAAATAATAATGCTTTCAACTAATACATCAATCCATTACACTAAGTAATATATACAGAGGAAAAATATCAACATAGAAAGAGATATTCACACCCAAAAACATCTCAAACTAATCTAAGAAATAAATAGGGAATGTCCCTTCTAATCTATCACCAAAATATCTCGAGAAAACCGAAGGCACATTTGCCAACCATGGGAAAACTTTTGGAGAGCTTTCATGTCGCCACCAAGGCGCATTCACTCTGCGCCATGTGGCGCTCAATCTAAGGGTTGAAGTTTTGGTTAACTCAATCCTATAGTACTCTCTAACAAAAGCTACTATTAGCCTCCTATAACTCGGGACCACGTTAACCTCCCATAGCCGATCTAACACTGCTTGCCATTCAAGTGGAAGAGTGTTCATCAAAGCCGGCACCTTCTCAAAATCCGGCATAAGATAACCATTCCAGATGATTTCCTGTATCATCTGATTGACCTTGACCATGTGTGATACTAAATCACCATCAAGCCACCAATAATCAGCTAACTCTTTCGTCAGCCTTTTCAGTCTAGCTCTTCCTTCGTCCGTTCTCGGGATTGCAGGTATCTGTGCATAACGCATCATAGTTCTTGCAACGAATGCAGAACTCAAATGGATCACTTATAATCCACAATTAAACAAAATGGAAAATACATAATTTTCCATGATTCATGCAACAAATGCAGAATAAAAAATAGATTACCTCTAACCCACACAGACATAATTGAAAAAGAAACAAATTCCTTTTTTTTTTTTTTTTTTTTCAACGGTCAAAGTCAACGGTCAACGGTCGTCGGTCAACGGTCAACGGGTCAACGGTCAGGTCGTCGGACCGGTCGGACCGGTCGGGCCGGACTGACCGGTCGGGCCGATCGGGCCGGGTCGGACGAACCGACCGCACGTGCCGCGCACGTGTGCCAGGCGTCCGCCGGTCGGGTCGGGTCGCCGGTCGAGTCGCCGGCCGGCCAACTGTCGTCGGGGATGACGTCATCGATGACGCATCCCAACGGTTACCAACCGTTGGGTGAGGTCATGATGACGTCGCACGCGTCGGTCCGCCAACCGGCGCGTGCCGGCCGCGCGGCCGGCGGTGCGCACGCGCCGATTCGCCGACCGGCGCGTGTGCCGCACGCGCCGGGCGAGCTGGCGCTTCGGCGCGCGCGCGCCCACGCGCAGCGCCTTCGGCCGCGCGTGTGGGCGCGTGCGGCGTCTCCCGGAGGCGCACGACATGTCGCCGGACTCGTCTCGACGAGCCCTTTCACCGTATGCCTTCAGAAATCTATTTCTAATCACAGAAACTCGAAAAAATGGACGAATAGCGCTCGGGGGTCGGGATTTCTTGCCCCGATCCGTACGGCCGAATTGGTTTTTCGAAAAATCAATCAAAAAACGTCAAACAGGTCGGGAAAACGTGAACTAGGGCTCTGATACCAATGTTGGGAATAACTCATCCCGAAACCGGATTCGACACTAAATCGAACCCCTAAATCAATGCGGAAGACGAAGCCCGGAATAACACGTATCACCGATCCTAAAGCACACCACGGATTCGAGCATACCTTGTTAGCCACAGATTAGACACCGATGCCGATAAGAGGAAGAGAAAACCGATCCCGTTCGATCCGATGGCGTCGATTGGCCTTGAAGGGAAGATGGCGTCGCCGTAAGCGTTTGTCATTTCTTTTAGAGGGAGAGAGGGAGAGGAACGTATGTTATGCCAAAGGGTGCCTTCTCCCTCTCTTTCCTCCCTTATATACGTTCCCTCCAAACAGGAATCGTGCCCCTTCATCCATGGGCCCTAATATTGTGGGCCGGGCTTTCAGGCCCAACATGGGCGGACGGGCCTTAAGCCCATCACATAAAACCATCATTAATTTTTTAGAGAAACAAAAAGATTGAGAATGTTTTAATTGTTAAATCTTAGTATTCTCTTCGACCAAAAAAAAAATCTTAGGATTCTCTTATTCTTTGGATAAGAATTTTCGTTTCTACACAAGAAAGCCATTACAAGTTTTCATTATTTGAGGGCATTTGGGTTTTCGTTTGGAAACTGCTCTTGACACGTGACCAAAGGCTTTTTCAATATTAATTTCGTGTTCAAATGAAAACGAAAACAAAAAAGCGAGAAAATTTTCTCTAAACAATGCAGAGCAACCTGCTATTTTGACCCGTTA
The DNA here is from genome assembly GCA_014182515.1 of Eucalyptus microcorys. Lineage (NCBI taxonomy): Eukaryota > Viridiplantae > Streptophyta > Magnoliopsida > Myrtales > Myrtaceae > Eucalyptus > Eucalyptus microcorys. Next base: position 31,337,561 of record CM024569.1, read on the forward strand.
GGCTTTTGACCTTTCCTCTTTCTTCTTTTTTTCTTCATTTCCTTAATTGTGGACCCCACACGTCATTCACACACCACCTAACATTTGCACGCGCTTCTCTTCTTATTGGCAAATTCCATTCCCACTGGTTGACTGAAATTTATAATGAGGTAGATCACGAGGCACCACCAAACCATTGTTAACCAGCAAAAGCATCAACTCTGCAACCTCCTCTTTCTAGCAAGAAAAAAGAAAAAACTCTGCAACCTCCTCTCAAGCACTCCTTATAACCCCTGCTTTTGCCTTTTGGAAATGGCGGAAGCAGTGCTCTTCACCCTCACCAACGACATACTGAATCTCGCCGGTACCAACATCTTTTCGAAGATCCAACTTGTACGAGGTGCGAGCGATGATCTCAAGTGTCTCAAGTACACCGTCAAGACCATCCAAACTATGCTTTTGGATGCCGAGAAGAAACAATGGGACAGCGAGCAGGTCAAGCTCTGGCTCATGAGGCTGAAGGACGTGTTGTATGACGCACAGGACTTGCTGGACGATGTCGCAACCGAAGATCTGAGGCGGAAGGTCACTCCCAGAAACAAGATGTCAAAATCGGTACGCTTTTTCTTCTCCAAATCAAATCAGCTGGCACAGCCCTACAAAGTGGCTAAAAGGATTCAGGAAATTAGGAAGAAACTGGATTGGATTGCAAAAGATAGGGAGTTCCGTTTAGAGGAGCATCGGAGTGAGGCAACTGTTGCTATTGTGAGGAGGAGGACAACTGACTCTTTTGTGCGGAAGGAAGAAATAGTTGGTAGACAATCTGATGAGAGGGAGATCATCAAATCTTTGCTTGATTCCTCCTCCGAAGAGAGTGTTTCGATTGTTCCCATAGTCGGTATGGGAGGACTTGGAAAAACCACACTTGCTCGGTTGGCATACAACGATGACAAAGTGAGAAACTACTTCGAGCTTAAGATGTGGGCGTGTGTATCCGATGTCTTTGATCAGGATTTTCTCATTAAAGAAATACTGAAATCTGCCCGAGATAAGTATAAAGGGGATCCTGAGAATCTGCGAGACATGGATAATAAGTGTAAGGATGAATTGCAGGGGCTTCTTCGTAAGGTACTAGATGGGAAGAAATACTTGCTTGTTTTGGATGACTTGTGGAATGAAGATCACGGGAAATGGTCGGAGCTCCAACGTTTGCTAATGGGTGGTTCATTGGGGAGCAAGATACTCGTAACCACACGCAATCGGTCGGTGGTGGACGCTATAGGTACAAAATCAGATATCCATTATCTAGATTTCTTATCTAAAGATGAGTCGTGGGACTTATTCAAGAAAACGGCTTTCGGAGATGGGGAAAAATCATTAAACCAAGAATTGGAGCAGATAGGTCGAGATATAGTTGAAAAATGTGGTGGTGTTCCCCTTGCCATCAAAACTATAGGCAACCTTTTGTATGCTAAAAAGGAAAAGGAGTGGCTCTATTTCAAAGAGCATGAATTCTCAAAAATAGATATCTTGAACTCTGGAATAATGGAAGTCCTCAAAATCAGCTATGATCATCTTCAACCGGGGCTAAAACATTGTTTTGCATATTGTGCGTTGTTTCCAAAAGATTATGTCTTTCATAAACAAGACATGATACAGTTGTGGATGGCACAAGGTTTTATTGAATCATTGGACGGGAACGAGAAGTTAGAAGAGATTGGGGATAGTTATGTTTGGGACCTACTTTATAGGTCATTTCTTGAAGTTGAGGAGGTCGATCCTTACATGGGTGAGGTGAAAAAGTTCAAGATGCATGATCTCATGCACGATCTTGCCTTGAAAGTCACAGGAAATGAGTGCAAGATGGTTAGTCTCAACAAAGACAGTCTCGATGAAGATACTCGACATGCTTCATTTGCTTTACAATCGTTCTCATCATTGCAAGAAGTGACTTCTCTGCTAGAAGCAACCAATCTACGAACATTTCTCTCTTTGGAAGGAATGTCATCTATACAAAAGTTGTCCCCAAATGAATGTCATCGGATTTTCTCCAAGTTCAAGCATTGCCGAATGTTGCGATTGAACTATGTAAATTTTTGCATCCCTTCTTCGTTCAGAAGTCAGTTGAAGCACTTAAGATTTCTTGACATTTTTAAGAATGACTCCATCAAGAGTTTGCCGGATTCAATCACGGATTTGCTGAACTTGCAGACCCTTAAAATCTCTCAATGTGAGAAACTTAAAACATTGCCCAAAGATTTGAGGAAATTGGTCAACCTTAGACACCTCTCAATTGACCATTGTGGCTCACTGAGCCGCCTACACACCCTAAGTGAACTCTCTTCCCTAAGGACTTTCAGTCTCATGTTCTTGGATGCATTGGATTTTGACCCTCTTCAACAATCTAGTACTACATGGCCCTTCTTCCCATCTCTTGAGAGTTTGACCCTCTTCAACTGCAGAAAGTTGAAAGGATGGTGGAGAAGAATGCAAGTGATGATAGCTTATCAAAAGCATCAATCATACAATTCACGGCCATTCTTCCCAAAACTACGGTTTGTGAAGATAAAAAACTGTCCCAGCTTGAAATTCGTGCCACCATTCCCCCAGGTGGAATACTTGGAGATAGATAACATAATAATGTTGGAACAACAATTCTTGACCAATCCAAATCATCCATCAGAACCAACAGTGGTGTCCACATTCATCCCTTTCTCTAAACTAAAGGATCTACGTCTTCATTATGGGAATCTGGAGCCGATACTTGAGACTCTACTTCGATTGGCCAATAATCTCGAGTCCATGAGACTCTATCATTGCAAACTAAAGGGTCTCTTCCGTGGCATGCAGCACCTCTCCTCGCTTCAGGAACTTGACATTAGGAGTTGTGATGGACTCGATTTATTGTGCCAAGAAGACGAGCAAGGCACTCAATGGCAATTCCTTACAAAACTTCGTGTTCTTAAAATCTTCGATCTTCATGACCTGGTGAAATTGCCTAAGTGGCTTCAACATGCCATGACTTTGCGATCTCTTGATATTTCTTACTGTCAGAATCTAAGGAGTTTGCCGAAATGGATTAAAAATTTCTCTTTGCTGGAAGAGTTTGTAATACATGATTGTCCGTATTTGCCATTTGAGTAGCTTGAAGAGAGGTGCCTAACAGATGGGCACATTCTGGTCATTGTTCAGGAGGGGATGAATCGGAACGATTAGCACAGTAGAGGTACGAGAAAAGACTTATGTCACCTATCAATAGTGTTCCTTTTTCAACCATTTTACATTCTTTATTATTTAACTAATTTCTCTTCTCTTCGCTATATATTGGCAGCGCAAATATTTACCAAAAAGAAGAAAGCGTCCCTCGCATTCCAGTCACCATCTTCCTCGTTATATCGCGCGTGTAGAACAAACACCACCTTTGCCTCCTCGTCTTGCTCGTACAACCTCCTCACTCCCCTCCCCTCCTTCATCTCCTTCATCTCCTCCATCACCGCCACCGGAGGAACCCCCGCGTCCTCTCGATCGCCTCCTCCCTCTTTGGCCGTGTCCGCCGAGGTCGATGATAGGGAAGCTGAGATTCTCGGATCCGCCGATCGATTCGGATGTCTCGTGCGGTCGGATGAAGAAATCCTGGAGATTTCGGTGATCCCAGCGTCGACGAGGCCTTTGACGCCGGCTTTCGAGTCGTCTCTCGCTCTGTTGTAGATCTCTGCTCGCCGGAGTCGGAGACCAAATTGATGGTAGGCATTGTTCCTCTCTCTCTCTCTCTCTACCTACTGCAATTCAATTTTCACTGTGAATGTATAATAAGTTTGGATTATGAATAGAATGTTATGGAGACATTTGGATTATGATTTTGAGTGTTATGCAGACATTATAATGTCAGTGCATGATATGAGCATCTTCTTTATAGCTGATTGATTGATTGAGACAAGAAGTGAAGAGAACAATGACATCCATTGCGAGGTTCCGCTTGACTTTAGAATTATGAAGTTCATAAAAAATGGAAGGAGAAAGTCATAGCTTATGAGCTACCCTGAATTGAGAAAATGACCATGATGTTTAATGATGGCTGATTCTTTGGGGGATTGGGCGGCTAGTACACAAAGTTTTGCAAATTATGAAAACAAAATCTGTTAGGACAGTTGAACAATGATAGATGGCAGGACGATTTGATGTTGTCTTAGCCCTTGACTTCTTCGCAATTACCGAAATATTTATGTAGAGGAATCTTTGGTTTGTAGCCCTCCTTTGTTATCACTTTAAGAGAGTTTCCGGACTTCTCAGGTAAACATAACAATTATCTACGAGCTGGGTCCATAAGATCTAGTAAGCGTATAGAAATCTCAATGTTCATTTGATTGAAACAGACAACTTGGTGAATCTTGGACAACCTTCATTGATGCCGAGGCTTATGATAGTTTTATAAATCATTTAAAATTGGACCCTTTCGAAACTAAGGTACTGAGCTCTGTGAGGAGCTAATTTAACAATCATATGCCTTCGGACATGAGAAGCTGAACTGCGAAAAGATGTAGTTCTGATGTTACTGATTAGAGGAAAATCCCTTCTTGCTTTCTTTCTGGAGTCCATGCGTTGACAAGTCGTGTTAGGATGGGGATTTGCCTTTGCATTGTTTCATAGGGCGGGCCATCCTCTCGAGCGTTACTCGAGATGTTGCGATGCATTAGAAAACTGAACTAGAGCTACTGTAAAAGTATGGTGGAGGCCTAGGGCTTCTGATAAGTGCTCAAACAGACGAGAGCCCAATCCAATCACATGCTTTGAGTACTCCAGCATTTATGTTGCAATGCATCAGAAAACTGAACTAGAGCTGCTGTAAAAGTATGGTTGGACGAATTCCTAGAGAACACAACAAAAGGTGTTGATATATTGTATCAACTCAGGTGCAAAAGTTTGCTACTGCTACCGCTAGAACGCAAATAAAGTCAACCGTCGAGGAACATCCTTTTTTTTCACCCAAAAAGAACGGAACGACCACCTCTGAGGTTCCCATCGGTGAAAATGATCAGTCATTGAGGATCTTCTTACTAATTCGTATCATTGATTGAGACTAGATGCAAGATTATATGCTATGATGGGTAGGGGTGAGCGGTTCCCGGTTCCTTACAGGTTCCGCTTGGAACCTGGAACCTACTCTCGGGTACAGGTTCCTCATTTTTTGGAACCTGGAACCTACCCTGTCACAGGTTCCGGGGTCGGTTCCAGGTTCCAACAGGTTCCAACAGGTTTTTTTTTTTTTTTTAGTTTAAAAAAATGGAAGACTCATGAAAGACTCACTAGCAAGAATAGGAACTGCCGAATTATGCTAACGTGAAAATTTATTGAACAGAGGATAAGTCATGTGGAAATAGCGTGTTGATTAATCGAACAAGTTTAGTACAATGTGTGAGAGGTTATACACCGAAAAGAGCTCATATGAACAGAGGAATAGCCTTCTCAACATTTACATGATTACCTCATCCATTCTTGTCTCGAGCTTCAATATAAGACAGAGCCGCACATGATTTAATAATGCTTTTTGTATATCTTGTGGATATTATCTTTGCTTCAGTGTCATTTCCTGAAAATGGGCAAAGAAACAAGATTGTTCTCCTTTCATGGGAAGATCAATCAACATATTGGTATACACAGGGCCGACAATTCACGATTAGTCAAAGCACATGAGCTATCATTTGGTGTAGTCTGGTGATGGCGGCTAATGGACATGCAATCCTCTTTACCAAAAAGAGCACAAATAATGACGAAGATAGAACAAGAAACATACCTAGATAACGAAAAAGCCGGTCTCTCCACATCTACCCGAAGTGAACATATATCTCGCAACATAAATTCACATGTTAAGTTTGATATAGGCAAGACCATGGATTAACCACAATCGAGTCTCTTCCTTGATGTCAAAGAGACAATTTTACAGCTCTAAATGTCATATTACCTTCTGTCAAAGGCTTTGGAAGCTTGTCAATGCGACGCTCAACAAGGTAAACAGAAGTGCCCCTTTGTGCAGCCTCATCATTGAGTGGTGTGGAAGGGTGCAAAAAATTTGTCACATCAGCAATATCTAGGTGACTAACATTAAAGAAAAATTCCTGGCTAAGTCTTCAAAAACCAAAAATTCAAATTGTTGAAATTGTGGGCCCTTGAACTCTTTACTCCTTAGTATGTGAATGCCAGGTACCTTGGTGCGGAACAAAATTGACTTGGACCCCATCAACATGGAGTCAAATCGAACCATGCTCGAAAAATTGATAGCCTAGATAAAGCTTGTAAATCAAGTTACTGAGAGTTTGTCAAAGATTTTGGAGACAAAGAATCATCAAATTCAGAAATTTGAGGGGAAAATATGTGCGAAACAAAAGGCACAGGAATTATCTCTACCCAGCTCAAGGAAGGACCAAAAGAGGAAATTAGGAACGAGAAAAGCAGCTAAAGGTAACTTGGCCCAAGAAAGCCTCACTCACTAGAATCAGCAAAACATTTCTGCCAGACAATGCCACGGCAAGAAGGTAATGCAAAAGGACTCGGTAAAAAGAAAGGCATCCTTGTCAAGGCAGGACCACCTCAGAAGATGGTGGCACTTACTACAAAGTGAAGGACAAAATTGATAAATACTCCTTGAATATGCTTGATAACAAACAGGGTGCACCAGAGAAGTTATTATCAGAACATATACTCACAAGATAAGTAGAAGTTTCGTAAGCAGCTAGTCAAGATTAAGGAAAATAAAAATCCACAGAAGGGTTGGGAAGAAACGAATGAACCGGATGAGGTTCTCGTATCCATTAATTTAAGTATTCGACATGACATCAACTTCAACTTCGTTTACCCGAATACAAGCCATGAACTTTCCTATGCAAACGACTCTAGAAAAACCATTATGGCAGGATTAATCTTAAGTCACGACCATGTTAAATCTAAATATGAAGCCCCGGGGAAGCCCAACTCTAAGGATACGAACTCCAACTTCAAAATTTCCATTGGAAAGGGCTGTATAGCGCAGGGCATCATCAATATCCTTGCATCCTGCCCAAAACAGAAGCATACATTAAACATTAAAGAGTAGAATACTGCCAACTAAGTAAGGGAGTTGCTTGTTGAGCTTAATCTTCTCTTGATTCTCCTTTATATTCTCCTTATACGACTCCAGCTCCATATTCGTCCTCTGCAGCTCCTCCTGCCATCACAAAACAGAAAAACAAACGAAATCCCATCAAAACCCCCATCGATGCACGGACCCCAAATTAAGATTAAAAAGAAATCCTCGCGCATGAGCCGAAGCACAGAAGCCCCCAACAACAAGTAAACTTGCGCCACGAGCCCTAGCAAATCCAACCGAAGCCATCGACGTCCAGAGAGAGGGACAGACCTTGAGGATGCGAATCTCGTTGTCGAGGAGGCGAAAGCCAGCCCAAGCTTCAAAGCCCCGCGCTTTCGAATTGAGCAAAGAGAATACAACACAAATGCTCAAGAGCTAAAAAAGAACGATGCACAGAGAGAGAGAGAGAGAGAGAGAGAGAGAGAGAGAGCTTACGGTCTCTGCCACCACGAACGCTGCCTCTGGTAGGATGATACATGGTTCCGCGCGAGGTCCTCCGAGCCGATGAAGATGGGGATGCGGTCGTCTTCTTCACTGGCTTCTCGTAGACGAGCTTTACCCGGAGATGTAGGTCTTGCCGAAGAGGAACTCGTCGAGGGACTTGAGGCCCGACTCCGTGTGGAGATTCATCGAGGGCGAGCACTAAGCACAGTGAGCAGCATCGGGCAGAGATAGAGAGGAAGTGTGAAGTGAAAATGGGAACTGAGACTAGAGTAAATTAATTTAGGGCTTAACCTAACAGGTTCCGGTTCTTTCGGTTCCGGTTCCTATTGGAACCGGAACCGGGAACCGGAACCGGTCTATTAAGAACCGGGAACCGGAACCGGTCTATTAAGAACCGGGAACCGGAACCGGTCTATTAAGAACCGGGAACCACGCTCACCCCTAATGATGGGTAGCGGAATTTAGGTGAGAAACTTTGTACAGATTCAGCGGTAGCAATTGCCTTCGCTGGCTGAATGAAGTAACTGGTCACTTTCATTTCATGAGTGGTCAACATATATTCCGGCTGATTCAACGGAGAAGTAAGCAAATAACTCAAGTTTCGTATGCTTGCTATTTTAGCTCTTGATTTGTTGAAGAAAATAGAAAAGGCTATCAAGTATTATAAAGTGAAAACCATTTACTCTGCAATTGTCTGAACTGCTACAATTTTTTTGCAAACTGTCTTTTGTCAATTTACTTTGGGAACTTTCTCGAGTTTTCCCTTTTCGAAAGGTGAAAAACACGCAACAGAAAGTCATGAAGCAAGATATGATGTTCCTCCAATTAGCAGCCACTGAATTATGAAGTCCCTTTGGCCACCGAAAGAAAATTATTATGAAGTCCCATGTTACTGTTTTATATGACCCTCTTTGTAATTTTTTCTTTTTTTGGCATTCATCTCCTGCTCGAAGAACTTGCACAATCCGTTGATCGCCTCCTCCAAGAGGCTCTCAGGGACCCCATGGTTGCACAATATTTTTCAACTACGTTGTTGTGATGGATGGGGCTTATAAATGTTTGCTTAATCATTACATCACGTGTCTAACAATTGATAAAATAGACTTTAACGAGCACCTCACTTGTCTAAATCCTGTACATTCCCATTTTTATTTGAACAAACACGACTAATTAAACTATAGGACATGTAAAAGTTCATACATGTTTGCTTACCTATCAAAACATTGTATTTAATATAATGAAGCATAATGAAATATAAAAAAGAGATCAATTAGTTATTTAAATATATCTATTGAAAATCTTAAGCAATAAATTAATTTCTTAACAAGAGAAAATCCAAATTTATTTCATTCTTTATTTCACTCAAGAGTTTTTTTTTTTTTTTTTTTCACTTATGTGCAAAAATGTGATTGATGCACGCAACATGGGAAGAGCTTGCAAATCAATAATTAATAATATGGCGACTATGTGAAATTAAAAACAATGCACAAACTGGGAATCCAAAATTTTGAAAGATCATTCAACATGCATTCCTACTCTTCCACATACAGAGGTTCCCCTTGAGAAAAGTACTAAAAACAAAATAATCCAATTAGCATTCAATTAGCGTGCTCTCGTGAGCAACCCTATATTGGATATTATGACTTCAAAACAACTGTAACAATTAAACTAAAATACAGATTTCCATTTTATTTTCGTCTGTGTTGATGTCATAAAGATATGCCTTTGTTAAACTCGTATACCTTTTTTTCAAAATTCCAACTAAACTTTAAAGCAAAACTATATATAAACCCAGGCAAGAGCACAATAGTTCAACTTCGTGTAGTGTTTAAGCCCCGTTCGTTCACGATTCAAGAAACGTCGTCGCACTCGCAGGGGCATCATCGGCTTCCGTCTCAGTTAGCCAGTCAGTTCTCTTTCGCTTTGAGAGAGCGCGAGAGACGATCGGACGAGAAGCTCCTCGACATCGCTTGCCTTCGCCATGGTGAATCTCTTCTCTCTCCATGACTACTCGAGTCGTCGAGCTTCTTCACTGAATCTCTCGCAGTTCCCTATGTTTCTCATTGCAAGTGATTATTTGAAGACGGCGATTCCTTAGCAGCTCATCTCGGAGAGAGAGGCTCCAATCTCGTCGTCATCAACCTGGTACTCCTCCCACCTGTCTCTTTCTCTTGTATTGAGTACTTCCCTCCTTTGAAGTGATTTGTATGAATTGATATCTATAAAGAGTGATACATATTTTGAAAAAAAAAAAGACTAAGCGAGGTGCAGTAACAAATTTTTAGAGAAACAAAAAGATTGAGAATGTTTTAATTGTTAAATCTTAGTGTTCTGTTTTTTTTTTTTTTATTCTCTGGATAAGAATTGTCATTTCTACACAAGAAAGCTATTACAACTCTTCATTATGTGAATGCATTTGGGTTTTTCGTTTGGAAACTGCTCTCAATACGTGACTAAAGGCTTTGTCAATACTATTTTCACGTGAAAATGAAAATGAAAACAAAAAACGAGAAAATTTTCTCCAAACAATACACGGCAACCGGCTTTTTTGACCCATAGGCTTTCGGTATTTCCTCTTTCTTTCCCTAATCCCTCTTCTGTGGACCGCACATGTCTCTCACACACACCCAACAATTGCACACGCTTGTATTCTTATTGTCAATTCCACTCCCACTTCCTAACAACGAGATGATAATATTAATTCCAACCCGTGACATTCAGCACACAAACAAGAAGAAGAAGATGGAAAGGCTATATCGAAAATGGCAGAAGAGGTGCTTTTCAACCTCGCCACCGAGATACTGAAACTCGCCGGTTCCAACACCTTTTCATATATCCAACTTGTACAAGGTGCAAGGGATGAGCTCGACAGTCTTAAGGACACCGTCGAGACCATCCTAGCTGTGCTTTTGGATGCTGAGAAGCAGCAATGGCACAACCACCACGTCAAGCTCTGGCTCGAGAGGCTCAAGGACGTGTTGTACGACATACGGGACTTGCTTGACGATGTCGCAACCGAAGATCTGAGACGGAAGATTACTCCCGGCAACAAGGTGTTGAAAGCGGTATGCATTTTCTTCTCTAAATCGAATCCGCTTGCACATTGCCTCAAAGTGGGTAATGAAATTCAGGAATTTAGGAAGAGACTGGATCATATTGCAAATGATAAAAAGTTCCATTTAGAGCAGCATCTGAGTGAGGAAACAATGGCCATTGCAAGAGGAAAGAAACCTGAAATTTCTGCACCTGAAGAACAAATGATTGGTAGGGGAAAGGACAAAGAAAGATCAAACGACTTTTGTTTGATTCCTCCTCTAGCGATAGTGTGTCATTTGTTTCCATAGTTGGTAAATGCGGTCTTGGAAAAACCGCACTTGCATGACTAGTGTACAACGACGTGGAGGTAGAAAAACATTTCAATCTTAAGACGTGGGTGTGTATCTAATGTCTTTGATGTAAATTTGATTATTAAAAAAATTCTTAAATCAACGACCTGTCAAGATCACGAGAATAAGCCCTTACACCAGTTGCAGAGTCTTCTCCATGAGACTCTAAACAAGAAGAAATACTTGCTTGTTTTGGATGACATGTGGAATGAAGTTCGGCTTAAATGGTTGGAGCTTGGAGATTGGCTAGAGGGTGGTGAACAGGAAGCAAGATACTTATAACCACTCATAGCCACAAAGTTGCGAAGGTCAAAAATGCAAAATCAGTTATTCATGTTCTACATGACTTATCTGAAGATAAGCCATGGAACTTATATAGGAAAATGGCTTTTGGAGATGGGACAAAATCATTAGACTCAGAACCGGAGAAGATAGGACGAGATATAGTTAAAAAATGCATCGGGGTTCCCCTTGCCATTAGAATTATAGGATGCCTTTTGTATGGCAAAGAGAAAGATTTATGGCTCTGTTATGAAGGGTGTGAACTTCTAGAAATACCAGAAATTGATGAGGATGATGGTGGAATTTTGCAAGTCCTCAAGTTTAGTTACGATTATCTCCCGTCAAGCTTGAAACATTGTTTTGCATATTGCTCATAATTTCTGAAAGATTATGTCTACAAGAAAGATGTGATGATACATCTTTGGGTGGCACAAGGCTTTATTGAGTCACGCAACGGAGAGGATAACCTAGAAGAGGTCACTAATTGACCAATTAGTGCCCTTTCGATACCTAATCTTGTTCAAAAATTACTTGTTAGAACAACTATGTAGGACATTCCTCGATGCTGCAAAAAAGGCGTATTTTTTAATATTTAATATTATTATATTCGACGGAAAACGGGTGGCGAGGTCCTATATTTCCAGATGCATGATCTCATGCATGATCTTGCCCAAAAAGTTGCTGGAGGTGAATGCACGATTGTTAATTTTAAAGGAGGAGATAATGATAGAGGAATTCGACATGCATCGTTATTTAAATTTGCGGATATTTTCTTTTTTTAAATGATTTTTTTGGTCTTTTCCTCACTTCGAAGAGAAAATGGTCACCTTGAATAAAACATATAAATTGCGAATGTTTCTCTATTTGGAAGGTAAATCCTCTGTACTCAAATCTCCCAAAGTTTTCTTTGGGTGTAGACACTATCAAGCATTGGGTTTGGGTAATATCAATATTCCTCTCCCTCCTTCGTCCTTTGGAAAGTTGAAGTAGCTAAGGTTTCTTGATATTTCTGCAAACCAATTTATCTAGAGTTTGCCAGATTCAATCATAGATTTGGTGAACTTGCAGAGTCTTAGACTCTTTGAATGTATGAACCTTCAAATATTTCCAAGATATTTGAGGAAATTGGTCAACCTTAGATACCTCCTAATTAATCGATGTAAATTTCTGGGCCGCCTACCACCCTAAGTGAACTCCCTTCCCTAAGGACGTTGATTTTCAAGCACTTGTATGCATTGGAATTCCTTTAACAGACAAGTGACTCGAAGCAATCTAATACTACATGTCCCTTCTTCCCATCTCTTGAAAGACTATCCCTCTTCTACTGTATTAGCCTGAAGGATGGTGGGGAGGAAAGCATCAGTTAGACAATTCATGGCCGTACTTCCCAAAACTTTGTTTCATGGAAATCTGAGGTTGTCCCCACTTAAGTTTCGTGCCCCCATTCCTCCAAGTGGAATACTTAACAAAAATGTTGGAACAACAATTGATGGCCAATCCAAATTGCCCATCACAGGAACAGTGGAATCTACATCCATCCCTTTCTCTAAACTAAAACATCCATATCTTGATTGTATGGATTTGGAGCCCTCGATGCTCAACACTCTACTTCGATTGGCCAATAATCTCAAGTCATTAGGGCTCAGCCGTTACAACTTAAGGAGTCTCTCGGGTGGCATGTAGCACCTTTTCTCGATCTAGGAACTAGAAATATGAGATTGTGAAGGACTCGATTTATCATGTCAAGAAGATGATCATGGCACCCAATGGCAATTCCTTACAAAACTTCATGTTCTTAAAATTTCAAGTCTTTGGGATTCAATGGCATTACGTGAGTGGATTCAACATGCCACAACTCTACAATCTCTTGATATTTCTCATTGTGAGAATTTGATGAGTTTGTCGGAATGGATAGGAAATTTTTCTTTACTCGAAAAGCTTTTATTACATGATTGTTCAAGTTTGACGCGCTTGTCATATGAATTGCGCAACCTTACACGCTTAAAGGAATTGAGAGCTTATCGCCTCGGTCTGCACCCCTTGCTTGACGGAATCACACTTCCGACTAGCATAGAAGGTACGGGAAAAGACTTATGTCCCTGTCAAGTGTTCCATTTTCAACTATTTCACCTTCTTTATCATTTGACTAATTTCTCTTCCCTTCCCTATATTGGCAGCGCAAATATCTATGAAAAGAAGGAAGCGTCCCTCCCCTCCATTTCTCCACCACACCACCTTCCTCGTCATGTGTCGCGTGCAGAATGAACACCTCCTCTGCCTCCTCGTCTTGCTCGTAGAACCTCCTCACTCCCTCCCTCCTTCTTCTCCTCCATCACCGCCGCCGGAAAAACCCCAGCGTCTCCGACTTTGGTCAGGTCGCGGTCGATTCCACCGAGCTCGATGTCTCGTGCGGTTGGACGAAGAAATTCTGGGGATTTCGGTGATCCCGGCGTCAACGAGGCCTTTGACGCCGGCTTTTGAGTGGCCGCTCGCTCTGTCGTAGCTCTCTGCTCGCCTGAGTCGGAAAGCGAAATCGATGGTAGGCATTCTTCCCTTCTCTCTCTCTTTCTCCCTGCTGCAACTCGACTTTCACTGTGAATGTATATTTCTAGGAGACGAGTTTGGATTATGAACTGAATGTTATTGAGACATTGCAATGCACGATTTGATGTCGTCTCAGCCGTTGGATCAATCATTATGTCATCTTAATGCGATGCTGACTCTATTAGATCAATTAAGTTTCAGATACCGTCGCGTCATAATGGAAACCTGCTGTTTCATGGAAATTCTAAGTGTACATAGATGAATTCCGCTTTTTATCCTTGCCCGCCAATATACAAGTTCAAAATCCGAAGCTGAACCAAATAGAGATGTTCCTGAAAGCACAAATTTTCTCGTGGTAGATTAGTGTTTTAGCTGTCATACGAGTATCCGGCACAGTTTAATCTAAAGGTGGCATCTTTCTTTCCATTTAAGAGAGGTATTTGTTAAATTACCTCTCCCTCTATTTTGTGTTCTTATTTAGGTTCTGATTTTGTTTGAAAAGGATCGTGTTTTTCGAGAGTTGTGTTGGTGCTATCAAATGAAGCAATATAAGCGTCAAGGACCGAGCAGTGAAGGCAATCCTGTTCTTTGGTAGTTTTACAAAGATGAACATACGGACTGACTTTTAATTTCAGATGCTAACACATAAAAAAATTGCCTCTCCACTAACAGAGCCAATGAAGAGATATCCCACCTAATACCATGAATATCCCTAGCCCGTTATCTCCTCATCTTTCTATTCACAAGGTGTACAGCCTGAAATCTGGAAGGGCAGAAGTTCCATATACGCCGTTGGAAATGTAATAGGCAGTGTAGTTTGGAAGTGTAGTCTCCTTGTAGATTGGTGGGTTGTCTGCTGGTGTTAATTCGTTGATGGGTCCATGCAGCCTCAAAGATGGCTGAGGAGTGTGGCCAAAAAAGCATGCCACCGACACTCTCGGGCCTCTCTTGTTTGCCATGACTCGGTGCTCAATACTCTTAAACCGGTCGTTTGTTATGAGCTGCGTATGCAACAATTAGTGAACCATTCTCGGTCTGTTAGTTCTCAGGTGAGAAATGAATGGACAGTTTCTAGATATAGCTATGATTGCAGTCTTCATGTCGATGAATGCAGAAAACTGCAGATTCTAGGACCCACATTGACCGCCTCTGTGGAAAGTGCTCCACATCCATATCTCGTTTGGACAATTTTGAACCTGTCAATGTGAGGGCTAGCACAATACAACCGAGTTAAAATTAAGTTTGGATTGGTCAAATAGCTCTGTCCGTATACTTGATGCACAAGGCATTTGGGAATGATAAATGCAGATTTGTCCTACGAAAGAAAAGTGCAGATTATGAAGAAATTATGCTATTGCTACAGGGAAGATGCCATGGTAAATTCTTGAGAGCTCTTTAACCATCTTAACACATGAGAAAGTACAGTAATGAGGAGGAGAAGAGGATTGTAGTATATCGACCAATCAAAACACGGTTTCAGAGAAGTTCAGAGATGAACAATGATATTTGGCCAAAGCTACTTACCTACAAAAGATCTCCGCTGTGGAACGTCAATCCACTAGTTCTCATGAAGCAGTTGAAGTCCTCGGATTTGATCTTGGAGGAGAATCGCGAGGAAGTCATTGCCTGATGCTTTTGTCACACCCAGGGTCAACTTGGGCAGTGGGCATGGCAGATAGTAGGGGCACATGATCGCGCGTCCCCTTCCACACTCCATCTCCTTCAAGTGATTTGGGTGGAGTTCTGGGGCTTCTGATAAGAGCTCAAACAGACGAGAGCCCAGTCTCGCCACACGCTTTGAGTACTACATCAGCCTTTCTCTGCCAGAGATGTTGCGATGCAAAGTATTGTCGGCCAACCAGACGAATATGCAGGGCACTTGGGTGATCCAAGTGTCCACAAAGCCTTTGACTCCAGCTTTCGTCTCATCGAACGCTCACAATTCGTGCGTGTGGTCATGTTCGTCGTCTGTGGAAGTGACCATTGTGTTTTCTATTACAAGGGATTACCGTGTTTGAGCGAGTTAGGTCTCAATGAAGTTCGCTTTACATGGTTATATAGCGGTGATAGTGGATATTCGTCATTGTTAATCTAGAGAAGAGGCTAAATGCGAGGGATATCAAGGTTGTCGAGAACATACTTTTAAGGGAAAGTTGGTCCAAGAAGATATCGAACAAAACTCAAGAATTCCTTGTTTCTTGACTATGACAATTGTCGCCAGGTCCTTGAAAGCACATACTAAAGGAATCTGGAATCTCCAAGGAGAATAGGGATGATGTAGAACGTTTTCCAATAGGGATTTTTGCCTGATAATTAGATAGAATGGATTTTAACGATTTCATCACATGTTCAGATCCCATGCATTCTCATTTTTGTACGAACAAACATGATTAACTGAAGTTTAGGCTATGAAAAAAGCTTGTAAACGTTTGCTTAAATATTGAATCATTGTATTAATATAATGAAGCATGATGAAATATAAAATATATATATATATATATATATATTAATTAGTTATTTAACATGTGTGGAAAAAAAGGAAAGCATGTTATATTTGGATCTCCAGCTTTTGCATTACTTATAATTTTAAATAGTCACTGTATTATTAGTTATTGATTCATGAGCTCTTCGATATATTGCCATGATGGTGGTGGTGGTGGTAGTGGTAGTAGTGGTAGTAGTCGTAGTAGTCGTGGTAGGGGTAATCGTAGTATTAGTGGTGGTAGTGATGAAAAAAAAAAAAAAACCTAGTGATATAGTATGCATAACACCTCCAAAATTAATGGTAAAATATCTAATTTACTTGCGGATTAATTCAGTGTCCAAATCACATTCGTCGCCCAAGTTGTTTCTGCCAATTCTGTGAGTGGACGAAACCTTAACTGGTACACGTCGATGTGTTCGATTTATACATACCCCTGAAGATTAGTAGTCTAATAAAGGATTTCAGTTCCTTGTGTTATGATCTTCTTAAAGAAAAAAAATCATGAGTGCATTTGTTTCGTGAAAATAAATAATTTGAAAAATATATTGCAAAAATAATTGCTTGTATCACTCACATAGATTAATAAATAAAAAACATTTTCATCATCTAGAAAATGTTTAGTTATGAATTGTTGTGAATAACGAAAACATTTGTTGTTGATTAATTATTTCGAGTGATCATTTTTTAGAAAAAAAAATTTTAATCATTTATTTTTTAATGAAACGGATGAAGCCCCTGAGTTAAATCACAAAACTGGATCATGACCTCGGCTCTCTTTGCCTCTGGGTTGGGCAAGACCGCACCAAACAAACTTTCGTTACTCTTGTGTTTAGGCCTCGTTCGTTAGCAATTAACCCAAAAACGTCCTCGCTCTGGCATCTGCTTCTGTCTCAGTTGCCAGTTTTCCTTCGCTTTCAGACAGAGCGAGAGACGCTCGGACGAGAAGCTCTTTGACCTCGCTTCGGCCCGCCGTTCTTCAGAATTTGGCAACCTTGGAATCTTGATGTCATCTCATTAAAGGGAGAAGAGCAGGTGGCCTAATTTCGCTTCCATCCTGCATTGAAGAATTTCCAAGAAATGATGATACCAAGTCGTGTTGATCAAGAACGCCACTTTATATTCTTAAAGATGATCATTTCTATGAAACTAAAGAATGTTTCCTGACCGTTTCGGTAGATTTTCCACACTTCCTCTTCATCATCTAAGGTGTAATAGGTCAAGGGAAATCCAATGTTTCTTCAATAAAAGTAAGAATCTATCAAGTCATTTTTTTTCTTAAATAATCCTAAAACTGAGGCGTAAACATACATCAACCATCGACTTAGATGGACAGCAAGAATGCAATGGGTATCGAGTGATAAACAAGAACAAGGTCTATGAAAGGGAAACACTTACCACATGATGCAACAAATGCAGAATATTCTTGAAAGATATCCTCAGCCAACTCGATTACGTCTTCAGCTGATTCTGCCTATGGCTCTGCCATGATTGCTTGGCTCGAGACTTGTTTGAGGTAGTCGACAGGATCGACGTCAATCCGAAGCTGCGGGCACTCGGTGGCAGCCTCCATTTCCAATCACGGAGAGGTGCCAGCAATGAGGAGATATGGAAGAGAGAGAGAGAGGCGAGCGCTATGGCCTTCGCCGCCCCTGGCTTCAAGAATCGAGAACTTTTCCGACTCTTTGATGCTCGTCGTGACCACTCACAGGCATCATCACCCGGTCCACGACGGTGTACACTGTTACCCCCTCGACTAACTGGGCGGAGCATCGCCAGCATCATCCTCGTCATGTCGTTAGCATCATCCTCTCAACTGACCACCATGCCCGGATGTTGTTAAATGAAATTTCCCAGCCGTAGCCGCATGCACCGCGTCAGATCTCGCATCTCCGTTTCTAGCTTTTCGTCTTCGAACTCATCCGAGCAATTACAGTGGCACAGGCTTGGAGGTTGCGGCGGACAAGGACAGAGGTGCACGCCTGAGGGGCGGGGAGAGAATTGTGCTAAACCGCGAGCTTCCTGTAATTCCAAGCTGAGTAGTACTCAGGATTGATCACAATGGATCACAATGAGCTTCGCTCTCGTGTCGAGAGCCTCCTTTGTGCATCTGAGAGCAACATCACATCGCAATCAGTTCAAAAAAACCTGATCGAAAGAAATCGTTCCACGCTTGTATGACGACGCTTCTGATCTTGCAGAGAAGGACAGGACAGAAGTGAAATGGGCTTCGGAGCTGTCCGAGTCCGGCCATGCATTTCTTTTTCCCCCAGCTGAGAGGGAGAGAGAGGAAGTGTGAACTTGGAGCCAAAGAGGAGCTTAAGGATTAAGGAACCTGTTGAACTTAAAACTTAGTCTTCTGATCAGACAAAATTGAGAGAGAAACGTGGGTCCCATGATTTTGGTATTTCTGTCATTCTAACCATCAAGGGTGTGGATGAAGCCAATGGAGGGGGTGGATTTAGCACCGCAACCTGAAATTATTCCATGAATATGTACTTTGGGCTTTTCACAAAGAAACAACTGGTTCACAATATTCTTTTTCTCTGTTGCAAGTTATGCTATTTCATCCGGTGGATTAACTGGGCATGAAGTAAGATGGAGATGCCGTTGGCCTTGCTATATATGTCCGTGCATGAAGTTGATCGTGAGGCACCACCAGACCATTGTTACCCAACAAAAGCATCAACTCTCGAACCTCCTCTTAAGCACTCCTCAGCCCCCGCTTTTGCCTTTGGAAATGGCGGAAGCAGTGCTCTCCAGCCTCACCACCGACATACTGAAACTCGCCTGTTCCAACATCTTTTCGAAAATCCAACTTGCACGAGGTGCGAGGGATGATCTCAAACGTCTCAAGTACACCGTCAAGACCATCCAAACTGTGCTTTTGGATGCCGAGAAGAAACAATGGGACAGCAAGCAGGTCAAGCTCTGGCTCGTGAGGCTGAAGGACGTGTTGTACGACGCACAAGATTTGCTGGACGATGTCGCAACCGAAGACCTGAGGTGGAAGGTCACTCCCGGAAACAAGATGTCAAAAGCGGTACGCTTTTTCTTCTCCAAATCAAATCAGCTAGCACAGCCCTACAAAGTGACTAAAAGGATTCAGGAAATTAGGAAGAAACTGGATTGGATTGCAAAAGATAGGGAGTTCCGTTTAGAGGAGCATCGGAGTGAGGAAACTGTTGCTATTGTGAGGAGGAGGCCAACTGGCTCTTTTGTGCAGAAGGAAGAAATAATTGGTAGACAAAGTGATGAGAGGCAGATCATCGAATATTTGCTTGATTCCTCCTCCAAAAAGAGTCTTTCGGTTGTTTCCATCATCGGTATGGGAGGACTTGGAAAAACCACGCTCGCTCGGCTGGCGTACAACAATGACGAAGTGAGAAACTACTTCAAGCTTAAGATGTGGGTGTGCGTATCTGACGTCTTTGATGAGGATTTTCTCATCAAAGAAATACTGAAATCTGCCCGAGATGAGTATCAAGGGGATCGTGAGATGATGAAAATCTGCAAGACATTGAGAATAAGTCTAAGGACCAATTGCAAAAGCTTCTTCGTCAGGTACTAGATGGGAAGAAATACTTGCTTGTTTTGGATGACTTGTGGAATGAAGATCACGAGAAATGGTCAGGAGCTCCAACGTTTACTAATGGGTGGTTCATTGGGGAGCAAGATACTTGTAACCACGCGTAATCGGTCGGTGGTGGGGGCTATAGGTACAAAATCAGTTATCCATTCTCTAGATGTCTTATCTGAAGATAAGTCATGGGACTTATTCAAGAGAATGGCTTTCGGAGATGGGGAAGAATCATTAAACCATGAACTAAAGAAGATAGGTGAAGATATAGTTAAAAAATGTGGTGGTGTTCCCCTTGCCATCAAAACTATAGGCAACCTTTTGTATGCCAAAAACGAAAAGGAGTGGCTCTATTTCAAAGAGCATGAATTCTCAAAAATAGATAGGCTGAACACTGGAATAATGGAAGTTCTCAAAATCAGCTACGATCATCTTCAGCCAGGGCTAAAACATTGTTTTGCATATTGTGCGTTATTTCCAAAAGATTATGTCTTCAATAAACAAACAATGATACTGTTGTGGATGGCGCAAGGTTTTATTGAGTCATTGGATGAGAATGAAGAGCTAGAAGAGATTGGGGATGATTATATCTCAGACCTACTATGTGGGTCATTTCTTGAAGTTGAGGAGGTCAATCCTGACACTGGTAAGGTGGAAATGTTCAAGATGCACGATCTCATGCATGATCTTGCCTTGAAAGTCACGGGAAATGAGTGCAAGATGGTCAATCTCAACAAAGGCAAAAGCAATATCGATGAAGATACTCGACATGTAATTTTTGATTTACAATTGCCCTTATTGCTGCAGGAAGTGACTTCTCTACTAGAAGCGACCAATCTACGAACATTTTTCCTTTGGGAAGGAATAAATAGGTTGTCCCCAAATGAATGTCATCGGATTTTCTCCAAGTTCAAGCATTGCCGAACGTTGGGATTGAATTATGTAAATTTTTGCATCCCTCCTTCGTTGGGAAGTCAGTTGAAGCACTTAAGATTTCTTGAAGTTTCTATGAATCGCTCCATTAAGAGTTTGCCGGATTCAATCACAGATTTGCTGAACTTGCAAACCCTTAAACTCTCCGTATGTGATGAACTTAAAACATTGCCCAAAGATGTGAGGAAATTGGTCAACCTTAGATATCTTTCAATCGATCATTGTCACTCACTGAGTCACCTACCCCCCCTAAGTGAACTCTCTTCTCTAAGGACTTTGAGTCTCATTTCCTTGTGGTCATTGAAGTTTGACCCTCTTCAACTGCAATCTAGTACTACACGGCCCTTCTTCCCATCTCTCCAGAGTTTGACCGTCTACAACTGCATTAGGCTGAAAGTACGGTGGAGAAGAAGGCAAGTGATGATGGCATTTCAAAAGCATCAGTCAGACAATTCACGGTCATCCTTCCCAAAACTCCGGTCCATGGTAATACATCATTGTCACGCCTTGGACTTCGTGCCACCATTCCCCCATGTGGAATACTTGAAGATAGATGACACTAAAATCTTGGAAGATTGGTTGACCAGTCTAGATGGCCCTTCAGAACAAGCAGTGGGATCCACATTCATCCCTTTCTCTAAACTAAAGCATCTACATCTTCATGGTCCGGATTTGGAGCCCTCGATACTTAAGAGACTACTTCAATTTGCCAGTAATCTCGAGTCAATGGAATTCTATAGTTACCGCCTACAGGATCTCTATCCTGGCAAGAAGGAACCTTCCTCTTTATATCTTCTCGAAAAATCAAAATTCCACCTAAGGGATCTCTTTGGTGGCATGCAGAACCTTTCCTTGCTCCGGGAACTCGGCATTTGGGGAAGGGTAGAACTTGATTTATCGTGCCAAGAAGACGAGCAAAGCACCCAATGGCAATTCCTTAAGAATCTTCGTGTTCTTAAAATCTCATACCATTATGATTTGGTGACATTGCCCGAGTGGATTCAACATGCCACAATTTTGCAATCTCTCGAGATTTTTATGTGTGATAGTCTGACAAGTTTGCCAGAATGGATTGAAAATTTCTCTTTACTTGAAAAGCTTGTAATATCTGATTGTCTACGTTTAGAGTGTTTACAATTTGAGACGCGCAACCTCACACACTTGAAGGAACTGAGAATCATTGATTGTCCCAAGCTGGAAGAGGTGCCTAATAGATGCGCACGTTCCGGTCAGTGTTCGGGAGGGGATGAATCGGAACGATCAGCACAGTAGAGGTACGAGAAAAGACTTATATCACCTATCAATAGTGTTCCTTTTTCAACTATTTTACCTTCTTCATTATTTAACTAATTTCTCTTCACCATATTATTGGCAGCGCAAGTATTTATCAAGAGGAAGAAAGCGTCCCTCCTCCACTCCAGTTCGCCGCCGCCTTCCTCATCATGTCGCGCAGCGTGTAGAACAAACACCACCCTTTGCCTCCTCGTCTCGCTCGTATAACCTCCTCACTCCCCCACTCCTTCTTCCCCTCCATCACTGCCGCCGGAAGAACCCCAGCGTCTGCGACGCGCGTCCCATCCTTTCGACTGCCTCCTTCCTCTTGGCCGGGTCCACCGAGGTCGGATTCTCGGATCCGCCGTTCGATCCGGAGCTGCCTTCGGATGTCTCGTGCGGTCGGATGAAGAAGCCCTGGGGATTTCGGTGATCCCGGCGTCGACGAGGCCTTAGACGCCGTCTTTCGAGTCGTCGCTCGCTCTATCGTAGCTCTCTGCTCGCCGGAGTCGGAGGCCAAATCGATGGTAGGCATTGTTCCTCTGTCTGTCTGTTTGTCTGTCTGTCTGTCTGTCTACTACAATAATGTGTAATGAGTTTGGATTATGAATTGAATCTTATGGAGACATTTGGATTATGATTTGAGTGTTATGGAGACATTACAATGTCAATGCATGATATGAGCATCTTCTTTATAGCTGATTGATTGACAGAAGAGAAGTGAAGAGAACAACGACATCCATTGCGAGGTTCTGTTTCACTTATGAGCTACCCCTAGCTGAGAAAATTACAATGCTGTTTAATAATGGCTGATTCTTTGGGGGATCGGGTGGCTAGTACACAAGTTTTGCAATTCATGAAAACAAAATCTGTTAGGACAGAGTTGAACAATGATAGATGACAGGACGATTCAATGTTGTCTTAGCCCTTGGATCAATGCTTTCGTCATCTTAATGCGATGCTAACTCAATTAGATCAATTAGGTTTCTGATATGTCGCATCTTAATGCAAACCTACTGTTTCTTAGAAAATCTAGGGAGTTTACATAAATTTTTGCCTTGCGGTTGATTTTGGTTTTTGTTGTTGAGCGAGTTGGAAGCTGGCAAAAATTCCACTTTTTATCCTACCTGCTAATATACAAAGTGGAATTCAAAGTTGAAACAAACAGAAATGTTCTTGAAACCGCAAATTTTCCTGTGGTAGATTAATGCTGTGACTGTCATACAAGTATTCAACACCGTTTCATCTAAAGATAACATATTTCTTTTGATCTTAGAGCGGTATGTATTATCTTCCTTTCCCTCTATTTTGTGCTCTTTTTTTGGTTCCGCTTTTATTTAGAGGATGACTTTGTCTTTGAAGTTGTTGTTAAAGCTTATAAAACAACAATCAAAACAAAAAAACATCTCTGTTGTTTGAGGGAGAGAAAGGATGAAAAAAAAAAAACAGAGCATAGCACTTCATATGTCTTGTGCATAAGAAAAAAAACTGTCGAGTACAACCACTAAATACAAAGCAGAAACTGCTCACATACGTGCAACACATAACTGCACACAAACGTGCTATTAACTTCCTAGAAAATAGCAAAAACACTAAATGCATGACTAAATGAACTTGGCTGTTTTTTAATAAATAAAAAAAAAAACAGAGGAAAACATGACAGAAAACAGCAGCTGAACAATTCCAACAAACTCCTCCTTGGATCGATTCTTTGCTGCAGATTCCTATTTTCTCTCTTAACAGCTCAAATCTTCCAGCCTGAAGTGGTTTTGTGAACATATCTCGTAAGCTGATCTTCAGATTTGCAATAGACCAACTTAACTTCGCCACTTTGTTGCACCTCACGCAGAAAGAAAAATTTGACTTTGAAATGCTTGGTTTTGCCATAGAAAACTGGATTACGAGATATTGCTAAAGCAGCCTAATTATCCACATTAACTTCAATGCAATCACTAGAATTCAACCACAGATCCTTCATTATCTTCTTCAGCCACAAAGCTTGATTTGCAGCTGCAATAGCTGCTATAAACTCAACCTCTACAGTAGACTGAGCTACAATCTCTTGCTTTTTAGAACACCAGGAGAAACAAGCAGAACCAAAATTGAAACAATATCCAGACGTACTTTTCATGTCATCCACTGAACTAGCCCAATCACTATCAGAAAATCCTTGCAAATTAAACTTCTGACCTTTCTTAAACTTCACACCAAAGAATAATGTTCCTTTGAGATATCTCAAGACCCTTTTTACTGCAATCAGATGTAACTGACTAGGACTACTCATAAACCTGGATAAAACACTCACACCAAATAGAATATCTGGTTTGGTTGCTATAAGATACATAAGACACTCAATCAAACTTCTATACATAGAAGCATCTACAGCATCTGTTCCATCATTCTTTTGCAGCTTCTCTTTAGCAGCCATAGGAGTGCTTACACTTTAACAATCTTCCATCTGAAACTTCTTTAGAATTTCCTTCATGTATTTTTTCTGACAGATGAAGATCTCATATGAAGCCTGTTTGACTTCCAGACCCAAAAAATAAGCCATCTTTCCCAAGTCTAACATCTCAAAAACTGCAAATAGATCTTGCTTCACCTTCTCTATCAATTCCATATCATTCCCGTCACTAATAGATCATCTACATAAAGTGACAGAATTACAACACTTGTGATTCACCTTCTTGACATAAATAGTGAACTCACTTAAGCTTTTCACAAAGCCAAAATCCTGCAAATATCGATCTATCTTCCCATACCAAGCTCTTGGAGCCTGCTTCAATCCATATAGAGCTTTCCTCAACCTGTATACACTCTCTTCTTGCCTTTTGATACCGAAGCCTTCAGGTTGTTCAACAAAAATCTCCTCCTTAAGCTCTCCATTCAGGAATGCAGACTTGACATCTAACTAAAATATAGGCCACCCCTTCTCTGCTGCAATAGCTAACAGTAGCCTTATTGTATCAAGTCGTGCAACAGAAGCAAATGTTTCAAAATAGTCTACTCCCCATATTTGTGCATAGCCTTTCACCACCAGTCTAGCTTTGTGTTTATTGACAAAACCGTTAGGATTAAGTTTTGTTCTAAACACCCACTTAACCCCAATCACATTCTTATCGATGGTCTGTCAACAAGCTCCCATGCGTGGTTTTTCTGGATCATTGCAATCTCCTCCTGCATTGTTGCAATCCACCTCTGATCCTCCTTAGCTTCCACAAAGTTAGATGGTTCGAGCATTGCCACATTGCTTCTTTCATAGATTTCAGCAAGTGACCTTGTGCCTCTCATTGGTAAATCATCCATACTGTCTTCCAATCCATCTATAACTTCATCAACCTCTACATTTGTTGCAGGTTGTTTTTCGAACTGCTGTTGTTCTGCACTCTTTCCTTCCATCCAATTCCACTCATCTTCCTCTAGAAAAACAACATCTTTGCTTACAGTCACCTTCCCTATCATAGGGTGAAAAATCCTGTAAGCCTTTGATTGGAGATTGTACCCAATGAAGATTCCAAGCTCAGCTCTTTTATCCAACTTGTCCCTCTTGACCTGAGGAACATGAGTATAACACAAACACCCAAAAACCTTCAAATTCTTTACATAAGGTTTAACACCATACCAGACTTCAAAAGGTGTTGACCTCTCTAAGGCCTCTGTGAGTAATCTGTTCAATAGGAACACTGCAGTATTAGCTGCCTCAGCCTAGAACTTCTTAGGCAACATCTTCTCCTGCATCATACATCTGGCCGTCTCCATAATGCTTATGTTTTTCCTCTCATTGACCCCATTATGTTGAGGTGAATAGGGAGCAGTGAACTGCTGCACAATTCCTGCTTGCTCACAATTCAACTTAAACTTGTGAGCAGTATACTCAGAACCATTATCGAGACTGAGCATTTTAATTTTCTTCCCACTCTGATTCTCAACTAAGGCTTTAAACTTCACAAACACATCAGCAACTTCAGACTTGGCTCGCAGAAAATAAATCCAACTCATTCTAGTCATATCATCAGTGAAGGTAATGAAATACCTGCTACCATTGAGAGAAGACTCAGACATAGGTCCACATAGATCTGTGTGAACTAATTGCAGCTTTTCACATGCTCTCCAGCCTCCTCCTTTGAAAGGAAATCTGGCTTGTTTGCCAAGAAGACAAGTTCTACACTGTGGAAATTCCTCCTCCAAACTTGGCAAGTTATCTGCCAAGCTATTTCTCTGCATAAATGACATGCTCTTCCTGTGAACATGCCCAAGTCTTTTATGCCATATCTCTGCATCTTCTTCTTTGCATTTTAAAGCCATTTGTTGCATCTCTTGTGGCTTTGAACATGAAACTCTTGTCCTTCATTGGGATTCTTAGCACTTCTTTGCTATCTGCATTATTAATAAGACATTCCTTCCCTTCGAACTTCACTTTATAGCCCTTCTCAACTAATTGACCAACACTTAACAGATTATGGTCAATATTTGGCACAAAAAGAACATCACTGATCAGTTTCACCTCCTGATTTCCTTCAATAGCCACTGTACCCTTCCCTTGCACTTCGATATACTGTCCGTTGCCAATTCTGACTCTAGACTTGACTGACCTGTCTAGACTCCTAAACAGCTTCGAATTGCCAGTCATATGATTGGTACATCCACTATCCACCAGCCATGCATCATTCCCAACAGAAGATTCAGAAAAAGAAGCTACAAACAAGTGCTCTTCCTTGGTTTCATTCACTGCTACTTGTGCTTTTCCTGTTTGCTAGAAATTTTTTTCTTTGCAGATGGCTTCCATGTGACCCAACTTGTGACATCTTCTGCATCTAGCATCAAGCTTTCTCCAACATCTAAAAAACTGATGATTAGTTCCACCACAGTATTGACAAGGCTTTTTGTTCATCTTCCATTTGCTAGACCCACCAGAATTTCCTTCTTTTGCTACAAACTTGGAGTCACCATCATTTTCTCTGGACTGAATCCATTTCTTCCCTTTGCCTCCATCATTTGACTTCACTTTAGCTTGCAGCGCACCCTCTACAAACTCTTCTCTTCTCATCAGTCTTACGTGCTCCCGTGCTCTGCAGAGCATTTAACAATTCTGCAAACTTTATATCAGCTAAGTCTCTTGTATTTTCCAGAGAAGCTATGGTGGCTTCGAACTTCTCTGGAAGAGACACCGGATCTTCTGAACAAGCCTTTCATCCTTCAAGTCAGTCCCTAAAACTCTGATTTTTTCAGCTATCCCAACCAACCTATCAGAGTACTCCTTCACTGACTCTAAATCCTTCATCTGCTGTCTCTCAAACTCCCTCAAGAGATTCAGCACCTTCATGCCTCTTATCTTCTCATCTCCCTCGTATTCATCCTTCAAGAAATCCCATATTGCCTTTGCATAATCACATCTCATGATCCTTGTGAAGATAGTGGGTGAAACAGCAGCATACATGCATGACTTTGCCTTGGCCTTCCTTGTGATTCTCTCTTTATGGTACTTTATCTGATTCAAGGTTGGATTGTCTGGAAGTGGAGCAACCTCATAATCATTCTCCACAGCCTCCCATAAATCATGACCCTCCAAGAATGTTGTCATCTTGACAGCCCAAGCCTGATAATTTTCCCCAGAAAAGACTGGAGCAGCCATTGTAGAGAATCCACTCGATCCTGCCTCCATCAGCTTTTTCTTTGCAGATTGGAAGCAATCTTCACTCAATTACCCTCACTTCACTGTCCCTTAAGATCCCACAAATTGCTCTGATACCACTGTTAAAGCTTATAAAACAACAATCAAAACAGAAAACATCTCTATTGTTTGAGGGAGAGAAAGGATGAAAAAAAAAAACAAAACATAGCACTTCATACGTCTTGTGCATAAGAAAAAAAACTGTCGAGTACAACCACTAAATACAAAGCAGAAACTGCTCACGTACGTGCAACACATAACTGCACACAAACGTGCTATTAACTTCCTAGAAAATAGCAAAAACACTAAATGCATAACTAAATGAACTTGGCAGAAAACAGCAATTGAACAATTCCAACAGTTGTGTTGGTGCTCATAGATCTATCATTTGAAGCGATATAAGCTTTAGCGACCGAGCACTGAAGAAGCGCAATCTTGTTCTGTGGTAGTTTTACCTAGGTGAACATATGGACAGACTTTTATCTTTAAGTACAAACATCAATAAGACCGCATAAAAAGGTTCACACGGTCTACAGCTTGAAATCAGGAAGTGCAGAAGCTCCATACAGGCCTTTGGAAATGTAATGGGCAGTGTAGTTTGGGAGCGTAGTCTCCTTGTAGATTGGTGGGTTGTCTGCTGAGGTTAATTCCTTCGTGGGCCCATACAATCGTGAAGATGGTCAGGGAGTGTCGCCGAAGAAGCCCGCCACCAACACTGTTGGGTCTCTCTTGTTTGCCATGATTCGGTGCTCAACACTCTCAAACCGGTTGTTTGTTATGAGCTGCAAATGCAACAATTAGTGAACCGTTCCTCAGTAAGGAACGTAATTTCTATCTACTA
The DNA here is from genome assembly GCA_014182515.1 of Eucalyptus microcorys. NCBI lineage: Eukaryota > Viridiplantae > Streptophyta > Magnoliopsida > Myrtales > Myrtaceae > Eucalyptus > Eucalyptus microcorys. The sequence goes on from CM024569.1 coordinate 31,366,095, forward strand.
CTATGATTGCAATCTTGATGTTGATAGATACAAAAACTGCAGAATATCTAGAACCGACATTGACCCCTCCTGTGAAAAGCAAAGTTTTCAAACAAACATCTGTCTCATTTAGACAATTCCGAACTTGTCAATGCGAGGTTAGCGTGATCTAATGGAGTTGGAATCAAGCTTGGATTAGTCAAACAACTCTGTTAGAATACAAAAGAAAAGTGCAGATTGTGAAGACATAATGTTATTGCTACAGGGAAGATTCCATGGTAATTTACATCCTGAGTTCTCAAGAGCTCTTAACTAACTTAGCATATGAGAAAGTACAGTAACGAGAATGAGAAGAGGATCGCAGTGTGTCCACCAATCAAAATACGGTTTCAGAAAAATTCAGAGATGAACAATGATATCTGGCCAAAGCTACTTGCCTGCGAAAGATCTCCGATGTCAATCACTAGTGCTCCAAGGAGTGGGGGAACGTCGATCACTGGTTCTCATGAAGCACTTGAAGTCCTCCAATTTGATCTTGGATGAGAGTAGTGGCACATGATTGTGTGTCCCTTTCCGTACTCCATCTCCTTCATATAATTTGGGTGGAGTCCGAGGGCTTCGCATAAGAGCTCGAGCAGACGAGAGTAAAGTCTCCATCCGCATTTCTCTGCCAGAGATATTGCAACGCAACAGAAAACTGAACTAGAGCTGCCGTAAAAGTATGGTCGAATGGATTCCCAAAGAATACAACCAAGGGTATTGGCATTTTGTATCAACTTGGGTGCAATAGTTTGGTTCCACTACTGCTAGAGCACGAATAAAGTCAATTATCGAGGAACATCCTTTTTTCTACCCAAAAAGAATGGAACGAGCACTTCCGAGGTTCCCGTCAGTGAAAATGATCAATCACTGAGGATCATCTTACTGATTTGTCTCCTTGATTGAGAATAAATGCAAGATTATATGCTATGGCGTGTAGTGAAATTTAGGCAAGAAAATTTGTACAGATTCAGTGGTAAAAATTGCCTTGGCCGACTCAACGAAGAAGTGGGCACTGTCATTCCCTGAGTGTTCAACACCTAATCCGGCTGATTCAACCAAAAAGTACGCAAATAAGTCAAGGTCCATATACTTGCTAGTTTAGCCCTTGATTTATTGAAGAAAATGGAAAAGACTATCAAGTACCATACAGTGGAAACCATGTACTTTGCATCTACTACAATTCTTTTGCAAACTATCTTCGTTGATTCACTTTGTGAACTTGTTCATGAATTTTCCCATTTCGAAAGGTAAAAAACGCAACAGAAGCTCATTGGCTCACCTGCAAGCTTCGGGCAACTCCTCGTGCTGGGGAGGCTCCAGTCGCATGAAGCAAAAACATATATCTGAACAATCAGCGGTGACTGAATTATGTAAGTCCCATGTTGCTGTTGTATATCACCCTCTTAGTGTAAAAATTTTTCTTGGCCTCCGTCTCCAGCTTGAAGAACCTGCGCTACTCGTTCATCACCTCCTCCAAAAGGCTCTCAGGGACCTCATGGTTGATCACCCGGAAGAAACCCCTTTTTTCCAATGCTTGCGCAATCTTTCGCAACGTCTTGTCGTGACTGGTGGGGCCTGCATTCACGCATCCGAGGTCGATGAGCGGGATCTCTCCGCAATCCTCGCGGCAAGCCAATTTGTCAGGTGGCTGAACGAATATGCGTGGGACTTGGGCAATCCCGGTGCCCACGAGGCTTTTAACTCCGGCTTTCGTCTCGTCGAATACTCTCAATTCGTTAGCTCAGTCGTTTTCGTCGTCTACGGCAGTGACCATTGTGTTCTCTGTAATAAGGGATTGCGTGTGTGAGCGAATCAAGTCTCGATGAAGTTCGCTTTGCGTGGTTATTTAGTGATGATATTGGATATTCATCATTGTTGATCTAGAGAGGAGCTAAGCACGAGACATAATGGCCATTGGGAGCTGACTGAAAATAATACGGCGTTTTCTTTTAAGTGAAAGTTGGCCCAGGAAGATATCAAACAAACAATAGGAGTTGGTAACGAAAGAGTCCCTCATTTCTCAAGTATAACTTTATTTGTTGCCAAGTCCTTGAAAGCACGTATGAAAGGAAGGATAAGAACATAATTAGTCCCTAAACTTTGATCTAATTTATGATATAGCCCTAAAACTTTAAATTTATTTAATGTGATCCCTAAACTTTAACTCAATATGTAATATGGCCCTTAAACTTTTAATTTGTTATATAAAATCCTTGGATTTTTTATACGTGTTCAACTTAATCCATGAACTATATAAGTAGCTCTATATTGGATATTAATAATATGTTATGACATCAAGAAAAAATACAAATTTTCATAAAATCCAACTGCAAAATTAAATTAAAACAATCACAAATTTGTGATACTTCTATTTCACGTAATTTACAAAAAAAAAAAAAAATCTCAAACCATAAGAATATGTACACTAACGTTTTTGAAGCTACCTAGAGATGCATCACCAACAAAATTTCATTTTATCTTCGTTTGCATTGATATCATTAATATGTAGTTTTGTTAAATTTGTATACTCTTTCAAATTCTAACGAAATCATGAACAAAACTGTATATAAAACCCATGCAAAGCACCAAAGTTCAACTAGTAGTATGATATGCATAACACCCTGAAAATTAATGGCGAAATATCTAATTTTGTGGCTAGTAAATTCAAATTTCAGATCACATTCATCACCCAAGTTGCATCTACCATCCCCGTGCGTGGATGGAACCTTAACTAGTACAAGCCGAGGTGTGTGATTCACAAATACCCATGAAGATTAGTCTAATAAAGGATTTCAATTCCTTGTGTTTTGATTTTTTTGAATATATTTATTTTGGATAAAATGAATCATTTAAAAAACTTCTTCTTAAAAGTCATTTTTGATACAGACGATTAATTTTAGGATATACTTTTAAAAAAAAATTCGGGACTAAAATCACAAAATGCGACGAAGAACTGTCTTTCTATCGCACATCCTCTGCCTCTGGGTTGGGGTGGACCGACCCAAATAAGCTTTCGTTCCTCTCGCGTTTAAGCCTCGTTCGATAAATATTTATGAGTAAGATAACATATTTATTATCCACGAAAATGTTTAGTCATAAATATTGTCGATTACGAAAATATTTTTAATTGAATATTTATTTTAAGTGATACAGACGATTAATTTTAGGATATACTTTTTAAAAAAATTCGGGACTAAAATCACAAAATGCGACGAAGAACTTGGCGCTCTTTCTATCACACGGCCTCTGCCTCTGGGTTGGGGTGGACCGACCCAAATAAACTTTCGTTACCCTTGCGTTTAAGCCTCGTTCGTTAGCAATCAACAGCAAAATCGTCGTCCCTCTGGCATCAACTGCTTCTGTATAAGTCGCCAGTTCTCTTTCGCTTCCGGAGACAGCGAGAGACTCTCGCACGAGAAGCTGATGTCTTCGATGTGAATTTGATTATCAAACAAATTCTTAAATCAGCAAAGTGTCCAGATCTTGATAATAAGCCTGAAGACCAGTTGCCGAGTCTTCTTGATGAGACTTTAAGTGGGAAGAAATACTTACTTGTTTTGGATGACTTGTGGAATGAAGATCGGCTTGAATGGTTGAAGTTTGGAGAGTGGCTAAAGGGTGGTTTACAGGAAGCAAGATACTTGTAACCACTCGCAGCAGCAAAGTTGCAACGGTCATGGATGTGAAATCAGATATCCATGATCTCGGTGTCTTAACTGACGATAAGCCGTGGGACTTATTTAAGAAAATGGCTTTTGGAGATGGGGAAAAATCATTAGATCGAGAACTCGAGGGGATGGGTCGATATATAGTTAAAAAATGCGCCGGGATTCCCCTTGGCATTAGAACTATAGGAGGACTTTTGTACGGCAAAAACAAAGATGAATGGCTCCGTTATAAAGTGCATGAACTTCCAGAAATACCAGAAATTGATGCGGTTGATGGAGGAATTATGCGAGTCCTCCAATTCAGTTATGATCATCTTCCATCATGCTTGAAACATTGTTTTGCATATTGCTCATTGTTTCCGAAAGATTATGTCTATGAGGCAGATATGATGATCCATCTTTGGGTGGCACAAGGCTTTATTGAGTCACGCAAAGGGAGGATAACCTTGAAGAGGTTGCCAACAATTACTTGTCAGAACTAATATGTAGGTCATTCCTCGAGGTTGAATCAACAATGAAATATGGTGATGTCCACAAGGTCAAACAATTCAAGGTGCATGATCTCATGCACAATCTTGCCCAAAAAGTTGCTGGTGGTGAATGCAAGACTGTTAATTCTAAAGAAGGAGATAATGATAGAGGAATTCGACATGTGTCGTGTATTTCAAAGACTCTCTCTGAAGAGAAAATGATGTCCCTCCTCATTACATTCAAATTGCGGACATTTCTCTTAAAAAGTGAATGCTATGTAGTCAACTCTAACAAAGTATCCTCTGTACTCAACTATAAGAAAGTTTTCTCCAATTGTGGACATTGTCGAGCGTTGTATTTGGAATATCAAAATATTCCTCTCCCTCCTTCCTCCTTAGGAAAGTTGAAGAAATTAAGATTTCTTCATATTTCTATGAATAGATCCATCAAGAGTTTGCCGGATTCAATCACTGATTTGGTGAACTTGCAGAACCTCGAACTCTTGAATTGTGGGCTCCTTCAAACATTTCCAAGAGATTTGAGAAAATTGGTTAAACTTAGACACCTCTTAATTGAGTTCTGTGAGTCACTAAGCCAGCTACCACCCCTAAGTGAACTGTCTTCCCTAAGGACGTTGAGTCTCCGATACTTATATGTGTTAAAGTTCATTCAACAAACAAGTGACCCAAAGCAATCTAATACCTCACTCCCCTTCTTTCAATCTCTTGAGAGTCTAGAACTCTCCTGCTGCAAAGAGCTGAAAGGATGGTGGGGAAGAATGCGAGAAATGGGAGCACATGAAAAGCATCGGTCAGACAACTCACGGTCATCCTTCCCAAAACTTCGGTTCGTGCGTATATTTGATTGTCCCAACTTGAATTCTATACCATCATTCCCCCAGGTGGAATACTTGTCGATAGATGACACAAAAATGTTGAAACAACAATTGATGGCCAATCCAAATTGCCCATCAGATGCATTCATTCCTTTCCTTGCTCAAGGAACTCTACATTTATGATTGCGTAAGGACTTTCGATTTATCAAGCCAAGAACTCAAGATTTGGGATTGTCAAGGACTGGATTTATTGTGCAAAGAAGACGAGCATGGCACCCAATGGCAATGCCTTACAAATCTTCGTGTTCTCGCCATCACAAAATGTTCAAATTTGGTGGCATTACCCGAGGGGATTAAACATGTGACAACTCTGCAATCTCTCAATATTTCATATTGGTCAGAGCTAAGACATTTACCGAAATGGATTGGAAATTTCTCTTTGCTCGAAAAGCTTGAATTAATCAACTGCCAAAGATTAAAGCATATACCATCTGAGATACATAATCTCACACGTTTGAAAAAATTGAGAATTTATAATTGCCCCGCATTGGATCGAAGGTGCCTAGCTGATGTGCACATCCCTATCATTGATTGGGATGATTACCCGTCCGATTCGGATTAACATTAGAGGTACGAGAAAAGACTTATATCGCCTATTAATAGTTTTCCTTTTTCAACTATTTTACGTTCTTTATTATTTAACTAGTTTCTCTCCTCTTCACTGTATATTCGCAGGTCGCAGTGCAAATAATTATCAAAAAAGTAGGATAGCGTCTCTCCACTCACACTTCCATCTTCCTCGTCATGTCGCGCGTGTAGAACAAACGCCTCCTTTGCCTCTTCGTATTGCTCGTACAACCTCCTCACTCCCCCTCCCCTCCTTCATCTCCTCCATCACTTGCCGCCTGAAGAACCACAGCGTCCCCGACGCGCGTCGCATCCTGTCGATCGCCTCCTTCCTCTTGGCCGGGTCCGCCGAGGTCGATGATCGGGAAGCTGAGATGTGCCGCTCGATTCGGAGCTACCTGCCTTCGGATGTCTCCTGCGGTCGGATGACGAAATTCTAGGGATTTCGGTGATCCCGGCGTCGACGAGGCCTTTGACGCCGGCTTTCGAGTCGTCGCCCGCTCTGTCGTAGCTTTCTGCTCGCCGGAGTCGGAGGCCAAATCGATGGTAGGCTTTTTTCCCCCCCTCTCTCTCTCTACCTACTGCAATTCAATTTTCACTGTGAATGTGTAATAAGTTTGGATTATGAATCGAATGTTATGGAGACATTTGGATTATGAATTGAGTGTTATGGAGACAGTACAATGTCAATGCATGATATGAGCATCTTCTTTATAGCTGATTGATTGATTGAGAGAAGAGAAGTGAAGAGAACAATGACATCCATTGCAAGGTTCCGCTTGACTTTAGAATCATGAGGTTCATAAAAAATGGAAGGAGAAAGTCATAGCTTATGAGCTACCCCGAACTGAGAAAATTACAATGCTGTTTGATAATGGCTGACTCTTTGGGGGATTGGGCGGCTAGTACACAAAGTTTTGCAATTTATAAAAACAAAATCTGTTAGGACAGAGTTGAACAATGATAGACAGCAGGACGATTTGATGTTGTCTTAGCCCTTGACTTCTCGGCAATTACCGAAATCTGTATGTAGAGGAATCTTTGATTTGTAGCCCTCACTTTAAGAGTGTTTCTGGACTTTTCAGGTAAACATAACTATTATCTACGAACTGGGTCCATATGATCTAGTAAGCATATAGAAATCTCAAGTTCATCTGAGTGAAACAGACAACAGGTTGGTGAATCTTGGACAATAAATCATTTAAACTTGATTGATGCCTAGGTACTGCTTGCTAATAATAATTATATGCCTTCCTTTGGACATGAGAAGCTGAACTAGGAAAAGATGTGGTTCTGATGTTACTGATTAGAGGAAAAACCCTTCTCGCTTTCTTTCAGTAGTCCATGCGTTGAAAAGTCTTGGCAGGATGGGGACTTGCCTTTGCATTGTTTGATAGGGCAAGGCCATCCTCTCAAGCGTTACTCGAGATGTTGCAATGCATTAGAAAACTGAACTAGAGCTGCTGTAAAAGTATGGTGGAGGCCTAGGCTTCTGATAAGTGCTCAAACAGACGAAAGCCCTATCTCATCACATGCTTTGAGTACTCCAGCATTTCTCTGCCAAAGCTGTTGTGATGCAGAGCTGCTGTAAAAGTATGATTGGACGGATGCCTAGAGAATACAAGGGTGTTGATATTTTGTATCAACTCAGTTGCAAAAGTTTGCTATTGCAACCACTAGAACGCGAATAAAGTCAACTGTCAAGGAACATCCTTTTTTTTCCAACCAAAAAGAATGAAACGAACACCTCCGAGGTTCCCATCGATGAAAATGATCAGTCATTGAGGATTGTCTTACTGATCCGTATCATCGATTGAGACTAGATGCAAGATTATATGCTATGACAGGTAGTGGAATTTAGGTGATAAACTTTGTACAGATTCAGCGGTAGCAATTTCCTTCGCTGGTTGAACGAAGTAACTGGGCACTTTCATTTCATTAGTGTTCAACATGTATTCTAGCCGACTCAATGGAAAAGTAAGTGATAACTCAAGTTTCGTACGCTTGCTATCATCATACAGTGAAAACCATTTACTCTGCACTTGTATGAACTACTGCGATTTTTTTTGCGAAATGTCTTTTATCAATTCACTTTGTGAACTTTCTCGAGTTTTCCCTTTTTGAAAGGTGAAAAACACGCATCGGAAAGTCACGAGGCAAAAAATGATATTCCTCCAATCAGCAGCGACTGAATTACGAAATCTCTTTGGCCAAAAAAGGAAAATTATGAAGTCCCATGTTGCTGTTTTATATGACCCTCTTTGTAATTTTTTTTTTTTTGGGCATTTGTCTCATGCTCGAAGAACTTGCGCAATCCGTGGATCACCTCCCCCAAGAGGCTCTCAGGACCCCATAATCGCGCGATATTTTGCAACTACGTCATTGTGATGGGGGCTCATAAATGTTTGCTTAACCATTACATCACTTGTCTACCAATTGGACGAAATAGACTACAATGATCAGTAATGCACGAAATTGCAATAACTTCATGAGATGTCTTCATAAGGCAAACGGTCATCAATTTACATGAATCATGTGTTATTTCAAAGCTATTGGAGTCCTCTAAGTATGTCTAAGAAGGAATCGCGTGAAAATTTTGCTCATAAGGAGCTTAATTAATGTCATCTTTATAGAGACTGAGTAGTAACAATTGTAGCAAGTTTTACACAGAACAAGGACTATTTTCCCCAATCGAATGGCATGATAAAAATCCATGAGAATTCATGCCTATAGGTTATAATGTCCTGATCATTTCTCATGAAGACATCCGATCCAATTTGAATCACAAAAATCAACAAAAAATCAAAAAATAGTGCAAACCGCAACTCAAGGCATGTTTGGTAACCGGTCAAATAGTGCTAATTTCTATTATTTTGTTTTCGGAAATAAATTTGGAACAGAATCGCATTTGGTAAAATTTTTGTTCTCAGAAACAAATTTGGAGTATAATCATAAATAAATAAAAAAAAGTTAATTCTTGTTCCCAGGAACAATTCTAGAATCAAGCACCTATTTTCTCTTTTTCTTTTCTTTTCTCTTGTTCTTCTTCCCTTTTTCTTCTTCTTCATATGCTACCACCACCACGGTTGCTGTCTGCCGCTGTTCGCCGTCTGCCGGCCACCGCCACTAATCACCGACAACCAGTTCAGCAAACTCGCCGGAGGCTCGCCAAGCTAGGGTGAGGTCCAGTGAGCTCATCGGTGGCCGGGCGGGCCTCCCCTGGCCACCGGTGAGGCTTGCCTGACTAGGCAAGGCTCGGGCCGAGCCATGGCTAGGCGAGGCTCAACCTCGCCCAGATCTGGTGAGGTCGAGCCCCACCGGCCGGGCCGGGCAAGCTCGGCCTCACTAGATCTAGGCGAGACCACTTGCCCAGCCATGGCTCGGCCGAGCCTTGCCCGGCGCCGGCAAGGTTCGGCCGAAGAGGGCCGGCGATGCTCTGGTGAGGTCGTCAGCCCTCGTTTGGCTTGTTGTCGGTCATCCCAAGGCCGGCGATCAGCGACTTGAAGAAGAAGAAGAAGAAGAAGAAGAAGAAGAAGAAGAAGAAGAAGAAGAAGAAAAGAAGGGAAAAAAAGAAAAAAAAAGGAAAAAAATAATAAAATTATTTAAAAATTAAAAGGAAAATAATTTGGAGTAGAATTTTGAGCACGGTACCTAACACAATTCTATTTCAGAAATTGAAATTTTGAATAATTACCAAATAGCTTAAAATGCTTAGAAATTGATCCTGAGAATAGAATAAAAAATAATCATTTTTTATCAGAAATTGTTCCGGGAATAGAAGCGTTACCAAATGCGCCCTCAATAGAACGGCAAAGCATTTGGCAGATTTTGGACACAACTTTTAGTATGCGAAAAGCATATCAAATGAGGTTTGTTGGGGGCGTGCGATGAACTGTTGGAAAGCTATTTGAGTCATCTATGACTTTCATGAAGGCATCCAAATCAGAAAACTGCATTTATAAGCTCATTCCGAAACGTTTACTAGATCAGTCATCCAGGCATCCGAAATTGCAAAACTCCTTTAAATCAGGCAATCAATCACATTCAAGCTATCATCAACCATCTGTATCCATTCTAGGGCATCCTAAACATCCTTAAATAGGTGCAATTATCATTGATCAAACACTAGGTGTGAGCTCTAGCTCTGGTCTCCTAACGACCCCTTACTTCATTGAGCTCAAGGTTTAAATGATACATTTTGCACATTTTGATCAATTTAAGCTCAATTTAATCAGCGATCAAGCCTCCACGGCAATCAAGGAATGCCAAGGGAACTCCGAGGGACCCGAGGACCATCGAAGAAGGATTGGAGTGGCCCAGATTTGTACCGATCAGCGGCTGAGGAAGGATCAAACGCCAATTTGGACCAACGAAGGAAGATCGGTTACCAAGAGGCCACCAGTGGCTGTTTTGTTGGTTTCCAACCACCAGCTACTCGAGGACTCAATGGCGGATGCAACCAAAGTGCCCCAAAAGCCAAGGAAATGCTGCGGACCATCGATCGAAGCTGAGGAACACGCCGAGCTCGGTACCGGCGTGAGCGACATCCTTGTGCCCTCGAGGGAAGGACGAGTGAATCGGGCGACCATCGGAGGCAGCAGCGACGTCGAGCAGCATCGGGAGAGAGAGAAGTGGGGCCGGAGGCGGTGGCACAGTGCAGGATGCAGGGTGGTTTAGGCGGCAAACGACGAAGGCAGTGAGGTGGTTGTGAGAGAGAGAGAGAGAGAGAGCAGGAAAGGAGAGGGAGATTTTTGAGCTTTTCTATAGATTTCCAAACTTGGGAATTGAAAAATATGAGACCCTCCTTTGGAAAAAAAATCATATTCATATTGGTTTAAGGGATGGAATCTTGGCCCTTGGATTAACCCAAGGGCTAAGATGCCATCTTACCTTTAATAAACCCTAGATGACATCCTAATTAAGCATATGTTAATTTCAATGGTCATGATACATTCTTAATAGATGATAATGATCTAATTATAAGATAATTGGTTAATCAGGGTCTTCTTTTGCAATTTCACCAAACTTTGAGAACAAATTTGCAAATTTCGTAAAATCCATGGCAAAATTGGAAATCCGAAAATTAAGGACACTAGTGCATTGGCCATGAGATGGGCCACCGCGAAACAATCAGGAACCAGCCAAACCAGCAAGACCATTTAGTCTAGTTTGAACTGGTCTTGACCAATTCAGCCTCAATTCCCTATTTATGTAATTAGGTCCTTGAAAAGATTTTTTTTTTTCTATCCTAGGGACAAAACAAGCCGATTTATGCAATTGGCTCGTCGAAAATGTAAATTAATCAAAATTGAGCTTAATCGGGGTCACGTGATATGGATTCATCCAATCGCCCATGCTTACAATGACCTATTCAACTCAAATTGACATCAAAATGATAGCGCGACTTTTATATCAAAATTGAATTGACGTTTTGTGATAAAATTAGACCTCAATTCTTGAAATTAGACCTTAATCTCAAATGGGTCAACTTGAATTTTGCTAATCGGAGTTCCTTAGCCTAGTTTTCTCAAATTCAGGAAGGCTAAATCTCCCAAATTGAAAAGTTCCCAAATGAATTTTCCAAAATTGACTTTGAATTCGGATTTATCTCACAAAAATGAGTAGAATGGAAGTGTCAATTTGCAAATCATGTAGAATCGATCTAGACCCCCTAATAATGGCTAAAAATGAGAATCCATAATTTGGCATGCCCAATCTCAAAATTGATTAAACAAGTGAATGGGTAATGATCTCTAGATCAAATGTCGTAAAATGAAATAGGCTTAATTATGACTTTGATGAAAGTAATTTTATTTTTGGTTGATTTTGAACTTAAAATCAAAAAATTCAAAAAACAAAGTTCTTAAGCGATTTTTACCAAAAATTTTATGTTAAAGCCAAATTGAGACTAAAAGGAATCTTTATGTGTAAAAAGTCAATCTTTGACTTGAGAGTTTGACTTTTAATTAAAGGGTTGACTAAAAGTCAACTTAAAAGTCAATCGTTTGACTTTTTGGGTTTTCGATGAAAATGGATAGGCAAAGAAAAAAATGAAAATTGACACTTTTGTTCGAGAAATGGGCTTCGTTGCGATCAGAAGCCCTAGTCTCAAGTTTTCTACCTATATCAACGCGTCAATTGAAAATCAAATATCAAGACAACAATGTACATTTCGACATTAGTCGTTGGACTAATGAAATAACCATTTTGGGTGTGGATTTGCACAACATCAGAATCTAAATGGAAATAGTAATCGAGAAGTTAGGTAGTTTGATAAGCTTGTCAAAACTACGCGGAGAAACAAATGTTCAGGAAAATGACAGCCGATACTATTTTTAGATAGTCTACAAATGTTCAGGAAAATGATTGTATGGGTAGTTCTACCTTTGGATAAAAGTTCAATGGTAACTCTAACGGCTCTTTGTTTCTCCAATCCACCTCCAATGGATAGATTGAAGATGGCTATAAAATAGAAGATCTCTAAAGCCAAATGTTAGAGAGAGCAACATACCAAGATTTGAAAATTTTGCTTCTAGCTATGTTCTAAGCGATACACTCTCTTTCGATTGTTTTTCTAAGTATTGTATTCGTGCTATCTTAGTAATTGTGCTAAATATTAAGTGTACAAGAGTAAGAGTAGTAGCTACGTCCTGATAGTGTGATCTATTGTGTAATAAGATTAGTGCTTGCCAATTGTAACTTTCTGAGCAAATTACTAATGCAATCCATCCTAATCTACGACTGTTGATTTGAAGAGTAGACGTACACTTGGGGGATAAAGCCAAACCACTATATATCGTTGTGTGCTACTGTTTTCTATGTTATTACTCTTACAATTACACAATAAGGTCACGAGCTTTGAAACATCACCTTAACCAGATCTTTACTTAGTGTCAACTATTTTTCGCTAAAGATTGTCAAGTTTTCTAAGTTGTATTTTAACCCCCAACAGGTATTGACAATTACTGGAGCCATTGAGATCACACATTTGGTGAGCAATACCAATCGCAGCTTGCTTAGAAGGTTGAGTTGATTCGATGTAGTCAAAATAACACATCTAACTTGGAAGCTGGACGATATAATACGTTCAACAGATTCTATTTGCGCTTCAAAGAATTGAAAGAGTGTTTTCTAGTAGGCTATAGGCGAGTATTGGATTGGATGGATGCTTTACGAAACTTTAATTAGAGGGATGTTTCATGGGGTATTGTTGAAGCTGAGACCGAAAAATCTTGGACTTGGTTCCTCAAGCTACCAATGAAAGACTTGAATATGACACAAGATCTTGGCTAGACCTTCATGAGTGACAAACTAGAATGTTAGACTATGCACTAGCTTTACTAATAGAAGTATTTGTTGTTTGCAAACTACCTTTTTTGCATGTCAAATAATGTGTTGCAAGGCCTTGTCAATGCAATTTCTAAACTCACTTCACAAGCAGAGCATAGGAATCGCGCTCAGCATATTTATGCTAACCAAAAAAATTATACAAGGGAGAAACATTAGGAATTGCTTTTGCAAAGCAGCATATTCGATATATGAGGCTGATTTCAACATAGCAATAAAAGAAATGAAGAAAGAGTCTATTCATGCAAACAAAGACTTCTTGAGATAGGGTCCAAAACACTTTTGTAAGGCATTCATCAAGTGTGGACAAAATTTCAATGCTATTGAAGACAATTTAAGTGAGACGTTCAACGCATATATATGCAGAGAAAGGGAATGTGCCATTCTCAATACGTTAGAGGGCCTAAGAAAATGACTTATGGTATATGAGAGAAGCCAATTAATGGTTGGTTCAAAAGACAAGATTTGTCCAAAAATCATATTGAAGATTGAGGAGGAAAAGATAAAGTTTGGGTTTTGTAGTCCAATGCCATATATGGCTTCTGATTTGAAGTTGAAGTAAATAATGACACTTTTTTGTTGATCTGAATGAGAAGACATGCACATGCAAATAGTGGGATATATCGGGGATGCCATATAACCATCCTATCTCGTATATCAACTTCATGAAGTGTAAACTAAAGGATTATGTAGTTGATTGTTCAAGAAAGTCGCATACGAGCATTGCTACCAATTTGCATTACCTACAAAAAATTTGGCCAAAGACCAATGAGAGCCTTTATTACCTCCGCCATTCAGAAAGCTTCCAGGGAGGCCCAAGAAAGACAAGAAGAGACCCAATGGTCATAAGAAAAAGGATGAGAAAAGCAAAAGAATGAGAAAGCCAAGGGTCAACAAATTTGATCCTACTAAAGTATCAAACTATGGTATTACCATGAAATGCTCCAATTGTTGTGGTATTGGACACAACAAGATAACATGCCTTCAACCTCTGGCGCCTTTCTAGACTAAACTAACTATAAGGAATTCTAAACGCAAATGTGATGTATTTTCTCTTAGAATACCTTATATATGTCTATTACACAAGGCAAAAAGGTAGGCCAAGGAAGCATCCAAAGCAACCAACCATTGACGAAGAGGCATCTAACAAACGAAGTGAAAGTACCTCAATTGGATTTGTAAGAGGACAATCAAATATTGTCATATCTAAGAAGAGGAGGGTGACTAGTCCACTAGTACAATTCATACCGTTTTTTTATAATACCAATGTAAAACGTTAATATGGTTTGTCTTCATAGGTTCTACAAGGATATGGATTATATGTATCAAAAGCCACTAGAAACTCATATTTGAGTGTGAACATTTTATTTTGTTAAGGATTTTTTAAACCATTATGATTAACATAATAACATTATGTTTTTCCCTCAATTTTCAAATGCCTGGTAGTAACATAGTACAATAAATTCATCAAGGTGGTGCAAATCATACAGTGGATTTTTTAAGCCAAGTTTTTGGACCCCCTCAAACTGGACAATCTCAAAGTGAAGCAAGGCAATGAACCTATTGGGAGAGTTGGATGTTGGGTTGGGTGTAAAGCTTTTCTTGTAAAGCTTGTTCAAGACTAGCATATATTGACTCTTTTTTTTAATGGTTGTGATATGGAACATGCTTTTGGACCTCTGTTGTCTGTTATGGATTGTGCCTTTTTTGGCTAGTTGGCTGGTTGGATGTCTAGAGTAAAGGCTATTTTGCGAAGCTTGTTCAAATATAGTGTGAAGGCTATTTTGTAAAGCTTTTTCAAACATATATTGATCTATGGTTTTAATTTTGTCCTCTCCATTTTGTGTAGTTGATGTTATATGCCTTCTTATGATGAATTTGGTCAATTGCATATGGCTTGTATGCTGGAAGGGTCTCTCTCTCTCTCTCTCTCTCTCTCTCTCTCTCTGCCCATTGTGGTGATAAATATTATTGAAATTGATTTATGGTTCCACAGCTGCTAGAATAGGTTAATATTCTAATTTAGACTTACTACTCTACAATATTTGCATCTTAAGTCTTCTTTTATATTTAGAAAAGTATATTGCTCCCGGCTCATAATGTAAAATATTACTTCATTTGTAGATTTGCACATGCAATTTGTTCATCTTTCAGTTGGTGGGCATCGTTTGCAGCCTAGGAACGAAATGCTTATTTGGTAGGCTTCCAATTGTCTTCTAATGATGATTCCAATATAAAGAAAAAAAATCAAGTTTTAATGATATAGATGCAATGTTAGAGTACAACTCGGTCAAATTTAAGAAAATTGAAAGAAAGTAAATGTGTCACATGTGTACCAATTTAGAGTTTTTTATTATCGAAGAAATTAGTTTTTGGTAAATTTATCATGAGTATATCAATTTGGGATAAATTTGTAACAAGTGTACTAGTTTAGGATAAATTTATCATAAATATACCAGTTTGAAATTTTGTGTGATATTAAACCTATAAATTGATGCCATGCCACCATATGTCATCCACATTAGCAAATTAATAGAAAAAAATTAACGGAAGTTAATGGAGGGTAAATTTATTACAGGTATATTAGTTTGAGGATTTTGATGATCAAAAAATTAGTTTGAGATAAATTTGTCACATATGTACCAATTTAAGGTTTTTCATGGTATTAATCCTAAAGAAAATAATCTAATTAGTATTTTAATTATGATACTCTCATTGGTAGCCCTATATAGATATTCAAGACATATACAAAATCTAATTAATGTCCAATCACGGAAAAGAAAAAGGAAAATTAAAATAATCACAATGTTGCAATACTATCCACATATGACCCTAATATACTTGAAGTTACTTGAAGATGCTTTACTTAAGTCGATATAAAAGCTTCATCAAACTTATACAATTTTCCAAAATACCATCTAAATTATGACAAATCTACTTCAACTAGTACAATAATTTCGAGGGTTAATATCCTGAAAAACCACAAATTAGTACACGTGTGACAAATTTATCACATACTAATTTTTTAATAATAAAAAACCCTAAATTGGTATACATATGACAAATTTACCTCAACTGACAATAAAAAAAAAACCTCAAACTGATATATTTATGACAAATTTATCTTAAATTAATTTATTCAACCTTCAAAAATCCTAAACCGATACATTTGCAATAAATATATACTCCGTTAAATTGGATTAATACCATAAAAAATCACAAAAATTGTATAACTGTGACAACCGGAAAGTAAAATCGCAAATTGGTACACTAGTCAACTATCATGTGTTACTCAACTTAATAATTTGACAATAAAATTTAATAGAAACTAACATACGGTAAATTTGTTACAAATATACCAGTTTGAGATAAATTTGTCAAATGTGTAACAGTTTTGGGTTTTTTGTAATCAAAAAATTAGTTTGGAGATAAATTTTTCACAAGTATATTAATTTATGATATTTAAGAATATTAACCCTAATTCCGACAAAAAAACAAAAAAAGTAGCATAATCTTTTGTTTCTCTTATGTTTAAGCCTCGTTCGGCAGAAAGTGAAGTGAAAACGTCGTCGCTGGGGGCATCGGCTTCTGCCTCGGTCGTCGGTTCTCTTTCGCTCTGAGAGAGAGAGAGCGAGAGACACTCGGACGAGAAGCTCTTCGACCTTCCTTCGCTTCAGCCATGGTGATCACCTCCTCTCTCTCTCTTCTCTTTTCTCCTAATGGTTGTGCCTGAGTCGTCGAGCTTCTTCACTGAATCTCTCGCAATTCCCTTCGTTTTATTTTTCTTTTCTTTTCTGGGCCAGGATTATCTGAAGACGGCGATCCCTTCGCAGCTCATCTCGGAGAGAGGCTCCAATCTCGTCGTCATCAACCCAGGTACTCCTCCCACCTCCTCTCTCTTGAACTGAATAGCTCCTTGCGTTGAATGCTGTAGCTTGAACGCGACTCGTTCCTTTTGCGTTTTATAGGTTCTGCGACCATCAGGGTGGGCCTCGCTCAGCAGGACGCGCCTTTCATCGTCCCTCACTGCATCGCCCGGTACACCACCCAGGTCCCCAAGCGAAATTTGCAAGATCAGGTCCCACAATGTTCACGACTTCTTCTTTTTTTTTTTTTTTTTTTTGATTTTGCGTGTGCATTTGGGTTTGGCATTGTGGGATTTATGGTTTGCGTTGAGCTGAACGTTTTCTGAATTCGTTGGGTTTCTTCAACTTCGTTGTTGTTGTTTTGGAGTTTTTAGATGCTCAATTCTCAAGTTACGACGGCCCAACACATGGAGCGAGAGAAGGCTTATGATATTGTGAGTTCACTTCTGCTGTTTTGTCCGTAGTTGTGACAATGTAAATGCCTTGAAATTTTCAAATTTTCTCAGTATTAACATGTGGGTTACTGTACCTCAGATAGCATCTTTGTTGAAGATTCCATTCTTGGATGAGGAGGTCCCGAACAGCAGCTCTTTCCAGCGCAAGGTTTGTAAGTTTCTTTGAAAATATTGTTGGACCTGGTTCTTCATGGCCCGAGTTAAGCTGCTTCTTGCTTCTACCTAATCTTTAAAATGATATGGCAGACTTAGAGGAGGCTTTTTTTTTTTGTGAACTTCACTGCTTTCATCTCCAATTCATTCAGTATTCAAGATAATGAAGTTTTTCTCATTTTTATGGGCATTGTCCTCTGAGGAAGTCTTATTTCTTTGATGGTTAGTAAAGGACTTGAAAGATTTTAGTGCCTTTCTTGATAACTTAGGGAGAAATTTCTCCTCTTGTTCTTTTAAATCTGTATTGCATTGTCATCTAAGAGGAGACTGCAGAGTCATTGAACCCTTGGATCTAGTATATTTGTCAAATTTAAGTACTGTCAGCTCAGTACCTGGCCCCCAAAACATAATTAATAAATAAACACACCCAGCACCACCCAAAAAGAATAGAGGTCTACCCAAAGTGCTTGGATGTCTATGTGTCTTGTAAGGACATGTATATGAATGTCCTTTGCCACCCTTTATGTGTATTGTTTTGCAGTCTTCAGTTTCTAATGCATCATGATATTTGTTATCAGAGTTCATCCGGGATTGTGTCAGGCAACCCATTTCCTTGTCAATTTGTTTTCAAGATGAAAGGAAAACTGACTTACCTGTTATACAGATGGGACGCGTTGATGGTTATAATCCACAGAATGTTAGGAAAGATTCAGTCTTTGCTTGGACGGATGTGAATGAGAAGCAAAGTTCGACTCTGGTAACAGGTCTATTTATAACTATTATTCTCAATTTGTGGGCTGATGATTCTTTTGAGTTAGTTGACTTCGCTATGGCTCAGACCTTTTACATTTCTCTTTTTATTTATGTTGTCTGCTGCTACTTATTTATATGTCATAGACTCAGAAACTTTGCTGTTAGATCATGGACAACTTCTATGCAAAGAAAAATGGCAACATAGATCTTTCCTTCCCTTGTCTAAGATCTGATGTAGTATAGGCTTCTGTCAATTAAATAGTCGTAGCAATTTAAGATTTTTAGCTTTTGTCTGGACTGGAGCATGTCTCCAATACACTAGATGCCTAGGATATTGACCCACTACCATGAAACAGTGATCATCTCTATATACTTTTTGGAACTAAGTTGAGAAATTATGCAGTAGATATAAACTAAAAATGCCGTATGATTATTTTGTCTCTAAATTGGAGTATCAGGGATGTTAAGTAGCTTATATTATTAGCATGCCATGAAATGGAAGCTGTCATCTAAAATGTAGATAGCTAGCAGGATGGTGCACTCTGTCAATGTTTGGAACTTCTGACCATAAACCTTTAATCGTGTCTGCAGCTGATTAGACGCATAAATGCTCGTTCCGATTATTTCTCTGAAGAGCATGGTATAAAGTTCTGCCTCTTGTACAGAAGCAGCTGTAGCTGCTTATGATTTTGAGCATAAGCATCCAGCTTCAATGCTCCTAGCCTGTAGTCAGTCCACTAAAGTTCTGTTGGTTGTATTGGTGACTTGGTTTGTTTAAGAATGTATGAAGTTGATAAGGTAATGGATTGTTTTCAATATTTTCTTATTTATTCAAGGATATATAAAGTCGGCTCTCGGCTAGAGCAAAGGTCGTCATTTTATAAATAGTCGAGGTTGCTAAATGACCTACAGAATGAAAAGTGGAAGCATTTTTTTCCCCTGCAATTATGTGTCACCTGCATTTGTGATTGCTGAGCGATATGCATTATCAAGGTTGTTTATTTTAAACACGAGTTGCATAAACCAATATGATTTTTTTTTGTGCTGATATTGAATCCACAGCAAGTCTTTAGTTTGTGCTTTTGTATATGACTTGTACCTTTGCTTTGCAGATAGCTCAACGGATAAAGATGTGCCTAGTACTTCATTGGACCAACATGAAGGAATGGATATGGACTTAGGTGAACGTAAATACAGAAGGTTCATTTGTGGCGAGGAGGCTCTGAAAATATCACCCACAGAGCCTTATTGCTTGTGCCGTCCTATCCGAAGAGGTCATCTTAACATTTCACAAGACTATCCTATGCAGCAGGTGAGATACCCCTAAACATTATGTGTTAAAAGAAGTTGCTGTCTGATTATTACTGAGTTTTACTCTTTCATTCTTAGAAGGAATAAATTAAGCACATTGCTTAGTTAGATTCATTGGTATCTACAGCCCCATCAAGAGTCTGCTTTAAGCATCCAGCAAAACTCCTGTCATACATCTGCTACGTAATACAATAGTAGTATGGATATGGTGAAGTGAAAAAAGAATGATATGGAAAGATGTTGCTCAACCCTATAATTTTGCTTCACAGGTATATGAAGATTTGCATACTATCTGGGACTGGATATTGGTGGAGAAACTGCATATACCCCAATCTGAGAGGAATATGTATTCTGCTATTCTTGTGGTGCCAGAGACATTCGACAATCGTGGTACTTATTTGCATTGCTCTGATTATGTTCATTTGTTATATCCACGAAGGGCTTACTTTTATTTTTTCTGCTTATACATTTCATAGGATTCTCTGTGTTTGTAAGTGGATACATGAACATATGCTTGATTATAAATAGAGAAATGATAGTGTGGTTTCTTTCCATGCTTCTTTATTTTTTCCTATGGTTCATTGGCTGATTTTACTTTGGTTTATCTTTAGGAATGGATTTCTTTATTCTACTCTACAATTGAGAAGTAGTGTACCATTGCTGTCGCTAAAGATTACTCCAAAAAAGGACCTTTAAAATCTTAAGTTAGTGTAATAATCTATAGGTTGACAATAGGAAAATTAAATTTCCTGGGATTAATGCTCTTTTGCGGATTCTTTTGCGTCTTGTTGAGCAATCGGTTGCCTTTTCTTAAGCTTTAAAGCATGGATCAGTAATAAATTATGTTGGTCCCTTTTGCTTCAGGAGTTTATACCAGGTGCAATTAAGGTGTCTGACATAGAACTTTGGATATGAGGTTTAGTTGTATGTTTGATCTTATATCAACTTCTTCCCACCTTTTTCTTCAAGTGCTCAATGATTTTTCAGATGGCAGTGTGTCAGATTCATATTGCAACATAGCATTTATGTGAGAAAGCATAACATACACTAATTGTAAAAGAGTTATGGAGGGTTGCCACCCTTGTTAAAACAATTCTCAATAGAAGACCTCTTCAAAAGCCGTGAATAAGTTTTAAAGTAAATGCTTCATTTGCTTCTCCTATAAAATATTAACATTTCTCTCTTTAAATCAGCAGTGATACTGCTGGGGAAATTGAATGGAATCCTTCAATTTCTTCTTCTCCTTGCTTTTGCTAACATGTATTCTTATCCATGGTGATAGCTCATTCTTGACCATGGCTGTTAGGATCCAATCTGGACTCTAAGATCTTATTTGAAACTAAAGAAGTGATGCAGATATTAAGTAGGATCTTAATTAGCTAGGATCTTTATATGGTTCTGATCCTAAGGTAAAAAGTGATAGGATCAATGCGATCCTACTGATCCCACCAATCCAATCTTGACATACTTCAACCTTGAAATATGTATATCCTAATATCTATGTGATAGAAATATAGATTTTTCTTGAGCATGAACTATATGAACTATAAATTGACACCATTGGAATTTTATCGTTGCACAATGTTCATAGTTATTAAATTCAGACGACTATTCAAGATTTTTGTATTGTTGGAGTAATTTTTAGGATCTTACAATCCACAACCTGATGTTACGATTTGATGCCTTAGACACCTTCATGAGTAGGATTCTGATCCTAACAAACTGGTTCTTACTATAGAAAACTCATCCAAGAAAGCACCGATAGTGCTAAATTAGTGTTCCAGAAATGTAATGCCCTTGTGGAGTGGCTTAGTAGGTGATTTAACCATCTCTAGGGCATACATACAAAGAACGCACCTAAACCAGAATCAAAGCCGTTCTGCACATTACTGATTGTCAAAATGCTATTCAAAACTGCGTTCTTGTCTAGGGAAAGAAAGTGACTCTTGAGGAACTTCCTTTACTAGATCCGTCTTTGTGGGAAATTAGCCTCCTCACTCAAATTTCTCTGAAATGACAGATTAGAACATGCTTTGATTAAAATACCTGCTAATAGACCAAGACCAAATGATCCTTATCTTCATTGTGGTTCACACCCTCAAGATTGTAACAAAGGATGAAGAAATACCACACAGTCTCAATTCCCAATCTTGAGCGCTTCAAACGATATTTGATCTCCATCAGGTTCTGTTGTGACTGGTATACAAAAATCTCAAAATTGTACTGGCTTGCTACAAGCCTTAAAAGAATGGGGGAATAATTGTTTTATGAATGATTCTACACTTAAACCACTATGCCTGAAGGAGATAGGGTACTTTATAATCAATAGATTATGATGGATTAGCTATCCTTCTCTGATCAACTTCCAGTCTATAAGTGCTCCTGCTCCCTTAAATCATCCATGCTATGCAAGAATTTCTGTTTTTTTAAGTAGTTAAGGTAATTCATTTGGGTTGAAGATGTGGTTTAGTTAAACTAGTTAAAGAGTTCTGCGTTATCCAATTCATTGAGTTGAAATTCTGTAAGCTTAGACATGTTGCTGATGGAAGAGGTTTTTATTTAGATTCGTCAGTGGATCCTTCATCCTTAGTTATATGCCTTTCCAACCATACTTTTAAGACATGACATAGTGTATGTAACATCAATGGATGAAGGATGAGTTGCATGTGTACCTTGAGTGGGTGGTATCCTTTTTCATCTGTGCTCAAAATACATCTTTTGTTAGGTAAAGCAAAAAGGTTTTTCTATGGCAATATTTCTGCAAACATCTTGCCTTGTTTTCTCGTAAGTTTAGCTTTTTGCATTGAATACATGTATCCAGAATCCAGAGAATGGTTTCTTGGTTGTTTTGCTGTTTTTCTTTGCCAGGGAATCTTGCAGATTCCACATTGAATTTTCTGTTTTCTATGGTTTCAAGCAGAAATTAAGGAAGTGCTTTCTATAGTGTTGCGGGACTTGCAATTTAGCTCCGCTGTGGTCCACCAGGTTGGTAACTTTCTGCCTCCCAATGATGTGCAGAAAATTATTCCCATTTATGTTAACTGTGAAAGATATTGTATGATAAAATAGTTAAATCGTAAAATGGTATGTGCTCTAGCACGTTGTACTGTTCCGATGACAGTAATTCCCAAATATCATAAAATTATAATTAATTTTTATGGACATGCATATTTTGTAACTTCATTACCAGATTATCTTACAGCTTGTTTACTTTGCATGGCATTAACTTTTTCCAAACGTGTGATTTTTTCTCTTCTTTACTCTGCAAGGTCCAAATTGTGTTTTGAGTCTCATGATGTGATCATCGTCCTGGACAAATATATATATGGCTGTACATTCCCACTGTTTTCTGCATTAGTAGACTAAATAGTTTATTGACCTGAACTGATTCCTCAGGAAGGTCTTGCTGCAGCTTTTGGGAATGGTTTGTCAACTGCATGCATTGTAAATATGGGAGCTCAGGTGACATCAGTCATATGCATTGAGGTACTTGCGGTTCTCTAACTTTTTTCCTTCCTTGGAGGACAAGTCTTGCTTTAAATGATGCAGAGCAGATGATGCAGTGCTAATCATTGCCTCCTAGCTTTTGAAGCAAATTCACTGGTCATTTCAACATAGATTGACCTTAGATATAACATCCTTCAATAAATCAAAGGAAAAGAAAAAGGAGCTATCCTTGTTTGTGTTTGTGCATGACCAATGATCAGTATAATTATTTGCAAAATCCATATTGCCCAGTAGTTATTATGAAAGACAGTGCAGTCTCCACTTTGAACATCATTCTTGACTTGTCATGACCAATACCAGCTGTGAGATCGTTGCTCACGCCTCCGTGTTTATTTTACCTCTTTGCTATAAATTTCTTGTTCCACCATCTCTCATTTTGTTAATGATAATGTCACCTCCAAATTAATGGATGAAAACTGAATCAAAACGACAAAAAAATTCTATTTAGGTTTGGATTTTGCCTTCCATCAATTACACTACAAAGGTAATATTTGCAAACAGGCACTCTCCTTTTCTAGACCACTATGATGCTGCATTTTATATGTCTGACTAACATTCTTCTCGTAAAAAAATAACCCTCAGCTGTGCCAATATTTTATGAACAACAATGAAACAAATTAGACTTTTACACATTCTGCCCAGACATTATATCTACTGATGACTTGAAAACTATGATATATTATGTTCCGCTGAGTTAATGAAGGAATTGTCTCTTTTAAATGTCAGGATGGAGTGGCTCTACCTAACACCGAGAAGACATTACCATTTGGTGGAGAGGTGCTGTTTTTATTTGTCATAGATCTGCATTAGCCTAGCTACCATCATTTGCTGAATGTTTAAAGTTGATTTTCCTCCCCACCTTACATACTTGAATATTCCTTTTTTTGTAGTATGTGAGGCCTGCCTATAATTATTTGGCTTCGTTCTAGAGATAGAAAGCTTTTGACAAAATTTTATATTATATCTTGAGATAACTTAATTCAGCGTGCAACTTTTTATTATTTGTCCAATATATCTACTTTGTTGTTTCCTTGGACTTGAAACTATTTCATAAACATCAATGGTTATGATATTGATGTGTAATGTGGTTTCAGGATATATCCAGATGCCTCCTATGGACCCAGAGGCATCATCAAACTTGGCCACAAGTTCGCACAGACATGTTGACCAAGCCTATAGACATGTTGATGCTAAACGAACTGAAAGAATCCTACTGTTACATCCAAGTGAGTCTGATTCGGTAATTAAAATTCAGTGTTCGTTAAAAATTTTATACTCATGAGGACTATAAACTTATATCTATGCTCCACTTTTAATGGTGGAAATCGCACGCGAGAACTGGGATTTATTGAGTTTAGGAACCATAAATATGTCACTGTGTATGCAGAAACATGTGTTGCATGCTTTCTCTCGGACAAGTTGTTTCTTAGCATTCTTCCACAACTAAGTTTCATGCTTACAGGAGGGGGAGGTTGATGCTGTAGCAGTTGTTCACTCGTACGAGGATGGGATGCCAGCTGCATCTCATAGGACAAGGCTTACTGCTCTCAATGTATATCTCCCAAATTGAATTCTCTTTCTCTATATTACTTCGCTTGCTAGATGTTTAGCTGTTTAGAGATGGACTAATGGTTCTTTTCTAATTAGGTACCTCCTATGGGTTTGTTTTATCCAATGCTTTTGGTTCCAGATGTATATCCTCCACCACCTCGTTCTTGGTGAGTGAAATTGTTACATTCAAAATACTTTTCTGAGCAAGTTTAATCGTGATAAAACGTCTCTACCACTGTGATTGTTTTACAAGGTTTAATGACTACGAGGATATGCTAGAAGAAACATGGCATGTTGATTATCCCAGACGACCAGACATGGCGGATGGTCTCTATCCTGGTTTTAACATTGGATTGCCAATGTGGGACAGCTATCCGATATTTCAAACAAAACCTAAGAAGGAAGAGAAGGTTGGCCTTGCTGAAGCAATCACTAGTAGTATTCTTTCGACCGGTAGGTCCCTACCATTTTCTTCTTTAACTCTGCTTGCAGAGTGTCATGTGGTATGGATCGTAATATGTTACTTTGACAGGCCGCATCGATCTCAAGAGAAAACTGTTCTGTAGCATACAACTGGTGAGTCTAGTGCACACAATGAGATGTTTCTTGAATTGCTATAAATTGACTTGGAAAAATGACTTGGTCTTGTGATTCAGATCGGTGGTGTAGCTCTGACTGAGGGTCTCATTCCTGCTGTGGAAGATAGGTTAGTTTTACTGATGCTTGAATCATTTGCAGAATCATGGCTTTGTGAGTATTCTGGCATGGGGACAGAATTTCATGTTTGACTCTGTATAAACGGGTCTAAAGAGCTTTGTCTATGCTGAAAGAAAATCAATGAATTTATTTATGGAAATCTGCTGGAGTAATCCCCTCTTAAATCAAGACATTGGCCTCTTTTCTGGCAAAAAGTCCGAAGAAGGATCACATTAATATAAGACCATGGGCTATATACTTGTATGTTTCGGACTTGTCATAAATTCATGATATTTAAAACCCTAAGTTATTCTTCGATGTTACTATCTTTTATACTGTTGATGGTTTATCAGTATTTGAGCTCCCTTTTTATTTTGACAGCTATTTCTTATATGGCTTTAGTTTTTTGGGCTCTTTCCGGAAATGGGTTTGCACCCCCTTGGTGCCCTATATTTGAACTTTTTCCATATATCAAGCAACAATCATTGTTAGGACTTGCAATGTTAGCTCTTGTTTATTTACATCTCTTCCATTTAAATAGAAGGATTTTTGTTTGGAGAACTTAAAAGTCCGAACCTAGGGTCAATGATAATGTGGCTCAGTGCCCATCACGGACTCTGTGTCATTGTCCGGTATTTTTATTTTTATTTTCACAAAGAACCTTTTCAATAGAAATGCCGAAGCCTAAAATTGTTTCTCATTACTCATTGATTCTGTTGTTACAGAGTATTGCATGCAATTCCTTCAAATGAAGCAATTGATACAGTCGAGGTCAGTACACTCTTTCTTTGCTTCGCTGCTGTCATGTTAAGTATTTCTTTGCTATATTTAGTTGTGGACTAGCCCTGGAGATTAGGTGGTCGTGCAGCTTATGTTCATTTTATTGGCAACTGCATGATAAGCAGCATTAATTGGCACAATGTTTACGTGTTAAATAGGTTGATTTGTGGATGTTTATATTGCTGGATCAAAGAACTACATTCTATCTATGCTGCTCGGTTGTAGTCATCCAAATAAATTAAAACATGTCTTATTCAAAGGTTATAGAGGCTCGGCTTTTCCTGGGCATATCATTTGTATCACATCACTTGAGTTTGTCACCTTTTCATCTCATACTTTGAAGAGTTCATCATAAAGGTTAATCAGATGTGCAATATTCTTAAGCTGGACTTACCAACAGTGTATGTGAGGTGAAAATTCCAATAAGACTAAGTTTGTGCACTTCTGGATTGAGCAAACTGAGTTGTTGTCTTCAACAGGTTTTGCAATCAAGAACACACCCTACTTTTGTGTCGTGGAAAGGCGGAGCGGTAAGATAAGCATTGTCTCAATATAGCTTCTCACTATTTTTTGTTGTAAGAAGATGACTTTTGACTAAGACTCTGTATTTGGTGAGTTGAACATTACTCTTTTTCTTTCCTGCCTGTTGGAGATTGGGGGCTGTTTTGTATAAGAAATTCCATTGGTTTTTTAATCAAAACATGCAGAACATATTCATCAAATCCCCTTTTACTCGGCCAGTAATTATGGGAGTAAAGGCAAACATTGCATTTTTCCAAAAGTACGTGCCTTTTTATAAAACACCATCTTAAAGACACAAAGAAAAGCTTCTTTAAAAAGAGATGTGCCATGTTTGCATTACCATCAGATAACGTTGATGGTGATGCAAACTCGTCTCATAATGTTGATGCTATCCTCAAGTCAGACCTTGTCATGGTCTCTCAAATAGTCTGGCTAACTTAAATTTATTCACCAAATTTTCATGTCCATTGTTCAAACTCGCAACTTCTTAGTGATGACCTTACTTGTTTAAATTAAGTTGTAGCCTTTCTTAACTTGATTGATTATCATGCTATTAATTTGCAGAGCAATTTATGAAAATTTTTGTGTCAAAATCTGATATATCTCTAGTTTTGAAAGACTATTGCTGGGAGTATTCTGACAGATTAAATTTTCCTTTTACTGCGGCGGCATGCTTTGTTCTCAACAGATTCTAGGAATTCTGGATATTGGCCGAGATGCTTGGATACATCGTACGGACTGGATTCACAATGGAATCCATGTCGGTAGCGGCAGAAAGTACAAGGACTCTTATTACGTCCAAGCACAAGCAACATGTTACATAAATTCTTGAAAGGTAAAACACGGGCTCATAGCTACTCCCATTAAACTGGTCAACTGACATGCTCTCTTTATGACGTGTGGGATATTCTAAGTTAATATGAGCATTTCGCCACTGGATGTTGGAAACTGCATTTGAGGACATTGATTGCTGATCTCCATGGGTTTAAATACACTCACATGTCTACAAGACAGCACCAGATGTTGACATTTTAAATCTATTTCACTTGTACAGCAGTTGCAGTAGTTGGTCTTCCCCTTCTATGCATTCCACAGGCAAGGTCATAAGCCCAGTAAGTGTCCAGTGTCTCATCTGAATGATTGCATAATTGCAGGGTATTCCTTCGATTTCAGTTATCTGATCGGAGTTTTCACATCCTAATTAATGAAGCTTCTCATTGTTAGTCAAAGGGGATCTGAAGGCGGCTGGTTTTTGTGGACAAAGAAAGCAGGTGCTTCAATGGCAGCATTAGGTGGCTGTGAAGAGTTTATCTTCGTCTGTACTTGTCACTTCATTTGCTCGGAGTCGGAAGCAGAACGTTAGAGCATGACAGTGTGGATCTCCTGTTTTGAGTCACAGTTTAAGGTATACGAAAATTGATGAGCTCGCCAACAAGTAGTTTCTCTTCCTTTTTAGCTGACTGAAGTAGAGCAGGTGTAAATCTTTTGGGCAGTGAAATTAACTTCCGCTTTTCTATTGAGTTACAAACAGTACGTACGATTCTTGCTTTTCCTTCGTCTTCTGGCACGGGAATGTAAGCGTTTTGTTTGCATCTGTGGATAAAATAGTCGAGCCAAAAGTTAGGATGATCGTGAAAAAGAAATTAATATTATCTTACTGTACAGATACAAAAAAATGTGAAGTCATTTTCAGCAACTATAGAGTAAGGATTTAACTTGGTTAAGAACGTTAATCTAAATAGAAATCCAATTGATATGTATTTTTTTCAGGTTTTAAAGTAAACTGGCAATAGCATAACTTGAAATGATATAGTTGCTCAGGAATGTATTTGTTTTGCAGAAAATGAATGTTTTTTCTATAAAATTTGCTTGTATAACTTATAAAAGTGAATGAAGGAAAAGTATTATCATTGTCAATGAAAATGTGAGGTATGGATTGTTGTTGATTATGAAAAGATTTTCCATAAAATCAAAAATAAATAAGACATTTTTGTAAAATATGATCGCTTGTATTATTTATGAAAATAATGATAAAAACATTTTTCTTTGATTAAAATAACTAGACCAAATTACTGATATGTAACAATTTCGATTCAAGCCATGCTGGATTTTCTTATACGAAAAGGTAACGAGATCGAAATAAAGGGCGCTCCTAGGGGGATCCAATCTTCAAAATTTGTATACCCTTCAAGCGGATTATAAATCCCATGATATTCAGCGAGAGGTAAAACGATAATCCAAAAGCAAAACAAATTTCTAATGCTTCAAATCGTGATTCATTAGATATGCAATTTTTTATATCTCGAACGATTCTGTTATTTGGTAATATTTTTCTATTTGTAAAATGAAACCAAATTCTAAATATTTTTCTTCTAATAATTAGTTTTTGATATTTTAATCGCCATGCCAAAAAGGCGCACTTATATACTAATATGAACGCATAATGCCCTAAGAAACCTTTAGTTTTAGCTTTAGTTCTAATTCTATCCTAAATTTTTTTCATCTCATAAAAAGCCCTCAACTTTTGGTCATGTCCTAATTTTATCTTATATCTTTTTTTGTCTCATAAAAAATCACTAACTTTAACTTCAGTCTCAATTTTGTCCTATACTTTCGTTTGTTTCATAGAAAAACCACCACCTTTGCCCTTAGTGATATGGCATTTCTACATCATTACTCTATTTTTTCCCAGAATTTCAAATTCAAAAAGGATTTTTTTGAAGATGAATTTCCATGTTAACCTAAACGATGTCTTCTTGGATCTAAAATTCGAGTAAAACTAGATGAATTAGAATTGGCCTTCTTCAATTGCTCTTAATTTTAAGTGAGTCTTCTAATCATTTCGCTTGGGGATCTTCCATTTTACACTCAATATTTAATCTCTTGTACTCAAGAGTCTTTCATCTCTCGTGGTCAAAGAGCTTGCACTTAGGAGTTTTCAATCTCTCGGTGGGAAAAGTACTAAAAAAGTTCTAAATCTATTATATCTGTACCAATTCAGTTCTAAACTTTTTAATTGAACCAATTCAGTCCATCCGGCCAATTTTGGCTGGCCAGCGCTGACATGGACGTCGGCCAATGGCCGGACGCTAATGTGGCAATTTTTATGATTTTTTTTTTTCAAATTTTTTATTAATTTTTTCTTCTTTTTTTTTCCTTTTCTTTTCGTCTTCTTCCTGGCGGTGGCCGCGAAGCCCTCGCCTACCCCTGGCGAGGGTCGTGGCCCTCACCCGGCCTCTCCGAGGGCCGTCGGCGAGGTGGCTTTGCCCAGATTTGGGCGAGGTTGGCCTCGCCCACAGTTAGCGAGGCCATGGCGGCCATCGCCAGGGCAAAGGCGAGGGCCACGAAACCCTCACCAACCGCCGGCGAGGGTCGCGGCCCTCACTCAGCCTCGCCAAGGGGCGCCTCGCTCGCGACTTAGCCCAGATTTAGGCGAGGCCAACCTTTGCCATTGGAGCAGTTGGTGGGATTGCTCGAGGCCATGGTGGCCATCTCTAGCCGTAGGCGAGGCTGGCCTCGCCCAAATCCGGGCGAAGCCAACTCACCGGTAGCCCTGGGAGAGGCCGAGCGAGGGCTGCAACTCTCGCCGGCGGCAAGCAAGGGCTTTGCGGCCACCGCCAGGGACAAGACGAAAAGAAAATGAAAAAGAAAAAAAATAATTCGAAAAAATATAAAAAAAAATCATAAAAATTGCCATGTCAGCGTCCGGCCACCAGCCGATGTCCACGTCAGTGCCAGCCGGCCAAAAGTGGCCTAATGAACTGAATTGGTACTAATATTAAAAGGTTTATGACTGAATTGATCCAATTAAAAAGTTTATGACTAAATTAGTACAAATGCAATAGGTTTATGACTTTTTTGGTACTTTTCCCATCTCTCGGTTATCAAAAGAAAACTTGGACAAAGGGTTAATAATGACAGATTCAGGACTTAAGTAAAAATTTGAATATTTTTATGAGATGAAAAAAAGTTTATGGTATAATTGGGATTGAATCTAAAATTGGAGGTTTTTTATGGAACCAAAAAAAAAAAAAAAAAAAAAAAAAAAAAGTTTAGGATCAAAATAAGATTGGACTTAAAGTTAGGATTTTTTTTTAGGGTATTATTAGGCTCGAATACCAGTACAAATATAGCAAGGCAAATCTTTTTAGGGTTTATTTGATAACATTTTTGTTTTGGGGAATAATTTCGAAGTAAAAAAACGCATTTAATAATTACACCAAATGAATAAAAAGTATAGGAATATGTTTGATATGATCTATAATTTTTTTTTTTATAATATAGTATTTCTTTTAATTTTTTGATAATTTTTTAAGGATTGTTTTTCTTTTTTCTTTTTTTTTGTCACCCATTGTCCACTGCTACCGCCCACTCGCTTGTCGACCGTCGCCATCCACCCACTGCGGTTTGCTTGCTGCCGGCCGTGCCGTCGTCCACCCACCACGGCCGGCGGCCACGGGTGGCAAGGAGGAAGAAGAAAAGGAAAAAGATGACTTACTTCAATAATTTTTTTTTCCCAAAACAAAATTTATGTTTCTCTTTCAAATCTATTCCCAATTACTTTCATATTTTGAGGAAGAAAAAAATTAATTGATATTATTAAAGGGATCTATTTTTTTCTCTTTTAGAAAATAAAAGAATAGAAAAATAAAGAAAGAGAAGCGTCACATCAAACGTAGCCTTAACTTCTAGCGATACCTCCCTCTTTTCTACCTTGGAAAAAGAAATTTTTTAAAATTACCTTTTTACCGCTCGCTCCCTCTCTTCTTTTTCACCCCCCCACCCGCCTTCACTTTTGGCGCCATCTTTTCCTATTTTTTCACCGACCTTTATTGCACGAGCCGAAAAAGAAAAGGAAAGAAAAAAACGGCGGTAAAAAAAAAAAAAAAAAAAAGCAGCGCCAAACCAAAATCCCACGTCATCGAATAACTTCCCCCTCGCGCCAAAAAAAGCAACACTCAGCTTCTCCATTTCACCTCTCTCTCTCTCTCTGCCTGCAACGCGATGATGATGCGCGACGTCGACGGCGCCGGCGAGACGCCGACCGAGCGATCGGAGAAGATCGAGCAGATCCGGACGTACATCGGCTACGAGATGTCCACCCCCGACGTCTCCTCCGCCCTCTCCCAGTCCCTCGACGACGTCGACGCCGCCATCGACCTCATCCTCCGCACCTGGAAGGTCCCCTTCAAAGTCAGGCGCGCCCTCGCCGGCGCCGGCGCTAGGGTCTCCGCCGGAACGGAGCCGGAGCCGGAGCCGGGCCAGGTGCCGGAAGGCCCGAAGGGAGGACCGGTCGATACGATGTCTTCCGGCGAGTCTCGGAAGGCGACGGACGCGAGAGCGGCTGCGGATGAGGAGTGTCTCGGGAGCCGGAGCGCGGCGGAGGCCGCGGCCGCGGTTCGGGTGAAGGAGGAGCTCGGTTGCGTTCGGGTGGAGAGGTCCCCTGCGTGTGAGCCGAGTAAGAGAGAAGTTGTCTCTGCGGAATCTGAAACAGAGCAGGCGTCGTTTGGGAAGACCGTAGTCAAAACAGAGCCTGATGTCGTCGTCGTCATCGATGACGGTATGCCGCCCAAAGAGAAAGCACGCGGCGTAGCACCGGAGGGGCCCAGGCCGGTTCGGCTGTCGAAAGCGAAGGGACCCGGTGATGTCTCGACGATGTCGTTTGATGAGTTCCTCGAGGCCACCGGTACGAGAGTGGTGGCCGATGAGGAGTACCTGAGGAGCCAGTGCATGGAGACGGAGGCAATGGCTCAGGTAAAGGTTGAACCTGACTCTGTTCGTGAGGAGAAGGCAACCGTGAGGGGGGGAGAAGAGAGTTTGGTTAGAGGAGAGAAAATGGTACCTGATGCAAAAGAGGTAGAGGTGGTGGTGTCTGAGGAGGGATGTTTCAGGAACCAGGGTGTGCAGGGGAGTGGTGAAGGATCAAAAGTTGATGGGTCATCACAGAGGACCACAGTCAAGGCGGAGACCGATGCTGTCACCGGTGCCGAAAGTACCGTGCCAAGAGCAGAGGAGAAGAAGAAACTTTGGGGCGATTTGCAAATCCAGCCCTGGGATGGCAAGAAGGATGTCAATCCCAAAAAGAGGAAAGACATGGATGCAGATGCTATAGATGCTACTCCGATCAACTGGGCTAAACCGGAGCCGAAGCTGGAGAGGCGTGATCCGGGGTTTGACCAACTGCGGCCGAAACCATCCGGTCTGAAAAGCAGAGTTGTTGAAGATAGGAGTCTAAGTTGTGTCACAGTGGAAGACGCCGATTTGGCAGTAGAGCCGGACTGGTGTTTGGTGGGAAGGAGGGTGATCAATGGGATTTCGACTACGAAAGGAAGGAAATTAGTCGACAATGAGATCATCCATTTCAATTTTCCCACCGCGAACTTGAGGAATAATGCACAATGGATAGTTCGGTTCTCTACAAAGAGACATGGGGAGGTTAGCTATGTTTCTTTGTATACTGATTTTTTGTAGGTATTTTACTTGGATTGTTACGAGATCACGAGAATGCGTACTTTTGCCTGGTTGATAATTTTGTATATCCTCTGTGATCGATAATTAGATTGGTCGGCTTGAAATGGCGTGGGCAAAATGCGTTGTTCCCCTTGTCAAATCTTCAAAGGTGAAGGTTTGTGGTCGCTGCATAGCTGCCCCAGCAAACATGTACATAGGGCAAGAAATAATGTTGTATGTAAGGTGAATGTCTTTCCCTTTCGCCGCAAGTATTTTTCTGTATGAGCTTTGATTTAAAAAGTAACCTTCTGAGATTCGAGTTCTGTTTTCCTATTTGCAAAGCTTTTACATGCACAATTCCATCTTCACCAATGATTCCAAGTCGTCCTGGAGGCTAGATGATCCATCCAACATTGACTCCACCGAATATCCTCTGTTGACCCTATTCAAGTTGTTGAAGATCAAACCTTATCGAGAGGTAATTCTTCCTTATTTGTTGTCCTCATCTCTTTGAAGTTCGATGTCAATCGTGTAGCGTCATCATTGAAATCTCTACTTTGGTTTATCCAGGCTGCATACAACCCAGAAGAAATCAATACGGGGAAATGTTTGGTAAATATCAACCAGTGTAAACTTACCACCTTATGTTGTTTTCCTTTGTTGTGAGCAGATATAAGCTTTATTGCTCAAATGAACACAGATATCCTGAGTAAATTGTTTTCTATGATGAAGCACACATTGTATTCAGCCTTGACACGCATGATACTGTGGAAAAGCCAAATATCCCAAAGTGTTCACTTGTCCTAAAAGCTTTCCCAAAGTAACTAGAAGAATCAGCTTTATCAAAAGTTCCAAAATACGAGATATTATTGCAAAATGAGTATATTTGCATGCATAGTACTACTACAACTTCTGCTATAAGCATGGGTCTGAGTTCTGACAAGACGTCGATTTTTTGTTTCTTTAAACCACGTGCTTACCACTGATCAAAACAGGGAAATACAAATCTAACTGTGCCAGCATTGCCAATGGCCATGACAAGAAAGAGTGGCCAGAAGTGTCTGGAAGAAAATAAGGATGAGCAAGCCATCTCTGAGGCAGCCTTGAACAAGATCATTGGTTCTGCAGGTGTATATGACTTGGAGGTAAAATTGCATGATATTACATACTTTTCTAGTTTTTCCATTGTAAAATCTCTTCTTAATTCTCTCAATGAACTGTCTAGGAGTTGGAGCCCCCAGATACCCTCACGTGTACCCTAAAGCCATACCAGAAGGAAGCTTTGTACTGGATGTCACGGCAAGAGAACCAAACATATGTTGATGCAGGGAATGGCACAAAAACTCTTAATCCTTGCTGGGCAGAATACCGTATATGTGATGAGTACGTGTTTTACCTGAAAAATTTGTTAGCTTTGCACTTCATTTATGTTAAGCATACGGGACACGCCAGGATGCTAAAACCACTTGACCGAAATTTTGCAGGGCGGCCTCTTCAGTATATGTAAATGTATGCTCTGGCGAAGCAACCACACAATTTCCAGATGCTCAGCAAATGGCAAGAGGAGGGGTCAGTTTTCCACTTCTACATCTTTCACTCTTGTGTTGCGCTTGCAAATGGCAAAAGCAGGGGAGATTGCTGACTCTGTAAATTGTAGATTTTAGCAGATGCAATGGGGCTTGGGAAGACCGTGATGACAATTGCTTTAA
This sequence comes from Eucalyptus microcorys, assembly GCA_014182515.1. Lineage (NCBI taxonomy): Eukaryota > Viridiplantae > Streptophyta > Magnoliopsida > Myrtales > Myrtaceae > Eucalyptus > Eucalyptus microcorys. The sequence continues at coordinate 31,400,817 of CM024569.1, forward strand.
TACATGCAAGACCAAGCAGGCAACATCCTGATGCTAAAAAAATTCTCATCGAGGATGCTGATGACGCTGGTCACACAAAGAGAATGAAGAGAGATTCAAGTGCGAGAAACACACAAAAAGTAAAAGGTGGCACTCTTATTGTATGTCCAATGGCTCTGTTAAGCCAATGGAAGGTCGGCTCTCTTAAAAATCTTCACTTGTTTCTCTCTTTTGCTTGAAATTTATGGACACTGCAAACGGCCATGTATAAGCTTGAGCTGAAGTTTGTTGTCTTTTACTCCTTGAAAGGGCAATATTTAAGTATTCCTTCTGTTGACTTCCTCAGGATGAGCTTGAAACTCATTCGAAGCCTGAAAGCATATCAATTTTTGTTCACTATGGTGGGGATAGGACAAATGATCCCAGGGTGTTCTCAGGATTTGATGTAGTCTTGACTACATATGGTGTCTTAACAGCTGCTTATAAGCATGTGAGATTGCATCTCTCAAAACTCGTCTTTTGGCTATCTTCAACCGTGTAAAACCCCTCCCCCAACCTAATGCTGAATAACCAAAAGAATAATAGAGTGATTCAAATTCCGTCTCAGGATCAAGAAGACAGCATTTTCCACAGAGTTGAATGGTATAGGGTAGTTTTGGATGAAGCTCATACAATTAAATCTTGGACGACCCGAGGTGCTCAGGCTGCCTTTGCTTTGCTCTCACATTTTCGGTGGTGTCTCACTGGAACCCCCATTCAGGTCTGTTCTGTTACCAAGTGGATCCATGCTTTGCTGCACTATAGCAGTTTAATTTTGCATATAGGTGATTATAAAGAATAGAAGCTGAGAGATTCTTTGCCGTGCACAACTGGTGTTTAACAACCAACTTTTGGTAAATTTGCAGAATAACTTACAAGATCTCTACAGTCTTATCCATTTCTTGCGCGTTGAGCCATGGTGCAACTGGGCATGGTATGAGTTTATACAGTGAGAGTGTTAAACTATATTTGAGTCATGCTTCATTTTGATTTCTGTGAACCAATTGTAGTTACAGTTATCATTTGCTTAAAACCTCAGGCTTCTTAGCAAAATGGGAGCTCTTCAAGATACAAATGTCATTGTCATTTGCACCTTATAACTGTGTTCATCATATTTATTCCTTCTTCCTCATTAGGTGGAAGAAGCGTATACAAAGTCCTTATGAGAGTGGAGATGGAAGAGGGATAAAGCTGGTCAAAATAATATTGAACTCTCTGATGTTGAGACGAACTAAAGAAAGCAAAGATAAAGAAGGAAGGTAATCAACTGATGCACATGGAATCTTTTTTTCCAGACTCAGATGAGTGATTTTGTATCATATCCTAATATTTTGATGCTTCTCATTCAGGCCGATACTTACTCTCCCTCCAACTGACATACAAATTATTGAATGTGAACAATCAGAAGCAGAACAGGATTTTTATGATGCGCTCTTCAGGAGATCTAAAGTAAGTCTCACTGCTGTGCGTAATAGTGTGCATGTTAGCCTAGATGAATTAGTTATGTTCCACGGGCCTGATGCACGAGAGGATGATTCAATCCAAGTATTGAACTATTATTTTAGTGCCTACGGTTTCTTCCAGAGACACCTTCAGCCAGAGTATCCTCTTTTACTGATGCAGCTAACATTCTTTTGCAAAATCACAACAGGTACGGTTTGATCAATTTGTAGCACAGGGCAAGGTTCTTCACAATTACGCATCTATCCTGGAACTTCTACTTCGATTGAGGCAGTGCTGCAACCATCCATTCCTTGTCATGAGGTATCAATAGACTCAAAAGTTCTCCTTTTTGTTGGTTTGTGCACGAAGATTTTCTTGACACGCCATTGGATGCGCAGCCGAAGTGATTCCCAGCAGTATGCAGATTTAAACAAGCTTGCAAGAAAGTTCCTTGATATGAATCCCCATTCAGCTTCCTGTAATCAGATAGTCCCATCTAGAGCTTATGTTGAAGAGGTAGTTGACGGCATCCGACGGGGCGAAAATACAGAGTGCCCAATTTGCCTTGAGTCAGCAGATGACCCTGTGCTCACACCTTGTGCTCATAGGATGTGCAGGGAATGCCTTTTGTCAAGCTGGCTTACACATAGCTGTGGCCTGTGCCCAATCTGTCGCCAAATGCTGAGGAAAACCGATCTTATTACCTGCCCGACAGAAAGCCAGTTCAGAGTTGATGTAGAAGAGAACTGGAAGGAATCTTCAAAGGTGTCGAAACTTTTAGATTGCCTGGAAAAAACTCGGCAGTCATGCTCTGGCGAGAAGAGCATTGTATTTAGCCAATGGACTTCGTTTTTGGATCTCTTGGAGATACCGCTAAAGAGAAGAAAATTTGGGTACCTGAGATTCGACGGGAAACTGTCGCAGAAGCAAAGAGAGAGGATCTTGAAGGAGTTCAATGAGACAAATGACAAAATGGTAAGACTGATTAGAACAGCTTGTGATCATCCTGCTGTGACACTTGACCAGTTGTTTGTGCTGATTCCTGTTCCTTTGCTTGCTCATAAACTTCAGATACTTCTGATGTCTCTTAGATCTGGTGGGGTAGGCTTGAACTTAACTGCTGCCTCTCATGTCTTTCTCATGGTACGTTTTGAGATAGCTTTCATCTACTCCTACTTACACCCACTACAATTAGAAAATTTGTGAACCAGTCATTTTATACAAATTAATCTTTCTCACACATGTAGGATCCATGGTGGAATCCTGCCGTAGAGGAGCAAGCAATAATGAGAATTCACCGCATTGGACAAAAACGAACTGTTTCGGTTAGAAGATTCATTGTCAAGGTGAGTTTGATGTTTGTGCGTATTCTCTCCTACGGCGATTGATCAAACTATGGTGTCAAAACACATAGCAGGAATATCTAAGAATTTAAGCATATGGGTCAAACCAAGCTTTGGGCTTGCCAACCCAACAACATTTTTCCCCTTCCACGCGCTTTTTGTATCTGAACTCTGAACAACCACATACTGGTATGCCCTGTAAGTAGTCTAAGACCAAGTCCAGAGGAACTTAGCTTCGTGGGGGGTCAACTTATGGAAAAACTTAATTAGGTGGTCCTAGTAAAAAAAAACCATGAAGTCCCTTTCATCCAGTTCTCTTCAAGTTTGACATCAGCCTATTGGCCAAATCTGACTGTTCCCCCTCTGAAAATTGCCATTCGTTAGTTCAGAGTATGCCAATCATTTCTGTTCAACACAACTTCGACGAACAGGTTTCCATCTAGGTCGATTCTCTTCATTATGTTGCAGTTCTTGGTTATTTCTCCAAATGAGTTGAACCAAACTGAGACTGGACCGAGTAAAAGAAAAATCAAAGCCAATTTGGTATATCCCTATCGAACTGTAGTCTTGAATATGTGATCAAAGAAAAACACCAATTTCAAGACGAAAACTACTTCTGCCAGATTAGAATGATGCCAGTTGAAACTGAAAACCATGCAGGACACAGTAGAGGAGCGGATGCAGCAAGTTCAGGCAAGGAAGCAGCAATTGATTGCCGGCGCCCTCACCGACGAGGAGGTCCGGTCTGCCAGACTGGAGGAGCTCAAGATGCTCTTCAGATAGAGAGAAAAAGGGAGCCCGACAAGATCAAAGAAAAATGCAAAGCCACGCTCCGCTTTTCAGCTAATCTTCCCGTAGTTTAACATGAGAGGACACTTATGCAGACAGCTCAGGTCCAGAGATAAGATTTTAGTCTTTTGACTATTTAAGAAGGAGGGCATCTCCAACTTATGGCCAGGAGATGAAGCCCGGTTTTCGTAGATTCTTGGGGGGTATCCTATTCCATCTGGTCAAAAGCTGAATCTATGAATGAATTCATGAAGGAATGGGAATACTTTTTTCCCTTGTTTCTCCGCCGTTATATCGAGTTCCCGTGTCTGCGTTTTCCTTTTTTTGTCGTTGCTGACTCGCAGGATGTAAAATGTCCTCGGGAATATTCTCGAAAATTCTTTTTTTTTTTTTTTTCCAATGCTTGGACTGGCAGGATCTTTGACAAAAAGGGGGGCCGCGGAAGATAAAGCGCGCGCCCGTGTGAATGGTCTTGGATGCACGCCTCTCATGGACCAGCGAAATTTTCTAAAGTTGTGGGGAACTCTTCGAGAAAGTTTAAACAAAAGGGGTAAGAATTACTTGAGCAGATTTCGACTTTAATTACAGTTCACACGTGAAATGTTCTCCTTCCATTTTCAAAACTTAGGATTATCCTCGCTTTTTTATAATGAATTTTGGGTTAATCTTGGTTACGCCTAATTTATTCAAATTGTCATTCTATTTTTCAAACTACCTCAACTTTCAAGGGAATCCGATATATGCCCACTCTCTCCTTCCATCATTGGAGAGGCTTGACCTCCGACCTTGATATAGTGGCGCATGATCACATGGCTGAGCTCTATTGCAGAGCTTGCATGCCTCGTGAACTCAAGGCCAATCTAGGATGGCCTTAGAGATCATAAGCTGTGGGCTCTGGTCAAGATCATATGTCTCATCTTCGTAAGCAGCGAACAATCTCACCCCAAACAAGGATAAGGATGTGGAGAAAGGGGCAAGGGTGAGGGCGTCCTTAACGGATCCGGGGCTGGGGTCTCTCTCTCTCTCCATCAACGATATGTTGTGATATTACAAGTAAGGAGAGAGAAAGGATTGGAGAAGACAGTGATGATAGGTTCAGGCATAAAACTTGGTTATGCGTGAGACAAATGATTCTTTTTAAGTTGGGGAAATGCAAATTGTAGGTCTTGAGATTTTAAGGGTATCAGACATGAGGAGAAAAAATTGAGAAAACATATGGTTAAGGGCTTGCAGTATCTTATTCACCTTATAAATATTTTCAAACAAATTTTAATGAGAGTGAAACGTCGTGTTCCCAAAAAGTCAACAAGTTTCGGATTTCGATTGAAGACCAAACGGGATTCAGCCATTGAATTTCGTATTAAAAAAATCGGCCACGTCATCCCAGATTGACCGACTGGAAAAGGTTATGCCACATGGAGCGCCGCAATAGGATCCCATCCTACGTGTCTTCGTCGAGATGGAGGAGGAGGAGGAGGAGAGAAAGAGTCTTCGAGGCCCGGCCATAATTGGTCAAAATCTGGTGGTGGTGGTGACGGTACGCGACAGGACGGGTAAGAAAAATTCAGTGGACGCACCCGGATTCACGTGTACACCCAGCGCGTCCGGACCCTCCGATCTCGCGGGGCCCGCTGGCCCATTCCAGCGATCCGACGGGCCGCGTCTATCGGATTTGCTGCGTCGGTTGCACTGGATCACTTAGAGAGAGAGAGAGAGAGAGAGGAAGGGAGGCGGTGGGGTCGGTCGGTTAGAAAAGCGTGGGCATCCGTTTGGAGCGGAGTACCTAGAATTTATCGAGGCTTTTGACGATGCTCTCTCTACGTTGTCCTAGAACTAGGAAGATCCAAGAACGAGTAAGAGCGCAGCGAAACGTCAAAACGATAAACAAGAAGTTCACAACGGCTTGTCGGCTCAGCCCCGCGCCACTCGACACGACGTCGCTTCGAGAAGAGATGATGCCCTTGGATACCGTTGGGAGCCTATTTCCACTTGTCCTTCTGTTTTTTTTTTTTTTTTTTCCGGCACGAGGGATACCGATCTTGTTATGGAAGTGCGAACGAGTCTCGAAACCTTTTGGAATATGCAACCAAATCCTCATGTTTGTCAAATTGGTGCAATCAAATCTTATCGTTAATCTCGTTCAATTTTGATTGACATAACTTTTCTTATTACTTTTTCTCTCTTACGCAACATTAAGGTTAACTTAAAGTGCAAAAAAGATGTCGTTTTAATATCAATCATAATTTGTATATCAAATCTTAATTAAAAAAACTAGAACAAAATAAGAAAAAAAGGGATAAAAGTTATAAAAAAAAAAAAAAAACCAAGGACTAGGCCATCTTGCCTATGGCCGTCAACCCATCATTGGTGGGATCTCGATGATGGCGCTTTAGTGAGGGCCGATGACCTTTGTCGACCACAAACAAGCCTGCGAGACCCCTGAGCTTGTCGGCCATTGCTAATGCCCCATTAGTGATGGGGCCGCTGCCACAAGTGAGATGCCTTAGTCTTCATGGTTGATTTTTTTTTTTTTTGAAAAAGAAGAATCTAGCTTTTGTATTTTTTTAAATATGATTTAACTTAAATTTAGGTGTAAAAATGAAATAATGATACAAACGACTCTTGAATTTTAGCTCAATATGCAACTCTGTGAACTTTAAAGCTATTTAATATGGCCTCTGAATATATAAAAAAAAATGATCTCTGAATATTAACCCAATTTGTAATATGGTTTCTAAAATTTTAATTTAGTCAAAGTAATTTCCACAATTTGATATACATTCTATTTAGTTTTTGAACTGTACGAAGACGTTGAGTATTATTGTCATCCACTTATTATAATTAAGGGACACAAGAAAAGGAGTGAAAAACAAAAAAGTTCGGCAAGGACAGAAATGTCCATCTAGCAATTCTTCATCCAAATGCCAACAACCTCCACGAAAATCAAAATATATATTTAAAAGAAAGAATGAAAAAAAAAAAAAAAGAAGGAGAAGGAGAAGGAAAGAAAGAAAGAAATGCCCCCGTCACAGCTCGAGAGGAGAGCCGAGCCGACAGCAGAAAGCAGAGAGCCGCGTGCGCCGACTCTCGTCCTCATCAAACTTCCTTTCCAACCCCCGCCCCCCAACTTTTCGACCCAAAAAGAAAAACTTCTCGATTTGACCCCTCTCTCTCTCTCTCTAGCGTGCCTTCCACATGTCCACCCCCTCTCTCTCTATAAAACTCTCTCTCCCCCTCCCCTCGTCTCCATCATCATCCTCCTCATCCTCCATTCCCGTTCCCCACATTCCTCTCTCTCTCTCTCTCTCTCTCTCTCTCTCTCTAAGCCATAGATTTCTGCCGTCGCTGACGCTCACCTCTCCTCCTCCTCTTCCACCACCCGCCCTTCGATCGAAGCCCCATGGCCGACAGATCCAGAAGCTCCGCCGCCGCCGCCGCCGCCGGCAGGCGCCAGCCCAGCCGTCTCCAGCGCCGCGCCCCGGCCTCCCTCCAGATCGCCAGCCCGGCCTCCCAGCAGTGGAACGTCGCGATCCCGCTCCTCTCCCCCCTCGCGTCCTCCCCGACCTCGCCGCCGCCGCCGGCGACGAGGCTCGCCGGCCCCTCCGGCGGGGCCAGGGCGCGCGAGGAGCAGCCGGAGAAGAAGCCGGCGGCGGTGGCGTTCAAGAAGTGGCAGCACCCGGCGGCCCCGTTCGGCTACGAGCCGGCCACGCGCAAGCCGTCGTTCGTCCCGGGGTGAAGCGCCGGATTTTTTCTGCTGCGCGTGTACAGGAGGAGTTCGTGTCTCACGGGGGGCCGTGTGATTTTAGATCCGACGGTGGTCGTGCGCTTTCCCGAAGCGCGCGGGCCGACCGACTGACTTCAATGTAGCTGCGATAAGAAAAATGTAATTACTATATTATACACCGAATACGACCCCCCATTTATGTTGATAATTTGACTTTTGATGGGGGCGATTACGTCTTTTCACGGCCGCGGCAACGGGTTCGTGAGCCTAATGATTCATCGTCGCACCCAATTTCATTTTTGCCTTTCTTCCTTGAAAATCTTAGGGATTGTCGTTCATCAAATTAATTTCGCGAAATTCTGTCAGTGTGCTCGCTCATTGTCGCAACGGAAAAGTATGAAATAAGTGTTGGCCTTATTCGAGACTAATTGGCTCACTACTTTGAACCCTCGTTGGAGACAAAATACAGAATCCGTTTTCGGTTCTCTTTTGATAAATTGATCTCATTTCATAGGCTTATTCGGAATATTCTCCAACGACTCGATGATTCTAGAAGCATTTCGAGAGAAAATTGTGTGAAAGTTGTATAAGCTCGTTCAAGAATCAAAGGTAGTCAGTGTGAGGGTTAGGTAAGTAAGAAGGGTCTAGAGGTACCCATTAATAGAAGTTCAGCTTGTTTCGATTTGGTCAACTGGAAAAAAGATAATAGAATCATAGATAAAAAAAAGAAACTTATTTATTGACATTAATTGCTATCGGATTCTCTTATTTGAACTAATGAATTTGGGACTTTTATTTTCCTTTCTTATTATACATTTCAAGGCTTTGGTTTAGGTCAAAGCCCATATTGGGAAAATATTGGATAGTAATCGACAATGATCCCATCAAATTTTACAGACTAGAAGCAGTTTCCTTATTGACATTAATTGCTCTGATATTTGAACTAATCAATTTGGGACTTTTATTTTCCTTCCTTATTATAATTTTCCAAACTTTATGTTAGGTGAAAGCCCAGACAAGTCACAATTCATACTAGGAAGATATTTGCTAGCAATCGACAACGATACCATAAAATTTTACAGACTAAAGTCATTTTCAGCATAAATGGATTTCTTCTCAATTCAAGCATAGATTCGTGTATTAAGACAGGCCGGTCATGAAATTCTAGTCAAATGAAATTTAGATGCCGATGATATCTTTTTTTCTTTTTTCTTTTCTTTGCGTATTAATAAAACCCAAGCTTGTCCCACCATTTTCGCCACGCCTTACTTGGTCCACATAGAGACCGGGAGGAGATGAGATTATGTTCCTTTGGGGTTTGAATGGTCATACACGAAAAGGACGCAGAAAACATGCGAAAAGCTAAGCAACAAAAAGTGCTCGGCAATGAAAAAGAGATGGTGGGAAAAAGTATATGGTATATTATATCCCATCGCCATTCACGATCATATTATAAATTTGAAAAATATATATTTACCCAAAAAAGGAAAATTTAGAAGGAAAAAGGCAACATTGCATGACCAAATTATGTTGGCTTTCCGTTGTCTGACATAGGAATACACAAGGAACGGTCTTTAGTCTGTTTCTAGCCATCCATTTTGATAGTATCTTCGAAAAATAATATTATCCCTTTTATTAAAAAAATGTTTTTGTGGCCACCACAGTTGGCAATCAAAGCTTGTGGAAAAGGAGCCACTCATATCTGCCCAAAAGCACCCAAAGATAACAGTTCAATTATGTTGGAATGATTACATCAATCAACTCCGTGGAACGTTTTTATTGGAAAAATAATCAGAAAAGTTTTCAATGTTATATAAATGTTAATTGAGTCCTAAAATTTTCAATTAAATAAATTAAATCCTAAGTATTTTAATGATTTATCAATATAATTATTCTGGCTAATTTTAGCTAAAATAATTAACTTGGACACTAACCGTCTAACATGACACGAACGGTATTGACATAGACAATTCTTTAAAGATTTTTTGAATTTTTTTGATTTTTTTTATTATGGCCAGCAATGGCTTGCGAGGATCGCTACGAGTGTCAAAGCCCTTGCTAGCAATCCCCAAGATTGATGTGATGATACGTTATGTAAGACGGTCGGCAATGATTAGATATTATATCAATAATTTCCGACGAAAATTGATAAAAAAAGAAAATAATATTGGAATTTTGCTAAAATATTTATGATTAAATTAATAAAATCGAAATATTTAGAACTGAATTGTCATGTATACAATTAGTTTAGGATTAATTCAATATTTTTTCTCTTTTTCTATTTAATGAATTTCGAAATCTATATAATGTAGAAAGCAAAAAGCTTCAACCATAAATGGGGGAACGGAAGCCCCCTATTAACACCTTTACCTAGTGCAAAATAGCCGAAAGAGTTACCCTAGCATTGCATATGGGAAAATGGGATAGAAAGATGCACCTATTGTCTAAACCATGCATTGCTTTCAATACTTCTTGTTATAGGTATTGAGGTACACCAGTGATAATTCCTAATCTAACATAAGCAAACGATTCGAAAGCTACATGAAGTCATTTAAGAAATATCCACAACCGACCCAAACTGAACTCGAGACTAATGTGAACAAACACATTTTTACCACATTTTCAACGAAAAATATTTCATAAAAAGTTGACATTAATTGCTTACCAGCTAGGCAACTAATCTAGTCCATTCGATAGTAGCAAGTATGGTCATGGTCCAAGCAAGTGACAGCCCCACCTGCCAAAGCAATCCCGAGTGATTTGCTGACCAATTTGCCTAATCTAGATCAACAAACGCCACCCTCCAATCCCGAAGTCACATCAACGTTTTAATTAATTTATTTGTTTTTATTTTATTTATATTTCATTTTGGTTTTTGCAACTTCTTTTTCAGAAGAAGTAAAGTGGAATGTCTAGCAATAGAGATAAAATGGGGACTTGGAAAAATTTAAATCTATTCTTAAATTGTTGATGATTGTTTACAAATTAGTGTAGAACAGCAGGAGTTAGGAAGTGCAATCAATCTTTTGGATCTTGAATTTGAAATAGCATCAATGCAAAATCTCCAGCCAGACCCAAAAATAAAATAAAATTAAATAGCAAATAATGTCATATCTAGAACGAGTATGGAAATGCTTTAATTTTGACCAGAAAAAGAATTTAAAATAGCCTTAATTTTGAAATTTTGCATTGATGCTAAAAAAACTCGAGTTAGAAGCGCTTCCATTGAAATATAGGAGCGTTTGGCAATTACTGTTTTACAAAATACTTGTAATGCAATTTTCAAAAAATTACTGCTCGGTAAAGGAGTACTTACAAAGTCCTTTCATTAGTTTTTTTTTTTCTTTTTTTGGTTGAATTACCATAAGTAATATCGATGGTATAAAATCATCAGAGCTCCCTAAGTTTTTTGATTTATACATTCTACTCCCTGAATTATTACTTTACAATTTTGTCCCTAAACTATATAATTTTTTGTTTTAAACCAATGGGTTGGACGGAAATACAAAATATTTTTAGCATGTCTTTATTTTTGTCGTAAACCAATGCAATCACATATCAAGAAATTTAACAACTCACATTCGGACCCACGAAAAAACACATGTTCTCATATACATTTTATACTGTAATTAATTTTTATTTATCACATCATCCAAAGAATAAAAAACTTAATATTCACTCAAGAAACTCATTGAAACTATATTCTTTTCTCTTAAGCTGAAAAACAATGGTTAAAATTCTTGTATAAATGTTTTTATTCTCAATTGGCGCTAAATTTATGGTGATTAGAAGTAGTTTTTAAAATCATAATAAATAAAACGATCATTATTACATGCACCGCCGTCCTAATATTGTTGGTAGAGACTAGGGTAGATCTAATTAAAAAAAGAGTGCCCTTATCTCAGAAGAATTATCATGCGGCGCCTCCAGCAGGGGAAACCAACCGCTAATGCACCAGATTTCGCCACGTGTCAAGTTCATCGCCGTCCGATATCCATCGTGGTGTGCCTATTTTCTTCCTCCTCCCCCAACTTTTTTTTTTTTTTTTCTGATTTTTCCTTTTCCCGTCACTTTCTTTCCATATTAGATTATACACGTAATAAAGAACTCCATCTTCATCCAAGATTCCAAAGCACCAATTTTCAGAGGATAGCAAAATCTGAAATCTACCATAAATTGCTAACCTTTATCCTAAAATCTTGAACACAAAAATAAAATAAAAGTAAATTTATAAATACCATACTCGATCAATTTGCTAATTATCTTTGATGATGCTTGTAAATAACTCGTCAACTTCTCCGAACATCTCCTCTAAAAGACACTTTTCTCCTATTTCTTGCTGTTTTCAACCGGATCTCATGCAAATTTAGTACAGATTTTTGTACTTTGATTAATTTTTACCCCGACATCGTCCACGAAACAAGAAACCACACCTTCGCCGGAAAAACCTGTCGCCGATGAACAATTGTTGAATTTTCTATTGTATAACTAGCTAAAAAAGACTTACACACGTACACGCACGCTAAAGATTGAGAAACAATAGCATGTCCCACACGTGACAACAAGTGCAAATAAAAGATTTTAAGGAAGCAACTTCTTGAACTTGGCAGAATGAGACACGAGGATAATTGTACGGTGCTCCGGCGGAAGAGACCAACCGTGAATACACCGGATTCCGCCACGTGTCCAGGTTTGGTGCCGTGTCCCTATTATCTTTATTTTCTATGATTTCCTTTCCTTAAATTCAACCCTCATCCAAGATTCCAAGGCACCAATTTCGCAGATTACCATAGCTAAGATCTCTCAAGAACTACTGCTCTCCCTATCCTGAAATTCTTGAACACGAAAATTAAAAATAAAATAAAAGGAAAGAAATTTGCCTCTCCAACCCATTGAATAAATATGAAAAAAGATAAGTAGGAAAATCTGGAAAAAAAATGTTTGATATCACAAAAAAATTCAAATCGACAAACAAAAAACTCTGTGTATAAATCGAATAGTGCCATAAAGGCAACAATATCCTTGAGAGATTGGTCCTGGAAAACCGCTTTATTGTGCCTAGAAAAATCCCCCAAAACGAGCACCATTGGCCAGAAAATGAAAAGGACAAAAAATGGCTTTGTAGATGATCACTTAATGACATTAGATGGACAAATTTTCTAGTTGACAATGGATATCAATGGGAATTCAAAACACAATATAGAAAATTTTACACCATAATTGCAAATTTTTATCGCCTATTCTAATTCGGATCACATTTTATTTAAGATTACAAATTTGGTATGACAATTATCAGTATAATATTCACATACTTAAATTGGATTTCCCTATCGTCCAAAGAGAGAGACCAACAGTTGGAGGGAGCACTAGTCAATTTTCCAAAGATCTTCAATATCAGGAGTAAATAATACTTTGATCACTCATCTCGAATTTAAATTTTACAATTTATATGAACCTGCGAATGAAAAGGATAGGACATAAAGAAAAGGAGGTTTAAAAGTAGTGAGGTGAATAAGTGGATAAGTAAATCCAGAGAATTTTAACAAGTTTATCATCTTTTGAAGAAGGGGCACGTATAACCACTTGTATTTATTGGCAAAGACAAGTTGCCGTGGGCTTTGATTATTTCATGGAATATGACTGATTTGAAAAATATTTTCCTCAAAATAATCACTCGTATCATTTATAAAATAAATGAATGAATTTTTTCTATCATTTATGAAAATATTATATAACAATTATTATCAATAATTATAATATTTTTCATGACCTAATTATTTTAAGTAATACAAGCAATTGGTTTTAGGAAAATGTTTTCTGCATCGGTCATTTTCTCAAAAAAAAAAAAAATGAAGCCTTAATCACATCTATCTCGTAAATTTTTAAATTTCAATTCACTTTTAGGAACACTTTCCCAATCGACGCATTCCTCAATTTGATCGTTCAAAAATTCACATACAATAATTACGCTCATAGTGCATGCATGCTCGAAATCTAGTTCTACTTTAAATGGAACGGTTATAAAACCTTTTGTTTCGAAGTGTTTTTCATCGAAAGAAACGCGCATTTGGCAATCATTGTATTAAAAGATGTGTTAAGTTTTTCTTTATTAGTTTAATAACCCTAAAGAACATGGACGATAATTAGGTAGAAATATAATAGTTTTACCCAAATAAAGCATCAAACTTGCTTTCCAGTGAAATTAATGGAATGATTAGGATGGTATTTGTTATCGAAAATGATAATTAAAGATTAAAAAAAGTAAAGGGATAAAAGCACCAATGGTCTCTAATCATTCAAATTAGTCCTTAAACTATGTACTTTTGGTTTGAATTGGTGCTTCCATTAGAAAGTTAAACCAAAATGCCACCATGGATGCTAAATTGCCGTAAATGCTATCTGTGTCATCCTACTTATATTTTATTTCTTTTTAAGAAGTATAATAATATTTTTTTTTTTTTAAACTCATGAACTGTGAAAAAAGACTCGATGTGGTTATTGCTTGGGCAAGGAGTGGTAGCAATAGTTGCTATGGCAATGGTAGTGCCTCGTGAACATCAACATGGATGACTGCGTTGGTTATAAGGTAGCATTTTATCCACGTGACAAGGAACCAGCCCTTCACTGATGAAATTCGACGCTTAAGAAAGTTGGTTAAATTATGTTTTCTTTTTATCCTCTTAGGCTGACAAACATTGGTTAAATTCCTTATAGTATAACTAGCGAAAAAGACTTACATGTTCATACGTGTGCTAAAGATTAAAGAGCAATAGGTCAAATCTTGTACATAGTAGACGTAAACAGAAGTGTTCAAGAATGCAAGTTCCCATACTATTACAGGGAGAAATTGTCTGATGTCATCAAACATATATACAAGTTCTTGAAACTAGAAAAGAGATCGGAAAAAACAAGAGAGTAAGCAAAGAGAAAAACTAACTTCAACCGCCAACTAACTCCCCCTCTGTTCTATAAGGAAAAGTTGGATCGGTTTTTTCGTTTTTTTGAAATTGGCCCTAAATTTATGGTGATTAGAACTAGTTTTAAAAATCACAGCAAATAAAACGGTCATTATTAGATGCAGAGCTAATGTAATTTTATTGAATAATAAAAAAGAGTGCACTTATCTCAAAAGAATTATTAGACGGTGCACAAGCAGAGGAAACCAACCGTTAATGCGCCACATTTTGCCACGTGTCAAGATCAACGCCGTCTTAATATCCATCGTTGCGTGCCTATTTTCTTCATATTTTTTTTTCTCCCCGTTAATCTCTTACCTTAAAGAATTATACACGTCAATAAAAACTCAATCTTCATCCATGATTCCAAAGCACCAATTTTCAGAGGATACCAAAATCTGAAATCTCTAAAAAATTGCTCTCTTTTATCCTGAATCTTGAACGCTAAACTAAAAACAAAAGTAAAAATAAGAACAAAAGTAAAAGTAAAATTAGAAAATATCACCCCAACCGCACTCAATCAAGTTATGGATGACCTTCGATGATTTTTTTTCTCCTATTTCTTGCCGTTTTCCATCAGAGCTCGTGCAAATCCAGATTTTTTTACTGCGATTAATTTTTTACCCACAACATCATCCACGAAACAAGAAACCATGCCTTCGCTGGAAATACCCGTCGCCAAAAAAGCCGGTTAAATATACGTATTCTCCTCTTAGGCTGAAGAACAATGGTTGAATTTTCTATTGTATAACTAGCAAAGAAATGCTTACACATGCATACGCGTGCTAAAGTTTAAGGAACAATAGCATGTCCTACACGCGACAAAAGGTGCGGACAAAAGAGTTCGGGAAAGCAAGTTCTCGTACCTGGTACCGATTGAATTCCTCTGTTATCATCATCGAACATAATCAAGTTCTTCAACGCAGAAAAGGGATTGATAAAACATGAAACTGGAAAAAAAGAAGAGAGAGAAAAACTTACTCCGATTCTACTCCACATCGCATGAGGACGATCCCTTATTTAGCACATGAGAAATAATGTCTGGTCATCAGGCCTATCATCCCTTTTCGACATTAATTCTTAGTGGGATGATAAGCCTGAAGAGACCAAAACATTATTTCTATGTTCTTTTTCTTTATGGGATGGATCTTGAAAATTGATGTTCTCTCTGAATTAAGCATATGGGAATGAACTTGTGTGAATATCTAGAGGCGCAAAGATTTATAAGAAAAAGCTGCAGCAATTTTTTTTTTTCAAATTAGGGCCAACTATGTGGCGGTTGGAGGCAGATCAGAGATTATAACAAATAAAAACAATTATTGTTATATCTATTGCTAATGCAATAAAAAAAAAAAAATCCAATACGAGCGACAGGAGGATTTTCTCTAATTGTACGGTGCTCAGGCGGAAGGAACCAACCGTGAATTAGACCTGAATCCGCCACGTGTCCAAATATCGATGACGTGTGCCTATTCTCTTGATTTTCTCTGATTTTCTTTTCCTGTTAATTCCTTTCCTCAAACTCAACATCCGGGACTCCACGGCACCGATTTCGAAGGTTACCGAATCCGAGATCTTTCCATATCCTGAAAATCTTGAGTACGAAAATTAAAGAAGAGAAATGAAAAGAAAAGGAAATTGCCGATCCGACCCATTGACCAAAGGAGAAAAATAAATAGAAAAATCTGGAAAAAATAGTTGATATCAAGAAAAATTCCAAATCAACAAACAAAAAACTCGTGTGTACATCGAATGGTGCCGTAAAAGCCGCAATATCCTTGAGAAATCGGTCCTGGAAAATCACTTTATTGTGCCTGGAAAAATCCCCCAAAACGAGCACCACTGCCCATAAAATAAAAAGTAAAAGAAATTTATTAATGTCCGGAAAAACAAGCAAATTCATTTGATTTGATTAGATTTTTTTTGTCTTGTGTTAATGACATTAGATAGAATTTTTTTTTTTTTTATTGAGGGACTAATAATGGATACCAATGCGAATTCAAAACATGGGATAGAAATTTTTGCACCATAATTGATATTTTTATTGCCCACTTTGATTTGGATCACATTCTATTCAGTTTTCAAGAGTAGTGTGACATTGTACGGATATAATATTTATTGACCCAAGTTGGATTTCCTTATCATCCAAAGGGAAGAAGGCACAATAGGAGCACCAGTCAATTTCCAAAAGTCTTCATTGTTAGGATTTACAAGATACTCGATCTCTTGTATCTCAATAAAAAAAAAAAAAAAAAAAAAAACTTCTATGAACCCCCGAACGAAAAAGATAGGACATAAATAATAAGAGGCTTAAAAGTAGTGGGGCGGATAAGTGGACATGTGAAGTCAAGAATTTTGATTGGTTATCATATTTTGAAGAAGGGGCATGTATATCCCACTCACTACTAGCGAAGGCAATTTACGGTCAACCTCTTATTTAATTATGTCTTTCCGTAAACTTTAAATTTCAATTCACTCTTAGGCCTCTTTTGTTTTGCAAAAACTATGGTAATTCTGAAAAATATTTTTCAACAAGTCATTTTCAGAAAAAAAAAAAATAAAAATATATATATATATATATATATATATATATATATATATATATATATTTTATGGTATTCGACTAAAACTTGAAAATAAACTGAAAAATATTTTTGTTATTTAGTATGGAAAATCTTGAAGATGCTTGTAAATGGTTCGTCAACTGCTTAGTATATCCTACGGTTCTTCATCTCTATCTTGACCACTACACTAGAAGCATTTGAATTCAAAATAGGGATTGAGCCATGCGGATTCTTGAATCCAAGAATTATCAAAAGCGGCCAACTTAGCCATCCCACCTAATGAATTATTAGGATTCATTTTTCAATAAAATCTTAAGTATTCATAGGTTCCATAGTTCCCATTACTTAGCAATTAATGGTTAGGTTTGAATTCTACAATGGAGTCTCATGAAATTTGTTCTTGAGTCAATCCTTTTAGTCTTTATTGGCATGAGTCTTTTGATTTTTTTCTATGAATAGATTCATATACTTATGGATTAATCAGTATTGATATTTTATTACACTGCCTTTTATGAGATGACTCATAAACCTTACATATATTGTCGTCTATAAGAACTCGCGAAAGCTGATTTGGCGTCCGTCCGTGCCTGACCTCATTGGTCGTCCCCGTTAACTTCTCCGTAGTGCGAGCATAGCCAAGCCTCACTGTTGAGTGAGCCTTGCCTAATGCCTGCACGGGTTGCGCAAACCCGGCGGAACTGCTCTTCAAACATGGGCAAAAATGCCTATTTAGACTTAGGCTTGCGCCTTATTCAGTCCCAGATGTTAATGCCTAATGGGATATGATGGACCCTGATATTTAAAGTGGGTTTCCTCGTCATAAATTGAACAAAATTCTGGAGAGGGAAAACTGTTTGACAAATCAGTGTTGAAATATTAGCCATTAAATAGAAACCCGTTCAAATCATGAAAACAATGAATTTTGAAGTTTAAGAAACAAAGTTCTTTATTGCCTACCTTGAGAGTTATTTTAGGTGATGATCACGAATCGATATTAACATTGCAGGAGTTATGTTAATTTTAGTTATGTATAGTTGAAAGTTTCGACGGTGTTTTAAAAAAGTTCAATCGAATTTTGTTGAGCGATTACTCTCTCGTCTAATGCCTAGTTGACTTGATCATTATTACTTTGGAAAGCTTGTGGCCTTTAATTTCGTGATTTTCATTAAAGATTAGGAAATTGCTCTTCTTGATGCTGCTAGTATTGCCCTATCTGCCTCTAGTGTCGTAGATCAAGGGTTGGACTCATCGGGTAATATTGGTGTCAAGAGAAAAGTCTTCCATGAATAGGACCCATTTAGGAAGTTAAAGCCACACTTCAAATCATGTCAATTGAAGGAAAAGTTTCACTCAATATGTGGTAAAAGGGTTGAAATTTGATGGATCCATGATGTTAATGGGGCACTTAATGGACCACAATATTTATCTAGTTAAAGTGGGTTTCCTCATCATACTTTGAAAAAAGAAAATTCTCGAGAGGGAAAACTGTTTGACAAATCGATGTTGAAATATCAGCCCTTAAATAGAAATCCAATAAAATCTTGAAAACAATGAACTTTGAAGCTAAACTCAAAAACTTTCTTTATTGCCTACCTTGAGAGTTATTATAGGTGAGGATCACGAATTAACATTAAGGTTATACGAGTTTTGTTAATTTGGGTTATGCACAATCGGAAGTTTCAACAGTGCTTTAAAAAATTTCAATCAAATTTTGTTGAGTGATTACTCTCTCGTCCAATGCCTAGTCGACTTGATCATTATTACTTTGGAAAACTTGTGACCTTTAATTTTGTGATTTTCATTAAGGATTAGGAAATTCCTCTTCTTGATGCAGCATTGCCCTATTTGCCTCCAGTGTCGTAAATCAAGGGTTGGACTTATCGGGTAATATTGGTGTCAAGAGAAAAGTCTTCTACCAATCGAATCCATTTGGGGAGTTAAAGCCACACTTCAAATTGTGTCAATCGAAGGAAAAGTTTCACTCAATATGTGGTAAAAAGGTTGAAATTTGATGGATCCATGATGTTAATGGGGCATTTAATGGATCGTGATATTTATCTAGTTAAAGTGGGTTTCTTTGTCATACTTTGAAAAAAGAAAATTCTCGAGATGGAAAACTGTATGACAAATTAATGTTGAAATATCAGCCCTTAAATAGAAATCCGTGAAAATCTTGAAAACAATGAACTTTTAAGCTAAAAAAAAAAAAAAAAAAAAAGTTCTTGATTGCCTACCTTGAGTTATTCTAGGTGAGGATCACAAATCAACATTAAAGTTTTAGGAGTTCTGTTAATTAGGGTTATGCACAATCAAAAGTTTCGACAGTACTTTAAAAAAATCCAAACCAATTTTGTTGGGTGATTGCTCTTTTATCCAACATTCGATCCATATGATTCTCGTTACTTTTGGAAAGTTTGTGATATTTAGTTTCAGGATTTTTCATTAAGGATTAGGAAACCGATCTCCTCAGCACCGCCAGTAACGACCTATCGGACTCCAATGTCGTAAATTGAGGGTCGGGCTTATCGCATAATGGTGGTATCAAAAGAAAATTCTTCGCCTGTGGGACCCATTTAGGAAGTTAAAGCCATGAATCAAGTTAGTCATTGGAAAAGTCTCAATCAAGACGTGGTAAAAGAGGTTGAAATTTGAGATGTCGACAATCTTCACTATGATTCCTCGCTCCTCTTTATTCGATTTCAGTCCCAGGTTTCTATTGAATGCAGTCTTCAATTTATTTTTGAGTAAGTAAATCTTCAATGTATTTTTTTGGTAGCTAGCATCAGTCAAAGCAGCCTTTTTTTAGCAAAGGGCTTCTGTGTACATCGGGGCCTGCCATTGAAAAACCCAAAAAGTTTTTGGTAAACTGAATAGTGCCTTTAAGGCAACAATATCATTGACAAATAGGTCCTGGAAAATCACTTTAATTAGCCTAAAATCCCCCAAACATACACCGTAGCTCAAGGAAAAAAAAACACAAAGCACAAAAAAATTGGCTTTGTAGATAACCACTTGAATTAGGGAAGACTGGCTCTGAGGTGGGTGGATTCCTACTTTGCAATTGGGAATAGAATAGAATAGGGTTAGCTTTGGGTTTGTGGAATCGGGAACCAACCTTACTTACCCTGGAACAAGACTGGATTGGACTGATCGATCTTGGTCTGGTTTCTAGATTATCCCGAGAATTGATAACGTTATTTTTTTGGATAAGTATATTCGAAATCGTAAAACTTATCACGAAAGTGCAATTGAATTATAAAACTTTTAAAAAATGTAATTAAATTCTAAAACTTGTTAATGAAGTGTAATCGAGTTCTGAAACTTGTCATGGGAGTGTAGTTGAGTTCGAAAACTTTTAAAAAATACAATCAATTATACATTCGTGACAAATTTTAGGACTGTCAATGCATTTATCTCTATTTAAAAAAAATTAATTTATTTCTCAAAAGTTGTCAAGTACATTTAGAGTTATTTTAGAATAGAATAAAATTACTACTTACTCCCAAAAATGATCCTTTATGTTGTCCTTATAGGTTATGAAACAACAAAATAATTTGGGTAGTTTTCATCGGTTCGATTTAGTTTGGTTGGTCCAGTGGGTCCAATCCTTCCCTAAGAACCAGAAACTAACCGGTTATTCCCAATTTCGAAATTTTAAAATCAAGAGTGGCTCGGAATTGACCGATCGAGTTCTCAAGTTGGATTGGGACTAATGCAAGCCCAGGCCCCTTGAAGCCCATGACAAAAAAATCATTTGAATTCCTTTTGTCTCGGGTAAATGACGTTGGATCGACAAAATCTACTAATCGATTTAGCAGCTGATGATGGATGTACATGTGACTTCGGGATGTGAGGTAGAAAACTTTTCATTGCAAAATTATATTTATATTAAATATTTTGAGTTTGGTCACCTCCTATTTGGGTTTACAAAATTAGCGAAAGGTTATATAGATACGATATTTAATTACCTAAATTAGATTTCCGTACCATCAAAAAACAGGAATAGATGGTTGGAACACCATTCAAATTCCAAATATCTTTATTACCGGGGAGTACAAAATATTCCAAAAAGATATCCTCATATTACTAATAAAAATAAATGAACAAATCAAAATATCAATCACCCGCAAAACTATCTAGATGTAAATTATAATCGATGATGAGAATATTTTCACTGACTATTTTAGGAAATATAAATGATTATTTTTAAAAATATAACTTTCACGGAACAAACGTAATCTTAATTATCCTATTACAAGGCAACAAAATTCCAGAAATAGAACAATTTACAGAAGGGATAATTCGATTTGACGATGGAGTCCTCTCCGGAAATTACCAAATTGGACTCCTCCTTCTCCGATCCCAGATCGCTAAAACCCTAATTTATAAATCCCCTCCTCCTCCTCCGCTCGCCTCCTCACTCTGCACCCTGCTCGAACTGCGAACTCCCCAGCAATCCTCTCTCTTCGCCCTCGCCTCGTCTCTTTCCAGGTAAAATCTGGATTTCTCGATGCTTCTCGTTCCTCTTTTCTCGTGAATGTCGTCGCGATTGCCAAGGATGGTGTCGGAATGTCCGGCGACGATCTCGTGTTTCGTCTGGACGGATCGGGATCTTTTGTGGTAGCTTTCGCGCCGAGGGTGTCGTTAGGAACCTCGATTGAGTGAGAGAGAGAGAGAAAGGTCCGATTTTGTTGTCGATTCGGTGATGATTTTTGGGTTGGTTTCGATCTCTGGAAGTTGGGGCGATGATATGTTCGAGGGTTTTGTTTTGGACGTCTGTAGCGATCTGCAAATTATGCCCTGTGGACGAGATGGGTCTTCTGTCTTGTTGTTTACGTTTTGTGATGGTGTCACGAAACTCCGTCGAAGCTCTGTTTCGTGCTTGGCTGAAAAGTGGAGTCTTGCTACATTGTAATTTATGATTGGTAATTCAAGACGATGGTTAATCTTATGTTTGGTTTTTTAGATAGTGTTAATTAGAGTTTCTCTTAGAGGGTTTTGTTTTGCGCATAGATTGTATTTTCTGTATAATTATTGGGAGAGAGTAATCTGCGTCGAGCATTCGGTTCCACTTGTTTATGATTTGGGCATTAGAGTGGTTAAATCAAAGTAATGTTTTCTTGCGTGTCTGCAGTTTATAAAGAATCACTCCCCGAAAAAGCGATGGCAGTTGCGTTTTACAACCTTGGCTCTGCGGCAGGACTGAAGAAGCTTGATGAATACCTCCTCACACGGAGCTATATAACTGGGTTAGTATCTAATCATCCCTGTTAGCTTTTCGAATAATAAAACGATAGGTAAGGTCGAGTGCAATTATTTTTTTCTGTCTTGCTATGTAGGTACCAAGCTTCAAAGGATGATATTACTGTGCATGCTGCACTTCCGAAGCCCCCATCATCTGAATTTGTCAATGTATCTAGGTGGTATAACCACATTGAGGCTCTACTGAGGATTTCGTAAGTTCTTGTGACACATTAAGTTTTAATACATCTTGGTTTCAGCACTCTAGGCATATGATTGAGGATCTACTTGTTAGTTCTAAGTTTGCTGTTTTCAGTTTCTTCCTATCTAAAGTTTAACACTTCACCCATGTCAGTGGTGTTTCTGCGGAAGGTTGCGGTGTTGTTGTTGAGGGTTTTGCTCCAATCACCGAGGAGGCAATCGCAACTCCCCCTGTCAGTGACACAAAGGCAAGCTGTTGTTTTTTTCTTTTTTTAATTTTTTTTTTTGGGGGGGTTGATAGATGCTTTCTGCTGAAAGATTTATTTCATAACAGTAGTGACGGATTATTTTCTTTAAAACATGATTGTGAAACCTAATGCAGCACATTACCATGATATAAACTTGCTTATTGCAGGCTGCAGCTGCAGAGGATGACGATGATGATGACGTAGATTTGTTTGGTGAAGAGACTGAAGAGGAGAAGAAGGTTGCTGAGGAACGTGCAGCTTCTGTCAAGGCATCTACAAAGAAGAAAGAATGTGAGTTTCTTATATACACGTAGGAGGTTGATAATTCAAAGCACAGTTTTTGTTCATATTTCCCTCTCTTAGCTCATAATTTATTTCCCTTGGTTTCTGGACTGGTCAAGTTGCTTTGATAATTAACATATCCGGAAAAAAAATCTGTTTTTAATGTGAACATATTTTAGAAAAATCATGGTGTCCTGCGACATCTAACTGATTGCCTGAATGGAGGCTGTCTATAGGTTGCTCCAGTTACATACCATGTTCTTGTATTCAAAATATAACTTAATTCATTTGATGCCTACCATCTGATCCATGGCTTATAGATCATCTTTTTTTGATGGAAGCACTAAGGACTGTTGGCTTGCTCAACCCTCTGCTTTAGAAAATCAATGATAATAAAGAGAGAACTTACCGTCATATTCTTATTTTCAGCTGGCAAGTCTTCTGTGCTGTTGGATGTGAAGCCATGGGATGATGAGACTGACATGAAAAAGCTCGAGGAAGCAGTAAGAAGCGTCCAAATGGAAGGGTTGTTTTGGGGAGCATGTACGTTCTATTGTGTTTGTTTGTCCTTGGCTTTACTTAAAATGCACCGGGTCTTAGCTATACTTTTGTACAGCTAGATATCATTAGTTTCCTGCATGATTATGAAACCTTATTTACAATTTGGTGTGTCTCCAGATGTATTTGGGGGTTAAGAAAAATTATGTTTTCCTCTTGTTATTGAATGCTTGGTGCTGCTATCTTGAAGAGCCTGTTAGGTGAGAAGTCTCTCTGATACAAATATTTGATGTTACGCAGCCAAACTCGTACCTGTGGGCTATGGCATAAAGAAATTGCAAATTATGCTGAGCATTGTGGATGATTTGGTTTCGGTTGACTCTCTCATTGAGGACCAACTTACGGTTGAACCAGTGAATGAATACGTCCAGAGCTGCGACATTGTCGCTTTCAACAAAATATGTAAGAAGATTCTTTTGGCCTATTACTTATTTATTCTCATCTGTTATACACATCATTTGGGAGCTGATAGGCCCTTACATCTTTTCTATATTTCTGCTTTGGCACATCTGTGTAATTGTTCTTTATTTTCATTTGGTGCAGAATTTATGCGATGTATTGAGGTTGGCCCAAGTGTCTTCTCGTTGACTTTGTGGCTGCTATTTGGGCGTCTTATCACCCTGAGTTCTATGCTGGACTAGATTTAAGAGATGTATTTCTATGTTCATGGATTTGGAATCAGTATTTTACTTGGTTAATGTCACAATGTTCCGATTGTAGTCTTGATCTTTTATTCTTTCGACATTGTGTGCAACAAGTATTGATACTGTATTTGGTATGGAGTAATCATTTTGATCCAAACTCTGAGGCTAGTTGTTGTTGCCCCATTCGGGTTTTTTCTTTCTTTCTGGGACTTGTGCAACCGGTATGTATTGAACGTGGTGTCCCAGGATTGTTCTCCTTGAGGTAGATCGATATCCTATGCTTCAAGTTATTTGAGGCTGACATATATATCAAAATATTTTCACGGATGGACCGATCCGAGACAATCAATGATTGTTATTGTGATTTGCCATCTCAAATTTTGATTCCTAGAAATATGGCTGGTCTTGCATATTAGCATGGTGACTGCGGATGTTCTTCTCTAGATTCTCAGTTGAACTTATTGGTATTGAGGAGATAAATTAGGAATGAAACCACCAACTAATTCCGATTGGAAACTACTACGAGTAGAGTCGGAGACTGCAAGATAGTAGTGTTATCGAGTCAACATGAACGGATTGCATCAAGATTTCACCAATCGATATGTTCCTTGATTTTCCATCATTCGTTTTCAGAGTCGTTTAAAGTGCCTGTCGATAGTTTTTGCCATATCTCGTCTGAATGAAAACCAGGAAGCTTCTTTAACTATTCTCCACAGCATTCCTGTCGTGTTTATTTAAGCCATTTGGTGCAATATACGGGAGTAGGAATTATGGCAGTTTCCGTATTGCGAATATTTATCGATTTTATGCATGCAAGGGTTAGGTTTGGATCAGCAAAACACTGAATACGTAAAGGCAATGGGCTTGAGCGAGATTGTAAAGACGAACTGTTCTTCAAACAGCTCGTGCATTGCTAAAATCCTTCTTTGCTTGCCTGGAGATGTTCTCCCTCAAATTCCCAAGTGAGGAGCAGAAAATTTAGGGACACGCGGCAGGATTTTTCTGCTATCTTTATCTGATGATTGACTAGGAGCTGTGCCTAAAAATGTTATTCGGGATCGCTTTTAGAATATTTATCTTGATTTTCCCTTTATGTAGATCTTTCCCGACCAACAGTCTGGTTATAAATAATGGGTATACATTGGTAATAACCGAATCAAAAATTTCCAGCTGGAGAAATTTTTTGGTGCTCTCTTGGCAGGATATTTTCGTCCACGCAACCCAAGCAAACAAAGCTCAACGTCACTATTTCACTGTTCTTGAATAGATTGGAGCTGGGCCTTCATTTCGCACTACTACGGGCACAAAAATAATGGAAAAAGGTTGGGTTCGATTCTCAACCGTTCCTATCGAAAATAGGGTTGAACAAAGATTGGGAACACCACATCTAGAAGAGTTCCAAATTCTTGATATCCTCCCAAATTGAGTTATTTTAGTTAAAGTCCCTAGGAATGTGATCCTTGACAACACCCCAAAACGTCATTGATGTGAAAGTGGGCATCTTGAAAATCTACCAAATAGGTTGATCGTATTTCCTCGACCTGATCGATGACTTGACCCGGCACATCTTCGGGGGCGAGCTTAGGTGGATACTCTTACCGGCTCGGCTACCGGCTCGGCTCGGCCTAACCCGGTCTGTAAATACCAAAAATGGATTTGGGCAGACTTGGACGGATTCCCTCATTAAAAGCACGTCCAACCTTGTCCATGCCTGCCTAAGCCCAAATATTTTCATGTGTTTCCCTGAAACTTTCACATGACGAATGGGCTTGGTCGTGACTTTTCAGTCATGAGATTGGACCGACACGCGTAGAATGTTGTGCCGAGAACTTTGGCGGTCCCTGGCCCAAGCCCACCCATTGATCATGTCTATGATTGTCCGTAGCGCGGTTGGTGGAACCGCACGGTCTCTAGACTAAGAGGCTTAAATGGGCCTTAGTGCGGCCGTGGGCCCAAGGCCTGCAAGATTGGAGGCCTGGCCCATGTCTAGTGTCAACACTAGGACCTGACTGACATGAATGTTGACATCTTAAAAAGTGCAAAGAAGCATTCATTTTCACAAATTTTGGACTAAACAAAATTTAGATCAAACCGGATTACAGATCCCGAATTTGGTAGATAACGATCCCACACAAATATATTAACCTAATCTCGTCGATAGATTTTTCAAAAGTATAGTGACGACCGCCTTTTGAAATCGTTTAATGCGATTACATTCGGACTTCGGGATGCTTAATAACAAGAAGGATCGTTCCCATCTTTTTTTCGTTGTTTGCTAGGTGTAATCCTGGGCTTTGGAACTTCTCTACGAGGAGTTTGGTGGGCCCACTAGGAGCCCACCTAGAGAAAACCCCGTAAACCCACAAACCCCCTAAAAACAATCTTGTATAATAAGCTAATGCAGTAGTATTTTCCCCTCTTTGCCTTTTTCTTTGAACGTACGATTATGCTAGAGTTTGTTGCTTTGCTAGCATGTTTCTCAAAAGTCAATAGAGACGCGTTGCAAAACATTTCTCCCGCTCGCTGCGACAAAAAGTGAAGAGTTATAGGCTGACGATCTCAAATCTTTTGAAAGATCGCCATATCTCTTGAAAGATAGCATATCGTAATTTCTTGAAAACGTGTCATGAAACAACCAACTCTTCACGAGCCATTAGTCCGGCATAGATGACACGCCTCGCATCAAATCGAAAACACGGGCGGAATCTATTCGTGACACCGACCGACACGAAAGCCATAGGACCCTCAATTCCAAACGATCACGACAACTCGCTTCCTATGCATCTCGAAGAAAATCAATAACCTCGATCGACAAGCCACCGCACGGTTGTTAACTGATTGATGACCTCCTCTTTCTATAAACAAAAGGATCCAATGTCAAAAGGCGAGACCAAGTTGAAACAAGAGAACAAAACCGCCTCTCCGCCCCCGCCATTGAAAATGACATTGAAAAAACCCAACCAAACCACGTCTCGCAAGAGAGAGAGAGAGAGAGAGAACAAAATAGACATGGCAAGAAAGGAGGAAAAGCGGAGCCAAAGTAGGCTTGACTTGTGGGGGTAGGTACAAACTAAACCGATCTCTCCTACTCGCACCTTCATATTATTCTCCACCCAAAAGTGACTCCAAACACAAACTTCCATGCAAATGGCGGGAGAAGTTTGGAATCTACCAACTCTTTTGTCCCCCCCTCTTTCTTCCAATTCACTTGAACACGTCTCGATTGTCCAACACTGAAAAATTGAAAATAAGATTTTATTTTTTATTTAAGTTATTAATTAATTTATTTGATGATCGTAACCACCGCATGTGCTGGCCAATGGCCGGCGACGTAAACCTGGGGCGACCCACCTCCCACGGATCGCAGTTTAGTGGCACAAGCGAACGTGGGGATTTGAACTCGCTCTCTTCCGATAGAGAGATTGAGTGCAAACCACGTGACCACCAATGGGGTGGGTAAAATAAGATTTTATTTGTATCACGAAAAATGATTAATTTGAAATAATATTTTATTAAAAACAATTGCTTTTATCATTTATAAAATTGAATGAACAAAAAGTTTTCGTCATTCACGAAGATATTCAAACATAAATTGTTGTCGATAAATAAAATATTTTTCTTCGGCTAATTTTTTTGAAGTGATCATTTATAGAAAAGTGTTTTTCAAATCATTTATTTTTCATAAACACACACCATAAATGATGTTTTGTCTTTTAAACCTTTGATTTCTTAGTGAGTTTGGAGATTGCTTTAGTTGCTGGGATTAGGCACTTTAGAGCCTTATACGGAAAAATTGGTGTTTGACCCTTGAATACTTCTCTCTTGCCGTGTCAAAATAAAACTTGATGGAATACTCTTAAATAAATTTCAGGATGAAAAGGGAAGAAAAATGGGTTGGAGATCCAAGTGTTTTAAATTCGAATTTAGAGGGTATGGTCTCAAGAACATAGTAAGGACAATCTTAATATAAGTTTATGATATCACCATACAACAAGATTCATTTGGTTGATCAATCTCTCGGGGTTAAAATTATCGAGACGATTGTGATTTTTTTTTTTTTTTGGTTTTTTCACATAAATTAATCTCAAGTTCAATATTATATCACACAAATATCAGAAGTCAGGCCAAGAAAAGGTAGTTTTGAATGTGTTTTTAATTTTTATGGGAATGGTGTTGGCCCGCTATGCCACCTAATGGAAAGGATATTCTTTTGGATTAATTACTCTATATGTCATAAATTTGTCGTATAGATATCAATTAGCTCCAAACTTTTCAATTTTGCTATTATAATCCTACATATTTCCGTGAAATTCCAATGTAGTTTTCCTAGTGAATTGCCACCGAAAATTATTGATATGACGTCCAATTATCATTGGTTATCCTACATAACATGTTAACATGGACAACTTGTGAATTGTCATGTTAGTGATTTTTTGTGGCAAGTGACTAGAATAACTACATTAGAATTTCACATAAAGAATCAAGACTACGATGGCAAAATTAGAAGGTTTAGATTTGAATTGGCATTCGTAAAATATATTTAAGACCAGATTGGTAATTTTCCCCCTAGTCTACATTTCACTTACAAGAGACCTAAGTTATTGCCAAAAATAACTATCATTTAACAAATTAAGCCGTTCAGTAATAGCTGGCCTTTCTTTTCTTATACTTGCAAATTTTGATAACTTCTTATTATTATGGAATATTTTGTTTTATACACGAGGGCTAATTACTTTTAGATGTTAATTGTGAGAAAGCATTAATAAATTTTTACCTTTGTCAAAGTAAGATAACAGAAAAAATCTATTTCACATATGATATTAATTTCACATTTCAGTTGGGTCTTTTGTTTTGTTTTGTTTTTTTTTTGTTTTTCCTTCTACTCACAACGCACGTCCCTTATCCTTGGAGATGAACGATCGCGATTTTACGAGAAAAAGGCAAGCATGATGTAAATAGAATCGACAGATAAAAGGTATGGTCCCCATCCTTTGTTTTTTGGGCTAGTGAACGTCCTTGTCTTTTGGACCGACCGCATGAAAAATGAAAAGCATTATTGTAATTTAACATCTTAGCGGCCTCACTCTATCGGTAGAATTTTCAAATTGATTTTTTCCTTCCATCTATTAAACTATAAAAATATGTCTACTAATTGGGGGGCATCGATGTATTTTACTCTAATGCCGAAAATTAAGAAGATTATGACATAAAGGAAACTAATCACATCTTTGGAAAAATAATGAGATTCAAAATTGACCTTATGTTACCATCTAAGCTATAAAAGCAAGTCTATTTTTTGGAGCAGGCTAAATTTTATTTCATTTATTTTCTCTTGTCAACTCTTAATATGCTATAAACTATTAAGATGAATTGAGAGAGACCTAATGCTAGGCACTAACATTCAACTAGGTGGCGACCGATTACACGTGCAATGTCCAGTGTATGTGTTGAAAAGGGAAACGGTGTAGAAACAAAATTTACGATTTCAGCTGTTGATTAATGAACTCAAGGTCAAAAAAATCATAATCAAGTTTGGTGCTCGCGATTGATAGAATTCGGATGTTGAAAATGACAAATGGGCTTGGATTTTAAACTCTCAAATTCCACTGGTAATGGTTTAGAGGGTTGATTAGAGCTCTATTTAGAACCTTAAATTCTTAATTAACCAAAATAAAATGTCAAATCCTCAATTGATGGACAGTCAAAATGTTATGTTTCCGCACTCGTTCCCTAAATTACCAAACCCCGATCGGCCACCCAGGTTTTATCCTGGCACCATCATCTCCCTGAATCACGTCCACGGATTGGTTACCCGGGGAAGGCTTCACGGGGATCAGGCGTGCTGGCCGTTATCCCTTAAAGGGATTTGTGGCCGGTCCAGCAATAGGGTTAAGAATCTTTTTCAAGGCCTTAACCCTGCCTTTACAGAAGACAGACACGAAGGGACTCCCATCCCAGGACGGGTCCCTCCGCCTGTTTCTTTCCTTAAGCAGTTTAAAGACCTGCTAAGGTCTTAACCCCTGATTTATGTAGGCTGAGCAAAGCAAACAGGATAGGATGACAATAAACCCCCTTCTCTTCTTTTTGTCATCATGTGCTTTGCCTTTGGATTTGGACCTCTCTTTTTTGTTTGGGCGAACTGCCCATGTGTCCATGTGGGTGGTCTAAGTAAATCCACTCCCCAAATCCAAAAACCACACCTACTCCCACTATGGTTCCAACCCTTTTTGACAAGTTCTTCTTTTACCTTTTGTCACTACATAAAACTCCTTATCATCCCCCCCAAAAAAAAAATCACAATATAAGAAGAGAAAGTCTGAACCCACAATTTCTGAATTCAGGATCATATCGCAATTGAAAGGGACATCATGTATTAAAAATTTTGACATCTCCCTCCTTTCACATCCTCTCCATTATTATTCCAAGATTCCCAAGCGTTCTCACCCTGTTGAGCTTGCATATTCTAGAGAGAGAGAGAGAGAGGGATGGTAGATGGAGGAGTTACAACCTGTTCATGATTATTGAGGCATAGGAAGGCAAAAGTGTGCTTGTCTTAAAAAGGGGCAGCTATTTCCCCCCCAAGTCAAACTTCGCATTCTCTCATATGAGAAAATTGCATGCAACAAATTTCGGACCCACCATCGAATTTCTCTCGTTTTCTGTCCCTCTTCTGTCTTGCACGGATTAGATTAACAAAAAGGGAGAAAAGCGGATTCCAAAATTTGATTATTGAAGACATGAAGGCCTTTGAACTAACTATTCTTGCCTCGACCTTTTCTTGCCAATTGCATGACTAATGGACGTATAGCTTCCCTAGGCATAGATAGAAGTATAATTAGGTAATTTCCTGGGGATTTGTCCGGAATCTGTGGAGGTAATGTAGAGAGAAGAAGGGCCATGATTACGGTAGAAAGCGTTGAATCATTAATTTCTTTCACGAGAAATTTGTCCCTTGAGTTGACCTTCATGTACCATATAGACGTAGGGCTTTGGCATCTAGTGACCATGAGCATCATCTGTAGTTTACCTAATTTGAGAAGTACCCCCCAAACCCGACTTGATAAAATGTCCAAGTGGATTGACGAGAATATTACGATATTGACCTTTGCTTTCTTCTACGAAGGTGTAATGAAATTTCGTCAGTCCGTCCATTCAATGAATAAACAAAGGAGATTCCAATTTCGGGCTTATTTGTTTTCACTTAAATTAAAGTTAAAAGTACTCTTTTTTTTTCTTTACCTATCAAAATTTAAAGGGTTAATATCATAAAAAATCTCAAATTAGTATACTTATAATAAATTTACTTCAAACTGATAGTTTGATCTTAAATTGGTACATTTTTGATAAATTTACCCATCGTTAGTTTTCGTTAAATTGGATTAATACTATGAAAAATCATAAAGTGATATACATGTGACAAAATAAGGATAAAACCCAAAACTAATATATCGGTTAACTGTCATGTGTCATCAAACTCAGTAATTCGATTGTAAAATTTAACGGAAACTAATAGAAGGTAAATTTGTCACATGTGTATTAGTTTGGAATTTTTATAGTAAAAAATTTCATTTTAGATTAAATTATCATAAGTATTTTAGTTTTGGGTTTTTTGTAATATTAACCTTTTTAATTTTGGCTTACGTCTTACTTTTCACGAGGTGAGCGAAACATTTCCATTCGTTGGGAATTTATCTATTGAAATGAAGACCCCCCAAACCAGTCTAGGCAAATAGGGGAGTTAGTAAACAAGAATGAATTGACGTAGCGGTAAGGAGTACGAGACATTCTCCTGAAAAAAGAAGTAGAAAATCTCAAATTCGATCCTTTCTATTGTCAATGCCAACTCCTCCGAATCATCTCAAGAAAATCTTGGGTGTAAATTAGGCATAGAATACTAGTCTGATATATTACACTATTAGGTGCAAGTAATTTCATGTTTTGGCTTAACACCGTGTGTAATTTCTCATTATGGCCAGCGGGACAAGGAGATTGCGATAAGATTTAGGTATTTTTTTCTTTTTTTGGATAACGCCGAGCACAAGGCTTAGAAAATAAGTGAGACTTTGGTCGTGGAGTTGTTAACCCGATACACAATCGAAAACACTCGGAATAATATAAAATACAAAAGGCAGAAAAGGAGAGCAAAATACATGCCCAATAAATAATAAATTCGAGGAAAGACATGAGAAATAGTTTATTCTCCCTTAAATAAAAATAAAAAAAAACTCATTTCAAGAGAACAATAAAAAAAGAAAAAGAAAAAAAGAACTATTGACTGCTTTCAAAATCAATCGATCCCCCTTTTGAACGCCAAAAGAAATCACAGTCCCCCCTCTGTCCTCTCTCTCTCTCTCTCTCTCTCTCTCTCTCGTTCGCAAGCTGCGATTTTTAAGCTTCTTGGAGCTCCGCTGTTGCTTTTTCTCTGGCTGCTTCCTTCCCATCATTCCCTCCCCATTCTCTTGTTCCCTCCATTACTTCAACAACCACTGCCGTTCCATCATTCCCCATCTCTCTCCTCGACCCCCTTTTTCCCACGCCTCCACTGAACGCTGTCTCACCGAAGCATCGCGCGGCGTTCTCCACGCCCTGTTTTGTGCTCTTTCGGCTTTCTTGAGCGCCTGGTTTTGATAAAAGTTGATGACTTTTGACGCGGTCTTGCTTTAGCCTCGCTTCCATTGTTTCCAAGTACGGAAGACACCCTTCACGAATCTCCCCTCAGAGATCTTTACTGCGCTCAAATGGGTCGACATTGACTTGGGTTCGGTGGAAAGTGGTGTTCTTTTGGGGACCCGGGACGAGTTTCTTGTTCTTGTCGGCCTCTTTGGGGTAGTGAATTGTGGAGGGGTTGGTTGTTTTGGGGCTGCTTCAGATCTTGGGAGCATTTCCGTGGGGATATCTCGAGCAGAGATGGTTGCAGAACCTTGGATACTCAAGATGGGCAATCAGGTAAGTGCGAATCTCAAGCACGCTCTTCTTTTAGAAAGTTCCAAGAAAAGGAGGAACCTTAAGAAGCCCGAGGTTAAGCAGGTTATTGGGATTCTCTCTTTCGAAGTGGCTAATATAATGTCCAAAACTGTTCACCTGCACAAGTCCTTGTGTGATGGGGAGATAGTGAAGCTCCAAAGTGAGATCTTGAAGTCCGAGGGGGTTAGGAGGTTGATTTCGTCGGACGAGTCTCGGATTCTAGAGCTTGTCCTGGCCGAGAAGCTCGATGACCTGAGCCGGGTGGCTAGTGTTGTTTCTAGGCTCGGTAAGAAGTGTAGTGAGCCCGCATTGCAGGGTTTCGAGCATGTGTATGGGGACATAATGAATGGAGTGATTGAGGTCAAGGATTTGGGGTTCCTAGTGAAGGACATGGATGGGATGGTGAGGAAGATGGAGCGGTATGTGAGCACGACTACAAATTTGTTCAATGAAATGGAGGTCTTGAACGAGTTGGAGCAGGCAACGAAGAAGTTCCAGAATAACCAGCATGAGGAGAGCCGGCGCGCATTTGAGCAGAAGCTGATTTGGCAGAAGCAAGACGTGAGGCATCTTAAGGATGTCTCTCTTTGGAACCATTCTTATGATAAGGTTGTAGAGCTTTTGGCAAGGACGGTGTGCACGATATATGCGAGGCTTTGTGCTGTGTTTGGCGAGTCTGCTTTGAGAGGGGATGTTTCAGGCTTTGTTAGAGGAAATTCTCCTCTGGTGATGAACAACCGTACTTATGGTTCTGGTCAGATTGGCGATGTGCACCAGAATGTCCATGCAGTTTCTGGGCAATTGCAACGAATTCACAGCAAAAGTAGCAATAGCTTTTATTCGGGGCCAATTGAGAAACGCATGATCGAGAGAGGACGAAGTGGTTTGAAGCCTCAGTTTGGTACGAGGAGAGGTGAAGTAGAGTTATTTCACGCTGAAGATTTTAACTTTCCATGTGTGACTAGCCCTGGGAGAATTTTCATGGATTGTCTTAGCCTGAGCAGCTCGGTTTCAAGAATAGATGATGATGATGATGATACCTTGGATCATGACGAGCAAAGTAGCCAGATTTCCGGGTGCGGCAGTATTTTCAGTGGAAGCATAAAGAAAGAACAATTGACATATTCTGGCTGTGCCGGTCAATCTCATTTCTCGGTGTCTTCCATCAGCAGTCAAAGGCTATCCAAATCAGCTGTCATAGGCAATCCTCAGTTTGGTCCCAAGAGTAGATTAGCTGTCTTTGCCTCTCCATCCACCGTGGGAGGTTCTGCTTTAGCCTTGCATTATGCAAATCTCATAATTGTTTTAGAGAAGCTGCTGCGATATCCTCACTTGGTCGGCGAGGAAGCTAGAGATGATTTATATCAGATGCTACCGACAAGCTTAAGAATGTCCATGAAGACTAATCTGAAATCGTATGTGAAGAACTTGGCTATATATGATGCTCCGCTTGCCCACGATTGGAAAGAGAGACTTGATGACATACTAAGGTGGCTTGCCCCGCTGGCACATAACATGATCAGGTGGCAAAGTGAACGTAACTTTGAGCAGCATCAAATTGTTACCCGAACAAATGTTCTTTTGCTTCAGACACTGTATTTTGCAGACAGGGAAAAGGCTGAGGCGGTAATATGCGAGCTACTTGTTGGGTTGAATTATATATGTCGATATGAGCTTCAACAGAATGCATTGCTGGACTGTGCTAGTAGTTTTGATTTTGAAGACTGTTTGGAATGGCAAATGCAGCGCTCTTTTTCTTACCTTAGTTGAGTACATTGCTAATGACTGGATATTTGCACGAAGAAAAATGATACAGTAGAGGTGTGTACACAATCTCTTTACACTGAAGATTTCTTTTGTTGAAGATTGTAGCTTTTTGTACTTTGTCAAAAGGTATGGAAAGTTTTGACTGCTCTCAATTCACAAATTCAATTCCTAATCTCTGTGCTGGAGATGTATATATTAGTCTATGTATAGCAGTGGTGCAAACAATTTGTCATTAGTTATGTACTCGTTAATGAAAATTTCACTTCAGTTTCCCGTCACTAGTGTCCTTCCATTCAATTTGTACTTCAAATCTACTGAACCATCTGCTTACTTGGCCAAACTGAGCTGTCTATTTGTGGATTGTGAGCGGCTATTGCTGCATGAGTATTGTGTGACATTGATAACCAGATACTAGTGGCAATTGGAGGGCAACTTCATATTTTGCGCGAGTATCATGTGCTTGATAGTGCTTTCTATAGTTTACATAACTTTTGTTCATGAGCAGTTGTTTCCTGGTTCTACTTCACTTAGAACAGCATAAGGCACAGCATGCAAATCATTTTTTGATGGTTGGTTTGCCTGGACTGCTCTGTTTAGTAAATTATTATCTCTTTCTTTTGCTACTTGCCATGTCCATCTTGCTGAAGCTTATGCAGCTCTACAGTCAGTGTTTTGTGCTCAAGTCATGCTTATGCACTACACTTAGAGAAGCCACAACATATGTTGTAACTATTCTTATGCAGGGAATGGATTTGTCCCAGTGGAAAGTTTGTGGTTGATGCATATATCGTGATGTATTATGAGTATATAACTTTTCCATTTTCTTGTGTGTTCCGGATTTAATCTCAGGAGATTCTTCTCAACCCATGGCAGATAAGTTATTAGTAGAAAAACTTTATCAGTCTGCATGATTTTATTGCTATTGAAATGGATGAGAAGTATGTTGTGAGAGCTTTCCTTTGTCGTCCTGCTTCTGCTGTATGCCTTATATTCACACACCATGGAGACATAAAAAGAGCTTGGGCTTGCAAGGTACTGTTAAATTCAATCATTGAGGACTATTGCTTCGCGAGCAGGTAATTCCTACAACTTTCCTGATCATAGGATCATATGAGCAGTCATAGGATCATATGAGCAGGCAAGTCCTACACTAACATTCTTTTCTTTTCTGCCAGACGATGTAAGAAACTGCCGTTTGGAACTGTAGTATTGAGCAGTTTCATGAAATAGTATACCGAAACAGACAACTTTGGATTATGAAGCCTAGTAAATGCCAAATGCAATAGGTTGAGTCATTTTTATTATTTCAGCTGTTGAAATATGGGATACTCGGTATTCTTCTACTCGATTCATGTCTGCATTCCAATCTCGTGTAGCTCATTTATTGGTTTGGGAGAATTGGGTGATTAAGCTTGTTTTAAATACTTTTCTCCCATCACGTTTGTTGTTTGAGGCGGTTCCCATCTCAAGTGATT
This sequence comes from Eucalyptus microcorys, assembly GCA_014182515.1. Lineage (NCBI taxonomy): Eukaryota > Viridiplantae > Streptophyta > Magnoliopsida > Myrtales > Myrtaceae > Eucalyptus > Eucalyptus microcorys. The sequence continues at coordinate 31,437,034 of CM024569.1, forward strand.
ATTTTTGTTTGTGTGGAGTCATCTTGAACATTGTATGGACTCATTCTGTATCTCTTAAATGTTGCTAGACATACGTAAACTGGTCTGTTGAGTGATGTGGCAAGACTCATTTTGGATAGTTGAATATGGTCAATTTTGTTTTGATCTCGAATACAGTTTCCTATATCACATAGTAAATCCAAGTTGTTACTCTTTTTAAAAATTCCCTCAATTTTCTTTCTGTAGAAAATCATTACTATTTCAACTTCTACTGGGCTGCTGGAACTTTCACATATTGAAATAGACCCGTGATCTTCAAGTCTATATGTTGTGTCTCAAATTAGTCGACTAGGATATTTTCTTTGGTTAAGTTTTTTGCTCTCTGCCCTCATATCTGACAGTTTCTGGATCAGCATGTTGACTCTTCCTTTTACTAAATATGGCCAATTTTTAATATATAAATCTTCTCCCTGCAGAATTAGTGTCTATTATTCCGGTAGTTAACTGAAAAGAAGACTTCATCTCTGTATTAATTTGTGATTAGTGATTAGTGATTAGGCTCCATAAGTCTTTCTGCTTCCTTTCTGGAAAGGAAAGTCATTTAAGACCCAGCTAGCTGGATTTAGCTTCTTAACTCTCCTAAATTGTGTATAGACATTAGTCACCCACTGTTGTTCAATTTCTATTTGCAAGACTAATGGTTGCTTGATGCACTTATAGCAATAACTCATCACTTGTTAGAGTTATTCATCTCAATCATTTTAATTTGCTGAGAAAATTATATGAGGAAAAAGAAAAAATCCTCAATATCGCCCTATTAAAAAACTCTTTAGTATAAGGGGGAAATTCTTACAATCCATTTATTTTCTGTAATTTGGGATATGAGCTTTGTAGATAGAGGGTACGGGTAGCGAATGAAACCCTTGTTAACGGGGAGAAAGTAAACGGGTATTCTAGAGACACTTATAGAGCAAATGCTCAATACGCTCGGAAAACTTAGGGTAATAAATCTTGCAAAGTTGGTTTCCTTTTCAGGTGCATGAAATTTTGAAATTGTACTCGTTTTGACTGTCCTGAGAAAGAGGGAAATTTTCCTTGCCAATTCACGAATCAATCAGTCCTCTCTCTCTCTCTCTCTCTCTCTCTCTACCCTTTGACTATGTGACACTGCGCTCTGACACCCATCTCAAATGAGCTTTTGTCGAAGTTCTGTAAAATTCATTTATTTGCTGACTCGTGGCAAAGCAATGGGCTTGGCTGGACATTGAAGAGCTTTGCAGAGCTGAGAGCATTAAATTTGTGACCTTTGCTCTTTCGCCCTGTCCTTTGTGGTGGCTTTTGTTTGTTTTTAAGGGGGATTTAGGACAAATCTTTCACCGACAACGAAAACGACAGCGTCAATAAATGGGAGTTGAGCTGCTCCGGCCAACGCACTTGAAGGTGGCATCATGTGGCCTCGAACAGGAGGTAGAACAGTGCATTTAGTGTGGCAATAACTCTTATCTCCCTCTTCCACCAGCTTGTTGTATTAACTTGTGGAGAGGCTCAAATGAGGTCGACACTTGGAAACTCTGGAGAGATTGTACGTGGCTCGAATGATAAGCGTGGTCGTCTCGCTTCACGATCGGTAAATGTATTAATTTTTCGTTGCTGAAGATCTTTGATCTATGTTGATATCCGATGTGCGTCGGGGGCGGAAAGATCGCCTCGCCTAAGTGGATGGTTCTGCCTTCAACGAGTTCCTCGTGGGGTTTCCATGATCTTTCGAGAATCGGTTTTCAGGAGATTGATAAGCGTTGGGTTGCAAATGTATGATTTGCTCGATCATTGAAGGGTTATCGTGTAAAAATTACGATAAATTATCCTTGGTTGTGAAATGTTGAGGACGCTGATCGATCTCTCTCTCGAAACTGGAAAACGCCCGTCACTGTTTCATAACCTGGGGAAGCTACTGACCTGTTGGTTATGAAACAGTGCCGTTACGCATGTCAACAGCCTGCGGGATTTTCACCTGCCTTTACTCAGGATGGACTATGCGCCCAGTAACCTGGGGAAGTAGCCACGCCTAGCCAACAAGTAAGCCTGTTGACGTGGTGTTTACTTTCACCACTGTAAAGTCCCTAATTTCCAGTCAATATTTATCTTGCTGACTGAGAAGCAGGGGAGGCAAAGTCGGGTCACCCTCCCGAGGGAGGTTTTTCCTCCTTTACCTCCATGAGTAGTTTAAGGACCTGCTCATGTCCTTAGTAGCCCATTATACTATGACCAAGAAAAAAAGTAGGCTATTATACGTGTACGTGTGTGGGTGTTTTGTTAACAATTTGTTTATGTGTTCGTGCTTTCTTCATATGTATACGTATGAGCATCTTAAAGGTAGCGAATCGTGCAAGTTAAAACTTATGCGCAAACGCAATAAAAGGCAGTTAGGATTCCTACTTCATCAAAAACCAACAGGACAAGATCATTGTTTATGTATGTCATTTCAATTAGGTCTCTCATTTAAAGTCCAAAACATTCTTGCAAAATCTACTAGGGGTGAGAATAGGTTCAAGATAGACCTTAGAATTGGACTAGTTTCGACCTTACCCAGTTGGTTTCCATATGATTTCTAGTTTCAATTTTTTGGAATCGGCTATTATCAATTTGGTTCCCAATTCTGGGTGGTGATCAAATCAAACCTGGGGAGCTAGATCAAGAAAACCTAAGTCTTTGCTTTTAGATTTACCTTAGCATTTTATATTTTTGTTATTCTTGCCTCTACCAATGGAAGCGTTTTACTAAAATTTGTCCATTTGAATAGTAAAAATATTTCTAGCACCAAAAAAAAAAAAAAAAAAAGAAAAAAAAAATTGAAATGGCTAATTCTCGGGTAAATCTTAGAAACAGATTGATAGGGCGAGTTCAAGTTCCAAAAATTAGGAATTGATACCAACATGATAGGTTTGCAGTTTTAGGTCTAGTACCTATCCACCCTAAAACCATTCACATGTAATTTCTCATACATCGAAAATGCCCATGCAAACCTAAGGATATTTTAACCAAACCTTACTCAATTGAATAGAACTTCAAAATATATTGCGACCAATAGAAATTGAGATTTGAAATCCAATAAGTGAACTTTGATATGGGGAAATTTTTTGATTGGCAGTCATTAAACATAGTTATCATTTGCAATTAGGCCTATTGGAGATATGAATGGAGATATGAAGGGAATTGATTGTGGACTAATGATTCAGTTAATCCGTGATTGATTTAGTAGAATAGGAAAATGTAATCTTATACTTTTTTTTTTCATATTTCTCTTTTGTACTATAAATAGACTTATATAATTCATAACAATAAAATAGAATCCTCCAATTCCTTTATTTTTTGTCATGGTATAGAGTCTTCTTTCTTGGCCTAGCTTTCGCAAAAACCTTCCGGAATTGCCTTTGGTTCCATTTTCTGATTTGTTGTTGCTATCCTAATTTTGCAAATCAAGTTAGCACCCTACGTAGGAATTCATACTTTTTTTTTTCAATGATACCATGCCAAAAAATCACATTGATGAACACAGTCATCCTTCGATGGAGGAAGCCTCCAATTCACCTCGAAATCAAGTTTTGGATCAAATTGATGCGATTGAAGATGAACCGTCTTCTGTTCAACATTCTGCTGTCTCTACCCTACTTCGGTTCAAATTCTTGGCCTAATCGAGTAGCCACCAATCTACTGATTTCTAGTTCAAGGCCAATGGGTCACCAGACCAAGTTAGGCATGGGCCCAACATGGATTACTCGAAGAGAAAAACGGTCCGAGCCTTGGAACCCTACTTAATGGAGGTGGGCCAATTCTTCCGGTTCCTTTTGTCCTTGAGCCAACTCGAATGGCGGAACGGGTTGGACAACATTGGGTCACAAACATGGATTCATTCCATTGAGTACAAATCCCTCCCCAATCCTTCAACTTGTTTTCGTACCCTACGCCATCCCAACCATGGCGGCCACCTAGAGCCCAATGACCCACTCTATATGTCATCGGTTGATCGACCAGAATTGCGACTCACCAACCTACAACTCACCGGACTAGACAACTACGGTCTTTGGGCTCGAGACTTCCTTTTAGCCTTGGTCACGAAACATATAGATGACTTCCTCAATGGAGCCACCTACTTTCTAATTGACAGCCAACTACAACGACATTGGTGTAAATGCAACCGGCTAGTTCACACTTGGATTGGGAATTGCCTAACTCCCGATGTCACAGTCAGACTTCCACCAACTGAGGACTTAAAGACAATGTGGGAGAACATCCGCAAGATGTACAAGAAATTCAATCGAGCCAAGCTATTCTCACTCACTTAGGCTTTGTCGGAATTGAAGCAAGGAAACCTTTTGGTCACCGCTTACTTCAATTGACTCTTGGCTTTGTGGAATGAGCTTGAGGCGGCTGAGGAACAACTTGAGGGACCCAAAGCTAAACTCTGACAGTATTGAGTGATGAAGGGCAGAGAGATGGTGACTCAATTCTTACTTATTCTAAATGAAACCTACTCACCTTTTCGGTCATAAATTCTGGTGATGGAGCTAATGCCATCGCTTAGCCGGATCTATCAATTGGCCATCCAAGAGGAGAGCTTGCAGTTGGTCCTAGCTGAGCACGCACAAATTGAAGGTGTTGCTCTCAAAGCCCTGACAAAATCACTACATCGAGGTTACGAAAGCCTTGAGAGCGTTGGGACTCTTATGCTGCACTGAGCTATAAATACTCGTAGGAGGAGGACACAAAGCCTAGAGGGTTTTCTTGAATGGATGGCCAAGATTAGAAATTGAGATCCAACGGCCATCATTTATCCACTCACTTGGCCAAATCTAATGGCCCATATTTGGCCATGTCAGCAATACTCTTTAAGCCATCCAATGGTTCACGAGGTGCTACGTCATCACAAACGGGAAGTGGGCAAAATTTGAAAAAAAAAGGTAAATTTTGTGAATATTGCAAGCACCTACGTCACACTATTGATATGTGCTAGAAATTACATGGAAAGCCAAATGATAAAGAAAAGAGGGAGAGAGGATTTTCTACTTAGTAGGTTGCAGCACAAGGGACCGAAAGGATGCATCATACAATTACCCAAGTCGGTACCATAATATTTTGAAAGCTCCAAGTCAATTAAGAATTGCCGACAAGAATAGGAGTTTTTTAGGTACTTCTTTCTTAAAGAGGAATTCAATTTCAGTTGACGCATAGGTAATTGATTTGGGTGCCAATGACCATATAATTTGTAATGAACAATTCTTTTCTCATGTTCACAAAGGACCCCACTTTTCTCTTAGTACGTCTCCTAAATGGGAGTACCGCTTATGTTAGCAAAATTGGCACCGTTCATCTTAGTTCAAATATTATCCTTAAGAATGTCCTTTATATCCCTGATTTTGAGTTTAATCTCATATCTATTTCCAAAATCTATGAGGATAATTCTTGTCTTGCCATATTCAATTCCCAAAATTGCTTCTTTTAGGACCATTTGATTGGCAAATTGATGGGCTTGGTAAAGGACTATATTTTTGGACCACGTTTTTGAAAGATTTTGATTTGTTCAATAAGATCATCTTTTGTAATGCTACTACTAGTAACAAAAATCTTATTTCTCCTCAATGGACCTTAGTTATAGTGCTTGATTTCTTCATATAAAATGTCCAATCTGTCCTTCGGTTAAGTAATTATGAGTATAATTTCATATTAGTATATCCCGAGCTACTAGTGCTTTTTCCTTGATTTCATATGGATATTTAGGGCCCCTACCATACTCTATATCGTGATGGATCCCCTTTTTTCCTCACTATTGTTGATGATTATATCTGCACAACTTGAGTTTTTCTTATGCTATTCAAGAGTCAAATTTTTTCTCATCTGTCGAAGTTCCTATCATTAGTAAAAAATCAAATTGATAATTTGTTCAACGAATTCGTATAGATAATGGACACAAGTTTCTCAATAGTGAATGCAGTTATTTTCTTATCCTCATGAGGGTTACTCCATGAAAACTCCTACACTTACACTCTCCAACAAAATGTGGGATTGTTGAGTGAAAATATCGACATCCCTTGGAAGTAACTTGAGCGCTAAAATGATAAGTTTTTATTCTTGAAATCTTTTGGAGAGATTATGTGGTCACGACAGTCTATAATCGTATGCCAACTTGAATCCTTGAAGGTCAAACTCTTTTTGGGATACTTTTGGGGAGACAACTTGAGATTGACCATCTAAGAGTTTTTGGGTGTTCATGTTATGTAATGATTGTGGGCCCTCAAGATAAAATGTATTCTTATGTTATTCAATGTATTTTTATGAGATATCTCACTCTATAGAAAGGCTATCAAGTTTTGCAAATATCTTTAGGCCGCTTTTTCATGAGTCGAGACATCATTTTCCATGAAGATGCATTCCCATTCCAAGATGACATCTTCATCCCAATCACCTATCTTGTTATCCAACCACAAATTATTTTTATCAGAAGATGATCTATCTATTACACCCCAATGCATCTTCATTGCGCTAGAGCCACTTGTGCCAGTTACTCTCAATTCCTTGGATCAAGCAATTGGATCTCCAACATTACCATTTGAGGAGAATCATTTGTCTGTTTCACCAGTGACATCCCCACCACTTCTTGTTTATGGATCTTCTTCAACAATTCCTTAATAGACAATTACTAAGCAACCTCGATGCTTTAGATGTCATGTTCACCCTTCCACTTGGACCAAGGATTACATATGTCCTACGTTGAATTCTCCAAGTACACATTATCCAATATCCTCATATGTCTCATTTAGTCGACTATCACCATAACACGTGCTGTTTTAGTCATATTTTTGAGGAACATGAACCATCCTCTTATATGGAGCAGTGGATGATCCACGCTGGCAACATGCTATAGAGATTGAGTTAAATGCCCTTATGGGGAATCATATTTGGTATGTTGTTCCATTTCACCACATCGTAAATCCATTGGTTGCAAATGCATATACAAGATTAGATACAAAGAAGATGGTGCTGTTGAATGCTTATAAGGTTGCCTAGTTGCTAAGGGATTTGCACAACAGGAAGGTTATAATTATCGCGAGACCTTTTCTCCAATCACCAAAGAGGTCACTATTTGTTCTTTTTTATCCATCATTGCCTTTTGTAATTGGCAACTATATCAAATGGATGTCCACAATGCCTTTCTACATGGGGATCTGGCTATATGAAGAAATATATATATGGAACTTCCATGGAGCTTACGTAGACAAGGGAGGCTCGAGTATGTCGTCTTTGTAAATCCTTGTATGGGCTTAAGTAGGTTTCTCGGCAATGATTTGCCAAATATACCAATGCAGTCACAAATGTAGGCTTCTAGCGCTTTAAACATGATTATGCCCTATCTACGTGAACTGGAGGTAAATCTATGTTGATGATATATTTATCATGAGAAATGATGAATCCGCCATTAAGAAATTCAAAAAATATATGCACTTTATTTTTCACATCAAGGATTTGAGACTTCCCAAGTATTTTTTTGGTATTGTGATAGCTTGATTTAGTAAGGGAATCTATCTCAACCAACCAAAATTGTTTTGGAAATTATTTGAAAAGCCAGACTATCAGGGTGTAAACCAGCCGTTATATCAATTAAGTAGAATGTTAAGCCTATTGCTTATCTTAGCCAACAAATGAATATGATGCGAGTTCATCATCTAATGAAGGCCTATTGCTTAAAGATCCATTAGCATATCAATGGCTCATTGGAAAAGTATTATATCTCACCATGACAAGTTGATATATATTATGTAATGCAAATATTTTGTCAATTTATGCATAACCTAAAGAAATCTCATATGAATATGGCACTAAAGGTCGTAAAGTACTTGAAGGGATGTCCATGACTTGGTATTGTAAGATGCAAAATGTGCAACCCAAGATTTCCATAACCAGAACAAGAGCATAGATGATTGAGTAGAAAGATTAACACACCTATTTTGGAATTCATCGTTCTTGATGTGGAAGCGGAAAAACGATGATCCACGCGCAAGTCCTTCTCCTCTATTGCCCTCTATATCACTAGCTTAATGAGATGGCCCCCTCATCCTTTAGCGCTAGGTAAACGCTCCTTATGTGAGGCTAAGAAGCACGAACACTCTCCGGGACTCTTCTTGTGTCCAACACTTCGACACGCTGTCAACTGTCTTTGACACACTCCAACACGTGAGTCAAAAATTCCGACACATGACTCCGACACGCATGGGGTTATTTTTACAAATTTCCAAAACTTTTGGGGTCTAAATATAAATATATGAAAATAATAAAATAATAAAATAATAAAAGCTAAAACTTCAGTCGCACGCACGGGGTTGGACTCTTCTCTTTAGTCGCACGCACTACTATGGTTCTCTTCTTTCGCCATGAGTGTCGTCGGTGTTGCTTTGCTAGCCGCGTGGCCCACCCCACCAGTCGTTGACTCGCCGTAGCCCCCTGCGTCTCAGTAGTTAGCCCCACCCGTCGCCACAGTCGCCTCCGACCCCGCCTTCGTCTCTCACAAGCATCGAGCCGTCACCTCTGCCTCTCACAGGCGTTGCCGCGTTGCTCTTCTTTATCTTGCGATTTCATCTTTTTACTCATCTCAGGTTAGCATCTTGGATTTCTTTATAATGCGATTTGGGATTTTTCGGCAAACCCTAGAGTTAGTTCGGGGAAAGGGGGATTAGTGAATGTTTTGTTAGATACTTCTCAACTTGAAAGTTCCAAAATTGAATGAAACAGATGGAGCTCATTGTTGGCTACGCTTGTTGATGTCGAAAAATTGGAGCTCCGGTTCTTTCATAGCGAGACGTTATGTAGCGTTGTGCTTTGTCGAGAATTGGCTTGCCTGAGTCCCTCACCCTCGATCGTTGGGTGCAGATTCGGCATGTTTTGTTAGATACTTCTCAACTTGAAAGTTTCAAAATTGAATAAAATGATGGAGCTCAGTTGTTGGCTACGTTTTTTGATGTTGAAATTGGAGCTCAGTTCTTTCATAGCACGACATTTTGTCGCACCATGCTTTGTTGAAAATCGGCTTACTGGAGATTTTTTTCCCCAGATTATGCAATGCTATGCTTTAAAGTCTAGACAGATGCATGTACAGGGAGTTCACTTGCAATGTGAATAGTAATCATTTTTCGGTATGCTTGGAGAATAGGCTTTTCATTATTTTCAGCGACTATCTCACTCTCGGGTTCTCAGGTATATACATTATACATTATCAATCTTGGTAAAACTTGGGAGAAACTTCTATTGGTAGCTAGAGTTATTGTGGCGATTGAGAACCCGTAGGATATCATTGTTTAGTCTACTCGACCATATGGTCAAAGGGCCATTTTGAAGTTTGCCCAATACACGGGCGTTCAAGCAATTGTCGGAAGGCACACTCTAGGAACACTCACTAATCAGCTCCAGACCTCATTTTGTGAGCCTCGTCTGCTCATTCTTACTGATTCGAGAACCGATCAATAGGTAAAGTAATTAATGTAGGAATTATTAATTTGCACACCGAATTGATAATCTGCTCATTTTTCGGCAAACCCTATACTTATTCACCTGAATTCATGTTGGCATATATGTTTTGGCTGCTGTTGTTTGTTACTGTTTGCTGCTGTTTGCTACCGTATTGTTGCTGTTCTATGCCATTTGCTGCTGTATTGCTGCTGTTCGCTGATGTTGGCTACTGTATTACTGCTGTTCACAGCAGCTCGCTGCTGTTTGCTGTCATTTATTGTTGTTCATTGGGAGAAGTACATTATCAGTGCCATAAGTTGTGTACGGCGCTCACTTTGGTGCTAAAAGTTTTCATCGAATCACTTAAGTGCCAAAAATTTTGAAAAACAATCATTTCAGCGCCAACGCCGATCCGGTTGGCCTGAAATTCGACGTGGTAGTTTTTTATTAATTTTTTACACTGATGTGGCTCGCCGGAGAGTACAATCAGCATGTAAACCACCAAACGATGTCGTATGGAATCTTAACCCCCAAGTCGAAATCTTAAATCCCCAAATCGAGAGAGAGAGAGAGAGAGAGAGAGAGAGAGAGAGAGAGAGAGCCATGGCGGTGTCTTCTTCTCCCCCGAAGAACAACACCAGCACTAGCCATTCTCTGAGTAGAGCCCAATCCACCATCTCCATCTACACCCTCCTTGTTTCCCTCACACTCCTCGTCTTCTTTCTCTCTGCACCTTTGACCCTCCTTCTTCCTCCTCCTCCTTTTCCGCCCTCGCCTCTTATTTTCCTATCACTTCTTGGCCGAGTGACGGTGGCCGAGCAAGCTAGGTCGGTGAGGATGAACAAAAAAAAACCCTAATTTCAATCCCAAATGAGCTATGCGGCGTCGTTTTCCCTAAGCCATCCACATATGACGGCAAAACAACGTCGTTTTCTTAAGTAGGACGGAAAACGACGTCGTTTAAAGGGTTTATCAATTTTTTTTTTTTTAAAATATAAAAGCCACGTAATCATTTTGGCTAGAATTTCTTGTCAGTGGCACCAAAATGATCGTTTTTCCTTCAATTTGGCACTTAAGTGATTCGACATAAACTTTTGGCACCAAAGTGAACGCCGTACATAACTTTTGGCACCAAAGTGAGCGCCGTACATAACTTTTGGCACTGATAGTGTAACTTTTGGCACTGATAGTGTACTTCTCCCGTTGTTCGTTGTTGTCCATTGCTATTTTGCTGCTATCTACTGCTGCTTACTACTTCCCGCAACGTGCTTCCGGTTGGTATCCAATCTTCCTTAGTTAACTTTAACTAAGAAACCTTATAGTAATTGATAATGACATGTTTATTATTATTATTATTATTATTATTATTATTATTATTATTATTATTATTATTATTATTTTATTATTATTTTTATTATTTTTTATTTTTTTTTTTTTTTTGTAGAATGTCTTCAAGTTCAAACATGGCTAGTAGTACTTCAAGCACACAACCACCTACCTTTAGCAATGAAGTTGTAAAACAACAATTATGGAGGTATGTTACTAAATTAGTTAATTATACTGATGCGGGGGAAATTTATCTTGGAGATGCAACTTTTGTCAAAAAGATTTTAAGAGTTCATACACGAGAGTGAGGGGCCATTTGATGATGATAAGCTATGTAGTACCGACACGGACACGCGACATGCGATATGACACGCTGACACGTCATTTCTAAAAAGTAAAGAATTCCGATACTTTTCGACACGTTATATATTAAATAAATATTTTTATATATACATGATTAATTATTATATTTAAATTAATTTATTCAAATTCATAAATAAATAAATAATAATAAAAAGCCTATAATAAATCTATACTAATAACATTAATAAATTTATTCATAAAAAATTGGAAAGACATTTTTTGACTTTAACAAAAATTATAGATGAAATAAATAACTAACGAGAGATTAAAGTCAAAATAAATTTATATTTTTTACGATGATCAAAATTTATTATTATTTAACATCTAGTGCTTTTATTTTTTGAAATAACTTTTTAACCTGTCTATTTTTATTTTTATTTTTTAACCTTATCATGTATTAATAAAGTTATTTAATATTTAATATTTTGTTTTAGGGTTAAATGGGTCCCACCCATTTATTAGCCTCCGTTTTCTCCCCCACCCCACCCACCACCTGCGCCTGTCTATTCCCAAAGTCACGCTGCACGATGATTTCTTTCTTCCCCAGAAGCCATCGATGCATTGTGTCTTTGCTCTTCTTCCCAAAATTGAAAAAACCCTAGCAATCGCATTCTTTCTCCTCTCTCTTGCTCGGTCTCCACCTCTCTTGCCGTTGCCTCGCCTCCGTTCCCCCTTTGCTGTTGTAGCCTCGCGTCCAGCCCTTCATCGCGGCATTGCAGTTTTCCATCTCGGCGTTGCAGTCAGCAGTCGCAGCAGACCAAGACGATCGGGAAGGCTTCTCGGTGTTGTCGGCGGTCACAGCCTTCTCCACGTTGTAGTCGGCATTGCAATCGGTGGTTGCAGCCCTCCCTCGCCATCGCTCGCAGCGTCACCTCGGCTCTCTCACGTCACCCTTCATCATCTTCTTCCCTTTGCACTTGCAGATCCGCCCACAAACCTCTGGACACGCTCCGACGCAAGTGTCGGAAAGAGTTGACCACGTGTCGAAAACTCCGACACGTGTTGACCGCGTGTTCGGACGTGTCCGACACGACACGGAGGCCCTCCGAACATGTCCGTGCTTCCTTGATGATAAGTGGAAAAGAAATTGGAAAGTGCACAAAAGTAGAAAAAAAAAAGATCTTTTGGAGATGGAAAGATTAGAGGAAGATGTCAATACTAAATAATGAGTATTGTATCTAGAAATGTATCTTTGCCTCTTGCTAGTTATTCACTTAGTGGTGGTGGTGGTGATGGAATGAATTTATCATTTAACTCCAAAAAAAGGAAAGGTGGAAGTGGGAGTGGAAAATCACTTGAAGATGCATTTAATATGACTCAACGGGAACGTCTAGATTATGAGATTGCTAGGATGTTTTATTCAGCGGGCTTGTCGTTTAACCTAGTAAGGAATCTTTATTTTCAATCCGCTTTCACTTATGCTGCTAATCATGAGATTGCAAGTTATGTACCATCGAAATATAATTTGTTGATGACCACTTTGTTGCAAAAAGAGAAGGCAAATATTGATAGGTTGTGTGCACCTATCAAAATCATGTGGAAGGAGAATGGTGTAAGTATTGTGAGTGATGGATGGAGTGACTCACAAAGAAGACTGCTTATTAATTTCATGGCGGTATCAAATGGAGAACTAATGTTTATAAAATCGGTTGATTGCTCGGGAGAAACAAAAGATATGCATTTTCATTTTTAACTTGCTGAAAGGAGTTATCAATGAAATTGGACATGAGAATGTGGTCCAAGTAATTACGGATAATGCTTCAAATTGTAAGGGCGTGGGACAACTCATTGAGCAAGAATTTCCATTCATTATGTGGACATCTTGTGTAATGCACACCCTTAATATAGCTTTGAAGAATATTTGTGCCACAAAAAATATGGAGATCAATCAAATAGTTTATGAGAATTGTAGTTGGATTTCAGATATTGTTAAGGAAGTTATGCAAATCAAACATTTCATCATGAACCATTTTATGAGATTAGCAATATATAATGAGTTTGTTAGCTTGAAGTTGCTTTCTGTAACGGATACACGTTTTACTTTGATGATTGTGATGCTTAAGAAATTCAAATTAATAAAGTGATCTTCAAAATATGGTGATTTGTGACAAATGGAATATCTATCGAGATGTTAATTAAGATAAAGCTAAGTTTGTCAAGGAGAAGGTGTTGGATGATTTTTGGTGGGATTTGATTGATTATATACTTTTCTTCATGGCTCCTATTTATGATATGCTTAGAATTTATGACACCGATAAGCCTTGTCTTCACTTAGTTTATGATATGTGGGGTTCGATGATTGAAAAAGTGAAGAAAGTTATATATGCACATGAAGTGAATAGACTAAATGAGAAATCCACATTTTATGAGGTGGTTTACACAATTCTTGTAGATCGTTAGATAAAGAACAAAACTCCACTTCATTACTTGGCACATGCCTTAAATCCCAGGTAAGTTCTAAAATTGTATGAGATTATTACTTTAGTAGTTATTTTTTCTTTAACATAATAATATAATACTCATCTTATTTATTATTGTTTTCTAATTTTATTTTATTTTATTAAATAAAGGTACTATAGTGAACAATGGCTTGATGAAGATCCTACTCGAATTTCTCTATACAAGAATAAGGAGATCAACCAAGAAAATTTGAAATGCTTCAATAAATACTTTCCTAACTTGGATGAGCGCAACAAGGTGAATTTGGAGTATGTAGATTTTGCAAGTAAAAATAGGGATTTTAGAGATTTTGATTCCATTTAAAATCGATATTCTATGGATCCTAAGGCTTGGTGGGTTAATCATGGTGCATGTGCACTGATGCTTCAAAGCATAGCCTTAAAGTTTCTTGCACAACCTTCTTCTTCATCATGTGCTGAGAGAAATTAGAGTACTTACTCATTTGTGCACTTGATGAGAAGAAATAAAATGACCCTAAAACGTGTAGAAGATTTAGTTTTTATTCATAGCAATCTTTGTCTTCTATCAAGAAAAAGCCCACAATACGCAGAAAGAGAGACTAAGATGTGAGATATTAGCGGAGATGCATTTGACTCGTTTAAAGATGTTGGGGTGCTTAAAATTACAAATCTTTCACTTGATGAGCCGGAGATGGAGTCTATTTTTTTTTTTCCAGAAGAAGTGGATAATGTGGATGAATGACTTTTTGTTTTACTTGATGGAATGTTGATTTTTTTTTTTTTTGCTTATTGTTAAATTTTAAATTTAATAGTGAAATGTTGATTACTTGTTTTTTCATTCAAGTTTTATGAATTATTACGATGAAATGTAGTTGAATTTGTCAAATTAAAAGAATGAATGATATTAACAAATGTAGGATTAATGTTTTTAGTATAGATTAATTCTAAGCTCTTTTTATTATTATTATTTAGTTTTTTATGCATTTATATATAAAAATATTTATTTAATACTCAACGTGTCGAAATGTGTCGAAATTCTCTACTTTTTTTAGGAATGACGTGTCGGCGTATCGTGTCGTGTGTTCGTGTCGGTGCTACATAGATATGAGGATACTTGTGAGAATTATGGTTAGATGAGAGACTTGAGTACTATTTATAGAGTTTCTAACTAGGTCCTCTCATTACGGGCCAAGCTTAACTCGGCCCACACTAGTTAGTCCCATATTAAATTAATTAAGAAACCTTCTATCTCACTTTAGACCAACCAACTCCGTAAAACGGTAAATTACAATATCAATTAATTTAGCCCATATCAGGAAAACTCTTACATTCTCCAACTTGGGCTATATTAATTGAAATTATACCGTATGTGTGCACATTGGTCTAGAGATAATTCTTAATAGTCAATCTCATCCCATAAAATCTCAAACACCGAATCATGGCGGTAACTGCATATATATACATAGAGCCTTCCATGGTCACGAGTGCTTTCAACTTTATTGATATTGATTTAATATAGTAGTGTGGCAAATGTATAACATCTCTCATAGAGTCTCATTTATCAGTCACCATTCTCTTATTTTAAGCGTCACAAAAAAAAATTGTGCCACTAGAAAATGTCTTTATGGTTCCAATGAACTCACGTATGCCTTGTTTTTACGGTTAACATTTCTTTATGTATAACAAGACATATGCACAAGGCTAATAACTGGATGTTCCTAACCTTCACTCAAGGTTTATATAATATCTTGAGACTTTAATTAATATGTATTCAACCTAATGACAACATATTTAAAAATATTTTATTGAATACAAAAGCTGATACATATCAAACTGTTACTAAGTGTAACAAACACAGATGTAAACTTTATTAAAGTAAAGCTAAAATAGCTCATAATAAACAACAACATCTCATGATACTCTTAAGTTTATATTAATGACATGCCATTCAAGAATAGAAGATCAAAATCCTTTAGTTAGTGAATTTGCAACCATATCATCTGTGAAAATATGTTATATTAAAATGTGTCCATTTGAAAAGACAGTATCTATTTGGCGTAACTCCATATCAAAAATAGCTAATTGATGTCATGTTCACTCTGAAAGAATCTAAAAATATATATATTTCTTCAGGTATACCTTTGTCTAGAGATTGTAATATGAATATGATAGCTTCCTATTGCGATATGGATTATGCTACTTGTCCAATGACTAGAAGATCTATCATTGGTGTTTGCATCAAACTGGGAAGATAATTGATTTCATGGAAGACAAAGAAACCGTCAACCATCTCATTATCATAAGCTAAATTAGAAAATTGAGCGATGGCGAAAACTGTTTGCGAAATGATTTGGATATGGGGCCTATTCTTGGACTTTGGAGTAGAAGTTGATGGACCAATCAAGTTATTTTGTGACTATGATGCCACACTCAAACTAATAGCAAATCCAGTCCTTTATGAAAGAATGAAGCATATAGAGGTCGATTGTCATTTTACTCGAGAAAAGATCCATGAAGGAACACTTGTAGCAATAGGAATTGGAACCGTGGAATAACTTGCAAATCTTTTTACCAAACCATTATGTCAGGGATAACATACATATCTACTGAACAAATTTAGCGTCTTCAACATATATATGCCGATAGCTCGAGGGAGAGTGTTGGACATATGATTGGAGATATGAAGGGAGTTGATTGTGGTACCGATTTGATCACGGACTAATTGATTCAATAATACATGATTGATTTAGTAGATTAGGAAACGGTAACCTTATATATTTTTTCTTATTTTCATCTTTCTCTTTTGTACTATAAGTAAACTTATGTACATGAACACAATTCATAACAATACAATACAATCCTCTAATTTCTTCATTTTTAGTCAAGGCCAATTAACTTTGATTGCAATAGTTCAGTGCACTAAGCATTCTACTTTTTGTAATTGATGCACGATAATGAAAATCCAACCAATTTTCAAGCAAAACAAGTCTCACCTAAGACAAATTATTGAAAGAAAATGATACAAATGATTCATAAAGTTTGGCTTAACATGTAATGTCATCTTTAAATTTTTAATTTGCTCAAAACAGTCCTCAAATTTTAGTCAAATATGCATTTAGTTTGGGAACTACATTGAACATATACTAAAAGTTCATGTATCATATTGAATAAATTAAAAATTTAGGAATCACATTACATATTAAGCTAAAAATTGAGGACCATAGGCGTGGGTGGCTACTATACTAGCCTATCCGGTGGTAGTCAAGGTATGCCGGCATACCTCGACATAGAGTCTACTTTTCTTATCGTGAAACCCCCAAATTCTTTATCTATTTTTCTCTTCCCGATAAAGGGAATATGGAGGACAGCGCGGTGTCTCCCATCCCAGGATGGATCTCCCGCCCATTTCCTTCTTTTTGAGCAAATTAATTAGGGACCATATTTTATATTGAACCAAACCCGGCTCAATTAGTCCCATGCAAGGGACACATCGGATCTCGTGGGTCCCACGCGAGTGTCCCGTTACAAAATGGAGTCATGCGCATTTGGGCCTGTACCGAAAGCTCTAGCACTTCCATCGGTCGGTTAAGCTTGAAACGTACGTCTTTACCGTTTCACCGTTCTCCGGTTTCTCTCCCCCACCTCGTCCGCCGACGCAGAAATCTCCCTGCACCGCCGCGAGGATCCGCCGGCGCCGTCGCCTCCACCGTCTCCGTCCGCGATCCTTCCCGACGCTCGGGCCGAGCGAGCCTCGATCCGGATCGCATTCGCCTCCCTCCGATTCCGCGTCCTCCCTCCCTCTCTCTCTCTCTTCGAAATCCGGTCCAGATTGGATCCCTCCTCCGCGGCTCGCGAAGGAGCGAAGGGAGGAAAGAGCGGCTGCCGGCTGAAGTTCCGATCGCGCGATCGAGCGATGAACTACAGAAGGTTCGTCTGTTTCTTCAGTTCCCGCGTTCCCGATTGGACTTTCTGGATCGGGTGTCGATCGTGCCGAGACGTGTGCGATTCGGCTCCGTCGGAAATGGAGCTCTTCGGGCGCTCTTGATTTGCGAGGTTATGCTTGTTCTGATTGAGAATGTCGAATCGAGAGAAATGTAGTGAGCTAGGAACAGCGCTAGAGAAAAGAGTTAGGTTGGCTGGGAAAAGAAAATGGTTTTACATCGTGCAAGAACGACTGTGGAGCTTTAAAAGTACGATCGGTGAAAATCGAGTTTCGATAGCACTTTGGCTCATGGGAGTACCGGGATAATTCGGTGTGCTGTGCCAGTGCTGAAGTTGATTGATTGTTGCTGAACTGAAATCTTTTTCTGTGAAAGATGGTTGTGATTTGAGTTGATCTCTCTGTGACATGGTGAGGGAGTCGAATTATCTCATTTTGAATGGAAATGTGGCATTTGGCGGTGCATCTTTTTCTTTGGAATACATTTTTGCTGCTGCAAGATTTGTTATTCAAGAGGATGCTATACATTTGTGATTGAGTTTAGTCTTGGATTCTCTGAATGAGACCGTCATTTTTATGCATGCTTTAGTCAGAGCCAGAGCATGGGCATACTTCTCTTTTTGTTCTGGACTCCTAACATCGATTCATGTTGTAATTGAAGTGGATTGCTGATCAGTGAAAAGTTCACCTGATCTCTCTTGGGAGAAAGTATCTTATGTAACCATTACACCACAAGTCGTGATTTAGAGTTTCTAGATTTTCAAATTCAGAGAATGAGGAATGTAACTAATGTATAACATCATTTCTCCTATTAGATGTCTTATTACATTTCATTACCATGACAACAACAATGATGAAGCATGAGGTTGATGACTCTTCTATCAATTGTTGCATTAGCACTTGGTTTGTTTTGGTTTTACTGAATGAATAATAGGGAAAAAGCCATAAAAAAACTCCAAACTATATCCACTGTGACACATTTACCTTGAACTTTTTCTTGTGACATAAAAAACCCCAAACTTGTATTTATGTGACACATTTACCCTCTGTTAAGGTTCTATTAGATGATATTTCAGCTAAAGTGACGTCTATTTTATTTCAATTAAACCATGAGGGCACCATTTCAACACTATTTGCTTTGTGGCGTCTATATAGGTAGATTTTTATCGGTTCTCATTGAAAAAACTTTAATGGAGGGTAAACATGTCAATTAGGTACAAGTTTGGGATCTTTGGTGTCGAAAAATAGTTTAGGGTAAATGTCACAATAGACATAATTTGGGTTTTTGGTGGCTTTTACCCTAAATTTTATCGTGATTATTATTGGCTGTGAAGAAGTTGATAGGTCATCTAGAAGCTAATAACCCTCCTACTTTTGAACTTCTGAATTTGCTTCTAAGCATTGGGAGTAGGAGTATGTGCATATAGTTGACCTCTGACACATGGGCTACAAACTTAGCTGAATTGTTAATTGCTTTGTTCTTTTGCTTAGTTATATCATTGAGCTTGAAACACTCTATTATTACCACTTCATCAAGAAAAATGCATGGAGTAGGGCAGCAATGCTGTGTAGTTTACAGTTTTTTCGGGTACTTTGGTGTACAAATTGAAATTTGTAGCTACCTAAAGATGAGAATTTTGATACTAACAATAATGTGTATTCACTTGCTTTTTTTCTCAGAATGTAATTTATAGACCCTGCTATCCCCTTTGTGTTGTGCATGACAGTCCACTGCTATACTTTCAGAATAGCATCTTTTATGTTCAATGATCTCCTGTTTGGTCCATCTCTCTCTCTCTCTCTCTCTCTCTCTCTCTCTCTCTCTCTCTCTCTCACATGCTTGTGCAATGTCCTTAAATATGCATAGATTCCCATAAATGTAGATCACGCTCACACATTTCACGAAGATGAAAAGATAATTGATTGCCTTAACTCATTTGTAATAACTATCGGTTCGTTTTGGGTGATACAGGGAGCCCCGTGCTGCTAAAGCGGCTCTTTTTGACGGTTATAATGGTCTTGAGGAAGGCCTTAGAGCCTCCTCATCCTACTCCAATCAGATTAATGAGCATGACAATGACAAAGCAGTTGACAGTTTACAAGATAGAGTTATATTCCTGAAAAGAGTAAGTCCATTTGAGCTTCTCTTTGCTCTAGTTATTCAGTTGTGGTGTAGCTCTTTGTTAATATATTGCTAATTGTCTATATGTGCACTTTATTTGATTTATATGTGATATATATTCTATGGTAGTCTAGGTAGTAAGTTAGTACAGAGTATGGTTGGTGAGCATGGGTGAGTGATGCTATATCTTCTTTGTGAGCAAGAATCCCTGTTTCCTTGCAGAGTATATAATTTGAACCTGTATACATTCATTTGATAAGTTGCCTTGGGAGTTGATGTGGGATTATAATCCTATTTTAGTATTTTTAAGTGTTTTTCTTCTTTATTTAGTCTTTCCTCATATTATTTTAGGGTTATAAGTGGTCATATGAATGTTTAATTGGGTTGGTTGGTTGAGATTAGAATTTGTTATTTATGATCGAGGGTTGAGATTATCTTACGTTTGTAACCCAGTATAAATAGGTCTTATCAGTCCCTTTTGTCATTAGTTTTTCTCATTCAAGGAACATCATTGGTCTTTATAAATCCTAGAACACCTTTTCCCTGATATAGTCTCAATTCAACTGGATTTTAGTTAGTTTTGCTGTATTTTAGTTCTCCAAATATGTCACTTAGTCGCAGAACCTCTTGTTAGGTTTTTCCTACATCAGAAGTTCCCTGCTTGGCATGTGCACTATTAGAAAGCTATTTGAGATTTGAAAGAGGAATTTTTTTAAAGGAATATATGCTTCTCATATGGTGTTGACATTTGTTGGTCACCTCTACTTATGAGGCGAGTTAGATTATCTTCTTATCATCAACCATTGACCAATATGACCATGTAGCTTTGTCATTGAGGCCGTGCTAAGGCAACTGCAAATTGATTTAGTAATAGCCTTATGTTGAATATCACAAGAGGAAAATTGAGGGCCTTTTTGGTAAAGCTGAAAATTAAGTGCTAAAAATTCAAGTACTGAAATCATGAGTGCACATGATTGAACTTTTTCAGAGTATGTCACGACTCATTACGTGTGAACTGGGACTGAGTTGCGCCATTCTTGCTCATATCAATTCATGACTTTAATTAAAATATTTTGTAGATTCATTGACTTGGACGGACAAGAAGGTTTTTCTTTGGTTGGACAAGAATTTTTAAAAAGTATGTCTTGTCAAGGATATTGTACTAGGTCAGTGCAGGTCTGGTAAAAGGCACCTAAAATAGTGTTGAGAATCCAACTCACTGTTCACTACTAATTAAACAATGAGGTTTTCCAAGTCTGTTTGGATTGATGGATCTCTTGCACTGATTACCAGTGTAATTTGGTTGATTAGCACATGAATTATTGCCTTCCATTCATGCTGCATAGCAATGTTTATTGCAAAAAGTCACATGCCCAAAAATGTCGTACAAAGAAAATGCAGTTGCTGAATCTCTCTCTCTCTCTCCCTCTCACACGCACAGCGTGCTAACGTTAATGTGCTCTTTTATTGGCAGTTAACAGGGGATATTCATGAGGAGGTAGAAAGTCATAATCGCTTTCTTGATCAAATGGTTTGCTCACTATATTTGTTTGTGGATTAGATTGAGCTGCCTATGCACCATGCATTTGACCTGTTAATGTTTTGACCCATCAATTTAGGGCAACAGCATGGATTCATCAAGAGGTGTCATGTCAGGAACCATGGATCGATTTAAGAGGGTACCACAGGGTTATATCTATTAGATTAGTTTGCTGTAAATTATTGGATTCTATTTCCTTTTTATGGCTTGGTAGATTAAAAAAAATAATGGGGCCGCTTTATTGTAGGTCTTTGAAAAGAAATCTAACAAGCAGATGTGCAAACTTGTGTCGTATTTTGTGGTTTCCTTTCTCGCAGTATACTTCCTTATCAGGTAAAATCATCAAATCTGACTACTATCTACTGTTTCAGTGCCGCATTTACTTGAACTGGGGAAATTACCTCTTCAAATTTCCTCTTGGTGGGAAGGTTTCATAGTTTTTTTTTTTTTTGGTCGAAGGAAGGTTTCATAGTTGAGTTCCTTACAACTTGGCAGAATGAATATTTGTTCAAAACTTCATCATGTAAAAGTAAGAGATTTTATGGCCATATTTAGGCTACAATGAATAGTAGCTAATCATTATGTGTCCTTGTTAGGCACCAGTTTATGTCCAACATGATTGTTTAATGTGATTTGCTTATTATGGCTAAGCCAGTGTACTCAGATTTGTGTTGTTTAATTTTTTGACCTTCCATATAGTGATCGTGGGTTCTAGATATTGAAGTTTCCATGTCCATACTCTGCGCCTTTCTAAGTGAAGACAGTAAGTCTTTGCAGAGCGGCTGAAAACTCTAATTATTAGCATGAGAATGTAATGAGATTTGTCCCAACACACAATGTCCATCCATTGATAGATGTATGATGTTGAAACTGATCGTTCTTCCTCCTTGGTTCACAGGTTTCTTGGATATTTCATGCATGGTTGAGAGAACAACTTTTGAGCTTCCTCTCTTAATATCCGTTGAAAGTTTGGTTTCACAGAAAACGCATGGTCCTTTAATCTAAGGAGTTCTTTTTGATCTTCAGTTGAAACTGTAGCATGGAATGGTGGAGAGAACCGCTTGACGTAAGTCAAATTCCTGGCTAGCTTGTCACTACCTTCATATGAACTATAGAATCATGTAAATCCCGATTGAAATTCATTTAGCCAGAATTCTTTTCTGATTCTCTGAGATTAGTATCATTTTGCCCCATTTTATCCCCTGGGCTATCCCTATGTAAGTCAAGTGGCTAATGGCAAGAACTTGTTCATAATATTGCTCTAGTTAAACCTCTAATCCAGAGAGACCATTCCGGAGAATAGAGAACATGAATTGACAATGGACTATGCACCTTTGGCAACCTCAAGTTGTGTCTTTAGAAAAGAGAACACTGAGAAGTGGAGCTTTCGATTGGCTCGTAATTACAGCGACTGATGTCGAAGTGAAATGCTAACATCTGAGGCGTGTCATACTGACATCTTGGAGAAGATAGAGCTTACTTTATAGATAAGTTAAGGAGTCTAATCGTAACAGTTGCTTGATGATAGTCGAAGTCAAAGAGTTGCAGCTGTCTGTGCAATAGATGAAGCGACACTGGATCAATCACTTTGCCACTTAAAGGTAAGTATAGAAGCGAAAGCATTGTGAAAATACCTTCGATGCGCAGTTGGGGCCACTAAGATGGATAACGACCCCTCACAGGTATAATAGGACTTCACCTCGGATCCTCAAGGCTCATGAAAGTTGACTTTGGATGTATTTGATTTGGTTTTTGGGAAAGTCTTTGGAAAAATGTAAAGGATTTTAGATTAAAGGATTTTTTGAAATGTAAGTATTGTTTGGTAAATTGGAATTTAAAAGTACATTAGAAACAATTTTGGATTAAATGGTGTTTGGAAAAGTCACATTTTGTAAATGACTTTGCTACTTTTTTAATACAAAAAAAAATCCTCAAAACCATTTAAGGATTTGGCAACCGGTGGGATGCTGATAAGCTAAATCTGACATCATCGGTCCTCACTTGAGGTTGCACGACCTCAAGTGAGGCTTGCCTGGGTCACACGACCCCAAGTGACATGAGCTACCTCTTTAGAAAGTGATTCCCAATGCATCATTTATCATGTCCTTTGCCTTTCGTTACAATTTCAATGGAGTCTCTATTTTACATTTCCTCTCGAACTTCTCCCATTTTTTTTTAAAATGTTTGCATCTTTGTTCAACAGCTACTCCTATCGAGACACAACGTGAAAAAGAATTCAAGAATTCCGTCGTATTTCTTTTACAATAATGATTCTTTTAATTATTGTTATAAATGCATAAAGTACATTATTTATGAAAATGTCACGAACAAATTAATTTCTTGCTTCTCGTTGCAATGTGTTGTTTTAATACTAGTTCGACGAGAAGAAAAGCAAAAAGAACGTAATAGATCTCATGGATAACAACCCTCTAAAGGAGGTGAGATTTTTCACAACAGGTTAAGGCCCCAATTGCATTATCGATCCTCACGTGAGGTTGTGTGTCCTTAGTGAGGTTTGCCTGGGTCACATGACCTCAAGTAACATGGGCTGCCCCTTGAGAGAGTTGTTCCCAAGGCACCTTTTGTTGTGTCCTTTGTCTTTTGTCACAATATGAATGGAGCCTTTGTTTTACTTTTCCTCTCCAACTTCTCCCATTTTTCTTTCAATTTTGCCCTTATTATTTTGTTTATTTTACACTATTATTGTCCGATTTTAAATTGTTTGTATCTTTGTTCAACATTTACTCTTATCGAGACACAATGTGAAAAAGAATTCAAGAATTTTGTCTTATTTCTTTCATGATAACGATTCTTTTAATTATTGTTATAAATGCATTAAAGTACATTATTTATTAAAATGTCATGAACAAATTGATTTCTTGCTTCTCGTTGCAACGTGTTGTTTTAATACTAATTCGACGAGAAGAAAAGCAAAAAGAACATGATAGATCTCATGTATAACAACCCTTTTAAAGCAGCAGCTGAGAATTTTTTACAACAGGTTAAGGCCCCAATTGCAGTATCTTCTTCACAATATCGAAGAGAAATTGGCAACACTGGCTCTTGCATCCTTACTGCATGTTCAAAATCTATAATGTGTTTCCAGGTAGCTTCATCGAAATTCTGATTTGGACTTCAGAGATATTGTTTGAACAAATGGAGCACAAAATTTCAGAGGCATTGTCAGAGTTTTTTTTTTGTTTTTAAATATTAAGATCAAGAACTATTTTAAACAATTGACTATCCTAATTTATAAGCCTAATCGACGGCAAGTAAAATGTGTCATTAGAAATTATTGAAGGATTTTTGGGAAGCCCTTTCAAAAGTATGGAGATTATTTGGAACCGATGAATAACGAGGATAACTTATAATTTTGACTCAAAATCCCGGGAATATTAAAAAGGGTGTTGTGAAGAAGCACCTTGGGGCATTTTTTTGAATAAAAATAAGTTCGAGAACGCTTGTTAACAAGATCTTCCTACTCGTCCCTTTCTTCAACTTTCAGTTTGGCTTTTATCGTTTTCCTACACAGTTTTCTTGCGTAATTACTTCTGAATTTCGATTATGGACATCCGTCTCACGGCCTAAATTTTGAACTTTTAGCTTTCTCTGTAATTTTGGGGGCAAAAGCTCTGATGAAACGGGTAAGGTTATTCCATGAGGTCCAGAGAACATGAGCAGTTGAGGGAGGCTCCATAAGGATCTTTTTCATTTTCTTTCCCCATCATCTCTTCCCCAAAACACGTGCGGTGATTCCAAGGATATCTTGACTGGAATATACACTTGGAATATCTCCAACGTTTCTGGGTGTCTTGCTTCCTGAACCGAACTCGATCTGCCTTGTTTTGCAGCAAGTGGAAGCCTCTCTATCTTCTAATTCAGTATTTGCTCAAGAAAAATACCAATCGAAGTGAGGTTTCATCCTCTTTATAACGCATGATGGGTCTAGGCTGATGGTACACAAATCACCGAAACACCTTCACGGATGAAATCAAATGAAGAAGAGTGTTGCTTCCAATTTCTGGAGTGTTAGGTGTTTGAGGTGGATCGTCGTTACGTTTCCTTTTCGGCATGCCTCGGCTGCGCACATTTGAAGGTGATTGGCGGGCTTCCGCTTGAGTTGACAACTAGCTTGGAAAATTTCACGTAATTCAACAGTCTCCTTTTGTCTTCTAACAATGCAAATTTTGTTTCTACTCTGCAATCAATGATCAAGTGGAGATAACCACTTGATGTTGCTACTTGACTTTAAGACCCCACGGTGGCATTATTTTCTTCGAGTTCCTGATCTTCCCCATAATGGGGCGGATGCGTTGATGTCCATTTAAACCCACTCATCAAGTTAATACAAGTACCGTAAGAACTAAGATGTTTACACAGAAAGTAAAACGATCACATGTTTACTAATGCTTAACCTTTTAGGTGGTAAATCTTTTCAAATGGTATCGGAATCCAAGATTTCTAAATTCGATTCCATGTGTTCTTCTTTCTCACATTGCTTCATATATATGTTTCGGAAATAAGACCTCCGGCCATTCTTTCATGCGTAATTTTTATGTGTCGAGTTCCACGCTTGAAGCTATTGTCGTCTTGCCGGTCTCGAGATGGATTATGTTTTTGAATGCACGGTATTCATGCCATCCAGTTAATCTTTCGGAATAAATTGTGCTCATTCAACTTCAAGATACAGTATTAAGAATTTAATGCCGAGACCGAGGAAACATTAGGGATACACATTCATTTATCTTTCCTGCAGTTGCATAAAAAGAATCAGTTACAATAGGTGAAGAATGGAGCGAATTACATGCTTATACGAGATAAACAAAACTAATCTTAGCGTGTAATCCTGCTCGTCTTGAATTGTATTTGGTTCGGTGCTATATTCTACACGATAATTTTCAACGAAAGTGACGAAAGAAAAGAAGTCGCCCCATGCTTGTGTGTTGGTTCTCCAATTTCGATGCTCGACAAAGGTAAAGATTTGCGTGGTAGGCCTTGTGCAGTTCACTCACTTCCAAAGCTGTCTGCCAACGAAAAAACGCCCCTAGACTTTTCTGTCACGAAGGTCACGTCTTTTATATTCGAAAGACGATACAAAGGCACAAGCCAACAGATCGAAAATTTAATTATAAAAAGGTTCAATTTCACTTCAACTCAAAGTACAGGTAGAGTCCATTTAGGGAAAGACCTTCCAAACATGCCGAAAATGGGGGCAAAAATCTATCCCCGACTCTCCTCTGATCCGAACTTGCAAAAGAAGTGCATGCAAAGAATATGAGCAACTTATTTTCTTTCCCCGGAAAATTGGTAAGGATATTCGACTTTACCTATATAAGACCTGTGTTTGAGTGACCGCAATTATGACGTTTTTTGAAATAGTCTTGACCCGTGTATTGCCGTGATTTACGTGATTTGTGACTCAGTAATAGCCAAACGAATCGGTTGTGTGTTCTGAAAGTCTCGTGTACCTTATTTTAATAAAGAAAAAAAGTACAAATTTGCAGCACTAGAACTTGCAATGCTCTCCTCTCTCTCTCTCTCTCTAGCTCTCTCTCTCTCTCTCGTTCAAAAGTGGGGGCTCAAGAAAAGGACTTGCTTCCCACCTGCCTAAGCACGCGA
The DNA here is from genome assembly GCA_014182515.1 of Eucalyptus microcorys. Lineage (NCBI taxonomy): Eukaryota > Viridiplantae > Streptophyta > Magnoliopsida > Myrtales > Myrtaceae > Eucalyptus > Eucalyptus microcorys. Next base: position 31,463,838 of record CM024569.1, read on the forward strand.
CCCTAAAAGAAACCCTAATTTCCAAGACCCTCCAAAAGAAGAGAAGAATATATAGGAAGGATCAAACGAACATAAGAGAGAGAGAGAGAGAGAGAGAGAGAGAGAGAGAGAGTTATATAAACAAGGCATGAGATGAAAAGAAATACTGAAAATAATAGGACATATAGTTCACTATTCTCATGAGTCATTTCTCTCTAATCACTCACTGTTCAATTCCCAGTTGCTTTTCTCGTTCTTTCGTTCTCCGTGATTGATACTACAAGGGTTTGCATATGTCCCTTGTTTTCTTTTCCTAATCTCCACCGAGATCGCCACTTGATAATCTCCAATAGATCTTCTAATTGCATAAATCTTCTCTTCCCCTCACAAAAGTGCTCTATTCCTTTTCCTCTCTTTACTCGATTCCATTATGCTATTTCTTGAATCTAATTCTCTCACCATACAAACTTCTACTCTCTCTCTCTCTCTCTCTCTCTCTACTTCACCAGAATAGATCATGAACAGCTGATCTAAGATTCAAGACAAGAGTGAAAAGAAAACAAAGAGGAGGGTTTTGAGTTTGACTCTCTTCGAAGAGGCGAATCCGATTTTAATTTGGTTTAATTTGCTTCCCTCGGCGGAAAGGAAGATTTGCAAGCCTGGCTACTCCTTGGTGGACAGGGCAAATAGGGTTACCGGCCCTCGAAGTGGCCAGTAATTCAACGGTGTTGAGCAAGCGTGATCTCGAGCTCTCTGTGTGCGAGAACAGTGACAAAAGCGCGAGCCGGGGGGATGATGATGACGATGGCGACGAGCCTAAGGAAGGAGCTGTGGAGGTTGGCACCCGCAGGCCGAGGGGACGGCCACCGGGATCCAAGAACAAGCCTAAACCACCGATCTTCGTGACTAGGGACAGCCCTAACTCGATGAAGAGCCACGTGATGGAGGTGGCCAGCGGCGCTGACATTGCAGAGTGCCTTGCCCAGTTTGCGCGCCGCCGCCAGAGAGGGGTCTGCGTGCTCAGCGGGAGTGGCACAGTTGCAAATGTAACGTTGAGGCAACCGGCAGCTCCTGGTGCAGTGGTGGCCCTACATGGGAGATTCGAGATCCTATCGCTGACGGGCACATTTCTGCCCGGCCCTTCGCCACCAGGCTCCACCGGGTTAACTGTGTACTTGGCAGGTGGTCAGGGTCAGGTGGTTGGCGGCAGCGTAGTTGGGTCGCTTGTTGCAGCCGGGCCTGTGATGGTGATCGGCGCAACGTTTGCAAATGCCACCTATGAGAGATTGCCTCTCGATGAAGAGGAAGATGGCAACACTGCTAATGGTGGTGGGCAGGGCCAGCTTTCTGGATCAGGAGGCTCACCACCCACAGCAGTAAGCAACGGAAACAACCAGTCTCAACAGGGGCTAGCGGCCGATCCCTCGACGCTGCTGTTATATAATTTGCCTCCGAGTTTCCATGTTAATGGTACTCACACCAATCAAGATGCTCATGCTTGGACTCATGTTCGTCCACCATTCTAAATAAATCCCACCACATTCAATGGCTGTAGTAGATGTGAATTGGGTTTTAGGTATGATCTCATCTGATAGGAGAGACGTGAAGAGAAGGGAGAGAGAGTACACTCATGGCTGTGTATATGATACTTCTCTCTCTGTTTTGGCTTGTTTGTTGCTGCAATAAAGGTAGGATTGGTGTCCTCCTCCCAATTCTGATATCCAATCAACCCTTTTTTCTCTGGCTAAGTGTTCTTTAATAATCTTTTCCTTGGTCTAGTTGAATGACAAATGGGATGCCTTGTGTTCGAGTTGATTAAACGAATTGGTGAATGAGTGAACTTGATGAGTGAGGGTCTTCATCTGAAGTAAAAGAAAAGGAAAATCTGAGCGAGGTTTTGATTCTGTTCTTATTGATTTTTTCTCTTATTATATCCACTATAAGCTTGCATCTAACTTTACCCGGAGGATTGATTGCATTAGACTTGAAAGAAGAGACCGGGGATCTATGCAGGTCTGAAGATTTCTAGGGTGGGTCAAAAAAAGTAGGGTTAGATGTCAACACCGATCGATTCAAATTTGCTGGGTTTGTAGGCACAAATTTACAACATAGAAAGTCACTCGGGTCAGGAGAAGAACAAAGATTACCCAGTTTGGCAACAAGAAGATGTAGTATTATTGCAGTTTTTTTACCAGACAGGAACTTATCGGTCTTGATATGATAAGACATTTTGTCCAGCACATATTTTAATGATATATTCTTGTCGCCAGAGTGATGTTCTTGTACTTGCTTTGTTACATTGTTGGATTGTGATGATTGGAGGAGTTTGTGCCGGCGTACATTGTATATTTCTCTTATTCAGGGGGAAGAGCTACACTAGTTGCAGCTGATAAAAATATCCGAAATTGGTCTTTTTTGTTGATAAATGGCATAGATTATCAAGGTTACTTTTTATTGGTCAATAGCGTCCAGATTGATATAAAATTGATTATTTTGTCTATTTAATCAGGAAAATATGAGCTTTATATATAAACCAAACGTAGTCTGTAACTTGAAATGGATATGGTAAAGTTAATGATATGCCAGGTGTTGTGCTCTTAGACTCTATGACGAGGTAAAATCGAGTAAAACCATGGATCTAGTTCGCCGGACCTCGAACAGTAAGCAAATGTAGAGATAACTCTCAATTATTTGAATTGATAGGACTAGTATTTTACTTTTTGCCATCTGTTTAACAGGCAAAGTTTTCTGATGACCAAAGATTCACAGTTACGTGTCAACTCAAAAACCCTAACATAGTAAAACAAGACGATACAGAGAGGGGGAAAATACCAATAACATATTCGCTTTTGGTCTGGTGCGATCACTTACATATTTCTAATTTTATGAATATTGTTCAAGTGCTTCTAAGCAAAACCTTATATTGAGATGACAAAACTTTTTCTCTCCTTGCAAACTCATTCTTAGTGTCTCGCATTGCATAGGTTTGGAAGGTTTGGTTTTTAGTTAATTTTGAGTGTTTTGAGAATTTAGGGTTTGGGAGATGGACATTATTGAAAAGAAAATGGCATTTTTGTAATTGGAGACACCACGAGAATTGATGTATAGTGTAAAGTGATCTTCAAAGGTAAAAATAATTTATGTATTTTGTATTTTATATAAGTGGTCAATGATAAAAGGTGAGGTATATTCTTCACACTTACTTGAAAAAAACAGTAAATTAATTGAGATGAATGGTCGAAATTCAGACCATAACTGGTTGAGATGAAAAATGAGCTCGCCCGCTTGCTCTCCACTTGGACCAAAATATTGTGCCTGAAGAAGCTTTCAAAATTAAACTTATGATCTCCGTAGAACATCCCCCCTGTAATTGTACATGCTCCTATAGCAATAACATATTTTGGTTCAGGCATTTGTTCATATAATCTCACTAAAGAAGGAGCCATTTTCATTGTTACTGTGCCGGCTGTTAAAATGAGGTCTGCCTGTCTAGGACTCGATCTTGGTACCAGTCCATAATGATCAAAGTCGAATCGTGAGCCTATTAATGAAGCAAATTTAATGAAGCAACAACTGGTACCATAAAGAAGCGGCCATAAACTAGAGAGCCTTGACCAATTTGAAAGATCATTTAATGTAGTGGAAATAACTGCATTTTGGGTTGTTCGAGCAAGTAAGGGAAATCCTATGGAATTCATAACCGTGATTAGAAGTTATGGCTTGTCGAAGCAACAAGAGTGCTAAGTTCTTGTTTTGTGGAATACCACAAAGACTCTTGATAATATTGACTGTATCAAATCTTTTAAGATACGTTATCTTGTTTGGTATTATTTTAATCTGCGAGAAAATATTATATTTAACTCTGATTCCACGTCATACTTGTAAGAGTCCATTGACTAAACGGCATGTGTGATCGGCGGGGCCCACCATCAGAATTTTGAAAAGTCTTTCTCTCTCCTCTCTCATGCGACCAGACTCTCTGCTTTGTGCAAATCAAGCACTTGAAGAGAGGTGGCGGGAGGTGGCGGGAACCGTGCTTGTTTGTAAATCGGTGAGGTCTGAGAAAGCATTGCGAAGCATCAGAAGAGCCTTGATGGTGGCGGTGGCGGCAGGGACGAGAGAATCGATCTCTCACTTTTTTCAGAAAGAGAGGGAGCAAAGAAGATTTCGAAGGACCCAACCACGGGTAGCGCAATTGGTGTGAGTTCTCTCTCTCATCGCAGAGGTCGAGAGTTCAAACCCTCTTGTTGTTAAAGTGTCTGAAGTGGGGGGTCCTAGTGTTGGGATCTGGGCTAACCTCCCTCGAGGTTTACGTCTAAATAACGGCTTGCGGCGAGGCCCGACGGTGCCACCGGGTACTGGAGGGTCGTGTGATCCCCGAAGGGTGATCTCCGGCGGTTTCTCGGTCAACAAAAAAAGAAAAGAAAAGAATTTCGAAGGAAAATAGGTGGGGACCACAAAGTGTATATGCTTCCTTATTTTCGAAGATGTGTAGAGCAATAGATGTCGCAGTCGTCGTCTTCCTTGTCGTTGATGATCAATTGAGCCAAAACGACATAGATGGGTATTGCAATATGAGAAATATTCGGTATACCGTGTGAGTTTGGAGGGAGATGTAGAGAGCAGATCGAAGTTGTGAAGGGCGGAGGTGCTGGCCTGGTTTGTCGGACAAGAGATAGCAAAGGGCTTCTCGATCGTGAGTCGAGAGGGACAGAGAGAGCAAAGTAGAATCGCGAGTTGGGAAGGGGGGAGAGAGAGAGAGCGAAGCGTGAAGACCGATGAGGGAGGAAAGAGAGACTTTCAAATAGGTGGGCCCACATTGACATGTGTCGCACAGTGAGTGAGTGGATTATTATATAAGTGATGTGGTATCATAGTAGTATGTAATATTTTCTCTTAATCTGTACATCCTCGGTTTCATTACGTAGATCTAAATTACCCCAATTAAGATTATGTCGTTGCCATGATCATTTCATAGGTATCATAAGGTTACTATGCATGCAGTTTGAAAAATCTAGAATCAATTGGAACTTTGACAACCCATAAAAAGCTTTTGGACACATTAAACCGAAGTTGAGAGTTGGTTTGGACTTCTCATTGTCGTTAGTGTCTCCATGTTTAGGTTTGTCAAAAGCCTATGACTTTAATTGAGACTTTTCCTCATTTTAACTGCCTTCATATATGACTATAGGGCGGTTTCTAGTAGCACAAATTTTTAAACAAAGGGTTATGTGGTAATATTTACACGAGAAATAAATTCACTGACACTAAAAAAAAGAAAATTCAAAAGAAAAAGACACTTAAATGATTCCTTTAACCCCATCCACATCTTTTTACTTTGCATCCACTTTTTCCTGTGTCAATCTGAAGAATCATATTAGCTTTGCGTCGTTTACCCCACTATTTGACCGGTAAAACGATGTAAAAGAGGCCACAATTTCCTTTTTGGAGCAATGTAGCCTTGAAGGTATTAAATAGGGGAAAGTTTTAGGGTTTTTGATATTTAAGGTATTATTTCATAAAATTAGAATATACAGTGTCGGTGTATAGAAAGCTTTATACGAGTGGTCTAATCCTCTCTCAGGGTTTTAACTGTCCACTCTCTAATCAAGCATCAAATTAGATCAAGAGTTTGTGATGCTGCTTGTAGAAGCTTTTTTTTATAAGAAAAGTCAGAACATAAACTACTAGTACAAAAAAGTTTGCGGTCTAAATAATCTCTTAATTTAAGGATTTTAATTGCTCACTCTTTCAATTACCATAAATTCAATTATGGATAAGACCTTTTGAGAATTTTTTTACATCACCAATTTATAATATAATTACTCTTATTTCATCCCCCTTATAGACCATTGCTTGTATTGTCCTTTTTTCTTTTAATTTGATAGTTGTGATGGCTGTAAAAGTGACAAATGATAACTCAACAAGTATCCAATATTTCCTCATAGATATGAATTAAAAGTTCTACACCAAATAGGTGGCATCATATGAGATATTCTTGGCATATGTAGCATTTTTCTTATCGTAGGTCTTCTTTTAACCCCATGAATGCAGTGTATACTTATAAGTAATCAGTACCATCAGTAACAACAAGGAGATTGATTGAATGTTTAATCGTCCGATTTGGATATCATACGTACCAAATTCGGATTGTAGTGTCTCCCATTTAGAATAATTTTAAGGAGCCGGCCCACTACCCTGGAATGGAGCCTTACTTAATACATATGGGACATAGAATTTATGTATATTTTTAGGTTCAGTTGAGGCTGAAGGCTCTAATATATATGTATTATCATATAAAAAAATTAAGTACCATTAACATACTTTGTTTATACAAAATGACCGAGGGATTTGAATAATGATGGTCCAACATTGCTAAGATACGAGAAATCCTCGTTACATAATTGGAAATTCAACATCTAGGTTCTACAAAGAGCCCCTCTCTTGTACATTAATTCGAAAGAGTGGATACGTCTTACACAAAACACATTTGCTTCATTCATATTTATGTTTCATAACCTTTACTTTTCTAGTCATCCCTCTTTAGAACTATATAGGCATATTCAGAATGACTGCCTTTCGGTGCATTGGCATATTCGTCGCTTGTATGGGTCAACTAGTTTAGTGATCTTAGGCTATGTTTGTTTTAAGGATAATTAATGATTTTATTTTCCTAAAAATGATCGAGCGTATCTGTTATAAAATTGAATAAATGAATAATACTTTTAATGAAAAAATCCATTAGGGGTGTTCATAGGTCGATTCAGTTTGGATCCCCATCAATACCTGTCCCGACCTAGACATGAAGGGAATATGTTTTTAGTGACCCAATTCTAGATTCAGCCCACATAGAATTCAAAACCAGTTGAGTAGGGTTTTCGTTATTTTTTTAGATTGCATAATCATCCTCAATTATATCGACCCAAAATTTAATGAGGTTAATGCATGCATAATTGCGATCTTCAACCAATTTTCAGTGATGCATGATCTAATTGTAATGATTTTTCTACAAAATAACTCTGTCAAGTTTATGCATTAATTTGAATCATATGGCGCAAGCTTTTACTTCAATCAAGTTTATCATACATCTCAACAATAGCACGAAGGATTGACAAGATTGAAAAAAAGAATGGCCAAAGAACAATTGCTAAGCTTTTACTCTAATTGTTTTGGTTTCGAAATAAATTTCATGATGTGCTTCAATTCAATTCAGGTTTATCTCCTGAAATTGAACTGAATTGTCTAGAACCTATTGTTTCACTTGGTTACTCAAACCAAAAAAAAAAAACGGGAAAAGTGCCAAAAAAGTCCTAAACCTTTTGTCTATGTGCCGATTTAGTCCTAAACCTTTTTACGTTGTGCCAATTTAGTCCTTTCCGGCCAATTTTGGCCAGAATTTGCTGACTGGACGCCGGCCGGCTGACGTGGACTATTTTTAATAATATTTTAATATTTTTGAATTTTTGAATTTTTGAATTTTTGAATTTTTGAATTTTTGAATTTTTATTATTATTTTTTTCTTTTCGCTTCTCATCTTCTTCCTCCAGCCGGTCGCCGGACCTCGGCGACCAGCCAGAGGCGACGGCCGGCGAGGTCGAGGTCGACCTTGCTGGCCACCTCGCTAGTGGCCGCGAGGGCGGCCTCGCGCTGGGCGGCGAGGCTTGCCCTCGTCGGATCTGGCGAGGGTCGAGCCTCGCCCATGGCTAGTGAGGGCGAGCCTCGCCCGCCTAGCGCGAGGCCGCCCTCAAGGCTTGGGTGGCGAGCCTCACCCTTGCCGGATCTGGCGAGGGTCGAGCCTCACTCATGGCCGGCGAGGGCGAGCCCCGCCAGCTCGGTGCGTGGAGCATGGGGAGGAGAGCGAAGTCGACGGTGGCGAAGCTTGGAAAAGGAGACGACGCGGAGCACGAGCCGAAGTCCGCGGTGCCGCTCGGTGGCAGCGACGACGACGATGACGACGAGGAAGCGAACGAAGACATGAGCCTGAAAATCGTCGAGAAGGTGCTCTCGGCGCGCACAGCGAAGCTCGCCTCCACGCCGCCGGGCGTCGACGTGTCGAAGGAGGACGACGATAGGCCTCGGTTCCATAAGACCTCAAGGACCGAATCCGGCCGCCTCCTCGCGCCGAGCTGGCGAGGCTCGCCATCGCCGGCCATGGGCGAGGCTTGACCCTCGCCGGATCCGGCGAGGGCGAGGCTCGCCACCTAGGCCTCGAGAGCGGCCTCGCGGCGGGCGGGTGAGGCTCGCCCTCGCCGGATCCGGCGAGGTCGAGCCTTGCCGGCCATGGGTGAGGCTCGACCCTCGCTAGATCCGACGAGGGCGAGCCTCGCCGCCCAGCGCGAGGCCGCCCTCGCGGCCATTGGCGAGGTGGCCGGCGAGGTCGACCTCGACCTCGCCAGCCGTCGCCTTTGGCCGGTCGCCGAGGTCCGGCGACCGGCTGGAGGAAGAAGATGAGAAGACAAAAAGAAAAAAAAAGAAAAAAGAAAAAAATTTAAAAAATTTAAAAATTTAAAAATTAAAAAATTCAATAATATTAAAATATTATTAAAAGTAGTCCACGTCGCGCCGATCGGGCCACGTCAGCCGGCCGGCGTCTAGTCAGCAAATTCAGGCCAATTTTGGCCGGAAAGGACTGAATTGGCACAACGTAAAAATGTTTAGGACTAAATCGGCACCAAAAAAAGGTTTAGTACTAAATCGGCACAAAAACAAAAGATTTAGGACTTTTTTGGCATTTTTCCCAAAAAAAAAAACCATCCAAAAAACCCGAATTTTATGGTTCAAATTAGTTTGGTCTGGTTTAAGTTTCGGTTTGACACCTGTAAGATTCATACTCCCATTCGGTCTTTTGATAGTCACATCAAATTTAAAATTTTCTTTCTTTTCTTCAGTCCACCATGATCAAACTTTGGTGAGCACGATTCTTGTTCGGAAGACATAACAAACCACATCAATACAAGAAAAATCAACATGTAGTAGAATTCCAAATGACCAATCTGGCTCCCACTCATCGATTAAGCGCCAGCCAAAAAAACAAAACCAAAAGTTAGACATCAAATCAAGTCCCATTCAAAAGCTTTTACCTTTACATCAAGTTAATCTATTCTAATTTAATCTGATGCTTTAAACGGCTAAAATCACACCCGGGGAGGATCCTAGAGAGACACAGCCGCCCAGGCAGCAACAAACGGGACCCTCGTCACCCGAATTCACGTGCCCTATATATTAAACAAATCCCAACAGTCCAATCTATAGAGAAAATCAATTTAATTTGGACATACGATAATGCAAATGGACCCACCACTTGGTTCAATAATTACTAGCCCTTCATTATGATAAACCATTCAAGGCCCATAGAGACCAACATGGAGTTCCCCTCTTTTGATTTTGTTCTCTTTGCCTTTACAAGTGTTATAAGCCAAATCCCATTTTGCCAAGTACTTAGGCAAGTTGAAAGTCCAATTAGGCAGCAACAGATGGAAAGGGCACCCACTATCCTCATGTCGTATTAATGAAACGTAGACCACCCATTAAAGCCCTAACCACAATCATTGAGTTTAATAAATTGATTTAATATTTTGTGGTGGGGGTGCAGGAACAGAAGGAACCGCCCAAGAGAGAAATCAGGGATCGAGTTGGGGTGGTCTTTCTATGAAATTCATGGTGATGTGGACATGATCATTGTCATTGTGCTCTTGTCGTGGAGTACAGGTCATCTTCTTGAACCTCTGGAGAACCGCAGTGTGATAAAACTCATTTAATTTGCTAATGGAAGTCTCAGAGGGACTATTATGGGAATTAGTATGCAATATAAGCCAATCGTGTATGACATATACAAGTTGCAAACTAGAGTCTTTTATTTTTTTGTCAAACAGATAATATCTATTCATTAAGAAATTATTTGACCATAAATAGGTGCAGTTTCAAATCATAAGAGAGCCTAAGAGACTTAAGGGGATATAAAATCCGATTAGAAGAAAGGTTTTTTCTACGATGGGTTTTGGCAATCTAGTCTGCTACCTTATTTGTTTCTTTATTGCAATGACCACTCTTAAATCTGAATAGAGATTCAACTAGGCTGGCTTCCTTGATAAGTAGATTTACCTCTCACGGGGGCTGATATGCATTAGTTAGACACCTGTGTAGTTCCAAAGTAGCTTCTGATCTTGATTGAAAGTATTCTAGGGTTCCCAGACCTAAGCAGGTCCTTAAACTGCTCATAGAAGTAAAGGCGGGAAAACCGCTCTGGGGTGAGTGACCTCGTACTTGCCTCCCCATCCTCTCGATCGGTTGGTAAAACATAGATCGAGAATTTGGGGGCTCATAGGTGGTGAAGGTAGACACCACGTCTGTAGCAATACAGGCTACGACTAGGCTGGCTTGGGGTAACCAATCCCTGACCCTCGCGTGGCGTGATATGGGGTAGGTGCAAAGCCTACAGCACTGATGCATGCTTTCAGCACAGTTCTTCAACCAACTGGCAGCAGTTGTTCCCCCGGTTGAAGAACAAAGCGAGCACTTCGGTTTGCACAGCAGAGGACGACTTGACCGTGCGTGAGAAACCATCGATGCGAAGACCCAAGCTATCATGACACACGCTATGGCACTTTCGTTTTGCCCATCAAGGTAAAAACAGTCAACATTTTATACTCAAATTACCCTGTTTTTGGTGGCACCCAGGCACGATCTGGGTTTGACTGAAGCTTTGGTCTTCATATAGGCCTTGTAGCCCAGCGACCGACGCTTGCATTCATGGCGACTGCTGATTCCAGCAGCCTCCCGGGGTCCGGGACACTTGCTTTGAATATGGCGTGGTTTCCACTCTCTCCAGAGGACTACTGAATGACACCGAGGCATGTCGAAACTTGAGCAACCATTCCTCTATTCTTGACAAGCCAGAGATTTGATATATTGATACTTAGAGTGGGGTCAGACCATACCTTTCGCATCCAGGGGCAGAGCAAGAGGACATGCTACAATTATTTCTGGTTGCTGATGGCACAAAAAACCTAGTTCAGGTACCGTTTTTCTCTGAAATAAATAGGGATTAATGCTACGAAATCATAAAAAACCTCAAATCAATATATCCGTCGATATAACGAAAAATCACAAACTGGTACATCTGTAACTAATAAAGAGTAAAACTCCAAACTGGAATACTCGAAAATTACCACGTGTCATTCAACTTAGTAATTTATCGATAACATTTAACGGATGATAAATTTATTAAAAGTATATTACTTTGGAGATTTTTGTGGTTAAAAATTTAATTTGAGGTAAATTTATCACAGATAAACTGATTTGAGATTTTTTGTGATATTAACCAAATAAATTATCCTCGATAGATAAGGCACTTTGACGAACACCCCAAAGGAAATGTTTGACCTTGGGCAGGATAGATGCCTTCCAAATTTTGGACAAGAGAGCTCCAGGTTTTTGATATAATGAGAACGCCCTATTTACATATTGAACGACACTCTCCAATATGTTCAAACAATATTCACAGTGAAGATCCCTGCTCTGTTATTAGTGCAAACAAGTGGGATTGTGAGTATTTCGCTTTGTAGCTTTCCAGCAATAAAGTTCGGAGTGTTTGTTGATTCCATCACTACTCCTCCTTAACAATAGGGAAAATGACATAAATGGTTCATGAACTTTGGCTTAATAAATAATGTCATCTTTGAACTTTTAATTTATTCAATGTGATCCTTGAACTTTAGCTCAATGTGAAACTAAACTTTCAATCTGTTCAATGTGATTCTTGGACTTTAAGTACATATTTAACTTAGTCTCCGAACTATGTAAAAATAATTATTATTGTTCTTGAACTTAAATTAATAAAATGACAACATTGAACATTTTTTTTTTATAGTTAGGGGACTAAGTTGAACATTGTTGACACCTAAATTTTGGCGAGCCGGTCATTTATTTATTGCATAGAAAATTAGGGGTAATTTTATCCTTGAAAAAATATTAATTGCATAGCATATAAATTTAGATGCATTTATTTTTAGTCTGCATATTTACATTTTATTTTTTAGGACCGGTGGCGGATGGGTTCAAATTAGACCAGGCTAGGCCCATGAAAGGAGCAAATTAGTCTAAGCCCGTTGCTTTTTTTTTTTTTTTAATCAATTATCTTGTGAAAAATTGAGATTTGATGCGATATTATGATGATTTTTGGAAATTAAGGAGATCGCATTGTAATCTTTTCTCTATCAATAAATGATGAAATCGGGGAAGAATATTCATGAGATAAAAAGATTTTGTGATTCGAAGGTTATAGACAATTTTCGAAATATTCTACGAAGATCACATTATGTTTGTCCATAAAAGGAGACTGTACGGCAGATTGGTGGGGTCTCTCTGGGTTTTCGAAAAAAGAAGGAGAAAAGTCAAAAGAAAAAGAGAGAGAGAAAGGAAAGGTAACCGGTTTGCATTGAGGGAGAGAGCAGACCGGTGAGAGGACGTGCGACAGGTGAGAGAGAGAGAGTGAAAAAATAAAAAGGAGAGGACTGTTCATCGTCTTCTTCGTGCAGCCGCTCCGCCTGCCTTTCCGCCTGCGACCCAGCCACGACGCCACTGCTCCGGCGCCCACACCGCCGCCACTCCGCTGTGCCCATCCCTCGACGAGTCTTCGCCGCTGCTGTTCACGCCCTGCTGGTCGCCGTCCCCGACGCCCGTGAAGCTCCGCGTCGCACCACCGCGCCGGTCACTGCACCACCACCGTCGAGACACCAGCAACCTGCAAGTCCCCAATCTCGCGCTTCGGTTAGCCTCGCGCCGACCTTGCCGTGTCTCTGCCCCCAATCGCGACCCGACGCCACCGGAGCCCCAAATCAGCCGTACCACCGAGCCGATCTGCCCTCTGTTGCAGCCCACTGTGACCCGCGACCTCCTGCTCGCTCGCCGCCGCGCCGGAGTGCCACCAGATCCGCACCTCTGCAGCAACCGACGCCGCCACGCCTCTGTACCCGTGAGCTCGCCGCGACCATCGCTCCTGCAGCCAAGCCCGAGCACCGCCCGTCGCCCTAGCAGCCGGACCCAAGCTGGACCGCTGTCCGACCCGACACCCTTGTAGTGCCCCTGTCCGCGAAGCCACTACCGATTCACCCCTCGCTGCTCCGCCTCATCCGCGACTTGCTGCTGCTGCCGGTCCACTCTCGCCAAGGCTCCGAACGCCGGCGACCAACTGCCCCTGCCGGACCTCCGACCAGCTGCTCTTGGTTGAGTACCCACGAGCTGCCGAGCCCTATTTTGGAAAAAAAGAAAATCAATTAGGTAGTTTTTTCTTTTTACTTTATTTTTTTATGTTATTTTCATTTATTTACTTTGTTTTTTAGTAGGATTATTCCTGAATGAATGATTGAGATTCCGACATGAAAAGTCCCTCAAGCTAGGGATTGACAGTCCGATTTTTGCGCCCGAAAACCGACTCGCAATCTCTTATAAAAAATCGACAATCAAATCTCAAGCCCGAGATTCGATTCGTAATTTAATTTAAAATTGGCCAATCCGATCTCATGCGCGAGATATGATTCGTCAATTTTTGGATATCAATCTTATCTTATTTGATTTGCTATCGTCAAGTTAGTTGAGTCAATCTTATTTTCGTAAAAGAAAAATCCAAAAAATATTTGAGTTAGGAATAGATTTGCTTTAGAATATTTCTTGTTTAGGATTAAAATTGCAATCTTATTTCGAAATTTAAAAAATCCAAAAATGTTGAATTAGGATTAGGTTTTTATTATTATTATATATATTTAGAATAATAATTTTATTTTGAATCAAGGAAAAGAAAACCAAAAAAAAAAAGAAAGCACATTCATTTAGGATGTTAGTTTTATCATTATTTGAATTGCATGAGAAATTTTAATTTTGAAATTAATAAAGGCACAAAATGTCATCACGCATAATTAGGGCATTCTTTGCACATCATTGCATGTTAGGATTGCATGTTTATCAATTATAGGTAGATAATCTCTCCTAGATTAGGTTCATGAAATGCACGTCATTTTAGTGATTATTGTTAGGTTAATTTAATTAGAAATTGCCCGTCATTAGATTAGGTCATTTAATAAATGTCGCGCGACATATAACTTACATATTAAATCGTATGTCGCATGTCATTTTAGTTAAAATAATTTTGTACGTCATCGCATTGCATCACACGTCATTAGAATTAAGTCATTATGGTTAATTTAGATTGCATATTTAATTATTGCATGTTCATTAAAAAATCATTGCATTTCTATTCATTCATATAGTTTAGGACATGTTGCCATGCCATATCATTTCATATTAGATTAAAAGCATTGCATTGCATATGGATTATAGTCTCGTTAAAAAGTGAAAGCGAAAATTGAGTGATGGCTTGTTAATTAGAAACCATATCTAGGGTTGTTGATGTGGATTTTAATTTAACACTGCAGATGCTTTCGTTGCTTTGAGGTAAGTCTTGCATTATTTAATTGCTTTCTTGGGTGTTAAATTAGTGGTTTCCGCACATGTTAGGAAAATAGACTTAAAATCAATTTAAGCTGCCTGCAAAAGCATTTTTCAAAATAAAAGAAATGGTACCGAAAGGGCGTTAGAGAAATCTAGCGTAATCAAGTCCCTGTACCCAAATCTCTTGTTCGTAGGAGTAAAGTGAATCTCCCATTACTTTACTTGGGTTTCTAATCGACCCACAAAAAATAGATTAGTGGCGACTCCTAGATAAAATCTATTTGCATGTTAAAAACTTGAACCCAAAGTTGCAAATTGGTATGGGCTTGGAAGAGCCCGAGTTAAGTCTAGGCTTAACAATCCATTAGCCAAACCCTAGGTGGTTCACACCCAAAAATTTGGTCGCGACAAACATATACCAAAAGTTTAGGGACCAAGAAGAAGCACATAAGAAGTATAAAAAATTGTGTATGACGCTCATTTTAGTACAACAATTTTATTTTAAATCACTTAAGTGCCACTTTAAAAGAAAAAAAATCACTTAGGGTCCGTTCGTTTTGCAGAAAATGGGCCATTTCCGGAAAATATTTTCCCAGAAGTCATTTTCCAGAAAAATGATAATATTTTCTAGTGTTTGGCTAAAATCTGAAAATGTTTCGGAAAATATTTTCCGGTGTTCGGTAAGGAAAATATTTTCTAAGACTTCACCGCTTAGGTATACATCACTTATCGACCTATAAATCCATCAAATATAAACTTGCCTTTAAATCCAGGCAAACTTACTTCATATCTTTATTCCCTCATTGTCGTCAAACGCTCATCTACTCTAAAAAATGTTCATATGGATTTTAAAAAGAAGCAAAAGAGAAAAGAAGCAAAGCATGTACAACCCTCATGAAAATCTTCTAGTTGAGTGGCCTGTTCTCCCCCTGCATCTTTTGTGTTCTAATAAACAAAAGAAAAAAAGAAGCAAAGCATGTATAGCCCTTTGTTTGAGTAATGTACAACTGCAGGGTAGAATAAATAAAGAAAATGATAAGCAAGAGTGCAGAGCGAAAGCTTGAGATCAACGAGCTCAAGGTTCGCCTGGCAACGGCCGATGACTAGCCAAGAAAGAAGAAGATAGGAAACAAAGAAAAGAAAAAAGAAAAAAAAGAAAAGAAATAGAAAAGAAAAAGGAAATTTAAAATAATTCGAATTAAAAAAGAAAAAGAAAATTAAAAAATAATTGGAACAAAAAAAGAAAAGAAGAAAAGAAGAAAAGAAGAAAAAGAAATGGGAGGAGAAAGTGAAGATTTGTAGAGGTGTGAGATAAGAGAGATCAAGCAAGGAAAATGTTTTCCACTTTTCAAAAGTGGAAAACATTTTCCCTTAATTTAGAAGACTTTTTTTCTTCTATAGAAAACATTTTCCCCAAGGAATTCATTTTCCGTGAAACGAACACCGGAAAATCCGGAAAATATTTTCCCGGAAATTATTTTCCGCGAAACGAACGGAGCCTTAAGTGCCAATTCCGATCTGTGTCGCTGAAAATTTGATGTTACTATATTTTATTAATTTCTCAGTCTTACGTAGCTTGCCAGTGTACCCAGTTAGCATATAACCCATAAACGATATCGTTTAAAAGTTACATATAGTAATCGTTTGAGTATTAAATTTTTGTTTAAAGTGATTACTTTAGTACTAGTCGTTGCTAAAAAGTGATTACTTCAGTACCAAACATGCCATGTGGAAATGCCACGCGGACTAGATTTCTTAAATAATTTAATTATAAAAGCCATGTATTAGTTTTTATTTCTCGTTGTTGGTACTTAAGTGATTGTTTTTTATTTGGTACTTAAGTGACTTGGTGAAAATTTTTGGTACTAAAGTGAGTCGTACACAATTTTTGGCATTTTTAGTGTTCTTTTGCCTCAGGGACCATATTGTACTTTAGGCTAAAATTTAGAGACTACATTGAATAAATTTAAAAGTTCAGAGACTACGTTGCATATTAGTTTAAAGTTTAGGAACAATTTATGTCATTATCCCTTAATGATAAGATCATCAACCATGCATGGATAACTAGAGAGTGCTTTTGAAGAGCACAAGTATTAGGTAGATTACGTAGAGTTTCTTAGCTGACCCCATCCTTAGCATTACATCCAAATCTGAACGAGAAGATGTGTTTTGAGTATGTTAGTCATTTGTAGAGCACGCGTTATAGCCAAATAGAATTAGGGCCTGGCGGCCCAAAGGACGTGAATAGAGTACTTAGTTAGAAAATCTAAACTGGCCTGACCGAAAATTATTATGCATTTTTTCCGATTAAATGGTAATTTGGGCAAATAAGTTAATGTCCAATTTCAATCCGCTTGACGATTGTCACTAATGTGCCCCCTATTATATGGAGGCAAGGGATGACGTTGAAATGAATATAACTAGACATAAATTGCTATTTGCTTTATAAGAGGGCCATGTGTTTTTTTAGAGAGAAGCTCATTGTATCTTGCTAATATATAACTTTTAATGTCGTTTTTTTTTGTTGACCGAGGAACCGTCGGAGACCACCCTTCGGGGATCACACGACCCTCCAGTGCCCAGTGGCACCGTCGGGCCTCGCTGCAAGCCGCTATTTAGACGTAAACCTCGGGGGAGGCTAGCCCAAGACTCCAACACCAGGACCCCCCACTTCAGACACTTTAGCAACGAGAGACCTCTGCGATGAGAGAGAGAATTCACACCAATTGCACTGCTAATATATAACTTTTAATGTCGTTGATATATGATAAAAGGCAAAAAAAAAGGGGCCAAAAAAGTTTAGTGGTGGGGGAAGCCTAAGCGAGCAGCCCCCAAAAAAAGTTAAAAGACATTGACAAATAGAAGAGAGATAAGTTCCAAAAAAAGAGCCTCTGTGTCACCCTCGATTGCTATTTTTTATTTTATTTTAATCCAAAGTAAATTCATTGTAAATGAAAAAAAAAATGACACAAAGGACATTTTACAGGACCAATGATCATGAAGCTTAAATAACAATTAGTCAAGTGACATTTTTATTTATCAATAATGAGCTTAATAAAATTGCCTTTTCTTGGCCTAATTGCTTGGATCGTTGAAAAATTTTCAATTCAAATTATTTGTTCGGATCTCATCAATTATATATAAATTAGTCTAAGTTAGGGTTATTTGCACAAGACAAAGTATTAGACTTAGCCGGTATATGATACTTATGTTTCAGAGGGCTACTGAACGGTTTTCCGTACTCATGACCCTAAATCATAGGGAAAAAAAAAAAAAACCCTTTGTCCGCTTCCTCTTCAACTGCATTGTTTGTCCGCTTAAAAAAAATGCAAGATTTGCACAATTCAAAATGCGCTTTTCTCATGTTAATTTTATTCAATTTTTTTTTTGTGAATATTATATTCGAAATTATATGATTTTCCCGCGTGGCGGGAATTAGGGGTGAGCGGTTCCCGGTTCCGGTTCGGTTCCGTCTAGAACCTGGAACCTACCCTCGGGTACAGGTTCCTCATTTTTTAGAACCTGAAACCTACCCGTCACAACCAAGAACCCGTAACCTACCCCCGTTCCATTCCTCGGTTCCTTCCAGTTCCAACAGATTCTTTTTTCTTTTCTTTTTTCATTTTCAGATTTGAAAAGCTCTTTTCAAACAATTGACAGTTAGGCTCACAAGATTATAACAACGCAACAACATGCATCATCAAGCACTGTTCGGAAAACTCTAGGTTGATAACTGCAAGTTTATGAATTAATTGAAGCTTCATTCATGAAGCAGCACATAAAATAGGGAAAACAATTAAACTGGATCAGCAACATGTCGGCAAATTTGAACTACAACAATTTTCCACAGAAAATGTAAAAGCAACGAATCTTCTATATATGACCATGCAAGGTCGAAGAGACATATATTACCTATAATTAACCAAACTACTGACGAGAAACCTAACAGCTCATCCCAAATGCTTCAATAAGGCACAAGGTACCCAAGCATATTACAAGTTAGCTAGTTACTGCAGTGCAAGCTTGAATCTAGAGTGGACCTTCAAATAAAAGAACAGCCAAATTGCACAATCAAACAAAAGAGAACCCTTTCCAGATACTACTGAAAAAACCAAAAAGCATCCCCCTTGGGAAGTTTCCATGGTACCATTGATTCTTGCCAGCCCAACGAAAGTGACATGTGTGATGGAAAAAGGGAGGGACCCCCGCTAACAAAGAATTCTAATCTCAAGTGCATTTAAGAAACCAGATTCCAATTCCAAAATATCAAAAGAAATCAAATTGTCACAAAGCAATCTGCCCAAAACTCGTACCACCCACGAGCCCAGCTATCTTCCCCTTTAACAGCATGAACTTTCACGGTTCACCTAAAAAGCTATGAACGCCATGAACAACACTCCATTTGGTTTTGGTGCGGCGAAGACGGCGGCGGTCGCGGCTCAACCCACGGCCAAGGGGGGAAGGCTCGGTTTTGGCGGATGCTGTGGCGGTTCGGAGCAACGACGGCCCGAACGGCCGAGCGAGCGGCGGCAAGAGGTGGTGACGGTGGCTTGGGGACGGTGGTGGTGGCTCACGGCGGCGAGGGGTGGCGTGGATGGTGTGACAGCTCGTCGGGCTCAACGGCGAGACGGCTGGTCGGACGAGCGGTGGGTGGTGGGGGTTCGGTGGCCAAGAGGTGGTGGTGAGTAGGGCGTGGGGCGGCGGTGTGGTGGTGGGTGAAGCAGCAGCCAGCAAGAGGAAGGAAGAGGAAGAAGAAGAAGAAGAAGAAGAAGAAGAAGAACAGGAGAAGGGGTGGGGTTTCGGGTCGAGACAGGGGGAAAGAGAAGAGAGAGAGAAGAAAAGAAAAAGTTGGGGGCAGGAAGTGACGTGAGGAGGAAAGAGGGGCGAAAAGAAAGAGAGAGGGGGAAAAAGAAAGGGGAAGGGGGGAAATCACGTTGGGGAAAATGCTAGGGTGTTTTTTTTTTTTTTTTAAATCCTGACCGGTTCCGGTTCTTCCAGTTCCGGTTTCTATAGGAACCGGAACCAGAACCGGGAACGCCGGTTCCTAGAAAAAGGGAATCGGGAATCGGAACCGGTCTCTGTAGAACTGGGAACCGAACCGGACCCTGCGGTTCGGTTCTCCGGTTCCCGGGTAGAACCGGAACCGTGCTCACCCCTAGCGGGAATTCACTAATTCCCAAAATAAATCAGTTGACCGGTCATTTTGTAACATGGCGCCACGTGGGAACGTCGAATCAGCTGTCTCTTCGCATTTTGTCCGTCAAAAGCGGGGAACGGGTCTTTTGTCACCACGCCAGAAAGGGTTCATCCCGACACCGAGACAAAAAGTAAAAAAGAAGACTGGGAAGCACTAGGGAAAATAAATAAATAAACAAATATAATAGAATGTTAAATGCGCTCTTAAGGAATATTTTCAGACTTATTAAATATGTCTAAAACATGTAAAATATTTTAATAGCTTATTTTCATTAAAATATGTAAATTTTCTATTTTCTGATTCTCTAAAAATATGTAATTCTATATTTAGTTAACTCTATTAGTACTTTAAAATCAAGCGATTGTTGTTATAATATTACGAAGTATTGTTGGACTATATAAGATCGTAAATAAGTCCATAATCTCGATCATGTTCTAGGGTAGCTAGTTTTCTTGTTAAATTATTTCCTTCCATGTGTATGTTCTTGGGGCGTAATTACCCTGGAGTGTAGCATATTGTTCATCCTAGTAGCATACAATTAATTTTCTCTATCATTCTAACTATTTACAAATGGAAGTGTTGAAAACTGTTCGTAGGATGCTTATTAACACTCATCAGATGTATATGAAAATTTGAAGTTTTGAGAATATAAAACGAATAACTTTCTTAAGATGTTTGTTTTTTTCTATATAATTTTTTTAGCTATTTTCAAGATGTCCTAAATATTCTTATACGCGTTCTCTATCTTTTTAGCAATGGTAATTATTATATATGTCTGAACACCTGTTCATAAGATAAACTATACCCGTCCTTTAGTACAAATTACACCGACAATGTGTTATGGGTCCCTCATTTCTAAGTTTTCAACATGAATAATGTTAATTAACGAGTTACAAGACACTTTTTTCTAAAATAACGTAACATTTATTCTAAATTGATGAAACGCCATGGCCTTATTTATATATTGCTTCATAAAGCTTGGACATTGGACAAAATGATTGACATTAATAACAACCAAATTATAATATAAAATATTGAAAAACACTTTCAACCCAATTGTCATGTCGCATCTTCTACCTTTAAGACTTGTAATTTGAACCTTTTAGGTAAGCAACTGTTAAAGCTAAGCTAGCTTATAAAAGAAAAGCCGAAATATTAACACACTATTTTCATTGGGAAGGGCGATAGCGTTGGATCAACGTCTCGTGGAATTAGATGAAGTCAGAATAAACCCAAATTGAATAAGAAAAATAAAAATGAATTTTTATGAAAAAAGAGGCAAGAGATTTTATTATTGGAAGCTGCACTACCATCGACATTAATGGTGAATGATCACATTTATCACTACCTTTCATTTCAGTGAAATGTCACATCCTTTTCATATATGTACATCTTGACTACTTATATATGAGGTTTTGGGTTTCGAAGGGATTATCATTGATTGTCATGATCCGTTAATAGAATCATTAATACAACCTTGCCCCAATTCATCACTTCTCTGTTTATGCTTCCAAACACGCGGGGGTTGCCATCCTCAAGGAGACTGTCCGCCGTGGTCACACTCCTAAGGCGACCGCCATGGTGCCTCTCAATCAACCCAAGCCACCACCATTGTGTCAATGTCAGTTCCCCTTCTTTGTCTTCTATCATCCTCCATTTCTCTCTCTCTGTGACTGATACATATCGCCCTAGACCACCACAACAATGGCGACCGCCATCGTGATGGTCTTGATTGTCAATTGTGGCCGGCGGCGGCAACTATGGCGGCAAAATCATATCCAAATACGTGGAATTTTTTCGTAAAGCACCCCCGCATCGTCAAATCTTATTCAAATACATGGGAGTTTTTGTGTAGGTGTCTTCAACGGCTAAGCCACTAGTAATTTGTCAGCAAGTACAGAACATGGGTGAAATACCAAAACGCCATCCATTGGGTTGGAGACTCTTGGCAATCCTAGAATTTACAAATTAAGTGGATGCATTGTCAAGAAGATTTTCCTCCTATAATTCACAAGGACCAATATCCATATTATACAGCGGCCAAAACTTCACTAATTCTCGTATTTGGTATTAAAGGAGGCTTATAGCCCCGATGAATTTACAATATACCCAACCGCAAAAGCAACTTTGAACTGATTTGACTCTCCTCATGAACGGAAATCAACAAAAGAATGTTAGAGGACCATGAAACTCCGACTCGCTTCGTGAAGGCGCTTGCTGTGGCCTATGGGCCTTCGGCCTTCTTTCCGATAGACTCCATTCAAATAACTAGTAAATTATCTGGGATCATGCTATCTTCTTAAGAAATTCTAATTCAAATTGATTTTTCAGTCATGAATCTTTTAGTTTGATCAATTTGGTCCTAAACTTTTTGATAATTTGTCAATGTAATCCTTTCAGCCAATTTGGCTAAATAATGCTAATGCGACGGTCATGCCATGTAGGATGATTGACATCCTCATTAGTGATTTTCGATAAGCCAAAATTGGCTTAAAGGATTATATTGGAAAATTGTAAAAAAATTTACTATTAAATTGAAAAGCTAAGAATTGAATTGACATTTATATTAAAAGTTTAGGGCTTTCTGAATAATTATCCTGGCCACTAAGGGCACGCTTGATAACCATTCTATTTCTGTTCCAAAACTAATTTTCTATTTTAGAATTGTTTCTGGAATAGAAATCTACTTGATAAAACTATTTTATTTTCTATTTCTAAAATAGATTTTTACTCCAAAAATAGGTTTGGAATAGAAATTAGAAGTATTTTTTTTTTTACTTCTCTATTTTTGGGATAAAATTGAGAAATAAAAACTCTTTTTATCGTTCGTCTTTATTATTGGCCAACTGCCCATTTGTTGCCACCAACTGTCGGCCACCGTCCACTGTCGCTACTCCTTGGTTGTTGGTCGCCGCTCCCTAGTCGTCATCCATTGATTACTGGTTGCTGCTCCCTTGTCGCCATCCATCGATCGCCGCTCGCCGTTCGTCGTAGCCTGTTAGTTGCCGTCGCTCATCGTCTACCATCCACCGATTGTCGCCCGTCGTTGCTGCCTGCGAGCCGTTGCCGCTTGTCGTCTATCGTCCATTGGTCGTTGGCCATTGCTGGTCATCGCTCGCCCCTCGTTGCAAGTCGTTGACTGGCACTTGTCGTTGGCTACCGTCCCCCATCGGCCGTTGTTCCCCTCTGTTGGAACGGACGGTGGGCGAGAGAAGTTATCAAATGAATTTTTATTCTGGGAATAGAAATGTTATGTCGTTATCAAATGCGTATTTTTGTTTAAAAACTCATCCAATAATAGAAATAGAAAAATCTATTTCTTTTTCAGAAATCAACTTTTAGCCAAAATGATATAATTCGCGCCTTAAGTGCTCAATATGAAATCTAGTAAAATTTTATTATATAGCCTATTATATTTCATACCAATGTCAAGAAAGCCCAAATAAAACTTACCTCGTTTTAAGGGCCGGACGTTTCCTTTAAAGGCCCATCCCCACCCGAGTGCAATAAAGGGGGTTGAGAAAAACTTAACACTATGGCTAAGGTTATTACAAAGTGGATTTATCATTCTTTCTTAATCCAATCTATCTGAGCCCAAATCCTCATTCGCCGAGTGGGAGACCCAAACCCATCGCCCGACCCGGAATTCGAAGGCCCAATTAAACCCTATTAGGGGAGTGGGCCTCCACAGATGGAAGACTCTGATTACTCCTAGCCATTGATTTTCATCTCCTGAGATTCATCTTAGGTTAATGAAACTCCAAATTAATACCCTGTAATCTCATGAAGTAGATAAGATGAGAGTCGAAATCCGAGTGAATGGATGAAATTTGGTCATAGGTTCAAGTCAATTTCTGAATTTTTGCGTCGATCACTATTTAGTCAAGGCTCTTTCATTCAAGGTGGGTGGCAAAATCAACATATTTGGTTAGATAAATAAGATCGACAGAAGGTTTCCACGAGGCCGAATATATTTTTCTAGAGTCGTGCCGACTTTTGCCACCTTCAACAAATATGAAATCTTATCCGGCCTATGACGATTTAATGGGGTTTGGAAAGGAGGTGGGACGTTTGGTAGTAGCAATATCGATTCTTTCCTCAAGAATACCAAAAACAATGATCAGTCCATGTATGTCGTTATTCTCAAAATTTGCTTTTGAAAGAATACGCAAGTATAGTAATTGCATCAGAGAATTTGCATCTTAACAATATTTTGCTCTATTACTGATTCAAAAAATATGATCCTTTTCTACAAGTTGGATAAATCATATGCATACCCTTTCAACCGGTCCCCACTGCACAATATCTTATAGAAAAGAAAACAATCTTAATTAATTCCGTACTTTCTCTTTCCAAAGAAAAATAACTATAATAATAACAAGAATACAACTACCAATAATAGTTATAATAATCTTTTCAAAATGTTAAAACTTCTCTCTTGTTTCTCTGGGTGGTCCTCGTACAGTATTACCAATGTTTTTTTCTTCTTTATTATTATTTTTTAATTTTAAGGTGAAAGTACAATAAACCAACTTGACCGAGGGAATCTAGACTTTTTGTGGCCGAGGATGCCTAAATAAGATCTATGGGGTGCCAAGTAGTTATTACATTACATTAGTAGAAAGCACACATTTAATAATTTGATAAATTAATTTTCATTAGATTTATCGTACGCCAGCTTATGACCTCATTGATTCGGTTCCAGGTTGTAATGTGTCTTATGTAACGATCAATTTGGGAAAACTTTTTGATATATAAAAGGTTTGACTCTCTCGAAGAATTCTTTCAAAGCAAGAAAAGGCAAGTCCATATGAAATTATGGAAGGAATTTATAATTTAATGGTTCCTAAAAGTGCCATTTAGAGCTGGATCACATGATAGTGTCAGGGATACAGTACGGAAGCGACATCGGAGGCAGCGACAAAGTAATTAATCTGCTCAGCAAATCGCATGCTCGGATATATTTTAAAATTAAGTCAGTCCAACGTGACCGGTTTATTCTAATATACTTAAGAAATAGTTTTAAAATGATTGATTGTGGTCCATATTTCATATGTTAATACTATTTCGCAAGAAGTCTCCTAATTCGGAAGTACGTAGGTTCGTGCTTCTAGGATAACTTCAAGAGAATGGGCATGTGATTTGCCGATTGAACTTTGAATAAGGAAGACGGACATGCTTAAAGCGCCGATGGTCTTTTTAAAGTCATTTCGGTCGCCCAAAATACGAGAAATATATAGGGGGAAAATGAAGATTCTGCATTGGAGCTGCACGGTGAGAGGGGGGCATCAAGTGGCCCAAAATATTGTTCCCTTTATACTAGAATGGAATATAGAAAGCCGGAATATGATTAAATAAACTTTTATTTGGTTAGTGGAGTTAATTAACTTAACTATGGCATCATTTTGCAGCTAAGCACGAACCTGAATGGAAGTGGTTTTTTAGGACAGCACATCCTCGACCTTTTCAAAAATGAACATATTCCATAGGTGATGCAATTTGTTAGCTTTTCATATTATAAGGAACCACTGAAGTAGCCGAATCCTAAGAAATCGCGCTGAACAGGAACCCGATGTGTCTTGTGTCCTTTGAGATTCAAGGTCCGAACTCATTTCAACGCTCGGCCGACCCCCTGCTCCTTATCGGTTTACATGCCGGCCTATAGTTGCGCACGAGATTAAGTCACGACTGTAGCAAATGCTTGTCATTATTTGACCTCCTGGTGCGGAAGAAAGCGAAGGGAGACGGATTTAGTCATGGTGCATGCCACGTACCCTTTCATATCACCAATCAATAAACGCCTTCTGATCCGTTGAATGGTACTTTCTTGGTGACGATAATTCTAATGTCGAACAGTCCTATTTCAACGACTAAAGGAGCATCATTCTTCAAAATGTGAGGTGTACCTGACCCGGTTATTCAATGGCGTGAATCATCAGTCTTTTGGCCCGACACCTGTGAATCCAATTTCTTTATGATGCCCATTAAGAAGTCAGAATTTCCATCTTGCATTTTTCAAAAGCATGTTCTCATTTCTTTTAGTTCTTTTTTCACACATTCAGACCCCCTCGACACCCAACTTTTCACCCCAATCGTTTATCTAATCCCAACTTGCTCGAACCTGTCCTTGCATTGCCCATCTCTCTCTCTCTCTTTCTCTGTAGAATTTTTCAAGTTGCTTTTAGTTTAAGGTCAAAAAGGGGGTTCTTAGATTGATCACTTCCTGCAATCCAATGCCTTGGGGAGACCAAAGACCAAATTCATTGTGTTCGTAAAATATTCCGATGCAGAGCCCTTGGCACAAAGAGTCCCGTATTGGGTCAAGACAAGTCCCTGTTTCCTCGTGTAGATGTTCACGGCACGCAATACAAAACTTTAGATGCACTTTGTCCCCTTTGTGAAAAATTATGGGTCAAGTGACGTCTCTCTAAGCAGAGCAATCTTGTCACCCTAGTGCTTCCCAAACAGCAAATGATGTCGACCTAAGTTCCCCACAACAATGCATGGCGAATTAAGGTTAAGTACATATTTAGTTATGGAGAGATTGAGTTCCATCAAACGCTGTCTTTTTTGGGGGAACTTGCACGCCACAATCTCTAGTAGAATAGATACATTTCGAAACCGAATTTACATAAATGTCCGATCCCCACAAAAAAAAAAAAATATGATTCAAAGAGAGTTTACAATAAGTGAAAAAAGTGTCAGGTCGATGATAATGTACAAATAAAAAATTATCTTTATATGGCTTACTAAAATCTGTCAAGTATCAAGAGTAGGAGTAACTGGAGCATGTATTGCTAAATATAAGTTTGGTCAGTAAAGTTTAGGGCTAGAAGTCATGCGAATGCAAAAGCTAGAATCAAAGGACGGAGAGCTGGATTTGAAGTGACTTCGACGTGTAAGAACTATGTTTAAGAGAAGAAGTGCAAGATATTCTTCAACACGATGCAAAGAACTAGCATCCCCACAGTATGATCTCAATATGCAAATGTACTTTAGAGATTACTTTTGAGAAAGAATTTGTTCCTGAGTGTCTTTGAGGTACTTCTTGTGGCAACCGTGTATTAACTATTATATAGGGAATCGTGGAATCAGCAGCATATTAAGCCTTTGCTTTTACAATATGCTTAACGAGTTGCATAGAATAGTGGTTAACGAGACTAAGGCCAGAATCAAGCTCAACATGACCAGATACCTAAAGAACTGGTCGAGAAATAGTCATACCTGATTGCTGAATTGATCTAACGATTGCTGAACTTGGCTTAGCAACTTAGTCAACTGTTTATAGTCTTCCACCAACCTATACATTAACATGTGATGAGCAACTGTTTATTCACTCTGTTGGCATGTGATTGATGAGATTGTTTACACCTCTAATTCTACCCCTACCGTCAAAAAATCATTAAGTTTGACCTAAAGTTGACCGAGAGTTAACAAATATTTGACTGATGAAGATACAAAGCACGGAAAACATTATTTGAACCTCAAAATGGTTTTTGCTCGCCAAATTGAGTATTTTAACACATTTTGTCACTCGAATTTGACAATCAATTTTTGATTATTTGGAATGAGGTGCCTTATTTTCACGGTATCAAGAAGTTTGTGAATTCCATGTTTTAACGCTTCATTAAATTAGGGGCCTCGCAACAAAATTGGGCTGATCAAATGTTAGATGAGAAACTTATTTGTCACTACCTGAATTTTCCATGCGGTTTGAAAATCGAATGAATAAATTATATAGCCTTAAATGATGTACACAATTTTTTTTTTAATCAAAACTCCCAGTATAAAAGATCCACCTCTACATATGTTATGCAATTTGGAGCAGTCTTTAAAGATTAGGAAGTTCTAATCTAAATGTCTTAGAATTTCGAACTTGACCAATTTATAAATTTTTTTTGGAGCTTAGCCTAAACTCAGTAAATGATAGGAGATCTACTCACACTCAATCTAATTTTCATGTGATTATTGCCTTGTTATTCGATGGTTTGGTTTGCAATGTCACATAGTATAAGATCATTGTCTTATTATTTGTTATCATGTTTACCATTGCCAATTGTTAGTGATTATTATTATTATGTCATGTTACTTGTGATTATTGTCATGTTGCGTGACCTATAAATATCGTTACTTCCTCATCATATGCACCATGTCACATTGCCTGTGATGATTATTACGGTACTTTGTTACCCTGTTTTCCATGTTGGATTTGAATATTACCACCTAGCTATGTTTGAATTTCAAATATTCCATGTTGTTGTTGTGACATTCGAAATTTTCTTCGTAGTTGATAATATTTAAGATATTAAGTTAGTGAGAATTTTTGAAGGAAATATAATCAATATAGCAATTGTTGACGGGGACCAGTATGCTCTAGAGTATGCATTGAATAATTTTCAAACCTTCGGCTTTACTGAGTCAAGGTGTCCTATTGTACTATACTTTTTGTTAATAATTTTAGTGCTCTCAAGTTAGTTTATGATTTATGGGTTTTTCAAACAAATACCAATTTCTCTATTTATTTACCACAATGTAAAATATCTACCATAAATAACCTAACATATCCATCTTTTCATCAAAATCATACCATTTGTCAATCCCCTTAGCTTGAACACGTCTTAATTCTTACCTATTATTTTCCCACATACTCTTAATTGAATTTATTGAATGTAGCTTATAAAATGATCTCGTGCATGACATGTTGTTTTTTACCCTAGTAACTTTATATCTATTATCCACTCTAATGAATTGATATCATTAACCCATTAATAAATTCGAGTTAAAAATGTTCTTCAATAAAGAGTAAAGGAGGAAGATAAGAGATAGAGATAAACATTTCCTTTCCTTTTCTGAAATGTGCATCTCCATCATCCTAACAACTTCAAGTTCAAATTTTCCCATTCCGATCTTTTTCGACTCAATCAAAATCCAAAGTCTCACTGTCAATTGAGTGTCTTATAGTGTATATTCATGGACTTCACTTCCTTTTTATCAAATTAGCTTTGTTATCTTCTAAAGAATGAGACTTATTAATTTCAGTATTTATCTTGATTTCAAGGTGATTAAAGGCTTTGTTTGTTCAAGATTTCACTCTAGGTCAGTGAAACTTTATGGGCTAAGTTAGATTGATCTACTTAGTATTTCTTGACTTCGAAGGTCGATGGTAGTCAATTTTTGTTTGGCTTTTGTTGTCAAGTGTAGGTAAGTATTAATGATGGTATGCGAAATCCTTAGTTACTTGAATTGGACTGATAGGCTTTTTACATGCCTGATGTATTTGATTGATTTCCTAAGGGTATTTGATTGTTTTTGTGAGATGTGATGAAATTTTTTAAGTGTAAAAAATGTGAAAATGGGGAAACTAAACCTGAAAATGATATTTTTTCTAATTCAACTAAGTTATCGAATTACTAACTAAGTGTTGTTGACTAGTCATGTAGAAGAAACTCTAAGTTATCGATATTCATGTTGTTATTGAGTTGTCAATGTTCACGTTGTTGATTATTTGAGTTGTTGATTTTAAAAAAAAAAGTTGTCAATTTTTTAATAACGTTGCTTGTTCTGAAGCTGCCGATTTATACGTATCAGTTTCTAAGTTATCGATTATGTATCTATAGTTTCAATTAAATGATGATGGCTTAGCATGGAAAGAATAAATTATATGTGTTTAAGTGCACGTAGTCATTTATTTATCATTAATTGCATGCGAAGGGATAAATTGTTGTGATGCATACATCAATTGTTGTTTTATAATAATGTGTATGTCTTTGATGCCATGAGATAAAGATTTTTTCCACGACCTATTGAAAGAGTATGAATTTGAGTTTGATCGCACCCACAATCGGTGTGGAGATTTGTATTATATTTATAATATGTACATGAGCGGGAAAAATACAATTAAAGATTTTACAAAGATAACAATCTACAGAATCAGTAAAGATTGTGAAAGATTACTCTATCGACGGAATCGACGGAATCGACACAAATCATGGAAGATTGGCTCAATCAATGGGATTGGTATAGATTGCAGAAGATTGCTGTATCATGAAAGATTTGCTTTATCACACCCCCTCAAGTGAAATGGAGACATTAGTCAGTGGTTCACCACTTTGTTTCGACAACTTAGATGCCGAGGGAGCCATAGGTGTGAGCAAGGTTTTGCATCAGCCATACCTGTACGGGTTAGAAGATCGGTGGCATACTTGGATTGAGTGAGGGATAGCCCATTAGAGGATCTATGGGCTCCGATGCCAAGAAAGTATGATAAATTTCCCAAATCAGTGATTGCAAACTCAGTGCCAAGACGAGTAATTAATTCAGTGATGGAGGAGGTAGAGCTCCTAGTAATAATAATGTCGTCCACATAGATGAGAAGAAGTAGAATGTGATTAGAGCGATGCTGCATGAATAATGAAGAATCAGCAGTGGAGGCCACAAACCCAATAGATAACAAATATGAACTTAGCCGAGAAAACCATGCTCTTGGGGCTTGTTTTAGCCCATATAGAGCTTTCTGAAGACAACATACATGGCCAGGATAATGCGGATCAACAAATCCTTGGGGTTGCTGCATGTAGACTTCTTCTTTAATGGTGCCATGGAGAAATGCATTCTTAATGTCCAATTGACATAGAGACAAGTTATATGTGATAGCTAAGGAGAGAACAACTCGAATCGTTGTCGGTTTGATAACTAGACTAAAAGTTTCATCATAGTCCAAGCTAGCCTGTTGAGTAAAGCCCTTCGCAACGAGTCATGCCTTGTATCTATCAATGGAGCCATCAGACTTGGTTTTTAGGCGATAAATCCACTTGCAATTGACCACATTCATAGAAGGGTGATGAGGGACCAATTCCCAAGTGCCATTTTGAATGAGAGCATTAAATTCATTGGACATAGCTTGTTGCCAGTTGGGGTCTTTGTTTGCAACAGAAAAACAAGTGGGTTCACTTGGTGTCAAGCTTGAGTGAAAACAAGAACAAAGTGGGTGCTTAGTGGAAAGAAAAACCTTTGGTTTGCGAATGTTATTCTTTAGACGAGTGACCATTGGATGGGTAGAAGTTGGCGGTTGAGGTTGAGAAGATTGTAACGATGGAGCTTCTGGAGAAGAGGATCCAGAATATTGCTGAATATGTGATGGGGAGTCATCTGTGATAGTAGATGGAGTTGATGGAGTTGATGTGGTGGTGGACACCCCCTGAAATTGTGGGGGCTTAGTAGAGGAATAACCAATGCAAATAGAAGAACTAGATGATGGTGATGACAATTGACTAGATTGTGAATTAGCAAAAGGGAAAAAGTTCTCCTGAAAAATCACATGGCGAGAGATATATATTCGGCCAGTGCTACAATGAAGACAACGATAGCCACGGTGATGGGGAGAATAGCCAAGGAAGATACATTGCATTGTTCTATCATCAAGTTTATTGCGGGTATAAGGGCGTAGCCAAGGGTAGCATGCACATCCAAAAACACGCAATTGTAAATAATCAGGTTTCTGGCCAAACAATTTCTCATAAGGAGACAATCCACTCAAGACCGTTGTAGGCATGCGGTTAATTAGAAAGACCGCAGAGAGGAAGGCATCATTCCAATATATACGAGGAACAGAAGATTGGGTAAGCAAGGTGATGCCAGTTTCCACAATATGACGGTGTTTGTGCTCAGCTCGACCATTTTGCTCCTATGTGTGTGGGCATGAAAGATGATGTAGGATGCCATGAAGACGAAGATAAGGATCAAATTTCTTATACTCACCACCTCCATCAGTTTGAAGTGCCTTGATCTTACAATTGAAATATCTTTCCACTTGGGATTTAAATTACACAAAAGTAGACAGTGCATTAGATTTCACAGTAAGTGGAAAAAGCAATGTATATCCACTATAAGCATCGATAAAAATGATATAATAATGAAAACCATTAATTGAAGTAACTGGAGATGGTCCCTATAGATTAGAATAAAGTATCTCCAAAGGAGCATTACAAGTAGTTGATGATGGATGAGGAAGACGGAGATATCGGCAAGTCATGCTTTGAAATAACTGAAGAAGTAATGCGGGCAGTTGGATGACCCAAGCGCTCATGCCAAATAGAAGCAGAAACTCGTTCACCAATGAAGCAGGATGGAGCTGGTGGTGATTTATTTGACTGTAGAGGGACCTTATTAGTGGTACGGGCATTATTAAGATAATAAAGTCCATTCTTATGCTGGCCTTTGAGCAGGAGGTTCCCTGAGGATCAATCCTTAACACAACAGAAAGTAGGATGAAATTCAAATACCACATTGTTGTCTTTGGTAAATTGAGAGATTGATAATAGATTTTTCTTGATAGAGGGAACATGATAAATATTTCGTAGTTTAAAAGAACTAGTAGGAGAATGTAAGATGGAAGAACCGATATGTGATATTTGCAAACCTGATCCATTTGTAGTGCGGATTTGATAGATGCCAGAATAGTCACTTCGAATGTTCAAATTTTCCATGTCTGCTGTAAGATGATGAGTGGCACCAGAGTTTGGGTACCGGTATGGATCAAATGACTCACCAGTTGAAGATGCATACATTGCAGATGGAGAGCCACTATTAGCTTTATAACTAGGATTAAATCTTTGGTAGCATTGGAGAGTAGAGTGACCTACACGACTACAAACTTGACAAATGAGTCGAGAGTGAGAGGAACCTCCTTCATAAAAATTGCGACCACGGGCTCGACCACGTCCTCGTCCTCGACCGCATCCTCGACCATTCGAGGGAGGATTTGGGGCAGCAGATGATTTGACCGCAACATTCACAATAGGAGAAGATTGTATCGGAGATTCAATGGTGCAGCTTTGAAGAATAATTTCCTGATTGTAAAGCAGGCCGAGGAAGTCATCAAGAGGTAATGGATCAAGATGAGATGTGACTGAGGTAACAAATGCATCATACTGCGAACCCAGGCCACTGAGGATGCTGAGAACTAATTGGGAATCGGAGATGGGATGAGTAGCGGCAGAAAGTTAATCCGCAATATTCTTGGCTTTTTGAACAAAGGCTTCCATGGAAAGAGAGCCCTTGTTTAGAGATCGAAGTTGATACTCTAACTACATTATGCGAGCTTGAGATTGAGGAGCATAAAGTTTCTCAAGCGAGGTCCAAACATCATGAGAAGTCTCAAGACCGACAATGTGTGAGAAAACTGATTCAGTAAGAGTGGAGAGGGTGCAGCAGAGGATGAGTTGATCTTGATAATGCCATGTAGTATGATCCGGGTTGTCGATCACATTATTATCAGCATCAGTGATAGTGGGTGTTGGACAAGGATATAAGCCATCCACAAACCGAAGATACCCATGAAGACGAAATAGAGGAAGAAATTGTGCTCGCCATATAAGGTAATTGTTGCGATCTAGCTTGATTTGGAGAACATGAGATATATTGCCAAGAGCAAAGGGTGGTTGGGAGGGAGATAACAAGGATGAAGAGTTAGTAGCGGTGACGGTAGTAATGGTGTTGGAGGATGTAGAAGAAGACATTTTAGTGGAAAAAATTGTGAAGCTCTAATACCATGAAAGAGTATGAATTTGAGTTTGATCGCACACACAATCGGTGTGGAGATTTGTATTATATTTATAATATGTACATGAGCAGGAAAAATACAATTAAAGATTTTACAAAGATAACAATCTACAGAATCAGTAAAGATTGTGAAAGATTACTCTATTGACGGAATCGACGGAATTGACACAAATCATGGAAGATTGGCTCAATCAATGGGATTGGTACAGATTGCAGAAGATTGCTGTATCATGAAAGATTTGCTTTATCACCTATTCATCAAAGAGCGAATTTCCTTATATGAGTATGCAAGTGAGTTCTAGAGTTAGTTAGAGGTTCTACTGTATGAGACAATTCTTTACAAGGTTACGATGACGTGGTTTGTGTAATAATGGCATGATGTTAAGAAATGACCATCATCAAGTGAATGTATAGTGATGTGTTTATTCTTGCCGATGTAAGGGACACTTTGATGAACAGTCTAAGAGGCATGGAAAATTGGTACATATGATTCCGTCTCCCATGAGTTAGTGGTGATGATGCCTTGTTAATTGTGATGCCTCGCGAGTTGAGATGGGTTAGTAACTCACTTGTATATATGGGTGAGCTATTATGGGGTAACTGCGCATCATGAAATAATATGTTGTTTGTTTGTATTTAAGTGAATAATTTCATGCAATGTTGCTAATGATTTTCATCGGCATATCATTTTAGGAAAGATGGTGCACTTATTTTTGCATTTGTTGTACATTGTTGTTTTGTGCTTGCATTGAACTCACAATATTTGTTGGTGCCAAGTTAAGCGGTCAGAGGATATCCTATTATATACCTAGAGATTTTATTTATTGGCTTCGGTTCACTCCTTTATTTTTCAGCTACGAAGCATGGATCTCCCGTCTCCATTACTTTTTGGAGCTTCCATATATTTTGATTATTAATATCAAGATGTGCTTATTTCAGAATTGTCAATGGTATATATTAAGTGTAGTCCTATTGCATGGGTCATCGCAAGGTTGCTAGAGTGGGTTCTTCATCAATCTGTCACTTGGTGATCGTTGAGGGGCTTCAAAGGTTCCCTTAGTTTCAACAATAATGGCATGTCGATGGGCAAGGTTGTCGATCCATAGTTCAGGAACTTTTAGATTAATGCTTCTAAAGATCACCCGTAAGGATTGCACTAGAGTGCACCGAAAGTGGAGACGGGTTTTTATACAAAAGGTTTGATGTGTATTATCTAAGGTTAAAATATTTGTACAATTAATGATAAATTAGTTATTTATCAGAGAATTGAAGTGAAATTAATTTAGATACTTATCCAAGGTTCAAATTTTATGAAAGTACGAATTGTTACGGTTATCATGTCATGTCATTTTCTCATTATGTTGAATTTTAATGTTTGAATTTCAAATTAGCACATCACCATCTCGTTTTGTCTAAATTTCAAATTTTCATTGTCATGTCATGTTATTTTCTAATTTTGTATATATTCCAAATTTTCCATGTGACTGCCATGCCGCAAATTTCTAATGATGTCTGAATGCCAAATTTGCCACGTAGTTTCCATGTCATGTCATTTACTTAATCATGTTTGAATTTTGAATTAGCAGCGTTGTAGTTACGCTGGTTATTTTTTAAAATCATGATTGAAATTTATATTGTAATTGACATTTGCATACACACTTTTTGCACATGGATGGAAACAGACTGCCATATACAAGAAAACAACCTCGTTAACCAGTAACAACGTTGTATAAGGCTGCATTTGGGACCAGCATTTGCAAGTAGCTTTGGGTGTTCAAAGCCCATTTGACCAAATATTGGGTGTTTGGGAACATTTTTGAAACCCCCCTTGAAAGAATACTGGCCTTCCAAAGGCTGAAAGCCCAAGGCAGGTCTTAGGTTGCCTTGGGCTTTCAGCATTTTCGGAAGGTTCGATGCATTGTTCATCTTCTTCTTTGTCAGATTCTCAAATGTCGACCGGTGAGGTTGCAATGGGTTGGCGACGGGTTGGAGAGAGGCCAGCGTGGTCGCGGCACCCCAGCGACCGTCGCTGACTAGTCGCGTGTCCCAGATTTGGGTTGCGGAGGTCGCCTGGGTCACAACAAGGTCTGTCGCCGCGACCTTCGGCGACCCACGACCTCACCGCGACCTAGATATGGGTTGCGGAGGTTGCCTGGGTCGCGGAGGTCGCCTGGGTCGCACTGAGGTCGGTCAACGCAACCTCCGGCAACCCGACGACCTTGCCACTACCTTTGGCGACCCATGCCGCGACCGCCGTGAAGGGCCGCTTGAGGTCGCACGACTAGGTGGCCCTCGCTAGCGGTCGCTAGGGGTCGCCCAACCCTAGGCAGCCCTCACTAGTGGTGTTTGGCGGCCATATGAGGTCTTGCAACTTGAGACGTCGGCCAGTGGCTGCCTGCCCTTCGCCAGCCAACTAATTTTTTCCTTTCTTTTTATCATAAAAGTCATTTGTAAATATAAATTTCTCCAAACACTATTTTGCCCAAGGATATTTCACAATATACTTTTAGATTACAATTTACCAAATGCAATTTTCATTTTGGAAAATTCCTTTAACTTAAAGTCTTTGCATTTTTTCAATGGTTTTCCCCAAAAGTCTAACCAAACGCATCCTAAGTGCTTTTTGCGACATTTTGAATTTTGAAACAAAATATTATGCATGCTTAGGAAATTAGTTGATGAATGACTAAAAAGTTAACAAATTAACCAAAAATAGGGTTGCGCTATCAAAGGGGTATCATCGTCTCATGAGTAATTGAACATTAGGAACTAAGATCTTAGTTTCTGGTCTAACCATTTCTTTCGACAAAAGAACGCTTCCCGGCGACCCCGGCCGACTGGTGGCGAGGGCTCTCGTGCCCTTTCCTAGATCTAGTGAGGGTTGGCGGCCCTCGCTCGGTCGGGCCAAGGGCTGCCGAGCCTCGCCGGATCCGGGCGAGGGCCGCGAGCCCTCACCGCCAATCGGCTAGGGTCGCCGACCCCTGGCTAGGGCCCGGCAACCTCGGCTGACCCTCCTTCCTTTGTCGCCCGCCCTTCCCGGCAGCGGTGGCGACGAGGGCTTTTTAATATTTTTTTTTTAATTTTTTAATTTTTAATATTATTTTTTAAAAAATTTGATTTAATTAATTTTTATAATTTTTTACCACGTCGGCACAAAAATGACGCCATTTGACACTTACTTCTCCGGAAAATCGCCACGTCAGCATTTTGGCCAGATTAGCAATTAAGTGATCTATTTTGCTCCGATTTTGACATTTAAGTGTCACTTTCGTAAGTATGACACTTAAGTGTCTCTTTGTGCCAAGTTATAGCACTTCAGGGGTCTGCGTGTCTATTTTTCGCACGTGCATCTATGTTATTGACTTTCTCATGACCATATGGGCCCATTATATGTCTAATCGGCCTCGATTTACTTAAATTGATTGGTGACAATGATTAATTACAATCGCGATCATATTGACACCCAAACCTAGGATTTGGGAGGATTCTACTGATCGAGGCGCCTTCTCACTAGCAATCCATCCAATATGCTAAATTCCAAGCGTAGAAGATGCTGGCATCACGGTGTGGTCCAAGCGAAAGAGGACTGACCCGTCTACGCATTTGCCAAATGGAAGTCTATTGGCAATTGATAAAAGTCTTGGAGGCAGTTCAAAAGAATGCCTCAATAACAATAAGGTTAAACTTACAAATAATGGATATTAATTATGTATCTTTAAATTGTTATTTAATGCAAAAAATATCAATAAAAAATATTGTTACTAATCTAATTTTTAACACTAATTAACACTTTGAATATACATAGTGAGTAACCCATTGTCATTGGCCTTTTAGTTATCGAGGCATTATCCCTTTGTAATTAATTTGCAATTATTTTTTTTCTAGAAGGTCAATAATAGTGGCTATCAAACTCTAGCGGAACTTTATTGCTTAATATTACTTTGACATTTATATTTTCTGTGATTTTTTGTCTTATTTATTTTTCTTCCATTTTTGAAAATTTTCATTTTGTTTAGCAATTGAGGGTAAAAGAGACATTTCCCACAAAAAGTGAGATGAAAAATGTAATTTTATCTTTTAAAAATCATATGCATTGCACATGTTAATGAAAATGACCAAGAGAGAGTTTACCACTATAACAAAATAAAAGTTCCAAGGAATCATATAATGGTTGAAAGCTTAAAGTAAATGCGTACTACCCTAAAAAGAGCTTGTGTATTTTCCCAACATACAACGGAAATGCAAAAAAATTGTATCGTGTTCCCTAATTTGAAGAAAGAGTATTGCAAACCCACAAGATCAATGGATAATCACAAACTATTCCAATATTTGTAAATTTGTAATCCTATACCTAACTCAAGAGAAATAACTTCTGAATGTACTTGGAACATGCGAGCCGACTCATTTGAACGTTGAATAACGTGGATTTCACGTGGGATTTACATGAACTGATGTTAGTGCATAGTGGGATCATGTGCATCCGGAGCATGCAATGCTTGCCCACATGAGAGAGAGAGAGAGAGAGAGAGAGAGAGAGAGGTGGGGCCCGGAGAAGGGGTCAGCATAGGTTCATCATGAAGGATGTTGGCAAATTGACCAACCAAACCGTGGGTGCACCATTTATGGCTCTTATTGGTGCCACCATCACCAAAATCAAAATATCAGCAGCAGCCAGAGAAAGACTTGATTCCCGAAAGCGACGGGTGGCGATAGAGATAGAGAGAGAGAGGCTTGACTTTGGGAATTCTTCACAGTCCAACCTCATCTTATGCCTAACGTCAACTCCACTACACAGTACATATCAGGCATAAAGTTTTTTTTTCGGTGACTGAGTAACCGCTGAAGCCTCCTTTCGCTTACGTTAATCAAGGTCACATGACCTTTCAGTGCTCGGTAGCACCGGAGGATCTCGCCGCAAGTCGCTATTTAGACTAAAATCTTGAGGGAGACTGGCCCAGCATCTCACTGCCAGGGTCCTCACTTAAATCGCAATAGCAACGTGGGGATTCGAACTTTCAACCACAGCGTTGCAGGAGAAAACGAACATCAATGTGGCTGCCCACGGGTAAGTTATTAGGCATAAAATTCTGTTATACCAAAATTGATTTCTACGATAAGTTATTATTATCAAAGTAATGTGGTTCAATTCAGATTGGATGCTCTAGTATAATCATCTTACTTAGATAAGCACTAGCAAATAATTTGCTCATACTTTAAATTACCAAATCAAACTGGAGCCCCTATCCAAGGGTTTGCTTTCACTATTAAAGAAAACCCAAATGGGATCTACTTTTGTATACAATTTAGTAGGATAAGATCTTAGTTGCTTGTCGAGAAGGTCTGGGCTTGTGTGAACAGTTGAGATCCCGATATGAGGGTAGATACTCCATTTTCAACGTATGTTATATAATATGATATAATTTTTTCTCCTATACCTTTTTTTTTTCTCACCTAGACTTCAGTAGGGGAGAGATTGGAAAAATTGGACTGTGTGGGGAGAATAAAAAGGACACATTGAAAAGGTGGCGGCCACGTGATGTGATGGCCAATGTTTGAAAAAAAGAGAAGAAATTAGAGTCGTTGTCGTTTGGTGCACGTACCAAAAGATTCATGCATGGTTTCGGAAAGAAGCAACATCAGAAGCTTTTCATTGACCCATGCTCTTTTCATCATCTTCCCACTCTTCGTCCTCGCTTTGCCCATCTTAATCTGCCGGAACGTGCAGGTCACGCACAAGCCGGAATCTACAAGATGGATGGATCATGGATGGCGGGGGCAATTTAATAATAAGAAAATAATGTAAATAATCTCTAAATTTTTTAATTTATTCTATATTATTTTTGAATTTTGATTTAGTATATAATATCGTTTTTGAACTTTCAATTTGTTTAATATAATTTCCGAATTTTGTAAAATATTTAATATTGTTCCTAACATTTTTAAACATTTTTAGGGATTACATTTAATATTTATAAATAGTTTAAAAACCACCTTAAAAAAATTAAAGTTTAGGGACAACAAGAGTTACATTGCACACATTAAAAGTTTAAAGACAGTATTAAAACTATTTATTTAATAACTGTTGCATTTCCAAGTTAATATTTTAAAACCCTCTCTCTTTCATATTAGTATTTTGAAAACCCCTCTTTCTCTCTCCACACGATAAAAATGACAATCTCCCTCACAACCCATTTGGTCCAAGAGTTCATATCTATTTCACTGAAATGTGATTTGCATACATGTATCGTTTAAAAACTTGCAAGCAATAATTTAGTTTTCTCGAAGAGCTTACATCTTTTGCCAAAATGGCAATCTAGAAAGGATCTTTGATCACTACAAATTGCATAAAAAGCAAGGGCATGAAAAAGGACTAGTATTTTACATTTCTAATGTTGACTGAGACTTCTTTTGTGTGTAGGACAACTTTTATATGTTGAAAATCTTGGTAGGTAATAAGTAGGAAGGGTAAGTTATTGACATTGAGGCATTACATCTTGGAATGAAGCTTCATCCACATTTCATAGCAGCGTTTTGCTTGGCTGCAACAGGACTCTCCGAAGCTCGTTGGCCATTCCGTGCAAGAGAACTGGTTTTCTGATAAATCCGTTGATTCCGACCTGCAAACATCGATCCCAAACATCATCGTCACCGCTAGTGGTCAAGGCGACAATCACTGGCCAATTGGTACTGCTGTGGAACTGGCGAATCTTATTTGCCACTTCAAACCCGTCCAAGCTGGGCATGTGAAGATCCAAAAGGACAATCTGGAAAGACGATTCAGAGGGGCGGAGAGCGCCGAGGCACTCGAATCCCGAAGAGGCAGTGGACACCTTGCAGCCTAGCTTCTCAAGAAGCTTCCGGGTGACGGCCTTGTTCGCATCGTCAGAGTCCACGAGCAATACTTTTAAGCCTGTGAAGACTGAGTTGGAGTGTGTATCTGGAGATGGCCCCGATTCAGAAATGGTCACGGAGATGGACTCTCGGAGTGGGAACCGTAGGACAAGTGTCATGCTCTGAGCGAAGCCCTGAGGGTTCGGGACTACCCAGATGTTACCTTTCATCAACTGTCGATCAGGACAAACAAGTTCAGTTAACAATTTTGGTATCAATAAGTGAGGTAAAGAAAGGGAAAAGAGAGAGGAAAACATTAACAAGCAATATTGAGAGGCACATTGCGATATATCTACTGTCTAGCAAATCAAAACAATATGTTTCAATCCAAAGTTCTTCAACAAGAAAGGTTGTACACTACTCATGAAAGACAATAACAGGCCTTACACGAATTTTTTTATAGTAACCAGATTAGAAAGCAATGCAATAAGTAGAAAAAATTGCGAGTTTGTCTGGTTCAAAGCAGCGGCCAGGTTTGGGAAGATGCTATTGTCCAGGAGCTGTCAAATGCAAGTCTAAACAGTGACTTAAATCAGATTAGAGGGGATTCTTTTCCAAGCATGCATTATCAGTAACCAGTAAACATTAAGCGAATTACCAAATGCCAATAAAAACAAGCGAATCTGACAGTCTACATATACTAATGAGTCTGCTAATGTCCACACACCAAGGGGGCAGATGTAATTACACGTATCTGACCTCTCGCATCTGCAATCCACATCTAACACTAATTTTCATTATTTTTTGACATAGGTGTGCAAGAAAGTCACAAGTACACAACTGACATACATAACCTCACTGAGGAAATATGGCTACCGAAGTCAGTGAAAATGGAAAAAGGAAAAAGAAGAAGAAGAAGAAGAAAACTCGGTACCTGTACTAGCCATTTGCAGATGCTGAAGCTGAAGCCCTCCTCAACCCCATCACTGTTGTATTTCCGACCTCCAAGCTGGATTGTTGAAACTGACCTCTCCAACAGAGAAATGTCGTCACTTATTCCAACTTCAAATTTGATACGCACACCTCTATCAGATGATTCGGACCTCCATGTCACCCAACCTCGATCATACCTTCCCTGACTTCCACTGGCTTTCTCACGAAGAATTCGAAGGGTAACTAATTTCCCTTGATTACTGTCATTCAGCAAGTTACCGATCATATGCAGAATTACCTGAAAAACCCTCCTTTCATCGCCCATTACGTTGTTCGGCAAGGACCTATCAATGTCCAATTCAAAACTGAACCCCTTGTAGATACACAAGCACTTAGCCAAGCAAGCTGCTTCTCTTATCATGTCATGCATAGAAAACGATCTTACTTCCAATGGAAATCTCCCGCTATTCTTAGTTGACATGTTCACCACATCATTTATCAAATTTGCCAAGACGGCGCTGGTTCTTGCCATTGCGTTTCCAATAATTTTTTGGTCTGCATTCAAACTCTCATCCTGCATAATCGAGAGCAACCCCAAGATCGTGTGCATAGGCCTCTTTAGCCCATCGTTCATGACCTTTTGGAATGAGCTTCGGGCCTGACTTGCCATCATAGCGTTCCTCTTTGCCTGCTGTAGAGCCCGGTTTTGCTCCTCCAGTTTCTCTCTCATTAACTGAGACTCTTCAAGGATTGCTGCATGTGAGAGAGCCACTGCCACCTGATCGGCCACCACCTTGATAATCTCGACTTCTTGATTGCTCCAAGATCGTGGCTCTCCACCCGGAAGGACCAGGACCAGTATCGCATAACATGCTGGAAGGAGTTCAGGGGTCCCTCCCTTGAAGTTGGAGACACGAAGCATCGGCATCCGAATTGCGGCTACTGGGCCGGACTCCCCAGGCCCTACACTACTTGCAGTTGCGAGTTCTGAGTCGGGCCTCAAAAGATGCACCTGATCGCTCTGCTTAATTGAAACAACATCTGGATCAGTTATCGGAATAGGGATGTGATAGGTTCCTGAGTAATTCCTTCCCCTCTCATGCGTCAAGTTCATCTCGGTTTTACCATTGTTAGGCATCCAAACTGCGCAGTTCTGCAACCCCAGTGTCTTGGACAGCTCGACCAGGGTCGTGTCCAAAATAGTATGCCTATCGAGCGATTTGCGAATCTCTTGTGTGAGCATCCGCACATGCAAACCAGCTTCTTTCTGTTTCATTATGATCCCAACCTCTCGCCCCAAATCCCAAGCCTTCTTCTTCAACATGAACTCTCTCACCTTCACTTTGAGAAGCAGAGGAATGAGGGTGATGAGCGTTATCGCTGTGGCACAAGAGACGAGAGCAGTTAAAATCTTGAACACGGTGAGCGCGACCATGAGTTGGAAGGGATGGTGGGCATAAGTCCACCCATTGAGCAGATGGGTCAATCCGCACAGAACAATGAAGGCAATGAATTGAAACAGGACCCATTTGAACGGGACGTTCGAGCAGCTAACAAAATACAGCAATTCAATTGGGATTGAAAAGTAGGCCACGGCAATCAAGAAGTCGCTCACTCTCTGGCACTCCAGAATGCTTTCCACGCTCCACAAACTTCCATCGTCATCGCAATTGCATCGCGGGAATCCATTATCAGCCACCGAAACGGTAATGAGCAGAGAAGAGATAAAAATCCCGGAAGCTAATTTCTTTAACATTGCATTGAAGCAGGGCAGCCAGTTCAATCCATCCGAAACTAGACTTCTCGAGAGCAGGA
This sequence comes from Eucalyptus microcorys, assembly GCA_014182515.1. Classification (NCBI taxonomy): domain Eukaryota; kingdom Viridiplantae; phylum Streptophyta; class Magnoliopsida; order Myrtales; family Myrtaceae; genus Eucalyptus; species Eucalyptus microcorys. The sequence continues at coordinate 31,506,598 of CM024569.1, forward strand.
CCCATCTGAAAATCTCGACGACATGACGACGAGCTCACGCATGGTCTCAGAAGACTTCTCGGAACCGAGATCTCCGGCATCCATTATTCTGTGAAAACCAGAACCCTACTAAATTAAAGTGCCTGCAAAAAATCCAACCTTATAGAGAGACTGATCCTAGAATCCGACGCAGCAAACAACAGACTAATAAAAAATCCCAATAGTCACGAGTTTTTTTCCTTCTTTACAACGACTTACTATACGGGAAGACCTCAAATTCTGGCACAGATGCATTGTATCACCGAGTAGATAAACCATAATCCATCAGAACAAACAGTGATTACGAAATTTCTTCCACTTAAATAATAGCCCCCCACGATGACAACAAAACAAAGCGACCCTCCGAAGTCACGACCAGAAACGCCCCACCAAAGGAACAGTAAAAATCCGAATAAATTAATGCGGTCGCCGGGCCAGGCCAGAAGAGAATAAAAGAAACAGAACCCACCAATGAAAAACGCACAAGGCATCCTTGAGGAGGACAAAAAACACCCCCGGAACGCAAGCAAAGTAGGCGAAGAGAGAGACAGAGACAGAGAGAGAGGGAGAGAGAGGGAGAGAGAGAGGGAGAGAGAGAGAGAGTACCGGTGAAACCTACCAAAAAATTGCCATGCCCAGATTTCGAACAAAGCCCCCGTCTCTGAGTCCAGATCCTTCACATGCAAAGAAGAGAGAGCATCCTCTCTCTCTCTCTCTCTCTCTATATCATGTACTTGTACAAATAGTTATATGGGCACTGATATCATTTCGGTCAATGGACCAATTTTGGTACGGAATACAGACCCCCCAACCCAACAGCAGTCATGAATCCCGAGAGCAATCGGAGAAAGGGGGGGAAATACAAATTTGGGTTTTTTCAGGTGGCACTCGCCGCGCATTCAACCGGCCACCTCGCGCCGCGCGAGCCGCTGATGCCGCGCCAAGAACGAGAAAAGACGAAGGTAGAAGAGGAAGAGGAAGACTAAGGTAGAAGAAGAAGAAGAAGGGGAGCAACGCTCGTGTCTTCTTTCTTCTCTCTTTATGCAAGAAAGAAGGCTTCGGTTTTGGTTGGGGGGGTGCTTTGGGAATTTTACAGGGCTGGATTCAGACACGACCAGAAGGGAGAGAGGAATGCAGGTTCCCGGAAGCAGCTCTTCCGTCCGATGCATGCGCTCGTGCTGGTGCTGGGGCGGCTTCTTATTCCAATCAAGACAGACACTAGAGAGAGAAAGAGAGGAGAGAGAAAGAGAGAGGGAGGTTTTGAAGGCGCCGTCTGTTTTCCGGGGGGAAGAGGGGAGAAAATGGAAAGACAAGTGGAAAGAGAAGGGAGGAGGGAGGGAGAAGTGGGGTCCATGGGGACTTCCCAGGTGAGGAGTACTTAGACGCTCTTTTGGAAACCCCAGAGCCTCCCCCTCCTCGGCAGACGGACCCCAATTCTTTCTTTCTCTTTTTTTATTCAAACTCTCTCTCTCTCTCTCTCTCTCTTTCTCTCTAGAAGGATACGTCTGCGTTTCCCTTTTTTTTTTTTTTTTTTTTTTCTTTCTTTCTTTTTGATCTTTTTCCAATCGTCTTTTTCGAATTTTTCCGGAAACTGTGTTGTTGACGTTTGTAAAATATCTGCGTGTGGAAATTGGGTCAGTTTCAAAGAACCGTTTCTTTTTCCATGTGATGCGCTGTTAATGCGGAAAATTTCGTCAAGAAAGAAAATCCTCGACTTTCATTGTGATCCATTTGAGACTATATTCGATGAGAAAAAAAAGAAGAAGTGAAAATGGTGTTTGAAACGATCCCTCTGATTTATGTAGTTGGATTAGTAGAGGGTAACTGCTATTTTGCGTTATAATAGTAACCTGGGTAAACTGTCAAGTGAATGAGAGTTATATAGCACGTGACCAAAAAAAGAAGCCCAGTAAGTGGAGGACAATAAAGAAGTGTATAAGTGTGGATACGATTAATTAATACTTTGGAGGTACTTGTTAACGTGACCCTTTTTCAAAATATGCTGAGTGCAAGAGTATCTATGGAACCTATGAGACTTGCAGAGCCCGTGTTAGATTTTTCTAATCTAAAAGTAAGAGAGATTATATAAATATAAAGAGATTTATAATACTTCAACACCCTTCTCACATGCAAGACGGATTATGGGCGGCACACGGAACTTTTGACCATGGCACATGGAAATTGACTAATGAGGGTAGACGCACATTTGCAAAAAGAAATACATTAACTTTGATATCATGTGATATTTTATGGGACCATTATCAATTGTTTTAAAATGTTAAATTGCTAAAGGAAGATATGATTTAATATTTACATATTCTAACACTCTTCTCACAAAATCTCTCATAGTATCAAGTAGAAGGTTTTAAGTTCAAGTATTTCATGCTCCTATTTGCCTCCCCAATCACAAATTCTCAAGCTTTAGGTTGAAATTCAATCTACGTGTGAGGGGGAATGTTAGAATATTATAATATTAAATCATACAATACTTTAACAATTTAAGTCTTTAAAATAATTGGTAGTGATCCTATAAAATTTACAGCTTGGTAGATTTCTTAATAGATATTAAAGGTCGGGTGGTGGTTCCAAATTTCAAAATATAGGAACAAGTGTGTGTAAAGCAGTATCTAGGATTTGGGGATGTGCCAATGCTACACTGTATTTGGGATGCATTTGAAAATGCTATGTGAAACAACCGTGAACTTCTAAAGAGAGTGAATTTTTGAGTATTTGGTGAACTGTTTTTGAAGAATTGCAGCCCAAAGTTACCTTATCAAAGTCCAAAGCAGGTACCTCTTGCTTTGGCTTTCGTGCATTTCGGAACACGAATGAGGGGTTTTGTGATTTTTTAGTCTTTTATGTTCCAACCTTTCCCTAAATGAACTATCTAAATTTCAGTTTTAGAGAGAGAGAGAGAGGGGAGTCAGACGCTCGAGGAGCTTTACTGGGTGGTGTGACGCCTCCAAGATCCAGCAGAAATTACGCAATGTCGGCAAGATCTGATTCCGGGTCCCTTGAGCCCCGGTGAGATCTCACCCGGGCTTGTGCACCCTCTCCAAATCTATAACGGGGTCACGAAGTTTCGATGGCAATTCGCTCGCTTGAGTAAGAGAAATCTTGATGAGCAAGATCTTGTTGACAAGAAAGATATAGTGGCAATGACCTCGACAAGCAAGTGAGCTAGATCGTGACTCAGCCGCATCGCTCGGGGTCGTACCACCCTGGTGGCTCTTCGCATAGGATCCCACGACATTTGTGGCAATGCGGCTGGGTAAGGTAATTTAGGGTCTCGAAGGTTGCAATGTTCTACTGGCTTTTATTATTTTTCTACTCTTTTTTCAAGTTGATTTATAACAAATGCTTTACAGGTTATTGATCAAACATCATTTTTCGTTCACTAAAAGCCCTTCTAGTGTATTAATCAAACAAATACTTGGCACATAACAGATTTGTCTAGAAAATTTCATGGATTATGATAAATGTATATCAATTGAACAAAAAGAAGTTTAGTGCATTGAGTTACCGACATTGAAATTCAATTCGGTAAATGCTTCTCTCTTTTTAACTCAAAATTCGATGCAAGAGATGGACTTATACGAGGGGACCTCGAAAACGACCCTCAAATACTCTTTCATCTCTGTAAAAATAAATTGAATTAGTAAGCTTCAATCTTCATAATCTTGGCTAAACAAAACTTCTTGATTATCGTGGTAAAGGAGGGGGCTTTAGGCAGCACATCTACCCATCTCTCTTTCTATCTCAAACGTCACTGAGAAAAACCATCCAATAACTTCTATGTACAATTATTGATTCAAAGTAGTTATCTTTACCTATTCAAATGATGCTCTCCACCCGAAAGGCCACTAAAGCAACGACGGTACTTGGTCATCTTATGAAAATAAAAATGCAACAACGATGGTCCTTGGTCTAGAAAAAATTTCCATGTCTGGGGTCAAATCCGCGTCAAGTTTGATGGTTCCTCGTACGATCTTTCTTGTTACTATTTGAGCAATAGTCTCTCATGTCAAACCTGATTTGAGGTCTCCCACGACCCCGAGCGATGCGGCTGAGTCAAGATCCAGCTCACTTGCTTGTCGAGGTCATTGCCACTAGATCTTTCTTGTCAACAAGATCTTGCTCATCAAGATTTCTCTTACTCAAGCGAGCGAATTGCCATCGAAGCTTCGTGACCCCGTTATAGATTTGGAGAGGGTGCACAAGCCCGGGTGAGATCTCACCTGGGCTCAAGGGACCCGGAATCAGATCTTGCCGACATTGCGTAATTTCTGCTGGATCTTGGAAGCGCCACACCGCCCAGTAAAGCTTCTCAAGCGTCTAAACCACCCCCGCGCCCCCCTCTCTCTCTCTCTCTCTCTAAAACTGAAATTTAGATAGTTCAGTTAGGGGAAGGTTAGAAGATAAAAGGCCATCATTGAGGCAAACGATGCAATTGCTTCGGTTAGAGCAAAGCCCTAAATAGCATAACCAAATAATGGTTTATCCAATGATGGATTTCTAGTTTTAACCTATCTAGGAAAAGAAATTAACAATGTATTGAAATGACAGTGATGTAAGTAAACATTCAAAAAATTGAAAGGCATCTATCAAGTGCAAGAAGAGGAAATGAACCGTTATTACCTGGCCTCATTATTAAGTCTCCAAATATGAACCCTTGGAAGCTTGCTATTAGAATGCGAGTCTAATTCCAATAAAGTTGATTTAGGTGTAATCTAAACTAGACTACCCTAACTATTCATTGAAATGCGAGGGTAAGTCTAATCATTTTCACTTAGCAAAGCTATTGACACTTGATTTTTAGTCGATATATCGAAACAAGGTAAAAATCAAGAATTGGGTTTCTGATTGCGACAGAGCTCATTTCTCGACCAAAAAAATGTCGTTTTTCATTTCCTTCTTTTGTAGTGTTGTTTTAAAGCAATTTCCAAGCCGTTTTAAAGAAAAATCCGAAAAGTCAAATGGTTGACTTTTGGATTGACTTTTGGTCAAGATTGACTTTTTGATAAACCCTTTGACCAAAAGCCAATCCTGTAATTAAGATTGGTTTTTCGCCCAAAAAGATGTCATTTAGTTTTAATTTCAATTTTATCAAGTCATTTCTCGAAAATCCAATGATTTGACCAATAAATCAATATTTTAGGAAAAAGTCAATTAAATGGTTGAAAATGTTGATTTTTGGTAAAACCTTTGACTAAAAAAATCGAAAAAAAAGATTCACTGTGGCATCCTAAAATTTTATAACAACCCCTAGATACATTGCGACCCATGAAAAGGTATCGGAAGCGCCATCGGACTATATTATAGTCATTAGACCAACAAATTTCAATTAAACAAGGCCAAGCATTGAATGGACTATTGTTCTGATTGGAAATGTATCCTATATCCATGTGAGATCAAGGATTGTACTAAAGGATAAATTGATAAGGAATTTTATGTTCTTGGCCGTATACTCTATAAGTTGGATTTCCATCGATTAATGTTGCAATATTATATGGCCATGTGAGAAATTTAGATTATGAAATTAAGTGGGATTAAAGTGGAAAAATAGGAGTAAGAGTGGGCTGGATACCTAAGGCCCAAAACTGCCCAAAGCAGCCCACATTTCCCCCTTGTTCGATCGACCAAGGCCTAGCCCATTAAGGCCCATCACCTTGCATGGAGATTGACAAATGGCGTGAGGAATTCTCCATGTGTCCCTAGCATGCAAAAGACAATGATTACTAGCTAATCAAGAGGTTAAGAGAGAGAGGGGGAGGCGGATTGCTTGAGGAGTCGCCGAGTGAGAGAGAGAAAGAGAGTGAAACCAAGAGAGGGAGAGTTTGGGTGAGCGAGCGAGAGAGAGAGGAGGCGAGTGCGGGCCGCGAAGGGGAAGAGGAAGGCTGTCTTCCGCCGTGTCCTAGCTGCCGCCGTCGATGCCGCCTAGTTCCACCGTCGATCGAGCCGTGTCCGGAGCCCTAAGTTACCGATTTGCTTGTTGCGGTTGCTTTGAACTTGAGGCAAGTAGAAGTTCTTCAATCTATGTTTTACTTGCTGTTTTATCTAGTGAAGAGTGGGTAGATGTGAGGAAATGTGAGATTGGGAGCTGCATGTTGTTTGTGACGAGTGAGATGAAGCTGGCCGAGGTAATGGGGCAAAGATAGAGCAAGTTTTGGTGGATTTTGCTTTTAAATTGAAATGAGAACCCAAGGATTTAGCTATGGTGGATTTTTGAGAAGTAAATAGGCTGTATTGTGGTGCAATGTGCTTGTAAATCTTGGCTGTGGACGTGGAATACCGAAACTCAAAGTATATGGATAGTTCTCTTTAGGCTAGTGAACTGTTTTCGCAAGAACAGCATGACCACGGGTGATTTCGCGATTTTCTGGAATTTTCTAGCCAAAATTTGACTTCGAGTCCTTAATGAAAGTTGGAGAGCACATCCGTAAGAGTAACATATCAAAAATTTAGCATAAATGGACAATATTTGGTCGACGAAATGATTTTCATATGGAAATGCTAAATCTGGAAATTTTACAGAAACTGTAGCAAGAAATACCGAGATTTTTACTCTCGATATGTATGGAATTTGACTTGGTGTTCTTCATGAAATTTTTTCCTTTAAGTCTCATTGATAACGAGTCAAAATTTTATAATTTTCTGAGTCCATTTAGTATTTATTTCAAAAAATTTTCCAGAACTGTGCAATGTAAAAATCGGGTTATTCTGTTCTTGAATTTTTCACAAAAGTGTCCGAAGGTGAAGGTGTTTCGAATGGCTATGTGATATGATGGTATTGGCTGTGGATAATTGTGCAATATTGAGATGTGTTAGAAGGTCCATGAGACGTCTTGTTTTAGCATTGGAAAATGTTTTGTGAATTAAAATGCTGAATTGTTACCGTTGAACCCTCAGGTCGACGATACCCTGGGAGTCGGGATGCCCAAAGGATCGAGTGAGTCGATGCCTTGTGGATGCCCGGTGGCCTTAAATGGCTGAATGCTGGAGGTTTTTCCTCGGGAGCTTCGGGATGCTCGGTAGTATGCTTGTCGGTACGCAATTCCGGATGGCTAGGGTAACCATTTTCATGAGAGGCCCTCAAAGTTCCTCGTGATACCAGGTGGGGTACGAGATGCCTGGAGGCGTGATTTGCTCTAAATGCTCGGTGGCCCTAAGTGGCTGAATGTCGGAGGCTTTCGTGATGCCTGGAGGGATGCGAATGCCGGAGAGATGCAAACACTGGTCCTCCGGGGATGAAACCCTTTTTGAATGATAAAAGGAATGATTCTACTATAAAAGAGTGTGGGTTCTGGATATGAGACTGAGTGTAAGGCATGGAATAGAATGTGATATTTCAGTTTGGCCCTATGATTGAAATTTGTCTATCTTGGATATGTTGTCATCACATGGAAGGATTTCATGATTTTGATACATACCTATTCTCTATTTCTTGTTTGTCTACTATACTTGAAATATGGATATTAATAGTAATGCTTGATATAGTTTGATGAATCTTTTATTGCTAAGTGGTTGTACTCACCCCTTTTGGGGAATAACATTTTAGATTAGAGATGCCTTTGTTACCGGTCACACGTGGTACTTTTTATGACTTACCATTCGACATCGAGGTTGAGTGTTTGGAGCACTCCTGTATTGGTGTCCATGGATTGGTATTCATCCGTGTTCGAGTTTTAGTTATGTATGACGTGGGTTTACCTGATGGCCCCATAGTCCAGGAGTTCCTGTCCGTGCATGTTCGTCGCGACAGGACCATGATGGGGATGCTGCCGTCGCCGCCATCCAATGGACTGGGTTGGGTGTGATGGTGTGTATGATGGGTAGCGGACGACACTTTTTGGATAGCCGACACTGGATGATGGATCAGTGTACATGACTGCTGTGGGGTCGGGTACTTTTGGTTATAGCCGAGCTTAGTAAGGCCTTGGCCTTTTGATGTACCGACTCTTGATGTCTGATCAAAGTATGTAAATAAAAGTGGTTCGGCACTAACTTATATATATGAAACGTGTAGTTGGTGTGTAATTGCATTGTATTATTTAGTTTGAGTTTGGGTTAGGGAGATGTCGAATATGTTTCCATTATATGAACTGCGCTGGGACCGATTGAGATAATATAAACCCCCAGGACTTTTGGACCCGCTACAACTCTATGGTATCAGAGTGACATGTTTTTAGGACGACTGAAAAGTAAGCTAACTGTGGCGACCCTAACGGATCGGGGGCCGTGTCAGGGGTGCCACATTCACAAATACATTTCTTTTAGTGCAATTTGACTTTTGTGTCAAAAATTTCACAAAAATCGATTAAGAACCTTATTTTCCGAATTTTTTTTTCTTTTTTAAATTCTAAATCGGCCAAAAATCAAATTACTTTTGTTGTAGTCATAATTAGGTATAATTCTTTCTTTGACATTTGGTTTAGGGATTATTTTAAACTTGGTAGTACATTCATGACTTGCGCATGGACGATTATTTTTTACTCATTTTTTTAAGATAAGTCCAAATCCAAAATCAATTTTGAGAAATTCACATAAAAACTCCTCAATTTGAAGAATTTTATTCTTCCAAGCATAAGAAAGTCAAGCAATTAAGCTTCAATGAAAAAATTCAAATTGACCCATTCAAGGCTATGGTTTAATTTCATAAATCTAGATCCAATTTTGATATTAGACCTAGATTTATTTTTTATATAAGCTCGAGCACTTTAATTCGAGGTCAATTTGAATACAATAAGTGTCTTACACATAGGTAGTTAATTAGATAAGATAATTGTGGCACTAATTGAACTTAATTTCAATCGATTTGTAATTTTACCCATTAAATTGTAAATTTGATCATTTTAGCCGTTTAGGCTCGATTCAAAGCACCCATAGTTTTGACTTGTTGCCTTTCATAATAATCATTCAATTAAGTCAATAAAAGACTTTTAGATCGCATTCATAAGGTTTGATTGACCTAATTGAATCCCAATTGGGCAATTTCCTCCCAAATAGGTCAATTTTCTTTTCAATATGGTCATTACCAGATTGCATATATTTTGAACCCACATGGATCCCAATGAATAGATTAGCCAAAACCGGGCCAAACTGATCAAGAACCGATCAAAAATCGACCAAATCAAAGTGAATCGGTCTAACCGGCCGATAGCGGTGTTGAGCGGTTCAGGCGGCTTGCCGGTTTGTTCTGGACCTCCCATGACTGGTTTTGAGATCCTCTTTGTGCCAATTTCACTTATGTACCTTCAATTTCCCGAAATTTTGCAAATTGATTCTCGAATTTCATAAAATTACAATTTGACTCAGAATTGGACATTTTGACGCAATTATCAATTTTGCCTCAGGTTTTCACAAATCAAACCCACTAAATCGATTACCCAACACCTTGAAATCATAATGAAACTTTTGAAATCGAATTTTGACTATTGGATTAAAATTTTGATCGTCGGATCGAATCAACGGCTGAGATTACTTAATTTGGGGATTGTATATAAGTCAATTTTTCATCCATTTTTTAGGGGGCTTATTTTGGCACGAAATACTCTCTCTTTAGACCTCTCTCTCTCCCCTCTCTAAAATTTTCCTGCCTAGCTCCTTTCTTTCTCCTCCCTTGCGTGCGGATCGATTCACTCCACCTCGCCGATCACCGCCATTCTAGCCCCCGTCGACAGTCCTCATCACCGCATCACCCATCCCAATCTTCTTCTCCTCTCTTTTTAAGCTGATTGGAACATCATTTGGTCTCGGTGGCCCCTGCATTCATCCGTCCAAGCCTGATCTCCAATCGGAGAGCATCACCGATGGTCAAGCTGGTGATCCAAGCCGATTTGTTCCATAGTTGAACTGGGCAGCCTAGCAACTTACCGATGCTCTGAAGCTCGCCGATCATCCTCATCAGCTGGTCCCTAAAGTTCTAGTGGCTGGAGTCTAGTTGAACAATGATCGGAAGGTCGCTAAACCACCTGATTTGTATCGGCGGTTCAAAGATCAATTCAATCGGACCGATCTCGTCTTCAGCTCTAACCGGCAATCAACGGAGGAGTAGCTACCATCGGATTTGATCTGATTTGGTTTATACCTATTATTGACAAAGCATGGTCGGGATCAAGAAGATCGGTCGTCGAATCATCTCTGACGGCTTCTTCTCCCACCAGACGGCTTCTTCTCCCACCAACGCCCAAACTGGTCCATCTTTGGACTGATTTTGCCTAAAGATTCAAGCCATCAGTCTGTTCGATTCCTAGCCAGTTTTGAGGTGGTTTGATATGCTATTCGAGCCTTCGATCAATGTTTCAGCGAAGACTTCGTTTGATTGTGGATTGAAATCAACAAAAATCACATCAAAGGGAGATTTCCTTGATCTCGAACCCTGTGAAGCAAGATCGGATCAACCGGTTGGGGTTAGGATTCAATTTTAGGGCTATATATTATGTTTAGATACTTGATTGATGGATTGACAATTGATTTGCTGTGATTAATTGTTCTTTGATGATAAACCTAGATGATTGAACTTGATTTGGTATTAAATTTGCATTTTCATGCTACTGAACATGAGTTGCTGTTTTGATCAAGATGAGGTCTTAAACGACCTTATATTAGTTCGAGTCCTTTTAGAATTTGAAAATACACATTACAAGCTTCAAATCGATAGGTCACACGCCCCGATTGAGTGATGTTTGACCCTCCAAAAACACCTCCGAAGTTGCTCGGTTCTGCAGTATTTTAAGTTTAGTTTAGGTTTTGTTTTGAATCTAATTTCTGACTTTGCTATTTTTTACCTGATTTCATTGGTGATTTCTGGAGAAACTTGCCTTCATGAAAGTTGTTTGTCATTGTGTAGAGAATGTCTTGCAATATTTTTCGAAATTTTTGGACATGTTTAGCTAGGTCAAAACTACTTAGATCTGAGCTAAGGTCAATCTACTTTATTTTGGTCCAAGATGAATTTAGATAGATTTGAACAAGAAATTGACCTTGTTCAAACTTAAGGCCTTCATAAAAAATGAACCATATGTCATAAGAGTTTAATTGATACAAGATTTGTAAAGTTTTGATGTCGTTTAGTGTGTCAATTGCATGTATCAAAGTAAAGGGGTGTTGCTGCATTTAAGGCCTTGCATGTTGCAAATCTGTTTTTTTGTCATGACTCATGTGATCTCATTTAGATTTTGGACTCTTAACAAAACATATTCATCATCGCGTGTTCTACAAGGGAAATTTTTCGTTAGATTTTTGCATGTCCCTAAGTGACTGAAATCTTGCCTGTTCTGTGGTGTTAAGGTTATGATGAAACCTTATCATGTATGCACTTTACCATGCCCATTTGAGTCTATTAGAGACTAAATCTTGTATTAATGTCTTCTTGATTTTTAAAGTACATATAACAAGGTTTGTGTACATATGTGAATTGTCATGATCAAGCATCATTTACTACATGAACACTATGCCTCAACTAGGTCAGTCGCATTTCAAAATCATCAAGTATGTCATTTAGGTCTTAAGTCATTTGGTATTGACATTGACTTGCATGATCCTCTTACATAATGACTTAGGGTTAGATGTTTACCCGAATCTTTTGTCATTTGTGAATTTCATACTGTTTGTGCATTGCATAAGTGACTTCTAGACTTAATGGTGCATGCTATGTTCTGTTTTTTTTTTTTTTTTTTTTTTTTTAAATTACTGATATGCGTTTTTTTAGAAATCTCGATCTTAGAATGCCAAGTTGACCTCGTTTAGACCCGAGCCCTTCTAGGAAGTTGTAAAACACATTTTGAAATTTTGAATACCGTGATTTCATGCAATTTTCTTGTTGTTAGGTCCATTTTATATTTTTCCTAAACTAGATTAGAATCTCGACCTATAGTCAAATTTGGATCATTGTCTTTATCCCTGTTTAGACATACCTTTACTATATTTGCACAATTTTTTTGGTAAGGATTTTTGTCTTGGTCCCTTAATAGAATTTGTTTGCCATCATGTTGGCTATATTGTGTGAAAATTCTATGATTTTTAAACTTCATTAGTAGGTCAAATCTCAGTAATAATGATTGAGTGTCCTACTGTTTTGACAATTTCTTGATGCATTGTTGTTTGTTGTTTGACTTTTATAAAATAATGCTTAGTTCATTTAGGAAATCTTTTTTCATGAGAGTTGTTCGTTATCATGTCATGTATGCTAGGGAATTTTGTCACGAATAGATTTGTCAATGGTTATCATCCAATTTTGCTGATTTTTCATGCTTGGTCTAAAATTTACTGACATGAAATTGTTGTTGTGATTGTTTAGCTAAACCACTTAGATTAGTTAGCGCATGAAATTAGGCCATGTCATCTTCATGAAAGTTATTCTAAATGCCTTGATTTTCATTGCCGAATAGCTTTTACAAAATTGGCATTCCAAATCATATCTTGAAATCACTTTGGTACATGTGATGTTTTCGAAAATAATTTATTAAAAACTCTTTTTCAAAGCTTGATTTAGAAGAATGATTGTTTGAGTCATATTCAAAATGTTTGTGACGCTTATGAATACATTTATGCGAGTTCCAAACTAGCATTGACAATTGAATGTGCTCTATAGCCTAGATATTCCTTAATTCTAAATTTTTTCAAATATCGTTAAATCCCATCTGTCGTGACCTATTTTTTTTTTTGGTGTACCACCTAAAATTAGGTTAATGGACTGTCAAGTTTTTTTTTTTTAAACTTAACTCGGGCTCTCCCAAGCCCATACCAATTCGCGACTTAAGGTTCAAACATTTAACATGTAAAAGGTTATTAAATAGGAGCCGCCACTAATCAGTTCACGGTAGGTCAATTAGACATCTAAGTAAAATAAGGGGAGATTTATTTTACTCCTACAAACCATAGACTAAGGGTACGGGGACTTGGTTACACTAGAATTTTCTAATGCCCTTTTGGTACCATTTCTTTTTAATTTTCAAAAAATGTTTTTGCAAGCAACTTGGATTTATTTTAACCTAAATTACTACCATGCAAGTATGGTGACCACACGGATGCTCATCCACTATTAAATACTAAAATAAAATAAATAAATAATTAAATTGCATCACACAAAGCAAACAATCAATTTTTTTGAGTTTTCTTGAAATTAGAATTCTTTTATAAAAATGCATTTTTTTTAACTAAATGACTTAATCTTATTAATATGCAAATTCTAATTAAATGGGCCTATTATGCAAACTAGTTATTATGCACCTAGTATTTTTGTGTTTTTATTTATTGAAATTCAGAATTAATAAAAACCCTAATTAAACTATCAAAAAATGGATAATTTTCTAATTTATTCTAGGGATTAATTTGACTTAAACCCTATCATATCTTAGAAAACTATTTTTTGAAAAATGAGATAATTAAAATGTGCGAACATTATCTAAAAAATTAATTTAGGTCCAACCCTAACTTATTTCTAAAAATGCAACCCTAAAAATGTAATCCTAAGAAAATTCTAATTTACTAAACCTACATGTCTGATTTACTAAACCTATACGCTCATGCAGAATTTTGATTTTTCTGATTTTCTGATTTTTTTTAGTTCTTTTTTTTAAAGATAAGTAATTATCAAATAAATATTAAATATAAGCTATCAACAAAATAAAAGATTAAAATAATCGAAAAAATAACTTGTTGTCTCATAGGTCAAATTAATGATTATTCTAACCCTAATTATCATGACAAAGGGATCAAAAAAATTAAAAATCTGATCCGAAGTCTTACGGATCAAATTAATAATTATAATGATTTAAAATCATACCAAAAAGCCCAAAAATTAATATAATTAAAAAAATAATCCGATGTCTCTCGGATTAAATTAATAATTACAATAATTCCGGACAACATCCTAGCGGATAATGCCTACAAAATGCACAAATATTAACATTGACAAACCAAATTCTAACTTAAACAATAATAACAAAATTTAAAATGAATAAATAAATGACAATAAAACAAAAAAATGAAAAATAAACTACCTAATAGAGGAGAGCAGCAGCGTTGGCACAGGCGCGGGACAACCAACAGAGCCGAGCGTGGGATTCGGGCAGCAGGTTGGTCGATGCCGGGCGGAGGGTGGCGTGGCGTCGGCAACCGGTGAGTAGCAGCTGTATCGCGGGTCGTTGCGGTGGTAGTGAGCAGTGGCATCGGGGTGAGCTCGCTGGTGGAAGTGCAGTAGGCAAGATCGTTGGGGAACAGAGATGCGGACGTGCTGCTGTGGGTTCACCGGAAGAAAGTGAGGCAAGCACAACGATGATCGGAGCAAGGGGAGCGGCAGAGGTGGTGCGGGTTGAGGCGCGGGTTGCTGCAGACGTTGGTTGGGCAGCGCTCGGGCGGAGGGCAGCGCAACCAGGGGGCTGTTGAGCATCGGAGGGCAGCACGGCGACCTGCAAAAGGAACACAGAACAGAAGCAGCGGCGGAGGAGTCGGGCGCGGGCCGTTGGGAGGCGTTCGCGCTGCGACCAGCGGCAACGAACGGCGAAGGAGGCATTGACCAGAGAAGAGCGGTGCTCGGGCAGCATGCGAAGAGGGCGTCGGGCGCTGGTGTAGTGGCGGGTGGCGCTCGGCAAGGTCAGGAGCTGTGAGCTTCGTTGAAGCTCCGGCGTTGAGCTGGGCAGCAGCAGGTCGCGAGTGCAGAAGCGCGGCGGTGGGTGTTAGAGGCGTGCGACGGCGGTGTCGAGGGGTTGCTGAGTCGGCGGCAAGGCGCGGCGACGGTGCTCGCGGTAGCACAGCGGCGAGCGGGCTTCGGGGGGTTCGATCAATAGTGGCTGGCACAGGCACTGGCGCGGAGGGGGTGGACCAGTAGCAACGGCGGAGGCGAGCTCGTGAAGAGAAGATTGATTTTCTTCTTTTTCTTTTTTTTTTCTCTCTCTTCTCACGTCCCCTCACGTCTCCTCTTCCTGCTCCCTCTCTGTAAACTTTTGGCTGACTTTTCTTTTTTGTCAGAGAAAGAAAAGAGAAGTGCTTTCCTCTTTGCCCAAGATGGACGAAGACCTTTTTTCACACCAATTTTCTCTCGAAATTTTTTTTTGCTTTTGGATTCCCCCCGTCATGAAAAATGAGCCTCTCTTTTATAGTGATTCGAAACGGTCTCTTTACATGGCATTTCCCGAGTTACCATTTCTTGTCACATTAAATCAAATCTATATGATTTGGTAATCAGCTCAATTCTTGCCCATTTTTCACTTGATTTCAAAATTGTTGCTGCATTTAACAAAATCCGAACATTCATTAGAATTCCATATTTCCTTGCATAATTCAATCAAATCAATTTCTCCCATTTTCATTTTTTTTCTTTTTATTTATTCAAAATGCAATTTTATTTTTCCAAAATTAGGTGTCAACAGCTACCCCTCTTTGAAGGTGAGTTCGTAGAGGTTGCATTCAAAGACAAATTGAGACCTAATTTTAATTATGCACATGCACTAAATGACTTTTTGTTGGAAAATGAATTCCTTTTTTGAATGCAATTTATATGATGCATGGAAATGCTAATGCAAATGATAAAGGAACTTACTTGGAATTACTTACCTTCAAGGAGGGTAGAATGATTCAAGATAGTTGGCGTTACATGTCCAGGACTCGTACAATTCTACGGTTGCCCATAATAGTAACATGGCTTCACAAAGAGACTACTTTCCCAGGACCCGTGCCATTCTACGGTCGCCTAAACGAAAAAAAATGATTTTCCAGGACTCGTACCATTCTACGATTGCTTGAACTAAGGTTGTCTAGGACCTATACCATTCTACGGTCGCCTAAACAGAGATCTATTTTCCAGGACCCGTACCATTCTACGGTCGCCTGAACTGAGGTTGTCTAGGACCCGTACCATTCTACGGTCGCCTAAACGGGGATTTATTTTCTAGGACCCCGTACCATTCTACGGTCGCCTAAACTGGGATTTATTTTCTAGGACCCCGTACCATTCTACGGTCGCCTAAACGGGGATTTATTTTCCAGAACCCGTACCATTCTACGGCTGCCTGAATGCTGTCTAGGACCCGTACCATTCTACGGTCGCCTAAACTGGGATTCATTTTCAGGACCTGTACCATTCTACGGTCGCCTGATGAATCTAGGAAAAATCTTTGGGCGGCGACTCCATCGAGCGCCGGTGCTTGAATAGGAATACCTGTACAATGACAAGTATTTAAGGTATGGATAGAGATAGACTTACCTGGTGACATCTCTGTTCCTTGGGGATATGTCTCCTGCAAAACAGTTGAAGGAGAGGCAATATGCATTCATAGACATGCATTGATTCAAATGAGGTTCATGCGTGATGATTTCTATCAACCTTGCATCACCTAATTTCCATTGGGAAAGATTCCAAAAGAATATTCCAATCTGAACACATGAGTGTCATGGATGTGTCAAATGAGGGATTTTTCGATTTGAAAGGACTTTTCTCTCATCCTCATTAAAAATGGTCGTTTCATCCTGACCTTTGACGCAGGATTTTGGCAATCACTCTATCTCACTGTTATCATGCCAAACAAGAGTCTGTGCAATCTCGCAAGTGGTACAACCTTACCAATCTGAGAGGTCTTTAAGAGGGACCATAATGTGGGCCTGGTCAATGGCTTAACAAAAGGGACTCTTTGAGTCGAGGCTATTGAAAGAATGAGTGATATTATGTAATCATCTCTGGGTTTACAAGTCAAGAACCCTACAAAATGAGAAAGAAATAATCTTGCTCGCACTTCTTTGAGCGATGCTTAAAACATGTGAACCCCTAGGTTAATCCAAGTGCCCTAATTAGAATAGACTTTGCAAGGGACGTAACGTAGGCTTGGTTCATGGGTTGAGAAATGAAAGGATCATTAGGGTCAAAAAGTGTTTAGGGGGTCAAAATTGATGATCATCTTGACATTTCCACCACTTTCCTTCTCCACCGTTGAAGATTTTTTCTATCACAACTCCATTGATTGCAACAACATTTGAAAGTTTTTTTTTTTTTGTACCACCTTGTTGGGGATACAACTCAAGTGTTTGATTTTTCTTTTTAGGCATTGGCCTTACTTTTACCAAGCACACTACTTTTTCATGCCCCTATTTTGCACTTAATTTTGAACTTGCACAACCATCCTTTGTCAGCATTCTAACCCATGTTACTTTAATGGTTCTCTTTTGCCTTGCCCCAGTGTGGGAGATGATCACCAACTGGGTTTAATATGAAACGAATTCATAGGCTCAAGTGGGCTATGCAACGGATAAAAGTGTATACGATAAAGAAAGAACTACTTTTCGTCATCCTAAGGCACTTTAAATTACCATACAAGTTACACTGTGAAAGCAATACTCGAAGATTGATGCAAGTGCGAGCAACAAGATTCCTACCTTTCATTTCAAATTTTGTCCCAATGTGGGATGATCCTTGACAGGGATAATTTTGAAAAGAATCTCCATAAGCATATGGGGCTTAAAGGGGTTAACCAATGGATCACCTGTAGTGTTTGGGATAGAGAAAAGAATGCCTCTCATCACTTCGATTAATGTACTCATTGCGAGATCACCTCTTCCTTGTGAGCACGGAATTTTTCCACACCATTCACTGGGAATCAGTGTATGAAATAGTGTATGGAATAATGCTTGCCTTTCATCATTCCAAAGTATCCCATTTGACACATTCAGTCTCATGATATTCATCAAGGAAGAAAAATGCAAGATTTGCAACAAATTTAAACAATTCAACTCATTGAAGCAATTTATTCATCAAAGAAATGCTTTGCAGTTCAAACATGACATGGCAAATTCTATCATGGGTAATACTTCATGACAACATCTGAATTAACTGGAGTGGAAAACTCACGACCATCCATTTCTGCCAAGATCAAAGCACCGCTATGAAGTACCTTCTTTACCACATATGGGCCGCTGTAGTTTGGAACAAACTTGCCTCCAGGATCTACAAAGATTGGCAACAACTTCCTTAGGACTAGGTCATTTACCTCAAAATGTCTCGGCCGCACCTTCCGGTTGAAAGATCTAGCTACTCTCTGTTGATATGCTTGGCCATGGCAAAGAGCCTTCAATCTTTTCTCGTCGATCAAGTTCAACTGCTCGAATCTTTGTCATGACCATCCCGCCTCAGACAAATCCACTTGGGATAAAACTCTCAGAGAAGGAATCTCCACTTCCACAAGTAAAACTGCCTCCATGCCGTATACCAGAGCGAAAGGGGTTGCCCTAGTGGAAGTGCGGATCGATGTTCGATACGCCATCAGTGCGAAAGGTAACCTATCATGCCAATCTCGATAATTCTTGGCTGTCTTAGCCAAGATCTTCTTAATATTCTTATTGGCCGCTTCAATAGCCCCGTTCATTTGAGGGCGGTAAGGAGACAAATTCAAATGCTTGATTTTGAACTTGTTGAACAACCCATCAACAAGCTTGTTGTTCAAATTGGTCCCGTTGTCAGTGATGATTGCTTCAAGGACACCATAGTGAACAATTATGTCACGTTTGACAAACTTCACAACATTACGAGTAGTGACACTTGCAAAGGATGTAGCTTCGATCCATTTGGAGAAATAGTCTATTGCTACCAAAATGAATCGATGCCCATTTGAAGCCTTGGGATTGATCGGGCCAATCACATCAATACCCCACATCGAGAAAGGCCACGACTCAGAAAACTAGTGGAGCTCAGCTGGAGGGACATTTATCTTATTCCCGTGAATCTGGCAACGGTGACAACTCCGAACATGCTGGATGCAGTCACTTTCCAGTGTGAGCCAGTAGTAGCCTAATCTCATAATTTTCTTGGCTAACATGTGTCCATTCATATGAGGGCCATATACTTCTTCATGCACTTCTTGCATTATTTGGATGGCTTCGGCTGCATCTACACATTGCAACAAGATTGAATCATAAGATCTTTTGTACAAATTCTCGCCACTGACAAAGAATTTCGAGGCCATCTTCATGATGTACTTCCTATCAGCCTTAGTGCTTCCCTCGGGAAATTCTTGTTTTTGAATGTAATTCATGATATCATAATACCATGGTTTTCCGTCAGGTTCTTTAGTCACGATCATACAATAAGCTGGTTTTGGCAAAACCTCTATTTTTAGAGGCTTGACCTCTAACCCATTAGTGACTTGCAACATAGAAGACAACGTTGCAAGTGCATCTGCAAATTTATTATGGGACCTTGACAAGTATTCAAACGAAATTTCCTCGAACTCTTTTACCAGACCTTCTAAATACTCGTGGTATGGAAGCAATTTGGCATCCTTGGTCTTCCATTCACCTACGGTTTGCAGTATGATTAGTGCGGAATCTCTGAACACTTTTAACTTAGCAACATCCATCTCAATTGCGGCCTGAAGCTCGAGAATGCAAGCTTCATACTCGGCCACATTGTTAGTGCATGGGAATATCAACTTTGCAGCTACCGGATGGTGTTGTCCATCTGGGGATATCAAAACTGCCCTAGTACCCGAACCAGACAAGTTTACAGCTCCATCAAAGAACATCTTCCATGAGTCTTCACTTACACTCAAGACACGGTCGTCAAGGAAATTGTTATCGTCATTAGGGACTCCTGAATTCTCAACCAATAGATCAGCGATTGCTCGGCATTTAACCGACTTTTGTGGCATGAATTGCACATTAAATTTGGAAATCAAAATTTTCCATTTGGCCAACTTACCCACCAAAGTTTGCCGATCAAGTAAGTACTTGATAGGGTCGTTCTCAGTCAAGTACTGGTGGATTCATCAAGTACTGCTTCAGCTTGTCAAATGCTTCTCGACACTCATCATCCCAGTTGACTAGTGCATTCTTCTTTAAGAGCTTGAAGAATGGCTTGGCAGTTTCAGAAAGTTGGGAAATGAATTGAGCAATATAATTCAATCTCCCCAAAAGGCTCCGGACTTCTTTCACCGTTGACGGAGGTTGCAATTCACATATGGCCTTAGCCTTGGAAGGGTTGATCTCAATCCCTCTACTGCTCACTATAAATCCAAGTAATTTACCAGATGTTGCTCCAAATACGCATTTAGCAGGATTTAGACGAAGCTTGAACTCACAGAGTCGATCGAACAACTTCTTCAAGGTTTTGATGTGGCTTCTTCCTGGTCGGGTCTTTGCAATCATATCATCAACATATACTTCAATCTCCTAGTGCATCATGTCATGAAATAATGCGACCATGGCTCGCTGGTAGGTTGCCCCTGCATTCTTGAGTCCGAAGGGCATGACCTTATAATGAAAAGTTCCCCACGGGGTAATGAATGCAGTCTTCTCCTTATCTTCCTCCTTCATCCTTATCTGATTGTACCCAGAAAAACCATCCATAAATGAGAATAGTTGAAAACCAGCGGTACTATCCATAAGGGCATCTATGTGTGGTAATGGGAAATCATCCTTTGGACTAGCCTTGTTCAGATCCCGATAGTTAACACAAACTCGAACTCGACCGTCTTTCTTCATTACCGGCACGATATTAGCCACCCATTCGGGGTACTGTGAGACTTCAATGAATCCTACATTCAAAAGCTTCATCACCTCTTCCTCTATCTTCTTCGAGAGCTCGGGCTTAGTCCTTCGCAGCCTCTGCTTTTTAGGTGGTACGTTCGGATTAGTAGGTAGGTAATGCTCCATGATTGACGGGTCTAGCCTAGGCATGTTAGTGTAGGTCCATGCAAAAATGTATTGATATTCCTTCAGTAATTGAATTAGGCGCTCGGCCTCGTCTTTGGGGAGACTCGCCCCAATTTTCACCTCTTTGGCTTCTTCAGTGTCACTTAAATTAATAGTGATGGTCTGCTCGGATGTGAGAGCCTTAGCTTTTTCATGTTGTTCCCAGCTATGTTGCACCTCAATGGAGTCTTCGATTGAGTCTTCAGGATCATCATTATCAGCACTTGTTGCATTGGATTGGACCATTTCTACACCTTTGCGTGCCATAAGATTGTTCCTGAAACATGAAGTGGATAAATCAGAAAGACAAACAGAGTAATCTACATTTTTGTTTTTGTTTTTAAAATTCTTTGGCAAAAACATTTTTTGAAACGAGGAAGCATGATGAAGCCCAGGCCTCAAAGTTCTCCTTGGATTTTTCTTTTCTTTTATCGGTTAGATATCATCACCGGGCTGGTTTGATATACCTTATCATGTCCTCAAAACAAAACTTGTAATTTTATTGATATTCATCAATCAAATTACATTTAAAGGATGGAAAAAATGCAACACTTAATCACTGAAAACATCTCTCAGAAAATAATAGAAATTCCCACACAGGGGAATGTGCAAAAGTAGTAAAAAAGTTACTCTTGTGGGCCAAGGCCCATCTCTTCAGGGGGTCTTTCATCAATGGCTCCTATGATGAGGTCATCGAATAAGCTTGCAACTCTTTCCAGCTCATCATCAGGGTTCTTCGTCTTCGGGGGTGTCGGATCATTCATGCCACCCTATCCATCTGGGACTATCTCACTAGGATCAATGTAGTAGCTGGGAGGGGCCGAATACTTCACTAGGTAATCAAACTTGCCACTAGGTTGTCCCAGAGTGTCTATCACTTCCGCTTCATCCTGCATCATTCTTGGAGGATCGGGGAATGTCTCGTGAATGCTCGGGGGTAGTGGGTTTTGCCTCCCTCGCCCTTGGTTAGGTGGCGAGTTCCGCCTTTCCTGTCTTCATCCTTCAGAACTTCCCCCACCTCTTCCATGGTGCCCTAATTTAGTAGAACGGGACCTCCGAGGGGCTTCGATAGGGTTCCAAATGCCTTGACCTCTTCTTTCAAGGCCATATGACATCATCTTGAAACCCCAAAAGTGGAAATGATTGGTACGACAATTTTCCCTAAAGCATATAAGACAAGACGAAGGACGAAACATTGTCATGGATCGACGAAAATTGCAACAAAGTAAGTGAATTGCAAAGTGAGAGTCTAGACAACTTATTTTCACCGGAAAGGGATGACAATCACATAGACACATGCATGAAGTGTGAGGCTCAATTTCTATCTAGACGGCTTAACAAAGTGGAGTTAAGAGGATGATCTGACCGTTGCAGTCTCGCATTAACGTGTCGGGTCCTCCTAACCCTGGTTCAGTCGAATGGAATGCCCAATAATCACGCAGCCTCGTGGATATGGACAAACACATTCGACACCATAAAAGAAATTTCGGGAAAGAGAAGGTCAACCTCTACATAGCAGTCTCGCTTTTGAGGAAGTATCATTCTCAACACCATCCTAGAAATCCTATCATAGCCCAGGTCCGACCACAGGTTGTGTGTGCAATAGTGTAGTGCTAAAAATAATAAAACATGCACAATAGTTTAAATGCAACAACACTTCTAATCATGGAAAAATAAATCATTAATCCCACATTCTAACCTGCAAGACAAAGGTTAGCATAGACTACTCCCCTTATATCTCCCATCTGCAAGAACATTTAACACCTTAGAAATGTTAGGGACGTACCTGGGATCCTCGCCGCCAAACAAAAATATTTTTAAAAGAAAAAGAAAAATTGGCCTAAGTCCACTAATTGTTTTAGCACAAGTCCCCAATGGAGTCGCAAAGCTGTCGCGACCTATTTTTTTTGGTGTACCACCTAAAACTAGGTTAATGGACTGTCAATTTTTTTTTAAAACTTAACTCAGGCTCTCCCAAGCTCATACCAATTCGCGACTTAAGGTTCGAACATTTAACATGTAAAAGGTTATTAAGTAGGAGCCGCCACTAATCAGTTCATGGTAGGTCGATTAGACACCTAAGTAAAATAAGGGGAGATTTATTTTACTCCTCCGAACCAGAGACTAAGGGTACGGGGACTTGGTTACACTAGAATTTTCTAATGCCCTTTTGGTACCATTTCTTTTTAATTTTCAAAAAAATGTTTTTGCAAGCAACTTGGATTTATTTTAACCTAAATTACTACTATGCAAGTATGGTGACCACATGGATGCTCATCCACTATTAAACACTCAAATAAAATAAAAAAATAATTAAATTGCATCACACAAAGCAAACAATCAATTTTTTTGAGTTTTCTTGAAATTAGAATTCTTTTATAAAAATGCATTTTTTTAACTAAATGAATTAATCTTATTAATATGCAAATTCTAATTAAATGGGCCTATTATGCAAACTAGTTATTATGCACCTAGTATTTTTGTGTTTATTTTTTTATTGAAATTCAGAATTAATAAAAACCCTAATTAAACTATCTAAAAATGGATAATTTTCTAATTTATTCTAGGGATTAATTTGACTTAAACCCTATCCTATCTTAGAAAACTAATTTTTTGAAAAATGGGATAATTAAAATGTGCGAACATTATCTAAAAAATTAATTTAGGTCCAACCCTAACTTATTTCTAAAAATCCAACCCTAAAAATGTAATCCTAAGAAAATTCTAATTTACTAAACCTACATGTCTGATTTACTAAACCTATATGCTCATGCAGAATTTTGATTTTCTGATTTTTTTTAGTTTTTTTTAAAGATAAGTAATTATCAAATACATATTAAATATAAGCTATCAACAAAATAAAAGATTAAAATAATCGAAAAAATAACTTGTTGTCTCACAGGTCAAATTAATGATTA
The DNA here is from genome assembly GCA_014182515.1 of Eucalyptus microcorys. Taxonomy (NCBI): domain Eukaryota; kingdom Viridiplantae; phylum Streptophyta; class Magnoliopsida; order Myrtales; family Myrtaceae; genus Eucalyptus; species Eucalyptus microcorys. The sequence continues at coordinate 31,530,210 of CM024569.1, forward strand.
TTCTAACCCTAATTATCACGACAAATGGATTAAAATAATTAAAAATTTGATCCGAAGTCTTACGTATCAAATTAATAATTATAATGATTTAAAATTCTACAAAAAAGCCCAAAAATTAATATAATTAAAAAATAATCCGATGTCTCTCGGATTAAATTAATAATTACAATAATTCCAGACAACATCCTAGCGGATAATGCCTACAAAATGCACAAATATTAACATTGACAAACCAAATTCTAATTTAAACAATAATAAAAAAATTTAAAATGAATAAATAAATGACAATAAAACAAAAAAATGAAAAATAAACTACCTAATAGAGGAGAGCAGCAGCGTCGGCACGGGCGCCGGACAACCAACAGAGCCGGGCGTGGGATTCAGGTAGCAGGTTGGTCGGCGTCAGGCGGAGGGTTGTGCGGCATCGGCAATCGGTGAGCAGCAGCTGTATTGTGGGTCGTTGCGGTGGTAGTGAGCAGTGGCGTCAGGGCGAGTTTGCTGGTGGAAGTGCAGCGGGCAAGATCATTGGGGAATAGAGACGCGAACGTGCTGCTGTGGGTTCACCGGAAGAAAGTGAGGCAGGCACCACGATGATCGAAGCAATGGGAGCGGCAGAGGTGGTGCGCGCTGAGGCGCGGGTTGCTGCAGATGCTGGTTGGGCAGAACCGGGGGGCTGTTGAGCGTCGGAGGGCAGCACGGCGACTTGCAAAAGGAACACAAAATAGAAGCAGCGGCGGAGGAGTCGGGCGCGGGCTGTTGGGAGGCGCTCGCGCTGCGACCAGTGGCAACGAACGGTGAAGGAGGTGTCGACGGCTGTCGACCAGAGAAGAGCGGCGCTCGGGCAGCAGGCGAAGAGGGCGTCGGGCACTGGTGCAATGGCAGGTGGCGCTCGGCAAGGTCAGGAGTGGCGAGCTTCGTCGAAGCTCCGGCGTCGGGCTGGGCAGTAGCAAGTCGCGAGTGCAGAAGCACGGTGGTGGGTGTCAGAGGCATGCGACGGTGGCGTCGAGGGGTTGTTGAGTTGGCGGTAAGGTGCGGCGACGGTGCTCGCGGTGGCGCAGTGGCGAGCAGGCTTCGGGGGGTTCGATCAGTGGTAGCCGGCACAGCCACTGGCGCGGAGGGGGTGGACTAGCAACAACGGCGGAGGCGAGCTCGTGAAGAAGAAGATTGATTTTCTTCTTTTTCTTTTTTTTTTCTCTCCTCTCACGTCCCCTCACGTCTCCTCTTCCTGCTCCATCTCTGCAAACTTTTGGCTGACTTTTCTTTTTTGTTAGAGAAAGAAAAGAGAAGTGCTTTCCTTTTTGCCCAAGATGGACGAAGACCTTTTTTCACACCAATTTTCTCTCGAAATTTATTTGCTTTTTGGATTCCCCCCCGTCATGAAAAATGAGCCTCTCTTTTATAGTGATTTGAAACGGTCTCTTTACATGGCATTTCCCGAGTTACAATTTCTTGTCACATTAAATCAAATCCGTATGATTTGGTAATCAGCTCAATTTTTGCCCATTTTTCACTTGATTTCAAAATTGTTGCTGCATTTAACAAAATCCGGACATCCATCAGAATTCCATATTTCCTTGCATAATTCAATCAAATCAATTTCTCCCATTTTCATTTTTTTTTCTTTTTATTTGTTCAAAATGCAATTTTATTTTTCCAAAATTAAGTGTCAACACCATGTTGACACTTAAATTTATTTGTCCAAAGATCATTTCAAAAAAAAAAAAAAAAAATAGAACTTATTTTTTTCGCAAAAATATTTCTTGTAAAATTATTGCATAAAGATTACCTAGGAATTTCGTATAGTTTTTAAATGCATTTATTTTCTTGATATACAAAAATCAAAATAAAATATAAAAAATTCTAAAAAAATCTGAAAAAAAAAAAGAGAAAAAAAGAAGAAGTAGAAAAAATTGGAGATGATAATCTGAATGTGACAAGCCAAGCTTAGGAGGTCATATTGTAATTAAAACGGCAAGTTGGGGCGAAAATGCAATTTTCAAAAGTTGAGGGACCAATTCGCAAATTTTTGCAAAATTTTGCCCGAGTCCTTAAATCATCATCTTTGCCCCCAATTAAGTTGAAATTGAACTTGGGCCAGGTCAAATCAATCAAATCGGCCAAAAAGACCAAATTTGCATTGAATTAGGCATTCTCGGGCAAGAAAATGACAAACTTTGAGGGATTTTCTTGAAAAATTGGGCAGAGCCAATTGCAAAGACTGGCCAAGATCTTAAATTACTATACATAAAATTGCTAATTGATCAAAAATTGCAGCCAAGTTGATGGATTAAGACGCTCAATTCAGCTACCAAAACTTAGTCCACGATTTGGTCTTTATTCGGAGTTGCCGAGTAAGCAAGTTTGTGACCCCACCATATCCTACTCAAGAGCCCAATCAACCTGATCTTTGCACATGATGGAAGACCATAATTAGTAGTGCAAGTGGACAAAAATTGGCCAGGGATAAGTTGCTGAAAGCGCGGGAAAATCGAAGCAAAATCTGCACACTCAACAACTGCAGAAGTTGAAAAATTGAGCTTAGTTAAAAAGTGGATGAATAGCTCAATTGGCAAGCTTGGTAGGGGGCAAAAAGCCGACCAAGAGATTGATGAATTTAGTGGATAAGATCTATGAAGGAAGCTTTTTTTAGGGGTAAAAAGGTAGGAGACAAGAAGCATTGGAGGGAGCTCACGGTTGTTATCCAAAAACACCCCCACGAGCAACTAAAAAAAAGCAAAAACCCAGAAATTCCAGATCGACCTTTGCCGAGAAAAGTGAAATTTTGACAAATTTGTGGCCAAAATTAGTCAAAACTTTCAACTAAAGAGTGAAAATTCACTCAAATATCTTTCCAACCATAGGTTGCACGACCAAAATAGAGATAAGAAAGACCTCCTAAAGGCCCCCCGAAAAATACCTTCCTGGCGGGCCAAGAACTCCTAAAATTTTTCCATAAGTGTTGAGCCCGATTGGTCACAAGTAAGGAAAAACGAGTGTTTTTTAGAAACTTGAGAGACAAATGAGGAAAGCCATAAGTTGTAACCAAAACTAGAATACATATAGTTTGGGTTGGTGTTAATTTGGTCAAGAAAAGAGGTCATAAAGTCTAATTTTGGAGGTCAACAAAAACCTTTGTTGTTAGTTATTTTCTTCTGCAGATCTCATTTTCGGTTTGAAGGAGCCATTTTCCACGTGCCCCCCAGAGAATAATTTCTTGTTTCCTTGACCAAGAGCCACTTGCAAAAGAAACTAGGAAGTAAGGTAAGAATCTTGGCAGAAGTCCAGCACAAGTGCCATAACTTGACACGGGGGGACACTTAAGTGCCATAACTTCAAAACAGTACACTTAAGTGCCACTTTTTTTTTTTCTAGTGGGACACTTAAGTGCCACCTCCGGCGACCCTTGCCGGAAATCCTACGTGGCAATATTTTATTATTATTTTTTGCCTACGTGGCTCGCCGGAGAGCTGAGTCGGCTCTAACTCACCAGAAACGACGTCGTCTGCATAATAAAAGCCCCAAATCTTCCAAAAACGACGTCGTCTCCCCAAATGCCCCAAATCTAAAACCCTAAATCGGCCAAAATCCCTATTGAAGTGCTCGAATTGAAGTCTCGAACCCTAATTTTCATTTGCCCAAAATTCCTTCGTCGAATCTTGGAAATGGAGAGCATGACTCGCAGCAGCGCCTCAATTTCCTCTCACCGAAGCGAAGGAGAAGGCCATCGTTTCTGTTTTTGTGGGTTACCGAGTCCAAGAAGAACATCGTGGACTCAAATCAATCCTGGGAGAAGATTTTATGGATGCGCCCGATATAAAGAAGCGTCGAAGTGCAAATACTTCAAATGGATCGATGAGAAGTTCTCTGACCGAGCCACAAAGATGATATTGGATCTACTTCATAAAAGACAACAATCTCCATCTGTGTTCGTGGACGACTTGGACGATGTTGACTCAATGCAAGCTCAAGTGTCTTCAGTTAAACTTTTCAAGAATGAAGTCTCAATGCACGCTCAAGCATCTTCAACTAAACCTTTCAAGAATGAAGTTTCAATGATGAAAATTGAACGAAAGTGTTACCAAGCGTGTATTATGGTGTTGTTTTGTTGTCTATTGTACTTTATGATGAAATGTAAAGTACTTGAAAATGAGAAAAAGTTTCTCCGACTGCCATAGTTAAAAATGGTGTTGTTCTGGATTAAACGTAGGGTTTTTTCTTTTTGAAAGATGCAAAGAAGTTTGTGTTGTTCCACAAGATCATTGTGGCTTTGTTGTTGTTTGTGCTGTCGTATGGACTTGCCATAAGTTTACCATCATCTTCTCTGTTTTGATGCAGACCAACATATACACAAGACAAACATGAGTGATTACCCGAGTGCCATAAGTTGTATTTAGTAATCACGTAAGTGCTAGTCGCGATGAAAAAAGGATCACTTAAGTGTCAAGTTATTGTTAAAGTGATCGGTTAAGTGTCACTTGTAGTTAAAAGTGAACAGTTAAGTGCCAAGTTTTTTTAGAATAGGATCAGTTAAGTGCCAATTTTTTTGTGGGTTTTCTGTAAAAATTGCGCTAGCCACCAACACCGGCGGCACCACCAACCATCACCACTAGCCACATTACACACTAGGCGCTTCAGCCACCACCATGCTGGTGGTGTTGCTGCACAAGATACTAGTGCAAGCTGAGCCTTGCACTAGTTTGCACCAGTACACATGGTGTAAGATGTGCAAACTGCACACTTGTACCAGGTGTAGGTGCAGCTGCTTAAGCCTATAACCCCCACCACAAACCGATAATCACCAGGCATCACCACCAGCCACACCAGCACCCCAGCCACCACATTAGCACCCCAACAACAAACTGACTACCACCAAACATCACCATCCACCATCACCGGATACACCAAAGCACTCCGGCTATCACCACGAACACCAACGGCGGCGGCAACAAGTAAAAACAGAATCCATGATAAACAACAACATAAATTGACAAGCGCGCAAGATCATTTCATTGATATTTCATCAAGTCTCGAGTCGACAACATCAATGAATGACAAACTAAAGAAAAAAACAAAAGATAACCATCCGTAGACTTTCTATATGCACGACAACATCAACGTTTACATAACTGTTTTGACTCCTAAGCTCCACAAATCCTATCACATCTCATCTCATCAATCAATATGCACGACACCCCCTGTTCGTGCTCCTTTCGATGGGCCTTTCACTTGATTCATAATTCTGGCACTCTTTCTAACTGGACGTGCAACTGGAGCTGGAGCTGGAGCTGGAGCTGGGTTCTTTCTCTTATTTTTTGTTGGCACAGTTGATGTTGATGTTTTCTTTTTTGTTGGTGCAGCCGTCGATTCTTGAGTTGGGCTTGAGATAAGAACTTCTGAACTTCTCCCAGGCTACAAAAAAACAATAAATTGTTAGCAAAAATCTACAGCATAAATTAAATTAAATGCAGCCAATAAAACTTACATTGAGAATGACTGTTCCAGTACGCTCATCTGTATAAAGGCCATAGCCATATTGTCTTAACCTCTTCCCAAGTGCCCCTCTTGTTTGAATAGGGGCGCCACTTTCAGGAACTTGTGATTTATTGCCCCTTTTTCCTGCTTTCTTGGGCCCTTTAACTACAAATGGGCTTCTTCGACCAATTGTGCTGGACATCTTCTAGATGGCCTTTGTGTACCTGCCCCTTCACCTGGCCTTGTTCTAGTTGTCCTTTTGTGTAGCCCTTCAACTTCAGTGACACCTCCTTCTGTTGGGCCTTATGGTGGTACTGGTGGTGGTAATTGTGGTGCCCCTTGCAGTGATTCTTCTGGTGGCTCCTGTGATGATCCTTGAGGTAGGTCCTGTGATGGCCCTTCAGTTGGCAGTTGAGTTCCAACTTGCTTTCTTCGAACCTGAGAAAGAGGCCAAAAGATACCATAAATATAATATCGAGACATATAATAATAAAAAATGAATACAAATTGGTTGAATTTACCACTTTGGGTATTTCTTTCGCTTTCTGAAGAACAGTCGACTGCACTGGCCGTGATGCTGCTTGGGCTAATCCTTCAGCTGGCCCTGATGCTGCTTGGGTCAATCCTTCAGCTGGCCGTGATGCTGCTTGGGCCAATCCTTCACCTGGTTGTGTTCTACCTTGCCTTCTTCGAACAGGCTATTCAGTTTCATGACTTACTGAGGTTCTTCTTGTGACCTAACAAACACATTACATACAAGGCCAAATAGAATATTATGTACATTTTTATGATAAACGACAAGAAAGCAACATAAACATAAAATAAATTTCATGACTTACCGGGGTTCTACTTGTTGACTGAAGAACAGTCGACTCACTTGGCCCTGCTGTGTGCATTTCTCCAACTGTCTCTTCACTAGGCCCTTCACCTTGCCTCAACGGTTGTTGTTGCTTTCTCAATTGACAACCTTTAATATTGTGGCTTGTTAGGCGACAATAAGAGCACGTGATCTTTGCACCCTGCCTGCTCATTCTTTGCTGACCCGAGACTTTTCCCTCCGCCATTCTTCGTCTTCGTTTTGTCCTTCCAATTTTCTTCTTCAGTGGCAAAGGTTGAGGTGCTTCATGATCCGTGGGCTCCCAAAACTTGCTACTTCTAATTGGCTGCATCATGAACTGATAGGAAGCAAGATATTTTGATTTATGGTACCAATCATCGATGTAATCATCTGTATTGTCGCCCTTCAACTGGATGGCACATATGGCATGTGCACATGGAATTCCACTTACTTGCCATGCTCTACATGAACACTTCCTACTTCCTAGATTGACAACATACTTATCTGCACCCTTCATTATCTCATATCCGTCATCTCCATTCCAAATGGGATGACAATGCGTACTTGCAACCAAGTTCTCATCCAATTTCTTCACAATCTTAGGACCATATTGTCTTGTCCACTTTGCAGCCTCATCTCTTTGTTTCTGCAGCCGAGTCTTAACCGCAACTCGTATATCTTCAAGCATTGAGATGACTGGTTTGCATCTGGCATCTATTATCTAAGAATTAAATACTTCACAAATGTTGTTGTCGACGTTATCGCACTTGAACTCCTCACTAAAGAATGCCCTGCACCAATGCTTCGGTTCTAGTTGAAATAGGGTAGCACAACCTTCCTTTGTCAATTGAAGCAGTCATTCTTTGGCTATTCTAAAGTCAGCCATGTTTGCACTCTTTGCTAATTGCCAAAATTGCAATTGCAGCTTATTCCCTTTATAGTTCTTTGCCCAATTTCCGTATATGTGCCGCGCACACATTCGATGTTCAGCATGGGGCAACAACTCGGTTACTGCCGGAACCAATCCCTGCAATAATTCAAAGTAAGAAATACTAGAGCAAATTACATGTTCATATTACAAAGCAAAGCAAACTATTGACTAAATTTTTCAAAAAGCAAGCATTACCTTTTGTTGGTCGCTCATGAATGCCCATCCATCCCCGTTTGTTATCTCCAAGTCAGCCATCAGATTTTTCAAGAACCAGGACCAATTGTCCTTGTTCTCAATCTTTACAATAGCCCAAGTTAGTGGGAACATTTGGTTATTCGCATCTCTTCCAATCGCTGCCAACAATTCTCCCTTGCACAAGCCCTTCAAGAAACAGCTGTCCAATCCTATAATCCGTCTACAACCAGCTAAAAATCCTCGTCTGCATGCATCAAAGCACACATAGAACTTATCAAACTTGGTCCCATGATCAGGAAGCGGTCTCTCAATCACCTCTACATACACTCTACTTATAGGGTTTTGCAGCCTACACTCCCAAGCATACTCCCACACCTGCCCATATTCCTTAGCATACTGACCAATAAGTATCTTTATCACCTTTTGCTTTGCACTGATTCCTAGATACATTGATGCCTACACGCTCCTTCACTAGCATCCTAAAGTTAGCAAGTTTCAAGTTGGGCATCACCTTGATCAGATCGAAGAAGTGCTTGGACAACCATGCACTTGTTACCCTTTTGTTTTGAAAATTAATGGAACAAGTGTGTTCCTTTTGGTAGGCTCTAATCTGAAAAGACCCACTCTTCTTAACAAACGCACCGTAAATCTTCCATGGACAGTTTTGCTGCGAACACCTAGCTCTTACAAATTTCTTGGTATTTCTAATGAAATCAACATTTCTTTGTGCAGCAATGGAGTTCTTCAGTATAGCTTCCCTAAATTGTATCGCATCATGGAATTTCATACCTATTGACAAAGTAGGAGACGCAACAGATGGATCATAGGAAGGAAACTTACTTTTCCTTCTACGCACAGCTCGTTGATCTTCTTCAACTTCGTCCTGGGAAGTTGCGGTGTCGATGCTTTCTTCATAATTTGTCTCCAGGACCTGGCCAGCAACACCAACATCTACAGGGCCTTCGTCTCTGTTTGGATGAACAGCTACATGCAAAGTTGCAAATCTATCTGACAAAAAGTCCCTTTGTTTTTTCCTTGATTGTATAAGCTCCTCATCGTCGGCGTCACTTAAGATTAACAAATTTTCAGCTTCAGCAGCCAACCCTTCATCATCATCGTCATCGTCACCGTCACTGGATTCAGCTACTTCCCAATCTAATTCGGTGATGGTGACATCACCCATGTCACAATCGCTCTGGTGAACAGCATCTGCGCCCCTCTCCTCCCCATCCTGTCCATCATGACCTACTTCATCCCTAACCTCAGTACTAGCTTGAATACCATCTCCTCCTTCTCCTACTTGGGTGTTATCTCTGTCATCATCTTCGTCCTCACTATCACTATTGTTTTCAACAAACACTTTCGCCTCTTCGCCATGAAGATAATGATATAAGACATCCCTAAAACCATTATCATCTTCCAAAACTCTCAAACCATCTCTCAAGCCTTTCCCAAGGAACACAGTACAGTAACTTTTGTACTCTACAAGGCAAAAATGTCACTATATCCCTAACAAATCCAATATAAGATGCATTCTTTATATCTACAAAGATAGTACCCTCATTCCCCCCCTCATACTCTCACTCATCCTCCCTAATCACAAAATCTCCACCGTAGTAAACGATGACAGCAACATAGTCTTTATGCGCCATTTCTACAACAAAAGAGGACAAATATACAATTAACTTTTGGGACCACATTCACAAAGAACAGACAATTGCAAGTGGAGGTCCCTACACTCTTTATTAAAGAAAAGAAAAGAAGAAGAGAGAGGGAAGATGCGGTCAGACGACAGCTGCAGCTTGAAAACAAGAGGCCTCAGGACAAGGACAAATAAAAATAAAGATGGGACCCGACAACTGCTTTGATTATGCCGTCGCATTCCTTTAAAATATGGAGAGATTCCTCAGCATTGGTCCTCAACAATGCAATTTATTAAAAAAATATCCAGAAGTCCCCATCCCCACAACCTTCGATTCGAACATGTCCAAAGTCCAATACTCTGAACCCTAACAATCACCAATCATCGCACATTTCACATCCGACCACTACAAATTACTTTCGCACATCACAATTCAACACCCTGAATGAATGACACATCATAGTGGATGAGGCGACGTCGAGCCTTACACCGAGCCCTAATTTTCCCCCCGCCGAGCCCTACACCGAGCCTATATTTCAATGCCGCTCCTAAACTGTCAATTCGAACCCCCCAATAGGATTGTAGCACCACATCTGAGCCATAAATCTCACATCAAGCCTGACCTTTCCCAGTCGACCCCCAAATTTGAAGTCTGAGCCCTAATAAATGAGTTGGAGCCCTAATTTCACCACAGGAGAGAGAAAGAAGAGAAAAAACCTGAGCAAATCGACGACGGCGAGCGATGACGGCGAGCGATGACGGCGAGCGACGACGGCGAGCGATCACCTGCGAACGGCAAGCTGTGAACGGCGATGGATGGAGAGGACGTCAAACCTAGTGTGAACTAATGAAAGGTTAAAATCCAAATAAACCAAACGACGTCGTTTAACACTAAGGAAAAACGACGTCGTTTAGTTTGGCCAAATGCACAGTGGATGGGGCGACGTCATTTTCCTCCTCCACGTGTGCTTTTTTTTTTTAAAAAAAAAATTGCCACATCAGTTAAGTATGTCGCCGGAAAATGCCACGTCTGCATTTTGGCCGGTTTTTGGCCGGATTAGCACTTAAGTGTTCCATTTTACTCTGATGATGGCACTTAAGTGTACCATTTTAAAGTTATGGCACTTAAGTGTCCCTCCGTGCCAAGTTATGGCACTCTAGGTGTCCTCACCTCTAAGAATCTTAGATATATTTTTGGTTAAGATGGAACATGTTTTTACAGTGAAAAATCAAAAAGGAAAACTAGTCAAAAAACTAACTTTGAGCCTGGAATTTTTCTAGGTGTTGAAATGCCTTCAAGAGTCTTGCATCTTTGATTTACTATACCCTTTTTTCGTGCATTACTTGTCTTTGTGACTTTGATTAATGTTATATGGGAGTACAAATGATGCATAGGTTAGCCCAGTTTAGTCTTTAGATCTTCGTGTGAACCATGACATCATCTATAACTTGAGCCAAAAGCCAAATCAACCCATATTGAGACATGGTTGGGCAGCATAGATCATGCATACATGCTTCTTAGAGAGTTTGTTTCGATGTGTCCGATTGCTCGTTCTCTGTAATGTTTGTTGCATTTGAAAGTACATATTACCTATTTTTTATTTGAATGAAGTGATATTTCTTATGGATCTTGCATGTGATGGTTGTCGGGGCTTGAATATGGGCATACATGTCTATTTGACTTGGGTTCAAAATCCAGATTTGCAAAATCAGCTCAAACCTGCATATTTGAGGACGATTTCAGCTTGGTTTTTGTGTGTTTTAGGTTATTATTATTATTATTTTTTATCTAATCTTGTTATTTGCATGTGGTAGTATAACCTTGATATTTTAGTTCCACATAAGATTGCTTATGGGTTGAGATTGAAGGTTACAAACATGGCTCAAAAAAGTTGCTTGGGGTGGTTTAATGCACACCAAATGTTCGACGAAATGCCCATAACAAGTTTCGATCTTGAAATGGTTGATTTGAGCTTGATTATTGTGATATTCATGTGCTGTGTTATTCCATGTTAGCATAGATCGGTCTAAGGAATTATTAATAATATTTTTCTAAAAAAATAATAAAACAAGAAAAATCTGAAATTTTCAAAAATATAAAAAAAAATGTTAGATAGTATCAAATTAGGGCATAAATGACATTTATGAGAGTTTCCTAATTTTATAAAGTCATCCTAACTTGATACTATTTTGATATTTTATAATCATTTTTGTAAATAATTTATTTTACGTCGATTAAAATTATTTAGAGTAATTTCATGCATATTTAAATTCTCATTTCGCTCACGGGGGTCTTGTCCCGGGGTGTGATAACAAGGCCATGTAATATTATTTGCCTGATTTGTATCAAATTTTCCTTTTCTGTATTTATTTTCAAGTAATTTCAATTTCTTGGATGTTTACTTACTGCACCGCTTTTTATTAATTTGAGTGTAAATTTTGCTTCTAAATTAGGTTATGATTAGTCTAGATATTAAGGAAAACAAACCTACAAAAACATTTGCATGGATGCTTAACGGTTTCATAAGGATTATAATTGGCAATCAAGATTGTATGGCTATTTAGATAAACAACATTTCAAGTTAGTGGTACTGCAAGGGCATTAATAGAAATATTGGCGTAAACAAGTTCCCATTCCTAGAAATCTCTGGTTGCGTAGGAATCGAGACAACACCCCCGTGTCTTGATTGGTTTCTTGCCGACCCGAATAGGCTAGTGGCGACTCCTATAAATACATAGGTTGTTAAGAACTGAAATATGAAATCTAACGTCATGCGAGGTATGGGCTTGAGAGAGCCTGCGCCTAATCTAGGGCTGTTAGTCTGCCTCTTTAGGCAAATACCCCTAAACCTCTTCCTTTTCCCCCCGACGGAAATAGAAAGGTTGTGACATCCCAATTTGACAATTGTGAAAGTCATGGTTTGGAATGTATTTAAAATGTCTGCGATACTTGTGAGTGTAATTATGCGAGCTTCGAGCTAGCTTTGGCAATTGAATGCTTTCCATAGTCGATACATCACTTTATCTCAAAAATTTTGTGGATGATTTAAAAAAATTACTTTGAAATATCACATATACCCTCATGCATATAATTACGTCATTCATTAAAAATGCATGTATTTGTGATTGACACATGCCCTTGGTAATAATTGACTTGTCAACAGTTTACTTTCTTATTTAATTGGTTGAAAAATAACATCCAAAAAACTTGCATGCATGTTTAATTCTTGGAATGTATGTGATTTCTAGATGTACGTTATGGTCGATGCATGATATTGAGGGTAAATTTTGGGATCACATAGATCGCTTCATTAGGGACTTATAAGTGTTATTAGCCAAATGAAAATATAATTGGTCAATAATGACTGTAAGTCATAAAATGAACTGGGTATATGTCTTAGAGGGACCTATGTATGAATTACAAAGGGTAACCCTGAAACCCAAATTTGATTTGTGAATGGAATTTCCTTTCAGTGATTGGCTTTGGTATGATGTCATGTTTGTGATTGTTTTGACGTATACGATTGGTTCTTTCCATTGTATGTATTTAGTTAAAGTTCTTAGACTAGGTTCAAAGTAGGATCTCGAAGACAAAGATGACGTGAAGACGATGAAAGGTTGATATCTAATCCGACCATATCTTTGTACCATTCATCCCTAGCATACTATCACGCCCTAAACCTCGGGCATGCGCACATCTCTCGGCAGTCGATTTAATTGCGACGTTCCTAGGACGCGTCGTCGACCCATTCATTTTATGCACATGCAAAAGCGAACTCATAAACCCCAAACAACAATCAAACACAGGGATAGTTTAAAAACATGCCAATGCTTTCATTTCAAAAACTGCACTTTATAAATACATCAAGTTGACCTACAAGTTCATATACAGGAGGTTTGACTCAAAAAGAAACCACTAGGCCACCTACATTATGGACCCTTCAATCTCAGGCTTTGAATCCTCCACGCTACAGCCTTAAAAATGGTAACCCACAACTGGGTGATACAATGTCTCAGTGAGTCTATACCCAAAACCCAAATTAGAAAGATAATTTGCTTAGAGACAGCCTAAGCACACATCATGTAAGACTTACCTCGAATTAGCACCTCCCTGCACATTGGTACCGCTTAAATACATATGCATATAGTAAACATATTTAACAACTGGAACATTGCATATCAATCATCAAATATTCACAGGGGTCCCGATTATAAGGCCAAATCATTATAACACATCTCATTCCGTTCCGCACAATTTTGTCTCATAATCAGGTGCGGTTATCTCAATCATTCACATGTGTCCTAGTTCTTATGACCTATCGGCCATTTCCAACTCAACAATCGACAGTCCTCTGACATAACCGGGCATTGTCTCGCCCCATTAAGCATGGCAACGTCTACCTCTAGACGACATTCCCGAAGGAGCATCGGTCCAGCCTCTACCGAGATCTAGCATTCGTTGATGTGAGGCATTCCATATAGGAGCATTGCCCACCCGACTTTCATCGGGTGACGGGTCCTCATAGCGATCACACACACATCTAATCTCGGCTAAGGACATCGTGCTTTGCACTTAAATGCCTTCATTTCAAATACTGTACTTGGCCTATTTACTTCATATTAAAAACATAATGTAAAATAATTGTGCGTGGGCACACAATCAGATTGAACCGTAAAATGAGATATCCTCTTTTTTAAAAATCCCACGATTTTATATAGTACTTAAAATATTTTGGCGTCATAAACTCGACACCCAGTATTTTTCTAATTAAATACCAAAAATTCATATTTTTGAAATAATAATTCAAAAATCATCAATCAGCATCAAATTGCATAAATTAGTACTCAATTGCATAAACCAATACAACCACGACGATCAGCATGAAATTCTGACGGCCGACTATCCTGGTATAATTTACACTAATTAATAAATAATTAAATAAATTATAAAATAATTAAATTAAATCACTAATTAAGCTACATACACTAATCTAATCACCTAATTGAACTTAATTAAACCAATCCACCTAGGTTAGCTACACATAACCTACTAAACTAACTAACCACCTAATTGACCTAACTAATTAATCTAATTAACTAAATAAGCTAACTAAATTACACTAATCTCACTTAGCCTAATCTAACTCAACTAAGCATGATTAACCCCCACTAAGAGTAATTAACCCCATAATTAAGGTTTAGAAGGTTAACTCACCGGATTAGCGAGTAAACCGGTTCACGGTGATAATGGCGTGACGACGACCATAACTCGGGTCTACGGTGACGTCAAGGGAGGCCGGGAAAGGGCTGAAAAAGCTCTGTTAGGCTCATAACTTGGTCTTGAAAAGGGTCTTTGGTTGCGGCTTGGCTCGGCTGAACGGGGCTGCAGCTTGCGGTGGTGGTAGTCGGACGAAGCTAGCTGGCTTCGATGGTGGCTAGCGGGAGGACTGGAGGCATGGAGTGACATGGGCAGAAGATGGCGGTCTGTTAGGTTGGAATGGGAGTGGGTTGAAACGGTGAAATGGGCGAGAGGTGGAGCGGCGTTGATTCGGTGGGTGGTGGGCCAATGGTTTAAGGTGCTAGTGTCAGGAGACAGTTCACCTAACAGACTTTGACAGGTAAAAGGTTTACCGTGAAGAAGGAGAAATAGCCTGCTACAGAAGTAAACATGACTTACACCAAGCTAAGTCGTGAGAATGCAACCACTGCGGTTTACACCAGTAGGCACCCTTCCAACTGGAAGGGGGGGGGGGATTCGAATCCCCACCTTCTCAGGGGGATTGGGGTGTGGACGATTTAGTTTCAAATGTGGGTTTCAACTCCCACACTTTGTAAGGAGGCAAGACACAAGTTTGAGAGTGAGACTTAGAGTAGGAGTAAAGTATAACTGACCGAAAAAAAAAAAAAAGTCGTTAGAACGCCAATCGCACCTGACGATTCAAGTAGCTAAGGCACAACACCAAACCACATGTTTGCTTGGGTGTGTCTAATTTCTTTTCTTTCTTGCAATTTGGTTGATTTGATTATTGAATGTTTCTTTTAATGGTTGCGTAACCACATGATCACTTCGTGTATGTTAGTTTCTTAGTTAAAATTAATTTAAATTGCCAGCTTCAATGTTTTCATAAAAAAAAAAGTTTTAAAATGGTATTAGATTAATCAAGTCCTAGAATTCATTTAATCTAGCGTAATCAAGTCTTAGAATACATTTAGTCTCTGGTTCATAAAAGTAAAGTAATTATCCCGCAATTTATTTGGGTATCTAATAGACCCATCAAAAATTGTAGTTGCAACTCCTACATGAAAATGATTGGTATGTTAAGAACTTAAACCAAGTTGCAAATTGGTAAGGTTTAGGAGAACCCTAGCTAAATTTAAGCTTGATAATCCATTAGCCAAACCTTGAGGTGGTTCACCATTAAGGTAGGTCGCAACACTCACCATCTTCATCTCTACTTTGGATGCCCATCAGGTTATCGTCGAACTTGATGTTAATCGATTCTTCCACTTCTTGTGATATCTTGCTAAACACGTGATATGCTTTGCTAGTAGTAGAATAGTCAAGAAATATACCTTCAAGTGATCTTAGTTCAAATTTACCAACATTGTCGTTTGCATTCTTTAACACGTAGCACTTGCAACCGAAGATGTTAAAGTAGGATATGCTAGGTTCTCTACCTTTGAATAGCTCATAAGGTACTTTGCTGATGATGTAACAAGTTGTTGCAACGGCTTTAGCCAAGGTAGAAAACCGAGCATACCCTGCATCACCAAAGTAAGTTTGGAAGTGATAGCTTTCTTATCTTTACCCTATGCTTCTTTTGTAACACTATAAACCCTGAATTTATACATGTGTGATACATCTATCTCAAAAATTTTTTTGTGACATTAAAATTCCCAAACGTGTACATATATAATATATATACCCCCAAAACTTATACCCATATAACATGCTTACCCTCCGTCAAATTCCGCTAACATATGTGGCTGCCTACATGGACGATGGAAAACAAATAGTAGTCATGTGACAAAAATATGTCAAGTCATTGTATTTTGCTTCCTCATTTTCTTGTTCCTTTAACTTCCTCCTTTGTTTTCTTCCTTGTTTTGGCAATGGTGAGGATGGAAGGTTGCCGTGGCAAGGGCAACACGAAGATGAAGGAGAAAGGAAAAAATAAAAATGATTAAAAAATTCTTTACGGAGGATATATATGTAGCGCAAGTCTAAGTTTGAGATTCTTGTTATCATAAAAAAAAAAAAAAAAAAAAAATAATAAAAAAAAAACATAAGTAAATGTATCACATGGATATCAATTTGAGTGTTTTTGTGTTACAAAATTAATTTGGAATAAATATATCACATAGATACAAACTTAAAGTTTTTGGTGTCACAAAAAAATTTGAGGTAAATGTGTTATAGTGTGCATAAATTTGTGTGTTTTGTGGCTTTTCCCTGTTGTTTAATTTACCAACTTTTATATTAGGTTACTTTTTTAGGAAAAAAAATTCAGTACATCATTCAAATAAAATTTGGTAATTTCATATGATAATTTGTAACTTCAAGGTGTTCAGTAAGAGAGATAAGCATAAGTTGGTAACATATAGGAAATTTTTTTTCTTTGTTAGAGCTAAGAGAAGTTGGCAATTTTTCAAAAAATAATGCCAACATACGTTGATAATCATCTCAAATAAAAGTTGGTAATGCAAAACTACTTGGTAAATGATTTAATGAGTGCCGGACATGTGGAATGCCAAAACTTGGCATGGAGGAACATTTAAGTGTCAAAAGTTAGGAATGTGACACTTTAGTGCCAAAATCGGAGCAAAATTAATCACTTAAGTGCCAATTCGGCCAAAATGCTGACGTGGTGATTCTCCGGCGAGGTAAGTGCAAAACGAGGTCGTTTTGTCTCTGACGTGGTAAATAATTAATATAAAAATTAATTAAATTAAATTAAAAACTAAATCTATTTAATATATTTAAAAATTCAAAATTGAAAAAAAAAAAAAAAAAAAAGGGGAGAGAGGAGGCACACGGCTGAGGGCTGAGCCCTCGCCGCCGCCACCTCTTCTCGGTGATGGTGGGGGGAGCATAGGCCGGGGTCGCTAAGCCTTGGGCCAGGGGCTGGTGACCTTGGCCGACCGGCAACAAGGGTCCACGAGCCCTTGCCCAGATCTGGGGCAAGGGTCGCAACCCTCCCCTAGATCTGGCGTGGGTCAATGGCCCTTAGCCTGGCTGTTGGTAAGGTCGCGGTCGCCGGCCCCGGCCTAAGGCCCAACGACCCCGCCGACGCTCCCCCCACCGTCGTCGGCCCTTCCCGGTGATGGCGGAGAGGTAGCGGCAAGGGCAAGGGCAAGGGCAAGGGTGAGGTTTCAGCCCTCAACCACGTCCCTCCTCCCTTCCCCACCTTTTTTTTTTTTTAATTATTTATTTATTTATTTTATAATCTAATTAAATTAATTTTTATATTAAAATTTGAATCAGTGCCAAAACAGCGTCGTTTTTGCGTTTCTTTGCTGAGTCGGCTTTCCGGCAAGTCACATTGGCAAGAAAAATAATAAAAAATTACCACGTAAGATTTTCAGCGGGGTTCGCTAGCGATTGCACTTAAGTATCCCACTTTTAAAAAAAAAAAAGTGGTACTTAAGTATCACTTTCCTAACTTTTGGTACTTGGGTGTCCATTCGTGCCAAGTTTTGGCATTTGGGGTGTACTTTTCTCTTGATTTAATTATACAAAAAGTTTGTAAGTTTGGTTTGGAAGGAAAATAAAATTGGTAATTTTAAATTGTTGGTCTATTTAAGTCATTGGTAAGAAAGATAAATAAAACTTGGGAAAAAAAAACTAAATTTTTCATCAAAGATAAGAGAGATTGGGAATATAAAAATCAAATAAACGTTCATAACTATCCCGAATAAGAGTTGGTCCTGCAAAATTACTGGTCATCTTAATCGGGGATGTGACTAATTACTCTAATTGAGTTCGGTAATTTCTAAAAGGAGTTGGTAAATTATTCAAGAGTTGTTCTAGCTAATTTTTATATCATGTATGTCATTCATCCGGATTTTGGAATTGCATCGTATCTAATCCATAACATTAGGTGCATGTCTCATAGCTTAGAGTTTACTTATCTTAAGTTGACTACGTTTTTGTAACTTTTATACTATTCATAAAATATATAAATATAAAGAGATACAAGAACATTATGAGTATCAAAACTTGGTACAAATGAACACTTAAGTGCTAAAATTTACGAAAGTAACACTAAAGTGCCAAAATTAGAGCAAAATTGATTAGTTCAGTGCCAACGGCGAGAAAATCTGGCTAAAATGCTAACGTGGCAATTTTCCAGCGATTTTAGTGCAAAACAATGTCGTTTTGTACGCTAATGTGGCTAAATAGTGCCAAAATAACGTCGTTTTGGTGTATGTGGTAAATAATTAATATAATAATTAATTAGATTAAATTTAAAACAATTTAAAAAAAAAAAAAGGAGAAGGAGGAGGAGGGAGGCAGGCGACGGTTGAGGGCTCAGCCCTAGCCACCGCTGCCTCCCCGCCCTCGCAAAAAAGGTGGGGGAGAGTCAGCTAGGGCCGCCGAGCCCTGGCTGGGGGCCAGCAACCCTAGCCGACCGGCTGCGAGGGCCTATGTGCCCTCGCCTAGATCTAGGGTGAGGGTCATGGCCCTCCCCCAGATTCGACGAGGGCCGCCGCTGGCTAAGGTGT
This sequence comes from Eucalyptus microcorys, assembly GCA_014182515.1. Lineage (NCBI taxonomy): Eukaryota > Viridiplantae > Streptophyta > Magnoliopsida > Myrtales > Myrtaceae > Eucalyptus > Eucalyptus microcorys. Next base: position 31,549,014 of record CM024569.1, read on the forward strand.
TGCCCCGGCGGGCGGTAGCCTCCCAACTAGTGGCAGCCCTTGGCTCGGCTGGGTGAGGGCACGCAGGCCCTCGTCGCCGATCGTTAGGGTTGCCGGCCCCGAGCCAAGGCTCAACGGCCTCGGCCGACCCTACCCCACCTTTCCGGCGACGGCGGGTAGGTAGCGACGGTGAGGGCTAAGCCCTCAACCGTCGACTACCTCCCTCTTCCTCTTCCTCCTCTTTTGTTTTTATAAATTGTTTTAAATTTAATTTAATTAATTTTTTTGTATTAAAATTCGAATTATATCGAAATGACATTATTTTTGTGTGTGTTTTGCTGAGTCATCCTTCCAACAAGCCACGTAAGCGAGAAAATTAATAAAAAATTGCCACATAAGATTTTCAACGGAGTTTGCTGGATGTGGTACTCAAATGTCCCATTTTTCATAAAAAGTAGCACTTCAGTATCACCTCCATAAGTTTTGACACTTAAGTGTCCATTTGTGCCAAGTTTTGGTACTTAGGGTGTTCTTTTGCCAATCTAAATAAATAACTTTCTTTGCTTACACCAAACATTCCTTAACGTTGCTTTCCTCGAACAATAATGCCTATTTCAAGCACAATTTATTCCCACGATTTGCATTGCAATTCCGTGGGCAGTAGTAGTGCTGAAGAAAAAGACACCATGATTATTTTCTTTAATGATTTACATTTATTGCTTGATTAGAGTAAGCTATAATGGGCAGTTAGAACTCAAGATTCAAGTCCCTCCTTTCCCTCTTCTTAGTCTTCAATTTTATATAAAAATTGATATCCTTTTCTCCTCCGTCGCCTAACTGAGACAGAAAAAAAATGGTTAATACCCTGAAAAACCCCAAATCGGTACATTTGTGACAAATTTACCCCAAACTATTTTTTTGACCATGAAAAACCCCAAACTGGTATACCTGTGACAAATTTACCTCCATTGACTATAAAAAACCCTAAACTGGTACATTTATGACAAATTTACCCCAAACTAATTTATTCGACCGTAAAAAATCCTAAACTGATACACCTGTGACAAATATACTCTCCGCTAAATTAGATTAATACCATAAAAAATCATAAAAATTGTAAACTGTGACAAACGGAACGTAAAATCTCAAATTGGTGTATACCAATCAACTATCACGTGTCATTTAACTTAATAATTTATCTGTAAAATTTAACAAAAACTAACATATGATAAATTTGTCATAAGTATACCAGTTTGGGGTAAATTTGTCAAAGGTATACTAGTTTGAGGTTTTTGGTGGTCAAAAAAATAGTTTTGGGTAAATTTGTCACAAGTGTACCGGTTTGGGGTTTTTCAGGGTATTTACCAAAAAAAAATATGGATTTCCCTAAAAAAATAGAAAATAGAAAAAAAAATTAATTGGAATGAGAGGACGGTCCAATTGCCACGCCTATAGAGTCGAGAACAAAGGGGAAGAATAATTTAACTTTTCAAGGCCAAGTTGTGTGCGACTAATCTATATTTCCTTCTTGCATATGCACTGAGTTATTAAAAAAATTTCCCTCTCAAGCACAATAATTATAATACCAATTTTTTAAATATAAAATTGCCATTGGAACTAAGATTACAACTATTGAATATTTCTTTCATAGTAAAAGAAACTACCTTTCTAAACCGGCCCTTGGTTTTAGTTCTAAACCCACCAGGTGAATAGCAACATGAAGAACCGACCCCCAAAAAAAAAAAAAAAAAAAGTAGTAACATGAAGAAGAGATGCTAGCCAGTAAAGCTTGAGTTGTGTAAGTGAGTTGGGTTTGTTTTGATTTGGAAAATTCCTTTGTTCTTTGATCATTCATCTATGGGCGTTGAGCTTGATTGGTGTAGCTAAGGTTTCAAATATAACAGTGTGGTGATGAGATTGTGCCACGATGTGAGTGCTTGGCTACATATATCTTAAAGTAACCTATACATAAAAGTTAGGTAGGGCAATTATTGGAAATTTTCTATAATATGGGCTTACATTAATTAATTGATATTATATTTTAAATAATCGGATTAATGGATATTCCAATAATTGTTAAACTCTTGAGTGATATTTTTGAATTGGGTTTTGACATCTATTAATAACGGGCCTAATTGAACAGCAAAGTGTAGGCATGCCCAATTAACACATTTTTGGTTCAGGTTTGCTACGTCTCCTCTCTAACCTATAAAAGGGTAGGTTATACCTATCGGTTGCTTAATCTCATTGAAAGCTGCTATACTGAAATATGTCATAGAGAGAAAGATTTGGCATTCCAATAAATCTCTAATTATCAGAGTAGTATGTTTTTCTTTAAGTGAAACAAACAGGTACGTTTTAATTCCATTGTGCTTATTAATCTCGGTGCTTTACAGTCATATATGTATCCAATTATTCTTGATTAATTAGTTGTTTTGTGAATAATTTTCTACTTGTGGTATTAGAACATGTCATATATGATTGTAGAATTCAAAATTATTTTCTTTTTATGAACAAATTCGAAATTTTTATCTTTGAGCCGAATATTGTCGTTATTTTTTCGTGTAAATTTTTTGTTCGATTGATCTTGAAACCTTAGAGCTTTTGTTTTACATAACCATATATAATTTGTATAATTTCGTTGAGAATTGAGTGAGAATTTGAAATTTGAAATTCCAGGGTTTATACCTTGAAAAAATTCTATAATTTTCAAATTACTTGCAATTGATTGATGTTCATTGTAAATCATTACATGGGTATAGTTATATATATGTTTTAGCATCTCTTTGTTGCATTAAGGTATGTTTTTTGGGCTTAAATTTGAGGGAATCCGAATTGTGGCCATGGGTATTAAATCCGAAATTTCTTGATGCTTGAATATGGTTAATTTCTTCGTTTGTTCTTCATTTTATTAATTCTAGTCAATTATATTGATGTTAGAAACAAGACTCATGAAGAAATTTCATCAAAAATCAATTATTATGTGTTTTTTGAGGCTCGGGTTGAAACCGGGTCGTAAGACCCGGTTTTGCAGATTTCCATGACCCGGCTGGAGGTTGAAGAAGACCTCCAGCTGGGCCGGGCTTATAAATGGGCGTAAGCCCATTTTGTTTATATCCTTGATTCTGGGCTCACGCCCATGAACCAAAGGAAAAGAAAAGATTCTGGGCGTGAGCCCAGAACCATCAATGAAATAAAGGTTCTAGGCTCTCGCCCAGAACCAGAAACCAAAAAAAAAAAAAAAGGAACATGGGCCTATAGCATAATAGTGGGACATTTTAATTAAAAGAAGCGTGGGCTTCGTGGCCCGCCCATTCCAAGCGGCTCGCGTGGTCTCCTGTGAGTCTGCTGGCCGGGCGAAGGCTTGGGCCCCGCGGGAGGGTCCGAAACATTTAATAAAAATAATAATTTTGGGTTCTACAGCAACTTCATTAAAGCTGCTGTAAACTGCTGCAATTATATGGAAGTATTTGCGGAGTATTTGCGATTGTGAGGTGCTTACCAAACACTTTACCGGATTGGCTGCAACACTCTTTTTCATAGCTCAAAATTGCTATCGAAAAGTTGTAGCAAACACCCCTTAATACCACGTACACACTTTATTGTTGACCAGAGAAAGAGGGAGAGGAGAGGGAGGGGAATAGTCATCGTCGCCCTTCCTCGATTGACGAGGGGTGGGGCAACCCTTGCCTCGACATTGGCTATGGAAGGGGCCCTCGCGTCGCCACTGCCCGTCGCCACAGAGCAAGAGGATATGTTGACTGTCATGTGATGGTCGTGAGGGCTTTGCCCTTAGTGGACACCAACGAGACTCCCTCTCTCTTTCTGTTTATATTTTAAAATAACATTGATGACCAACGTCACCTTTATGTAAAAATTATAATATTTACGTATTAATTATAATATCATTCCGCATCATACTTTTCTCATAGACAAAATTGACAATAGGTGGTGGTTTAACGGCCTTTATTGTCAAATATTGTGTGAACGAAGGCCATGTAAGGTGATGTCCATCTTTCCTATCCATGTTGTAATCGAGTTCTTCATCTTACATTATGAGGGGAGACTAGATCTGTTGGTTGTCGATGGTGGTGTGAAAAGGCCATGGTTCCACATTCATACGGTTTGGAAGTTCGGCGTCTGACTCAATGGACAAGTTGAGCTGAGGACGAAAGACATTGCTCCCTGTTATGGGGACAATGCGAATGTAAAAAGGAGATGGGCAAAGTCAAAGATTCATGGCGTTGAGACCGCCAGCTTTTCCAATTCCTTTAATTCCATGTGCTCTTCAGATGATGTGGGTCTTCCAAAAAGCCTGTTGGAGTGGGGCTCCCTCCCTTCTCCATGTGCAAATTGTAAAGATCGCGTGAAGGTAGGGAAAGGAAAGTAAAAGACACGTCCAATTCCTTTCAGAAGACGCCGGTCCCACCTGATTCTTCAGATCGTACGTGGAGGAAGAGTACTTCGATCCGTTTTACTCAAATAAGCACACCCTAAAACTTTATTATTTTCTTCCAATTACAGAGTGGTGAAAGAATGCCTAATTTAGTGGAAAAATCCTGCAGCCTCTTGAAAATTTTTTATTACTTTTTAAAAACGTGTTGAAAACTGATTATACAGAACAAAACATGGAAAGCAAAATAACTGATCGGGACGGTTTAAATTTCAAACCATGTTGGTAGCTTGTTTGGTATAGATTTTCTATGGCAACTTTAATTATGAAAAGGGGCGCTTTAGTTGAGGTCACCTTCTAAACTTTGGTCTTACGGCAATTTTTATGAAGCTAGCTCACCTAACTTCAAAATGCTACAGCTTTTAACATATATATTATCAAACGGATGAGTCACAACACTTCACTATACACTATACAGTTACAAAATAGCAAAGCTACATTTCAACCACAATTATATTAAACAAGCGCTAAGTAAGATGTGATGTAGTGTGGAACAAATTGGAATATATAATGGGGTATTGACACCCTACCTAATTTTTTTTTTTCATCTCACAATGATGTACCTAAATTTTTATATTGTTCAATCAAGTACATCAACTTTTCAAAAATTTTCTCAATGTGAGGCCTCCATGTCAAGTAGTTTTGCTGAAATGCTTTTGCTAATTCGGCAAAATTTAAGCACCATTATCGCTTATGTAGGCTCCATTTGTTTCGTAAAAAAAATGAATGATTTGGATAATTGTTTTAAAAAAAATGATCATTTATATTGCTTAGAAAAATGATTGAATGAAATTTTTTTTTTATTATTCACGAAAATGTCTATACATAAAATGTTGTTGATAATGCAAATTTTTTGTTGGTTAATTATTTCAAGCAACACGAACTATCATTTTAGAAAAATATTTTTCAAATTATTCATTTTCCATGAAACAAATGAAACATTAAAATTGCATTATTTCCATAGGTATTGGGTGATGAGAAAAGAGAGTGCCAACTTGGACGATCCTAGCTGTGTAATATGTTTTTGCTGAGTGGCATCATGTCAAGAGATCCCATTAGATATCGATGTGGATGATTAATGGTTATTTAATGGCGAGGGTATCCAATTTGTTGTTTTCCGCCCGCCATTTTTAACAAATCTGGAATAGTCCAAGAAGAAACACCTGCCAGCCCAAGAAGCAATGTGGAAAAGGTTAAGCCCAACCCAAGAAGAAACACGTGCCGGCCCATGTGAACTTTTCCTTACCCTCGGTTTGACACCGTGCAGTGGGGTAGTTTTTGCGCATTCGATCTTAATTTACCACTTAGACATGTTGTGGCACAGAGTTTCACGTGAGACATGCCTCATCTCGGTAGATATAAATTAGGTTGACATGATCTAGGTGCCCTCGATAATTACTTCTTCAATAGGGCACAAATGTATATGGCAAATTACAATTATCATGTTAGTCCCGAATAACTAAAACTATAACATTTGGTGATGCTATATCGAGATGGGATTAGTCAAATTATTTGAATCCTAGAAGAACCTTCCAATGTCCCATTATGGGCAAGAAAAAAAGAACCAATAGCTTATAACCTTGTTGCCTAAGATAATTTCACTAGCCAAATTAACTAAAGACGAATTACTCTCGTACCTACAAAAATCAGGTCCTGAGAATATGGTTTGTAGTTATTGGAAGCATCTTCTAAAGGTAAACAAACGTTAATATAAGTCCCAGGCAATTGGTTCTTTACCTCGGAATTATTTCCAACCGTATTGCAATCCAGCTAATGAAGATTTTAATACATTGTAACCTGAAACCTTCCATTTTATGTTATATGTATCTGCCCGATTGTCCTGATCACAACAGTTACTTTTCCTTTTAGTTAAAAAGAGTCTTTTAACGATGATAAGGGCATGGAAAATTATTTCAGCTCCATGGAAATTCATTTATTTTAATGCTCCATTTATTTCTCAAAAAATGAATGATTCAAAAAATATTTTCTTGAAAATGATTGTTTATATTGATTAAAATAATTAGCCAATAAAAAATATTATTATTATCGATAGAAATTCATATCTAAACATTTTCGTGGATAATGAAAATATTTTGCTTATTCATGTTTGTAAATGATCTAAGCAATTTTTTTTTTTTTTTGGAAAATGATTTACAAATCATTCATTTTTTGTAAAATAAATGAAACCTGAAATTTATTAAAATTTTTCCATGTTCCACTATATATTGTTACACAAAATTGAAAGCGCAAACAGAGCCACAATGGTTCAAGAGAGAAATAAATGTAAAGTGATAAACCCGTTAAACCGATGTGCCTACTTCATTGTGAGAGATCGTCAAGAAGGTACAACTGCTAAAGTGGAGATTATAACTAATCAACATTTTTTTTTATAGACCCTGATTACACTTGAACAAATCCGGCAATTATTAATGAAGAAGTCACTCTCAATAGATTTATTTTTACGGATCTCTCAAAAGTCTCTTTGAGTTGGGCTCAACGCATTTAGTGAAATAGGGCTATTTCATCCAGTGTTTAATTTTCGGTCATGAGCGGTCGGACATCTGTTGAAGTGGGCTAAACGTCTGAAGCCTTCTTGCCCATAAACTGCTCAAGTCCGAACCTTCACATCCTGTGGACCTCCAATCTTAACTCCGGATTGTCCGTTCTTCTCATCTTCGACTCACATTAGCCTCCAAACTTTGGTACTTCACACCGGACATCCTTCACTTGATTTTTGACGTCCGAAAATGTCTCTTTGTGCAATGCAAAATATTTCACTCGCTCCGGATGTTGTCGAATCAAATTAAGTTGGTTCCAAACCAAACCGGGTCTAATTTTGGGTCATAATCAACAAATCTCCACCCTTGGCTAGATGGCCAACTTCGTCCTCCTATTATCATCTATTTAAAGCCCCCCTAGAATCCCCACCTGCTGACCTAAGTCAACAAGTTATCTCACATCACTTGACAATGGATATAAATGCTCTTTATATTCATGTAGTCTCATTTCGCCTATTAATTTAAACTTTTGAATTGGACTTTCTAGCATAATATCAAAGCTAGTGTTATTCCTTTCGTGAATGTGCATCCACCCCCCATTAGTCAAATTCCACATGCCACTTGTAATTCAACTTGCACGTGAGATGGGGTGTTGAATTATTGTCCCACAACACTTAACAATGAGTCCTAAATGCACATACATGGTTTGCCAATAGAATGGATATTGGAGAGGGTGATAGCAAAGGTGGCTAGGGAAATAGGTAGCGTCTTTGAGGTTAAGATTGAATCCAGGGGGTATATGTCCTACAAGATAGGAAAGGCTAGGGTCACGCTAAACATCTCAGCCCCCTTAATTTTAGGGTTGATTTTCAACAACAGAGTAAAGAAATTATGGATGGATTTTAGATATGAAAGACTGCCTCACTATTGTTACTCATGTGGGAGATTGAGACATTATTCTCAACAATGTGAGGAGTTTCCATTTACTGAGGACAAATTTAAAAATATGAAAGAACTGCCTCTTGGTTCCTGGTTGAAGGAGGAAGCTAATGAAGTTAGCCCTTATTGGGATCTATTTTATGGGAAGTCGATTGAGGAATTGATGGAAGAAGAAATCATACCCGAAACACCAGTGGATGCAAGACCGTTAGTGGTGTATAAGGGCAATCCAATAGATTTGAAGGATATAATGACTAGCAGGGGAATTGAACGCGGAAAGGCCAAGATGAAGGAAGCCATGATTTGGAAAGAGAACATCTATGTGCTGAATCCTTTACAAGAATTGAGAGATGGTAGAGGAGCATCTTCAGAAAGCAACCGGCAAGGATCCCTTGAAGCTAAAAACCTAAAAAATTGCAAAAACATGAAGACGCATGTTAGTAAAAAGCGGAAGAGATACTCACCATATGAAGTGCAACAATCCATCAATGGAGTGTTAGATGAGACTCAATTGATGGAAACTACTATTCAAACTTGGGACGAAGCACAAAAATGGGCTCTGATGGCTAGCCCTAATAAGCCACCGGGTTACATATGAAAGTTATATGCTGGAATTGTCAGGGTTTGTGCTCCCCCTTGACAATTCAGTCTTTATGAGCCTTAGTGGCTTAAGAAAAGCATATTGTCCTATGTTTAATGGAAATGAAGAATATAGAAGATATCGTGAAAAGAATGCAGAAAAGACTAAAGTTTCATAATTACTTCACAATAAATCCAACAGGCTTGGCTGGGGGATTATCAATTTTCTGGAATGAACATGTTACCATTTTCATTATTTCTAGCACTATGTCTTTTGTTGACTTAATATGGAATTTGGAAGAGACAAAACAGAGAATGTGCATCACCTTTGTTCATGCATCAAATGACTTTCAGAAAAGATTACGGCTATGGGAGGAAATTCATTAGATGACTAGACTGAACCGTGACCCTTGGCTGTGTGTGGGTGATTTTAATGAAATATTATATCATTGGGAAAAAGTAGGGAGAAGAGTGGCTAAAAACTATAGATGTAAAGCTTTCCAAGACTTTATGAATGCTTACGCTATTATGGATCTAGAAAGTAAGGGTTGTACATATACTTGGGCAAATAATAGAGAAGGGGACGAGCTGATTATGAAGAGGTTGGATCAAGTAATGTATAGTATGGATTGGAGGATTTCTTTCCTTATTGCGGAAATTTTTGCTTTGTCAGCTATCGGGTCGGATCATAGCCCCATTTTATTGAACCTTTTCCCCCAACAGGTCAAACACAAAAAAGAATTTAAATTCGAAGCCTTCTGGGTAGATGATGAGGAGTATGGACAGGTTGTATTGGAAACCTAGAATTCTTTTTGAGGGGAGAAAGTAGATCTATTGATTAGATTAAAAAAAGTGGCTGAAAAGCTAACAAGATGGAGTAAAAGGAGATTCACAAATGCAGAAACACAAATCTCGATGCTAAAAAGAGAGATGCAGGCCATCATAAACAACTCAAATTCACATTATGACATAAACATAATGAATTGGCTGAAAATGGAGATAGAGAGGCTATGGAGACCGGAAGAAGTATATTGGGGTATGAGATCCAGGATCAATTCACTCAAATAGGGGGATAAAAACTCTAAATACTTTCATGCAACCACAATGCAAAGGTGATAAAGAAACAAAATAGTAATGTTGAAAAATGAGCAAAATGAATGGTGCCAACTGCCAAGACCCCATACAATTAAAGGAGATGACAACCAAGTATTTCAAAGAGCTTTACACTTTCACAGGGTAAAGAAACTTCCAACTAGTTATTGACCAAATTCCATATCTTGTAAAAGAGGAGATGAACCAGGTTTTGATTGAAGAAGTGACCCTAAAAGAGGTTACCGAAGCAACTTTTCAGTTGGGTGCCCTCAAGGCTCTTGGACCAGATGGTTTGTGTGGAAAATTATATCAACATCACTAGAAGGATATTCACAAGGAAGTATCTATGGAGGTAAGGTCTTTCTTTGACTCAGGAACCCTTAACCCTGAGTTGAATAACACCTATATCACCCTTATACCAAAAATGCACAATCCAGAGAGGTTGGAACAATTTTGGCCTATCAACCTTTGTAATTTTGCTTATAAAATCATCTCAAAGATCATGGCGAATACATTAAAACAATGGCTACTTGACATGATAGCAACAGAGCAAAGTGCTTTTATAAGCAGGAGACAAATACAGGACAACATACTAATAGTGCAGGAAGTGCTTCATCAGCAACATATCCAAAAACGAAAAAGAAATTTCATGTAATGCTAAAGGTAGATATGAAGAAAGCATATGATCGTGTGGAATGGGATTTCCTTAAAGCAAGCATGCTCAAAATGGGTTTTTGTGATACTTGGGTCTCCTGGGTCATGGAATGTGTCTCTACGGTATCATTCAGTGTTAAAGTAAATGGGAAACCTTCAGCCTCTTTTAAGCCTACTCGCGATATAAGACAAGGTGACCCCCTATCTCCATACCTATTTATCATTGTGGCTAATGTTCTATCTATGATGCTGAAAAGAGAAATTGAAAATGGCAGCATTAAGGGAATTAAATTGAATAGATTTTGTCCATCATTATCTCATCTACTGTTTGCGGATGACTTAATCTTATTCTTCGAAGGAAAATTGGTCAAATGTCAAAATGTAGCTATGATCCTAAACCAATATTGTTTTGTGTCTGGACAAGATATAAATTTGAACAAATCAAGCATGCTCTTCAGTAAAGACTGTCCAAGAGAACTAAGGAGTAACTTGACTAAAGAAATGAGAGTACCGGAGCTAGGAAAAACAAGGGAAATATCTCAGAATACCTTCTAATTGGGATGGATCTAAAAAGCAAATGTTCAACTGGATTTTTGCAAGAGTCAACATGAAGCTGAAGGGCTAGAAAGAGAACTTTTTATCAAAGGCAGGGAAAGAAACCCTTCTTAAAATCGTGGTGCAAGCTCTACCGCAATATACTATGTTTATTTTTAAAATCCCCCTCTCTATATGTCGAGCCATTGAAAGGAAAATAACAGCTTTCTAGTGAAAAAATAATGAGAACAGGGCAAGTTTGCATTGGAAAAACTAGGACACACTTAAATCAAGAAAGGATGAAGGTGGGCTAAGCTTTCGAGATCTAATTAAATTCAACGAGGCATTATTGGGCCGGCAAACATGGAGGCTAATTCAGAATTCGAATTCTCTTTGGAGTCGAATTTTCAAAGGACTATACTTTCTGCATACAAAGGCATTACATGCAGAGAAAGGCTCAAGACCATCTTGGGGTTGACAAAGTCTAATCTTGGGAAGAAATGCTACAAATCATTCATCACTATGGGTGGTTGGAAATGGAGAAAAAATCAGCATTAGGAATGATCAGTGGTTACCGAGAGGTTTAATTGGAGGACTGGCAAATAGAGATGACCCTTCACGGGTTTCGAAACTAATAAACAGAGAGAATGCTACCTAGAAGGAAAATAGAGTGTTAGAACTTTTTGACCACAAAGTGTCCAAAGAAATTCTAGCTATCCACCTTAACCCTCAATTTCCAGAGGACAAATTGGTTTGGAAGCCAACTAAAACAGGCCAATTCACAGTCAATAGTGCATATAACAAGCTCAAGGCACAAGGAGAAATCCAAAAGCAAAACCATACATCATCGTCCTATCAAGCACCACAATCATTGTGGAATAGAATATAGAATGCCCAAATACAGCCCAAAGTCAGATTCTTTCTTTGGCAAATTTGTCAAAATGCATTAGCAACAAAGGAGAATTTATATCGCAAACATATTATACCTGAGGTCACTTGCACGATCTGCAACAAATACCCAGAATCAGTCGAGCATCGCTTCCTCCTCTATCCATGGACGAATGAAATCTGGGATGGCACTGAAGTGAAAATACAAAAAGATGGTCACGAGATAACTCGAATAGAGGAATGACTGGCAAAATTTCAACATACCTTAGTCTCTTCCGAGCGACTAGCCCTCTTACTATGGCAGATCTAGAAATCCCACAGTGATTGGTTGTTTAGCACACAATCACCTCAGCAAAAGCCATGGAAGAAAATTTCAACAAGTGGGTGGGAAAACATGCCAAAAAGAGCAGATGTGGACTCACCCACCTCAAATCTGGACTCCTCCGTTGCACGAGGTGCTCAAAATCAATGTCGATGGTTTTTTTCTTCAAGAAACAAGGGAAGCGGCTATAACTTGTGTTTGTCGAGATAGCAGAGGCATCCTCATAGATAGACTTGTGCGCACGACGAGAGCTTCTTCAGCGATCTAGGCAGAAGCAGAAGCTGTGTTACAAACCGTAAAGTACTTTGAAGGGAAAGATGAACTGTAGATGGAGATGGGGACTGACAACTCTGAACCGGCGAAGGCTTTAGTGGAAGGTACACTGTGACGTCCTAAAATTCAAGCCCTTTGAGGGATGAATGAATGTGGATTTCGTCAATGCATTGTTGGTTGATCTCACTCAGAATTGATCACTCCCGAGATATTGACCTTGAGGGGAAAAGTTAATGAGGACAGAACTCGTGCGACTAAAGAACTTGACTTGGGAAAATGACTTGACCATGAGACTTGCGTGATGACAATCGTGTAGATAGGCAGACTAATTTCAGGGACGACTAGAAGTTGATTTGTGGACAAAACATAATGGGATGATGGGTGATTCCGTTTATTATTATCGAGCCCACGAACGACCCTATGTCGATTCTCGGTAATCGTGTACTTTGAAATAACAATCTATCATCCACAATTTCAAGTAGTCAAGGACGTCCATGTGTCCAGATGTCTTGAACGTGGTTTGGCACGAGTCGGTTACTTGTGAATCCTCGAAGCCGCCTGTTAGTCTGAGTTGTGCAAAATTGACATGGCATGAGAATCCAAGATTGAATTTCGAATTTTCGGGAACATCCGGGATGGACGTTTGGACGATGCTACTTTGACAGCCAACATCGCCAGTTAAGCCGAGTATTTGGAAAAAGGATTTACAGATTGAGGAAATGAGTATATGAGGACGTGGGCCAGGCAAGGCCAGTATGGGCCTCATGCCTAAGGTGGGATAGACACCATGGTAGGCTCAAGGCAAGCAAGTGAGCCCGTTGGACCCAACTAACCATTTTACCCTTCCGAGCCCATTGTCTAACCTGGAGCCGTTTTGAGTCCAACCAATTCCTGAGCCCGTTCCTATTCATTTCTCACTCGTTTCTTAAGCCCGCCCTTCATTTCAGCCCAAGGGTAGATTGGGAAATGTGCAAGGTAGAAATGACCATTTTGCCCCTCGATATTTTAAGGAGAAGTCAAAAGAAGAGAGAGAAGATGATATCATGTTGCATGGGGAGTTGAAGCAAGCCTTTAATGGCCTTAATAAGGAGTGCAGTCAGCCCTCACTTCACTCTCTCTCCTCCTCTTCAGCCCTAAGAAAATCACAACTCTCTCACCCTTTGTTTCCCTTCATTTCTTCTTCTTCTCCTGCATACCTTCATCCAAAAACTTGAGTTGTTCGTTGCCTTCTCGTGCAAATCACCGCCCGTGCTACCCACCACTATGCCTAGAAGGCCCAGTTCGTACACCCCATGGCGGCCATTTGCTGGACGGAGTCGCCAGCCGACCCGCCCATCAGCTGGAAGTCACCGCTAATCAGTCTGCCTGTCCCTAGCAGTTCTGCCCTTTTTAGCTATTTTCCTCTTGTTCCGACCCAACCTCTGCCCAGCCCAGCCACCAGCCAATCCCCCTTGACCCCCTGGTACCGCTAGTCGCTGGTCAGCCCCTCGCCAGAGCTCTGATCAACCTGGCCAACTCCTTTTTCGCTTGTGCAATTCAGTTTTCAGGAGTTGTAGTGAGAGACAGAGTTTGTTGCTGATGTTTTAGCCTTGGGACCGCCTTGGATCACTATGGTCGAGGTTCCCATGCGCCGCCTCCATCGTCGCGGCCACGTCCGTGTCTCCGGCCCGCTTAACGAGTGAGTTTTCGCCCTAATTCGTTGATTAATGCATAAACTTGCTTAGGGTTAGTTTAGTTAAAGTTAATTTTTGGTTTAGGAGGTTTAATTAAGTTGCATTAGCCCTAAGATAGGTGGTTAGATATATGGTTAAGATTAGCTTAGCTTAATCTTGCTTAATGTTGTTTATTGTGGCTTATGTGTTTAATTAAGCATGTTTTGCCTTGATTAATTGATTGTTTGTCTTGAGTAATGATTTGTTTAATTTTTGAATTTAATTTATTAATTATTCAATTCTAAAATTACATTGTTCACAAATTACTATTCACGTGGTACTGTTCATGCCACTGTTCATACACACTATTCATCCGAAGGTGAAAAATTATCTAATTTCATGTGTTTTGATCTTATGATGTGAATTGGATGTGTAAATGCATGGACATCCACATGAATTGTATGGTTTTCACAAAAAAAGGGAAAAATGATTTGTCCAAAGGACACTGGAAATAGACTACTTTTTTGAGAAAAAGATTTGAGGCTGTATATGCAAGCATGTGTGTATTGGCTAATGCTCAAAGATAAAATGTGGGTTATGATGGTATGGTTGCGTGATCACTAAGTTGAACCTGTCACCTCGACGGGAGTTCAAGGGGGGATAATAGTCCGACTTGTCGGAATCCCGGCGGGAGTCCGGATGCCGAGTAACGGTTGAGGCCAGACCGATGCTCCTTTATGGAATGCCATCTAGGTGGGGGTTCTAAATGATGCCCTGTCAGATGGGGCGGGATGATGCCTGGTTATGCCAATAGACACCAGCAGGGGTTCGATTGTAACCCTGAGGGGTAGTAATAATTGGAATACGTGTGGATGCAAGAACGTATGAGAAACATGGCATCATTGGTTCCAATTATGCATGAATCGATCACTTTGTTTATGGCACACATGAATTAATAACGTGCAGGGTGTGGTAATGGCCAGGTGAGATTGCTTATAACGTGACTCGTATGTGGTTGATGAACTGCATCATGTAATGGCCATGTGCATTGCGTGTCTTGTGTTGAGATATAACATGTGGGGTATGGCATACCGAGTAAGGTTGCATGTGAACCGACTATTTGATTGTTGGTTGGCCCTGGCTGTTGTTATTTGTTATTTGTTAGTTGTTGGTTGTTGATCGTTGATTTGCTTGTGGGGTGGTTCTGGAGAGATACCCTGAGTTGAGTTGGTGTTCTAACCGGAGCTTAAGGGGAGGGCTCGCTGAGATTTATCTCACTAGTTATTGTATAACCACTTTTAGGCCCTTAGAATGGTGCACTTGCCGATGCGATTCGGGATCCCTAAGGATTGGGAGATCGTCATGACGCACCACTGCTTCCCGAGTCGAGTGCATCTTTACGAGAAGTATCTCTCCACCATCTGGGTGGATGAGGGACCGGGGCAATGAATACCCCATCGATTCCTGGCGTGGTTCATCCAGGAGGGCGATATACTGATCGGCCCTCTGCGAGGTTTTGACGGGCCGCTTGGTAGGGGCCGCGAAGCCGCTGAATGGGATCCTATGGAGCTAGACCCTCCTGACGATGCAGTGGAGAATCCCACCCCCACTCTACCAGTGATCGACCTGAATGCCTCCGACTATGACCTGACAGAGTCTGAGTCCGATGAGTTCGAGTGATAGTGGTGCTGAACCTGAGGGTTCTTTTTGTCTAGTTTGATTAGCCTAGCCTAGTTTCTTTTTTATTTGGCTTAAAGGATGGATCGGTCCCTCTATTGGGCTTGTAAATTGAAAGCGATCCTCCGTTGGTTAATCCAATGAAAATGTATGTACGAGTAGTTGTTGTTGTTCTTATTGATCATCTCTCTATCCCTATTTGATTGGTTGATTGTCTGTTTGACTGGGGATGGTTCGCTTTCCGCTTGCGCATAATGAAAGATTGAAATGAACGGTCGTCAACGAGTCCTGGGACGTCGCTTTCTATCAACCAAGGGAAGGGGTTGTTGCACGCTCAGGGTTCGGGGCGTGACATACACTGCAGGTCAATTGGGAAATAGACACGTTGATATCCAAAGTCCAGGCACGTGTTAAAACCTTTCCTAATCTGAGAATAACCCATTGCCGAAGAGAAAAGTGGCAGACTGGCCCACCGGAGAAAAGCCCTTCTAGCTAATTGGGTTTTTTTATCCCCCATCTTGTCTTTTGGACTTGTTATGTTCGAAAGCTCATGCTTTTACTATCCAAACTCTTACTTGAATGAGAACGCTATAAACTCTTTTTCGACCAAAAAAAAGAGTTTCTCACGACGGCTCTCTAAAAGTCTTGGCCAAAAAACTGCTTAAATAAGGCTTCTGATCAGCCAAAATGCTAGACTTTCTCAGCGTTTATCTCGGTTGGACATCCAACTAGCCTTGTCCGTTCGTTCATCTTGTTTTGGACCCACAGTAAATTCCAAACGTTGGTGCTGCATTCCGGACATCGGAAAATGTCTCTTTGCGCACTACAAAATATTTCGTCCCCTCTGGATGTCATCAAATCAAATCAGGTCGGTGCCGGACCAAGTCTTGTCCAACTTCAAGCCATAATCAACACATATATACTTCTATTTCTTAATTCCTGTTGAACAAGCTACATCTTTTAACCCTAATAACCATGTCCAGTACAAATCCTTATGCAGAGTAGAGTCATTAACTGCCGTCATTAAGAATATGTAATGCAATTTTTGGTAAAAGTCATGCTCGGATCAGTTCACTTGTGCTAATTTGCAGACCATCATTTCTGTTTCTGGCACAAACTATAGATTTCTTCATCGGATGCACCTGCATCGTTTGGTAACAAGAGAGCCAATAATTTGCCTTCGTATCAAACAGTAGTAGGACGTTCTCATTTATGAAAAGAAGCAATACTCCACACCTAAGCCCTTCGATATGATCGAAATATAAATATTCATAATGTATGTGCACTTGATTATATAAAGTCAACACTCTCTTTCACACGTATGTTGGCCGAGCTTTCTGTACAACGACTCAATAATATGAATGAAAATTGCATAGAATGAAATTGAAATACATATCATTGACAACCGAAATACTAGGTTAGGCCATCATTCGTTTTTTTGAGCTGACCGAGCATCGAAAGGCATAGTAAATAGCAAGACCGACCAAGTCGAAGCTCCAAATTGATTTCTTCGCTGTCTCATCGCTCCTCATTACCTGGCCAATCTCCACACTCGATCGACCGATACTCAAGCTTAAGTTTGCTGTCGAAAGTTCACATTCTCTACTCAACCCCGCCAAGCTCGGGATTTTGAAGTCAAAACTTTGAATATAATTTACTTGGTGCTTGAACAGGGTCACCGGCGAAGCAAATAGGCCCTTTTGATAATTTCTCTGCAACTCCCTGATTGAATAATAATAGGGTTGTGCATCATGTTGGTTGTTCATACACACTGTATGGTCACCAGCAGTTGTTGCGCCATCACGAGAGGACGGTTGCTCTTTCATCTTATGGCTTGCCTTCACGCAATCCTTCTGGCGTAGTTCATGTGGCCGCCTAGGGCTTGCGCGTTGGTGAACCCTCGCCTGCAGAAAGTGCACTCGTAGAACCGCTGCTTCCAGGTGGCGTCGTCCTTAATGTCCTGACCTAACCGATTACCTGGTCCAACATCGCTTCCTTCTTTGCTTAAGGTTTCTCGAGTGTGCTTCGCAGGGTCCATTGCGAAAGAGAAAGGGAGAAAAATCAAAAGACCTATTCGCTAAGTTGAAAGTGAAGAGACTAGGTCTTGTGTGCTTGAACTTAGCTGGTGAAATAAAAAGGATCGGTTGGGATATGGTAGGATTTTTGGCGATATCGAGGCGACCCTGCCTGCGTGCATGCGTGCGGGTATATTTATATATAGAGAGAGACAGACAGAGACAGAGACAGACAGACAGACAGAGGGATTTGGAGGGATGTGAGGGAGGGACAGAGACGAAGAAGATATTGGCATTTCTGGGTGGCTTTAGTGAAATGGTATTTATACATACAACAGTTTGGCGTTTGCTGGAGAGAAACTATTCTTTTCACCGGCTCTGCCATGGAGGTCAGAGTTGGCATTTCTGGGTGGCTTTAGTGAAATGGTATTTATACATACAACAGTTTGGCGTTTGCTGGAGAAAAGGTATTCTATACATACTAACAGTGTGGCGTTTGCTGGAGAGAAACTATTCTTTTCGCTGGCTCCTGCCATGGAGGTCACAGCTCTCTCTCTCTCTCTCTCTCTCTCTCTCTCTCTATTGTAGCTCTCATCCAGATTTTCTTGGTATGGTTAATTTGTAATTTAGGATGGATAGGACCCCACTTTTTTCAAGAGAAAAGATCATGAGTGACTTCCGTCTATGGTAGGGAGACTAAATGACCAATACAATACCAAATTCGGTAGAGATTTGTTCTGACCTCGTTGCCCTTGTAAGGTCAGACAATCTAATAAGATCGCATCAACATTGGTACACAAGTACTAAGAAAGCGGTACGAACAATGTATAACTAAATGGACTCGAAACATAGTGAGGACAAGCATCTGCCATCCGGCTTTGTCGCCGAATCACCCGTCTCATTCATCAAATTGCAACTGATGTGTGATGGGGATAGTGACAATGTGATTTATGATGGATGATGATCACCACTGAGGCATAAAGGACACGCCACTAGTCAAGGATAAAGATCGAGATAGATGAAGTCTACCACTAAGGCTGAAAGGAACACCATCAGCCAAGAATGAAGGACTCCGAAATAGGAGCACCCAGACCTACAGTTAACCCACCAGGAAAGGATAAGTGATTCTTTGTGCATCACCAAAGCGAATTTGGATAAACAAGCGAAATAAGAAATTTGCTCACTTGAGGAAATTCCCACATTCGTGCAAATGCAAGTCTTCTTAGTACTAATGAGATTACATATTAATTTATAGAGGAATTTTGCTAAACAAAAGAAAACAACTCTCGGAATTCAAACTGAAATGACTCTTGGAGTATTCACATTATTAAGACTCTTGAAATTGTCATCATAATAAAAATTCATAATAATCAGGAGTAAATACATTTAACTAGGAACATATGCATTGTAATTAAGATAAGACTCTTCAAATTCGTCCAGTTGTCCGGGCACCCAAACAACCACCTTGAAAGATTGACAAACAACAACAAGAATCGATTAAAATGGCCTCTAGTGAGTAGTCATTTACTCATTTAGCAGCTTCAGAGTTGACAACAAACTTGTAAATCGACATCTTGATAGTCGATGATAACCATGAAACCAACAACTAGTCCTTTGAATTGTGACAACTTCAACCTTGAACCTACCGAACCATATTACAGTCGAAATTGGCTTTTGCAAGTGAAATTAATGATTGGCTTGGTTCAATTGAAAACACATGAATTGTGTTTGAAATTTGTTCCATCGAATCTAATGCTCCCACATCAATGATACCTGTCCATTAAGTCATCATTCATTAAATTTCAACCTCCTTAATTATTATGGCCCACATGATATTATCAATTAATGGTTTAATAATTATTTAAACGCTATAAAAGAAATATTGGTTATAAAAAGTTGCAACTATCATAAAAATGTGCAATCATTATGAGTAAGTTACAGTTCCTTATAAGAGGTGCGACTCTTATGAAGATAAAATGTGCTTTGATGGTAGCCTATATAAATAGAGTCTAGATCTCTCTCTACCCAAGACAATGAACTTTGTATTCTATCTCCATCAAATAAAATACGTTAAGAAAAGTGGGTCAAGGGGGAGAAATCAAATTTCTTCATCTCTTCAGCTTTTGCAACAATTATTTTCAACAGTATTGTTATGGATAAATGTATGTCATCATTCCTATTATTTTGAAAAATCATAAAAATTAAAGATCCCCTATTTTTGAATTTCCACATCAAAAAATTACATTATCGCTAACGCTCCCTCCCTCCTAGCAGCCAAATCCTAGCATTGATTCAAAGCCATTGTCAAGCCTTTGACGAGATCTGGCCATCGTTATCTAGATCTTACCAAAATTATGATAGCAAGACTAATACGGACGCCTCTTTTCGATATCACGTTGTTGTTTGGCTTATTGACAACCGATGACATGGAGCTAGGGACGCCAATCTGTTGTCTTCATAAATACCCTCACCCCCTGTCTGATCACCACTAATCGAGTGACAATGGACACGCTATTATTCACTAGTATAAACTAGAAAAAAGAATCAATTGATACCCTAATATCGCTGTTATCCACTAATATACAAAAGGAAAAAAAAAATAATTTCATCACCTAATCTCTCTCTCTCTCTCTCTCTCTCTCTCTCTCTCTCTCTCTCTCTCTCATGTCCTCATCCACACGCTGCCACCGAGTGTCACGACTCCAGCCACCCAATCAATGGTGACCTCCACTAGACCACCTCATCGCCAGCCTTGACAATGGAAGCGCCTCATCGCGCTCTACTATAGTCAGCAAGCTCACAAATGGAGTCAAGTTTGGGGAGGGAGGGAGGGAGGGAGAGATAGATGAGCAACGGGGATGAAAGAGAGAGGAGAGGTGACTCCCCGTTGGGGGTGGCCTGATTAATGCAACGGCTGAGTTCGATTATCATAAGGGCATTGAGGATTAGGGGTAATTAGTTTCCGATGGCTAGTGAGGGTGCAAATAATTCTCATTCCTACTAAATCGAATCAAGGAAATAGGAGTCAGCCATAGAAGACTCTACTCCCCTTCCCTTGGTGAGAAAGGGAAGGTGAGAAAGTCTTACGGCTGTTTGGGATTGATCAGCAAGGGCTTTCAAGTCGTTTACTTGCTTGCTTAGCTCGAAAAAGATAGCTATTCAAAGCATCGAGAGGTCAATCACTTTCTTTGGATTCTCTAACATCGTATTCATTGTCGTGACCTCTTTTTTTCTCGGCGCCCGATCGAGGCGGGCGCCTGCGAAGACTAATGGCTCGGCTAGGTTTATTTTAGCCCGATCTGGACTCTCCCAAGTCCACCAATTCACGACTTAATAATTCAAGTTTTTAACCTATAAGTTAATTTTAAAATGAGTCGCCACTAATCGGTTTGGGGTGGGTCAATTAAAAACCCAAACGAAATATCGAGAGAAATACTCACTCCTGCGCAACCAGAGAAATTAAGATCGGGGACTTGATTACACTAGTTAATCACTAATGCCCTTTCGGTACCTAATCTTGCTTAAACCCTAAGGCTTTTTGGATTTTTAAGGGATTTTCCATGCATTTGAGGAAAAATGTTTTTGTCTTTTTCTCATTTTTTTTAACATAAAAAGACATTTTTTTGGATTTTTGATTTTCTGGAAATATAAATATTTTTTTTTTTTGCTTTTTCTGACTTTTTGGCCCTTTTTGGAAAATATGACATTTTTTGATTTTTTTTTTTGATTTTTTAATTAAAATATTATAATATAATTGTAATATTAAAATACAACCCGGGTCGAATCCCGGGTTGGGTCCGACCCGGATTGTTCGCTCGAGACCCGGACGAGCCTACAACGCGGGCTCGGCCCGGATTTTTTCTTTTTTAAAAAAAAACCAAACCGATTTTGGCCCATTTCCACAAAAAATTCAGCCCAATAGCAAATTGGCCCACGCGCACAACTCGGCCCAGGCGAAACCCTACCCGAGTGAGGAGCGCCCAACTCGGCTTCTGACCCGACGGGCGCCTCTCTCCACGCTCGTGTCTTCGCACCGCTGTTGAGGGAGGCTGAGATGTCGCCGAGCAAACGGCGACGACAGGCTTGACGGTGATGACGGCGGCTACGGCGACCACAAGTTGCTTACAAGGACGGCATCGTGATACAGCAGCAGCAACCGGGGCTTGCGTTTGGGACCGGCAGCGAGATGGGTCTCGAGGGCATCGGACTAGTGAGATGCAAAGAGACGGCAGCGTTTGGAGGTGACGCCGATGGAGGCAGGCGGCTGCAGGAACGGCGTGGGCGGCTAAGCGATGGTGGCGAGGCGAGCAACAGCGACGGCGGCCCCTCAGCTCTCAAATCTGGCATGGCGTTGGCGTCGGGCACAGCTTGCGGCGAATCTCTCTAGTTTCTCTTCTCTCCAGCAACCCCCTTCGTGGATCTAAGGTTTGCTCGTCCTTGGCCCCTCTTTCTGAAGTCTCTCAGTGGGAGGTTTCGAAGATCGACAGCCCTCGATCCTTCACCACTTCTCTCCCTTCTTGCTGTCGTCAGGAGAGGCCTATTTATAGGCGAGGGGTGGCCGATCGACGGAGCTTCGACCGCCGGTCTTTGCACGCCGAACGGCCTCCGCCGGCCGAACCGGTGTCTCATCCGTCGAGGTGGCTCTAGCTAGGCCGCCTTGCATTGAAGACGCGTCCACTCCATCGTACGCTGCCGTCTCCTTCTCCATTTCGGCGTCGCGCGCGTCCTCCTCTCCGGCACGTGCTGCTTATCCGGTTGGGGAAGAAGACAGATGAGGAAGAAGACAAGGGGCAAAAGAGGGGCCGGGCTGAGTCGTGTGGGCCGGGCTGTGGGGGGCTTGCGTGAGAAAAGAAGAAGAAGAGGGGGCTGGGCGCGAAGGCCTAGCCCTGATGGGCTGCTTCCTTTTTTTGTTTTTTTCCTGTTTTTTTATTTGTTTTTTTGTTGTTTTCTCTTGTTATTATCTATTTATCCAAAAAAGAGGCAAAATACATAAATAAAGAAACTAAAACCTAATTAAAAACCTGATCAAAATTTAGGTGTCAACATTCATACTAACTAATCTTGACAAGAACCAACCTCTTCTTCTAGAATCGAAAATTGGACCAGAAAGACTAGTCCGCAGTTTGTGGAACCAGGGATTGCCAACCCAGTCCTAGGTCTATTAGTAACCGGACCAAGTGGGTCCAAGAACCGGTTGTTGTCCCTCGCATCCCCCATTTTCTTGCAAACACGAACTCCATGCCTCAACAAACAAAAAACGAAACCCAGATAACCATAAACCGACTATTACAAGAGAGAAGCTAGTGGACTGGGGACCAAAGTGAGAAAATTAGGGTTTATTGCAGAGAAATGGGAGCATGAAAAAGGAGTAGAGACTGAGGAAAAGCAAGTACCTCCGAGCCGGTGAGAAGAGGGCTTAGCGTTGAATAGTAAAGAGAACTTTTGCAATGGAAAACACGGTTAGTTGAAGCGAAAACAGAAATTGGGGGCAAACTCTCTAGTGGTTTTGTACAGAGGAAGAAGAAGAGTCAAAGACCAAGACGAAGATTGGAAGAAGAGAGTTGACGAGTGATTAGGGTTTTCTCCAATTCGGATCTCTAAGTAAGTCGTACGAAAATTATATTGCAAATTAGGGCAGTTAGGTAACCAGCGTCAAGATTGCAAGAAGCGAGAGGCAAATTAGTACTAGAGCCAAGGTTGAGAGTGAGCCGATGAGCGACAAGCGTCGAGGATTGAGTATCTAGAGAGAGAGAGAGAGAGAGAGAGAGAGAGAGTAATAAAAGTTAAGATATAAATACATGTATATTCCGGCGGCTTGGCTAGGTGTGTGGATCTATATTTGAAATCGGAAACTGAACTAATACTCACCAACTCCAATTTTTAAGAATAAAGATCAAACTGTTTCCCCTAGAAATCGCCCTAAACAGACCAATTAGGTCTGATTCAGTTCGAACTCTTTGTTTGGATGATTCATTTTGCTCACCCCTACTAGAGGCTATGGCAACGTGGTAAAAGACACGTAAGTGAGTCATATACTTCGAGGAAGAGCGAAAGATGGGAGAACACTTTAAGGAAGGTTTCCTAATCATAAATTTAAATACCCGACTATCCTTCGTGGTGATGTTTTTGGAGATATAGTCTTCGGAGATATAGTCTAACAATAAACCTTAGGGTATACTTGTTTGAGTAAAACAACTTTCCACAAATTAATTTTCTGAATTTTCACACGTTTGATTTGTTGAAAATAATCAATCAATGGAAAATTATTTACGATCAAAGAAAATATGCACACTCACAATTAGGAAATTGAATTCCATAATCTGAGATACGAGAAATACTTCTCAAAAGATATTTTTTCAAAAAATAAGTTTTTTTTTTTTAATTATGAAGCTTTCTTCGAAACATACAGTACTTTTAATTAATTCAACTAACTATGCCCTAAACACGTGTATACACGAACACATTCCATCTTGTTGAAAGTGGAAATTGCTCGGAATGATGAGATGTAACACACTATTTATCGCGCTTTTTCTAGAGCTACCTTGATATTAACTAAGACATTGAAAATTAATTAAAAGTGCGCTGGAAAGTGGAAACACATCCAATCTTGTTGCCTTCTGGATTGTTTTCAGGAGATCTTGGAATCAAGACGGCATGAAGAGAAAAAACGCGTTCGGATGACGTCGTTTAAGTCAAATTGATACTCATTGATGACCATGTCCTTGAAGACGGCTGTTGATGCTAATGCTTCTCTCTTTTTTTTCTTTTGTTTTTTGCGAATTTTTTTGATAAAATATGGCATCTTATTATTACTTTAAATTAAGATAGTATTACTTATATATGATAGGGAGCTGCCATGGACAAATGGAAATAGCGCATCATAAGGAACAACAATTGGACTTCGCTTTTGTACAGCATCTCTCTTCCATTGCCAGTTCATTTTTAGAGGGTGATGAAGCTTTTCATTTTCGTTTTCATTTTCTTTTTTTATTGTTCATTTCTTTCTTTCTATTTTGGAAAAAATGAGAGTAAAATTAGAATCCATTTTACCAAAAATGGGTGTTTTTTTTTTTTTTTTTAGTCGATCTTACTCTATTCCTACTCTAACACTCACTCTCAGACTTTTGCCATATCTCATTGCAGGGCGTGGGAGATGAAACTCATTCTTGAAACTATATCGTCCCCACCCCAACCCCCTGAGAAGGTGGGGATTCGAATCTCCCACCCCCCCTTCCATGTTAGAAGGGTGGCCACTGGGACAAACTCCAATGATTACCAAAAATGGGTGTTGACCTAAGCAATGAAAAATCTTTTACCAAAAAATTTATCATTTGTTTTTTGTGAGAGTGGTTCATTGGGTTTCCGGATGGAAATTTAATGGGTTTAACAAAGAAGAACAATAAATTTAAAGGTATAAATTGTAGATGATGGAAACTTAAAAGACGATAGCAATTACATCGGGAAAATGTGTTTCGGATGATAACTAACATTTTCAATAATCACGGCAGCCTTTTATAATTGACTAAAGATGACTTCTCATAAGCAGTTAATACTCTAAATACTATCACAACTGCATTTTCGCAACTCTAGGCTTCTCATCCACACTTAGGTTCTATCTACAAGGGGTTACAACTCATGAGGCCATTAAGTTATGCAATCACAGCTTGACATCCATGCTTCCAATTCTTTAATCTATCTTCTTTCTTCTTTCCTCCTTTCCCCATTTATCAAACGAGATTATCCGTCAACCATTTATCATCATGTATCAACAGTCGCACTTCATGGTCATCATTAGTCATCATTCATAATCATCAATGAGCTTTTTCCACTGTCACCAACGATTACGGGTCGATAATCATATCTATTCCATTAACCCAAACCAACTTTGTGTCGATAATAAAAGAGTTGATTATTTTTTTTAGTACGCAGAATTTACCATAGAGCCACTTACAATGGAGTAACTAAATGATGTTAATTGACGCTATTGAAATGTAATGGAATGTCCATTGCTTCCAACCATGTGCTTGGTTGGCATCATTGGTATGGATGGAGCATTCCAAATGGAATGCCTTCTCGTGATTCCTCCATTTAGATGGAGGAAGGCCCATTACATTCCTTTTATTTAACCGAAGAATTAACAAATAAAGTTATACAACCAATAAAACACTAATCATTAATTTATTAATTTCTATACGTAAAATAATTACGCACACTATCAAAAATTTTATTATAAAATATATCCGAATACTTCAATAAATTAGTTATTGACCAAAAAATAGTTATTTTTTTTTTATGATTCATTTTATTATAATAGTATCATAGATGATGACGAATATGGTTCGCATTATATAATTAATAATTCTAACTTGCTTCTGAGAAATTGTTTTAATCATTACATTCAATAACTTATAACTTAATAATAAAATATGACTTTAAAAAGTTAATAATTATAAACTATATTTAAGTAATATCAATCAATTGTCACTTTATTCAATTATGGATAGTAATCAGCAACTTCAAATTATAGTTAATAAACTATAATCGATGTTTAACATGATTAAAATTGAGAATTTCATAATTATAAATTGTATTAATAAAAAACAACTATTATAGTATTGAATAGATGTACATCAAATACATTAAAAATTCTCAATCAATCTCATTCCTACCACATTTTTCTTATAACCAAACACAAAAATCCTCATTCCGTTCAATTCCGCAGTTTACCAAACAAAGATATCAAAATCCCCATCCATTTCACCGTACCCAGCAGAAGATAAAAACTTTTCCACATCCACTATTCGTTGCACGGCCAGCAGGTAATTAGCTAACCCTGGAAAAATTAACTTTTTCAACTTGTGTTTTATTTTGAGTAATAAAAAAGTCCTACTATCCGCAGTTTTATGCACTGCTAAATGGATATAATAACAATCCCAAACACTATCTACGTTTCAAGATAATCGAGATTTCTACTTGTTTTTTGGGCCAGAGGTACTAATGTATTGAGAATAATTCAAGTATAGATTTTCGACCAGGTTCATCGCACCACTATTGGAATTTGGACTGGCCTAAGAATTTTGTGATACAGAGGTCTCGTTAAATTGGATTGGAGTGGACTCGATTCTGTTGGGCTTGGGCCCATTTGGTCTCTCTGTAAATCTCTTCTTTTCCTAGTCGTCTCGTAGTATAGTGGCGTTAGAAAGTCAGCATTTGTAACCACGCTTAAGCTAAGCATCGTCTGGAGTATCCCATCGAGCTGCCCAGTTTCCCCGATTCAATTCAGTATCATCCAATTTGAGGCACGCCGTTTTGATCGGTTCAGTCGATCCGATAGTATATGACATGATGGTGTTTTATGACACCTCGATCTTGTACGACATTATAGTAAAAATATTGATATAGTGTCTCGAAGTAAAAGGAAAAATTATGCCAAATATAAAAACTAAAAGGCTAATTGTCCAAAAGCGATTGGTGATAAAGCATGAGATCACAAATGAAAAGGCACACTTATTAAATCCCCAATGAAACTACTAAAAAGCAACGAGATAATTGATAAAATTGTCCAAAATGTCATAAACTTATTGCATTGTGGTCTATTCAGTCATAAACATTTTAATTATACTAATTTAATCATAAACCAATTGTACCACAACCAATTTAGTCTTACACCTTTCAATTATGGTAATTTAGTTCTAAAATTTTTAATGATTTGTTAATTTAATCCTAAATCTTTTAACGATTTACTAATATAGTAATTATGGCTAATTTTGGCATAAAATCGTTGAGATTGCGGTCTAGTCATACCAGTCATTTACGTGGTGCGGTCGAGGCTAATATGGACAATTTTTAAAATTATTTCAAATTTGTTATTGATTCTTTTCTTTTCTTTTCTTTTCTTTTCTTTACACAAGGCCGGCAGGGCCGCAAAGCCCTCATCAGCCGCAAGTAAGGGTTGTGGCTCTCATTGAATCTAAGCAACGATCTCTCAAACTCTCACCCACTCTTGTTGTGGCTAGGGCGAGGTGGTCGACAAAGGTGGTTGACCTTGTGTGAATAGAAGAAAAAGAAAAGAAAAGGGAAAATAGAAAAAAAATTAAAAAAAAAAAAAAAATTAATAAAAATTTGAAATAGTTTTAGAAAAAATAAAAAAAAATCCAAATCAGCTTTGGTCGCATCATAGAGAATGGCTACGACTAATTGGAATGCTATATTAGCAATTTCCAATCAAAATTAACCAGAATAACTACATTGACAATTTATTAAAAGGTTGAAAACCGAATTGACAAATTGTCAAAAGATTTTTTTTTTTTAAATGACACAAACGATCTCTAAACTTTTGTCCAATGCTCAATTTGGTCCTTAAACTTTTAATTTGTTCAATGTGGTTTTTGAGCTTTAGCCCAATGTGCAATATAATCCCTACACTTTTAATGTATTCAAGTCCTTGAACTTTTAATACGTGTTCAATATAGTTTTTAAATTGTATGAAAATATTTAACGTAGTCCTTTTCCATTAAGTCAAAATAAAGGACTATATTAAACATTTCCATACAGTTCAGGGACTTTATTAAATGCGTACCAAAAGTTTATGGACTACATTGAACAAATGAAAAGTTCAAGGACCACATTGCATATTAGGTTGAAGTTTAAGGATCACATTGAAAAAAATTAAAAGTCCATTGATCAAATTGTACATTGAGCCAAAGTTCAGAGATTATTTGTGTCATTATCTCAAAGATTGATGATTAAATTAGCACAATTGAAAGGTTAAAAATTTAATTAGCTGTCATACAATAAATTTAGCACTAATTTGGCACAATTGAAAGATCTAGGATTGAATTGACAACCATATTATCTATAGATTAGAAACTTTCTAGATAATTTTTTTCTGGAAAAAAGTCTTGAAAAGCTTTTGTAATGTTTTTCTTCAACTTTTGAGTTTGAGGTTTGCTCTTTTTTTTTTTTTTTTTTTTTTTTGGCCAATAATTTTCTCCTTCTTTTCCCTAGCATGTTTTTAGACTTCAATACCGAACAGCAGGAGGGGTGTTCCAAGCTTCTCGTATCGCTGGCCTTGTCTTTAAATTTTTAAAATGATATCGTAGTAACTCGAACTTGTGATTTCATCATAACCTTTAAACCATACAACGACAAAGTATGAAATCAGTTTTTGCAAATAGCTTCGATAATCAAATGGGATGTATGCATATTAGAGGGTTAACAAATAATAAGATGCAATACATGTCACTTGATTTATGTTACTTAGATAGATTGTTTCTAACATTCTAACTCTTTTTTTTTCCCTTATGAAGAACAAACCCACCTTAAATGGGGAAATTTTGGACCTATGATACATACCAATGCAAGCCAGCGGATGGATGGTCCAAATGCATTTTGATGGTGTGAGATATTGAATTCATGTAATTGCATCTAATTCAAACAAATAAGCCTATTTTTTAACTATCACGCCACCCTGGGGGAATTTTCTCAAACAACTTTTACTATGTGGATTTGAACTTCTAGCTAGATGCTCCCTTCGATTCAAGAATGAGATAAGATGTGAGCCAGTGGATGGATGATCCAAATGCATTTTGTTGGAGAAAACTCCTATCAGATTTTGAAGCTGACAAAACTTTGATTCTGAAGAATACTAGATTTCTGTGTAAAGTCTATCTTACATCAGAAATCTATCCACTCTGACAAGTTCCAGATTGAACGCAAGTGAAGAATGAAGACTTAATCAGACTCAGGATTATTTTTCTTCCTTCAAGGCTTTAGTACGTACAAGATATATCCGGCTTTCTGGTTGGAAATGTCACCTACCATATTGGTTATCTTTATTGGAATCAATTTGGAAACAGCAAATCATTTTGGAAGGCAAGCTTATTTGGATAGAATCTACTTATGGAAAACTAAGATCCCGATTGTATGGGCGACCAGGATTGATGACTTTCATCTCAATCTTCAAACGGCTCGAGATCTCCTTGATTGATTCTGTCCAATGGGTTGATTAGAAAAATTCCTCTAGAAAGTGTCAACGGTCAACAAGGCATGGAGGAGTATTTAATGAGGTTTTTCAAGTCATTCGATAGAGAGCATGAAAGTAGAATTCCGAAGTCTGAAACTTCCAAAATCACTTATCTTTCATCATTTAGTGCTAAAACTTGTATTCGAAAGAGAGAGACTCTAGAGAGTGACTTTGTGAGAGCAGTAGAATCACCTCACTGAAAAGTCGAGATCACATGGCTATAACATTCTCTTTCGATTATAGTGGAAACTAGCCAGAAGGCTGTCAGCATGGAGAGTGGACATAGGCTTAATCAAAGCCGAACCACTATAAATCTTGTGTTCATTTTCTCTTCCCTGGACTCTTTTACTTTATTTGATGTGATATCTTTCTATGTTTTGAAGCAGTTGTTAAAGTCTGAATTATTCTTCAAAGTCTATTGTTCATCAAATTCAATTTAAAAGTAAAGTATTTTTACTGCATTTTATTATATTTTTTTTCACACGTATTCACCCCCCTCTAGGTATTTATATTAACCCTTTCAATTAACATCAGAGCTTGTGTGCTTACTTTGTTGAAGTGTTTTTACTTCTAAAGCTAAAGATCTTCTATGACTAATATTCTGGCTCCAAGATTGGTTGAGAGACAAAGCAACACCAGACCTCCTTATTTCGATGGAAATGAGTACAATGTGCGAAAAAAACAAGATGAAGGCATTTCTCAGATCCAGAGATCCCCTGGAGTGGGATATTGTTGAAAAAGGAATCAATCCTAAAGCAACATCAACTTCAGACAAAGGGAAAGAAGTGATTGATGTTGATGAATCAACACAAGCTAAAATTATCAAGAGATAGACTCTTGACGCAAAAGCAATTTATTCTTTATATTATGCTTTGTCTCTCACAGAATATAACCGAATTTTTTCTTGTGAAACAGCAAAAGAAGTTTGGAACAGACTTCATGTTACCTAAGAGGGAACTGACTGTGTGAAGGAAACAAAAATAAACATTTTGCTTGGACAATATGAAGTATTCAGAATGAAGCTTGGAGAATCTATCTCTGATATGTTTAGTCGCTTTACAGAAAGTGTGAATGGCCTAGCTTATCAAGGACAACCAATTTCTGAACTAATGAAAGTCAATAAACTATTACACGGACTTTCAAAGGACTGGAATCATGTGAAGACTTCAATCAGAGAGACTCAAAGGATTATAACTCTATTAGTAGATGAACTAATAGGCACACTTCTTTACCAAAAAAAAACTAATAGGCACACTTTAGTTGTACGAAATGGAGCAAGTCAATGATAAGGAAGATCCAAAAGGTAAGAAATCAATTGCTTTAAAATCTAACATTGATTATGATGATACAGATTCGGAAGATGATATGGATGATGAAGAACTGGCCCTTATGATAAAGAAATTCAGAAGACTAAACATAAAAGGTAGAAGGTTCAATTGGAAGAAGCAAGGCTCGTAGAATTTCCAAAAGAAACCTACAGAAGAAACTGAAACTAGCAGGGATGTAATATGCTTCGAGTGCAAGAAAAATGGGCATATTAGATCAAACTGTCCCTTGTTGAAAAAGAAGAAAGGGAAAACTAAGAAATACAAAAAGGCTCTCAAAGTAGAAACTTAGAGTGACACCAAATGTGAAGAAAGCGAAGAAGAATTTGCAAACATATGTCTGATAGCTCACTCAGAGTCAGACTCAGAATCAGAGACAGACACTGATTCAAACTCTGACAAAGAAATCGAGAAAATTTGGGTACCAAAGAAAGTTTGAGTTTTTCTTCTGATCGCAGGTCACTATTAAAAGAAAGATCAAATGGTACTTGAATAGTGGCTATTCTAGCATATGACAAGAGACTTAAGCTGTTTCGTAAAGCTTGACAGACTAAAAGGAGAAAAAATTTCTTTTGGTAGGAACAGCAAAGGGAAGATTATAGGATGCGGAACTATAAAGATTGGAAGTTTAACTATCAATAATGTTTCCCTGGTGAAAGGTCTAAATTACAATCTGCTGAGTATAAGTCAGCTTTGTGATACGGGTTTCAAAATAAACTTTCAAGAAGGCATTTGTTCTGGAATAAGTCAAGACTTCTTACAATCCTTTACTGGGCGAAGGCATGGCAATATATACCTTCTAGATATAAATCCAGAAGATACACGGTGTCTTATTTCAATTCAAGATGAAGCAAGTTTTTGGCATTGAAAGCTCAGTCACGTAATATGAAGTAGATTGCCAAAATCTCTTCTAAGAAGATGGTTCGTGGGCTTCCTAATTTGGCTTATTAGAAGACTGAGTTATGCACTCCTTGTGTCTCAAGAAAGCATGTCAGAAGTTCCTTTAAACCAGTAAATCAGGTTTCTACTAGTCGAATATTGCAGTTTCTTTTTATGGATCTTTTTGGGCCAACAAAAACTCAGAGTCTTGGCGAAAAGAAATATTGTCTAGTAATTGTGGATGATTATTCTCATTTCTCTTGGGTGTTCTTCTTAGCAAACAAGTCCGAGACTTTTGCATACTTCTCAAACTTTGCCAAGAAAGTTCAGAACGAGAAAGGTTATGCTATTTCAAGCATAAGAACAGATCATGGAGGTGAATTTGAGAATCAGGATTTTGCAAACTTCTATAATGAATATGGTTTTCAACATATTTTCTCCTCTCCATATACTCCAGAACAAAATAGGGTTGTGCAAAGGAAAAACAGATCTTTATAGGGATGGCCAGAACTCTATTGATAGAAATCAAAATACCGTCTCGTTTTGGGCAGAAGTAATTTCTATTGCCTGTTATATTATCAACAAGATGTTTTTAAGGCCTGTCCTAGAGAAGACTCCCTATGAAATATATAAAGGAAAGAAGCCAAATGTTTCCTACTTTCATGTTTTTGGCTGTAAGTGCTTTATTTTGAAGAATGCAAATGATCGATCTTGAAAGTTCGAGGAAAAATCAGACAAAAGAATTTTTCTTGGGTACTTTATGACAAGCAAAGCTTACATGGTCCTTAACAAAAAAAAAAAAACTCAATCTATGGAAGAATCTATGAACATCAGATTTCATAAAATTATGCAGATTCAACCAGATTAGGTTCAACTTGAAGAGTTTGAAACAGTTCCAGACTTAACAAAGTCTGTCTCCCCCAGCGAAGTTCAGACTTCTGGAATACAGCAACAACCAGAACAAGAAAACTCAAACGAAACAGAGGATCAACAAATTTCCAAATCAAATAGCAACTGGAAGTACAAGTCAAGTCATCCCAAAGAACTCATAATTGGCAAGATTGATTAATGAGTTCGCACCAAATCCTAAGGAAGAGAAGACTCTAGTGCAATAGTAGTTGTTTCTGAGATAGAACTAAAAGGTGTAGAAGAAACATTGTCTGATGAAAGATGGATAGAAGCTATGCAGGAAGAACTCAAACAATTCAGCATCAATGATGTATGGGAGCTGATTCCAAAACCCAAAGGCAAATCTGTTATTGGAACGAAATGGGTTTTCAGAAACAAGATGGATGAGAAAGGTAAAGTGATCAGAAACAAAGCAATGCTTGTAGCAAAAGACTACACTCAAGAAGAAGAGATAGACTATGACGAGACCTATGCACCAGTAGTAAGATTAGAAGCAATTAGATTGTTACTTGCTTTTGCTTATTATCAAAATTTCAGGTTATTCCATATGGATGTCAAGAGTGCTTTCCTTAATGGATTCATTCAATAAGAAGTTTATGTGGAACAACCACCAGGATTTGAAGATCCAAGAAAACTAGACTCTGTCTACAGACTGAAAAATGCATTGTATGGTCTGAAGCAGGCACCACGAGCTTGGTATGAAAGGTTGAGTAAGTTTCTAACTAAGAATGGTTTTGAGAAAGGAAAAGTTGATACTACTCTGTTTATAAAAAGAGAAGAAAAATATTTTTGCTTGTACAGATCTATGCAGGATGAATTTCAGATGAGCATGATGGGTGAATTGACCTTATTCTTGGGATTGCAAGTCAGACAATCAAAGAAAGGTATATTCATTCACTAGGAGAAATATACCAAAGATCTTATCAAGAAATTTGGATTGAAAAATTGCAAGAGGATAGAAACTCCCATGTCAAGTTCATCAAAACTAGACAAGAATGAAGGAGGAAAGAAAGTAGATCAAAAACCACCGGCCGTGGTGGCTCTGTTGGGTAGGCTTCAGACCTTAGAGGGAAAGGTCAGGAGTTCGAAGCCCCTGCAACGTTGCAAGGAGGCTGGTGGGCCATTAGGTGATTGATGCGTGGCGCTGGGGTGGTGGTTTCCCCGCTAGCGACACCTGGGGGTTTACGCGGCGGCTGTTGGCCAAGGTGGTTCCTCCAGCATATAAAAAAAAAAAAAAAAGTAGATCAAAAACTGTACAAAAGCATGATCGGTTCTCTTCTTTACCTTACTACTTCTAGACCTGATATTCTATTCAGTGTGTGCATATGTGCTAGATTTCAGTCTGATCCAAAGGAATCTCATCTTAGTGTTGTTAAGCACATCATAAAATATGTTGTGACTTTTCCAAAGCTGGGTCTATCGTATCTAAAAGAATGAGACTTCACTCTTCTTGGTTATTCTTATGCTAATTTAGCCGGTTGTAGAGTCGACAGAAAGAGCACATCTGACACATGTCAACTGTTGGTTCGTATGCTGGTATCTTGGTTCTCAAGGAAACAAAGTACGGTGGTATTATCAACAGCAGAAGCAAAACATGCTGCTCTTAGGAGTTGTTGTTCTCAGATTCTCTAGATGAGATAACAACTAAGAGACTTTGGAATAGAAGAATCCTACACTAAGATCAGATGCGACAACACAAGTGCTATCAATCTCACTAGAAACCCAATTCTTCATTCTAAAGCAAAGCACATCGAGATCCGTCATCATTTTATAATGGTTCATGTCCAAAATAGCGAGATTTTGGTTCAATTTATTAATTCAAAGAATCAACTAGCAGACATATTCACAAAATCATTGGAAAAAAGCTTATTTGAGTCTATTCGCAGCAAGCTGAATATCATCTCTCATCTCAAGTAAAGTCTGAAGATGATCAGACATAGAACTTCAACTTGAGGAAGCTACTTCAGTATGTACATTTTCTCAAATCCAAGTATTTTATTTTTAGAATGTAAATGCTGAACAGGTATGATTTTATCTGAATCGTCGCTTGCCTATTTTATTTTTAGAAATTACTATTTTCTTGCTAAAATTTGATTTTAATTTTTTTTTAGCAATTACCATTTTTAAATTTGTTCTGAAAAGGCATTTCTTTTGTGTCATTTCTTTTACCATTTTTCGAATCCTTTAAATACCTCAAAATATTTCATTTCAAGTGCAATCTTTCAAAACCCTAATACATAATCTCTTCTCCCTCAACTTTTACTCCCAAAATTTCTTTGCAAGTTTCCATATTTTCTTCACTCAAACATGTCTTCAAAATCCTCCAAGTCTGCATCTATGGCGTACCAGCGGAAATCCTCTCGCAGTGCAAGCCAGGGTCCTTGGAACATGCCAAAAGGACGGACACACTTCGATCTTACTGGTGAAGACTCTCCACAAAACTCTCCTCATCAACTTGTAGATGAGGAAGTTGATCAAGCAGCAGTTCCTCTCAAAGTCTTGACACCCCAGGTTCTTTACAAGTATTATTGTTATCTGAAACAGGGTAGTTCTCTAATGTCCTTTATCACTAGTTTTCTGAAAGGTCATGGTCATGGAAACGAAACTCTGTTCTTAAAAGCCATGGAAAGATTAGGAGTGGCGCCAAAAAGTTCAACAGAAGAGGCTTTTCTGCATTTTCCTTATGATCTTCGATTCAGTTCAGAGAGTCAGCCTGAGAATAAGGATGATGATGAAAGGATTTTTACGAATTTCCAGCCCCACATGGGTGTAGCCGCTGACGTCCCTGGAGAAAGAACGAGATTGTTTCATTCAAAGGAGCATAAGAAGGTTTATGCTCAAATGCTAAACAGAGGGGTGATAAACCCTCACACAATAGATTTTGACTTCCTTAACTCAATTAAGGTTAACTTGAGGGAAACGTTAGCCAATTTGCAACTTAAAAAGTTTTGTGCTGAGACTGCTGTGGCTTATTCTGAATTGACAACGTATTTTTATTCTAATATGTCTTTCTTGGATCGAACTCACATTCAATTCACTGTCTGTGACAAAGTGTTTGTTCTGGATATAAACACTATGGCTGATACTCTTGGAGTTGAACGTAGTATCAATGTCTCCATGAGTCAAGCCACTCGATTTTTGGTAAAGGACAGACTGCCAAGCGAGAGTATTATGACATCCTGAATTTTCGACCCGTTCCGATAAAACGAAATAGGCCTTTCGTAAATGCACCTATGGTCATTTTTCTCTGAGTTAATCACTCATGAGTTAATCAATCTACTAGGTGAAGCCGTTAAGGAATATAACTGTGGTAAAATCCCTAAAAGCTACCCGGTAGGTCGGATTGGACTAAAACCGCACCCGGTTGATTTTAACCACGAAATTGAATTCGGTTTCGGGAATCGAACATTCGAGCGTGTCGAGATTCATTTAGAGGACGTCGTCTTGTCTTTCGGAGAAATTCCATCAAGTTTGGGATTTTTACGGAAAATCAATTCGGACGATTCGGAAACGAACGGAAATTCGGATTAGCCAAATTAAAAGGATTTTTGGCCTCCTTACCGAGTCATTTAGTAATGGGGACTTGTAGAAATTGTGTGGACTTTTTCTTCAACAAAATTGGACATCAAATTAAGAGATTGGAGAAGAAATCGAAGTCCTAAATTGAAGAAATTATGAGCTAGGCTTGGGGGTGCAACAATTGGCACCAAAGTGGATTATTCGTGATTAATTGTGCAAGAAAGTAATTGGGGGACACCAAGGGATATGCATAAAGACTTTTTAGGCAAGCTAATGATGGATTAGATTTTTATTTTTGACTTTTTCCTCTCCCTCATCCGTTCCCTCCTTCGGTCCCTCATTCTCGGACGTCTCTCTCCCTCATCCGCTCACCCTCTCTCCTTCGCTGCTTTCTCTCCTTTTTCCTTCGAAGCCGACTATTCATGCCGGTTCTGCAGCTTCATTTCTATTTCATCGAAGCCTCTCCACGCCATTCTCTCTCTGCCACCGTTTCAGCCACCCCACCGAAGTAGAAGCTGCCCACCCCAACTGCTCCACCAAGTTTTGTTTCCTCGGTCAACCAGCGAAGTCCTCTTCCCCATAGTTGACCGAGGCAACTCCAGCTTCTGCCGCAGCTCCACGTTCGCTCCTCTTCCCCCAAGCAGCGACCGAAGCTGCTGCCATCCACCATCACCTGTCCCCCACCGTCAACCCTCACCAGCGAACTCCTCCATCTTGTTGACCGAAGCTACTCCATCCCCTACCGCGCGTCCCCACCGAAACAGCTCTAGCAGCTGCCACCGTCCACACGCCTCCACTCTCTCTCTCTCCTTTGTGCAGCCCTTTTTTCCACCGAAGATCCCCTGCAGCAACACACGAAGCCAGCTGCTCCTTTGCTGGTTCTGTTCGCGCGCAACCCGGCCCCAAATTCCAGCGCCCACGGCCCGCATCTTCAGCCCAGCTTCGATCTCCAAGCAATTTTTCTTTCAACCCACTTGAAGCCCGGCCCAATTCAGTGTTTCCCCCAGCAGCCCACATCTCAGCCGTTAGTTGGGCTCAGCAATCCGCAAGCCCAGCCCGCAACTTCAGCTTTCGATCCAGCCCAACTCAAGAACAAATCTCAGCTTGGGCTGAGATTTGTTAGGCCTTTTCCGGCCCGATCTGAGCTCCATTAGCGCTGCCGCAAGTCCGAGTTTCAGCCACTGTCATGATGAATCAGTTTTCGCGCTAAACCGGTGAGTTTATGCATTAAACTCTACTTAGTATGCTAATGACGTTTAAGGGGTGTTTATTTTAAGTTAATTAGGGATTAAGTGGTTAGTTAGATTAGATTAGTGATTTGATTAGTTAATTATGCATGTTAGGCGGTTAGAATGGCTAAATTAGCACCTAGATAGATTGTACTATTTATCTAGATAGGTTCGGAAATTTTCCGGGCCCGTCTTGGTATTTAATTGGGCATTTTTGGCTTAAGCTAGCATTTTTGGTATTTAAATTGATTTATTTAATTAATTTTAGTAATTATTTAATTATTAATTATTTTCCGAAAATTAGACTAGGATAGCCGGTGACCGAAATTTTATGCTAATTACAGTGGTGTAATTTGTTTATTTCATTGAGTGCCGGATTGTGCAAATTAAGTGTGATTTGTAATTTTGGGGTATTTATCC
Organism: Eucalyptus microcorys; assembly: GCA_014182515.1. Lineage (NCBI taxonomy): Eukaryota > Viridiplantae > Streptophyta > Magnoliopsida > Myrtales > Myrtaceae > Eucalyptus > Eucalyptus microcorys. The sequence goes on from CM024569.1 coordinate 31,586,875, forward strand.
CAAAATTTATTAATTTCAGTATTTAATTAGAAAATCATCGAGCGTCGGTTTACAGCGCCAAAATTTTTTTTTATCAATTATATAATTAGTAGAATTTTTCAAAAGATATTATATTTTTGGCTCAGGCCGACCATATACCCGCACACGACTATTTTTATCGGGTATTTTAACATGAAAAAAATAGGCCAGGACTTTATTTTAATCAGGAAATTTAAGTGCGAAGCACAGTGTTCTTGGCCGGGACTAGATAATCATGTGCTAGTTAAGAGAATTCATCTCCCGCTGTGTGTCAAGTGAACGATGCTTTTATGTGGAAAGCCGTCTTGAAGTAGACGTTGTGCTCGATGGGGCGAGACGACACTTAGCTGTGTGACGGATAAATCCGCTATGCAACGGATAGATCCGATATATGTTAGTAAAATCCGTTGTGTGATGGATAAAACCGCTTTATGACAGTTAGGTCTACTGTGTGCTGGGTAGCTCCGCTGTGTGACGGATAGATCCGCTATATAATGGTTAGATCCGCTATGTGACGGTTAGATCGTATGTGTGACTGTAATCAATTGAAACGCATGATAAGTCGTGCTTGTGCGACAATGATCAATTGGAATACATGATTGAATGAGATGTGGTGATTGACAGAGATGTGATTTGAGACGCTCCATTTGATCGAGTGTTATTACTACACTTATGTGTTATATGAATTGTACTAACGTGCAGGAGGAAACTAAGGCGAGATAAGTCCCCATGGTTGTGTGATTGTGTGATTAGAACGCCTCTAGGCGTATTACCTTCCTAATTGGGGTTTAGAAAGTGAACTCGCCAAGATTTATATCTCACCCCGTCGTGGGCTTTAACTTTTTCAAGACCGTAGGATGGAGGACTTGAAGTCAAGCTAAGGGGATCTGAAGTGTAGGTCGGATAGGACAGCTTCTTTTGAGAGCTGGTCTATTGAAGTCTTTTAGTTATAGACTTTTGTACTTGACCTAGTATATTTACAAGCATGTTTTGTTTGTGAATCTGTTGTCCTGTTTTTCTATCCCGAAATGGTTACTGTCAGGGGATTTATTATTCACTTTCGCATGTGCAATAAAATGAAAGGGTCGGTGACTCGTCTTGGGAAGTCGCAAAATATTATCGTCTACCGAGGGATAGGCATGCACTTGAGGATCGAGGCGTGACAAGTATCACATACTATCGATTGCCAGCTTCAAACATTTGCCATGGTCTTCCAAGTAATATATACTCTCGATTGTACGTTTGTGCAATATCTTGTACGTATCTGCTTGAGGATTCCTTCTTCAAAAGCTCAATGGCCTTAAGTTTTTTGATTCATTACCAATGAATAACAATTAGTATACCCATCATGATGTACCTTTCGATCATATTGCCATGGTCTTCCAAGTAAGATATGACCCGCTTGCATAGGTACAACATCACACTCTACCTCGTCCTTGTATCTCCCTATCTCAAATGGGATTCGAACTTGCTTCGACACTTTCACCTCTCCACTTTCCTATTTTTCTTCATTCAAGGCTTCAATACGTACAAGATATATCAAGCTTTCTGGTTGAAAATATCACCTACCATATTGGTTATCTTTATTGGAATTAATTTGGAAACAACAAATCATTTTAAAAGGCAAGCTTATTTGGAAAAAATCTACTTATGAAAAACTAAGATCCTGATTGTATGGGCGACCAGGATTGACGGACTTTCATCTCAATCTTCAAATGGCTCGAGATCTCCTTGATTGATTCTGTCCAACGGGTTGATTGGAAAAATTCTTCTGGAAAGTGCCAACAATCAACAAGGCATGGAAGAGTATTTAATGAGGTTTTTCAAGTCATTCGATAGAGAGCATGAAAGCAGAATTCCAAAGTCTAAAGCTTCCAGAATCACTTGTCTTTCATCATTTAATGCTAAAACGTGTATTCAAAATAGAGAAATTATAGAGAGTGGCTTTGTGAGAGCTATAGAATCATCTCACTGAAAAGTCGAGATCACAAGGCTATAATTCTCTTTCGATTCATAGTAGAAACCAACTAGAAGGTTGTCAGCGTGAAGAGTGGACATAGGCTTAATCAAAGCCGAACCACTATAAATCTTGTATTCATTTTCTCTTCCCTGAACTTATTTACTTTATTTGATGTGATATCTTTCTATGTTTTGAAGCAGTTGTTAAAATCTGAATTATTCTTCAAAGTCTATTGTTCATCAGAATCAGTTTAAAAGTAAAGTATTTTTACTGCATTTTATAATAATCTGTTTTCACACCTATTCACCCCCTCTAGGTGTTTATATTAACCCTTTCACATTTTGATGCTGTGAATTATCGAATTTTTGTATTTGCATCTAGTCCAAAAAAATAAGCCTGTTTTTAATCATTACGCCAACCCCGCAAGAAATTAATCGGACGACGTTTATCACGAGGATTCGAACTTTTAGCCGGCTGCTCCCTTTGATCCATTTTTTTCTTATTAGCACATGAACACATAATTAGTTCTTCAACTCAATTTTTTTCACAGGCAGAAAAAGAAAATTGACTATTGAGTGAGTGAAATAAGTGGTGGCGCGCATACATTGGGGTATGTACGTATATATATGCGCCGACTGGTTCTTTCTCCTTTGTGCCATGCCCTATCTATTCACTCCATTTCACTAAAATGACCACCTTGGTCTGCTTCTCCTTGATCCCATTTGTCCCTCCTTTTTCCTCTCATCTCTCGACCTCGTCCCACACGCGTGGGGCCTCTCTCTCTCTCTCTCTCTCTCTCTCTCTCTCTCTCTCTCTCTCTCTCTCTCTCTACATTGTCTGTATCAGTGCGGATCATCACTGGTTCTTTGCTTTCTTTTTAGATCTACGCAAAACTAGGGTTCCATCAAGACCCACCCAAATCCATCGTGTGATCACTTTCAATCTTTTCCCATTTTTTTCACCACCTACACATTCAAGCAGGAGCTCACGTCAGTCCCTAGCAATGCCTGTTGACTCGTCTACGACACAGAACATATGATCTCCAATAATTACGTGCTTTATTCGTGATGAGACTGTGTGAACGTGTGATGATGCACCCAAGATCAACAGCAGTCAACAGTTGCGGTTTGAAGCTTTGCTAATAGCTCAAAGTACATCATGGATGAGCTATTACAAGTCGTAATTATTGTAAGTTGATTAACCCGTTCTCCGCTCATTCACGACGCCAATCATGATTTTTTATATATAAACCTTTACTCGATGCCTTAAAGGTTTTGAGTGCCCTGTTAAGATTGCTGAGACTAATAACCAAAGCAAATGATTTTACCAATTAAGTTGAGTTTAAAGGGTTTAGTTTTAATAGGCTTCTTGTGGTCGTTCATGAATGTCAAGTTTAGGACGATGATGCTTAAAGAATGCCAACGAAAGAGTGTAAGCCAAAGCCATGTGCTATTCTCTAACTTCATTACCTAAACGAATTTGAACTAACAGGTGCATTATATCAATTATCAATTGAGTTAACAAGGCCCATGAATTTGACCAGAAAAGTATCAATCACTTCACCCTATACTTCGACCATTGAACAATGGAATATTATAAACTCATGCCTCATCCTCTGAACATTCAAGTTCGTTTTCATCATGCGCTACACAATTCGAATTTCTTTGTTTTCTTGCACTCTCCTCTCAATCTTTCAAGGTGCTAGACCACGGAACAACATCGTCGTTGTTCGTAAGTACGTGCAAAAGTTGTCAAGACTCAAACAGATGCTATATTTTGTACCCACTATGAGTCACATCTCTCTCTCTCTCTCTCTCTCTCTCTCTCTCTCTCTCTCTCTCTCTCTGTTACTCCAACGTCTCATCCTTCATTCCTCTTACGGAAAATGCCATCATACCACATGACTGCCATGACCCTTGTCGGGAATATGCAAACAGTCAGGTTTCGGAAAACATCACCGCTCGCGGTCCTCCACGTGACACCACATTTCTCCCTTTTCTTTTTCGCCAGATGCTGATGACACTAGAACATGAACGATAGTGAGATCTCCCACAGGTGTGTGTGAAAATCCTCTCTTTTTCCCTATCGCCATTTTATGAAACATGTTCTTTCGCCCACTGTACTAACTTATGATATCTTGGTTTCTAAAATCATGCAAGATCTGATGCTCCGAGAGATCTTTGTTTGGCCTTGCATCGAGACATACAGAAACAAACGCATTAAGTTGTGTTTGATTGTTCCTTCTCGTGTAGTTATTGCATGTCGTCGTCCGTTTGCATGGACCCTTTTTGACCACTCAAGTACCCCTACAATTCTTTTGATTGGTTCGCCTAGTTTTCTTTTTATTTTTCATTCTTTTGGGTGTGCGTGCGTGCGTGGAAAGACTCCAAAACTCTGAGTTAGAGAAGGAGAAAAAAGGCAGTATCTTAATAGGGCTCAAGAGCCTATCATAGGAGAGATCATATTTATAACAAAGGCAGAGAAATCAAGCCCCATCAAGATTATTAATCTGAAAATTTCTTTCTGATTAATTATTACCATAATCATTATTGTGCACCCAATGTCTGTTGAATTTGATGAAGTCATACTCCAGTGAACTCTTTATGTAAGACTTTTCCTTTTGGCATTTTTTAAGGTCCAAGAAACTTAAGAAGATCTAGTTATAAGACGCAGTGCCGATATTATAGATATTTTATTTGAATAGAACAGATATCGAGCTCATGTGGCATATATAATATATGGCTTCTTCATATAGTGTTCCCAAATGGTAATAATGTGACTGGAGTTTAGTAACAATTAGTATGATGGGTATATTTGTCTATGAAAAAGATCCGGTAATATGTGACAAGTATGTTAGACTTTGGACTTGTATTATAATTTCTAAGCACGTAAAGGTACTTCTAAAATAAAAATTTTTGGCACTTCGTTTAGTAATCACAACCATCAAACTCCAAACACGAAAAGGGACCAGCACAAAAATTGGAGATATTGTAATTATTCTCGAAGTAAAAAGAAAGGTATTTATTACCTGAATGTCGAATTGCCCGAATCGAGTACCTGAAAAGGGAGAGGAAAATATATTACGAACAGCGAATTATTTTCCCTTCCGTTGGGTGAATTAATAAAAAAGTAAATGAAATGGCATTTTAACTTTCTACGTCTATTTACTTTTTTGTGCCTTGGAACTCGACCCCAGCTAATGATGACCATCTGTACACATGAAACAGTACAGACTTCTATGCCTACTTAATCATAGCCCATGTAACAGATGTTAGCTCTTGTAAACCGAGGAATGCATTTTGGGTTCGTTGAGATGCATTAATCGTTGCATTTACAACATATTTTTGAATGCCAATGTGGTTTACCCTAGGAAAAACCATGGTTAATACTTGATATCTTGCCTCGTTAGTCAAATTTCAGATATTTGAGATGTAAAATAATCAATTTCTTATATAAAAAGTGCAACTCACTACATTATGTGTAGGTTATGTAATTATTGTGATTAACCATTTTTCTTCTTATAAATTTGAAGAATTTTGTCGATGTGACAAAGAGATCTATAGTAGACAATAGTACTTTGTATGTTTATTTATTTATTTTCGGTAAATAGAAGTAAATAGGATACAAATTAAGGTCTAGAATCTATTATCCCGACTTTATCACCTCACTAAACATGAATCAATTTTCTAGAAGCCTATGAGTAAAATATAGTGTCCAAACGGTTCTTTATTTCAAGATTGGCAAGCCAATTGTCAAGACAATTTCCGTTTTGGAAGTTATGCTGTACTTTGTACGTTTATTTTGAAATCAGTTCGAATTGAAAAACTAAGAGACACGAATAACAGACTCTACCGTTGAACTTAAAATATATATCCCTAATGCTTGTTAGGGAGGGCGCATGAACAACCTTTACGTCAATTGGGGACGAGGGAAGTGCTGTCTTGCTGCTCTCATATGCAGACATTAAGGCCTAGTCAGATTAAATTAAAAAATGCGTATTTTGAAGAATACACGCATACATACGTCATCTATATATGTATGTATGTATGTATGTATGTATGTATGTATGTATGCGTGTAGCATTTTGCTATGATAAATATAGATACAATAACAGTAACATCGTATTGTCAAAGAGGCCTAAATTTTCCAATATTTTTTGCCCCAAGAAATTCGACCTACTAATTTGGCAGGTTACAAGTTACGAAATATTACTCACATGCAAAATTAACTAAATATAAACATAGAGCACATCTATATTTATAGCTCACTAATCAGAAGATTAATTGGAGGAAATTTCCTCCCGTCCTACTAAGAGTAAAGGAGAACACAGCGCTATAAGAGAATTAACGATATAGCCAGCATTCACTGGATTTGTGCAGTACTCAGTCAACAACCTTATCAGTGAGTCTCGCATGTGTTAGGGAGAAGAAATCCGAAACCACGTCATGCCATGAGCGCATCATTCGTCAAAAAGCTATTATAAAATATGCGTTTGGATCATGTGTGGTAGATTATTCTAATCGAAAAGCTTCAATTTCCTAACTGCCAGAAAGTTACGGCAAGTCACGATGAGAACCGGAGATATCCCCTAAAGAACACACATCATCCAAATCTCAGTTTGCTGCGTCTTTAGACAATGATGTCTATGCCCCATGTTTGATCATGTTGTTCTCTTATTTCTCAGCAATGTCCAGCAGCTACAGTTATCCTACACGTACCCTCGCTCACCACATTGCTTTCTCATATTTTACTCATTTTTTTTGTCATTCCATCAAACATTTGTAGCCCTATTATATCATCAAGACAGTGTTGGTTGACTGATATTTAAGCTAACTTTTTTCCTAAAAAAAAAGAAAAGGATAATTGACAGAAAAAAGCAGGACAATGAGCTGCTCTAGTTTACTTTCTTTTGTACAACTCCAACTATTCTTGTTGTTAAGTAACAGTTAACCTACCCAAGAACCCTCTTAGCAAAAGAGTGATGTTAAAAAGTTGGATATAGTGAAAAGTAAAAGCAAAGGTTACCCCAAAAATATGAATGTTCCCCCCCCCCCTTCCCCTCTTCTTTCCTTCTTTCTCCTCTCACATACAAAAACCCAGCATCATAGAAGAAAATATCTACCAGAAACCTCACCATTACACAAGATTTATAAATAAATAAATAAAAAATGATGGAAAGAACAATGAAGTTGAAATTGAAGCAGATAGGTCGAACAAGTCACATTGAGAAGGAAGCACATTTAGATTAGGTTGATCGAGTACAGTGGATGAGTTAGGACAATTGCTATATACATACACATATAGCAATATGTGAACTTAGATCTGGGCTACTAGTAATCTAAGATAAACTCTTAATCATAATACTCTTCTCGTAGAGATCTGAAAGCTAACATATAACTGAAAACCATGAGGATGGCAAGTATTAAAATCCTCACTTAATTGGGGTACCCCAAGCGAAGTTCCAAATCGACCTCATCTTCTTTAAAATTGTCGAGAAGATCCACCTGCATCCCCAGCCGAACAGTCTTAGTATCTTTGGCAATTCCTTGAGTAGTCCAACCGCAATCTGCTTCGCCAACCCTAGTGGCAAGACACTTGCGGGCCCGTCCCATTTCACTGGCTGGAGGGAAATTCATCGATGGCAGCGTCGAAGAAAAGGCAGGAGGAGGAGGACGAATCGAGGTTGGCAATGCTCGAGCAAAATGGGGAGGCAAGGACAAAGGGGAAGAGGAGAAATTAGGGTTAGGGTTGTTGGAGTTAGGTTTAGGGTTATGGTTGAGGTTAAGGCCGAGAAGTGGGTACTGGCCGCCGCTACAATCGGTATTCTCGGCCTTGGCTGGCAGTGGGGGGGGGCTCGACTGCCGCAGCCTCGCACGGTCCCGTCGGTGGACATTCATATGGCCGCCAAGGGCTTGGGCCGATCCGAACTCCCTCTTGCAGAAGCTGCACGAGTAAGACCTCGGAGGCCAAGAGAGTCCACTCAGGTAATCTTCAGCGTGGCTTGGGTAGTTGCCGATCAGAGAAGAGCCCACCTTTATCATGTTCAGCCTCTGATGGTGGTGGTTGTGGTGGTGGTGGTGGTGGTGGCGGTGGTGGGTGGTGGTGGTGGAGGAGTCTCTAGTGCAGTGGTCCTTCAAGCTGTTGCTCAAACTACTCTTCCTCTCCATGAGCGGCCTTTTGTGTGTGTGCGTGTTTTCTTTCCCTTTATTCAAGAACTCAGAAAGCTATAAGTGAGTACTAGAAAGCAAGAATCTAATCTCACATCATCCCTCAGGATAAAAGACAAGAAAAGAAACTCAGAGAGAGACAGAGACAGAGACACAGAGAGAGAGAGAGAGAGAGAGGTAAACGCGGGGCATGTGTTTATGAGGGTCGCTACCTACTATAACAGGAGGGCTTGAGTTGCCGGATTATGCCCTTTTTACTAAAGAGGGAAGTGATTACAGTATTTATTCTTTTCAACCACTTACTGCTTTTTGCAAGTCCCTTCTAACTAGGAGAACACAACAAACACATACACAAACAAAAGATAAACTCTCTCTCTCTCTCTCTCTCTCTCTGTCTCGAAAGAGTAGTTCTTAACCATGGGGTCACCTGATGGAACCTGGTCAATGTCGCGTGTCTTAATGTCGTTGGCTCTTATGTGATTCAACGGTCACAGAACGGAGAAATGATGGACCATGTGTCCTATGGGGAGGATTCAAGAAACATTACCCCGTCATGTCATCGACCTTTGCGTCGCATGTCTTTTCAAGCCAACAAAGATTTTAAGATATTCGTGTCCTCTCAGATAAAAGCCTAGCGTTTTCAAGGGACAAGCTATTGTTCTCTTAAAATGTCTGGATGGATTTCTAGGTGAATTTTTCTTCTTGAAAGAGAAAATTTAATGCACCGAAAATATTTCTACAAAAACACCTTGTAAGCCAGTAGTTAAGAATGGTATAACTGGTTCTTGGTAGCCCATTTTGTGCTTTAGTGATCTCGAATTAGCTTGGAGCTGGTCCCTGTGGTTGCCCGATATAAGAAGATAACACCTAAATTCGCTAATTCTTTGAATATGGAAATCTAGCTAAACGCATACAGAGTAATATAAAAAGGTGGAAACTCCCACCCTCTCACCAGCTATGCAAATTAAGGTCGAATGTCCGACCATCGTGGATCAAGCCTTTGCCCCTCTTGAATCGAACTTTTGAATGCTTCTTGTACAAGGGGTTCGAGTGAGTTGGATATTTACTTCACTTCTCTGTCAGTCTTCAACAAATCATCATTGTGATGATTCAGTGTTTCCCGCCTATTCTCAAATGTATCAACACTATTGGAGCTCTGATTTGCAGGAGTTTACTTTATTTCACAAGTTTGAGTATATGGTAACAAACTTCTCCACTTTACATAACTACCTAAATTTGTGTCTCTGACTTTCACTTGTCTATTTTATTCTTGATTTGTTCAATTCATTCGCTTTGAGAACCTTTTAATCTCTGTGGTGGTATATCATCGTATCATGTGGGATGTGCATCGAATGGAAGGCTCTATCCCTACTGAACATAAAAGGATACATTGGTTTGCAAATAATATGTTCTCCATCATTTGTTTACTGGGAGATATCATTAACCGTTGCCTCATTTTCCTTACATAATTTTTTCATAAATGTTGACCAATTCTTTTTTCAAAGAAAGAAAGAAGAAATAAAAGATCCTATATGCTATATATACTTATATTATATAGATGCAGGGGATACTTTTTCCCTTGCAGATGTGCTCTCCAAAGCTTGCCCGTTCATAAGAGTACTAAATAGGTTCTAGTTCCTAGGGCATTTGAGCTCTCAGCATACTGAGGTTCTTTTCATGTTTCCAGGATTTGGTAAAAAGGAGGAGAAAGAATCTAAGAGCACTCATGTTGACAAAAGATAGTGCCCCATATTTAGGTGGGATATAGCGAGAGACTGATGGCCAATGAGATGAGTCCAAGGCCATGCTAGATATGGGTCTGACTCTGAGTCCCCTAACAAGCTTCTACAACAGAGATTTCATGTTTTTCCCACTCGAAAATGATCGAGATAGGTATGGACTTGCTGAAGTGAAGAGATGCCAGACTTTTTCCAATCTCCTTTTGACAGAGAGAGAGGGAGGGAGGGAGGGACTAGAGTTGAATTGGGATTTGTTAGCTGCTAATCATTCAAGAACTGACAAAATGTTAGAAACTCCCGGAGAATCAAAGTCGTTTTTCATTGGTTGCTGTCTCATCAACACCCCCACCCCTCTCCTCTCTCTCTCTCTCTCTCTCTCTGTTGGTGTGGGTATGCGTGCTGAAGCACCTCTTGACGTGCGGAAAGAAACAAAAAGTATCTTCAAAACTCTTGACAGACGGTAAATTTACTAATCCTACTTTTATCCTGAGGAATTCATGCAACCCTCAGAGAATATTCATCTTTACATAAATAGCATGATGTGCGCATATTAACCCTCCTTCAACTGATGGCACATCAGAGCATGTATTTTTCTTAACTTAGATATGTTCTTACATTGATTATCTCTTTTCCTAACCTTCCTATTCTTTCATCAAGAGCACTCTTGAAGCCGATGCAACGTGTTGTCTGGGTCACCTTTTGCTTTCATTAACCTTTTGGCATTGGTGAGACGATGTTTCTACAGATGACGAAGGGGGTGAATTTTGGCCCATTAGTCTAAATCAAGGTGCTGATCGTAGCACGATGAATCGAATTAAGCTCTACATTTGCTTGACAGCCTTGAATCTATCCCCGAACTGAATGATAGATTGACAAACTTAGAAAATCTATAAATCTAGATCCTCTAAAATCAACGAAGTCAAAAGGTGACCAAAATGGTTACCATAGTTGATATAATCGATTTCCATAAGCTCCCCCTCATGTGAGGTGTGGGAGGGTGGGGGGACGGGGGGCAATCACTAGCACGCCTTTGTCATTCTCTTCCCTTGTGCTTGGGTTAGTGTTTTTTTTCTTTTGTTTAAAAAATAAAATATCTTTGCAAATATATTTTCAGTTTTTATATTTTGAATCTAATAATTCCCAAAACACGAAAGCACAGACAAAAAAGGGAACTTCAATATCAACAATTTCTTCAAATAAAGAAAAAAAAAATCCTATGAGTAACTTTTAGTAACGTAAAATTCCGAATCAATCAAAAACTAACTATTTTTTTTTATGTGTTTCGCAAATTTGAACGAAGTAAAGTAATCTTTGATCGGGTAGAGATTAGCGCCCTTTTTCAAGTATTATTTACTAGTAATCTTTTAACCATGCTTAGTAACTTATCGTACTGAAAATGTAATCATGTGCTTACGAGGAACTAGTAACTTTTTCATATGTAAGTCCAAATATCAACAGGTCATCCTCAACATTTCAACAACAATAAATTTTTCATTGAGGATATTAATTCTTCATTTTAATCCGACCTAATGAACGGAAACTCTTTCGTTTTGATCCGGTGGTCCAAGATTCTTGAAATATGTAGTTTTTTATGTGATCATATTAATACCCCAAAAAGACCTCGCTAAAATCTTTCTTGATCTCCTCTAATTTTCCTTTTCCTTTTTGGGCTTATCTTAATCTCCTAAATTATCTCTTTTTTATTTATAATTAAAAAAAAAAAAAAAAAAAGAGAGATCAAACAACAACAAACGACTTATGTTAATTTGCGGTGTGGTTCTATGACCAAAGTATACCTCACGAACCGATCTGTCACATCGCTGTGTATTGGCCCAAGTCGTAGATGGCTCGATCTCCTCCGCAAGCTTAAGAAGCCCAAGCTTTTTGTTTCATTCTAACTATGGGTACATCGTCGTTTTTTCATATTCCCAAAATTGGAAAACAAAGCATGATGCTGTCACCTCTCGACCTAATCAAGGCTTTTCTTTGGATACCTAGAAACTAATTTCAACATAGTATTTGTTCACTTTGCTTGATTGATCATAATGGTGAGTGTCGCTCCCAGTAATTTCAAAGCAGAAGTAGCACTAGAGAAACTTTCTGCTTTCACTAAAAAAACAGGTGAACGACTCTCAAATCTAATCGATGCCTTGGTAGCATATTACGACCCAATTTATATATATAGGTCTGTTTCTCTCTCGAGGAGAAAATACGAAAAATAAGGTACAAAACACAATCAAATTAGGAATATTTTTGCTAATTTCTCGAATTGTAAGTGATTCGATGCATTCCACATTGATCATTGATCGAGTGATTGTTGAACAGCGAATAACTGAGATCTCTAATCTCATATCCTTAATGCACTAGAGAAACACACAATTGAAAGGCAACAACTAAGGAAAAGCAATAGTTCGATTCTCCATATCTGATCTTGGACAGCATCATTTAATCTCTAACCGGCGCGTCATCTGTCGTCTCGCCGCCAGCGCTGCTAATTTGGTGCTGGAGACACTCCAACTCTCTCTCCAACTCGAAATTCTTCTTCTTCTCACTCTCCAACTTAGCCCTCAGCTTGTCAATCACCTGCACCAACTGCTCTTCTCTATTGGCTATTTCCACACCTCTCCGATCTCCTCCTCCTCCTAGGAGACTCATCAAACTGTTCACTTTCTGCAGTTCATCTTCCAAGCTCCTCTTCAGCAGCGCCAAGCTCCCCATCATCACATCCTTATCAAAGCCTTGAGCCGCGTTGTGGATCGCCACCTGAACACTCCCCTGATGGTCGCTGCATTCATCTTCACTCTCGTTGGCAGCTCGGCCAGGCGAGCTGGCGCTAGATTGGTCAGTATAGCCCGCCGATTCAAAGGGCCCTTTCAATCCGGCCACGTTGTCTCGGTCCATTCCCTCGCCTTCGAAACTAGCTTGCTGTGCTGATGAATCATGAAGAGCAACTTCGTTGGGGAAAACCGGGTCAAGCTCAAACCCTTCCTCATTGAAATTCCACCCGCTTATCCTCCTATGCTTACCCTCGGGATCACCTGACTCGACACCATCATCTTCCTCTCCCCCATCCCCGCCACCCTTGTTCATCGACAAGGACCGTAAGAGCTCGGCTTGCCGGTGTCTATCCTCGACGCTAGGCAACCCTTTCAAGACGTGCTTCGCAAGAAACTCCGACCCTTTGCAGTTCTTGAAGAAAGAGTGCTTCAAGAGCTTCTCTGCGGTGGGTCGTCTGGAAGGATCTTGGCAGAGGCAAGAAGCCACCATGTCCTTGAACGATTTCGAGAACTTCCTTCGGACTGGGTCGTCCTTCTTGTGCTTCTCGTAGTCAGAGAACCGGAAGCGCTTTGTGATCTTCATGAGCAAAGATGTCGAAGGCGGGAGATGAGATAGAGGAGGCCGACCGTGGGCCAATTCCAGCGCGGTTATTCCAAGAGACCATATATCGGCCTTGAATCCATACCCGTTGTGCGAGTGTATCACCTCCGGTGCCATCCAATAGGGCGTCCCGGTGATACTGGTCAGCACCAACGACGATGAACTCGAAGACGTCGATAACCCCTGGCCTGAACCAGGTTCGTATATCAAGGCCGATACACCAAAGTCAGCAAGCTTCACGGCGCCTCCCGAGTCGATGAGGATGTTGCCCGCCTTGATGTCCCTGTGTAAGTGGCCCTGGTTGTGGAGGTAGGAGAGGGCGTTTAAGGTTTCCCGGAGGATGACAGCGATGCACGCCTCGGGGAGGCCCTCTGGGAAGGAGGACGCCATGACGGACTGCGCCGAGCCGGCGGACATGAAGGGCATGACCACCCAGAGACAGCGGTCCACCGTGAAGGAGCAGTGGGCGTTGAGGATGTTGGGGTGGGAGAGGAGCGACAGCGTCTTGGCCTCGCGTCGGATGCTGTCGAGGTCGGTGCGGGAGCGGTCGAGGTCGATGGACTTGATCGCGACGACCACCGAGCCCATCGGCACGCACAGGGCCTTGTACACGACCGCGCTGACGCCGGCCCCAATCTCGCTGAGGATCTTGTAGGAGCTCGCGTCGAGCGGGAACTGCGACCTTCTTGTTGGCTCTTCTCGGTCTTCATGGGCCATGGCGACGACGGGAGTTCCTCTTCGACGCAAAGCTTGGGACTGGCCGTGAACTTGTGATCGATAAGGGATTGAATCCGAGGGATGAAGTCGTGATCAAGAAAAGGACTCGAGCGCTTTTACTGGTCGTTGTTCAGATGAGGAGGTTCTTTTGATAAAGTTGATGGAGGAAGGTCGTTAGGGTTTCGAGCAGTTTTCTTGTGAGGGTTTTGGTGGAGAAAGCGTCGGCGATGGGTTTCTATTAATTGCGAGCGGTGCATGTGAATCTCTCTTGAAGTGTGGGTGTCAAGGGAAAAGCTGAAGGGACCTTTGGCGTGATTAATTAGGGTTGAGGCTCTTTCATTAAATGGGAGCATCACATGAAAGGGGAAACTTTTTGAGGTTGGCTCAAACATAGAAACAAAATATAACACCAAATAATAATAATAATAATAAGGGTTAATACTATAATAAAAAATAAAAAAAACTCATACACTCATAACAAATTTATCTCAAACTAATTTTTTAATCATCATAAACCCTAAACTCATACATATGTGATAAATTTAACCAAACTAACTTTTTTACTATCAAAAACTTCAAATTAGTACATTTATGATAAATTTACTTTCTATAAATTTATGTTAAATTGAATTAATATCACAAAAAATCCTTAACAAGTATATCTATAACAAACAAGGGGTAAAACCCTAAATCGAACACCCATCAACTTTCACGTATCATCTAACTCAGCAATTTGATAATAAAAATTTAACGAAAACTAATGGAGAGTAAATTTGTCATAGGTATACCGATTTTAGGTTTTTAGTAGTCAAAAAATTTGTTTAAAGTAAATTTTGTCACGGGTGTACCAGTTTGAGATTTTTCATCATATTAGCCCTAATAATGATGATGATGATGATGATGATGATGTGAGACAATGGTTAGAAGATTCGATACAAAGCTTTACTTAGAGTTCTTAATTTCTTTAGCACTCAAGTTCAAGAAGCATAGCCTACATCCGATAGTCAAAATAAAGGTCATAAAAGGACAAAAATTATAATGTTATGTGTTTAGTCCCAACTCAAGATTAAATAAGGTTGGATATAGACTGATATAGTTTGGATAAAAATATTTTACAGGAGATGTGGAATAAAGATTGATATGATTTCTTATATGAAAGTCAACACCTTTTAACACCGGACACACCAAGAGGGAGCTCTTGAAGTAGGTGAACATACTTGTGAAGGATATGATCTTTAGAAGAGGTTTAGTAAGAAGGAGGATAAATTTAACACTTGCAAGAACATTAACAATAGATTCAGTTTACTTGACAAGATCTCCTTCTTCAATAGTGGTATCATTGAATATTTTCAAGATAAAAGTCATAGTTCTTATGAGAGGTTTAAGAAAGCATGTACCAATTACAAGGAAAATCTGTTGACTTTAAAAATCGTGAGGGTTCAAGTCCCCTCCATCCCCAAAAAAGGACCATTTGACTCATTAACTTAATGATTTATCTATTCTGTTTTTATAAAATCAAAAAAATTCTAGAGCCTAGATAAGATTTTTTTCTACCATTTCTGTCTTTTTGATTGACATGGAAATGTCATGTAGTAATTGGTCTTAGAACCATAAATAAATAAATACATAAATAATAAAATTAGACTTACTTTCTACTGAAAACAATATCATTGCCTTTTTTTTATTTGACTATTTTTCTCAAATAACAAAATTTGTAAATTAATAATTAAATATAAATATTTTTTGAATTCTAATATAAAACAAACTAACAAAAAATAATAACAATTTTCAATTTTAATTATTCCTATTTATATAGTAACAAGCATGTGTCACGGTCCGTGAATCTTCTCATACTCGTGACACTTGTGAGTGGTGCTTGGAGTTATCGGGTGAAGAGTGATGAGGCAGAGAGGACGAACACAACTGGTCTGTAAGAGTGGCAGGACGGTTGGTGTTAAGAGTTTTAGGATAGAAGAATTATATCACTTAAGAGCTTTTAAGGCGAGGTAGGCCTCCCGTGCACAACCTAATCGGAAGCTAATGCCGCTCTCTATACGAGGTCATGACAGGCCAAAATCAATTGTTAAGCCTCAAAAGATCTGTTGTCTCACTCGATAAACTAGACGTCTGAGCGATGCTGGGCGTGGTAAGATCTTGTAAGAAGAAGCATTCACCGTATTGTTCGCTGGAACAGCTATAGGAGAAAGGCTGGCCTAGCGATTTCCACTCACCAAGCGCCGCATGGGTCGTTCCGAAATTAAGGAAACTCTCAACCCGTGACAAATGATATCAAAGCAAGAATCCCTCCAGTAAGTGGGTGAGTCAAATAATTGAACTTCTCGCTCTAGTGCAAGTCGAACTAATAAATACTAGTGGTACCGGTCCTAGTGGACGGAAAGTGAATGACTAGGGCAAAAGATGCTCAAACGAAGTTGGGCTCTCTGCTCCTAGGATGGCAGGGTGCTAGGACGAGTCGATTCCTCGCCAAGCTGATAGGGAGTTGGAGAAGAACTAAATCCTCACTGAATAAGGATAACGTTCCTAGATCAATCGGTGAATTCCAAAAAAAAGGTCTACTGCCATGTTTTCAACAAGGAAAGAACCTCTATTTGATTTGCTGGGGTCAAAGAAGCTGAGTAGGCAAAGATGGTGTTGCCAAAAGATGCGGTTGGCGAAAAATGCCACACTTGCCAAAAAAAGCGCAGGCGACCGAGAATAGCCGAGCAACTGAGATCAAAAGAGGCTACCAATGGAGCAAAACCTATTTTGTTGGGCGAGCATGACCATTCGATGTGAAATCCCAAAAGTAGCACATCAATGGTTAAGGGACGCAAGGAAGTAACAGGACAAATCGTAACGAGGGCGTTGCGAATTTGAGTGGGGGAGAATGTGGTCCGTGAATCCTTCCATACTCGTGACATTTGTGAGTGATGCTTGAGATTATCGGGTGAAGATTGATGAGGCAGAGGAGACGAACACAACTGGTCCGTAGGAGTGGTGTCAGGACAGTTGGTGCTAGAAGTTATATGATGAAAGGATTATATCACTTAGGAGCTCTGAAGGCGAGGTAGGCCTCCCATGTACAAACTGGTCGGGAGCTGATGCCGCTTTCCTGACGAGGCCATGGCAGACCGAAACCAGCTCAACTGATGCCGCTCTCCTGACGAGGTCATGGCAGGCCGAAACCAGTTGTTGAGCTTAAAGAGATCTGCTGTCTCACTTGATTTCCGCTCACCAGGCGCCGCACGAGTCGTTCCGAGGCCAAGGAAACTCTCGGCCTGTGACACACGCATGCAGCCCGTGACACGCATGCAGACACTCATGTGCATGCCGTGACACGCATGCAGACACTCATGTGCATGCCCAGACGTCCTTTGTTTTAGCCTCTCCAAGAAAGCTAAAAGCACCCGTACGCACACTCGCAGAGAAATGGAGAGAAGCTAATATGAGCGAATAAACGTGGCGAGAGCAGTACAAATTCAATATCCATGTCACAATTTTTCGTCATTGTCCAACTCAGAATCCCCCGAGACAATGAACAGGGCCACCAGTAAACAGACGGTCAATTTTAAGGCCATTCTCTTTCTCCGTCAATCATAGGCCTATTTTGCTTCTTACAAAATGCAAAGAGCCCTGACTGTCAAAAATGGACTCCCATTGCTCAAGACCCTTCCACTAGAAACTGGAAAAGAAAATGGCCTGGAGGATATGCTGGAGCCAGTCCAGAAGTAGTACATGAAACTTATCGTCATTTAAGCAAACTCTCCATGAAGGTGGGGCTCACAAGCTGCATCTTCAAAAAACACTGCGCTGTTTGGGCATCATCTCGACCAACGAATAACCTGTCAATTGAGCCTGCCCTGGTAAGTTCCTCCCTTCAATGGATTTTCACGTATACAAGGCAATGATGACTAACAAGTTCAACACAAGAATCTTCTGGGATCAAAAAAAGGGAAAACTGCAATTTCCTTGTGCAAAAAAATGCCAAAATGCAAAGTAACATCATCAGTCTTCGGTGAATCAGCTGATGTGTAAAACTTTTATCATATCTGATACAACACCTATCTAATGAATAAAACATTTACCTACAGTTGATTATCCTATTATTTCAATCACCCAAGCTATATATGCATTTCCTTATGACTACACTCCCAAGAAATCTATCAAAACTTTATCTTATACATGTATGGTCATATAGATGTGTGCAACTTTTTTCTTTGGTTACCATATATAATATATGACACACAAAGATGTGTGTGTATGTATGTATGTACATATATATGTATGTATGTATGTATGTATATATATATATATACCCATGCGAAGAATTTCTTACACAAAATTTTGGGGATCCAGTAGGTTCAGCAAAGTGGATTCTCCCCACCTTGAAAGTATCCACGTCATCCTAGAAAAAGAAGATGCATCAATGAAGACAAAATCACCCAGATATCATGCGATAGTGAACTCGTCTAATTATCAAGTCACTAAGCCAACATGTTCACAGGACACTGATCACCTGACCACTATGGTTGATTGTTAATCATGTGCATGCAAGAGAAAATGAAAAATGGTTGGACACCTAAGATTGCGGTATCTTCTTTTTTGTTGTTGAACATGCCAACTTCATGGTTTGTTGCATTTCTTATTGTCATGGATATTATTTAATTCTCAATATCTACTAATCATGTTTTTCAATGGATTTTAGTTGATTGATGGGATCACAAAATTGATAGACATAACATATATTATAAATTTGGAATGGATGTTTGTGTCTAAAAAATTGATTTATATTCTTAAGCTATTAAGTTAACAGAAAGAAACACATATTTTGCAAAGAAGCATCATGTCCCAGTGCAGGGCAGTGCCCCATTTGCCCCACAGGGGCAGAGGCCCTGGACCCCCCCACCCCTTCCCACCCATGCCCATCCCCAATTGTACATCATTGTTGTGGCAATTCATTTATGGACTAATTTGCATTCACGTGTGCTAATATTGTCTGAGAAAGGTAGGATTGCTCAATTCACAATGAGTCCTAAGCTCTACGAATGACATCAAAGTTTCAAGTTGGATAAAGTATTTTATCACCTGCAATAATGAATGAAAACATCAAAACTCACAAGTTAGATGATGTAATATATTACCTTCACTGATGTGCTCATTTTGGATTGGCCGATGCACGAAGCTCTAAGAACCTCCATGAAGGTTTTGAGTTCTTTGATGGATGCCCCCCAAACTGTAAAATATCTTTGAGCCATATCACCCGGTTTGCAAGTTCCTCAAGGTCTATAATTGCATCTTCCAATGTATCAGAGAACATTGAATTTAACAATGTGTGATCATCACTTTTCAGCTTCTCTGGACAGTGTAGATCACAATCATGGTTTTCCTTACTAACACTCACTTCCATTTCTGCTGATGCAACCCTTATACTAGAACTAGAAACACCATCACAGCTATTGGCCTTTCCAAGGCCACTGCTGGCCACTGCAGAATTCTCATATATCTCTGGTGCTGATTTCTCGGAATTTGTGTGCGTCTCTGGAGGTGATTTCTCAAGGGCATTTATGTTCAAAGGCACTTTTTGCAGCCTGGACATATCAGCAGAGGGTAACGACCTACCTGAAACTCAATGAAGTAATCAAGCATTTAATGTCCACAAACCATAACCTTAATGCTATCTCTAACTTCCTCTAGAGTACGGACAATAGGAAAGCAGAAACAAGTTATCAGTCTCCATGCCAACAAGTTTAAATCTAAAATCGAATCACCAAGTAAAAAACCAGAACAGAGGTACTGAAAGAAAGATGCACAAATAACTCAGGAAGGAAGAGCAGCGATTCTTGGAGGACCTTTGACATTGATGTCAATGAATGACATGAGAAAGTATTGTTTCTTTTTCATGACTCATAACATGAGAAAGTAGTTGTTTTACGAGTTGAAAACATGGAACAGAATTACTCATGGGCTAGCTTAGGAAGACCATCAATGAAAGACTTGCTTCTTTGACCCGTGAGTGACAAAAGGACCAGCTGAGGAAGACCACTAGCATAAACACTTAGCAGACACAGTCATAGATCTCTAATTTTCCCTTTTAGGACTCGAGTGGGGAAGACAAACACCACAAAAAGATTTGTGGAGGTATAGAAAACTTTCACTAGTCTCCAAGTAAATCATTTATGCTGTGTTTGGGAAGGCAGGGAAAATGATGAGATAAAATTTTGGGAAAAATTGAGAAAAATTTCAAATTGTTTTGATAAAGCAGAGGAGGGAAAAGTTAAATATTTGGGCATTTTCCACTCCTAATTTCCTCACCTAGCACTCCCAAACAAAGCCTTAATCAATAAAAAGGATAACATAAGCAGCCAGTTTAAGTTTGAAGTCAATCTGCCACTGGAAAATAAAGAAGAAACTGAACTTCAGACAAGTCACTTGGCATAATCTTCAACAACCAATTTTCCATTTAACATTTTAGAGACTCAAAGTACTAGAAATTTAGCTCTAAGGGAATCCTACGAAGAAAAGTAGAGAACCACTCTACTCATCAAGCAAAAAATGAGTAGGTCGTGCAAATTTTCCCATAAGTTACACTCAAAACCTCATAATAGAGATGCACATTCAATTCTTTAGCAAATCAAATATAACTAGTCACATGGACCCCTGGCGAGAACATAATTAATCTTTGCACTAATTTCTACTAACATGTACCCATGCTGCTAATGACCACTGGCAAAGTCTACCCTAACACAGATGGAAATTCTTATGGTTTTACAGAAGCAAACAAAAACTGCAAAACAAGCATGCAAGAACACACTATATATAACCACATTTAAAGAACTTCCCAAAGAATCCGCAAAGAAACCAATAAATCTTTGGAGATGTTTAAGTACATCTGCACGACTCCTTACCTTCATGGAGAGGCTTGGTCAACTGAGCACAATGTGGTGAACACACCTGTAACGGCCAAGGAAGATCACACATTTAGCAGGGATCGAACTGGGCAAATGGCCAAAGGCTAAATTTGAAATGTGAATATACAAACTGGGAGCACAGGGCAAAAGCTTTGTGCATTTGATAATTAGTATAAAACAGGAGCATGCATCAAACAAAAGAGTATGCATGCATGATGGCCGAGAAAAGAACAATGGAGTATGCTTTATAAGCAATTAGTGATCAGGTAGGCATAATAAAAGCTCAAACGCATAAAAGCAGGTTAACTAGAAGCCCTTAAACATGACCAGACAAGCATTCACACAGAATTAACAATATAACACTACAATTAGACAAAACTTGATTACTTCCCCCAAAAAATGCATCCACGTAGTTAAATGAGCTTGAGACACGTGCCAAGCAACAGGACCTACACACCATTAATATCGGGGTCCCTAAAGGAGTGGGGCCAAAGCACTTTCTTCTGTGCTGTGCGATTCACTCTCCACTGATGAAAAGGGCTACAGCAAGCAGCTCAATTTATAAATCCTGTCTATTCTATAATAACAGATATGACCTCGTTTAAAATCTTAATCACCCTTTACTGGGACTACTTTTCTCCAATTAGATTTTTAGAGCACAGCAACAGTGTTCATTGTAAAGTTCAACATGTTTAGCCATAGAGTTTGAGCACAAATGTAGCTTAGAGTTAATCCTTGACATTGATAAACCCAAAGTAAGAATAGCACTTGAGTATGAAATCATTCAACACTTGAGTATGAAAACATGTTGAATGATTCTTTTCCAGAAGAATCAGGATGCAGAAATTGAGGAAATTTTGTAAAGGTTGAGCTATTGAGGATTTCAGCAAAATGGTCTTGGAACTGCATCAACATGGTGGAGGAGTTTAATCAAAATTTGACCAAAGCATAATATTGAAAATGGTTATAAAATATGTCATGTGCCCTTCCCAAAGGAATTCTCTCTCAAGGACTTAACTTCATGATGATGATATATTGACTCAGTGACAAATTCCTGCCTGAAAACAAAGTGTGGAATGATATAAGTACTAATGCCTTACAAAGTTTTCATGATCATGTCTACTGGAATGTTTAATGCTGCCTAAGCACAAGCAAGGGAATGGGCCATAGAAATGGTCTTGGTGATTTTTTAGGTCTACATCAACACCAACTTTTGGCATTCTGGGGATGGGATGTCCACTGGTTTTTCCAATGGATTAAACAAATAAACCTGTTGTCGCCTCGTTCTCACCCACTTGGTTATGGATCTCTAGACAACATGATCAACAAGGAGGTTTGATTAGATTTAGAGATTCCACAGAGGAGAAACAGAGACGGTTGAAAGATAGTATCCGCATCTTCCATTTGGAGAAAAGGCCATGACACCTGTTTCACATGAATTTGCTTGTACTGTGAAGCATCTCGAGACACAACAACCTATTGAAAATTGTAACCGCAAGGTAAGAAGTGACCATACTCAGCGAAATCTAAATGGCAAACATCGAAGAGCATAGGGAAGATGGGCATGACACGGGTATTTACAAACACCTGAGGACACAGAAAAACCAGAGAGAGTCCAAAAGTAATTCGATATCCAACAATATCATCAGAGAGGCAAGGGACCAGGCAGGACAGATGCTTCCCCTTTGGTTTATAGCAGTAGCAGTATCAGGCATAGACAGGGCTGGGCTTGAGTCCCACGGCCCACAAATGAGAGACAAGAATGGCATGCCTATTGAAAGAGTACTATTTATTAGCCAATTGAAGAGTGATCCTCCAGTTTCCATTAGAGAGAGAGTGTAAGCATATTTCTTGCACATTGAAGAGCCTTTTTAGCTGCAGTCTCAGTTATTAGTCTATCAGGGCAAAAAGGAGTAAATCTATGTGCACCTAGGCCAAGGCTTTCACTTCAGGGCAAGTCAAAAAGGAAAAAGGCTGTAACATCGATGAAAGAACCTGCTTTAAATTTCACAAAAGCCATTGCATTTTAGACCTTGCCAAAAGGCCTTGACCATTACTTTAGTTCAATTCCATCCTATTATCATGCTTGTTTCCTGCAGTTCAATCTGTGATTCATAAATAACAACCATGTATTAATGCAAACTAGCAACTCAAGACCTTTTCTTGATCTCATTTATGCTATATGCAGAGATCAATTAGATGATGTTGACTTCAAAGCAAAATAAATAGGACAAGACTGAGTTTGACATCATATCCGGAAACAAGTTTCAAGAACAAAAATCAGCACTTGAACAATACATCAGTATGTAAAAAAGATTCGACTGATACAGGGAATGTGGAATAGCTGTAAGTACCATCCAACCATTTTCAATAGACCAATCCAAAGAAGGCCTTAGGTCCTTGGACGAAGCTTCATACGATTGTCCTTCACCCGCTGGAGGAGGATGTAGCTCAATCTAATGATAAAAAAATCCAACATATAAAAGAAGTCATTGACAGTAGTAAACTTCTCTGGATTGAAAGCTGAAAAAATCTTAAATTGCTTATAAGCAAGGAAATTGATGCTCTGCTGGCCTCTTAATCCTATATGAGTTGAAAATTTATTCTTTTCTAATAGAAATGGAATACTGCAATAAGTTATGGTGTGCCTTGTCCAGCGCAGGCCATCACCTTCAGCCTTACCAAATTTAGGAATCTATAGTGCTTCTTCCATTTACTTATATAGCAGCATAGTCATCACATGGTTCGATAAGCTAGTCAGCATGAATGCAGCCCTAGAAATTAGGACCATCACCAGCAAGAACCGACTAAAAAACCTCACACAAGAAATGCTAATATAAAGGATCTCAATTACAAATCTCACATGACACTGAGGACAACCTCCCTAAGTTATAGGTTACTATAAGAGAGTTTTAATGACATTCAAATAAGTAGAGTTGTCACTGTCAAAGACGAGGAATACTTAAACATAAGATAAAGATGCAAAAATATATGTCACTGAAGCCTGTGAAGAGAATAACTAGAAAGTTTTGGTTCATTTTATCTTTTCTTGAAATATGACAACAGAAGCTAGCAGTTAGCACTTAGCACTATCTCTAACGGCTGAGTTCGAAATGGCTTTCCCAAAGGCCTTTAGTATCTAAAAGCCCTTGGGCAAAGTCAAGCCATTTGGCAATATTTTTTGAAGAGCTTTGGGGAAGGGGATTGCATTTCCAAAGTCCTCTAAAGTTTCTTAGCCCTAGGCAAATCCATAGGAGCTTTGGGCTTTTGCATTTCCGGAATGCTAATACGTTTTTTCTTCCAACATTGCTAAATTTTTCAAATCCCGGATATGCCCTCACCATTTTCCACCTCATGCAACATCACCAGCGACACTACATATGACCGCCAGCAAGCCAAATCCAACTCACATGGCCCTCATTGGGGTCGCGCGACCCCGGCAGCCCTCGCCAGCGTCTAGCCGTCACCAGCGATCGCGAGCAGATTTTCTTTTGTTTCTTTATTTATATAAAATATATACTTTACAAGTCTAGTTTTCTTCTAAACAGGATTTAAACCAAAGTCAATTCCCAAGGCACTTTTAATTACACTTCACCGAAAACTATTAGCATTTCAAAGAAAAAAAAAACTTTCACTTGTCTTTTGCGTTTACCCAAAGACTTCCCAAAAGCCCAACTAAATGCAGCCTACCAGCATATCACTTTAATGCAATAAAGATGCCATGAACAAGTAAATCCAAATGAATTACAATTAAAGTGGAAGACATATCCTCAAAAAAACTGGAGTAATTAGCAGGACTATTAACTGCCAATTACATGGCAGTATTCAAACACTCATTATAAGCAAAGATGTGCCATCTAGAGCACCGCTGGTATAAGGACAAAAATGTTACCTGGAACTTTTTGTCCGCCAACACTTCTGTTATTCTTCCAGACCAATAACAGTCATCAAACCACCAATCCACCAAATCTCCCACCTTCCAGTCATCATCAACAATGACTGCCACCTCGGAGATGGATCTAACATCAGGCATCTCACTTCTATGGTAGACGGAAGGAAAGCGAGGGCGCACCATCAATTCTTTCTTCAGCTTTAGCTTAGCATCAGCAGGAAAGTAGGGTGGCCTTTGAAATACTTTAGTCCACGATATTTCTGTAAATTTGAAAATTGACTAAAACCTGTGAACGTACAGAAAACCTCACCAAAGAAGGCATGGTAACATCAAGCATCCAAAGACAATCAGCATGCAAGGATCAAGATAGACAATGAAGCTTGACACACCGAATATCCATTATTGATATGAAAGAGATTTCATACGTACAATGCATGAATATTCTTCTGCTGTCAGAAGACATTTGTATTCTAAAAGCTATTCAACAGAAAACTGGTACCAGGTATCTCCCCAGCAATTATTTCTAAGTATGTTATGATTAGAATGTTTTTCGCCTCCAACTTGTAAATGTAACACTTCCATCAGTCCATCTGAAAGTTTAAAGCTTGTAAATGAACTGGTAGCGACCTGAATATATCTCCAAGGTAAAAGCATGAGAGCATTAAGATACCTTCCAACCTCAAGCTTTGAGATGGACTGACAGTGGCACCAAGTACTTAAACAGAACTACCACGTGAAGACCACAAAAGGAACAGGCATACAGAGTACAGAACTCACTTTCATCTGGAAAATCAATGTATTCCAAAGCCACCCGTAGGTTCCCCTGTCTATTTGTACTCCTCTTTATCTGTTGCAAAACATACAAATGAATTTATCTTAATCTATCAATCACCACAAACGGATATGAACCAATATAAGTGGTAATTAGCATACCAAAATCAGCATAATAATTCTAAAGTTGGATCAGAAAACAAGGACAGCAAAAACAATGTAGGAACAATAAAACATCAGATAACAAGGCCCACTTGCCCCTATAGTACAGGCAATTGGCTACTAGGCCCACATGCGAAGTGAATTATTGAGCTGCACATGTGAGGGCACTAATGAAGTCTCGGAGTGGAGATGTGAAGGATGTGAAGCAATAGCTTAAGAAGATTCATGCTGCTCAGGGGTTAAGGCTGCTTTGTTGTCATTGTGCTTATTGTAGAAAGAGAGAGAAACGATTATAAAGAACTTAGAAAAGAATGTTCTGCCAGTACCAAAGATCAGTTGAATGAATGTACCTTGCAACGGAACCAAGCACCTCGAAAACCAGGGGCGAAAGTTCTCATCTCAGCCTCCTGGCCGACTTCAAATAGTTGCTCAACCATCCCGGTTTTCTTTCTTTTTGGGTCTGTCCCAGCCAACCCAGTTTTTTTTCTTTTTTGGTCTGCCCCAACCATCCTAGTTGATCAGAGGTATATAGCTGCACAACTTCAACAAGGCACAAACAAAACAAGCAACTCAATCCCTAAGTTAACCATAAGTGCCTGTGATGCCTTGACCGAAACATACGGAGGATGTAATGTCCATGCCGAGTCATTTAAATCATATGACAAAAAACAAGAGGCTAATTCATACAGCTTTTTCAAAGCAACTGTAAATTTCTGAAATCCGTTCAAATTATGCTACAAAGACAGGATTTTGGAATTTGTGTATATTTCTATATATATTGAACAAGAATACATAAGTCTATATCTATAGGTTTTATTAGATAAATTTCTAAGATAATATATTAATCAAGATATATGCACAATCTTGAGAAATACAGAAAATCAACAGAATCATCCAATTAAGAGCAATCCCAAATTATCTCTAACATCCTAATTATCTTTAATATCCACCCAAACTCATCGACCATGTGAGATCTCCAAATGTTCTAGAGTTCCTCTATTCAATCATAATCATTTTCCTTCTTCTTGTTGCCATCTCTTTGTTTCCCAAGCTTGTTCGAAAAGGTCAAATCTTAGATGATTCCATCATACATGATGGAGTTGCGAATTGCCTTGTATGTCCCAAAATAGTCTCATTCTACCGATTCCCAAGAGTCGATGACTATTCATAACTTTTACATTTCGAGTTCAAAAATCTTGACATCTTTGGTCAGTCTGAATCTGGATGTCTTAATTCTTTTCATTTAAAGATTTCACTCTGACACTCGTCACCACGAAGAAGAGTTCAACCCAATACTTTATTTCCGTCCTAATTGATCCTAATTCGACAAAGTATATTGATTTTTTCTCGATAACTGAATACTTTTATCCAACTAATCACCTCATCATCAAGCAGATCTTTGAGAACTAATCATGATATTGACTTCTCAAAAGGAAGAATTGAAGGGGCAAGCGGCAGATGCAACTAGTCTGTGAGGCGGCCTATACAGCTGTCTTAGAAAAATAGTTACTAAGAAAAAGCCACCTCACAAAAGAAATTGGCATTAAAACACAACATCATCATGGAATGGACTTGACTAAGTACTTCCTCCCATGATACTTGTGCAATTGAACACTATTGATTGGGATGATTGGGATGATTGGGATGATACTTGTGCAATTGAACACTATTGATTGGGATGGATTTATTTGATGGGATGCACAAGTTATAAGTTAAAGAATAATAATGCCAAAAAAGCTAAGAAGGAAGAAGTCAAAAAGAGATATGGAATTTGAGTATATTTCGATATATTTTGAATAAAAAATATAATTTTTTATAAATATCCGTGGAATCTCGAGAGATGATAAGAATGAATATTAATTATTCCCAAAGGAGAAAATATAGAAGAGCTCAAGAAAACCCCCAAAATTAGTCAGTTCACCTGTGCCTCACTTGCCACGAGCTCCAGAATCCTCCAACAGCGTCTTCGTAGGCGGGTATCCCTAACCTCTATTCCCTCCTCGATCTTCCCTCTGCAAACCCTAGCCTCTTCGATCGACCGCCCCCCGCCCCCTTTTGCGCCCTCGATTTCGTTTCGCCCCCTTCGCCGCCGGGCGTCCCGACCTCCTCCTTTAGCGCCGCCGCCGCCGCCACCTTCGCCGGCGATGGCGAAGTCTCTCCCTCTCTCGTTTCGTCGATTTCGTGGCGCTTCTTCCTTCCTTTTAATCTTCCGCCGCAGCACAAGTGAAGGCGGGTCGGACCCGGAAACCGTCTTTCGAGTGACAGCACAACAGCGCGCCGCGCCTGCGCGTCTGCACGTGTCAGGAGCCGAATTTTGAGATGGCGATCATGCGAGACGATGGACACACTGGTCGGAGAATTGAGAATGGCAATTGTGGAGAGACCCTATAAATTTATATGTAAATATCTCTAATTACAACCGTTCGTAACCTAATGGTGGAAATTCAATCTTCCGATATATCTCACTGATCCTCGAAATTCTCTAGAAAATAAAATTGCATTTAGTTGTTCGAATTAAGATAAGATAAAGAGATTTGAAATCTTCTAAATATTCTCGAATAGTATAAGTATCGTATCAAATGTTTGGTACAGCATAAGATAAGATTGGAAATTTTTGAAAATTTGTAATCTAAAATAGAATTGAAAATCTTTTAAAATTCTTATCATTTGAAATCTTTTGAATATTTCGTCTCCGATGGCTCGTGTATACAACAACTCAAACTTTCTTGATTATTATGGTCAACAAAGTCTCTAGAAGCTTGACAATTTTCAACCGACATAATCTTTTTCATTAAGCAAAATTCTAAATTGAAAGCAAGAAGAATCTCTCTTTGACATTTCATCAAACACTTGATGAACGCCTAATTCAAAAGTGACCAAGAGAGAGACTGTGGAACAATGTAAGTCGAAAATGAGTAGAGAGAGGAATCAAGAGATAATTCATTAATGTTGAAAAAATATGATTTCGAATCAATAAGGTAATCAAGTCAGATTTTGAGATTTAATATAAGGATTTATTTGCCTCATAATGTTATTAATGGTCACCAACAAATATCATTTAGAATACAATAAAGTCTCAAATGAGAATATTAGATAGTAATTCTAGGATGTCTCTAGGTCTCTTTAGGAAACAATTAAAAAGATGATTATACTTCTGGAAAAAAGACTCGAAAATGATTTCATACTTATTCATCTAAAAACTAACATATATATAGGTCATAAAGAACATAACCAACTCTTCGCAAAAGGTCGCAAAGTAAACAAATGTATTCCTTTGAAAAAAATTGCAAAATGAACAAATGCAACTTTTATGAAAGGTTGCAAATTGAACGAATATCATTTCTAAATGTTATCTTAAAAAGACACATATATAAAAATTCGAAATTCCGAATTTTCATAATTTCTAAAAATACTTAATAAACAAAAAACAACATTTAAACTAATAAAGATTAACAAAATAACCATACGAAATAAAATAAAAATAAATAATTTAGTGCTAATTAAACTGCAAGCGCACAAACGTGCGAAGTACTAATTGCACATAATAATCATATAATTATTTGTGCATCCACATGCTAGTATTGAGAAGTCTAGCCCATACCCAACATTTTCTTTAAACACACTAGAGAAGGCTCACACTTGTTAATTGGCCTATCTCCTCCCTACTTTCTTATGTGAAATAAGGAAAAGCATATTTTATTTGTTTTACAAACAAACTTCCAATAGCAAATCAAGAAAACCAACTTAGAAAGAGAGGGGGCTGTTGGGATATTACACGGAAACGACAGGATATTGTAATTTACGTCAACGCGAAATTACCAAAGAAATAAACGAGAAATAATAAGGACGCCAGAAATTTACGTGGTTCGGTCCGAGTATCGGTACCTACATCCACGGGGAGAGCCAGTAGCAAATAATCCACTATAATCGGAGAATCGGAGTTTACAATCGCTCAATCGCTCAAGTGTTCCAAACACCTAGATTTAACCCCAAACCCAAAGTATTTAAAATAAACAACTCTCTTGGGTATAAACTCACGGCACCAAATTTACCACGCGTTCAAGCTCAAAACAATACACTCTATATTTCTTCAAAGCTTCGCGCGGAATCTGGCTCAGCGGACGTGCGGCTTCACACTCGCTTCTTCTGCGTAGGGTTTTTTTTAGCGGCTCGTACAGCAGTCCCCTTTTATAAGAGAGAAAACCTACGCCTTTATCTTTGCTTTTACGTGTACGTGTGTGCCCAAGGTCAAACTTTTGACCTGGGGCCCCACCAATTTAATATTCACGTGCAGAGCGAATCCGCATGAGGGCTTCTTTCTTCGAAGAGGGAATCCACATAATGGGCTTCTTTCTTCGATGGGCATATGACGTGCAGAAGGTAAATAAAAGAAAAACTTTAGTTTTTCTTTTATTTCCCCTTTTAGTAATTCTTCGCGAGTCTAGCGAATTTCATTTTGTAAACGCTCAAACTCGAGACATAATTTAACAATTCTCCACCTTGGCTCGATGTTTAAAGACAAACTATAGTGCTCATCATCCATGCTACTCTCCCAACGCCCCGACGGGCGCTCACTCTCCACAGACGCCAATAGAGCTCAAGCAAAGCTTGAGTTTCGCCAAAGGAACAGACTTAGTCATCATGTTTGCCGGGTTATATGCTGTAGCAATATTTTTGACAATAACAATACCTTTAGCTAAGACATCTCGGATGAAGTGGTACCTGATATTGATATTCTTTGTTCGCTCGTGATAAACTGGATTATATGCCAAATATATCGCACCTTGGTTATCATAGTGTATATCCATACTTTTTTGTTCTAACCCAGAATCCGAGAGCAAACTTTGTAACCATATCGCCTCTTTCGCTACAAAGGTTAATACCATGTACTCTGCCTTAGTCGAAGACAAGGCAATGTGATCCTGTAAGGATGCTTTCCAACTAACTACACCACCCGCTAGCATAAACATGTACCCTACTAAAGACCTATAATCATCCAAGTCACCAGCGTGATCCGAATCCACAAAACCAGTGATCTCACTGCCATTACTGTCCCTCTGATATACTATACTCACGTCTGTTGTCCCCTTCAAATATCTGAGGATCCACTTCACAACTTCCCAATAAGTTTTACCAAGACGCTTCATATAGCGACTAACCACACTCACAGTTTGTGAAATATCATGCCTAGTGCACACCATAGCATACATAATATTACCCATGGCACTAGAATAAGGAACACGGGATATATGCTCCTCCTCCTCCTCAATCTGTGGTGATAATTTATCTGAAAGTTTAAAGTACTTTGCTAAAGGTGTACTTACAGATTTTGCCGACTGCATATTAAAACGTGTCACGATCTTCTCAATGTATATCTTCTAAGATAGACGTAAAACTCCTGCAGTCCTATCACGCAAAATCTCCATACCCAAAATTTTCTTTGCAGCACCTAAATCTTTCATATCAAATTCAGCATTTAACTGCCTCTTTAGCACATCAATATCAAACATATTCTTAGCTGCTATCAGCATATCATCAACATATAAGAGCAGATAAATCAAATAACCATTCCCCAATCTCCTATAGTAAACGCAGCTATCCATCTGACTTTTTGAATAGTCTTGATTAGCCATGAAAGCATCAAAATGTTTATACCACTGCCTAGGAGACTATTTCAACCCATACAAAGATTTCTTTAACAAGCAAACGTGATCTTCCTTACCCGAAATAGCAAATCCCTCTAATTGCCTCATGTAAATCTGCTCCTCCAACTCATCATGAAGAAACGCAGTTTTTACGTCTAGTTGCTCTAACTCGAGATCCTACGAAGCAATTAAGGCAAGTAAAACACGAATAGAAGTATGTCTTACCACAGGAGAAAACACCTCATTGTAGTCAATGCCCTCACGCTGTGTATATCCCTTCGCCACAAGTCTCGCCTTATACCTCACTGCCTCGACACTAGGAATGCCCTCTTTCCGTTTAAAGACCCATTTACTTCCAACAATCTTTTGGTTCTTGGGTACTTTGACCAGCTCCCATATCTGATTTTAATGGAGTGATTCCATCTCTTCATTCATAGCCCCTAGCCACTACGACGACTCAGAACTAACCATCGCCTCAAAGTAAGACGAAGGCTCATCTGTCTCCACTTCGTCACCTACAGTTAATGCATAAGCAATATCTGTATAACCATAACGTACCGGTGATTTAATTTGTCTTCTCTGTCTATCTGCGGCTATAGTCTACTGCAGCTTTGCCGGTTGTTCACTATCACCGACTTCAGGAACTGTGGCTTCATCTGCAGTCTCAACTTCTGTTACCTTTGAAGTCTCTGGAGTCTCCACCTGAAGCTCCACCTTACTAATGACACCATGATCTGTCTTCTCTGCTGGTTGTATCTCAGAATTCCTCTGTTGAAGCATTGCAATCTCGTCGAAAATCACATCTCTGCTAATTAGAAAATCGGGTGATCTGGGATCAGTGCACCACAGCCGGTAGCCTTTCACCCCATGTGCATAACCCAGAAATATGCACTTCTTCGCCCTCGGCTCAAGCTTACCATCACTAGCATGAGCATATGCAGGACATCCGAATATACGTAATCCGAAATAATCAACAGGTTTTCCCAACCATACTTCCTCAGGAGTCTTCCACTCGATAGTAGATGATGGAGATCGATTAATCAGGTAACATGACATATTCACTGCTTCGGCCCAAAATTCATTGCCAAGTCCTGCATGTGAAAGCATGCATCGAGCTCGCTCTAGCAAAATTCTATTCTTCCGTTTTGCTACACCATTCTGCTGTGGTGTCCCAAGTACTATGCGGTGTCTCACAATACCTTTTTTCTCGCAGAACTCGGTAAAATCTTTACCACAGAATTCCATGACATTATCGGTTCTCGGGCATTTGATTTGTTTATTTGACTGCTTCTCAATCAATGCCTTAAATTTCTTGAACCGATCAAACACATCATATTTGTGCTTCAGAAAGTAAACCCATACCTTTCTCGAATAATCGTCGATAAATGTCAACATATATTGGGCACCTCCTTTCGAAGGAACCGAAGACGAGCCCCAGACGTCTAAATGAATATATTCAACTGGTCGTTTGATCAAATGAATAGATGTAGTAAACTTAATTCGGTGCTGCTTCCCATAGATGCAGTGCTCACATAAGTCCAGCTTCCCTGTTTTCTAACCCTTCAACAACCCCCTTTCACTCAGCATCGTCATACATGCCTTACTCATGTGCCCTAAACACATATGCCATAATTGAGTCAAGTTAAAGTCTGACTCACCTGATGAAACAGCAGCGGTTCTGGTCACGGTCTCTCCCAGTAGATGATAGAGAGTATTCACTTTTTTCCCTTTCATCACTGTCATGGCACCTCGAGAGATCTTCAGTACTCCACCTTCAGCGTGTACCTACACCCGATGTCATCGAGTGTCCCTAGAGAAATAAGGTTCTTCTTGAGCTCCGGTACATGCCTCACATTTGTCAATGTGCGTACCACCCCCATCGTGCATCCGGATCTGAATTGTCCATATCCCCACAACCTTACAGACTGCATTATTCCCCAAAAGAACCCTACCACCATCTGCAGCTTGGTAAGTAGTAAACCAGTTCTTATGAGGTGTCATATGATAAGAACACCTCGAATCTAGCACCTATTCATCTCCTGACAAAGTAGCAGTCACATATAAGACAGCTTCTGCATCATTAGTACTCCCATCAGCAACGTTTGCCACATTGCTTGTGGCATTCTGCTTATCAACTTTATTTCTCTGCTTTGGGCAATCTCTCCTTATGTGTCCCTCCTCGTGACACTCAAAGCACTTCACGCGTCCCTTGGACTTTCTATGGTGTGATTTTGATCTGCCTTTATCTCTGCTGCTACTAGGCTCTCGATGTTGTTCTCTACCCCGAATCGTCAGTGCTTGCGCTGTTCCTTTCGCCGGACTGTCATCTCGCAACTTTCTCTGCCACTCCTTAGAGAATAAGGCGGACTTTACATCTTCTGAAATATTCGTAGTACGCCCCTGCAACAGTGAATTAGTAAAGTGCTCCCATAACTCTAGTAAAGAGGCTAACAACATCATGCCCTGTTCTTCATCATCAAGAATCTTACCAACGTTCTTCAAATCCAACATGAGTTTATTAAATTCATCTAGGTGAGTTCTGATAGACGTACCTTCAGTATATCTAAATTGAAACATCTTCTTCAATATGTATAAGCGATTGTTCAAACCTTTCTTCACATAGAGTACTTGAAGTTTTGCCCATAACGCTGCGGCATCCTTCTCATCAGCAACCTCTATTAAGACATCATCCGTCAAATTTAACAGGATTATGCTCTTTGTTTTTTCCATTAGCTATACCCTCTCTGAGGCTTTCATTATAATCGGCAACTCATCTTTACCATCCAGTGCTTTGGCCAAACCTTGTGTTGTCAATAAAGCTCACATCTTGATACTCTATAACACAAAATTGTTGCTCCCGTCAAACTTCTCAATCTCAGATTTCCTCTCGGACATAATTGCAATAACAGAATTTTCAGATAATAATCAGACAAGCAAAAGCTCCAAATCACAATCAAGAAATCAAAGCTCAAGCTCTAATACCAATTGTTGGGATATTACGCGGAAACGACAAGATCTTGCAATTTACGTCAATGCGAAATCACCAGAGAAATAAACGAGAAATAATAAGGACACCGGAAATTTACGTGGTTCGGTCCGAGTATCGGTACCTACATCCATGGGGAGAGCCAGTAGCAAATAATCCACTATAATCGGAGAATCAGAGTTTATAATCGCTCAATCGCTCAAGTGTTTCCCACACCTAGATTTAACCACAAACCCAAAATATTTAAAATAAACAACTCTCTTGGGTATAAACTCACAGCACCAAATTTACCATGCGTTCAAGCTCAAAACAATACACTCTATATTTCTTCAAAGCTTCGCGCGAAATATGGCTCAGTGGACGTGCGGCTTCACGCTCGCTTCTTCTGCGTAGGGTTTTTTTTAGCGGCTCGTACAGCAATCCCCTTTTATAAGAGAGAAAACCTATGCCTTTGTCTTTGCTTTTATGTGTACGTGTGTGCCCAAGGTCAAACTTTTGACCTGGGGCCCCACCAATTTCAATCTTCACGTGCAGAGAGAATCCGCGTGAGGGCTTCTTTCTTCGAAGAGGGAATCCACATAATGGGCTTCTTTCTTCGATGGGCGTATGACGTGCAGAAGGTAAATAAAAGAAAAACTTTCCTTTTTCTTTTATTTCCCCTTTTAGTAATTCTTCGCGAGTCCAGCGAATTTTGTTTTGTAAACGCTCAAACTCGAGACATAATTTAACATGGGCCATGAGGTAGTGAGCCTCCAACCTTCCAAATGAGCCACAAGAAAAGGCACCGAAAGAATACTTGAGG
The DNA here is from genome assembly GCA_014182515.1 of Eucalyptus microcorys. NCBI lineage: Eukaryota > Viridiplantae > Streptophyta > Magnoliopsida > Myrtales > Myrtaceae > Eucalyptus > Eucalyptus microcorys. The sequence continues at coordinate 31,622,020 of CM024569.1, forward strand.
ACACCGAAGTAAGGGATCGTCACGATAGATGGCCGACGCAGTGATGGTGAGGTGCTGCCACTGAGAAACGCTAGGAATAGTGCGTATTGCCTAAGGTGGGGTTTTTCAAGTGCATGAGAATTCTTAAGTTAATTTTTAGAATTTTATATCGAATTCGGGTTTATCTCACCCTTACGCCGGATTTCTTATTTGACATTTTATTTGAATGTATCTAGGTTTATCTGGTTTGGATAATGTCATCAAACATCACTAAACGCAGCCTAAGTATATATTTTCAATTTCATCTCTAAGGATATTCTAGAGTATCTATGGAATCTAAGATAAAATATCTTATCCATTATTTGATAGCAACTGTACGTTAGTGTAAATGACATATACATCCAAGTGTATTACTGGCGAAAAAGTACTATTTTTATCATCATTGACTCTCAAAACCAATAAAAAGGAAAATGAAAAAAAAAACTCCCAAATCCGATTACTTTAGAAAATTTGCATATTAACTTTTAAAAAATCTTTAAAGATCAAGATTTAAGATAGGTTTTCAATTGAAAAATAAGTAAATAAACAAATATGAAAATAAATTGTGTTAACAGCAAATTGAGCAAGTGGAACCAGTTTATGAAACCAAAGCATACGTTAATGCAAAAACGAAGAGTGTGTGCTAGCAAATTAATAATAGCCAGTTTTAACAACTAGAAGGCAAGAAATCATCATGCACTTCGAAAAAGTTACTGCATTTTGTCCCAAAGGAAAGGCAATGAACTGCTTGGAGATGTGGGCCTTGTTGGGTCATATCAAAAGCACACCAGATAACTTAAGGCCATGACAATTGCAATTTGGGCCTTTTAATTGAAGTTGTAAGCATACAATAACAAAGTTCTTTTAGCCCCAACATCCTTTCATTCTCCTATACATCAAAACCACCAATAGAGCATCTAAACTCTAAGGAAACTCATCAATAGCATCTATTGTGACACAGATTTTGCATATAAACTCAAGACAATTTATGGAATTATTAGCTACATTGACTGCTACATAAACTCTTTGTTGAGACAAAAGCTTCCCCTAACATAGTGACAGTGTTTAAAGATACAAAGCGTGGAAGTCGTAACCCACTCCTGAAACTAATTCGTCTCCAACCCAGCTCTCCCTAAAATGGTGGGGATTCGAACCCCTCACCTCCCCCTTTCATGTTGGAAGGGTGACCACTGGAGCAAAAGTATGAGAGTTAGAGTAGGAATAGAGTAAAATTGACCATAAAAACAAAAAAGAGACATAATATTTATAGGCACATTAACCAAGCTTAAAAACTATAACCGAAGTTACAATTACACAAAAGACAGACAAAAATAATTCTAAACAAAGACGTATATATTGTAGCCTAGAATGGAAAGTCATTCTCATCTATCATCTCTTGGTGAAGCATTTTCATAAATTTCTTCATGTCATCTCCTTTAAAATCAAGGACTTTTCACAATCTTTTATATAATTTTATTCTATCCACAATACTTAGAGACGTTTTAAGAAGCTTCTGGTTGATTTTCTTCTTATCATTGTCCAAATTTTTAGCATGTCAAATGCAACTAGCAATCATTTCCATCTTCTCGTTAGCTTTTTTCAAAGAAAAAACTAAAAGTGCCTACAATCTCAACTAATCCAGCAACTCATTTATTACTTTTTTTTTTTTTTACAGAACATTTATTTATTACTTGCTTTAGCCCTTTTTATTCTTAAAGACATGAAGGATGAAGATAGTGGCGGTAAGTTTTGACTTGCACCATTAGCAGCCTCATCATCATGTTTGTCACCATCTTCATTGTAAAGGCGCATGAATTTCTAAAGGGTCTTCACTAAAAATTTTATTAGCACAATCCTTTCCAAATATGGTTGCTACTCGATCATATTGAGGGAGGGGCTTCCCTTTTAAAAAAGAAGCACCTAAACAAGTCTTCAAAGAAAGCACATTTTTTGAAAAAGAAATACGTAAAAAAGAAAATGACACAAACCTTGGAACATTTTTGGCAATTTTCCTATGAATGAATATCAATACAATACTTTTTATGATCTTACCCAAAACCGCTTTGATGTTTTAAGTCATGTGCATGATTATACAAGTTTTTCAAGTTCTTCATCTTTAGCTAGACGTGAGGACTACCCTAGTGTCAGAATTAGAGAACCTTTCTTTGGAGCACTTTTCAACAATATTAATGTGACCATTTTTGAAGCCATTATCAGCCTTCATTCCCCTAGCAACTAGTCCCTCTAGACCATCTAGAAGCATATCTTTTTCTCATCCATTGACCATACACTTCGGTCTCTCTTTGTTCTCTTTCCTTGAGTTTGATTGCAAATGCCACCTTCCATTCCTAAACATCTCAGTGCAATTTTTGTAATAGAAAAAAGACATATAATGACAAGAACAATTTTAATGAGGATAGCCTCGTAGTGAATATTTAAATGATAAAGAGATGATCAAAACATTCCATGAAGAAGAGATGTTTTATTAATAGCAAACCAACACCATATTACACAAGTCTAATATAAAGACAAAAAACATCTAGCAGCACAAGTCTTATAGCAATAGGAAGCAAATGATTCTTTATATAACGTCAAATCATACATCTCCTCTCATAGGGTGAGCAACTGCGTCAATTCAACTTAGAAATTGGCTCGAACTCGCATTACTTGACCGGTTCACATGGGACCAGTCCAACCATAGGTTCCAAAAACTGGAACTCATGTTGACCAATTCAGTTCTCGATTTTAGACCTTGAACCGGTTAATTCTACTCAGGAAGGCTAGTTCCATGGTATGATCAGGAATCGACTGGGTTTTGAACCGTAGAATTAAGAGAATGGCCGCTTCTTTTGCTGAACTAAGGAACCAAACTTGTATGGATTTGTGTGCAATGTGACAAAATGAAAAGCTTAACTGTGCCCAAGGATCCATTTAGCCATAATCTATTGTGCTAAAAAAGAGGCTTCCTTATTGATGTTGTATGACAATTAAAGAAAACACGGGCCAAGGGAATTCCGGAACCAACCATTATTAAGGCTCTTCGCTCACTTTGTAACTTGGATGTATGATAGCCGTTTAACATTTTTGCACCCTTTTGGAACCAGAGTGCTCGACAACCCAAGCAGAAGCTTCGGAGAGTTTCGTCTCTGTTCTCCATATTATTAGCTTAAGGCTGTCGACGGTCTGATGAGCAACGCAGAAATGCATCGTATTTTAGGAACTAACCTTTCCAGTGTTTTAGAGTGCCTTTCTGGAACCGGGATGGCACACTCTGTATTGCTGTCTCAACAACGATATTAAAACAATGAAAAAACAACAACAATATTATATTCGTATTTGACACAATTCATGCTATATACATAATGATTTGAAAAAGGAAAAAAAGAAGAAGAAAGCCTCGACTTTTCCCTGGTTAACCCTGGAATCGGAACCGGCTAATTTGTTTTCAGGCTGGTTCGAAGGTCAACAAGTTCAATTCTTGACTGTTTGACACTCATTTAGTAGGCTCCAAGTTCCTAATCCAAAACTTACCCACTTTAGAACTGATCACTCATCTCCTCTTCTTGCGGTCAACTCATTAAACATTTGCCCCGCCAAATTTTGCCTCCATGTCGTCCAATGAACCAATAGCTCAACAACGTCAATATTTTCCACATTCAATGGTATTAGCAACTTAACCAAATTACACCTCTATAGACATGTTCCCTTCTTTTTAAGTTGTGTATGAAACAACAAGCTGTTATTATTTGACATTGCATTCTAATTGGATAAAAAGACACTCTTTTAAAAATAGCTCATTGCAACTTAAGTAAACTAGAGCATCTTTCTATGACATCTTCTAACTTGAGAATGCTTCATTTTAAAGTATTTTTCAAGGGAATTTGGTGTATAACTTTTGATCCAATCATGTAGGTGTTATTGACTACCTCCAAAAAGAGCAAGAAAGCCCTATCCATCATTGTATTCGGCATCTACAAGATAGTAATTGCTTAATAACAAATGATAAAAGCAAAAATTGTCTTAGAATTGATGAACAATTACATAAAAAATGTTACATAGTTATAAAGGGTTATATTACTAACTAGAATCTTCGTAATTTGGTTTACCCAATGCATCTCAAAGCAAATTAGAAATCGTTGTTGAGCCTTTCCATCCAGGTTATACATGAAAGGAATCTCATGTCACGCGAGCAAGTTGGTTTCTATCTTACCATTTTTATTTCGAGAACTTGGCTTATCAACCACCAAAACATGTTCCCTAACTTATTGGAAATCCAATGCCCCTCAACCACTCTAGTAACATGAAATTAATAATCTTCTTTTTAAAGTATCAAATGAATCCATGTAATAGCATAACAAACATAACCAAAATGTGCCTTTTACTATTAATATCAACTAACTATTTTAATATAGACAAATGAGTTTTAATTTCTGTTCTTTGTTGTGCATCACTTTTGTTTGCACAGTTATCCTTGTGAACTCAAAAAACATCAAGCCACCGCTCCATCATCTTCAAATCCAGCAATGAGGAAGGGGGAGGTTGGGGGTTTGAATCTGCACTTTCTTAAGGGGGTTAGGATGAGGACGATTTAATTTCAGATGCAGATTTTGATTCCTACGCCTTGCAAGAAGGTGGGATAAAAAGTTTAAGAGTGAAAGTTAAGGCCCATTTAATAACGTGCCAAACAGTATCAAATTTTATTCTTTTGTTTTCTAGAATAAAAAAAAAAGGACAAAAATCCGTTTAGTAATGTTTTTATTGTTGGAAATAGATTTGGAACAAAATCAAGAAATAAAAAAAAAATAATTGTCTCTGTTTATGGAAACAACTCTAGAATTAAAGCTCAAACCATTTTCTTTTTTTCCTCTTTTCTTTTCTTCTTTTTCTCTTTTTCTTCTTCTCTTCCTCTTCTTCTTTCCTTAGCCAAGCGTTGACCATCGCCATGGTCGGCAACCGGCCAAATGAGGTCGCCCCAGCGAGGCTCGAGCCAATGAGGCTCAGCCTTGCCGGGGGCCGACGACACTTCGACAAGGTCATTGGCCACGGCCGAGACCAGCAACTGGCTAAAAGAAGAAGAAGAAGAAGAAGAAAAGAAATAGAAGAAAAAAGAACTATTTCTTAAAGAAATTATTTCTGGAAACAGAATGAGTACCAAATGCACCCTTAGAGTATGAACAAAGTAAGACTAACCGAAAAAAGGAAAAAAAAAATCCGTCAACAAGGAACGCACTCATCTTCTCCATCTCCATAGCTAAGGAAGAAAACCGATGCCGACGTCAACGAGGCCATCCTGGAGGAAGTTGACTTCCAAATTTGTCTGCTCCTTGATCGCCTTCAACTGCTCCACGCTTGTCTTCTCCATAACCATAGCCACTGCTCCCTTCATGGTTGCCATATCTCTCTCTCTCTCTCTCTCTCTCTCTCTCTCTCTCTCTCTCTCTCAGCTACTAGATAGAGGTTCCATACTCATGGTATCTGCAAAATGTTATTAAGGTCCGGTTTTGCTCATCAAAAGAAATCAGAAATCGAACCAGTTATTGCCGGAACAGTCTAGAACTAGCTGCTTTGGTCTAATTCCTAAGTTGAATTAGAATCGATGCTCACCCAAACATCATACAAATAAGAAAATCTGTAAATTCATCTCCTGTAACATTAAAATGCTAAAAATTTCTTCAGTATCGTCGTGATTCATATCTAACAAAGAAAAACATGGCCAGCTGAGACGATAGCAAAATAATCCAAAGCCCCATTGTTAGCAGCACAACTCTCATCTCCAAGACACTACCGAACCGTTACAATCTTTTCAGCGAAATAGATAAAAACAAGCTATGATTACAAAGGCTACACATTTTATTCCTGCAAATGCCTAGCCCACTTGACTTTTCTAAATCCAGCAACTCAAGAACCATCAGAAGCCTCGGGAAGTAGCCGGTCATATTGTAAGTTATCAACAAGCAATCTCAATTTCCATCCTGACAAATGCTGCGGTACTTGCTTATCTCATAACTCTGCGGTAGGTACATAATCACTAGCGCACTGGAGATTGATTTCAAACTCAAAGTACTCACGTGATCTTTCCCCATATCTTTAAGAACAACGTGGTTGTAGATTCATAATAACAAATCACACAAAAGGAATCGGATCGATATACGATGAGAGAAAGTGTGAATACATTATGGATGCACATAAATTAACGTTATGTAAATTCAAAGAGACCAAATTAATATATGAAGAGACAAAGTGTGATCATTGACCTTCATAAATCCAAAATATATAGTGTTTGGAATCTGTCCATGCTTTGATGAAGTTTCGATGTGAACCAAAGAGATGTGGAGGAGGACAAGGTAGGTTTTCTGGAAAATAGTTTTTTTTAATCATTAATAAGAGAAATTCTATTTGCATTTATGTACCATTCATATTGGATATTTTTATCCGACCTAAATTCTTCTTTTTGATTAAACATTATGAAATAATTTATCATATCCTAATTCTTATCATGGTCATAAATCATAGCCTGAACTCTTAAAAAATTCAAGGCTTGGTATGTCATCTTGGTCACCTCTTAGACGTACCGTGCCTTGAAGACTTCCAATCCGTGACACATTCTCCTTCTTCGTCCTGGAATCAAGAGAAAATTCTAAAAAAAATCCTCTACATTAGATGTGTTTTCTAAGAACTTAGCCTGAGACTATTTCTCAATTACCTTTCAAAGTGGACGCACATGCTTTATTTGACCTCCCTTCTCATCACATGACCATCACATGCTCGCCGAAGATGCTTTTTATCCTCGCCGACGAGGTAGGAATTTAATTGGAACACGATGGTTCATTCTAGAGGGTGTTTTGAGTTATGTCCTGTCAACACCCAATTTATTTAGGGTTTAACCTAATTTTGATCGAAAGTCATTCTTGTGAAAAATGTCCCATTGGATTATCTCCGTGAGAGCTTTCCAACATTACTTGATTTGACCAAATTGAATGATCCGATCTCTGAGATGAGTATTACTTCCGGTCAATTGATGAGATAACAAAGATCTAGTCATTCGCTCTCCAAAGCCTCAAGAATTACTTCTGATCAGATTCTTCTCGAGGTAGATATTGTAACTTCTCATTTCAACTATCTGTTCGATCCATTTCGCAAAAATTCACAATCTTAACCTTTTTTTTTTTCAAAAAATGAATAGTATTTTCAGGTCATGAGTTTTCTATGCGTAGCAAAATTGACTTGACCAAACACCAGATGAGAGATAAATGAACAATTGAAGTTTGGTCAAAGCTAGCTTTTATTTAAAACGGGACTGCCACGTGACAGCCGTTGGGGTTGGGACTCCCCTCCATTAGTGCCCCGCTGGCGTGGCGCAAGGAGGCTGGTTCTGCCGGCGTGAATCAACCCGATGCTACCGCTAGGCATGCAATGTGGAGGCTGAACATGATCCTGCACAGCGCCGGCCAAGCTTGGCCATTTGAAGGGCTTTTTCGGCCTTTAGAAAAGTTGTCCTACCCCTTTAAAGGGAATTTGTGCCCATCCAAGGGCCGAATCCTACCCTTTAAAAGAGAAAATATTCGGTGATTCCGTATCGCCACATCAACAGTCGGTGACTCCATATTGCCACGTCAACAGTTAATGTGGCGTGCATTTATTTATTCACATCTAATTATAGCTTGACACATGAAACTTACTTAAAGTCAAATTAAAACATTAAAAAATTGGTTTTTTTTCTCTTTTCCTCCTCCATTAGCAGCAATGCCGGCTGTCTATCCGTGATTTGAGAGTCTAACGCAACGTCTCCACCACCTGAGCTGCCGCAACCTCCATCCTCGAGCACCTCGCCCCGTCGTGGCCACTGTACCACTTGATTTGATCAATGTTAACACCTAAATTTTGACATTCCATTTATTTTAAATCATTGCATAGAAAATTAGAGATCGACCTCAACCCCTAACAAATATATTACTTAATTGCACATAGATATTAGGAGCATATTCATTACTAGTTACATTCATCAGACTAGAGGATGGGTTTTGAGTGAAAGGTTCTGAACTTAAGTCGATGGTTTTAAGCCCATAAGAGCATGAGAATTAGGCTAGGCTTTTTATAGTTTTCTCCTTAAATCACAGCGGCTGAAGTTCACATATAATCGAGGAAATATTGCATTATTTGAGTAACAGGGACATGTTACATTTTCAGCTAAATAGAAGACCAAGAGGGAAGGAAATTAATCGCATCTGGCTGTATTCTCTGAGAAAAGGAAGGGATAGCGTGCAGGACACACATTATCTTCATGCATATCTTTGATTTATGGGTACAAGAGGGCGGAAAAATGCAAAGAAGGGAAAAGATATGGCTGAGTTGGTAACATTGGGGGCAAAAGAAATAAAGAAAAGATTTCAGTGTTATTCCCAGGTGGGATTTCTTTCCTAGTGCAAATTATCCCCCGCTTGAGGGGGATTTCTTTTTTCGGATAGAACAGGAAAGCAAGATTTGAGACTTTGGGGGACAACCCAGTTTTCTTCCCTATAAAAAAGGACACGCTTGTTGAAAGGAGGGGAGGCCACACATATTGAAAATACACCCACAGACGGCAAAGAAATATTGAGAGAGAGCATACCGTGCATAATTTGAAGGTCGAGACTCCTCTTTGCGGCCATTGATTTCCCATGAAACTACCAATTTCGTTAGCCCTGGCAGCCATTTTCTGGACGCAAACGTGAAACTTGGGTACACTTGAAGGGGAAAAAAAATAGAGTTAATATTATGAAAAATCCTAAACTGATATGACAAATTTATCCCAAATTAATTTTGTTAATACAAAAAACTCCAAACTAGTACACATTTGACAAATTTACCTTAAATTAATACATTTATGATAGATTTACCCTCCAGTAGTTTTTGATAAATTTTTACTATCAAATTATTAAATCGGATAATATGTGATAAGTGACTAGTCTATTAATTTAGGATTTTAATCTCAATTTGTTATTCAAGTTTTGTGGATTTTTATGGTATTAGGGTCTTTTGCGATCAACAAATTAGTTTTAGATAAATTTGTTATAAATGTATCAGTTTGGGATTTTTTTATAACCATTTGGGATAAATTTATTACAAAAGTATCAGTTTAGGATTTTTTTTATGGTTAAAATAGTAATTTTGGATAAATTTATCATAAGTTATTGATTTGGAATTTTTCGTGATATTAATTTGAAAAAAAAAAAAAAAGCTTAAAAAGGAAGAGAGGCCCTTCACATGAAGAAAATATTACGTACCCTAACAGTGCTACATCATTTTTACTATAACCATGCAGCATATGACACCTGTTCGAGCGGGTCCACGTCGTTTCACTTGGAGGGTAGGGCATTCTCTCTCCTGTGTCTTCTCTCTCCTCTTTACCTTCTGTCTCTTCCTTCTCCTCCGACACTCAACCCTCTCTCTGCACTCTACCCCCAACGCACTGAACCTTCCTCTCTAGCGCTTCCTCCGACGACTATCGCTCCCTCCCGAGGAGGGCCTTTCTCTCTCCACTCGACAGCCTCATCCTCAAGGCTGCATTCTCTTGGCGCACTCCCGCGACGTCTTTCTTCTCAAATCACGCTCTCTCCGATGGCCAATTTCGCTTGCCTCTCTCTATCCCTCGACTCGCGATCGAGAAGTAATCGCTCCGCCCTCTCATCTAATTTTTCATCGACTACTTGCTTTCCGCTCTACTCGAAGCGGTCCCTCGAGAAGCCCTAAATCTGTGACTGCAAGACAAGTTCGATTTTATTTCCCGAGTTTTTATGATCGCATATTTGTTTTGGGGGAGAAAGTACCCAAAAGTTCGCTGGTTTATTGCTTTTGATTCTAAGCGCAGCAAAGCGAGAAAGCTTGGCCTCTCCAACATAAGCGAACACTTTACGGATGAAAGTGCATCGTTTGCTACAATGTTGTTCTTACATAAGCGAACATTTTACAGATGCTGGTCTCACCAATCTAAGGATGGCAGAATATATATGAGATGTCGCTCAATTATTTGCCTCTACATTTAGCATTGCCTAGACTCTTTCAATTATTTACTTGAATTTTAACAATACTAAGATGCAAATTTTTTCAATAATCCAATGGCTAATTGAGTCTACTAGTTGTAGCAATGTAAGGGCGTTAAATTGATATTTTGTCCTTCATAAATAGTTGTTAATCTAGCTTTGTCTACTGACATAATCTGTGATACTAGACATGTTCAATAGCTCTTTTGTCCATCTCATGCATTGATTACGGGGTGAATTTTGTTTTAGTTTTGACATTTGCTGTCGAACACTTAGGAATGCTTGTGAAACAAATATAAAACAGATTTACTCATTTGAGTTTGCTAGCATGAATCTAGTCAAGGGATCACACTAACGGTTAGTACTGTTAAAATTCAAGTTTGACAAGTCAACATCTATCTCTACAAGTCTCCACCTGCATTCCAAAACCACTAAGAGTTAGTGGCCAAAAAGCCTAACCATAATAGAATAACAGCCAAATCTTTCCATCTCAAATGGATAGAACATAATTTTAGAGCCTTTCGACTCATTATTCAGTAAGAAGAAAGTTAATCATCTTTACAACAATCAAAAAGTATGAAATCCAACTTTCCAGATATCATAAGTCTCCCTACAAACAATTAGCACCATAAAGATGGCAAATGTCAAAACTAAAACAAAATTCACCTCATAATCAACGCATGAGATGGACAAAAGAACTATTGAACATGTCTAGTATCACTAGATTATGTCAGTCGACAAAGCTAGACTAACAAATATTTATGATGGACAAAATATCAATTTAACGCCCTTACATTGCTACAGTTAATAAACTCAATTAGTCATTGGATTATTGAAAAAATTGGCTGCTTGGTTCTGTTAAAATTCAAGTAAATAATTGAAAGAGTCTCGACAATGCTAAATGTAGAGACAAGTAATTGAGCGGCATCTCAAATATATTCTGCCATCCTTAGACTGGTGAGACCAGCATGTAAAATGCTCACTTATGTAAGAATAACATTGCAGCAAACAATGCACTTTTCATTCGTAAAATGTTCGCTTATATAGGAGAGGCCAAGCTTTCTCGCGTTGCTGCACTTAGAATCAAAAGCAATAAACCAATGAACTTCTGGTCGCAGATTTAGGCCAAGCTTTCTCCCTTAAAACAAAGATGTGAACATAAAAACCCAAGAATAAAACCGAACCTGACTTGCGATCACAGATTTGAGGCTTCTCGCCGGACTGCTTCGAGCAGAGCGGAAAGCAAGTCGTCGATAGAAGATTAGATGAGAGGGTGGAGCGATTGCTTCTTGGTCACACGTTTGGGGACGGAGAGAGGCGAGCGAAATCAGCCGTCGGGAGAGAGCGTGATTTAGGAAGAAGTGCACCAAGAGAATGTAGCCTTGAGATGAGGCCGTCAAGTGGAGAGAGAAAGGCCATTGTCGGGAGGGAGTAACGGTTGTCGAAGGAAACGCTAGACATGAAGGTTCAGTGCCTTGGGGTAGAGTGCAAAGAGAGCGTCAAGCGTTGAAGGAGGAAGATAGAGCAGGTAAAGAGGAGAGAGAATGCCAAGCGTTGGAGGAGGAAGAGAAAGCAGGTAAAGAGGAGAGAGAATGTCCTGCCCTCCACCCACGCATTGGTTTGAACTGGAATGACGTGGACCCGCCCGGACAAGTGTCGACGTATGAATGGTTCAGAGTAAAAATGATGTGGCACTATCAAGGTACACAATATTTTCTCCTTCACATGAAGGAGACGATACAAAAGCACAATACACATACAAAGGCTTTCTATTCATTTGTTGCCACTTGTCGAGTTACCATGTCACCGCCAACTCTTGTTCAATGCCATCAAACCATGTCTCGACTCCGTCTAGCTACACCCACTTTGAGCCACGCCTAATGAACTTTTGTTGATTTTCTTGCAGGTTCTCAAGCGATACCCCAACACGCGGCCTCACTCTGCATGAGCTATAGCCAAAACCGAGAGAGTCCCCACAGCCAGCTGCCATTCGTGTTGGCCGTGAGTCCGTTGCCACACCAACGGCCAGTAAATCTGAAGCCCTCTTCTTTGCTACACCACGATGAGCTGTGGGCTTCTGGCGATGGTCCTTGCTACGAGCCTTCGATGACAAGCCGAACCGTTGCTGCTTGTCGCTCGATGACAATGCTGCCTTCTAGTTCGTCATTTGCCCTCTACTGCTTTTTTGTCTAGCGAGTCTAGTTGCATCCTACCATTGCTCGAGAAGTGCCGCTAGGAGTGTGCAACCGGTCTGGGTATACCCGGTTCCTAGACCGACCCACCCAGAAAACAGGGTTAGGAATCGGTTCCCAAAATTCAGAACCGGTTTGAATCGGTCTGGGAACCGGTTCCAAGTGATTACCCACTCGAGAATCGGATCAACCGAACCGGTTTGAGAACTAATTTGTAAGCCCAACCCAAAAGTCCAAAACCCTAATTTGTTCCCCTGTTTCTTTCTTTACCTCTCGCACTCACAGACTTTAGCGTTTTCCTTCATCGTTCATCTACTTCCCAAACCAAATTGACCCTCCAACTCCAGAGTTCTTCGTGCCCCACAAGTTCTGTAAAAAATTTCCCAACTTCTTGGGAAAGTTCTTGTTTGGACTTCTATTAGAGACAAAGACATGAAAAAAACCTTTCTTCAATCTCGCCTTGGATTGGGAAGGACTAGGTAGGGTCTGAAATCAGTGTTTTCCTTCATTGTTCGTGTGTCTTCCTCACTTGCTTCCATCCATCATTGGTCGGCTCACAGTCGCTCCATCGCTAGCTCCCTATCGCTCTATTTCATCCATCGACGGCTTCCTCATTTGTAAGCTCGCAAATTTCCTCAGTTTTTCTAGAAATTTCTTTTAGATTAAAGATGGGTTCTTCTCGGTTTTTCTCAATGTTTGGCTTGTGTCGGGCTATAAGGATACATAATTTAGCATCAGTTCTCAAGTTGACTTTGTCCCTTTCATAAGCACTCTCTGTCTCCAAAGTTATGTTGAGAGATTTGATTTACATGAAATAAGCATCTGCCTGTCGATTTGGATTTTGAGATTTGTATTTATGAAAATAGCCTAGCTGCTAGAGCACCTTGTAAGTGCCTTCAAGATCTGCCTTTGCAATAGAGAGGTTCTGGTTACATCAGCTTTCTTTGAAAAAGAAAAAAAAAAAAGGAGGTTCTTTCATCATGTTTATGTTTTTAGAAAATATATTTACCCACGTTAGTTCACGACCTGTGTGATGGCCGATACTTGTTCTTTTGATTATGCTACTCTAGATTTTTTTCTTTGATACAGCATTGCTAGCTTAAGTTGCTTCGCATGTGCCTCTATTCTCTGTACCCTACTTGTTTTATATATCAATTATGTATTTGCATACCTATATAATGTTGAAATTCTTCTTGTTAATTGCCTCTATCTTTGTTTACAGGTATGTTGCAACCGAGCCGGCAACTGATATTGTGATCAGCATTGGGGATATCAAATTTTATCTGCACAAGGTAAGAGAGTCAAATCGTGATTATTTATATGTACAATTTGTTGTATAATGACTTGCTATGTGGTAATAGAATAAAAATGGGGTCCTTGAGAAGTTTTATTATAAACCGCAAATGAAAAGTAAACTGTAGTCCATAGTTTTAATTATCAATTGGAAATCAAAAATCAAATAAAGCTTGTAAATCATTTAGATGGACCTTTACGAACCACACAATTCAGAGTTCCTTCCATCGTAACTATGAAAACTAACTTGTTTTTGTAGAATCATAATGTTATATAATTTGTTTTCAGTCAATGGATCAAGACAAAAACATATCAATGGAAGTGGAGGGACATAATGAAATGAGTCCGCTCATGGAATTGCCATTCCATGGAGCTGATAAAGTGGAATTTGTGACCATGGGTGCGACAAACAAGATGAGGGTACCTAACTCTCATCCTCCTTCAGTAAAAAGTGAGCTAATCAATCAGAGACTTGGGATAAGTTTTCGAGAATCATAGATGAGAAAACACAGAAAACAATTAGGGTGAAGTGCATTCATTGCGGGATTGATTATGCATATAATGTTGATCATGAAACCTCTACTATGTGGAAGCACTTGAAAAAAGTGCAAAAAGTATCCTCATGCAGATAAAAAGCAAATGTTGTTTGCATCAAATGATAAAGATGTGGCTGGCGAGGTAGAGGAAAATACTACTAGTGGTGATAATGTCTTAACGACATGGAAGTTTGATCAATAACGTTGTAGGCATATGCTTGCTCAAATGATTATTATTGATAAATAACCATTTTCCATGATTTTTTTTTCTTTACCATTTTCTATGGTTGAACGTGTTGGTTTTCGCGATTTTGTTTCTGAATTGCAACCTCTTTTCCAACATCTTTCACGATTTACAGTGACAAGAGATTGTATGAACTTATATCTAAGTGAAAGGAATTGTTTGAAATCTAGGATTACACTCACAACGGATATGTGGAGTTCCCTTCAAAATTTGAACTATTTGTGTCTTACTGCACATTATATTGATGAAAATTGGTACTTGCATGAAATAATAATCAATTTTGTGATGATACATAGTCACAAGGGTAGGAAGATTGGAAAATGATGGAGAAATGCATTTGTGACTGGGGAATAGAAAAAAAGATGTCCACAATAACCGTGGATAATGTTAGTTCAAATGATGTGGCCATTGGTTATTTGAAAGAAAAATTTTCAGAAGAAAGATTTTGATTTTGAATGACAATGCTTTACATATAAGATGCACTGCTCATATACTTAACTTGATAATAAGAGACGGATTGAATGAGATGCGTAATTCTATTACATGCATCCGAAATGTAGTCAGGGATGTGAGGAGTTCTCCAACGAGAGTTAAGACATTCAAATCTTGCATTGAGAGTGAAAGGATTGCATATAACGATTCGGTCTATCTTGATGTTGCCACTAGATAGAACTCCACTTACATGATGTTAGACATCGCCATAAAGTTCAAGAAAGCTTTTCAAAAATGGAAGAAGATGATTTTTTTTTTTTTAAAGAGAAATTGACAATGATTCTCCTCAAGATGAAGATTGGGAAAATGCCATCATTCTTTCTAAATTTTTTATACGGTTTCATGATGCAACCAAAAGGATGTCGGATAGTTTATATATTACTTTAAATGATTATTTTGAGGGAATAGCTATGTTGTATAAGTATTTGAATAATGTGGTGAATTTTTTAGACCCAAAGCTTCAAGCTATGGGTTTAAAAATGAAAGATAAGTTTGACAAGTATTATGGGAGTTTGGATAAAGTTAATATGGTAGCATTGATTACGGTTGTATTGGATCCTACAAAGAAATTGAATTATGTAAAGTTTTATTTTGAACAAATTTATGATGATGAAGTGAAAATTAATGAGATGCATGATAAAGTGAAGGTCACCTTGAGAATTTGTATAAATCTTATGAGCAATCTTTTGTTGGCTCTTCTAGTAAAGAAAAATTGGTGGTTCAAGTGTGAGTAACAGTAGTAATGCTTCTAATGCTGATATTGCTGACAATGAGTGTGAAATCCATGCTTGGCATAAAAGCTTTCTCCACACGAAGAAAAAAGTGTTGATGAAAACAAATTTGAGCTTAATCGGTATCTTGAAGCTAAAAGTGAAGATATCATTAATCTCGATCTTTTGATGTGGTGGAAGAGTACTGGGTCAAAGTATAAAATCTTATCTTTGATGGCTCGAAATGATTTGTCTATTCTCGTGACTACCATTGCTTCAAAGTTGGCTTTTAGTACATCGGGACGTGTACTTGATGGCTTTCGAAGGTCTTTGACCCCTAAAGTGGTGGAAGATTTGATTTGTACTCAAGATTAGTTTAGAGCTGTTCACGTACTGATTAATGTTGAAGAGTGCATTAAGAATGCGGAAAAGTTTGAGGTGGGTAAGTCATATATATTTCTTTCTATCTAGTAATTAATTCATTTGCATAACTATATATTAAGTGAATGCCTTATTTAATCTCTCTTTTTTTTTTTTTTTTTTTTTTTAGATTTAGATTGTCTTACCGAGGACATTATCATTGGAAAATAAACTTCATTTTTTGGAAACTCTGATTTTGTGGTAAGTAAATAGACATGATTAAATCATAACTTTTGCATATGTCTCTAGAGCATGGTTTCTTGTTGATTTTTCTTTATATATGAATTTTAGGTTTTTGTCAGAGATTTTGTACCACGAGGATTGGCTCGCTTGATTTCACTTTTGGAGGAGAAGTTTTGTTGATTTCACTTTTGGAGGAGTTATGCTTGCACCAAAGATTTGTTAATCATTTTAGACAAATGAAAAGCTTCTATATGTAGTATTGTTGCTCATGACAAAGAAAGGGAAGAGGTTCAAAGGATCATATGGGAACGCGAGGCCAAAGAAGGAGAAGAAGATCGAGCGCATCAAGGACAAGGTTGAGGTCCCCAGGTCCACTCCTTGGCCTCTTCCTTTCAAGCTCATTTGAAATCCATCTCGCTCTCTCGCGCTCTCTTTTTCTCCTGTTTCATTCGTTCGTGTAGTTGTAGCTATACTTCTTTTTTACCGATTGGCAATGGAATATGGAAGCTGTTTGTGTAAATCATCGGCGGATTTTCGGTTGGGATTCACTTTGTATTTCAGTTTTGAGATTAGAGGTTCTATTTTCTTTAAAATCGATTGTTTTGCTGGCTTGAAAGTGTGCATGGTGATACCTAGGAACTTTTGGATAAGAATGAGAGTCATTGGCATTTTGATTGACAGTGTTTTTAATCGCTAGTCCTCGCGGTTTGCTAAAAGTGAGTGATTTAACTGTTGATGACTGGAAAAATTGGAGAATAAGTTTATCTTTGGTGCAAAGCGAGGATAAGGGACACAGGTTAGCTCATTGCTATGCACATATGGTGTAACGCAATTAGAGGATATTGGTTAAGTATGTGGTTTTGATTAGCTTTGAGTATGAACTATTAAGAAATCAAGGAACCTGACATGCCAAGAAAGGAGAGAACTTGTTTTCAAGAAATTGATATGTGAGGTTGTTGTACATCAATTTTTATATAAATTGACAATTTATGTATAGCTAATCCATCAGTTACTACTAGGCTATTTATATATAGCTAATCCATCAGTGACTACCAGGCTCATTAGGGGGATGGAGATCATAGCCATCCTAAAATTTTCATCATAAACACGGTAGATTATGCTGCTGACAAAACTCGGGTCTCACTACAAGCACATTGATCATCATTAGTGCTTCTGTTGGTGAGAGTTGATTGTAACACAATTAGATTGTAGAAAGGAGATATCTCGCATCGCTGCTATCATCATCATGGATGGCTCTACAATTTCTATATTGTGACTTGCCTGACAAATCCGAGGTTAGCTCCACAAGGTCTAGTGCAATAATAAAATAAACTAGACCGAAGATAACAGTCCAACTGAAATTGTTAGAGCATGAAGAATTATGTTGTTTTCTCGCATTTTAATATAAAATTCGAAGTCATATAGGATGGGCAGTTGCAAAACAGGTTCCAATATAAACAGGGTTAACCCTGGAACCAGACCAGGAAAAACAAGGTGGGTCAGGTACAGGGTCTAATATAAACAGGGTCGAATAGAAGGTCCAAAAAAAGGGAACCGGTTATAATAGGGTTGGGTACAGGGTTTAGGTCTGGAACCTAGACACCCTGGACCCGATCACCCCTAAGTGCTGCTGTGTTCAGCCCATCTTGACGTCGGCCGCCATTCATGTGTCCCTAGCCACTAGTCCTATTTTGGAAGGGAATCATCCAAACTAGGTAGTTTTTTTTAACCAAATTTATTTTATTGCCCAAATTAGATCTCTTTATTCTAATATTGATTTTGTTGAGACTTTAGGCATCGTTTGATGGGAATTTATTAACAAAAACCACTATAATTACTAATTTGATCCATAAGACTTTGGATTATCCTTTTTAAATATTTTGATTTTTCCTCCAAAATAATTTTTAATCTACATCATTATAGTTACTAATTTCATCTGTAAGACTTCGAATAATTTTTTAGTTGTTGTGATTTTTCTTGCATGTTCATGATGTTTAGGGTTAAATAGTTATTAATTTAATCCATGAGACGATGGATTATTTGTTTTCAATTATCTTAGCTATTTATTTGAAATCTTCATGAATATCTTGAAATGGGTTGGATATAATTTTGATCTTCGATTTGGATAACTGTCACGTTTTGAAAACACCATAAAGACCACATTGTGTGGTAGATAGAATAGTCTCCCAAAGAGATTAGAATTGCATGTTTAAAATTTATCTAGTTAGATTTGTTTTCTAGATTGGATTACATGTTAGGGTAAAGTCTACTTAATTAAGATAAGTTTCTAAATTAAAATAGAATTTAATCTAAACAATTTCCTACTTTAAATAGGATAACTTTTCAAGTTTGGTAGTGAATTTTCATTAATTATTTATTTCGAATTTTAATATAAAAATCCCAAAATATTATATGCATGTCATGTAGTTTAGGCCATAGAGTATTGCTATGTCATATGTGTGTCATATAGTATACATGTTAGTTCATTTAATCATAATTTGCACGTCATTAGGACTAGGTCATGCAATTAAATCAAATTACGTGTTTTAATTCCATAATAAAAAGAAAACTCAAAAATAATTGCTTGTTATGGTGTTTCATTCCTTTTATTTATTGAGTGTCATCTTTGATGTTTGCGCACTCACGTGATCACTCATTGCACATTAGTTATTTAGGCTAAAATCAATCGAGATTGCCTGCAAAATATTTTTGAAAATAAAAGGGAAAATGTATTGAAATGGCATTATATAATCTAACGTAATCAAGTCCGGTACCTTTGCTCTTTTATTTTCAAAAATATTTTGCGAGCAATCTAGATTGGTTTTAGCCTAAATAACTAATGTGCAAGGAGTGATAACGCGAGTGCGCAAACATTAAAGATAACACTCAATAAATAAATAAATTGCAGGAAATTAAACGGCATAACAAGTAATGATTTTTGGGGTGTTCTTTTAATTATAGAATTAAAATTAGCCTATATGACAAGCAATTTCAAATTATATGAACCTAACATGCATACTATGTGACACTTATATGACATGCATATAATATTTTGGTATTTTCATACTAAAATTCAAAATAAATAATTAATGAAAATTAACTACCAAACTTGATAAATTATCCTATTTAGACTAGGAAATAATATAGATTAAATCATATTTTAATTCAGAGACTTAATAAATATATTTTACCTTAACATGCAATCTAATCTAAAATAAAATCTAACTAGATAAATTTTAAACATGCAATCCTAATGTATTTAAGAAACTATCCTATCTATCACACAATTTGGTCTTTTTGGTATTTTCAAAATAAGCAGTCATCCGAATCAAAGATAAGCATTATATCCCACCTCAAGATATTGATTAAGATTTCAAATAAAGGATTAAATAAACAATTATTTTAAACCTAAACAACACCAACAGGATGGAGGAATCAAAATAATTAAAAAAATCCGAAATCTTATGGATCCAATTAGTAATTATAATTATATGGATTAAATTAACAATTTTTTTCAAGAAAAATCAAAATAATTAAAAACATTGATCCGAAGTCTTATAAATCAAATTAGTAATTACAATGATTTTTGTTAACAAATTTCTATGAGATAATGTCTAAAATCTCAACAAGATCAATATTAGCATGCGATCAAATTTAGGTAATAAAATATTGAGACTAAATTTGATTAAAAAAATTACCCGTCCGGATGATTCGCTTTCAAAAGAGGACCGATGGCAAGGGACGGTGGTTGATGCTTGGTGAGTTGACTTTGGGCGCGTTTGGTAACATTTCGTTTAAAAATTATTCCAGGGAACAAAAATAGAAAAAAAATGTTTCTGTTTTGGAGAACAATTTTTAAATAAAAAAATGTGTTTGGTAAACTTGTTCTCGGAATAAAAAATGAACAAAAACACCTTTAGTAAATTTGTATTCTTTTTTTTTTTTTTAAAATTTTTTAAAATTTTTATTTTTTCTTCTTCTTTTTTTTTTTTTTTCTTTTTTTTTTTTTCTTTTTTGGCCGGTCGCCGGCCTCAACCATGGCCGGCGACCGGCCTATGAGGGCCGACAGCCTCACCCAACCTTGCCCCATGCTGGCGAGGCCAGCCTCACCAGGGGCCAGCCAAAGAAAAAAAAAGAAAAAAAAGAGAAAAAAAGGAGAGGAGAGAGAAAATTTATTCTTAAAAATTGTTCCAAATAAAGAAATATGTTTTTCTTTTGTTTTTGTTTTATTTAAATGTGTTCCTAAGAACAAAAAAAAATAGAAATTTTGTTTATAAACAGAAATAAAGAACGTTAACAAACGGGACCTTTGTCAACAAGATCGAGATGTGGTTTCTCTTCAACGAGGAAACTTCGGGATTGCTTTAGAAACCTGAGAAACAGAAGGGGCAAAAGTGTCGCAAAAAGGATTCGACCGGGTCGGAACTCTGCAATATGAAGCGGGGCAGGCGTAGGAAGATCGTCGTGCGGGGGTGCGCTCCGGTTAGTCTTCAATTTTCGTAAAAGGACAGTCAATCCCCTCTCAAAGTTGACTACCAAGAATATCTGTGTGGATTTTATGAATTGGGTGCTGCAGAGAAGTGGAGGAGGCATGCGTCCTCTCCCTTCTGGTTCGTCTTGTGGACGCCTCTGTTGGGTACTCCGAGAAGACCCCGCAAAAGAAAAACAAACTCGACCAAAGGCTGATTCACAGCCAGTCGAGGATTATCGAGCCGCAACAACAACACCAGCAGCGTCGATTCAGTGCTGTAGCGGCTGCAATCTTGTCGAGTCTGAGATTGAAGAACACTGCAGGGACACTAAAGGGATTGCTGGGCTTCGCGGCGAGGGATCACGAGCTCGAGCAGCAAAGATGCCACGGCAGGGAGCAGCAGGGTCGCGTCGTCGGGGCTGGACGGCAGAGGATGGGGGGTGGCGGATGTGATGAGGGCGTGACACTTAGGGCGATGGTGGAAGGCAGTCGCGAGATGGCCGAAGAGAAGAAGAAGAGTTGGTTTTGATTCTCAAATTTGTTCCTGAAATAAGAATCGGACACTGTTGGACACGCCCCTAAGTAGTCGGGACAGCAGCGGAGAAGCAGTGCTGAGCCGTGAAGTTGGTAGGAACCCAGGCGCGGCTATGTTGGTTCGCGCTCGAGGATGAAAACCCTCAAAATCGTCTGCGCAGGGTAATCTTATAGGCGAAAGAGTCTAAAAGCCATCAAGGATAGAAGGCAGATTTTATTTCCTCTTGTGGATGCTTTAAAAAAGTTGAAAATAAGAATGAAAAAGAGTATTGAGAAATTTTGGTATATTTAGATATGTTGAAAAGGATATATGAAGAGTCTATTTATAGAAAGGAAATCAAAGTAAATCAAATCAAATCTATATAATCAAAATAGATATAGAAAATCAGAGAAAACATTCTAAATATCTCTAAAATATATTTTAATATTACTAAAATATATATATATATATATATATATATATATATCTATTTTCCTCTCCTTAAGTTCATTGGCCGAATGCCTTCTCTCCAAAGGTTTATCTTTTTTTTTTTTTTTTTTTCATGGAAGAACGTGCCCTTCTTTCCTACTTTGAAGAAAAAGACGCGTTGCTCAAATAATAAGATAATCAATATATACTCCTCGCGTGCAATAATCTGTCTCGGCCCGAATTCCCGTATTATGACTTTCCTTCTTTTATTCTTTTTTTTTTTTCTCCCTTTTATTCACAACTAACAGAATCGGTTCTTCCTCGTTTGCCCTTTTAAGCACACGCAAATATCTCAAGAATTATACCCATTGCTTGCCAGGTGACCAAAAGATTTCTTGATATTGCTTCTCGAGTTTGCCTCAATATTTCCTAAGAGTTGAATTTAAGATAATATCAAGCTTGGCGATTTTTCACCTTGACATTAAAATCGGCCCATTTGAAGAATAATGAGCTTGGCCAAATTCTCTCACTATGGACTTAATCCAACTCACTAAATTAAAGCCAAGAACTATTGATTCAAACCCATCTGTTATCGGTCTAATGTAAATTCAATAATAAAAAATATAAACTAAATAATAAATACTCCCTAAGTCTATATGCAATTTAACTTGATATTTTTGTTAGGAGTTGGGGTCAATCCCTAATTTTTTATACAATGAATTATTAAATGGATGTCAAAATTTAGGTGTCAATAGTCAAACATCGTCGTGCCTTTGGATCTAGCAAACTTTCACCTTTAGATCTGGCCACAACTAGATCGTTCATGGCCATAATGTGCGAGGTCAAGATCTTGATGGCCAGTTCGTCCATGGGAGCGATGGGCGAGCTTGAGATCGTAAAGTTCGTCGTGCCTTCAAATTTGGTGAACTAGGTGCAGATCTAACCATACCGATGGGGAGGAGCAGAGGTCAAGTGGCTGTTGATGGAGGAGGAGGAAGAGGGAGAGCTCAAAGTCGAAGAGAGAGAAGATTTTTAAATATTTTACCTAGATTCTAAGTTAACTGTTGACATGGATTGGTCGACACGTTTCAATATATTAGTAAATATGAGTGAAAAAATACATGCCATTTATATTGATGATGTGATGGTACCAAACCACTTAATATTGCGCTCATACTTAGAAATAATGCCATGAGTTAGAAATTTTTAAATTATTTTTCTTGTGCATAAGTTGCTTTGCACACTAACTGAATATGATTGGATTCGATTTTAAATGCCTATTACAATGGAATGATGATGAATAATATCTTAAATGTTTGTGCACGTTAAAGATAAAACTAGGCCATAAGCATGAACAAGTACGTTAAAATGAACGATGCATGATATTCAAAATCACTTGTTGCCTCGAAATTGCATGATGACTCCTAATTGCTCGCCGTTTTGGTAGAATTCTCATGAAATGTTAATTAAGGTCCTACGATAAGATAAGGAGAATGTGTGCTAATATGACATCATTGTACCCTGTTGTGGATTGCATATAATGCAGGCCGGTACTGAAATTGAATGATGGATTGGATTTGTCCTTATTAATTATTAGCACACGTTGTGTAAAAGTGACATAGGATCCATGCCCATTTGATTATATCCTCTGCTTAAAGGGGATCGGATTTATTTCTGTTGTTTTGATTTGTAAATTTGATACATGAGATGTGTTTTTTGTTTACTTGTTGGACCAAATTCTAGTAACCTGTTTGATTTCGAATGGTTTAGGTTGGATTTGTCCTTGCTGTACCGATTTAGAATTTAGAACATACGCGAGGTAAATAGGTTGTGCTTATTATTTAGACTAGTATCATTCTATTTTCGTGTTCTAGGTAGGCAGGGAATTTTTCCTGTTTTCCAAATACAAAGGAAACTTAGTCATAATGGTTTTCAAGAAAGAAACCAATATGCACTTGTGGTTACCAAATGGGCGATGTGGAACTCGCGTGCAACCAAACCCTTGGTCCTAGGTATTTAG
This sequence comes from Eucalyptus microcorys, assembly GCA_014182515.1. NCBI lineage: Eukaryota > Viridiplantae > Streptophyta > Magnoliopsida > Myrtales > Myrtaceae > Eucalyptus > Eucalyptus microcorys. Next base: position 31,645,561 of record CM024569.1, read on the forward strand.
CTTTCGTAGATCAATTATCCCCTGATGATTAGTTGACGTTTCCATAATGCCTGGGATTTTTAGGTTCTCAATCGACCCATAAATGATTGCTGGACTCTTAAGATTTAAATCGTGGTGGCGCTCCCCAACCTAGGGTTGGGGAAGACTATAGGTCGAAAACCATAGGACGAATTCTTCTTTGATACTGCGATTTCTTTTCACTTTCCACCTCCTTGAATTTTTATTTTTTTTAAAATAAGGCACTGTTTGAAAACCATCCAAACAGTGCCCGATTCTGATTTTTTGTTTCGGGATCAGTTTGGGAACAAAATCGCGTTTGGTAAAATTTTTATTTTCGAGAATAAATTTCTGTTTTTTTTTGTTATTGGAAGTAGATTTGGAATAGAATCAAGAATAAAAAAAAAGTTGATTCTTGTTCCGGAACAAATTTAAGAATCAAAACCAATTCTTCTTCTTCCAATTTCTCTTTTTCTTCTCTTTTCTTCTTCTTCATTGACTGCCATCCCGCGGTTGCCGTCCACCGCCACCGCCCATCACCGTCCGCCGCCATCTCCGTTGGTCGCCAGCAACCGGTCTGGTGAGCTCGCCGGAGGCCCGCTTGGCCACCTGCGAACTCGCCGGAGGGCTGGGCAAGACTCGCCTGGCCCCGGCGAGGCTCGCCCAAACCCGCCAGTGGCCAAGCAAGCCTCACCGAGGCTGGGCAAGCCTCGCGACTGGCGAGGCCGAGCCTCACCGGTGGCCGGGCGGGCCTCGCCCAATCCCGGCGAGGCTGTCCCGGCCACCGGCAAGGCTTGGCCTCGCTAGATCCGGCGAGGCCGAGCCTCGGCGGGCCGGGCGAGCCTCGCCGATGGCCAAGTGGGCCTCGCCCAGCCCTGACGAGGCCGGCCTGGCCATCGGCGAGCCCTGCCCAGCTGCTGGCAAGGCTTGGCTGACGAGGGCCGATGACACTCCGGTGAGGTCGCCGGCCCTCGTCTGGCCGATCGCCGAACTGGCAACTGACCACCGGAAGAAGAAGAACATGAGAGAGAAAGGAAAAAAAGAAAAGAAAAAAAAGGAAAAAAGATATTTAAAAATTAAAAGAAATTGATTTGGAATAGAATCAATTAGTACAGTACCAAACGCAATTCTATTCTAGAATCAGAAATTTTAGACAGTTACCAAACGACTTAAAATGCTTAGAAATTGTTCCCGGGAACAGAATAAAAAATAATCATTTCTGATCAGAATCTGTTCCCGAGAACAGAATCGTTACTAAACGCGCCCTAATATTGCTTTTCTTCAGAAAACCCATGAAATGTATCTCACGACAAGATAGGGGCTAGCGGATCAGCGAGGCGCTCCAAGTCCCTCTTCGAGGTCTCGTGCAAAAAGACGTCCGATCTGGAGGTTAGTAGGAAATTTCCCCAGAATCGATTATAGCTTTATGCTTGCGAGATGAAATTGGGCAGATGAAAATTGATGGGAATCCCTATCTATGCCTTGCCTTAATGCTCGAGTCGCCTCTATTAACCATTTGATCAAATCCGCGGCCATTCCAACAATAGATGATGTGGTTACACGAGAAAACTTAAACGCGCAATCTTTTCTTTTCCTAAGCCCGTCCCCACTTGAGTCCAATATTTTTATGTAAAGTTCATGTTATGGGTGTGTTTGGACAATATAGTAAGATTGATGTTCGAACCTGGCTCAACCTTGGCTTGCTCAATTATCAGCTTTACTATACGATATATTAAACTATTGTCAAACACAAGAAAAATTTTATATGACAATTGCACCACATGGTAGTGATAATGTAATGTAAACGACCAACCATCATTGTTAGGAATCTCATCCTACTTCGCATCATTTGTGTTTACTTTCACTTTTGATTGGTTTACCACAAAATGTCATTATTACATGGTGTAATTACTATGGAGTGTTTTCTTTTTCTTTTTTTAACCTGTATGTGTGCATAGAGTTACAAGTTGTAATATAATGAAACGAGAAAGAGTATTTAGTGAAGGAATGAAGTGGATAACTGGGAGGACATTTATTAGTGTAGCACAATTTGGAAAGGTCTACAAACCTTCTAATTTGTTTTGGGAATGTCACTAAAAAAAACCAGAGACCGAAAGCACCATTTTTCATTAATAATATAGAAGACAGATCAATATAGGCATTGATATATAAATGTTCTGAAGAAGCAACTTTTATTAAGAATTCGTAAGTTATAATTTTTGTTGACTTTCAAATCGGAGATGAATATTTTTTTCTTAAAGATGAAGCTTGAAAGAAAAATGACATAACTAGGACCTGGTATAGAAACACACAATTATAAATCGTTTTGACCAGATTTTCTCCATCAAGGAAATATCTCCTCCAATCTAGATATTCAAAATTAATTAAATTAATTAAGGTAATTCATCCATCCATATAATTAAGCCAAAAGTACCATCCCTCTCACTTTTTCTTAAAGTTCAAATTACTCGCTCCTGTAGCACTTATCATAGAGGGCCGGACCTTTCTCTCTCCTATACCAGACCTTCAGGTGGCCCATTGCTCTAGAGAATTACTTAAGATTGTGGATTAGGTCGTTAAAGCCCGTTTGGATTTTTTTGTTCTTAAGCTCGTTTGGATTTTTCTTCATCTTCATCTATATGAAATGAGAAGAAATTTTTGAGAAAACAAAAAAAAAACCACCTAATTCGCACATATTTAATTACTACCAATTATGCATCAATTGATTCGATTTCTTCCAAAAAACAATTCATTTATTTGGAACATAATCCCCCCCGTGAACACGCACATCTGTAGTGCACCTCTCAACACTAGTAGTCTAATCAAAATTAGATCCTATTATTTTAAACAAATTTCGGAGTGGATTTAATCGATTCTTGATGCTATCCTTCTCAAATCTCTTGGCTTGAGAATATTGGGACCTTTCCAAAGGCTGAGTAATGATGATCGTGGGCAAATCCTTGTGCAATCATACACTATTTCAACCACATGTCGAAGCCAAATAGATTTGTTTTTCTGTTTCCTTCCAGAGTACTTGCCAATTAAATTTTTCAAAGGGGTCATCCGATTGTTCTGTAATAGCAAAATCAACCATCAGAGTGAACATACTTCAAATCTGCCTTCATAAATGATGTCTTTAGTTTTCTTGAAAAATTAAGTTCTTAAATCAATTGTCATTGACTTAAGCGGACTTATGACCGATAATATTATGATCATGGTATTATTGAAGTAAAAAATATTGCATCTCTTCTTAAAATTACTGAATTTGATGGGGGCAGTTTCTCCATGTCAATGGCACCTTTCTCTCTATTAAGTCAATCAATATACGGATCATGTTTGGTTCAACTTTGAGGGAATGCATTCCCCCAAGTATTTTTTAATGAAAGGGCATGAAAATAATAGCGTTCGGATACTCATTTTGGTGTATATTTTGTAAAGCATCTTTGAGGTGAAAATAAAAAGGGGAAAAACATAAGAAGAGAAAAATTGAGAGGGACGAGCATGGGTAGAGGCTAGGATCGAGCGAGCTTTGCTAGTGTTGACCTGAGGCGAGCATCAACGACGACCAAGAGCAATCGTCGACTGAGGTTGCGTTAACCCAAGCGAGGCAACCCTTGGGGTCACACGACCTAGCAAGTTGCAGAGGCTTCACTGGTAGCCAATCTCATTGATTTTAGGGTTTTTAATTTGGTTGCAATGTCAGAGCTTCACTAACGACCAATCCTGTAGACCATTCGAGCCCTTTGATCGTCCGTAACCTAGGTGACAATCGTCAAGGATGCCAACGCCAAGGACACGCTACACTGAGGTCACATGACCACGGTCGAGGGTCGAGGTTGAAAGCTAGATTTGAGTCGCTTGACCTTCAACCTCGACCTCAAACCATAGCAGCTCCATAAAAAGATAGCAGCTCTAGTGAGCGGCTCGATGGCATGCACGATCCTCGACCTCAACCTCAACCTCGATGATGGCGACCTTGACCTGGACCTCACCTCAATGACAAACCAACAAACCTAAGGAAGAAGATGAATGGTGATTTTTTGACGGCACAAGTGGAAGACATAGGACGCGTTTGTTTGTATTTCTGTTCAAAAAGTGTTTCAGGGAATAGAAATAGTAAAAATTATTTATGTTCCAGAGAACAATTTTTGACCAGAAAGACGCATTTGGTAAACTTGTTCTAGGAATAAAAAATGAATAGAAACGCGTTTGGTAAATTTATATTCTTTTTTTGTTTCTTTTAATTTTTTAATATTTTTATTTTATTTTTCCTTTTTTTCTTTATTTTTTCTTTTTTTCTTTTTTATTCTTTTGGCTAGTCGTCGGCCATGTCAAAGCCGGTGACCGACCAGCGGATGCTGGCAACCTCGCCCAACCAAGGCGAGGCCGAGCGTCGCCGGCCCTCGACGGCCGGTCGCCGGCCATGGCTGAGGTCGGCGACCAGCCAAAGAAAAAAGAAGAAGAAAAGAAGAAGAAAAAAAAGATAAGAAAAGAAAGGAGAGAGAGAAAATGTTCTTCAAAAGTGTTTTCGAACAAAAAAATAACTTTTTTTGTTTCTCATTTCTCATTTCAATTTTGTTCCGGAATAAAAGAACAGATTTTGAACAAAAACGCAAACAAACGCGTTTACATTGCTTTTTTTTGTTCCCGGAACAAAAAAAAATTGAAAATCTGTTCATGAACAGAAAAAAAAAGAACACAAACATGCACGTCCATAATTATCAACGAGGGTAATATTAGAAAGAAAAAATATCATTAAACCTTCAAAATAGCATTCCGAAAGTACTGAAAGCCCAAAGTAGGTCCTAAAAGCCCAAAATAGGTCTCTACATGCTTTGAGCTTTTAGAATTCTCAATGCTGGCATTTGGCCGATGGGATCTTAAAAATACTTGCCAAACACCTTATATTTTTCTTAAGAGCTTTAGAAGCTCAAAACCCATAGCAAAAGCTTAACTAAACGGGGTCATAATTAATTTAGGAGGTAGTTTGCACATTAGCTCTAAAACCCTATGCTTAAAGAAAGTAGATAATTCATGCACTTTCCATGGGCACAACGCTCTCTAATCATGGTTTGAGAGTTGCACACGACTATAGTGGCTCACACACTATATTCTCTAAGGGTGCAAATGAAAACATTTTGACAAAAAATTGATTTTTATAACAGAAATAAAATTTTCAATTTATATTCTTAGATGAGTTTTTGAGCAAATATACGCATTTGACAATGACCAAAAAAAAAAAAATTCTATTTTCAAAATAGAAATTCGTTTGATAACGATATAAAATTTCTTCCTCTCAAGGAGTGATGGACGGTTAGTGGCGACTAACAATGGGCGAGGGGCGGTGATAAGCGGCAACAATGGATGGCAAGGGGCAATCAAAGGCAGTGATCGGCGGTTGGCGACGATGGCCAACTGAGGGTGGCAGCGACTGGTAGTAGGTAGCAGCTAGCGAGTGGGCGGTGGTAGATGGTAGGAAACAACGACGGGTGGCTGGTCGGCTAGTAACGAAGACGAGCGATGAGAAAAGTTTCTATTTCTCATTTTTATTTTAGAAATAGAGAAGTATAACATAGTTACTTCTTATTTCTATTCTAAACCTCCAAAATAAGTTTGGAACAAAAAAATAGTTATAGAACAGAAATAAAATGGTTACTATCTGTATCCTAAGAGATTGATTGAATGGTAAAGTGCATATTTTCAATGTAGCGAATTTTTTATCAAAGGAAATCTTTGTACCTTTTCATTCATATACTTTCACACTTTTTCTAATGAAGTTCTCGTACTTTTGATTTGTCCAATCAAGGCCTTGTATTTGCATAATGTTTCTAATCAATTCTATTTGGCACCAGATTCGACCTGATTCAACAACCTTGCCGACGGACGGCATTGGAGTGCAGCATGATTAGGATTCTACCGGCATGCAACATCTAGCTTAGATAATGAATGCCGCGGTCTTATTTTAGATGGCTCGATTTGAAGTGGTTATTCCCCGTGGCTCTTCCTCGGAGCTAAAGATGAAGCCACACTCTTCGATTGATTGTGTCGCGACTCTTCTGGCGTTCCCACCTATTCATTATATAGATAGCATTTGCATCATCAAATTCTATCCGAGCGATACCACGGTTGTGGTTCGACGCCCATCTTATGTATGTTAATTCATAGTCAATACCAGAGAGGCTCAGATAGAAAATTGCGAAAGTACAAAGACTTGATTAGACGAATTAAGAGCCTGAGGGTTTGATTAAGAAAGAGCATGAAAGTACAGCGATGAAAATTAGATTCTTCCTCACCTAAATTATTATAATGTCTACCCCTAAAAATAATTATGCGAACCACACCCACCGCCTCTCGGGCGAGCCTTATCTATGCATGCGGATGTGGACAGTTTGCATGCATAAGAACTAGTCAAGCTATAATAAAGAACGAGATCCCTCGTGCTGTCGCGATTCACGAACAAGGAACTTAAGGACGCACGTCATGTGTTTGATCATATGCAGAAGTCAATGTTAGAACATTTCCAAATTTTGTACTTTAGAACAAGGAATACACGTACTTATAATTAGTCGAGCAATTGCAATAAACCAATTCAAGCGAAAGTCCAATTTTATCCAAATCTCCAATCGCTGCCGACTGCTAGTGACCACTATCCCAACAAACCCTAGCAACGTTCTTCCAGCAATTTGGCTCTAACAATGCGGTCTTGACCCGGTCTGGTGCTGCCGTTGTAGGCTGGGCCGGTCACGCCACTGACTCGCTCGGGCGCCGGCCTGCTCGTAGCGCACCATGGCTTGTGGTTTGCTAACCTGCATGTGCATTACCCTCTTTGTAACATCCTGGGTCTTTACTGTATACATATTGTCCGCTTTGGACACTAAGTTCTCACGGTTTTGTTCCTCTCGGGGCAGTCCATACTATCCCAAGAAAATGCGTATGTATAATTAGAGAGACCAAGCCTTACAAGATAAGCTAGGACTCCCTTCCTAGGCAATGTGGGACAAGAGAGGGACTTCTTCCTTGCGCACGTTCGGGGACCGAGGCGCGGACGCACCGCCATCCCTCCTCCCCACGCACTGTCGCTTGGGCCGTCACACTCTCCACCTCTTAGTAGAAGGGCGTCCTCGCTGTAGCCCAACATGCTTGTAACATCCCGAGTCTCCACTGTACATATATTGTTTGCTTTGAATACTAAGTCTTCACGGTTTTGTTACTCTCGGGGCAGTCCATACTACCCCAAGAAAACGCGTATGTACAATTAGAGGGACCCAAGTCTTATAAGATAGCCTAGGACTCTATTTCTAGGCGATGTGGAGACAAGAGAGGACTCCTTCCTTTCACACATCCGGAGACCGAGGCGTGGAAGCACCGCCATTCCTCCTCCCCGCGCATCGTCGCTTGGGCTGTCACCCTCTTAGCTTACATCTCTCCTTTATCTGCAAGCGAAAGTAGTGCATGTTCCAGCCAGGCCTTTCTCGGTCAGCCCGTGAAGCGTGCTTTTCACATCACGATGACGCCGGCTCCACGCAGTTATGCTCTCACATCACGCTTATGCACTAGATAATCATCTATAGAAGTTTCACTCGTGAATGCACCCTTTCCTGCATGACACGACCCGCTCACAGTAATATCCAGTACAACACGTCCATCAGATCACCTGTGTACCAGTCCAAACATGAAGCGCTGATGCACATCCCTGCTCCATTTAGCATACACTTTGCATGGCCTTGGATAAAGTCAGCCCTCTCCGTCTTGTGCACGACTTAGCCCCTAATCATGTCGACGCCTTGCTCGTGAACGGCTCATTTACTCGCGACTCCTAGCCGTGCCGGTCAGTACCATCGACCTATTATCCAATCCCCTCCAAATACAATACCTTGCTCGACGTGATCGACCAAGAGATCCAGCGCCATCTCCTTCACCATTTCCCTGATGAAACGAGCTTCAAGCTGCTGCTCCTTTTTCCTTCCCTTTTGAAAAGCATGAAACACGGATGCAATGGACTGCACTCGTCAACTTCGGCCCACCTCAATTCCCTAATGTACGCAAATCATCATCCGTCCGCATGAATCTTGTTACGTTGTATCCACGTTATAGCGACGACGATGGTCGAGGTTGGTTTGTACGAGGAATTCCATGATTCAGACACACAATCTACCTAATTCAAACCAAGTATTTTGACCATCTAATCAAATCTTGGAAGTTAATCCACGTTGGACTTTGACGTGCTTGCTTTTTGTAATAGGATTCCACAATTTGTTTCTTCTCCACTCCATCGTACTTGACGAGTTTTGCACGAATATTTATTCAAAGGTACGAATTCTTACCCATTTTGCGGTAATTTTCATAGGAAAAATCATTAATGACATCATGAAGATATCTACGAAATTACTAAGAAATCTCTGGCTGACATACGTTGTTATGAAGAATTAAGGCATTTATTAGTGTTGAAAATGAATCGACATTTTAGTTACTGAATTTCTACATTTTATAATACACATTATCTATAAATGCTACGTTCTCCCAATTTCTTTATTATTCTAGCATAACGGCATTAATAATAAGTAAAATTCGAAGCAAAACTTTTGAAATATGGCAAGCACACTCACGAGACTACAAGTAATGAAAGTAAAAGATTGATATGTCCCTTCATATGATAAAATAAACCTAATCGGTCTCTCAATCTCAAACTCAAATTTCTAGTCGCGTTTATTTCTTTTATAAGATAAATGAATGCACCTGCACAAATATATTTTGAATAACCAACCAAAATATTACTTAAGTTAGAATGCATAAAAAAACATTCACACCAATATTGCTCTTTTGTTGTTTTTTTGATTGTATATATGTTTTTGTGGAAAGAAACATATCTAAAAACATTTGGAACGTTATTTGTAAAATAGAGCGCATTCAAACATTAAAATCGTGGTAAGATCAAATATATTTATGAATTATAAATTAACTAATCGAGGATGGATTTTAGAAAATAATGGGTTTCCCCAAGAGCAAGAAAAAAGGAGCACGATGCCAAAAATCGACGCGAACCCTAATCGGGTGGGAACCAAAAACAAAAGAAGAGGCCGGTGGGCCCCACGAAGCGCATGGCCGAATCACCCCCAGGATCTTGATGCAAACCCAGGGCCAGAAGGTCAAGCCCAGCTCTTCCAAAATCGAGAACCCCTAGAGGACCAACTTGCAAAGGTCACCCTTTCCTTATGACACCCCCCAAAAAAAAAAAAAAAAAAAAAAACTACACATTTATCACCAACCCTAAAAATAAATAAAATAAAACCACCTCCTTAATCCGATTCCCCTTTTCTTGGTTCAATTTTCATATTTTCCCCCACGTGAAAACTCTACTTGATCATTAATCAAGATGAAATGAGACGGATCCTGATATAATCTCAATTGATTGTGATTTATCGTGAATAAACACATATCCCGTGAAACATATAATGTCCGATTTATTCCGTCCTTTCTTCTTCTTTTTTTTCCATTTCTCTATTTATGCCTTTTAAAAAAATCAAAATCCCAACACAACCTTGTCATTATGTTGTGTTTTACGAATAATCAGAAACGGTCCGGACCGAATTAATCAATCCAACAGAAGAAGAAGAAGAAGAAAAAAAGAGAAAATTAATCAACAAAAAAGGAAAAAAAGGAAGAGGCCCCCCTCGAGAATAAAAATTTTCCTTCCTGTTTTCGCCTCCCTTCTCTCTCTCTCTCTCTCTCTCTTCCCTTTCTCTCTCTTCTTCTGCGCAGCTTCTACGACCTCTCTTTCTCTCACTTAAACCTCCCTCCCGAGCGCACCACCAATTGCGTCGCCTCTCTCCCCTCGAAAGCGCCCCCGCCTCCCCACCCCGCCCGGTCTTTCCGCCTGAGGTGAGCACGTCTCCGCCCTTCAAATCCACGCGCCGCCGCCGCCTCCGCCCGCCCGGCCGCGCCGCGGTCGTTCTTCCGTTTCCGTTTTCGCTTTCCATGGGTTTCGCAAATCGCCTCGCCTCCCCTCCCCTCCCTTCCCGCGACCTCTTTCGGAAGGCCGTGATTCCGATTCGGATTGGGTCTCGAGGGCGGCCTTCCTGGGCACGTCGATCTCCGCGTCGTCTCCGGTGTCGGCCTGGTTCTTGTGGGGGATGGGATGCCGCCGGGTTTAGGTATCATGCAATTTGGGTCAATCGGGGGGGCGATTTCGATTCCTCGTCGGGCGGCGGTTTTTTCGTATTTTGCGCCTGATTTTTTTTTTTATTAGGGTTTTCGGGGGCGCCCGCAAGATTGTTGGAATGGTGTCTCCGTTGGGATTAGGGTCCTCTGGCGTTTGGATTCGGGGGTTTTCTACGCCAGGGTTTTCGCGGAAACGGAGTCACGACGGGAGGGTTGTTTCCGCGGTCGCGTTCGGTGCGTTCCCGGAAATGGGTGTTGGATCGAGTGGCTGTTGTTTTGGGGTTCCAATTTTTTTTTTCTTTTGCGTGCATTATGTATTGGCGATCCTTAAAAGGGTTTTGGTCGACGTTTGCGCCGTCCGATTTATTAGACACTGGATTTCTAACGCTGGGAGTTATTTTATCATCTGGAAGAATCTGTGTGTGGATAGTGAAACTGGTTTCTGCAACGTCAAAAGTGTCGCTTCGAAGCTTTGCTTTGAATGTTCTTTTTGTTTGATTACTGGAATTTCTTTTGTAGCTTTAGGAGTGGAGCTCGTGTGGAAGAGGAGTTTGATTGTGAGAAATGGCTGGTGTAGCGATGGAGGAGTCTGGAGTGGGAAGGTCTGACGAGGGGATTTTGAGTTCTCAGAGCTCTCAATCTGGGGAAGCATTGGCGGAATGGCGATCTTCAGACCAGGTGGAAAAGGGAATTACTTCGACTTCGCCTCCATACTGGGATACCGATGACGATGATGACGATGACGATGGTGGTGTGCTTACTTCTTCAGCTTTCATTCTTTTTACTCGATTTTTTCTTTACCTGGCTTCCTGTGATTTTGAGATTATCAAAAGCTGCCATTTACAAATGTGCTGAATCAATTCTTGATGAGAATACTGCTTGATAGTGCATGCTGGGTGGTAAAGGGGCTTGCGATCTTGGAAGAGACTTCTTTCATTCAGTTCAAGTTTTGTGATGACTGGAGTGATCTGTTGTGTCGAATCTTTGTATGGATCTGCACATAGGATAATCCATTCTATGAAGTCATAATTACCCATGTTTCTATGAAGTCATATTATCACATCTGGAGTTCCTTGAAATAGGATTTGATGCCAATATAGATGATTATTCGTGATGCTCTCAATCACATTCTTCCTGTTTGGCTGTGAAATTAGGACTTTTGACTTCCAAAAAAGTGAGTTTTATTTAAATAAATCTGAAAGGTTCTTTTCTCAATAAGTCCGAAATTTGAACAGCTTTGATTAGTTGGTCAGCAGCTTTTAATGATATATACTAGATAAATGCTGTAGCTCCTTCCCTCTTCCGCTAGGTTTGATGATTGTCTCTCTCTACTTTGTCTCCCAACAATTTTTTCATATTAATTGTGATGATGGGGCACTTTCTTAGGGGATGTAGTCTCATCTTGCTCTTTGTTTTGGGTACTTATACTTGTTATAGTTGCTTTCATTGAAGAACTCCCTCTATTTTCTGTTCCTTGTAGGGCCAAAACCTTCCGAGTTATATGGAAAACATACATGGAAGATAGACAAATTTTCACAGATCAATAAAAGGGAACTTCGTAGTACTGTGTTTGATGCTGGCGGCTATAAATGGTACGACTCTTTGTAGTAGATGGAAGTTGGCTGTGATTGCGTTCATCTTCTTGAACTAATCCTGCACAAGATGTGATTTTTGTATTCTATCGGAGAATTGAGCCACTAATGACTTAGGTTTTACTGAAGTCTTGATACTTAATGGGACACAATGGAGGACGAACATCTGCGATGCCTATGCGATTAGTTGGAAGGATTTGGTTGCAGCTGTTGTAATAAAAAATATAGTCATTTCTACTAGATGGCATGATATTCTTTCTTTCGAATGCCATGTTGGTCTTGGTCAATGTTGTGAAATTCAGTCTTCTTGCTTCCATGGGGAACTGTTTGGTTCCAGTCTACTGAAAAGTGGGGGATGAACGTTTCAGGTCTGATGGGGATACCTACTTCATGAATCAAAGATAGGTTTTTTTTTTTTTTTTTTGGGGGGTGGTGTTTGGGGCAGGGATTCCACACAGACAAGTGTTACCATCTGCAATTGCATGACACTATAACCTAGTATTCTTTCTCTTGGGGAATGAGAAGAAATCATATTGTTTCTTTATCGTATATCAGTCAATGATTTTTTGGGAAACTAATTGCTAGTGGTAAATGTAAGTCATGCCATCTATCTTGTGTTGCGAGATAGGAATGGTTCCTGACATCCTTATTTTGCCTACTTTATTATGAATATTATTGTGACTAGTAATATACCGCAGTTAACTTTTCTTCCATATAACAACCTTTTTTAAGGTAAATATTCTGTCATATCATATGGACTTTTTTTTTTTTCGCTCTCTCTTCTCCTATGCGCGGTTTTGACAATAGGATTGAGTTAGTGATAGTTGATGAGAATTCCTATGTTATCCATTTGTCTTTTTAGCCTTCCAATTCCTTATGTCCTCCAAAATGCTTTTCTCTGCATTCAATGCTTTATCATAGCATAGCTGAGCTTCCACATTTTAGGTCCTGGGCCAGTTTGTTTATGTTTTTAAGAAAAGCAAAAGCAACCTTTTGCTTTCGCCCTTAAATCTAACAAATTATACAAATTTCACAAAACTATAAAATTTTATGTGAATGTACATGTTGACATTTGTATATTGTGAAAGTTTCAAGTGCTTTGGGCTAAGCAAAAGGTAAAATGTGTCTGAATGTAAGATTTAGATTAGTCAAAAAGCAAAAAGGAAAAGTCTGATAAGACACCCTTACGTTTTTCTGTGAACTAGTAGTTTGTTCTGTATGTAATGTGAAAGATATGAGGACCTTTGTTTCCATGCAGTACCCTAGTTCCCTTTGATGATGATGTTGTATAATTTGATTCGGATTATCTGAGTCCCTATTATAAGGATAGTTAAACTTTTCCTAGTTGCTTGAAGTATCTTGTTCTAGGTGCACTTGAACAAAAACATTCAAAATAAGTTTGAGATCATAATAGGCTGCATGTATTTTGGTTGTATACCAAATTATTTGCTTGGACTTCATAAAGGCAGATAAGTTTTAATGATCTGGTCTCGTTGCTTGATAATTTGCCTTTGCGATGCAGGTATATTTTAATATATCCCCAAGGTTGTGATGTCTGCAACCATCTCTCTTTGTTTCTCTGTGTTGCCAATCATGACAAACTTCTTCCAGGTTCAATACTTTGTCAAGTTTCAAATGCATTTGATGATGGTTTTTCTATATCTCATTGTGGTACAGTTGAGATTTCATTTTGCATAAGAATTATATTTTTACTTTGCACAGGGTGGAGTCATTTTGCACAATTTACAATAGCTGTGGTGAATAAAGATCCAAAGAAATCAAAATATTCAGGTGGGTCGATTTACATTAATTTGGTTGAGTTTACTGAAGTTTTGACCCTACCAAGGTCAATAAGTGGCTTGGTTCAACTTTTGCAGATACATTACATCGATTTTGGAAGAAGGAGCATGATTGGGGATGGAAAAAGTTTATGGAATTGTCGAAAGTATTTGATGGGTTTATTGATGCTGACACCCTCATCATAAAGGCTCAAGTCCAAGTCATAAGGTATTTTTTTCATTTTTCTCTTTTATATAATGGGTTCATTTATGGTATTCTTCATTTAAGAGATTTTTCTGCATAGGTGCATTTTAGTCACATTTGGAAACAAAATTTCTCTTCCCTTTTCATGTGTGACACTTCAGTATCACATTGTTTTGCAAAATTAAGCTACTTGTTCATGCGGAGAATTGTTTTGTAGAGATGTTGTTAAGGGTGATTCTGAATCTATTTGAAGCTTGAAATATTTTATAATCAATTTTTCAAGTTGTCTAATAATAAACTTTTTACTACTGGTCATGGAACTGGATTAAGTTTATCTGTCCCCGTTAAAGTGCCAATATTTGGTTCCGTATGTACTTGAGTGTGAGTCTTAATCAGTGGATGCATGTTGACATTCCCTATGTCACATGAAGGACCTAAACAGTTGATTTAATGTCATAATGTCTACTGTTCATAGCTGCCTCTTCTTGTTTCTCTTCCGCCCCCCCTCCTCTTTTCTCTCTTTGCTCCTTCCTTTAACATTCAAGTCTCTGAACCTCCCTTAGAAACAGATTGCACTTGCATCGTTTTTTATAATACAAATTTTGCAGTGAAGTATATAGCGCGATTTAATTTTGCTTGGTTTTCACTTGTATCTGTTGATTCTCCTGTATAATCTATGTGCAGTTTAATTTTTTCAAGGTGGGCAATTTGCAATTTCGTCTGCTTAAAAATGATCGTGAGCAATTCACTTAAAGTCTTTCCTTTTTAAATATATATTTTTCTAAATTAAATTCCTTGAGACATGTCACTTTCAGGCCAGTTCTTTAAGTGGATGGAGGATTGATTTCTGCTTGTAGATTTTCTTTTCTCTTTTATATATAAGACAATAGCTAATATTTCTTATATATATATATATATATATAGACACACACACACACGTAACCTATTATTATGTTAGATCATAATAATTGGTTAGTTTATCCACATTGCGAAGTTCTCAAATGATAATATTATTCTTCTTGGTTAAAATTTATTGTTGGCAAGTTGGACTTATCTATCTATACCCAGTTAGTCTTGTCTTTGAAAGGTATGAAAAAAATAGTACTTTGGTAATATTGTATATGTCATGACAAGTTGTGCTTTTAGAAATTCTTTAGGAGTAATTAGTTGAGAAACCTTCCAATTTGCTTATGAGAGCCTCATGCCTTTTGTTGCTATCCAATGGTCTGGTGGGTCACCGAGATCAAGTTGCTGTGATCTTAATATTGAAGTGATTTCTGCTATTTTTCTTCAAACTTGCGTGTCCTACTCTTACTTATGGAAATGTAGCTTCAATTTGCTCAGTGAACACTCATTTTTATCGTCTGATCGACCTTGCTTGATCATTGTCAGGGAGAAAGCAGATCGACCATTCCGTTGCCTGGATTCTCAATATAGGAGAGAACTTGTTCGTGTATACTTGACTAATGTAGAGCAAATCTGCCGACGTTTTGTTGAAGACAGAAGGGCCAAGCTTGGAGAGCTGATCGAGGACAAGCCTAGATGGTCAAGGTATACTGTTGTTAGTACTATTTTTCAACTAGGATATTGTTCTCGTCACTATCTTCTGAGTTTTGAAGTGTTCAGTTGAGGACTTGGTGGAGCCATTGTTAATTATTCAAATCCTTTCGTTTTTTGCTTTCATTAAATGGTAGTTTGTATATTGAAATCTGATTTGTGAGGTTATTGGCCTATTTTAATTGCAAGATACATGATTTTGCAGCTTCCGTGCTTTCTGGTTGGGAATTGACCAAAATGCTAGACGCCGTATGTCAAAAGAGAAAATGCATGTGATTCTCAAAGTTGTGGTGAAACACTTTTTCATAGAAAAAGAAGTTACCTCGACTTTGGTTATGGATTCCTTGTACAGTGGCTTGAAGGCTCTCGAAGGGCAAAGCAAATGTAAGAAAGGGAGGGCAAAAGTATTGGATCCTGATGAAATGCCAGCTCCCATTGTTTCAGTGGAGAAAGATATGTTTGTTTTGGTGGATGACGTATTAATACTGCTTGAAAGGGCTGCCATGGAACCTCTGCCTCCAAAAGATGAGAAGGGTCCTCAAAATCGAACGAAGGTGCGCTGTCAAGTCTATTTCTAGTTTGTTATGCTGATATGGTATGGGGAACCACAAAGAATGGTCTAAACCTGCAGAGTGTTAGAGTTTGAATGAGATGGCGGCATTTAGTTTTCTATGAATTGGACTTTAACTGCATTTTGTTTGCCAAAAGTGCTTCTCTTTATATGTTGTTGGTCCAATGGTGAGCAGCTTTGATGCAGAATGACTCATTCTCTAACTCCCGTCTCTTGTTTGGATCTTGTTGGTTTATGCATCCTGATGTCTTGCCTTGCTTTTCTAGATCCATGATGTCCTTATCATGACATGACAGTTAGGAAGGTGACATTTACTTGAATAAGACATGTTGGGTGAGGTGTTTAATTTCTCCCTTCTTTGAATGAGAGGCTGCTTTTATTAGTATGGGAAGTCCAAGCTGGGATTATCATTGGTTGTTTTGGTGAGCATAGGCAGTTTTGATAAGAAGACAGTCAAGCTGTCAGATGAAATTGAATGGTGTGAAATCCTTACACGTGCATAATAGCTTTGCTCTAATGTGCACATATATATATATATAAGATTATACTATGGGCAGATCTATATGTGCATGATTAACTATGTACTGGCCTGCAGTGTATGAACATAGAAATTGAATTTCTTTTGCTTTGTTTTGTTTACCTTCATATCGTACTGGTCTTTGTTTCACTTTGCGGTTTTCCTTCCTGTTCTACTATTTGCTTATTTCATTGTATTTCATTAATTACATAATTGTTTTGGGTCTTCACCTAAGTCATGGTTCTGTGACTGTTCAATGAAACTTTAGGATGGCAATTCTGGTGAGGACTTCAATAAGGATTCCATTGAGCGTGATGAAAGGCGGCTGACAGAATTGGGTCGAAGAACGGTGGAGATTTTTGTACTTGCACATATTTTCAGGTATTTCCTCGTGGAGGATTTTAGGTTCTTTCTTCTTATAGTTGTCTTTATGGTTTGCTTGCCATGAAACAGACAGATTTCTGTGAACGGACCTAGTTTTCATCTTTCAGGGATTGCTTGTGCATTTAATTGATATGACTCATCTTTTGCAAACGTAAGAATGATGTTATATTACTTGCAATCACTTAGCTTTGTCTAGTTCACTCTTACATGTCTATGTGGATAGCTTGATAGCTTTCCCATAATGAATCTTTGCCCAAATTCCTCTTCAATTTATGTTATATATCCATTAGCTGTTGCAGTGGATTTTGAATGTGGAGAAATGGTTAAGTTGAAGCTTACATATTTCAAACATATTCTGACCATTTGACTGCTCCTGGAAAACCTTCCTGGAATCGCTTGATCTCTTGGTTGGGAAGAGCCCGCCCCTAGACATTCACTAAGGATAATTGATCATGTTTGCAGAGGCTTTAGCCAGTGTGGCAAAGGTCTATTAAAAGATATTTAACTTCACTTGTAAATACATGGTGATGAGGGCCAGTTCAGATTCTTTACCATGGTTAAAACATCATTGTTTTCTCCCTATCTGAAGTTACTCTTTTCTTTGCTTGCTACACAGCCCTCCAACTCTTTTCTCTTGACAATTAGGTTAGCTTCTCTTTGCAAATATGGGAAACCTTTCTTTCTAATTGTCCCCGATGTTACTGGGCTGTTGACATTATTGTTGCGAGCACACAGTGGTTGACCTAAAATAAGTTTTATTATCAATGGCCGTGGAATGCTTCTTTGTGATTGGATTTGTTAGTAGAAAGTCGAATCTGCAGCTTTGTGAGGTGGACTTAGATCAATGTTTTATGGCGTTCTTTGATGTGGCGGTTATTCCAATCACTTATCCTTCTCGTAATGTGCTTTCATCTTGTAAAATGGATTATGTATATTGTGTAAATTCTTATGTTGTCTTTAGGATATTTGACATCAAATGTATGTATCATTTGCTCTTTGCATTACTATCTTTTGTAGTAACAAAATTGAAGTTGCCTACCAAGAGGCTGTTGCTCTGAAGCGGCAAGAAGAGCTCATTCGTGAAGAAGAAGAAGGTGAGCAGAAGGCGAGACGTGGAGCTAGTCTTAAGGAAAAGAGGTCTTCTTCAAAGAAGAAGCAGGTTGGATGTTCTTGGCTATTATTACTTTGTACCAATATTGGCTGGGGTTATGTGCTAATGGATTTCAAAGGCCACGAGGCAAATTAATGCAAGCCTAGCCATCCTGTGTACTGTGATCCAAAATTGATAAAACCCGTTTTTTTTTTTTTTTTTTTCTTTTCGGGTTTTTTTTTTTTTTTTTGGGGGGTGGTTCGGGACAATTGGAGGTCTGCCCTCTATTTGTCATTACTTTACCATTTTTGCATAAGCAATTTGGTTGCTAATTAGGAGTTATGGATATCCTTATCATGACTGTTGACCAGCAGTAGGAGAGTTCATGGAGAGGAACTTTTTTCTTGGGTTGGAGAATGGAGTTTTCATTTACACAGAGGAGGTATTTTATATGATGGACACCATGTGGCAGTGACGCATGGTGTAACCGACCAGTCAAAAGTGTGATGCATGCTCACATGGTACACGAGCAATGGTGATTGGTCAATTTACACCCTGTTATCACTGTCACGAGATGCATACATACATGGTATGTGGGCAACAGTGATTGGTCTGAAACACTATATCATCACTGCCATGCGGTAGATCCGTTACATAAAATACTATCTTGTTCAGATGGCCTTTTAAGTTGCTCTTTATTGTTTATAAGACTGGTCATGTTGGACTCAGGGGATGCTGATTTGTCATCCTATATTGACGTGTGGATACATGTCCACTTTTGTTCTCTATAGTTTCTCTTGCTTTCTGAGAGGCACAGCTTTCTGGACTGTAGGCTAAGCAGAAGCGCCTCAATCGCAAAGCAAAAGATAAGGAGAGAGATGAAAGACATGGTGCCACAGAGCAGGACAAGCACGAAGAAGAAAACACTGTTGATGAAAAAGAAGACTTCATCCCGGAGGATGTAAGCCCTGCACTCGAAAAGCCTGATGTACTGGAAGATGTTTCGGACACATCAGATTTGGCTGATGGTGTCAGTGAAGTAATCCAACCTGATTTGGATGAGATAGATGCAAGTCCTGTAAATTGGGACACTGATGCTTCTGAAGTTCATCCTCCTACAGAAGCCAGTAGCAGTGGGGTTAGTGGACTATCTCCTGTGCAAAATGGAATAGTAGAGAAAAGAAGCCCATCTATGATGGATGATAGCTCCTCAACTTGTTCTACTGATTCAGTCCCCTCAGTTGGAGTTAGTGGACCATACAAGGGGAACTCATTTTCATCTAACCATAAACATCAGAGATCACCTAGCAGGTAAAATAGAAATGACACTAGTTTTATGCTAAAGTTGAATTGCATGGCGTTGATGCACTTCAGCATGTGTTTCTACAGGGGAAAGAGTCAGAAAGGTAAGGAAGCACGTGATTGGAGTTGCTGGACCAACAAAACAGAGAATGAGTCTGCTGAACCTGCAGTTGATGTGGGAGAGTCTTGTAATATCCCGAGTATCAAGGCAGCTGACACTGAGGTTGAGGTTGATGCTCTCTCCTTCCGGAGTCAAAGAAGACAGTCTGAGCATGATGTGGTTAAAAAGGTGGGATTTACTTTATCAGAATTGCAAGAATTCATTTATTACTTGTTCAAAATTGGTGAAGTCATATTGTCTGATAGTTGTTAAGAAAAGCATATCAAGAATTAAGGACACTTTCATGACTAAGCAACATATTTTTGTGTTCTCCATTCTTGTTTTTAACATAGTGCATTTGTTTGGTAATAATCCAACCTTTTGGGGTTCCATTTGGGTAGAATGTGCTGTCATTCAAGCCTACCTTCTCATTGACATGGTGGTTGAGGTCACATTCTTCTGTCTGCACTATTCATTGATTCTGCCACATGGTGATATTGTCCACTTGACACTTGCACATATCGAAGGGAGAGAGGCTTTTGGACCATCGTTTTTCCTTGTTAAGCTTAGAACTTTAATGACACTCATATGGTGAAGGCGGATATTTGGATTTTGTTGTCATATAGCCTCCTTAAAATCTTAACTTTTTAATTTGAAGGAAATTTATCCTTCCTATTTTTCCCTTAAAGTTACTGCTTATTGAATAACTGAGGTGTGTCCTCTCCGTTTCTAATTGATAGGAGACTTGCGTTGCTGCCTCATATTTGCGTGATAATTTTAATTGACGGAGAAACATATTTTCAGTTGTTACTGTACTGGATATAGTAACGTCAAGAGATAATGTGGAAGAATGTACTCTTAAATAACATACATGAAGAATGGTAAATTGTCTATTATATGCAGGATTTTTTCATTTATACAATTAACGATACGGATTAAGTCAGATCATTATTTCTTCTGACTAGGCATGAATTGAGTATTGGGGCCTTAAAATCTCAGTGGAGCTTTGATGACAAAATAAAGGATGCTTCTCAGCAGACTAACTAATTTTCCTCTGTATTTTTTTTTGGATCCGTATTTGATGTTGTTTTACCTTTTGTTTCTTCTGACTTAAGGAGACAAATCGAAATTGTATCATATCCTGTGTTTGAATCATGCCTCTGAGTTCCGACTTGTATGGTCTTTCAGATCTTAAAACAAAGTAAGGCATGGCCAAATTTGTGTTCATGTTTGCTAAGCAAATGACATTAGCAACATAGGTTTCTGCTTATATTGGTTCTCCCAATCATTCTTCAACTCCTTGCATTTCTGTAGAGGAGGAGAGATTTTCCAAGAGATTTTATTGAAAGAAAATTAGATTAGGTAGATT
This sequence comes from Eucalyptus microcorys, assembly GCA_014182515.1. NCBI lineage: Eukaryota > Viridiplantae > Streptophyta > Magnoliopsida > Myrtales > Myrtaceae > Eucalyptus > Eucalyptus microcorys. The sequence continues at coordinate 31,666,181 of CM024569.1, forward strand.
AGGTATGTTTTGTAAAGTTCTATGCATTGGCAAAGAGCCATCCTACGTCATAGGGAATCCTGGATAGCCATTTTACAGATACAGCAGGAGCTAGAATGGGATAATTTTCAGTTGTTAGGTTTGTCAGGGAAATATACTTACAGTCAATACCATGTTAGGGAAATCTTCATCATCATGGATTACTTCTCACAATTTTTTCGGTTTTATTTTCAATGGAGTCTAAGTTGATGGCGTTTGATTTTTGATTATAACAGGGAGAAGCTGTTCTCCTGCAGAGGGAATCATGCATCAAGCAAGTTGATGAAGAAAAGCCATCTAAAGAGAAGTCAATTGCTGCAGAATCCTCTTCCAGCAGCCCTCCTAGAAATAATATCTCCATTGCCCGGTCGGAAACAGCACAGAAAATTATTCCTCTTGGGGATCCTTCATCAATTAGGAAGACATATTTAAATGGCAAGCAAGAGAATGATAAGACAGTACTTCCAACAGTCTCCTCCCAAACAGCAACTGTGTCGAGGTCTGAGACTCAGAGGGATGTAATTCCTAAAACGGCTGAAAAACCCATTCCGCAAGTTCCTGTAATGTCAAGGCCTTCTAGCGCTCCACTAGGACCTGGTAATAGGCCAAATGCTCCTGCTGCTTCCCCTGTCCATACAGCTCCACTGCTAGCACGTTCTGTGAGTGCAGTCGGCCGTTTGGCTCCTGAGTCTACCTCAGCATCTCCCGGCTATGTTCCTTTGTCGTATCGAAATGCTATAATTGGCAATTCCTCTGCTTCGACTTCAGCCGTTTTTACAAACCAATGTTCGCCAAGCTCTGTAGTTAAAGTGTCAGCATATATGCCGTCGCCCACCTTAGCATCTTCACCAGTGTTCTTGAACCCTAGCACTGACAATATGGACTATGGTGCACCCAAATTAGGCTTTCCATTTGGCACAATGAACCGGGATGTGATGTCAAATGGACCCCAGTGGTTGGAGAATCTGGATGGCCGAAGTTTACGGAGTGATCCTCCTTTGCAGGGTGATGTTCGGAATATGGAGTATTACAGGTCTTCGCATAGCAGATCACGAGATCACTTCCCTGACCTCCAGGCCTGCACATCTGGGCGTCAAACGCAAGGTTTGCCAGCAGATGATTTTCCGCACCTCGATATTATAAATGACTTACTGGACGATGAGCAAGCTGTTGGGAAGGTCACTAGATCAGGCCTGGGTTTCCAGTCTCTCGGCAGTAGGTCCCTCTCATTAAATCGCCAGTTTTCTTTCCCCCATGATCTGGGGATTTCAGGGGATGTGGAGTCAGCTGCCAGCTCATGCAGCTTTGAACGAGTGCGGAGTTATCGTGAAAATGGGATTCAACCGGCGTTTGGCTCCTTTCCAGGAAGTTTTGACTCGACTGGATTTATTCCTCAGGTTAGTTCGCTTCCTCATGCAAATGGGCAGATTGATGGGTTGATACCGAACCAGTGGCATATGGCTGGATCTGATTTATCCATGCTGGGAATGAAGAATCCAGAGCATGATGGATACCCATTTTATGCTTCGGATTATTCAAATTTGGCATGTGGTGTCAATGGTTATAAGGCATTTCGGCCCCCGAATGGTCATTGAAATGGAAATGAATGAAACGGAGTGGCCCCAAAATCATTGGGCTGCTATCCGTTACATATATGTACTTGGAAGGAGAAACTGGGTGTTAGATCTGGATTGAGGTTGTAGTCCTTTCATTAGAAAAAGAAGAATAACATTCTGAGGAGGGAGTTCGCTTGTTTGCTTCCTTCCTCCTTGCGGATCGATGGTTTCTCGTGTATTATGGGGTTTTCTTAAAGCATAGTTTTTAGCGAGCCTCATGGTATATGATTTTCTAGTAATTGCTTTTCTCAATTGGCCTGCTGTTCCCTCCATTGGCGCCGATGCTAGGCGGCCATATAAATTTTTTGTCGAGACAAATTCTAGGTGCTCGTCGATTTTCAGACATGCGAATTTTGCTCTCTTGCCCTTGTCCTTTTAACCTTCGGGAAGGTGGTTCTCCCTTGGTGCCGGCTATTTTTCGGTCCTAGAACACCCTTTTTTGCTCTAATTCCTACTTATCTGTGTTCCTTTCTTGTATAGTAAAAGTACATACAGATGCATAAATAGTAGCGAAAAGGAATACCTCAAAATCGAGGAAAACCCGTTAGAGATCTAGTGAAACGAATCATCTGAGACCCTTCGCCCCTAGATTCCGTTGAAATTATACTCGAAATTTTCTTGCACATGCTTCCAAAACCGGGTCAACAATCCAACTTTAATATGTCTATGTTAGTATTGACATTTAGATATGCACAACTGCCACCTGGATGATGTCTCTGAAAGCCCATTTATCACCAATTTGAACCCATTTAGAAGGGAATGTGTTCCACAGAATTTTTAATATAATTTGCGAGGTTCTATTCGTCTGGTGAAAAATGAATAATATAGAAAATATTTTTCTAAGAATAATCGTTGGTATTGCTTGATATAATTACTCAATGGAAATCATTTTCATTATCAATAGCAATTTATATCTAAACATTTTCGTGTGCGATGAACATACTTTTGATTCATTCGTTTTCGTAAGCGATACAAGCGATTGCCTTCAAGAATATATTTTTCAAATCATTCATTTTTTTGCAAAAGAATCAAAGCCTCAATGAAACCTAGCCATAAAATTCCTGCCATCTATCAAATCTAATTAACCTGGATGGAGAAAGCAAAATTAATTCACATAACCATATCAAAAGGTGAAGGAGAAGGAGGGATATTATTATATCCTTGCAGCCTCAAGGATGACGTGACTGCGACTGGCAGGAAAAACCACCATTCAAAAAGTTTAGGTCCATAGCCAACTTTAGCCAATTGCTACAATACTAATCTTGGACAGATCATGAAACTTCCTCGCACAAGAAACATGGACAAAAGCAAAAGCGTCCACGCAATTAACTTTCGAATAGGACAAAGCCCAAAAAATTCAAAATCTATGTATCAAAGTTCCAAAGTTCCCACCCCTTTTTAATCGATCTCAAATTCTTAGATTTGGATATAAGCATTATCTTAGCGTAGAAGTCAACGTTCAAAATCTTTCAACCGAAACCAAAGAGTGAAAAGTCAAATCCAATTCTACCCCCATTCGATAATCGTCAGTATAAATAAGTTTAATGACACAACATCATATGCATTAAGAATCATTGTCTTGCATATCATGAAGCTTTTCAACATTGTCGTTATCTTTGCATCGATTCTTATTCTGTTTGCCTCCCATGTCCAGTTCTCACAAGCAACCAGAATCTTGCATGAGAATGGCCAACTCTCGATAGAAGAGGGGCTCGTTCTGCAGTCTCTTCAGAGGGGTGCCGTCCCCTCCTCCGGCGCCTCAAGCTGCACCAACATCCCCGGCAGTGGCGGCAGCACGAGCTGTCCGCTTGGCTAGAAGAGCTTCGCTTCGGGGCGGCGGCCGGCGGGTTACCTGCGTCTCGTACCAGGCAGATGAAGCGATTAATCGAGAAAAAAAGCAGACTTCTTTCGTTCCGTTTCTTTTCTTAATTGTTGGTATTTGCTAGTTGCCAGCTAAGCAGTTTACACACTTGTACACATTCATTTGTTATTTGTTTTTTTTTTTTTTTTTAATTTCGTTATTTATTTATGTATATAGATGTTCAAGCGAGCCACGGTTTCAATTCGTTGAATGGGTGTTATGTCGTGTAGTCTGTAAACAGTATTCTTTATTGTACATCTTTCATTGGGAAATTTATTCAATAAATTAATAGATCTCGTCCATTCATTATTTTGAGCTGAATTATATTCCCGTCGACAACTTCGCTTGTTCAGCACGGACATTTGGAAACCAAATAGGGAGTTTTGCCCACACAAGCATACTCGTTTCCTTTATTCAACGATTGAGATTGTTTTTTTTTTTTTTTTTATTTCATTGTAGTAGCTGTAAAAAGTGGAATTGGAACCTCTTTGACTTGAAAAATATGCACCGAAATGACGAGGAAGCTGACGTATAATGAATTGTAAATTTCGAATCCATGAAAGGCGACACTAATTTTGTTGAAATGCACTTGCATGTTTTGTTATAAAAGTCCAAGTTCCCCCGTCGGAGAAATGACATAGTGTAGAGCTTCATTTATTCATAACTCGTTGGTTCAAATTTTTGAACGAATATAAGTTCAATTGAATATGTCGATAAGTTCAGACATGGACTCTTCTTTAGCAATCTCCCTAGTCAATTTCATGGACAAGGTCAAGCTTGTGCTGTGTGTCGAGCTTTACTTATATACGGACGAGCTCCTCCCTTGATCATTAGGCCGACTCCATGGGGTTTTTGCCAGGTGAGCTTCGAAGAGGGCAATTTGAAATTCAAAAGAAAGAAACTTGTACGTATAAGATGGGCCAAAAATCGCGTACATTCAAAGTGACGATAACAATCCGAATGGAATGGCATGCAAATCAAATTGATGGGCATTTCAATCATCACCTAGTGGCGACCAAGGTATTCTAACAGCATTGGATACTTACAAAAAAATTAAATAATAAATAACAAAAAAGGTAAAACAAGATAAGAAGAAAAATGAAATGGATTCAGCTGATGATACGAAAGTCTGCGCCATTCACTTGCGCATGCAAGTTAAGCTTCCTTCGGTGGACAATGACGCAGCACTAATCTTGATTTTTTATTTTTTGTATCTATTATAACTTAATTACGTGTTGAAGTTGAGAACCATTTGACCAGGTTCATGCATAGCGACGACTGTCAATTCACAAAAAATCAGAGATCGCGTCACCAAGTACGTTCTAGTACGCAACCTTTCTTTGACCACATTTGTCAATTTCAAACCCATAAAAAAAAATTGGTTTTTTTCCCCTGAGTCAATTCCAATCTAATAAAATTAATATATAATTAAGCTTTTGGTCGCATACCGCTGTTGGTGTTGGAATGCCGACGCTGCTTAATTAGTTTTACATCAACCATGAGAAAAAGAAAAAGAAAAGAGAAAACGCTCTTAATTAGATTATTGACGGTTTCGCTAATTAAGCATAGACTTAACGAATTCGAGTTGGTCCACGATCAGTCGATGGTCCAATTTTTGCACGAGCGTTGTTAAGTCGATGATTTTATATGTGTGTTTGGATATGGAGAAGGTGGAATTTCCACGCGCTAATATAATTCAAATGCACGTGAGAATTAATGAGCACGTTTTAATGGTACTGGAATTTTAAAAAAAAAAATTAAGGGTGTATAAAGAGGGTAATTTAGATGAGATATGTTGTCCGTCGGAACATTGATTGTCACACACACGATCCTTAAACATCTGGAGTTGCATGATCGACTTAAGTTCTGTTTGCTTAGCAAAAAACGGATGATATAACAAATCTTTTCCTAAAAATAATTATTTATATCACTCGAAATAATTAATCAATGAGAATAGTTTTATTATCACCAATAATTTATAGATAAACAGTGAAATATTTTTAATTCATTTATTTTCGTAAGCGATATACGTAATCATCTTTAAAAAAATATTTTCCACATAAACGGAGTCTTAATCCTGAAAATTTACTTCATGAACAAAAAAATAACCTCCTGAAGATTTCTATTCATGCAAAGCCGGTACCAAGATATGGCCGAGGGCAGGGACATGAACAACAAACACGTCAGCAATCTAAGCATACGGTGTCCATCAATCTAACAAAAACCTAATTCGGATCAAAAAACACCAAAATATTCATGATGAATAAACACTAACACCACTGCAAGATGTGCCTTTGGGACCGACATGATGTAAATTTCCTGCCTATAATATACATGAATTACCGTGAACCGATTGATCGTTGTCGCTGGCGGTGGCCAAAACCTTCTTCCTCATCATCAGCTTCTCCATCAAAGTTCAGGAACTTGGGCCCTCTTTTGTGTTTTTCTTCACTACACAATCCATCGGTCAGCCGACTCTAGGATGCAACACGGCAGGGGCGTGACGAGCTGCGCGGCCGGCGAAGTTCCTCTCGTTCCACGGGCAGTTCCCGCCGTGGCCCCCTCCTGGGATGTTGGTGCAAGACGAGCTGCCGGACGGCGGCGTCGGGCCCCTCTGGAGCGACTCCATCGCCGCAAGAGGCTCTCCCGGCTGTCGCTCCCCGTGCAGAGGCCTCATGGCCGCCACGCACGTAGACGACAGGATTGCCGTGAGCACGAAGGAAAGGATCACTAATCTGGAGGAGCTGTTCATTGTGTGGAGCCTTGCTCTGTTCGACGGGGGAGTTTGAAGAGAGACTTGGTGTCTTCAATTGGAGTTTGGAGTTGGTCTGTTGTCAATGTTGCGAATAATTGGAGAAAAGATTCCGAAGACCTGGGTTTTAAAAAGTTATTGAATGGAATGTGGGGGTAATTTTTAAATGTTTTTGTTTAAGTTTTTCATGGGGTTTGCTTGTTCAAATGGCTAAGTGAGGGCATGACTTGGTGGAAAAAGAAGAAGATACAGATGAATATTCTGCTTGGTTAATTGACTTGGCCTTTGTATTTGAAAGGTTGAAGATAGACGGTCTAGGACGGGAATCAAACAACATATAGCCGGCGAATAAAAACAAGTAGAATGCTTACCCAAAAAAATCAGGCGGACTATTTGTTTAATGAGAAATGATTGGGTGGGAGTTTTTAATTTACTGTGAAAATAATAATTTGTTTTAGATCATAAAAAATAAAAAATAAATAATTATAAATTGTTATAGGATCCATTCCTTTAAAAATTTATTGTCATAACAAGCAATTATTTTCATGGTAATTCAAATATTGTTATATTGGCAAAACTCAACAAAGACATATGACTAGTTGCATTTCTTCTTGTAATGGATAGTTGTATAGTATGAGGCAAAATCCGTGGATTGCCCATATTGTGACAGAATATTAAGTTGTTGTCTATTTTCATCTTTAAATGATGAGACTCGAATACTCATCATTGGGTAATGTGATTATCGTTAGAGGTTCGATTTTTTTCTTTTTTAAAAAAAGAACAAATACCTAAGTAATAAGATTTTGACCAATTAAGATATGGAAAATTTTAAATAATGACCTAAAAGAGAACCGTTTTCTCACAAGAAAGCCCAGAGTAAATTCTATCTCAAATAAAGACTTGAAGCAACTAAATTAATCTTAAATTAGAGCCGAATTCAATAGCTGGCTTTTTTCCAACGACTTTGCAAGGACAATTTTGTCCAGAATTTGCAACTAGTAAGAAATGATTAAAATTTTAAAAAACCCATAACTCCAAAATGAATTCTGACTGGGGCTTTTCGTGACTTTGATCTTCACCTCATCAATTGTCCATTTAGATCGTGTCCGTAGTTCTCGGCTCGGTAATCTGACCGAGGTTAGCTCGCCAAAGTCCCGGTCTTCGTGAACCTCGATCGTGTCCGTGGTTCTTGCGTTTTGTCGTTCCCCATAAGTTCTCGGGTGATCTCATGATATTGTCGGGACGAGCTCCATTGTCGAGGCTTTGTTTGACGGGTAACTTGTAAATTTCCTTGGTCACGGTTGGGAGAAATGTCATCGTCTTAGAAGCACGTGCAGATGAGAATCTTCTTTTGCTGCTCTGCGCCCCAAAATTCTTACGTGGTTTATAAGCTAGTTGCTAGGGTTCAGTTTGTGAAATAGACTGTGTTTACCGGTGAATATGGTTAGAAGTGCACTTGTCTTTTTTTTTTTTTTTGTAAAGGTAAGAATATATTGAGCTTTAACCAATCTATACAACAGGAATCGACGCCAAGAACTTATACTCAAAATGAACGAGTGGAAGGGAGCCGAAAGAAAACAAAGACGACCGTGAGCAAGGCGGCAAGGAGCTAAACAGAAGCAAGCAGCAGCCTAAACAGCAGGTACAAAAACAAAACAGCAAACAGACCGCCAACTAAGGCAGCACCAAGGCAGGGAACAACCCACGAGCAAAGAACACCAGGCAGAGGAAGTCTACTAACAGGCGAACCGTAGCAGCACCGCATCCGCCAGCAATAAAGCATCAACCACCAGGCCGAAAGGAAAAAGCCACCAGGGTGACCCGCAGCACCTCCGCAAACGCCAGCAAGCTCCAGCCAGCAGCCGAACGGGAGGAGCCAAACAGCAGCAAAAGCCAGCCAAAACCCGAACCAGACCAATCACGAGTAGGAGCCCACGAGCAGCGACAAAGGAGCAAACTGCCCGCTGAAGCAACAACCAGGTAAGCGCTGAGGAGGAGGCTCTGGAGCCCCAACAAAGAAAATGGAAGGGTCCATTCCCTAACTGCGCTGCAACCTCCTATTTCTTGGATTGTCCACAACATTTCTGAACGTTAAAGCTTTATCCCTGACGATTTTAATGAGGTGGGTTTTCACAGCCGGAACAGCCAAAGATTTATCCCTAAACAGAATCTCATTCCTCTCCCTCCAAATAACATGGCATAAGGCACCAAAGGAGAAACGACATATGCAATGATAGAAATCCTTGCCTACGAGAAACTTCATTGCCCAATGGAGATTATCCGACCAAGACCTATTTCGCCAGGGGAGATTGCATCTAGCAGCCTAAAAAAAAGCAAGGCCGGCTGAGACGCGATATCCAAAAAATAAGTGATCGATGGAATCAGGCTTGGTATTGCAAAAGGCACCCACCACATTCTCAATCCTGCCATACGATAAAAGAAGAACCTGAGTGGGAAGCCAATCCAATAATAGTTGTTTAGCCCCCTCTCCTTTTCAGATCATAACAAAAGAATCACTTCTGTCTGCCCAGGTAAGAAGTTCGTCAACCTAATTTTCTTTGCGCGCTATCGTTCTGTCTATGAGCTATTTCTCTGACTTGGCCTCGTTGCTAAAGAGAGATGGGATTGGCGAAGGGTGATGGAATTGCTGCGTATGCTATCGTTGGCCAGATGCTTGCCGCTTAAACGAAGTCTATTATATAAGGTAAGCGAAGGACAGCTTGAGTAAACTTCGCTGAGCTGACGACGATGCATTGGAGCTATTTCGTGATCAGATTAGCCAACCAACAGACCCTAATGTTGTGCTTTTCAATCTGGTGATAGATGGGATGCGTAAATCGCGATGACTGGGACAAGCTGGAGAAATTTATGACGATATGGTACGGCGCGGTATCCTGGCTGTTGTGATCACATACAACTCTTTAATCCATGCTTTCTGCCAAGCTGGACTATGGACTGAAGCCAACAGAATGCTTCATTCAATGATAGAGAGAGACATTTCCCTCGATGTCATCACTTTCAGCATCGTGATAGATTGTCTATGCAAAACAGGAAAAGTAACTGAAGCAAGCCTGGTATTTGAATTGATGATTCAGGGAGGCAAGGACCTAGTACATACACCTACAATACCCTCATAAATTACATAATTATTGACATAGATCTTTTTTTAAGGTATTTGATTAAACATAGAAGAAGCTCTCTTTCTTCTACCCAATTTGAGGAAAAGTCCCATACAAGCAAAGAAGAATTGATCACCAATGCAACTGGGAAGAGCCAGCTCTTCAAGAACCGCAATCCAAATCGCGAAATCTCCATGTTGGTTGTCCTGTTTATTCAGACACCCTCCTCAGAACTCTACACCGCCACCCGACCCTCAAGCCCTGCTTAGTTCAAGTGCCGCATGCGGCGATGTTGTAAATCGGGTATCCTCACGCTCGATGAGGCCGCGGACTACTTTCAAACGCTGGTTCGGCGCCAACCCATCGTGCCCATCAATACATTTAACCATGTGCTGAGTGTTGTATTTATGGTGGGTTAATGGATCAACGAAAGTGAGCAAAACGAGATGCGTTATTTTCTTTCATGTATCTACTTAATTCATGGTCAATGTATCTCCCGGATTCTTATATCCATTTAATTCATTTTTCTTCTAGATTCTTGTATCTATTTAATTCATAGTTCATGTATACCACTTACTTCAAAATCTTCATTCTAAGGAGAAGCTAAAAACCTACATCTCCTCTCTTGGGATGTGAAGTTCGTAAAGCTATATAGCACCATTGGCAGGAACTAATCATCTTAAGGTATCTTACTTCCAAATTTTATTTATTTTTTTATCACTTTCTCGAATTAATTTTTTTGGTTACATCAAGTAGTGTTTCGTATTCTTCCCCCTAATACTTCTTCTATTCTTCTCCATATTTTCCAACATTGGGGTCATTTTCCAAGATCAAGAGATACTCGGACATGATCACCATGCACGAGGAGATGAGCTGTGCAGGGGTCAAGCCTGACTTGTGGGCGCTGAACATGTTGATCTATTGTCGTTGCCATCTGGGGATGATGAACTGGGGATTCGGAGTGTTCTGCGAAATCGTGAAGCGCAGTTTCAAGCCTGACGAGGTGACTTTCACCCCGCTGGTGAAGGGTTTGTGTCTCGTGGGGAAAGCCACTGATGCAGTTGAGGTGTGAGACAAATTGGCTCTTAGAAGATTCGATGGGATCGGGGGGTCATCTTTGTATAGTGCCCTCATTAGAGAGCTTTGTAAAACTCGCGAGGTAGCCCTGGTGCTCGAATTGCATAAGAGGATGAAGAAGAGGAAAATCCAGGTCGATGCGCTGACGTGTACCCTGATTGTCAGTGCTCTATGCAGAGCCGAGCTGATCGACAATGCATTGGAGTTGTTTTGTGACCAGACTAGCCAACGAACCGACCCTGATGCCGTGCTTTACAATTCAGTGATCAATGGGTTGTGTAAATCACAGCGATTGGGGCAAGCTCTCAAGATTTTTGGTGAAATGGTTGAGCATGGTATGGCAGCTGATTTGATCACGTACAGCTCTTTAATCCATGCACTCTGCCAAGCTGGACGATGGACTGAAGCCAACAGAATGCTTCATCTACTGACAGAGGATGGCATTTCGCCTGATGTCGTCACTTTCAGCATCTTGATAGATGGTCTGTGCAAAACTGGCAAAGTAATTGAACCAGGTGCAGTACAGAAAGGCGTGGAACCTAATACATACACCTACAGCATCCTCATAAATGGTTTATCTTTGGCGGGTAGGCTGGATGATGCAGCGAAGATTTTCCGTCTAATTGAAGATAAGGGCATGAATCATGATGTTGTCGCCTATGAAATAATGATTAATGGGTACATGAAGCGTAACAGGATTGATGAAGTAAATGAATTCTTCACTCAAATGCTGAGCCATGGCTTACCAGCACAGAGCTGTCTACTTACCAGGTCGTGCTGGATCATCTCTGTAAAACTGGACACATCGACCGGGCAATGGATCTGTATCGCTCCCTCAGCAATGCTGGACTTGAACCGTCGGTCGAGGTGTTCAACATTCTGATCGATGGGTTTTGTAGAGCCGGTAAAATCGAGGCAGCTGCTTGTTCGAGAGCATGTCAGAGAAGGGCTTGGTTCCCAATGTTGTAATCTACAACAGCTTAATCAATGGCCTCGTCGAGGAACGGATGATAACAGAAGCCGATAAACTATTCTTGAATATGCATACAGAAAAAGGGTTGCTTCCCAGATTCCATTTCGTACAATATTCTCAACCAAGCATTTTTTCAGGACAACCAAGTGGATAAAAGCATTGCAACTTCTACAGGAAATGCGTGCAAGGAAACTTTCGCCTAATGATGCAGTTGTTTCGGGATCGTTATATTTTGTTGTGGTCGATGCAAGATGTCGTGAATTCATTGAGTCGCTTCCTAATGCTTCGTAAAAGCATGTAGATGTTATTGAAAATGTTTATGATTCTGCAAGAAGATCCCATTTGGTTTGTTCAACGACCTGCTTAATTAATCCAATTAACCCAAATTAGTAGTTTCTCTGTTCTATTCAAGTTATACAGCGGATAATTCCAGTTTTCTGATACGATCTTTGAGAGGACGAGTGATCAGTGCAATGGAAATTCGGATATTTCTACCATTATCAGTCGTTAACAGTCATCCTAACGTCAAAACTTAGACCAAAGAGCTCATCGTCCCATGTAATAATCATCAAAATAAGTGAAGGTTAAAGAAAGAGGCCAAAGAGGAAGAAACAGGAAAAGTGCCAAAAAAATACTAAACGTTTTGTCTTTGTACCGATTTAGTCCTAAACCTTTTTAGGTTTGCCAATTAAGTCATTTCCGGCCAATTTTGACCGAATTGACTGGACACTAGCCGGCTCACGTGGCCTGATCAACGCTAACGTGGATAACTTTTAATAATATTTCAATGTTTTTTAATTTTTTTTTATTTTTTTTTATTTTTTTATTATTTTACTTTTTCTTCTCCTCTTCCTCCTCCAACCGGTCACCGGACCTTGACGATTGGTCGAGGCGACGGCCGGCGAGGGCGAACCTCCCCCGCCGGACACGAGACCGCCCTCGAGGCCTGGGCGATGAGGGCAAGCCCCGCCAGCTCGCCAGATCTAGCGAGTGAGGGGGTTCGAGTAGGGGGAGAGAGTTGGAGGGGTAGACCACCGGCCACCGCACCTGAGCCGCGGCCATCAGCCTACGGCCGCGCTTGGTTTCAAGCGCCAAAGCTCCAGTAGGCCTCGGTCCTTTTTTGTGCCTTTCTTTAGTCGGACCAGGCCGAAGCTCGCGGTCGTCCGTCACACAAGCTCCATCCCCAACCTTCCTTTGTTTGCTCTGCATGTCCTGGATTGTTCTTCAAGGATTCAGTTCAGATCTAAGGGCGTTCGATATGGGCGGGACCTAAGAGAGAGAGAGATCGAGAAAGAAAGAGAGAGAGAGTCCTCTCCTGGCCAAGCCGAGGAAACCCTGGCCACGCGAGACCACCGCCGCAACGCTGCCACTCGATGCCGTCCACTGCTGCTCGCCGCTTGCCGACCCGCCGCCCATATCTGGCGAGCTGGCGAGGCTCACCCTCGCCGCCCAAGCCTTGAGGGCAGCCTCGCGAGGCCCGCCCTTGCCGGATTTAGCGAGGGTCGAGCCTCGCCCATGGCCGGTGAGGCCGCCCTCGCGGCCACTAGCGAGGTGGCCGGCGAGATCGACCTCGACCTCACCGGTCGACCTCGACCTCACCGGTCGTCGCCTCTAGCTGGTCACCGAGATCCGGCAACCGACTGGAGAAAGAAGAAGAGAAGAAAAAAAAAATTCAAAAAAATTAAAAAAATTAAAAGTTGTCCACGTCAACGCCGATCAAATCACGTTAGCCGACCGACGTCCAATTAGCAAAATTCGGCCAAAATTAGCCGGAAAGAACTGAATTGACACAACCTAAAAGGTTTAGGACTAAATCGGTACCAAAAAAAAGTTTAAGACTAAATCGGCACAAAGACAAATGGTTTAAGACTTTTTTGGCACTTTTCTCGGGAAGAAACAGAGCATAAGAGATAATAGTATCAATACATACTATAATTTATGGGGAGAAGAAGAAATAGAGCATAAGAGAGAATAGTGTCGATAAAGACAACAATTATGGGGAAAAGAAGAAGAAGAAGATATTCCCCAAAATGGAAAATTCAATCGAAATGTGATAAAACTATGTCAAGTGCGATCATGTATGAGTCAAACCTGAAAATTCAAACGAGTATCTCACTTTCACTTTAAAATTTCTGTATAATATATAGAGGACTAATTTCAATTGCTATAACTGAGACAAAAGGAAATAAAGACTAATTTAAAGTTACATGTTTATGTACATCTAAAGGTAAATAATATTCTACTTCCGCATTACTAACAAAACTCGAATGTAAACATATGGCTAATGCTTATTGTGAATAATTAAAAATATATGTTTCTCATCTGAAAAATAACAAAGAAAGTAATTCACAATGGTGTGGTTAAGTCGAATATTGAAAAAAGGAAGCTGTAACTTTTTGTAAAGAAAAAAAGAAGCATGTCAGGAGTTAGGCTTGGGACAGCCCAAGTCCAAATTTAGGTGGATGCAGGCTTTTTTTTCCTAAGGAAAAGATCATTAAACCTTTCAACCCATACAATCTTAGTGTCAAGGACCAACAAAATTGAATGAAATGACGAAGGCTCCACACTTCTAATGAAAATGATCCCAAGAGTTACTTCCTTAATGCTCTGTAGAAATATGTACAATTTAACAACCAGTATAATTACTTCCATTGGCCTAGTTTCTCTTTTCTGGTTATATAGAGGATGATTCAAGGTTTTTGTAATACCTCTGCAGGTCACCAGAAACCATAATTTGTCTAACAAAGTCACAGCACAAAGAGTCAGTTTAACTTGGCCCGCTGGACACTACTTCCGTGTAATCCTTTTCCTCCCTCGGGCATTGCTCCTTGGCACAGCCTTTGATGTTCCTGCATCTGCAGTTTCTTCCTTGCTTTCTGCATCATCACTCATTTCCTCATCAAAAGTCTCCGTCTTTTCTGCAGACTCTTCATCTTCTTGTGCAAATTTCCCAGCGGCATCCTGCTTGGCGAGCTGATCGCGAAGTTCTCTAAGTTTTGCTTTCTTTGTGTTCAAGACACCAAGAAACTAGAAGTAAAAGAAAAGCAAAGTCAGTCCCACATTCTAATGGTTTAATTTCTTCATTTACTTTAGCAGGTATTCCTACCCTGCTTTATCAGTTTTAGTATTACCCTATTTTTCTTGTCCAGGAAAACCAAAAATGACTGCTGCTGGTTTTGATAAAAGGATTTTCACTTATCCTCCCTTGACCAAATGACATTAGTACATAGAAAGGCAGAAAAAACATGAGCTGATCATTCTCCAAGCGGGTAGAATACATCCACAGATAAAATTACGTGAATAGTACTGTTAGCTTCACGATATCGTGATGACCGTCAAACAAGGAACAAAGTATAAGCATACCAAGTCACAAATCCTACCAAAAGAAAGGCTAGAGAACAAAGTTTTCTAAATCTGCTGCATACATCCAATTTTTTTATGGTCCAAAGAATCCAGAGAAACATCTGCAGATAATAAACTACTAGAAGAAAGAGGATGACAATGGTATGCTCAGCTTTTAAGCTTTGCACGCATGCAAACCCACTCCAATAGGACTGATTCTGGTAAGACACCAGATTGAGTACAAAAGTGTACCTTTGCATAGATTGCAGACTCAAACTCCATCTTCTCATTGTTGAATCTCTCGCTTTGCGCTAGACATTTCTCGGCTTCCATTTTCAGCCTATCAAACGATTTAGTTTTGCTCACAACTTCTTCCTGCACAAGCATGCATGTAAAGCAGTCAACACCTAGATAGCTCAGGGGACTCTGCACTGCCAGGACAAGGACGACAATAAATTTCAGCCTGATAAATGATTGAAGGGGCCGAATTCAGATAAATATTTATGAGACATTCCTGAAGTGAGCAGGGTCACAAGAGACGTGAGGGTTCACTTCACATTGCTTTAATCGATACCCATGACTTACTGTAGTATCCAGCCATGTACTTTATGCAAATCAACCAACACTTCAAGCACTATCAGGCCGTATAGTTGTTTGACGTGTAATATACATGTAAGCTGACCCTTAATATGCACTCAAAGTACATGGATAGCACAGCTCTAATAAAGTCACTATGGCTATCTACCAATTAACCAAGAAACAAATAACCAAAGTAAACCTAGGAGAATGTATCAAGTATGTGCAATCTTACACTTAATCTTATGTTGGCATCCATAAGAAAGTCCAAGATTCCTGAAGTAGTGCTCTTACGGTCTGGTGAAGGTCGACACTTCCATCGCCACTCTAGTTTGGTTCCTTCTTTCTCAAATGTCCACGATAACTGCAGAATCCCTTATCTTATAATACGTGACAATCAATTTCAGTTTGCCAATCAACCAACAGGAGCAGAATAGTAGAACAGCAACCAAAAGATAGATCGAGCATCTTTGATCAATACCAGCAAAGCAAATTTCCAATTATCCTATCTATCATTACCGAAAAAGCAGGAAGCAGCATTAAGCTTGGATTGGTAGCCATATCCAATACTTATTCCCCACTAAAAAACTATCAAACCACAATTCCCCAGCTTATTTCATTGAAAGAATTAATCACACATTTCACATTAACAGTTTCCATTTCAACTTGCTTCCTGCACAGCTCTACATGTAATCATCTCAATATTCTCCATCCAACAATCCAAATTAATACATGAACCGCAGTTCCAATAGAGAATGCCCCAAGTCCCCAATTACCATATATGCCACTAACAAAAGCACGGTTCCCACAGCAGTCCATTCCTATAGATCCGCATTTTCCCACCAAATTCCAGTAAACTAAAGACGACAAAACTAAACCAATCAAAACTTCAAAAAGACAAAGTAAGTGAAAGAACCAACTCTTCTATTCCCATCACCAGCATCAGTGAACTTATAAACCGAACCAGGCTGTTGAAACCCCAAATAACGCTCGGCCAATTCAATGTACTCGGAGACGGGCTGATCCCACTGAGCCGCTCTTTCTATCACTTCCTCTTCAGATGCTATCGAAAGAAAGGAAAAAAAGCTAAAATGAATCAAAACCCAGATACCAAAATCATCACAAAAAGCGAATTCCCTAAAAACAAATGTATTTTCCTATGCAGGAAATAGGGTCTGTGTGAAAACCAGCACCGACGAGGATTTATTAAAAAAAAAATAAAATACAAAACCCTGATGCCAAAATCATCAAGGAAAGCAAATTTGCCTGCAAAGATACGTGATTCATGTGAAACAAGAACTGGGTCTTCATCCAAGACGTTACCTTGGCAAACCCAAGCATCAAGGCCGTCGGTGATGGAGAGGTCGAAGTGGGTATCGAACCATGTGGCCTCGACGAAGATGGGCTCGGTCTTCTTGGGTTCGCTGGGGTTCGGGAGTACGAGCTTTAGGCAACTGTGCCTTGGGGTTTCCATTGTCGCTTGGCTTGCTCAGGGCGCGACTTCTGCGAGAAGCAGGCAGAGAGAGAGAGAGAGAACCAGAGTTTGATTTGGGGTTTCTCATAATGTAGTTCGTGGGATGCCTTTTAAGGAACTTGAAACCGTCCATGTACTCTTCTTCCCGCCTCTAGTGAGGTCTTCTCACATTGTATGTTTTTCCTTGTGTTGGGCCGTTGGCCAAGCCAAGGAAGAGGAACAAAATAAAAAAACTTTGCTTTTCCTATGGAATTAGTTTCTCGTACACATCAAGAATTTCTATAATGAATTATACATCGTATCATCTCTTTTGTTATGATTTAAACAGGTCCACCACATTTGATGATTTTTATATTGTTAATTACCGCTACACATCGTAATATCGTTGGTATACTTACATATCGAAGAAGTATCCAATTCTAACTCAAATTCGATTCCAAACTCTTATACAATGAGGTTGAGACTTGCTAGAGAATGCAATCTTCCACTCAAAACCTATTGTGGGATTGTCTGTTTTGTCCAACTGGAGGGCATGAAAATTAGCTCAAGTATTACTTCATTACAATTCTAAAAAGAAAATAAGACATTGGTCCTTTATCGTTTAGCTCAAAATTCGCTACATTTATAATGCTTATTATATTATTTAAAAAAGTAGTTTGATTGGTATGATGTACAGTTTCATAATATGCGTAAGTAGTAGAGTAAGTTTACTTTATTGTTGGAGATTTTGGGACTATTTGTTTGTGTTTCTATTCAAAAATTGTTCTAGGGAAAACAGAAATAAAAAAAATTTCTGTTCAGTTTTTTTGAACAAAAGAACGCGTTTGGTAATTGTACAAAATTTATGTTTCTAGAATAAAAAAAACAGAAACACGTTTGGTAATCGCACATAATTTATGTTCCTAGAATAGAAAAAGAATAGAAACACGTTTGGTAACTGTAAAAAATTTCTG
This sequence comes from Eucalyptus microcorys, assembly GCA_014182515.1. Taxonomy (NCBI): domain Eukaryota; kingdom Viridiplantae; phylum Streptophyta; class Magnoliopsida; order Myrtales; family Myrtaceae; genus Eucalyptus; species Eucalyptus microcorys. The sequence goes on from CM024569.1 coordinate 31,683,942, forward strand.
TTCTAAATTTTTCAAAAAATGTTTTTTTTAAAATAAAGTTTAAACTTGATATTGAGTTCTCAATTTGTTGAAATGCTCATCAATTTAATTTTGTTCATGGTGAGTGAAGACAAACATTCTGAACATGATCATATGTGCATACTTGGTAGAAAATTTTGTAAGTAAAGTTTGTATCAAATTTTTTTCTAGTGCTTTTTTGTTTTTTTTAATAAGGTGTAAACTTGATGGCCTAGTAGCCCTAGGCTAGACCTGTTGAAGGCCTACAAGCCCTTGGCTGCAATCAATGAGTGTTGCTGTGCTCACCATCATCCACCTTTCTCCTATGTTTTCCCTTCCTTTTTTATATTTTTCCTAAAACTTTTCTTATTTTTGAATGTAACTTAAATCAGCCATTGTATTAAAAAACCAGATTTGGATCAAAGTAACGTTATTTTAGCCACGTTAGCTCTGTAGCCAAGTTTTTGAGTTAACGAAAGAACTTAGCTACACTAGTTTGACAAGTTTTAAAACTTAACTTAGCTTTTTAAAAGTTTTTAAGACTCAACTACACTTCATGACAAATTTGAGGACTTTTAGTATACTTTTTTAAAACATATTAATATATGAAGTCAACGATGAAATTTTTTTTCTTTAATTAATTATGCAAGTGATACGAGTGATATTTTTTGCAAATCATCCATTTTTGGGAAACGAACAGAGCCTTAATTGAGAATGCAACAAGTCCAAACGAATTGGGACTACCAATGATAATGCATCGTTTCTTCACAAAACTTATTTTTTTGAATAAGTAAGAAAGAGGACTTCTTCCCAAATAGTGAATTTATTATTATTTTCATCCTTTTCTTATGGTCAGGACAAACTCTTATTAGATGCTTCAATATGTTAATTCAAATACTCATTAAGAATTTGTCGGAACCGTTTAGATAGTCACCTTATAAAATACAAATATGTCTCTTTATCCTTAAAGAAAAATACTTTTTCATAGTTCTTACCTCCCTTCAAAATTATCGACAAAAAAAAGTGAAAAGAAAGAGTTTAGCTTTAAGAAATCGTAAAATATAAATATTCATATATCAAATATTACTGATATACATTCACTTAAGCACACATGATAACCATTCTATTTGTGCATACTTGGTAGAAAATGATCATATGTGCATACTTGGTAGAAAATTTTGTAAGTAAAGTTTGTATCAAATTTTTTTTCTAGTGCTTTTTTGTTTTTTTTATAAGGTGTAAACTTGATATTGAATTCTCATTCTCATGAAATGCTCATCTATTTAATTTTGATCATGGTGAGTGAAGAAAAATATTTCCAACATGGTCATACGTGCATACTTAAAAGAAAATTTTATAAGTAAAGTTCGGACAATAAGAACTTGCAAAAAAAAAGAGCATCTTATACATCTCAACATGAACCCTTCCATACATGACATCACAATAATGAAGCAATATAGTTCATTGTTCAACTTCATCACATTGAAGAGAAAAAAACAATATTACAAAAGTTGGAAACACAAAGTCAACTAATCTCACGCATATTATGATTCCTTGCCATTTTATTTGCAATACTTATCCTAAGCATGTTTATCCCAGATGCCTGCTCATGTGATGTATCATCTGCAACCTCCACTTCTGTAGGGCCAAATGGATACTCCGGATCTCCATATAGGGAAAAATTTATGTCCATCCTATCTTGATCACGAATGTAATTATGAAGAGCATAACATGCAATTACAATAAATGCTTGCTTCCGAATTGTAAATTGAGGCATATGTCTCAAAATGGTGAAGCGATTCTTTAATGCTCCAAATGACCTCTCAATTACATTTCTTAGTGAAGAGTGCTTATAGTTGAATAACTCTTTTGCTGTTCTCGGCCGTCTCCCACTCCCCCTATATTCACTAAGATGATACCGTTCCTTTCTAAATGAAATTAAAAATCCCGGAAGTGCTGCATAACCGGAATCTACCATGTAGTATTTCCCTACAACATGATATATATATATAAATTTGTTGTGATATTCAACCATAATATAATCATAAATGTCTATATAAATAAAGTAAATACCAAGTGGTGGTTGGGAAATTGCAATTGAGGAGTTTCGAGTGCTTTGCCGAAAGCACTCGACAATCATTAGCAGATCCTTCTCATCTAGCATACACGAAATTAAATTTCATATCAAATGAGCAAACACACAAGACATTCTGGGTGGTAATCCCTCTCCTGTCTCTAAATCGAATCTGTTGAGACACCGGGATAATAGCAATTATATGGGTGCCATCCATAGAACCTACGCAGTCCTGTCAATTTATTACCAAGCTAAGATTATATAAGATTATGAACTACATGTATGTGACGGTATAAAGTGGATATAGAAATCATACCTTGAAGTAGCGTTTATGACTATGATCCATAAGAATTTCTTGTCGGATGATATCAAAGGATGGTGGTTTGATTATCTCTTTTGAAAGTTTGATAATTGCTTTCAACACTTTGTTGAAATACTTACTAATCGTTTCTCCAAAATGTTGAAATCTCTCACATAAATTTCTATTTGAGCTACCGTGACAAACCAAAGATAAGAATATCCCAATTTGTTCATCTATTCGAATAAATCGACTATCTTTTAACCAACCCCTTACTCTCATTAAATCACATAAATTCAGAAAAACATGTCTCTCCATCCTGAAGGCTTTATATACCCTATCTGAATGTCCATAAACAATCTCCATTATCCATTCGGATCCTGTTAATTTACTGTCCCTAATGGGTTCTCTTGTATGTACGGACGTGTCAATCGCAACCATGCACAACCACGCTAGCAATATGTGAAGATCATCATCATCCAAGAATTGTTCAACCGGTTCTACATGTTCACTAGATATACTATTTGATCTATCTTCCATAGTACCTATACCATCACAAAAATATAAAAACATCAATATAGATTTTGAAAATATATCCAATAACAGTCAATAACATAAGTCATAGTCTCAATAGAATATGCCATTACATATAAGTACCAAGAGTCTCAACAGTAATATCATTAAAAACTAAATATTTATGGATAACATAAGTTATACAATCTACCGAAACCCCATTCAATCCATAATATACTTCCAAACATCTACTAAAGATGATAAAGAAGTGCATTTCTCCTTTTAGGTGGGGATTTAATGAAAGCCACCCTCCATGAGGCACTATCACATGCTCGTTCCACTGCTTTATTATAAACATCTTGGTCTATCTCAGGCATACTAATTAGAATATCCATGACAGCAACTACAAAGAAATGGTCTTCAGGTGATGGCATAACCCCAGAGGCCACAGAGCCACTACCGGATTGACTTGACCTAACTTTCAAAAAGTCTTGTATGGCTTTGCAAGTGTCATCAATACTGTTTTGGTTGCTCTTCCTTCTCCTCTTAGTATTTGGAGTCCTATCCAATTTGTGCTTTCCATGAGATGAAGTTGCAGCATTGTCTGATGTAAAGACTCTCTCATCAATGTGGTATTCACTGAAGTCATCTATATGGCCACCAGGATTATCACCATATGCATTGCCACAACTGTTGTCATCGCATACATTGCCATCACCATTGTCAGCTTCCTCCGACACAGTCAAATCTTGAGCATTTCTTATGCCATATTCCCCAGTAGCATATGTACCACCAAATACAATACATAGCTCGAGATACTGAGGAAATCCATCCTTCCTAAATTTTGTCCACTCAACATTCTCCTACAATTTTAACAATAATGACATTTCAGCAATATAATCATACATTTTAAAATATACATTTATAATGACATCAAAATGACCAAAAAGTTAAAAAGATACATTGATGTGAGATTCCCATATATTTGGATCGTCGACAACAACTCTTTTATTGACATTATCCCAACCAAATCTAGACTGAGACATAAGTTTTTGAAAACTGCTATACTGTTTTCTCAGTTTGTTTACCTTGTTCCTCAACTGGACCATGCTATATTGGCATCCTGTCTGTCTAACGAATTCAGTCTGTATATTCCTCCATCATGCTTTGTTGAAAGTAGAAGAGGTGCGATTTCCCTTTTTGACCTCATCCACCAACCGATAAATAGGTTAGTTACAAACTCAGTCCACTTTGCATTGAATGTCTATCTCTCATATGCCATTTAATCTTTGACCGATTGAGCAGCATATGAGTTATGAGTTAAATCAATAACATAATACTATACATGCCAAACACAAAATCATTCTCAAGAGATGCAAGCAGAGAAGACTACAATGACAAAATATGCAACCATGAAATTCATCCAACACGAGGCAGCATTACCATTGATTCTTACCTTCAAACACAAAAAAAAGTTCTTGAAAATGGCTCCAATCCTTTAGTGTTTCCTCTGTAAGTTTCTCAACTAGAGACCCTCTCTGTCAAAAAGATATTTGGATGAGCTCATAGTTCCTCAGCATATTTTAAAGAAATTTATCGCCGGGTCGCTCGAGCGAGCAGAGTGTTGCTGCTGTGCTCGCAATGCTCGCTCGAGTGAGCACAGCAGCTCGGCTGCTCGCTCGAGCGAGCCAACGAGCTCGGGCTCGCCTCGCTCTCGAGCGAGCGAGCCCGGCTCGCTCTCTCCCGAGCGAGCGGAGCAGCCCGCTGCGCCTCTCGCTCGCTCGAGCAAAGCGGAGCAAAGCAACGACACTCGAGGGAGCATCGGCCGGCTATTCGCCTCTGCTCGCTCGACCGAGCAAAGCAGCTCGAGTGAACGTCGCTGCTCTGCCGAGTGAGCGTCGCTCGCTCGAGCGAGCGGCCGTCACCCGGTTGCTCCGCTAAGCGAGCAACGCGGCTCGAGCAAGGCGAGCACCCGGGCTCGCTCGGGCGAGCAACGCTCGCTCGAGGCTCGAGCACGACGGCTCACTCAAGCGAGCTGTCGCGCTCGAGCCCCGAGCAGCCGTCGCCCAGATCTGCGAGAGGTGGCTCTCACCGAAGCCTTTCCGGTGAAGGAGAAGCAGCAGCTAGTCAATGTAGAAACTTACCTCGAATCTAGGGTTTCAGCTGGTGAAGGAGCAGGAGCTGTCGGTGCCGGAGAGTCTGCCGAGTAGGGAGGCGCCAAAGAGTCTGCCGAGTGGGGAGGCGCCGGAGAGAACGACCACTTAGGAGGTGCCGAATCGCTCGACGGTGGAGCACAGAACCTGTGAGAGAAGAAGGAGAAGGGAAACTCGCGCAAGAGAAAGACGAAAGCGAGAGAAACAAGTGAGAGAAACAATTTTTTTTCGTTTTTATTCTTTTCAGTTGCTCAAAAGTGTTTCGAACACAAAAGTAAGTTTTTTTTTTTTTTTTGTTTCTTTTTCGTTCCAACACAAAAATACAGTTTTTGAACAAAAACGTTTTTTTTCTTTTTTTGTTTCTTTTTCTTGAACAAAAAAAAAAAAAAAGAATTGCAGCAATTTTGTTCTTATTTGAGGCCTAAATTTGACAAAAATAACAATTTTGAACAAAAATATTATCTTATTTTGAAAATTAAAAATAATTACATGATTTATAATTGATTTACATGCTTATATAAACATTTTCAAAGATTTAAGTTCCCTACCAAATTTCAAAAGATAAGACAAAACAGTACAAATCAAAAATAAAAATTACCTTAAATCGCCTTAATATCATTTTACTTCATTAATAAGCCCACTCTAGCCTTTTTGAAGTTCGAGTGCTGGCTTCATAAGTCTCTACTTTTTTTTTCTCTTGTGATATAATTTTTTCCAATACATGTATTGTGATGTAATAAATACCCAAGGAGTTTTCTTAAAATAAAAATTGGAATAGAAATTGTGGATATTAGAATAGAAATTGTGTGATGTCTAAAAATTCAATCGGGGTGCCACTGGTATCTTGAACATCCTGAAAAAAAATGAATAAATACAAACATGCATTGGTGGTTGATCTCACTCGGAATTGATCACTCCTGAGATACTGACCTTGAGGGGAAAGGCTAATGAGGACATAACTCATATGACTAAAGGACTCGACTTGGGAAAACGACTTGATCGTGAGACTTGCGTGAGGATGATCCTGTAGATAGGCAAGCCGATTCTAAGGACGACTAGAAGTTGATTCGTGGACAGAACATAATGGAATGATGGGTGATTCCGTTTATCGTTATCGAATCCATGAACGACCCTATGTCAATCCTCAGTGATCATATACTTTGAAATAAGAATCTATCCTCCGTAATTTCATGCAGTCAAGGACGTCCATGCGTCGAGATGTCTTGAACGTGGTTTAGCACGAGTCGATTACGTGTGAATCCTCGGAGCTGCCCATTAGTCTGAGTTGTAACCGAAATGGCATTGGGCGAAATTGGCATGGCAAGAGAACTTAAGATTGGACTTCGAATTATCGGGAATGCCCAAGACAGATTTTGGATGAAGCTACATCAAACAGTCAACAGAGCCAGTTAAGCCGAGCAATTGGAAAAGGGATTTTTGGACCGAGGAAGCGAGCCCATGAGGACGTGGGCTGGGCCAAGCTAGTGTGGGCCCTAGGCCCAAAGTGGGACAGCCACTATAATGGGCCTAAAGAAATCAAATGAGCCCATTTGGCCCAAACCAACTATTCATCTTTCAAAGCCCATATGCCAATTCTTAGCCATTTCAAGCCCAACCAATTCCCAAGCCCACTCATATTCATGGCCAAGCCCAATCCTTAGGCCCATCCACCAATTTCAGCCCAAGGACAGATTGGTAAATTGGTGCAAGGTGAAATGACTATTTTGCCCCCAAGTGTGTGGATAAGGGCAAAAGAAGAGAGAGAAGGTGGGGTCAAGGACATGGGGACTTGAAGTGGCCATTGAATGGCCTTAATGAGGGGTGCTTTCAGCCCTCACTTCACTCTCTCTCTCCCCTCATTCGACTCTCCCTCACCGGAGCTCCAGCCAAGCCATTCAACTTAGTTTCTCCTTTAGCAGAACTGTTTTTCAGTGTTTTCAGTGGGAGTCCGAGCTGTGGTTGCTGTGTTGAGCTTGGGACCACCTTGGATCATCGTTGTTGAGGTCCCAGTGCATAGCCACCGTCATTGCCGCCGCGTCGGTGCCTCTAGCCCGCTCAACGGGTGAGTTTAGCTCCTAATCCTTCGATTAGTGCCTAAACTTGCTTAGGGTTGGTTTAGTTAGATTTAATTCTAGTTTAGGTGATTTAATTAAGTTGTATTAGCCCTAAGATAGGTGGTTAAATGGATGGATTAGATTAGTTTATCTTAATCTTGCTTTATTTGCTTAATTGTGCTTATGTATTTAATTAAGCTTGTTTTGCTTAATTAATTATTTGAATTGTTTTGATTAATGTTTTGTTTAATTTCTGAGTTTAATTTATTATTGATTTAATTCTGAAAATTCACTGTTCACGCGACACTTGTTCACAAAGCACTGTTCACAGAACATTGTTCACGTGCACTGTTCACCCGAGAATGAAAAATTGTCTAAATTCATGTATTTTAATCCTATGAAGTAAATGGATGTGTAAATGCACATGAATTAATTGTTAGATTGTGAAATTAAGTGGTGATTGTAAAAATATGGTTTTTATTTTGAAAATCCCGAGTGTCGGGTTTTAACATCGAAAGTGGTTTTAATGACTATATCAAACCGTGGGATTTCAAAAAGGAAGAGTATCACTTTTCAAGGTTCGAATTGACCGTGTACTCACACACGCCTATTTTCTCAAATGTTTTTAATACGAAGAAAATAGGCCAGGATCACCATTTTAATGGAGACATTTGAGTGCAATGCACGGTGTCCTAGGCCGAGATTGATTGTTTGTGTGTTGGTTAAAGAGAAACCGTCTCAAGCTTTTAAGCCAGACGTTACTAAATCCCACTTTTGGGTTACCCATGCATTAAGGTAGTGGGTCGCAGTAGATTCTGGACCTACGCCCCTTCGGGGAAGCCGTCTATTAAGATATAGACGTCATTGTGCTCAATGGTGGTGAGACGAAGCCTGGCTACACCAAAAGACACCGAACTAAAGAGTAGGTGACTCGGGTCGCAGTAAATTCTGGACCTACGCCTCTTCAGGGAAGCCGTCTATTAAGATATAGACGACGCCGTGCTCAATGGTGGTGAGACGACGCCTGGTTATGCCAGAAGGACAGTTCGGCAGTGCCTTAAGTGGCTTAATTAACAAGTGGAACGCATAGTTAAGACTCCTGTGATTAATTGAGTGGATAAGGCGTTTCAATTGTTGTATGCATTGAGTATATGCATTGTGTTTCTGAACTGTGATAATGTGCAAGAATACATGAGAATCATGGCATCTGTGATTTCGGTCATACACGAGTTAAGCACATTATTTATGGCACGCACGCATAGATCGATAACATGCAGGGTGTGGCAATGGCCAGGTGAGATCGATTGTAATGTGACTTGTATGTGATTGATGAAATGTATCATCTAATGGCCATGTGCATTGCATGTATCATGCTGAATTATAACGTACAGGGTATGGCATACCAGGTAAAGTTGTATGCGAATCAACTGTTAGTTGTTGCTTGTGATGGGGTAGTTCTGGATAGATGCCCTGACTTGAGTTGGTGTACTAACCAGGGCTTAGGGTAGAACTCGCTGAGATTTATATCTCACTGGTTATTGAATAATCATTTTCGGGTCCCTAGGGTGAAGGGCCAGGAGCTTGAAGCGGAAGGGTCAGGAGCATAAGTGGCTTAGTAGTTCTTTATGACATAGACCTTCTGTATAAGCTTGAAGTGTTTATAAAAGTGTATTTAATTCGAAACTGGTTGTCCTGCTTTTCTATCCCATGTATATCGTTGTCAGAAGATTAGTTAATTCGCTTCCGCATGTGCAATAAAAAAAAAAAAAAAAAGAGTCGGCGACGAGTCCTGGGAACGTCTCGAAATTCTATCGACCACCAAGGATTGTGCGCGCGCTCGAGGTTCGGGCGTGACACGTTATCAGTCTACACACTTGATTTCGGGCACTCCATTTGGCGTTCCAGAATTCCAGTGGTCTTTCTATTCTAAATCGGCATTTTAGTTCCTCTCTCAAAATTGATTTTTTTTGTTGATCAATTTCTTGAATTCTCTATTGGGTAGATTTAATTTAATCGTGTTGTATTTATACCTTAAGAAATTATTTTTATGAAATCCTTTTGTAAATAAGCATGCCCAGTGAGATTGTAGTTTCATTCCCTAACAATTTTTTTTTTATTTGATGAATTTATTTTGATTAAATTGAAATAATGCCTAGTATTCTAAGTAGACCATTGTATAATTTCACTCCCTAATTAATTTTTTTATTCAATACCTTTATTTTGATTAAATAATACCTTATTTGGAGCTTGGATCATTAATTGTCTAATGATTGTCTTATTTGGATCATTGATTGCCTTGGTGTTAAATGAAATATATGCTCAAATTGAATGAATCGTTCGCATAGTTTAACTTTAGCCTTTAAGATAGTCAAGCAAGCCCGGGATGTGGAGTTTCATCTTGGTCATGGACCGCCGAGAAGACATCGAGGTAATCCCCTTGATGACTATGATTTCATACTCGGGTTAGGATTCCTTGATCGGATCAATGCGGGCGTTATGCCCTTTGCGGATTGTATTTGTATCTTCGACAAGCGGTGCCAATGTATGGTCCCAATTTACCGTGAATCGGGACGCGATAGGAAAATGCTGTCGGCCATGCAGCTGACCAAGGGATTACGGAAGGGCGAGGTGACCTTCTTGGCAACGTTGAAGGAGGAAGGCACAAAAGAGGAAGAGATACCGGAAGAAGCAGCCCGAATCCTCGATGCCTTCCAAGATGTGATGCCGCCCGAGCTACCTAAGAAACTACCTCCCCGAAGGGAAGTCGATGATCGGATCGAGCTGGTGCCCGATGCTCGACCGCCGGCCATGGTTCCCTATCGCATGGCCCCGCCCGAGTTACAAGAATTGAGGAAGCAGCTCAAAGAACTGCTTGATGCTGGCTATGTTCGGCCATCTAAGGCCTCGTTTGGCGCCTCGGTCTTGTTCCAAAAGAAGCATGACGGATCCCTCCGCATGTGTATCGATTATCGGGCATTGAACAAGTTGACCGTCAAGAACAAGTACCCGATCCCTTTGATAGCAGACTTGTTCGATCAACTCGAGGAAGCCCGATGGTTCTCCAAGCTGGATCTTCGGTCGGGATACTACCAAGTGCGGATCGCCAAGGGGGACGAGCCAAAGACAGCCTGTGTGACCCGCTATGGATCATACGAATTCCTTGTCATGCCTTTTGGCTTGACCAATGCACCGGCTACGTTTTGCACCCTCATGAACAAGGTACTACATCCGTTTCTCGATCGCCCGTTGTAGTCTACCTTGATGATATTGTTATATATAGCCGAACGCTCGAGGAACATGTTGAACACTTGAGTCAAGTTTTCGGACCCTTCGGGAGAACAACTTGTATGTGAACGGGAAAAATGTGCTTTTGCACAAAAAGAGATCCCTTTCCTTGGGCACACCGTGCAGGGCGGACGAGTGCGAATGGACACGGCCAAGATCCGTGCCATTGTTGATTGGGAACCACCGACCAAGGTGACCGAGCTGAGATCCTTTCTCGGACTTGCCAATTATTACCGACGTTTCATTCGAGGATACTTTCGCCTCACCGTACCATTCACGGATATGCTGAAGAAGGAGAAGCCGTGGGAGTGGACGGATCGGTGTCAAGAGGCGTTTGATCGGTTGAAGCGGACCATGACCGAAGAACCGGTGCTAGTGCTGCCCGACTACAACAAACCATATGAGGTAGAAACTGATGCTTCCGATTTCGCTATCGGTGGTGTTTTGATGCAGGAAGGGCATCCGGTTGCCTTCGAGTCCCTAAGTTGAATGATATCGAACGACGATACACGGTCCAAGAGAAAGAAATGACCGCGGTGGTGCATTGTCTTCGCACATGGAGACACTATCTCTTGGGATCACGGTTCGTGGTGCCAAGCTTGAACGATGTCACATCGGGCTCTTGACTCGTTGTTCTCTTGGTTTTTTTTTTCTATTGTGATGTAATTGTATTGTGATGTAATAAACACCTGATAGGCTTTCTTAAAATAGAAATTAGAATTGAAATTGTGGAAATTAAAACAGAAATTCTGTGATGTCTATTTACTTTAATTTCAATCAACTGATTCATTTTTATTGTTACGCATTATCATTCTAGGTACTTGATTCCATACACTCCATTCGGCATTGTAGTATTTCAACGGCCTTTTAATTGTAATATTTTTTTGTGGATTGACCATTGGGATCCAATTTCTCTCCCTAAGTTTATGTTTTTTTGTTTGATGAATTTCTTGAATTTTTTTTATTGGGTAGATTTAATTTAATCTTCTTACATTTATACATTAAGAAAATTCCTTTTATGACATTCTTTTGTAAATAGGCATACCCAGTGTTCTAAATAGACAATTAGGATTCTAGTTTCTTTTCCTAATTAATTTTTTTGTTTGATGAATTTATTTTGATTAAACTAAAACAATGCCTAGTGTTTAAAGTAGACCATTGTATAGTTTCTCTCCCTAATTAATTTTTTTGTTTAATGAATTTATTTTGATTAAACAATGCCTTGTTTGTTTGAATAATTAATTGTCTTGGTATTGAATGAAATGTATGCTCGAGTTGAATGAATTATTTGTATAGTTTAGCTTTAGCCTTTAGCATTAGTGTAAGAAGGACAAGCAAGCTTGAACGATGTTCCATCCGTCTCTGCGCCCTCTGTTGTCTTGGGTTTTTTTCTATTGTGATGTAATTTTTTTTTTCCAATACATGTATTATGATGTATTATAATACTCGACGAGTTATGGGTTTTCTTAGAACATAAATAAAAATAAAAATTGTGTGGTGTCTATTTACTTTTGTTTCAATTAATTGATTGATTTTTATTTTCACGCATTATCATTCTAGGCACTTGATTCCAGACACTCCATTCAGCATTTTAGTATTCTAGTGGCCTTTCAATTCTGAAATTTTCTATGGGTAGACCATTAGGCTCCATAAATTAATTTTTTTGTTTGATTAATTTATTGACTAATCTGTTGGATAGATTTAATTTAATCTTATTGCATTTATATCTTAAGAAATTCTTTTTATGAAATTCTTTTGTAAATAGGCATGCCTAGTGTTCTAAGGGTGCGTTTGATTCAGCATTTTGAAAACCCATCGAGAAAATGCAAAGCAAATTGAGATTATAATTTCTTTCCCTATGTAATTTTTTTTGTTTTATGAATTTATTTTGATTAAACTGAAACAATGTCTAGTATTTGAAGTAGCCCATTATATAGTTTCTCTCCCAAATTAATTTTTTATTTGATGAATTCATTTTGATTAAATAATGCCTTGTTTGGAGGTTGGATCATTGATTGTCTAATAATTGTCTTGTTTGAATCATTGTTTATCTTGGTGTTGAACAAAATGTATGCTCGAGTTAAATGAATTGTTTGCATAGTTTAGCTTTTGCCATAAGTCTTAGTGTAAAATGACCAAGAAAGAATGAAAGATGTCCTATTCGGCTCTTGACTCTCTTTTTTTTTTTTTTTTTTTTTTTTTTTTTTTGTATTGTGATGTAATTTTTTTATTTATTTTTGTATTGTGATGCAATAAATACCCAACGAGTTACAGGTTTTCTTATAATAGAAATTAGAACAAAAATTGTAGAAATTAGAAAAAAATTGAAAATTAGAAAAGAAATTATGTGATCTCTATTTACTTTAATTTCAATTAATTGATTAATTTTTATTTACACGTAATATCTTTATAGGCAATTGATTCTAAGCACTCTATTTGGCATTCTAGCACTCCAGCAGCCTTTCAATTCTAAATTTTTTTATGGATAGACCATCGAGATTCTAATTTCTCTCTCTAAATTATTTTTTTTTAGTTTGATGGATTTCTTGAATTTTCTATTAGGTAGTTTTAATTTAATCTTATTACATTAATATCTTATAAATTCTTTTGTGAAGTTCCTTTATGAATATGCATGTCTAGTGTTCTAAGTAGACCATTGGGATTTTAGTTTCTTTTCCTAATTAATTTTTTTGTTTAATGAATTTATTTTAATTAAACTGAAACAATACCTAGTGTTCTAAGCTGACCACTATATAGTTTTTCTCCCTAATTAATTTTTTATTTGATAAATGTATTTTGATTAAATAATACCTTGTTTGGAGCTTGGATTATTAATTATCTAATAATTGTCCTGTTTGGATCATTGATTGTCTTGGTGTTGAATGAAAATGTACACTTGAGTTGAATGAATCCTTCGCATAATTTTGCTTTTAGCCTTTAACCTTAATGCAAGATGGCCAAGTAAGCTTGAATGATGTCCCACTCGACTTTTGGCTTTTTGTTGTCTTTGGTTTTTTCTATTGTTTTTTTTTTTTTTTCTATTGAGATGCAATTTTTTTCCAATACATATATTGTGATGTAATAAACACTCGACGAGTTAGGGATTTTCTCAAAATATAAATTAAAATAGAAATTATGGAAATTAGAATATAAATTATGTGATTTCTATTTACTTTAATTTCAATTAATTGATTGATTTTTATTTTCACACATTATCATTCTAGGCACTTGATTCCAAGTACTTCATTCGGCATTCTAGCATTCCAGCCGCCTTTCAATTTTGAAATTTTCTGTGGGTTGACCACTAGGATTCTATTTTTTTCTCACAAAGTTAATTTTTTTTCATTTGATGAATTTCTTGAATTTTCTGTTGGGTAGATTTAATTTAATCTTGTTGCATTTATATCTTAAGAAATTTTTTTTAGGGATAAATGCATTGGAAGTCCTAAAACTTGTCATAAAAGTGCAATTGAGTTCTAAAACTTTCAAAAAATGCAATTAAGTCCTAAAACTTGTCACAAAGTGCAATTAAATCCTAAAACTTAAAAAAAGTGCAATTAAGTTCTCAAACTTGTCAATTTAGTCAAATCTAAGTCTTTCCATTGATTGCAATTTTTAAAAAAATTTAGGACTTAATTATACTTTCGTGACAAGTTTTAAGACTTAATCGGACCTTTTGAAAGTTTAGGACTCAATTAAACTTCCGTAATAACTTTTAGGACTTGATTGCTATTTTTAAAAGTTTGAGGACTCAATTGCACTTTCGTGACAAGTTTTGGGACTTCAAACACACTTATCCCTTGTTTTTATAATATTATTTTGTAAATAGGCATACCTAGTATTCTAAGTAGCACATTGGGATTCTAGTTTCTTTCCCTAATTAATTTTTTTTTGAAGAATTTCTTTTGATTAAACTGAAACAATGCCTAGTGTTCAAAGTAGATCATTGTATAATTTCTCTACCTAATTAATTTTTTACTTGATGAATTTATTTTTATTAAACAATGCATTATTTGAAGCTTAGATCATTTATTGTCTAATGATTGTCTTGCTTGGATCATTCATTGTCTTAGTGTTAAATGAAATGTATGCTCGAGTTGAATGAATTGTTTACGTAGTTTAGTTTTAGCTTTTAGTCTTAGTGTAAAATGGTCAAGCAAGATTGACCTATGTCTCATCCCTCTCTTGGCTCTTTGTTGTCTTGAGTTTTTTCTATTGTTATATAATTTTTTTCCAATACATGTATTGTGATATATTAAACACCCAGCGAGTTACGGGTTTTCTTAGAACAGAAATTGTGAAAATTAAAACAAAAATTTTGTTATGTCCATTTACTTTAGAGTTAATATCCTGAAAAACATCAAATCGGTACACGTGTGACAAATTTACCTCAAACTAATTTTTTAACTATGAAAAACCCCAAACGTGTACACCCGTGATAAATTTACCCAAACTGATCATAAAAGACCCCATACACCCAAACTAATTTATTTGACCGCTAAAAACCCCAAGTTAGTATATTTGTGACAAATATACCATCCATTAAATTAGATTAATACCACAAAAATCATGAAAATTGTATAATTGTAACAAACAAAGAATAAGATCTCCAATCGGTACACTAGTCGACTATCACGTGTCATTTAAATTAATAATTTGATAGTAAAATTTAACGGAAATTAACATATGGTAAATTTTTCACAAATATATCAGTTTGGGATTTTTGATGGTCAAAAAATTTCTTGGGATGAATTTATCATAGGTATATTACTTTAGGATTTTTAAGAGTATTAACCATTTACTTTAATATCAATGAATTGATTGGTTTTATTTTGTCACATTATCATTCTAGGCAGAACAATAAAAAATATTTTAAAAGTATTAAAAAATTAAAAGAAACAAAAAAATTTAAAAATCCTACCAAACACATTTCTTTTTTAAAAATAAAAAATTTGGGCATTTACTGAACGCCTTCAAATGCTCATGATAATAAAATAAAAAAATTATTTCCAAATGAAAATTGTACCCAGGAACATAATAGTTACTAAATGCGTCCTCAATTATATCTCTGTCCTCTTCTCCTTTTAGTTCACCTATTTTCTTTTTCTCCTTTGTTTATTCACGCAAAAAAAAAAAAAAAAAAATTGTTAAGCAACTAAAAGGTGTGTTGGTTAATTTAGTTTTTTTTTTTAAAATTTTACATGCTAACATTTACCTAGATTCAAAAATTTAAGTTGTTCAATACTAAATAATGATCAACTTTCAAAAGGTAAAATAGAAAAGTACAAACAAAAGGTTAGAAGTCAAAAGCACTCTAACGCACCTCAGTATCATTTCACTGGGCCAATAAAGCCCACTTAGCTCTTTTGAAGTTGAATCGTTACTTTGTAATTGCCTAGTCAATTATTAGTTATTTGTGTAAGCTTTTGCTAATAAAAACGCTTACACTCCTTTTGTTTTGTGAAAACGAATTTTCAAGAAAACATTTTCTCTTTGGCCAAAAAAAAAAATACGTTTTTTTTTTGGTGTTTAGATCGCTTAGGAAAATGTGTTAATTGAAAATCTATACTTAAATTAAAAAAAATGATTTCATCTTTAAAAAATCGAAAATCATTTTCCTAAATAAGATTATACATCGACGCTTACACCAAAAACTTTTCATTTGAGCATGAGAACCCCAACACTTATTTCAAGCCCTTGATAGCAACCCTAGCTTGGCTAGGTCCAAAGAGGCCAGCCTTAGAACCTTTGTGCTCGGGCTCAAGTCCACAAAAGTTGGGCTCAAGATACCAACACCTGTGATTGGGCCTATGATTCCGATATCATCACCCAACTCCTTGGGGCACTAACCTAGGTCCACAAAGGTTAGGCCCGAGACATAGGTGCTCGTGCCCGAATCTCTAACACCTAGGGTCGGGTCTATTAAGGCTAGGCTTAGATCGATAACACTAAGGACCAAGCCATCAAGGCCGAGATTGTGATCGCGTGCCAGTGCTCAAGTCTCCAGCACTCATGCTTGTGTCCATTGAGGTTAGGCTTGGGACTACGGCACCCATGCTTGGGTTCTTGATGCCTAGGCTTGGGTTCATCCAGGTTGGGCTTGGGACGTTGACATCCGCTCGGGTTAATCAAGCCCAAACTCGAGAACTTGATACCCACATGTAGCTCCATTGAGGTAGGGCTCATGTCCATTGAGGTTGGGACCGAGACCTTGGTGCTCAAGCCCAGTCCCCAACACCCATGCTCGAGTCCATCGAGGCTAAGATCAAGACCTCAAAGCCCATGCCTTAGTACCAACGCTCGATTCCATCAAGTCCAACCCCGAGTCCTTGAGTCCCTGAGCACCCATATTATGGTCTATGGAGGCTGAACCCAAGACCTTGGTGCTTGTGTCTAGGGGTGAGTATGGTTCCAGGATATAACTTGAAACTTGAGGATCAGATTGATGGAAACCTGCTCGGTTCTAGGTTCTAGGTTCTGAGATATGTACGGTGGGTTCGAGGTTTCGAAAATTGGATTGTTTCGACGGGTAGGTTCCAAGTTCTAGGTTTATGGAACTTGGAATACCTAGAATTTGGAATTTGGAACCTATAATCTAAAACCTGGAATAAGTTTTTATATTATTCTTGGTATACATCTTTGCATGATCTTACGGCATTCCAAGATGTTCAATGATGAGTATATAATTTGAAACCACTAATATGACATTCCATTTTATAACTAAGATTTTTACTTTGTTAATGTTTCATATTTTTTTTATATCTATATATAAACTATATATAAATTATAATCAATGAATTGTAGTAGTAAGTGGTAGTCATTAAATATGATAATTCACTACAATCGTTTAATTAATAATATAGACTACCATTGCTTACATTTCTGTCCTCTTTTCCATTCACTTGATTGTAAAAAGCAAAACTTAGTTTTCTTCACCTTTTTTCTTTTGTCCTTGGTTTATCCACAATAATAATAATAATAATAATAATAATAATAATAATAATAATAATAATAATAATAATAATGGTAACCAAAAATGAGCTTGTTAATTTGATTTTGCTTTTTCCAATTCTCCAACAAAGTAAAGCTGGCTATAAAGGTAAATCAATTAAATAGCAACAAATTGCTAGATCCACACACTCGTTTGCTAAAGCTAAAAAATTAAATACTAAAAATTTAAAAATGAACATTATTAGTTGAGATCATTGAATACTAAAATTGAAGAATTATCTGAATGAAAATTGCATAATAAATTTTATTAGTTTCTTACCAAATGGATTAGTAACCATTATTGGAAGGTTTTGATAACATAATTGGTAAGAGTGTAAAATCCATTGAATATACGATCATTCCAATCAATTAAACCATTGGGGTTTGCTCCATGGTCACTCTTCCCACATGGGAATGAGAAGATGGGGGGTTTAAATATCCACATTCTCAAGGAAGTTCGAGTGGGGACAATTTAATTTTGTGTGTGGGTTTTGACTCTCATGCTCTACAAAAAAAGCATGGCAAATGTCTGAGAGTTAGATTAGAGTAGAGTGTAGAGTAGACCAACAAAAAAAAAAAATCAATTAAGTCATCCTTCTATAGTGACCGTATAAGTGATTTATTTTTATTTTTTTTTAACTAAAATAGTCAACTAAATCATGTGAAGTTAGATGTTATCAAATGCACTAATGACTTCGAGACTTCGAGTGCTAACAAGTTTAATTTTCTGTATTTAATGTGATTATTAAAACACACCTAAGTCTCGCTGAACTATACAACTTCTTGTATAATTTTCGTGAGGCGATTGGTTTTTTTAATATTAGTAACAAGGATAGGAAGTGACGACCAACATATTTGGCGACCTCTGAAGTGTTACTTTAGGAGCTTCACAATGATAGTTGGGATAACGGAGATCGATTTTCTCCATTAGGGGTGCCATAAGAGCACCGGCCTAGTGCATCTCACTGGTTGGGTACATGGTCCATCAGTTTAACTTAGGCCGACGAATCTTGTCAACGTGCGAACGAATCTTAAGATTTTTCATCTTTATAATTCGTAATTCGACTCAGTGTCGTCGTGGAATAGAGCCGTGTGGATCGATTCCAGAGCCAACTTTTAAATGCATCAGGAGAGCAATTCTCCCAGCATTTTACTAATGAGTTGTTGGTGAATCGTGAACCCGACATTGGCCTCTCCAATCATTCTCTCAACGCAACTCAATCTGATTGTAGCTTTGGAATATTTTTTATCGGCCATACCCACTAAGCAGGAATCAAGGACGCTGATCACCCCCACGTGTTCACGTTCACGGATGCTTTTCAGCACTAAACTCCAAAACAGCCACGCCCCCCTCTCTCGTGTCACGCTGCACGCTGCACTCCCTCTGTCCTTCATGGTACTGGAACGCGCGCATTCCATCGGAGGCTGAAGAGGCTCCCATTGGATCTCTACGTCGACTTATCCAGTTCATCTCCAGATTGAAGGCGAACCCAGAAGCCGGAAGCGAGGAAAGAAGGGGCGGAGATGGGTTCATCTCCTTCGCTCTCGCTCGTGTGTCTGCTGCTGCTGCTGGTCCTCTCCTCGGTCGCTGCGGTCTTGGGTCGCGCTGAGGAGGACGACCCGACAATCAGAACGATGGAGGAGTTCTCGGGGTACCCGTTTCGCGAATCGCCTTCCTGGGCGGAGGCGGATTCTCCCGCTTCCTTGTCCGTCGAAAGCGAAAATCTTCAAAAGCAGGTCGTTTTCATCTCTGTGTCTCTCGTGTTTCGTTCTTTATTTGTTTCAGCTAGTGGTCGGCGTTGATAAGAATTGTTAGATCTTTTTTATGATGATCAGATTGACGAGCTTGCAAGTTTCTCCGATACGCCGGCTCCATCGGTGACGAGGATCCTTTACACTGACAAGGATGTGACGGCCCGCAGGTATTGATGCCGTCGCAAAATGTTCAATTTGGTTGCTCTGCATTATGTTCGTATTTTGTTTCGAATTTCTATGACTCGAACAATCTTTTGGTTATTAGGAGGATGGTATGTGTGTATTGAACTAACAACATATGTCTATGGAGCCAGGATAAAGCTATAAACTAGTGATATGGATTAAAGGAAAGTTAATCATTTCCTTTCCTTCAGTGTAAATTGGATTGAAACGACATGTGGAGAGTTGATTGAAGAGTAAATCGGATGAGAACTGACATGCTGAGTGATCCATCAAATGGAGCGCGAAGAAATTAAAACTCAGCTTTGATCTTTATATCACAGATTTGAAGTAGAGCTGGATATATGCATATAAGGCTGGATAAACACGGTCAACTGGTGCTGTGTTGTCCCTTTTTGTTTTTTTTTTTTAAGCTTAATGGTTAAATACAGAAGAGGTTTGTCTACTGTTTTAGGTCCCATGTCAATCTCACAAGGTTGTGATTGCTAGAGACTTGCAACTTTGTGGGCGATGAGGTGAGCTTGTATTTGGTCATGCTTAATCATGGATAGATTGACATTTCTCGCCTTCATTCAAAATGTGGAATCTCATGTTTGCTCTCTAACATAAATAGAGGTAGCTGATGAGCCTTGTACTTGCCAACTGGTAATCCTTCAGTGAGGTTGCTGATGCAAAATTTTGTTACATAGTTGATAAAGAACTGTTTCATATTTTTGGAAGTTTACTCAGAACGTGCATGAATTGCTGTCTCCCTCTTGTGAGCATATATAATATACATATATATATATTTTTTCCTCATTGTAGACACATGCAGAGGACATGGCCAGACACGTAGTAAGGGAGCGTTACACTGTTACCTATAACCTGGAGTATTGATGATTGAATTGATGATTCTTTTATACATTGTGCTTTAAACCTGATGGCGACCTTTCTTCTCTTTCTTTTGCATTGATTTTCGATGAATTAGCTTTCTCGTTTGAATTGCTAAGAGAGTGCAACAAATTAGACTGGATGGATTGTAGCCTTATTGATAGACTTTTTCTGGTCATAGCTACGGTGACATAACTATCATGCAAAAAGCATGTAGTCCTTATGGCTTGTGTTGGCCATCCAACTATGTGATCATCATCCTTGTTCTGACTTTCTCGCCCAATCCAACCCAGGACCTTATTGGTGTAGGCTGTAATCGAAGCCCATGTTGATCATGATTGGTCCATGCAAATGTGCTTTTTGCTCCTTAATATGCTAGTACTGAAAGGAGAGGAAGACTTGACTCTGAAATATGAATGTTTCTTGTGACCTGAGAACAATATAGTTCGCCATTTGAAGTGCTCATGGAGAATTGGAAGCACTGAAGTTTACATATAATTTCTTTCACAACTTGTATGTTCCTGTGACCTCTTTGTTTCACTTTTTGAACTATTAATCTCAGGTACGTCAAGAATTTGATGGGACTTGCTGGTCTGTCTGTTAGAGAGGATGCTGTGGGTAACATATTTGGCCAATGGTGAGTTTCTGTCTGTTTAGACTTTCAGTGAATAACTTTGTGTTGCCTTAAAATGATGGTACCGAGATTTAGATTTGAGAGATTTGCAAGCCAATGTTGTCATATATGTTGCAAAACTCAAGCCTTTTGTTTGGTTACTTTGGATCTGCTTGTCAAAATTTGGGTCTTTTCTTATGTTTCGGTACTCATATCTTTCACGGCCCATATTTTAGCTTGAACTATGCAAATTGCCATGTATATGAACATTTTACCCTGAATGTTGCAGGGAAGGCCTTGAACCAGAGCTTCCTGCCGTCGCTACAGGTTCTCACATGGATGCAATTCCTTACTCCGGAAAGTATGATGGAGTTGTCGGTGTTCTGGGAGCCATAGAGGCCATTAACGTACTAAGAAGGTTCTCGACTGGCTCATTTTTTAGATTCAGTTCTCTAATGCATGCCTTTCAACTGAGCACCTTAGGCTTGAGGATGCTGGACTCTGCTTGCTGTTTGTGAATTGTGAAATAAATTGATCCCCAAGAACAAGATTTGTTAGGAGTAGCATCTTGCACCAGGAACTGAATGATTTAAACAACAATGTTCTCAAGTTTGTTCCTTGACTAAGTATGCTATACATTGGATTCTGTGTATCTTTGGATTTCTTCACTTGTCTGTGTTTCCTCTTGTTAAGATTTGCTTGAATCAATTATTTTTTTCCTTCTCAAACTAGCTAATGTTTCCAGGTTAGGCTTCAAGCCGAAAAGATCACTGGAGATTATAGTGTTCACTTCAGAAGAACCTACACGATTTGGAATCGGTTGTTTGGGAAGGTTGGGACTACATGGAGTAAATTACTTGCAGTCATACATTTATTATTCATGTTAATCGTGCTTTGACACAAGTTGTTTGAGTGTATCTTCAGACTTACACTTGCATGATTCTACAAATACACATGGCCTGCAGGTAGTAATATTTATCCCTCTTAGAGGCTAAGCGTTTTTACAGGGTATCTTAAATTTGCAGCCGCTTAATGGCGGGGAGTGAGGCACTCCTGAAGGCACTGGAAACAACAATCGACAATCAAAATATATCCTTTGTAGACGCCGCCAAATCTGCTGGTTATGCGCAAGATCCAGTGGATTTAACAAGCGTATTTTTAAAGAAAGGAGCTTATGCTGGTTTCGTGGAGTTGCACATAGAGCAGGGCCCTATTCTTGAAGAGGAAGGTTGGGTCCCCTTTGTACCTTCAGGCCGATCTCTTAATCATCGTACATGATCTATTTAATCTGCGTTCTTTTTTCCGCAGGTGTATCTATTGGAATAGTAACTGCTATTGCCGCTCCTGCAAGCATAAAAGTAGACTTTGAAGGAAGTGGGGGACATGCAGGTGCTGTGCTGATGCCGTACAGGTTAGTGCACTTGATCAAGAAGTTCTTTAAGAGATAAATTTAAAAAAAATTTAGTTTTTTTATCATTAGGGTGGTTTATGATTTTTGGACGTAATTTGCAAGATGGATTTCTTTGTTGGAAAAACTTTTACTCCATCTTTTCCTTGTTTTATTTTATTTTATTTTTTTTCCATTTTCGTGCTGTAAGCCATCCATTTCTTTGCCTTAAAGATTTTCTATTGTATGGTCAAATTGGCACTTTTTAGCATCTTGCTTTTCAGTCCACAATAAGTGGATTAATTTCCTTGGCAGAAATGATGCTGGACTGGCAGCGGCGGAGCTGGCACTAGCTGTTGAAAAGCATGTTTTAGAATCTGGATCCATAGATACTGTTGGGACAGTGGGTATGTGACTTCTTTGGTTTTTCACATCTAAAAACGAAAGATTTATAAGTCAAATACATATTCAGTCCAGTCTTTTCATCAAGGTATCCTGCAACTGCATCCCGGAGCAATCAACAGCATCCCCAGCAAATCACACCTGGAAATAGGTAAATCTTTCTGTTTGCAGAGAACTTTTAGTGAGTGTCCGATTAGTCATACCAGCATGTTCTATTATAGTCTCCGATAATAGAATTTATTTAATGTGCCTTACCGTTAGCAATGAATATTTCAAACAAATGATATGTACCACACATGGGCATTCTCACAGAACTGAGTGATGTTATCACCCTTTTGATTGGTATGCTAACATGTAATTTTGTTCCTGATGATTTGGCAGATACTCGTGACATTGATGAAGAAAGAAGAAATGTTGTAATGGAGAAGATACGTCAATCCGCTATTAGGATTGCCAAAGACCGTGGTGTCAAGCTTGCTGAGTTTAAGATTGTCAATCAGGATCCACCAGCTCTTTCTGATGAATCGGTAATTAGGGCAATGGAATCTGCATCAAAGGATCTGAAGCTCTCTCACAAGTTAATGATCAGTAGAGCTTATCATGATTCGCTGTTTATGGCCAGGTAATATATGCAAAATGAGAAGATCCCTACTTCGTTGAAAGAGAGAGGGAGAGAGAATTTAAACATTACTGTCCACCGGCTTACTGCAAAAGACAACATAACAAAGGAAATCATACCTCTGGTCCTCACTTAGCTTTACAATTCAGTCCTTTTTTTACCTCCCTCTTTCGAAAATCGGCAGCATCATCTCAAGTAATGCTAAAATTGCAGCCAAATGTCATGAGATGATGTTTATGCCATATTTCTCCAACATGATGGCACAGCCACTGATTTTCCTTGTCATTGCTTTGCAGGGTTTCTCCAATGGGCATGATATTTATTCCCTGCTACAAAGGTTTGAGCTCCCAAATTTTCTTTCCATAATCTTTGTCGTATGTCATGGAGGCATGCCAATATGATACTCCATATTCACCCTTTTCTGCAACATTAGGTTTTCTTAGCGTCCATCAGTTAAGTTTGATTCATACTGTCAAGACAGCATGTTACTCTTAATTGAACTGTGCAATCGTACTTGAAGGCTTCACAGGCTTGCTGCTCTAATCATATGTCGTATGAACCATATCAAGGGCTGTTTTTGGGGAAGTACGGCATATGTTGGAACATCACATAGTATTTTGGAAAAATGTAGGTGTCGGTCCATGTGTATTGTCCTGTAGGATGCAAGTCAGGCACATGTTGACCTTTTGAATGTCGTTTTGCTTCATTTTCAACCAAGTAAAGGAACATTGCTGTTGGCAATAATAACAATGTCTGCTTTGGTTGGGCAGGATACAGTCACAAACCTGAAGAGCATTCTTCCATTCAGGACATAACCAATGGGGTTAAGGTACTAGCCTTGACCCTTGCGAAGCTGTCACTCAAATGACACCCCTTTCTTCGATGTAAATTGTTAATAACCATGACTCGTTCTTCATATATGCAAGTGTTTTTCATGTTCTCCTCCCATGGCATTGTATTGAATCTCTCATCAGGGCGCTCGAACATGAATTTCGCTGCCCCTCTTGAGCTTTTAGTTTGTTCAGGGTTGTGACCAACGTTCTTTCTTTTTCTCAAAACTTGGGAGAACACGACCCCTTCGAAGTATTGAACCATGCGGATTAGAAATAATGAGAATGTGATACAAAATCAGATAGACACAGGTACTGCATGTTCTGCTATTAGTAAAAGATAGTGTTTCTGTTTATGGAGCTTGACTGGTAAGATCTCTCTTGCTGCTTTAAGAAAAGGTTACGCAGATGGAAACTCTGCTTGAAGGCCAATGAGTTCCTGGTCATCTCTGGCGATAGTTGCACCACCCCATGCCTATGGACTGCAACCTAATATCATCCGATACTGTTCATAGTTTAAGACTTCTCCAAATGAGAAAATGTCAGTGTAAGAATTCATCACCTGGACTTGGCCCAGCATGGTTCGGATACACCTTGACTGTTACCATGTGAGTCCAGCGTGGATCCCATACAAATCCAATGACCGTGGTCGTATTGGATCCATAGAACCAGATCTAATATCAGGCAGCATTCACCATATGAAAAAGCCTTGCTGGTAATTCAAGTTATCTATGCGTGGGGCCATTCGCCATGTGAAAAATGCGTTGCTCTTTTAGAGAGGCTGGCATTGTCTTCTATAACACTCCCTCTCGGCATCCACTTCATGTGTATGCCACAAGAACTTTTTTCTTTTAGTAAGTATTGTTATTACTCCCTCCATCACCGTCTCTTTTACAACTATATAATGCATGTGAAACTTGGGTCGAATCTTGAACTAAGAGAATTACTTAAGCAAGCATAGTTTTTCGACGTACATTACCAAACATGCAAACTACAATACTTTTTGTCACTTTGCAACACGATAAGATTATAGTTCAAGTTACAAGTATGCGGAACGGGCTCTCGGTTCCCAATAATTAAAGAGGATGCGAGGGCTTTATCAAAAGGGTTAGGGTAGCACAATCAACATGGGGCCAAAAGCAATGATTTGATGGCAAGGCTTTGTCTCTCAACCTTATTCTTGAACTAATCAGAGACATGAATGTCTTAACCACACCACATACGAGACCCCATTTTTGCAAGCATCTTGACGTCGTGCCTAAACTTTTGCCGTCTTTGCTAAATCACATGGAAAAAAGATAATCTATGCAAATTTGCAAAATGGTAACACTTAGATGGATCGAATGGGACGTTACTTCTTCATTGGGCATGGTGAAGCTGAAGCTTAGTGACCTTCACTCCGTCATGTCTACAATCTGATATTTGGGTTTAATTTCTCTCAGACAAGTGGAAAAGCACATGGCCGTAGGGACACCTATTACTAGAAAAGTTGGTATTTCGGTACCAATCAAAGAGATAATGGTAAGTGGTTAAAAAAAAAAAGTTATTAATCCAAAATTCATTGGTAAATAGTCTTTGAAAGAAATAATAAGAAACTAAAATAAAATTGGTAATTTCGTTTAGGAGTTGGTAACTTGAATACACTGAGATAAAAGTTGATAATTTAAAGTAAATTGATATTTTCATTGTTAAAAATGATTAAATTTGATGTAAGAGCTGGTAAATAACTTTAGTAAAGTGAGTTTGCTATTAGAAAAGTGGGTATTTCAGAATCAATTAAATCCGTAGAGTTACATAGTTACTTGAATAAAGTCGGTAAATTAGAAACAAAAGTTGGTAAATAACTCGAATGTAGCTCATACTTTGATACATGAGTTTTCAACAAAAGTTGGTAATTCGGAATCTATGAAAATAAAAGTTGATGCGTGGTTTGAATAAAAGTAATCTAAAACTTGTCAATAACTCATTTTTGGGAAAAGTTTGTAACACCCTCAGATTAAGATTAGCAATTTCATGTATGAATTTGTGACTTCAACAAGATAGTAAGCTATGCGAATAAAAGTTGAGAATTTATTGGAACCATTGGTAGTTTATAAGCAATCAGATAAAAATAGATAATATTTGATAAGCAATTTACTGCTAACTCTTTTGTTACCCACAACATTTCAAACTTGCTAGAACTTCCATATATTAACCAGCCCGGATCCATGTTATGTTCATTGGCAAAGGGAATCCAAGGACCGTATAAAGGCAAATTAATTAATAAACCTTCAAAGAAAAGAATGGCGTAAATGGTCAAATAAAATTCTGAAAAAAAAAATGACATCTTAACGCCGTTAACCAAGAAACTGCGGGATTTAAAGAAGTAAATAGAAAACACTCAAGTTTCACAACGCAGAGACACTCAGCTAGACAAGTCCTTCTGCGTTAGAAAGCAAGAGTTTAAGCTGTGAGTTTCTTTACAACATTCTGCCTGTGTTACTACTGTTGGTGTTCTTGTTCTTGTTCTATGCTTCATTTCCTGAATCTGGTCGTCACGCCTTCTACTTTGGTGCCATGAATGAGGGTCAAATCACATTTCATATGTTGTTAGTGTGCAACCTTTCGTTATAGTCTCCATCCCGGGAGTCATTAAGTAGGTAACCATTCTTAGCGCTTCTTCTGTGCGTGGCCTCCTTCATCTGCTTTGTTGTTTCATTGAACTCTCAGGGTCGATTGGTTTTTATACCGTGTGCTTCAATATTCTTTTGTTTGCTAATCAGAGAGGGAGTGGGAGAGATGTGAATCGATGCGCTATAATCTTGTTGTTCAATTTCATGTCTCGTTGCACATTTAGTGCTCATTCTAGGAATGATATGGTACTTGTGCCTCACGATAAAGAAAGACTTGAGATATTTTCCCTTTTTTTTTCTTGAGAAACCGGGGTTCTCTTTTCGTTCATGAGCTATAAGGGATGATGGACTTCAATTACATGTTTTATTAAAATTTATGAGTGCAGATAAGTAGTGGATGTCAGCTTCATTACGCTCTGTATGAGTGACGGACCATATGATCTACATCCGAAACTAGAAGAAGATGAAATATAAAATGAAGGGCAGGTTGAAATGAAGCAAATGATTTATGTTGTTTTCATGTTTTGGCACTGCACTTGATTCTCTGCCTGATTCAATTTAGCTATATGATCCTACGTTGTAGTCTGTGCAATGCTTCAGTGAAATGGTGGTAGTGATCACAGAGATATGCATGGATAAGGAGCCGGAGTACGTCGTAGCATATTCGAATGGCAATTACCAAGACGCCAGTGCTGAATCTCTTCCCATTCAGTGCGATCCTTCAGACTCAAATGACAATGTTGCTGGAGATCCTGAACTTCAAAGTTCAGAAGAGAGCTCAGAAACAAGGGAATACGAAGTGAAGGAATGTACGAACGAAAGCTCTGTTGTGACGTCCTCCAAGGCAAAAGGCGCTGAAAAATTTGAGAAGGATCAAAGAGTGTTGAGCTCAAAAAATGAGGCCAGATCAGATGCTGAGAGAGCAAAAGAGGGCAAAAAGTCAAAATCATCTGTTAAGGATTCATCAAAGAGGACAGTGCAGCATAATAACCGAACTAAATACACCGTTCCACACCCTTTTTCCCTTGCAACCGAAAAGCGTGCTTCATTTGGAGCTCGTCCTGCTGATGATACTACGAGGGTATCCAATGGTAAACCAGTGCAGCGTTCTCGTGCTGTGCAGCCAAATCAGGTGACCCCAAGACAAGTGAGTCTGAATTCAAACTTGTAACATTGAGCAATATCATATACATTCGCTTTAACACTTAGATTATATATGCAATGTTTGTAGCAAGTTGCACATGGAAATATAACAAAAAGATTTGAGTACAGTCATGAGATCTGGACTTAAGATTTTGGTTCTTCATCCTTATATGAGAGACTAATTCCAGAGAACTGCCCCATTGCTCTGCATATATTACTGCTGATTTAGGAATCAAATCAACCATTAGAACAATTTTAGTGAAATCTATCAGGCAATTCACTTTTGTACCTTGTCAAACATACACTTTATGTTCTGGGATGACGTCCAAGTTAATTCTTTTTGGCTGCAGAAGTCAATGGATTTGGTATCAAGAAAGGCCTTGTTCCCATATAACAAGAAGAGTCCGGATGAGGAAGACTATCTATCTGTCTCTTCGTGGTATTATGCTCTGATTGCCACAGCCTAAGTTTCTACTCCTTCCCCTCCACTCATATACTGTGTTTTCTCCATTGTGTGCAGCACTATCGCATCCAAACAAAGCGTAAAAACGCAAACAACTCCTGCATCAGCTCCAGTATTTAGAAGCACCGAACGTGCAGTGAAAAGGCGCGAGGTAAAGCTTTCAGAAGACTTTGTATACCGCTTCCGCCTTTTGAACCGATACATCTGGTTGATGCATAGATAATGCCTATATTAGCTGCTTTGTTAATCAGAATTTTGCTCTCACTTGATATTTCTTAGTTTCATTCAAAGTTGGACGAGAAACACCGAGCACTGGAGGCACAAAAGGTCCAGGCTGATGCGAGGAACATGGTTAGTTGCATTGAAGGATGTCATGTGCAAACTCTTTTTTCCAGCTTTTTTTGTGTGCTCCTTAAATCTGCACATACTTAGTGATTAACAAAGGCAATATTTGATGAATGAATTGCCACTGTCTCTTTGTCGCTCTTGGAACTTCAAAGGAGGAGAGAGAGGCGACTATCAAGCAACTCAGAAAGAACTTGACTTTTAAGGCTAACCCAATGCCGAGCTTCTATTATGAGGGTCCTCCGCCTAAGGTTGAACTGAAAAAGGTAATATACCATAGAAATTGGAGCTTATCATAGATCACTGCCTAAGAGATCTTGCCATGAATGAGGTTTCATTTTTCCTGAGTATAGTGATCTTTGCAAATGTCCATAACAAGCTCAAATTCCATCTTTTAAACCTTCACGATTGGATTGCAGATACCAACAACACGCGCAAAATCTCCTAGACTTGGTCGCAGGAAGAGCTGCGGTGATATCAGTTTTTTTCCAGAAGGATGAGAGTAAGGCAAATTCGTGCTCAGGGACATTTCTATGAATCTGAGCAATGGGAAGAAAACAAAACAAATGAAAGGAGTGAGTATACTGGTGACGGTCCTTGTGTGAATAAATTTCAGTGTGAACTCTCCTAAAAGAGAAATTTAGGAGAGTTGATTGAGCCGTAGATAAGTTATCTAAGTTATAAGAAGGAAAGGTTCTTCAATTTTCCTTCTTTCCCCGAGTGTCTCATCTTCTAATTGCTGGGCTTTGAGGATTTCTTGCATTGGCCTGTGTAACTTATGAAATGTATTAATGTTATTTTCTTAAGAAAGGGAGTTCCCATTTCCTGATAAGAACAAAATTTTCATCTTATCTGTTTTCTTCGCCAAATTTCTCTGCCTTAGACTTGCTTGTTGAATGGTTACTTCAGGTTCAGGAGTAGGTGTTTTTGTTATTAGGACTAGGGTGATGTCGCTTGGCATCTTTCATGATGTGAAATTGTGCCATCGTACTGAGCACCTTTGTCGAGATAGTAATTGTTTGTCTTGCCTCCAAAATGGTGCTTGAATATTTATAATCATATCTGCTGCGACTGTGATGAATCGATTCACAAGGAATCTGTTGAGTCTCGATGCACAGATTTGGCTCACCAGATATTGCCAGCTCCTTGGCCTAAAATCTGC
Source organism: Eucalyptus microcorys (assembly GCA_014182515.1). Lineage (NCBI taxonomy): Eukaryota > Viridiplantae > Streptophyta > Magnoliopsida > Myrtales > Myrtaceae > Eucalyptus > Eucalyptus microcorys. Next base: position 31,713,687 of record CM024569.1, read on the forward strand.
GCACCACTAGGTGAACAAGTACCCCATTTCTCGACAGGTGACCCTCCGACGCTTTAGTCAAAAAGAGTGTAATTGCATGCTGACACTGAAATGTGCTGCCGTGGTAAATGTGCCTCATGTTCTTGGTAGTTGCTCCATTAGATGGATTCTCTCCTTCCTTTAAGATCGTATAAACTGCTATTCAAAGAGCAGTGAATCATAGCTGTGGCATCTGGTGAGAGACTGATCCTTAAGAGGCCTAGGGCTCTTAGGCTCTTCACATGTACCTCAGACTCATGTGATATGCGAGGACAAAGGGCGATTGGTATGCCCTGAGATGTTTTGCTGGCTTGGTGATTTCTGTAAGTATCGGCAGTTTTCTTCTGGTTTAAAGAAAGAAAAGAGCAGTAAATAGATATGTTACTGGGCTTTTCTTGCTCCTCTGCTCCATTTCGCGATGGCAATTAATTTTTCTTGAAGGGAAAAGTATATCTTGCCTCCTAAATTCTGCATTCATTGTTGATGATCAAAAGAGTGCCCTTCAACGTTAAACATATATGTCATCTTCTGCTAAGAATCTTTTCCATATGAAATTCTAACATCAGTCATTCAGTCTTTAAGCCAACAGCTAAAAATAAGACCCGTCTCGCACTCTTTTTATATCTACAAATCATCAGCAGAAAAAACAACAGAAAGAGCAATCCTTCTGGCAAAAATTTCACTTCTATCTCCTGGTTCCCCAGGCAGAGCTTCGCATTAATGGTGTGCTAGCCCTTGACTTTGCTTTCATCTTCACAGTCCTGCAGTATCCACTTCTGTTTTCCTCTTTTCCTTTAGCTTACACAATCCAAAACCAAACCCTTCATCACTTTCAGTTCAGGTGACAGCGTAAGCTACTCCAGCGGGAACTTCCTTAGAGATGTTTACTCTGATTCTGTCTACTTCACGAAACAGAACAGTTCTGCAGAATCCAGCAACCAATCATTTTCCATTTTCACCTCTTTACGATACAGTGGGAGTTTCTCAAAGTCTGAGGTCATACTTGTTCTACTTGACTGATAATGGTACTTACATCTTGCACCTCCACTTCCTTTCTTTCGTCTCCACAACCAATTGATAAAGGTACTTACATCCCATGCCTCCACTTCCTCCGTATTGCCTCTGCAGCCAATTTCTCTGCCGCTGTTTTCAACGTCTCTTTCTCGGGACTCACACTCCTGAGTGATGTCCAAGCACCTAAAACTGGCAGCTCTCCCATGGTGAAGGAGTTCTTGCTTGAGATAAGTAGCACCAAGTTCGTGCTCTGCTTTAGTCGTCAATGCTCTAGAATTCTTCCTGGTCCCTAACCTCATATCCCCAAAGAACAAAAAAGTTGGTCTCATCCCTGAGTTAGTCACTGAAAGCATTACATTTCTCTGCATATTTTTGTTTCGGCTGGATTTGGCATGGCAGCGCTGTAAGCTGAAAGGAACTGAAAATGTGGCTTCTTCTTCTGTCCCAAGTTAACAACGAGGAATGCAGATAGCCCCAGCTGAAATAAAGTTCGCTACCGGGGGAACTTTGACGGCAAGCTTTTGATAGGAAAGGGTTCTGTAATTTCCACAGAGGCGTTGTTGGGGATGCCAGAGAAGTTGATGTGAAAAGGCATGAGCCGGGTTCGGGATGAGGCTTCTCCAATTTCCAAATGGCGATCACCGTCTTATCCAAAATCTGCCGTCACCACCTATTGGGCTGACCAGGCCGAAATGATACTCGTCTATCTGTTTATGGAAAATAGGAATTAGGGCGCGTTTGGTAATGATTCTATTCCCTAATGGATAGATTAAAAATGACTTTTTTTATTTTATTCCCGGGAACAGATTCTTAACATTTTAAGCCGTTTGATAACTGTCTAAAATGTATGATTCTGAAATAAAATTGCATTTGATTCCGTGCTCATTGATTTTGTTCAAAATCAATTTCTTTTAATTTTTAAATAATTTTTATACTTTTTTCCTTTTTTTTTTTTCTCTCCTATTCTTCTTCTTCTTCTTTAAGCCGGTCGCGGACCGGCGAACTGGCCGACGAGGGCCGACGACCTCACCGGAGCGTCGCCGACCCTCAAGCGAGCTCGGCCCTCGTCGGCCGAGCCTCGCCGGCAGTTGGGTGAGGCCCGCCTAGCCACCGGCGGGGCCGGGCGAGCCTCGCTAGGGCAAGGCGAGCCTAGCCTAGCCCCAAGGCTAAGCCTCGGCAAGGTTGGGCGAGCCTCACCGGTGGCCAAGCGGGCCACACCTAGCCTCGGCGAGCTTGCCGAACCTCGCCCTGGCCTGGCGAGCTCGCTGGACTGGTTGCCGGCGATCGGCGGACGACGGCGGACGGCAAACGGCGACAATCGACGGTGGTGAACGGCAACAGAGGAGAGGAGGGGAGAGAACTTGAGCTTCCACTTTTTTTTATTCTTGATTCTACTCCAAATCTGTTCTCGTGAACAAAAATTTTACCAAACGCGATTCTATTCTCAAACTACTCCCGAGAACAAAGAATCAGAATTTGGCCCTATTTGGATGGTTACCAAACAGGGCCTTAAGAGCTCACCTGTACGACTCAGATCTCCCACCATTGTCTTGGAAGCAGAGAGACTCGAGATCGCCATTGGATCAGCCTGGGGCTTGCGCTACCCCACAAAGGCATCGCCTGATGTATCATTCAGTGCGATATCAAGTCCACCAACATTTTGCTTTGTGCGACGCCTGCTATCGTCGCCATGTTTCATAAAGAGCAGGTGAACTTGGTGGAGTGGGGATTCCCGCATATCCAAAACGAGACCATCCACCTAATAATCGACCATTCTCTTGCCGGCCAGATCAACACTCACTCCCTAAGGAAATACAGCGAGGTCACTTAGATAAAGAATGATACCACTTAGTCAAATGTCGGAAATTCACATATTGTATATAAAAATAGGCTCACATTATTTCTATCCTTTTATTGGTTCCTGGCACCCCATCATATTGAGTTGACTATATTATCATTTGCAAGTCTCATTCTTGATTTAAGATGATTTCTTACTTCTTTTGTCTTCTTTTTCTTTTGTTTCAATTTTGCTAAAGACAAAATTACCTATGGTCCTCTCAAAACATTTATTAAGGTTAAATGTGGAGCCTACTTATGATATAATTCTTGGCTTCTTTTATTCTTTTTCGGTTTTTTTTTCCTTTTCCTTCTTCAATTGGAACAAATTTGGTGTCATTCTTTTCCCAAAAATAGTTTATTTAGTAGATAGTTAACTAATTATTATGTTAATGAATTGTAAATTCTCTTTTTTTGCACTAGGAAATTATTATTGCAAAATAAACTAAGCATAAGTAAGAATAACAAAAATCATCTACCATTTTTAGTACACATTTGATGATTATAACTTTAATATGTGTCATTACATTGTAGTTAGTATATTTTAACTACACTACTTTCATTTATTGAGTGAATCTAATAGTCCAATTTTTAATTATTTTTCATGCCATTATTGCTTGATGTTTTAAAAGATATTCTTAGAAATAATTAAAATATGACAAAGTTAAGTAGATAAACATTCCAAGAACAATGAGAAGAGTACATAAAAATTCTAAACATCCATTATTATCTTTGTCTTGATTACGTGGTATAATTAGCCATTGACGTGAAATTATGGCAATTATAATGGCATTATAAGACAACTCATTCAAACCATTGGCAAATTTTTTTTTGTCAATTCTAATTGCAACAGAATTTTCACAGAATTATGAATGAATATAAAATTATCCTCAAAATACAAATGTAGTACAATAATAGCATTTTGCATATGCAACTTCACAAAAGATATTGTCTGCTTAGCTACTTGGCTCCCCTAAAAAATGCTACTTTCGTGAAAAAAAAAAATTTACCTAGTCAGATAATAAGAGTCATTATTCACTTAAAACAACATATATCAAGGAATAATTTTTAATGTTATAGTGTGAGAAGTTCCAAATGACTTGTTGACATGATTGATTGCTAATCTTCATTCGCAGTTTCATTGTCAATAGATATATTAAGTAATTGGGGTTTTGACCAAAAAAAGAAAGTAATTTGGGTCCTCTTCAATATTGTCTTCCATAATTTCTGCACTATAAAAACAGTACAATGCAGGATGAGTAAATTATGTAATGCATTAATCAACCACAATATTCAATCTTTGCGTAAATTCTCGTAAATTTGTACTGAAAATTGAAGTCGAAAAATTCACCATCATAAGGATTATCTAGGGAAATAAAGTTAGTAATTGGAGAAATAAGTTTAGAAGCAGATAAACATGAAGGATGCTAAATGTAATGGTTGTAGAAGAAGTGGCTATAGTGAAAAAAAAAAAAAAAGTTGTTTGAAAGGTATTTTGGTAGTTTTGTCTTTTAATAGAATTGAAACAAAAGAAAAAGGAAGACAAAAAATTAAGAAATAATTTTAAATCAAGAATGGGGCTCATAAGGAATAATGTAGTCAATTCAACATAATAATGGGGGTGGCATGAGCTAATAATGAGATGAAAATAACGTGAATGTAAAAATATCCACTTTTTGTAAAGTTTTGCACTTATAAAGTAAATTGGAAATTCTTCGTATACTATCATAACCGTAATATGAAAAAAATTCATTGTTGCACTTGGCTATATGCTGTGTTGGATTCATGAAAGTGGGGAAACACCCACTACGTATGTAGTCAAGACAAAACCATTATATGACACAAGAATCTAGACATGTGGACTAGGTCATTGCATTAAAAAATATTACTTTAGAATATTTGTAAGTGCAAATTTTAGTTACTCAAAAAGGGAATAGCATGACATGTTTTACCGCCATTGTTATCAGTTTACTTTTGTCCGAAGTTAAGCATGCATTCATCCTCATACGTTGTGTTGGAATGATGAAAATGGGGAAACTTCCACTACATATGTATGTAATCGAGACAGAAACGTCATATGACACAAGAACCCGAACGTGTGGACTAGGTCATTACATTAAAAACTATTACTTTAGAATTTTTTTGAGTTCAGACTTTAATTACTCTAAAAGGGAATAACATGGCATGTTTTGTTGCCACTATTATTAGGTCACTTTTGTCCAAAGTTGAGCAGGAACCCATCGTGTTATGTTGTGTTGGATTGATGATAATGGGGAGACCCCCGCTACATATGTAGTCAAGACCAAAACATCGTATGGCACAAGAACCCAAATATGTGGACCAAGTCATTGCATTGAAAATTATTACTTTATAATCTTTGTAAGTACAAACTTTAGTTACTCAAAAATGAAATAACATGGCATGTTTTGCCGCCACTATTATCAATTCACTTTTGTTCAAAGTTGAGCATGCACCTGTCCTTATATGCCGTGTTGGATTGATGAAAATGGGGATATAGCCCCTATATATGTAGTCAAGACAAAAATGTCATATGACATGAAAACTCAAACATGTGAATTAGGTCATTGCATTGAAAAATAATACTTTAGAATCTTTTTGATTGCGGACTTTAATTACTTTAATAACATGGCACATTTTGTTGCCACTATAATCAGTTCGTTTTTGTTCAAATTCGAGCACACTTTCATTATATGTTGTGTTGGAATGATGAAAATGGGGATACACCCACTACATACGTTGACAAGACAAAAACATCATATGACACAAGAATCCAAACATGTGGACCAAGTCATTGCATTGAAAAATATTACTTTAGAATCTTTATAAGTGCATACTTTAGTTACTCAAAAATGGACTAACGTGACATGCTTTGCCGCCACTACTATCAGTTTACTTTTGTCCAATATTAAACATGCACCCGTCCTCATATACTGTGTTGGATTGACGAAAATGGGGAAACACCCACTACAAATGTAATCTAGACAAAAACGTCATATGACACAAGAACCCCAATGTGTGGACCAGGTCATTGCAATAAGAAATATTACTTTAAAATCTTTTTGAGTGCAAATTTTAATTACTCAAAAAAAGGAATAACATGCCACATTTTGTTGCCACTATTATCAATTCACTTTTGTCCAAAGTCAAGCACGCACACATCGCATGTTGTGTTGGATTGATGAAAATGGGGAAACACCCACTACATACGTAGTAAAGACAAAGACGTCATTTGATGCAAAATTCCAAACATGCGGACCAAGTCATCGCATTGAAAAATATTACTTTACGTTTCTGCAAGTGTAGACTTTAGTTACTCAAAAATTAAATAACATGGCATGTTTTGTTGCCGCTATCATCAGTTCACTTTTGTCCAAAATTGAGCACACACCCATCGTTACATGCTGTGTTGGATTGACGAAAATGAGGATACACCCACTATATATGTAGTCAAGATAAAACGTCATACAACACAAGAACCCAAACTTGTGGATCAAGTCATTGCATTGAAAAATATTACTCTAGAATCTTTTTGAGTGCAAACTTTAATCACTCATAAAGGGAATATCATGGCACGTTTTATTGCCACTATTATTAATTCACTTTTGTTCAAAGTTAATCACGCACCCGTCCTATATGCTGTGTTGGATTGATGGAAATAGGGAAACACCCATCGCATATGTAGTCAAGACAAAAGTATCATATGACACAAGAACCCAAACATGTGGATCAAGGCATTGTATTGAAAAATATTACTTTAGAATCTTTTTAAGTGCAAAATTTAAATTCTTAAAAAGGAAATAATATGATTCATTTTGTCGCCATTATCATCAGTTCACTTTTGTTCACAGTTGATCATGCACTCGTCGTCATATGTTGTGTTTGATTGATGAAAATGGGGAAAAACCCATTACATACATATTAAAGAAAAAAGAGTACATGTGCCACTGAGGAGGGGAGGGGGGGTTTGTTCACCATTTTGCTTCTAAGCTCAAATCATTTAGGAAAAACCTTTAAATTTTTGTTTAACTTTAGTCCAAACCGTCCGGACTAGTTTAAAGTGTCCAATCAATAGTCTGGGGATCAACCCTTCTGAAGATTTGGGCTGAAGTTAAAGAAATCACCTTTCTTCACATGAAGTCCATGACGTGTTCTAGAAAAAGCAATGACAGATGGCACCGTCTCATGGTTGAACAATCCACAATAGAGAATTTTGACTTGATCTTTAAAATTGATTTTTTTTAATTGATTTGCAAGATGAATTTTAACTAAACCAAATTAGTGGGAGTTGCAAATCCTTTAAATTTTCACACAAATGGCCATTAGGGGTGAGAAAAAACTAAATTGAATTAGCCAGTAGACAGTTCTCGGATCTAGATAAATATGGGTCTAATTCTCAATTTCAAGTGTAAACTCACTCACTCAAATTGAGCTGATATATATCCTCTCGCGCTGGAGAGTTTTCACCGTGAGAGGATCGGTTCTCTTTCTTTGTGAGTGAAGGGGAGGGTGGGGGCCAAGAAGGTGACGGTGGAAGGGAAAATGGATCCCACGAAGCTTCGCGAGAAATTGCATGAGAAAACGAAGTGTCTCCACTACCTAAACCAACAAAAGGAAGAAGAAAGCTGACGGGGGAAGTGATATCTACTAAGAGTGAGTATTCGTGCATCGGTCTATCTGTCTGTCATTCTATTACAATCAGGAGTGCACTGAACAAGTTTCAACAAGTAATCCACTCAATGATGAAGTATGAGTAATTCCTCTTCGGAAGTAGAGAACGCAGTGGCACACATGGAGCCTCTGCATAAGCTTTTGGTGGTAATAATAGTGGAATGTCATTCTTGAGTAGTCCTCGGAGAAGGCGAAGAAGTCGCTGGAAGTAGAGGCCAATCCGGGCATGAGCTTGGAGTAGACTCGGGGGAAGTTGGGCACGAAACGGGAAGGGGATTTTCCATGATCTCAATCTCGATCTCAGTGCATCAGTTGTCGGTAATGGCAAAGCCAAAAGTTCTTCGATGGTCGGTGCATGGATGAAGGACGAAGTTTCCGCGACAGCTGAACCTCACACTGCCAAGGAAGATGTTTGATCCAGACCCGTCTTGAACAAAATGTTTAGCTTTAATTCTCATTTAGCTTTATACCAGTCATGCAGAAAACACCATTTACATATAAATTGCAATTCAGCGCAACAGTGACATGATTCAAGTATCAAAGTGATGAGGAAAAACAATGATGTGCGAGCACGAGTTTGATACAACACGAACATGTTGAATCTTGATATTTAAATTATTGTGATATGGTTCTTGAAGATAAAGCACACAACAAAAAATTGTAAGGATTGTTAATTGTACTTAATAAATGGGAGGTTTACGACAGAAACCAACAGCTTTTGACTGCTCTTGAGAAGCTCTTCTCTCGCTTCTCCATCTGTAAGTTATTTTAATGCAATAATCGAGAAGTAAATGGATATAATTTAGTTACTGTATATATACATGAGTTCTAATGGGGTTCTTGGGAAACTGTTGCAAGCTAATGGTGTTAAATGTTTGCCTGCTTATGAGGCAAAGATGGCGTGATTGGATGCTGGCTGGAGATGAGCCTAGGAAGTGAGTTTCCAGTCATTTTCTGGGTTTCTCTTTACTTTTTTTTTGCTTCTCATATTCTGGATATTTTATGTTGAGTAGTCGTTTTCGTTTTTCCTCTATATCATAATATTTGTCGAATCTTGCAAGCGACTACGGTTCATGAAGAGCTCCGAGTCGCCGGTTTAGGTAATCCATGCTTCTTCATTTTGACCTAACCGACCGCTAAACAAAAATACTGAGAAAAAATATGCATGGAGTTATCTTACTCATATATCTTAAAATCAATTGTGCTTTGTGTTAATTGCAGGTCCAAGAACACAATCTGTACGCGCAAGGTCAAGTTGAAAAAGCAAATGATGTACAAAGCGTTTTAGATCTTAGGTCCTAGGTTAAGGATTATGCCACAATTTTTGCATTTCAAGGGTCTTGATGACACGAAAATATATAGAAAATAAGAGAGTTTCGATCTCTCTATCAATTATCATCTCTATTTAGTTGCTTTTTCACTACTGGCAAACATATAGCCTCTTTCATTTAATAATTTAGGGTTTTGAGTTGGAGTTTCTAACACGTGAATACATGATACTAACATGTCGCCTTCAACATATATTTAGAGATATAATATAGTGTAAATACTAAGTATCTTTGATCTACACGGGCAAATTTGTCATTTCTCGCCTTTCTTGAGGAATCAAGCAATATTCTATGGTTGAGTGTTTATTGATATGTACGTAACAGTGAGTAGCATGAGAACATTGACCTTGGAGTGATGCTGGAGTATCCTTATTTAAACTCGAAGCAAAAGTCATGTGCAGCACGGTCTTCAATGTCTTTCACACTTCACCATCCCTTCAATCACAAGAAGTTTACATATTGTAAAAGCCCCCATGAGATGACTTGGGGATAGGCACCTTTATATTAGCTGTACAATAATTCACAACGGGAGGTGCGAAAGATCATTATCAGATGACAATGACAGAACATCTTCAGGATGGTTCTCATCAAAGTTCTCCAAATTTCGACCAAAAAAAAAAAGTTCTCCAAATCAAAGTAGCTCCAATATTTGCATCATTTCAGATCTAAAGCAAGTTACGACGTCTCCATGACTACAAAATCTTAGACATGCTCTTTTATTGCTAATGAGTGTTGGATTTCTCCTCACGAGGAATTGTCACCGGCGATTAGCTGTTTGGACCATTTGATGTGGCATTTAATGACTCATCTTTGGCTAAGGTTAAGCTTGCCAGATGGGGTGTCAGCTCTAGTCAAGAGAGACTCAATTTTGAGGCTTGCTCTATCACCGGTGACAACCCTAGTCGAGCCGATAGAGATTCATGTTTATCCAGTGACATCTTGGTTCGATTTGAGGGAACTTGCATCTGTCTGCGATACCAATTATTCCATGGGAGCAATTTGGGTCGTCTAGCTGTCAATGGCAAGCTTTTATAAGTAGAATTGGTAGAGGTGGAAGTGACTTTTAACAAGAAGATGACTCTCACTTCTTTAAGTGTTAAGTCATACTTCAATGCTTAGCACTATTCATCGTACATGCAAAAAGTCTCCAAATTGGCCCAATTTCCCTCAATCAATGACCAAACATCGGGAAAAGCAGGAGAGATGGTTCCCATCCACCGCTGTCCTTCTCGCGCGAGACAAGGATGGCTGCATGAGCGCGCGTCCTTTTTTCGTCACTAAAGGATTTTGATAATTAGTTAGGTCTGACAACCTGTGCTGTCCATTTGACAAATGCGAATCTTCCGCTCCTTACAACGTCATCCTATCATAGATGTCTCAACATATTTTAATAGTCAATGTTTGTCCCAAGGTGAATAGATTATGAAACCTAAAATCTATCTTATTAGATCGATTCTAACTTGAAAGTTATCCTATATGTTGGGTCCAAATGTAGAGTCTATCCGGAAGCTGGTGTTCTTTTTCTTTTCTTTTTTGTTAAAAAAAAAGCCAAGACATAACAATTGCAGCAAAATAGTAAGAACAATAAAATGGCTCAAAATAAAATATCGATATAGAACAAATAGAAATATAAAGTAATAGAATTGAAGCTCATTTAAGAACGATAAATCATCTTCTTCCAACTTCATAAAATAGGTTTTAATCGCTTCTCAAGTGGATCGGTATGGTCAACATCCAAAGAACTTGAAACCCACCTACATAGTATCAATTGCAAAAATTTGAAACTGAGAATCAGACCTTCTACTGAAATTGGGAATCGGACTCGTTTCTATGGATGGTTCAATCTAATTCTTGGTAGAACTAGACTGGTTACATGGCCTAACTTCATTTACATCCATTAATGGCTTACCTACAAAAGTGTTTGGGATACAATGAGAAGTATTGTGCAAAGTAGGAAATTTTCATCCCATTCGAGGGTATTAGACTTCAAGGAAAAAATGACTATGAGAAAGATGACAAGTGAGACTAAAAGCGACCAATCAAATTGGTTCAACCTAAGAATTAGATCAAATTGATCTTACATCATTTCCAAGCCAATTTTGGAAAGAATCGGTCTAGTTATCATTTTTGAAATCCTAAAACTGGCCTTTAACCCGTTTAATTCCCATTACTTATGTCTCTCAATTGACTATTTTGATTCTTAGTTCTTATTTTCTCGAATAAATCATATTAACAACGGCGTTGTATACTGGAGAAAAAGGAACCCATGATCTCATCCTAAATAGATGCACAAGACCACTCGACTAACAAGATTTTACTAACCACAAGTTATAAAATTGATATACTTTATCAATTATTTGATTTGGGGATCGGGAATGGAACTATCCTATGCGATTTCAATTCGATTTTAGGAATGTTTCAAATATAACCGGTTTGGTTCTGAATCTTCGATACCGGCACACAAGAATTAGCTGATGATGATCTCCAAATCCGACCAATCCTGAAACCAATTAGTCTAGGCAGGACCACGTTTTTCTACCTACCGAACTACCATGTGCCCAAACCGGTCCGATCTTTTCTCCCTGTCTCACCTGACGAGAATATCTCAATGGAACATGAATCTCTCTCTCTCTCTAAGACTAATCCAGTCAAACCGTCACATGCCGCGTACAATCCGATCGCATTTCTTAAACGTGCTCGCGACCGAGATCCGACGGCCCCGATCACTTCCACGTCATCCCGATTCCCGACCGTCCCTAATCTCTCTCTCCTTGCCATTTCCATTTTCTCTCCGTCTCCTCCCTGATTTCTATCTCTTTCTCTCTCTCTCTCTCATCGTCTACGTGGGAGACGGCATCGATCGCCGCCGCCAGCATCGCCGCCCCGCCGCCGCCGCGTCGTCGCCGCGACGGGACCATGGAGGACGCCTCCTTCTTCGATCTCGCCGATTTCCTGAGGAAGCCGTCGGTGACCGAGACGCTCGTCGACGTCCTGCTGTGCGCGGTCCCGATTTGGCTCGCCGTCATGATCGGCCTCCTCATCGGCTGGTCCTGGCGCCCGCGCTGGACCGGCCTCGTCTACCTCGGCCTCCGCAGCAAGTTCCGGTTCCTCTGGACCGCCCCGCCCGGCTTCGGCGCCCGGCGGCTCTGGCTCGCGTTCACCGCCCTCTCCGCGTTCTCGGCCCTCCGCGCCATCTGGTTCAACTTCAGGAACAAGGGGAAGTCCGCCGGGGAGGCGGCCTCGCCGGAGGGGCCCGGCTCCGTGGAGAGGAGCGGCGACCCTGTCAAGTGAGTTCAGAAATCCGATTCCTCCAATGATTTTGTGTTTTTTTTTTCCCTGCCGGTATTAATTTCTAAATAGCTGTCGAGGACTCGAGGTCGATCTTTTGATTGCTTTTCCTTGCTGGTTGATGACTTGATTTTGGTGCTTTACGGCTGGGCCGATGTATGTTTGTGTAGAAGAGTTGGATTTCATGCCTGCATTTGAGTGCTTGGACTAGTTATGGCGACGAGAAGGCTATCGCCACTCTAGTCGAGCTGCGACTTGTCTTTTATTGGTGTCTATATTAGTTTTGGGGGAGTCGAGATGGATCTGTTATTCCCGGAAAACCGAATCAGAGCGGTGCTTGTTCGAAAGTGGACCCTCTTATGCCAGGAATGAGTAAATATCACCAAAATTGCGTCCCAAATAGTCTCTAAAAAGAAAGTTTTTGGAGTTGAGTTATCCGCTTGTAGAGACTAGAGTTTGGATGTTTGATTGTTTTGTTTATCAATAAGGCGGTACCTGGGCAGGTGTTTGTTTGTCCATTGTTCTTGGTTGATTATTTTGAATAATTACATCAGCAAAACAAGTCTGCGCATGTACGGATTGATAATGCGTGTCAAAAGTCAACTTGATTGAAGGCATAATTGGGGTTGACCGAATGCGTAATTTGTGTCTCATTCCTTCAACCCTGTTGTTTTGGTAAATTATAGTCTTGCCACTCTTAATAGTTTTACATGACTAATTTTTCTTCAACAATATGAGGTTTATGTTAGATGTTAATTATCCTTTTGGAGTTATTTGATACAAGTCAAATTGCCCTTTGTGAACTTGCACTTTCTTTCCTGATCATTAGAAGATTATGAGCTTGTAATATATCAGTTCTGCCCTAAGTTTCTTTGAACACATGTTTTGAATACAGAGAAATAGGTGTGACATCAATTTTGGTTTCATCGTTAGTTCCCCCCTTTTCAATCTTTGAAACTGACCAGAGGACCAGACCTGAATCTAGTAGTTGATTAAATTTGCTTCTCTGTATCTCAGGAGCCCAATAACTTAGATTAATTGATATGTCTACTTTGACTTACTGAGTTGGTTAATTGGCAGAGAAAGGAGCAAATTTGTGGATAACTTTTAACCTGATCAGCACACCATGTATCTATTTTTTTGAAGGACAAACAAGATTCTATTAGAAAAGGTAGCAAGGTGTACCGCCCCTATGAAAAAAGACTTAAGAGGAGGAGCTATCCATATACCAAATTAAGAACAAAAAACTGTTTCTATCATTTTCGACAAGCTCACAGTATGAGATTTTGCTTTCTGAATGTACCAAATTTGAAGAGTGTATCGCCCACTTCCTTTTTTTTTTCCCTTTCAAAATCTATGTTTAACAACTTGCATCTATTATCTCTATTTCTTAACATTTTTTGCATGAAGACATTGTCTCTTTTGTGTTGAAAAAAAGAATGGATTATCTGACTTTCTGGTCATTAAATTGTCTGAAGCTGACCGTTTACCCAAAAAAATTGTCTGAAGCTGAAAAGTTGCTATCCTTTTCTGTTGGCTTGTACATCTAGATATGTGAATTCTATATTGTGGGTCATTGTGAGTTGCTTATAATTGAAAAAAAAAAAAAAATGCACCAAATTGATATCTCTCATTCAGTAGTTGACAAATTATGAAGCATGAATTATTATGCATGGTGATTATACCTATCTTTTCTATCTTCTCCCCTGGCGTTGTTCAGGAAATCAAGTTTATACATGGTGCATTCTTTTTTGTTTCTATTTCACACATATGAAATGCTGTATTGTTCAATATTAATGAAACAAATTGAATTCTTATAATGCACAATTAGTTATGATCATTTGTATGACTAGAAAAGAATATATTTAAGGCCACAAAACATCTTAAGACATAAGGAGTAAAAATACACACTGTGAAAACTGAAATAATTTTGTTTGATACATAAAAGTTCAACAGAAATAATTTTCTTTAACAAAACAAAAGGAAGAGATTTGCCTCTATGTATTCATTTGACTTTTCTGTCCGCATAACTTTAAGCTCTTTTCTAGAATCGATTTGTTTTAAGACGGTTTTAACTAATTGAATGAGTTAATTTGATAGTGGGGAGAAGCTATCATCATTTGATAAAGACTAGAATTTGGTTATAAATCTGCATGGAGGATTTTCCATATTGCTTTTGATTAGGGTTTACCTAAGGTATAGCATTGGTTTGGGCATAAAAGCCAAGCAATGCTCATGGCAGAGACTTCTAGAAGTATTTTGAAATATTTTTCAATAAGAATAATTTAGTGCGCGTGGGACTCTTCTTTTAATTTGATTGTGTATGCATATCATTGGATAGCAATTCTTTAAAGCTTATTATGGCATTGCATCAATTTATGCTGTCATGAATGAGCTATTGATTGTGCCCTTTCTACTTTAACATAGTGGTCAATTTTTATACGATATTAGCTGTAATTCTTATCTCTGGTCAAAATAGGGTTTGAGGAGACTAAATTTGATGATAGCATTGCCTTCGCTGTTAAAAGGAAATAATCTAGTCAATGGAAACCAACTTACATAAGGCGTAAATATTTAATGGTGATCATATCTATTCAAAAATCTAGTCCCTAATCATTCATCAATTAAAGTATAACTATCTGTACTCCTTGTCGTGTAGATGAATCTTAGGTTGTCGTCCTCCCCTCCTAGATAAGTGCGCTAAGTAAAGCTCTTCCAAACATTAACACCTTACTATTCCTTTTACCACCGACCCCCCAAATGGAAAATGCTTTGCAATACTCTAGATATGGCCTTAAATCCTGGCATTTCGTAGCAATGAAATTCTTTCCTTTAAAGTGCAAAAAATGTAGATCTCATGCCCAAATATCGAAAGAATTTGAATTGCCATGAGAAGAGAAATTAATTAAGTTGCTTGAAATTGGAGAATCTCACTTGAACTTTTGTGCCCCCCACTCTATAATTGTACTTGTGCACCTTGGATTTCAAAGCACGAGAATAAAGAGAATTCAACAAACCACTGACCATGGCAAGAAGAAAGGTTAAGCTTGCTTTCATAGAAAATGATACTTCTAGGAAAGCTAGCCTCAAGAAAAGGAGGCAAGGGCTGATGAAAAAAGTGAGCGAGTTGAGCACTTTGTGTGGTGTGAACGCTTGTGCCATTGTCTATTCTCCAGACAGCAATGAGCCTGTCTTTTGGCCATCTAGACCAGAGGTGGAGCAACTCCTTGAGCTGTACCAAGGCATCTCCGAACTGGTGAGAAGCCGAAAGATGCTGAACCATGAAAGCTACCTCAAGGAGCAGATCAACAAGTTAATCGGGCAGAAGAACAAGCTTGTGGTGAAAAACAAGGGGTTAGAAAACACCTACCTCATGCAACAACTTTGTTTGTATGGTAAGACCACCAGTGAATTTGCTAATGATGAAATGTGCAGTTTATTCTACTATGTACATGAAAAGAATAAAGAAATTGAAAAAAGAATAGAACTTCTCGGACGAACAGATGGTGCACCGCGATCTGGAAGTGCTCCATCGGCAATTGATGACCCAGTTGTTGAGGAGGAAATCATCCTAGAGGCTAAAGGAGGAGGCATTAATGCCAATGAAGACAATACAGGTGATGCATCTTCTTCATTGGATCAATGGCTCATAGATATGATGAAGACTGGAAACGCAGGTAGTGGCAGTGGTAGCAAAAAGGACAAATTATATCCTTTGGCATGTTTGACAGGTAGTGCCAGTACATATGATCAAGCTATTGCCTTAAATTTTATAAAAGAGAATGATGGCGTCAGAAGTGGCAATTGGGCCAATAGGATAGGTCCTGTTAATGGAGATGCTGGAGGCAGTAGGGGCAATAATATTGTGTTGTCTCAAGGGCCTAGTGGAGTCTTTCCGGGGAGAGTTGATTTGGTGACTTATGGGCATGTCGGAGGTAGTGCGAGCAATAATGCTGCAACACAATATCAAGGGTATGCAGGAGACATGAGCAATGGATCTGGAATAATATGCCCTAATGGAGATGCTGGAGGCTGTGGTGGCGATGGCGCAACTGGATATGGAGTGAGGCTGTTTAACCAGCGGGATGCTGGAGGTAGTAGTGGTGGAAATAGTGAGGTGTTTCCTCCAGGAGGTATGTATGGAGTCCATAACAACACTGGTTATGGCATGAGGCAACACAAAGAGAATCCTGGAGCCATGACTAATGGTCATGGGGTGGTGCTTCCTCTTACCGATAATGATCATGGTGGTGGTAATGGTGGTTGGGGGATAGGAGTGAATCACAGGAATGCTGGAGTCATTGCCAATGGACATGAAATGCCATTGACTTATGGAGATCTTATTGTTAGCAACAGATATGATATTGTTGTTCCTCCTTTGGTGGCACCCACTATTGCAAATGCTGGCAGTGGCAATGTCGAATGGGAGAAGGGCTTGTATCAAGGAAATTTTGCTGCTATCGACAATGGAAACAACAAAGCAATTGATAATGGGCCTTTTAAAGGAGGCGATGGTGGATATAGGGCAATGGTGCCCCTGGGAAATTTGGTAGGCAATATTGGTGGAAATGAGGTGTGGATGTTGCATGACAATGCTGTAGTCAATGCTAATGGGAGTGGTGGAAATGCCAGCATGAAGTAACATCCTGAGAGCAAGTGGCCCAACTTTTAGTGAATTATCGCATTGTTTTTGTTTCGAATAATTGAGGGGAATTCTGAATTGGACTCATGCAACGTGAATTTTACGCATCTTAGTTGATGGGCGTCCATGTCACTGCACAACTTTGATGAATTCAATTCTTGTGAATGTAGTGTCTAGGTTAGAATATTACCTACCCTAAGGTTTCGAGTATTTTCCCTCAATTTCCTTTATTGGTATATTGTTTCTGCTTTCTTAATATTAGTGTGGCTGGTATATGATAATAGAATCATTTTCAATATTTATTATTGTACCATGAACCTTGCCAGTGTCATTTAGCATAATCTGTTCATCTTTGGGATATCTGGTAATGCGAAAAATCGTCATGAACAATCCTGAAATCATCAAACATCTATTCATTGATCCATCCAAAATTAGTGAAGTGTAATAATCCATGTAGCTGCGTATTATTTGATCTATTGCTCTTATTGATAGGTTGAGAAACAAAATCTATAGCAATTCATTACCTTACCTTTATGTGAATTTGTAATATACCAAGAATGAATAAATCTGCCTCCCTTTGGCCTAAAAGAAGAAGAAGAAGAAGAAGAAACGAAATAAAGAGTAAATGCACCTTCCATGTATAATATATCATATTACATGAATAAGATGCGAAGATAATTTGAAGCGAAAGCACGATAAAATGGGATGAAGGTGCATGAATTGGGACTTTGCGGCAGTTCTCAAATTTAGATTCATTTATTTAATTAGTATTGCTTTGAAGCACTGACTGGCACCCATGTGATCCGGTTGTCTCTTTCTGACCATTTGTTTTATAGGCCTGCAATTCTTTTTCTGGATATAGTGTTATATGGATGAAATGCTAATGAAGTAGGTCTACAAGTTGATTTTTTCTAAGAACATGAAGATTTTATGGAATTTAGAATGGAAAATCTCATAAACCACTTCCCTCTTTATTAACAAGCAATCATGCCTGGGGAATCCTACATGCTGTGGAACTTTGTTCCCTGGGAATTGGACATCTTGGGGAAACACATTGGAAGCTCGAATTGTTATATAGCTCTTGTGGCTTTGTTTTTAGACATTTCCTCTTTTGATGCAGAGTTAGACAGACATCACTGCCCTTTCCCTCTGTTTTTCCCCCAAAACACAGACACACGCTAGTGAGGAGACTGTTGTATGTGGAGATCATGCAGAAATGAAATGTTATGGACCATGATGCAGAATGAGAATGCTTGGTTTTTTGTAGTGTGCTAGGGACAATAGTTATTTGTGGCAAGTATAGGATCTGTTTACTTTTCAGTGATAGATTTGGTGCGTCTTTGAAATGCTGCAAATTTGGTACTGTTCCAATTGTGAGTAGAGGAGCTGGTAAAATCGAGAATATGGAGCTTCCGTAGAAATATGCTAGGATGTCTAGGGTGTACATTGGCTGATCAATCTCAATTCTCACAGTTGATCACTGGGGGATAATCTGAGTGTTAAGATGCATTTTGCTTCTTTTGGTTGGCTTGAGCCAAAATCTAGCAATTGGCCAAGCATATGGATCATTTTCTCGATGAATTTAGTAGATATATCTATTTAGGAGGACCCAATGACCATAGATCAAAACTATCCAGTTCTTACAGTGTGATGGTTGGCTGTTCATGGACTTGCTATACCTACCGTTTCTTTTTTAGGGTCAATGTCAGCATTGCAGTTCATCCAACAATAAACCTATGCTGTATTTCCTATATTGGATTTCATATTTAAATAACCCTTTTACTCGTAAGAGTAGGTTTTTAAGCTTTGGGCCTAGCAAAAGAAAAATTGGGATAGGATCCTATGGGATCTCCCCCCTTCAAAATCAGATGTGAAAGTTTCCTTTCATCCAGCTCAAATGGTTACACCAAGTAAAAAAGGGGTTTTCGCTTTCAAATTCTCAAAAAACCTCATGAACCTAGACATTGCTCTCAGAGGCAATCCTGGTATTGCGTTGAACAGGCTCCATTCTTCCACTTTTTCTTCCTATATATATGTTTCAACTTTGATGTAGTTGTTGCTCTTTGCTATTAGGAAGTAGTCAACGGATCTTTGCTTAGAAAAGTTTAAGGTATGCCTTTCTGATCTTTGGGAAACTTTGAAAAATTTGGATACAAAGAGTTGTTGATTTGTAGGTGTTGCCCACCAATAGTTTGGATAGGGAAATGGCATGTATTTACTTAGAGATTCATGAAGTTGAAGCTTTTAAGAGTCTCTCTGTTCAGTAGCTTGATAGGAATATGTGATTCAATATGATGAAGGTGTTCACTTGATGAGCTTTGAGTGGTAATGTTAGTTCTTTGTGAGTTATAGCAGCATGGACACTGGACTATAACTAATGGTCATTGATGAACCTCAGGGAGTGATCTAGCTTTGAAATAAGTGTGTATTGGCCATAAACATGCCAATGAAGGAACAGGAAAATATATTCTCTTAGCTCATCAGTCAGAAATTCTTGTCTTGTGTATTGGCCATAAACATGCCAAATCAGTCTTCTCATTCTCCTAGGGTCCATGGTTAACCACATACTCCTCGATTCATTTTTGGTGGTAATATGATCAGTTTCTTGATTGAGTCAGCTAATGACATTATTCTTCAACAGTCTTGAAAGTAGGCTTGGTGGAGGACAGTCAGATATTGTGACAGAAAATGACTTGGAGCATCTGTTACATCTTCTGGAAGGGAGGGAAGGAGATATGGAGTGGCAAAGTATGATGGAGCGCAAGACACCTAACATGGCATACCAAGCTTGGCGGCATGAACCCAAAGTACTTTTTGCTTCAATCTCTTATTCTTTATTTGTTTAGGGCAATGCGATTTTGACCATGTAGATACTTATAAATCTTTTTCATAATGTTCTTTTCCTTAATTTGAAAATAAAAAAGGCAAGATTTTCTTTTTCTGAAGAAATCCTGACATATTATGCATTTTGTTTCTTGCCATCTGGCATTCACACATGATGTTTTTCTGATCACTTATGAATGTATAGCATGTGGTTGGAATTGACCACTGGTCATGTGTATACATTTAGAGTTGTGCTAGCTACTACGATTTTAATCTGATGCTTTTTCCCATGTACAAACTGTGCTTGGCACCTATGCTGCATGGCTATCAAGAGTGATGGCGCTGTATGGCGGGAAATGCAGATGCATGTTAGATATATGGTCATGCACTAGATGCTTTTCTTTTCAATGCTCTTAACATTGATAGAACCTTTGTTTCCATATCTGATTCGGCATTTTGTATATCAGTAACCCTTGTTCTGTTATCTGTTTTGCATTTTGTCTATCAGACAGGCCCTATTATTTATCGTAGCAGAACTGTATTTGAGGATGCAACTGCGGAAGTGGTTAGAGATTTCTTTTGGGATGATGAGTTCCGGCCAAAATGGGATCCTATGCTTGCATACTTCAAGACCTTGGAGGAATGCCCTCATACAGGGATAATGATTCTTCACTGGATAAAAAAGGTTTTTCAAGCTTGTAAATGGAAGCCAAGTGCACACATACACTCACAGTTGGGCTTTTTTTTCCCTACTTTCTTCTACCAGATGTATGACAATTGCACCTTTCTATTTCAGTTTCCGTTCTTCTGCAGTGATCGTGAGTACATCATTGGCCGGCGGATATGGGAGGCTGGCAAGAAGTATTATTGTGTGACAAAGGTATGTAGGATCAAATACATTCATGTTGTGGAATTTAACTGTCAAGGACTGTTTATTAAACAATTTCATGGCACAATATGCACAATATGTGATGACATTCCTTCCTCTGTCGTTTCCCATGGTTTGCTGAATTTACCCAAGTTATCTCTGTTCTGAAAGGTTTTCTGCCTTTCAGTTTGGCCCCCACTGAAATGATTCTTTCACTGGAGTTTTGTCTTGTTGGAGTAGTTGCCTAAACTTTGTTTGATTGTGATTTCTCACATGGGCAAGTTATATAGCTTTAGCATCTGCTGCTTGTCTGGGTACCATTGCTATAGCTTTGCGAGTGGCAGTAAGTCTTGGATCTTTGTGAGTGAATGATGAAGACTCTAGTCCTATTTTTGTATTCCAGCTGTGGATGAACAATGAATCAATCAACTAATGGTTGCTGAATAGAGTGGGATAGCATGTCTTATCTTTCCCAATTTGGCCATGGCACTGACTGATGTTTGACAAAATCCTACAGGGAGTGCCGTACCCAGGCTTGCCGAAACGTGACAAGCCAAGGCGCGTTGAGCTCTACTTTTCTAGTTGGGTTATCAAGGCTGGTATGCACTACTAGAGAACCATGTACCTGAACCCCACTAAATTTTGTGGATAAAGGATAAAAATACTGTCTACTAATTTGTTTTTGCTTTCATAATTTGTCAGTGGAATCTCGTAAAGGTGATGGACAGTTGTCTGCATGCGAGGTTACTCTTGTGCATTATGAGGATATGGGGATTCCCAAAGATGTGGCTAAGTTGGGAGTCCGGCATGGGATGTGGGGGACAGTGAAGAAACTACACTCCGGCATGAGAGCATACCAAAACGCTCGGAAAACCGAGGCTTCCTTGTCGAGGAGTGCATTGATGGCAAAAATTACAACGAAGATTTCTTTCGATGGAAACTCTGATTCCATGGAACCAGTTTCTAGTGAAGAGGACAGAGACCACGGCATGGAAATCGAGAGGCGCCAAGATAATGGGCTCGATTGGAAGTGGGTTGCCGTAGCAGGAACCGTGGCTCTTCTATTTGGACTGCATACCGGTGCCATAGGTAAAGCATTGCTTATTGGAGCGGGGAATAGGATTGCGCGGAGGTGACAGGAGATAGTAAAGAAATATGCTTTTACTTATTTGTTCTTATAGATCACTATATCCTGTCATACCTAACAATGCATCGATCCTTATCGATTTAGCTAACCTCATAACCCGTATTATTCTATCCCGTTGATTCATTCATCGTATATACATTTCACCAACTGATGCTCGACTCTGGAGAATCAATTTTTTCACTTTCACGGTGCACCTGGATCTCACCTGTTGCGCCTGCAGACAGGTCTTATGCTATTACTTCGAGCTTGTTTAAGTTAGAAAGAATGCCCAGACATCTTGCGGCATGGTGGCCAGATTTCATCACCCTCTAGAAATTAGTGACGTTCATGTCCTTTCAAGTGAGATTCTACTGTTTCTTGAACTGCGATCGCCCATGTCGATAATCTTTTGGTGATCTAGATTCAATCAGTTGCGTCAATCTCCTCAGTTGCGTCAATCTCCGCAGCAACGACTCGAAGAATTGATGGATTGAATGGAGCGATGTCAGTAAATGTATCTGTTCAATGTGGATCTAGAGGATGATTGAGTCATATAAAGTGAGTAAACCCAAAATAGGAAAGTAAGGTTCGGCCCAACACCTAAAAAATATTCATAACATTGCTAATATTCTGATTAGTATGGTTATTGCTGGGTTAGGTTGTCGAACCTGTCCTTTAACGTCTCTCATCAATAATCCTTTTTTGAGTAATTCTTATATAAGTTGATAATAATATGGTACTAATGTCCAAAGTACATTTGTGTCGATTGTAGAAATTTAAACATATGGCGGGTCCACAAAGAGGTAAAAACAGTCGTGAAGTCGCTCTAAGATGTAGATGTAGACCCATCTGAGGGAAACCACAGCACCATTTTGGTCATCGTCGGTTAGTCACCAAGCCCGGCCCTACTCAATAATACCACATTCGCGAAACCAGCATCCACTCAATAATTCCCTATTCGATTTGTTGGGGCCAAGGTCGAGAACTTGCATTAAATTTCCTACCCAATCTCGCGGGTTAGATGGTCATCATGTCAGCTATTATTAATGCCCAAAAAGAAAGGACAATAGAGAAGGAGTTTCATCGGCGCACGCATGTGCCCGATCAGCACGAGAGGTCCAGTGTTTTCCTTGAACAATGGTCTACAAGTTTGTCCTGCGCAAGCCGGGTCTGTACCGATCGATTGAATGTTTCGTTAGGTGATGGGAATTCTATCGACGTCTTTGATTTTGCTTCCAACTCGAGGACTGAATTCAACTTTTTAAAGTTAGGTCTAGTGGGTTACTTCGGAATCCTATGATCTTAGCCTATTGAGGTCGATTTCACACTCTTAAATTATTTTTGTTGGCTTTCCAGTATAGTATGAAAAGCATTTAGCTTCTCCCACTATCTTCTGTGGAGCAACCCTCTGCATTTCTTGATGTGCTATCTTTCTTTACTCTCATGCAATCCAAAATCAATCCTCCAGCCGAATCAAGAAGAAGCACGCAAGCAAACAAACACCAATCAATCACCAATCTTGTCAAGCCTTTATGGTGAAAGGCACATTTTCTTTTTCTAGCAAAAAAATAAAAAAAGAGAAAAGAGGAAATTCACATGGTTTTTAGTTCGAACTTCATGTGTCGCCAAAATGGATAAGATGGGCGTGAAAAGGACAATTACAGCAACTGTGATGGACAACAAGTGGTGGTGGATTGTTTGGGAATCATCCTTGGATGGATTGAGATTGGACCATTGGACGCCATTACAACCCAACAACATCACATCTAATGTCCTTGAAAGCTAGGGGAGCCCCTATCTGAGGGCTTTTTCTAAAATTTCATTTTTGTCAGTCAAATGTCCCACTACCACCACCACCGTCACATCATCTCATGCCAACTTGTCCAAATTTTAGATTATTAAAAAGAATTTTTTCTTTCTCATGAGCTGTCATGAGAATGAAATTATCAAGTAAATTAATCTTTTTGCCATCACAAAAAGAGATTTTGCAACCATCCACCTGGGTGGCGCTACTGGCGGCAAGTTTCTCCCCCTAACGCAAGGGGAGGAGTTCGATTCTATGGCGTCGCAGGGTGACTTACTGCCAAGACGCGTGTGTGGGCTAAGACGTGTCGCCGAGGTTCTCACCCCCGTTACTCCTGGCCTTTCTACTGCTCGTGTTAGACAATACGCGATTCCCCGAGTCACAAAAAAAAAAAAGAAGAAGAGATTTTGCACATTTTTGTTATGAATTTATTTTTTTAATTGAAAGTAATAAGTCTGCAAATGAAATTAAGTCCATGCACCAAATGTCTTTTCTTTACTTGGGTTACCTTTGTTTTACAAAAAATAAATAATTTAAAAAATATTTTTCTAAAATTAATTATAAGTATCACTTGTAAATATGTCTACGGTCATAAAATATGTTTCTGGCAAATGAAATAAAGTCCATGCACCAGCTGTCCGGCAAATGATCATTTATTAATGAAAAATATTTTCATTATCGATAATAATTTATACTTACACATATTCATGGGTGATAAAAATACGTTTCTTTCATTCATTTTTGCAAATGATCGTTTTTTAGAAAAAAAATTTCAAATCATTCATTTTTCGCAAAATAAACGGAGCCTTTGTTTCTCATGTTTTTTAGGCATGAAGTTAATGTGTATTATTGCATTGACCAGTTTTAGGTATACAAAATAGGTTAAACAAATTGATGTGTTAATAATATGAGTGATTACGAGTGGGTATTGGATAGGAATTCTCAACTTATTTACTAAAAAATTACCTCATAAACTAACTTTTATATATATACACGCACACATCAAGCATTACTTTTTCCAGTATATTAAGTAGTCTCTCGACCTAAGTTTTTAAAGCAAATTATCTGACAATAACCTATTTTACTTACCAAAGTCTTTTCCTACTCACTCTAGCATCTCCAGGGCTGGCATGCTTTGCCATCAGTTTTTCATGAAGCAATATATTCTATCACCAAACACTCACTATAATATATATGACATGTTTTTACCCGCTTGTGCAAAACATGGAAATGATTGCACTAGAGGAAAGAAAAAGAAAATGTGTTTCAGTAATTTTAGGAAATCTATTTAGTTGTAGGATAAGAAAGCTATTTCAATTTTAAATCCACATAGAAGAGATTTATTGGAAGGTAAAAGGTATTTATGATCACATTTCAAATTACTATTTTTTTCCGTTGTTTAATAATACACTGGAATAAGACATGTGCACGTACTTATGCATCTGCAAAATATGGAAAAAATTGCAACAGGGGACAGCAAAAAAAAAAAAAATGCAAGATAAGAAAGAAGTGTGATTTAAGTTAGTTTAGGAAATAAATTTAATTGTACGATATGAAAGTAATTTAATTTTGAAATCCACATAGAAGAGATTAATTGTAAGGTTACTTAAAAAAAGTAATTATGTCCACATTTTAGATTAATATTTTGTCCGTCGTTTAGTAATCCACTATAATATGACCGTAGACATATTTACACGTGTGCAAAATGTGGGAAAAATCGCAAGAGAGGAAAATGCAGAATAAAAAATAATGTAAATTTATTTTAGGAAATAGATTAATTGTAGGATAAGAAAGTAATTTAAATTACATAGAAGATATTTACTGCAAGGTTACTGAAAATGTAATTATGTTACTTTTTAGATTACTATTTTGTCCGTTGTTTCTATACATTATAATATGAATGTGCGCATATTTATGCGTGTGCAAAATATGGGAAAAATTGCAATGGAAGAAAGGGAAAAGAGGCAGGATAAGAAAAATAAGGTGATTTAATTTATTTTAGGAAATAGATTAATTGTAGGATAAAAAAGTAATTTAAATATTAAATCCACATAGAAGAGATTTATTGGAAGGTTAGTTAAAAGGTAATTATGTTCACATTTTAGAATACACTATAATGTGACATGTGCACGTACTTATGTGCGTGCAAAATATGGAAAAAATTGCAATAGAGATAAGGGGAAAGAATGAAGGATAAGTAATAAAATGCGATCCAAGCTATTCTAGGAAATATATTTAATTGTAGGATAAAAAGTTATTTAAATTTGAAATCCACATGGAAGAGATTTAGTGGAAGGTTTCTGAAAAGTTGATTATGTTCACATTTTAGATTATTATTTTTTTTCGTTGTTTAGTTGTGACATGTGCATATACTTATGCGAGTGCAAATTATGGAAAAATATCGCGACAGAGGAAAGAAAAATATGATTTAACCTATATATGTTCGATTGTAGGATAAGAAATGTTACTTAAAAATTAAAATATAGAAGAAATTTATTTGGGAGGTTACTTAAATGAAAATTATGTTCACATATTAAATCGCTAATTTTCTATTATTTAATAAAATCCAATCATTATTTATAATGGATATTTTGTGGAATTTCATACGAAAGTTAAATATTGAGGGTTCTTTGGAGTTTGATTTATTACAATATAAAGAGATATAGAGTTTACTAAGGGCGCGTTTGGTAACAATTCTGTTCTCGGGAACTGATTCTGACCAGAAATGATTATTTTTTATTTTGTCTCAGAAACTGATTTTGAGTAAAAAAACGCGTTTGGTAACTGTCCAAAATTTTTTATTCTGAAATAGAATTGCGTTTGATACTGTGTTTATTGATTCTGTTCCAAATCAATTTCTTTTAATTTTTAAATCATTTTTAAAATTTTTTTTTTTTTTTTTTACTTTTTTTCTTTTCTTTTTTTCCCTTTTGTCCTATTCTTCTTCTTGTTATTCTTCATGTGACCGATCGACGATCGTCGGTTGCCAGACGAGGGCCGGCGACACTCACCGGAGCGTCGTCGACCCTCAACAAAGCTGGCCCTCATCAGCCGAGCCTCGCCGGCAGCTGGGCGAGGCTTGGCCTCGCCAGTGGCCAGGTGAGCCTCGGCGGGACTGGGCGAGTCTCGCCGATGGCTGGGCTTGCCTCCGGCGAGCTCTCCAGACCTCGCCTTGGCTTGGCGAGCTCGCCGAACCAGCGGCGGACGGCGGCGGGCGGTGGTGGACGGCAATCGCGAGATGACAGAAGGGAAGAAGGAGGCTTTCACTGTTTTGATTCTTTTTTTGATTCTCAGACGGAGAATCACATTTTTTTTATTCTCAATTCTCTTCCCAATCTGTTCCCGGGAACAAATTTGTTCCCGTGAACAAAAATTTTACCAAACGCGATTCTCATCCCAAACTGATTTTGGGAACAAAAAATAGGGATCATGTATTGTTTAGATGGTTACCAAACAGTGCCTAAATCTATTATTTCAAGAAGTTGGGAAAAGCCATTAAAAATCTTAAACTATGCCAATCATTTAATTTAAACTTTTTTTTTTTGTGACACCAAAAATTTCAAACTTGTACTTAAATAACACATTTACCCTCTGTCAATGAATATCATTGAAAGTAAACTGTGTTGATGTAACTTAACTAAAATAAAAACGGTATCATTTTGATTGGAAAATCATCCGATAGGATTTTGACGGAGGATAAATATGTTACACGGTTACAAGCTTTGAGATTTTTATGTCACAATAAATTATTTTAGATAAATGTGTTACGATAGATAGAATTTTGGATTATTTATGTTACCAAAAAAGTTCAAGGTAAATTGACCAATAAATATAGTTTGAGATTTTTCATAGGCTTTTTCCCTAAGAAGTTAAGCAGGAGCATCTCCTAATTTAATCCTTCTTCTCATTTTAGCACTCTAAAAATTTTGATCATCGCATCAGATTCATGATAGTCATAAAAATTTCACTTAATAGGATAATAGTTATGGTTAATACTACGAAAATTTCCAAATAGTTACACATGTGATAAATATACCTCAAACTAATTTTTGGGTCACCAAAAACTCCAAATTAGTATTTCTATGACAAATTTATCCCAAACTAATTTTTAGGTACAAAAATCATAAATTGATATACCTCCAAATCAATATAGATTTATATGTGGACTTATCACGCTAATTGAGTTATTGTCATGTATTATCAAACTCAATAATTTCATGATAAAAATTGATGGAAACTAATAGAGGTAAATATCACGAGTGTACTAGTTTGGGTTTTAGATGATGTCAAAAAAATTAGTTCAGAGTAAAACTGTCTCAATTATATTGATTTGAGATTTTTGGTGATAAAAAAATTAGTTTGAATAAATTTGTCATATGTATATCAATTTGGAATTTTTTTGTAGTGTCTATGTGTGGTCATGAGTCACGACTCACGACGTTCCACTTACGGCACTTTTTTTTTTTTTTTATAATTTAAGCTTTCGGTGAAAAGACTTTAACACAATATTGAAGCCTGTTCAAAAAACCCAAATTTTCACCTAATATCTCGTGTATTTTCATGCCAAGCATGCGCCACACTCGTATACACGTGCGAGACATTCATTCTCGTTCCGTCGCTACTGTGGACCTAATTAATCATTAGATGGAGCATGAAAATCCCTAGTCACAAGGCATGAAATTAGGTTTAGCTAAGTACATAATGAAATTCGTTTTGCTTTTGTAAAATACTTTCTAGACTCTCCTTTCTCTTAAAAAAAAAAAAAAAAAAAAAAAAAAAAACGAGGCGCATCACCGTGAAAAAAAAAATTAGGAGGAACGCCGGCCCAAAGATATTTTTATGCATCGACTTATCAACTTGACTTGTCTAAAGAAAAATAATGAGAGAAACTTAGGAAAATGATGTCGCATTTCCATTCTGCTTTACCTTCAACAAAATGTAATGACAAAAGTGGAGTGGAAGAATGAGATCCTTGTTGAAGAATGCAAAATATTTTCATAATCAATAGCAAATTGACACATCATTAAAAGATCTTTTTTCTTTTCAAGATGGGTTCAAATCGAACCACCACAGCCCTTTGTCACAAGGAGCTGCATGATCCTCGCCTCGATTGGCTAGGTTGGTAGTCAGATAGACCCTTGCCCAGTAGAGGCGAGGGCAGGGTGACCCTTACTATGGTTTCCGATAGCCTGTGGAACGGTCGTCGAACCCCCCAACCCTTCATTGGCTATGACCTCATTCTGTCATGTTTTATGATTTATAAAAAATCTTTCTAACTCTTATCTCATTTTGAATACACATTTAATGCAAATCTATGTCCCATGTGGCGTCGCGTTAGCTTCACGTAGCGGAAACCTTAGCCTTAATTATCCACCATGTGGGGTGCTTAATGGTATACTAAACTTAATGGTCATATTAATAATAACTACAAAACTGATTTTGTAATTAACGTTCACGTGGATTTCGTAATTAAAGTTCACGTGCTCTTCAGTTTTCACGTGTTCTAAATTTAATACTACTTAATCTCATTGTGAAAAAAAAAAAAATCACAATAGACCGTAAAGATTCATCCCAATCTTTGACTTTAACACCTAATAGAATTAGTGGGTTGCGCTACAAACTACAAGGTACCATCAAATGCAAAGTATTTTAGAACATTTTAAATACTTAATTTTAAGAAAATTAAGGAGTGATTTAAGCTTGTGAGAGTCAAATTGCAGTAGCATTAGAATATAAATAGGATAATGAGACAAATGATTAATAAACTTTGACTCAATATGCAATATTACTACTGATCTTTTAATTTATCCAAGGTGATTATTAGACTTTTGTCATATGCTCAATGTAATTTTTGAACTATATGAAAATATTCAACATTATCCTTCTACTAATTTAAAATTAAAGATAATATCAAACGTTTTTATATAGTTTAGTGATTAAATTAAATATATACAAAAAAAAAATGTAGTATTCATGGGCTATAGCCTATATCATACATTGGACAAAGCTCAAGACAATTTCCCTCGTTGTCTCCGACACGAAGTGAAGTAATAATATAGATGGTACTTTCCAAATTCTTAGGGGTTTAAAAAGTCAAAGCAGTTGGTTTCCCAATTAAAGAGATAAAAAAGGACGAGGAAAGGTGGAGAGGATCTTTGACTAATGTGGGATGAAAAGTTAATCATATCCCCAAGATGATACGCGCACGTGCCGAGCCATATGGATTAATGGGCCATAATGACGATGCGAAAGTAAAAAGGCGCGATGGCAGCACGTGCCGCTTAATTAACCACCCCCCAGTCTTAATCGTCATTAATTATCCACGTAATCTCACCATCCTTTCTATTTTTGATCCTTACTTTCCAGCCCCACAACTTGCTTTTCGTCCCTTCTTCGGCCCCGGTGACGTCACGCCCCGAATTTTTCCCTTTTTTTTTCACCGGTAAAAGAATTTGGGGGGTTAAAAAAAGGGAGCCCCGCCTGGAGTAATGGCGTCAGCCACCTCCACGTGGCACTCCCTGTACCTCACACTCCAGAATCTCTGGAACTTCTCTAGAGAGAGAGAGAGAGAGAGAGAGAGGAGAGAGGAGAGCTCCTTCGTGACTACTACTGTGCACGCTAGACGCATGGCATAACCTCCCCAAGGCGTCCTCCATTTTCTCTCTCTTCCCTCTCTCTCTCTCTCTTCACTGCGGAGTCTTCTCGGCTGCTTCAGCTCCGGCGACCGGGGCGACTCGTTGACCGGAGCCGCGAGGAGCGTCGGCGGAAATGGAGGCTTCCGACGAGGTAAGGTATTCTTCCCGTCCGGATCGGCGACGCGGTCGCGCGCGCGTCCGGCGGCCGGAGTCGCCGCCGCCGAATCTCTCGTTTCTCGCCTTACGAGTGTTCTTTCTTTTTTTGTTTTTCTTCTCCTTTTTTGGTATCGCTTTCGCGTGGCGTGAGTTTCGAGAGTTCCAATGCTGCGCGGCGGGGTTCGATTTCCTACGTGCTACCGACGTGGTCCGGGGGCCGGGCGGATGCGCGTTGGAATCATGCGGTGATTCCGATTGCTGTTGTGGTTGGTGTGTAAATTAGGGTGGAGAGCGCAGGTCTAGGTGTAGTGGCGATGTCGGAGTTCCGATTCGGGCGTTCCTTTTAAGGAATTCAAACAACGGGAGCTCGGCAGAATACATGCAGTATGAGATGGGTCGAAGCCGCGGCGACAGAGAATTTTTTCGTTGAATTGAGTTGATGATTGATTGCATGTTTTGAGTGCGATTCGGTAGCCTAATACAGCTGGACCTACGGGTTCCTTGCAAGTAATTACTGTGGGTAAAGGCTGTTGAGCTTTTGGTGTTCTGCATAGGATGGTTACTGTGGGAACGAAAGCAACAGCTTGAGAAGAGTCGCTGTGTCTGGTGAAAGAGTTGCAGTGGATTATGGGCGAGTGAGCACGATGGGGTCGACCCTCGAGATGACTGAGGTGTTGTCTGGCGTATGGGCTGTAACCGATCGATGAAAACCATGTGATTCGGGTTGCCACGCTCCGAACCAAGTTGTCTGGTGGCCATCTTGAGGAATGCTATTAGCTGGCTTTCGGTTCTGGTGCAGAGAGTTAAATATGCGGTCTTAGAGGTCTTTTGCTCCGTGGCCAAACGCAGTATGCAGTATTGAGGTCCTTCATGCCTGTGCTTGGGGTCTTTATTGAGGCATCTGTCAGATGAATGAAGTGCAACATATTGGCACAAACAAATAGTTAGAATTTATAATATAGTAGGCCAAGACTCTGAGAGTTGCGATGAATTTAATGCTCCATTTCTAGGCCATGAGATCGAACAGTTTAGCTCTTACCTTCAGCTGAATAAAATTGAGAATCTTAATAACTGTGTCCGGAATCTTATGATAAATATCATGTCAGACAGCTACACCACATAAGAACACAGAACTGAAGCTTCCATGTCCACCACGTGTCGGAACTAAGGAAACCAGCTGGTAGTGCACTATCAAAATGGGAGGATTGAATTTGCAATATATAACGATAAAAAGAACCTAAACTTTGCTTGTTTTAGCAGTGTCAAAATGTATGAGTCCTTTCGTACAGTTGCCAATACCCAGTGCTCTGAAAGATTTAGATGTTCCGTAGTGATGTGATATGTCATTATGAATTGAGTATCTCCTTTATTTTGCATGGATTCATGTCCGAACTACTTGTTGGGTAAGTAAAATAACATCACTCCTGCCTTTGTATACTTTCCCAGGTAACTTCATGTGTCTAAAGTGGCTACTGATTAAACAACAGAGTCTTGGGATATGAAATAGAAACATGTAGCATGAAGAAAGAGAAGGATCTCCGTTGTATGGTCTTTTTGTAAATTTAGAGGATTATTGAGCAAAAGATGAATTTGGAAAATCAAAAGATAGAACCTGTGACTGAGTTAGGACTTGCTTTGGACTATTCAAGTCAGTGCAATCAGAGAACATCAAACAATGATCCAAGTGCAGGTGCAAATGCAGGATCAAGTGGGAGCTTGAAATTTGTGGCTGCAAATCCCTTATCCGAGCTGGTTTGGTCTCCACACAGAGGCTTAAGTCTTAAATGTGCTGACTGCAGTTTCATAGAAAGGAAACCCTCTCCTATATGTGGTGCAAGGTCAATATATGCATCAGGTAATGTGTCAACTTATACAAGGATAATCTCATTTACAGTTAGACAGACCAATTAAAATTTAAGTTCCCTCAAGTTGATGCTTCATTTCGTGGATTTAGTTGAAACAATGTTTGCTTTCAGAAAAGGTTGATCTCATGGTTGATGTGAATGCTGAGGCTGATGCGCCTGTCTCTCATATAAATCTTGAAATTGAAGGCTCAAGATATGGGGAGCCAGAGGATTGCTGTGGCTTCGTAGGGCAAAGGGCTGAAATAACAACGAGCAAGGAAAATGCCTTTCCAAATGTCCTGGGTATGTGATCCCATAGTCAACTAAGGACCTCACATGCTGATTTTCTATGGAATTTAAGCAATTTACATAATTTTGAATTATTTATATACAATTTTTTTTTTCTCTTTCGCTTGTTCTTTCACCTTATGAAGCAATAATGGCATTATTCTCTAACACAAGCAACTGTGGATTACGTAATTTACCCTTTGGATCAGTGAGAATCTTTCTTCCAACGGAAGCTTGCATTTGATTTTTCATCTCCATATCTCATGTCTACTGAATCTACCTTGGCAGGTCAGGTTAGTGAAAAAAATGGAAATCCTCCACAGAATGAAGTTTCTCCTGGAGATCCTGCCTTTAGAGGACTAGATGTCACTATGAATTATGAGCGATTGGCAGCGGGAGTTACAATGGTGTCAGAAGCTCTCCCACTGAATGAACAGAGAGCTTCTGCTACTCTGGCTTTCTCTCCAGGGGGAGAGGATGACAAACTAGCTTCTTTTTTAATAGAGGAAAGCAAGAAAACCAGTATCCCAGGTCTTCCGTTATTGGAGAAACTAGAATCAACAGCTGAGAACGACGTAAGGACTCTTAACAGTGAGAACATCTGCCATGCAGCAGCTGATGCTGTGGCCTCAGAATCTTCCTCTGAAGTCAAAAGCATCTCTATACAGGATGTTGATATCCAACACAAAGGCAAACTTGTTTGTAGTAACAGAAGAATCTGTGGAAGTCATAAGGAAGGTACGGAAAAGGCATTATCCGATGGAGATACTAGTGGACGATTGATAAAAGAGGATGACAACAGCCATGAGAGTGTTGAAAGCTGTAACAGTGCGAGCTTATCTTCAGTTGGAAGGAAGAGAGGGAGCGTTGAATCGCATCTGATTGGTGGAAATAAACAAGCTAGGTATGTTCAAAACCAAACTGCTTCAAGCTCTTTTGCTGGACAAGATAGCTCCTTCATGAATTGGATATCAAACATGGTGAAGGGCCTCTCCAAAACAAATCAAGATGTGGCAGGCTCTCCCTCACTTGCTCTCACTGGTCCTGGTTCTGGAAATGAGCATCTGGATGGTTCATTTGTAGGTGGCTTCCAAAACCTGGATGCTAATTGTGGGAATATGGGTTTTAAATCCATCTTTCAATCTATCTATTGTCCAAATAAAACTGCTCAAGAATCGAGGGCACTTCCGCTTCCTAGTCAAGCAGGAGAGGGATCTACAAAAATTGAGCTTGCTAACAAGATATGTGCTAAAGATGTGCACCCATTGACATGTCTAGCAGAGAACGACAACCCAAGCAAGAAGCTGCTGCTGCATTGCAGAATGTTGGATGAATCTGCTCCTGAAATTGGAACAGGTGGTCCAAATATTACTCAGGTTTTGGATGCAAGATTTGCTGTCTCTCAGGAGAATTGTGAAAATCACTCTACAAAGAATAAGAATCTCGACAACTTGGATAACGGAAGTAATAAGAACTCAAAAGATTCATCCAACTCTTCTTTGGGGGAACATAACTCATTAAAAGCTGGTAAGGATCATTCTTATTCTTCAGAAGAGAAGATTAGTAATCTTGGCTGCAGAAATGATTCTCGAAGAAGCTTGTGGATAACTCGTTTTTCATCAAGGACCTCTTGCTCTATACAAAAGCAGGATATCTGTGTCCAGAGTATGAATGGAACAATCGAGGATTCGGGGAATTTCATGAGAATTACAGCTCATTCTAAGCAATCTTTTGGTTGTCACCCAGATCCAACGAAGCTAGAGGTCAAGGATTGTGACAGTGAAGAACCATCTGGTGTTGGAAAAGAACCACAAGATTGTGCTGCTGGTAGTGAAGCTTCCTTTGGTTTTAGAAAGCTCCAGAATAGTCATGATCACCATATGATACAGAAAGTGAACTGTATTTCGTCTTCTCAGAGACTAAAAAGTTCCGAGGAAATGGCATCATTGTTTGCTCGAAGATTGGATGCCCTGAAGCACATTATCCCAACAAATTCACTAGATGTGGGTGCTGGATGTAGTGCAACTTGTCTCTTTTGTGGAATTAAAGGTCATGGTCTCCACAAATGCTCAGAGATAGCAGAAGCTGAGCTAGAAGACCTCCTGAGGACTGCCAAATCATATCAAGCAGTGGAGGAAATGACTCCTTTATGCATTAGATGTTATCAGCTCAATCATTGGGCTATTACATGTCCAAATGTTGTTTCAAAATTGATGCCGCTGGAGGATTGTAGTTATGTTGTTAATCACCGCTGTTCTGATATATCACAGCTTCAGAATAAACAAATGTACCAAAAGAGTAACCTTATAGATAGTTCTAATGGAAACTTGAAATTGAAGGAAGTATCAAGCTCTGACAAAGATATTCCTAACCCAAGCTGGATTAGGAAATGGAGTGCTTTGAGCCCCATTCAAAATCGGCTGAAAGAGAATGTGATCAGACCGCCAGGAAAATTCAGTGAATGGCATATATCAGATGTGCCTAAAGCGATCTTTGACTCAATAAAGATGCTTCGACTGTCTCGGACCAGTATCCTCAAGTAAGTAAAACTTTTTTCTTCATAATTTCTTTGAATGATGCAGTTGGAAAAATACTAGTTCGTGTTCAATCTCAGGCATGGTGGTTACTGTTGGTTACAGTTTCTTGGTTTTGGTGAAACCTCTTTTGCAGGTAGATCACATTTTCAAAGACAATGCCTAGAATGTCCGTGAGAGTTGAGGGTTACAGCAAAACTATTTTTTAGTGAAAACTGCATCATAGATCAAGTACTCTGTATGCCATGTGAAAATTTATGTAAACATAAGGGAGCCTGACAAGAAAATGACCTCTTAAGAGTGAAATTTGCTAACAAAACAACCGACTGCTTGGATGGTTTGCCAGATTGTGTTTTGTTATTATCATCAAATATTATTGAAACTTGAGCAGAATTATGATCAAACTATTTTCTATTGTCATTCCTTGTAATTTGCAGCATATAAAGTTGCAGTTATAGTAGAGAGACATGTATGAGTTCTTAGTGTTTGACATCATCCCTTTCTATTTGGGATGTCTATTTTAATTCTCTGAAGTGGAACGATGAAGATGACCATAGTCACAGCTTCAAGATGAAGACTGCGAGCTTTTGGGGTGTTTTTTTTTTTTTTTTTTTTGGGGGGGGGGGGGTGGGTTAGGGAGGGAGGGAGGGAGGCAACCCAAGGAAAATGAAAGAGTAGGACAAATATTTTTAGTTAGAGAATGGATTTAGAGTTTTTGTGGTAGTTTTTCCAGTGCTTTGTAAAGGGACCTCTGTGTGGCATCTTGTATGGATTGTTATCCACGACAATTGGATTTTCATCGAGACTTCGTTGGTCTTAGATGGAACTCTTTCTCTGTCCTTTGCATTTTAGGTGGATGAGTGCCCAAACATCCCCGGTGCACCTCGATGGATTCTTTCTGCGCTTACGTCTTGGAAAGTGGGAAGAAGGACTTGGAGCAACTGGTTATTATGTAGCTTGCATAACTGGTACAACTCAAAATCACTCTTTTCATCTGTTATATTTCATATATGCTGGCCAAGTTATGTTCTGAATGCACATTTTCCGCATCTGGATGCCGATTAGCTGTCGGCTGTTGTGAATCCATCTGCTGTCTCCATTTTGAGATTGTGACATGCGTCTGCTCAATTCTTGATCTCACCACATCCAATCTAAATACTACAAAACCCTTAGTTTTTTCTCTCCGCTCTTTCTCCTCCTCTGCCCCTCAACCGCCTCCATGCCCATCTACCGCACTGCTGCCTGCCGTCACCACAGCTGAAGTTGCCAATGCTACACTCAGGACCAGCTACTGCCACATATCAGGACATGTTGCCCCTGGGCAACTGCCGTCAAACCCCGCAGCCATGGTCAAGTTGCTGCCACTGCAAGATCTAGAGGCATGCCTCGAGATCTGGGGGCTTGGCATCCAGGGCCAAGGCATAGCTCACACCGACCTCAAACAGAAAAAACAGAGGGAACTTAGCTCAATGCTGGTGTCCACGGCCGAGGCTTAGCTCGAGGCTTAGGCTCTGTTCATTGCCAAGGCTTAGCTCTGTGTCCATGGCTCAGCATCGGTGGATGAGGCTTAACTCGATGCCGTGTCGAGTGCTGCCATTGGCAATGAGCTCGAGGGTGGCATCGAGCTCAAATGGAGTGATTTTAAGAAATAGGGATGGGGGCATGTAGAGGGACAGGGACTGCAGGGACAAAGACCAATGGAGAGAACTCGTCTTGGGAGCGCGGCAACAGCCGGTTGGCAGTGGGGATAAGGGCTGCAGTGACTCAGGCGGTGGAGAGGCATGGGGCCTTTGTATTTGTAGAGAGAGAGAGAGAGAGAGAGAGAGAGAGATTTGATCTACCATGGGTGAGACTAAAGTGTGGCAGTGTGCTGCTGTGTTTTTTTGTGCTTGGAGACGGCAGATGGGACTATATTAGGGGACAGCATGCATCCAATCCATCAATACCCTATTCTGGGATCCTTACTGGAGGTTTGTGGTATCTGGAACTTAATGTGCAGGAATGCAAGGAGATAAGTCATCCGGTAGAAATCCTATTTCTGTGAACATTGGTGGAGTCGAATGCGTCATTGAGAGTCAACACATCTCCAACCATGATTTTCTTGAGGTAATAACTTAACTCATTCCCCCTTCACTAATTTCCCTGGGGTGCTTTCTTTTCTTCCTCTTTTTCTTTTCATTTTGCATTAATCGTCAGAGGAACTTCCTCAGAATTTTACGAGTTTTGAAGGCATCCATCATGACAATGTTGAATCCACTCTGGAACTTTGCTCCACTTCTGTTGTTTCACATCTTGTTTTATCCATTCTGTGGCAGCAGTAGTATTACCCGACAATTGATTTTCCAGTTGCACTTTAGTGTGGTATATTGTTTTTTTATGTGGGTATCTATAACACAAATGAATCTAGTTATAGATGGTTATATTGATGATTTATAATTGAGTGAGACGGACATTTCCCAAGATTAATTTAATTTGTTGAAGGTCAACCACGAAGGTGTTTTTTTTTCAAATTTATATATCTAGCAACAGGAGGTATAGAACGAGAAATGTTTGCACGTGATATCATGGCAACAGGAGATCACTTTAGACATAGAAGAAACAAAAAATGATAAATAAAAGGGACCCCATTTAGATAGGAGTGATTCATGGACTAATAACGGTGTTGCAATGTAGTAAAGACTCAACTTCTTCGAGGACAAGGTCAATCTACATAAAAGAACATAAATGGCTGGAACAGGAAAAATATGTTTATCATCATTTGATTGGGACATCATAATTAAGGAGAGAAGTCTGTGAACCTTCAGAATTTTCATTTTACGGAAGTGGCTTGTATCAACAGAGTATAAAGCCTATGAAAGACATGGATGAATTCTTTAAATGATGAAAACTCAAGAAGATGTTGCTGTTTCTTGGGAGCTTTAGAAGGGGACCCATTTTTGGGGCAAGTGATGTTACAAACCAGACGACACTATCATCCGGCCTTTTTCTATTTGAAGCAAAATGGTTTACTCTTGATATTGTCATGGTTATTGACTCATCAATCTAAATAGATCAAGGCTTTATGCTTAATATTTCACTATTGGTTTTGTTGGTGGTCTTGCGGGTCGTGTAGTAGCTAAATCATCCGGTGCATCCAACAACTAAATGATGGTTTCGCATGCTAAGCTTTTTCTACTGGGTACTTCGTGTTCTTTATGTAGTTATAAGAGTGGCAGAGTTTGTGATGATTTCGTCTACCGTTTTTTAGCCCATTAAATTGCAAATGAGATGGTTGACAGGAGAAAGAGCTGGGAATAAGAAGAGGATTCTTGTTGCACAGGACTCTTCTTTTTCCTCTTTTTTTCTAATGCCTTTCCTTTGCCTATTACTGTTCGTAGGATGAGTTAATGGCCTGGTTGTGTATGACGTCCCGAGCCGGCGGGAAGATTCCATCTGAGGAAGATCTGAGGATGAAAGTGGAGGAGAAGAAGAGGCTAGGGTTTTGAAGCGCTCGTGCCATCTCAGGAGCCATCTGAATTTCACCACGTGAGATTTGAAGACGAGAGGAAGTCCAAATCCGACTTGTATATAGAATTTTGACGCTTGCTAAGTTGCTCAAAGAGTTTTATGCATTCATCGGAGAAAAGAATTGTTTTTCAAATATTAATGGAGTCTCTCAAATCTTTTGGAAGCTATGTAACTTTTGTTTTGTAGTATAGAAAAGGGATTGGACGGGGTTAGAACCGACCTCACTGTTAGAATGTTCCGTTTAAGGCGTCAATGAAGAATCAACTGTTCGCTAAGTGAGTCCGTCCTAGCTCCACCGGAGCGGGACCTACTCCAAGTGCTGTTTATTGAAATACTATAAAATGTGAAGGATGATATTAGACAACTTACATTCTCTTTTGTGACCCTACCTCTCAATAGAAGGGCACATTATTACACACCAACAAGAAGATAAGTGCTGAATCGATCATCAATGCACGTAAACTTAAGAAAGGACTTCTATTTAGTACACGTTCGACACTCTTCCCGAAGATACTAGAGAGACTACAGAGCTCTAACGCCCTAATAGTCCTCTCTCACATGGTAAATTATTGGCTGCATCGGCAGAACATATAGGCCCAGTGCAGGCGATCCATTGGATCACGTGGGTTTAAGGCCTCACTACATGATCCATCCGATCGGGTCTGCAGAGCCTACTGCATTGAGTGCAGCCAATTTGGGATCGGAGTTGCTACAGATCTCCTAATTGTGTGTTGCGGTTGTTGGGGAAATTTGATTGCTGATGAAGATAGAGAAGTAATAACAGATTATTGATGCTTTGATGCGTGCTAATCATCACTGTTCTTGAGGTATTATTTGCCTCTACTATTGTTGCTGCCGGATTTGAAACAAATATAACAGTAGATAAACAAGTTTAGCAATACTTAATTTTCTCTTTTGGAATTTCACCCTAAGTTGTGTGTACGAAAAGAAAAGAAGAGAGAATTCTAAAGAAAAATTTATGAATAGTAGTGGTTATTATAAATAATATGCGAATGGGTCTTTATTCATAGACAATCAATCAAAACATCTCTCTGAAATATATATTTTATCCCCAACTATCACCACTCTTCATGTCAAGAGTAACTTCTTTTCATAACTACCGATAACTTCCTTTTAGGAAAAAGAGTCACAGGAGACACCTCTTTTAAGGTAAGAAATTATTTCTACAGCGATTGCCTTGGGAAATAACATGAATAGTCTTGTTCTATGCGCCTCAAGAATGTAACTGACGAAGAACCTTAATAAGATCACGAAAACTTTTATTCGTAGCACAGTCTCTGCATGCATGCATGCATGAAGTTCTGCACGTTACACGTACAAACCCCGTTACAGACGATAGAAAACTTCTATTCATTGCACACATCGTCCGCATGCGCGGTACATAAAGGTG
Organism: Eucalyptus microcorys; assembly: GCA_014182515.1. Taxonomy (NCBI): domain Eukaryota; kingdom Viridiplantae; phylum Streptophyta; class Magnoliopsida; order Myrtales; family Myrtaceae; genus Eucalyptus; species Eucalyptus microcorys. Next base: position 31,753,498 of record CM024569.1, read on the forward strand.
TGCACAGCACACGCACAGCCTTGTTACATAATTCCAACCACACATAATGGAAAGCAGGATCACACTGGAAAGGAAAGGAACGACGGGAAAATGCGACTGAGCTGAGCAGTCCGAGTTTATTCTGGAGCGCCAAACGAAGGCGTTGGGCTCGGTGGCCTTATAGGCTGGTCAACGCTTAACGTGGCAGCACTTGAAGGTGACGACCTTCTCCATATTCCGACTGCAATTGGGGCACTTGTACTCCGGTATGTTGCCAACCATGTTGGGGATCTTGAATTTGTAGCATTCCGTCTTGGGAACGAACTTATTGTAGTGATCTTGGAAGTGCTCGTGAAAATCCTGTTTGTTAGTCACTTTCGAGATCCATTTCTCGTGCTGCTGCGACAGCACTTTCTCGAGACTCGTGAGGCTAATGTGGACGACCACGCTTGACCCCCAAGCGATGATGCCGAACCCGCTTTGCTTCTTGCAACCCGTGTAGAGCTCGAGCAGATCCTGTGTCAGGGGATAGGACAATTCCGTGCTCACCTGCATATTCATGAATATGCAGCGCTCGAGGCTGGTTAGGAATTCCACTCTCTTGGTGTTGATGTTGAAGCCCCTGACGAAGGAGAAGCGGGTTTTGATGGTGGTCAGGTGGCCTTCCACATCTTTGACAATCTTTGAGTCTTCAGCTGAGCCGTACAAGAATACGAGCTCCTCACTTTCAAACTGGCCAACAATCAAGACACAGGAGATGTTAAAAGAACAAGATTACAAATCGATTAAGTGAGGAAATTCTTAATCTATCTTGCATATGATTTTTGTGTGAATTTGGTACGTGTGACATTAGATGTATCTAAAAAAATTTAGATTGGGTACATTTTACACGAAGTCTGCAATAATAAAAGCTCGCTCTACTTTCTTTTGTCCACGGTGTGCACGTTTGTGCTTGGCCGAGTCGCTTTAAAGAATTGACCACTTGCATTCTTGTCAGCTGAAAGTAGAATAGAGGAAAATCTCCAGCAAGACTTTGATTGTCATAACCTAAATTTAAACTGAACTAGAAGTAAATTTGAGTGACATCTCTAGATTTGTAACGCGCTGATCAAGAGTCTGGTAGGAAGAAAGTCCTTCCAACTAGGGATGGACGATGAAAATATGGCCCAGATAATCCAAACTCTGCATTCGTAACTTACGCTTTTTTGACATCTTGGAAGACCGAGTTGTTCACCACAAGCTTGATCCAGTTGTTGCTGTGCTCTTTCCAGAGCTCGCAACCCCTATCCCGCGTGAACGGCAGGGCTTCTGATCCCCAAAAGCATATCATTGGCATTGCGTCCAGGTTCTTCACCTCCCCCTTTTCGTTCAACACGACAACCTTAGTCTGCTGCTTAAATTCCCAATGCTTCTTGATGAACTTTTCTGCCACCTTTCTGACAATGGAGTTGCAAGAGTACCAGCGCATCTGAGATCTCTTGCTTTGGAACTGCCCATCGTTTTTTACATCCGCAATAGGAACCCACATAATTTCATAGGGACTGGATTTGAATGTGCTGTCATCGTAGATACCGATAAGGGTTTTTATATCTTCTTCCGACAAGGTCAAGTCCGAAATAAGCAGCAACAGCCTCTTGTTCTCCAACTCCTGCACCTTTACCTATAACAATGCAGTGATCAAACGTAGTTAACTACTTGTAAGTTGATACGCATTCCCTTCTCGTGACATTGCTATACAATAATGACCGGCAATAAAAATCAATGAAGATCATTGGGACTGAGAGGCTAACCGTTGTCTTCTTGAAACAATGATAAACTGTAGGCGAATCCTTCTCGGTGCAGAACAGTTCGGCCACGAGCTTAACGATACCAGCAGGAGATCTGTAAAGTCCCTTGATTCTCTTATATTGAAGTTTTTTCTCTGCATCGTGTGAATCACTTTAGATTTAAGTTCTTCTGTTCGATATATGGATCCGACAAAAATTATCTGCGTACATAAAAAAGAATCTGGAGAAGACGGAGAACTTTTTGTTTGAGAGCAACAATGATCTCACCGTTCTCTTGCTTGAAATCTTCCACTTGTTTCTTGAAGGATTCATATTTCTCATTGACCCGGATCGAGAAGGTCGACAGATCTTGACTTGGGAACCTGAAGTCATCAAGAAATAGGTTGAGCACTGAAGTGAAACAGTTAGAGAGAGAGAGAGAGAGAGAGAGAGAGAGAGAGAGAGAGAGAGCTTGGAATTAATTCCAATTCTACTAAAAAGGCAGCTAAAAGCGAAGGCAAGATATGACATACTCATTGCTCGTGCTAATCATGCCACTGAACAGAACTGAGCAGCCAAGTACACCCACAATGATTTGATAAACCCTTCGGTCAATCGAAGGGCATTCTTCGGAACCTTTAGGGTCGTTGGCAAACTCAACAATGCACTTGGTGAACTTCAAAGTCACCCCGATCAGATCCTTAAACGCCTCAAAAGCCGACATACCAGGCCGTTGCCCTCTCAACTTGGCCGCTAAGCCTAATTTTTGGTCCGATTCTAAATTCTGAGCAAGATGCCGATTCTCGGCATAGCACGCCGAGAAAGCTGACAGTGTCAGCACAGCCTTGGCATCCCATGGAAAGGATAATAACCGGTCGAAAATCGATTCCATTGTTAGGCGCGCATCATTGGTGTGCAGGGCTTCGCAAGTAATCTGTTGATTGCAGACAAAGATTTCGACCTTCAATGTGGGAAATAATGTGATTGACGATGTGACGTAGACTTTATGGAACACAGCGATTTTTATTTTTATTTTTATTTTTATTTTCTCTAATAGAACGAACAATTTCAATTAGGTGTAAAAGTTGCTTTTACTTTAATCTTGTTATGTACAAAAAATCATAATCTCTGTGTAATGTTGAAAATGAACTAAAAGACTTTGAGGCTCCCGCATGTTATACTTCCATTTCTAAGAGAGGAATGCGTTTCTTAATATGAGATTACCTGGCAGCATAATTCGTTGATAGTGGATGGCAAAGGAACGGGCGATGGTGAGCTCAAGCTTTTACTGTCATCCTAGAAAAATAAGTTCACTTATGAGTCCTCACCATAAAATATTATGTACATAAGAGCATGGAAACATTGTGTATCTTTAGGACATAAGCGAAAGATGGAATTAATTTGAGGAGCAAAGACATTTTTCCACAATTCAAGAACCAACCAATTAACCGTGGAAACAAGTAGATGGGAAAGATAGTAGTATTTGCCATGAATTTCATGTTTTTGCAAGTAATATGAAGGAATGATGCGATTAATTATCCACGGGCATGAATATATTTTCTTTTTCTTTTTACAATTCAGGGATAAAAACATAGAGGCCTAACTACTTGAAAACCTATGCAATGCCATATCCCATGAACCAGTTAGGTTAAGATTTTTGACCTTTACTAAGAAATAAATTTATCACTGAGATGTAAATGAATAAGAGACTATAGCATGTCATTGAATTTGCTTGTCCACTAATTTACCTCATGGTCGAGGATTTTCTCGACGAGGCTCAAGTAATCCTTGACATCAACTTGTCTTGTCCCAGAGTGCTTGCTAATGACATTGTTCATGAACTTGTCGTCGTCGAGGAGGTGGAGTAAGCTGGTCATGAAGGTCTTGTTTCCGGCCATTTTTGAACGCAGGGAAGAGTTAAAAGGAACGAGTGAAGCAAAGAAAGTTTAGGGCTTCAAGGGAGTGAGCGAAGTGAAGAAGGAAGGCTTGTGTGGGGGCAAAACTGCAGGTCCTTGTCACCTTTTTATAACACCCCAGGACCACAACCCGACAACTTCTGAGTTGGCGAGTAATTGATACGAGTTATCTCTCTCTCTCTCTCTCTCTCTCTCTCTCACGATTAATTGATATGAGTCATCTCTCTCTCTCTCTCTCTCTCTCTCTCTTCCCCATTCGAGTGTTACCGCACCACGCCGAATAGAGTGGACATTGTTGCCCTATGCTGGAGGAGGCAAAAATCACTAAAATAATTGTATTTTTTACCTTTTGCTTAATATAAATCTTGCGACACATGCATTTTGACTTTTTATCTCAATTCTAAACAGTCAAAAATTTTGCTTTATATAAATATTGATGTGGAAATTTATGTATATTTTTCTCATAATTTTTTTAAAATTTAAATAATATTTTCACATAAAATAATTTTCTTTTGTGTTTCATTCTAAACAAACAAGCCCTTACGTATACTTCGGGGGTTTAGTCAAAAAGTGACGTGTGTGTGCATGCAACTTGACTGGCGCCACTTGCGGGTTACATGCAAAGAGGCATAAATTCAAGAATGTTTCGAAATTGTGACAGTCTTATATTAAGATTATGAGCAATTTGTTGTGAGATTAAGAAATTATTTTATTAAAAATTATGAATGACGGTTAAATTGCATTGCATGGTGAGGATATGATGATACGATAAGACGAAACCATTGGCATTGCTTGTAGAAATCATCACAATTTTATAAGCACATATCAATTCTTCCTAATATAACGAGTTCTTAGAGATTCCTAAAACGCTAAAAGCCGGCCTCCTCTTCTCCTCTCCCTCTCATCTCCACACAACTTGCTTCTTCAACCTCTACGGAGGGGAGGGTTTGAGCTAGATCTCTCCCTCCCCTCCTTTTTTCTTTCGCCAATTTGGTTATCTATTTTCTTTTCCTTGCTTTCCTCCTATTTGGGGAGCTTTTCTCTTCTAATCTAGTCTAGATCTAGAAGCTTCTCCCTCCTTTTTTGGAGAGGTTTTATCTCAATCTAATCTATATCTACAGAATTTTGTGTGAATGTTTTCGGGGTTTCGCTTCTCTCGAGTTTTGTTAATGCACAAATCCAATTTCAAATGAAAATGGAGGAGTTTTGTGAAAGTTTTACTTTCATCGTCAAACTTGTGCTCATTTAACCTTTGTACATTGGATGGCGATGATGTTGGGGATGTCGAATCTAGGCATGCATTGCTGAAAGCCAAAGTCGTAGCAATGAATGGCGTTCTCGGTGTGTGTTCATTATTAAAGACGGACTCGATAATCAGCCACCGATTTTGGTTTGAAGAAGTCATAGCTATGCTCTTTGAGTGTGTGGCCCCTAACATTATTTTGATGATTCATGTTGTTATCAAGAACTTGTTTTTATTTCAAATCTGTGTTGGATTTGTGTTGGTTTGCAGTTGCACTGCATTGTTTCTCTTTTATTTTTTGTGAAAACGAATCAAATGTTGCTTTGACAAAGAAAATATAATGAGTTCTTAGAATTGAATATTTTTTACAAGGTGCCGGAATTAACTTTTAATTTTCAATAACCGCATTTGACGTTTCGTCTCGTGCGGTGTGAATTCGGGTTCATTTTATCATCTTCTTCTGTGTAAATTGTGTTAAATTTTCGATAGAAAATTTTAACATAGAAACCATCAAATTAATAACGGAGAGTCGGGACAATAAGAACGATCGAACAGGAAACTACAACGGCACCACCTGCTGCGTCTCTTAAATGCCACTATTTTAGATCCCCAATCAAGATGTCTTTGTTCTAGACTTTTTTTGCACGCCAGGTTTTTTCAAACATAAAGACATGTTTGGTAACTATTCTGTTTTTGGAACAATTTCTACTTAGAGATAATTTTTTTGTTATTTTTTATTTTGTTCATTGGATGAGTTTTTAAGCATTCGAACACGTTTAGTAAATGTACAAAATTTATATTCTTGGAATATAAAAAGGATATGAATGCGTTTGGTACGATCCTCGAGTTTTTTTGTGACATAAAATTTCTTTTAATTTTTTAAATAATTTTTTGAGATTTTTTTTTCCTTCTCTTCTTCCTCCTCTCATCAGCCCTTGGCGAGGTCGAGCCTTACCCAGCCATCGACGAGGCTCCGGCGAGGTCGCCAGACCTCATCTCTGGCCGATTGCCAACGATTGCCGAGCCTGATGACTAGTTAGAGGAGGAAGGAGAAGAAAAGAAAAAGAAGAAAAGAAAAGAAAAAAAAGAAAGAAAAGAAAATGAATTGATTCTAGAATTGTTCCCGGGAACAAAGAAACAACTTTTTTATACTTCTTGATTCTATTCCAAATTTATTTCCGGGAATAAATTTATTTTCGGGAGTAAAAAAATTAGCTAATGTTATTAAACGAATTTATATTCTTTTTTTTTCGAGAAATAAAAGAACAGAATTAATCAAGAATTGATCGGTTACCAAACAGCCCCTAAATATGAAAGATTGAAGAGCCAAAGGGCAAGAAACACGACGTCCTGGACACCCCATGATTCATTGGCTGGATTGATGCCATCTCCGACGTCTCAAACTTTACGTGGAGGTGGTGATGTCGTCTCCAGCGTCTATGTCACATACTCTGTGATAGGGCCCTTTTTTAAAGAGAAATTTAGGGTTTTTGATGTCCTTAATATTGACATTGAATTCAAGGTATTAGTCAATGATTTATTATTAATCTAGTCTGATGTTATCAATCGGAACTGCTGGCCCTAATCGAACATCTAGAAAAGCTACATCGGGCCTAATTTGCTACTTATTTATATATGGATAATTGTAAAGTGCAGTTGAAAAATAAAACAAATGTGATGATGTGGGTCTCGATGATGTTTAAACTTGAATACATGACAATATAGTGATGACACATTCAGAATTGAAGACGAACATGATTTCCCTAAGTGTTCTTACTTCAACGGAGGTTAATATACTTTAGAAAGTGAAGTTTTGAAGTTTGTTTAATGTGCTCTGTTAATAATGAGAAGGATCAATCATAGTTGCTTGTATTTGCTTCAAGGGAAGATGGTCAAGGATTTTTGTCGTTGAGACATTGGATTCATTTATTCAGAATTAGCATTGTGACATATGCAACTAGGGGCACCTTTTCGAGGAGATTCCTAACCGAGATGCTTAGTACGACAAGTTATCTGGTGAATAAATTCCTATTGAAAATGAGTGGATGCTTAAGTCTTGAAGAAGTATGGTAAGCTAACGTTGCTAATTATTTTGTTCTTATATTACTTAGTTTTCCATGTTGTACTTGAGAAAGTGATGGTAAACTTAATGGTAGGGTAAGAAAGTATGTATTCTTAGGTTATGCACAAATAATGATGCCTGGAATTACACTCAACTATTGCATGTAGAAATATTAAACTAGATAAGTCTCTAGTATTTTGTGTGGGAGTGCTTGTGGCAATATTCAGGATAATTATCCATTATTAAACTTATTATATGATAGTTAATTTAGTTATAAGCTTTTCGATTTATATAATTTAGCTTGAACCTTTTAATGATTTACTAATATAGTTTTTTCAGTCAATTTTAATTGAAAATCGATAACATGGATGTTGGCCGTTCTATTGACATATTCGCGCGTTGATATAGACAATTTTTATAATTTTTAATGAATATTTTGATTTTCTTTTTAAAATTTTCTTTTTATTTCTCTTTTTTTCCTTTATCTTTTTTTTTTTTTAATAATGTCTTTTTTGCTTAATGGGCCAATGGGGTTGTTGAGGCCTCGATGATTAACCAGTGACCCTCATCGGTGGTGGACAAGGGCCTTTGCAACCCTTGTTGACAATGAATCTGGAGAGGTGAGGGCTATAACACCCTGGCCTAGTGCCGACTGTGACAGCCCTCTTCCTTGCTGGCTAGGGCCTTGCCAGCCCTTGGTGAAGAAGAATAATGAAAAATAAAAAGAAAAAGGAAAAGTGCACTAAAAGTTGTAAAATTTATTGTAAAAATGTAACTGAGTTTTAAAACTTTCAAAAAGTATCATTAACTCCTAAAACTTGTCATAAAAATGTAATCAAGTCCTATTTTCAAAAATGCAATCGAGTTTTAGAACTTTCGAAAAGTGCAATTCATAAAAAGACTTGATTGGACAACTTTGATAAGTTTCAAATTTTATTTATACTTTTCAAAAGTTTTAGGACTCAATTGAACTTTTATGACAAGTTTTATTACTTAATTACATTTTTTTTTTTAAGTTTTAGGACTCAATTACACTTTTATGAAAGTTTCAAAACTTCAAATGCATTTATCCCAAAATAAAAGAAAGAAAAGAAGAGAAAAGAAAATAAAAGAAAAGAAAAAAGAAAAGGTAACAATAATTTTTTTTTTAAAAACAATTAAAACCTTAAAAAAAATCTGCAAAAAATTCCCTGTCAGCAATGACTATACAACGTATGACAACCCCAAAAATTCACAAACTTTGAATTTGAGCCTTAAACTAGAAAAATTACTCCAATTGAATGAATGAAAGGTGCAAGCACCTTACCGAGCATTGCAAACAAAAGTAATTACAGTTTGGCAAGATACCCATGATGTCAAATAAAGGATGTAAATATATATTTTTATGCAATAAATATGCTTTAATAACTCATAATATATCAATTTTGAAATATGAAGTCACAAACTCGAAGAAAAGATAGCACCACTCACCTCGAAATGCCCAAACTAGACAATGCAGCTCACTCAAATTGACAATCTTATAATGTATCAATTAAATGAGAGTCAATTTGAAAAATGAGTAAAACATTACCTCAACTATGAGATGGCTAAATTACACTTGAATGCTAACAAAACAAATCTTTAAGACACTAACAAATTGCTCACTCAAAGTGATTATTCAAACCTAGCTGCAACGTGGAGCTCATAAGTGAAACCTTAAAATTTTGTTCTGACTAAACCATTACTTCAATTCAACTCCCATCAAACCTCATAGCTCCACGACGCCATTATCCACAATTTCTATGGAATCCCATAGTTCAACAACTCAAAAATCAAACTTCACAACTCAAATTTCACAAAACTTTGAATTTGAGCCTTCACCGCAAAAATTACTCCGATTAAATGGATGAATGGTGCGAGCACCTTATCGGGCATTGCGAATCAAAGTAATTTCAGCTTGGCCTAGTGTGTACATGAAACCTCTTTCCCTTTCTTCTTCCTCCTTCTTCTTTCTTTCTCCCCTCTTTTCTATCTCTTTTCTCTTCTCGGCGTGTTCTCTGCCGATGGTCTCCTTTTCCTCTTTCATAACACTTCTTTTTCTTTTCCTTTTTTTTTTTTGTCCCACCAATATATGACTGGGTCAAAAGAATGCACTATTACAATTTACCCCCTTCAAAAAAATTTTGTCCTCAGATTTGAACTTACCATAACCATTAAACAAATGCAAATATTTGCGTCTTACCTCCTCATCAAGCTCCCAAGTAGCCACTCTCTCCATAAAGAAAAGCATTCTACACATCCATCTACCAAAACTTTCATGACATCTTTAGCAACCTTATCTCTACCCTCACTTTCTACAACTTCCTTATGATCAAATTCCTATATAATAGCTTTTTTGGGGGGGGGGCTTCCTCCATTCCCAACTTCAAGAGCCAATCCAAGTTCATTGGCCACTTTCGGTTTTAGCTCTCCTTCAACTTGCTTTATGAGACTAGCATCAATTGTTAATTTTGTTCCTAAACTTAGCACTTTTTGCCATGGTAACACCATCTATTGTCACCTTTGGCATACCAAAGCTTTACTCAGTGACCACATTATGACCCTTCGAGTCCAGAGTGACCTCCATAGCATTCGTAAGGTCTTCCACACCTTAAACATCATGCCATGTACCTCAACCCCAAAAGAGACGTACATCCTAGTACCTAACAAAAGACTAACATGCTATAAATTACCACACAACCTCACCATTTCTCATAAAATCTATACCTAAATATCAAAATCTAATCTCTGATACCAAAAGATGTCATACCCTAAATCATATAGGGATGGGGGGGTGATATGGCCGTCCTCCTTCTACCCGAAGAACGTAGCTTGAAACTACAGCTCCTAATATTCATCATGATAACACTCTCGCTCTATTGGCCACTAGTCGAGGAACTTGAAAAGCACGAAAGATAAATGAAATGAGCAATCACAGTCTAGTGAATAGTGCATATCTCTTCTTAGCAAATCAAGCATCCACTCTTCTAAGTAGATTGAGTATCTACTATGCATATTTAAGACACAAAAATATAACTCATTGCACCAAATTTCAGGATATAACAAACTTATAAGAAGATAATGAGTTATATATGCTCCAACAATGCTATATTTATATCAAAAATATCTATTTCACAATAATATGAAAACAAATTCCAATGGGCTAGACCATTGATCAATATCGTCAAAATCATATGCCAATAGTCTATTCCATTAGCCAACCTCAAATCACATGACAATGGTCTATTCCATTGACCAATTTCAAACTCATGTATTAATCACGATCAAGCATAACACCCCGTGACATGGTGACCAAGATCCCCCCTTGGCTAGATCTCCACCTATATTACTAGTGGCTTGGCCCACAAGTCTTGAACTAGTATGCATACCTACAAGCCCTCAATGGGCTTACAAAATAGTGAGCATCAATACCAATCCACAACAACATCCTTAACAATCTTTAAAACCAAATCCATAGTCGATATCACAAATCGATTTACAAACAAAACATATAATCGTTCTCAACCCATTCATCAAACATAATATATTTCACAAGGTGTTTCTCAAACTATTTCAGAGTCCATTTTAGAAACTAGGTTCACAATTCAGTATGCATAATATTTTGCAGCACATTTCCTAGAACATTTTTCAAACCATTCCCAAATACCAAAAGTAGTAAATGCCTGATCTAGATTGTTACGCAATAAACATGCTTTAATAACTCTTAATATTTCACTTTTGAAATATGAGGTCACAAACTCAAAGGAGAAATAGCACCACTCACTTGGGAATGCCAAAACCAAACAACGCTACTTACTTGAATTGACAATCTCGTAGTCTATCAATTAAACAAGAATCGATGTAAAAAACGAGTACAATACTACCTCAACTATGAAATGGAAAAATTATACCTAAATACTAACAAAACAATTCCTAACATGCTAACAAATCGCTTACTCAAAGCGATTATTTAAGCCTAACCGCAATGCGGAGCTTGCAAGCGAAACCCCGAAATTTCGCTTCCGACTAAACCATACTTTAATTCAACTTCCATCAAACCTTGCAACTCCATAACTCCATAAACCACAATTTCCATGAACTTCCATAGCTCAACAACTCAAAAAATTGGATTTCATTGCTTAAATTTTACAAAACTTTGAATTTGAGTCTTAACCTAAAAAATTACTCTAGTTAAACTAATGAATGGTGAGAGCACCTTACCAGGCATTGCAAATCAAAATAATTCTAGTTTGGCAAGATCCTGGTGACGTGTACATGAAATCCCTCTTTCCCTTTCTTCTTCCTTATTCTTCCTTCTTTCCCTCCCCCCTCCTTTTTCTCTTCTTGGCATGCTCTCGAGGGTCTCTTTTTCCTATTTTATAACATTTCTTTTTTTTTCCTTTTTCTTTTTTAGGATACCACAAATATATGACTTGGTCAAAAGAACAAAACTTTCTGCTTAATTTAGATCTTGCGACATTAGTGCTCTCACTTTTTTTTTTTTTAATGAACACTTGAACTTTAACAATATTCAATAGCTTACACATAGATTTATTTTTATATTTCATTATATTTTTAAAATTAGGATTGCAATTTTTGTTTGATGGGAAACAAAACTTTGATGAGAAAACATCTGGCCTTTCTTCAATATATTTCTTACCTTTTACCAAAAAAAAAAAAAAAAAACTTTGATGAGAAAAGAAAATTATATATTTTTTATTTAGTCTTTGAAACATTTACAATTAATGGAATTAGGAAAAGAAACAAAAAGACAAAGTTGGAGCATGTTACACATGAACGTTTTCTTGCATCTACAAAGCTGTACGATGGTCCAAGGCATCATTGGCAATGCAACAAGTCATATCCGTTGGATAAGTCCAATTTTCGGACAGGATAGCGACTTTATTGAAGTCGCTTTCAGAGGTGTGCGTTGTCCAATGGGACTGTTGTGTCGAGAGTCTCTCTCTTTACCTATGTAGCCGTCAACGAAATTTTCATATGCTTTTTAATTTCTTGCAAATATATTCTCTTTTCTCTTCTTCTTTTTCTTTGTTTTTCTTTTTGAGGCCATAGTAGGCATGGCAAATACGATGGCCCGGCCCATTGAATGATTTCCCGATTAATGTTTGTTACCTGAAAAAAAAAAGTCTTGTAAGCTTTTGTTCTGACTTGAGCAATTTCTTGCTAACGTCAAATACTCAGAGAAGATTGGCCCTTTCGAACATTAATATTTGCTTCATCTAATCACATGTTTGGAAGTCATTTTCCAAAGTTACTGTTTTAATTAATAAGAATTAAAAACTGAGAGATATGTCCGGTCATTCATTACTTAACAACACGTATACTCAACAGCATGTAATGTGTAAAGTGATGTTGTGAATATGTATTTTCATGCAATAAACATGCTTTAATAACTCCTGATATTTCACTTTTGAAATATGTGATCACAAACTCGTAGAAAGGATAGCACCACTCACTTGGGAATGCCGAAACTAAATAACGCGACTCACTTGAACCTATGATCTTGTAATTTATCAATTAAACAAGAATCAACATAAAAAATGAGTAAAACACTACCTCAATTACGAAAAGGCTAAATTATGTGTAAATTCTAACAGAACAACTCTAAATGTACTAACAAATCATTCACTCAAAGTGATTATTCAAGCCTAACTGCAATGCGGAGCTCACAAGCAAAAACTAGATATTTCGCTTCAACTAAACCATTACTTCAATTCAACTCCCATTAAACTTGAGCTTCACAACGCCATAATCCACAATTTTCATGAAATCCCATAACTCAACAACTTAAAAATTGAATTTCGCAGCTCAAATTTCACAAAACTTTGAATTTGAGCCTTAACTTGAAAAATTACTTCGGTTAAATGAACGAATGGCATGAGCACCTTACCGGGCATTGCAAATCAAAGTAATTCTAGTTTGGCGAGATCCTCGTGAGGTGTACACAAAATCCCTCTTTCCCTTTCTTCTTCCTTATTCTTCCTTTTTTCTTTCTCTACCCTCCTCTTTTTTCTATTCTCGGAATGCTCTCGATGGCCTCCTTTTCCTATTTTATAACATTTCTTTTTCTTTTTCTTTTCCTTTTTTTTGGTACCACCAATATATTTCTTGGTCAAAAGAAGGAATATTACACTCAATCCTTTCCTTTTGTCGGAACCATCTCGATGAGATCAAGTTTACCTGTTCATTTGTACTCGTCGAATCATTCTATAATTATTAGGCTATCTTGATCTTAAGCCCTCATTGGACCTAATAAACTAATCAATTAAATTCTTAACAAAAAGGGAAGGTTTGATGATCTATTATGAAGTCTAGATTTTTTTAAATATAGTTATCTTGTAACTCAAAGAGTGTGTTAGTGCGAGTTCGAGAGTGAAGAACGTATTTTATGCATCAGACAAAAAGCGTGACAATAATATGCCAAGAAGCAAGCCTATCATAGATGAGGGATTTCAAAACTCATTCATAAAAGTTAATTTGGGATGCAGGTTAAGGCGGTAGTGTGATCGGTCGATTACATTACATGAGTTGTGTAATGGACACAGGCTTTGATTAACTAAAACATTTTAAGAAACTTTCATTTTCATTTAATGGAAGAATCTCTTTTAGTTTGATGTTTCTTGTTCCAGTGGCGCTTGTTGTGTTCTCGATAATTTCTTTGGTAAATATATGTCTCGAGTTCGAGTCTGTGAAAGAAATTGACCCGATGTGTGGTGATCTAACCTGCATAAGAAAAGTCCAAAATGAATGTTGCCTAAACCTAGAGGAGGCAAAATTACCAAAACATATTACATGTTGAAGTTGTATTCCTGTTTTTAGTTGGCAAAGGATTTTACAATATGTTGCTGTTCATCTTTTTAGATATTGGCATGTCAAGACAGACTTTTAATTTTTACTGTTTGCTTAATGTAAATCTTGCGACGTACGTGCTCACTTTTTATATGAACGCCCAAACTTCGACAATATTCAATATCTTACACATAGATTCACTTTTATTTTTTCATTATATTTTTAAAATTGGGATCGCATTTTAGATTTTGATGGGAAATAAAATCATATATTTTTTATTCATAGTCTTTTAAGCATTTACAATTAATAGAATTAGGAAAAGAAACAGAAAGATAAAGTCGGAGCATGTTACAGATGAACTTTTTTCTTGGATCTGCAAAGCTGTATGATGGTGTAAGGCATCATTGGCGATGCATGCAATGAGTTGTATCCGTTGTATAACTCCAATTTTCGCACAGGATAGCGACTTTATGGGAGGCGTCGGCTTTCAGAGGGGTGCGTTGCCCAATGGGTTCGTTGTGTCGAGACTCTCTCTCTTAACCTATGTAACCGTCAACGAAATTTTTCTATAAGCTTTTTAATTTCTTACAAATGTGTTCTCTTTTCTTCTCTTCTTCTTTTTCTATGTTTTTGTTTATGAGGCCACGGTGGGCATGGCAAATACGATGGCCCAGCCCATTGAATGATTTCCCGATTAATGTTTGTTACCTGAAAAAAAAAGTTTGTCTTGTAAGCTTTTGTTTTGACTTGTTGAGCAATTTCTTGCTAACGTCAATTATTCAGGGAAGAATGGCTCTTTTCGAACATTAATACTTATTTCAACTAATCACAAGTCTGGAAGTCATTTTCCAAAGTTACGGTTTTAATTAATAAAAATTAAAAATGGAGACACAGATCCGGCCATTCATATACTTAATAACACGTATACTCAACAGCATGTAATGTGGAAAGTGATGTTGTGAATATATATTTTTATGCAATAAACATGTTTTAATAACTCTCACTATTATCACTTTCGAAATCTGAGGTCACAAACTTGAAGAGATAGCAGAAGCTGAGCTAGAAGACCTACTGAGGACTGCCAAATCATATCAAGCAGTGGAGGAAATGACTCCTTTATGCATTAGATGTTATCAGCTCAATCATTGGGCTATTACATGTCCAAATGTTGTTTCAAAATCGATGCCGTTGGAGGCTTGTAGTTATGTTGTTAATCACCGCTGTTCGGATATATCACAGCTTCAGAATAAACAAATGTACCAAAAGAGTAACCTTATAGATAGTTCTAGTGGAAACTTGAAATTGAAGGAAGTATCAAGCTCTGACAAAGATATTCCTAACCCAAGCTGGATTAGGAAATGGAGTGCTTTGAGCCCCATTCAAAATCGGCTGAAAGAGAATGTGATCACACCGCCAGGAAATTTCAGTGAATGGCATATGTCAGATGTGCCTAAAGCGATCTTTGACTCGATAAAGATGCTTCGACTGTCTCGGACCAGTATCCTCAAGTAAGTAAAACTTTTTTCTTCATAATTTCTTTGAATGATGCAGTTGGCAAAATACTATTTCGTGTTCAATCATCAGGCATGGTGGTTACTGTTGGTTACAGTTTCTTGGTTTTGGTGAAACCTCTTTTGCAGGTAGATCACAATTTCAAAGACAATGCCTAGAATGTCCGTGAGAGTTGAGGGTTACAGCAAAACTATTTTTTAGTGAAAACTACATGATAGATCAAGTACTCTGTATGCCATGTGAAAATTTATGTAAACATAAGGGAGCCTGACAAGAAAATGACCTCTTAGAGTGTGAAATTTGCTAACAAAACAACCAATTGCTTGGATGGTTTGCCAGATCGTGTTTTGTTATTATTGTCAAATATTATTGAAACTTGAGCAGAATTACGATCAAACTATTTTCTATTGTCATTCCTTGTAATTTGCAGCATATAAAGTTGCAGTTATAGTAGAGAGAAACATGTATGAGTTCTTAGTGTCTGACATCATCCCTATCTATTTGGGATGTCTATTTTAATTCTCTGAAGTGGAACGATGAAGATGACCATAGTCACAGCTTCAAGATGAAGACTGCGAGCTTTTGGGTTTTTTTTTTTTGGGGGGGTGTTTAGGGAGGGAGGGAGGGAGGCAACCCAAGGAAAATGAAAGAGTAGGACAAATTTTTTTAGTTAGAGAATGGATTTAGGGTTTTTGTGGGAGTTTTTCCAGTGCTTTGTAAAGGGACCTCTGTATGGCATCTTGTATGGATTGTTATCCACGACAATTGGATTTTCATCGAGACTTCGTTAGTCTTAGATGGAACTCTTTCTCTGTCCTTTGCATTTTAGGTGGATGAGTGCCCGGATATCCCCGGTGCACCTTGATGGATTCTTTCTGCGCTTACGTCTTGGAAAGTGGGAAGAAGGACTTGGATGAACTGCTTATTATGTAGCTTGCATAACTGGTACAACTCAAAATCACTCTTTTCATCTGTTATATTTCATATATGCTGGCCAAGTTATGTTCTGAATGCACATTTTCCGCATCTGGATGCCGATTAGCTGTCGGCTGTTGTGAATCCATCTGCTGTCTCCATTTTGAGATTGTGACATGCGTCCGCTCAATTCTTGACCTCACCACATCCAATCTAAATCCTACAAAACCCTAGTTTTCTCTCTCTCCTCTTTCTCCTCCTCTGCCCCTCAACCGCCTCCATGCCCATCTACCGCACCGCTGCCTGCCATCACCACAGCTGAAGTTGCCAATGCTACACTCAAGACCAGCTACTGCCACATATCAGGACATGTAGCCGCTGTACAACTGCCGTCAAACCCCGCAGCCACGTTCAAGTTGCTGCCGCTGCAAGATCTAGAGGCATGCCTCGAGATCTGGGGGCTTGGCATCCAGGGCCAAGGCATAGCTCACACCGACCTCAAACAGAAAAAACAGAGGCAACCTAGCTCGATGCTGGTGTCCATGGCTGAGGCTTAGCTCGAGGCTTAGGCTCTGTTCATTGCCAAGGCTTAGCTCTGCGTCCATGGCTCAGGCATCGGTGGATGAGGCTTAACTCGACGCCGTGTCGAGTGCTGCCATTGGCAACGAGCTCGAGGGTGGCATCGAGCTCAAATGGAGTGATTTTAAGAAATAGGGATGGGGGCATGTAGAGGGACAGGGACTGCGGGGACAAAGACCAATGGAGAGAACTCGTCTTGGGGAGCGCGGCAACAGCCAGTTGGCAGTGGGGATAAGGGCTGCAGTGACTCAGGCGGTGGAGAGGCATGGGGGCCTTTGTATTTGTAGAGAGAGAGAGAGAGAGAGAGAGAGAGAGAGAGAGATTTTTGACCTACAATGGGTGAGACTAATGTGTGGCGGTGTGGCGCCGCGTGTTTTTTCGTGCTTGGAGACAGCAGATGGGACTATATTAGGGTACAGCATGCATCCAATCCATCAATACCCTAGTCTGGGATCCTTACTGGAGGTTTGTGGCATCAGGAACTTAATGTGCAGGAATGCAAGGAGATAAGTCATCCGGTAGAAATCCTATCTCTGTGAACATTGGTGGAGTCAAATGCCTCGTTGAAAGTCAATACATCTCCAACCATGATTTTCTTGAGGTAATAACTTAACTCATTCCTCCTTCACTAATTTCCCTGGGGTGCTTTCTTTTCTTCCTCTTTTTCTTTTTGTTTTGCATAAATCGTCAGAGGAACTTCCTCAGAATTTTACGAGTTTTGAAAGCATCCATCATGACAATGTTGAATCCACTCTGGAACTTTGCTCCACCTCTGTTGTTTCGCATCTTGTCTTATCCATTCTGTGGCAGCAGTAGTATTACCCGACAATTGATTTCCAGTTGCACTTTAGTGTGGTAAATTGTTTTTCTATGTGCTTATCTATAACACAAATGAATCTAGTTATAGATGGTTGTATTGATGATTTATAATTGAGTGTGTTGGCGTGATTGGTGCTGGCTCTTCTAATTGGGAAGAAATTATTGCCTTATTTTTTCATTGTCTTCCTTTCCTGTACTTCATCAATAAAATGGCAGTTCCTCTCTCAAAGGCGATATGACAAAAAGAAAACTTTGAGAGAGGATTACCCGAAGACGTAAGCACATTGCTGAACCTCGTTAAATCGTGTCTTCTTTAATTTCTTCATGGTATCAGAGCAGGTACGTACCTGTTTATGCATTTGATCCATCTGTGTCCTTCTTGGTGTATGCACGGTTGTTGTTCAAATCATGACTGATTCGAGTTCGGCCAATCCTGAACTCGGCTCCACCGCCACCGGTCAGCGACTCACCAACATATTGCTGAATGAGAAGAACTTTCTTCCATGGTCTCGTGCTATTATTGTGGCCTTTAGGGGTAGATCGAAGCTTGGTCATATCAATGGCCAAATAAAAGCGCCTCCCGAGAGGGATGCGAAATTTGATGAATGGCAAGCCAACGACAGTTTGGTTATGTCTTGGATTTTTAACTCTATGGAATCTTGAGTGTATGAGATTTTTGCATATTCTCCTACAACTCTAATCTTGTGGGAATCATTGAATAAGATGTATGGACAAGCTCAGAATGCATCTCGAGTATTCGAATTGCAGCAAGAGATTGCTAACTCTAAGCGAGAACTCTCTCAATCTTTCACCAACCATCTTGGAAAAATGAAGAGAAGATGGGATGAACTTCGTCTGTATAGACCAGCGACCCAAAATGTGGCGGATTATATTCGATGGGAGGAGCAAGATCGCGTCTTCCAGTTATTGGCTAGCATTGGGCCTGAGTACGAAGACGTGAGAAGACAAATTCTGATGAGTCCAAAATTGCCTACGTTTGATGAAGTCTCGTGGCTTGATTCAAGGAGAAGAGACAAGACATCGAGTGATGAGTGTCTCGCCTAGTCTTGATTAACCAATCTCTGAAAGTTCAGCTCATAAGGTTGTGATGAACAACCAACGTGGTGAGTTTTGTGGTGAAATTGGCAAAGGGAAAAAATAAAAGGCCCGTTCGATTTCATTGTGACCATTGTGATAGAGATGGTCACTCCAAAGACAGGTGTTGGTTACTTCATCCTCATCTTTGTGCCAACAAAGATAAGGTTCAAGAAGCAAAACTTGTTGTTCCAGGAAACTCTACAGAGTTTCAGTCAAAACTGGAGTCCTTGGCACAACATTTTCAACAACTACTTCAGATGCAAGGGCAAGGGGTGATTGGTTCGAGATCTTCGGGTCCTTCATCAGATTCGGTCAACATGGTTAAGACATCGGGTACCGCTCTTTTAACCCAATCTAGTACTCAATTCGTCATAGATTCGGGATCTACCGATCACATGTGCAGCTAAGCAGATTTACTTATTAATGTCACCTCAAGTGCCTCATATCCACCTATTACTGTGGCTAACGGAATGCAGGTTCCAATGCAAGGAGCGGGACAACTTAAGTTGTTCTCACAAAAATCTGATGTTTTGGTTGTGCCTGATTTGTCTTCTAATTTACTTTTTGTGAGCAAGTGCACTAAAGAATTAAATTGCAATGTTACAAAGGTGTTGTTTCAAGATTGCAGTACCAAGAAGACGATTGGTGAAGGACGGCTACAAAATGGCCTCTACGTCCTTGACTATCATACGAATGCCTTGGTGGCAAGGAAGAATGCGATGGATGCTTCAAGACTTTGGCACATGCACATGGGTCATCCTTCCCGACTGTGTGTTGCAAGCTATTGATAAAAATTTATTTCATAATTGCAATACTTGTGACTCTTGTCATTATGCTAAACAACATAGATTACCTTTTCCTCAAGGCTCTAATTTAGCTTCTGAAGTGTTTGATCTAGTACATTCGGATGTTTGGAGTGCTCCAATTGATTCAAGAGATGGTTTTAAGTATTTTGTTTCTTTTATTGATGACAAATCGTGAGCTACTTGGCTATACCTTCTCAAAGCTAAAAGTGATGTGGTCACTATTTTTCAGGAATTTTGTAGCATGATTCAGAATCAATTCAAAACATGCATAAAGGTCTTACGCACTAATAATGGTACAGAATATTCCAATCAGACCTTCCAATCTTATTTGAGCAGCTTGGGCATTATTAATCAAACTTCATGTGTAGATACACCTCAATAGAATGAGGTGGCAGAACGAAAGAATCGACACCTTCTTGAGGTGACTCGAGCTTTATTATTTTCTGGAGGCATGCCAAAGATTTATTGGAGCGATGCTGTTTTAACTAGCTGTTATCTTATTAATTGACTTCCTAGTCGTGTTCTGGGTTACAAGACGCCTATGGAAATTCTTTAAGGGCGCAAACTTAATATCTTGCATTTAAGAGTTTTTGGGTGTGTATGTTATGTGCACTCTCGAAGCGGTGGTAAGCTTGACCCTCGTGCTAAGAAGTGTGTGTTCATGGGCTATTCATCAACAAAAAAAGGATACAAGTGCTTTGATCCAACCACTAGGCGGATGTATATATCACGTGATGTTACATTTGATGAATCTACTATGTTTTTTCATTCCAAAGATTCCAATTCGGGGGAGTACAATGAGTTAACAGTTGAATTAGCTCCTATTCCTATGGTTAATGAGTTGAACAATGGGCTTGGAATTGAAAGTAACTCATGGAATGTCCCCGAAGGAATAGATCGATCAAGAAATAATTAGCAATGATAGCCCCGAATCAATGCCCGCACCAAGGACAGCTTCGGATCAAACAGCTGTCGAATTGGTTCCCACTGCTTTCGAACCTGCTCCTGTTCGGAGATCTACCCGTGTGTCTAGACCCTCAACACAACTTCGGGATTTCACCACTTATCATACGGTACAGTATCCCATCCAGAATCACATTGGCTATGAGAAGTTATCTTCTAGTTTTGTTGGTTTTTTATCTGTTCTTGAAGAGACTATAGAACCTAATAATTTTGAGGAGGCCAGCAAGCGGCCTATATGGGTTGAAGCCATGAAAGATGAGCTACAAGCACTTGATAAAAATAATACTTGGGATGTAATTCGCTTGCCTGATGGAAAGCGCACTGTTGGGTGTCGCTGGATTTATAAAGTTAAATATAATAGTGATGGCTCGGTAGAGAGGTATAAAGCCAGGTTGGTTGCTAAGGGATACACCCAGACTTATGGTATTGATTACAAGGAAACTTTTGCTCCTGTTGTAAAAATGAATACTGTCAGGGTTCTTATGTCGGTTGCAGTCAATTGCAGGTGGCCTCTATTTCAAATGGACGTGAAGAATGCATTCCTTCAAGGTGATCTCGAAGAGGAAGTTTACACAGATCTTCCGCTTGGGCACCGCTTACAAAAAGAAGAAGGGATGGTGTGTAGACTCAGGAAGTCTATATACGGACTCAAACAATCCCCCCGAGCTTGGTATGGAAAACTTAGCAGCTCTCTTCTTAAGTTTGGATATAATCGAGGAGCAGTAGATTCCTCTATGTTTACCAAGGCTGATGAAAACGGTCTTGTGGTACTACTGGTATATGTCAACGATATTGTCATCACTGGGAGTAATCAATTAGGGATTGATGCGCTCAAAACTCAATTGCGCCAGGATTTTGATATTAAAGATCTTGGACAGCTGAAATATTTCTTGGGTATTAAGGTGGTAAATTCTAGCAAAGGCTTGTTCCTTTCACAACGAAAATATGTTTTGGATCTATTGAAGGAGATTGGCAAGATAGGTGCAAAACCAGCTAGTGTTCCTATGGACTATAGCAAGAAAATGGTTTTAGATGACTTTCCTTTGCAAGATGTGGGTCGATTTCAGCGTCTTGTCGGCAAACTAATCTACTTAACTATTACTAGACTTGATATTACTTATGCCGTTAGTTTCGTGAGTCAATTCATGCAAAATCCTACACAAGGACATATGTGTTTAGTTGATTATTTGCTGAGATACTTAAAGGCCACGCCAGGGAGAGGTTTATTGATGAAGAACAATGGTCACACAGAAATAGTTGGATATACCGATGCAGACTGGGCTGGAAGCCCTCATGACCGAAAGTCCACCTCTGGATTTTGTATGTTCGTAGGAGGTGACATTGTCACATGGAAAAGTAAGAAACAATCTGTGGTTGCCCAGTCAAGTGCTAAAGCAGAGTATTGGGCAATGGCATCTGCTACTAGTGAAATCGTTTGGCTACGATTGCCACTTCAGGAATTGGGTTGGAGGCCTTCAGATTCACCTACAAAATTATTTTGTGACAACCAAGCTGCTACTCACATCGCCTCAAACCCTGTGTTTCATGAAAGGACTAAACACATTGAGGTGGACTGCCATTTCGTATGGGAAAAGGTTCAAGACAAAACCATTGAGACAACTTATATCCGGAGTGGAGAACAATTGGCGGATGTGTTCACCAAAGCTCTTCCTAAGGGGCCATTTCAAGAGATAGTGAGCAAGTTGGCCTCCGATGATATCTTTGGTCCAACTTGAGGGGGAGTGTTGGCGTGATTGGTGCTGGCTCTTCTATTTGGGAAGAAATTATTTAGATTTGTTTCGATATGGGAAGAAATTATGTAGATTTGTTTTGATTTCTGTAATTTTGGGAATTGCCTTATTTTTTCATTGTCTTCCTTTCTTGTACTTCATCAATAAAATGGCAGTCCCTCTCTCAAAGGCGATATGACAAAAAGAAAACTTTGAGAGAGGATTACCCGAGGACGTAAGCACATTGCTGAACCTCGTTAAATCTTGTCTTCTTTAATTTCTTCAGAGTGAGAGTGACATTTCTCAAGATTAATTTAATTTGTTGATGGTCAACCATGAAGGTGTTTATATAGATATATATATACACACACACATACATATATCTCTAGCAACAGGAGGTATAGAACGAGAAATGTTTGCATGTGATATCATGGCAACAGGAGATCACTTTAGACATAGAAGAAACAAAAAATGAATAAATAAAAAGGACCCCATTTAGACTAGGAGTGATTCATGAACTAATAACAGTGTTGCAATGTAGTAAAGACAGCTTCTTCGAGGAAAAGGTCGGTCTACATAAAAGAACATTAATGGCTGGAACAGGCAAAATATGTTATCATCATTTGATCAGGACATCATATTGAAGGAGAAGAGTGTGAACCTTCAGAATTTTCATTTTACGGAAGTGGCTTATATCAACAGAGTACAGAAGCCTATGAAAGACATGGATGAATTCTTTAAATGATGAAAACTCAAGAAGCTGTTGCTGTTTCTTGGGAGCTTTAGAAGAGGACCCATTTTTGGGGCAAGTGATGTTAAAAGCCAGACGACACTATCATTCAGCCTTTTTATATTTGAAGCAAAATGGTTTACTCTCGATATTGTCGTGGTTATTGACTCATCAATCTAAATATATCAAGGCTTTATGCTTAACATTTCGCTATTGGTTTTGTCGGTGGTCTCGCAGGTTGTGTAGTAGCTAAATCATCCGGTATGTCCAACAACTAAATGATGGTTTCGCATGTTAAGCTTTTTCTACTGGATGACTGTGTGTTCTTTATGTAGTTATAAGAGTGGCAGAGTTTGTGATGATCTCGTCTACCGTTTTTTAGCCCATTAAATTGTAAATGAGATGCTTGACAGGAGAAAGAGCTGGGAATAAAAAGAGGATTATTGTTGGACAGGACTCTTCTTTTTCCTCTTTTTTTCTAATGCCTTTCCTTTGCCAATTACCGTTCGTAGGATGAATTAATGGCCTGGTTGTGTATGACGTCCCGCGCCGGCGGCAAGATTCCATCTGAGGAAGATCTGAGGATGAAAGTGGAGGAGAAGAAGAGGCTAGGGTTTTGAAGCGCTCGTGCCATCTCAGGAGCCATCTGAATTTCACCATGTGAGATTTGAAGACGAGAGGAAGTCCAATCCGACTTGTATATAGAATTTTGACGTTTGCTTAGTTGCTCAAAGAGTTTTATGCATTCATCGGAAAAAAAGAATTGTTTTTCATATATTAATGGAGTCTCACAATCCTTTGGAAGCTATGTAATTTTTGTTTTGTAGTATAGAAAAGGGATTGGATGGGGTTAGAACCTACCTCACTGTTAGAATGATCTGTTTAAGGTGTCAATGAAGTATCAACTGTTCGCATTTTCTTTTGTGACTCAAATAGAAACCTCTCGATAGGATGGCGCATTATTACACACTAACAGGAAGATAAGCGCTGAATCGATAATCAATACACGTAAACTTAAGAAAGGACTTCTATTTAGTACATGTTTGACACTCTTCCTGAATACTAGAGAGAGTACAGAGCTCTAACGCCCTAATTGTTCTCTCTCACATGGTAAATTATTGGCTGCATTGACGGAACATAGAGGCTGAGTGCACGCGATCCGTTGGATCACATGGGTTTAGGGCCTCACTACATGATCCATCCAATTGGGTCCGTAAAGCCTAATGCTGAGCGCAGTCAATTTGGGATCGGAGTCACTACAGATCTTTTAATTGTGTGTTGCGGTTGTTGGGGAAATTTGATTACAGATGAAGATACAGAAGTAGTAATAGATTATTAATGCTTTGATGCGTGATGACGATTATTGTGCTTAAGGTATTATTTGCCTTATTATTATTGCCGCCAAGTTTAGAACAAATATACCTTTAGGACATACACCAAAGCCACAAATAAATGAGTTTAGTAATACTTAATTTTCTCACTTGAAACTTTATCTTGAATGTGTTAAAGTTGTGTGTATGAAAAGAAAAGGAGAGAATTTTGAAAAAGGACCATTTATGCACAATAGTAATTATTTTAAAAACATGTGAATTTGTCTCTATTCACAGAAAACCAATCAACACATTTCTTTAAAATAGGTATCTTATCCCTAACTATTCATGTTAAGAATAACTTCCTTTTTAACTACTGATGACCTCTTTTTAGGAGCAAGAGTCACCTATTCCATAATCAAGAGCTATGCATTTTCTTAACAAGGATTCACGTATTCTCTTAATCAAGAGACACCTCTTTTATGATAACAAAGTATTGTAACATGTACGTCTCAAGATTGTAACTGATAATGAATCTTAATAAGATCATGAAAACTTTTATTTGTAGCATAGTGTTTGCATGCAGAGTACATCGAGTTTTACACATTACACACACAACCCTGTTACAGATGATAAAAAACTTTTATTCATTGCACACATTGTCCGCAAGCGCAGTAAATCGAGGTGTGCGCAGCACACGCGCACAGCCTTGTTACATAATTCAACCACACGTAATGGAAAGCAATATCAAACTGGAAAGGAAAGAAACGACGTGAAAACGCGACTGAGCTGAGCAGTCCGTGTTTATTCTGGAGAGCCGAACGAAGGCGTTGGGCTCGATGGCATTATTGGCTGGTCAATGCTCTTCGTGGCAGCACTTGTAGGTGACTATGATCTCCATGTCTAGACCGCAACCGCCTTTGGGGCACTTGATGCACTCCGGTATGTCGCCGTCCATGATAGGGATGGAGAATTGGGAGCACTTTGGCATGACAATGACCTTCTTGTAGTACTCTTGGAAGTGGGTGTCAAAATTGTCTCTGGTAGTCTTCTTAGTGATCCACTGTGGGTGGTCCGACAGAACTTTCCAGAGATCCGAGAGACTAGTGTTGACGAGCACGCTCGACCCCTCGTGACGATGGCGAACCCGCTTTGCTGCTTGTACCTGTTGTAGAGCTCGAGCAGCTGCAGCGTCTGGGAATCGGTCATCCCCTTATTCACCTGCATCTTCCAGGATATGCAGTCCTCGAGGCAGGATAGGAAGTCCTTTCTCTTGGTCTTGACGTTCGAGTACATGAAATTGAAGGTCTCTTTTTTACTTTTCAGGACGTTATCAATCAGTTCGACAGTCTTGGAATCTTCAGCCGAGCCGTACAAGAAAATAAGCTGCTTCGTTTCCCACTGGCCAACAATCAATATGTAAACTAAAATGAAATTGAAACTCAGAAGAATAAAAGAACACTAGATTTACGTGGAAATCCTTATGGAAAAAATCACAGGAAGAAGAGAAGCAAAATTCATTAGAGATTTTCAAGGATTACAAAAGACAATTCTAAAAAACTTAAGACTCTTTGTATCTCAACTTCTTAACTTAATAATTTAAGAAAACCAATATTAATATTGCCCTCAAATCCTAACATTGGCCCAAGCCCATAAAAAAATTTAAGACATACTCAACAAAATAAACAGGACATGTTGAAAGAACAAGAATACAAATTGATGAAGCCAAGAAATTCTTAATCTTGCCTATGATTCTTGCTTGAATTTGGTACATATGACATTTGATGTATCTAAATTTTTAGATCTGGTAAATTCTACATGAAGTCTGAAATAATAGAAGCTCGTTCTACTTGATTTTGTCCAACATGTGCAAGTATGTGCTTGGCCGAGCGTGTCAAAGACTTAGCCCTCATATAATCTTGTTAGACAAAAACTAGAACAGAGGCCATGTCTTCCTTCATCCCTGTTTGGAGGAGATCTCTAACTAGACTTTGATTGTTATAACATAAGGCTGGGTTTGGTAGTTTGAATAAAATTCAAGATATGATAAAATTTATCTTATTATGCATTTGGTGCTTGCTCAAAATAAGATAAAGTCAAATATTAGAGGGACATATGTTTGGTAAAATTATTTCATGGAGGGGATATGATAAAGATTGATAGGATTTTTAATATCCTTGATAGGAAATTTATTTTTCTCGAATAACAAACTTCTTAAAATTAACAAAATATTTCAATATAAATAATACTTAACTTCTAATGTAAGAAATTCAAAATAACAAAAAAATAACAATTTTTTTTTTTAAAATTTAATCTTAACTTTAATTTATATATTCAAATTTAATTTTATCTTATATTATAAATTCAATATATTAAATTTATTACATATTTTATGAATATTAAATGAGTTTACTATTTAATATTATTTTATTAGAGAATGATGGAAAATAAAATAAAAAAGTAAATAAAAATAAAGTAGGCTATAGTGTTGTGATAGATTTTTGTTATCTCTAAATGTAAAATTTTTGGTTCATTTATACTGATATAGTCGTTTATATCGAATATGATATATGATATGATATGAATATATTCGACTTTACTTTTTTAATTACCAAATAGTGCATATGATATAACAAAATTCTTGAATTTTATATTATATCTTATTCAGTCCTATCCCGATTAAAATTTCAAACGATCAAATGTAGCCTAAATGTACAACCAACTAGAAATAAATTTGAATGACATGTCTAGATTTGTAAAGTACTATTTAGAAGCCTTGTAGGAAGAAGGTCCTTCCGACGAGGGATGGATGATGAAAATATAGCCCAGATAATCGAAACCACACTGCATTTGTAACTTACGCTTTGTTGCACAGATTCGGAGACCGTGGTTTGCACCAAAAGCTTGAGCCAGTGGCTGCTGTGGTTGCCCCAGAGCTTGCAGCCCCTCTCCGGCTTGCATGGAAAGGCTTCAGCTCGCCAAAGGCGTATCATAGTCATTGCATCCTTATTCTCCACCTCCCCCTCTTGGTTCAACACGACAACCTTAGTCTGCTGCTTAAATTGCCAATACTTCTTGATGAATCTTGTTGCTGCCTTACTGACAACGGAATTGCACGAGTACCAGGGCATCTTCTTTCTCTTATTTTGGAACTTTTCATCGTCTTTTACATCCGCAATAGGAACCCACATAATTTCGTAGTCGGTTTTGAGTTCAACAGTGTAGATGCTGTTAAGGATTTTTATATCGGTGTCTGACAAGGTCAAGTCCGAAATAAGCAGCATCACTTTCTTGTTCTGCAACTGCTCCACCTCAGCCTATAACACGCAGTGATCAAACCATGCTCTTATTATTGCATTTTGAATGCCTACAAACTATCTAGAAATTTCAAACGTAGTCAATTGTTGGTAAGTTGACATGCATTCCCTTCTCCTGACATTGGTATACCATAATGACAGGTAATCAAAGTCAGTGAAGATTATAGGGACTGAGAAGCTAACCGGTGTCTTCTCCAAACCTTGAGTAACTGTAGGTGAATCCTTCCCGTTGCAGAACAGTAGGGCCATAAACTTGGCAATGTCAGCACGAGAACTGTAAAGTTTTTTTATCTTCTTGTATAGAAGTTTCTCCTCTGCATAACGTGAATCACCTTAAAAGTAAGTACTTTTGTTCGATATATGGATCTGACGAAAATAATCTGCCCACACAAAAAGGAATCTGGAGAAGATGGACAACTTTTTTTTTCGAGAACATCAATGATCTCACCGTTCTTTTGCACGAATACTTCCACTAGTTTCTTGAAGGATTCTTGTTTCTTTGTTACCCGCACCGAGAAGGTTGATAGATCTCGCCCTTGGAACCTGAAGTCATCAAGAAATAGGTTGAGCATTGAAGTAAAACAGTGAGAGAGAGAAAGAGAGCTTGGGATTAATTCCAAGTCTGTTAATAGAGGTAGTTAAAAGCAAAGGCAAGGTATAACATACTCATTGGCCGCGCTAATCATGCCACTGAACTCAACTGAGCAGCCAAGTACAAAGACAGTGATGTATTTAAAACAGTTTGATATGTTGATTGTCGTTGTGAATTCTCGGAAATCTTCAGAGTCATTCTCGACAATGCACCGGGTAAACTCCAAAGTGACCCTGATCAGATTACTGATCTCCCCAAAAGCCTTGCTTCGCTGTGTGTTGGAGGACTTACCAGTTGCATGTAACCCTCTCAACCTGGCCATAAAGCTTAAAAGGTCGTCCGATTCTTCAATTTGAGTGAGACGCCATTTCTCGGCATAATGCATCGTCAAAGCTAACAGTATCAGCACGGCCCTGGCACCCCATGGAAAGGATGACAACTGGTCGAAAATCGATGCCAGTGTTTTGCCCAAATTGTTGGTGTGTTGGGCTCTGCAAGTAATCTGTCAGGGAGTACATAGTTTTCGATATTAAATGTGGGAAGTAAAAAGATCGAGAGGAGTACGATAGAAAGGACAAAGAGTTTAATATATACATCCTTGGCTTCCTTTTCTTTTTTGATAGGATGAACAATCTTAGCGTTGCACCAGAAAGTGCTTTTACTTTACTATCAGTTGTTATCTAAGATATTTTTTAAGAAGACTAAAATAGCATGGAGCTCCCTCATTTATATGCTTCCACTTTTAAGAGAGATTTGCTTCTGTTAATATAAAATTACCTCACAACACAATTCAGTGATTGTGGATGAAATTTCTCTGGAAGGCAAGGTCAAGCTTTTGCTCTGAACAAGGTTACCCTGAAAAATCAATTCACTTGTGAGCCCTAACCATGAAATATTAGTGAACATAAAAGCATGTAAAAATTGTGTATCTTTATAAACTTTGGCTGGACAAGAGTAAAAAAGGAGATTGATTTGAGAAGTAAAGTCATTTTGCCATGAAAAACCATCACGCGTTATAACCAACCAATTAACTGAGTAAATAGGAAAGACCATAGTATTTGCCATGAATTTCATGTTTTTGTGAGTAATATGTTGTGGTGATGCGACAAATTATCCACGGTTATCAATATACATATAAGTATGTAATTCATAATTCAGGGGCTTGAGCATAGAGGTTCAGCTACCAAAAAGCTTGTGGAATACCTTACTAGTCCCATGAACCAGTTAGGTTCAAGTTTTTGTATTTTACTAAAAAATAAATTCACTACTAAGAAGTAAATGAAAAAAAAAAAACACTACAGCACGTAGTTCACAATGCTTGTCCATTATTATACCTTTGGCTGAGTGTTCTCAGCAACGGCCGTAGCATGGTCCAGGATTTCCTCGATGAAGGTCAAGTAATACTTGACATCAAAAGGTGCTGTGCTAGATGACGGCTCGCTCGTGACAACCTTCATGAGCTTGTCCTCGTTGTCGAGGAGGGCAAGCAAGTCGGTCATGAAGCTATTGTTGCTGGCCATTGTTGGGACGCAGGGAAAAGGGAAGAAGGACGAGTGAAGCAGAGAAAGTTCAGGGTTTGAAGGGAGTGAATGAAGTGAAGAAGGATGGCTTGTGTGGAGCAAACTGCAGGTCCCTGGTGACCTATTTTAATGCTCCAAGGCTGCAACACGACAACTAATGAGCCGGTACGAACGATTAATTAATATATATATTCTGCTAGCCAAGAGGCCACAACGCAACAGCTTATGAGCCAGTGAGATTGATTGTTATCAGCCACAACGCAACAGCTTATGAGCCAGTGAGATTGATTGTTATCAGTCATCTCTCTCTCTCTCTCTCTCTACTGGTTCTATATGCCATCCTATTTCTCGATCCATTGGTTTCGATGGAACCATATTGTTGAAATCAACCTTACATACTCGTCTTTCATATCATTTTATAATTAGGAGAACGTATCTTGATCTAAAGGCCATGTTGGTCCGGTCCTCATAAATCAATCTATTTCAATCCTAACGAATAAGGATAAAGGAAAGTTCGATTTTCTATTTAGATGTCTAATATTATGCTATAGATTGTTGTCTTGTAAATCCAAGAGTGCGTTAGCAGTAAATGCAAACTCGAAGAGGGTGAAGAGTGCTACAGAAAAAAAGTAGTGAGATCCGGGTGAGAGTGAAGAAGGTATTTTATGTCTTAAGTACGTATCCTGGCATAGACATAAAATACGTCAAGAAGCAAGCCTATCATTGACAGGAGTTTTTGAAACTCAATCGTGAAAATTGATTCGATATATAGGTTACGTGGACAATGTGATTACTCATATGCCCCACATGAGCTATGTAAATGACAGGGGCTTTGATTTCTCGTTTTACAAATTTGAGAAAATTATTGTTCTTATTATATATATATATTCAATATACAATAGATACTCAATCGAATATGTGCAAATTATGTCCGTCTAGTTATGACAAACAAAAAATATAAATGTGAAAAGTCCAATGAAATATAATTCAATATGTTGCATGGCCTGTAAGTTGCATAGTAAGTAGTTTGCTCACCTAAAGGGGAAGGAGGATTAGGATTGCCTAATTTGAATATACGGAACGGAGTTTGTTAGGCTTCACATTGTGGAACCTTATTAATCATCCATCCTCTTCCCTTTGGAGCATTTGGGTTCACAGCACAAAATACTAAGGTACCCCAATTATGTAGCTTGAAATTAGGGATAGTATTGCTTGGAGTTGACAATGTCTCCTCAAATTACGACATATGCTAACCTCAGTTATATCTAGCTCAGGGTACTATTGCTGTGATATATATGACAAACTTAGATATGAGGGTTTGATTGTGGAGTGGTACAACCTAATTTAGAGAAACGACATTAGCAAACACGATTTTATTGACTGGCTAGTTTGTAGAGATAGATTACCAATAGCAAAGATCGTAGCACAATGGATGACCTTAGTTGATATCCAGTATAATTTCTGCAGGGCTAGTATGGACAATAGGATCATCTATTCTTCCAAGACTGCAATACGACAACTAATGAGCCAGTACGAACAATTAATTAATATGAGTCGAGACGCATTTGCACAACAATTTGTAACATTGCAAGGCCACAACAAAACAACTCACGAGCCGATAAGAACGGTTTAATAATATGAGTTATTTTGAGATATATATATTCTGTCAATCCAGAGGCCACAACACAACAACTTATGAGCCGGTGAGATTGGCTGTTATCAGTCATCTCTCTCTCTCTCTCTCTCTCCTCATTTTGAGATATATATATTCTGTCAATCCAGAGGCCACAACACAACAACTTATGAGCCGGTGAGATTGGCTGTTGTCAGTCATCTCTCTCTCTCTCTCTCTCTCTCTCTCTCTCTCTCCACTGGTTCTAGATGCCATCTAATATCTCGATCCATTGGTTTCGATGGAACCATCTTGTTGAAATCTACTTTACACACTCGTCTTTCATATCATTTTATAATTAGGACGTAACTTGATCTAAAGGCCACGTTGGTCCTCATAAATCAATCTATTTCAATCATAACGAATAAGGATAAAGGAAAGTTCGATTTTCTATTTAGATGTCTAATGTTTTGCTATATATTGTTGTCTTATAAATCCAAGAGTGCGTTAGCAGTAAATGCAAACTCGAAGAGGGTGAAGAACGCTACAGAAAAAAAGTAGTGAGATCAGGGTGAGAGTGAAGAAGGTATTTTATATCTTAAGTACGTATCCTGGCATAAAATACGTCAAGAAGCAAGCCTATCATCGACAGGAGTTTTTGAACTCAATCGTGAAAGTTGATTTGATATATAGGTCACGTGGACAATGTGATTACTCATATGCCCCACATGAGCTATGTAATTGACAAAGGCTTTGATTTCTCATTTTACAAATTCGAGAAAATTATTGTTCTTATTATATATATATATATATATTTTCTCTATTCAATATACACTAGATAAATAATTGAATATGTATAAATTATATCCGTCTTGTTATGACAAACAAAAGCTCTAATTGCGAAAAATCCAACCAAATATAATTTAATATGTTGCATGGCAAGTAAGTTGCATAGCAAGTAGCTTGCTCACCTAAAAGGGAAAGAGGATTAGGATTGCCTGATTTGAGCATATGGAATAGAGTTTTGTTAGGCCACACTTTGTGGAACATTATTAATCATCCATCCTCTTCCCTTTGGAGCATTTGGGTTTACAGCACAAAATGCAAAGGTACCCCAATTATGCAGCCTGAAATAAGGGGTCATATTACTTGGAGTTGGCGATGTCTTCTCAAATTAAGACATGTGCTAACCTCGGTTATATCTAGCTCAAGGTAGTATTGCTATGATATATATGTCAAACTTAGACATGAGGGTTCGATTGTGGAGTGGTACAACTTAATTTAGAGAAGTGGCATTAGCAAACAAGATTTTATTGGCTGGATAGTTTGCAAAGATAGACTACTGACAGCAAAGATTGTAGCACGATGATGACCTTAGTTGATATCAAATGTAGTTTCTATAGGGCCGGTATTAAAAATAGGACTTGTCTATTCTTCCAGTGTGAATGGACATGTAGCATTTGGCATAGTATCCTTGTGCAACATGAGATTAGGTGCTCTTTAGAAGGATGGAATGAGGAACTTCAATGGATGATTAGGGCAATGAAAGGCAAAGATTTGGTGGCAAGACTCCTCAAGGTATCTTTCCTAGCAACTATATATTGTATTTGGATGGAGCACAATCATAGATGATTTCAAAACAAACCAAATGATATCCATATTATTTTGGCCAAGGTGCGTATAAATGTAAGAGGTAGAGCTTCACTTTACCAAAAAATTAAATCTTCCTAGTTAAATGTTGTATTGGCCGCTATTGGGAGACTTTCTACATCCATCTTTTTGAATTAGTTCTATTGGTAATGCAGGGGGATGACCCTAAGCTGTTTTAGTTCGTATGTTCTATCAGACTCACATTTTCAATCAAAAAAAAAAAAATCAAAATATGTTTTTTCATATCTAGTCATATAATCTTGATGACCAAATCCAACTGCAAAATTTGCCCATCATATAATTCAAACAGGAAGATAGTGATTAGTGACACGGAACTTTCAACTTTGATAAATTTATTTTTGGGTTCAGGTTATCTAGATATCTTGACCAATCATAGTCATATTAATCGACATGTTATTTAGCTAATTGCGAAAGATATATAATCGACATGGACGGTGATTAGATCAACTTTGCATATTCGCTCTGTAATCTGTCATATTATTTTGTAATTATTTTGTCATAATATTTCATGATTATTAGAGGGTGTCTTGATCTTAAGTTCGCGGTGGTTCCAATAATAAATTAACCTATTATATTCTATCAAATAAAGATAAAGGAAAGTTCGATTGTCTACCAGGAAATTTAGATTTTTGCTGTACATTACCGTCTTTTAAACTCAGACAGGGCGTTAGTAGTTAAAAACTCAAAAGAGGATGCGTAGTGCAGTATAAATCATAAAGTAGGATTTGGGGCAAGAGTGAAGAGGGTATTTTATTTATCAGATACATAGCATCGCAATAATACGTTAAATAGCAAGCATACAATAGATGGGAGTTCTTAAAACTTATTTGCAAAGTTCGATTTGGGATGTATATCACATGGATATGGAATTAGTCAGTTTCCCACATGAGCTGCACAATTGACAAAGGCTCTGCTCAAGTGGGACATCTTATGTAATGCTCGCTTTGGAATTGTAAAATTCTAGTATTAAGTTTTCAAGAAATTCGATTGTGGGATTGAGATATCATTTCATAAGAACTTGTGATGATTAAACACATCAAGTTATTTAGTAAATTCAAAAATTGGGAACCGGCAAGAATGCTTGAGTGACTTCACCGTTATTGTAATACTTGTTGTATCGTTTGATCTATAATCGAATATTGTGTCGCTCCTTCATTGACATAGTTCAAAACAACTATATTATGTAAATCTGATGTTCAATTTCTGTAATCTCACATGTGTGAATATTAGCCGCACTAATTAGCCTACCGAATGATATTGCTTTTATCACTTGTATTCAATAATCATGTGGCGATCATCCAATGTACTTGGAAAGACTATCGATCACATGTGACTAGTCCAATGTATGTGCAAGGCGCCTCCACCAACTACTTTAGAGATATTATTGTCAATTTTATTTGTTAAATCTGAATTTGTTAAAACAGATCCACCTCCACGTTATCTTAAGAAAAATAATTTAGGGTTCAGCCAATGCGTGTTTGGAAGCACTTGAAAACGGCCTACTGAACATAAGGATTTCAAAACTGGTAGGCATACTTTTTTTGTAAAAAAATGTTATATATAATAAGAAAAATCATAAATGAGATGTGGTAATACTTTAGCCGGAGAAATTTAGAGCAAAATTAAGATACAACCCAATAAGGCTCCACCTGTGCTTTGCTTGATGTTTTTAGTCATGCTCGATTGATTTGACCCAAATGATCATCAACGGGATATTTTTCTTACACAGAAACACACGGTACATATTCTATAAATTCATAGTCATCTGATTCATAAAAAAATGTAGATCAAACAAGTTGTTAGACACATTAGTAAAAGAAATTAATCAAATATCGGATTTACATGACTTGGTCATTTTGCACTACATCAATGGAGGGAGCAACATAATATTTCACTATAGATTAAATGATATACCGAGTAATACAATCACCGTGAACTCACTCAAGCACTCTCACTGATTCTTGATTCTCAATCATACTTAATAACTTATGGTGTTTAATATCATAATTTTTTACAGTTTCAAAGCAATAATTACTTAAGATGCCTCACTTGATCAAATCTAACGAGGCCAATGATGTGGACATCGAGCCATATCGAGGAGGAGGTGCTAAGGACCCATTGTCTATTCTTATTGGTTCGATTACTCGAGCGTGGGCTAAGCAATTCAGGCAAGCTGTCAAGCTGTTGGCGTCATGGTTCGTGATCTTTGGCGTGGAGATGACCTTGGATCAAATCTTGAAGAATCTTGGAAATCTTGGCGCAATTTGATTTTATGGTCATCATATATTTGACCAAGTCAATATATATATCTTCTTGTTTATGTATATTCTAGAATATGATGCATTCGATTTCTATGGTTAATTTTAGGGTTTGTGTGGCAGCTAGAAAGCCTATATTAAGGATTTGTCAAATTTCTTTGGGGACAGATATTTTTACTTTGAGAAAAAAAATTGAGAGATTCTCTTCTACTATTCTTTTGAGGACTTGACCTAATCAAGGTTTTCTTGTGATGGTTGATTCGACTTATCGAACGAGATAGCGAATTCTTTCGCTCGTGGCGTCTATAATGTTGGTTGGTTGACACGCGTTCGTCAATAGGTCACGTTCATACCGATGTTGCCAATCACAAGTTTGATTGGAGGTCGAAGGTACGCGATTCTAATTACTTTAGAAGCAAAGTGTATAGGTTTTGAGCATATCAAGGGCTTATATACTGATGATGATGACTTTGGAGAGTATTTGAAGCATGTGAACATACTGCATTTGATAAATTCTATAGGCATGAAGGTTATCTTTTTCGTGAAAACAAACTATGTTTGCCTAAGTGTTCTTTGCGTGAATTGTTGGTGCAAGAAGCGCATAGTGGTGGTTTAATGGGGCATTTTGGCATTAATAAGACTTATGAAGTGCTGCATGAACATTTTTAGTGGCCACATATGAAGAGAGTGTAAAAGCTAGAAAGAGCACCTAGAGGGGGTGAATAGGTGCTAAAACAAATTTTGCAATGTAAAGACAACAATTTTACTTTTGAACCGACTTTGTTCAGCAATGGAATATGAAGCGGAAATTAGACTTTAATAAACAAGTATTATTACGATCAAAGTAAAGAGCTTAAGGAAGAGAATAAAAACACAAGGTTTATAGTAGTTCGGCTTAATCCAAGCCTATGTCCACTCTTCCGCACTGACAGCCCACCGGCTGGATTCCACTAAGAATCAAAGAGATGTTACAGTATAGCTTTTCATTGATTCCACAGTGTAGAGATCTGCTACACTTCCTCAAGGTCACAAAAAAGTATAAAATCTCTTTTGAGTACAAGTTTTCGCTCAACAATAGACTAAGAACAAGGAGCTTCAGACTTTGGAATTCTTCTATCGCACACTCTCTCGAACAACTGGAACATCTTCCTTATATACTCCTTCATGACTTCACGCCCGTTGGCACTTACCAAAGAAGTTCTTCTAATCTACTCGTTGGACAGAATTAATTAAGGAGATTTCGAGTTATTTAAGGAATATGACGATAGCTCACCAATCTGTTCGCCTATACGATCAAGATCTATGTTTCCATAAGTAGAACCTTCCAAGTATACTTCGCCAATCAACGGATCCAATATCCCTGAATTAATCTTTAATTTGAATAAATGATTTCGTCATGATATTTCCAGCCAAGTGATCTTCTTCAGTCGATAGAATCCAATCCTTAAAAAGCTCAGATCTAGATAAGTCATTTTCGACGGTCTAGATACTGTCAATGATGATAGACTCGAATCTTGAGTCCGGCAGGTCCTACGGTCTTCGACTTTGATGACATAGTCCGCAAGTCTTCGACTAGACTGATGGAAACGTTTTGTCGGTTTCAAAACACACAATAAAGTTTTCTCCAACAATCTCCCCCTTTTTGATGGTGACAAAACTTTCCTGCAGATTTGGATAATTTTGATCTGCAAAGCAAAACTCAAGCACCCATGGATATCTCATAAAGATAATTAACTTAGTAAATATAGCATTGAATCTGCATCCACAGAAAAAGATTAGTCCTGTAAACTAACAACTATCTTTGTCATGAAATACCAACAGTACTTAGAATAACCAAACAATCCAAATCCAGTCAACCGCACAACCAAAAAGTCAAACACAAAGTAAAGTTAAGTCAAATTTGCATAAACAACTCCCCCTTTTTGTCAACAGCAGAAAGTGGGAATCGGAAAGAGATTGAAAGAAGTAGAAGTTAAGGCTGCTTGGGAAAGCGAACAAGCTCAAATTCCCTCATTGAGTGCATTTGTTCAAGCTTGTGGAAACTCTGCTTCAACGCCTGAAATTCTTCTCCCTCCACAGAAGACTTAACTTGATTTCTGAGCAAGTCTAGCTGTTCATGAAGAGATGCTGAAGTGGCCTTAACAACATTTTTGAGATCCAGCATCTCAAAACTCATAACATATTGTTGACTCCGCACATGCAAAAGAACTTCCAGCAGTCTTGAAAAGTCTGCTGTTTGAGCAGTTGAATCGCTTGGACCGGCAGAGTGATACTCAGGAAAGTTGGGAAAAGATGGAGTCTCAGCGGGAGGTCGATCTTCTGGATAATGAGAGGCATGCACTTCTTCTGGGTCTGCTGCAGATCGACTTACATCACTAGCAAGTAAAGGTGAAGAAGTACCTTTTTGTCCATCAGCTCCTCCTGTTTTGATGCCCTCAGGAGAAGTAGGTAAAGCTCCCTCAGCTTCAGAATGATGCACTCCAGTAGACTCTTCTTCTCTTATCCTAGAATGACTAGACAGAGAGACAGCCAAGGTTGGCTCGATAGAGTCTTGAGTGCGCTGATCTCCTTCATTCTCTGCTTCTTCTCCTTCTTCTTCCCTTCCTTCTCCAGTCTCTTCCAACTCTTCCTCTTCTTCCTCGTCTTCTCCTTCTTCTCTTCCTTCTTATTCTCCTTTCTCTTCTTCTTCTGCTTCCTCTGTTTCCCTCTGTTCTTATTCATTATTTGATTCTTCTCTCTCTCTTTCCTCTTCTGACTCTTCTCCTCTTAGGAAAGCTGACAAAGGTCTTTAGATTTGCCAAGGCAGAGATGGTAAGCTCATCCTCATTGTCTTCATCTTCTAGAACGAGAGCTCTTTTCTTCTTTACAAGAGCAATCATGGGCTCCTTGCCTTTCCTTTTAGCTGCAGTAGATACTTGCTTTGCCTTGAGAGGAGACTTCTCATTCATTCGCTCTAGCACTTTGTTCAGCTCTTTTAAGCGCATCTTTGACATCATTTTGAACCCAATTACCATCGAAGTGATGGCTTTCAGACTCAATGGCGCAGAGATATGAATTTTGAAGTGCCAAAAGAGTCAAGTGATAAGAGCAGAATAAGGAAGCTGTCCCTTATCTTTAGTCACAGTGCGGAACATGTGAAACAAAATGGTGTGAGGTAGATAAAACCAGTATTGATTGCACATGTCAGTTTTGCTTCAGAACGAGAAACATCAGTCTTGGATGTCAATTTGGGGCGAATGCAATTTATCACGATTTTGTGCAGGAGAACATTCGAAGCACTCATCCTCAAATAAGAAAACTTTCCTTCAACATCCCTGTCTTTCACCAGAGACAGAATAGCATGAGCAATGGACATACTAATTGATTGAAAACTCGTTCTTTCCACCCCAATTATGTCAGCCAAAATGTCTGTGTTCACCAAAAATTCCCTGTCCTTCACAGTGAAGATAAAACTGTGTGCATCCAAAATGGATAGATTCGAATAAAAATAAGCAGTCAGCTCTGGAAATCCAGCAGTAGAATCATAATAGAACTTCTTCAATTGCAAAAGTGCAAACTTTTCTCTCAGATTGATTTTGATCGAATCCAGGAAATCAAAATCAATAGTCCTAGAATTCATCACTCCTCTCTTCAAAAGACTTGCATAAACCTTTTTATGATTCTTTGATCTAAAAAGATTTGAGCCAGTAGTAATGTTTGCAGCCTCCCCAGACCTAGGTTGAAAATGTGAATACAACCGTTCATCATCATCCAGAGATTGTGGTTGATTTGCAGTGCTATAGTGAGAGTCACTGGGAATGTTTTGAAATGCTTTCTCAGTCGATCATTTTTCCACAACTCTTAGTCTCTCCAAATCTCTCAAAAACAAGGTTTCATTCTCGAATCCCCTATCTTTTAAGAACTCATCAATTAATGACAATGGCGTACCTCCTTTCTTCATATTCGAGTAGAGTTTGTAGGCATTCTTTGGAGTTAGAGTTCTTACAGGATTAAGTCCTTCTATTACTTCTTCAGCTGCTTGATCCGAGGTAGGTTGTCACTGCTGACTTGAACGCAAGGGAGATTCCTCTTCTTCAATTAAGTCAAAGTGGGTAGGACCCTCAGGCATGCTGCGTGGTCCCCGACTTGCAATCCTTGACGACTTTCTTGAAGACATTGTCACTCCAATGAAAAGAATCACAAGCTTGTTCGAAAAGATGAAAACTTTCGAATGGATCGAGAGTAAAAGTGAAAGAGAGTAGGAGTAAAGTATTCTAGGGTTTTGGTGTAGAAATGAGGAAGACGACACAGAGGTATATAAAGAAAGTGAAGCAGGGTAAACAAAGCGTTGTAAAAGGAAAATAAAAAGATGACTTTTTGAAAAAAAAACTTCATTTTACGGTTTTAACTGAATTCCTTTTTAAAATCGATAACTGCCTTTTTGAAATAAAGGGTATTTTAAGATAAATCAATCAACCAATTAGATAAAAGATGATCGTACCTTTTCAAATTTAAGAAAATTAGAATAACTTACAGACGGGGCTTGAGGTCTTCTGAATCTTGGCATTGAAAGACATTTAACTTTGAGTCTTGAGAGTGTCTAGACTTTACTGAGCAAGAGATATGATATTAAGTCTGGTATGAATAGACTCAAATTGATTTTTCTCCAGAGGCTTTATAAATTATATCCGCGAGTTGATTCTTAGAATCAATGAATTGGATCTTCACTTCTCCATTCTGAACGTGATTTCTAATAAAATGATGTCGAATTTCAATGTGCTTTGCTCTTGAGTGAAGAATAGGATTCTTGGAGAGGTTTATTGCGCTGGTGTTGTCACATTTTATCTCAGTGCATGAATCTTCAATTCCAAAGTCTCTTAGTTGCCGTTTTATAAACAGAATTTGTGAACAACAACTTCCAAGAGCCACATACTCTGTTTCTGCTGTAGATAAAGCTACGGTACTTTGCTTCCTTGAAAACCAAGATACTGTCTTGTTCTCAAGCGATTCACACGTACCTGAAGTGCTCTTTCTATCAACTCTGCATCCTGCTAGGTCTGTTTCTGAATACCCAAGAAGAGTAAAGTCTCATTCTTTAGGATACCAAAGACGTAAACTTGATGTAGATGTAACATATTTGATGATGCGTTTTGCAGCACTTAAATGAGATTATTTGGGATCCGATTGAAATCTGGCACAAATACAAACACTAAACAAAATATCAGGTCTAGAGGCAGTGAGATAAAGAAGTGAACCGATAATACTCTAGTAAAGTTTCTGGTCAACTTTCTTTCCTTCTTCATCTTTATCCAGTTTCAAAGAACTAGACATTGGAACTTCAACCTTTTTGCAATTTTCTAAACCGAACTTTTTAACAAGTTCTTTAGCGTATTTCTCTTGGTGTATGAAAATTCCTTCCTTCAATTGTCTCACTTGTAGTCCGAGAAAGAATGATAATTCACTCATCATGCTCATTTCGAATTCGTCCTGCATAGTCTTAGAAAATTTCTTGCAAAGACTTTCGTTAAAAGAGCCAAAGATTATATCATCAACATAAATTTGAACAAGTAAAACATTTTTACCTTCTCTTCTGATAAACATGGTTGTATCTACTTTTCCTTTAATAAAGCCGTTTTGAATTAGAAAATTACTTAACCTGTCGTACCAAGCTCGAGGTGCTTGCTTTAAACCGTACAGCGCCTTTTTTAGTCTGAATACAGAGTCTGGTCTCCTTGGGTCTTCAAAACCGAGAGATTGTTCCACATAGACTTCCTCTTGGATAAATCCATTTAGGAATGTACTTTTGACGTCCATTTGGAATAACCTAAAATTCTTATAACAACCAAAAGCAAGTAATAGTCTAATTGCTTCTAACCTTGCTACTTGGTGCGTAGGTCTCATCATAGTCTATCCCTTCTTCTTGCGTATATCCTTTGGCCACAAGTCTTGCTTTGTTTCTTATGACTTTTCCTTTTTCATTCATCTTGTTCCTGAAAACCCATTTAGCTCCAATAATGGTCTTACCTTTTGGTTTAGGAGTTAATTCCCAGACATCATTGATACTGAATTGCCTGAGTTCTTTTTGCATGGCTTTAATCCAGCTTTCATCAGCTAAAGCTTCTTCTATGCTTTTGGGTTTTATTTCAGAAATAAGAGCCACAGCACTAGACTCTCACGCCTTTTGAATCTTGTACGAATTCCCTCATTAATGTCACCAATAATGAGATCTTTAGGATGACTAGACTTATGCTTCCAGTTGCTGGTTGATTTGTTAGACTGTTGATCATTTTCTTCATGTGAATCTTCAACGACTATTTGTTGCTGGTCTTCCAAGTCCGAGCTGCTACGTAGATTTAGACTTTGGAGAGTCTCGGAGCAAGTTCAGATTCTTCGGGTTGAGTCTCGAATCGATTGATTTTGCATAAAGTCTTGAAATTTGACATTCATCGATTCCTCCACTGATTGAGTCTTTTTGTTGTATACTCTGTAAGCTTTGCTTGTGATTGAAGATCCAAGGAAAATACCTTCATTTGCTTTTTCTTCAAACTTACCAACTCGATCATTTGCATTTTTTAATATAAAACATTTGCATCCAAACACATGAAAATAAGAAACAATTGGCTTCTTTCCTTTGAATAACTCATAAGGAGTTTTCTCCAGAATAGGCCTTAAGAAGATTCTATTAATAATATAGCATGCGGTAGAAACTGCTTCAGCTCAAAAACGAGAAGAAACATTACTTTCTATTAGAAGAGTTCTAGCCATTTCTTGCAGGGATCTATTTTTTCTTTCTACAACTCCATTATGCTCTGGAGTATAAGGAGAGGAGAATACATGCTGAAAACCAGATTCATCACAGAATTTAGCAAAATCTTGATTTTCAAACTCACCTCCATGGTCTCTCCGTATACTAGAAATAACATACCCTTTCTCATTTTGAACTTTCTTAGCAAATTTCATAAAATATGCAAAGGTTTCAGACTTACTTGCCAGAAAATATACCTAAGTGAATCGTGAATAATCATCCACAATTACTAAGCAGTATTTCTTACCTCCAATGCTTTGAGTTCTGGTTGGTCCAAAGAGATCCATGTGTAATAGCTGCAGTATACGATTAATGAACACTTGATTTATTGGTTTGAATGAATTTTTTACCTACTTTCCCAAGACACATGGTGTACATAGATCAGACTTTTGGTATGTCAAATTAGGTAGTCCTCGAACAAGCTTCTTTGTAGAGATCTTGGCTATTTGCTTCATGTTGATGTGTCCAAGCTTTCTGTGTCATAGATTTGCTTCCTCTTGAATTGAGATTAGACACTGGGATTTATCTGGTTTAATGTCCAAGAGATAGATATTCCCATGTCTTCGCCCTGTAAAAGTTTGAGAGGAGTCTTTACTAGTTCCTGAACATATTCCTTCTTGAAAGTTGATTTTGAAACCGATGTCGCACAACTGACTAATACTCAACAAGTTGTAGTTGAGTCTTTTTACTAAGGAAACGTTACGATAGTGAGACTTCCAATCTTTACGGTTCCGTATCCCACAATTTTTCCTTTGCTATTTCTTCCAAAAGAAACTTTTCCACCATTAACTTGCACAAGCTTTATAAAACAGTTTGAGTTTCCCATCATATGTCTTGAGCATCCACTATCTAAGTACCATTTCACCTTTTTCTTGATAGTGACCTGCATTTAAAAAGAAAACTCAAGTTTTCTTTGGTACCCATATTTTCTTGGGTCCAAAGAGAATTAATGGTATAAGCAGTCTTTGCCCAATCCTTCTTAACAAGCTTCCAAACCATAGGACATTCTTTCTCAAAATGTTCCGAGCTGTTACACTTAGAACATTTAAGAGCATTGCGGCCTACAGGTTTTACAAAAACTTTTTGGAAATGACTTTTGTAAGAATCTTTTGTAGGTCTTTGTTTAATTCTTTCATTTACCTTAGG
Source organism: Eucalyptus microcorys (assembly GCA_014182515.1). Classification (NCBI taxonomy): domain Eukaryota; kingdom Viridiplantae; phylum Streptophyta; class Magnoliopsida; order Myrtales; family Myrtaceae; genus Eucalyptus; species Eucalyptus microcorys. The sequence goes on from CM024569.1 coordinate 31,796,654, forward strand.
AAAATCAATTAAAGAAATGATTTCAACAGTCATTTCCAAACCTGATTTGTTGAAGTGAGGTCTTTGTGCAGAAAGAATTTTCTCCAGTTTCTCAGATCCTATTGAAAACCTTTTAGAAATGCTTGAGATATCATTTTTTAAGAATTCATTTTCTTTTGAAAGATTATCTGCATTTTCTTTTAAAATAGTAACACTTTTGTCTAAACTTTCAACATTTTCTTTCCAAACAATTTCATTTTGCTTTAGTGCAGAATTTTCCCTTTTAAGTTCGGAAATCCTTTTCAGAGAGGTTTTGAGACTGAGACATAATTCATCAATGTATTTAGAAATTTTAGTAGGAATTTTTGAATTACTTACCTCGATTTCACTGTCTGTGTCTGAATCTGAGTCTGAGTCTGAGTTTGAATGTGCTATGAGACATATATTGGCATAATCATCATCACTTTCCTCACATTCAGTATCACTCCAGGTTTCTGCTTTAAGTGCTTTACGATATTTCTTAGTTTTTCCTTTCTTTTTCTTCAACGGGGGGCGGTTGGGTCGATGTGTCCTTTTTCTTGCATTCAAAGCGAGACTACATCCTTGTTGGATTCATCATCCTCAACTGATTTATTTTGTAGCTTTTGAGAACTTTGTTTCCTTGGATTGAATCTTCTCCCCTTTCTGTTCAGCTTTCTGAACCTTCTTATCATGAGAGCAAGTTCTTCATTGTTCATATCGTCTTTAGAATCTGTGACATCAGAATCATCATTAGATTTTAAAGCAATGGATTTCTTACCTTTAGGATCTTCATCTTCATTGATTTGCTTCACTTCATAAGACTGAAGAGTTCCAACCAACTTGTCAACAGAGAGTGGTATGATTCTTTGTGTCTCTCTTATCGAGGTCTTTATATGATTCCAATATTTGGATAGTCCATGTAGTAACTTATTAACCTTCATAGGTCCAGAGATTGGTTGACCTTGATACTCAAGACCATTTACAATTTCTGTAAAACGACTAAACATTTCAGTGACAGATTTTCCTGGTTTCATCTTGAATGCTTCATATTGACCGAGCAGAATGTTGATTCTGGTTTCTTTCACTCGATCAGTTCTTTCATAGGTGATGTGTAATCTATCCCAGACTCCTTTAGCTGTTTCACAAGAAGATATACTGTTATATTCAGTAGGAGATAATGCACAATATAATGAATAAATTGCTTTTGCATCAAGAGCTTGTCTCTTGGTTATCTCTTCTTAAGTCATTTCACTAGACTCAACAGCTTCTTTTCCTCTTTCCGAGACTGTTGCAGCTTTAGGAATGATTCCTTTGTCTACCACGTCCCATTTCAGAGGATCCTTTGATCTTAGGAATGCCTTCATCTTGTTTTTTCATACGTTGTATTTCTTTCTATCAAAATACGGTGGTCTGGTATTACTTTGCCCTTCAACAAGACCTGGAGCCAACATACTAGCCATGGATCTTTAACTCTGAAGTAAAAACACTTCAACTTAAGTGAGTACACAAGCTCTGATACCAATTGTAAAAGCTAGAAAGAGCACCTAGAGGGGGTGAATAGGTGCTAAAACAAATTTTGCAATGTAAAGACAACAATTTTACTTTTGAACCGACTATGTTCAGCAATGGAATATGAAGCGGAAATTAGACTTTAATAAACAAGTATTGTTACGATCAAAGTAAAGAGCTTAGGGAAGAGAATAATAATACAAGGTTTATAGTGGTTCGGCTTAATCCAAGTCTACGTCCACTCTCCCGCATTGACAACCCACCGGCTGGATTGCACTAAGAATCAAAGAGATGTTACAGTATAGCTCTTCCTTAATTCCACAGTGTAGAGATCTGCTACACTTCCTCAAGGTCACACAAAAGTATAAAACCTCTTTTGAGTACAAGTTTTCGCTCAGCAATAGACTAAGAATAAGGAACTTCAAACTTTGGAATTCTTCTATCGCACACCCTCTCGAACAACTGGAACATCTTTCTTATATACTCCTTCATGACTTCACGCCCGTTGGCACTTACCAAAGAAGTTCTTCCAATCTATCCGTTGGACAGAATCAATTAAGGAGATTCTGAGTTATTTAAGGAACATGATGATAGTCCATCAATCCTGTTCGCCCATACAATCAGAATCTAGGTTTCCATAAGTAGAACCTTCCAAGTATACTTCGCCAATCAACGGATCCAATATCCTTGAATTAATCTTTAATTTGAATAAAGGATTTCGTCATGATATTTCCAACCAAGTGATCTTCTTCAGTCGATAGAATCCAATCCTTAAAAAGCTCAGATCTGGATAAGTCATTTTCGACGGTCTAGATACTGTCAATGAGGATAGACTATGAATCTTGAGTCTGGCAGTCCTACGGTCTTCAGACTTTGATGACATAGTCTACAAGTCTTCAGACTAGACTGATAGAAACGTTTTGTCAGCTTTAAAACACACAAGAAAGTTTTCTCCAACAGAGAGATGTCACATGTGTCCGTGAGAGATGCCCTATTCCAATGCATCCTTGGACTGATATTTCTATGGATTTTGCGTTAGGATTGCCTAGGTCTAAGTATAGTAGAGATTCTATTTATGTGGTTGTTGATCAGTTTTCAAAGATGGCTCATTTTATACCTTGTCATAAAACTGATGATGCATCTCATGTTGCTGATTTGTTCTTTAGGGAGGTTGTACGTTTGCATGGCATGCCTAGATCGATTGTTTCAAATCGAGATTCTAAATTTTTAGCTACTTTTGGAAAACATTGTGGAAAAAACTAGGAACGCGGTTGTTATTTTCTACTATTTGTCATCCACAGACCGATGGTCAAACTGAGGTAATTAATAGAACTTTAGGGGTATTGTTGCGTGCTATTATTAAAAAGAACATTAAATCTTGGGAAGATTGTCTGCCATATGTTGAATTTGCATATAATAGAAGCATGCATTCTGCTACTAAATTTACACCATTTGAGGTTGTCTATGGTTTTAATCCATTAGATTTAACCCCTTTACCCGTTGATGAGCGTGTGGATTTAGATGGAGCAAAGAAAGCTGAATTTGTCAAGTGTTGCATGAGAAGACGCGCGCAAATATTGAGTGCAAGACTGAGCAATATGCAAGGCAAGCCAACAAAGGGCGCAAGGAAGTGGCGTTTGAACCCGACGATTGGGTTTGGTTCATATGCACAAGAAGCAATTTCCTGAGCAGCGACATTCTAAGTTATTATTGCGAGGGTATGGACAATTCATGGTGTTAGAAAGAGTTAACAATAATGCTTATAAGCTCGATCTTCTAGGTAAGTATAATGTTAGTGCTACATTTAATGTTTCTGACTTGACTCTTTTCGATGCAAGTGATGATTTGAGGGCAGATCCTTTGCACGGGAGAGGGAATGATGTGGATATCGAGCTGTATCAAGGAAGAGGTGCTAGGGACCCATTGTCTATTCCTACTAGTTCGATTACTTGAGTGTGGGCCAAGCAATTCAGGCAAGCTGTTGGCGTCATGGTTCGTGATCTTCGGCGTGGAGATGACCTTGGATCAAATGTTGAAAATTTTTGGAAATCTTGGCTCAATTTGATTATCTGGTCACCAAATATTTGACCAAGTCAATCTATCTATCTATATATATATATATATCTTCTTGTTTAGGTATATTCTAGAATATTCTAGAATATGACGCATTAGATTTCTAGGGTTAGTTTTAGGGTTTGTGTGGTGGCTAGAAAACCTATATTAAGGATTTGTCAAATTTCTTTGGGGACGGATATTTTTACTTTCAGAAAAAAAATTGAGAGATTCTTTTCTACTATTCTTTTGAGGATTTGACCTAATCAAGATTTCCTTGTGACGGTTGATTCGACTTATCAAGCGAGATAGCGAATTCTTTTGCTCGTGGTGTCTATAACGTTGGTTGGTTAACACGCGTTCGTCAACAGGTCACGTTCATACCGAGGTTGCCAATCACAAGTTTGATTGGAGGTCGAGGTTCGCAATTCGCACCATCCAGGCTTTCGTAGAACAATCTTTCCGCAACAATTCACATCAGCCAAGCAAGCCTCTGTTATGGCAGGTGATGATGACCCTCACCCAAGCTAGGCCATCATCCTCGGGCAGTGGCCGATCATCGGCAAAAGGAAAAAGAAAGGCAAAAAAAAAACAAATGAGAGGAAAAAAAGAAAAAAAAAAAAAAAAAAATTAAAAAATTATTAAATATTGCAACCGAGTGAGACTGACATTTCCTAAAATTGATTTAATTCATGAATCTTGAGATCACTTTAGACAGAATAAATAAGAAATATACACATAAAAAGGACCCCAATCAGGCTGGAGGAGTGTTTCATGTACCACTTAACAGTGTTGTACTGAAGGAAAGACACAGCTTCTTTGAGGAAAAGGTGGGTGTACACAAAGGAACATAAATGTTTGGAGTATGCAAAAGATGTTAATATCATCATTTGATCAGGACACATATTTAAGGATATGACTCTGTGAACCTTTAGAATTTTCATTTTATGGAAGTGGCTCATATCATCAGAGTATAGAAGCGTATAGAAGACCCGGATGAAATCTTAAATGATAAAATTCAAGAAGATGAAGCCGTGTCCTGGGAGCTTAAAAGAGGACCCCTTTTGAGAGCAAGTAATGTAAGAAACCAGGGGACACTATAGTCCAGCCTTTTTCTATTTGAAGCAAAATGGTTTACTCTTGATATTGTCATACTTATCGACTCATCAATCTAAATATATCAAGGCTTTATGCTTATTATTTCGCTGTTGGTTTTGTTGGTGGTGTCGCGGGTCGTGTAGTAGCTAAATCATCCGCCACGTCCAACAGCTAAATGATGGTTTCGCATGCTAAGCTTTTTCTACTGGGTGACTTCGTGTTCTTTAAGTAGTTATAAGAGTGGTAGGGACAGAAGTTTGTGATGATCTCGTCTACAATTTTTTAGCCCATTGGATTGCAAATGAGATGCTTGACAGAAGAAAGAGCTGGGAAGAAAGAGGATTGTTGTTTGACTGAACTCTTCTTTTTTCCTCTTTTTTTCCTAATGCCTTTCCTTTGCCTATTACTGTTCATAGGATGAATCAATCGCCTGGTTGTGTATGACGTCCCAAGCCGGTGGCAAGATTCCATCCAAGGAAGATCTCACGATGAAAGTGGAGGAAAAGAAGAGGCTAAGGTTTTGAAGCACTAGCGCCATCTCAGGAGCCATCGGAGTTTCACCATGTGAGATTTGAAGACAGGAGAGGAAGTCCAAATCCGACCTGTACATAGAATTTTGACGCTGCTTAGTTGCTCAAAGAATTCTATGTATTTAGCCAAATAAAGAATTATTTTTCACATGTTAGTAGTGTCTTATAATCTTTTGGAAGCTCCGTAACTTTTATTTTGCGGCATGGAAAAGGGATTAGATGGGGTTGGAACCTACCTTGATGTTAGAATGTTCGGTTTAAGGCGTTAACAAAGTATCAACCGTTCAGTTTGTTAGATATATTTAGATATAATCTAAATATATCTGACACACTAAGTGAGTCCATCCCAGCTCCACCAGATTGAGACTGGCTCCAAGTTTGTCTATTAAAATATCGTACGATGTGAAGGATGAAATTAGAGATCTCGCAATTTCTTATGCGACTCGAATAGAAAGTTCTCAGTGCGCTGAATTTGAACTCCGGTCTCTAGGATGTGGTGAAAAAATGAAACATTATTGCTTCTTGTGGAAATAACATGGAAAGCTCTCGATGGTATCACTACAACGTCTGATCTCGTATGCCTCGAAGATGTAAGTAATGAACCAGATTAAGATCACAAAAGCTTTAATTCATAGCACACGGTGTCTGCATGCAGAGTACATCAAGCTCTGCACGATTCAACTACAGGCACACACTCCAACCACACAAAAAAAAAAAGCAACATCAAACTAACAAGGGAAGAAATAATGTGAAAACGCGACAAAGCTAAAACAGTCCATGTTTGTTCTGGAGCGCCGACCAAAGGTGTGGGGCTCAATGGCCTCCTTGGCTAGTCAGTGCTCACCGTGGCAGCACTCGAAGGTGACAGAGATCTTCATGTTCTGAGAGCACAATTTGCACCTGAGGCTCTTCGGCATGTTGCCAACAATGTTGGGGATATAGAAACGGTGGCAGCGCGGTTTTACAATGACCTGCTGGTAGTGCTCTTTGAAGACAGCCTCGAAAGCCTGTGTCTGAGTCACCCTCTTGATCCACATCTGGTGCTGTGACAGCACCGTCGCAAAATCCGTGAGATGAGTATTGACGATCGTGCTCGACCCTCTCGCCATGATGGCAAACCCACCATGCTTCTTGTAGCTGGTGTAGAGCCCGAGCAGCTCCTGCGTCAGGGAATCGTACACATCCGAAGTTGCCTGCATCTTTGAGGAAATGCAGTTCTCGAGGCGGGTCAGGAATTGCTCTCTCTTCGTACCGATTCTGATGGCTATGTGGAAGACTGAATATTTCATCTTCTCCAGGTACTCTTCAATCTCATGGACAGTCTCGGAGTCTTCGGCTGAGTCGTACAAGAATAGGAGGTCCTTCCTTTCAAACTGGCCAAAAATCAAGACAGAGGACATGTCAAAAGAATAAGAACATAACTTGCTTTAAGTTAGGAAACTTTTAATATATCTTGGGAATGATTGGGTTTGGCTAGCATAATAGTCTTTAGGGTACTATGAGAATAATAGTTTGTTGTGAACTATAAATTCATAAAGGAGCAGTTTCGCTTATAATTTATAAACATTTGTTATTTGATTTTTTGTAGTCAAGAATAGACTATTGTTTTTACAGTAAATTAAATACTGTTACGCAATCATTTTTTGGAATGATTCGTGTGCGAATTCGGTACATGTGACGTAAGATTGGGTGGATTTCAAGTGGACTGAACAGTAGAAGCTCATTCTACTTGCTTTTGTCCCTAATATGCAAGTTTGTGCTTGGCCGAAATTAAATAATCTTGTGAGACGAAATGATAATTGAGGTTGTGTCTTCCTTCGTCTCTATTTGGAGGAAGATCTCCGACTGGACTTTGATTGTTCGGTTGCGAATATGGATATAACCTAAACATAAATCCAATTATAAATGAACGTGAGTGATGTGTCTGGATTTGTAAAGCACCAATCAGAAGCCTAGTAGGAGAGGGTTCTTGTAATTGGGGATGGACGAGGAAAATATTGCCCCGATAATCGAATTCCATACTGCATTTGTTACTTACGCATTGTTCGATAAAAGGGTAGATCGTTTTGTTCACCACGAGCTCGAACCAATTGATCTCTGGCGACTTCCAGAGCTGTTCGCTCCTCACCTCCGTGAATGGGAAGGCTTTCCATCCCCAAAGGCTTATCATGGACATTGCGTCCGTGTTCACCACCTTCCCCTGTTTGTTTAGCACCACAACCTTCGTCTGCTGGCTAAATTGCCACTTATCCTGGATGAACCTTGCTGCCGTCTTGCTGACCATGGAGTTGCATGAGTACCACTGCATTCGAGATCTCATGTCCAGGAACTGCTTTTCCATCACCTCATCACGTGCCTCAATGATAGGAACCCACATAATTTCGTAATTATTAGATTTGAAGGTGCTCGCATTGTAGATGCTGGTAAGGGTTTCTAGATTGTCGTCTGACAAGTTCAAGTCCGAAATGAGCAGCATCACGCTCTTGTCCTTCAACTCCCCCACCATTACCTATAACATCTAGTGATCAAACCATGCTGTTGTTTTGCCATTTTGAATGCCAACAAACGATCTATCTAAGAATACCAGATGTAGTTAATTACTAGCAAGGTGATTTGCAATCCCTTCTCGTGACATTGATACACAATAATAACCGGTAATTAAAGTTAACAAAGATTATTGAACTGAGAAGCTAACCGGTGTGTTTTGGTGACGTTTATAAACCTTGGTGTCAAACAGTTTGGTCAAAAGCTCTACAATATCAGAACAAGAGTTGGAAACTTGCTCAATCTGCTGATACAACCGTTTCTCCTCTGCATAATGTGAATCACTTTAATTTAGATATGTTTGTTCCACATCTGGATCTGACAAAAATTATCTGTGTACCCATGAAGGAATCTGGAGGAGAGGCATGAACGCTTCATTCCATCTATGAGTGAACAACATTTTGTTTGGAAACAGCAATGGTCTCACCTTCTTTCTCAAATTCTTGCACTTGTTCCTTGAAGGATTCATATGTCGTAGTGACCCAGCCCAAGAAGGTCGACAGATCTTGCCCTGTGAACCTGAAATCATCAAGAAATAGGTTGAGCTTTGAAGTGAAACTGTTGGGGGGAGAGAGAGAGAGAGAGAGAGAGCTTGGAATTAATTCCAAGTCTGTTAATAAATGTTGTTAAAAGCAAAGGTAAGGTATCATACTCATTGCTCTTGCTAGTCATGCCATTGAACAGAATTGAGCAGCCAAGTACAATGACGATGATGCAAAAAAAGTTGGCTGATGTGTCGATCGGTGCCAACATTTTTACGGAATCCTGATGGGCAGAGTACCTCTCAAAATACTCAAAGACGCACTTGGTGTACGCTAAAGTCTCCTTGATCAGCTTCACAAAATCCCAGGCCTGCTGTTTTTCGGAGGACATAACAGTTGGTAACCCTCTCAGCAAGGCCATGAAGCATAAAACTTCGTCTGATGCTTGAATTTGAGTGTGACGCCACTTCTCGACAAAGTACACCGATAAAGTTAACAATGTCAGCACAGCCTTCTCATCCCATGAAAAGGATGACAGCTTGGCCAAAAGCGAGTTCATTGTTTGCTGCATATCGTTGGTTTGCAGGGCTTCAATCTGTCGTGGCGTACATAGTTTTCGACATTAAGCATGGGAAGTAAAAAGATCAAGAAGAATACCATTGACAAGGACACAATGAAGAGTTTAATTAACACACTGTTTGCTTCTTTTGTCCTGATAGAATGAACAATTTTAGCGCACAATAAAAATGTACTTTTAATTTAGTACAAGTTGTTAACTACAATTAATCTCTAAGTAATTTCAAAACAATCTATAAAGGTCTGGAGCTTAGAAATGTGCTTTTACTTTAGTATGAGTTGTAATAATGTCTAGGTAATTTTAAAATAATCTAAAGAAGTCCGGAGCTCCCGTGTTTGAATATTTCCACTTTCCAGAGCAATGTCTCTGCTTATATAAGATTACCTCATTGTACAGCTCGTTAATATTTGGTGACAAATCTGCTGAAGTGAAAGGCGAGGTCAAGCTTTTACTCTGGCCTCGGATACCCTGGAAAAATGAATTCACTTGTAAGACCCAACCATGGAATGTTATGAACGTAAGAGCATGTAAACATTGCGTGTCTTTATAAACTTTGGCTGGACAAGAGTGAAACATGAAATTAATTTGAGAAGCAAAGACATTTTGCGACAAAAAACTATCGCGCATTAAGATCCAGCCAACCAACCATGGAAACAAGTATATGCAAAATATGCAAAAGAGAGAATAGCATGTAGTCGAACTTGCTTGTCCACTACTTTACCTTTGCCCGATTTTTGTCAACAGCATCATTGGGAAAGTCCATGGCTTCGTTGAGGATTTTCTCGACGAGGCTCAGCCAATCCTTAACTTGTCCTTTGGTAGAGCATGACTGGCTGGTGGCTCCCTTCATGAAGTCTTTGTTGGAAATGAGGGCAAGTAATACGGTCATGAAGCCATGGTTTTTGGCCTCCTCAGGCACAAAGTCGTTTCCGGGCGCCTTGTCCTCGCTTTTGACCACATCTTTCATACTTTGATGCCCCTTGGTCGTGCTTTCGACCGCATCGTTCAATTTTTGATCCTCCTTGGTGGCGAGGTCATCCTTTACGGCCTTGTCAGCTGGCAAGACATTGTCGCCGGGCGCATCGGCCGGGCTGTCATCTTTTTCGGCCATTTTCGTAAGCAAATGAAGGGAAAAGGAATGAATGAAGTAGAGAAAGTTTAGGGTTTCGAGGGAGTGGGCGAAGTGAAGAAGGAAGGCTTGTGTGGAGCAAAACTGCAGGCTCCTTGTCGTCTATTTATAACACCCCAAGACCACAGCACGACGACTTATGAGCCGGTTAGAACGATTATTGATAGAAGAATAAAGCTAAGAAGATGGTCCCGTCACTTTCCAAAAAGTGACGGGGACACGCTTACCATAGAGGCTTGCTAACGTGACCGTGCCGTTAGACTGAGTTTCTAACGGTGCTATCTTGACCACAATTTTCAATCCTAGAACAACTGGCTACTGGAAGTTTATAGGTTAGTTTGATTCTTAAAAACTTTAAAAAAATCCCTAAAAAGAAAATAAATCTTAAAATCCTTTGTTTGTCCTTTCTAAATAATTCTCTTGAATCTCAATATTCATCCTATCTCTCCTTTATGAACACTCTGAAGCATGATTTTTCTTGTTTCTCTATACATTTTATTATAATGAAACGTCATAATGCTCATAAAATAAGAATATTTAAATTAAACGACATTTTACTCTTTATAAATGTCATAATATCTATATCGCAAAATAAAACAAAAAAAGTATGACATTCACTTGTTTACAATAAAACTAAGTAATTACCTAAATAAGAAAAAATTCCCATTCTATAAATTTTTTTTTCCCTCATAATGTAATGTTGGAAATTCTTTATATACTATCATAATTGTAATCATAAAAAGATCATATCTTCACGTATTGTATAATATGTCGCACTTGAAAAAAACAAAAAAGTCATCAGTAGTGGGGCAACGTTGTAAAATTAAATAACAAGGCATTTTATGACACCGTGTGTACATTATTATGATCTGTAATAAATCTTTATAGAATATTGTAAGATAAAATACATATATTTTATGATGTTTCGAACTTGATCACATCTTCGCATAGTAAATTCACAAAATTCAATTTTGTATAGGTCTTACGAGCTACGTTGATTGAATCCGACTGAAAAATGTCCTAATAATATTTTTGGTGCACAGATAACCAACTAAAATCATCATTTCTCAAAAGAAATAATGGGTTCCGTGCGAAAAAGAGAGAACTGCATAGCAAAATACAAAAAGGAAGTGCGATGCCAGTTATGGGAATCAAATTCCACCGAGAGAAATTTTGATTTCCCAATGAAACCGGACAAAAAAGTCATCCGGTTTCCTTGGTAAATTTTGGGGTGCAGATTGCACCGTTACTCTGCATAGAGTTACGGTGCAGTCAGCTAAGTATTTTTCCTTACCATACATCCCGATTGTGGGATGAATAAAGCTAAGAAGACCGCCCCGTCACTTTCCAAGACGGGGACACGCTGACCATACACCCCAACTGTGGGATTATGGCGGCAAGAATTTAAAGCTTCCATAATTAATTGCCAAACACAAGAGCAGCTGAATGGTCACGAGCTGCACGTGGGCTGACCGAACATTGCTCACAGGACGTCCATGGCCTGTGCATGGGCTGGTCGAGATTGGTCAAGAACCAACCAGTGAATCGAGGATCGCGATCGCTCATGATCGTGCGTGGAACGCCCCAATACTTGATGACGTGCTTGAGGAATGAATTTAAAGCTTCCATAATTAATTGCCAAAAATGATCTTTAAATTGTAAAATCACAAAAACTAGAACCAATAAAGGAAATAATAAACATAATCTACATTTAGCACAACACTAAATACCAAAAGGAAATGAAAGCCTGCTTGAGATTTGTCAAATTAGAATTCTTAAGGTTTGTGGCTCATTTTGTATAATTACTAAAACATTTTAATATATGAAATAGAACATCATCATATACATGGCTAGTGCAACTCACCGCGTGTAAATATCGCCACTCGGGCTTGTCACTAGCACAAAATTACTTACTCGAGTCATGATCATTGATGTTTGCATTATTTTATAATATGTGCCATTAGTTTGAGATTTTGGTGTTACAAGTGGTACCAAAGCAACAATTTAAACACGAGCAACATGAAATTAGAGAGATAATGTGGAATCAAAACATATATTACGTCATATGTTATAAAATTTTACTTGAATATATATTATCTTTTACTAAGTTTTGTCAAATTTTCTCATATTCACTCTAGAAACTAAAATTTACATAATATTTTGTCTCACTTTTTAGGCCGTGATTCATCATTTGTCATTGTGAAGTATTATCCCTATATATTTGAAGTCGTAACTTGGCTTACATTGAATTCATATAATTTCTTTGTTCTTAATTTCAAATAAATTTTCATTTTCCTTTTGGAAATTGTGTGACATTTTACAAATAAATCTTGATTCAAGGCACGCAATTAAAATGGATATGAAAGATTGGTCTTGCGTTAACTTTCATTTCCTACAGGTGTTTAATACGGCGCTATATGATTAGATTTTGTACATTATTATTATTTTAATGGCCTTAGTTTTTGTGGTTTATTATAAGGGGCATTCTTGGCAATTGATTTTGGAAGGTTTATACTTTGGTTATCAAAATCCCATGCTTGAAATGTGTGGTCAGCGAGTCTCCGTCACTTGATAGTACCGTCTTCTTAGCGTGGCCCTAATTGATATGAGTCATATCTCGCTCTCTCTATTCCCCATTCGAGTGTTGCCGCCCCAAGCCGAACAAAGTGGACTTTGTTGCCCCCCATGTTGGAGGAGGCAAAAATCCGCAAAACATATTCCGTCTTTGAAGTTGTATTCCTATTTTCAGTTGGGCCAACATTTTAAAACATGAGTTGAGTTGGGCTAGTCTTTTCTGATATAGGACCGTTCGGATAAAATTGTATTTTTCACCTTTTATTTAATATAAATCTTGCAACTTATGCACTTTGACTTTTTATTTCAGTTCTAAACACTCAAAACTTCAGCCTCTTGGGTAGGGGTGTCAGGAACCGAACTGAAAACTGAACCGAACCGAAAAATTCGGTTTTTTTGGTTCGGTTCGGTTTTCGGTTCGGTTCTCATTAAAAACTGATATTTTTTTTGGTTTGGTTTTTATCGGTTAACCGAACCGAACCGAACCACAAACCGATAATAAAACCGAATTTTAGTGGTTTGATTTTCTCTCCTGACTCCCGTCTCCTCTAGACCACTTCCCCGTTTGATGCTCTGTTTTGCCCTATCTTGCTTCAACCGAGGGGGGACTCCTTGTTCCTTGTTTATGCTCGTGTTTAATGTGAAGGAATCGTTTGAGTCGACCTTGAGCAGTTTTTGTTTGCTGTATGTTGATTTTGGCTTGAGTTTTTGTCTTGGATGTCTTCGGATGCCCCCACACGGTCGACAACCACTGGATGTTCGATATAATGCCTGAACCAGATCCGTCTTGGCCTCATTCAGTTTAGGCTGAAAACAAACCGAAAAGAAAAACAGAAAAACTCAAAAGCTGATGGGCAATGGAGGGCGGTCGTGGAGGAGAGGAGAGAAGTGGTCTTTTGATGAGAAGCAGTGGAGTCTCAGCGAGATCGAAAAGGCGAGCAGATAGGCCTTGGACTTTGGGTGGCAGAAGAAAGATAAGAAAAACCAAGAAAATGGGTCTCTGGTGAAGGCAAAGACAACACCCAAAGTCGCGGAGGAGTCCTGGAAAAACGATGATAAAATTTGAATAATGAGAGAGAGATGCTGAGATGCTAAGCTTTTTGTTGGGCTTTTACACGTTGTTTAAGTGGTTTGACTCGTAATGCTTGCACGGGTAATCACCATGTCCCGCATCTGCATGCCATCCATGGCCGTCGTCCTTGCCGTTTCCGAGCGTCCCAACTTTTTATCCGCTTCATCCAACCAAAAATCCAGCCAAAAAATGAAAGAAAAGAACCGAAAAGAAAAACAGAAAAAATCAAAAGCTAAACAAAAAACCGAAAAAATCGAACTGAACCAAAATTTCGGTTCGGTTCATATTCGGTTCGGGTCTCATTCGGTTCGGTTCAAGAGTTTTTTATAATGGTTCGGTTCGGTTAAGTTTTTTTGAAAAATCGAATTGAATCGAACCATTGACACCCCTACTCTTGGGTTCTGCTGTTGCGCGACTTCGGGAGTGTGGCGGTGGTTGAAGCTTCTTGCTGGGCCGGTGCTGTGTTGATTTATCTCTTCTACTATCTCACATTGTGCCATTGAAGCTGGATCTTGTAAGTCCCCTCCATCCAATGGATTTGCGTTGGTAGGATACGAACTGCACACTAGTTGTTTGTGGAAATGGCTACTGTTTCTTCTGGTGTGGCTGGCCCTGGTCGAGAAAACCAGCAACCGGTTGGTACCTCTAGGGAACGAAGCCCCACCTCGCATGTTAATGGTAGCACACCAACTCTTGCTAGTCCAGTTGACAAGCAGAAAGGGCCGCTGATGCCCCCAACCCGACTGAGCCACTCGAGAGGCCGTAATTGTGGTCGATCCTCTTCCAAGAGGTCACAGCCGCCTGCTCAGCGACCAGGTGATCCAAAGGCAACCCCTGCTCATTTGTGGGTGAGTGTGGCTTGCCTTGTGGCAAAAGGATATGATCTATCCTATATTTCACCTACTTTTGTGGATAACAAGCCTATCGTCCATCTCTCAGGGGAGGCTATGAAGGCTTCGGACCCTGTGTGGAACAAGTACCTCGTTGGCTATTATATAGGGAGAAGGCTGCCCTACAAGCTTACAGAGGAATCATTGAAGCATGCTTGGGCCCCAAAACTTGTTGAAGTTTTGGCAGATGACCTAGGATTTTACTATTTCTACATTTTGGATCTTACCTTCCGAAGGAAAATCCTTGAAGATAGTCCTTTTACGGTTGCAAGGATGCCATTCATCTTGAAGCAATGGAGGCCCCTCATGGAGCTAAAGAAGGAAAAACAAGACTCCATCCCCGTATGAATTAGGTTGAAGAACCTACCCTTCAAACTTTGGTCGGCACATTCCATTAGTGCTATGGCAAGTGTCGTGAGGAAATCAATGTATGTGGATGAGCAAACGGAACAAAGGAAGATGATCTCCTTTGCAAGGGTATGTGTGGAGCTCCATGCGGGACAACTTAGGAGCAACTCCGTAGAGGTGGTTTTGGAGGGAATCGTTCGCTCGATAGTTATCAAGTATGAGTGGAGACTGGTGGAGTGCGGAAGATGTGGTTGCTTCGGTCACAATTGCGATGCACCAAATTCCAGAGCTGATAGAGCCGTGCAGCAGGGCCAGAACGCTCCTCTATCGATGGTGGCTGGACCGTCCCACTTCCCTGCCCTGACGACCCCTCACGTCCCTGCCCCGATGGCCCCTGTCCAGCTTCACGTCCATCTCCCGATGGTCCCTGTCCTGACTTAGGAACCTGAAGAACAACAACATAAGATGGAGCAGGCCCTTGAAACACCGGTTGAAGCCGAAGTGGATGTGGTGCCTCACCAGACCTGGAAATAGGTAAAAGGAAAGAAAAAGAAGTCTGTTGCTCCCAAGGAAGGTCTCGCTTCCCGCCATAATAGCTTCGATGATGAGGGCATCCACCGAGCAGTGAAGTCTTCAGCTTTAGGGAAACCCGGACCTCCCATCTCTTCACGCAAGTCGGCGAAGGGAATGATCACTCTTTCAAAGGGGGTCCTATCTATATCCAGCCCTGGATCGACTAACTTTAGGCTTTTGGAACTGCAAGATAGAGGAGCCGAATCGGATGTCTCATCTAGCCAGTCTAGCTATGAGAATGAGGATTTGCTCTCTCATGGTCTGTCCCCAAGGGTGACCTCCAGAAGATTGGTGACGATGCAGGACAAGCTTATGACTCTACTCCCTGATCCACCTCCTGCCACGACTCTTGTGGTTCCGGCTACATCTCGCCGGAAACCTATGAAGTCGAGGTAATTTCTAGTCATTCAACTTACATAAATTATCTATGTACATAGGTATCTGGAATATTAGGGGTCTTGTTGACCCTACTAGACAAGCCGAGGTCCGTAGTTTGGTTTCCTCAAATAGACTTTGCTGCATTGGCCTTCTGAAGACTAAAGTACCGGAAGCCATGTTCTCTTCTATCTCTTCTAGTCTGATAAGGGATTGGAGTTGGATTTTGAATTATAACTGTGCTCCCAGAGGGAGGATTTGGATCGACTGGAACCCTTCGGTTGTTAGCTTTGAAGTGTCTTCGGTAGATGCACAGGTGATCCACGAGAATCTTAAGATGCTCTCTTCAGATATGGTTTGTTGTGTATCAGTTGTCTACGGCCAGCACTCTTTCACATCCAGGAGACCACTCTGGGAAGACCTTATTTTGAAAAGTGCAGCTCTACAAGATTTGCCTTGGCTAGCCGCAGGTGATTTCAACGCTATCAGAGACCCAACTGATAGACTTGGGGGTACAGACAGCTGGATACCTTGCTTTGATGAATTTAGACAGTGCTTATCTCTGGCTGAGTTAGATGATTTGCGGTATGTTGGATGTCGTTTTACTTGGACTACTTCTTCTGGTCTTTTGTGGAAGGCAAGGAAGATAGACAGAGTTCTAGTTAATTCCAAGTGGTGCCAGGTTTTTTCCTTCTCGGAAGTTTCCTTCCTTGCACCAGGTATCTCTGACCATTCCCCTGTGGTAGTCAAAGTTTTAAACCCGGTTCATCGAAGGAAGCCTTTCAACTTCTTTGACTTTTGGATGGATCATCTTGATTTCATTCCAATTGTCAACTAAGTTTGGGAAATGCCGAATGAGGGAGTGCACATGTTTAGACTGGTGTGCAAGCTCAAGGCCCTCAAAACTCGTCTCAAGACTCTCAACAACGAATCCTTTTCCAACATCTCCATCAGGACTTCTGAAGCCAAGGCTGCGCTCCGGATCACTCAGCTTGATCTTCAACAAGACCCAAACTCTGTTGCCCTTGCGGATTTGGAAAAGTGTCAGCGGCGTACCTTCTTGGACTTGCACTCTAAAGAAGAATCATTTTTCAGGCAAAAGTCCAAAGTTAAGTGGCTAAAGGAGGGGGATCGCAACACTAGATTCTATCATCATTATGTCAACAAAAGGCAGATAAGGAATAGAATTCTTTTGGTTATGGATGCGTCGTGTATCCAAATCAGTGAACTGGAGCTTATTCACCAACATTTTGTTAGGCATTACCGGGATCTTTTGTCGCCGCGGATTATACAAGGAAGACCCTTGGTTGGCGATATCAGGGAGACTATTTAGTTTCCCCTCAATGCTGAACAGATTAGCGTCCTTGATCGGCCCATTTCTGACTCAGAGATCCGTGATACTCTCTTTTCTCTAGCTAGAGGCAAAGCTCCTGGACTTGATGGTTTCACGGTTGAATTCTTTAAACACAACTAGGAGACGGTGGGTCAATTCGTTGTATCAGCAGTGAAGGATTTCTTCATATCGGGTAGGCTCTTAAATGAGATCAACAACACTATTTTGGTCTTGGTACCAAAAAGCTCGAATGCGACATCTGTGGATGACTACAGACCAATCGCCTGTTGTAATACCATCTACAAAGGTTATGGCCAATCGAGTTGCTGCAGTGCTACAGGATGTCATTGGGTATTTCCAGAGTGTGTTTGTTAAAGGCCGGCGGATCAGAGATAATATCCTTCTGGCGTAGGAACTTTTTTCTGGTCTACTCACCCAAGTGTGCAATCAAGGTGGACTTCAGGAAAGCCTACGACACAGTCGATTGGAACTTCCTTGAGGTTGTCCTTCAGGCCTTCGGATTCCCTGATCACTTCACCCAACTCATCATGACTTGTGTGAGGACCCCTAAATTTTCCATAGCTTTGAATGGGGAGTTGCATGGATTCTTTGCCAGTGGTCATGGGCTTCGTCAGGGGGACCCCTTTTCTCCCTACCTGTTTACATTGGTCATGGAGGTACTTTATGGTATTCTCACTACTCGCTCTTTGTTGCCAGAGTTCAAATATTTCTAGAGATGTAAAGCGACCAGCCTATCACACTTATTCTTTGCGGATGACGTCTTCCTGTATAGTGAAGCCGACTTGCCTTCGGTGAAGCTCTTCAAGGAAGGCCTCCAAATCTTCTCAGATTGGTCTGGCTTGGTTCCAAACATATATAAAAGTGAGGTCTTCCTTGTAGGAGGATCACCTTCCTTAAGGAACCAAATCCTCCTTATCCTTGGTTTTCACGAAGGAAGCCTCACAGCTCGTTATCTCAGGGTTCCCATAATCACTTCTAGGATCAGTAAGGCGGATTGTTGCGTATTAGTCAACCGCATCACAGCGAAGGTACAATCTTGGACTCATTGCTTCCTATCCTTTGCTAGATGGCTACAGTTGATCAGGTCAGTCCTTCATGCCATCCAAGCATACTGGGCTAGTGTATTTATTTTACTTGTAGCGGTCTTGGATCAAATTGAAAAAATTCTTAGACAATTTCTATGGAAAGGCCCGGAGTTGGGAAGAGGGGGTGCAAAGGTCTCATGGGAGGACGTGTGTTCCCCAATAGAAGAGGGGGGCCTTGGCATCCGTACGCTTCGGGAGTATAACAAGGCCACCATGTTAAAACATATCTGGATCCTATTTGCTGATAAGGAATCTCTATGGTGCAAATGGATTCACTCGACCTTCTGGGTGGCCAAAAAGCCGACATGTTGTTCGTGGGCTTGGAAGAAGATCCTCCAACTCAGGACTGAGTTTCAAAGCTCATTCTATTGGAAAATTGAGGATGGTTGCTTGGTGTCTCTCTGGTTTGATAACTGGCACCCCAAGGGTCCTCTGAACTTGTATTTTCCGGACTTGGCCATATATACATCTAGCCTCTCTAGGCATAGTGGCGGACCTATTCACTGACCATGGAGCTTTGACCAAGTTGGTCTTGGACTCTTGGGCGGAACCCCTTCCCACCCTTTCTCACCTCTCCGATCGTTTTGGTTGGAAGGGAAACACCTCCCACGTGTTCACGGTGGCCTCGGTTTGGGATTTGACTAGGAGAAGGAAGACTCGGTTTCTTGGCACACGTTCATATGGAACAACTCGATCACTCCAAGGTACCAACTAAACCTTTGGCTTATTGCCAAATGCAGGCTTCCTACCCAAGCTCTATTATTATCTTATGGTAGGATAGATAATGCCTCGTGTCCCTTTTGCAATGAGGTGCTGGATTCCATAAACCACCTATTTTTTCAATGTCGCATTTCTACTAGCACCGCCTTCTTTTGGGCCTCCGGATGCACCGCCATGGCGAAACAGTTCGTGGGTTGAGAACCTCAACTGGGCCGTCTCCTTCCTTGCGGGCAAAGACTTTTACAAATGCATTGCTCGTTTCTCTTTTGGTGCTCTTTGTTATTTCATTTGGAAGCACAGGAATGGCATCCTCTTTAGAGAGCAGCGCTTATCCATTCCAGCGGTGAAGAATCAACTCATCAAGGTCGTCAGAGACAAGGCCACCACCTTCAGGAGTGTGGATGATACTTATAGAAACCGGAGATTGCAGCGTAGCTAGGGTATTGATCCGATCATTTTTTCAATTGGGTAGTCTTCTACTTCGGCAGGGCCCTAGCTTGGCGTTTACTGTTTGGACACTCTTCCTTCGCGTGGGTGCTTCCTTGATGGCTCTTCACTTTTGTCGTTGGTAGATGCGGGAGTAGATTGTGGTTCATCCGGCCTTCTGTGGCCTCCCGCTGCTTTCCTTTTCCTTTTGCCATTGTTTTGGCTGTTTCTGCTTCCTCGGGCTCGCTCTTGCGGTCCTCTTTTGCGTTCGGCTCCCTTCCACTCACTCTGACTGTCCTGTTGTCTTGTTGAGTGCAAGTTTTATGGTGCCGGATTTTTTGTAATTGTTGGTTCAAGCTATATATTCTTACCCTTTACCAAAAAAAAAAAAAAACTTTTGCTTTATATAAATATTAACGTGGAAATTTATTTGTATTTTTCTCACAATTTTTTTAAAATTTAAATAATACTTTCAAATAAAATAATTTTCTTTTGAGTTTCATTTTAAACAAATGAGTCCTTACATATACTTCAACGGTTTAGTCAAGAAGTGATGTGTCTGTGCATGCAACTAGACTGGCGGCACTTCTTGCCAGTTTTATGCAAAGAGGCTTAAATTCAAGAATGTTTGAAATTCTGATAGTCTTATATTAAGATTATGAGCAATTCATTTGTGAAATTAAGAGATTATCTTGTTAAGAAGTATGAATGATGGTAAGTTGCATTGCGTCGTAGAGATATGATGATATGATAAGATGAAACCATATTCTTATTTGGCTTTGCTTGTAGAGATGATCACAATTGTATATGCACATGTCTATTCTTCCTAACATAACAAGTTCTTAGAGATTCCTAAAACCCTAGCACTCAACCTCCTCTTCTCCTTTCCCTCTCATCTCCACACGACTTCCATCTTCAACCTCCACATAAGGGAGGGTTTGAGCTAGATCTCTCCCTCCCATCCTTTTTCCTTTGGCTAATTTGGTTATCTATTTTCTCTTCCTTGCTTTCCTCCCGTTTGGGAAGCTTTTCTCTTATGATCTTGTTTAGATTTAGAAGCTTCTCCCTCCCTTTTTGGGGAGGTTTCTATCTCAATCTAATCTATGTCTAGAGATTTTTGTGTGAATTATTTCCGGGTTTCGTTTCTCTTGAGTTTCGCTGATGCACAAATCCAATTTCAAATGAGATCAGAGGAGTTTTGTGAAAGTTTTGCTTTCACCGTCAAAGCTGTGCTCATTTAACCTTTGTACATTGGATGGTGATGATATTGGGGACGCCGAATCTAGTCGTGCATCGTTGAAAGGCAAAGCCGTAGCAATAAATGGAGTTCTCGGCGTGTGCTCATTATTAAAAATGGATTCGATAATCAGCAATTGATTCTGGTTTGAAGAAGTTATAGTTATGCTCTTTGAGCATGTGGCCCTTAATTTTATTTTGATGATTCATTTTGTTATCGGGAACTCGTTTTACTTTAAATCTATTTTGGATTTGTGTTGGTTTGCAGTCGCACTGCATTGTGTCTCTTTTATGTTGTGTGAAAACAAATGAAATGTTACTTTGACAAGGAACATATAATGAGTTCTTAGAATTTAATATCTTTTACAAGGTGTCGGAATTAACTTTTGATTTTCAATAACTGCATTTGACGTTTCGTCTCATGTGGTGTGAATTCGGGTTCATTTAATCATCTTCCTCTGTGTAATTGCGTGAACTTTTGATAGAAAATTTTAACATAGAAACAATCAAATTAATAAGGGAGAGTCGGGACAATACCGACAATCAAACAGGACACTACAATGGCACCACCTGCCGCGTCTCTTAAATGCCACCATTCTAGATCCCCAACGAAGATGTCTTTGTACTAGACTCTTTTTTCACTTCAGTTTTTTTTTTTTTTTTTTCAAACATAAGGGCATGTTTGATAACCATTCAATTCTTGGAAATAATTTCTGCTTAGAAATAATTTTTTATTCTATTCATTAGACGAGTTTTTGAGCATTTGAATGTGTTTAGTAACTGTACAAAATTTCTATTCTTAGAATAGAAAAAGAATAGGAATACGTTTAGTACGACTTTCGAATTTTTTTGTGACTTAATTTTTTTAATTTTTTAAATAATTTTTTGATAGTTTTCTTCTTTCTTTTTTTTTTCCTTCCTTTTTTCCTTCTCTTCTTCTTCCTCCTCTCATTGGCCCTTGGCGAGGTCAAGCCTCACCCAGCCACCGACGAGGCTCCAGGACCTTGCTTTGGCAAATTGCTGATCACCGCCGAGCCTGACAACTAGATAGAGGAGGAAGGAGAAGAAAAGAAAAGGAAGAAAAGGAAAAGAAAAGAAAAAAAATGACTTCATTCTAGAATTGATTCCAAGAATAAAGAAGTAACTTTTTTTCTACTTGTTGATTCTATTCCAAATTTATTCTCGAGAACAAATCTATTTTGAGAGTAGAAAAATTAGCTGATGTTACTAAACATATTTCATTCTTTTTTTTGTTTCGAGAAATGAAAAGAAAAAAATTAACCAAGAATTGATGGGTTACCAAAAAGACTATAAATGTGAAAAATTGAAGAACCAAAGGGCAAGTAACGCGACGTCGGGGACACCTCACGATTCATTGGGTAGATCGATACCATCTCCAAACGTCTCAAACTTTACGTGTACATGGTGATGACGTCCCCAACGTCTATGTCACATATTCTGTGATAGGGCCCTTTTTTAAAATGAAATTGGGCGTTTTTGATGTCCTTGATATTGACATTTAAGTCAAGGTATAAGTCAATGATTTATTATTAATCTAGTCCGATTTATCAATCGGAAATGCTGGCCCTAATCGAACATCTAGAAAAGCTACATCGGAGCTAATTTGCTACTTATTTATATATAGATAGTTGTAAAGTGTAGTTGAAAAATAACACAAATGCGATGATGTAGGTCTTGACGATGTTTAAACCCGAATACATGACAATATAGTGATGACCATTGATTGTTGTGAGACACACTCATAATTGAAGACGAACATGATTTCCTTGATTGTCCTTATTTCAACGGAGATTAATATATTTTAGAAAGTGGAGTTTTGAAGTTGGTTCGATGGGCTCTATTAATAATGAGAAGGATCGGTCATAGTTGCTTGTATTTGCTTCAAGGGAAGATGGTCAAAGATTTTGTTGCTAAGACATTGGATTCATTTATTCAAGAATCAGAATTCTGACATATGCAATTAGGGGCACCTTTTTGAGGATATTCCTAATAGATACACTTAGTGCAACAAATTATCTGGTGAATAAATCCCCATTGAAAATGAATGGATGCTGGAGTCTTGAAGAAGTATGGTTAGATAACGTTGCTAATTATTTTGTTCTTATATTACTCAGTTATCCATGTTATACTTGAGAAAGTGATGGTAATCTAATGGTAGGGTAAACAAATATGTATTTTAGGTTATTCAGGATAATTATCCATGATTAAACTTATTGTATGATAGTCAATTCAGTTCTAAACTTTTCGATTTATATAATTTAGTTATGAATCTTTTGATGATTTACTGATACAGTTCTTTCGGTCAATTTTAATTGAAAATTGATAACATGGATGCCGACTGTCCTATGTGACATAACCGGTGTTGATATAAACAATTTTTAATGAATTTTCTGATTTTTTTAAATTTTTTCTTATTTCTCTTCTTTTTCTTTATCTTATTTATTATAATGTCTTTTTAGCCAATGGGTTGGTGGGGTTGCCAAGGCCTTAGTGATTGCTAGTGACCCTCATTGGTGGCGGGCAAGGGCCTTTGTAGCCCTTGTCGACAATAGATCTAGAGAGGAATGAGAATCGATGTGAAAAATGAGTAAAACACTACCTCAACTATGAAATGGCTAAATTACACCTAAATGCTAACAAAACAACTCTTAACATATTAACAAATTGCTCACTTGGAGCAATTAGTCAAGCCTTACTGCAATGCGGAGCTCATAAGTAAAACCCTAAAATTTTGCTTCGACTAACTATTACTTCAATTCAACTCCCATCAAACCTCACAGCTCCATGACGCCATAACCCACAATTACCATGAATTCCCATAGTCCAACAACATAAAAATTGAATTTCACAACTCAATTTTTCACAAAACTTTGAATTTGAGCCTTAACCCCAAAAATTACTCCGATTAAATGGATGGATGGCATGAGCACCTTATTGGCCATTCCCAATCAAAGTAATTCTAGTTTGGCGAGGTCCACGTGGCATGTACCTGAAACCTCTTTCCCTTTCTTCTTCATTTTTCTTCTTTCTTTCTCCCCCTTCTCTATCTCTTCTATTCTTGGCGTGTTCTCTACTGATGGTCTCCTTTTCCTCTTTTATAACACTTCCTTTTCTTTTTCTTTTTCTTTTCCTTTTTTTGGGGGTCCCACCAATATATGACTGGGTCAAAATAATGTAATATTACAATTTATCCTCTTTAAAAAAAATTTCTCCTCAAAATTTAAACTTATCTCAACCATTAAACAAACGCAAGTATTCGTGTCTTACCTCCTCATCAAGCTCCCAAGTAGCCACTCTCTCCATATAGAAAAGCACTCCACACATCCATCTACCAAAACTTCCATGACATCTTTAGCAACCTAAGCTCTACCCTCATTTTCTACAACTTCGTTATGATCAAACTCCTACACAACAGTTTTTTTTTAAGGGCTTCCTGATGATGCTAGTACAAACATCTAGAGGGGGTGAATAGGTGTTCAAAAGAAATCTTGATAAATAAATGCGGAATAAAATAAGTTATGAGCAAAGTCTAAATAAGGATTAAAGTCTAATAAACAAGCCACTAGACTTCTAGTAGATGTTTAAAATCTGTTATGTGATGGAACGAACTTCTGAAATAATTTGAAAGTTTGCAATAGACTTAAGTAAGAAGAGTTTAGAGAAAATAAGGTTGTACACAAAATTTATAGTGGTTTAGCTTAGATCAAGCCTACATTCACTCTCCCACGCCAATAGCCTTCTGGTTGGATTCCACTATATGATCAACAAGAGATTACAACTTTGAGTGCAAACAATTAATGGTAGATCACACTATCTCATTAAGTCACTCCTTTGATATTTCTCTCATGCTCACAAACATTTAAGCTCATGAAAGACAAGTGTATGATTAAAGTTCGCTCATATTTTGGAATTATAGATTCTACGCTTCGTCTCTTATTTGCTTTTCGGTCATTGGTCTCCTTAAATATTTATCCACTTCCAAACTAGCCATTGGATAGTATCTAGAGGATCATCTTCCAATCTACTTGTTGAACAAATCTATATCAAGAAGATTCAATAGCCGTTGTGTGACAGAAGCAAAATCCCAAGTTGATTATGATCACCCATTCAAACAGAATCTTAGTTTCCATAAGTAGAGCTTCTCCGTTTAGAAAGTTCTTGTCTTTAAGATCTAATTGTCAATGAATTAGATTGAGTCAATCAAATCTATCTTGATGTAGAATCCAAATCAGATTACTAGCCGTTATATGTTGGGGCTTGTATACGTTCTGTCAAGTTGTCTTGTTCTGAACATGCTTTATTCTAAATTTGTCATGTTTTGGACATGTGTCTCATTCTAAACCTTGTCACGTTCTGGACATGTGTCACGTTCTGGATGTAATGTCTAAGTGTGTTCCGTTTGAAATAAAGTCTGAGTGTCTTCTGTCTGAAATAGAATCTGAGTGTCTTCCATCTGAAATAGAATCTCAGTGTCTTCCGTCTGAAGTAGACTTTACAATTTAGACATAAGTCTGAACATATTCTGCTTTTGAACATATTTAGCCTTCAAGTCTAGATATAGTTTGAATATGTTCAGCTTCAACATAAAGTCTATTTTCTGGTTTTTCCAAATATAAACCTTGCTAATATCATTTACACATTTTATCATCTGCATAATTTGTTATTCAACCATTAAACATGTTAGTAGCCTTTCATTTATTTTGTCATCTTCAAAACATCATAAGGGATTTCCCTAACACTTCCTCCATTCCTAACTTCAAGAGCCAATCCAAGTTCATGGACTGCTTTCGGTTTTAGCTCTCCTTCAACTTGCTTTATGAGACTAGCATCAATGTTGTTAATTTTGTTGCTGAATTGAAAACTGTTTGCCTTAGTAACACCATCCGTTGTCACCTTTGAAACACCAAAGCTTTACTCAATCACCATATTACAATTGGCAACAGTACGATGCAAGTGCTAAAACTTCGCACGTAGGAACATTTAAGTGTCAAAAGTTACGAAAAATACACATATGTGTAAATATTTTGAAAATTGGGACATCTAAGTACCAAGTCAGGCAAAGCCTCCCGGAAAATCTCACGTGGCAATTTTTTATTAATATAACTCACTTATGTGGCTCATCGAAGAGCCGAGTTAGTAGAGAAGAGCCGAAACAACATTGTTTTGCCTCTTATTTGTATTTTAATATAAATATCCATTTACTTAAATTCAAAACGATTTTTTTTTAAAAAAAAGGGAGATTGCAGAACGTTAAAGGTTGGGCGAGGGTTGGCTATCTTCGTTGGATCTAGGGAGGGCCACGACTCTTGCCCCAAATCTGGGTGAGGGCTTACAGGTCCTCATTGCTGGTTAGCCAAGGTTGCTTGCCCTTGGCCAAGGCTTAACAACCCTGGCCGACCTTTCCCCCACTATCATCAGCCCTTCTCAGGGACAGTGGGAGGAAACGGCGAGGGCTTGCACAGCCCTCGTGCAACTGCAATCTGCAACTTCTTCTTCTTCCTTTTTCTAAAAAAATAATTTAGTTTTAAATTTAATTTAATTAATATTTATATTAAAATTCAAATCTAAGCCAAAATAACATCTTTTTTTTACTTATTTAGCCATGTTAGCATGTAAAACGACATCATTTTTGGCTTATCTAGCCACATCAACGTGCAAAACAATGTCATTTTACACTTGTCTTGTCGAAAAAATGCTGAGTCAGCATTTTGGCATACTTTCTCACCATTGGTACTTAACCGATCCATTTACTTTGATTTTGGCACTTAAGTATTCTCCCATGCAAGTTTTGACACTTCAGGTAGTCGGGTCTCCATTACAACCCCTCAAGTCCATAGTGACCTTCATAGTATTTGCAAGGTCTTCCAAACCTTAAACATCATGGCATGTACCTCAACCCCAAAAGAGATGTAAATCATAGTACCTAACAAAAGGCTAACACACTATAAATTAACACACAAGCTCACCACATATCATAAATCTACACCTAAATATCAAAATCTAAGCTTTGATACTAAAAGATGTCATACCTTAAATCTTATAGGGATTGGGGGAGGGGGTGATATGGCCGTTCTTCCACTTGAAGAACGTAGCTTAAAACTAAAGCTCCCAAAATTCCTCGTCGGTAACACTCTCGCTCTATCAACCACTAATTGAGAAACCTAAAAAGCATGAAAGATAAATGAAATGAGCAACCATAGTCCAGTGAGTAGTGTGTATCTTTTCTAAGCAAATCAAGCATCCACTATGCATGTTTAAAATACAAAAATATAACTCATTGCACTAAATTTTAGGATATAACAAATTTATGAGAAGAGAATGAGTTATTTATGCTCCAAACATAGTTATATTTATGGAAAAAAAATATCCATTTCACAATAATATGAAAACAAATACCAATGGGTTAGACCATTGATCAAGCTCATCAAAATCATATGCCAATGGTCTATTCCATCAGCCAACCTCAAATCACATGACAATGGTTTATTATATTGACTAATCTCAAACTCAAATATCAATCATGATCACGCATAACGCCTCATGACAGGGCGACTAAGATTCTCCCTTGGTTATATCTCCACCTACATTGTCGATGGTTCGGTCCATAAGTCCTAAACTAGTATGCATATCTACAAGCTCTCAATGGGCTTACAATGATGCTGAGTATTGACACCAATCCACAATAACATCCTTGACAATCCTTAAAACCAAATCCATAACTCAATATCACAAATCAATTTACAAAACAAAACATATAATCATTCTCAACCCATTCATCAAAGAGTATATTTCACAAGGAATTTCTCAAACTATTTTAGAGTCCATTTTAGAGACTAGGTTCACAATTCAGTATGCACAATATTTCACAACACATTTCCTAAAACATTTTTCAAACCATTCCCAAATACCAAAAGTAGTAAATGCCTGATATAGATTGTTATGCAATAAACATGCTTTAATAACTCATAATATTTCACTTTTGAATTATGATGTCACAAACTTGAAGAAGAGATAGCACCGCTCACTTGAGAATGCCAAAATCAAACAACGCGACTCATTCGAACCGACAATCTCGTAATCTATCAATTAAACAAGAATTGATTTCAAAAATGAGTAAAACATTACTTGAACTATGAAATGGCTAGATTACACCTAAATGCTAACAAAACAATTCCTAACGTGCTAACAAATCATTCACTCAAAGCGATTATTTAAGCCCAACTGCAATGCAGAGCTCGCAAGCAAAATCCCAAAGTTTTGCTCCGACTAAACTATTACTTCAATCCAACTCCCATCAAGCCCTGCAACTCCACAACGCCATAAACCACAATTTCCATGAACTCCTATAGCTTAGCAACTTAAAAATCAAATTTTGCGACTCAAATTTCACAAAATTTTGAATTTGAGCCTTAACTTGAAAAATTACTCCGGTTAAACGAACGAATGGCGCGAGCGCCTCACTGGGCATTGTGAATCAAAATAATTCTAGTTTGGCGAAATCCCTGTGATGTGTACACGAAATCCCTCTTTTCCTTTTTTTCTTCCTTATTCTTCTTTCTTTCTTCCCCTCTCCTCTTTTTTCTCTTCTCGGCGTGCTCTCAGTGGTCTCCTTTTCCTATTTTAAAACATCTATTTTTTTTCCTTTTCCTTTTTTTTTGGATACCACGAATATGTGACTTGGTCAAAAGAAGGGAATATTACACTCAATCCTTTCCTTTTGTCGGAACCATCTCGATGATATCAAGTTTACCTATCTATTTCTATTCGTTGAACCATTTTATAATTATTAGAGCTATCTTGATCTTAAGCCCTCATTGGACCTAATAAACTAATCAATTAAATCCTTAACAAAAAGGGAAAGTTTGATTAACTATTATGAATTCTAGATTTTTTTATTTATTTTAATATAGTTGTCTTGGGACTTAGAGAGTGTGTTAGTGCGAGTTTGAGAGTGGAGAAAGTATTTTATGTGTCGGACAAATAGCATGACGATAATACGCTAATAAGCAAGTCTATCATAGATAAGGGATTTCCAAACTCGTTCATAAAAGTTAATTTGTGATGTAGGTTAAGGGGGTCGTGATCAGTCAATTACATTACATCAGTTGTGTAATGGACATAGGCTTTGGTTAGCTAAAACATTTTAAGTAACTCTCGTTTTCATTTAATGGAAGAAATCTCCATTAGTTTGATGTTTCATGTTCCAATGGCGCGCTTTTTTTTTTTTTTTTTTTTTTTGTGTTCTTTGATAATTTCTTTGGTAAATAACTGTCTCGAATTTGAGTCTGTGAAGAAAATCAACCCGAGGTGTGGTGATCTGACCCGTCAAAGAAAAGTCCAAAGTGAATGTTGCCCAAACCTGGAGGAGGCAAAAATTGCTGAAACATATTACGTGTTGAAGTTGTATTCCTATTTTTAGTTGGCAAAGGATTTTACAATATGTTGTTGTTCGTCTTTTTGATATTGATGTGTCAAGACAGACTTTTAGTTTTTACTTTTTTTGCTTAATTTAAATCTTGCGACATACGTGCTCTCACTTTTTTTTTATGAACACTCGAACTTTAACAATATTCAATATCTTACACATAGATTTACTTTTAATTTTTCATTATATTTTTAAAATTTGGATCGCATTTTAGATTTTGATGGGAAACAAAATTTTGATGAGAAAAAAAATTATATATTTTTCATTCATAGTCTTTTAAGCATTTACAATTAATAGAATTAGGAAAACAAACAGAAAGACAAAGTCGGAGCGTGTTACACATGAACTTTTTCTGGGATCTGCAAAGCTATATGATGGTCTAAGGCATCATTGGCGATGCAATGATTCATATTCGTTGGATAAGTCCAATTTTCGGACAGGATAGCGACTTTATTGAAGTCGTCGGCTTTCAGAGTTGTGCGTTGCCCAATGGGATCGTTGTGTCAAGAGTCTCTTTACCTATGTAACCGTCAACGAAATTTTTCCATATGCTTTTTTAATTTCTTACAAATGTATTCTATTTTCTCTTCTTCTTCTTTTTCTTTGTTTTTGTTTTTGAGGCCACGTAGGCATGGCAAGTACGACGGCCCGGCCCATTGAATGATTTCTCGATTAATGTTTGTTACCTGAAAAAGAAATGTCTTGTAAGCTTTCGTTTTGACTTGTTGAGCATTTTCCTGCCAACGTCAAATATTCAGAAAGATTGGCCCTTTCGAACATTAATATTTATTTCATCTAATCACATGTCTGGAACTCATTTTCAAAGTTACTGCTTTAATTAATAAAAATTTAAAACTGGGATAGATCCGGCCATTCATTACTTAATAACACGTAAACTCAACAGCATGTAATGTGGAAAGTGAAGTTGTGAATATGTATTTTAATGCCATGAACGTTCTTTAATAACTCGTAATATTTCACTTTTGAAATATGAGATCACAAACTTGAAGATCACTTGGGAATGCCAAAACCAAACAACGCGACTCACTCGAACCCATGATCTCGTAATCTATCAATTAAACAAGAATCAACATAAAAAATGAGTAGAACACTACCTCGACTACAAAAAGGCTAAATTACACCTAAATTCTAACATAACAACTCCAAATGCGCTAACGCATTGCCTACTTAAAGCGATTATTCAAGCCTAACTACAACGCCAAGCTCACAAGCGAAACCTCAAAATTTTGCTCCAACTAAACCATTTCTTCAATTCAACTCCCATCAAACCCAAGCTCCACAATGCCATAATCCATAATCCCATAGCTCAACAACTTAAAAAGCGAACTTCGCTGCTCAAATCTCACAAAACTTTGAATTTGAGCCTTAATCTGAAAAATTACTTCGGTTAAACGAATGAATGGCGTGAGTACCTTACTGGGCATTGCAAATCAAAGTAATTCTGATTTGGCGAGATCCTCGTGACATGTACACGAAATCACTCTTTCCCTTTCTTCTTCCTTATTCTTCCTTCTTTCTTTGTTCCCTCTCCTCTTTTCTTTTCTCGTTGTTCTCTCGATGGTCTCCTTTTCCTATTTTATAACATTTGTTTTTCTTTTCCTTTTCCTTATTTTGGGTACCACCAATATATTTCTTTGTCAAAAGAAGGGAATATTACACTCAATCCTTTCCTTTGTCGGAACCATCTCGATCAGATCAAGTTTACCTGTTCATTTGCATTCATTGAATCATTTTATAATTATTAGAGCTATCTTGATCTTAAACCCTCACCAGACCTAATAAACTAATCAATTAAACTCTTAACGAAAAGGGAAAGTTTGATTATATGTTATGAAGTCTAGATTTTTTTTTTTTTTTTTAATATAGTTATCTTGTAACTCGAAGTGTGTTGGTGCGAGTTTGAGAGTGAAGAATGTATTTTATGTATCAGTCAAATAGCGTGACAATAGTACACTAAGAAGTAAGCCTATCATAGATAACAGATTTCAGAACTTGTTCATAAAAGTTAATTTGGGATGTAGGTTAAGGGGGTAGTGTGATTGGTCGATTACATTATATGAATTGTGTAATGGACACAGGCTTTGGTTAACTAAAACATTTTAAGTAACTCTCATTTTCATTTAATGGAAGAATCTCCTTTAGTTTGATGTTTCACGTTCCAATGGCGCTTTTTTTTTGTTCTCTAATAATTTCTTTGGTAAATATATGTCTTGAATTTGAGTTTATGAAAGAAATCGACCGGATGTGTGGTGATCTAACCCATATAAGAAAAGTCCAAAGTGAATGTTGCCTAAACCTAGAGGAGACAAAAATTACCAAAACATATTACGTGTTGAAGTTATATTCCTATTTTTAGTTGAAAAAGGATTTTACAATATGTTGATGTTCGTCTTTTTTGTTATTGGCATGTCAAGACAAAATTTTAGTTTTTAGTGTTTGCTTAATCTAAATCTTGCGACATATGTGCTCTCACTTTTTATATGAACGCTTGAACTTCAACAATATTAAATATCTTCACAATATTAAATATCTAACACTTAGATTTACTTTTATTGTTTCATTATATTTTTAAAATATGGATCGCATTTAGATTTTGATGGAAACAAAATTTTGATGACAAAACAAAATTATATATTTTTATTCGTAGTCTTTTAAGCATTTACAATTAATAGAATTAGGAAAAGAAACAGAGACAAAGTAGGAGCATGTTACAGATGAACTTTTTATTGGATCTGCAAAGCTGTATGATGGCATCATTGGCGATGCAATGAGTCGTATCCATTGGATAAGTTTAATTTTCGCACGGTATAGCGACTTTATCGAAGGCGTCGGCTTTCAGTGGGGTGCGTTGCCCAATGGGATCGTTGTGTCGAGAGTCTCTCTCTTAACCTATGCAATCGTTAACGAAATTTTTCCGTAAGCTTATTAATTTCTTACAAATGTGTGCTTTTTTCTCTTCTTCTCCTTTTCCTATGTTTTTATTTTTGAGGCCACGGTAGGCATGGCAAATACGATGGCCAGGCCCATTGAATGATTTCCCGATCGATGTTTGTTACCTTAAAAAAAATTGTCTTGAAAGCTTTTGTTTTGACTTGTTGAGCAATTTCCTGCTAACGTCAATTATTCAGGGAAGAATGGCTCTTTTCGAACATCAATACTTCAACTAATCACATGTCTGGAAGTCATTTTCCAAAGTTACGGTTTTAATTAATAAAAATTAAAAATGGAGACATAGATCCAGCCATTCATATACTTAATAACACATATAGTCAACGGCAAGTAATGTGGAAAGTGATGTTATGAATATATATTTTAATGCAATAAACATGCTTTAATAACTCATAATGTATTACTTCCGAACTTTGAGGTCACAAACTTGAAGAAGAGCTAGCATCACTTACCTAGGAATGCCCAAACCAAACAATGTGTCTCACTCAAACCGACGAACTCGTAATCTATCAATTAAATGAGAATCAACGTAAAAAATGAGTACAACACTACCTTAACTACGAAACAGCTAAATTACACCTAAATGATAACAAAACAACTCCTAGCGCACCAATGCCTACTCAAAGTGATTATTCAAGCCTAACCGCAATGCGGAGCTTACAAGCAAAACCCTGAAATTTTGCTCCGACTAAACCTTTACTTCAATATAACTCCATCAAACCAGCAGCTCCACAATGCTATAATCCACAATTTTCATGAAATCCCGTAGCTCAACAACTTAAAAATCGAATACAAATCAAATTTCACAAAACTTTGAATTTGAGCCTTAACCCAAAAAATCCTCCGATTAAACGAACAAATGGCGCGAGCACCTTACTGGGCATTGCGAATCAAAGTAATTGTAGTTTGGCGAGATCCTCGTGGCTGGTACACAAAATTACTCTTTCCCTTTCCTCTTCCTTATTCTTTCTTCTTTCTTCCCCCCTCCTCTTTTTTCTCTACTCAGCGTGCTCTCGATGGTCTCCTTTTCCTATTTTATAACCCTTCTTTTCATTTTCCTATTTTATAATCTTTCTTTTCCTTTTCCTTTTCCTTTTCCTTTTTTTTTTGTTTTTGTTTTTTGTACCATGACTTGGTCAAAAGAAGGGAATATTACACCCAATCATTTCCTTTTGTCGGAACCATCTAGATAAGATCACGTTTACCTGTTCATTTGTATTCGTCGAATCATTTTATAATTGTCTTGTAACTCAGAGAGTGTGTTAGAGCCAATTCGAGAGTGAAGAACGCATTTGATGTATTGGACAAATAGCATGACGACAATACACTGAGAAGCAAGCCTATCATAGATAAGGGATTTTGAAACTCATTCATAAAGTCAATTCGGAATGCAAGTTAAGGGGGAGTGTGATCGGTCGATTACATTACATGAAGTGTGTAATGGACACAGGCTTAAATTAACTAAACATTTTGAGTAACTCTCGTTTTCATTTAATGGAAGAAATCTCCATTAGTTTGATGTTTCATGTTCCAACGACGCTTGTTTTTGGTGTTTTCTGATAATTTTTTTAGTAAATATACGTCTCAATTTTGAGTCTGTAAAAGAAATGGACTCTATATGTGGTGATCTAACCCGTATAAGAAAAGTCCAAAGTGAATGTTGCCCAAACCTGAAGGAGCCAAAAATTACCAAACAAATTACGTGTTGAAGTTGTATTCCTATTTTTAGTTGGCAAAGGATTTTACAATACGTTGCCGTTCATCATTTTTGATATTGGCGTGTCTAGTTCGACTTTTATTTGTTGCTTTTTGTTTAATTTAAATCTTGTGACATACGCGCTCTCACTTTTTTTTTTTTAATGAACACTTGAAACTTTAACAATATTCAATATGTTAGACATAGATTTACTTATCTTTTTATTATATTTTTAAAATTTGGGTAGCAATTTAGATTTTGATGGGAAACAAAATTTTGATGAGACAACAAAATTTCCTTCTTTTTTTTTCCAATTCTTTTAAGCATTTACAATTAATAGAATTATGAAAAGAAACAGAAAGACAAAGTCGGAGCATGTTACACGTGAACTTTCTTGGATTTGCAAAGCCATATGATGGTCCAAGGTATCATTGGCAATGCAATGAGTCGTATCTGTTGGATAAGTCCAATTTTCGAACAGGATAGCGACTTCATCGAAGTCATCGGCTTTAAGAGGTATGCCTTGCCCAGTGGGACCATTGTGTCGAGTCTCTTTTCTAATTACCTATGTAACCGTCAGCGAAATCTTTCCATAAGCTTTTTAATTTCTTACAATTGTGTTCTCTTTTCTATTCTTCCTTTTCTTTATTTTTGTTTCTGAGGCCATGGTGGGCATGGCATAAATGCTTGCCCGGCCCATTATGTCTGGCAACGTAGGTAACCAATATTAACCAAAATGCATGATGATATAATGATGACATTGATTGGCGTGAGACACACCTATGATTGAAGACAAACATGATTTCCCTGAGTGTCCTTATTTCAGTGGAGGTTAGCATACTTCGGAAGGTGGAGTTTTGAAGTTCGTTCGATGTGCTTGATTGATGATGAGAAGGGTCGAACATAGTGGCCTATATTCGCCTCAAGGGAAGATGATCACAGATTTTTGTCGTTGAGACATTGGATTCATTTTTTTGAGAATCAAAATTGTGACCTACAAAATTAGGGGCATATTTGCGAGAAGATTCCCAACAAATGTGCTTAGTACGACAAATTATTAGGTGAAGAAATCCCTGTTGAAAACGAGTGGATGCTTCTTATCTTGAAGAAAGCTAACATCGCTAATTGTTTTGTTCTTATATTACTTGACTATCCATGTTGTATTTGAGAAAGTGATGGCAAGCTCAACAAGAGGGTTAGAAAGTATGTATTGTTAGGTTATGCATAAGTGGTGATGCCTAAAATTACCTCACCTATTGCCAGTAGAGAAATTAAATTGGATAAGTCTTTAGTACTTTGTGTAGGAGTGGTTCGGCAAAATTCAGGATAATTGTCCATAAATAAACTTATTGTATGACGACTAATTTAGTCCTAAATTTTTTTGATTTATTCAATTTAGTTTTGAACCTTTTAACGATTTGTTAATATAATCATTACGATTAATTTTGATAGAAAATTGATAACATGGATGCCGGCTGTCTTACATGACACATCGACGTAGTGTAGACAATTTTTATAAACTTCTAATGAAATTTCTGTTTTTATTTTTTTAATTTTTAAATTTTTTCTCATTTCTCTCCTTTTCTTTCTTATCCTTTTTTTTTTTTTTTTTGTCTTTTTCCCCCAATGGACCAGTGGGGTTATTGAAGCCTTAGCAATTGCTGCCCTCACAGGTGGTGGGCAAGGGCCTTCGTGGCCCTTGCCACTAATAGATCTGGAGAGGCAAGGGCTGCAACACCCTCGCTTAATGCTAATTGTGACAACCCTCTCCCACGGCCGATTAGGGCCTCATAACCCTTGCCTAGTGGCCAGTGAAGGTTGGCCCTTTGGTGAAGAAGAGTGGTGAAAAATAAAAAGAAAATAAAAGAAAATAAAAAAAAATTTAAAAAGTTATAAAAAATTCAGAATTTTTTTTTAATAAAAAAATTGCAAAGATTATCCCCATCAACGCCGATCATATTGCATAAGAAAACCAGCGTCCACGTTATTGATTTTTGATTTAAATTGGTCGGAAGGACCAAATTGACAAATCGTCAAAACTTTTAGAATTAAGTTAGTTTGATTGAGATGTTTAAAAACTAAATTAGCTATCATACAATAATTTTAGGACTTTTTGGACAATTTTCCCAATATTATTCATATGAATCTTGACGTTGTTCAACTCAAGGTGGAGTTGTAACTAGTATCTCCTAAGGTAGTTGGTACTAGCATGAACGTTGGCGATAGTGAGTTGGAGCTTGTATAGTCGTGGGTTGCTGTAATTGCTGAGTTTGTAGGATGCGAATTCTCTCTCTTGACAGGTATTGTGTTGGAAGATATGATTCTTGAGATTTGCATATATCATAAATAGATACAATTGTTATATCTTAGGAATAGAGAGATTACAGGAATGTACACTTTCTTTTATTATTATTCCTTCTTGTGTTTATATATAGTATTGTACAACATATTACAATCAAAGAAAATAGAGGCACAATTTTCCTCTCAAGTTCTTCCCTTTATCCTTCAATCTAGTTTCGTGACATGGTATCAGAGCCTACGAAATTCTGATCCTATAGTCGCTTCAGCTCTTCTTTTCTCGATTGCCACTCGTGGAACTCCATATGAAAAATAGAGTTGCCACAGGAATCATTACTATAGAGGGAAGAAATCTTTACCATGCCTAAAACATAAGACCCTATCTCAACCTCAAATAACCAACCTGCTGGAGAGGTCACGCCAGAAGAACAAGGTATCCAGGATTCGTCTACCTTTACTTCTGCTGCTCAATAGCAATTCAGCCAGGCACAAACCCAAAACGTGCAATGGCAACAGTTCCCAGCTCAGTTTAATCTGGGGCAGCCCTTCATGGGTCATCCATACCAGTGGATACCAAATCCATGGTTCCATTCATCACAGCCAGGAAGCTACCAGAGCAGCGTTGGGACTGATGGAGGTCCGCCAACCGTTGATGGGACAAACCCTGCCATCAGCCTAGAGCAGACGGGCGGATCGTCAGGAGTCGAGATGGGAACAAATCCCCACTCGACCTATCTCAATGCGGGTCATGCGGGGAAAACAAATCAGGGTACAGGACCGAATAATTCGGGCATAAGGGGGAAATCCTTACCCCAATCCCGGATTTTTCCCATATCACATCTTTCCTACCGGCAGTCGACCGGAGCTCGGCGACCCACTTCACACGAAAAACGCAGACGGACCAGAGTTAAAACTCATCAGCAGAGAACTAACTAGTGCCGACAACTACTTGAATTGGGCGCGCGAGTTCCAGCGCGCGCTAGTAACAAAAGATAAAAAGGGCTTTCTAGACGGAACAATCCCGATTCCTGCCGACAAGAGGATGGCACGACTTTGGAGAAAATGCAACCAACTCGTCAAGACTTGGATAGGAAATTGCATTTCATCCGAAGTCACGGCCGGTCTCCCCGACGGAGGATTCAAAGCAAATGTGGGAGAATATTAAAGAAATGTTTGGAAAGCTTGATCAGGTGAAATTTTTTACATTAACACAGCAGATCTTGGAATTAAAACAGGGGAATATGAGCATAGCAACCATCTACAACAAGCTCTCGGCTTTGTGGAATGAGCTTGAAGCAGCCGAGGAGAAATTCAAATGGCCGAAGCCAATTCTACAGCAGTACAAAGCCATGCGAGAAAGGGAAAAAACAACGAGATTCCTACTTATCCTCAACGAGGCTTACCTCTTGTTTCGTTCTCAAATCCTAATGATGGAACCCATGCCAAGCCTCAATCGAATCTATCAACTTGCCATCCAAGAGGAGAATCAGTAAAGATCCGCAGATCTTAGGGTTTCCGGGGGAGACGGAGTTGCTCTGGCTGCAAGAAGGCAGATTCGACTTCCGCCGAAGAACGGAGGAAACATAGGACAGCAAGAAGGAGAGCTAGGGTTCCTCGACGGAAACCCTAGCAATTCGAGCTTTATAGGGCGATCTGACGGTCTTCATCCGTTGCTGGTAGCGAGTGGATCCAACGGCTCACGACGTCACGCTCTTCATGGGCCGAATGGGCCGCGCGGAAATAATTTGCATGGGCTGGATGTTCTGTCTGGAAATTCAGCAAACGGAGCAGAGAATAATTATGGGCCAACCTTGGCCCAAGTCCTGCAGCCCACGAATAAGCTCGTCTCGACAGGGAGGAATTTTAATCCTAAAGGCAAAGTTAAATTGTACTGCGAATATTGTAGACGTCCGCATCATACAATAGAAAATTGCTGGAAGCTGCATGGGAAACTGTAGAGAAGGAAAAAGGAAAATTTTCTACAATTTTTCAAGTGTCGGGCAACCATCGGACAAGATAATTACTTATGATCAATATCAAGAGCTGATGGAGGCACTAAGGAAACTAGACACTTCTGACAAGATTGGGGGTTTCACGGTACTTTTCATTGTTTGATAAATTCAATTTCAAGGAATGCATGGATTATTAACTCAGGTGCTAGTGATCACATTGTTTGTGATAAGAATTCACTTTCAATATTAAAAAATATCCTCTTCCATATCGGTGTAGCTCCCAAATGGAAATACCACACAAGTTGAAATGATAGGCACAGTAACCCTTAGTCCACTCATTGTGCTTAAAAATGTGTTCTATATTCCTGATTTCAATTTCAATCTCGTGTCAGTATCCCGAGCTTATGAAGAAAATTCCTGTCGAATCTTATTCAATTCTGATAAATGTTTGTTTCAGGCCCTTTCGACTGGGAAACTAATGGGCTTGGGTAGAGTATTCCAAGGGCTATATTTCTGGATGGATGTTTCGCAGAGTCTCAAATTTCTTTCCAATAAATCTTTGTGTAACTCTGCTATCAATAATAAGACATTTCTTAATCATCAAAGACTGGGTCATTCTACTTTATTTCCTTGTCCACAATGTCCCATTTGTCCATTAGCAAAGCAGACATGTCATTCCTTTCATAACAGTACTTCTCAAGTCGATCAAATTTTTTCATTAATTCATATCGATGTTTGGGGACCTTATCATACCTTGAATCATGATGGGTCTCGATTCTTTCTCACCATTGTAGATGATTTTTCGCAAGCTACATGGATATTCCTAATGCAGTCCAAAAATCAAGTTCTTTCTCACATTAGGACTTTTCTTGCCATATCTAAAAATCAATTTGGGAAATCCATTAAACGCATTCGCACTGATAATGGTAGAGAATTTTTTAATATTGAATGTGGTTCTTTATTCACATTGAATGGAATTTTACATGAGAGCTCTTGCACATACACACCACAGCAGAATGGAGTCATTGAGCGGAAACACCGCCACCTTCTTGAAGTAGCACGTTCTCTTAAGTTTCAGGTATCTATCCTTGAAAATTTTTGGGGAGATTGCGTGGTCACAGCAGTGTATCTGATCAATCGTATGCTATCCCGTATTCTTAAAGGAGAAACTCCTTTTGAGATACTATATGGAAGGAAGCCGGATTTGAGTCATCTCAAAGTTCTTGGGTGTCTATGCTACGTGACTACAGTAGGGCACAGAGATAAAATGGGACCTCGTGCTTGCCAGTGCATATTCATGGGGTATCCAAATCTGAAACGAGGATACAGGGTGTATGAGCCATCCTCGGGAGAATTCTTTATAAGCGGGACGTGGTATTTCATGAAGATATTTTCCTTTCCAAGACATGAATCATTCTTCTGAAGATGAGAGGACAACTAATAAGCCTTTTCTATCAGAAGATGATTTTTCTCCAGGAGGATCTTATATTGTTGTTCCTCCTCCAAGACTTTAGGAATTATCTGATGCACCAACTACAATTTCCAATGAGGCTATTCAGGCAACTTCACTTAAAGAACCATCAACAGAAAGGGATTCTCCAATAGCAGCTCCTCCAGAACCAAGTCACACTAACAAGTACTCCTTGACTCAGCATAAAGAACCTCGGTGATCTGGTCGAGCTAGTTGTCCACCAATTTGGACAAAGGACTACGTATGTGCTTCTTCTGGGTCATTAGGTACTCATTATCCTATCTCTTCCTACGTTTCATTCGATAGGCTATCATCGGAGCATTTATGTTGCATGAATAGTATTTTTGAGGAGCACGAGCCTTCTAGTTAGAATGAAGCAATGCATGACCCACGTTGGCAACAGGCTATGGAGGCAGAACTAAAAGCCCTTATGGATAATCACACTTGGGACGTTGTACCTTTACCCACTCATCGCAAACCAATTGGATGCAAGTGGGTGTATAAAATAAAATATAGAGCAGATGGCTCTATAGAAAGGTACAAGGCCCAGTTAGTTGCCAAAGGATTTACACAAAGAGAAAGTTTTGACTATCATGAGACCTTTTCTCCAGTAGCCAAAGACGTTACAGTTCGTTCTTTTCTATTGGTTACTGCCTTTCATGACTAGTCGTTGCACCAGATGGATGTTCATAATGCCTTTCTGCATGGTGATCTAGACGAAGAAATATACATGGATCTTCCACCCGGATTACGGAGACAGATGGATTCTAAGGTATGTCGTCTCCGTAAATCTCTTTATGGATTAAAACATGCATCTCGACAATGGTATGCCAAGTTTACGAGTTCTCTTACGGCTGCTGGCTTCAGACAGTCCAAGTATGATTATGCATTATTCACTTGGAAGAAAGTTATGTCGTTATTTATCTAATGATTTATGTTGACGACATCTTAATTATGGGAAATGATGATTCCGCTGTGAAGAAGCTGAAACAATATCTGCATTCCACTTTTCATATCAAAGATTTAGGGCCACCTAAATATTTTCTTGGAATTGAGATAGCTCGTTCGGATCGGGGAATTTCACTCAGTCAGCGAAAGTTCATAATGGAGATTATTTCAGAGGCAGGTTTGTCAGGTTGCAAACCATCTATTGTTCCTATCGAGCAGAATGCCAAGCTAACTTCTGCTGATTATGATTCAGGCATATCTACTTCTGATGACCCATTGTTAAAAGATCCATTTGGATATCAGAGACTAGT
Organism: Eucalyptus microcorys; assembly: GCA_014182515.1. NCBI lineage: Eukaryota > Viridiplantae > Streptophyta > Magnoliopsida > Myrtales > Myrtaceae > Eucalyptus > Eucalyptus microcorys. The sequence goes on from CM024569.1 coordinate 31,837,320, forward strand.
AGGGAAGCTCATATATCTCACCATGACTAGGCCAGACATTTGTTATGCAGTTCAGACTCTCAGTCAATTCATGCACAACCCTAAACAATCACATTTAAATGCGGCCATGAAAATTGTGAGATATTTGAAGACATGTCCAGGATTAGGGATACTTCTTTCCCGGAGATGCAACATGGAGATGATGGCTTATTGCGATGTAGATTATGCTACATGTCCAATGAGCAAGAGATCTATTACTGGTTTTTGCATCAAATTCAGGGAATCACTACTTTCATGGAAAACAAAAAAAAACAATCCATTGTATCCTCATCCTCAGTAGAAGCCGAATATCGATCCATGGCCAAAACTGTTTGTGAAATAGTTTGGTTAAGGGGTTTACTTCTAGATCTCGGGGCAGAGGTTAAAGGACCAACCACATTATTCTATGACAATGATTCAGCACTCAAGCTTGCAGCAAATCCTATAGTTCATGAGAGAACAAAGCACATAGAAGTTGATTGTCACTTCACTTGAGAGAAGATTCAAGAAGGAGTCGTCAAGACAAGAGGAATCGAACCACGGAGCAACCCGCGAGACATTTTCACTAAGCCTCTTTGTCGAGGCAACATACATATCTTCTAAGCAAGTTAGGCATCTTGGACATATACAGGCCACCAGCTTGAGGGGGAGTGTTGGAAGATATGATTCTTGAGATTTGCATATATCATAAATAGATACAATTGTTTATATCTTAGGAATAGAGAGATTATAGGAATGTACACTTTCTTTTATTATTATTCCTTCTTGTGTTTATATACAGTATTGTACAATAGATTACAATCAATGAAAATAGAGGCACAATTTTCCTCTCAAGTTCTTCCCTTTATCCTTCAATCTAGTTTCGTGACATATTGATAACTATGGTTTTTCTTTAAATATTGTAGAGAATATTTTGTTTGAAGTCCTCGTAAAGAAGCCAAAACTGTAGGGATGAGGTCCACGATTAGATTTCACGATGGGGGATTTAGTTTTAACAAATCTCGCAATATTATTTAAATTATTTTATGGGTAATTACAGTTCAAGTAAATTGAAGGATGTAACAATTGTTGAATGCTTTAAGCGGTATAGTTTTAATGGATGAGGTCCACATTTGTTGAATGCTTTAAGGATGTCACATTTTTAGCAGTTAAAATTGACTTGTTTTAATGGTATAGTTTGTTGGTGAACTCGGGAAGCTTTCTTCAGTATTGTACTGATAATAGAGTTTCACAATGTCCATATTAAGTAAGACTGACAATTAAATTATGTACAACATTACTTTCCACATTACATGCTATTGAGTATACCTGTTATTAAGTATATGAAAGGCCGCATCTATCCCTCAGTTTTTAATTTTATTAACGAAAACAGTAACTTAAGAAAATGACTTCCAGACATGTGATTAGAGGAAATAAATATTAATGTCCGAAAAGAGCCAATCTTCTCTGCAAATTTGACAGCAGCAGGAAAATGCTCAACAAGTCAAAACGAAAGCTTACAATATATATATATATATATTTTTTTTTCAGGTAACAAACATTAATGGGGAAATCATCCGACATCTACTTCAATCCGAAAAGAAAAAAAGCTTACAATAGATAAATATTAACACGTAAATTAAGATATAATTTTTATGATTTATTGAAATTTAAATGATATTCTACACTACGATGCACAAATAAAAAAATTCATTTAGACTTTCATACTAAACGAGCAAAACCGCACATTTACCTCGGGGGTTTAGCCATAAAGTGACATTTGTACGCGCATGCAACTAGAGCAGCGGCACTTCTTGTGGGTCGTATGCGAGGTTCACGATGATTCCATCATATGCAGGAGTGTTTTCAAATTGTCACAATCTTGTATCAAGATCATGAATAATTCATTTGTGAGATTGAGAAATTATATCGTTAGAAATTATGAAAAATGGATAAATTGCAATGCATGATAGTGACAAAGTGACAAGGTAAGACAAGACATTATTCTTATTTAGTGTCATTTGTAAAAATCATCACGGTTTTGCACGCATGTGTATGTCTTCCACATAATATAACGAGTGTTAAGGATTGAAAGATTTTCATAAGGAGTTAGAATTATCTGTTGGTTCTCATTGGTCACATTTCTTGTGTCATTTCACATAGTGTGAAATCCGTGACAATTTAAGTCAAGGAGAATCAAATCAATTGGAGAGAGTCGGAACAAAGACGAATGATCGAACAGTGTCGCGACCTCTTTTTTCGGCACCCGCAATCGGGTATGAGCGCCTAAGGAGGCTAATGGCTCGGCTGAAATTAATTAGGCCCGGACTCTCCCAAGTCCACCAATTCACGACTTTAATAGTCTAAATTTTTAACCTGTAATTCAATTTTTAAAATGGAGTCGCCACTAATCGATTTGGGGTGGGTTGATTAGAAACCCAAGTGAAGTATCGGGAGAAATACTCATTCTGCGCAACCGAGAAATTAGGATCGGGGACTTGATTACACTAGTTAATCACTAATGCCCTTTCGGTACCTAATCTTGTTTAAACCTTGAGATTTTTTGGATGTTTGAGGGATTTTCCATGCAATTTGGGAAGGAAAAACATTTTTGAGTCTTTTTCTAATTTTTTTGACATAAAAGGGATTTTTGGTTTTTTGGGTATTTTTGTAAAAATACAAGTCTTTTTGGCTTTTTCTGAATTTTTGGTTTTTCATGAATTTTTGACTTTTTTTGGATTTTTGGCATTTTTTGGAAAATATGGAATTTTTGATATTTTTTTTATTTTCGGAAAATAAAATATTTTTTTTATTTTTTAAATGCTTTTTTGGAAAATAAATTATTTTTGATTTTTCTTGATTTTTAGAAAATAAAACATTTGTTAACATTTTTTAATTGTTTTTAGAAAATAAAGTATTTTTTTTATTTTTCTTGATTTTTTGGAAAATAAAGTATTTTTTAACATTTTTTAATGTTTTTTTAGAAAATAAATTATTTATTTTTATTTAGTTATTAAAATATATATTTTTAAAATAAAAAAAAAAGGGAAGCCGACCCGGGTCGGGTCCGCAGGTTGGGTCCGACCCGGGTCGGCGACCCGAGCGCGGATGGGCCCGCGTTGTGGGCCCGACTCAGATTTTTCCTTTTTTTTTTTTTTAATATGAAACGACATTGTGGCCGGGCGTTTTGGGACGCCGGCCCGGCCCGATGACCCGGCTCCACGACCCGCTCCCCCGAGGCAAAACCCTACCCGGATTCGACCCAAACCTCGACCCGGCCTGCCGCCCCCTTAAATTACGAGAATCCCTACCCGGTTCCCGATCCGGGTCCGACCCGACAACCCGGGATCGCGACCCGGAAAATCTGGAACCCTAGGGTTTCCGGTGGGGGCGCCGAAGAGGTGCGGCGACAATGGCGAAGACGACGGCGACGGCGGCGATGACTGGACTTACGGAGAGGGAGATGGCGAGGGCAACGGCAACGGCACGATACCTGCTCGGTGATGGCGCGGCAAAGGCGAAGACGGCGACGACGGCGAGACCCACGCGAACCCCCTTTCGGCTTCAGCTTCTCTCTCTCTCTACTTCGTGCCTTCCTCTGCGTGTCTCCACCCTCAGATCTGACCTTTCACGCTCGGATCTCTCTCCCTCAGGCTCACCTGCTCGCGGATCTGGGTTTGCTTGCCGTCGGCCTCCCCCGATGTCTCTCGGTGGGAGGTCGTTAGCTTGCGACCCGATCCCTCGCCCCCTTTGCTCGCTCTTCGATTTCCCCCTTGAAGTCTCTCAAAGGGAAGCTCTCGGAGTTCGTTGTCTCGTGTCCTCTTCGACGGAAGTGGTGCCGGCCTATTTATAGGCGAGGAAGTCCGGTCGACGGAGAGGTTTGGCCGCCGATCCTCCGTGTGTTGACCGGTCTTGGTGCGGCCGAACCGGCGTCGCCTTAGACGCCCACTTGCTTGCTTTGAAGGCACGTCCCATTCGTCACCAGTTGGCCTATGCGCGCGCCGAAACCCTTGCTGCCGCTCTTTGCGCGTGTGTTGCAGAGGTGTGAAAGGAGAAGCCAAGGAGGAAGAAGACAAGGGGGTATGGGCCGGGTTAGGTCGCAGCCGAGCCTCGCGAACCTGCACGAAGGAAAAGAAAAGAAAAGAGGAGAGGGGATGCTGGCTTTTGCTTTTCTTTTTGCTTTTTCTTTGCTTTTATTTATTATTATTATTTTTTATTATTTTGTTTTTATTACTTAAAAGAAGGGAAAAAAGAAGAAGCTAAAGCATAATTAAAAACCTAATCGAAATTTAGGTGTCAACAACTGCCCCTCTTTGAAGGTGAGTTCGCAAAGGTTGCATTCAAGGACAAACTGATGCCTAAATTTTATCTAGCATGCGTAGCAGATTATATTTTATTTGGGACATATTATTCTATGTAGAAAAAGAGCAATATGACTTTACATATACTAAGACAGATAAGAAGATACCTGGAGTTACTTACCAGGAGTGGGTGAGATAGGGTGTGAACCCCGAGTTTGGTAAGTATCAAGGCGTCGTCTTACACAGTGATATGAGGAGGTTGCTTTTCCAAGGCTCGAACCATTCTTTGGTCGCCTGTTAAAACAATCAATGATTTGTCTAGGACCCGAACCTTTCTTTGGTCGCCTTGACGGGAAATTGCTCATCCAGGACCCAAACCATTCTTCAGTCGCCTGTTGGAGCAATCAGTGGTTTGTCTCGGACCCAAACCATTCTTCGGTCGCCATGACGGGAAATTGCTTTTCCAGGACCCGAACCATTATTCGGTCGCCTGTTAAAACAATTAATGATTTGTCTCGGACTCGAACCATTCTTCGGTCGCCTTGACGGGAGATGCGCCGACCTTTCTCAGGGCATCTGTTTTATGAAGGTGTCTGACCTTTGTCAAAAACACCAGTTGGAACCCGACCTTTCTCGGGAGAATGCACTGACCTTTCTCAGGGCATCGATTTGTGGGGTGTCTGACTTCTGTCGAAGATACCAGTAAGAAACCGACCTTTCTCGGGAGGATGCGCCGACCTTTCTCAGGGCATCGATTTGTGGGGTGTCTGACTTATGTCGAAGACACCGGTAGGAACCCGACCTTTCTCGGGAGGATGCGTCGACCTATGCAGCACCGACACGCGACACGACACGAGTGTCCGACACGACACGACACGTCGACACGTCATTTCTAAAAATAGAGAATTCCGACACGTTGCGACACGTTGTATATTAAATAAATATTTTTATTTTTAATTAGTTTGATTCAAATTCATAAATAATTAATTAATTAAAAAAGAGCCTATAATAAATTTACACTAATAATATTAACAAATCAATTCATTTGAAATTCGAAAGATATATTCATAATTAATGTGAAACATTTTTTTAATTTTAACAAAAGTTATCGATGAAACTAATAATTAATAAGAAATTAGAATTAATTTATTTAAATAAATCCATAATTTTCTATAATAACCAAAATTTATCATTATTCAAAAATTAATATTTTTATTTTTCGAAATCATTTTTTAATTTCATTTACTTAATTTTTCAATTAAAAAAACAATCTCCAAAATTCACCCCTCTTTCGTTCGTCCTTTTCCCTCCACCCAAGTTTATTTTTCTTTTTTTCCCTCCCCCACTTGACAGTGACAAGTGAGCTGTCACTTCCCCCTTCCCCCACCCCCACCCCAACTCCCACCTCACGCCATCGACCCTCGTTTCTTTTTTTTTTGGATTTCTTTATGAAAACCCTAGCGAGCTACCGAGCCCTCCTTTTCCTATCCTCCTTGCCGCTCGCCGCACGACCCCTTCCCTCCTCTCCTCTTCCTCTCGTCGCCGATCCATCGCAACAATGGCAGCCCTCACCGCTCTCTCCGGCCGTCTCTCGCCGTCGCAGGTGGTCCATTCGTGGCTTCGTCTCGCCGGAAGGAGTTTACCTTCTCTCTTCTTTCTCACTGTTCGGCTCTTTCTCTAGCCGTCTCTCGCTATCGCGGTGGGCTGTTCGTGGCTTCGTCTCGCCGGCGCTTGCGGCCTCTGCTCCCTCGCCCTCCCTCTCGCCTCCACCCTCCATCGTCTTAGGACACGCGTCGACACGCGTGTCGATAAAGTTGACCGCATGTCGAAAAATCCGACACGCGTTGACCGCGTGTCCGATCGTGTCCGAGCGTGTCGACGTGTCCGACACGCTTCGACACGTGTCGGACACGACACGGAAGCATGGACAACGTGTCCGTGCTTCATAGGCGTCGACCTTTCTCAAGGCATCGATTTGTAGGGTGTCTGACTTCCGTCGAAGACACCAGTAGGAACCCGACCTTTCTCGGGAGGATGCGCCGACCTTTCTCGGGGCATTGATTTGTGGGGTGTCGACTTCGTCGAAGACACCCGGTAGGAACCCGACCTTTCTCGGGAGGATGCGCCGACCTTTCTCAAGGCATCAATTTTGGAAGAGACCTGGACATTTACAGGCATATCAAAGAGTATTTGGATATTCACAAGTACTAACTTGAAGGATATTTGGGCTTTTGCAGGCGTCGAAAGGGTACTTGGATGATCACAAGTACAAACTGTTAGAAGATACCTGGATATTTACAGGTATCGAAGGGGTACCTGGATGATTGCAGGTATTGAATGGATACTTTGAATTATCACAAGTACGAACTCTTGGAGGGTGTCTAGATGTTCACAGGCGTTGAAGGAGTATCTAATTGCTTGCAGGTATTGAAGGGGTACTTGAATTATCACAAGTACAAAACTCTGAAGGAAGAATCAAAGGTGTACCTAAGATATTCGTGAAAGTCTCTCACCTCCTGGTATGTGGAATATTAAGGACATACCTGAGATATTCGTGAAGGTTTCCCACCTTCTGGTAGTTGAAATATCGAGGACATACCTTGGATATTCATGAAAGTCTCTCACCCCCTGGTAATTGGGAATATTGAGGACGTGCCTCGCATATTCATGAAGGTCTCTCACCTCCTGGTAAAGGGGAATATCGAGGACGTACCTGGGATATTCGTGAAGGTCTCTCACCTCCTGGTAATTGAGAATATTGAGGGCGTACCTCGCATATTCGTGAAGGTCTCTCACCTTCTGGTAATTGGGAATATCGAGGATGGGTCTTGCATATTCGTGAAGGTTTCCCACCTTCTGGCAATAGGGAATATCGAGGACGTACCTTGGATATTCGTGAAGGTTTCCCACCTTCTGGCAATAGGGAATATCGAGGACGTACCTTGGATATTCGTGAAGGTCTCTCACCTCCTGGTAAAATGGGAATGTCGAGGACGTACCTGGTATATTCGTGAAAGTCTCTCACCTCTTGGTAATTGGGAATATCGAGGATGTACCTTGGATATTCGTGAAGGTCTCCCACCTTCTGGTAATGAGAATATCGAGGATGTACCTTGGATATTCGTGAAAGTCTCCCACCCTCTGGTAATTGGGAATATCGAGGATGGGTCTCGCATATTCATGAAGGTTTCCAACCTTCTGGCAAGGGGAATATCGAGGACGTACCTGGGATATTCGTGAAGGTCTCTCACCTCCTGGTAATTGAGAATATCGAGGGCATACCTGGGATATTCGTGACGGTCTCTCACCTTCTGGTAATTGGGAATATCGAGGATGGGTCTCGCATATTCGTGAAAGTTTCCCACCTTCTGGCAATAGAGAATATCGAGGACGTACCTGAGATATTCGTGAAGGTCTTACCTTCTGGAAATTGGGAATTTGAATGTAGCACAAGACTTACCTGGATGGCCGCGAGCTGCAGTGTACAAAGTAGAGGAATATTTGGATGAACACAAATATTTAATGATATGATTAGAGACCACTCAACTGGTGCAAGTGTAAGAAAGTATACACAGGTGATCGCGGGCGCATAATGTGGTGGAATAATTGAGTAGCTGCTAGCATTTAGTGGCGTAATTTTGAGGACAACTCGGATAGGTCGAGCGTCAACAAAGAGAGAGTACTTGAATGGGGGTTGATACTCAAAGACAAAGGGATACTTGGACGGTTGCAAATATCAAAACTTTAAGGACAACACGAATAGGTCGAGTGTCAACAGAGGGAGCACTTGAGTAGCGGCAGACACTAAAAAACGGGGGAAAGTTTGGGCAATCGCAGATATCAATTTTTGGGGACAACTTGAACAAGCTGAGTATCGGTAAGAGGGAGTACTTAGACAGTGGTAGGTACTCAAAGATAAAGGGATTCTTGGTCAATCACAAGTATCAATACTCTGGAGACAACTTGAACAAGCTGAATGTCAATAAGAGGGAGTACTCAAATATTATCAGACATAAAGCTCTGGGAGCAAGGATAGGGGTATGCTTTTCTAGCAAAATCTTTGATCTCTAAAAGTATGTTCGCCGTTTACACAATATGCACACATGTACACAAAGATTGTATATGCTGTAAATTCGTAAATTTTAAATGTGACTTATGCATGATGATCTCGTCAGTTTTGTACCATTTGAATTCCATTGGAAAAGATTTTGAAAGACAACTTTCGTTTAGAATGAAGATGTCTTGAGTATGCCAGACGAGGGACTTTCAGTCTAAAAGGACTTTTCACTCGCTCTCATGGGAAAGGCTGTTTTATCCTGACCATTGATGCAGGATTTATAAGGACCACACTGTCTCACTGTCATCATGTCAGCAGGGGTCCGAGTATTCTCACAAATGATACGACTTTACCAATATGAGAGGTATTTGTTGGAATTGTGATGAAGGCTTGGTCAATGGCTTATCAAAGGGGACCAATAAGGTCATGGCTTTGTGGGAAAGATGTTGCACGATCATCTCCGGGTTTGCAAGTCAAGAGTCCTGCGAAAAGAGATAGAATAATCTTGCTCGTACTTCTTCGAGCGATGTTTATAGACATATGAAATCCTATGTTAATTGAAGTGCCCCTAGTCTGAAGAGACTTTTTACATTAGGATGCCATGTAGGCTTGACTCACGTGTAAAAGGGTGAGAGCTGGTGATTGCCTTGACATTTGTCATCGGTCTTTCCTCTCACAGTCAGATGAAGGCTCTATCAATTGAACCACAACAGCAACTTCTCTTGGGAATACAGATGGCTGCATTTTTGCTTAGGGCATCAGCCTTGCTTTTACCAGGCACACTGTTTTTTTATGTCCATAGTTTTGTTTTTTGTTTTTTATCTACGGGCATTAACCTTGCTTTTACCAGGTACATTGCTTTTTTATGCCCCTATTTTGTTCTTGTTGCTTGAGAGCTGAACTTGACGAGTTCAAGCAAATGCCTTTGTTAGACTATTGAGTCTTCATCTTTTGCCGGCGCTTCTGATTATGCTGCTCAAACGGCAGTAGCTTCTGCTTTGCCTCCATGTGAGGGTGAATTTACAGACTCAATTGAGTTATACAATGGATACAAGTGTGTAAAGAAAGAATTGTTCTTCATGACTTTAGGGCACTTAAATTAACGCAAGTGTTCATGTAATAAAGACACTCAAAGATTGATGCAAGTGCAAGCAAGAGAATTTCTATCCCTTTTCTCACCTCGTGATGCTTTGACCGCCTTCAACTTGCCCCGGTGTGGAGTGGTTCTTTAACCAGGGGGTAAGACGGAAATTTGGCCAGTGTATGGGGCTCAAAGTGAGCAATAAAATGCCTCCCACTGTTTTGGTTATCGTACCATTCGCGAGAGAACTCTTTACCCTGTAGTCATGGAATATTCTGCACTCATCTCACAAGTGTATAGTTGGGGACTGTGTGTGGGATATGGCTTGCCTATTGTATTCACAATTATGATTATCCCAAAGACAGTCATAATTGGTCGACCGTGAATACAAAACTACAATGTGATTCTCCAAATTCGATCTTCCTCTTTCCTTCAAACTCTCAATTTCAGTTCAGCTTGCTTTTCTAGAAATGTCCCATTAGATCGAATCAACTCATGACCATTGGCGATATCCTAAGATAGCAAACACTAAATAGAAATCTTGAGAATAAGTAAAAGTCATGAGGGCACTAAAATTGAGGGACTCTTTTCCTCAAGAGTCTCACACGGCATAAAAGTTGAGATCAAACTTTTGCCACTCTTTTTGGTCGTCTCATGCATACGTAGTATGAAATACGTATTACGGTATTAACTCATTTCCCATGGAGCGTATGTCTACACATTCAATACCGTACAAATGATAGTTCACGTATCTACTCATTCACAAAATTTATCAGAACTCACATCTGGCATCTTAAACAGATAAAGTAAAATATGTGGGGTATTTTACTTTCGGACATAGTACATATCATGTCCTCATCTCAACACTTAGTTAAGGCGACATATATATTTTAAGCTTGAGCTCTCGATTATCACCTAGATAATAAGCTTAAAAACCGTCTCATCTCTATTTATCACATAGTAAATAGAGGCGATTACCTGTGTGAGTGGGCTAATTTTATATCTGTTTGACATACTTTCTCAACTTAATGTAATGCACTGAGCATTAAGATGCATAAAAGTCAAACAAAGATTCATAGGCATTAATAATGAAAAAACACAAGTTCATAAATGTGAACAACTCAGGGAAATTACAGTATCCAGTACGATCAGACTCTATGCAATCCTAGAGATTTTACATGACCACAAAACACATCTCTAGGTATTGGTTTTGTCATAGGATCTGCTACCATTCTATGCGTAGATATGTACTGTAAGTTCACATCCTTTCGTGCAACCATATCTTTGACAAAGTTATACTTGGTATCTATATGTTTGGTCTTGCCATGATATTTTGGATCTTTGATGTATGCTATAGCTGCTTGGCTATCACAGTTAACCAATAATAGATTTGCAGCTTTCTCAATAACACCTAAATGATCCAAAAATCTCTTAAGCCAAACTCCTTCTTGTACCTCTGCTGACAATGCCATGAACTCAGCTTCCATCGTGGACAAGGCTATACACGTTTGCTTCTTACTACTCCATGATATGGTGCCATTGTTCAGTAAGAAAGCAAATCCAAAGGTAGATTTTCTTTCATCTAAATCTTCTCCCCAATCGCATCCGAATAGCCTTCAAGTCGCAGATCCTTTCCTTGGTAATTCAGCTTGTAATCGCGAGTTCCCTTCGATACCTCAGTATTCTCTTAACGGCTTTCCAATGTGCTTGACCTGGATTGGATTGGTATCTACTCACCATTTCAACGGCAAAACATATGTCAGGTCTTGTACACATCATAGCGTACATCAAGCTCCCAACAGCACTAGCATAAGGAACATGTTTCATTTGTTCATTCTCTTGGAGAGTCCTTGGACACAGTCTATGGCTCAATCCTTCACCTTTTGCAATAGGAGTGTCTATGGGTTTACAATCTTGCATACGAAATCGTTCAAGAACCTTATTTATATATGTTTCTTGCGAAAGAGATAACTACCTCTTCGAACGATCTCTTGAAATCTTAACTCCAGGAATGTATGCAGCCTCACCCATATCTTTCATCTCAAAGTTGGAAGATAACCAACTCTTTACAGTATTTACAAACTCCATATTGCTTCCGGCAATTAGTATATCATCAACATATAATGATATGATCACAAATTGATCTTTGGATATTTTGATATATACACAATGATCCTCATCTATCATTGTAAAATCATACGCCATTACGGCATTATGAAAACGTATATACCATTGTCTCGGTGACTGCTTAAGAACGTATATCGATCTCAAAAGTCGACATATCTTTTCTTCTTGGCCTTTTGTAATGAAACCGACATGTTGTTCCATATATATTTCTTCCTCTAATTCTCCATTGAGGAAAGCAGTCTTTACATCCATTTAATATAACTCAAGATCCATACTAGTCACTATTGCCAGAATAATGTGAATCGAGGTAAATCTCACTACGGGGAGAAAATGTTTCTTCATAATCAATTCATTCCTGTTGATTATACCCCTTCGTCACAAGGCGAGCCTTATGCCTTTCTATCGAGCTATCAACTTTTCGCTTTATTTTGAGAACCCACTTGTTCCCAATAGCTTTGCGTCCTTTTGGAAGATCAAGCAGTTCCCAAACTTGGTTTGACTTCATTGACTCAATCTCATCTTCCATTGCATGAATCCATTTTTCCTTACTAGGGCAATTTAGAGCCTCATTAATATTTCTTGGCTCATCCTCATCTTGCGAAGCAATCATAAAAGTTTCCCTTCAATGTCAAAACGTCGATGGGGAATACTTTTACGACTTGTTCGCCGTATGGGAGATTGTACACTTTGCACATCATTCCCCATTATGCTCCCACTAGGATTAGATAATGATGATGTCGTCTCATCATGTGGTTGTAATTGAGAATGAGTTGAATTCAATTCATCACTTCTCATATTACTCCCACTTGGACAAACTCCACTAATATCATTATCTTGATCCAAGGTTTCAAATAGGGAGTAATCTTCACCTATTTCGCCCTTCTTAGGAAATCCATCATCTAAGAATGTAACATCCCGTGATTCAAATTCAGTTATACTCCCACTTTCCTGCTCACCTATGAACACATACCCTTTCGAGTGTTCGGAGTATCTTATGAAAATACTCTTCTTTCCTCTGGGACCCAATTTCCCAAACTTGTGAAAGGGCTCATAAGTATAGGCAGCACAACCCCATAGCTTAAGAAAACTTAAGTCGGGTTTTCTACCTATCCATAACTCATATGGAGAGGAGGTAACTGATTTGGAAGACACTCGGTTAAGTATATAGGCAGCAGTTAACAACACATCACTCCAAAAAGTGATAGGTAAGTTAGCATGCGCCATCATGGACCTAACCATTTCCAGTAGGATTCTGTTTCTTCTCTCTGCAACACCATTTTGTTGAGGAGTATATGGAATAGACAACTGTCTTTCTATTCATTTTTCATCACATAATTATCTGAACTCATCAGATAAATATTCTCGACCTCGATCGGATCGCAATACTTTTATTTTCTTGTCTAATTGATTTTCTACCAAATTCATAAACCTTTTGAAACAACTCAATGCTTCAGATTTATGAGAAATCAAATAGACATATCCAAATCGAGTATAATCATCTATAAAAGTGACGAAATAAATAGCCCCATGCCTTCCTTTCACATTCATTGGACCACGAGACGTCGAGAATGGATTAAATGCAGAGGAAATTCAGCTCTTTTACCTTTTCCAAATGGTTTCCTTGTCGTTTTCCCCACTAGGCAATGCTCACATATGGGCAAATCGACTTTTTCAATATTGCCCAACAAGCCCTCTTTGGCTAATCTATTCATACGTTGTTGGCCAATATGACTAAGTCTAGCATGCCACACATTCACATATTATCATATGAATTAGGAGATGTGAAAAGGGAATAACAAACATTTGTATTAACATAGTCAATATCTAATACAATGAAACCATCCAGAAAATAACCACAACCATAGAAATTTGTATCCAAAAACAAATCCACACCTCTATTATGGAAGTTCATATTAAAACCTAGCTTGACCAATACTAAAACAGACACTAAATTCCGACGAATTTCCAGAGCATACAATACATCATGTAGGAACAAAGTGCGTCAACCACGTATGTTCAGTTGGCGGTGCCAATTCCTTTTACTTCAGCTCGAGAGTTGTTTCCAACATAGATCCACTTAGTTCTAGTTGGTACTCGTCGGAATTCCACGAAGGATTCTCTATCCTTCGCTACATGGTCTGTCGCTCCCGAATCTACAGTCCACAAAGGATTAGACTCGTTAGGAATATAGAACTTGACACATAAGCAAAGTTCTCAAAAGTACAAGGGGTGTGTACTTTCTTTGGCTCGAGATGTCGCGGGCATAGTGACCCTTTTGGTCACGGTTGTAACACTCCACCCTTGTCAGCTTCTTCATTCGAGGACGCTTTCCTCTTTCATGTTGGTCAACCTTTGGTTTCTTCCCGGAAGAAGTTGCTCCCTTGCCTTTCCTTTTATCAAACCAGTTAGGACGTTTGCGCTTGGAGCTCGAAGCTCCATGTGAGCTGGAACCAGCATTATAAATTTCAGTTTCCGGCTTAGCCGCCAAGAGGCGGTCCTCTTCCAGCTCAAGATGACGCACTGCATCCTCAAAGGTTTTGATATTCTCATTATGGGTCAGGTGCACCTTCATATGCTCCCAACTCTGAGGCAAGGAACGAATCACTGCTTGCACTTGCTACTCATTAGTCAGGACATGGCCAGCATCTTTCAGCTCATTAATCATGTTTGACATCTTTCTAAGATGTTGCTTCATGGTCTGACCATAAGGCTTCTTATAAGAGTCAAACCTTATAGTGAGCTGCCTCAGTCTGGTCACCGAAATATGACCAAATCTTGCTGCCAATGCTTCCCACATTTCCTTGGCATTCTCAAAACGCCTAAACTCTCGCATGATGTCATTTTCCATGCTACTCAGCAACGTAATGCGAGCAAGAGAGTTCTTTCTTTTCTAGGCAGCAAATGCATCCTTATTTCTCTTGTGTTGTGCGGTGTTCCCATCTTCAGGCTCTTCCATGGTTAGGTTAAGAGCTTCTAGTGCCTCTTGTTCTTCCAGCACATATTGGATTTTCTTGTGCGAGATTTCATAGTTATCGCCATTGAGCTTTTCACCTTTGTTCAACTCGGCAACTATGCTCTTTGTGGCTGAAGCCATTGATCTGAACACATCAGACATATATGCACGAATAATTAATGCCTATCATTTATGCATCCACTTTGCACGAGACTCATTATATTAATGAACAATTTCAAGTAAGGTTTCAATCAAAAGGTCACTATGTTTCCAATCATCCTCCAAAAATCCTAACTTAAAACTATCATTAATATAATTTTCTATGCAAAATAAATTCTATGAAGCTACAAAAACTTCTATGAACTACCCACAGCAATCAACAATAACAGAAAGCAAATAATATTTGACATCTAATAGAATAATAATGTTTTCACATAATACAACCTTACATATCAGTTGCTACATCAACAACCAGGTATTAAAATGTTTACATAAGGTATCCATAAAATATAGTAAAAGAAAGACAACTCGAAATATCTAAACCCAAGTCAATATATGAACTGGGAAAGCTCATTTTTTGTTCAATTTCATGATATTTTCCCTTGTAACAATCCAGTAATAATCATCTATAAAATCCATCACAATTTTCCTATATGAAGCAGCTTTGTTGACATATCATATGCGATTCAACACTCCTTGCCATTCAGGTGGAAGAGTGTTCATGAAAAATCGCACCATCTCAGACTGTGGCATGGGACGACCATTCCATATGACCTTTTGAATTTTCCTGTTGACTTCAAGAATGTGATCAATTAAGTCGTCACTCTCCCATCGATGATCAGTCAGCTCAGCTATCAACTTAGAAAACCTTTCCTTTTGTTCATCGGTGATTGCGCGAATAGGTGTGCGCAACTTAAGGGGAGGCATTGTTCTTGCAACAAATGCAGAACAAATAAGGGATTACATATAATCCACATAGACTTAATTGGAAAAAAAGAAACACATTCTTTTTTTTTTTGGGTAAACGGTCAACGGTCGTCGGTCAACGGTCAACGGTCGTCAACAGTCAACGGGTCGATGGGTCGGGTCGCCAGGTCGGGCTGCCGGGTCGGGTCGGGCAGGACGAGCCAGGTCGGACCGAACGGATCGGTCGGGCCGGTTGGGCAAACCGACCGGCATGTGCGGCACGCGTGGGCAGCTGACGTCATGATGACGTCGGCGGCGTGTGCCTCGCATGCACCAGCAACGGCACACGTGCACGTGTGCGCGCGTATGATGCACGCGCCTGCCCCAGCGAATCGGCGCGTGCAACGCACGCGCCGAAGATGCCGTTTCATTTCGGCTGTGCGTGGAGGCGCGTCCGGTGGCCTTTGGCGGCGTTCCGCCACTCGTCGCGCTCGTCTCGATGAGACCTTCCATCCAACATCATCAGAAATGGATTTCGACTTACAGAAACTCGAAAAAATGGATGAACAGTGCTTGGGTGTCGGGATTTTTCTGCCACGATCGGTGTCGGCCGATTAATTTCACGAAAAATCAATAAGAAATCATCCATAGACATGAAAGGAGTCGGTAAAAACATGGAAAATGATCGGGAAACAAGAACTACAGCTCTAATGCCAATGTTGGGATTGTAAAATTCCCAAAAACCGAATTCGACACTAAATCGAACCCCTAAACTTGTGCGGAAGATGAGCCCGGGAAAAACACATGCATCACCGATCCTAAGGCACATCACAGAAACGAACGTACCTTGTTAGGCACAGATTAAACACCGACGCCAATATGAGGAAGAGAAATTGATCCCGTTTGATCCGATGACGTCAATTCGCCTTGAAGGGAAGATGGGTGTTGCCTTTTTTCTTTACGGTTCTTTCTTTTTGGAGCATCTCAAGGAAGAGAGGGAGGAGGAACGTACGTTCTGCCAAAAGGTGCGTTCCTCCCTCTTTATTTCCCCCTTTATATACGTCCTTTCCAAAAAGAAACGTGTCCCTTCATCACATCCCTCTATCCATGGGCCCTAATATTGTGAGCCGGGCTTTTAGGCCCAACATGGGTGGACGGGCCAACTTAGGCCCATCACATTAATAAAACCATCAGTTGCTAAATTGCTTTGTCTTTTCTTCTAGATATTCCAGCAGATATTAATATTGTGCATGTTATGCTCGATTAAGAGTAATAGGAAAAAAAAAAAAGATTGTTATTATCCATAAAGATGGACTAACAATTATAGATTTAGGATTCAAAAATATGAAACCTTGTCAAGCCATACACAAACTTACAAATGCAATCTTTTTGAGCTTATTGTAGAAACTTAATTCCACTAGGTAACTTCGGGGGGAATTGAATGGGTCAAAATAAACTTTCATTCCTTTTTTTTTGGTAGGGTAAGTGATATATTGACTTTTAACCAAAACTATACAAAAGAAGGATCTTGGCACCAAAAAACTTACACTCATAATGACGAACATGTCAAAACGAGTGGAAGGGTGTCGAAAAAAAGGAAAAAACCAACAGCCAAACAATGGCAAACAACCAACCAACCAGCGCAGCCAAAATTTGGCAACAAAAGAAAGAAACAAGGACAGGATGGCCATACAGCAATAGCAGCCTCTACCTAGTAAGGAACAGGCGCCCCATGTCGATGATCATCGAAACGCAGTAGAAACTGGAACCAGCTCCCCACTTCACTCCACGCATCTACCCGCAACCTACACAACGTCAACCCTCAAACTACTAGGGAAGACCGGAAACCTATGAAGAGAAAATGGAGGGATCGAGTCCCCAACTACACTGAATCCTCCTGTTTCTTGGCATATCCACTACCTAGTTGAAAGTTGAAGCCTTATCCTTAATCACTCTGGAGAGGTGGTTCTTCAAGGTAGGTAAGAAGAGGGCATGACTCCGGAAGAAAATATTGTTCCTTGTCATCCAAATAAGGTGACAAAGAGCACCAAAAGCAAACCGGGCAATGCAATGGGAGAAGTCATTGCCGGATATATATATTTAATGGTCCATTGTAAGTTTTCTGTCCAGGGACCTGTTTTGCCAAGAAAGATTGCACTTTGCAGCCCAAAATGCAGCAAGAGAAGCAGTAACATGACAGCCAAAAAATAAGTGATCAATAGAATCGGTGTGAGATTGCAAAATGCATAAGAACCCTCAGCAATCTTGCCATTAGAAAGTAAGAAGAACTGGGTAGGTAGCGGTTTTGGTGATGAGCCATAAGTGAAACCGGTACCGTGGAGACAAAGAAGAGTTCCATATAAAAGGATACCAATGGACGAGATTTTGATTCGGATGGATTGCATCCCAAGCCAAAACAGTGGAGAAGATCCCTAAAGGGTGCTCTATCCCCATGAACCGATCAGGACCCTGCGAGAGGGCCGGAAGAGGGAGCGACCAAGAGTCCAAGATAGCCTTAGTGGTGCTACCCTGAGGAGAAAACAAATCTGCAACCGAAGCCCGCCTAGGAAGTCCATATCGATAGATGAAAGAATTTGAGAAAAAACAGTTCAAAGGACCTTGAGGGTGCCAGGGGTTGAACTAGAGTGAAATCGAGAGATCGTCTCCAACACGCCAAGAAAACAACTTCTGACAGACCTTTCTTAGATCACGGAGTTTCCTCCAAGCTTAAGAACAAAAAGTTGGTTTGGAAGCAATCCAAAAGTTCTTGTTCTTTAAATAGGTAGCATGTATCCATTTGCACCACAGAGATTCTTTATTAGTAAAGAGAATCCATCTGTGCTTAAACAAAGCCGCATTATTGCAATCCCGGAGCTTGCGAATACCTAATCCTCCTTCTTTTTTTAGGAGGCACTACTTTTGCACCCCCGCTACCAAGACTAGGACCTTTCCATAAGAATTGTCTAAAGACTTGTTCAATACGGTCTAGAACAATCCTAGGTAGGAAAAACATACTCGCCCAACAAACTTGTGTAGAGTGGAGGACTGACCTTATGAGTTGTAGGCGGCCCCGCAAAGGATAGAAATCAATGAGTTTGAGACTGCACTCTAGCTGTAATGAGGTTTACAAGGGAGACATAATCTGATTTATCAAGCCGCATAGAGATGGTCGGGACCCCAAGTACCGAACCGGTAAAAGTACCTTCTCGGAAGCCGAGGGTGTGAAAAATCTATGATCGGACGCTAGCTGGTCCACTTGAGAGAAAAACTTCAGATTTATTCAAATTCGGTTTCAGCCCACTCCAAGAGGAGAAAGTATCAATACCATCCTTAAGAAGCGAAACTAAAGCCATATTTGCCTCACGAAGAGGAAGACATCATCAACCAAAAACAAATGAGATAAGCTAGTTGCTTTACATCTCCAATAGAACTTGAATTTCGGTTGGCTGGACTGGCGAAAAGGATCCCCGAAAACACCTCCATAACCAAGGTAAAAGGTATGGAGACATAGGGTCCCCTTGGCGAAGACCACGCCCACTGGAGAAGAAGCCATGGAGCTCACCATTGATGGATAATGAGAACTTAGGCATCCGAACGAAAGTCATAATCAACCGAACCAAATGACTAGGGAAACCAAAAGTTTGGAGAGTTAATTCCAGAAACACCCAATCAATGGTATCATATGCCTTTTGAAAATCCACTTTAATAGCACACTTCGGCGAGTACAGGTCATGGTGAAAACCACAAAAGAGTTCTTGAGCTAACACGGTATTATTACTAATACACCAACCTTTAACAAATGCATTCTGAGAAGGACCTATAATGGTTTGAAGGGCCAGTGCCAATCTATTGGAAATAATCTTGGCAATACACTTGTAAATGGTATTACGGCATGCAATGGGCCTGAAATCAGCAACAATTGTCTCATTTGGAATTTTTGGAACTAAAGCAATGATCGTATTATTTACCTCACGCAACAAACTCCCGGAGTCGAAGAAGTCCTTGACTGCCCAAAGGTCTGAAGGGCCTACAATGTCCTAGTTGCGTTTGAAGAAATCAGCATTGAAATCATCCAGCCCAGGGGCCTTTCCAGCAGGAAGGGAGAATAGAGCATCCCGAATGTCCATCTTAGTAACAAGACGAGTGAGTGCCCGGACATCTTTCTCTATCCTTTGCATTTTAGGTGGATGAGTGCCCGGACATCTCCGGTGCACCTCGATGGATTCTTTCTGCGCTTACGTCTTGGAAAGTGGGAAGGACTTGGAGGAACTGGTTATTATGTAGCTTGCATAACTGGTACAACTCAAAATCACTCTTTTCATCTGTTATATTTCATATATGCTGGTCAAGTTATGTTCTGAATGCACATTTTCCGCATCTGGATGCCGATTAGCTGTCGGCTGTTGTGAATCCATCTGCTGTCTCCATTTTGAGATTGTGACATGCGTCCGCTCAATTCTTGACCTCACCACATCCAATCTAAATCCTACAAAACCCTAGTTTTCTCTCTCCCCTCTTTCTCCTCCTCTGCCCCTCAACCGCCGCCATGCCCATCTACCGCACCGCTGCCTGTCGTCACCACAGCTGAAGTTGCCAATGCTACACTCAGGACCAGCTACTGCCACATATCAGGACATGTAGCCGCTGTGCAACTGCCGTCAAACCCCGCAGCCATGGTCAAGTTGCTGCCACTGCAAGATCTAGAGGCATGCCTCGAGATCTGGGGGCTTGGCATCCAGGGCCAAGGCATAGCTCACATCGACCTCAAACAGAAAAAACAGAGGCAACCTAGCTTGATGCTGGTGTCCATGGCCGAGGCTTAGCTCGAGGCTTACACTCTGTTCATTGCCTTAGCTCTGTGTCTAAGGCTCGGCATTGGTGGATGAGGCTTAACTCGACGCTGTGTCAAGTGCTGCCATTGGCAATGAGCTCGAGGGTGGCATCGAGCTCAAATGGAGAGCTTATAAGAAATAAGGATGGGGGCATGTAGAGGGACAGGGACTGCGGGGACAAAGACCAATGGAGAGAACTCGTCTTGGGGAGCGCGGCAACAGCAGGTTGGCAGTGGGGATAAGGGCTGCAGTGACTCACGCGGTGGAGAGGCATGGGGGCCTTTGTATTTGTATAGAGAGAGAGAGAGAGAGAGAGAGAGAGAGAGAGATTTTTGATCTACCATGGGTGAGACTAAAGTTGTGGCGGTGTGGTGCCGCGTGTTTTTCATGCTTGGAGACAGCAGATGGGACTATATTAGGGGACGGCATGCATCCAGTCCATCAATACCCTAATCTGGGATCCTTACTGGCGGTTTGTGGTATCTGGAACTTAATGTGCAGGAATGCAAGGAGATAAGTCATCCGGTAGAAATCCTATATCTGTGAATATTGGTGGAGTCAAATGCCTCGTTGAGAGTCAATACATCTCCAACCATGATTTTCTTGAGGTAATAACTTAACTCATTCCTCCTTCACTATTTTCCCTGGGGTGCTTTCTTTTCTTCCTCTTTTTCTTTTCGTTTTGCATAAATCGTCAGAGGAACTTCCTCAGAATTTTACAAGTTTTGAAGGCATCCATCATGACAATGTTGAATCCACTCTGGAACTTTGCTCCACTTCTGTTGTTTCGCATCTTGTTTTATCCATTCTGTGGCAGCAGTAGTATTACCCGACAATTGATTTTCCAGTTGCACTTTAGTGTGGTAAATTGTTTTGCTACGTGGGTATCTATAGCACAAATGAATCTAGTTATAGGTGGTTATATTTTTATAATTGAGTGAGACGGACATTTCCCAAGATTAATTTAATTTGTTGAAGGTCAACCATGAAAGTGTTTTTTTTTTTTTTTTTAAATTTATATATCTAGCAACAGGAGGTATAGAACGAGAAATGTTTGCATGTGATATCATGGCAACAGGAGATCACTTTAGACATAGAGGAAACAAAAAATGAATAAATAAAAGGGACCCCATTTAGACTAGGAGTGATTCATGGACTAATAACAGTGTCGCAGTGTAGTAAAGACTCAACTTCTTCGAGGACAAGGTCGGTCTACATAAAAGAACATAAATGGCTGGAACAGACAAAATATGTTATCATCATTTGATTGGGACATCATAATTAAGGAGAGAAGTCTGTGAACCTTCAGAATTTTCATTTTACGGAAGTGGCTTGTATCAACAGAGTATAAAGCCTATGAAAGACACGGATGAATTCTTTAAATGATGAAAACTCAAGAAGATGTTGCTGTTTCTTGGGAGCTTTAGAAGAGGACCCATATTTTGGGCAAGTGATTTTACAAACCAGACGACACAATCATCCAGCCTTTTTCTATATGAAGCAAAATGGTTTACTCTTGATATTGTCATGGTTATTGACTCATCAATCTAAATATATCAAGGCTTTATACTTAATATTTCACTATTGGTTTTGTTGGTGGTCTCGCGGGTCATGTAGTAGCTAAATCATCCGGTGCATCCAACAACTAAATGATGGTTTTGCATGCTAAGCTTTTTCTACTGGGTGACTTCGTGTTCTTTATGTAGTTATAAGAGTTGCAGAGTTTGTGATGATCTCGTCTACCGTTTTTTAGCCCATTAAATTGCAAATGAGATGCTTGACAGGAGAAAGAGCTGGGAATAAAAAGAGGATTATTGTTGGACAGGACTCTTCTTTTTCCTCTTTTTTCTAATGCCTTTCCTTTGCCTATTACTCTTCGTAGGATGAGTTAGTAGCCTGGTTGTGTATGACGTCCCGAGCCGGCGGCAAGATTCCATCTGAGGAAGATCTGAGGATGAAAGTGGAGGAGAAGAGAGGCTAGGGTTTTGAAGCGCTCGTGCCATCTCTGGAGCCATCTGAATTTCACCATGTGAGAATTGAAGACGAGAGGAAGTCCAAATCCGACTTGTATATAGAATTTTGACGTTTGCTTAGTTGCTCAAAGAGTTTTATGCATTCATCGGAAAAAAAGAATTGTTTTTCATATATTAATGGAGTCTCACAATCCTTTGGAAGCTATGTAATTTTTGTTTTGTAGTATAGAAAAGGGATTGGATGGGGTTAGAACCTACCTCACCGTTAGAATGATCTGTTTAAGGTGTCAATGAAGTATCAACTGTTCGCTAAGGGAGTCCGTCCTAGCTCCATCGGATCGGGACCTACTCCAAGTGCTGTTTATTGAAATACTATAAAATGGGAAGGATGAAATTAGACGGCTCACATTTTCTGTTGTGACTCAAATAGAAACCTCTCCATAGAATGACACATTATTACACACTAAAAAGAAGATAAGCGCTGAATCGATAATCAATACACGTAAACATAAGAAAGGACTTCTATTTAGTATACGTTTGACACTCTTCCTGAATACTAGAGAGAGTACAGAGCTCTAATGCCCTAATTGTCCTCTCTCACATGGTAAATTATTGGCTGCATCGACGGAACATAGAGGCTGAGTGCACGCAATCCGTTGGATCACATGGGTTTGGGGCCTCACTACATGATCCATCCAATTGGGTCCGTAAAGCCTAATGCTGAGTGCAGTCAATTTGGGATCGGAGTCACTACAGATCTTTTAATTGTGTGTTGCATTTGTGGGGAAATTTGATTGCTAATGAAGATACAAAAGTAGTAATAGATTATTAATGCTTTGATGCGTGATGACGATCATTGTGCTTAAGGTATTATTTGCCTTATTATTATTGCTGTCAAGTTTAGAATAAATATACCTTCAGGACATACACGAAAGTCACAAAGAAATGAGTTCAGTAATACTTAATTTTCTCTCTTGAAATTTCACCTTGAAAGTGTTAAAGTTGTGTGTAGGAAAAGAAAAGAAGAGAGAATTCTAAAAAAGAAACATTTATGAACAGTAGTAATTATTATAAAAATATATGAATTGTCTTTATTCACAGACAACTAATCAATATATTTCTTTGGAATAGGTACCCTATTTTTTACCATCACCACTTTTCATGTCAAGAATAACTTTCATTTATAACTATGATAACTTCCTTTAGGACTATGAGTCACCTCTTTCATAATCAAGAGTTATACATTCTCTTGACAAGAATTCATGTCTTCTCTTAATCAGGAGACACCTCTTTTATGATAACAAATTATTATAACATGAAAAGTCTTGTTTTTTTATATTTCGAGATTGTAACTGATAACAAATCTTAATAAGATCATGAAAACTTTTATTTGTAGCATAGTGTTTGCATGCAGAGTACATCGAGTTCTAAACATTACACGCACAACCTTGTTACAGATGATAAAAAACTTTTATTCATTGCACACATTGTCCACAAGCGCAGTAAATCGAGGCGTGCGCACCACACGCACAGCCTTGTTACATAATCCAACTACACGTAATGGAAAGCAATATCAAACTGGAAAGGAAAGAAACGACGTGAAAACGCGACTGAGCTGAGCAGTCCATCCTTATTCTGGAGCGCCAAACGAAGGCGTTGGGCTCGGTGGCCTTATTGGCTGGTCAATGCTTGCCGTGGCAGCACTTGAAGGTGACTATGGTCTCCATGTCTCAACCGCAACCGCCTTCGGGGCACTTGATGCACGCCGGTATGTCGCCGTCCATGATAGGGATGGAGAATTGGGAGCATTTTGGCATGACAATGACCGTGTGTTCCGACAGAACTTTTCAGAGATCTGAGAGACTAGTGTTGACGAGCACGCTCGACCCCCTCGCCTGTAGCTGTTGTAGAGCTCGAGCAGCTGCAGCGTCTGAGAATCGGTCATCCCCTTATTCACCTGCATCTTCCAGGATATGCAGTTCTCGAAGCAGGATAGGAATTGCCTTCTCTTGGTTTTGACATTTGGGTACGTGAATTTGAAGGTGTCATATATACTTTTCATGACGTCATCAATCTGTTCGACAGCCTTGGAGTATACAGCCGAGCCGTACAAGAATATGAGCTGCTTCGTTTCCCAGTGGCCAACAATCAATATGTTATAACATATGTGGAAACTAAAATGAAATTGAAACTTAGATGAATAAAATAACATCAGAATTACATGGAAATCCTTGTGGGAAAAACCACGGGAAAAAGAGAAGTAAAATCCATTAGAGAATGTAGAGATTGGGCGAACTCACTTGTATTGAAGAAGTAATTTACAATATATACATAGGGTTTAGGGGCTAAAACAATACAATGACAATTATGCCCTTTAGTATAAACCCAATTTGCTAATACTCCCCCTCAAGTTGGTGAATGTAAACATGTCAACAACTTGTTCTTAAAATGACAAAATAAATCATGTGCGACCCGTTTTGTGAACAAGTCCACGAGTTGGGAGTGACTAGGAACATAAAGAGTACGCAAAGTGCCATCTTGATTTTTTTCACGAACCAAGTGACAGTCAATCTCGATGTGTTTGGTTCGTTTGTGGAAGACAGGATTAGTGGCGATGTGGATGGCTGCTTTATTATCACAAAAAAGATTGGCAATGGTAGTGTTGACATGGAGATCCGAGAGAAGCATGTGAAGCCATGTGATTTCGCATGTCGTAGACGCCATGGCACGATATTCGGCTTCTGCTGAGGAACGGGCAACAGTGGTTTGTTTTTTTTTTTGAATGCCATGAGATAGGACAAGAACCAAGAAACATGCAAAGTAGCCGAAAACAGATCATCGGGATGTAGAACAGGATGCCCAATCATAATCTGTATAACCATTAAGTTGGAGAGTTGAATCGAATGGGAAAAATAAACCAGTGCCAGGATCATGCTTGAGATACTGCACAATGTGAAGGGCAGCATTCCAATGGTCTTCACGAGGAGAGTGCATAAATTGACTAAGATGTTGCACTGCAAAAAGTAAATCTGGACGAGTTACTGTAAGATATAATAATCTGCCAATAAGTCGTCAATATGAACGTGGATCCTTAAGAGTTGGAGAGGTGTCTGAAAATTGTATATTGGGTTCCATCGAAGTATCAATAGGACGTCCACCAAGAAGACCAATGTCAAACAAAATATCAAGAGCGTATTTCCTTTGTGACAAGAAAATTCCAGACTTGGAATGAGAAACTTCAATGCCCAAGAAATATTTGAGAGTGCCCAAGTCCTTAATACAAAATTGTGTGTCGAGAAATCGTTTGAGAAGTTGAATCATAACTTCATCATCACCCGTTATAACCAAATCATCAACATATACAAGGACAATGGTCAAGAGAGAGCCACGGACTAATGTAAAAAGTAAATAGTCTGCCTTTGACTATTGAAAACCAACATCAAGTAGTGCAGAAGAGAATTTAGCAAACCATTGCCTGGATGCCTGTTTAAGGCCATAGAGTGATTTCTTAAGTCGACAAACTAAATTCTCCCCTTAGTATGAAAACTCGGTGGAAACCTCATGTAGACCTCTTCGTCAAGATCACCATGCAAAAAAGCGTTATTCACATCTAATTGGTAGAGAGGCCGATGATGAATTGAAGCAAGAGCTAATAAAGTGTGAACAGTTACCATTTTAGCAACAGGTGCAAATGTGTCATGGTAATCAATCCCCTCTATTTGAGTATAACCCTTTGCAACGAGCCAAGCCTTGTAACGCTTAATGGTGCCATCGGAATTATATTTGATGCGGTAAACCCATTTACATCCAATGGGATGTTTGTTTGGAGGAAGATGAACAATTTCCCAAGTGCCATTTTGTTCAAGAGCCTGTGTCTCAGAAGACATTGCCTCCCGCCACTTGGGAGATTGACATGCAGCGTCATAAGTTTCAGGTTCCTGTTCAGAGGGTATGGAGGCTAAAAAGGCACGGTGAGTGGGTGAAAAACGCGAGTATGATAAACAGTTGGATAAAGGGTAAAGAGTACCTGATTCAGTTACCTTAGAGTCCGAAGAGGATTGATCGGAGGCCACAATAGCGTAATAGTAGTCCCAAAGATATCCAGGTGGATGGCGTTGCCGAGATGGCCGAGGCATGGCTTCAGGTTCAGTTGGTGATGGTGCGATCGTGGGTGCAGGAGATTGAGAAGTTGAGGTTGGTGCAAGGACTGGGGTGGAGGGAAGTGGGTACCGTTGACGCCTAAATTTCGAGTTTCTTTATTTATATATATTTTTTGCCTTTTTTTCGGATAAATAGATAATAAAAAGAAAAAACAATAAAAAAACAAAAAGAAAAGCAAAAGCCAGCATCCCCTCTCCTCTTCTCTTTTCTTTTCCTTCGCGCAGTCCGCGACCTAACCCAGCCCATACCCCCTTTGTCTTCTTCCTCCTTGGCTTCTCCTTCACGCCTCGCAACACACGCGCAGAGCAGCAGCAAGGGTTTCGGCACGCGCGTAGGCCAACCGGTGACGGATGGGACGTGCCTTCAAAGCAAGCGAGTGGGCGGGCGAGGCGACGTCGGTTCGGCCGCACCAAGACCGGTCAGCACACGAAGGATCGGCGGCCAAACCCCCGTCGACCGGACTCCCTTGCCTATAAATAGGCCGACACCACCTCTGTCGAAGGACACAGGCCAGCAAGCTCAGAAGGGTCCCCGAGAGACTTCGGGGAGCTCGAAGAGCGAGCAAGGCAGAAATCGGGTCGTGAGCTCACACCACCTCTCTCCGGGAGACTTCGAAGAAGGCTGGTGGCGAGCGAGCCCGAGGCGGAGAGAGCACGAGCGAAGAGGAGGGTTAGATCCAGTGAGGAACGTCGATTTGGAAGAGAGAGGACCGGATGGGTGCGAAGGCTCACCGCCGTCCCTTAACGCCGCCGCCTTGATCGAGTTCCAACGCCTTGCCCCGATGGCGTCCGGATCTAAGTGAGTGGAGGGCGGAGGAAGAAGGGTCGAGATCCGGGAGTAGATCGGAAGTCCGCCGTGCTTTGTTGCCGTGAAGCCCGCCGGTTCGACACCTCGCCACCGCTCTTTTTCCCCGACGCCGGCTGCTGTCTCCCCACGAGCCGCTTCTGTTCCGGAACTCAAGAACCAGCGCGAAATCGAAGCCGTCGTAACAGAGTTTCCCCGATCGTGTTGGGCCATCGTCGCTGCCACCATACCAACGCCGTGGACAGGTAACGACGGATTCCACATTCTTCGTTGCCATCGTTCCCACCACGATCGCCGTTCCCCCAAAACCCTACGCCGTAGCCGTCGCCCCCGTCGCGTCGTCACCACCTCCTCTCGCGGACTAGGGTGGGAGTTGAGCAGCTCGGCTGTCACCCGCCACCTACAGCCCCGTCATCGCCACCACTCGCCGTCGCTGCCGTCGTCGACGCAAGCCGCCGCCCGGCCTCTCCATCGGCGCCGCGAGCAGAGAGAGGTGAAAGAGAGAGCCACGAACCGGGTGGAATCGGGTCGGGCGCATGACCCGGTTCCCCTAGGGTTTAGTCGCGTGGGCCAAACTTGCACGGGCCTAGGAGAAGTGGGCCTATCTCGCTTTGTTTTTGGGCTGCGATCGCTAAAAAAAAAGAGTCCCGGGTCGGACCCAACCCGCGGATCCGACCCGGGTCGTTATTTTATTTTATTTTATATATCTCAATATATTATAATATAAAATAATATTTTTAAAATAAAAAATCAAAAATCAAAAAATCAAAAAATCCAAGTCGGGCCCGTTGCGGGCCCGAATGGATGACTCGGGTCGGACCCAACCCAAGGATCCGACCCGGTTCTTTTTTTTACATTATAATATAATATAATATTTTAAAAATAACAAAAAATAATGTATTTTCCAAAAAATGCCAAAAATCCAAAAAAAGCCAAAAATTCATGAAAAAGCCAAAAAAATTCAGAAAAAGCCAAAAAGACTTGTGTTTTCTAAAAATACCCAAAAATCCAAAAAATCCCTTTTATTTTCCAAAAAATAGAAAAAGGTCCCAAAAATGTTTTTCTCCACAAATGCATGGAAAATCCCTCAAGCATCCAAAAAAATCTCAAGGTTTAAACAAAATTAGGTACCGAAAGGGCATTAGTGATTAACTAGTGTAATCAAGTCCCCGATCCTAATTTCTCTGGTTGCGCAGGAGCAAGTATTTCTCCCGATACTTCGCTTGGGTTTCTAATCGACCCATCCCAAATCGATTAGTGGCGACTCCGTTTTAAAATTAATTTGCAGGTTAAAAACTTGAACCATTAAGTCGTGAATTGGTGGACTTGGGAGAATCCGGGCTTAATTAATTTCAGCCGAGCCATTAGCCTCCTTAGGCGCCCGTACCCGATTGCGGGCGTCGAAAAAAAGAGGTCGCGACAGGTACGTTTCACCAAGGTCAGGTATGGGTAATGGAAGTACTAATGTTTGTTCGGTTGTGGTGTGTTTGATGGTTTGACGGAAAGGAAAATCTTGTTCATAGAAAATGACGTCGCGACTGGTAAAAATTGTTTGGTCTTGAAGGTTATAGAGACGGTAACCTTTGTGGTTTGTGGGATAACCAATTAGAACACATCGCCAAGATCAGGGACCAAATTTATCGGAGTGAAGATGACCGGTGGAAGCATAACATAATGAGCCAAAGAGACGAAGATGAGAATAGGAAGGTGGTTTGCCATAAATAAGTTCATACGGGGTTTTATTGTGTAGGAGAGGACTAGGTAGTCTATTAATGAGATGAGTAGCAGTTCATACACAATCCCCCCAAAAATGAAGAGGTATGCTAGAATGAAAACGTAATGCACAAGCAACATTGAGCAAGTGACGATGCTTACGCTCAACAACTCCATTTTGTTGAGGAGTGTGAGGACAACTACGTTGGTGGTGAACACCATGTGCACAAAAAAACTCTTGTAAGCGAGAGGAAAGAAATTTAGTCCCGTTATCAGATTGAACATTTTGGATTTGGTTTTATATTAAGTCTCAACAAAAGTAAAGAAGCGAATCAGAGAGTCAATTGCATCAGACTTAAAAGTAAGCAAAAAAATCCAAGTATAGCGCGAATAATCATCAACAATAGATAAAAAAATAACGACATTTCTCATGTGTAAAATGAGAATAAGGTCCCCAAATGTCAACATGAATAAGCTCAAAAGGACGTGAAGTAGTAATAGTGCTAAACGCAAAAAACAGACGCGTTTGCTTGGATAAATGACAAGCATCACATGGACTGAATTGTTTTGCTGGACTAAAACATAAAGTTTGTTGCAAAGTAGATAAAACTGACTCAAATGAATGTCCTAAGCAAGCGTGCCAAAGATGAGATGAAGAGGTTGTAGTAAAAAGAATGGCAGGTTCGGTAGGAATCTCCAGATAATAGAGACCACCACGCTCATGGCCCCGACCAATGATCTTCTTCGTCAAGAGGTCCTGAAAAAGACAGTAGTTAGGAAAAAAAATGACTGAGCAGTTTAAAGTTTAAGTGAGTTTGGAGACTAACAATAAGTTATATTTGAAAGAGGGAGCACAAAGGACATTATCAAGGGAGATAGTTGAGGTAAGGGGAGCTGAACCGTGAGATGTCATGGGGACACCAACACCATTCGGAATTCCAATAGTGGAATGTGGAAAGGAATAGTATGTCGGGTTTGTAAGGTAATGGGGTTTAAATGTGATGTGATTGGTGGCACCAGTGTCAATGACCCAAGTATTGGAATTAAATGAATTTGAAGTTAAGCCAAGAACATTACCTGAGAGGTTGACTTTCGGGATGTTTACCTCTTGCAACAAGCGCATCAACTACTTATACTGATCATTTGTGAATGGTGGAGGTGCCGCATCAGAAGTATGACTGGACTTGTTATCTATGAGCCGGGAGGAAGTAGATGGCTGTCCACGGCGTTGCTTGTGGTTAGGAGGGAAGCCATGAAGTCGATAGCACATATCCCGCGTATGTCCCGGGATGCCACAGTGGGCACATCTTTCTCAGCTGTGAGACGTGTTCGTCTGTTTAGCTAGGTTAGCGGACGGAGCGAGGACACCAAGAGAGATGGGCTGTCCATGGTATAAGGAATTCATGTACGGCCGTGGAGCATTATTTCCATGAGTGCTAAGCAAAGTGCTGGTTTAGTCGGATAATGGGCGATCCAATTGGATATGGCGATGTGACTCATCTTGAAGAACTAGCGCATATGCACGTGCAACACTAGGTAACGGATTCATTAGTAAAATCTGACTAATAACATTAGCGTATCTCGGATTGAGACCCATGAGAAATTGAAACAAGCGCCGATTCTCTTGTTGTGTGGTGATGATAGAATGAGCCACACAAGAGCATTGCGGTAACGGATCCAAATTATTCAATTCATCCCAGCAGCTTCGCAAATTGTTGTAATACTTAGTCACGGCATTGTCTCATTGAGCAAGGGTGCATATCTTTTGCTCGAGATGAAAAATCCTAGGACCATTCAATGGCGAAAAACGTTCATGGAGATCAGCCCAGACATCCATAACTGACTCTGTGTAGAGAACTGTTGGCACCAAATCTGGATGGATGGAATTAAGGATCCAAGATAGAATCATATTGTTCACATGAATCCAAGACGCATAGGTAGGATCTGTTGTAGCTGGCTTTTTCATTTCTCCAGTAACAAACACCATCTTGTTCTTGGCGGAAAGGGCAATCTCCATGGCACGAGACCAATTGTTGTAATTGTCACCCGTAAGGACCATGCCAACGAGATTAGATCCTGGGTTATCAGAATGATGCAAAAAATAAGGGCTGCCCACCTACTCATTATTGACACCTAATTTAAATTCAAGATAATCTTTGATTAGAGGGAAATTTTGAAAAAAAAATTTGAATTCAAAAGAATTCAACAGTCAGATTTTGGAGCCACTTTTTTGTTGAAGAAGTTGAGTGAATATCGCCGGAAATCTTCAACAACTTCGAGTCTTTCCTCTATAAAAAAGAAGGCGAGGTTTCGGAATGGAGGGAGAGGTTTTTGACTGGTTTTTTCCGAAATGTTCAGAGAAAGGAAATGAAGTTTCAATGAGAGAGTTTTCATGGGTTTTCCTTTGCTGGTTTCGAGGTCAGCAAAGGGAACACTTTTTCTTCTGCTGAAAAGTGCAGCAGAGCACAGCAACAGAGAGAGAGAGACAGGTGAGTGAGACGTGTGAGGGAAAGAGAGAGAAAGTCAGCAAAAACAGAAGAAGGAGGAGACTGGCGCCTGCTGTTAGCGCCCCGATCCGGCGTACCACCGCGCCCACGCTCACGCTGCCGCACCCAAACCACCGCCGCTTTGCCGTTGCTCCCTCTCCAGCAGACCTCTGACCCGGCGCCCCTGTGGAGCCTCAATCTAGTGACCGCGCCTCAGAACGCCCGCAGCTCCTCTCCATTGCGCCCGCCATCATTTGCCTATTCGTCCGACGCTAGTAATGCCAACGACGCCCTGCTCTGTCTCTGTTTCGTTTCAGCGTTGCCTCTGTCCTGTTGATGCCCTACTCGGCTGCTGTGACCCGACGCTAGTGCCCGAGCTCCCCTGCTACCGAGAGCCCCGACAACGGCAGATCTGAGCTAGTTGTAGCTCCACTCCCAAGCGAGCCCTGCACCAGCCCACGCCTTTGCCTGACAATCGCCCGAAGCTTTGTTGCTGTTTGCCCTTGCCCCCGTGAAGCCGCTGTTGCCTGATGCCACTACGTTCCACCCCCTGCCCGTTGGAAGCTGAGTCACTGATCACTGACGTTTCGCCAGCCTGACACTGCTGCAACTCGCGAGCTCACCCTGCTGCGCCTCCACTCGCTGGTCATCGAGCCACTGTACGCCCGAGCGACGCCAAGATTGGTCGCCAAATTCCCTTTCGATGAAGTCACCGCCTTGCTGCACCGCGACGCTGCTACTGAGCCGTTCCACCCGCCCGGCGTCTGACGCCCTTCCTTCAAGCGATGCTCCTACACTAGCTCTCTGTTTCTTTTTTGCAGCAGGCCTTTGACCCAGGCAACAGCCACTGCTCGCTGTTGTTTTTCCTCATTGCGTGCCGGTCAGTCCTCTCCGGAGCTCCGATGCCCGCCGCCGCCCCTCATCGAAACGCCAACGGCCAACTCCTTGGTGACCTAACCCCCGGTGACCCATAGTTGCCGACGCCGTGAGAGACCCAAGCAAAAAAAGAAAAAAGAGGAAAAATTAGGTAGTTTATTTTTCATTTTTTATTGTCATTTATTTATTCATTTTAAATTTTGTTATTATTGTTTAAGTTAGAATATGGTTTGTCAATGTTAATATTTGTGCATTTTGTAGGCATTATCCGCTAGGATTTTGTTGGGAATTAATGTAATTATTAATTTAATCCGAGAGATATCGGATTATTTTTTTAATTATATTAATTTTTGGACTTTTAGTAGAATTTTAATTATTAAATCATTTTAATTATTAATTTGATCCGTAAGACTTCGGATCATATTTTTAATTATTTTGATTTTTTTGTCGTGATAATTAGGGTTATGATAATCGTTAATTTGACCTCGTGAGACAACATGTTATTTTTTTGATTATTTTAATCCTTTATTTTGTTGATAGCTTAAATTAAATATTTAATAATTATTTATCTTTAAAAAAAAAAAAAAAAAAAAAAAAATCAAAATTTTGCATGAGCATATAGGTTTAGTAAATCAGACATGTAGGTTTAGTAAATTAGAATTTTCTTAGGATTACATTTTTAGGGTTGCAATTTTAGAAATAAGTTAGGGTTCGACCTGAATTAATTTTTTAGATAATGTTCGCACATTTTAATTATTTCATTTTTCAAAAAATAGTTTTCTAAGATAGGATAGGGTTTAAGTCAAATTAATCCCTAGAATAAATTAGAAAATTATCCCTTTTTGGATAGTTTAATTAGGGTTTGTGTTAAATTCTGAATTTCAATAAAAAAAATACAAAAATACTAGGTGCATATTAACTAGTTCGCATAATAAGATCACTTAATCAGAATTTGTTAATTGGTGAAGTTAGGTCATGAGGTGCATAATAAGTAGTTTGCATAATAGACCCATTTAATTAGAATTTGCATATTAATAAGATTAAGTCATTTAGTTTAAAAATGTATTTTTATAAAAGAATTCTAAATTTCAAGAAAATCTAAAAAATAATTGTTTGCTTTGTATGTTTAATTTTTTTTTTATGCAATTTATTTCATTGAATGTTTAATAACGATTGAGTACCCGTGTGATCACCCATTTGCATGATAGTAATTTAGGTTAAAATAAATCCAAGCTGCCTGTAAAAATATTTTTGAAAATTAAAAAAAGAAATGGTACTGAAAGGGCATTAGAAAAGTCTAGTGTAACCAAGTCCCCGTACCCTTAATCTCTGGTTCATAGGAGTAAAATAATCCTCCCATTATTTTACTTAGGTGTCTAATTGACCTACCATAAACCGATTAGTGGCGACTCCTAGTTAAAACCCATTTGCATACTAAATATTGAACCTTAAGTCGTGAATTGATATGGGCTTCGGAGAGCCCGAGCTAAGTTTAAAAACTTAGTAGTCCATTAACCTAGTCTTAGGTGGTGTACCCGAAAATTAGGTCGCGACAGCTTGGCGACTCCGCTGGGGACTTGTGTTAAAACACTTAGTGGACTTGGGCCAATTTTTCTTTTTTTTTAAAAAAATGTTTTTGTTTGGCAGCGAGGATACCAAGTACGTCACTGATTTAATATGTTAAATGTTTTTGCAAGATGGGAGGTACAATAGGAGTAGTGATTACTAACCCTTGTCTAGCAGGTTGGAGTTAGGGATGAATGTTTGAATTTAAACTATAGAAGTGTTGTTTGCATTTAAATTGTTGTGCATGTTTTATTGCTTTTAGCACTATATTGTTGCACACACAACCTGTGGCCGGACCTAGGCTGTGATAGGATTTCTATGATGGTGTTAAGAAGGATACTTCCTCCAAAGCGAGACTGCTATATGGAGGTTGTCCTTTTCTTCCCCGAATTTTCTTTCATGGTGTCGAATGTGTTTGTCCATATCCGCGAGACTGCGTGATTATTGGGCATTTCATTTGATCGAGCCGGGTTAAGAGGACTCGACACGTTAATGCGAGATTGCAACGGTCGAGATCACCCTCTTAGCTCCACTTTGTTAAGCCATCTAGATAAAAATCGAGCCTCACGTTTCATGCGTGTGTCTATGTGATTGTCATCCATTTTCGGTGAAAGTAAGTTGTCTAAATTCTTCGCAATTTATTTACTTTATTGTAATTTTGCCAGTCCATGACAATTATGTTTTGTCGTCAGTCTTGTTTTATATGTGATGGGGAAAACCGACGTACAATTCATTTCCACTCCAAAAAAAGAGCTCAAGAGGTGGTTGGATCAGTTGGATCAAGATGGCCGGAGATATGTGAAAGCCAGGATCTCCCGACTTCTCCCACTATTAGAGATCAACGTTCACTCTGGTGTGATTCAGGCACTCCCTCACTTCTGGTGTCCACAAACTTCCACCTTCATATTTGGTGAGTTTTAATTGACTCCAACACTTGAAGAATATAATGTCGCCATTGGAATGCTCCTGGAAAAGGAACTTGTTAGACCGTCTATTGGTATAGATTCTATTTTTGAATTATCACAGTTTTTAGAAATCGAAGCCGAAAGAGTGAGGAAGGTTGTTAAAGCCAATTGCTATGCATGCCCATTTTTATTTTTGGAAGACTGTTTTTCAAACCAACCAATGACTTCAAAAGCTAGGATTTTCATGTTAGCATTTTTTGGACTAATCATTTTTCCTTATCGAAAAAATGCCATTAATCCTTCAATTTCATGGGTGGTTAATCGTGTCTACGACGGGTTAAATTATGTCAATATGGTTTTAGTCGAAACATTTTTGTCATTAACCCGTTTCAAACAAAATGAGGAAAAGACCATGCGTGCCCTCCCCAAACTTTTGCAAATATGGTTTTTCTCCCACATAAGAGGGTTTGGGCACCTTATGAAGTAATTTAAGATTGATGATTTTAGGCATCCCATACAAAAGTTTGCGGTCTTAGAACGTTTTTCCCCAAATAAACAATATGCCCGTTGGATTAATTTTTTGAAAAATCCTAATCCTAAGGCATTCCTATGGCATACTAAATGGTTCCATGTTAGCGTGGCTCGTTTCTCTCACAAGACAGATAATCCAATTCCACTGATGGGAATTACTGGTGCAACATCTTACTATCCTTATAGAGTGGCCCGCCAGTATCGAGTGCTCCAAGATATCCCACCTCCTCTCCGAGTGGATCTGTTTCAAGCCCACTTCGTGCGCAAGGATCACAAATACCTCGATGAGATCGAGCATCTTGAAAATGCATGGAAGGAATGCCATCCGGAAAAGATAGTGGTGCCTAGAAGATTGAAAGGAAAAGAGAGGGTTTTTCATGCCTCGGATTATTATATCCACCATCATGAGATCCCTCAAGCTCTACTTC
The DNA here is from genome assembly GCA_014182515.1 of Eucalyptus microcorys. NCBI lineage: Eukaryota > Viridiplantae > Streptophyta > Magnoliopsida > Myrtales > Myrtaceae > Eucalyptus > Eucalyptus microcorys. Next base: position 31,873,017 of record CM024569.1, read on the forward strand.
CCGTGATACTTGAAGTGACCATGAAGCCCACTTGTAAAGCACAAATTGAACGTCTTGGAGAAACGGTGGAAAGGAAGGAGGCTCGAATCTCTGAGTTGGTTCGGCAGAACAAAAAGCTTCGAAAGACTGTGATCTCCCAATTGTATATGGAAAAGAGTTGCTAGATTTAGGAGTTTAATTCTGGCTTTAGGGTGTTATTTCAATTTCTTAGATTGATGTTTTAGGAATTTAATTTCCTAGGGAGTTATTTTAACGTTTTAAGTTGATGTTTTTGGAATTTGATTTCACTTAATAAAATAAATGATTGACCGTTGTCATGGACCAATCTCATTTGCCATGGTTTTTTTTTTTTTTTTTTTATTTGGATAATATTTGAAACTTTGATGGTGAAACAAAAAACATAGTTTTTATTTAAACGTGCGTTCTAAACAGACAAGTCCTCACATGGGTTTAGTCAAGAAGTGTCGGGTGTGTGCATGCAACTAGCGTTGGAGGCACTTCCTCTTGGTGACATGCAGAGGCTCATCATGATTCAACTACATGCTGGAGCAAAGTGTGTTGAAATTGTAAAAATCTAGTAATAAGATTTTGAGGAATTTGAGTTTGGGATTGAGAGACCGTTTCAATTTTTACGGGTCAGGTGACTCTCTATGATTTTGATAGTATATATTGTGTGTTTTCGATTAAGAAAAATTTACCGTTGATGATGATTTGGGTCAGATCGATAGAGCATGACAAAAAAAAAACGTCAAGCAAACCAAAGGTGAGATTTATTGGATCGTACCTCAATTTTGCTCTAAATTTCTCCGGATTAAGCATTACCACATCTATTGGTATCTTTATACCCACATTAACATTTACAGATAACATAGAATTAAGAACAGGAACACCACGACAAAGTCGGAGCATGTTGCACATGAACTTTCTTAGATCAAGCTGTATGATGGTGTATTATTGTTTCAATATACAGAATTTTCTCATTATATATATATTATATATATATATATATATATATATATATGTAAATAGTTTTAGAGTACTGTTCAACTGACTTAATTAGAAATAGGGTTAATATCCTCAAAAATTCCAAACTGTTACACGTGTGACAAATTTAGTCAAAACTATTTTTTTGACAAAAAACCCCAAATTGATTCACTTATAATAAATTTATCTAAAACTAATTTATTCGACAACCAAAAAACTCAAAACTGGTACATTCGTGACAAATATACCCTCCATTACATTGAATTAATGCTATAAAAAAAACTACAGAAAATGTATAACTATGATAAAATGAGAGTAAAATCTCAAACTATTACGCTAGTCAACTGTCACGTGTCATTCAATTTAATAATTTGACAGTAAAATTTAATGAAAATTAACAGATGGTAAATTTATTATGAATGTGCTACTTTGGGGTAAATTTGGGACTTTTATGGTTAAAAAATTAGTTTTGAGTGAATTTATCATATGTATACAAGTTTGAAATTTGTCAGGATATTAACCCTTAGAGGTGTGGTTGTTATGTTTTATGCACAAGTTTCCCCAGGTTATTTTCTTTAAGATAATGTGGAGGTGGATCGAATTGTTGGACCGATTTAAAAAAAAATTCAAATTTAACAAATAAAATTGACAATAATGTCTCAAAAGTAGTCGGTGGCGGCGCTATGCACATAAATTGGAACTAGTCACATGTGAACGATGATCTCACAAAGTACATTGCTCGATCAATTATTGAATACAAGTGATCAAAACAAAGATTATTTGCTAGACTACGGACTAATATTCACAAATGCGAGATTGCCATACTTGATCCCGTTTCTTTGATCCATGAGTCGTGGGCGATACTGAATTTTATGATCTCCCCTGTGGAATCGCAATTCCAACATTTTATGTTAAGCTTGCGACCTTGGAGAGGGAGAGCAGACAATTCAAAATATTACATGTTTGTTGAGCATAGTATAAGCTTATGTAGTTTAAATTAGTGTATTTTCTGGTCAACGTTTTTGTTTCTCCCTGTCTAAATTTCACGAACATTCTAATTCTCCTGTATCGTTTATTAATGCAAAGCTTGCTATTTTTCTCGTGTATACATGAAGTCGAGCCAATTGACCTTTGATCAGTTTGCCTTGCAAAATGTGACATCAATTGTGAAAAGAGGAAGAAAAAAGTGTCCCTCGATGAATTCAAAAATGAGTAAGAAAATCTTATTTTTTATTAATGCCATTCCTATGACAGTCACCTGCTAATATGACAGACCTAGGTCCATGTTTGTAAGCATTTGTTAATTGTTGAGTCATTGATCATAATAATAAACACACTGACGTAGTGTTTTCGACGAGGTTAAGTGTACTTTGTATTTGCTGGTTATGCCCTTCTCTGCGCTCCAAATTTCATCTGGTGGAATTTGATTATCTGAAATAAGGCTCCAACCCACCTACGTAGATATTAATTCATCAAACGATATATCGACATTTTCAGTATTAATTTTTCGAGTTAGAATTTGTAAGGTAGTCATCTTGATGCAATGTTCTATAAGTTAATGCAAATTAGTGGCTTCAAGTAATATTCTTTTGGGAAGGATGATCATGTGCATTTTAAAAACTAGTTAAGCAAATCTTGTAAGTTATTGTTACTGGTTTGTCAGGACAATGACAAAACAAATTGTAAACGCTAATTTAGTCCTAACCCTTTTGACGATTAGCCAATATAATTGTTCCACCAATTTTAATTGTAAACCACTAACATTGACACCAATTGTATTACGTAGCATAGTTGATGCTAATTTGTACAAAATTTGTGATTTTTAATTTTTTTTTTTGTATTTTTATCTTTTTTCTTTTTTTTTTTTTTTCATTATGGAATTATTCTCTCTCTCTCTCTCTCTCTCTCTCTCTCTCTCTCTCTCTCTCTCTCTCTCTCTCTCTCTCTCTCTCTCTCTCTCTCTCTCTCTCTCTCTCTCTCTCTCTCTCCCTCTCTCTCTCCCTCTCCCTCCTCTCCCTCCCTCCCTCCCTCCCCCTCTTTGGAATTTCCCCCTATTTTTCTCATATCAAAGTGGATCGGTCATGTGCACTTAACAGGAACATTGCACATTCAATTGGAACTAGCAACTCGCCATCATTTCTTCATTATTTTTTTGGAATAAGTCCCATCAGCAAAAGACACCCGACATGATGAGGTTGTGGCCGGGTCGAGCAATGGGGTCGAAATCTTTATTGAGGCTCGGACCCAGCCTCTACCCAGACTTTCCTGGTGGTCATAGCCTTTTAAGGTCAGAAATTAAGGAGACCCTTCATTTCCCTGTACCACGCCCTAGCAACCTAGGGGAAGGCATCGCGGGGATCTAGGCTGCCCGCCCATACCCTGTAAAAGGGTTGTGGCCGGGTCAAGCAATGGGGTCGAAATCTTTATCGAGGCTCGGACCCAACCTCTACCCAAACTTTCCTGGTGGTCATAGCCTTCTTTAAGGTCATGCTAAGGACCGCAAGTGGATCGGTCATGTGCACTTAACAGGAACATTGCACATTCAATTGGAACTAGCAACTCGCCATCATTTCTTCATTATTTTTTTGGAATAGGTAAGTCCCATCAGCAAAAGACACCCGACGCGACATTCATCATGATAATGTTGCAACCACTCCATGACATCCATCATGATAATGTCGAATTTCGCTTTACGTCTGTTGTTCTCTGTCTTGTTTCATCCAATTTGTGGCGGCAGTAGTATTAAACGATAATTGATTTTCTAGTATCGCTTAGCGTGGTAAAAATTGTTGTGCTCTGTCCAACGGTATGCATGTTACAACTGAGCGAGACTAACATTTCCTAAGATTAATTTTATTTGTTGTAGGTCGACCATGAAGTTGATTTGTTTATCATGGCAACGGAAAATACAGAACGAGAAACGTTTGCACATGATATTTGTGAATCTTGAGACCACTATTGGATACAGAAGAAATAAGAAAATAAATTCATGGACTAATTAACGGTGTTGTACTGTAGTAAAGACTCAACTTCTTTGAGGAAAAGATGGGTGTACGTAAAGGAACATAAATGGATGAAACAGACAAAATATGTTAACTTCATCATTTGATCAGGACATCGTATTTAAGCAGATGAGCAAGTGAACCTTCAGCATTTTCATTTTATGGAAAGACATGGATGGACTCTTTAAATGATGAAAACAAAAGAGGATAGCTGTGCCTTGGGAGCTTTAAAAGAGGACCCCTTTTCTAAAGCAAAGTAACGTGAGAAACCAGGCGACACTATTGTCCAGCCTTTTTCTATTTGAAGCAAAAGGTTTACGCTTGATGCTTTCGCATACTAAGCTTTTTCTACTAGGTGACTTCGCGTTCTTTCAGAAGTTATAAGGCTGGGAAGGTCTGGGAAGGTTTGTGATGATCTCGTCTACCGTTTTTTAGCCCATTGGATTGCAAATGAGATGCTTGACAGAAGAAAGAGCGGGAAAGAAAGGGATTATTTGTTCAACTGGACTCTTGATTTTCCTCTTCTTTTCTAATGCCTTTCCGTTGCCCAATTACTGTTCATAGGATAAGTTAATGGCCTGGTTGTGTATGACGTCCTGAGCCGGCGGCAAGATTCCGTCTGTAAAATATCGCCTTTGAAAAGTTAAAAAGGGGAAAAGCCAAAAAAAAAAAGGGTTTGAAAAGTCAACAAAAGAAGCAAAACAAGAACAATAGAACCTTCGGCTCTTTTAAGAGAAGAGAGAGGGAGGGCACGGGCAGCAGAGAGTGGGGAAAGGAAGAAAAAAAGAGAAGAGAGAAAAAAGAAGGGGAGGAGAAAGGAGAAAGGGAAAATTAATTTTTATGCGCTCCCAATTTGAATGCCTCGTCAAGTCAACTCAACTCTGTTTTGCAATGCCGGTAAGCATTCGTGCCCTTCGTTCATTCAATCGAAGTAGTTTCGAACTTAGGGATTAAAATTAAGAATTACTAGAGATTTGTACGGTGAAGTTTGATTTTTGAGTCGTTGAGTTACATATTTTTGTAAAAATAATAATTTAGATGTTGTGAAGTTATAGCATTTTGCAAATCTCAATTTGAGCTTATGGCTTGCTCAGAACGGAATTTTCAAGTCTGATGTGCGTTCTGGATAGAGTTCCGAATATTAACTTTGGACCTGAATTTCAACTATTTTCGATGAGGTTCTAGGGTGGCTAATTGAGGTTGTTGTAGTATATCAAAAGAGCTTTTTAAGGACTATAAGATGGCTCAAAAGGGAATTTTGTAGAGTAAGTTATGGCACGATGAAGTTTAGCGTGCGGGCCGCGCTTAGTAGACAACAATAGGTTGCCACTAGAGGCAAGCTTTTTTGTTGGCGTGTAGGTGTCGTTTTATCGACAAATAGGTGCAATATAATCGAGTCATTCATTAAAATATCATTATACTTGATCTTTTGATATTGTTTTTTAGTTATTTGTTAGGAACTCGAGTGCGTTGACTTGAGTAACCATTGTAGTTGGTTTTTGGCCTTTCCCATGTGAGTGACACTATTTCTTCTTTATTTTTTAAACTCATGTTTTGAAAAATATTATGAATTATATGCTATGGGTTGATAAATAACATCTTTTGTTGCATAAAATAGGATTGAGCTTTTACAACTATTTTGTTGCTTGAAAGAGAGATTATCCTTTGACTTTGGTTTGAATGATCACCTGCAAATGGTTTGTGAAACCTTTTATGAAAGAATCTTGAAACGTTTGTGGTTATTGAAGAACACTTTCATATTTATATATCAAATGCCTGAATTAAGAGATTACTCTCATTCTATGTTGGATTACTATATATTTGTGATTGGTGGTTGATGCTTAGTTTCTTTGTGAACTCTAAGGGATGTGTGGGTATGCACATACTAATTTAAGATATCCTTATGGGCTGAGGGATTAGCTAATAATAGGTGGAGACCTAACTAAGAGGGGAGTCTTGTTCATCTTGTCATGGATGTTGCATGTGACCATGGCTAGGCATTTGACCATAAGTTGTTCAATGGAGTGGACCACCATTGGCATATGATTTGAGTTTGGTTGATGGAATAGACCATCAATGTGTGGTTTGATGAGATTAATCAATTGAATAGTAGATCATTGACGCATGTTTTATGAGATTGATCAACGGACTAGACCATTAGTGTTTTGGGTAGTTATTTTATGAATATAATATGTTAAAGCGAGTTATGGCTATGTTTTAAATGTGTATAGTGATTTCTTGATTCGTTTAGAAAAAATATGTTACTCACTGAGCCGTGTTAGCTCGCTACTCTCATCTACTTGTTTTTGAGGTTCTTCAGCGAGCCGTAAGTAGGTGTGAGCATCCATGATTGGACAAGACTTTTGTAGTGGGGACTTTTTTATATGAGTTGTATATAGTTTGATAAGTTTATGAGTTAATTTTTGGTGAATGTGTATATATTGGTTTAGTGGTTTACAAGGAACTCCGATATAGTAACCAAATGCCCCATTTGTCAAATATATATATGTATATTTATATGTTGATATGAGGCTGAATTTTTATTATGTTGAGGCTGTGTTCTTTGGTAAAAGGACGGCCGTGTCATGCCCTTATTCATGTTGAGTTGGGGTGTGACATCTTCTGAGGAAGATCTAAGGATGAAAGTGAAGAAGAAGAAGAGGCTAGGGTTTTGAAGCACGCTTGTGCCATCTCAGGAGCCATCTGAGTTCCTCCAAATGAGATTTGAAGATGGGACGAAGTCCAAATTTGACTTGTCTAAAGAATTTTGACTGCATATGGCCAAACTATTTTAAGCATTAATCCGAAAAAAGAAGTATTTTTCGCATGTTATTGAAGTCTTATAATCTTTAAGAAGCTCTGTAACTTTTGTATTATAGAAAGGGGATTGGAAGGGGTTGAAACCTACCTTACTGTCAAAATGTTTGGTTTAAGGCGTCAATGAAGTATCAGCTGTTCATTAAGTGAGTCCGTCCCAGCTCCACCAAATTGAGACCGGCTCCAAAGTACGTTTATTGAAATGCCCTATGGCGTGAAAGATGATGTTAGAGAGCTCACAATTTCTTTTGTGACTCAAATGGAAAGTTCTCAAAGCACTGAATTTGGACTCCGGTCTCTAAGATGAGGTGATAAAATGACACAGTGTCACACCTTGTGGAAATAACATGAAAAGCTCTTGATGTTATCACTAGAAAGTCTGATCTTATATGCCTCGAAAATGTAAGTAATGAATCATATTAAGATCATATAATCTTTTATTCATAGCACACGGTGTCAGCAGACAGAGTACATCAAGCATGTTACATACTCCAACCGAACATAATCAAAAGCAACATCAAACCAACAAGGAAAGAAATAACATGAAAACGCAACTGAGCTAAGCAGTCCATGTTTATTCTGGGGCACCGACCGAAGGTGGTGGGCTCGATGGTCTCATTGGCTAGTGTTAGCACCGTGCCAGCACTTGTATGCAACAGCGGTCATGTCGCGAGAGCACGTGGAGCACTTGACGCGCTTCGGTACGTGCTCAACCATGCTGGGGATATATAAATGGCGGCAGCGCGCCTTCACAATGACCTGGTTGTAGTGCTTTTGGAAGACTGCCACGAAAGACTCTGTCTGAGTCACCCTCTCGATCCACATCTGGTGCTGCGACAGCACGGTCGCGAAATCCATGAGACTAGCGTTGAAGACCACGTTCGACCCTCTAGCGATGATGGCAAACCCTCCTTGCTCCTTGTAGCTGGTGTAGAGCTCGAGCAGCTGCTACGTCAGGGAGTCGTTGTCGTCTGAAGTTGCCTGCCTCTTTGAGGCAATGCAATTCTCGAGGTGGATCAGGAATTGCTCTTGCTCCTTGAATCTGATGTCTTTGCAGGAGACATCATATCCCTTGATCTTCTCAAGGTATTCTTCAATCTCATGGACAGTTTTGGAGTCTTCAGCTGAGCAATACAAGAGTAAGGGTTCCTCCGTTTCAAACTGGTCATCAATCAAGACAGGACACGTCAAAAGAATAAGAATATAAATTGTTTTAAGTTAGGAATCTTTCAATCTATCTTGTGAATGATTCTTGTCCTAATTCGGTACATGTGACTTTACATGTGACAGAGGTCGGGTGAATTTCACGTGAATTGTAACAATAGAAGCTAGTTCTACTTGCTTTTGTCCATAGGATGCAAGTTTATGCTTGGCCGAGCACGTTAAAGACTAAACGGATTAAATAATCTCGTGAGACGAAATTATAATTGAGGGTGTGTCTTCCTTCGTCTCTATTTGGAGGAAGATCTCTGACTAGTTCGGTTGTGAATATGGACATCACCTAAATACAAATCCAACTAAATGATAAGTCGAGATTTATAACACACCAATCAAAACCCTAATAAGAGAAAGGTTCTTCTAATTGGGGATGGATGATGAAAGTATTGCCCTGATATTCGAAACCGTACTGCGTTGTAACTTACATGTTGTTTGATATAAGGGTAGATCATTTTGTCTACCACAAGCTCGAACAAGTTGATCTCTTGCCAGAGTTCCTGGTCCTTCGACTCTTCGAATGGGTGGGCTTCCCATCCCCTAAGGCGTATCATCATGATCGCATCCTTGTTCATCACCTTCCCCTTTTTGTTCAGCACAACAACCATAGTCTGCTGCCTAAATTGCCACTGCTCTTGGATGAACATAGCTGCCGGCTTGCTGACCATGGAGGTGCACGTGTACCACTGCATTTGTGATCTCTTGTCCAGCAACTGTTTATGCATCACCTCATCATGTGGCTCCACGATAGGAACCCACATAATTTCGTAATTATGAGATTTGGATTTGCTCACATTGTGGATGTTGGTAAGGGTTTTCGATCTTCTTTTGATAAGTTCAAGTCCGAAATGAGCAGCATCAGCCTCTTGTTCTTCAACTCGTCCACCTTTACCTGTAACATCTAAGGATCAAACCACGCTGTTGTTTTTGCATTTTGAATGAAAACAAACGAACTATCTAAGAATTTCAACTCGTCCACCTTTACCTGTAACATTTTGGTTTGCGGGGCCTTAAGCTGTCGTGGCGTACATAGTTTTCCACATTACACGTGGGAAGTAACAGGACCGAGAAGAAATATCTTAGAAAAGGACGCAACGAAGAATTTAACAAAAACATTGTCTACTTCTATTTTCCCGATAGAATAAATAATTTTAGCGCGGCATATAAATGTGCTTTTACTTTAGTATAAGTTGTTATCTGAAATTAATCTCTAGGTAATTTCAAAACAATCTAAAGAGGTCTGAAGCTTAGAAATGTGCTTTTACTTTAGGATAACTTGTAATAATGTCCAAGTAATTTTAAAACAATCTAAAAAGTCTGGAGCTCCCGCATTTGTATATACCCACTTTCAACGGAGGAATGTCTCTGCTTTTACCTTATCGCACAGTTTGTTAATGGTTGATGTCAAATCAACAGAAGTTCCTATGGAAGGCGAGGTCAAGCAATTGCTCTGGCCTCGGTTACCCTGGAAAAACGAATTCACTTGTAAGTCCTAACCAAGGAATATTATCAGCATAAAAGCATGTGAACATTGTGTATCTTTATAAACTTTGGCTCAAGAAGAGTGAAACATGAAATTAATTTGACCAGCAAAGACATTTTGCCACAAAAACCATCGCGCGTTAAGATCCAGCCAACTTCCCATGGAAAAAAGTTAATGGTAAAGTTAGTAGTATTTGCCATGAATTTCAAGTTTTTGCGAGGAATATGTAGTACTGAAGCAACCGATCATAAATATAATTTAGGGAGTTGAGCCCAGAGATCTGACTATCCGAAAGCTTAACGAAATATATTACGAGATCCATGAACAGGTTCAGTCTTTTAGCCTTCTCTATGAAGTGACTTACCACCGCTAGGAAATATATCGGAAAGAGACTATAGCATGTCGTTGAACTTGCTTGTCCACTACTTTACCTCTGCCCGAGTGGTGTAAGCAACGTCATCAAGAAAGGCTAGGTTGAGCATTTTCTCGACTTCGCTCAAGCGATACATGACATTAACTTCTTTTGGGTTAAAGCGTGGCTTTCTCATGACCTCTTTCCTGAGGTCCTCATCGTGGAGGAGCTCACGTAAACTTTTCATGAAATCACCGTCATCCAGGGTCCCGACGGCATTGTTTCCTACCAGCGAGGCCGCAGAGCCATTGCTCCGGTTCATTTTCGGACGCAGGGAAAGGAGAAGGAAGGAGTGAAGCTGAGAAAGTGTCGGGTTTCAAGGGAGTGAGTGAAGTGAAGGAGGAAGGCTTGTGTGGAGCAAACTGGAGGTCCCTGGTGACCTATTTATAACGCTCCCAGGCCACAACACGACAGCTTACGAACTGGCAAGAACGACTGATTAACGAGTTGTATCCGAGATGTATATTCTGCCAGCGAAGAGACATGTGCCCAACATTTTAAGAGCGTTCAATTTATATCGTAACTTGGGGAGTGCGTTACTACTTACTAGTAATTAAACAAAAAAAAAAAAGAACCCCAAGTGGGTGGATAGTGTTGGAGGTTTGTTTGTCAAAACAAACTGAGTGTTTTTCCTTATCCCACATAGGAAAAGTGGGAGGAAGTGGCGCAATATATAAGTGAAAGGTTTCCTTTTGTATCTCAAGGAGAGATTGGGTGGGGCTAGACCCCACCATACCCGCGTCTTGGGTGCGCGATTATTAGCAAGAGCCTAGTCCTATGCCTCCTATTTCTATCCACTGTGATAGTCAGGCCACTTTGGTAAGAGCCTATAGTAGCACCTATAATAGTAAGTCTAGACACATTAGTCTAAGACATGAATATGTGAAACAATTGATTAAAGATGGTACCATAACAATTGTCTATGTGAGGTCAAGCAAAAATCTTGCCGATCCTTTGACGAAGTCTTTACCAAGACATATGGTAATAACGACCTCACAAGAAATGGGGCTGAAACTCTTTAATTGAAATCACCAATAATGGTAACCCGACCTTTTTCTAGAACATCACTAGTTACAAGGTTTAATGGGTAAGAACAAGTTATTGAATGTGATTGTTTGATACCGACGTAGCCCCGATATGAGAAGTCGGTATCGTCTGTTATGTTTTGTAGGCTGCATTGAATTCTTAATGAAGTATGATACAAGTTTGTAGTGTGTTGATAGTAACAGAAACACATGGTAGATATTTCACCTATATGAGCTTAGAAGTGGTGCCGCTTCTTACGAAAGTTAGGGTTGCTTTTTAGAGAGCTCATGAAACAAGATCAAGCACAAGGCCATAATAGTGCGGAGTAATATTTAACTTCTCGCTGAAACAAGAGGTTAGTATATGTATGGTATGTCCGATTCTATTACATAAAAGTACAAGTTTAAAGCCGAGCTACTTGTCACTTTGATAGAGCTTTGAGATACTTGAACTAAGTAAAGGTTTAACTCGAAAGAGACCTTTATGTATGTATATTAATCTTACTGAAACTTTTTCTCTATGGTTTTTAAAATTTTTAATTTTGAAATCTTTGTTTTTACAAACAAAGTGGGGGATTGTTGGAGGTTTGTTTGTCAAAACAAACTGAGTGTTTTTCCTTGTCCCACATAGGAAAAGTGGGAGGAAGTGGCGCAATATATAAGTGAAAGGTTTCCTTGTATATCTCAAGGAGTGATTGGGTGGGGCTAGACCCCACCATACCTGCGTGTGGGTGCGCGATTATTTGGCGCACTTAGCACTTACCACGCCTGCGCGCCCGCGGTTTAATTAGCACTTATCCCTTTGTCATTTATTCGTTTTTATTTTTTATTTTTTTTATTAATGTTATCTTTTATTTTGAGAATTTTGGAAATAAAATATATAAAATGAAAATTCGAAATTCTATTAAAATAAATAAATAAAATTATTATTCCGAATTTTGTTTGTGTCTTTTCAAGACAACCTTTGGAAAATTATTTATTCGGTTTGCAACTTTTCCCGAAAGGTCGCAATTGTTCGGTTTTCGACTTCTTGCAAAGAGTCGCAATTGTTTATCCGAACAATTTCTAAAAGACGTGTTTGTTCAATTTTCTTTGGGAATTTTCACGAAGAGTTGCAAGACTGTTTCATATATATACTTGTCATTTTTCAGAAGAGAAGTGTGGTCATTTTTTAGTCTTCTTTCTGAAAAAAACTACAACCAATTCTTTCGATTGTTTCCTAGAGAGATCCTGGAGAAATACTAGAATTGCTATCTAGTATTCTCAACCGAGACTTTGTTGTATCCTGGAGGATTTTTGCCGGTGACCATTAGCAACGTTGTGGGGCAAATAAATCCTTAAAGAAAGTGATATCATGCCTCAAAGTCCGATCTGAGTACTCTTAGTATCCGTCTTCATTGTTTTACCAAGTTCGTAGCCACATTTTTCCAACAATTTTAAGGATTTATTTTGCTACAATGGAGTCGGAGACAATAAAAGTTATGAATCAAGATATAGTCAAACTGGACCGGTTCGATGGGAACAATTTTGCTCGCTGGAGGGACAAGATGATGTTCTTACTTACTGCTCTGAAGATTTCCTACATACTGGATCCTAACTTGGCGCCTATAGAAGATCCTAAGCCTACTTCCGATGGAAGACAGCCAAGTGCGGAAGCCATTGAGAGGGTTAATAAGGAAAAGAAGAAACGTGCGGAGGATGAATTACTTTGTCGAGGACACATTCTGAACACACTCTCCGATCGTCTGTATGACTTATTCACTGAAATGAAGTCAGCCAGAGAAATTTGGAATGCACTGGAATTCAAGTACAAAGCAGAGGAGCAAGGTACCAACAAATATTTAATCGCAAAGTATTTTGATTTCAAGTTTATTGATACTAAACCCTTACTGGAACAAGTCCATGAATTGCAAGTGATTGTGAATAAGATTCGTGCCCTCAAGATTAATATTCCAGAAGCTTTTCAAGTTGGAGCAATTATTGCGAAATTGCCTCCAAGTTGGAAAGACTATGGAAAAATGCTAATTCACAAGTCGGAGGACTTCACTTTGGAGCAAATACAGAAACATCTTCGCATTGAGGAAGAATCACGTTTACGTGATAATTTTGTTTTGTGCAATTCCAAGGTGAACGCTGTGGATAAAAAAAGGAAACTCGGCCAGAACTTCAAAGTAAAAACGGGGGCATAAATTCAAGAGAACACAAAAGAAGAAAAAGGTTGCTGTTTTGTTTGTGGCAAACAGGGACACTACGCCAAGGATTGCATTCACCGCAAGAGCATTTCAAAGGACAAGAACATTCCGATGGTGAAAGCAAATGCAAATCTGGTTGAAGAAAATTATGTAGCCATGATTTCAAACATGTTTTCGAACATGGAAATTTCTGAAATCAATAATGCGATGGCTATGGTTTCTGAAATCAATTCTACCACCATCCAATCCGGTTGGTGGTTAGATTCTGAGCAACAGTCCATGTGTGCAAGGACAAGTACATGTTCAAGCAATTTGAAGAGATTGTTGACTCAAATGTTCAAGAGGTTTTGATGGCGAATAATGCTCTTGCAAAGGTTGCTGGAAAAGGCATGGTGGAAATAGACTTCACTTCTAAAAAGAAGATAACTCTTCTTAATGTGTTATTTATACCCGAAATTAGGAAGAACCTAGTTTCTATTGATTTACTTTGTAAGAGGGGGTTTCGGTTTTGTTTGAATCCGACAAGGTTATCCTGTCGAAAAATGGGCTGTTTGTTGGGAAGGGTTATGCCAATGATGGCATGTATCAACTGAGTATCAATAATAATATTTCTAGTTCTGTTTATATTGTCGAGTCTTCAACTTTATGGCATAGTAGGTTGGCACATATAAATATGCGCTATTTGAAGAATATGAGAAAATTAGACTTGATAAATTTTAATGGCGAATTTGATAAATGTGAAATATGTGCTTAGTCAAAACTTACTAAGAAGCCATTTCCTAGTGTTAAAAGAAATTCGAATTTATTGGATTTGGTTCATAGTGATATATGTAAATTTAATGGTATGCTAACACGTGGAGGTAAAAGGTATTTTATTACCTTTGTGGATGATTGCAGTAGGTTCTTATATGTTTATCTCATGAAATCGAAGGATGAAGCGTTTACCATGTTTAAGAAATATAAGGCTGAAGTAGAGAATCAATTAGAAAAGAAAATTAAAGTTCTACGATCAGATAGAGGTGGAGAATATTTCTTAAATGAATTCTCTTCATTTTGTGAAGAACATGGTATTATTCATCAAGTTTTGGCACCATATACTCCACAACAAAATGGTTTAGCTAAAAGGAAAAATCGATCTCTTGGAGAAATGATTAATTGTATGCTTTCAAATTCAAAGTTACAAATTAATCTTTGGGGAGAAGCATTACTTACTGCATGCTATATTCATAATAGAATACCTTCTAAGAAAAATGACATAACCCCTTATGAAATATGGAAAGGTAGAAAGCCAAATTTGTCATATCTTAAAGTGTGGAGGTGTTTGGCATACTACCGAGCTCCAGATCCTAAGAGGACAAAGCTCGGTCCCAAAGCTATCAAAAGTATTTTCATTGGGTATGCTGAAAATAGTAAAACTTATAGGCTTCTTGATTTAGAGTCTAATGTCATAGTAGAATCGAGAGACGTTGAATTCTTTGAGAATAAATGTTTTACAAGTTCTGAAATTATTGAAAATGATTCAAGATCTATGGAAACTCAAAGTGATTCTCAAGAGAAAGAAACGAATGATTCTAAAGACATGATTGAACCAAGGAGAAGTACTAGAGCTAGGAAAATAAAAGACTTAGGTCCTGATTTTATTACTCATGTTTTTCTTGTGGAAGGAGATGGAGATAATAATGTGATAAATAAATACCCTTTAGTATTAAATTTAGAAGATGATCCTAAAAGCTTTGATGATGCTATGTCTTCTAGAGATGCTTCTTTTTGGAAAGAAGCTGTAAATGATGAAATGGACTCAATTATGTTCAATAATACTTGGGTATTAGTAGATTTACCAAAAGGATCAAAACCTATTGGGTGCAAATGGGTTTTTAGAAGAAAATATCATTCTGATGGTTCTATTCAAGCTTTTAAAGCTAGACTTGTAGCTAAGGGATATAGACAAAAAGAAGGAATAGATTATTTTGATACATATGCTCCTGTTGCACGTATAACTTCTATTCGAGTTCTTTTTGCTCTAGCTTCTATTTATGATCTTTGTGTTCATCAAATGAATGTTAAGACCACTTTCTTAAATGGAGACTTAAATGAGGAGATTTACATGGAACAACCGGAGGGTTTTGTTCTTCCTGGAAATGAAAGAAAAGTATGTAAATTGATTAAGTCTCTTTATGGACTCAAGCAAGCTCCTAAGCAGTGGCATGAAAAGTTTAATTCAGTCATATTGTCAAATGGTTTCATCAATAGTAGTGCCGATAGGTGTATATACTCTAAATTCACTAAAGACTATGGTGTCTTAGTGTGCTTGTATGTTGATGATATGCTTATCTTTGGAACGAATATGACTGGAATTAATGAGACTAAGAAGCATCTAACTTCCATGTTTAAAATGAAGGATTTAAGTGAAGTAGATACTATCTTAGGTATTAAAGTTAAGAAGAATAATGGGGGTTATTCTTTAAGCCAATGTAGTTATGTTGAAAAGTTATTAAATAAATTTCAACATCTTGGTTTTAAAGAAATAAGTACTCCATTTGATTCCAGTATTAAATTAAATTATAATACTGGTAGAGCGGTGGCACAACTAGAATATGCAAGTGCTATAGGGTCTTTAATATATGCGATGCATTGTACTAGACCTGATATTGCTTATTCTGTATGCAAGTTGAGTAGGTATACTAGTAATCCAAGTACAGAACATTGGAGAGCTGTTACTAGAATTTTTGGTTATCTTAAGAGAACTAAAAATTTAGGTTTGTTCTACAATAATTACCCGGCTGTATTAGAAAGATACATCGATGCTAGTTGGATTACAAGTGTGGGAGATGAGCGTTCCACTTCTGGATGAATCTTCACACTAGCTGGAGGTGTTGTATCTTGAGCGAGCAAGAAACAGACATGTATAACTCACTCAACAATGGAATCTGAATTTATTGCTTTGGCGACAGCTGGGAAAGAGGCTGAATGGATTAGGAATTTGTTGTTGGATATCAAATTATGGCCTAGTCCTATGCCTCCTATTTCTATCCACTGTGATAGTCATGCCACTTTGGCAAGAGCCTATAGTAGCACCTATAATGGTAAGTCTAGACACATTAGTCTAAGACATGAATATGTGAGACAATTGATTAAAGATGGTACCATAACAATTGTCTATGTGAGGTCAAGCAAAAATCTTGCCGATCCTTTGACGAAGGCTTTACCAAGACATATGGTAATAACGACCTCACAAGAAATGGGGCCGAAACCCTTTAATTGAAATCATCAATAATGGTAACCCGACCTTTTTCTAGAACATCACTAGTTACAAGGTTTAATGGGTAAGAACAAGTTATTGAATGTGATTGTTTGATACTGACGTAGCCCTAATATGAGAAGTCAGTATTGTCTATTACGTTTTGTAGGCTAAACTGAATTCTTAATGAAGTATGATACAAGTTTGTAGTGTGTTGATAGTAACTGAAACACATGGTAGATACTTCACCTATATGAGCTTAGAAGTGGTGCCGCTTCTTACGAAAGTTAGGGTTGCTTTTTAGAGAGCTTATGAAACAGGATCAAGCACAAGGCCATAATAGTGCGGAGTAATATAGAACTTCTCGCTGAAACAAGAGGTTAGTATATGTGTGGTATGTCCGGTTTTATTACATAAAAGTACAAGTTTAAAACCGAGCTACTTGTCACTTTGATAGAGCTTTGAGATACTTGAACTAAGTAAAGGTTTAACTCGAAAGAGACCTTTATGTATGTATATTAATCTTACTGAAACTTTGGCTGTATGGTTTTTAAAATTTTTAATTTTGAAATCTTTGTTTTTACAAACAAAGTGGGGGATTGTTGGAGGTTTGTTTGTCAAAACAAACTGAGTCTTTTTCCTTGTCCCACATAGGAAAAGTAGGAGGAAGTGGCGCAATATATAAGTGAAAGGTTTCCTTGTGTATCTCAAGGAGTGATTGGGTGGGGCTAGACCCCACCATACCCGTCGTGTGGGTGCGCGATTATTTGGCGCACTTAGCACTTAGCACGCCCGCGCGGTTTAATTAGCACTTATCCCTTTGTCATTTATTCGTTTTTATTATTTTTTTTTTTATTAATGTTATCTTTTATTTTGAGAATTTCGGAAATAAAATATATAAAATGAAAATTCGAAATTCTATTAAAATAAATAAATAAAATTATTATTCCGAATTTTGTTTGTGTCTTTTCAAGACAACCTTTGGAAAATTATTTATTCGGTTTGCAACTTTTCCCGAAAGGTCGCAATTGTTTGGTTTTCGACTTCTTCCGAAGAGTCGCAATTGTTTATCCGAACAATTTCTAAAAGACGTGTTTGTTCAATTTTCTTTAGGAATTTTCACGAAGAGTTGCAAGACTGTTTCATATATATACTTGTCATTTTTCAGAAGAGAAGTGTGGTCATTTTCGAGTTTTCTTTCTGAAAAAAACTACAGCCAATTCTTTCGATTGTTTCCTAGAGAGATCCTGGAGAAATACTAGAATTGCTATCTAGTATTCTCAACCGAGACTTTGTTGTATCCTGGAGGATTTTTGCCGATGACCATTAGTAACGTTGTGGGGCAAATAAATCCTTAAAGAAAGTGATATCACGCCTCAAAGTCTGATTTGAGTACTCTTAGTATCCGTCTTCATTGTTTTACCAAGTTCGTAGCCACATTTTTCCAACAGATAGTGCTCTATAAACATATTGTGAGATCTGGTGTAAAAATGGATGAAGGTATTTTACGTATCGGATATTTAAGAGTAGTAATAATACATTACGAAGCAAGGCTAGCATATACGGTAGTTTTTTAAGCTTATTCGCAAGAGTTTATTGGGGCTTTGATCTAGTGTAACATTTTAAGTAATTATCTCTTTGGTTTTCTAACCGCGTCTATGTCGGTGGCCATGATTGAACCATACAAATCAGTTTGTTTGAATTTATTTTTCTTTTTATTTCGCCCTCTGATGCTTGTTCGTGTTGAGCGTTCGCTCATTTTTCATGAAAAAAAATTGTAGAGGGGTTGATGGTTGATTGGAGGACCCTCTAATATGTATCATTGTCTAGAGATTATTTCAAGGAAGAAATCTCGGTTGTTCGGATGATTTATGTTACCAGTGATGTTGGATACTTTTGCGATTTTTGATGATTTCTTGTTGAAGATACGTTTCAAATTTAAGCTCATGAATGAAGTCCAGTTGAGGCGTGTGGCAATTCGACCCCTGAAAAAGGTCCTAAGTAGACTTTGTTGCCGAATCTTACGATTCGGGTCGTACTGGGGAAAATCATTGTTCGTATTGTTCTATATGGGCGTGTCCGTAAACTTTTTGACCTTTTTACTTTTTGTTTGATTTAAGTCTCACGACATACGTGCTTTGAACTTAAAAAAAAAAAAATAATATACAAATATTGACACGTAAATTCACATAAATGTTCCCTAATAAAAAAATTTTGGAAATTTAGATAAAATTTAAAATTTAATGGGAAAGATAAAAGATAGTTTTTATTTGAACTTTCGTTCCAAAAAACGAGCACTTACATAAGCTTAGGGGATTCAGTCAAGAAGTGTGTGTGCCGCAGCCGGAGTGGCCGGACATCATGCGGGGTCATCGCGATTCAATTACATACCGCAACAAATTCAAGTGTGTTTTTAAATTGTGAAATTCTTGTATGAAGATTTCAAATAAATTGTTTATGAGATAAAGAGATCATTTCAGGTAAAACTTTCAGGGTTAAATGTTGAGGCTAGCGAGGTTGATCTTGCTAAACCTTGCCTCTACCTTATGGCCATATTGGCGACCAGCCAGAGAAAAAAGGAAGGGAAAAAAATAGAAAAAAAATAAATTTGGAAAAAATCAAAATATTATAAAAAATTATCTACATCAGTACTAATAACATCATGTAAGATGATCGATGTTCATTTTAGTATTCGTCGGCCAAGATTGGTTAGATGGACTAAATTTACATGAATTCAAAAGGTTAAGAACAAAATTAATAAAAAAAAAGTTTATAATTAAATTGACATAATTAAAAAAGGTTTAAGGATCTTTTAGTAATTTTCCCTATTTATTACCCAAGGTGTTTCCTTAAAATGTGTTCATAGAAAAACATCTTAAGCAAACAAATAAAAATATCATTATATATTTACATCATTATTTTCAGTGCTTCTAGACACTTATTGTTGGACCCCGAGTTATCTTTTGTAAGATGGAATGGAGGGGGATCCGATTGTCGGATTAGTTTCCCAAATTAAGTTTACAATACTATCTCAGAAGTAACTGTGCATGCGCTACTCACGTACTTGGGGACTCATCACCAAAACAAGATCCTTTGGTAGCCTAAACTAACATCCATAAACGCGACATTACGAATTTGGACTCGCTTCTTAGGTTCATAGGTCATGAATGGTACCGAGTTACCATCTCCTCTGCCGTACTGAAATTACATTTGATAGCAAATGGGCAACATTCTAGAGGGAGAGGACAATGCGAAACATTATATATTTGTTCAATACACTGTAAGCTTATGTATTATAAAATTTATTTATGTTCTGATCACGTTCGACTTTTTCAATATATAATTTCATGAAAATATGTCTATTCGATGATGATTTGGGTCAGTTCTATTTGGGAGATCCTTAATGCTCTTATCGAGCATGGCTAAAAGCATCAAGCGAGGCATTTACAGTTGACACGGAATCGAGAAAAGAATCAGAACGACAAAGTCGGAGCATGTGGCACGTGAACTTTTCCTGGGATCGGGGAATCTGCATGTCGGTGTGTCAGTACACAGATTTTTCTCATGAAATATATGCACTTAATGATCTGGAATTCGAATAAACAAGTGGCTATTTAATAATGTTCGGATATACATGATACCTGGTACTCATCCAACTGACTTCGATTGAAAGTACAGTTATTATATTTTTTCCCAACCGAGATATTACAATAAGGAAAGGGTTATAAAAAAAATGGAAAAACAGCTCACCCAAGAAAAATATGAAATAAAGGCATTTATTTGTGTCTTTTGCCTCACTCAGAAATATGAATTTTTGTGTGTGTTTTTCTTTTCAAAAGTTTATATATGACAACGTATATGCACTAACTTGCATTGTGACATCCTGAAATTCGACCCCGTTTCGATAAAATGAAATGTGCATATCGTTGGCGCGCCTATGGTCTTTTTTCTTTGAGCTGATCACTTACGAGTTAACTAACATATTGGGTGAAGCCGTTAAGGAATATAACCGCGGTAAAATCCCTAAAAGCTACATAATTAGTTGGATTGGGCTAAAATCACGTATAATCGATTCTAACCATGAAATTTAATTTGGTTTCGAAATCAAATATTCGAGCGTGTCACAATTCATTTTTGGATCCCGTCTCATCGTCTATCAAGTTATTGATGAGTCCGAAATTTCAAAAAAGAAATTATCGGAGGAAAAATTGAAGATCAGAAGAAAATAGAAAGGGAAAGAAAAAAGAAAAGAAAAAAATAAGACTAATGGTATTATGTTATTTTACTTCTTTTCTCTCCCTCTCTCTCTCCTCTCCCCTCCCCCCTTCGTGCGAGCATCCCCACCGACCGAATGCACTTGCCAATTTCAAATTGGCTTCTCTTCTCTCTCTCTCTTCTTTTTCTTTTGACTAGTCAAACCCTTTCTCTTCTCTCTTATCTTCTTCTTCTTCTTCTTCTTCTTCTCTCTCTCTCTCTCTCTCTCTCTCTCTGTTTCTCCTTTCGTTCGAACGAACAGAACCAGAAGCGGAAGAAGCCGAGACAGCAGCAGCTCGCCTGAAGACCGGAGCTGCCGTCGCCGTCGCAGCCACGCCGGGCCGCCGTCTGCTCCATCCGCGCGACGCCGCGCACTCCGCCGCCTCACGCCCGCGCCTGCTGTCCTCGCCGTGCGCCGTCCAACCCCGTTCGGCCTTTGCTCAGCCCCTGTTCCGCCCCGTCTGGCCATCTCCGGCCACCGTTCGGACTCGCCGAAGCTTCCCTCGCCTTCCGCCGGCCTCACCTCGCCGTTTTAGCCACCGGACCAGCTCCGGCCAGCCCAAGTCCGCCACCCACGGAGTGGGTTTCCAGCCCCTTTGGGCCCGCTTTTGGGCTGTTTCCGGGCCCCGAACCCGAGAGTCGCTTTGGGAAGTATCGTTCCTCGCGTTGTCTCCGTCGGATTGATCCGACTTGCGTTTAATTCCAGTGAATAATCTCACTAATCCTTGCTTAGTAGACTAATGATACTTAAAGATTGGTTAGTTTTAATTAATTAGGTTTAGGTGGTTAGATTAGTATGGATTAGTGTTTATTAGTCAATTGTGATGCGAATTAGACGAATTGAGTGTGCATTTAGCAAGTATACGTGGTCTACTATTTATTGAAGGTAGGTCGGGATTTTTCCCGACCCTTATCGGGTGTCAATTAGGCAATTCAGGCCTAAATGGAATTTTTAGGAATTAAATATTAATTTTCGAAATTAATTATTTAATTATTTAATTTCCGAAAATTCAATTGGGATGGCCAGCGGTCAGGATTTTATGCTAATGATCATGGTGCAATTCGTTTATTTAATTGAGCTCCAATTTGAGCTAAATTAGATTTATTATAATTAATTATTAGTTTTTGAAATTAATTAATTAATCAATTAAATTTCGGAAATTAAGGTTGAGATGGCCGACGATCGGAATTTTATGCGGATTGTCATGGCGCGTTTATTTAATTGAGCTTTATTTTGTGCTAAATTGAATTATTTGTGAAATTGGAAATTATTCTTTAATTGAAGAATCTTTGGTTATTAATTGAAAAATAACCGAGTATCAGTTGATAATGCCAAAAATATGTGAATGGACTACAGAAAATATGGGAGTTATGGAAAGGAAAATATTATATTTTGGCTAAGGTCAGTCGTGTGCCCACGCACGATATTTTATCGGATATTTTTAATACGAAGAAATGAGGCCAAGACATTACTTTAATTGAGGAAATTAAGTGCGAGGCACAATGTCATTAGGCCGTGGGGGATTAATCTTGTGTTGGCTTATAGTTGAAGTAAGATGATTATTGGAAGTTGATGTGATGTGTGTTGTATTGAGGGAAACCACTGAATCATGAGCAGGTAAAGGACTAAGTACTACACAAGTAGAAGACTTCGTGTGAGTCACCTCTAGCGCCTTATACCATCGCTCATTGTAGTCAAGGGCTAAGTGTTACATGGCGACCGAAGCCGCATAAGAATTACCTCTAGCGCCTTGTAGTATGGTTATGCATAGTGAATGGCTAAGTGCTACACGATGTAAAGATCTCGTGTGAGTTACCTCTAGTGCCTTAAACTATTGCTTTTGTAGTGAAGGACTAAGTACTGCACGATAGTGAGATTTCGTGTAAGTTACCTCTAGCGCCTTATACTATTGTTATTTGTGGTCAAGGATTAAGTACCGCACGATGGCGAGACTTTGTGTTGGGGTCACCTCTAGTGCCTTGAGCCTAGTTTTGGAGTGGGAATGTTGAATTGGAACGTTGAGAATAATTATCAAGTATAGATGGAATCACCGATATGATTTGATCCGTTTGTCATGAATTGATTGATTGAACTAAATTGGCCGGGGAATGGTCATTGTTGACATGTAATCGACTAGGTCAATTGATCATTGCTTTGATATGATGTTGTGAATTGATTGATCGAATGGAAATGACCGTGAGTGGTCTTGTTGGCGTGTAATCGACCCGGTTGATTTGATCGATGTTTCGATTAGTGATGTGATTGCTTGGATGCCTATTTGATCTGTGCTAATATGCAAATGGAATCTGAGGTCAAGGTAAGTCCTCTGACTCGTGTGTGCATAGGTAGCCCGGTTAGTGTATTGGTTTCCTAGTCGAGTATTGGTGGGATAGAACTTGCTAAGACGTAGTCTCATCCCGGTTTGGGAAAAACATTTCAGAACCCTGATGAGGAGCTAAGGAGGAAGAATCTGAGAAGGAGAACTCTGAGGTGAAGCCTGAGGAGAAGGATTTTTGGAAGAAGAAGATAATCCTGAGAGGGATCTGGAGTATGACTCGGATGAGGATTGAGATCCCATCCCCTTTTGTGATCGGTGTTTATATGTGAATAGAGTAAACTTGGAAAGCCGTGAATAGTTTGTGAAGAGTTTGTGAAGTACTCTGTCTAATGCCATGTATAAAGGTTTGGTTATAGATTTCAATATGAAAAATATGGCATGCTTTTCTATCCCATTGCTTTATTGTCCGGGATTTATAACCGCTTCTGCATATGCTTAATAAATGAAAGGGTCGGCGATACATAGTCCTAGGATATCGCATTTTAAAATCGACCAAGTAGAAGAATGTGTGCGTGCCCGAGGATTAGGGCGTGACATGCATTGTTATTGAGAGTGCTTCCAACTATGCTTAAGTTGAACCCTGAGTTGTATCATGTAACATATTGTCGAGGTGGATCCGTCTAATAAATTGAATTTACAAGATTATCTCAAAAGTAGTTGTGCACATGCTACGTACTTGCGTGGAAACTAGACATAGATAATCAATAATCTTTCCAAGAACCTGGATGATTATCATTTATTATCGAATGCAAGTGATCAAAATAAGATAATTTGGTAGCTTAAAGGTGCGGACTAGTATTCATCAATGTGAGATTACGAATTCAGACTTGTTCATTAGATTTATGGGTCGTGAATGGTACCGAGTCACAATCCCTCTGCAGTATAAAAAATCGAACATTTGATAGCAAGTGAAAACTATTATATGAATTTTATTTTTATTTTTTTTTGGGCAAAAAAAATGTTATGCGGCAGTTGAACATACTGTAAATTTATGTATTTCAAATTAGTGCATTTTCTGGTAAATATTTAATTTCAAAAACGTCCGTAATTCTTCTATGGTCGTCCATTCATCCAAAGCTTGTTATTTTTCTCGTACATACATGAAGTCCAGCCGATTGGTGTCGATCTGTGTGACATCGTTGTGGCCATGCAAAGCACGGCATAATTGTTTTAATTGCCATTCCTACGGAAAATCACCAGCCGATACGACAGATCTAGGTAAATGTTTTAAAATACGTTGGTAAACATATGTTCATTGTTTAGTCATTGATTATGATTATAAAACTGACATAGTATCTTTTCACGAGGTTAAGTGTATTACCGGATTATATGGCATATTCTTTGCACTCCAAATTTCAACTAGTGAAATTGAATAGTTGAAATAGGATCCAACCATGGAGATAAACTCACGGAGGAAAGAAATCTCGGGATAATTACAAAAAAAAAATTCTAAATCTATTGTAATTATGTCAATTTAGCCATAAATTTTTCAATTTGATCAATATAGTCCTAAAATTTTTGAAAATTTGCCAATATAGTCTATTCGGTCAATTTTGGCCAACTATCATCGACGTGAATGCCAGCCATCTTATTTGGTGCTATTGGTGTTGACGTGGACAATTTTGCTAATTTTTTATGAATATTTTTATGATGTTTTTGCTTTGTTTTCCTTTTTGGTTTTTTTTTTCCCCTTCCTCCTTGTAGTTGCCAACCTCCTCAATGGCCAGTGACCGGCCTTAGAAAAGGTTTGACCTTAGTCGCCTCTAGTGAGGGCGAACCTAGCGTGCCAGGTGAGGGTTGCTCTCACATTGGGGGAGGTCGGTTAGGGCAGTCAAAGATCAACCTTGCTAGCCTTGTCAAATCGGGTGAGCTCGAATCTCGCTTGAGGCTATCGATCTTGTTGCTTGCCACTTGCCAATATCCCTAGCCCTAAGATGCAGCGGTCTCTTTCTCTTCATACTCTATAGCTTTGATTGAAACAGTTGCTTGACAGTTCAATTAAGCTCAGCCTCCATTGATAGTGAGCGGGGTCGTCACAGTAAATTAGTGCTCAAGCACAACATCAAGACCTCAAGCTCTTGGCTGGCGAGACCATGGTGAGGCTAGTCTCGCTGAGATCTGAGCAAGGCATCACGGCCCTCACTAGCCACAATAAAAAAGAAAATAAAGGAGAAAAAGAAAAAAAAAAAAAAAAAGAAAGAAAAATAAAAAAATAAAATAATTCAAAATCTATTAAACTATTATTAAAAACTGCCTATGTCAGCATCGGCCGTATCGCGTAATACGACCAGCATCCATGTCAATGAATTTTAGCTGAGATTGGTTGGATGAACTTAATTGATAAAACTGAAAGGATTATAATTGAACTAGCAAAAGTACAATAGGTTCATGACTATTTAGACAATATTCCCTATCTTTGGGCTTAGTAAAATACTGTAAGATGTAAAAGGATGAAATTGGAGAGCTGACAATTTCTTTTGCGAGTTAGATAGAAAGTTCTCACTAGGATCTGATGATAAAATGACACATTGTTGCACATAGAAGATAAGCACTGAATCAATAATTAATACACAAAATCTTAAGAAAGGACTTTTATTTAGTACGGTTCAACACTCTTCTTGAAGATACTAAAGAGACCAAAGAGCTCTCACGCCCTAATAGTCGTCTCTTACATGGTTAATTATTGGCTGCACCAACGGAACATATAGGCCGAGTGCAAGTGATCTGTTGGACCATGTGGTGAATCATGTTGGTTTGGGGCCTCACCACATGATCCGTCCGATTTAGTCTGGGGAGCCTGATGCCCTGGGCGCAGCCAATTTGGGACCGGGGTCGCTAGAGTTCTTCTCCTAATTGTGTGTGCGGTTGCCTTCGGGAAATAATGAAAAGCTCTTCATGTTATCACTAGAAAGTCTTTGTTTTGCACGCCTCATGAATGTAACTAATGAACCTTATGAAGATCATGAAGATTTCTATTCGTAGCACAGTTTCTGCATACAGAGGACATCAAGCTCCACATATTACACGTACAACACCTTTACAGATGATAAAAAGTTTTATTCATGGCACAGAGTGTCCGCATGCACGGTACATCAAGCTGTGCACAGCACACGTTCGACCTTGTTACATACTCTAACCACACATAATAAGAAGCCACATCAAACTGGAAAGGAAAGAAATGACGTGAAAACGCGACTGAGCAGTGCGTGTTTATTCTGGAGCGCTGGAGCGCCAAACGAAGTCGTTGGTCCTAGTGGCCTTAATGGCTGGTCAAGGCGCCCCATGGCAGCACTTGAAGGTGATGACGGTCTCCATGTTCCGAGTGCATCCGGCGGTGGGGCACGTGATGCACTCCAGTATGTTGCCGTCCATGTTGGGGATAGAGAACTCGTAGCATGGCGGCCTTGGAAAGTGCTCTGAGAAGCGGGTGTCAAAAGCCTCTGGGTCAGTCACGTTGAGGATCCACTCCTTGTGCTCCGACATCACCTTCGAGAGATCCGTGATACTAGCGCTGACCATCACACTAGACCCCCTTGCGACAATGGCGAATCCACTTTGCTTCTTGTAGCTGTTGTAGAGCTGGGCCAGCTCCAGCGTCTGGGAACCAGGCATCCCCTTATTCACTTGCATCATCCAGGATATGCAGTTCTCAAGGCGGGATAGGAACTGCTTTCTCTTGGTGTTGATGTTGAAAAAACCGACGTCGATTTTCATCTTTCCCTGGTAGTTGTCTATTTTGGTGACAGTCTCTGAGTCTTCAGCGGAGCCGTACAAGAATATGAGCTTCTTGCTTTGATACTGGCCAACAATCAAGTCATAAGACATGCCAAAAGACAAGGATACAAATCGATTATGTCAGGAAATTCTTAGTCTATCTTGCGTGTGATTCTAGTGTGAATTCTGCACGTGTGACATTAGATGTATCTAAATTTTTAGATCGGGTAAATTCTTCATAGTCTGCAATAATAGAAGCTCCTACTACTTGCTTTTGTCTCTAGTGTGCGAATTTGTTCTTGGCTGAGCGTGTTAAAGACTTCCATCAAATAATCTTGTCAGACGAAAGTAGAACAGATCTCCAACTAGACTTTGATTGTTATAACGTAAATGTGAACTGAACTAAAAAATAAATTTGAGTGATATGTCCCGTTTTGTAATGCACTAATCAATAAGAAGTCTGGTAAGAAAGGGTCCTTCCAACTAGGGATGGAAGATGAAAATGTGGCCCAATTAATTGAAACCTTGCCGCATTTGTAACTTACGCTATGTTCGATAGGTTGGAAGACCGTGTTGTTCACGACAAGCTTGAGCCAGTTGTTCCTGTGCTCTTCCCAGAGCTCCTTGCTCCTCTTCCCCATGAATGGAATGGCTTTGAAACCCCAAAGATGTATCATCGACATTGCATCCGCGTTCTCCACCTCCCCCTTTTCGTTCAACACGACAACCTTAGTCCGGTGCTTAAATTGCCACTTCTTCCTGATGAACTTTGCTGTTGCCTTTCTGACAATGGAGTTGCACGAGTACCAGGGCATCGAAGATCTCTTCTTTTGGAACTGTTCATCATCTTTTACATCCACAACAGGAACCCACATAATTTCATAGTTACTGGATTTGAATTGGTCATTGTAGATGCTGGAAAGGGTTGCTAGATTGTCGTCCAATGAGGTCATGTCCGAAATAAGCAGCATCACTTTCTTGTTCTCGAAGTGCTCCACCTTTACCAATAACACGCAGTGATCAAACGTAGTTAACTACTTGTAAGTTGACACGCATTCCCTTCTTGTGACAGTGCTATACGATAATGACCGACAATAAAAATCAAAGAAGATTATTGGGACTGAGAAGCTAACCGTTGTCTTATTATGACAATGATAAACTGTCCGCGAATCCTTCTCGGTGCAGAACAGTTCAGCCACGATCTTTACAATACCAGGAGGAGATCTGTAAAGTCCCTTGATTCTCTTATATTGAAGTTTCACCTCTGCATAATGTGAATCACTTTAAATTTAAGTACTTTTGTTCGATATATAGAACTGACAAAAATTATCTGCATACGCAAAAAGGAATCTGGAGGAGATGCATGAACGCTTCCTCTAATGATGAGAACAACTTTTTGTTTAAAAACAAACAATGATCTCACTGCACTTTTCTCTGAGATTTTCCACTTGTTTCTTGAAGAATTCATATTTTATCGTGACCCTGGCCAAGAAAGTCTTCAGATCTTCCCTTGGGAACCTGAAGTCATCAAGAAATAGTTTGAGCATCGAAGTGAAACAATTTAAGAGAGAGAGAGAGAGAGAGAGAGAGCTTGGTATAACATACTCATTGCTCGTGCAAATCACGCCGCTGAACGTAACAGAGCAGCCAATTACACCGAAAATGATTTGATAAAAATTGGCCTCAACGTCGATTTGTGTTGACGATACTGCTGCAAATTCTTTAGAGTTCCCAAACTCAACAGTGGACTCGGTGAAATTCAAAGTCTTCCTGATCAGATCCTCAAGCGCCCCAAAATCCAACTTACCAGCCCGTGGCCCTCTCAACACGGCCGCTAAGCCAAAATAGTAGTCCGATTCTTCCAAATCAGCGAGACGCCGATGCTCGGCATAGTACACCGAGAAAGCTGACAGTGTCAACAGAGCTTTGGCGTCCCATGGAAAGGATGACAACTTGTCGAAAAGCGATTCTATTGTTTGGCGGGCATTGTTGGCGTGCAGGGCCTCCCAAGTAATCTGTCGGTTGCGAACATAGATTTCGACTTTCAATGTGGGAAATAACACGATCGAGTTGATGTGACGAAAGGTTTAACAAACACGGTCTTTTTTATTTTCCATTGACAGAATGAACAATTTTAATACAGCGTTAAAAGATGCTTTTACTTTAGTATCGGTTGTTATTTAAAACAAAAAATATAATCTCTATGTAATGTTAAAAAAAGACTAAAATAGTCCGGGGCTCCCGCATGGGTGTACTTCCACTTCTAGCAGAGGAGTAAGTCACTTAATATGAGATTACCTTAAAACACAATTCGTTGACAGTGGATGACAAAGGAACAGGCGATAGTGAGGTCGAGCTTTTGTTCTGACCTTGGTCACCCTGGAAAAATGAGTTCACTTATGAGTACTCACCATGAGATATTATCAACATAAGAGAATGAAAAATTTGTGTATCTTTATAATGTTTGGCCGGACAAAAGTGAAACATGGAATTAATTTGAGGAGCATAGGCATTTTCCCACGCGTTAAGAACCATAAACCAGCTATTCATATGTAGTAAATGATAAAAGATTGCAGTATTTGCCACGAATTTCATGTTTTTTGCTAGTAATATGTAGTAGTGGCACAGCTATTTATCCATGGGAAAGAATATATATTTTCCTCTCTCTCTCTCTTTTTATTTATTATAACTTAGGGGCATGAATATAGAGGTACAATTACCTGAAACCCTATGGAACACCTTGCATGTCCCATAAACCAGTTAAGTTAAAAGAATTTTGGCCTTTACAAAGAGATAAACTCACTTCTAGAAAGTAAATGAAAAAGAGGTTATAGCATGTCGTTTATTTTGCTGTTCACTTTACCTTTGGGTCGAGGATTTTCTTGACGAGGCTCAAGTAATCCTTGACATCAACTTTTTCTGTCCCAGAGTGGTTGCTCCTGACTTTGTTCATGAAGTCGTCGTCGTCGAGGAGGTCGAGCAAGCTGGTCATGAAGCTCTTGTTTCCAGCCATTTTCGGGCGCAGGAAGAGTAAAAGGGAACGAGTGAAGCAGAGAGAGTTTAGGGTTTCAAGGGAGTGAGCGAAGTGAAGAAGGAAGGCTTGTGTGGAGCAAAACTGCAGGTCCATTGTCACCTTTTTATAACGCCCCAAGACCACCACACGACAACTTATGAGCCGGTAAGAACGATTAATCGATATGAGTCATCTCTCCCCCTCGCAAATCGAGTGTTGCCGCCCTACGCCGAACCAAAAGTGCGCCCCACGCCGAACAAAAAGTGGACTTTTGTGGCCCACTATGCTGAAGGAGACAAAAATCACCAAAACATATTCCGTCTTTGAAGTTGTATTCCTATTTTAGTTGGCCCAAGATTTTACGACATGAGTTGGGTTGGGCTGGTCTTTTCTGATATAGTACCGTCCGGATAGAAATGTATTTTTCATCTTTTGATTAATATAAATCTTGTAGCACACGCATCTTGACTTTCCATCTTAATTCTAAACACTCAAAAAAATTTCTTTATATAAATATTAACATGGAAATTTATGTATATTTTTCTCACAATTTTTTTTTAAATTTAAATAATATTTTCAAATAAAATAATTTTCTTTTGAGTTTCTTTCTAAGTCCTTACATATACTTCAACGGTTTAGTCAAGAAGTGACGTGTGTGCATGCAACTAGACTGGTGGCACTTCTTGTGGGTTACATGCAAAGAGGCATAAATTA
The DNA here is from genome assembly GCA_014182515.1 of Eucalyptus microcorys. Classification (NCBI taxonomy): domain Eukaryota; kingdom Viridiplantae; phylum Streptophyta; class Magnoliopsida; order Myrtales; family Myrtaceae; genus Eucalyptus; species Eucalyptus microcorys. Next base: position 31,903,419 of record CM024569.1, read on the forward strand.
AAGAATGTTTCGAAAATGTGACAGTCTTATATTAAGATTATGAGCAATTCGTCGTGAGATTAAGAGAATATCTTATTAAAAATTGTGAATGACGGGTAAATTGCATTGCTTGGTGAGGATATGATGATATGATAAGGCGAAACCATATTCTTATTTGCATTGCTTGTAGAAATCATCACAATTTTATATGCACATATCAATTCTTCCCAATATAATGAGTTTTTAGGGATTCCTAAAATGCTAGCAGCCGACCTCCTCTTCTCCTCTCCCTCTCATCTCCACACAACTTGCTTCTTCAACCTCTACGGAGGGGAGGGTTTGAGCTAGATCTCTCCCTCCCCTCCTTTTTTCTTTGGCTAATCTAGTTATCTATTTTCTTTTCCTTGCTTTCCTCCTGTCTGGAGAGCTTTTCTCTTTTGATCTAGTCTATATCTAGAAGCTTCTCCCTCCTTTTTTGGGGAGGTTTTATCTCAATCTAATCTATATCTAGAGATTTTTGTGGGTAGAAGAACAACCCAAGTGCTAAAACTTGGCACGAGGGGACACTTAAGTGCCAAAATTTTGAAAATGTACACTTAAGTACCACTTTCTTTGAAAAGTGGGACACTTAAGTGCCACCTTCGACGAACCTAGCCAGAAATCCTACGTGGAAATATTTTATTATTTTTGCTTGCCTACGTGACTCGCCGGAGAGCTGACTCGGCTCAAACTCACCCGAAACGACGTCGTTTGCAAAATAAAAATTAAATTACCAGCTAAAATATTCTAAAAAATAAATGTGTAAATAATTAATATAAAAATGAATTAAATTAAATTTAAACTTACATTTATTTAAAATATTCTAAAAAAACTTATAATTTAAAAGAAAAAGGGGGGCGAAGGAGGCGGTTGAGGGCTGAGCCCTCGTTGTCGCCGCCTCCCCGCCGCCGCCGAGAAGGGCCGGCAACGAGAGGGGGAGGGTCGGCTGGGGTGGCCAGCCCTTGGCCGACCGGCGGCGAGGGCTGCGAGCCCTCGCCTTCTCCCTGCTGTTGTCGGGAAGGGCCGGCGACGATGGGGGGAGCATCGGCCGGGGTCGCGAGCCCCGGCCAAGGGCTGGCAAGGCTGGTCGACCGGCGGCGAGGACCCGCGAGCCCTCGCCTAGATCTGGGGTGAAGGTCGTGGCCCTCGCCCGGATACAATGAGGGCTCGCGAGCCCTCGCTACCGATTCGCTAGGGACCGGCGAGGGCTCGCGGGCCCTCGCTGCTGGCCGATGCTCCCCCATTGTCGTCGGCCCTTCCCGGCAATGGCGGGAGGCGGCGAGGGCTCGGGCCCTCGCCCGGATCTGGGTGAGAGTCACGGCCCTCGCCGCCGCCGACCGGGGGCCAACTACCTCGGCCGACCCTCCCCCTCCATCACCGGCCCTTCCCGGCGGTGGCGAGGAGGCGGCGCGGCGAGGGCTCAATCCTCAGCCACCTCCTTCGGCACCCCCTTTTTTAATTTTAAGTTTTTTTATTTTTTAGAATATTTTAAATAAATTTAAGTTTAAATTTAATTTAATTAATTTTTATATTAATTATTTACACATCAGACACAAAACAATGTTGTTTTTTGCATTTTCTCACCATGTCAGCATGCAAAACGACGCCGTTTTGCACTCACCTCGCTAGAAAATTGCCACGTTAGCAATTTGTCGGATTTTGGCCGGAGTGACACTTAAGTGATCTATTTTACTATGATTTTGGCACTTAAGTGTACATTTTCAAAGTTTTGGCATTTAAGTGTCCTTCCATGCCAAGTTTTGGCACTCCAAGTGTCCTTACCTCGATTTTTGTGTGAATGTTTTTAGGGTTTCGCTTCTCTCGAGTTTCGTTGGTGCACAAATCCAATTTCAAATGAGATCGGAGGAGTTTTGTGAAAGTCTTACTTTCACCATCAAACCTGTGCTCATTTAACCTTTGTACATTGGATGGCGATGATGTTGGGGACGCCAAATCTAGGCACGCATCGCTGAAAGGCAAAGTCATAGTAATAAATGGCATTTTCAGTGTGTGCTCATTATTAAAGATGGACTCGATAATCAGCCATCGATTTTGGTTTGAAGAAGTTATAGCTATCCTCTTTGAGCGTGTGGCCCCTGACCTTATTTTGATGATTCATTTTGTTATCAGGAACTTGTTTTACTTCAAATCTGTGTTGGATTTGTGTTGGTTTGCAGTTGCAATGCATTGTTTCTTATTTTTTTGTGAAAACAAATCAATTGTTGCTTGACAAAGAAAATATAATGAGTTCTTAGAATTGAAGATCTTTTACAAGGTGCCGGAATGAACTTTTAATTTTCAAAAACCGCATTTGACGCTTCGTCTCGTGCGGTGTGAATTCGGGTTCATTTTATCATCTTCCTCTGTGTAAATTGTGTTAAATTTTTGATAGAAAATTTTAACATAGAAACCATCAAATTAATTACGGAGAGTCGGGACAATACGAACGATCGAACAGGACACTACAATGGCACCACCTGCTGCGTCTCTTAAATGCCACTATTCTAGATCCCCAATCAAGATGTCTTTGTTCTAGACTTTTATTTTACGCCAGGTTTTTTCAAACATAAAGACATGTTTGGTAACTATTATGTTTTTGGGAACAATTTCTGTTTAGAAATATTTTTTTTTTATTTTGTTTGTTGGACGAGTTTTTTTTTTTTTTTTTTTTTATCATTCAAACACATTTAGTAAATGTACAAAATTTATATTCTTAGAATATAAAAAGAATATGAATGTAAGTTTCCGGTGATGAGATTTTTTGTACATTTGGCATTTCCTCAATATATCTCTTACCTTTACCCAAAAAAAAAGAATATGAATGCGTTTGGTACCATCCTCGAATTTTTTGTGACGTAAAATTTCATTTTTTTTTAAAATAATTTTTTCAGATCTTTTTTCTTTTTTTTCCTTCTCTTCTTCTTCCTCTCGTTAGCCCTTGGCGAGTTTGAGCCTTGCCTAGCCACCGACGAGGCTTCGGCAAAGTTGCCGGACCTCATCTCTGGCTGATTGCCAACGATCACCGAGCCCCATGACTAGTTAGAGGAGGAAGGAGAAGAAAAGAAAAGAAAAAAAAAAGAAAGAAAAGAAAATAACTTGATTTTAGAATTGTTTCCGGGAACAAAAAAAACAGCTTTTTTTTATACTTTTTGATTTTATTCCAAATTTATTTACGGGAACAAATCTATTTTCGGGAGTAAAAAAATTAGTTGACGTTACTAAATGAATTTTTATTCTTTTTTTTTGTTCCGAAAAATTAAAGAACAAAATTAACTGAGAATTGACCTGTTACCAAACAACTCCTAAATATGAAAGATTAAAGAGCCAAAGGGCAAGAAACACGACGTCCTGGACACCCCATGATTCATTGGCTGGATTGATGCCATCTCCGAACGTCTCAAACTTTACGTGGAGACGGTGATGTCGTCTCCAACGTCTATGTCACATACTCTGTGATAGGGCCCTTTTTTAAAGAGAAATTTACGGTTTTTGATGTCCTTGATTTTGACATTGAAGTCAAGGTATTAGTCAATGATTTATTATTAACCTAGTCTGATATTATCAAACGGAAATGCTGGCCCTAATCGAACATCTAGAAAAGCTACATCGGGCTTAATTTGCTACTTATTTATATATGGATAGTTGTATAGTGCAGTTTAAAAATAACACAAATGCAATAATGTGGGTCTCGACGATGTTTAAACCTGGATACATGACAATATAATGATGACCATTGATTGTTATGAGTCACCCTCAAAATTGAAGACGGACATGATTTCCCTGAGCGTCTTTACTTCAACAGAAATTAATATACTTTAGAAGGTGGAGTTTTGAAGTTTGTTCGATGTGCTCTGTTAATAATGAGAAGGATCAATCATAGTTGCTTGCATTTGCTTTAAGGGAAGATGGTTAAGGATTTTTGTTGTTGAGACATTAGATTCATTTATTTGAGAATCAAAATTGTGACATATGCAATTAGGGGCACCTTTTCGAGGAGATCCCTAACAGATACGCTTAGTGCGACAAATTATCTAGTGAGTAAATCCTCATTGAAAATGAGTGGATGCTTGAGTCTTGAAGAAGTATGATAAGTTAACGTTGCTAATTATTTTGTTCCTATATTACTTAGTTATCCATGTTATACTTGAGAAAGTGATGGTAAACTCGATGGTAGGGTAAGGATGTATGTATTTTTAGGTTATGCACAAGTGATGATGCTTGGAATTACACTCACCTATTGCTAGTAGAAAAATTAAACAAGTCTCCAGTATTTTGTGTGGGAGTGGTTGTGGCAATATTTAGGATAATTATCTATAATTAAACTCATTGTATGATAATCAATTCAGTTCCAAACTTTTCGATTTATATAATTTAGTTCTAAACCTTTTAATGATTTACTAATATAGTTCTTCTGGTCAATTTTAACGGAAAATCATTAACATGGATGTTGGCCATTCTATGTGGCATATCCGGCATTGATATAGACAATTTTTATAATTTTTAAATGAATTCTCTAATTTTTTTAAAAATTTTTCTCTTATTTCTCTTCTTTTCTTTATCTTTTTTTTTTCTTTTAAAAAAATAATGTCTTCTTACCTAATGGGCCGATGGGGTTGTTGACGCCTCAACGATTGCTGGTGACCCTCATCGGTGGTGGCCAAGGGCCTTTGCAACCCCGCTGACGATAGATCTAGAGAGGGGAGGGCTACAACACCCTCACCTAGTGCCAATCATGATAGCCCTCTCCCCTAGCTGACTAGGGCCTTGTAGCCCTAGCCTTGCTAGCCCTTTGGTGAAGAAGAATAATGAAAAATAAAATGAAAAGGGGTAAGTGCACTAAAAAACTTAAACTTGTCACAAAAGTGCAATTGAGTTTTAAAACTTTTAAAAAATACAATAAAGTCCAAAAATTTGTCACAAAATGCAATCAAGTTATAAAATTTTCAAAAAATGCAATCAAATTCTAAAACTTTCGAAAAATGCAATACATAAAAAGACTTGATTGGATCAATTTGACAAGTTTCAAAATTTATTTCCACTTTTTGAAAGTTTTGGAACTCAACTACACTTTTATGACAAGTTCTAAGACTTAATTGCACTTTTTCAAAGTTTTAGGACTCAATTACACTTTTATGATAAGTTTTAAAACTTTCAATGTATTTATCCCAAAAGAAAAGAAAAGAAAAGAAAAGAAAAGAAAAGAAAAGGAAGCAAAATTAAAAAAAATTCTAAAAAAATAAAAAACTTTTTTAAAAAAATGCAAAAAATGTCCACGACAGCGATTACTATACAACGTAGGACAACCCCAAAAATTTCACAACCTTAACCCCAAAAATTAATCCAATTGAACGAACGAATAGCGCAAGCCCCTTATTGGGCATTGCGAATCAAAGTAATTCTAGTTTGGCGAGGTCCCCATGATGTCGATTAAAGGATGTAAATATATATTTTTATGCAATAAATATGCTTCAATAACTCGTAATATATACTTTCGAAATATGAGGTCACAAACTCGAATAAAAGATAGCACCACTCACCTGGAAATGCCTAAACCAAACATAGCAACTCACTCAAATCGACGATCTTGTAATTTATCAATTAAATGAGAATCAATGTAAAAAACAAGTAAAACACTACCTCAACCATGAAACGGCTAAATTACACCTAAATACTAACAAAACAACAACAACTCTTGACACGCTAACAAATCACTCACTCAAAGTGATTATTGAAGTCTTATCGCAACGCGGAGCTCGTAAGCAAAACCCCAAAATTTTGCTTTGACTAAACTGTTACTTCAATTCAACTCCCATCAAACCCCATAGCTCCACGACGCCATAATCCTTAATTTCTATGAAATCCCATAGTTCAACAACTCAAAAATCGAATTTTACGACTCAAATCTCACAAAACTTTGAATTTGAGCCTTAACCCCAAAAATTACTCTGATTAAAATGGATGAATGGCGCGAGCACCTTACTGGGCATTATGAATCAAAGTAATTCTAGTTTGGCGGGGTCCACGTGGCGTGTACTTGAAGCCTCTTTCCCTTTATTCTTCCTCCTTCTTCTTTCTCTCCGCCCCTCCCCTTCTCTATCTCTTTTCTCTTCTTGGCATGCTCTTTGTCAATGGTCTCTTTTTCCTCTTTTATAACACTTCTTTTTCTTTTCCTTTTCCTTTTTTTTTTGGGTCCCCCCAATATATGACTGGGTCAAAAGAATGCAATATATATATATATATATATATTGGCAAGATAAGATGTATATTAACTTTTACCAACGGAACTTTACAAAAAGTAAGTCTTAGCACCAGAAACGTACAAAAGAATGCAATATTACAATTTACTCTCTTTAAAAAGCAGTTTGTCCTCAAAATTTGAACTTACCTCAACCATTAAACAAACGCTAGTATTTGCGTCTTACCTCCTCATCAAGTTTTCATTCATCTACCAAAACTTCCTTAACATCTTTAGCAACCTCAGCTCCACCCTCACTTTCTACAACTTCCATATGATCAAACTCCTACACAACAACTCAAGAGCCAATCCAAGTTCATCGGCCGCTTTCGGTTTTAGCTTTTCTTCAACTTGCTTTACGAGTCTAGCGAATGTTGTGAATTCTATTCTTAAACTCAGCACTTTTTGCCATGATAACACCATCTGTTGTCACCTTTGGCACACCAAAACTTTACTCAATCACCACATTACAACCCTTCAAGTCCATAGTGACCTTCAAAGCATTCGTAAGGTCTTCCACACCTTAAACATCATGGCACATACCTCAACCACAAAAGAGACATACATCCTAGTACCTAACAAAAGACTAACACACTAGTAATTAACACACAACCTCATCACGTCTCATAAAATCTACACCTAAATATCAAAATCTAAGCTCCGAAACCAAAAGATGTTACATCCTAAATCATATAGGGATTGGGGGGGGGGGGGTGATATGGCCATCCTTCCATCCAAAAAGCGTAGCCTAAAACTACAACTCCCAAAATTCCTTGTTGATAACATTCTCGCTCTATCGGCCATTAATCAAGGAACTTGAAAAGCACCAAAGATAAATGAAATGAGCAACCACAGTTCACTGAGTAGTGCATATCTTTTCAAAGCAGATCAAGCATCACTATGCATGTTTAAGACATAAAAATATAACTCATTGCACCAGATTTCAGGATATAACAAACTCATAAAAAGAGAATGAGTTATATATGCTCCAACATAGCTATATTTATGACAAAAATATCCATTTCACAATAATATAAAAACAAATACCAATGGGTTGGACCATAGATCAATCTCCAAAAAATCATATGCCAATGGTCTATTCCATAGCCAATCTCAAATCACATGACAATAGTCTATTCTATTGACCAATCTCAAACTCAGATATAAAGCATGATCACGCATAACACCCTATGATAGGGTGACCAAGATTCCCTCTTTGACTAGATCTCCACCTATATTGCTGATGGCTTAGCCCATAAGTCCTAAACTAGTATGCATGCCTACAAGTCCTTAATGGGCTTACAGTGATATTGAGCATCAACACCAATCTATAACAACACCCTTAACGATCCTTAAAACTAAATCCATAGTCAATTTCACAAATTGATTTATAAAGCAAAACACATAATCATTCTCAACCCATTCATCAAGTTGAATATATTTCACAAGGCATTTCTCAAACTATTTCAGAGTCCATTTCAAAAACTAGGTTCACAATTCAATATGTATAATATTTCGCAACACATTTCCTAAAACATTTTTCAAACCATTCCCAAATACCAAAAGTAGTAAATGCCTGATCTAGATTGTTACACAATAAGCATGCTTTAATAACTTGTCATATTTCACTTTTGAAATATGAGGTCACAAACTTGAAGAAGAGATAGCACCATTTACTTGAGAATGCCAAAACCAAACAAGGGGACTCACTCAAACAAGAATCGATGTCAAAAACAAGTAAAACACTACTCGAACTACGAAATGGCTAAATTACACCTAAACGCTAACAAAACAATTTGTAATGTGCTAACAAATTGCTCACTCAAAGCGATTATTTAAGCCAAACCGCAATGCGGAGCTTGCAACCGAAATCCAAAATTTTGCTCCGACTAAACTATTACTTCATTTCAACTCCCATCAAACCCCGCAATTCCACAACGCCATAAACCAAATTTCCATGAACTCCTGTAGCTTAGCAACTCAAAAATCAAATTTTGCGGTTCAAATTTCACAAAACTTTGAAATTGAGCCTTAACCTGAAAAAATTACTTCAGTTAAACGAACGAATGGCCCAAGCGCCTTATCGGGCATTGCGAATCAAAATAATTCTAGTTTGGCGAGATCCCATGACGTGTACAAGAAATCCCTCTTTCCCATTCTTCTTCCTTATTCTTCCTTCTTTCTCCCCACTCCTCTTTTTTCTCTTCTCAGCGTGCTCTCGAAGGTCTCGTTTTCCTATTTTACAGCATTTCTTTTTTTTTTTCCTTTTCCCCTTTTTGGATACCACCAATGTATGATTTGGTCAAAAGAAGGGAATATTACACTCAATCCTTTCCTTTTGTAGGAACCATCTCGATGAGATCAAGTTTACTTGTTCATTTCTATTCATTAAATCATTTTATAATTATTAGAGCTATCTTGATCTTAAGCACTCATTGGACCTAATAACCTAATCAATTAAATTCTTTACGAAAAGGGAAGGTTTGATTATCTATTATGAAGTCTAGATTTTTTTTTAATATAGTTGTCTTGTAACTCAGAGAGTGTGTTAGTTGGAGAGTGGAGAACGTATTTAATGTGTTGGACAAATAGCGTGACGATAATACACTAATAAGCAAGCCTATCATAGATAAGGGATTTCGAAACTCGTTCACGAAAGTTAATTTGGTATGCAGGTTAAGGGGGCCTTGATCGGTCGATTACATTACATGAGTTGTGTAATGGACACAGGCTTTGGTTAACTAAAACATTTTAAGTAACTCTCGTTTTCATTTAATGGAAGAAATCTCCATTAGTTCAATGTTTTATGTTCCAACGGCGCTTGTTTTTTTGTGTTCTTTGACAATTTCTTTGGTAAATATATGTCTCGAATTTGAGTCTATGAAAGAAATCAACCTGATGTGCGGTGATCTAACCCTTATAAGAAAATTTCTAAAGTGATGTTGCCCAAACCTGGAGGAGGCAAAAATTACCGAAACATATTAGGCGTTGAAGTTGTATTCTTATTTTTAGTTGGCAGGGGATTTTACAATATGTTGTTGTTCGTCTTTTTTTATATTGGTGTGTCAAGACAGACTTTTTAGTTTTTAGTTTTTGCTTAATTTAATTCTTGCGACATTCGCGCTCTCACTTTTTTTATGAACACTTGAACTTTAACAATATTCAATATCTAACACATATATTTGCTTTTATTTTTTCATTATATTATAAGATTTAGATCGCATTTTAGATTTTGATGGGAAACAAAATTTTGATGAGAAAACAAAATTATATATTTTTTATTCATAGTCTTTTCAGCATTTACAATTAATAGAACTTGGAAAACAAACGGAAAGACAAAATCTGAGCATTTTACACATGAACTTTTTCTGGGATCTACATAGCTATATGATGGTCCAAGGCATCATTGGCTATGCAATGAGTCATATCCATTGGATAAGTCCAATTTTTGGGCAGGATAGCAACTTTTATTGAAGCCGTTGGCTTTCAGAGGTGTGCGTTGCCCAATGCGATCGTTGTGTTGAGTCTCTCTCTTCACCTATGTAACCGTCAAAGAAATTTTTCCATATGCTTTTTAATTTCTCGCAAATGTATTCTCTTTTCTCTTCTTCTTTTTCTTTGTTTTTGTTTTTGAGGCCACGGTAGGCATGCAAATACGATGGCCCGGTCCATTGAATGATTTCCCGATTAATGCTTTTTTTTTTTGGGTAAAGTTTCCCGATTAATGTTTGTTACCTGAAAAAGAAAATATGTATTGTAAGCTTTCGTTTTGACTTGTTGAGCATTTTCCTGCCAACGTCAAATATTCAGAGAAGATTGGCCCCTTCGAACATTAATATTTATTTCATCTAATCACATGTCTGGAAGTCATTTTCCAAAGTTACTGTTTTAATTAACAAAAATTAAAAACTGAGATAGATCCGGCCATTGATGCTTTTTTTTTTTTTTTGGTCTAAAATGATAGTATTATTTAAGAACGCAAAGAGGAACAACCGTTCAACAGAGCTTCAGAATAAATAAGATCAAGAAAATGAGGAGGAGATACAGCCCAAGTTCGTTGGTAGGAGAGAGCGCCCATGGGCTTTGGCGGCCCAATCGGCAATAACATTTTCTTCTCTTCGGCAGTGGCGAACTTAATAACACGTATACTCAATAGCATGTAATGTGGAAAATGATGCTGTGAATATGTATTTTTATGTAATAAACATGCTTTAATAACTCGCAATATTTCACTTTTGAAATATGAGATCACAAACTTGAAGAAGAGATAGCATCACTCACTTGGGAATGCCAAAACCAAACAATGCAACTCACTTGAACCTATGATCTCGTAATCTATCAATTAAACAAGAATTAATGTAAAAAACAAGTAAAACACTACCTCAACTATGAAAAGGCTAAATTACACCTAAATTTTAACAGAACAACTCCAAAAGTGTTAACTAATCGCCCCCTTAGAGCGATTATACTACCTCAACTACGAAAAGGCTAAATTACACCTAAATTTTAACAGAACAACTCCAAAAGTGTTAACTAATCGCCCCCTTAAAGCGATTATTCAAGCCTAACTGCAATGCGAAGCTCACAAGCGGACCCCGAAATTTTGCTCCAACCAAACCATTACTTAAATTCAACTCCCATCAAACCTAAGCTCCACAACGTCATAACCCACAATTTCCATAAAATTTCTTAGTTCAAAAATTTAAAAATCGAACTTCGTAGCTCAAATTTCACAAAACTTTGAATTTGAGCCTCAACCTGAAATATCACTCTAGTTAAACGAACGAATGGCGCGAGCACCTTACTGGGCATTGCGAATCAAAGTAATTCTAGTTTGGCGACATCTCTGTGACGTGTACACGAAATCTCTCTTTCCCTTTATTCTTCCTTATTCTTCCTTCTTTCTTCCCCGCCTCCTCTTTGTTCTCTTCTTCTCTTCTCGGTGTGCTCTCGATGGTCTCCTTTTCCTATTTTATTATAATTCTTTTTCTTTTCCTTTTCTTTTTTTTGGGTACTACCAATATATTTCTTGGTCAAAAGAAGGGAATATTACACTCAATCCTTTCCTTTTGTCGGAACTATCTCGATGAGATGAAGTTTACCTGTTCATTTGTATTCGTCGAATCAATTTATAATTATTAGAGCTATCTTGATCTTAATCCCTCATTGGACCTAATAAACTAATCAATTAAATTCTTAACGAAAAGGGAAGGTTTGATTATCTATTATGAATCTTTTATGAAGACTAGATTTTTTTTTTTTTTTAATACAGTTATCTTGTAACTCAAAGAGTGTGTTAGTCTAAGTTCGAGAGTGAAGAGTGTATTTTATGTATCAGACAAATAGCATGACCATAATGCGCTAAGAAGAAAGCCTATCATAGATAATGGATTTCAAAACTCATTCATGGAAGTTAATTTAGGATGCAGGTTAAGGGGGTAGTGTGATCGGTCGATTACATTACATGAGTTGTGTAATGGACATAGGCTTTGGTTAACTAAAACATATTAAGTAACTCTCATTTTCATTTAATGGAAGAATCTCTTTAGTTTAATGTTTCATGTTCCAACTGCGCTTGTTTTTCGTGTTCTTTAATAATTTCTTTGGCAAATCTATGTTTCAAGTTTGAGTCTGTGAAAGAAATTGACCCGTGGGGTGATCTAATCTGTATAAGAAAAGTCCAAAGTTAATGTTGCCCAAACCTAGAGGAGGCTAAATTACCGAAACATATAACGTGTTGAAGTTGTGTTCCTATTTTTAATTGGCAAAGGATTTTACAATATGTTGCTGTTTGTCTTTTTTGATATTGGCGTGTCAAGATAGACTTTTAGTTTTTACTTTCTGCCTAATTTAAATCTTGCGACATACGTGCTCTCACTTTTTATATGAGCGCTTGAACTTCAACAATATTCAATATCCTGCATATAGATTTACTTTTTTCATTATATTTTTAAAATTCGGATCGCATTTTAGATTTTGATGGGAAACAAAATTTTGATGAGAAAACAAAATTATATATCTTTCATTCATAGTATTTTAAGCATATACAATTAATAGAATTAGGATAAGAAACAGAAACACAAAGTCGGAGCATGTTACAGATGAACTTTTTCTTGGATCTGCAAAGCTGTGTGATAGTCCAAGGCATCATTGGCACTGCAATGAGTCGTATCCGTTGGATAAGTCCAATTTTCTCACAGGATAGCGACCTTATCGAAGTCATCGGCTTTAAGAGGTGTGCGTTGCCCAATGGGACCGTTGTGTCGAGAGTCTCTCTTCTCATCACCTATGTGACCGTCAACGAAATTTTTCCATCAGATTTTTAATTTCTTACAAATGTGTTCTCTTTTCTCTTCTCCTTTTTCTTTATTTTTGTTTTTGAGGCCCTGGTAGGCATGGCATTTATGCTTGCCCGGCCCATTATGTCAGGCGATGTAGGTAACAAACATTAACCAGAATGCATGATGATATTGATTGGTGCGAGACATACTTATGATTGAAGGCGAACGTGATTTCCTCGAGTGTCCTTACTTCAGCGGAGGTTAGCATACTTTGGAAGGCTGAGTATTGAAGTTCATTCAATGCGCTTGGTTAATAATGAGAAGTTTCGAGCATAGTGGCCTGTATTCACTTCAAGGGAAGATGATGATAGATTTTTATCGTTGAGACATTGGATTCATTTTTTCGAGAATCAGAATTGTGACATATAAAATTAGGGGCATATTTACGAGAAGATTCCTAACAGATGTGCTTAGTACTGCAAATTATTTGGTGAATAAATCCCCATTGAAAACAAGTGGATGCTTCTTGTCTTGAAGAACGCTAACGTTGCTAATTGTTTTGTTCTTATATTACTTGGTTATCCATGTTGTATCTGAGAAAGTGATGGTAAGCTCAACGGGAGGGTAAGAAAGTATGTATTCTTAGGTTATGCACAAGTGGTGATGCCTGGAATTACCTCACTTATTGCCAGTAGAGAAATTAAACTGGATAAGTCTTCAGTACTTTGTGTAGGAGTGGTTGTGGCAAAATTCAGGATAATTGTCCATAAATAAACTTATTGTACCGCGGCTAATTCAGTTCAAAACTTTTCGATTTATCCAATATAGTTATGAACCTTTTAATGATTTACTAATATAGTTATTAATTTTGACAGAAAATTGATAACATGGATGTCAACTACCCTACGTGGCACATCCAACGTAGTGCAGACAATTTTTACAAACTTCTAATGAATTTTTTGATTTTTTTTTTTTAAATTTTAAATTTTTTTCTTATTTCTCTTTTTTTCTTTCTTATCCTTTTTTTTTTTTTTTTTTTTGTCTCTTTCCCCATCGGGTTGGTGGGGTTGCTGAAGCCTCGACGATTGCCACCCTCACAGTGGTGGGCAAGGGCCTTCGCGGCCCTTGCCTTCGATAGAATTGGAGAGACAAGGGTTGCAACACCCTTGCCTAGGCTAATCACGACAACCCTCTCCCACGGCTGATTAGGGCCTTGTAGCTCTTGCCTAGTGGCCAGCGAAGGTCACTCCTTTGGTGAAGAAGAGTAGTAAAAAATAAAAAATAAAAAAAGGAAAAGGAAAAAATTTTAAAAATTCTAAAAAATTCAGAAATTATTTTTAAAAAATAGCAAAAATTATCCACATAAATGTCGATAATACTGCATAGGAAAACTAGGGTCCATGTCATCAATTTCAGACTTAAATTGGTCAGAAGGACCAAATTGATAAATCGTCAAAAGTTTTACTATTAAATTAGTTTAATTGAGATGTTTAAAACTAAATTGGCCACCGTACAATAATTTTAGGACTTTTTGGACAATTTTCCCAGCATTATTCATACGAATCTTGGCATTGTTCAACTCAAGGTGGAGTTGTAACTAGTATCTCCTTAGGTAGCCGGTACTAGCATAGTAATGGATATGAACGGTGCCGATAGTGAGTTGGAACTTGTATAGTCGTGGGCTGTTGTAATTGCTGAGCTTGACATAATGCGAATTCTCTCTCTTGACAGGTATTGAAAACTATGGTTTTTCTTTATCTATCGTAGGGAATGTTTTGTTTGAAATCCTCGTAAAGAAGCCAAAACTGTAGGTGGGATTGACATTCCAATGAGGTCCACGATTAGATTTCACGATGGGTGATTTAGTTTCAAAAAATCTCGTAATATTATTTAAATTATTTTGTTCGTAATTAGAGTTCAAGTGAATTGAAGGATGTCACATTTGTTGAATGCTTTAAGTGTCCCTTAATCTTGTTGTTAGCAGTTAAAATTGACTTGTTTTAATGGTATAGTTTGTTGGTGAACCCGGGAAGCTTTCTTCAGTATTGTATTGATAATAGAGTTTCACAAAGTCCGAATTAAGTAAGACTGACAATTAAATTATTTACAACATCACTTTCCACATTACATGCTATTGAGTATACGTGTTATTAAGTATATGAAAGGCCGCATCTATCCATCAGTTTTTAATTTTATTAATGAAAACAGTAACTTAGGAAAATGACTTCCAGACATGTGATTAGAGGAAATAAATATTAATGTTCGAAAATAGCCAATCTTCTCTGCAAATTTGACATTAGCAGGAAAATGCTCAACAAGTCAAAACGAAAGCTTACAAGACCTTTTTTTTTCCTTCAGGTATCAAATATTAATGGGGAAATCATTCAACATCCACTTCAATCCGAAAAGCAAAAACTTCCGATATATAAATATTAACACGTAAATGAAGATATAATTTTTAGGATTTTTTGAAATTTTAATGATATTCTACAATAAGATGGACAAAAAAAAATTCATTTAAAGTTTCATACTAAACAAGCAAACCCTCACATTTACCTCGGGGGTTTAGCCATAAAGTGACATTGTGCGCGCATGCAACTAGAGCGGCGGCACTTCTTTTCAGTCGTATGCGAGGGTCATGATGATTCAATTATATCCAGGAGCGTTTTGAAATGTCACAATCTTGTATCGAGATTATGAATAATTCATACGTGAGATTGACGGATTATATTGTTAGAAATTATGAAAGATGAATAAATTGTAATTCATGATGGTGATAAAATGACTTGATAAGATGAGGCAATATTCTTTTTTAGTATCATTTGTAAAAGTCATCACGATTTTGTATGCATGTGTATGTCTTTCACATAATATAACGAGTGTTTAGGACTGAAAGTTTTTCATGATTTAGTCGCATTTAGCATTTAGCCTTTAGCATGTTCTTTGGTCGCATTTAGCATGTCATTTCGCGTGGTATGAAATCCTTGACAATTTAAGTCGGGGACAATCAAATCATCGGAGAGAGTCAGAACAAAGACAAACAATCGAACAGGAACCAATGACATCACTTTCTGCGTCTCTTAAAGTACCACATCCTAGTCCTGAGCAGGACCTTAAACTGCTCCCCCAGTCTTTAATGACGGGGCTTCCCCTGGGGTAGGGGAAGTCAGCTGAAAAGGCCCCAAGCCCCGGTGCGCCGGGGTGGAGGGGAGCTGGGCAGGGTGGTTGTCTCCCACCTAAAACTGAGGGACTAGAGGTTCCGGCCTAGATAAAATACCGGTTGGGGGAAAATCCTGCCCCCTGAAAACCATTAGAACCAGGTGTTGGACCTGAATAAGTCTTTAAACTATTCCTGCCACCCTGAGAGCAGTCTCCAGGAGAAAAATAACCCCTAAGGAGAAGTGGGAATGGGTGACACTAAGGAAAGACTTGGTAGAGCCAGGGTCAGGGGCTTGAAAAAGATTCTTCCCCCAGTGGGGTACCGTCCAAGCTTCCTCGGAAGTAAGGTCCCCAGACTTGATGGCCACGACGCCAGCCCGAGGTCCATGTATGGCATTCCCCGGAAGGTACAGCCAAATGATGGTTCCAAAGTAACACTCGGTTGGACGGACAGTCGCCATCGAAGATGTCTATGCTCTTGACATTTTTGCATACACGAGCTTTTTAACATCATTGATGTGAAAGATTGAAAAGCTGAATGGCGAGAAACACGACGGCCTGGACCATCCAGGATTCAGAGGCTGGATCGCTGCCACATACAAAAATCTCGAACGTTGCGTGAAAATAGTGATGTCATCTCCAACGTCCACGGTAGGGCCTCTTTATTTTATTTTATTTTTTAAAAGTTTTATGTTCCTTAATGTTGACATCCAAGGTAGGGGTCAATGGATTTATTATTAGTAAAGTCCGATAACATCAGTCACAATTGTTGGCACAAATTGAACATTTGGCCATGAATTTATTTCATGCTACGCTGCACGGGACTGAATTGCTACTTATCAATGCATGCTAGTAGTAAAATTACCTCCACGAGAATAAAAAAGTATCTATGTTTATACAAGAAATATCTGCACATGATATTTGTGAATCTTGAGATCACTTTAGACATAGAAGAGATAAAAAATTAAATAAATGAAAAGGACCCCAATTAGACTAGAGGGCTGCTTCATGGACTAATTGACAGTATAGCACTGTAGTAAAGACTCAACTTCTTCGAGGAAAAGGTCGGTCCACATGAAAGAAAACAAATGGACGGAACAGGCAAAAGATGTTAACATCGTCATTTGATCAGGACATCATTTTTAAGGAGATAACATGCAAAACCTTAGGAATTTTCATTTTATGGGAGTGGCTTATATCACCAATAGCAAGGAGGACGAGTTCACGACAGCTTATCCATACTCATGGCCAAATATGAGTTTAATTTTGCAAGCTATCCAAGCGCGCTCGTTGACCACCGAACCGAGTGCTCTCCCTCCCATCACCGCGAGTCGGCCTCGCGCACCATTGTGAACACCCATCCTCGCTGTGGCCATCCACCGCGGGCGTCGCCACCAAGTCCTACTGCAGGCCACCATCCACGACCCATCGAGTTCGAATTCAGAAATGTTTTCCACGAATTAGGTAAAATTGTGCCAGAATTAATTCTTTGATCTATTGCCTAATTTGATACGAAATTGTGGACTAATGCATATTTCCAAGATTTTTATAAATCACTCCAAGTTATGAAAATTTCCTAATCCACAACGTGCATATGGACAACAATCCAATCTCAACCCCGAGAGACAATTCCCGTCAGCACAGGAAATCAGTCATCCTAATCCTTTTCATACGATCGTCAGTTTATTTGTTTTCAAATTTGCATGGATAGGATATTTGGTGATTATCTTTTGCGGATTGGGTGAATTATTTTACGATGATGTTTATCCGTCACTTGATTGTGACCATAAAAATATATATACACATATATAAATCTCATCATAGATAAGTCTGCATGTTTAGGATAGATTTTTAGGGATAATTTAGATTTTCGAATATTTTTGGAGATTACCTTGGGTGAATAGGGAAGATTGCATGTTAAATGGAATTTCCTGTTTAAATTTAGATGATTTAGATAAGATAATTCTTCGACTTAAATGAGGATTTAGAGTGGTTTATGAGTTTAAATTAGATATTATCCTAATCTTGACAGTTTATTTGGGGTAATTTTTAATTTCAAATTTAATAAAAAAATGTCAAAAATAACAACTTAGTATAAAATTGATCCTTTCTTTAGGTATAATCACATGTCTAAATTACGCTATTTATTTATTCCTAATTTTAAATGAAATGTACAGAAAATATCATGTCCATGTTGTCATAAATTGCACATCATATAGAGTAATTTAATTAGAAATTGCCTGTCCTGTTAGAGTAGTTGCATATTAATTATTGCTCGATAGTAAAGGTAAGTCATTTAACTAATAATCGCATATCATATAGCTTGCACGTTAGGTCTATTAAATTAAGGATCGCATGTCATGTTAGAATAGACAATTTTTTATTTTTTTAACGTCATTGCATCTAGAGTAATTATATTACATGCATTACACACAGTGTAGTTCTCATTTAAATAAGAGAAAACCCTAAAAGAATTGGAGTGAAATTGTGTACTAATTAGAAACCATACTTAGGTTGAATGTGTTTTTCTAATTAACATTACAAATGCTTATGTTGCTTCAAGGTAAGTAATTGCTCCCCTTCCTTGCAATTTATTTATTACTTTGATTATTGAGTGTTAAATTAATATTTGTGCACCGGCATGATTATCTTATATGTTAGTGGTTAAGTTAAAATCAATTCAAACTACTTGTCAAAAATATTTTTCATGAAAAAGAAAGACACCGAATAGGGCATTAGAGTAATTTAGCATAATTAAGTTTCTGAATTCATAAACTTTGGTTTGTAGGAGTAACGTATTACTTGGTCTTTCAACTGACCCTCCAAAAAATAGATTTAGTGGTGACTTATAATTGAAAATGATCTTACATGCTAAAAATTTGAACCTAAGTCGCAAACTGATATGAGCTTAAGAGAGCTCGAGTTAAGTCTAAGTTTAGTTTCATGAGCCAAACTCTAGGTGGTATAGTTGAGGGTGAGGTCACAACAGCGACCGAGTTTACCCCTTTGGCTAGGTCTACCATCTATATCAACTGGTGGTGCAGCCTAGAAGGACGTCATAAATAGTATGCATAGTCCCCCTTAATGGGTTCTCATTATAGTGTTACAAGCAATATCAACCAATCTCTTTATCTAATAACCCATAATCAACACCCACAAACCATTTCATAAACCAATTTCATAAACCGAATTAGATAACCTTTTACAATTCCATTTATCAAATAGAAGACATTTCATAAAACAATATGCAACCAATACGTATAACTTTTTGGCAAGTCCCTTCATAGAACATTCAACCAAAACATCCACAAATGATCATTTCAAACTACTCTATAAGAATTTCCAAAGCTTTGTCAAATGACCAAAAATGTAGTAAAAGTTCGATCTCATTCTATGCAAGAAACATGCTCTCAATAATACATACAATATTAAAACTCTACCATTTTTAAGACACGAGTATGTAAATTCTTAGAAGAAATAGTATTGCTCATCTGTGAAGAGCCGAAAACCAACCTACCTTGATTAATCGAGCCAACACACTCGTATTCCTATCGATTATTGAAAAAACGATACATAAAACCGGGTAATGCACTAGTCTAACGAACAAATTGACTAATTACACCTATTCTTTGATAACACGACACCCACGCACTAATGAATGAATTCATTTATAGCAAACATCCATCATTTTCCTTACGCTTATTGTCCGTTATGCATAATTTGCACATGAAATTTCTGAATTTCATTCCAAACAAACCATACTTCAAAATTGATTTTCAAAAATGCCATTGCTCCACAACACCCTAGGCTACCAATTTCCCAAAAGTCATAGTTCAAAAACTCCTCAATCGAACCTCATAGTTCAAAATCTATATAACTCTAAATTTGTGCCCCAACTTTCAAAATTACTCCGATTACAATAATAATAGGTTTGAATACTTACTTGGTGTTGCAATTCACAGTCGATTCAACTTGTCGAATTGTTTGGATCGTGACCGCAAAAAAATTCTTCTCTTTTCCCTTTTTCTTTCCGGCGGGCTCCTTCTTCCTTATTGTCGATGGTGGTATTCTTGCATCATCTACTAAAGAAGAAGGAAATAAGTCGGTTAATGGGCTGGGCTTTAAGAAACTTGGGTTGGCTGGGCCCATTATTACGGTTAGTACGTTTATTGAAGTAATATAAGATGTGAAGGATGAAATTAGAGCACTCACATTTTCTTTTGCAGTTCAAATAGAATGTTCTCAATAGGATGTGGTGAAAAAGTGACACATTATCACACCCTAAGTAAAAGATAAGCGCTGAATCCAATAATCAATACACGTAAACTCAAGCAAGGATTTTTATTTAATACGGTTCGACACTCTTCCTTTTCAGGAAAATGGGTCCCGACCGGGTAAACCCAGTCCGGCCCGCTGACCCGACGACGACGACTTGGACCCTACCCAATTCGATTAAAAAAGGGAAAACCTTTTAAAAACAATTAAATTTTTTTAATAATTTTCGTAATTTCTTTTAATTTCTTCCATTTTGTCTTTTCCACTGCACCTTTTCTCTGCACTCCCCCTTACCGAAGCAAACTTTTTGCTTTCTTTTTCCATATTTTGTTTTTCTTTTTACTTTTTCTGTACTTTTCTTTTTCTTGTGTTTTTTCTTTTATTTCTTATTTGTCTTTTTCCCTATGGTCTTCTTCCCCACATATTTTTCTTCTCCGTGCGTCTTCTTCTCCCCGACATCTCCTTGCAAGTCTTCCCCCAAAACTTCACCCAGACAGCAACACCAGCATAGCAACCAGCGACCCTTCCACCGCCAAACCACCACTGTCTACCAGTTGTCCACTCCGACCGGCGACGACCATCATCGGCCACGAACACCAGCGGCCAAACCATTTTCAGGTACAAAAATCCCCCTCGGCTCAAGAATACACGATTGCTCCACAAAAATTGCATGAAATCACAATGGAAACTTAAAAGATAGGCACGGTCCGATGTATATAAGAGCAAGCACGAACCAAACCTAGTTTCAACCCGGGTTGCTTCTCGGTTCTCTCTGGGACATTTTGTCAAACACATGAGGTGCGCTACTATAACAAGGTGTTTTTGGCTCAACCGAAGCTTGAACCATAACGGGATCTTCGACACACGACAAACAAGACATTGAAAACAAAAAGTAAGGCGATGCAGGCCAGAGCTCGCGCGAACCGAACGGCCACGAGCTCTGGCCTGGTGTACCCGAGAAAGAGAGCACACACAAAGGCCCAAGGGACTTACCTGGTTCGGGTGGGGTGCTGTGGTGAACGGCGGCTCTTGGGCGGACGACTGACGATGGTGAAGCTTTCCTTTGAGCTCTCTCTCTCCCTTCGGCTCTTCCTCTATTCTCCTCGGTTTCTCTCTTCCTCTCCTCCCTTCTGTTTTTCGTGTTCTCTCCATCCCTGTTCTCTGCGTTCTGCCTCGGTTTCCTCCTCTGTTTGTGGAGTTCTTCTGCTGAGCTCGTTTGGGGAAGAGTTGCCGTGGACAATGGCGGGCAGACGGGCCTCCAGCAATGGCTAGCTGCTCCCTCGAGCTTCCCTCCTCCCTCTGGTTCACTCTCTCTTTCGAACTCTCTCTCGGTCTCCCCCGTCTGTCTCCTCTTGGTTTCTCTCTGTGTTTCTCCCTCTCTGTGTTCTGCTCCCCTTTTCTTGTGCTTGTTGTCTTTCCCTTTTAGAGCAACCAGCCGGCACGCATGGCCTCTGCAGCTGCCAGCTTGCCAGCCGGACTGCCCCCGACCCGCAGATCACGCCGCTTGCCTGCCACCGATCCCCTTGCTCTCTGTCGCTGCTCATCCTCTCTGTTCTCTGCAGGTTGTCACGCGAAGGACAGCAGGAGAGGGAGACGACCGGCTGTGCGCAGGCTGGGCTAAGCTGGAAAGGAGGATGGGCCGGGCTGGTGGGCCACGCAAGGGAGAAAAGAAAAGGAAAGATGGGCCGCGCCCAGGCCCGCACGGGGGAAGAGGAAAGAGAGGCGGGCCAGGCTTAGGTCGGATCCGGCCCGACCCGGCCTCTCTCAGTTTTTTTAATTAATTAATTTTTCTAGCAACTAACTCCTAATTTTTAATTCTATTAAGCCTTAAGTAAAATGATGAAATTTATGTGTCAATAGGTAGCCTAAACTAACATCCAAAACGCGACATTACAAATTTGAACTCACTTCTTAGGTTCATAAGTTGCGAATGGTACCGAGTTACAATTTCCTCTGTAGTATTGAAATTCCATTTGATAGCTGGTGTGCGTCCTTCTAGAGGAGAGCAGACAATGCGAAATATTATATGTTTGCCGAACATACTGTAAACTTATGAATTATAATTTTTTTTTTTTTGGTCGCGTTCAACTTTTTCAATATATAATTTCATGAATACATGTCTATCCAACTTTTGCAGACTAGGACAAATTTCCGATCGATGATGATTTATACTCGGGGGATTCTTTATGTTCTTATCGAGCATGGCTACGAACATGAAGCGAGGCATCGACAGTTGACACAGAATCGAGCAAAGAAACAGAACGAAAAAGTCGTAACATGTTGCACATAAACTTTTCCTTGGATCTGGGAAGCTGCATGGTGTTGTGTCAGTACACAGATTTTTCTCATGATATAGATGCATTCGAAGATCTGGAAATCGAAAAAACAAGTGGCTATTTAATTATGTTCGAATATACATTATATACAGTACTCGTTCAACTGATTTTTATTAAAAGTACGGTTATTAAATGTAATCCTAACCAAGATATTACAATAAGGAAAGGGTAAAAGATAAAAAGGAAAACAGCTCACCCGAGAAAAATATGAAACAAAGGCATTTAATTGGGTCTTTCGCCTCGCTCAGTGTTCATTTTTCATCTTAATTTGTGTGTGTGTGTGTGTTTTCATGAGTTCATATTTGATGACTTATATGTACGGACTTGCAACGTTATTTAGAGTGCCTCTAACTACGCATAAGTTGAACCCCAGGTTGTATTATGTAGAGGAGTGTCAAGGTGGATTCGTCTAACAAACTGAATTTACAAGATTATATCAAAAGTAGTTGTGCACCCACTACATACTTGCATGGAAACTAGACATATATATTCAAATAATCGTTCCAAGTACCTGGATGATTATCACTTATTATCAAATGCAAGTGATCAAAATAAGAGAATTTGGTAGCCTAAAGGTGGGGAATAGTATACATCAATGTGAGAGAACTAATTCGAACTTGTTCATTAGATTCGTGGGTCACAAAATGGTACCAAGTCAACATCTCCTCAGCTTTAAATCTTTTAATTTGACCAATTTTACTCTCAATCTTCTGAAAAATTTGCTAGTGTAATCTATCCGATCAATTTTGGCCAAAAATTGCTAATGTGAACACCGGCTGTTTTACGTGGTACCACAAAATGTTGAAGTGGACAAGTTTTATAATACTTTTTATTTTTTAAAGAATTTTTTATAATATTTCTTGTTTTCTTTCTTTATTTTTATTTTTTTCCTTTCATCTTTTGTGGTCACCGATCTCCTCAATGGTCGGTGATTGGCGTCTAGCGAGGGTTGCTCTCGTATGTGCGAGGTCGTTTGAGGAACCGAGTTACAATCCCTACAGTATCAAAATTACATTTGATAGCAAGTGTGCGACCTTCTAGAGGGAGAAAGAGAAGACGATGCGAAATATTTTATGTTTACTGACCATGCTGTAAACTTATATACTATTAAATTTATTTATTTTCTAATCGCGTTCAACTTTTTCAATATATAATTTCATGAAAACATGTCTATTCGACTTTTTCAGACTAAGACAATTTTCCGGTCGATGATGATTTGGTTAGTTCTATTTGGGGAGCATGGCTTCGAACATCAAGCAAGGCATTTACAGTTGACACAGAATCGAGAAAAGAAACAGAACGACAACGTCAGAGCATGTGGCAGATGTAATTTTCCTGGGATCTGGGCAGCTGCATGGTGGTGTGTCAGTACACGGATTTTTCTCAATGATTTGGAATTCGAATAAACAAGTGACTATTTAATTATGTTCGAATATACATGATATATAGTACTCGTTCAACTGACTTTGATTGAAGTACGGTTATTATATGTTATCCTAACCAAGATATTACTGTTAGCAATATTAGGATATATAGATATTTTTAGACGTACTTAAGATTTTTCCTCTTATTTCAGTATTTATTTTAATTATGTTTGAATTATGTATATTTGATTTGATTTCCTTTGAATTTCATTATCTAATTTCTCTATCTACTCTTTTCAATATATCAAATTACACAGAAAAATCCTCAATTTTCTTTTCTACTTTATATTTAACTTGGTATCAGAGCTTCCTTTCCTAAGTCTCTACTTTATACCCAATGCACCCTTGGTAAAATAAATCCATGCCACCCTTGATAGTGGTTGCCCAAATGCCCCAATTACTGTCTAAGTAAGCGCCATGGTGTTGGGTTACAACGTTTCTAACACATCGCCAAGTCGAGCTTTTCCACAGAAGTATTTTTAATGTGCAAAGACGCATATTTGTACATTAAAATTTTCTTTCACAAAGCTTGGCTTATTTCGTTTGTTATAATCACGTTAGCCGTATCGGCTCTATTTAAGCTATTGTCCCAATAGCAAAGTCGCCCGCAAAGGATGCAGGCCACTCAGCTTCAATTCCTTCAATTCTTGACTTTTAATGAGTAAGCCGACACCATCACCAAATTTTCCATCACCAGATAAGCAACATATTGAAATCTTCTCGTCAATGAAAGCTTAGAGGCATCATAAGTGTCACCTCGTCTTGGATCCATTGAGCTTATTAATCAAAGATTTTGTGATACTGTGTTAACTTTATTTTTCAAACTCAAGTCGATTTGTTTCAATTCAACTTGGGGATATTAGCAATATTAGGATACTTAGATATCTTTTAGAGATATTGAGGATATTTGTCTTATTTCAATATTTATTTTGACTATGTTTGATTATGCATATTTGATTTGATTTGATATGATTTTCTCTATCTAAGCCTATAAATAGGCTTTCCATGTACTCTTTTCAATATATCTAATTCTAACAAAAATTTCTTCAATTCTCTTTTCTACATTTTATTTAACTATTACAATAAAGAAAGGGGAAAAAATGGAAATAGCTCACCAAAGAAAAATATGAAATGGTATATGGTTTCAAAACAAGTCGATTGAGCCTTGGTTTTTTTTTGTTGGCTAGGATTTGAAAGGTTAAAATAGGTAGAGCATCACTTTACCAATAGTGTAGGCCTGACGGATGTTTTATTCACTACTATATGGAGGCTTCCTTCCTCCATCTCCTCACATAATTAGTCTATTTAAAATGTTAGGGGATTCCCCTAAGCTTTTATACCTCTTTTGATTAATGATATTCACATGTTTACACAAAAAAGAAAAAAAAAGAAAAATATAAGACAAAGGCATTGATTCGGGTCTTTCATGTCGGTCAACGTTCATATTTAATGTTAATTTTGTGCGTGTCTTTCTTTTCACAAGTTTATATTTAACAACTTCTATGTACTATATGTACTAACTTGTGCCGTTATTTAGCGTGCTTCCAAATACACGCAAGTTGAACCTCAGATTATATTATGTTACAAAGTGTGGAGGTGGAACCATCTAACAAACTTAATTTACAAGATTATCTCAAAAGTAGTTGTGCACACGCTGTGTACTTGCATGGAAACTAGACATAAATAATCGATAATCTTTCCAAGTACCTTGGATTGTTATCACTTATTATCGAATGCAAGTGAATTGATCAATTGGTCTTCTAGTGGTGCGGACTAGTATTCATCAATGTGAGATTACGAATTCAAACTTGTTCATTAGATTCAAGGGTCCTGAATGGTACGAATTCACGATCTCTACTGCAGTGTAAAAAATCAAACATTTGATAGAAAGTGCAAAATATTAAATGGTTGTTGAACATACTGAAAATTAATGTATTTTAAATTAGTGCATTTTCTGGTCACTTTCGAGTTTCTCACTATTTAATTTCACAAAAATTTCTAATTCTTCTATGGTCGTCCATTCATTCAAAGCTTGTTATTTTCCTCGTATATACATGAAGTCCAGCCAATTGGTGTCGATATGTACGACATCTATGTGGCCATGCAAAGCAGGACATAACTGTTTTAATTGCCACTCCTATGGAAAATCACCAGCCAATACGACAGACCTAGGATAATGTTTTAAAATACGTTAAGTGTACCATCGGATTATACGGCATATTCTTTGCACTCTAAATTTCAACTAGTGGAATTGATTAGTTGAAAGAGATCCAACCATGGAGATAAACGTATGGAGGAAAGAAATCTTTGGATAATTATAAAAAAAAAAATCTAAACTTAATATAATTGTCTCAATTTAGCCATAAACTTTTCAATTTGGCCAATTTAGTCCAAAATATCTTAAAATTTGCCAATGTAATAATTTTGGTCGGAAATTACTGATGTGGATGTTGGCCATCTTAAATGGCACCATCAACGTGGACAATTTTTCTAATTTTTCTTATTCATTCTTTATTATAATTTTGTTTTTTTTTTCCCTTCATCCTCAGCAGTCACCATGCTCCTTGATGGCCCATGACCAGCCTCAAACAAGGTTTGACCTCACTGGCCTCTAGCGATGACTAACCTCACCTGCTAAGTGATAGTTGCTCTCGCATTGGGTGAGGTCGCCCAAGGTAGTCGAAGGTCTACCTTGCTGGCCTCGAAGGAGGCTTGTCCTAGCCAAAGCTGGCAAGCTCGAGCCTTGCTTGAGGCTATCGATCTCATTGCTTGCCATTCACCGATGTCCTTGGCTCTAAGATGGAGTACTCTCTCTCTCTCTCTCTCTCTCTCTCTCTCTCTCTCTCTCTCTCTCTCATACTCATCAACTCTGATCGACACAGTTGCTTGACAGTTTGACTTAGCCTCCATTGACAGCGAGCCGGGTTCTCACATTAGTGGTCAAGTGTGACAACAAGACCTCAAGCTTGCGGCCAACGAGACCATGGCAAGGCTGGCCAGCCTAGATATGAGCGAGGGTGATGTGGCCCTCACTAGCCACAATAAAAAAAGAAAATAAAGAAGGAAAAGAGAGGAAAAAAAAAAAAAGAAGAAGGGAAAGGCACAAAGGAAAGAAAAATAAAAAATAAACAAAAATTTCTAAAAAAATTAAATTATTATTAAGAATATCCACGTCAGTAAATTTAAGTCGAAATTGACCGAATGTACTTAATAGGTAAAATATGAAAAGATCTAGGACTCAATTGGTTAAAAGGATTGAAACTAAATTGGCAGAGGTACAATATATTTAAGATCATTTAGATAGTTTTCCTTGTCGTTGGGCTTACTAAAATACCTTAAGATGTAAGGGATGAAATTGGAGAGCTCACAATTTCTTTTGCGACTCGAAAAGAAAGTTCTCAAGAGGATGTGGTGATAAAATGACACAGAAGATAAGCGCTGAATCAATAATTAATACACGTAAACTTAAGAAAGGACTTCTATCAATTATTAATACACGTAAACAGAAGATTTTTCTCATTATATATATGCACTCAATTATTTGGAATTCGAATAAACAAATGAATATTTAATTATGTTCAAATATACATGGTATATAGTACCCGTTTAACTTACTTTGATTGTAAGTACGGTTATTATATGTTATCCTAACCGAGATATTACAACAAGGGTAAAAAAAGAAGGAAAAACTGCTCACCAATAAAAAATAAAATTAAAAAGATGAAACAAAGGCATTGATTTGGATCTTTCGCGTCACTCAGCATTCATATTTCGTGTTAATTTTGCGTGTATGAACTTGCGTCGTTATTTGGAGTGTATCCAAATACGTGCAAGTTGAACCCCAAGTTACATTATGTTACATAATGTGGAATTGATTCCACATCCATCTTACAAACTTAATTTACAAAATTAACTCGAAAGAAGTTGTGCACACGCTATGTACTTGCATGGAAACTAGACATATATAATCGATAATCTTTCCAAAATACCTGGATGATTATCACTTATTCATCAATGTGAGATTACGAATTTGGACTTGTTCATTAGATTCATGGGTTGTGAATGGTACCGAGTCACAATCTCCTCTGCAGTATCAAAAATCGAACATCTGATTACCATTGCAAAATATAATATGGTTGTTGAACATACTGTAAAATTATGTAGTTTAAATTAGTGAATTTTCTGGTCACTTTCGGTTTTCTCACTATTTAATTTCATAGACGTCTCTATTTCTTTCATGGCCGTCCATTTATTTGAAGCTTGTTGTTACTTTTCTCGTATATGTATGAGGTCCAGCCAATTGATGTCGATCTGTGTGACATCATTGTGGCCACGCAAAGCATGGCATAATTGTCTTAATTACCATTCCTATGGAAAATAACCTGCTGATACGACAAATCTAGGT
The DNA here is from genome assembly GCA_014182515.1 of Eucalyptus microcorys. Taxonomy (NCBI): domain Eukaryota; kingdom Viridiplantae; phylum Streptophyta; class Magnoliopsida; order Myrtales; family Myrtaceae; genus Eucalyptus; species Eucalyptus microcorys. The sequence goes on from CM024569.1 coordinate 31,931,552, forward strand.
CAATGTTTTAAAAACTTCGGTAAACATATGTTAATTGTCTAGTCATTGATTATGATTATAAAACTGACATAGTATCTTTTCATGAGGTTAGGTGTACTGCCGGATTATATGGCATATTCTTTGCACTCCAAATTTCAACTGGTGGAATCGATTATTTGAAATAGGGATCCACCAATGGATATAAACCAATGAAGGAGAGAGATCTTGGGATAATTATTAAAAAAAGAAAAAGAAAAAGATGTTCTAAACTTATTATAATTGTGTCAATTCAACCTTAAACATTTCAATTTAACCGATTTAATTCTAAACCTCTTGAAATTTTTCAATATAGTATATCCGATCAATTTTGGTTGGAAATCATTGACATGAACACTGATTATTCTACGTGACACCACTAGTGTTGACGTTGACAATGTTTCTAATTTTTATTATTTTTTCTCTTTTTTTTCCCTTCATCCTCTATGGTCAATGACCTCCTCAATGGCCAGTGACTAGCCTCTAGTGAGGGCCAACCTCGCTTATTGAGCGGGGTTGCTCTTGCATGGGTGAGATTGCTCAGGGCTAGAGAGGGTTGACCTCGCTAGTCTCAAGCGAGACTTGCCCTTGCTAGATCAGATGAGCTTGAGCCTCGCTTGAGGTTAGTGTCGCTAGCATCAGGTGAGGCTCAATAGAGACCTGTCGAAATTAGTCTGGGTATCTGTCGAGGGTCGCCATCGTTGCCATCTTGATAAAGGTCACCTCATCGATATCTGGTGAGGCTCACCTGAAGCTAGCGAGGTCGACCGTCACCAACCACTAGCAACAATATGCCTTTTTCGAGGCCGGTGAGGTTGACCCTCAACCTTGGTTTGGCAAGGTCGATCCTTGCTAGATCCAAAGAGGGTGAGCCTCGCCAGCCCCAATCTGTTGCTAGTTGCCAGCCCTTGAGGAGGCTGACGATGGTCAATGATTGCAGATGATGAAGGATAAAAAAAGGAAACAAAAACATTATTAAAAAATCAAAAAAATTATTCATATCAGTGTCGGTGGTATCATCTAAAATGACTAGCATCTATGTTAGCAATTTCTAGTAAAAATTGGTCGATAAATTACATTGGCAATTTTCAAAAAATTTAGAACCAAATTGTTCAAATAATAAGATCCATGATAGAATTGGCACATTTACAATATGTTTATAACTTTTTTAGTAATTCTCTCAAGAAATCTCAACCTACGGAGATGTTAGTTTATTGAATGATTTATCAGAATTTTCAATATTAATTTTTCAACATTTGCTATCCTATAAACTATGGACAAATTTAATATTGAGCTTGAAGTTGAAATGGTACTGTAACATCCCGATTTTCCTATTCTGGTTTCAATTGAATAAGTCGGGCATTTTATCTTTGCGTCTATAGCTCTCTTCTCTAAGTTGGCCACTCACGAAATAACTAGTCTATCAGGTGAAGCCATTAAGGAATCTAAACGCAATAGACTTGAGAATTCGACCAAGAACTGACTGCTCGACCGCACTAATCTGCAAGGATCATTACGGCACAGATCGATTAGAAACCGGAGATAGGTCGATTCGATAGAACCATGTAATTAAATGTGGGTGATTCCACTTAATTGCAAAATTCTGATCGATCGGCACTAGACCGATTTCTCTGTCATTTTGGTACCTTGTGTCCGTATTTGAAATCTCGAGATTTCCACAACAACCGAGAGTCGCCAATGTGTCGAAGATACACTTTATGGTTTGAAAATAATCAACCACAAGTCAATTGCACGGAAAATTCCTAAAAGTTACCTGGTAGATTAGGACACGCTAAAGTCGCGCCAAATTGAAATCAACTGAGAAATTGAACTCGATTTCAGAAATTGAAGGTTCTGTTATGTCACAATTCATTTTAAGAACGTCGACTCAATCTCAGAAGATTTTTTTACAAACCGAGATTTTTGGCAGAAAAGTAAAGTAAAGCCGTTGTTGATCCGGAAAGTCAGAGGACCGCTTTTGATCGCAGCTTTGACCATCAAGTTGGATCATTTGACAGGGAAAAGACATTAGATGGACGAGGTCACCTTGATGGATTTAATTGGGCTTCGATTGGATTTGTTTGGTTGAGAATTGAATGAAATTGATTGAGAATTGAAGTAGGAAATGTAACAAATTCGTATGCAATGGGACAAGAGGCATTTTGGACCTATTGGAAGAGTGTAGAGGAAGATTGGAGGTGAGTGGATGGTGATGTTATATGAGGTTATGGTGGGCCATGTTTGTGAGACAAAAGAGAGAGAAAAGTGGTCCCTTCCTCCTTCTCTCTCCTCTCTCTCTCTCTTTCGTTGCCTTTCTCCTCCCTCTCCCAACCGTGCGACCTCTTATGCCTCTCTCTATTCTTCTTCTTTGAAAGCCCAGCAAGCCGAAGACCGTCGGAGCAACAGCGCCGCCTGTCACCGTCCGCCGTCCTTGCACGCCACCGGCCGCGCGCGCTCACCTCCGTCTCTTCTCTCCAACTTGCATCGTCGAAGCCTTCTCTCCTCCATCTTTGGTTGCTGCTCGACGTCCCAGTAGATCTGAGGAGACGCTAGAGTAGCCAACTAGCCACTGGATCGCGGCCTCACGCCTCTGCCCTCCGCCATTCACTGCCGTGCTGCACGCAGTCGCCTCGTTGTTGCTCCACTTGTCTCGGCCTCCTTCTTGCCCAGCTCGTCGTTCCAGCTAGCTGTCCAGCTCGTCCCAGCCGCTGTGGACCACCGTCGGAGCTCCTACCGCCATCGCCTAGGTCCAGTTCGGCCTCCTCCATCCATCTAGGCCCTTGCGCGCCTCAACCGGCGTCGGATCCGCCCTCATCCAGCAGTGAGCAGTGAGCAGGAAAATGGGTATCGTAGCGAAGGTTTGGCCCGTTTTGGCCGTCTTCCCGACCCCGGAAGCTAGGCTCGCTTTGGAGACTATCGACCCTCGCGTCGTCCCCGTCGTTTTGAGCCGTTCGGCTCGTTAATCAGGTGAGTTTATCCTCTAATCCTTACTTAGTAAGTTAATGATGCTTAAGGGTTATTTAGATTAGTCTAATTAAGTTTAGGTGGTTAAATTAGATTATTTTAATGTAAATTAGATTAGTTGTATGATTAGTTTAATGTATGTTTAATTAGGGCTAATTGTATGTTTAATTTAGTGTAATCTTGTTTAAGCCCTAATTAATTACTTTTAATTAATTAATTATTTCGAATTTATAAATATTATTTTATTAAATTATATTATTATAATATAATATTTAATTATTTAATTTTCGGAATTAAATTTAATTATTTAATAATTTCGAAAATTTTGCCGGATGACTCGGTCGTTAGAATTTCGCACCGATCATAGTAGTGCGGTCAGTTTGTGTTAATTTTATGTGTAATTGAGAAATTGTGTAAATTGATGATTATGGTTAATTATTCCAAAGTGTGGAATTGAGTGAAATTGGAGAAATTTTGGTATTTAATTTGAAAATACCTAGCGTCAGCTTTTGGCACCGTAATTGGTTTGTATGACCAGTTTGTATCGTGGATCTGAATGAATTGTTTATCCAGTTATCTGGTTTATTATTGATTATGCAGCTTTGGTGAGTATATATTTATTTATATATATGCTACAGCTTGTGCGAGCTATTATATATGCTACAGCTTCTAGTGAGCTATTATATATATTACAGCTTTTGATGAGCTATTATATTATCTATCAACTACAGCTTCTGGTGAGCTATTATATATATTGCAGCTTTTGGTGAACTATTATATTATCTATCAACTACAGCTTCTGGTGAGCTATTATATATATTGCAACTTTTGGTGAGCTATTATATTATCTATCAGCTACAGCTTTGGTGAGCTACCGTCTATATATTACAGCTTTGGAGAGCATATGTCGTATTAACGACGGGTTTGATAGACGGTATTGAATGATAGACAGTAATGATTGATAGATAGTACGGATTGAAATGGAAAGATAGATAGTATGATTGAATTGAATCATTTGATCAATTCTGTGATTGAGAATTGAATTGTACTAACATGCAGGAAAGGACTGAGGCAAGGTAAGTCATTTATCCTATTTGTGTGGCTAGAGCGCCTTGAGACGTATTTTCTTCCTAATCGGGTCTTAGAGGGTAGGACTCGTTGAGACATTGTCTCACCTTGTCGTGGACTCAATATTTTCAAGTCCTTAGATGGCAGTCGTGGAGGACTTGAAGCCATGGACATTTGTGGAGGTGGAGACCGAAGAATCAGCGAACGTGTCTGACTAGTTGGTCATAGGACAATTCCCTTTTTGTTGAGCCGGTCTATTTTGTAGACAGTCCAGTGTTTTATATAAACCTATGTGTTTATAAAGAAGTGGGGAGAAGTGCCAAAAAAGTCCTAAACATTTTGTCTTTGTGCCGATTAGTCTTAAACCTTTTTTTGGTGTAGATTTAGTCATAAACCTTTTTACGTTGTGCCAATTTAGTAATTTTCGGCCAATTTTGGCTGGATTTTGCTGACTGGACGCCGACCGGCTGACGTGGCCTAATCGGCGCCGACGTTGACAACTTTTAATAATATTTTCATATTTTCGATTTTTTATTTTTTATTTTTATTTTTCTGTTTTTCTTTTTTCTTTTTTTTTTTTCCTTTTTTCGTTTTCTTTTTTTCTTCCTCCAATCGGTCACCAGAGCTCGGGGTTGGTTAGAGGCGACGGCCGACGAGGTCGACCTCGACCTCACCGGCCACCTCGCTAGTGGCCGTGAGGGCGGCCTCGCGTGGGGCGGCGAGGCTCGCCCTCACCGGATCTGGCAAGGGTCGAGCCTCGCCCATGGCCGATGAGGCCACCTCGAGGCTCGTCATCACCGGATCTGGCGAGGGTCAAGCCTCGCCTATGGCTAGCGAGGGCGAGGGCAAGGAGGCGGCGTTGATGCAGTCGCACCATCCCCTGCTCGCGCGCCTGTCCGCGAGTCTTTGCCTCTCGTGCTCGTCACCTGCGCACTGCTCGCAGTCCGCCGAAGCTAATTTAGCCGCTTGCTGTCGCCGTCGAGTTGGCCTTGCGTTGAGCTGGCGGGGCTCGCCCTCGCCGGCCATGGGCGAGGCTTGAGCCTCGCCAGATCCGGCGAGGGCGAGCTTTGTTGCCCAGGCCTCGAGGCAGCCTCGCTCTGGGCGGGTGAGCCTCGCCGCCCCGCACGAGGCCGCCCTCGTGGCCACCGGCGAGGTGGCCGGCGAGGTCGACCTCAACCTCGCCGGCCGTTGCCTCTAGCCGATCGCAGCTCGCGACCGACTGGAGGAAAAAAAGAAAACAAAAAAAGAAAAAATAGAAAAAGAAAAACAGAAAAACAGAAAAATAATAAAATAATAAAATAATAAAATAATAAAAAATAAAAAATCGAAAATATTAAAATATTTTTAAAAGTTATCCATGTCAGCGCTGATCAGGTCACGTCAGCTGGCCGGCGTCTAGTCAGCAAAATCCTGCCAAAATTGGCCGGATTTAGGACTAATTGGCACGACGTAAAAATGTTTAGGACTAAATCGGCACAAAGACAAAAATGTTTAGGACTTTTTTGGTACTTTTTACTAAAGAAGTGTTTGGTTGTGATTGATTGCTTGCTTTTCTATCCCAAGTTAAATGTTGTCAGGGGATTTGTTTCGCTTCTGCATGTGCAATAAAAATGAATGGGTCGGTGACGTGTCCTGGAAAGTCGCATTTCTATCGACCTCAGAGGGATGTTTGCGCGCTCGGAGGATCGGGGTGTGACAGGTACAACGTAACGCACCAATTGTTTTGATTAATCTTAATTAGTTTTCAATCGCATACTAGTACGTGTAAACCAAACCGCCTCTTCAGCGCATGCTCCGGGGACAACCCTAGGACGACTTAATAAGACCAACAAATTAGCATAATCGAGATAATTTGTGAAATCACATACCAGTATCTCGTTCCCCTTGGAGATATATAGCCATGTCCGTCTAATTTGAGGACGATCACTATCCACCGCCTCAAATTAATGGTAGACGAGACTTGCATAAATTTTGTTTCACGCTGGCGATGTGTACTTATTATTCTTGTTCGTCCAGTTTCATGACGAAACCCAAGTTCATATTTTCTTTCAAATGATTTTTTTTAAAAATGAAGTAAGTCATAGTTCAGAGCATGTCTAAGGGATGCAAAATTTTAATTCACCTTGAATTGACGTAGAGATCATTCTGATCTCAATTTCTCAAACGTTGCCCCTATTCACGGATGCGAATAAATTTATTTTCACATCTCGATGAAAAGAAAAAGAAACAATTCAATGTAATTAGATGGGCATATTTGGATTGACAATGAAAGTCATGTCGATCTTCTAAGTCTTTCTATGTACTTGGGAGTTTCTGAACTCCCTCTCCTTTGATCAATTCCTCAATCTGTTCCTATGTTGATTCCTAGATGCATGACATCAATTTTGCCCTCGTGTACGTGCAGGATGTCAGCCTTCTATTGGATGTGTGTGACCTGAGGAAAATTACAGTCAGGATCTCCATGCATGAGATGTTTGATTTAATTGTATTTTACTGATGATGGTTGGAAAATGCCGACGCCGAGAGTATCAGATTCCGGGATGAACGGGAGAGGGTGCGAAATTCCGTGAAACAACTACCAAATATTCTGAAAAGTTAAACTATCGGATGGAAGAGTAATTTGAGACTTTTAAACATTTTAACAAGTAGAAGAAGGTAATGGAAATTAATCATAGGACATGGAAATAACAAGAAAAGCTCACGGCTGTTATCGCTAGTAAGTCTTATCTTGTACGCCTCGAAAATGTGATCAATGAACCGTATTAGGATCACCACTTTCATTCATAGCACACGGGGCCTGCATGCGCAGTACATCAAGTTCTGCACAATACAGTGCAACCTCGTTATAGATCACAGAAACTTTTATTCATAGCATACAATGTCTGCAGGCAGAGTACATCGGGTTCTGCGCAGTGCGCGTACAGCCCTGTTGCAAACTCCAACCGCACATCATCAAAAGCAACATCACACTAACAAGGAAACAAATACCTGACCCTGCTGGGTACTCCAACCACACATAATCAAAAGCAACATCAAACTAACAAGGAAAGAAAAAACGTGGAAACGCGACCGAGCAAAACAGTCCGTGTTTATTCTGGAGCGCCAAACGAAGGCGTTGGGCTTGATGGCCTTAGTGGCTAGTTAATGCACACCATGGCAGCACTCGAATGTGACCGCGGTCTTCATGTAGCGATGGCAGTTGGTGCACTTGATACACTCCGGTATGTTGCCAACCATGTTGGGGATATAGAAACGGTGGCAGCGTGACTTGCTGAACGTCTTGTCATAGTACGCCTTGAAGGCTTTATCGAAAGCCTGTGTCCCAGTTATCGCACTAATCCAATTCTGGTGCTGCGACAGCACCATCTCAAAATCCGTGACCGGGGCATTGACAACCACGCTCGACCCTCTCACAAGGATGCCAAACCCACCACGCTGCTTGTACACGGTGTAGAGCTTGAACAGCTCCTCCGTCCGGGAATCGTAGACATCCGAACTCGCCAGCATCCTTGAGGATACGCAGCTCTCGAGGAGCAGAAATTGCTCGCTCTGGGCGTTGAAGTTGGCAAACTTGTCAGAGAAGCCTTTACTTTCAATCTCGCTCAGGTGTTTTTCAATTTTTGCGACAATCTTGGAGTCTTCTGCTGAGCCGTACAAGAATATGAGCTCCTTCCCCTTAATCTGGCCCACAATCAAGACACAGGACATGTTAAAAGAACAAAAGACAAATTGATTATGTTATAAAAATTTTAATATATCTTGCGAATGATTCTTGTGTGAACTCGGTACGGGTGAAGTCTGCAAAAATAGAAGCTCGTTCTATTTGCTTTTGTCCATAGTCTGCGAGTTTGTGCTTGGCTAAGTGTGTTAAAGACCAAACCACTAATAAGTCTTGTCAACGAAATTATAATTGAGGTGGTGTTTTCCTCTGTCCCTATTTGGAGGAAGATCTCTAACTAGACTCTGATTGTGCGGTTGCACATATGGATATCACATAAATGTAAATCGACTAAAAGTAAACTTGAGTGATATGTCCAGATTTTGAACGCACTAGTCGGAGGTCTGGTAGGAGGAAAGTCCTTCCAACTAGCGACAAATGATGAAAATGTGGTACCGATAATCGAAATCAAACTGCATTTGTAACTTACCCTTTGTTTCACAACAGAAAACACGAGCTCCAACCAGTTGATCCCTGGCCTGTTCCAGAGTTCCTTGCCATTTGACTCTGTGAATGGGAAGGCGTCCCATCCCCAAAGGCGTATCATCGTCATCGCGTCCATGTTCACCACCTTCCCCTTTCGGTTCAGCACGACAACCTTAGTCTGCTGCTTGAATTGCCACTTCTTCTGGATGAACTTTGTGGCCGACTTGCTGACCATGGATTTGCATGTGTACCACGGCATCTGAGATCTCTTGTCTTGGAACTGCTGCTGCATCGCCTCGTCATGTACCTCCATGATAGGAACCCACATAATTTCGTAATCACTGGAACTGAATTTGCTGTAAATCCTTTTAAGGGTTTTTAGATCGTTGTCCGACAAGGTCAAGTCCGAAATAAGCAGCATCACGTTCTTGTTCTGCAACTGCTCCACCTCAACCTATAACATGCAGCGATCAAGTCATGCCCTTATTTTTGAATTTTGAAAGCCTACAAACAAACTATCTAAAAATTGCGGAGTTAATTATGTGTAAGTCGATATGCGTGCCCTTGTCCTGACATCGACACATAATGACCGGTAATCAAAGTCAGTGAAGATTATTGGGACTGAGAAGCTAACCATTGTCTTTGTAGAACATTGATAAATTTGGGGCGAATCGTCCTCAGGGCAAACCACTACCTTCATCAGCTCCACAATATTAGTACAACATATGGAACATCTCTTAATGTCCTCATATAAAAATTGCTTCTTGAAGGAGGCATATTTCTCCATGACCCGGTTCGAAAAGGTCCACAGATCCGGCCCTGGGGACCTGAAGTCATCAAGAAATGAATTAAGTATTGATGTGAAACCATTAGAGAGAGAGAGAGAGAGAGAGAGAGAGAGAGAGAGCTTGGAATTAATTCCAAGTCTGTTAATAAAGGGAGTCAAAATCAAAGCCAAGGTATAACATACTCGTTGCTCGCGCTAATCATGCCACTAAACTGAACTGAGCAGCCAAGCACGGTGACAATGATGTATTTGAAACAGGCTAGATCATCGACTGATGCCGAGAAGGGTTTCACACGCTCAACAATGTACTTGGTGAATTCCAAAGTCTCCTTGATCAGACCATTAAGCTTCACAAAAGCGTCGGTCTGCTGGGGGTTGGAGGATGTACCAATTGCACGAAACCCTCTTAGCATGGCTGTTAATCTCAAAAGGTTGTCTGATTCTTCAAATTGAGCAAGACGACAGTTCTCGGCGTAGTACACCGAGAAAGCTGACAGGGTCAGCACAGCCTTGGCAATCCATGAAAAGCGTGACAACTTGTCGAAAAGCGATGCCATGGTTCGGTGCACATCATTGGTGTGCAGGGCCTCGCAAGTGATCTGTCGTGGTTTGATATTAAATGTGGGAAAAGAAAAAGATCGAGAAGATTACAATAAAAGAGGACTCGAGGAAGAATATGATAAACACACTGTTTGCTTCTTCTGTTTTTCCTTGACAAAATGCACAATTTTAGTGCTTTTGGGTTAGTATTAATTCTTATCTAAAGTAAAAGTTTTCCAATCTCGAAGTAATATTAGAAAAAAAGCTAAAAAGTATGGAGCTCTAACATTTGAATATTTCCACTTTTGGGAGAGGAAAGGCGCTCCCAATACGAGATTACCTGATAACACAATTTGTTGATGATGGAAGACAAAGGATCAGAAGTCCCTACGGAGAAGAAGGTCGAGCTTTTGCTCTGACTCTGGTTACCCTGGAAAAATGAATTCCCTTGTGAGTCCTAAGCATTAGATATTATGAACAAAAGAGCATGTAAAAATTGTGTATGTTTACAAATTTTAGTTGGACGAGAGTGAAACATGTGATTTTCATTTGAGGAGCAAAGACATTTAGCCACACCAAAAAAAAAACTATCGTGTGTTAAGAACCAAACAATTGATCATGGAAACTAGTAAGTGGGAAAGATTGTGGCATTTGCCATGAATTTCATGTTTTTCTGGGCACTATGTAGTAGTTATGTGACATTATCTATAGGCACGAACACGCGCACGTGCGCGCACATATATATATATATATATATATATATATATATATCATATGGGAGCTTGAACATGTAGGTCTAATCACCTAAAAACTAATGGAACACTTTGCAAATCTAATTAACCAACAAAAATTCGAGCTTTTGGCATCTATGAAGAATTAAACTCACAGCAATGAGTAAATGGAAAAAGAGACTATAGAATGTCGGTCAATTTGCTTGTCCAATAATTTACCTTAGCCTGAGTATTCCCAACCGTGGCTTGATTAAGGATATTCTCAACAAGACTCAAGTAATGCTTAACATTAACTGGTTCTGTCTCAGTGAATGGCTCGGTCTCGACATCTTTCATGAACTTTTCGTCGTTGAGGAGGGCAAGTAAGCTGGTCATGATGCTCTTGCTTCCGGCCATTTTTGGACGCAGGGAAGAGCTAAAAGGAACGAGTGAAGCAGAGAAAGTTTAGGGTTTCAAGGGAGTGAGCGAAGTGAAGAAGGCTTGTGTGGAGCAAAACTACAGGTCCCTTATCACCTTTTTATAACACCCCAAGACCACAGCACGACAACTTATGAGCCGGTAAGAAAGAGCGAATAATTGATATGAGTCCTCTCTCTCACTCTCTCTCTCTCTCTCTCTCCCCCATTCGAGTGTTACGGCACCATGCCGAGCAAAGTGGGACTTTGTCGCCCTATGCTGGAGGAGGCAAAAATCACCCAAACATATTCCGTCTTTGAAGCTGTATTCCTATTCTTAGTTGGCCCAAGATTTTACTACATGGGTTGGGTTACGTTGGTCTTTTTTCATATAGGATCATTTGCATAGAATTGTATTTTAAAACTTGTTAAATTAGCCAAATCAAGTCCTTTCATTAATTACACCTTTTGAAAATTTAAATGTCCGATTACACTTTCGTGATAGGTTTTACGACTTAATTATACTTTTTGAAAGTTTTAAGACTCGATTATACTTTTGTAATAAATTTTAAAATTTAATTGTACTTTTTAAAATTTAGAACTTGATTATATTTTCATAACAAGTTTTCGGACTTTCACTATATATAAGATGCTACTACCAATTTATGATCTCAGGTGAAGATGTCTATGCTCTTGTCCTTTTGCACACAAGCTTTTTTCCAAACATAAATATGAAAGATTGAAAAGCCAAAGAGCAAGAAACACGACGTCCTGGACACCACACGATTCTGAGGCTGGTCGATGCCATCTCCGAACGTCTCGAACGTTACATGGAGATGGTGATGTCATCTCCAACGTCTGCGATAGGGCCCTTTTTTTATTATAAAAATTTAGGGTCTTTTATAGCATTGATATTGACATTGAGGTCGAGTTATAAGTCAATCATTTATTATTAATCTAGTTCGATATATATTTTTTTGGTCATAAATCTAGTCCGATATTATCAGTCGGAAATGCTGGCCCTAGTCGAACATTTCGAAAGCTATACCATTCCAAATTTGCTACTTATCTATATTTGAATAGCTGTAATGTGCCGTTAAAAGAAAAAAAAAAACGTAGACATGATGATGTGGGTTTCGACAATGTTAGAACCGAAATGCATGATAATTATTGATGACATTGATTGGTGTGAGACACGCTCAAAATTGAAAATGAACATGATTTCCTTGAGTGTCCATACTTCAGTGGAGGTTAGTATACTTCAGAATGTAGAGTTTTGAACTTCATTCAATGTGCTCGGTTAATAATGAGAAGGGTCAAACATAAGGACCTGTATTCGCTTCAAGGGAAGACGAACAGATCTTTGTTGCTGAGACATTGGATTAATTTATTCGAGAATCGGAATTGTGACGTATAAAATTAGGGCATATTTGCTAGGAGATTTCTAATAGATATGCTTAATACAAAAATTTATTTGGTGAATAATTCCCCACAGAAAAAGAGTGGATGCTTGAGTCTTGAAGAAATATGGTCAGCTAATATTGCTCATTATTATGTTCTTATATAACTAGGTTATCCATGTTGTATTTGAGAAAGTGATTGTAAGCTCAATGGGAGGGCCAGGAAATATGTATTCTTAGGTTATGCACAAGTGGTGATGCTTGGAATTACACTCACTATCATCAATATGGAAATTACACTGGATAAGTCTTCAATTCTTTGTGTGGGAGTGGTTGCAGCAATATTCAGGATAATTTTCCATAAACAAATTTGTTATATGGTGGCTAATTCAATCCTAAAATTTTTTATTTATCCAATTTTGTTTCTGAACCTTTTAATGATTTTCCAATATAGTCTTTTTGACAATTTTTGAGAGAAAATCGATAACATGGATGCTGATAGTCCCACATGGCACATTCAACTTTGATGTGGATAATTTTTACAAATTTTTAATGAATTTTTTTATTTTTTAAAGTTTGAAAATGTTTGCTTATTTCTCTTCTTGTCTTTCTTATCCTTTTTTTAATGTCCTTTTCCCTGATGGGTTGCCAGCGACCTTCACCGGTGGTGGGTAAGGGCCTTTGTGGCCCTTGCCGCCAATAGATCTAGAAAGTTTTCTTCAGTATTGTACTGATGATAGAGTTTCATAATGTCCAAATTAAGTAAGATAGACAACGAGATTATGTACAACATCACTTTCCACATTACGTGTTTTTTAGTTTACGTGCTATTAAGCAGATGAAAGGCCGCATCTATCTCTCAGTTTTTAATTTTTTAATAAAAACAGTAACTTAGGAAAATGGCTTCCAGACATGTGACTAGATGAAATGAATATTAATGTTCGAAAAGAGGTAATCTTCTCTGAAAGTTTGACATTAGCAGGGAATTGCTCAACAAGTCAAAACGAAAGCTTACAAGACATTTTTTTTTTCTAGGTAGCAAACATTAATCGGGAAATCCTTCGAGATCTACTTCAATCTGAAATGAAAATTTTACAATATAAAAATATAAACACGTAAATTAACGTATATATATTTATATGTATTTTTGAAATTTAAATGATATACAACACTACAATTAAAAATAAAAATCATTTAAACTTTCATCCTAAAAAACCAACCCTTTACATGTACCTCGAGAGTTTAGCCATAAAATGACATTGTGTGCGCATGCAACTAGAGGGTTGGCACTTCCTGTGGGTCATATACGAGAGTCATGATGATTCAATTATATCCCGGAGTGTTTTGAAATCGTGACAATCTCGTATCAGATCATAAGTAATTTATGACATCGTAAGATTATATCGTTAAAAACTATGAAAGACAGATAAATCATATTGCATGATGGTGATAAAGCATCACGGTAAGATAGGACAGTATTCTTATTGTGATATTTTATAGGGTCATTGCTAACTGTTTTGAAAGTGTAAATTGTTAGATAAAGACGATATTTTATATTTAATTACTCTAATATTTATTTAGTATCACTCGTAAAAATCATCACAGTTTTGTATGCATGTATATCTCTACCACATGATATAACAAGTGTTTAGTATTGAAAGTTTTACACAAGAGTTAGTTAACTGTCATTTTTTGTTAGTTGCATTTCACGTCTTTTCTTTTTCTTTTTTGTTGAACATTTCACATGTCATTTCCCGGGCTGGTTGGTTGAGCCCGTGCTCAACCTCAACCGAGGGCCTATACTTTGCCGGGCTGGTTGAGGAGCTCCTGCTGGGAAAGGAGGGGTGAGGTTTCACCACCTATAAGGGCCATCCTTGGTACTCTCCATCTTGTGGAGTGCCTAGCAGGACTGTATTCATTATTTTAACGTGTTAGTGCCCGCACGACTTGCACCCTCTAATTACTTTGTGTATATTTTTCTTCCCCACAAAACAGGAAATATCAATGATTTTACACTAAAGAAGAGCCAAACGTTAGCAACTCTTCACTTCAAATCATCTTTACACCATTATCTTTGGAGGGTCATTGAATATGTAGTGACTGCCACTTTTTTGTTAGTTGCACTTCAACATTTCACTTGTCATTTTGCCTAGTGCGAAATCCATGACAATTTAAGTGGAGGACAATCAAATCAATGAGAGATGGTCTGAACAAAGACGGACGATCGAACAGGAACCAGCGAAGTCACTTTCAGCGTCTCTTAAACGCCACCACCGCCTCTCGATCGCCATCGAAGATGGCTATGTTCTTGACATTTTGCACACCCAAGCTTTTTTCCATCAAGAAAGATTGAAAAGCCGAAGCGCGAGAAACACGACGGCCTGGACCACCCAAGATTCAGAGGCTGGATTGATACTATCTCCAAAAATCTCGAACGTTAGGTGAAAATGGAGATGTCATCTCTGACGTCTATGGTAAGGCCCTCTCTGCTTTTATTTTTATTTTCATTAATTTTATTTTAATGTTCCTTAATGTTGACATTCAAGGTAGAGGTCAATAAATTTATTATTAGTCCAATCTGACAACATCAGTCACAATTGTTGGCACTAATTCAACATTAGCCATGCACACCGCACGGGAACTGAATTGCTACTTATCAATGCATGCTATTATTAAATTACCTCCATGAGAATTGAAAAGTATTGATGTTTACACGAGAAACGGTTGCACATGATACTGGTAAATTTTGAGATCACTTTAGACATAGAAGAGGAAAAAAAAAGAATAAATAAAATGTAAGAGTTTTTCAGATGTGGGCTACATTAATTGATATTGTAATTTACCGTTTTATGAAGTTGGTTGGTCTAAAGTGAGATGTAATGTTTCTTAATTAGTTTAATATGAGGATGGTTAATGTGGGCCGAGTTAACCCTGGCTCGTAATGAGGGGGCCTGATTGGAAACTCCATAAATAGTGCTCAACTATATCCTCTAACTCTAATTCTCACTAGTGTCATCACAAAAGGAGTGTTTACCTAACGCTAAATGATGAGGGGGCGTCTCATTGAGCTAGTGATACAGAGAGCAATAAAGGAGAAGAACTTGTGCGTGGATCATGACTTTTCCGCTTCTGCATCAAGAATGATGGATTCCAAAACAGGTGTATTAATCTTTTTATTCGATTGTTTGTGCTCTTGTTCTAGTTATGGAGATCATAGGATTGCACATTTTGCATCCATCATGTGGTATTAGAGCAACCATAACCTAGAACTCGAATGCATAGAATTATCGCCCTATTTTTGTGATATTTGTGATAATCAAATTAAATCATCAATTTGGACTGGGCTTGCTAAGACAAGCAAAACCGTGGGCGACGCACCGCAGGGGAGGCCCCATGCGCCCCTACGCATGGCCATGTGCCCCTACGCATGGCCATGTGCCCTCACACTCCTTATGCGCGGGGCACCGCTCACGCACCACTCACGCGTGCGACGCAGGCGTGAGAGTTGACATCATAATGACATCAGTGACCCGTGACCCGATACCAAACCCGACCCGACCCGATCCATGACCCGATACCCAACTCAACCCGACTCGTTGACTCGACCCGACCTAGTCAACAGTGGACCGGATCAATCAACCGGTTGGATTGGTCTGTTGGACCGGGCGATCGAGCCGGAAATCGGTTAGATCGGATTTGAGGGGTCCTATGCCCACATGCGAGCTTCACGCACCGTGCACTTAGGCGGCACGTGGGCACGTGGAGGCTCTGATCGACGCGTGGTTGGCGGTTACAGGTTCGTATGACCATTCTCTATCTTGTGGTGTATTTATTTTACATGTTTGATAATTTTATGGATGTGAAAATACATACGAAACCCTAAGTATGTGTATTTTTAGTATATTTTCGCATATTTTTTCTTGTATTTTTCTGTGATTTTGGATATACAAGTGCTAGTTTACAGGTGTGTTATCACATAAATGTTATAAAAGTGTGATTCATTGATAATATATTTAAAGTTTAATTTTTATTAATGAATAAAGCAATGTAATTAGCATAATATGCGATTTTAGTGATATGTTGTCCCTGTCACTAAAGTTAAAATCACATGTATATGGTATATATGAGAAGTAAGGTTTATATCCCCAGTATGAGAGAGTTTCAAGAATTCAATTGAGTTGTTACCGCTAAAGTGGCACACTTGATTGGGTTTGAGAAATATCAGTCTCGTATAATGATTGAGATGTCTCCTGGTCTAATGCATGGTCATACTCTCAAAGGAGGTGATTATGTATTAGTTTATAGAGGGATACATGATGGTGTAGTAGAGAAATGACTGATCCGAGTAGTTCATATGCCCAAAGGTAATGAATTTATGAATGTTAGAATATATTCTCATAACTGTTATCATGCGGAGAATGTTTAACTGCACGTCATGTATACTGCCCAAATGTGATTATATGATTTTGTATGTAACTCTTTGGATGTGTACTTGTATGTCAAGTTACACATGGTTCACATGACGCTAATTACATACATTGCTTGTTATTTTAGTCATCTTGTTTGTAATTAATAACTACACTATTATTGAGATTTTTACTGGTTCATTTTTAAGTAGTGGACATAGGATTTGCTGCTTAGGAAAATAGTAATAAAATTTGCTTACTGTTCATGAAACGTTCCATTTAAGATCACTCGAAAAGTGGTTTGCCTACGATTTGCACTGCTAAGCAAATGATGGAAGTCTTAGTGGCTTGAAATTATGTCTTGTCTAATACCAAAATTAGGACACATCTGCAATGACTCTTTAACATAAAATATGATTATTTTGATAAGGTTACGGCTTATGTTCTAAGGATGGTAGATTTGAAGTTTAAAAATCATACTTATAAAAGAACTCATGAAACCACCATATATTTTAATAATCTGGGTCCTACAATAGAATCATTCAAGAAGAATTAGTGAGTGTTCCATGGTAAGCTATAATTCATCTTGATTTGACTTCTTTAGATTTATGAATAAATAATAAAATTTGTGTTCTTTTATCCAAATAAGGTTGAGTACTATATTATATCAAATGAATTGTACATATTGTTTTAACTCCTAATGATATATACGTCTCATATATGGTTGAAAATGTTGTTTCAAAAAAATTTCTGTCTAAGGAATAATCTCACACGTCTAAAGAAATGATGTAGTGACGAAGCCACGCTCCAAGGTGGGGAGGCGATGCCCGGCATTAATGTCAATAGATAGCCGAACAGCGAGTAGGCTATGCCCTTGTGTGGTAGTGAATAACAATTGGAACGCATGCTGAGTATTGTTGATGTGTCAGATTATGAGATGGAATCGTGTGACATGGTATGTGACGTGTCATAACGGTTTGGTCTTATAATCCAGACTCTTGTGGTAGTTTGAAATGATGTTGTTGGCGTTCTAGTTGTTTAAATTCTTATTACTACTTGTGATCGAATGATTTGAAATGTGTTAACTTGCAGGAAGGAACTGAGGCGAGATAAGTCCTCTATGTGGTGTGGCTAGGCCACCCTTGGGTGTATTTTCTTTTTAATAGGAGTTTAGGGGGTTGAACTTGCTGAGACAATGTCTCACCCCGTTGTGGGCCAAAATTTCAGGACCGTAGATGGCGGAACCCCCGGAGGCTGATCAGTCAAAAGTGGGATCGAAGAATGAGTCTGACTAGTGGTCATAGGACTATTCCCTTTTTTTTTTGTAGACTGGCCTTTTTTGGTATATATATGTAATCTCTGGAGTGATTATCTACGAAAGCATGTTTGTTTATGAATGAGTTGGTTTCCTGCTTTCCTATCCCATGAGTTTTTGTCAGGGTTTTATAATACGTTCTGCTTGCGCAATAATAAATGATGGGGGTCGGTGACACTACTTGCAAATGTCGCATTTGCATGCCCATAGAGGGTTGTTCATGTGCTTTGGGTTTCGGGGCGTGACAAGAATAGTCGACTAAGTCAAAGAAATTCTTAATCTATCTTGCATATGACTCTTGCGTGAATTCCATATGTGTGACATTAAATGTATCTAAATTTTTAGGTAGTGTAAATTCTACACGAAGTCAGCAACAATAGAAGCTCGTTCTACTTCATTTTGTCTATAATGTGCCTGTATGTGCTTGGCTGAGCGCGTTAAAGACTTAACCCTCAAATAATCTTGTCAGACAGAAATTAGAACAGAGGCTGTGTTTTCCTTCGTCCTCATTTGGAGGAAGATCTCCAACTAGACTATAATTGTTATAACCTAAATGAAAACCCAATTAAAAATAGAGTTATATGTCTTGATTTTTAAAGCACTAATTAGAAGCCTGGGGGGAAGAAAGTCCTTCCACCTAGGGATGTATGATAAAAATAGGGATTTACTAATATAACAGTCCTTGAGATACTGTAAAAATAATAGTTTGTTATGAGTCACGAATTATTGAAGAAGTGGGTCTAATAGCAATTTATAATTATTTGTGATTTAGTTTTTGTGATTCAAAATCAATTATTATTCTCACAACAAATTAAAGATTATCACGTGATCATTTTTGATAAAAATATGGCGCAGATAATCCAAACCACACTGCATTTGTAACTTATGCTTTGTTCGACAGATTGGCAGAGCACGTTGTTCACCACAAGCTTGAGCCAATTTTTCTTGTGACCGTTCCAAGACTTGCACCCCTCTCCTACATGAACAGTAGGGCTTTTATTGAGTTATGTCTTGAGATTAAGTCCATTGAATAAGTACGGTCCAAAATTAAAGCGAGCAAGTCTGGCTGGCCAAATAAAATCCAACTGGTTTTCTTTTTTTTTTTTTTGTCTCTCTTCCTGCATTAATTTTGTGCATGCGTGCTAGCTGGATAAATAGCAAAAGGAGACTTTCACATGCTACACTTATTTAATGAAAGAAGGCTATCCCTTCTTTGGCATAAAAAAGGAGTTGCATGAAGACAAACGAGGAGATGAAATCTTCCATGCCCACATAAATGGAGGAGGTTTCTTCTTGTCGAAGATAAAGGAAGATCTCCCGCATTTGTATATTTCCAATTTCAATCGAGAAATGTCTCCGTTAATATGAGATTATCTGACCGTACAGTTTGTTAATGATTGTTGACAAAAGAACAAAGTTCCCATGAAAAGGCGGGGTAAAGCTTTTCCTTTGGTCACCCTGGAAAAACGAATTCACAGGTAAATCCTAACCATGGAATGTCATGAACATAAGAGCTTGTCCATGTTATGTATCTTTATAAACTTTAACTGGACAAGAGTGAAATATGAAATTAAATTTAGGGGCAAAGACATTTTGCCACAATATCGCGCTTTAAGATCTAGCCAACTAACCACAGAAAAAAGTAAATAGAGAGATCATAGTATTTGCAATGGATTTCATGTTTTTGCTAATAATATATAGTATTGATATCGACACTTAAAATTTGGCAACTAATTTTTCCAACTATTGCATAAGAAAATTAGGAATCAATCTCGATCTCTAAGCAAAAACATTGATAGATTGTACATGCATATTAAGAGCCTTTTCATTTATTAGTACTAAGCCCACATAAAGTGCATCTTTACTAAATTGGAGATAATGAATCCAAGCAGGAGGCTTTGAATTTAATTAAAATATTTTTTGAATGAGCCCACAAGACTATGAAGATTTAGCAAGCCCAAAAATATTACAGTCACCAACTTCGATTAAGGATGGTTCGGATTGGCTGAGTCGACTAAATTTGAAGATAAGACAAACCCTGTTTGTGCAATCTTGATTTAAATTTAATTCGAATTCAAGGTTAATCGAAATTGTGTTCAAGACTATTTCAACATAAGTTCCAGGTTACGTTTAAACTCGGATTGAAGAGGGACTTATGAGAATTACCTTCGAAGCACCATGATCATTCAAGGAGTAATTTTGATTCTATCCCGTCTCTATCACAAGGCGTCTTGATTTAAAAAATGCGAATGTATTGGGATTTTAAATCTTTTGAAGTAGATTGAACCGGCATCCTAAGTAATCGTGTATGTTTGGAGATAAGAGGAAGAAAAGAAAGTGAGAATGCAATTTGGAAATTGGAAGACATCATTTCTTTAAACCCAATATATCTTAAGGAGTCAAGCATGATTGAAAAAAAAAATAATAATTATCTTCTTACTTCACGTCTGTCTTTTGGGTTGAAGGTGATAATTCTTTTCTTACTCGAAATATTCACGTTCTTACCTGGAGGAACACAAAACGCTCATATATAGTAACTCCAAAGGTGCAGTAACGGGAGGATCAACACATTGCGGGGTTTCAGAGAATTTTCATATGCTCTCGGCTCGACTCTTTTCGCAGCGTCTGTCAAAGCTCTGGTGTAGCGCATCTGTTCAGCCGCGTGCAGGAGATTTTTTGCCATGTCCTGCAAACTCTTTTGCACCCGCAAAGCGTCTCTACTACAACTGATTGGGCTTAGTGAAATACTGTAAGATGTAAAGGATGAAATTAGAGAGCTCACAGTTTCTTTTGCGACGAGAATCGAAAGTCCTCACTTGGATATGGTGATAAAATAACACATTATCACGCACACTAAGGAGAAGATAAGCGCTGAATCAAAAATCAATAAACATAAACTTAAGAAAGGACTTCTAGTTAGTACATTCCGACACTCTTCCTGAAGATACTAGAGGGAGAGAGACAGAGAGAGCACAGAGCTCTCACGCGCTGATAGTCCTCTCTTACATGGCAATTTATTGGCTACACTGATGGAACATATATAGGCTGAGTGCAAGTGATCCGCTGGATCATGTGAGTTTTGGGCGTCACCACATGATCCGTCCGATCGGGTCTAGGGAACCTTATGCACTGGGCGCAGTCAATTTGGGACCAAAGTCGCTAGAGTTCTCCTAATTGTGTGTTGCGATTGTCTTTGAGAGATAGCATGAAAAGCTCTTTATGTAATCACTAGAAAGTCTTGTTTTGTATGACTCGAGAATGTAACTAATGAACCTTATTAAGATCATGAAGTCTTTTATCAATACACCATATTGGATTTGCACTGAACCATTCAAAGATCGACATGTGGCAAACTCGGGTCCACTTTTCAGATCTTTTCTCTCTCCTATTCTACTCTCTCTCTCTCTCTCTCTCTCTCTCTCTCTCTCTCTCTCTTCTCTCACGATTTTCAGATCTGTTCGATCGTCGAGGTTCCAATTCGCCGTCTCCATCTTGCGAACCATGGATTTTGCGAAGTGCTTTAGAGATTGTAGAGCCTAGTGAAGGACTTGCACAAAGTGGGTCGGGCTCAAAGACGAGAGCTTGAAGTTGTCGAACAAAGGCAATTGTTAAAAATTTTGGATGTGCGCGCTGCGGAAGCATGGTTTTGGTATTGATTAGTTATAGTTTTTGGTTAGTGATGTTGTGCAAGTGTATGGTGTAGTTTATAGAGGATGGACAAGGGACGAGAGATGATAATTGAAGGATATAGGACATGGGGAAAATAGTTTCATTAGTTGAACAAAATAGTTTGATAGAGGTATAATAGAGATCTATGACTTCTCATGGCGGAGGGTTCACCTCACACACAGGGTGGAGGGTTTACCTCTCACACAAGGTGGAGGGTTTTTATGGTTAGCCCTCCACCTTGTGTGAGAGGTAAACCCTCCACCTTGTGTGTGAGGTGAACCCTCCGCCATGAGAAGTCATAGATCTCTATTATACCTCTATCAAACTATTTTGTTCAACTAATGAAACTATTTTGCCCATGTCCTATATCCTTCAATTATCATCTCTCGTCCCTTGTCCATCCTCTATAAACTACACCATACACTTGCACAACATCACTAACCAAAAACTATAACTAATCAATACCAAAACCATCCTTCCGCAGTGCGCACATCCAAAATTTTTAACATGGTATCAGAGCCACGTCTTTGGTTGGTATTGGGCGTTTGTCCTACCTACCCACTCCTAAAACTACCCTTTCCAAATACACACTAACTAAACCATGGCCAACCCTACCTCATCCTCATTTCCCATCCCCATTTTTTATGGGAACAACTATGACTTTTGGAGCATAAAAATAACTACATTCTTGATGGCCCAAGACTTATGGGACATCATGGAAAAAGGTTGTGAGGCTCCGCCAGAAGGTGCAAGTGTTTCAAAGGATCAACTACAAAAGGATGCAAGAGCGCTATATTTTATCCAGCAAGCACTCTCGGAAACCGTATTTCCAAGAATTATTGGAGCGAGGACTGCAAAAGAGGCTTGCGATATACTACGAGAAGAATTTCAAGGATCAGAAAAGGTACGCACTATTCGCCTTCAAACTCTGAGAAGAGATTTTGAGAATTCTAAAATGAAAAATTATGAGACCGTACAAGAATATTGTGGAAAATTAAAGGAACTCGTTAATCAAATGAGAGCCTATGGAGATGGAATAACTGATCAAAGGGTTGTTGAGAAAATATTGGTGTCACTTACCAAAAAATACAACTCCATAGTTACAACTATAGAAGGAACTAAGGACTTGACGACCTTATCAATAAGTGAATTAATTGGCTCTCTAGAAGCATATGAAAAAAGACTAATGACACAAGATGAAGATTCAGTTGAAAGTGCCTTTCAGTCTAAAGTAAATATACGGTCTCATCAAACTAAAAATGGTGGAAGGAGCTCATGGAAAAACAAAAGAGGAGGAGAAATTATAAAAAGGAAAATTATCCACCTTGTGGTATTTGCAAGAAAACAAATCATTTGGAGAAGGATTGTTGGTTTAAAAATAAAAAACAATGCCGCTTTTGTAAAAGATATGGCCACGTAGAAAAGATTGTCGCTTGAAACAAATAATCGAGCAAACTATGTAGAAAAAAAAGAAAGTGAAGAGAATACATTCTACGCAGGCCAAGCGGCAAATGACAATAAAAGCGAAACATGGTACGTCGATAGTGGGTGTAGCAATCACATGACAGGGGACGAAACTATATTCACTGATATTGATAAGTCCGTGAAATCCCAAGTAAAGTTGGGCAATGGTGCATTAGTAGATGTCAAAGGAAAAGGCACCATCGTCGTGGAAACAAATAAAGGCCCAAAATATATACATAATGTATATCTAGTCCCTCGTCTTGCACAAAATCTATTAAGTGTGGGCCAAATGATACAAAGTGGGTATTCTCTATATTTTAATAGAGATACCTGCATTATCTATGATAAATATAAAAATATCATTGCCTTTGTTAAGATGAAAGATAACAATTTTCCTATTCAATGGAAATATGTCAAAGATATAGCCATGAAAGCTCAACTTGATGATTCGTGGCTATGGCATCGAAGATTTGGCCACTTCAATTTTGCTGGGCTAAAAATTCTCCATCAAAAAAATATGATGAGAGATTTTCCAGCCATCACAGAAATTTCAGATGTTTGTGAAGGCTGTCTTCTTGAAAACAACATAGACAGTCCTTCCCATCTGGAGGTGCATGGAAAGCTAAGGAGCCATTGGAACTTGTCCACACGGACGTGTGCGGTCCGATGAGGACACTTACACCTAGTCAAAATAAATATTTTATCCTATTCATTGATGATTATACAAGAATGACGTGGGTATACTTTCTTCGAGAAAGATCTGAGGTTTTCTCTATCTTCAGAAAATTCAAGAACCACGTCGAGAATCAAAGTGGCCAAAGAATCAAAGTCCTAAGGAGTGACAGAGGCACATAATACAACTCAAAAGAGTTTAATAAATTTTGTGAAGATGAAGGAGTCCATCATCAACTAACTGTTGGCTACGCCCCAGAACAAAATGGAGTAGCTGAAAGAAAAAATAGAACCGTCATGGAGATGGCAAGGTCTATGCTAAAGGAGAAAGGCCTTCCCAACACTTTCTGGGCAGAAGCAGTTTATACTGCTATATACCTACTAAACAGGTGTCCAACTAAAGCAGTTCAAAATAAAACTCCAGTCGAAGCATGGAGTGGATGGAAGCCTTCAGCAAAGCATCTCAAAGTGTTTGGATGCATTTGTTACGTCCACATCCCTGCTCAGAAAAGGAGTAAGCTAGATGAAAAGACAGAAAAAGGAATATTCCTTGGCTACAGTGACCAATCAAAAGGCTATCGGATTTACAACCTAAGAACCAAGAAGCTTATGATTAGTCGAGACGTCGAGTTCGACGAAAATGCTGCCTGGAATTGGGAGAGCGAGAAGATCGAGAAGAAGTACATCACCTTGCCAGACATACCTGCTCAAGAGGAGTCAACGTCACAAGAAGAAGGAGAAGTACCGGATTCCATCACTCACGACGTAACTCCACCAAGCTCTCCAAGAGTGACGCAAGAAAAATCTACTCCAGAGTCTCTAGTACTAAGGGTAAAAGCCCTTAGAAGAATTTACGACACATGCAACTTTGCTATTTTGGAACCTGAAAACTACGAACAAGCATCCAAAGAAGAAGTTTGGATAAAAGCCATGGAGGAAGAGATCAAGATGATCGAGAAAAATGAAACTTGGGAGCTTGTCGACCGACCTGAAGACAAAGAGATCATTGGCGTCAAGTGGGTCTACAAGACGAAGCTCAATGCGGATGGATCAATCCAGAAGCATAAAGCAAGGCTTGTGGCGAAAGGATACTTGCAACAAGCGAGTATTGACTATACTGAAACTTTCGCTCCCGTTGCTCGCCTTGATACTATTCGAGCACTTATAGCCTTAGCGGCACAAAAAGAATGGAAGATTTATCAACTAGATGTGAAGTCGGCGTTCCTAAATGGATACCTCCAAGAAGAAATTTATGTAGCTCAACCAGAAGGCTTTACTATCAAAGACAATGAAGAAAAGGTCTTAAAGCTTAAGAAGGCCCTATACGGGTTAAAACAAGCACCACGTGCGTGGTATAGTAGAATCGATGAATACTTCATCAAGCAAGGATTCAGGAGGAGTATGAGTGAGCCGACACTCTACATCAAGACCCAAGGTAAGTCCGACACTCTCATTGTCTCTCTATATGTAGATGATCTCATATATACAGGAAACAATGAGACAATGATCCTAGAATTTAAAAAAGAAATGATGAAGACATTTGAAATGACGGACTTGGGCTTGATGAACTATTTCCTCGGTATTGAAGTTAATCAAGATAAAGGAATTTTCATCTCACAAAAGAAATATGCAGAAAAGCTCCTTGAAAAATTCAAGATGAATAATTGCAAAACAGTGGCAACACCACTTGTAATGAATGAAAAACTATTGAAAGAAGATGGAGCTGAAAAAGCAGACGCTTCACTCTATAGAAGCCTAATTGGGAGTCTACTATATCTTACTGCTACACGGCCAGATATTATGTACGTGACAAGTTTCCTATCACGGTTTATGCAGAGTCCAAGTCAAATTCATTTTGGAGCAGCCAAGAGAATTCTAAGATATTTACGAGGAACCACTGATTATGGTATTTGGTACCGACCTAGTGCAACAACTAAGTTGATCGGTTATACTGATAGCGATTGGGCAGGATCATCTGATGATAGGAGGAGCACAACTGGTTATGCATTCACATTAGGTTCTGGAATATTTTCATGGATATCTAAAAAACAAGACTCAGTGGCACAATCCACTGCAGAAGCAGAATATGTTGCGGCTGCTACAACTACTAGTCATGCAATATGGCTTCAAGAATTTTAGAAGACATTGGAGAACCACAAATGGAATCAACGCCAATATTTTGCGACAACAAGTCCGCGATTGCAATATCAAAAAATCCAGTCTTTCATGGAAGAACGAAACATATTGATATAAAATATCACTTCATTCGTGAAGTGCAAAGTAAAGAGAGATCGAGCTAAAGTATTGTAAGACTGAAGATCAAATTGCGGATATATTCACTAAAGCATTACCAACAGCAAAATTCGAGACATTGAGAAGCATGCTTGGAGTATCACAAAAATGGATCAAGAAGGAGTGTTAAAAATTGATCCATTTTTGGAAAATTCTAGACTACACTAGACTACACAAGATAAAAAAAGTTGGCGGAAACAAATCGGCAAAAAGCAAGCCTCGAAGACTCTCAAACGCTGAAGAATTTTCTGGTATGTGGGCAGCAGAATACGTGGGCAGCAGAACACGTGGACAGCAAAAAGGCCAAAGAAAAGTCAACAAAAGCTGCTGAAGAATAGAAAAATGCAGAAAAATGGAGAAGACACCAGAAGATGCGGAAGAAGCCGCACAAGCAGGAGATAAAAAGCAAACTTGTAATTTTATATTGATTTTTGTACTAAATGTCGGTGGAGGAAGGCGGTGCTCACGCCTATAAATAAGGGTGTGGTGTCTGTTTTAAGTAGAGAAAAAACTAAACACACTCCTTCCTTTGTAATAAAAACTTTCATAATAAAAGTTCTCTTTTTATCCATTCTCCCTTTGCATTGTAGTCCTTTTATTATTTACACATAACACTTGCACACACACGCTTCCGCAAAAACACCCAACAGCAATACGCCGCTCTCGTTGCGCTTCTTCTACGATGACCTGTTATCAGAGACGAGCTTGTCGACCTTCCTTCTCCCTGCGGAGATCTCCGATTCCTTGCGTTCAACCTCGGCCTCCATCTTCTTCACCGTGATCTCATGAGTCCTCATGAGGCTTTGCTGCTCCTGAATCTCCACCAGCATCAGCGTCCCTTGTGGGGAGAGGTCAAGCTCCTCCTTGAGGAACTTGCGCTTCAGCTCGTTGACGATGGCTTGGTCCACCTACTGAATTGCCTCGCTGTTGTACGGGCTCTGGGTCGGCTTGATGGCTGTCGCCACCACGTCAGTGTGCTCATGAGTGTCATGGCTGGCCGGTGACGGTGCGATACACGGAGCGTCGTCCACGGCCTCAAAAGGCAAAAAGAGTGGGAGGAAAGAGAGAGCAACGAAGGAGAGAGAGGGTAATGGAGGAAAGAGAAAAGATCTTAAAAAGTGGGCCCATTATGGCCACGTGAGGATATTTAAATGGTTCAAAGCAATGTATTTGATGGACCTAATATTTTTTCTCCCACATTACAAGCACAACCCCGTTACAGATGATAAAAAGTTTTATTCATTGCACACGGTGTCTGTATGCGCGGTACATCAAGTTGTGCACAGCACACGCACAACTTTGTTACATACTCCAACCACACGTAATAGAAAGCAATATCACTCTGGAAAGGAAAGAGATGACGTGAAAACGCGACTGAGCTAAGCAGTTCCTGTTTACTCTGGAGCACGAAATGAAGGCGTTGGGCTCGGTGGCCTGATTGGCTGGTCAGTGCTCACCATGGCAGCACTTGAAGGTGACGACGGTCTCCATGTTCCAAGTGCAATTGTCGGTGGGGCACTTGATGCACTTCGGTATGTCGTCGACCATGTTGGGGATAGACAATTGGTAGCATTGTGGCATGGGAATGACCTTCTTGAAGTACTCTAGGAAGGGGGTTTCAAAATCCTTTGTGTTACTCCCTTCTTTGATCCACTCCTTATGGTCCGACAGCACTTTCAAGAGATCCGTGAGACTAGTGTTGACAATCACGCTTGACCCCCTCGCGACAATGGCGAATCCACTTTGCTTCTGGTAGCTGGTGTAGAGCTCAAGCATCTTTAGCGTCAGGGAATCGGGCATCTCCCTTTTCACCCGCATCTTCCAGGATATGCAGTTCTCGAGGCGGGATAGGAATTGCTTTCTATTGGTGTTGATGTTGAAGAACTTGAAGTTGGAGGTATAGGTGTTGCTGCTCAGGATTTTTTTAATCTGTCTGACAATATCGGAGTCTTCAGCTGAGTCGTACAAGAGTATGAGCTCCGTCCTTTCCCACTGTCCAACAGTCAAGACAGAGGACATGTTGAAAGAACAAGAATACAAATTGATGAAGTCAGGAAATTCTTAATCTATCTTGCGTATGATTCTTGTTTGAATATGGTAGTATCTAAATTTTTAGATCGGGTAAATTATTCATGAACTCTGCAATAATAGAAGCTCGTTCTACTTGATTTTGTGTATAATGTGCGAGTATGTGCCTGGCTGAGCGTGTTAAAGACTTAAAATAAAAAAATCTTGTCAGACGAAATTAGAACAGATGCTATGTCTTCCTTTGTCTATTTGGAGGAAGATCTCCGACTGAACTTTGATTTTTATAACCTAAACGTAGACTGAACTAGAATACCATGTCGTTCACCACAAGGTTGAGCCAGTTGTCGCCGAGCTCTTCCAAGAGCTTGTCGCCCTGCTTCTGTGTGAACGGCAAGGCTTTCAATCCCCAAAGGCGTATCATTGACATTGCATCCGTGTTCTCCACCTCCCCCTTTTCGTTCAACACGACAACCTTAGTCTGCTGCTTAAATTGCCACCACTTCCTGATGAACTTTGCTGCTGCCTTACTGACAATGGAGTCGCACGAGTGCCAGTGCATCTTGGATCTCTTCTTTTGGAAATGTTCATCATCTTTTATATCCGCAATAGGAACCCACATAATTTCATAGTTACTGGATTTGAATCCATCATTGTAGATGCTGTTAAGGGTTTCTAGATCATCATCCGACAAGCTCAACTCTGAAATAAGCAGCATCACGTTCTTGTTCTGCAACTGATCCACCTTTACCTATAACACGCAGTGATCAAACCATGCTCTGATTATTGCATTTTTAATGCCTACAAACAAACATCTGAAAATTTCAAACGTAGTTAATTATTCATAAGTTGATATGTGTTCCCTTCTCATGACATTGATATACAATAATGACCGGTAATCAAAGTCGGTGAAGATAGATGGGACTGAGAAGCTAACCGTTGTCTTCTCCAAACCTTGATTAACTGTCAGTGAATCATTCTTGGTGCAGCACATTTCAGCCACAAGCTTTACAATACTAGCAGGAGATCTGTAAAGGTCCTTGAGTTTCTTATATCGACGTTTCTCTTCTGCTTAATGTGAATCACTTTAAAAATTTAAGTACTTTTATCTGATATATGGATGTGACAAAAATTTTGCCCCCACAAAAAGGAATTTGGAGGAGACGCATGAACGCTTCCTTCCATGACGAGAGCGACTTTTTGTTTGAAAACAAACAATGATCTCACCGTGCTCTTCTCTGAGATTTTCCACTTGTTTCTTGAAGGATTCATATTTTGTTGTGACCCGGTCTGCGAAGGTCGACAGATCTTGCCCTGGGAACCTGAAGTCATCAAGAAATAGGTTGAGCATTGAAGTGAAAAGTTTTTTTTTTTATTTGGCGGCGCCGGGGGGCGGGGGAGACAGGGAGCTTGGTATAACGTACTCATTTCTCGTGCAAATCATGCCACTGAACGTAACTGAACAGCCAATTACACCGAGAATGATTTGATAAAAACTGGCTTCTATTGATGTCCGCGATGCTGCGAATTCTTTTGAGTTCGCAAAGTCAACAGTGTACTCGGTGAAATACAAAGTCTCCCTGATCAGATCCTTGAGCGCCCCAAAATCCAACTTACCAGCCCGTGGCCCTCTCAACGCGGCCGCTAAGCCAAGATAGTAGTCCGATTCTTCCATTTGAGCAAGACGCCGATGCTCAGCGTAGTACACCGAGAAAGCTGACAGTGTCAGCACAGCCTTGACATCCCATGAAAAGGATGACAACTTGGCGAAAAGCAATTCCATTGTTTGGCCCGCATTGTTGGTGTGCAGGGCCTCGCAAGTGATCTGTTGATTGCGGACATAGATTTGGACATTCAATGTGGGAAATGACATGATTGAGGATGTGACGAAAAATTTAACAAACACGGTAATTGTTTATTTTTATTTTCCTTTGATAGAATGAACAATTTTAACATGACGTAAAAAGTTGCTTTTTCTTTAGTATCGGTTGTTATCCACAACAAGAAAATATAATCTCTACGTAATGTTAAAAAAAGGACTAAAATGGTCCGGGGCTCCCGCATGGTTCCTTCCACTTCTTGTAGAGGAATAAGTCTCTTAATATGAGATTACCTTCCAGCACAATTCGTTGGTGGTGGGTGACAAAGAAACAGGCGATAGTGAGGTCGAGCTTTTGTTATGAACTTGGTCACCCTGGAAAAATGGGTTAACTTATGAGTCCTCACCAATGAGATATTATGAACGTAAGAGCATGAAAAAATTATGTATCTTCGTGAAGTTTGGCCGGACAAAAGTGAAACATGGAATTAATTCGAGAAAAAAAAAAATTCACACGTGTTAAGAACCAACCAATCAATTAACCATGGAAACCAGTAAATGGGAAAGATTGCAGTATTTGTCACGAATTTCATGTTTTTTGCAAGTAATATGTTGTAGTGACGCAGCTTATTGTCTACGGGCAAGAATATGTATTTTCCCATCTTTTTTATATAACTCAAGGGCATGCACATAGAGGTACATTACGGGAAAGCCTATAGAACACCTTGCATGCCCCATAAACTAGTTAGGTACAAAGAGATAAATTCACTACTAAAAAGTAAATGAAAAATAGATATAGCATGTCATTTAATTTGCTTGTCCACTAATTTACCTTTGGGTCAAGGATTTTCTTGACGAGGCTCAAGTAATCCTTGACATCAACTTGTTTAGTACTAGAGTGCTTGCTCATGATGTTGTTCATGAAGTTGTTGTCCTCGAGGAGGTCCAGTAAGCTCGTCATGAAGCTCTTGTTTCCGGCCATTTTCGGACGTAGGGAAGAGTTAAAAGGAACAAGCGAAGCAGAGAAAATTTAGGGTTTTAAGGGGTGAGCGAAGTGAAGAAGGAAGGCTTGTGTGGAGCAAACTAGAGATCCCTAGTGACCTATTTATAGTACTCCAAGGCCAGAACATGACAACTAATGAGCTGGTAAGAAGGATTAATCAATACGATTCTCTCTCTCTCTATGTCACACCCAAATCCTATAGGGTTGGGGAAGTGACATTACCATCCTTCCATTTGAATGACATAGCCTGAAACTATAGTTGCCAAAAATTCCAGTCAATAATGCTCTTGCTTTATTAGCCACTAATCGAGAAACTTGAAAAGCACAAAAGATTAATAGAATGAGCAATCACAATCTAGTGAATAGTGCATATCTCTTTTAAGTAGATCGAGCATCCCCTATGCATGTTTAAAACAGAAAAACATGACTCATTACACCAAATTTCAGGACAAAACAAATTTATATAAAGAGTGAGTTATATACGCTTCAACATAGCTATCTTTATAATAGAAATATCCATTTCACAATAAAATCAAAACAACCATTGATCAATCTCATCAAAATCACATGCCAATGGTCCATCGGTCAATCTCAAATCACATGTCAATGATCTATTCTATTAACCAATCTCAAACTCAAATATCAACAATGATCACCCATAATGTCTTGTGACAAGACAACTAAGATCCTCCCACTAGCTAGATTTCCATCTATATTGCCAGTGGCTCAACCCAAAAAGATATCTTAAACTAATATATATACTCACAAGCCCCTCAATGGGTTCACATTGATCCTGAGCATCAATATCAATCCACAACAACATCCTTGACAATCCTCAAAGCCAAAACCATAATCGATATCACAAATCGATTTACAAAACAAAGCATATAATCTTTCTCAATCCGTTCATCAAACAGAATAATTTCACAATATGTTTCCTAAATCATTTTGGAGTCCATTTCATAAACTAGGTTCACAATTCAGTATATAGAACATTTTACAACACATTTTCTAAAACATTTCCCAAACCATTATGAAATACCAAAATGTAGTAAATGCCCAATCCATTTTTTTATGTAATAAACATGCTTTAATAACTCATAATATATCACTTCCAAAATATGAGGTCACAAAATCAAAAAAGAGATAACACCACTTAACTAAGAATGCCCAAACCCAACAATGCGGCTCACTCGAACCGATGATCTTGGAATCCTATCAATTACACGCAAGTCAACATCAAACTGAGTAAAGCATTATCTCAACTATAAACTAAGCCTAAATGCTAATGAAACAGCTCCTACGCACTAACAAATTTCTCACTCGAAGCAATTATTCACACATAATTGCAACATGGAACTCGCACATGAAACCATAAATTTGCTTCAACTAAACCATTATTTCAAACCAACTCCCATCAAATTCTGCAGTTTCACAATGCCATAATCCAGAATTTAGATGAAATACCTAACTCAACACCTTAAAAATCGAACTTCATGACTCAAATTTGACAAAATTTCGAATTTGAGCCCTAACCCCAAAAAGTACTCTCATTAGACGAACGAAGGATGCGAGCATTTACCGGGCATGTATGCAAAACCCCTCTTTTCATTTCTTTTTCCTTATTCTTCTTGTTTCTCTCTTCCATCCCATCTCTCTTCTCTTCTCGACGTGCTCTCTGCCGATGGTCTCCTTTTTCTCTTTTATAGCTCCTCTTTTCCTTTTCCTTTTCCTTTTCCTTTTCCTTTTTTGGGTCCCACCAACAGTAGACTTAGTCAAAAGAAAGCAATATTACAATCTACCTTCCTTAAAAGAAATTTCATCCTCAAAATTTTAACTTACCGTAACTATTAATCAAATGCGAGTATTTGTGTCTTGCCTTCTCATCGAGCTCTCAAGTGGCCACTCTTTTAGTGTAGGAAAGCATTCTACGCATCCATCTACCAAAACTCCCACGACATCTTTAGCAACCTCTATTCTACCCTCACTCACTACAACTTCTTTATGAACAAACTCCAACATGGCAACCTTTTTTAGGGGCTTCCTCCATTCATAACTTCAAGAGCCAATCCAAATTCACTGACCACTTTCAATTCTAGCTCTCTTTCAACTTGCTTTACAATACTAGCATCAATGTTTTTTTTTTCTTTTTTCGTTTTGTCCTTAATCTTAGCACTTATTGCCATGATAACACCATCCTTTGTCAGTTTTGGTATAGCAAAACTTTATTAAATCACTACGTTACGACCCTTCAACCGCATAGTGACCTTCATAGCATATGCAAGGTTCTCCACACCTTTAAATATCATGACATGTGTCACGACCTCAAAAAAGACATTAAGTGCTGGATACCCAGAGTGCCAAAACTTGGCATGAAGGGATACTGAAGTGTCAAAAGTTAAGAAAGTGACATTTAAGTGTCAAAATCGGAGCAAAATGTGTCACTTAGGCTATGTTTGGCAACTTGCCAAACAATGATAATTTCTACTCTTTTGTTCCTAAGAGTAGATTTGGAACAGAAATACGTTCGGTGAAATTTTTGTTCCCAGGAACAAATTTCTATTTTTTTGTTGCCGGGAGTAAATTTGCAATAGAATCGAGAAGTAAAAAAAAAGTTGATTCTTTACTCCCAAGAACAATTCTAGAATCAACTAACCTATTTTCTCTCTTTTCTTTTATTTTAAGTTGTTCTTCTTCCCTCTTTCTTGTTCTTCAAGTGCTGCTACCGCCACCATTGCTGTCTGCCACCGCCGCCATCTACCGCCCATCGCCGCCGGTTGCTAGCAACTGGTTGGGCGAGGTCCAGTGAGCTCGCCGAAGGCTCGGCCTAGCCATGGCTGGGCGAGGCTCGACCTCGCCCTAATTTGGTGAGGCTGAGCTTGCCTAGTTGCCAGCGAGGCTCGACCTCACCAGGCCACCGCAAGGTCGGTGTCGCTCAGCCAAGGTGAGGCCGACCTCACGGTGGCCCGGCGAGGTCGAGCCTAGCCAAGGCTCGGCTGAGCCTTACCCAATTGTCGACGAGGCTCGGCCGAAGAGACACGACCTCGCCGAGGGCTGGCAATGCTCCGATGAGGTTACCGGCCCTTGTTTGGCCTATCGCTAATCATCCCAAGGCCGGTGGACCTTGAAGGAGAAGAAGAGAAAGAAAAGAAAAAAAAAAAAGAAAAAAATGTAATAAAATTATTAAGAAATTATAAAAAAAATTATTTGAATTAGAAATTTTTAGAACGGTACCAAACACAATTTTATTTTGGGAATTAAAATTTTGGATGGTTACTAAATGGCTTAAAATACTTAGAATTGTTCTCGGGAACAAAATAAAAAAAGAATAATTTGTGATCAGAAATTGTTCTCGGGAACAGAAGCGTTACCAAATGCATCATTAAGTGTCAATGGTGAGGAAATCCGGCTAAAATACTGACGTGACAATTTTCCAATGAGGCAAGTAAAAAACGATGTCATTTTAATGCTAACATGGGTAAATAATTAATATAAAAATTAATTAAGTTAAATTTAAAACTAAATTATTTATTAAAAAAAGAGGAAGATGGAGATTGCAGGTAGCAAGCTTGAGCCCTCGCTTTCTGCCTCATCTTCCTCAATTGTTTTTTTAAATATTAAATTATTATTATTTAAATATTTAAAATATTTAAATTAAAAAATTAAAAAAAAAAAACAAAACAATGTTTTTATTTATTTATTTTGCATCACTGACTTAGCTCTCCAGCGTGCCACATAGGCAAGTTATATTATTAAAAAATTCCGATGTAGGATTTCCGGGCCATCTTCGCTAGACTTGGCACTCAAGTGTCCCATTTTTTAAAAAAGTGTTACTTAAGTGTTAATTTCGTAACTTTTGGCACTTAAGTATCCCTTATGTCAAGTTTTGGCACTACAAAAGTACTTTTGCCAATATATGTCCTAGTACTTAACAAAAGACTACGTGCTATAAACTTACATATAACCTCCTAACATTCCATAAAATCTATACCCAAAATATCAAAACCTAACTTCTAATACCAAAAAATGTCACACTCCAAATCGTACAGGGATGGAGGAGTGACATGGCTATCCTTCTACCCAAAAGACGTAGCCTAAAACTATAGTGCCCAAAAGTCCCTATTGATAACACTCTCGCTCTTCCAACCACTAATTGAGGAACCTGAAAAAGCCCAAAAAATGAATGGAATGACCAACCATAGCTTAATGAGTAATGTGTATCTCTTCTAAGTAGATCAAGCTTCCATTATGCATGTTAAGATACAAAAAAATAACTCATTACACTAAAATTTCAAGACATAGCAAAATTATAAGAAGATAATGAGTTATATACACTCCAACATAGCTATATTTATAATAGAATTATCCGTTTCACAATAATATAAAAAAATATTAATAGTCCAATTATTCATCAATCTCATCAAAATCAAGCCAATGTCCCATTGTATTGACCAATCTTAAATCACATGTCAATGGTTTATTTCATTGACCAATCTCGAACTCAAATATCAATCATGATAACGCATAATACTCCTTGACAAGGTGATCAAGATTCACTGCTTGACTAGGTCTCCACTTATATTGCTTGTGGCTTGGCCCACAAGTCCTAAACTAGTATGCACACTCACAAGCCCCTTAGTGGAATCATAGTGATATTGAGCACCAATCCACAATAACATCCTTGACAATCCTCAAAGCCAAATCCATTATTGATATCACAATTCGATTTAAAAAAAAAAAAAAGGCATATAATCTTTTTCAAACCGTTCATCAAACAAAATACATTTCATAAGGCAATTTCTCAAAACATTTTGGAGTCCATTTCATAAATCAAGTTCACACTTCAGTGTATATAACATTTCAGAGCACATTTCCTAAAGGGAAAATTTCAAAAAAAGACCCAAAGTCCTATTATTTTCTCAAATAAAAGCCCGAAGTGAACTTTGTTTCAAATAAGGACCTAAAGTGGCTTAGTTATTTCAAATAAGGATCTGAAATGGCTTTGGTTGTTTCAAATAAGAACCCAACTTCGCTGATTGCCGACCAACTAAATTTTCCGACTGATCAAGGGTATTTTTGTCATTTGGCATTTCACCTTTTTTTTTTTTTTTTTTTTTTTTTTTTCTTTTTTTTTTTTTTTTTTTTTTTCGAGTTCTTCTTCCTCTTTGCTGGTGGTCAGCCAACCACTAGAGTGATACCCACAGAGGGCTAAGTGAGGGTCATCCTCGCCGGCAAGGGCCACCCATGCTGGCCATAGGTGAGGGATGGCTTTGCCTGTGCGTGGTGACCTTCACCCAAGGGTCATCCGCGAGGTCGGCCCTTACTGGTCCTAGGCGAGGGCAACCGGTGAGTTTGTCCAACCCTCACCGGCCTCGCTTGGGGCTAGCATAGGCCGACCTCGTGAATGGTCCCTAGGCGAGGATTGCCATACCCGGGTGAGGCCATCCCTCGCCCAACCCTTTGTGGGCATTGTCGGTGGCCGACCGGCCACTGGCAAAGAGGAAGAAGAAGAACCAACAAAAAAAGAAGAAGGAAAATGAAGAAAATACCCTTGACCACTAGAAAGACAAGTCCTTCTTTGAAATGGATATAGCCACTTCAGGCCCTTATTTGAAATAAACATAACCACTTCAGGTTCTTATTTGAAACAACATCCACTTTAGGCCCTTATTTGAGAAAATGAAAGCACTTTAGGTCCTTATTTGAAACAAGGTCCATTTCGGGCCTTAGTTGGGAAAAAGAGAGCATTTAGGGTCCCTTTTTGGAATTTTCCCTTTCCTTTCCTAAAACATCCCAAACCATTCTCAAATTGCAAAACATAGTAAATGCTTGATCAATTTTTAATGCAATATACATGCTTTAACAACTTGTAATATATCACTTTTGAAGTATGAGCTTATAAACTCGAAAAAGATATAGCACCATTCATATGGAAATACCCAAACTAAATAATGTGGCTCACTCGAATCAACAATCTTATAATCCTATCAATTAAACGAGAATCAATGTTAAAACCAAGTAAAACATTACCTCAACTACAAAACGGCTAAATTACGTCTAAATGCTAACAAAATGATGCCTTAACAAATTGCTCATTTGAAGCGATTATTCAAACCCAAACGCAACATGGAAGTCACACACGAAACACTACAATTTTACTTCGTCTAAACCGTTGCTTCAAATCAACTCTCATCAAACCTCATAGCTTCACAATGCTATAGTCCACAATTTCCATGAAATCCCATAACTCAATAACTCAACAATCTAGTGAGGCCGAGCCTTGCCAATGGCTAGGTTTGTATTGTTTTATATGGGCGTGAATGTAAAATTTTGTTACCTTTTTACTTTTTGTTCTATTTAAAACTTACAGCATATGTGCTTTGACCTTTTTCAAACACAAATTTCTACAATATACAAATATTGACACGTAAATGCACATAAATTTTCTCTCAATAAACAATTTTTGGAAATTTAGATGAAATTTAAAATTTAATGGGAAAAATAAAAGATAATTTTTATTTGAACTTTCTTTCCAAAAAAACAAGCGCTTACACAAGCTTGGGGGCTTAGTCAAGAAGTGTGTGTGCATGCAACCGGAGCGGTCGCACTTCTTGCAGGCGATATGCATTGGGCCATCCTATTTCAATTACATATCGGAGCAAATCCAAGAGTGTTTGAAATTGTGAAATTCTTGTATGTAGATTTCAAATAAATTGTTTATGAGATAGAGAGAATATTTTTGGGAAAATTTGTCAATGTTAAAGGTTGTATAATTTATTATGTGTAACGGAGGCAAAATAACGCTTTAAGTGTCATAACTTGGCACAAAGGGATACTTAAGTGCCATAACTTACGAAAGTGACACTTAAGTGCTACATTCCAAGAAAATGGATCACTTAAGTAACACTCTGGCCAAAACATTGATGTGTCGGTTTTTTCGACGAAGCGAGTCTAAAATGGCGTCGTTTTAATGCGACGTGGTAACAAATTTAATATAAAAATTAAACTTTTATTTAAAACTAAATTTATTTTAAAAAAAAAAAATAAAAAAAAAAAAATTAAAATAAAGGGCGAAGGTTGAGGGGGGAGGGTCGACTAGGCTCGCCGGGCTCGTCGGGCCTTGGCCAGGGGCCGGCAACCTCGGCCAACCGGTGGCGAGGGCCTGTGAGCCCTTGTCGGATCTGGGCAAGGGCCATTGACCCTCGCTGGATCTAGGCGAGGGTCGTGTCCCTCAGCCGCCGCCTTTTTTTTAAAATTTTTTTTTTTTAAATTTCTAAAATTTTTAATTTTTTTAAATTTCTTATTTTTTTTAAAATATTTAAAATATTTTATTTAAAATTTTAAAATATTTAAAATATTTTTACTTTTATTTTTAAAAATTTTAAATAAATTTAGTTTTAAATTTAATTTAATTAAATTTTATATTAAATTTTTTTACTACGTCGCATCAAAACGACACCGTTTTGGACTCGCTTTGCCGGAAAATTAATACATCCGCGTTTTGGCCTAATTTTGGCCGAAATGGCATTTAAGTAATCCATTTTCTTGGAATGTGGCACTTAGGGTGTGTTTGTTTATATTTCTCTTTTTTGTTTATGAACATAAATCCTGTTTTTTTGTTCTCGGAAACAAAAAAAGAACATAAACGTGTTTGTTTGTGTTTTTGTTCTAAATCTATTTTTTTGTTTTCGAGAACAAATTTGGAACAGAAACAAGAAATAAGAAAAACATGTTTCTTGTTTTTGGAACACTTTCGAGAAACAAATTTTCTCTCTCTTCTTTCTTTTCTTTTTATTTTCTTCTTATTATTTCTTTGGCCGGTTGCCGACCTTGGCCATGAATGGCGACCGACCGTCGAGGACCAGCGACCTCGCCGGGCGTCGCCGGCCCTCGGTAAGGCCGCCGACCCTTGTCGACTGGTCGCCGGCCATGTCCGAGGTTGGCGACCGGCCAAAAGGAAGAAAAAAAGAAAAAAGAAAAAAGAAAAAATAATAAGAAAAATACAATAAAAATATTTAAAAATTAAAAGAAACAAAAAAGAACACAAATTTACCAAACATGTTTCAGTTTTTTTTTTTTAATTCCAGGAATAAGTTTACCAAACGCATTCTTTTGCTAAAACATTGTTCCTCGGAACAAAAATAGTTTTTTTTATTTCTGTTCCCTAGAACAATTTTTAAACAGAAACGTTACCAAACGCACTCTTAAGTGTCACTTTTGTAAGTTATGGTACTTAAATGTCCCTTTGTACCAAGTTATAGCACTCCAGGGGTCCGCGTCTTGTATAATGGAGGATTGAAAATCACTGAGATTGTTTGGTGTGACTTCAATATACTTGTAATCTTCATCACATCACTTGATTTATAACGAAATCTTGTGTCGCTCTCCCTATTGATGTAGGTCACATTAATCAAACAATATAAATTTGATGTTTGATATAACTCTTTGTTAATGTGTTGGATTGCTTATTTGCGCAACATTACGAATCTCATGGGCGAGACGAATTTCCTGTCGACGATCATTTGGATTGGGTTGATTTGAGAGATGCTTTATGTTATTATCATGCATGGCTGCAAACATCAAGCAAAGCAAAAGGTGGAGACTTACTAGATTTTATCTTGATTTGAGCAAAATGTCTCCGGATAAAGAATTGCCACATCTAATACTGGTAATACCCACATAAAGCACATCTAATTAACATAGAATTGAGAAAAGAAACCGAACAACAAAATTAGAGAATGTTATCCATGAACTTTTTTCTTGGCAAGTGCGAGTTTTGGTTGACTCATGTTGCTTTCTTAGGGCATGTGATTTTAGGCGGAGGAATTTCAAAGGACCCAAGCAAGATAGAAGCCATGATCAATTGGCCAAGACCAACTACAGTGACAGAAATCCGAAATTTTCTGGGTTTGGCAAGATATTACAGACAGTTTGTGGAAGGGTTTTCATCTCTAGCATCGCCTTTGACCAGACTCCTAAAGAAGGAAGAAAAATTTTGTGGACAAATAAGTGCAAGCGTAGTTTACAAGAGCTGAAGGAAAAACTGACTACCGCACCTGTATTGACTATTCCATCTAGCCCTGGTGGTTTTGAGATCTATAGTGATGCGTCATTTAAAGGGTTGGGATGTGTGCTAATGCAACATGGCAGAGTTGTTACATACGCTTCCTGTCAGTTGAGACCTCATGAACAGAACTATCCGACACATGACTTAGAGCTCGCGGCAATCATTTTTGCCCTGAAGATTTAGAGACATTATCTGTGTGGGGAAAAATTTCAAATCTTCACGGACCATCAAAGCCTCAAGTACATGTTCTCTCATAAGGAGTTGAACATGCGACAACGCAGATGGATGGAATTGCTGAAAGACTACGACTGTGATATTCTATATCACCCTAGGAAGGCAAACAAGGTCGCTGATACTTTGAGTCGAAAGTTTTCAGTAGCTCATATACTGATTAAGGAATGGAACCTAATCGAGAGAGCTCGAGATTCGGTATTTAGGTTTGAGGTAGGCCACCTTTCTAGTCTTATGGCCACCCTCAGAATTGAACCGGATGTCCAAGTTAGAATCAAGCTACTCCAACCGACAGATCCATATGTACAGAAGATTCTTCAGAAGGACATTGAGAAAAGAAAGATTGACTTTCAGATTTCTAATAATGGAATGTTAAGGTTTTGAGAACGATTGGTTGTACCTGATGATGTGGAGCTTAGAGAAGATATTTTATCTGAAGCACATCGTAGCAATTACAGCATTCATCCCGGAAGTACCAAAATGTATCAGAATCTGCGTCAACACTATTGGTGGTCAAATATGAAAGCAGACATCGCCAAGCATGTCGCCAAGTGTTTGACATGTCAGCAGGTAAAAGCTCAGCATTGCAAGTCGGGAGGACTTCTGCAACCTCTTACGATCCCAGAATGGAAATATGAGCATATCACGATGGACTTCGTGACTGGACTACTAAGGAATCAGAGAGGAAATGATTCGATTTGGGTAGTGGTCGATAGACTGACAAAGTCGGCTCACTTCATTACAGTTCGAAAAGACCTCAGTTTGGATAGACACGCATACCTGTACATGCATCAGGTAGTTCGTATGCATGGAGTGCCGGTTATGATAACCTCATATCGATACCCGAGGTTTACTGCTGTTGTCCGGAAGAGCCTGCAAAGTGCTTTAGGTACCAAGCTTCAATACAGTACAGCATATCATCTTCAGACGGATAGCCAGTCTGAGAGGATAATTCAAGCCCTTGAGAACATGATAAGAGCTTGTGTACTAGACTTCAAAGGAAGTTGGGAAGATCAGCTTCACCCGGTGGAATTTGCCTACAACAACAGTATATGGCAGAGTGTGCTAAATACATATGGCTCCTTTCAAAGCATCTAGATGGCTCCTTTCGAAGCATTATATGGCAGAGTGTGCTGAATACCAGTGTATTAGGACAAAGTTGAGGAAAGGAAGATCACAGGCCTAGAGTTGGTCCAGCAGTCAATGGATACCGTGGCAATAATCAAAGGTAGATTAAAGACTTCTCAGAGCAGACAGAAAAGTTATGCAGACAAACGCCGGAGATTATTGGAATTCCAAGTTGGTAATCACGTTTTTCTAAAGGTGTCACCAATGAGGGGAACTTCGTACTTCGGAAAGAAATGAAAACTAAGTCCAAGGTACGTAGGTCTATTTGAAATTTTGTAAAGAATTGGGACCTTAGCATATTGTCTTGCGTTGCCGCCGAGATTGGCGCAGGTGCACGACGTCTTTCACGTGTCGATGTTAAGGAAGTATGAGCCTAACCCAACCCACGTGCTCAATTTTGAGGAATTGGACATGGATGACTGTGTGTCATACGTTGAAAGCCCGGTTTAGATCGTGGATAGAAAATAACAAGTGCTGCGTACAAAGACCATTCCATTGGTCAAAGTGGTCTGGCAACACCACGGTATTGAAGGAGCGACGTGGGAGACTGAAAAGTCGATGATATAGTTGTACGTCCACCTTTTTACTTAAGTTTTGTAAGGTTTAAATTTCGAGAACGAAATTTTTATAAGAGGGGAAGAATTGTGACATCCCAGATTTTCAATCGTGTTTTCTACTGAATGAATCGGACATTTCATTGACACGCTTATAAGGCTGTTCTCAGAGCTGATCACTCTCGAGATAACTAGATTGTCTGGGAAAGCCATTAAAAATTTTAATGCAATAGGCTTGAGAATTCGACCAAGAATCGGCTTCTCAATCGTGCTCATTTCTAGAGGCCATTACGGCACAGTTAAAAATCGATTTGAGGTCAAAGATAGGTTGATCCGATTGAGATATGTGGTTAATCGTGGGTGACACATCTAAATTGGAAAATTCTCGTCGACTGGCACTAGACTGATTTTTCTATCATTTTGATACCCTGTATCCGTATTTGAACTATTAAGTTTTTCATGACAATCGAGAGTCGCCAATGAGTCGAGTGGGTTCGATGTGTTTTGAAAAAAATCAACCATGGGTCATTTTCACTGAAAAATTTCTGAAAGTTACCTAGTAGCCTAGATCACGTTAAAAACGCGCCAAGTGGAAATTAATAGCGAATTTGAGTTCGATTTCAAAATTTGAAAATCATGTCATGTCACAATAAATTCTAGGAACGTCGACTCAGTCTTAGAAGATTTTTTTGTAACCCGAGACTTTTTGAGAAAAAGTTATCCTAGGGCCGTTTTTGTTAAGAAAAAGGCCGGGATTGTTTTTGATCGCATGATTAGGATGCAAGATGGATCAATTGGTGAGAAAAAAATACCAATTTGATAACTGTGGCACTAACGGAATTTCTTGGGGCCAAATGGGATTGAATCGAGCAAGGATTGGTGTCCAATTGAGAGAAAATGCTTGCAAATTCGTGTACCGCCCATGCCTAGCCAAAGTGGACCATTTCAAGGGTTGTTGGGTGTGCCTTGTTGGCTCATTGAGAGCCAAGGAAGATATGCATGGCCATGAATGGTCAAAGGAGACAAGGGATTATAAAATGAAGGCATGTGGACCCATCTCTCCCCTTCCTTCTCTTTTGGCCATGCAACAACCCTCCCCTCTCCCTTGGTTGGCCATTTGAACCCTCAGCCAGCAAGGAGACCACTAGAGCAAGCCAAAGTAGTCACTGAAGCCGCACAACGCCACCGCCTTCGCTGTTCGCCTTTCTCGCGCGCACGCACGCCGCCACGCCTTGCCGTGCCTCACCGCCGTTCAATAGCTTCTGTTTGTGCATCCGGGGTTACTATCCCGCGTGTCAGCCACCGCTAGAGCTAGCTAAAGTCGTCGGAGTCCTCGCCGTTGGTCACCGAACGCCCATGCCGCCTCCACTGGTCTTGCTTTGCCATAACCAGCCCTTGTTCTCTTTGTTTACAACTCAAAATAGCAAGCAGGAAAGTGGGTTTCTAGCGGTGTTCATGGCCCGTCTTGAGGTAGTTTCGAGCCTCAAAACCGAGGCCCGCTTTGGAGAAAGTTGACCCCCGTCGCGTTCCCATTGAATTGAACCAAATGGTTCGATTAACAAGTGAGTTTAACTCACCAATCCTCGCTTAGTAGACTAATGATGCTTATGGTTAATTACATTTAATTAAGTGCAATTAGGTGGATATATTAGATTAGAATAATTAAATTAGGGATTTATCTATGCATGTTAGGCAAA
The DNA here is from genome assembly GCA_014182515.1 of Eucalyptus microcorys. Taxonomy (NCBI): domain Eukaryota; kingdom Viridiplantae; phylum Streptophyta; class Magnoliopsida; order Myrtales; family Myrtaceae; genus Eucalyptus; species Eucalyptus microcorys. Next base: position 31,974,938 of record CM024569.1, read on the forward strand.
TGGTTAGTGTATTTAGCATGTAAATATGTCCTAATATTTATAGCACGAACCTTGAAATTTTTTCGGGTCCGTTTCGGAGTTCAATTAGGCATTAAGGGCCTAAGTTGGATTTATTGCTATTTAATAATTAATTTTCGTAATTATTTAATTATTTATTTATTTTTCAAAAATTAAAACGGGATAGGCGGTGATCGGAATTTCGTGTTGATTGCAATGGTGCTCTCTGTTTATTTATTTGAGTACATGATTGTGTAAATTGAGTAAAATTGTGTTGGTGGGTAATTATTCCAAAAAATGGAAAAGTGTGGTGATTAATTGGAGAATTATCGGGCGTTAGTCTACAGCGCCAAAAATCTGTTTTTAGGACTGCTGAAAGAAGTGAGAGAAATAAAAGTGAAATTACTATGTTTTTGTCAAGGCCGACCGTGTACCCACACACGATATTTTATTTGATATGATATAAGACGAGAAAGAATGTTGTATGACATGACTCGGTGATTAAGTACGTCACCTCGGAGAATTAGGGGTGAGCGGTTCCAGATTCCTGTTCGGTTCCATCTAGAACCTGGAACCTACCCTTGGGTATAGGTTCCTCATTTTTTAGAACTTGAAACCTACATGTTAGAACCAAGAACCTAGAACCTACTCTGTCACAAGTTCCAGGGTCGGTTCTAGGTTCCAACAGGTTCTTTTTCTTTTCTTTTTTCATTTTCATTTTCAAGATTTGAACTATACAACAATAATATAATATAATTAGAAATTTCAAAACAAAAATAATATTTGGACTAATTTCTACACACCAACCAATCAAGATTAGTAAAGTTGCAAAATCTTTAACATTGTCCATTAACCTAGAGGATGATGTTGACATTAGCCCAAACAAATTCTACAGTATGTGTATCTAGATGACATTGTCCACATACAAAAAAGGGTACAATAGAATGAAAATGGAAATCCAAGCATTTTACAGAGTAACAGCTAGCACTAACAGCAAATTGGTCATGACCCATCAAAAAAATAAATTGCCCATAAAAGAATGGTCTTGAAATCTCTACTGCTACTAACATTAAAATCACATGGCAAACATGTAGGAAGAGAATATGAAAACTAGCTGGTACCTTATTTTTCCTTCGTTTATGTGGAAAAATAAACACAAAAAGGGAGGGCAGCGCAAGCGAGGCTGGTGCGGCGAGACGGTGAGACGCTCGGGCAAAAGGGGCGTCGGGTCATTGAGTTATGGTGTCGGTGTGGCAATGGCGTGGCGTCCGGCATGCAAAGGTGCTGCGACAGGGGCGCCGGTGATAGAGGCGAGCTGCTGTGGTGTTGGGCAAAGCGCAGGTTGCTGGTGGAGTGGCGTCGGCAGGGCTACGCAGAGATGGGGTGGAACTTCAGACGTAGAGTAGTGTAGGCGAGGGCTGCTGGGTGTTGGAGCAAAGGCAGATGAGTGCGGTGGCTCGGCGACCGATTCTAGCGACGCAGAAAAGTGCTCGTGAAGAGGTCCGGCAGAGGGAAGCAACAAACCAGCAGTAGCGATGGCCGGTGGCTAGGCTGCCCGCGGTGAAGCTTGGCATGGGGATGCGACGCGGTGCTCGTGAACGAGCGTGATGCCGTGCGGCGGCTGGCGTACCGAAGCCCTCGAGCGGCTACGAGGCGGAGCACGATGAAGATGAACAATCTCTCTACTTCTCGTCCCGCCGCCAAAGCCCGCCACTATAGCCCTCCCCGACGCCTGCAGCGCTCCTCGCTGTTCCGCTTGCCACCGGAGTCCCCCCGTCGCGCCATCTCTGCTCTGCCTACCAAGCCCCTTGGCCGGTTGCCGTCGCCGAACACCTGCTGCAGCCACAACCCAGCAAAGGAAAGAGGAGAATAAATAAATAAATTCAAATAATTATTAAAATATTATTAAAAATTATCAATGGTAGTATTAACTATGCCAGGTAAGATGACTAACATTCAAATTAGTGATTCTAGCCAAGATTAGCTAGATTGACTCAATTGGTAGATTATAAAAATGTATAGCTTGGTAGATCTTCAACTGCTGGGTGGTTGTACTCAGCCGTTTTTGGGGACTAACATTTTAGATTAAGAACAATGTCTCTATTGCCTGCACCTCCCTGTACCTTCTATGGGATCCTTATCGATTTGCAGTGGGAACAGTCAGAGTATCATGATCACGATTTGCTTGGACTGACATTCATCCTAGTGAGGGTGATATTGACTATTGACATTGGCCTACCCTCGGGGCCCGTGCATTAGGAGTTCGTCATCTTGTATGTTTGGAGGAACGGATGTACTCTGGGGCCGCTGCCACCACCACTAGAAGACGATGATGGGGAAACAAGTGGTGTGGAATGACCACGATAAGGAGGACAGCAGAGGAAGGAATTTTTGAACGCCAACATTGATCGATGGACTTTATGTATATGACTGTTGGAAAAGATGTCGGTTATCTTTTGAAGTATAGCCGGGTATAGAAAACTACGGCTTTTTGGTGTACCAACTAAGAATGTCCATCTAGTTTAAGTAAATAAAAGTGTTCGGCTTTAACTTATAAAATGTTTAGTTGGTATGTATCGTTTTTGAATATAGGGAAGGGAGTTGTTGGATACACTTCCGCCATACTTTTGCTTAGGGACCAATCAAGTATATGAAAGAACCCCCATATGACTTCTCGAAAGTCCATTGATAAAAAAAAAGAAAAAAAGAAAAAGTGGGGGAGATATCCAGGTAGAGGAAACAATGTCGTGACCCTAACAGATTGTGGGCCATCAAGGGGTGCCACAGATTCATTTTCCAACAAAAAATCATTCAGTGTATGTGCATGATCAAAATTTAGGTCTTAATTTGTCTTTGAAGGCAATCTCTGCGAGCCCACCTTCAAAGATGGGCAGCTGTTGATACATAAATTTTGGCGACCCAGTCATTTATTCATAGAAAAATTAGGGATTAATTTTTAACCCCTAAATATATATATATAGTTTTAGAAGCATTTATTATTTAGTTCGCATTTGCATTGGACCGACTGATAATTGATGAGCTTTAATTTTATGAATTGGGAGATAGATATATTTCGGAAATATTTGTTCTATTTCTCCAATATTCGGTGATATGACGGAGGATTTTTGCAATATGTTCATGTATCCTCAGAAATGGGAAGTATGATAGGGAGATATTACGAGCTCATTTTTGCAGGATTTGAAATTTGAGAAAATCCTATTGCAAATCTTGAATCTTTGGCAATATGCGCTAAAATCGGTGGAGAATATTCATGTTTTGTAGTCCAATGTGAAAAGATGCAAAGGAAATTGAAAATAAAAAGGAATATTGCATTCGGGAGGTGATCTTCACATATCTTGATATGAAAAAGGAAATGAAAATTTACAAAAACTTCAGTCCCTTTCCTATAAATTGGCTCGAATATGGACGGGGAAAGGAGGCCACGCATATTGACATACACGGCCACAAGAGAATAGAGAAAGAACGTAGACCCGCACTCGGAGAGCCTGAACATCCCATCGCATAAGAAGTCTGCAAAGTCAAATTGTCTGTCTTCTACTGTGTTGATTCATGCCCATTCTCCATGAACATCCCACTCTTATCCCCTTTCTCTCTTGATAAAAATTCACGAATAAGTCCTCGGTTGCACAGATTCTGTTGCTATTGCTTCAACGACGAATTGCCATTGGAGATTTTCCACCGTCAGGGCATCTCTGCAGCAACCTTGCAGGTCCAAATCAGGTCGTTGTCGCAACTAAGTTATACAACAACGCTGTCATCCGTGCCGAATCCATCACCACGATTTGATCTAGCGCCAAGATCTACGAATCACCATCCTTGCACCGTAAGTTGTTGACGGTCATCATTGCTCCTTCGTGACCAAGTCGCTATCCCATGGTGTCCCCATTGTCTTGAGTTGCGAAGTCCGACCTTGCCGTATTGCCCGTGGAACCCTGACGCGAGCTGCTTCTTTGAGGTGTCGAGCCTGCCGTTGTCGACATCCTAGTTCGTGAATCGCCGTGCCATCGCCACCACCGCTTGCCGTCCTGTTGAGGAGCCAGTTGCGATCCCGTCGATCACCCTTGATTCAAACTTGGAAAGAGAATCCTCAAATTAGGTAAGGTACTCATCTTTACCATATTTGCATATTTTACTGCCTAATATATTTCTATTAATATCTAACATGCATATCCATGAGTATAGACATATCTCCTAATTAGGATTTATTTCCTAATTTGCAACCGCACTTAATCTTTTATTCCATTTATAAGGCTTTAGATGGAAATAATGATTACACGGGAATCTTTAAAATTGATGTTTTGATCTTTAAGGCTTAAGATCAACTCATCGATTTTATTCACGAAATTTCAAGTCGGTTGGATATTATTTCCTTATTCGTATTGATTGGATGATATATGATCTTGAATGAATTGAAGCTTATCTTATTTTAATTGCTTTATCTATCCCAAAAATACAAAAAAAAAAAAAAATTGCATTTGCATATCATGTAGATTATAATTGATTTCCTAAATAGAATTGCATGATAGAATAGTTAGATTATTTTCTAATTATATTAGAATGCATGTTTAGAGGATATCTAGGTCAGATAATATCTTTGAATTAAATAGCATGTCGAAATAAATTTCTAAGTTAAGATAGGATTCGGATTAGTCTATTTCTTAGTAGATAATATCTCACTTTAGTTAGATTTTTATTATTAGTAATTTTTAATTAATAATTTTTACAAAAAAATACAAAAATATCATGCACATGTCATATAGAATTAGGCTTATGAAACGCATGTCATTTAATGATTGTTGTTAGGTCCATTTAATTAGAAATTGCCTGTCATTAGAATTAGGTCATTTGGGTTAAATTGCATTGCACATAGATTAAATTTCATTAAACAAGAGAAAATCCTAAAAAAATTGAGTGATTGCGTGTCAATTAAAAATCATATCTAGAACTATTGATGTGAATTCTAAGCTAACATTGCAGATGTTTTTGTTGCTATGAGGTAAGTCCCATAATTTATTGCTTTCTTGAGTGTTAAATTAGTGGTTTGTGCACCCGCATGGTTACCTCATATATTAAAAAAGTAAATTAAAATCAATTCAAGTTGCCTGCAAAATATTTTTTTCAAAATAAAAAAGTAAGGTACCGAAAGGGCGTTAACCAAGTTCCCGAACTCACAATCTCTGGTTCGTAAGAGTAAAGTAAATCTCCCATTACTTTACTTGGATTTCTAATCAACCCATTGATTAGTGGTGACTCCTAATTAAAAGCAATTACATGTTAAAAACTTGAATCTAAGTCACGAATTGGTATGAACTTAGGAGAAGCCGAGCTAAGCTTAGGCTTAGTAATCCATTAGCCAAACCCTAGGTGGTTCACTTGAGATTAGGTCTCGGCATCTCATATCAAAGTGGATCAGTCATTTGCACTTAACACGAAGATTGCACGTCCAATGGGAACTAGCAACTCGCCATCATTTCTTTATTATTTTTGTTGAATAAGTAAGCCCCATCGACAAAAGACACTTGACACAACACCTGACACGACATTCATCATGATAATGTTGAAACCATTGCTTGACATCCATGATGATAATGTCGAATTTCGCTTTACTTCTGTTGTCTCCGTCTTGTTTCATCCAATTTGTGGCAGCAGTAGTAGTATACGATAATTGATTTTCTAGTTTCACTTAGCGTGGTAAAAATTGTCGTGCTGTATCCATCGGTATCTATGTTACAACTGAGCGAGACTAACATTTCCTAAGATTGATTTAATTTGTTGTAGGTCGACCACGAAGTTGATTTGTTTGTCATGGCAACAAAAGATACAGAACGAGAAACGTTTGCACATGATATTTGTGAATTTTGAGACCACTATTGGACACAGGAGAAATAAGAAAATAAATTCTTGGACTAATTGATAGTGTTGTACTATAGTAAAGACTCAACTTCTTTGAGGAAAAGTTGGCTGTACGTAAAGGAACATAAATGGATCGAACAGGCAAAATATGTTAACATCATCATTTGATCAGGACATCGTGTTTAAGCAGATGAGTATGTGAACCTTCAGCATTTTTATTTTATGGAAAGACATAGATGAAATCTTTAAATGATGAAAACTCAAGAGGATAGCTGTGCCTTGGGAGCTTTAAAGACCCTTTTTTTTAAAAGCAAAGTAACGTGAGAAACCAGGCGATACTATTGTCCAGCCTTTTTCTATTTGAAGCAAAAAGGTCTACTCTTGATGATTTCGCATGCTAAGCTTTTTTCTACTAGGTGAGTTCGCGTTCTTCCAGAAGTTATAAGGCTGGGAAGGTTCGTGATGATCTCGTCTACCGTTTTTTAGCCCATTGGATTGCAAATGAGATGCTTGAAAGAAGAAAGAGCTGGAAAGAAAGAGGATTATTTGTTCGGCTGGACTCTTGATTTTCCTCTTTTTTTCTAATGCCTTTCCTTTGCCCATTACTGTTCATAGGATGAGTTAATTGTTAGAAATTAAACCAAATTCATCGATGCCGGTACTTCGACACCGAGATCTCAAAATTGATAACAAATACTGTTTGGTACTTATATCGAAGAAGAGTCTTAATTGTTGCGTTACTTTTAATGAGTCTATTGGTATTTCTAGGTCTAGTGATTATTTTTAAAGATACAATGAGATATTGTAAGTTATCATGAGATATGATGGGATATGACAAAATATTTTGAAAAATGGTGATATTTTGTAAGTTTCTAGAGATTCATCTTCTCCGAAATGTTAGCTATATTTATGTAACTATTGAAAATTGTGATTCATTTTCTCTGAACTATCTAGAAATTATTGTTTAACATGAAGAAAGAAGAATCAAGAAAAGTGGACAAATAGAACCAAGCAACATACAGCTTGCAAACTAGAAGAATCCTCAATGGCAGTGGCTGCAAAATTGAAGAAGAGAAGTCAAAACTAAGGGTGGAAGTCAATAATTGCTAGCTGAACCTAGAAGACTCACGTGGGAATGCAAGCAAGCAGCAGCAAAAGAAACAGTAAGCATAAGCCAAGTTGGAGAAGATTCAAGTGGGAAACCTTGAATAAAAGTCAAGAATAGCGGCTGAAGAAGAAAACTGAACGAGGGCAACAAGAAGTCAAGTCGAACGAGGAAAGGTTTAGTCAAAAGTTGAGGTCAACTATCTCGGAAAAGAAGAAAAAAATTGTCTGCTGACATGTCGGTTGTAATTGCATGTAAATAGGCTTGTAGTTCACCATTTGAGAGTGTGTGGGGGCAGACCCTCCACCATGAGGGGAGATGAGCTTAAAACTCCATATTAAGATGCTCCTCCACCAACACCTCTATTAAACTATTTTGTTCATCTAATAAAACTTTTTCCCTCATATCCTATGACCTATATCCTCCAACTATCCTATCTTGTCACTTGTCTATTTTTCAGCTCTCTTGCCATAAATCGGACACTTGTAGACACACGCTTCCGCAAAATCCAACAATAACAAATCTATAAATGGGGGAATCTTGTAATTTTTTTTGTTAATGTGAAATAAATTGACAAGTCCATCTATATTCTTCTCTTCTTTGAGTGAGTTGCGAGCGTTTCACCTTCAAATTACTCCCATTATTAATGGCCTGGTTGTGTATGACGTCTGAGGAAGATATGAGGATGAAAGTGAAGGAAAAGAAGAGGTCAGGGTTTTGAAGCAGGCTCGTGCCATCTCAGGAACCATCTGAGTCCCACCAAATGAGATTTGAAGATGGGACGAAGTCCAGATCTGACTTGTATATAGAATTTTGACTGTATATTCTCAAAATGTTTTAAGTATTAATCCGGAAAAAGAAGTATTTTTCGTGTGTTATTGAAGTCTTATAATCTTTTGGAAGCCTTGGAACTTTTGTTTTGTATTATAGAAAGGGGATTGGATAGGGTTGAAACCTCCATTACTGTTAAAATTTTTGGTTTAAGGCGTCAATGAAGTATAAACTATTCATTAAGTGAGCCCGTCCCAGCTCCACCAGATTGAGACCGGCTCCAAAGTACGTTTATTGAAATACCCTACGGCGTGAAGGATGAAATTAGAGAGCTCACAAGTTTCTTTTGTGACCCAAATAGAAAGTTCTCAATGCGCTGTATTTGGACTCCGGTCGCTAAGGTGATAAAATGACACATAGTTACACCTTGTGGAAATAAAATGAAAAGCTCTCAATGTTATCACTAGAAAGTCTGATCTTGTATGCCTCGAAAATGTAAGTGATGAACCAGATTAAGATCATAAAAGCATTTCTTCAAAGCACACGGTGTCTGCATGCAGAATACATCGAGCTCTCTGCAGTACACCTACAAGCATGTGACATACTCCAACCGCATATTATCAAAAGCAACATCAAACCGACAAGGAAAGAAACAGTGATTTTGGTCTGCATGCAGAGTACATCGAGCTCTCTGCAGTACACCTACCAGCATGTTACATACTCCAACCGCATATTATCAAAAGCAACTTCAAACCGACAAGTAAAGAAATAACTTGAAAACGCCACTGAGCTAAACAGTCCGTGTTTATTTTGGAGCACCGGCAGAAGGTGGTGGGCTCGATGGCCTCGTTGTCTAGTCAGTGAGCACCGTGGCAGCACTCGTACATGACGGCGGTCTTCATTTCCCGAGAGCACGCGGGGCACGGGATGCGTTTCGGTACGTGGTCAACCATGTTGGGGATATAGAAATGGTGGCAGCGCGGCTTCACAATGACCTGGTCGTAATGCTCTTGGAAGACGGCCTCGAAATCCTGTGTCTGAGTCACCCTCTTGATCCACGTCTGGTGTTGCGACAGCACAGTTGCGAAATCTGTGAGGCGAGCGTTGACAACCACGCGTGACCCTCTCGCGACGATGGCAAACCCTCCTTGCTTCTTGTAGCTGGTGTAGAGCTTGAGCAGCTCCTGCGTCAGGGCGTCGTTGAAGTCTTCATCCAAGTTCATCTTTGAGAAAATGCAGTTCTCGAGGCGGGTCAGGAATTTGTCTCGCTTCATACCGATTCTGATATCTCTGAAGGAGACTGAATATCCTTTGATCTTCTCCAGGTATTCTTCAATCTCATGGACAGTCTTGGAGTCTTCAACTGAGTCATACAAAAGTAGGAGCTCCTTCCTTTCAAACTGGCCAACAATCAAGACAGAGGACATGTCAAAATAACAAGAATAAAAATTGTTTTAAGTTAGGAAACTTTCAATCTATCTTGCTAATGATCTTGTGCGAATTCCGTACATGTGACGTTAGATGTATCTAAATTTTTAGATGGGTGAATTTCACGTGAATTGTAACAGTAGAAGCTCGTTCTACTCGCTTTTGTCCTTAGGATGCAAGTTTGTGCTTGGCCGAGGGTGTTAAAGACTAAATGGATTTATTAATGTTGAGAGACGAAATTATAATTGATGCTGTGTCTTCCTTCGTCTCTATTTGGAGGAAAATCTCTGACTAGACTTTGATCGTTCGGTTGTGAATGTGGACATCACCTAAATATAAATCCAACTAAAGTTAAATGTGAATGATATGTCCAGATTTGTAACGTGCCAATCAAAACCCTAGGAAGAGAAAGGTTCTTCTAATTGGGGTGGATGATGAAAGTATTGCCCTGATATTCAAAACCATACTGCATTTGTAACTTACGCTTTGATCGATATAAGAGGCGATCGTTTCATTCACCATAAGCTCGAGCCAGTTCATCTCTCGTGTGCTCCAGAGGTCCTTGTACTTCAACTCTGTGAACGGGCAGGCTTTCCATCCCCAAACTCTTATCATCGCCATCGCATCCTTGTTCACCACCTTTCCCTCTTTGTTCAGCACAACAACCATCGTCTGCTGCCTAAATTGCCACTTCTCTTCGATGAACTTAACCACTGGCTTGCTGACCATGGAGGTGCATGTGTACCACGGCATCCCTGATCTCATGTCCAGGAACTGCTTCATCTCCTCATCATGTCCCTTCACGATAGGAACCCACATAATTTCGTAATTATCAGATTTGAAGGTGCTCGCATTGTAGATGCTGGTAAGGGTTGTTCGATCGTTGTCCGACAATTTCAAGTCCGAAATGAGCAGAATCACACTCTTGTTCTTCAACTCCTCCACCTTTACCTGTAACATCTAGTGATCAAACCATGCTGTTGTTTTTGCATTTTGAATGCAAACAAACGAACTATCTAAGAATTTCAATTGTAGTTAATTACTTGTAAGTTGATATGCATTCCCTTCTTGTGACATTGTTATACAAAACATGACTGGTAATTAAGTCAATGAAATTTATTAGACTGAGAAGCTAACCGTTGTCTTCTTGGAACATTGATAGACTGTCGATGAAAACAATGCTGTCATGTGGTCCACAATACCAGTACAACCACTGGAAATCTTCTCAATGTTCTGATATAAGAGTTCCTCCCCTGCATAATGTGAATCACTTTAATTTTAGGTACTTTTGTTCGACATGTGGATCTGACAAAAATTATCTGTGTACACAAAAGGGAGTCTGGAGGAGGGGCATGAACGCTTCATTCCACCGGCGAGTGAACAACATTTAGTTTGAAAACAACAATGATCTCACCCTTTTCCTTGAAATATTGATGTTTCGTCCTGACCTGCCCTAAGAAGTTCGACAAATCTGGCTCTTCTAACCTGAAGTCATCAAGAAATAGAAAATGGAATTAATTCCAAGTCTGTTAATGGAGGTATTTATAAGCAAAGGTGAGGTACAACATACTCCTTGCCGCTGCTAATCTTGCGACTGAACAGTTCTGACCAGCGAAGTACAAAGACGATGATGTAATAAGAATTGTCTGATATGCATTTTGACATTTCTGGCATTGTTTCAAAATTTTTGCAGTAGCTCCCAAACTCAACAATGCACTTGGTGAACTCCAAAGTCTCCCTGATCAGATTGCTAAGGTCCACAAAAGCCTTGGTCATAGCAGGTGGGGGTTTCCCTCGCACACTGGCCGTTAGGCGTAAGAGCTTGGCTTTCGCTCCAAATTGAGTGTAAAAAAGCTCTCGGTACAGTATGCCGTAAAAGCTAACAATGTCAGCACAGCTTTGGCATCCCATGAAAAGGATGACAACTCGTCCACAAGCAATTGTATTGTTTGCTTCTCATTGTTGTTTTGCGGGGCCTCAAACTGTCGTGCCGTACATAGTTTTCCATATTAAACATGGGAAGTAACAAGATCGAGAAGAATATCTTAGAAAAGAACGCAACGAAGAATTTAATAAACACATTATTTGCTTCTATTTTCCTGAAAGAATAAATAATTTTAACGTGGCATAGAAATGTGCTTTTACTTTAGTATAAGTTGTTATCTGAAATTAATCTTTAAGTAATTTCAAAACAATCTAAAGAGGTCTGGAGCTTCGAAATGTGCTTTTACTTTAGTATAAGTTGTAATGATGTGTAAGTAATTTTGAAACAATCTAAAAAAAGTCCAGAGCTCTCGCATTCGTATATTTACACTTTTGACAGAGGAATATCTCTGCTTTTACCTTGTCGTACAGTTTTCTAATGGTTGATGTCAAATCAGCAGCCAAGCTATCGCTCGGGCCTTGGTTATCCTGGAAAAACGAATTCGCTTGTTAGTCCTAACCATGGAATATTATCAGCATAAAGGCACGTGAACATTGTGTATCTTTATAAACTTTGGCCGGACAAGAGTGAAATATGAAATTAATATGAGAAGCAAAGACATTTTGTCACAAAAAACTTTAAGATCCAGCCAACTACCCATGGAAACAAGTAAATGGAGAAGTTAGTAGTAATTGCCATGGAAACAAGTAAATATGAATTTCGTGTTTTTTCGAGTAATATGTAGTCCTAAGGCCGTTTGTAAATATAATTTAGGGAGTTGAGCACAGGGGCCGACTATCCGAAAGCCTAATGAAATATCTTCCAAGATCCACAAGCAGGTTCAGTCTTTTGGCCTCTCGATGAAGTAAATTACCACCGCTAGGAAGTATATGGAAAAGAGACTATAGCATGTCGTTGAACTTGCTTGTCCACTGCTTTACCTTTGCCCAAGTGGTGTTAGCAACGTCATCGGCAGAGTCCAAGGCTTGGTTGAGGATTTCCTCGACGAGGCTCAGGCTCAGGTTCAGGCTCTTGACATCAACTTCTTTTGGGTCCAAGCGTGGCTTGCTCGTGACCCTTTCCTTGAAGTTGGCATCTTCAAGGAGGTCAAGTACGGTGGTCCCGGTCATGGTGATGGAGCCATTGTTTCCCGCCTCTGAGGTCGTGACCCCTTTCTTGAAGTTGGCATCTCTCACGTTGCCATTGTTCTCGGCCATTTTCGGATGCAGAGAAAGGGAAAAAGGAAGGACTGAAGCAGAAAGAGTGTAGGGTTTCAAGGGAGTGAGTGAAATGAAGGAGGAAGGCTTGTGTGGAGCAAACCGCAGGTCCCTTATCACCTATTTATAGCACTCCAAGGCCACAACACGACAGCTTACGAGCTGGCAAGAGCGATTAATCAACGAGTCGCATCGGAGATGTATATTCTGCCAGCGAAGAGACATGTGCGCAACATTTTAAGAACGTTCAATTTATATCGTAACTCGAGGAGCGCGTTACTAGTAATAAAAAAAAAAAAAAAACGAAAACCCATAGTGGGCGGAGAGTGCAACATAAACATATGGCGAGATCTGGTGTGAGAGTGGATGAAGGTATTTCACTTATCGGGTACTTAGAGTGGTAATAATACATTACGAAGCAAGGCTAGCATATACGGGAGTTTTCGAAGCTCATTCGCAAAAATTGATTGGGGCTTTGATTTGGTGAGACATTTGAAGTAATTAACGTTTTGACTTTCTAACCGCCTGTCATAGGCCATGACAGAACCATACAAATCAATTTGTTTCCTTTTATTTTTATTTTTATTTTTCTCTCTGGTGCTTGTTCGATTGTGCGTTCGCTCATTTTTCATGAAAAATTTGTAGAGGGGTCGATTGTTGATTGGAGGACCCTCTAATATGTACCATTGTCTAGAGATTATTTCGAGATAGAAATCTCGGCTGTTCGGATGATTTATGTTCCCAAATAAGCAATAATATTGGATGCGTTTTTTCGATGATTTCTTATTGAAGGTATGTTTCAGACTTGAGCTCATGAATGAAGTCCAATCGAAGTGTGTGGCTATTCAGCCCCTATAGAAAAGGTCCAAAGTAGACTTTGTCGCCCAATCTTAGGATTCGGGTTGTTTTGAGTAACAACATGGTTCGTATTGTTTTATAGGGGCATGTCTCTAAACTTTTTAACCTTTTTACTTTTTGTTTAATTTAAATCTTGCGATGTGCTTTGACTTTTTTTAATTTTTTTTTTTTTAACACAAATTTCTATAATATACAATTATTGACAAGTAAATTCACATAAATGTTCTCCTAATAAATAAGATTTGGAAATTTAGATAAAATTTAAAATTTAATGGGAAAAATAAAAGATAGTTTTTATTTGAACTTTCGTTCCGAAAAAACGAGCACTTGCATAAGCTTGAGGGGCTTAGTCAACAAGTGAGCGTGCACGCAGCCGAAGTGGCTGTACTTCTTGCGGGCTATTTACATTGGGTCATCGTGATTTAATTACATACCGGAGCAAATTCAAGAGTGTTTTGAAATTGTGAAATTCTTGTGTGAAGATTTCAAATAAATTATTTATGAGATAGAGAGATTATTTTTGGAAAACGTTGTATAGTTTATTAGGTGTAATGGAGAATTGAAAATCACTAAGACTGTTTAATGTGACTTGAATCTTCTAATTTTTGTTGTATCGCTTGATTTATAACAAAATATGGTATTGCTCTCCTTGTTGACATAGGTCACATTGATTGAATAATAAAACTATGATGTTTGATCTAACTCTTTGTTAATGTGTTTGATTGATTGTTTGCACAACATTATAAATGATGACTCCCTATGAATCTCATGGGCGAGACAAATTTCCTATCGAAGATCATTTGGGTTGGGTCGATTTGAGAGATGCTTTATGTTCTTATCAAGCATGACTGCCTACATCAAGCAAAGCAAAGGCAGACTTACTGGATTTTTATCTAATTGGGTCTAAATTTCTACAGATAAAGTATCACCACATCTAGCACTGATCACACCAACATAAGCGTATCCACTTAAATTTATAAAAAATTGTTTACATCAGTGATGGTGACACCATGTAAGATAGTAGATGTCTATGTTAGTATCAATCGGCCAAAATTGGTTAGATAGACTAAATTTACACTAACACAAAAGGTTTAGAATTAAATTGAAAAAAATGTTTATGACTAAATTGATACGATTTAAATAGGTTTAAGGCTTTTTTTTTTATAGTAATTTTGCCCATTTATTACGGCATTTCCTTTAAATGTGTTCATGGAAAAACATCTTAAGCAAACAAATAAAAATATCATTATATTACATCATTATTTTGAGTGCTTCCCTACGCTTATTTTTGAACCCCGAGTTATCTTTTGTAAGATGGTGTGGAGGTGGATCAGGTTGTCGGATTAGTTTCCCAAATTAAGTTTACAACACCATCTCAAAAGTAACTGTGCATGCGCTACGCTCGTACTTGGGAACTCATAATCAAATCAAAATCCCCTGAGGCTGGTGACCATGTCAACTGTATCGGCCACGTTTAAGTTACTATCCCAATAAGGATGCATGCGGCTCAGCCTCAATTCCTTCGATTCTCCACTTTTAACCAGTATGTCTACACCATCACCAAATTTACAGTCACTAGATGAGCAACATATTGCAATCTTCTCGTTGGCGGAAGCTTAGAGGCATAATAAGTGTCACCTTGTCTTGGATCCATTGAGCTAATTAATCGAAGATTTTATGATACTGTTCAGTTTATTTTTGAAACTCAAGTTGAATTGCTTCAATTCAACTTGGGTTTGAGAGGATGTTAGTAACATTAGGATACTTAGATATCTCTTAGACATATTTAGGACATTCCTCTTATTTCAATATCTATTTTGATAATCTTGATTATGCATATTTGATTTGATTTTCTTTTATTTCCTCTATCTAAACTTATAAATAGGCTCTCCATGTACTCTTTTCAATGCAAAAAGTTCCTCAATTCTCTTTTCTACTTTTATTTAACTATTACAATAAGGAAAGGGTTAAAAAAATAGAAAAGAAGGAAAAACAGCTCACCATAGCAAAAAAATGAAACCACAGATGCTTTCAAAACAAGCCGATGGAGCCTCGTTCTTTGTTGGTTAGGATTCGAATGGCTGTAAGAGGTAGAGCGTCACTTTATCAATAGTGTAGACCTGGCAAATGTTTTATTCACTACTGTATGGAGGCTTCCTTCCTCCATCTCCTCACATAATTAGTCTCTTTAAAATGCTTGGAGATTTCTCTAAGTTTTTGTACTTCACCTGATTAATGATATTCACATATTTACACAAAAAACGAAAAAGAAAAATATGAAACAAAGGCATTGATTCGAGTCTTTCATGTCGGTCAGCATTCATATTTCATGTTAATTTTGCGTGTGTTTTTCTTTCCCCAAGTTTATATCTAACAACTTATATGTATTAACTTGTGCTGTTATTTAGAGTGCTTCCAAATACACGCTAGTTGAACTCCAGATTATATTATGTAACATAGTGTGGAGGTGGGACCATCTACCAAACTTAATTTACAAGATTATCTCAAAAGTGGTCGTGCACACGCTATGTACTTGCGTGGAAACTAGACATATATAATCGATCATCTTTCCAAGTACCTCGGATGATTATCACTTATTATCGAATGCGAGTGAATTGATCACTTGGTATCCTAATGGTGCGGACTAGTATTCATCAATGTGAGATTACAAATTCGAACTTGTTCATTAGATTCATGGGTCGTGAATGGTACCGACTCACGATCTCCTTTGCATTGTAAAAAATCAAATATTTGATATAAAGTGCAAAATATTAAATGGTTGTTGAGCACACTATAAATCTATGTATTTTAAATTAGTGCATTTTCTGGTCACTTTCGAGTTTCTCACTATTTAATTTCACAGACATCTCTAATTCTTCTATGGTCGTCCATTCATTCAAAGCTTGTTGTTTTTCTCGTATATACATGAAGTCCAGCCAATTGGTGTCGATATGTTTGATTATGAGGCCATGCAAAGCATGACATGATTGCTTTAAATGCCATTCCTAAGGAAAATCACCTGCCGATACGACAGATCTAGGTCAATGTTTTAAAATACGTCGGTAAACATAAGTTAATTGCTTTTTATCAGGATTATAAAACTAACATAGTATCTTTTCACAAGGTTAAGTGTACTATCGGATTATACGGCATATTCTTTGCACTCCAAATTTCAACTAGTGGAATTGATTAGTTGAAACAGGGATCTGACCATGAAGATAAACTTATGGAGGAAAGAAATCTCGGGATAATTATCAAAAAAGTTCTAAACTTAATGTAATTGCGTCAATTAGCCATAAACTTTTCAATTTGGCCAATTTAGTTTGAAACATTTTTATAATTTGCCAATGTAGTAATTTTGATCAAAATTGCTTATGTGGATGCCGGCCATCTGAAATGGCGCCACCGACGCTGATGTGGACAATTTTTTTCTTATTTTTTCTTAATTCTTTAATAATTTTTTTCTTTCATTCTTAGCGGTCACCAAGCTCCTCGATGGTCTGCGATCGGCCTCAAACAAAGTTTGACCTCATTGGCCTTTGGCAAGGGCCAGTTTTGCCTACTAAGCGAGGGTTGCTCTCGCATTGGGCGAGGTCACCCAAGGCCTCACCCAAGGCAGTAGAAGGTCGACCTTGCTGGCCTCAAGGGAGGCTTGTCTTGGCAAAATCCGGCAAGCTCGAGCCTTGCTTGAGGCTATTGATCTCATTGCTTTCCATTCACCAATGTCCTTGGCCCTAAGATCCAGTAGTCTCTCTCTCTCTTTCATACTCTTCGACTCTGATCGACATAGTTGCTTGATAGTTTGACTTAGCCTCCATTGATAGCTAGCGATTCTCACATTAGTGCTCAAGTGTGGCATCGAAACCTCAAGCTTGTGGCCAACAAGACCATGGCGAGGTTGGCTTAGCCTAGATTTGAGCGAGGGTGTTCTGGCCCTCACTAGCCACAAAAAAATAAAATAAAATAAAATAAAAAATAAAGAAGAAAGAGAGAAAAAAAAAAGGAAAAGAGCACAAAAAAAGGAAATAAATAAAAATTTCGAAAAAATTAAATTATTATTAAAAGATTGTCAATATCAGTGAATTTAAGCCAAATTGGCCGAATGGACTCAATTGGCAAAATATGAAAAAATTTAGGACTCCATTGTTTACAAGGATTAGAAGTGAATTGACAAAAGTACAATATGTTTCAGATTTGTTAGACAGTTTTTCCTGTCACTGGGCTTAGTAAAATACTGTAAGATGTAAAGAATGAAATTGGAGAGGTCACAATTTCTTTTGCGACACAAAAAGAAAGTTCTTTCTAGGATGTGGTGATAAAATGACACAGAAAATAACCGCTGAATCAATAATTAATACACGTAAACTTAAGAAGCGACTTCTCTCAGTAATTAACACACGTAAACAGAAGATTTGTCTCATCATATATACGCAATCAATTATTTGGAATTCAAATAAACAAGTGACTATCTAATTATGTTCGAATATACAGGATATATAGCACTCGTTTAACTGACTTTGATTGTAAGTACGGTTATTATATGTTGTTCTAACCGAGATATTACAAAAATGGAAAAACAGATCACAAAAAAAATATGAAACAAAGGCATTGACTGAGATCTTTCGCGCCACTCAGCTTTCATATTTTGTGTTAATTTAGCGCGTGTTTTTTTTTTTCACTAGTTTATATCTAGCAACTTTATAGTATTAAATTGCGTCGTTAGTTGGAGTGCGTCCATATACGTGGAAGTTGAACCCCAAGTTACATTATGTTATATAATGTGGAGGTGGATCCATGTTACAAACTTAATTTATAAAATTAACTCAAATGTAGTTGTGCACGCGCTACCTACTTGGATGGAAACTAGACATAATCGATAATCTTTTTGAAGTACCTGGATGATTATCACTTATTCATCAATGTGAGATTACGAATTCAGACTTGTTCATTAGATTCGTGAATGGTACCGAGTCACAATCTCCTCTGCAGTACCAAAAATCGAACATTTGATTACCATTGCAAAATATTATATGGTTGTTAAACATACTGTAAACTTATGTATTTTAAATAAGTGCATTTTCTGGTCACTCTCGAGTTTCTCCCTATTTAATTTCACAGACGTCTCTAATTCTTCCATGATCGTCCATTCATTTGAAGCTTGTTGTTATTTTTCCTCGTATATACATGCGGTCCAGCCAATTGGTGTTGATCAAAGCATGACATAATTGTTTTAATTGCCGTTCCTATGGAAAATCTCCTGCCGATACGACAGATCTAGGTCAATGTTTTAAAATACGTTGGTAAACATATGTTAATTGTTTAGTCATTGATTATGATTATAAAACTGACATAGTATCTTTTCACGAGGTTAAGTGTACTACCGGATTATATGGCATATTCTTTGCACTCCAAATTTCAACTAGTGGAATTGATTAGTTGAAATAGGGATCCAACCATGGACATAAACTTATGAAGGAAAGAGATCCCGGGATAATTATCAAAAAAGTTTTGAACTTATTGCAACTGTGTCAATTCAGCCTTAAAATTTTCAATTTTATCAATTTTGTTCTAAACCTTTTGAAAATTTGGTAATGTAGTCTATCCTATCTATTTTTGCTAGAAATTGCTACATAGTACCCGACCAGGACGAACGATGAAAATGATTTTCATTTATTATTTCTGTTCCAGAAATAGAAAAATAAAATATTTTTACTTCTAATTTCTATTCCAAACCTATTTCTGGAACAAAAATTTATTTCAGAAATAAAAAAATTGAATAATTTTATTAAACGGAATTCTAGTCCAGAAACAAGTCTGGAATAAAAAAATTATTTTTAGAATATAAATTGTAGTTTTTCATGCACCCCTGAAATGCCACCGCCTGCTGCGTCTCTCGAACGCCACATCAATTTCTGATCCCAGGGGAAGATGTCTATGTTCTTGTCCTTTTGCACACAAGCTTTATCCCAAACATAATTATGAAAGATTGAAAAGCCAAAGAGCAAGAAACACGACGTCCTGGACACCGCACGATTCTGAGGCTGGTCGATGCCATCTCCGATCGTCTTGAACCGGGAGATGGTGATGTCATCTCCAACGTCTGTGATAGGGCCCTTTTTTTTTTTTTTTTTTTTTTTTAAAAAAAAATTAGGTTTTTTATGTCATTGATATTGACATTGAAGTCAGGCTATAAGTCAATGATTTATTATTAAGCCAGTCCCATATATATTTTTTTAGTGGTAAATCTAGTGCGATATTATCAGTCGGAAATGCTGGCCCTAATCGAACATTTAGAAAGCTACCATACCTAATTTGCTACCTCTCTATATTTGAATAGCTGTAAAGTGCGCTTAAAAAATAACGTAAATGCGACGATGTGGGTGTCCACGATGTTAGAATCCGAATGCATGACAATATATTGATGACATTGATCGGTGTGAGACAAACTCAGAATTGAAAATGAACATGATTTCCTTGAGTGTCCTTACTTCCATGGAGGTTAGTATACTTTAGAAAGTGGAGTTTTGAAGTTCGTTCAATGTGCTAGGTTAATAATGAGAAGGGTCAAACATAGTGACCTATATTTGCTTCAAGGGAAGACGGACAGATTTTTGTCACTGAGACATTGGATTCATTTATTCGAGAATCGGAATTGTGACAAATAAATTAGGGGCATATTTGCGAGGAGATTCCTAACAGATATGCTTAGTACAAAACTTTATTTGGTGAATAAATCGCCATTGAAGACGAGTGGATGCTTGAGCCTCGAAGAAATATGGTAACCTAATGTTGCTCATTATTATGTTCTTATATAACTTGGTTATCCATGTTGTATTCGCGAAAGTGATTGTAAGCTCAATGGAAGGGTAAGAAAATATGTATTCTTAGGTTATGCAAAAGTGGTGATGCTTGGAATTACACTCACCTATCGTCAACAAAGAAATTACACTAGATAAGTCTTTGGTTTTTTTGTGTGGGAGTGGTTGTGGCAATATTCAAGATAATTTTCCATAAATAAACTTGTTATATTATGGCTAATTCCGTTCTAAACTTTTCAATTTATCCAATTTAGGATATGAACCTTTAAATGATTTCCCAATATGGTCTTTTTGGCCATCTCTAACTGAAAATGGATAATGTGGATTCCCATAATCCTACATGGCTCATCCGATGTTGAAGTACATATATTTTACAATTTTTTGATGAATTTTGTCTTTTTTTTTAATTTGAGAATTTTTGCTTATTTCTCTTCTTTTTCTTTCTTGTCCTTTTTTAATGTCTTTTTCCTCGATGGGTTGCTAGGGTTGCTAGGGCCTTGACGATTGCTAGCGACCTTCATCGGTGGTGGGTAATGGCCTTCATGTCCCTTGCCGCCAATAGATCTAGAAAGGCGAGGGCCTCAACACCCTAGCCTAGTGCTAACTGCGACAAACCTATCTGTGACAGTCTAATTTTTGAGTCTGTTTTCAATTAAATGAATTGGGCTTTTCATTAACGCGCCTACAGTTCTTTTCTCTTAGCTGATGACTCACGAGATAACTATTCCATCAGGTGAAGCCGTTAAGGAATCTAAACGCAATAGACTTGTTGCAATAATTCTGAGCATTCTCTTTGAGCCAAAATCAAGTGACATAAAAGCTTCACAAGCCCATTGAGAGTAATGGATGAGACCGCTGAAAAATCGATGTCCGCACAAGTTACTGTAGCAAGTTATTGTTCACTTTTATTGTAGCAGTAGGCTAGGGAAATCACTGTTAGACTTAGAACCAGGGAGAACAAAATTAATTTTCTGCAGGTATGCCTTCTCACATTGGGCGAACAACTATCAAGCTCTTCAAGGACAGCCTTTTAACAAGAAATCATTCCGCCCTTTAGTTCAGAGCCTAAAGACACCCAAATAGAACCAGGATGATAACATTTTTAACTATCCGAGCTGCATTTCTCAGATGATCCTACTAGGCTAGAGAAGAAGAGAGAAGTTTAGAAAGCCATAGAGAATTACACAAAGTACTCACTTTACTTCAAGAGACTCTACCCAACACAATACAACACGCTTGCCTTATATAGGCAAATAAAAGCTACAAACAAGCAAGGACCAAGACACACGGGTCCTAAACAGACGGAGGCTTTTGAATATTTTGGTTGGGAATTATTCGCACGGTATGAATAGTGACAGTGAACAGTGATTTCCCTAGCCTATTGCTACAGTAAAAAAGTGAACAGTAACTTGCTACAGTAACTTGTACGGACATCGATTTTTCAGCGGTCTCGTCCGTTATGAGCATTATAACTGTAGTCTGAGTCATCTGAGCTGTGTTCTGTTGCTAGAATATGTGCATCATATTTTTGTTCAAGTGCTTCAAGATCTTCTGGTGTGAGAATCTGGTTCAGCTGATGGGATGAGGATGCTTCTTCTTGAGGATATATTGCAGATGCCAGTTCTTGCTCCTAATTTGTGTTGTCATCTGTTGTGTCGGCAGGAAGACTTGGTTGGGGCCAATTGGATGGCTGTGTATAGAAGGATGTGTCTATGCCTTGAGATAAGGACAAAGGTCCTTGATCATAGGGGTCTTGCGAAAGAGGACCTCCCCATGTAGCGTAGGGGTCTTGAGAGGACTGTGCAATGTCATCTTTGTCTGCCATTTGATGATCTTGTGATGATGCAACTTGTCTAAATTCTTCGAGCGCTTCTTTGGCTTATGGTGCAAGGCTATAATGATCTCATGCTGTGGGTACATCATAATTCTATGCATGGAGGGATGGTCTTGTTTTCTTGGCATAGGATTCTCTAGAGTTCTCAATATTGGTGTTCACAACAACCAACAAGACCTGGATAAGATTTGTGAACTTGAGCGTCCTTGTTATCTAGCCGAGGTTTATAGGATGTGGTATCTATATTCTGAGGAGCGTCGATAATGTGGCCATTATTGGTGAAGAAATGCCATGGCCGTCTAAAGAACAGAATAGTG
This sequence comes from Eucalyptus microcorys, assembly GCA_014182515.1. Classification (NCBI taxonomy): domain Eukaryota; kingdom Viridiplantae; phylum Streptophyta; class Magnoliopsida; order Myrtales; family Myrtaceae; genus Eucalyptus; species Eucalyptus microcorys. Next base: position 31,997,081 of record CM024569.1, read on the forward strand.
TGAATTTCAGGGTTTGGCTGTGTGGTTCTCAGTTCTTTCTCGAGGAGCCATTTCCAGTGAGTTGGGGGATAAAACCAATTAAGAAAATATAAAATATTTTTGTCATTTTCATTTTTAATCTTACCTCTGGGAAGTCCAAATATGCTGGTGAGATTGGCAATGAATCTTCTGGTTGGAATTTTAATAGCTATCAAGTACTTATTGGTTAAATACCACAATAACCATCGAAGCTGGTCAGGAAAATCATCTTCTTTCCAAATCAGAGGATGTATGAATGGATAATCTACATTTAATCCAAAAAAATAGAGAATCGAGCCTCCATTAAACCTGAACAAATCTGTGTGGCATTGCCACATGAGTTTATCCAGATTTTTAGCAAGATTGTCATTTTGGATGTATTCAATGATTTCCTGGGGATACTTCCAACTTGGTCAATCTTTGATCTTCTCGATTTTATATTTTTCACCATATTGATGCATATGAAAAGCACGTCTCATGACATACATGTTGATTTCAACTGGTACTTTTGGTCTTGAGAGGAAGTCAACAAGCACATTTTTGTCTCCAGCAATATGCTTGGTCTCGAAAGAATGTTTTGAAAACCATTCAGCCCATCTCAAAGAATCGGGAATTTGGAACCCGCTTCGTTTGAACCTGGTCATCCGAGGAAAGATGCCATATCTAGTTCAACTAGGAAGTGATGGCCAATAAGATGGAATTCGAACTTTTTTATTCCTTTTTTTACCGCTAGGATTTCTTTAAAAGTGGAATGATAATGCATTTCCGCCTGAGAGAATTTTTCACTTTTATATGCACACAAATGTTTCTTACCATCAATTTCTTCGAATAAGACGGCAGCCCAATATTCATCACTAGCATTAGTCTGGAGAATTCGTTTTTCTGTTGATTGAATTTGTAATGGAGGAAGAGATTGCATGAGTTCTTTGAATTCAGCAACTGCATTGGCATGAGATTTTCCCCAAGGTGGGGGATTCTTTTTCAACATTGTCTGCAATGAGATTAGCAGTTTTGCAATGTGTGAAACAAAATCCTCAAGATAATTAATCATCCCAAGAAATTGCTGAACTTGCTTTCTTGTAAAATTTTCTTCAAGAAACTTCAGTAATTCCTGAGCAATATGTGGCCCTGGATAGTATGTCCCTTTGTTAAGGTGCATACCAAGAAATTCAATTTCTGTCTGGGCAATATTCATCTTTCTTTGGGAAAGCATAATACCATGCTTTTTCACAATTTCAACGAACTGTTCAAGGAGTTGACAGTGTGACTACTCATCAGGACTATAAAGCAAGATATCATCAATATAAACTGCTGCACTTGCTAGAATTGGCTGGAAAATTCGGCACATTGCTTTTTGGAAGAGGGATGGAGCAACCTTTAGGTCGAAAGGAAGAACCTTCCATTGGAAATGCTGGTTGGGGATACAAAACCCTGTCTTGGGTCTATCTTCAGGATGAATGCCCAATTGCCAAAATCTAGCTTTGAGATCAAATTTAGAGTAAATTTGAGCTTTGGATAATCCAGCAAAAAGAGAGTTTATGGAGGGTAAATGAAATTTATCATTTTGGAGAAAAAGATTAAGTGGCTGGTTTGCTCAACACGTTTGTTGACATAAAAGGCTTCACAAGCCCATTGAGAGTGTGAAACCTCAATAAGGCCTTGTTGCAATAATTTTGAGCATTCTCTTTGAGCCAAAATCAAGTGTTTTGGATTCATTCCCATATGACTCGCCTTAGTTGGATTAATATCTTCATTTTTCTTGAAAGGAAGGCGAACAAAGAAGTATGGATTTTTCCATAAAGGATGGGAACATTTTTGGGAAAATTCAGAATGAGATTCCGAACATGATTCCAACAACTTTTGCATGATCGAATCTAACAAACTCATTTCAATGGAGAAAAGTCTTTGAATATTGACAAATTTAGAGAATTGGTCTTTATACTTAAGATCTTTTCCAGGGATGATGCGGAGTTGAGAAATTTGAGTCAGGATATCCCAACCAATGATCAAATTTTTGTTGGGAAGACTAGAGCCAAAGATTTTTGTGGTTATGGAGCACTGTGAAAAGAACTGAACAGTTATGGGAGTAGTTCTCACATTTGTAGAGAAAGTATCTCCTAAGGCAGAATTGAAATACCGGACACAAGAAGTCCAATATTCTTCAGGAAGAACTTTAGTATCTAAGATTGAAGAAGCAGCTCCAGTATCTATGAGAGCAATGACAGTGATTGGTTTGGCAAACTTTGAAGTGAATATTTTTATAGGGAAATAGGGACAATGAGTTTGGCTTGAAAATATGTCAGTGCTTTCTTATGAAGGAGTGAGAGATATATGAAAAATATCTTCATGGTCTGAGTCTGAATCAGTATCACTAGGGAGTTTGATAACAAGGGATAACACATAGAGTTTGTTAACATGGTTCTTCATCCGCAGAGAATACGGATTTGATATCATCATTTCCTAGAGAAATACCAGTTTCATTCTCTATATGATGTATCAAGTGATTCTAACCTTTTTTTCGCTTGGGGACAATTTTTGGCAAAGTGTCATTTTTTGTTGCAGATGAAGCATCGGTTTGACTTTTTGTGGCCCGAGCGATCTTTCCTTTTGCGTAGATATCACCATTTCTTCTTTCTTCGGAGGTGCTTGGAGCCATGCTTGGATTTGTTTATCCATATTTTCTTGAAATGCTTCTTTTTCCTGGAGGATTTTCCGCAAGAACCATCACAATCTTTCTTGGAGCATTTGATTTTCAAGTATTGTTGAGAACATGCCCTGTCAAGTTCTCTGTTGTCATGGACATAAGACTGAATCATCTGATGCTTCATACACAAGTCTTATAAGCACAAATAGATTTCTTGTTGGAGTTCTCCTAACATAACATCCTGGATTCTGCGTTGTCTAGAGAGAAAATTTCTCTCCACTGGTTGAGATAATTCTTTAGGAATGGAGGTTAGGAAAACATGCTTCAAATTTGCATCAGCTCCGACTTGGTAAAAGAGCTTAAGCATTTGTCGATAATGCTTATCAAGATGTTTTTTCTGAAGAGAACAGCACCTTCTTTCAAAAAAATCTCTTTTCTAAGTTCCATGAGATCAACGGGTTTTCCCACAAAGAAGTGGTGCATAAGGGTGATGGCATACTGAAAATTTGGTGCAAGTAAAAAGTGAAGTTGATCTTGTTCTAACACAGATGCTCACCAAAGTTTGAGACTACCTGTGAATCTTGTGACAAAGTTAAAAAGAACATCATACTTATCATGATTGGTAATGGATGGGTATTGAGCCAAGTATGAAATTCTTCAAGTCTTTCAGGCCATTTATGATAGGGAATATCATTAATAGTGAAGAACTATTTTGATGAAGTGACGATATTTTGAGAGGTATTGTTTGGCTGAACAACTTCTGGTTCAGAATGGTCTGAATCCATGTCATAATCTGGGGGATTAGCCATAAATACGGATGAGGTTATTGGTGCTATAGGAGGAGATTCAATGGTAAGGATTGAAAAGGAGGATGAAGAAGCAAGAGATACCGAATCCGATTCAATTTCAAAGATGTTAGGAAAGGCTGGTTCTGTTGGGAACATAATTTGATCTGTTGGAATGACAGGATCAATCTGTTGTGGAGGCGATGTAGGATCAGGCTGGGGTTCCTAATTACCTAAATCTTTGAGAAAAGATTCTAATGGATTTGACAACATTAATTGATCTGGTTTTTCTCTTATAACCAGCGAAGATTCATCTTTCTTCTTTTCTTTCCCTTTCCTTAATCGATCTAATTCTCTGAGACGATTTCTCATCTCAGCCACATCTGTCTTTTGTGTGACAGGAATATCTGGAAGAGTGGCAAAGATAGATGTTTGAGGTGGTGGAGGTAGAGAAGGAAGAATTTCTGTTTGCAGAGTGGAAGGGAATGGATTGATTTTCCCTAAGTTGAGCTTTCCTTCTTCAAGGATTTGGATTTGCCTTTTGAGTTTATCTATCTCAGCCTTAGGACTTTCAAGATAATGATAGCCCAACTTTTGTCTAGATTCTAAGGCATGAAGCCTATTCTGGAAATCTGAAAGCATCTTCTTGGTGGTTTCATCATATCTTCGTAGGTCTTGTTGCACATTTCCAATCTTGGAATCAATTGCTTTGAAAGCATTGTTATGTGCAAGAAGAGTCTCTGATTGCCAATTTAGAACAGCTTTAGCAATAGGAGTTCTTTTCTATCTTCCATGCTCATCCACATCAGTAGGGGTAGGTATCTTTAGAATATGCCGATATCTATTTTGTGGATCAATAAACTCTTTTGGTGTAGGAAACGAGAGTTTAGAGCTTTCCCGAACAAGAGGAGGAAAGTTTGTTTCATGGAACATAGCGATAGTAGAGCTGGATGGTGTTTCTTTCGGAACTTCAAGTGGGTATGAGTGTTTCTTTGCCCACTTAACGATTGGTTTGTAGAATGGAGAAATAGCTGATTTCTTCTGAGGAGGTGATGGTGGTGGATTTGGTGATACAGAGGGAGAAGTATTGAACTTTGGTGGTGGAGTCGGAGCATTGGAAACCATGAACTAATACTTATCACATTCACCGAGAGTATCAATGGAAGAATCTCCAATCAAGTGCCTCTGATACATAGGGTCTTTTGGCCTTTTGTGCTTCCTACGAGGTGGAGGTTTTGCAAATGGATCTACCTCGTCGAGGTAGTTTATGCAATAAGAACATTGATAGAATGGATCCCAAAAACAATGACCATACTGGTCTTTGTAGTAATGGACCGGATGCCCATCACTTTTGAAATATTTGACAAGCTTTTGGGGGTCTAGTTCGGAAATTGACTCAGGAACACATGGTTCAATTATGAAGAGAGTCTGGAAGATAGAAGGACTTTCTTTCTTTTCCTTGCCAAATTTGATGGAAAAAGTTCCATCCTTCTTTCTGACAAATTCAGAATCTGAAGACTGGAAAGGCTTGTTGCTTTGATGCAATTTTTCATAGTTGGTGATCCATGTTTCTAGAAGGAAGGTAGCCAACATTTCTTTTGGGATTTGTCTAGGAACATGAATACAAGAGGCCTGGTCATTCTGCATGGAAATGAATAGAGCATCTTCATTTCCATTGTGGAAGTTTAGGTCAAGAGCATGATTCTGCACTCGATAAACCATTTGGTAATGCAGTGTTGCAGCTATTGAGTCAGCAGTTTGAAGGGCTCCAGTGAGCTGGATCTAGACTTTTAGAAAAGAGAGCAACTGGGGGTTTGAAATAGCAATATTGAAGTTTGGATACAGAGTTACAAAAACTGTTCCAGCATTTAAAGTGGTTTGAACAGTACCTATGCAAGCATGCTGGTATTCTAAAAACCTTGTATCCAATAGAGCAATCCTTGCCACAACTAGCAAATATTTTCGACCATGAAAAGTAAGAGCAACACGAACAACCCCATAATGCACATGGGAGTATCCCTGCTGAGTCCACTGTTAGGGGAATTTTGGAGGAATTTGAAGAGTAACAAAGTACTCCTTTTCAGTGGCAGGAATAGGATGTTGGTCGAATTTGGAAGATTGCACATACTCTTTCACTTCCTTTGGAGTCTGGCAAATGAGTTGTCGAATAGAGCGAATGGGAGAAAATGATGAAGTGGGTTTAGCAAAGGCAGAATAAGGGTTCATCAACGGGAGTTGGGTTTCAGAGATCTTGGTTTCATCACTAAGAGAGAATTCATAAAGATAGTCTATCTTAGAAGCATTTGAAATCCGGAAATCTGAAGAAGTTTAAGAAGAAGGAGTTGTAATTAGTGAGACAGGTGCTTCGAGTATTTCTGGTTGATCTGACATGATCTGACAGAAATCGACTACTTGATCGTGCTAATCTGCAAGGGTCAATACGGCACTGTCAAAATCGATCAGAGACCGGAGATAGGTCGATTTGATAGAGGTATGTGATTAAAGTGTGGGTAATTCCACCTGATTGCAAAATTCTTGTCGATCGACTCTAGATCGATTTTTCTGTAATTTCCGTACCCTATGTCCGTATTTGAAATATCGAGATTTTCACGACAACCGAGAGTTGCCAATGTGTCAAAGATGTACAATGTGGCTCAAATGCGCTAAAAATTCCTAAAAGCTACCCGGTAGGTTATGTCATGCTAAAATCGCGTCTGGTTGAAATTAATTGCGAAATTGAACCCGATTTTAGAAATTGAAAGTTCTGGCATGTCACGATTTATTTTAGAAACGTCGACTCATCCTCTAAAAAATTTTCAGCGAAAAATCAAAATTGGGCTATTTTGGATCGGGAAATTAAGAGGACTGTTTTTGGGTGGATTTTTGGCATTCAAGATGGATAAATTGGCAAGGGAATTGCAAGGATTTATTGTGGACAACTATTGTGGACACCTTAGCTGGAATTTTTGGGCATCAATTGAATGGAATTGGAGGGGAAATGTTCAAATTCGTAGGCCATGGTGGTCAGCAACATTTGGACCACTTGGGAGGCTTGTTGGAGAAGCTTTGGTGCAGAAAATTGGGTAAGGGTGAAGCTTTGGCTGGTGGGGGCCTTGTGATGAGTGTTTTGGGATATTTAGGGAGACTTTGGAGGCATTTGGTTTTCCCGCTTTAGCTGAGCCTTTCTTCTTCGTCTTCCTCAGCCATTCTACCTTCATTGTTGTTGTGTTAAGAACCAAGAACCAGAGGAAGCCGAGCCAGCAAGCTACAGTCAACTGCAGAAGTTGCTACCGCCCATGCATGCCCGCCCGAGCCCATCGATCGCCCACGCGCTTGTCTTGATCTCGCACTTGTGCTGCGCAATCCCAGCCGTCCCGAGGCCTCCGTTCGTCCACGTTGCTGTCCGTCAAACTGCCTCTAGCCGCTTGGAAGTCTCTATAGCCGTCCTCGAGCCCTTGCCGTCGCCGCCTAGCCCCACCATGCCCTTTTCGGATATACATGATATATAGCACTCGTTTAACTAACTTTGATTGTAAGTACGGTTATTATATGTTATCCTAACCGAGATATTACAAAAATGGAAAAACAGCTCAGAAAAAAATATGTGAAACAAAGGCATTGACTCAGATCTTTCGCGCCGCTCAACTTTCATATTTTGTGTTAATTTTGCGCGTGTTTTTTTTTTTTTTTATTTTCACTAGTTTATATCTAGCAACTTTATAGTATTAAATTGCGTCGTTATTTGGAGTGCGTCCATATACGTGGAAGTTGAACCCCAAGTTACATTATGTTATATAATGTGGAGGTGGATCCATGTTACAAACTTAATTTATAAAATTAACTCAAATGTAGTTGTGCACGCGCTACCTACTTGGATGGAAACTAGACATACATAATCGATAATCTTTCTGAAGTACCTGGATGATTATCACTTATTCATCAATGTGAGATTACGAATTCAGACTTGTTCATTAGATTCGTGAATGGTACCGAGTCACAATATCCTCTGCAGTACCAAAAATCGAACATTTGATTACCATTGCAAAATATTATATGGTTGTCAAACATACTGTAAACTTATGTATTTTAAATAAGTGCATTTTCTGGTCACTCTCGAGTTTCTCCCTATTTAATTTCACAGACGTCTCTAATTCTTCCATGATCGTCCATTCATTTAAAGCTTGTTGTTATTTTTTCTCGTATATACATGCGGTCCAGCCAATTGGTGTTGATCTGTGTGACATCATTGTGGCCACGCAAAGCATGACATAATTGTTTTAATTGCCGTTCCTATGGAAAATCTCCTGCCGATACGACAGATCTAGGTCAATGTTTTAAAATACGTTGGTAAACATATGTTAATTGTTTAGTCATTGATTGTGATTATAAAACTGACATAGTATCTTTTCACGAGGTTAAGTGTACTTCCGGATTATATGGCATATTCTTTGCACTCCAAATTTCAACTAGTGGAATTGATTAGTTGAAATAGGGATCCAACCATGGACATAAACTTATGAAGGAAAGGGATCCCGAGATAATTATCAAAAAAGTTTTGAACTTATTGCAACTGTGTCAATTCAGCCTTAAAATTTTCAATTTTATTAATTTTGTTCTAAACCTTTTGAAAATTTGGTAATGTAGTCTATCCGATCTATTTTTGCTAGAAATTGCTACATAGTACCCGATCGGAGAAGAATTTTCATTTATGAGAAAAATAATTTTTTTATTTCATTTATCATTTTTGTTTCAGAAATAGAAAAATTGAATAATTTTATCAAACGGAATTCTATTCCAGAAACAAGTTTGGAATAAAAAAATTGTTTCTAGAATAGAAATTGTAGTTTTTCATGCACCCCTGAAATGCCACCGCCTGCTGCGTCTCTCGAACGCCACATCAATTTCTGATCCCAGGGGAAGATGTCTATGTTCTTGTCCTTTTGCACACAAGCTTTATCCCAAACATAATTATGAAAGATTGAAAAGCCAGAGAGCAAGAAACACGACGTCCTGGACACCGCACGATTCTGAGGCTGGTCGATGCCATCTCCTATCGTCTTGAACCGGGAGATGGTGATGTCATCTCCAACGTCTGTGATAGGGCCCTTTTTAAAAAAAAAAAAATTAGGTTTTTTATGTCATTGATATTGACATTGAAGTCAGGCTATAAGTCAATGATTTATTATTAAGCCAGTCCCATATATATTTTTTTGGTGGTAAATCTAGTGCGATATTATCAGTCGGAAATGCTGGCCCTAATCGAACATTTAGAAAGCTACCATACCTAATTTGCTACCTATCTATATTTGAATAGCTGTAAAGTGCGCTTAAAAAATAACGTAAATGCGACGATGTGGGTGTCGACGATGTTAGAATCCGAATGCATGACAATATATTGATGACATTGATCGGTGTGAGACACACTCAAAATTGAAAATGAACATGATTTCCTTGAGTGTCCTTACTTCCATGGAGGTTAGTATACTTTAGAAAGTGGAGTTTTGAAGTTCGTTCAATGTGCTCGGTTAATAATGAGAAGGGTCAAACATAGTGACCTATATTTGCTTCAAGGGAAGACGGACAGATTTTTGCACTGAGACATTGGATTCATTTATTCGAGAATCGGAATTGTGACAAATAAATTAGAGGCATATTTGCGAGGAGATTCCTAACATATATGCTTAGTACAAAACTTTATTTGGTGAATAAATCGCCATTGAAGACGAGTGGATGCTTAAGCCTCGAAGAAATATGGTAACCTAATGTTGCTCATTATTATGTTCTTATATAACTTGGTTATCCATGTTGTATTCGCAAAAGTGATTGTAAGCTCAATGGAAGGGTAAGAAAATATGTATTCTTAGGTTTTGCAAAAGTGGTGATGCTTGGAATTACACTCACCTATCGTCAACAGAGAAATTACACTAGATAAGTCTTTGGTTTTTTTGTGTGGGAGTTTTGTGGCAATATTCAAGATAATTTTCCATAAATAAACTTGTTATATTGTGGCTAATTCCGTTCTAAACTTTTCAATTTATCCAATTTAGGATCTAAACCTTTAAATGATTTTCCAATATGGTCTTTTTAGCCATCTTTAACTGAAAATGGATAATGTGGATTCTCATCATCCTACATGGCTCATCCGATGTTGATGTAGATAATTTTTACAATTTTTTGATGAATTTTGTATTTTTTTTTTAAATTTGAGAATTTTTGCTTATTTCTCTTCTTTTTCTTTCTTGTCTTTTTTTATTGTCTTTTTCCTCGATGGGTTGTTAGGGTTGGTAGGGCCTTGACAATTGCTAGCGACCTTCATTGGTGGTGGGTAATGGCCATCATGTCCCTTGCCGCCAATAGATCTAGAAAGGCAAGGGCCTCAACATCCTTGCCTAGTGCTAATTGCGACAACCCTATCTGTGATAGTCTAATTTTTGAGTTTGTTTTCGATTAAATGAATTGGGCTTTTCTTCGACGCGCCTACAGTTCTTTTCTCTTGGTTGATCACTCATGAGATAACTAGTCCATCAGATGAAGTCGTTAAGGAATCTAAACGCAATAGACTTAAGAATTCGATCAGAAATCGACTGCTCGACCGTGCTAATGTGCAAGGGTCAATACGGCACCATCAAAATTGATCAGAGACCGGAGATAGGTCGATTCGACAAAGGTATGTGATTTGAGTGTGGGTGATTCCACCTGATTGCAAAATTCTTGTCGATCGGCACTAGACCGATTTTTCTGTAGTTTTCGTACCCTATGTCTGTATTTGAAATATCGATATTTTCACGACAACCGAGAGTCGCCAATGTGTCGAAGATGTACAACGTGGCTTAAATGCGCTAAAATTTCCTAAAAGCTACCCGATAGGTTAGGTCATTCTAAAATCGAGTCTGGTTGAAATTAACCGCAAAATTGAACCCGATTTCAGAAATTGAAAATTTTGGTATGTCATGATTTCTTTTAGAACGTCGACTCATCCTCTAATGAATTTTCAATGAAAAATCAAAGTTGGGCTATTTTGGATCGGGAAATTAAGAGGACTGTTTTTGGGTGGATTTTTGGCATTCAAGATGGATCAATTAGCAAGGGAATTGCAAGGATTTATTGTGGACAACTATTGTGGACAACTATTATGGACACCTTAGCTGGAATTTTTGGGCATCAATTGAATGGAATTGGAGAGGATTTGGATTTGGATTGAAATTGGAGGGGAAATGTTCAAATTCGTAGGCCATGGTTGTCAGCAACATTTCGACCACTTGGGAGGCTTGTTGGAGAAGCTTTGGTGTAGAAAATTGGGTGAGGATGAAGCTTTGGCTGGTGGGGGCCTTGTGATGAGTGCTTTGGGATATTTAGGGAGACTTTGGACGCATTTGGTAGTCCCCCTTCATCTGAGCCTTTCTTCTTTGTCTTCCTCAGCCATTCTACCTCCTTTATTGTTGTGTGGAGAACCAAGAACCAGAGGAGGCCGAGCCAGCAAGCTGCCATGGACTGCGGAAGTTGCTGCCGCCCATGCACGCCCGCCCGAGCCCGTCGGTCGCCCATGGACTGTCTTGCTCAGGTGCTGTGCCGCGCAATCCCAGCCGTCCCGAGGCCTCCATTCATCCATAGCGCTGTCCGTCGAACTGCCTCCGGCCACCTGGAATTTGCTCTAGCCATCCTCGAGCCCTTGCCGTCACCGCCTAGCCCCGCCATGCCCTTTTCGAATATACATGATATATAGCACTCGTTTAACTGACTTTGATTGTAAGTACGGTTATTAGATGTTATCCTAACCAAGATATTACAAAAATGGAAAAACAGCTCACAAAAAAAAAATATGAAACAAAGGCATTGACTCAGATCTTTCGGGCCGCTCGGCTTTCATATTTTGTGTTAATTTTGCGGGTGTTTTTTTTTTTTTTCACTAGTTTATATCTAGCAACTTGATAGTATTAAATTGCGTCGTTATTTAGAGTGCGTCCATATACGTGGAAGTTGAACCCCAAGTTACATTATGTTATATAATGTGGAGGTGGATCCATCTTACAAACTTAATTTACAAAATTAACTCAAATGTAGTTGTGCACACGCTACCCAATTGGATGGAAACTAGACATACATAATCAATAATCTTTCTGATGTACCTGGATGATTATCACTTATTCATCAATGTGAGATTACGAATTCAGACTTGTTCATTAGATTCGTGAATGGTACCGAGTCAAAATCTCCTCTGCAGTACCAAAAATCGAACATTTGATTACCATTGCAAAATATTATATGGTTGTTAAACATACTGTAAACTGTGTGCAAAAAAAAAAAAAAAAATACTGTAAACTTATGTATTTTAAATAAGTGCATTTTCTGGTTACTTTCGAGTTTCTCCCTATTTAATTTCACAGACGTCTCTAATTCTTCCATGGTCGTCCATTCATTTAAAGCTTGTTGTTACTTTTTCTCGTATATACATGCGGTCCAGCCAATTGGTGTTGATCTGTGTGACATCATTGTAGCCACGCAAAGCACGACATAATTATTTTAATTGCCATTCCTATGGAAAATCTCCTGCCGATACGACAGATCTAGGTCAATGTTTTAAAATACGTTGGTAAACATATGTTAATTGTCAAGTCATTGATTATGATTATAAAACTGACATAGTATCTTTTCACGAGGTTAAGTGTACTACCGGATTATATGGCATATTCTTTGCACTCCAAATTTCAACTAGTGGAATTGATTAGTTGAAATAGGGATCCAACCATGGACATAAACTTATGAAGGAAAGAGATCCTGGGATAATTATCAAAAAAGTTTTGGACTTATTGCAACTATGTCAATTCAGCCTTAAAATTTTCAATTTTATTAATTTTGTTCTAAACCTTTTGAAAATTTGGTAATGTAGTCTATCCGATCTATTTTTGCTAGAAATTGCTACATAGTACCCGACCAGGATGAATGATGAGAAGAATTTTCATTTCTCATTTCTGTTCCAGAAATAGAAAACTAGAAAATTTTTACTTCTAATTTCTATTCCAAACCTATTTTTGGAACAAAAATCTATTTAAGAAATAGAAAAATAGAATAATTTTATCAAACAGAATTATATTCCAGAAACAAGTCTGAAATAAAAAAATTGTTTCTGGAATAGATTGTTAGCAACCTTCATCGGTGGTGGGTATTGGCCTTCATGTCCCTTGCCACCAATAGATCTAGAAAGGCCTCGGCCTCAACACCCTTGCCTAGTGCTAACTGTGACGACCCTATCTGTGACAGTCTAATTTTTTAGTTTGCTTTCAATTAAATGAATTGGCCTTTTCATCGACGTGGCTATAATTCATTTCTCTTAGCTGATTACTCATGAGATAACTAGTCCATCGGGTGAAGCATTTAAGGAATCTAAACGCAATAGACTTGAGAATTCGATCATAAATTAACTACTGGACCGCGCTAATTTGCAAGGATCAATACAGCACCGTCAAAATCGATCAAAGTTTGGAGATAGGTCGATTCGACAAAGGTATTTGATTAGAGTGTGGGTGATCCCACCTGATTGCAAAGTTCTTGTTGATCGGCACTAGACCGATTTTTCTGTAGTTTCCGTACCCTATGTCCGTATTTAAAACATCGAGATTTTCACGACAACCGAGAGTCATCAATATGTCGAAGATGTACAATGTGGCTCAAATGCGCTAAAAATTCCTAAAAGCTATCCCGTAGGTTAGGTTATGCTAAAATCGCGTTTGGTTGAAATTAACCATGAAATTGAACCCGATTTCAAAAATTAAAAGTTCTGGCATGTCATGATTTATTTTAGGAACGTCGAATTATCCTCTAAAGAATTTTCAGCGAGTCCGGATTTTCAGTGAAAAATCAAAATTGGGCGATTTTGGATTGGGAAATTAAGAGGACTGTTTTTGCGTGGATTTTTGGCGTTCAAGATGGATCAATTGGCAAGGGAATTGCAAGGATTTATTGTGGACAGCTATTGTGGACACCTTAATTGAAGTTTTTGGGCATCAATTGAATGTAATTAGAGAGGATTTGGATTGAAATTGGAGGGGAAATGTTCAAATTCGTAGGCCATGGTGGTTAGCAACATTTGGACCACTTGGGAGGCTTGTTGGAGAAGCTTTGGTGCAAAAAAATTGGCTGAGGATGAAGTTTTGACTGTTGGGGGCCTTGTGATGAGTGTTTTATGATATTTAGGGAGACTTTGGAGGCTTTTGGTAGTCCCCCTTTAGCTAAGCCTTTCTTGTTCTTCTTCCTCAGCCATTCTACCTCCATTGGTGTTGTGTTGAGAACCAAGAACTAGAGGGAAGCCGAGCTAGCAAGCTCCGTCAATTGCGGAAGTTGCTACCACCCATGCACGCCCGTCGAGGCCGTCGGTCACCCGCGCGCCTGTCTTGCTCGCACGCTATGCCACGTAATCCCATCCATCCCGAGGCCTTTGTTCGTCCACGTCGTTGTCCATCGAACTACCTCCGGCCACCTGGAAGTCGCTATAGCTATCCTCGAGCCCTGGTCGTCGCCGCCTAGCCCTACCGTGCCCTTTTCTATGCCGGCCGAGCCCTCGACTAGCCCTTTTGGTTTAGCCACCTAACCAAAGGCCAGCCTGACCCGTGAGGCTTCGTGAGCCTTTTACGGGCTTGTCCGGACCTCCCTTGGCGTCGCCATAGACCCGAGTATCGCTCGCCATCGCATTTCTATCCCCGTGGACTCACCGGTTTGCTAATTCGATGAGTTTACTTGCTAAACCTCACTTAGAGGGTTAATTAGCTTAGTGGGTAATTAGATTAGCTTAAGTACGGCTTATGTGATTAGTTAGTCGTAATTAGTGATTTAGTTGTTTAATTAGGCTAGTTAGGTGATTAGATTTGACTAGTTAAGGGTTAATTAGGTTGCTTGATTTATGTAGATAGGTGCATTATTTTTCTAGGCCCGTTTAGGTGGTTAAATTAGTGTATTAGGCCTAAGTATGTATTTATTGATTTAATTTGCATTTATTTAATTATTTATTTAATTTATTTAATTATTTATTAATTTCCGGAAATTATATCGGGAATAGCTGGTGATAGGAATTTAGTATTGATTGCAATGGTGTGTTTAGTTTATGCAATTGATTGTTAAATTGTGCAATTAAGTGATGATTGTTAATTTTGAGTATTTATTTTAAAATTGGGAATTTTTGGTATTTGATCAAAAATACCGGGTGTCGATTTTTGACGCCAAAAATATTTTTAAGTACTATATAAAACAGTGGGTTTTTTAAAAGGAAGGATATTGAATTTTTGGTTCAATATGACCGTGTACGCACATATGATTATTTTACCAAGCTTTTTTAATATGAAGAAAATAGACCAAGTTCATTATTTTAATTGAGACATTTGAGTGCAATGCACAATGTCCTTGGCCAGGATTGAATGATCGTGTGATGGCTATGAGAATTAGTCACGAGCTGTTAAGTCGGACAATGCCCCTATATAGATGCCCAAGTCAATGGATGTCGGTCGTAGTGGAGGCTGGACCGATGCTCCCAAGTGGAATGTCGTCTAGAGGTAGATGTTGCCGTGCTCGATGGTGCAAGACAACGCCCGGCTATGCCGAAAGAATGCTGACTATTGAGTTGGTTGTGGCCGTTGGGACGCATGAATGAGTGAAATTGACACGCCTGATTATGGGACAAAATTGTGTGACACGGTATGAGATGTGTCATAACGATTTGACCTTATAATCGGGACCCTTGTGTTTGTTCATATGTAAGTTGAGGCATTCCAATTGATTGAGTTTTATTACGACTTATGTCTGTGATATGAACCGTACTGACGTACAGAGAGGAATTGAGATGAGGTGAGTCTCTGTGGTTGTGTGGTTAGACCGCCCCTAGGCGTATTTCTCTCATAATCGGGGTTTAAGGTGTGAACTCGTTGAGACATTGTCTCACCCCATCGTGGGTTTTATCTTTTCAAGTCCATAGATAGAGGCGAGGTCGGTACATTTTGGACAGCCGTGGGGGTTGGAGACACAGTGTACCGTTTTACCAATCCACGGGAACCCTCACTGGATTCATGAGCTCATGGTCACTACTAAATTGGTCGATAAGGGTCTATCGCAGTGGGTACCTCATCGATTTAAGGTGTGGTTTCTTCATGGGCCCAACGGTATTCGGGAGGGCCCCTTAGATGGCTTTGACGGACCTACTATCGATGACGAGTATTTTCAGCTCGACCTCGTGCATGATGCCGATATCATAGTCGATATCGAGGCGGATCATGGATCCGAGGTTGAGGAGCTTGCAGTAGAGGAGGTAGTTGACCTGCTAGACCTCAACATCCCTAACGGTGTCGTGGTGGACCCGGAACCCAAGTAGATAAGGTCTAGGGACTCTTTTTTAGACTTTGACTTTTGTGTATATAACTTTGTGGGCTGACCTTGGTTGTTTATAAAAAGGGTTTGTGAATTTTGTTGTCTTGCTTTTTATATCCCATGTTGAGTGTTGTCTAGGGATTTTTTTTATATGGTTCCACATGTGCATAATCGTTTTGGTCGGCGACGCGTCCTTTGACGTCGCATTTTTTATCGACCACTGAGGGATATGCACATACTTGAGGTTCGAGGCGTGACATCCCCGCTTGGAATGGTATTAGAGCTGGTCAGTAGTTGGAGTGATAAGGTGCAATGGGTTATGGGATAGTTAGTAGGAAAGACCTTTTAATTATGCTGATACATGTGCCTGATAGCTAATTGGTAGTTTGTTTGTGGGGATCACTTAGTTTCTAATTCTATATGGAATTGGAAAGCATGTCCTGTAGAAAATGTACAAGATGAGTGATCAAGAGCAGAGAACGCCTAGAAAGAGGACTATAGGACCTGCTACTTGGGGTAGGACGCCGACAAGGGTCGATGCTCGAGGTTGTCGTGGTAGAGCGCAAGCTTAGGCCAACACAAGTGGTTTAGTGCCACCGCCGATCAGTGTTGGTGTAGCAGTACCTAGTGATCTGAGAATTGATGGGATCATGCAAAAGCTAGAGACCTTACGAAATCTGATGGGGTAGTAGGCCCAGAATCAAGCCGCTGCCACTACCATCGCTGCTATAGCTACCGCTACTTCCACCGCCAATGTTGCCGTTGCTTTCATAGTTGCACCTGCTGAGGTTCCACCTGGGAATGTGGTTGCTGAGAGGCCAATGCACAAACTGGTGGAACAGTTCCTGAAGCTAAACCCACCAAGGTTCACTAGTGCAGGAGATCCCGAGACTGTAGTGCTTTGGATCCAGGACTTGGGAAGGCCTTTGCACTGCTGAGGTGCACAGAGGAAGAGAAGGTCATCCTCGAAGTCTATCAATTGTAGGGAAATGCAAGTACTTAGTGGAGGGCCACAAGAGGAGTAATGTTCCTAAAAGGTGTGATTCCGAGTGGAACGCCTTCGTTGCAGTGTTTAAAGGCAAGTACTTCTCAGATAGTGCAAGGGAAAAGAAGATGGAGGAATTTTAGCACCTTCGTCAGGGTTCAATGACTATGGACCAGTATGAGACCAAGTTTGCAAAGCTATCACAGTATGCCTTGAGGCTATAGAAGATCCAGTTGATAGAGCTAAGAGGTTCAAGAACAGTCTTCGGCCGGAGCTGAAGAATCCGCTAGTGCCATTCGACTTGAAAGATTACAATGAGCTATATGGTTGGGCCCAGTTGATAGAGAGGAACCTGATTGAACAAGCAGCCGCATTTGGGTTGAGGTTTAGTTCAAATAGAGATGGAAACCGATTTGGGAAGAAGCCCATGACCGGAAGAAGGTACTTTGTTCCACCCAATAGGAAATGTGGGATAGGTAAGTCAGTGCCGAGCCATAATGGAGTATGTTGCTTTTGTGGAAGGTGACATGGATTAGCCCCGTGCTGTTCTACGATGGGTGCTTGCTATATGTGTGGCCAGCAGGGCCACCGGGTCAAAGATTGTCCCCATAGACCAGTGGGACCGCAACAGTTACCGTCGCCACCTCCGATGGGTCCGAACCGAGGATTCACGCCACCGAATGCACCGCAAGATGGTTTGAACCGACCTCCAACACAAGGAAGATGTCACAAGGAGACAGGCAGAGGACTCGCCTGATATGGTCACAGGTACAGTTTCGCTAAACGACCACACTACTTATGCTTTATTTGATCCTGGAGCTACTCATTCATTTATAGCTGAGTAGTTTGTTAAGCTGGTAGGATTGAGTCTTGAGTTGTTGGAGTCATTGGTTAGTATATCTATACCGTTAAAGGATAAGGTGTTAACTACAATAGGTTGTCCTAGTTGAAAGTTGGTCATTGGTGAGCGAGAGGAAATGACAGATTTGATAGTCTTAGCCATGTATGATTTTGATGTGATAATTGGTATCAACTAGCTCAAGAAGCAACAAGCTAAGATGGACTATTATTGTAAAGCGATTCAGTTTAACCCGTTAGTAGGTGAGAGTTTCAAGTTTATTAGGAGTCGAGAAGGACCCTCGATTGCCTTAATCTCGTCGCTTGAGGCATGTGATATCCTGATTTTCAAGTTCTTTCTTCGATTGAATAGGTCAGGCTTTTCATCAACATGTCTATAGTTATTTTTTTTGAGTTGGCCACTCACGAGATAGCTAGTCTATCGGGTGAAGCCGTTAAGGAATATAAACACAATGGACTTGAGAATTTGACCAGAAATTGACTGCTCAACTGTGCTAATCTGCAAGGGTCATTACGACACCGTTAAAATTGATCAGAGACTGGTGATAAGTCGATTCAATAGAGGTATGTGATTAGTGTATGGGTTATTTCACCTAATTGCAAAAGTTTTGTCGAATGGCACTAGACCGATTTTTCTGTCATTACTATACCCGGTGCCCATATTTAAAATCTTGCAATTTTCACAACAATCGAGAGTCACTAATGTGTCAAAGATGTACAATATGGCTCGAAAATAATCGACCATGAGTCAATTGCACTAAAAATTCCTAAAAGCTACTCGGTAGGTTAGGTCACGCTAAAATCGCACCAGATTGAAATTAATCGCGAATTTGAATTCAATTTTAGATATTGAAAGTTTTGTCATGTCACGATTCATTTTAGGAGCGTTGACTCACCTTCCGAAGATTTTTCTACAAACCAGGATTTCTGGCAAAAATTTAAAGTAGGGCCGTTTTGGAAAGGGAAAATTAGAGGACCGTTTTGGGAGCGCACCATTGACCGTCAAGTTGGTTTAATTAGCAAGAAAAAATGTGAATTTAAGTGTGGGCACCTTGGTTGAATTTATTGGCATCAATTGGATTATATTGGAGTTGAAATTGAATGAGTTTGAGGGGAAATTGTCCAAAATTCGTAGCCAAGAGGGCGCAGCCACTTTTAGACCATTTGGGAGACTTCTTAGGTAAGCTTGGGAGTGGATAATGGCTGGGGATGATAGCCATGCATGGTGGGGCAAGTGTGATGAGTGTTTAGATATTTGAAGGAGACTTTTGGAGCACTTGGTCCCCCCTCAAGCCAACGGCCTTCTTCTTCTTCCTCTTCAACCTTCCTTTCTCCATTTTAGAGTGTTGAGAGCTCAAAAATTCTAGAGGAAATTCCCCAGCCAGCCGTCGACCCCCCTTGCTCGTCGTCCAGCCACCGCTCGCCCGCTAGTGTTGCTCACTCGCACGCCCAAGCCGCTAGTCGCCAGTCACCACCCCGTGCCATCATCTGCGCCTAGGCCGCCTCCCGAGCTTCCATCCAACCCGTCGAAGCCTCGCCGTCACCGTTTCAGCCGCCATTTGCCACTGTCAAGCATCGCCTGGCCCACAGTAGTCACCGCTGCCCATCCCGTGATCATTTTAGCCGTTGGTTCCAGCCTAGCAGCCCACTTTAGTAGCCAAACCCTCTCAACCCAACAGTGACTGTTGGGCCCATTTTTAGGCCCGTCCGGCTCTTCGTTGGTGTCGCTACAGGCTCGGTTGTTGCCCATCTCTACGTCGCCATCGCTATGGACTCACCGGATCGCAAAACCGGTGAGTTTACTTGCTAAACTCTACTTAGGGAGTTAATTATGCTTAAGGGGTGATTAGTTTAGGCTAATTAGGGATTATGTGGTTAGTTAGATTAGATTAGTAATTTAATTGATTAATTGTGCATGTTATTTATCTAGATAGGTTTGGAAATTTTCTAAGGCCGTTTAGGTGGTTAGATTAGCATTTCTGACCTAAGTTAGTATTTATTGAATTTAAATTGAATTATTTAATTATTTTTGGAATTTATTTAGTTATTTAATATTTTTCGAAAATTATACTAGTATAGCCAGTGATCGGAATTTCGTGTTGATTGCAGTGATGTGCTTAGTTTCTACAATTGATTATTAATTTGTGTAAATTGAGTGGTGATTCGAATTTTGGTTATTTATTTCAAAAGTGTGAAATTTTGATATGTAATTAGAAAATCCCAGGTGTCAAGTTTTAAAAACGAAAATGGTGTTAAATACTATATCAATTAGTTGGATTTTAAAAGAAATGATATCAACTTTTTGCGTTCAATCTGACCGTGTACCCACACACGATTATTTTCACTAGGTATTTTTAATACAAAAAAAATGGGCCAAACGCATTATCTTAATTGAGACATTTGAGTGTAATGCATGATGTCCTTGGCCATAATTGAGTGGTCGTGTGTTGGTTAAGAGAACCCGTCACGAGCGTTGACACCGGATGTTACCCCTATATGGGTTGCCTGATAGAGATGTTGCCATATTTAATGGGATGTGACGACGCCTGGCTATGCTAGAAGACTACCGAACATCGAGTAGGCCATGCCCATTGGGCTGAGATCAAAACTAGGAACGCATGATTGATTGAGTTAGATGTGCCGGATTATGGGACAAAATTGTGTGGCATGGTATGGGACATGTCATAACAATTTGGCTCTATAATCAGGACCCCTATGATCATTTGAGATTGAGTGTGGCGTTCCAATTGCTTGAGCTTGATTACTGCTCATGTCTATGTTACTAATTATGCTAACATGCAAGGAAGAGCTAAGACAGGTGAAGTCTCTATTGTTGCGTGGTTGTGTGGTTAGGACGCCTCTAGGCATATTCCTTTCCTAGTCGGAGTTTAGGGGGTGATTTTGTTGAGACATTGTCTCACCCCGTCATGGGCTTATTTCTTTTCAGGTCCTTAGATGGAGCAATGTCATGTACGCTATGGGGTTCCGAGGGAGGTAGACTTCCAGCATTCCTATTTCCCAGTTCCCGGGACCAACTTGACCCGTGAGCTTGTGGAGTCCATTGTTTGGGTCGATGAAGGTCTACCCCACCTAGTACCTCATCGTTTCAAGGTGCGGTACCTTCACAAGCCCGATGGGAGTTAAGAGGACCCGAGCCAAGGACTAAAGAGCCTAGAGTTTAGAATCTCCGTAGCCCCTTTTTGATTTAGACTTCTGTTCATAGATCTTTTAGTAGACTTTTGTATATGACTCAGTGTGTATATAAAAGCATGTTTTAGTTGTGAATCTGTTTTCCTACTTTTCTATCCCATGTTGTTTATTGTTAGGCGATTTATTTATTCACTTCCATATGTGCAATAAAATGAATGGGTTGGCGACGCGTCATAGGACGTTGCAAATTTTATCAACCACCAAGGGATGGGCACACGCTTGAGGTTCGGGGCATGACAAGGCAACCCATTTGTTAGACGGGGGTTGCCTAAGTTATTTGGCGACTGTCGTGGATATGACAGTTGAAGAGCATAAGATTGAAGACATTGCAGTAGTTCAAGAGTTTCCAAACGTGTTTTCCGAAGGAATTGCTAGGTTTTCCACCGGAAAAGGAGATAGAGTTCGTGATCGAGTTGGCCCCTGGGACAGAGCTAATCTCTAAGGCTCCTTACCGGATGGCATTGTCGGAGCTAGAAGAACTAAAGGTGTAAATGCAGGAGTTGTTGGATAAGGGATTCATACGTCCCAGTGCATCACCTTGGGGAGCACCAATTCTGTTCGTGAAGAAGAAAGATGGTTCGTTGTGCTTGTGCATTGACTATCGCCAACTCAATCAAGTGACTATCAAGAATAAATACCCGTTGCCGAGGATCAACGACTTGTTTAATCAGCTACAAGGAGTGTCGATATTTTCTAAAATTGACTTGAGGACAAGGTATTATCAACTGAGGATCGGAAAGGAAGATATACTGAAGACAACGTTTCGTACGCGATATGGACATTATGAGTTTATTGTAATGCTATTTGGCTTGACGAATGCCCTAGCTGCTTTCAAGGATCTGATGAACCGGGTGTTCAAGGAGTATCTAGATCAATTTGTGATCATTTTCATTGACGATATCTTGGTGTATACGAGAAGTCCAAAGGAGCACGAAAGATAGCTAAGGATAGTGCTCCTAACTCTACGGAATCATGAACTGTACGCTAAGTTCAGCAAGTGTGAGTTTTGTTGACTCATGTGGCTTTCCTAGGCCACGTGATTTTAGGCGAAGGAATCTCCGTGGATTCGACCAAGATTGAAGCAATGATCAACTAGCCAAGATCGACGACCGTGATAGAGATCAGAAGCTTCTTGGGTTTTGCAGGGTATTACAGACGGTTCATGGAAGGATTTTCAGCAATAGCCTCACCTTTGACTCGACTACTAAAGAAGGAAGAAAAGTTTGTGTGAAACAAGTGCGAGTGTAGTTTCCAAGAGCTTAAGCCGAAACTGACTACCACACCTGTGCTAACCATACCATCCAGGTCTTGAAGGATACGAGATCTATAGTGATGCATCGTTTAGAGGAATGGGTTACATGTTAATGCAACATGGCAGCAACATGGCAGGGTTGTTGCATACACGTCCCATTAGTTGAGACCTCATGAACTGAATTACTCGACGCATGACTTAGACCTCACAGCGATTGTCTTCGCTTTAAAGATTTTGAGAAATTACTTGTGCTGAGAAATATTTCAGATCTTCACAGACCATCAAAATCTCAAGTACTTATTCTCTTAGAATGAGTTGAATATGAGACAGCGTCGCTGGATGGAACTTCTCAAGGACTATGACTGTAATATTCTGTATCACCCTGGAAAGGCTAACAAGGTCGCAAATGCGCTGAGTAGAAAATCTTCAGTTGCGCAGATGGTGATCAAGGAGTGGATCTTACTCGAAGGAGCTCGAGATTTGATTTTCAAATTTAAGGTAGGCTACCTTTTAAATCTTATGGCCACCCTCAGAATTGAGCCGGAAGTGCATATCAGAATCAGAACGTTACAAAGGACAGATCCAGAGATTCAGAAGATCCTGCAAGAAGATGCAGATAAGAGAAAGACTGACTTTCAAATTTCTGAGGACGGAACATTAAGGTTCCGAGGACGATTGTGTGTACCTGACGATGCAGAGCTTAAGGAGGAGATCTTGTCAGAAGCTTATTGTAGCAATTACAGCATTCATGAAAGCAGTACAAAGATGTATCAGAATTTGCATCAACACTTTTGGTGGTCTGGTATAAAGGCGGATATCGCCAAGCATGTCGTCAAGTGTCTGATGTGTCAGCAAGTGAAGGCACAACACTGTAAGCCGAGATGACTTCTACAACCTCTCGAGATTCCCTAGTGGAAATGGGAACACATCACAATGGATTTTGTGATGGGCTTACCAAAGAGTCAGAGGGGTAATGATTCCATTTTGGTTATGGTTGATAGATTGACAAAGTTTGCCCACTTCATTGTCGTATGAAAAGACATTGCATTGGATAGATATGCTGAATTGTACGTGCGTTAAATAGTGCATTTGCATGGGGTTCCAGTAACGATTATGTTTGAGGAACAACTTTTTTGGAAAATTTTATCGGGAATGAAGCTTTGCCTATCATCCTCGAACGGATGGCTAGAGGACATTTCAAACCCTCGAAGACATGCTGCGAGCTTGCGTGTTGGATTTCAAGGGAAGCTGGGAGGAACAACTTTATCTTATCGAGTTTGCCTACAACAACAGCTACCGGCAGAGCATTCAGATGGCACATTTTGAAGCATTGTATGACAGAGCGTGCAAAACACCAGTTTGTTAGGATGAGGTTGGAGAATGGAAGATCACATGCCTAGAATTGGTTCAACAGTCAGTAGATGCAGTTACCATTATCAGAGACAGATTAAAGACCGCTTAGAGTTGTCAAAAGAGCTATGCTAACAAGCATCGAAGACCATTGGAATTCTAAGTGGGTGAGCACATCTTTCTGAAGGTGTTACTGATGAGGGGTACTTCACACTTTGGCAAAAAGGGAAAGCTGAGCCCAAGGTACGTAAGTCCCTTTGAGATTCTGGAGAAGATAGGGACTTTAGCGTATCATCTTGCATTGCCACCAAGACTGGCACAAGTGCATGATGTCTTCCACGTGTCGATGTTGAGGAAGTATGAGCCTAACCTGACCTATGTGTTGAACTTTGAAGAGTTAGATGTGGACGACAGAGTGTCATACATGGAAAGACTGGTTTAGATTATGGATCATAAGGAGCAAATTATGCGCACCAAGACAATCCTGTTAGTTAAAATGGTTTGGCAATACCACGGGACAGAAGGAGCAACCTAAGAAAGTGAAGACTTGATGAGACGACAATATACCCACCATTTTGTTTAAGATTTGTAATAGGTTTAAATTGCAAGGACAAAATTTTTATAAGAGGGGAAGAGTTGTGACAGCCTGATTTCGAGTCTGTTTTCGATTAAATGAATTGGGCATTTCATCAACGCGCCTATAGTTCTTTTCTTTAAGCTGATCACTCACGAAATAACTAGTCTATAAGGTGAAGCTTATTAAGGAATCTAAACGCAATAGACTTGAGAATTCAACCCGAAATCGAGTGTTTGACCATTTAAGGACCTGAAAATGGTTATGCAATAACCAGTGAGATAATGTCTCAACAAGTCCACCCCCTAAACTCCTATTAGGAAGAAAATACGCCTCAAGGCGCTCTAGCCACATAGACACACAATTAGGACATAGGACTTACCTTGTCTAAGTCCCTTCCTACACGTCAACATAATTCATATCATAACCATATGCTTGGAGAAATATCACACATCGATTGGAATATCTAAATCAATCACTGCTCACACGAGCAAGAATTACCAACACACATCGATTCATCAATATAACTCAATATGCGTTCCAATTAATTATTGCTAGCCGCATGAGTAGTTTTACCCGACACACGCCGGTCCTCTATCCATCGACATACATCGGTGATAGGTGATGTCCACCGACACACACCGGGACAATAATATCCACCGACACACACGAGAATAGGTCCTTTTAACAAGTGCACAATCATTCAATTTGCCCATGGACATCGTGCTTTGCACTCACATGCCTCAATTAAGATAACGACATTGGTCTGTTTTCTTCTTATTAAAAACATCCGGTGAAAATATCGTGTGTGGGTACACGGTAAGATTGAACCCAAAAAATTAATATATTTCTTTTTAAAATCCCACTGTTTTATATAATATATAAAACCATTTTTGGTGTTAAAACCCGACACCCAGGGTTTTCTAATCAAATATCATAATTTCCACAATCATCACTCAATTGCACAATCCAACAAGCAACTGCATAAACTAACCACACCACTATAGTTAGTACGAAATTCTAACAAACGGCTTTCCTAGTATAATTTCCATAAAATATTAATTAATTAATATTTAAATAAATTCCAAAATACATTAATTTAAATAATAAATAATATAATTTAACTAATATTTAATTTAAATAATTAATTAATTAATTAAAAGTCTAATCATGCTTACACTAATCTAATTGCATAATTAGACTAATTAATTCATTCCTTAATCTAATCATTAATCTAATCTAATTAACATTTAAATAAACTAATCTAACCATCTAAACCATCATTAGGCTAATCTAAATACCCCTTAAGCATCATTAACTCCTAAGCGAAGATTAGTGAGTAAACTCATCGGTTTAGCGTTTCGATGAGTCAACGGCGATGGTGACGGCAATGCCAAGGTGAGCGATAATCCTCCTAGTGGCGACACCAACAGAGGTCGGGAAGGGCTTGAAAATGGGCCACAAAGTTTCAAGACCCCTGTTGGCTTCTGCTACTATTCTTGGCTGAACCGAAGGGCTGAACCGGTGGTTGGTTTTAGGGTCAAACAATGAGGAATGGGCTGATCGGAGCTCTGACGAGGGGATGGCCGGCGACCGGCGGCACCCGAGGGTCAAGGGGGACTTGCTAATGGTTGGTATGGGTGAAGGTAGGGTCGAAATAGCAAGAAAACGACTGAAATGAGCGAAACGGGCGAAATAGGCAAAACCGTGCAAGCTGCTAGGTGGGTTGATGGACTATCGACCGGTTTCCGTTCAGCGCAAGGCCGAGCTCCTCCGTACAATTTGGATGTGCTGAAGACAATGGTGGGTGGCACGTGAGCTAATTCGCATGGGAAGACAACTTTTAACTCATATCTTCAATGAAAGGTCAGATAGAGCAAAAACAGGCAGAGAAGGAAAACAAAGGGGAAAAGAGGTCAACAATGGCTTGCGGTTGCTCAACGGCAAGGGGGGAAGGAGCTGCGGTTTCTCTGGTTTCTCTAAGCTCTCTAAGGCCTCAATAATGGAGAAAGTGAAGCCAAAAGAGGAAGAAGAAGGGGCTGAAAGCTTGGAGGGGGCCAAAAACCTTCTAAATGGCTTCTTTGTCCCCTTAGAGCCTACCAACATGCCCCAGTACTTCAGCCCTTAACTAGCTACCCTTATCCACTCCAAAGCTTCCCCAACAAGCTTGCCAAGAGGTCCAAAATATTGTGTGCCCCATGGCCTACGAATTTGTGACCTCTGCTCTTTAATTTCATCAATTCCTCTTCAATCTTCCTCCAATTGGACTCAATTTGATTTCCACAAATCCAACCAAGGTGTCACCATCCTAATCAACATTTTTTCTCACTAATTAGTCAAACTTAAATCCCAAAAACAAAATCAAAAGCAGTCCTCGGATTTTCCCGATCCAAAATAACCTTACTTTGGATTTTTCGCCAAAAATCTCGGTTTGTAGAAAAATCTTTGGAGGATGAGTCGACATTTCTAAAATGATTTATGACATGACAAAATTTCAATTTTTGAATTCGGGTTCCATTCACGGTTAATTTCAATCTGGCGCGATTTTTAGCACATCCTAATCTATCGGGTAGCTTTTAGGAATTTTTCGTGCAATTGACCCATGGTCGATTATTTTCAAGCTACACGTACATCTTTGACACATTAGCAACTCTTGGTTGTCGTAGAAATCTCGAGGTTTCAAATACGAACATAGGGTACCAAAATGATAAAGAAATTAATCTAGTGCCGATCGACAAGAATTGTGCAATTAGATGGAATCACCCACACTTAATCATATATCTTTGTCGAGTCGACCTATCTCCGGTCTCTAATCGATCTGTGCCATAATGACCCGTATAGATTAGTACGATCGAGTAATCGATTCTTGGTCGAATTCTTAAATCTATTGCGTTTATATTCCTTAATGACTTCACCTAATAGACTAGTTATCCCGTTAGCGATCGGCTTAGGGAAAAGAACTATAGGCGCATCGATGAAAAGCCTGACTCATTCAATTGAAAACAGAATTGGAAAATCAGAATGTCACAGCCATCCTCGAGCTCTTGTCACCACTACCTAACCCCGCCATGCCCTTTTCCGTGCCAGCCGAGCCCCCGACCAGCCTTTTCGATTCAGCCATAGAAACGAAGGCCAGCCTAACCCATGAGGCTTCGTGAGGCTTTTCTAGGCCCGTTTGGACCTCCTTGGCATCGCCATAGACTCAAGTGTCACTCGCCGTCGCATTGCCGTCGCTGTGGACTCACCGGTTCTCTAATCCGATGAGTTTACTTGCTAAACCTCAGTTAAGGAGTTAATTATGCTTAGTGGATAATTAGAGTAGCTTAAGTATGTATTAGGTGATTAGTTAGTTGTAATTAGTGATTTAGTTGTTTAATTTGGCTAATTAGGTGGTTAGATTAGACTAGTTAAGGGTTAATTAGGTTGCTTGATTTATGTAGATAGATGCATTATTTTTCTAGGCCCTTTTAGGTGGTTAAATTAGTGTTTTAGGCCTAAGTATGTATTTATTGATTTAATTTGCATTTATTTAATTAATTTTGTAATTTATTTAATTATTTATTATTTTTCGAAAATTATATCGGGATAACCGGTGATCAGAATTTCATGCTGATTGCAGTGATGTGCTTAGTTTATACAATTGATTGTTAAATTGTGCAATTAAGTGATGATTATTAATTTTGAGTATTCATTTCAAAATTGGAAATTTTTTGTATTTGACAAGAAAATACCAAGCATTGGTTTTTTATGCCAAAAATGTTTTTAAGTACTATATAAAACAGTTGGATTTTGAAATAGGAGGATATTGCACTTTCTAGTTTAATCTGACTGTGTTTTTAAACAGGAGGATATCAATTATTTTACAAATTGAGACATTTGAGTGCAATGCACAGTGTCCTTGGCTAGGATTGAATGATTGTGTGATGGCTATGAGAATCCGTTGTTAAGCCAGACGATGCCCCTATATGGGATCCCCAAGTCAACGGATGCCGGTTGCGTAGTGGGCGGGACAAATGCTCCCTAGTGGAATGCCATCTAGAAATAGACATTGCCATGCTCAATGGTGCGAGACGATGCCCGGCTATGCCGGAAGACCGCTGATTGTTGAGCCGGCCATGGCCATTGGGTCGTAATTAATTGGGACGCATGAATAAGTGAAATTGATGCGCTTGATTATGTGACAAAAATGTGTGGCACGGTATGGGATGTGTCATAACGATTTAGCCTTATAATCGGGACCCTTGTGTTTGTTGAGATATAAGTTGAGACATTCCAATTGATTAAGTTTTATTATGGCTTATGTCTGTGATATGAACCGTACTGACATGTAGGGAGGAACTGAGACGAGGTGAGTCTCAGTGGTTGTGTGGTTAAACCGCCCTAGGTGTATTTCTCTCCTAATTGGGGTTTAGGGCATGAACTCGCTGAGACATTATCTCACCCCATCGTGGGTTTTATCTTTTCAAGTCCATAGATAGAGGCAAGGCTGGTATGTTTTGGAAAGCCGCGGGGGTCGGAGAAACAGCATACCATTTTCCCAGTTGACGGAACCCTCATTGGACTTGTGAGCTCATGGTTACTACTATCTTGGTCGATGAGGTTTTACCGTAGTGGGTACCTCATCGATTCAAGGCGTGGTTTCTTCGCAGGCCCAATAGTATCCGGGAGGGCCCCTTGGATGGCTTTGACGGACCTGCCATCGATGACGAGTATTTTCAGCTTGACCTCATGCATGACACCAATATCATAACCAATATCAAGGCGGATCGTGGACCCGAGGTTGAGGAGCCTGCAGTAGAGGAGGTAGTTGACCCGCTAGACCTCGACATCCCTAATGGTGTCATGGTGGACCCAAAACCCAAGTAGATAGGGTCCGAGATAGAGTCAACTAGGGACTCTTTTTGAGACTTTGACTTTTATGTATATAACTTTGTGGGCTGACCTTGGTTGTTTATAAAAAGGGTTTGTGAATTTTGTTGTCCTGCTTTTCTATCACATGTTGAGTGTTGTCTGGGATTTTTTTATATGCTTCCGCATGTGCATAATCGTTTGGGTTGGTGATGCGTCCTGGGACGTCGCATTTTTTTATCGACCACAGAGGGATGTGCACACGCTCGAGGTTCGGGGCGTAACACTATCCCCACGGCTGACTAGGGTGTCGTTGCCCTTGCCTAGCAGTTGGTGAAGGTTGTCGGCCCTTTGATGAAGAGGAGTAGGGAAAAATAAAAAGAAAAGACAGAAAAGAAAAGAACAAGGAAAATAAACTAAAAAAATTATAATAAAAAAAAAGAACTTTGGAAAATTTTTAAAAAAATTGCAAAAAAAATTATCTACATCAACATCAACTATAAGGCATAGGATGATCATCATCCACGTCATCGATTTTTAACCTAAATTGGTCGGAAGGATCAAACTAATAAATTGTCAAAAGGTTTTGGACTAAATTAGCTTAATTAAAGGTCTAGAACTGAATTAGATGCCATGCAACAATTTTAGGATTTTTTGGACAATTTTCTCAGCAATATTCATATGGATCTTGATGTTGTTTAACTCAAGGTGGAGTAAGTAACTAGTGTCTCCTAAGGTGGTCAGTACTAGAGCAATAATGGACACAAACGGTGCCGATAGTGAATTGGAGCTTGTATATCCATGGGTTGTTGTAATTGCTGAGATTGACAAGATGCGAATTCTATATCCTAACAGGTATTGATATAACTGTGGTTTTTCTTTGTCTGTTGTAGGGAATGTTTTGTTTGAAATCGTCGTAAAGAAGCCAAAACTGTAGGTGGGATCGACGTTCCGATGAGTTCTGCAGTTAGATTTTACAATGCGGGTATTTAGTTTCGACAAATGTCGCAATATTATTTAAATTATTTATGGGTAATTGAAGTTCAAATAAATTGAAGGATGTCACATTTGTTGAATGCTTTAAGTGTCCCTATATCTTATTGTTAGCAGTTAAAATTAACATGTTTTAATGGTATAGTTTGTTGGTGCGACACAGGAAGTTTTCTTCTGTATTGTACTGATGATAGAGTTTCATAATGTCTAAATTAAGTAAGATTGACAACGAAATTATTTACAACATCACTTTCCACGTTACGTGCTTTTTAGTATACGTGTTATTAAATAGATGAAAGGCCGCATCTATCTCTCAGTTTTTAATTTTTATTAAACAGTAACTTAGGAAAATGATTTCCAGACATGTGACTAGATGGAATAAATATTATTGTTCGAAAAGAGCCAATCCTCTCTGAAAATTTGACATTAGCAGGAAATTGCTCAACAAGTCAAAACGAAAGCTTACAAAACATTTTTTGTTTTCTAGGTACCAAACCTTAATCGGGAAATCATTCAAGATCTACTTAAATCTGAAAGGAAAATTTAACAATATATAAATATAAACACGTAAATTAACGTATATATATTTTATATATTTTTGAAATTTAAATGATAGACAACACTACGATTAAAAAGAAAAATCATTTAAACTTTCATCCTAACAACCAAGCCCGCACATGTACCTTGAGGGTTTAGCCATAAAGTGACATTGTGTGCGCATGCAACTAGAGGAGTGGCACTTCCTGCGGGTCATATACGAGAGTCATGATCATTCAATTATATCCTGGAATGTTTTGAAATTGTGACAATCTCGTATCAGATCATGAGTAATTTGTGAGATCGTGAGATTAGATAAATTGTATTGCATGATGGTGATAAAGCATCACGGTAAGACATGACAATATTCTTATTGTGAGATCTTGTAGGGCCATTGCTAACTTTTATAAAAACTTAAAACTGTTAGATGAAGGGGTGTTTTTATATTTAATTACTCTAATACTTATTTAGTGTCGCTCATAATAATCATCATATTTTTGTATGCATGTATATCTCTACCACATGATTTAACAAGTGTTTAGGATTGAAAGTTTTTCACAGGAGTTAGAATTGATTGTCACTTCTTGTTTTTTTTTTTTTTTTTTTGGTAATGTAAGCATTGTATTAACTTCTAACCAAACTCGGCTATATAGCAGGGGTCTCTGCACCAAAACTTACACTCATAATGGCATACAAGTCATAATGAGTGGAAGGGTGCCAAGAAAGGAAAAAAACGAAAAAGGGAAGACAATCACGGACAACCCTCAACAAAATTACAAAGAGGGAACAAACACCGCCGAAGAGAAGATAGTGGGGTCGAGTCCCCAACTTCTCTAGATCCTCCTGTTTTTCGGTGTGTCGAGAATGTGATTGAAGGTAAATGCCTTATCCTTCACAGCTTTGATGAGATATTTTTTCATTGCGGGAATGAATAGGGCTTGCCCGGAAGAGTATGTCATTCCACGTCTTCCAAATGGTGTGGCATAGAGCACTGAAAGAGTACCACGCAATACTTTGATAAAAGTCATTGCCCGAGATACACTTGATGGCCCACAGAAGATTGTCCATCCACCCCCTGTTATGCCAAGGAAGGTTGCATCTAGCAGTCCAAAACATGGCAAGACTGGCCGTAATGTGGCAATAAAAAAATAGATGATTGATCGAATCCGGTCTAGAGTTACAAAAAACACAAGAAGTATCTGCAATTCTACCATAGAATAGTAGAAGGACTTGGGTAGGTAGTCGATGCTTGGTTGTGAGCCAAAGGTGGACTTGGTATTGTGGGATCAGGGTTTTGTTCCATACAAAGTAGCACCACGGGACCAAATTTCTCTTGGAATGGATGGCTTGCCAAGCTGACGCCACCGAGAACACACCCGAAGAATGCTCTAGCCATGTCAAATAGTTGGGGTTTTGAGATAGTGTTGGGATAGGATGCATCCACGACTCCATAATGGCCATGGTGGCTTGGCCTGCAATTGAGAATAAATCCGCAACCGTAGCTTGCTTGGGTAGACCCGAACGGTAGATGTGGTTATCCGTGAAGATCGTATTCAAAGGTCCCCTAGGGTGCCAAGGGTCGAACCAAAGGGACATCGATAGGCCATCACACACCTGCCATTTAAAGGACTTCTGGAAGTCCATTCGTATATCAAGTAATTTTCTCCAAGCCCAGGAACAAAACCTTGGCTTAGAGACTACCCAAAAGTTCTTATTTTTTAAGTGAACAGAATGGATCCACTTGCATCACAATGATTCCTTATCTGTGAAAAGGATCCATATGTGTTACAACATGGCTGCGGTATTACGGTCATGGAGTTTCCAAATACCAGTCCTCCTTCTTCTTTGGGGAGGCAAACTTCATCCTAGGCTACTTTTGCACCACCTATTCCAAGTCTTGAGCCTTTTCATAAGAATTGACAAATATTTGTTCAATTTGGTCCATAACCGCTCTAGGTAGTATAAAGATACTAGCCCAGTAGACATGTATTGAGTGGAGGACTGACCTGATTAGTTGTAATTGACCCGCAAAGGATAGGAATCTTTGAGCCCATGATTGCACTCTAGCCATTATGAGATTGATGAGGGCACTACAATCCACCTTGCCAAGCCTAGGATGTAACGATCGGGACTCCTAAGTATCGGATTGGCAAGGTTCCTTCCCGGAAACCAGAGACTGGAGAATTTGGGATCAAGTGCTATCCCCATCACTTGAGAGGAAGACCTCGCTCTATTTCAAATTAGGCCTTAAACCACTCCAAGAGGAGAAGGTGGCAAAACCATCCTTTAAGAGTGTAACCGAAGTTATATTTCCCTCACAAAAGAGGAAAACATCATCCGCGAAGAACAGGTGGGAAAGGCAAGTAGATTTGCACCTCCAAAATAATCTAAAGTCCGGTTGACTAGCTTGACAATGTAATATCCCGGAGAAAATCTCCATGGCTAAAGTGAATAGATAAGGAGACATAGGGTTCCCTTGGCGTAATCCACGATCATTGGAGAAAAACCCGTGGATCTCTCCATTAATGGATATGGAGAACATGGGCGTACGGACACAGGTCATAACCAATCCAACGAATTGGCCAGGAAATCCAAAAGCTAGGAGGGTAAGTTCCACGAAGCCCCAATCACTGGTGTCATACACCTTCTAGAAATCCACTTTAATAGCGCACTTTGGTGAGTAAGCATCATGATGAAATCCACTAAAGAGCTTTTGGGCCAGCATTATATTGTCACTAATCCAGCTGCCTTTAACGAATGCATTATAAGATGGACTGATAATGGAATGGAGCACATACGCTAGTCTATTAGCAATAATCTTGGCAATACACTTATAGATAGTGTTGCAACAAGTAATGGGTCTATAATCTGAGACTGTAGACGCATTGGGAATTTTGGGAACTAAAGCTATGATCATGCTATTTATCTAACACAACAATCTCCTAGAAAGGAAAAAAAAATCCTTAGTCGCTTCAATGACCGATGGACCAACAACCTCCGAGTTGTGTTTGAAAAAATCAATGTTAAAACCATATGGTCCAAGTGCCTTGCCAATAGAAAGCGAGAACAGGGTATCATAGACTTCCTCATCAGTCATTGGATGGGAAAGGGAATGTACCTGGGCTGCATCGAGGGGATGCTGAATAATCGCTTGTAGCTCCTACAAGGATGGCCAAACCGAGGAGCAACAAACACCAAAAGTCCCTGGAAATGGGATACAAAAGCTTGCTGCACCCTTTTCGAATCACTAACTGGGGTACCCAAACCATCCAAAACAAAGATGATATGGTTCCTCAGCTGTCTTTTGTTAACCGAGTGGTGAAAAAACTTGGTATTTTGATCACCTTCCTTGATCCAATGAACCCTAGACTTTTGTCTATAGAAAACTTCCTCCTGTAACCGAAGACTAGAAAAGGTTCGGAGGTGGTTCCTCTCAAGGTTAGCTAGCATTATGTTGTTCGGGTCTTGTTGAAGGGCCTCCTGAGCAGTTTGAAGGGCAATCCTTGCAATAGTTGTTCTGTTAGAGATATTAGAGAAGGAATCCTTGTCGAGAAGCTTGAGGTGGCCCTTTAGGTTTCTAAGCTTACGGCACAGCCTGAACATAGGAGTTCCTTCCCTTGGGTCATCCCACACCTGGGCAACAATAGCATTGAAATTCGGATGGTCCATCCAAAAGTTAAAGAATTTGAAGGGTTTTCTACAAGCCGACGAGACCATGACTTTAACAACCATGAGACAATGGTTGCAAATGCTAGGAGCAAGGAAGGATGCTTCGGAATAAGAAAATACATGGCACCATTTAGTATTGACGAGCACCCTATCAATCTTTCTCATTTTTCAGTTAGCCATCAAGGAAGAGGACCAGGTAAACTGGTAACCAACATACCTTAGGTCTTCCAGCTCGGCCTGGACTAGGCATTGGCCAAATTCATCAAAAGACGGGAGCCAAGTATCCGAGCCACCAACCCAGTCAGATGGGTCTCGAATGGCATTGAAATCCCCTGCAACAAGCCATGGAGTGTCCTGTGTACTAGCACTTAAGAAATTTAGCTCCGCCCAAAGTGGCCGATGAGAAATGAAGGTGTGCTCCGCATAGATGGCTGAGAAGCAACATTTCACTCTCGTGGTATGGAACGTAAAACTGCCATGAATCGCTTGGGAACTGTACGTAAAGATATCCACACTCGCAAGAGAAAGTAACTAGCCTAACCAGATTCTCCCTCTAGGAGAGTATTCATAATTAGAGAACCACTTCCATTCCGACAAACGAAATGCTAAAATAGACCAGAAAAGAGACCCTGGAACTTTGATTTCTAGCAGACCGATACAACATAGGCTATTAGAGAAAACAAATTGTCTAATTTCAGCCTGTTTAATGGGGTTCATAAGACCCCTAATATTCCAAACCCCTATATTCATATAGATAGAAAGGCAAGAACATCACTGTCACTTGCCCACCCGCCACCGATTGACCACCGGCTTAGGCTAAGCAGGCTTTAGGGCAGCAATCTTTAACTCCTTTGGTGTTACATCCTGAGGAACAGAAGGGCTTTCCAAGATGCGATCTTCCTCGTTTGAGCTACTCAAAATTGCCTCATCATCTGAGCCTTCATCCGAACTAGATGAGTGGATCGGAGAGGAAGATTCCAAGAGATGAGAAATACTGGCAGGAGATGATACCCGTCCAACATCTTGCTGAGACAACAATTGTTCCTTCTGTTCCATCAAAAAGGCAGAAGACATTGTAGCACTAGGAGCAACTTCATTAACACTCACAGAGGAAGTGGGATCTGCTTCCTTAGGTTTGAAAATTTGCTTCTTCTTTTTTTTATTCAGGGCTTGCTCCTAGCCTTCCTCAAAGGCACCTGCACTTGGGACCAACCCTGGAATATGGGCAGGAACTGGGCTTTGGGCACGGGCTGATGCTATCTGAGGGGTCTCGACTAGACTAGATGGGCTTCCTTGAGCTGGGCATTTATGGACGAAGGTACCACAACTTGAGCAGGAGATTAGTCTCCATTCGTATTCAATAGCCACCGAGCGAGTTTCACCATTTAGGATAACATCCACCAAGTCACAACCAGGTTGTTTGGCGGATATCTCCACACACACTCTAGCAAAGGAGTTCATTTTAATCTGTTTCGTTCTGAGATCCACATAAAGTGGTTTACTGATTGTGCTCAACACCGCACTGATCCCAGGAGTTGACCATAAGGCAAAAGGGAGATTCTTTAACCTAACCCAGACTAGGACAGAGGCTTGGCAATCCTTTTTCAGATCCAGCAACGGATGCCATTGTTGCAGAATCAACGGGACCTTGGCCATAGTCAATGGCCCATCATCCAGTATTTTCCTTCGAAATTCTAGGTCAGGGACATGGAAGAAATAGAAACCTTCGTCGTTCACCAAGACTTCAGCAAGTTTAGCTCCCAAACATGCAAGTCAACTTCAGTAAGCTTGAAAGGGAGCTTCTTCGCCACATAGTACCCGACTAAGCATTTATGCCATTTCGGGTTTGCTACTTCAAGTATCTCCTCAAACAAGTTTACCACAGCTTTATTATCAACAACGTAGGGGGATAAATGAGAGATTATACCCTTTCACGGCCGATTTGGCCACATTCTCCCAAGAGCGATTAGGGGGTGGTTTAAAGCCCTTTGCTTGCTGTCCTTAGGACTGGGGACGATTAGTGGGTCGCCCGGTTCACCTACGACCTCGATGAGCAGCAGCATCTTGAGGGACCTAAAGCGAACCTGCCTGGTCTTCGTCTATAGTAGACGAATGGGTTTGGGGAAGAGCGGTGGAGGGCCTACTTTGGTTCTGCCCACAGCTACTCTCAGCAAGCAAATGGGCTTTGCCCATCCGGCCTTCTACCACAGTAGACAAAGGGGCCAAGCTTTTCGCAACAGTATCCATGGAGAATACCTAGAAAAAACCTAACTCAAAACAAACATAATTACCCGACAACGGTGAGCCAGAGGAAAAACTTCGATGGAGCTGAGGTGGAAGGTAGGACAAACCAATCCTCCAAAAATCAGCTCAAAAGGCCGGCTAGAACTCCCGAATCGAGCCGAAGATTGGTCGGTGAAATAGAAGCACGATCGCCCAAGAAGAGAGGAAAGTGAACAGTAACTCGAGAAAGTGCAAATGGCAAAAGTCTTTGACTGTCACTTCTTGTTGGTCGCATTTCACATGTCATTTCTTTCTTTTTTTTTTTTTTTTTTTTTGTTGAACATTGCACATGTCATTTTGCGTAGTGGGAAATCCATGACAATTTAAGTCGAGGACGATCAAATCAATGAGAGAAACTCTAAACAAAGATGGACAATCGAACATGAACCAGGGACGTCACTATCCACGTCTCTTAGAATGCCACCATCGCCTCTCGATCACCATTGAAGATGTTCTTGACATTTTGCACACCTAAGCTTTTTTCCATCAACTTGCCTACCCACCCTTCCTGTTAGGGCGGAATATAATACCTTCCTTTGGTCATAAGCTCATTCCCAAACCGGTTTCCATCCCTGTTCAAGCCGAATCTTGACCCAAATGTAATAGCTTGCTCACTTAGGTTCCTCTCTATCAACTGGGCCCATTCATGCAAATCATTATAGTCCTTCAGGTTGAACGGTACCAGCGGATTCTTCAGTTCCAGTTAGAGGCCATTCCTGAACCTCCTAGCTCTATCCTCGGGATCTTCTAATAGTCTGGGGGTGTAATGCGATAGTTCGGCGAACTTCGCCTCATATTGATCTACCGTCATCATTCCTTGACAGAGGCGCTGGAATTCCTCCATCTTCTGCTCCCTAGCGTTGTTAGAGAAGTACTTGCCATTGAAAGTTACAATGAAGGCGTTCCACTCCAAAACCACACCTTCGGGAATTACTCTACCTTTAGTGGCTCTCCACCAGGTACTTGCATTTCCTTGCAACCGATTTACTACAAGGACAACCTTATCCTCCTGAGTACACATCAGTAATGCAAAGGCCTTTTCCAAGTCTTGGACCCAGAGTGTTGTAGCCTCGGGGTCTTCGGCTCTTATGAACCTCGGTGAGTTCAGCTTCAAAAACTGCTCAACGAGCTTATGCATAGGCCTCTCAGCAACCACATTCCCAGGTGGAAACTCAATAGGTGCGGCAGCAGCTACAGCGACAGCATTGGCAGTAGTAGTAGCAACGGCTATAGCGACGGTGGTAATGGCGGCAACTTGATTATAGACCTGCTGCCCCATCAAATTCCCAAGCGTCTCTAGCGCTTGCATGATCCCTTCAATTCTAGAATCATCGGGGCTACTACGCTAGCACCAACCAGCAGCGGTGCTAATCCACTTATGCTGGCCTAAGCCTGTGCTTTACCTCTACCACCTCAGGTACCGACCCTTGTTGGCGTCCTACCCCAAGTCATAAAGGCTGCTGCCCTCTTCATAAGAGTCCTCTGCTTCGGATCGCTCATTTTGTAGGATCTTTATAGAAATCTGTTTTTCGATTCCACACAGAATTAGGAAATTGAGCGACCCACACCAAATAATCTACCAATCAACTAATCAATCACATGCATCAGCACAATAAAAGGCATTTCCTACTAACTATCCCCTAACTCATCGCATCTTATTACTCCAAACACTAACCAACTCGGATACCACTTCAAGCGAGGATGTCACGCCCCGAACCTCGAGTGCGCTTACATCATTCAGTGGTCGATAAAATTGCGACATTCCCAGGACGCGTCGCCGACCTAATCGATTATGCAAATGCAAAAGCAAAATAAAATAATCCCCGGACGACTCTCAACATGGGATAGAAAAGCAGGACAACCAATTATACAAAACATACTTCATATATAGCTAGGTCAACCTATAGCTTATACATAGGAGGTCCATCTCAAAAGGAACTATTGAGCCACCTATGCTCTAGACCTTTCAACCTCGGGCTCCGGATTCTCCACACTAGTTACTTGAAAATGGTAACTCACGACGGGGTAAGAATAAATCACAGCAAGTTCACACCCTGAATCCCGATTAGGAAAGTAATACGCCTAAAGGCAGTCTAACTACACATCACAGAAGATTCACCTAGTCTCAGCACCTCCCCGCATGTCAGTATAGTTCGTATAATAGATGCATATAATAAATGCATGCATCAATTGGAATGTCTCACATAGCTCAATTAATCACAAGATTCCGATTATAAGGCCAAATCATTACGACATGTCCCATTCCATGCCACACAATTTCGTCTCATAATCAGGCGCGTTTAACTCAATCATTCATGCATTCCAATTGATTAATGCCCGCACAAACATGTTTTAACCGACGCACATCGGTCTTCCGGCGTAGCCGGGCATCGTCCTGCTTCGTCAAGTACAGCAACGTCTACCTCTAGACAGCATTCCACATCGGCATCCGTTGTCAAGGGCATTCCACATTAAAGCATTGCCCACTCGACTTTTATCGGGTGACGGGTTCTCATAACTATCGCACAACCATCTAATCTTGGCCAAGAACATTGTGTATTGCATTCAAATGCCTCAATTAAAATGATGTGCTTGGCCTATTTTCTTCGTATTAAAAACACCTAGGGAAAATAATCGTGTGTGAGTACACGGTCAGATCGAACCTTAAAAATTGATACTCTTCATTTTCAAAATCTCACTATGTAATATAGTACTTAAAAATATTTTCAGTGTCAAAACCCAACACTTGGTATTTTCTAATTAAATACCAAAATTTCGCAATTTTGTAAATAATGAACCAAAATTCGCAATCACCACTCAATTGCACAAATTATCATTCAACTACATAAACTAATCATACCACGGCAATCAACATGAAATTCCGACTACCGGCTATCCCGATATAATTTCCAACAAATATTAAATAATTAAATAAATGCAAATTAATTAGATAAATGCATGCTTAAGGTAAGAAATGCTAATCTAAGCACCTAATGGACTAATTAAATTATTCTAACCATCCTAGCTACATAACAACATACTAAACTAACTAACTACAATCTCTAACCACTTAATTAACTAATCTAACTAACCTAATTTAACTAAACAAGCTAATAATTATACTAATCACATGTAACTTAACCTAATCACCCCTTAAGAATCATTAACCTCCTAAGTAAGGTTTAGCATGTAAACTCACCGAATTAGCGAGCCGATGAGTCCACGGCGATGGTGACATGACGGCAGCCAAAACTTGAGTTTACGGCAACGTTGAAGGGAGCTTGGATCGGGCTGAAAAAGCCCACGAGGTCTGCAATTAGGCTACTCGGTTATGGATTTGGGGGCTGTTCGCGCAGTGAAATTGATGGGGTAGTGGAGGCGCTAGAGTTGGGGCTAGCAAGTGGCATCACTGCTGGTGTTGAAGGCTGGTGGTCAACAAACCAAATGAAGGAGATTGGTGAGCTAGCTTTGGTGGATGGGGCGGTGGGGACGCATGGGAGAAGAAATGGACATGTGGTCATCTAAGGAAGAAACGGAACTTACGGAGTCAACTTCGGGAGATTCTGCTTGGGGTTTGACTCAGTGAAGGAGGGATCGATGATGGTGGAACATATGTTGAGATGAGCTAGTGCGGCAGGGAACGAAGGGGGGAATCGGTGGAGATGGCAAGAGGATGGAGGGGAGAGGTTGGCTTCGAATGAAAAGAAAAATTAAAGAGAAACAGAAGCAGTTCGTCCAAGGAGGGGATGATCGAGCAGAAGGGTAAAATGAAAGGAAGGTAGAAGTAGCAAAAGAGGGACCAGCTGCTTGGCGTGCGTGAGAAACCTAGGAAGGATAGAAAGTCAAATAAAAATATCTACTCAATCAATGCTTGGTCCCCCAATTCTTTCTTGCATGCTTATCCCACAAATAATCAATTTTGGACACAAAAAAGGCCACTCTCTCTCCCATCCAAATTTCTTTCTCTTTTTCCGAATTGTCCAAAATTCGATTTTTCTTAAAAATGCCAGGCTTGCCGAAACTTTCGCGAACGATGAGATGACGTTCCAAAAATAAATCGTTACATGACAAAACTTTCAATTTATGAAATCGGGTTCAATTTCGTGGTTAATTTCAACTAGAACGTGATTTTAGCGTAACCTAGCCTACTAGATAGCTTTTAGGAATTTTATAATGCATTTGACCCGTGATCGATT
Source organism: Eucalyptus microcorys (assembly GCA_014182515.1). Lineage (NCBI taxonomy): Eukaryota > Viridiplantae > Streptophyta > Magnoliopsida > Myrtales > Myrtaceae > Eucalyptus > Eucalyptus microcorys. The sequence continues at coordinate 32,037,631 of CM024569.1, forward strand.
ATTTTCGATCCATATTGTGCATCTTTGACTCATAGGCGACTCTCGGTTGTCGTGAAAATCTCAAGATTTCAAATACGAGTACAAGGTACAAAAATGACAGAAAAATCGGTTTAGTGTCGTTCGAAGAGAATTTTGCAATTAGGTGAAATCATCAACACTTTAATTACATGTCTCTATCAAACTGACCTATCTCCGGTCTCTGATCGATTTTGACAGTACCGTATTGACCGTTGTAGGTTAGCACGATCGAGCAACCGATTTCTAGTCTAATTCTTAAGTCTGTCACGTTTAGATTTCTTAACGGCTTCACCTGATAAACTAGTTATCTCATGAGTGGCCAACTCAGTAAAAAGGCCATAGGCGCATCGATGAAAAGCCCATTTCATTTCATTGAAAACAGAGTTGAAAATCAAGATGTCACAAGGCCCTCATTTACCCAAATAGTAGTAATCACGAGCTCACGGGTCCAGTCGGGATTGCCATGGATAGGGAGTACGGTGCACTCTTTGTCGGCCTCTTGTGGCCACCCAAAATGGACGGGTTATGCCTCCATCTACAGACTTGAAAAGATAATCCCACGACGGGGGAGACAATGTTTAGCAAGTCTACGCCCTAAATCCCGATTAGGAAGGAAATACGCTAGAGGTAGTCTAAGCACACATCATAGAAAACTCACCTTGCCTTAGTTCCTTCTTGCATATCAATAGTTCATATTATAGATAATTGCAGTAAATGCACACCCATCAATTAGAACACCTTATTCAATATTCAATCAATTACAAGGGTCTCGATTATAAGGCCAAATCGCCATGACATATCTCATTCCATGCCTCATAATTTTGTCCCATAATCAAGCGCGTCTATCTCAATCAATCACACATTCCAATTGATTACTACTTGCACAGGCAGTTTTCCTTGAAGCACATCGGTCTTCTGGCGTAGCCAGACATCGTCTCATCCCTTGAGCACGGCAACGTCCACCCGACGCATATCGGGGACAACATTCTCGAAGGAGCTTTAGTCCGGCCTCTAGTGCGATCCAGCATCCAATGTTAAGGCATCCCATATAGGCGCATTGTCCACCCGACGCACATTAGGAACGGGTTATAATAACCATCACACGATCATTCAATTCCGACCAAGGACATTATGCTTTGCACTCACATGCCTCAATTAAGATAACGAACTTGGCCATCGAACCTTAAAAATTGATATCCTTCCTTTTAAAATCCCACTATTTGATATCATATTTAAAAGCATTTTCAATGTCAAAACCCGACATCCGGTATTTTCTAATTAAATACCAAAATTTCACAATTTTTAAATAACTACTCAAAAATCACAATCATCACTCTATTGCATAAATTATCATTCAATTGCATAAACTAAGCACACCACTACAATCAGTACAAAATTCTGGTTACGGGCTATTCCGATATAATTTTCGGAAAATATTAAATAATTAGATAAATTGCAAAAGTAATTAAATAAATGCAAATTAAATCAATAAATACATATTTAAGCCTAAAACATTAATTTAACTACCTAAATGAGTCTAGAAAAATAATGCACCTATCTACAAAAATCAAGCAACCTAATTAACCCCTAACTAGTCTAATCTAACCACCTAATTAGCCTAATTAAGCAACTAAATCTCTAATTACAACCAACTAACCACATAAGCCATACTTAAGCTAATCTAATTACCTACTAAGCATAATTGACTTCCTAAGCAAGGTTTAGCAAGTAAACTCACCGAATTAGCGAGCCGGTGAGTTTACGGCGACGGCAATGCGACGACAAGCGACACTTGGGTTTACAACGACGCCAAAGGCGGTCCGGACAGGCCCGAAAAACAACCCATAAGCCTTAGCTGTGGCTGAGGTTTCGGCTTCTGCTCTTAAGCTGTAGGGGCTGGTCGAAGGGGCTAGGATGGCGGGACACGACCAAGCGGGACGACGGCAGCTACAACGAGTCTAGGCGGTGCTTCAGCTGGCTGGACAGCAACGGTGGCGCGGCTTCTAGGCGAGCTCAATAGTGACTAAGGCACGGATGACAACTAGGCCGCGTGGACGGGCGGACGTGCGAGTAGGGGACAATGTGGCGACACTCGGGCAGCAGCGGCTGCTCAAACGGGCATGGGCATTGACGGCAATGGGGCTTGGTGAGGCTAGCTGGTTCTTGGCTGGCTTTCTTTTGTTTTCTAGCTTCAAAATAGCAATAATGGAGGAAAGGCAGCAAGGAGGAAGAAGGGGAGAGCTGCAGCTTGAAGGGGGACTACTAAGGCCTCCAAAGTCTTTAACAAATATCTTGAATCATCATCACAAGGCCCCCACCAGCCCAAGCTTCATCCTTAGCCAATTTCCCACACCAAGCTTCCTCCATAAGCCTTCCAAGTGGTCCAAAATGTTGCAACCCCATGAACCTACGAATTTTGTAACATTCCACTTCAATTGAGCTCAATTCTCCTCCAAATTAATACAATTAAAGTGCCACAAGGCCAAGGTTAGTGCACACATCAAATTCCACATTTTCCCACACTAAACAATCCATCTTGAACACCAAAAGTGCGACAAAAAACGGCCCTCTAAATTTCCCGGACCAAAATAGCCCATCTTTGAATTTTTGCCAAAAGCTCGGGTTTGCAAAAAAATCTTCGGAGGATGAGTCGATGTTTCTAAAATAAATCATGACATAACAGAACTTTCAATTTTTGAAATCAGATTTCATTTTGCAATTAATTTCAACCGAACGTGATTTTAGCGTGACCTAACTACCGGGTAACTTTTAGATATTTTTAGCGCATTTGACCCGTGGTCAATTATTTTTAAGTCATATTGTACATCTTCGACTCATTGGCAACTCTCGGTTGTCGTAAAAATCTCGAGATTTCAAATACGAGCATAGGGTATAGAAATGACAGAAAAATCGGTTTAGTGCCATTCGACGAGAATTTTGCAATTAGGTGAAATCACCCACACTTTAATTACATACCTTAGTTGAATCAACCTATCTCCGATCTCTAATTGATTTTAACTGTGTCATATTGACCATTGTAGATTAGTACAGTTGAGCAGTCGATTTCTAATCGAATTCTCAAGTCTATTGTGTTTAGATTCCTTAACGGCTTCACATAATAGATTAGTTACCTTGTGAGTGATCAGCCCAGAAAAAATAGCTATAGGTGCGTCGATGAAAAGCCCAACTCATTCAATCGAAAATAGAATAAAAAAATCAGGATATCACAATAATTTTGAAGAAGACAAATTTAAAAGTAAAAATGTCAAAGGATGACCTTGTGTAAATGAGGTGCCCGTTGTAGACAAATCTAATTTGACAAGATATATCCGCTTTTTTTCCGAACGAAGATGGCTTTCCTGGACTTAATTTCTATCATCTTCTTGCCAATTAAAAACCAGATAAGATAGTTTGTTAATTTGGTGTAAATGCATATAATAACAAACGTAAACAGTAGACACAACACAAGAGACTTTTAGTGTTTGTGTGATTGGCTCGCACTTAAAGAACCACTAACCAGGACAAAGTAAATTACCCCCATTTTTCACAAACGCGCACGTAGGTATCCAAGAGTTTATGTGTGTTTATCTTCTCTTTCTCTTTGTGTTCTCTCAACATTATCTCGTTCGCCGAGCTCGCGAGGATTTCGGCACCCAGGCCTCCCGCAAACCAAAGGCAAATTAAAAGCACGGTTTTTTTAATATACAGAACAAGTAAAAGTAATAGGTTATCCAATATGAACCACAATCGCAAAACCCTCAAAAGAAAATTTTTAATTTATTCGCATGTCCACTGTCCATCATGGAAGATCCGTGTATTATATCCATGAGAGCTTGATAAGCTCTAATGTTTACTATTACTAAAAACTCGTGAAATAAAAAATAATAGCAAAATCCGACCGTTGGTAATATGCCCAAAAAAAAAAAAAAAAAAAAAAAGACTTACCCATGAGGATCGTCTTTGAAGGAACTAGAATATGAATGATACAGATCTTGGCGTTGCCTTCTGATTGACGCACTGTCCAAACAAGCTTCGCTTTACTCTCTTCCACATCCTACCAACTGCAACATAAATCTTGTCTTCGAAGACTGACGTCGCTAGTTCAGATTCAGCCCCCTGAAAGCTCGGCATGATCGCCGGGACTCCAAACTCAGGAAGTGTAATTATACAATCAACCACGGCCAAGTTCACACGTGCTAAGTATGATTTCGACTCATAACAAAAATTGAGAGTGAACAAACTCAGGAGTTTCTCCAATAGAGATAGTTAGCTAGTGAGAGAACATGAGAGAGAGAAAGAGAAAGCGAGATATAAGAACTGTCTAAGAAACGAAAACGAAGAAGGGAGTCTCTCAAATGAAGTTTTGTGTTGAGGTCGCAGCTTAGGGTGTAATGCTAGGGTTATAAAGAGATCCCCCACGTGGCCCATACCATACCATGAAACAAACGAAAACTCTCTTTACATAGGTAATGAGTGAATAATTTATTAGGGATATCTCAAATCGATTGTGGAAAGAGTTAGTGGTAAGTTTATCCAAGTCACCATGTAGAAAGAGTGTTTTGACATACCACCGCCCGCAGCGGCGCAGCTGGCTTAGGCTCTCTCCCCCTCACGAAGGGGAGGAGTTCGAATCCTAGATGCGTCGTGAGGGATTCTTACCTGGAGTACTGTGGTGGTGGGTCCTGCAGTCGCTCTCTCAGGGTTTGCTCGCCGGCTGTCGGCTTACGGGGTTCCTTGGGTTACCAAAAAAAAAAAAGAGTGTTTTGACATTCATTTGTTCAATTTCCAAATCTATGCTAGCTATCAAGTCAAATAACATGCAGATAGAAGACATTTTCACCACAAGAGAAAATAGACTCTCGGACCCCTAGAGTGCCAAAAGTTGGCACAAATGGACACTTAAGTACCAAAAGTTACGAAAGTGACACTTAAGTGCCAAAATTGGAGCAAAATGAATCACTTAACTATCAATCCGGTCAAAACGCTAACGTGTCAATTTTCCGGTAAAGCAAGTGCGAAAAGGTATCGTTTTGATACGACGTGGTAAAAAATTAATATAAAAATTAATTTAATTAAATTTTAAAATTAAATTAATTAAAACATTTAAAAATAAAAATAAAAATAAAAAAATTTTTAAAAATTTTTAAAAAATTAAAGGAAAGGGAGGCGGTTGACTCAACCATCACCGCCGGGAAGGGCTAATGATGGAGGGGGGAGGGTCGGCCATGGGGCCTTGGCCAAGGGCCGATGACCTCGGCCGACCCTCCCCCACCATCACCGACCATTCCCGTGACAGCGAGGAGGCGGCAGCGACTAAGGGCTCAGCCTTCAACTACCTCCCCCTTTTTTTTAAAAATAATAATAATAATTTTTAATTTTTAATTTTTAATTTTTTTTTTTTAATATTTGTATTTGTATTTTTAAATGTTTTAAATAAATTTAGTTTTAAATTAAATTTAATTAAACTTTATATTAATTTTTTACCACGTTAGCACCAAAACGACGTCGTTTTTGTGTTGTTTAGGCCAGGTCAACGTGCAAAACGATACCGTTTCGCATTTACTTCACCAAAAATTGCGCACGTCAGCATTTTGGCCAGATTGGCACTTAAACATCCATTTCTCTCTGATTTTGGCACTTAAGTATCACTTTAATAACTTTTGGCACTTAAATATCACTTTCATAACTTTTGGCACTTAGGTGTCCCTTTGTGCCAACTTTTGGCACTTGAAGCATACTTTTGCCAGAGAAAATATATCATCAAAGTCAATACGCTTTCTTAACCAAATCCCTTAACAACTAATCTAACTTTGTATCATGTTTGTGAAGTATATTCATCTTGCTTTAACCTGTATACCTATTTTTTTTTTAAAGCTCTTTTATATTTAGGCAACTTCACTAGTTCAAAAGTATGATTATCTTAAAATGACTGCATTTTACTTTGCAGAGCATCAATCCATTTGCTTTTTGTACTCATTTTCTATTGGTTCCACATAGCATTTTAGTTAACCTACATCAGTTAATAATACATACTCATCTTTAGAATATCTGGTGGAAGGTTGTCGATCTCTAATAGATCTCTAGATTAGAATATTTGGTGGAGCATCTAATGGAGCTTCTTGTTTTGGAATAATACCATTTGTTTTAACATGTTCAGAGACATGTTCATTATCTGGAACATCCACTTCCTGTTACTCCTCATCAACCTATGCAAGAATATGTGTGAGAGGAACTGGATCCAAGTCAATCAAATTATCATCAACCCGTGGCACTAAAATCATCTCTAATTTCTCAATATCCCGTATTGTATGATCTTCCATAAACACAACATCTCTGTCTCTTACAATTTTCTTATTAACTGGATGATAGAACATCCACTTCCTGTTACTCCTCATCAACCTATGCAAGAATATGTAACTTGTAGTCAAAATCATATCATGTCCAAAATCAACCAATAAATATCTTCCATAAACATTGTCTTGTTTTCTTATTAACTGGATGATAGAACTTGTAGCCAAACATATCATGTCCATAACCAATAAATATACATTTTCTTGTTTTCACATTAAGTTTAGACCTTTCATCTTTGGGGATATGCATGAATGCCTTGCACCCAAAGATGCATAAATAATTATAAGAAACATCTTTACTTGTCCAAACTCTATTAGGAATATCAAATCGTAGAGGAACACATAGAGTAAAATCTAATACATGTGCAATTATACTTAAAGCCCTACCCCAAATGGATCTAGTTATCTTTGACTGTGAAAGTAAACATCTTACCATTTTAACCAATGTCATGTTCATTTCTTAGCTAAGCTATTTAACTAAGGCGTCTTGGGAGGTGTCTTTCGATATCAAATACTTTATTGTTTGTAATATTAATTAAAATGTACAATATACTCTCCCTCATTATCAGTTCTTATAAATTTCAACTTCTTTCCATTATGTTTCTCAATTGAAGCATGAAACTACTTAAAAGCATCTAATACTTGGTATTTAGTTTTCAAGGTATAAACTCATATTTTCTTTGAATAATCTATGAAAGTAAAAAAAATAAAGAGAATCACCAAGTGATTTTGTTTTTATAGGACCACAAACATCATAATACACTAAATCAAGTATACTTGACTTTCTTGAAGGAGAGAAGCTTTTGAATGCTACTCTATTTTGTTCTATTAAATAATGAGCACACTTCTCCAACACTCAAACTTTTCATACTTGAAAGAAGTTTCTTCTTGGCCAATATTGACAAACCTTTCTCATTAATGTGACTAAGCCTCTTGTGTCACAACTCAGCTTTATCTTTGTTATCTATTACATTAGTTTTGTCTATGGACATCTTTGCTTGTATAATGTACAACAAAAAATATTTTTCACCTCTAACCACAACTATAGAACCTTTGTTGAGCTTCCATCAACCATCACTGAAGATACTACAATACCTTTTATCGTCGAGCTTGCCTGTGGAAATTAAATTCAAACGAATATTAGGTAGGTGCTTAACATTGTTCAATATTAATCTCTTACCATTGTTGGTCTGTAGGCACACATCACCAATGCCTACAACTTTAGCCAGCCCATTGTTTCCTATCTTCATAGATCCAAAGTCACCCGACCTGTATGATATAAAAAAATCTCCATGAGATGTAGCATTAATAAATGCACCATATAAATCACCCAATTGGTTTCATGACATATAAGGTTCACCGCATCACCATTTAAGACAATAAGAAAATCTTCTTTAGGTGTAGCAACACGATTGTCATCACCATTATTATCAATTTTCTTCTTTTTACCTTTCTCTTTATATTTCTCCTTTTTGAACATACTACAAAACCTCTGAATATGTTTTTTTGATGGCAATAATGACACTCAACATTAGCAAATCTATTGTATTTATATGCTATTAATTGAATTTTATGGGGCATGCATGAATTTTTATCATTATTTAGGGCTCTAGAAGCACGCATACATTGTTGAAGTTATTAATTGGCATGTTTAGAATTTTATGAGTATGAGATAATTCATAGGTTCTTATAGTACGAATGTTTAAGCCAATTGAGGACTTCTCTTAATATACCTAGTTAAGGCAAAGTAAAGGTTTTTCTATTGATCTCCCATAAATAAGTTGGCATCGAGTTTCGTAAGTTTCCGAATACGAGGCATCTACCTATACAAGTTGTTTCACCCTTTCTCGAGCCCGTCGTTATGAGTCATCCCCCAACCTATTATGGTTTGCCAGTGCAGATGGAGAAGGTGATCCTTTATATAGAGGATGTGGAAGCCAAGATCAGGTATCAAAGGCACATTGCGATGGTGTGGGTTGATGAGGGCCTAGGGTATTTGGCCCCCCTTCTTTTTTAGGCATGGTTCATGTGAGTTGATGAGGAGGTCTTTGGGCCCCTCTGCAGTTTCGACAATCCATCTAGTGGTCCTAATAGTTTAGTGGTGAACTCTCCTAACAGTGCTATGGATGACCTTGACTCCACCCCAAACTACAATCTCGAGTCAAAGCCCAAGCCTGAGGAGCTGGCCTCTTGATGAGAATCATTTTTGATAGCCGCCCTCATAGAGGAGCTAGGACTAACGCCTCCACTATCCTTTTAGGATGTAAATTGGAATGGCCCAACAAGTGGGCTTGTGAATTAAATGTTTCGATCTAATGAAGCAATAAATAAGTTGTGTATAAGTGTGACAGCCAAAGGAAGGAGAGGGGTCCTCTCTAGTCCCATATCGCTTAGGGGGAGTCCTGGGGCTAGTTTATAAGGCTTTGGTTCCTCTAACCCGCGTGACACATTTTAAAGCCATGAGGACTCAGTGTCCAAAGCAAACAATATTACACAGTGGGGCTTGAGTCATTACAATAAGCATATGTGTTTCCTTGCTATCCCGTTGTTGTTTGTTGATTAGGTGTTGATGTTGCATACTTCTACATATGCATAATTGAAAGACAAAAATCAATGGGACACCAACACCTCCTAGGACGTTGCAAAATTAATTCTCGAGGATGTCATGTTCTTGAGGTGGAGGAAAGGTCTAGGGAATGATAGAAGCTGTATATCGATGTGTCACATTTATTAGACAAATTATCAAAAAAGTACAAAACTTATTGTCATTGTGTCAATTCAGTTCTAAATCAATTTTGTTTTTTGCCAATGAATCTTAAACATTTTGTATTTATGTAAATTCAATTCATCTTATTAATTTTGGTCAGCCAGTATTGATATGGACATTGGCCATCCTACGTGATATCACTGACACTAATGTTTATATAATTTTTTTTCCTCTCTCTCTCTCTCTCTCTCTCTCTCTCTCTCTCTTCCTTCCTTTTGTGACATCTCGAAATTTCACCTGATTAATTAGTGGACCGTAGAGAGTTATTATAGTATCAATGATCGAATTTAGTGAGCGAAATTAGGGACAAAGATATTTAACCTATGCCTTGTATGGGTATCATATGTGTCTAAAGTGATACCATAGGATACAATTAGACATCTAATATGCACATATATATGGCGGCCATCTTCTTCTATTTCTGCATAAAATTGAATTACATTATAGTCCTAATGATGGCTTGCCACCCCTATAAGCCATTGGAAATGCATGCAAAAATAGACCAAATATGTAAAATAGGCTAAATTAGCTAATCATGAGTTGCTAACCCCTTGACCCAATTGTACTTCATACAAGAACTGTGTAGGAGAAGGAAGATTGCCCTTCCTCCCTCTTCTTCGGCAGTCCTACTCTCCCTCCCTTTCTCTCTCTCTCTCTCTCTCTCTCTCTCTCTCTCTCTCTCTCTCTCTCTCTCTTTCGCAAGCTTTGTCTCCCTCATCCTCCTAAATTGTGACATCCTGATTTTTGACCCTGTCCCAACTTTATGAAATGGGCTTTTCATCGACACACCTATAGTCATTTTTCTTTGAATTGATTACTCACGAGATAACTAATCTATTAGGTGAAGCCGTTAAGGGATATAAATGCGACAAACTTGAGAATTCGATCAGAAATCAATTGCTCAACCGTGCTAATCGGCAAGGGTCAATACAACATCATTATAATCAATTAGAGACCAAAGATAGGTCAATTCGACAGAAACACATAATTAAATGGTGAGTGATTCCACATGATTACAAAATTCATGTCGAACAGCACTAAACTGATTTTTCTATCGATTTTGTACTAGGTGCCCATAATTGAAACCTTGATATTTTTACGACAATTGAACATCACCAATGAGTCGAAGATGCACAAACGTGGATCGAGAATTTTTTACCATGGGTTAAATGTGATAAAATCCCTGAAAGTTACTCGGTAGGTAAGGTCACGCTAAAATCGCGTACGGTTGAAATTAACCACAAAATTGAACTCGGTTTCAAGAATCGAAAGTTTGAGCGTGTCACTATTTATTTTTAAGACGTCGACTCATCCTTTGAAGAATTTTCGGCAAGCCTGAAATTTTGGCTGAAAATTGGAATTTGGCAAATTAAATTTAAGGAAATTCGGAGGGGCATTTTCAAGGGAAATTTTGGCTTCTAAAAGGGATTGTTTGGTGAAGTAAATTATGGAAATTCGTATGGGCACCTTAGTTGGTATTTTTAGAGAACAATTTGGTTTAATTGGTGAGGAATTGGATGGAAATTTGATGCAAATTCATAGGGCTGATGGGTTGCTACTATTTGGCCTTCAAATTGGTTGATTTTGTGAAGAAATTGGCCCTAAGGTGACATATTGGCATTGTTGGTTGAAGATAAGGGCTAAAAACTTTATGAAATGGTGATGATGGCTTAGATATTTCTCTTGGAAGCCTATTGGTGCATGCCTTGACTTGTGTGGCCTTGTTCCCTCCTTTTCCCCCCTTGGTTGACCAGCATAACATAACCATTGCATCATCTTCTTCTTCTGCCTCTTCTTCTCCATTTTCCCTCTGCTCAGCCCCTCCATCCTTGTCGCGACCTCTCTCGCCAGCCACCACCGTCACGCTGCCTCTTCCTCCATGATCAAGCCAGCTTGGAGCCGCGAGCCCAATTCGCCCGTGAGCCAGTAGCTAACGACGCCAACGCATCTCCATCTCGTGATGTCCCTGCTCGGCTGCCGTTTGCTATCACTAATCCCCACGTCCAAGTCGGTCACTAACACCACCTGGCTTCGCCTGACCATCAGCCGCCATCCCTTCTTGCACTGAGCCCTCGACCATCCCTTCGATTCAACCCCACAAAACCGAAAGCCAGCTCAAGCTATGGGCTTAGTTAGCATTTTTCGCCCCCTTCCAGACCTCCTTTGGTGTCACCATAGGCTCGGGTTCTAGTCGCCGTTGCACTGCCATCACCGTGAATCGGTTTTCACGCTAAATTAGTGAGTTAACCTCCTAAGCTCTAATTAGGGGTTAATTGCACTTAATAGAGTATTAGTTAGGCTAATCAAGGATTAGTGGATTAGTTAGCCTTAAGTGAGGTTAGTGTAATTTAGTTAGCTTAGTTGGTTAATTAGATTATGTAGTTAGGCTAGTTAGTAATTAGGTGGTTAGTAAATTAGTTAGTTAGCTTTGTAGGTTATGTAGCTAGCCTAGATGGATTAATTTAATTAGTCCAATTAGGTGGTTAGATTAGTGTGTGTAGATTAATTAGTGATTTAATTTAAATATTTTGCAATTTATTTAATTATTTATTAATTAGTGGAAATTATACCGGGATAGCCGGTTGTCAGAATTTCGTGTTGATTGTCGTGGAAGTGTCGGTTTGTGCAATTTATTGCTAATTTGTGCAATTGAGTGCTTGATGATGATTTTTGAATTATTATTTCAAAAATGTGAATTTTTGGTATTTAATTTAAAAAATGTTGGGTGTCGGTTTTTGATGCCGAAAATGTTTTAAGTACTATATAAAATCATGGAATTTCAAAATGGGAGAATATCACGTTTTACGGTTCGATTTGACTATGTGTCCACACACAATTATTTACCGGTGTTTTTAATATGAAGAAAATAGGCTAAGTACATTATTTGAAATTGAGGAATTTGAGTGCAAAGCACGATGTCCTTGGCCAAGATTGGATGTAAGTGTGATCGCTATTGGAATCCATCACGTTGCGTTTACGCCGGACAATGCTCCTTCGGGAATACCCCATGTCAACGGATGCCGGTCACAGTGGAGGCTAGATCGATGCTCCTTCGGGAATGCCATTTAGATGTAGACGTTGCCGTGCCCGACAAAGCGGGACAACACCCAATTATGACAGATGACCGCCGACGTTGAGTTGGCCGTGGCTGTTGGGTCGTAATTAATTGGAATGCTTGAGTGAGTAAGATAACCGCGTCCGATTATAGGACAAAATTGTGTGACATAGAATGTGACGTGTCATGATGATTTTGCTTTATAATCGGGACCCATGTGATTGATTTATATATGAACGTGAAGTGTTCCAATTATTGACTGCATTTGCTATATGTATATGTTATATGAGCTGTACTAATGTGCACGGAGGTGTTGAGGTGAGGTAAGTCTTATATGATATATGTTTGGGCTGCCTCTAGGTGAATTATCATCCTAATTAGGGTTTAGGGTGTGGACTCGATGAGACTTTGTCTCACCCTGATGTGGTTCATAATTTACAAGTCCTTAGATGGAGGTGCGCCATGTTTTTTTTGGGTGGCCACAGGAGGCGGAGACCCAGCGTACCATACTCCTTATCCAAGGGAACCCCAACTGGACCCGCAAGTTCGTCGTGACTACCATTTGGGTCGATGAGGGCCTACCTCAGTTGGTACCTCACCGATTCAAAGCGTGATTCCGTCACAGGCCCAATGGTGTTCAAGAGGGCCCCTTGGACGGGTTCGATGGGCCTGCCGCCGATGATGAGTATGTGGAGGAACTCGACCTTGTCGTGGATGCCGATATTATAGCTAATATTGAGGCGAACTAGTTGCCCGAGGGTGAAGAGCATGCAGTAGAGGTAGTTGGTCCTCTAGACATCAACATCCCTGACAATGTCATGATAGATCCGGATCCCAAGTAGGTAGGGTCCAGGGTAGGGTTAGCATAGTAGCATCTTTTGGTTTTAGACTTTTGTATATAAACCCGATGTGTTTATAAACTACGTTTTGTGTTAATTGGTTGTCCTACTTTTTATCTCATGTTTGTTTGTTGTCTGGAGATTTGTTTAATTCGCTTTTGCATGTGCATAAATCGATTGAGTCGGTGACGCGTCCTAAAAACGTCGCATTTTAGTCGACCGCTGAGGGATGTTCACACACTCGAGGTTCGAGACGTGACATAAACTGAAAACCTCTCTCCTTCTTTTTCTTTCATTTCTTCCATTTTCTTTCAAGATTTCAAGGGTTATACTCAAGCAAGGAAGGTCCAAAGCTTAAGTGAAGCAAAGGCAAGGAGAAGTGGCTCTCTCCTACTCTTCTTGATCCTTTTGAGGCTCGGTTTTGCTATATAGGAGCAGTGCTTGTTTTTCCCTTGTTTGCATGTCTTTTGTTGGCTTGTGTTTTTGATAAAATGCCGATTTGTGGCTAGGCTAAGCTGTGATGTTATGACTTAATGGAAATGAGGCTTTGCATGTCGGTTTTGGAGCCCCAATGGTCTTGCATGCGATCTTTGTGTGCTTATTGGGTAGCCGTGAATTGTTTTGTTGAGTTTAGTTGCAGATGGATGGTGGATGTGGTCTAGGACTCCTAGTTTTGGTGTGTTTTTGAGCTGAGACCTCGTGTGGTTCGAGTTTAGCAATTATTCTTAAACTTCAATTTGGATTATAAGAATTGAAATTGCTGGATCTTCTTTGTTTTTTTTTATTTTATGGAGCTTATTGTGGTTCAAATTTGATTAGACTATCTGTAGGAAAGTTGTGCAGAATATCTTGATCTATAACATATTTTAATTTCAGATATTTCTAAGATGAAATGGTTGGTACGGGAGCCTGATTACTTACTATGTTGAATTTTCCCAGTGCATTAAAAACGGAGACATAATTGTCTTCTGGAAATTTTATAAAATTTTCCCTTTTAATTTAAACATGCTTCATTCACAAAATTTATAAAGGACATCTGTGTTTACAACATATAAAAAAAATTTCAAAGTGTTTTGTGAAAATTTTGATTTAGAAATGCATTTTCCTCTAAGGTTGTTGAATTTGTTCGATGGACTAGTTTCTGTGTTGTTTTGGGCGATTTACTACTCTTTCCACAGAAAGAATTACAATGGGCTTCCTCATTAAAAATGTTATTTGAAGTCTTTTCTATAATATATTAAAAAAATTTGTGACTTTTCAAATAATCACTTTGATTTCAAAAATTGTTCAAAACTGTTATGTTTTCGTTTTTGGAAATCCATGAATTTTCAATTGAAGGTGACTAAATATTGGCTTGTGGTCTATTGAAGATAGCAGTTACACCATTTAGACTATCTAATGGTGTATGTTTGGCTTTAATATGTTTTCCATTTGCTTGTGAAATTGAGTTGACTACGTAAGCAGATATTCTGGAATTTTGAGTTGTACACACTTGGGTGGGCTAAGGAGGTGTTAAATTACTTGCGATGGCATGGTATCCTTACTAGTGAAAGGTGTGCTGAATGGAATGTGTTTTACAGTGTGTGATTGTCATGTCATCACATATGTGTGATATGCCTGAGGTGCTTGAGAAAGGTTGCTATTATGTGATGTCCAGGGACAGCACACCTTGGATGCGTAATCTCCTAAGGCTAGCTAATCTTGGATGCTCGGAAATGGCAAGATTGGATGTCAGAGGAGAATGCCTTGGCTAGCAAACCAAGCTAGCAAACCAAGATGCCCTGGGTTATAGCAGGGATGCCTGCAGTCAGAGAGAACTGTGGAAGTTTTCGCTAGTAAACCAAGAACTCGGCAATGGCTAGGCTTGGATGCCAAAGGAGAATGTCTTGCCTAGCAAATGAAGATGCCCTGGGTGGCAATAAGGGAATGCCTATGGTTAGCAATCCACAAAAGTCCGAAAAATGAACTGGAAGCGACCTGTACAGATCAGTTAGCAACTTGGTTGAACCGTGAGATGAGGTTGGACCCGAATAATGCGATGTGATTGAGACATGAAACGTGTCATGCATCAAATGCATGCTGGCTTGTACTTGTGAATGTGGATATTGTCATTGAGGTGTGCGATACATTAAATGCATGCTAGCATTATGCATGTGACTAGGGATGTTGCATCAGAACTGTGATGTGTGCTCATGCTCGTGTGCTCATTGTTATGATGCTAGATGTGTCCTAGGAATCGAGTGTTGATTGGATCGATTGGTTTATGAGTTAACTATTTTTCTTGTCGAGTCACTCCTGTTGTTTTTACAGATAATTAGTCATGCCTCCTATTTCTGCGTCCCCCATTTCCTGATACGGTGCGCCCGTACCACTTGAGTGCGAAACGCATGAGTTTACAAATTCAACTATCCTAGGTGTGGTTTTTGTGAGATACACGGCATAGCTTTTAGGTGGACATAGGTGTGCCAGATAGTCTTATATTGTACCATTCCATTGCCATCTATATTCTGGTATGTGGGAATCTCGAAGGATCGATTCCATACCCTAATGACCACAATGGTGGCAATGGAGACGAAAGGGAGGAGTAGGAGCTGCAGGTGATGTAGCATGAAGGGGAGATGCTTAAGATTTTGCACGGTCATCATTGTTTTGGGCATAGAATCGTGTGATCGGGTGATGTGGATGGATGGACAATTGTGAGGTGTCAACTAGAAGTGGCGCTAGGGAGATGAGTACTTTTTTTATTCCTCCCAATTTAGGTCTTTCCTTTTGCTATGTAGTGCATCACCTGATGTATATAAGTTTGATAAGAAATGAAAGCATGATCCCCCTTATTGTTAGTGTTCTTAGACTCGCGTATGCATAATTCATGTTATAAATGCTGTGAGGTCGATCTTGCTGGCCCTCCCCTTTGGCTGGTGGCTGAATTGGTGACCAGTTGGAGAAAGAAGGAAGTGAAAGAAAAAAAAAAGAAAAAAAGAAAATAAATTTGAAAAAAAAATCAAAAATTAAAAAAAGTTATCAACATCAGTGTTGGTGACACCAAGCAAGATGGTCGGTGTCCATGTCAACATTGGCTAGTCAAAATTGATCAATTGGATTAAATTTGTATAAATACAAAATGTTTATAACTAAATTGATAAAAAGAAAAGGTTTATGATTAAATTGACATGATTAAATTAGGTTTAAGACTTTTTTTAGTAATTTTCCTTATTTATTGCCCAAGACATTTCCCTAAAATGTGTTCATAGAAGAACATTTTAAGCAAACAAAATAAAAATATCATTATATCTTTACGTTATTATTTTGAGTGCTTCCAAACACTGTTGAATCCCGAGTTATCTTTAATAAGATGGCGTGGAGGTGGATCCGGTTTTCTTTCAATAGTATCTCAAAAGTAACTGTGCTTGCGCTGCGCACGTACTTGGGGACTTGCCATCAAAACAAGATCCTTTGGTAGCCTAAACTAACATCCATAAACGCGATATTATGTGTAATGTTATATGTTTGCTGAACATACTGTAAACTTATGAAATATAAAAAAAAAAAAATTATTTATTTTTTGGTCGCGTTCGACTTTTTCAATATATAATTTCATGAATACATGTCTATCCGACTTTTGCAGACTAGGACAAATTTCCGATCGATGATGATTTATACTCGGGGGATTCTTTATGTTCTTATCGAGCATGGCTACGAACATCAAGCGAGGCATCGACAGTTGACATAGAATCGAGCAAAGAAAGAGAACGAAAAAGTCTGAGCATGTTGCACATAAACTTTTCCTTGGATCTGGGAAGCTGCATGGTGTTGTGTCAGTACACAGATTTTTCTCATGATAGATTCATTCGAAGATCTGGAAATCGAATAAACAAGTGACTATTTAATTATGTTCGTATATACATTATATACAATATTCGCTCGACTGATTTTTAATAAAAGTACGGTTATTAAATGTAATCCTAACCAAGATATTACAATAAGGAAAGGGTAAAAGATAAAAAGGAAAAAGCTCACCCAAGAAAAATATGAAACAAAGGCATTTAATTGGGTCTTTCGCCTCGCTCAGTGTTCATTTTTCATCTTAATTTGTGTGTGTGTGTGTGTGTGTTTTTTTTTTTTTTTTTTTTTTTTTTTGTCATGAGTTCATATTTGATGACTTATATGTACGAACTTGCAACGTTATTTAGAGTGCCTCTAACTACGCATAAGTTGAACCCCAGGTTGTCTTATGTAAAGGAGTGTCAAGGTGGATTCGTCTAACAAACTGAATTTACAAGATTATATCAAAAGTAGTTGTGCACACACTACATACTTGCATGGAAACTAGACATATATAATCAATAATCGTTCCAAGTACCTGGATGATTATCACTTATTATCAAATGCAAGTGATCAAAATAAGAGAATTTGGTAGCCTAAAGGTGGGGAATAGTATACATCAATGTGAGAGAACTAATTCGAACTTGTTCATTAGATTCGTGGGTCTCAAAACGGTACCAAGTCAACATCTCCTCTGCAGTATCAAAAGTCGAACATTTGATTACAAGTGCAAAATATTATATGGTTGTTGACCATACTATAAACTTATGTTTTTAAATTAGTGAATTTTCTGGTCACTCGAGTTTCTCACTATTTAATTTCACAAACGTTTCTAATTCTTCCGTGGTCGTCCATTCATTTAAAGCTTCTTGTTATTTTTTCTCGTATATACATGAAGTCCAGCCAATTGGTGTCGATATGCGTGACATCATTTTGGCCATGCAAGGCATGACATAACTATTTTAATTGCCATTCATATGGAAAATCACCTGCCGATGCGATACGGCAGATCTAGGTCAATGTTTTAAAATGCTTTGGTAAACATATGTTAATTATGTAGTCGTTGGTTATGATTAAAAAACCGACATAGAATCTTTTCACGAGGTTTAGTGTACTACCGTATTATAAGGCCTATTCTTTGCACTCCAAGTTACAATTGGTGGAACTGATGAGTTGAAAGAGGGATCCAACCGTTGAGATAAACTTATGGAGGAAAGAAATATGAGGATAATTATCAAAAAAAAAATTCTAAACTTATTATAATTGTGGTAGTTCAGTCCAACACCTTTCAATTGAGCAACCTTGTCCAATTCGAGAGCAACCCTCACTTGGTAGGTGAGGTCGGCCCTTGCCAAAGGCTGGCAAGGTCGGACCTTGTCTGAGGCTGGTCATCGCCCATTCAGGAGGTCAATGACCGCAGAGGATGAAGGAGAAAGGAAAAAGGAAAATAAAACAAATAACAAAAATTCGGAAAGAAATAAACAGTGTCGAGGTGGATTCGTCTAACAAATTGAATTTAGAAGATTATCTCAAAAGTAGTTATGCACATGCTACGTACTTGCATGGAAACTAGACATATACAATCGATAATCTTTCCATGTACCTGGATGTTTATCACTAATTATCAAATGCAAGTGATCAAAATAAGATAATTTGGTAGCCTAAAGGTGCGGACTAGTGTCCATCAATGTGAGAGTATGAATTTGAACTTTTTCATTAGATTCATGGATCACGAATGGTACCAAGTCACGATCTCCTCTGCAGTATAAAAAATCGAACAATTGATTACCAGTGCAAAATATTATATGGTTGTTGAGCATACTGTAAACTTATGTATTTTAAATTAGTGCATTTTCTGGTCACTCGAGTTTCTCACTAATTAATTTCTCAGACGTCTCTAATTCTTCCATGGTCGTCTATTCATTTAAAGCTTCTTGTTATTTTTTTCGTATATACATGAAGTCCAGCCAATTGGTGTCGATATGCGTCACATAATTTTGGCCATGCAAAGCATGACATAACCGTTTTAATTGCCATTCCCGTGGAAAGTCACCTGCCGATACGACAGATCTAGGTCAATGTTTTTAAATACGTTGGCAAACATACGTTAAGTATTTAGTCGTTGGTTATGATTAAAAAACTGATATGGTATCTTTTCACAAAATTAATTGTACTACCGGATTATATGGCATGTTCTTTGCAGTCCAAATTTCAACAGCTGGAATTGATTAGTTGAAAGAGAGATCCAACCATTGAGATAAACTTATGGAGGAAAGAAATCTCGGGATAGTTACCACAAACCTATTATAATTGTGTAAGTTTAGTTCTACACTTTTCAATTTAGTTAATTTAGTCTTAAACCTTTTGAAAATTTATTAATATGGTATATCTTATCAATTTTAACCGGAAATCGCTGACGTGAATGCCGATTGTTTTACATGCCACCGCTAACGCTAATGTGGATGATGCTTTTATTTTTTTTCTGAATTTTTATAATTTTCTTTTTGTTTTCTATCTTTTTTTCTTTTCCTTCATCCTTTGGGGTCGCCAACCTTCACGATGGGCGGTGACCGGCCTCAAACAAGGTCCGGCCTCGCTGGCCTTTGGCAAGGGCCAACCTCACATGACAAGCGAGGGTTGCTCTCGCATTGGGTGAGGCTGCCCAAGGTCGTCGAGGGTCAGCCTTGTTGGCCTTGAGTGAGGCATGTCCTCGCAAATGAGCATTGCTTAAAGCTAGCGATCTTGTCAGCTTGCCACTCACCAATGTCGTTAGTCCCACGACGCAACGCTCTCTTCCTCTCCGTCTCCCTCTCTCTCAGTACTCATCCCTCTAATCAAAACAGTCCCTCCCTCCCTCCCTCCCTCCCTCCCTCCCAACTCATCCGCTCTAATCAAAACAGTTGCTTGACAGTTTGATCAAGCTAAGCCTCCATCGACAGTGAGCCGAGTCCTCACAGTGAGTTAGTGCTCAGGCGTTACATCGAGACCTCAAGCTTGTGGCCTGCGAGACCACATTATTACGCATAGAAGATAAGCGCTGAATCAATAATCAATACACGTAAACTTAAGAAACGACTTCTATTTAGTACGGTTGGACATTCTTCCTAAAGATACTAGAGAGAGCACGGAGCTCTCACCCTAATAGTCCTCTCTCGCATGGTAAATTATTGGCTGCACCAACAGAACACATAGGCCGAGTGCAGAGGATCCGTTGGATCACGTGGGTTTAGAGCATGACCACATGATCCATCCGATCGGGGCCGCGGAGCCTAACGCACCAGGGGCAGTCAATTTGGAACTGGAGTCGGTAGAGATCTCGTAATTGTGTGTTGCGCGGTTGCCTTTGGGAAATAACATGAAAAGCTCTTCATGATATGACTAGAAAGTCTTGTTTTGTACCCCTAAAAAATGTAACTGATGAAGCCTGACAGAAGATCATGAAACTTTTATTTGTAGCATAGTTTCTGCATGCAGAGTACATCAAGCCCTGCACATTACACGTACAATCTTGTTACAGATGATAAAAAGTTTTCTTCATGGCACACAGTGTCTGCATGCACGGCACATTGAGTTGTGCACAGCACGGGAACAACCTTGTTACATACTCCAACGACACATAATGGAAAGCAATATCATACTGGAAAGGAAAGAAATATGACCAAACACGACATAGAAATACGAACAGACTTCTCAAAAGTAATGCAACAATGATGACTCTTTTTTCTATGCGTATACCAAATAGTCTTCGATGTCAAGTCTGGAATATCGGCAACGCAGTTATTCATCGATAGCCTCGACAATGACAACATTTATGAATTGGGTTTAATTTTTAACATCGGTCATGCTTCCGATAATTTTGAACAAGCTTCCGGCCGCTTCGGTCATGCTTTCAGCTGCTTCGGTCATGCTTTCGGCAGCTTCGGCTGCCTCGGCCAAGCTTTCGGCCACCTCAGTCGCCACACTTTCGGCCACCTCGGCTGCCTTGCTTTCGGCCACATCTGCCACGCTTCCAACCACCTCAACCAAGCTTCCGGCCACCTCAGTCGCCACACTTTCGGCAGCTTCGGCTGCTTCGGCCAAGCTTCCGGCCACCTCAGTGGCCACACTTTCGGCTTCGGCTGCTTCGGCCAAGCTTCCGACCACCTCAGTCGCCACACTTTCGGCAGCTTCGGCTGCTTCGGCCAAGCTTCCGGCCACCTCAGTCACCACAGTTTCGGCAGCTTCGGCTGCTTCAGCCAAGCTTCCAGCCACCTTAGTCACCACACTTTCGGCCACCTCGGCTGCCTCGCTTCCGGCCACATCCGCCACACTTCCAACCACCTCGACCAAGCTTCCAGCCACCTCAACCACCATGCTTGCAGCCACCTCAGCCGCCATGCTTCCGGCCACCTCTGCCACATTTCCGGCAAACTCGGTCATGAAGTCATTGTTTCTGGCCATTTTTGGAAGGAAAGGAAGGGAAAGAGGAATAGCGAAGCAGAGAAAGTTTAAGGGTTTCAAGGGAGTGAGTGAAGTAAAGGAGGAAGGCTTGTGTGGAGCAAACTGCAGGTACCTGGTGACCTATTTATAACACTCCAAGGCCACAACACGACAGCTTACGAGCTGGCAAGGACGATTAATTAACGAGTCGTATCGGAAATGTATATTCTGCCAGCGAATAGACGTGTGCAAAACACTAAGAGAGTTCAATTTGTATCGTAACTCAGGGAGTGCGGGGTTGGGGAGTGCCATCTAAACATATGGTGCGATCTGGTGTAAGAGTGGATGAAGGTATTTGACGTATCGGATACTTAACGTGGCGTTAATAGATTAGGAAGCAAGGCTAGCATATACGGGAGATTTCGAAGCTCATTCGCAAAAGTTGACTGGGGCTTTGATTTAGTGAGACATTTTAAGTAATTATTGTTTTGACTAATGGGGTCTATGTCGTAGGCCATGACTTAACCATGCAAATCAATTTCTTTCGTTTATTTTTATTTTTATTTTGCCCTCTAATACTTTTTCGTGTTGGTCGATGATTGATTGGAGGAACATCTAAAATATACCTTTTTTTAGATATTATTTCAAGGAAGAAATCTTGATTGTTCGGATGATTAATGTTCCCAATAACATTGCATACTTTCGCATTTTTCAATGATTTTTTGTTGAAAATATCTTTCAAGTTTGAATTCATAAATGAAATTTGACCCAAATCGAAGTGTGTGTGGCTATTCAACCCTATAGAAAAAGTTAAAAGGAGACTTTGTTGCCCAATCTTATGATTCGATGGGGGCAAAAACAGGTTCGTATTGTTTAATATGGGCGTGTCTGTAAGCTTTTTTACCTTTTTACTTTTTGTTTAATTTAAATTTTATGACGTATTAATTTGACCTTTTAAAAAGAATTTTAAACACAAATTTCTACAATATACAGATATTCACACGTATATTCAGATAAATTTTCTCTCAATAAACTGTTTTTGGAAATTTAGATAAAATTTAAAATTTAATGGGAAATATAAAAGATAGCTTTCATTTGAACTTTCCTTCCAAAAAAAGAGAACTTACATAAGCTTGAGGGGTTTAGTCAAGAAGCGTGTGTGTATGCAACCGGAGCGGCCGCACTTCTTGCGGGCGATATGCATCGGGTCATCATGATTCAATTATATAGTGGAGCAAATTCAAGAGTGTTTGAAATTGTGAAATTCTTGTATGAAGATTTCAAATAAATTGTTTACGAGATAGAGAGATTATTTTTGGCAAAATGTATCCTGGTTAAATATTGTATAAGTTATTATGTGTAATAGAGGATTGAGAATCACCGAGACTGCTTAGTTGACTTGAAAGTTCTTCTAATCTTTGCCATATCACTTGACTTATAACAAAACGTTGTATTGCTCTCTCTATTGATGGAGATCACATCGATTGAATAATATAAATATGATGTTTGATCTAACTCTTTGTTAATGTGTTTGATCGCTTGTTTGCGCAACATTATAAATGATGACTCCCTATGAATCTCATGGGCAAGACAAATTTCCTATCGAAGATCATTTGGGTCGGGTTGACTTGAGAGATGCTTTATATCCTTATCGGGCATGATTGCAAACAGCAAGCAAAGCAAAAGCGTAGACTTACTGGATTTTATCTTGATTGGATCTAAATTTCTACAGATAAAGTATTACCGCATCTAATACTGATTACACCAACATAAGCATATCTATTTAACATAGAATTGAGAGAAAAAAAAAAAAAAAAAAAAAAACAGAACGACAAAGTTGGAGAATGTTACCCATGAACTTTTTCTTGGATCTAGAAGCTGCATGGTGGTGTATCACATTTATTAGGCAAATTATCAAAAAATTCCTAGACTTATTGTCATTGTGTCAATTTAGTCCTAAATCTTTTTCTTTTCTTTTTTTGCCAAATGTGTCTTAAATCTTTTGTAGTTGTACAAATTCAATTCATTTGATTAATTTTGGTTGGCCGATGCGAACATGAACGCTAGCCATTCTACGTGGTGCCATTAATGTTGATATAGACAATTTTTAATAATATTGTAATATTCTATATTATTTTTTTATTTTCTCTCTCTCTCTCTCCCCCCCCTCGTCCCTCCTTCTTCATCCAATAGCTGATGACCAGCTCAACCTCGCCAAATCCTAGCCATTGGCGAGGCTCCAGTCCTCACCTTGCAAGCTCAACTAGGTTACCCGCTCAACCCATGCTAGCCTAGTGGGCAACCTAGGTAAGGTAGCCCTTGCAACACTAGCGAGGGTGAGCCTCACCAAGGATAGGCCAGGCTTGCTAGAGGCTGTGAGGTCAACCTTGCTAGCCATTAGCTCTGGTTGGAGGCCAGATTGGCAACCAGTTGGAGAAAGAAGGAAGGGAAAGAAAAAATAAAAAAAGAAAAAGAAAAATAAAATAAAATTGCTAAAATATCAAAAATTATTCACGTTAGTGCTAGTGGTACACCTAAGATGGTCAGCATCCATGTCAACACTAGTCAATTAAAATTAGTCAGATGAACTAATTTTGCACTAATACAAAAGGTTTAGAACTAAATTGATACAATTACAATTGATTTAAGACTTTTTTAGTAATTTTCTCCATTTATTACCCAAGGCATTTCCTTAAAATTTGTTCATAGAAAAACACCTTAAGCAAACAAATAAAAATATCATCATATCTTTACGTCATTATTTTGAGTGCTTCTAGACACTACTGAACCCCGAGTTATCTTTTGTAAGATGGTGTGGCGGTGGATCCGGTTGTCTTACTGTACTACCTCTTATTCATCAATGAGAGATTACGAATTCGGACTTGTTCATTAGATTCATAGGTTGTGAATGGTACCGAGTCACAATCTCCTCTGCAGTATCAAAAATCGAACATTTGATTACTAGTGAAAAATATTATGTGGTTGTTGAACATATTGTAAACTTACTTATTTTAAATTAGTGCATTTTCTGGTCATTTTCGAGTTTCTCACTATTTGATTTCACAGACGTCTCTAATTCTTCCATGACCGTCCATTCATTTAAAGCTTGCTATTTTTCTCGCATATACATAAGCCAATTGGTGTCGATCGGTGTGACGTCATTGTGACCATGCAAAGCATGACATAATTGTTTTAAATGCCATTCCTATGGAAAATCACCTGTCGATACGACAGATCTAGGTCAATGTTTTAAAATACGTTGTTAAACTTATGTTAATTATTTAGTCGTTGGTTATGATTAAAAAATTGACATGGTATCTTTTCACGAGGTTAAGTGTACTACCGGATAATATGCCATGTTCTTTGCACTCCAAATTTCAACCGGTGGAATTGATTAGTTGAAAGAGGGATCCAACCGTTGAGATAAATTTCTCCAGAAAGAAATCTCGGGATAATTACCAAAAATATTTTAAATCTATTATAATTATGTCAATTCAGCCTTAAACCTTTTAATTTGACGAATTTTATTCTTAATCTTTTGAAAATTTGCTAGTGTAATTTATCTGATCAATTTTGGCTAGAAATCGCTAATGTGGACACTGGCTGTTTTATGTGGTACCACCAAATGTTGAGGTGGACAATTTTTATAATATTTTTATTTTTTAAATAATTTTTTATAATATTTCTTGTTTTCTTTCTTTGTTTTTTTTTTCCTTTCATCTTTGTGGTCACCAATCTCCTCAATGGTTGGTGACTAGCCTCTAGCGAGGGTTGCTCTCGTATGTGCGAGGTCGCTCGAGGAACCGAGTTACAATCCCTGCAGTATCAAAATTACATTTGATAGCAAGTGTGCGACCTTCTAGAGGGAGAGAAGACGATGCGAAATATTTTATGTTTGCTGACCATACTGTAAACTTATATACTATTAAATTTATTTATTTTCTAATCGCGTTCCACTTTTTCAATATATAATTTCATGAAAACATGTCTATTCGACATTTTCAGACTAAGACAATTTTCCGGTCGATGATGATTTTGTTAGTTCTATTTGGGGAGCATGGCTTCGAACATCAAGCGAGGCATTTACAGTTGACAAAGAATCGAGAAAAGAAACAGAACGACAACGTCAGAGCATGTGGCAGATGTAATTTTCCTGGGATCTGGGCAGCTGCATGGTGGTGTGTCGGTACACGGATTTTTCTCAATGATTTGGAATTCGAATAAACAAGTGACTATTTAATTATGTTCGAATATACATGATATATAGTACTCGTTCAACTGACTTTGATTGTAAGTACGGTTATTATATGTTATCCTAACCGAGATATTACTGTTAGCAATATTAGGATATATAGATATTTTTAGACGTACTTAAGATTTTTCCTCTTATTTCAATATTTATTTTAATTATGTTTGAATTATGTATATCTGATTTGATTTCCTTTTAATTTCATTATCTAATTTCTCTATCTACTCTTTTCAATATATCAAATTACACAGAAAAATCGTCAATTTTCTTTTCTACTTTATATTTAACTTGGTATTAGAGCCTCCTTTCCTGAGTCTCTATGTTATACCCAATGCACCCTTGGTAAAATAAATCCATTCCGCCCTTGACAGTGTTTTCCCAAATGCCCCAATTACCGTCTAAGTAAGCGCCATGGTGTTGTGTTACAACGTTTCTAAGACATCGCCAAGTCGAGCTTTTCCACAGAAGTATTTTTCGATGTGCAAAGACGCATATTTGTACAGTAAATTTTTCTTTCACAAAGCTTGGCTTATTTCGTTTGTTATAATCACGTTAGCCGTATAGGCTCTATTTAAGCTATTGTCCCAATAGCAAAGTCGCCCGCAAAGGATGCAGGCCACTCAGCTTCAATTCCTTCAATTCTTGGTTTTGGTACTGATGCAAGAATGTGGAAGTCAGCTCGCTCCAATCCTTTATGAGGTGAATATTTGCTGTGCAGAACCATTGTAGTGCAGACCCCGTAAGAGTTTCTTGGAACGCTTGAGTTGTAAATAATATCTGGCCATAATACTGACTCATTTCAGCATAGAGATACTGCAAGTGAGCCACGGGGCAAGTCGTGCCGTTTTACCTGCGGAAATTGGGTATCCACATTTCTATGAGGGTCATGATCCTATGAGGGCAAGACGAGTTTGATATGTCTTGGTTAGGCCACTGGTTTTCCCACTGCATATTCATCGTAGTGGTGAATTTTTCTATTTCAGGGAAGTTGGACTCTACCGAGATTACCCCATTGCTTTCCTCTGGGTTAAAATTTCCGAATGAGGATGAAGTATTGAAGCTATTCTCATGGTCAGAGGACGAGCTTAGTACTTCATTAGGATCGTAACGGATAAAGACGTATGTTTCCTCTTCTGACAGGCCTTCATCCCCGGGTGAGAGTAGGAAACAGTTATACGATGAATTGTCAGTTTCAT
Organism: Eucalyptus microcorys; assembly: GCA_014182515.1. Lineage (NCBI taxonomy): Eukaryota > Viridiplantae > Streptophyta > Magnoliopsida > Myrtales > Myrtaceae > Eucalyptus > Eucalyptus microcorys. The sequence goes on from CM024569.1 coordinate 32,064,346, forward strand.
TGTCGAAGTAACGTTGGAAGTCCTTGGGGCTGTATTCTAAGGATGGGAAGTCTTCAGGGTTGTACTCTAGGGGATGGTAGCCTTCAAAGCTGTAGTATTGGGAATGCTCGAAGATTTGGTGTGGTGGCTCGTCGGCGATCTTTGAATTGATTTGCTTAGGCTTTCTTCTCTTGGCTTCCGGTCCAGGACCTTTTAAGTAAGGCTCTTCGTTTTGCCAGCTCGATTCTGTCAAGGGAAGTGAGAGACATTAGAGTTTCACCGTTTGTCGATTCACTTTCCAGGTTGATAGGGGTTGGTATTCTTTGGACCCTAACTCTTGGAGTAAGCTTGGGGAGCTGTCTTGTCATGCCCGGTCTTGAACAAGCTCCGTGTCTTTGATCTCGTACATAGGGTCCTTACATTTCCTAGTAGGAAACTTTTCAGTAATAAGATGTTGCTCAGTCGCCCATTTATCATGCAAGGCTTCATTGACATCTTCTTCTCCTATCTCAGCAACTAACAACTCATCGTGCTCCGCGATCATCGGTTCTTTGTAAGGCAAGGTGATGTCAGGACTGATGTCAATATTATATTCTTGGTGGAAAACATGGATTAATTCCCTCAAGGTTTTAAGGGGACTAATCTTCCTGACAATGTACCATCGCAAGGCGGGGCCAGTCAAGCTTGACTGGTATGATTGAATCATCCTTCAAACAAGATAGGCCTGCAAGTAGGTCTCTGGGCGGGAGGTATCAGCATATTTTTCACATTCAAGTGCTTTGAACTCTTCAGGGATCTCAATGCTGGCGTAATTGGACAAGCCCATGGGATTCTGCCTCTGCAGCTGGTTTAACTTTTTCATGATCTTTTCAAGCTGTCTATGGTACTGGCTATTTTCTGGCAAATTCGCAGGTGTCATGACAGTGCTTAAAGCAGCTATGGAGTTGGGCTCGCCTTTGAGCGGATTCCATTTGCCTTGAGAGTTGTCGAAGGACAATGGACATCTGTCCTACGCCGTCTTCAATGTTGGCGAGGCAATTTTGTACATCATTCTGATCGGCCCCTATCACATGAGGCCATTCGCGAGTGGATGATAGTTGGCGATTTATGATTACCTGTTTTTGTGAAAACAATGAATGAGCACAGAGTAGACAAAGATTGACCCATGGCAACGATCTATCTATTTTTATTTATCGAAAGAGGATTTTACAGACTTCTAGCATCGAGAACTTGAAATGACATAACAAAGTACTAGATATTAAAGAAAAGTCCCTAAACAAAGGGACAAAGCTTTCACAAAATAAACACTAAGGAAGACAACGACCGCTAGCTTATATGCGACAGGGGAGCCTTGTTCCCGCAAAGGTTGCTTGCTTTCTTGGGTAGGCTCCGAGATATGTATTCGAGTCTATTCCCAAATCCCTTTGCGTAAGCTCTGCTTGCTCGTGCGGGCTGCTTTCTCTGATTGAGCGAGGAACCGATGGCTTCCACCTTGTCGGGATGTGATGATTGTGGATGTAGTCCGCAGAGGCGTGGTAGGCTCTTTCTTCTCCCTCAAGCCCTTCAAGTACCACGATCCTTTTGCGATGGCATTTGTCCCAAGTTTCCTCAGCTATAGAAATTTCAAATGCATAGTCACGGTTTGTGTTGAAAAGAACTGGAGGGATCATCCTCTTGAAAGGCGGTGGGATCTCCTGAAGGGCTCCATATTGTCGCACCACCCGATATGGGTAATAGGGAATGGCGCCAGTGAGGCCGAGCAACGGGATTGGGCGGCAACGTTTGTAAGCGAAGCGAGCTCTCTTTTCATGGAACCAACCAGCACACCATTGGAATGCCTCAGGAGCTGGGTCTCTTAGGAAGTTTATCCAATTTAAACAGCTTTGATTAGGAATGCATGGTCCTAAAACCATAAATTTTTGTAATGGATTCTCGAAAGTATTTGTTTCAGACGATCGCATGAAGTCTCGGAATTCACTTAGGTGGGAAAAGAACCAGACTTGTAAAATTTTAGGAGAGACCTGCATGATTTTCTCCGTGTTATCTTTAAAACGATTAAAGGATAGGAATGTTCCAGTTAAAATCATGTTGACGTAATTTTGCCCCCTCAAGACCTGATCAACTATCCATGCCATCTTAGGACTTATGACATTTCTTTGATGGGGGAAAATGATGAATCCGAAAAAGGCCAGGAGGAAAATTTCACTTTTTTGGGTCATAGGCTGATTTTGAAAACAAGCATTCATATATTCTAGTGGGCAGGTATTATGGTTGTTTTCAAGAATTTGCCTCATAACATGAACTTCAGTTCTTAAAAGTCGCGCTAATCCACGCAACGGGATGATGCCTCGTTGATGGTCCGACAAGCTTATTCTCGAGAGGCATTCCAGGTGATGATATTGTATTCTTCCGAGTTGGGGTTAGCTCAAATCTACCAAATATGAAAGTAGTCGTTTTTGGACACCAGAAATGCGCCATAGCTTGTATGACTTCAGGACGAACAGTGATTTGAATAAATGATAGGAGATGACCGACTTTGGCTTTCATGCGCTCTTGGGCATACTGGTCCAATTGACCCCACCATCTGAAGAGCTCCGCCTTGGGAGTAGGAATGAACTGGATATTGTCTTTCCCCATCGTATATAAACTGGGACTTGAAAAGCTTATCCTAAATTGCCATGGGCCAAATAAAAAGACTGAGTAATAGTAAAGAAATCACTTTGCTTTTAAAGAAAAATGGCAAGCACAAAGACATGCGCATGGGACGTGCGGCTCGATTTCTAACTGAGAAGAATTGGTGAGATTAAAAGGATATCCACCCATCGCAGTCTCGCGTTAGCAGCATACCCTCCTAACCTCGGCTAAGAAATTCGGGGAAAAGAAAGGCAACCTCTACATCGCAATCTCGCGTTCGAGGTCATATCTTTCTTAACACCATCCTAGAAATCCTATGGCGGCCCAAGTCCGGCGGCCGGGTTGTGTGTGTCATGTGTAGTGTTTAAAATAGTAAAGCATGCACAACAGTTTATAATCACAAGATAATCTATTTTAAGCAAAATTAAAATAAATTTCTAAGCTTTTGACCTGCATAAAGAAAAAAAAACCTAAGTTAGTAAAGAATTTAAACAAGACAAAAATGGCCTAAGTCCTCAAATGTCCCCAGCGGAGTCGCCAAGCTGTCCAAACCTCTTTTTTCCGGTGCCCGCAATCGGGTACGGGCACCTAAGGAGGCTAATGGCTCGGCTTAATTTATTAAGCCCGGACTCTCCCAAGCCCACCAATTCACGACTTAATGGTCTAAATTTTTAACCTGTAAATTAATTTTAAAACGGAGTCGCCACTAATCGGTTTGGGGTGGGTCGATTAGAAACCCAAGCGAAGTATCGGGAGAAATACTCGCTCCTGCGCAACCAGAGAAATTAGGATCGGGGACTTGATTACACTAGTTAATCACTAATGCTATTTCGGTACCTAATCTTGTTTAAACCCCGAGGCTTTTGGATGTTCGAGGGATTTTTCATGCATTTTGGAAAAAGACATTTTTATGTCTTTTTCTATTATTTTTTTAATATAAAAGGGACTTTTTGGATTTTTGATATTTTTTCGCAAAATACAAGTCTTTTTGGCTTTTTCTGAATTTTTTTTTTTCATGAATTTTTGGCTTTTTTGGAAAATATGAAATATTTTTTATTTTTTTTATTTTTTCGGAAAATAAAATATTTTTTTAAATATTTTTTAATATTTTGGAAAATGAATTATTTTTTGATTTTTCTCGATTTTTTTACAATAAAACAGTTTTTTAACATTTTTAAAATATATTTTGAAAATAAAACATTTTTTGATTTTTTGATTTTTTTGAAATAAAATATTTATTTTTTATTTATTTATTTAAAATATTATTTTATATTAAAATAATATAAAAACTTACCCGGGTCGGATCCGCGGGTTGGGTCCGACCCGGTCTTTGACTCGAACGCAGACGGGCCCGCTACGCGAGCCCGACTCGTTTTTTTTTTTTTTTTTTTTTTAATTATTTTGAATGAAACGGCGTCGTGGCCGGGTGTTTAGGGACACCCGGCCCGACCCTAAACCCGGCCCGACGACCCACTTCGCGACCCGACTCCCCGCGAACCCTACCCGGCTCCGACCCAGATCGCGACCTGACTCCCGCCGCCCCCGAACCTCGCGAAACCCTACCCGGTTCCGAGACCCGGATCTGACTCGACAACCCGAAAAATCGCAAACCCTAGGGTTTGCGAATCCGCGGCACCGGAGGGGGGGAACGAAGCAACGTCGGGGCAATGGCGGCGGCGACGACTGCGACGGTGATGATGGCGACGGTGGCGACGGTGGTGACGGTGATGACGACGACCCTTATTACCTGTGGCGAGGTAGCGGCAAGCGGCGGAGACGGCGACGACGTCAGAGGGTGCGCGACGCGGCTATGCAGGGGTCTCGATTGCGTCGGACAGCGTCGGAGGACAATGACGAACACGACGGCTGGCTGGAGCTTCGGTGTGGGCGGTCGACAACGTCGGAGATGGCGATGGTGACGCGGTTGCGCTGGCGACAATGGATCCCAGATCTGGACAGATCTGGGCTTTCGCCGGCCCTCCTCGTCGCTGCGCTCTCCCCTCTTCCAAAATTCTTTCACCTCCTCCGACCTCGCTTCTCTCTCGATCTGCTCCTCCGCAACGCCTTGGATCTCCGGCCGCGAGACCTCGGCCCCCCTGAAGTCTCTCAGTGGGGTGTCCAAGGGTTGCGACCTCGATCCCTCTCCCTTTCTCCTTCCTCCGTGTTTTTCTTCGTCGGGGATGGAGGGCCTATTTATAGGCCGACGGGCGGCCGGTCGACGGAGTTCGACCGTCGATCGCCACGGCCTTCGCCGGCCGAACCGGCGTCCCATCCGACGCCAGCTGCTCCCTGCTCCACGTGCGTTGTCGTTGCTCCTCCTCTCTGCTCCAGCGTCGCGCCCCCTTGCGCGTGCTGCAGAGGCGCGAGGAAGAAGAAGGTCTCGCGGGGGCCGGGCTGAGGCAGAGATGGGCCTTCAGGGCCCATGCGAGGGCTGCTTCTGTTTTTCTTGTTTTTTTTCGTTTTTTCATTTAATTATCATCCGAATAAAAACAAAAATAAAGCCTAATTAATTAAAATGAAATTTTAGGCATCAACAAAGACGACTAACATTCAAATTAGTGATTCTAGCCAAGATTAGCTAGATGGACTCAATTGGTAAATCATAAAAATGTTTACAATTTAATTGACAAAATTAATGGTTAAGGAATAAATTGGCAAATTTGTACTATATTTAGGATTTTTTTAACAATTTTTGCCCAAAACAAAAATAATGATGTGTTTGTTGAGCATGCTAAACTTATGTATTATAAATTAGTGCATTTTCTGGTCACTTTTGAGTTTCTCTATACCTAATTTTGATAAATGTGTCCAACTTTGTGTCGAGAATTGTCACCCCTTTATTATCACTCGATCAACTATTATCGTCCATAACATTTGCTTTTTGTGCTTATTTTCTTTTTGGTCATATAACTCGAAGCTTGTTATTTTTCCAGTTCATGCATGAAGTCCAGCCATTTAATCATGATCTGGGTTACATCATTGTGTCTTTGCAAGGATGACGTCACTGTTATAGATGCCAAAATCATAAAATATGACAGATCTAAGTCAATGTTTAAATACGTTGTCAAACTTATTTTAATTGTCGAGTCATTGATTATATTTATGAACAAAGCGAATATTTTCACGAGGTTAAGTGTACTTTATTTATTATGCTAGTCTACCGGATTGTACGGTATATTCTACGCGCTCAAATTTCATGGAGTGGAATTTGATTATTTGAAATAGTATCCAAGTCCAACCCAACCATGAAGATAAACTCGTGCAGATAAATAAAATAAATAATAAATAATAATCCACCTACAGAGCTGTTAATTTATCGAATGATTTTATCAAAATTTTCAATATTGATTATTTCCAATTTTACTATTTTATCACCTGTGAACATATGCTTTCATCATTTTAATTAAGGTGCTTTTGTTTCATTGAATTTCCTGATAAAGAAAACTAATTTTTATGAAAATCATTTTCTCCCAATTTAAGCTTGTTGTTTTCAGTCTATGAAAAACATCTTCCATAGAGCAATTAGTTTGTCATCCAAATATCAGAAAATCACAAAAATATTTTCCGAGAAACAATTCTTCTTCAAACAAATCAATCCATACCCCAATCCAAACTTGTCGTCAATCCATGGAGAATACTTATGTAGAGTGATTAGTTTTTCGTAATCCAATTAGTAGAAAATTGCAAAAAAAATTTCTGGAAAATAGTTTTCCTTTAAATAAGTTCAAATTGGGAAAAACAACTTCCCCTTCTAGTAAGAAGGAAATCATGGAAGTTTCCATGGTTTCTTGCTATGCATCTGGGTGAGAAGAATAGGTCCCACTATGTCTACTTTGTATCTTTCATCAATATTTTTCTTTATATTTCTCCAATCATTTTGAAATATTTCTCTCGTAAATCGTTTGTACCATCTCCCGAATATATTTCACTATTTCTCATATTCTTCCATATTCCCAAAATTAAAAAATTAAAAACACGATAATATATCATATTTTTCAAAAAAGATTTCACATTTTGTTTCCTAATTTCTTTGTAATTCATGTTATTTTGATGGATTACATAATAAATAAAGAATATGTTGATTTCAATTCTTAAGTCATTACGTTTTATTTTTCATGATACAAATTTCCCTTGGTTGACTCACTTCTTATCAAGTATTATAAAATCGACTTTTTCAAATTGTTCTCAACACAAATAAAAATATCAGATAGCGGTTTACTTTCTATGAGTTACAAATGGTACCGGGTTATGATGTCCTCTCCAGCATCAAAATTCGAATATGTGATATATTTGTTGAACATACTGTAAACTTATGTATTCTAGATTAACGTATTCCCTGGTCATTTCAGAGTTTCTCGATACCTAATTTCATGAATGTGTCTAGCATTAGATCAGCTATTATCGTCCATAACACTTATTTTCTACTGTGCTGCCTATTTTCTTTTTGGTCATAATTTGCAATTCATCATAAATACCATGAACATACCGACTTCATAATGAATAAAAATACAAAGGACAAAAAAAGATATGAATTTATATTCATCTAGGGCTGACGTAAAGGTTTATATCTTCAATTTAATATGAATCTGAATTTCATTTCACATCATGAGTGAGAAGAATGCAATGTAGTGCTATTATATTTTGAGTTGACATAATAGTCATGTCGATAATAATATATTTGTATATGGAAACACCTACGCTGGAATAACTTGGGATCCGATCGTTTCAGTGTCCAGCCATTTGGTCTTAATCTGAGTCGCACCTTCGCAAAGCATGATATCAATGTCCTGAAGGTCATTCAATATTAAAGTCAACTGCTAATATAAAAGATCTAGGTCAATTTTTTATGTACGTTGATAAACTTATGTCAATTGTTGAGTCACTGATTATGATTATAAACAAACCGACAGCACCCTTTCACGAGGTTAAGCGTACATTATATTCTTCGTGCTCCAAATTTCATCTAGTGGAATTTGATTATTTAAAATAGGGCTCCTATGGAGGGAAAAAGTTATCCTCCACCTATGGAGCTATTAATTTATTTAATCAAATCTTAAATATTAATTGTTTCGACCTTTATTGTTTTATCACCTGGGAACACATATGACATTTGAGCTAAAAATCGGAACAGTTTAAGGTAATGCATCCATTATTTGATTAGTTTTCATTTGTTTTATAGAAAATAAATGATTTAAAAAATATTTTCCTCAAACTAATTGATTGTATTGGTTAAAATAATTAGTCAATGAAAAATATTCTCATTACTGATAATAATTTCGGATTATTTAGCTTTTGTCTATTTGGTGGTTTAAAGAAATTAATTTTCTTCTTACAAAAGTGAAAATCGTTCCCCTCAATCAAGCTTATTGTTTCCAGTCCATGGAAACCGTCTTTTGTAAATCGATTAGTTTTCCATCATTTAGACACTGAAAAGTCGGAAAACAATGTCACTAAAATAATTTTCCTTCAAATAAACGGAGCTAAGTTTTGAACAGTTTTCATCAGTCTACCACTAAGGTTAAACCAAAATGCCTCTCTGAGACTTACCATCGAGACCATCCTAGGACATCTTAACAAGATCAACAAATCAAAACGATTTTTGAAATCATGCATCACCATCTCATCCCCCATATATGTATATGTGTATAAAGAGAATTTCACACAAGGGGCCACATCCACTGTTAATTCGAGAAGTGTAACTACCCACTTTCTCAAATTAATGGTGTATAAAAGTGCTTGCATAATCTTCGTCTTACACTGACGGTGGATGCTTAGTATTCTGATTCGTCCCAATCCTCGACAAAAGCAGGGATAATATTTTCTCTGAAAATAAATTCAAATGAAGTAGCTCATACTTCAGATCAGGACTAAGGGACGCAAAATGTTGATTCATCTTTGGTTGACCGAGAGGTCATTCTGATCTCAACATCTCAAACGTTTCCCCCTATTCGCGGATCCGAACATAAATAATTTCACGTTCTCGATGACGATTGAATACAATCAAATGGCAAAATTTGGGTTGACAATGAAAGTCATGTCGACCTATAAGTCTTTCTATATACTTGGAGTTTCTGATCTATTCCTTCCTGATGTCTGTCCAATATCAATTCCTAAATGCACGATCCGCGTACATGCGTATGATGTCGGCGATCGACTTTGGTCATCAGTCATACAAAAATCACCGTCCATGTGATACATCTGCTGCACATGTCATTTTTATGTTTTTCATTAAATTTGCATGCGATTGATTGACATCCATCTTTGTAACTATTGTTTCACAAAGCAAAAATATGATACCTTCTCAACTTGAATCTCCAAACCGAACCATAATCTCTTGGCAAGACTACCCGAAAACCAAGTTGATCATAAGATTCCTACTTTGAGATATTTACCACACTTTTGGGATGAAATAGCTCTAGTACCTAAGATTGCCAATAGAAAGCCTAAGTTCGAGCTGGTCAACATATTTAGTTAAACTCACATTCACTCAAAAGTTTAAGCTAATGAATTATCAATCAACTGTGATATATTAACTACTACACCAATTCTCCAATATGTGACTTTTCTAACACAATTCACACAATTGAATGCTTGAAATGTTTTTCCAAGTGGGATTTAGAAAAAAAAAAAAAACTATGGCCTTTCTAATGATTGTAGTTGAAGCTTAGCAAAACAAAATCCTACTGGTCAAAATGTCTTCTTTCCACCTTCTCTGTACAAATTAAAATCCCTTTATCTAGTGCTGCGATTCCAAACTTTTTATTGAGTAATTTACGAAACAAAAGATTTGCTAGTAATTGTACTCAAAGACAATTTCTTATTAAAAATCATATTAGACTAGACGTAGGAATAACATTTTGCAAGTGCTTTGCTAGATATAAGGTAACTAATCATCCATAAACCTAGATAAGGAATAAACATATCTATGTAAATTAGGTGCATAACACTAGTTCACTGCACTAGTAAGTGCATGCAGCAGTTGCTGTCTTTAATTGTGGTGGTTGCCTCCTCATTTGACGAACTTTGTCACCACCCGAGACAAGGTGACCTTGCGGCAGTGGCATCCTTGGTCCCAATAGTCATGACTCACGGAAAGTCACATTTGAGAAACTTATTATTCATATTTTATCACTGTGTTGTCTGTTTATTATACACCAAACACTCATTCAACTATATGTAAATTTACCAAGTACTATATCCAATAACATAATCCCGAGGGAAAATTATCAAAAAAGTCATAAATTTATTACAATTGTGCAAATTCGGTCATTAACTCATTTTTTTGGCCAATTAAGTCATAAACGTTTTGCAATCGTGCCAATTTAGTCTTTTCGGTTAAAATTGGCCAGCTGATACTAACCTAGCCGGCAGCTAGTAACAATTTTTTAATAATATTTTATTTTTTGATTTTTTTTATTAATTTATCCTCTCTTTTTTCTCCTCCCTCCTCCTCCCTCCTTCTTCCTTTGGCTCCGGCGACTGGCCAGAGGGCTGGCTAGTCATCGAACTAAGGTGGTCTGGTGAGCTCACCTCACCGTCACTAGGTGAGGCGAGCTCGCCCAGATACTAGCAAGGTGAGCCCCTGCCAGATCTAGTGAGGGCTAGCCTCGCTAGATCCACGAGGGAAGGGGGCTTACCATCGGTGGGTCTAGCGAGGGGAGCCCTCGCCAAATCCAGTGGGGGCTCGCCTAAGCTAGACCCAAAGACGGCGAGGCTCCCCTCGTCGAATCTAGTGAGGGCTTGCCCCGCCAGTGGTAGCCGGGCGACTTCGCCCTTGCCTGGCTGCGTCAGCTCGGCAATTGGCCAGTCATTGAAGCCAAAGGGAGGAGGAAGAAGGCTGGAGGAGGGGAAAAAAAAGAGAAAAAAAAAAAGGAAAAAAGATAAAAAAAAATTCAAAAAAATTCAAAAAAATAAAATATTAGTAAAAAATCATCATCGGCGTTAGCCTGCCAATTTTAGCAGGAAGGAGGCCCCGTTTGGTTCAACTTTGGGGAATTGCAAAGCCATTTTCCTAAGTATCTTTAGAAGAATGGGCATTTGATGAAGGCTAAAGTGTTTGGGTACTCTCATTTTGGTGTATTTTGCAAAGTAGCTTTGACGTGAAAAGAAAAAAGAAAAAAAGAAAAGGAAAAATGAGGAGGAGATGCTGAAGCAGAGGAGGGGAACAATCGGGAGCAACCGGAGCTGGTGATTGTGGTGGAGAAGGCGACTGGTGGTAGTGGTGGTGGGGAGGCGACGGGTCTCACAACCCACGCACCGCCGTCGCATGGGTCGCGGCATCACCTGAGGCCGCACAACCCATGCGATGGCAGTTGCATGGGTCGTGCGACCGCGTGGTCGTGCGACCTGTGCGACGCCACCTGAGATCGTGACCCACTCGACGGCAATGCGTGGCAACAATGGTGCGTGGGCGACCAGATCTAGCCAACTGAGCTCCACTCAGCTCGTCGTGTGGGTCGCGCGACCCAGGTGTCGCCACCAAATTTTCGAGTGCACCACCTAAAATTAGGCTAATGGATTGCAAAGCCTAAATTTAGCTCCGGTTCTCCTAAACCCATACCAACTCGCGACTAAAGTTCAAATATCTAACATGCAAAAAGGAGCTGACACTAATCAGTTTACGGTAAGTCAATTAAACACCTGAGTAAAATAATAAGAGAATTATTTTACTCTTACAAACCAAAGACTTTGGGTACGGGGACTTGCTTACATTAAAATTTTCTAGTGCCTTTTCAGTACATTTCTCTTTTACTCCGAAAAAATGTTTTGCAAGCAGCTTGAATTAATTTTAATTCATTTTCCTAACATGTGAGATGATCACACAGGTACGCAAACCACCAATTTAACACTCAAAAAAGAAAATAAAAAAATACATGACTTACCTCATAGCAACGAAAGCATCTGCGTTGTTAGATCAGAATTCATATCAGCAATCCTAGATATGATTTCTAATTAACATACCATCACTCAATTTTTGTTTTCACTTATTTAACGAGAATATAATCCATATGCAATGCAATGCTTCTAATCTAATATGAGATGATATGGCATTCCAATATGACTTAAACTATATGAATGAGTAAAATTTTTTTTAATGATTTCTTAATGATCATGCAACAATTAAATATGCAATCTAAATTTACCAAAATGACCTAATCTTAATGATGGGCAATTTCTAATTAAATGAACCTAGCAACAATCACTAAATGACGTGCATTTTATGAACCTAATTTTATATGATGTGCACATGATTTTTTTATTTTTTATTATAAAAAACATGCAATCTATCCTAATATGCAATGACATGCAAAGAATGCCTTAATTCTAATTTTTTTCTTTTTCTTTTATGAAATTCGAAATTAAAATTGCCAAATAATTAAGCGTGCAATTAAAAAAAAAAACACTAACATCCTAAATGAATGCATTTTATGATTTTATATTTTTTTTTTCAAATTTCAAAAGAAAATCCTTATTCTAAATATGCAAGATAACAAGAAATAATATGAAACAAACCTAATCTTAATTGAAACATTTTTTTGATTTTTTTTCTTTAACTCAACCAACACAATGACAAATCAGATAAGATAAGATTGATATCCATAAATTAGCGAATCAATTTTAAAATTAAATCGCGAATCGAATCTTAGTCGTGAGATTGGATTGTCGATTTTGCAAAAAATTATTACTCGAATTTCGGGCACGAAAATCGAACTGTCAATCCCTAATTTAATGGGTTATTTCATGTTGGAATCTCAATCATATATTTAAAGAACAATTCCACTAAAAAAACAATAAAAGACATAATAATAATAATAATAATATAATAAAAAACTACCTAATATATTTTTCCTTTTGTTTTTTTTTTCTAGGGCTTGGCAGCTTCGTCCATTCACCGTCGGTCGCCGGACGTCGGAGCTCCGGCGCGGAGGGGCGAGCAGGCCCGCAGCAAGCAAACCAACGGCGAACGGGGACACTGGTCGGAGCAGCACGGGTGGAGGCTGGCGCGTGGGCAAAGAACCAGACCGGCACGGCAGCGACTTCGTCGGGCTGGTGGGCGATCGTGCAGAAGTCGCAGGCGTGATGGACTTGCGATTCAGTTGCAGCGGAACGGTGGAGTGAGCTTGCGGGTGAGGGCAGAGGCGCTGGGTCGCTGGGCTGAACAGAGGAATCGGGTCGCGGCGCGGAGCAGGGAGAGGTGGAGTGGCGGAGTCGAAGTGGGCTTCAACTCTAGGCAGCATCGGCGCGGCGAGATCGAACGGAGAAGGCGTCGACGCTCGGGTACGAGCGCGGCGGAGGTCAGCCCGGGTGTGGCGGTGACGCGGGGCTGACGGCGGTAGGCGCGACGGGATCTCGCAGTGCAGTTCGGTGGCGTCGGCGCAACACGGGTCGTCGGAGCAGAGGGCTGTCCGTCAGGGCTCCGGTGTTGAACTCGGGCGTCGCGGGCGTGAAGCAGAAGCGGAGCCGGCCGGCATGGAGCAGAATCGGCCGGGGGAGGGCAGAGGCAGAACCTGCGAAGGGTAGAAGGTGATGAACAGTAAATGTCCAATCACCTTTACTACTTTTGCTTTTCTTCACTTTTTCCCCTTCCTTCTCCTTTTGTGTTTGTCTTCTTTGCTCGAGGTCTCCACGAACGGCTCCCTCTCTCTCACTTCTCTCTTTTTATTTGTTTCTCTCTCTTGCTTTTCTTCACTTTTTCCCCGTCCTTCCTCGTTTTGTCGATCTCCGTACGCTACTTTTATAGTCAAAACAAACGTAATCTTTTGTGAATATTTCTTCTCAAAAGATTGCCTATAATCTCCCGATCACAAAAATCATTTAAATTTCCTTATATCTTGAATATTCTTTATTAATTTTATCGCCTAAAGATAAAATTACAATTTGATTTTTTAAATTATAAAAATTCACCGTAATATCATTTCAAATCTTCATTTAAGTAATTTTTATCATTAAAAGAAAACGAGCTCAAACCAATTTGCTCGTTTCATAGGCTTAGTCTAGCCTGCCAAGTTAAAGCTCAGAATCAATTAATTTAAACCCATCCACCACCTGTCCAATAAAATGCAAAAAATACAAATTAAAAATAAATACACCTAAATCTATATGTAATTAATAATTTTTCAAGGATAAAATTGATCCTTAATTTTCTATGTAAAAAATAAATGATCGGATCACCAAAATTTAGGTGTCAATACCAGGCGACGCCACTTGAGGTCGCGACCCACGCAACGGTGGTGCGTGGTGACGACGGTGCGTGGGCGACCAAATCTGGCCAACTGAGCTCCACTCAGCCCGATCACATGGGCGACCAGATCTGGCCGGCTTAGCTTTGCTCAGCCCGTCGTGTGGGTCACGCAACCCAGGCAACGCCACCTGTCGTGTGGGTGGTGCGTGGCGACGGCGGTGCGTGGGCAACTAGATCTGGCCATCTGAGCTCCGTCGGCTCAACTTCACTCTTGAAGAAACAAGTCCAACGAGGAAGACGATAAACGGTAATTTTTTAAGGTAAAATAGGAAAACGCAATTATCAATGAGGGTAATATTGGAAGAAAAAAATTATTAAACCCCTCTTCAGCATTTTAAAAGCAAGCATTTGGGGAAGGGGTGCTCCAAATGCTTAACCAAACACTATAAATTTTTCCTAATGAGCTTTGGGGGCCCAAAGCCCTTGGGAAAGCCGAACCAAACAGGGCATAAACTGGCACGATCGCAAAAGATTTAGGACTCAATTGGCCAAAAAAATAACTTTATGACTGAATTAGCACAATTACAATAAATTTAAGACTTTTTTGATAATTTTCCCTAATCTCGACAACCAATTACAACTGTGAAATTCGCTCATTATATAATCTAAATTGGGGCTTAGTCATTAGTGACGGCAACATTCAATAAGCCATGTAAAGATCTTGAGCAATCGTAGTCATATTTACATTCACAGTGTGATTTTTCCAAATTGGACAGATACATTCCGAAATTAGAGGGCGATTTCGTTGGTGACTCACAAATAGAAAGTTCTCAGTGGACCGAATTTGGGCTCCAGTCTCAAGGATGTGGTGATAGATGCCCAGATGGCACATTATCAGAAATTCTGTGGACTCAGTTTATTTAATTGAACAATTTAATTATACCGTGTTCCATTTATTTTGTTACAAAGAAATGATTTAGAAAACATTTTCTAAAAATAATTGCTCTTATTGCTTTAAAAAATGAACGAATAGTCCATGAAAATATTTAAACATGATTTGTTGTTGATAATGACAACATTTTTTCTTAACTAATTATTTCAAGAGATATGAGAGATCATTTTTAAGAAAATATTTTACAAATTACTCATTTTTTGTAAAATAAATGGAATTTAGGAGACGGTGTATTATCACTACACACTAGCGAAAAAATAAGTGCTGAATCAGTAAGTCCATACGTGAGAACTTAAGAAAGGATTTTGATTTACTACATTCGACATTCTTCATAAAGCCACTAGAGAGCACGGAGTCATCAAACCCTGATGGTCCTCTCTTACATGCTGAATAATCAGCTGCATTGACGTAGCACAAAAACTGAGTGCAGGTGATCCATTGGATTGTGTGAGTTTAGGGTGGCCTCCAAATGATTTATCCGATCGGCTCCACCGGGCCTAATGCGCGGGTGCAGCCACCGATTTAGGATCGGAGTCGAGAGTTTCCTACTTGTGTGCCGTGGTTGCCCTCGGGGATCATGATAGAATGTGGTGTCACCAAGGTTCATCGTGGATGATCGGATAAAGGACTAAGCTGGGCGTGTGTAGCGAGACATTGCCTTCAGTCAAGCAATGATGATGCGGTCGCGGGGTGGGCTAGTGTTGTTTTGAGTAATAATGGATGGATTCAGAGTGTGTGGGAGTAAATATTGATGGGTAAATGCAAATGAATGATAGAATATGATTAAAACCAATGCACACAAGACATGCCACCAGCCGAGAATCAAAATTGGAATCGACAAAATTCACCATTGAGGCTTACCAGATGAATTACCTGCCAAGGATATAGGATTTCAGATAATAGAAGCTCACTACTAGGGCCTACACCCAAAAAAAAAAAAAAAAAAAAAGGACGCCGGTGAGGATGTAGTTCATCTTATCATCCCGTAATATGTATATATAAATAAAAGACAATTGATAAAAAAAAAAAAACATTTGATAGTGATATGCAAAACAAAGTTGTAAAAGCTTATAAACAAATTACTGCATTAAAAAGTTATCTATGTTAAATTTTTTCTAGATTTTATTGGACAATTAATCCATAAATTTGCTCGACGATGTAAAAAATAACTATGTTTCTTTGAAATTTCATATTTTGACAAATCTATAATCCAAAAACGAAGAGAAAACATAATGCATTTAATATACATGAAATATCTACAATAAATAAGAACAAAACGTGCGATATTATTAGTAATGGCAACTATAAAAACTAACAAAAGAATAAAATTAAATAGGGTTAATACTTTAAAAAACCCTAAACCGGTACACTTGCAACAAATTTACCAAAACTAATTTTTTGATTATGAAAAACTCTAAACCGGTACACCCGTGACAAATTTAATCTAAACTAATTTATTTGACCACCAAAAATCCAAAACTGGTACATTTATGACAAATATATCCTCCATTAAATTAGATTAATACCATGAAAAATCACAAAAATTATAAAACTATAACAAATGGATAATAAAATCTCAAACTGGTATACAAATCAACTGTCACATGTCATTCAACTTAGTAAATTGACAGTAAAATTTAATAGAAAATAATAGAGGGTAAATTTATCACAACTATACTAATTTGGGATAAATTTATCAAAATTACATCAATTTTGGATTTTTGGTGGTCAAAAAATTAGTTTAGAGTAAATTTATTACAATTGTACCAATTTGGGGTTTTTCAGTTATTAACCCAAATAAATAAATAAATTGAGGGCTACCACTTTAAATTGTAATTGACTAATTAATGACAAATTTGTCTTTTTAATGAAAATTGAGTGAATTTAGTTATATAAGGAGTGGAAATAACACCACCCTTGTCTTAAAAAGGTTAAATTATTAGATGAAGCATAATTTGAGATTCAAATGTTTTAACAAATAGAATTAGATAATGGAATAAATGGAAATGATCATAGGAGATGGGAATAACATTAATAGCTCTCGCTGTTATCACTAGAAAGTCCTATTTTGTGCGCCTCAAAAATGTGATTAATGGCCTATTAACATCATAAAAACAATTTTTTATTGGACGGAATTAATAAAAACTTTTATTCGGAGCACACAATGTCTACATGCAGAGCTATGAAGCACAAACACGTTACACGTGCTTCCATGTCGTGTCCAACACGTGTGGGAGCGTGTCAAACACATTGACACGCTCGGACACGTGTTGACCGCATGTCGGATTTTTTGACGCATGGTCAACTTTTTCGACACGTTTCGACATGTGTGTCCAAAAGACAATGGAAGGTGGAGGCGAGGGTGAGGGAGCAGAGACGAGACTGCGAGCGACAGAGAGAGACGACCAAATAAAGAGCAGAGACTAAGGCGAGGGCTACCATTCTGTGATGCTGTGATTGATCGACGACAAGGCTACAGCTGCAAGAGAGGAAGGGCTAGAGGCAAGGCGGTGAACAATTGTAATGAGGACCGAGAGCAAGCAGAGATCGAGAGGAAGGGGGTCGTGCGGCAAGGAGGAGGAGAAGTAGCGCGCTGCTAGGGTTTTGAGAAGGAAACTAAAAGAATAAAAAAGGGACTTGGCGTGTTGGAAGGAGGGAGAAGTGATAGGCTGATAGCCTGTCAGGTGGTGGGGGAAGGAAAGAAATGGCCAATTCCATAAAAAAGCACGAACTTTAGGTGTTGTCTCAAATTTGACCCGAACTTTATTTTGTCTAAAAAAAAAGCACGAACTTTAGGAGTTGTCCTAAATCTGGCCCGAACTTTATTTTGTCTAAAAAAAAAAAAAGCACAAACTTTAAGTGTTGTCCCAAATCTGGCCCAAACTTTATTTGAGACAAAATAAAATAATTCTATTATAAATAGGCTTCACATCTCTATTTAACTACAAGATGCACATGCTTTTAATATCTCGCTTTAAGGTAATGTAATCTTCTGCTTTCAACCTAGCTTTTGACATTGCAAACAGTTTCCCAATTGTTAATTGATCTAATGGCCCTAGTTATGTGCCTCGTCCCTTAGAACTAAAGCTACTGAATTATTTTTCCCGTGAGAATCATCTATAAAGTTCACATCATTGGATGGCAGACTTAAATTTAACACTTCCTCCAAACACTTGAATGTAGCATCATTTTGCTGTGTTGGATATTATTGCTGACGTGGAAATGCCATGTCGGATGATTGTGGAATGAGAGTTAACGGATAGCCAGATTTGAGACACAAGTGAAAGTTTGTGCTTTTTTTTTTAGACAAAATAAATTTCAGGCTAGATTTAGGACAATACCTAAAGTTCGTGCCTTTTTTTTTTTAGACAAAATAAAGTTCGGGCCAGATTTGAGATAACACCTAAATTTCGTGCTTTTTTTTTTAGACAAAATAAAGTTCGGGCTAGATTTGAGACAACACCTAAAGTTTGCGCTTTTTTATGGAATTAGCCCAGGAAAAGAAAAGTGAAAAAAATTTAGGGGTGGGGGTAAAGAGACGAGGGAAAAAAGTGAGAGGGGGTTGGGGGTGGACCCCCTCAGAGGACTTTTTATTTAATCGGAAAAATAATTAAATGAAATTAAAAAGTAATTTCAAAAAATAAAAATACTGAATATTGAATGATGATAAATTTTGGTCGTTGTAGAATATCATGGATTTATTTAAATAAGTTGATTCTAATTTATTGTTAGTTATTAATTTTATCAATAACTTTTGTCAATTTATTAATATTATTAGTGTAAATTTATTATAGACTCTTTTTTTAATTAATTACTTAGATGCAGAGTACATCAAGTTCTGTGCACTGGGCACGTACAATCCTGTTAAAGATCATGAAAATCTTTATTCATAGAACACGGGGTCTAATCAAAAGCAACATCTCCCATGAAAACGCGGCCGACGGAAACATGCGTGTTTATTCTGGAGTGCCAAACAATGGCGTCGGGCAAGATGGCCTCATCGGCTGGTCACCGTGGTAGCATTCGAAGGGGACGGCAGTCTTCATACATATGATGCACCATAGTATGATCCAAACTCTGGTTTCGGCTCTGGTGGTGCTACAGCAGGAGCTGGTGGTGCTACAGTAGGAGCTGGTGGTGCTGCGATAACACTCTGGTATGTTGCCGGCTCTGGTGGTGCTACAGCAGGAGCTGGTGGTGCTAAAGCAGGAGATGGTGGTGCTGCGACAGCACTCTGGTATGTTGCCGGCTCTGGTGGTGCTGCAACAGCACTCGGGTATGTTGCTGGCTGTGGTGCTGCCACAGCACTGTCTCGAAATATCTGAGTGCCAGGCAAAGAGTTCAGGCGAGATGGCATCATCGGCTCGTCACCGTGGCAGCACTCGAAGCTGACGGAGGTCTTCATGTACCGAGAGCACTTGGCACACTTGATGTTCTCCGGCATGTTGCCAGCTACACTGGGGATATAGAAATGGTGGCGGCGCGGCTTTTTGATGACCTCGTCGTAGTACCTTTTGAAGGCGGCCTCGAAAGGCTGTGCAGCTGTCACCCACATCTGGTGCTGCGACAGCACTGTCTCGAAATCCATGAGACGAGTGTTGACGACTACACTCGACCCTCTCGCGATGACGGCGAACCCACCAAACTGCTTGTAGCTGGTGTAGAGCTGGAGCAGCTCCTGCGCAAGGGAATCGTAGACATCCGAACTGGCCTGCATCTTCAAGGACAGGCAGCTCTCGAGCCGAGTAAGGAATTGCTCTCTCTTGGTGCTGATGTTGATGACCTTGTAAGAGCCAATATAGCCGTTGATCTCGCTCAGGTATTTTTCAATTTTTTGGACTGTCTGGGGACCTTCATCCGAGCCGTACAAGAATATGAGCTCCTCCCCTTCAATCTGGCCAACAATCAAGACACAGGCCATGTTGAAAGAACGAGAATATAAGTTTTTTTTTTTTTTTTTTTTTTGCCAAAACGAGAATATAAGTTGATTAAGTCAGAAATGCTTTAATCTATCTCGCAACTGATTCCTGCATGAATTCGATATGTGTGACGTTAGATGTATCTAAATTATTAGATTGGGTGAATTTCACACGAAGTTTGCAATAATAGAAGCTTGTTCTACTTGCTTTTGCCAATAGTGTACGAGTTTGTGTTTGCTTGAGCGTGTTATACACTAAACCATTAAATAATCTTATCAGATGATATTATAATTGAGGCTGCGTCTTCCTTCTTCCCTACTTGGAAGAAGATCACCAACTAGACTTTGACCGTCCAGTTGCGCATATAGACATTTCCTAAATGTAAACTAACATAAAAATAAATGTAAGTGACATGTCCATATTTGTAAGGCACCAATCAAAAGTACGATAGGAGGAAATTCTTACAAACTAGAGATGGATGATGAAAATATGGTCCAGATAATCAAAATCATAGTGCATTTGTAACTTACGCTTTTTTCGACATCAGGGAAGACCATGTTCACCACAAGCTTGAACCAGTTGATCCCTTGCTTGTTCCAGAGCTCCTTGCCCTTTGACTCCGTGAACGGAAAGGCTTCCTGTCCCCAAAGACGTATCATCGCCATCGCATCCATGTTCTCCACCTTCCCCTGTTGGTTCAACACTACAACCTTAGTCTGCTGCCTAAATTGCCACTTCTTCCGGATGAACTTTGCTGCTGGCTTGCTGACCATGGAGTTGCTTGTGTACCAACGCATCTCAGATCTCTTCTCCAGGAACTTCTTCTGTGTCACCACGTTATGTTCCTCAACAATCGGAACCCACATAATTTTGTAGTTACTTCTTTGGATGTTAGACTCACTGTAGATGCTGGTAATGGTTTTCAAATCTTCATCCGACAAGTCCAATTCCGAAATAAGCAGCATCACAATCTTGTTCCTGAACTTCTCCACCGTTACCTATGACATGTAGGGATCAAACCATGCTGTTATTTTTCCATTTTGAATGCCAACAAACAAACTATTTAGGAATTTCAAATGTATTTAATTACTAGTAAGTTGATATGCATTCCCTTCTCAGGACATTAAGATACAGTAATGACCAGTAATCAAAGGTCACTGAAGATAATTGGGACTGAGAAGCTAACCGTTGTCCTCTTGGAACAGTGATAAACTGTCAAAAAATCATGCTTGGTGCAAAACAGCGCCGCCATAAGCTCCACAATATCAGTACAGTGTTTGGAAAGTTTCTTAATCTTCTCATATGAAATTTGCTCCGCTGCATAATGTGAATCACAGAATTTAAGTACTTTCATTCCATAGATAGATCTGACAAAGAAAATCCGGGTACACAAAAAGGAATCTGGAGGAGATGCATGAAGGCTTCCTCCCATGATGAGAACTACTTTTTGTCTAAAACACAAACAATGATCTCACCGTGCTTTTCTCTGAGATATTCCACTTCTTTCTTGAAGGATTCATATTTCTTCGTGACCTGGTCCGAGAAGGTCCACAGATTTTGCCCTAGGAACCTGAAGTAATCAAGAAATAGGTTGAGCATTGATGTGAAACAGTTAGAGAGAGAGAGAGAGAGAGAGAGCTTGAAATTAAATCCAAGTCTGTTCACAAAGGTAGTCAAAAGCAAATTTAAGGTTATAACATACTCATTGCTCATGCTAATCAAGCCACTGAACTGAACTGAGCAGCCAAGTATGATGACAATGATGTAATAAAAACGGGCTGATATGTCGATTGATGCTGAAATTTCTCCAAAATCTTTGGAGTAGCTCACAAACTCAACAGCGCACTTGGTGAACTCCAAAGTCAACTTGATTAGATTATTCAGCGCCACAAAAGCCTTGATCCGCTGTGTGTCGGAGGACTTACCAATTGCATGTGACCCTCTCGACATCGCTGTTAAGCTTAAAAGGTCGTCAGACTCTTCAATTTGAGTGAGACGCCAATGCTCAGCATAGTACACTGATAAAGCTAGGAGTGTCAGCACTGCCTTGGCATCCCATGAAAATGATGACAACATGTTTAAAAGCGATGACACTGTTTGGTACACGTTGCTGGTTCGGGCCTTGCAAGTAATCTGTCGTGAGTAAATAGGTTTGGACATTAAATGTGGGAAGTAACAAGATCGAAAAGAATTATAAAGGACGTGACAAAGTATTTAATTTGATTTTTTTCCTGATAAATTGAAGAATTTTAGCGCTGCAGAAAAGGTCGCTTTTACTTTAGGATCAGTTTTATATATATATAATGCAAATTTTCTAATCTCCAAGTCATTTAAAAAGAAAACTAAAAAGGGCCTGGAGCTTTCGCGTTTGTACACTTCCACTTTTGAGAGAGGAATGACTCTCCCAATATGAGATTACCTGATAGCATAGTTCGTTGATGGTAGATGACAAAGGAATAGAAGTCTCTAAAGAAAGTGAGGTTGAGCTTTTGCTTTGACATTGGTCAACCTGGAAAAACGATTTCCCTTGTGAGTCCTAATCGTGAAATGTTATGAACATAAGAGCATGTAAAAATTGTTTATCTTTATGAACTTCGGCTGGAGAAGAGTGAAGCCTGGAATCAATTTCAGAAGCAAAGAAATTTTGCCACAAAAAACAAGTAAATGGGAAAGATTGGATTATTTGCCATGAATTTCATGTTTGTGCAGGCAATATGTATTAGTGACGCGCCTAATCATCCAAGGGCCTGAATATATATAGTGGTAATTCAAGGGCTCGAACACAAAGGCTAGCTACTTAAAAGTCTAGGGAATGCTTTGCAAATCCCATGACCAGTTAGCTTCAGGCTTTTGGCTTTATTGAGGCTAGCAAGTAAATGGAAAAGCAACTAGACCATGTTGTTGAATTTGCTTGCTCGCTAATCTACCTTTGGCGGAGTGTTTTTAGCAACATCATCCACAATGGCCATGGCTTGGTTGAGGATTTTCTCGACGAGATTCAAGTAAAACCTGACATTAACTTGTTCCGTCCCAGAGCATGGCTTGCTCATGACATCTTTCATGAACTTGTCGTCGTCGAGGAGGCCAAGTAAGCTGGTCAAGAAGCTATTGTTTCCGGCCATTTTCAGACGCAGGGAAAAGGAAGAAAGAACGTGTCAAAAAGCAGAGAAAGTTTAGGGTTTCGAGGGAGCGAGCAGAGTGAAGAAGGAAGGCTTGTGTGAAGCGAAATTGCAGGTCCCCTGTGACCTATATATAACACTCCAATCCCACGACACGACAAACGAGGAGCCGGTAAGATTGATCTCCGCTGCTTGTTTACGCGGAGGGCTCGCTCATTTCTCACGAAAGAGAAACGTGAACGAGGCTAAAGCTAAAAGTCCAAACGAACAGCGTTAAAGCTGGAAAAGCAAGAATCGCAGGATGACGATGGTACGCGATCTCCTGAGAGATGTGGAGCAGTGCGTGATGCGATGGCGATATCTGAATAGGTAGAGAGGTTAAAAAATAGAAGGGAAGAAAAGGCTTAAGTGCGGTAACGAATAAAACGTACATCGCTAGTCACACCCAAAGCACATTCCATACTTCTTAATTAATTTACACCCCACGAGCTTCTCGCCAATTCCAGCCCTGCTACATGCCTGACCTCAGCTCGAGCCCCATCGCTTCTAGCTCCTTCATAGCTACGCATTGCTCGACACTCGGTTGCATGAAGCGGAACGTCCATTCCTACCTTATCATAGAGAACTTTCAAAGTGTTATTGTCACGACGTTCCCAAAGGTGAACCACCAAGAGAAAATTAAAAGATAACTAAGGAAATGCTTAGCGTGGATTCTCCCTAGTCTATATCAATCGCAACATTGGAGTTTTGATTTAATCAATCAAACATGAAATTATCCATTCAAAAGTTGTCACTAATATATTGAGTATTGATTAGAGATCAAAATAGAACGTGGAATACCTTTTCCTTTTACGAACTAGAGATTCAACGGATACGGAGATTTGGTTACGCTAAATAAATCTAACCTATTTTCGTTATCTTTCCTCTTTATTTCAAAAAATATTTGCAAGTAGTCTTGGCTAATTGTTTTTTAAGAAAATGGTTAATATTATGAAAAAAAACCCAAAATTGGTACATTTGTGATAAATTCACCTTATGTTAATTTTCATTAAATTTCATTGTCAAATTACTGAGGCAGTTGACGGGTATACTAATTTAGGATTTTAATATCTATTTTGTCACACCTATATATATATATATATATATATATATATATTAGTTTTGGTGTTTTGTAGTATTAATTCAATTTAACGGAAACTAAAGAAAAGTAAATTTGTCAAAAACGTACTATTTTGAGGTTTCTAGTCGTCAAAAAATAAGTTTTAGATAAATTTTTCATAGGTATACCAACTTGAGGTTTTTTATGATATTAACCCTTTAGAAAATGAAATAAATGTGACAAAAACTTTTGTCGCAATTGAAAATCAAACGAAAAATAAAGATTGTCTTGCTCGAAGCTGACAAACTCAATTTTTGTTGCTATAAACTGGTCAAAGGAGATAAAAATTTGTGGCGTTTATTGAGTCTCTGTCCATAAAGTTTTGTCGCGTTTTTAGGCCAAAGGTAACAAAACATTTGTCCCCTTTGATAAATTTTCTGTCACGTCAGGTTTCTTTTCTCGGGCTAGGTATGGAGACGAATAATTTTATTTTCACTATTTTTTAGACATCGTTCATATGATTTTAACTGGAATTCTTTTTCTTTTTTTTAATTTTGATATTCAAAAGTTAGATTATAAGTTCAAAAATTCATAATAAATAAGCTCCACAAAAATTTTCACTACAATAAATCAAATAATGTATTCAACGAAAAGATTACAAAAGAAAAATGATCGATCTAATTAATTATAGCGAAAGTCCTCTTGGCGTGCTTGCTCTCCATGCGTCAATCCCGCTTCACTCGGCTGCAACAAAAAATCATAAAATAAAATTATATCAATTTTTTTATTAATTGTATATGCCTGAATATTAAGCTAAATAAGCATATAACTAGACAAAAATTATAAAATCAAATACAGGGCGAGGGGAGCGGCTACAACTCTAGATTTGGCAAACACGACCCATGCATGGTCGCACCCATGACGATGACTCAAGGGCCCAAACAGACTAAAAGAAAATTCAAGAAATATAGCCAAACAAGCATATAACTAGACAAAAAATACAAAATCAAATATAGGGCAAGGCGAGCGGCTACAGACTTGGCAAACATGACCAAGGCATGGTTGCGCGCATGACAATGACTCAAGGGCCTGGAAAGTCTTTGGGAAAATGCAAAAACCTTCAAGTTAAATAAGTTTTTCGAAATGCGAATGGTGCTTAGAAAATTATAATTAAAAGTGCATTGGAAAGCAACTGTAGTTTAAACTATATTTGGAAATATTACACTATGTAAATGACTTTTGCTATTTTCTTTTTAAGAAATAACCTCTAAACTAGCTAAGGGCTCAAGGGCTAACTAGCGAGGCTCAATCTAGCTGTTGCTAGACAAGCCCTTCGCCTACAACGTCATGTGAGGTGAGAACGTATGAAATTATGAAAGTTTAGAGAGGGTAAAGTTGGAAAAAAATGTATTAACATTAGAGATGAGCAGTTCCAAATTTCACCTAAAAATTGGAACCTATCCATTGGAACAAATTCCTCATTTTTTGAAACCTAAAACCTACCCTACATACTCTGCAATTTGGAACCTACCTTATCACAAATTCCAAAGTTGATTCCAAATTCTATGCAGATTCCATATGTATTATTAATTGAACGATTACAATGAATTATAACCTTTAATGATCACTACTTGCTGTTACGATTCACTGATCATAACTTATATTTAGACATATGAAAATATGAAATATTAACAAAGTAAAAGTTTAAATCATAAAATGAAAGCTCAACTAGTGGTTCCAAATTATACATTCATTATCGAACGCCATGGAAATTTCATATGATCACACGAAGACATAGATAAAAAATAAAAATAAAAAAAATAAAAATAAAACACACAAAAACAAAAACTTATTCCAAGTTCTAGTTTAGAAGTCACAAGTTCCATGTTCTAGATTACAATCTAGAACCTGGAACCTATCCATTAAAAATGTTCATCAATTTTTGGAACCTAGACCTTACCCTACATACATTAAAACTTATAACCGGATAGGTTCCTACAAGTCTAATTATCAGGTTCCAAATTCTACCGTGGAACCATGCTAACCCATAATTATCTTGTCGTAAATGCTCAAAATTCAAAAGATCTCTGAACTTACCTTGGACTAATTTAGTTTCATCTCCTCAAAACTCTCCGAATATTTTACTAAAATAGTACTTAGATTTGCCCGAAGGGCTTTAGAGCCCATAGCCCATTGGGAAAGTGGTTCCTAACTGCAGGGGGAGAGTTTAATATTTAAGTAAGAGCAAGTGTGTAAGCCCGTGTTTTTATTTTTCTCTTTTTCTTTATTCTTGTGGCCAAAAGATAAGAACAAAAGGTCTCCGTACCTAATAGGAGTAAACAAGACGAATTGATCGAATCCAAAACTGCCCGAGCCAAACAAAACTGAATCGGCCAATTAAGTCCGGTTCCCGAAAGTGCCGGACTGATTCCTGGTTCTTAAAAGTGAAACCGGTATCTAGGCGGTTTGGTTCCCCTGTTCCAAGCGGGTAATAAAACCAAACCAAATGCCCAGACCGATTGTTATTATTTATTTATTTATTAAATGTCTTGCTCAGCCTCCTCTTCTCTTTTGATCTTTTCTTTTGCCCCATGACACTCACGACTACTCTCCTCTTTTGGTCTTTCCCTTTCTTTGGGTTTCCTTCACCTTTCAGGGAGTTCAAGGCATTCTCTTCTTTAAACTCGACCAATTTGATTGCACTGCCCAAGAATTGGACTGGACCAGTCAATCCAATCTTGTCCCTAGTTCCAGAAATTGGGAATCGGTCCCTACAGTTTGGTTCCCGATTTCAAGGTAGGACTATATTGAACTGGAAACCGATCACCCATAATGTCTATAATAAAAAGCATACAAGCTTATTATAAATTTTACATGGTGACTATCTAAAGTAATATAATATTACAATATCAATTATAATCAATCAAGATCAATTAAGGAAGATGATACGAAATTAAGGGAAATATCTCTCTAACAAAAGAAAATTCACAATGTTCTATCTTAATTGGGCAGAAGTACACGCAAGTGCTAAGACTTAGCACAATGGGACACTTAAGTTCCAAAAGTTACGAAAACTACATATTAGTGCCATTTTTTTTTTTTTTGAAAATTGAGACATCTGAGTACCAAATCTAGCGAAACCTCTCGGAAATCCTACATGGCAATTATTTATTAATATAACTAGCCTACTTGGCTCGCTGAAGAGTTGAGTCAATAAAGAAGAGCCAAAACGACATCATTTTGCTCCTTATTTGAATTTTAATATAAATATTAATTAAACTAAATTCAAACAATTTTTTTATCAAAAAAAAGGAGATCGCAGAATAGCAAGGGCTATGCAAGCCCTCGCCGCCGACTCCCCACTGTCGTTGGCCTTTCCCGATGACGATGGGAGGCTATGGTGAAGGCTTGCACAACCCTCACCCAAAGCCTTCTACAACTTCTTCTTCTTCTTCTTCCTTTTTTTAATTTTATTAATATTATTATTTAAATAATTTAGTTTTAAGTTTAATTTAATTAATATTTATATTAAAATTCATATCGAGGCAAAATGACGTTGTTTTTTGCTTATTTAGCCACATCAGCATGCAGCACAACAACGTCGTTTTCGGCTTATTTAGCCACGTGTAAAACAACGTCATTTTGCACTCGTTTCACTAGAAAAATGCTATGTTAGCATTTTGGCTAGATTTTCTCACTAGCACTTAACTGTTGAAGATATGACTGGAGATATTGAAGATATCGATTTTGATATTGATCCTAATTGCGGGTTAATTGCTTTAGTCAATCCGAAATTGGTTTAGTAAATTAGGAAATGTAATCCTTTGTTTTTCTTTTCCTATTTTTCGTCCTTATTCTTTATATTATAAAAAGGACAATGTACGTGTATACAATTCATACAAACCAATACAAGAAATTCCTTCAACTCCCATGCACTTTTGGTCATGGTATTAGATTCTCATCAAATTGATCCAATTGAAGAAGAAGACACTTCTATTCAACGTTTTGCTGGATCTGCTCCTCCTCCAATACAAGCTTCCAGTCCGGCCTAATGGCCACCAGTTCACTAGTTTCTAGTTCAACACCAATGGGCCATTAGACCAGATCAAACATGGGTACAACACGGCCCATTCGAAGAATGGGGATTTCTAGGTTATGGGACACAGCCCATCAGAGGTGGGCCGACCCACTTCACTTCTGGAGCCAACCAAAATAATGGGTCAAGCTCGACGGGTCAAGGTCAAAAATCCTACCCCACTCAGTCGAGTCTAGGGACGAATTCCTACCTAACATTCGGACCTAGATTTCAACATGGGTTCCAACTTGAGCGTTTATCCCGTATGCAATCCCAACCTACGGCAGCCGCCTAGAACTTGGTGATCCCCTATACACCTTGCCAATCGACGGGCTTGAACTCCGATTGATTAGCATGCAGCTTGCCGAGCCAGACAACCTTTATTCCACCTAGGCTCCAAATCTACGACGAGCACTCTTCACAAAAGACAATGACAGCTTCCTTGACGGAGATATCCCCTTCTCAACTGATAAGTGACTACAACAGCACTAACGATGTTGCAACCAACTGGTTCGTTCTTGGACCGGGAACTACTTGACACTCGACATGGCAGTTGGACTCCCACCAACAGAAGATTTGAAGACAATTGGGAAAATATACGGGAGATGTACGAGAAATTAGATCAAGCGAAATTGTTCACACTCACTTAAGCCTTATCTGAATAGAAGTAGGGCAATCTTTCGGTCACCACATCCTTCAATTGGCTATCGACTTTGTGGAACGAACTCGAGGCAACCGAGGAACAACTGGAGAGATCGAAGGCCACTCTTCGACAATATCGCGCAATAAAGGAAAGAGAAAATGTCATGAGATTCTTACTCATTCTCAATGATACGTACTTGACTTTCTGATCACAGGTTTTGGCGATGGACCCAATGCTGTCACTCGGCCAAATCTATCAACTGGCCGTCGAAGAGGAAAGTCAGCAATTAGCCACAATCAAGCTTAGACGGGTTGAAAGATATGCTACCAGAACCTTGATGGAGCCACCGTACTGGAGCCATGGAGGAGTTGGGCACACCGGTGAAGTTGGAGCTCTGCACCAAGCGGCCTCCATTCTGTGGACGAAGAAGGAAACCCTAAGGGTTTCCATCAAATGGACTGCCAAGATCAAAAGTCAAGATCCAACGGCCATAAATTCACCCACTCATCAGCCAAATCAAGTGGCTCATATGGTGCCACGTCAACATAAGGTCTTAAGCCATCCAATGGCTCACGAAGCACCAAGTCAGCACATAGAAATGGTGGACAAAATTCAAAAACAAAAGGTAAATTCTATGACCGTTGTACACGTCCACACCATACAGTTGAAACGTGTTGGAAATTACATGGAAAGCCAAATAATAAAGAAAAAAAAGGAGAAAGATTATTCTACTTATCATGTTTTAGCACAAGGAATGCATCAAATAATTACTGAGGATTAGTACCAGAATATTATGAACGCTCTGAATCAATTATGAGTCACCGACAAGACTGAAAGCTTCTCAGGTACAACTTTCTCATAAAGGAATTTGATTTCGGTTGATACACAAATAATTGACTCAAGTGATAGTGACTACATAATTTACAATAAAAAAAATTTCCATATTCAGAAAAAACCTCAATTTTCCAAATCTGCTCATCTCCCAAATGGAAACACTACCTTTATCAGTAAAATAGGTTATGTATATCTTAGTCCACACATAATCCTAAAAAATGTCCTTTATATCCCTGCTTTCGAGTTCAATCTCATTACCGTCTCGAAAATCTATGAGGATAATTCTTATCATGCGATATTTAATCTAGCAATTGCTTTTTTTAGGACCATTCAACAAGCAAATTGATGGGCTTAGGTAGTATGGCAGAAGGACTTTATTTTTGGACAAACTTCTTAAAGGGTTTAGATTTGTTAAATAAGAGTGTTTCTTGTAATTCCACCATTAGCAATAAAACTCTTATTTCTCATCAATGTCTAGGAATAATACTCACTTTACACACCTTAAATGTCTAATATGTCCTTTAGCCAAATAGTCCCGAGCATCATTTCCAATTAGTATATCTCAGGCTATTAGTCCGTTCTCTTTGATTCATATAGATATTTTGGGTCCTTCTCACACTCCACATTGTGATGGATCCCAATATTTCCTAACTATTGTCGATGACTGTACCCGTGCCACTTGGGTTTTTCTTATGCAATCAAAGGGTCTTTTTCTTATCTATCGAAATTCTCCTTAGTTAAAATCAGTTTGACAAAACAATCCAAAAGATTCGTACAAGTTTTTCACTAGTGAATGTAATTCATTTCTGTCCTCTTAAGGGATGGTCCATGAAAACTCATGTACCTACATTTCTCAACAAAATGGGATTGTAGTATGCAAACATCGACATCTTTTGGAAGTAGCTCGAGCTCTAAAATACCAAACCCACAGCGGGACCACTCCTTCTGGAAACACTGTCTCTCTGGCGGCTCTCCACCAAGTGTCGGCATTACCCTGCAACTGATAGATTGCTAGGGTTACCTTTTCTACCTCAGTGCACATCAAAAGTGCAAAGGCTTTCTCCAAATCCTGAATCCAAAGTGAAGCGGCCTCAGGGTCTCCAGTACCCGTAAACCTTGGCGGGCTCAGCTTTAAAAACTGCTCCACCAGCTTGTGAATCGGCCTCTCTCTCTGCACTATCACGTTCTCAGGTTGAACCTCGGCAAGTGCGGCAGCAGGTGTGGCGGCAGGTGCAGCAACTACGGCAACAGCAACGGCGGCTTGATTCTGTGCCTGCTATGCCATCACATCTCTCATGGCTTCTAGCGGCTACATGATCCCTTCGATTCTGGGATCACCAGGGGCTACTACCCCAACACCAACGGGAGGCGATGGCACTCCACTCGCGCTAGCCAGAGCTGGCGCTCGACCTCGGCCTCCTCGAGTACCGACCTTAGTCGGCATTCCACCCCGAGTCACAGCCCTAATGGTCCTTTTGGTAGGAGTTCCCTGCTCCTGATCACTCATGACTCAGCTTTAACTACTGAAGCCTGCTTCCAATTCCACACCGAATTAGAAACAGAGTGACCCAAACAACAAGCAATTCTACCAATCAACTACCACAGACATGCACCAGCATGAATTTAAATGTCATTCCTACTACTATCCTATAAAACATCGCACATTATCACTCCAATCCCTAACTATGCTCTGATACCACTTAAACGGGGATGTTACGCCCCGATCCTCGAGCGCGCGTTCGTCCCTCACTGGTCGATTAAATAGTGACATCCCAGGACGCATCGCCGACCCTTTCATTTTAATACGCATGTAGAAGCATATAAATAATCCCCAAACAATAAAACAATAGGATAGGAAAGTAAGGCCAAATTTCGAACTTTAAAAACAACCACACTTATATACAATGCAAACCATAATACATATATGTCACGACGAAATTTTTCGGATTTGAACCATCTAAGGTTTAGCTAATAGATTGTTAAGCCTAGACTTAACTCGGGCTCTCCCAAGCCTATACCAATTCGCGACTTATGTTCAAGTTCTTAACATGCAAATGATTTTCAATTAGGAGTCGCCACTAATCTATTTTTGGTGGGTCGATTAAAAACCCAAGTAAAGTAACGGGAGCTTTACTTTACTCCTACAAACCAGAGACTATGGATACGGGGACTTGGTTAGACTAGATTTTTCTAATGCCCTTTCGATACCATTATTTTATTTTCAAAAAATGTTTGGCAAGCAGCTTGAATTGATTTTAATTCATCTCCCTAACATGTGAGATGATCATACAGGTGCACAAACCACCAATTTAACACTCAAGAAAGCGATGAATAAATTACGAGACTTACCTTGTAGCAACGAAAGCATCTGTAATCCACCGGCCGCGGTGGCTCCGCTAGATAAGGCCCTGCTGATCCTCAGCCCAGAGGTGAAGGGTTCAAAACCCAGGGGAGGCGCTAGGTGTATTAAGTGTGACTCGGGGTGGTGGGTCCTCCCGCTTAAGTGTCACCCGGGGTTTACGGCGCGCGTTGTCGCAAGTCGGTTCCTCCAAAGAAAAAAAAAAAAAAAAAAAAAAAAAAAAAACGAACGAAAGCATCTGTAATGTTAGATTAGAATTCAAATCATCAACCCTAGATATGATTTCTAATTAACACGCAATTTCTTTTTTTTTTTCACTTAATTAATGAGAATCATGCTTTATGCAATGCAATATTAACTAAATGACCTAATTCTAATGATAGGCAATTTTTAATTAAATGGACCTAGCAACAATTACTAAATGGCATGTATTTCATGAATCTCATTCTATATGACATGCAATGACATTTTTTATTTTTTATAAAAAAAATCGTAATTAAAAATTGCAAAAAATAAAAATCTAACTAAAGTGAGATATTATCTATTTTAAGTTAGGAAATAGACCAATCTGAATCCTATCTTAACTTAGAAATTTATCTCGACATGCAATTTAATTCAAAGATATTATCTAACCTAGATATCATCTAAACATGCATTCTAATATAATTAGAAAAAAATATCTAACTATTCTATCATGCAATTCTATCTAGGAAATCGATTCTACATGATATGCAAATGCAATCTTTTTGTATTTTTGGGATAAATAAAGCAATTAAAAGATAAGCACCAAATCATCCACGGTCATCAAAGATATTATCCATCACTCGAATTTGGAAACCATATCTGATCAAACTTGATTATTTCGCTAATAAAATCGATAAATTGATCTTAAGCCTTAAAGATCAAGATATCAATTTTATTCCTGCATAATTAATTATTCCATCTAAAGCCTTATAGATGGAATAAAAAATTGACGTGTGGTTGCAAATTAGGCAATAAATCCTAATTGACATTATGCCTATTACTCAAAAAGATTTAATTAGATATTAATCTCATCAACCTAGAAAATATGATATCGAAATCAAATTTGGATGAGATTTTTTTACCTAATTTGCACATATAATTTAAAATTGAAATTTTTCGATGGATGGCTTGCAAACGATGGCCAATGGCGCAACTGACGATGGTGACTTGAGTGGCGATGGGTCACGCGGTGGTTCATAGTGATGCTGGCCGATGGGTCTCTCGGTGATGCTTACTATCAACAAACCTACAAAACAGAAACTTCACGGGATGCTTGGTTCGGGGATGAGCCCAACGGGACGGTAGCTTGTCTTGACGTCGGGCCAAAGGATGGTGTCGGAGTAGCTCACGTCGAGGTTTCACGGCTCAGCATGGCAGGGCAACAAAACAATTGATGAACTTTCACCAATGAAAATCGGAGTCGATTGATCACCGCCTGGACTGCAGGAACGTCGGAAGCAGCGTTAATTCATGAGCGGCAAGCAGATCGCATTAGCACCGCCCAAGAAAAAAGAGATCTTTGAAAAGTGAGGTGTCCATAATGGAGTGGAGAGAACAGTGAAACCATGAAACATAATCCAAAAAGAAAAGGCCAAAGAAGAACATCCCCTATGCGACCAAAGTAGAATTTTTTAGTGGCCCTCCCCTCCTTCCTTCACGAGCGTAGCTGTGCTCTCTGATCTCCGATTCTTTGATCACCACACCCGGTGAATTTCATTGATTTCACGTTGAGGGACTTCCATGCGACCGGCAAATCAAATTCCACGGCTAGGCAAGGGTTCCCATTGACGAAGCCCCTGAACTCGAGATCGCGACTGGAAGGAACGCTGCATTTTCTGGATGACCTGGGATATCGGTGGCAGGAGCAGCTAGTCGTGATATGGGTGTGGGCTTTGCAGGTCCATGCGCAATATCGGAAGGGTAAAATATTGGTCGTCCAGAGAAGTCGTCCTCAAGATGTAAGGATCTCTCTCTCTTTCAATCTAAGTCTAGCCCTCACTCACGTTTTTCTCTCAATGGCCGTGTATTCAATATGTGTGGCCTCTCTAAAATCCTATGCCAACAACGTTTTTATAGGCCAAGGATTAGGGTTTCAATTTCCTTTTCAAATCAATATCAGTAAAGATTTCTTTTCCGCATGCAATATTACTTTTTATTTTCCGCATCACTTGATTTTATCGCCTAAAAATAAGATTGCAACCCGATTTTCTTAAATTCCAAAAATCCACCATAATATCATTTCAAATCTTCATTTAGGTAATTTTTATCATTAAAAGAAAACGGGCTTGGGCCAATTTGCTCATTTCATGGGCTTAGTCCGGCCTGCCAAGTTAAAGCTCATAACTATTAATTTGAACCAATCCACCACCGATCCAATAAAATGCAAAAAATATAAATTAAAAATAAATGCACCTAAATCTATATGCAATTAATATTTTTTTTTAAGGAATAAAATTGACCCCTAATTTTCTATGCAATAAATAAATGACCGGATCGCCAAAATTTAGGTGTCAACAATATATATATATAAGGCGAACTACTAAGTCAGGTCTTATACAATAAGTTCACAAAACAAGGTCTACAAATAGGGGGTGGGGTTTTGATCCTCATCTGAATCCTCCTTTGGGTCCTCCTCTTCCTCGATGATCTCTCCTTCCTCCATGCTCCAGTTGGAGCCCACTGCTGAGCACTCCGGAGAGTCGAGATCATTACCAAGCTTAGGATCCTTCGCATCCACCGCTAATCCACCCTTAGGATCTGCTATCCCCTTCCTGAACGCTACTTCTAAAATGTATAGAGGCACATCAGATTTCGATACAGAGTGCACCCTTCGTCCATCATTGTAACGGCAATACTACGATCGATATTTGTGGGGCACCTTTCGAGGTTTACCCACATCAACCCAGATGGTGGATTTCACCAGTACATATTACAATCCTTCGGGGTGATGGTGTATCAGAATATGATAATCTATCTCGGTGATTTCCTCTGGTATACCAAAATGCTCGGGAGGAGGTGGAGGTGTTGCCATCTAAGGACCTGAAAAGTTGTCCCATAACGGGGTGAGATTACGTCTCAGCAAGTTCTATCCTCCTAAAACTCGATTAGGAAGCAAATACGCCATAAGGGCTGCCTAAGCACAAACATGGGTCGGAGGACTTACCTTTGCCTCTATTCCTTCCTGTAAGTCAGTATATTTCAAATATACACAAACACATCAATTCACCCAATTCGATCGAACTATCGATCATTCGACTCGGTCAATTATATGTCACCATGACCTTCCCCTGGTCGGCTCATCTCATACTATCTATAAAATCCGCTCATATCAGAACTGCTCACTGCTAAGCTGATAGATAGATAGTATAGCTCGCTTCTGAGATGATCGGGTATACTACTCTCTGCTAAGCTACCATATCGCCCGTAGGCTAATATAGTATACTAACAATGCTCAATCTAAGCTGATAAGGTATACTGCTCTCTGCCAAGCTGACGTATCGCTTGTAGGCTGATATAGTATACCGACAATGCTCAATCTAAGCTAATAATGTATACTGCTCTCTACTAAGCTGACATATCACCTGTAGGCTGATATAGTATACCGATATACTGCTCTCTACTAAGCTAACATGTCACCCATAGGCTGATATAGTATACCATCCCAATCATGCAACCAATTCAACCTCTTTTATCATTCTTGATAAATTAGCCGTGTGTGAGTACAAAGTCGGCCTTAGCCAAAATATAATAATTTCACTTTTGATCTTCCCATTACTTTCAACAGTCCACAATTAGATTTTTGGCGTTATAAACCGACGCCTGGTAATTTTTTAATTAATTTCCAAAATTAATTAATTTAGGAATAAAATCCCAAAATCACAATTAAATCAATTCAGCACAAATTAGAGCTTAAATAAATAAACGGATTGCACCACAATAACCAGCATAAAATTCTGGTCGCCGACTATCCCGGTCTAATTTTCAGAAAATAAATAAATAAATAAATAATTATAGAAAATATTAAATAAATGCCAATAAATCCAACTTAGGCCCATAATGCCTAATTGGATGCCGAAATGGATCCAAAAAAATTTCGAGGTTCATTAAATAAATACTAGAATGTGTATACTCGCTAATTGCACTAACTATCCACCTAACATGCATTGGCAATTATCTAAATTCACTAATCTAATCTAATCTAACCACCTAATCCATCTTAGCCTAAACTAATCAACCCCTAAGTATGATTAACCGACTAAGCTAGGATTAGTGAGTTAAACTCACTTGAACGGCGATTCGAACGGCTCAAATCGTCGGGGATGCAACAAGGCTCACTTCTCTCCAAAGCGGGCTTAACTTTCGGGGTCGGGAAGCGGGCCAAAACGGGCCTAACAGAGTTGCTGAAACCCACTTCTTCAACTTCTCTTCTTGGCTGCAAAGAAGAAAACAAAGGTTGGTTGAGGCAAGCAAAGGTGGCGGTGGATCGGCGGAGGTTGAGCGGCCAATAGCGAGGACTCACGGCGGTCGGAGGAAGCTCATGGCAGCTTGAGGAAACCTCCTGGCTCACGATGGAAATGGAACAGCAGCTCGAGACGGTGGAGGCGTGAGCAGCAAGGTGGAGCAGCGGCGGCACGTAGGCGGGGCAGAAACAACGTCGGCAATGTACGGCGGCGTCGTGGGTGGTCCGGTGCGGCTTCGGCTGGCTTCCTCGGTGTCTGCTGGTTTCGAAAAGCTCCAAGGGAGAGAGAGGGAAGACTGGCCGGTTGCCTTGAGAGAGAAGGAGGAAGAGATATGAGACAAAGGAGCCACAAGCCTTAATCCTCATCCAACTTGTCCCATTGACCTTTCCTCAGCCAAGGCTGCCTTCCTTGTTCTCAAATCAGCCACCAAGGCTCCTCTCACAACCTTTAAAATGGTCCAAAATGCCTAGGTGGTGGGGGCATACGAATTTGTTTGGAATTTCCCTCAGTTGGACTTAATTGCTTCTTGATTCAATCCAATTTGGCCCTCATAAATTCAATCAACCTACCATCGATCATCTTGGCATTTTTCCTCATCAATACAACTCACTCGCTTCCCAAATTTGTGATAAAAAACGATCCCCGACATTTTCTAAACAAAACGGCCCTACCTCGACTTTTTTCCAAAAAGTCTCGGTTTACAGAAAAATCTTCTGAGACTGAGTCGACGCTCCTAGAATTAATTGTAACACGGTAAAACTTTCAATTTCTGAAATCGGATTCAAATTCGTGGTTAATTTCAATCTTGCGCATTTTTAGCGTAACCTAAGCTACCGGGTAGCTTTAGAAATATTTGGTGCAAATGACCCGTGGTCGATTTTCTTTGAGCCACAATGAACTCACTCGACACATTGGCGACTCTCAATTGTCGTGATAATTTCGAAGATTCAAATACGGACACAGGGTACCAAAACGATAGGAAAATCAGTCTAGTGCCGGCCAATGAGAATTTTTCAATTTAGTAGAGTCACCCACGTTTAGCCACACATCTTAGTCGAACCGACCTATCTCTGATCTCAAATCGATTTATATCTGTGATGTAATGGCCTCTAAAGATGAGCACGGTCGAATAACCGATTTCTAGTCGAATTCTTAGGTTTATCACATTAAAATTCCTTAATGACTTCCCTGAATAGTCTAGTTATCTTGAGAGTGATTAGCTCTAAGAACACCCCTATAGGTGCGTCGATGAAATGTCCAATTTATTTAATGAAAAACAGAATTGAAAATATGGGATGTCACACACTTTCCTTCAAATAAATAGAGCCTTACTTTTAACTAGTTTTCTTCTGCCTACCACTAAGGTTAAACCAAACCAGCTCTCTGAGACTTACTATCGATACCATCCTAAGACAACTTAACAAGATCAACAAATCAAAACAATCAAAACGATTTCTAAATCACGCATCACAATCTCATCCCCTATATATTTATATATGTATGTAGGTATGTTTATAAAGAGAACTTCACGCAAGGGGCCACATCCACTCTTAAATTGAGAAGTATAATTACCCACTTTTTCAAATTAATGGTTCATAAAAATGCTCATATGTACTTCGTTTTATACTGGCGGTCTATACTTAGTATTCTTATTCTTCCAGATCCATGCAAAATGTTGATTCATCTTGGGTTGTTAGAGGTCATTCTGATCTCAATATCTCAAGCGTTGCCCCTATTCGTGGATCTAAACATAAATTATTTCACGTCCTCGATGACCGATTGAATGCAGTCAAATGGCAAAATTTGGGTTGACAATGAAAGTCATGTCGATCCTCAACTATTTCTGTATACCTGGAGTTTCTGAACTCCCTGTCCCCGATCAATTCCTTCCTGAAACCTGTCCAATATTAATTCCTAAATGCACGGTATCACTTTGCCCCCGCGTACATGCATATGATGTCGGCGCTCGACCTCGGTCTTCAGTCATACAAAAATCACCGTCCATGTGATACATCTACTGCACATGTCATTTTTCTGTAGTTAGTTACATTTGCATGTGGTTGATTAATATCCATCTTTGTAATTGTTGTTTTACAATAGAAATCCAATACCTTCTCAACTTGAATCTTCGGACCAAAGCATAATCTCTTTGGCAAGGCTGCCCAAAAATCGGGTTGATCATGACATTTCTTTGAGATATTCACCACACATCGGAACAAATTGGGGGGCCCACCACCAATCTATCTGATCGGCTTTGGTATCTTCATCTAAGGAGATCACCAAAAGGGAGCCCAAGTCCAAGGCAGTCAACATATTTAGTTGAACTCACTTCCCCTTAAAAATTTAAGTCAATGAGTTTTGAATCTACTATGATATATTAACAGCAACATACTGTGATAATTCTTCAATGTATGATTTTTCTAACACAACTCATAAAATTAAAAACTTCAAATTGTTTCTCCAAATGGGGATTGAGAAAAAAAGAATGGCCTTTCTAATGATCGTAGTTGTGGCTTAGCTTCCTACTAGTCAAAAAGTCTTCTTTCCACCATCTCTGTACAAATTAAAACCCCTTTATCTAGTGCTGGGATTCCAAACTTGTTTTTGAGTAATTTACGAAAAAAAAAATTGTTACTAATTGTACTCAAAGACAATCTCTTATTAAAAGTCATATTAGACCAGACGTAAGAACAACATTTTGCAAGTGCTTTACTAGATATAAGGTAACTAATCATTCATAAGCCTAGATAAGTAGTAAATTAGGCGCATGACAATAGTTCAGTTATCTGCACTAGTAAATGCAAATAACGGCAGCGGTTGCTGTCTTTAATTGTGGTAGTCACCTCCCTCATTTGACTGACTGGGTCACCACCCCGAGACAAGTTGACCTTCTTGGGGCAGTCGCGTCCTTGGTCCCTATAAGTCATGGCTCATGAAAAGTGACATTCGAGAAACTTATCATTCATATTTTATCTCTATGTTGTCTGTTCAATATACACCAACTACTCGATCAACTATATGTAAATTTACCAAGTACTGTATCCATGTAGCCACAGTAAACCGAGGTATAAGTGCCCAGAATCCAACCATATATAATCCTACGTTTCTCATTTCTAATAATAAAATCCTAATGACCAATTATAAAGGTGAAATTCACTCGTTATATAATTGAAATTTGGGGATAGTGATTAGTGAAATTCAACATTCAATAAGCCAGGTAAAGATCTTGACCAATCATAAACATATTTTCATCTAAGTAGCATCAACACGCGACACGAATACGCAACACGACACGACACGTCGACACATCATTTTTAAAAAATAGAGAATTTCGATACGTTGCGACACGTTGTATATTAAATTAATATTTTTATTTCTAATTAATTTGATTCAAATTCATAAATTATTAATTAATTAAAAAAGAGCCTGTAATGAATTTACACTAATAATATTAATTAATCAATTCATTAGAAATTCGAAAGATATTTTCATAGTTAATGCAAACAATGTTTTTAACTTTAACAAAAGTTATTAATGAAACTAATGACTAATAAGAAATTAGAATCAATTTATTTAAATAAATCCATGCTTTTCTACAATGACCAAAATTTATCATCATTCAAAATTAAGTACTTTTATTTTTCGAAATTATTTTTTAATCTCATTTATTTAATTTTCCGATTAAAAAAAAATCCCCGAAGGTCGACCCCCTTCTTTCCCTCGTCCATTTCCCTCCACCCCAAATTTATTTTACTTTTTTTCATCCTCCCCACCACCTGATAGATAGGCTGTCACTTCCCCTCCCCACAAACTCAAAAGTCACGCCATCAGTCCCCCTTTTTTTTATTACTTTTTAGTTCCCTTATCAAAAACCCTAGCCACCCTCCTTTTCCTCCTCTTTCTCGCCACTTACCGCACAACCCCCTTCCTCTCCTCTTCCTCTCAATCTTTCTCCTCCTCCTCCTCACCGCACGACCACCTTCCTCTCCGCACAACCCCCTTCCTCTCCTCCTCCTCTTGATCCTTCTCCTCCTCCTTCTCCTCATCGCCGATTCATCGCAACAATGGCGGCCCTCGCCTCAGTTTCTGCTCTCTCTGGCCATCTCTCGCCGTCACAGTGGTCCGTTGCGTGGCTTCGTCTCACCAGCGGGAGTTTGCTTTCTCTATCTTCTTTCTCTCTGTTCGGCTATTTCTCTGGCCGTCTCTCGCCGTCACTCGCAGCCTCGTCTCTGCTCCCTCGCCCTCCTTTGCCTCCACCCTCCATCGTCTTCCGAACACGCGTATCGAAACGTGTCGAGAAAAGTTGATCACGTGTCGGAAAATCTGACACGCGTTGACCACATGTCCGACCGTGTCCGAGTGTGTCGACATGTCCAACACGTGTTGGACACGATACGGAAGCACAGGTAACGTGTCAGTGCTTCATAGATTTTCATCTGTGGTGTAGGTTTTCCAAAATTGAATAGATAGATTCCAAAATTAGAGGGCGATTTCTTTGGTGGCTCACAAATAGAAAGTTCTCAGCGGACCGAATTTGGACTTGAGTCTCAATGATGTGGTGATAGATGCCAGATGGCATATTATCACAAATTCTGTAAGACTCGCTTGGCTTAATTAATTGCAGAAATTAATTATCTCGGGTTCTATTTCTTTCGTAAAAAATTAATGGTTTATAAAATATTTTTGTAAAATAATTGCTTCTATCCTTACAAAAATGAATGAATAAAAATATTTTAATCATCCATGAAAATGGTTAAGCGTAATTTGTTGATAATAAGAAGAGACACAAGTGATCATTTTTGGGTAAATATTTTTCAAATTGTTTATTTTTCATGAAACAAATAGAGTTTAGCAATAATGTTTTATCGCGCTATACACTAATGGAAAAAAAAAGTGCTAAATTAATTGTCCATACATGTGTACTTAAGAAAGAATTTTGATTTACTACATTCTACACTCTTCATGAAGACACTAAGAGCACGGAGCCATCAAACCCTAATGTCCTCTCTTACATGAATAATTGGCCGCACTGACGTAGCATATAAGCGGAGTCCAGGTGATACATTGGATCGCGTGAGTTTAGGTTGGCCTCCATATGATCCATCCGATCGGCTCCACCGGGCCTAATGCACTGGGTGCAGCCACCGATTTTGGATCGGAGTCCCTAGAGTTTCCTACTCGTGTGCTATGGTTGCCTTTGGGGATCATGATAGAATGTGGTGTCACCAAGGTTCATCGTGGACAACCATATAAAGAACTAAGCTGTGCATGCGTGGAGAGACATCGCAGTCAACCAAGTATTGGTGATGAGGTTGCGGCGTAGGCTAGTGTTGTTTTGAGTGATAACGGAAAGATTCAGAATGTGCGGAATGGATATCAATGGGCAAATGCAAATAAATGATAGAATACAATCAAAATCAACGCATACAAGATGCACCACCAGCTGAGAATTAAGATTGGGATTGACAAAGTTCACCACCAAGGCTTACCAAATGAACCACCCGCCGGGGATACAAGACTTCGGATAGGAGAAGCTCACCACCGAGATCTACAAAAAATCACCAGCCGAGGATGCAGTGCTCCTTGGCTCACCTCCATGGAAGAATCCACTTTCCAAAGGTATGAAAACTGGATATGGATATTTGCTCACATAGAGAAAAATCTCATATATTCTTAATATTCATAATCGACTAACTTATATTTGAGAATTTACCTTCTTATATAGAGGAATTATTACATAGGAAATAGACTAAACATTGAAGATACGGGAAATACAACATTAATGTCATGGGAAATAGAAAACACAATAAAGACGTAGGAGCTAAGAAATGCATTATAATACTCAAAGACTTGAATTTTGACTTTTGAAACCTACGACACAATTAAGACTCATAAAACTAGGACTAAAGACATTTGACCAAATGCAAGTAGTTAAACTAGACTCCAAATTCGTTCGTTGCCTTGGGCAGCCCAACAGACATCTTCGAAGATCACCAAATAATAAAGGAAATATCCAGAACAACCTTCAATTGTTAGGCAGTCTATTTGTAGTCTCGAAATTGACAACAAGCTTGTGTATGGATGTCTGAATAGTCAATTCACAACCATGAAATTGACAACTTGCCCACCAATTTGACAACTCTTGCATAATCGACAACTTCCACTTGAATTGATTGACTAGATCTTGCATATTTTGCCCAAGAGAAGAAGCTGATAAAGCCTTCAAGCTAGAATGGATTTGGCTTGGCTGTGTGTCCTTGAGGAAAATTGTAGTCAGGATCTCCATGCACGAGATGTTTGATCTATTTTGTATTATCGATGATGGTTGAGATATGTCGACGTTGAGAATCTAGGTGCGGCCAAATCAAATCCATCAATCTACCGTATGAATAGGGATAGTGTAAAATTTCATGAAACAATTTTAAAGGGCGACATTACTTCAACTCTCTATATAACTAAATTTACCTCATTTTCACTAAAAAGACAATATCATCCCCAATTTTAATTGCAATCCAAAGAGGTAGCGCCAAACTTATTTACTTTCCTTCTTTTTAAAATTTTTCTATTTCTGTGGAGGATCTAATTCTCATAATTAAGAATGTCACATACTTATTTTTGTTTATGATTTTTCGTCAAATTTGAACGTATTGCTATTTAGAAAATAAAAACTAGTCTCATCTTCATCATTGTTGTTATAGCAACTTATCAATTTTTCATCTCTCCTAACTCAAAAGATTACTCTCTGGTGAACTTTTATATTTTTTAATTTCGTTAGTCTAAAATATACACCAAGTCTTTGTATTTACCATCTCAAAGAATTTTTCCTTTTTATTACTATTGGCGAGATGCTTTGACATGAGAATGTAAGACATTATAGGAGTGTCTAGAAAAACACTAAAAACATAGACATGAAAAAGTTATGCATAATGAAGCATCTTAATATTTTCCATAAACACTCCTCAAATGACATTAAGTTTTGTCAATCCAAAATAATGAAAATGGCATTTTACCCAAAAGAAAATCTTATTTTATGCAAAGCTTTGATATAAATAG
This sequence comes from Eucalyptus microcorys, assembly GCA_014182515.1. NCBI lineage: Eukaryota > Viridiplantae > Streptophyta > Magnoliopsida > Myrtales > Myrtaceae > Eucalyptus > Eucalyptus microcorys. The sequence goes on from CM024569.1 coordinate 32,107,678, forward strand.
ATTCCATCTTTTGAAGTTTCATGAACAAGAACGTCACTATGATTTTGTCTCGGAAAAGCTTCAAAGATGTTTTTTTGTGGTTTCATCTTATCATCCTATAATATGTTTATGTAAATAAAAAACAACTGATAAAGAAGATTTTACGGTAATATGCATAACAAAAAATGTAAAAGCTTATAATAAGTGACTGTGTTAAAAAGTTATCTATGTTAAAAATTTTCTAGATTTTACGAAACAAGTAATCCATATATTTGCTTGACAATGTAGAAAATAACTTGGTTTCTTCCAAAAATCACTTTTTGACAAAACTATAATCTAAAAATAAACAGAAAACATAATGCATTTAACATACATGGGATATCCACAATTAAACAACAAAACTTGTGATAATTTTAGTTATGGCAAACTGACCAAAAAAATAAAAATAAAAAAAGTTGTTATGGCAACTAAATCCTACATAGGAGTGGAAAAACTAACAAAAAGAAGAAAGAGAAATGATTGGATAACAATCCTTCATCTATTGTGATAATAGAGTCTATTCTGGACAATAAAAAACTAAACAACAAATATTTGTGAATTGTTATAAGACCCACTCCTTCAAAAATTTATTATTCACAACAAACTGTTATTCTTACAATATCCCGAAGACTATTATGTTAACAAAACCTATAAAGAAAAATAAATAATTTGTGGGCTGCCACTTTAAATTGTAATTGAATAATTAAGGGAAACTTTTTTTTAATGAAAATTGGATGAATTTAGTTATACAAAGAGTGGAAATAGGGCTACCCATTTTAAAAGATTAAATTATTAGATGAAACGCAATTTGATATTTAGATGTTTTAACAAATAGATGTGGGTATTGAAATAAATGGAAATGATTATAGGAGATCGAAATAACATTAAAACTATCCATGTTATCACTAGAAATTCCTATTTTGTGCGCCTCAAAAATGTGATTAATGGATCCTATTAAGATCATAAAAACCTCTTTTTTTTTCTGTGGACGGAGATCATAAAAAAATTTTATTCGGAGCACACAGTGTCTGCATGCAGAGTACATCATAAAGTACTACCCAGAACACGCACAACCGTGTTAAGGATCAAAAAAACCCTTATTCATAGCTCAGAGTCAAATCCTAATCAAAAGCAACATCTGCCGTGAAAACGCGACCAACCCAAACATGTGTGTTTATTCTGGAGCGCCAAACAAAGGCGTCGGGCACGATGGCCTCATCGGCCGGTCACCGTGGTAGCAGTCGAACGTGACAGCAGTCTTCATATACCTGATGCACCCCAGTATGCTGCCGGCTCTGGTGGTGCTGCGACAGAACTCCGGTATGTTGCCGACTCTGATGCAGTGATGGCACTCCAGTATGTTGCCAGCTCTGGTGTTGCTGCGACAGCATTCCGGCATGTTGACGACTCTGTTGCTACGACTGCACTGTCTCGAAATCCATGAGTGCCAAGCGAAGAGGTTGGGCAAAATGGCATCATCGGCTCGTCATTATGGCAGCACTCGAAGCTGACGGCGGTCTTCATGTACCGAGAGCACTTGGCACACTTGATGCACTCTGGTATGCTGCCGACCACACCGGGGATATAGAAATGGTGGCAGCGCGGCTTTCTGACGACCTCATCGTAGTACTTTTTGAAGATGGCCTCAAAAGGCTGTGCAGGAATCACCCACATCTGGTGCTGCGACAGCACTGTCTCGAAATCCCTGAGACGAGTGTTGACGACTACCCTTGACCCTCTCGCGATGACAGCGAACCCACCGAACTGCTTGTAGCTGGTGTAGAGCTCGAGCAGCTCCTGCGCAAGGGAATCATAGACATCCGAACTGGCCTGCATCTTCAATGACAGGCAGCTCTCGAGCCGGGTAAGGAATTGCTCCCTCTTGGTGCTGATGTTGATGACCTTGTAAGAGCCAATATAGCCGTTGATCTCGCCCAGGTATTTTTCAATTTTTTGGACAGTCTGGAGGTCATCAGCCGAGCCGTACAAGAATATGAGCTCCTCCCTTTCAAACTGGCCATCGATTAGGACACAGGCCATGTTGAAAGAACAAGAATATAAAGTCAGAAAAGTTTTAATCTATCTTGCGTATGATTCCTGCGTGAATTTGATACGAGTAATTTAAATTGTAACTAAATTTTTAGATTGGGTGAATTTCATTCGAAGTCTGCAATAATAGATGCTTATTCTACTTGCTATGCCGCTAGTGTGCAAGTTTGTGCTTGGTCAAGCGTGTTAAAGACTAAACCATTAAATAAACTTATCAGATAAGATTATTATTGAGGGTCAGTCTTCCTTCTTCCCTACTTGGAAGAAGATCTCCAACTAGACTTTGATCGTCCAGTTGCACATATGGACGTCACCTAAATGTGAACCAAAATAAAAATAAATGCGAGTGATATATCCTATTTTGTAACGCACCAATCGAAAGCATGATAAGAGGAAGATCCTACCGACTAGAGATGGATGATGAAAATATGGCCCAGATGATCAAAACCATGGTGTATGTGTAACTTACACTTTGTTCAACATCAGGGAAGACCATGTTGTTCACCACAAGTTTTAACCAGTTGATTCCTTGCCTGTTCCAGAGTTCCTTCCCCTTGGACATCGTGAATGGGAAGGCTTCTTTTCCCCAAAGGCGTATCATCGCCATCGCGTCCATGTTTACCACCTTTCCCTGTTTGTTCAGTACTACAACCTTAGTCTGCTGCCTAAATTGCCACTTCTTGCGGATGAACTTTGCTGCTGGCTTGCTGACCATGGAGTTGCTTGTGTACCATCGCATCTCAGATCTCCTGTCCAGGAACTTCTTCTGCATCACCTCGCTATGTTCCTCCACGATAGGAACCCACATAATTTTGTACTTACTGCATTGGAAGTTGCACTCACTGTAGATGCTGGTAAGGGTTCCTAGATCTTCAACCGACAAGTTCAAGTCTGAAATAAGCAGCATCACGTTCTTTTCCTTGAACTTCTCTACCGTTACCTACAACAAGTGATAAGACCATGCTGTTATTTTTCCAATTTGAATGCCAACAAACAAACTATTTAAGAATTCCAAATGTAGTTAATTACAAGTAAGTTTATATGCATTCATCCTCGGGATATTGATATACAGTAATGACCAGTAATCGAAGGTCATGGAAGATAATTGGGTCTGAGAAGCTAACCGTTGTCCTCTTGCAACATTGATAAACTGTCGAAAAATCGTTCTTGGTGCAAAAAAGTGCGGCCATAAGCTCCACAATATCAGTACAATGTTTGAAAAGTTTCTTAATCTTCTGATATGAAATTTGCTCCACTGCATAATGTGAATCACAAAATTTAAGTACTTTTATTCCATGTATAGATCTGATGAAGAAAATCTGGGCACACAAAAAGGGAATCTGGAGGAGATACATGAAGGCTTCCTCCCATGATGAGAACTACTTCTTGTCCAGAACACAAACAATGATCTCACCGTGCTTTTCTCTCAGATTTTCCACTTCTTTCTTGAAGGATTCATATTTCGTTGTGACACGCTCCAAGAAGGTCCACAGATCTTGCCCTAGGAACCTGAAGTCATCGAGAAATAGGTTGACCACTGATTTGAAACAGTTAGAGAGAGAGAGAGAGAGAGAGAGAGAGCTCGGAATTAAATCTAAGTCTGTTCACAAAGGTAGTCAAAAGCAAAGGTAAGGTTATATAACATACTCATTGCTCATGCTGATCAAGCCGCTGAACTGAACTGAACAGCCAAGTATGATGACAATGATGTAATAAAAATGGCCTGATATGTCGACTGATGCTGAAATTTCTCCAAAATCTTTGGAGTAGCTCACAAACTCAACTGCGCACTTGGTGAACTCCAAAGCCAACTTGATCAGATTATTCAGCGCCACAAAAGCCTTGATCCGCTGTGTGTCGGAGGACTTACCGATCGCATGTGACCCCCTCAACATCGCCGTTAAGCTTAGAAGGTCGTCTGACTCTTCAATTTGAGCGAGACGCCAATGCTCGGCATAGTACACCGATAGAGCTAAGAGTGTCAGCACAGCCTTGGCATCCCATGAAAAGGATGACAACATGTTGAAAAGAGATGCCATCGTTTGGTATACATCGTTGTTGCGGGCCTTGCAAGTAATCTGTCGTGGGTACATAGGTTTCGACATTGAATGTGGGAAGTAGCAAGACCGAGAAGGATAACATAGTAAAGGACGCGACAAAGTATTAAATTTGATTTTCTTTTTTTCCTGATAAAATGAGCAATTTTAGCGCTGCCGGAAAAAGTTGCTTTACTTAATAATCAGTTGTTACATAAAATGCAAATTTTCTAATCTCTTAGTCATTTAAACAGAAAAGTAAAATGCCTTTAACTCTCACATTTGTATTCTTGCACTTTGAGAGAGGAATGACTCTCTCCATATGAGATTACCTGATAGCATAGTTCATTGATGGTGGATGACAAAGGAAGAGAAGGTTCTAAAGAAAGTGAGGTTGAGCTTTTGCTTTGGCATTGGTTACCCTGGAAAAACGAATTCCCCTGTGAGTCCTAATCATGAAATATTATGAACATACGAACATGTAAATGTGTGTCTTTGTAAACTTTGGCTGGAAAAGAGTGAGACCTGCAATCAATTGGAGAAGCAAAGAAACATTGCCACAAAAAACAATCGCACGTTAAGAATGAGCCAATTCACCGTGGAAACAAGTTAATGGGAAAGATTGGATTATTTGCCATGAATTTCATGTTTATGTGAGCAATATGTAGTAGTGACGCGACTAATCATCCAAGAGTTGTATATAATTTCTTCTTTTTTTGAGTCAATTTAAGGGCTCGCACACAAAGGCTAGCCATTCAAAGTGGAGGGAATACCTTGCAAATCCCATGAACCAGTTAGGTTCAAGCTTTTGGCGTTTATTGAGAAGAAAATTCACTGTTAACAAGTAAATGAGAAAGGGACTAGAGCATGTTTTTGAATTTGCTTGCCCACTACTCTACCTTTGGCGGAGTGTTCTTAGCAACGTCATCCACAATGGCTATGGCTTGGCTGAGGATTTTCTCGACAAGATTCAAGTAACACCTGACATTAACTTGTTCTGTCGCAGAGCATGGCTTGCTCACAACATCTCTCATGAACTTGTCGTCGTCAAGGAGGGCAAGTAAGCTGGCCATGAACCTATTGTTTCGGGCCATTTTTCGGGCGCAGGGAAAAGGAAGAAAGAACGAGTGAAAGCAGAGAAAATTTAGGGTCTTGAGGGAGGGAGTGAAGTGAAGGAGGAAGGCTTGTGTGGAGGAAGGTGCAGGTCCCTTGTGACCTATTTATAACACTCCAATCCCACAAGACGACAGCCTAGGAGCCGGTAAGATCGATCTCTGCCGCGTATTTACGTGGAGGGCTCGCTCATTTCTCGAGAAAGAGAAACGTGAACGAGGCTAAAGCCAAAAGTCGAAACGAACAGCGTGTTAAAGATGGAAAAGCAAGAAGCACAAGATCCAACACGACAATGGGAGGTGGCCTCCAGAGGGATGTGGGGCAGTGACAGGTACGACGACGATGTTTGAATGGACAGAGAGATCAAAAAATAGAAGGGAAAAAAAGGCTCAAAGTGCTGTAACGAATAAAACATACATCGCCGACAACACCCAAAGCACATTCCAATCTTTCTCATTAATTTACACTCCACGAGTTTCTCGCCGACTCCAGTTCTGCTCCATGCCTGACCTCAGTTCGAGTCCTGTCCCTTCTGGCTCCTTCATAGCTTCGCATTGCTCAACACTCGGCTGCGTCATGACGCAGAACGTTCATTCCCATCTGATTTTAGTAACTTTCAGAGCTTCATTATCGCAAACTTTCTAAAGGTGAACCACCAGGGGGGCAAGTTAACGATATACTAAGCAAACATCTAACATGAACTCTCTCAAGCTCACACCAATCACAAATTTAGGTTTTTGATTTAATCAATTAAACATGCAAGTTAATTCATTTAGAAGTCATCACCAATCTATCATAATCGAAAACGTTTTTCTATGTTTGGATCTTATTGGAAAATGATTTCAATCTCATGACTTTTTTTTTTAAACAAATTTTCAAAAATTTTATTTTTAATAAAAATTCAAAATTTTAATTATTTGATTTTTATTTTTACTTTTCTCTTTTTATTTTTATTTTCTTTATTCTAAATATTGAATTATAAATTATTTAAATTTTCTTTTTCTCTTTTTTTCTTTTTTTCCTTTTTCTTTCCTTTCCTTTTATTTTTCTCCCTTCCTCCTTGAGACTTGCCTGGCGACAACCATAGGCAAGCTCGAGGTTCATCCGGCAATGGCCACAAGCAAGCTCAATCTCATTGGCCTCAACAACGCCTAAGCTCACTTAGATTTGGCAAGCCCCAGCTTGCTAGCCTCAATCGAGTCGCGAGCTTGCTTGGATCTGGCAAGCCTCGAGCTCGACAACCTCAACCAAATCGAGGCTCGGCCCAAGTTGAGCTCACCTAGATTGGCCAAGCCTCGAGCTCGCTGATCCGCGTCATGGTTGATCGTCAGGCTATCAACCATCCCCAAGGCACACAAGTCAGCGAAGGAAGAAGGAGAAAGGAAAAGAAAGAAAAGAGAAAAGAAAGAAAAAGAAATGAAATGAAAAAAATTTAAAAATCCAAATTCTTTTAAAAAATAATTAAAAGTTCGAATTTATATATATATATATAAACGTCTCATTGACTAAGGACCCTAAGATTAGGAAAACATTTTGAAAACGTTTTCTAGTTCTTTCAAAGGACAAATCATTTTCCTGAATTTAAGTTTTAATAGGAAAAAAAATTCTAATAACTTATTTTCCTAAGCAAATCAAATACCGAAAAATAAGAAAAATGCTTTTTCGGAAAATGTTTTTCGCAAAACAAACGGGCCCTATGTGTTCAAAGTAAAACGTAGGAGTCTACAAACCAGAGTCTCAATGATATGCAAACTTGGTTATGCTAAATAAATCTAACGTCCATTCGGTACATTTCAACTTTATTTCAAAAATATTTTGCAAGTAGTGTTGGCAAATTTTATTTTTATTTTTTTAGAAAATGAAACAAATGTGACATAAACTTTCGTCACAATTGAAAATCAAACATTAAAATAAGATTGTCTAAAACTAAATTCTTGTTGCTATAAACTAGCCAAAGGAGAAATAAACACATGGTGTTTGTTGAGTCTGTGTCTATAATTTTTTGTCACATTTATAGGCCAACTAAGGGTCTGTCTATTCGTTCTGTGAAAAGCATTTTTCGGGAAAATATTTTCTGGCGTTTGGTTCACATTCCAAAATGAATCGATGGAAAATGTTTTCCTAATTAAAAGAAAATGTTTTCCTATCAAAATTTAAATTTAAAAAATGATTTTCCCTTCGAATGAGCCAAAAATGTTTTTCTAGCCTTAAGGCCTTTGGTTAATGATACATTTATTCTTACAAAAATATTTTTCAATTCGAATTTTTAAATGTTTTATCTATTAAAAAAATTTGAATATTTCATTATCGCTTCTTTTCTTTTCTTTTTTCATTTCTCTTTTTCTTTTTTTCTTCTTTCTTTTTCTTTTCTTCTTTCCTCTTTTTTCCTTTCTTCTTCTTCCTCCACTGGCGGTGTGCCTCAATGATAGCTAGCAACCTAACGACAGGCCATGACGCGAGCCAATGAGCTCAAGCCTCGGCCAATCTAGGTGAGCTTGCGGCTTGTAGAATCCCAGAGAGCTCTAGCTTGCCCATGGCCATTGTCAGCCGATAGAGGGAAATGAAGTCAAAAAAGAAATTAAAAAATTAAAATTTTGATTTAAAAATAGAAAATAAAATATAAAAAAGAGAAAAAAAGTAAAAATAATTATAAATTCATGAAATTTTTAAAATAAAATTTTGTTAAAAATTTTGATTTTTTTGCCTGAAATAATGTCATGAGATTGAAATCATTTTTCCAATGAGATCCAACTATTTGAAAATGTTTTCAATTATATATCACCAAACCCAAAAAAAAAAAAAAAAAAAACAAACAAACAAACAAAAACTTACTTTTTAAAAATATTTTTCAAGAAAGCATTTTCTTTTATCATTAAGCTTTTCGCAAAACAAACTTACCCTAAGCTTCAAAGTTAACAAAACATTTGTGGCCTTTGATAATTTTTTTGTCACATTAGGCTTCTTTTTCAAGCTAGGTATGGAGATGAATATTTTCATTTTCATTACTTTTTAGACATCGTTCATTTTTTTTAACTAGAATTCGATCAATGGTGTTGGGTCAGAATCCCTTTTTGACTCTACGCCAGTGATTCCACTATTATTAGTGAACAATAATATAATGGAATAATTCCTTCATTGAGATAGGGGACCTAATTTACATAGATATAGTAAGTCTTGCTTGGGCTGCCTTGATATTTGAAAGTTAGATTATAAGTTTGAATATTCATAATAAATAAGGTCAATAAGAAGTTTCACTACAATAAATCAAATATGTATTCAATGAAAAAATTATAAAAGAAAAAAAGATCGATCTAATTAATTCTAGAAAAAGTCCTCGGTGTGTTTACTCTCCATGCATTGATCCCGCTTCAGTGTTAACACTTGATTGCAACAAAAAAAAACGCTAAATAAAATTATATGAATTTTTTTATGGGTTAATATATTGAAAAACCCCAAACCAGTATACTTATAATAAATTTATCTAAAACTATTTTTTTTTTTACCATCAAAAATTCCAAACCGGTACACCTATGATAAATTTACCCTCTATTAACTTCCGTCAAATTTTATCGCTATATTTGTTGACGTGGATGACATTAGGGGTTATCGGTTCCTAGTCATGTCCAATCCCCTCTAGGAACTAAGAATTGGACCAAGAGGACCGGTTTCTAGTTTTTGAGACTTCGGACCGAACCGAACCAACTGGTCCAATTTAGTCCAATGGAACCGATCACTTAGCAAAAAGTATTAAAAAATTAAAAAAAGTTAAAGTTGTTACTATTTTATGATTTTATTACTATTTTTAAGAACATAAAAATTATTTTAAAAAATAAAAAGAGTCGGTCCGGTATGATCCAATTCCCCCGTAGAATCAAGAACCCGACCGAAAATCACCGGTTCAATTATTATGGAATTAGGACCCGTACCAATGCCCCAAGAGCCAAACCAAACCGGCTAATCCAATCCAATCTAGGTGGTTCTCAATTCGGTCAGTCCAATATGCTCACCCCTAGATGACACATGGTGACAAGTAATGGTCATATGGCAAGTCCACATGAAAATCTATAGGGTTAATGTCACCAAAAATCCCTAATCTATCATAGGTATACCGTGAAATTTATCATGGGAGTACTATTAATTTTGTCAGAGGTGACCAATTGGGATTTTTCATGATATTTACTCTATGGATTTCCACGTGCACTTGCCACATCACCATCTACATCGCCATGTGTCATTTAGATCAATAAATTTAACAATTAAAGTTGATGGAAGCTAACGGATAGTAAATTTGTCACAAGTGTATTAGTTAGGGATTTTTTATGGTAAAAAAATTAGTTTAGGGTAAACTTGTCGTGAATGTACCAGTTTGGGATTTTTGATGATTAAAAAATTAATTTTGGGTAAATTTGTCGAGGTATACTAATTTGGGGTTTTTTGTGGTTAAAAAATTAGTTTATAATAAATTTGTTATAGGTGTACTAGCTTGGAGTTTTTTGTGGTCAAAAATTAGTTTTTGGTTAATTTTTATGAGTGTACTAGTTTGGGATTTTTTAATGTATTAACCTTTTTTTATTAATTGGACAGGCTTGAATATTAAGCCAAATAAGCAAATAACTAGACAAAAATTATGAAATCAAATGTAGGGCGAGGCAACATTGGCAACTCCTATTATCAAGTGTAGCCACAGCCACTTCTACCCTAGATCTAGCCATCATGATTCTAGCAGCCACGACTCTAGATTGGTAGACATGACCCCAGGCACGGTCGCACCCATGATCACGACTCAAAGGCCCAAAAATTAAAAAAAAAAAAAAAAAAAAAGTTAAGAAAATGGGCTACCAAAACTCACCAAGGGGCCAAAGACAAGGGGTGGCCCAAGGGAGGGAGGGAGAGAGAGAGAAGTTCGATTTTTGGGGAAACCTTTTGGGAAATTGCAAAAACTTTCGAGTTAAATGAGTTTTTTTAAATGCAAATAGTGTTTAGAAAATTATAACTAAAAGTACATTGTGAAGCAACTTTGGTTTAAATTGTACTTGGAAAATTTACACTTTGTAAATGATTGCTCTTTTCTTTTAAAAAGAAAAACATCTAAATTGGTGAAGGGCTTAGTGACCAACTAGAGAGGATAGATCTAGTTGCTGCTGTCTAAGCCCTTCACCGACGACGTCATGCGAGGTGAAGACATTCTGAAATTTTGAAAGTTTAGCAATAGTAAAGTTGGAAGAAAAAATATACTGACATTCCCTTAATGCTCAAAATTCAAAGTATCTATAGACCGATCTTGATTTAAAGGTATTTAGAGGCATTTAAATATGTAGTTGCATCTCCTCAAAACTCTCAAAAAAAATGTATCAAACAGTACTTATATTTGCCCAAAGGGCTTTAGAGCCCATAACCCATTAGGAAAGTGGTTCCCAAACTCAATGGGAGAGAGTCTGATATCTAAGAAAGAGTGAGTATGTAAGTATGGGTTTTTATTTTTCCTGTTTTTCTTTTTTTCCTATGGCCAAATAACGAGGGGACAAAAAGTCTCCTTATCTAATTCTCCTCGAAGGTATAAACAAACTAGCTCTTTTATGGATTTGACACAAAACATGATGGATCTAATCCAATTCTCATCAAAACTCGACTTCTGCAATATAGTATTAAGAAAGTCCTATTCTATTCTATCTTAAGGGGACACCATCCTCTTTTTTTCTTTTTCTTTTTTCCTTTTTGAGTTTCATCTAATGAAAAGCTTCATAGAGCTATGATGATATTTTCTTGAATTGGTCAACCTTCAATGAGTGCAAAGGAGATATAATAAGTGGGAGGAATTTTTTTGAGTCAATTAATAAGGATTTTAGAATTGATTTTGTATAGGAAGTTGCAAAGGTTGATGGGACTATAAGAACCTAATTTAGGGAAGCGGGGAAGATACCTATTATGAAGAAAGATGTGACTGCCTTGAAAACTAAGGAGCCCACCACGTCACAATAATATTCATTGAAGAAACTAGGATAACTATTAGGTTCTCGAGCATCGAGGGCAACTGATTGAAAAGCTACATGCCTCACCTCTTCAACTGTAATGTTAACTACTAGTTCCTTGTTCATCTCTGGTGAGGTCACTTTTCAATCCGATCCCAATCCCCACCAGTTCCTGGCACCATCGATATGTATAAAGACTGATAATAATCCCGAAAGGATTTTATCTTGTTAAGGATAGCAACACATGACTCATTCAAATTCAAAATATTTTAAATTAGTTAATGATTTTATCATTTAATTATTATTGTAGTAATTACTATAACGGACTAATCCAAAATTCAAAATATTTTGAATTAGTCCATGTAATTATTTTAATAACTAGTATATAAACTCTGAAAATACAAACGCTATCCTAGAGTTAAAGGATAAGCGAAACTAATACTCAAATTCAAAGTTTATTTTTACATGGTATCAGAACACCAGTAAAATCCTTGGAAACACCTCCAATATTCCTTCTTTCTCTTCCATTTTTTGACTTCTCCTATTTACAATGTCATCTCCCACCTCCACTCTGACTGTGCAACACCACCTTAGCCTCAAACTTTCTAGTTATAACTTTCTATTGTGAAAAACCCAATTATTTTCATTGCTCCGCAGCCAGACCTTAATGGGATACCTTGATGGTACCATTGTCTATCCCACTTGAACCATCACCCTCATGGACTCCATTACTGTTGCACCAAACCCTCCATATTATGAATGGATTCAAAAAGACCAACTCGTTCTTCTTTGGATGATATCTTCTCTTTCACCTGATGTCCTACCCTATGTGATTAGACTAACTACTACTGCTGATGTCTAGAAGGCTCTAGAAACTGCCCTTGGAATTGTATTACATACAAGGATTCTTCAGCTTCATATGCAACTCCAGATTACATCCAAAGGTGACAAATCTATCTCAACTTATCTTCACGAGGTAAAGTACATTTCATATCAACTAGCTGTTGCCAATCACCCTCTAGGGCATGAAGAATTAAATGCCATTATCTTCTATAATCTTGGTTCTGGTTTTTCTGACATTATTGCTGCTTTGGCTCTAAAACCCGATTCGATAACTTTTCCTGAACTCCACCGATTGTTCCTCAATCATGAGCTTCAAATGAAGTCTACCATGATACCCATAGAGACAAATGTTACCACTTACACCCTTTGGTCATCCATTCCTACCACTCAGTCACAATAGATTTTCCAATTTCCAACTATTTACCATCCAAAACCCTCAATACCGTTGGCAAGGCAACTATCACAATCATGGAAACCTAGGCAATTGATCCAAAAACAAGAACAACCGATGCCAAATTCATCATAAATTTAACCGTACGGCTGCAAGATGTTATTCAAGGTATTCGCAATCTAACAATAGTGAATCTCAACCTGCTGCCAATATGGCTGGGATTCTTTCTACCCCATCACAGTAAAATTGGTTTCCAGATATTGCAACTACTCACTATGTGAGCTTGACATTGCCAATTTGCACATTTCTGCACCACATAACAGTAATGAATCTCTTCGTGTAAGTAATGGAGCAGGTTTAGACATTGTTAATGTCAATTCTTCCACTCTTAAAAACCTGTTAACAAATCTTTTACTTTCTCAAATATCTTTCATGTCCCTACCATTACACGAAATTTGTTTGTTGTACACAATTTTACACGTGATAACAAGTGCTTCTTTGAGTTTCATCCATTTCACTTTATTGTGGAGGATTTGCATACCAAAACACCACTACTCTAAGGTTCGCTTAAGGATGGATTATACTGGCTACCGGGTCTTTATACCACATCTCCATCCGCTAACACCATCTCACTTGATACTTCCGCCACTACCACCACCTGGCACGCCCGAGTGGGTCATGCCTAACAAAGCAAAGTTCTCTCTTTGATTCATTCAAACAATTTGCCACATTCTACATTTCATTTAATAAATGTGTTTCCTATTTGTTAAGTAAATCTCATAAAACACCCCTACCTCCCACTCATAGCATTAGTAAAGCACCTATCGATTTTATTTTTACTAATGTATGGGGACCTACTCCAATTGATTCTATTTCTGGTTATAAGTATTTTGTTATACTTGTTGATGATTTTTGCAAGTATACTTGGCACTATCCTATTCAAAGTTAGTCTATGGTCCATTCCATTTAAAATTCAAAAGCATGGTTGAGAAACAATTTGAAAAATCCATCAAAGCTAGGCAGTCTAATTAAGGTGGGGAATATAGAATCCTAAATAAAACATTTTCAAAAGATGGAATTCTGCATCGAGCAGCATGTCCACACACTCACAAGTAAAATTGAGCAACTAAGCGAAAAATTCATCATATTGTTGACACCAACCTTACATTATTGGCCCATTCATCTCTTCCCCTCAAGTATTGACCTATGCTTTTGAAAACATAATATACCTTATTAACAGATTATTCACACCACTTTTCAATGATATCTCACATTTTCAAACACTTTTCCATCAACAACTAGATTACAAGTTTTTAAAGATATTTAGTTGCGTTGTTTTCCCTTTATTAAGACCATACAATTGGCATAACTTTTCACTCCGTTCTACTCAATGTGTATTCTTAGGATGTAATCTATCACATGTTGGTTACCATTGTTTATATTACAAAAACGGACACATGTATATTGCAAGACATATTCATTTTATTGAAAATACATTTCCATTTGCCCCACTTGGTTCACACTCATCTAAAACAACCTCACCATCACATCCTTGGTTGATAATCTGATATGTCCTCTCACGCAATTCATGGTATTAATGGTAATGTCTTGCCTTCTACCCCACCCTCTAACACCTTCCCACCCACCTTTGAAAAACCATCACCGACATTATCAAATATTGATACTGCTTCAACATCTAGCACATTGGTTTCTCATCCGTCTAATGCCGGTATGGGTTCTAATGAGGCTTTTTCATACGCCTCCACACAGCAGGCTATTGTGATACATCCGTAACCGGTTTATCAAAAACCAAGAACCCATTTAATACGATTGCATTAAAGCCCAAAGCCCAACACTAAATATTTATTGCCAAATATGAACTTGATTGAAATAAGTTCTATAGAAGAGCCACGGTGCTTCACCAAAGCTAATAAACATGAAAAATGGAGGGATGCGATGCGATGCTTAAAGAATTTAATGCTTTGTTGCATAATGGAACATGGGTTTTGGTTCCACCAAATCCCAAAGCAAATGTCGTGGGCTCCAAATGGGTTTATCGAGTCAAGACATGTCCATATGGTTCGATAGACTGGTACAAAACTTGCTTAGTGGCCAAGAGCTACAATCAGCAAGAGGATATTGACTATACGGAAATGTTTAGTTCTGTTGGTAAAGCAACCACTGTCCATACAGTTATTTCATTGGTTGTGACAAAGAACTGGGAACTCTGGCAGTTGGATGTTAGTAACGCATTTTTAAATGGTAACTTGATTAAAGAAGTCTACATGGCCTAGCCTCAAGGCTTCATTAATAAAGAAAGGCCAAGCCATATAGGCAAGTTATAAAAATCCTTATACGGATTGAAACAAGCACCGCCGGCTTGGTTCCACCAGTTGAGCATCTTTTTAGAATCCTCGGGATTTATCAAATCAAAAACTGATAATTTCCTCTTTATACTACATCAGCCCAATTTCTCCATTTATATGCTCATCTATGTTGACGACATTGTTATTATAGGGTCCAATTCGACATTTATTCAAAACAATATCAACTGCTTAAATAAAGAGTTCTCTATATGGGACTTGGGCAAACTTAATTACTTCCTAGGAATCAAGGTACTTAAACATCAATCAGGGCTTCTCCTATCACAATAGAAGTATGTTATAGATCTCCTTCGCCAAACTAGAATGGATGGTTGTTAAACCAATTCACACGCCCATGGCTACAAATATCAATATAATCAATTAGGGTAAGCCACTTGAAGATGCCAATTTGTATAGGAGCACCGTAGGAGCTCTTCAGTGTGCCACATTAACTCGGCCAAATATCTCTTATGCAATAAACAAAGTATGCCAGCTCTTGAAAGAACCAATAGAAGACCACTGGAGTGCGGTGAAACGGATTACACGCTACTTAAAGAAAATTGTTTCATTTGGATTACTAATCAATTCCCAATCCATCACATAACTCCACGTATACAGTGATGCGAACTAGGCCAATTGCTCTGTTGATAGATGCTCAGTGGGAGGTTATGCAATTTATATGGGTCAAAATCTAATTTCTTGGTCAGCCAAAAAGCAACATACCATTGCACGTTCCTCAATCAAATCTGAATATCGAACATTGGCAAATGCCATAATAGAAGTGGTATGACTATAATCACTGTTATAGGTTTTGGGCATCTCTTATTTAAAACCCCATATCCTTTGGTGCGGCAACCTAAGGGCAACGTATCTTACAGTGAATCCACTTTTTCATGCTAGAACAAAGCATATCGAGGTAGACTTTCACTTTGTCTACCATTTAGTGTCACGACGCAAACTTGAGGTTCGCTTTATATCCATAGGTGACCAAATCGTAGATATCTTCACTAAGCCTCTTACACGGTGTTGCCATGATATGCTCAAATCCGAATTAAAGATCATCTAGAAGACCACCTTTAACTTGCAAGGGCCTGTTAAGGATAGCGATGCATGACTCGTTCAAATTCAAAATATTTTGAATTAGTTAATGCTTTTATCATTTAATTATTACTGTAGGTAATACTATAATTCAAAATATTTTGAATTAGTCCATGTAATTATTGTCATAACTAATACATAAACTTTATAGATACAAACGCTATCTTAGAGTTCAAGGATAAGCAAAACTCATACTCAAACTTAGAGTCTATTTTTACATATCCCACCTTGTTCGTTCTCAATTTATCTCTTCATTCTCAATTTGTCGCTGCCCATCTACCTTAACCATCAATAATTTTTTTGTAGCTCTTCCTCTCAAGGTGGTGTGATAGGAAAACTTTAGTGATTTCATCGCCAAATATAAGCCAAACAACTCTTGATCTTTATGCCAATAGAGGCGGCAAAATGGTTCTACAACCCATAATTTAAGCCATATTTAATGATGTGATCATAAATGGTATGTCTTAAGTTTTAATAGCAAGCTTAAGTGAGCAAAAATAAGTTAGTTAAATTTAAGTGAGTCCTGGATAGAAAATTAATTTTTTAATTCTTTTAATTTTCTATTTTTTAATTTTTATTTTATTTTCCTCTTTTTAGGAAATCTAACAAGGGTCACTAGGTGGTCATCAATCGCCTTCATCACCAATTACCAATCATTGCCGGCTGCCATTGGTCGTTGATCATCACTGATCGCCAGTTGCCAAACATAGAAGTAAAGAAGAAAAGAAAGAAACAAAAAGAAAAAATGTAAAAAATATTATTTTTTAAAAAAAAAAAAATCAGAATCTTGTTTTAAATATTATAAAAATTGTCCACAATATTGTAGCAATATATCTTTTTCTTAAAAGTTTATAAGAGACAAGTTTTCCAAATTGAATTTAATATTGAAGTTTTTTAATAATATGGGTCAGCTAAAGTATAGGTTGAGATAGGTATTAGTAGTTAGATTTATGTTGAATGAAAATAGATCAAAAATTGATTAAATGGTTAATATGGGTCACACCATTTTCGACCCAACTCATACCCAATCCGATCCACCCGTTTGACATGTCTAGATGCCAAAACATCTCATGCCTCAGCCACGTTCCTTCTAATTTCTAAACAATTTTCAATGACATATCCCAATACATTTCCACTCCTTGCCAACTTTTATGTGTTTAAGAACTAGTTTACTTTTAGCTAAACATCATTCAAATAGTTCTTTTGAATTGGTTTCTTGTAAATTCACGTGCTGATGAAACATGGAAGAAAGTAAGGCGCAGGCCTTTTTTGGGAAATTTGATCTCGAATTTATTGATCCTTTCATGATTCCTATAGTTTGGCACAAAATTCAACATGAGGTCAGTTTTGCACGAGTCCATAATATATGGGCATACCTTTGGAAGCTACGTACTCTAATTTGCTTTCTTTCATTCCATTCATTCTAGAACTGTTGAATTTTTCTTTGCTGATGTTTTGTAACAATCACTCTCTGAAAGATACCTTCCTCCAGAACATTTTTCCACGGTTCTGGTAGATAACACTGACCTCACGGCATCGCTTTGTTTTTGTTAAAGAATTGTTACTCCTTTTCTCCCTTTCGAAATTTCGATCAAGTAAATTCAGCTTTTTACCTGCATAAATGCAATTGAGGACCATTGATTAGCAAATACAAGTGGCATTATGAAATTCGAACGGTTGATTTGGAAAGCAACGGGAAAGAGGTGACAGGGTTATCCTAAAATTTTGCTACCTAGGTTAGGGAGGCACTTCATGCAAATGCATGCAAATCGATGCACAAGCTTCCCTGCCAGACATAGGCAGGGGCATATGGGGTCCTATTGTCCTTGGTGAATGCACGGTGGACAACCCAACGGAAAATGATAACATGGCGTTGGAAAATCCACGAAATCCTAGGATCAATAACTGCTACAAAGAGCTTGATAAAGGCAAGGAAACAAACCCAGTAGAAAGACGCGCAAAGTAAGCCATACGATTTTGAAGCACACAACAGAAAACTCTAACGAGCAAATCGATAAATCAGTAATGATCCTGTCAACATCTCGCGGAATTCGGCTAGTTGCCCAAGATGCTCACACCCTTCTCGCGATCGGGCTTTGGTTAATCCTAGTCATGACCCACCCCGCAATGTTCAAATGTTCAATTTTTGGTCTGGTACAACTTTATTATGTCCCTTTGGCCAATGAGTTTCTTTCAATCTTGGAAAATCAAGTTTAAGCCATTCTCCTTAGCTACCTTAATTGTTTGGTAAGTTCCTCTATTTCTACCGTCGTCGCACCAACTTCTTCTCAATATTGTCATCTTCTTCATCTAGTTTGACAGCCACGGGATCTCTCTTTTCTTCTGATTCCACCTCAAAAACAATATAGAATCGTTAGAAACAACAAGATAAGTCATCTCGACACGGTGTTCCATAAGTTATTACAAAAACCAGCGACCTCCACATTTTAGGACAGATGGACATGTGCATTTTAGGAGATGGTCAAGAAAATCATGCTTTAGGTTCCAATCCTATTGTTTTGTCTAATATCAAAATTGATCAAACACGAAAATTGCACATTCAACGTAAGCTATCAAATCACACTAGTTTTTGAACAATTTTCATTGAGTATCTAAGCTATATTAATAAAAGACATGTGACATGACACCTTGATTTAAGGGAAGTACTACATCGAGCATAATTTGAAAAGTCAAGGTATGCAATTGAATTAGAGAAATTTTAAATAAAAAAAGAGGGTACGTTGATTAAATAGAAAAGGTTAGGATTGAGTATAGTTCCAATGCAGAAATTGGAACCTGAGAAGGGAGTTATGTAGATTAAGTTCTAAGTTCTAAAAAAATTAACCTCTAACCTAGAACTTGTGATAAATTTTGTATTTTTCTTAATATATGTATTCATGAGATCCTATGGTATTTTATGATGTTCAATAATTAATACATTTTATGACTAAAATTTTATTTTATTAATATTTTATATTTTTCGCATATTCAAATATTAGTTATGATCAATGAATTATAGCAGCACATGGCGATTATTAAAAGTAATAATTCACTATAATTATTTAATTAATAATAAAAGTGAACCCTGATAAAACCTAAATCCGACTGTGGAACTTGTATCACGGGAGATTCTCGGTTCCAAAAACGGATAGATTTCAGGATTCAAGTAAAACCCGTATCAATCTGGAATTGCTTACCCTGAAAAAGCAAGGGGGGACAATTTTTTGGAAGCACGCCATTAATGGGAAAAAGAATAACAACAACGTCTTGCATCAATCCTCGCTCGCCATCTTCTCCGTTCTTCATCCGAGCAACCATCCTCGTCCCACCACCGACCAGGTTTGTCCATGGAGACTAGATCTGTTCTATTTGCTTCAATTCAATTTCGTCAAGGTCGCTCCGAATTGTCGAGGGTTTTGAACGGAGGCGAGCCATTTGCTTCGGCCTGCTGATTCGCGTACCTGTAGATTCTGGTTCGGTTTCTGGAGAAACTGCTTGTGGGGTGTGATTCTTTACTCGGTTACTGACGAGAAATGGAGGGTATTGACTGGAATTTGAAAGCTCTCCCTTTCGTTCAAAGCGGGAGATGAGCTACGATGACCTAGAAAATGGGGGGGAAAAGAAGAAGATAGGAAGATCAGATGATGAATTGGGTTGTTCTAGTGATGTGGGTAGAATTTGCAGGATGTGGGTTTAGTTGGTAGCTGTTTGATGGAAAGTATGCAGCTTAGTAGGGCTAGTAGACGGTGCACGAAGAAACACAAACTGAAGGATTAAGTTCTGCTAATTTAGTTTCACCTGACTACTGAAATTGGAAAGGAAGGAAATTAGAAAGTCACTTGCTGATTCTTTTTTTCTTTTTTCTCTTTTTGGGTTTTTGGTCAGAAGTCACTTGCTGAATCAAAAGTTAGCGTCTTGATTGGAAGGAAAAACTGCAAGTCTGCTCTACACTCTGCTAATTCTGTTTTCTAAATGACCCATATGGTTGACTTGAATTGCTTTAGTCATGGTGGCCATGGTAATAGAGAGAATGCAAAGGTTATTGGATTCAAGGTGTAAATATGCTTAACGCAGCAGCAGGTGACTTTTTAAATCCACTGTTGAATCCCTGGCCTCTCTAAGAAGTGGCCTATTGTTGCTTGCTTGGGTTTGCATGGATTTAACTGGCTCGAGATTGTGCTAAGAATTTGTTTTATTTTTTATCTTATTTGCCTTCGGCCTGTTTCTATTTACAGAGTGCAATTTAGGGAGGGAAAATGTGCTACTGAAGTCGTTTGCTAAGTGCTCTCATCTGATTAGTATGCACAGCTATGCTCTGACTCATATCTTTTTGAGAAACGTGAGTTCTAAACTAGATATTAAATAAAGATTCAACCATCTAATTTTTCAATGTCTTTACTCTGTAAGATATACACATGTTTGGACATGTCAGTTGAGTTTACTTGTAGATAAGTTTGGAGCATGTCTCACTATAATTATCTGCACTTAAAAGTTCTACCATCAATTGAGAGCTTAATTTGTTCTAGAGTTCAATTTTTGTACATGTATTTTCTTGTGTCACTTCACAAAACCAGTAAAAAGATTGTCCTGCTTTTTCTATAGCTCTGGTGATTTCTGTTGGGGCATTTTCTTGTTGTCGCCACTAGACTGGTACAAACCCTCTTGTCCAAACAAGCTATTCTCAAACCAATCATACAATTTCTGCTATTATTGCCTATGCTAATCTCTTTCGAAGTGATAGAGGTAATTTCTTGACGGTCACATAGCTGACAGTAGGAAAAGCTTTAAAGCCACTATCCCTGACCTTAGGAAGGAAAAGAGTCAAGCCTTTACTAATCTGTTCTCATCATCAATTCTCCAAACATTGTCCCTATAAGAATAACCTAGTGAAAATGGCACCTAATTCCAGTGACAGTTACATTTATAATTACATCTAGGGTGGAGACTTGCACATGTGTTTCTGGCCGGGCTTTGATCTTCTGAATTAATTCTTTCTTGTTCGGTCTCTAGAAATGGAAATAAAGAGTTTTTTATTCCTGTTGATAATGATTTTTTATTAAATGGTCTAGTCGGGGGAACCGGTGAACCATGTGAGCTGCTTAGGTTGGTACCTTCTTCTTTTTAACAAAGGGCGCCCAAGATGCTTACTTGCCTGGACGATTATAATAGCTTGGATCCTGCCCAACTATAGTTATCTGTATTAAGAGCTTTCACTATTTGGCTCCAGCCATTCTGCATTTTTTTTTTTCAATACTCAGACTAAAGTTATGTTCAGTCACCTTTCAAGCTTATCAATTTTAACATATTCTCCTTTGATTGGAACCCTTTTAAGATGGGAAATGTTTAATGGACTCTTTATACTTGAACTTCTATGCTTGGGCCTCGATCGGTAAACTATAGTTATGCAATGCAACATTTACTTGCCTTCTCCAAAGAAGGTGTTTTAATGCCAAGCCTCCTGAGGACCATCAGGGAAGATTCTGTTTTGCAGCCTCTTGCTTGTTTCCATTCCCCAAATTACTCTGTCAAGCTGCTGTAGTCATAGAAAGCTTGACCTAAATTACTTGCTCGTTAACTTTGGCTTAAAAGTTAAATGAACTAATTTCTAGCTGGTTGAGAATAAGCTCCTTTCTAGCAGGTTGAAGACAAATATGTTGAATTGTTTATTCCAAATCTGTTTCTTATGTTGGAATTTTCTCTGTTTATTCATCATGACCTTCTGGTGATGAAGACAGTAACTTAGAGAGAATATTAGGTAATGATGGCTGTTCAGTAACCACTTAGTTCATTTGTCAAGCCCTAATAGGCTCCTAAAACAGACCTGCTAAAACTGACATGGCCTCCATCAATGGGCTTCCCATCTCTGGACATTAATAGACATCTATTTGTCATTCCTCTTGGTCAGGCGTTTTTTTCTATATTTACTACTTTTTTTAAGTGCATTTATCTTCAATCCTTTGTTAGCTTTATATTTGTCTTCATTTTTTTTTTTGGCTAATTGACACTGCACATTCCCTTGAATTACAGTGCATTTTGACATATATTCAGTTGGCTGAGCATGCTCAAGACTTTGCCTATTGGTATGCTATCAATCATCTTTGAGTAGATATCGGACATGCTTTGTGAAGTGGAATTGGACAGGTATGTCTATCCTGGTAAGCCAGACAGAAATGGATTGATTTCTCGAAGGTCAATAATAACGTGCCTCTTGAAGTACTTATTACTTGAAAAGGCGAGCAAGGATGATGGCTACTTTCTGGCCATAACATCCATTAAAAGCATCAGTTTACAAGCAGTCATTCCGTATCCGTGGTTCCGCGTGATATTCAAATGCCGCAGTTTCATGCCTTTCCAGGGAGAAATCTTGCAGGGGGTTGTGGAGCAGGTATTCAGGTCAGGAAGGGGTTTGCTCCTCAGGAGTGGACCTTTGAAATTGGCGTTTCTATCAGTGATTAAAATGCCAGGTTACAGCTTCGTTCCTGGAGAAAATCCTTCGTTTCTTCATGACAAGCTCGGGAAAATAGAAGCAGGTGTCGTGGTTCGTTTTACAGTGCTTAGTGTTAGATGGATGGGGAGAAGGTGGGGCGCAAGAAATGAGTTTGCCGTCCTTGCTAGCATAGATGGAGAGTCTTTAGGGCCTCTTCCACTGGTTCAACCCGACGACATCGAATTGTAAATAGTTTTAGAAATAGGATTGATATTTGTGACCTCTGTCAAAATCTTGGTATGGAAAAAGTAGAATGGTGATTTATATCCTTTCTTTACGCTTCTGAGATCAGACCTTTTAGTAGGATTGTACTGTTTGAGGCTTGACATGGCATATCATCAGGTCAAGAATGATTAGCAGGTACCCGCTTTAACAATCTCTACCAGATTTGCTAAAGGCAGGCCTTGGTGTTTAATTGTGCTGGCGTTTAAGAACAGAGGAATGGACGGATGTCGGAATTTTCTTACAGGACAAATTTCAGCACTCATATTTCTTTTAGTTTGCAAATTGGAAGTGCTATTTGAAATTGTTGAAATTGTTGTGGGGCCAGGAAATCCTCTAGGCCCTTGTAGATTTTTAAGGTTTAAACTTTCAATGAAAGTGAAACAATTCCCTTAACATTAACTCCGTTTGTTTTGCATACACTTAATAATTTAGAAAACATTCTTCCAAAAATAGTCATTTGAGCGGAAAATATATTTGTCATTCACGAAAACAATAAAATGTAAATTATTATTAATAATGATAATATTTTTTTATTAATTAATTATTTTAAGTGATAAAAATGATTATTTCTATGAGAGTAATATTCAAATTATTTATTTTTTTCAAAACACACAAATTAAAGTGGTAAATTTTTGTCGTCAAACTTTCAACTGTTATGCAAAACTTCAATGAATTTTCATTTTGTTACATCTATTGATCATTTGATATTTATTCCATTAGCATGTGCAATGTGCATAACTTTTAAGGGGCAAAATTGTTTTTTCATCTTATTTTCTAATGAAATCTCTATTTGACCCATGCATCTTCTATTCTACTCTGACACTTCCGTAGTATTCCCGATAGTGGGAGTTGTGCTGCAGGATGGTCCACTGCTGTGCTTCATTGCTGGCCTTGTTCCTGCCGTTTTGTCTCGTTCATTGCTGTTTTGGGCGGTGATATTTTGTGTGGGGCTTTTGGGCTTGGGTTGCCATTGTTTGGCTGGCTGGTCGCCTTCTTTTGTTTTTGGTCCTTCTTGTGGATGTGACCGCCGTTGTGCCGTGTAGCTTTTGCCTTGTTGGCCTTCTTTTTTCCTTTCAGCACCCTTCCACTCATTATGCCTTTGTTCATTATAAGTGTATGTTTTGGTATCGTTTGTTTGTAATTATTGGTTAAAGCTTATTATAATTACATTTCACCAAAAATAAATAAATAAATAAATAAAATATAATTACAGAAAAAGAGATAAACGACTAAGTAAAATATCAATAATTTATACCTTACCAAAAAAAAATATCAATAATTTATAAAAGCATAATTATAAATAATAGGATTAAGTAATAATAAAAATTTGATAAATATGGCCACTTAAATATAACTAAGTACAAATTATATAAATATATATGTATATAAATATTCATAACTAAGTAAGATATTTTAATAAAAAGATTTAAAAATTAAGGTAAAAGGGAATTTCAGCAGCGAAATGGTAGAATTGCACTGCTTGAATACAGAGTCCGGGCACAGTAACTTCTCATGACCCATTGCAAACTTTCGCGGCTAAAAAAGTCTCTCTTTCTTGCTGGGTTCAGCGAATTCGGGCGTTTTAAGGTAGTTTCGCATTCCAAGATCATTCCTTTTCTCCTTGTTCCGCTTCACCGTCTTGTGGTTGTTCTTGGGCAGGATTACTTTCTTCCCGGGGCGACTGCTTCTGCTATCTGCATGCCCTTTTTCTATTCTTCTGTTCTGCCACCTTTCGTCGTCAATGGCCTCTTCTTCTTTTTTTTCTTTAACCGGTAATGGCTTAGTTTTGCGACGGTTCAGTAGGGGGCGAGCACGGTCCCGGTCCAACCTGGTAACCTAACAGACAGGGTTGGTTTCCGTTTCCTCTAACACCCCTGCTGTTCACTTGGCGCATTTGTTGATGAGCTCCATTAGGGAGAGTTCCTTCTTTCATAGAGATTGAAATGCTTCTAATATGATGATGGGTTTTGGTGGGATTTTGGTTCTATTTAAGTTGCTGCTCGTTGAGAAATGAGTGGATGATACTTCATTCTTATAGGCTGGTTCGCTTGGGATATGTCCATTTTGAGGGCAATTGCTTGTAATGATATGAATTCAGGTACCAAGGTAAGCTAGGCAGTGAAACCCTTGTCCTGCCTGCGGCAAAATGAGTTTGGCGAGAGAGGCTCTTAGTGTACTCCTTTTGGGGTTTGGTCCATGCAAATTTGTACTTGGGAGTTGGCACTTTTCTTTTGGGAGTTGTATGGATGTAGTAACTCATAGATATCTTCCTTTTCAGTTTTCATTCATCGGCCGAATACAAAAGTAAGTATGTACTAAAAGCTTGCTATTTCTCTGGGATTACAATTATGGGGAAGTACAAATAATGTGACTTAACCCGCCCTAGCAACAAGAAAGTGTCACCAATTGGGCCAATCCTCCGTCTTGGTGGCGAGTTTCACATTGATCAGTTTTTTTCTATAGCTTAAGTGATTTCTCTCAATAGTATGGCTTTGCTTGTTCCGAGTCTTGCCTATTCTGAGTTCAATATTTCTTTTTCCTTTCTACTTATTCCCTTTCTAAGCCAGCAATGTTTATTTTTTTTCCTTTTGAAATTTATGCTTTTCAGTCATTCACATAATCAGGTGTGCTTTCTCACTTTCTGGACACTTATATGTATATATGCTTCAGCCTGCATACTCAAAACCGTGTGCAACATGTTTTTTAAGTAGAAGTGGTATTCTGGAAGGTATGCCTGTATTGTTATCTGTTATTTTCGAAGTGTGGACTTTTACCTTGATAATGATTCCGGTCTCATCATAATTTTCACTATACCATGTTCTAATTTATTGATGATGCTTCACAACCAAGAGTACATTGGTAAGTATATCTCTAGATGAATGAAAAGGAAACATAAAAAGAGGTTGAAGGGAGAATTGGTAAGAAGAAAAGCACCAAAATAAAGTAGATAATTCCTTTGGATAATTATACCTATAATGATTACTTAATGCTATGGTTAATTGTGATCCTCTAGTGTCCATGGTTGCTGTCTAATTTTTATCTTCCTGATCTATCGTATTACCAGAGCTGTCTTACCATCGACAAATTATGTACAAGCATTGCCAATGTGGACCTTACCGGGGGGCATCACCACTTTACTGTATAGGCCTTGCTGCTGTTGTTGTAATGGACTTATATATACTATTATGTCACATGTTATTCCTGCTTATTTATCCTTTTCAATTTAGTTTGTCCTCTCTTTAGATTTTGTCAAGTCCTTTCCTGCTCAAATTTTGTATGGGTCTTTTTTATTGTAGATGTGGACCAAGGAACACACACGTCTTCCCCCACTACTTTTCACTCAACATTGCTTGATATTTTTCCCTGTCTCAAGTTTCAATTCTACATCCTAGCTCGCCCAAGGTATAATGCATGATGGCTTGGCACTCCAGTGATGTAAACTTGAAAAAATTTTGAGATAATCTCATGGTTGGATTTCATCAACAACAGCTCCAATACCTCAAATACCATGCATGGATTATATTGATTACATTTTGTTCAAATGTCTAGAATTAATCATAGCAGAAGTTGAGGAGCATCCGAGGGTATCTTATTGAATGTGGTAGCGTCACATTACCAGTTCATTTAATGATTAGGTTGTTTGGCTTTGTGCTGTCATGTCATGATTTGAACTTAGTGCAATCGAATGCCTCTTTGTTGCTGATGTCTGTTAATGTTAAACAGATAGCATTCGGAAATGTTTTTGAAGGTGCAGCTGCCGTGGAACGTGATCATATCGGCAGAAAACCTGGACGCAACAGGGCTAATGCTGCAAAGGTCCATTATAAGATGCCTTTTGGACGACTTTGCATGTAAGAAGGCGTCAAAGGACCTGGGTTATTTCTTCGCTGTGACGACACTGGAAAGCATTGGCGAAGGGAAAGTGTGACAACATTCGGGGGACATCATTTTTTCTGTGGTCTTCAGCAGCATCACCTTCAAGCTTTTCTGGGGAGAAATCCTGGATGGAGTTGTGCACCAGGTCTTCAAGTGCGGAGTCTTCTTGAGATGTGGTCCTGTCAAGAACGCCTACCTCTCCAACCTGAAGATGGCTGACTACAAGTATGTGCCTGGGGAGAATCCTGTCTTCCTGAATGACAAGCTTTCCAAGATTGGTAAAAGATGTGACTGTCCGATTCATGGTGATTGGAACAGAGTGGATCAAGGTGGAGAGGGAATTTCTGGTGTTGATCAGCTTGGAGGGTGATTTCTTCGGACCTGTTTCATAGTAAGTTTGTCACATGACTGGCATGTCTAGATGACACTGTTGCATCTGTAAATGAATCATTTCAAATGGGTTCTTCTATTTTCCAGTAGTTCTGCTGGTTAAGGAGGGAGTGGTATACCACAACCTGTTCAAACTAGTTTTAGCTAGTTAATCTTTTAAGCATTACGGTTGGATGCCACCCGACCTGTTAATTAACTCGGTTTATTAACTGGCTTTAGCAAGTTAAACAGTGATGTTAATATGATATGTGGTGTGTTAAGATTTCCCTCCTTGATGTTCTGTATGTTCTCTCACCAGCGATCCACCTGCGGTTTCCATGAGTTTTCTTTCTGAGGTATTTTGATGATGTATCTGCTGCGGACTAAGGGGTGGCTCCTTTAACAGTAGTTTGTGGTAGAGAGCTGACCTGTTTCTTCGCCATTTTCTACCTGTTTTTGGTAAACCTCCGCTTCCTAAAGATTGGCACATTGACCGCCTCTCCCCTTGTGAAACAGTTTTACACCTCTGGCGGGGAACCTGTAAGAATATTAGAACGGTCGAAGGGGTGTGTTGGGATTGGGTTTGGATCGGATAAAAAATGATCTGATCCAAAATGATTCATTTAATCTGTTTTGGTCCATTTAATCTGTCAGGTCTTATCATTTTAAATTCATTCATGACTCATTTATTGAATATAACTAATTCATATAATAACTCAGCTCATCGAATAAAGATGAGAAGGAAAAAGGAGCTGCACATGGGAACAAAGTATGATCAAAGAGAGAAGTGGGTTTGTGAAAGCGACACATTGATTTTGGTAGAAAGTGTCCTGGGCTGGATTGAAGAACCGTGGGATGTAATGGAAATAGTAGATCTATGTAAAGAAACCTTAACCCTATCGGAACCAGTGAGGTTAGTACACTGTCAAGGAGATGCAAATTGAGCGGCAGATTGGCTAGCCAAAACCCACTGAACCAAAACCCTCCCTCTAAATTAGGTGACATCCCCTTCCCATTCCCTTTCGGAAATTTTATGTTCGAAAACTTTTCCATCATTTTCTTGTAATTCTCATTATTTTTATGAATGAATGCAACTACTATCTTCAACCAAAAAAAAAATAAGTCTTATAATTATTAAGGATTTAAACGTACGGTTATTTGTTTGCTTCCCCAGGTTCATTTTCGTACTTTTTTTTTCCTCATTGCTGCAATACTCTTGATCCAATTTCTTTTGAAGTTTAATTTACTATACATACTTCTGTCGGGTCCGAGGTTGTGGAGCGGAGACATGGAGGCGATGGCAGCGATGCCGGCGATGGCGGTGGTACAAGCAGTTAAGAGTGGTAGTGGTAGCGGTGGGTGGGCTGGCGACCATGGTGACTCGTACATGGCGCATGGGAATTGTGAGTTAATTGAATGGACTGGGATTAGATTAGGGTCGGGTTGTGCATGGCTCGCTGAAACACGTGGAAAACCGAACAATTCGGCTGAACAGGTACGCGATTTCAAAGCCGTGTCTAATCCATCCATTTGCCAACTTTAATAGAAATAAAAAGAAGAGCAATCCATTTCCATTTTCTCTAAATTCGAAAAGATATTATGGGTGATTGGTTCCTAATTCTCAAAAATCGAAATTGAGGATGAGATCAATTGGTCTTAGGATCGAGAATCGAACCGCACCATCGATTCGATCCGGTCCACTGAAATTGGTCGTTTATTTTTTCCCACTACTTTTTTTTCCATTGCTTTTTTTGTAACTACTTAGAACTAGTCTGAGATAGTATTTACCAATTTTCTTAAAACATAATAAAATGAAAAAATATATTTAATCCGTATAATCCAGTCTAGTCCAATTCCTCCTTAGAATCGAAAACTAAATTGCCCGAACACCAATTCCACTTTTAGGAATTAAGAATCGAACTAACACTCTCAAAATCAAGCCCAACCGGCCGATTTAGTCCAATTCGAACATTCCATTTTGTGCATTTCTAAAAAATATTAGAGATATGTTTAGTAAAAGTTCTAAAATTTGTCAAAAAGTACAATTAAGTTCTAAAACTTACAAAAATGCAATCAAGTCATAAAATTTGTCAACTTGGTTCAATTGAGTCCTAAAGTTAATACTAAATTTACTAATGGAAAATTGTTGACGTGACGCTAACATGTCATATTTTAAATGAATTTTTATTTTCCATATGGATTTTTAAATTTTTTTATTCAAAATCTTTAAAAATTATATTAAAAACTAAAAAGGAAAAGCTAAATTTATTTTAAAAAAAATTGTTCAAAAAAAAAAAAAAAGGCACCGATGGAGCTTCCATCGCCACCCATCGCCGAAAGGGCCAACGACGGTCACTAGCCCTAGGCGGGGTGGCCGGCCCTCGCCTAGGTGAGGCCTCGCTGGCTCTAGGTGAAGGTTGGACACCCCCGCCAAGTCGAGCAAGGACGCCCGGCGAGCACGCCGCCATATCTGGGCACCATCGCCCGCCCGAGCGGGCCGACGACCATCACCTTGGCGAGTAGGCGTCATCCGACGAGGCCCCGTCGAACGGGTCCGGGGGGGAGCCGCAACTCAACGAGCCAACGGAGCAACTAAACCTCATGGTCCTCCTCCTCCTCGATTCTCGTCGAATAGTCATTGGCGAGGCCGATCCTCATCGGAGGAGGAGGGGCGACCTCAAGCTCCTCCTTGTCCTCCTCATTGATCGGCTCGTCGAGCCGCGGCCGCTCCTCCCTTGGACTCATCCGACAAGGCCTCGTTGGACAACGCCTACTCGCCCGCTTGCCCAAATCTAGGCGTCCTCGCCCGACTTGGCAAGGGTGGTCGGCACTCACCTAGGGCGTGCCCGGATCTAGGCGTCCTCACCCAACCTTGCAGGGGTAGTCGGCCCTCACCTGGAGCCGACGAGGCATTGCCTAGGCGAGGGCCGGCCACCCCGCCCAAGTCACCGACCCCTCCAGTGATGGGCAACGGCGGAAGCTCCACCAATGCCTTTTTTTTTTTTTTTTTTTTTTGAACAATTTTGTTTTTTAAAATAAATTTAGCTTTTCATTTTTAATTTTTAATCTAATTTTTAAAGATTTTCAATAAAAAATAATTTTAAAAAATCATATGAAAAATAAAAAAATTCATTTAAAATATGAGGTCAATTTCACGTTAGCAATTTTGTTAAAATTTGACGGTGTTAATTTTAGAACTCAATTAAATCAATTTAATAAGTTTTAGGATTTAATTATACTTTTTATAAATTTTAAGATTTAATTATAACTCTCTTAATAAATTTTAGGACTTCTGTTACACATATCTCAAAATATTATATGACAACACATGATCAAAATTATTTGCTGTGAAAAGTCCCATCAACCGTCTTGTAAGGAGAGTGAGAGAAAGAGAGAGAGTCTTGAGGTGGACAAGAAAGGGAATGCAAGCGCAACGTCGCTTGGAGCTCCTCCGCAAGCTTCGAGCAAGAGCCTCTTCATGCACGCCCTCCCCGCCATCGTCCTCGTCCCCTCCCTTGGAGGCCCACTACGATCGCCTCCTCAAGAACTCCTGCGACGATGCTTCCGCGCTGAAACAAATCCACTCTTCTCTCACCACTCGCGGCCTCGTCGCTCGAGACCCCCACCTGAGCGCTCAGATCATCGTCAAATACTCCAAATTCGGGCACCCGCATCATGCGCGCTCCCTGTTCGACGGAATTACTGCCAGATGCGAGAGACCCAATTCGTTCCTGTGGAACACGATGGTGCGAGCGTATGCCAATAATG
The DNA here is from genome assembly GCA_014182515.1 of Eucalyptus microcorys. Taxonomy (NCBI): domain Eukaryota; kingdom Viridiplantae; phylum Streptophyta; class Magnoliopsida; order Myrtales; family Myrtaceae; genus Eucalyptus; species Eucalyptus microcorys. The sequence goes on from CM024569.1 coordinate 32,138,283, forward strand.
GGCATTGCGCGGATGCTTTGGAGCTTTACGCCCTTATGCGCAGGGGTGGCGTCTTGCCCAATAACTACACTTTCCCTTTTGTTCTCAAAGCGTGCGCTTCCGACTCGGAGCCGCTCGCGCGCGGTTGGGAAGTTGTTCATGGGGAGACCATAAAAACTGGGTTCGATCCCGATATGTATGTTGAGGCGGCTCTGGTTGACGCGTACGCGAAGCGCGGGCGAATCAGTTGTGCGCGCAAGGTGTTCGATGGAATGACGCAGAGGGACCTCGTCTGTTGGACCACCATGATTAATGCCTATGAGCAGGCTGAGCAGCCTCAGGAATCACTGATGCTGTTTTGCAGGATGCAGCGAGAAGAGAGTCTTTCGCCTGATCCGGTTGCTATAGTTAGTGTTGCCTCCGCTGTTGGGCAGGTGGGGGATGTTAAGAGTGCTAAATCAGTGCATGCGTATGCCATCCAGAATGGGATTTTGGGGGACGTCTGTGTCGCGAATTCAGTTGTCGCAATGTACACCAAATGTGGGAATGTAGAATATGCGCGCATGGCTTTCAATAGGATGGAGGAAAGAGACAAAATTTCTTGGAACTCCATGCTTTCAGGATATGTACAAAATGGGCAGGCCAATGAAGCTCTGTTATTGTTTGAGCAGATGCAGGATTCTGGGTGTCAACCTAATCCTGTGACGGCATTGATTATGGTATCTGCATGTGCTTTCCTGGGATCCTGCCATCTTGGGAAGAAGATCCATGACTACATACTCGAAAATAAGATGAAAGTTGACATAACACTGCAAAATGCTTTAATGGACATGTATGCTAAGTGTGGGAATTTGGAAACTGCTAGTAAGATGTTCCATGAAATTCATCCGAAAGAACGGGATGTTAGTTCATGGAATGTGCTGATCTCAGCATATGGCATGCATGGGCATGGAGAAGAAGCATTGAACCTCTACTTGCAGATGCAAGAGAAAGGTGTTGCACCGAATCATATCACTTTCACATCCATTCTTTCTGCATGTAGTCATGCCGGCTTGATCAATGCAGGCAGAAAGTGTTTTGCAGATATGTCAAAGCATTCTGTTATGCCAGAGGCGAAACATTACACTTGCATGGTTGACATGCTAGGGCGAGCTGGACTCTTGGGTGAAGCTTTCGATCTTATCAAAAGTATGCCAGCATCACCGAATGATGGAGTTTGGGGAGCACTCCTTTTGGCCTGCCGAGTTCATGGGAACAGTGAATTGGGGGAGATTGCTGCAAACAATCTCTTTCAGATTGAGCCAGAACATCCAGGATATTATGTGCTCTTGTCAAATATATATGCTGCATCGAGGAGATGGCAAGAAGTTGGGAAGCTGAGAGAAAACATGAAAACTAGAGGACTAAGCAAACCTGCAGCTTTTAGCGTGATAGAATATGGTCAAGAGGCAATAGGATTTTATACTGCCGACCAGTTGAATCCATACCGTGGTGAAGTTTACAGGCATATGGAGCGGTTGGTTGTTGAGATGAAGACACGAGGGTATTTTCCAGACCGATCATGTGTTCTTCATGACGTTGAAGATGAAGACAAGGATCACATTCTAAATTATCACAGTGAGAAGCTTGCTGTTGCATTCGGAATACTGAAGACAGATTTGGAATCAACTATTACTGTGAGCAAGAACCTTCGCATTTGCAATGACTGTCACTCAACCTTCAAGTTTCTTTCGGATATATACCAGAGGCAGATTGTGGTGAGAGATGCCAACCGGTTCCATCACTTCCAAGCTGGCTCTTGTTCATGCAAGGATTACTGGTGATCTGCCACTTTTATCTTGAGTACGCCTTATCTGTTTAAAAATGGACCTTCAACCCTTCCGAGACATCCCATTGGTGCATTACTCTCAGGCGGACAGATTCCCAATTCTTGATGATGCAGAGGGATTGAATTTTCTTATAATGGAGAGGTATATTGAGGACCCTTTTGCGCCATTATCTTCAAATAGACCTCGAGAAAGAGCTCGATAGCATGTTAATATTCGAAGGGCCAGAGAGATTTAAAGGTTTGCGTGCATCTCGGAGGCTAGTGACCTCCCTTGTCTGACCACCTTTTTCTGGCCACCGAGGGTCGCGCAAGCTGGTTCTCTCAGCGGATCATGCAAAGCCAGTTTTGTGGTGAAATCTGGGTTTGGATTAAATGAATTCTTTAAGAACAGACTCATCTTTCTCAACAGGTCGAAGGATGATTAATTAGCTAAGGTATGAAGACGAGCACCCGTGGTCATTCTAGCTCGTTGCAGAAATGTCATAAGAAGATCTGGACAGAGTGAAGTGGTCAGAATTGGGGGCTCACAGAACGATCATCCTTAAAGTCATTGTAACCTGATGTCTAACATTACAGAATGAAGATTCTCTTCCTAACCTCTTCGGGGAAATGCTTCGTTCGGATTTCTTAGGCATAGATGATGTTTTCCTTTGCTTCCGTCATGAAATTAACCAATGCAAAACGTGCTTAGTCGGCAAGACTTGTCAAGAACGTTGGCCCTAGATTTATTCCTTCCCTTTTTCCTATGCCATTCTCTACTTGCCCATCGCGATTCACCTTGATCTTGATAAATATGTATTACTTCGAAAAGATTGACCCTTTGTAATGTTTATCTTTTGCTCTATGGGGTCGATTAGTATGCTGCAACTATCATTTTGCGGATTTGTAATTCTGCCAAGGCACCTTTAAACTGCAGTGATAGATGTAGTCTCACATCAAGCTCAAATGTTGTGCACACATCATTGTTTTTCAGTTGATCCATCTCGGTCCAATGGCCGAACAGACCTATTTCCGCTATAACCACCAACCAACACAGAGTTAAGTTTCATCCACATCATTCTCAGCAAATTTATAGAAATCAAAACGACATTCTCATGTTGACGTTTCCTCCGAATCGTCTTACCTCTGCAGGTCTCATCTCATTCATCAACAAAACAAGCTGTTACACCATAGATGGGCAACAATTACAGACCTTTACAAAATGTACAACAAACTTATACCTGTAGCGAATGCAAACCTGTACCTACAAATACATGATCTCACCATTTGCCTAAAAAGCTAGTACGCAATGAAATTTCTCCAAGCAAACAAAAAAAATAGCCCAGAGAGGGAAGGGGGAGGGAAAAAAGGGAAGGGAAAATTACCCCTGAACTGCCAAAGCTTGCAGGTGCTCTATAAAAACTTGCAAGCTCAAGTCATCAGTTAAAATAACATCCGACCCATCGGTGTAGGTGGAGTTCTGAGTAACTGATGGGTTCAACTTAGCAAGAAGAAACCTCGCCTGACTACTGTGCTGGTCGCATTTTATCAGCTTTGGTGGCGGAACTCTTTCAGCCACCAACTGTGCCGCATCGATTTCTGGGGCCTCCAACAGCTTCCTTAGATTCTCATGGTTTGCGTCTTTATCATAGCCAAGCTTCCTCCACTGGGCAATCTTAGACCCATAATGAATAACCACATAAAAATAAGAATCAAAAAGTAATATAACATCGGGAGAGATGGACCGAACATCTAGTAGAACCGGAACCGGGGGCCCGTCAAACGAATACTGGAATAGTGTGGGCTGGATCATGATAAGAGATCCCACTACACCCTCACGGTTAAGCATCAGTCGAAAGAAAGCTGTCTCATCTGGGGAACTATTGAAAACGTCTATAAACTGCGACCTCCTCAAATAGTACATGAACTGGGGATATAGTGAGAAGTTTGAAGACAAGCGAAATGTAGACGGATCTTCCTGTATGTAGTCTCCAAACTTAGAAGCGAAACGGATAAGTGCATCGTCCAACCATCTAATCACATCTCGAGCATAGCAGCTCTCCATGCGGTGGATGGCGAGTCTAGCCATAACTGAAGCTGCTGCTTCTTGATCAAACCCTGAGGCAGTTTCAGGGGAGTTCTTGCTAACCCATCTCCTCGCAGCAGTTGTCACTCTCTTCCTAATACCCGAGTTTCCATAGCGATAACTTGTTATGAACTGTATGAAGAATGCAGTTCCTGGCTGGATCTTTTGCTCGTCACCTACTTGGAAGAAGAAAGCTATGCATGTTTTATTTGTGAGCGTGCCCACCTTCCATGCATTAGTACCACCTTCACCGACCACATTATTGCTCACTAAACCATTGCTTTTCTGAAGAGAAACACAGGGTCCTAAAGCACCGCAAATCTTCAGATCTTGTGTTGTCACTACCTCAATTGTTACATCAAAGTACATTTTCAGATTCCCTTGTTCATCGCGACTGAAGAAGTTCTTCAAGCACTTTCTGAATTCACACGACTCAAAAGAGTCTCCCAGCATCATGAATCCACCCGAGTTCTCTACAGAAGCTTTTAGTTCTGCAGCTCCGACTTGATCAAGGGAACACGCAAATAAATCAAGAACAATGGATGCATCAGATAACCTCTGTGATAATCTCTTGTAAAAGCTGCAAGATTTCAAATAGTATGGTGCATAACCATTAATGAGATCTCTGTGTGTTCGGATGGAATTACTCCGATCAGGATCAACAACTATCCCAGGGCCAAGAGTGGCGGGTCCTGATGTGAATACCATGACCCGGGACCCCACATTGCTCAAGCACCCTTGTACAAGTCCCACTGCAACTGATATTGCAGTCCCTGTACATCTCAGAGGGCGAGACGCAGGCTGAGCTGCTGTTGAACAATGGATCTCTTCAATAGCAGTTGTGATGCTGAATTCACATTCAGACACAGGGAGCAAATACCCCTGATTCTGAATAAATGGCGACTTTCCAGGTTGTTGATACCTTTTGCGATAGATACCCAGGAATTTTTGAACCTGTGATGAAGCGAAAAGAAATCTTGTCATTATGCGAGAATTTACCAGGTTATGCCTAGCAACTAGGAAGGATAAAATAAATTTATTAATAAAATCAACTCATGCAGTCAGTCCCGAGCAACCGTTTATCAACTATTTCATACCTCTTCTTTTTTGTTTAAATTCTGACAGAGGAATCATGCACACCATATATAAAAAGCAAAGTGTTCAGGCTCATAAAGGTCTACAAATGCCGCTTGCTACTAGTGTGATGTTGATCATTAAAACTAAGAGAACAGTTTTAGTACTTGATTATTATAACTACATCTTCTGGAGAACTTTTACAAACACGAATAACAACCCTCAACAGTATATATTACCAATATCCTACTATCTTCGACAGGAGAATCTGAAACGGGTATGAGTTAGCTGAAACTAGAAGTCACTAAAATCACAATCTGACTAAAATAATAAATCAAACAGAACACCAATAAATGACTGAGCATCTTAAAAAAACGCCAGTAACAATGTGGTATAACACTTTCATTTTCACAGTTCTCGTCTCATGACCAATTTCAATCCACTTTTGTTACATTCTATAGTATCGAAGATTCTCTTGCGATACTTCTAATTTTCTATTTTGTTACTCATTAATCGAAAACAAACTAACAAAAAGACTTTGGTAAATCAATAGAAAGTTAAGGTTGATACGGAGTTACCAACTAACCTGATCAGCTGAGAGCTCACGTTCTCCATGAAAAACCACAACCCTCGAGCACTCCGCAAAACCGAGATCATGAACCCTAACCATCGAATCAAAAGAAACCAACCCCACCAGCGCGCTCTCTGGCAACTGCTCCACCACAAACAACAGCTCATTCTTAAGCGCCCTCAGGTCCTCCTCACTCGAACAGACATCCACTATGAACACAAATGCCGGCCCCAATCCCCGCACATCCAAACTCGACAGTGACAAAGACGAAAAGGACGATGCCGAAGCCACCGAAGGCATCGACCTGGGCGATCCATTCGCCCAACCTTGGTTCATATTAGGATTCGAACTCCAACTTTTCCCTTCCATTTTACTAAACCTATGCTCCACACTTCCCCGAACCGCACTCGGCGACGACCCATCACCCCAATTCCTATTCAAACTAGCACTCGACCCCGCCCTCGCATTAAAACCCGAATTCATCGACAACCCGGAAACCGTACTATTGCTAAAACCAATACCCAAAGCTGAGCTCGCGCTGGGGCTGGCATACTCCACCGAGCTGTACGTGGGGAAGAGCTCCGCCGGCAGGTTGTTCTCTCCAATGCCGGCATAGGAACGAGGGAAGGGGTTCCTCTGGTAACAAAAGGGGCACACCCAGATCCGGGACGGGTAGTCGACGCGGGCGTAAGGGTTGAGGACGCCGCCGCAGCGGGTGCAGATCAAGGGGTCGTAGGTGAGGACGGGGAGCTCGGGGAACCGCGCGAGAGGGGTGCACATGATGCTGAGCGGGATGACGAGGGAGGAGGACTCGGATTTGGAGGTGGGCCACGCGTTCCACGACCACCGGAGCCCTTCGATCGCTTCCAGCTCGACGAAGTCCATCGCGGGGCCGAATTCGGGAGGCGACAAAGGGAGGGTTTTGAGGGCTGATCTCACATGGGTTTTTGGCGTTTGAAAGATCGAAATGAAAGGAGACGGAGGAATCCGAAGGAGGAGGAGGTCGTCTTGATAGCTAAGAAAGCGTGAAGGAGAGGGAAGGTGCTGAGTGAGGGAGATGATGCGGTTCTAGCATCTGGGTTAGCGAGTGAAGAGAAGCAAGAAGGGCTGAGGAAAGGAAAACTCCTGGTGGGGTTCTTGATTGTTCGCATGCCGGTCGAAGAGACAAAGCATGGATACATCGGATGCGCATCGAAAATGTCGGAATTCGAGATTGGAAAGTCCTATGTTATCTGTCGGTAGTCTTTACTTCATAGTCAGTTTAATCTAGTTACTTCGGATGAAGACACGTGACAATCATTATATTTCTGTTCAAGAGTAAATTTTTATTTTAAACTTATTTCTATAATAAAATTTTATTTGGTGACGTAATTTCTTTTTTTTTTATAAAATAAATTTTTAGTCTAGAAATAGAAATAAACATGAGAAGTAAAAAAATTTTACCTTTTTATTTTCGGAATAAAATGAAAAATAAAAACTATTTTCATCATTCGTCTTCTCTATTAGTCGGTCACCAACCTGCCGTTGCCGCCTGCCATCACAATCCATTGCCGATCACTGCCCATCGTCGTCCGCCACCCACCACTGTCATTTGCTAGCTATTGCCCTTGAAAAGGAGAAATTTTGTGAAATTCTATTATGAGAATAAAAATTTTACGTCATTATCAAACCCGAATTTTTACTCATAAACTCATTCAAAAAAAAAATAAAAAAATATATTTATCTTCCATAAATCAATTTCCGACCCAAATAGTTATCACTTGTGCCCTTCATTACTACCATTAGGGGCCTAAAGGCCCAAGCTTTATTTGAGCCATCGACACTTAAAAGGGGATCGAAGCTCCATCCAAAGCGTCAATAGCCTAAGCTTAAGGACACTGATGATAAAAATGTCGTAATTTCCGTGCGGTCCTTACTTTAATGTCAAAACTTTTCGCTAGGCTATTTAAGTGCAAAATTGGAGAAAAAACAATCATTTTAAGTGCCTCTAGCAACAAACTCCAGTCAAAGCTCCTATGTGGTTTTTTAGGTTATTTTTTTGGTTCTAACATAGCTTTATAAAAGAAATTGAAGTTCCAAGATGAAAAGTTTTTTGTCCAACCTGGCAAAGTGAACAAAACAAAGAAGTTTTCTTTGAGGAAATACTGTCTTTCTAAAGCTAAAAGTGCAAAACAAAAAATTCACGACGGAGAAACAGAGTACTATCTCAGCCTTTAATTGGCCTTCATATGCTCCAAATCTCGTTCCCCCAATTCTAGTTGACGAAATCCAAAGCATGGACCAAGAAGGCACCCGTTCTTAGAGCTTGGAGGAGAAAGAGGTGGCCTTGCAATGAAGATGAGACCATCAGTGGAGGATTGAAGACAAGGCTTTGCGGTTAAGATGAAGACAACCCGGCGAGACACGTCGGTTGAATCCAAATCCTTACGGAAACTCGAGGAGATCTTGAAGACCGTGACATGGCTGATGGTCAATATATGCGCCCAACAATCCCATCTTCAACAGCCACGGGAAGCTTTGCATAATGACCTTGAATGTGCTTTTTTTGGGACTCTCTTGCAAATAATCAACTACACTTTTACAAGTAGTTTCAATGGGTAGGGTTGGGGTTTGCTTCTTTGCCCAGATTTAGCCCTAATTTGCCAATTTGGGGAAAAAATAGGGAAAAATCATCCATAAAGCCCTAAAATTATTGCTTTTTGACAAATTCACTCTTAAAGATTTTAATTATACCAATTGAGTCATAAACATTTTTTTTATATTTTACTAATTGAATCCATCAATCAATCTTAACCGATATCACTAACATTGATGCCGATGATACCACATAAGATGGCCTACAGCCAACGTAGATAATTTTTTTTATATATTTTTGTAAAAAAGATATGATTTATTTTTGCTCTTTTTTTTTCCTTTTTATTCTACCAAGTCCAACGATGGTCAACCACCCTCATCAACCATAGACAAGGGCCTTGCAAGTGACATTTGGGTTTCACTTGATGGAATTGTGAGCCTTAAGCGACTAGCAATCATCATTGCGCTACTAAGCTCGTCACCGGATCATGCCACTTGTGCCACTGCCACCATGTCATCTAGTCACTATGCATCACCGCAAGGACTTGTCACCTCAGCTCGTCCCTATCACCAACCACGACACCTCAACCAACTACTCAGCTCCACCAAGTCATCATCACCTCAGTGCCACAATTGTGCCACATCACTCACTGCAAAGCCACCACTGAGCCACATCAACGCCACATCATCGCTCCTTGCACGTTACCCCCAAACAGTGCCACCTCAGCATGCACCCGCCTCATCATCATCATCACTGTATCTCCAAGTCATGCCACCTGGCTTCAGCAAGGCGCGAGCCCTAGCTAGCTCACGCTGGTTCTGTCGCGTCAGCCATCGGAAGCACACAAAGGAGGAACAACTGCACTATAAAAAAGAAGCGGCAGCCGCTTGTCCTTCTTCGTTTTCACCGAGATCGTCCTCTATTCCACACCACCTCTCTCTCTCTATTCCCTTTGCTCGCACGACCGCTCAAGCCGGACGACCGCCAACAACACTCAGCTCAGCCCAGCCCAGCTCAAGTCGTCGCTTCGTCGCCCGCGTCATCGCCTCAAACCATCTCGGGCTGTCGGAGGACATTAGCAAACTTGAGACTTCCTGACCCTGTTCCAGCCGCGACAACACCATCTCTAGGACCCGAAGCAAGTAAATTGCCTTCCATTTTATGCTGCATAGGTTAATTATTGCGCGTCGAGGTCAGTTTCCCCGGATTTCCGTTATTGCGATTTGTTTTCGTATGTATTCGTGTTAATTGACGATTTCGGGAAACGGGCATTACTAGCATTGTTAAGCTTATGGTTTATTGAGTTTGTAAAGGTGTTGTTGAGATGCTGATTTTTGGATTTATGCTTGTTTGAGGTTGAGTGAATGAATCCGAGAACGGTGTTTTGCACAAGTTCGGTTTACTATATGTCTGTGATTTTGCCAATTTTTTGCTAGTTTTTGTAGTACAAATTTTGTGAGGCTTTCTTCACAAAGTTGCACATTATACTTTGTTCTATAACATATTTTAATTTCGGATTTTTCAGACTTCGTATGATCAAAATATATTTGAAGAACATAAGCGGATTTGAATCTGTTTTCTTGGAGTTTTACTGCTTATGCGGTTTTGATTTTCTATAGAATTTTCGACAAAAAGATTTTGACAAGTGTTCTTCTTGAAGGTTTTACACCACATTTTCAACTATAGGTAGTGGGGATTTGACTTTCCCTAGGGGTAGGGTACTCATTTAGGCTTTTGAATGCTCATTTTTGGATCTGTTTCAGTTCGGAAATCCGCCCTATTGTTAACCCGACTTATTTGAATTATTAAGAATCGTACAAGGTGAATCAGGTTTTAACTTCTTCATGAAAAACGTTCCTCGAAGTATCGTCCACATCGTGTTAAAGTTTCGTAATTTTTAGAATTGATTTACTTGGAAAATATGGGTGATTTCTAAAGGCAGGCGAACCGCCCTTTTTGGATCAAATTTGGGATTTTGAACAAATTCCCTTTTTAACTTGTCTTTTGGCTGGTATTTCCAACCAACTGTTTTATACCATTTCTCTAGTTTACAGATGGACAAATGATTTTTGATTTTGAAATTGATTTGATTCTTGTGCCTTAGCACAGTGGATAGCATTATTAAATTGAATTATTAAATTGTTGCATCATGAGTGTCTTGGAATGCCATCGATCCTTGGGACAACGATGCCCCAATTGTTAATAAAAATGCCCAGAGGGGTAACTAAGTTCTTTCGGATGCCTAAAGGGTGTAACATGATTCCTCCAAATATCCTCACGATGCCGGATGGATGCAAGATGCCTAAGGGATAATGGAGTTCCCCAAAAGATGGTGTCGGCTAATTCACAACAAGGATGATTATTGGTCTTTTCAAATTTAATCTTTACTGGATTACCAATTTCAAAGGAAATCTTTTCCAACTTGTTATTCTAGTTTTGAAAAAGGTTCTCAAAAAACTTGACTTTAAAACGATCTTTTATATTTTATATTTAAACTTCTTCACATGTGCCATTATTGACGTATGTAGTATAGATTGGTCGACAGTTTACTTGTTTTATGCTCACTAATGGTTAACCATTATTTCTCAAATAAGTAGCCATGCCACTCCTACCTGCATCCCCCATGACTTTGTACGATGCCCCAATGGACCTCACGTGGCACCGGACTACACTTAGTGACCTCGACTTCCCCAATGTTATATTCATCAGGGTCATTTCGATTTTGACAGTAGATGTCAATTTACCATCGGACCCGATACTGCTTGGTTTTTTCGCCGTTTACACCTGTGTGAGTGGGCGTCTAGTGGAACCTCTTGCACTCCTTGATGGCGATGACAATGGAAGTAGCGAGGTCAAGTAGGGCAAGTGCAGGAGGATAGAGGTAGCATTTTTAGAAGGCCAAGCCATGACCATGGACGTATTATGGATAGGAGACAGGTGACTTTGTACGTTGATGCTATCGAAAATGTCGGAATTCGAGATTGCAAAGTCATATGTTAACTCCTGGTGAATATCTTGATTGAGGAGCTTTTATGACAAGTCCGTCGCGACTGTGCGTGTGCATTCGCATGCCGGTCGAAGAGATGCGCATCGAAAATGTCGGAATTCGAGATTGCAAAGTCATATGTTATCTCTCGGTAGTCTTTACTTCATGGTAAGTTTAATGTGGTTACTTCATAAGAACACCCATGATAATCATTCTCTTTCTGTTCAAGAATAATTTTTTTATTTTAAACTTATTTCTAGAACAAAAATCTATTTGATGATGCAATTTCTTTTCTTTAATTTATAGAATAAATTTTTAGTCCAGAAATAGACTTAGAATAAACCTGAGAAGTAAAAAAATTTTACTTTTCTATTTTTGGAATAGTAAAGAAAAATAAAAACTATTATCATTACTCGTCTTCTCTATTAATCGGTCATCCACCCTTTGTTGCTGCCTGCGGTTGCAATCCATTGCCGATCATTGCCCATCGGCCCCCTCCACCACTCATTAGCCACTAACCCCTAGAAAGGAGAAATTTTGTTAAATTTTATTTCGAGAATAAAAATTTTACGTTATTACCAAATATGAATTTTTACTCAAAAACTCATCTAGAAATAAAAATAGGAAAATTTATTTGTCTTCCATAAATCAATTTCCGACCCGAATGGTTATTGAAAATGCTAGTATGAACACTTAGAGGGGGGGTGATAGGTGTGAAGAAAATTTTCACGAAAAGTAGTAAAAATATTTTGCTTTTGAAACTGAGTCTGAAAAACAATGGACTTTGAACGAGTTCAGACTTTAAAATTAAATAGAATTACGAACAAAGTAAAGGAGTTCGGGGAAGAGAATAAGAAAACATAATTTATAGTGGTTCGGCTTTGATCAAGCCTACGTCCATTCTCCCACGCTGATAGTCTTCTGGCTGGTTTCCATTATGAATCAAAAGAGAATTTACAATCTTGTGATCTTGATTTCATAGTGAAGAGTCTCTGCTCTCTCATGAAGTCACACTATAAGTTTCTGTCTCTTTTGAGTACAAATTTGAGCATAGTATAAGGAATAACAAGTAAATGAGAAGTTTCAGACTTTGGAATTCTTCTTTCACGCACTCTATTGAATGACTAGAAATGTCTCCTTAAATACTCTTTCATGCCTTCTCGATTGTTGGCACTTTCTAAAGGAATTTTTCCAATCAACCCGTTGGATAGAATCAATCAAGGAGATCTCGAGCCGTTTGAAGATTGTGATGAATGCCCGTCAATCTTGTTCACCCATACAATTAGGATATTAGTTTCCATAAGTAGATTATTTCCAAATTTACTCGCCTTCCAAAAAGATTTAATGTATCTAAATTGATTCCAATAAAGATAACCAATCTCGTAGGTGATATTGCCAACTAGAAAGCCATATGTATCCTGTACGAACCGAACAAACGAAGAAAGAAAGATAATCCCGAGTTTGGTTAAGTCTTCATTCTTCACTTGCGTTCAGTTTGGAATTTGTCGGAGTGGGCAGACTTCCGATATAAGATAGACTTTGACACAAAAGTTTTGCAATCTAATAGACTTTGATACAAAAGTCTGGGAATCTTTAGAATAGACTTTAGATAAGTTTTGTCAACTTCAAAACATCAAAGGAGTTTTCTTTAACAGTTATAACTACTTGAGTCTGTAAGAGATTTTAGAAAAATGTTTCTTCCAGAAAGTTGATTGGATGAGTCTGCTTTACATAGACTTTAACCAAATGTATGGAATATTCAATTTTTTTACGAATGAATTCAAATGATCCTTTCTCCAATGGCATGGTGAAAATGTCTGCTAGTTGATTCTTTGAATCAATGAATTGAACATTAATTTCACCATTTTGTACATGGTCTTTTATGAAGTGGTGACGGATTTCATATGCTTTGCTCTTGAATGAAAAATGGGATTATTGGTGAGATTGATCGCACTTGTGTTGTCACATTTGATTTCAGTGCATGATTCTTCTATTCCAAAGTCTCTTAGTTGTTACATGATTTAAAGAATATGAGAACAACAACTATCAAGAGTAACATATTCTACTTCTGCTATTGAGAGTGCCACAGTGTTCTACTTCTCAAAGAACTAGAACACTAACATTTGTCCCAAGAGTTGGCATGTACCAGATATACTTTTCCTATCGACTTTACAATTAGCTAAATCAGCGTCTAAGTATCCTAATAGGGCAAAGTCTCCTCCTCTTGGAAACCACAAACCTAACTTTGGATTTGTTGCAATATACTTGATAATACATTTAACAACATTGAGATGTGATTCTCTAAGATCAGCTTGAAATTTGGCACACACAAAGACACTGAATAAAATATCAGATCAAGAATCAATAAGATAGAGAAGAGAACCAATTATGCTTTTGTATGTCTTTTGGTCTACTTTCTTTCCATCTTCATCATTGTTGAGTTTGGAAGAACTTGACATAGGAGTTTTAGTTTTCTTACAGTTTTCCATCCCAAATTTCTTGATGGCATCTCTGGCATATTTCTCTTGATAGATGAAGGTTCATTCCTTTAATTGTTTGACTTGTAAATCGAGAAAGAACGTTAACTCACCAATCATGCTCATTTCGAATTCTTCCTGCATAGACTTTAAAAATTTCTTGCACATAATTTCATTAGAAGAACCAAAAATGATATTGTATACCAACATTTGAACGAGTAAAAAGACTTTTTCTTCATTTTTGATAAATAGAATGGTGTCAACCATACATTTCTTGAAACTATTACTTACCAGAAACTTAGTCTCTCAAACCAAGCTCGAGGTGTTTGCTTCAGACCGTATAAAGCTTTCTTTAGTCTGTAGACAAAGTCTATTTTTTTGAGGTCTTTGAATCTTGATGGTTGTTCCATATAAACTTCTTTTTGGATGAAGCCATTTAGGAAGGCGCTTTTGACATCCATATGAAATAACCTAAAATTATGGAAATATGCATATGTAAGTAATAGTTTTATAGCTTCTAACCTGACTACCGGTGCATATGTCTCATCATAATCTATTCCTTCCTTTTGCGTATATCATTTTGTTACAAGTCTTGCTTTGTTTCCCATCATTTTATCATTTTCATCCATCTTGTTCCTGAACATCCATTTTGTTCCAATTATAGATTTTCCTTTTGGTTTTTGGAACCAACTCCCAAACATCATGGATTTTGAATTGCCTAAGTTCTTCTTGCTGCCTCTATCTAGCTTTCATCAATTAAAGCTTTTTTTTACTCTCTTTAGTTCTATTTTAGAAATAAGAGTCAGAGCACTTGAGTCTTCTCTCACTTTGGATCTGGTACGAATCCCTTATTCTATATTGCCAATAATGAGATCTTTAGGATGGCTGGATTTGTGTTGCCAATTATTGTTGAATTTGTCATTATCTAGAAGAGTTTGTTGAGCCTCTGTTTCCTTTGAATCTTCCGATTTCTCTTCAGCTTGACTTTATTCACCAGAAGGCGGAGTTTGCTTAAGAGATGCAAACTTCATTAAGTGTGAAACTAACTCAGACTCTTCAAGTTGAGTTTGATCTTGTTAGTTTTGGACAACTTCTTGAAACCTAACATTCATTGATTCTTCGACAGTCTGTGCATTCTTGTTGAAGATCCCATAAGCTTTGCTTGAAGTGGAATATCCAAGAAATATCCCTTCATCTGATTTTTCTTCAAACTTGCCCAGACAATCATTTCCATATTTTAAAATAGAGCACTTGTAACCAAATACATTAAAATAAGAAATATTTGGCTTTTTCCCTTTGTAAACTTCATAAGGGGTTTTCTCTAGGATGAGCCTTAGAAATACTCTATTAGTTACATTACAAACATTGGAGATTGCTTCTGCCCAAAAGTGAGAAGAGACCCTACTTTCAATTAACATAATTATGGCTATCTCTTATAAAGACCGATTTTTCCTTTCTATAACTCCATTTTGTTCTGGAGTGTAAGGAGAGGAGAAAACATGTTGAAAACCATTTTCATCACAAAAATTTGTAAACTCTTGATTTTCAAATTCTCCCCATGATCATTCTTAATACTCGAAATGGCATAAGCTTTCTCATTTTGAATTTTTTAGCAAATTTTTAAAAATATGAGAAGGTTTCTACTTTATTTGCCAAGAAGAAAACCCGAGTAAATCTTGAGTAGTCGTCTACAACTACCAAACACTATTTCTTACCACCAATACTTTGAGTTCTAGTAAGCTCGAAAAGGTCCATGTGAATAAGTTGCAAGACACGATTAGTGAAAACATGATTTATGGATTTAAATGAACTTCTGACCTGTTTTCCCAAGATACATGGAGTACATTTGCTCAGGCTTCTGGTACACCATTTTAGGAAGACCGCGAACCAACTTCTAAGAAGACAGTTTAGCAATCTGTTTCATACTAACATGTCCTAACTGGCGAGACTAGAGATTTGCTTTATCTTGAATTGAGATAAGACATTGAGAATTCTCTGAACTTATGTCTATAAGGTAAACGTTGCCATGTCTTCGACTGATAAAAGTTTGACAGAAGCCTCGACTAACTCAGAACAAACATTTTCTTGAAATTGATTTTGAACCCTATATCACATAGTTGGCTTATGCTCAGAAGGTTGTAGTTCAAACCTTTCACTAGGGCAACATTGTTCTTGGTCAAGCTGTCAATCATCATCGTTCCATGTCAAACAATTTTTCCTTTGCTGATCTCACAAAAAATAAAAACATTTCCATCTCTTTGTTTTTATAATTTTATGAAACTACTTGAATTTCTAGTCATATATCTAGAACAATCATTGTCCAAGTACCATTTGCTTTTTCCTTTTAATAGCAACTTGCAGTCAAATAAAAGTCTCAAACTTTTTTTGGTACCCAAATTTTCTTAGTAACTAAGAAGTTAGTTATAATGATAGTCTTTGTACAATCATTCTTAATAGATCTCTAAACTTTAGGACATTCATTCTCAAAATGTTATGAGCTATCACACTTAGAACATTTAAGAGTACTTCAACCAACATGTTTTATAAAAACTCTTTGAAAGTGATTTTTGTAAGCAAGTTTAGGAGGTCTTTGTCCATGTATCTCCTTGACCTTAGGAAAATTAATCAAAATATTACTTTCTCTAGTTAAACCCAAATTGGATTTGTTATAATAAGGAATTTAAGCTAAAAGAAATGTTCTAAAGTTTTTGAGCCTTTTGAGAATTTTTTAGTAATGTTTGAAATTTCCTTTTCCAAAGTTTCATTTTCTTTGGAAAGAGAATAAAAGCTTTCCTCTAAATCATCAAAATTATTTTTTAAACTCTCAAATTTTTATTTCCAAGAAGTATCCTATTATCTAAGTGTAGAATTTTCCTTGTTTAATTCATAGATCATTTTAAGAGAAGATTTGAGGTTTAAACAAAACTTGTTTATATATTTACATACTTTCATAGGGATTTTTGAATGACTTACTTCGATTTTCTTGTCGGATTCTGAGTTTGTGTCTGAGTTAGATTTTGATTTTGAGTGAGCCATTAGACATATGTTCACAAATCCTCTTCACTTTCTTAGTACTCTATGTCACTTCAGGTTTTTGGTTTTAGAGCTTTCTTGTACTTTTCATACTTACATTTCTTCTTTTTTCGCAAGGGATAGTTAAGCTTGATGTGTCCTTTCTTCCTGCACATATTACATCCTTGCTAGATTCATCATCTTTCATTGATCTTTTCTAGAGGTTTTGCTTGTTTTTCTTTTTCTAGTTGAATCTTCTTCCTTTCTTATTTAGAATCATTAGAAAACATATCTTTATCAATAAAGCAAGTTCCTCGTCGTTCATGTCATCGTTTGTGTTTGTATCATTAGAATTGGTATTAGACTTAAGTGCAATTGACTTTTTACCTTTTGGATCCTCTTTGTCATTGCTTTGTTCCAATTCGTAAGATTGAATAGTGCCCATCAATTCATCAACAGAAAGAGGCATAATCCTCTGTGTCTCTTGGATTGATGTTTTCACATGGTTTCAATCTTTTGAAAGTCCTTGTAGAAGTTTGTTGACTTTCATTGGGGTAGAGATTGGCTGACCTTGATATGCCAAATGGTTGGACCACTTGTTGACCGTTGATCACTCTAATTGGTTAGAACACTTCAACAGATAAGCACAGGGCTTTGATACCAATTGATGATGCACTTCGAAAATAGAGGAAAGACAAAAGCAATAATATTTGGTTAGGGACGTACTTGATACTTACCTTTGCTCATGAGGGTATCTGAACTTTTGTTAGGGTTTATTTACTCCGTCTCTGTTTCTCTCTCTCATGGAATGGAATGAAGGCAATGAAATCACTAAATGAAAAAGGAATGGTTTAAGGATAACCACTAACCTGAAGACAAGGTTTAATGATAACCTAGAATTTGGAAGACAAGGTTTAAGGATAACCTAGAATTTGGAAGACAAGGTTTAAGGATAACCTAGAACCTGAAAACAAGGTTTAATGATAACCTGGAACCGTGTGTTTTAAGGATAGACCCATGAATCGTATGGTTAGATTGGGAGAAGGGTCTTATCGTGTAAATAACGGGCTTTGACCAGGAAAAAGGGTCTTAATGTGTTATAATGGGCTTGGATCGGGAAAAGGGTCTTACCATGTAATAACAGGCTTTGACCGGGAGAAGGGTCTTATCGTGTTATAACGGGCTTCGACGTGGGAGAAGGGTCTTACCGTGTAATAACGGGCTTTGACCGGGAAAAAGGTCTTACTGTGTAATAACGGGCTTTAACCGGGAAAAAGGGTCTTACCATGTAATAATGGGCTTTGACCAGGAAAAGGGTCTTACTGTCTAATAACGGGTTTTGACCGGGAAAAAGGGTCTTATCGTCCAATAATAGGCTTCGACTGGGAGAAGGGTCTTACCGTGTTATAACGGGCTTCGACCGGGAGAAGGGTCTTACAGTGTTATAACGGTCTTCGACCGGGAAAATGGTCTTACCGTGTTATAACGGGCTTCGACCGGGAGAAGGGTCTTACAGTGTTATAACGGTCTTCGACCGGGAAAATGGTCTTACCGTGTTATAACGGGCTTCGACCAGGAAAAGGGTCTTACCGTCTAATAATGAGCTTTGACCGGGAAAAGGTTCTTACTGTCTAATAACAGGCTTTGACTGGGAAAAAAGGGTCTTACTGTCTAATTACGGGCTTTGATCGGGAAAAAGGGTCTTACCGTGTAATAACGGGCTTGGACAGGGAAAAGGGTCTTACCGGGTAATAACGGGCTTGGACCGAGAAAAGGGTCTTACCACATAATAACGGGCTTTGACCGGGAAAAGGGTCTTACCGCGTAATAACGGGCGTTGACCGGGTATGATTTTTAAAATTGTTGGAGAACCAATCTTGCGAAATAACATTGATTGTCAAATCCTTTCAGAGAAGATTTTAACAAAATGAGATTTGATTGACCATCTAAGGGTTAAATCAAATATGCCAAGTGAAAATATTCTAATCAAAAGAGGTCTTTCACACTAGCTCTCAAAAAGGGCTTTTGTTCCCGACCATTGATATGGGAAAACTGTTTAAATCTCACTGGAGAAGTCTCACTCAACCTATGTCTATAGCTTTCGGAAACGTTCACAGTGAATACAATCCATTGATCAAAAGGTCTTTTGAAGGGATCGTAATGATGGCTTGGTCATAGGCTTACATAAAGGGTATGCACTTTGAGGCCAAGAAATGAATATTCAATCAATATCTTCATCAGGTTTACAAGTTAAGAACCTCGAAGATAAGATAAGATATGATTGCTTCCACTCCTTCTAGCAGTAGCTCCTATGTGATTTCTCATTTCAACTCGAACCATCCCAATCAAAAGAGATTTCGGATAAGGGTTGTAATGTTGGTTTGGGTGAGGCATAAAAAGGCTTGAAAAATGTTCAAATATCAAAGGATTAAAAGCGAGTGATTATCTTGGCATCATTACCATTACATAACTTTTTTTTTTTAAATTCGATTCTTGAAATTTAACCTATCTTGAGAGTCCTTTTGGTAATTTGTCTTGAGACATGAGAGCTTTGCTCTATGTTCTAATGATACAGCTTGCAATACATGTTTTCTCTTGCAAGACATTTATTTTGTTTTTCAACGGATGATCTTTTGCATGACCATTGATTTTGCTCTTCTTTGCATTTTTTTTCATGGGCATTGGCCTTGCTTTTACCAGGCACACTGCTTTTTCATGCTCCCTAGTTTTCATTCTCTTTTGAGTATCTAGGACTCTCGAGTGGCATTTACAAACATTACCAATATTCTCAATTTTGTTGGTAAATCATGTGCCTTGCCTTAGTATGGGGAGATAATCATCACCTGGGGTTATGAAAGAATTGTATAAGGCTCAAATTGGCTAAGCAAAGGATAATTGTGTTTGTGGTAGTGAATGGAATGCTCTTCGTCACTTCGAGATGCTTTGAGTTTCGATAAGAAATCACTTGAAGCTAGCACAAGAAGATTGATACAAGTGAAAGCAATAAAATCTTTCTTAATCTTTTGCTCCATAATTTTCAACCAAGACCTCCTATTTTGCCTCAATGTGGGGTTGTTCTTGACAGGGTTATTTTGGAAATACTCCTTATTTGGCTCAAAATGGCTTGCAAGGGATATCAATAGTTTTTGAGATTGAGAAATGGAATGCCTTTATCATTTCAAATCATGTATTCACTGTAAATGAATCCTATGCCCTAAGACATGGTTCTTTTCACTCAATTCTCTCGAGGAGTGTATAAGGACATGTTTGGTAAAGAGGTTGCCTCTCATTATTTTAGGCACTACCACCTGGCATATTTAACAATCCTTTTTAGGTTTTCCAAAACCCACTTTAGTTGAATTCAGCTCCTTGGGGAATGAAAATTTAATGAAATTTTGTTTGAAAGGAAATGTTTCCTTGACCCTACTGGGGAGATTTTTGGAAGTAAGGTTGGATAAAATTTGTAGACAGAATAGGCTTTGCTTAGCACATGGGTTCATTTCTAGAGTTCTAACGGTACTTCTAGAGTTCTAACTGACTCTTTTGGCATTCTAAAGGATAGGGTCACTTCTAAGTTCTAAAGAAGAATGGACACTTTTGAAAGTTTTGCACTCTTGAGATGAACCTTTTATGGACAGGTAGAATCTTCATTAGAGATCTTGCAAAATGAACAAACATGCAGATGCAATATGTATGCATGAAATGCATGATGCAAACATCCTAAAGTGGCTCGGATTCAATCAAAAAATGGCTCAAAGGCCTTTCATGGATAATACTTCTTGACAGCATAAGCATTTATAGGTCTTGGCAATTCTTGACCATCCATTTCTACAAGGATTAATGCCCCACCGGGTAGTATTTTTCTTACAATATATGGACCTTCATAGTTTGGGGTAAACTTCCCATGAGGATCTAGAATGATAGGTAAAACCTTTCTCAAGACAAGATCGTTAATCTCGAAATGCCTTGGTCTAACCTTGCGGTTGATAGACCTAGCTACTCTCTTCTGATAGCTTTGTCCATGGAATAAGGCTTTTAGCCGCTTTTCATCAATCATATTAAGTTGTTCAAGTCTTTGTCAAAACCATTTAGCTTCAGAGAGCTTGATTTGAGAAAGTACCCTCAGTGAAGGAATTTCCACTTTCACGGGTAATTCAGCTTCCATCCCATAAACCAATGAGAACGGTGTTGCCCCAGTTGAAGTACGAATTGAAGTTCGATAGGCAAACAAAGCATATGGCAACCGATCATGCCAATCACGATAATTTTTCGCCATTTTGGCTAAAATCTTCTTGATGTTCTTATTTGCTGCTTCCACAGCTCCATTCATTTGTGGGCGGTACGGAGAAGAATTCAAATGGCGAATGTGGAGTTCTCCAAATAATTCATCTATCATCTTATTATTCAAGTTTGATCCACTATTTGTGATGATCGCTTCAGGAACTCCAGATCGAGCGATGATATCACGACGGATGAATTTTGCCACACTCTTAGCAGTAACATGGGCATAAGAATTGGCTTCAATCCATTTGGTGAAGTAATCAATTGCTACTAAGATAAAAGAATGTCCATTCGATGCTTTAGGATTAATTGGTCTGATGATGTCGATGCCCCACATTGAAAAAGGCTAGGACTCGGACACTTGATGTAGCTCATTAGGATGAGCATTGATTTTGTCTCCATAGACTTGGCATTGATAGCAACACCTCACATGCTGAATACAATCGGCTTCCATGGTCAACCAATAGTAATCGAGCCTCATAATTTTTCTAGCCAAGAGATGACCGTTCATATGAGGACCACACTCTCCTTCATGTATTTCTTTCATCAAGATTTTAGCTTCTTGTGCATCCACGCACTTCAATAAAACTGAATCGAAAGACCTTTTATAGAGGGCTCCTCCACTGAGGAAGAATTTGGATGCCAACTTCATCAAGTATTTTCGATCATTGGTTTGACTCCCTTGGAGAAATTTTCCTCCTCGAAGGTAATTCATGATATCATAATACCAAGGTTGACCATCAGGTTCCTCTTCTATCATCAGACAATAAGCAGGCTTTTTCATGACATCGATTTGCAAAGGATCAACGCTTAAACCATCAGTCACTTGCAACATTGAAGATAAAGTTGCCAAGGCATCAGTAAATTGATTTTGTGATCTCGGCAGATAATCAAAAGAGATCTCGTCAAATTCCTTGACCAAGTCTTCGAGATATTCATGATAAGGAATCAACTTTACATCCCGTGTTTGCCATTCACCTTCCGTCTAGAGGATGATGAGTGTAGAATCACTATAAACTTGAAGCTTTCTAACTTTCATATCGATGGCTAATTGCAAACCGAGGATACATGCTTCATATTCAGAAATATTGTTGGTACAAGGGAATACCAACTTTACAGCTACTGGATAATGCTGACCTTCTGGAGATATTAAAACTGCCCCAATCTTCATTTCTTTAGGGTTATCTGAATCTCCCAAATTTATAGTGATTGGCTATTCGGTGGTAGGAGGTTTGGACTCTTCATATCTGAGCCATTCATTTTCAATAACTCGAGGATCATCCTCATTCCTTGAGTCAGAATAATCGGGTTCGTCAAAGTCTTTTGAATGCGAATCCGAGCCATGCAAATGACTATCATGATGTGAAATGCCATGCTTGGGATGCAATCGAAAAATGGTTAGTATATATACATATGAATTAATGCAATGAATGGAAATGTCATGAAAAATTTGTTTTCAAATTCAAGTTGTTTTTGAAAAATTTATTGGGAACTAGCCCTCATGTCATTGGACGTCTTCATTCCACTAAAACATTTTGAAACTATAGATCGTGTGGAGGCTCAGGCCTCAAAGCATCATCATAGGACTGATTCGGGCCTCACAAGTCTATTAACAAAACGTGAATTTTATTAATATGCAAAAATTGTATTACAACGCTTATCATCCTGAATTCATAGAGTTTGTGATCCAGATTATTACAAGTAGAAATGAATGGAATTCCCTCGCATGGGAGAAATGAATGGGATTCCCTCATAGGGGAAAAATGAATAAAATTCCCTCGTAGGGGAGAAATTAATGGAATACAACTAAAATTAAATGCAATGACTAAAAACCTCCCTTATACAGTGGGAATTGTAGGCTCTTCATCTTCACCAATAGTGTCAACTAGACCATTTTCAAACAAATCAGCAAAGTGATAGACATTGGCCTTTTCTTCTTGCAAGAGCTTCGATGGACCAGGAGAGAAATCCTTCAAAGGTGGAGGCAAGAGACTTTGATGGCGCCCTTGTCAGTTGTATCAACCCGATAAGGAATTTCTTCTTTGGTCAAATCAATCACAATAGGCTCAATCATAACCACTAAGTCGTCCTCGAATTCATTTCCCCATCCACTAGGAACGATGTCTTTGGGGTTTTGAAAATAACTTGGAGGAGGGGTATACTTGACCATAATGTCATACTTCCCACTTGGTTGTCCCAAGGTGTCCACCACTTCACCTCTCTCACGGGTTTTCCTTACGAACTCACGATCCGAATGAGAAGTTTTGTATTCATCCTCATCCCCATCATAGGAGTGAACCTCTTTATCTTTTGGCAGAGTTGAAGTAAGGTCTTCTTCATCATCCCATCCACTTGGGACAATATCCTTTATGTCAACGAAGAAACTTGGTGGTGGTGTGAACTTCACCTTAAAGTCATATTTACCACTCGGTTGGCCAAGGGTATCAACAACTTCACCATCTTCAAGAGCTTTTCGAACAAACTCATGATCCATTCGAGAAAATTTATATTCATCTCCGCTTTCAGTGTCAAAATCTTGGTACATAGGGGTTTTGCTTTTCGAGGCTCAACAATCCTCATTTCAAGTGTTATTCTGACTTGGATTCCCAATCTTCCTTATGACTTTTGAGATTATATCCTCGCCAGACAAATCGACTTCAACTAGAGACATCCGTCTCAAAGCGGGCTCATCATCTTCATATTGGATAATTCCCAGTTCAACTAGCTTCGCTAAGCAATCTACCTTCTCATCACGAGTGATGTCACCTTTCAGCTGGCGATTAGCAAATGGCATGATCTGTTCCAACTTTTGGGTATCCATCCAAAGTATATGCTTGTTGGCATCCCCATAAATCATGTTGACATCTTCAGAATATTTTGGAAGGGGGTTTTGTTGGACATTCAGTGCTAAATCCTTAAAGTTAAGCACCTTTTTATCTAGCAAATTCTGGATCTTAGAATGGAGCAGTAGACAATTATCCACATGATGACCTCTTTCTTCCATATGATAATCACATGTCTTATTAAGGTCAAACCCGACAAACTTTGGCAGATTATCCCTCGGGATCTCTTTTTCCAAGAGATGACTTTCGATCAACATTGGAAGTAGTTGAGACATGGGTCTAGGCAATGGAGTGAATTGCCTTCGAGAGGCTTTTCCTTAACGCTCAAAGTTTCGAGAAGAACCCCCTATCTCCATGGCAGGTTTATGAGCGGTAGGCAGATTTATGGTAGGAGAAGCATAAACTACAGAAGTTAAATTCTTGACTTGGTTAGATAGGTCAGCCCACAATGCCATTATCTGCACCATTTGATTCTCTATGTTAATAACATGGGTATGGGTATCTTCATTTTCCATCTTTGTTTGGCGGCGAGTACGTATAACGAACGGCTTTCAAAACCTCCTGTAAAAGAAGATGACTTGAATTAGTACAAGTTAAAAGAAACCATCAAAATACAAATCCTAGTCAATTTTATATTTTCTTGAGATGAAATAATGATAAGAAGTGTATATGATCTTAGTATCATATAACATCCTCTTATCAAAATTTCTTCAAAAGAAATTATACAATTGAAAAGGAACGACGACAAATATTTAATCAGAAATGCCCATTTTCTAAAAATTACATGAAAATGTTCATAAATTTCATTCATTTCAATCGAACAATTACAAAGGAAACAAAACCTTGCTTTCTTGAAGCTTACAAAGTGGTTCAATTTTACATGTGATTTTACATGTGATATGAAAATGAATACAAGTAAGCCTCGATAGATAGGAGGGAAACACAAAGGAAATCCCTTCACAAGAAAAGAATATAAAATGGAAACCTAAGGACTAGATGGAATCGTGTGGAGACGCTTGTTATCATGGCCCAAGCGTTCCTCATCGATCGAGGCACTGTCTTCTTGTTCCTTAATATGAGCTCGCCAAAAACCTTGAAGTTCAGGAATTTTTCCACGTAGTCTTGATGTCTTGGGTCGAGATTCTCCCATAGAGTCTTGAGATTCCCAAGTACAGGGATCACGTCCACTTCAGGTTTACCCATCTAAATCTAAACCTAAAGGGTCATCTATGATTAAAACATATCATCATTGAAATATAAAATGTATAATTGAAATATGGAGAGTAAGAGATAAGAACGATAAAAAAGGAACGATATCTTACCCACCAAACACATGGCAAACGCAAATCACATGTCACATGAAACTGTGAGGTTTTGACGCTTAAGGTGAGGGTGCTAAAGGCTCAAGGTCCTTATCCCAAAGGATAAAAATAATTTACCCACCGCTACTATCATCGGTCAGTGCTATTTTATCGGTTGGGATGAGCGGGCTTATATAAGTAATGGATTACCACGAGTATTCACTCACAGATTCCACCCATAAACCCTTTTAAGGTTCTAAATTGGGCGATCGGGGTTTTAGACCGTGGTTGTGTGTGCGGTGTTGTGCTAAAGCTTGTAAACATGCATTTAAATTTAAACATCCAACACTTCCATATAAACCCTCATACATTAAACAAAGGGTTTACAAGCACACCTCCCCTTATAACTCCCACCTACAAGACCATTTAATACGAGGTTAGCGACTAACCTGATTTTCCACGCGACTTTGACATGCAAGCGATTCTACATAAGACATGTTAGTTAAAACACAACAACCATTTTTAAACGGCTTCAAGTCCTCTTAATCTAGTAACCAGTCCCTAGCAGAGTCGCCAAGCCTGTCGCAACTCGATCTTGCCACCCTCGAATGTCAAAAAGGGAAAGGTCGGGTTTAGGGGTACTTTGATCATGAGAGTTCCTTCATGAGATCGTGAGCTCTCCCAAGCTCGTACCCCGCATGATAGCGGGTTTATTTATGTGATCTAGGCGTTTAACAACCTAAGAATATACATGAGTCACCACTAACCTCATTTTGGAGGTCGGCTAGAAACCCAATCGAGGATTTGGAGTGTTCCCTCGAATCCTACGCAACTAGATATCTAGGTTCGGGGACTTGGGTTACGCTAATATTGCTATTAGCGCCCTTTCGATACCTAAACAGTATGTTGCATTTTTTTCTAACATGTCCATGCATTTCTTTTTTACATTTTCGGGATCACCAATTCCTATACTAAGTGATCATACGTGGTGAATTACTTTCATTCTATTCTATTCCTAAAAAATGAGAGGAAAACAATCAATGAAATTGAAATTGCAAGACATGAAGTAAACAATCAAGAAAAGCAGTAAACCTAATCATGTAATCCTAAAGAATATAAAAGAGAAAACAATCGGGAAAGAAAGGAAACCCACAACTCGTCGGGTTTTATACAATGCATGGAACCCGAGACATATGTCGGGAAAACGAATGGTACATGATAAATGGTCGGAATGGACATCGACCTCCACCATCTTCATGCTTTATCAATGTTCAGGGCCCTAATCTAAACCTAATCTAAGAAACATGAATAACTAGGTACATACAAATGAGAGAAACAAACATGCATATCAAAACAACCAAAAAACAAGACATCTTTTGTGTTCAGAAATGGTGACTAAAGTCATGAAGTCCCTAAATCAAATTCTAGGTGATATCCAAGGTTCAACATTATTATGGGTCATACCTAAATCATTCATCTAACGATCACATGCGAAGCATATAACATGACATGCATTTATGCCATATGATATTGATTCTTAATCAATCCAAACCAGTAAGTGAATCAACTAAGGATCACTTATTCAAACACATGCACCATTGAATATGCTCATGCAACATATGTATTCAAGACAAACGAAGCAGTCGATATGTAACCCAAATGATACCTAAAACCGTTTTGTAGACAATTGACAAAGGATGTCATTTCATGAAGGAAGCGTCTCAAGATTCCTAACGGATGAATTTCTAAAAAAAATACTAGAACATGAACTAGTTAGTCTATAATAGAATAGGGCAACATGAAACACAGGCATTCTACAACATATTGAAGGCAATTGGACACATCTACTATCTCATTTCGAGACTAACAACAACTAGCCACAGAAAAGACAGCATTTCCCTAATCGAATCAACTCCAAAAATTTTGAAAAAAATATAGCATGTCCAACAATTACAACAACATCTCAAATCAGGAAATCAATATAACATTTGGACTAAAAGTCTAGTGATCCTGTCCATCTTTCCTTTCTGACCAAACATTTACAAAAATGCATGTCATCGATAACCTTGCTATCTCTACCTATGAAAAAGTAATAGTCTCGTGCTGGCACTATTCGTTCCATTCAATGTCAAGAGAACAATTACAGCAGGGCTCAACTAATATATTTGAAATATTCTATAAGACTTAGATCGTAAAACCAGCAAGCAAATGCATCTCAAAACAAAACCTTTAGGCGAGTCAGTCAAGCAAGTATCAGAAGAGAGTAGTCATATCAAGACATGAAACTTGCAGCTATTATGAAGAAATCTACTCTTGAACCCAAATTGCATGATTTGATTAATACCAAAGAATCGAGACACTCAAATCAGCAACATGAACTCTATAGAGTAGAGCATGAACGATTGATTTGAACTCTATAAGAGGAGTGAATGCAAGGTTACACAAAATATAGACCTTTACTCTCATTACAAGGATGTGAGATATCCTTACAATGTGACACTTCTCTTCCATTTAATGATGGAAACTCATCAAGAACAAACCCTAATAATCTTGCGGATCCACTGGTAGATATGAAAATCTATTGATGCATGCTACGGTCAAGGATCTAAGCAACAAGAATGAGATTTACATGATCCACCTACTACTCTATATAGGTAGAGAGGAAAGTAACGCAGTACATGCACAATTGAACTATATGTAATATTCACAGACTTTCTATATGACCAGGAAATTGCCAAGATGAGCAACGATGACAGTTTTAAATCTATACACAGGTTCCATGATCTAAACGAGACACTCAGAAAAATTTGAGTATAGACAATCAGACACATTCGTTCAAATGATCCGGTCCTTTGATATCAACGTACTCTAAACCTACTGTTGATGGAAGACTGGTGATAACAAAATTCTCTACTCCTGCACACCAGAACAGAACAGTCGCCATTATTTCAAACAGAGTCATCAATCTCATCAGCATATGACATAAGAAAACGTATAGTTTACTTTTATCCAGAGAGATGAGCAATCAAAATTTGTCAGACATCACTCATGTGCATTCATATTGAATGAATCGGAATCTTCAATGCCATCAATGTATAGCCGATATTCAGGACAAATACAAGCACTTCCAGCATATACAGCATCAATATGGAACCACATCCCAGTTCTCTTAGCAAATATTGCTAGTGTAAATAGGGGATTAACTACCGTTGAAGAAATTGTACCAACCTTGAATGAATTGGCGAAGGATTGAAGCCGTCATTGCTGACGATGCTGTCTGAGCCCTAAACTCCAAGCTCCTCGACCAGCTGTTCCAGTAGGTCAAATCCGGTGCGCGAGACAGAGTCGAGAGAAAATCGTTCGAGTCAGAGGGAGCGAATGGGAGAGAGAAACCAGAGGCCAAAAATTTTAACGGATCGAGAGAGAGAAAGAGGGCTCACCGTCGAGCGAGTGACAGAGTCGAGAGAGAACCGGTTAAGCGTCTTGTTGCCACCGTTGTTGCCGTCACCACCGATGTTACCAATCGGTCTCGAAGCTCTACCTTGGAGCCGAGCCGAGACCTCCAAACTTGGCGCGGATCCGAAACCCTGCACCTCGAGTTCTGGAAGGACACGGTCTGCGACGAGAGCGTCAAATCCAGCCAGGAGCGAGATCGCGATCGAGCGAGCGAGCGTTCGAACCAAAGAACCGATAGCGATCGAGAGCCTCCCTTGCGATCCCCGACCGCCAGTCTCTGATCTCCAAGAGCGATCCGCCGAATCAGAGAACCAAGAGAGAATCCCAGATTGAGCGAGTGAGCGTCCAATCTCCGAGAAAGAACCGGATCCACTGTCATTGTAGTCGTCCCTGTCATTGTCGCTGATCGGCTTCGGATATCAGCCCCTCACCTCGAGCTCTTTTGCTGGCGGTTACTCTATTTTCTAGGGTTTTTAGGGCAGTGCAGAGGAGGAGGTCGAGATTTAGAGAACGAGAGTTAGCCCCCGTGAGCTAGAGAGCTCGTCCGAGAGAGAAGATCGGTGAGGGAGAGGCCGCCTCCGAGAGGGAGAGAGAATCTCCATTTTTTTAGAGAGAAAGAGTGCAAGAGAGAATCCGTCCGAATGGCCTCGATCCAGAAAGAGAATCACCGATCAAGTGAGCAAGCATCCGGTCTCCGAGAAAGAACCAAATCCACACGATCTCCAACCGCCGGCGCTCGATCTCCGATTGCACGCCAATGGAGGAAAACCTTCGCCTTCGACTAGAGCTCGGGAAAGAAAAGCAAAAATCGAGAGAGAGATCAGAGAGACTAAGTCAGTCCGCCACGGTCAGCATCCGAACACCACATCGACTCAACCAGAGAGCTCTTCATGCCAAAAATCGACATGCAAAAAGAATCTCGGCATAGGAGGTCAAGAAAAAACCAGCGAACCTCAGGCAAACGTAGGCATGAAGAGGATCGCCCAAGGCCGGCGGGAGCCGATATTCGCCGAGAGGACGGCGACTGTGACGGCGGTGGCACTATTCGATCGGAGGGGAAGCTGCTTTCCGAGCGGTGGTTCTTTTAAGGCGAGACTCCAAAGCGTGCAGTGTTTCGTCACTGTCGCCGGTTCTTCTCGTAGTCGAATCAATTCCTCCCCTGCTCAAGAACTCCGATCCCGGCTTGAGAGTAGCATAGGCCGTGAGTGAATCGAAGCACTGGTCTTGGTTCCAGCGAATGGCGGAACGACGAAGGTTCACCTTAGATTGGGAGTTTCCGGCCTAAGGTTTCTGGTGCGGAGGAGAAAAGAGAGAGATCGGAGGAGTCTGATGGAGGGAGAGCTGACCCCCAGAGAGAATCCCCAGAGCGAGAGTCCTTTTTGGCCGTTTTCCCCGAGATCCCCAAAACCGATTCCCCAGCGAAAGCTTCCAACTCCCCGCGTCCAAAACTCATTCCCCTTTTTCTCTGTTTTCTTCTCTTTTTTTCTTCTTTTTTTTTCTTGTTTTCTTTACATTTTTTTTATGTTTTCATTCGTTCATTTTTTTTTTATATCTTTTTGGCTCTTTTTTTTTTTTTTTTTGGCAAAACGGATGATTAAAATGTCAACAAAAATTTCAGATGTCAATAGTGATACTAGTAAGAACACCTAGAGGAGGGATGAAATGGTGTTTAAAAGAAATCTTGATAAATAAACACCAAATAAAATAACGTTTGATAAACAACCCACCAGACTTATGGTAAATGTTCATAATCAGTTAAGTGATAGAACAGTTTTTTGAAATAACCTATGAGAGCGCAACAAACTTAAATAAGGAGAGTTAAGGCAAAAGAAGATTGCATACAAAATTTATAGTAGTTCGACTTTAATTTAAATCTACATCCACTCTCTCACGTTTGACAACCTTCGACTAGAATTCACTATAGTATCAATAGAGAAATACAATTTATGAGTGCAAACACTTAGTGGAAGATGCTTTCTAACTCACTAAGTCACTCTTTTTATGATTTTTATTTTGAATACAATTTATAGGACCACTGAAGAAGAAGAAGTAGTTGAAAAAACTTCAGACTTTGGAATTCTAATTTTCACGTCCCTTCTTCAAATAGACCGAATGACCTCCTTAAATATTTCTCCACGCCACACTAGCTGTTAACATTTTCTGGAGGAATTCATTCCAATCAATCTGTTGGATAGAATCAATTAAAAAGATCTTGTAGCCATTTGAAGATTGAGATGGAAAATCCACCGATTTTGGTCGCCCATACAATCGGAATTTAGGTTTTCATAAGTAGATGCTTCCCAAAAAGGAAACTTGTCTTCAAAATTAATTTCATCAATTTGTGATTGATTGCATCAATGTATTTATAAAAGAAAAGTGAAATCCTTCACCAGATAAATAGATGTTATAGAATAAATTCCTAATAAGTTCATTCTGAATCATTCGCAAAATTAGTAAGTGTGAATCTGATTTCATCCTCGTTCTGGACAAGGTTTTAGTTTGGATTTTGTCAGAGTGGGAAATACTTATGGAATGACTAGACTTTGGCGTAAGTCTTCGATACAACCTTAGAAGCATTTGGTTATTCAAAATAAGAGTAAGAACTAGAAAGTTTTGTCAACTTCAAAACTTGATAGGAGTTTTCTCAACACTTTTAACTTGTTATTGGTGCATAAGTTTTGTCGTAGTCGATTCCTTCTTCTTGCAAGTAGTCTTTGGCGACTAGTCTTGCTTTATTCTCGTGACTTTTTCTTGGTCACTAAGCTTGTTCTTGTACACCCATTTTGTTCCTATCATAGGATGGTCTTTTGGTTTGGGAACTAATTTCCATACTTCATTTATCTAAAATTGTTGAAGTTCCTCCTGCATTGCTTGGATCCAGCTTTCATCAAACAGAGATTCTTCAGTACTTTTTGGTTCAATTTCTGAGATAAACGCCAAGGTGCCCATAGTGTCCTTTAAGGTTGATCTTGTCCTAATCTTATTGTCGATGTTTCTGATAATCAGCTTCTTTGGATGACTTGACTTGGGCTTCTAGTTTCTATTGAAATTGTCATTAGATGTTGTGGGTTTCTCACTATTGAGCTTATTAGATTCTGCTTGTTGTTGAGGCTGTTCATTTGATTCCGATTCCTCAACTTCTTCTAGTACTTGAAATGTGTCAGATGACTACTCCGCTTGATCATAATCTTCATGGATCTAAGGATTTTCATCAAACTTCACGTTGATGGACTCCTCCATTATGCGAGATCTTTTATTGTAGACTTTGAAAGCCTCGCTCGTAGTAGAGCATCTCGGAAATATGCCTTCATATGATATTTCATCAAACTTACTAGGCTGGTCATTAGCATTTGTTAAGATAAAACATTTAGATCCAAAAACTCTAAAATATGAAATGATTGGTTTCTTACCTTTGAAAAGCTCATAAGGGTCTTTTCTAAAGAGGGTCTAAAGAAAACTCGATTTATGATATAGTATGTTGTTGAAACGACTTAAGCCTAGAAGTGTGACGCAACTTTGCTTTTTTAAAAGAAGAGTTCTTGTCATTTCTTGCAAGGACTTGTTTTTCCTCTCTATTACACCGTTCTGTACAAGTGTATCGGAAGTAAAAAATTAATGCTCAAAATTGCTTTCTTCACAAAAGTTTTGAAAACTTTGACTTTCGAATTCACCCCATGATGAATTCTAATGGAATAAATGGAATAACCTTTTCCATTCTAAATCTTTTTAGCAAACTTTGAAAAATAAGAATATGCTTCATGCTTATGTGCAAGGAAGAAAACCCATGTGTACCTTGTATAATTATTAACTATTACCAAGCAGTACCTTTTACCTCGGCAAAAGTATGATTCAAGTGCCAAAAGTTGGCACAAAGGGACACTTAGGGGGTGCATGACAAAATTTCTGGAATAGAAATTGATTTCTGGCCAGAAATTGAGAAATCAATTTCTATTTCAGAAACTGAGAAGTTAAAAATTTTAGCTTCTGATTTCTTCTTCAAATCTATTTCTGGAATAGAAATCTGTTTCAGAAATAGAGAAATTAAATTGCGTTACCAAACGGATTTCTGTTCCAAACCTATTCCGGGGAATAGAGAAACAGAGAAATCAAGAAACAAAAATTTTATCATGCGCAGTGTTAAGTGCCAAAAGTTACGAAAGTGACACTTAAGTGCTAAAATCGAGAGAGAAGTGGATCACTTAAGTGCCAATCCAGCCAAAATCCGGCCAAAATACTGATGTGCGCAATTTCCGACGAAGTAAGTGTAAAACGATGTCGTTTTGCATGCGATATGGCTGACAATGCAAAAACGACATTGTTTTTGTGCTAATGTGGTAAAAAATTAATATAAAAATTAATATAATTTAATTTAAAACTAAATTTATTTAAAACATTTAAAAATAAAAATTAAAAATTAAAAAATTAAAAAAATTGTATTTTTTTTAAATTTTTACAAAAATACTAAAAAATATTAAAAAATTTAAAAAATTTAAAAAATAAAATTTTTTATTTTTTCAAATTAAAAAAATTAAAAAATTAATACTTCCCCTTCTTCTTCTTCTTCTTCTTCTTCTTCTTCTTCTTCTTCTTCTTCTTCTTCTTCTTCTTTCCTTTCCTCTCTCTCTCTGTCTCTTCTTTTCTCTCTCTCTCCCAAAGTGGTCGACCCCTATAAAAGAGAACGCCTACTTCTTTTTGCTTTATTGACTGGTCAACACTTATTCTCTTTTTCTTTTTCTTTTTAATTCCTTTCTTAACTTGTCAAACCAGTATTTTACATCCACAATAAGGAAATAAAAATGTTTCCTTTCCATAAGACGTGCAATATTAGAAGATGACATCTTGGTCAAACACATCGATGGAAAGTGATGTTGGAGGCAAGCCAATGAATGTTTGCACACTGAAGTAAACTCAATTGGGAATTAATGTTATGTTAGATTCAAAGAGAAAGGGACCAAAATGACAATCAATATAATTCTTTAAATTTGGGTATATGGGGTGATATGATTTTTGTTGGAATTCAAGTCGGCGGAAGACGACTTACCTTTATCCGATGCGCAAACTTTAATTAGCCCCGGAACGAACGTTGAATTGCTGATGAAACACGAACAATATTACCGACGTTGGTCTGGATGCGATCACGAGGAAAGCACCCCATTTCCACAGCGTAAATGCCGATTGTTCTTGTAAAACTGAAATGGAATGCCTTATTCTTTCTGATGGAAAAGGAGAGAAATTTGGTGCGTATGTTCTACCAGCAACAACCCCCAACTGTTGTCTTCAAAAGGCTTTTATACGACTCCATGACACCCTTACAAATAGTGTCCTTCCATCGTACCGTATCAAGTCTAAATGGTACGGTCCAATCGCACCCAATCATGGACGTACTAGCTAAAGTACAACATCTCCCACTCAGACATGATGGGCTTGATATCGCTCTATCAAGAATATAAGGCATTCAATATTTATCAACTTTACAAAATAATTTATACTGGCAAGTAAGTCGTGCGACCAGTGAGTACACCTGCACTTGGGAGCTCAAATTATGCACCTGTTAGGGATGACATAATGGCTACAACCTCGAAAAGAAATAAACAATTGATGTCTCACAGTGCCTTAGACATATTTTGTTACATCAATCCAAGTATACCTATCCCTTGAAGGCTATACTTGACTATTCTCAAAACACTATGTATTTACAATTATATCCGCAACCACAGAGGGCGATATAATTAGTCGACCAGTAAATACATGTGATAGATGTAAAACAACAATAGTCTTCCTTCGCACTCATGTCTATCTCAATTTCAGAACAACTGCTTTCCTAGACATGTCCCATAAGACCATATCTATTCATGACCGCCGGTAACATGCTAAAGTAGCAACATTGATCTTTCACTTTGAGAACATAGTCAGAAGTAACATAGGGCACCAAATTGAGGTAAATTATAAATTACCTTAAGAGCTCACACGATGAGTAAATAGGGATAATTTTACTCACATTCCCTTGTCGGTCATATAATGCACATGTAGTATGAATTACATGCTATAGTGGATTTCTCTTTCTATAATAGCGTATGTCATTTATCAAATATATCCACTATACGGATCTTAGCCTAAACATAGTTACGTGCTTCTCACGTACTCATGTTTAGCCCGAGTGCTATATCAGCTCGCTTTCTATAGCGCCCAATTAAGTACTTGCATTCGGCATCTTACAAGCATACACGATTGTGGGACTATCATGTTCGGTCTTATCATAAACAAATCACAGACCTCACCTTGACTCCAATCAAGGTGACATATTTTATGTATTAGACTTTCTCTTAAGCATTTATTTGTACATAACATCTCATCTCAACGTGATATCTAAAGCACTTGAGGCAATTGCTCGTGTGAGTGAGCCAATCATTGCCTGCTGACATACTTTTCAATAATATATGTGTGCTTGTGCTAGTCTCATAATTGATTTGTACTTATTGATAAAATATCAAGTCATCAATAAACGAACAAGTATAATACATATGTCCACAAATACATAAACCAATGATCCTCTACAATAACAGATATCACATTCTATGCAATCCTAGTGACATCCTATAGGTCAAGAATATGTCTCTAGGAATAGCCTTCGTAAATGGATCAGCAGCCATTCTATTGGTTGAAATATATTGTAGGATCACTTCTTTCTGTGCTATTGTATCTCTTATGAAGTTGTTCTTTATGTCAATGTGCTTTGTCCTTCCATGATACTTGGGATTCTTCACATATGCATTGGCTGCTTGAGTATCGCAATAAACTATCACCGGTCTTGGAACCTTAGTGACAGTGGCTAAATTTTCTAAGAAATGTTTTAGCCATACTACTTCTTGCACTGCGGCAGAACATGCAATAAATTCTGTCTTTATCGTAGATAAGGCCGTGCATGTTTGTTTCTTGCTATTCCAAGAAATCACACCTCCATTGAGCAAGAACGCATATCCAGAAGTCGATTTACGCTCATCCAGGTCTCCACCCCAATTGGCATCTGAATAGCCTAATAAGCATAAATCATTCCCTTGGTAACAAAGTCGATAGTTTATGATGCCCTTCAAGTATCTTTGGATCCTTTTCACTGCTTTCCAGTGTGCTTGACTGGGATTTGATTGATATCAGCTCACCAATCCCACGGCATAACATATGTCGGGTCTAGTACACATCATAGCATACATCAAACTTCCGACCGCACTAGCGTAAAGAACAGTTTCCATCACTTTAATTTCTTCTGGAGTCTTAGGACACATCTCAGTACTTAGACCTTCACCTTGCATGACAGGAGTATCAATAGGATTACAATGCTGCATATTGAAACGCTCAAGAATCTTCATAATGTAAGACTCTTGTGATAAAGTAAGGAGTTTCCTTGATCGATCTCTTTCGATCTTAACTCCTAATATATAAGCAGTTTCTCCCATGTCCTTCATTTCAAAATTAGAGGACAACCATTCTTTTATGGTGATAACCAAAACCTTGTCATTTCCAGCCAATAGAATATCGTCCACATAAAGTGATGAAATCACAAATTTATCTTCGGACCGCTTGACATATACACAGTGATCTTCCTCAATCATAGTGAAACCAAAAGTGGTTATGGCTCGATGAAAATGAAGATACCACTGACTAGATGATTGCATAAGGCCATATATTAAGTGATGAAGTTTGCAAACTTTATGCTCTTGACCTTTAGCTATGAAACCTATCGGCTGCTTCATATAGATTTCCTCATCTAGTTATCCATTGAGAAATGCCGTCTTTACATCCATCTAATGTAATTCAAGGTCCAAATGTGCAACGATGGCTAGAATAAGGCGTATTGATGCAAACCTTACAACTGGTGAAAAGGTTTCCTCATAGTCTATACCCTCTTGTTGAGTATAACTTTTCGCCACAAGGTGAGCCTTATACTTTTCAATGGATCCATCCGCCCTTCGCTTAATCTTGAAGACCCATTTCTTTCTAATGGCCTTACGATTGGGTGGTAAATCAACCAAGTCCCAAACATGGTTTGCCCTCATTGACTCCATCTCATCTTCCAAAGCTTTTCTCGATTCTTCCTTATCAGAGGATGAGAGAGCCTCTTGAACAGTCTTAGGCTTGGCATCGTCATTTTGAGCAATCATAAATGCTTCCCCTTCAATCTCAAAATGACAACGAGGAATACTTTTACAATTACTTTTACACAATTGAATTTCTCTTGAATTCAATTCGTTAGGCGATACAACACTCCCACTAGGTCTTGCATGTTGAGGTGAATTTTCATTTCCCTCTACAACATCAGTAGGTGTGTTATCAGGATATTCCATCTCATATAATTGGAAGTCCTTATCAATCTCACCTCTATTAGGAAAATCGTTCTCCAAGAACGTGACATCTCGTGACTCCATTTTGATCACACTTCCATCAGCTTGTTCACCTATGAACACATACCCTTTGGAGTGTTCAGAATATTTTATAAAGATACATTTCTTCCCTTTAGGACCTAATTTGCCATATTTATGGGAATAATCATGAACATAAGCTGCACATCCCCATGGACGTAGACTACTCAAGTCTAGTTTTCTACCAATCCATAATTCATAAGGGGTGCGAGTGATCGATTTTGAGGGCACTCGGTTAAGTATATAGACAGCAGTCAATAACGCATCTCCCCAATAGGAGAATGGTAAATTTGTTTGTGCCATCATAGACCTAACCATTTCCAATAGGGTTTTATTCCTTCTCTTAGCTACCCCATTTTGTTGTGGAGTACCAGGAATTGTCAATTGTCGTATAATTCTCTTTTCATCACATAGAGCCTTGAATTGCTTCGATAGATACTCACATCCACGATCGGTTCTCAATGCCCTTATTGTTTTGTTCAACTGATTCTCTACCATCGCTATATATCGTTTAAAGCAGTCTAATGCTTCTGACTTATGGGAGATCAGAAAGACATAGCCGAAACGTGTGAAGTCATCTATGAAAGTAATGAAATATGAGGCTCCATGCCTTGCCCTCACATTCAAAGGACCACAAATGTTAGAATGTATGAGATGCAATGGAAATTCAGCTCTAGTCCCTTTATCGAATGGTTTTCTAGTTGCTTTTCCTGCTAAACAATGTTCATATACGGATAGACTAACATTAGTGAGTGACCCTAAAAGGCCTTTTCTAGCTAATCTTTACATTCTTTACAATCCAATGTGACCTAATCTAGCATGCCAAGTACTTGTATCAATCTCAACATTACTAGAAGATGCAATTAAAGAAAAACAACCATCGACATTAACATTGTACTGATCATAGTCAATGTCTAACACCATAAAACTATTCGATACATGACCTGAACCATAATAAACTGTTCCATACAAAATGTCAACACAATCACCATGGAAATTCAATACATAACCTAAGCTAAGAAGAACAATTACAGAGACCAAGTTTCGTCGAATATCTGGAGCATAAAGGACATCATGTAGGAATAGGTTTTGACCACCATGTAAGATTAATTTACATGTGTCGATATCCTTCACTTCAACTCTTGAGTTATTCCCAACATATATCCATCTTCTTCCAGGCTGTATCCGACGATACTCCACAAATGCTTATTGGTCTCTAGCTACGTGGTCTGTTGCTCCTAAGTCTATAGTACACATTGGATGAGATTCAATAAGCATTACGGTACTAAAAACAAAAGCATTACTCAAAGTAATGGAGTAATAGGGTACCTTTTTCGGCTCAGTGCATTCACGAGCAAAGTGACTCATCTTGCCACAATTGTAGTACTCCATCTTGGCCTTGTCCTTCTTCCCACCACGCTTCTTGCGTTAGAAGGTCTTAGCCCTCTTAGGTGCCTGATCAGTCTTCTTCCCTTTGTTGTTGAATTGAGAATTCCTTTTGCGCTTGAAGCCCGAAGCCTTGCGCGAACTCGATTCAGCAACATAAGCATGGGTAGAGGATCTCGCAGCCTCTAGGCGCTCATCCTCTAATTCCAAATGACGCGCAATATCATCAAAAGTGACAATGTTCTCATTATGCGTCATATTGATCTTCATATGCTTCTAATTGTCAGGAAGAGACCTTATAATGGAATGACCTACCGACTTCAGCTCACGGATCATGTTTGACATCTCCCGAAGATGCCGCCTCATCGTTACATTTGGGCGCTTTCGGAATGTGTCAAACTTGATGGTGAGTCTCCTCAGCTTAGCGGCAGATGTACCCCCAAACTTATCTTTCAAGGCAACCCACATAACTTGAGCTTTATCATAACTTTCAAACTCACACATGAGATTATCTTGCATACAGCTCAGCAACGTGATGTGAGCAACGCTATTTTTCTTTTTCCAAGCTTGATAAGCTTCTAGATCTCTCATGTGTTGAGTTGAAGTTCCATGCTCAGGTTCATCCATGGTATGGTTGAGGGTTTGCAAAACCTCTTGCTCCTCAAGGATGTACTGAACCTTTCGATGCCAAATATCATAATTGTCACCGTTCAGCTTCTCACCCTTATTGAGGTCAACCACAATGGTCTTAGATGCCGAAGCCATAATCAATTGCTATATCACATTGACATAATAAACGCAGAATCAATACTGGCACACTTTACAGAGTAACACACATATTTAATTTGCAGCAAAGACAAACTAAATTAATGATAATTCAACAAAAGACACAAAAGCAAAAGTTCACTATGTTCCCAATCAACTTCTATGAACAATTGTTCTATTATCATTAATTAGTTTAATTTTCGCAAATTTTAAGTTCTAGGTGAGAACTCTTTCAATTCTACCAACCTACGAACTCCCACTAGGAAAAATAATTACATGACCTTATGTAATTTCTACATTTTTCCTTAACAGAAAAATATAGCATGATAATAACCAACGTATAAACAACAATCATGCTTCAACTATAATCAAAATCGCAATTCAACATGTAATGGATTTCCTACCATTGTTCGAATTTTCTAGCAACTAGAAAATTCCAAGTATATTAAACTATATACATGATATCATCGAACCAAGCTCTACATAGCATATATGACATCATTTGCACACAAGTTAGCTACTGTATTTCCTAAACCACAAGAAAATACAAGCTACAAATGAATAAACTATGCATTAAACCCCAAAAAATACGCGTACATAGGGTTTCCTACGCATTTTCATACATTTATAAAATTCAAAAGTATAAAATAATCATACCATAGTATAGAAAATATTCATACAAACCAAACGCCGTTGACCACGCTCCAATCGAACCTCACATGTGCCCACACGCGCTACTTGAGTGCGCGGCGCGTGTGGCGCACACGCCAGCGAGCCAAATGGCTCCTGGCTGGTCCGACTGGTCCGACCGGTGACCGGTTTGACCGGTTTGATCACTGGACTAGTTGACCGGTCAACGGTCGGGTAGGGTCGGGTCAACCTCGGGTTGGATCATAGGTCGAGTCGGGTCATGGATCGGTCGCCGGTTGGTGATTGGCTGGCCAACTCGTCGGCGGTGACGTCATCGATGACGTCATTCTAACGGTTACCGACTGTTGGGTGATGTCACGGTGACGTCATCACGTGCTGGTTCGTTGATCGGCGCGTGACGTGCACCTGCCAGTTCGCTGACCGGCGCGTGTCGCGCACGCGCTGGCGTTCCCAGCGCTTCAGGTGTATGGCGACCACGCGCAATGGCTTTTGGCCGCGCGTGTGGGCATGTTCGGCATCCTTCGGCGGTGCTCGACCCATTGACGGACTCGTCTCGACGAGTACTTTCACCCTGTATATTTAAAAATTAATTTTGGGCAAAAAATTATTTCGAAAAATGGCCAAAACCGTACGGGTGTACGCGACCCCGAACCTGTTTTTCGTTTCGGTTTGATTGTGAGTTTTTAGATGGCAATTCCGACCATTAGACATCCAAACAGTGTAGATTTCATACTCTTGATCTCAATATCAAAAGGTAAACGAGAAAATTCAATGAAAAACAAGGCAAAAATCACAATCTGGCTCTGATACCAATGTTGGAATTCAAGTCGGCGGAAGACGACTTACCTTTATTCGATACGTAAACTTTAATTAGCCCCGGAATGAATGTTGAAGTGCTGATGAAACACAAACAATATTACCTCACGTTGGTCTGGATGCGATCATGAGGAAAGCACCCGATTTCCATAGCGTAAATGTCGATTGTTCTTGTAAAACTGAAATGGAATGCCTTATTCTTTCTTATGGAAAAGGAGAGAAATTTGGTGTGTATGTTCTGCCAGCAACAACCCCCAACTGTTGTCTTCAAAAGGCTTTTATACGACTCCATGACACCCCTACAAATGGTGTCCTTCCATCATACCGTATCAAGTCCAAATGGTGCGGTTCAATCACACCCCATCATGGCCATACTAGCTAAAGTGCAACAATTTTAAAGTTAGATCAACATGATAAAAGGAAGGTTTGGAGTTTATTTTTTTTTTTTCAAAATATGTGGAACAATCCGCCCTACGAATGAAGTCCACATGAAGCTTTTGACCAATTTATATAATCTTAACCTAAAACAATTTGCACACAATTGGTAAACTTAAACAAGCGATCTCAAAGTCATTACTTTAAAATCGTTGTATGCCCTCAACTCACTGAGTCAATGCTAGGATTAAGTTTGGTCATATTTGTTTTCGTAGAGCTCATGAGCAAACGAATTGATGACATCTTCATAGAACCATAGAAAGTTGATTTTTCAAAAGTGGAGGATTTTTTTTATTTGTTTGTCATATTCTAACTCTCATATCATTCTCAGACTTTTGCCTTACCTCTTTGCAGAGCGTGAGAGTTAAACTTACACTTGAAACTAAACATTCCCACCAATCCACTCACTTCCCATGTGGGAATGGTGGTCACTGGCGCAGCCCCAAGTAGTTAAAGTCAAGGATTGTGAAATACTCATTTTCACTCAAATCAATGATCCCAATTTTTGTTTTTTGGTCTTATATGTTCAATCTCTCATGTCCACCAGATTTTAGGAACAACACCAGATGGGAATTGCTAGAATCCGATGCCACCATGGCTGGGCCATTGACGAATCCTTGCGAGGATGAGCTTAGTTGGAGTATGAAATATTGAATGCTTATATGTGGGCATAGGTAGAGAAAAAAATAACTGAATGTTTAAAGCGAATTTCCAAGAAAATTGTTTGTGTGGTTAATGTTATCTGTCGCGTTTGAAGCTGAGAGAGATTAATCCGCAAGAAGAGATATGAGGCAGAGACTTGTCCCTGTAATGCGTGTGATTCAATTCGAAGGTGAGGCCGTGCATTGACTAGAGATGGAGCAAAAGTAAGCTTATCCATGAGAAAATAAGAGTGATTGGAAGAGCCATTCACCAAATTAGAAGTCACTTTCTTTTTAATAACCCACGAGTAGAACAACCCACATCATGGCTTCCCACTTAAATATGAGTTCTTCAGGATAGGAATTATAACATAACTATTGATTCCTGCATTGAAATTGTGATAACACTCTTGCCATTAGGTCAATCCCAAGATGTGTTAAGAGTCACCTTCTTTGCAAAACCTGAGTTTTACCATATCTCTAGAATGATATTAGGGAGACAAATAGTGTGATATCCCAAAATTTGGCCCCTATTTCGAAAATATGAAATGGTTATTTCATCGACGCATTTATGGTTATTTTATTCTGAACTAATTACTCACGAGTTAACTAATTTATTAGGTGAGGCCGTAAAGGGTTATAAACACGACAAACTAAAGAATTCGATCAGAAATCGATTGCTTGACCATAATAATTGGCAAGGGTCAATACTACACCATTATAAATCAATGAGCGAACGGATATAAGCCGATTCGATGAAAGTATGTAGTCGAATTGTGGGTGGTTTCACAAGATTACAATATTTGCGTCGAACGGCAATAAACTGATTTTCTATTGATATTATATTCAGGATACATAATTGAACCCTCGCGATTACATGACAACCGAGGGTCATCTACGATTCAAAGATGTACAAACGTGGGTTGAAAATTATCGACTACGGGTTAAACACGTGAGAACCCCTAAAAGCTACTGGATATATTAGGTAGTACTAAAGTTGCGTTCGATCGATTTTAACCATGGAATTTAATTCAGTTTTGAGTATTGAACTTTTGAGCATGTCACGATTTAATTATTGGATGTCATCTCATCTTTCGTCAAATTTTCGACTAGTCCAAAAGTTTTCAGAAAAAAGGATTTTTGGACTAGAAGAAAAGAGAATTGAAATTCGGATGAAGAGGCCAAGTGGATTTTGCCGCCCAAAAAGCTTTATTTTTTAGTTTAGAGTTAAAAAGATATTTGGGAGGGTAAAGATAGGCTTAGAAGACTTTTGAGGCATGTAGATAGAATGTGATGATGGGTTTTTTGGATATTTTCCTAAGAAGCCTTTTTGTTTGCTTTATTTCTTCTCTCTCCCTTTTTCTTCTTCCTTTCCCCACATTACTTTCTTCCCCCCTCTGCAGACAACCCTCTCCTTCTCCTTTGCTCCCACCTTTCCCTCTATCTTCTTCTTTTCTTCACCCATGCCATCGCTAACACCATTCATCTTCGTGCCACCATCATCCTACCACCACCACCATTGACCAGCATCCTCCAACAACTCTAGCACCTTCACCACCACCATCGATCACCACCACCCTGTCACTGCCAGCACCCTCATCTTCACGTCACCACCACACCACTAGCCCCGGCACCCCCAAGTAGTCCGCCGCTGCTACTGGCCACCTCGTCAACTCCACTACTGCTAGCAACTCCACCATTGCCAGCACCTCCACCACCGCCAGTACTTCCACCATCCGCCAACACCACCACCACCATCTTGGCTGCACCATCACCACCGTCGAGCCTCCGTTCAAGCCGCTGGTGTCACATTCTCGACGTTGTCACGTCGCCGTCGCTGCGAGCCTGCTGTCGTCAAAAACCCGTGAGTTAATTTCCTAATTGAGGCTTAAGGACTTAACTCGTTGAGATTTTATCTCACCCCTCATTGTCAAATATTTTCAGGTCCGTAGTATGGAGTGTTGCCTTGTGTGTTTTGGGGTCCCTTGGGATATGGAGGTTGAGACCACTCTATATCCTATCCTTGGGACCGACCATTCTCGCGAGCTAGTGGTTATGACGGTGTGGGTAGATGAGTGGTTTGTACATGTGGTGCCCCATAATTTCAAGGCATGGTTCATTAGGGAGGCGAATGGTGATCAGATTGGTCCCTTTCATGGTTTTGATGGACCGCCCGTCGGAAACATGGGAGGGCAATAATGACCCCATGGATATCGACATTCTTGACGGTGTCGTTGTGAATCCAGGTTTTGAGCCGGAGGGGCCCAAGGAGTCGTACCCACCTGACTATGTGCATGACTTTGCGCCTGGATATTAGGGCAAGTGTTTAGAGTTTGTGTAGCTAGAATTTAACTCTGACCTTCTGACCCTTTTTGCTTGTAGGTCACATGTGACATCTTGATTTTCAAGTTTGATTTCGATAAGATGAAATGGGCCTTTCATCGACGTGCCTATAGCCTTTTTCTCTGAGTTGGCCACTCACGAGTTAAGTAGCCTATCAGGTGAAGCCGTTAAGGAATCTAAACGCAATAGACTAGAGAATTCGACCAAGAATCGACTGCTTGACCGTGCTAATCTACAAGGGTCATTACGGCACCGTCAAAATCAATCAGAGACTAGAGATAGGTCGAGTCGATAGAGGTATGTGATTAGTGCGTGGGTGATGCCACCTAATTGTAAAATTTCTGTCGAATGGCACTAGATCGA
The DNA here is from genome assembly GCA_014182515.1 of Eucalyptus microcorys. NCBI lineage: Eukaryota > Viridiplantae > Streptophyta > Magnoliopsida > Myrtales > Myrtaceae > Eucalyptus > Eucalyptus microcorys. The sequence continues at coordinate 32,182,545 of CM024569.1, forward strand.
TTTTTCTGTCATTTTCGTATCTTGTGTCCATATTTGATACCTTGAGATTTTCACGACAACCAAGCATTGCCAATGTGTCGAAGATATACAATGTGGCTAAAAAATAATCGACCATAGGTCACTTGCACAAAAAAATTCCTAAAAGCTACCTAGTAGGTTATGATGTGCTAAAATCGCGTTAGATTGAAATTAACTGCGAAATTGAACCCGATTTCAGAAATTGAAAGTTCTGTCATGTCACGATTTATTTTAGGAATGTCTTCTCATCCTTCGAAGAATTTTTGGCGATTCCGAGCTTTTTATGGAAAATCAATTCGGACGATTCGGAAAATAATGAAAATTCAGATTAGCCAAATTGAAGGGATTTTTAGCTTTCAAACTGAGCTACTTGGTGAAAGGAAATTATAGAAATTATGTGGGCTTTTTCTTCAACAAAATTGGACATCGAATTGGAGAAATTGGAGAAGAAATTGAAGTTTATTTTGAGGAAATTCGGAGCTATGGAAGGAGGTTGCATTTTTGGTATCAAATTGGTTAATTTATGGAAATTCTAAGCAAGAAAGTATTTGGGGATAAGAGGGATAAGGTTGGAGGCTTAAGGGGGGACCAAGCACTTAAGTGTATAAGATATTTTGTGGATTTTGCCCCCTCCCTTTTTCTAAACTTCTCGAGCACGTCGGGCTGCTCCCTCCATCTTCGTGCACCGCACTCGCTCGACCCCTCCTGCTTCTGTTTTCTGCTTTGCTTTTCATTTCCCTTCGTTCTTCCTTCGAAGCTCACCCCTCCCCTGCGAATTCAGCCACTCCACTAATCCCTGCTCCCCACAGAATCGACGCTAGCGAAGCTTCCCCCCAAACCGAGTCAACCTTCCTCCGTTGAAGCCCAAGTGTTGACCGCCCACTTCCCACGTTCCAGCAGCCCTCACGAAGTGGCATCTTCACTTCGTTTTCCCCTCCACCGAACTTCCATCCTCCTACCAGCAACATCCACGCATCTTGCCAGCCACGCTGACTTCGCTACTCTCTTCTCCTTTGCCATGAAGCCAGCTGCTTCCCCTTCGAAGACCACCCACCACTGAGTTCTCTAGCTGTTGCCGCACGTCCCCATTGAGTCGTCCCCTCCAGCAGCAACGTCACGGCCCATCTGCTCCAATTCGCTGCCTCACGCCCATAGTCCACCGAAGAAATTTCATGGCCCATCTCCACCGAGTGTAGTAGCCCAGTCCAGTTGAATTCATGCCTACAGCAGCCCAGCTTGTGAGCTTCAGCCCACCGAAGCCAGTCCATCTTCTGCCGTAAGCCCAGTCCGCTTCTCAGCCCAACTTTCGAGCCCAGCAGTTGCTGCGGGCTTGCAAGGCTTGTTTGGCCCAGCCCAAGCTCCCCTCGATGTCGCCGTAGGCTCGAGTTTCGGCTGCTGTCACGCTGCCGTCGCGGTGAACCGATTTTTGCATTAAACCGGTGAGTTTATGTACTAAACTTTAATTAGTAGGCTAATGATGTTTAAGGAGTGTTTAGATTAGTTTAAGATTAGATTAGAGTAGTTTTAGTTTATTTAACTAATTTAGGTTAGTTAGATTAGTGAATTACGTGGTTAGAACTTGTAATTAGTTAGCATATTAGGTAGCCTTATAGTTAGAATGGTTAAGATAATTTAATTAGTTCAATAGGTGGTTAGATTAGCAATTTTTAGCCTAAGTTTATACTTTTGGTATTTAAATGATTTATTTAATTAATTTCGGTAATTATTTAATTATTAAATATTTTTTGGAAATTAGATTGGGATAGTCGGTGATCGGAATTTTGTGCTGATTGCAATGGTGTAGTTAATTTCTGTAATTGAGTGTTAATTTGTGCAAATTGAGTGTTGATTGGAATTTTGAGTATTTATTTCAAAATTTATGAATTTTGATATTTCTTCAAAAAATCCGGGGTGTAGGATTTTAACACCGAAAATAGTTTTATATACTATATAAAATAGTGGGACTTTAGAAAGGAGGTTATGAATTTTTCGGGTTCAATTAGACCGTATATCTACACACGACTATTTTTACCGTGTATTTTTAATACGAAGAAAATAGGTTGGGATCACTATTTTAATTGAGGCATTTGAGTGCAAAGCATAGTGTCCTGGACTGAGATTGAATGGTCGTGTGTTGGTTCAGAGAACCTGTCTCGAGTGATATGCCGGACATTACTAAAACCCTTTTCGGGTTACCCATGCATTAGGGTATCGGGTCGCAGCAGATTCTGGATCTATGCTCCTTCGGGAAAGTCATCTTTGAGAGATGAAGTTGTGCTCAATGGTGGTGAGACGATGCATGGCTATGCTAGTAGATTGCCGAACTTGGGAGTCGGCTGTACCCTTGAGGGGCGTAATTATCAATTGGAACGCATGATTGATTGAGATAGACGCGCCGAATTATGGGACAAAATTGTGTGGTGTGGTATGGGACGTGTCATAACGATTTGGTTCTATAATCGAGACCCCTTGTTTTGTTAAGATAAAGGTGTTGAAGTTCCAATTGTTTGAGCATGAATGTTGTTTATATCTATGATGTGAATTGTGCTAACCTGCAGGGAGGATCTGAGATGAGGTAAGTCTCTGTGATTGTGTGATTGTGTGGTTAGGACGCTTCTAGGCGTATTTCCCTCCTAATCGGGGTTTAGAGCATGAACTCGCTGAGATTTATATCTCACCCCGTCGTGGGCTTAAATTTTCAGGATCGTAGGGTGGAAGACCTAGAGCCGAGCTAACAGGATTCGTGATGTAGGTCAGATAGGACAACTTCTTTTTGAGAGTCAATCTTTTGAAATCTTTTGGGTTAGACTTTTGTACATAACTCAGTATGTTTATGAATGCATTTTTGTTTGTGAATGTGTTGTCTTGCTTTTCTATCTTGAGATGGTTACTATCAGGGGATTTGTTATTTGCTTCCGCATGTGCAATAAAATGAAAGGGTCGGCGACTTGTTCTGGGACGTTGCAAAATTTTATCGACCATAAAGGGATGGGCATGCACTCGAGGATTGGGGCGTGACATCACATAGGAGTTTCTTTTTGTGGTAGGCCTGTACATATTAAACTCCTTGGGTTAACTAGTTGATAAATAAATCGTTGTTGTGTTTTACTATCCCTATTGTTTGTTTTTTGACCGGGGGTTTATTTAATTCGCTTCTGCATGCATATAATCGAAAGATAAAAAGAATGGGTCGATGACGCGCTCTGGGACGTTGCATTTTTAATTGACCGCCAAGGGATGTTCGCGTACTTGAGGTTCGGGGCATGATATCCCTGTTTAAGTGGTATCAGAGCCTGGTCAAGGTTTGAAGTGATAAGGTGCAAGGGGTTATGGGATAGTTAGTTAGGAAAAACATTTTCCTTACGCTTATGCTTGTAATTGATTGATTGATTATTTTGTGCGGGTTGCTCAGACTTTTGATTCCTTGTTGGAATAAAAAAGCAGGTTCTATAAAGATTCTGCAAGATGAGTGATCTTGATCAAAGGACTCCTCAAAAGAGGGCAGTTTCGACTGGTACTCGGGGAAGGACACCGACTTGGATTGGTGCAAGAAGGAGAGCGTCGGCTCAGGCCAATGCTAGGGAAAGAGTACTACCTCAGGCTGATATAGGAGGAGCACTAGGTGATCCTAGGTTGGATGGGATTGTACAGGCGCTAGAGACTTTAGGGAACATGATTGGTCAGTGGGCTTAGAACCAAGCTGCTGCTACCGCCGCCGTCACTGCTGCCGTTAATGCTGCTGCTGCCGCTGTTGCACCTGAAGTCCGACCTGGAAATGGGAATGGTGAGCGGCTTATGCATAAGCTGGTGGAGCAGTTCCTGAAACTAAAGCTGCCAAGGTTCACTAGAGTAGGCGATCCTGAGGCTGCAACCCTCTGAATCCGAGAATTAGAGAAGGTTTTCAGACTACTAAGGTGCTTTGAAGAGGACAAGGTAGTCTTGGTTGTCTACTAGTTGCAAGGTAATGTGAGTACTTGGTGGGAAGTCACCAAAGGGAGAGTGTTTCCCGAAGGTACGGTCCTGGAGTGGGATGTCTTCATTGAGGCCTTCTATGGAAAGTATTTTTTGGATTGTGCGCGGGAACAAAAAATGGCCAAGTTCTAGCATCTCTATTAGAATCAGATGTCCGTGGACCAATATGAGGCAAAGTTTGCTGAGTTATCAAAGTATGCACTGAGGTTAATTGAGGACTCAGTGGACGGGGCAAGGAGGTTCAGAGATGGCCTAAAGCCGGAGATTAAGGACCCGCTAGTGCCGTTGAATCTTAAAGACTATGATGAACTGTACGAGAGTGCTCAACTGATTGAGAGGAATACGAAAGAGCGAGCTGTCGCATTTGGGTCGCGGTTTGTGCACAGAGATAACAACTAGTTTAGGAAGAGGCCGATGATGGGAAGAAAGAATTCCATTCCTCCCAAACGAAAGGGTGGAATTGGAAAGCTGGCACCTAACTCGAATGGCGTGTGCTGATTTTGTGAAAGGAAACATGGACCAACACGGCTATTAGGTGAATAACTGTCCGCGCAGACCCATAGGAGTGTAGGCACCACTACCGCAGATAGGACAGGCAATTGCGAGTGCGTCGCAAAGTGCACAGCAAGGCATTGGCCTCCGATGCAGGGAAGGGTGTATGCTGTCACCCAAAGGGAGGTGGAGGACTCGAAGAACATGGTTACGGGTATGGTCTCGTTGAACAATCATGTTACTTGTGCTTTATTTGATCCTCGAGCCACACATTCATTTATTGCTGAGCAATTCGTTAAGTTAGTAAGGTTAAGTTCAAAACCGGTGGAAGCAGTCACTAGTATATTCACCCCGTTAAAGGATAGAGTGTTGTTTGCGATAGGGTGTCCTAGTTGCAAGTTAGTGATTGGTGATCGAGAGGAAAGAATATATTTGATTGTGTTGGTAATGTTTGATTTTTATGTGATTATTGGTATGGATTGGCTCACCAAGCAACGAGCTACCATAGATTGTTAGCTAAAGTGATTCAGTTTAACCCATTAACGGGTGAAAGTTTCGAGTTTATTGGAAATTGAGAAGGACCCTCGATTACCTTAATTTTGTCACTTGAGGCAACCCGATTGTTGGAGGTGGGTTACAAGGTTATTTGGCAGCCGTAGTTGATACGTCAGTTGAGGAGCCAAGAATCGAGGACATCACCGTAGTGTAGGAATTTTCTGACGTGTTTCTTGAGGAGTTGCTTGGTTTGCCCTTGAAAAGGGAGATAGAGTTCGTGATTAAGTTGGCCCCTAGGATGGAGCCAATTTCTAAGGCTCCTTATCGCATAGCCCTATCAGAGTTAAATGAACTAAAGGTGTAGATGCAGGAGTTGTTGGATAAGGGATTTATCCGCCCTAGTGCATCGCCTTGGGGAGCGCCAGTTCTGTTTATAAGGAAGAAGGATGGTTCGTTGCACATTTGCATTGACTATTGGCAACTCAACCAAGTAACGATCAAGAACAAGTATCCATTGCCAATGATAAATAACTTGTTTGATTAGCTGCAGGGAGCTTCGATATTTTCCAAGATTGACTTGAGGATAAGTTACCATCAGTTGAGGATTAAGAAGGAGGATATACCAAAGACAGCTTTTCGTACACGTTACGACCATTATGAATTCACCGTAATGCCATTTGGTCTGACCAATGCCCCAACTGCTTTCATGGATTTGATGAATCGAGTGTTCAAGGAGTATCTAGACCAATTCGTGATCGTGTTTATCGACGACATCTTGGTGTATTCGAAAAGTCCAGAGGAGCATGAAGAACACTTAAGAATGGTGCTTCAGACCCTACAAGAACACGAGTTGTACGCCACGTTCAGTAAGTGTGAGTTTTGGCTAACTCGTGTAGCTTTCTTAGGTCACATGATTTCTGGCGAAGGGATTTTTGTGGACCTGACCAAGATTGAAGCTGTTATAAACTGGCCGAGACCAACAACGGTGACGAAGATTCGAAGTTTCTTAGGATTGGCAGGCTATTATAGATGGTTTGTGGAAAGATTTTCTACGATGGCCATGCCCTTGACATGATTGCTAAAGAAGGAAGAGGAGTTCGAATGGATGAATAAGTGCGAGTGTAGTTTCCAAGAGCTTAAGCAAACGCTGACTACCATACCCGTGTTGACGATTTCGTCTGGTCCTGGAGGATATGAGATTTACAACAATGCGTTGTATAGAGGATTGGGCTGCGTTTTAATGTAACATGGGAGAGTTGTTGCATACGCGTCCCATCAGCTGAGGCCTTATGAGTAGAATTATCCGACGCATGACCTGGAACTAGCAGCGATCATATTTGTCCTGAAGATTTGGAGGCATTACTTATACGGAGAAAAGTTTTAGATTTTTACGGACCATCAAAGCCTGAAATATTTATTCTCTCAGAAGGAGTTGAACATGAGGCAACGTCGTTGGATGGAGCTTCTCAAGGACTACGACTGCGGCATCTTGTATCATCCTGGAAAGGCCAATAAGGTCGCGGATGCATTAAGTTGGAAGTCGTCGATTGTGTAGATGATGGTTCAGGAGTGGATCCTACTTGAAGGGGTTCAAGATTCGGATTTCAAGTTTGAGGTATGCCACCTTTTAAGTCTCATGGCTAACCTTAGAGTTGAACCGGAAGTGTAGGTAAAGATTAAGATGTTGTAGTTGACAGACCCTGAAATCCAAAAAGTTATACAGGGGGATGTGGAAAAGAAGAAAGTTGACTTTCAAGTTATTAAGGATGGAATACTAAAGTTTCGTGGACGATTGCCGTACCCAACAATGTGGAGCTTAAGGAGGAAATTTTGTCAGAAGCCCATTGTAACAGTTATATCATTCATCCAGGCAGCACAAAGATGTATCAGAATCTGCGTCAATACTATTAGTGAAACGGTATAAAAGCAAATATCACCAGACATGTTGCCAAATGTCTAACGTGCCAATAAGTGAAAGCACAACATTGTAAACCTGGTGGACTTTTGCAACCTCTCGAGATTCTCGAGTGGAAATGGGAACATATCACAATGGATTTTGTGATGGGATTGTCGAGGAGTCAGCGAGATAATGATTCCATATGGGTTGTTGTCGACGGTGGGTTGTTGTCGACAGGTTGACGACGTTGGCTCACTTCATCGCTGTACGAAAGGACTTTTGATTAGATAGGTATGCTGAATTGTACACGCGATAGATAGTTTGTCTTCATGGAGTGTTAGTGACGATCACGTCAGATCGAGACCCAAAGTTTACGGCAGCTTTTTGTAAAAGTTTACAAGCTGCCTTAGGAACAAAGTTGCACTACAGCACGGCCTATCATCCGCAAATGAATGGTCAGTTTGAGAGGACTGTTCAAACCCTTGAAGATATGCTGTGAGCTTACATATTGGACTTCAAAGGAGGCTGGGAGGAACAGCTTCATCTAGTTGAGTTCACCTACAACAACAGCTATCAGTAGAGTATCAAGATGGTACCATTTGAAGCGTTGTTTGGCAGGGCTTGTAGGACTCTTGTCTATTGGGATGAAGTTGGAGAGAATAAGATTATGGGCCCTGAGTTGGTTCAGCTGTCAGTCGACACCATCAAAGTCATTCAAGAAAGGCTCAAGATCGCCCAGAGTTGTCAAAAGAGCTATGCAGATAAAGGCCTTTGGAGTTTCAAGTAGGCGAACACGTATTCCTCAAAGTGTCACTAATGAGGGGTACTTCGCGTTTTGGCAAGAAAGGAAAGCTAAGTTCGAGGTACGTTGGTCCCTTTGAAATCTTAGAGCGAATTGGGACTTTGGCATATCGTTTCACATTGCCACCAAGACTTGCTCAAGTGCATGACGTCTTCCACGTGTTGATGCTAAGGAAGTATAAACCTGATCCGACCCACGTGCTGAATTTCGACGAAATAGACGTGGATGAGAGTGTCGTACGTGGAGAGACCGGTTTGGATAATGGATCGGAAAGAGCAAGTGCTACGCAGAAAGACGATTCCCTTGGTTAAAGTTGTGGCACCCCTCGACACGGCCCCCGATCCATTAGAGTCGTCAATAGTTCGCTTACCTTTCACTTGTCCTAATAACATGTCACTCTGATACCATTGAATAATAGTGGGTCCATAAATCCTGGGGGTTTATATTATCTTAATCGGTCCCAGTGCAGTTCATATAAAGGAAGCATACTCGACATCTCCCTACCCCATGCTCCAACAAAATAATGCAATGCAGACCAACCACACATCTCATATAAGTTAAAGCCGAACCACTTTTATTTACATAACTATGATGGACATCACGAGTCGGTACAACAAAAGGCCAAGGCTTTACTAAGCTCGGCTATAACCCAAAAGTACTCGACCCCACATCAGCCATGTATATCAATCCATCATCCAGTGTTAGCTATCTAAAAAGTGTCATCCTCCACCAATCACACACGCAATCACACCCAGCCTGGTGCATCGGCCGGTGGCGGCAGCAGCATCCCCATCATCATCCCGTTGCGATAAACATGGACGGACAGGAACTCCTGGACTATAGGGCCATCAGGTAGACCCACATCATACATAACCAAAACACGAACACGGATAAACACCAATCCACAAACACCAACACAGGGGTGCTCCGAGCACTCGACCTCAACATCGGACGGTAAGCCATAAAAAGTACCATGTGTGATTGGTAACAGAGGCATCTCTCAATCTGAAATGTTAGTCCCCAAAGGGGTGAGTACAACCACTCAGCTAGTAAAAGATCCATCAAACTACACAATGCAACAAGCAAGACAACCAAACTTTCATGTGAAATGCACATATCATCCATGCAATCATACATATGTCTCCATGAGATCCATTAAATGCCTTCATGATCGCATTCTCAATGCCAAATAGTACCAACCCAATTTTATAGGCAATTCATGCACCATGCCATATGCACACACATGCGCATGATTCATTTTCCCATTTTGATACTCTAAAGGATCTCATTTTTCTCCAGGGACCAGTGTTTGCATCCCTCATATCGCTCGCATCCAACCTGGCATCATGAGGAACCTCCGGCACACACCTCCGGGCATCTCGAAACTCCCAAGGACATCCAGCACACACCTCTGGGAATCCAGCACACACTTTTGGGCATCTCGACACTCCCGGGGCATCGTTGACTCAAGGGTCCAACGGTATCATCAACATCACAATGTATATTCACATATATGTTTCACTTTCAACATAGCATTTGATACAATAATGTCAAAGGTTTAAATCAGTTTTTTGATATCATATGATATGCTAAATGTCACCACATATGCTGTATAAATAACAACCCAAGATATCACGTCTCATAGAGCAATTCCTTTATTCTTGAAAATAAAACAATTTTCGGATAAAACAGAATGCACTTCTTTAATTAAAATTCTGGAAAAATTAGTAAACGATCTTAATAAATTCTAAAAATTTAACATGTTATAAACTAGATATAGAGAAAAAGGTTTCATGAAGAACACATATCAAAATAATTTCGTACAAGCCGCTACGATCCATGCATCACAGCCTTAAAATTTCAATATCACCATTGCACAGTTTCATTCACAATTTCGGTATAAACCCTAAATCAACTCAGCAAATTCTGAAATTTTGATATGTTATAGAAAAAACCTAGAGGTAAAAGTTTCATGAATAACTCAAAGTCAGATTCATGATTGATCAAAAGCTATAGTCACCATAACTCTTCCTAACCCTCGGTAACGATTTCCAGATTTAACCATTTCAGAGAAAAATCGTTTCACCCACCAATACTTGTCCGTTTCTACTCAAATTTTAGTATGTTACTCCTTAAGATGTTATCTACAACTTTCATCAAGAACACGAAGTCAAATTTCGGCTAGATAATTACAAAAAATTCACGGAATCCCCAAAGGTCAAGCTGTTTTTCCATGAAACAGTTTACCAGCTTGAAGAACTACTCCTATACTTTTGAAATTCCAACATTGAGCATCACAACTCAAGCATCTCCAAAATCCATTACACTTCACACACAACCACAGCAAGCAAAGTGTAGATCAATGGACTCTCACTTGCCTTAAGTTCAACGAAATCAAGCAAGCAAAACGGCGACTCGAGGCTTCGGCGGGCTCGATCGACAGCGGAGCTAGGTAGCGTCGACGGTGGCTGCTGGTATACGCATGGCGGGGCTGGTCTCCTTCCTCCCTCGCCGAAGCACCCTCACTCCCGCTCGAACCCTCCTCTCTTTCTCTCGGATTCTCTCTCGCTCGCCCGCTCGGTCTCCCTCTCTCTTGCGAACACTCTCTCTCTCTCTCGGTTCCTGCCTCGTCCATTCTGCCCCTCTCTCTCTCTCTTTCTTCCTTTCACCCTCATGATTAGCTAGTAATCATGAGGTTTTGCATGGCAATGGACACTTGGCTTCAAAGGAAGGACATGTGGCTTCTTCCATGAGACAAATGGAGAGGGTGGCGTGAGCTTCTCCACCCGGCTCCTCCTCCTTTCGGTCGACGGTCTTGTGGGCCTCCATGGGCCGCTTGAGCCCAAAAGTCTTGGGGCCAAAAGAAATCCAAGAAAAGGCCCACAAACTTTAGAATATAAACCCATAATCTTTGCACTAATATGAAGCATTTCATCATTTTTCTTAAAGAAATAAATTTTGCATTCTTATAATCCAATTGCTTCGTATACAACTACATAGCCAAAGTTCCCGCGTGCAGTCCAACTCTTCAAAATTTTACTCTTAATTTTTCAGCAGGCGTGTGCCTCATGCGTGGTCGACTTCCATCCCTTTGGCACAAAATTAATTTACCAATGTCCAAATTCCTCTCTTGTTCCATGTCTACTTAATTGGTATGGTTGAGATTTTCAGATGCCACAAAAGTGGTCTAGCAATACCATGGAATGGAGGGAGCCACGTGTGAAAGTGAAGAGTCAATGAGACGTCAACACCCTCACCTTTTCGTGGAAGGATTGTAGTGGTTTAAATTTTGAGGACGAAATTTTTGTAAGAGGGGAAGAGTTATGATGTCTCGAAATTTGGCTTCTATTTCAAATATATGAAATGGTTATTTTATCGACACACTTATGATTATTTTACTCTGAACTGATTACTCATGAGTTAACTAAGGCCGTAAAGGGTTATAAACGTGACAGACTAGAGAATTTGATTAGAAATCGACCTCTCGACCATAATAATTGACAATGGTCAATACTACAGTGTTATAAATCAATTAGTGAATGGATATAAGTTGATTCGATGGAAGTACGTAGTCGAATTGCGGGTGGTTCCGCATGATTACGATATTTGCGTCGAATGACAATAAAACGATTTTCTATTGATATTGTATACAGGATACGTAATTGAACCCTCACAATTACATGACAACCGAGGGTCGTCTACGATTCGAAGACGCACAAATGTGGGTTGAAAATTATCGACCATGGGTCAAACGCGCGAGAACCCCTAAAAGCTACTAGATAGATTAGGTAGTATTAAAGTTGTGTTTGATCGATTTTAACCACAAAATTTGATTCGGTTTCGGGTATCAAACTTTTGAGCATGTCATGATTTAATTATTGGATGTTGTCTCATCTTTCGTCAAATTTTCGACAAGTCCGAAATTTTTCGGAAAAAGGATTTTCGGACAAGAAGAAAAGAGAATTGAAATTCGGATGAAGAGGCCAAAGTGGATTTTGCTGCCCAAAAAGCTTTATTTTTGAGAAATTAGAGTTAAAAAGATATTTGGGAGGGTAAAGATAGGCTTAGAAGACTTTTGAGGTAGGTAGAGAGAATGTGATGATGGGTTTTGGGATATTTTCCTAAGAAGCCTTTTGTTTGTTTTATTTCTTCTCTCTCCCACTTTCTTCTTCCTTTCCCCCACGTTACTTTCTTCCCCCTATGTGGACAGCCCTCTCCTTCTCCTTTGCTCCCACCTTTCCCTCCATCTTATTCATTTCTTCACCCACGCCATCGCCAACACCATTCATCTTCATGCCACTATTATCCCACCACCACCAAGTAGTCTACCGCTGCTACCGGCCACCTCGCCAACTCCACTACTGCTAGCAACTCCACCACCGCCAGCACCTCCACCACCGCCAGTACTTCCACTATCCGCTAACACCACCACCACCATCTTGGCCGCACGATTGCCACCGTCGAGCCTCCATTCAAGCCGTGGGTGTCACGTTCTCGATGCCGTTGTGTCGCCGTCGCCATGAGCCTGCCGTCGTCGAAAACCCGTGAGTTAATTTCTTAATCGAGGCTTAGGGACTTAACTCATTGAGATTTTATCTCACCCCATCGTTGTCAAATATTTTCAGGTCCGTAGTATGGAGTGTTGCCCTGTGCGTTTTGGGGTCCCTTGGGATATGGAGGTGGAGACCACTCTAAATCCTATCCCTGGGACCAACCGTTCTCGCGAGCTAGTGGTTACGACGGTGTGGGTAGACGAGGAAATTGTATATGTGGTGCCCCGCAATTTTAAGGCGTGGTTCATTAGGGAGGCGAACGGTGATCGAATTGGTCCCCTTCATGGTTTTCATGGACCACCTGTCGGAAACGTGGGAGGGCAAGATTGTGACCCCATGGATATCGACATCCCTGATAGTGTCGTTGTGAATCCAAATTCCGAGTCGGAGGGGCTCAGGGAGCTGTACCCACTTGACTACGTGCACGACTTTGCACATGGATACTAGGGCAGGTGTTTAGAGATTGTGTAGCTATAAGTTAACCCTGACATTCTTACCCTTTTTGCTTGTAGGTCACATAGGAGTTTCTTTTTGTGGTAGGCATGTACATATTAAACTCCTTCGGTTAACTAGTTGATAAATAAATCGTTGTTGTGTTTTACTATTCCTATTGTTTGTTTATTGACTGGGGCTTTATTTAATTCGCTTCCGCATGCGTATAATCGAAAGATAAAAAGAATGGGTCGGCGACGCATTTTAGGATGTCGCATTTTTAATCGACCGTTGAGGGATGTTCGTGTACTTGGGGTTCGGGGCATGACAAACAAAAATCGACAGGCATTCTTTTTATACCAACTGATTCTATATTGGAGAATGGCATGATCAATTAGATGTTGCGGGAAAAGATTTGCATTATTCAACTGTTGGAGGAAGATTAGGACAGTAGAAGTCAAACTAAGCTATGAAGGAGGTTTATGGGGTAACCAGTTACCAAGCCTGCGCAAATATGTCCTTTGTCTGCATATACCGGCATTTTACATTTATCTTTTAATCCATGTTATCATATAATTATTGTCACCTGTCATTTCTATGATTGTGTTAGACCAACTTTCAGTTTGTTCTTATTTTAAAATATGGTTGTTCTTATTTGGTACCATATTCTTTGGATGATATTTAGTATAAGGCAAATTATCATATCATATTATATCATATCATATTACAAGTGAATTATGTATAATTTTCACTTAGTAGTAGGTATACTTCATATCATACAAATTTTATTGGGAGTTTTTTATTTATTAACATTTTACTTTTAGAAGACGCATCTTTTAATTTTTAATTAATTTTATTATCATCTATAATAAAGCATATTTATTTAGTCATGTAATATAAGATATATATTTTGTTAGAAAATAGTTTAGCAAGAATAATCCTTTTATTTTGTTTGATTTCCATTTTCTTTTATAAACATATCTTTTGAAATGTCCTTTAACTAATTTCAATTTTAATTAAGCTAATATCAAATGAAGTTAAATTAATCATGAAAGAATCTATAATTCAAATTATGAAAAGTTTATATATGATTCATTTGTAATTTTTGTTATGAGCAAAATGTCCTCTTTGGCTACAAATATAATAGTGAATATCTTGAAGAATTATCAAAAAAGTCATAAACCCATTATATTTATGCCAATTAAGTCATAAACTTTTCTATTTGATCAATTGAGTCAAAATCTTTTGACAATGTAGTCTATCTAGCCAATTTTGGTTGGAAATTATTGATGTAGATAATGATTGTCCTACATAGCATCGCCGATTGACGTAGACAATTTTTGCAATTATATATATTTTATATTTTCTTCTTTTTCTTATTGCAACCGACGTTGAGTGAGGGGGCCCTCACTATATCGGGTGAGGGCAATTCTTAATTAAACCTTGTTGGCCATTGGTGAAATGGATAAAAAAAGAGAGAAAAATACATAAAGTTTCAAAAAATTTCTACATCAGAGCTAGTGATAATACATAGGATAGCCGGTATTGACTGGATCATCACGTCAGCAATTTATGGTTATAATTGACTAGAAGGAATATATTAGCAAATTGTCAAAATGTTTAGGATTGAATTCACAAACTAAATTTGACCCAAAATAATTGATGTTGACACCTAAAATTTTGACTAACCATTTAATAATTAATTACATAGAAAATTACGTATTAATATTGAACCCCTAAACAAAAATGTTTAGAATTAAATTGAACATTTATTATATAGTTTATAGTTTATTTCATTAATTACATTAGCATTAGATCATTGGTGGATGGTTCTGAGCTTAAAATTCAATAAATTGAGGCTGCAAAAGAAGGAAAAATTCGGACAACATGGGAGAGGCATCGTGGCCAAAAATCACATGATGAATGGACTGAATCGAGATCGATTCAGTCTAATTTCAGCCCATGAGAGCTATTTAATGATAGGTCTTGAGCTAATTTAGCCCATTACATTGGACAGGCCTTGATCAAGCCTGTATAATCAAGTTTAGACCTAGTTTTTACTGTATAAACATGTTTCGGTCTCATAATTCTAGGTCGGCAAGCCATAATATACACGGCCACAGAGAGTCGTTCGCGAGAAAGTATATTCGGAGCTTCACGAAGAGTAGCAAAAGGAGGCAGAGTCTCGCTCGGTCAATTTCTTAGCGCACCTGCTCCTGCGTTTCAACAGTTGCAGAACCCGCCGTAATCTCGGCCAATTCTACAACCCCATCGCATCTTTGTTTGACTTGTTCATGGAACTCAACCACAACTGACTCCGTTTTTTCACAAAAATATGACGTCTTTTTGAAAAATATTTTCTAGAAAGCCATTTTCTAAGGAAATAACTGTATTTTTTGTTGTTCGGTTGCAACATGAAAATAAACTAAAAAATATTTTTCTCTACTCACCAAGGAAAATCTTTTCCTTCATACCCCCTTTTAATAAATTTTTTGTTATTATATATTTTTCTTCATTGGCTGATTGCTGGCCAAAGCGTTGGCCAACGATTGACCAAAGGTGAGCTTGAGCCTTGCCATAGGATGACAAGGTTCTTCCTTGCCTAATTAGGCAAGGCTGAGTTCGTGAGCCTCGCCCAAGTGGCCGGATCTAGCGAGGCCCAAGATCACTTGAGGTTGGTTGGGTGAGCTAAGGCCTCGCTAAATTCGGTAAGTTGGGTGAGGCTTGAGCCTCGTCGGAGGTCACCAGGGGCCTCACCAACATTTGGCAACCTCCGGCGAGGCTCAAGCCCCACCTTGGTGGCTGGATCTTGCGGGGCTCGAGCTCGTCAATGTTAGGTAAGCTCGGCCTCACTTAATCAAGTGAGGCTTCAGCTTGCCTTTGGCCGATAACTAAACGCCAGGTGCAGCTGGCAATCAACCAATGAAAAAGAAGAAGAAAAAGAAAGAAAAGGAAAAGAAAAATAATTAAAAATCAATTTTTAAAAAAAAAAAAAATAAAAGGAAAGGTATTTGATGAAGAAAAGTGATGTGGAAGAAGGTATTGTTGGAAGAAATTCGGTGGAAGAAATGATTAACCTCTTCAATGCGTAATAAACAAATTATCCAAAAATGTATATTGATTCACGAGCGACCGACGAACAATACAACTTCACAATGGTTTGCATACAATCATGAGGAAAGTATTTACATTCCACTGCGTTAATGCCGATTGTCTTCTCAAAGTAGTAATGGATTGCCTTTTGTTCTTTGATAGAGAAAGGAGAAGAAGAGAGAATCGTTTATCAGAAAGTTTTTTCTACCAACCTTTATGACGGTTATCTCTAGAGGTTATTTATATAACTTCTTTTATACCCTTGAAAAAAGGTGTCTTTTTATCATATCACATCAAGATGAACTGATGTGTTTTAATCGCATCTCATCATAGACGTACCAATAAAATATAACATCTCCTATTAGGGATATAAGGCATTCAACATTTATTTACTTTATAAACAAGTCATACTGGCAAGAAAGCCATGTAATCAGTGAGTACACCTGCACTTGGGAGCTCAAATTATGCACATGTTAGGGATGATATAATGGCTATAATCAAAAGAAGAAGAAGAAAACAATTGATAACTCATAGTGCTCCAAACATATTTTGCTACATCAGTTCAAGTATGCCTATCCTTTAAAGGCTATACTTGATTATTCTCATAACACCATGTATTTATAATTATATTCAAAACCACAAAAGGCGATATAATTAGTCAACCGGTAAATATTTATGATAGATATAAAATAACAATCGTCTTTCTTTGCACTTATGTCTCCCTCCATTTTAGAATAATTACTTTCCTAGACACATCCCATAAAATCATATCTATTCATGACTCTCAATAACATGCTAAAGTAACGACATTGATCTTTCACTTCGAAAACATAGTCGGAAGTAATATATGGCACAAAATGAATTTAAAAATTATCTCAAGGGCTCACGATGAGTAAATAAGGATAATTTTATCACATTCCCTTGTCGGTCATATAATGCACATGTAGTATGAATTACATGCTATAGTAGATTTCTCTTTCAATAAGAACATATGTTATTTATTAAATACATCCACCATACAGATCTTAGCCTATATATAGTCATGTGTGTCATAAAGCTGATTAGAGAACCCGCAGTAAGTAGAAAGAGAGAAAGAAGGAAGAGAGAAGGAATAGAGAAGAGGAGGAGAAGAAGGAGAATGTAAAAGAAACAAAGAGAGGGTTGTAGTTTTATGTGTAATAGAAACCCTATACCCATTGTGTTTATGTTAAATATAAATTGTATATGACCAAAATACCCTTATGTAAGTAAAAAAGAAATAAAACTCTGAAAATTAAAAAAAACTCAATTAAAGTAACTTAACATTCCCCCTTAAGCTGGAGCATATAAGTCAGCCATGCCTAGCTTGGAACAACCAGCAATAGAAGCAGGACGAAATAATGCTTTGGTCAACATATCAACAAATTGATCTCTAGAGGCAACGTAAGGAGTAACAACCAACTTCTGCTTTACAGCATCACGAACAAAGCGATCGTCAACTTCTATATGCTTAGTTCATTCTTGAAAAATAGGATTCCTAACAATATAAATAGCTGTTTGATTATCACACATCATATCAATAGGTTGATTAATAGAAAATCCAAGCTCCTGGAGAAGAGATTTCAACGACAACAATTTGGCCACAGTATGTGCCATAGCATGATATTTAGCCTCCGCACTAGACCTGGCAATGGTAGTATGTTTCTTGCTTCTCCAAGTAATCAAATTACCACCAATAAAGGTGCAATACCCAGTCGTAGATTGTCAATCATACGTTGACCTAGCCTAATTAGCATCGGAATAGCCAACAAAAGTGGAAGAACTGTTAGGTTTATAAATTAGTCCCTTACCAGGAGAGCTTTTAAGACATCAAAGAATGCAACAGATAGCATCCCAATGAGCCTTTTTAGGTGACTCCATTAACTAACTCACCACACAAACAGCAAAAGAAATATCGGGACGTGTAAGAGTAAGAAAAATTAGTTTCCTAACTCGACGTCAATATTGTTGCTTGTCTTTCATTTCATTTCCATCATCAACTCAAAACTTTTGATTTGGATCCATAGGAGTATCAACTGGCTTGGAAGCTAGTGTACTAGTCTTAGACAAAAGATCAAGAACATACTTTCGCTGAGACAAATTAATACCTTTTTTACTTCTTAAAACTTCAATACCCAGAAAATACCTAAGGGTTCCCAAGTCTTTAATCTGAAATTGCTCCTAAAGAAAGGACTTAACCTCAGAAATGCTGGTCACATCACTACTAGAAACAATTATATCATCCACATATACCACAAGAATGACCACCCCTGATTCCTTCTTGTGAACAAAAACATAATGATCTGAATAACATTGGTGGAAACCACATCTAGAAATCACCGAACTGAATTTTTCAAACCATGCTCTTGGAGACTATTTCAACCCAGAAATGGCGTTATGTAGCCGACATACTTTACTATGATTGTCATGACCCGATCCTCTGAGCATGTGCCTATCCCTCCACGGTCGATTAAATAGCGACGTCCCAAGACGCATTGCCAACCCTTTCATTTTAAATATGCATGTAGAAGCAAATAAAGAAACCCCAGACAACAACAAGATGGGGTAGAAAAGTAGGATCACAAAATTTTCAAACCACAACACGCTTATATATACATATATCAAGCCATGTCATATACAATATCAGTTTATCAAAACAAGGTTTGCAAAACAGGGGGTTTCATAAAACTACAGATCCTCTTCCTCCTCCTCATCCTCATTGGAGCCTTTAGCTGAATACACCAGGGTCCTTGGATATGATAGATATGGTTCCACCACCGATCCACCGGGAGGATCTACCGTGCCTTTCCCTAAAGCAACCTCCAGCACATACACAGGTATCTCAGATTCTGATATGGGACCCTCTCTTTATCCGTACTGCACACGTCAGTACCATGATCTAAATTGATGGGGCATCTTGTGGGGTAAAACCTCATCAACCCATACCACGGACCTTATGAGCTCATAGACCCATCCTCGAGGGCTCCCATGAAGCGGGATGTAGGATACTTGCTCTGTAACCTTCTTTAGTTGTCCCAAATGCTCAGGAGGAACAACCATCTAAGGACCCATAACGGGGTGAGACGACGTCTTAGCAAGTTCACCCCTTAAGACCTGACTAGGAAGAAAATACGCCCCAAGGGTTGCCTAAGCACAAACACGAGTTAGAGGACTTACATTTGCCTTGATTCCTTCCTGCAAGTTAGTACGATTCATATAACTATCGAATCACATCAACCAAATCAAATCATCACATCCGGTCGAGCCATCAATCAATCGACCTAGTTGATTCCATGTCATCAAGACCATCTCTCTGTCTACCCAATCAATACTATCTATCAAGCTCAATCCTATCAAGAACTGCTAACCCTAAGCTGAAGATAGATAGTATAGCTCACCCAAAGCTGATAACCAACATAGCTCAATCAATACTATCTATAAAGTCTGATCATATCAAGGACTGCTCACCCTAAGCTGAAAATATATAGTATAGCTCACCCAAAGCTGATAACATAGTATACTGCTCACCCTAAGCTAACAAAAAGCCTGTAGGTTGATATAGTATACTCGTAATGCTCACCAAAGGCTGCTAAGGTATACTGCTTATCCTAAGCTAACATATCAAGGCCCATAGGCTGATATAATATATTGGTATACTACTCACCCTAAGCTGACATATCAAGCCTGCAGGCTGATATAGTATACCATCTCAATTATCTAACAACCTCACCATTTTTATCATATTCGATGAAAATAATCGTGTGTGGGTACACGGTCGGCCTTAGCCAAAATACAATATTTTCCCTCTTGAAAATCCCACTAATTTCAATAGTTTATAAACGCATTTTTGGCTTTGTAAATCGACGTCCGGTATTTTCTAATTAATTACTGAAAATATAAAATTTTGGGATAATTACCCCAAAATTACCAATCACACTCAATTTGCACAATCAGGCACTCAATTAAATAAATAAATCACACCACCGCGATAAGCATAAAATTCCGGTCATCGACTATCCTGGTCGAATTTATGGAAAATAATAATTAATTAAATAATTATGAAAAGTAATTAATAAATACCAATAAATAGCAAAAATGCACACTTAGGCCGGAAAAGCTTAATTAAAAACCAAGATGGCCCCGAAAAATTTCCGAACTACTCTAGATAAATACTAGAGCTTATCTAGGCTCTAATTACACTATTTTAACCACCTAACATGCAATAATGATTAGTTAAATAGCTAATCTATTCTAACTATCCACTTAATCCATACTTAACTTAAACTAATCAATTCTTAAAAGGTAATTAGCTCCCTAAGCAAGGATTAGTGAGTAAATTCACTTGATTAACGATCCAGTTACACCACATTGATGGCGAGGTAGGGAGGACTGACAAACTCCAAAGCGGGTGCACCTTTCTAGGTTCGGAAGGGCACTAAAGCAAGCCAAACAGTGGATGCAGACCTAGGGGGTCTCGATTCTAGTCGGGGGTCGAACAAGCTGCAACGGGTGGTTAAGGGCGGTAGGGATGGACAATGACGGTTTAGCAGGGTTAGGCGGGCTGAGACGGAGCTTCATGGCAGCAGAGGCGAGCTGGACAGGCTCTAGCTGAGCTCGACAAAGCTTGAAGGGCTTCGAACTGGGTGGCATGATGACTGGAAGAGGCTGGATGTGAGTGAGCAATGGCTGGCGGACGTGCGGGCTCGGGTGGCGTAGGTTGTGGCTTTGAGCTTCGGCGGGCGTGCGACGGTGGAGAGAAGGTTGCTGGTTCAGTTTTTCTAGGTTTTTGGAAGTTTTTTTGGTCTGGAATGGAGGAGAGGGTTGGCGGTGAGGGAAGGAGGAAGGAGGAGGAACCGGTTGGCCTTGGAGGGGGCCCACCTTGGTCTCCTCTCTATCCACTTGTCTCCTTGACTTGGTCCCACCAAGCAAGCCTGGCTTCCTCAGCAATTTCCAGCCTCAAAGCTTTTTCTAGAAGCTCTTAAGATGGTCCAAAAGTCATGGACCATGGGGGGCTACGAATTTTGGCTTGATTTCGCTCAACTTCCACTTCAATTCCATCTTGAATCAACTCAATTTGGCTCTCATAAATTCAACCATCGAGTCCTTGATCAAATTGTCATTTTTCCTCACCAATAGAACCATATTGTATCCCAATTTCACCATGAAAAATGATCCTATGAATTTTCCGGACAAAAATGGCCCTATGTCGATCTTTCGTCGAAAATTTCGGTATGCAGAAAAATCTCCGCAAGATGAGTTGACGTTCCTAAAATGATTTGTGACATGACAAAACTTTCAATTTTTGAAATTGGATTCAAATTCACAGTTAATTTCAATTTGGCGCGATTTTAGCGTGAACTAGGCTACCGGGTAGCTTTCAGAAATTTTTAGTGCAAATGACCCGTGGTCGATTTTCTTCGAGCCACAATGAACCCACTCGACACATTGGCGACTCTTGATGGTCGTGAAAATCTCGAGGTTTCTAATATGGACACAGAGTACCAAAACGACAGAAAAATCAGTCTAGTGCCGATCGATGAGAATTTTTCAATTTGGTGGAATCACCCACGTTTAACCACACATCTCAGTCGAACTGACCTATCTCTAATCTCTAATCGATCTTACTGTATCGTATTGATCTCTGCAAATAAGCACGGTCGAGTAGTAGATTCTTGGTCGAATTCTCAAGTTTATTGCATTAAAATCTCGTAATGACTTCCCTAAATAGTCTAGTTATCTTAAAAGTGATCATCTCTGAGAATAACACTATAGGCGTGTCGATGAAAGGCTCGATTTATTAAATTGAAAACATGAGTGAAATTCTAGGATGTCACAACGATTCTCCCCCTGAGCAATATACCTAGGAGGTTGCTCCATATATACTTCTTCAGATAAATTGCCGTAAAGAAAAGCATTCTTGATATCCAATTGATATAATGGTCAATCGAAATTCACAGCAAGAGAAATAATAACACAAACATAATTGAGATGTGCCATAAGGTAAAAAGTCTCAAAGTAATCCACTCCATAAGTTTGATTAAAACCTTTAGCAACGAGCCAAGCTTTAAGACGCTCAATTGAGCCATCCAGATTGTACTTGATAGTGTACACCCAACGACACTTCACCACATCTTTCCCAAGAGGAAGATCAACCAATGACCACATTTGCTGAGACACTAAAGATTCCATTTCCACATCCATAGCTTTCTTCCACTCAAGGCGAGACAAAGCCTCAGTGGTAGAAGTAGGAATGGTGTGAGTTTGTAATGATAGAGCAAATTCATGTAATGGAGAAGGAAGATGTGAGAGAGACACATAATGCTCAATAGGGTAAGCCAAAGAGGATTTTTGTGGGCACGATTGAGTACCTTTGCGAAGGGCAATTGGAAGATCGTCCGAACCAGGAGACAAGGAGGAAGATTGAATGGAGGGCATGGAAGAGCTGGAGACTGGTGGTGCTGTAGACTGCTCTTGCCACTGATACACCTGCAAGGGAGGAGGTACTGGAGAAGAACTAGCAGAATCTAGTGGGATAAGTTGTGGGATAGGAGGATCAGCTACAATGTCAATTGAAAACTCGTTACCCTCAGTAGAATAGTATGGTGTGCCCTTGAAAAAAGTAACATCAGCACTAACATGTTGGGTACAAGTTATTAGATCATAACACCGATATCCCTTTTGTGTACATGAATACTCGAGAAAAATACATTTAGTGGCACGAGGAGATATTTTATCAGAATCGGAATGTAGGTTATGAACAAAACAAACACACCTAAAGACGCGTGGGGTAAGAGGGAATAATGGCTTGTCAGGAAATATAGCACTGATTAGTGACTGATGATTGAGGATAGTGGAAGGCATACGATTTATGAGATAACATGCGGTAAGGACAACATCACTCCAAAATGATTTTGGCACATGCACATGAAATAAGAGTGAACGGGTAACTTCTAGAAGGTGATGGTACTTTCTCTTGGCCACACCATTCTGCTGAGGGGTATAAGTACAACTTGTTAGAAGAAAACAAAGAAATTGATTTCTATGTATATTCTAGAGCATTGTCTGTTCGCAAAATTTTAAGGGATGTATTAAATTGATTAGTAACCTCACGATGAAATAATTGGAAAACATGTAAAAATTCAGAACGGTCATGAAGCATATAGAGCCATGTTAAACTAGAATAATCATCCACAAAAGTAACAAAGTACTTAAAACCATTTCTACTAACAATATAGGAAGGTCTCCAGATGTCCGAATGAACAAGTTCAAATAAAGTAGATGCACGAGAATCATTACGACTAGGAAAAGAACTACAATGATGTTTCCCAAGTTCATAAGCCTCACACTCAAGAGTAGAAATTGATTTACACTCGGGAATTATTTGTTGTAACTTAAATAAAGATAAATGCCCTAAACGAAAATGCCATAATAGGGGTTAATAGAACTAGCAGCTAGACCATTGGCGTCAGTAGTAGAGACACCATTTAGATAGTAGAGTCCATCACATTCATGCCCTCCACCAATTATCTTCTCTAGTTGAAGGTCCTGAAAAATGCAATAAGATGGGTAAAATGTAACTGAACAACTAAGAGCTTTAGTTAACTGACTAATAGATAACAAATTTAGAAGAAGTTGGGGAACATGTAAAACAGAGGACAAAGATAAGGAATGTGTAAGTGAAATAGTCCCTGATCCAACCACTTGAGTCGATGAACCATTAGCTAAAATAAATTTTGATGAAGGACTAGAGTTATGGTGGGAAAGAATAGTTCTTGCTTACCCGTCATATGACTAGAAGTTCTCGAGTCAATGACACAAGAGGTGCTAGGAGACAAAGTAGAGAAAGAGGCCATGTTACCCAATAGTGGCAGTGGATGAGAAATTGGAAGCCTTTAGTTGTTGGACATGCTTGATGAGTTGTGCAACCATATCATCTCAAGTTGTAGACTCAGAAGAACTACCCCCAGGTGGGATAGATGGGTTCATGTCGCCGTAAGACACATTTCTAGCACTCCATTCATACACAACAGCATTTGCAGTAATTAATCGTTGAGCCCACTCAGGTTTGCCATGCTTAGCCCAACAAGGTGTCAACAATATGACCGGATTTGCCACAGTATATACATTGACGACTATCTTGATCAGAACTTTGTCCACTACGTCCACCACCACGACTACGACCTCCCTCGAAACCACCACCTCTATTGGAAAATCCACCATGACCACGACCACGACCACCACTGCTAGCCACAAATGCTGAATTGTCTTTAGATGATGTAGAAGACAAAGGGACAATGCATTGAATTCGACAAAGTGCTTCATTCAGAGAAGGAACTCTCTCTCTAGCAAGAAGCTGACTCTTCACAAGTTGTAAGTTGGCATTCAAGCCAAATAAAAACTTTGCCACTTCAAATTCAGCTTGCTATGTCTTAAGTCTCTCGAGATCAGTAGTGATGGGCTGATAAAGATTAAGTTCTTCCCACATACCTTTCAAAGCACTATAGTACTCTCGAAGAGACTTGTCTCCCTATTTAAAATTAAAGATCTTCGCGTATAGTTCATAAACTCTAGACATATTTTTGTCTTGTGAGTAACTCTCCATAAGATCATCCTACACTCCCTTAACAGTTGTGTGGAACATGACATTAGCAGCGATGGATGGTTCCATGCTATTCCATAACCACATCAAAAGTGTATTATTCTCTCTCATCCAATCACTATAGTCTTTAGAATTGTCAGCAAGAGGGTCTGTAGTAAGATAATGGAGTTTCCCTTTGGCATTAATATAGACCTTCACAACTTGGGCCTATAACAAGTAATTGGAAGATCCATTTAATTTAATAGTGGTAATTTGAACATTGACACTATTTGTAGAAGCCTTAGTATCACTCATGATGATAACCTCAATGTAAATATATCTAACACTTAATCAAGAAGGCTGAAACTTTAGTGCAAGAAACAAAACAGCAACACTAATGTATAATCAGATGTAATTGGCTCCATCAGTTTACCAAAGGGATGCTGAAATCTCATAAATATAGACTGTTGTATAGAAGAAAATATTTGACTAGAAATTTGGATTCAAATAGTTATATGTTTGACGGAAACCCAGCAAGATCAGTCAACCATAATCAATGAAGTACTTTGATTCTTGAATCCACTGATCAATAAGTGTTGTAATCCATGTTCACAAACCAAACCTGATGAATATGATATCTTATGATCTTATATGTATCGAGACTCGAAGAGAAAACCGATAAAAATTGCAGCTTTAGGTGGCTGCGCACCAAAGAAGAAGTAGGGTTACTAGGGGACTCTTAAACCAACAATAGGATCAAGTAATTGGGTAGTTAGATCTGCTCTGATATCATGTCACAAAGTTGATTTAAGAACCCGCAGCAAGTAGAAAGAGAGAAAGAAGGAAGAGAGAAGCAATAGAGAGGAGGAGGAGAAGAAGGAGAACATAAAAGAAACAAAGAGAGGGCCTAAGTTTTCTGTGTAATAGAAACCCTACACCCATTGTGTTTATATTAAAAATAAATTGTATACGACCATAATACCCTTATGTAAGTAAAAAAGAAATAAAACTCTGAAAATTAAAAATAACTCAATTAAAGTAACTTAACAACGTGCTTATCACGTACTCATGTTTAGTTGGAGTGTTATATAAGCTCACCTTCCATAGTTGTCGCGACCTCTCTTTTTCCGTTCGGGGGAAAAGGAAGAGAAGGTTTAGGGGTATTTGCCTAAAGAGGTAGACCAATGGCCCTGGATTAGGTGTGGGCTCTCCCAAGCCCATACCATGCGTGACATTGGATTTCATATTTCAATTCTTAATAACCTGTGCATTTATAGAAGTCGCCACTAGCCTATTGGGGTCGGCTAGAAACCAATCAAGACACGAGAGTGTTATCTCGATTCCTACGCAACCAGAGATTTCTAAGAATAGGGACATGTTTATGCAAATGTTTCTATTAGTGTCCTTGTGGTACCACTAACTTGGAAGGTTGTTTATTTAAATGGCCACATAATCTTGATTACCAATTATAATCTTTATGAAACCACTAAGTGTCCATGTAAATATTTTTGTAGGTTATTTTAATGTCTAGACTAATTTTAACATACTTTAGAAAAGAAATTTACACTCAAATTATTGAAAAGCGGTGCGATAAATAAACATCCAAGAAATTGAAATGACTTGAAAGTAATGCGGAAAAGAAAGACCCGATACAAGTCAAGCAAATAATATTACATGGCGTTATTATCATGCCCCAGGATTGGACCCCCATGAGTGAAATGAGAATTCAAATATACATGAAATTACTCTAAATATTTTTAATCTACGCAAAATGGATTATTTACAAAAATGGCATAAAATACCAAAATAACATTAAATTAGGAAAATGACCTTTTAAAATTAGGAAAATTTCATAGATGTCATTTCTATCATAATTTGATACCATCCATCATTTTTATAATTTTTTTTTTTTTGAATTTTCATATTTTATAACTTTTATTTAAAAATAATTTCCTAAACCGATATATGTTGATTTATACTAATATGTAAACTGCCCATTACATGAATATAACAAGAACCGAGCTCAAATCGACCGTTTCAAGATTGAAACTTGGTTTCCGCATTTCATCGAACACTTGGCGTACATCAAATCACCCTAAACCAACTTCCTCGGGCTATGTCTGTGGCATTCAATCTCAACCCATAAGCAATCTTACGTGGAAATAAAGTATCAAGATTATGCTACCACATGCAAGGAGCAAGATTAGATAGAAATCATAGCATAAAACACAAAAGAACTAAGTTGAAATCGGTCTCAAATATGCGAGTTTAAGCTGATTTTGCAAATATGGGTTTGAATCTAAGTCAAGCAAACAGGTTGCATGCCCATATTCAAGCCCCGACACTCATCAAATACGAGATCTAAGGGAAACATTACTTGATCCGAGTGAAAGTAGGTAGCATGAGCTTTCAAATGCAACAAACATCATAGAGAATGACCAACCCAACACATCAAAACGACCTCTCCAAGAAGCACACATGGAAAGTCCAAATTCACTGGCCATGAATTGATGTGGATAGTCTTGGCTTTTGACCAAAGTGTTAGACGATCTCATAGTTCACACAGGGATTTAAAGATCAAACCAAGTTGAGCATCATTTATACTCCTATACAACATTCATCAAGCTCATGAAGACAAAAAAACGTATTCAAAGGGGAATAGCAAGTCAAGCATGTAGGGCTATTGAAGAGGTTTTAAACACTTGAAAAATTCCAGCCTCATAAATTAGTTTTCCGGACTGGTTTTCCTCTTTATTTTCATGATCAAACATGTTCAAACTCGAACAAAAATATATCTAGTATGCTTACCTTGCTTCCTAGTTTCTTTTGCAAGTAACTCTTGGCCAAGGAAACCAAGAAATTGTCCTACGTAAGCACTTGGAAGTTGGTTCCTTCAAACTGGAAATGAGATCTGCAGAAAAAAGAATTGATAACGAAGGTTTTAGTTGACCTCCAAAATTAGACTTCAAGACCTCTTTTGTTGGACAAATTAACACCAAACCAAACTATATGTATTCTAGTTTGGGTTAAAAGTCATGGATTTCCTCATTTGTCTCTCAATTTTCTAAAAAACACTCGTTTTCCCTCACTTGTGACCAATCGAGCTCAACACCTAGAAAAATTTTCGGACTTTCTTGGCCCGATAGGAGGGTATTGTTTCGGGGGGCTTTAGGAAGCTTTCCCGATCTCCATTTTGGAACGTGTGATCTATGGTTGGAAAGCTCTTTAAGTGACGTTTCACTCTCTGGTTGAAGGTTTTGGCTATTTTTGACTGCAAGTTTGTGAAAAGTTCACTTTTCTCTGCTAAGGTCAGTTTGGAATTTCTGGGTTTTGCTTTTCTGGAGTTGCTTTTGAGGGCATCTTTGGGGAACGATTGTGAGTCCCCCCCCCCTCTCTTCCTTGTCTCCTACCTTTCATCCCTTGAAAGAGCTTGCTTCAGTGATCTTATCTCCTGAATTAAGGGATTTTTGGTCGGTCTTTTGTCCAGCTACCAAGCCTGCCAACTAAGCTAGTTCACCCACTTTTTGACTAAGCCAAAATTTTCAACTTTTGTAGCTGTTGAGTGTCCGGATTTTTCTGCGATTTTCTCGTGCTTTCAGCAGCTTATCCCTGACCAATTTTTGTCCACTTGTACTACCAATAATGGTCTTCCATCACGTGCAGAGATCAAGTTGATTGGGTAGTTGAGTGGGATGTGGTGGGACCACCAATATGCTTACTTAGCAACTCCGAATTGAGACTTAAACGTGGGCTGGGTTTTGGTAGCTGGTTTGAGTGCTTTAATTCATCAATTTGATAGCAGTTTTTGATCAATTAGCGAGCTCATGTATAGTAGTTTAAGATCTTGACCATTTTTCGCAATTGTCTCCATCCAGTTTTGCAAGAGAGTCCTTCAAAGTTGGCAATTTTCTTGCTCGAGAATGCGCAATTCAATGCAATTTGGTCCTTTTTGCCCGATTCGATTAATTAGATTTGACCCAAGTTCAATTTCAACTTAATTGGGAGCCAAGATGATGATTTAAGGGCTTGGGCACAAATTTTGCAAAATTTGCGAATTGATCCCTCAACTTTTGAAATTACATTTTGGCCCCAACTTGCCATTTTAATTCCAATCGACCTCTTAGGCTTGGCTAGTCACATTTAGATGATTGGTCCCAACTTATTACTTCCTTATTTTTTTCTTTTCTTTCTTTCTTTCTTTTTGTGTTTTTATAGCAAAAACATCTTCCATTTTAGAAAAAAACTATAATAAACGCATAGATAATCTACATGCAAGAATTGGACATGAAATTTTTGTGGAAAAGCAAGTTCCCATTTTTTGGAAATAATTTTTGGACAAAAATTTATGTGTCAATAGCTGCCCTTCTTTGGAAGGGAGCTTAAAGATATTTCTTTCGAAGATAAGGTAACACCTATTTTTTTTTTTTTTTGACAAGAGCAAAAATAAAAATGCAAGTGAGCTTGATGTAAAGGGCGTGGTTTAGGGATGTACCTGTGAATACTTTGAAAAGTGTGGTTTAAGGATATACTCACAAACCTTTTAATTTAAGGCAATCCCACTAACTATGTAGTTTAAGGGAGTCTCACTAACCATGTGGTTTAAGGCAGTCCCACTAACTGTGTGATTTAAAACAGTTCCACTAACCGTGTGATTTAAGGCAGTCCCACTAACCGTGTGGTTTAAGGCAGTTCCATTAACCATGTGGTTTAAGGCAGTCACACTAATTTTGTGGTTTAAGATAGTCCCATTAACTATGTAGTTTAAGGTAGTCCCACTAACCTTGTGGTTTAAGGCAGTCCTTCCAACCTTATGGTTTAAGGCAGTCCCACTAACTATGCGGTTTAAGGCAGTCCCATTAACCTTGTGGTTTAAGGTAGACGCACTAACCGTGTGGTTTAAGGTAGCCCCATTAACCTTATGGTTTAAGGCAGTCCCACTAACCGTGTGATTTAAGGTAGACCCATTAACCTTGTGGTTTAAGGTAGTCCTACTAACCATATGGTTTAAGGCAGACCCACTAATCGTGTGGTTTAAGACAGTCTCACTAATCATGTGGTTTAAGGCAGACCTACTAATTGTATGGTTTAAGGCAGCCCCACTAGCCGTGTGGTTTAAGGCAGCCCCACTAGCCATTGGGTTTAAAGCAGACCCATTAACTGTGTCGTTTAAGGCAGTCCTACTAACTGTGTGGTTTAAGGCAGTCCCACTAACCGTGTGGTTTAAGGCAATCCCACTAACCGTGTGAAATGGCATGGTTTAAGGATGACCAAGAACCTCTTGAAAATGCATGGTTTAAGGCTGACCCATGAACCCTTTGGAATTGCGTGGTTAATGAATAACCAAAAACCTCTTGAAAATGCATGGTTTAAGGCTATCCCACGAACCCTTTGAAATTGCTTGGTTTAAGGATGACCAAGAACCTCTTGAAAATGTATGGTTTAAGGCTAACCCATGAACCCTTTGAAATTGCGTCTTGAAAATGCATGGTTTGAGCCCATGAACCTTTTGGAATTGTGTGGTTTAAGAATGACCAAGAATCTCTTGAAAATACATGTTTTAAGGCTAACCCATGAACCCTTTGGAATTGCGTGGTTTAAGGGTAACCAAGAACTCTTGAAAGTGCATGGTTTAAGGATAACCCACGAACCCTTTAGAATTGCAAGGTTTAAGGATGACCAAGAATCTCTTAGAAATGCATGGTTTAAGGCTAACCCATGAACTCTTTGAAATGATGTGGTTTAAGGATGATCAAAAACCTCTTAAAAATGCATGGTTTAAGGTTAACACATAAACCTTTTGAAATTGCATGGTTTCACCGGAGAACCAAAAATCTCTTAAAAATGCATGGTTTAATGTTGACCTATGGACTATTTGAAATTGTGTGGTTTCATCGGAGAAACTTGTCATTTGAGAATATTCTGAAATGGGTATTGCACACCAAATAGAATTCATTATAACAAGTATTCTAGTAGTGAAAGCATACTAGATGAGATCAATTTCAGCACATGTCAAACAATATCAAAAGTGTATCGGTATTGAGAATGCAATGATTGCATAAATAAATCAAACTAATTCCAACCACTTGACAAACTCACAAAATGGACATCACACTCGGATGATATCATTAATCGTCAAATTCTCTTCGGAGAAAAGTCCTTGTCGAAATGACATTGACTTATGAGAAAGGTTTGTTTAGTATGCCAAGCAAGGACCCCTAGTAAAAAAGGGCTTTTCACATATTCTCAAGAAAATGGATATTTGATCCTATCTACTCATATGGGAAATAAACTGATCACTCAATCTCACTCTTTTAGTGTGCAAGGCTTTATATCATTCGCAATAAGTACACATTGACCAATCTAAAAGGCTTTTAGAAGGACCGTAGTGCAAGTTTGGTCATGGTTTTAGCAATGGATAAGTACTGTTGGCTATGAAATGAATTAATCACCGATCGACATCTTCGCCAGGTTTTGTGACAGTCTGATTTTCCACTTCTGTTTTCAATTGAATAAATCGGGTTTTTCATCAATGTGCCTATAGTGCTATTCTTTGAGCCGATCACTCATGAGATAACTAGACTATTTCGGGAAGTCATTAAGGGATTTTAATGCAACAAGCTTGAGAATTTGATCAGGAATCGACTGCTCGACCATGTTAGTCTGCAATGGTCATTGCGGCACAGTCAAAAATCTATCAGAGACTAGAGATAGGTCAATTCGACTGAGGTATGTAATTAGCCATGGATGATTCCATCTAATTGCAAAATTCTTGTCGATCGACACTAAATCGATTTTTCTGTCGTTTTGGTACCCTGTGCCTGTAATTGAAACCTCGAGATTTTCACGACAACCGAGAGTGACCAATGAGTCGAAGATGTACATTGTGGTTTGAAAATAATCGACCACTGGTTAGTTGCACCAAAAAAATTCCTAAGAACTACCTGGTAGTTTAGGTCACACTACAATCGCATCAGATTGAAATTAACCGCAAAATTTAATCTGATTTCAGAAATTGAGAATTCTACTATGTCACAATTAATTCTAGGAATGTGAATGCATCCTCTCAAGATCTTTTGACAAACTTGAAATTTTGGTGAGAACTTCAAATTGCAGCGAATTAAGTGAATATGGAAAATGCCATAATTTAAATGGATTTTTTGTCTTCAATGTTGAGCCATTGGAGATGGGAATTATAAGGATTTAAATGAGGCTTTATCCTTGTTAACTAAGGTTATCAAATGGTAAAATGAAAAAGGGAAAAACTAATGGAAAGGCTGCAAAATTCGGATGTCTGCACACCAAAGGGGAAATCCACCTTCATTTGAATTTCATTTGGAAAGGATAGACTTGCTTTGGAATGGTAGGTCCCATGAATGTGAAATGGCCAAAGAATCCATGGAATAAGGACCATGGATGTGGAATTTGAGGAGAAGGACCCTCCATGGCTTTATTTTCTCTTCTTTCCCCCATCTATTTGTGCGAAGCCTCCCTCCTCTTACGCCGCTTGACCGTCTCTGTCCCTATCTCTCTCTCTTTCTCTTTCTTTCCTTTTCCTCTCTTTTTCCCCACAGTAAATTTCCTTGTTTTCTCCTTCTTTAAGTGGTTCGGCTCCTCTGTTTCGGCATCCCCTATTTCTCCTTTGCTGACAACCCAATAGCCAAAAATAGAGGAGAGCTTTGTTTTGGTGCTGTTGGTTTTTGGACCAGCATAGCCCCCACCGGTCAAGCTGCCCTTCATGTTCCACTTCTCCCATTTCTAGTCTTTGGTGGATGCTCAATCACCCCTACCAGCAGCTCATCAGTTCACAAAAACTAGCGTGTCCCCTGCATCTTTGCGCCAGAAGCTCCGGTCCTCTGTCTCAAGCTATTGCAGCAACTTCACAGCTCATTCCTCTTCGATTTTAGCTCTCCAACCTCATTGGAAACCACCGACCCTTCGCCGTTGTTGCTGCCCTCTCGCCGGGACCTTAGCTGCGCCAGTTCAGCCCTCCATTCGACCAAGCAGAACTATAGTGCCGTTGCCTCACCCTCGCGGTTGCCGTGCAGCCGCTGCTCAGCCTAAACTAGCCAAGAAGACCTCCCCTCCGCAGTGAGCCGAAGGCCTTACGATCCTATTCCGGGCCGACCGGACCCCCTTCGGCACCCTCGGAGATCGAAGCTTGGTTGTCGTCGCTCCGCCGTCGCCAGAAGTCATTAGTTTTAATTTAGGTGAGTTAATTTCCTAAGTGTTGGTTAGGGGTTGATTACATTTATTAGATGATGAATTAAGTTAAGTAAGATTAGCAACTAGCCTAGTTAGGGTAAGGATTCATTAGCTAAGTTAGTTGGGATAGAATTAAATAGTTAGACTAGTTAGTTAAGTTGGTTAGATGATTTAGTTAGGAATTTAAATATTCAACTAGTATAGTAGCTTAGGAGGTTAGTGTAAACAATTAGTTTAGTTAGATATTTAAATTAGTTGGTTCAATTATGATCGATTTTAGCTAGTAACTAAATTTAGTGAACGGTAATTGGTTAAATAATTAATTTTGATGATTTAATTATAATTTAATTAATTATTTAATATTTTTTGGAAATTATACTGGGATAGCCTAGGTGACCAGAATTTTGTGCTGATTGTAGTAATATGTTCAATTTATACCATTGACTGTTAAATTGTGCAATTGAGTAATGATTGTTAATTGTGAATATTTAATTCAAAATGGCAGAATTTCGGTATTTAATTAGAAAATACCGGGTGTCAGGTTTTGGACACCGAAAGTGTTTTTAAGTACTATATCAAACAGTGAGATTTTAAAAGAGATGATACAAATTTTTTGGTTCGATCTCACCGTGTCCCCACACTCGGTTATTTTACCATGTATTTCTAATATGAAGGAAAATAGGCAAGGATCACTATTTTAACTTAGGCATTTGAGTGCAATGCACGGTATCCTGGGCCAAAATTGAATGAATGCATGAATGATATGAGATACCGTCATGAGCCTTTGGGGCCAGACGATACTCCTTTGGGAATGCCCTAAGTCAATGGATGCCGGTCGCAGTGGATGCTGGACCGATGCTCCTATAAGGAATGCCGTCTAAATGTAGACATTGCCGTGCTCGATGGTGTGAGACGAAGCCCAGTTAAGTTGGAAGATCGCTGACTATTGAGTCAGCCGTGACCAATGGGTCATAATCAATTAGGACGCATGAATGATTGAAATTGAAGGGCCTGATTAGGAGACGGAATTGTGTGGTACGGTATGTGACGTACTATAACGATTTGGTCTGGTAATTAGGACCCGTGAAATGGTGATGATATATATATATATATATATATATATGCGTGTGTGTGTGTGTGTGTGTGTGTGTGTATACATGTCGAGATGTCCCGATGATATATGATTTCCATACCATTATATGCAAAATAACTGGTACTGACGTGCAGGAGAATACTGGTACTAAATGAGTTTTGAGGATATGTGGTTAAGTTACCTGTGGATGTATTTCTCTCCTAATCGAGGTTTAGGGAGTGGACTCACTGAGACATTGTCTCACTTGTTATTATGCAATCATTTTTAGGTCCCTAGATGGAGGATCATCAAGCATGGTGTAGGGGTTCGAAACAAGTAAAGTCTAGGTTTTTCTTTAGTCTCTGCAAGATGTCGACGGGTCTTCCGTCTAATTTGGACAGTGGGTGACACTTCACCCTTTGGTTATCGAGAAGTCTGACAGGATCGGAGGGGACTCTGGTCCCATGGACGAGGAGCTCAAAGCATATATAGCCTAGAAGCTCTTCTTTTTGAAATAGATCCATGTGGTGTTAGACTTTTCTGTATATATACATTGCTGTAATATAAGTGTGTTTTGTGAAAGTATTATCCTACATTTCTATCCCACTTTTATGTTGTTCGGAGATAGTTATTGCGTTTCTGCATGTGCCCTAAATTGAATGGGTTGGCAACACTTCCTAGGACGTCGCAAATTTTATCGACCACCGAGGGATGTGCATGTGCTCATGGTTCGGGTCGTGACATCCCTGCCTGAAGTGGTATCAGAGCAAGTTAGAGTTTAGAGTGATAAGGCACGATGAGTCATGGGATAGTTAGTAGGAAAGGCTTTTAAATTGCTAATGCATGTGAATGATAACTGATTGATAGCTTGTTTGTGGGATCACTCAAATTCTAATATGGTGTTGGAATTTGAAGTAGGTGTCTATAAAGAATTTGCACCATGAGTGAGCAAGATTAGAGAATGCCTAGAAAAAGGGCGATTGGACTCATTACTCGGGCTAGGACGCCGACTAGAGTCAGTGCCCGAGGCAATAGAGGTAAAGCATCGGCTTAGGCCAGCGCTAGTGGAGTAGTACCGCAGCCAATTCCGTCGGTTGGTTCTAGGGTAGCAGCTCCTGGTGATTCGAGAACTATTGGGATCATGCAGGTGCTAGAAGCAATGAGAGACCTGATGGGACAGTAAGTCTATAATCAAGTTGCCGCCATTACTGCCGCCAATATAGCTGCCGCTACTACTGCCGCCAACACTGTTCTTGCCACCGCACTTGCCGAGATTCCACCAGGGAACGTGGTTGTGGAGAGACCTATACACAAGCTGGTGGAACAATTTTTGAAGTTGAGTCCCTCGAGATTCACCGGTACAGGAGATCCAGAGACTGCCTCTCGTTGGATTCAGGATTTAGAGAAGGTGGTTGCACTTTTAAGGTGTAGTGAGGAGGAAAAAGTAACCCTAGCAGTTTATCAATTGCAGGGTAATGCCAATACCTGGTGGAGAGACGTCCGAGAGACCGTGTTTCCGGGAGGAGTAGTCACATTATGAGACGCCTTCCTCAGGGCGTTCAATGAGCAGTATTTCTGGAAGAGTGCTAGAGAGCAAAAAATGGAAGAGTTCCAGCATCTTCGCCAGGGGACAATGACTGTTAACCAGTACGAGGAAAAATTTGTGGAGCTTTCTCAATATGCTCCAAGGTTGATAAAGGACCCTGAATAAAAGGCTCGAAGGTTCAAGAATGGCCTCCGACTAGAGCTAAAACAACCACTAGTGCCTTTTGACCTGAACGACTATCGGGAAATTTATCGTTGAACTCAACTGATAGAAAGACATCTGAATGAGCAAGCTGCTACGTTAGGGTCGACATTCAGTTTGAGTAGGAGCAGTAACGGGTTCGGGAAGAAACCTATGGTTGGAAGAAGATATCCTATCCCACCTAATAGAAAATGTGGGGTAGGTAAGTCAGCACCAAGCAATAATGGAGTCTGTCACTTCTATGGGTGGTGACATGGATCTACACCATGCCATGCTAGAACGGGAGCCTGTTATGGATGTGGCCAACAGGACCACCAAGTCAGAGATTGTCCCAGTTGACCAATGGGACAATAGTTACCGCTTCCACCACTGATGGGTCAAAACCGGAGGTACGTACCCCCGAACGCATAGCAGGGCGAACCGGTCAGGCCTCCAATGTAAGGAAGGACGTACACCATCACCAAAGGGCAGGCAGAGGATCCACCTAATGTGATCACAGGTACTGTTTCCCTAAATGATTAGTCAGCATACGCGTTATTTGACCCTGGTGCAACTTATTCATTTATAGCTGAGCAGTTTATTAAGCTAGTAGGATTGAGTCTTGAATTGTTGGAGTCAACTGTTAGTATATTGACGCCATTAAAGGATAGGGTATTGTCTACGATGGGCTATCCTAGTTGCAAGTTAGTGATTGGTGAGCATGAGGGGAGAATAGACCTAATAGTCCTAGCCATGTATGATTTTGATGTAATAATTGGCATGGACTGGCTCACCAAGCAACGAGCTAAGATGGATTACTATCGTAAAACGATTCAGTTCAACCCGTTAGGGAGTGAAAGTTTTGAGTTTAGTGGAAGTCGAGGAGGACCCTCGATTACCCTTATCTTGTCACTTGAGGCAACTCGTTTGTTAGACGAGGGTTGTCAGGGTTACTTGTCGATTGTCGTGGACACAACAGTTGAAGAGCTGAAGATCGAAGATATTGTAGTGGTACAAGAATTTCCGGATGTGTTCCCAAAAGAATTGCTAGGTGTACCGCTAGAAAGAGAGATAGAATTTGTGATTGAGTTAGTCCCCGGGACGGAACCAATCTTTAAGGCTCCTTACCGGATGGCGTTATCAGAGTTGAAAGAACTGAAAGTGCAAATGTAGGAATTGTTGGATAAGGGATTTATACGTCCCAGTGCATCACCTTGGGGAGCACCAGTTCTATTTGTGAAAAATAAAGATGGTTCCTTGCGGTTATGCATCGACTATCGCCAACTCAATCAGGTAACAATTAAAAACAAGTACCCGCTACCGAGGATTGATGACTTGTTTGATAAGTTACAAGGGGCGTCAATATTCTCTAAAATCGACCTGAGGATGAGATATCATCAGCTAAGGATCAGAAAGGGGGACATTCCAAAGTCAGCATTTCGTACTTAATACGCCCATTATGAATTCACGGTAATGTCGTTCGGATTGACAAACGCCCCAGCCACTTTTATGGATCTGATGAACCGAGTGTTCAAGGAGTACCTAGATCAGTTCGTGATCGAGTTTATCGATGATATCCTAGTGTACTCTAGAAGTCTAGAGGAACATGAAGGACATTTGAGAATGGTACTCCAGACCCTGATGATTCATGAGTTGTATGCCAAGTTTAGCAAGTGCGAGTTATTATATAATCATTTTTAGGTCCTTAGATGGAGGATCATCAAGCAAGGTGTAGGGGTTCGTAAGAAGTGAAATCTAGGTTCTTCTTTAGTTCATGCCAGATGTCGATAGGTCTTCTGTCTAATTTGGACAGTGGGTGACTGTGGCATCCCAAAATTCATGATGACCTCCAGTTACATTAAAGTCTATGAATAGGTGATGGAAGTACCATCAAGTTATTTTATAGCCATTTAATCCATAATTTGCAATAAGATTTATGGCCAAGCTTTTAATGGATAATTATGTGATAGGAAAGAAAATTCTATCATTGGCCATGTGTATTATAAATTGGAATTTATGGATTTGTGACTACAAGTTTTATGGCCATTTTATTATGCAATTAGGTATTTATTTAAATGAGGATTAAGATGTATTATTAAAAATAAACTTGGGCCATTTAAGTTTGGACTTTAGGCCCAAGTGAGATGGGCCTAAAGTGGGCCAAGAGGCCCAGCCCATAGAGCCATGAGGTGGTCGACGCATGGAGGGGGGAGAAGAGGAGCCGCATGGCCTCCTCCAAGTGTGTTCAACAAGGGAGACACTTGTCTCCTTCTTAGGGACAAGTGTCCCCCATGCAAAATAAGGATGCATGCAAGTATATAAACAACCAAAAAGAAAGAAAGAGAAGGGAAGTGACCGGTTTTGAAGGGGGTGAGAGAGAGAGCTGTCGAGAGAGTGAGAGAGGGAAACCGAGAGAGGAAGAGGGAGGCCATGCGAAGAAGAAGGAAGAGAGTTCGTCTGCCGTTCATTGTTGCTTTGCCTCTGTTTGCTGCTGTTTTGTGCTTGAATCAAAGGCAAGTTTGGATCAATTTCTACTCTTGCATGTGTGTCTTGCATGTGTGGTTGAATTCTTGGGTGTTTAGAGTGACGGAACCGAAGCTAATGTGGTTTGTTTTTGAAAATGCTTGCTGTTCTCGTGTATACCGCCTGACCCAGAAACTCATAGAGGCTTGCATGCATGTTTCGAGTTGGATTTTGACTTCGACTCCTTCATTAAAGTTGTAGAAAACATCTTAAACTACAACATAATAAAATTTTGGACAAAATGGTAGAGATTTAAGGGGTAAAACCCTCGTCCTACGAAGACACTAGATCTGGAACTGCTTTGCTGACCTTTTGGTAGTCTTGTGGGCTGCATGTTGATTTTTACCGAGAATCTCACTTCGACTTCTTCATAAAACTTGTAGAAAACATCCTAAATACTAACATACTCAAATTTGAAGTAAAATTAGCATGTGTAGCCTAGTGAATCGACTTACTCTTGAAGACGGTAAATCTGGAAACACGGTACTGGACACCCGAGACTTCTTGGACCCATATGGTGACTATTATTTGGAAATTTCACTTAGATCCTTTGATGAAAGTTTTAGGGGACCTCTTGAAACAAAACATATCCAAATTTCAGAGGAAACGAAGAAGAATAAGTGGGTGAAAGCTCGATATTTCGGAGATAGCTATACTGGACGTTTCGGTGCTAGAATCAGGAGCTTCAGACGTCTATAGAAAATTATCTAGAACGAAAATGGCCTAGATGTATTAATGAAAAATCTACTTTAGTGTCTTAGCTATAACCTGGTAAAATTTCATAATTTTCGGAGGTCATTCGGGTATTTTAATCGAATTATTTCAAAAACTGTGCATGCTGGATATTTCAAAAACTGTGCATGCTCGAATTATTTTAATCGAATTATTAATGAAAAATCTACTTTAGTGTCTTAGCTATAATCTGTTTCTATCCGAAATTGCATGCTGTAATTGTGTGGATTATATCTTTTGTGTGAAACTCTTTTAGGCATGTGTTCTTCATGAAATTGTTATCTTATTGTGTTGTCTGTCATATGTCTTGATTTCATGATTTTTGAGAATCATATGGATATTTAATTTAAATGTTTTCAAAAAAGGTACAAGCTGGAATTTTGTAAACTTCAAAAAGGCATGATAAATGGACTATTCTAAATTGTATGGACTCCATGAATTGTATTGTTATGAATGATTGTGTATTGCTGCATGTATGATGATGATTGGAGATGCATGTATGAATTCAAAGGATGAAAATGCTCTTGATTGCCATCACATCACATGCCATGTTAAAATTGAATTATAATTGAAGATGTGAATTGAGATAAATGAGAAGGCCGTCGGAGGTGTGAGCCGACGATGCCCCGGGAGTGTCGGGATGCCTAGCTAGAAGGGTACGGCCGGTTGCCCGATGGCCTTGAATGGCCGGATATCGGAGGGTCCTCGGGAGTATCGGGATGCCCGGAGAGTGGGGGAGCCGGAAGCTGGGCAGGTATTGTGCCGAGGGATGCCTCGCGATGCCAGTTGGGGTGCGAGATGCTTGGCTAGAAGGGTACAGCCGGTTGCCCGGTGGCCTTAAATGGCTGAATGCCGGAGGGTCCTCGTGATGCCAGTTGGGGTACGAGATGCCCGGAGAGTGGGGGAGCTGGATGCCTAATTGTATCTTGGATACATGTGGGATGCAAACATTGGTCCCGGGAAAGAGAAATGTGGCGGTCCAAAATGAAAGGATGAAATTGAGAAATTGAAATTGAATTATGCATGATGATATATGTATGATGATGATGATGAGTGCATGGATGCATGATGATGGTGAGTGCATGGATGTATGTGCACATATGGCATGATGGTACATGTGATATGATGATGATGAGTGCATGGATGCATGATGATGGTGAGTGCATGGATGTATGTGTACCTATGGCATGATGATACATGTGACATGATGATGGTGAGTGCATGGATGTATGTGCACCTATGGCATGATGGTATATGTGATATGATGATGGTGAGTGCATGGATGTATGTGCACCTATGGCATGATGATACATGTGACATGATGATGGTGAGTGCATGGATGTATGTGCACCTATGGCATGATGGTAAATGTATGACATGATGGTGAAGGTTATATGATGATGTATGTACATGTGGTGTGATGACATATGCATGGCTTCAAGGTAAGTTATGCATGGATGCATGAATGACATGTGTTATGCTATGATTGTTATGATTGTATTGTGTGATGCATTGAGTGGTTTATTGGGTCCTTTACCTGCTGAGTGGCTGTACTCACCCCTTCGGGAACCAACATTTCAGACTAGATAAGGCACCTCTGCTGCCACTGCCACCGGTAGATGGATCAAGTGGTTCGATATGACCGCGAAGAGGAGAATAGCAAAGGAAGGAGCTTTTGGACGCCGACACTGATCGATGGACTTTAAGTATACGACTATTGGAGGAGATGTCGGTCATCTTTTGAAGTGTAGCCGAGTATAGAAGACTATGGCATTTTGATGTACCGATGAATGTTGTCCATCTGGTTTAAGTAAATAAAAGTGTGCGGCTTTTACCTATAAATGTTTAGTTAGTGTGCATCGTTTTCTGAATATAGGGAAGGGAGTTGATGGATGTGCTTCCGCTATTTGAATTGCGCAAGGGACCGAAAAAAAAAATGTGTAAACCCCCAGGTTGTATAAGAGTGACATGTTATTATGGAAAGTGAAAGGTAAGCGAACTATGACGACCCTAACGGATCGGGGGTCGTCAAGGGGTGCCACAGTGATAGTTCACCCTTTGGTTATTGAGAAGTCTGATAAGATCAGAGGGGACTATGGTCCCATGGACGAGGAGCTCATAGCTTAGATAGCCTAGAAGCTCTTTGTTTTGAAATAGATCCATGTGGTGTTAGACTTTTCTGTATATATACATTGCTGTATTATAAGTGTGTTTTGTGAAAGTATTATCCTACGTTTCTATCCCACTTTTATGTTGTTTGGAGGTTGTTATTGCGTTTTCGTGTGCGCCCTAAACTGAATGAGTTGGTGACACTTCCTGGGACGTCGCAAATTTTATCGATCATCGAGGGATGTGCATGCGCTCAAGGTTCGGGTCGTCACAGGTTTACAAGTCAAGAAACCTTAAGATGAGATAAAACAACCTTGCTCTCACTTCTTCGAGTGGCATCTTCTATGGGAAGTCCTTATTTCCACTTTGAATCATCCCAATCTAAAGAGATTTTGGAAATGGGTTGTAATGTTGATTCAGGGAAAGGTTCAAAAGGCTTAGCTCAAAAATTTTAGAACTTTTTGTTAAAGGGGGATTTGAGAGTTGGTGATTATCACGGCATCATTACCATATCATCCTTTATTTTTAAAGCACTCGACTTTTAAAATTCAAATTGCTTCGAAAGTCCTTTGATTAATCATCTTAACATAATGGCTTTTGCATTTGCAATGATTTTCTTTTCAATGCAGGCATTTTTTTTTGTTGCCATTTTTGCTTTCATAGAGATATTCTTCTGGATGCAATTGTTTTTCTTCAACTCTCTCTCCTTTTTTTTAGGCATTGGCCTTACTTTTACAAGACATACTATTTTTCATGCCCCTTAATTTTCACTTGACTTTTGCTCTTTTGAACTTTTTGAGCTCTTAGGACTTTCGAGATGCTTTTCATATTCTCATGTAAACATCAATTGCATTGGTAAATCATGTTCGCTGCCTCCAATGTGGGGAGATAATCACCACTTGGGTTTTAGAAATAAATAGTTAGGCTCAATATGGTTTAAGCAATAGGTATCTATGTTAGGGTGGCAAAATGAATGCTTTTCTTCACCTCGGGATGCTTCAAGTTTTCATAAGAATTCATCTGAAGTTACCACAAAAGATTTATGCAAGTGAGAGCAAATATAATTTTTCCTCTCCAAATAATG
This sequence comes from Eucalyptus microcorys, assembly GCA_014182515.1. Taxonomy (NCBI): domain Eukaryota; kingdom Viridiplantae; phylum Streptophyta; class Magnoliopsida; order Myrtales; family Myrtaceae; genus Eucalyptus; species Eucalyptus microcorys. The sequence continues at coordinate 32,224,343 of CM024569.1, forward strand.
TCAACCCAAACCTCCATAATTGCCCCATCGTTGGGTGGTTTTTGACAAGGGTTTTTTGTAAAAAAATTCTTCACATTAGAAAGGCTCAATTGGGCTAACTATTGTCACCTATGGTGTGTATGATAGAGGAAAGAAATGCCTCTTATCATCTTGATCTATGTACCGCTTGCGAATGAATTCATTGACCTTAAACGACACGGGTTTTCTTTTTCGCTCGAATCCCAGGGTGCTTAAAGGACATGTTTGGAAATGGGTTGCCTCTCCTCATCCTAAGTGTTTCTTGCTTGGCATGAGTAACATTGCCTTTCATTTTTGTTGAGATCATCTGGGTGGATTAATCTCCATAGGGAATTTTGATTCAAAATGAGTGATCCGTCAAGTGGATGGACAATTTGAAGGTAAAGAAGATATTTGCAAACTTTGTGGAAAACTTGTTTATTCAATTTCCATTTTTTGTGCTTGTTTCTAGAAAAACACTAATTTTTTTTTTTTTTTTTTTTTTTTTTTTTTTGCAATGGAAATTCTCCATTTGTTTTCCATTTGATTTTGAGAAGAAGGGTACTTACCTATGCCTTAGTAGTTATGTGATCCTACGAAGAACAAAAAGGAATATGTTAGTACATGAATCCTCGGGGATCGTAAAACTGGAAACGATACAACATTATCCTTGGTTAGTTTCACCATTTTGTGGCAAATAGCGAAATGAACGTACTATTTTAAGGCTTAAAAAGAATCTCGGTCTTTGATCTCATTAATTCAAGCATTTTCCTCCTTATGCAAAAGTAAGAGATGCAAAAGTTTATATATATATATATATATATATATATATATATTATGGCAAACTCATTGCCATTTCCAAGGATTGAACCCTGGCCGTTTCCGGATCACTTCATTCCCCATACCACCAGGCTGAAGCGTTAGTAGTGTCCATGGAGCGCTTCTTTCTTTATTTAATTGAACCAGCTCTTAGAAAGACACATCTTTAAAACCAAGTTAGGGGAATTTGACATGTGTTACCTCCATATGCTTGCTTGGTTGATATGTATTTTTTTTAAATCAATTTATCGAGTTTGTTCCTCAAATATCGATACTTCTTGTCAACCAAGGGAACTACGTCAGAAAATGAAGTTAGAGTGGGCATGTTGGAAATGATACCAAATTAGACTTCTCCTACATCTGGCTTAAAATGTCTTGTATTTCCGCCTCATGTGTCTTTGCTCCTTAGGTGTTGACATTTCCTTGAAGATCTTGCTTTCAAATGAGCTATTTAGATGTTATCGAATTCACTCATTCTATGTGGGCGTCAAAGATGAAAGGAGAAGGGTACTCCTTGTTTCGACATGTGAGGGCATTGCTCCTTGGATGTTTTACTCCATTTATTCCATCAAAATGGATGGTTGGGCTTTAGCATGCCTTCTTGGTATAAGGTGTTGCTCCAGCGATCAATGTGCACCTTTTTCCTATAAGAGATGGGGCATGTCACTTATATTCCAAAATTGAATTGGACTAATTTAGGGACGATACTCCCATTTGTGCTGAATCAATTGACTTTGTTTCATCTTGATTCAGGGATGAGAGTTACTCTATTTTGAGTGACTTGCCTCGTTTATCAACTGCAAGGAAAAAGAGACATAATATGTTATTTTCATATTTGACGTGATTCAATTTATGAATGGTGTACTCCCTTTTATGGCATTTTTGATGACTGCATTCCATCCCATTTCCTTGGCTATGAAGAGGGATTTGCTCTCATGATTGACAACAATTCACTTGGCAAATGTCTATTCCATTTGAATCTTTCCCTTTTTAGAAGTCAGATGACTCAGGCATTACGTGCCCCCGATCCATTTTGTGGCCATCTACCCCAATTAAAATTTGCTACACATATGGAAACATTGTATTTTTTCTACTCGTAGGTACATTAGGTTCAAGAATGAAGTACACTCTTTTTCAAAGTCGGGCAATTCAGCATCTCATTGTATCTTTGTGGAGGAAGGGAAGATATTGTCCTTATGGTCAAATGCATGCCACATTGAGTTAGATAACTTGTCCATATGCAACTCCATTATGTTGGATTAATGAATCTTCATTTCATTTGAATCCTTTATGCTTTTCTCAGTTTCCTGTGTACCCCTTTTAGGCTAGGTGATCTTTCGCCATTTTGCTGCATCAATGCATTTCCCATTTCACAATCCTTTTCTTTTAGAGATCTTGTGATTTTGGACCAGGTTGTCCTCCCCATGTAGTCTTGTTGCTTGCTAGTAATTTGCCTCACTAAAATTTGTACAAAGTGCAAGGACAAGTCTTTCGTAAAATAAACCGAATTTAACTCGAAACAATTACCACCTTTTATTCAAGGGCAACATTTGATGACCGATTCTTGTTTGTGTACATCTACATCTTGAAGTGTTGTCTTGCAGACCACCAATAATCCTCTCCATACAAGATTGGATGCCAAGAAACCATTGGAAGTGTAGGGATTGCAGTTGGTTCTTGTTCACAACCAACGAAGTAGTTTGATGCCAAAGATTGTCTATAGATTTCTTCTTCCACGAAGAATGTCAAATTAATATGAGATCGACCAAGATGTGGGACTTCTATGGAAGCCGCTTTCGAGCAATAGAGATTGTCGTTAAGCCGGTAGATTTTTGATCTTCGAGGCTTTCACGGTTCTTTTCATACTTAATCACAATGTTTGAGTGTCGCTTTTTAAGCAATAAAGATTGTCGTCAGGCCAGTTGATTTGTGATGTTGGAGGCTTTGATGATTCTTTTCACACTTAATCACAATGTTTGAATTCATATGTTGCAAAAATATTCCTGTAGTTCATGGCTCAACCAAATATTCCCATAAATGAGCATGAACTGGTGCATCTCATGACTTGCTCTATTAGGGAAAGGCCTGCGCTTTTTGTCTTTCCAGAGGAAGTAAATGTCAATCTTGAACAAAACCGTCATTTTGCCTATTTGACAAAAATGGATGACTGAGTCAATTGTTGCACAAGAAATCTCTATTGGAACGATTACAACCTGACCCTCTCAAAGCATCATCCTATGGATCAACCTGTAAAAGCGATTAAGTGAAGAGATAAAATATTGCGCAAGTTCTTCTTGAAACTCACTTTCAAACATTTTGAAGCTAAGGCATAAAACTCAGCCCAGAGGGTTCGTTTGAAACACTTTAAGTGTTTTAAAGAATATGACTTTTATGAACTGACTTCATTATTAAAAAATGTGAGTTGTATGATTTACAAAAGCATTCAATTGGGTCCATAATCAAAACCCAAAACACAAAAGACGGTTCCTAATAGGAATAATGACAAGGATAAAGTACAAGAAGCTCTTTCATAAAGAAGCATAATAAGCACAATTCTCATCCTAGCATTAAAGTTCACTTTTGGCATGGTCAAGCAAGAGGAGTTCAAGGAGTAGCTGTCACGCATGACCTACGAAAGGAAGTTAATGTCAGTACATGAATGAAAAATTGATCTTTCAGTAAAGCCGCCTCTTATAATGAAATTGAGGCGACAATACCTTCCCCATAGTCTTTACTTACGAGAATTTGGTATTTCATCAAGATTTTATTAGTAAGAGGAGATTTCACTAAAAGATCGATTCGCGGCTATCAATTGAATGCCTACTTTGTTCCAAAAGTGTCATACACAAATGGGGCATCGATTTTGAAAGATCAATTTATGGTTTCACTCATGCAAATGTAAGGTGATTTTTATTTTGAGAAATCAATACACAAAAATGTGATTTGAATTTGAATTTCAAAATGTGACCAAGAAAGAATTTTATTGAAAATTTGATTATAATTCTATGCCCCAAAATTTAATCTTGGAAGAATTTCTATACAAAATGTGACTTTGAGTTCGTAATTGAAAATTTAAACAAAAACATATATTCTACAGGGCCATAACAGAGGTATTTCAAATGTTTATTTATTAAGAGTGAATGCCAAGCCTATATTGTCATACCCCAAAATCACCATGATGTGGGATGACACGGCTGTCCTTCCACTCAAAGGATGCAGCCTCAAAGCTCCCAAAATCCAACTCATAAAAGTCCCATCGTCGATATCGCTCTCATACTACTCATCGTTAGTTGAGGAACCTGAAAAGATTGGCAAATAGAAGGATGAGCAACCACAACTCGGTGAATAGTGCATCTCTTCTAAGCGGATCGAGTACCCACTTTGCATATTTATAAATCAAACCACATTTCTTTTAACCCAAATCCAGGATATAACAAACAAATAATAAGAGAATAAGTTACGTATACTTAAGAATAGCTACATTTATACAAGAAACATTCATTTCACAATAACATCAAAACAAATGTCAATGGTCAAATCCATTGATCAATCTCATTAAGTCACATGCCAATGATCCATTCCATTGGTTAATCTCACGCCACACATCAATGGCCTATTCCATTGATCCATCTCATATGAAACCACATGTCGATGGTCAATCCCAATGACTAAACTCAAATCACATGTCGATGGTCCACTCCATCGACCAAACTCACATCACATGTCAATGATCTACTCCATTGACCAATCCATTGCTCAATATCAAACCATGGTCATGATACAATGCCTGGTAACGAGGCGACCAAGATTCCCCCCTTGGCAAGGTCTCCACCTATTATTAGCCGGTGGCTTGGCTCACAAAGATATCCTAGACTAATATGTGCATACCCACAAGCCCCTCACTGGGCTCACAGCGATATTGAGTATCAATATCAGTTTAGAACAACACCATCCAAAATTCACAAAACCCAATCCATAAATAATTTCATATATCACCAAAAGATTTTGCAACTCAACTCATCCACCAAAATACTTTTCATAAAACATTCTCAAATAATTTCAAGACTTGCCTCATAAATCAATTACAAATCAAATACATTTTAAAAAGCTTATCACAAATCGATATTTATATAACCTTCCATAAATCATCTCAAAGTCGAGATCTTCGTAAAAAGGTTTCACAAACCAAAACATGTAATATTTCTCAACTTCGTTCATCAAATAGAATATATATTTCCACCAAAAAGTTCTCATACTATTCTCAAATACCAAAACATAGCAAATGCCCGATCCAAATTTTATGCAACAAACATGCTTATTTATAACTCATAAAATATCAATCCTTTATCATTTAAAAAAAAAAACATGAGCTAATAAATTCTTAGAAGAGATTGTCACGCCCTGATCCTCGAGTGTGTGCCCATCCCTTGGTGGTTGATAAATTTGCAACTTCTCGGGATGCGTCGTCGACCCATTCATTTTAAAACGCATGTGGAAGTGAAACAAATCCCTTGACAACTCACAACATGGGATAGAAAAGCAAGAAACAAAGCACATCCAAAACAAGCTTTTATAAACACCCCGGTTTATATACAACAGGTCTATACACAAGAGTCTACAAAAGATTGGCTCAACAAAAATGGAACTGTCCTAAGACCAACTAGTCAGACGCATTTGCCGATTCTTCGGTCTCCACAGGCTCCGAGAGTGTCAGGTTCTCCACAACTCCATCGGGAGGGTTAGCTACACTCTTACCTAGAGTGGCATCAACTACCACAGTAGAAATTTCAAAACCACGGAGGGGACCCACACGGAATCCATTGAAACCGTAGCGAAATTACGCTTTGAACCAATGAGGTACCTTTTGAGTTAGGCCCTCATCGACCTAGACGGTAGTCACCATAAGTTCATAGACCCATTGACCTCCTAGGGCGTGGTATTCGAAACTCCGCTCGATGACCCTTATTGGCCGACCAAAACACTCAAGAGGGACCGCCATCTAAGGACATGATGTTGAGCCCACGATGGGGTAAGATAGTGTCTCAGCAAGTTCACCTTCTAAACTTCGACTAGGAAAGAAATATGCCTAGAGGTAGTCTATACACACAACTCAGAAGACTTACCTCGCCTCAGTTCATTCCTGCAAGTCAGTATAGTTCATAATCTCAACCAATCAATTCAATCCGATCGATACCATCTATCAATTCATACCATCTATCAATCCATCAATACGGCTACTGCTCACACGAGCTGAAATGGATGTAATGCTCTCACAAGCTGATATAGATGGTAGTTCACACAAGTTAATATGTATAGATGGTAGCTCACACAAGCTGATATATAGATGGTAGCTCGCACAAGCTGATAAATAGATCGTTGTTCTCACAAGTTGATAAACGATCATTGTTCTCACAAGCTGACCAATTAATGCTCGCACAAGCTAACAAACAATGCTCACACAAGCTGAAATAATAAGGCTCACACAAGCTAATTGTTCAAAGTGAACTAGAAAAACTGATATTCACACTTAAAATCCCACAAGTCGATCTAGTCCTCAAATTCATTTTCGGTGTCAAAACCCGACACCTGGGATTTTTCGAATTGAATATCAAAATTTTCCAATTTTGGAATTAATACCTAAAATTACTATTTCCACTCAATTTTCACAATTTAGCAATCAATCATAGAAATTAAGCACACCATTGGAACTAGCACGAAATTCTAGTCACGGGTCATCCCAGTCTAATTTCTAGAAAATAATAAATACCAAAAATAATTAAATAAATGCAATTAATTACCAAAAATAGAAACTTAGGCCGGAAATGCCTAATTAAATACCGAAATGGGCCCGGAAAATTTCCGAACCAATCTAGATAAATAGTACAACTTATCTAGTCTCTAATTAAACCGTTCTAACCACCTAACATGCAAAATTGAATAATTAAATCTCTAATCCGTTCTAACTAACCACCTAAACACTAATTAACATAAGCTAATCACCCTTTAAGCATAATTAACTCCCTAAGTAGAGTTTAGCGAGTAAACTCACCGGTTTAGCGATCTGGTGAGTCCACGACGATGGTGACGCGGAGACGGGCGACAAACCTCCTGACGACGACACCCAATAAGGCCCAAAAATGGCCCACAAACCTCACGGCTAGGCTGGGCTTCTCAATTCTGTCCATGGACCAAGCAAGTTGGAACCAAGGTTGGAAACGACAAGGGACGGGCAAACTGGGCTACGGCGGCTGCTAGATGGCGTCGACAAGGCTAAGCCCTACGGTGACTAGGGAGGCTTAGGGGACGAGGCTGGGCGCGACTGGAGGTGGAACGAGTGGCGGACAGGCGCGGGTTGGGGTGCGACTCACGGCGACATGCGGTGGTGGTAGGAGGCTTAGTGGTCGTGCGACGGGCTAGTGGGGGAGCTTGGCTGGTTTCTCTGCAAATTTTGGAGCTTCAAAACACCTTTAATGGAGAAAGCAAGTCTACTGAAGAAGAAGAAGACAGCTCAAGAGTGGAGGGCCCCAAATGGCCATAAATATTCTTCTATTGATCATTGTTGGCCCCCCGCCAGCTCTGTCGTATCCATAGTCACTTTGCAGCCCACAAACTTCCTCAACACACCTCCCAAATGATCCAAAAGGTTGAGGGGACCATGGCCTACGAATTTTTGTCACAACTCCCCCAAATTGAGTTCAATTCATCCAATTGAGCCTAAATTGAACTCCATAAATACCACCAAGATTTCCTCGACCAAATTAACATTTTTCCTCACTAATTGAACCAACTTGCATTCCAAAAGCGTGATAAAAAATGGTCCCCTGATTTTTCCAGTAAAAAGTGGCTTTACTTTGAATTTTTACCAAAAATCTCGGTTTGCAGAAAAATCTTCGAAGGATGAGTCAACGTTCCTCAAATGAATTGTGACATGATAGAACTTTCAATTTTTAAATCGAGTTCAAATTCGCAGTTAATTTCAATCTAGCGCGATTTTAGTCTGACCTAATCTGCTGAGTAGCTTTTATGAATTTTTAGTGCAATTGACCCATGGTTGATTATTTTCAAGCCACAACGTACATCTTCGACACATTGACGACTCTCGATTGTCTTGAAAATCTCGATATTTCAAATAGAAGCATAGGGTACCAAAACGACAAAAAATCGGTCTAGTGCCGTTCGACGAGAATTTTGCAATCAGGTGGAATCACCCACACTTTGATCACATATCTTAATCGAATCGACCTATCTCTAATCTTTGATTGATTTTTAATTGTGCTGTAATGAACATTTCAGATTAGCACGGTTGAGCAGTCGATTCTTAGTCGGATTCTCAAGTCTATTGCATTTAGATTCTTTAATGGCTTCACCTAATGGACTAGTTATCTCGTGAATGATCAGTTTAGAGAAAAAAACTATAGGCGCATCGATGAAAAGCCCAACTTATCCAATCAAAAACAGAACTTGAAATTCAAGGTGTCATAGAGAGAGCACAACTCACCTGGGAAAGTCGAAAATCAACCTATGTGGTTACTTGAGCTAACGTACTCGTATTCCTATTAATAAATCGAAAACGATATTAAAACCAATTAATATGCAACTCTCCAACTAATGAATCAACTAAATTATGCTTATTCATCAATAAAATGACACCTACACGCTAATAAATCACTCAACCAAAACAATTACTCAAAGCCGTCCATAGCACGAAGCTTGAGCATGAAACTTCATCATGCCATAAGTTTCTCCACCAAACTCTGTTTCAAGCGTACTTATAGTCAATGGAAAGCCCATCCAACATGCTACAAGAACCCATTTTATCCAACCCTAAATTAAGCCAAAAATTAACAAAATATGGCCCTGAAGTCCTGGTCGCGCACTGTTCATCACGCGCAATAAACTTCAAAATTTTGTTTCGGGCAAACCGTAAGCTCAAATCACGATCCGTAAAATCCTACAACTTCACAAAATCCTAGGCTATCATCTCTACAAAAATATGCAGCTCAACAACTCAAAAATCATACTTCGTAGCTCGATTTTCCAAAAATTCCAAATTTCAAGCCCTAGGTCGAAAATTACTCCAATTGAACTGATGGGCGGCACAAGTGCTTATTGGGCATTGCATTACGTAGTTAAGGTGGCTTGGTGAGGCTCTTATGATGAGAACGCACAAAACCATCTTTCTTCTTCTTCTTCCTCTCTTCCTCTTCCTGTCTTTGAGCACAAGCTCTCTGCTCTCCCTTTCTCTCTCTCCTCCTTTTTCTTTCTCTATTTCCCTTTTATCTCCTTTTTCCCCTTTTTTTCTTTTTTTTTCTTTCTTTCTTTTATTTCCCTCTCTCTCTCTCTCTCTCTCTCATCTTTTTCTTCTTCTCTCCCAAAGACTCTCGGTCTCTCTCCTTCTTCTTTCTCCTTTTTTTTTTTTTTTTTTTTTTTTTTTATGACTGGGTCAAAACCCATATTTTACATATATCATCAAAGACATTCCATTGATTTTCGCAAATCTCCTATAAATGAAAATTTCAATCCGAAGTGAGTAAGTAGATGGAGAAATCATACTTACAGTGGGTGAAGAGACCTTTTTTTTTTTTAATCACATAGACACGTGGATGTAAACTTGTGAGATTTGACGCATAAAAGTGGAATTCTAAAGGCTTAAAGTCCCCATTTTGATTAGATCAAAATAGTTTCCCCACTTCACACTTATGTCGGACAGTTCTCTTTATCATTAATCAAAATGAGCGGGACCAAAAGTGGATAACCATGGGTCATTCCCCACATGGGTTCCATCTTTTGGCACCTCTTATGGGCTTCCTAGTGTGATGGGGGTTTTAGATTGCGGGTTGTGTGTGTAAATGTGTAGTGCTAAGGTAAGTATAGAGGCATGCACAACAATTGATATCCAATGCACACACATCAATTGATATGCAAACAACACTTCAATTTCATCCATATAAGCATACATTCCCACGCCTCCCTGCAAAAGAAATAGGTTAACAAACACTCCACCCTTTATTACTTCAAAACTACAAAAACATTGAACACATTGTTAGCGGATTAACCTTACTTTCCACGCGACTTTGACACGTGCTATCAAATGAAGACCATGTTAGTGAACAACCACTCAAGTTATTACCGCCTAAGTCCTCTAAGGTTTGCAACCAAGTCCCCAGTGGAGTCGCCAAGCTGTCACAACCTCTCTTTTTCTGTTCGAGGGAAAATGAAGAGAAGGTTTAGGGATATTTGCCTAAAGAGGCGGACCAATGGCCCTAGATTAGGCATGGGCTCTCCTAAGCCCATACTTCGTGCGGCATTGGATTTCGTATTTCAGTTCTTAATAACCCATGTATTTCTAGGAGTCGCCACTAGCCTATTGGGATCGGCTAGAAACCAATCAAGCCATGGGAGTGTTGTCTTGATTCCTACGCAACTAGAGATTTCTAGGAACATGGACTTGTTTACACCAATCTTTCTATTAGCGCCCTTGCAGTATCACTAATTTGGAAGGTTGTTTATCTAAATGGCCACGTAATCATGGTTACCAATTATAACCTTTATGAAACCACTAAGTGTCCATGCAAAATATTTTGTAGGTTTTTTTAATGTCTAGACTAATCCTAACATACTTTAGAAAAGAAATTTACACTCAAATTATTGAAAAGCGGTGAGGTAAATAAAAATCCAAGAAATTGAAATGACTTGAAAGTAATGCGGAAAAGAAAGACCCAATACAAGTCGAGCAAATAATATTACATGGTCTTATTATCATGCCCCAGGACAAGACCCCCATGAGTGATATGAGAATTCAAATATGCATGAAATTACTCTATATACATAAGATTACTCTAAATAATTTTAATCTACGCAAAATGGTTATCAAATACCAAAATAGCATTAAATTAGGAAAATAATATTTTAAAATTAGGAAAATTTCATAGATGTCATTTCTATCAAAATTTGATACCATCCATCAATTTTATAGTTTTTTTGAAATTTTCATATTTTTTTATATTTTTTAATTTTTATTTAAAAATAATTCCCTAAAACAATATATGTTGATTTATACTAATATGGAACTACCCATTACATGAATATAACAAGAACCAAGCTCAAATCAACTGTTTCAAGATCGAAACTTGGTTTGCGCATTTCGTCGAACACTTAGTGTGCATCAAATCACCCCAAACCAACTTCCTCGGGCCATGTTTGCAGCATTCAATCTCAACTCATAAGCAATCTCACGTGGAACTAAAGTATCAAGATTATACTACCACGTGCAAGGAGCAAGATTAGATAGAAATCATAGCTTAAAACACAAAAGAACTAAGTTGAAATCGGTCTCAAATATGCGGGTTTGAGTTGATTTTGCAAATCTAGGTTTGAACCCAAGTAAAGCAAATAGGTTGCATGCCTATATTCAAGCCCCGACACTCATCACATACGAGATCTAAGGGAAACATTACTTGATCCAAGTGGAAATAGGTAACATGAGCTTTCGAATGTAACAAACATCATAGAGAATGACCAATCGAACACATCAAAACGACCTCTCCAAGAAGCACACATGCAAAGTCCACACTGACCAGCCATGGATTGATGTGGATAGGCTTGGTTTTTTACCAGAGTTTTAGACGATCTTGTAGTTCACACAGGGATTTAAAGACCAAACCAAGCTGACCTCAGCATCATTTGTACTCCCATACAACATTCATCAAGCTCATGAAGACAAAAAAACGTATGCAAAGGGGAGTAGCAAGTCAAGCATGTAGGGTTATTAAAGAGGTTTTAAACACTTAGGAAAAATTCCAGCCTCAAAAATAAGTTTTATAGACTGATTTTTCTCTTGATTTTCGTGATTAAAACATGTTCAAACTCGAAAAAAAAAAAAAATACATCTAGGATGCTTACCTTGCTTCCTAGTTTCTTTTGCAAGTGACTCTTGGCCAAGGAAACCAAGAAATTGTCTTCAGGAAGCACGTGGAATTTGGTTCCTTCAAACGGAAAATGAGATCTGCAGAAAAAAGAATCGACAACGAAGGTTTTAGTTGACCTCCAAAATTAGACCTCAGGACCTCTTTTGTTGGACAAATTAATACCGAACCAAACTATATGTACACTCGCTTTCCCTCACTTGTGACCATCAGAGCTCAACACCTAGAAAAATTTTTGGACTTTCTTGGCCCGCTAGGAGGGTATTGTTTCGGGGGGGCTTTAAGAGGCCTTCCCAATCCATTTGGGACGTACGACCTATGGTTGGAAAGCTCTTTGAGTGAAGTTTCACTCTCTCGTTGAAGGTATTGGCTAATTATTACAGCAAGTTTGTGAAAATTTCACTTTTCTCTGCCAAGGTCAGTTTGAAATTTCTGGGTTTTGCTTTTCTAGAGTTGCTTCTGAGGGCGTCTTTGGGGAATGATTGTGAGCCCCCTCTTCTCTTCCTTGTTTCCTACCTTTCATCCCCTGAAAGAGCTTGCTTCAGTGATGTTTTCCCCTAAATTAAGGGATTTTTGGTCGGTCTTTTGTCCACCTACCAAGCCTTCCAATTGAGCTAGTTCACCCACTTTCTGACTTAGCCATAATTTCAATTTTTGTAGCTGTTGAGTGTCCAGATTTTGCTGTGACTTTCCTATGCTTTCAGCGGCTTATCCCTAACTAATTTTTGTCCACTTGTACTACCAGTAATGGTCTTCCATCATGTGCAGAGTCAAGCTGATTGGGCAGCTGAGTAGCATATGGTGGGGCCACCAATTTGCTTACTTAGTAGCTCTGAATTGAGACTCAAACGTGGGCTGGGTTTTGGTAGCTGGTTTGAGTGCTTTAATCCATCAATTTGGTTGTAGTTTTTGATCAATTAGCAAACTCATGTATATTAGTTTAATCTTGACCATTTTTTGCAATTGTCTCCACCTAATTTTGCAAGAGAGTCACTCAAAGTTGGCTATTTTCTTGCCCGAAAATGCCCAATTCAATGCAATTTGGTCCTTTTTGCCCGATTAGATTAATTAGACCTAACCCAAGTTCAATTTCAACTCAATTGGGAGCCAAGATGATGATTTAAGGGCTTGGGCACAAATTTTGTAAAATTTGCAAATTGTTCCCTGAACTTTTGGAAATTGCATTTTGGCCCCAACTTGCCATTTTAATTCCAATCTGACCTCCTAACCTTGGCTAGTCACATTTAGATGATTGACCCAACTTTTTTTCCTTTTTTTCTTTTTTTTATAGCAAAAACATCTTCCATTTAAAAAAAAATTATAATAAATGCCTAGATAATCTATATGTAAAAATTGGACATGAAATATTTTTGTGGAAAAATAAGTTCCCATATTTTAGAAATGATTTTTGGAAAAAAATTTAGGTGTCAACGACAGTGCCAAATTAAGTACTCGCATCTAGCATCCTTTAGACATACATGATTATGGGATTATCATGTTCGGTCTTATCATATATAAATCATATACATTATCTTGACTCTAATCAAGGTGGCATAAAATTATTTTATGTACTAAACTTGCTCTTTTAACCTTTATAGGTACATAACGAATCATCTTAACATACTAACTATTGCACTTGAGGTGATTGTTCGTGTGAGTGAGCCAATCATTATCTGCTGACATATTTTTCCACAATAAATGTGTCTTTATGCTAGTTTCATAATGGATTTGTACTTGTTAGTGAAACATCAAGTCACTAAAGACAAACAAATACAATAAATATGTTCATATATACATAAACCAATGATTTTCAACAATATTACATATTATATTCTACATAACTCTAGAGACATCATGTGGGACAAGGATACCTCTATAGAAACAGCCTTCATAAACGTATCAGCAACAATTCTATTGGTTGAAATATATTATAGGATCACTCATTTATGTGCTATTATATATATGAAGAAGTTGTTCTTTCTGTCAATGTGTTTTGTCCTACCATAATACTTGAGATCTTTCACATAGGCAATGACTACTTAACTATCACAATAAACTGTCGCTAATTTTGGAATCTCAGTGACAATGGCTAAATATTACAAGAAACATTTTAGCCATACTGCTTTTTGAATTTTGGCAGAGCATGCAATAAATTTTGTCTCCATCGTAGATAAGGCTGTGCATGTCTATTTCTTACTATTCCAAGAAATTGAACCTTTATTGAGCAAGAACAGATACTCAAAAGTCGATTTACGCTCATCTACGTCTCCTCCTCAATCAACATTCGAGTAGCATAATAAGTATAAATTATTCCCTTGATAACAAAGTTGATAGTTATAGTGCCTTTTAAGTATCTTAGGATTAGTTTCACTGCTTTCTAGTGTGCTTGATTGTGATTTGATTGATATCGGCTCACCAACCCCACGACATGACATATGTCGGGTCAAGTATACATTACAACATATATCAAACTTCCAATCGCACTAGCATAAGGAACAATTTCCATTTCTTTTTTTCTTTTGGAGTCTTAGGATACATCTTGGTACTCAAGCTTTCGTCTTGCATGAAAGTGGTATCAATGAGATTACAATGCTATATATTGAAATGCTGAAGAATCTTCATTATAGAAGACTCTTGTGAGAGAGCAAGGAATTTCCTTGATTGATCTATTTCTATCTTAACTCCCAATATATAAGCAATTTTTCTCATGTCCTTCATTTCAAAATTAGAGGATGACTATTCTTTTATGGTGATAATAAAACCCCTGTCATTTCTAGCCGACATTATATCATCCTCATAAAGTGATAAAATCACAAATTTATCTTCGAACTATTTAAAATATACACAATTATTTTCTTTAATCATCGTGAACCCAAAAGACATTATGGCTCGATGAAAATGGAAATATCACTATTGAGATGATTGCTTGAGGTCATATATTGAGTGATGGAGCTTGTAAACTTTACACTCTTGACCTTCAGTTATAAAACTTATTGATTGCTTCATATAGATTTCCTTATATAGTTCTCCACTGATAAATGTTGTCCTTACATTCATTTGATATAATTCTAGGTTCAAATATGCTACTATAGCTAGGATAAGGCATATGAGGCAAACCTTATAACTGATGAAAATGTTTCCTCACAGTCTATACCTTCTTGTTGAGTATAGCCATTTTCCACAAAATGAGCATTATACTTTTTAATGGATCCATTTGCTTTTCACTTAATCTTGAAAATCCATTTGTTTCCAATAGCCTTGCAATTAAATGGCAGATCAACCAAGTTTTAGATGTGATTTGCCCTCATTAACTCAATTTCATCTTCCAAAACTTTTCTCCATTCTTCTTCGTCAAAGGATGAGAAAGTCTCTTGGATAGTTTTAGGCTCAGTATCGTCTTACGGAGCAATTATAAATACTTCCCATTCAATCTCAAAACGACGACGAGAAATATTTTTATAATTATTTTCACGTAACTGAACTTCTTTTGAATTCAATTCATTTG
Source organism: Eucalyptus microcorys (assembly GCA_014182515.1). Classification (NCBI taxonomy): domain Eukaryota; kingdom Viridiplantae; phylum Streptophyta; class Magnoliopsida; order Myrtales; family Myrtaceae; genus Eucalyptus; species Eucalyptus microcorys. Next base: position 32,239,589 of record CM024569.1, read on the forward strand.
TTGCTAAAAGGCTATCCCTGAAGGACTCAAACAAGAAGTTCGCCTATTGTGGGAAGGCATACTTGCAAAAAACTGACTCTGTCTTCCCTAGTTTAAAGCGTAGGCCCATTCAATGATATTAGAGCCGTGGTTTCATTTATAACATGATTTGTTCCATGCACTCAGTAGGTGAATCTAGTGCTGAGAAAATCTTTTCCACACCATGGCTAACCCTGAGATACTAGAAGCCCCAGTTACTCTCGCTCCCCCCCCAATCTTTCTCATTTCTTTCAGACTTTCATGTGTCAAATGCTTCTAAGATTGACTATATTTATGAGGTCTCTCTTAGTGATGAAACCAAAATCTTTGAAACTCAACTCCCTCTTATGAACCCATATTCTGCCTTTGCTAAACCCGTCTCATTGTTCTCTCCCATCCGCTTTATTCAACAATTTATTCATCAAACTCCCAAAGAAGTGAAAGAGTACGTACAGTCCTTCAAGTTTGATCAACATCCCATTCCAACCATTGAAAATGAGTATTTTGTTTTTTATTTTTTTGATGACTCAGGCAACATCCCATTACAGCCGGTAGCTGGCAAGCAAACCCTGGGGTGATGCTAGCGGAGGACCCACCACCTCGACGCCACACTTAAGACACCAAATGCCTCCACTGGATTTTGAACCACTCACCTTTGGGGAATGATCAATGGAGCTCTTATCCAGCGGAGCCACCACGGCCGGTGGTTGAAAATGAGTACTTTGTTACTCTTCAAATTCTGCCTGAATTTCCTAAACTGTGGACCCAGTTGGGATACTCCCATTTTCATTATGGAGCTGTCTGTCTTGTTCTCACCTTTCATGGTTGAAAAAGCCTACTAGTTGTGGCTAGAATGACCCTATTGGATACTAGGTTCCTAGAATACCAACATGCTTGTATTGGTACCGTCCAAACCACCTTGAATGCTAGAATTTTTTTTTGTAACCTTATATTCAAATTTCAATGTTGTTCTCTTAGACCCCCAAGCTACTTTCCTCTTTGAAAGTTCAAATCCAGCTCACTAGAGCACCCTAAATTGCTGACTCTATTGTGGCAACACTACATTACCAAATGGTTTATCGGGTGCAGAACCATGCTCATGATCTAAATTTCCAAAATGGAAATGAAGATGCTTTATTCATCTCCATGCAGAATGATTAGGCATCCTATATTCATGTTCCTAGATAGATTCTGAAGGAGAAGTTGGTCAAATTTGGGAAGGAAAATGAAGAAAATCCTTCCATCTTCTAAGCCATATTCATGATTGAACCATGTGTTTTAGAATCAATCTCCAAGCCATATCCCAAAAGGCTTGTTCAATACTTTCAGAGTAATGGAAATCCTATCCACTACTACAAGGATCGATATGGTCATTGTTTTTGGGACCCTTTTTGTCAATGTTCTTACTACACAAATTCTCCCGACGAAGTAGACCTAAATGCAAGACCTAGGTGAAAGCCCAAAAAACCAAAGGATACTATGTATCGGAGGTACCCGAAAGGAGACTCTTCTATTGATACTCTTGATAAGTGTGCTAAGTTTCAATTCAGGGTTTCTTATGCTCCAACTCCACTGTCAGAATTTGCTTCGTCACCTCCCATCTCACCAACCTCACCACCAACATCACCCCTTCCTCACAAAAAACCAGTCGTTTCCCTATTCTACAAGCCAATCTTAAAGTGGGCAAAGAAGCATTCATACCCACTTGAGATTTCAAGAGAAACATCACCTAGTCTGGAGATATCATCTAGCTCTTCCATTACTATGTTTCAGGAGGCAAGTTTTCCTCCTTTTGCTCGAGAAAGTTCAAGACTTTCTTTCCTTGCTCCCAAAGATTCATCGACCCGCAAGGGAGATATCGTCATGTACCCAAAATATCTACCCCTACTAATGTAGACGAACATGGAAGACAAAAGAGAATTCTTGTTGCTGAAGCTATCATGAATTGGCAATCAGAGATTCTTCTAGCGTATAACAATGCTTTCAAGACGATTGATTCCAAACTTGTGGATGTGTAAAGAGATTTTAAGAGATATGATAAAACCACCAAGAAAATATTTTCAGACTTCCAAAAAAGGCTTCATGCCTTGAAATCTGGACAACATTTGGGATATCATCATCTCAAAAGCCCAAAGGCGGAAATAGAGAAGCTCAAGAGGTAAATCTAACTTCTTGAAGAAGGAAAATTCAAGCCTTTTGATCCATTTCCAATTGTGCCGTGAACTGAGTATTCGCTTCCACCACCACCTCCAAATACATCTATCTTTGCTGCTCCCACATAAGCCTTTACCAGACTAGACAAAACTGATGTGGTAGAAATGCAAAGTTGCCTTACAGAACTGGATCAAATAAAGAAAGAAAAAGGAAAAGAAAAGATGTTCAAAGAATCCTCGATCTCTATAAGGGAAAAGCCAAACCAAATGATATTATCCAACCCGTTAGAATCATTCCTAAGAGATATGGGCAATCCGGAAGAATAGCCTGATCTTGCTACATTGAAAAACCAGACCCGATTTCCATTAGAACCAGTTTTCTCGATCAATTCTAATTTGAAATTAGATTTGGTATCTCTTTCATCCTCTTCCTCCTTTTTCAATCCCCGCCATTAAATCCTTTCCTATTGTACCAAGCACTTCATCAATATTTATGGCCAATCCCTTGGATCAAGAGATGGAATCTAATCTTTCTAAACCAAAGATTGTTCAATCAAGCAATCCATACCAGAATCGAACTCCCTCTTTTAAACAGTATTTTACTATCGACGATGTCCCCTACTCCAGATGGCCAAAAAGATTTGAAAAATTTCATACTTGGCTAAATGCCTAAGTCCTCACAAATCAAGACAAGTATGATGTGTTTTATGGGTTTGTCACAAGGTTTACAAGTAGTCTCAAGCATTGGTGGCAATCGGTAACAGAACAAGACCAAGTTCAATTCCTACTTTCACCAGACTTTGGCCAACCCATTCCCCTTCTCTACCATTTTTTCATTGGTAAACCTTATGACCTTCATGAGGTCAAGATAAGAAAGTTTTTTGAAAGAAAATGCTATTTACTTCAAAAAAGACATCTCAATAAGCACGATCGAGAAATGCTCAAGCTCTTTTATGGTATTGAAGCTAATCCAAACCTAAAACAAGTTTTTCTAACCTCCATTCCTAAAGAGTTATTTCAGCAAGTTGAGAGATCATTTCTCAATGGACAAAGGAGAATTATGGACATCCCTTTGGGAGAAATACAACAAGAGATCAATTTGTGCCTTGATGATTTGTGCTTAAAGCGACAAATGGTGAAAACCTACCTCACAGACAATAGAGAACTTGATGGAGCCTGTTCACTCCAAAAGCTGAATATTTAGTATTCCAAAAGAGATTGTGTTGGCTCTTGCGAAAATTCTTCCATAAAGAAGAAGCATTTTAAGAAGTTTTGGGTATGAAAATCCAAGCATGGATCTAAGCACTTCAGGAGAAAGAAGAAATGGTGATTCCTACGCAAAAGGAAAGATCGCCCAAACCACAAAAAATCAACTCGATGCTTCATCTGCAACCAAAAAGGTCATTTCGCCAAAATTGCCCCCGTGCGAACAAATGTCAATACCATTTGATACATCATATAGAAATTGAAACTGGTGTTTCACTCTAAAGTGATTGAATCATTGTTTTCAACGGATGAAGAACCATTTGAACATACTTTTTGTGCCATTCCTTATTTTTAGACTTCTAGTGAAACTGATTTTGACTCAGATTCTGAAAATCTTTTTCATATATCACTCACTTACTCAGAACAAGACCCTCGTATATTTTTAAGCCAAATCCATTGCCCTCATTTTCCTATAAATATCTTCACATCAAAGTTTGCCAAACTCATCATAGTCATTGTTCTCATAGATATTGGTGCAAGTTCTTCAATTTTAGACACTAAAGTTATTCTTAAAGAATATTAGACTTCCCGTATTAGATATTTCAATTTTGCTGCATGAGACACTTTTTCTACAAATGTACAAACTACCCCAATAATTGTCTAGTTTTTCCCTCAATGCTCCATAACACTAAAATTTTCAGATCCAGTCTCCCCAATCATTGGCTAGGATATCATGACTCAAATTTCTCAACTCCGCATCATTCTTGGAAAATGCCTTAAGTATAAAGACCAATTCTCTAATTTCGTCAATATTCAAAGACTTTTTTCCATCTAGAAGAGTCTGTTAGATCCGATGATGGAAAAGTTGTTAGAATCTTGTTCGAAATCTCATTCTAAATTTTTTAAGAAATGTTCTCATACTTTGTAAAAAAATTCAGAATTATTTGTTTGCCTACCTTTAAAAAAAATCAAGATATAAATCTGACAATGGCAAGTCGTATGGGAATAAAGCTAGAACATCTTGCTTTCACTCAAAAAGAATGCTTAGAACTACTGCAACAGGGTCATATTGAAATTTTAGATTCTCAATGTGCTTGCAAAGCTTTTTATGTCAACAAGCGAGCTGAACAGAATAAAGGGAAAATGCGGCTGGTAATAAACTATTAGCCTCTCAATCTTTTTCTCCAAGACGACAAATTCCCTTTAACTTCAAGACTTTTTGCTAGATTATCCAAAACCCACATCTATTCCAAATTTGATCTTAAAGCTGGATTTTGGCAATTGGGCATTCATCTTGAAGATAGACGTAAGATAGGGTTCTATATTTTGAACTAGCATTTTTAATGGAAGGTCCTTCTTTTTGGCCTTATGTAGCTCTATCCTTGTTCCAAAAAGCCATGTGTCGAATCTTCCAGCCTCTCTTGTCAAGTGCAGCGATATACATTGATGATATGTTGCTATACAACCCTGATGAACAATCGCACTACCAACTTCTAGAGCAATTTGTAGACATCGTAAAGAAGTATGAGATTATGCTTTCTCAAAGAAAGATGAATATTGCCTAAACAAAAGTTAAATTTTTTGGTATGTTGGTATGCACTTTAACAAAAGAACATACTATCCAGGGCCACACATTACTCAAGAATTGGTAAAGTTTCTAGAAGAGAATTTCGCGACAAAGCAAGTTCAGCAATTTCTTTTATCTTAGAGACTTTGTTCCTAATATTACAAAAGTGTTGATTCCACTACAATCAATGTTGAAAAAAAAATACTCCACCTTGGGGAAAATTCCAAACTAAAGCAGTCACTGAACTTAAGGAGATCATGCAGACTCTACCCTCACTGCAAATTCCATCAACGAGAAAAAGAATCCTCCAAATTGATGCTAGTGATGAATACTAGGAGGCCATTCTGTTCGAAGAAACTGATGGTATGCGATACCTTTGTGCTCACAAAAGTGGAAAATTTTACCACGCTGAAATGCATTATCATTCCACTTTCAAAGAAATCTTGGCAATAAAAAAATGAAATAAAAAAGTTCGAGTTCCATCTTATTCGTCATCACTTCCTAGTGGAACTAGATATGGCATCTTTCCCCTAGATGACCAAATTCGAACAAAAGCGGATTTCAAATTCCCAACTGCTTTGATGGGCTAAGTGGTTTTCAAAATATTCTTTTAAGACTAAACACATTGTTGGAAAAAGGAATGTGCTTGCAGATTTTCCTGTCCAAACGAAAAGCATCTGCAGAGATCAATATGTACATCATGAGGCATGCATTCCATACTTTTCATCACAACGAAAAGTATAAGATCGAGAGAATATGAGACTGACCAAGCTTGGAATATCCCCAGGAGATTATTGGACAGCTTCATAATGATAGCCTCACTAAAAATCTAGAAAACCTCATGTGGCAAAGCCATACCGATCTATTCGAGACTCCATGGAGGCTCAATCCTTTATCCTTTGAGATTAAACTCCAACTATTCATTTATAAACCCTTTATTTGGAAGGAATATGATTTCTTTGATAAACTCCGATGGTTGTTATGGTACTTAACCAATAAGTACTTAATAGCTATTAAGATTCTAACCAGACGGTTCATTGCCAACCTAACTAGGATATTCATGCTGGGCCGAAACATTGAAAAAGAAAGTGATAGGAACCTTCTGACCGTTCTCAATTGGTTTTATCCTCCCACTGATTGGAAGCACCTCTTACAACAAGAGTTGAGAACTATCCAACTAGATCCGAAAATCCACACTGTCCTGTTTCTTCAATGTCCAAGGGCTTTTGTGTGAAATAATGACACCATTACCAATGCATCACAAAGTATATGAACCACTTCCTATAAACCTCAACCACACCTTAAGGAAGCCTATATTTATAAGTCTTTTCCTGGCTATGTTGGTTCTGATGAGCACCGATACAGAGAACTCTAGAGAGTTTTATGCCAGGAAAAAAAATCATCCCTGAAGACGTATGGAATTACACTGTATCTACTGTATGGGATCATTATAGCCTTGCACCAAAGCCAAAGAAGCAATCAAAGAATTTGAGCAAGCAAGGACACCTCCATCACGAGAGCAAGAGATGATAGACACAGATGATCTTGCATAGTCATCTCAAGACCCCTACGATCAAGGACCTTTGTCCTTATCCCTTGAACTAGACATATCTTACTATGCTCAACCATCAAATTAGCCTTAGCCAAACTTGCCACCGACACTCTAGGATCCTCCAAGACTCTTGAAGAAGCATCGTCATTAAGCGACGTAAACATGTGGACTGCCTTAACAGCACAAGTCACCCAAAGCCCTTATGATATCAGACTTGCAAAACTTGAACAGAATTACGAAGAACATTTTCTTGCAGAGATGTATAGCTCTAATGATTCGGACTATGACTACAATGCCCGTGACGGAAGAGATGCATAGCTAGGTCACTATAGCAAGGTCACTGTAGCAAAGTTATTGTAACAATATGTTAGGGAAATCATTGTTTACAGTCACTGTTCATATCACCTAGAATAATTCTCGACTGGATTATTCAGAGTCTCTATCTGTTTTCGGACTCGTAAGCTTGGTCCTTGTTTGTTTGTGACCTCTTAATGCCTATAAAAAGTAAGGAGGATGTAATGTATTGGGTAGAGTTCTTTAAAGTAAACTGAGTATTTGTGAAAATTCTCAATGTCTCCCTAAACACCTTTTCTTCTTCAGTTTGGTAAGATCCCTTGAGAAATGCAACTCGAATAGTTAGAAATGTTACCATCCCGGCATCCCTGAGTGTCTCTATACTCTTAACTAAAATTTTTAGTAGTTTGCTGCTAAAAGATTGCCCCTAAAAGGCTTGAACAAGAAGTTCGTCTATGGTGGGAAGGCATACCTATAGAAAACTAACTCTGTCTTCCCTAATTTAGAGCATAGGCTCATTCAATCACTCCCACTATGTCTTGTATGTTAAAGTAAATCTTCATTTCCCTCGACAACGTTAGTATGTGTGGTATCATGATCTTTTATTTCAAATAGTTGGAAATCTTTGTTAATCTCACATCTTTTAGGAAAATCATTATCCAAGAATGTGACATCTAGAGACTCCATTTCAGTCACATTTCATTAGCTTATTGACCTTTGAATTCATATCCTTTGGAGTGTTTAGAATATCTTATAAAGATACATTTCTTCCCTCTAGAGCTTAATTTGCCATATCTATGGGAACAATCATGAACATAAGCTGCACACCCCTAAGGTCGTAGATTACAGTTCATAATTCATAAGAGACGGAAGTAACTGACTTAGAGGGCACACGGTTAAGTATATAGGCAGCAATCAACAAATCATATCTCTAATTTAAGATAGGTAGATTTGCTTATGCTATCATAAACCTAACCATTTCCAATAGGGTTTTATTCCTTTTCTCAACAACCACATTTGATTGCAGAGTACCAAGAATAGTCAATTGTCTTACAATTCTCTTTTCATCACAAAGAGCTTTGAATTGCTTAGATCGATATTCACGTTCGTGATTGGTTCTCAATGTCTTTATTGTTTTGCGCAACTAATTATCTACCAACACTATATATCGTCTAAAGCAATGGTCTAATGCTTCTAACTTATGGGAGATAAAAAAGACGTAATTGAAATGTGTGAATCCATCTATAAAGTGATCAAACATGAGACTCCATGCCTTGCCCTCCCGTTTGATGAACCACAGATGTCAGAATATATGAGTTGCAATGGAAGTTCGGCTCTTGTTCCTTTACTGAATGATTTTCTAGTTGCGTTTTCTATTAAATAATGTTCACATACCGGTAGATCAATATTAGCGAGTGACTCTCAAAGGCCTTCTCTAACTAGCCTTTGCATTCTTTATAACCCAATGTGACCTAGTCTAGCATGCTAGGTATTTGCATCAATTTCAATAGTGCTAATTTACATGTGCCAATACCCTTCACTTCAACTATTGAGTTATTCTCAATTATACATCCATCTACTTTCAAACTATATTTGATGATACTCCACAAATGCTCCTTAGTCTCTAGCTACGTGATCTATTACTCCCGAGTCTACAGTCCATATAAGATGAGATTCAACAAGCATTACAATACTAGAAACAAAAAGCATTAGTTAAAGTAATTAAGTATTGGGATACCTCTTTTGACTCAGTGAATTTACAAGCAAAGTGACCCAGCTTGCCAAATTATAGCATTTCATCTTGGTCTTGTATTTCTTTCCACCCCGCTTTTTATGTCGGAAGGTCTTTGCTCTCTTGAGTACCAGATCAATCTCCTTCCATTTGGTGTTGAATTTATGGTTCCCCTTACACTTGAAGTTTAAAACTTTGTGCGAACCTGATTCAACGACATAAGCATGTGTAAAAGGATCTCATAGTTTTTTGGTGCTCATCTTCTACTATATCATCAAAAGAGACAATATTCTCATTATGCATCATGTTGATATTTATATACTCCCAACTGTCAAGAAGAAACCTCATAATAGTATGAACTTGTTGTTCATCAATAATGGCGTGACCTACTAATTTTAGCTCATGTATCATGTTTGATATCTTTCAAAGATGCTACCTCATCATTAGATTTAGACACTTTCGGTATGTGTTGAATTTGATGGTGAGTCTCCTTAATTTAGTAGCGAACGTACTCTCAAACTTATCTTTCAAGGCGGCCTACAATACTTGAGCTTTATTATAACCTTCAAACTCACATATGAGATCATTTTGCATACAACTCGGCAACGTGATGCAAGCAATGCTATTTTTCATTTTTCAAGCTTCATAAGCTTATTGACCTTTTCTATGTTGAGCTAAAGTTCTATGCTCAGGTTTATCCATGGTGTGATTGAGGGTTTGGAAACCTCTTGCTCCTCAAGGATGTACTAAATCTTTTGAAGCCAAATTGAAGTCAGTTATAATGGTCTTGGATGCTAAAACCATAATCAATTGCTACCATACATTGATATAATAAACGTAAAATCAATATTAGCACATTTTTCCATAATAACACATATATTTAATTTGTAGCAAAGAAAAATTAAATTAATGACAATTCAATAAAAGACACTAGAACGAAAATTCACTATGTTCTGAATCAGTTTGTGTCTACGATTGTTTTACTATCATTAACTAGTTTAATTTGTGCAAATTTCAAGTTCTAGAAAGAACTCTTTCGAATTCTACCAACTTACGAACTCCCATTAGAAAAAATAATTGTATGATCTCATGTAATTTCCATATTTTCTATTAAATATTAAAAGATAGAGCATGATGTGAACCAACGTACAAAATAATTATGTAGCAACTATAATCAAAAGCAGAATTCATAACATAATGAAAATATCAAGGATCCCTAGCTATTGTTGAAGTGTGCTTGGAACCAAGAAATTACAAGCATGTCAAACCATATACATACTATCATCAAACTAAGCTCTACACAATACATATGTGATCATTTACATATAGGTTAGCTTCTATATTTCCAAAACCATAGTGAAATACATGTTAGAGGGAATAAACAAAGCATTTATACCCCAAAAATTGTGGGTATCTGGGCTTTCATATGCACTTTTATACCATTAAAATTACACCATTAAAAAGTCTCAAACATGTAAAATAACTATATCACAATGTAGAGCACATTTATACAAACCAAATGTCACCAATCGGGCTCCAATCGAGCCCGCATAGGCCCACATGCCTACGTGCGTGTGTGCAACACGCATTGAGCCAACAAGGCCCTACTAGGCCAGTCTAACTGGTCCAATAGGTCTAATCGGTCAACCCAGTCCGACTGGTTAACTAGTCAATCAAGTTGTGTCATCGGGTTGGGTCTCCAATCGGGTCAGTTCATGATCCTCATATCAAACAACAAGCGAGAAAATTCAACGGAAAAAACAAGACAAAGATCATAATAAAGCTTTGATGCCAATTTTGGAAGAAAATCGACTGAAGAAACAATTAACCTCTTCGATGCACAATTTATGAATTACCTAGGAACATACGTTGATTCGCGAGCAAATAATGAGGGATACAATTTCATGATGGTTTGAATACAATCACGAGGAAAGTATTCATGTTCCACAGCATTCATGTTGACTGTCTTCCCAAAGTAGTATTGGAATTGTTTTTTGTTCTTTGATGGAAAGAGAAGAAGAAGAGAGATTCATTTATCAGAAAGTTCTTTCTGCCAACCTTTATAATGGTTATCTCCAGAAGTTATTTATATAACTTCCTTCACACCTATTGATACCTGATTTTTAGTCAACCCATCGAAAAAAGGTAAAAATCGAGATTTGGATTTATAATTGCAACATAATCTATTTCTCAGTCAAAAACTATTGTTTTTCATTTCTTTCTATTGCATTATCACTATTAAGTAATTTTCGAGTCATTTTTAAGAAAAACTCAAAAGTCAAATGGTTTGATCAAAAATCAACCCCAAATTAAAAATTGACTTTTCATCGAAAAGATGTCATTTAGCTTTAATTTCACTTTTATCAAATCAATTTCCCAAAAAATTCAAATGTTTGACAAAAAAATCAAAAAAATAAAAATGTACAAATACATTTCTTTTAATGCCAACTTGACTTTTATATAAAAAATTTCAAAAAATTCAATTAAGAATCTTGATTTCCAAAATTTTCAATTTTATGTTCTAAATCGACTAAAACTAAAATTACTTTTATTCTAGTTATAATTAGGTGTAGTTCCTTCTTTGACATTTGGTTTATGAACTATTTTAAATTCGTTTGTGCATTCAATTTAATGATTTACCAAGTTTAATTGCGAATTGTCGTTGTGAGCCCTAATTAGGGAACCAAAATCAACCTTTCATAAATTGCGAACATATGATTGTTTCTCACTCATTTCCTTAAGATAAGTCCAAATTTGAAATTGATTTTGAGAAATTTATACTAGAACTTATCAATTTGAAGAATTTTATCCTCTCGAGTATAAGAAAGTCAAGCAATTAAGCTTCAATTGATAAAATTTGAATTGACCCATTCATGGTTATAGTTTAATTTCATAAATCTATGTCCAATTTTAATATTAGGCCTAGATTCATTTTTGACATAAGCTCAAGTGCTTCAATTCAAGATCAATTTGAATGCGATAAGTGATCTTACACATGAGTAGTTCATTAAATAGGGCAATTGTGATATCAATTTAGGTCAATTTTAGTTAATTTGCAATTTTACTCATTGAATTGCAAATTTGATCATTTTAGCCCCATAGGCTCAATTCAAAGCACCCATGGTTTTGACCCATTGTTTTTCATGATAATCATTCAATTAGGTCAATAAAAAAGCACCTAAATCATGTTCATAATGCTTGATTAACTTAACTAAATCTTAATCAGCCAATTTCTTTTTAAATAGGATAAATTTCCTTTTCAATTTGGTCTTTTAGGGACCAAATTGCATAAATTTTTGACCCATAGAGATCCCAAGTGGGTGAAATAACTTGTCACACCCCGATCCTCTAAGCGAGTGCCCATCCCTCTGCGGTCGATTAATAGCGTCGACCCAAAATGCATCGCCGACCCATTCAATTTAATGCACATGCGGAAACAGATAAATAATCCCCAGACAACAACGAGAAGTGATAGGAAAGTAGGGCCATATGTTGAAAAACTAACATCACACTTATATATACATAACATACCAGTCATGTCATATATAATACAAGCCAGTCTAAGAAAGACAAGTCTAAAAACAAGGGTGGGGCTTTCATATCACTACTGTGACATCCCAAATTTCATTGACCTTCATTAGTGTAATTAGATCATTAGGAACTTAGATTAATTAGATTGGGCCGAAAGTGAACCCGATGGATCGTGAGAAATGTGTGGGCTTGAGAAGTAAGTAGGCCACACGAATTGGACTTAAGAAATCTAATGAGAGATTATGGGTTTGGACTTGGCTTAAAGCGGGCCAAGGTTCGGAATTATTAGATTTGTAGATTTAGTTTAGTGGGCCGGAATAGTTATAGATTAAGCCTGTTGGGCCAGAGATGAATATTTAGGCCCGAGTGATTTTAATTTTCAATTAAGTTTATAATATATAGTTATGATGATTTGATTAGTGATTGTAATGCTAATATCAATTTCTAACTTTAGCATTTTGTGATGAATTCTTTATAGATTAACATTGACTAGTCGATATGTTATGTCATTCCATATGTTACGTTACGACTTTGTATAATCAATAAAAGGATTGAAATCAAGTAGAAACAAAAGGGAATAAATGGAAAAAAATATTAGAAATCAATGAATCGACTAATGACTCGGATTAAAGACTAATTAATTTTGAGTGACAAATTAAACTTGAGAGAATAAACTTAGAGGACACGACACCTCTCTTCTCTCTTTGTTTTTCTTCACCCACAGTTTTGATTCCCACAAACCAAGACATGCAAAATCCAAGAGACATCATCATTAGCAAACTTCATCATTACTCTAGCCTAGGGATTAGTTTGTAGACCTATTTCCCCTTAAGCTTCGTACTCTCTCTCTCCATAAAAAACCGAACAACCCATCTTCATCTTCTTCTTTCTTTTCTCTCGGCTGAGCGGTAGAACCAGAAGCAAACCAGCAGCAAACCAGCGATTTCTTCTTATTGCATGCGAGATTTTGGTGCTGATCTTGAAGCATTCTTGTGTTGTCTAATAGTTGAACAAGGTAAGGAAAGATCTAACTCTAAATTGAAAGTTATCCATTGTTTCATCAAGGGAGCTTGAGGATCTAACCAAACAGTGATGGATATAGTTTGTAGTTGCTGTCTTGTGATTGATCTAAGCTAAGTAAGTGTTAGATTAGAGTTAGAAGCCATTGCATGTCATTTTTGAGGACTGCATGTTTTGAAATCCTTGTGTGAGTATGCTGTTTTGTTGAGCGAAGTGATGAAATGGAGACCGAGTGGATGGATATGGTGTATGCTGTGATGAGTGAACTCACGGATGCGTTTATACTTCGAGCCGAGCTGTGGAATTGATCATTTGTTAGAGAAAGATATGCTGAAGTTGCTTTGAGTTGCTGTGAGTAAGCATTGGAGTATTTTAGAAGAGATTTGTGGATAGACAAGTTGTTTCGTTGAGTTAGAAGTGAGAAAATTTGTGTGTCTATTCTGTTCTAAGTGAAAACAGTTATGGAGTCTTCTGTTTGTGTTTAGTTTTCTTTATGTATGTTAATAGAAATAAGAAAGAAACTATTCTACATGATAGAACATCTATAAGATCAAGTTATACACGTAGCTATAACCATATGACTATAAAAACATAGAGACAGAAGTGTACTTAGTAAAACCAGTAAACTGTTCTTGTGAGAAACGGTTTGACCTTTACTGATTATGCGAATTTTATGTATTTACCTAGTTATATTTGGACTTCGAATCCTTAATGAAAATTATAGAACACATCTTAATCAATGACGTGTCAAAATATGAGATTAAATCGATAAGATTTGGCTAGTGAAACAATTTTCTTTGTTGATAAAGAATCTGGACGTCGATACAGAGTGCTAGTAAAGATTATGGCAATTGTTACTCTTAATACAGTGAGAATCAGACTTAAGTTTCTTCACGGAAATTTTTAGTCTATGTCTTAAATATAACATACTAAAATTTGGTAATATTTAGATAAGAATTAATATACCTTCTATGTCCGAAACCGAAACTGTACATTTAGTTAGTAAACTGTCTGGACCCGAGAACATATATTAGAGGTTGTGTCTTTTATATTAGGTCTTTGTGATGTATCATGTGTGTACAATGAGTGTGGTGCATAGTGCTTGATTATGGGATAAATATCTGTTCGCCATGGAATGGGACATGACGTAATGGGTTTTATCTTATAATTTGGACATGCACGTGTGCTAGGTTCATGAGAGTTAGATATATAGTTAGATACTTTGAAGTCTTTTCTTTTGCATACGATAAATGCATTAATCAAAGGTGTGGTGGTGTGAAACGTGTGCTTAAGATGAATGAACCCATCGGTACCGAGATACTAGTGATGCCCCCGGAAGTTTGGGATGCCCTTGTGTGTGATCAAGGATGCCTCGGTAGAGAGATACTGAGATGCCTCGGAGTGAGATGCCCTTGTGTGTGATCAAGGATGCCTTGGTTGTGTGATATTGAGATGCCTCGGAGTAAGATGCCCTTGTGTGTGATCAAGGAGGACCTCGGTTGTGTGATGCCGGGATGCCTCGGAGTGAGATGCCCATAATTAGAGGTATTGTGGAAGTCCGGATAACGTACTTTCCGGAAGTGACTCGATCGGGCCGGTTGAATTCCGGTTAGTGACTGATTCGAGGGTGGATTTTATGTACACTAAATATAATTCTATTTGGCGAGTGAGTCCATTTATTATTGTTGCATTACATATTGATATGAGATTGAGTTTGAGAAAGGTAAGTATAGAAATGGATGCTCATAAGGTGATCATATACATAAGGTGTCAATATCCAATTGTTTATGCTTGTGATATACTTCCTTTAGTATCCTAAATTGTTTGATGATTCTCTTGCAATATTGATGACTGTGGATTGTTTAAGTTAGAGTTTTATCATTCTTTACTGGGCAAGGTTGTTTGCTCATACCTTACATTTTCAGATTGATAGCATGGATGTACCGCCAGTAGCTCGATACGGGGCGGTAGTGCGTCTTGATGTTTCTCTTCTTGACGTGTATGATCCCGACATTGACATGGTTTTCTCCAAGTATGAGGCGACTTTATGGTTGGATGACGGTAGGGCTGAGTTAATACCGATGATGTTCATTGCATGGTTTATCAACCATGAAGGGAGATGTTCGGACCTTTACCCTTTGGAGCGGGGAGGACTGGAGCGAGGATGGATGGCGCCTAGATACCTTGGATCGTGTAGAGGCTGACTAACTTTTGTTTTTTTGTTAGATGCGGGCTAGTGTGGGAACTCGTGGAGTAGAAACCCTCACCTTTTATCCCTGGCTTTTGTTACGCCTTACTTTTGTTATGTATATGTTGTATATATAGGCGATGAACATGGAAAGAGTCCAGGTTGATAAATTTTGTAAGCCCTGATGATTATAAGAAGAAATGAAGTTTCTTGTAATCTTGTTTTGTGTGCATGAATGATTTGGCCAATACTTTGAAATTGAAGGTAGAGTGATTGCGGGATAACCTCATAATATAAACTTGAGATTTTAAATAATCCATGTTATACATGCTAACCTTCAATGGTAAACGCTATGGGTTATTTGTAAGGAGATTACAAGTTAGGTAAGATGTTAATGATAATTATGATTCCGCTTGCGCTTAGTATGTGACGCCCTGGGACGTCACAACTACAGGTTCTCATCGTCCTCTCCATCATCCATGATTTTACCTTCTTCCACACTCCAATTGGAGCCTTCAACAGAATGCACCAAGGACGCTGGTACTTCAAGATTCGGGTCTGCAACATCTACGACCGAGCCTTGAGGAGGGTCAGTAATACCCTTTCCAAAAGTGACCTCCAAAACATATAGAGGAATCTCAGACTTCGGTATGGGACCCTTTCTCTGGCCATCCTGAGCATGGCGGTACCACGATCTATATCGGTGGGGCACCTTATGTCGAGGGGTGCCATAGCAAGTGGTATCAGAGCAATGGTTATAGGTGAAGTGATAAGGAGCCTCATTTGGAAATTGAGGAATATAATGGCAATGCACATGATGGGATATTAAATGGAAAAATTGGTTAACTTTGACTAACGGGTGATGGGTATTCACTCGTAGATCCCTAGTAGTTTATTATGAGTTGTCTTTAGGTGCCAGTAACATGTATATGCTACTTATATAGTATAGTTGCTTTTAAATGGAGATAGTGAGTCTCAGATTATTCCTGAGGCAAATGCTTGGAAACTATAGGAAAGTCATGGTGCGAGTTGGAAGTGCTCATCCATCGAGGGTTGAAGCCTCTGCTGCAAGGGCTAAACCCCGAATGGAAGATATAATGCAGGCATTGGCCAATATTGGAAATCTAATGGAAAGGCAAGCGCAGCAACAACCCAGAGTGGAACGTCGCCCTTAAGGACTAGTGGAGCAATTTCTGAAGCTGAAGCCACCTAAGTTCAATGGAATGGGAAGTCCTGAGGAGGCGGAGCATTGGATTGATGGGATATAACAGATTTTCTGGTTGTTGGACTGCAGTGATGCTGAGAAAATAGTTTTGGCAGAGTACCAGCTGGAGGGAAATGCAAAGTTTTGGTGGAGGGCTTCGAGGGATACGATCTTTCCACCAAGTACTGATGTGAACTGGGATGAGTTTGTGAGAGCTTTTAATAGGAAGCATTTCTCTGACTATGCTAAGGATAAGAAGATTACTGAATTTGTTCAGTTGGAACAAAGGGAATTGACAATGGATCAGTATGAGGCGAAATTTTCTGAATTGTCTAGGTATGCTCCCAGATTGATTGAGGATCGTGAGGAAAAAGCTAAGGATTTCTGAAAGGGTTGAGGATTGATCTTAGGAAACAACTGGTGCCTTTGAATATAAGGGATTATCATGAGATTTATGAAAGGGCACAGTTAATGGAGCAAGAGCTGGTGAGAGAGTGATCAGAGTCTAAGAGACAGTTGAGCTTTAGTGATATCAGAAAGGGTAAGAGACCCTATCCTGGTCAAGGTCAGACTTGGGATGCTAAGAAAAAGAGCAATTTTGGAAATTTTGGAAGAGCTAGGGATGGCCTGAATATAGGGAAAGCACCCTATCAGCCTGATGTTTGTCGAAGGTGTGATGGGTAGCATGGCCCAGGACCTTGCAATGGACGGCTGAGATGTTATGGTTGTGGACGAGTAGGTCACCTTAAGAAAGACTGCCCACAAGAGAGGTCGCAAAGGAGTGTTGGCTCGGTGCGATAGGCACAACAGAGTGCTGTTAGATCAAACCTACCAAGGAATCCTCAGAGGCCACCAGCACAAGGAAAGGTGTATGCAGTCACCCAAGAGGAAGCGGAAGCTTCCAAAAATGTTATATCAGGTATGATTTTCATAAATGGCAAGAAGGCATATGCATTGTTTGACACGAGTGCTACGCATTCATTTATATTTGAAAGATATAGGCAATTGAGTGAAATAGAAGTTACGCCTCTTGAGATGCCTCTTTGTGTTTCCACGCCTTTAAAGAATATGGTATTATCTACGATGATGTGTGCAAAATGTAAGATAACAATAGGAGGAAGCGATATGGAAATAGACCTAGTCGTAATGGCTATGTATGACTTTGATATTATCATAGGAATGGATTGGCTTCATAAGTATCGGGCCAAAATGGATTGTTATAGGAAAGTGATCCAATTTGTTTTACCTGACTAGTCTAGTTGTGAATTTTTTGGAGGTCAAACCAACCTATCTATAGCACTTATTTCAGCAATAGAGGCCCGTGCATTACTTGACGAAGGATGTCAAGGGTACCTGGCAGTGGCTAAGGATTTTACTAGGGAAGAACCTAAGCTCGATGAAATCCGAATAGTCAGAGAATTTCCAGATGTATTTCCTGAGGAGTTGCCTGGTTTACCACCGGAACGAGAAATTGAGTTTGAAATTGAACTAATGCCTGGAACAGGACCGATATCGAAAGCCCTGTATAGAATGGCCTTGGTGGAGCTGAAGGAATTGAAGGTGCAACTACAAGAGTTGCTTGATAAAGGATTCAATAGGCCAAGTGCTTCTTCTTGGGGTGCACCAGTCTTGTTTGTGAAAAAGAAGGATGGGTCGATGCGTTTATGTATTGACTATAGGCAACTGAATCAAGTGACCATTAAGAATAAATATCCCTTGCCTAGAATTGATGATCTATTCGACCAACTACAAGGAAGTTCGGTCTTTTCTAAGATTGACCTGAGATCGGGATACCATCAGCTAAGGATTAAGAAAGAAGACATTCCTAGGACTGCATTTAGGACTCGATATGGGCATTACGAGTTCCTAGTCATGCCTTTTGGATTGACGAATGCACCGGTCGCATTCATGGATCTGATGAATAGGGTATTTAAGCCTTTTTTTGATCAGTTTGTGATTGTCTTCATTGATGATATCCTGGTATATTCTAGAGGACCTGAAGAGCACGAGCAGCACTTGAGCATAGTTTTGCAAACTCTAAGAGATCATAAGTTGTATGCCAAATTCAGCAAGTGTGAATTTTGACTGGACCGGATAATATTTTTGGGACACGTGGTGTCAAGAGGAGGAATTGCAGTGGACTCGGCGAAAGTTGAGATGGTAATAAATTGGCCGAGACCGACAACACCCACTGAAATACGGAGTTTCTTAGGACTGGCTAGTTATTATAGAAGATTTATTGAAGGGTTTTCACGACTGGCAGGCCCTTTAACGAAATTAACGCGGAAGAATGTAAAGTTTGAATGGAGTGGAGAATGTGAAAGGAGCTTTTAGGAACTTAAAAGAAAATTGACCACGGCTCTAATTCTGACTATACCATATGGGTCTGATGGTTTTACAGTGTATAGTGATGCATCTCACAAAAGACTAGGATGTGTTTTGATGCAACATGGCAAGGTCATAGCCTATGCATCTAGACAATTGAAACCTCATGAACTGAATTACCCAATGCATGATTTAGAACTGGCCGCTATAGTGTTTGCTTTGAAGATATGGTGGCACTATTTGTATGGGGAAAAGTTTGAGATCTATACAGATCATAAGAGCCTAAAATATCTATTTTCACAAAAGGAATTGAACATGAGACAAAGGAGGTGGATGGAATGGTTGAAGGATTATGATTGTGAAATACGGTACCATCCAGGGAAGGCAAATAAGGTAGCAAATGCTCTTAGTCGTAAGTCAGCTATGGAGATGGCTAGTTTAAGAATGGCAGAATGGAACCTATTAAAGTCTGTAGCACACTCAGAGTTTGAATTGACAATGGATCACCTTACTGGTATGCTTACTGCAATAAGGATTGAGCCTGAAATTATACAAAAAGTCGAGATCTTGCAAGAGTCCAACCTGGAAATTATGAAAGCGAAAAATGCAGTATCTTTAGGAAAAAGACTAGAATTTCAAGTCTCTGAAGATGGAGTGGTAAGATGCCAAGGACGACTTTGTGTTCCCGACAATGAGGAAGTGAAGAGGGAAATTCTGTTGGAGGCACATAGGAGTAATTATAGTATTCATCCGAGTAGTACAAAGACGTACAGGAATTTGCGTCAGCAATTTTGGTGGAATGGCATGAAAGTAGATACTGCTAAACACGTTTCTCAATGTTTAACGTGCCAACAAGTGAAGGCGGAACATCGCAAACCTACAGGACTATTGAGACTGATAGACATACCAGAATGAAAATGGGAGCATGTAACGATGGACTTTGTGCAAGGACTGCCAAGGACATCAAATTGTCACGATTCGATTTGGGTGATAGTGGATCACTTGACTAAATCTGCCCATTTCCTAGCTATCCACATAAACTATTCAATGAATAAACTTGCTGAGATATATGTAAGCCAGGTAATACGCTTACATGGTATTCCTGTAATGATCACCTCTGATCGAGACTCTAGGTTTACTTCAAATTTTTGGCGAAGTCTCTAAAATGCCTTAGGGACAAAGCTTCAATTTAGTACTGTTTTTCATCCTCAAACAGATTGACAAACAGAAAGAGTGATCTAGACTCTAGAAGATATGCTAAGAGCTTGTGTTATTGACTTTAGAGGAAATAGGATGGAAATTTGCACCTGATAGAGTTTGCCTATAATAATAGTTTTCAGAAAAGTATAGGCATGGCTCCGTATGAAGCATTATATGGAAGAAGATGCAGAACCCCTGTCTGTTGGAATGAAGTAGGTGAAGGAAAACTAACAGGACCCGAGCTAGTGCAAGTTACTACAGAAGCGGTCGAGATAATAAGGAAAAGACTTAAGACTGCCCATAACTGACAAAGAGACTATGCGGATAGGCGTAGAAGGCCTTTGGAGTTTTGTGTGGGAGATCATGTATTTCTCAAAGTATCTCCAATGAAAGGAATATCTCGATTTGGAATGAAGGGTAAGTTAAGCCGTAGATTTGTTGGACCTTTTGAGATACTTGAAAGAATAGGAGATGTAGCTTATCGTTTGGCGCTGCCTCCTAAATTGGGAAATTCACATGATGTGTTTCATGTGTCGATGTTGAGAAAGTACCAGCCGAATCCTAGTCACATACTCGATCATGAAGCCATCAAAGTGGACGAGAAAGTGAGATACATCGAAGAGCCTGTGCAAGTACTGGATCGAAAGGAGCAAATTCTTAGGGCCAAGAAAATCCCGTTGGTGAAGATATTATGGCGACATCACGGTGTGGAGGAAGCCACAAGGGAGAGTGAGGAATCGATGAAGGAAAAGTACCCCTACTTGTTTCTAGAGGCATAAGTGATGTCTAATTTCGAGGACGAAATTCTCTAAGGAGGGGAGAATTGTGGGATACCAAAATTTCATGGCAATTTCTAGAGACATTACGACCTATGGAAAAGTGAATGGTTGTGTCGTTGAAGTATGTTGTGGCCACTAGACCGAAGAATTGTAATAGATTAAGGCCGAACACTTTAATGGAAAGATATCTCATGTTCTTGGGTTATCAAAGTTGGCGCTATAGGATAATTTGATAATGAGAATTTTGTTCTTGGCTATGTGATTTATAGGTTGGAATTTATTAATTTATGTTGCAAGTTTTATGGCCAAGTGAATAAGTGTCATTAGGTAATTATATGATGGGTAATTAGGTGATAATTAAAGGAAAAAAATGAGAGAAGAGTGGGTTGAATTTTTAGGCCCAAGACTAGCCCCACCATTTGGCCCTTTTGGCCTGGCCCGCGAAGCCCAAAGGAAAGGAGCTGCCATCAACCAAGGGGAGGAGGCCCAGCCCATCTTCTAGCCCATCATGTGCATGGGAAAAATGCCAAGTGTCTTTCCCCTAGGGCCAAGTGGCATTAGCCATGCAAACCAAATGATTGCAAATGATTCAGGGGAAAGAAAGAGAGGGAGAGTGAGGGGATTGAGAGAGAGAGTGACCATCTGAGAGAGAGAGAGAGTGAAATTGAGAGAGGGAGAGCAAGCGAGCAAGAGAAGAAGGGGAAGAGGGAGGCCGTTCGCTGCCGTTCGTCGCCGCTGTCGAGCCACCGAGTCCCGCCTTGCCCCGCCGTCTTTGCTTGCTGTGTTGTGCTCGGATTAGAGGCAAGTAGAGTCCGTTAATCTACCTTTGCTTGCTGTGTTATGTGTGTGATGAATGGAAAATTTCGGATATGGATGAAGCGTGAAATCTCGAAGCTACAAGAGTTGTGTTCTAGCCTGGTGTTCTGTTTCTGGAAAAAAACAGTCCGACCTTTGTTGATTTCTTGAGTTGCATGCGATGTTCTAGTGGGAATTTGGCTTTGACTTCTTGATGAAAGTTGTAAATGACTTCTTGGAGAGTAACATATCAAAATTTCAGTGGAAATGAACAAGTATAGACCGGTGAAAATATTTTTCTTTGAAGAAATTAGATCTGGAAATCGTAATGCTGACCTAGTGTGATTCTGTGAATTTTATAAACTTTTCCGGTTGAAATTTGATCTCCTGTTATGAATGAAAGTTGAAGATGACATGTTAAGGAGTAATATACTAAAAGTTTAGAGAAAATGGATGATTTTAGGTTGATTAAACGATTTTATCCGAAACGGTTAGATCTGGAATTTGATGTCGAGGGTTATGGACGGTTATGGTTATTATAGTTTTTAATCAATCACGAATATGATTTCGAGTTCTGCATAAAATATTTACTTCTGTATTTTTCTATAACATATAAAAATTTCAGAATTTTTGGAGGTGATTTAAGATTTGTACTGAATTCGTGAATGAAACTGTGTATGACAATATTCCGAAATTATAAAGACTATGATGTGTGAAATGTACCGAATTGTATGATGTTCTTTTGATATGGTGTTCTTCACGGAATATTTTTCTCTAGATCTTGTATATAACATGTCGAATTTTTATAATTTATTAAGGCTGTTTACTAATTTTTCAAGAATTATGACCAAAGGAGTGCAATCTGTTTTTATCCGAAATTTTGCTGTATTTTCAAAAATAAATGAAATTGCTCCATGTGATATAATGTCTTGAGTGGTTGATTATGCTGCATATGTGGTGACATATGGCATGTTATATGACAAAACGGCCCTACCTTGACTTTTTCCCAAAAAGTCTCGATTTGCAGAAAAATTTTATGAGACTGAGTTGACGTTCCCAAAATGATTTGTGACATGACAAAACTTTCAATTTCTGAAATCGGATTCAAATTCACAGTTAATTTCACTCTAGCGTGTTTTTAGCGTGACCTAGGCTACTGGGTAGCTTTTAAAAATTTTTAGTGCAAATGACACATGGTTGATTTTTCTTCGAACCATAATGAACCTCTTCGACACATTGACAACTCTCAGTTGTCATGAAAATTTCGAGAATTCAAATACGAACACAGGGTACCAAAACGACAGAAAAATCAGTCTAGTGCCGATCGATGAGAATTTTGTAATTTAGTGAAATCATCCACATTTAGCCACACATCTCAATCGAATTGATCTATCTCTAATTTCTAATTGACTTATATCTATGTCGTAATGATCTCAGTAAATGAGCACAATTGAGAAGTTGTTTCCTAGTCGAATCCTCAAGTCTATTGTATTAAAATCCCTTAATGACTTCCCCAAATAGTCTAATTATCTCAATAGTGATCGGCTCTAAGAATAACATTATAGGCGCCTCGATGAAAAGCCCGATTAATTTAATTTAAAGCAGGACTGAAAAATTCAAGATGTCACATAACTAGAATCGGACCAAACCAATCAAATTGGAGCAAACCGGTTTGATCGGCCGTCGGCGGGGATGGCTAATTTAGCCTCTTTTCGACCAGTTCTTGACCTCCAGCGACCGATTCCGGGATCCTCTTGATGTCAATTTCACTTGTAACACCTTCGATTCCAACCCTGTGAGGATCGGCCATAAGATCCTATATGGACTGACCATGAGCCATTAGCCTTAATTCGATTGGTGAGGAATCAAGGATCGATCATAGTCCAACCAACCAATCAGCCATGACTTAGCCGAGGTGTCAACCGTGAATAGCCTACCTACCAACCATACCAGTTGGATAGAATCACCAACTCATAAGATGAATTTTGGATCACATAAATTGATCATAGGATGATTTTGGATCTACGGATAGTCACAATCGATCATAGTTCCTGATCGCGGGTGATTTCACCCGGCTATGCATCAATACACAAACGATTTGACTCGATCAAATGCAATCGTCTTCTGACGAAAAATGCATAATTTCTTATTTAATTCTTAGTGATCCAAAAAGATTCTTGAATTGGTGATGTACCATCGTGGATCAATGATGCACAGCCATAAACCATACGGGTGAATCGGGTGCCAATCTGAATAAGCCCTTGGATAGACCCGACTATTCTGTCATAAATTCTAAGGTCCATAAATGCCTCGGCTTAGTGCTAGACCATGGATAGCCTTAGGATTGACCTTGAACCGATCGAAGGACCAAGGACCAAAAATAAGGACATTGGTCGTGGCAGGCTTGGGGACAGGCTAGGGATTGGCCGAGGGCTAGTCTTCGACCTGGATGGGCATGACCGTGCTGACTGCAAAGCCATTCGAGGTGCCAACCAATGAGCTGACCCTCTAGCCCGACCAACCCTCCAAGGGAACAGTTTGGGCAAACGTGCAGTATGGTGACTGGATCTCGAGTGTACGTGATTCAGTTTTTCAAGGTGTACCTAATGATCCATTCTCCAACCTCGAAACCAGCTTGGATGATAGAATTTTCTAGATTGCCTTCTTGAGGAAGAAGAGCACAAAGTGAAGAAAATTTTAGAACCCCCTCATTAAAAGAAGGGGTGATGTGTCCTTTGAAAATTCAAATGTCATGATGGTGGCCAAAATATCTTTGAAGTTCTAGAAAAATGTAGTGCATACATGGACTAATCGGAGAGCGATACATGAACTCCTCATTAATGACTGACGAATCTAGATGTCGAGTTGGCAACCTAGAATGCCCTTATCATTAAACTTCATTAAATGCTCATTAAATGCAGGGTATAGGTGGACCAATGGAAGAGTGAAAAGCGGGCCATTTTCGATGACGCCTATGAGTTTAGATGAGCAAGCAAGACCTTATAACCGTCCAACTCATTCTCTACGCCACAATTATTGGATCCATAGGCTTGCCACCTAAGTATTCTAGGCAGGCCACTTGGAAAAATTGGAATGGACCGCTTGGCTCGGTAATGATGACAACGAGTAGTATAAATAAGAGGAGCCCTCTTCATTTGCACACCTTGCCTTCCATTTCCTCCTCTCCATTTTTCTTTCTCTCGGCCTTGCATCCTCAACCCACCAAGTTATTTAGGTTGGCTCTCAAGTTTGCCGAGGTAAGTAAGGTTCCTATTTTTCCTCTTGAAAGGTAGATTTCATTGTTGAGGCTAGCTAAGTGCTCACTTGTCAAGCCGTGGGTGGTGTGTAATGTCTTTTGTTTGGTTTTACTTGCAATTGTGTTTGGCCGTGTGCTTGTGTCATGTACGTTCGGAAATGAAGCCGAGGTTCACTCGGATTGAGTTCATCACAAGGCAAGGCTATTCAAACCATAAGGCCTTGAATTGGCATAAATAGTGTACTGGTTCCGAATCTCACTTGGTGCGGGGATCGCCCAAGGCCGCAAGGTTCTATATCGATATTCAGGCGTGTTGATTTTAAACCTTGATCGGTATGAGAATCACCTAAACCTTTGAGATCTTGGTAAGGCACAAAAGGGTGCCAATTCTAGGGTTTGGTTTGGTGTGGAAACCTTGCGGTTGATGTTGAATCAAACCAAGAGTCAAGGATCATTCATGGCACGTGGTGTGTTTATAACGAGTCAAACAAAGGTCCCTCAAGCTTAGGATCTTCACCTAAGTGAGGTGTACCCAAGCCTCTAGGTCACGGATCGGCATTGAGGCGTGCCATTTCCGAGCCTTGTCCGGTGCGGGGATCGACACTAAATGATCGATTCAAGTTATAGACCAAGGATCGTTCCTGACATGTTTATTAGTGTAGCGCAAGAACTCATGACATATGCAAATGAATGAGCATGCCTTTGGGCCATGCATGCATCGACTAAGAGAAAAGATGGGAATTGAATTGTGTAATGCATGTGTGTGTGCATTTAAAGAGGAAAAAGCACCCGTCGTCACATAGCGTTGGCAGCAATGCCTCATTGAATAAGATGCTATGGTTGAGCCAAGAAGCCTTGAAAGTATAGAAAGCCCCATAAAGTATATGATGCATGGCTTGATGGCTGGATGCTCTGGTTGAGCCAAGAAACCCCTGAAAGTATAGGAAGCTCCTCAAAGTATAGGATGCCTGGCCTGAGGCTGGATGCCCCGCTTGCGATTGGAAGCCCCTAAAAGTATAGGAAGAATAGTTGATACGGTTAATGAACTTATTGTACCTGTTACTGTGTTCTTAATAAGTTTATTTGGTAAGTTGAAAGTAGATCACATATAGATAGTCGAGAGGTGGCAATAGACTTGTGATTGATTTGCCATCGACACTATTTGCGAGTGCTGTATTTCTAGGCTTTGATGACGAGATGCTTTCCTAGTAGAGAACTAGGAATTTTACTCATTGAGTTTCCCCAAAACTCACTCCTTTAACTTTAAGTCTCGTAGGCATGGAAGTCTCATGTTAGTGTTGGGAGCTGCAGTCATGCTAGAGGAGATAGGAATTCCCTTAGCCTATGTAGAAAACCCGTGGTGTGATGCACAAATAAAAGAAGGTCATAGAGAAAGAGACTTGTAAAGGTACTGTTATAATATAAATCGGTGTTTTTTTTTTTTTTAATATGTCATAGTCTTCCAACTGTTGTTTGTCCAAGTAGTTATTTATTCATGTTTCCACATATGCATAGTAAGAGATAAAAAGAATCAAGATGGCGATGAGCCTAAGACATCGCGAAAATAATCCTCGTCACTCATGACCCCGAAGATGGAGTTGGGGTCATTACATCACTCCTGCACATTCAATTTCTCAAAATTTTACAGATTAATCCTCGAATTTCATCAATTTGCATATGCAATTCTTGATTTTGACTCGAGCTTTCGCAAAAAAAACCCATTGGATCGATTACTTGATATCTTGAGATCATGATCCAACCTTCAAAATCAAATTTTAACCATTGGATCAAAATTTCGACCATTGGATCAAATCGACAGATGAAATTGGATGGTGTAGGGATAGTATATAAGCTCATTTTCCCTTCATTTTTGAGGGGGCTCATTTGCACAAAATTCATTTTCTCTCTCCAGATCTCTCTCTCTCTCTCTCTCTTCTCTCTCAAATTCTCTCCTTGGATCCGCTGAATCTCTCTCCGACGAGACCATTGCCACCGATTCAAGCCCCCAACAGTAGTTGTTGACACCTAAATTTTTTTCCCCCAAAAAAATGGAAACTTGTTTTTCCACAAAAATATTTCATGTCTAATTCTTGCATATAGATTATCTAGGCATTTATTATAGTTGTTTTTTTTAAAATGGAAGATGTTTTTTGTTAAAAAGAAAGAAAGAAAGAAAGAGAAAAAGTTCGGGCTACTGATCTAAATGTGACTAGCCAAGCCTAGGAGGTTAGAATGAAATTAAAATGACAAGTTGAGGCCAAAATGCAATTTCCTAAAGTTCAGGGACCAATTCGCAAATTTTGCAAAATTTCGTCCGAGCCCTTAAATAATCATCTTGGTCCTCAATTGAGTTGAAATTGAACTTGGGTCAGGTATAACTAATTGAATCCGGTAAAAAGGACGAAATTGCATTGAATTAGGCATTCTCGAGCAGGAAAATGGCCAACTTTGAGGGACACTCTTGCAAAATTGGGTTGAGACAATTGCGAAAAATGGTCAAAATCTTAGACTACTATACATGAGTTTGCTAATTGATAAAAACCACAGCCAAATTGATGGATTAAAGCACTCAAACCAGCTACTAAAACCCAGCCCACGATTAAGTGTCAATTCGGAGTTGCTACGTAAGCATATTGGTGGCCCTACCATATCCTACTCAGCTACCCAATCAACTTGATCTTTACACATGATGGATGACCATAATCAGTAGTACAAGTGGACAAATATTTTGGCCAAGTCAGAAAGTTGGTGAACTAGCTCAGTTGGTAGGCTTGGTAGGTGGATAAAAGACTGACAAAAAATCCCTTAATTCAAGGTATAAGATCACTAAAGCAAGCTTTTTCAGGGCATGAAAGATAGGAGACAAGGGAAGAGAGAGCTCACAATTGCTCTCCAAAAACACCTATAGAAGCAACTCAAGAAAAGAAAACCCAGAAATTTTTGACCGATCTTGGCAGAAAAAAGTTAAATTTTCACAAACTTATGGCCAAAATTAGCCAAAACCTTCAACTAGAGAGTGAAACTTTACTCAAACATCTTTCCAACCATAGGTCGCACGTCCCAATGGAGATTGGGAAAGCCTCCTAAAGCCCCCGGAAACAATACCCTCCTAGCAGGCCAAGAAAGTCCGAAATTTTTTCCAAGTGTTGAGTCTAGTTGGTCACGAGTGAGGGAAAGCAAGTGTTTTCGAGAAAATTGAGAGATATATGAGGAAATCCAAAACTTGTACCCCAAACTAGAATACATATAGTTTGGTGTGGTGTTAAGTTTGCCAACAAAAGAGGTCCTGAAGTCTAATTTTAGAAGTAAACGAAAACCTTCGTTGACAGTTTTTTTTCTCTGTAGATTTCATTTTCCAGTTTGAAGAAACCAACTTCCACGTGCTTCCGAAGGACGATTTCTTGGTTTCCTTGGCCAAGAGTCACTTGAAAAAGAACTAGGAAGCAAGGTAAGCATTCTAGATGTATTTTTGTTTGAGTTTGAACATGTTTTGATCATGAAAATCAAGAGAAAAACTAGTCTAGAAAACTTGTTTCTGAGGTTAGAATTTTTCTAAGTGTTTAAAACCTCTTCAATAGCCCCACATGCTTGACTTGTTACTCCCCTTTGTATGCGTTTTTTTGTCTTAATGAGTTTGATGAATATTGTATGGAAGTACAAATGACGTTGAGGTTAGCTTTGTTTGTTCTTTAAATCCCCGTGTGAACTATAAGATCATCTAAAACTTTGGCCGAAAACCAATCCTATCCACATTGATTAATGGCTGGTCAGTGTGGACTTTGCATGTGTGCTTCTTGGAGAGGTCATTTCGATGTGTTCAATTAATCGTTCTCTATGATGTTTGTTGCATTTGAAAGTCCATGTTATCTACTTTCATTTTGATAAAGGGATCTTTTCCGTAGATCTTGCATGTGATGAGTCTCGGAGCTTGAATATGGGCATGCAACCTATTTGCTTGACTTGGGTTCAAACCTAGATTTGCAAAATCATCTCAAACCCGCATATCCGAGGACGATTTCAGCTTGGTTTTTGTGTGTTTTAGGCTATGATTTCTATTTAATCTTGCTCTTTGCATGAGGTAGTATAACCTTGATATTTTAGTTCCACATGAGATTGCTTATGGGTAGAGATTGAAGGCTACAAACATAGTTTGAAGAAGTTGCTTGGGGTGATTCAATGCACGTGAAATGTTCGACGAAATGCCCATAACAAGTTTCAATCTTGAAACGATCGATTTGAGCTTGATTATTGTGATATTCATGTGATGTGTTATTCTATGTTAGCATAGATCAGTTTAAGGAATTATTGTTAATATTTTTTTTATAAAAATAATAAAAAGAAAATTCTGAAAGTTTCAAAAATATCAAAAAAGTTAGTTAGTATCAAATTAGGGCATAAATGATATTTATGAAATTTTCCTAATTTTATAAAGTCGTTGTCCTAACTTGATGCTATTTTGATATTTTATAATCATTATTGTAAATAATTTATTTTGCGTAGATTAAAATTATTTAGAGTAATTTCATGCATATTTAAATTCATATTTTGCTCACAGGGGTCCTGTCCCGGGGCGTGATAACAAGGCAATGTAATATTGTTTGCCCAACTTGTATTGGGTTTTCCTTTTCCGTATTTGTTTTCAAGTCATTTTAATTTCTTGGATGCTTACTTACCACACCGTTTTTCATTAATTTAGTGTAAACTTCTCTACTAAATTAGGTTAGAATTAGCCTAAACATTAAGGCAAATAAACCTACAAAAACATTTGCAAGGATGCTTAGTGGTTTTATAGGAATTATAATTGGTAATCAAGATTGTGTGGACATTTAGATAAACAACCTTTCAAGTTAGTGATACTGTAAGGGCGTTAATAGAAACATTGGCGTAAACAAGTTCCTGTTCCTAGAGATATTTGGTTGTGTAGGAATCGAGACAACACTGCCATGTCTCGATTGGTTTCTAACTGACCCCAATAGGCTAGTGACGACTCCTAAAAATATTTAGGTTGTTAAGAACTGAAATACAAAATCCAACGTTGCGCGAGATATGGGCTTGGGAGAGCTCACGTCTAATCTAGGGCCATTGGTCCACCTCTTTAGGCAAATACCCCTAAACCTCTTCCTTTTCACCCGGAAGGAAAAAAAAAGGTCACAACAGTGGTCCTCATCACCGCACCCCCATCCCCAACCTTATTCTCCTTACTTCTAGGCTAATCGAAGCATTAGCTAGTTTCGACGACCTCTACATTTATCAACCCGAGATCAATCTCCACTATCGGTGATCAAGTCAATGATCCAAGCAGATCTGTTCCATAGTTGAATCGGAGGATCTAGTAGCTTGTCGATGCTTCGAAGCTTGCCGATTAGTCTCACTAGGTCATCCTTGAAGTTTTAGTGGTTGGAATCCATTTGGACAGAGATCGGAAGGCCTCCAATTGAAGCAATCTTCATAATAGCCTTAAACCGGTCCAAATCGGACCGGTCTCTTCGATCACCCAAACTGGTGACCAGTTGCCATTTGAAGACTGAGCTGCCATCAACAATCTGTTTTCAGGCCTATCATTCACCGAATCGTGATCAAGACCTCACCAATCCGTCATCGGAAGAGCACCGATGGCCTATTCTACTTCTGCTGCATCAAAACTGATCTATTTTTGGATTGGTTTTGTTTTCTCTTACTGCAGGTGATTCAACTGGCTTCATGACAATTCGTGGTAGTCCGATCATGATGCCGAAGATCGAGGATTGATCCGAAGGGTTTGATCCAATCAATTGTGATCAAAATTTACAAAAACGCATCAAAAGGTAATGTACTTGATCTTGAACCCCGTGAAGCAAGATTGGATTAACCAGTCGGGGCTAGGGTTCAATTTTAGGTTAATATACTATGTTAGATGTTGGATTAATGGATTTGGATGATGATTTGTTGCATTGATTGTTCTTGAATGATGAACTTGAATGATTGACTTGATTTGGCCTTAAACCTGCATTTTCATATCCTTGAATTGATCTTCTGTTTTAGTCAAAATGAGGTTCGAAATGACCTTATTTGAGTTTGAGTCCTACTAGACTTCTAAAATAGACATTACTAGCTTTTAATCGATAGGTCGCATGCCCCAATCGAGCATCATTTGGCCTTCAAAAAACACCTCTAAAAATGATCAATTCTATAGTAGTTTAGGTTAGTTTTCAATTCTATTCTTGTTCCGCCTTCTGTCTTTTCTATTTTTGTGCAACTTTCTATGTTGACTTTTGGAGGAACTTTCCTTCACAAAAGTTGTTTGTTATAGTGTGATGTATGTGCTGTATTTTTTTTTTTTTTTGGGAATATTTAGACATGATTAGTTAGGTCAAAACCACTCAGATTTGAGCCTAGGTCAGCTCGCTTTATATTGATTTTTGATTTAGTCATTTTTGCACTAATCTCTATGTTTATTTCTGGAAGAACTTTCCTCATGAAATTTGCTCATAATTGTGTGGAGAATGTCTTGGAATTTTTTGGAATTTTTGGATGTTTAACTAGGTCAAAATCGCCCGACCCGAACATAGGACAGTCTGCCCTCTGCTATTCCGAATTGTGTTTTGGTAAATTGAGTCCATAAATGAGTTTTTTTGGTCTCAAATCCTTCATGAAAGATCAACTACATGTTGTATGTGTTCAATTGATCCCTGATTTCAAAGTTTTGATGTTGTCTAGTGTGTCAATTGCATAAGTTAATGTGAAAAGATGCTACAGCAATATATAGCTTGGATATGCACCTCTATTTTACCATTTTTGTTATGACTCATGTGATTACATTTAGTTTTGAACTCTTAATGAGAAATGTTCCTCATTGCATGTCTGTATGCAAGATTTTTCGTAGGATTTTTGCATTTCTTAAGATGGCTGAAATCAACATGTTTTGTGGAGTTAATGCCGAAACAAAACCTTATTGTATATGCACCTTGCCATGTTTATTTGAGTCATCTAAAGACCAAATCTTGCTATTATACCTTCTTGACAATTGAACAGCATGTTGCTAGATTTGCATACATATTTAGGTCATATCACTTGAGTATCAACTTACACGTTAAATTTGTGTCACAAAAGTGCTCATCAGGCTTGGGATTCCAAAGCATACCATTAGGAATCTTGAATCATTTCATAATGTCATTTAAATTGTATGACATTTTTGCAGACCGATTTAGGGTAGTTGATTATCCAAAATATCCATCACATCCAATTTTAAGGGTCCATTCGTTTCGTGGAAAACAGCTTTCGGGAAAATATTTTCCGGAATTTCCGGTGTTCGGGTGGGCGGAAAATACACGGTCAAAGAAAACATTTTCCGGTCAACGGAAAATCCCCTCGTAACATCGTGGAAAATGATTTCCTCTTTTGAAAAGAGGAAATCATTTTCCCGGCCTCTCACATGAGCTCTCGCGCCCGCTCTCGCGCTGCTTTTTTCCTTCCTCATTTCTGCACTCTCTCACAAAACCTTACGGTTTCTAATCTCCTCCTTCTCCTTCGACGCTGACGATCGGCGGAGCATCCCTGTTCGCGCAATCAACGGACTCTGTTGAGTCGTACACTCACCTTGGACAGTTTTCCCTCATCGGAAGCAAAGAATATCCGCGATCTAGGTATGTGCCTCTCGCTTCGGCTGTCGAATGGTTTTCCCCCAGTCGGCCGCGTGAGTCGACCGTCGCGCTTAGACTTGAAGTGCATGTCGGCGTGAATTGCCGGTGTTTGACTTCGTGTCTCTTCTCTGTTTTCACTTCTTTCCTTAGCCCGGATGTTTCAAATTCTCGATTTACTCGTGTTGCAAAAATTGTTTGTGGATGTGATTTTGCTGTTGTGCTGTTGTTTGATCTCGGTGGCGATTGTGGTCTGAGCCACGCCCACCATGGTGTTTCCTAAATACGCGGAACATCTCTGGGCAGTGGATGCGTTTCCCTTTTTTCTGGTTTTTCAAGATTGTGTTGTCGGGAGGTGCAGAGATGATGGTGTCTAGACAGGAGGAGATTGTGTCTTCAGGATGCATATGCCTCTTTCGTTTGATGATATGGAATGGTTACCAGAATATGGTGTGGATTTTACTAGATTTAATTATAGGCTCTGGTTGATTGTATATGTGGAAATGAAAATGAGGCAATGCTTCCCTGATTTCTCATGATTCCCTCGCTTGAGGCAAGTTGCAACGTCATAGACACCCACTTAGTCGTTCCATATTTTATTTGTTGAACCCAACAATGCAAGCCCTTGGATGTCTTCTTCATTGTGGAGATAGTGGCTCTACATGATCTGGAGTGATCTACATGGGTGTGAAATTCTCACTTGCTTCTTTTCAAATGCTTGCTGGTGTTTGAGGATTAAGGTTTTGGTGCTACTTATTATCATTTGCATTTGTGAAGATGAATAACAGTAGCTTGAAGGTACAAGACAAGGGAAATGATTTCTTGAAGTTCTATATCTCTTGCTTGCATTTTTTATGGTGATTTGATCTTGATTTGGTGATACATTGATCATGCTGGTATACATATAGTTATGTGCGGAGGACACATCTGTCTAAATTAATATGAGTATTCATAATTCGAACTAGAAGGTCGAACAGTAAAAAGTAGAGTGGTAAATCCACACGAGCAGAAGTTTTAGCTAACTTTGGGTAAAATGCTTTACAAAAAATTGATTGAAAAGCCAAAGAAAGCGGACATGATGAGGTCACCTAGAGAAGGGGGCATGCATTTAGGCTTTTTTAAGGATAATTGAAGATGCACAAGGTCCATTTTGTAATTTGCACATTGTACACCTAATAATAGTCGAGACTAGTTGATAGATATAAGTGTTCTAGATATTGAAAATTCTATGTATTCCCGCGCTGAAAATATGAGGCTATTGTTTCCATCCCTTTAGCAGGGAAAGACATGACATTTTCTAAGGTCAGATGGGTGTCTCATCAACTCATGGTCTATGAATAGAATCCAAGCCTCATGTGAAAAATTCATAAAGTGAAGCCTGTTCAGATAAAATTTAGAAGCACAATTTTTTTATCAGCAGATGTTCCAATACATTTTCGAGCATATCCTATGGTTTCCCATTAATGGGTTCAGACACTTGGCATTACACATCATTGATCAGCTTGCTTTCTTTGTAGGCGTACATTAAGCAGCTTGCTTTCCTTTGTTGAATGAACTCTGAAATGGAGGCTGAAATGTGTCTTGCAAGTCCTGTTGTGTGACCTACAAAGGGAAATTGATTAAGCTAGACATCCACATTGACATAGACAAAGTAAGGTAATACATTCTTACAATACAACCCCAAGTTTTATGGACTAAGAGCTAACTCCTTCATAGTAGACAAGCCTAATGAAGATTCATTTGGTCTCTTTCATGAGAAATATGCACGTTATATACTGATTTACCCTCTTAACCCCTTCTACCAAGTTTATAGACAGTTGGTTAAACAAGTTGTCATGTATATGGGTTGACCTCTTAATCCCCTTAAATATCATTTAGATGAAAATAGTTGAGCATATTATCATCTGCTGTCCCCTATTTTTTTTACTCTTATAGTAATGCCCTTCTTGTATTTCACATGCATTTTGTGTTTAATGATTAATGTGTTCCAATATAGATGGATAACAAAATTCAAGCAGTGGTAATGGGTGCAGTTGCAGCGGTTATGATAGTTATCACATTAGTTATGGATGATTATGATCATTCGGAGAATCTCATACCAAGAGAGCCTCATGTGAATTGAGATTATGAGAGAGTTATATATGAATCGTGTGTTATATAGTGGTGATACTCATTGTGTAGATCAAATATGGATGACGCCAAATGCTTTTTTAGACCTTTGTAAGGTACTTGGTGCAAGTAACTTGTTGCGTTCTACTGTAAGTGTTTCTATTATGGAGCAAGTTATGGTATTTTGTCATATCATTGGACATAATGTGAGGTTTAGAGTCGTTGGGGGAAGATTTCATAGATCAATAGACACCGTCCATAGATATTTCAAAATCGTCCTGCAAGCGATTTTGAAATTATACAAGCATTTGGTGAAAGAACCAAGCAATTCCACTCCTCCTGAGATAAGTAACAGTCGAAGGTTTTATCCATATTTTAAGGTATGGAATTTGAAAAAACAAGTCTATAAATTGCTTGAGAAGTTTCATTAGTATTTGGTTGGTAACCATATTGATTATTTTAGGATTGTGTTGGAGTAATAGATGGAACTCATGTACGTGCATCGGTTCCTCTTGAAATTCAAGGAAGATTTCATGGTTGGAAGGATGGAACAACACAAAATATATTAGCTGCCGTTTCATTTGACTTGAGATTTTCTTATGTATTAGCTGGTTGGGAAGGCACATCTCATGATTCACGTATTTTGTTTGATGCACTTTCAAGGCCGAATGGATTGAACATTCCTAGAGGTAAGAAAATGGAATTTACACATTATTTGAATTGAGATTAGTAACTTGATAATAAACTTATTTATAACTTGTAGGAAAATATTATCTTGCTGATGCTGGTTATGGAATCCAAAATGGCATCATCTCTCCCTATCATGGTGTTAGATACTATTTGAAGGAGTTTAGTGATCGCCCTCCTGAAACGAGAAGGAACTATTCAATTTGTGGCATTCATCTCTAAGAACTACTATTGAAAGAGCATTTGGAGTTCTAAAGAAGCGTTTTCGAGTATTGGGTTCAGAACATTTTTTGGTCATTGAGAACACAAGTCGATGTTGTCTTAGCTTGTTGTATCATTCACAATTTTATTATGAAAACTGATCCCAATGACTCTATCATGGAAGAGATGAATAGACAAATGGAATCTCAAAGAGAAAATCCAAGAATCCAACTTTCTCAAAGGGAGGAAAAGGAGGAAAATAGGATATGGGCATCAAAGAGGGATAGGATTGCACATGCAATGTGGATTAGTTATCAGAACATTAGAAGAAGCCAATAGTTTTACTTTTATTTCTTTTGAGTGCTTTATTTTGAACATATGCTTTTCATTTCTTTAATGATAATCATCTCTAAATATTTACTATTTGTCCGTCTTCATCATATTTTTTCTTATTCTACTGTTTAAAGTTGTTACGTAGTTATCATGATGGGTAAAAGTAAGGCAAACGATGAGAACATCAAGCGATTTAGATGGTCGAAGCCTATGGAACGTGTTTTACTTTAAATTCTCACCGATGAAGCTAGTAAAGGAAACAAGCCTTCAAGTACATTCCAACCATTTTCAATTACTCAAGTTGTCAATACAATAAATCAGAAGTTTGGTGTTTGTTGTGAGCTCGACCATGTTGAGAACCATTTGAAGACAGTC
Organism: Eucalyptus microcorys; assembly: GCA_014182515.1. Classification (NCBI taxonomy): domain Eukaryota; kingdom Viridiplantae; phylum Streptophyta; class Magnoliopsida; order Myrtales; family Myrtaceae; genus Eucalyptus; species Eucalyptus microcorys. Next base: position 32,275,730 of record CM024569.1, read on the forward strand.
AAAAGCAATTGGAAGACGATTCAAACTATGCGTGGAAAGAGTGGATTCAGTTGGGATGACAAGTTGAACATGGTCATAGCTAGGAAAAATGAATTTGATCAATACGTGTCTGTAATTTTTCTCATCACTTGCTCAATACATTCTTTTAGCCAATGTTTCTCATCACTTGCTCAATACATTCAGTTGGGATGACAAGTTGAAGATGGCCATAGGTTATCGTGTTGGTGTTGTTTCTGTTTTTGTTACAAGTGCAATGCATAATTTAATATTGACTGTCATACTAGCAATTTATATGTCTAGAAATTTTCTCAATGTCTTTGGCTACTACGATTTTGATTTTGATTGTTGGATATTCTGGAATGCCACTAGGGTTGGTAAAGTTTGCTTCTTTTCTCTTTATCTTCTGCAATTTAGGTGGTGAGAGCCTAAAAGGTCAAGTAGTGACAGCATTTTGCCTTAATGATCAAGAAATGAATTGGAATAGTGTGTTACCCAAGACTCTTATGCTTTCTGGTCTGTTTTGATCTCAATCTATGCTGGTATAGAAAGCACATTGATGACTTCACTTCAGAACAATGTCACAAATGAGTTGCTAATTTTGACATTGATAGGCATTTTCGAAACCTCGTGCTTTAGATCTTGTTGATCTCGCATCTCTTGCAAAGATGGATTGACAATGCAACTTCTATTCAGGCGTAATCGTGAAGGGAAAAGGACTAAAAGAATAAACAAACAAAGGGCTTTAAACGTGTTTTTGTCATAGATTGAAGCCTAAGTGTTGTCTGCTTAATAGCTTCTTTTCATATCTAACTTTGGAACTAATAATTGAATGAATATTGTGCATTTACAGGTCCATCCTACGGATGAAAAGTATTTGAATAAAATGATTGACATGTATGATGAGATGGCTGTGGTGGTTGGGAGAGATATAACCATTGGAAGCTTTGCAAAGCAGTTTGGGGACATCGATGCAACGGAAGTTGACTCCTCACCTATTGACTTAGGTGATGACTTCAATGAGTTGATGAATGGCTCAAAAACATCTTACTCTACTGTGCATTTAGAAAAGAGGTCTCACAAAAAGCGAAAATGTTCCAACAATGATGACAAGTATGTTGCACTTTTGACACAACTTGGAGTGTCACGCCCCGACCCTTGGTCACGTGACCATCCTTTAGCTTTGGTCGATTTTAGAATACGATATCCCAGGACTAAGTATCGCCGGCCCTTTCCATTTTTAATAGCACATGCGGAAGCATTTATAAATCCCCAGACAATAAAACGATGGTATAGAAAAGTAGGGTCATATTTTTTCATATTGAAAATTCACAACCACACCTTTTTACACGCATCTCATAGTATTCTACAATACTATATATACATAAGTCTGATCTAACATCTATTCACATGCAAACAATGTCTGACAAGAAATGATGGGATTTTAGTCCTCATCTGGGTCGTACTCGGGGACATCCTCGGGGTCCTCCTCCAGATACTCCTCTTAGGTTCCTCATCAGGGTTCTCCTCGTCAGATTCCTCCTCCTTAGGCTCCTCATCTTGGTCCTGAAATGGTTATTCAATAACCATTGAGACAACGTCTCAGCAAGTTCTACCCCCTAAGACTCGATTAGTAAACCAATACACCATCCAGGTTGCCTATGCACATCACGAGTTAGAGGACTTACCATAGCCTTAGATTCCACCTGCATATTAGCACAGATCAAATAGGCATCCAAGCAATCATATCACTGATCGAAGCAACGATCAAATCGACCTAGTCGATTATACGCCAACAAGACCACTCACGGTCCTTTCCATTCAATCAATCAATTCACAACATCAGACCTAAGCAATGATCAATCGACCTAGTCGATTACATCTCAATCAACCATTCACCGATCATTTCATTCAATCAATCAATTCACAGCAATAGATCAAAGCAATGAATCACATCAAATCACACTCAGATCGAATCATCGATCAATTGACCTAGTCGATTACATGTCAATCAGATCATTTCTAGGTCATTCACTCCATCCCATATAACCTCCAATGGTATACTTAGTCACAGAGCTCCATTCATAATCTCGGGCGTCATTTTCGCTAAGGTGACATAAGTAACAGACAGTTTATGTGCATTCTTTAAGGCACCATTTTCACACAGTGATATTCCTCATCACTAAACCACGCCCGTCATAGATCACAAACAATCTACATGCATTCTTTAAGGCACCGTTTTCGCACAGTGATGTCCTTCATCACCGAACCACGCTTGTCACAAATCATAGGCAGTCTACATGCGTTCTTTAAGGCACCGTTTTCGCACAATGATATTCTTAATCATCAAAGCACGCCTGCCACAAGTCATAGACAGTCTACGTATGTTCTTTAAGGTGCCGTTTTCGCACAGTGATATCCTTAATCACCGAACCACGCCTGTTTATACTTCGTACCTGATCGGTCTCAACCAATAGAGTTCTCAGTTCACACTCACGACTCTCTCCACTTTACAGCTCATCAAGGCATTATAAATGCTAATAGCCATACTCAGCCACCTACCGATCAGTCATTCAATTCCACTCAATTTCAATCAATTAAGGAATAATTCCTCAAATTGCACAATCAATTCAATTCAGCACAATATGGGGCTCAAATAAATAAAGGGACTGCACCATGACAATAATCATGAAATTCTGGTCACCGACCATCCCGGTTGAATTTCCGGAAAATAAATAATTAAATAATTAATTTCAAAAATTAAATAGATAAATACAATAAACTCAATTTAGCACAATATAAAGCTCAATTAAATAAACGGATTGCACCACGATTATCAGCATAAAATCTCGATCATTGGCCATCGCAGCTTGAATTTCCGAAAAATAAATAATTAAATAATTAATTTCGAAAATTAATATTTAATTCCTAAAACTTCCATTTTGGCCCGAATTGCCTAATTAACACCCGATAAGGGTCGGCAAAAATCCCAAGAAGCATCCAATAAATACTATAGGGAATTCTCTAATTAAGTACACAACCTATTTCACTAATATGCAATGCAATTAACTAATAATCACTAATCCATTCTAATATAACCACCTAATTACACTTAACTAACACTAATCAACCTTTAAGTATAATTAGCAAACTAAGAATGCATTAGTGAGTAAAACTCACTGGAATTAAACGCAAGTCAGATCAATCCGACGGGGATGACGCGAGGATCGACTTTCCTCAAGGCGGGTTGAGCATCCGGGGTCGAGAAGCCGGCCAAAATGGGCCAAAAGGTCGCTGCAATACCCATTTTCCAACTCCCTACTCGCTGCTAACTGAGGGCGGATTCAACACCGGTTGAGGCGGCCAAGGGTGGCTAGGGCCAGGCAGAGCTTCGGTGAGGCTGACGGTGGCCAAAGGTGGTCGGGCAACGGTCTATGCTAGCCAAACAAGACTGGGCAGAGGTGGCAGCTCGATTGGATGGGGTGGACGACGTTCAAGCGGGCGAGAGGGAGACGGACGGCAGCACAATGGCAAGGCGACGCGGGGTGAGGACGGCGTGCGGCATGCAACGGCTCCTGGTGATGTCGGTTGCTGCTTTTGCACAGTATCCTACCGGATCTAGGATCCCAAGTAGCGAGACGGAGGGGGAGAAAGAAGGCGGTCGCACGGCCAACGCAGGCGAAGATGACGCGACTCCGGCAAGGCTGCGACGGCGTGTAGCGACAGCGACTCCGGCCTTCGGCCGCTAGCCGCAACGGCGAGCTACTTCTACTTCGGGTCTTCGGCTTCCATGGAGGCCAAACCAAAGAGGAAGATGAGGAAAAGAGAGGCAGCGACGGGAGAGAGAAGGGAAGGAGGGGAACCGGTTCTCTCTTTCTCTCTCATGGCCCACCACCTACATTTTCAAGCCCCAAAATGCCCCTTCTAGAAACTTTAAGGTGGTCCAAAGTGTTGGGTAAATGTGGCATACGAATTTGCTACTTTTCCCTCTTCAATCTTACTCAAATTTGTTCACTTCTCAACAAACAATTTCAATTGAAGCCTAAATAAATCCATCAAGGTATCCTTGTCCATTTCATGACTTTTCCCGTCATATAATCCAACTTGCATCACAAGGATGCGATTAAAAACGGTCCTCTACAAATTCTGATAAAAACAGCACTAACTCAACTTTTTCCCAAAAAGTCTCAGTTGTCAGAAAAATCTTTTGATACTAAGTCGACGTTCCTAAAATTTATTGTGACATGACAGACTCTTCATTTTCTGAAATCAGACTTAGATTGGCACTTAATTTCACTCGGACGCGTTTTTAGCGTGATCTAGGCTACCGGGTAGTTTTTAGAACTTTTTAGGACAAATGACCCATGGTCGATTTTCTTCGAGCCACGATGAACCCACTCGACACATTGGCGACTCTCGGTTATCGTGAAAATCTCGAGGATTCAATCACGAACACAGGGTACCAAAACAACAGTAAAATCAAATTAGTGCCGGTCGACGAGAGTTTTCCAATTTAGTGGAGTCACCCACGATCGGTCACTCATCTCAGTCGAACCGACCTATCTCTAATCTTAAGTTGATTTTATACTGTGCTGCAATGGCCTCTAAAAATAGTCACAGTCGAGAAGTCGGTTCTTGGTCGAATTCTCAAGTCTATCTGCCTTAAATTCCTTAATAGGTTACCCAGCTAACCTAGTTATCTCGTGAGTGGCCAACTTAGAGAAAAACACTGTAGTCGCGTCGATAAACTGCCCAATTTCTTTAATTGAAATAAGGACCCGAAAATCTGGATGTCACATGGAGATATGGCCTCGGCAATGAAGTCATTGGCTCAAAAGGATGTCGATCACTTTTGAGTCTATTACTCTCAACTCTACAATGAGGTGATGAAAGTGGATGGATAGGATGAAATTACCCTTGGATCAGTTTTTGACCATCCAATTGAAAGTGAAAAAATTGGAAAAGCATTCATGGTGAAGAGTGCGACTCTTCGCAAAGTATGGGTTGATAAATTTCTAAGCAAAGGAGATCATCATTAGTGATGTATTGAGCTTTACTGCCAAAAGACTCATGTTCTTTGCAAAGTACTCGTCGTTGTCCCGACCGGTTGTGAGTTTTGCTAACTTTGTTTTTGTTTCTGGTTGTCCCTCCTTTATGGGTTTTCTTGATACTTGGCAGTAAAGGTATTTCAGCTTCTGCTCTGCCCTACAAGAGGGCTCCTCCAAGCTGGCTCAAGATTTATTCTCAGGATGTCAGAACATTTTTGTCGCGACCTCTTTTTTTCGGTGCCCAATTGAGGCGGGCGCCTTGCGGAGGCTAATGGCTCGGCTGAAATTAGTTATGCCTGAACTCTCCCAAGTCTACAAATTCACGACTTTAATAGTCCAAGTTTTTAACCTGTAAATCAATTTTTAAAATGGAGTCGCCACTAATCGATTTGGGGTGGGTTGATTAGAAACCAAAGCGAAGTATCGGAGAAATCCTCACTCTTGCGCAACCAGAGAAATTAGGATCGGAGACTTGATTACACTAGTTAATCACTAATGCACTTTCAATATCTAATCTTGTTTAAACCTTGAGGTTTTTTGGATGTTCGAGGGATTTTCCATGCATTTTTGGGAGGAAAAACATTTTTGAGTCTTTTTCTAATTTTTTTGGACATAAAAGGGATTTTTGTGGATTTTTTGGTATTATTGGAAAAATACGAGTCTTTTGGTTTTTTCTGAATTTTTGGCTTTTTCATGAATTTTTGGCATTTTTTGGAAAATATGGAATTTTTTTATTTTTTGGAAAATAAAATATTTTTTAATATTTTTTTTTTTTTTTTTTGGAAATTAAAATATTTTTTAATTAATTATTTATTTAAAATTAAATTTTAAAAAAAACCGACCCGAGTCGAATCTGCGGGTTGGGTTCGACCCGGGCCGACGACCCGAATGCGGACGGGCGCGTTGCGGGCCCAACTCGGATTTTTGTCTTTTTTTTTTTTTATTGAAACGGTAGTGCGGCCGGGCGTTTAGGGACGCCCGGCCCGACCCGACGAGCCGGTTCAGCGGAACCCTACCCGACTCGCCGACCCGAATTCCCGCCGCCCCAAAATTGCGGAAACCCTACCCAACCCAACTCGGATTCGGGTCCGCTTCATGACCCGGAGGTTTGCGAATCCGGAGGGGGAAAAAACCGAGGCGTTACGGCGGCGATGGTGGCAATGATGGGGACGGCAACGGCAAAGACAACAGCGACAGTGGCTAGGCCAACGGAATACGGCGAATGCAATGAACGGCGATGGCGACGGCGACGGCCCTTTTACCTTTCCTCAAACAGGGATGATGAACGGTGATGGCAGGGATTGATTGGCGATGGCGACAACAGCGGCGAACAACAATGGAGACGGTGGGTGCTGGATTCGGTCAGATCTGGCCGGAACGCCTTCTCTCTCCCTCTCTCTACCTCCTCTTCCGGCGAGCTCGGATCCGCTCCCTTCCCTCTCCCTCAGATCTGGGCTTGCGAGCGCTTGGGCCTCCCCTGAAGTCTCTCGGGGGAAGCTCACGACGCTCGCTCGTTTTCGATCACTCTCTTTCTCGGCCTCCACCCGCTCAGATCTCTCCCCCTTAGGTTCGCTTGTCATCGGCCTCCCCCAAAGTCTCTCGGAGGGAGGTCGTTCGAGCTTCGCGACCTGATCTCTCGCGCACTCACCCTTTGAGTTTCCCTTGAAGTCTCTCAAGAGAAAGTCTCAGAGCTCGCTGTGGTCATTGACGAAGCTGGTGGCCACCTATTTATAGGCGAGGGGGAGTCCGGTCGACGGAGGGCCTTGATCGCCGGCCTTCGGCTTGCCGATCGGTTTTCCTCGGCTGAACCGGTGTCCCATTCGAGCTTATCCAACGAGGCGTGCTCAGCATTGAAGGCAGCCATTAATTGCGCCTGAGATCTGTCATCTTCGGGCGACGTCGGCCTACCCTCCTTGGCCATAGGCTGTCCTTCGCACGTCGGTGTTGACGCGCGTGACATATAGAGGCGGAGAAGGGAGGAGCGAGGAAGAAAAAGAAGGAAGAAGAAGAAGGAGGAAGAAGGAAGAAGGAGGGGGAAGTGGTTAGGTCACGCGGGTTGGGCCGTGGGGCCCGCGCGAAGGATAAAAAAAAAAAGAGGCTGCTTCTTTTATGTTTATTTTTCTTTTGCTTGTTTTTATATGCTTCTTTTTTATTTATTTATTTATCCAAAAAGACAAAATAAAATAAAATAAAAACTTAATTAATAAAATAAAATAAAAACTTAATTAATAAAATAAAATAAACCTAAATAAAATTAAGGCGTCAACGAGATGCCCCTCTTTAAAGGTGAGTTCGTAGAGGTTGCATTCAAAGACAAACTGATGCCTAAATTTTATCTAGCATGCGCAGCAGATTATATTTTATTTGGGACCTATTATTCTATGCAGAAAAAGAACAATATAACTTTACATATACTAAGACGGATAAGAAGATACCCGTAGTTACTTCGGGAGTGAGTGAGATAGGGTGTGAATCCCGAGTTTGGCAAGTATCAAGGCGTCATCTTATCTGGTGATATGAGGAGGTTGCTTTTCCAAGACTCGAACCATTTTTCGGTCGCCTGTTAAAACAATTAATAATTTGTCTAGGACCCAAACCTTTCTTCGGTCGCCTTGATGGGAAATTGCTTTTCCACGACTCGAACCATTCTTCGGTCACTTGTTAGAGCCATAAGTGATTTGTCTTGGATCTGAACCTTTCTTAAGTCGCCGTGACAGGAGATGCGCCAACCTTTCTCAAGGCATCATATTTGTTGGGGTATCTGACTTCTGTCAAAGACACCGGTAGGAACCCGACCTTTCTCGGGAGGATGCGCCGACCTTTCTCAGGGCATCGATTTGTGGGGTGTCTGATTCTGTCGAAGACATCAGTAGGAACCCGACCTTTCTCGGGAGGATGTGCCGACCTTTCTCAGGGCATCGGTTTGTGGGGTGTCTGACTTTTGTCGAAGACACCAGTTAGAACCCGACCTTTCTCGGGAGGATTTGCCGACCTTTCTCAGGGCATCGATTCTGGAAGATACCTGAGATATTCGTGAAGGTCTCTCACCTCCTGGTATGTGGAAATATCGAGAATGGGTCTCGCATATTCATGAAGGTCTCTCGTCTCCTCGTAATTGGGAATATCGAGGGCGTGCCTCGCATATTCGTGAAGGTTTCTCACCTTCTAGTAATGGGAATATCGGGGACGTACCTGGGATATCCATGGTGGTCTCCTACCTCCTGACAGTTGGGGAATATCGAGGACGTACCTTGGATATTCATGAAGGTCTCTCACCTTCTGGTAATTGGGAATATCAAGGACGTACCTTAGATACTCGTGAAGGTCTCCCACCTCTTGACAACATAAACTTGAATATAGCACAAGGCTTACCTGGATGGCCGCAGGCACTTAAAAGGGGTGGAACATCTGGGTAGCCGCAGGTGTACAAAGTACTGGAATACTTGGATGAACACAAGTATTTAATGATACAGCCTGGGACTACTCAACTGGCCCAAGTGTAAAAAAGCATACCTGGGTAGGCGCAGGCACACAAAGCAGTGGAATGCTTGAACAACTGCTATTATTTGGGGACAACTCGAGCAAGTTGAGTGTCATGAAAAGGGAGTACCTGGACGGAGGTGGGTACTTGACGACAAATGGAGATAAAGATATGCTTACCTGGCAATATCTCTGATTTCTAAGAGTATGTTTGCTATTTGCACAATATGTACACATGATTGTATATGCTGTAAATTCATGAATTTAAAATGGGATTCATGCATGACAACTTTGTCAGTTTTGCATCATCTGGATTCCACTAGGGAAGATTTTGAAAGACAACCTTCATTTAGAATGTAGATGTCTTAAGCATGCCAGGTGAGGGACTTTCAGTCTAAAAGGACTTTTTGCTCACTCTCATGGAAAAGGCTATCCTGACCATTAATGCAAGATTTATAAGGACCACACTATCTCACTGTCATCATGTCAGCAGGGGTGTGAGTATTATCGCAAACGGTACGACTTTACTAATGTGAGAGGTCTTTGTTGAAACTGTGATGAAGTCTTGGTCAGCGGCTCATCAAAGGGGACCATCAAGGTCAAGGCTTATGAACGAAGTGCCGCACGATCATCTCCGGGTTTGCAAGTCAAGAATCCTGCGAAAAGAGATAAAGTAATCTTGCTCATACTTCTTCGAGCGATGCTTATGAACATATGAAATCTTATGTTAATTGACGTGCCCCTAGTCTGAAGAGACTTTTACAATGGGAATGTAACGTAGAGTTGGCTCACATGTAAGAGGGTGAGAGTTGGTGACTATCTTGGCATTTGTCACTAGTCTTTCTTGTCAGATGGAGGTTCTATGGACCACAACAGCAGCTTTTTCTTGGCTGTATTTTTGACTGGGGGGCATTAGCCTTACTTTTACCCGGCACACTACTTTTTTATGCCCCTATTTTTTATCCCAACTTTTTATTTATGGGCATTGACCTTGCTTTTACCAAGTACACTGCTTTTTATGCCCTTGTTTTTTTTATTCTTGTCGTTAGAGGAACTAGCCTCGGCAAGTTCAATCACGACACTGTTGTTAGACTCTTGAGTCTTCATCTTCAGCTAGTGCTCCGAGCTATGCTGCTTAAATGGTAATAACTTCTGTTTTTCCTCCATGTGAGGGTGAAATTACAGACTCAATTGGGTTGTACAATGAATACAAGTGCGTAGAGAAAGAATTGCACTTCATCCTTCTAGGGCACTTAAATTAATGTGAATGTTCATATGCGATAAAGACACCCGAAGATTGATGCAAATGCGAGCAAAAAAATTTCTATCCCTCTTCTCACCTCGTGATGCTGACGCTTTGCCTCTGATCTGCCCTAGTGCGGGGTGATTCTTGACAGGGGTATGAGAGAAGCTTCACCAATGTATTTTGGTTACCGTACCATTCGCGAGAGAACTCTTTACCTTGCAGCCATGGAATTTTCTACACTCATCTTACAAGTGTATAGATGGGAGACTGTGTGTGGGATCTAGCTTGCTTGTCATCATTCTGACGCACCTCATCCAGCATGCTCAATTAATCTTGTATTCTTCACTTAGCAGTCTATTCTAATAATCCTTAATAGAATCAAAGATTTAGATAGACAAAATCGTCATGCAAAAATCCATTTGGAAAAGGCATCCAGTTGCTGACGGCTTCTTTTACATTTCGATGCTTCCTTCGATTGGCCTTTCCTACTTGTGGCCACATATGCATGATTGCTGGTCGTTGATTGATTTTCAACACTTTCCTTCTGTGGAATTTTTCCTTCTGCCTTTGATCAGGCAAAGTCATGTACCTCAAGCTTCTATGGAATTTGAGATGGACAATAAAAACTTCCAGTTTTCTAATAGCAATTACTTCTTGCAAGAGCATGTGTTTGGAACAAGAAGTGAGGCTTCCAGATTCTAAGATTGTTGATTGAGATAGAAGGTTCCTTCTAACCAGGTTGGTTCCTGAATGACACGTCCTTTACACCGAGCTAGGCAAAATTGACATGGATTACTCTTATGCGTCTGCCTGGGTAATGTCGATTTGCTCAAGTTATGCCATCGAGTTTGCTACTTGATTTTCGATATTTCCTTGAATGCTGGTGATTATCATTCATTCTTCTTTGTTGGATCATCCAAACAAATTTTTATGAAGGTGTAAATACATCACTCATATACAAAGGTGCATAGGCATTTTCATTCTGATAGAGAAGTGCTTGGCAATGACAGATAATGAACATCTTTCAAGGGTAGTACTTTTTTACAGCATCGGAATTAACTGGTTTAGAGAATTCTCGCCCATCCATCTTAGTTAAGATTAAGGCTCCTCCGGGGAGTATCTTCTTTATTACATAAGGACCCTTGTAATTTGGGGCGAACTTGCCTCCGGGCTTTGGAAAGATTGGCAGCATCTTTCTCAAGACTAGCTCGTTTACCTCGAAGTGCTTGGGTCGCACCTTCTGATTGAACGATCGAGCTACCCTCTGCTGGTAACACTGACCATGACAGAGGGCTTTCAGTTGTTTTTCGTCGATCATATTCAATTGCTTAAGCCTTTGTTGTGTCCATTCTTCCTTGGACAATCCTGCCTGGGATAAAATTCGCAGGGAAGGGATTTCTACTTCTACAGGTAAAACCGCCTCCATGCCGTAAACTAGGGAAAAAGGTGTTGCCCTAGTGGAAGTTCGATATGCTGTTAGTGCAAAGGGTAACCTCTCATGCCAGTCACGGTAGTTTTCAGCTGTCTTGGATAGGATTCTCTTGATGTTCTTGTTGGCGGCTTCTACGGCTCCATTCATTTGTGGACGATAAGGGGATGAGTTTAGATGTTGGATTTTGAACTCAGAAAACAATTGATCAATCAACTTATTGTTCAGGTTTGACCCATTGACAGTGACGATAGCTTCCGGTATGCCATAATAGGTGATTATGTCACGTCTGATGAACTTCATAACGTTTCGTGCAGTTACGCTTGCATAGGATGCAGCCTTGATCCATTTCGAGAAGTAGTCGATCACGACCAAAATGAACCGGTGCCCATTTGACGCCTTCGGATTGATTGGGCCAATTACATCGATGCCCCACATTGAAAATGGCCATGGCTCAGATAACTGATGCAATTCAGTTGGAGGGACATTTATCTTGTCCTCGTGAATCTGACAATGATGACAGCTTCTCACATGTCGAGCACAATCGCTTTCTAAGGGGAACCAGTAATAACCCAATCTCATTAGTTTCTTGGCTAACATACATCCATTCATGTGAGGGCCACATACTCCCCCATGTATTTCTTGCATTATTTGTGTGGCTTCATTTGCATCCACACACCTTAGCAGAACTGAGTTATATGATCTTTTATACAAATTTTCACCGCTAACGAAGAACCTCGAAGCCATTTTCATTAGGTATTTTCGATCGGAGGGAGTGCTTTCTTTAGGGAATTCCTGTTTCTGGACGTATTTCATGATATCGTAATACCAAGGTTTTCTGTCGGGTTCTTCAGTTATAGTCATGCAGTGGGCCTGTCTTGCTAGGACTTCAATCTTCAAAGGCTCTACTTCTAACCCTTTCGTTACTTGCAACATAGATGATAGTGTTGCTAGTGCATTAGCAAACTGGTTATGAATTCTAGGTAGGTATTCAAACGAGACGTCCTGGAATTCCCCTACCAATTCTTCCAAGTAGTCGTGATAAGGCACTAGTTTGGCATCTCTTGTCTTCCACTCGCCTATAGTCTGGAGGATAATTAAGGCGGAGTCATCGAACATTTTGAGTTTTGACACTTCCATTCCAATAGCTGCTTGTAGGCCGAGGATGCATGCTTTATATTCGGCTATATTTTTGGTGCATGGAAACATCAATTTTGCAGCCACAGGATAATGTTGCCCATTTGGGGATATCAAGACTACTCCGATGCCTTAACCTAACAAATTTACAGCTCCATCAAAGAACATAGTCCATATGTCCTCTTTTACTGTTGAAATTCGGTCATCTGGGGAATGATTCTCGTGTACTTCTTTAGGGCAATCTGCTAACATATTAGCAATCACCCGACCTTTAACTGATTTTTGCGACATCACCTGGATGTCAAATTCTGAGATCAGGATTTGCCATTTGGCCAATTTTCCCACCAAGGCCGGGCAACTGAGCAAATACTTGATTGGGTCACTCTTAGTTACAAGGAATGTTTGGTAATGCAAGGTATACTTTAGGAGTCTCAGTGCAACACCCATACTAATGCAGCGCATGTTTTTTCTGATTTGGAGTAGTTTTGTTCTGACGTGGTGAACTTTTTACTCAAATAGTAAATGGCTCGCTCCTTTCCATCACGGGGCCCTTTCTATGCCAAAATTGCACCTAGGGATTCACTGTTGATGGTAAGGTAGAGGGTCAGTGGGTGCCCTGGAGTCGGGGGTACTAAAACCGAGGGCTTTATCAGGTATTGTTTTAGATTTTCAAACGCCAGTCAGCAGTCGTCATCCCATTTGATTTGTGCATCCTTCCCGAGAAGTTTAAAGAAAGGTTTTGCGGTTTCGAAAGCTGGGAAATGAATCACGCAATGTAATTTAATCTTCCCGTGAGGCCCCGAACTTCTTTTACGGTCGAGGGAGGAGACATCTCAAATATCGCATTGGTTTTTGACGGGTCTACTTCTATCCCTTTACAACTCACAATGAACCCAAGTAATTTGCCAGAAGTTGCCCCGAACACACATTTTGCTGGGTTCAAGCACAACTTGAACTGGCGAAGCCGATCGAATAATTTCTCCAGGATCTTCACATGGTCTTCTCTATGTCTGGTTTTGGCGATCATGTCATCGACATATACTTCAATTTCTTTGTGCATCATGTCATGAAAAAGGGTGACCATGGCACGTTGGTAAGTTGCTCCGGCGTTTTCAGGCCAAAGGGCATGACCTCATAGTGAAAAGTTCCCCATGGAGTAATGAATGTAGTCTTTTCCTTGTCTTCCTCCTTCATTTTTATTTGGTTGTATCCTAAGAATCCATCCATGAAAGAGAAAAGTTTAAATCTAGCAGTACTATCCACAAGAACATCTATGTGAGGTAGTGGGAAATCATCCTTTGGGCTTGCTTTGTTCAAATCACAGTAGTCGACACAAATCCAGATTCAACCATCTTTCTTCTTCACCAGTACAATGTTTGCTACCCAACTAGGATATTGCGAGACTTCGAGGAAGCCTACTTCCAAGAGCTTCATTACTTCTTCTTCAATCTTTTTTGACAACTCAGGCTTAGTTCTTCTTAGCCACCGCTTCTTGGGGGCTACATCGGGATTGGTTGGCAAGCTATGCTCCACGATCATTGGATCAAGGCCTAGCATGTCAGCATATGACCATGCAAATACGTCTTGATACCTCTTTAGGAGGGCAATTAAGCTTGCAGCTTCTTCTTTAGGAAGGTTCGCGCCAATCTTTATCTCCCTTGGACCTTCTGTGCTACCTAAATTGACAATGACGGTGTCTTCAGTAGTATGGGGCCTTGCTTCTTCGTGGCGCTTCCAATTCCGTTGAATTTCGTCGGAATCATCAAAATCATCATCTGAGTCATCAGAATTGCTATCATGGCTATTTACGGTGTTAGTCTAGACCGTTCCCATACCCTTGCCTGCCGCTAGATTATTCCTGTGTCATAGAGTAGATAGGCTAAGGGAACAAATAAGGTTAGTAGCATGCATGCTTCTTTCTTTTGAAAATGTAATAAATTGTTCTTGAAGATTTAGGACAAGGAAACATGAGGAGACCCAGGCCTCAGATTTCTTCTTTCATTTGATGGTTGGCTATCATCAATGGGTCAGTTTGGTGTGTCTCCTCATGCCCTCAAAATGTTTTCAAATTTATTTATTAGTAGACGGATTTACAGGGTGATTTCAAAACAAAAGTTCCTTGAGTGGAACTGATGTTGAAAACAAAACAAGCCAGACTTTAAAAAATATGTACAGGCTCCCACATAGGGGAGTATGTAGAGGAATTAAAAAGGATTCTACTCGAGCGGGTCTGCACCCATTTCCCCTGACGGTCCTTCGTCGATAGCGCCCACGAAGAAGTCTTTATACCACTCGCCAGCCACGTCTTCCTGTGCTCCCGGCCTTGCGGATTTCAGATCATCCATGCATTCCCATCCATTAGGGACGATGTTGTGATGACGATCATAGAAACTTTAGGGGATTGAATAATTGACATAGTAGTCAAATTTACCACTTGGTTGGCCCAAAGTGTCCATGATTGCCTCTCCTCTATGTGCTTCCTTAGCGTGCTCAGGGAACATGGTACGGGTGCTAGGTACCACAAGGAGGTGATCCTTGCCAAAACACAGCCACGGAGAGCGGAACGTGAATACCCCAACATCCAAAAGATCCTGAACCTTGTCTCTTAGGATGGTGCAGTCATCTAGCGAGTGTCCTAATTCCCCCGAATGATAATCACATTGCTTGGATGGATCGTAATCAAGGAAGTACTCGAGAGTAGGATGGCTCAGTTCCCTGCCGATTATCCTCTACTCTAGGAGGATGGGGAAAATAATGGCCATTGATTTAGGAAGAGGTGAATATGGTCGGGTGTTTCTTGAGGACTGGGGTAGCTGAGCCCCTTGCCAGATCGTGTCAGTAGGGTCTTCTTCATTTACTACCAGCTCCTCATTGTGACGAGAGCGGAATGCACGGGTAGCCTGAGCAAAGTTTTCTGTCAAATGGTGTACAGTCTTGCGTAATTCTTCGACTTGGTGTTCAAGCTGGATAAACGAGAAGTTATCGCCCGTCTCTTCTAACCGCTCCTCCTCAATGGCACCTATGAAAATGTCCCCGAACATGGTGGTCATGTCAGCTAGCCCCTCTTTCTTTATAAGTAAGGTCCAAGTTGTGTCTTCTTGGATTATGAGCAATTTCGCGCTTCTGGCGTTGAACCATTTTGAAGTATTCACTTCCTCTTTCTCATGCATCATCTTGACTAGGCCTGGGAAAGTTTCCTCGAGACGGGGAGATGGGGATATACAAGGCCGACTTTTTTCTTTGCTTTTCTATCCGGGGAATATCCTAAACCGATAGTATAAGGTCTCCTCAGGGCTTCAATAGGCTGACGGATGCCCTGGCCTCTCCTACCAAGCCTTTGTCCTGGAAGGAAACCGTGTCCAACCATGATTTTTCCTACCATAATTGCAGCGCTTGATATCTCGAGGATGAAGGGCAAAGTCCCTCGAGTTTCGTGTATAGTAGACACGAGCTCAAACGATTGATAGCTGGCTTCGCTTTTGTCACTAGGTTCAACATAAGGGATAGGCATCTCGTGGTAGATGTGGTGATCTTCTTCTCCTCGGACTGTGATCAGCTTTCCTCCAACCACGAACTTCACACTTTGGTGGAGGCTCAAAGGTACTGCTCCTGCGACGTGGATCCATGGGCGCCCTAAGAGGAAATTGAACGTAGTGGGGATATCCATCACCTGGAACAAAATTTTGAATATAGTTGGGCCAATTTGAATGTCGAGCTCGATCTCTCCCACTGTTTCCTTCTTTGTTCCATCGAATGCTCAAACAGAAGTCTTGGGTACCTGGATCCATGATCTCTCTATTTTAAGGCGACGGAGTGTCGCTAGTGGACATATGTTAAGAGCAGATCCATTGTCAATCAGTAGTCGAGCGACGTGAGATGCATTGCACTTAACTGATATGTAGAGGCCTTTGGTGTGTCCTCTACCCTCCTCAGGAATTTCTTCATCAGAAAATGCCATTTGATCCTTTAGAAGGATGGTACTGACAAATTCCACGAGTTTGTCATGCTCAATCGTTTCAGGGACATGTACTTCACTTAATACTTTCATGAGGGATTTTTGGTGCTTAACAGATGTCTGAAGCAATTCCAACAGAGAGATTTGTGCTGGTGGTTTTCTTAACTATTCCACCACATTATATTCGATGGCCTTAACTACAGCCAAAAACTCCTTGGCTTCTTCATCAGTGACGGGCTTAGCAGACTGAGTATTTGCTTGAGTATAGGTTCGCCCAGATCTCGTGACTAAACCAACATCAAGGTCATAAGACCATGGTACTGCATTGTTGTATTCGTATTTGTAAGGCTGGGGGATCTCGATGACTATAGCTGTTTCTGCTGTTGATGCTTGAATAGTGGCTCCCTTCTTTTCAAAGACGCTCTCAAGTGAGGTGGAATCCTTCTTCTTTTTTTTCGCATTTAGCGCGGCAAATTCTTCCTCCCAGTTGATGAGGAATTGCGATATGGTAGAAACTATGCTGGCGTGACCAGCGTACACGATTATTCCGGCCTTTATCATTCTTAATACCTTTTCCTCCATTATTGCAAAGGGTGGTATTTCGTCATCCGGATAATACCCGGTTTCTACTAGCCCTCGATAGATGTCAACAATATGTGCATTGACATTTCTGATTTGACCGGCTTTAGAACTGAATATCATGTTTACTTTGTCAACATGATCAGGGAGCGGATTGCTTTGGAAATTTGGCTTTGTAGTTTGGAATGAGAAGGCCTTAGTATCCAGCAGGTTCTGGATCCGATGCTTAAGGATGAAACACTCATCAGTTGAATGGCCTACTTCTCCCATGTGATAGTCACATTTTTTGGATGGGTCATAGCTAGAGAAGCTTTCCGCGTTGGGTCGTCTTGGCTCAGTTGAAAGGAGGCTCTTGTTTCGGAGGATTGCCAAAACTTGGGAGGGAGATCCAGGAAGCGGAGTGAATTGTCTTCGGTTGTTGTAGCGCTGGGGTGGACGGCTATTAGTCTGTTGTTGGCCTATGCTTGTCTAAACGGTTGGGAGATGACCAGTGTTTGCAGTGTAAGTGGCATTGACATCAATCAGGGGTTCTTTATCTTTTTTCATGTTGAGCCTTCTGCTGACAGGTGCAGGCTTAGTGAACCAGCCATCCCTTAAACCTGTCTCAATCTGCTCTCCCACTGGAATGAGTTGATTGAATGATTCAGCAATCGTAGTCACCACCCGATTGCGGTATTCATAAGGGAGGGTTTTGATGAACATTTTTCTCAATTCAAAGTCAGTTGGCTCAGGACTGATCTGGGCGGCGAGATTCCTCCATCTAATAGCATATTCTTTGAAAGATTCCTGCTTTTTTTTTTTCCGAGCGATCGAGATCCTCACGAGAAGGGGTAATGTCTTTTATGAATTTGTACTGCTTGAGGAATGCCTCGCTTGCTTCACTCCATGTCTCGATGAGGTTTATGTTCTTTTTGATGTACCACCTCAGGGCGGGACCTACCAGGCTTGACTGGAACAACTGGATCATTAAAGGTACATTATTAACGTACTGGGTCATTCGAACCAAATACATTTGCAAGTGAGCGCTTGAGCAAGTCGTGCCATCGTACTTCTCAAACTCAGGCATTTTGAATTTTTCTGGCATTTTGACCTTAGAGTAGATGGAAAGGTCTGTTGGAGTAGGATCTTGAAGGCCCTGCAGTTGTTTTAGCTCTCTTCAAGTTTCTCAAGGCGTTTGTCATGCCCAGTCTTAGACAAACTGTTGGGCTTTGCTTTCTCAACTATAATTTGGTGCGTATCATCCTCCAATTCGGGCATGTTATCATTGGTATCTCTTCCTTGATCACCTCGGATAGACGATTGCGGTAACAATACTTCGATTGAGGCTGGGGCGGGAGCCAATTTGCCTTGGATGGAATCTATTTGCTTTGAGAGTTGTTGAAGCACATTGAAGACTTGCTTCATTTCACTTTCCATAATCTTGACACGGCTTGGTACATTTTCTTCAGCCATTCTAGCTTTTGGATTTGGCGAATACGACTATGATGTGATTACTTGTCAGCATAGAAAATGGAGAAAACGTAAACGAGGGAAACACATGGAAAACCGGCTCATGGCAAGAGTCGAGTCATTCTTATTAACAGGAGATTTATACATTGCCAAAAGGGCTCTTTACACAAGTCAGAACGACCCTAGATATTCACATTATTTACATCAAAAGTCCCGCTACCCATTTTTATATGCGATGGGAAATTCCAGTCTTGTGAAGCTGCTTGCTTCTTCGTACTAGCTTCGATACGTGTCTCCTGCTTGTCTCCAAGCTCTTTTCAAGAGATTCGATTCGTCCTTGCAGGGTAAGTTTATCAACTACATCGGGGATTACTGGTTGCAGCTCCTTGGGAATTATATAGTTGAGGATGTAGAATGTGGATGCATGATGAGTTTTTTCTTGCCCTTTCAACCTTCTGGGTATGACAATCTTTTCAGTGTGACATTTACTCCATGCGTTCTGAATTATGCGGATTTCCTCCAAGTAGTTGTAGTCTCAGACCGGTGAAAAGATTCGAAACAATCCCGATTTGAGCGGTGGCGGGATTTCTTGGAGAACCCTATACTAACGAGCCAACCTATATGGATAATATGAGGTAGCTCCGGAGAGGCCCAGCAACGGGATGGGGTCGTAATAATTAAGCGCAAAGTGCGCCTCTCCTGCAATGAACCATTTAGTCTGCCATAGGAATGTCTCAGGGACCAGGTCTTTTAGCAAGTTAATCCACCGAGAATACTTTTCATTGGGAGAATATTTTTCCAAGGTTTGAAACTTTTGTAGTGGGTGTTTAAACTCGTTGATTTCAAATATTTGCATGAGGTGCCCAAATCCTTTGATATGGGAAAAGAACCACATTTGTAAAATTTCTGGAGCGGCCCTCATGATTTTTCTTTTTGGTCCTTGAAACGATTAAGGGATAAAAAGGTTTCAGCTAAAACCATGTTTACATATCTTGCCCCGAAAGTGACTTGATTTATTACCCATGCAATTGAAGGATTTATGGCATTCTTTCTATATGGGAAGATGATAAATCCAAAGAAGGCCAATAGGAAGATCTTGGTTTTTTGGGTCATTGATTGTTTTTCAAAACATTCAGTTAAGGATGATAGTGGAAAAGCATTGTTGTTGGCTCGAACAATTTCTTTTACCGAATGATTTTTTAAAAAGCGTGATAGACTGACCACCGGGTCAATGCCAAATGGTGGTTTAGCGAGCTCCCTTCCCAAGGGCATTCCTATGGCAAGATTGTACTCTTCCAATGTTGGAGTCAGTTCAAATTTTCCAAACACAAAGGTAGATGTTTCAGGACACCAAAAATGTGGTAGTGCTTGCATGACTCCAGAGTGGATATTGATTTGGAGCAATGGGAGGAGATGACCAATTCTTGCTTTGACGCGCTCTTGGCCGAGCTAATCTAACTGCTTCCACCATCTGAGAAGCTCTCCCTTGAGGGTAGGAATGAACTAGATATCAATTCTTCCCATCGCATATAAGAAAGGGAAATACACAACCTGACCCTATTTTGCCATGAGCCAAAAAAGACGGAGTAAAAGTAAATAAATTATCTTGCTTTTAGAGAAAATGGCAAGCACAGAGACATGCAGATGGGACGTGCGGCTTGATTTCTAACTGAGAAGGTTTGTTGAAATTAAAAGGGTATCCGCCCGTCGCAGCCTCGCGTTAGCGATATACCTTCCTAACCTTGGCTAAGAAATTCGGGAAAAGAAAGGCAACCTCTACATCGCAGTCTCGCGTTCGAGGTCGTATCTTTCTTAACACCATCCTAGAAATCCTATGGTGGCCCAGGTCCGGCGGGCGGGTTGTGTGTGCCATGTGTAGTGCTAAAACATTTAAGGATGCACAGCAGTTTATAATCACAAAACATGTCATATATATAAAAAAAACTCTAAGCTATTAACCCGCACGAAAGAAAAAGACCCAAGTCAGCAAAGCTTTTAAACAAAGATAAAATGGCCTAAGTCCTCAAAGTCCCCAGCGGAATCACTAAGCTGTCGCGACCTTTTTTTTTCGGTGCCCGATCAGGGCGGGCACCTTGCGGAGGCTAATGGCTCGGCTGAAATTAGTTATGCCCGAACTCTCCCAAGTCCACCAATTCACGACTTTAATAGGCTAAGTTTTTAACCTGTAAATCAATTTTTAAAATGGAGTCACCACTAATCGATTTGGGGTAGGTTGATTAGAAACCCAAGCGAAGTATTGGGAGAAATACTCACTCTTGCGCAACCAGAGAAATTAGGATCGGGGACTTGATTACACTAGTTAATCACTAATGCCCTTTCGGTACCTAATCTTGTTTAAACCTTAAGGTTTTTGGATGTTTGAGGGATTTTCCATGCATTTTTGGGAGGAAAAACATTTTTGAGTCTTTTTCTAATTTTTTTGGACATAAAAGGGATTTTTTTGGATTTTTTGGTATTTTTGGAAAAATACGAGTCTTTTGGTTTTTTTCTAAATTTTTGGCTTTTTCATGAATTTTTGGCTTTTTTTGGATTTTTGGCATTTTTTTGGAAAATATGGAATATTTTTTATTTTTTTTATTTTTTGGAAAATAAAATATTTTTTAATATTTTTTTTGTTTTTTTGGAAATTAAAATATTTTTTAATTAATTAATTATTTAAAATAAAATTTTAAAAGAACCGACCCGGGTCGGATCCACGGGTTGGGTCCGACCCGGGCCGACAACCCAACGCGACCCCGACTCGGATTTTTTGTCTTTTTTTTTATTTTATTGAAATGACATCGCGGCCGGGCGTTTAGGGATGTCTGGCCCTACCCGACGACCCGGTTCAGTGGAACCCTACCCGACTCGCCGACTCGGATTCCCGCTGCCCCAAAATTGCGGAAACCCTACCCGACCCAACCTGAATCCGGGTCCGCTTCGTGACTCGGAAAATCGCAAACCCTAGGGTTTGCGAATCCGCCGCGCCGAGGGGGAAAAACCGAGGCGTTACGGGAGCGACGGCGGTGACGACGACGACGGCAATGGCAAAGACAACGGCGACAATGGCTAGGTCAACGGAATACGGCGAATGCGATGAACGGCGAAGGCGACGGCGATGGCCCTTGTACCTTTCCTCAAACAGGGATGATGAATGGTGATGGCAAGGATTGATTGGCGATGGCGACGACAGCGGCGAACAACAACGGCGACGGCGAGTCTTGGATTCGGTCAGATCTGGCCGGAACGCCTTCTCTCTCCCTCTCTCTACCTCCTCCTCTGGCGAGCTGGGATCCGCCCTCTTCCCTCTCCCTCAAATCTGGGCTTACGAGCGCTCGGGCCTCCCCTGAAGTCTCTTGAGGGAAGCTTGCGACGCTTGCCCGTTTTCGATCACTCTCTTTCTCGGCCTCCACCCGTTCGGATCTCTCCCCCTCAGGTTCACTTGCTGTCGGCCTCCCCCGAAGTCTCTCGGAGGGAGGTCATTTGAGCATCGCGACCCGATCTCTCGGGCGCTCGCCCTTTGAGTCTCCCTTGAAGTCTCTCAAGATAAAGTCTCAGAGCTTGCCGTGGTTGTCGACGGAGCTGGTGGCCACCTATTTATAGGCGAGGGGGAGTCCGGTCGGCGAAGGGCCTCGATCGCTGGCCTTCGGCTTGCCGACCGGTTTTCCTCGGCCGACCCGGCGTCCCATCCAAGCTTATCTAACAAGGCGTGCTCGGCATTGAAGGCAACCATTAATGGCACCTGAGATCTATCATCTCCGGGTGACGTCGTTCTACCCTCCTTGGCCATAGGCTGTCCTTCGCACGTCGATGTTGATGCACGTGACATACAGAGGCGGAGAAGGGAGGAGCGAGGAAGAAGAAGAAGGAAGAAGAAGAAGAAGGAAGAAGGAAGAAGGAAGAAGGAGGGGGAAGGGGTTAGGTTGCGCGGGTTGGGCCGTGGGGCCCGAGCGAGTGAATAAAAAAAAAAAGAGGCTGCTTCTTTTTTGTTTATTTTTCTTTTGCTTGTTTTTATATGGTTCTTTTTAATTTTATTTATTTATCGGAAAAGACAAAATAAAATAAAATAAAAACTTAATTAATAAAATAAAATAAACCTAAATAAAATTAAGGCGTCAACAATTTTCGGCTACGTTTGTTTGTTTTTGTGGGATAATGAGTAGTTTGTAGCTGTTGCTTCCCTCTCAGGATCTGGTGTAAGATGTGGGAAGCTCAACTTTGATGTTGTTATGATATTCGTTTCGGTAGTTTGTACCTAATTTGGTCGGAGGAAAGAGGGCCTATACCCATGCATGACATCCTATCTGAAACCGAGTAATGTAGTCACTCTCATCTAGTAGAATGGTGCTTGTAATTGTTTACCTGACTATCAGTGGGAGGAAACCGTGGATGATGTTTGAGTTGCTCTTTCTGGGCTTATCTGCTTAATTGCATGGTGTTGAATTCTGTGCAATTTCCTGCCTTTTGTTATGTTTATAATTTCTGTCGACTCTTTGATTAGATAAAGCGTGCATTTGAATAGTGGGATTCCAATAGAAAGGGCATTACTGATGATGCACAAAGTACACAGAGCAATTCTAATTGTGAATTCTCAAATTGTTTGTTTTAGCCAGACTTCAAACAATCTTCACTATGGGAAACAAAAGCACCGATTTGGCTAATTGGATATAGTGAATCACATATCTTTGATCGATCAAGACAACACCCAGGGGAAAAAATGAATCAACTTCGCAATAAAGATCGTATTAAACTATTCCCAAGCAAAAGGGTCATTGCCATTTAAAGGATTCAAGCCCCACAAACGATGTTCAAGAGAATTACCTAAGTGGTGAAATCTTAAAAAAATTTCCGGTAGAAAATATTTTCCTTACCAAACATTGGAAAACATTTTCCAAAACATTTTCAAGTTTTAGCTGAACACCGGAAAATATTTTCTGAAATATTTTCAGGTTTTAGCCGAACACCGGAAAATATTGTCATTTTACTGGAAAATGACTTCCAGGAAAATGTTTTCTGGAAATGGCCCATTTTCTGCGAAACAAACGGACCCTAAGTCTCATGTGATTTCTTCATGTCGTTTATGTATCATTTGAATGACTTTGATGTTTTCTAGTGCATGCTTATGTTATGTTTTTTTTTTAGTTATGGACACACACATCTTTAGAGATCTTGATTTTAGGGCACCAAATTGACCTAGTTTGGACTCAAGCCCTTCTAGGAAGTCATAAGGCACACTTAGAGGTTCCAATACTATTGATTTCATGCAAATTGCTCATCGTTTGAACTACTTTCCATTTTTTTCAAAACTATATCAAAATCTGGACATTAGATCAAATTCGGACCCCTGTTCTAACCCCTGTTTGGATAGACTTTTGACATTTTTATTCTATTTATTCTATAAGGATTTTGCACTTGATCCTATAAGAAACTTGTTTGTTATTATGTTGGCTATGTTGTGTGAAAATTTAGTGATTTTTAGACCTATTTTGATAGGACAAATATTTGTAAAAATGACTAAATATCCTACTGTTTTGACAAATTTCTGACATGTTGTTGCTTGTTTTCTGATTTATATAAGATCGTGTGTAGCTCATTTAGGAGAACTTTCTTCACAAAAGTTATTAGTTATCATGTCTTGCATGTTAAAGAATTTTTTTCATTGCCAAAGTATCATTAGGCATTACCCAATTTTGCAGTCTTTACATGTTTGTTATGAAATTTCTTGATATGAACTTGATCGTGATTGTTTAGGTAAACTTCCTAAGTTAGTTTGTGCATGAACCTTGGTCATTTTATCTTCATGAAAGTTGCTTTAAACACCTCGATATTCATTGTTAAATGATTTTCAACGAGTTTTCTTTTCAAATCAAATTTAAAAATGCTTTGGTACATGTGATGTTTCTGAAAACCATTTATTTACAAATTCTTCTCCAAAGCTCAATTTGGCTTAAGGAAGAGTTGTGGTTTGGACCATATTCAAAATGCTTGCGACAGTTGTGAGTGCATTTATGCGAGCCCCGAGCTAGCCTTGGCTATTGAATGTGTTCCATAGTCTAGATATTCCTTAATCCGAAATATTTTCAAATTTTTTTCTTAAATCCTAATTTAACATTGTGAAAGTCACAATTTGAGTTGTATTCAAAGTGCCTGCGATACTTGTGAGTACATTTATGCGAGCCCTGGGCTAGTCTTGACAATTGAATGCATTTCATAGCCAAGACATTACTTTGTCTCAAAACTTTTTGTGGATGATTTCGAAAAATGTCTTTGAAACATCACATGTACCCCTCATACATACAATCACATCATTCCTTTAGAAGTGTCTGTGTTTGTGATTGGCACATGCTCTTGGTAATAAGTGATCCACTGATGATTCACTCATTTGTTTGATTGATTGAGAAATAAGGTCTAAAAGACCTACAAGCATGTTTAATTCTTGCAAATGCATGTGACTTTTAGATGAATGGTAGGGTCGATGTATACTATCGAGGGAAATCTTGGGGCCACATAGAGCATCTCATTACGAGAAAACACAATTGGTTAATAATAGCTATAAGACATAAAGTGAATTGGGTAGGTGTCTTAGAGGGACCTACACATGAAAGACAAAAGCTTACCCTAAGGCCCAAATCTGATTTGTGAAATTGAATTTCTTTTGAGAATTGACCTTGGCATGATGTCATGTTTTTGATTGTTTTGATGTGTACATTTGTTTCGTTCCATTGCATGTACCTAGTTATATAGTTTTCTAAACTAGGCTTAGATTAGGATCCTAAATATGGAGAAGACATGAAGACAGTGAAGGTCAATGTCCATTCCGACCATTATTATATGTTGTTCATTCTCTGACATATGTCTCGAGTTCTTTTTGTTGTATAAAACCCGACGAGTTGCGAGTTCTCTTTTCTTCTTATCCTTTTAATTTGTGATTTTCTTTTATATTTGTTCTAGGATTGCATGGTAGATTCAAAATTTTCCTTCTTTGTTTACTTACTGCTTCACAATTTTTAGTCCATTTGAGTGTTTTCTTTTCATTTTCTTTAGAATTAAAATAGCATGAAAACGACTAACCACACATGATCACTTAACTTAGGAGAAAAAATCCTAAAAAAGTACATAAGAAAATGCATGGATACCTTAAGTAAACACAACATACTGTTTAGGTAACAAAAGGGCACTAATAAAAAATATAAACAGAACCCAAATCCCTGACTTAGATAATCAAGTTGCATAGGAATCGAGGAAACACTCCCTACCCTCGATTGGGCCTACCCTCGATTGGGTTTCTAGCTGACCCCTAAAAATGAAGTTAGTGGCGATTCTTGTATTATTTTTTAGGTTACCATAAACAACTGGATCATACAATGAACCCATTGCACAGAGTACGGGTCTTGGTAAGACTCACCATGGTTTAACATACCCGCATGTGGAAAATCCTTAATGGATGAAGTGACGCCATCCTTAAATCTGATATCCACATCCGATCTCCTCTCTTGAGATGTGTTACCAGTATGGGTATGGGTTGCAACATTCCATATTACGAGTTTAGGACAACTCGCGACCTTGTAGAGGAAACTCACCTGAGGGTCGTCCAGGGGGTGAGGTGATAACATCCCTATGATTGAGAACTTTGAGGGAACTCTCATGGTTAAGTACCCCTAAATCCGACATTTCCCCATTTCCTCTCCTTGCAAAAGGGATCGAGTGGCGAGATTGGGTTGCGACAACACCCTTCAAAAAGGTATCTGTCCATCATATCACATCAAGACGAACCATTGTGTTTTAATCACACCCTATCATGGACGTACTAATAAAATATTATAAGCATAGACATTTTTTTCCTTTTTCTTAAAAATGGAAAACATTTTCCCCTTTTTTAGAGGATTTGCTCCCCTTCATGAAAAATGTTTTCCCCAATCAGTTTGTTTCTCTATGAAACAAACGTCAGAAAATCTTTTCTGTAAAAGTTATTTGTCGTGAAAGAAACGAAGTCTTTGCAGATTTTTTCATATTTTCTTTCACCAAATCCAGACATTGACAAGTCGTTACTATTAATCACCGAGAGCATACCAAGTCGCGATGAGCTCCACACTTGCTGCGACCTAACCTTGCTGAGCCCCATTGACACTATTGACGTTGCTGCCTTGCTTGACCTAGTAGTTCCTCCTTGAGGTCGGTGACCGAGACCCTCCGCGAACTTGTCTTCACCGAACCAACCGCTCGGACAAATTCCAATTGCGCGTGGCTATGCCAGAGATCCTTGGAAAAAGAAATAATTATTTCTTAAGTTTGCAGGCGTGACAGGTGAGTGAAGTGGCGAAAATTTGTGGAGGAGAACACTTGGATAATTCACGAATAAGAAGACACGCTTCATAAAAAATCTCGTCTACACACCCCTGGTTATATTATTATTTGGCAAAAATATGCCTCAAGTGCCAAAAGTTAGCACAAATGGACACTTAAGTACCAAAAGTTACGAAAGCGACACTTAAGTGCTAAAATCGAAGAGAAATGGATCACTTAAGTGCCACTCCGGCCAAAATCCGGCCAAAATGCTGACGTGTCAATTTTTCGGTGAAGCAAGTGCAAAACGGCATTATTTTGCACGTTGACGTGGCTAGACAATGCAAAAACGATGTCATTTTGGTGCTTATGTGGTAAAAATTAATAAAATTTAATTTAAAACTAAATTTATTTAAAACATTTAAAAATACAAATACAAATATTTAAAAAATTCAAAATTTAGAAAAAGTTAAAAATTTTAAAAAAGGGGGAGGCGGCTGCAGCTGACGGCCCTTCGACGGCCCTTCCCTTTTTTATTTTTTATTTATTTGTTAATTTGTTAATATTTTTTAATGTTTTTTAATTTTTTAATATTTTTATTTTTATTTTTTAATGTTTTAAATAAATTTAATTTTAAATTTAATTTTATTAATTTTTATATTAATTTTTTACCACATTAGCACCAAAACGACGTCGTTTTGTACTCGTTTTGTCGAAAAATTGACACGTCGCGTTTTTACCGGATTTTGGCCTGATTGGCACTTGAAGTGATCCATTTTGCTCCGATTTTAGCACTTAAGTGTCACTTTCATAATGTTTGGCACTTAAATATTCTTTTTGCCAACTTTTGGCACTCCAAGAGTCATGTTGTCATTATTATTTCTTTCTAGGGTTCATGCAAAAAGCCATCTCGTGCACAAGAGTGCTCTCGGGACGACACACCTGACATCATCATCCCATCCACCTCTTCATGGGAGGCGATAGACACGAAGGGTAGTGACGATGGTGATCTGTGAAGCCATACGAATGTCGCAAACATGGAGCCTCTCCGTGACACATCCACACCAGCAGTGATTTCCAATCGTTGAATATTTCAGCGATTTTAAAATATTTGTTAGAAATTATGAGGGCCATGGAAGTCATCATTTTCGTAACGATTATGCAACAACCATACAACGGCTTTCTAATGATTTTTTAACAGTTTCATAACATTGGAGTTATTTCTTATAAACTATTTATTATTTCATAAGACCTATATAACGGTCATACTTTGCTTTAAGTGCCAATTAATTTATACCAAATTTCAAATGGCTCTCTCTTTCTTTTACATATATATAGTTATTTGAACATAATTGGAAAGTGATATATAAAATGAAAATATCCTTATTTCTCTTTTCCTATCTCGTTACATATTATTTTCTGTCATTATTGGGTTATGCACATGATATTGTTATGTTTATTTTTATTATTCACAGCAAAATAAAGAAGAAGGCATGTTGTATCTTGGGAGGATAATTGCTAAAGCCTCACGCACCAAATTTTGTAATCCAAGATGCAGAAATATCATTAAGAAGAGTGCTTGCATGCCTCATACGATTGATTTTATTTTCCAATCCTGCTCAATATTTCAAAAAATTATTGTTATTATTCATGTTATGTAACATTTTTCCAACACCAACTTTTTACCCGGGTCTCAACGACCAACCAAATATATGAACAAGTCAAAAGGTCGGTGTATCCTTGGGGCTTAACGACCCTCATCAACAATTTGCTTTTCAAACCGGAACTTGACGCCAAGACAGCAAATAAGAACGAACATCTGATCATGGGCGACGCTGATAACGTTAATTATAGCGCTCTCACGGCCGAGTTATCTGGAAAAAGAGACGGTACAATCTTAGTATCCTCTGCCTGCTACTTTCGGGTAAATAGACTATCCTCTACGGGGATGAATAAAATTCCACCCTTGATTCGAGCTGCAACTGTCTTTTGGACACTGTAATCTATGTTACTTTCCAGGTTAATGCTGAATATGACATCTACAGGGCCTTGCTACATGAACGTAGAGTGCACCAATGACAAGTGGGTTCTGCCAAGCATAAGTATTCGGACCTTCACTTTAAAGGGCTGGCGGTGCTAACGGCAGGAGCGAGAGGGACCTCGTCTAGAAATCTTTGCCGGGGATGCGTCAAGGAGAAGGGGCAAGCCTAAAAGCCAGGTTCGGCATTCAGCGGAGCTCTCGCTGTGGTGATGATAGTTGTCCACGAGCACAGTCGAAAGTTAATGATCTAATTCAAGCCACCCCCCCACAAAAAAAAAAAAGCCTTGTTTCGGTGCCAATTGAAACTTACCACGTCTCTTAAAGAGTAAACTTCAATAAGTTAGTCCATTTAGTTCTTTCTGTCCTTTTGTATTTGCTGGAATTGTGACTAAAACATTATGGATATTTTTTAATACATAGCTAACTCCACTACGTTAGGTTGATCTCAGCATCTGCATGCATTATTCAATTTATGAATTCTAATAGAAATGTTGATATGGGAAGTTGATTTAGGGGGCAAATCAATAATTTCCAGAAAGTGCTCAACTATTTGCTCCTTTGTTTTACGTATACTCTGCGGCTGATCTTCACTAATCGCATGCTCCTTTTGTTTCCAGAATCGTCAATGAGTTACATCTATTTAAAATGTTTGGTCTGGGAAACTGATTTTGGTCGCATCTCCATCGTTTATAAAAGGCTACCGATTTAAAAAGAAGTTCAGATTTCATTCCTAGAAATGCATAACGGATCTCCATCCTTGACAAAGACATACTCAAAATTTGATGAGTTAATGAACTTAGCATAAATGCCTCTATACATCGGCCGAGCTTATGTGCTCTTAAAAGCTTGACAAAGTGTATGAATATGTATGTCTTCTCTTCCATTTTCCGATAAAAACTGCAAATAAAACCTCTTGCATGGATAATTTGCACTCCCTCTGGTTTTTTTTTTTTTTTTTTTTGAACGGAAACCCATATTGTATTAATACGAGTAACCCATACAACCAGCTGCTATAGCATCCGCGCATAACAAGTTCAAGAGAGGAGGGGGCGGAAGAAGGGCCCAATTACAAGTCAAACGAGTTCTATTATGGGCCTTACAGGCCCGGGGCGGCTGCCGCGTTTGCCTCCCTTCGACAGAACCCTAGCGATAGATTGGAGAATAGGGTTAACAGGAAGGCTGCCTCTGAGAAGAGAGCGTGATCCGTCCATGGCGGCGGTGTCCGGTGATTCAACGTTTCCACCAGGGTGAGATTATCAGATTCCACAAGGAGCTTTGCGTTTTGGAGTCCCTGTTGAAGAAGATGTCGGAGCGAGAAGGACAGGGCTTGGATCTCAACCTGCATAGCGGAGGACGCAGCAACACCCGTGGAGAAACCATATGTAAGTCGGCCCCGTGATCCCCGCAAATACAAGCTATATTGCCGTGATTGCTTCCCTGTTGATACGATCCATCTATATTAACCTTCAGAACCCCGGGATCTGGGGGATGCCAGAGATGAGCCTTATTTTTGACCGAGAGCTCTTGTTGCGTGCAGGAGGCCAAAGACAACCGATCAACCTGGGTGTGAGTCAGTGCCGCTTCTGCAACCTGGATCGGATCGGGAAAAGTTCCTCTGAAAAGGAAGCCATTCCGGGCTCGCCAGATCTGCCACAGAACGTTAGAGATGAGCGCCAGTCGAGGTAATCGGTTTCCATCTCCTACCGTGGACACAATCCATGAGTCCAGACGCTGAATATTGTTGGGGATGATTGAGATCCCGATCTGGGAGTGTGTCCACACCCGATTAGTCCACGAACAGAGTAAGAACAGATGTTCTAAAGTTTCTGGAACCTGTTTTTTACATAGTGAACAGCAGGGGCTTTCTATAATATGTCTTCGATGCAGGTTGTCTCTCGTCGCTAAGGAGTTGCTGCAAATGGACCAGAGAAAGATACGGATCTTGGGAGCTGCAGGCATCTTCCAGAGGTTGTGCCAAAGCCAGGTAGGAATTTGGTACGATGTAGAACACCAGAAGTTGGAATATCTGATTTTGTCTGCACTCCCTCTGGTTGGTTGAACGAAAATGCTACGAAGATCCTAAGGTGAAGCATGCATGGACAAGGCTTTGAAGAATGACATGCCATTTTCCATAAATGTCACTCCGATCGTGTATCAGATGGCACTTCAAGGAAATGCGGGCTCCTCTGGCCATCGACAAAGGTTTTCTCGATTTGAGAGAAGCCTTCGGTGATTTTTGCCTAACGTACTGATGCAACCATTGAAGTACATTTCAATCTCAGGATGATTTTGGAATCTAATACCACGTCTAATTAAGCCTTGATTTTCACTGTTGTCAATTAAATAGCGCTTCCTACTGGTTTTCAATTAGGGAGATAATTGCAAGTTTGCATCCTGCTTGGGTTTATTCCCTACTATAGGACTTGTTTCGCCTGGGATGACTTCTCGACCAAGTACCTTTCACCAGAGGTTGGATCTTGGGCTTTTATTAGAGTGAGTCATTGGTGATTTACTTTATGTGATTAAGAACTAAATCTAACTACCCCCAAGGAAAGTAAATGCAAGAACTGAACAGATTTAGAAGGAATTGGAAAGCTTAAATTGATAGCCTGAAAAGTACACAAACATTTGTGTTGATGATCAAGGGGCTTCCACAAAGACTCAACACAGCTTATGTAACCTAATACATGTTGAATAGGTCACTCCCAATTAGAGAGGCCAACACAATATGTATATTTGTAGTAGAGTATGTATGGCAGTGAGTATGTAAAAGTTAAAAAAAAAAAAAGAGAGAAAAAAACATCAAAAGAGATCGGGTGATAAATTAACATGATCTTCCACATCCAGAAAATCAAGAGAGATTGAGAAACAAATCAAGGTGATTTTCTCATATCTATAAAATCACAAGAGATTAGAAGATAAATCTACGTGATTTTCATATCGTACAATTCCAATTGGGATTGCATTTTGCTCCTATAAATAGGAATCCTCATCAACGGAGAAGTATATACAAAAGCAAGAATATCATAGCAGCATAGTGAAAGAAATAGTTTTTTTCTACCAAGAAAGAGAGTTATCTTTGAGTGAGTTATCCAGTTTGTGAGAGGTTCAGATAAACAAATTGAAGACAGTGAAAGATTCACATTTGGGTGAAATTGTATCCCATTATTTATCATAGTGGAAGTTTGAAGTGGACTACGGTCCCGTGGTTTTTTCCCTTCACCTTGAAGGGATTTCCACGTTAAAATTCTGGTGTTATTTATTATTCATCTTTATGGCTTTCATTCAATATTTTATCCTATTTAATTTTCATAGAAATAGTAGTAGGAAAAATTATCTAGGCATCCTCCACAAATATCGTTCTTTTTCCCAACAAGTGGTATCGGAGCAAGGTTGCTATATATATATATATTTGTGCAAAATTAAATGGAGGAAAATTTTGGCAACATGATAAAATTGATTGCATTCAATTATGCAATCTGGAAACCAAATATGAAGGATCTGCTATACATTAAAGATCTTTGGAGGCAAATTATGATAATGATGGAGGTACCGATGCCAACGTCCAAGGAGTTCGATCTTCTAGTGGAAGCCAAATTGGCATTGTCTTCTGGTGGCAAACCAACGACCATGTCCGAAAGCGAATGGATGGTGCTCAATCGAAAGTGTGCCACTCAAATCCAACAATGGATCGATAAGAGCATTTTTCAAAATTTTGCTAATGAACATGATGCTGGTGTTCTTTGGCAATAATTAGAGAAAATGTACACAAGAACAACGGTGCAAAATAAAGCAAATCACAGCAGCGGCTCGTGAATTTGAAATACAAAGACAGGAGTAGTGTGTCAGAACACATGAGCGAGTTCCAAGATATAATAGACCAACTCAATTCTATGAAGATGACATTAGATGATGAATTGTAGGCATTACTGCTACTTAGCTCTTTGCCGAATAGCTGGGACACACTTGTTGTGTCAGTCAGCAACTCATCTCCTAACGGCAAGCTTACCATGGACATGGTAAAAGATAAAATGTTGAATGAAGAATCCCGGCGAAAATAGTGGAGTCAACCTTGAGTTTGAGGCTCTTGTCATTAACCGACAAGAAAATCAAGAACGGAGAGGGAGAAGCAAAATCCGAAACTTTTGGAATCAGCAACGAGGAAGGTCCCAATCCAACTTCAGACGAGACAAGAAGTGCCATCATAGTGGTAAATTGGGACACTTCATTCAAGAATGTAGAAAGTTAAAGGCAGAAAAATCAAAAAGTCATGAACAAAGCTAATGAGAACCAAACGAATGACACTGCAAATATTGCAAACGAGGTGATCATTATTCAAAGTGATGATTCCATTAATCTTGCATCCCAAGATTTGACATGGGTACTTGATACTGGCACATCCTATCATGTCACGGCTTGTCAAGATCTTTTCACATCTTACACCACTAGCGATTTCGGACTCGTAAAGATGGGAAACAAAGGTACATCCAAAATTATTGGTATGGGTAATATTTATTTGGAGACTAATGTTGGATGTAGGCTACTAATGAAAGATGTGAGGCATGTTCCGGACATACACCTCAATCTTATATCTGCCGGCAAGCTTGATGATGAAGGCCACATCAATTTCTTTAGTGATGGGAAATTAAAGCTTACTAAAGGTAATTTGGTGGTAGCCAAAGGAGAAAAAGACTAACTCTCTCTATATCATACAATTCAAGTCGTGTAGAGGAGAGGTGAATGTAACCAGAAAAAAAGTCACCACCGAGTTATGGCATAAGCGACTCGGACACATGAGTGAGAAAGGACTTAAGATTCTCACTAGAAAGCAACTCCTACCCTGAATGAAAGGTACACCTTTGAATACTTGTGTCGACTACATTATGGGAAAACAACATAGAGTAGTATTTCGCAACTCCCCACCATCTAGAAAAGCTAAAATTTTAGATTTGATACATACTGATGTATGCACAATGCAAACTAGGACACTTGGAGGTGCGCTTTATTTTGTAACATTTATTGATGACCACTCTAGAAAGGTGTTGGCATTTGCCTTGAAAACTAAAGATCAAGTGCAGGAAATCTTCAAGAAATTTCATATGAAGGTTGAAAGAGAAACATGCAAGTGATTGAAGTGTGTACGCCCAGACAACGGTGGCGAATACCAAGGACCTTTTGAAGATTATTGCAAAAATCTTGTGATCAAACTAGAAAGATCCATACCAAAAACACCTCAACACAACGGTGTTGCAGAGTGGATAAACAAAACCATATGTGAAAAAATCAGATGTATGCTCTCCAACGCAAAGCTGCTAAACCACTTTTGGGGTGAGGCAATGAGAACTGCAGTTGATTTAATGAACCTTTCACCTTTAGCTCCACTTACTAGTGATGTACCACAAAGTGTCTGGACTGGTAAAGATGCTTCTTATGGCCACTGAAAGGTGTTTGACTATAAAGCATTTGTTCACATTTCAAAGGATGAGAGATCAAAACTTGATGGGAAATCAAAGCAATTTTTTTTTCTGGGGTACGCTCATGAAGAATTCGGCTACAGACTCTAGGATCCCGTTAACCAGAAAATAGGCGGAAGCGGGACGTGGTATTTCTTGAAGATCAGACAATCAACGACTTCAAGAAGCACAAGAAATCTCCATCAACAGACGAATACCAGTTGATCTTGGCCCAGTCGCTCCTCCTATCGATTCTAATAACAAGCAAGCTAAATCTAGGATTGAATGTAAGACTACTTCAATTGAACTTGAACAAATTGTTGAACAGGTTCCATCAGAACCTCAATTCAGGAGATCAACCCATGAACGACAATTGAGTCGTAGATATTCTCCCAATGAGTACGTGATACTCACTGGCGGGGGAGAACTAGAGAACTACCAAGAAGCTTTATTCCAAGAGCACAAAGAGAAGTGGTTAAAAGCTATGCAGGAGGAGATGAAATCCTTAGACGAAAATCATACTTATGATTTAGTCAAGTTGCCACAAGGAAGAAAAGCTCTAAAAAACAAGTGGGTGTTCAAACTAAAGACTGAAGAAGGTAACTCACAACCACGATACAAAGCAAGGTTGGTTGTGAAGGGATTCACTCAGAAGAAAGATATCGACTTTGACAAGATATTTTCTTCTGTAGTTAAAATGTCCTCTATCCGAGTTGTCCTTGGCTTGGCAACAACCTTGAACTTGGAGGTCGAGTAACTTGATGTGAAGACTGCGTGTTTACATGGAGATCTAAATAAGGAGATCTACATGGATCAGCCAGAAGGTTTCAAAATCAAAGGCAAAGAAAACCTTGGGTGTAGACTGAGGAAGAGTCTTTACAAGCTCAAGTAGGCACAAAGACAGTGGTATAGAAAATTCAATTCCTTCATGGAAGAAAATGGGTTTAACAAAACCATCGCTAATTACTACGTGTTTGTCAAGAAATTTACTGATGGTAATTTCCTCATTCTTTTGCTTTACGTTGATGACATGCTAATTGTTGGCTAGGATAAAAGCAAGATCAACAACTTAAAGAAGGAATTAAGCAAGTCCTTTGGGATGAAGGATTTGGGACCCGCAATGTGACATCCTGGATTTTTCACTTCTACTTTCAATTAAATTAACCTGGCCTTTCATCGATGCACCTATAGGGCTGTTTTCAGAGCTGATCACTCTCGACATAACTAGACTATCAGGGGATGCCATTAAGGAATTTTAATACAATAGACTTGAGAATTCGACTAGGAATCGGCTACTCGACCATGCTCATCTTTAGAGGTCATTACGGCACAGATATAAGTCAATTAGGAATCAGAGATAGATCGGTTCGACCAAGATGTGTGGCTAAACATGGGTGACTCCACTAAATTGGGAAATTCTCGTCGACCGGCACTAAACTGATTTTTTCTATCGTTTTGGTACCCTGTGCCCATATTTGAATCCTCGAGATTTTCATAACAACCGAGTGGGTTCATTATGACTCAAAGAAAATCGACCATGGGTCATTTGCACTAAAAATTTCTTAAAGCTACCTAGTAGCCTAGATCACACTAAAAACGCGCCAGAATGAAATTAACCACGAATTTGAATCTGGTTTTTGAAATTGAAAGTTATATCATGTCACAAATCATTTTAGGAACGTCGACTCATTCTCAGAAGATTTTTCTGCAAACCGAGAATTTTTGGGAAAAAGCTGTCGTAGGACCGTTTTTATCCAGAAAAAAGTCAGGGACCATTTTTTATCGTGAAAGTGGGATGCAAGTGGGATCAATTGGTGAGGAAAAATACCAATTGGATTAATAAGGTGTCAGTTGATTTTATGGAGACCGGTTTGTGATGAATTAAGCAAGAATAAGTGTCCATTTGATGAGAGAATCAAGCAAATTCGTAGCCCCCATTGCTGTGTCTTGTGGACCTCTTCAATGCTTCTAGAAGGAGTATTTGTGGCTGAATTTTGCTGAGGAAAGCTAGCTATGGAGGGGGGACCGGTCAAAGGGACAAGAGAGAGATAAGAAGAAGCCAAGTGGTCCCCTCCTATCCAAACTTGTTCCCTCCTCTCTCTCTCCCTCAGCTGTCGTCAACCAGCTCCATTCCTACCCTTCATTGTGCTGTTCGAACACCAACAACAAGCCAGAGAAGACAAACTGAGCAGCCCATCATTGCCGCACACCGTCGTCGCTATTCGCAGCCCCCGCGCTGGCCCGCACATGTCTCCGCCTTGCCATTGCAATTATGATGCCACAACTGCGTCTAGCTCGTCGTCTAGGCATGTGTCGCCATCCAACAAGCTTAGCCGGAGCCATCTCGCCCCAATTCAGCCACCGTGAAGCACCGCCGGTGGTTGCTGAGTGCCCCCGCTACCTCCGCCGGTCCTTGCCACCCCATCCAACCTCTGTTTCTCTCTCTTGCAGCTAAAATCAGAAGCTAAGTCAATAGGTTTCCAGCCAAGGGTTTGGCCCATTTTGAGGACGTTCCCGGTTATGAAAGTTAGGCTTGCTTTGGAGAGAATCAAGCCCCGTTGCATCCCCGTCGAATTGAACCAATCGGATCGCCGAACAAGTGACTTTAACTCACTAATCCTCGCTTAGTAGGTTAATGACATTTAAGGGTTGCTTAGTTTAGGCTAAGCTGAATTAAGTAGTTAGTTAGATTAGATTAATGAATTTAATTAATTGCCAATGCATATTAGGTAGATAGTTAGTGCAATTAGCGAGTAAATAGACTCCAGTATTTATTTAACAAGTCTTGAAAATTTTCTGGGCCTGTTCCGACATATAATTAGGCATTACGGGCCTAAGTATGCATTTATTGCATTTATTAATTATTATTATTTATTTATTTTCCAGAAATTAGACTGGGATAATCGGTGACCAGAATTTTATGCTGGTTGTGATGATGTGATCTGTTTATTTAATTGAGCTCGAATTTGTACTGAATTGGTGTGAATTGTGATGTTAGGATATATTCCTAAATTTATTTATTTTCAGTATTTAATTGGAAATTAACCGAGCGTCGGTTTACAATGCCAAAAATATTTTGATAAACCATATGAAATGCTGGGATTTATGAAAAGGAAATTATTATATTTTGGCTAAGGCTAGCCATGTATCCACACACGGCTATTTTATCGGGTATGATAAAGGTGAGAAAGAACGTTATATTACGTCAGCTCAATGACTAAGTATGTCATCTAAAAAAGACGTTATATTGGCTCAGTGATTTGGCTCGGTGATTAGATATGTCATCTTGGAGAATACACGTGGGCTCGGTGACTAGATATGTCATATTGGAGAATGCACGTGGGCTCGATGACTAGGTATGTCATCTTAGAAAATGCACGTGGGCTCGGTGACTGGGTATGTCATCTTGGAGAATGCACGTAGGCTCCGTGACTAGCTATGTCATCTTGGAGAATGCACGTGGGCTCGGTGACTAGATATGTCATCTTGGAGAATGCACGTGGGCTCGGTGACTAGATATATCATCTTGGAGAATGAACGTTGGCTCGATGACTTGGTATGTCATCTTGGAGAATGCATAGTATTGATTAGAATGACCGAGGAATGGTCTGATTGATATGTAATCAACTAGGTCGATTGATTGATAAGTCGATCTAAGTGAATGATTTGATGTGTTGATGTAACTCGATGAGATTATGAATATGTGTTGGTTGAGTCCATCGTCTGGGTTGATACGGGTTTACCCGAAAAGGTGCCCCATCAATTTAGGGCATGGTATCGCCACTACAGTGATGGATGAAGGGAGGGCCCTATGCCGAAGTCTGATATACCTCTATTTGTGATGGAGGATGCTTTTGGTAAGGGTACTTTAGACCCTAAGGATGGTTCGATGGTGGATGCCAAGGATCCCAAGCTTGATGATCCTGATTCTCCGGAGTACTCAATCGTGGGCTCCAGCTGGAGTATGGAAGAAAGAGAGATCGAAGGTGATGATGATTCGAAGTAGTTTTGGAACCCCTACCCCTGTCTATAGACTTTGTTTCCTGAGCTTGTTTAAGTTGAATCTAACATGGTAATTTGCCTTGTATATATGTGCACTGGTTTGCAATGTATATAAGTGTGATTTTTTTCAGGTTTTAAAAATATGGTCCTACTTTCCTATCCCATTGTTTGATTGTCTAGGGATTATTTATATGCTTCCGCTTGCGTATTAAAATGAATAGGTCAACGATGTGTCTTGGGAAGTAACCATTTAATCGACCAGTGAGGGATGGGCGCGCGCTCGAGGATCGGGGTGTGACATCCCTATTTAATGGTATTAGAGCAATGGTTTATGATTGGAGTGATAAGGTGCGATGGCTTATGGGATAGTGGTAGAAAAGACCTTTATATTCATGCCGGTGCATGTCTGTGATAGTTGATTGGTAGAATTGCTTGTTGTTTAGATCACTCTATTTCTAATTCAGTGTGGAATTGAAAGCAGGCTTCAGTAAAGAAAGCTGAACCATGAGTGATCAGGAGTCAAGAACTCCTAGCAAGAGAACCGGTAGGGTCGTAACTCGGGGTAGGACGCTGACTAGGGTCGGTGCCCGAGGAGGCCTAGGTCAAGTGCCAGCACAAGCTGCCACAAGTAGTGTGGCACCACCTCCCGTTGGTGCCAGGGTAGTAGCCCCTGGTGATCCTAGAATCAAGGGGATCTTGCAGGCGCTAGAGGCCATGAGAGACGTGATGTCACAACAGGCACATAATCAAGCCGTTGTTGTTGCTGCCGTTGCTGCTACACCTGTTACCACACTTGCTGAAGTTCGGCACGAGAATGTAGTAGCACAAAGAGAGAGGCTGATACATAAGCTGGTGGAGCAATTTTTGAAGCTGAACCCACCAAGGTTCGCAGGTACTGGAGACCCCGAGGCCACGTCTCTATGTGTCCAGGATCTAGAGAAGGCGTTTGCACTCTTGATATGCATTGAAGAAGAGAAAGTGACCCTAGCCATCTATCAATTGCAGGGTAATGCCAATACCTAGTGGGGAGCCGCCAGAGAGACGGTGTTGCCAGGAGGAGTGGTTCTGTTGTGGGACGTATTCCTCAGGGCGTTCAATGAACAATACTTCTTAAGGAATGCCAAAGAACAGAAGATAGAAATTTTTTTGCATCTTCGTCAGGGGACGATGACTGTTGACCAATATAGGGTCAAATTCGCGGAGCTTTCTTAGTATGCTCCGAGGCTAATTGAAGATCCTAAAGAGGAGGCTCAAAGATTCAAGAATGGCCTTCGACAAGAGTTGAAGTAGCCACTGGTGCCGTTCGATTTGACTGATTACCGAGAAATCTATCGTCGGGCACAGCTGCTTGAAAGGAGCTTGAATGAGCAAGTCACTTCGTCTGGATCAAGGTTCAGTTCACACTGAGAAGGGATCTGCCATGGGAAGAGGCCCATGACTAGAGATAGATTCCAAATCCCGCCCAACAAGAAGGGTGGATTTGGTAGGTCAGTGCTCAATAGGAATACAGTGTCACTTTTGTCGAAAGCGACACGGGTTAGCCCCATGCCCATCGAGGCCGGGTGCATGTTTTGAATGCGGCCAGTAGGGCCACATAGCTAAAAATTGTCCTGGGTGACCAAGAGGACAATCACAGTTACCACCGCCGCCACCATCAGGACAAATCAAAAGGTATGCGCCTCAGAATGCACTGCAAGGAGGACAGTTCAGACCCCCAGTTCAAGGCATGGTGTATGCCATCACACAAGGTCAGGTAGAGACTGTACCTGACGTGATCACAGGTATGGTTTTGTTGAACGACCATCCTACTTATGCTTTATTCAACTCAGGAGCAACCCATTCCTTTATTGCCAAGCAGTATGTTAAATTGATAGGAGTAAGTCCTGTATTGTTGGAGTCGACAGTTAGCATATCTACACCATTGAAGGATAAAGTGATAGCTGCTTTGGGTTGTTTTGGTTACAAGTTAGCGATTGGTGAGCAAGAGGGGAAAATAGACTTGTTAGTCCTAGCCATGTATGACTTTGATTTGATAATTTGCATGGACTGGCTCACCAAGCAACGAGCTAAGATGGACTGTTATCGCAAGTCGATTTAGTTTTACCCGTTAGAGGGTGAGAGCTTTAAGTTTATCAGGAATCGAGGAGGACCCTCGATTTCCATAATCTCGTCGCAAGAGGCAACCCATTTGTTAGACGAGGGTTATCAGAGTTACCTGGCAACGGTCGTGGATACGATAGTTGAGGAGCTGAAGATGGAAGACATCGCAGTGGTTCAAGAATTTCCCGATGTCTTTTCGAAGGAATTTCTAGGACTGCCGCTAGAGAGAGAAATAGAGTTCGTGATTGAGTTAGCACCCGAGACAGAGCCAATCTCTAAGGCTCCTTACCGAATGGCACTATCAAAGTTGAAGGAACTGAAGGTGCAGATGCAAGAGTTGTTGGATAAGGGATTCATTCTTCCTAGTGCATCACCTTGGGGAGCACCAGTTCTATTTGTAAAGAAGAAAGATGGTTTGTTGCGCCTGTGCATCGACTATCGGCAACTTAATCAGGTAATAATCAAGAATAAGTATCCACTCTCGAGGATACAATCAAGAATATGGTCATTACGAATTTACGGTAATGCCGTTCAAGTTGACAAATGCTCCAGTTGCCTTCATGGATCTCATGAACCAAGTATTCAAGGAATATCTAGATCAGTTTGTAATCGTGTTCATTGATGATATTCTGGTGTATTTGAGAAGTGATGAAGAGCACGAGAGTCATCTGAGATTAGTATTGCAGATGCTGAGAATTCATCAGTTGTACGCCAAGTTCAGCAAGTGCAAGTTTTGGTTAACTCGTGTTGTTTTCCTAGGTCACGTCATTTCAGGAGAAGGAATCTCTGTGGACCCATCCAAGATAGAAGAAGTGATCAATTGGCCAAGACCAACTATAGTGACCGAGATCAGAAGTTTTCTGGGTTTGGCATGTTATTATAGAAGGTTTGTGGAAGGGTTCTCATCATTAGCATCGCCATTGACAAGACTCCTAAAGAAAGGAAAGAAATTTGTGTGGACAAACAAGTGCGAGCATAGTTTCCAAGAGCTGAAGTAGAAGCTGACTACCGCACCTGTGCTGACTATTCCATCTAGTTCAAGAGGATTCGAGATCTATAGTAATGCGTCATTTAGAGGATTGGGTTGCGTGTTGATGCAACATGGCCGAGTTGTTGCTTGCATACACCTCCCGTCAGTTGAGACCTCACAAACAAAATTATCCAATGCATGACTTAGAGCTTGCGGCAATTATTTTTGCCCTGAAGATTTGGAGACATTATTTGTGCGGAGAAAAATTCCAGATCTTCATGAACCATCAAAGTCTCAAGTACTTATTCTCTCAAAAGGAGTTGAATATGAGACAGCGTCGATGGATGAAACTGTTGAAGGACAACAACTATGATATTTTATATCACCCAGGAAAGGCGAATAAGGTCATCGATGCTTTGAGTCGAAAGTCTTCAATTGCTCACTTATTGGTGAAGGAGTGGAACCTAATCGAGAGAGCTTAAGATTCGGTATTCAAATTTGAGGTAGGCCACCTTTCGAGTCTTATGGCCACCCTCAGAATTGAACCAGATGTCCAAATCATAATCAAGCTACTCCAATCGACAAACCCAGATGTTCGGAAGATTCTACAAGAGGACACAAATAAGAGGAAGGTTGACTTTTAGATTTCTGATGAGGGAACACTAAGGTTCTGAGGACAATTGGTTGTACCTAACAATGTGGAGCTTAGAAAGGATATTTTATCAGAAGCACATCGTAGCAGTTATAGCATTCATCCTAGGAGTACCAAGAAGTATCAAAATCTGTGTCAATACTATTGGTGGTAAGGTATGAAGGCGGACATCGCCAAGCATGTCGCCAAGTGTTTAACGTGTCAGCAGGTCAAAGCTCAGCATTGCAAGCCGGGAGGACTTCTGCAACCTCTTGAGATCCCAGAGTGGAAATGGGAGCATATCACGATGGATTTCGTGACCGAACTACCGAGGAGTCAGAGAGGAAATGATTTGATTTGGGTAGTAGTCGACAGACTGACAAAGTTGGCTCATTTTATTGCAGTATGAAAAGACCTCGATTTGGATAGACACTGATATGGACATCGAGCCATATCAAAGAGGAGGTGCTAGGGACCCATTATCTATTTCGATCACTCGAGCACGGGCCAAGCAATTTAGGTAAGCTGTTGGCATCATGGTTCGTGATCTTCGGTGTAGAGATGACCTTAGATCAAATCTTGAAGAATCTTGGAAATCTTGGCGCAATTTGATTATCTGGTCACCAAATATTTGACCAAGTCAATGTGTGTATATATATATATATATATATATATATATCTTCTTGTTTAGGTATATTCTAGAATATGACGCTTTAGATTCCTAGGGTTGGTTTTAGGGTTTGTGTGGCGGCTAGAAGGCCTATATTAAAGACTAACTAAATTTCTTTGGGGATAGATATTTTACTTTGAGAAAAAAATTGAGAGATTCTCTTCTATTATTCTTTTGAGGACTTGACCTTATCAAGGTTCCCTTGTGACGGTCGATTCGACTTATCGAGCAAAATAGCGAATTCTTTTGCTCGTGGTGTCTATAATGTTGGTTGGTAGACACGCGTTCGTCAACAGGTCACGTTCATACCGAGGTTGCCAATCACAGGTTCGATTAGAGGTCGAGGTTTCAATTTGCACCATCTGGGCCTTCGTAGAACGATCTTTCCGCAACGATTCACATTAGACACGCAGATTTATACGTGCGTTAGATAGTTCGTCTGCATGGAGTGCCAATTACATTACCCTTCATATCGAGACTTGAGATCTACCGCCGCCTTTTGAAAGAGCCTATAGAGTGCCTTAGGTACAAAGGTGTAGTACAGTACGACGTATCATCCTCAGACGGATGGCCAATTTGAGAGGACAATTTAGACCCTCGAGAACATGTTGCAAGCTTGCATACTAGATTTTAAGGGTAGTTAGGAAGAACAGTTTCATCTGGTGGAATTTGCCTACAATGATAGTTATCAGCAGAGAATTCATATGGCCCCTTTTGAAGCATTGTATGGCAGAGCATGTAGAACACTGGTATGTTGGGATGAAGTTGGGAAAAGAAAGATTATGAGCCTAGAGTTGGTCCAGCAATCAGTGAATGCCGTTGCAGTGATTAGAGGCAGATTAAAGACCGCTCAGAGTAGATAGAAAAGTTACGCAGATAGGTGCCGAAGATCATTGGAATTCCAAGTTGGCGATCACGTTTTTCTGAAGGTGTCACCAATAAGGGGAACTTCGCGCTTTGGCAAGAAAGAAAAATTGAGTCCGAGGTATGTAGGTCCGTTTGAAATTCTTGAGAGAATTGGGACCTTAGCATATCATCTTGCATTGCTGCTGAGATTGGCGTAAGTGCACAACATCTTTCATGTGTCGATGTTGAGGAAGTACGAGCCTGACCCGACCCACGTGCTTAATTTTGAAGAATTAGACATGGATGATCGTGTGTCATATGTTGAAAGCCTGGTTCAGATAGTGGATAAAAAAGAACAAGTTCTACGTACAAAGACCATCTCGTCGGTCTAGCAACACCAAAGTACTAAAGGAGTAACGTGGGAGACTAAAGAGTCGATGAGACGTTTGTACCCCCACATTTTTCCTTAAGTATTGTAATGGTTTAAATTTCGAGGACGAAATTTTTATAAGAGAGGAAGAGTTGTGACATCTTGGATTTTTCACTTCTGCTTTCAATTAAATTAATCGGGCCTTTCATCGACGCGGCTATAGGGCTATTCTCAAAGCCGATCACTCTCGAGATAACTAGACTATTTGGGAAAACCATCGAGGAATTGTAATGCAATAGACGTGAGAATTCGACTAGGAATCATCTACTCGACCGTGCTCATCTTTAGAGGTCATTATGGCACGGATATAAGTCTATTAGGAAATAGAGATAGATCGGTTCGATTGAGATGTGTGGCTAAACATGGGTGAATTATGGAATCGATTAAGAATATGTGTCCATTTGATG
Source organism: Eucalyptus microcorys (assembly GCA_014182515.1). Taxonomy (NCBI): domain Eukaryota; kingdom Viridiplantae; phylum Streptophyta; class Magnoliopsida; order Myrtales; family Myrtaceae; genus Eucalyptus; species Eucalyptus microcorys. Next base: position 32,319,883 of record CM024569.1, read on the forward strand.
AGAGAATCAAGCAATTCGTAGCATGTGGAACCCCTCGACAGCCCCCGATCCGATTAGGGTCACCACAGTTCGCTTACCATTCACTTTTCCTAATAACATGTCACTCTGATACCATTTCAATCGCAGCGGGTTCGTACAAACTAGGGGTTTACATCTTTTAGATCGGTCCCTTGCGCAGTTCATATACGGAAGCACATCCAACAACTCCCCTCTCTATATTCAGAAAACGATGCACACCTACTAAACATCTTATATAAGTTAAAGCCGAACACGTTTATTTACATAAACCAGATGGACATCATTCATCGGTACATCAAAATGCCGTAGTCTTCTATACTCGGCTATACTTCAAAAGATGACCGACATCTCCTCCCACAATTGTATGCTTAAGGTCCATCAACTAGTGTCGGCGTCCAAAAGTTCCCTCCTTTGCTATCCTTCTCCTCGCGGTCATATCCAACCGCTCAAACCATCTACTAATCTGAAATGTTGGTCCCCAAAAGGGGTGAGTACAACCACTCAGCAGGTAAATGACCAATAAACCACTCAATACATCATGCCATGCAATCATCACAATCATAGCATCACATGTCATACAAGCATCCATGCACAACATACCATGGCATCATGCACATGTCATCATACCTCATGTACCATCATCATCATATAGACATCACCATCATATCATACACTTACCATCATCATGTCACATATGGCATCATCCTTACCATGCATCCATGCGTATAACATCATCATCATATCACCATATCACATGTACCATCATCATTACCATGCATCCATGCATGTAACATCATCATCATATCATCATATCACATGTACCATCATCATTACCATGCATCCATGCATGTAACATCATCATCATATCATCATATCACATGTACCATCATCATTACCATGTATCCATGCACATCTCATCATCATATCACATGTACCATCATCATTACCATGTATCCATGCACATCTCATCATCATATCACATGTACCATCATCATTACCATGCATCCATGCACATCTCATCATATCATGCATATATCATCATGCATAATTCAATTTCACTTTCATTTTGGACCGCCACATTTCTCTTTCCCGGGACCAATGTTTGCATCCCGCATTCATCACTCGCGCCCAATCCTGGCATTGCGAGAACCATCCGGGCATGTGTCCAAGATACAACCGGGCATCCGGCCCCCCACATTCCGAGCATCTCGCATCCCAACTAGCATCACGAGGCATCCTCTCGGGCAAAGACCTCCGACGAGGCTTTCGGCATTTACACTCCCTGGCCGGGCATCTCACACCCCAACTGGCGTCACGAGGCATCCTCTCGGGCAAAGACCTCCGACGAGGCTTCCGAAATTATGTACCGACATACCACCAAGATCCCCCTCCTCTGGAATTACGTACCGTATACCACCGAGCATCTCGAAACTCCCGAGGAAATCTCCGGGCTCTCCATGAAAATGGTTTCCCCTACCCTCCGGAATTACATACCGACATACCACCAGGCCTCCCCTGGAATTACGTACCGTATATCACCGGGCATCCCGACACTCCCGGGGAATCGTTGGCTCACACCTCCGACGGCCTTCTCTCTTATCTCAATTCACATCTTCAATTATAGTTCAATTATAACATGGAATGTGATGCGATGGCAATCAAGATCATATTCATCATTGAATTCATACATGCATCTCAAATCATTATCATGCATGCAGCTAAACACCATCATCCATCACAATACAATTCATGGAGTCCATGCAATATAAAATGGTCCATATCTCATGCCTTTTACAAAATTCCAGCAAGCACCATTTTTAGAAAATATTTAAATTAAATATCCATATGCTTCTCAAAAATCATGAAATCAAGGCACGTGATAGACAAGACGATAAGATAGTAATTTCATGAGAAACACATGCCCCATAGAGTTCCACACAAGTAGGTACAATTCACACAAAACAGCATGCAATTTCGGATAGAAACAGAATGCACAGTTTCCGAAATAATTTGATTAAAATATCCAAACGACCTCCGAAAATTATGAAATTTTACCAGGTTATCTCCAAGACACTAAAGTAGATTTTTCATGCAGACTTCTAAGCCAAATTCGTTTTAGATTATTTTCTATAGTCATACGAAGCTTCTGGGTCTAACACCGAAACGTCCAGTGTATGTTTCTCCGAAATACTGAGTTTTGAACCACTTATTCTTCTTCGTTTCCTCTGAAATTTGGATATGTTTTGCTTCAAGATGTCCCCTACAACTTTCATCAAGGGATATAAGTGAACTGTCCAAAGAATAGTCACCATATGGGTCCAAGAAGTCTCGGGTGTCCAGTACCGTGTTTCCAGATTTATCGTCGTCAAGAGTAAGTCGATTTACTAGGCTACACTTGCTCATTTTACTTAAAATTTGATTATGTTAGTCTTTAGGATGTTCTCTACAAGTTTCATGAAGAAGTCGAAGAGAGATTCTTAGTAAAAATCGACATACAACCCACAAAACTACCAAAAGGTCAGCAAAACAGTGCCAGATCTAGTGTCTTCGTAGGATGAGGGTTTGACCCCTTAAATCTCAACCATTTTGTCCCAAATTTTATTATGTTGTATTTTAAGATGTTGGCTACAAATTTCATGAAGGAATCAAAGTCAAAATCCAACTCGAAACCCACATGCAAACCTCTACAACGTTCGGGGTCAGGCAGCACACACGAAAACAGAATACATTTTCAAGAACAACACACTCTAGCTTCGGTTTTGCATACCCTAAACATCCGAGATCTACCACCAAACAATCACACATGCAAGACACACATGCAAGAGCAGAATATGGATCCCAACTTGCCTTTGATTTAAGCACAAAACAGCAGCAAACAGAAGCACAGCAACAACGAACGGCGGACGAACTCTCTTCCTTCTTCTTCGCACGGCCTCCCTCTTCCTCTCTCGGTTTCCCTCTCTCACTCTCTCGACAGCTCTCTCTCTCACTTGGACGACAGCCCTCACCATCAGCCACTCCCTCTCTCTCTTCCTTTTTGGTTGTATAAATATATGCATGCATTCTTAGTTTGCATGAGGGACAAGTGTTCTCATGAGGAGAACAAGTGGCAAAAAGGAGAGAACAAGTGTTGGAGGACATGCAAGGTTAATGGGCTTCATTCTCGGCTGGGCTTTGGGCCAGCAAATGGGCTGGTCGACAGCCCCTCCTTGGCTCCAATGGGCCAGCCATTTGGCCCTCCAAAATCCATACTCTTGGGCCTAAGGCCCAACCTAATTAAACCCACAATTTCACTTTCAATTATTCATCTTTAATTCTTTCTTTTAAGAATTTAATTACTAAATTCCACATGGCCAAAATCTTGTAGTTACAAATCCATAAATTCCAATTTATAATACACATGGCCAATGATAGGATTTTCTTTCCTATCACATAATTATCCATTAAAAGCTTGGCCATAAATCTTATTGCAAATTATGGATTAAATGGCCATAACTTGATGGTACTTCCATCACCTATTCATAGACTTTAATGTAACTAGAGGTCATTATGAATTTTGGGATGCCACAATTCTCCCCTCCTTAGAGAATTTCGTCCTCGAAATTAGACATTTCCTATGTCTCTTGAAATAAGTGAGAGTACCTTTCCCTCATCTCATTTTCACTTCTCATGTGGCTTCCTCCACATCATGATATCGCCAAAATATCTTAACCAATGGAATTCTCTTGGTCCTGAGAATTTGTTCCTTTCAATCCAATACTTGCATGGGCTCTTCAATGTTCCTCACTTTCTCATCCACTTTGATGGCTTCATGATCGAGTATGTGTCCTGGATCGGGCTGATACTTCCTCTAAAGTTAAGGATGCAAGCTCTTAACATATCTTAATTTATCTAAACACCAAAAACAGTTTTAAAACAATAACCACATCTGAAATTTCTTTTGAACACTTGAAAATCTTCCTTCATGAAATCAAACAATACAAACTGAGGTTTTCAAAAGCATTCAACAACAACGGCAAGCTTTGAAATCATATGTCATTTCCATGTCAAAACGTTTTCAAATCACCAATGTGGAAAATCCTTTGAGTTCTTGAGAATCCCACTTCATGATATCAAATAATGTAAAATAGGGATTTCAAAGACACAGCAATATAACAATAATAGTCTTTGAAAATAGGTAAATCTCATATCGTTGAAACCAATTCACAAAATCAAAGCATGATACCAAATCCATAAATCCATTTTCACATTTAAATTCCAAATGTTTTTCGAAATCCACATGTAAAACCTCGAGTCGCACTTGCATCATGGCGTGAAATAAAATGCTTTATCAAAACCCTTAGTAAATTTAAATCAGTACGTTGGCAAAAATTCCAATCTCAATCCCAACTCCAATGGGTTGGAATGTTTTCTATAAAAAGTTCAGAAATCTTTATAATATAAAATTTTTCTTAAAACATTTGGGCACGGTGTCACAGTACTCATAAATTTTGATGAAATTCAAGAGATTTTAACAGTTCACAATCAAAATCTGCTTTTCAGTTGAAGTTCAAAACTTGGAATGTACAGGTGATAATTTTCTCCAAAAACCATAAGCATTTCTTGAAGTATTGAAAATCCTAGTTCGGCGAGTCGATAATATTGGTCCCATCGTAAAGATTTTTTTGAAACTAAAAACTTTGAAATTCCAAAATCCTAAGCCTTTCTTGAAATACCGAAATCAACGCATCGGCGAGTCATCAAACTCAGACCCGACCTTAAGATTTTCAAAGTAGTTTGCATGTAAAATCTTAGAGCTTTGAAAACATCCAAACTCAAGTATTTCCAATCTAACTGCACTACCTCAGACAACAACGGCAATGCATTATATAGGTTAGTAGACTTTCACTTGCTGGCATGTTAAACACTAGGAGACATGTTTAGCTACATCCGCCTTCATGCCATTCCACCAAAACTGTTGGTGTAATTTCCATACATCTTTGTACTACCCAGATGAATACTATAACTACACCTATGTGCTTCCGACAGGATTTCCCTTTTTACTTCTTCATTGTCGGGAACATAGAGTCGTCCTTGATATCTTACTACTCCATCTTCAGAGACTTGGAACTCTGGTCTTTTCCCTAAAGACACAGCATTTCGTATCTTCACAATTTCCGAATCAGATTCTCGCAAAACCTTAACTTTCTGAATATTTTCAGGTTCAATCCTTAATGCAGTAAGCATACCGTCGACGTAGTCTGCTTCCAACTTAAATTCTGAATCTGCTATTGACTTTAATAGATTCCACTCTGTTATCCTCAGATTAGCCATGTTCGTAGCTGACTTTCGACTAAGGGCGTCTGCCACCTTATTCACCTTTCATGAGGGGTACCGTAACAGTCAAAATCTTTTAATAATTCCATTCACCTCCTCTGTCTCATATTCAATTCCTTTTGTGAAAACATCTATTTCAAGCTCTATCCTAAGTGCAACTATCAATCAGATTCAAATTTAAAGAATTCCACCTTCTCGACTCAATCGAACACACCATTTAGCCAAATTATTCCTATACCTTCGTCACCACCAATTCAAGCCTAGAACCATCAAGATCGACACCACCAATAACTCATTTGGTTCAGTCCAACAAAGACATTCACTATGCATTCACCGCAACATAGATTCAAGCCTAAAATATAATACCATTCATTCGGTTCAAATAACGATAGTCCACCAAGACTCATTCAATTCAAAGATCGACAATCCACCAAGATAAGAACTTGTCTAGTTTCCATCAAGTATATCTCAGATCTCATCCTAAATGATCATCACTTAGACTAATCATTCATCAAATCCACAATTTGAACTTCCACCATTTCACCTTGGAAAGACTATAACCACAAATGATCATATTCACTAATTCCACCAAACCTTTTTCAAACTGAGATCATCACCTAAAATTAAAAGTTGACCATCATCAATTAAACCTATTATTCCGACATATAAACCTCAAGTAATTTCATATCTCATATGACCACTCAACTCATGACTTCCAAGATAAATCTATACATACTAAATACCTCCATGTAATGCATCAAGACTTCCAATGAGATCCTCTAATAGGAAGTCACTACTTAGCTCAAATGATCATAACTTAATCCTCAAATTCATAACTCACTCTCTATAATTCACTTCTTAAGCCTTGCTTGTAGCATTACGCTTAAATGATACGCATGTTCTTCAGGTCCTTTAGAATATATTAGGATATCATCAAATGAAGACAATCACAATTTAATCCAAATAGGGCCTAAATATCCCATTCATTAAATCCATGAATGCAGCTAAGGCATTCGTCAATCCAAATAGCATAACCAGGAACTCATAGTGTCCATAGCGAGTCCTAAATGCAATGTTAGGAATGTCTTCCTTCTTAATCCTTAACTGATATCCTGATCTCAAGTCAATTTTAGAAAAGACCGAACTTCCTTGCAGTTGGTCAAATAGGTCATCAATTCTAGATAAGGGACACTTGTTCTTAATGGTCACATGATTCAATTTGCCTGCAATCAATGCACAAACGCATCGACCTGTCCTTCTTTTTCACAAACAAGAGTTCTACAAGTTTAACCATGCTTCCGCTGCGCCACTCTGATAGACTTATCCCAGAAACACTGCCCTCCTAGTTCAGTTCATAGTTCGGTTCATTCCTGCCCCCTTTTGCCATCCTAGAAGCCTGCCAGGAGCCGCTCCTTGTTCAGGTCCTCCGACCTCGGCGTCCACTCCCCGCCCTCATCAGACCGGGACGTTACAGGTACACCAGATTTCGCCTGGTTCGAACCCAAACTACACATCTACTGAAGGGTCTCATTTCAATAGGGATTAACTTACAGAGTTATTATCCGTTTTGGCCTATCCTATACTAGGCCTCATGGTTTCATCCTTGGCGCATGGGCAAGTACTATCTCAGGTAACTCTTCGTTTGAATAGAGTCTCTTACCTTATCTTGCATCACTCAACGTCACTTGTCTCCTTGATTTCCATTCATTCTCTTAACATTTCTTGCTCTCCAAGCTGAGCCCTTTCATAAATTTCATTATAATCCCTCACATTCAGGAGCACTAGTTGTCTCCTACTATCTGTCCTCAGGCCCTTAAGGAATCTCTTAACCTTTTCCTCCCAATCCTCTATCAATCTAGGCGCATACCTAGACAGCTCAGAAAGTTTCGCTTCAGGAACAATTTGCGACTCAGTGTCACTAATTAGCTAAGAAGGAGAAGTAATGTTCATACGTTACTAAAGTCATATAAGTAACATAAAAAGTTACTAGCACACAAAAGCAACATTACACTAGTTACTAGGGATCTACGAGTGAATACTCATCACCCGTTGTTTAAAGTTAGTAAACTACTCTTGGTTAACATCCTATGATGTGCATCATTCTATCCTCCTTTCCATCTGAGGCTCCTTATCACTCCAAATAGACCATAGCTCTGATACCAAAAAAGGGCTGTGGCACCCCTCGACAGCCCCCGATCCGATTAGGGTCACCACAGTTCGCTTACCATTCACTTTTCCTAATAACATGTCACTCTGATACCATTTCAATCGCAGCGGGTTCGTACAAACTAGGGGTTTACATCTTTTAGATCGGTCCCTTGCGCAGTTCATATACGGAAGCACATCCAACAACTCCCCTCTCTATATTCAAAAAACGATGCACACCTACTAAACATCTTATATAAGTTAAAGCCGAACACGTTTATTTACATAAACCAGATGGACATCATTCATCGGTACATCAAAATGCCGTAGTCTTCTATACTCGGCTATACTTCAAAAGATGACCGACATCTCCTCCCACAATTGTATGCTTAAGGTCCATCAACTAGTGTCGGCGTCCAAAAGTTCCCTCCTTTGCTATCCTTCTCCTCGCGGTCATATCCAACCACTTGCTCAAACCATCTACTAATCTAAATGTTGGTCCCCAAAAGGGGTGAGTACAACCACTCAGCAGGTAAATGACCAATAAACCACTCAATACATCATGCCATGCAATCATCACAATCATAGCATCACATGTCATACAAGCATCCATGCACAACATACCATGGCATCATGCACATGTCATCATACCTCATGTACCATCATCATCATATAGACATCACCATCATATCATACACTTACCATCATCATGTCACATATGGCATCATCCTTACCATGCATCCATGCGTATAACATCATCATCATATCACCATATCACATGTACCATCATCATTACCATGCATCCATGCATGTAACATCATCATCATATCATCATATCACATGTACCATCATCATTACCATGCATCCATGCATGTAACATCATCATCATATCATCATATCACATGTACCATCATCATTACCATGTATCCATGCACATCTCATCATCATATCACATGTACCATCATCATTACCATGTATCCATGCACATCTCATCATCATATCACATGTACCATCATCATTACCATGCATCCATGCACATCTCATCATATCATGCATATATCATCATGCATAATTCAATTTCACTTTCATTTTGGACCGCCACATTTCTCTTTCCCGGGACCAATGTTTGCATCCCGCATTCATCACTCGTGCCCAATCCTGGCATCGCGAGAACCATTCGGGCATGTATCTAAGATACAACCGGGCATCCGGCCCCCCACATTCCGGGCATCTCGCATCCCAACTAGCATCAAGAGGCATCCTCTCGGGCAAAGACCTCCGACGAGGCTTCCGGCGTTTACACTCCCTGGCCGGGCATCTCGCACCCCAACTGGCGTCACGAGGCATCCTCTCGGGCAAAGACCTCCGACGAGGCTTCCGGAATTATGTACCGACATACCACCAAGATCCCCCCCTCCTCTGGAATTACGTACCGTATACCACCGAGCATCTCGAAACTCCCGAGGAAATCTCCGGGGCTCTCCATGAAAATGGTTTCCCCTACCCTCCGGAATTACATACCGACATACCATCAGGCCTCCCCTGGAATTACGTACCGTATATCACCGGGCATCCCGACACTCCCGGGAATCGTTGGCTCACACCTCCGACGGCCTTCTCTCTTATCTCAATTCACATCTTCAATTATAGTTCAATTATAACATGGAATGTGATGTGATGGCAATCAAGATCATATTCATCATTGAATTCATACATGCATCTCAAATCATTATCATGCATGCAGCTAAACACCATCATCCATCACAATACAATTCATGGAGTCCATGCAATATAAAATGGTCCATATCTCATGCCTTTTACAAAATTCCAGCAAGCACCATTTTTAGAAAATATTTAAATTAAATATCCATATGCTTCTCAAAAATCATGAAATCAAGGCACGTGATAGACAAGACGATAAGATAGTAATTTCATGCGAAACACATGCCCCATAGAGTTCCACACAAGTAAACAATACACACAAAAACAGCATGCAATTTCGGATAGAAACAGAATGCACAGTTTCCGAAATAATTTGATTAAAATATCCAAACGACCTCCGAAAATTATGAAATTTTACCAGGTTATCTCCAAGACACTAAAGTAGATTTTTCATGCAGACTTCTAAGCCAAATTCGTTTTAGATTATTTTCTATAGTCATACGAAGCTTCTGGGTCTAACACCAAAACGTCCAGTGTATGTTTCTCCGAAATACTGAGTTTTCAACCACTTATTCTTCTTCGTTCCCTCTGAAATTTGGATATGTTTTGCTTTAAGAGGTCCCCTACAACTTTCATCAAGGGATATAAGTGAACTTTCCAAAGACTAGTCACCATATGGGTCCAAGAAGTCTCGGGTGTCCAGTACCGTGTTTCCAGATTTATCGTCGTCAAGAGTAAGTCGATTTACTAGGCTACACTTGCTCATTTTACTTAAAATTTGATTATGTTAGTCTTTAGGATGTTCTCTACAAGTTTCATGAAGAAGTCGAAGAGAGATTCTTAGTAAAAATCGACATACAACCCACAAAACTACCAAAAGGTCAGCAAAACAGTTCCAGATCTAGTGTCTTCGTAGGATGAGGGTTTGACCCCTTAAATCTCAACCATTTTGTCCCAAATTTTATTATGTTGTATTTTAAGATGTTGGCTACAAATTTCATGAAGGAATCAAAGTCAAAATCCAACTCGAAACCCACATGCAAACCTCTACAACGTTCGGGGTCAGGCAGCACACACGAAAACAGAATACATTTTCAAGAACAACACACTCTAGCTTCGGTTTTGCATACCCTAAACATCCGAGATCTACCACCTTGCATACACATGCAAGACACACATGCAAGAGCAGAATATGGATCCCAACTTGCCTTTGATTTAAGCACAAAACAGCAGCAAACAGAAGCACAGCAACAACGAACGGCGGACGAACTCTCTTCCTTCTTCTTCGCACGGCCTCCCTCTTCCTCTCTCGGTTTCCCTCTCTCACTCTCTCGACAGCTCTCTCTCTCACTTGGACGACAGCCCTCACCATCAGCCACTCCCTCTCTCTCTTCCTTTTTGGTTGTATAAATATATGCATGCATTCTTAGTTTGCATGAGGGACAAGTGTTCTCATGAGGAGAACAAGTGGCAAAAAGGAGAGAACAAGTGTTGGAGGACATGCAAGGTTAATGGGCTTCATTCTCGGCTGGGCTTTGGGCTAGCAAATGGGCTGGTCGACAGCCCCTCCTTGGCTCCAATGGGCCGGCCATTTGGCCCTCCAAAATCCATACTCTTGGGCCTAAGGCCCAACCTAATTAAACCCACAATTTTACTTTCAATTATTCATCTTTAATTCTTTCTTTTAAGAATTTAATTACTAAATTCCACATGGCCAAAATCTTGTAGTCACAAATCCATAAATTCCAATTTATAATACACATGGCCAATGATAGGATTTTCTTTCCTATCACATAATTATCCATTAAAAGCTTGGCCATAAATCTTATTGCAAATTATGGATTAAATGGCCATAACTTGATGGTACTTCCATCACCTATTCATAGACTTTACTGTAACTAGAGGTCATTATGAATTTTGGGATGCCACATAGCACCCCCATGGCTGTGACCTGTGGACCTCTTCAATGCTTCTAGAAGGAGTATTTGTGGCTGAACTTTGCTGCGGAAAGCGAGTTGTGGAGGGGGGCCGGTCAAGGGGACAAGAGAGAGATAAGAAGAAGCCAAGTGGTCCTCTCCTATCCAAACTTGTTCCCTCTTCTCTCTCTCTTTCAGCTGCCTTTGACTAGCTCCGTTCCTACCCTTCATTGTGCTGTTTGAACGCCAGCAGTAAGCCAGAAAAGACCAGCTGAGTAGCCCATCACCGCCGCATGCCGCCGTCGCTATTCGCTACCCTTGCGCTCGCCTGCGCATGTCTCCGCCTTGTAGCGCGATTCCACCGCCATAGTCGCATCCAACTCGTCATCCAGATATGTGTTGCCATCCAATAGGCTCAGCCGAAGCCATCTCGCCCCTATTTAGCCGCCGTGAAGCACTGTCGGTGGCCACCAAGTGTCCCCGCTTTCTCTGCCGGTCCTCGCAGCCCCATCTAGCCTCTATTTCTCTCTTTTGTAGCCAAGATCAGAAGCTAAGTCAGTGGGTTTCCAGCCAAGGGTTTAGCCCGTTTTGAGGGCGTTCTCGACCCCAAAAGTTAGGCCCGCTTTGGAGAGAATCAAGCCTCGTTGCATCCCCGTCGAATTGAACCGATTGGATCACCAAATGAGTGAGTTTAACTCACTAATCCTCACTTAGTAGGTTAATGATGCTTAAGGGTTGTTTAGCTTAGGCTAAGCTGGATTAGGTGGTTAGTTAGATTAGATTAGTGAATTTAATTAATTGGTGATGCATGTTAGGTGGATAGTTAGTGCAATTAGCGAGCAAATAGACTTTAGTATTTATTTAACGAGTCTCAAAATTTTTACGGGCCTGTTCCGGCATATAATTAGGCATTACGGGTATAAGCATGCATTTATTGCATTTATTAATTATTTTTCGTAATTAATTAATTAATTATTTATTTTACGGAAATTAGATTGAGATAGTCGGTGACCAGAATTTTATGCTGATTGTGATAGTGTGATATGTTTATTTAATTGAGCTCGAATTTGTACTGAATTGGTGTGAATTGTGATTTTAGGATATATTCCTAAATTTATTTATTTTCAATATTTAATTGGAAATTAACCGAGCGTTGGTTTACAATGCCAAAAATATTTTGGTGAACCATATGAAATGGTGGGATTTATGGAAAGGAAATTATTATATTTTGGCTAACGCCAACCGTGTACCCACACACAGCTATTTTATCAAGTATGATAAAATATGAGAAAGAATGTTATATTACGTCGGCTCGATGACTAACTATGTCATCTCTAAGAAAGACGTTATATTGGCTCGGTGATTAGATATGTCATCTTAGAGAATGCACGTAGGCTCGGTGACTAGGTATATCATCTTGGAGAATGCACATGGGCTCAGTGACTAGGTATGTCATCTTGGAGAATGTACGTGGGCTCGGTGACGAGATATGTCATCTTGGAGAATGCACGTGGGCTCGGTGACGAGATATGTCATCTTGGAGAATGCACGTGGGTTCGGTGACTAGATATGTCATGTTGGAGATTGCACGTGGGCTCGGTGACTAGATTTATCATCTTGGAGAATGAACGTTGGCTTAGTGACTTAATATGTCATCTTGGAGAATGCATAGTATTGATTAGAATGACCAGGGAATGGTCTGATTGACATGTAATCAACTAGGTCAATTGATCAATAAGTTGATCTGAGTGAATGATTTGATGTGTTAATGTGACTCAATGAGATTATGAATATGTGTTGGCGGAGTCCATCATCTGGGTTGATGTGGGTTTGTTCAAAAAGGTGCCCCATCAGTTCAGGGCACGGTATCGCCACAACAATGATGGACGAAGGGAGGGCCCTGTGCCAGAGTCTGATATACCTCTGTTTGTGATGAATGATGCTTTTAGTAAGGGTACTTCAAACCCTAAGGATGGTTCGGTGGTGGATGCCAAGGATCCTAAGCTTGATGATCCTGATTCTCCGGAGCACTCGGTCGTGGGCTCCTGCTGGAGCGTGAAAGAATGAGAGATTGAAGATGATGATGATCCGAGTAGTTTTGGAACCCCCACCCCTGTCTGCAGACTTTATTTTCTGAGCTTGTTTAAGTTGAATCTGACTTGGTAGTTCGCCTTGTATATATGTGCACTGGTTTGCAATGTATATAAGTGTAGTTGTTTTTCAGGTTTTAAAAATATGGTCCTACTTTCCTATTCCATTATTTTATTGTCTAGGGATTATTTGTATGCTTCCACTTGCGTATTAAAATGAATAGGTGAGCAATGCATCCTGGGACATCGCCATTTAATCGACCAATGAGGGATGGACACGCGCTTGAGGATCAAGGCGTGACATGCAAAGCAAATTCTTGGGATGGAAATCTTGTGAGACAGGGAGAATCGTAAACTTTGGTTATGTCAAGAACAATATGTTAATAAAGTTCTTGAAAGATTTAACATGAATAAATCCATAGCAGTTTGTTTTCCACTTGCAAATCATTTCAAACTCAGCTTATAGCAGTGCCTAAAAAGTAAGACAGAAAAGAAGAAAATGGAAAAAGTTCCTTGTGCATTGGTGGTTGGTAGTCTAATGTACACGATGGTATGCACAAGGCCTGATATTTGCCTATGCAGTTGGTGTGGTAAGCAGATTTCTATCCAATCCTAGTAAGGAACATTGGGCAGTAGTCAAATGGATATTCAGGTATCTCCGAGGTACTTTTAATAATTGCATATGCTTTGGTGATGGTAAAACTGTGTTAGAAGGTTTTTCGGATTTAGACATGGCAAGGGACGTGGACTCAAGAAAGTCTAAATCGAGATACCTAATGACTTCTGCAGGGGGGAGTAGTTTCATGGCAATTTCAACTACAAAAATGTGTTGCCCTATATACTACTGAAGCGGAGTATATTGCGATATCGGAAGCATGTAAAGAACTCTTGTGGATGAAGAAGTTCCTAAAAGAAGTGGGCCACAACCAAGAGCAGTATATTTTGTATTCAAATAATCAAAGCGCAATACACCTCAGCAAAAAAGCAACTTTCCACTCCAAATCCAAACACATTGACATCATATATCATTGGATACATGATGTGTTGGAAGAAAAAGCCGTATAGTTAAAGAAAATACACACTGACAACAATGGCTCAGATGTGATGACAATCTCTATCTACAAAGAAGATGCAAGCTTGTCGAACTTTTGTAGGTTTGGCACCCTTTCCAAATTGCTCGTGAGGGGGAGATTTGTTTAGTAGGTCACTCCCAATTGGAGAAGCCAACGCAATTATGTATATCTGTAGTAGAGTATGTATGGTAATGAGTGTGTAAAAGTAAAAGGAAAAAAAAGAGAAAAAAATAATAAAAAAATCAAAACATATCCGGAGATAAATCATCATGATCATCCACATCTAGAAAATCAAAGGAGATTGGGAAATAAATTAAAGTGATTTTCACAGATCTACAAAATCGCAAGAGATTAGGAGATAAATCTATGTGATTTTCATATCGTACAATTCCAATTGAGATTGCATTTTGCTCCTATAAATAGGAATCCTCCTCAACGGAGAAGTATATACAAAAGCAAGAATATCATAGTAGCGTAGCAGAAGAAACAGTTTTCTTCTTCCAAGAAAGAGAGTTATCTTTGAGTGAGTTATCCAGTTTATGAGAGGTTGAGATCCACAAATTGAAGACAATGAGAGATCCACCTTTGGGTGAAGTTGTATCCAATTATTTATCATAGTGGAAGTTTGAAGTGGACTACAGTCTTGTGGTTTTTTCCCTTCACTTTGGAGGGTTTTCCACGTTAAAATTCTGGTATTATTTATTATTCATCTTTATTGCTTTCATTCAATTTTTTATCCAATTTAATTTTCACAGAAATAGTAGTGGGAAAAATTATCTAGGTATTCTCCACAAATATCGTTCTTTTTCCTAACAATACAAAGTATAACCGCTCTTAAGTAGTCATTGTTGAAATTATAAATTATAGCTAAACATCCATGCTTTTTGGCTCCATGATGTCACAGCTTGAACCTCGAGCACGCGCACATCCCTTTGTGGTCGATGAAATTGCGACATCCCAAGACACATCGCCGACCATTTTCATTTTAATGCAAATGCGGAAGCGAAACGATAACCCCTGACAGTAACCAACACGAGATAGAAAAGCAAGAAAGAATTTCACAACCAAAACACTTTTATAAACACACCAGTTTATATACAAAAGTCAACAACAAAATGTCTACTAAAAAAAGAAGGGGTCAACAAGCCATCTAGGCACACGCATCCCCATCTGAAATCTTCGAGGCCTTTAGGGATTCTGGGTCCTCCATAGCCCCATCGAAGGGTCAGCTACACCCTCACCATGAGCGGTGTCTATCACCACAGTTGGGATCTCTAAACCCTACAGGGGACCGACTCGGTACCCATTAAGCCTGTGACGAAATGTGACGTCCCAGGGTGTCACGTACTAAGCGCAAGCGGAATTATAATTATCATTAACATCTTACCTAACTTGTAATCTCCTTACAAATAACCCATAGCGTTTACCATTGAAAGTTAGCATGTATAACATGGATTATTTAAAATCTCAAGTTTATATTATGAGGTTATCCTGCAATCACTCTACCTTCAAATTCAAAGTATTGGCCAAATCATTCATGCACACAAAACAAGATTACAAGAAATTTTATTTCTTCTTATCATCATCAAGGCTTACAAAATTTATCAACCTGGACTATTTTCATGTTCATCGCCTATATATACAACATATACATAACAAAAGTAAGGTGTAACAAAAGCCAGGGATAAAGGGTGAGGGTTTCTACTCCACGAGTTCCCACACTAGCCCACATCTAACAAAAAAAAACAAAAGTTAGTCAGCCTCTACACGATCCAAGGCGTCTAGGCGCCGTCCATCCCCGCTCCAGGTCCTCCTGCTCCAAAGGGTAAAGATCCGAACATCTCCCCTTCATGGTTGATAAACCATGCAACGAACATCATCGGTATTAACTCAGCCCTACCATCATCCATCCATAAAGTCGCCTCATACTTGGAGAAAACCATGTCAATGTCGGGATCATACACGTCAAGAAGAGAAACATCAAGATGCACTACCGCCCCGTATCGAGCTACTGGCGGTACATCCATGCTATCAATCTGAAAATGTAAGGTATGAGCAAACAACCTTGCCCAGTAAAGAATGATAAAACTCTAACTTAAACAATCCACAGTCATCAATATTGCAAGAGAATCATCAAACAATTTAGGATACTAAAGGAAGTATATCACAAGCATAAACAATTGGATATTGACACATTATGTATATAATCACCTCATGAGCATCCATTTCTATGCTTACCTTTCTCAACTCAATCTCATATCAATATGTAATGCAACAATAATAAATGGACTCACTCGCCAAATAGAATTATATTTAGTGTGCATAAAATCCACCCTCGAATCAGTCATTAATCGGAATTCAACCGGCCCGATCGAGTCACTTCCGGAAAGTACGTTATCCGGACTTCCACAATACCTCTAATTATGGGCATCTCACTCCGAAGCATCCCGGCATCACACAACCGAGGTCCTCCTTGATCACACACAAGGGCATCTCACTCCGAGGCATCTTAGTATCACACAACCGAGGCATCCTTGATCACACACAAGGGCATCTCACTCCGAGGCATCTCAGTATCTCTCTACCGAGGCATCCTTGATCACACACAAGGGCATCCCAAACTTCCGGGGCATCACCGGTATCTCGGTACCGATGGGTTCATTCATCTTAAGCACACGTTTCACACCACCACACCTTTGATTAATGCATTTATCGTATGCAAAAGAAAAGACTCTAAAGTATCTATCTAACTCTCATGAACCTAGCACACGTGCGTGTCCAAATTATAAGATAAAACCCATTACGTCATGTCCCATTCCATGGCGAACAGATATTTATCCCATAATCAAGCACTATGCACCGCACTCATTGCACACACATGATACTATATGCACTTATATCTCAAATGATATATGAGACTTACTCCTATATGACTAACATCTATTATGAGGTTTATTAGACTCTACGTGCATCACAAAAGCCTAATATAAAAGACACAACCTCTAATATATGTTCTTGGGTCCAGACAGTTTACTAACTAATTGTACAGTTTTGGTTTCGGATACAAAAGGTATATCAATTCTTGTCGAAATACTACCAAATTTTAGTATGTTATATTTAAGACATAGAATAACAATTCTCGTGAATATAATTAAGTTTAATTCTCACTGTATTAAGAGTAACAATTGCCATAATCTTTACTAGCACTCTGTATCGACGTCCAGATTCTTTATCTACAAGGAAAATTGTTTCACTAGCCAAATATTATCGATTTAATCTCATATTTTGACACGTCATTCCTTAAGATGTGTTCTACAATTTTTATTAAGGATTCAAAGTCCAAATCTAACTAGGTAAATACAGAAAATTCGCATAATCAGTAAAGGTCAAACCGTTTCTCACAAGAACAGTTTACTGGTTTTACTAAGTACACTTCTGTCTCTATGTTTTTATAGTCATATGGTTATAGCTACGTGTATAACTTGATCTTATAGATGTTCTATCATGTAGAATAGTTTCTTTCTTATTTCTATTAACATACATAAAGAAAACTAAACACAAACAGAAGACTCCATAACTGTTTTCACTTAGAACAGAATAGATACACAAATTTTCTCACTTCTAACTCAACGAAACAACTTGTCTATCCACAAATCTCTTCTAAAATACTCCAATGCTTACTCACAGCAACTCAAAGCAACTTCAGCATATCTTTCTCTAACAAATGATCAATTCCACAGCTCGGCTCGAAGTGTCGTTGCATCCGTAAGCCACTTATCACGATTTCTACCAAAACAACACACTCGGCATCCATTTCATCCCTTCGCTCAACAAAAAAGCATACTCACACAAGGATTTCGAAACATGCAGTCCTCAAAAACAACATGCAATGGCTTCTAACTCTAATCTAACACTTACTCAGCTTAGATCAATCACAAAACAGCAACTACAAACTATATCCATCACTGTTTGGTTAGATCCTCAAGCTCCCTTGATGAAACAATGGATAACTTTTAATTTAGAGTTAGATCTTTTCTTACCTTGCTTCAGCTACTAAACAACACAGAGATGCTTCAAGATCAACACTCAAAATCAGCATGCAAGAAGAAGAAATCACAGGTTTGCTTCTGGTTTGCTTCTGGTTCTATTGCTCAGCCGAGAGAAAAAGAAAGAAGAAGATGAAGATGGGTTGTTCGGTTTTATATGGAGAGAGAGAGAGAGTACGAAGCTTAAGGGGAAATAGGTCTACAAACTAATCCCTAGGCTAGAGTAATGATGAAGTTTGCTAATGATGATGTCTCTTGGATTTTGCATGTCTTGGTTTGTGGGAATCAAAACCGTGGGTGAAGAAAAACAAAGAGAGAAGAGAGGTGTCGTGTCCTCTAAGTTTATTCTCTCAAGTTTAATTTGTCACTCAAAATTAATTAGTCTTTAATCCGAGTCATTAGTCGATTAATTGATTTCTAATATTTTTTCCATTTATTCCCTTTTGTTTCTACTTGATTTCAATCCTTTTATGATTATACAAAGTCGTAACGTAACATATCGAATGACATAACATATCGAATAGTCAATGTTAATCTATAAAGAATTCATCACAAAATGCTAAAGTTAGAAATTGATATTAGCATTACAATCATTAATCAAATCATCATAACTATATATTATAAAATTAATTGAAAATTAAAATCACTCGGGCCTAAATATTCATCTCTAGCCCAACAGGCTTAATCTAGCGTAACAATTCCGGCCCACTAAACTAAATCTACAAATCTAATAATTCCGAACCTTGGCCCGCTTCAAGCCAAGTCCAAACCCATAATCTCTCATTAGATTTCTTAAGTCCAATTCGTGTGGCCTACTTACTTTTCAAGCCCACACATTTCTCATGATCCATCGGGTTCACTTTTTGGCCCAATCTAATTAATCTAAGTTCCTAATGATCTAATTACACTAATGAAGGTCAATGAAATTTGGGATGTCACACGAAACGACGCCCTAAATCGATGAGGTACCCTCTGAGGTAGGCCCTCATTGACCCAGACAATAGTCACCAAGATCTCATAGACCTAGTGGCTCTCAGGAACAAGGAAGTCAATACTCAACTCAATCACCTTCCTAGGCTGACCAAAACGTACTGGAGGGGTTGCCATCTAAGGACTTGAAAAGATTGAGCCCACGACGGGGTGAGACAATGTCTCAGCAAGTTCATCCCCTAAACCCCAACTAGGAAAGAAAAACACCTAGAGGTAGACTAATCACACATGACAGATGACTCACCTCGCCTCAGTTCCTTCCTGCATGTTAATACAGTTCATATCACATATGCTTATAACAAATGCACACATCAATTGGAACGTCTTACTCAATTTCAAACAATCACAGGGGTCCTAATTATAAGACCAAATCATTATGACACGTCCCATACCATTCCACACAATTTTGACCCATAATCTGGTGCGTCTATCTCAATCAATTCCACGTTCCAATTGATTACGGCCCCCAGGGCATGGCCTACTCGACGTTCGACGGTCTTCTAGCATAGCTAGGCATCATCTCACCACATTTAGCACGACAACGTCTCTATTAGACGGCAATCCCAAAGGAGCATCGATCCAGAATCTACTGCGACCGACTTCCGTTGTATAGGGGCATCCCATATAAGGGCAACGTCTTATGTAAACACTCGTGACAGGTTCTCATAACCAACGCACGACCATTCAATTATAGCCAAGGACACTGTGCATTACACTCAAATGTCTCAATTAAGATAATGCGCTTAGCCCATTTTCTTCATATTCAAAACACACAGTGAAAATAATCTTTTGTGGGTATATGGTTAGATCAAACCAAAAAAATTGATATCATTTCTTTTAAAATCCCACTATTTGATATAGTATTTAAAACCATTTTCGATGTCAAAACCCGACACTCGGGATTTTCTAATTAAATACCAAAATTTCACAATTTTGGAATAAATAACCAAAATTCCAATCACCACTCAATTTACACAAATTAACACTCAATTGCATAAACTAACCACACCACTGCAATCAACACGAAATTCCAATCACCGGCTATCCCGGTATAATTTTCGGAAAATAATAAATAATTAAATAAATAGAAAAAATAATTAAATAATGCAAATTAAATACAATAAAATACTAACCTAGGCTGGAAATAGTAATCTAACCACCTAAACGAGCCTAGAAAATTAATGCACCTATCTAGATAAATAGCACAATCTATATAGTCACTAACTAATCTAATCTAACCACCTAACATGCACAATTAAACAATTAAATCACTAATCTAATCTAACTAACCATATAATCATTAATTAGCCTAAACTAATCAACCCTTAATCATAATTAACTCCATAAGAAAAGTTTAGCAAGTAAACTCACTAGTTTTAAGATCCGGTGAGTTCACAACAATGGCGACGCGGAGGCGAGCAACAACCAAGCCTGCTGTGATGCCAACGGAGGTCCGGACGGGCTCGGAAAAGCCTCACGAAGCCCACAACAAGCTGCTAAGCTCAGTTCTGACCTTGGGTTGCAAAGCCTGCTTGAGCGGCTTGGACGGGTTGGAACAACCATGGCGGGATGGCAGCAACTCCTAGCGAGCTCAACAGAGGAGGACAACGGCTGGAATGGTGATGGTGAGGCTTCAATTGACTAGACAGAGGGCTCGACGATGGCCTAGGCGCGAGCAGGAGGCGTGAGTGGGCAAACGTGTGCACGGGGGACGGCACTGCTCATAAGCAACGTCCGGGCGCTCGATGGGCATGACGGCGATAAGGAGGGCGGTCGATGGTTTAGGGGGAAGGCCGGCTGGTTTCTCTAGACTTTTGAGCTCACTATACACACACTAATGGAGAAAGTGAGCCAAAGAAGAAAAAAGAAGAAGCTAAAGAGGGGAGCCCAAAAATGCCTCAAATGTCAACCAAAATATCTAAAACACTCATTGCTTGCCCCCACCACCTTAAGCGTTCATCCCAAGCCATTTGCACACCCAAGGCTTCCCCAACAAGCCATTGAAGAGGTCCAAAATGTTGCTGCCCCCTTGGCCTACGAATTTAGGACCATTTCCCTCCAAATGCAATTTAATTCCTCTCCAATTAAGCTCAAATTGGTGTCTAAAAATTCAACCAAGGTGCCCACATCTAATTCAACATTTTTCCTCATCAATTGAACCAACTTGATGGCCATATTTAAAATTTTTGCCATATTTTCTCGATCTAAAATGGTCATATTTTAAATTTTTGCCAAAAATCCCGATTTGCCGAAAAGTCTTCGGAGGATGAGTCAACGTTCCTAAAATGAATTGTGACATGACAGAACTTTCAATTTCTGAAATCGGGTTCAAATTCGTGGTTAATTTCAACCCGGCGCGATTTTAGCGTGACCTAATCTACCGGGTAGCTTTTTGGAATTTTTAGCGCATTTGACCTGTGTCGATTATTTTCGAGCCACATTGTACATCTTTGACACATTGGCAACTCTCGGTTATCGTGTAAATCTCGAGCTTTCAAATATAGACACAGGGTACAAAAATGACAGAAAACTCGGTTTGTGCCGTTCGGAAGAAATTTTGCAATTAGGTGGAATCACCCACACACTAATCACATACCTCTGTCGAATCGACCTATCTTTGTTCTCTGATCAATTTTGACGGTGCCGTAATGCCCCTTGCAGATTAGCACGGTTTAGCAGTCAATTCTTGATTGAATTCTTAAGTCTACTGCATTTAGATTCCTTAACGGCTTCACTTGATAGACTAGTTGTCCCATGAGTGATGAACTCAAGGAAAAGAACTATAGGCGCGTCGATGAAAAGCCCAACTTATTCAATCGAAAATAGAACCTAAAAATTCAGGATGTCATAACTTTTTCCCCCTTATAGAATTTTCATCCTTGAAATTTAAACCATTACAAATCTTTAAACAAAAAGGGGGGTACAGTCATCTTATTGAATATTCACTTTCCAAGGTTGCTCCTTCTATGCAATGGTGTTGCCAGACCACTCTAGCCAACAGAATTGTCTTGGTGCGCAAAATCTGCTCCTTCCAATCTAGAATCTGAACCGGTCTTTCCATGTATGACACCCTGTCATCCATGTCTAATTCTTGAAAATTTAGCACGTAGGTCGGGTCAGGTACATACTTTGTCAACATCAACATGTGAAAGACGTCATGCACTTGCACCAACCTCGGCGGCAATGCAAGACGATACGCCAAAGTCCCTATCATTTCCAAAATCTTGAAAGGACCTACGTATCTCGAGCTCAGTTTTCCCTTTTTGCTGAAATGAGAAGTACCTCTCATCGGTGACACCTTCAGAAAGACATGCTCACCAACTTGGAATTCCAATGGTCTTTGATGCTTATCAACATTGCTTTTCCGGCGGCTCTGAGCGGTTTTTAATCTGTCCTTGATAATGGCAACTGCATCCACCGACTGCTTAACCAATTCTAGGCTTGTGATCTTTCGTTCTCCAACCTCATCCCAACACACTGGTGTTCTGCACGCGCTACCATAAAACGCTTTGAAAGGAGCCATCTGAATACTCTACTGGTAGTTGTTGTTGTAGGCAAACTCGACAAGATGAAGCTGTTCCTCCCAGCTTCCCTTGAAATCCAACAGGCAAGCTCGCAGCATGTCTTCGAGGGTTTGAATCGTCCTCTCAGACTGGCAATCCATCTGAGGATGATAAGCCGTATTGTACTGCAACTTCATTCCTAAGGCGATCTGCAAACTTTTCCAAAAGACAACCGTGAACCTTGGGTCTCGATTTGATGTAATCGTCATTGGCACTCCATGCAAATGAACAATCTGACGCATGTACAATTCTGTGTGCCTGTCCAAATCAAGGTCCTTTCGTACGGCGATGAAATGAGCCGATTTCGTCAATCTATCGACTACTATCCAAATGGAATCATTACCCCTCTGACTCCTTGGTAAGCTTGTCACAAAATCGATTGTGATGTGTTCCTATTTCTACTCGGGAATCTCGAGAGGTTGCAGAAGTCCTCCCAGCTTACAATGTTGTGCCTTCACTTGCTGACACGCCATATACTTGGCGACATGCTTGGTGATGTTCACCTTCATACCGGACCACCAATAATGTTAACGCAAATTCTGATACATCTTTGTACTACCAGGATGAATGCTATAACTGCTACGATGACTTCTGATAAGATCTCTTCTTTAAGCTCTACATTGTCAGGTACACACAATCGTCCTTGAAACTTTAGTGTTCCGTCTTTAGAAATCTGAAAGTCAGCTTGTCTCTTTTCGGTATCCTCTTATAGGATTTTTTTGAATTTATGGGTCTGTCGGCTGAAACGTCTTGATTCTGATCTGCACTTCCGGCTCAATTCTGAGGGTGTCCATAAGATTTGAAAAGTGGTCTACCTCAAATTTAAAAACCAAATCTTGAGCTCTCTCAAGGAAAACCCACTCCTTGAGCACCATCTGCGCTACTGAAGATTTCCGACTTAACGCATCTGCGACCTTGTTAGCCTTTCCAGGATGATACAGGATATCGCAATCATAGTCCTTCAGGAGTTCCATCCAGCGACGTTGTCTCATATTCAACTTCTTCTGAGAGAATAGATACTTGAGACTTTGATGGTCTGTAAAGATCTGGAATCTTTCTCCGCACAAATAATGTCTCCAAATTTTTAGAGCGAAAATAATTGCTGCGAGTTCTAAGTCATGCGTCGGGTGATTTAGCTCATGAGGTCTCAATTGACGGGACGCGTATGCAATAACCTTGCCGTGCTGCATTAACACGCAATCCAGTCCTCTAAACGACGCATCACTATAGATCTCATATCCTTCAAGACAAGATGGAATCATCAACATGGGTGTGGTAGTAAGCTTCTGCTTAAGTTCTCGGAAACTATGCTCGCACTTGTCTGTCCATACAAATTTCTCTTCCTTCTTCAGTAGTCAAGTCAACGGCAAATCTAAAGCTGAAAATCCTTCCACGAACCTTTTGTAGTAACTTCCAAACCCAAAAAGTTTTTGATCTCTGTCAATGTCGTTGGTCTTGGCCAATTAATAACTGCTTCAATCTTGGTCGGGTCCACGGAGATTACTTCGCCTGAAATCACGTGACCTAGGAACGCTACACGAGTCAACCAAAACTCGCACTTGCTAAACTTGGTGTATAGCTCATGATTCCTCAAAGTCTGGAGTACTATCCTCAAATGCCTCTCATGCCCATCAAGACATCTTAAATACACCAAGATATTGTCAATGAACACAATCACGAACTGATCCAAATACTCCTTGAACACTCGATTCATCAGATCCATGAAAGCAGCAGGGGCGTTTGTCAAAACCAAACGACATTACAGTAAACTCATAATAGCCGTATCGAGTACAAAACGCTGACCTCGATATGTCCTCTTTTCTGATCCTCAGCTGATGATACCCTATCCTCAAGTCGATCTTAGAGAATATCGACGCTTCCTGTAGTTGGTCAAACAAGTCGTTCATCCTCGGCAGTGGATACTTGTTGTTGATCGTCACCTGATTGAGTTGCTGATAGACGATGTACAGGTGTAACGAACCATCTTTCTTTTTCACAAACAGAACTGGTGCTCCCCAAGGCGATGCACTAAGACGTATGAATCCCTTATCCAATAACTCCTATATCTGCACCTTCAATTCTTTCAAATCAGACAACGCATCCGGTAAGGAGCCTTAGAGATTGGCTCTGTTCTGGGGGCTAACTCAATCATGAACTCTATCTCCCTCTATGGTAGCAAGCTTGGCAATTCCTTCGGAAACACGTCTAGAAACTCTTACACTACATCGATGTCCTCAATCTTCAGCTCCTCCACGACAGTTGCCAAGTAACCTTGACAACGCCCCTCTAACAAACGAGTTGCCTCAAGTGACGAGATTAAGGTAATCGAGGGTCCTCCTTGACTCCCCATGAACTCGAAACTTTCACCCATTAACGGGTACACTGAATCGTTTTATGATAGTAGTCCATCTTAGCTCGTTGCTTGGTGAGCTAGTCCATGCCAATTATTACATCAAAATCATACATGGCTAGGACTATCAAATCTATCCTCCCCTCTCAATCACCAATCACTAACTTGCAACTAGGACAACCCACTGTAGCTAACACCTTATCATTTAATAGTGTAGATATATTAACCACTGACTCCAACAACTCATGACTCAATCCTACAAGCTTAACAAAATGTTCAGCTATAAATGAATGAGTTGCACTAGGATTAAATAAAGCATATGCAGCATGGTCGTTCAGCAAGATCGTACCTGTGATCACATCAGGCGAGTCCTCTACCTGTCCTCTAGTGATGGTGTACATTCTTCCCTGCATTGGAGGTTTATTCAAACCACCCTGCGATGCATTCGGTGGCGCTAATCCGCGATTCTGACCCATTGGTGGCGGCAGTGGCAACTGCGGTCCTATTTGTCTTCTAGGACAATTCTTGGCCATGTGACCCTGTTGGCCACACTCAAAACAAACACTCGGCCTAGGATGGCACAAGGCTAATCCATGTCGTCTTCCGCAGAAATGACACACGTTATTTTGTCTTGGCGCTGACTTTCCTATCCCACCCTTCCTATTGGGCGGAATAAGATACCTTCCTCCAGTCATAGGTTTCTTCCTAAACCTATTTCCATCCCTGCTTGACCCGAACCTTGACCCAGACGCGGCAGCTCATTCGTTCTGGTCTCTCTCTATCAACTAGGCCTATTCATACAGGTTGTTGTAGTCCTTCAAATTGAATGGTACCAGCGGACTCCTAAAATCCGGTCTGAGCCCATCTCTGAACCTCCTAGCTCGGTCTATTGGATCCTCAATCAATCTGGGGGCGTACTGTGACAGTTTAGCGAACTTCGCTTCGTACTAATCTACTGTCATCGTACCTTGGCAAAGGCGCTGGAATTCCGCCATCTTCAGTTCCTTGGCACTGTCAGAAAAGTACTTGCCATTGAACACTTTAACGAAGACATTCCACTCCGAAACCACTCCTTCTTGGAACACTATTTTGGTGGCCCTTCACCAAGTGCTTGCAAGGACGACCTTGTCTTCCTCTGTGCACCTCAGCAGTGCAAATGCCTTCTCCAAGTCCTGGATCCAGAGGGCTGCAACTTCAAGGTCTCTTGTGCTAGTGAACCTCGGTAGGTTCAACTTTAGAAGCTACTCGATGAGCTTATGTATAGGCCTCTCCCTCTCAAATACCATGTTCCCAGGTGGAACCTTAGTACGTGTGGTAGCAGTAGTGGCATTAGCGGCGACATTGACAGCAGTAGTGGCAGCTGCGGTAGCGACGGCTATAGTAGTGGTGACACATCTTGATTCTGGGCCTGCTGCCCTACCACATTTTCAAGTGTCTCAAGCACTTGAACGATCTCATCTATTCTAGGATCGTCAGGGGCTACTACCTCAGCACTGACTAGAGGTGGTGCTACTCCACTTGCGCTAGCTTGAGCCAACGCTCTACCACGACCCCCTCGGGTACCAACCCTTATCGGCATCCTACCCTGAGTTGTTGGTCCAATGGTCCTCTTCCTAGGAGTCCTCTACTCCTGATCACTCATTACGTAGAATTTCTACAGATCCTATTCCCAATTCCACACAGAATTAGAAACTGAGTGATCCCTACAAAACAATCTACCAATCAACTATCAATCACATGCATCAGCACAATTAAAATGCCTTTCCTACTAACTATCCCAAGAACCCATTGCACCTTATCACTCTAACTACCGACCAGCTCTGATACCAGTCCAAGCGAGGATGTCATGCCCCAAACCTCGAGCGCACGTGCATCCCTCGATGGTTGATGAAATTGCGACGTCTCAGGACGCGTTGCCGACCCTTTTTCATTTTAATGCACATGCGGAAGCAAAACGATAACCGTTTGATAGCAACCAACGCAGGATAGAAAAGCAGGAAATAATTTCACAACCAAAACACTTTTATAAACACACCAGTTTATATACAAATGCCAACAACCAAAAGTCTACTACAAAAAGAAGGGGTGAACAAGCCATCTAGGCACACGAATCCCCATCCGAAATCTCCAAGGCCTCTGGGGGTTCTAGGTCCTCCACAGCCCCATCAGAAGGGTCAGCTGCACCCTCGCCATAAGCGGCGTCTATCACCGCTATAGGGATCTCAAAACCCTGTAGGGGACCGACTTGGTATCCATTGAGCCCATGGCGAAACGACGCCCTAAACCAATGAGGTACCCTCTGAGGTAGGTCCTCATTGACCCAGACGATAGTCATCAAGAGCTCATAGTGTTGGAGAAAACTTCCTTATCTATTTTGAAGTTGACAAAACGTTTCCATCAGTTTAGTCTAAAGACTTGCAGACTCTATCGTCAAAGTCTGAAGACCTCTAGACTCAAGATTTAAAGCCAGCCCTCTTTGACAGCTTCCAGACTGACGAAGGAAAGTATTATTCGTTGAAGAAGACTTATCCAGATGCGGGTATATCTTTAAGGATTTGGTTTGTGCGGTTGAAGAAGATCTCACGACTGGAGATTGCACCTCGAGATTTATTATTTGTATTGAAATTAATTCGAGTATGTTAGATCAGTTGATTGGCAAAGTATACTTGGAAGGTTCTACTTATAGAAACCTATATCCTAATTGTATGGGTGAGCATGATTGATGGGCTATCATCACATTCTTTAAATAACTCGAGATCTTCCTAATTGATTCTGTCCAACGGGTTGATTGGAAGAACTCCTTTGGAAGGTGCCAACGGTTATGAAGGCATGAAGGAGTATATAAGGAGGATGCTCAAGTTATTCGAGTGTGTGCGTGAAATTAAAATTCTAAAGTCTAAAGCTCCTAGTTCTTCGTTATTTCAACTGTTGAGCTTTTCTTGTATTAAAAAGAGAGATTAAATACTTGTGAGACCTTGAGGAAGTGTAGTAGAGTCTCTACATTGTGAAATCAAGGACGTGAGACTATAAAATCTCTTTTGATTTATAGTGGAATCCAATCGGTGGGCTGTCAGTACGGGAGAGTAGACGTAGGCTTGGTCTAAGCCGAACCACTATAAACTTTGTGTCTCAATTCTCTTTCTCTTATCTCCTTACTTTAAAAGTGCAACTTCATACTTCTGCTTTTAGTTCTTTACACCTTCATCTTGTTACGCTTAAAAATTAATTTTGTCAAAGATTCATAAAAATTTATATGATCACCTATTCACCCCCCTCTAGGTGCTCGTACTAGCCCTATCAATTGGTATCAGAGCCTGTGTGCTCATTTGTTTGAAGTGTTTTTACTTCTAAGTTAAAGATCCATGGCTAGTATGTTGGCTCCAGGTTTGGTTGAAGGCCGAAGCAACAACAGACCACCTTATTTCGATGGAAAGGAATACAACATACGGAAAAACAAGATTAAGGCATTCCTAAGATCGAAAGACCCTTTGGAATAGAATGTGGTAGAAAAAGGAATCATTCCTAAAGCTACATCAGTCTCAGAGATGGGAAAAGAAGTTGGAGTGGCTAGCGAGATGACTCAAAAAGAAATAACTAAGAGACAAGCCCTTGATGCAAAAGCAATTTACTCTTTATATTGTGCATTGTCTCCTGCTAAGTATAACATAATATCTTCTTGTGAAACAACCAAAGAAGTCTAGGAGAGGTTGCACATTACCTATGAAGGAACTGACCAAGTAAAAGAGACAAGGATCAATATTCTACTCGGACAATATAAAGACTTCAAGATGAAGCCAGGAGAGTCTATTATTGACATATTTAGTCGTTTTACATAAATTGTAAATGGTCTAGAGTACCCATGAAAGTTAACAAGTTGCTGCGTGGACTCTCCAAAGACTGGAATCACGTAAAGACCTCGATAAGGGAAACACAAAGGATCATGCCACTTTCTCTAGACGAATTGATTGGCACAATTCAGTTCTATGATTTGTTTTGAATGCAAGAAAAAGGGACATATCAACTGAACAAATAGGGAAGAAGATTCAATTGGAAGAAACAAAGCACTCAAAAGTCTTAAAACAAATCAACTGAGGATGATGAATCCAATAAAGATATGATTTGTTTTGAATGCAAGAAAAATGGACATATCAGACCCAATTGTCCCATGTTGAAGAAAATGAAAAGAAAAGCTGAGAAATATAGGAAGGCTCTCAAGGCAGAGACATTGAGTGATACTGAATGTGAAGAAAGTGACGAAGATTATGCCAATATATGTCTAATGGCAAAATCAGAATCAGACTCAGACTCCGAAATAGACACAAAACTCGGACTCGAGATAGTGAAATTGAGGTAAGTAATTTTAAAATCCCTTCTAAAGTCTCTAAATATATTGATGAATTGTGTCTTAGTCTCAAAACCTCTCTCAAGAGGATTTCCGAGTTAAAAAGAGAGAACTCGCACTGAAACAATAGGAAATTTTATGGAAAGAAAAGTTTGAAAATTTAGATGAAAGCTTTGTTACATTAAAAGAAAATGCAGACTCTCTTTCAAAAGAAAATACGTTTTTGAAAAATGACATTTCAAATATTTCAAAGAGATTTTCTATAGGATCTGAGAAATTGGAAAAGATTCTTTCAGTACAAAGACCCTACTTTAACAAATCAAGTTTGGGAATGATTTCTAAAACTATTCCTCTAATTGATTTTCCAAAAGTAAAAGAAAGAATTAAACAAAGGCCTACAAAATTTTTTAACATAAATCATTTTCAAAAAGTCTTTGTAAATCCTGTTGGCCAAAGTGCTCTTAAATGTTCTAAGTGCAACAGCTCAGAACACTTTGAGAAAGAATGTCCTATGGCTTGGAGACATGTTACGAAGGAATGGGCAAAGACTGCTTATTGCACTAACTCATCTGGACCCAAGAAAATGTGGGTACCAAAGAAAGCTTGAGTTTCTTTTTTAATTGCAGGTCACTATCAAGAAAAAGGTCAAATGGTATTTGGATAGTGGCTGTTCAAGGCATATGACTAGAGATTCAAGTTGTTTTAAAAGCTTATGCAAGTTAATGGTGGAAAAGTCCCTTTTGGTGGAAATAGCAAAGGAAAAATTGTTGGATGTGGAACAGTAAAATTTGGAAGTCTCACAATCAACAGCATTTCCTTAGTGGAATGACTCAATTACAACTTGCTGAATATCAGCCAATTGTGCGACACTGGATTCAAGATCAATTTTCAAGAAGGAATATGTTCGAGAACTAGTAAAGATCTTTTACAAACTTTTACTAGACGAAGACATAGGAACATCTATCTTCTAGATATAAAACCAAAGAAGTCTCAATGTCTAATTTAAATACAATATGAAGCAAATCTTTGGCATTGAAAGCTTGGCCATGTCAATATGAAGTAGATTGCCAAGATCTCTTCTAAGAATCTTGTTTGAGGGCTGCCCAACCTAAAGTTTCAAAAATCTGACTTATGCACACCATGTGTATTGGGAAAACAGGTTACAAGTTCTTTTAAACCATTGAATCAGGTTTCTACTAATCGCGTTTTGCAGCTTCTACATATGGATCTCTTTGGACCAACCAGAACTAGAAGCATAGGCGGAAAGAGATACTATTTAGTGATCGTTGATGACCACTCACGATTCACCTAGGTTTACTTTCTAGCAAGTAAGTCTGAAGCTTTTTCTTACTTTTCAAAGTTTGCTAATAAAATTCAGAACAAGAAAGGTTATGCTATTTCAAGCATACGGACAGACCATGAAGGTGAGTTTGAAAATCAAGAATTTGCAAAATTTTGTGATGAGTCAAGTTTTCAGCATGTTTTTTCTTCTCCATACACTCCAGAATAGAATGGAGTTGTAGAAAGAAAGAATATATCTTTACAGGAGATGGCAAAGACTCTTCTAATAGAAAGTAGTATTTCCTCTCATTTCTAGGCTAAAACAGTTTCTACAGCATGTTATATTATTAACAGTCTTTTTAAGGACTAATCTGGAGAAAACTCCTTATGAGTTATTTAAAGGAAAGAAGCCAATTGTTTCATACTTTCATGTATTTGGTTACAAATGTTTTGTTTTGAAAAATACAAATGATCGAACTGGTAAGTTTGAAGAGAAATCAAACGAAGGAATTTTCCTTGGATATTCAACCACCAGCAAAGCTTACAGAATATTCAACAAAAAGACTCAGTCTGTGGAAGAATCTACAAATGTCAAATTCCAAGACTCTTTGTAGAATCAACTGATTCAGACTCTTCCTGAAGAATCTGAATATGCTCCAAACTCCACAAAGTCTACCTCCCCTGAAACAGCTCAGACCTTTGAAAATCAGCAAAAGGAAGTTGAAAAATCAATTGAAGTAGAAAAACAGCTTCTTGCCAGACCATAAAATAACTGGAAACACAAATCTAGTCATCCCAAAGAACTCATCATTGGTGATATCGATGAAGGAATTCGTACTAGATCCAAAAGGCAAGAAGAGTATAGCGCTGTGGCACTTATTTCTGAAATAGAACCCAAAAGCATAGAATAAGCTTTAACTGACGAAAGCTGAATTGAAGCAATGCAAGAAGAACTCAAACAGTTCAGCATTAATGATGTTTGTGAATTAACTCCTAAACCAAAAGGTAAATCCATTATTGGAGCTAAATGGGTTTTCAGGAACAAGTTGGATGAAAAAGGAAAAGTGATCAGGAACAAAGCAAGACTCGTGGCCAAAGGATATACACAAGAAGAAATGATAGATTATGATGAAACTCACGCTCCAAAGAGACAGGTTAGAAGCAATTAGATTATTACTTGCTTTTACTTGTTATAAAAATTTCAGGTTATTCCAAATGGACCTAAAAAGTGCATTCCTGAATGGATTCATCCAAGAAGAAGTCTATGTGGAACAACCTCCTGGATTTGAAGATCCAAAGAGACCAGACTCAGTATTCATACTGAAAAAGGCTCTCTATGGTTTAAAACAGGGACATCGAGCTTGGTACAACAGGTTAAGTAAGTTTTTAATGCAAAATGGTTTTATCAAAGGAAAAGTGGATACTACCTTATTTACTAAAAGGGAAGGTAAAAACTTTCTACTTGTTCAAATTTATGTTGATGATATTATATTTTGATCATCTAACGAAAATCTGTGCCAGAAGTTTTCTAAGTCTATGCAGGATGAATTTGAAATGAGCATGATGGGTGAATTATCCTTCTTTCTCGGATTACAAATAAAACAATTTAAGGAAGGAATCTTCATTCATCAAGAGAAGTATGCAAAAGAACTTATTAAAAAGTTCGGATTGGAGAATTGCAAAAAGACTGAGATGCCAATGTCTAGTTCTTTGAAGCTAGATAAAGATAAAGGAGGAAAAAAATCTGATCAGAAACTTTACAGGAGTATTATTGGTTCACTTCTTTATCTTACTGCTTCTAGACCTGACATTTTGTTCAGTGTTTGTATTTGTGCTAGATTTCAATCTGATCCAAAAGAGTCTCATCTAAGCACCGCAAAACGCATCATCAAATACATTGCAACTACTTCAAATTTGGGTCTGCGGTATCCCAAAGAAGGAGACTGTACTCTCCTTGGGTATTCAGACGCAGATTTAGCAGGTTGCCGAGTTAATAGAAAGAGCACATCTGGTACATGCCAAGTGCTGGGAAATAGGTTGGTATCTTGGTTCTCAAGGAAGCAAAGCACTGTAGCTCTTTCAACATCAGAAGCAGAATATGTAGTTCTTGGAAGTTGTTGCTCTTAAATCTTATGGGTAAAACAACAACTGAGAGACTTTGGAATTAAAGATTCGTCCACCAAGATCAAATGTGACAACACCAGCGCAATAACCTCACAAGGAATCCAATTCTTCATTCAAGAGTAAAGCATATAGAGATTTGACATCACTTTATTAGGGATCATGTTCAAAATGGAGAAGTTATGATTCAATTCATTGACTCAAAGAATCAACTGGCGGCATATTTACAAAGCCTCTGGAGAAAAGCCTATTTGAGTTTATTCACACCAGACTGAACATTACATCTCTTATCCAGTAAAGTTTGGATGTGCTCAAGACTCAAAGGTAAAGTCTGGAGATATTCAAACTCAGAAGACCAAGAGTTACGATTGTAAGTTGCTCCTTTTTCAATATTTTAAACTTGAAAAGGTACGGTTATTTATTAATTGCTAATTGAAATTATCTTTCCAAGGTTCTCTTTTTCAAAAGGCATTTATCAATTTTGAAAAGACAGTTATTTTCAAAAAGGGAAGTTATTCATTTTTGAAAAGGTATTTTTATTTTCCTTTTATGACGTTTTGTTTACCTCGCTTCACTTGCTTTATATACCGAGACTCGTCTTCTTCGTTTTTTCCCTGAAACCCTAGAATAAAAAATCCCTATTTGCTTTCACTTTCACTCTCGATCTGTTCAAAAGTTTTCACTTTTTTAAAGTAAGTTTGTGAATTCCTCCCTTGGAAGAAACAATGTCTTCGAGAAAGTCATCAAGGATTGCAAGCTGGGGACCACGACATATGCTCGAGGGTCCTACCCATTTTGACTTGACCATAAAAGAAGTTTCTACTCCTCAACAGCAACAAAATCAGCAACAACCTTCTCAGCAGCGTCAAACTCCTCCACCAACTCATCCAGAAGAGGAAGTTTTGGAAGAAGCGGAACCTGTAAGAACGTTAACTCCTAAAGTCACTTTCAAGCTTTATTCTAATCTGGAAAGAGGAGGAACTCCTATGACATTGATTGATGAATGCTTGAAAGAGTGGGGGTATAAGAACGAGACTCTATTTTTGCGTGACATGGAAAAGATGGGTATTGTCGAAAAGGGTTCGGCTGAAAAAGCCTTTGCTAATTTTCCTAGTAACCCACGAATGGGGACTGCTAATCAACCTCAAGGACTGGATGACGATGAAACAATGTTTTCCCATTTTCAGCCTAGAATAGGGGTGGCTGAAAATATTACTGATGGTTCTAATCTATTCAGATCAAAGAACCACAAAAGGGTTTATTCGAATCTGCTGAAGAGAGGGGTTATGCACCCAAGGAATGTTGATTTTGATTTCCTTGATTCAGTGAAAGTAAGTCTGCTGAAGAAAGGGGTTATGCACCCAAGGAATGTTGATTTTGATTTCCTTGATTCAGTGAAAGTAAATCTGCAAAAAAAGTTTGCTGCCCTGCAGTTGGAGCACTTTTGTTCTGAATCCACTACTGCTTATATTGAACTCACTGCATACTTTTATTCGAACTTATTATTTGTGGATGCAAATAGCTTCTCTTTTACTGTGAGAGACAAGGCGTTTTTGGTGAATATGGATACTTTGACTAATCTAATTGGGGTGGAAAGACGATGTTTCCAACTATTTGGTGTACTTTTTGCTCATGCCACTCAGTCATTGGTGAAAGACAAGGATGCTGAAGGCAAGATATCCTATTCTAGGATGAATGCCACCAACATCTTGTTACACAAAATCGTGATCAATTGCATTAGGCCAAAGTCAACATCAAAGACCAATGTGTCTCAGTCTGAAGCGAAACTGATGCATGCCATCAATTTCGGATACAAATTTTCTCTGCCTCACACTATTATGTTCCACATGTATAGAACAGTTGTGAAAGATAAGGGACAACTTCCTTATTCTGCTCTTATCACGCGACTTTTTAGACATTTTAAAATTCACATCCTTTCTCCATTAAGTTTGTCAACAATTTCTCCAATGGTGATTGGATTCAAAATGATCAAAAAGATGCGCTTGCAAGAGCTAAGTAAGGTATTGGAACGCATGGAAGAGAAGTCTCTTCTAAAAGCAAAACAAGACTCTGCTACAGCAAAAGGAAAGGCAAGGAGGCCATGGCTACTCCTGTGAAGAGAAAAAGAATTCTCATCTTGCAGGATGAAGAGGATGAGGATGAGATGACTCTTTCAACCTTACGTAATTTGAAGAGTTTTGTTAGTTTTGAAGAAGCAGAGCCAGCAGAAGGAGAAAAAGAGAGAGAAGAGACAGAGAAGGGAGAGGTTGAACAAAGAAGGACAGAGGAAGAAATAAGAGAATAGGAAGAAGAAGAAGAAGAGGAAGAGAAAAAAGGAGAACAAGATCAGGGTCAAGAAGACTCTTTCAAGCCAACTTTGGCTGTCTCCCTGTCAAGTGATTCTAAGATGGCAGGAACCATTGACATTCATCACTTTGAAGCTAAAGTTGAACAAGAAGAAAACTTACCTACTCCACCTAAAGGCAACAAAACAGGGGGAGCTGTTGGACCAAAAGGTAATCGTTCACCTTTATTTGCTAGTCATGTAAGCCATTCTATAGTAGACCCAAAGGATATTTATGCCTTGCATTATCCAGAAGACAGTCGTGGTGATCAATCTGCTGAAGTTTCATCCATTCTCAAAATCCCTGGAATTGACTTAGCTGGTCCTAGTTCTGCATCAGCTCAAATAGTGGACTTTTCGAGACTGCTGGTAATTCTATTAGACGTCAAGAAACAACAATATGCTCTGGGATATGAGATGCAAGATCTCAAGAATGCTTTTAAGGCCACTTCAGTGTCTCTGCACGATCAGTTACAAGCCTTTAAGACTCAAGTTCAGTCCACTGTGCAAGGTGAAGATTTTCAGTCACTAAAGCATAATTTTGAACGGCTTAAGAGGACAGTGCATTCTATGAGAGAATTCGAGCTTGTTCGCCTTCCCAAAAAGCCATGATTTTGACTCCATTTTCAACCAACTATTTTTCATTTGTTCTCCACTTTTTGCTTTTGACAAAATGGGGAGAGGTTTTATGCAGATTTAATGATTTCTTGGACTGGTTTGGACTAACAATGCTTGAAAGTAACTTAAGCTATGTTATTGATAACGATGGTTGCTCTTACAGGGCTAACTTGTTTTCCGTGGTTGCAAAATTGCTACTATCATTATCCTAATCCAATTATCTTTTATAAGAAATCTTGGCTTGCTTAATTGTTGTTTTGCAGGGCAACGTGTCCAAATCTACAGGAAAGTTTTGTCACAATCAAAAAGGGGGAGATTGTTGGAGAAAACTTCCTTATCTATTTTGAAGTTGACAAAACGTTTCCATCAGTCTAGTCTAAAGACTTTCAGACTCTATCGTCAAAGTCTGAAGACCCCTAGACTCAAGATTTGAAGTCTACCCTCATTAACAGCTTCCAGACCAACGAAAGAAAGTATTATCCGTTGAAGAAGACTTATCCAAATGCGGGTATATCTTTAAGGATTTGGTTCGTACGGTTGAAGAAGATCTCACGGTTGGGATTGCACCTCGAGATCTATTATTCGTATTGAAATTAATTCGAGTATGTTAGATCCATTGATTGGCGAAGTATACTTGGAAAGTTC
This sequence comes from Eucalyptus microcorys, assembly GCA_014182515.1. Taxonomy (NCBI): domain Eukaryota; kingdom Viridiplantae; phylum Streptophyta; class Magnoliopsida; order Myrtales; family Myrtaceae; genus Eucalyptus; species Eucalyptus microcorys. The sequence continues at coordinate 32,356,403 of CM024569.1, forward strand.
TACTTATAGAAACCTAGATCCTGATTGTATGGGCGAGTAGGATTGGTGGGCTATCATCACATTCCTTAAATAACTCGAGATCTTCCTAATTGATTCTGTCCAACGGGTTGATTGGAAGAATTTCTTTGGAAGGTGCCAACGGTTATAAAGGCATGAAGGAGTATATAAGGAGGATGCTCAAGTTATTTGAGTGTGTGCATGAAAGAAAAATTCTAAAGTCTAAAGCTCCTAATTCTTCATTATTTGAACTGTTAAGCTTTTCTTGTATTAAAAAGAGAGATTAAATACTTGTGAGACCTTGAGGAAGTATAGTAGAGTCTCTACACTGTGGAATCAAGGACGTGAGACTGTAAAATCTCTTTTGATTCATAGTGGAATCCAACCGGTGGGCTGTCAGTGCGGGAGAGTGGACGTAAGCTTGGTCTAAGCCGAACCACTATAAACTTTGTATCTCAATTCTCTTTCCCTTACCTCCTTACTTTAAAATTGCAATTTCATACTTTTGCTTTTAGTTCTTTACACCTTCAGCTTGTTACGCTTAAAAATTAATTTTGTTAAAGATTCACAAAAATTTCTTTGATCACCTATTCACCCCCCCTCTAGGTGCTCGTACTAGCCCTATCACATAGACCTAGTGGCTCCCGGGAAAAGGGAAGTCATTACTCAGCTCGGTCACCCTCCTAAGCTGACCAAAACGTACTGTAGTTAGGCGTCGTCTCACCCCATTGAGCATGGCAACGTCACCATTAGATGGCAATCCCGAAGGAGCATCGGTCTAGAATTTACTACGACCGGTTTCCGTTGTCTAGGGGCATCCCATATAGGGGCAACGTTCAGCGTAAACGCTCGTGACATGTTCTCATAACCAACACATGACCATTCAATTACGGCCAAGGACACCGTGCATTACACTCAAATGTCTCAATTAAGATAATGCATTTGGCATGTTTTCTTTGTATTAAAAATACTCAGTGAAAATAATCATGTGTGAATACACAGTCAAATCGAACTAGAAAAATTGATATCCTTCCTTTTAAAATCACACTATTTGATATAGTATTTAAAATATTTTTCGGTGTCCAAACCCGATAACTGGGATTTTCTAAATAAATACTAAAATTTGACAATTTTGGAGTAAATAACCAAAATTTCAATCACAACTCAATTTGCAAAAATTAATACTCAATTGCATAAACTAGGCAAACCACTGCAATTAGCACAAAATTCCGGTCACCGGCTATTTCGGTATAATTTATAGAAAAAAATAAATAATTAAATAAATAGCAAAATTAATTAAATAATGCAAATTAAATGCAATAAATACTAACCTAGCCTGGAAAGAGTAATCTAACCACCTAAATAGACCTAGAAAATTAATGCACCTATCTAGATAAATAGCACAATCTATATAGTCACTAATTAATCTAATCTAACCACCTAACATGCATAATTAAACAATTAAATCACTAATCTAATCTAACTAACCACCTAATATTTAATTAGCCTAAACTAATCAACCATTAAGCATAATTAACTCCATAAGCAGAGTCTAGCAAGTAAACTCACCGGTTTTACGATTCAGTGAGTTCACGACGACGGCGACGCGGAGGCGAGCGACAACCAAGCCTACGACGACACCAACGGAGGTTCAGAGGGGCCCGGAAAAGCCTCACGAAGCCCACATCAAAGCTGTTGGGCTTTCTTCTGACCTTGGACTGCAAAGGCTGCTCAAGCAGCTTGGACGAACTAGAACGGCCACGGCGGGACGGTAGCGGCTCCTGGCGAGATCAACAATGGTGGATGGCGGCTGGAATGGTGACGGTGAGGATTTGACTACTTAGACAGAGGGCTCGACGCCAACCTAGGTGCGAGCAGGAGGCGTGGGCAGGCGGACGTGCACGTGGGGGACGGCGTTGCTCGCGAGTGGCGTCCAGGTGCACGACGGGCAAGCGATCGATGGTTCGGGGGGGAAGGTCGACTCGACCTCACTAAACACACACTAATGGAGAAAGTGAGCCAAAGAAAGAAGAAGAAGAAGAAATAGTTGAAGAGAGGGGCCCAAAAATGCCTCAAATGTCAACCAAAATATCTCAAACAGTCGTTGCTTGCCCCCACCACCTTCAGCCTTCATCCCAAGCCATTTGCACACCCAAGGCTTCCCCAACAAGCCATTGAAAAGGCCCAAAATGTTGCTGCCCCCTTGGCCTAAGAATTTTGGATCATTTCCCTCCAAATCCAATTCAATTCCTCTCCAATTGAGCTCAAATTGGTGGGCAAAAATTCAACCATGGTGCCCACATCAAATTCAACATTTTTCTTCATCAATTGAACCAACTTGACGGCCAACAATGCGCTAAAAAACAATCCTCTAATTTTACCGGTCCAAAACGGCCATACTTTGAATTTTTGCCAAAAATCCCGATTTGCTGAAAAATCTTTGGAGGATGAGTCAACGTTCCTAAAATAAATCGTGACATGACACAACGTTGCTAGTGCCGTTCGACAGAAATTTTCCAATCAGGTGGAAAATATCCACACATTAATCACATACCTCCGTCGAATCGACCTATCTCCGATCTCTGATTGATTTTGATGGTGCCGTAATGACCCTTGCAGATTAGCATGGTCGAGCAGTCGATTCCTGGTCGAATTCTCAAGTCTATTGCGTTTAGATTCCTTAACGGCTTCACCTGATAGACTCGTTATCCCATGAGTGATCAACTAAGGGAAAAGAACTATAAGCGCATCGATGAAAAGCCCAACCTATTCAATTGAAAATAGAACCTGAAAATCAGGATGTCAAACATGATCATTCCCCTAACTACTATTAACAATTGAATTTTGATGACCCATTTAGTCATTCATTGCATAATAAAACTAGGGATTGACCCCAACGCCTAGACAAAATATTAGTAATTTGCATTTGCACGATAGATATTATGAGCATTTTCATAATAGCACACATAAATCGCATTTAGTTGGTCTAATTATAAAGGTGCTACTTGGGTTTAGGGAGAGTGGCCTTATTTTCATTTGAATTTCTATGCATACTCAGGTGACAAGTTGGACTCTAGGCCCAACACCAAGAGCAATGGTTGGGGAGATCTCCATAAGTTCCCCCGCCCAAGTGGTGGCAAGCCACCAGTGCCACCCATGAAAACAAAACTAGGGACAGGTGCCGGTGACCGCGAGAAGGATCGCTTTTCTTGGAAATGCTTCTTGTGCGATGGGTCGAACAAAGCGTGGGAGTGCCCATCACATGGTAAACTTGCGACGCTAGTCAAAGCCAATGAAGAAGAAGTCGAGCAGACGCGGCTGGGGTTGTTATATATCGTAAGTTAATCAAGACAATGAAGATGAACAAGCCTAAGGAACTTATATTCATAGACGTGAAGATTGCGGACACCACGATGAATGCACGCTAAGTGTGAAATTACTTAATTCATGTGGGCTTTCTAAGATTTTGAATTGAAAGCTCTTACTTGGTCTAAGAGCTTGGTGCTTTATTTCTATGCCCCAAAAGTTTATTTAGTCTGTGGCTCTCTTGGTTTGGTGTTCTGTTTGCACGTGAGATGAGCAGGGATGTTACATTCTTATCCACATTTGTCATATCCTGAACTTTTCTATGTTAATTACGTTAATAATTAGGTATTCTCTAAATTTAGATATAGGTTTGAAGCCACAATTTTTCTAAGACGTCTTTAGAGCCATATAGTGTTGCTCCAAGTCGGCAATGACTATGCGGTTTCTCAAATGAGTAAGACTGAGACCGATAATTCTTGAAATTTCTATACCGCAATTATTAAAAAAAAAATTATTATTTTGTGAGAAGATTATTTCGACGTTCATCAGTCTCTTTGAATTATTTTGTAATTCCAAAACCTTATTCTGATCAACTGGTAATTAGAACGAGCACCAAATGTTTTGAATGAATTATCAGAATATGAATTTATCATAACAATACTTACGTATTTAAATGCATTTAATGACAAAATTATTACATTAGCATGACATAACCTAATTTTACACATCCAAGGCATCAAAATGTAGCTTTCACTAATCTAGGACGTGTAGTCGATTCAAATCCAAGAACTAGGAAGAATCCTCTTCACACATTGATGCTGAAGAGAGTATAAAGAAATAGGATGTAACACAAGTGAGAACAAAAATAGATAGGTCACTCGTCACTCGTAGGAATCCACTTAAGACATAAGAGCAAAACAAGAAATCCTTCTTATTCTCAAGCCAAAGGCTAAATATGTTATGAATCAAAATTAAGTCTACCTTCTTATTTACCATAGCATGCTTATATAGAGAAACTTGGAACAACACTCCAAGCATTAGTAATTACTAAAACTCATTGGAAAGACAAAAGGACTCATAGGAAAGACAAACTAGAAAACAACGAAAATTAAATAGGAAGTCTAGAATCTTTAAACGACATTTACTAGACCTTGAAAATATACAAAATAAATGTTATTGGGTGTACATATTCAAGATTTGCTTGTTCCAATGTTACAAAGTTAATGGCCTTCGACGAATGCGGACACCCTCCAAATGTGAAGTGATCGAAGTAGACTCGGAATTGATGATTGTCTTGTGAATCAACAGTCAGATTGTTGATCGAAAATACTGCAATCACTGAGATCAACGACAGGCAAACTTACACGAACTCCAACAGAATCGTCCTCGGCAGCACTCGTCACAAGCGATGTATAAGAATCGTCCTCTTCACAACGCCCACAGATTTCGTCCTCGGCAGCACTCGTCACAAGCGATGTATTAGAATTGTCCTCTTCACAACGCCCACAGATTTCGAACTCTGCATACTTCACGGGGGGTGTGTTCGAAGAAGAGTTTCCTTGATGCACCACAAGCGATGATGCCTTCGGAGAGTGCTCTTCACGCGATCTTTTGTCACCATGGAGGTATTGAACTTGTTCACCCGATGTGTTTTCAACACCGAGACATGATGGTTCCGGAGTGGGGTAGAGCAATTCTTTAGTGTACTTAGGTTACCATGGCTTATTGTCTGCATTCCCGAAATGATCCGGTCGTATAGCCCGTACTTCGGTCACACTTCCTGAAATTGATATACCGACTTTAATGAAGTAGTCGGTGAAGAGCTAGATAAACCTGCATTTGCACCCAAGCGGAATAAACATGGCGATATAAAGGCCCAAGATAATGAAGAGGCCACTGATTCCAATGATCAAGGTGAAAACGGCGATCCAAGTGCGTTTGTTCATGGTCACATAGACTCCAGCCATGAAGGCCACAGGCATTGTGGCAAGAGCTATGAGCAATGGTAGCCTTGCATATATAAGGGCACGGCGCATCACAACTGAATCATTAATCCGCGTCCAAAGAAGGATCACAACTGCAATTATTGAACTATACATGGCGACGGCATTGCAAATCACAAAGACATCATACATTGGTTCGTTCAACAGCGTAGCAATTCCTGCATCTGGTTCAGAGCCATTATATCCTCCGGGAATAGACAAGCCAGCGGCAAATGTCATAGTGGCAACGAGTGTTGCCACAACCATGCGGGTTTCGGCTGTGTCCTTAGTTCTATCCACACTCGGAGGCTTTAGATATCTCCCCAAGCCTAAGCCTTTTGGCTGGCAAATGGCTTTGTCTTTGCTTCTGGGTACTTTAGCAGATACCAAGATTACTCGTGTTAAGCTCTGGTTAAGCATAATAGAAAAAAGATTGTTATTATCCATGAAGGTGGACAAATCATCAAACATATAGAATTCGAAAAATTGAAACTTTCTCAAGCGATATGCAGGCTTTCCAACTGCAATCTTTTCCGAGCTTTTACTATAGAATCTTAATTTCACTTGGTAATTTCCCGGGAGTTCAAACGGATCAAAATAAGCTTTAATTCCTTTCGTCTCTCCCAAAAAGGAAGCAACTAAAATAATAATGAAAAACAAAAGGAGATGACTCGTTTATTTATTCTCTAGAGATCATTACCTTGCGAAGTGGAGCATCGATTTCCTTCAGTTGCACATCTACCATATCGAGAGCTGTCAAGTTGCTATTGTTTACAAGCTCCAGATTGACTTCTTTGTGCCGGGAGAGAGAGAGAAGAACCACAGGTTGCTAGTGTAATGTGGTCACATGCAGAGACGTATTTCCTTCCTTGTCTTTAGCATTTATAAGCTTCTTAAGATGCACGGGTTCCCTGACCATGTACTTCACTATTGAGGCCCTTCCGTACTTTGCCGCAACATGAAGTATATTTTGCCCTTCGTTAGAAGTAAGCATCTCCTCCGGATGTGGTCAATGCTGAAGTAGCTTCTTGATTGTTTCGAGGCAACCCATCTTACATGCAACATGGATAGGAAGATAGCCTTGTGCGTCGCGCTCAAATGGGCTCGAAGCAAACTCGTCAACCAAGAAGATGACTCCATCAATAAAATTTTTGTATGCTGCTAGATGAAGGGGAGTACCATCTCCAGCATCTCTTAAATCAAATAACTCTTTCTTCCACTCCAACATCACTTTCAGCATATCTACATCATTAGAGACCAAGAAACAAATGAATTAGTGTCAGGCTCATAATCAACGGTCTTGTAACTTTACCCTTAATCATTATATTATTCTTAAAACAAAACAAATACATAATTGAAATCTAAATTTTTGGGGGATAATTTCAGTGTAGACATTGGAGAATACTTCAAAGTATAGAGACATTCATTTCCAAGTAGTTTACCACATTGGAGCAATCAAGGCCAGCCACAACACAAGTCTCTTCATGTTTAACAAAAGGTCCTCTGGCAATGATACTAGGGTAGTATCTACAAAGGCTTATACTATGAGTATAGACTACCGATGTATTAAATTGATGACATTCTTCAGGATGTAAGTCTTGCCAGTACCCAAGTCTGAACATATTTATCTGCCGTATTCATGGCCAAAATTTATAGGTCATTTTCAATTGATGCAGCCTCTAGAAAAGGTTAAACCATCCAGGCAAAAGAACGAAAAAGGTGAGGTCAGCTGCTTTATGAATGAGACTTACAAGTTCAACGGCATAAGTCGACATGCGTATAGATATTCATAGTCCGACAAAGAAGTTTACCGAAGTGAGAACCATAAGTACAATAACCGACCTAGATTTTCGTGCATCACGGCTCCGTGAACCGGCGACATGCCTTCCATCTGGGACGGAGAGAATTCCTGGTCTTTCACCGCTTTCATCAAAAGGATGAGAATCTTCGGGTCCCGCGTCTCGACTGCCAAGTACAGCGGGCACTTGCTCTCCTTGTTCTTCTGGTACACCAATCTTGAGCAACCATTCAGGAGCAGAGAAGTCAAATCGGAGAGATTGTTCTTCTTGGAGTGATGGTTCTTCACAGCCTCATGCAGAGCCGTGTTCCCCATGTCATTGACCAACTCCACAATTGAGTGAACGTCCCCAAGGAGCTCGGCCATGTCAGATATTTCGTCCAAAGGAGCTTGGCCGTGCTGATCATGCCTGCTCTTGCCGCGATGTGGAGCACGGTGTCTCCTCGGTCGTTCACCTTGGCGGCGAGCCGCTTGTCCTGAACGACCTTGAGGAGGGCTCGAAGGATGTCGTTCTTCTTGATGCCCGCTGCAACGTGAAGCAATGAGCTCCCCGAAGGGCCCTTCATGACAAAGAGACACACTCTTCAGCAGAGTGCTTTTCGAGGGCTTAAATGAACTTGTCGATGTTGCCTTCTTTTACCACGGAGCGTAACTGCAGATCCACTCGAAATTTGGGTGTTGCTTGGCGGCATGGTTTGTTCACCACCTCTAGCGCTCTCAATCTCGCCATTCTCCTCTCCCATATTTCACGGTCATCGATGGTTATGCTCACGCCATCGCGATCCATCTCTGGAATCTGAAATTCGAATATGGTCTCCTCCAAAGTTAGATAACAGTTTGGTTGAACTCTTCCGCGGCGTCTCTTCTCCAAGATTAACCGGCTATATAAAGGAGCTGATGGTGGAGAAGTTACTTTTCATGGCCCATTCCCACGCGATTAGAGTTTAGTTTATTATTTTGGCCATCCTTATAATTGTTTTTCATCATCATGTTCTGTCATTGTTAGAAGCTTGTAATGGCACATGTTCATTCCCCGCACGTGACAATTTTTTTCTCGCGCCAAGTCAATCTTCCAAAATCCGGTACACAATACTATATTTGTATTGAGAACACTATCGGCGCACACTACACTACGCAAGTAATTCCTGAAAAGCTGTTGGTACTGCAAAATTGCACAAGGCATGAATATAAATTTCAAACGATTTCGAAAAACAAATTTGATTGTACTTTGATCACAAAATGCTGGTTATGTATACTAGGAGTGTCATAACTTTCATAAGGTACTCACTTGAAGGTCATAATTTTTTTCACTTAAGTACCAGCAAATCGTCCTATGTGGATCTTTTTTCTTAATTTTCTATAACGACATGTTTTACAAATAAACTGAAGTCCAACGTGGAGATTTTTGTCCAACATGGCAAAAGTATAACATAAATCGTTACTTCTTAATTTTCCACGCAAACTCTCTCTTCCTCAAACGACACTTGTTTTCGGGCTCTCTATCTTCTTGTCACTTAAGTGATCACTTTAAAAAAAATTGATAAACCTAATTGTTAACTCCTACAAGTTTATGGTACTAAAACGATTATTTGTGAAATTATTAAAACTTCTGTTGTCCATCAATCAGACTCTGCCTTTGCAACATGCCACGTCGAATTATGTGTTAAATTAATTTCACCTCAGCTTTTCTAGTGAAACAAATCATTGATGGCATTCAAGTAATCAATTTTTAAAATTTGTAACATTCAAATGAACGGGAAAAAAAAAGTTATGATACTCAAGTAAGTGCCGTATAAAAGTCATTGTACTCCTAATGTACTTATCCCCAAAATGATCAAAGTATCTCAAGTTTTGCTTTTCTCAATTTAAGATGGGTTTGTGAGAATGCAGGTGAAAGGTACGTCAACTTCTAAGAGGTGTGTTCTGACATGAAAATTAACAGCAAGGTTAGTACTTCTTGAAAATTCAAAGAAAACTAAAGTACTCGACTAACAGCGGCAAACCTAAGATTATATTTTAGTGAGGTTAATAAGGAAAACGCCAAAATTGTTTTTGAGCAAGAAAATTTATACCCGATTAAACATAAATATTAATTTCATCCACAATCTTCATATTTTTTAACACATTTCACAATTCTCGATCATGATCCAGCTAAGCTACGACATAGTTAGTTACCTAATCTTGCAAATAGTCTAAAACTAACTGAAGAACGTCCTTAAAACTCAGCTCACACACATACACACAAACAAACAGGTAGGAATTTTGACAGTGAATTATATAATTCAGCCAGCCATGCCTCGCCTGTGGCGGGTGAGGCCAGCTGGCCTAGCCATAGCTGGTGGCTGGCCACCGGCAAGAAAAAGAAAAAGAAAAAAAGAAAAAATAATAAAATAAATGATAAAATAAATAAAAAATTCAAAAAATAAATTATTGTTAAAAAATTATCCACATCAAAGATCGACCATCATACATTATACTGCCAAACAAAATTTGCATGTGACTAAATTATATCACATCGTCCATGTTAAAGCCGGCTACCTCATAGGTGTCACTAAACAAAGACCACAAAACAATTTTGGTCTTAACTTTTGCATGTGACTGAACTAGATCACACAACACAATTACATAATTAACATAAAGTCACGAGACATTGTTAAAAATATATGATCACACATAAAAAGAGAGATGTAGTGCATTAGAATCCGCAAATTTTATGTATGTTTGGTTACTTTATAAATATCTTGAGGCGATCGTTCCCAAGATGTAACTTAATAGTATCCTTCGAATATAGCTTAATTGAATGTATTGTAACAAAAAATTAAAGAATGATTTAGATGACATTTTTTTTTAATAATGATTGTTTGTATTATATATAAAAATAAATTAATGAAAAATATTTTCATTATGCACAAATATATTTAGACACAAATAGCCATTGATGAAGAAAATATTTTCATTGGTTAATTATTTCAAGTCTATGAGCAATCATTTTTAGGGAAAATATTTTTTAAACTATTCATTTTCCATGAAACAAATGGGGCCAAGGTAACTTAGATGCCCATTGAGAAATCTTGAAGAATGATTTCCTTCTTATTCAAAGGGAAAATTATTTTCCTAAGTCTAAGCTTGTTTTTGGTCCATCAAATTTTTTTGAGTCAAATAATTTTATGTCATCCAAATGCCGGAGAGTTCGAAAAGAATTTTCCCAAAATGGCTTTTCATGGTAAGTTCTTTATTTTTGTCATCCCAAACCTCGGGTGTTTCTTGATTGCAATTGTGTCATGGACTCATTGGAAATTGCAATCTTAGATTTTGCGTTTTTAATATGTTTGGCTTAGGGATGCATTGAACTTCATTGAAGTGTGTCCTAATTAGTCCTCGTTTTGCCTGCCGATTCAGTATTTCCTAACGAATCCTCATTTGTCCTTTTTCTTCAATTGACTTTAGTCAATTCATTTAAAGTGTCCCAACGGATCCATCTATTCTCTCCCTTTGGCTTGTTGGCTTTGCTGGTTCAGTATCTTCTAACAACTCTTCATTTGTCTTTTTCCTAACGGATCCTAATTTGTCCTTTTCCTCCTGTGGACTTTAGTCTCGAGATGTTTCTTCGTTACATCGATGAATAATTCACAAGCAACAAACCCACTTGCCTGCATGTGGCAGCGCCCCACTCAAGGGCACCTCAAACTAATCCTTTAGCTTTTTTTTTTTTGGGTCGAAAATCCCTTTGCTTTAGTATCGAATAAATTCATGACCATATTTTTTTTTCAAAAAAAAGGGTGTATTACGACCAACCAAAGTCCAGAGAGTCTTTTCCTTGATGAGCATGTCTTGTCTTCCATAAAAAGTGAAAACGCCTATCACACATTTGAATATAGTAAATAATTTCTTAATTTTTCTGGAATGATTTCAAACATCGCTTCTTCAGGCGAGGAACGGGCACATGAGTTTGGAGGCTTAGGTGTAGGACCGGGCAACAGCCCATGGGAGCGGCCACCACTTGGATAGTCCCTTCGTATACACTTACATCATTTCTTGTATAAATCGCCCATAGCTAACAAAATAAGAGTCTTATTATTTGTCAAACATACATATTACATGATAATAAACGTTTCAATTTGCAATACGTTGATTATGCATAATACAGGAGAAGTAAACCATTGAACTCTGGAAATTTTTCTGATAAGTAACCAACCCTTAAACAATTCTAGCATAATACAATCCATCGACTGAGAAAAATTTGAAGAATACTTTTAAGCAAATTCTTTTTAAAAGCAATTTAAATTTATTTTCTAAAATAATCCAAATCAAGCATATACTTGCGTGCCCTTGGTTTGCAGGTGAATTATAAGCGAACTAACGTAGGTGGATTGGCTTCTTGTATGTATCGTAAGGGTATTTCCTAAATACTGCTCAACACATCGACGAAATACAAATTGGAGTAATTAGAGCATTTGGTATTCTTGTAAAATAGGATTTCCAACAAGCGACATTGCTTTCTTCCAACGTCATGGTTAGTGAAAGGGTGGAAGTTAAATTCCTTAAATTAAAAAAGAATTAAGTTAAGTCTTGATTCAAGACCAATTAATTGGCTAATTAGTAGCAAGCACGTGTTTGCAAGTCTCGTGGTGTCCTAAGACGAGATGCACTCACATTTGAATCGTTGGTAACATGTTCGGGATCTATAGAAGCTTCCACAAACAAATCCAAACAGTGGAGAGCACATGCTTGTTTGGGGAAAAGTGCGGCATCTTTCAAAATCCCAAGGAAGCTTTTCAAAAATGATGATCAAATAAGTTAATAATGATGCCAAAGAGAGAAGTAGAAAAATTGTATATATTTCGATATGTCGTAATGAAGAATACATGAGCTCATTTATAGGCTTTATAGGTAGACTATTTAAAGTAATAAAATATTATACAATCAATTACAATCAATCATAAAGATGTCGAGAATATTATAGATATCTAGAATATCATAAAGATATCCGAAATATTGTCAATAATCAAAATATATCTAACAAAATACATATGAGAAAAAGCAGGGTTCGTGGCAACTTTACTAAGCAATCTTAGATTTTGCATTTTCAATATGTTTGGTTTAGCGATGCATTGAAGTGCATTGAAGTGTGTCCTAACTAGTCCTCCTTTTCTTTGCTTGTACAGTATTCGTAACCAATCCTCATTTGTCATTTTTCCGATTGACTTTAGTCAATTCATTTTAAGTGTCCCAGCATATCCATTTGTGTTTCTCCCTTTGGCTTGTTGACTTTGCCCGTTCAGTATTTCCTAACAACTCCTCAATTGTTTTTTTAAAGCAATTTAAATTTATTTTTAAAATATTCGAAATCAAGCAAATATTTGTGTGCCCTTTGGTTTGCAGGTGAATTAATAAGCGAACTAACGTAGGTGGATTGGCTCCTCGTACGTATCATAAGGGTATGTTCCTAAACACCGTTCAACACATCAACACACAGTGAATTGGAGTAATTAGAGCACTTGGTATTCTTGTAAAATAGAATTTCCAACAAGCGACATTGCTTTCTTTCAACGTGACAGTTAGGGAAAGTGTGGAAGTTAAATTCCTCGAATAAAAACAGAATAAAGTCTTGATTCAAGACCAATTAATTGGCTAACTAGTAGCAAGCACGTGATTGCAAGTCTCATGGTGTCATAAGACGAGATGCACTCACATTTTGATCGGTGATCACATGTTCAGGATCCATAGAATCTCCCACAAACAAATCCAAACAGTGGAGAGCACACGCTTGCTTGGGGAAAAGTGCGGCATCTTTCAAAATCCCAAGGAAGCGTTTAAAAAATGATGATCAAATAGGCTAAGAACAATGCGGAACAAAGAAGTAGACAAATTGTATATATTTCGATATGTCCTAATGAGGAATACACGAGATTATCTATAGGCATTATAGGAATACTATTCATAGTAATAAAATATTAGACGATCAATTACGATCAATCATAAAGATGTCCAAAATATTATAGATATCTAGAATATCATAAAGATATCTAAAATATTGCAAATAATCCAAATATCTATAACAAAATACATATAAGAAAAAGCACGTCGTGCCATGGACACAAATAGTACTGTGGTGACTGTGATAATAAGCTATCTTAGATTTTGCGCTTTCAACATGTTTGGCTTAGGGATGCTTTGAAGTGCATTGAAGTGTGTCCTAACTAGTCCTCATTTTCTCTGCTGGTTCAATATTTCCCAACGAATCCTCATTTGTCCTTTTTCTGATTGACTTTAGTCAATTCATTTTAAGTGTCCCAGCAGATCCATCAATTCTCTGGCCTGTTGGCTTTGCCGGTTTAGTATCTCCTAACGACTCCTCATATGTTCGATTTGGCCATGCATTGAAGTGCATTGAAGTGTGTCCTAACTAGTCCTCCTTTTCTTTGCTTGTACAGTATTTCCTAACCGATCCTTATTTGTCATTTTTCCAATTGATTTTAGTCAATTCATTTTAAGTGTCCCAGCATATCCATTTGTTTTCTCCCTTTGGCTTGTTGACTTTGCCCGTTCAGTATTTCCTAACAACTCCTCAATTGTCTTTTTAAAGCAATTTAAATTTATTTTCTAAAATATTCCAAATCAAGCAAATATTTGTGTGTCCTTGGTTTGCAGGTGAATTAATAAGCAAGCTAACGTAGGCGGATTGGCTTCTCATATTATTGTAAGGGTATGTTTATAAAAACAATTCAACACATCGACACATAATAAATTGGAGTAATTAGAGCATTTGGTATTATTGTAAAATAGAATTTCCAACTGGCGACATTGCTTTCTTTTAACGTGATGGTGAGGGAAAGTTTGGAAGTTAAATTCCGAATAAAAAGAGAATTAAGTTAAGTCTTGATTCAATACTAATTAATTGGCTAATAAGTAGCAAGCACGTGATTGCAAGTCTCGTGGTGTAATAAGATGGATGCACTCGCATTTTGATCGTTGGTCACATGTTCGGGATCAATAGAAGCGCCCACAAACAAATCCAAACAGTGGAGAGCGCACTCTTGCTTGCTGGGGAAAAGTGCGGCATCTTTCAAAATCCCAATGAAACTTCTCGAAAATGATGATCAAATAAAATAAGAACATTGCAGAAGAAAGAAGTAGAGAAATTGTATAGATTTCGATATGTCCTAACGAGGAATACATGAGCTTATTGATAGGTTTATAGGTAGAATATTTATAGTAATAAAATATTATACATTTAATTACAATCAATGATAAACATGTCCAGAATATTATAGATATCTAGAATATCATAAAGATATTCAAAATATTGTAAATAATCTGAATATATCTAACAAAATACACATAAGAAATAGCATGTGGCACCGTGGACCATATATTATTGTGGCAACGATAATAATAAGCGATCCTAGATTTTGCGCTTTCAATATGTTTGGCCTAGGGATGCATTGAAGTGCATTGAAGTGTGTCCTAACTTTTCCTCTATTTTTCTGACATTCCAGTATTCCCTAACGAATCCTCATTTGTCCTTTTTCCAATTGACATTAGTCAATTCATTTTAAGTGTCCCAGTGGATCAATCTATTCTCTCACCTTGGCTTGTTGACTTTGCCGGTTCAGCATTTGCTAACAACTGCTCATTTGTTTTTTACGAATGATTCCTCACTTGTCATTTTCCTGCAGTAGACTTTAGTCTCGAGGTGGTTCTTCATTACATCGATGAATAGTGAAGACAAGGAGCAAACCCACGTCCTTGCGTGTGGTCGTGTCGCACTCAAGTGCACCTCAAACTAATCCTTTTGCTTTTTTTATTTTTTGCTTGAAAATCCTTTTGCTTTAGTTTCGAAAAAATTTATGACAAATTTTTTTTTTTTTTTTAAGGGTGTCTTACGACCAAGCGAAGTCCAAAAAGTCTTTTCCTTGATGAGCATGTCTTGTCTTTCATAAAAGGTGAAAATCCCTATCACACTTTTGGATATACTAAAAAATTTCATAATTTTTTCAGAATGATTTAAAACATCACTTCTTCAGGCGAGGAATGGGTACGTGAGTTTGGAGGCTTCGGTGTAGGATTGGGCAACAGTTTTCAAGAGCGGCCACCACTTCTGGTCCCTTTGTCTCCAATTCATCATTTTTTCTATAAAGCGCCCAAACCTAACTAAAAAAGAGCCTTATTATTTGTTAAGCATACATGATAATGAACGTTTCAATTTGCAATATGCATAATACAGGAGAAGTAAACCATTGAACTCTGGAAATTTTTCTCATATGTAACCAATCTGTAGAGAATTCCAGCACAATACAGTCCATCAACTGAGCAAAATTTGAAAAATACTTTCAAGCAAATTCTTTTTAAAAGCAATTTAAATTTATTTTCTAAAAAAATCCAAATCAAGCAAATATTTGTGTGCCCTTTGGTTTGAAGGTGAATTACTAAGCGAACTAACGTAGGAGGATTGGCACCTAGTACATATCATAAGGGTATATTCCTAAACACCGTTCAACACATCGAGACACAGTGAATTAGAGTAATTAGAGCATTTGGTATTCTTGTAACAACAAGCGACATTGCTTTCTTTCAACGCAACAGTTAGGGAAAGTGTGGAAGTTATATTCCTCGAATGAAAAAAGAATTAACTCTTCATTCAATATTGATTAATTGGCTAATTAGTAGCAAGAACATCGTTGCAAGTCTCGTGGTGTAATAAGGTGAGCTGCACTTGCATTTTGATCGTTGGTCACATGTTCAGGATCTATTGAAGCTCCCACAAACAAATCCAAACAGTGGCGAGCGTACTCTTGCTTGCGGGGGAAAAGTGTGACATCTTTCAAAATCTCAAGGAAGCTCTTCAAAAATGATGATCAAATGAGTTAAGAACAATGCAGAAGAGGGAAGTAAAGAAATTTTATATATTTCGATATGTCCTAACGAGGAATACATGAGCTTATTGATAGGTTTATAGGTAGAATAAAATATTACACAATTAATGAGAATCAATGATAAAAATGTCCAAAATATTATCGATATCTAGAATATCATAAAGATATTCAAAATATTGTAAAATAATCTGAATATATCTAACAAAAGAGATATAAGAAAAAGCATGTGGCGCTGTGGACCAAATATTATTGTGGCAACAATAATAATAAGCGATCCTAGATTTTGCGCTTTCAATATGTTTGGCCTAGGGATGCATTGAAGTGCATTGAAGTGCATTGAAGTGTGTCCTAACCTTTCCTCTTTTTCTCTGCCATTTCAGTATTTCCTAACGAATCCTCATTTGTCCTTTTACCAATGGACATTAGTCAATTCATTTTAAGTGTCCCAGTGGATCCATCTATTCTCTCACCCTGGCTTGTTGACTTTGCCCGTTCAGCATTTGCTAACGACTACTCATTTGTTTTTTCCTAACGAATCCTCATTTGTCATTTACGTATAGTAGACTTTAGTCTCGAGGTGGTTCTTCATTACATCGATGAATAGCGAAGACAAGGAGCAAACCCACGTCCTTGCGTGTGGTCGTGTCGCACTCAAGTGCACCTCAAACTAATCCTTTTGCTTTTTTTTTTTTGGTCGAAAATCCTTTTGCTTTAGTTTCGAAAAAATTTATGACAAATTTTTTTTTAAAGGGTGTCTTACGACCAAGCGAAGTCCAGAAAGTCTTTTCCTTGATAAGCATGTCTTGTCTTTCTTAAAAGGTGAAAATCCCTATCACACTTTTGGATATACTA
The DNA here is from genome assembly GCA_014182515.1 of Eucalyptus microcorys. Lineage (NCBI taxonomy): Eukaryota > Viridiplantae > Streptophyta > Magnoliopsida > Myrtales > Myrtaceae > Eucalyptus > Eucalyptus microcorys. Next base: position 32,373,214 of record CM024569.1, read on the forward strand.
AAAATTTCATAATTTTTCCGGAATGATTTAAAACATCACTTCTTCAGGCGAGGAATGGGTACGTGAGTTTGGAGGCTTCGGTGTAGGATTGGGCAACAGTTTTCAGGAGCGGCCACCACTTCTAGTCCCTTTGTCTCCAATTCATCATTTTTTCTATAAAGCGCCCAAACCTAACTAAGAAAGAGCCTTATTATTTGCTAAGCATACATGATAATGAACGTTTCAATTTGCAATATGCATAATATAGGAGAAGTAAACCATTGAACTCTGGAAATTTTTCTCATATGTAACCAATCCTTAGAGAATTCCAGCACAATACAGTCCATCAACTGAGCAAAATTTGAAAAATACTTTCAAGCAAATTCTTTTTAAAAGCAATTTAAATTTATTTTCTAAAAAAATCCAAATCAAGCAAATATTTGTGTGCCCTTTGGTTTGCAGGTGAATTAATAAGCGAACTAACGTAGGAGGATTGGCACCTTGTATGTATCATAAGGGTATTGTTCCTAAACACCGTTCAACACATCGAGACACAGTGAATTAGAGTAATTAGAGCATTTGATATTCTTGTAACAACAAGCGACATTGCTTTCTTTCAACGTGAAAGTTAGGGAAAGTGTGGAAGTTATATTCCTCGAATAAAAAAAGAATTAACTCTTCATTCAATATTGATTAATTGGCTAATTAGTAGCAAGCACATCATTGCAAGTCTCGTGGTGTAATAAGGCGAGCTGCACTCGCATTTTGATCGTTGGTCACATGTTCAGGATCTATTGAAGCTCCCACAAACAAATCCAAACAGTGGCGAGCGAACTCTTGCTTGCTGGGGAAAAGTGTGGCATCTTTCAAAATCTCAAGGAAGCTTTTCAAAAATGATGATCAAATGAGTTAAGAACAATGCAGAAGAGAGAAGTAAAGACATTTTAAATATTTAGATATGTCCTAACGAGGAATACATGAGCTTATTGATAGGTTTATAGGTAGAATAAAATATTATACAATTAATCAGAATCAATGATAAAAATGTCCAAAATATTATAGATATCTAGAATATCATAAGGATATTCAAAATATTGTCAATAATCTGAATATATCTAACAAAAGACATATAAGAAAAAGCATGTGGCGCCGTGGACCCAAATATTATTGTGGCAACAATAATAATAAGCGATCCTAGCTTTTGCGCTTTCAATATGTTTGGCCTAGGGATGTATTGAAGTGCATTGAAGTGCATTGAAGTGTGTCCTAACCTTTCCTCTTTTTCTCTGCCATTTCACTATTTCCTAACGAATCCTCATTTGTCCTTTTTCCAATGGACATTGGTCAATTCATTTTAAATGTCCTAGCAGATCCATCTTTTCTCTCACCTTGGCTTGTTGACTTTGCCGGTTCAGCATTTGCTAACGACTGCTCTCTTTTTTTTCCCAACGAATCCTCATTTGTCATTTTCTTGTAGTAGACTTTAGTCTCGAGGTGGTTCTTCATTACATCAATGAATAGGGAATACAAGGAGCAATCGCACATGCCTGTGTGTGGTCGCAACCCACTCAAGTGCACCTCAAACTAATCCTTTTGCTTTAGTATCGAAAAAATTTATGACAATTTTTTTTTTTAAAGGGTGTCTTACGACCAAGCGAGGTCCAGAAAGTCTTTTCCTTGATAAGTGTGTCTTGTGTTTCATAAAAGGTGAAAATCCCTATCACACTTTTGCATATACTAAAAAATTTCATAATTTTCTGAAATGTTTTTAAACATCACTTCTTCAGGCGAGGAATGGGTATGTGAGTTTGGAGGCTTCAGTGTAGGATCGGGCAACAGTTTGTAGGAGCGGCCACCACTTCTGTTCCCTTTGTCTCAAATTCACCATTTTTTATATAAAGTGCCCAAAGTTAACTAAATAAGAGCTTTATTATTTGTTAAGCATACATGATAACAAACGTTTCAATTTGCAAAACCTTGATTATGCATAATACAGGAGAAGTAAACCATTGAACTCTTTAAATTTTTCTAATATTTAACCAATCCTTAGACAATTCCAGTACAATACAATCCATCAACTGAGCAAAATTTGAAGAATACTTTCAAGCAAATTCTTTTTAAAAGCAATTTAAATTTCTTTTCTAAAATAATCCAAATCAAGGAAATATTTGTGTGCCCTTGGTTTGCAGGTGAATTAATAAGCAAAGTAACGTAGGTGGATTTGCTCCTTGTACGTATCATAAGGGTATGTTCCTAAACACCGTTCAACACATCGACACACAGTGAATTGGTGTAATTAGAGCATTTGGTATTCTTGTAAAATCAAATTTCCAACAAGGGACATTGCTTTCTTTCAACGCGCACTTAGTGAAAGTGTGGAAGTTAAATTCCTCGAATAAAAAAAGAATTAACTCTTCATTCAATATTGATTAATTGGCTAATTAGTAGCAAGTACATCATTGCAAGTCTCATGGTGTGATAAGGCGAGATGCACTCATTGGTCACATGTTCAAGATCTATTGAAGCTCCCACAAACAAATCCAAATAGTGGAGAGCATACTCTTTGTGACATCCAGATTTTCGGGTTCTAATTTCGACTGAATAAATAGGGTCGTTTTCGTTCAATTGAAGCCAGGGATTGTGAAATTGGGATGCAAGTGTGCTGCATTGGTAAGCAAAAAAAAAATATATACCAATTGGAATGATGAGGTGTTGAATGAAATTATGGGAGTCAATTTAAATTGAATCAAGAGGGATTAAGGTCCAATTGGGAAGAAAACTTGGCAAAATTCGTATGCCACCTTTACCCCCATACTTTGGCCTACCTAAATGCTTCTAGAAGGGGGCATATTTGTCAAAAATTGAAAGGTGGAAGATAGTTGGTGGTGGCCCACGTATAGCTGACCTAAGAGAGAGAGAGAGTGAGAGAAAAGAAGGGGAAATTGGTTTCTTCTTCCTCCCCTTTCTCCTTCGTCGACGTATCCTCCCCCATCTTCTTCTTTTTCTTCAAAACTCAATGGGAGCCGAAAACCAGCAAAGACCGAGCTACAGTCGCCGCCTCTCGCCGTCGTCGTCGCATGCCCGCAAGCACTGGAGCTGCTCGCGCACCCGAGCCCACCGCCATGCTGCCGTCCACTCATATCCGCCCCCTCTCCTCCCTCTGGTTTGAACAGAAACAGAAGCAGAAGCAGCGGCCATCGTCACCTGGAGCCGAAGCAGCAACCGCCAATCGCACGCCGTGCTACCGCCTGTCTCCCTTTCGCCTGCTCGAACGCCGTCCGCCCCGTCCAGTCGAGTTGCCGCCTCTATTCAGCTCCGTTTTGGCCATCACAGGCCACGGTTCGGCCACCTCCGGCCATCATGCACCGCCACCTCGACCTACCGGAGCTCCCTCACCCTCTGCTAGCCTTGGCTCGCCATCTCAGTCCTTAATTCGGCCCCAACCAGCAGTGAACCGAGAGTAAGAAAATGGGTATGACAGAGGGGTTTTGGCCCATTTTGGCCGTCTTCCCAAGCTTGGATGCTCGGCCCGCTTTGAGGAAAGTCGATCCTCGCGTCGAGCCCGTTGTTTTGAGTGAGTTTTACTCACTAATGCCTTTTTATTTTGCTAATTATACTTAAATATTGATTAGTGTTAATTAAGTGTAATTAGGTGGTTAGATTAGAATTGATTAGCGATTATTAGTTAATTGCATTGCATATTAGTTGTTTGGTTAGTGTACTTAGATAGAGAATTGCCTATAATATTTATTGGATGGTTCGTGGGATTTTTCCCGACCCTTATCGGGTGTTAATTAGGCAATTCGGGCCTAAATGGAATTTTTAGGAATTAAATATTAATTTTCGAAATTAATTATTTAATTATTTATTTTCCGGAAATTCAACTGGGATGGCCAGTGACCGGGATCTTATGCTGATGATCGTGGCGCAGTCCGTTTATTTAATTGAGCTTTATGTTGTGCTAAATTGGAATTATTGTATTTATTTATTTAATTTTCGAAATTAATTATTTAATTATTTATTTTCCGGAAATTCAACCGGGATGGCCAGTGACCGGAATTCCGTCCTGATTGTCGTGGAGTAGTCCGTTTATTTATTTACGCTTTAATTCATGTTGAATTGATTTAATGGTGCATTTTTAAGTTATGTTATTAAATAATGCAATTTTGACCTTGTGATTGAGGATTGGTCGAGTATCAGTTGTTAGTACCGAAAGTGAGTTGGTAAATCACCTGGAGAATGCACGTGACCCGGTGAATTGGAGTGTCACCTGGGAAGGACACGTGGCTCGGTGATTGGATATGTCACATTGGCGAAAAGGTAGTCTTAGAGAATGCACGTGGCTTGGAGACTTGGTATGTCTTCCTGGAAAATGCACATGACTCGGTGACAGAGTATGGCATTGTAAAAAGGGTCGGGTGGGACCGTAAAGCCACTAGATCTTGAGAGGGTCGGGTGGGACCATAAAGCCACTAGATCTTGAGAGGGTCGGGTGGGACCATAAAGCCATTGAATCTTGAGAAGGTCGGGTGGGACGGTAAAGCCACTGAATCTTGGAAAAAGGTCGGGTGGGACCGTAAAGCCACTAAATCTAACAAAATTACTTGGTGGGGCCGTGATTACCACATATAAATGAGTTGTGCCCTAAAGATCGTGATTTATATTTGGAAATTGAGTTGGAATAATTGAAATAACCGTGAGTGGTCTTGTTGGTACGTAATCGATTAGGTCGATTGATCATCGCCTTGATTTGATGTTGTGGATTGAATGATTGAATGGAGATGACCGTGAGTGGTCTTCTTGGTGTGTAATCGACTAGGTCAATTAGATCGATGCTTCGATCTATGATGTGATTGCTTGGGTGCCTATTTGATCTGTGCTAATATGCATGTGGAATCTGAGGCTAAGGTAAGCCCTCTGACTCATATTGTGTGTAGGCAACCCTAAGGTGTATTAGTTTACTAATCGGGTCTTAGTGTGGTAGAACTTGCTGAGACATAGTCTCATCCCGGTTTGGGAAAAACATTTCAGGACCCTGATGAAGAACCTGAGGAGAAAGAACTCGAAGAGGAGTATCTGAAGGAGAACCTCGAGGATGATCCAGAGTAGGATCCCGATGACTTTTGCTATAGAATCGATTTGAGTAGAAACCAATTGTTTTAGTATGGCTTGTATATGAACATAAGGGTGTTGGTTTTCAGGTTCAATTTCCTAGTCCTACTTGTATATCCCATTGCTTTATTGTCTGAGGATTTTATAACTGCTTCCGCATGTGCTATTAAAAAGGAAAAGGGTCGGCGATATGTAGTCCTAGGGTATCGCATTATAAAATCGACCAAGGTTGAAGGATGGTCACGTGACCGAGAGTCGGGGCGTGACACTCTTGCTCGCTGGGGAAAAGTGTCGCATCCTTAAAACCTCAAGGAAGCTTTTAAAAAATGATGATAAGATGAGTTAAGAACAATGTAGAAGAGAGAACTAGAGAAATTGTATATATTTAGATATGTCGTAACAAGGAATACGTGAGCTTATTTATAGGTTTATAGGTAGAATATTTATAGTAATAAAATATTATACAATTAATTAAAATCAATTATCAAAAATAGCAAAATTAATTAAATAATGCAAATTAAATACAATAAATACTAACCTAGGCCGGAAATAGTAATCTAACCACCTAAACAGACCTAGAAAATTATTGCACCTATTTAGATAAATAGCACAATCTATATAGTCACTAATTAATCTAATCTAACCACTTAACATGCATAATTAAACAATTAAATCACTAATATAATCGAACTAACCACCTAATATTTAATTAGCCTAAGCTAATCAACTCTTAATCATAATTAACTCCCTAACAAGAGTTTAGCTAGTAAACTCACCGGTTTTGCGATTCGATGTGTTCACGGCGATGGTGACATGGTGGCGAGCGACAATCAAGCCTGCGGCAACACCAACGGAGGTTCAGACGGGCCCGGAAAAGCCTCACGAAGCCCACTGCAAAGCTACTGGGCTTTGTTCTGACCTTGGGCTGCAAAGGTTGCTCGAGCGGCTTGGACGAGCTAGAATGGCCGCAGCGGGATGGCAGTGGCTCCTGGCGAGCTCGACAGAGACGGACGGCGGCTAGAATGGCGACGGCGAGGCTTCAACTGACCGGACAGAGGGCTCGACAGCGGCTTGGGCGTGAGTAGGAGGCGTGGGCGGGCAGATGTGCTCGTGGGGGATGACGTTGCTCTCGAGCAGCATCCGAGCGTGCGATGGGCAAGCGGTCGATGGTTCAGGGGGAAGACCAATTTGACCTCACTAAACACACACTAATGGAGAAAGTGAGCCAAAGAAAGAAGAAGAAGAAGAAGCTGTTGAAGAGGGGGGCACAAAAATGCCTCAAATGTCAACCAAAATATCTCAAACACTCGTCGCTTGCCCCCACCACCTTCAGCCTTCATCCCAAGCCATTTGGACACCCAAGGCTCCCCCAACAAGCCATTGAAAAGGTCCAAATTGTTGCTATCCCATTGGTTTACGAATTTTGGATCATTTCCTTCCAAATCCAATTCAATTCCACTCCAATTGAGCTCAAATTGGTGTGCAAAAATTCAACCAAGGTGCCCACATCAAATTCAACATTTTTCCTCATCAACTGAACCAACTTGATGGCCAACAAAGGTGCACTAAAAAACGATCCTCTAATTTTCCCAGTCCACAACGGCCATACTTTGAATTTTTGCCAAAAAGCCCGATTTGCCGAAAAATCTTCAAAGGATGAGTTAATATTCCCAAAATGAATCGTGACATAACAGAACTTTAAATTTCTAAAATCAGGTCCAAATTCGCAGTTAATTTCAACCAGGTGCGATTTTAGCGTGACCTAACCTACCGGATAGCTCATAGAAATTTTTAGTGCATTTGACCCATGGTCGATTATTTTTTAGCCACATTGTACATCTTCGACACATTGGTGACTCTCGGTTGTCGTGAAAATCTCGAGATTTCAAATACGGGCACAAAGTACAAAAATGACAGAAAAATCGGTCTAGTGCCGTTCGGTAGAAATTTTCCAATCAGGTGGAAAATATCCACACACTAATCACATACCTCTGTCGAATCAACCTATCTCCGATCTTTTATCGATTTTGACGGTGCCGTAATGACCCTTGCAGATTAGCACGGTCGAGTAGTCGATTCCTGGTCGAATTCTCAAGTCTATTACGTTTAGATTCTTTAACGGTTTCACCTGATAGACTAGTTATCCGGTGAGTGATCAGCTCAGGGACAAGAACTATCAGCGCATCGATGAAAAGCCCAACTTATTCAATTGAAAATAGAACCTGAAAATCAGGATGTCACACATGATCATTCCCCCAACTGCTGTTAACAATTGAATTTTGATGACCCATTTAGTCATTCGTTGCATAATAAAATTAGGGATTGACCCCAACCCCTAGACAAAATATTAGTAATTTGCATTTGCACGATAGATATTATGAGCATTTTCATAATAGGCCACATAAATCGCATTTAGTTGGTCTGATTATAAAGGTGCTACTTGGGTTTGGGGAGAGTGGCCTTAATTTCATTTGAATTTCTATGCATACTCAGGTGACAAGTCGGACTCTAGGCCCAACACCAAGAGCAATGGTTGGGGAGATCTCCACAAGTTCCCCCGCCCAAGTGGTGGCAAGCCACCAGTGCCACCCATGAAAACAAAACTAGGGACAGGTGTCGATGACCATGAGAAGGATCGCTTTTCCTGCAAATGGTTCTTGTGCGATGGGTCGAACAAAGCGCGATAGTGCCCATCATATGGTAAACTTGCGACGCTAGTCAAAGCCAAAGAAGAAGAACTCGAGCAGACGCGGCTGGGGTTGTTATATGTCGTAAGTTAATTAAGACAAAGAAGATGAACAAGCCCAAGGAACTCTAAGATTTTGAATTGAAAGCTCTTACTTGGTCTAAGAGCTTGGTGCTTTATTTCAATGCCCCCAAAGTTTATTTAATTTGTGGCTCTCTTGGTTTGGTGTTCTGTTTGCACGTGAGATGAGCAGCGATGTTACATTCTTATCCACATTTGTCATATCCTGAATTTTCCTATGTTAATTACGTTAATAATTAGGTTTTCTCTAAATTTAGATATAGGTTTGAAGTCACAATTTTTCTAAGACGTCTTTAGAGCCATATAGTGTTGCTCCAAGTCGGCAATGGCTATGCGGTTTCTCAAATGAGTAAGATTGAGACCACAGGCGTTGTGGCGAGAGCTATGAGCAATGGTAGCCTTGCATATATAAGGGCACGACGCATCGCAACTGAATCATTAATCCGCGTCCAAAGAAGGATCACAACTGCAATTCTCGAACTATACTTGGGGACGGCATTGCAAATCACAAGGACATCATACATTGGTTCGTTCAACAGCGTAGCAATTCCTGCATCTGGTTCAAAGCCATTATATCCTCCAAGATCAGACAAGCCAGCGGCGAATGTCATAGTGGCAACGAGTGTTGCCACAACCATGCGGGTTTCGGCTTTGTCCCTAGTTCTATCCACACTCGGAGGCTTTAGATATCTCCCCAAGCCTAAGCCTTTCGGCTGGCAAATGGCTTTGTCTTTGCTTCTGGGTACTTTAGCAGATACCAAGATTACTCGTGTTAAGCTCTGGTTCAGCATAATAGAAAAAAGATTGTTATTATCCATGAAGGTGGACAAATCATCAAACATATAGAATTCGAAAAATTGAAACTTTCTCAAGCGATATGCAGGCTTTCCAACTACAATCTTTTCCGAGCTTTTACTATAGAATCTTAATTTCGCTTGGTAATTTCCCGGGAGTTGAAACGGATCAAAATAAGCTTTAATTCCATTCGTCTCTCCCAAAAAGGAAGCACCTAAAATAATAGTGAAAAACAAAAGGAGATGACTCGTTTACTTATTCTCTAGAGATCATTACCTTGCGAAGTGGAGCATCAATGTCCTTCGGTTGCACATCTACCATATCGAGAGCTGTCGAGTTGCTAATACAGGAGAAGTAAACCATTGGACTCTGGAAATTTTTCTCATATGTAACCAATCCTTAGAGAATTCCAGCACAATACAATCCATCAACTGAGCAAAATTTGAAAAATACTTTCAAGCAAATTCCTTTTAAAAGCAATTAAATTTACTTTCTAAAATAATCCAAATCAAGCAAATATATGTGTGCCCTTGGTTTGCAGGTGAATTAATAAGCGAACTAATATAGGTGGGTTGGCTCCTCGTACGTATCATAAGGGTATGTTCCTAAACACCGTTCAACACATCGACACACAGTGAATTGGAGTAATTAGTGCATTTGGTATTCTTGTAATATAGAATTTCCAACAAGCGACATTGCTTTCTTTCAACGCGACACTTAGGGAAAGTGTGGAAGTTAAATTCCTCGAATAAAAAAAAGATTTAACTCTTCATTCAATATTGATTAATTGGCTAATTAGTAGCAAGCACATCATTGCAAGTCTCGTGGTGTAATAAGGCGAGATGCACTCGCATTTTGATCATTGGTCACATGTTTAGGATCTATTGAAGCTCCCACAAACAAATCCAAACAGTGGAGAGCATGCTCTTGCTTGCTGGGGAAAAGTGTGGCATCTTTCAAAACCTCAAGGAAGCTTTTAAAAAATGATGATTAAATGAGTTAAGAACAATGCAGAAGAGAGAAGTAAAGAAATTGTATATATATAGATTAGTCATAATGAGGAAATGCATGAGCTTATTTGTAATAAAATTGGTAGAATATTTATAGTAATAAAATTTTATACAATTAATTACAATCTATGATAAAAATGTGTAGAATATTATAGATATCGAGAATATCATAAAGATATTCAAAATATTGTAAATAATCTGAATATATCTAACAAAAGAGATATAAGAAAAAGCATGTGGCGCCGTGGACCTAAGTATTGTTGTGGCAACAATAATAATAAGCGATCCTAGATTTTGTGCTTTCAATAATATTTTTGGCCTAGGGATGCATTGAAGTGCATTGAAGTGCATTGAATGTCCTAACCTTTCCTCTTTTTCTCTGCCATTTCAGTATTTCCTAACGAATCCTCATTTGTCCTTTTTCAAATTGACATTAGTCAATTCATTTTAAGTGTCCTAGCAAATCCATCTATTCTCTCACCCTAGTTTGTTGACTTTGCCGGTTCAGCATTTGCTAATGACTGCTCATTTGTTTTTTCCCAACGAATCCTCATTTGTCATTTTCCTGCAGTAGACTTTAGTCTCGAGGTGGTTCTTCATTACATTGATGAATAGCGAATACAAGGAGCAATGCCATGTGCCTGCGTGTGATCACGCCCCACTCAAGAGCAACTCAAACTAATCCTTTTGTTTTTTTTTTTTTTTTTTGGTCAAAAATCCTTTTTAATTTAGTATCGAAAAATTTTATGACAATTTTTTTTTTAAAAAGGGTGTCTTACTACCAAACGAGGTCCAGAAAGTCTTTTCCTTGATGAGTGTGTCTTGTCTTTCATAAAAGGTGAAAATCCCTATCACACTTTTGGATATACTAAAAAATTTCATAATTTTTCCGTAATGATTTCAAACATCACTTCTTCAGGCGAGGAATGGGTACGTGAGTTTGGAGGCTTCGGTGTAGGATCGGGCAACAGTTTGTAGGAGCAGCCACCACTTCTATTCCCTTTGTCTCCAATTCATCATTTTTTATATAAAGCGCCCAAAGCTAACTAAATAAGAGCCTTATTATTTGTTAAGCATACATGATAATGGACATTTCAATTTGCAATACCTTGATTATGCATAATACAGGAGAAGTAAACCATTGAACTCTGGAAATTTTTCTCATATGTAACCAATCCTTAGACAATTCCAGTACAATACAATCCATCAACTGAGCAAAATTTGAAGAGTACTTTCAAGCAAATTCTTTTTAAAAGCAATTTAAATTTATTTTCTAAAATAATCCAAATCAAGCAAATATGTGTGTGCCCTTGGTTTGCAGGTGAATTAATAAGCAAACTAACGTAGGTGGATTGGCTCCTCGTACGTATCATAAGGGTATGTTCCTAAACACCGTTTAACACATCAACACACAGTGAATTGGAGTAATTAGAGCATTTGGTATTCTTGTAAAATCGAATTTCCAACAAGGGTATGGGATCCCAAAATTTCATGGCAATTTCTGGAGGCATTACGACCTATGGAAAAGTGAATGGTTGTGTCGTTGAAGTATGTTGTGGCCACTAGACCGAAGAATTGTAATAAATTAAGGCCGAACACTTTAATGGAAAGATATCTTATGTTCTTGGGTTATCAAAGTTGGTACTATAGGATGATTTGATAATTAGAATTTTGTTCTTGGCTATGCACCTTATGGATTTGGTTTTTTTATTTATGTTGCAAGCTTTATGGCCAAGTGAATAAGTGTAATTAGGTATTTATATAAGTAGGAAATTAAGGTGGGATTATTCGGAATGATGGTGGGCTGGATAATTAAGGACCCAACCATCCCATCCTCTTGCATGGCAATTAACAAGTGGCTTAGGGGACTTACCAAGTGTCATCTTGCATGTTTTGTGATGATTACATGCTAATCATGAGGGGGAAGAAAAGAAGAAGGGGCGGATTGAGCAAGGGGGGGAGCGTCGCACGAGAGAAAGAGAAAGAGAGAGAGAGTGACCGTCCGAGAGAAAGAGAGGAAGAAAGAAAGGGAGAGAGTGAGCGAGCGAGAGAAGAAGGGGAAGAGGGAGGCCGTTCACTGCTGTTCATCGCCACCATCGAGCCGCCGAGTCCCGCCTTGCCCCACCGTCTTGGCTTGCTGTGTTGTGCTCCGATTAGAGGCAAGTAGAGTCCGTTAATCTACCTTTGCTTGCTGTGTTCGTGTGTGATGAATGGTGAAATTTCGGATGTGGATGAAGTGTGAAAATTCGAAGCTATAAGTGGTGTGTTCTAGCCTAGTGTTCTGTTTCTGGAAAAACAGTCCGACCTTGGTTGATTTCTTGAGTTGCATGCAATGTTCTAGTGGGAATTTGGCTTCAATTTCTTGATGGAAGTTGTAGATAACTTCTTTCAGAGTAAGATATAAAAATTTCAGAAGCAATGAACAAGTATAGACTGGTGAAACCATTTTTATTTGAAGAAGTCAGATCTGGAAATCGAAATGCTGACCTAGTATGATTCTGTGAATTTTATAAAATTCTTCGGTCGAAATTCGATCTCGTATTCTGAATGAAAGTTGAAGATTACATGTTTAGGAGTACCATACTAAAAATTTATAGGAAATGGATGAGTTTAGGTTGGTGAAACAATCTTTATTCAAAACGGTTAGAACTGGAATTCGGTGCCGAGGGTTATGGACGGTTATGGTTATTATAGTTTTTAATCTATCACAAATCTGGTTTCGAGTTTTGCATGAAATATTTACTTCTGGATTTTTTCTATAACATATGAAAATTTCAAAAATTTGGGAGCTGATTTAGGATTTTTACCGAATTTGTGAATGAAACTGTGTATGGCAGTATTCCGAAATTATAAAGACTGTGATGCGTGGACTGTACCGAATTGTATGATGTTCTTTTGATATGGTGTCCTTCACGGAATATTTTCCTCTAGATATTTTATATAACATGTCTAATTTTTAGAATTTATTAAGGCTGGTTACTAATTTTTCAAGAATTATGACCAAAGGAGTGCAATCTGTTTTTATCCGAAATTTTGCTGTATTTTCAAAAATAAATGAAATTGCTCCATGTGATATAATGTCTTGAGTGGTTGATTATGCTGCATATGTGGTGACATATGGCATGTTATATGACATCAAGAGCTGGTTGAGACCTTTGATATTGTTGCATCAAATGCCATGTTGAAATTGAGATACATGTGTGAATATAAATTGAGATAATAACAAGACCGTCGGAGGTATGAGCCGACGATGTCATGGGAGTGTTGGGATGCCTGGAGTGTGGGTGCCGGATGCCCGAAGTGTGTGTGCCGGATATCCTCGGGAGTTTCGAGATGCCCAGAGTATGTGTGCCGGAAGCCCTGGAGGTGTGTGCTGGGGGGGATACCTCATGATGCTAGTTGGGGCACGAGATGCCCGGAGTTTGTGTGCCGGATGCCCGAAGGTGTGTGTCGGAGGTTCCTCGCGATGCCAGGTTGGATGCGAGCGATAAATTGTGGGATGCAAACATTGGTCCCTGGGAAGAAAAAATGATGTGATCTAATTGAAAGATAAAGATTGAGAATTGAATCATGCGCATGGATGTGAGCTTATGGCATGGGATGAACCTCATGGGAATGCAACCTGGAGTGCATGGTGGTATATGCACGTTGCATGGTGATATATGCATGGCTGCTTGATGATATAAGTACAAGTGCATGGTGATATATGTACGTTGTATGGTGATATATGCATGGCTGCAAGGTGAGGTATGCTTGAATGCATGAATGATATGTGTTTTATTCACGATAGCTTGATTGTTCTAATTGACACATTGTGTAGTTTGGTGGATCTTTATTGCTAAGTGGTTGTACTCACCCCTTTGGACATTAACATTTCAGATTAGAAAGATGCATCTTTCACCAGTTAAGCATGGTACCTTCTATGGCATACCTACTGACGTTAAGGTGGAGTGCACGGAGCATTCTTGTGTTAGTGTACCTTGTCTGGTTTGCAGGTGAATTAAGAAGCGAACTAACATAGGTGGGATGGCTCCTCGTACGTATCATAAGGGTATGTTCCTAAACACCGTTCAACACATCGACACACAATGAATAGGAGTAATTAGAGCATTTGGTATTCTTGTAATATAGAATTTCAAACAAGCGACATTGCTTTCTTTCAACGCGACACTTAGGGAAAGTGTGGAAGTTAAATTCCTCGAATAAAAAAAGAATTAACTCTTCATTCAATATTGATTAATTGGCTAATTAGTACTAAGTACATCATTGCAAGTCTCATGGTGTGATAAGGCAAGATGCACTCATTGGTCACATGTTCATGATCTATTGAAGCTCCCACAAACAAATCCAAATAGTGGAGAGCACACTCTTGCTTGCTGGGGAAAAGTGTCGCATCCTTCAAAACCTCAAGTAAGCTTTTAAACAATGATGATCAGATGAGTTAAGAACAATGCAAAAGAGAGAAGTAGAGAAATTGTATATATTTAGATATGTCGTAACAAGGAATACATGAGCTTATTTATAGGTTTATAGGTAGATTATTTATAGTAATAAAATATGATACGATTAATTACAATCAATGATAAAAATAGCAAAATTAATTAAATAATGTAAATTACATACAATAAATACTAACCTAGGCCGGAAATAGTAATCTAACCACCTAAACCGACCTAGAAAATTATTGCACCTATTTAGATAAATAGCACAATCTATAGAGTCACTAATTAATCTAATCTAACCACTTACCATGCATAATTAAACAATTAAATCACTAATATAATCGAACTAACCACCTAATATTTAATTAACCTAAGCTAATTAACCCTTAAGCATAATTAACTCCCTAACCAGAGTTAGCAAGTAAACTCACCGGTTTTGTGATTCGATGTGTTCATGGCGATGGTGACGCGGTGGCGAGCGACAACCAAGCCTGCGGCGACACCAACGGAGGTTCGGATGGGCTTGGAAAAGCCTCACGAAACCCATAGCAAAGCTGATGGGCTTTGTTCTAACCTTGGGCTGCAAAGCTTGCTCGAGCGGCTTGGATGAGCTAGAACGGCCGCAGCGGGATGGCAGCGGCTCTTGGCGAGCTGGACAGAGGTGGGCGGCGGCTAGAATGGTGACAGCGAGGCTTCGACTGACTGGACAGAAGGCTCAACGGCGGCCTGGGTGTGAGCAGGAGGCGTGGGCGGGCGGACGTGCACGCGGGGGACGGCGTTTCTCTCGAGCGGCGTCCAAGCGTACGACAGTTAAGCGATCGATGGTTCAGGAGGAAGGCCAATTTGACCTCACTAAACACACACTAATGGAGAAAGTGAGCCAAAGAAAGAAGAAGAAGAAGCTGTTGAAGAGGGGGCCCAAAAATGCTTCAAATGTGAACCAAAATATCTCAAACGCTCGTTGCTTGCCCCCACACCACCTTCAACCTTCATCCCAAGCCATTTGCACACCCAAGGCTTCCCCAACAAGCCATTGAAGAGGTCCAAAATGTTACTGCCCCCTTGGTCTACGAATTTTGGATCATTTCCTTCCAAATCCAATTCAATTCCACTCCAATTGAGCTCAAATTGGTGCGCAAAAATTCAACCAAGGTGCCCACATCAAATTCAACATTTTTTCTCATCAATTGAACCAACTTGATGGCGAACAGTGCGCTCAAAAACGATCCTCTAATTTTCCTGGTCCAAAACGGCCATACTTTGAATTTTTGCCAAAAAGCCCAATTTCCCAAAAAATCTTCGGAGGATGAGTCAATGTTCTTAAATGAATCGTGACACAACAAAACTTTAAATTTCTAAAATCATGTTTAAATTCGTGGTTAATTTCAACCAGATGTGATTTTAGCGTGACCTAACCTACCGGGTAGCTTTTAGGAATTTTTAGCGCATTTGACCCATGGTCAATTATTTTCGAGCCACATTGTACATCTTCGACACATTGGCGACTCTCGGTTGTTGTGAAAATATTGAGATTTTAAATACGGACACAAAATACAAAAATGACAGAAAAATCGGTCTAGTGCCGTTCGGCAGAAATTTTCCAATCAGGTGGAAAATATCCACACACTAATCACATATCTCTGTCGAATCGACCTATCTCTGGTCTCTGATCGATTTTGATGGTGCCGTAATGACCCTTGCAGATTAGCACGGTCGAGCAGTCGATTCCTGGTCGAATTCTCAAGTCTATTGCATTTAGATTCCTTAACGGCTTCGCCTCATAGACTCGTTATCCTGTGAGTGATCAGCTCAAGGAAAAGAACTATAAGCGCGTTGATAAAAAGCCAAACTTATTCAATTGAAAATAGAACCTGAAAATCAGGATGTCACACATGATCATTCCCCTAACTGCTATTAACAATTGAATTTTGATGACCCATTTAGTCATTCATTGCATAATAAAATTAGGGATTGACCCCAACCCCTAGACAAAATATTAGTAATTTGCATTTGCACGATAGATATTATGAGCATTTTCATAATACGCCACATAAATTGAATTTAATTGGTCTGATTATAAAGGTGCTACTTGGGTTTGGGGAGAGTGGCCTTAATTTCATTTGAATTTCTATGCATACTCAGGTGACAAGTCGGACTCTAGGCCCAACACCAAGAGCAATGGTTGGGGAGATCTCCACAAGTTCCCCCGCCCAAGTGGTGGCAAGCCACCAGTGCCACCCATGAAAACAAAACTAGGGACAGGTGCCGGTGACCACAAGAAGGATCGCTTTTCCTGGTGTTGGGAATAACGGATCCCCGAAAACCGGATTCGACATTAAATCGAACCCCCAAAACGAATGCGGAAGTGAAGCCCGGGAAAATCACGTATCACCGATCCTAAAGCACACTACGGATTCGAGCGTACCTTGTTAGCCACAGATTAAACACCAATGCCGAAGATCAAGGAAGAAATTCTGATCCGATGATGTCAATTTGCGTTAATGCCAAGAGGTGCGTTCTCCCTCTCTCTCCTCCCTTATATATGTCCCTCCAAAAAATAATTAATCGTGCCCCTTCATCCATGGGCCCTACTCTTGTTGGCCGGGCTTTTAGGCCCAACATGGGCGGACGGGCCTTAAGCCCTTCACGGACGGGCCTTAAGCCCATCACTTATAAAACCATCACCTGGAAATGCTTCTTGTGTGATGGGTCGAACAAAGCGCGGGAGTGCCCATCACATGGTAAACTTGCGACGCTAGTCAAACCCAATGAAGAAGAACTCGAGCAGACGCGGCTGGGGTTGTTATATGTCGTAAGTTAATCAAGACAAAGAAGATGAACAAGCCCAAGGAACTTATATTCATAGACGTGAAGATTGCGGACACCACGATGACTGCACGCTAAGTGTGAAATTACTTAATTCATGTGAGTTTCTAAGATTTTGAATTGAAAGCTCTTACTTGGTCTAAGAGCTTGGTGCTTTATCTCAATGCCCCCAAAGTTTATTTAGTTTGTGCCTCTCTTGGTTTGGTGTTCTGTTTGCACGTGAGATGAGCAGCGATGTTACATTCTATTTCACATTTGTCATATCCTGAATTTTCCTATCTTAATTACGTTAATAATTAGGTATTCTCTAAATTTAGATATAGGTTTGAAGCCACAATTTTTCTAAGACGTCTTTAGAGCCATATAGTGTTGCTCCAAGTCAGCAATGACTATGCGGTTTCTCAAATGAGTAAGACTGAGACCGATAATTCTTGAAATTTCTATACTGCAATTATTAAAAAAAAAAAATGATTATTTTGTGAGAAGATTATTTCAACGTTCATCAGTCTCTTTGAATTATTTTGTAGTTCCAAAACCTTATTCTAATCAACTGGTAATTAGAACGAGCACCAAATGTTTTGAATGAATTATCAGAATATGAATTTATCATAAAAATACTTACGTATTTAAATGTATTTAATGACAAAATTATTACATTAGCATGAAATAACCTAATTTTACATATCCAAGGCATCAAAATATAGCTTTCACTAATCTAGGACGTGGAATCGATTCAAATCCAAGAACTAGGAAGAATCCTCTTCACACATTGATGTTGAAGAGAGTATAAAGAAATAGGATGTAACACAAGTGAGAACTAAAATAGATAGGTCACTCGTCACTCGTAGGAATCCACTTAAGACATAAGAGCAAAACAAGAAATCATTCTTATTCTCAACCCAAATGCTAAATATGTTATGAATCAAAATCAAGTCTACCTTCTTATTTATCATAGCATACTTATATAGAGAAACTTGGAACAACACTCCAAGCATTAGTAATTACTAAAACTCTTTGGAAAGACAAAAGGACTCATAGGGAAGACGAACTAGAAAACAACGAAAATTAAATAGGAACTCTAGAATCTTTAAACGACATTTACTAGACCTTGAAAATATAAAAAATAAATGTTATTGGTGTACATATTCATGGTTTGCTTGTTCCAATGTTACAAAGTTAATGGCCTTCGACGAATGCGGACACCCTCCAAATGTGAAGTGATCAAAGTAGACTCGGAATTGATGATTGTCTTGTGAATCAACGGTCAGATTGTTGATTAAAAATACTGCAATCACGGAGATCAACGATAGGCAAACTTACATGAACTCCAGCAGAATCGTCCTTGGCAGCACCCGTCACAAGTGATGTATTAGAATCGTCCTTGGCGGCACTCGTCACAAGTGATGTATAAGAATCGTCCTCTTCACAACACCCACAGATTGCCGTGGGGTAGAGCAATTCTTTAGTGTCCTTAGGTTGCCGTGGCTTATTGTCTGCATTCCCGAAATGATCCGGTCGTTTGGCCCGTACTTCGGTCACACTTCCTGAAATTGATATACCGACTTTAATGAAGTAGTCGGTGAAGAGCTGGACAAACCTGCATTTGCACCCAAGCGGAATAAACATGGCGATATAAAGGCCCAAGATAATGAAGAGGCCACTGATTCCAATGATCAAGGTGAAAACGGCGATCCAAGTGCGTTTGCTCATGGTCACATAGACTCCGGCCATGAAGGCCACGGGCATTGTGGCAAGAGCTATGAGCAATGGTAGCCTTGCATATATAAGGGCACGGCGCATCGCAACTGAATCATTAATCCGCGTCCAAAGAAGGATCACAACTGCAATTATCGAACTATACATGGCGACGGCATTGCAAATCACAAAGACATCATACATTGGTTCGTTCAACAGCGTAGCAATTCCTGCATCTGGTTCAGAGCCATTATATCCTCCGGGAACAGACAAGCCAGCGGCGAATGTCATAGTGGCAACGAGTGTTGCCACAACCATGCGGGTTTCGGCTGTGTCCTTAGTTCTATCCACACTCGGAGGCTTTAGATATCTCCCCAAGCCTAAGCCTTTCCGCTGGCAAATGGCTTTGTCTTTGCTTCTGGGTACTTTAGCAGATACCAAGATTACTCGTGTTAAGCTCTGGTTCAGCATAATAGAAAAAAGATTGTTATTATCCATGAAGGTGGACAAATCATCAAACATATAGAATTCGAAAAATTGAAACTTTCTCAAGCGATATGCAGGCTTTCCAACTGTAATCTTTTCCGAGCTTTTACTATAGAATCTTAATTTCGCTTGGTAATTTCCCGGGAGTTCAAACGGATCAAAATAAGCTTTAATTCCTTTCGTCTCTCCCAAAAAGGAAGCAACGAAAATAATTGTGAAAAACAAAAGGAGATGACTCGTTTATTTATTCTCTAGAGATCATTACCTTGCGAAGTGGAGCATCGATTTCCTTCAGTTGCACATCTACAATATCGAGAGCTGTCGAGTTGCTATTGTTCACAAGCTCCAGATTGACTTCTTTGTGCCGGGAGAGAGAGAGAAGAACCTCAGGTTGCCAGTGTAATGTGGCCACATGCAGAGGCGTATTTCCTTCCTTGTCTTTAGCATTTATAAGCTTCTTAAGATGCACGGGTTCCTTGAGCATGTACTTCACTATTGAGGCCCTTCCGTACTTTGCCGCAACATGAAGTATATTTTGCCCTTCGTTAGAAGTAAGCATCTCCTCCGGATGTGGCCAATGCTGAAGTAGCTTCTTGATTGTTTCGAGGCAACCCATCTTACATGCAACATGGATAGGAAGATAGCCTTGTGCGTCGCGCTCAAATGGGCTTGAAGCAAACTCGTCAACCAAGAATATGACTCCATCAAAAAAATTTTTGTATGCTGCTAGATGAAGGGGAGTACGATCTCCAGCATCTCTTAAATCAAATAACTCTTTCTTCCACTCCAACATCACTTTCAGCATATCTAGATCATTAGAGACCAGGAAACAAATGAATTAGTGTCAGGCTCATAATCGACGGTCTTGTAACTTTACCCTTAATCATTATATCATTCTTAAAACAAAACAAATACATAATTGAAATCTAAATTTTTGGGGGATAATTTCAGTGTAGACATTGGAGAATACTTCAAAGTATAGAGACATTCATTTCCAAGTAGTTTACCACATTGGAGCAATCAAGGCCAGCCACAACACAAGTCTCTTCCTGTTTAACAAAAGGTCCTCTGGCAATGATACTAGGGTAGTATCTACAAAGGCTTATACTATGAGTATAGACTACCGATGTATTAAATTGATGACATTCTTCAGGATGTAAGTCTTGCCGGTACCCAAGTCTGAACATATTTATCTGCCTTATTCGTGGCCAAAATTTACAGGTCATTTTCAATTGATGCAGCCTCTAGAAAAGGTTAAACCATCCAGGCAAAAGAACGAAAAAGGTGAGGTCAGCTGCTTTATGAATGAGACTTACAAGTTCAACGGCATAAGTCGACATGCGTATAGATATTCATAGTCCGACAAAGAAGTTTACCGAAGTGAGAACCATAAGTACAATAACCTACCTAGATTTTCGTGCATCACGGCTCCGTGAACCGGCGACATGCCTTCCATCTGGGACGGAGAGAATTCCTGGTCTTTCACCGCTTTCATCAAAAGGATGAGAATCTTCGGGTCCCGCGTCTCGACTGCCAAGTACAGCGGGCACTTGCTCTCCTTGTTCTTCTGGTACACCAATCTTGAGCAACCATTCAGGAGCAGAGAAATCAAATCGGAGAGATTGTTCTTCTTGGAGTGATGGTTCATCACAGCCTCATGCAGAGCCGTGTTCCCCATGTCATTCACCAGCTCCACAATTGAGTGAACGTCCCCAAGGAGCTCCGCCATGTCAGCCGTTTCGGCCACAAGGAGCTTGGCCGTGCTGATCATGCCTGCTCTTGCCGCGATGTGGAGCACGGTGTCTCCTCGGTCGTTCACCTTGGCGGCGAGCCGCTTGTCCTGGATGACCTTGAGGAGGGCTCGAAGGATGTCGTTCTTCTTGATGCCCGCTGCAACGTGAAGCAATGAGCTCCCCGAAGGGCCCTTCATGTCCATAATGCCTGACAAAGAGACACACTCTTCAGCAGAGTGCTTTTCGAGGGCTTCAATGAACTTGTCGATGTTGCCTTCTTTTACCACGGAGCGTAACTGCAGATCCACTCGAAATTTGGATGTTGCTTGGCGGCATGGTTTGTTCACCAACTCTAGCGCTCTCAATCTGGCCATTCTCCTCTCCCATATTTCACGGTCATCGATGGTTATGCTCACGCCATCGCGATCCATCTCCGGAATCTGAAATTCGAATATGGTCTCCTCCAAAGTTAGATAACAGTTTGGTCGAACTCTTCCGCGGCGTCTCTTCTCCAAGATTAACCGGCTATATAAAGGAGCTGATGGTGGAGAAGTTACTCTTCATGGCCCATTCCCACGCGATTAGAGTATACTTTATTATTATGGCCGGCCTTATAATTGTTTTTCATCATCATGTTCTGTTATTGTTAGAAGCTTGTAATGGCACATGTTCATTCCCCGCACGTGACAATTTTTTCTCGCGCCAAGTCAATCTTCCAAAATCCGGTACACAATACTATATTTGTATTGAGAACACTATCGGCGCACACTACACTACGCAAGTAATTCCTGAAAAGCTGTTGGTACTGCAAAATTGCACAAGGCATGAATATAAATTTCAAACGATTTGGAAAAACAAATTTGATTGTAATTCGATCACAAAATGCTGGTTATGTGTACTAGGAGTGTCATAACTTTCGTAAGGTACTCACTTGAAGGTCATAATTTTTTTCACTCACTTAAGTACCACATGGGAATAAAATCGATTACTTAAGTGTAATTTCCAGCAAATCGTCCTATGTGGATCTTTTTTCTTAATTTTCTATAACGACATGTTTTACAAATAAACTGAAGTCCAACGTGGAGATTTTTGTCCAACATGGCAAAAGTATAACATAAATCGTTACTTCTTAATTTTCCACGCAAACTCTCTCTTCCTCAAACGACACTTGTTTTCGGGCTCTCTATCTTCTTGTCACTTAAGTGATCACTTTTAAAAAAATTGATAAACCTAATTGTTAACTCCTACAAGTTTATGGTACTAAAACGATTATTTGCGAAATTATTAAAGCTTCTGTTGTCCATCAATCAGACTCTTAAGTGATATTATTTGCCTTTGCAACATGCCACGTCGAATTATGTGTTAAATTAATGTCACCTCGGCTTTTTTAGTGAAACAAATCATTGATGGCATTCAAGTAATCAATTTTTCAAATTTGTAACATTGAAATGAACGGAAATAAAAAAGTTATGATACTCAAGTAAGTGCCGTATAAAAGTCGTTGCACTCCTAATGTACTTATCCCCAAAATGATCAAAGTATCTCAAGTTTTGCTTTTCTCAATTTAAGATGGGTTTGTGAGAATGCAGGTGAAAGGTACGTCAACTTCTAAGAGGAGCGTTCTGACATGAAAATTAACAGCAAGGTTAGTACTTCTTGAAAATTCAAGGAAAACTAAAATACACGACTAACAGCGGCAAACCTAAGATTATATTTTAGTGAGGTCAATAAGGAAAACGCCAAAATTGTTTTTGAGCAAGAAAATTTATACCCGATTAAACTTAAATATTAATTTCATCCACAATCTTCGTATTTTTTTAACACATTTCACAATTCTCGATCATGATCCAGCTGAGCTACGACATAGTTAGTTACCTAATCTTGCAAATAGTCTAAAACTAACTGAAGAACGTCCTTAAAACTCAGCTCACGCACATACACACAAACAAACAGGCAGGAACTTTGACAGTGAATTATATAATTCAGCCAGCCATGCCTCGCCTGTGGCGCGTGAGGCCAGCTGGCCTAGCCATGGCTGGTGGCTGGCCACAGGCAAGAAAAAAGAAAGAGAAAAAATAGAAAAGATAATAAAGTAAATGATAAAATAAATAATAAATTCAAAAAAATAAATTATTGTTAAAAAATTATCCACATCAGCATCGACCATCATACATTGTACCGCCAAACAAAATTTGCATGTGACTAAATTATATCACATCGTCCATGTCAAAGCCGGCTACCTCATAGGTGTCACTAAACAAAGACCACAAAACAATTTTGGTCTTAACTTTTGCATGTGACTGAACTAGATCACACTACACAATTACATAATTAACATAAAGTCACGAGACACTGTTAAAAATATATGATCACACATAAAAAGAGAGATGTAGTGCATTAAAATCCGCAAATTTTATGTATGTTTGGTTACTTAATAAATATCTTGAGGCGCTCGTTCCCAAGATGTAACTTAATAGTATCCTTCGAATATAGCTTAATCGAATGTATTGTAACAAAAATTCAAAGAATGATTCAGATGACATTTTTTTTTTAATAATGATTGTTTGTATTATATATAAAATAAATGAACGAAAAATATTTTCACTATGCACAAATATATTTAGACACAAATAGCCATTGATGAAGAAAATATTTTCATTGGTTAATTATTTCAAGTCTATGAGCAATCATTTTTAGGGAAAATATTTTTTGAACTATTCATTTTCCACGAAACAAATGGGGCCAAGGTAACTTAGATGTCCATTGAGAAATCTTGAAAAATGATTTCCTTCTTATTCAAAGGGAAAATTATTTTCCTAAGTCTAAGCTTGTTTTTGGTCCATCAAATTTTTCTGAGTCAAATAATTTTATGTCATCCAAATGCCGGAGAGTTCGAAAATAATTTTCCCAAAATGGCTTTTCATGGTAAGTTCTTTATTTTTTGTCATCCCAAACCTCGGGTGTTTCTTGATTGCAATTGTGTCGTGGACTCATTGGAAATTGCAATCTTAGATTTTGCGTTTTCAATATGTTTGGCTTAGGGATGCATTGAACTTCATTGAAGTGTGTCCTAATTAGTCCTCGTTTTGCCTGCCGGTTCAGTATTTCCTAACGAATCCTCATTTGTCCTTTTTCTTCAATTGACTTTAGTCAATTCATTTAAAGTGTCCCAACGGATCCATCTATTCTCTCCCCTTGGCTTGTTGGCTTTGCTGGTTCAGTATCTTCTAACAACTCCTCATTTGTCTTTTTCCTAACGGATCCTTATTTGTCCTTTTCCTGCGGTGGACTTTAGTCTCAAGATGTTTCTTCGTTACATCGATGAATAATTCACAAGCAACAAACCCACTTGCCTGCATGTGGCAGCGCCCCACTCAAGTGCACCTCAAACTAATCCTTTAGCTTTTTTTTTGGGTCGAAAATCCCTTTGCTTTAGTATCGAATAAATTCATGACCATATTTTTTTTTCTTAAAAAAGGGGGTGTATTACGACCAACCAAAGTCCAGAGAGTCTTTTCCTTGATGAGCATGTCATGTCTTCCATAAAAAGTGAAAACGCCTATCACACATTTGAATATAGTAAATAATTTCTTAATTTTTCTGGAATGATTTCAAACATCGCTTCTTCAGTCGAGGAACGGGCACGTGAGTTTGGAGGCTTAGGTGTAGGATCGGGCAACAGCCCGTGGGAGCGGCCACCACTTGTCTAGTCCCTTCGTCTGCACTTACATCATTTCTTGTATAAATCGCCCACAGCCAACAAAATAAGAGTCTTATTATTTGTCAAACATACATATTACATGATAATAAACGTTTCAATTTCCAATACGTTGATTATGCATAATACAGGAGAAGTAAACCATTGAACTCTGGAAATTTTTCTGATAAGTAACCATCCCTTAAACAATTCTAGCATAATACAATCCATCGACTGAGAAAAATTTGAAGAATACTTTTAAGCAAATTCCTTTTAAAAGCAATTTAAATTTATTTTCTAAAACAATCCAAATCAAGCAAATCTTTGCGTGCCCTTGGTTTGCAGGTGAATTATAAGCGAACTAACGTAGGTGGATTGGCCTGTTGGCTTTGCCGGTTTAGTATCTCCTAACGACTCCTCATACGTTCGATTTGGCGATGCATTGAAGTGCATTGAAGTCTGTCCTAACTAGTCCTCCTTTTCTTTGCTTGTACAGTATTTCCTAACCAATCCTTATTTGTCATTTTTCCGATTGACTCATTTTAAGTGTCCCTGAATATCCATTTGATTTCTCCCTTTGGCTTGTTGACTTTGCCCGTTCAGTATTTCCTAACAACTCCTCAATTGTCTTTTTAAGGCAATTCAAATTTATTTTCTAAAATATTCCGAATCAAGCAAATATTTGTGTGTCCTTGGTTTGCAGGTGAATTAATAAGCAAACTAACGTTGGCGGATTGGCTTCTCATATAATTGTAAGGGTATGTTCATAAAAACAATTCAACACATCGACACATAATAAATTGGAGTAATTAGAGCATTTGGTATCCTTGTAAAATAGAATTTCCAACTGGCGACATTGCTTTCTTTTAACGTGATGGTGAGGGAAAGTTTGGAACTTAAATTTCGAATAAAAAGAGAATTAAGTTAAGTCTTGATTCAATACTAATTAATTGGCTAATAAGTAGCAATCACGTGGTTGCAAGTCTCGTGGTGTAATAAGATGGATGCACTCGCATTTTCATAGTTGGTCACATGTTCGGGATCAATAGAAGCTCCCACAAACAAATCCAAACGGTGGAGAGCAAACGCTTGCTGGGGAAAAGTGCGGCATCTTTCAAAATCCCAATGAAACTTCTCGAAAATGATGATCAAATAAATTAAGAACATTGCAGAAGAAAGAAGTAGAGAAATTGTATAGATTTCGATACGTCATAACGAGGAATACATGAGCGTATATATTGGTTTTATGGGTAGATTTTTACGGTAAAAAATATTATGCAATCAATTACAATCAATCATACAGATGTCCAGAATATTATAAATATCTAGAATATCATAAAGATAAATAATCTGAATATATCTAAGAAAATACATATAAGAAAAAGCATGTGGCGCCGTGGACCCAAATATTATTGCGGCAACGATAATAATAAGCCATCCTACATTTTGCGCTTTCAATATGTTTGGCGTAGGGATGCATTCAAGTGCATTGAAGTGTGTCCTAACTTTTCCTCTCTTTTTTTGCCGTTCCGACATTTGCTAACGACTGCTCATTTGCTTTTTCCTAAGGAATCCTCATTTGTCATTTTCCTGCAGTAGAATTTAGTCTCGAGGTGGTTCTTCATTACATTGAGAGAAGTAGAGAAATTTTATATATTTAGATATCTCCTAACGAGGAATACATGAGCTTATTGATATGTTTATAGGTAGAATATTTATAGTAATAAATATTATACAATTAATTACAATCAATAATAAAAATGTCCAGAGTATTAAAGATATCTACAATATCATAAAGAAATTCAAAATATTGTAAATAATCTGAATATATCTGAC
The DNA here is from genome assembly GCA_014182515.1 of Eucalyptus microcorys. Taxonomy (NCBI): domain Eukaryota; kingdom Viridiplantae; phylum Streptophyta; class Magnoliopsida; order Myrtales; family Myrtaceae; genus Eucalyptus; species Eucalyptus microcorys. The sequence goes on from CM024569.1 coordinate 32,399,592, forward strand.
AAAATACATATAAGAAACAGCATGTGGCACCGTGGACCCATATATTATTGTGGCAACGATAATAATAAGCGATCCTTGATTTTGCGCTTTCAATATGTTTGGCCTAGGGATGCAATGAAGTGCATTGAAGTGTGTCCTAACTTTTCAACTCCTTTTTCTGCCATTCCAGTATTTCCTAACGAATCCTCATTTGTCCTTTTTCCAATTGACGTTAGTCAATTCATTTTAAGTGTCCTAGTGGATCCATCTATTCTCTCACCCTAGCTTGTTGACTTTGCCGGTTCAGCATTTGCTAACTACTGCTCATTTGTTTTTTCCTAACGAATCCTCATTTGTCATTTTGCGACGGTAGACTTTAGTCTCGAGGTGGTTCTTCATTACATCGATGAATAGCGAAGACAAGGAGCAAACCCACGTCCTTGCGTGTGGTCGTGCCCCACTGAAGTGCACCTCAAACTAAACCTTTTGCTTTTTTTTTTTTTTTTTTTTTTTTATTTTTATGGTCGAAAATCCTTTTGCTTTAGTTTTGAAAAAAATTATGACAACCTTTTTTTTTTTAAATGGTGTCTCACGACCAACCGAAGTCCAGAAAGTCTTTTGCTTGATAAGCATGTCTTGTCTTTCATAAAAGGTGAAAATCCCTATCACACTTTTTGATATACTAAAAAGTTCATAATTTTTCCGGAATGATTTCGCACATCACTTCTTCAGGGAAGGAACGGGTATGCGAGTTTGGAGGCTTCGGTGTGGGATCGGGCAACAGTTTGCAGGAGCGGCCACCACTTCTGTTCCCTTTGTTTCCAATTCATCATTTTTTATATAAAGTGCCCAAAGCTAACTAAGAAAGAGCCTTATTATTTGTTAAGCAAACATGATAATGTACGTTTCAATTTGCAATATGCATAATACAGGAGAAGTAAACCATTGAACTCTGGAAATTTTTCTCATATATAACCAATCCTTAGACAGTTCCAGCACAATACAATCCATCAACTGAGCAGAATTTGAAAAATACTTTCAAGCAAATTCTTTTAAAAGCAATTTAAATTTATTTTTAAAAAATCCAAATCAAGCAAATATTTGCGTGCCATTGGTTTGCAGGTGAATTAATAAGCGAACTAACGTAGGAGGATTGGCTCCTCGTACGTAACATAAGGGTATGTTCCTAAACACCGTTCAACACATCGACACACAGTGAATTGGAGTAATTAGAGCATTTGGTATTCTTGTAAGAACAAGCGACATTGCATTCTATCAACGCGACAGTTAGGGAAAGTGTGGAAGTTAAATTCCTCGAATAAAAAAAGAATTAACTCTGCATTCAATATTGATTAATTGGCTAATTAGTAGCAAGCACATCCTTGCAAGTCTCGTGGTGTAATAAGGCGAGATGCACTCGCATTTTGATCGTTGGTCACGTATTCAGGATCTATTGAAGCTCCCACAAACAATTCCAAACAGTGGAGAGCGCACTCTTGCTTGCTGGGCAAAGTGTGGCATCTTTCAAAATCTCAAGGAAGCTTTTCAAAAACGATGATCAAATGAGTTAAGAACAATGCAGAAGAGAGAAGTAGAGAAATTTTATATATTTAGATATCTCCTAACGAGGATTACATGAGCTTATTGATAGGTTTATAGGTAGAATATTTATAGTAATAAAATATTATACAATTAATTACAATCAAAAATAAAAATGTCCAGAATATTATAGATATCTAGAAAATCATAAAGAAATTCAAAATATTGTAAATAATCTGAATCTATCTGACAAAATACATATAAGAAACAGCATGTGGCACCGTGGACCCATATATTATTGTGGCAACGATAATAATAAGCGATCCTTGATTTTGCGCTTTCAATATGTTTGGCCTAGGGATGCAATGAAGTGCATTGAAGTGTGTCCTAACTTTTCAACTCCTTTTTCTGCCATTCCAGTATTTCCTAACGAATCCTCATTTGTCCTTTTTCCAATTGACGTTAGTCAATTCATTTTAAGTGTCCTAGTGGATCCATCTATTCTCTCACCCTAGCTTGTTGACTTTGCCGGTTCAGCATTTGCTAACTACTGCTCATTTGCTTTTTCCTAACGAATCCTCATTTGTCATTTTGCGACAGTAGACTTTAGTCTCGAGGTGGTTCTTCATTACATCGATGAATAGCGAAGACAAGGAGCAAACCCACGTCCTTGCGTGTGGTCGTGCCCCACTGAAGTGCACCTCAAACTAAACCTTTTGCTTTTTATTTTTTATTTTATTATTATTATTTTTTTTTTTTTATGGTCGAAAATCCTTTTGCTTTAGTTTTGAAAAAATTTATGACAACCTTTTTTTTTTTTAAATGGTGTCTCACGACCAACCGAAGTCCAGAAAGTCTTTTGCTTGATAAGCATGTCTTGTCTTTCATAAAAGGTGAAAATCCCTATCACACTTTTTGATATACTAAAAATTTCATAATTTTTCCGCAATGATTTCGCACATCACTTCTTCAGGGAAGGAACGGGTATGCGAGTTTGGAGGCTTCGGTGTGGGATCGGGCAACAGTTTGCAGGAGCGGCCACCACTTCTGTTCCCTTTGTTTCCAATTCATCATTTTTTATATAAAGTGCCCAAAGCTAACTAAGAAAGAGCCTTATTATTAGTTAAGCATACATGATAATGTACGTTTCAATTTGCAATATGCATAATACAGGAGAAGTCAACCATTGAACTCTGGAAATTTTTCTCATATATAACCAATCCTTAGACAGTTCCAGCACAATACAATCCATCAACTGAGCAGAATTTGAAAAATACTTTCAAGCAAATTCTTTTTAAAAGCAATTTAAATTTATTTTTAAAAAAATCCAAATCAAGCAAATATTTGCGTGCCCTTGGTTTGCAGGTGAATTAATAAGCGAACTAACGTAGGAGGATTGGCTCCTCGTACGTATCATAAGGGTATGTTCCTAAACACCGTTCAACACATCGACACACAGTGAATTGGAGTAATTAGAGCATTTGGTATTCTTGTAACAACAAGCGACATTGCATTCTATCAACGCGACAGTTAGGGAAAGTGTGGAAGTTAAATTCCTCGAATAAAAAAAGAATTAACTCTGCATTCAATATTGATTAATTGCCTCCTCGTACATATCAGAAGGGTATGTTCCTAAACACCGTTCAACAAATCGACACACAGTGAATAGGAGTAATTAGAGAATTTGGTATTCTTGTAATATAGAATTTCCAACGAGCGACATTGCTTTCTTTCAACGCGACACTTAGGGAAAGTGTGGAAGTTAAATTCCTCGAATAAAAAAAAGAATTAACTCTTCATTGAATATTGATTAATTGGCTAATTTGTACTAAGTACATCATTGCAAGTCTCATGGTGTGATAAGGCGAGATGCACTCATTGGTCACATGTTCAGGCTCTATTGAGGCTCCCACAAACAAATCCAAATAGTGGATAGCACACTCTTGCTTGCTCGGGAAAAGTGTCGCATCCTTCAAAACCTCAAGGAAGCTTTTAAACAATGATGATCAGATGAGTTAAGAACAATGCAAAAGAGAGAAGTAGAGAAATTGTATATATTTAGATATGTCGTAACAAGGAATACATGAGCTTATTGATAGGTTTATAGGTAGAATATTTATAGTAATAAAATATTATACAATTAATTACAATCAAAAATAAAAATGTCCAGAATATTATAGATATCTAGAAAATCATAAAGAAATTCAAAATATTGTAAATAATCTGAATCTATCTGACAAAATACATATAAGAAACAGCATGTGGCACCGTGGACCCATATATTATTGTGGCAACGATAATAATAAGGGATCCTTGATTTTGCGCTTTTAATATGTTTGGCCTAGGGATGCAATGAAGTGCATTGAAGTGTGTCCTAACTTTTCAACTCCTTTTTCTGCCATTCCAGTATTTCCTAACGAATCCTCATTTGTCCTTTTTCCAATTGACGTTAGTCAATTCATTTTAAGTGTCCTAGTGGATCCATCTATTCTCTCACCCTAGCTTGTTGACTTTGCCGGTTCAGCATTTGCTAACTACTGCTCATTTGTTTTTTCCTAACGAATCCTCATTTGTCATTTTGCGACGGTAGACTTTAGTCTCGAGGTGGTTCTTCATTACATCGATGAATAGCGAAGACAAGGAGCAAACCCACGTCCTTGCGTGTGGTCGTGCCCCACTGAAGTGCACCTCAAACTAAACCTTTTGCTTTTTTTTTTATTTTTTTTATTTTTTATTTTTTTTTATGGTCGAAAATCCTTTTGCTTTAGTTTTGAAAAAATTTATGACAACCTTTTTTTTTTTTAAATGGTGTCTCACGACCAACCGAAGTCCAGAAAGTCTTTTGCTTGATAAGCATGTCTTGTCTTTCATAAAAGGTGAAAATCCCTATCACACTTTTTGATATACTAAAAAAGTTCATAATTTTTCCGGAATGATTTCGCACATCACTTCTTCAGGGAAGGAACGGGTATGCGAGTTTGGAGGCTTCGGTGTGGGATCGGGCAACAGTTTGCAGGAGCGGCCACCACTTCTGTTCCCTTTGTTTCCAATTCATCATTTTTATATAAAGTGCCCAAAGCTAACTAAGAAAGAGCCTTATTATTAGTTAAGCATACATGATAATGTACGTTTCAATTTGCAATATGCATAATACAGGAGAAGTCAACCATTGAACTCTGGAAATTTTTCTCATATATAACCAATCCTTAGACAGTTCCAGCACAATACAATCCATCAACTGAGCAGAATTTGAAAAATACTTTCAAGCAAATTCTTTTTAAAAGCAATTTAAATTTATTTTTAAAAAAATCCAAATCAAGCAAATATTTGCGTGCCCTTGGTTTGCAGGTGAATTAATAAGCGAACTAACGTAGGAGGATTGGCTCCTCGTACGTATCATAAGGGTATGTTCCTAAACACCGTTCAACACATCGACACACAGTGAATTGGAGTAATTAGAGCATTTGGTATTCTTGTAACAACAAGCGACATTGCATTCTATCAACGCGACAGTTAGGGAAAGTGTGGAAGTTAAATTCCTCGAATAAAAAAAGAATTAACTCTGCATTCAATATTGATTAATTGCCTCCTCGTACATATCATAAGGGTATGTTCCTAAACACCGTTCAACAAATCGACACACAGTGAATAGGAGTAATTAGAGAATTTGGTATTCTTGTAATATAGAATTTCCAACGAGCGACATTGCTTTCTTTCAACGCGACACTTAGGGAAAGTGTGGAAGTTAAATTCCTCGAATAAAAAAGAATTAACTCTTCATTGAATATTGATTAATTGGCTAATTTGTACTAAGTACATCATTGCAAGTCTCATGGTGTGATAAGGCGAGATGCACTCATTGGTCACATGTTCAGGATCTATTGAGGCTGCCACAAACAAATCCAAATAGTGGAGAGCACACTCTTGCTTGCTGGGGAAAAGTGTCGCATCCTTCAAAACCTCAAGGAAGCTTTTAAACAATGATGATCAGATGAGTTAAGAACAATTCAAAAGAGAGAAGTAGAGAAATTGTATATATTTAGATATGTCGTAACAAGGAATACATGAGCTTATTGATAGGTTTATAGGTAGAATATTTATAGTAATAAAATATTATACAATTAATTACAATCAAAAATAAAAATGTCCAGAATATTATAGATATCTAGAAAATCATAAAGAAATTCAAAATATTGTAAATAATCTAAATCTATCTGACAAAATACATATAAGAAACAGCATGTGGCACCGTGGACCCATATATTATTGTGGCAACGATAATAATAAGGGATCCTTGATTTTGCGCTTTTAATATGTTTGGCCTAGGGATGCAATGAAGTGCATTGAAGTGTGTCCTAACTTTTCCACTCCATTTTCTGCCATTCCAGTATTTCCTAACGAATCCTCATTTGTCCTTTTTCCAATTGACATTAGTCAATTCATTTTAAGTGTCCAAGTTGATACATCTATTCTCTCACCCTAGCTTGTTGACTTTGCCGGTTCAGCATTTGCTAACTACTGCTCATTTGTTTTTTAGGAACGAATCCTCATTTGTCATTTTCCGGCAGTAGACTTTAGTCTCGAGGTGGTTCTTCATTACATCGATGAAAAGCAAAGACAAGGAGCAAACCCACGTCCTTGCATGTGGTCGTGCCCCACTCAAGTGCACCTCAAACTAAACCTTTTAATTTTTTTTTTTTATATGGTCGAAAATCCTTTTGCTTTAGTGTTGAAAGAATTTATGACAACTTTTTTTTTAAAATGGTGTCTCACAACCAAGCGAAGTCCAGAAAGTCTTTTGCTTGATAAGCATGTCCTGTCTTTCATAAAAGGTGAAAATCCCTATCACACTTTTGGATATACTAAAAAATTTCTTAATTTTTCCGGAATGATTTCGAACATCACTTCTTCAGGCTAGGAACGGGTAGGTGAGTTTGGAGGCATCGGTGTAGGATCAGCCAACAGTTTGCAGGATCGGGCACCACTTTTGTTCCCTTTGTCTCCAATTCATCAGTTTTTATATAAAGTGCCCAAAGCTAAGTAAAAGATAGCCTTATTATTTGTTGAGCATACAGGATAATGAAAGTTTCAATTTACAATATGCATAATACAGGAGAAGTACACCATTTACCTCTGAAAATTTTTCGCATATGTAACCAATCCTCAGAGAATTCCAGCACAATACAATCCATCAACTGAGCAAAATTTGAAAAATACTTTCAAGCAAATTCCATTTAAAAGCAATTAAATTTATTTTCTAAAAAAATCCAAATTAAGCAAATATTTGTGTGCCCTTGGTTTGCAGGTGAATTAATAAGCGAGCTAACCTAGGTGGGTTGGCTCCTCTTACGTATCATAAGGGTATGTTCCTAAACACCGTTCAACAAATCGACACACAGTGAATTGGTGTAATTAGAGCATTTGGTATTGTTGTAATATAGAATTTCCAATAAGCGACATTGCTTTCTTTCAATGCGACACTTAGGGAAAGTGTGGAAGTTAAATTGCTCGAATAAAAAAAGATTTAGCTCTTCATTCAATATTGATTAATTGGCTAATTCGTAGCACGCACATCATTGCAAGTCTCGTGGTGTAATAAGGTGAGATGCACTCGCATTTTGATCATTGGTCACATGTTTAGGATCTATTGAAGCTCCCTCACAAACAAATCCAAACAGTGGAGAGCACACTCTTGCTTGCTGGGGGAAAAGTGTGGCATCTTTCAAAACCTCAAGGTAGCTTTTAAAAAATGATGATTAAATGACTTAAGAACAATGCAGAAGAGAGAAGTAGAGAAATTGTATATATTTAGATTAGTCGTAATGAGGAAATGCATGAGCTTAATTGTAGGTTTATAGGTAGAATATTTTTAGTAAGAAAATTTTATACAATTATTACAATCAATGATAAAAATGTCTAGAATATTATAGATATCGAGAATATCATAAAGATATTCAAAATATTGTAAATAACCTGAATATATCTAACAAAAGACATATAAGAAAAAGCATGTGGCGCCGTGGACCCAAATATTATGGTGGCAACAATAATAATAAGCGATCCTAGATTTTGCGCTTTCAATATTTTTGGCCTAGGGATGCATTGAAGTGCATTGAAGTGCGTTGAATGTGTCCTAACCTTTCCTCTTTTTCTCTGCCATTTCAATATTTCCTAACAAATCCTCATTTGTCCTTTTTCCAATTGACATTAGTCAATTCAATTTAAGTGTCCCAGTAGATCCATCTATTCTCTCACCCTGGTTTGTTGACTTTGCCGGTTCAGCATTTGCTAACGACTGCTCATTTGTTTTTTCCCAACGAATCCTCATTTGTCATTTTCCTGCAGTAGACTTTAGTCTCGAGGTGGTTCTTCATTGCATCGATCAATAGTGAATACAAGGAGCAATCGCACGTGCCTGCGTGAGATCGCGCCCCACTCAAGTGCACCTCAAACTAAACCTTTTGCTTTTCTTTTTTTTTTTTTGTGGTAAAAATCCTGTTCCTTTAGTGTCGAAAAAATTTATGACAATTTTTTTTTTTAAAAGGGTGTCTTACGACCAAGCGAGGTCCAGAAAGTCTTTTCCTTGATGAGTGTGTCTTGTCTTTCATAAAAGGTGAAAATCCCTATCACACTTTTGGATATACTAAAAAATTTCATAATTTTTGCGGAATGATTTCAAACATCACTTCTTCAGGCGAGGAACGGGTACGTGAATTTGGAGGCTTCGGTGTAGGATCGGGAAACAGTTTGCAGTAGCAGCCACCACTTTTGTTCCCTTTGTCTCCAATTCATCATTTTTTATATAAAGCGCCCAAAGCTAACTAAATAAGAGCCTTATTATTTGTTAAGCACACATGATAATGAACGTTTCAATTTGCAATATGCATAATACAGGAGAAGTAAACCATTGAACTTTGGAAATTTTTCTCATATGTAATTAATCCTTAGAGAATTCCAGCACAATACAATCCATCAACTGAGCAAAATTTGAAAAATAATTTCAAGCAAATTCTTTTTAAAAGCAATTTAAATTTATTTTTAAAAAAATCCAAATCAAGCAAATATTTGTGTGCCCTTGGTTTGCAGGTGAATTAATAAGCGAACTAACGTAGGAGGATTGGCTCCTCGTACGTATCATAAGGGTTTGTTCCTAAACACCGTTCGACACATCGACACACAGTGAATTGGAGTAATTAGAGCATTTGGTATTCTTGTAATATAGAATTTCCAACGAGCGACATTGCTTTCTTTCAACGCGACACTTAGGGAAAGTGTGGAAGTTAAATTCCTCGAATAAAAAAAGAATTAACTCTTCATTGAATATTGATTAATTGGCTAATTTGTACTAAGTACATCATTGCTAGTCTCATGGTGTGATAAGGCGAGATGCACTCATTGGTCACATGTTCAGGATCTATTGAGGCTCCCACAAACAAATCCAAATAGTGGAGAGCACACTCTTGCTTGCTAGGGAAAAGTGTCGCATCCTTCAAAACCTCAAGGAAGCTTTTAAACAATGATGATCAGATGAGTTAAGAACAATGCAAAAGAGAGGAGTAGAGAAATTGTATATATTTAGATATGTCGTAACAAGGAATACATGAGCTTATTGATAGGTTTATAGGTAGAATATTTATAGTAATAAAATATTATACAATTAATTACAATCAAAAATAAAAATGTACAGAATATTATAGATATCTAGAAAATCATAAAGAAATTCAAAATATTGTAAATAATCTGAATCTATCTGACAAAATACATATAAGAAACAGCATGTGGCACCGTGGACCCATATATTATTGTGGCAACGATAATAATAAGGGATCCTTGATTTTGCGCTTTTAATATGTTTGGCCTAGGGATGCAATGAAGTGCATTGAAGTGTGTCCTAACTTTTCCACTCCTTTTTCTGCCATTCCAGTATTTCCTAACGAATCCTCATTTGTCCTTTTTCCAATTGACATTAGTCAATTCATTTTAAGTGTCCCAACAGATCCATCTATTCTCTCACCCTGGTTTGTTGACCTTGCCGGTTCAGCATTTGCTAACGACTGCTCATTTGTTTTTTCCCAACGAATCCTCATTTGTCATTTTCCTGCAGTAGACTTTAGTCTCGAGGTGGTTCTTCATTGCATCGATGAATAGTGAATACAAGGAGCAATCGCACTTGCCTGCGTGAGATCGCGCCCCACTCAAGTGCACCTCAAACTAATCCATTTGCTTTTTTTTTTTTTTTTTTTGTGGTAAAAAATCCTGTTCCTTTAGTGTCGAAAAAATTTATGACAATTTTTTTTTTTTTAAAAGGGTGTCTTACGACCAATCGACGTCCAGAGAGTCTTTTCCTTGATGAGTGTGTCTTGTCTTTCATAAAAGGTGAAAATCCCTATCACACTTTTGGATATACTAAAAATTTCATAATTTTTGCGGAATGATTTCAACCATCACTTCTTCAGGCGAGGAACGGGTACGTGAATTTGGAGGCTTCGGTGTAGGATCGGGAAACAGTTTGCAGTAGCGGCCACCACTTTTGTTCCCTATGTCTCCAATTCATCATTTTTTATATAAAGCGCCCAAAGCTAACTAAATAAGAGCCTTATTATTTGTTAAGCATACATGATAATGAACGTTTCAATTTGCAATATGCATAATACAGGAGAAGTAAACCATTGAACTTTTGAAATTTTTCTCATATGTAATTAATCCTTAGAGAATTCCAGCACAATACAATCCATCAACAGAGCAAAATTTGAAAATTACTTTCAAGCAAATTCCTTTTAAAAGCAATTAAATTTATTTTCTAAAATAATCCAAATCAAGCAAATATTTGTGTGCCCTTGGTTTGCAGGTGAATTAAGAAGCGAACTAACATAGGTGGGTTGGCTCGTCGTACGTATCATAAGGGTATGTTCCTAAACACCGTTCAACAAATCGACACACGGTGAATAGGAGTAATTAGAGAATTTGGTATTCTTGTAATATAGAATTTCCAACGAGCGACATTGCTTTCTTTGAACGCGACACTTAGGGAAAGTGTGGAAGTTAAATTCCTCGAATAAAAAAAGAATTAACTCTTCTTTGAATATTGATTAATTGGCTAATTTGTACTAAGTACATCATTGCAAGTCTCATGGTGTGATAAGGCGAGATGCACTCATTGGTCACATGTTCAGGATCTATTGAGGCTCCCACAAACAAATCCAAATAGTGGAGAGCACACTCTTGCTTGCTGGGGAAAAGTGTCGCATCCTTCAAAACCTCAAGGAAGCTTTTAAACAATGATGATCAGAGAGTTAAGAACAATGCAAAAGAGAGAAGTAGAGAAATTGTATATATTTAGATATGTCGTAACAAGGAATACATGAGCTTATTGATAGGTTTATAGGTAGATTATTTATAGTAATAAAATATGATACAATTAATTACAATCAATGATAAAAATAGCAAAATTAATTAAATAATGCAAATTACATACAATAAATACTAACCTAGGCCGGAAATAGTAATCTAACCACCTAAACCGACCTAGAAAATTATTGCACCTATTTAGATAAATAGCACAATCTATAGAGTCACTAATTAATCTAATCTAACCACTTAACATGCATAATTAAACTATTAAATCACTAATATAATCTAACTAACCACCTAATCTTTAATTAGCCTAATCTAATCAATCCTTAAGCATAATTAACTCCCTAACCAGAGTTTAGGAAGTAAACTCAATGGTTTTGCGATTCGATGTGTTCACGGCGATGGCGACGCGTTGGCGAGCGACAACCAAGCCTGCGGCGACACCAACGGAGGTTCGGACGGGCTTGGGAAAGCGTCACGAAGCCCACAGCAAAGCTGCTGGGCTTTGTTCTGACCTTGGGCTGAAAAGCTTGCTCGAGCGGCTTGGATGAGCTAGAACGGCCGCAGCGGGATGGCAGCGGCTCTTGGCGAGCTGGACAGAGGAGGGCGGCGGCTAGAATGGCGACGGCGAGGCTTCGACCGACCGGACAGAGGGCTCGACGGCGGCTTGGGCACGAGCAGGAGGCGTGGGCGGGCGGACGTGCACGCGGGGGACGGCGTTTCTCTCGAGCGGCGTCCGAGCGTGCGACGGGCAAGCGGTCGATGGTTCAGGAGGAAGGCCAACTTGACCTCACTAAACACACGCTAATGGAGAAAGTGAGCCAAAGAAAGAAGAAGAAGAAGCTGTTGAAGAGGGGGGCCCAAAAATGCCTCAGATGTCAACCAAAATATCTCAAACACTCGTTGCTTGCCCCCAGCACCTTCAACCTTCATCGCAAGCCATTTGCACACTCAAGGCTTCCCCAACAAGCCATTGAAGAGGTCCAAAATGTTGCTGCCCCTGTGGTCTACGAATTTTGGATCATTTCCTTCGAAATCCAACTCAATTCCACTCCAATTGAGCTCAAATTGGTGCGCAAAAATTCAACCAAGGTGCCCACATCAAATTCAACATTTTTCCTCATCAATTGAACCAACTTGATGGTGAACAGTGCACTCAAAAACGATCCTCTAATTTTCCCGGTCCAAAACGGCCATACTTTGAATTTTTGCCAAAAAGCCCGATTTGCCAAAAAATCTTCGGAGGATGAGTCAATGTTCCTAAAATGAATCGTGACATAACAGAACTTTAAATTTCTAAAATCAGGTTCAAATTCACGGTTAATTTCAACCAGGTGCGATTTTAGCGTGACCTAACCTACCGGATAGCTTTTTGGAATTTTAGCACATTTGACCCGTGGTCGATTATTTTCGAGCCACATGGTACATCTTTGACACATTGGGGACTCTCGGTTGTCGTGAAAATCTCGAGATTTCAAATACGGACACAAGGTACAAAAATGACAGAAAAATCGGTCTAGTGCCATTCGGCAGAAATTTTCCAATCAGGTGGAAAATATCCACACACTAATCACATACCTCTGTCGAATCAACCTATCTCTGGTCTCTGATCGATTTTGATGGTGCCGTAATGACCCTGGTAGATTAGCACGGTCGAGCAGTTGATTCCTGGTTGAATTCTCAAGTCTATTGCGTTTAGATTCCTTAACGGCTTCACCTGATAGACTAGTTATCCCTTGAGTGATCAGCTCAGGGAAAAGAACTATAAGCGCGTCGATGAAAAGCCCAACTTATTCAATTGAAAATAGAACCTGAAAATCAGGATGTCACACATGATCATTCCCCTAACTGCTGTTAACAATTGAATTTTGATGACCCATTTAATCATTCATTGCATAATAAAATTAGGGATTGACCCCAACCCCTAGACAAAATATTAGTAATTTGCATTTGCACGATAGATATTATGAGCATTTTCATAATAGGCCACATAAATCGCATTTAGTTGGTCTGATTATAAAGGTGCTACTTGGGTTTGGGGAGAGTGGCCTTAATTTCATTTGAATTTCTATGCATACTCAGGTGACAAGTCGGACTCTAGGCCCAACACCAAGAGCAATGGTTGGGGAGATCTCCACAAGTTCCCCCGCCCAAGTGGTGGCAAGCCACCAGTGCCACCCATGAAAACAAGACTAGGGACAGGTGCCGGTGAGCACGAGAAGGATCGCTTTTCTTGGAAATGCTTCTTGTGCGATGGGTCGAACAAAGCGCGGGAGTGCCCATCACATGGTAAACTTGCGACGCTAGTCAAAGCCAATGAAGAACTCGAGCAGACGCGGCTAGGGTTGTTATATGTCGTAAGTTAATCATGACAAAGAAGATGAACAAGCCTAAGGAACTTATATTCATAGACGTGAAGATTGCGGACACCACGATGACTGCACGCTAAGTGTGAAATTACTTAATTCATGTGAACTTTCTAAGATTTTGAATTGAAAGCTCTTACTTGGTCTAAGAGCTTGGTGCTTTATTTCTATGCCCCCAAAGTTTATTTAGTTTGTGGCTCTCTTGGTTTGGTGTTCTGTTTGCACGTGAGATGAGCAGCGATGTTACATTCTTATCCACATTTGTCATATCCTGAATTTTCCTATGTTAATTACGTTAATAATTAGGTATTCTCTAAATTTAGATATAGGTTTGAAGCCACCATTTTTCTAAGACGTCTTTAGAGCCATATAGTGTTGCTCCAAGTCGGCAATGACTATGCGGTTTCTCAAATGAGTAATACTGAGACCGATAATTCTTGAAATTTCTATACCGCAATTATTTAAAAAAAAAAATGATTATTTTGTGAGAAGATTATTTCGACGTTCATCAGTCTCTTTGAATTATTTTGTAGTTCCAAAACCTTATTCTGATCAACTGGTAATTAGAACGAGCACCAAATGTTTTGAATGAATTATCAGAATATGAATTTATCATAACAATACTTACGTATTTAAATGCATTTAATGACAAAATTATTACATTAGCATGACATAACCTAATTTTACACATCCAAGGCATCAAAATATAGCTTTCACTAATCTAGGACGTGCAGTCGATTCAAATCCAAGAACTAGGAAGAATCCTCTTCACACATTGATGCTGAAGAGAGTATAAAGAAATAGGATGTAACACAAGTTAGAACTAAAAGATAGGTCACTCGTCACTCGTAGGAATCCACTTAAGACATAAGAGCAAAACAAGAAATCCTTCTTATTCTCAACCCAAAGGCTAAATATGTTATGAATCAAAATTAAGTCTACCTTCTTATTTATCATAGCATGCTTATATAGAGAAACTTGGAACAACACTCCAAGCATTAGTAATTACTAAAACTCTTTGGAAAGACAAAAGGTCTCATAGGGAAGACGAACTAGAAAACAACGAAAATTAAATAGGAACTCTAGAATCTTTAAACGACATTTACTAGACCTTGAAAATATAAAAAATAAATGTTCTTGGGTGTACATATTCAAGATTTGCTCGTTCCAACGTTACAAAGTTAATGGCCTTCGACGAATGCGGACACCCTCCAAATGTGAAGTGATCGAAGTAGAATCGGAATTGATGATTGTCTTGTGAATCAACAGTCAGATTGTTGATCGAAAATACTGCAATCACTGAGATCAACGACAGGCAAACTTACACGAACTCCAGCAGAATCGTCCTTGGCAGCACCCGTCACAAGCGATGTATTAGAATCGTCCTTGGCAGCACTCGTCACAAGCGATGTATAAGGATCGTCCTCTTCACAACGCCCACAGATTTCGTCCTTGGCAGCGCTCGTCACAAGCGATATATTATAATCGTCCTCGGCAGCACTCGTCAGAAGCGATGTATAAGAATCATCCTCTTCACAACGCCCACAGATTTCGTCCTCGGCAGCACTCGTCACAAGCGATGTATTAGAATCGTCCTCTCCACAACGCCCACAGATTTCGAACTCTGCATACTTCACAGGGGGTGTGTTCAAAGAAGAGTTTCCTTGATGCGCCATAAGCGATGATGCCTTCGGAGAGTGCTCTTCACGCGATCTTTTGTCACTATGGAGGTATTGAACTTGTTCACCCGATGTGTTTTCAACACCGAGACATGATGGTTCCAGAGTGGGGTAGAGCAATTCTTTAGTGTCCTTAGGTTGCCGTGGCTTATTGTCTGCATTCCCGAAATGATCCGGTCGTTTGGCCCGTACTTCGGTCACACTTCCTGAAATTGATATACCGACTTTAATGAAGTAGTCGGTGAAGAGCTGGACAAACCTGCATTTGCACCCAAGCGGAATAAACATGGCGATATAAAGGCCCAAGATAATGAAGAGGCCACTGATTCCAATGATCAAGGTGAAAACGGCGATCCAAGTGCGTTTGCTCATGGTCACATAGACTCCGGCCATGAAGGCCACGGGCATTGTGGCAAGAGCTATGAGCAATGGTAGCCTTGCATATATAAGGGCACGGCGCATCGCAACTGAATCATTAATCCGCGTCCAAAGAAGGATCACAACTGCAATTATCGAACTATACATGGCGACGGCATTGCAAATCACAAAGACATCATACATTGGTTCGTTCAACAGCGTAGCAATTCCTGCATCTGGTTCAGAGCCATTATATCCTCCGGGAACAGACAAGCCAGCGGCGAATGTCATAGTGGCAACGAGTGTTGCCACAACCATGCGGGTTTCGGCTGTGTCCTTAGTTCTATCCACACTCGGAGGCTTTAGATATCTCCCCAAGCCTAAGCCTTTCCGCTGGCAAATGGCTTTGTCTTTGCTTCTGGGTACTTTAGCAGATACCAAGATTACTCGTGTTAAGCTCTGGTTCAGCATAATAGAAAAAAGATTGTTATTATCCATGAAGGTGGACAAATCATCAAACATATAGAATTCGAAAAATTGAAACTTTCTCAAGCGATATGCAGGCTTTCCAACTGTAATCTTTTCCGAGCTTTTACTATAGAATCTTAATTTCGCTTGGTAATTTCCCGGGAGTTCAAACGGATCAAAATAAGCTTTAATTCCTTTCGTCTCTCCCAAAAGGAAGCAACGAAAATAATTGTGAAAAACAAAAGGAGATGACTCGTTTATTTATTCTCTAGAGATCATTACCTTGCGAAGTGGAGCATCGATTTCCTTCAGTTGCACATCTACAATATCGAGAGCTGTCGAGTTGCTATTGTTCACAAGCTCCAGATTGACTTCTTTGTGCCGGGAGAGAGAGAGAAGAACCTCAGGTTGCCAGTGTAATGTGGCCACATGCAGAGGCGTATTTCCTTCCTTGTCTTTAGCATTTATAAGCTTCTTAAGATGCACGGGTTCCTTGAGCATGTACTTCACTATTGAGGCCCTTCCGTACTTTGCCGCAACATGAAGTATATTTTGCCCTTCGTTAGAAGTAAGCATCTCCTCCGGATGTGGCCAATGCTGAAGTAGCTTCTTGATTGTTTCGAGGCAACCCATCTTACATGCAACATGGATAGGAAGATAGCCTTGTGCGTCGCGCTCAAATGGGCTTGAAGCAAACTCGTCAACCAAGAATATGACTCCATCAAAAAAATTTTTGTATGCTGCTAGATGAAGGGGAGTACGATCTCCAGCATCTCTTAAATCAAATAACTCTTTCTTCCACTCCAACATCACTTTCAGCATATCTAGATCATTAGAGACCAGGAAACAAATGAATTAGTGTCAGGCTCATAATCGACGGTCTTGTAACTTTACCCTTAATCATTATATCATTCTTAAAACAAAACAAATACATAATTGAAATCTAAATTTTTGGGGGATAATTTCAGTGTAGACATTGGAGAATACTTCAAAGTATAGAGACATTCATTTCCAAGTAGTTTACCACATTGGAGCAATCAAGGCCAGCCACAACACAAGTCTCTTCCTGTTTAACAAAAGGTCCTCTGGCAATGATACTAGGGTAGTATCTACAAAGGCTTATACTATGAGTATAGACTACCGATGTATTAAATTGATGACATTCTTCAGGATGTAAGTCTTGCCGGTACCCAAGTCTGAACATATTTATCTGCCTTATTCGTGGCCAAAATTTACAGGTCATTTTCAATTGATGCAGCCTCTAGAAAAGGTTAAACCATCCAGGCAAAAGAACGAAAAAGGTGAGGTCAGCTGCTTTATGAATGAGACTTACAAGTTCAACGGCATAAGTCGACATGCGTATAGATATTCATAGTCCGACAAAGAAGTTTACCGAAGTGAGAACCATAAGTACAATAACCTACCTAGATTTTCGTGCATCACGGCTCCGTGAACCGGCGACATGCCTTCCATCTGGGACGGAGAGAATTCCTGGTCTTTCACCGCTTTCATCAAAAGGATGAGAATCTTCGGGTCCCGCGTCTCGACTGCCAAGTACAGCGGGCACTTGCTCTCCTTGTTCTTCTGGTACACCAATCTTGAGCAACCATTCAGGAGCAGAGAAATCAAATCGGAGAGATTGTTCTTCTTGGAGTGATGGTTCATCACAGCCTCATGCAGAGCCGTGTTCCCCATGTCATTCACCAGCTCCACAATTGAGTGAACGTCCCCAAGGAGCTCCGCCATGTCAGCCGTTTCGGCCACAAGGAGCTTGGCCGTGCTGATCATGCCTGCTCTTGCCGCGATGTGGAGCACGGTGTCTCCTCGGTCGTTCACCTTGGCGGCGAGCCGCTTGTCCTGGATGACCTTGAGGAGGGCTCGAAGGATGTCGTTCTTCTTGATGCCCGCTGCAACGTGAAGCAATGAGCTCCCCGAAGGGCCCTTCATGTCCATAATGCCTGACAAAGAGACACACTCTTCAGCAGAGTGCTTTTCGAGGGCTTCAATGAACTTGTCGATGTTGCCTTCTTTTACCACGGAGCGTAACTGCAGATCCACTCGAAATTTGGATGTTGCTTGGCGGCATGGTTTGTTCACCAACTCTAGCGCTCTCAATCTGGCCATTCTCCTCTCCCATATTTCACGGTCATCGATGGTTATGCTCACGCCATCGCGATCCATCTCCGGAATCTGAAATTCGAATATGGTCTCCTCCAAAGTTAGATAACAGTTTGGTCGAACTCTTCCGCGGCGTCTCTTCTCCAAGATTAACCGGCTATATAAAGGAGCTGATGGTGGAGAAGTTACTCTTCATGGCCCATTCCCACGCGATTAGAGTATACTTTATTATTATGGCCGGCCTTATAATTGTTTTTCATCATCATGTTCTGTTATTGTTAGAAGCTTGTAATGGCACATGTTCATTCCCCGCACGTGACAATTTTTTCTCGCGCCAAGTCAATCTTCCAAAATCCGGTACACAATACTATATTTGTATTGAGAACACTATCGGCGCACACTACACTACGCAAGTAATTCCTGAAAAGCTGTTGGTACTGCAAAATTGCACAAGGCATGAATATAAATTTCAAACGATTTGGAAAAACAAATTTGATTGTAATTCGATCACAAAATGCTGGTTATGTGTACTAGGAGTGTCATAACTTTCGTAAGGTACTCACTTGAAGGTCATAATTTTTTTCACTCACTTAAGTACCACATGGGAATAAAATCGATTACTTAAGTGTAATTTCCAGCAAATCGTCCTATGTGGATCTTTTTCTTAATTTTCTATAACGACATGTTTTACAAATAAACTGAAGTCCAACGTGGAGATTTTTGTCCAACATGGCAAAAGTATAACATAAATCGTTACTTCTTAATTTTCCACGCAAACTCTCTCTTCCTCAAACGACACTTGTTTTCGGGCTCTCTATCTTCTTGTCACTTAAGTGATCACTTTTAAAAAAATTGATAAACCTAATTGTTAACTCCTACAAGTTTATGGTACTAAAACGATTATTTGCGAAATTATTAAAGCTTCTGTTGTCCATCAATCAGACTCTTAAGTGATATTATTTGCCTTTGCAACATGCCACGTCGAATTATGTGTTAAATTAATGTCACCTCGGCTTTTTTAGTGAAACAAATCATTGATGGCATTCAAGTAATCAATTTTTCAAATTTGTAACATTGAAATGAACGGAAATAAAAAAGTTATGATACTCAAGTAAGTGCCGTATAAAAGTCGTTGCACTCCTAATGTACTTATCCCCAAAATGATCAAAGTATCTCAAGTTTTGCTTTTCTCAATTTAAGATGGGTTTGTGAGAATGCAGGTGAAAGGTACGTCAACTTCTAAGAGGAGCGTTCTGACATGAAAATTAACAGCAAGGTTAGTACTTCTTGAAAATTCAAGGAAAACTAAAATACACGACTAACAGCGGCAAACCTAAGATTATATTTTAGTGAGGTCAATAAGGAAAACGCCAAAATTGTTTTTGAGCAAGAAAATTTATACCCGATTAAACTTAAATATTAATTTCATCCACAATCTTCGTATTTTTTTAACACATTTCACAATTCTCGATCATGATCCAGCTGAGCTACGACATAGTTAGTTACCTAATCTTGCAAATAGTCTAAAACTAACTGAAGAACGTCCTTAAAACTCAGCTCACGCACATACACACAAACAAACAGGCAGGAACTTTGACAGTGAATTATATAATTCAGCCAGCCATGCCTCGCCTGTGGCGCGTGAGGCCAGCTGGCCTAGCCATGGCTGGTGGCTGGCCACAGGCAAGAAAAAAAGAAAGAGAAAAAATAGAAAAGATAATAAAGTAAATGATAAAATAAATAATAAATTCAAAAAAATAAATTATTGTTAAAAAATTATCCACATCAAAGATCGACCATCATACATTGTACCGCCAAACAAAATTTGCATGTGACTAAATTATATCACATCGTCCATGTCAAAGCCGGCTACCTCATAGGTGTCACTAAACAAAGACCACAAAACAATTTTGGTCTTAACTTTTGCATGTGACTGAACTAGATCACACTACACAATTACATAATTAACATAAAGTCACGAGACACTGTTAAAAATATATGATCACACATAAAAAGAGAGATGTAGTGCATTAAAATCCGCAAATTTTATGTATGTTTGGTTACTTAATAAATATCTTGAGGCGCTCGTTCCCAAGATGTAACTTAATAGTATCCTTCGAATATAGCTTAATCGAATGTATTGTAACAAAAATTCAAAGAATGATTCAGATGACATTTTTTTTTAATAATGATTGTTTGTATTATATATAAAATAAATGAACGAAAAATATTTTCACTATGCACAAATATATTTAGACACAAATAGCCATTGATGAAGAAAATATTTTCATTGGTTAATTATTTCAAGTCTATGAGCAATCATTTTTAGGGAAAATATTTTTTGAACTATTCATTTTCCACGAAACAAATGGGGCCAAGGTAACTTAGATGTCCATTGAGAAATCTTGAAAAATGATTTCCTTCTTATTCAAAGGGAAAATTATTTTCCTAAGTCTAAGCTTGTTTTTGGTCCATCAAATTTTTCTGAGTCAAATAATTTTATGTCATCCAAATGCCGGAGAGTTCGAAAATAATTTTCCCAAAATGGCTTTTCATGGTAAGTTCTTTATTTTTTGTCATCCCAAACCTCGGGTGTTTCTTGATTGCAATTGTGTCGTGGACTCATTGGAAATTGCAATCTTAGATTTTGCGTTTTCAATATGTTTGGCTTAGGGATGCATTGAACTTCATTGAAGTGTGTCCTAATTAGTCCTCGTTTTGCCTGCCGGTTCAGTATTTCCTAACGAATCCTCATTTGTCCTTTTTCTTCAATTGACTTTAGTCAATTCATTTAAAGTGTCCCAACGGATCCATCTATTCTCTCCCCTTGGCTTGTTGGCTTTGCTGGTTCAGTATCTTCTAACAACTCCTCATTTGTCTTTTTCCTAACGGATCCTTATTTGTCCTTTTCCTGCGGTGGACTTTAGTCTCAAGATGTTTCTTCGTTACATCGATGAATAATTCACAAGCAACAAACCCACTTGCCTGCATGTGGCAGCGCCCCCACTCAAGTGCACCTCAAACTAATCCTTTAGCTTTTTTTTTTGGGTCGAAAATCCCTTTGCTTTAGTATCGAATATATTCATGACCATATTTTTTTTTTCTTAAAAAAAAGGGTGTATTACGACCAACCAAAGTCCAGAGAGTCTTTTCCTTGATGAGCATGTCATGTCTTCCATAAAAAGTGAAAACGCCTATCACACATTTGAATATAGTAAATAATTTCTTAATTTTTCTGGAATGATTTCAAAACATCGCTTCTTCAGGCGAGGAACGGGCACGTGAGTTTGGAGGCTTAGGTGTAGGATCGGGCAACAGCCCGTGGGAGCGGCCACCACTTGTCTAGTCCCTTCGTCTGCACTTACATCATTTCTTGTATAAATCGCCCACAGCCAACAAAATAAGAGTCTTATTATTTGTCAAACATACATATTACATGATAATAAACGTTTCAATTTCCAATACGTTGATTATGCATAATACAGGAGAAGTAAACCATTGAACTCTGGAAATTTTTCTGATAAGTAACCAACCCTTATACAATTCTAGCATAATACAATCCATCGACTGAGAAATATTTGAAGAATACTTTTAAGCAAATTCTTTTTAAAAGCAATTTAAATTTATTTTCTAAAATAATCCAAATCAAGCAAATCTTTGCGTGCCCTTGGTTTGCAGGTGAATTATAAGCGAACTAGCGTAGGTGGATTGGCTTCTTGTATGTATCGTAAGGGTATCTTCCTAAATACTGCTCAACACGGTGACAAAAAACAAATTGGAGTAATTAGAGCATTTGGTATTCTTGAAAAATAGGATTTCCAACAAGCGACATTGCTTTCTTCCAACGTCATGGTTAGTGAAAGGGTGGAAGTTAAATTCCTTAAATTAAAAAGAATTAAGTTAAGTCTTGATTCAAGACCAATTAATTGGCTAATTAGTAGCAAGCATGTGTTTGCAAGTCTCGTGGTGTCCTAAGACGAGATGCACTCACATTTGAATCGTTGGTAACATGTTCGGGATCTATAGAAGCTTCCACAAACAAATCCAAACAGTGGAGAGCACATGCTTGTTTGGGGAAAAGTGCGGCATCTTCCAAAATCACAGGGAAGCTTTTCAAAAATGATGATCAAATAAGTTAATAATGATGCCAAAGAGAGAAGTAGAAAAATTGTATATATTTCGATATGTCGTAATGAGGAATACATGAGCTCATTTATAGGCTTTATTGGTAGACTATTTAAAGTAATAAAATATTATACAATCAATTACAATCAATCATAAAGATGTTGAGAATATTATAGATATCTAGAATATGATATAAATATCCGAAATATTGTCAGTAATCAAAATATATCTAACAAAATACATATAAGAGAAAGCATGGTTCGTGGCAACTTTAATAAGCAATCTTAGATTTTGCATTTTCAATATGTTTGGTTTAGCGATGCATTGAAGTGCATTGAAGTGTGTCCTAACTAGTCGTCCTTTTCTTTGCTTGTACAGTATTTCCTAACCAATCCTTATTTGTCATTTTTCCGATTGACTTTAGTCAATTCATTTTAAGTGTCCCAGCATATCCATTTGTTTTCTCCCTTTGGCTTGTTGACTTTGCCCGTTCAATATTTCCTAACAACTCCTCAATTGTCTTTTTAAGGCAATTCAAATTTAGTTTCTAAAATATTCCAAATCAAGCAAATATTTGTGTGTCCTTGGTTTGCAGGTGAATTAATAAGAAAACTAACGTAGGCAGATTGGCTTCTCATATAATTGTAAGGGTATGTTCATAAAAAAAATTCAACACATCGACACATAATAAATTGGAGTAATTAGAGCATTTGGTATCCTTGTAAAATAGAATTTCCAACTAGCGACATTGCTTTCTTTTAACGTGATGGTGAGGGAAAGTTTGGAACTTAAATTTCGAATAAAAAGAGAATTAAGTTAAGTCTTGATTCAATACTAATTAATTGGCTAATAAGTAGCAAGCACGTGATTGCAAGTCTCGTGGTGTAATAAGATGGATGTACTCGCATTTTGATAGTTGGTCACATGTTCGGGATCAATAGAAGCTCCCACAAACAAATCCAAAGGGTGGAGAGCAAACGCTTGCTGGGGAAAAGTGCGGCATCTTTCAAATCCCAATGAAACTTCTCGAAAATGATGATCAAATAAATTAAGAACATTGCAGAAGAAAGAAGTAGAGAAATTGTATAGATTTCGATACGTCATAACGAGGAATACATGAGCGTATATATTGGTTTTATGGGTAGATTTTTACGGTAAAAAATATTATGCAATCAATTACAATCAATCATACAGATGTCCAGAATATTATAAATATCTAGAATATCATAAAGATATATAATCTGAATATATCTAAGAAAATACATATAAGAAAAAGCATGTGTTGCCGTGGACCCAAATATTATTGTGGCAACAATAATAATAAGCGATCCTACATTTTGCGGTTTCAATATGTTTGGCGTAGGGATGCATTGAAGTGCATTGAAGTGCATTGAAGTGTGTCCTAACTTTTCCTCTCTTTTTTTGCCGTTCCAACATTTGCTAACGACTGCTCATTTGGTTTTTCCTAAGGAATCCTCATTTGTCATTTTCCTGCAGTAGAATTTAGTCTCGAGGTGGTTCTTCATTACATCGATGAATAGCGAATACAAGGAGCAAACCCACGTCCCTGCGTGTGGTCGCGCTGCACTCAAGTGCACCTCAAACTAATCCTTTTGCTTTTTTTTCTTGTGTTCGAAAATCCTTTTGCTTCATTATCGAAAAAATTTATGACAATTTTTCTTTTTTTTTAAAGGGTGTCTTACGACCAAGCGAAGTCCAGAAAGTCTTTTCCTTGACGAGCATGTCTTGTCCTTCATAAAAGGTGAAAATCCCTATCACACTTTTGGATATACTAAAAAATTTCATCATTTTTCCGGAATGATTTCAAACATCACTTCTTCAGGTGAGGAACAGGTACGTGAATTTGGAGGCTTCGGTGTAGGATCGGGCAACAGTTTGTATGAGCGGCCACCACTTCTGGTCCCTTTGTCTCCAATTCATCATTTTTTATATAAAGCGCCCAAAGCTAACTAAAAAAGAGCCTTATTATTTGTTAAGCATACATGATAATGAACATTTCAATTTGCAATCCTAATACAGGAGAAGTAAACCATTGAACTCTGGAAATTTTTCTCATATATAACCAATCCTTAGACAATTCCAGCACAATACAATCCATTAACTGAGCAAAATTTGAAAAATACATTCAAGCAAATTCTTTTTAAAAGCAATTTAAATTTATTTTCAAAAAATCCAAATCAAGCAAATATTTGTGTGCCCTTGGTTTGCAGGTGAATTAATAAGCAAACTAACGTAGGAGGATTGGCTCCTCGTACGTATCATAAGGGTATGTTCCTAAACACCGTTCAACACATCGACACACAGTGAATTTAAGTAATTAGAGCATTTGGTATTCTTGTAACAACGAGCGACATTGCATTCTATCAACGCAACAGTTAGGGAAAGTGTGGAAGTTAAATTCCTCGAATAAAAAAAGAATTAACTCTGCATTCAATATTGATTAATTGGCTAACTAGTAGCAAGCACATCCTTGCAAGTCTCGTGGTGTAATAAGGCGAGATGCACTCGCATTTTGATCGTTGGTCACATATTCAGGATCTATTGAAGCTCCCACAAACAATTCCAAACAGTGGAGAGCGCACTCTTGCTTGCTGGGCAAAGTGTGGCATCTTTCAAAATCTCAAGGAAGCTTTTCAAAAACGATGATCATATGAGTTAAGAACAATGCAGAAGAGAGAAGTAGAGAAATTTTTTATATTTAGATATCTCCTAATGAGGAATACATGAGCTTATTGATAGGTTTATAGGTAGAATATTTATAGTAATAAAATATTATACAATTAATTACAATCAATAATAAAAATGTCCAGAATATTATAGATATCTAGAATATCATAAAGAAATTCAAAATATTGTAAATAATCTGAATATATCTAATAAAATACATATAAGAAACAGCATGTGGCACCGTGGACCCATATATTATTGTGACAACGATAATAATAAGCGATCCTTGATTTTGCGCTTTCAATATGTTTGGCCTAGGGATGCAATGAAGTGCATTGAAGTGTGTCCTAACTTTTCCACTCCTTTTTTTGCCATTCCAATATTTCCTAACGAATCCTCATTTGTCCTTTTTCCAATTGACATTAGTCAATTCATTTTAAGTGTCCCAGTGGATCCATCTATTCTCTCACCCTAGCTTGTTGACTTTGCCGGTTCAGCATTTGCTAACTACTGCTCATTTGTTTTTTCCTAACGAATCCTCATTTGTCATTTTCCTATAGTAGACTTTAGTCTCGAGGTGGTTCTTCATTACATCGATGAATAGTGAAGACAAGGAGCAAAGCCACGTCCTTGCGTGTGGTCGTGCCCCACTCAAGTGCACCTCAAACTAAACCTTTTGCTTTTTTTTTTTTTTTTATGGTCAAAAATCCTTTTGCTTTAGTGTCGAAAAAATTTATGACAATTTTTCTTTTTTTTAAATGGTGTCTTACGACCAAGCAAAGTCTAGAAAGTCTTTTGCTTGATAAGCATGTCTTGTCTTTTATAAAAGTTGAAAATCCCTATCACACTTTTGGATATACTAAAAAATTTCATAATTTTTCTGGAATGATTTCGAACATCACTTCTTCAAGCGAGGAATGGGTAGGTGAGTTTCGAGGCTTTGGTGTAGGATCGGGCAACAGTTTGCAGGAGCGGCCACCACTTTTGTTCCCTTTGTCTCCAATTCATCAATTTTTATAGAAAGTGCCCAAGGCTAACTAAAAAAGAGCCTTATTATTTGTTAAGCATACAGGATAATGAAAGTTTCAATTTACAATATGCATAATACTGGAGAAGTACACCATTGACCTCTGAAAATTTTTCGCATATGTAACCAATCCTCAGAGAATTCCAGCACAATACAATCCATCAACTGAGCAAAATTTGAAAAATACTTTCAAGCAAATTCCTTTTAAGAGTAATTAAATTTATTTTCTAAAATAATCCAAATCAAGCAAATATTTGTGTGCCCTTGGTTTGCAGGTGAATTAATAAGCGGACTAACCTAGGTGGGTTGGCTCCTCTTAAGTATCATAAGGGTATGTTCCTAAACATCGTTCAACAAATCGACACACAGTGAATTGGTGTAATTAGAGCATTTGGTATTCTTGTAATATAGAATTTCCAACAAGCGACATTGCTTTCTTTCAATGCGACACTTAGGGAAAGTGTGGAAGTTAAATTCCTCGAATAAAAAAAGATTTACCTCTTCATTCAATATTGATTAATTGGCTAATTAGTAGCAAGCACATCATTGCAAGTCTCGTGGTGTAATAAGGCGAGATGCACTCGCATTTTGATCATTGGTCACATGTTTAGGATCTATTGAAGCTCCCACAAACAAATCCAAACAGTGGAGAGCACACTCTTGCTTGCTGGGGGAAAAGTGTGGCATCTTTCAAAACCTCAAGGAAGCTTTTAAAAAATGATGATTAAATGACTTAAGAACAATGCAGAAGAGAGAAGTAGAGAAATTGTATATATTTGGATTAGTCGTAATGAGGAAATGCATGAGCTTATTTGTAGGTTTATAGGTAGAATATTTTTAGTAAGAAAATTTTATACAATTATTACAATCAATGATAAAAATGTCTACAATATTATAGATATCGAGAATATCATAAAGATATTCAAAATATTGTAAATAACCTGAATATATCTAACAAAAGACATATAAGAAAAAGCATGTGGCGCCGTGGACCCAAATATTATGATGGCAACAATAATAATAAGCGATCCTAGATTTTGTGCTTTCAATATTTTTGCCCTAGGGATGCATTGAAGTGCATTGAAGTGCGTTGAATGTGTCGTAACCTTTCCTCTTTTTCTCTGCCATTTCAGTATTTCCTAACGAATCCTCATTTGTCCTTTTTCCAATTGACATTAGTCAATTCAATTTAAGTGTCCCAGCAGATCCATCTTTTCTCTCACCCTAGTTTGTTGACTATGCCAATTCAGCATTTGCTAACGACTGCTCATTTGTTTTTTCCCAACAAATCCTCATTTGTCATTTTCCTGTAGTAGACTTTAGTCTCGAGGTGGTTCTTCATTACATCGATGAATAGTGAATACAATTAGCAATCCTACGTGCCTGTGTGTGATCACGCCCCACTCAAGTGCACCTTAAACTAATCCTTTTGCTTTTTTTGTTTTTTTTGTGGTCAAAAATCCTGTTCCTTTAGTGTCGAAAAAATTTATGACAATTTTTTTTTTTTAATGTCGCAACCTCTTTTTTTGGAGGCTACTGGCTCGGCTGAATTTAGTTATGCCCGGACTCTCCCAAGTCCACCAATTCACGACTTTAATAGTCTAAATTTTTAACCTGTAAATCAATTTTTAAAATGGAGTTGCCACTAATCAATTTGGAGTGGGTTGATTAGAAACCCGTGTGAAGTATTGGGAGAAATACTCGCTCCCGCGCAAACCGGAGAAATTAGGATCGGGGACTTGATTACACTAATTAATCACTAATGCCCTTTCGGTACCTAATCTTGTTTAAACCTTGAGTTTTTTTTTTTTTTGGATGGTCAAGGGATTTTCCTTGCATTTTTGGGAGAAAAAACATTTTTGAGTCTTTTCCTAATTTTTTGGACATAAAAGGGATTTTTTTAATTTTCGGGTATTTTTGGAAAAATACAAGTCTTTTTGGCTTTTTCTGAATTTTTTGGCTTTTTCATTAATTTTTGGCTTTTTTTTGGATTTTTGGCTTTTTTTGGAAAATATGGAATATTTTTGGATTTTTTGATTTTTTGGAAAATAAAATATTTTTTAATATTTTTCAAAAATAAATCATTTTTTGATTTTTTGATTTTTTTATTAAATTATTTATTTTTATTTATTTATTAAAATATTTTTTAAAATAAAAGAAAAGCCGACCCGGGTTGGGTCCGCGGTTAGGTTCGACCCGGGTTGGCGACCCGACTTAGATATATATATATTTTTTTACTTCATTGAAACGGCGTCGTGGCCGAGTATTCGGGGACACCCGGCCCGGCCCGACAACCCGCTCCACGACCCGGCTCCCCTGCGAAACCCTACCCGGATTCGACCCAAATCGCGACCCGGTTCCTGCCGTGCCCAAATTGCAAACCCTACCCAATTTTCCGGGTCCGGATCCACTTCGCGACCCAGAAAATCGCAAACCCTAGGGTTTGCGAATCCGCGGCGCCGAGGTCGGGAACCGAGGCGTTGGCGGCGATGGCGACTACGGCGGCGACGGCGACGACGGCTAGGTCAACAGAAACGGCTACGATGAACGGCAACGGTTTTCTTTACCTTCTCTCGAATGGGGACGGCGACAATGACGATGCCGATCAAAGGCAGCGGCGGCGAAGGCGTTCGATGGCAACGAGGGCGAGGACAGACTGGTGATGACCACGGCGAACAACGACGACGATGGCGAGACCTGGGCCTGGGTTTTAGGTACGATGATAGCGAGACGGTGGCACGGCGGGATTTGGCACAGCAACGGCGTCGGGGGGTGGGACGGTGTCAGCGCCGCGGAGGGGCTCGGTCACCCCAGATCTGCGATGCAGCTCTCGGCCGGACCTTCCTCAGCCTTGGTTCTCTCTCACTCCGGCCAGATCCAAGCCTCCACCGACCAGATCTGACCTTCTCGAAGTCGCTCGCTGCCGGCCTTCCCCGAAGTCTCTCGGTGGAGGGTGGGCTGAGCTCGCGACTCGAGTTCTCCCCTGCGCTCGCCCTTCGATCTTTCCCAATGTCTCTCAGTGAAAGATCTCCAAGCTCGCCGCCCCCTCTGACGATGCTTACGGCCACCTATTTATAGGGGAAGGAAATCCGGTCGACGGAGGGCCTCGGCCGCCGGCCTCCAGCTTGCCCACCGATTCCGTTCGGCTGAACCGGTGTCCCATCGAGCTTTCCACCGAAGCCTGCTCAACATTAATGGCGCCTGAGATCTTATCCTCTCCGGCCGACGTCGGTCTACTCTCCTCGGCCGTAGGTTGTCCTTTGCGTGTCTGTGTTGATGCGCGTGGAATACAGAGGCGGAGAGGGAAGGCACGAGGAAGAATATGAAGGAAGAAGAAGATGGGGGCCCGCGTGGGAAAGAAAGGGGCTGCTTCTTTTTCTATTTTTGCTTTGTTTTTTTTTTTGCTATTATTTTATCTATCCGAAAAGAATAAAATAAAAAATTAATTAATAAAATAAACCTAAATAAAATTAAGGCGTCAACAGCTGCCCCTCTTTGAAGGTGAGCTCGCAAAGGTTGCATTCAAAGACAAACTGATGCCTAAATTTTATACATTTATACGTAGCATATTATATTTTATTTGGGACTTATTATTCTATGTGAAAAAAGAGCAATATAACTTTACACATACTAAGACAGATAAGAAGATACCTGGAGTTACTTACCGGGAGTGAGTGAGGTAGGGTGTGAACCCCGAGTTTGGCAAGTATCAAGGCGTCATCTTACCTGGTAATATGAGGAGGTTGCTTTTCCAGGACTCGAACCATTCTCCGGTCGCTTGTTAAAACAATCGATAATTTGTCTAGGACCCGAATCTTTCTTCGGTCGCCTTGATGGGAAATTGCTTCTCCAGGACTCGAACCATTCTTCGGTCGCCTGTTAAAACAATCAATAGTTTGTCTAGGACCTGAACCTTTCTTCGGTCGCCTTGATGGGAGGTGCGCCGACCTTTCTCAGGGCATCTGTTTTGTGAGGGTGTCTGACCTTTGTCAAAGACACCAGTTGGTACCCAACCTTTCTTGGGAGAATGCGCCAACCTTTCTCAGGGCATCGATTTGTGGGGTGTCTGACTTTTGTCGAAGACACCAGTAGGAACCCGACCTTTCTCGGGAGGATGCGCCGACCTTTCTCAGGGCATCGTATTTGTTGGGGTATTTGACTTCTGTCAAAGACACCGGTAGGAACCTGACCTTTCTTGAGAGGATGCGCCGACCTTTCTCAGGGCATTGATTCTGGAAGATACCTGGACATTCACAGGCATATCAAAGAGTACTTGGATATTCACAAGTATTAACTTGAAGAATATTTGGGCCTTTGCAGGCGTCAAAAGGAGCATTTGGCTAATCATAGGTATTTGAGGGCTACTTGGATGATCACAAGTACGGATTCTTGAAGGATACTTGGATGTTCACAAGCATCGAAGAGGTACTTGATAATTGGAAATATCGAGGACATACCTTGGGTATTTTGTGAAGGTCTCTCACCTCCTGGTAATTGGGAATATCGAGGTTGTGCCTCTCATATTTGTGAAGGTCTCTCACCTCCTGGTATTATAAACTTGAATGTGATATGAGGCTTACCTGGATTGCCGCAGGCACTTAAAAAGGGTGGAACACCTGGGTAGACGCAAGTGTACAAAGTACTGGGATACTTGGATGAACACAAGTATTTAATGATACGACCTGGGACCACTCAGCTGGTCCGATTGCAAGAAAGCATACCTGGGTAAGCGCTGCCAAGCAAAGCAATGGAATGCTTGAACAGCCGCTATATTATTTGGGGACAACTCGGGCATGGTGAGTGTCAATAAGAGAGAGTACCCGATGAGTGGTGGGTTCTCAAAGATTTATCAAACATAAGGCTCTGGGAATGAGGTTGGGGATGTGCTTTCCTGATGATATCTCTAATCTTTAAGAGCATGCTTGCTGTTTGCACAATATGCACACACACACACAATGATTATATGTGTTGTAAATTCATAAATTCAAATGTGATTTATGCATGACAATCTTGTCAGTTTTGTATCATTCGAATTCCACTGGGGAAGATTTTGAAAGACAATTTTTATTCAAAATGTAGATGTCTTAAGCATGCCAGATGAGGGACTTTCAGTCTGAAAGGACTTTTCGCTCGCTCTCATAGAAAAGGCTATCCTGACCATTGATACAGGATTTATAAGGACCACACTATCTCACTGTCATCATGTCAACAGGGGTCCGAGTATTCTCGCAAGTGGTACGACTTTACCATTGTGAGAGGTCTTTGTTGAAATTGTGATGAAGACTTGGTCAACGGCTCATCAAATGGGACCGTCGAGGTCAAGGCTAGTGAACGAAGTGCCGCGCGATCATCTTCGGGTTTGCAAGTCAAGAATCCTGCGAAAAGAGATAGAGTAATCTTGCTTGTACTTCTTCGAGCGATGCTTATGAACATGTGAAATCCGACGTTAATTGAAGTGCCCTTAGTCTGAAGAGACTTTTACAATGGGAATGTAACGTAGACTTGGCTCACGTGTAAAAGGGTGAGAGCTGGTGATTGTCTTGGCATTTGTCACCGGTCTTTCTTCTCACTGTTAGATGGAGGTTCTTTGGACCACAACAGCAACTTCTCTTGGGAGTATTTTTGACTGGGGGCATTGGCCTTGCTTTTACCAGGTACACTACTTTTTTCATGCCCCTATTTTTATTCCAGTTTTTCATTTATGGGCATTGACCTTGCTTTTACCAGGTACACTGCTTTTTATGCCCATGTTTTTTCATTCTTGTCATTAGAGGAACTGGCTTAGGCAGGCTCAGGCACGACACTGTTGTTAGACTCTTGAGTCTTCGTTTTCAGCTAGCGCTCCAAGCTATGCTGCTTAAATGGTAGTAAATTCTGTTTTGCCTCCACGCGATGGTGAAATTACAGACTTAATTGGGTTGTACAATGAATACAAGTGCGTAGAGAAAGGATTGCTCTTCATGACTTTAGGGCACTTAAATTAACGCGAGTGTTCATATGTAATAAAGACACCCAAAGATTGATGCAAGTGCAAGCAAGAAAATTTATATCCCTCTTCTCACCTTATGATGACGCTTCGCCTCTGATCTGCCCCAGTGTGGGGTGGTTCTTGACGGGGATAGGACAGAAATTTCATCAATGTATTGGGCTAAAAGGGGGTGAGCAATGAAATGCCGCTCACTGTTTTGGTTATCTTACCATTCACGAGAGAATTCTTACCCTGCAGTCATGGAATCTTCTGCACTCATCTCACAAGTGTATAGATAGGGGACTTTGTGTAGGATATGGCTTGCCTTTCATCATTCTAACGCACCTCATCCAGCATGCTCAATCAATCTTGTATTCTTCACTTAGCAGTCTATTCTAATAATCCTTAATAGAATCAAAGATTTAGATAGACAAAATCGCCTTGCAAAAATCCATTTGGAAAAGGCATGCAACATGATAGAGTTTGTATTTTCAAGACAAATGAATGGTTCAACCAAAGACCCTATTGATAGCTTTAAGGATTAATAAAACAGTGTTTCCAAATATGTTAAATCTTGAATATCAAAAAGGCTATTCACAAATGGGTGTCGATGGATTGTTCCTATTGAATAGGGAGATGTCACATGAATAATCAGCTAGGGGTTGATAATTTGATCAGACGTCTTTGTTTTTGGCCCGGGGTTGGATCACTTGGTTTGCCCTATTTAACCATTTGATCTGGCTCTTGAATCCCAATGCTTCCTGTCAATATGAGTTCAGAGAGTGATGTTAGAAATGATGCCAAGTTACCTTTCCCCCAGAGTTTATTTGTGATGGCCTTTAGGGAATTTCCTGACGGCTTCTTTTACATTTTGATGCTTCCTTCGACTAGCCTTTCCTACTTGTGGCCACGTAAGCATGATTGCTGGTTGTTGATTGATTTTCAATGCTTTCCTTTTGTGGAATTTTTTTCTTCTGCCTTTGATCAAGCAAAGTCATGTACCTCAAGCTTCTATGGAATTTGAGATGGACAATAAAAATTTCCAGTTTTCTAAAAGCAATTACTTCTTGCAAGAGCATGTGTCTGGAACAAGAAGTGAGGCTTTCAGATTCTAAGATTGTTGACTGAGACAGAAGGTTCCTTCTAACCAGGCTGGTTCCTGAATGACGCGTCCTTTACACTGAGTTGGGAAAAATTGACATGGATTACTCTTACACGTCTGCCTGGGTAATGTCAATTTGCTCAAGTTATGCCATCGAGTTTGCTACTTGATTTTCGACATTTCCTTAAATGCCGGTGATTATCATTCATTCTTCTTTGTTGGATCATCCAAACGGATTTTTATGATGGTGTAAATACATCACTCATATATAAAGGTGCATAGGCATTTTCGTTCTGATAGAGAAGTGCTTGGCAATGCCGGACAATGAACATCTTTCAAGGGTAGTACTTTTTTACAGCATCGGAATTAACCGGTTTAGAGAATTCTCGCCCATCCATCTCAGTTAGGATCAAGGCTCCTCCGGGGAGTATCTTCTTTATTACATAAGGACCCTTGTAATTTGGGGCGAACTTGCCTCCGGGCTCTGGAAAGATTGGCAGCGTCTTTCTCAAGACTAGCTTGTTTACCTCGAAGTGCTTGGGTCGCACCTTTTGATTGAACGATCGAGCTACCCTCTGCTGGTAACACTGACCATGACAGAGGGCTTTCAGTTGTTTTTCGTCAATCATATTTAGTTGCTCAAGCCTTTGTTGTGTCCATTCTTCCTTGGACAATCCTGCTTGGGATAAAATTCGCAGGGAAGGGATTTCTACTTCTACAGGTAAAACCGCATCCATGCCGTAAACCAGGGAAAAAGGCATTGCCTTAGTGGAAGTTCGAATCGAAGTTCGATATGCTGTTAGTGCAAAGGGTAACCTCTCATGCCAGTCGCGGTAGTTTTTAGCTGTCTTGGATAGGATTCTCTTGATGTTCTTGTTGGCGGCTTCTACGGCTCCATTCATTTGTGGACGATAAGGGGATGAGTTCAGATGTTGGATTTTGAACTTAGAAAACAATTGATCAATCAACTTATTGTTCAGATTTGACCCATTGTCGGTGACGATAGCCTCCGGTACGCCATAACGGGCGATTATGTCACGTCTGATGAACTTGATAACGTTTCGTGTAGTTACACTTGCTAGGATGCGGCCTCAATCCATTTTCAGAAGTAGTCAATCGCGACGAAAATGAACCGCTGCCCATTTGACGCCTTCGGATTGATTGGGCCAATTATATCGATGCCCCACATTGAAAATGGCCATGGCTTAAATAACTGATGCAATTCAGTTGGAGGGACATTTATCTTGTCCCCGTGAATTTGACAACGATGACAGCTTCTCACATGCTGAGCACAATCTCTCTCTAAGGGAAACCAGTAATAACCCAATCTCATTATTTTCTTGGCTAACATATGTCCATTCATGTGAGGGCCACATACTCCCCCATGTATTTCTTGCATTATTTGTGTGGCTTCATTTGCATCCACACACCTTAGCAGGACTGAATTATATGATCTTTTATACAAATTTTCACCGCTGACGAAGAACCTTGAAGCCATTTTCATTAGGTATTTTCAATTAGAGGGAGTGCTTTCTTTAGGGAATTTCTGTT
This sequence comes from Eucalyptus microcorys, assembly GCA_014182515.1. NCBI lineage: Eukaryota > Viridiplantae > Streptophyta > Magnoliopsida > Myrtales > Myrtaceae > Eucalyptus > Eucalyptus microcorys. The sequence continues at coordinate 32,433,913 of CM024569.1, forward strand.
TTTGGACGTATTTCATGATATCGTAATACCAGGGTTTTTCGTTGGGTTCTTCAATTATAGTCATGCAGTGGGCCTGTCTTGTCAGGACTTCAATCTTCAAAGGCTCTACTTCTAACCCTTTCGTTACTTGCAACATAGATGATAGTGTTGCTAGTGCATCGGCAAACTGGTTACGAATTCTAGGTAGGTATTCAAACGAGACGTCCTGGAATTCCCCTACCAATTCTTCCAAGTAGTCGTGATAAGGCACTAGTTTGGTGTCTCTTATCTTCCACTCGCCCACAGTTTGGAGGATAATTAAGGCGGAGTCACCGAACACTTTGAGTTTTGACACTTCCCTTCCAATAGCTGCTTATAGGCCGAGGATGCATGCTTCATATTCGGCTATATTGTTGGTGCATGGAAACATCAATTTTGCAGCCACAGGATAATGTTGCCCATTTGGGGATATCAAGACTGCCCTGGTGCCTAAACCTGACAAATTTACAGCTCCGTCAAAGAACATAGTCCATGTGTCCTCTTCTACTGTTGAAATTCGGTCGTCTGGGGAATGATTCTCACGTACTTCTTTAGGGCAATCTGCTAACATATCAGCAATCACCCGACCTTTAACTGATTTTTGCGAAATCACCTGGATGTCGAATTCTGAGATTAGGATTTGCCATTTGGCCAATTTTCCCACCAAGGCAGGGCAACCGAGCAAATACTTGATTGGGTCACTCTCAGTTACAAGGAATGTTTGGTAATGCAAAGTATACTGCTGGAGTTTGTGCAACACCCATACCAATGTAGCGCATGTTTTTTCTGATTTGGAGTAGTTTTGTTCTGACGTTGTGAACTTTTTACTCAAATAGTAAATGGCTCGCTCCTTTCCATCATGGGGCCCTTTCTGTGCCAACATTGCACCTAGGTATTCACTGTTGATGGTAAGGTAGAGGGTCAAAGGGTGCCCCGGAGTCAGGGGTACTAAAATCGAGGGCTTCATCAGGTACTGTTTTAGATTTTCAAACGCCAGTCGACAGTCGTCATCCCATTTGATTTGTGCATCCTTCCTGAGAAGTTTAAAGAAAGGTTTTGCAGTTTCGGAAAGCTGTGAAATGAATCGCGCAATGTAATTTAATCTTCCCAGGAGGCCTCGGACTTCTTTTACAGTCGAGGGAGGAGACATCTCAAATATCGCCTTGGTTTTTGACGGGTCTACTTCTATCCCTTTACAGCTCACAATGAACCCAAGTAATTTGCGAACACACATTTTGCTGGGTTCAAGCGCAACTTGAACTGGCGAAGCCGATCAAATAATTTCTCCAGGGTCTTCACATGGTCTTCTCCATGTCTGGTTTTGGCGATCATGTCGTCGACATATACTTCAATTTCTTTGTGCATCATGTCATGAAAAAGGGTGACCATGGCACGTTGGTAAGTTGCTCCAGCATTTTTCAGGCCAAAAGGCATGACCTTATAGTGAAAAGTTCCCCATGGAGTAATGAATGTAGTCTTTTCCTTGTCTTCCTCCTCCATTTTTATTTGGTTGTATCCTGAGAATCCATCCATGAAAGAGAAAAGTTTAAATCCAGCAGTACTATCCACAAGAACGTCTATGTGAGGTAGTGGGAAATCATCCTTTGGGCTTGCTTTGTTTAAATCACGGTAGTTGACACAAATTCGGATTCGACCGTCTTTCTTCTTCACTGGTACAATGTTTGCTACCCAACTAGGATATTACGAGACTTCGAGGAAGCCTACTTCCAGGAGCTTCATTACTTCTTCTTCAATCTCTTTTGACAACTCAAGCTTACTTCTTCTTAGCCGCTGCTTCTTAGGGGTCACATCAGGGTTGGTTGGCAAGCTATGCTCCACGATCATTGGATCGAGGCCTGGCATATCGGCATATGACCATGCGAATACGTCTTGATACCTCTTTAGGAGGGTAATTAAGCTTGCAGCTTCTTCTTTAGGAAGGTTCGCGCCAATCTTTATCTCCCTTGGACCTTCTGTGCTGCCTAAATTGATAATGACAGTGTCTTCAGTAGTAGGGGGCCTTACTTCTTCGTGGCGTTTCCAATTCCATTGAATTTCGTCGGAATCATCAAAATCATCATCTGAGTCATCAGAATTACAATCATGGCTACTTACGGTGTTGGTCTGGACCGTTCCTATACCCTCGCCTGCCACTAGATTATTCTTGTGTCATAGAGTAGATAGGCTAAGGGAACAAATAAGGTTAGTAGCATGCATGCTTCTTTCTTTTGAAAAGGTGATAAATTGTTCTTGAAGATTTAGGATAAGGAAACATGAGGAGACCCGGGCCTCAAATTTCTTCTTTCATTTGACGGCTGGCTATCATTAACGGGCCGGTTTGGTGTGTCTCCTCATGCCCTCAAAATGTTTTCAACTTTATTTATTAGTAGACGGATTTACAGGGTGATTTCAAAAAATAGTTCCTTGAGTGGAACTGATGTTGAAAACAAAACAAGCTAGACTTTAAAAAAATATGTACAGGTTCCCACGTAGGGGAGTATGCAGAGGAATTAAAAAGGATTCTACTCGAGCGGGTCTGCACCCATCTCCCCTGACGGTCCTTCGTTGATAGTGCCCACGAAGAAGTCTTTATACTAGTCGCCAGCCATGTCTTCCTATGCTCCCGGCCTTGCGGATTTCAGATCATCCATGCATTCCCATCCATCAGGGACGATGTTGCAATGACGATCATAGAAACTTTGGGGGATTGAATAATTGACATAGTAGTCAAATTTACCACTTGGTTGGCCCAAAGTGTCCATGATTGCCTCTCCTCTACGCGCTTCCTTAGCGTGCTCAGGGGAACATGGTACGAGTGCTGGGTACCACGATGAGGTGATCCTTGCCAAAACACAGCCACGGAGAGCGGAACGTGAATACCCCAGCATCCAAAAGATCCTGGACCTTGTCTCTTAGGATGGTGCAGTCATCTAGTGAGTGTCCTAATTCCCCCGAATGATAATCACATTGCTTGCATGGATCGTAATCAAGGAAGTACTCAGGAGTAGGATGGCTCAGTTCCCTGCCGATTATCCCCTGCTCTAGGAGGATGGGGAAAATAATGGCCATTGATTTAGGAAGAGGTGAATATGGCCGGGTGTTTCTTGAGGACTGGGGTAGCCGAGCCCCTTGCCAGATCGTGTCAATAGGGTCTTCTTCATTTACTGCCAGCTCCTCATTGTGACGAGAGCGAAATGCACGGGTAGCTTGAGTGAAGTTTTCTGTCAAATGGTGTACAGTCCTGCGTAATTCTTAGACTTGGTGTTGAAGCTGGATAAATGAGAAGTTATCGCCTATCTCTTCTAACTGCTCCTCCTCAATGGCACCTATGAAAATGTCCCCGAACATGGTGGTCATGTCATCTGACCCATCCTTCTTTATAAGTGAGGGCCAAGTTGTGTCTTCCTAGATTATGGGCAATTTCGCGCTTCCGGGGTTGAACCATTTTGAAGTATTCACTTCCTCTTCCTCATGCATCATCCTGGCTGGGCCTGGGAAAGTTTCCTCGAGATGGGGATATACAAGGCCGACTTTTTTCTTTGCTTTTTCTATCCGGGGAATATCCTAAACCGATAGTATAAGGCCTCCTCAAGGCTTCAATAGGCTGATGGATGCCCTAGCCTCTCCTACCAAGCCCTTGTCCTGGAAGGAAACCGTGTCCAACCATGATTTTTCCTACCATGATTGCAGCGCTTGATATCTCGGGGACGAGGGGCAAAGTCCCTCGAGTTTCGTGTATAGTAGACACGAGCTCGAACGATTGATAGCTGGCTTCGCTTTTGTCACTAGGTTCAACATAAGGGATGGCCGTCTCGTGGTAGATGCGGTGATCTTCTTCTCCTCGCACTGTGATCAGTTTTCCTCCAACCACGAACTTCACACTTTGGTGGAGGCTCAAAGGTACTGCTCCTGCGACGTGGATGCATGGGCGTCCTAAGAGAAAATTGAACGCAGTGGGGATATCCATCACCTGGAACAAAATTTTGAATATGGTTGGGCCAATTTGAATGTCGAGCTCGATCTCTCCCACTGTTTCCTTCTTTGTTCCATCGAATACTTGAACAGAAGTCTTGGGTACCTAGATCAATGATCTCTCTATTTTAAGGCGACAGAGTGTCGCTAGTGGACATATGTTAAGAGCAGATCCATTGTCAATCAGTACTCGAGCGACGTGAGATGCGTTGCACTTGACTCGATATGTAGAGGCCCTTGGTGTGTCCTCTACCTTCCTCAGGAATTTCTTCATCAGAAAATGCCATTTGATCCTTTAGAAGGATGGTACTGATAAATTCCTCGAGTTTGTCATGCTCAATCGTTTCAGGGACATGTACTTCACTTAATACTTTCATGAGGCATTTCTGTTGTTTAACAGATGTCTGAAGCAATTCCAGCAGAGAGATTTGTGCTGGTGATTTTCATAACTGTTCCACCACATTATATTCGCTGGCCTTAACTACGGCCAAAAACTCCTTGGCTTCTTCATCGTGACGAGCTTAGCGACCGAGTATTTGCTTGAGCATAGGTTCGCCTGATCTCATGACTAAACCAACATCAAGGTCATAAGACCATGGTACCGCATTGTTGTATTCGTACTTGTAAGGTCAGGGGGATCTCGATGACTATGGTCAAGTTTCGCTGTTGATGCTTGAACAATGGCTCCCTTCCTTTCAAAGACGCTTTCAAGTGAGGAGGAATCCTTTTTCTCCTTTTCCGCATTTAGCGTGGCAAATTCTTCCTCCCAGTTGATGAGGACTTGCGATATGGTAGAAACTATGCTGGCGTGGCCGGCGTACATGATTATTCCGGCCTCTATCATTCTTAATACCCTTTTCCTCCATTATTGCAAAGGATGGTATTTCGTCACTCGGGTAATACCCGGTCTCTACTAGCCCTCGATAGATGTCAATAATATGTGCATTGATATTTCGATTTGACCGGCCAACCGAATATCATGTTTACTTTGTTAGCATGATCAGGGAGCGGATTGCTTTGGACATTTGGCTTTGTAGTTTGGAATGAGAAGGCCTTAGTATCCAGCAGGTTTCTGGATCCGATGCTTAAGGAAGAAACACTCATCGGTTGAATGGCCTACTTCTCCCATGTGATAGTCACATTTTTTGGATGGGTCATAACTGGAGAAGTTTTTCGCGTTGGGTCGTCTTGGCTCAGTTGAAAGGAGGCTCTTGTTTTGGAGGATTGCCAAAACCTGGGAGAGAGATCTAGGAAGCGGAGTGAATTGTCTTCAGTTGTTGTAGCGATAGGGTGGACGGCTATTAGTCTGTTGTTGGCCTGTGCTTGTCTGAACAGTTGGGAGGTGACCGGTGTTTGCATTGTAGGTGGCATTGACATCAATTAGGGGTTCTTTATCTTTTTTCATGTTGAGCCTTCTGCTGACAGGTGCAGGCTCAGTGAACCAGCCGTCCCTTAAACCTGTCTCAATCTGCTCTCCCACTGGAATGAGTTGATTGAATGATTCAGTAATCGTAGTCACCATCCGATAGCGGTATTCATAAGGGAGGGTTTTGATGAACATTTTTCTCAATTCAAAGTCAGTTGGCTTAGGACTGATCTGGGCAGCGAGATTCCTCCATCTAATAGCATATTCTTTGAAAGATTCCTGCTTTTTCTTTTCCGTGCGATCGAGATCCTCACGAGAAGGGGTAATGTGCATTATGAATTTGTACTGCTTGAGGAATGCCTCGCTTGCTTCACTCGATGTCTCGATAAGGTTTATGTTCTTTTTGATGTACCACCTCAAGGCGGGACCTACCAGGCTTGACTGGAACAACTGGATCATTAAAGGTACATTATTAACGTCTTTGGGTCATTCGAACCAAATACATTTGCAAGTGAGCCCTTGGGCGGAGTCGTCGTGCCATCGTACTTCTCCAACTCGGGCATTTTGAATTTTTCTGGCATTTTGACCTTAGAGTAGATGGAGAGGTCTGTTGGAGTAGGATCTTGAAGGCCCTGCAGCTTGTTTTAGCCTCTCTTCAAGTTTCTCAAGGCGTTTGTCATGTTCGGTCTTAGACAAACTATTGGGCTTTGCTTTCTCAACTATGATTTGGTGTGTATCATCCTCCAATTCGGGCATGTTATCATCGGTATCTCTTCCTTGGTCACCTCGGATAGATGATTGCGGTAACAATACTTCGATTGAGGTGGGGGAGCCAATTTGACTTGGATGGAATCTATCTACTTTGAGAGTTGTTGAAGCACATTGAAGACCTGCTTCATTTCACTTTCCATAATCTCGACACGGCTTGGTACATTTTCTTCAGCCATTCTAGCTTTTAGATTTGGCGAATACGACTATGATGTGATTACTGTCAGCACAGAAAATGGAGAAAACGTAAACGAGGGAAACACATGGAAAACTAGCTCATGGCAAGGGTCGAGTCATTCTTATTTATTAACAGGGGAGATTTATACAATGCCAAAAGGGCTCTTTACACAAGTCAGAACGACCCTAGATATTCACATTATTTACATCAAAAGTCTCGCTGCCCATTTTTATATGCGATGGGAAGGTCCAGTCTTGTGAAGCTGCTTGCTTCTTCATACTAGCTTCGATACGTGTCTCTTGCTTGTCTCCAAGCTCTTTTCAAGAGATTCGATTCGCCCTTGTAGGGTAAGTTTATCAACTACATCAGGGATTACTAGTTGCAGCTCCTCGGGAATTATATGGTGGAGGATGTAGAATGTGGATGCATGATGAGCTTTTTCCTACCCTTTCAACCTTCTGGGTATAACAATCTTTTCAGTGTGACATTTACTCCATGCGTTCTGAATTATGCGGATTTCCTCCAAGTAATTGTAGTCTGTACGGGTGAAAAGGATCCGGAACAATCCTGATTTGAGCGGTGGCGGGATCTCTTGGAGGACCCTATACTGACGAGCCACCCTATATGGATAATATGAGGTTGCTCTAGAGAGGCCCAACAATGGGATGGGGTCGTAATAATTGAGCGCAAAGCGCGCCTCTCCTGCAATGAACCATTTAGTTCGCCATAGAAATGTCTCAGGGACCGGGTCTTTTAGCAAGTTAATCCACCGAGAATACTCTTCATTGGGAGAATATTTTTCCAAGGTTTGAAACTTTTATAGTGGGTGTTTAAACTCGTTGATTTCAAATATTTGCATGAGGTGCCCAAATCCTTTGATTTGGGAAAAGAACCACATTTGTAAAATTTCTGGAGCAACCCTCATGATCTTTTCTTTTTGGTCTTTGAAACGATTAAGGGATAAAAAGGTTTCAGCTAAAACCATGTTTACATATCCTGCCCCGAAAGTGACTTGATTTATTACCCATGCGATTGAAGGATTTATGGCATTCTTTCTATATGGGAAGATGATAAATCCAAAGAAGGCCAATAGGAAGATCTTGGTTTTTTGGGTCATTGATTGTTTTTCAAAACATTCAGTTAAGGATGATAGTGGAAAAGCATTGTTGTTGGCTCCAACAATTTCTTTTACCGAATGATTTTTTAAAAAGCGTGATAGACTGACCATGGGGTCAATGCCAAATGGTGGTTTAGCGAGCTCCCTTCCCAAGGGCATTCCTATGGCAAGACTGTACTCTTCCAATGTTGGAGTCAGTTCAAATTTTCCAAACACAAAGGTAGATGTTTCTAGACACCAGAAATGTGGTAGTGCTTGCATGACTCCAGAGTGGATATTGATTTGGAGCAATGGGAGGAGATGATCGATTCTTGCTTTGACGCGCTTTTGGCCGAGCTGATCTAATTGCTTCCACCATCTGAGAAGCTCTCCCTTGGGGGTAGGAATGAACTGGATATCAATTCTTCCCATCGCATATAAGAAAGGGAAATACACAACCTGACCCTATTTTTCCATGAGCCAGAAAAGACTGAGTAAAAGTAAATAAATTACTTTGCTTTTAAAGAAAATAGCAAGCACAGAGACATGCAGATGAGACGTGAGGCTCGATTTCTAACGAGAAGGTTTGTTGAAATTAAAAGGGTATCCGCCCGTCGCAGCCTCGCGTTAGCGTATACCCTCCTAACCTCGGCTAAGAAATTCGGGGAAAAGAAAGGCAACCTCTACATCGCAGTCTCGCATTCAAGGTCGTATCTTTCTTAACACCATCCTAGAAATCCTATGGCGGCCCAGGTTCGGCGGCCGGGTTGTGTATGCCATGTGTAGTGCTAAAACATTTAAGGATGCATAGCAGTTTATAATCACAAAACATTTCATATATATTAAAAAAAAAAAAAACTCTAAGCTATTAACCTACACAAAAGAAAAAGACCCAAGTCAGCAAAGCTTTTAAACAAAAGATAAAATGGCCTAAGTCCTCAAAGTCCCCAGCGGAGTCGCCAAGCTGTCACGACCTATTTTTTTGGAGGCTAATGGCTCGGCTGAATTTATTTATGCCCGGACTCTCCCAAGTCCACCAATTAACGACTTTAATAGTCTAAATTTTTAACCTGTAAATCAATTTTTAAAATGGAGTCGCCACTAATCGATATGGGGTGGGTTGATTAGAAACCCGTGCGAAGTATTGGGAGAAATACTCGCTCCTGCGCAACCAGAGAAATTAGGATCGGGGACTTGATTACACTAATTAATCACTAATGCCCTTTCGGTACCTAATCTTGTTTAAACCTTGAGTTTTTTTTTTTTTTTTTTTTTTGGATGTTCGAGGGATTTTCCATGCATTTTTGGGAGAAAAAACATTTTTGAGTCTTTTCCTAATTTTTTGGACATAAAACGGATTTTTTTGAATTTTCGAGTATTTTTGGAAAAATACAAGTCTTTTTGGCTTTTTTTGAATTTTTTGGCTTTTTCTTTTGGATTTTTGGCTTTTTTTGGAAAATAAAATATTTTTTAATATTTTTCAAAAATAAATCATTTTTTGATTTTTTTAAATAAATTATTTATTTTTATTTATTTATTAAAATACTTTTTAAAATAAAAGAAAAGCCGACCCGGGTCGGGTCCGCGGTTAGGTCCAGCTTGGGTCGGCGACCCAAATGCAACGCGGGCCCGACTCATAATTTTGTTTTTTTTACTTCATTGAAACGGTGTCGTGGCCGAGCATTCGGGGACACCCGGCTCGGCCCAACGACCCGCTCCGACAACCCACTTCACGACCCGGCTCCCCTGTGAAACCCTACCCGGATCCGACCCGAATCGCGACCCGGTTCCTGCCGTGCCCAAATTGCAAACCCTACTCGATTTTTCGGGTTCGGATCCACTTCGCGACTCGGAAAATCGCAAACCCTAGGGTTTGCGAATCCACGGCGTCGAGGACAGGAACCGAGGCATTGGTGGCTATGGCGACTACGGCGGCGACGGCGACGACAAGGGCGACGGCGATGACGAGGGCGACAACGGCGACGGCGACGACGGCTAGGTCAACAGGAAACGGCTACGATGAACGGCAACGGTAACGGTGACGGTTTTCTTTTACCTTCTCTCGAACGGGGACGGCGACGGCGACGATGCCAGATTAAAGGCAGCAGCGGCGGAGGCGTTCGATGGCAACGAGGGCGAGGACAGACTGGTGATGACCACGACGAACAACGACGACGATGGCGAGACCTGGGCCCGGGGCTTAGTTACGATGACAGCGAGACGGTGGCACGGTGGGATTTGGCACAGCAACGGCGTCGAGGGGGTAGGACGGTGTCAGCGCCGCGGAGGGGCTCGGTCACCCTAGATCTGCGACGCAGCTGTTGGCCGGACCTTCCTCAGCCTTGGTTCTCTCTCACTCCGGCCAGATTCGAGCCTCCACTGGCCAGATCTGACCTTCTCGAAGTCGCTCGCTGCCGGCCTTCCCCGAAGTCTCTCAGTGGAGGGTGGGCTGAGCTCGCGACTCGAGTTCTCCCTTGCGCTCGCCCTTCGATCTTTCCCGATGTCTCTCGAAAGATCTCCGAGCTCACCACCCCCTCTGACAATGCTTGCAGCCACCTATTTATAGGCGAAGGAAATCTGGTCGACGGAGGGCCTCGGCCGCCGGCCTCCGGCTTGCCCACCGGTTCCGCTCGGTTGAACCGGTGTCCCATCGAGCTTTCCAGCGAAGCCTGCTCAACATTAATGGCGCCTGAGATCTTATCCTCTCCGGCCGACGTCGATCTACTCTCCTCGGCCGTAGGTTGTCCTTCGCACGTCGGTGTTGATGCGCGTGGAATACAGAGGTGGAGAGGGAAGGCGCAAGGAAGAAGATGAAGGAAGAAGAAGAGAGGGGGGCCCACGTGGGAAAGAAAGGGGCTGCTTCTTTTTCTGTTTTTGCTTTGTTTTTTGTTTTTTGTTTTTGCTATTATTTTATTTATCCGAAAAGAATAAAATAAAAACTTAATTAATAAAATAAACCTAAATAAAATTAAGCCGTCAACATTTAAAAGGGTGTCTTACGACCAAGCGAGGTCCAAAAAGTCTTCTCCTTGATGAGTGTGTCTTGTCTTTCATAAAAGGTGAAAATCCCTATCACACTTTTGGATATACTAAAAATTTCATAATTTTTGCGGAATGATTTCACACATCACTTCTTCAGGCGACGAACGGGTACGTGAATTTGGAGGCATCGGTGTAGGATCGGGCAACAGTTTGCAGTAGCGGCCACCACTTTTGTTCCCTTTGTCTCCAATTCATCATTTTTTATATAAAGCGCCCAAGGCTAACTAAATAAGAGCCTTATTATTCGTTAAGCATACATGATAATGAACGTTTCAATTTGCAACATGCATAATATAGGAGAAGTAAACCATTGAACTCTGGAAATTTTTCTCATATATAACCAATCCTTAGAGAATTCCAGCACAATACAATCCATCAACTGAGCAAAATTTGAAAAAAACTTTCAAGCAAATTCCTTTTAAAAGCAATTAAATTTATTTCCTAAAATAATTCAAATCAAGCAAATATTTGTGTGCCCTTGGTTTGCAGGTGAATTAATAAGCGAACTAACGTAGGTGGGTTGGCTCCTTGTACGTATCATAAGGGTATGTTCCTAAACACCGTTCAACACATCGACACACAGTGAATTGGAGTAATTAGAGCATTTGGTATTCTTGTAATATAGAATTTCCAACAAGCGACATTGCTTTCTTTCAACGCGACACTTAGGGAAAGTGTGGAAGTTAAATTCCTCGAATAAAAAAAGATTTAACTCTTCATTCAATATTGATTAATCGGCTAATTAGTAGCAAGCACATCCTTGCAAGTCTCGTGGTGTAATAAGGCGAGATGCACTCACATTTTGATCCTTGGTCACATATTCAGGATCTATTGAAGCTCCCAGAAACAAATCCAAACAGTGGAGAGCGCACTCTTGCTTGCTGGGGAAAAGTGTGGCATCTTTCAAAATCTCAAGGAAGCTTTTCAAAAATGAGGATCAAATGAGTTAAGAACAATGCAAAAAAGAGAAGTAGAGAAATTTTATATATTTAGATATGTCCTAACGAGGAATACACGAGCTTATTGATAAGTTTATAGGTAGAATATTTATAGTAATAAAATATTATACAATTAATTACAATCAATGATAAAAATGTCTAGAATATTTTAGATATCTAGAAATCATAAAGATATTCAAAATATTGTAAATAATATGAATATATCAAACAAAATACATATAAGAGAAGGCATGTGGCACCGTGGACCCAAATATTATTGTGGCAAGGAGAATAATAAGCGATCCTATATTTTGCGCTTTCAATATGTTTGGGCAAGGGATGCATTGAAGTGCATTGAAGTGTGTCCTAACTTTTCCTCTTTTTTTTAGCCGTTCCAGTATTTCCTAACAATTCCTCATTTGTCCTTTTTCCAATTGACATTAGTGAATTCATTTTATCTGTCCCAGCGGATCCATTTATTCTCTCACCCTCGCTTGTTGACTTTGCCAATTCAGCATTTGCTAACGACTGCTCTTTTGTTTTTTCTTAACGAATCCTGATTTGTCATTTTTTGCAGTAGACTTTAGTCTCGAGGTGGTTCTTCATTACATCGATGAAAAGCAAATACAAGGAGCAAATCCACATCCGTGCATGTGGTCGCGCCCAACTCAAGTGCACCTAAAACTAATCCTTTTGCTATTTTTTTTTTTTTTGTCGAAAATCCTTTTGCTTTAGTATCGAAAAAATTTACGACAATTTTATTTTTTTAAAGGGTGTCTTACGACCAAGCGAAGTCCAGAAAGTCTTTTCCTCGATGAGCATGTCTTGTCTTTCATAAAAGGTGAAAATACCTATCACACTTTTGGATATACTAAAAAATTTCATAATTTTTCCAGAATGATTTCAAACATCACTTCTTCAGGTGAGGAACGGGTACGTGAGTTTGGAGGCTTCGGTGTAGGATCGGGCAACAATTTGCAGGAGCGGCCACCACTTCTATTCCCTTTGTCTCCAATTCATCATTTTTTATATTAAGCGCCCAAAGCTAATTAAAAAAGAGCCTTATTATTTGTTAAGCATACATGGTAATGAACGTTTCAATTTGCAATACCTTGATTATGCATAATACAGGCGAAGTAAACCATTGAACTCTAGAAAATTTTCTCATATGTAACCAATCCTTGGACAATTCCAGCACAATACAATCCATCAACTAAGCAAAATTGAAAGAATACTTTCAAGCAAATTCTTTTTAAAAGCAATTAAAATTTATTTTCTAAAATAATCCAAATCAAGCAAATATTTGTGTGCCCTTGGTTTGCAGGTGAATTAATAAGCGAACTAACGTAGGTGGATTGGCTCCTTGTACGTATCATAAGGGTATGTTCCTAAACACCGTTCAACACATCGACACACAGTGAATTGGAGTAATTAGAGCATTTGGTATTTTCGTAAAATAGAATTTCCAACAAGCGACATTGCTTTCTTTCAACGCAACAGTTAGGGAAAGTGTGGAAGTGAAATTCCTCGAATAAAAAAAAAGAATTAACTCTTCATTCAATATTGATTAATTGGCTAATTAGTAGTAAGCACATCATTGCAAGTCTCGTGGTCTAATAAGGCGAGATGCACTCACATATTGATCATTGGTCACATGTTCAGGATCTATTGAAGCTCCCACAAACAAATCCAAACAGTGGAGAGCACACTCTTGCTTGCTGGGGAAAAGTGTCACATCTTTCAAAGCCTCAAGGAAGCTTTTCAAAAATGATGATCAAATGAGTTAAGAACAATGCAGAAGAGAGAAGTAGAGAAATTGTATATATTTAGATGTGTCGTAATGAGGAAATACATGAGCTTATTTATAGGTTTATAGGTAGAATATTTATTGTATTAAATTATTATACAATTAATTACAATCAATGATAAAAATGTCCAGAATACAATAGATATCTAGAATATCATAAAGATATTCAAAATATTGTAAATAATCTAAATATATCTAACAAAATGCATATAAGAAAAAGCACGTGGCGCTGTGGACCCAAATAGTATTGAGGCAATTGTAATAATAAGTTATCTTAAATTTTGCGCTATATGTTTGGATTAGGGATGCATTGAAGTGTGTCATAACTAGTCCTCGTTTTCTCTGCGGGTAGAAGTGTCAAAATGGGTCATGGACCCATTTTTGGACTCATATTTCAGTTATGTGGGTCAAAGACTTTTGAAAACCCAACTAAAAATGGGTCAAAAAAATGAGTCTTATTTAAATGGGTCAAAAATGAGTCGAACTTGTGACCCATTTTCGACCCATTTAAAATATCAAGCGGGTTGGAAGTTAGAATCCATTTCTAAATTTTCAACTCAAAGCCCATGCAATCTTTCTCTCTTTAACTTTATAAAAAAATTTTAAATAAAAAATCTAAATTATAATTATTTTTCATATTTCAATTTTCTTTTCTTTTATTTTTTTCTTTCTTTTTCTTCCTTCCTTAGCTGGCGGCCAGCCGGCGACCAGTCAGGTGAGGCTCAAGCTCGCTGACATGGGAGCTTGAGGTTTCTGACGACTAGCAAGGCTCAAGCCGCAACGGATCTAGCAAGACTCAAGCTCGCCGGCGTTCGGCGAGGCCTTGGCCTCGCTAGATCGACGAGATCAAGCCTTGCCTGACGCCAATGAGCTCGAGTCTCGCCAGATCCGGCGAGGCTTATTATGACATTCTTATTTTCATATTCTGATTTCGATGAGATAAGTCGGGCCTTTTCATCAACGTGACTATAGTGTTTTTCTCTGAGATGGCCACTCAAGAGATAACTGGCCTATCCGGTGAAGCCATTAAGGGATTTTAAATGCAATAGACTTGAGAATTTAACCATGAATTGATTACTCAACCATGTTAGTTTGCAAGGGTCATTACGGCACAATTAAAAATCAATCAGAGATCGGGGATAGGTCGATTCGATTGAGATGGTGATCAAAGTATTGATGATTCCACCTGATTGCAAAATTCTCGTCGATCAGCACTAAATCGATTTTCCGTCGTTTTAGGTACCCCGTGTCCGTATTTGAAATCTCGAGATTTTCACAACCACCAAGAGTTGCCAATGTGTCGAATGGGTTCATTGTGATTCGAAGAAAATCGACCACGGGTTAATTGCACCAAAAATTCCTAAAAGCTACCTAGTAGACAAGGTTGCACTAAAAGTGCGGTTGATTGAAAATAACTGCGAATTTGAATTCGATTTCAAAAATTGAAAGTCATGTTGTGTTATGAGTCATTCTAGGAATGCTAAGTCACTTTTCGAGGAATTTCGGCAAGTTTGGGATTTTTATGGAAAATTGATATGGGCGATTCGGAAAATGAACGGAAATTCGGATTGGCCAATTTGAAGGGATTTTTGGCCTCTGGTGTGAACTACTTGATGAAAGAGAATTGTGCTCGATTTTTTCTACGACAAAATTGGACATCAATTGGAGAGATTTGTTATGAAATCGGATTCCGGGAAGAAATGAAATAGAATTCGGAAATGAGAAAAATTTGTAGGCTTGAGGGACTGCTTCATTTTGGTCTTCAATTGGAATTCAATTGTGCAAGTGTGTGAGGAAATTGGCCCTAGGGTGACCAATTGTTATTGTTGAGAGATGTGGGGCTAAAATAATTGTGTTTGTTTAAATTTCTCCCCACCCTCTCTTCGGTTACTCACTCGCACGGCCCTCCCTCCACGTTTCTCTCTCTCTCCGTTGAAGCCACGCGCGAAAGACCCTCTCAGCCGACCAAACTGAATTGGTCTCCTTTATTACTTTATTTTCTTTGACTTTTCAAAGTCACCCTTATCCTTTCTTTCACTCGTCTCTCTCTATCTCGCAACTCTCTCTTATCTCTCATCTCTCACGAAGACTCACGCAGGATGGCCCCACCACCACCGACACTCCCTCCTCCTCCTGGCATTGGCCTTCCCTTTTCTTGGGACTGAATCCAGCTGTCTTCTCTTTTTTTTTTTAATTGTGACTTCACCGAAGCAGCCCTTCCATTTTGGATCCCACAGCCGCACGTTTCCCTCACCTGGCCGACAGCCTCCCCATGCTCTCTTATCTTTTAATTTCGTTTTTTGATCCCTTCTTCTGTCTTCCGCTGAAAGAAGCCAGCGACATCGACACCCCCCTTTCGGTCTTCTACCTTTTGTCTGCGTCTGTTTCTTTTTCATTTTTACTTTCCCCTGCAGCTGTCCCACTCCACCGAACGCTGATTCCCAGCAGCTGCAGCGTCCATCGTGGCCCTCTCCACCGCTTCATCCCACGATTTCTTCAACGCACACCCAAGCAGCGGCAACGTCGCAGCTGCTTCTTCCCTCGCACATCCACCAGCGACGCCGCAGCTCCATTTGATCGTCCGTGAGCTTCAGCTGCGTCCACCACCAATCAACCGCGCCAAAACCCGCTCAGCTCAGCCTGTAACCGAGCCGAGACCAGTCCAAGCCGGGCTGACCAGCAATCCAGGCCCCTTCGAGCCAGAACCGGGCAGCAACCGCGGGCTTGCGTGGCAATTTCGCCCCCGGTTCGACCCTCGTTGGTGGTCCCGCTTTGGAGAGAATCGAGCTTTGTCGTGTGCTCGTCGATTTGGTCAGAGCAAATCTTTAATCAGGTGAGTTTTGCTCACTAATCCTTGCTTAGTAGGCTAATGATGCTTAAGTGTTGATTATTATTAATTAAGTAGGATTAGGTGGTTAGATTAGAGTAGATTAGTGGTTATTAATTAATTGTGATACATGTTAGGTAATTTGATTGTGCAATTAGCAAGTAGGCAAGTACTACTATTTATTGAATGCATCTCGGGATTTTTCCCAACCCTTCTCGGGCTTCAATTAGGCATTACGGGCCTAAATTGGATTTTTAGTATTTATTTATTAATTTTCAAAATTATTTATTTATTTATTAATTTTCAAAATTATTTATTTATTTATTAATTTTCAAAATTATTTATTTATTTATTTATTTTCAAAATTATTTATTTATTTATTTATTTTCAAAATTATTTATTTATTTATTTATTTTTCTGAAATTAAATGATAGCCAATGACCGAAATTTCATGCTGATTGTTATGGTGCAACCGCTTATTTATTTGAGCTCTACGTTGTATTAAATTGAGTTGATTGTGCAATTTGAGGAATTATTCCTAAATTGTATGATATTTAGTTGAATTTGAAAAATTGATTGGCAGATGGCCAAGTATAATTATTTAGCGCTAATAATGCTTTGTTGGGCTAAAGTAGAGAGGATTGTGAGAGTGAGATAGAAATACTCAGGGCTAAGAACAATCTGGTACGATGTTATAGGCATACGTGGTTCGATGATTATGACATCATTGGCGAAAGCAGTGCATTAAAGAACACACGTAGCTGTCTACTTATTACATCATTATGGACCAACGTGGTTTGGTGATTGGGACATCACTGGCGAAAACGGCGCCTTAAAGAACACACGTAACGATCTATTATATACGTGATTTATGGGCATACGTGGTTCAGTGATTAGGACATCACTGGCGAAAATGGCACCTTAAAGAATGCACGTACCTATCTATAATATACATCACATTGGCGAAAATGGTGCCAAAGAGAGAGAATGTACATGATTCACAAACATACGTGGTTCGATGATTGCAACATCACTGGCGAAAACGGCGCCTTAAAGAACACACGTAACTGTCTATTACATACGTCACTTTGGCGAAAACAACGCCCGAGTGCATTATTGTAGCTCTATGACTGAGTGTACAATTGGAGGTTATATAGTGAGGAGTGAAATGACCTAAAAATGGTCCGACTGACATGTAATCGACTAGGTTGACTGATCATTGCTTTGATCTAATGTCGTGAATTGATTGATTGAATTGAAATGACCGATGAATGGTCCGATTGACATGTAATCAACTAGGTCAATTGATCGAGATATCGATCTGTGATGTGATTGCTTTGGTGCCTATAGAACTGTGCTAACATGCAGGTGGAATCTGAGGCTAAGGTAAGTACTCTGACTCGTGTGTGCATAGGTAGCCCGGATAGCGTATTGATTCACTAATCGGGTCTTAGGGAGTAGAACTCATTGAAACGTAATCTCATCCCGGTTGTGGGACAACATTTCAGCTACCTGAAGATGAACCTAAAGAGGAGTCGGAGAAGGATCCCAAGAATGATCCAGAGTAGGACCCGGATGAAGATTGAAACCCCCACCTTGTTTTGCAAACCCAATGGATGAATTGATAGGTGTTAGATCAGACTTTTGTAAATAGTATTGTAATATATATACTATGAGGTTTGCTTGTATAAAAGTGTGGTTGTGGTTTTTCAGTTGTGAAAAAAAAAAAATAGCCCTACTTTTTTATCCCATTGTTTTGTTGTCTAGGGATTATATATATACTTCCGCATGCGCATTTAAAATGAATGGGTCGGCGATGCGTCCTAAGACATTGCTTTACTCGACCAAGGAGGAATGATGGGCACGAGCTAGAGGATCAAGGCGTGACACTCGAGCCTCGCCGGATCTAGGGAGACTCGAGCTCGCCAGTGTCGGGCAGGGCCTCAGCCTCACCGACGACTGGTAAGGCTCTCGAGCCTTGCCGGATCTAGTGAGACTTGAGCTCGTTGGCATGAGGTGGGGCCTTGGCCATGCCAGACGGCGAGATTGAGCCCGCCCGACGCCGGCGAGCTCGATCTTGCTCGTGGGTCGCCCGCCGCCGTCGTCATTAAGGCGGTCGGCTAAAGAAGAAGAAAAAAAGAAAAGAGAAAAAGTAAAAATAATTATTTAAAAATAAAATTATATCTTAGAAATAAAAAATAAAAAATTAAACTTTAAAAAATGAAAATAAAAAATTATACTTTAAAAAATGAAAATAAAAAATTTATATTTTTAAAAATAAAAATAATTAAAAATTCGATTACGAACTATAAAAATTTTCCATTAAATTTGTATTGCATAAAAGTGTTTTAGTAATACTTTTTTTTATTAAAAATATATATAAAAATGAGTTTTCTTAGGTTTAGTTAAAGATTTTTCATGTTACAGTTTTTAGTTACTCAATAGTATGTTCACTTCAAACAAGAAAAGCATGTGCATAGTCTAATTCTTTATAAATATTTCAATTTATAGGTTTGTTTTTTTTTAACATTTTTATTTTATTTACTATTTTTAATTTATTTTGAAGTTTTAATCCAATTAGCATATAGTAGAGATGGGTTTTCCTTGAATATTAATAAGTTTTAGCAATACGGGTCGGGTTGGGTATGGGTTAGGTATGGGTTAGGTCAGATATTAGTCACTTGATTTACACTACATGAATATGTGTCAAAAAGGGTTAAATGGATCAAATATGGATCGACCCATTTTCGATCCAACCCACCCATTAGACAAGTCTATTTGCGGGTTCAATATTTCCTAACGAATCGTCATTTGTCCTTTTTCCACTTGAGTTTAGTCAATTCATTCTAAGTGTCCCAGCAGATCCATCTATTCTCTCGTTTTGGCTTGTTGGCTTTGCCAGTTCAGTATTTTCTAATGACTTCTTATTTGTCTTTCTAAAAGCAATTTAAATTTATTTTCTAAAATAATCCAAATCAAGCAAATTTTTGTGTGCCCTTGGTTTGCAGGTGAATTAATGAGTGAACTAACGTAGGTCGATTGGTTCCTTGTATGTATCATAAGGGTATCTTCCTAAACACTGTTCAACACATCGACACATAATAAATTGGAGTAATTAGAGCATTTGGTATTCTTGTAAAATAGAATTTTCAACAAGCGACATTGCTTTCTTTTAATGTGACGGTTAGGAAAAGTGTGGAAGTTAAATTCCTCAAATAAAAAAAGAATTAAGTAAAGTCTTGATTCAATACTAATTAATTTGCTAATTAGTAGCAAGCACATGATTACAAGTCTCGTGGTATGACAATACGAGATGCACTCGCATTTTGATTGTTGGTCACATGTTCGGGATCTATAGAAGCTCCCACGAACAAATCCAAACAGTGGAGAGCACACGCTTGCTTGGGAAAAGTGCGGAACCTTTCAAAATCCTAAGGAATATTTTCAAAAATGATGATCAAATAAGTAATGCAGAAGAAAGAAGTAGAGAAATTGTATATATTTCGATATGTCGTAATGAGGAATACATGAGCGTATTTATAGGCTTTACGGGTAGACTATTTATAGTAATAAAATATTATACTATCAATTACAATTAATCATAAAGATGTCTAGTATAATAATATATATAAGAAAAAGCACGTGGCACTATGGACCCAAATGGTATAGTGGCAACTGTAACAATAAGTGCTTGGGAAAATGATACGAATAGTCTTTGAATTTTGATTCAATGTGCATGATCTCTGAACATTTAATTTGTTCAATACAGTCTCTAAAAATCTCGCCCAATGTGCATGCCGTCTTTGAACCTTTAATTTGCTCAAAGTGATCCTTAGATTTTGGCTACATCTTCAATTTGGTCCCTTAACATACGAAAATGTTTAATGTTGTCCCTAATATTGAACATTTTCGTATAGTTTAGGGATTACATTGAATATGTATAAAAAATTTAGGAGATACATTGGACAAATCAAAATTTCAACAATTACATTGAACAAATTAAGAGTTCAGAAACTATATTCATGATAAGCCAAAGTTTAAAGACTATTTGTGTTATTATCCATAAATACTTCATGATAGTCAACCTGAAAATTTTGTATTAATTATACTTTCAAGTGCATAAAAAAATTAAGTATCTTCTAATTAATGAGAAAGCTCATTGACTTTAGCCAAACACGATGTATAGTTCATGATATCTATCCATATCTTTAAAAAAGAGAGCCCGAGGTGCTTCGTTTTTATAATCGGGGATCAATTTTGTAATTACGTAGCATCTAGCCCTTTTTCCCCTTTACCGTCAAAGAAAAAAACGCTTTTTTCCCTTAAGAGGTGGTTGAAGTCCGCTACTCTTCTCTATTTAATTGAGAATTTATAAATGAATTTTTTTAAAGGTCAAAGTTTTGATTTCATCTAGTCACTTTTAATGGTTTATTGATTTCATTTTTTGTTTATCAAGCCAAAGCCAAATGAATAAATCCAAATTCTATTTTTTTTCCGGCAAAGGTTTTTGCTTGACTTAGTTTTAGCAATTTCAATCTCCTCTAAACACCTACAATCTGTAACGTGTGTTTTTTTTTAATATTTAGAAAAATAATTAAATAGAGAGGATGTGTGCACTCTTAATTAATTTATATTATATATAACTTTATAAAATACACTTAAAATTTCATACAAAGAGCCTTATTCACTCTTGTTAGGATGCTAGTGACCAAAAGTAAACAAGCCAAGTCTAGATTAATTTCTAATTAGCTGACTAGTCAGTAGAAAACACGTGATTGGCAGCATGGTGATACAAAAAGATGGGATGCACTCTCATTTTTAAGTAATAATGAACGAATGATTTGTTGACCGAGAGCGGTGACCATGTGTTTAGTTGTTGCCTTCTCCTGGACATTGTCCTCCAGTCAATGCGATGCATAGCTGGTAATTAATTCAAAATCCCAAGAAAAATTTGTCAAAAATAATGATCAAATACATATAAGAAAAAACACGTGGTGCTATGGTCCCAAATAGTACCGTGGCAACTGTAATAAACACTTACAAGTATAGTCAACCTAAAAAAATTTGGTAAACATACTTTCAAGTGCATTAAAAAATTGATTTTTTTTTTATTTAATGAGAAGTGTCGGTGGAGGTAACCAAGCACGATGTGTAGCTTTCGAGGGTAAATGAAAAATTTAAAAGTGAGACGAATCAGCATTTAGACTTAACATTAGTAGATATCACTAAAAAAAGAATTGGAGGAAGGTCGAGCGTATTTGAAATTTGTTGCTTCCATGGAAAATACAAACGCTATCCAATTTTCCACCGCCTGCGAGAGCAGTTTACAAATGAGTACGCATATAAATTTGAGAACATGGGGGAGAGCGTGCTTTCCAGTAAAACGGCACGTCTATCGAACACGTTAGATACAACTATCGAAACATTTACTTTTGACTATATGTGTCCACAGTCTACTGTCCTAGCTACAGTGTTCTTGAATCAGAAGTTTCCTAATTAACTTATCATCTTCATTGACGAGCAGCACTAGCGAACAGGCTCATGGTAGCTGTGGATGTTTTTAATGCATGAGAGAATCTCAAGGCAATACCTGGCCGGGAAGAAAGAGATTCCAGAAATTTTAATGGAAGACAGAAGCAACAAAAACAACTCTTTTGGGGTCATCTGTTTCACGTTTCACTGTTCATCTCCTCTCTCAAGACAGGCGATCCTGCACTGTTCACACCGACTAGTTCCCTGCTCGGCCTGGATGACTCACCCTTCCTCTTGCTCCGATTTTTGGGGGTTTTCATCCCCTCACCTTCATCCATCTTCCCTTTGAGTGGATCCGCTCGTTTTCTTCCCCAAGACGAGATCTCCGCTACCCTACTCGGCTCTGATTCGATTGTCACTTGATGGAGCTCCTTCTCGGCTCTGGTTTGACTGTCACCTGCAGGATTTGTTCGTGCTCGGGCCCTCTCGGCTGTGGTTCAAGACAGCTGTGGAGGTCCTGAGCGTCTTTGCTCTGGTTCGGACGTCGCTTGCTGGAGTCCTGCTCGGCTCTGGTTCGAGACTCACGAGAGCTACTCGTGCTCGGGCCATGCTCGACTCTAGTCTGAGGCGGCTGTGGTGGTCCAAAGTGTCCCTCCTCTTTGTAGCTCGGCCTGGTATGGAGCTCCTTACATTGGCTGGTATTTAGAGTTTTGTTGACTGCTTGGTGATTCTACGTGGCTCGATGGCCTCTTCTTCGGCAGAACCTCAGCTAGGTGGTGGTAAGGGGAAGGGGCCGAGCTCCCCACCTCACAAGTCTATGGACCGGCAAGCTAGCAAGTCGGGCCAGCAATCCCGACCTGTAGGAAGGTCTTTGGTGGCAAGGGATGGCTCGAGCCGTGGGCCGATCTCTCGGCCTCTTTGGGAAGGCCGATCTTGGGGACGAAGTCAAGTTCGGGCTCCTACTAAGAGAGCCCCGAGCAAGCCAGCAAGCTCTTCAAGGCCCCCCCAAGCCCAGTCGTGGGCCAATGTGGCGCGGTTGGCTGTAAAAGGCTACGAGCTATCCTATAGTCCTCCTGCTGCTGTTGTGGGGCAGAAAGCGGTTGTAAATCTGACGGGAGAAGTGCTGCAGGCTGCGGATCCCAAATGGAAGGAATTCTTGGTAGGTTATTTTGTTGGGAGAAGGCTTCCTTTTCAGATGACCGAACAAACTTTGAATAATACTTAGGGGACAAAGCTAGTAGATATGCTGGCTGATGACCAAGGGTTCTACTATTTCCATATCCCAGACCCGGTGTTCCGGAGGAAGATCCTAGAAGAGGGACCAACCACTGTTGCTAGGATTCCCCTTATTTTACAACAATGGAAACCTCTTATGGAGTTGAAGAAGGCTAAGCAAACCTCCGTTCCGGTGTGGATAAGACTCAAGAACCTTCCCCTTGACCTGTGGTCCGCATCGGCGATTAATGCTATAGCCAGCTCTGTTGGCAAACCCCTTCATGTGGATCAATGAACCGAGGATACGAGGATGAATTCCTTTGCTAGAGTGTGCATGGAGATCCAAGTTAATTAGCCGAGAGTTTCGACGGTTGAAGCGAATGTTGATGGGGTCACTAGATCCATTGCTGTGGATTATGAATGGAGGCCCCTTGAATGCTCCAAGTATGGGGTCTTTGGACATAAATGCGATGTTGCCCCTCCCCCTGTTCAGCCTCTTCCCGCTCCTTTGGACGTTGCTCCCTGCCTTGACCAGCCTGCTGGGGCTTCTAAAGCCTCAGAGCAGGGCTGGAAGCAGGTGACGAGCAAGAAGAAAAAGGCTCAACAACCTTTGGAGGGGACTCCACCCAGTTCGGTCAATCCGAGTGAAGAAGAGAGGTCTTTGAAGCTCAAGACTGCGGCTATAGAGAAGAGGCTGCCTGGTACATATTCACGCAGGGCCCCTAGGGGGTCTTTGATTATTTCGGAGCAGGTTGATACTGTTCCAACTACTTCGGTTGAAGCTATCACCACTCCAGTGCCGGTAGACACTGTGGTGCCCCGCCCGGAGGTTGTAGGGAGCTCAGACATCTCTTTTTTGCAGGATGATCTCCTCTCTCCTGGCCCTTCACCGAAGGCATCTGTAGAGGACAAAAGGCCTGCTGAGACACCGGAGCCTCCTCCTTCGACTTACAGGACAAGCTGCTTGATCTTGCCCCGGATCCTCCTCCTTCGACGGTCCGAACAGCCCCGCCTTCTACTAGGCATAGCTCCTCTAAAAGGAGGTAATGCTCTTGCCCTCTTCTATTGTATATATATGTACATAGGTTGCTGGAACATTAGGGAGCTTGGTGCCCCTCTTAAGCAAGCAAAAGTGAGGAACTTTGTCTTGATGAACCGGTTGGCTTTGATCGTGGTAGTTGACACTAAAATTCCTCACAACCTCTTCAATGCCATCTTTGGGAATTTGATTCTAAATTGGTGCTGGCGAGCTAATTCTGAGTACTTTAATCGGGGTAGGATTTGGGTTGGTTGTGATCCTACTGTGGTTTCCTTTGAAGTTTATCAGTCTCGGATCAGATGATTCTTGGGAAGCTTTGCTAGTTGGAGATCGGAGTGGCTTGCTATGTCTCTTTTATTTATGTTGAGCATTCTTTTTCTACTCGTCGACCTCTTTGGGAGGATTTGGTGGCGAGAAGCTATTCTTTGCAAGACGTGCCTTGGCTTGTTTTGCGAGACTTTAATGCTATAAAGGATCCCTCGGACAAACTGGGTGGCTCGGACCTTTGGTTGCTGTGCTTCGATGAATTTCGACAGTGTCTAGATCAGGCGGAGCTAGATGACTTTCATTATGTGGGGTTTAGATACACTTGGTCGACTTCTTCAAGGCCCTCTCGAAATATGAGGAAGATTGATAAAGTCCTGGTAAACCCTTGTTGGAGCCAGGTTTTTTCCTTTTCGGAAGTGTCCTTCCTTGCGCCTGGGATTTCTGACCACTCACCTATGGTGGTTAAGGTGGAGAGATCCTGCGGAAAAGACCGTTCAAGTTCTTCAACTTCTGGATGCAACACCCGGATTTCGACTCAATTGTGAAGCAAGTTTAGGAGAATCCGGGTTATAGAGTGCCTATGTTTAGGCTGGTGTGTAAACCAAAGATCTTGAAGGGTCGGCTCAAGCAGTTGAATAGAGATTCCTTCACCAACATCTCCGAAAGGACTTCTGAAGTGAGGGAAGCCTTAAAGCAAACTCAAGTTAGCCTCCCTAATGACCCCACCAGCATGGTCCTCGCAGACCTGGAGAGGGTTCAGCGGCGTACTTTAGTGGAGCTTAGGTCTCAGGAAGAGTCGTTCTTTGGGCAAAAAACTCGTATAAGATGGCTCAAGGAAGGTGACCGGAACACAAAGTTCTTTCACCAGTATGTCAGTAAGAGACAACTAAGAAATAGAATTCTCTCTGTGGTAGACTACTCAAGTAACCAAATCACTAAGCCTCAACTGGTCCAACAGCATTTTGTGGAGCATTTTCGTGATCTCCTTTTGCCAAGGATGGAGCTGGACACCCCTCAGGTATCGGAGATTCGGGAGGTTATCCGCTCTCAGCTGAATGATGACCAGATTACCTTTCTTGCTTGCCTTGTGGCTGATCTTGAGATTCGAGATACTCTTTTTTCCCTTGCCAAGGGTAAGGCACCAAGTCTGGATGGCTTCACAGTTGAATTCTTCAAGGAGAATTGGGATACGGTGGGTCAGCTGGTCACGAAAGCTGTGAAGGACTTTTTCACCTCGGGGAGGCTTCTCAGGGAAATCAATAACACCATTTTGGTCATGGTTCCAAAGGTTCCCAATGCGACTACCATTGACGACTACAGGCCTATTGCTTGTTGCAACACGGTCTACAAGATTATTACCAAAGTGTTGGCGAATAAGGTTGCAGCAGTGCCAAAAGACCTTGTCAATTTGTCTTAGAGTGCCTTCGTCAAGGGACGACGAATTAGGGATAATATTATCTTGGCGTAGGAACTTTTCTCTAGGTTCCATGTCGAACCCTATTCTCCCAAGTGTGCTATCAAAGTCGACTTCATAAAGGCGTATGATACCGTGGATTGGTGGTTTCTCGAGAGTGTACTACTTGCTTTTTGATTTCCTGATCGATTGGTTCACCTCATCATGACCTGTGTGAGGACTCCTCGGTTTTCCATCACGTTGAATGGGGAGCTACATGGTTTCTTCCCTAGTGGGCGAGGCCTACGTCAGGGAGACCCCATCTCTCCCTACTTATTCACGTTGGTTATGGAGGTGCTCTCTGGGATTCTTGGGAGGTGCTCACTACAGCTGGATTTTAGATTCTACTGGAGATGTAGGTCTACTTGCCTTTCACACTTGTTCTTCACGGATGATATCTTCCTATTTTGTGAGGGCCACCTGCCATCCGTGAAGCTTCTCAGGGATGGTCTCCATATGTTTTCTTCTTGGAGCGGACTTCTCCCAAACCCAAGGAAAAGCGAGGTGTTCCTCTCGGGAGGCCTGCCGACCTTAAGAAATCAAATCCTCCTGGAGCTTGGCTTTGTTGAGGGTAACCTTCCAGTCCGATATCTTGGGGTTCCAATCATCACATCGAGGCTCCAGAAGGCAGATTGCGTTGAGCTTGTGAGGCGCATCACCTCCAGGGTACAGTCCTGGACTTATCGGTTTCTGTCTTTTGCTGGCCGACTTCAGCTAATCAGGTCAGTCCTCCATGCCACTCAGGCTTTTTGGGCAAGTGTCTTTATTCTTCCTACAGCTGTACTGGACCAGATAGAGTGTATTCTCAGACAATTCCTTTGGAAGGGACTTGAGTTGGGCAGAAGGGTGGCCAAAGTCTCCTGGGAAGATGTATGCCTTCCTAAAGTGGAGGAAGGTCTTGGTATCCAGAGATAGCATGAGTGCAATAAGGCGGCCATGCTCAAGTATATCTGGAATTTATTTTCAGATAAGGAGTCATTATGGTGTAAGTGGGTCCATTCGACCTTCTTAAAAAACAAGAACTTCTGGGTAGTTAAAAAGCCAACTTGCTACTCTTGGGTGTGGAAAAAAATTTTACAACTCAGGACAGATTGCCGGCTTCGCTTCCATTGGAGGTTAGGCGATGGCTTATTAGCGTCGCTCTGGTTCGATAATTGGCATCCCAGGGTCCTTTGAATTTGTATTTCACGGATCCCCACATCTATAGCTTCGGTCTCTCTAGGTAGGCTTTGGTTGCCGATCTCTTCTCTGAGGATGGACAAGCTATCAGATCAGAGATTGAGTCTTGGGGTTCGCCGCTTCCTTCCTTGTCTAGAACCCAAGATCGGTTCTATTGGAGGGAGGACTCAACGGGCTTATTCTTGGTGGCCTCGACTTGGGAGGCCTTAAGGCGGAAGAAGGCCAGAGTCAATTGGCATTGTTTCATTTGGAGTAATGCCATCCTGCCTCGATACCAATTGAACCTGTGGCTCATCACCAAGAGGAGATTG
This sequence comes from Eucalyptus microcorys, assembly GCA_014182515.1. NCBI lineage: Eukaryota > Viridiplantae > Streptophyta > Magnoliopsida > Myrtales > Myrtaceae > Eucalyptus > Eucalyptus microcorys. The sequence continues at coordinate 32,460,861 of CM024569.1, forward strand.
CCTACACAGTCTCTTCTCATGTCTTATGGTAGGATTGATGCGGCTTCCTACCCTTTTTGCAACGAGGTGCCTGATTCTATCAATCGTCTCTTTTTTGGTTGTCGCATTACCTCGAGTATTGCCTTCTTCTGGGCTACTAGATGTAATCTCCTTTGGACCAACAGGACTTGGGAGGAGACTCTTAGTTGGGCCATTACCTTGCTCGTCGGCAAGGATTTTTATAAGTGTGTTTGCCGGTTCTCCTTTGGGGCGCTGTGTCACATCATATGGAGGAACAGGAACAATATTCTTTTTAGGGGGTAGCCGTTATCTATTTCAGCCATGAAGAAGCATCTCCTCAATGTCGTTAAGGATAAGGCCCTTACCTTTAAGAATGTTGAGGACTCTTCGAGGAACAGGTGGATGCAACGCTTGTGGGATGTGGACCCCATTATCTTGGCTTCCTCTAATCGTAGTCTGACATAGGCTTCTTGGTGGTTGCTTGGGTGTTTTTGCCAGGCTTGTTTGCCATTGGCTTTCTATTGGTCATTTTGTTGCTTTTCCGCAGCTTCCTTCCACTCTTAATGAGCGTGTTCATTTTGAGTGTAAGTTTTTGGAACCGTGTTGGTTGTACAGTTTAACCCCTATTAATATATTGCTTACTCTTACAAAAAAAAAAAAAAACAACTCTTTTTGAAACACGGTAATGCTTATTTCAAGGATGATGGAATACTTATTTCAGTGGTTAAATCTAATCTACAACATGTGGTGCCTTTTTTCAGCAAGGTATAGTATTTTAGTTTTTTTTTGGTTCTATTGGACAACACAAACAACTCCTCTTGAATTAAAATTTAAGAGTTCCATATTGCTGGGCTAAGTCTCTATGTGTTAGTATCAGCAAGGCCCATGAGTTGTAACTTAAAGCCATGGGTTTGTGGTTAGTCTACTCCTAAGAGAGCTTTTTGCTAGTCTTAAGGAAATTTGAAAGCGTTTATAAGTCATGTAAATAAGAGTTAATAAGTTGGGAAAAAAATTAGTAATTTGCAAACTATACAAAAAGTTGTAATTTCAAAAAGTGTGGTAGTTACTAATGAATTACCTAGTAAAAAGCAACCGATTAATTTCTTTACCAATACTTTTTTTTTTTTACACAAAGTGTGCTCCTAGTTGGTGAGTGTACACGACTCCATTTATTAATCAAGGCATATCTCACAACACAAGACTTCTAATATATTTAGAATGCAGATCCTTCCCATGCTTTCAGTGGCTTCCAACCACAGGCTGGGCATCTAGCTTCAAGCTAGGCATCCCATACTCTCAGGGGCTTCCTAGCTCAACCAGGGCATCCGGCCATCAAGCCAAGCATCCCATACTTTCTGGGGCTTCATAGTTCAACCAGGGCATCCGGCCATCAAGCCAAGCATCCCATTCTTTCAGGGGCTTCCTGACTCAACCAAGACATCTGACCATCACACCAGACATCCCATACTTTCAGGGGCTTCATAACTCAATCAGGGCATTCGGCCATCATGCTAGGTATCCCATACTTTTAGGGGCTTCCTGGCTCAACCAGGGTATCCAGTTCAATGAACGAGGCATCGCCATCAACACTATGTGACAACGGGTGCTTTTTCTTCTTTAAGTGCACACACACACACACAAGTGCATCACACAAGTTGGTTCTTATCTTTTTTCTTAACCGATGTCTGAAGACGTGCTCATTCATTTGTGTGCCACAAGTTCTTGTCTGACACTATTTATGTTGATTTTTAGGCCTTATGATTTGGACGGCCTTGCCTTGTGATGAGCTCAATCCGAGCGAACCTCAACTTCATTTCTGAACGTACATAACACAAGCATACGGCCAAACACAATTGCAAGTAAAACCAAACGAAAGACACCATACACTACCCACGGCTTGACAGGTAAGCACTTAGCTAGCCTTAATGAAATTTACCTTCCAAGGGGAGAAAAATGAACCTTACTTACCTTGGCAAAATTGAGAACCAACCTAGATAGCTTGGTGGGTTAAGGATGCAAGGCTGAGAGAAAGGCTAAGGCATGCAAGAAAGGAGGAGGAGGAGAAGTTAGCCAAAGGTCGGAGAGAATGGATGGGGATGGTTCACTATTTATAGGCCAAGCTTCATTTAATAGTCCTAACAAGTGGTCTAATGAGCTTTCTTGGAGTGGCACGGCTAGTTTGACGGTGTAGCGCCCTAAGGTTCTAGGGAAATTGTCACGCCCTAATCCACGAGTGCGTGCCCATCCCTCGGTGGTCGATGTAATTGCAACGTCCAAGGATGCGTCGCCGACCCATTTCATTTTAATGCACATGCAGAAGCGAATAAACAAATCCCCTGACAGCAAACAACATGGGATAGAAAAGCAAGAAAATAGATTCACAACTAAAACACGCTTTTATATACACACTGAGTCATATACAAAAGTCTACCAAAATGCCTATATATAGAAGTCTAGCTCAAAAAGGGGCTATGGAGATTCTAAACTCCAGGCTCTCCAATCCTCGGCTCCGGATCCTCCACGGCACCATCAAGGGTGTCGATATCCAGAGGGTGCCCTATCTCCCATTCCCCTGTCTCGACGGGAGGCCCGTCAAAACCACCTATAGGACCCTCCCAACTCCCATCGGGCTTATGAAGGTACCACGCTTTGAAACGATAAGGTACCAGGTGGGATAGACCCTCATCGACCCAAACAGTGGACTCCACAAGCTCACGAGTCAGGTCAGTCCTAAAAACTAGGAAATAGGAACGCTGGAAGTCTACCTACCTCGAAACCCCATAGCGTACATGACGCTGCTCCATCTAAGGACCTGAAAGGAAATGAGCCCACGATGAGGTGAGATAATGTCTCAGCAAGTTCATCCCCTAACTTAAACTAGGAAGGAAATACACCTAAGGCGTCCTAACAACACAGCCACACAATCACAGAGACTTACCTCGTTTCAGATCCTTCCTGCATGTCGGTATAGTTCATATCATAGACATAAACGGTATTCATGCTCAAATAATTGGAATGCCAACACTTTCATCTTAACACCACAAGGGGTCCCGATTATAGGGCCAAATTGTTATGGCATGTCCTATTCCATGCTACACAATTTTGTTCTATAATCTGACGCGGCAATTTCACTCAGCATGCGTTCCAATTGTTAATCACGGCCACATACGGGCATGGCCTACTCGAAGTTCGGTGATCTACTAGTGTAGCTAGGCATCGTTTCGCCCTATCGAGCACGGCAACGTCACTATGTTGATGGCATTCCATAAATGAGCATTGGTCCAGAATTTACTGTGACTGGCATCCATTGGTATGGTATTCCATATAGGGGCACGTCTAGCTCAACAGCTCTGGACGGATTTTCTTAACCAACACATGACCATTCAATCTCAGCCCAAGACACTATGCATTACACTCAAATGCCTCAATTAAAATAGTGATCTTGGCCTATTTTCTTCGTATTAAAAATACACAAAAAAATAATCGTGTGTGGGTATACGATCAATTTGAACCAGAAAAATTGATATCATTCCTTTTCAAATCCCACTATTTGATCTAGTATTTAAAACCATTTTCAGTGTCAAAACCCGACACCCGGTAATTTCTAAATAATTACCAAAATTTCCCAAATTTTGAATTAAATACTCAAATTTACAATTACCACTCAATTCGTACAATTTAACACTTAATTGCATAAATTAACCACACCATTGCAATCAGCATGAAATTCTAATTATCGGCTATCTCGGTATAATTTCTGGAAAGTATTAAATAATTAAATAATTACCAAAATTAATTAAATAAATCAATTTAAATGCAATAAATACCAACTTAGGCCGAAAACTCTTAATTAACCGCTCGAACGGACTGGAAAAATTTCCGAACCTATCTAGATAAATAGTACCACTTATCTAGTACTTAATCTATTTTTTTAACCACCTAACCCGTACTTAGCTTAAACTAATCACCACTTAAATGTCATTAACTCCCTAGCAGAGTTTAGCAAGTAAACTCACTGGTTTTGTGTTCCGATGAGTTCATGGCGACGGAGACACGGAGGTGAGTGATAAACAACCATGTGGTGACACCAAGCGAGGTCTGGAAGGGCTCGGAAAAGCTTCCTGAAGCCTCACGGCTGGCCTAGCTTCTAGTTCTGGTTTGCTGGTTGAGGGAGCTGGAACCAACGGCAAGCTAGGCTGGAAACGACGAGGAGGTGGACCGGCGGTTGTAGCAGGCGAGCAGGGGCAACAACGACTGCTCCGGTGGCCTGGACGGTGACCAAGGGCTTTGACGGTGGCTTAGGTAGCTTAGGAAATAGCGATGAGGCATGGGACAGGCGGGACGATAGCGTGACAGCGAGCAACGAGCGTGGCAAGGGGCTTTAGGGGCCTTGATAGGCATGCGATGAGCTAAGGGGAGGGCTGCCGATTTCTCTGCAATTTTCTAAGCTTCCTAAAGCTTCAACAATGGATAAAAGTGACCAAAAGAAGGAGAATAAGCTGCTAAATATAGAGGGGGTCACATTTGCATTTTTAGTCAACCAAAATATCATTTCGTGCTCAAGTTCATGCCCCCACCACTTGGGCTGTCATCCATGGCCAATTTGCACACCCAAGGCTTCCTCTAGAAGTTATTGAAGAGGTCCAAAAGTTGTTGCCCCTTGGTTCTACGAATTTTGGGCAATCTCCACCCAATTTGCTTCAATTCCTCTCTAATTGGACCTAAATTGGAGTCCATAAATACAACCAATGTGCCCACACTCAACTTCACATTTTTTCCATGCCAATTGAACCAACTTGAATCCCAAAAATGCAACAAAAAATTGTCCTATGATTTTCTCGGTCAAAAATGGCTCTACTTTGGATTTTCGCCGAAAATCTTGGTTTGCAGAAAAATCTATAGAAGGTGAGTCGACGTTTCTAAAATGAAGAATGACATGACAGAACTTTCAAATTTTGAAATCGGGTTCAAATTTGCGGTTAATTTCAATATGGCGCGATTTTAGCGTGACCTAACCTACCAAGTAGCTTTTAGGAATTTTTAGTGCAATTGATCCATGGTCGATTACTTTCAAGCCACATTATAGATCTTCGACACATTGGCGACTCTCAGTGGTCGTGAAAATATCGAGATTTCAAATACGAGCACAGGTACAGAAAGGATAGAAAAATCGATTTAATATGTAATAGATTCGTTATCCTATGAGTGGCCAACTTAGGGAAAAGAACTATAGACGCGTCGATGAAAAGCCCAACTTATTCAATTGAAAACAGAACTTGAAATTCAGAATGTGACAACTCTTTGCCGCTTATAAAAATTTCGTCTTCGAAATTTAAACAATTACAAATTTTTAAATAAAAAGGTAGGGGTACAGTCGTCTCATCGAATATTCACTTTCCAAGGTTGCTCCTTCTATGCTGTGGTGTTGCCAGACCACTTTAACCAATGAAATTGTCTTCGTACGCAAAATCTGCACCTTTCGATCTACAATTTGAATCAGTCTTTCCAAATACGATACCCTGTCGTCCACGTCTAATTCTTCAAAATTCAGCATGTGGGTTAGGTCAGGCTCATACTTTTTCAACATCAACACGTGAAAGATGTCATGCACTTGTGCCAACCTCAGCGGCAATGCAAGATGATACGCCAAAGTCCCAATCCTTTCCAAAATCTTGAAGGGACCTACATATCTTGGGCTCAGTTTTCCCTTTTTGCCGAAGTGCGTAGTACTTCTCTTCTGTGACACATTCAAAAAGACGTGCTCACCAACTTGGAATTCCATTGGTCTTCGATGCTTATCAGCATTGCTTTTCTGGCAGCTTTGAGCGGTTTTTAATCTGTCCCTGATAATGACAACCGCATCCACTGACTACTGAACCAACTTTGGGCCTGTGATCTTTCGTTCTTTGGCCTCATCCCATCAAATTAGCGTTCTGCACGCTTTGCCATACAACGTTTCGAAAGGAGCCATCTGAATACTCTGTTGGTAGCTATTGTTGTAGGCAAACTCGACAAGATGAAGTTTTCCTCCTAGCTTCCCTTGAAATCCAACACTCAAGCTTGCAACATATCTTCGAGGGTTTGAATTGTCCTCTCAGATTGGCCATCCATCTGAGGATGATAAGCCGTACTGTATAGCAGCTTCATTCCTAAGACGATTTTTAAACTTTTTCAAAAAGCAGTCATGAACCTCGGGTCTCAGTCTGATGTAATCGTCACTGGCACTCCATGTAAACAAACAATCTAACACATGTATAATTTTGCGTGCCTGTCTAAATCAAGGTCCTTTCGTACAACGATGAAGTGAGCCGATTTCATCAATCTGTTGACCACTATCCAAATGGAATCATTATCCCTCTGATTCTTTGGTAAGCCTATCACAAAATCCATTATGATGTGTTCCCATTTCCACTCGGGAATCTTGAGAGGTTGCAAAAGTCCTCCGGACTTATAATGTTTTGACTTCACTTGTTAACATATCAGACACTTGGTGACATACTTGGTGATGTCGGCCTTCATATCGATCCACCAAAAATGTTGACGCAAATTCTGATACATCTTCGTACTGCTAGGATGAATGTTGTAACTTCTACGATGAACTTCTGATACTTTAATATCTGCATTGTCAAGTACACACAATCATCCTCGGAACCTTAATGTTCCGTCTTCAGAAATCTAAAAATCAACATTTCTTTTATTGGTATCCTCTTGCATGATCTTCTGAACATCCGGGTCTGTCGGTTGAAGCGTCTTGATTCTGATCTACACTTCCGGCTCAATTCTAAGGGTGGCCATAAGATTTAAAAGGTGGCTTACCTCAAACTTGAAAACCATATCTCGAGCTCCCTCGAGTAAGATCCATTCCTTAACCATCATTTGTGCAACTGAAGACTTCCGACTCAGCGCATCTGCGACTTTAGTAGCCTTTCTAGGGTGATACAGAATATCACAATCATAGTCCTTCAAAAGTTCCATCAAATGACACTGTCTCATATTCAACTCCTTCTGAGTAAATAGGTACTTGAGACTTTGATGGTTTGTAAAGATCTGGAATCTTTCTCTATATAAATAATGTCTCAAAATCTTCAGAGCAAAAATGATTGCTACAAGTTCTAAGTCATGCGTCGGATAATTCAGCTCATGAGGTCTCAATTGACGGGACGTGTATGCAACAACCCTACCATGTTGCATCAACACACAACCTAGTCCTCTAAACAACGCATCACTATAGATCTCGTATCCTCCAAGACCAGATGGTTTGATTAACACTGGTGCGGTAGTCAGTTTCTACTTAAGCTCTTGGAAACTACACTCGCACTTATATGTCCACACAAACTTCTCTTACTTCTTCAACAATCGAGTCAACGGCGAAGCTACACTGAAAACCCTTCCACGAACCTTCTTTAGTAACCTACCAAACCCAAGAAACTTCCGATCTTTGTCACTATTGTCCGTTTTGGCCAGTTGATAACTGCTTCGATCTTGGTTGAGTCCACGGAGATTCCTTTGCCTAAAATCACGTGACCTAGGAATGTAACATGAGTCAACAGAAACTCATACTTGTTAAACTTAACGTATAACTCATGATTCCTCAGTGTATGCAGTACCATCCTTAAATGCCTTTTGTGCTCCTTAGGACTTCTCGAGTACACCAGGATATCATCAGTGAACACGATCACAAACTGATCCAAATACTCTTTGAACACTCGGTTCATCAGATCCATGAAAGCAGCTAGGGCGTTCGTCAAACCAAACGGCATTACAGTGAACTCATAATGGCCATATCAAGTACAGAACGCTAACTTCGGTATATCCTTATTTCTAATCCTCAATTGATGATATCTTGTCCTCAAGTCAATCTTTGAAAATATCGATGCTCCTTGCAACTGGTCAAACAAGTCGTCGATCCTCGGCAGTGGATACTTATTCTTGATCGTCACCTGATTAAGTTGGTGATAGTGGATGCATAGGCACAACGAACCATCTTTCTTCTTCACGAACAGAACCAGTGCTCCCCAAGGTGATGCACTGGGATGTATGAATCTCTTATCCAACAATTCCTGCATTTGCACCTTCAGTTATTTCAGCTTTGACAACACCATCCGGTTAGGAGCCCTAGAAATTGGCTCTGTCCCGGGAGCTAGCTCAATCACAAACTCTATCTCTCTTTCTGGTGGCAGACCTTGCAATTCTTTCGAGAACATGTCTGGAAATTCTTGTACCACTGCGATATCTTTGATCTTCAACTCCTCAACCGTTGTATCCATAACAGTTGACAAATTACCTTGGCAACCCCAGTCTAACAAACGGGTTGCCTCAAGCGACAAGATTAAGGTAATCGAGGTTCTCCTGGATTCCCAATAGACTAAAAACTTTCACCCGCTAACGGGTTAAACTGAATCGCTTTATGATAGTAATCCATCTTAGCTCATTGCTTGGTGAGCCAGTCCATGCCAATTATCACATCAAAATCATACATGGCTAGGACTATCAAATCTATCCTCTCTTTTCGCTCGCCAATCAATAACTTGCAACCAGGACAACCCACTGTAGCTAACACCTTATCCTTTAATAGTGTAAATATGCTAACCACTGACTCCAACAACTTAGGAATCACTCCTACCAACTTAACAAATTGCTTAGCTATAAACGAATAAGTTGCACCTGGGTCAAATAAAGCATAACCAATGCGGTCGTTCAGGGAAACAATACTTGTAATCACATTAGGCGAGTCCTCAGCCTGTCCACTAGTGATAGCGTATGTCCTTCCTTGAGCTAAAGGCCTGTTTGGTCCACCTTACTGTGCGATCTATGGCACAAATCCTCGATTCTAACCCATCAGTTGCGGTGGTGGTAACTGCAGCGGTCCCATTGGTCTCCTGGAACATTTTCTAGCTATGTGACCCTGCTGGCTACACTCATAACAAGCACCTGGCCTAGAATGACATGGGGCTGATCCATGTCGTCTTCCATAGAAACGATACACGTCATTTTGTCTTGGCACTGCTTTTTTTACCCCACCCTTCTTGTTGGGCGAAATAGGATATCTTCCTCCAGTCATAAGTTTCTTCCCAAACCTATTTCCATCCTTATTCGAACCAAACCGCGACCGAGTTGCAGCGGCTTGTTCATTCTGGTCTCTCTCTATCTGCTGGGCCTGTTCATACAGGTCATTGTAGTCCGTCAAATTGAATGGCACCAAGGAACTTCTCAATTTAGATTTGAGCCCATCTCTGAACTTTTTAGCTCAGTCTAATGGATCTTCGACCAATCTAGGGGTGTACTATGACAGCTTAGTGAACTTTGCTTCATACTGATTCACCGTCATTGTACCTTGGCGAAGGTGCTAAGATTTTGCCATTTTCAGTTCTCTAGCACTGTTCAAAAAGTACTTGTTGTTGAAGACTCCGACAAAGGCATTCCACTCCGGGACCACACATTCCGGAAACACTATCCCTTTGGTGGCTCTCCACCAAGTGCTTGTAATCCCCTGCAGTTGATAGATCGCAAGGACAACCTTCTCCTCCTCTATGCACCTCAGTAGTGCAAAAGCCTTTTCTAAGTCCTGGATCCAGAGGTCTGCGGCCTTAGGATCTCTTGCCCTAGTGAACCTCAGCGGGTTCAACTTCAAAAACTGCTCAACGAGCTTATGCATCGGTCTCTCTCTATCCACAACCACGTTCCCAGCTGGAACTTCGGTAGATGTAGTGGTAAGTGCAGTAACGACTGCGACAGCAGCAGTAGCATCAGCGGCGACATTGGTGGCACTAGTGGCGGTTGCGGTAGCGACGGCTGTAGCAGTGGCTGAAACAGTGGTGGCGCCAGCTTGATTCTAGGCCCATTGCCCTACCACATTCCCAAGCGTCTCTAACACCTGTATGATCCCGTTGAACCTTAGATCACCAGGGGCTGCTACCCCAGCACCAACAAGAGGCGATGCTACTCCATTGGTGCTCGCCTAAGTCATCGCACTACCACGACCCCCTTGGGTACCGACCCTAGTTGGCATCCTACCCCGAGTCCTCTACTCCTGATCACTCATTATGCGGGATTCTTAAAGAAACCTGCTTTCCAATTCCACACAGAATTAGAAGCTGAGTGATCCCTACACAACAGTTTACCAAACAGCTATCACTCACATGCATCAATATAAAATATCCTAATAACCTATTGCATCTTCTCACTTCAACTATTGACCAGCTTTGATACCACACCGGGTGGGGATGTCATGCCCCGATTCACGAGCGTGTGCCCATCCCTCAGTGGTTGATGTAACTGCGACGTCCCAGGACACGTCGCCGACCCATTTCATTTTAACGCACATGCGGAATCGAATAAACAAATTCCTTGACAGCAAACAGCATGGGACCGACATTCCATAAAGGAGCATCGGTCCATAATTTACTGCGATTGGCATCCATTGGTAGGGCATCCCATATAGGGGCACGTCCAGCTCAATAGCTTGGGACGGGTTCTCTTAACCAACACACGATCATTCAATCTCGGTCCAGGACACTATGCATTGCACTCAAATGCCTCAATTAAAATAGTGATCCTGGCCTATTTTCTTCGTATTAAAAATGCACGATAAAATAATCGTGTGTGGGTGCACGGTCAATTTGAACCAGAAAAACCAATATCATTCATTTTCAAATCCCATTATTTGATATAATATTTAAAACGATTTTCGGCATTAAAACCTAACACCCGGTAATTTCTAAATAATTACCAAAAATTCCCAAATTTTGAATTAAATACTCAAATTTACAATCACCAATTAATTAGCACAATTTAACACTCAAACTACACCATTACAATCAGCATGAAATTTTGGTCACCGGCTATCCCGGTATAATTTTCAAAAAATATTAAATAATTAAATAATAACCAAAATTAATTAAATAAATCAATTTAAATGCAATAAATACCAACTTAGGCCAAAAATGCTTAATTAACCACCTGAATGGGCCGAGAAAATTTCCAAACCTATCTAGATAAATAGTACCACTTATCTAGTCCTTAATCTATTCGTTCTAACCACCTAATCCATACTTAGCTTAAACTAATCATCCATTAAACATCATTAACTCTCTAAGTAGAGTTTAGCAAGTAAACTCACCAGTTTAGTGTTTTGATGAGTTCATGGCGATGGCAACGTAGAGGCGGGCGATAAACAATCCTGCAGCAACACCAAGCGGGATCCGAAAGGGCTCGAAAAAGCTTCCCGAAGCCTCATGGCTGGCTTGGTTTTAGGGTTTAGTCTGCTGGTCGAGGGAGTTGGAACCAATGACTGGTTGGGTTGGAAATGGACAGGAGGTGGACCAATGGCTACAACGGGCGAGCAGGGGCAACGAAAACTACTCCGGCGGCCTGGACGGTGACCAGGGGCTTCAACGGTGGCCTGGGTAGCTTGGGAATTAGTGAGGAGGTGCGGGATAGGCAGGATGAGCGGTTGGGCAAGCGCGCAGTGCAACGACGAGTGACGGGCACGGCAAGGGGCTCTGGCAGCCTTAGTGGGTGTTTATAGGCTAGGGGAAAGGCTGTCGGTTTCTCTGCAATTTTATAAGCTTCCTAGAGCTTCAACTATGGATAAAGGTGACCAAAAGAAGAAGAAGAAGCTGCTAAAGATAGAGAGGGTCCCATTTGCCTCTTTAGCCAACCAAAATATCCTTTTGCGATCAAGTTCATGCCCCCACCACTTGGGCTGTCATCCATGGCCAATTTGCACACCCAAGGCTTCCTCTAGAAGTCATTGAAGAGGTCCAAAAGTTGCTTCCCCTTGGTCTCGAATTTTGGGCAATCTCCACCCAATTTGCTTCAATTCCTTTCCAATTGGACCTAAATTGGAGTCCATAAATACAACCAATGTGCCCACACTCAAATTCACATTTTCCCCACCAATTGAATCAACTTGAATCCTAAAAACGAGACAAAAAGCGGTCATTTGATTTTTCCAGTCAAAAACGAACCTACTTTGAATTTTCACCAAAAATCTCAATTTGCAAAAAAATCTTCGGAATGTGAGTTAATGTTCCTAAAGTGAATCGTAATATAACAGAACTTTCAATTTCTAAAATCGGGTTCAAATTCGTGGTTAATTTTAATTTGGTGCGATTTTAGCGTGACCTAACCTACTTGGTAGCTTTTAGGAATTATCAGTGCAATTGATCCGTGGTCGATTATTTTCGAGCCACATTGTACATCTTCAACTTATTTGTGACTCTTGGTTGTCATAAAAATCTCGAGGTTTCAAATACGGACATAGGGTACAGAAATGACAGAAAAATCGGTTTAGTGCCGTTTGATAGAAACTTTGGAATTAGGTGAAATTACGCGCACACTAATCACATACCTTTATCGTATTGACCTATCTCTAGTCTCTGATCGATTTTGACAGTGCTGTAATGCCCCTTGTAGATTAGCACGGTCGAGCAATTGATTCCTGGTTGAATTCTCAAGTCTATTGCATTCAGATTCCTGAACGGCTGCATTCAATAGACTAGTTATCCCGTGAGTGGCCAACTCATGGAAAAGAAGTATAGGTATGTTGATGAAAAGCCCAACTTATTCAATTGAAAACAGAACTTGAAATTCAGGATGTCATATAAATGATTAAGGACAAAGAGCATTCTTCTCATTGGTTCGTTTGTACTAATGAGTCATCTAACATTTATGAATTGGCTAACTTGCATGTATTTATATTTTAAATGTATCTAAATGAACTACTTTGACGTGGATATCATGTTGACCCCTTTAATTAAATGTGCCTTAGCGTGTTCATTTAGGTACATTTTAAATGTATCTAAATGAACTACATGTTTAACTATCTATGTTTAAACGAGTTGACCTGTTTATCATACGACTCCACCTAAGCTCAATCGGGACACGCTTAACTACATGCATGTTGTGTTGTGTAAAAATTGTCAGTCTTGTTACTATCATTTATTGAAATTTATTAGGCTAAAAGTTAGTATTTTTAGCATGGAACAATAAATTATGCCTGAAAATTTTGCTCATAGGTTTCTTGTTCTTTATCCATAGTTAACTACTGATTTATTGACTGAGTAGTTCTAGGCAATTATGTATTTGCCAAAGGAAATATCAACCATTTCTCATCTCCTAGTAAGTCGATGAAATTAGAGGTGAGCATAGTTTTAACATAGAGCCGGGAACCTATGAACTGGATTGATTCCTACTAGCCCAGCTCAGGGTTCTAGAATATATAAGATAGGTTCCAAATTTCAAAAATTGAAGAACCTAAACGGGTAGCTTTCAAGTTCTCGGAACCTAGTTTTTCTTGCTCTATGTCTATTTCGTCGATTTTGGATCCTGCAACGAAATATTTTTCGCCAAGTGTTATATTTTAGTTTTTATTTAAAGAGACTTAAGTTTTGTGTTAGCTTTGGATAGAGAAGATCAAATGCGAATGAGACTATACACTTTATAATCCCAAAATCAAAGAATTCGTTGGCTTATCACATGTTTAATATCAATGACAATTAATGACGAAGTCTAATTAATGACATCATTTAAACTCACTTTAATATAATAATGAAAACCCATTAAAATTAAAGTAGTTTATACAATATCGAAAGCACTTCAACAATGCTAAATATGAACAAGATGCTTAATTAAGCATTGCTTTCTACTAAGTTTGAGGGCACAACGTTGGAATCTAATCAACGATGCTGGACAATGAGGACAACACCTAATAGATAGTGATTTGAGATGGATATGAGGACACAATGTCAGAATCTAATCAACAATGATGGATAGTGATGACAACACTTAATATAAACTACTCTTAGATGCGTATGCGAATACAACGTCGGAATCTAATCATTGACGCTAGACAGGGGCAACATCTAATGAGCATTGTCCCTAGATGAGGATGATGACACAACGCATAAATATAATCAATGATTCTAGATAATATAGACGCTCGCGGGAATTGAATTTATGACGGGAAGCTTAAGCTATAGCTATTCTAATTTAAGTAAGGGTAAAAGCAATATAAGTTAGTTTTTGTGTGTTGTTTGAGGGGGGCTACTTGTTGGATTGATTGCAATATTTGTAGACCAACTTGGTAACAATCAATAGTTGGTTACTTCCTCCTCAAGAATCGCTCCACGTTTCATGTTGAACTGCATTATCCATACTTGTTCAACAACACTCTCGCGGCTTATTCAGCAAGTATTAATCACTCCTCTTTGATTGTTCGTACCTATTTCCACCATCAATGGTATATCTTCATCAGTAATCCTTGGCTTCAACACGTGACAACCAACTGTTTCATCATGGACTTATATGTCTTATTTAGTCCAAGGCTTCTCAAATTCCTTAATTATCCTTTCTTTTGTGACCACTTATATCATGCCCCAATCCTCAAGCGTGTGCCCATCCCTCAATGGTCGATAAAAATGCGACATCCTAAGACACATCGCCAACCTATTCATTTTAATGCACATGCGGAAGCGAACGATTACCCCTAACATCAAACAGCATGGGATAAAAAGGCAGGAAACAAATTCACAACCAAAACACTTTTATAAACACCTCGGTTTATATACAACACTAGTCTATGGTCAAGAGCCTACTCAAACAGAAAAGTCTACGAGCCCTCTAGGCCGACGAATCCCCAACTGAAAACTCGAAGGTCTCCTGGGGATTTAGGTCCACCACTCTACCACCAGCAAGGTTAGCTGTACCCTCGCCATGAGCGACGTCTATCACTTTGTATCCATTGAGCCCGCGACGATACCACGCTCTGAATTGATGGGGTACCTTCTGAGGTAGGCCCATATCGACCTAGATAGTGGTTCTCACGAGTTCATAGACCCAGACCCCTTGGCCCCTGGGAATAAGGATATCAGCAACCTGCTCGGTCACCCTCCTAGGCTGACCAAAACATTTTGGAGGAACCGCCATATAAGGACTTGATAAGGTTGAGCCGACGACGAGGTGAGACAATGTCTCAGTAAGTTCACCCCTTTAACTCTGACTATGAAGGAAATACGCCTAGAGGCAGGCTATGCACACAAGACAAAGAACATACCTTGCCTCAATTCCCTCCTGCAGGTCAATACAATTTGTATACTCAACCAATCAATCCAATCAATACCATTGATAAAATCCATTCAATCGATCAATCAATCAATTCAATACAATTGATACGATCAATCACACGTTCCAATTCGATTATTGCTTGCACAAGCATGAGATAGATTATTGCTCACACAAGCTGAATTAGATTATTGCTCACACAAGCTAATATAGATTATTGCTCACACAAGTTGACATGGACTATTGCTCACACAAGCTGACATGGATTATTGCTCACACAAGCTGACATACACAATTTTGGAATAAATACCCAAAATTCCAATCACCACTAAATTTGCACAAATTAACACTCAATTGCATAAACTAAGCACACCACTACAATCAGCACGGAATTCCGGTCCCCGACTATCCCGACATAATTTCCATAAAATAATAAATAAATTCAATAAATTATAAATAATTAAATAAATGCAATTAAATACCATAAATACCAACTTAGGCTGGAAATGCTAATCTAACTACTTAAATAGGCTTAGAAAATTTCCGAACCTATCTAGATAAATAGCACGATCTATCTAGTCCCTAATTAGTTTATTATAACCACCTAACATGCACAATTGAATAATTAAATCACTAATCCATATTAACTAATCATCTAATCCATAATTAGCTTAAAATAATCACCTCATAAGCATCATTAACTCCCTAAGCAGAGTTTAGCAAGCAAACTCACCGATTTAGTGATATGGTGAGTTCACAACTACAGCGATGCGAAGGCGAGCAAGGGACGGGTGCACGGATATTGTCTTGGCTACGGCGGCTAGGGACGGGTGCACGGATGGTGGACGATTGATGTAGGGCTAGGCAGGCGACGACGACGGTTCTGATGGCCTGGCTAGTGGCCTAATGACCTGCGACGGCGGCCTGAGGCAGCTCAGGATGCGGCTAGG
This sequence comes from Eucalyptus microcorys, assembly GCA_014182515.1. Taxonomy (NCBI): domain Eukaryota; kingdom Viridiplantae; phylum Streptophyta; class Magnoliopsida; order Myrtales; family Myrtaceae; genus Eucalyptus; species Eucalyptus microcorys. The sequence goes on from CM024569.1 coordinate 32,476,874, forward strand.
TGCGGATGAGCACGTAGGGCTCAAGCAGCACGATGGACTTGCGAGCACGAACGGGCGGCTCCAATGACTTCGGATGACGGTCGACAGGCTAGGGGGAGGGCTAGCCGGTTTTTTGGTTCTCTCTCGAGCTCTCAAAGGCTCAACAATGGATAAAGATGGCCACTGAATAAGAAGAAGGCTGCTAAAGATGGAGGGGGCCACAAAATATCAAGAACACTTGAGTTTGGTGCCCCACCGTGCATGGTTGTCTTCCTCAGCCAAATTACAATAGCCAAAGCTTCCTCAATAAGCCTTCAAGTGGTCCAAATGTCGCACCCCTAAGGACCTATGAATTTTGGACCTATTCCCATCCAAATTCATTCATTTCCCCTTCAATTCTCCCTCAATTTGATCCAATTGAATCCCCAAAAATTCAGCCAAGGTGTTATCATCCCTCTCATATTTTTCCTCATTAATTGAACCTACTTGAATCCCAAAAATTGCCCTCTGATTTTCTCAGTCCAAAATAACCTTACTTTGAATTTTTGCTGAAAATCCTAATTTGCCAAAAAATCTTCGAAGGATGAGTTGATGTTTCTAAAATGAATCGTGATATGACAAAACTTTCAATTTCTGAAATCGGGTTCAATTTCGCGGTTAATTTCAATCTGACGTTATTTTAGTGTGACCTTGCTTACCTGGTAGCTTTTAGGAATTTTTAGCGCATTTGACCTGTGGTTGACCACAATGTACATCTTCGACACATTGGTGACTCTCGGTTGTTGTGAAAATCTTGAGGTCTCAAATACGGGCACAAGGTACCAAAACGACAGAAAAATCGATCTAGTGCTATTTGACAGAAGTTTCGCAATCAAGTGAAATCACCCACACACTAATCACATACCTCTATCAAACTGACTTATCTATGGCCTCTGATCGATTTTTAACTATGCTGTAATGACCTTTGTAGATTAGCACAGTCGAGCAATCGATTCCTAGTCGAATTCTCAAGTCTATTGCGTTTAGATTCCTTAACGGCTTCACCTGATAGACTAGTTATCCCGTGAGTGATCAGTTCAGGGAAAAGAACTATAAGCGCGTCGATGAAAAGCCCAATTTATCCAATCAAAAATAGAACCTGAAATTCAGAATGTCACAACTTATGGGCTAGGCTAATGTAAATTATCGCCCATATACGGTCATGATGGTGATTTTAGAACTTTTTGTCCTTTGTGACTAGCACGTGCTCGTAGGGTTATTTTTGTCAACATATGCTCCCTTTTAAAAGAAATGTTGAGACATGATTTGTAGTCGACGCGTCTAAAAGGGTACCAAAAAAAAAATTTAGATTTGGGTTTTCGATTTCGACGGAGCCCGTTTCTCAAAAAAAATGTTGCTTTTCATTTCTTTCTTTTTTCCCTTTGCTTTGTTACTTTTAAGCAATTTCTTATTGATTTTTAAGAAAAACCTAAAAAGTCAAACGGTTGACTTTTGGGTTGCTTTTTGGTCAACCCTTGATCAAATGTCAATCCTAGGTCAAAAGTTAGTTTTTCACCCAAAAAATGTCAATTAGCCTTAATTTCACTTTTCTTAAATCAACTTTTCAAAAATTCAAAGATTTGATTAAAAAATCAATATGTTAGAAAAAGTTAATTAAATAGTTGACTTTTGATCAAACCTTTGACAAAAAGATGGAAAAAAAAATCCTCACAACATTTTGTTTTAGTGTCAATTTAATTTGTATATTGAAAATTTCGCAAAATTCGATTATGAATCTTATTTTTCAATTCTTTTTAGTTTTAGGTTCTAAATCAACCAAAAATGAAATTACTTTTTATTTTAGCCATAATTAAGTGTAGTTCCTTGTACAATATTTGGTCTAGAGAACATTTTTGACCCACTTGTTCACTCAATTAAGAGAATTGCCATGTTGAAAGGCGAATTATCATTTTAAGCCCTAATTAGGAGGTCAAAATCAATTTATCATGATTTACAAATGGATGATTGTTTTTCACTCATTTTCTTAAGATAAATCCAAATTCGGGGTCCGTTTTGAGAAATTCATATGAAAACTTCCCAATTTGAGGGATTTTACTCTCTCAAATTTAAGAAAATCAAGCTATTGAGCTTTAATTGAGCAAATTTAGATTCACTCATTCAAGATCATGGTTTAATTTCATGAGTCTGGGTCCAATTTTAATATTAGATCTTGATTTATTTTTGGCCTAAATCTTGTCATTGTAATTCAAAGTCAATTTAAATGCAGCAAAAGTACATTTCAAATGCTAAAAGTTGGCACAAATGGACACTTAAGTGCCAAAAGTTACGAAAGTGACCCTTAAGTGCCAAAATCGGAGTAAAATGAATCATTTAAGTGCCAATTCGGCCAAAATTCGGCTAAAATGCTGACGTGCACAATTTCCGACGAAGTAAGTGCAAAACGGCATCGTTTTCCATGCAAACGTGGCTAAACAATGCAAAAACGACATCGTTTTGGTGCTAACATGGTAAAAAATTAATTAAATTAAATTTAAAACTAAATTTATTTAAAAATTAAAAAATACAAATAATATATATAAAAAAATTAAAAAAGGAGAGGGGGGGCTAAGGGTTAAGCCCTTAGCCGCTGCCGCCTCCCCACCGTCGTCGGGAAGTGCCGACGACGGAGAGGGGAGGGTCGGCCGGGTTTTTAGGCCCTAGCCGGGGGCCGGTGACCCCGGTCGATCGGTGGTGAGGGCTCGCGAGCCCTTGCCCAAATCGGCGAGGGTTGGTAGCCCTCGCCCGGCCGGGCCAAGGGTCGCCGCCCATTGGGGGTCGCCTCGGCGGGCGGCGGCCCTTGGCCTGACCCGGTCAGGGCCACGAGCCCTCTCCTCAAATTTCGGTGAGGGCCGCGACCCCCCCTCTGTCACCGGCCCTTCCCGACGGTGGTGGGGAGGCGGCGGCTTTAATTTTTTAATTTTTTTAATATTTGTGTTTATATTTTTAAAAGTTTTAAATAAATTTAGTTTAAAATTTAATTTAATTAATTTTTATATTAATTTTTACCACGTCAGCAAAAAAAGGACATCCTTTTGCACCTGCTTCACCAGAAAATCGGCACATTAACATTTTGGCCCAGATTGGCACTTAAGTTATCCATTTTGTTCCAATTTTGGCATTTAAGTGTCACTTTCAAAACTTTTGGCATTTAAGTATCCATTTGTGCCAACTTTTGACACTCCAGGGGTCCGCACGTCATTTAAATGCGATAGACTATCCTAAACATGGGTAATAAGTCAAGTAGGTTTATTGCAATATTAATTGAATTCTATTTCAATTAATTTGCAATTTTGAGTAAAGAATTGCAGAATTGCTAATTTTAGTGCATGAGGCTTGATTTTATGTACCCATGGTTTAAGTCTATTGCTTTTCACACTTATTACTCAATTAAGTTTACAGAAAACTCATAGATTACATTCACGAAGTTTAATTGGCTTAATCGGGCCAAAATCAAATAATTTCTCCTCAAATCACGCAAGTTTTCTATTCACTTTTGTCATTAAGGGACCAAATTGCATAAATTTTGGATCCACAAGGACCACACCAATTAGGATCGGCATGAACCAGCTAGAATCGATCAAGAACTGGTCAAGAACCAGTCAAATCGGCATGAATCACCCTAACTGGTCTGACTAGCCATCGGTGGGGTAGGCTAGTTTGGCCCCTTGCCTACCATTTCTAGACCTTTGACAACCTGTTCTGGATCCTTGCCTCATCAATTTTATCCCTTTGCCCTCACTTTTTTGTGATTTAGTGGATTAACTCCTGAATTTCAGAAATTAGTGATTTAGCCCCTGATTAGCCCTTCACCGCAATTCTCGTTTAGATTCTAATTTTCACAAATCGGACCCATCCGATTGGTCATACAACATATCTTAACAGTGGTTAGCCTTTTAAAAACTTAATTTGGCCAATAAATCAATTTTTTTGACCGTCAGAGTAAACGAATAGTCAAGATCAGCCAATTTGGGACTAGTATAAAAGGATTTTCCTCCAATTTTGAAAAGGGGGCTCATTTTTCTGTAGAATTTCATCTCTCTAAAACAAACTCTCTCTAATCCTTCCCACCTCTCTCTCTCTCTCTCTCTCTCTCTCTCTCTCAAGCTGAATAAACTTCTTGCTAGTTCAAGATTGCCGGCCTCATGCCGACGACTAACTAACCGCCGATGAGCCCCCCAGTAGTCGTCCTCTCTCTCCTTGATTCTCTGGTGGTTGAAGCCCCCTCTGACGGATGCTTGTCATGCTCGAATCGGTAAATCTTCTTATGGTTGAAGAAATTGGTGACTGACTGGCTTGATCATCAATCTGGTGGTCCGGATCGGCAACTAACCAATTGTCAATCCTCCCTCAATAGTGTCTCTGACCTCACCTTGGTCGGGGATCAGCTGATCAACCATTGGATTAGTTTTGTTGCCCTGATCTTCCTCCAACGATCGAAGATTGATCCAATAGGACTGGTTCTATTCTAGGGCCAAACTGCCAGTTTAGCTGCCTCCTTTGACAGTTGATGGTGGGTAGATCTGTTCCTTGGAGTGCTGATCAAGCCCCAGCAATGATCATTTCATCCAATTGAGGATCAAAATTGAAGAAAGCACAAAAAAGGTAAAAGTCTTGAACTCGAATCTGATGAAGCAAGAATGGCGTATTTGATCGGGGTTAGGATTCAAGCATAGATCCTTATAATGTGTTTAGATTTGGAGATGATGATATTATTTAATGTGTTTAGATCTGAAGATGATGAGATTATTTAATGTGTTTAGATCTGAAGATGATGAGATTATTTGATGATTTGCTGTGATCGAAGTTGAATGAGGTTGAGTTTGTGGTTGATTAGATGAAATTTGTGCTTCTCGGCAGTTTCGTGCATCTATAGCACACTTACTGTTTGGCCCGAAACGAGGTCCTAGACGAGGTTATTTGATTTCGACTCCTTCTAAGTTTAGAAAGTAGACTTCAAGACCTTCGATTTGATAGGTTGCACACCCAAAACGAAGATTGTTTGACCCTCCAAAAACACCTCGCAATCTGCTCAATTCTGCAGTAGTTTAGATTGATTTGTGGTTCTGTTCTTGTTCCGATTTTTGTTTTTACTATTTTCGTGCTGATTTTTTTTATTGATATTTGGAAAAATTTTCTGCACAAACTTTGTTTCAAATTGTCTCAAGTATGTTATGTATTTTTTATAGATTTTTCGAAGATGTTTTAGTCAGTCAAAATAATCTAAAACTAAGCCTAGGTCAACCTGCCCTGCACCAATCCGAAATGAATTTGTGTGAAAATGAACATGTAGATGAGTTCATTTAACCTTAGAATCTTCATGGAATTTGAAATATATGTTGTATGTATTCCAATGATGTATGATTAACATAATTCGCTTGTCGATTGGTATGTCATTTGCATGTTCAAATGTGCTAAGGTTCTGTTGCAATTAGGATATTTCATGTCATGCATCTGTTTTGCCATTTTTGTCGACATTTGTCTGATATCTAGGTTTCGATGTCTCAATGAGAAATTTTTGTTATTGTGTTTTCTATAAGTAAGATTTTTTTTTAAATATTTTTTGCATGTTATTAGGTAAACAAAATCAAGCATGTTTTGTGACATTGAGGTGAAATCATAGGTTTATTATGAGCATACCTAAACATATGTTTTAGGGTCTCTTAGGTCCGTTCGTTTCACGCAAAATGGACCATTTCCAGAAAATATTTTCCCAGAAGTCATTTTCCAGGAAAATGACAATATTTTCTGGTGTTCAGCTAAAACCTGAAAATGCTTCGGAAAATATTTTCTGGTGTTCGCAAGGAAAATATTTTCTGCTCCCAGTTGGCAAGCTCGAGCATCAAGCTCGAGGCTCGCTAGATTGACGAGCGAGTTTGAGATTGATGAGCTTGAGGTTCACCTGGTCCGACGACTAGCCAAGAAAGAAGAATATGGGAAACAAAGAAAAAAAGAAAAAAAAAGAAAGGAAAAAGAGAAAAAAAAGGAAATTAAAAATAATTCGAATTAAAAAAGAAAAAAAGAAAATTAAACAATAATTCGAATAAAAAAAGAAACGAAGAAGAAGAAAGGGGAGGAGGAAGTGAGGATTCGTAGAGGTGTGGGATAAGAGAGATCAAGTGAGAAAAATGTTTTCCAATTTTCAAAAGTGGAAAACATTTTCCCTACTTTAGAAGACTTTTTTCCTTTGATGGAAAACATTTTCCCTAATGAATTCATTTTCCAGGAAACGAATGCCAGAAAATCCGAAAAACGTTTTCTCGGAAATTATTTTCCGCGAAACGAACGGAGCCTTAAAGACCAAATTTCGCATTCTTGTCTTTATGACTTTTGAAGTGTGCATTACAAGGTTGATGTTCATATGTGATACATCATAACTGAGAATCATTAGGTATGTGAACATTATGCCTCAATTAGGCTAGTCACATTTTAAAATCATCAAGCACGTCATTATAGTTCCAATTCATTTTTGTGTTGTCAATGATTTGTATGATTCTTTCGTATCCCAACTTAGGATTAGATGTTTACTTGAATCATTTGTTGCATCCAATTCTTCGTCATTTGCGAATTTCTGACCCAGGAATAAATTCGGAACTCTGTTTTTATCCCTGTTTAGCGTCTTTTGCTATTTTTGTGTGATTTTTTCTATAGGGATTCTTGAATTGGACCCTTAATAAACTTTATTTGTCACTCTTTGGAATATCTTCTGGTGAAGTTTCGCGTTTCTTGGAGATTGTTTGATAGGACAAATCTCAGTTGTAATGTTAATTTATCTTGCTGTCTTGTAAATTTCCAGATGCAATGATGAGTTTCATTGAATTTTTAAAAATGATTGCGCAGATCATGTCAGAAAACCTTCTTCACAAAAATTGTCCGTCTTGATATCATGCATTTTGTGTAATTTTCTCAACAGTAAATCATCAATAGGTTATTTTCAATTTTGCTGATTTGACTCGCTTTGTTTGTAATATCTTGTTGAAGATATTTGGTGTAATTGCCTATCTAGAATATTTAGGGTGGCTTGTGTGTGAAATTAGGGTTCATCATCTTCATGAAAATTGTTCCAAATTCCCTGATGTTCATAATCAAGTGTTTTTAATAAATGAATTGAGCTTTTGATTGTACTTTCTTCAAGATTGATTTAAAATGTTGTTTTTGCATTTTGAAATAGTTTTTGGTACATGGATGCTTCCGACACAGAATAATTAAAATCTTTCAAATGCTTGATTTGACATTGAAATGGATGAGGTTTAGATCGTATTTAAAATTCTTGTGATGTCTATGGGAGCATTTATGCAAGCTCCAGACTAACTTTGGCAATTAAATACATTTTCTAGCCGATGCGTCCCTTTGGAAGCCAATATCGCGTGCTTCAAATGGTCCCGCCAATCCTCAAGCTAGGGTTGTACCAATGTATTATCACAAAGAGGTTATCATGGAAGACCAAATCGACCATGTTGAAGCCACGGTTTGATATGCTTTTGGGATATGGTACACCTAATCCTCACATCATGTAGTCGTTGTTGATGAATTTGACTTGGAAGGAGATATGAAGACGCACCATGTGACCATTGACTATATTTATCATAACTAGAATCCGAGCTCGAAGTTGGGTTGCCCGACATTCTCGAACTTCAAGGATTTCAACAAGCTCATGTTGAGGAGAATGGAGACGAAGCTTTGATCGATCTAGAATACTTGGCCCATGATAACAAGTGTCTCTGCGAGATCCCCCCTAGTTCTTAGGATTCTTATTTGAGGATCTTTCACATACTTTTCCTTGTAAAGGAACTTTCTTTGTATTTCCCTTATTTCGATTGAAATTTTCCCTATATTCACTTTCATATTACATGTAAAGTCGTATCATTTTGTGAGCTTCAAACATGCAAGGTCCTACTTCCCTTGTAATTGTTCGATGTATTCAATAAAACTTCATGGAGTTATTCCTTTTTCATGTAATTTTAGAAAATGGGCATTTGGATTAAATATTGGTCATTGTCCTTCTCAATTGTACGATTTTTTCTGAAGAAATCTTGATGTGATGATGTTATATGATATCGGGATCATACACGCTTCTTATCATTGTTTTGTCTCGAGAAAATATAGATTGACATGGTTTGTATTTTCTTGATTCTTTTTATCACATACTAATTTGAATTCTTTCTTTTAAAAAAGATATTGAAAGATGACTGAGAAATGGTCTATCATACACACTTGATACCAAGTTAGGATGGAAAACGAGGATACTCATACTTGCATCATTAACATGGAGAGTCAAATGGCGTAGATCATGGTGCTGTTGATCGATCTTTCCAATCAAGTCAAGAACTTTACGCTTGTAGCCCTTGCTGCTGCTACTACAAATCTTCCCACCACACTTGATGATATGCCGATGGTTGATCTCATTCCAAAAGGACCTACTGAAGAGGCTCCTACTCATATCCCAAATGTCAAAGACATAGAGGCTCCATCTAAGGAGAGCCTAACTGTGATATCCCGAATTCCTGATTCTGTTTTCAACTGGATGAGTCGGGCTTTTCATCGACGCGCCTATAGTTCTTTTCTCTGAGTTAGCCACTCACGGGATAACTAGCCTATCAGGTGAAGCTGTTAAGGAATCTAAACGTAATAGACTTGATAATTCGACCAGGAATTGACTGCTTCACCGTGCTAATCTTCAAGGATCACTACGGCACAGTTAAAAATTGATTAGAGACCAGAGATAGGTCGATTCGATAGAACCATGTGATTAAATGCGAGTGATTTCTCCTAATTACAAAATTCTTGTCGATCGGCACAAAACCGATTTTTTTGTCGTTTTAGTACTCTGTGTCCGTATATGAAACCTCATGATTTTCACGACAACTGAGAGCCGCCAATGAATTGAAGATGTGTAATGTGGCTCGAAAATAATCGATCACGGGTCAATTGCACTAAAAATTCCTAAAAACTACCCAATAGGCTAGGTTACGCTAAAATCGCGCCCGGTTGAAATTAACCACAAATTTGAACCCGATTTCAAAAATTGAAAATTCTATCATGTCACGATTCATTTTAGGAACATCAATTCATCCTCCAAATATTTTTCTGCAAACTGGGATTTTTCGCGAAAAGTCAAAGTAGGGCCATTTTGGACGGGAAATTAGAAGGCTATTTTTGGTCACATTTTTTTCGATTCAAGTTGGACGAATTGACAAGGAATAATCAAAAGAGGGACAATGGCACCTTGGCTGAATTTTTGGGGCTTCAATTGAACTCAATTGGAGGAGAATTGAAGTGGAATTGAATGAAATAGGATGACAATTGTCCAAAATTCGTAGGCCATTGGGGGTGTGCAACATTTGGACCCTTGGATGGCTTGCTAAGGAAGATTTAGAGCTGCAAATTGGCTGAGGATGACATCCATAGGTGGTGGGGGCATGTGATGAGTGCATGGGGAAAGAATTGAAGACTTTTGAGGCCATTTAATGGTCCCCCTTTAGTAGCAATCTTCTTCTTCTTCCCTTGGCTTTGCTTTCTCCATTCTTGTTGTTTGGAAGCTAAAAAATCAAAGCAAGCCAGCCAAGAGCCAGCAATAGCCACCGAGCCCCTTGCCACCCGTCCGTGCGTTGTAGCACCACTCGACCAACCGCGCGAAGCCGTCCGTTGCGTGCCCGTCTAGCTCGCCCATGCTTGTGCATCCATATGCCCTAGTCACCATGAAGCCTTGTCGGAGCTCTTCCGTCGCTGTCCGCCTCCGCTGTCGCTTGCTGATGCCACCTGGTCCACCTCCTCGCTGTTTCCGCGCCATCCAACCGCTCGATTCAGCCTTTGCAGCCCAAGAACAGAAGCAAAAGTGCCAACAAGAACTGAGACTTTTAAGCAAGTTTTAAGAACCGTCCGGACCTCGCTTGGTGTTGCCGTTGGCTTGTCTTTCACTCACCATCACCATGGACTCATCAGCCGGCAAAACTGGTGAGTTTACTCACTAAACCTTGCTTAGGAGGTTAATTATACTTAAGGGTTCATTAGATTAGCCTTAAGATGGATTAGTGATCATCAAAAATGGTTAGACTTTCCTTAGAAAGGATTATTGCTAATCTAATTAGTGAGATTAACACCATTGAGGATGGATTAGTCCAATTCAGTGGACTTTTTGCAGTTCTGATTTCCGGACCCTCGTCGTTTGCTATTTTTGTGGTCCAAAATATGTTGTGATTTTGAGGTTGCTTCCTTCTTGAGAAATTTTAAACATCTTCAGCTATGACATATTTGTTTAGAGATTCAAAAGTATCATTTCAACTCCATGATTTGCAAACAGAATCTCAGACTGTGCTGGAATTTGTGACCTTTTGGGATTCTAGGGGTTTTTATCAACTCTTAGGATTCGAATTGAAAAATGGTTTTCCACAAAAGTTGTTTTTCACATCTTCTAATTTAACATAGTAAAATTTCAGATCAAATGGACAAGTTTTGGATTTCGAACCAAACTAATTTTGGAAAATAGAGTTTTTGGAAACGGAACCAGTTTTGGTACTGGATTAAGCGATTTACTAGGCCAAATCTAGAAGGATCTGGGTGAAGATTTTTGCATGAAAAATGTTTGTTTATGTGTCATTTACAACATATTCAAATTTGGAAATTTTCCAAACTCGTTTGATTATATTTTTGGATTTAAACTAGGAGACACGCGAGTTGGCATTTTCTACCGATTAGGGCCAGTTATGACTTTGTGGTGTTATTACTGCAATGCTTACTAGTTTGTGGATATTTGATTATATGGTTGGTTTGTGACATGCCTAGAGCTTATGCTTGATGATCGTGTGATGGTTTATAGTCATGACAAGGTGACCATTGAACGTTGAGGTGACATGTGTTGTGTTGAGGGAACCTGATGGGTTGTGAGCAGGTAAATGACTAAGTACTACACGAGGAAGAGACTTCATGTGAGTTACCTCTAGTGCCTTATACTATTGTTTATTGTAATCAAGGGCTAAGTGTTACATGACGACTTGAGTCACATGGGTACTACCTCTAGAGCATTGTAGTATTGTCATGCATAGTGAAGAGCTAAGTACTACACGATAGCGAGACTTCGTATGAGTCACCTCTAGTGCCTTGTACTATTGCTATTTGTGGTCAAAGACTAAGTACCGCACGATGATGAGACTTCATGGGGGTCACCTCTAGAGCCTTGAGTCTGTTATTGAGTTAGAGCCTTGAATCTGGTATTGGGTTTCGGTCATGAACTTGCTGAGATTTATATCTCACCCCGTCGTGGGTATTGGCTAAGTGTTACATTGCGACTTGAGTCACATGGGTACTACCTCTAGAGCCTTGTAGTATTGTCATGCATAGTGAAGAGCTAAGTACCACACGATAGTGAGACTTCGTATGAGTCACCTCTAGTGCCTTGTACTATTGCTATTTATGGTCAAAGACTAAGTACCGCACGATGATGAGACTTCATGGGGGTCACCTCTAGAGCCTTGAGTCTGTTATTGAGTTAAAGCCTTGAATCTAGTATTGGGTTTCGGTCATGAACTCGCTGAGATTTATATCTCACCCCATCGTGGGTTACCATTTTCAGGTCCCTAGTGTGAAGAAGCCGGAGCTTGAGAATGAAGGGTTAGGAGCATGGATGGCCTAGAGGTTTCTTGTTGAGTTAGACCTCCTGTACGTGAACCTTAGGGTTGGCCTCTATGTGTAAACTCGTTTGTTTGTAAAAGTGTGTTTGGTTTGGATTTGGTTGTCCTGCTTTTGTAGTCCATGTTTATTGTTGTTAGGGGATTAGTTAATTCGCTTCCGCTTGTGCATTAAAATGAATGGGTCAGCGACACGTCCTGGGAACGTCGCAAATTTATTGACCACCGAGGGATGGGCACGCATTGAAGGATTGGGGCGTGACATCCCCGCCCGAAGTGGTATTAGAGCTGGTCGATAGTTGGAGTGATAATGTGGGGTACGTTATGGGATAGTTAGTAGGAAAGGCTTTTTTATTATGCTGATGCATGTGGTTGATAGCTGATTGGTAGATTGTTTTGTGGGGATCGCTCGGCTTCTAATTCTGTGTGGAATTGGAAGGCAGTTTTCTGTAGAGAACTTGCGTAATGAGTGATCAAGAGTAGAGGACCCCTAGAAAGAGAACCATTGGATTGTTACTCGAGGCAGGACGTCGGTAAACGGTCGGTACTCGAAGGGGTCGTGGTAGAGTGTCAGTTCAGGCTAGCGCTAGTGGTATAGCACCGCCTCTTGTTTATGCTGGGGTAGCAACCCTTGGTGATCCTAGAATCGAAGGGATCATGTAGGTGCTAGAGACGCTTGGAGCTCTGATGGGGCAACAGGCCCAGAATCAAGCTGCCGCCACTACCGCCGCCACTCAAGTTGCTGCTACTACTCCCATTGTCGCCGGAGCCACTGTCGTTGCCACACTTGTCGAAGTTCTAGCTGGGAACATAGTTGTGGAGAGAGAGAGGTTGATGCATAAGTTAGTGGAGCAATTCGTAAAGCTGAACCCGCCGAGGTTCACCGGTGTAGGAGATCCCGAGGTTGTAACGCTTTAGATCCAAGGCCTAGAGAAAGCTTTTGCACTTCTAATGTGCATTGAGGAGGAAAAGGTTGTTCTAGCAGTATACCAACTGCAGGGTAATGCGAATACTTGGTTGAGGGCCACCAGAGCTGAAAAACCCACTGGTGCCGCTGAACCTGAAGGATTATAATAAGGTATATGGTCGGGCTCAATTGAGAGAGAGAAGTTTGAGTGAGCAAGCCGCTGCGTTTGGGTCAAAGTTTGGGTCAAGCAGGAATGGAAATAGGATTGGGAAGAAACCTATGACTGAAGGAAGGTATCCCATTCCGCCCAACAAAAAGGATGGGATTGGAAAGTCAACGCCTAAGTTGAAAGACGTGTGTCATTTCTATAGGAAAAGACTTGGTTCAGCTCCATGTTATACTAAGACGGGAGCTTGTTTTAAATGTGGCCAGCACGGCCACTGGTTCAAGGATTGTCCGTGCAGGTAAATGGGACCATAGCAGTTCTTACCGCCACCATCGATGGGATAGAACAGAGGGAATGCACTGTAAACAGGACGCCACTAGGATGGCAAAGGGGACAGGAATGAACCAAGCCATGCACCGATCAGGGGAAGAATGTTTTTCGGGTAATTTTATCAGAGTGGCACAGCAGAATTTTGGTTATGTTTGTAGAATTTCAGTTTGTTGTAACGAAGTTGTAAAAAGGAGAATCGCTAACTAGGGATGTACTCGACTATTTTGCTTATGTATAACTTTCATGTCATATATGAAAAGAGTTGGCTCAAAGAGCCTCTTGTTGTGATGAACTATTGTTGTGAAGTATCCCAGTTTAATCCGTTAGTGGGTGAAAGTTTCGAGTTCATTGAGAGTCGAGAAGGACCCTCAATTACCTTAATCTCATCGCTTGAGGTAACTGTATTGGATATGACAGTTGAGGAACCAAAGATGGAGAACATAGCTGTGGTACGGGAGTTTTCTGAGGTGTTTCTTGAAGGATTACCCAGTTTGCCCTCAGAAAGGGAAATTGAGTTTGTGTTTAAGTTGGCCCCTAGGACAGAGCCAATCTCTAAGGCCCATTACCGTATGCCATTGTTAGAATTGAAGGAACGGAAGTTACAGATGCGTTGAGTCGAAAGTCATCAATTGCGTAGATGGTGATTCAGGCATGGATTTTTACTCGAAGGAGCTTGAGATTCGGTTTTCAAAATTGAGGTAGGCCACCTTTCAAATCTTATGGCTACCCTCAGAATTGAGCCGAAAGTGCATATCATAATCAAGACGCTACAGTTGACAAATCTAGATATTCAGAAGATTCTACAAGAGGATACCGAAAAGAGAAAGGCTGACTTTCAGATTTCTGATGACAGGACACTAAGGTTTTGACAACGATTATGTGTATCAGACGGCGTAAAGCTTAAGGAGGAGATTTTGTCAGAAGCTCATCGTAACAGTTACAATGTTCATCTAGGCAGTATGAAGATGTATCAAAATTTGCGTAAACATTATTGGTGAATCGGTATGAAGGCGGATATCGCCAAGCATATCGCCCAGTGTCTGATGTGTCAACAAATGAAGGCACAACACTGTAAGCCGGGAGGACTTCTGCAAGCTCTCGAGATTCCCAAGTGGAAATGGGAACATATCATAATGGACCTTGTGATGGGCTTACCAAGGAGTGAAAGGGGTAATGATTCCATTTGGGTTGTGGTCGACAGACTGACAGAGTTGGCTCACTTTATCGCCGTAGGAAAGGATCTTGATTTGGACAGCCATACAGAATTGTACGTGCGTCAGATTGTTTGTCTGCATGGAGTGCCAATGATGATTACCTCAAACCGAGACTCGAGATTCACAGCTGCCTTTTGGAAGAGTTTGCAATCTACCTTAGGAACGAAGCTATAGTATAGTACAGCCTATCATCCTTAGATGAGTGGCCAGTCTAAGAGGATGATTCAAACCCTCGAAGACATGCTGCAAGCTTGCGTGTTGGATTTCAAGGGAAGCTGGGAGGAACAGCTTCATCTTATCGAGTTCGCCTATAACAACAGCTACCAGCAGAGCATTCAGATGACTCATTTTGAAGCGTTGTATGGCAGAGCATGCAGAACGCCAGTTTGTTGGGATGAGGTTGGAGAACGAAAGAACACAGGCCCAGATTTAGTCCAGCAGTCAGTGGATGCAGTTGCAATCATCAGGGATAGATTAAAGACTGCTCAAAGCCACCGAAAAAGTTACACAGATAAGCGTTGGAGACCTTTGGAATTCCAAGTTGGTGAGCACGTCTTTTTGAAGGTGTCATCGATGAGGGGGACTTCGTGCTTCGGTAAGAAGGGAAAGCTAAGTCTGAGGTACGTAGGCCCCATTGAGATTCTGGAAAGAATCGAGATCTTGGCGTATCGTCTTGCGTTGCCGCTAAGGTTGGCGTAAGTGTATGACATCTTTCACGTGTCGATATTGAGGAAGTATGAGCCTAACTCGACCCACGTGCTAAATTTTGAAAAGTTAGACGTAGACGATAGAGTTTCATACGTGGAAAGCCCAATTCAAATTATGGATCGGAAAGAATAGGTTCTACGCACCAAGACAATCCCGTTAGCTAAAGTGGTCTAGTAACACCACGGCATAGAAGGAGCAATTTGAGAAAGTGAAGATTTGATGATATGACAATACCCTCACCTTTTTTATTAAGATTTATAAAGGTTTAAATTTCAATGATGAAATTTTTATAAGAGGGGAAGACTTATGACATCCCAAATTTCTACTTCTGTTTTCAATTGAATGAGTCGAGCTTTTCATGGATGCGCCTATGGTTCTTTTCTTTGAGTTGGCTACTCACGGGATAACTAACCTATCAGGTGAAGCCGTTAAGGAATCTAAATGCGATAAACTTGAGAATTTGACTAGGAATCGACTGCTCGACCATGCTAATCTGCAAGGATCACTATGGCACAGTTAAAAATCGATTATAGACTAGAGATAGGTCGATTCAACAGAACCATGTGATTAAATGTGGGTGATTCCACCTAATTGCATAACTTTTGTCGATCTACACTAAACCGATTTTTCTATTGTTTTGGTACCCTATGTTCGTATTTGAAACCTTGAGATTTTTACAACAACGAGAGCGGCATGAGTCGAAGATGTACAATGTGGCCCAAAAATAATCGACCACGGGTCAATTGCACTAAAAATTCCTAAAATTTACCCAGTAGGTTAGGGTACGCTAAAATCACATCTAGTTGAAATTAACTGTGAATTTGAACCTAATTTCAAAAAATGAAAGTTCTGTTATGTCACGATTCATTTTAGGAATGTTGACTCATCTTTCGAAGATTTTTCTGCAAACCAAGATTTTTGGCGTAAGGTCAAACTAGAGCTGTTTTTGACTGGGAAAATTAGAGGGCCGTTTTTTGTTGCGTTTTTGGGATTCAAGTTGAATGAATTGATGAGAAAAAATCATAAGAGGGACGATGGCACCTTGGCTGAATTTTTGGGGCTTCAATTGAACTAAATTGGAGGAGAATTGAAGTGGAATTGAATGAAATGGTATGGCAATTGTCCAAAATTCGTAGGCCCTTGGGGGTGTGCAACATTTGGACCCTTGGATGGCTTGCTAAGGAAGATTTAGTGCTGCAAATTGGCTAAGGATGATAGCCATAGGTGGTGGGGGCATGTGATGAGTGAATGGGGATAGAATTGAAGACTTTTGAGGCCATTTGGTGGTCCCCCTTCAGCAACCATCTTCTTATTCTTCCCTTGGCTTTGCTTTCTCCATTCTTGTTGTTTGGAAGCTCAAAAACAAGAGGAAGCCAGCCAAGAGCTAGCAGTAGCTGTCGAAGCCCCTTGCCGCTCGTCCGTGCGCTGTCGCATTGCCCGAGCAATCGTTCGAAGACGGATAGCTGTCCATCGCACACCCGTCTCACACCCGTGCTCGTGCATTCGCGTGCGCTAGTCACTGTGAAGCCTTACTGAAGCTCCTCCGTTGCCATCCACCTTCGTCATCGTTCATTGAAGTTGCCTGGTCTACCTCATTGCTGTTTTCGCACCATCCAACTGCTCGGTTTAACCCTTGCAACCCAAGAACAGAAGCAGAAGTTCCAGCAAGAGCTGAGACTTTTAGGCCCATTTTAAGGCTCTTCCGGACCTTGCTTGGTGTTGCCATGGGCTTGTGTTTCGCTCACTATTGCGCCGACATCGCCGTGGACTCATCGGCCCGCAAAATCGGTGAGTTTACTCACTAAACCTTGCTTAGGAGGTTAATTATGCTTAAGGGTTCATTAGATTAGCCTTAAGATGGACTAGTGATAATCTAAAATGGTTAGATTAGCCTTATAATGGATTAATGTTAATCTAATTATTGAGATTAGCACCATTGAGGATGGATTAGTCTAATTCAGTGGACTTTCTGCAGTTCTGATTTCTGGACCCTCGCAGCTTTGCCATTTTTGTGGACCGATATATGTTTGATTTTGAGGTTGCTTTATTCTGGACAAATATTTTAAACATCTTCAGCTATGACATATTTTTTATCAAGATTTTTAGAGATTTAAAAGTATAATTTCAGCTCCTTCATTTGCAAACAAAATCTCAGACTGTGCTGGAATTTGTGACCTTTTGGGATTCTAGGGGCTTTTATAAACTCTTAGGGTTTGAATTTGAAAATAGTTTCTTCACAAAAATTGTTTTTGATATCTTCTAGTTTAACATAGTCAAATTTTAGATCAAATGGACAAGTTTTGGACTCGAACCAAACTGATTTTGGAAAACAGAATTTATGGAAACGGACCCAGTTTTGATACTGGATTGAGCGATTTACTAGGCCGAATCTAGAAGGATTTGGGTTAAGGTGTCTTCGTGAGAAATGTTATTTTATGTGTCATTTACAATATATTCAAATTTAGGAATTTTCCGAACTCATTTGATTATATTTCTGGATTTAAACTCGGAGATGTGCGAGCTGGCATTTTCTGCCGATTAGGGCCGATTATGACTTTATGGTGTTATTGGTACAATGCTTGTTGGTCTGTGCATATTTAATGATATGGTTGGTTTGTGACATGCCTAGAGCTTATTCTTGATGATCGTGTGATGGTTTATAGTCATGGCAAGGTGACCATTGAACATTGAGGTGACATGTGTTATGTTGAGGGAATCTGATGGGTTGTGAGTAGATAAAGGACTAAGTACTACACAAGGACGAGACTTCATATGAGTTGCCTCTAGTGCCTTATATTATTGCTTATTTTAATCAAGGGCTAAGTGTTACATGGCGACTTGAGTCACATGGAAATTACCTCTAGAGCCTTACAGTATTGTCATGCATAGTGAAGGGCTAAGTACTACACGATAATGAGATTTTGTGTGAGTTATCTCTAGTGCCTTGTACTATTGCTTTTTGTTGTCAAGGGCTAAGTACTAAACGATAGTGAGACTTCGTGTGAGTCACCTCTAGTGCCTTGTATTATTGCTTATTTTAATTAAGGGCTAAGTGTTACATGGCGACCTGAGTCACATGGAAATTACCTCTAGAGCCTTACAGTATTGTCATGCATAGTGAAGGGCTAAGTACTACACGATAATGAGATTTCGTGTGAGTCATCTCTAGCGCCTTGTACTATTGCTTTTTGTTGTCGAGGGCTAAGTACTAAACGATAGTGAGACTTCATGTGAGTCACCTCTAGTGCCTTGTACTATTGCTATTTGTGGTCAAGGACTAAGTATCACATGATGACGAGACTTCGTTGGGGTCACCTCTAGAGCCTTGAGTTTATTATTGAGCTAGAGCCTTAAATCTAGTATTGAGTTGGAATGTGGAGTTGGAATATTGAGTTTAGATGTTGAGTTTGAATTTGGAGTTTGAATATTGAGAGTGAATATTGGGTGTGGATTCAACCACCAATATGAGTTACCCGTGCCTGATTATGTGATGAAATTCTGTGACATAGTATGAAACGTGTCATAATGATTTGGCCTTATAATTGGGACTCCTGTATTTGATTGGTTTGGTAGGGAGATGCTCCAATTGATTAGTGTATTGATTATATGCATATGTTTTACGAACTGTACTGACGTGTGGGAAGAAACTAAGTCGAGGTGAGTCTCATTGGTTGTGTGCGTAGGCTACCTCTAGGTGTATTATCTTCCTAATCGGGGTTTAGGGCGTGAACTCACTGAGATTTATATCTCACCCCGTCATGGGTTACCATTTTTAGTTCTCTAGTGTAAAGAACCCGGAGCTTGAGGAGGAATGGTCAGGAGCATGGGTGGCCTAGAGGTTTCTTGTTGAGTTAGACCTCCTGTACATGAACCTTAAGGTTGGCCTCTGTGTGTAAACTCATTTGTTTGTAAAAACGTGTTTTTTTTATTTTTATTTGGTTGTCTTGCTTTTCTATCCCATGTTTGTTGTTGTCAGGGGATTAATTAATTCGCTTTCACTTGTGCATTAAAATGAATGATTCGGCGACGTGTCCTGGGAACGTCGTAAATTTATCGACCATCGAAGGATGGGCATTCGCTTGAGGATCATAGCGTGACACTAACTCCCCACTTTGATGAGGAAAGTTTGAGATGCCTCGCGAAGATTGAAGAACGCCTATGCATGCTATAAGGCTTTCAACTTCAAGGGTTCGACAAACTATAACCTTCGCTAAAGTGAAAGTCCCTGAAATTTATAAAGAGCCTGAGTTCACGAGGAAATATGATGGTATTTAGTGCAAGATGGCTCGCTATTCCGACAATCCTCTACTCATGATTAATTCATTTCAAGATAGCCTTATTGGTCCTACATTGACTTGGTTTATTGAGTTAGATTTAAAGAAGATCCATAGCTGGGAGGATCTCGCAAATAAGTTTTTGCAACACTACAAGTTCAATATCGAGATTTCGTCGACTCGAGAAGAGCTTGTCTGAGTTGAAAAGATGAGGACCAAAATGTTTAGGGCCTATGCTCAAAGGTGGAGAGCCACCACATCTCAAGTTAAACCTCCCTTGTCCAGGAAAGAAGTTATGCAATTGTTACTTCGAGGCATGCCTTATGATTTCTTCAAGAAGACATATAACAATACTTGCATCAACTTAGCTGCATTGGTTGAATTGGGGGAATGCATTGAAGGAATCATGTCAGAGGGAAGATTGTCTAAGACAACGACTCATAGGTTTGCTTCAAAGAAAGACAAAGAGTCCGCTGTGGAGATTGCCTACATTCAAAATTTGTTTGCTAAAAAGGTGCACACTCCTCCCGCTCATAAGCTTGCCACGGAAGTTGAAAGCTCTTCTTGAAACTTTGATTGCAAAGGGAAAGCCCAGTATGTCCTCTGATGGGGGAGAAAGGACACAACATGGACAACTGTTATGTCCTCTGATCAAAGATCCACAATTTACTGGATAAAAAATTGCTCACCTTTAAGGACTTGATGCCGAATATCCAACAAAATTAGCTTCCGAAACATGCTGAAGACGTCAATGTAATCTTTGTGAATGATGACAAGCATCCATTTCTCGTGGATATGCATAGGTTGAGGAAAATCATGCCCTTCATTGATCGTCGAATGAAAGGTAACATCTCTCATGATTAGAAAATAGCTTGCCTAGCTAAGTTGATTGAGCTAGAAATCCTTCAATACGAAGATGGTGGAGCCACTCAAGACCCAATGACTTTAATTGAAGTTAATTTGTCTGGTGAAGACATGATCTCGAAGGTCAGAAAGGAGGTTGAAGACTTGAGCAAGGATGATACTCGAGAAGATATTTGTCGAGAACTGAAGGGGAAAGCCCCAATGTATTGAGATGAAGACTCAAACATTGAAAGTGACGATGAGTGTAGAGCTTCCCGCATGGACTGTAAGTTCATTAACAAAGCTCACAGGAGTGGTGAAGTTGTTGATATTCTTGGCCAACCAAGTGGCAAGTATAACTTTAAGGTGAAGTTTACACTGCTGCTGAGTTTCTATGTGGACATAAAATACATTGTCTTGAGCGGACGAGATGATGAAGAAGGTGCCATTCCACCCCTATCGAAGGATGAAGAAGTTTCCTCTGATGAGAATGAATTTGTATACAAGACCTCCCATTGGGATCATCAATTTGTAAGAAGGTCCATGAGAAGGGTGAAGTAGTGGATATCCTTGGGCAACCAAATGAGAAGTATGATTTTATGGGTGAGAAGTATGACTTTATGGTCAAGTATATTCCAGCCCCAAGTTACTTTCAAGATCCCAAGGACATCATTTGTAGTGGGTGGAGAAATTAGTTTGATGACGATTTTGTAGCTATGATAGAGCCCGTTGTGATTGACTTGACTAAGGAGAATGTTAATCACAAGACTTGCTCGACTGACATGAATCCTGTTGAATTGGACCTATCAGTTGACAACCTCAAAGCCATGAAAATCTCAAGTGTGGGTTTTGAACCCTTGGTCATTGAACTACCGCCGCAAATTGGCAAAAGCTCAAAGGCCAAGGCGCCTTCCACTTATAGCACCAAGGCAGTTCTGTGGAACTACGACACCAACGAGATCGATGCCGTTACTTGATTGGGTTGAGTCTATCCACCCCTTGAGGATGTTGAAAAGAAAGCTGTAATCAATGAGGAAGCTTAACAACTCCTCAAGACACTCAAGATAGTGAAGCCGAAGTAGTCGAGCAATCGCAAAAGAAGCTCGCTCCTTTTTCATTAGTGGAACTCTTCAAGTCATCTAAGAAGCATAGAAATACACTCCTGAAAATCCCGAATGAGTGCCACGTACTCAAAACCATTAGAGAGGTGCAGTTAGAGGAGTTCGTGGGTGCCATACTCCTTAGAGATCAAATATCCTTCTTCAAGAACGATCTCCCTCCTGAGGTTAGTAGATATCGACTTGCCTTTGGGTTGGGGCATCAACGGTAAGGCGAATCTGTGAACTGCGACCACGACCACAGCTGAGACAATCTGCAGAACGGTGCAACAGCAATGTGGCTGTTGATGGTAAGATGGACCACGAGTTGCGGCACGGTCGAGATGAACCGTCAGCAACAAAGGAGGTTGATGGCTAACGGTGGTGCAGTCGGCGGCGGTGATCGGCAGCCGGGCTTCCGGGCTTGAGCGAGACGGTGTAGGGAATTTGGGTGAAATATGTTGAACTTTGGATGAAGAGAGAGAGCGGTAGACGGTGATGAAGTGAAGCCGAGCGTGAGAGGAAAGAAGACCGCACCTTCTGCCTTCTTCGTGGGTTTCGTCCCTTTTCCCCTTTGTTGACTTTCATTGTCAACATTTGGGTGTGCGGTGGCTGTCCAAGCCGAAGGCAGGTGGAGGGTAGCGTGGCCCTCAACCGAGTCTTCATCGCCAGCTTGAAGAAATCCGTTGATGCGTGGCCTTCAGTTGGTCGACCTCCCCGGCGTCGCTGTCCAGCTGAAGAGAAGCCAATTTCCATGCAGTGCACACGCCACCTTGCTCCCTCATGCAAGGACGTAGCAGCATGGTGAACATCTCCAAATTTGTTGAAAAGCGAAGAGGAAAGGAAATGCGGCTAAGTCCTTATATCCACGTTCCTATGGGCTGGCAGATTGGGGCAAAGAAAATGGGCTGCTCTTCAGTGGTCCAAGTCCCCCTTGATGTACGAGGAAGGAGCAGCTGATGCCGACGTCTTCGCTTGTTGCATGGAAGAGGGACGTGGCTCTCCCTCCTTGCGTGCATGGTAGTGGACGTAGCTTCTCATTTGTTGACTACGTGAGTCAACTTATCTAAATCATCAGCCAAAGAAGGGACCATTCCATGCGCGTATGTCTTAATGTATCGCATGGAGGAGAAATGGTTAGCGTGATTGCATGGCCCTTCATGCATGGTAAGATCCCCATCTTGTTGGTCACCGAATGGGCGTGAATCTGGAGACGTCGGGTGCTTGCATGGAAAGCTCGCTTGTTAAAGTACAAATTCGGGAGATGTTAGTCTCACAAGCGACGTGGCGCGAAGAAATTCCTAGATAACATGCTATCGTGAGAACGTGACGAAACGTGATGTTTTATTACGGTGAGAGTGATGACGAAATGGCATCCACAAGTGGTGCCAACGACGTAGTCCGACGACAAATTTGTCGACCCATCTCGGACAGTTACATATTTGAGGTCCGATGAAATTGAATGTCACAAATCTCCCCTCCTTAGAGAATTTCGTCCTCGAAATTGTACGTCTCTTACATCTCTTTGAAAAGATGAGGGTACCTTTGCCTCGTTTCTTTTTTGCTTTCCCACGTAGCTCTTTCACATTGTGGCTGTGGCATCCTAAAATTTCATAGCGATCTCTAGATGCATTACGACCCATGAATAGGTGATGGAAGCGCCATCGGACTATGTTATAGTCCTTAGACCAACGGATTTCAATTAAACAAGGCCGAGCATTGAATGGACTGTTGTTTTGATTGGGAATATAGCATATGCTCATGAATGATCTAGGTTGTGCTAAAAGATGAATTGATGAGAAATTTTCTATTCATGGCCATGTACTCTATAAGTTGGATTACCATCGATTAATATTATAGAATTTTATGGCCATGTGAATAATTGTAATTAAGTAAATATAAGTGGGGATTAAGGAGGATTATTAGGAGAAGGTGTGGGCTGATTTCTTAAGTCCCAAAACCAGCCCACAACCCCCCACCGTTCGGCCGACCAAGGCCCGGCCCAAGAAGCCCAAAGGGCTGTCGACCGAAGGAGGAGAAACCGGATGGAGCAGCCCCACGCCACCCTCTCCATTTGTCCCATGGAATAAGCCACATGTCCTTCCTTTGAAGCCAAGTGTCCAATGCCATGCAAAACCTCAAGATTACTAGCTAATCATGAGGGTGAAAGGAAGAAAAAGAGAGAGAGAGGGGCGGAATGGACGAAGCAACAACCGAGAGAGAGAGAGAGAGAGAGTGTTCGCGAGAGAGAGGGAGACCGAGTGGGCGAGCGAGAGAGAATCCGAGAGAAAGAGAGGAGAGTTCAAGCGGGAGTGAGGGTGCTTCGGTGAGGGAGGAAGGAGACCGGCCCCGCCATGCGTGCACCAGCAGCCACCGTCGACGCGGCCTAGCTCCGCCGTTGATCGAGCCACGCCCGAAGTCCCCGAGTCGCCGTTTGCTTGCTTGATTTCGTTGAACTTAAGGCAAGTAAAGTCCGTTAGCCTACATTTTTCTTGCTGTTGTTGTGTGAAGTGTAAATAGACTTGAGGATGCATAAATTTGATGCTGGATGTTGACGTTTCGAACTAGTAGTAGTTCTTTAGGATTGGTAAACTGTTTTATGGAAACACAGCATGATCTCTGCCGATTCCGTGAATTTTATAAAATTATCCAGTTGAAATTTGATTTCTTGTTCTTGATGAAAGTTGTAGACGACATATTGAGGAGAAACATGCTAAAAGTTGAGAAGAAACGGACAAGTATTGGTCAGTGAAATGATTTTTCTTTGAAAGTGTTAAATCTGGAAACCGTTACCGAGGGTTAGGAAGAGTTATGGTGATTATACATTTTGATATATCATGAATCTGACTTCGAGTTCTGTATGAAACTTTTACCTCTAGGTCTTTTCTATAACATATCAAAATTTTAGAATTTTCTGAGTTGATTTAGGGTTTATACCGAATTTGTGAATAAAACTGTGCAATGGTGATATTGAAATTTTAAGGCTGTGATGCATGGACCGTAGCGACTCGTACGAAGCACTTTTGACATGGTGTTCTTCATAAAATATTTTTCTCTAGATATCTTTTATGACATGTTAAATTTTCAGAATTTATTAAGATCGTTTACAAATTTCTCCGAAATTTTAATTGAAGAAGTGTATTCTGTTTTATCCGAAAATTTGTTTTAATTTCAAGAATAAATGAATTGCTCTATGAGATGTGATATCTTGGATTGTTATTTATACAGCATATGTGGTGACATTTAGCATATCATGTGATATCAAAAAGTTGATTTAAACCTTTGACATTATTGCATCAAATGCTATGTTGAAAGTGAGATATATATGTGAATATACATTGAGATGTTGATGATACCGTCAAACCCTTGAGTCAACGATGGCCCGGGAGTGTCGGGATGCCCAGAGGTGTGTGCCAGATGCCCGAAGGTGTGTGCCGGATGTCCTTGGGAGTTTCGAGATGCCCGGAGGTGTGTGCTGGATGCCCGGAGGTGTGTGCCGAAGGTTCCTCGTGATGCTAGTTGGGGTGCGAGATGCCCGGAGGTGTGTGTCGGAGGTTCCTCGTGATACCAAGTTGGGTGTGAGCGATATGAGGGATGCAAACACTGGTCCTTGGAAGAAAAAAATGAGATCCTTTTGAAAATTAAAATTGGGAATTGAATCATGTGCATGGGTGTGTGCATATGGCATGGGATATAATTGTCCATGAACTTGAATTGGTATTGCTTGGCATTGGAAATGTGATCATTAAGGTTTTGAAAGGATCTCATGGAGACATATGTATGATTGCATGGATGGTATGTGCATCTCACATGAAATCTTGGTTCGCTTGTTTGTCGCATTTTGTGGGTTGATGGATCTTTTGCTGCTGAGTGGTTGTACTCATCCCTTTGGGGACTAACATTTCAGATTGAGAGATGCCCCTGTTACCGGTCATGCGTGGTACTTTTTATGGCTTGCCGTCCGATGTTGAGGTCGAGTGCTCGGAGCACCCCTATGTAGGTGTTCGTGGATTGGTGTTTATCCGAGTTCGAGTTTTAGTTATGTACGATGTGGGTCTACCTGATGGCCTTGTAGTCCAAGAGTTCCTGTCCGTGCATGTTTGACGCGACGGGATGATGATGGGGATGCTGCCTGTGACGTCCCAGGGCGTCACGTACTAAGCGCAAGCAGAATCATAATTATCATTAACATCTTACCTAACTTGTAATCTCCTTACAAAGAACCCATAGCGTTTACCATTGAAGGTTAGCATGTATAACATGGATTATTTTAAAATCTCAAGTTTATATTATAACGTTATCCAGCAATGCACATAGACAAGATCATAAAAGGCTTCCTTTCATGTTATCATCATCGGGGCATACAAAATTATCGACCTGGACTCGTTCCATGTTCTTCGCCTATATATTTACATCATATACAAAACCAAAGTAAGGCATAACAAAAGCCAGGGATAAAGGGTGAGAGGGTTTCTACTCCACGAGTTCCCACATTAGCCCGCATCTAACAAAAAACAAAAGTTAGTCAGCCTCTACACGATCCAAGGCGTCTAGGCGCCGTCCATCCCCGCTCCAGGTGCTCTTGCTCCAAAGGGTAAAGGTCCGAACATCTCCCCTTCATGGTTGATAAACCATGCAACGGACATCATCGGTATTAACTCAGCCCTACCGTCATCCATCCATAAAGTCGCCTCATACTTGGAGAAAACCATGTCAATGTCGGGATCATACACGTCAAGAAGAGAAACATCAAGACGCACTACCGCCCCGTATCGAGCTATTGGCGGTACATCCATGCTATCAATATGAGCAAACAACCTTGCCCAGTAAAGAATGATAAAACTCTAACTTAAACAATCCACAATCATGAATATTGCAAGAGAATCATCAAACAATTTAGGATACTAAAGGAAGTATATCACAAGCATAAACAATTGGATATTGACACCTTATGTATATGATCACCTTATGAGCATCCATTTCTATGCTTACCTTTCTCAAACTCAATCTCATATCAATATGTAATGCAACAATAATAAATGGACTCACTCGCCAAATAGAATTATATTTAGTGTGCATAAAATCCACCCTCGAATCAGTCACTAACCGGAATTCAACCGGCCCGATCGAGTCACTTCCGGAAAGTACGTTATCCGGACTTCCACAATACCTCTAATTATGGGCATCTCACTCCGAGGCATCCCGGCATCACACAACCGAGGTCCTCCTTGATCACACACAAGGGCATCTCACTCCGAGGCATCTCAGTATCACACAACCAAGGCATCCTTGATCACACACAAGGGCATCTCACTCCGAGGCATCTCAGTATCTCTCTACCGAGGCATCCTTGATCACACACAAGGGTATCCCAAACTTCCGGGGGCATCACCGGTATCTCGGTACCGATGGGTTCATTCATCTTAAGCACACGTTTCACACCACAACACCTTTGATTAATGCATTTATCTTATGCAAAAGAAAAGACTCCAAAGTATCTAACTATATATCTAATTCTCATGAACCTAGCACACGTGCGTGTCCAAATTATAAGATAAAACCCATTACGTCATGTCCCATTCCATGGCAAACAGATATTTATCCCATAATCAAGCACTATGCACCGCACTCATTGCACACACATGATACTATATGCACTTATATCTCAAATGATATATGAGACTTACTCCTATATGACTAACATCTATTATGAGGTTTATTAGACTCTACGTGCATCACAAAAGCCTAATATAAAAGACACAACCTCTAATATATGTTCTCGGGTCCAGACAGTTTACTAACTAATTGTACAGTTTTGGTTTCGGATACAAAAGGAATATCAATTCTTGTCGAAATATTACCAAATTTTAGTATGTTATATTAGAGACATAGATTGAAATTTTCTGTGAAGAAACTTAAGTCTTAATCTCACTACATTAAGAGTAAAAATTTCCATAATCCTTACTAGCACCCTGTATCGACGTCCAGATTCTTTATCTACAAAGAAAATTGTTTCACTAGCCAACTCTTATCCATTAAATCTCAAATTTTGAAACTTCATTCCTTAAGATGTGTTCTACAATTTTCATTGAGGATTCGAAGTCCAAATCTAACTAGGTAAATACAGAAAATTCGCATAATCAGTAAAGGTCAAACCGTTTCTCACAAGAACAGTTTACTGGTTTTACTAAGTACACTTCTGTCTCTATGTTTTTATAGTCATATGGTTATAGCTACGTGTATAACTTGATCTTATAGATGTTCTATCATGTAGAATAGTTTCTTTCTTATTTCTATTAACATACATAAAGAAAACTAAACACAAACAGAAGACTCCATAACTGTTTTCACTTAGAACAGAATAGACACACAAATTTTCTCACTTCTAACTCAACGAAACAACTTGTCTATCCACAAATCTCTTCTAAAATACTCCAATGCTTACTCACAGCAACTCAAAAAGCAACTTCAACATATCTTTCTCTAACAAATGATCAATTCCACAGCTCGGCTCGAAGTATAAACGCATCCGTGAGTTCACTCATCACAGCATACACCATATCCATCCACTCGGTCTCCATTTCATCACTTCGCTCAACAAAACAGCATACTCACACAAGGATTTCGAAACATGCAATCCTCAAAAACAACATGCAATGGCTTTTAACTCTAATCTAACACTTACTCAGCTTAGATTAACCACAAAACAACAACTACAAACTATATCCATCACTGTTTGGTTAGATCCTCAAGCTCCCTTGATAAAACAATGGATAACTTTCAATTTAGAGTTAGATCTTTCCTTACCTTGCTTCAGCTACTAAACAACACAGAGATGCTTCAAGATCAACACTCAAAATCAGCATGCAAGAAGAAGAAATCACAGGTTTGCTTCTGGTTTGCTTCTGGTTCTATCGCTCAGCCGAGAGAAAAAGAAAGAAGAAGATGAAGATGGGTTGTTCGGTTTTATATGGAGAGAGAGAGAGAGAGTACGAAGCTTAAGGGGAAATAGGTCTACAAACTAGTCCCTAGGCTAGTGTAATGATTAGATTTGGCTAATGATTATGCTTCCTTGGAGTTGCCATCTTCGGTTCTATGGATTGAGAAAAACCGTGGGTGTTGATGAGAGAATCGAGAGAGAGAAAAGTGTCGTGGCTTTCATGCATGAAGATTTTCACCATCTGTTGATCGTCGCTAATTAACAATTTATCGATATCATTCGTTAGTTCATTAGCTTCTAATATTTTCATCTAATTTCCTTTTGTTTCTACTTAATCCCAATTATACAAAGTCATAACATATATATAACATATCGAATAGTCAATGTTAATCTATAAAGAATTCATCACAAAATGCTAAAGTTAGAAATTGATATTAGCATTACAATCACTAATCAAATCATCATAACTATATATTATAAACTTAATTGAAAATTAAAATCACTTGGGCCTAAATATTCATCTCGGCCCAACAGGCTTAATCTATAACTATTCCGGCCCACTAAACTAAATCTACAAATCTAATAATTCCGAACCTTGGCCCGCTTTAAGCCAAGTCCAAACCCATAATCTCTCATTAGATTTCTTAAGTCCAATTCGTGTGGCCTACTTACTTCTCAAGCCCACACATTTCTCACGATCCATCGGGTTCACTTTCTGCCCAATCTAATTAATCTAAGTTCCTAATGATCTGATTGCACTAATAAAGGTCCACGAAATTTGGGATGTCACAACTCTCCCCTACTTAGAAAATTTCGTCCTCAAAATTGAAATCTTACCTTATTTGAAAAGCTGAGGATACTTTTGTCTAATCTCTTCCTCACTTTCCCAAGTTGCTTCCTCTGAATTGTGGTATCGCCACAAAATTTTAACTAAATGTATAGTCTTGTTCCTCAACACTTGCTCTCTTCGATCCAAAATTTGCACAGGCTCTTCTACATATCTAATTCTTTCATCTATTTCTAGTACTTCAAAATCTAACACATGAGTTGGATCCGGCTCATATTTCCTAAGCATAGATACATGAAAAACATTGTGAATACTGGATAGCTTTGGTGGTAATGCTATTCTATATGCTAACTCTCCAATCCTTTCTAATACTTCAAAAGGTCCTATAAATCTTGGGCTCAACTTTCCTTTCTTCCCAAATCTTGACACATTCTTCATAGGTGATACTTTCAAAAATACATGATCTCTTACATTGAATTCTAAAGGACAAATGAAAGGTAAGCGAACTGTGTCGACCCTAGTGGATAGAGGGCCATGTCGAAGGGTGCCACAGCGGGTGGTATCAGAGCAATGGTTATAGGTGGAGTGACAAGGAGCCTCATTTGGAAATTGAGGAATATGATGACAATGCACACCATAGGATACTAACTGGGATAGTTGATTAAGTTTGAACAACGGGTGATGGGTATTCACTCGTAGATCCCTGGTAATTAATTGTGAGTTGTCTCTAGGTGCGAGTAACATGTTTATGTTACTTATTTATATATAGTTGTAGTTACTTTTAAAAGGAGACATCAAGTCACGGATTATTCCTGAGGCAAATGCTTGGAAACTGCAGGAATGTCATGGTACAAGCTAGAAGTACTCATCCATGAGGGCTGAAGCCTCGGCTGCAAGGGTTGAACCCCGAATGGAAGACATCCTGCAAGCATTGGCCAATATAGGAAATCTGATGGAAAGACAAGTGCAGCAACAACCCGAAGTGGAACATCGCCCTCAAGGACTAGTGGAACAATTTCTGAAGCTGAAGCCACCTAAGTTTAGTGGAACAGGAAGTCCTGAGGAGGCGGAACAATGGATTGATGGAATGGAATGAATTTTCTGGTTGTTGGACTGCAATGATGCTGAGAAAATAACTTTGGCAGAGTACCAACTTGAGGGAAATGCAAAATTTTGGTGGAGAGCTTCAAGAGATACGATCTTTCCACCAGGTACTGACATAAATTTGGATGAATTTGATAGAGCTTTCAATAGAAAGCATTTTTCTGATTGTGCCAGAGATAAGAAGATCACTGAATTTGTTCAGTTGGAACAAAGGGAGCTGACAGTAGATCAATATGAGGCAAAATTTTCTAAATTGTCTAGGTGTGCTCCCAGATTGGTTGAGGATCGAGAGGAAAAAGCTAAGAAATTTCTGAAAGGGTTGAGGATTGATATCAGGAAACAACTGGTGCCTCTAAATATGAGGGATTATAATGAGATTTATGAGAGGGCACAGTTAGTGGAGCAAGAGCTAGTGAGAGAGCGATCAGAGTCTAAGAGACAGTTGACCTTTAGTGATATCAGATGGGGTAAGAGACCCTATCCTGGTCAAGGTCAAACCTGGGATTATACGAAAAATAGTAATTTTGGAAATTTTGGAAAAGCCAGGGATGGCCTGAATATAGGGAAAGCACCTTATCAGCATGATGCATGTCGAAGATGTGATGGGCAACATGGCCCGGGACCTTGCAATGGACGGTTGAAATGCTATGGTTGTGGACAAGTAGGTCACCTCAAGAGAGACTGTCCACAAGAGAGGTTGCAGCTGAGTGTCGGCTCGGTGCGACAGGTACAATTAGTTAACAAAGTACTGTTAGACCAAATCTACCAAGAAATCCACAGAGGCCACCAGCTCAAGGAATGGTGTATGCGGTCACCCAAGAGGAAGCGGAAGCTTCCAAAAATGTTATCTCAGGTACGATTTTTGTAAACGGCAAGAAGGCATATGCATTGTTTGACTTGAGTGCTACGCATTCATTTATATATGAAAGATATAGGCAATTGAGTAAAATAAAAACTACACCTCTTGA
This sequence comes from Eucalyptus microcorys, assembly GCA_014182515.1. Lineage (NCBI taxonomy): Eukaryota > Viridiplantae > Streptophyta > Magnoliopsida > Myrtales > Myrtaceae > Eucalyptus > Eucalyptus microcorys. The sequence continues at coordinate 32,507,851 of CM024569.1, forward strand.
GACGCCTCTTTGTGTTTCCACACCTTTAAAGAATATGGTATTATCTACAATGTGTGTGCAAAATGTAAGATAACTATAGAAAGACGAGATATGGAAATAGATCTAGTTGTAATGGCTATGTATGACTTTGATGTTATCATAGGAATGGATTGGCTCCATAAGTATCGGGCTAAGGTGGATTGCTATAGGAAAGTGATCCAGTTCATGTTACCTAATCGGTCTAGTTTTGAATTTTTCGGTGGTCGGATAAACCCCTCTATAGCCATTATTTCGATGGTAGAAGCTCATGAACTACTTGATGAAGGATGTCAAGGATACCTAGCAGTAGTAAGAGATCTTACTAAGAAAGAGGCAAAAATTGATGAGATTCGAATAGTCAGGGAATTTCAGGATGTGTTTCCTGAGGAGTTGCCTGGATTACCACCGGAACAAAAGATTGAATTTGAAATTGAACTAATGCATGGAACAGGACCAATATCGAAAGCCCCGTATAGAATGGCCTTGGTGGAGCTAAAGGAATTGAAGGTGCAATTACAAGAGTTGCTCGAGAAGGGATTTATTAGGCCAAGTGCTTTACCTTGGGGTGCACCAGTTCTATTTGTGAAAAAGAAGGACGGGTCGATGCGTTTATGTATTGACTATAGACAGCTAAACCAAGTGACTATAAAGAATAAGTATCCCTTGCCTAGAATTGATGATTTATTTGACCAATTGCAAGGAAGTTCAGTCTTTTCTAAAATTGACTTAAGGTCAGGATACTATTAGTTAAGGATAAGGAAAGAAGACATTCCTAAGACCGCATTTATGACTCATTATGGACATTATGAGTTCCTAGTTATGCCTTTTGGATTAACGAATGCACCAGCCGCATTCATGGATTTAATGAATAGGATATTTAAGCCTTATCTGGATCAGTTTGTTATTGTCTTCATTGATGATATACTGATTTTATTCAAAAGGACCTGAGGAACATAATCGACACTTGAAAATAGCATTGCAAACACTAAGAGATCATAAGTTATACGCCAAATTCAATAAGTGTGAATTCTGGCTAGACCGAATAATATTTTTAGGGCACGTGGTGTTGGGTAATGGAATTGCAGTAGACCCTGCAAAGGTTGAGATGGTAGTGAACTGGCCAAGACCAACAATGCCGACTGAGATACGAAGTTTGTTAGGGTTGGCTGGCTATTATAGGAGGTTTATTGAAGGATTTTCACACCTAGTAGGCCCTTTAACGAAATTGACTGGGAAAAATGTAAGGTTTGAATGGAGTGGAGAATGTGAAAGAAGTTTTCAGGGACTTAAAAGAAAGTTGACTACAGCTCCAATTCTAACTATACCATCTGGATCTGATGGATTCACGGTGTATAGTGATGCTTCTCATAAATGACTGGGATGTGTTTTGATGCAGCATGGCAAGGTCATAGCCTATGCATCGAGGCAGTTGAAACCTCATGAGTTAAATTACCCTACCCACGATTTAGAATTGGCAGCTATAGTATTTTCTTTCAAAATATGGATACATTATCTATATGGAGAGAAGTTTGAAATCTATACATATCATAAGAGTTTGAAGTATTTGTTTTCGCAAAAGGAGTTGAACATGAGACAGAGAAGGTGGATGGAATTATTAAAAGATTATGACTGTGAAATACGATACCATCCAGGGAAGGCAAATAAGGTGGCAGATGCCCTTAGTCGAAAGTCGGCTATGGATATGGCTAGTTTAAGAATAACAGAGTGGAATCTGTTAAAGTCAATTGTGGATTCAGACTTCAAGTTGGAAATTGACCACCTTACTGGTATGCTCACTGCATTAGGAATCGAGCCCAAAATTATTCAGAAAGTTAAGATTCTACAGAAATCTGACTCGGAGATTGTGGAAATACGAGACGCTGTGTCTTTAGGGAAAAGACCAGAGTTTCAAGTCTCTAAGGATGTGGTAGTAAGATGCCAAGGACGGCTCTGCGTTCCTAACAATGAAGAAGTGAGAAGGGAAATCCTATTAGAAGCACATAGGAGTAATTATAGTATTCATCCGGAGAGTACGAAAATGTATAGAAATTTACGCCAGCAGTTTTGGTGGAATGGCATGAAGAAGGATATAGCTAAACATGTTTCTCAGTGTTTAACATGCAAGCAAGTGAAAGCAGAACACTGTAAACCCGCAGCACTATTAAGACCATTGGACATGCCAGAATGGAAATGGGAGCATGTGACGATGGACTTTGTGCAAGGACTGCCAAGGACATCCAGTGGTCACGACTCTATTTGGGTAATAGTAGATTGCTTGACTAAGTTTGCTCATTTCCTAGCGGTCCGCGTAGACTACTCGATGAATAAACTTGCTGAGATATATGTAAGTCAAGTGATACGCTTACATGGTATTCCTATAACAATCACATCTGATCGAGACTCTAGGTTTACTTCAAATTTTTGGTGAAGTCTCCAAAATGCTTTAGGGACGAAGCTTCAATTTAGTACTACTTTTCATCCTCAAACAGATGGACAATCGGAAAGAGTGACCCAAACTTTGGAAGATATGCTGAGGGTGTGTATTATTGATTTTAAGGGAAGTTGGGATGAGAAATTGCACTTGATAGAGTTCGCCTATAACAATAGTTTTCAGAAAAGTATAGGCATGGCTCGGTATGAAGCATTATATGGAAGAAGGTGCAAGACCCCTATTTGTTGGAATGAAGTAGGTGAAAGGAAATTGACAGGACCTGAATTGGTACAAATTACTACTAAGGTTGTTGAGATTATCAGGAAAAGACTTAAAACAGCCCAGAGTAAGCAAAAAGACTATGCGGATAAGCGTAGAAAACCTTTAGAGTTTAATGCGGGAGATCATGTATTCCTTAAAGTATCCCCTATGAAAGGAATATCTCGATTTGGAATTAAGGGTAAGTTGAGCCCTAGATTTGTTGGACCTTTTGAGATACTTGAAAGAATAGGAGACGTAGCTTATCGTCTGGTGCTGCCTCCTAAATTTGGAAATTTACATGATGTGTTCCACATATCGATGCTGAGAAAGTATCAGCTAAATCTTGATCACATACACGATCATGAAGCCATCAGAGTGGATGAGAAAGTGAGGTACATAGAAGAGCCAGTGCAAGTACTGGATCGAAAGGAGGAAATTCTCAGGACCAAGAAAATTCCATTGGTTAAGATGTTATGGGGACATCATGATGTGGAGGAAGCCACATGGGAGAGTGAAAATGAGATGAGGGAAAGGTACCCTCACTTGTTTAAAGAGGCATACGTATATCGAGGACGAAATTCTCTAAGGAGGGGAGAATTGTGGCATCCTAAAATTTCATAGCAATCTCTAGATGCATTATGACCCATGAATAGGTGATGGAAGCGCCATCGGACTATGTTATAGTCATTAGACCAACGGATATCAATTAAACAAGGCCGAGCATTGAATGGACTGTTGCTTTGATTGGGAATATAGCATATGCTCATGAATGATCTAGGTTGTGCTAAAAGATGAATTGATGAGAAATTTTCTATTAATGGCCATGTACTCTATAAGTTGGATTACCATCGATTAATATTGTAGAATTTTATAGCCACGTGAATAATTGTAATTAAGTAAATATAAGTGGGGATTAAGGAGGATTATTAGGAGAAGGTGTGGGCTGATTTCTTAAGGCCCAAAACCAGCCCACAGCCCCCCACCGTTCGGCCGACCAAGGCCTGGCCCAAGAAGCCCAAAGGGCTGTCGACCGAAGGAGGAGAAACCAAATGGAGCAGCCCCACGCCACCCTCTCCATTTGTCCCATGGAAGAAGCCACATGTCCTTCCTTTCAAGCCAAGTGTCCAATGCCATGCAAAACCTCATGATTACTAGCTAATCATGAGGGTGAAAGGAAGAAAAAGAGAGAGAGAGAGGGGCGGAATGGACGAGGCAGCAACTGAGAGAGAGAGAGAGTGTGTGTTCTCGAGAGAGAGGGAGACCGAGCGGGCGAGCGAGAGAGAATCCGAGAGAAAGAGAGGAGAGTTCGAGTGGGAGTGAGGGTGCTTCGGTGAGGGAGGAAGGAGACTGGCCCCACCGTGCATGCACCAGCAGCCACCATCGACGCCGCCTAGCTCCGCCGTCAATCAAGCCGCACCCGAAGTCCCCAAGTCGCCGTTTGCTTGGTTGATTTCATTGAACTTAAGGCAAGTAAAGTCCGTTAGCCTACATTTTTCTTGCTGTGGTTGTGTGAAGTGTAAATAGACTTGCGGATACATAAATTTGATGCTGGATGTTGAAGTTTCAAACTAGTAGGAGTAGTTCTTTAGGATTGGTAAACTGTTTTATGGAAACACAACATGACCTCTTCCGATTCCGTGAATTTTATAAAATTATCCAGTTGAAATTTGATTTCATATTCTGGATGAAAGTTGTATATGACATCTTGAGGAGCAACATAATAAAATTTGAAAAAAACCGGACAAGCATTGGTCAGTGAAATGATTTTTCTTTGAAAGTGTTAAATCTGGAAACCATTACCGAGGGTAAGGAAGAGTTATGGTGATTATATCTTTTGATCTATCATGAATCTGACTTTGAGTTCTTCACAAAAATTTTACCTATAGGTTTTTTCTATAACATATCAAAATTTCAGAAGTTTCTGAGTTGATTTATGATTTATACCGAATTTGTGAATAAAACTGTGCAATGGTGATATTGAAATTTTAAGGCTGTGATGCATGGACCGTAGCGACTCGTACGAAGCTCTTTTGATATGGTGTTCTTCATGAAATATTTTTCTCTAGATATCTTTTATGACATGTTAAATTTTTAGAATTTATTAAGATCGTTTCCTAATTTTTCCATAATTTTAATTGAAGAAGTGTATTCTGTTTTATCCGAAAATTTGTTTTATTTTCAAGAATAAATGAATTGCTCTATGAAATGTGATATCTTGGGTTGTTATTTATACAGCATATGTGGTGACATTTAGCATATCATGTGATATCAAAAAGTTGATTTAAACCTTTGACATTATTGCATCAAATGCTATGTTCAAAGTGAGATATATATGTGAACATACATTGAGATGTTGATGATACTGTCAGACCCTTGAGTCGACGATGCCCCGGGAGTGTCGAGATGCCCGGAGGTGTGTGCTGGAGGTTCCTCGTGATGCTAGTTGAGGTGCGAGATGCCCGGAGGTGTGTGCCGGATGCCCGGAGGTGTGTGTCGAAGGTTCCTCTTGATGCCAGGTGGGTGCGAGCAATATGAGGGATGCAAACACTGGTCCCTGGAAGAAAAAAATGAGATCCTTTTGAAAATTAAAATTGGCAATTGAATCATGCGCATGGGTGTGTGCATATGGCATGGGATATAATTGTCCATGAACTTGAATTGGTATTGCTTGGCATTGGAAATGTGATCATTAAGGTTTTGAATGGATCTCATGGAGACATATGTATGATTGCATGGATGGTATGTGCATCTCACATGAAATCTTGGTTGTCTTGTTTGTTGCATTTTGTGGGTTGATGGATCTTTTACTGCTGAGTGGTTGTACTCACCCCTTTGGGGACTAACATTTCATATTGAGAGATGCCTCTATTACCGGTCACGCGTGGTACTTTTTATGGCTTACCGTCCGATGTTGAGGTCGAGTGCTCGAAGCACCCCTGTGTTGGTGTTTGTGGACTGGTGTTTATCCGAGTTCGAGTTTTAGTTATGTATGATGTGGGTCTATCTGATGGCCCTATAGTCCAGGAGTTCTTGTCCATGCATGTTTGACGCAAAGGGATGATGATAGGGATGCTGCCGCCACCACCGGCCGATGCACCGAGCTAGGTGTGATTGTGCGTGTGACTGGTAGAGGATGACACTTTTTGGATAGTCGAGACTGGATGATGGATTGATGTACATGTCTGATGTGGGGTCGGGTACTTTTGGGTTGTAGCCAAGCTTAGTTAAAGCCTTGGCCTTTTGTTGTACCGACTCGTGATGTCCATGATAGTTATGTAAATAAAAGTGTCCGGCTTTAACTTATATGAAATGTGTAGTTGGTGTGCATTGCATTGCATTATTTTGTTGGAGTATGGGGTAGGGAGATTTTGATTTTGCTTCCGCTATATGGACTGCGATGGGACCGATTTAAATGATACAAACCCACAGGATTTATGGACCCGCTATAATTAAATGGTATCAGAGTGACATGTTATTAGGACAAGTGAAAGGTAAGCGAACTGTGGTGACCCTAGTGGATCGGGGGCCGTGTCGAGGGGTGCCATAGTGCTGTCGCCCTAAGACCTTAACTAGCGGAATTTTCTTCGTTCGAAGAAGTTGTTCCTTCTGATCCAATACCTGGATTGGCTCTTCAATGTACTTCACTTGCTCATCCACTTTGATGGCTTCATGATCGAGAATGTGAGCAGGGTTGGGCTGATACTCTCTCAACATAGACATATGGAAAACGTCAAGCATATTTGTCATTTTAGGAGGCAATGCTAGCCGACGGGCTACATCTTCTACCTTTTCGAGAATCTCGAAAGGTCTGACAAATCTAAGGCTTAACTTACCCTTTATCCCGAATTGCAATATTCTCTTCATTGGGGATACCTTTAGGAACACGTGATCTCTTATGCCAAATTCTAAGGGTCTTCTATGCTTATCTGTGTAGCTTTTCTTTCACCCACTTTATTCCAGCAAATCGGAATTCTACAAGTTTAACCATGCTTCCGCTGCGCCACTCTAATAAAATTATCCTAGAAACACTGCCCTTCCAATTCAGTTCATAGTTCGGTTCATTCTTGCCTTCTTTTGCCATCCTAGAAGCTTGCCAGGAGCCGCTCCTTGCTCAGGCGCTATGGCCTCGGTGTCCACACCCCGCCCTCATAAGACCGGGTTGTTACAAGTCCACCAGTTTTCACTTGGTTTGAACCCGAACTAAACATCTACTAAAGGGGTCTCGTTTCGATAGGGACTAACTTACAGAGATATTATCCACTTAGCCTATCCCATACTAAGCCTCATTGTTTTATCCTTGGCGCATGGCTAGTCATTATTCCAGGAGATCATTCATCCTAGTCTATTGTTTACAGAGCCAGTCCATTCCTACGATGACGTCAAAGTCATACATAACTATCATTACCAAGTCCATTTCCAGATTTCGTCCCCCTATGGTTATCTTACATTTCTCACATACTAACGTGGACAACACCATGTTCTTCAACAGCTTAAAAATACAAAGAGGTGTATCTAAAGATTTGGTTCCTATTTCTCACAATCATCTATATCTCTAAGACACAAATGAATGCATGGCACCCGTGTCAAATAACACATATACCTTCTTATCATTTATAGAAATCGTACATGGGTTAACGTTTTTGGAAGCTTCTGCTTCCTCCTAGGTGATCGTGTACACCCTTCCTTGTACTGGTGGTCTCTATGATTTCCCTTGTGGAGGTGGTCCACTTACATGTTGTTGCGTTTGTCGCACCGAGTTGACATTCGGTTACGATCCTCCTTGTGGACAATCTCTCCTAAAGTGACCTCTCTATCCAAATCCAAAGCGCCTCTATTGATCGTTGCAAGGTCCTGGCCCATGTGGTCTACCACATCTTTGGCAAAAGTTATTTTGATATGGCATTCTCCCTGAAGCCTGACCACTCTTGGTCTTTTCGAAATTTCCAAAATTTCTCTTCTTCTTAAAATCCCTAGGTAGCTCTTGGTTTGAATAGGGTCTCTTACCCTATCGGGCATCACTCAATGTCAATTGCCTCCCTGATTCTATTCACTCCCTTATTACTTCCTGTTCTACAAGCTAGGCTCGTTCATAAATCTCATTATAATCCTTCATATTCAGGGACACTAGTTGTCTCCTGATGTCCATCCTTAGGCCCTTTAGAAATCTCTTAGCCTTTTCCTCTCGATCCTCTATCAATCTAAGGGAATATCTAGACAGCTTAGAAAATTTTGCTTCGTACTAGTCTACTATCAACTCCTTTTGTTCTAATTGAACAAATTCAGAAATTTTCTTATCTCTGGCATAGCCAGAGAGATGCTTTCTATTGAAAGCTCTAACAAATTCATCCCAGTTTATGGCAGTACCGGGTGGAAAGATTGTACCTCTAGAAGCTCTCCACCAATATTTGGCATTATCCTCCGATTGGTACTCTGCCAAAGTTATCTTTTTGATGTCGTTGCAATTCAACAATCGAAAGATCCTTTCTATTCCATCGATCCATTGTTCCGCCTCCTAAGGGCTTCCCATTCCAGTAAACTTAGGTGAATTCAATTTCAAGAATTGTTCCACCAGTCCTTGAGTACAACGCTCTACTCTAGGTTGTTGTTGTAGAGCTTGTCTCTCCATCAAGTTTCCTATATTGGCCAATGCCTGCAAGAAATCCTCCATTTAGGGTTCTGCCCTTGAAGTCATAGCTTTAGTCCTTGATGAAGGAGAACTCCCAGTTCGAACCATAACTTCCTAAGGTCATAAAGTATTTACCTCAAAAATAGTTAGTGACTCAGTGTCACTAATCAGCTCAGAAAGAAAGTAACGTTCTCACGTTACTAGGATCCCATAAGTAACATAAAATGTTACTCGCACGCAAAGGTAACTCACAATCCTTACCAATCTTTTACGAGTGAACTCAATCACCCGTTATTCACAGTTAGTCAACTACCCCTAACTAGTGCCTAATCGTGTGCATCATTATATCCTCCTTTCCTACTAATACACCTCATCACTTTAGATAAAACCATAGCTCTGATACCATTAGCTATGGCGCCCCCTAACGGCCCCCGATCCGTTAGGGTCACCACGGCGTTTCCTTATCCTGGATGTCCTTTATTCTGATACCCTTGGATTTTGATGAATTCATGAGTCTCGGGGTCTATCACATTTTTCATTGGTCCCTGCGCAAGTTACATGGCAGAAGCAGATCCAACATCTCCCTTTCTAAACACTAAAATGATGCACCCTAGATACACATAGATATAACCAAGCACCTTTTTATTTACATATACTGGATAGACATCTTTTTTCGGTACATCAAAAGCCCAAGTTTCCTATACTTGGCTACATCCAAAAATATGACCGACGTTTCCATCAGCTATTCACAAGGAATCCATCATCAAGTATCGGCGTCCCAAAAATTCACTGCTGACCTCACGTCCTCGGCCACTCTACTCCGCTCGAGCTTCTGTCATCGTCCTCTGGCGGCGGTGGCATCTTTATCACTCTATGATATGTTAGTCCCCATGAGGGGTGAGTATGACTACTCAACAGCCAAAATTCTACTAAACTATATTACGGAGCCTATCGTCACCCAATTCCATGCAATCCAAATTAGTACACATAACAATAGTAATAAACATGCATTAAATCAATAGAGTTTTCCAACGAAATGGCAAGCGCAGTTTAAAAATTGGAACACATCATTTCAATCACATGGATCCCGATTGTAAGGCCAAACCATTATGACACATTCCATACCGTGCCACACAATTTTTTCCCATAATTAGGCGCAACTATCAAAATGGCGTAGCTCAATAGAACAATCAACTTTAAAACTCAATAGATTTTTGATTTACTATCACTATTTCCTGGAGAACTAGTGTTTGCGTCCCTCTAGGCATTTGCACCCAACCTGGCATCATGAAAGCCTTCGGTTCCATATTTCAGTCACCAGGCATCCAGAGCGTGTTATGTCACACCTCCAGGCATCTCGCACCTCACCTAGCATCACGAGGAATCTCCAGGGCTCTCCATGTCAATGGTTGCCCCTACCCTCTGGAATATGTATGGTCATACATTCGGGCATCTCGATACTCTTGGGGAACCTCTGGGGCTCACCGGTCCCCAGGCATCCAAAGGCATTGGCTCTATGATCCTATGGGCAACCCGACTCATAGGGTATCATCGACTCGAGGGTCCGACGACAGCAATAACACATTAACCATAGTGTAGCAGTCAAATCATTTTAAATACCAAAACATTCTTCAACAATATGTGAAAATCGCTTGGATTTCAAAATCCCAAATCATGGTATGGGTCAAAGTCCAATGAAATCTCAACGGCGTATCAAATTCCTATCGGTAAAATCTTTCATTACATCCTGATCCAAATCCGAAATTTAAGACGTGAACTTAAAACATTTTCACATTGCAAAACTTGGAATGTACAGGTGATGATTTTCACCAAAACCATAAGCATTTCTCGAAGTATTGGAAACCATAGTTCAGAGTGTCGATAATATCGGTCCCGACATGAAGATTTTTGAAACTAAACTTTGAAATACCAAAACTGTAAGCCTTTCTTGAAATACCGAAATCAACGCATCGGCGAGTCATCAAACTCGGTCCCAACCTTAAGATTTTCAAAGTAGTTCACACACATAAAATCTTAGAGCTTCGAAATATCGGAAATCAGCACGTACGTGGCCTCCAATTTGGACTCAACCACAATAGTTATAAAAATCCTTTCCCATATAGCTCAAAATCAACCCAATAATCTCCGAGTTCACAATTCAGCGCGAGTATATCAAAATAATCTTAATATACGGGATAGTTTCACCAAGCATTGACAGCATTCGCGTCTTATAGGTTAGCAGATATCGACTTGCCTTTGGGTTGGGGCATCAACAGCAAGGCGAATCCGTGAATTGCAACCGCGAGCACGGCTGAGACAAGCTACGGAACGGTGCAATGGCGATGCAGCTGTTGATGGTAAGATGGACCGTGAGTTGCGAAATGGGATTCCGTCGCAATCAAAAACCCAAATCTAGATTTTTTTACCTTTTAATGACATGTCGACTAAAAATCAGATGTCAACAGATCTTGCTTTTCTCTCTGAATATTTCATGGGTATTAGCCTTGCTTTTACCAGGCATACTACTTTTCATACCCTCTAGTTTTCACTCTCTTTTGAGTATCTTGGACTCTTGAGTGGTTTTACAAATGTGATCAACATTCTCCATTCTTGTTGGTAAATCACATGCTTTGCCCCAGTGTTAAGAGATAATCGCCCTTTATGATTTTGAAAAGAACCACATAAGGCACAAATTGGCTAAGCAAAGAGTAATTATATTTGGGTAGTGAATAGAATGCTCTTCGTCACTTCAAAATGCTTCAAGCTTCCATAAGAATTCACCTGAAGCTGTCACAAGAAGATTAAGGCAAGTGGAGGGAATAAAAATTTTCTTGATCTTTTGCTCCATAACATTCAACCAGGGCCTCTTATCTTGCCCTAGTGTGGGGTTGTTCTTGATAGGGTTATTTTGGAAATACTCCATATTCAGCTCAAAGTGACTTGTAAGGGATATGAATAGTGTTTGGGACTAAGAGAGAAATGCCTTTGTCATTTCAATCTATATATCCATTGTGAATGAATCCTATGCAGTAGAATAAGATTCTTTTCACTCAATTCTCTCAAAGTATATGTTAGGACGTGTTTGATCAAAGCGTTGCCTCTCATCATCTTAGGCACTACCATATGACATATTTAACGACCCTATTATGGCTTTTCAAAATATCTATAGGATAAATTTCTCTTCGTGTGGAATTAAGACATGAAGAATATTTTTCAAAAGATATGTTCCATTGACTCTTCTAAGGAAGATTTTGGAAATAAAGTTGAAAATTTTTGGACAACACAAGTTTCATATGCTAAGAGGGGTTCACTACTTGAGTTTTCTGACTGATTGGACCTTTCTTGAGTTTTAAGGAAGGTAGTCAAACTTTGTATTTTTGTTTTCTTAAGGTCGGTCTCGTAAGGATTGATGAAGTTCTCCTTGAAAATTCTTTCGTACCTACAAGACAAATAAACATGCAAATGTGCTTTGTATGTATGAGATGCATGATGCAACTATCTTAAGTGGCTCGTATTCAATCCAAAAGCAGCTCAAAGGCCTTTCACTTTATTCATGGATAATACTTCTTGATGGCATCAACATTTTCAGGTTTTGGTAATTTTCAGCCATCCATTTCTATAAAAATGAGCGCTCCACCAAGTAGCACATTCTTTACAACCTATGGACCTTCATAGTTTGATGTGAATTTCCCAAGAGGGTTTGGAATGATAGGTAGGACCTTCCTCAAGATGAGATCATTGATCTCAAAATGTCTTGGTTGAACCTTACGGTTGAATGACTTGGATACTCGTATCTAGTAGCTTTGTCCATAACATGGGGCTTTTACCTTCTTTTCATCAATCATGTTCAATTGTTCAAACCTCTATTGAACCCATTTAGTTTCGGAAAGCTTAACTTGTAAAAGTAGCCTCAGTGAATTAAGATGTAAAGAATGGTGTTGGCCCAATTGAAGTGCAAATTGAAGTTCAGTAAGCCATCAAAGTGTGTGGTGATTGATCACGCTAGTCATGATGGTTTTCAGTTGTCTTGGCCAAAATATTCTTAATGTTCTTGTTCTCCGCCTCCACAGCTCTATTCATTTGTAGATGGTAAGGAGAATAATTCAAGTGGTGGAAATGAAACTCCTTTAGTAATTTGTTCACTATCTTGTTGTTTAGGTTTGATCCATTGTCTGTAATGATCGCCTCAGGAACTTTATATTGAGCAATGAGATCATGACAAATAAATTTTACCATGCTTTTTGCAATTACATGGATATAGGAATTGGCTTCAATGTATTTATTGAAGTAATCAATGGCCATTAGGATAAAGCAATGTCCATTTGATGCCTTAAGATGAGTTGGTTTGATGATATCGATGTCCAGCATTGAGAAAGGTCATGCCTCGGACATTTGATGCAACTCATTAGGAGGAGCATTGATTTTGTCTCCATAGACTTGACATTAGTGACAGCATCATACATATTGAATGTAGTTGGCTTCCATGGTTAACTAGTAGTAACCTAACCTCATAATTTTCCTTACTACGAGATGGCCATTCATGTGAGTACCACATTTTCCTTCATGTATCTCTTTCATTAACAATTTGCCTTCTTGTGCATCAATGCATTTCAGCAAGACTAAATTGAAAGACCTCTTGTAAAGGGCTCCTTCACTGAAGAAGAATTTGGATGCCAACTTCATCGAGTACTTTCGATATTTGGCTTGGCTCCTCTGGAGAAATCTACCTTCTTGAAGGTAATTCATGATATTGTAATACCATGGTTGACCATCTGACTCCTCTTCAATCACCATGCAATAAGCAGACTTCCTCAAGATATTAATTTTTAGGGGATTAATGCTCAAGCCGTCAGTTACTTGTAACATTGATGATAAGGTCGCTAGAGTATCAACAAATTGATTTTGCAATATTGGCTAGTAATCAAAAGAGATTTCATCAAACTCCTTGACTAGATCTTTGAGATACTCATGGCAAGGTATCAACTTCACATCTCATGTTTGCCATTCACCTTCCATTTGAAGGATGATGAGTGCAGAATTGCCATAGACTTGGAGTCTTTTGAATTTCATATCGATAGCCAACTGTAAACCAAGGATACATGCTTCATATTTCGAGATGTTGTTGGTGCAAGGAAATATCAACTTTGCAGCTATTAGATAGTGTTGGCCAACTTAGGATATTAGAACTGCCCCAGTGATAGAATCAGAAAGGTCAACAGCACCATTGAAATATATGGTCCACTTGTCATGCGAAACCAACTGAACTCGTTCCTCAGCTTCATCCCAATTATTAGACTTCTCAGGATTTTCAGCTAAGGAGTTAGCTATGGCTCGACTTTGACAGACTTTTGTGCAATGCTTTGAATATTGAACTTGGAGAGTAGTATTTGTCATTTTTCATTTTTTTCTTTTATATTGTTGTTTTTAAGAAATTTGTAGTTTTTTTTCCAAGAAAAACTCGAACAAGTCAAATGGTTGACTTTCGAGTTGACCTTTTAGTCAACCTCTTGACTAAGAGTCAACTTTAGGTTAAATTTTGGCTTTTTACCCAAAAAGACGCAATTTAACTTAATTTCACTTTTGTCAAATCAATTATGATATCCAGATTTCGCCGGACCTCAAGTATATGACAATCCGTGACAGGTTGATGAGTTTGTCGTCGGACTACGTCATTGGCACCATTTTCGGCTACCATTTCATTATTACCATTGTCGGGAGACATCATGTTTCGTGAATGATCTTATGATGTATCCTCGTGGTCACATCTTTGCCGCATTGAGATGATCCGATTTTTGTATAGCTAATCATCTCGTGGAAAATCTTCTTATGTAATGCCACTTGCGAGACTAGCCCCTTCCACATTTGTACCTCTTTAGTCGAATCCCCATGTGAGACATCTTCAACCCCTGCGTATGTGGAAGTTGATAATAGAAATTGTCGAGGACTCCCCTATTTTCACGCCGATTCTCAACCATGCCCGAGTTCCTAACACGCTAACTTGAATACGCCGATGAAGAAACACCTAAGGATCGGCCCACCTCGAGCTGCCTATCTCCTCACATGCTTGATGACCGAAGACCCCATGCCATGCACTCACGTACGTTGCTCTCTCCATGCAACATGCACTCGGTAGTCAACCCGAGGGAGATGGTTGACCAAAGTGTGGCTAGCAACGGCCACGTCGCTTCACGCTCAGCTGCCAGCGAAAATCTAAGACCACTGCATGCAAAAGACTCGATTTCTCTAGTTGCCACTCATTGCAACAACTCACCCCTCATGGGACTAACATATTTCAGAGTAAGAAAAATGCCACTGCTACCCGCACCTCCTAGTACTTTCTATAGGATCCCTGTCAATTTACAATGGGAACAATCGGAGCATCATTATTCTAATTTGCTGGGATTGACTTTCGTTCGAGTGAGAGTGATACTAATGATCGACATTGGCCTCCCCTCGAGTCCCGTGCATCAGGAGTTCGTCGTCCTATATCTCCGTAGGAACGGACATACTCTAGGGCCATTGCCACCGCCGCTAGAGGACGATGACGGGGGATCAAGTGGAATAGAGTGACTGAGGACGTGTGGACAGTAGGGAATTTTCGGACGCCAGCACTTTATGAAGAACGACATGTGAATAGCTACAGGAAACGTCGATCAAATTTTTGGATATAGCCAAATATAGGAAACTTTAGCTTTTGATGTACCGACAAACGATGTTCGTCTAGTATATGTAAATAAAAAGTGTCCGGTTAATATCTATGTGTGTATTTAGTGTGCATCATTTCAGTGTTTTGGAAGGGAGTGTTGGATCCACTTCCGCCATATAAATTGCACAAGGACCAATGAAAAATGTGATAGACCCCCCCCAAGACTCGTGGATTCCCTGAGATCTAATGATCTATCAAGGACGATATCTAGGAAAAGGAAGCGATGTGGCAACCCTAACAGATCGAGGGCCATCAAGGGGTGCCACAGTGATTGGTATCAGAGCTTGGCTTGGAGTGATAAGATGTATTAGTAGAGAGAAGGAGGATATAATGATGCACATGAGAAGACACTTTTTAGGAGTAGTTGACTAACTATGAACAACAGGTGATTGAGTTCACTCGTAAAACACTAGTAACGATTGTGAGTTACCTTTGCATGCAAGTAACATTTTATGTTATTTATATGACTCCAGTAACGCTTTTATGTCATTTTCTTGACCAGTGATACTAAGTCACTAATTATTCTTGAGGCAAATGCTTCGTGAACTACAGGAAACCATGGTACAAACTGGGAGTTCTCACTCATCAAGGGTCGAAGCCTTTGCTTCAAGGGCAGAACCCCAGATGGAAGATATCCTACAGGCTTTGGCTAATATAGGAAATTTGATGGAAAGACAAGCTCAGCAACAACCCAAAGCAGAATGTCACCCTCAAGGACTGGTGGAACAATTCTTGAAGTTGAAACCACCTAAGTTTATTGGAATGGGAAGTCCTAAGGAGGCAGAACAATGGATCAATGGGATAGAAAGAATTTTCTGGTTGTTGAACTGCAGTGATGCTGAAAAGATAATCTTGGTAGAGTACCAATTAGAAGGAAATGCCAAATTTTGGTAGAGAGCTTGACATGATCTTTCCACCCGGTACTGTCGTAAATTGGGATGGACTTCTTAGAGCTTTCAATAGAAAGCATTTCTCTTATTATGCCCGAGATAAGAAAATTACTGAGTTTGTTCAGCTAGAACAAAAGGAGCTAACGGTGGATCAATATGAAGTGAAATTCTCTTAGTTGTCTAAATATGCTCCTAGATTGATAAAGGATCGTGAGGAAAAGGCTAAGAGATTCCTGAAGGGATTAAGGACAGATATCAATAAACAACTAGTGTCCCTGAATATAAGAGATTATACTGAGATTTATGAAAGGGCACAGCTGGTGGAATAGTAACTAATAAGGGAGCAAGGGGAATCTAGGCGGCAGACAACATTTAATGATGCCCGACGAGGCGAGAGACCATATCTAGACCAAGGTCTACTTTGGGAGTCTAAGAAAAAACATAACTTTGGAAATTTTGGAAAGGCCAAGAGTGGCCAGACTTTATGGAAAGTGCCCTACTAGAATAATACTTGCCAGAGGTGTGGTAGACAACATTGGCTACGACCCTGTAATGACCAACTGAGATGTTTTGGTTGTGGACAAGCAGGACACTTCAGGAGAAACTATCCACAAGAAGGATCGCAGACGAATGTTAGCTCGATGTGATAGGAACAGCAACGTGTAGGCGGACTACCTTCTCAAGGGAAATCCCAGAGGCCACCAGCACAAGGATAGGTGTACGTGGTCACCCAAGAGGAAGCGGAAGCTTCCAAAAACATTATCTCAAGTACGATTTCTATAAATGGCTAGAAGGCATATGCGTTATTTGATATGGGTGTTACGCATTCTTTTATGTCTGAAAGGTATAGACAATTGATTAAGATAGAAACTACATCTCTTGAGACACCTCTTTGTATTTCTACACCGCTGAAGAATATGGTGTTGTCTACGTTGATACGTGAAAAATGTAAAATGACCATAGGGGGACAGGATATGGAAATAGACCTAGTTGTAATGGTTATGTATGACTTTGATGTCATCATAGGAATGGATTGGCTTCATGAGCAACGTGCTAAGATGGATTGTTATAGAAAGGTGGTTCAATTTAATTCACTTGACCAATCTAGTTTTGAATTTTTCAGAAATCAGACAAACCCCTCCATAACTCTCATTTCGATAGTGGAAGCCCATGCATTCTTGACGAAGGATGTCAAGGATACCTGGCAGTAGTAAATGATTATATGAGGGAGGAGGCTAAACTCGATGAAATTCGAGTGGTAAGGGAATTTCAAGATGTATTTCCTGAGGAACTACCTAGGTTACCACTGGAACAAAAATCGAGTTCGAGATCGAACTAACGCTTAGAACGGAACCGATATTAAAAGCCTTGTATAGGATGGCCTAAATGGAACTGAAAGAATTGAAGGTGAAACTACAAGAATTTCTCAACAAAGGATTTATTAGGCCAAGTGCATCTCCTTGGGGTGCACCGGTTCTATTTGTGAAAAAGAAGGACGGGTCGATCTGTTTGTGCATTGACTATAGGCAATTGAATCAGGTGACCATTAAGAATAAGTACCCATTGCCTAGAATTCATGACCTATTTGACTAGCTGCAAGGAAGTTCGGTCTTTTCAAAAATTGACTTGAGGTCAGGATATCATCAATTAAGGATTAAGAAAGAAGATGTTCCTAAGACCGCATTTAGGACTCGTTATGGACACTATGAGTTCCTAGTAATGCCATTTGGACTAACAAATGCCCCAATTGCATTCATGGATCTAATGAATAGGGTATTCAAGCCCTATTTGAATCAATTTGTGATTGTCTTCATTGATGTTATTCTAATATACTCCAAAGGACTTGAAGAACATGTGTAGCATCTGAGCATGGTGTTGCAAACCCTTAGGGACCATAAATTGTATGCCAAATTCAATAAGTGTGAATTTTGGCTAGATCGAATAATATTCTTAGGACATGTGGTGTCAAGAGAAGGAATTTCGGTAGACCCAACGAAAGTCAAGATGGTAGTAAATTGGCCGAGACCGACAACACCGACAAAGATATGGAGTTTCCTAGGACTAGCAGGTTATTATAGAAGATTTATTGAAGGATTCTCACGACTTGCAGGTCCATTGACAAAATTGACTCGTGTAAGGAATAACAGATTCCATAAAATGGATCTGATACTCAATCGAACCCCTAAAACGAACGCGGAAGACGAGCCCATGAAACACATGTATCACCGATCGAAAAGCATGTCATGAAATTGAACGTACCTTATTTTCCACAGATTAAATACCAATGTTGAAGTTCGAGGAAGAATCCTGATCCTGTTCTACCAAGGAGCGTACTATTGCTATTAGGGGGAGAAAACTCATCTCGGGAGGTACTGTTATCTTACATTCTTTTTTTTTTGGGGGGAGGGGGAGAAAAGGTGTCTAACGTACGTACACCAAAAGGTATGTTCCCCTTTTTTGTTTCTTTCCCTCAAAGCGTCTCCTCCAAAGGATGCAACTCCTCAACATAACACCTATCCCAAAAGACGCAACCCCTTAACGCATCCTTTCATATCTCAACCCTTCATTCATGGGCTATTAACCCACAGGCTGGGTTTTTAGGCCTAACATGGGTGGACGAGTTCTGTTCGATCGGATCTCAATACTTTTATTTTCTTGTCTAATTGATTTTCTACCAAGTTCATAAACTTTTTGAAACAACTCAATACTTCAGATTTATGAGAAATCAAATAGACATATTTGAATCGAGTATAATCATCTATAAATGTGATGATAAAATAGCCCCATGCCTTCCTCTCACATTCATCGGACCACAGACGTTAGAATGAATTAAATGCAAAGGAAATTCAGCTCTTTTACCTTTTCCAAATGGTTTCCTTGTCGTTTTCCCTACTAAGCAATGCTCACATATGGGCAAGTCGACTTTTTCAATATTGCCCAATAAGCCCTCTTTGGCTAGTCTATTCATACATTGTTCGCCAATATGACCAAGTCTAGCATGCCACACATTCACATCATTATCATATAAATTAGGAGACATGAAAAGGGAATAACAAACATTGGCATTACCATAGTCAATATTTAATACAATGAAACCATCTAGAAAATAACCACAACTATAGTAATTTATATCCAAATACAAATCCACACCACTATTATGGAAGTTCATATTAAAACCAAGCTTAACCAACACTAAAACAGACACTAAATTCCGACGAATCTCCAGAACATACAATACATCATGTAGGAACAAAGTGCGTCCATCACGCATGTTCAGTTGGCAAGTGCCAATCCCTTTTACTTCTACTCTGGAGTATTTTCCTACATAGATCCACTTAGTTCCAGTTGGTACTCGTCGGAATTCCACGAAGGATTCTCTATCCTTTGCTACATGGTCTGTTATTCCCGAATCTACAGTCCACAAAGGATTAGACTCGGTTAAGAATACAGAACTTGACACATAAGCAGAGTTCTCAAAAGTACAAAGGGTGTATACCTTATTTGGCTCGCAATAGTCGTGAGCATAGTGACCCTTCTTGTTACAATTGTAACACTTCACTTTTGTCAGCTTCTTCATTCGAGGACGCATTCCTCTTTCATGTTGGTCAACCTTTGGTTTCTTCCCCAAAGCACTTGCTCCCTTGCCTTTCCTTTTATTGAACCAGTCAGGACAGTTACGCTTGGAGCTCGAAGCTCCATGTGAGTTGGAACCAACATGATAAATTTCAGTTTCCGGCTTAGCCGCTAAGAAGCGGTCCTCTTCCAACTCAAGATGACACACTGCATCCTCAAAGGTTTTGATATTCTCATTATGGGTCAGATGCACCTTCATATGCTCCTAAGTTTGAGGCAAGAAACGAATCACTACTTGCACTTGCTGCTCGTCAGTTAGGACATGGCTAGCATCTTTCAGCTCATTAATCATGTTTGACATCTTTCTAAGGTGTTGCTTCATGGTATGACCATGAGGCTTCTTGTAAGAGTCAAACCTAATAGTGAGCTGTCTCAGTTTGGTCACCAAAGTATGACCAAATCTTGTTGCCAATGCTTCCCCAATTTCCTTGGCATTCTTAAAATGCCTAAACTCTCGCATGACATGATTTTCCATGCTACTCAGCAACGTAATGTGAGCAAGAGAGTTATTTCTTTTCCATGCAGCAAATGCATCCTTATTTCTCTTATGTTGTGTAGTGTTTCCATCTTCAAGTACTTCTATGGTCAAGTTAAGAGCTTTTAGTACCTCTTGCTCTTCTAGCACATATTGGATTTTCATGTGCCATATTTGATAGTTATTGCCACTGAGCTTCTCACCCTTGTTCAGCTCAGCAACTATGCTCTTTGTGGCTGAAGTCATCGATCTGAACATATCAGACATATATAAACAAATTATTAATATGCCTATCATTTATGCATCCATTTTGCACAAACCCATCTTATTAATGAATAATTTCAAGTAAGGTTTCAAAATCAAAAGGTCACTATGTTTCCAATCATCATCCAAAAATCCTAACTTGGGATTATTATTAATATAATCTTCTATGCAAAATAAATTCTTTGAAGCTACAAAAACTTCTATGAACTACCCACAACAGTTAATAATAACAGAAGTAAATAATATTTGACATCCAATAATGATAGAATTATAATGCTTTCACATAATACAACTAACACATCAGTTGCTACACCAACAACAACTAGGTAGAAAACATTTACATAAGATGTCCATGAAGCATACTAAATAAAGATCAGTCAAAAATATCTAATGCTAAGACAACACATGAACTAGGAAAGATTCCTTTTTGTTCAATTTCTTGATCTTTTCTTCTTTAAATTCCTCAGAAATCCTAGGCAGCCACGGTAAAACAGACGAGTATCCCTTAGGATTTCTCCTTCGCACATTTATCCCCCGCCGGATTGAAGTCATTCCATGGGTCACAGTCTTTGTGGCTTCAATCTGGTAATGTTCATCTATAAAAGTCATTACAAGCCTCCTATACGTAGTAGCTCTGTTGACCTCCCATAATCGATTCAACACACCTTGCCATATCGATGGAAGAGTGTTCATGAAGAATCGCACCATCTCAAAATGTGGTATGGGACGATCATTCCATATGACCTATTGTATTTTATTGTTGACTACGAGAACATGATCAATTAAGTCACCACTCTCCCATTGATAATCAATCAGCTCAGCTATCAACCTAGAAAGCATTTCCTTTTGTTCATCTATAATTGCGCGAATAGGTATGCGTGCCTTACGGGGAGGCATTGTTCCTGCAACAAATGCATAACAAATAAGGGATTACATATAATCCACATAGACTTAATTGTGAAAAAAGAAACTTGTTCTTCCCCCCCATTTTTTTTTTGGGTCAACAGTCAAAGTCAACGGTCAACGGTCAGACGGGTAGAGGTCAACGGGTCGGAGTCAATCGAGTCAAGTCGGACGGGTCGAGTCGGGTCAGACCAACCGACCACATGTGCCATGCGCGTGCACGCTGACGTCACGATGATGTCAGCTGGCACGTGCCATGCGCATGCACGGCTGACGTCACGATGTCGTCAGCTGGGGCGTGCACGGCACGCGCTAGCAATCGCACACGTGCGTCGCATACACCCGATGGGGACCATATCGGCGTGTGCAACGCATGCATTGATGACCCCAGTCCGTTCTGACCACACGTGGCGGCGTGTCCGACGGCCCCGGCGACAATCCACTACTTGTTTTTCTCATATCGATGAGAGCTTCGACCCTACGCTATCATAAACGAACTTCAATTTATGGAAAATCAAAAAACGAGAGGGAATAGTACGGGTGTCGAGATTTTTTCCGTCCCCGATCGGCCAACGGCGATGTTTCACGAAAATTCAATAAAAAACAAATCATAAACATGAAAAGGGATCGGGAAACATGAACTATGGCTTTGATACCAATGTAAGGAATAACGAATTCCCTAAAACGGATCTAATACTCAATTGAACCCCTAAAACAAATGCAGAAGATGAGCCCAGGAAACACATGTATCATTGATCGAAAAGCACGTCATGAAATCAAACGTACCTTATTTTCCACAGATTAAACACCAATGTTGAAGTTCGAGGAAGAATTCTGATCATATTCTACCGAGGAGTGTATTGTTGCTGTTAGGGGGAGAAAACTCTATCTCGGGTGGTACTGTTATCTTACGTTCTGTTTTTTTTTTTTTTTTTTTTTTTTTTTGGGAGGGGGAGAAAAAGTGTCTAACGTACGTACACCACAAGGTACATTCCCCTTTTTGTTTCTTTCCTCAAAGCGTCTCCTCCAAAGGACGCAACCCCTCAATGTAATTCCTATCCCAAAAGACGTAACCCCTCAATGCATCTTTTCATATCTCAACCCTTCCATCATGGGCCATTAACCTGTGGGCCGGGTTTTTAGGCCCAACATGGGTGGATGGGCCTACTTAGGCCCATCATCACAAAGATAAAAAACCCATCAACTCGGAAAAACGTAAAATTCGAATGGAATAGAGAATGTGAAAGGAGCTTCCAAGAACTCAAAAGGAGATTGACCACGACAACAATGCTAACTATTCCATATGGATTTGGTGGATTCACAATGTATAGTGATGCGTCTCACAAAGGACTGGGATGCGTTCTGATGTAGCATGGAAAAGGTCATAGCCTATGCATCAAGACAGTTGAAACCCTATGAATTGAACCACCCAACTCATGATCTCGAGTTGGCGGCTATAATCTTCGCTTTGAAGATGTGGAGGCACTATCTATATGGAGAGAAATTTGAAATCTATACAAATCATAAGAGTTTTTAATATTTGTTTTCGCAAAAGGAACTAAATATGAGACAGAGAAGATGGATGAAGTTGTTAAAGGATTATGATTGTAAAATACGATACCATCCAAGAAAAGCAAATAAGGTGGCAGATGCTCTCAGTCCTAAGTCGGCTATAGACATGGCCAATGTAAGAGTAACATAATAGAACCTATTGGAGACGATAATAGATTCAGAATTTAAATTGGAAGTAAACCATCTCACTGGTATGCTTACCGCATTGAGAATTGAACTGGAAATTATCTAGAAAATTAGAACTCTACAAGAATCCGACCCAGAAATCGTGAAATTACGAAACGAAGTGTCTTTAGGAAAAAGACTAGAGTTCCAAGTCTCTGAGGATGGAATAGTAAGATGCCAGGGACGACTATGTGTCCTCGACAAGGAAGAATTAAAGAGGGAAATTCTATCGGAAGCACATAGGAGTAACTATAGTATTCACCCTAGGAGTACAAAGATGTATCGGAATTTACACCAACAATATTGGTGGAATGGCATGAAAACGGATATAGCTAAGTATGTCTCTTAGTGTTTGACTTGCCAACAAGTGAAAGCGGAACACCGAAAGCCTGCAAGACTATTGAGACCGTTGGACATACCAGAGTGGAAATGGGATCATGTGACGATGGATTTTGTTCAAGGACTACCAAGGACATCAAGTAGTCATGACTCCATCTGGGTGATAGTAGATCGCCTGACTAAGTCTGCCTATTTCCTAGCAGTCCGTGTAGATTATCCGATGGATAAATATGATGAAATATATGTATGCCAAATAGTATGTTTACATGGTGTTCATGTAACTATTACATCCAATCGAGAGTCAAGGTTTACTTCAAACCTTTGGTGAAGTCTCCAAACCACCTTAAGGACTAAGGTCCAGTTCAACACTGCTTTTCATCCGCAGACGGACGGACAAACAGAAAGAATGATCCAGATACTAGAAGACATGTTGAGAGCTTGCGTCATTGACTTTAAAGGAAGTTGGGATGAAAAGTTACACCCGGTAGAGTTTGCGTATAGTAATAGTTTCCAGCAAAGTATAGGCATGGTTCCCTATGAAGCATTATATGGAAGGAGATGTAGGACTCCTGTCTGCTGGAATGAGGTAGGTGGAAGAAAATTGGCAAGACTCGAATTGATACAAATTACTACGAAGGCCATCAAGATCATCAGGAAAAGACTTAAAACGGCCCAGAGTAGACAGAAGAGCTACGCGGATAAGCGTAGAAGACTCTTGGAATTTAACGTCGGAGACCGTGTATTTCTTAAGGTATCCCTGATGAAAGGAATATCACGATTCGGAATGAAGGGTAAGTTGAGCCCTAGATTTGTCGAACCTTTCAAAATCCTTCAAAGGATAGGGGACGTAGCTTATCAGCTAGCCTTACCTCCCAAGCTGGCAAATTTACAAGATGTCTTTCATGTGTCAATGTTGAGGAAACATCAACCCAATCCTAATCACATACTCGATCATGAAGCCATCAAAGTGGATGAGAAAGTGAGGTACTTTCAAGAACCGGTCCAAATACTGGATCAAAAGGAGCAAGTTCTCTGAACAAAAAAATTCCACTAGTGAAGGTCTTATGGTGACACCACGATGTGGAAGAAGTTACATGGGAAAGTGAAAAAGAAATGAGACAAAGGTACCCTCATCTATTTAAGGAGACGTAAGTGATATTCAATTTCGAGGATGAAATTCTCTAAGGAGGGGAGAATTGTGATATCCGAATTTTACCGAACCTCAAGTACATGACAATCCGTGACGGGTCAACGAGTTTGTCGTCCGACTACGTCATTGGCACTGCTTTCGGCTGCCATTTCATTATTACCATTGTCGGACCGAGACGTCACGTTTTGTGAATGGTCTTATGACGTACTCTCGTGGTCACGTCTTTACTGCGTCGAGGCGATCCGATTTTCGTATAGCTTATCATCTCATCGAAAATCTTCTTATCTAATGCCACTCGCGAGACCAACCTCTTCCACATTTGTACCTTTTTATTTGAATCCCCATGCGAGACATCTTCAATCCCTGCGTGCTTGGAAGTTGATAACAAAAATTGTCGAGGACTCCCCTATTTTCGCGCCAATTCTTGACCATGCCTGAGTTCCTAACACGCTGACCTGAATACGCCGATGAAGGAACACTCAAGGATCGGCTACCTCGAGCTGCCTATCTCCTCCCATGCTTGAAGATCGAAGACCCCTTGCCATGCACTCACGTACGTTGCTCTCTCCATGCAACGTGCACTCGGCAGTCAACCCGAGGGAGATGGTTGACTGACGTGTGGCCAGCAACAGCCATGTTGCTTCACGCTCGGCTGCCAGCGAAAATCCAAGACCCCTGCATGCGGAAAACACGATTTCTCCAGCTGCCACTCATTGCAACAGCCATCGAGGGTCTCAATTGTTGACCGACGTTGTCAACAAAACCAGTGACGGAAACAGCCAGCGAGAGAGAGAGAGAGAGAGAGAGAGAAAGAAGTAGCCCCTTCTTCATCACCGCCGGCTTTGCCCCTCGAGCACGGGCCTAGCTGCCGTCGATTGCCACCCCTCTACCACAGCAGGACTCAAGAGACCTCGGCTCACGCCTCACTCCACGCTATTGTTGCCATCACCGCTTCTCCTCGCCTCAACCGTATCTTGTAGCTTGTGGTTTGCTCACCGTCGACCCCACCGAACCTAAGGCAAGCTGAAGTCTACTAATATGACATCCCAAATTTCATTGACCTTCATTAGTGTAATTAGATCATTAGGAACTTAGATTAATTAGATTGGGCCAGAAAGTGAACCCGATGGATCGTGAGAAATGTGTGGGCTTGAGAAGTAAGTAGGCCACACGAATTGGACTTAAGAAATCTAATGAGAGATTATGGGTTTGGACTTGGCTTGAAGCGGGCCAAGGTTCGGAATTATTAGATTTGTAGATTTAGTTTAGTGGGCCGGAATAGTTATAGATTAAGCATGTTGGGCCAGAGATGAATATTTAGGCCCGAGTGATTTTAATTTTCAATTAAGTTTATAATATATAGTTATGATGATTTGATTAGTGATTGTAATGCTAATATCAATTTCTAACTTTAGCATTTTGTGATGAATTCTTTATAGATTAACATTGACTATTCGATATGTTATATATATGTTATGACTTTGTATAATTGGGATTAAGTAGAAACAAAAGGCAATTAGATGAAAATATTAGAAGCTAATGAACTAACGAATGATATTGATAAATTGTTAATTAGCGACGATCGACAGATGGTGAAAATCTTCATGCATGAAAGCCACGACACTTTTCTCTCTCTCGATTCTCTCATCAACATCCACGGTTTTTCTCAATCCATAGAACCGAAGATGGCAACTCCAAGGAAGCATAATCATTAGCCAAATTTAATCATTACACTAGCCTAGGGATTAGCTTGTAGCCTATTTTCCCCCTTAAGCTTCGTACTCTCTCTCTCTCCATATAAAACCGAACAACCCATCTTCATCTTCTTCTTTCTTTTTCTCTCGGCTGAGCGATAGAACCAGAAGCAAACCAGAAGCAAACCTGTGATTTCTCCTTCTTGCATGCTGATTTTGAGTGTTGATCTTGAAGCATCTCTGTGTTGTTTAGTAGCTGAAGCAAGGTAAGGAAAGATCTAACTCTAAATTGAAAGTTATCCATTGTTTCATCAAGGGAGCTTGAGGATCTAACCAAACAGTGATGGATATAGTTTGTAGTTGCTGTTTTGTGATTGATCTAAGCTTAGTGAGTGTTAGATTGAAGGTAGGAGCTATTGCATGTCACTCTTGAGTCTTGCATGTCTCGAAATCCAAGTGTGAGTATGCTGTTTTGTTGAGCGAAGTGATGAAATGGATGCCGAGTGTGTTGTTTTGGTAGAAATCGTGATAAGTGGCTTACGGATGCAACGACACTTCGAGCCGAGTTGTGAAATTGATCATTTGTTAGAGAAAGATATACTGAAGTTGCTTTGAGTTGCTGTGAGTAAGCATTGGAGTATTTTAGAAGAGATTTGTGGATAGACAAGTTGTTTCATTGAGTTAGAAGTGAGAAAATTTGTGTATCTATTCTGTTCTAAGTGAAAACAGTTATGGAGTCTTCTGTTTGTGTTTAGTTTTCTTTATGTATGTTAATAGAAAGAAGAAAGAAACTATTCTACATGATAGAACATCTATAAGATCAAGTTATACACGTAGCTATAACCATATGACTATAAAAACATAGAGACAGAAGTGTACTTAGTAAAACCAGTAAACTGTTCTTGTGAGAAACGGTTTGACCTTTACTGATTATGCGAATTTTCTGTATTTACCTAGTTAGATTTGGACTTCGAATCCTTAATGAAAATTGTATAACACATCTTAAGGAATGATTTTTCAAAATTTTAGATTAAATAGATAAGATTTGGCTAGTGAAACAATTTTCTTTGTAGATAAAGAATCTGGACGTCGATACAGGGTGCTAGTAAGGATTATGGAAATTTTTACTCTTAATGTAGTGAGATTCAGACTTAAGTTTCTCACAGAAAATGTCAATCTATGTCTCTAATATAACATAATAAAATTTGGTAGTATTTCGACAAGAATTGATATACCTTTTGTATCCGAAACCAAAACTGTACAATTAGTTAGTAAACTGTCTGGACCCAAGAACATATATTAGAGGTTGTGTCTTTTATATTAGGCTTTTGTGATGCACGTAGAGTCTAATAAAACTCATAATAGATGTTAGTCATATAGGAGTAAGTCTCATATATCATTTGAGATATAAGTGCATATAGTATCATGTGTGTGCAATGAGTGCGGTGCATAGTGCTTGATTATGGGATAAATATCTGTTCGCCATGGAATGGGACATGACGTAATGGGTTTTATCTTATAATTTGGACACGCACGTGTGCTAGGTTCATGAGAATTAGATATATAGTTAGATACTTTGATGTCTTTTCTTTTGCATACGATAAATGCATTAATCAAAGGTGTGGTGGTGTGAAACGTGTGCTTAAGATGAATGAACCCATCGGTACCGAGATACCGGTGATGCCCCCGGAAGTTTGGGATGCCCTTGTGTGTGATCAAGGATGCCTCGGTAGAGAGATACTGAGATGCCTCAGAGTGAGATGCTCTTGTGTGTGATCAAGGATGCCTTGGTTGTGTGATACTAAGATGCCTCGGAGTGAGATGCCCTTGTGTGTGATCAAGGAGGACCTTGGTTGTGTGATGCCGGGATGCCTCGGAGTGAGATGCCCACAATTAGAGGTATTGTGGAAGTCCGGATAACGTACTTTCCGGAAGTGACTCGATCAGGCCGGTTGAATTCCGGTTAGTGACTGATTCAAGGGTGGATTTTATGCACACTAAATATAATTCTATTTGGCGAGTGAGTCCATTTATTATTGTTGCATTACATATTGATATGAGATTGAGTTTGAGAAAGGTAAGCATAGAAATGGATGCTCATAAGGTGATCATATACATAAGGTGTCAATATCCAATTGTTTATGCTTGTGATATACTTCCTTTAGTATCCTAAATTGTTTGATGATTCTCTTGCAGTATTGATGACTGTGGATTGTTTAAGTTAGAGTTTTATCATTCTTTACTGGGCAAGGTTGTTTGCTCATACCTTACATTTTCATATTGATAGCATGGATGTACCGCCAGTAGCTCGATACGGGGCGATAGTGCGTCTTGATGTTTCTCTTCATGACGTGTACGATGCCGACATTGACATGGTTTTCTCCAAGTATGAGGCGACTTTATGGATGGATGACGGTAGGGCTGAGTTGATACCGATGACGTTCGTTGCATGGTTTATCAACCATGAAGGGGAGATGTTCGGACCTTTACCCTTTGGAGCAGGAGGACCTGGAGCGGGGATGGACGGCGCCTAGACGCCTTGGATCGTGTAGAGGCTGACTAACTTTTGTTTTTTGTTAGATGCGGGCTAGTGTGGGAACTCGTGGAGTAGAAACCCTCACCCTTTATCCTTGGCTTTTGTTATGCCTTACTTTTGTTTTGTATATGATGTAAATATATAGGCGAAGAACATGGAACGAGTCCAGGTCGATAATTTTGTATGCCCCGATGATGATAACATGAAAGGAAGCCTTTTATGATCTTGTCTATGTGCATTGCTGGATAACGTTATAATATAAACTTGAGATTTTAAAATAATCCATGTTATACATGCTAACCTTCAATGGTAAACACTATGGGTTATCTAAAGGAGATTACTAGTTAGGATGATAATAATAATAATAACTATAATTCCGCTTGCGCTTAGTACGTGACGCCCTGGGTCGTCACAACTAATCTATATCGTGCATTCTGTTGTTACCTAAGGTAGTGCGTTACTAGATTGGGTTGTTTGAGTTCTTGTGTTGGATGGTGGAATATGGGATGACCGAATTTGTTTGGGGCTAGGTGATTGAGGAAGCTTTATAGTTCTCATGAATACATGCGATTTCGGCCTTCAATTATGCATCAATTTTAGTGGTACCGATTCGTGTTGAAATTTCTATGTAACGAGGCGTCACTTGCATATGTTTCAAGAAATGTTTGGCGTCCTCGAAATTCCGAACTTTTTATATAAACCATTTTAAAACCTTGAAGTTGGGATTGAGATTTGGATTCACCAATATGCCGTTTTCAAATTTACTTACAATTTTGACAAAATCGTTTCATCTCGAGCCATGAGGCGTGAGTACAACTCGAGGATTTACATGTGGTTTTCAAAAATATTGGAGGGCTAACCGTGAAAGTGGAGTTTATGGATTTGGTATCATGCTTTTGATTTCGAGAATTGATTTCATCAATATGAGATTGACATATGTTTTAAAGACTATTGTTGGTGTATTGGTGTGTCTTTGAAAACCTCATTTTGCATTATTTGATACCATAAAGTGGGATTTTCGAAAACCCAAGGGATTTTCCATGTTGGTGATTCGAAAAGGTTTTGGCATTAAATTGATTTGATTACTACACCATGGTTGAAATGTTATTAATGTCGTTGGACCCTCGGGTCGACGATGCCCTAGGCGTTGGGTTGCCTGGAGGATCGTAGTGGCGAAGCCTCTAGAAGTCTAGGGACTGGTGAGCCCTTCAGGTTCCTTGGGTGTCGGGATGCCTGGAAGTGTGACGTAACATGTTCCAAATGCCTGTGGGACATCATTGAAATGGTGAGCCCTAAAAGTTCCTCGTGATGCCAGGTGGGGTGCGGGATGCCTGGATGTGTAACGTAACATGCTCCGGATGCCCAGTGACTAAAATATGGAACCGGAGGCCTTCGTGATGCCAGGTTGGGTGTGATATGCCTGGTGTGACGCAAACACTAGATCTCCGGAAGATGGTGGTAGTGAATCAAAAAAAAAAAATCTATTGAGTTCTACAGCTTGATTGTTCTACTGTGTTATCCCATTTCGTTAGAAAATTCTATTGGTTTAATGCATATCTATTCCTCCAGTTATGTGTTTTGTTTATTTTGCATGAAATCGGGTAACAATAGTTTTACATAATATAGTTTAGTAGAGTTTTTACTGCTAAGTAGTCATACTCACCCCTTGTGGGACTAATATATTTCAGAGTAAGAAAGATGCCACTATTGCCCACACCTCCTAGTACTTTCTATGGGATCCCTATCAATTTACAATGGGAACAATCGGAGCATCATGATCTTGATTTGCTGGGACTAGCTTTCGTTCGAGTGAGAGTGATACTAACGATCATCATTGGCCTCCCCTCAAGTCTCATGCATCAGAAGTTCGTCATCCTATATGTCTGTAGGAACGGACGTACTCTAGGGCTGCTGCCACCGCCGCCATAGGACAATGATAGGGGATCGAGTGGAATAGAGTGACTGAGGACGTGTGGACATCAAGGAGTTTTTGGACGCCAGCACTTGATGAAGAACGACATGTGAATAGCTATAGGAAACGTCGGTCAAATTTTTGGATATAGCCAATTATAGGAAACTTCGTCTTTTGATGTACCGACCAACGATGTTCGTCCAGTATATGTAAATAAAAAAGTGTCCAGTTAATATCTATGTGTGTATTTAGTGTGCATCATTTCAGTGTTTTAGAAGGGAGTGTTGGATCCGCTTCCACCATATAAATTGCGCAAGGGCCAATGAAAAATGTGATAGACCCCCTAAGACGGTGGATACCCTGAAATCCAATGATCTATCAAGGAGGATATCCAGGAAAAGGAAGCGATGTGGCAACCCTAATGGATTGGGGGCCATCAGGGGCGCCACATCAATTTCTTCAAAATTCAAAGATTTGACCAAGAAATTAATCTTTTAAGAAAAGTCAACTAAATGGTTGACTTTTAGTCAAACATTTGATAAAAAAATAAAAAAAAAAAAAATCCACAAAACACTTCCTTTTAGTGCCAATTTGACTTTACTGTCAACATTTTTTCAAGAATCGATTAAAACTTTGCTTTTCGAATTTTTTAGTTTCATGCTCAAAATCGACCAAAAATAAAATTGCTTTCATTCCAATCTTAATTCGGTTTGATTCCTTTTTTGACATTTGATGTAGTGGTAATTATCCATTCACTTGTTCAACTAATTTTGAGATTAGGGGTAAATTGCTCTTTTTGTCCCATATTAGGGGTCCGAATCAATTCTTCATGATTTGCATATCGACACTTCCATTCAACTCCTTTTCCTAGTGACATTCCAAATCAGGGTCAATTTTGGAAGATTCATTTAGGTGCATTCTAATTTGGTTGATTTGGTTTATTCAAATATTAGAAAACCCAGCTAAGGTGCTTCAATTGATGTAATTTGACTTGGTCAATTTTAGATTAGAATATAATTGGAGCATTTGAGCTTCAATTTGGCTTATTGAAATTCAATTGAAAATATGAGTTTAGCTAGTGGCCTCACTTCAATAGGAGAACATTTTGTACATAATTAATTGACTTAAGATAGTTCAATTGCATCTCATTTTATCCGATTCATGTAGAAATATTTGGTTTTGTTTAAATAAAACCAGACAAATTAGAACAAAATCCAGACAAAAATTCAACCTGCACAACCCGGCGTTGACCATCATTGACCATTTTTTACCGGTGTTGACCGGCGAATTTTTCCGGTCATTTTTTTGACCGGAAACCACCCTCAACTGATCCACTTCATGGCCAATCTATTTATGCCCTTAATTTTCAAATTTCAAATATTTCGCGGATTTTACGAAATTTACAAATTTTGTCTCCAAATTTGGTGAAATTACAAAAGGGCCACAAATTTGCCCTTACCTCAAGATTATATCATCACCGTCCATTGAGAACGCATCATGACCATTGAAATTAACATGTGCCTAATTAGGATGTTATCTAGGGCTTGTTAAAGATAAGATGACATCCTAGCCCTTGGACCAATCCAAGAGCTAGGATTTATCCCCTAGACACATATAAATAGGATTATTTCTTTTTTCCAAAAGGGAATTATCAAAAAATATAAATCTAAAGAGAGAGAAAATCTCTCAAAATCTCTCAAAATCTCTCTCTCTTTCCCATTCCCACGTCACTCTTCTCCCCCCAACTGCCTCATGTAGTGCACCGTTTGCCGCTCGTTGGAGTGGCATTTTCATTTAAGGGCACTTTCTATTTTTTCAAAAACTAGATCAGAATCTGGATATGAGATCAAATTCGAACATTTGTTCTAACCTCTATTTAGAAAAACAATTGATATTTTTGTTTCATTTTTTCTATTAGGATTTTGCACTTGGTCTCTTAATGAAACTTATTTGTCAAGATGTCAGCAATGTTGTGTGAAAATATGGTGATTTTTTGACTTGTTTTGATAGAATAAATCCTTGTGATATTGGTTGAATGTCTTGCTGTTTTGACAATTTTCTAACATGCTGTTGATTGTTATTTGATTTTTGTAAAATCATATGTAACTCATTTAGGAAAACTTTCTTCATGATATTGTTTGTTATCCTATCGTGCATGTTAGGAAATTTTGTCATCGCCAAATTGCCATTAGGTGTTGCCCAATTTTATTGTCTTTATATGTTTATTATGAAATTTTCTGATATGAATATGATTGTGATTGTTTAAATAAACTTCCTAGGTTAGTTTGTGCATGAACCTAGGTCATTCCATCTTCATGAAAGTTGCTTTAAATACCTTGATATTCAATGCTAAATGATTTCGATGATTCTTCATTTCAAAATCAAATTTAAAAATACCTTGGTACATGTGATGTTTCCCAAAAACCATTTATTAATAAATTCCTTTCCAAAAGCTCGATTTGGATTTAGGAAGAGTCATGGTTTTGATCATATTCAAAATGTCTGTGACGCTTGTGAGTGCATTTATGCAAGCCCCGAGCTAGCCTTGACAATTGAATGTGTTCCATAGTTTAGATATTTCTTAATCATAAATATTTTCAAAATCTTTCTTAAATCTTGATTTGACAATTGTGAACATCACAGTTTGAATGGTATTCACAATGCCTATGATGCTTGTAAGTGCATTTATGCGAGCTCCAGGCTAGCCTTGGCAATTGAATGTTTTTCATAGCCAAGACATCACTTGTCTCAAAACTTTTTGTGAACGATTTCAAAAGATGTCTTTGAAACATCAAATGTACCTTCATACATATAATTACGTCATTCATTAGAAACATTTATGTTTGTGATTGGCACATGATCCTGGTAATTAGTGACCTGCCGACGGTTGACTTTGTTGTTTAATTGTTTGAGAAACAAGGTCCAAAAAACCTGCATGCATGTTTAATTCCTGCAAATGCATGTGATTTGTAGATGAACGGTAGGGTCGATACATGATATCGAGGGACAACCCTAGGATCACATAGATCGCTTGATTAGGAGACTTACAAGTGTTGTTGGACATGCGAGAACAAAATTGGTCGATAATGGCTATAAGTCATAAAATTAATTGGGTAGGTGTCTTAGAGAGACCTGCGCCTGAATTTCAAAGGCCGATCCCGAGGCTCAAATCTTCTTTTTGTATTGAATTTCTTTCGAAAGATTAATTTTGGCATGATGTCATGTTTTTTATTGTTTTGATGTGTATGCTTATTTCTTTATATTGTATGTACCTAATTATAGATTTTCTAGACTAGATCTAGATTAGGAACTTGAAGGAGGACAGAACATAAAGACAAAGTGGAGGTTGATATCCATTCCGACCATAATCTTGTTTGTTGACACCTAAATTTTGGTGACCAAGTCATTATTCATAAAAATTAGGAATTAATTTTATCCCTGAAAAAATATTAGAATGCATAGCATATAATTTTAGGTGCATTTATTTATTATTATTACATTTACATTGGGTTGGTGACAGATGGGTTTGAATTGATAGTTCTGAATTTTAATTTGGCAAGTCAGACTAAGCCCACGAAGAGAGCAAATTAGCCCAAGCCCGTATTCTCGAGGAGATATTCATTGTTGCAAAGGAAATCTATAAGAGATGTGGAAAATAAAAAGAAATAGTGTTCGGGGAAAAAAATCTTAATGAATGTTGGTTTGAAGAAGAAAATAAAACTCTAATCCTTGGCCTATAACAGGGTTGTTTGCATAGGGTTTTAGGGGAGATTTTTCTCTCACTTTCTTGGAAAAACTCAAATAAAAAAGAAAGGGCAAGATTCTTTTTGCTTGTTTTAGGGGAGGAGTGGTCAAAAAGTCAGCAGAAGCTTTGCTTTCTGCTGAAGAAGTACAACAACAACAAGGCTGAAGAGAAGAGACAACGAGATAGACGCAAGGAGACAGCCAGTAGAAGAAAAAAAAAAAAAAAAAAAAAAAAAACAAAAAGGAAGAAACATTGTTCTTCTTCCTCACTGCAGACCCCTGTGCTCATGCCACTGCCGCCATTCCGCCAATCGTCCGAGCTTCCCCGCACCTGCGAGCTCGCACGACCACCTCACCTACGAGTCCCTGTGATGCCGCTGCTACCCCTACTCTGACCATGATCTGCCCAGCCCAATGCCCGACGGCTCTGTTACGCCTCCGCTTACCGTCTCTAACGACCCGACGTGGCTCCTGCTCCGCCTACAACCAGTTCCGCCACCTACAACCCTCTGTCAAATGCCTCCAAGCGTTGAAGCCACCTTTGCCCGCAACCCTCCACCACCCCCGCCTTCGCCAATGGTCTGCCTTTGCTCGGCCTAGCGCCCGAAACCCCTGCAACGTTTCTGCCCAACGCCCCCAGCTTGCGCCGACCCAAGACACCCGTGCAGCTCACGCCGACCCGCAATGACCTGAGCGACCACCCGCGCCGCCTTTGCCACACCAACATACTCCTCTGCCTTACTGGCTGACCCTGTTATCCAAGCAACGCTACCACAGTAGCCCCTGCCTGCTGCTGGTCTACCTAGTGTTGGTCCCTTTGCTGGAGCTTCAAACGCCGGCACCCCTCAAGCTCTCGAGTAGCACATCCCTTCAGCCAAGACGATGCCTGCCCTGGAGCCACACCGAGCGTCCACTGCAATTCACGAGCCTGGTTCGTTATACTCGGATTTGAGAAAATTCAAATTAGGTAGTTTATTTTATTTTGTTTTGTTTTGTTTTGTTTTGTTTTGTTTCTTTATCTGAAGTATTCCTTGATGCATCTGATTGAAAAACCCGATATGTCATGATATTCGCAACTCGAGGAGCCTTTTAAATTAGGGATTGACAGTCCAATTTTTGTGCTAGAAATCCGACTCGCAATCGCATGGAAAATCATCAATCCGATCTCACGCTTGAGATACGATTTGCGGTTTTATTTAAAATTGACCAATACAATCCCATGAGCGGGATATGATTCGTCAATTTATGGATATCGATCTTATCTTGCCCGATTTGCAGTCGTGTTGTTTAAATGATTTTGTTTTCATAAAAGAAAATCCAAAAATTTTGAGTTAGATTAGGTTTATTATTTTAGGGTTATTTTGCATAGGAAATTTATTTATTTCTACTTTTTGAAAAAAATTCCAAAAAAAATGCATTCATTTAGGATGATTGCTTTTTTTTTTTTTTTTTAAATTTAATTGCACGTTTAATATGTGTCAATTTTAATTTCGAATTTCCTAGAAAAGAAAGAGGAAAAAAAAAACTAAAATTAGGGCATTCTTTGCACATCATTGCATGTTAGGATAAGATTGCATGTTTATTTAATTAATTATAGGTTTAGATAATTTCTCCTAGATAGGTTGCATTTTAGGATTACTTGGTTAAGATTATGTTCTAGTTTAACGTATGATTTGGCTTAACTTAATTCTAATACAAATTGGATGATATCTTAACTTGCATAGATAATTTTCACATTTTTCTAATTTTGAATTTCATGGAAAATACAAAAAAATTATCTTAGATTAAATTAATTTCGTTCTCTAGGATAGATTGCATACTCATTAAGAAAACACAAAATATTTCACTTATGTCATATAGGTAGGTCATATTGCCATGTCATGTCATTTCATGTTAGATTAGTAGCATGCATTGCATAAAGCATGATTCTCATTAAATAAGTGAAAACAGAAAAAAGTCATTGCGTGTTAATTAGAAATCATGTCTAGGACTGTCGATGTGAATTCTGATCTAACACTGCATATGCTTTCGATGCTATGAGGTAAGTCTTGCAATTTGTTCACTGCTTTATATGGGTATTAAATTGGTGATTTACACACCCGCATGATAACCTCACATGTTAGGGGGATAAGTTAAAATCAATTCAAGCTGCTTGCCAAACGTTTTTTTTTTTAAATAAAAGAGAAAAATACCGAAAGGGCGTTAGAGAAATCTAACGTTGTGACATTCTGATTTTCAAGTTTTGTTTTCGTTTGAATAAGTTAGGCTTTTTATCGATGCATCTATAGTTCTTTACCCTGTGCTGATCACTGACGGGATAACTAGGCTATCAGGTGAAGCCGTTAAGGAATCTAAACGTATCAGACTTGAGAATTCGACTAGGAATCAACTGCTAGACTGTGCTAATCTGTAAGGGTCATTACAGCACAATCAAAATCGATCAGAGACTATAGAGATAGGTTGATTCGATAGAGGCATGTGATTAGTATGTGGGTCATTCCACTCGATTGCAAAGTTTCTGTCGAACGGCACTAGATCGATTTTTTGTCATTTCTGTACCATGTGTCCGTATTAGAAATCTCAAGATTTTCATAATAACCAAGAGTTGTGAATGTGCCAAAGATGTACATTGTGGCTAAAAAATAATCGACCATGGGTCAAATGTGCTAAAAATTCCTCAAAGCTACCCGGTGGGTTTGATCACGCTAAAATTGTGTCAAATTGAAATTAACAATGAAATTGAACGTGATTTCAGAAATTGAAAGTTCGGTCATGTCACGATTTATTTTATGAACATCGACTCATCCTTTGAAGAATTTTCGGAGAGCTCGGGATTTTTTTACGAAAATCAATTCGAACAATTCGGAAAAGGAAATTCAGAGAGGCCAAATTGAGTGGATGTTTGGCCTTCTTAGTGAGCTATTTGGTGAAGGGAAATTGTGGAAATTGTGTGGGCCTTCTCCTTAGCAAAATTGGACATCAAATTGAGGAAATTGGTGAAGAAATTGAAGTCCAAAGT
Source organism: Eucalyptus microcorys (assembly GCA_014182515.1). Taxonomy (NCBI): domain Eukaryota; kingdom Viridiplantae; phylum Streptophyta; class Magnoliopsida; order Myrtales; family Myrtaceae; genus Eucalyptus; species Eucalyptus microcorys. The sequence goes on from CM024569.1 coordinate 32,545,189, forward strand.
GAGGAAATTCGAAGGCTTGGTGTGGGGGCTGCAACATTTGGCTTCAACTTGGCTATTTGTGGAAATTATATGCAAGAAAGTAATGGGGGACCAAGGGGATATGCATGAAGATTTTTGAGACCAAGTAATGATGAATTTAGATATTTTATTTGACTTTCTAGCCTCTCTCTCTCTCTCTCTCTCTCTGCTTCCCCCTCTTTCCTTCGCACGCCAACTCTCCTGATCCCCTTTCTGCTCTACCCTTCTTTCATTTTTCCTTCGAAGCGGCCCATCTCCACGTCATTTCTCTCTCCCCCCAGCAGCGACCAAATCCCCTCTACACGCCCATGATTGTGAACTCCCACCTCCTCCCTTTTTCTCCCTTTTGCTACCACGTCTGCTCCATCTCTACCAAATCTCTCATTCGTTGCCAGCTCTCCACTCACAAAACCAGTCCGTTATTTCCCTCCAGTGACCAGTTGACCACAAGCCTTCCTCCGAGTCAAACCCCCTAGTGAAGCCACCCAACGTCTTCACCAGCAGATCGCCTCCTATGCCCTTCTGTTCTAGTAGCCAACAACTGTGACCACCGTTGCCGCGCCACCGAAGTCAGCCTAGCCGCGTCCAGCCAACAACTCAACCGTAGAACCAAGGCCGAAGCTCAGCCTTGCTAAGCCATCTTGGACCATTTTCGACCCAGTTTGAGTCTCCATTGGCGCCACCGTAAGCCTAAGTTTCGACTGCCGTCACGCCGCCGTCACCATGAACCGGTTTTTGCGCTAAACTGGTGAGTTTATGCACTAAACTCTCATTAGGGTGTTAATGACATTTAAGAGATGTGTAGATTAAATTAATATTAGATTAGGGTAGTTATTAGCTTGTTTAATTAATTTAGGTTAGATTAGTGAATTAGGTGGTTATAAATTGTAATTAGTTAGTTTATTATGTGGCCTTGTACTTAGAATGATTAGTATAATTTAATTAGTCCAATAGGTGGTTAGATTAGCAATTTTTAGCCTAAGTTTGTATTTACCGAATTAATATGTATTTATTTAATTAATTTTGCTAATTATTTAATTATTAAATATTTTCCGAAAATTAGACCGGGATAGCCGGTGACCGGAATTCCGTGCTGATTACAATGGTGTGCTTAGTTTATGCAATTGAGTGTTAATTTGTGCAAATTGAGTGCTGATTGAAATTTTGGTTATTTATTCCAAAAATTGTGAATTTTGATATTTAATTAGAAAATCCCGGGTGTTGAGTTTTAATATCGAAAATGATTTTATATACTATATAAAATAGTGAGATTTTAGAATGGAGGATATCACTTTTTTCTGGGTCAATCTGACCATGTATCCACACACAATTATTTTTGTCGGGTGTTTTTAATACAAAGAAAATTGGCCAAGTGCATTATTTTAATTGGGACATTTGAGTGCAAAGCACAATGCCTTAACTGTAATTGAATAATCGTGTGTTAATTATGAGAACCCGTCGCGAGTGTTTACGCCGAACGTTACCCCTATATGGGATGCCCCTGGACAACGGAAGCCGGTCGAGTAGATTTTGGACCTATACTCCTTCGGGAAAGCCATCAAGAAAAGACTTAGCCATGCTTAATGGGGTGAAACGATGCCTGGCTATGCCAGAAGACCGCCGAACTTCAAGTAGGCCGTGCCATGAGCCGAGATCAAAATTAGGAACGCGTGATTAATTGAGTATAACGCGTCAGATTATGAAACAAAATTGTGTGACACGGTATGGGACGTGTCATAACGATTTGGCCCTATAATCAGGACCCTTGTGCTTAGTTGAAATTTAGTGTGGTGTTCCAGTTGATTGAGCTTATTTGCTGCTCATGTTTTTGTGACTGTTTGTGATATGAATTGTGCTGACATGCAGGAAGGATTTGAGACGAGTAAGTCTCTATGGTTATGTGGTTGTGTGGTTAGGACGTCTTTAGGCGTATTACCCTCCTAATCAAGGTTTAGAGCGTGAACTCACTGAGATTTATATCTCACCCCACGTGGGCTCAATTTTTTCAAGACCGTAGAGTAGAGGATCTAGAGCCAAGCTGAGGGGATCTGAGGCATAGGTCAGTTAGGACGGCTTTTTTTTGGAGAGCCGGTCTTTTGTAGACTTTTGGTTGCTGACCTTTGTATATGACTTAGTGTGTATATAAAAGTGTGTTTTGGTTGTGAACCTGTTTTCCTGCTTTTCTATCCCATGTTATTTACTGTCAGGGGATTTATTAATTCGATTTCACATGTGCATTAAAATGAATGGGTCGGCGACGTGTCCTGGGACGTCGCAATATTATCAACCACCAAGGGATGGGCATACACTCGAGGATCGAGGTGTGACAAACATAATCATGTCCCCGAACTCATAAATCTCTAGTTTATAGGAGTAATCTCCCATTACTTTACTTGAGTTTCTAATCAACCCACCAAGAATAGATTAGTGGCGACTCTTAATTTAAAATCAATTGCATGTTAAGAACTTGAACCCAAGTCATGAATGGGTATGGGCTTGGGAGAGAATGAGCTAAGTTTAGGCTTAGTAATTCATTAGCCAAACCCTAGGTGGTTTACCCAAGGTTAGGTCGTGACAATGTACTATTCATTTCCCCGACATATGTCTCGGGTTCTCATCATCTGTATAAAGCCTGACGAGTTGTAGGTCCTTTCTTCTTCTTATCTTTTTCAATTGTGTTTCTCTTTTATATTTTTTAGGATTGCATGGTAGATTTACTATCTTCCTTAATTGTTTACTTACTGTCTTATAATTTCAATTCCATCGATTGGTTTCTTTTCTCGTTTTTTGGAAATAGAATAGTATGAAAATGACCAACCGCACATAATCGCTTAGTTTAGGACTAACAATCGCGAAAATGTAAGAAGAAACACATGGACACGTTAGGTAAACACAATATAATGTTTAGGTACCGAAAGAGTGCCAATAGAAATATTAGCATAACCTAAGTCCCCGAACTTAGATAAATGTTATGTAGAAATTGAGGGAACACTCCCAACCTTCGATTGGGTTTGTAGCCAACCCCCAAAAAATGAGGCTAGTAGCGACTCCCGTCTTATTTTTAGGTTGTCCTAAACAACTAGACTGTACAAATGAATTCATCGCGAGGGGCAAGGGTCTTGGTAAGATTCACCGCGATTTAGTATACTCGATGTGACAGTACCCCAGAGAATGAAGTATGCCATTCTTGTGAGCAAAGTATATTATCAAGAGGACTATCGTGATAAAGGTACCCTTAAATCCAATATCCACACCTGACCTCTTCTCTTGAGGTGTGTCGCTCGTGTGGGTATGGATCGTGACACTCCACTGTCATGCGTGATACGAGCTTGGGAGAGCTCGCAATCTCTTGAAGGGAACTCACAAGAGGCTTGATCCAAAAGACGAGGTGATGACATCTTTTGGAACGCAAGTCGTGAGGGAACTCTCATGATTAAGTATCCCTAAACCCAATCTTTCCCCTCCCTCTATTTGTGATGGAGGATTAGAATGAGATCCGGTCGTGACAAGCTTAGCGACTCCATTGGGGATTGGTTACTAGATTAAGAGGACTTGAAACCATTTAAAAATTAGGTTAGTCACTAACATCATGTTAAATGGTCTTGTAGGTGGGATTTATAAAGGGTGAAGTGAGTGTAAACCCTTTGTTTTGCAAGTGGTGTAAGGATGTATGAATGTATGAGGGTTTATATTGAAGTGCTGGATGTTTAAGTTTAAACGCTTATTTACAAGCTTTAGCACGACATCACACACACAACCACGGTCTAAAACCCCAATCGAACAATTTAGAACCTTAGAGTGTTTATGGGTGGAATCTCTGAGTGAATACCCATGGTAATCTATTACTTACATAAACCCGCTTATCCTAATCGATAAAAATAGCATGTACCGACAATAGTAGCAGTGGGTAAACTATTTTTATCCTTTGGGATGGGGACCTTGAACCTTTAGAACCCTCACCCTAGGCGACGAAACCTCATAGTTTCATGCAATATGCAATTTGTGCTTGCCATGGTTTGGTTGGTAAGAGGTCGTTCTTTTTTTATTGTTACCTTGTTCTTTAAATTTCGAACTTTCAATTTCACATTCTGTACTCGTTTCTACGATGGTAAATCTTTAATCATGAATGCCTCTATTAGGTTTTAAACCTAGATGGATAAGCCTAAGATCAAAAGCATATGGGAAGGCTTTAGTCCAACACATCAAGAGTATGTGAAGGAAATGATAGGATTTTTTCCATAACTTCTAAGGATCGATCTTTACATCTTAATGGTCAAAGCATTGGTTCATTTTTTGGAATCACCTGACTTCCACATTTGTGGTTAATTGGAATGAAGTGAATCTTACCATTAAGGAGTATGATATAGCCATTGGATTAGGTAAGGATTCCTTAGATTTAGTCTTGCCCCTATCTAACAAGATCCAATCGTCCTTTCGAGCCTATTCCTAAACATTCCTTCCAATGGGTCTAGAGCCATTATTAAGGGTAATTGCAATTCCATGCCATACGCCTTTCTTGAACAATATTTCCCAAATTTTAAACCTTAATCTAGGAATCAAATTCCTTGCACTTTACTCCTCATATTTTTCGACTTCGTCATATCCCTACATGCTCGTAAAATGATGGATCCTTTAGTCACTCAAATTGTCGATCAACTTTGCACTTTCAAATGTTTTACACATATGATTTTAGATGAAACCTTTGTTTTCCTCAATCGTTTTAACGAAATGGATGAGGAACTCTTAGCGCCCGAATAGGCCTCCTACAGATTTGGCTTTTCTCCCAAATTAAGGAACTCTCGCCCCATTTGAGGATCATGCAAGTCACAAAAAACTATAATCCTATTAAGATGTTCCATCAAAAGAACAAATTCTTTCCCACTTGGACCTTCTTTATCTGGTTCCATTTCCTTAAAAGACTCCTCCCGCACTAAATCCAATGGCATGTCAAATGGTCATGGAATCCTGAGGTGCGCTTTGTTGGTGGAATGGATGACCCTATCCCTCTGGTAGGATTAATTGGTTTAACTTCCTATTACCCTTTAAGGGTTCTTCACTAATATCGCACACTTCAAACAATCCCTTTAATCCTTAAGCTGGAGTTATATCATTCTGATTATCGCAAGAAAGTCTTAGTGGATAACCAAATTGACCACGTTAAGGCCCTAATTGTAGAAATCATAGAAGTACAATGCTGCTACACTCCACAACGTGTGGCTAAAGTCGATAAGATTGAACTGGGAGGTGAAATGAAGACCTACTACGCTTCCATTGACTATATTCATCACCAAGTGAAGCTGGAGCTTGAGGTGGCCCTACCTGAAATTCTGAGCTTCATGGTCACCAACAAGCATATATGGTTCAACTCATTAGGGAAAGGGACAATGCCTTAGATGAAGTGGAACATTTGGCCCATGATAACAAGCGTCTCTGCATGGACCCTTCTAGTTCTTCTAGCTCGTGACTTTAGAGACTCTATATAGGAATTTCCATGTAACGCATTCCTGTTTCATGTAATTGGATTTCCCTTGTAATTTCCAATTTCAGTTTCCTATAATTGACGTTTCCATATACTCATTCAATCCTATTTTCCATGTAATTGGAATTTCCCTATATTTTCCTAAATCAATGTGACCAAGTTTTCTTGCCTTGTAGTGGTTTGACGAAATTTCATTTAATTTTCAATGTAATTTTAGAGAAAGGGCATTCTGATTAAATATTCATTGTCGCCCTTTCAATTGTATAGTTTCTTTTAAAGAAATTTTGGAAAGAGTTTATATGATATTGGGGTCATAGAAATTTCCTTCCCATTATTTCATCTCAAGAAAATATAAAAATGAAAGGTTTATATTTTCTTGCCAAATTGCTTGATCACATACTGATTCATTTCCTTCTTCCTTTTCAAAGTGATTAGAAAATGGTTGAAAGGTGTTCTTGCATAAGGACTCATTCTCAAGTAGGAATGGAAAATGAAAATACCCATGTTCGACTAACGAATGTCAAAAATCAATTGGCTCAAACTATCATGCTAATAGAATTATCCAAGCAAATGAAAAATCTTACTGTCCTACCAATTGTTGATGCCGTTCCACATTCATCTACCTCATTTGAGTCATCAATGAATGACTATGCTGAAAATGGAGTAATTAGAGAAACTTCATTGGACACGCCTGTGATAGTCAACCCTGTGCGTGTTTCAAGAGAGGAGGTTGTCCTTACTAAAGAAAAGGGAAGCACTTTGGCTAAGTTTGAAGAGCACCTCCATATCACAAGGTCAAGATTCCTGAAATGGTTAAAAGACCTAAATTCACCAAGAGGTATGATGGTACTGGATGCCCTGGAGCTCACCTCAAATACAATCTTAGGAAAATGACTCATTATTCAGATAATGTCCCATTCGGATAATGTCCCACTCTTGATTCAGAACTTCCAAGATAGCTTAATTGGTCATGCTTTACAATGGTTCATTATGTTGGACATGAACAAAATTCAAGAATGGGAAGATCTTATGGATGCATTCATACAACAATATGGATCCATTTTGGAGGTAACCCTCATGAAGGAAGAACTATCATGTATTGAGAAAAGGAGAAATGAAGAGCATTTTCCTAAAGATGGAGGATAATGACATCTCAAGTAAAGCCCCCGCTGGATGAAGAGGAAATGGTGATGCTTTGCCTGAAAACATTACCGCAGGAATATTTTGATAGGCTCTATGTATCAAACAATCTAACATTTTCACATCTGGTGGAAGTTGGTAGGAGAGTTGAATGGATAATACGAGACAGAGGAGTACTTGAAAATAGTTCTAGAGGACTTCCGATGAAGAAGGATAAAGAACTTGCTATTGAAATGTCGTTCATTCCAAATCCTCCTATTTTGAAATCACATTTGGTTCCTCACAAAAGCCAATTGTACCATTTGAAGGTTCATCCCAAGATTACCATTGGAAAGGAAGAATTTTGAAAAGGCAGTTCTCTCAATTATCAAAACAGCTATTCGAATTATTGCCCATGCTTTTGGAAGAGAGATTGGTGGCTAAGGAAGTTCCGAGAGAGAGCCCCCTGAAGTTTACAGAATTTGATATGTCCAAAGCATACGCATATCACATGGGAGAAAAAGGACATGACGTTGATAACTACCTAGTCCTTAAGGTCAAAGTTCAAAATCTGCTTGATAAGGGGGTTCTAATTTTGAGGGATTCTGCACCAAAGGTATAGAGTCTACCATCCTAGAGCTATGAATGTAATATAATTGGCGTTACTAAATCAATTGGAAGCACGCCCACTTCTCCCGTAGTGTAGAAAAAATTGCTATAGTAGTTTCTTATTCCATTAATTCTCCTCCTACAAGGGAATTTCCATCTGTTCAATTCGTTTGTTCAAGTTTGTTTTTTCATTTGTCATATTTGTAAACACTTGGATCTTGAGCTGTTGATCCAAGATAGAATACTTTGTAATACGGCCTTATCATTTTAGATTCAATAAAGCATAGGCACGTTTGAATAAGGACGTCTAAAAGCACTCCAAACTAGTCCTATGATGATACTTTGAGGCCTGGATTGCCACATGTTTCTTAGTTTTCCAAATGGATTTTTGGAACGAGGATGTCTAAGGATATGAGGATGAGTTCCCTATCAATCATCTTTTTTGAAAATGGCGTTCGAAAAATTATTTTCATAGAAACAACACGCACTGCATTTGTTGTTACCATACTAACCATTTTCATTACATCTCATGCATAACACTTTGCATAGTCACGATAGTCATATGCATGGCTCGGATTTGCCCCTTGGAATTCAAGCGAACCCCATTATTTTGAGTCTGAAGATGAAGACAATTCAAAGGTTATTGAAAAGGAATAGATCCATCATGAGGAGTCTAAACCTCCCATTGCTGAGCATATCGTTACTGTGGATTTGGGTAATTTTGAGAACCCAAAAGAAGCTCAAATTGGGGTAGGCCTTTTTGGAGCCTAAGTCGAAAGAATGGTTGAACTTCTGAAGGAATACCAAGATGTGTTCGCTTGGTCCTACGCTGATATGCCAAGCTTAAAGACTAATATTATGGAGCATTCATTGCCTCCGGATCTAAACATCCCACATAAGAAGCGGGAACTTTGGAGGACAAGACCAGAATTATCCAAGAAAGTTAAAGAAGAAGTCATGAGATTCTTGAAGGTGGACTTTATTGAAGTTGCACATTTATACCGATTGGACTACAAACATTGCCCCGACTATGAAGAAAGACGGATGGTTTCAAGTGTGCATTGACTATCGCAGATTGAATAAAGCAAGCCCTGAAGAGGACTTCCCATTACCGCATATTGATGTCTTAGTTGATTGTGCAATGAGATTCGAACTATTCTCCCTCATTGATGGATTCTTTAATTAAAACCAAATTCGGATAAAGGAAGAGGATAAAAGTAAGACCTCGTTTATCACCCCGTGGGGAACTTTCTATTACAAAGTAATGCCCTTTGGCCTGAAGAATGCTGAGGCAACCTATCAAAGAGTCATGGTAACCTCTTCCCATGACATGATGTACAAGGAAATCAAAGTGTACGTTGATGACATGATTCCTATAATCAAGATAAGGCGAAGACCATGTTGAACTCTTGAGGAAAATATCTAATCAATTTAAAAAGTTTAAGCTAAGGTCAACTCTATAGAGTGCATATTGGGGCAAAGTATCGGAAGCTGTTAGGGTTCATGATTAGTAACTGAGGCATTGAAATTGACCCCTCAATAGTGAAGGCTACTTGTGATTTAAAACCTCCTTCTACTATCAAAGAGGTGTAGGTGAGTTTCATTTCCCAATGATCTAGAACTGCTAAACTATTCTTCAGACTTTTGAAGAGAAATGCCAAAGTTGAATGGGATCAATGTCAAGTTTATAAGGACAAAATCAATGGTCCTCCCAATAAACTACATGAAATGTCCAAGACATGGCATTTCTCAATGTGGGGCATTGACATCATTGGATTGATTAATCCCAAGGCATCAAATGGACACTACTTTATTCTAGTGGCCATTGAAGATTTGAATAGTTAAACATGACTGATGAGAAAAGGCCGAAAGCCCTATGTCATGAACAGAGCTACCAAAAGCAAGTGGCTAAGTCATTCAATCACAAGGACCAACCAAGACATTTTAAGATTGAAGATCTTGTACTCCAAAAAGGCTTACCAATTATTCCTGATCCCCGTAGAAGGTTCACTCCAAACTACTAAAGATTATACGTTGTCAAGAAGGTGTGGCCTGACGGAGCGCTAATTCTTATAGAAATGAATGGCCGTGAGTTTCCAAAACCTATAAATGTGGACGCTATCAAGAAATACTTTCCATAAATAGAGTAAAAGGCCTTTGAGCCACTCATTGGATTAAATCCGAGCCACTTTAGGTGATTTGCATCATGCATATCATGCATATATCGGATATTTGCACATATGTTTCTGTCTTGTAGGTATTAAAGAGTTCCCAAAAAAGCAAGTCATCACTTTTCACAGCAACAACTCTCAAGGGAATGGGTACAAGGCTAAATAACCCTTCTTAGTACCTGTAATCTCCCTAGAAAGGAATTCTGAAAGAAACAAAGAAAATTGAAAGGTTTTCAAAGTCGAAAATCATCGTTTGAAAACTCATGCGGATTGAAAAATTCTTGGCTTTCAAAACTTTGGATGACATTCTTCATACTTTGGTTTATGCATCTTATGTCAAAATTCCCCACATGGAGAAGTTGATCAAATGATTTTTGAAAACCAAAAGAGCATTAAATGTGCCCAATAGAAGCACTTAAGACGATGAAAGGCAAGCTTTGCCCAAACATGTCAAGAACATTCCCACACCGGGGCAAAAGATGAGGTTTTGGTTGAAATCTAAGAAGCAAAATATCAAGAAACATTTTATTGCTTTCATTTGCATCAATCTTTTGGTGATAGCTCTAGGTGAATTCTTATGAAAGCTCGAAGCATCCCAAAGTAATGAAGAGCATTCAGTTCACTACCCAAACACAATTACCTGTTGCTTAGCCAATTTGAGCTTGATGCAATCTTTTTGAAACCCAAGTGATGATTATCTCCCCACACTGGAGCAAATCATGTGATTTACTAACAAAATTGAGAATATTGATCGTGTTTGTAAATACTATTCGAGAGTCTTAAGTACTCAAAAGAGAATGAAATTAGGGAGTATGAAAAAGTAGTGTGCCTAGTAAAAGTAAAGTCAATGCCCATGAAAAATGCAAAGAAAAGTAAAACCAATGGTCATGCAAAAGACCATTTGGAGAAACAAAAGAGATGCTTTACAAAACATATATTGCAAGCAATGGCATTAGAAAAGGGAGCAAAGCTCTCATGTCTCAAAATAAAATAGTTAAAAGGACTCTCGAGATAGGTTTGTTAGTTATATGCCCTAAAGCAACCATGTAATAGTTACATGTTAGGGATTTCAGTTGTATTGTCAAATTAATGGCAAAGACATATTCATTATTTGTCCAATTATCTATAAGAATGATTCCATAAGATCAGTTGTGATTGGACTTATTCTTGAGACGTTAAGAATATACATGATGGGTTCACAGTTAGATTGAATCTTCAAACTGTTCCTGGTCAATGGATCATTCAGTGGATATTAATGATCCTACTAAGACCGGTGTATTCTTAGCTTTACCATTAAGTATTGGATACTTAAGTTAATGACGAGTCACGAGTCATTGGGTATTATGATGCCCGAGTTAGAACACAGGTGCTTGTAACATACAAGTTCACTGAACGTGACATACATAGAACGATTGGCAACATGGAAGCTTTTAGCAAAGTCAATGACTAATCGTTCATGCTCTAGTCTTGTGTAAAAGATCCTTAGATATGAGGCACAGTGTTAACTTGTATGTTGGACAGCTATGGTTCACGGGTACGCATATTGACGGCTCATTGATCCGTCTCGATACCTGATGGTCATAACTCGTTCACATACGAATGTTACACGTGTGCACAACTAGGAATCTATCTCCTTGTTACATGAAAGGTATAGTAATGATGTCCTATGCAATTTAATTGGCCAATGCCTACAGGATATCTTCCATTTAGGGTTCAGCCCTTGCAGCAGTGGCTTCAGCCCTCGATGGATGAGAACTTCCAGCTCGTACCATGATTTTCTTGCAGTTTCCAAACATTTGCCTCAAGAATAATCTGTGACTCAATGTCTCCATTTAAAAGCAACTACAACTATATATAAGTAACATAAACATGTTACTGGCACCTAAAAGCAACTCATAATAAACCACTAGGGATCTACGAGTGAATACCCATCACCTATTGTTCAAAGCTAGTTAACTATCCCAGTTGGTATCCTATGGTGTACATTGTCATCATATTCCTCAATTTCCAAATGAGGCTCCTTATCACTCCACCTATAACCATTGCTCTGATACCAAACCGACCCACTGTGGCACCCCTCGACATGGCCCCCCAATCCGCTAGGGTCACCACAGTTCACTTACCTTTCACTTCTCCTAATAACATGTCACTCTGATACCATTTGAATTGTAGTGTGTCCATAAATCCTGGGGGTTTGTATCATCTCAATCGGTCCTAGCGTAGTTCATATAACGGAAGCATACTTGACATCTCCCTAACTCATACTCAAACTAAATAATACAATGCAATGCACACCAACTACACTTTTCATATATATATATATATATATATAAGCTAATGCCGAACCACTTTTATTTACATACTTTGATGGACATCACGAGTCGGTACAACAAAAGGCCAAGGCTTTAACTAAGCTTGGCTATAACCCCAAGAACCCGACTCTACATCAGACATGTACATCAATCCATCATCCAGTGTCGGCTATCCAAAAAGTGTCGTCCTCTACCAGTCACACGCTCTAATCACACCCAGCCCAGTGTGTCAACCGATGGCGGCGAAAACATCCCCATTATCATCCCGTCGCGTCAAACATGCATGGACAAGAACTCCTGGACTACAGGGCCATCAGGTAGACACACATCATACATAACCAAAACACGAACACGGATAAACACCGGACCATGAACACCAACGTAGAGGTGTTCCAAGCACTCGACCTCAACATCAGACGGTAAGCCATAAAATGTACCACGCGTGACAGGTGACAGAGGCATCTCTCAATCTGAAATGTTAGTCCCCAAAAGGGGTGAGTACAACCACTCAGCAGTAAAGATCCATCAAACTACATAATGCAACAGGCAAGACAACCATAATTTCGTGTAAAATGCACATATCATCCATGCAATCATGCTTGTATTTCCATGAGATTCATTCATTAAGGCAATTTATGCTCCATGCCTTATGCACATACATGCGCATGATTCATATCGTCCATACAATCATGTATATATCCCCATGAGATCCATTCAATGCCTTCATGATCACATTCTCAATGCCAAATAGTACCAACTCAATTTCATAGGCAATTCATGCACCATGCCATATGCACACACACGCATGATTCATTTCCCATTTTTAACTTTCAAAAGGATCTCATTTTTCTTCCAGGGACCAGTGTTTGCATCCCTCATATCGCTCGCACCCAACCTAGCATCGCGAGGGACCTCCGGCACACACCTCCGGGCATCTCGTACCCCAACCAGCATCACAAGGAACCTCTGGCACACACCTCTGGGCATCCGGCACACACACTCCAGGCATCTCGAAACTCCCGAGGCATCGTCGACTTAGTAGTTCGACGGTATCATCATTATCATTATACATGGATGTATCTCACTTTGGAAAATGCCATTTGATGCAATAATGCCAAAAGTTTCATGAAATTTATAAAATCTCATCAATTTTGATGTCATATGAAATGCACAAATGTCACCACACATATTATATAATTGACAACTCATGGTACCACATCTCATAGAGTAATTTGTCAGTTCTTAAAAATTAAAACGAATTTCGGTTAAAACAGTTTACAATTCTTAAGTTAAAATTCTGGAAAATTAGTAAATGGTCTTAATAAATTCTAAAAATTTAACATGTTGTATACAAGACCTAAAGAAAAAGGTTTTATGAAGAACATCATGTCAAGAAAGCTCCATAGAAATCGCATAGGTCCATGCATCACAATAAAATAAATTCCAATACCACTTTTGCACAGTTTCAGAAATAATTTCTATTAAGTCCTTAAATGAACTCATACAATTCTGAAATTTTAATATGTCATATTTAATACCTAGAGGTAAAAGTCTCATGAATAAATCAAAGTCAAATTCATTCTGGATTAAAAGCTATAATCTATTTAATTCTCCCTACTCTCGGTACAGTTTTCCAGATTAATCCCTTTCAAAGAAAACTCGTTTTCCCGATCAATACTTGTCCATTTGTTCTCAAATTTTAGTATGTTACTCCTCAAGATGTCATCTACAACTTTAATCAATGACATAAGATCAAAATCTAACTGGATAATTGCACAAAATTCAGAAAATCGGCAAAGGTCATGCTGCGTTTCCACAAAACAGTTTTACCAGTCTCAAAAACTACTCCTACTAGTTCGAATCTTCAACATCCAGCATCAAGATTTACACATCCTCAAGTCTATTCACACTGCACACAACCACAGCAAGCATAATGTAGGCTAACGGACTTTACTTGCCTTAGATCCAACGAAATCATAGCAAGCACACAACGATTAGAGGACTTCGAACACAACACGATCAATGACGAAGCTAGGCGCACGCACGGCAGGGCTGGTCTTCTTCTTCCCTCGCCGAAGCACCAACATGAACAAACCTCTCTCTCTCTCTCGGCTTTCTCTCTTTCTCTCGGCTTCCTCTCTTCCTCGCTTTCTCTCCCTCGCGCGACAACCCCCCCCACTCGCTCACTTCGCCCCTCCTCTATTTTTCCACCTTCATGATTAGTAATCATTAGCTTTGCATGGCATTAGACACTTGGAGAACCCTTCACGCCACTTGTAAATTTCCATGCAAGAGGATGGGCTTGATTCAGCTGGGCTTGGGCCAGCCTTGGTCAACCGAATAGTGGGGGGCTGTGGGCTGGTTCGGCCTTAAGAAAATCAGCCCAAACCTTCTGCTATTTTTCCATTTAATCCCACTTATATAAATACCTAATTACAAATTTATATGGCCATAAAACTTTGTAACATAAATCAATAAAAATCCAACTTATAAAGTGCACGGCCAAGAATAAAATTTTTCCCTATCAATTTGTCCCTTAGTACAATCCTTGATCACTCATGGACATAGGATATATTTCCATCAAAATAATTGTCCATTAAATGCTCGGTCTTGATTTATTGTAATTCATTGGTCTAATGGCTATAATATAATCCGATGGCACTTCCATCACCTATTCATGGTTCATGGTATATCCAGGGGTTGTCATGAAATTTTAGGAAGCCACACGGTGGCTGGCTTCCCAGCGGCCGACCAAGACCCGGTGCCCAGATCCGGCGAGCTCGAAGCTCGGCCAATCTCGCCAAGCTTGCCACGAGCTTCCCCAGGCTTGGTGAGCCACGAGCTTGCCGGATCTAGCGGCAGAGCTCGGGCAAGCCCGAGCCCCGCCTAGCTCACCGGATCTAGCAAGCTGCGAGCTCGCCCCAAGCCGGCGAGCTCTACCTCGCCCGATCGGCGAGGCCCAATCTTGGCTTCACCAGATCGGGCTAGGCGGAGCCTCGCCGGCTTGGGGCAAGGCTCTAGTTGGCTTGCAGTCGAGCACCGGCCACGGCCGATCGCCGGATGCCATCGTGGCCGGTCGCCGGCCGCCGCCAAAGAAGAAAATGAAAAGGAAAGAAAGAAAAGAAAAAAATAAACCAGAAAAAAATAAAAACTCGATTTAAAAGAAAATGAAAGCATAAAAATAAAACAAAAATGTATTGGTAAAAAGAAGCAAGATGAAAGAAGTTATGGAAAACTTTTTCCACCTCTCAAAAATGGAAAACGTTTTCCTCACTTTTAAAGATGTTTTCCAATTATGGAAAATATTTTCCTTGACTAGTTCATTTTCCATGAAATGAACACTAGAAATTCCGGAAAACGTTTTCCCGGAAGTCATTTTCCGCGAAACGAATGGACCCTAAATTCTTCTCATAGGTGTTTTAAAACAAATGATGAGATCGTAGCATCGTAGTGTCACCCTCTGCCAGGAGCCGCATGTCGTAGCTTTAGAGCATGGTGATTCTAGATATCGTATCTTAAATCAAATCACAAGTTCATAGCATCAAAGCTTCACCCTCCACGAGGGACCGCAACTTGTGGCTTTAGGTATGGCGATTTCAAAATATTTTATGCTTTCCAAAATCCATGGGCTTATAGCATAGAAGCTTCACCCTCCGCAAGGTACCGTGAGTTATGGTCTTCGGAAATGGTAAGTTTGAAAAGCTCGTCTCTCACCTTCCGAGAGATTACATCCTTCAACTTTCCAATTCATTTATCACAGGTAAGTATCCCTTACTCTTGCTTTCTTTGCTTTCTTTGGTCAATTTCTTCCCTTTTACTCCATTCCATGAGAGAGATGGAGAGAGACCCCTTGAATGAGCCAAACATCTCTAAAGAACGACGGTAAGTATCAGGTTTGTCTCTGGTCAAATGTCCTTTCTTTTCTTTTTTCTTTATTTCCCAAATAAGGTCGACTATAAATTACACGTATGAATTTGTCTTTGAATTGAACATTTTCAAACTCCCATTCAAAGAGAGGTAGCTGTTGACAATTGTTTTTTAGCCGACATGTTATTAAAAGGTAAAAAAATCGAGATTTGAGTTTTTGATCGCGACGAAACCCCATTTCTCAGCCAAAAAGTATCATTTTTCATTTTTTTTTTCTTTTGTGTTGTTGCTTTTAAGCAATTTTTAGTTCATTTTTAAGAAAACCCCAAATAAGTCAATTAATTGACTTTTGGGTTGACTTTTTTGTCAATGCTTTGACTAAGAGTCAACTTCAGATTAAAATTTGGCTTTTTACCCAAAAAGACACAATTTAGCTTAATTTTACTTTTGTCAATTCAATTTCTCGAATATTCATAAATTTGACTAAGAAATCAATCTTTTAGGAAAAGTCAACTAAATGGTTGACTTTTGGACAAACCTTTGACCCAAAAAATCGAAAAAAAAAAAGATTCACTTTCATTGCAGTCTTAATTAGGTCTAGTTCCTTTTCTCACATTTGATCTATAGGTAATTACCCATTCACTTGTTCAACAAATTTTAAGGTTGGGCATTTCAAGCATAAATTACGGTTTTTGTACTATATTAGGGGTGCAGATTGATTCTTCATGATTTGCATATCGACACTTCCATTCAACTCCTTTTCCTAGTGCAATTCCAAATCCAAGGTCAATTTTGGAAGATCATTTAGGTGCATTCTAATTTGGTTGATTTGGCTTATTCAAAGATTAGAAAACCCAACTAAAGTGCTTCAATTGATGTAATTTAACTTGACCCATTTTATACTAGAATGTAATTAAAGTAATTGAGCTTCAATTTGGCCGATTGAAGTTCAATTGAAAATAAGAGTTTAGCTTGTGGCCTCACTTTAATAGGAATCCAATGAATTAGAACATTTTGTGCATAATTAATCGACTTGAGATAGTTTAATTGCATCTCATTTGATCCGATTCATGTAGAAATACTTGGTTATTTTAAATTGGGTAAAATCAGAAAAATTAGAATAAAATTCAAACAAAAATTCAACCTGTCAACTTGATCACGATGATTGATTGCTCAATGGTAGAAGGTTTGGACTCTTCACGTTTAAGCTATTCCCTTTCAATAACTCGAGGATCATCCTCATTCTCTGAGTTGAAATGATCGGGTTTGTCAAAATCTCTTGAATGCAAATCCAAGCCATGCAAATGACTATTATGATATGAAATGTCATTCCTGAGATGCAATCAAAAAACGGTTAGTATATATAAATATAAATGAATGCAATGTATGTAAATGTCATGAAAATTTTGTTTTCAAATTTGAGTTTTCGAAAAAATTTATAAGAGACTAGCCCACATGTCATTGGACGTCCTTATTCCACTAAAACATTTCAAAACTATAGATCGTGTAGAGGCCCATGCCTCAAAGCATCATTATAGGATTGGTTTAGGAAACCTCACATGTTTATTAACAAAATATGAATTTTATTGATATGCAAAAACTACATTACAACATATTTCATCTTGAATCCATAGAGTTTGTGATCTAGATTATTACAAGTACAAATGAAAGAAATGAATGGAATTCCTTCTTAGGGGAGAAATGGATGGAATATGACTAAAAATGAAATGCTAGAACTAGAAACATCCCTTACATAGCGGGAACTACAAGCACTTTATCTTCACCAATAGTGCCAACCAATCCATCTTCGAACAAATCAACAAAATGGTAGACATTTTTTTTTGGTAGACATTGGCCTCCTCTTCTTGCAAGAATTTTGGTGGGCCAGGAAAGAAGTCCTTCAATGGTGGAGGCGAGAAACGTTGGTAGCTCTTACCTTTAATGTTTAAGCCTTTATGATTACCTTGACCCTTACGGTCGCCCTAATAACCTAGGCCTTCACACTTGTTGATCTTGATCACCTTAATAGGATTTGGCAAGACTTGGGTGGGCTTACACAAACCTTTCCCAATAGCAAAATTGTTCTTGAGCAATTCTTTACTTGACATTAAGGATGTCTTTGAGAATTGAGGCGTCATGCCCCAAACCCCCGGGTGCGTGCCCATCCTGGCTTGGTCGATTTAAATAGCGACATCCCAAGACGCATTGCCGACCCATTCAATTTAATACACATGTGGAAGCAAATATAAAATCCCCAGACAATAAAATAATGGGATAGGGAAGCAGGGCCACAAATTTTGAACCTTAAAACAACAACCACACTTATATACATCGCAAACCAAAATGTATATATTACAATACAAACTATCCAAGTCAGGTCCTACTCAAACCAGTCAGAACACAAAGTCAGCAAACAGGGGTGGGGGTTTCACAAACTAACGGGTCTTCGTCCTCCTCTTCATCTTCCTCCATGTTTTCACTTTCCTCTACACTCCAACTCAAGCCTATTGCTGAGATCACCGGAGAACCCGGATCATCAAGCTTACGGTCCTTCGTGTCCACCACCGAACCATCCTTAGGGTCTGATGTACCCTTCCCGAATGCAACCTCCAACACATACAGAGGTACTTCCGATTCCGTATGGGGCCCTATCTCTGTCCATTATGATACAGGCAATACCATGCCCTGTATTGATGGGGTACCTTTTTGGGTAGAGCCGCATCAACCCAGATTATGGACTTCACCAGTTCGTACTCCAGTCCCTCAAGGTGCCCATAAATCGAAATGTAGTACTTTTGTTCGGTAATCTTCTTAGGTTGCCCAAAATATTCGGGAGGAGCTGCCATCTATGGACTTGAAATGTTATCCCACAACGGGGTGAGACGACGTCTCAGTAAGTTCAACCCCTTAAGACCCGACTAGGAAGAAAATATGCCCAAAGGGCTTCCTATGCACAAACACGAGTCAGAGGACTTACCTTGGCCTCGGTTCCTTCCTGTCAATCAATATAATTTGCAAATGCATCAATTCACATCAAGCAATCCATTCATAACATCTGATCAAATCATTGGTCAATTGACTCAATTGATTACATGTCATCATGACCTCCCCTTAGTCGGTATACTCAATACTATCTATAATGTCCCATCAAATCAGGACTGCTCACCCTAAGCTGAAGAAAGATAGTATAGCTCACCCAAAGCTAATAAATTATGCTCACCCAAAGCTGATATATTATTGCTCACCCAAAGCTAATCAAAACATCATTTTATCATACTCGATAAAAATTATCGTGTGTGGGTACACAGTCGGCCTTAGCCAAAATACAATAATTTCCTTTCCACAATTCCAACCATGTTATATGGTCCACCAAAATATTTTTGGCATTGTAAACCAACGCTCGGTTATTTTCTAATTAAATACTGAAATTACATAAATCTAGGAATTTATACTAAAATCACAATTCACTCGCAATCAACACAAATTAGAGCTCAATTAAATAAATAGATCACACCACTACAATCAACATAAAATTCTAGTCACCGACGATCTCGGTCTAATTTTCGAAAAATAAATAAATAATTAAATAATTACGAAAATTAATTAAATAATGTCAATAAATACAACTTAGGCTTATAAGCCTAATTGGAAGCCGAAACGGGCCCTGAAAATTACCAAACCAGCCTAGTTAATTAATTAAATTGTTAATCTAATCTAACTATCTACTTAAACCATGCTTAACTTAAACTAATAAACCCTTAAGCGTCATTAACCTACTAAGCGAGGATTAGTGAGTTAAACTCACTTGTTTAACGTACTACTCAGTTCAAAACAACGAGGACGTGGCAGGGATCAACTATCTCCAAAGCGGGACCAACTTTCGGGTTTGGGAACACCTCCAAAACGGGCCAAAACCTATGCTGGAAACCCACTTCTTCAGCTTCTGTTCAGGGTTGTGAGAGGGCTAATCCGGTTTCTGAACGGCGAGGCAAGGACTGGTGGAGCTACAGCGGTGCTTGGCGAGCTTCCCCGGCAACGAGCGGAGGCTGGACGACAGCTGATGGCATCAGCAGGGGCTCTGACGGTGGCCTGCTGGACGACGGGGCACGGTTGGATGTAGCTGAGACAAGGGGACAACGGCGCGGCAGGGTGAGGTGCGACAGGTGCGTGAGGGCAAGCGACGGCGTCACGGTGGCACGAACGACGGTCCGGCTAGCTAGATGGCTTTGAATGGTCTTCTATGCTAGTTGAAGAGTTCGAATAGCACAATTGGAGGGGCAAGAGGGTGCGTCAACGGTAGCTGAGGGGAAATAAGAGAAGAGGTCAAGAAGGGGGGCCACCACTTGGTCTATCCTCATCTTCTTGTCCCCTTGACCCTTGCCCTCCATCAGCTAGCTTCCATGGTCAAAAATCATCCACCAATGCCCTTCTAGAAACTCATTTGAAGTGGTCCACAAGTCATGAATGGGGGGGCATACGAATTTCACATATTTTCCCTCACTTTGGACTTCAATCCAACTCAAATTAATTCGATTCAACTTCTAAAAATTTCAATTGTTGAACCCTTGATCAAATTGATATTTTTCCTCACCAATAGATCTCACTTGCTTCCCAATTGGACGATCAAACACAGTCCCTGACATTTTTTGGACAAAAACGGCCTTATCTCGACTTTTTCCCAAAAAGTCTTGGATTGCAGAAAAATCTTTGAAGACGAGTCGACGTTCCTAAAATGACTTGTGAGATGATAGAACTTTCAATTTATGAAATCAGATTCAAATTCGCAGTTAATTTCACTTAAGCACGATTTTAGCGTGACCTAGGCTACCGGGTAGCTTTTAGAAATTTTTAGTGTAAATGACCCGTGGTCGATTTTTTCAAGCCACAATGAACCCACACGACACATTAGTGACTCTCGGTTGTCATGAAAATCTCGAGAATTCAAATATGGACATAGGGTACCAAAACGATAGAAAAATCAAGCTAGCGCCGGTCGACGAGAAATTTTGTAATTTAGTGGAATCACCGACGTTTAACCACATATCTCAGTTGAACCGACCTATCTCTGATTTCTAATCGACTTATATCTATGCTGTAATGACCTCTGCAAATGAGCACGGTCAAGTAGCCGATTTTTGGTCGAATTCACAAATCTATTGCATTAAAATTCCTTAATGGCTTTCCTAGATAGTCTAGTTATCTCGAGAGTAATCAGCTTTGACAACAGCCCTATAGACATGTCGATGAAAGGCCTGATTAATTTAATTGAAAGCAGAACTGAAAAATCCAGGATGCCACAACTCTTCCCCTCTTATAAAAATTTCATCCTCGAAATTTAAACCATTACAATACTTTAAGCAAAAAGGTAGGGGTACAACTGTCTCATTGACTCTTCAGTCTCCCAGGTTGCTCCTTCAGTGCCGTGGTGTTGCTAGACTACTTTGACCGATGGGATGGTCTTTGAATGCAGAACTTGATCTTTTCCGTCCATAATCTGAACCAGGCTTTCAATGTATGACACTTGGTCATCCACGTCCAATTCTTCAAAATTTAGCACGTAGATTGGGTCAGGCTCGTACTTCCTCAACATCAACACGTGAAAGACATCGTGCACTTGCGCTAGTCTCAGCGGCAATGCAAGACGATATGCCAGGGTCCTAATGCTCTTCAGAATTTCAAATGGACTTATGTACCTCAGACTTAGCTTTCCTTTCTTACCAAAGTGCGAAGTTCCCCTCATCAGCGACACTTTTAGAAAAACGTGATCACCAACTTGGAATTCCAATGGTCTCTGACGCTTATCTGCATAACTTTTCTGTCTGCTCTGAGCGGTCTTTAGTCTACCTCTGATCACTACAACGGCATCCACCGACATCTGAACCAACTTTGGGCTTGTAATCTTTCTCTCTCCAACTTCATCCCAACATACTGGTGTTCTGCACACTTTGCCATACAATGCTTTAAAAAGGGCCGTCTAAATGCTCTGCTAATAACTATTGTTGTAGGCAAACTCCACCAGATAAAGCTATTCTTTCCAGCTTCCTTTGAAGGCCAGTATGCAAGTTGCAGCATATCCTCGAAGGTCTGAATTGTCCTCTCAAACTGACCATCTGTTTGAGGATGATATGCGGTACTATAGTGCAACTTCATACCTAAAGCACTCTGCAAGCTTTTCCAAAATGCAGCTGTAAACCTCAGGTCTTGATTTGAAGTTATCATCACCGACACTCCATGCAAACAAACTATCCGACGCACGTACAACTCAACGTGTCTATCCAAACTCATATCCTTCCGAATTGTAATGAAGTGAGCCAACTTTGTCAATCTGTCGACTACTACCCACATTGAATCATTTCCTCTCTGACTCCTCGGTAGTCTGGTTACGAAATCCATCGTGATATGCTCCCATTTCCACTATGGGATTTCCACTCTGGGATCTCGGCAACGAGATCAAGGTAATCGAGGGTCCTTCCCAATTCTTGACAAACTCGAAACTCCCACCCTGTAACAGGTCAAACTGAATCACCTTGCAATAGCGGTCCATCTTAGCTTGTTGCTTGGTGAGCTAGTCCATGCCATTTATCAAATCAAAGTCATACATGGCTAAGACTAACAAGTCTATTTTCCCCTCTCGCTTACCAATCATTAACTTGCAACCAGAACAACTCAAAACAGCTATCACCTTATCCTTTAATAGTATAGATATGCTAACTACCAACTCCAACAATATAGGACTTTATCCTATTAGCTTAACATATTGCTCGGCAATAAAAGAATGAGTTGCTCTTGGGTCAAATAAAGCATAAGCAAGATGGTCATTCAACGAAACCATACCTGTAATCACGTCAAGCACAGCCTCTGCCTGACCTTGAGTGATGGCATACATCATTCCTTGAGCCGGGGGTCTAAGTTGTCCTCCTTGCTGTGCGTTCTGAGGTGCATACCCTCTAATCTGTCCCAACGGTGCCGGCAGCAGCAACTACGATTGTCCTCTTGGTCTGCTAGGACAATCTCTGATCATGTGACCCTGCTGGCCACATCCAAAACAAACACCTGATCTGTGAGGACACAGAGCTGTACCATGTCAATTTCCACAAAAGCGACACATACTATTCTTGTTCAGCCCTGATTTTCCAATTCCACCCTTTCTATTGGGCGAAACCATAAATCTCCCTCAGGTCATGGGCCTCTTCCCATGGTGGATCCCTTCTCGGTGTGAACTAAACCTTAATCCAGACTAGGCAGCCTGTTCGTTCAAACTTCTTTCAAGCAACTGTGCTCGACAATAACCTCTCGATAATCAATCAAATCCAATGGCACTAGTGGTTGTTTCAGCTTTAGTCGAAGGCCATTCCTGAACCTTTGAGCTTTCTCTTTAGGATCTTCAATCAGCCATGGAGTATAATGAGAAAACTCCACGAACTTGACCCCATACTAGTCAACAGTCATTGTTCCCTGACGGAGACGCTGGAAATCTTCCATTTTCTGTTCTCGAGCGCTTCCCAAGAAGTACTGATTGTTGAACGCTCTGAGGAATGCGTCCCACAGCAGGACCACACCTTCTAAAAACACTATATCTCTGGTAGCCCTCCACCAAATATTCGCATTACCCTATAGTTGGTAGACTACTAGCACAACCTTTTCTGCCTCAGTGCACATTAGAAGTACAAAGGCCTTCTCCAAATCTTGGATCCAAAGAGACACGGCCTCAAGGTCTCCAATACCTATGAACCTTGGCGGGTTCAACTTCAAGAACCATTCAACGAGCTTATTGATCGGTCTCTCTCTCGGCACTACCACATTCTCAGCTAGAACTTTGGCAGTTGCAACAACAAGTGCAGTGGCGGGTGCAGCCTTAGCAGTGGCGGCAATGGCAGCAATAGCAGCAGCTGCAGTAAGGGCGGCTTGATTTTGGGTTTGCCGTACCCTTCCCGAACGCAACCTCCAAAATATATGGAGGCACTTCCGATTCCGATATGGGGCCCTCTCTCTGTCCATTACGATACAGGCGATACCATGCCTTGTATTGATAGGGTTCCTTTTTGGGTAGAGCCGCATCAACCCAGATTATGGACTTTACCAGTTCGTACTCCAGTCCCTCAGGGTGCCCATGAATCGGAATGTAGTACTTTTGTTCGGTAATCTTCTAGGGTTGCCCAAAATATTCAAGAGGAGCTGCCATCTATGGACCTAAAATGTTATCCCACAACGAGGTGAGACAACGTCACATCAAGTTCAACCCCCTAGGACTCGACTAAGAAGAAAATACACCTAGAGGGCTTCTTATGCATAAACATGAGTCAGATGACTTACCTTGGCCTCAATTCCTTCTTGTCAATCCATATAATTTGCAGATGCATCAATTCACATCAATTCATCAATTCATAACATGTCATCACAACCTCCCCTTGGTCAGTATAGTCAATACTATCTATAATGTCCCATCAAATCAGAACTGCTCACCCTAAGCTGAAGAAAGATAGTATAGCTCACCCAAAGTTGATAAATTATGCTCATCCAAAGCTGATATATTATTGCTCGCCTAGAGCTGATCAAAACATCCCTTTTATCATACTCAATAAAAATTATCGTATGTGGGTACATAGTCGACCTTAGCCAAAATACAATCATTTCATTTCCACAATTCCAACCATTTTATATGGTCTACCAAAATATTTTTGGCGTTGTAAATCGACGTTCGGTTATTTTCTACTTAAATACTGAAATTACATAAATCTAGGAATATATCCTAAAATCACAATTCACTCTCAATCACACAACTTAGAGCTCAATTAAATAAACAAATCACACCACTGCAATCAGTATAAAATTCTGGTCACCGACTATCCTAGTCTAATTTTTGGAAAATACATAATTATTTAAATAATTATTGGAAATTAATTAAATAATGCCAATAAATGCAACTTAGGCCAGTAAAACCTAATTGGAAGCCAAGACGGGCCTAGAAAATTACTAAATCACTCTAGTTAAATACTAGAGCTTGTCTAGACTCTAACTACACTACTCTAACCACCTAACATGCATCGATAATTAATTAAATTGCTAATCTAATCTAACTATCCACCTAAACCATGCTTAACTCAAGCTAATCAACCCTTAAGCTTCATTAACCTACTAAGCGATGATTAGTGAGTTAAACTCACTTGTTAAAGGAACCGCTTGGTTCAAAACGACGGGGACGCAGCGGGGATCAACTATCTCCTAAGCGGGACCAACTTTCGAGTTCAGGAACAACTCCAAAATGGGCCAAAACCTCTGCTTGAAACCCACTTCTTCAGCTTCTTTTTAGGTCATGAAAGGGCTGATCCGGTGGCTGAATAGCAAGGCAAGGACTGGTGGAGCTGTAACAATGCTTGGCGAGCTTCCCCGGCGACTAACGGAGGCTGGATGACGGCTGACGGCGGTAAGAGGGGCTTCGACGGTGGCCTGCTGGACGGTGGGGCATAGCTGGACATAGCTGAGACAGGGGGATGGTGGCATGGTAGGGTGAGGCGCAACAGGTGCGTGCGGGCAAGCGACGGCATTACGGTGGCACGAGTGTTGGTCTGGCAGGTTGGCTGGCTTTGGTTGGTCTTCTCTGCTGGCTGAGGGGTTCAAACATCACAAATGGAGAGGGAGGAGGGTGCGTCAACGGCAGCTGAGGGGAAAGAAGAGAAGAGGGCAAGAAAGGGGGCCATCACTTGGTCTATCATCATCTTCTTGTCCCCTTAACCCTTGCCCTCCATTAGCTGGCTTCCATGGTCAAAAATCAGCCACCAATGCCCTACTAAAAACTCATTTGGAGTGGTCCACAAGTCATGGATGTGGGGCATACGAATTTCACATATTTTCCCTCACTTTGGACTTCAATCCAACTCAAATTAATCCGATTCGACTTCTAAAAATTTCGATTGTCGAACCCTTGATCAAATTGGTATTTTTCTTCACCAATAGATCTCACTTGCTTCCCAATTGTGCGATCAAAAACGGTACAAACATTTTTCTAGACAAAAACGGCCTACCTCGAATATTTCCCAAAAATTTTGGGTTTGCAGAAAAATCTTCGAAGACTGAGTTGACGTTTCTAAAATGGCTTGTGACATGACAGAACTTTCAATTTTTGAAATCGGATTCAAATTCGCTATTAATTTCACTCTGGCGCGATTTTAGCGTGACTTAGGCTACCAGGTAACTTTTAGAAATTTTTAGTACAAATGACCCATGGTCGATTTTCTTCGAAACACACTATGAACCCACTCGATACATTGGCGACTCTTGGTTGTGGTGAAAATCTTGAGAATTCAAATACGGACACAAGGTACCAAAACGATAGAAAAATCATTCTAGCGCCGATTGACGAGAATTTTGTAATTTAGTGGAATCACCCACGTTTAACCACATATCTCAGTCAAACCAACCTATCTTTGATTTCTAATTGACTTATATTTGTGTCGTAATGACCTCTGTATATGAGCACGGTCAAGTAGCTGATTCCTAGTCGAATTCTCAAATATATTGCATTAAAATTCCTTAATGGCTTCCCCAGATAGTCTAGTTATCTCAAGAGTGATCAACTCTGACAACAGCCCTATAGGTGCGTCGATGAAAGGCCTGATTAATTTAATTGAAAGCATAACTAAAAAATCCAGGATGTCGCATGAGGCTTCTTGATGATCAATCCAATAGGTAGAAACAAACACCAACTCGAACGAGTGGTAACTCGACTCTCCCTTGACCTTAGGCTCGATGAAAGGTATGGCGGTATAATGGAAAGTCTCCACATCTCTTTCACACTGGATAGTCACGGTCTTTATATCAATGGGAAGTTTCATCATCTGATGAAAACTGAAAGGAATGATCCATGCAGTGTGGATCCAAGGTCGTCTCAATAGCAGGCTAAAATTGCTTGGAATATCCAGTACTTGAAATTTGTTAGTAATGGTAACAGGGCCAACTGTTAGTGGTAGGTCGATTTCCCCTATCGATTCTTTTCTCATCCCGTCAAAGGCTCGGACGAGAATCTTTGGAAGGTGGACATTTTCCATTCATATCCCCATTTGATGGAGGGTGAATAAAGAGCAAATGTTCAAAGCGGAACCATTATCGACTCGGACCCTATAAATTCCAGTCCCAAAATGTTGAACGGACACATTAACACCTTAGTATGTGTGTAACAACCCTAACTCCATCTCAAGGTTCTTGAGTGGCAAGGGTTATTTTTGTGATGTCCCAAGCTTGTCGCCATCCTAATTCTTTTTATCTTATTAACTTGCACATGCAGAAACATGAACAAATAACTCCCCAAACAAACAACAGCTGGAAGACTGGGACATACATCACACTGAAAACACTGATTTATATCATAACTGTACTTTTACAAGCCTCTTTCTCTATGGCCCTCTTTCCTTTGTGCATCACACTATAGGTTTTCCACATAGGCCAAAGGAATTCCTATCTCCTTTAGCATGACTGAGCTCCCAACATTGACGTGAGACTTCCATGCCTATGAGATAGAAAGATTAGGGAGTGAGTTTTATGGAAACTCAGCAAGTAAAATTTATAGTTCTCTATTAGGAAAGCATCTCATCATCAAAGCCTAGCAAATACAGCACTCACAAATAGTGTCGATGGTAGATCAATCCCAAGTCTATTGCCACATCTTGACTATCTCTATATGATCTACTTTTAACTTACCAAATAAGCTATTTTGCCAAACAAGCTTATCAAAAGCACATAGTAACATGTATAATAAGGTCATCAACCATATCAACGATTCTTCCCATACTTTCAGGGGCTTCCAACCGCAGGTTGGGCATCCAGCCTTATGCCAGGCATCCCATACTCTCAGGGGCTTCCCATACTTTCAAGAGATTCCTGGCTCAACCAAGGCATCCAGCCATCAAGCCAGGCATCCCATACTTTAAGGGCTTCCCATACTTTGAGAGGCTTCCTTACTCAATCAGGGCATCCTGTTTAATGAACGAGGCATCGCCGCCAAGCTATGTGACGACAGGCGCCTGTTCCTCTTTAAGTGCACACACATAAGTACATCACACAAGTCAATTCTCATCTTTTCTCTTAGCCGACACATACGTGACCCGAAGGCGTGCTCATTCGTTCACGTGTGCCATGAGTTCTTACGCTACATTAATAAACATGTCAGGAACAATCCTTGATTTGTAACTTGAACCGATCACTTAGCGTCGATCCCCGCACTGAACAAGGCTCAGAAGTGACAAACCTCAATGTCAATCTGTGACCTTGAGGCTTGGGTGTGACATCCTGAAAATTCAGTTTTGCTTTTAGTTGAATGAGTCAGTCCTTTCATCAACGCGACTATAGTGCTTTTCTCTAAGATGGCCACTCACGAGATAACTAGCCTATTAGGTAAAGCCGTTAAGGAATATAAACGCAATATACTTGAGAATTTGATCAGGAATCGACTACTCGACCGTGTTAGTCTGCAAGAGTCATTATGGCACAGTTAAAAATCGATTAGAGACTGGAGATAGGTCGATTCAAATGAGATGTGTGATCAAAGTGTAGGTGATTCCACCTAATAGCAAACTTCTCGTCGATCGGCACTAGACTGATTATTTTTTCATTTTGGCGCCCTGTGTCCGTATTTGAAACCTTGAGGTTTTCATGATAACCGAGAGTCGCCAATGTGTCGACGAGGCATGTGTAGTTCGAAGAAAATCGACCACGGGTCAATTGCACTAAAAATTCCTAAAAGCTACTCGCTAGATTAAGTCACGCTAAAATCGCGTCCGATTGAAATTAACCGCGAATTTGAACTCGATTTCAGAAATTGGAAGTTCTATCATGTCACGAGTTATTTTAGGAATGCCAACTCATCGTTCGAGGAAATTTCGGCGAGTTCAGGAATTTTAGAAATCGATTCAAACGATTCGGAGAACGAACGGGAATTCGAACGGGCCAATTTGAAAGGATTTTTGGCCTCCTATGTGAGCTACTTAGCGAAAGGAAATTTGTGTGGGCTTTTTCTTCAACAAAATTGGACATCAATCGGAGAGATTAAGAAATCAAATTCCGGGAAAAATGAAATAGTATTCGGAATTTAAGGAAATTCGTAGGCTTGAGGGACTATCACATTTCGATCTTTATTTGGACTTCAATTAGGACAACTTGGTGTGGAAATTGGCCTTGGATGACCAATTGATAATGTTGTGTGAAATTGAGCTAAATATAATTGTGTTTCAATTACCTTCCCCCCCTCACTGGACTCCCTCACGTCCACGCATCATCCTCTCTTTTATTTTTCTTTACTCGGCCGAAGTTCCTCTCTCTCTCTCTCTCTCTCTCTCTCTTTTCTTTAATTGCCACACGTTCTCTTTCCCTCTTGGCCGACAATCCTCAATCCCCTTATCCCTTCCTCTCTCCTTCCTTTTTCTTCTTCGAGCACCCCTCCCCCACCAAGTCCTCTACTTATTATTTATTTTCATTTTCCTTTGCACGTTTCTGCCCCCACCCTCTCCACCAAAGCTCCTTCCCAACTCTCACTTTGCCACCGCCAACCTGCATGCATGTCTGCCTTTCCCCCTTCGTTCCATGCTTGGAAGTCAACTAGTTGAACGCCTGCAGCCACTTAGTTGACCGAAGACTTCCACACCAGCTGCCCTCTTCCCTTCATGCACGTCCACCAGCAGCGGCGTCTCCAACCCCAACACCAGCAGATTTTCAATGCCAAGCTCCTCCAACCGATTTGTTGACCGTTGAAGCTGCTCCTCAGCTTCCAGCCATCCTTCAATCTCTCACTCGTTTTCTTCATAGGCCGTTCCATTCAACCGTGTGACGGCCCATCTCCACTGAAACTGTGACATCCTGGATTTTTACTTCTGCTTTCAATTTAATTAATCAGGCTTTTCATCGACGCGCCTATGGTGTTATTCTCAGAGTTGATCACTCCTTAGATAACTAGACTATCTAGGGAAGTCATTAAAAGATTTTAATGCAATAGACTTGAGGATTCGACCAAGAATCGACTACTCAACCGTGCTCATCTGTAGAGATCATTACGGCACAGTTAAAAATCTCTTAAAGATCAGAGATAGGTTGGTTTGACTGAGATGTGTAGTTAAACATGGGTTATTCCACCAAATTGAGAAATTCTCGTCGATCGGCACTAAATTGATTTTTCTGTCATTTTAGTATACTGTGTCCGTATTTGAATTCTGGAGATTTTCACAACAATCGAGAGTTGCCAATGTGTCGAAGAGGTTCATTGTGGCTTAAAGAAAATTGACCAAAGGTCATTTGCACTAAAAATTTCTAAAAGCTACCCGATCGCCTAGATCACGCCAAAACTGGCCAGAGTGCAATTAACCGCGAATTTGAATCCGATTTCAAAAATTGAAAGTTCTTTCATGTCACAAGTCATTTTAGGAACGTCGACTCAATCTCCGAAGATTTTTCTTCAAACCGAGATTTTTGGGAAGAAGTTGAGGTAGGGCCATTTTTGTCCAAAAAATTCAGAGTACCGTTTTGATTGTGTAATTGGGAAGCAAGTGGGATAAGCTAGTGAGGAAAACTACCAATTTGATCGTTCACCTAATTATGGAACTTATGGGAGTCGATTTGAGTTGATTCAAAGGGAAATGGAAGTCCAATTGAAGCAAAATCAAGTGAAATTCGTAGCTCCCATTGCCCATGACTATTGGACGAAGCCAAAGGGCTGAGGAAATTGCTGTGGAAGACAACTGCTTGGTGGAACACACCAAAGGGGACAAGAAGATGAGATTGAAGACATTGGTAGCCCTCTTAAGACCAGCCGATTCCCTCCTCCTTCTCGCCTACTCCCATCGACCCTCCATCTCTCTCCAACTCCTTGAAGCTTTCTTCAACCTAGAAATAGAAGCCAGCAAGCCGCAAAAGTAGCCAAGCGAGCCATCCGATTGCTGCAATGCCACCCGCTGCCCCCACGTGCTCGCCAGCCCGTCGCGCCTCACCACCGTCCCAGTTGCGCCATCTAGCCCAGCCCATGCGTCCAGCAGGTCGCCAGGAGGCCGTGCATCACTGTCGAAATCACCAGAGTCGCCATCTGCCTCCGCTTGAACCCACAGCAGCCCTTCCCCCCATCTCTGCTCGTTTCCAGCTCAAGCCAGCATCGGAGCAACTTCTTCAAGCCCTCGACCAGCACAGAACCGACTGGGTCTCCAGCCCTCTGTAGGGCCCGTTTTCAAGGCTTTCCCGACCCCGGTTGGCAAGCCCCCTTTGGAGTTTCTCGTTCCTCGCCGTGTCCTCGTCGTTTCGATCCGAGCGGATCGCTTAACAAGTGAGTTTAATTCACTAATCCTTACTTAGTAAGTTAATGACGTTTAAATGTTGTTTATTTTAAACTAAGTATGTATTAGGTGGATAGTTAGATTATATTAGCAATTTAATTAATTGTTATTGCATATTAAGTGGTTAGAGTAGTGTAATTAGAGCCTAGACAAACTCTAATATTTATCTAGAATGGTTTGGAAATTTTTTGGATCCGTCCTCGGCTTTTAATTAGGCTTTACAGGCCTAAGTTGTATTTCTTTGCATTTAATAATTAATTTTCATAATTATTTAATTATTTATTTATTTTTCAAAAATTAAACCCGGATAGTCGGTGAGCGGAATTTTGTGCCGATTGCGGTGGTGTGATCTATTTATTTATTTGGCTATTATTTTGTGCAAATTTAGTGTGATTGGTGATTGTAAGTATTTATCCCAAAAATTTGTAATTTTGGTAATTAATTAGAAAATTACTGGGCGTCGATTTATAGCGCCAAAAATCTATTTTGGGACTACTGGAAATGGTGGGATGTTCAAAAGCGAAAATCTTGTATTTTGGCTAAGACCAACCATATACCCACACACAAGTATTTTTATCGGGTATGATAAAAATGGTAAATTTGTTAGATAGTCAGGATGGTTTACTATATCAACCCACGGGCTCTGATATGTCAGCTTAGATTACGGGTAGTATACCAGTATACTATATCAACCTACGGGCTCTGATATGTCAACTTACATTGCGAGCAGTATACCTTATCAGCTTAGATTGGGAGCTATATTACTATAAGCTTAGAGTGAGCATTATTAACATATTATATCAACCTATGGGTTGTGATATGTCAGCTTATATTAGGAACAGTATACTATTTATCAGCTTAGAGGGAGCTATACTATATGTTATTAGCTTAGAGGGAGCAGTCTTGATATGATTAGACTTATTATATAGTATTGATTTGGCCGACCGAGAGAAGGTCGTGATGGCATGTAATCGACTGAGTCAATTGATCGATAATTTGATTTGATTTGGTCAATTGAAGTGATTGGTTGATGTGATTTATGTATTAATAAGATAGACAGACTTGCAAGAAGGGACTGAGACAAAGGTAAGTCCTCCAATCTATGTTGTGCTTAGGTAACTCTTGGGGCGTATTTTCTTCCTAGTCAGTTCTTAAGGGGTAGAACTCGATAAGACATCGTCTCACCCCGTTGTGGGATAACATTTCAAGTCCTTAGATGGCAGCTCCTGAGTTTTTTGGCCGATCGAAGAAAGTTACAGAACATATGTCTTATATTCCGTTGCATGGTAGCCCTAGGGGCTGGTCCTATGAGCTAATAAGGTCCATAGTCTGAGTCGATGCGGGTCTCACTCATAAGGTGCCCCATAGATACAGATCATGGTATTGCCACGCTCAGGATGGCTAGAGAGAAGGTCTTATCCCGGAGTCTGACGTACCTCTATGTGTACTGGAGGTGGCATTTGGGAAAGGTACTGTAGATCCTCCTCAAGGCTCGGTCGTAGACGCGTTGGACCTGAATCTTTAAGAACTAAAGTCCCTAGTGTACTTTGCCGACGGCTCCAGTTGGAGTGTGGATGATGATGGAGAGGAGGACGAGAATCCGTAGTTTTGTGAAATCCCCCTGTTCTATGAACCTTGCGAATAGAGTGGCTTGTATTAAATATGTATGAATTGGTTTATATGTATATATACGTCTGATGTTGGTTTTCAAAATTATGGCCCTACTTTCCTATCCCATCTTGTTGTTATCCGGGGATTATTTATCTACATCCGCATGTGCATTAAGATGAATGCGTCGGCGATGCGTCATGGGACGTCACTTTTAATCAACAGGTTGACAAAGTCAACTCACTTCATTGCAGTACGAAAGGACCTTAGTTTGGACAGGCACGCAGACCTGTACGTGCGTCAGATTGTTGGTCTGCATAGAGTACCGATTACGATTACTTCAGATCGAGACTCGAGATTCACAGCTGCTTTTTGGAAGAGCTTGTAGAGTGCTTTAGGTACGAAGCTGCAGTACAGTACAGTATATCACCTTCAGATGGATGGCCAGTTTGAGAGGACAATTTAGACCCTCAAGGATATGCTACAAGCTTGTGTAATAGATTTCAAGGGAAGTTGGGAAGAATGGCTTCATCTGGTTGAATTTGCCTACAACAACAGTTACCAGCAGAGCATTCAGATAGCTCCTTCTGAAGCATTGTATAGCAGAGTGTGTAGAATGCCAGTTTGTTGGGATGAAGTCGAGGAAAGAAATATTACAGGCCCAGACTTGGTTCAGTAGTTAGTGGATGCAATTGCAGTTATTAGAGGCAGACTAAAGACTGCTCAGAGCCGATAGAAGAGTTACGCAAATAAGCGTCAAAGGCTTTTAGAATTCCAAGTTAGTGATCGCGTTTTTCTAAAGGTGTCACCAATAAGGGGAACTTTGCGCTTTGGCAAGAAAAGAAAATTGAGTCCGAGGTACGTAGGTCTGTTTGAAATTCTTAAGATAATTGGGACCCTAGCATATCTTCTTGCATTGCCACCAAGATTAGCGCAAGTGCATGACGACTTTCACGTGTTGATGTTGAGGAAGTATGAGCCTGACCCGACCCACGTGCTTAATTTCGAGGAATTGGACATGGACGACTGTGTGTCGTATGTTGAAAGTCCGATTCAGATCGTGGATCGAAAGGAACAAATTATGCATACCAAGACCATTTTGTTGGTCAAAGTGGTTTGGCAACACCACAGCACTGAAAGAGCAACCTGGGAGAGCGAAGAGTCGATGAGACAATTGTACCCCTACCTTTTTGCTTAAAGATTGTAACGGTTTAAATTTCGAAGACGAAATTTTTATAAGAGGGGAAGAGTTATGACATCCTGGATTTTTATGTATGCATTCAATTTAATTAATCGTGGTTTTTTATCGACACGCCTATAATGTTATTTTCAGAGCTTATCACTTCTAAGATAACTAAACTATTTGGGCAAGTCATTAAGGGATTTTAATGCAATAGACTTGAGGATTCAATCGAAATCGAATACTCAATCGTGTTTATCTACAGAGATCATTACGGCACAATTAAAAATCGCTTAGAGATCAGAGATAGGTTCGTTCGACTGAGATGTGTGGTTAAACGTGGGTGATTCCACCAAATTGATAAATTTTAGTCGATTGGCACTAGACTGATTTTTCTGTCATTTTGGTACCCTGTGTCCGTATTTGAATTCTCGAGATTTTCATAACAACCGAGAGTTGCCAATGTGTCGAAGAGGTTCATTGTGGCTCGAAGAAAATCAACGACGGATCATTTTCACTAAAAATTTCTAAAAGCTACCCGATCACCTAGGTCACAATGAAAACGCGCCAGAGTGAAATTAACCTAGAATTTGAATCCAATTTTAGAAATTGAAGTCATTTTAGGAATGTCAACTCAGTCTCAAAAGATTTTTCTGCAAACCAAGATTTTTGGGAAGAAGTTGAAGTAGGGTCGTTTTTGTGTAGAAAATTCATATGACCATTTTGATCGCGCAATTAGGAAGCAAGTGGGATCAGCTAGTGAGAAAAAAAATACCAATTTGATCGTTGGCCTGATTATGGAATTTATAGGAGTCGATTTGAGTTGATTCAAAGGGGAAATGGAAGTCCAATTGAAGCAAAACCAAGTGAAATTCGTAGCCCCCATTGCTCATGACTATTGAACCTCTTCAAGGCTTCTGCAGGAAGCCAAAAGGCTGAGGAAATTGCTGTGGAAGACAGCTGCTTGCTAGGACACACCAAAGGGGACAAGAAGATGAGATTAAAGACATTGGTGGCCCCCCTAAGACTAACCGGTTCCCTCCTCCTTCTCCCTTGCTCCCTTGCTCCGGTCGACCCTCCATCTCTCTCCAACTCCTTAAAGCTTCCTTCAACCCAGAAACAGAAGCCAGCAAGCTGCCGGAGCAGCCAACCGAGTCGTCCGACTGCCGCAACGCCGCCCACTGCCCCCGCGTGCTTGCCAGCCCGTCACGCCTCACCACTGTCCCAGTCGCACCGTCTCGCCTAGCCCGTGCATCTAGCAGGTCGCTAGAAGGCCGCACATCACCGTCGGAATCACCGGAGCCGCCGTTTACCTCCGCTTAAACTCACAATAGCCCCTCCGCCCATCTCCGCTTATTTCCAGCTCAAGCCAGCACTGTAGCAGCTTCTTCAACCCCTCGACTAGAACAAAACCGAATGGGTCTCCAGCCCACTATAGGGCCCGTTTTCAAGGCTTTCTCGACCTCAGTTGGCAAGCCCACTTTGGAGTTTCTCGTTCCTCGCTACATCCCCGTCGTTTCGATCCGAGCGGATCCCTTAACAAGTGAGTTTAACTCACTAATCCATGCTTAGTAAGTTAATGACGTTTAAGGGTTGTTTAGTTTAGACTAAGTATGGATTAGGTGGATAATTAAATTAGATTAGCAATTTAATTAATTGTTATTGCATGTTAGAGTAGTGTAATTAGAGCCTGGACAAACTCTAGCATTATCTAGAGTGGTTTGGAAATTTTCCGAACTACCTCAACTTTTAATTAGGCTTTACAGGCCTAAGTTGTATTTCTTTGCATTTAATAATTAATTTCCGTAATTATTTATATATTTATTTATTTATTTTTCGGAAATTAAACCGGGATAGCCGGTAACCGAAATTTTGTGCTTATTGCCGTGATGTGATCTGTTTATTTATTTGGCCATTATTTTGTGCAAATTAAGTGTAATTGGTGATTGTGGGTATCTATCCCAAAAATTGGTAATTTTGGTAATTAATTAGAAAATTACCAAGCGTCGGTTTACAATGCCAAAAATCTATTTTGGGACTGTTGGAAATGGTGGGATGTTCAAAAGCAAAAATCCTATATTTTGGCTAAGGCTGACCGTGTACCCACACACGAGTATTTTTATCGGGTATGATAAAAATGGTAAATTTGTTAGATAGTGAGGATGGTATACTATATCAAGCTACAAGCTCTGATATGTCAACTTAGATTACGAGTAGTATATCGATATACTATATCAACCTACGAGCTCTAATATGTCAGCTTAGATTGCGAGCGCTATGCCAGTATACTATATCAACCTACGGGCTCTGATATGTCAGCTTAGATTGCGAGCAGTATATGTGACATCCCGATTTCTCCAATTCTATTTTCAATAAATTGAGACGGGCATTTCGTTGGCACGCATATAGTTCTTTTCCTTGAGTCGGCCACTCATGTGAAAACTAGTCTATCAGGTGAAGCCGTTAAGAAATTCTAATGCATCAGACTCAGGAATTTGACCAGG
Source organism: Eucalyptus microcorys (assembly GCA_014182515.1). Lineage (NCBI taxonomy): Eukaryota > Viridiplantae > Streptophyta > Magnoliopsida > Myrtales > Myrtaceae > Eucalyptus > Eucalyptus microcorys. The sequence continues at coordinate 32,581,361 of CM024569.1, forward strand.
AAGCGATCTTTTCGACCGAGCTAATCTGCAAGGGTCATTACGGCACAATTAAAAATCGATTAGTGATCGGAGATAGGTCGACTCGACAGAGGCATGTGATCAGGTGTGGGTGATTCCACTAAATCACACAATCCTTGTCGATCGGCACTGGACCGACTTTTCTTTCGATTGGGTACCCTGTGTCTGCATTTGAAACCTTGAGATTACCCCAACAACCGAGAGTCGCCAATGTGTCAAAGATGTACATTGTGGCTTGATCAACCACAGGTCAAATGCATGAAAATTTCTAAAAGCTACCCGGTAGGTTGGGCCGCGCTAGTATCGTGCCAAAGTGAAATTAACCGCGAAATTGAGATCGAATTTAGAAATTGGAAGTCATGGTGTGTCATAATTCATTTTAGGAACGTCGACTCATCCTCAGAAGATTTCTCTACAAATCGAGATTTTCGGCGAGAAAACCAAAGTAAGGCCGTTTTTGTTCGAGATTGTCAGATGGCCGTTTTTAATCGAATCTTTGAGATGCAAGTTAGATCATTTGATGGGGAAAAGTCATAAGAAGGTTGATGACACATGGGTTAATTTAATTGAGCTTCAATTGGAAGGAATTGATTGAGAAATGATGGAATTAAGTGTACAAGATTTCATGCCACGGCGGAGGGAGAAATTGGACCCATTGAAGATAGTTGTGGAAGCTTGGTGTGAGTGGAAGATGACCTCACATGAGGTCATGGTGGGCCATGCTTGAGGGTTTAAAGAAAAAGAAAAAGAAAAAGAAAAGGAGTCCCATCTCTCCTTCTCTCCTTCCTCTCTCTCCTCCCTTCCTCTCTCCCGTGCGACCACCCCTCCTCTCCATCTTCTTCTCCTTGCTTCTTCGAACCCAGCAACCGAAGAAGGCTTGATCGGAGCAGCTAGTAGCATCGTCGGAGCAGCCGCACGCCCCGCAGGTCGCCGGAGCCGTCGCCGCTACCGCCGTCGTCCACGCAAGACCGCGCACCCACCCGCCGCTCCGCCCTGCTCGCTCGACCCCGAGCTCTATCCCCTCCGTCCAGCTGCTGTTCGGAGCCAGCTCGCCGTTGCCAAGGTCGCCGGGAGACCCGCCAGGCCGCTCACCGCCCGCTCGCGCCACCACCGCGCCACCACCTCCCTCTCTCCTCCTTCTCCTGCTCGTGCTCGACGTCCCCAGCAAACCAGCAAGCCGAAGACCGTTTGAAGCCGCAATCGGAGCTCATCCCCGCCGCCGTGAGCCGCCGTTAACCTCCCCACCGGCCCGTCCAAGTCCCATCGGTCTTCTCCGCCCGTTTCCGACCCAAGCCAGCGCTAGATCTACCCTTCCTCGGCCTCAAACCGCAATGGACAGCAGCCAAGAAAATGGGTATGGCAGCTTAGTTTTGGCCCGTTTTGGCCGCCTTCCCGAGCCCAGATGCTCGGCCCGCCTTGAGGAAAGTCGATCCTCGCGTCGTCCTCGTCGTTTTGGTCCGCTCGGCTCGCTAATCCGGTGAGTTTAGCTCACTAAATCTCGATTAGACGGTTAATGATGCCCTAAGTGTGCTTAGTATAAGTTAAATAAGTTTAGGTGGTTAGATTAGTTTATTTGGTTGAGGATTAGATTATGATGTTTAATTAAGTTAAAGTGTGTTTAGTTTAAAGTTAAGTGTGTTTATTTTAATATAAAGCCTTGATGTGACATAATAGGGTTTTATTTTTGAATTATTTAATGATTTCGAATTCTGGAATTTATAATATTATATTATATTCTGAAATTATTAAAATATTATTATATAAAAAAAAAGAAAAATTATTTTTGACCCCGGTTGCTCAGAATTTCGTGCTGATCGCTGCTGTGTAATCGGATTTTGAAATTGATGGTTGGATATTATAAATCGAGTGTGGATGGCGAAAAATATGGATATTATTATTTAATTAATTTTCGGAATAAATTTAATTATTTATTAAATTCCGAAAATTTCGTCGAGACCTTATTCCCTTAGAATTTCATGCTGATCGCTGCTATGCATTTAGAATTTGAATTTGATGAATGGATGTGACAAATTGAGTGTTGATTGTGATAAACAGGGGATTTTATTCATAAAAACCCAAGTGTCGGGTTTTGATGCAAAAATTGGATTTTAAAGATTATATTAAATAGTGGGGTTTGAAAAAGTGAGATATTGGCTTTCTGGTTCGAAATTAGCGTGCCCCCACACACGTGAGTAATTTTTGGAATATTTTTAATATGAAGAAAAATGGCCGGGATCACTATTTTAAGTGAAAGTGTTGAGTGAAATGCAGAGTGTCCTGGGGCCGAATATGAATTGTTGTGTGATAATTAAGAGGAGATCGTCCTGGGCCGTTGAGCCGGACTTGTCCCTATATGGGATGCCCCTTACAACGGATGCTGGTCGTAGTAGATTCTGGGCCCATGCTCCTTCGGGAATGCCGTCGACGTACTGACGAAGCCGCCCTCCAAGGTGGGGAGGCGATGCCTGGCTATGTGCCAGTAGATAGCCGAACTGCGAGTAGGCTATGCCCTTGTGTGGCGGTGAATAACAATTGGAATGCATGTTGAGTGTTGTTGATGTGTCGGATTATGGGACGGAATTGTGTGGGATGGAATGGGACGTGTCATAACGATTTAGTCTTATAATCAGGACCCCCGCGGTTGTTGATTATATGAAAGTGAATGCGTTCCGGTTGTTTAAGTTCTTATTACTGCATATGATTGAATGATATGAATTGTGCTAATCTGCAGGAATGAATTAAGACGAGGTAAGTCTTCTGTGTGATGTGGCTAGGCCACCCGGGGCGTATTTTCTTTCTAATAAGAGTTTAGGGGGTTGAACTTGCTGAGACATTGTCTCATCCCGGTTTGGGGATTACAATTTCAGGTCCCTAGTGGACGGAGCGGCTAGATACCTCCGTGTGTACTAGAGGTGGCGTTCAGGAAGGCTCGGTCATAGACACAATGAACCCAAATCTTGAAGAACCAGAGTCCCTAGTGTACTTTGCCGAAGGCTCCAGTTGGAATGTGGATGATGATGGAGAGGAGGACCAGGATCCGTAGTTTTGTGAAACCCCCCTGTTCTGTGAACCTTACGAATAAAGTGGCTTGTATTAAATATGTATGAATTGGTTTGTCTTATATGTATATATAAGTCTGATGTTGGTTTTCAAAATTATGGCCCTACTTTCATATCCCATCTTGTTGTTGTCTGGGGATTATTTATCTGCTTCCGCATGTGCATTAAAATGAATGAGTTGGCGATGCATCATGGGATGTCGCTTTTAATCAACCGCAGAAGGATGGGCGCGCACTCAGAGGATTAGGGCGTGACAGAAACAACAAGGCCAGCAGCGTTGAAGCAGAAACTCGGCTCGACCGTGAGACTTGTGTTGCCGATTTCGGGCCCATCCTAGCCCCGCTTGGTGCCGTCGCTTTGGGATTGTTGGACTGTCTCCTCCTCGCCGTTGTTGTGGTTCAAGCAATTCATTAATCAAGTGAGTTTAACTCACTAATCCCTGCTTAGTCAGTTAATGACGTTTAAAGGTTGATTAGTTTAAGTTAAGTATGGTTTATGTGGTTAGTTAGAATATATTAGTGATTTAATCGATCATTATTACATATTAGGTGGTTAGAGTAGTGTAATTAGCAAGTAGATAGGCCGTAGTATTTAATTAGACATGTTCGGAAATTTTCCGAGCTCGTATCGGTATTTAATTAGGCTTTTCCGGCCTAAGTGTGCATTTTTGCTATTTATTGGTATTTATTAATTAACTTTCGTAATTATTTAATTAATTGTTTTTTTCTGGAAATTAGACCAGGATAGCTGGTGACCGGAGCTTTATACTAATTGCAGTGGTGTGATTTGTTTATTTAATTAACTGCTATTTTGTGTAATTTGAGTATGATTTGCAATTTTGGGTATTTATCTCAAAATTTTATATTTTCAATAATTAATTAGAAAATCACCGGGCGTCGGTTTACAGCACCAAAACTGTTTTTAGCAATTATATAATTAGTGGGATTTTATAAAGTAAAGACATTATATTTTTGGTAGAGGCCGACCATATATCTACACACGAGTATTTTTATCGGGTGTGATAGAAGTGGTGGAATTGTTGATTGATTAGAATGGTATACTGTATCAGCTTGCAGGCTTGATTCATAAGCTTAGACTGAGTAGTATACCTTAAGTATCGCATAGCTTTGGTGAGCATTAGTTGTATACTATATCAACATGAGGGCTTCAATATGTCAGCTTTGGGTGAGCAGTATACCAGTATGCTATATCAACCTATGAGCTTTGATATGTCAGCTTAGGGTGAGCAACATACCTTATGAACTTCTGGTGAGCATAGTTAGTATAATATATCAACCTACGGACTTTAATTTGTCAACTTCGAGTAAGCAATATACTCCATTATCAGTTTTAGGCAAGCTATACTATCTATTTACAACTTAGGGTGAGTAATCCTTGATGTAATCAGACTTCATAGATAGTATTGAATGGATTGACCGAGAGATGGTTGTGATGACAAGGAATCGACTTGGTTGATTGATCGATGATTCAATCTGATGTAATGATTTGAATTGTTGATGTGATTTGATGAATTTGTGAATCATACTAACTTCTAGGAAGGAACCAAGGCAAGGGGTAAGTCTTATGGCTTATGCTTGTGCTTAGGCAGCCCTTGGGGCATATTTTCTTCCTAGTCGGGTCTTAGGGGGTGAACTTGTTGAGACATCATCTCACCCCGTTGTGGGATAATATTTTTAGGTCCCTAGGGTGAAGAATCCTGGAGCTTGAGACGGAAGGGTCAGAAGCATGGTTGGCTCAGAAGTTCTTTTTGAAGATAGACTTCCTGTACTAAGACCATATAGTTAGCCTCTGTTGGTAAACCAGATTGTACTTTTTAATAATGTGATGATTTGAAAATTGCGGCCCTATTTTTCTATCATATATTGTTGATGATCGAAGATTAATTATTCGCTTCCGCATGTGCATTAAAAAAATGGGTTGGCAACACGTCCTGAGACGTTGCAATTTAATCGACCAAGGAGGCATGGGTACTTGCTAGGAGAATCGGGGCGCTTAGGTGAAGATCCTAATCTTGAGGGACCTTGGTGTTGGAGAAAACTCCTTTATTATTTTGAAGCTAACAAAACGTTTCCATCGGTCTAGTTTGAAGACTTCCAGACTCAAGTGTTAAAGTTTGAAGAACTCCAGACTCTGTTGTCAAAGTTTAAAGACCACCAGACTCAAGACTCAAAGTCAGCCCTCACTGACAATTCTAGACGAAGAAAGAAGACTTATCCAGATAACGGATTATCTTCAAGGATTCGATTCGTATGGTTTTTGGAAGACCTTATGGCTGGATACAACATCAACATGATTGATTATTCTTATTTGAATCTACTCCAATTTGAAGATTCTTTGAAAGGCAAGCAAACTTGGAAGGTTCTACTTATGGAAACCAAAGATCCCGATTGTATGGGTGAACAGAATTGACGAGCTTTCATCATAAATCTTTCAACGACTTGAGATCACCTTAATTGATTCTGTCCAATGGGTAGATTGGAAGAATTTCTTTGGAAAATGCCAACGATCGTGAAGGCATGAAGGAATATTTAAGGTGAACTCTTTAGTTGTTCAAGGTAGTGCATGAAAGAAGAATTTCAAAGTCTGAATCTCTGTAGTTCCTTGCTCTTTCATTCAGTAAGCTTAAATTGTATAAAAAAAGAGAGAAGCACATAGTGAGACTTTGTGAAGAGACTAAGCCGAGACTCTTCACTAAGGAAGTCGAAGATCACGAGCTGTATAATCTCTTTCGATTCATAGTGGAATCCAACCAGTGGGCTGTCAGCACAGAGATTTGGACATAGGCTTGGATTAAACCAAACCACTATAAACCTTGTATTTAAATTCTCTTACCCTAACCTCCTTATCTTATTCGTTGCTTTACTGAATTACTTTATTAAATTGTTCAAAGCTGTTTACATCCTGAGTTTATTATTATCATCCAAAGGCGATCCAATTTATTAAGTCTTGCGAATAAATTTTTATATACACCTATTCACCCCCCTCTAAGTGTGCATACTAGCCTTTTCAATTGGTATCAGAGCTTGGTGCTCGGTTTATAGAAGTGTTTTTAGCTCGGTTTATAAAAGTGTTTTTACTTTTGAGCTAAAGATCTTCTATGGCTAATATTTTGGCTCTAGGTTTGGTTGAAGGCCAAAGCAACACCAGACTTCTCTACTTTGATGGGAAGGAATACAACGTTTAGAAAAACAAGATGAAGGCATTCCTGAGATCAAAAAATCCCCTGGAATGGGATGTGATAGAAAAAAGAATCATTCCTAAAGCTACATCAACATCTAGGAAGGAAATTACAAATGCTGGAGAATTGATACAAGCAGAGATAACCAAGAGACAAACTCTTGATGCAAAAGCAATTTATTCATTATATTGTGCTTTATCTCCTACTAAGTATAACAGAATTTCATTTTGTGAAATAGCCAAAGAAGTCTGGGATAGGTTGCACGTCACCTATGAAGGAACTGATCGAGTTAAAGAAACAAAAATCAATATTCTACTCGGACAGTATGAAGCCTCCAAGATAAAACTAGGAGAATCTATCACTGACATGTTTAGTTGTTTTACGGAAATTGTAAATTGTCTAGCATATCAGGGACAGCAAATCTCAGGATCAATGAAGGTCAATAAATTGCTTAAAGGACTCTCCAAATACTAGAACCATGTGAAAACCTCTATAAGAGAAACCAAGAGGATCATGCCTCTTTCTATAGACGAATTGGTTGGCACACTTCAATCATATGAAATAAAGCAAATCAATGAGGAAGAAGATCCCAAAGGTAAGAAGTCAATTGCCTTAAAATCTAACATGATTCTAATGATACATATTCTGAAGATGACTTGGATGATAAAGAGCTAGAACTCATGATAAGGAGATTCAGAAAGTTAAACAGGAAGGGAAAAATGTTTAACTGGAAGAAGTAAGGTAATCAAAGATTTCAAAAGAAATCAAATGAGGATAATGAGACCAACAAAGATGTGACTTGTTTTGAATGTAAGAAAACGAGGCATATCAGACCCAATTGCCCTTTGTTGAAGAAAAAGAAAGGTAAAACAGAGAAATTCAAGAAGGCTCTTAAAGCAAAAACATGGAGCGATATAGAATGTGAGAAAAGTGATGAAGAGTATGCCAATATTTGGCTGATGGCGAATTTAGAATCAGACTTAGATTCTGAGACAGACTCAGATTCAAACTCAGACTCAGACAATGAAGTCAAGGTTAGTAATTTAAGATTCCTGTTAGAGTTTCAAAATATATAGATGAACTTTGTATTAGTCTCAAAACATCTGTTAAGAGGATTTCCGAGCTAAAGAATGAGAATTCCAAACTGAAGCAACAGAAAACTTCTTGGAAAGAAAAGTTTAAAAATCTAGACAAAAGTTTTGTCGTTTTGAAAGAAAATGCAGACTCTTCTTCAAAGGAAAATACATTTTTGAAAGAAGACATTTCAAATATCACATAAAGGTTTTCAATGGGATCTGAGAAGTTGGAAAAGATTCTTTCAATTCAAAGACCATATATCAACAAATCTAGTTTGGGAATGACATCTGAAACCATTCCTTTAATTGATTTTCCAAAGGTGAAGGAAAGAATCAAACAAAGACCTCCAAAAACCTTTTACAGGAACCATTTTCAAAAGGCTTTTGTAAAACCTGTTGGCCGAAGTGCTCTCAAATGTTCAAAGTGTAACAGCTCAGAACAGTTCCTGAAGGAATGTCCTAAGGATTGGAGACCTGTTAAGAGAAATTGGGCAAAAATTGTATTTCTTACTAACTCCCCCGAACCTAAGAAAGTATGGGTACCAAAGAAAACTTGAGTTCTTTTTATGATTGCAGGTCACTATCAAGAAAAGGACTAAATGATATTTGGATAGTGGCTGCTCAAGATATATGACAAGAGATTCAACCTGTTTTATAAAGCTTGTACAAGTAAAAGGAGGAAAAGTGTCTTTCGGTGGAAATAGCAAAGGAATGATTATTGGATATGGAACTGTGAAAATTGGAAGTCTCACAATCAACAATGTCTCCTTGGTTGAAGGTTTGAATTATAATCTTGTAAGCATTAGTCAACTGTGCGACACTAGATTCAAGATTAATTTTCAAGAAGACATATGTTTGGGAACCAGTAAAGATCTCTCTCAATCCTTCACTAAACGAAGACATGGGAATATTTATCTTCTTGATATAAAATCTGAAAGCCCTCAATATCTAATATCCATTCAAGATGAAGCAAACATTTGGTATAGAAAGCTTGGCCATATCAACATGAAAGATCTCCTCCAAGAAGCTTGTTCGTGGACTGCCCAATCTGAAGTATCAAAAATCTGAATTGTGCACACCATGTGTGTTGGGAAAACATGTTAGAAGTTCTTTTAAACTAATAAATCAGGTTTCTACTAATTGTGTTTTGCAGCTTTTGCATATGGATCTCTTTGTACCAATCAAAATTCAAAGTATTGGTGGAAAGAGATACTACCTAGTAATCGTGGATGACTATTCTCATTTTACATGGGTATACTTCCTAGCAAGTAAGTCTGAAGCATTCTCTTACTTTTCGAAATTTTCCAAGAAGGTACCAAATGAGAAAGGTTATGTTATTTCAAGCATACGCACAGACCATGGAGGTGAGTTTGAAAACCAAGACTTTGCAAAATTTTGTGATGACTCTGATTTTCAGCATGTTTTCTCTTCTCCATATACTCCAGAGCAAAATGGGGTTGTGTAAAGAAAGAATAGATCTTTGCAGGAGATGGCTAGAACACTCTTAATTTAGAGTAATATTTCATCTCATTTTTGGGCTGAAGCAGTTTCTACATCTTGTTATATTATAAAAAAAAAGTATTCTTAAGGCCCATTCTAGAGAAAACTCCTTATGAGTTATTCAAATGAACGAAGCCAATTGTTTCTTACTTTCATGTGTTTGATAGTAAGTGTTTTATTTTAAAGAATGCAAATGATCAAACTAGTAAGTTTGAAGAAAGATCAAAAGAAGGATTTTTCTTTGGATACTCAACTACAAGCAAAGCCTACAAAGTATACAACAAGAAAACTTAGTCTGTGGAAGAATCCATGAATGTCAAGTTTCAAGACTCAATGCAGAATCAACTGGATCAGACTCATCTTGAAGAACCTAAACCTGCTCTAGATGTTGCAAAATCTAATTCCCTCGAAGTGGTTCAGACTCCTGAAGTTCTACATCAAGATGAACTAGAAGTTTCAACTGCAGTAGAAAATCAACAGACTGACAAACCAACTAGCAACTGGAAGTATAAGTCAAGTCATCCCAAGGAACTCATCATTGGCAACATTGATGAAAGAGTTCACACCAGATCCAAAAGGCGTGAAGAGTCTAGTGCTCTAGCACTTGTTTCCAAAATTGAACCCAAAACTGTAACTGAAGCCTTGGCTGATAAAAGCTGGATTAAAGCTATGCAAGAAGAGCTCAAATAGTTCAGCATCAACGATGTTTTGGAGTTAATTCCTAAACCTAAAGGTGAGTCTGTTATTGGAACTAAATGGTTTTTCAGGAACAAGATGGATGAGCAAGGAAAAGTGATCAGGAATAAAGCAAGACTTGTGGCCAAAGGATATACGCAAGAAGAAGGGATAGACTATGACGAGACTTATGCACCAGTAGCGAGGTTAGAAGCAATTAGATTACTACTTACTTTTGCTTGCTATAAAAATTTCAGGTTATTCCAAATGGACGTGAAAAGTGCATTCCTAAGTGGATTTATCCAAGAAGAAGTCTATGTAGAACAACCACCTGGTTTTAAAGATCCAAGAAAGTCAAACTCGCCCTACGAGACTAAAAAATGCCCTATATGGATTAAAGCAGGCACCTCGAGCTTGGTATGAAAGGTTAAGTAAATTTCTAACTCAAAATGATTTTGTTAAAGGAAAAGTAGATACTACCTTGTTTATCAAAAGAGAAGGTAAAGATTTTCTACTTGTTCAAATTTATGTTGATGATATTAAATTTGGTTCACTTAATGAAAATCTGTGTAAGAAGTTCTCTAGATGCATACAGGATGAATTCAAAATGAGCATGATGGGTGAGTTAACCTTCTTTTTGGGATTACAAGTTAAACAATCCAAGAAATTAATTTTCATTCACCAAGAAAAGTATGCAAAGGATCTCATCGAGAAGTTCAAGATGGAGAATTGCAAAAAGACAGAGACGCCTATGTCAAGTTCTTCGAAGCTAAATAAAGATGAAGAAGGAAAGAGTGTAGACCAAAAGCTATACAGGAGCATAATCGGTTCACTTCTTTATCTTACTGCTTCTAAACCTGACATTTTGTTTAGTATTTGAATTTGTGCTAGATTCCAATCAAATCCCAAAGAATCTCACTTCACTGCTGCAAAGCACATCATCAAATACATTGCAACAACTCCAAAACTAGGTTTATGGTATTTCAAAAAATGAGACTTTACTCTCCTTGGATATTCAGATGTAGATTTGGCAGGATGCAAAGTGGATAGAAAGAGTACTTCTGGTACATGTCAACTGCTTGATAACAAGCTGGTATCATGGTTTTTGAGAAAACAGAGTACCGTAACTCTTTCAACAGCCGAAGCAAAATATGTGGCTCTTGAAAGTTGCTGCTCTCAAATCTTGTGGATACGGCAATAGTTAAGAGACTTTGGAATTGAAGAATCATGCATCGAGATCAAATGTGACAACACTAGCGCCATTAATCTCACAAAGAATCCAATTCTTCATTCAAGGACAAAGCATATAGAGATTCGACATCATTTTATTAGAGATCATGTTCAGAATGGAGAAGTTATGTTCAGTTCATTGACTCAAAGAATCAACTAGCAAACATATTTACAAAGCCATTGGAGAAAAATCTTTTTGAGTCTATTCGCACCAGACTGATTATCATATCTTCTATCAGATAAAGTCTGAAGGTGTTCAAACTCAGAGGTAAAGTCTGAATGTGTTCAAACTTAGAATGGCTAAGAGTTACAACTATAAGTTAATTCTTTCAAAAATGCATAAGTTTTTATCTTTGGATGCTTTTTCGAATTGGTATATTGATATGTCAAATCGTCTCTAGCGTATTTTATTTTTAGAATTTATCTTTTCAAGATTTGAATTGATGACAGTTTTTCTTTTTCAAAAAGATAGTTTTTCATTTTTGAAAAAGACCGTTTTTACTTTTTCCTTTGTGATGCTTCGTACACCCCGATTTACCTGCTATAAATACTATCGACTGTCGTTTTCTCCGTTTTCACTCTCAAACCCTAGAATACAAAACTCCCACTTGTTTTCACTTTCACTCTTGTTTAATCCAAAAGATTTCATCTTTTTCGAGCAAGTCTATTTTGATTGAAGGAGCACAAGAAAGTTTACTCAAAACTAATGAAGAGAGGGGTTATTAACCCTAGAGTGTTGACTTTGATTTTCTCGATTTTGTGCAAGTAAATTTGAGGGAAAATTTTGCACTTTTTCAATTGGAGCGTTTTTGTTCTGAGTCTACAATTGCTTATTCGAAACTCACAGGCTACTTCTATTCAAATCTATCATTTTTGGATGCGAATAGATCCTCTTTTACTGTTAAGGATAAGGAGTTTTTGGTCGATGTGAACACTTTGGCTGACTTAATTGGGGTGGAAAGAATGAGTTTCCAACCAATTAGTGTGTCCGTTGTTCACGCTATACTGGAATTGGTACGAGACAGGCGTGTTGATGGCAAGATTTCCTACACTAGGATGAATGCCTCCAACACCTTGCTGCACAAAATTGTGATCAACTGCATCCGTCTAAAAATAACATCCAAAATGGATGTATCTCATTCTGAAGCAAAGTTGATGTATGCCATCAACACTTGCTACAAATTCTCTCTACCTCACACCATCCTGTTTCACATGTACAGGATAGTGGTGAAAGATAAGGGACAACTTCCTTATTCTGCTCTTATCACACGCATTTTCAAACATTTCAAAATTCACATTCCTGCACCTTTGTGTTTGACAAGCATTGCTCCGATGGTGATTAGATTTAAGATGGTCATAAAGATACGTCTAAAGGAACTCAATAAGGTGTTAGAGCGAATGAAGAAGAAGTTTCCTGTCAAGGTGAAGCAAGACTCTGTAGCAGCCAAGAGGAAATGAAAGGAGCCCATAGATGCTCCAGTGAAAAAGAATAGAGCTCTCATCTTGAAGGATGAAGAAGATGAGGACGAGATGACTCTTTCAGCCTTAAGGAACTTGAAGAGTTTTGTCAGCCTTCAAGAGACAAGAGAAGATCCAGAGGAGAGAGAGAGAAGAAAAAGAGAAGAGATAGAGAAGCAAGATGAAGAATAGAGGAGGATAGAGGAAGAGGAAGAAAGAATAGGAACAGGAGAAAAAGAAAGAGAAGAAGAGTTAGAAAAGGGTCGAGAAGACTCCTTTGAGCTAACTTTGGCTGTATCCTTGTCGAGCAACTCTGAGAAGATAGGGAATGGAACTACTGGAGCGCAAGACAAAGAAAAACATCACTCTGAAGTTGAAGTTGAACTTGAAGAAGAATTCACTACTCCACCTAAAGGCACACAAACAGGGGCAGCTGCTAAAAAAAGAGGTATTTCTTAACATGTATTTACTAGTGATATGAGTCGTTCTACAGCAGATCCAGAGGACATGTATGCCTCTCATTATACTGAAGCAGGCATTGAGGCATCCACTCCTAGTCATGGTGGACGAACTGCTAAAGATCCATCCATTCTCAAAACTCCTGGAATAGAATCGGCTGAACCAAGTGCTGCACCAGAACAAACAGCAGACTTTTTGAGACTGCTGGACATCCTGTTAGATTTAAGGAGACAGCAATATGGAATGGAGTATGAGATGAAGGATCTCAGGAAATAGCTACTTCGGTGTCATTGCAGGAATAGCTACTTGCCCTGAAGACTCAAGTGCAAACTAATGTGTAGGGTGAAGATTTACAGCCACTGAATGAGACTCTTGCAAAACTTGAGAAGATAGTGAATTCTATGGGAGAATTCTAACTTGTTCGCCTACCAAAACAACCTTGACTCTGACCCCACTCTTTTCAAACAACTCTTTTTATTTGTTCTCCACTTTTTGCTATTGACAAAAAGGGGGAGAAATTGATACAGATTTGACTTTGGATTGCTTCTTTACTTTTGGTTTGATTTATTTTTGGACTTATCTTTTGTTTGGTTGTGGATTGGACTTTTGACTTTGGACTGTTTGACTGCTAAGTAACCTGATTTGATCTTTTGATGCTTGAGTAACTTAGGCCGTGATATTGATTATGGAAGGATAGTTATCTTGGAGGACTAACATGTTTTCTGTGGTTGTAGAAATGATACTATCCATGTCCTAATCAACTCATCTTTCATAAGATATCATGTTTTGCTTAAGTGTTGTTTTACAAGACAAAAGCTTTCAAATCTGCAGGAAAGTTTTGTCACCATAAAAAAGGGGGAGATTGTTAGAGAAAACTCATTTATTGTTTTAAAGCTAACAAAATATTTCCATTGATCTAGTTTGAAGACTTCCAGACTCAAGTGTTAAAGTCTGAAGAACTCCAAACTCTGTTGTCAAAGTCTAAAGACCGCCAGACTCAAGACTCAAAATTTGCCTTCACTGACAGTTCCAAACGAAGAAAGAAAACTTATCCAGATGATAGATTATCTTCAAGGATTCGATTCGTATGGTTTTGGAAGACCTTATGGCTAGATACAGCATCAACATGATTGAATATTCTTATTTAAATCTACTCCGATTTGAAGATTCTTTGAAAGGCGAGCAAACTTGGAAGGTTCTACTTATGGAAACCAAAGATCCTGATTGTATGGGCGAACAAGATTGATGGGCTTTCATCACAAATCTTTCAACAACTCGAGATCACCTTAATTGATTATGTCCAATGGGTAGATTGGAATAATTCCTTTGGAAAGTACCAACAATCGTGAAGGTATGAAGGAGTATTTAAGGCGAACTCTTCAGTTATTCGAGGTAGTGCATGAAAGAAGAATTTCAAAGTCTGAATCAATGTAGTTCCTTGCTTTTTCATTCATTGAGCTTAAATTGTATAAAAAAGAGAGAAGCACATAGTGAGACTTTGTAAAGAAACTAAGCCGAGACTTTTCACTAAGAAAGTCGAAGATCATAAGCTGTATAATCTCTTTTGACTCATAGTGGAATCCAACTAGTGGGCTGTTAGCACGGGAGAGTGGACGTAGGCTTGAATTAAGCCGAACCACTATAAACCTTGTGTTTAAATTCTCTTACCCTAACCTCCTTATCTTATTCGTTGCTTTACTTAATTACTTTATAGAATTGTTCAAAGCTGTTTACATCCTGAGTTTATTATTATCATCCAAAGGCAATCCAATTTATTAAGTCTTGCGAATAAATTTTTATATACACCTATTCCCCCCCTCTAGGTGCATACTAGCCCTTTCACTTGGTTTGACCCGATGTGAACATACTACGTGTCGTAAATGATCCTCGGCTTATGGTTTGATTCAATGTCAAGCGCAAAGTCTCCGCACCAACTTAAACCCTAGAATCGGCACCCTTTTGTGCCTTACCAAGATCTCGTGGGTTTGGGCGATTCCGTACTAATCATGGTTTTCAATCGACACGCCTCAATGTCGATCCAAGACCTTATGGCCTTGGGCAATCCCCATACCAAGCAAGATTTGAAGCCGATATACTACTTATGCCGATTCGAGGCCTTATAGTTTGGACGGCCTTGCCTTGTGATGAACTCAATCCGAGCAAACCTCGGCTTCACTTTTGGATGTACATGACACAAGCATGTGACCAAACACAATTACAAGTAAAACCAAACAACAGACATCACAGGCCACCCGCGACTTGACAGGTGAGCACTTAGCTAGTCTCAACAACGAAATCGACCTTCCAAAAGGAGAAAGGGTAACCTTATTTACCTTGGCAAACTTGAGAACCAACCTAGATAGCTTGGTGGGTTGAGGATCCAAGGCCCAAAGAAAGGAAAAGGGGGAGGAGGAAATGGATGACAAGGTAAGGAAAATGAGGAAGCGCTTCTCCTATTTATTCTACTCGGTGTCATCATTACCGAGCCAAATAGTCCACTCGAAATTCTCCAAATGGCACGCCTAGAATACTTAGGTGGCAAGCCTATTGATCCAATAATTGTGGCCTAGAGAATGAGTTGGACGGCTAAAAGGTCTTGCTTGTCAATCTAAGCTCATAGGCGTCATCGACGATGGCCCACTTTTCCCTATTCCATTGGTCCACCTATACCCCACATTTAATGAGCATTTAATGAAGTTTAATGATGATGGCATTCTAGATTCTTCGGTCATTAATGAGAGATCCATGTATAGATTGGTCCACATGTGTGCTGCCTTGCTCTAGAACATCCAAGATATTTTTGACCACCATCATGATGTTTTAATTTTCAAAGGACATATCACCCCTTCATTTAATGAGGGGTTCTAAAATTTTCTTCATTTTATCATCTTCTTTCTCAAGAAGGCGATCTAAAGAATTCTATCATCCAAATTGGTTCTAAGGCCGGAGAAGGAATCATTAGGTACACCTCGAAAAACCAAATCATGTACATTTGGCGTTTGGTCACCGTACCCCACATTTGTCCAAACCGTCCCCGTGGAAGGTTGGTTGACCTAAAGGGTCGGCTCATTGATCAGCACCTTGACCCGCCCTACGGTCAACACAATCATGCCCATCCAAGTCTAGGACTAGCCCTTGGCCAGTCCCTAGCTTGTCGCCAAGCCTGCCGTGACCAATTTCCTTATTTGTTGTCATTGGTCCTTTGGTCGGTTTAATGTCAATCCTAAGGCTATCCATAGCCTAGCACTAAGCTAAGGCACTCATGGACCTTAGAATTTATGACGGAATAGCTGGGTCTATCCCAAGACTCATTTCGATCGATATCTAATCCATATGTATAGTTTGTGACTAGTGCATTACCGATCCACGATCATGTTGGAGAAAACTCCTTTGATGTTTTGAAGTTGACAAAACTTATCCAAAGTCTATTTTGAAAATTTCCAGACTTTAGTGTCCAAGTCTATTCGACATCAGAAGTCTACCCACTCTGACAAATTCCAGACTAAACGCAAGTGAAGAAAGAAGACTTATCCAGACGCGAGATTATCTTTCTTACTTCAAGAGTTCGTTTCGTACAAGTTATATATGGCCTTTTGGATGGAAATATCACCTACATGATTGATTATCTTTATTGGAATCAATTTAGATATATCAAATCTTTTCGGATTACAAGTAAATATGGAAAGAATCTACTTATGGAAACCGAGATCCTGATTGTATGGGCGAACAGGATTGACAAGCTTTCATCACAATCTTCAAACAGCTCGAGATCTCCTTGATTGATTCTGTCCAACGGGTTGTTAGAAGAATTCCTTTGGAAAGTGCCAACGGTCAAGAAGGCATGAAGGAGTATTTAAGGTGGACTTTCTAATTGTTTGATAGTGTGCATGAAAGAGAAATTTCAAAGTCTGAAGCTTTCCATTTTCTTGTTTCTCCAAATACTGAGTTCAAAGTTGTACACAAAAGAGAGAAACTCATAGTGAGACTACGTGAGAGAGCAATAGAGACTCTTCACTATAAAGTCAAGATCACAAGATTGTAAATTCTCTTTTTATTCTTAGTGGAATCCAGCCAGGAGGCTGCCAGCGTAGAGAGTAGACATAAGCTTGATCTAAGCTGAACCACTATAAATTATGTGTTCTTATTCTCTTCCCTGAACTCATTTATTTTGTTCGTAGTTCTATTTAACTGCTAAAGTCTGAACTCGCTCAAAGTCTGTTGTTCTTCAGATTTAGTTTTAGAAACAAAATATTTCTACTGTTCCTTGCGAAAAATTTTCTTCACACCTATTCCCCCCCTCTAGGTGTTCAGACTAGCACTTACAATTGGTATCAGAGCCTATGTGCTTAATTATTGAAGTGTTTTACTTCTAAGCTAAAGATCTTATATAGCTAGTATTTTGGCTCTAGAACTGGTTGAAGGTCAAAGCAACACCAGACCTCCTTACTTCGATGGGAAGGAATACAATGTGTGGAAGAACAAGATGAAGGTATTTCTGAGATCGAGAGATCCCCTAGAATGGGATGTTGTCTAAAAAGGGATTAATCCAAAAGCAACAACCTCATATAAAGGAAAAGAAGTTGTTGATGCTAATGAAATAACACAAGCTGAAATAACCAAGAGACAAGCTCTTGACGCTAAAGCTATCTACTCTTTATATTGTGCCTTATCTCCCACTGAATATAACCGAATTTCTTCTTGTGAAATAGCAAAAGAAGTTTGGGACAGATTACATGTTACATACAAAGGGACTGATTGTGTGAAGGAAACCAAAATTAACATTTTTCTTGGACAGTATGAAGCCTTCAGAATGAAACCTGAAGAATCTATAACTGATATGTTCAGTTGCTTTACAGAGATTGTAAATGACCTGGCATATCAAGGTCAGCCAATCTCAAGACTAATGAAAGTCAACAAACTGCTACGTGGGCTTTTGAAAGATTGGAATCATGTGAAGACCTCAACCAGAGAGACTCAAATGATTATGCCTCTATCAGTAGGTGAATTAGTAGGCACACTTCAGTCATACGAAGTGGAGCAGATCAATGATGAGGAAGATCCTAAAGGTAATAAGTCAATTGCTTTAAAGTTTAACATTGATTATGATGATACAGAGTCAGATAATGATATGGACGATGAGGAGCTAGCACTTATGATCAAGAAATTCATAAAGCTGAATAGAAAGGGAAGAAGATTCAATTGGAAGAAACAGAGCACGCAAAATTTCTAGAAGAAATCGACTGAAGACAATGAAACTAGCAAAGATGTGATATGCTTCAAATGCAAGAAAAATGGGCATATCAGACCAAATTGTCCACTGTTAAAGAAGAAGAAAGGAAAAACTGAAAAGTACAAAAAGGCTCTCAAAGCTGAAACCTGGAGTAACACAGAATGTGAGGAAAGTGAAAAAGAATATGCCAACATATGTCTGATGGCTCATTCCGACTCAGACTCAGAATCGGAAACAAACTCTGATTCAAATTCAGACAAAGAAATTGAGGTTAGTTATTTAAAAATTTCTGTCAAAGTCTCTAAATATATAGATGAACTTTGTCTCAGTCTCAAATCCTCTCTTAAAATGATTTTTGAACTAAAAATGGAGAATTCTAAGCTCAAGCAACAAGTTTCTTGGAAAGAAAAATTTGAAGGTCTGAAAACATGTTTTGATAATTTGAAAGAAAATTTTGACTCTCTTTCAAAAGAAAATACTATTTTGAAAAGAGATATTTCAAACATTACAAAAAGATTTTCAAAAGGATCTGAAAAGCTGGAGAAAATTCTTTCAACCTAAATACCTTACTTTAACAAAGCTGGTTTGAGTATGATTTTCGATTTTGTTCCATTAATTGATTTTCCCAAAGTAAAAGAAAAAATTAAACAAAGACCTGCAAAGGCATTTTACAAAAATCATTTTCAAAAAGTTTTTGTAAAACCTGTTGGCTAAAGTGCACTCAGATGTTCAAAGTGTAACAACTCAGAACATTTTGAGAAAGAATGTCCAAAGGTTTGGAGACCAATTAAGAAGGACTAGGCTAAGACTGTTTTTAATACTAACTCTCCTGGACCTAAGAAAATCTGGATACCAAAGAAATTTTGAGTTTGTTTTTTGATTATAGGTTACTATTAAAAGAAAAATCAAATGGTATTTGGATAGTGGCTGTTCGAGACATATGACAAGAAACTCAAGCTGCTTCATAAAGCTTGTTAGACTAAATGGTGGAAAAGTATCTTTTGGATGAAACAACAAAAGAAAAATAGTAGGATGTGGAACTGTGAAGATTAGAAGCCTGACCATTAACAATGTTTCATTGGTGGAAGGTTTGAACTACATTTGTTGAGTATAAGTCAGCTTTGCGATACTGGTTTCAAAATAAATTTCCAAGAAGGCATTTATTCTAAAATGAGTCAAGACTTCTATCAATCTTTTACTAGTCAAAGGCATGGCAACATATACCTTCTGGATGTAAACCCAGAAAGCTCTCAATATCTTATTTCTATTCAAGATGAAGAAAGTCTGTGGCATCGGAAGCTTGGTCATGTTAACATGAAACAGATTGCCAAGATTTCTTCTAAGAAGCTTGTTCGAGGACTTCCTAATCTGACTTCCTAGAAGAATGAGTTATGCACTCCCTGTGTCTTGGGAAAACAAGTTAGAAGTTCCTTTAAACCTATGAATCAAGTTTCTACTAGTCGAGCTCTACAGCTGCTTCATATGGACCTTTTCGGACCAACCATAACTTAGAATATTGGTGGAAACAAATATTGCCTAGTAATCATGGATCATTACTCTCGCTTCACTTGGGTCTATTTTCTAGCAAGTAAGTCTGAAGCCTTCTCTTATTTCTCAAAGTTTGCAAAGAAGGCTCAGAATGAAAAGAGTTATGCTATCTCAAGCATACAAACAGACCATAAAGGTGAGTTTGAAAATCAAGACTTTGCAAAGTTTTGTGATGAATCTGGTTTTCAACATGTTTTCTCTTCTCCATACATTCCAAAACAAAATGGGGTTGTGGAAAGGAAGAATAGATCCTTACAGGAGATGGCCAGAACTCTTTTGATAGAAAGCAACATATCCTCTCGATTTTGGGCAGAAACAGTTTCCTCTACTTGTTATATTATCAATAGAGTATTCTTGAGACCTATCCTAGAGAAAACTCTATATGAAGTATATAAAGAAAAAAAGCCGAATGTTTCCTACTTTCATGTTTTTTGCTGTAAATGTTTTATTTTAAAGAATGTGAATGATCATTCTGGAAAATTCGAGGAAAAATCAGTCAAATGAATCTTCCTAGGCTATTCAACTACAAGCAAAGCCTATAGGGTCTTTAACAAGAAGACTCAATTCGTAGAAGAATCCATGAACATCAAGTTTCAAGATTATGTGCAGAATCTACCAGATCAGACTCAACTTGAAGAGTCCGAACCTATTCCAGACTTAACAAAGTCTAATTGCTTCTAACCTCGCTATTGGTGCATAGGTCTCGTTATAGTCTATCCGTTCTTCCTGTGTGTATCCTTTTGCCACGAGTCTTACTTTGTTTTTGATCACTTTTCCTTTTTCATCCATCTTATTCCTGAAAACCCACTTCGTTCCAATCACGGATTTTCCTTTGGGTTTTGGAATCAAATCCCATACATCATTTGCTTTTGCTTGTTATAATAATTTCAGGTTATTCCAAATGGATGTCAAAAGTGCATTCCTAAATGGGTTCATACAAGAAAAAGCCTATGTGGAACAACCACCTGGATTTGAAGATCCAAGGAAACCAGACTTAGTCTACAAACTGAAAGAGGCCTTGTATGGACTGAAACAAGCAGCTTGAGCGTAGTATGAAAGGTTGAGGAAGTTTCTAACTCAAAATCAATTTTCTAGATCTATGCAGGATGAATTTGAAATGAGCATGATGGGTGAGTTAACTTTCTTTCTGGGATTACAAGTCAGACAATCAAATAAAGGTATATTCATTCATCAAGAGAAGTATGCAAAAGATCTTATCAAGAAATTTGGATTAGAAAATTGCAAGAAGACAGAGACACAAATGTCTAGCTCTTTGAAACTGGACAAGGATAAAGAAGGGAAGAAAGTAGAACAGAAGCTATACAAAAGCATAATCAATTCACTTCTCTACCTTACTGCTTCTAGACCTAACATTTTATTCAGTTTTAGCGTCTGTGCCAGATTTCAGTCTGATCCAAAAGAATCTCACTTAAGTGCTGCAAAATGCATCATTAAATATGTGGCAACTTCTCAAAAGCTAGGTCTATAGTATCCAAAAGAATGAGACTTTACTCTTCTTGGATATTCAAACGTTGATTTAGCAGGTTGTAAAATGGATAAAAAGAACACTTCGGAACCTGTCAATTGCTGGGAAATATGTTGGTATCTTGGTTCTCAAGAAAGCAAAGTATTGTAGCTTTATTAACAGCAGAAGTAGAATATGTTGCTCTTAAGAGTTGTTGCTCTCAAATCCTATGGATAAGACAACAACTGAGAGATTTTGGAATTGAAGAATCGTGTACCGAGATCAGATGCGACAACACCAGTGCTCTAAATCTCACCAAGAACCCAATTCTTAATTCAAGGGTGAAGCATATAGAGATTTGACACCATTTCATAGAGGATCATGTCCAAAATGGGGAGATTATGATTCAGTTCATTGATTCGAAGAATCAGCTGGCAAACATATTTACAAAGCCTCTGGAGAAAAATCTATTTGAGTATATTCGCACCAAATTGTATATTACTTCTCCTTTGGAGTAAAGTCTGAAGTTGGTCAAACTCAGAATGTCTATAAGTTACTTCAGTAAGAGAATGTCTCAAATCTAGGTATTTTAATTTTTGGAATGAAAATATATTATTATCTGAATCGTCGCTTGCTTGATTTATTTTTAGAAATAATTATTTCTTTGAAAATTTTCGGATTTCAAATTTTTGGAAGTTACAATTTTAAAATTGTGACGTTTCAAATACCTCGTTACATTTTCTTTATATACCCTCTTGTATTTCATTCAAACACACTATTTCAAAACCCTAAAATACAGACTCTCTATTCCCTCGACTTTTGCTCTCAAGTTTGCTCTACAAGTTTCCATCTTTTCTTTACTCAAACCGGTCTGTGAAATCCTCCAAGCCTACAAAGATGTCTTACCAAAGGAAATCCTCTCGGATTGCGAGAAAAGGGCCTCAAAATGTGCTAGAAGGGCAGACACATTTTGATCTCACTGAAGAAGGCTCTCCACAGCAATCTCTGCACAAGTCTCCACAGAATCCTTCACGCCAACCATTGGAAGAGGAAGTCGAGCAAGATGCTATCCCTCTTAGAACTTTAACCTCCCAAGTTCTTTATAAGCTTTATGGTCATCTGAAAAAGGGTGGTTCCCCAATGTCCATTATTACTGATTTTCTAAGAGAATACGAGCATAGGAATGAAACATTGTTTCTGAGAACAATGGAATGGTTAGGAATAGCGCTGAAAGGAGCGGCGATGAAGCTTTTCTTAAATTTCATGCTAACCCTAGGTTTAGTGCTGAGCATCCTGAAAACAAGGATGATGATGAAATGATGTTTTCGAACTTTCAACCTAGAATGGGTGTGGCTGCTAATGAACAGGGAGAGAGAATGAAACTCTTTCGTTCTAAGGATCACAAAAAGGTTTACAACCAAATGCTGAAGAGAGGGGTGATGAACCCTCGAACTGTTGATTTTGATTTTCTGGATTCAATCAAGGTGAACCTAAGGGAAAAGTTGGCTTTCCTTCAACTCGAGAATTTTTGTTCCGAGACAGCAATTGCATATCCTGAATTGACTGCATTTTTCTATTCGAATCTATCTTTTCTTGACCAGAATAGAATCCAATTTACTGTAAGTGACAAAGCCTATGTGGTGGATGTTGACACACTAGCAGACATACTTGGGGTGGAAAGGAGTGGTTTTCAACCTATCAATGTCTCAGTTGGTCAAGCAACGAGATTTCGCATCAAGGATAGATTACCAAAAGGAAGCGTCACTTATTCCAGACTGTTAGCCTCGAATGTTCTGTTGCACAAAGTTGTCATTAACTGCATTAGACCAAAGGCTGCATCAAAAACAGACGTTTCCAAATTCAAAGCAAGACATATATGTTTGTTATTTGCAATGGGAAGAGATTTTCACTCCCTCATACTATCCTTATGCACATGTACAAGATAGTTATGAAGGATAAAGGACAGTTGCCTTATTCAGCACCGGTTACAAAGTTGTTTAGACATTTTCAAATCCAGTTTCCCGCCTCTCTTTGCTCTTGAACTGTTGCTCCTATGGTCATAGGGCTAATGATGATTTTAAAGATGCGGTTGAAGGATTTGAACAAAGCTATTGAGCGCTTGAAAAAGGAGTCCTCAAGTAAAATCAAGGAAGATTCTGCTGCAAGAAAGAGGAAAGGCAAGGAAGTTGTGAAAGAACCTGTCAAGAAGAGAAGATCCCTCATTCTGTAAGACGAAGAGGATGAAGATGATCTTACAATTTTTGCAATTGCCTTAAAGAATCTTCAAGGTTTTATTGGTTTTGAGAATCCAAAGGAAAAGGAATGAGGAGACAAAGAAGCAACAGAGCAAGAAGAAGGAGAAGAAATATAGAAGGAAGAAGAAGAAAGAGAAAAAAGAGGATGAGCTAAAGCAAAAGAAGAAGGTCATTCGGAAAGAAATGTGAGGATGACTCTTATGCAGATACGATTGCGATCACATTGTTTGAAGATTCGAAGCAACTAGGAATGGGACAAAGTAGGAGTACGAACAGAGAAAGAACATCACTTTCGTTCTAAACACGAGAAGACACAAGAAGAAGGAATCCCTTCTCCACCTATAGGCATAACAACAGGGGGAGATGTTGAGAAAACAGGGACTTCTTCTTCTCATTTTGCGAGTGATGGCATAAGTCGATCTCCTGCAAACTCAGAGGATGTCTATGATTCTCAATTTCCTGAAGCTAACATTGAAGAATCTACTCCGACTCTTAGAACTAGACAAGTTGATGTTCCCTCAACTCTGGACTCTCCACAAAATCAATTCGCTGAAGCTAGTACGCAGACTAAACCGACTGGTGACTATCCAAGGATGATAGAACTCCTTTTGGAGGTAAAAGCTCAGCAATGCACTATAAAGATTGAGATCCATAAACCTCACACCGCCTTGAGATCCTCTTTTGATTTTTACACTAGAAAGATACAGTTTTTGGACACTTAGGTACAGACTTTGAATCAACAAGTCTCTTAGAATATGGCCAAGAATGATCAGACTATTTAGATTCTAAAGACTGTTCAGACTCAAGTTGAGAATGTTCATCTCCAATGCTAGAAGGTTGAAGAGGTAGTGCAGTCCATGGAGGATTTTCAACTAGTTCAAGTTCCGTGACAATCTTGACTCCATTTATATCTTTTCTATTTTGACTTTCTCCACTTTTTGCTATTGACAAAAAGGGGCAAAATGTGCAAATTTATTATTGAACTTTTAGAACTTAACCTTTTGCAGATTTGATTTTGTTTGACTAATAACTATTATAATCTGCAGCAACTTTTATGGTGATGACTATGGATATGGATGGATGTGGATGTTGAAATCTTGGTGTTTGACTATTTCTCAAGATTAACATGTTTTCTGTGGTTACAGAATCGATGCTATTTAGAGCCTTATTTATTTGCTTTTTAGATATCATGTACTGCTAAAGTATTGTTTTGCAGGTTACAAGTCTTTAAATCTGCAGAGAAGTTTTGTCATCATAAAAAATGGGGAGATTGTTGGAGAAAACTCCTTTGATGTTTTGAAGATGACAAAACTTATCCAAAGTCTATTCTGAAGAATTCCCGACTTTAGTGTCAAAGTCTGAAGACTGCCCCACTTTTGTGTCGAAGTCTGTTCGACATCGAAGTCTACCCACTCTGACAAATTCCAGACTAAACATAAGTGAAGAAAGAAGACTTATCCAAACGCGAGATTATCTTTCTTACTTCAAGAGTTCTGTTCGTACAGATTATATATGGCCTTTTTGGATGGAAATATCACCTACGTGATTGATTATCTTTATCAGAATCAATTTAGATATATCAAATCTTTTCGGATTGCAAGTAAATATGGAAAGAATCTACTTATGGAAACCAAGATCCCGATTGTATGGCAACACAAGATTGACCGGCTTTCATCACAATCTTCAAACGGCTCGAGATCTCCTTGATTGATTCTGTCTAACGGGTTGATTGGAAGAATTCCTTTGGAAAGTGCCAACAGTCAAGAAGGCATGAGTGAGTATTTAAGGTGGACTCTCTAGTTGTTTCATAGTGTGCATGAAAGAGAAATTTCAAAGTCTGAAGCTTTCCATTTTCTTGTTTCTCCAAATACTAAGCTCAAAGTTGTACACAAAAGAGAGAAACTCATAGTGAGACTTTGTAAGAGAGTAGTAGAGACTCTTCACTTTGAAGTCGAAATTACAAGATTGTAAATTCTCTTTTGATTCTTAGTGGAATCCAGCCAAGAGGCTATCAGCGTGGAGAGTGGACGTAGGCTTGATCTAAGCCGAACCACTATAAATTATGTGTTATCATTCTCTTCCATGAACTCCTTTATTTTGTTCGTAGTTCTAACTACTAAAGTCTGAATTCACTCAAAGTCTGTTGTTCTTCAAACTCAGGTTTAGAAGCAAAATATTTATACTATTCCTTGTGAAAAATTGTTTTCACACCTATTCACCCCCCTCTAGGTGTTCATACTAGCACTTACAAATCAGACATCACCA
Organism: Eucalyptus microcorys; assembly: GCA_014182515.1. Taxonomy (NCBI): domain Eukaryota; kingdom Viridiplantae; phylum Streptophyta; class Magnoliopsida; order Myrtales; family Myrtaceae; genus Eucalyptus; species Eucalyptus microcorys. The sequence goes on from CM024569.1 coordinate 32,606,798, forward strand.
ATTCAAGAATCATTTCCGATCATTAAGAATTAAATAGGAAATGATGCATTTTTAATTGGAAGACGATCGCATTTGATCGAGTCGGATCATTCGTGTATCAGTGCATAGCCAGGCGGAATAACCATTGACCGGGTGCTATGACCGGTCGTGACTATCCACCGATCCAATAACATCCATGATCAATTCTCATGATCCAAAAGTCATCTTATGAGCTGGTGATCCAATCCCATAGGTATGGTCAGTAGATCATTCGCAGCCGACACCTATGCCAGTTCATGGCCGGTCGGTCGGTCAGTCGGATTATGACTGATCATTGATTCCTTACCAATCGAACTGATCGATCCCATGGCTAACGGTCCATGGTCAATCCATTTAGGACCTTATGGCCGATCCTCATGAGGTCAGATTCGAGGGTATTACAGTGTGCTTGGCTCTCAGGAGAGTGGTATTTCTTAGAGAAGGTTGTTTGATCTCTAAGAAATATAGCACCCACAAACTCCGGGAGAAGTACACTATCAGTGCCATAAGTTGTGTACGGCACTCACTTTGGTGCCAAAAGTTTCTGTCGGATCACTTAAGTGCCAAATTAGAGGAAAAACGATCACTTTGGTGCCACCGACATGAGATTCCGGCCAAAATGATTACATGGCTTTTATATTAAAAAAAAAAGTTGAGAAGCCTTTTAAACGACATCGTTTTACGTCCTCCTTAAGAAAACGATATCGTTTTGCCGTCAGATATGGATGGCCTCACAAAAACGATGCCGCACAGCTCATTTGGAATTGAAATTAGGATTTTTTTTGTTCAATCCTCGCCGTCCTAGCTTGCTTGGCCACCGTCGCTTGGCCACTGTGCTCTGCCACTACCGCTCGGCCACCGTGCTCGGCCTCTGTCGTAGTTGCTCGACTAGGTGAGCAAGGAGAGACTGAGGTTGTTTCTCGGGCAAGAAATGATGGGAAAATAGGAGGTGAGGGCAGAGGAGGAGGAGGAAAAAGGGGGGTCAAAGGTGTAGAGAGAGAGAGAAGACAAGGAGTACGAGGGAAACAAGGAGGGCGCAAATGGAGATGGTGGATTGGGCTCTGCTTAGAGAGTGGTTGGTGCCGGTGTTGTTCTTCGGGGAAGAAGACGAAGCAGCCATGCCTTCTCTCTCTCTCTCTCTCTCTCTCTCTCTCTCTCTCTCTCTCTTTATCGATTTGAAGATTTAAGGTTTCGACTTGGGAGAAAGACACCAAATGATGTCATTTTGTGGTTTACATGCTGACTGTACTCTCCGACAAGCCAGATCAGCGTCAAAAATTAATAAAAAACTACCACGTTGGATTTCCAGCCAACTAGATCGGCGTTGGCACTAAAATGATCGTTTTTCAAAATTTTTGGCACTTAAGTGATCCGACGGAAACTTTTGGCACCAAAGTGAGCGTCGTACACAACTTATGGCACTGATAGTGTACTTCTCCCCACAAACTCCTCCAACCGCACCTCTCCAATGGTCTCGGGCACATGGACTTCATTCAAGATTTTGAGGAGGGCATTTCTATGTTTTTTAGAGGTCTTGAAAATCTCCAATAAGGAAATCTGCACAAGCATCTTGTGCAATTGGTCTATCACTTTACCTCACTTGTCTTGAGTGTTTTGAGGAGTTGTTCGGCTTCCTCATCAATTATGGCATTCTTTTTTACAGCTTCACGTGGTGGGTAGATTCAACCCAATCAGGTGACGACATCGATTTCATTTTTATTATAGTTCCAAGGAATCGCCTTAGTATCATAAGTAGGAGTCACCTTGGTATTGGAATTTCCACCAACTTATGGTGGCAATTCAATGACAATGGGTCCAAAACGCATGCTTGAGATCTTCATGGTTTCAAAATTGTCAATCAATGAGCCGACTTTGATAACACCCTTCTCGGTTGTACCATCCCACGAGGGATTTTCTCCTTAGTCAGATCAATCACAATAAGCTCAATCATAGCCATGAAGTCATCCCCGAATTACCCCATCCACTAGAGACTATTTCTTGGGGTTTTGGAAATAACTTGGAGGGGGAGTATACTTGACCATAAAGTCATACTTCCTCCTTAATTGTCCTAAGGTGTCCACCACTTCACCTCTCTCATGGGCTTTCCTTATGAACTCATGATCCCAATGAGAAATTTTGTATTCATCCTCATCCTCGTCATCGGGGTGGACCTCTTTATCTTTCGACAAAGTTAAAGTAAGGTCTTTTTCATCATCCCATCCACTTGGGACAATATCCTTCACATCAACGAAGAAACTTAGTGGTGGTATGAACTTCACCTTAAATTCATATTTGCCACTTGGTTGGCCAAGGATACCAACAACTTCACCACTTTCATGAGCTTTTCGAATAAACTCACGGTCCATACAGGAAGCTTCATATTCATCCTCACTTCTAGTATTAGAGTCTTGGTACATAGAGATTTTACTTTTCGAGGCTTGGCGATCCTCCTTTCGAGTGTCATCCTAAATTGGATTCCCAGCCTTCTTTATGACTTTTGAGATAATATCCTCGCTAGACAAATCAACTTCAACCAAAGACATCCACTTCGCAGTAGGTTCACCATCTTCACATTGGATAATTCCCAGCTCAAGTAGCTTTGCTAAGCAAGTTATCTTCTCATCACGAGTGATGTTACCTTCTAGCTGGCAATCAACAAAGGGCGTGATCTATTCCAACTTTTGGATATCCATCAGGATTATATGCTTGTCATCATCCCCAAAAATCATGTTGATATCTTCAGAGTCTTTCGGAAGGGGATTTTGTTGGACATTCGGCATTAAATCTTTAAAGGTGAGGAGTTTCTTATCCAACAACATTTGGATCTTGGAACGGAGCACGAGGCAGTTATCCACATGGTGACCCCTCTCTCCCATGCGATACTCACACGTTTTATTAAGGTTGAACCCGGGGAACTTTGGCAAATTATCCCTCGGGATTTCTCTCACCATGAGATGACATTCAATCAGTATCAGAAGTAGCTGAGACATAGGTCTAGGCAAGGGAGTAAATTGCCTTTATGGGGCTTTTCCTTTGCGATCAAAGTTTCGGGAAGAGTTCCTTATCTCCACAATAGGTTTATGAGCCTAAGGTTATACGTTTTCTAAGAAGAGGAGTTTTATATATAAGCAATTTCCACCTTTGATTACTTATCTCTCTTCGAGCATATTGACAGTTCGTGGCCTCGGTTAACCTTCATTCACACATGATCCCCTCAATGCATTCACCTAACTCCACTAATGCAGTAAAGTTGATACAGGTGTGGTTGTACATTTTCTCGAAGAAGTCCCGAGGCATGGCTTAAAGCAACAATTTCATAGCCTCCTTCTTAGATGGGGGTGGCTTCACTTGAGATGCGGTGGCTTTCCACCTTTGAGCATAAGCTCTAAACGTTTCAGTTCTCCTTTTCTCGACACGAACCAATTCCTCTCGAGTTGGGGCAATCTTGGTGTTGAACTTATATTGTTGGAGGAATTCATCAACGAGATCCTCCTAGGTATGGATCTTCTCCAAGTCCAACTCGATAAACCACATTAACGAGGGACCAACCAAGCTATCTTGAAAAGACTTAATCAAGAGTAGGGGATTGTCTGAGTAGCGAGCTATCTTGCCCATATAGTATTTTAAGTGGGTCTTAGGGTACCCAGTGCCATCATACTCTTGTAAACTCAGGTTCCTTATAGAATTCAAGGACATTAACCTTGGCAAAGGGCGACAGCTTATCAAACCCCTACAGTTGATAGCCTTGCAGCATGCAAAAGGAGTTCCTCAATCTTTGCGAGGCATCTTGAACTTCCTTATCAAAGTACGGAGTTGGGGCCTCCTTAGATGGAGCCTCTAAAATAATAACTATCGGGATTGTAGTAGGAACCTCTACAACAAGCCCTTTTTTTCCCATAGGTTTTGCTACCGAAACATCAGAGGGCGCGATAGGAGGACTCATGGTAGGAGTAGTAGGAGCTACAAAATTTTAAGTTTTTGACTTGGTTGGAGAGATCAGCTAACAATGTGGCATCCTAATTTTCAAGTTCTGTTTTCGATTGAATAAGTTGGGCTTTTCATCGATGCGCCTATAGTTCTTTTCCCCGAACTGATCACTCACGAGATAACTAGTCTATCAGGTGAAGCCATTAAGGAATCTAAATGCAATAGACTTGAGAATTCGACCAAGAATCGACTCCTCAACCGTGCTAATCTGCAAGGGTCATTACGGTACAGTTAAAGATTGATTAGAGATCGAAGATAGGTTGATTTGACAAAGGTATGTGATTAGTGTGTGGATGATTCCACCTAATTGCAAAATTCTTGTCGATAGACACTAGACCGATTTTTTCTATCGTTTTGGTACCATGTGTCCGTATTCGAAACCTTGAGATTTTCACAACCATCGAGACTCACCAATGTGTGGAAGATGTATGTTGTGGCTCGAAATAACTTACCACGGTTCAAATGCGCTAAAAATTCCTAAAGCTACCTGGTAGATTAGGTCATGCTAAAATCACGCCAGATTGAAATTAACCCCAAAATTGAACCCGATTTTAGAAATTGAAAGTTCTATCATGTCACAAGTCATTTTAGGAACATCGATTCATCCTCCAAAGATTTTTCGGCAAACTGGCATTTTTGGCAAAATTTCAAAGTAAGGGTATTTTGGACCAAGAAAATCAGAGGACCATTTTTAGTCGCGTTTTTGTGATTCGAGTTGGACAATTGACGAGGAAAAATGTTGATTGGGATGATGGCACCTTGGTGGGATTCATGGATATCAAATTGGATCCAAATGAAGGATAAATGATTTAATTTGGGGGAGTTAGCCTAAATTCGTAGGCCAATGGTCCACCAACATTTTGAACCATTTGGGAGGTGTGTTGAGAAAGCTTGAAGGCTACCAAGGGGTCTTGGATGACAGCCCAGCTAGTGGGGACTTGCCATGAGAGAAATTGGATAGGAACGTAGACTTTGGTGGCCAAAGTGGGACCCCATCTCTTGAGTTGGCTTCTTCCTCTTCATTCCAGCCACCTTCCCCATTCTTGTTCACTTTTGGAGCTCCAAAACCAGAGGAAAACCGAGCAAGCCCTCCCCCTAGCCATTGAACTCCCACCCAAAGCTGCCTGCTACCGTCACACGCCCGTCGCTTGCCGTCGCGCCGTGTGCCAGACTACCTGCTCGTCCTACTGTTCCGCACCTCCTATCGTGCCCTGGCCATCGCCCCCTACCGTCCCGAGCTCGTCCAACCGTTGTGTGTCGTCGTCCAACTACCCATCACCACCACCGTCGCCCTTACTTGCCCATCCAGCCGCCTTGCCTTGCTCGTTCTAGCCCCACGCCAGCTCTTTCGGCCCTAGGACAAAGTTGAAAGCCAATAAGGGCCGTAGGACTTCAAGGCTCGTTTTCAAGCCCGCTTAGTCCTCCATTGGTGTCGCCGCAGGCTCGGTTGTTGCCCATCTTCGCATCGTCGTCGTCATGGACTCACTGGATCTCTAAACTGGTGAGTTTACACACTAAACTCTGCTTAGGGAGTTAATGATGCTTAAAGGGTGATTAGTTTAGGTTAAGCATGGATTAGGTGGTTAGTAAGAATGAATTAGTGATTTAGTTAATCATTTGTGCATGTTAGGTGGTTAGAATAGACTAATTAGAGGCTAGATAGATTGTACTATTTATCTAGATAGGTTCGAAAATTTTCTAGGCCCATTTAGGTGTTTAATTAGGCATTTTCGGCCAAGTTGTATTTTTGGTAATTAATTGCATTTATTTAATTATTTTTTGTATTTATTTAATTATTTATTATTTTCCAAAAATAAGACCAGGATAGCCCACGACCGGAATTTCGTGCTGATTGCAGTGGTATGCTTGCTTTATGTAATTAATTGCTAAATTACGCAAATTGCATGGAAATTGTGATTTTGGGTATTTATTCCAAAACATTGAATTGTCAGCTTGTGCGAACATTGAATCGTCAGCTTATGCGAGCATTATTGAATCGTCAACTTGTGAGAGCAATAATATATATCAGCTTGTGCGAGCTACCATCTATATATATCAGCTTGTGCGAGCTACCCTCTATATATATCAGCTTGTGCGAGCTACCATCTATATATCAGCTTACGCGAGCTACCATCTATATTTCAACTTGTGTGAGCAGTAATCGTATCAATTGATTAATAGATGGTATTGATTGATAGATGGTATCGATGGATAGATGGTATCGATTGCATCCAATCAATTGGATTGAATTGATTGGTTGAGTTTATGAACTGTACTGACATGCAGGAGTTTAGGGGATGAACATGAGGCGAGGTAAGTCTTCTAACTTGTGTGCTTAGATTGCCTCTAGGTGTATTTCTTTCTTAATCGGAGTTTAGGAGATGAACTTGCTGAGACATTGTCTCACCCCATCGTGGGCTCAAACTTTTTCAATTCCTTAGATGGCGGTTCCTCCAGAATGTTTTGGGCAACCCAGAAGGATTTCCAAGCTAGTTACTCATTTCCATATTCCTAAGGGCCATGGGATCAGGGTCTATGAACTCGTGATGACCACCATCTGGGTTGATGAGGGTTTACCTCAGAGGGTACCCCATCAATGTAAGGTGCAGTATTGTCGCGGGCTCAATGGACACGGAGAGGATCCCCTACAAGATTCTGATGTCCCAGCTACGGTAGTAGCTGTCACTCTTGGCGAGGGTATGGCTGACCCTCCTGGTAGTCAGGTGGTGGACACAAATCCCAGGAGACCTCGGAGTTTTCAGTTGGCGATTCGAATGGCTAGAGGACTTGTAGACTTTTCTATTTTAGTAGACAGCCTAATCTATATATAAATCGGGGTGTTTATAAAAGCATGTTTTGGTTGTGATTTGTTTCCTGCTTTTTTATCCCATGCTATTTGTTTGTCAGGGGTTTTGTTTCGCTTCCGCATGCATATTAAAATGAATGGGTCGGCGACGCGTCTTGGGATGTCGCAAATTTATCGACCACCGAGGGATGGGCACATGCTCAAGGATCGGGGCGTGACATCCTCGCCCGGAATGGTATCAAAGCTAGTCAATAGTTTAAGTGATAAGGTGCGATAGGTTATGGGATAGTTAGTAGGAAGGGCCTTTTGATTATGCTAGTGCATGTGATTGATAGCTGATTGGTAGATTGTTTTATGGGGATCACTCAGCTTCTAATTCTATGGAATTGGAAAGTAGGTTTCTGTAAAGAATTTGCGTAATGAGTGATCAGGAGCAGAGGACTCCTAAGAAGAGAACCACTAGACCTGCGACTCAGGGTAGGATGCTAACAAGAGTCCGTACCCGAGGGAGTCGTGGTAGCATGCAAACTTAGGCTAGCGCTAGTGGAGTAGCACCGCCTCTTGTTGGTGCTGGGATAGTAGCCCTTGGTGATCCCAGGATCGAAGGGATCATGTAGGCGCTTGAGACGCTAGGAGCTCTGATGGAGCAGCAAGCCTAGAATCAAGCCGCCGCCACTACCGCCGCTGCTACTGCTACCACTGCTGAGGCCACAGTCACTGCCGTACCTGCCGAAGTTCTAGCTGGGAACGTAGTTGTGGAAAGAGAGAGGCCGATGCATAAGCTTGTGGAGCAGTTCTTGAAGCGAAACCTGCCGAGGTTCACCAGTGCAGGAGATCCTGAAGCTGCATCGCTTTGGATCCAAGACCTAGAAAAAGCCTTTTTGCACACCTGAAGTGCACTGAAGAGAAGAAGGTTGTCCTGGTAGTATACCAACTGCAGGGTAATGCAAGTACGTGGTGGAGAGCCACCAGAGGCATGATTTTCCCTGAAGGTGTAGTTTCGGTGTGAAACGCCTTTCTTAAAGCCTTTAATGGCGAGTACTTTTCGGGTAGCGCTCGAGAGCAAAAGATGGAGGAATTTCAATGCTCCCTTAAGGCATGCTAACCATGGATTAGTATGAAGTCAAGTTTGTTGAGCTGTCTCAATACGCTCCAAGATTGGTGGAAGATCCGGAAGACAAAGCTCAGAGGTTCAAGAACAACCTCCAACTAGAGCTAAAGAATCCACTGGTGCCATTCGACCTGAAGGATTACAACGAGGTATATGGTCGAGCCCAGTTGATCAAGAGGAATCTGAGTAAGCAAGCTGCCTCGTCTAGATCGAGGTTCATTTCGAACAGAGATGGGATCCGGTTTGGGGAAGAAGCCCATGACCGGAGGAAGGTTTCATGTCCCACCCAGTAGGAAGGGTAGAGTAGGCAAGTCAGCGCCAAGTCAGAATGGCACGTGTCGCTTCTACGGAAGGCAACATAGATCAACCCCGTGCCATTTAAGGATGGGTGCTTGTTTTGAGTGTGGCCAATAGGGTCACTTGGCTAGAAATTGTCCCAGAAGACCGATAGGACAATAGAAGTTGCCACCGCTGCCACTGATGGATCAGAATAAGGGGTTAGCACCATAGAATGCACTGTGGGATGGACAAAACAGACCCCCAGTGCAAGGACGAGTGTACGCTATCACTAGAGGATAGGCAGAGGACATGCCTGATGTGGTTACAGGTATGGTTTCGCTGAACGACCATGTTGCATATGCTTTATTTGATCCTAGAGCGACTCATTCCTTTATAGCTGAGCAATTTGTTAAGCTGGTAAGATTGAGTCCTGAATTGTTGGAATCAATGGTTAGCATATCTAAACTGTTAAAGGATAAGGTGTTGTCCGCATTGGGTTGTTCTAGTTGCAAGTTAGTGATTGGTGAGCGAGATGGGAGAATAGATTTGTTAGTCCTAGCTATGTATGATTTCGATGTGATAATTGGCATGGACTGACTCACCAAGCAATGAGCTAAGATGGACTGCTATCGTACAACGATTTAGTTTAATCCGTTATCAAGTGAGAGTTTTGAGTTTATTGGGAGTCGAGAAGGACTCTCGATTACCTTAATCCCATCGCTTGAGGCAACCCATTTGTTAGACAAGGGTTGCCAAGGTTACTTGGCAACTGTCGTGGATATGACAGTTGAGGAGCTAAAGATTGAGGACATCGTGGTAGTTCACGAATTTCCAAACGTGTTTCCAAAGGAATTGCCAGGCCTGCCACCAGAGAGAGAGATCGAGTTTATGATTGAGTTAGCACCCGGGACAGAGCCAATCTCTAAGGCTCCTTACCATATGGCATTCTTTGAGTTAAAGGAACTAAAGGTGTAGATGCAGGAATTGTTGGATAAGGAATTTATACGTCCCAATGCATCACCTTGGGAAGCACCAGTTCTACTCGTGAAGAAGAAGGATGGTTCGTTGTGTCTGTGCATCGATTATCGTCAACTCAATCAGGTGACGATCAAGAACAAATATCTGCTCCCGAGGATCGACGACTTGTTTAACCAACTGCAAGGAGCGTCGATATTTTCAAATATCCACTTAAGGACAGGGTATCATCAGCTGAGGATCAGAAAGGAGGACATACCGAAGTCAGCGTTTCGTACTCGATACGGCCATTATGAGTTTATTGTAATGCCATTTGGTTTGACGAACGCTCCAGCTGCTTTCATGAATCTAATGAACTAAGTGTTCAAAGAATATCTGGATCAGTTTGTGATCGTGTTCATCGACGATATCCTGGTGTATTCAAGAAGTTCAAAGGAGCATGAAAGACATTTGAGGATGGTACTCCAGACCTTGAGAAATCATGAGCTGTACGCCAAGTTCAATAACTGCGAGTTTTGGTTGACCGTGTAGCATTATTAGGTTACATGATTTCAAGCGAAGGAATCTTTGTGGACCTGACCAAGATCAAAGCAGTTATCAACTAGCCAAGACCGACAACCGTGACAAAGATTAGAAGCTTTTTGGGTTTGGCAAGGTACTACAAAAGGTTCGTGGAAGGATTTTCAGCGTTAGCGTCGCCGTTGACTTGACTACTAAAGAAGGAAAAGAAGTTTACGTGGACAAACAAGTGCGAGCATAGTTTCCAAGAATTTAAGTAGAAACTGACTACTGCACCTATGCGAGCCTAGGTCAATTCAATGGTATCAAAGCCCTGGTTTCGTTTTTAATAATATACATTCCATGCGCTTAGTAGGTGAATCTAGTGCTGAGAAGGACTCCTCATATTATGGAAGATCATCTAGAAATACTAGAAGCACCTGTTTCTCTTATTGCAACTCCTTCTTCTTCCACCCCTTCAGATTTTTGTATTTCTAATGCCTCTAAGATAGACTATCTTTATGAAGTAACTCTTAGTGACGAAACAAAGATCTCTAAAACCCAACTTCCCTTGATGAACCCCTATTCAGCCTTTGCAAAACCCACTTCATTTTCACCCATTCGCTCTATCCGTCAACTTATTCGTCAAACTCCAAAGGAAGTGAAGGAATATGTTCAGTCCTCCAAGTTCGACCAACACCCCATTCCTGCCACTGAAAAGGAGTACTTTGTTATCCTTTAGATTCCTCCAGAGTTTCCTAGATAGTGGATCCAACAAGGATACACTCATGTTCATTATGGAGCAGTTCGTCTTGCTCTTACCTTTCATGGTCGTAAAGACTTGCTAGTTGTGGCACGAATTGCTTTATTGGATACCGGGTTTTTAGAATATCAACATGCTTGCATTGGTACTGTCCAAACTACTCTAAATGCTGAAATAGTCTTTGTAACACTGTATCCAAATTTCAACATTGCCATTTCAGATCCATAATTACTATCTTTTCTAAAAGTCCAAGTTTAGCTCACTGGAGCCCCTCAAACTGCTGACTTTGTAGCAGCAACTTTGCACTACCAAATGGTTCATCGAGTACAGAACCATGTCCTTGACTTAAATTTCCACAATGGAAATGAAGATGCTTTATTCATTTCCATGCAGAATGACTAGGCATCATGCATTCATGTTCCTAGACCGATCCCAAAAGAAAAGTTGGCCACGCTCCTTCCAGAGACGTGGATTACCAACTATGAAAAGCTTCACCAAAGCAACAAGCCTTTCCAGTCATCAGACTATGAGTTCATCAGAAAGAAGGATGGAAATGTTTTTATTAAATTTGGCAAGGAAAAAGAAGAAAGTCCTTCTATCTTCCAGACTCTTTTTATGATTGAATCATGTGTCCCTGAGTCAATTTACGAGCCAGATCCAAAAAAGCTTGTCAAATATTTCAAAAGTGATGGACATCATATCATGTTCATTATTACAAGGACCAGTATGGTCATTGTTTTTGGGATCCTTTATGTCAATGCTCTTATTGTACAAATTCTCCTGACGAGGTAGATCCATTTGCAAAACCTCCACCACGGAGGAAGCATAAGAAGCCAAAAGATCCTATGCACCAAAGGTACTTGAATGGAGATTCCTCTGTTGATACTCTTGGTGAGTGTGATAAATTTCAGTTCATGGTCTCATATGTACCAACTCCACCACTAGAGTTTACTACTCCCCCTTCAGTCTCATCAACTCCCCCGTCATCACCTCCTCCATCTCCCTCCCAAAAAAACCAGCCATTTCCCTGTTTTATAAGCCAATTGTAAAATGGGCCAAGAAATATTCATACCCACTTGAAGTTCCACCACAAACCTCACCTACCTCTTCCATTGCCATGTTCCAAGAAACAGACTTTCCTTCTCTTGTTTGGGAAAGTTTTAAACTCTCATTTCTTGCTCCTGAAGAGTTTATTGATCCACAAGGCAAATATAGGCATGTTCCAAAGATTCTCGCCCCTACTAATGTGGATGAACATGGAAGACAAAAAAGAACTCTTGTCGCTGAAGCCGTTTTAAATTGGCAATCGGAAACTTTCCTAGCGCAAAACAATGCTTTTAAAGCAATTGATTCTAAGATTGGGAATGTGCAGCAAGACTTGCAAAGATATGATGAAACCACCAAAAATATGTTTTCAGATTTCCAGAAGAGGCTTCATGCCTTAGAATCTGGACAACATTTAGGATATCATCATCTTGAAAGTCCTAGAGCAGAAATAGAAAAGCTTAAAAGGCAAATCCAGATCCTTGAGGAAGGAAGACTCAATCCATTTCCAACTACTTTACGAGCAGATCCTCTCCCTCCTCCACCACCACAGACGTCTATTTTTGCAGCCATTACAGATGTTCCTGTCAGACAAGATAAGACAGATGTGGCTGAGATGAGAAATTGTCTCAGAGAATTAGATCGAATACGGAAAGAAGCAAAAGGCAAATAGAAGATGCCCAAAGAATCCTCTCTTGTCATAAGAGAGCCTGATCAAATGATGCTGTCAAACCCGTTGGAATCTTTCTTAAGAGATTTGGGTAATCAGGAACCACAGCCTGATCCTGATCCTGTTACTCCACAACCTCCACCCCAAATTGATCCTGTTATTCCAACAGACCAAATCCTATTTCCAATAGAATAAGCATTTCCAAATATTTTTGACACTGAATCTGATTCGGTATCTCTTTCGTCCTCATAATCCTTTTCAATCCCTACCATTGATTCATTTCCTAAAGCACCAGTAACTTCATCAATATTCATGGCCGACTCCCCAAATCATGATATGGAATCAAATCCTTCTGAACCAGAAGTTGTTCAACCTAACAACTTCTCTCAAAATGTGACCACTTCATCAAAACAGTTTTTCACTATTGATGACATTCCTTATCACAAATGGCCAGAAAGACTTGAAGAATTTCATACTTGGCTAAATACCCAAGTCATTACCAACCAGGATAAGTATGATGCTCTTTTCAACTTTGTCACAAGGTTCACTGGTAGCCTCAAACTTTGGTGGCAATTAGTGTCAAAACAAGATCAGCTTCACTTTTTAATGTCACCAAGCTTTGGTCATGCCATTACTCTTTTATATCATTTCTTTGTGGGAAAACCCGTTGATCTCATTGAGCTCAAAAGAAGAGAATTTTTCGAAAGAAGATGTTGCTCTCTTCAGAAAAGACATCTTGATAAGCATTATCGAGAAATGCTTAAACTCTTCTATCAAATTGGAGCTGATGCAAATTTGAAGCATGTTTTCTTGACCTCCATCCCCAAATAATTATCTCAAACGGTAGAGAGAACCTTTTTGTCTAAATAGAGAAGAATCCAAGATGTTCTATTGGGAGAAATCCAATAAGAAATTCATTTGTGCCTTGAAGAATTGTGTATCAAACACCAAATGATCCAGACTTATGTCAACGACAACAGAGAACTTGATGCAACCTATTCTCGTGAAAGGCTAAAGATCAAATGCTCCAAGAAAGACTATGATGGTTCTTGTGGAAAATCGTCCAAAAAGAAAAAGCACTTCAAAAAGCTCTGGATAAACAAATCCAGGGATGGCTCTAAGCACTTCCAAAGAAAGAAGAAATGACGATACCTACGCAAAAGGAAAGATCGCTCAGGCCACAAAAAGTCAAATCGATGCTTAAAGGACATTTTGCCAAAAATTGTCCTTAGGTAAAAAAGGTCAAAATCATTTGATACATCATATAGAGAATGAAACTGATATTTCTCTTAAAAATGATGATATTGAATCTTTATTCTCTGCGGATGAAGAACCATGTGAACAAACACTTTGTGTCATTCCTTGTTATCAAACTCCCAATGAAACTGATTCAGATTCAGATCCTGAATATATCTTTCATATATCTTTGACCCCTTCAGAAGAAAGCACTGACATATTTTCGAGCCAAACTCATTGTCCCCATTTTCTTGTGAAAATATTCACTTCAAAGTTTTCCAAACAATCACTGTTATTGCTCTTATAGACACTAGAGCTGCTTCTTCAATTTTAGATACTAAAGTTCTTCCTGAAGAATATTGGACTTCTTGCGTTCGATATTTCAATTCTACTTCAAGAGATACATTCTCTATAAATGTGAGAACCACTCCGATAACCGTCCAGTTTTTTCCACAGTGTTCTATAACCACAAAAATCTTTGGCTCAAGTCTTCCAAACAAAGATTTGATCATTGGTTGGGACATTATGACTCAAATTTCTCAACTTCATATCATTCCTGGAAAAGGTCTTAAGTATAAAGACCAATTTTCTGAATTTGTCAATATTCAAAGACTTTTTTCCATCCACATGAGTCTATTAGACCCGATCATGCAAAAGTTGTTGGAATCATGCTCAAAATCTCATTTTGAGTTTGCTCAAAAATGTTCTCATCCTTTATGGAAAAACCCAGAATTCTTTGTTCGCCTTCCTTTCAAAAAGAATGAAGATATCAATCCAACCAAGGCGAATCATATGGGAATGAATCTAGAACATCTGATTTTGGCCTAGAAGGAATGCTTAGAACTATTGCAACAAGGCCTTATTGAGGTCTCACATTCTCAATGGGCATGTGAAGCCTTCTATGTTAACAAGCGTGTTGAGCAAAACCGAGGAAAGATGAGATTGGTAATTAATTACCAACCTCTTAACCTTTTCCTCCAAGATGATAAATTCCCTTTACCTTCTAGAAACTCTCTTTTTGCTGGATTATCCAAGGCCCAAATCTATTCCAAATTTGATCTCAAAGCAGGATTTTGGCAATTGGGTATTCATCCTGAAGATAAACCCAAGATAGGGTTCTCATCCCCAAATCAACATTTCCAATGGAAAGTTCTTCCTTTTGACCTAAAGGTTGCACCATCTCTCTTTCAAAAGGCAATGTGCCAAATTTTCCAACCAATCTTGTAAAGTGTAGTGATATACATCGACGACATTCTGCTCTATAGTCCTGATGAACAGTCGCACTACCAACTTCTTGAACAGTTCGCTGAAATTGTAAAAAAACATGGAATCATGCTTTCTCAAAGAAAGATGAACATCGCCCAAACAAAAATTGAATTTCTTGGTATGCACCTCAACAAAGGGACATACTATCCAGGGCCACATATTGCTCAGGAATTGCTAAAATTTCCTAAAGAAAACTTCACAACAAAACAAGTTCAACAATCTCTTGGGATAATTAATTATCTCAGAGATTTTGTTCCAGATCTTGCAAAGCTACTGATCCCATTGTAGAAAATGCTGAAAAAGAATCCCCTACCTTGGGGAAAATCTCAGACTAATGCAGTTGCTGAACTTAAAGAGATTATGCAGACTCTTCCTCCATTACAAATCCCATCAACATGAAAGAGAATTCTCTAGACTAATGCCAGTGATGAATACTGGGCTATCATCTTGTTTGAAGAAATTGATGGAAAGAGACATCTGTGTGCCTATAAAAGTGGTAAGTTTTCTCAAGCAAAGATGCATTATCATTCCACCTTTAAAGAAATCTTGGCGGTCAAAAACGAGATAAAAAAGTTTGAATTTCATCTCATCGACCATCACTTCCTAGTAGAATTGGATATGGCATCTTTCCCTCAAATGACCAAATTCAAACAGAAGCGGGTTCCAAATTCCTAGCTGTTTTGATGGGCTGAATGGTTTTCAAAATATTCTTTTGAAACCAAACACATTGCTTGAAAAAAGAATGTGCTTGCTGATTTCCTGTCAAGACCAAAAGCACCAACTGAAATCAACATGTATATCATGAGGCATGCTTTCCATACTGCTCACCATAATGAGAAGTATAAAATTGAGAAAGTTAAAGACTAGCCAAGCTGGCGATATCCCTCGGAGATCATTAAGCAAATCTAGAAAGATAGCCTTATTGAAAATCTGAATAAACTCATGTGGCAATACCATACAGACTTGTTCAGACTCAATGGAGGTTCGATTCTCTATCCTTTTGGATTAAATACAGAATATTTGTTCATACATCCTCTCATATGGAAGGAAGATGATTTTCCTGATCAACTTCGATGGTTATTATGGTACTTGACCAATAAGTACTTAATAGCTATTGAAATTCCAACCAGAAGATTCATTGCCAACCTCACTAGGATATTTGGACTCGACAAAGGTAAGATTGAAAATGAGAATGACAAAAATCTTTTAGATTTTCTTAATTGGTTTTATCCTTCAACTCACTGGAAATGGCTCTTGGAAAAAGAATTAAGAACTATACAACCAAACCTTGAAGTCCATACCATTCTGTTTTTCCGAAGACCATGGGCTTTTCTCACTAATAATGGTAACATCATCAAAGCTCCCTTGAGTACAGGTACCTCATCTTATAGACCTGTTCCACATAGTGTAAAGGCTCTAGTTCACAAATCTTATCTAGGACTTGTTGGTTGTTGTGAGCACCAGTATCGAGAACTCCAGAGAATCCTATGCCAGGAAAATAAAATCATTCCTCCAGATGTATGGAATTATGATGTACCCACTGCATGGGATTATTATGACCTAGCATCAGAAGTCAAGGAAGCACTCGAAGAATTCAGACAAGCTGCATCATCCGAGGAACATGCACAAACCTCTCAAGACCCCTATGCTAAATGGGGAGGTCCTCTTTCCCAAGAACCCTACAGCGAAGGACCTTGTCCTTATCTCAGGGCATGGACACATCTTTTTATACACAGCCATCCAATTAGCCACAGCCAAGCATTCCTACCGACACCACAGATGATGACAATACAAACTGGGCTTAGGAAGAAGCATCTCATTGGGCTCGCGAGGAAGCATCTACATCCACAACACACCAACTAAACTAGATCCTCTCACCAGAAGACCTTGAAGCATTTGAACAGAAATATGATGAACATATTCTGGCAACAGTCTACAGCTCAGATGATTCGGACTATGACTACAATGCACGTGACGGACGAGACCGCTGAACAAGATCACTGTTCGTACAAGTTTACCATAGCAAGTTACTATTCACTTTTACTGTAGCAGTAGGCTAGGGAAATCACTGTTCACTGTCACTGTTCATACCGTGCGAATAGTTCCCTACCGAGATTTTTGGTCACCTCTGTTTATTCCCGGACCTGTGAGCTTGGTCCTTGTTTGTGTGTGACCTCTTATTGCCTATAAAAGGCAAGAAGGATGTAATGTGTTGGGCAGAGTCCCTAGAGTAAAGTGAGTGTTTTGTGAAATTCTCTCATGGCTTTCTAAACTCCATCTTCTTCTCCAACCTAGTAGGATCCTCTTAGAAATGCAGCTTGGATAGTTAGAAATGTTATCATCCTCGGAATAGAATTGCGTTTGGTACCGTGTTCATTGATTCTGTTCCAAATCAATTTATTTTAATTTTTAAATAATTTTTGTAATTTTTTCCTTTTTTCCTTTTTTTTTTTTTTTCCTTTTTTTTTATTTTTTCCTTTTTTCCCTTTTTTATTTGTTTTTTTTATTTGTTTTTTATTTTTTTTTTATTTTTTTAATTTTTTTAATTTTTTTAATTTTTTTCCTTTTTTATTCTTTTTCCTTTTTTTCTTTTTTTATTTATTTTTTTCCTTTATTTATTTATTTTTCCTTTTTTTCCTTTTTTCCTTTTTTTTATCTTTTTATCTTTTTTTCCTTTTTCCTTTTTTCTTTTTTTTTTTTTTCTTTTTTTCTTTTTTTCCTTTTTTTCTTTTTTTTCCAAAGAACCGGCGGTGTCGAACGGCAGCGGGCCGCGGCGAGCGGCGGTCGTGGGAGGGCGGTTGATGAAGAAGAAGAAAAGAGAAGAAGAAAATTTTTTATTCTCAATTTTGTTCCCGAACAAGAATCAACTTTTTTATTCTTGATTCTTGTCCCAAACTAATTAGGGAACAAATTTGTTCCCGAGAACAAAAATTTTACCAAACGCGATTCTCGTATCAAACTGATTCTGGGAACAAAAAATCAGAATCTGGCACTGTTGAGATGGTTACCAAACAGGCCCTTAGTGGCTAGACCCAAAGATTCAGAAGATTTTACAAGAGAATACCGAAAAGAAGAAGGCTGACTTTCAGACTTCTAAGGACAGAACACTAAGGTTCCAAGGACGATTAAGTGTACCTAACAATGCAGAGCTTAAAGAAGAGATCTTATCAGAAGCTTATCATAGTAGTTACAGCATTCATCAGGGTAGTACAAAGATATATCAGAATCTATGTCAACACTATTGGTGGTCTGGTATGAAGGCGGATATTGCCAAGCATGTTGCCAAGTGTCTGACATGTCAGCAAGTGAAGGCATGGCATTGTAAGCCGGGAGGACTTCTGCAACCTCTTAAGATTCCTGAGTGGAAAAAGGAACATATCACAATGGACTTTGTGACAGGCTTACCAAGGAGTCAGAGGGGTAATGATTCCATTTGAGTAGTGGTCGATAGACTGACGAAGTTAGCTCACTTCATCACAATACGGAAGGACCTTGATTTGGATAGGCACGTAGAATTGTATGTGCGTCAAATTGTTCGTCTACATGGAGTGCCAATAACGATTACATTAGACTAAGACCCGAGGTTCACAGCTACCTTTTGGACGAGTTTACAGGTTTTCTTAGGAATGAAGCTGCAATACAGTACGGCCTATCATCCTCAAATGGATGGCCAGTCTGAGAGGATGATTCAAACCCTCGAAGACATGCTACGAGCTTGCGTGTTGGATTTCAAGGGGAGCTAGGAGGAACAGCTTCATCTTGTCAAGTTCGCCTACAACAACAGCTACCAGCAGAACATTCAGATGGCTCCTTTTGAAGCGTTGTATGGCAGAGCATGCAGAATGCCACTGTGTTTGAATGAGGTTGGAGAACGAAAGATCACAGGCCTAAAGTTAGTCCGGCAATCAGTGGATGCAATTGCCGTCATCAAAGACAGATTAAAGACCGCTCAGAGCCGTCAGAAAAGTTACACAGATAAGCGCCGGAGACCATTGGAATTTCAAGTTGGTGATCACGTTTTTTTGAAAGTGTCACCAATGAGGGGTACTTCATACTTGGGTAAGAAGGGAAAGCTAAGTCTAAGGTACATAGGTCCCTTTGAGATTCTGGAAAGAATCGGGATCCTAGTGTATCATCTTGCATTGTCGCTGAGGTTAGCACGAGTGCATGATGTCTTTCACGTGTCGATGTTGAGCAAGTATGAGCCTGACTCGACCCACGTGCTAAATTTTGAAGAACTGGACATGGACGATAGAGTGTCATACGTGAAAAGCCCGATTCAGATTGTAGATCGGAAAGAACAGATTCTACGCACCAAGGTGATCTCGTTGGTTAAAGTTGTGACATCCCAAATTTCATTGACCTTCATTAGTGTAATTAGATCATTAGGAACTTAGATTAATTAGATTGGGCCAGAAAGTGAATTCGATGGATCGTGAGAAATGTGTGGGCTTGAGAAGTAAGTAGGCCACACGAATTGGACTTAAGAAATCTAATGAGAGATTATGGGTTTGGACTTGGCTTAAAGCGGGCCAAGGTTCGGAATTATTAGATTTGTAGATTTAGTTTAGTGGGCCGGAATAGTTATAGATTAAGCCTGTTGGGCCAGAGATGAATATTTAGGCCCGAGTGATTTTAATTTTCAATTAAGTTTATAATATATAGTTATGATGATTTGATTAGTGATTGTAATGCTAATATCAATTTCTAACTTTAGCATTTTGTGATGAATTCTTTATAGATTAACATTGACTAGTCGATATGTTATGTCATTCCATATGTTACGTTACGACTTTGTATAATCAATAAAAGGATTGAAATCAAGTAGAAACAAAAGGGAATAAATGGAAAAAAAATATTAGAAATCAATGAATCGACTAATGACTCGGATTAAAGACTAATTAATTTTGAGTGACAAATTAAACTTGAGAGAATAAACTTAGAGGACACGACACCTCTCTTCTCTCTTTGTTTTTCTTCACCCACGGTTTTGATTCCCACAAACCAAGACATGCAAAACCCAAGAGACATCATCATTAGCAAACTTCATCATTACTCTAGCCTAGGGATTAGTTTGTAGACCTATTTCCCCTTAAGCTTCGTACTCTCTCTCTCTCCATATAAAACCGAACAACCCATCTTCATCTTCTTCTTTCTTTTCTCTCGGCTGAGCGATAGAACCAGAAGCAAACCAGAAGCAAACCTGTGATTTCTTCTTCTTGCATGCTGATTTTGAGTGTTGATCTTGAAGCATCTCTGTGTTGTTTAGTAGCTGAAGCAAGGTAAGGAAAGATCTAACTCTAAATTGAAAGTTATCCATTGTTTCATCAAGGGAGCTTGAGGATCTAACAAACAGTGATGGATATAGTTTGTAGTTGCTGTCTTGTGATTGATCTAAGCTGAGTAAGTGTTAGATTAGAGTTAGAAGCCATTGCATGTCATTCTTTAGGACTGCATGTTTCAAAATCCTTGTGTGAGTATGCTGTTTTATTGAGCGAAGTGATGAAATGGAGACCGAGTGGATGGATATGGTGTATGCTGTGATGAGTGAACTCACGGATGCGTTTATACTTTGAGCCGAGCTGTGGAATTGATCATTTGTTAGAGAAAGATATGCTGAAGTTGCTTTGAGTTGCTGTGAGTAAGCATTGGAGTATTTTAGAAGAGATTTGTGGATAGACAAGTTGTTTCGTTGAGTTAGAAGTGAGAAAATTTGTGTGTCTATTCTGTTCTAAGTGAAAACAGTTATGGAGTCTTCTGTTTGTGTTTAGTTTTCTTTATGTATGTTAATAGAAATAAGAAAGAAACTATTCTACATGATAGAACATCTATAAGATCAATTTATACACGTAGCTATAACCATATGACTATAAAAACATAGAGACAGAAGTGTACTTAGTAAAACCAGTAAACTGTTCTTGTGAGAAACGGTTTGACCTTTACTGATTATGCGAATTTTCTGTATTTACCTAGTTAGATTTGGACTTCGAATCCTTAATGAAAATTGTATAAAACATCTTAAGGAATGACATGTCAAAATATGAGATTAAATCGATAATATTTGGCTAGTGAAACAATTTTCTTTGTTGATAAAGAATCTGGACGTCGATACAGAGTGCTAGTAAAGATTATGGCAATTGTCACTCTTAATACAGTGATAATCAGACTTAAGTTTCTTCACGGGAATTGTTAGTCTATGTCTTAAATATAACATACTAAAATTTGGTAATATTTCGATAAGAATTAATATACCTTCTATGTCCGAAACCGAAACTGTACATTTAGTTAGTAAACTGTCAGGACCCGAGAACATATATTAGAGGTTGTGTCTTTTATTTTAGGTCTTTGTGATGTACATAGAGCCTAATGAACCTCATAATAGATGTTAGTCATATAAGAGTAATTCTCATATATCATTGAGATATAAGTGCATATAGTATCATGTGTGTGCAATGAGTGTGGTGCATAGTGCTTGATTATGGGATAAATATCTGTTCGCCATGGAATGGGACATGACGTAATGGGTTTTATCTTATAATTTGGACACACACGTGTGCTAGGTTCATGAGAATTAGATATATAGTTAGATACTTTGGAGTCTTTTCTTTTGCATACGATAAATGCATTAATCAAAGGTGTTGTGGTGTGAAACGTGTGCTTAAGATGAATGAACCCATCGGTACCGAGATACCGGTGATGCCCCGGAAGTTTGGGATGCCCTTGTGTGTGATCAAGGATGCCTCGGTAGAGAGATACTGAGATGCCTCGGAGTGAGATGCCCTTGTGTGTGATCAAGGATGCCTTGGTTGTGTGATACTTGAGATGCCTCGGAGTGAGATGCCCTTGTGTGTGATCAAGGAGGACCTCGGTTGTGTGATGCCGGGATGCCTCGGAGTGAGATGCCCATAATTAGAGGTATTGTGGAAGTCCGGATAACGTACTTTCCGGAAGTGACTCGATCGGGCCGGTTGAATTCCGATTAGTGACTGATTCGAGGGTGGATTTTATGCACACTAAATATAATTCTATTTGGCGAGTGAGTCCATTTATTATTGTTGCATTACATATTGATATGAGATTGAGTTTGAGAAAGGTAAGCATAGAAATGGATGCTCGAAGGTGATCATATACATAAGGTGTCAATATCCAATTGTTTATGCTTGTGATATACTTCCTTTAGTATCCTAAATTGTTTGATGATTCTCTTGCAATATTGATGACTGTGGATTGTTTAAGTTAGAGTTTTATCATTCTTTACTTGGGCAAGGTTGTTTGCTCATACCTTACATTTTCAGATTGATAGCATGGATGTACCGCCGTAGCTCGATACGGGGCGGTAGTGCGTCTTGATGTTTCTCTTCTTGACGTGTATGATCCCGACATTGACATGGTTTTCTCCAAGTATGAGGCGACTTTATGGATGGATGACGGTAGGGCTGAGTTAATACCGATGATGTTCGTTGCATGGTTTATCAACCATGAAGGGGAGATGTTCGGACCTTTACCCTTTGGAGCGGGAGGACCTGGAGCGGGGATGGACGGCGCCTAGACGCCTTGGATCGTGTAGAGGCTGACTAACTTTTGTTTTTTTTCTTAGATGCGGGCTAGTGTGGGAACTCGTGGAGTAGAAACCCTCACCCTTTATCCCTGGCTTTTGTTACGCCTTACTTTTGTTATGTATATGTTGTATATATAGGCGATGAACATGGAAAGAGTCCAGGTTGATAAATTTTGTAAGCCCTGATGATGATAAGAAGAAATGAAGTTTCTTGTAATCTTGTTTTGTGTGCATGAATGATTTGGCCAATACTTTGAAATTGAAGGTAGAGTGATTGCAGGATAACCTCATAATATAAACTTGAGATTTTAAATAATCCATGTTATACATGCTAACCTTCAATGGTAAACGCTATGGGTTATTTGTAAGGAGATTACAAGTTAGGTAAGATGTTAATGATAATTATGATTCCGCTTGCGCTTAGTACGTGACGCCCTGGGACGTCACAAAAGTGGTCTGGCAACACCACGGCATGGAAGGAGCAACCTGGGAAAGTGAATATTCAATGAGACGATTATACCCCCACCTTTTTGTTTAAAGACTTGTAATCATTTAAAATTCGATGATGAAATTTTTATAAGAGGAGAAGAGTTGTGACATCCTGATTTTCAAGTTCTATTTTCGATTGAATGAGTTGGGCTTTACATCAATGCACCTATAGTTCTTTTCCATGAAGTGATCACTCACGAGATAACTAGTTTATCAGGTGAAGTCATTAAGGAATCTAAACGTAATAGACTTGAGAATTCAACCAGGAATCAATTCATCGATCGTGCTAATCTACAAGGGTCATTACAGCAAAGTTAAAGATCGATTAGAGACTAGAAATAGGTCAATTTGACAAAGGTATGTGATTAGTGTGTGGGTGATTTCACCTAATTGCAAAATTCTTGTCGATTGGCATTAGACCGATTTTTCTGTCGTTTTGGTAACATGTGTCCGTATTCGAAACCTCGAGATTTTCACAACCACCGAAGTCACCAATGTGTCGAAGATGTACGATGTGGCTCGAAATAACCGACCACGGGTTAAATGCGCTAAAAATTCCTAAAAACTACCTGGTAGATTAGGTCACACTAAAATTGCGCCAGATTGAAATTAACCGCGAAATTAAATTCAATTTCAAAAATTGAAAGTTCTGTCATGATGAGTCATTTTAGGAACATTGACTCATCCTCCGAAGATTTTTCGGCAAACTAGGATTTTCGGCAAAATTTCAAAGTAAGGATATTTTGGACCGGGAAAATCAAATGACTTTTTTTGTCATGTTTTTGGGATTGAAGTTGGACAAATTGATGAGGAAAAATGTTGATTGGGATGATGACACCTTGGTGGGATTCATGGACATCAAATTGGATCCAATTGAAGGAGAATTGATTCAATTTAGGGGAGTTGGCCTAAAATTCGTAGGCCAAGGGTCCACCAACATTTTGAACCATTTGGGAGGTGTGTTGAGGAAGCTTGAGGGCTGCCAAGGGGCCTTGGATGAGAGCCCAGCTGGTGGGGCCTTGCCATGAGTGGACCCCATCTCTTGAGTTGGCTTCTTCCTCTTCATTCCAGCCACCTTTCCCCATTGTTGTTCACTTTTGGAGCTCCAAAACCATAGGAAAACCAAGCAAGCCCTCCCCCTAGCCGTCGACCTCCCGCCCAAAGCCGCCCGCTGCCATCACACGCTCGTCGCTCACCATCACACCGCATGTTAGCCTACCTACTGGTCCTGTTGTTTCGTACCTCTTGTCATGCCTTGGCCGTCGCCCCTGCCGTCTCGAGCTCGTGTAGCCGTCATGCGTCACTATCCAACTGCCTGTCGCCACCGCCGTTGCCCCTGCTCGCCCGTTCAGCCGTCTTGCTGCCTTGCCTTGCTCATTCTAACCCCATGCCAACTCTTTCAACCCTAAGACGGAGCCAAAATCCAGCAAGGGCCGTAGGACTTCAAGGCCCGTGTTCAGGCCCTCTTAGTCCTCTGTTGGTGTCACCGCAGGCTCAGTTGTTGCCCGTTTTCGCATCACCATCATTGTGGACTCACCAAATCGTTAGACCGGTAAGTTTACCCACTAAACTATACTTAGGGAGTTAATGATGCTTAAAAGGTGATTAGTTTAGGTTAAGCATGGATTAGGTGGTTAGTTAGAATGGATTAGTGATTTAATTATTCGTTTGTGCATGTTAGGTGATTAAAATAAACTAATTAGATGCTAGATAGATCATACTATTTATCTAGATAGGTTCGGAAATTTTCCGGGCCCATTTAGGTTTTTAATTAGGCATTTCCGACCTTAGTTGGTATTTTTGGTAATTAATTGCATTTATTTAATTATTTTTTGGATTTATTCAATTATTTATTATTTTTCAAAAATTAGATCGGAATAGCCCGTGACCGAAATTTCGTGCTAATTGCAGCGGTGTGCTTGACTTATGCAATTGATTGCTAAATTGTGCAAATTGCGTGGAAATTGTGATTTTGGGTATTTATTCCAAAACATTGAATCATCAGCTTGTGTGAGCATTGAATCGTCATCTTATGCGAGCATTACTGAATCGTCAACTTGTTAGAGCAATAATATATATCAGCTTGTGTGAGCTACCATCTATATATATCAGCTTGTGCGAGTTACCATCTATATTTCAGCTTGTGTGAGTAGTAATCGTATCGATTGATTGATAGAAAGTATTGACTAATAGATGGTATTGATTGATAGATGGTATTGATGGATAGATGGTATTGAGTGATAGATGGTATCAATTATATCGAATTGATTGGATTGAATTGATTGGTTGAGTTTATGACCTATACTGACATGCGGGAAGGAACTGAAGCAAGGTAAGTCTTCTGACTTGTGTGCTTAGACTGCCTCTAGGCGTATTTCTTTCCAAGTCAAAGTTTAAGGAGTGAACTTGCAGAGACATTGTCTCATCCCGTTATGGGCTCAAACTTTTTCAGGTCCTTAGATGGTGGTTCCTCCAGAACGTTTTGGGCTGCCCAGGAGGATTTCCAAGCTAGTTACTCATTTCCCTATTCCCGGGGGCCACGGGGTCTGGGTCTATGAACTCGTGATGACCACCGTCTGGGTTGATGAGGATAGGGTACCCCATCAATTTAGGGTGTGGTATCATCGCGAGCTCAATGGACACAAAGAGGGTCCCCTACAGCATTCTGATGTCCCAACTACGGTAGTAGATGTCACTCTTGGCGAGGGTACAGCTGACCCTCCTACTGGTTAGGTGGTGGACCCAAATCCCCAGGAGATCTTGGAGTTTTCAGTTGGGGATTCGAGTGCCTAGAAGACTTGTAGGCTTTTCTGTTTAAGTAAATAGCCTAATCTATATATAAATCAGGGTGTTTATAAAAGCATGTTTTGGTTTTGATTTGTTTCATGCTTTTCTATCCCATGCTGTTTGTTGTCAGGGGTTTTGTTTCGCTTCCGCATACGTATTAAAATGAATGGGTCGGCGACGCATCTTGGGACATCGCAAATTTATCGACCACCAAGGGATGGGCACGCGCTTGAGGATCAGGGTGTGACAAACAACACCATCATCTACGCCATTTGGTTCTCCATGCTAATAACACGAGCGTGGGTACCTTCGTTCTCCATTCTTGCTTGGCAGCGAGTACCTATAATAGACCGTTTCTCAGCCATCTTTCAGTACCTTTTGAAATAAGATGACTCAAATTAGTACATGTCAAAAGAAAATCAAGAAAATACAAAACCTAGTCAATTTTATATTTTCTTGAGATGAAATAATGATAAGAAGTGTATATGATCCTAATATCATATAACATTCTCTCATCAAAATTTCTTCAAAAGAAATTATACAATTGAAAAGGAACGATGACAAATATTTAATCAACATGCCCCTTTTCTAAAAATTACACTTAAATGTTTATGAATTTTATTGATTACATCAAACAATTACAAGGGAAACAAAACCTTGCATTCTTGAAGCTTACAAAGCGGTTCGATTTTACATGTAATATGAAAATGAATACAGGGAAATCTCAATAGAAATGAAGGAAACACAAAGGAAATCCCTTTACAAGAAAAGAATATAAGATGAAAACCTAAGGACTAACTAGGATCATGTGGAGACGCTTGTTATCGTGGGCCAAGTATTCCTCATTGATCAAGGCATCATCTTCTTGCTCCTCAATATGAGCTCGCCAAAAGCCTTAAGGCTCAGGAATATTAGGCAATTGAACCTCATGCTCAGGTTCTACTTAACGGTAGATGTAATTGATGGTAGCATGATGAGTCTTCATCTCTCCTTCCAAGTTGGCTTCATCCACGGCCACCACGTAATGCGAGGAGCAGGAGTACCAAATTCTGGTAGCTGCTTGAATCGCGGCCTTGACATGGTCAATTTTGTTTTCCTTGATGACTTCATCATGATAATCAATATGATATAACCCCAGCTTAAGGATTGGCGGGATTGTTTAAAGCATGTGATCTTGGCGAAAACCCTTAAAGGGTAATATGATGTTAAACCCGTCAATCCTGCAAGGGAACGGGTCATCAACTCCACTAACAAGGCGCACCTCGAGATTCCCAAGCCACCGAACATGCCATTGAATTTAGGGTTGAGGTTTTTGAGGAAATAAAACCATATAAAGAAAGACCATGACAGAATGTTCATTTCTACCATGACAAAATGTTCATTTCTTTGGCAAAATCTAAGAATGGGATGATAATATTTCATGACATTGACAATCTTTATGTGAGGGGCAAATTCTTTGATACATGAAAAGAGCCAAATTTGGAAAAGTCCTAATAGGGCTCTAAGAGTTTCTCTGCCATTTTCTTTGAAACGATTCAGAGACACAAAAGTTCCAGAAAGGATCATGTGTGTAAAACAATTAAAGGTGCATACTTGATTGACAATGTGAGTAACTAAAGGATCCATTGTTTTTCAGGTATGTGGGAATACCACAAAGCCAAAGAACATGAGTAGGAAGACACAGGGAATTTGATTCTCAAATTTAGGCTTAAGGCTAAGGAAATATTGTTCAAGGAAAGTATAAGGCATGGAATTTGATTTTCCTGTAAGAATGGCCCTAATTTTGTAAGTAGGGATATTGAGGAATTGACTTAGAAGAGATATTGGATCTTGACCAATAGGAGGAGTGACGAAACCTAAAGAGGCTTTACCTAACCCGATGGCTTTCCGGAACTCCTCAATTATAGGGGCCAATTCATATTGATTAAACACGAAAGTGGAAGTCATGGGATTCCAAAAATGAGCCAATGCTTTCACCATCGCGATACGTGGTTCGACTTTTAATAAAGTCAAGATGAATGTGTTTTTCCATGTAATCTTGATGTCTTGGGTCGAGATTCTCCCATAAAGTCTTGAGATTCCTTGGCACAAGGACAATGTCCACTTCGGGTTTACCCATCTAAATTTAAACCTAAAGGGGCATCATGATTAAAACATATAATCGTTGAAATATAAAGCGCATAATTGAAATATGGAAAGTAGGAAGATAAGAACGATGAGAAATAAATGATATATTACCCACCAAACACATGGCAAGCACAAATCACATGTCGCATGAAACTATGAGGTTTCGACGTCTAGGGTGAGGGTTTTAAAGGCTCAAGGTCCCCATCCCAAAGAATAAAAATAGTTTACACACCGCTACTATTGTTAGTCAGTGTTATTTTTATCGGTTGGGATGAGCGGGTTCATATAGGTACTGGATATCCACGAGTATTCACTTGCAGATTCCACTCATAAACTCTCCTAAGGTTCTAAATTGGGCGATCAGGATTTTAGACCGCGGTTGTATGTGCGGTATCGTGTTAAAGCTTGTAAACGTGCATTTAAATTTAAACATCCAACACTTCAATATAAACTCTCATATATTCATACATCCTTACACCACCTACAAAACAAAGGGTTTATAAGCACAACTCCCCTTATAACTCCCACCTACATGACCATCTAACACAAGGTTAAAAACTAACTTGATTTTCCATGCGACTTTGACATGCAGGCGATCCCACAAGAGACGTTAAAAACACAACAACCATTTTTAAACAGTTTTAAGTCCTTTTAATCTAGTAACTTGTCTCCAGCGAAGTTGCCAAGCCTGTTGCGACCCGATCTCGCTGCCCTCGATCCTCACCAAGATTAGATGAAGGGGGGAAATGTTGGATTTAGGGGTACTTGATCACGAGAGTTCCCTCATGGCTTATGTTCCAAAAGACGTCATCACCTTACCTTTCAGGTCACACCTCTCATGAGTTTCCTCCACGAGATCGTGAGTCCTCCCAAACTCATACCTCACGACCTGTGCCCACACAGGCAACACACATCAAGAGAGGAAGTCAGGTGTAAATATTGGATTTAAGGGTACCTTTACCATAGTACCTCTCTCGATAGTGCCCTTCCCCCATAAAGATGACATCACTTCATCCTTTGGGGTACTGCCATATCAAGTATGCTAAACCATAGTGAGTGTCATCGAAACTCGTACCCCGTGCAACAGATTCATTTATACGGTCTAATTGTTTATGACAACCTAAAAATAAGACAGGAGTCACCACTAGCCTCATTTCGGGGGTCGGCTAGAAAACCCAATCGAGGGTTAGGAGTATTTCCTCGATTCCTACACAACCAAATATCTAAGTTCGGGGACTTCGATTATGCTAATATTTCTATTAGCGCCCTTTCAGTACCTAAACAATATGTTTTGTTTATCTAACGTGTCCATGCATTTCTTCTTACATTTTTTAGATCATTAGTCCTAAAGTAAGAGATCATGCGTGGTTGGCCATTTTCATACTATTCTATTTCTTGGAAAACAAAAAAAGAAAGCAATCAATAGAATTGAAATTACGAAATAGTAAGTGAACAATCAAGGAAAGCAATAAATCTACCATGCAATCCTAAAAAGTATAAAAGAGAAACACAATAAAAATTAAAAAAATAATAAGATGAAGAGAGAAAACCCACAACTCATCGGGTTTTATACAACAAATGGAACCTAAGACATATGTCGAGGGAATGAATAGTACATGATAATGGTCTAAATGGATATCGACCTCCACCGTCTTTGCGCTTTCTCTATCTTCAGGGTCCTATTCTAAACCTAATCTAGAAACCTATAACTAGGTGCGTACAATGGAAAGAAATAAGCATACACATCAAAACAATCAAAAACACGACATCATGTCAAGATCAATCATTTAAAGAAAATTCAATGTGAAAGTCAAATTTTGGGGCCTAGGATCAGCCTTTGTCTTTCATGTGAGGGTCTCACTAAGACACCTACCCAATCCATTTTTGTGATTTATAGCAATTATTGACCAAATGTGTTCTCGCATGGCCAATAACGCTTATAAGCCTCCTAACCAAGCGATCTATGTGATCCTAGGGTTTTCCCTCGATATCATGCATCGACCCTACCATTCATCTAAAAGTCACATGCATTGTAGAAATTTAAACATGCGTCCAAGTCTTTTGGACCTTTTTTTTTCAACCAATCAAACAAATGAGTGAGTCGTCGGCAGATCACTTATTACCAAAGTCATGCACCAATCACAAACACTTAAGTTTCTAATGAAAGCATGATTATATGTATGAGGGGTACATGTGATATTTCAAAGACATTTCAAAATCATCCACAAAGAAAATATTTTGAGACAAAGTGATGTTTCGGCTATGAAAGGCATTCAATTGCCAAGGCTAGCTCGTGGCTCGTATAAAATCACTCACAAGCGTCACAAGCATTTTGAATACAATTCAAACCGTGACTTTCACGATGCTAAATTAGGATTTTAAAAAGGTTTAAGAATATTCAGAATTAAGGAACATCTAGGCTATGAAACACATTCAATTGCCAAGGCTAGCCCGAGGCTCATATAAATGCACTCATAAGCATTGTAGACATTTTGAATATGGTCAAAATCACGATTTTTCATTAAGGCAAATCGAGTTTTGGAGAATAACTTCTTAGAAATTGTTTTTGAGAAACATCACATCTACTAAAATATTTTTTTTTTAAGATGCAATTTGGAAAGGCCAATTGTTTAACAACAAATATTAAAGCATTTAGAACAACTTTCATGAAGATGGCATGGCTTGATTTCATGCACAAACTAACCTAAAAGGTATAGCTAAACAATGACAATCATTTTTATATCAGGAAATTTCAGAACAAACATGTAAAGATAAAAAAAATTGAGCAATACCCATTGACAATTTAGCTATGGAAAAATTTCTTAATATGTACGACATGATAATGAACAACTTTCATGAGGAAGCTTTCTTAAATGAGCTACATAAGATTTTAAAAAAATCAAACAACAAGCAATAGCATGTCAGAAATTTGTCAAATCAGCAAGACACTCGGCAAATAACACAAGGATTTTTCCTATCAAAAAAAATCTAAAAATCACCAAATTTTCACACAACACAGCCAATATGTTGACAAGGAATTTTTGTTAAGAGGCCAAATGCAGAATCCTAATAGCAAAAATAGAACAAAAATATGAAATGTCTGTCCAAACAGGGGTTAGAACAGGGGTCCGAATTTAATCCCATGTCCAAATTCTGATCTAGTTTTCAAAAAATAGAAAGTGGTCCAAATGATGAGCGATTTCCATGAAATTAGCGGCATTGGAAACTTTTAAATATTTTTTTCAACTTCCTAGGAGGGCTCGAGTCCAAACTAGATCGATTAGGTGCTCTAAGATCATGATTTCAAAATGTGCATATGTCGGTAACTAAAAGCTAGAACACAAATATGCATTAATAAACCTCAAAATTATTCAAGTAATGCACAAATGGTATGAAAAGATAACATGTGACTTAGAATTGGATGCGACAAACAATTTGAGTAATCATCTAACCCTAAGTCGACATGAGAAGACGTCATACAATTCAATAACAATACAAGATGACTCAAGATTCGTGATGAAATGCTTGAGAGTTTCTTGATGAACGTACACTGTTATGGCACAAATTTAACATGCAAAATGATACTCGAATGCAATGATGCAAATATGTACTCAAACCTTGTAACATATAGTTTAAGTGCCAATGAGACATTATCTCAAAATTTAGTCTCTAAATGTCTCAAACAAGCATAGTAAGATGCATATATGGCAAGATTTCATTTCAGCATTGATTTCATAGAACGTGCACAATTTCAGCCATCTCAAGATGTAGAAAAATCTTACCAAAAATCCTACATAGAGAACATGCAATGATGAACGTTTCTGGTTAAGGATTCAAAACCTAAATATGATCGCATGAATCACAACATAAATGACAACATAGAGATGCATACTTAAACTATGTACTACTGTAGCACATTTTCACCTTAACTTGTGCAATTGACTCACTTGTCAATGTCAAGACTTTGCAAAGTATGCATCAATTGAACATATGTATCATATATTTCAACTTTCATGGAGGATTTAAGACTAAATAAGTGCATTTGTGGACTCAATTTCATCAAAACAGAATTCAAACCAATGTGAGGCAGACTATCCTATGTTTGGATCTAGGCGATTTTGACCTAGTTAAACTCATCTAGAACTTAACAAAAAAAAATCAGCACAAAAATTTTAAAAAAAAAAAAAAATTTGAGAGATCAATACAAAACAGATTGACCTAGGCTTGGATCTAAGTAAATTTGACCTAATTAAGCACATCTAAAAATCATGAAAAAAATTACAAGATATTCTCCACACAATTATGAGCAACTTTCATGAAGGAAAGTTCTTCCAGAACTTAATACAAAAATCAGCACAAAAATAGTAATGTCTCATTTCGTAGCAAAACAGAATCGAAAATCCAACTGAACTACACATAATCACTTATCTTCAGAGATGTTTTTCAAGGGCCAAATGATACTCAATTAGGGCATGTGACCTATCATTTTGAAGTTCAGGATATCTATTATCTAATCCTAAGAAGACTCGAGTTGAAACGAGGTTGTTTCAGACATCATTTTGGTCAAAATAGTACTTCAATCCTATAATTACAAAAATGCAGATTTAAGCAAAATCAAGCACAATCATTCAAGTTCAAGCTGTAACTCATCAAAGTCACATGAGCATAGCATATATCCCTAATACTGAACCTTAGCCCCGGCTAGCTAATCCGACCTCACTTCACGGGGTTCGAGACCGAGAAATTACCTTTTATAGCGATTTTCGTTGATTGTAACCATGATCAATCAAATCAAGCTCCTCGAGAATCGTAAGCAAGTCAACGTGGAACGTCTAGGGGCCAGATCAAGTTCCAATTGAATCGCATCATCATCGGTTTGTAGCTACCAAAGGAGCCAGTTTGGCTAAATCAGTCTTCAAAATGCTGATGAAGATCCAATTGACCGGATTCCCTTCCAACTATTGGACTGTGAAACTCTGATCACCTAGGGCTCGTGGATGGGCTAAAAAGAGGATCAAATCTTTGCAGAACTTCTAATAGCTGTTGCTTAGATCTAGAACAAGACCGGTTCAAGAATGAATCGGTTTAGGTGTAACGGTGGAGGTTTGGACGCTAGAATAGATCTGGCCAGAGTTGGATCTTGCTCCAATCACCACTGGAACTGTCACAACTCCAACTCCATCTCCAAGGTCACGAGTAGCAAGGGTTATTTTCTCGATGTCCTAAGCTCGTCGTCATCCCGACTCTTTCTATCTTGTTATCATGCACATGCGGAAACGTGAATAAATAACTCCATGGACAACAATAGCTAGAGGACTAGGACATACATACATCACACATAACACACTTATTTATTTTATAATGGTACTTTTATAAGACCCTATTTCTATGAGCCATCTTTTCTTTTTACATCACACTACAAGTTTTCCACATAGGCCAAGGGAATTCAATCTCCTTTAGCGTGACTACAGCTCCCAACACTAACGTGAGACTTCCAAGCCTACAAGACTAAAAGATAAGGGAGTGAGTTTTGGGGAAACTCAATAAGTAAAATTCATAATTCTCTACTAGGAAAGCATCCCATCATCAAAGTCTAGCAAGTACAACACTTGCAAACAGTGTCGACGGTAGATCAATCACAAGTTTTTTGCCACCTCTCGACTATCTGTGATCCACTTTCAACTTACCAAATAAGCTATTTCACCAAACAAGCTTATCAACAGCACATTGTAACACGTACAATAAGTTCATTAACCATATCAAGGGTTTTTCCTATACTTTCAGAGGCTTCCAATCACAGGCTAGGCATCCGGCCTTAGGCTAGGCATCTCATACATTTAAGGGCTTCCTGGCTCAACCAGGACATTTGACCATCAAGCCAAACACCCTATGCTTTCAAGAGCTTCACATACTTTCAAGGGCTTCCTGGTTCAACTAAGGCATCCCAAAACAAGGCATCGTCGCCAACACTATGTGATGATGCGCACCTTTTTTTCTCTTTAAGTGCACACACACAAGTGCATCACATAAGTTGGTTCTTATTTTTTCTCTTAGTCAACACATGCATGGCCCGAAGGCATGCTCATTCGGTTGTGTGTGCCATGAGTTCTTGCGCTACTCTAATAAACATGCTAGGACTGATCCTTGGTCCATAACTTCAACCAATCACTTAGCATCGATCCCCGCACCGGACAAGACTCGCAGCACACCTCAATGCTGATCCATGACCTTAAGGCTTAGGTACACCTCGCTTAGATGAAGATCCTAAGCTTGAGGGACCTTGGTTCGACTCGATGTGAACACACCATGTGCCGTGAATGATCATCGGCTCTTGGTTTGGTTCAACATCAAGCGCAAGGTCTCCGCACCAAGCCGAACCCTAGAATCGGCACCCTTTTGTGCCTTACCAAGATTTCATGGGTTTGGGCGATTCCCAAACCAATCAAGGTTTAGAATCAGCACACCTCAATGTTGATCTAGGACCTTACAAGCTTGAACGATCCCACACCAAGCAAGATTCGGAACCGGTACACTATTTATGCCGATTCAAGGCATTATGGTTTGGATGGCCTTGCCTTGCGATGAACTCAATCCAAGCGAACCTCGGCTTCATTTCTAGACGTACATGACACAAGCACACGGCTAAACACAATTGCAAGTAGAACCAAACAAAAGACATCACACACCACCCACAGCTTGATGGGTGAGGACTTAGTTAGCCTCAACAACGAAATCTACATTCTAAGTGGAGAAAGGGGAACCTTACTTACCTAGGAAAACTTGAGAACCAACCAAGATAGCTTTGTGGGTTGAAGATGTGAGGCTGAGAGAAAGGAGAAGGGGGAGGAGGGTAGGCGTGAATGGCAAGGGGTTCCAATAATGGAAATGAATGGAGGCTCTTCCTATTGATAGGCACCAACCTCATCATTACTCATCCAAATGGCCCAATCATATTTCTCGGAGTGGCACGGCTATGACATTGAGGTGGCAAGCCCAAGTTGCAAAGTGCCATGCCTATTTTAACAGGTGGCACACCTAATAGCCTAATGTAATGATTGGAGGCTTACTTGTTTCATTCTTTGTGGACCATTTATACAATGCCATCATGACTTAGCCTACTTGTTCTCTAAGGAAAATCTTATGGTCATGATGACCATATCTTTCATGGACACCTAAGTCAATGACTCACCATTCTCATTAAATGCTTAAATTTAGTTACTCATGGGGTTTGGATATTTAGCTCATGCTAAATTCAAGAACTTGCTTTCTAAGTTTTGGCTCTCTAGAATATTCCACCAAGTTCTATTCTTATTGGTCCACTTAAGCCCTTGAGTCATTTGCTTCTTCCCCAAGGAAAATCTTGAGTCATCATTACCAAATCTTCAAGGGACACCTCAGTAGGATGACTCATCCTTACATTTAATGAGGCATTCTAGAATCTTCTATATATCTTCTCTTGATTGGTCCATTTGTTTAAGAGTCCCTTACTTAATTCTCAAGGCGAATATTTGGTAATCATTACCAAATCTAGAAATATCTATCCAAAGTGGTGAGTCATCCTTCTTCAAGAAGAACCTAAGATATTCTAGGAGGTTCTATTTTATCCATCTCTTCATCAAAAAGGTGGTCTAGAGAATGAGTTAAGTGGCTTAAAGGCCTTGCTTATCGATCTAAGCTCGTAGGCGTCATCAATGATGGCCCACTTTTGACTTTTCCATTGATCCACCTATACCCCGCATTTAGGAAACATTTAATGGAGTTTGATAATAATGGTGCCATAGTTGCCAACTTGGCAATTTAGAATCTTCAATCATTAATGAGGGCCCATGTATCGCTTTCCAATTGGTCCATTTATGTGCTACCTTTTTTCTAGAATTTCAAAGATATTTTGGCCGCCATCGTGACTTTTGAAATTTCAAAGGACACATCACCCCTTTTATTTAATGAGGGGTTCTAGAATTTTCTTCACTTTGTCCTTTTCTTCCTTAAGAATGTGATCTAAAAAATTCTATCGTCCAAGTTGGTTCCTTGGTTGGAGAAGGGATCATTAGGTACACCTCGAAAAACTGAATCACGTACACCCGAGATTCGGTCACCGTACCCCACATTCACCCAAACCATCTCCTTAGAGGGTTGGTTGACCTAAAGGGTCGACACTTTGGCCGGCCTTGTGGTCTAGGACTGGCCCTCGGGTCGGTCCCTAGTCTATTGTCGAGTTTGCCGTGACCAATTTCCTTTATCTCCGATCCTTGGTCTTTTGGTTGGTTCAAGGTCAATTCTAAGACTATCCATGGCCTAGCACTAAGTCAAGGCACTCATGGATCTTATAATTTGTGACGGAATAGCTGGGTCTATCCCGAGGCTCATTCCGATCCACCCATATGGTTCGTGGCCAATGCATTACTATTCACAATCGGACACCACCAATTCAAGATTCTTTTCCAATCACTAAGAATTAAATCAAGAATGATGCAGTTTTTGTTGGAAAGCAATCGCATTTGATCAAGTCGGATCGTCCATGTATTGGTGCATAGCTAGGTGGAGTCACCAGCGGCTGGGCACTATGACCGATTGAATCGACCCATGATCATCCGCCGATCCAAAATCATTACTACTGCAGCTACAACTGCTGATCGATATACTCATTTGATCTAGTCTAATAGTTTTCCCGAAAGCCGGTAGCTGGTGATCCTATCCCACCAATGTGGTTAGCAGGCCATTCATGCGCGACACCTCGGCTAGTTCGTGGATGGTCAGTCAGTCGGACCATGACCAATCATTGATTCCTTACTGATCGAATCGATCGATCACATGGCTAATGGGCCATGGTCGCTCCACGCAGGACCTTATGGTCGATCCTCACAGGGTCGGTATCGAGGGTGTTACAGGAAGCTAGAGACAAAGGAGCTGGAAGATGATGTAGGGATGAAGATTGCCGACGGGGGCTAGAACCGAGGGCGAAAGGCTCGCTGGAAAGAGATCTGATTAGACTGAACTAGAGAGAGGGAGCTCTAGTTCTAGCGCCAAAAAGAGAGAGAGAGAGAGAGAGAAGCCTTTAGAAAGAGAAAATTTCGTGCAAAATGAAAAGCTCCCCCAAAATAGAGGGAAAATTTCACTTATATAGTCCCAAAATTAAGCGATTTCAACGGTCGGTTCAATCCGACGGTCAAAATTTTGATCCCATGGTCAAAAATCAATTTCAAAAGCTCCATCATGATCTCGAGATGTCAGGTAATTGATCTAGTGGGTTTGATTTATAAAAACCCAAGCCAAAATCGGAAATTGAGTCAAAATGTCCGATTAAGGGTTAATTTACAATTTGATAAAATTCGAGAATCAATCTGTAAAATTTTGGAAAATTAGAGATGTAAAAGTGAAATTGACATTGAGAGGATCTCAAAACCGGCTGACAAAGGCCTAAACCAACTAGCCTCACTGACGGCTAATCAAACCGGTCAAACCAGTTCAATCTGGTTCAACTGGATTTTGACCGATTCTTGACTGGTTTGGTCCAATTCCGGCTTTTTTGTTCACTTGGGACCCTGTGGGACTAAAATTTATGCAATTTGGTCCCTGAAAGATTAAATTGAAAAGGAATTTTATCCTTTTTAAGAAGAAATTGGCCAATTAAGAAACAATTAAGCTAGTCAAACCTTATCGCATGTGCTAGATCACTTATCACATTCAAATTGATCTTGAATTGAAGTGCTTGAGCTTAGGTCAAAAATGGATCTAAGCCTAATATTAAAATTGGACCTAGATTCATAAAATTAAACCATAACCATGAATGGGTCAATTTGAATTTTAACAATTGAAGCTCAATTACTTGACTTTCTTATGCTCGAAAGGATAAAATCCTTCAAATTGATGAGTTCTTATGTGAATTTCTCAAAATCGATTTTGGATTTGGACTTATCTTAAGGAAATGAGTGAGAAACAATCATTCATTCACAAGATATGAATGATCAATTTTAATCACCTTTAGGGCTCAAAACGACAATTCGCTTTTTTGACCCAACAATTCACGAAATTGAATGCACAAAAGATTTAAAATAGTCTCTAAACCAAATGTCGAAGAAGGAACTACACCTAATTATGACTAGAATAAAAGTAATTTTTATTTTTTGTTGATTTAGAATCTAAAACTGAAAAATTCAAAAATTAAGGTTCTTAATCAAATTTTGTGAAATTTTCGACACAAAAGTCAAATTGACATTAAAAGAACATGTTTTTGTGGATTTTTTATTTTTTTCTTTCTTTCTTTCTTTTTTGTCAAAGGTTGTTTGATCAAAAGTCAATTATTTAGTTAACTTTTCCTAAAATGTTAATTTTTGGTCAAATCTTTGAATTTTCAAGAAATTAATTTGATAAAAGTGAAATTAAAGCTAAATGGAATTTTTTTGGGTAAATAGTCCATTTTTGACCCAAGGTTGACTTTTGGTCAAAGGGTTGACCGAAAAGTCACCTTGAAAGTTAGTCGTTTGACTTCTTGTGTTTTTCTCAAAAATGAACTAGAAATTGCTTTAAAACAACAATGCAAAATAAATAAATGAAAAACGATACTTTTGGCTGACTAATGAGGTTCTATCGCTATGAGAAAGCCAAACCTCGATTATTATCTTTTAATGACGCGTCGACTAAAAATCAAGTGTCAACAATCCCTTTCCATTGGTTCACTATACATAACCACGAAATTCTTTCAAAACCCATTTCGTTGACTCGCCATATGTAGTCACATAATTTTGTCAAATCCATTTCTGTTGGTTCACCATACGTAACAATGGAACTCTTTGAAAACTTTTCCATTTGATGTGCTATACGCAGCCACAGAACCCCTTTTCCAAAATGGTGACATCTAGATTCTTCTCATAGGTGTTTTAAAGCAAATTATGAGTTCGTAGCATCGGAGTGTCACCCTCCGCGAGGAACCGCATCTTGCAATTTTAGAGCATGGTGATTCTAGATATGGTATCTTAAAGTAAATCACGAGTTTGTAGTATTGGAGTTTCACCCTCCGTGAGGGACCGCGAGTTATGGTTTTTGGAAATGGTAAGTTTGAATAGCTCGTCTCTCACCTTTCGAGAGATTATAGCCTTCAACTTTCCAATTCGTTTATTACAGATAAGTATCCCTTACCCTCGCTTTCTTTACTTTCTTTGGTCTATTTCTTCCCTTTCACTCTATTCCATGAGAGAGATGGAGAGAGATCCCCATGAATGAGCCAAACATCTCTAAAGAATGACGGTAAGTACCTAAGTTTGTCTCTAGTCAAATGTATTTACTTTTGTTTTTCTTTATTTCCCCAAATAAAGTCGATTAAAAATTATAGGTATCAATTTATTTTTGAGTGGAACCTCTTCGAACTCCCACTCAAAGAGGGGTAGCTGTTGACATTTAATTTTTAGTCGACATGTCATTAAAAATCGAGATTTGGGTTTCTGATTGCGACAAAACCCCATTTTTGGGCCAAAAAGTGTCGTTTTTCATTCCTTTCTTTTGTATTGTTGTTTTAAAGCAATTTCTAGTTCATTTTCAAGAAAAACCCGACCAAGTCAAATGATTGACTTTTAGATTGACTTTTTTGTCAACCTTTTGACTAAGAGTCAATCTCAAGTTAAAAGTTGGCTTTTTACCCAAAAAGACACCATTTGGCTTAATTTTACTTTTATCAAATCAATTTCTCGAAAATTCGAAGATTTGACCAAAAAATCAACCTTTTAGGAAAAGTCAACTAAAGGGTTGACTTTTGGTCAAACCTTTGACTAGAAAAATCAAAAAATCAAAAATCCACAAAACACTTCATTTAAGTGCTAATTTGACTTTAGTGTCGAAAATTTTTCAAAATCAATTAAGAACTTTGTTTTCCGAATTTTTCGGTTTTAGATTCAAAATCAACCAAAAATAAAATTACTTTCATTCCAGTCTTAATTAGGTCTAGTTCCTTTTTGGACATTTGATCTAGAGATAATTACCCATTCACTCGTTCAACCAATTTTGAGATCGGGCATTTTAACTGTAAATTGCTGTTTTTGTCCTAGATAAGGGATCTAGATCTATTCTTCATGATTTGCGTATCGACACTTTCATTCAACTCCTTTTCTTAGTGACATTCCAAATCTGGGTCAATTTTGGAAGATTCATTAAGGTGCATTCTAATTTGGTTGATTTGGCTTATTCAAATATTAGAAAACCCAGCTTGGGTGCTTCAATTAATGAAATTTGACTTGGCCCAATTTAGACTAGAATGTAATCAAAGTAATTAAGCTTCAATTTGGCCAATTAAAGTCCAATGAATTTGAACATTTTGTACATAATTATTTGACTTGAGATAGTTCAATTACATCTCATTTGATCCAATTCATGTAGAAATATTTGGTTTTGTTCAAATCGGATAAAATCAGAAAAATCAAAACAAAAATCGGACAAAATTTCAACCCGGTGTTGACCAATGTTGACTAACATTGACCGATGTTGACCAGTGAATTTTTCCGGTCATTTTTTTGGCAGAAACCACCCTCGGTTGACCCACTTCATGGCCAATCCATTTATGCCCTTAATTTTCAAATTTCAAAATTTTCTCTGGATTTTATGAAATTTGCAAATTTGCCCCCAAGTTTGGTGAAATTACAAAAGTACTATAACTAATCCCTTACCTCAAGATTAGATCATCATCATCCATTGAGAAAACATCATGATCATTGAAATTAACATGTGCCTAATTAGGATGTTATCTAGGGTTTGTTAAATATAAGATGACATCCTAGCCCTTAGATCAATCCAAGAGCTAGGATTACATCCCCTAAACATATATAAATAGGATTTTTCCTTCTTTTTTTTTTCCCAAAAAGGGGGCTGATAATATGCAAAAAATACAAATCTGAAGATAGAGAAAATCTCTCAAAATCTCTCTTTCCCATTCCTGCATCACTCTTCTCCCTTAAACCACCTCATGTCGTTGCGATGTTTGCCGCTCGTTGGAGCTCTAATCATCATCGCACCACCCCCGGCGAATCTCACCGACCTTCATCCTTTCTCATCATTTTCACTCAATGACCGGAGAGATGCCAGAGTCTCCCGTCCAACCAATTTTCACCTTAGATCCGAAGACCTTTCTCCATGCCGGTGACAAGTCCGCCTTTTTCTTTACCCCGATCACAATCCGATGACTTCCTGATGTTCCTTAGCCATTCAATGATGGTCTTTGACCTGTCTAGAAGTTCCAGATGGCCAAAAATCTACTAAATGATCACCAAAAGGCTTCTCTCTAGCCGATCCTTTCGCCAGTGTCAAACTGGCGCCCGATCTTCTGTCCTACAGCAAACCAGAACAAATCTGGCTTTGTCTTCAGCATCTCCGGCGATCTCAATCCCTCTCGAACAGTCCTTGACATTCCTAGGTGTCACGACAGCTCGGTAATAGTTCTTGGGAGTTCATTTCGCGCAAAAAAGTTAATAGGTAAGCTATTTCGCCTCGAGCTCAATAAAGCAAAGTCTCAATAAGAGATCGGGGCTAGAACTCATCTTAGGGATTGATTTATGAGGTTTATGATGACTTGATGATATTTAGGATGTATTGGGATGGATGTAGATAGGCCATGATGATGATGATATGTTCGATTGCTTGGATGGTCATTGTTCTGGAGGAACTTTCCAGCATAAAAGTTTCTTGTAATAGTGTGGAGAATATCCTATAATTTTTCCTGATTTTTTGGATATGTTTAACTAAGTCAAAATTGCTTAGATCCAAACATAGGACAATCTACCCTGCATTGGTCCGAATTCTATTTTGATAAAATTGAGTCCAAAAATGAGTTTATTTGGTCTCAAATACTTCATGAAAGTTAAATTACATGTTGTATATGTTCAATGGATGCATGCTTTGCAAAGTCTTGACGTTGGCAAGTAAGTCAATTGCATGAGTTAAGGTAAAAATATGCTGCAACAGTACATAGTTTAGATATGCAACTTTGTTTTGTTATTTTTTCTCTGATTCATGTGATCACATTTAGGTTTTGAACTCTTAATAATAAATGTTCATCAGTGCATGCTTTATATGTAATATTTTTTGTAGGATTTTTGTATGTCTTGAGATAGCTGAAATCGTGCCCGTTATGTGAAGTTAATGCTGAAACAAAATCTTATTGTATATGTATCTTGCTATGCTTACTTGAGTCATTTAGAGACCAAGTTTTGCAATCATGCCTTCTTAACAATTAAATTGCATGTTACAAGATTAGCATACATGTTTAGGTCATATCCTTTGAATATCATCTTACACGTTAAATTTGTGCCACAAAAGTGTTCATCACACTTAGGATTCCTAAGCATACTATTAGGAACCTTGAACCATTTTATAATGTCATTTAAATTGTATGACATTTTGCATGCCGACCCAGGATTAGATAATTATCCAAATTTTCCGTTACATCCAATCCTAAGTCCCATGTGATTTCTTCATGCCATTTGTGCATTATTTGAATGACTTTGAGGTTTTCTAATGTATGCTTGAATTCTGTTTTTCTTTGTTACCGACATGCGCACTCTTAGAGATCTTAATCTTAGGGTACCAAATTGACCTAGTTTGGACTCGAGCCTTTTTAGGAAGTATAAGGCACACTTAAAAGTTTCCAATGCCACTAATTTCATGCAAATTGCTCATTGTTAGGGGCACTTTCCATTTTTTTTCAAAAACTAGATTAGAATATGAATATGGGATCAAATTCGGACCCCTGTTCTAACTCTAATTTAGACAAACATTTGATATTTTTTTCCATTTTTTCTATTAGGATTTTGCACTTGCTTTCTTAATGAAACTTGTTTGTCAACATGTTGGCAATGTTGTGTGAAAATGTGGAAATTTTTAGACTTGTTTTGATAGGATAAATCCTTGCGATATTGGCTAAGTGTACTGCTGTTTTGACAATTTTCTAACATGCTGTCGATTGTTAATTGATTTTTGTAAAATCATGTGTAGCTCGTTCAGGAAAAATTTCTTACGAAAGTTGTTTGTTATCTTGTTGAAGCATGTTAGGGAATTTTTTCATCGTCAAATTGTCATTAGGTATTGCCTAATTTTGCTGTCTTTACATACTTGTTCTGAAATTTCCTAATATGAATATGATTGTAATTGTTTAAATAAATTTCTTAGGTTAGTTTGTACATGAACCTAGGTCATTCCATTTTTATGAAAGTTGCTTTAAATACCTCGATGTTCATTATTGTCGTGACCTAACCTCAGGTGCACCACCTAGAGTTTGGCTAATGAATTATTAAGCCTAAATTTAGCTCGGGCTCTTCCAAGCCCATACCAATTTACAATTTTTAACATGCAAATAATTTTTCATTTAGGAGTCACCACTAATATATTTTTGATGGGTTGATTAGAAACCCAAGTAAAGTAACCGGAGATTTACTTTACTCCTACGAACCAAAGATTATGAGTTTGGGGACTTGATTACGCTATATTTCTCTAACGCCCTTTTCGGTGCCTTTCTCTTGTATTTCGAAAAAATGTTTTGCAGGCAGCTTGAGTCAATTTTAATTTACTTCCCTAACATGTGAGGTGATCATGTGGGTGCACAAACCACCAATTTAACACATAAATAAAGCAATAAATAAATTATGGGACTTACCTCATAACAACGAAAGCATCTGCAATGTTATATCAGAATTCACATCAACAGTCCTAGATATGATTTCTAATTAACACACAATCACTCAATATTTTTCAAGATTTTCTTTTATTTAAATGAAGCCTAGAAATTTGTACAATGCAATGCAATGACGTACA
This sequence comes from Eucalyptus microcorys, assembly GCA_014182515.1. Lineage (NCBI taxonomy): Eukaryota > Viridiplantae > Streptophyta > Magnoliopsida > Myrtales > Myrtaceae > Eucalyptus > Eucalyptus microcorys. Next base: position 32,650,201 of record CM024569.1, read on the forward strand.
AAATTATTTTAACTAAAATGGCATGCAACATGCGAACTACATGTCACGCAACATTTATTAAATGACCTAATCTAGTGATAGGAAAAAGATTAATGAAACTATTCTAACATTTACACATTTAGATGGCGTGCAATAGATGACATAATTCTACATGACATGTGCATGATAATTTTTATGTTTTCTTTTATTTTTAATTGAATTTCGAAATTAAAATTACTCAATAATTAAACATGCAATTTAAATTAATGAAAGGAAAAACTAACATCTTAAGTTAATGTTTTTTTTTTATTTCATAAATTCAAAATAAATAAATTTCTTATTCTAAACATGCAAAATAACCCTAAAACAAGCAATATTCTAACAAGAACCTAATCTAACTCAAATATATTTTTTTGGGTTTTCTTTTGCAGAAAAAAAAAATCAATTCAAACAACACAACAGCAAATCAGACGAGACATGATTGATATCCATCTAATAAATTGACAGATCGTATCTTGCCCATTAGATCAGATTGGCCAATTTTAACAAAAATCACGAATCGTAACTCGAGCATGAGATCGTATTGGCAATTTTTCCATGCGTTTGCGAGTCATATTTCGGGCATGAAATCGGATTGTCAATCGTATGCTTGTTGTAGAATTAAAAAGATTTCCCAATTTATAAGGCTACTCAAGATTATAGATACGATAGCATATCGGGATTTTCAATCATGTGCGTCAACGATATTTCAAATAAGGAAATGGAATATTCGAAAAATGAAATAGATAAGGTTTTCCTAGTTTGAATATTGGCTTCCAAATTCAGATCCTTGCAACTCGACGTGGTGGTGCTAAGCTCGGTGGACCACAGTAACCAGCAATGACTCACGGGCTTGGTGTACAGCTTGTTGGACAGCTTGACTCCAGGAAATGCACATGCAAGTAAAGAGAGGGAATGTGTGCCCCTTTTGTGCTGGTCTTCCCTCAATTAAGAAAGTAATATCAGTGTGAGAATAAAGAAGAGCCCCCCTCCTCCACGTCTTGTAGCGAATGTTCCCCGAATGCTTTTGCCTTGTCCGGGATCCCGTTCGTGTATGTGCAAGAATTTCTGGTTTGTTCAGCTGAAAATTCCCTGGTTTTTACTAACCTCTTCGCGTCCGTGTGGCGAGGAGCAGCTTAAAGCTCACGGTGCGGGGACTTGCAGATGACAATGGACCGGAACTTTTCATGGCGGCTAGCGATGAGTTATCAATGGCAAACTCGAAGCAGCAACAGACAACCACGAAATCTTGGTCTCACTACGGCAGTGATTGGACTTTGTTGAGGATTGCTCGCTGGACTAATAACTCACCTAGAATTGCTGAGACTTGACGGTGAGCATCGGGCTCATGACATATCTGGACAGCAGCTTCGTCATCAAGTTTGGAGTGATGCTGGTGGAGCACGGCTGTGCGTTGGTGGATGAAGAACTAAAGGCTGGAACGGTACTGGGAAAGGACAAGAAAACTTTAGTTTGCCCAGAGAGAGAGAGAGAGAGAGAGAGCGCTCCCTCGCGAACATGCCCTCTCTCAATAGTGGCCGTGTGTGGAATTGTGTGCCCCCCTATCATGTCCACCTTCTTGGCTTTTATACTTGCTTTTTCCGCCGTTTCCCTTTTGATTGACCATATATTTTCTTTGACCAAATCTTGCCTCACCCCCACTTTCTTTTTATTTCGATCCATTCACGCATCTTTTCATTCCTTGAGACAATCTTAATTGATTTAAATCTTGCCGTGTCCAATCTTCTTTCCTCCTACGAATATTCAAAATATATTTTTCTATGGCTTCTTTCCTTTTTGCTTGTGCCTGTGGACGCCTAAAGATGGTCTCGATTATATTTCCCATGTTGATCGATCTCACTTCTTGTAATCTATACATTTTTTTCCTTGCACGAAGAGACAAACTTGCAGATCTTCTTTCATTTTCCTTTTTCCCATTTATTTCTTTCTCATAGCTAAAAGATTCAGCTCCCACTCAAATATCATGCGCATTTCAATCCTATACAAAAAATATTATGATGAAATATTTGCACGCATAACTTTAGCCATCAAAGAAATAATGGGCTTGGCCAAATTTTTTGTCAACTCACCAAATAAAAGCTCAGAACCATAAAGTCAAACCCATCAATCACCGGTCTAATGCAAATGTAATAATAATTTTAAAAAAATGCTCCTAAAACTATATGTTATGCAATTTAATTCTAATATTTTTGTTTAGGGGTTAAAAATTAATCCATAATTTTTAATGCGATAAAAACTAATTGAGTTGTTAAAATTTAGGTGTCAACAATTACTAAATGATTTTCGATGAATCTTCTTTTCAAAATCAAATTTAAAAATATCTTGATACATACGATGTTTCCTAAAAACCATTTATTAAGAAATTCTTTTCCAAAAGCTCGATTTGGCTTAAGGAAGAGTCATGATTTGGATCATATTCAAAATGCCTACGATGCTTGTGAGTGAATTTATAGGAGCCCCGAGCTAACCTTGGCAGTTAAATGTGTTCCATATCCTAGATATTTTTTAATCCAAAATATTTTCAAAATCTTTCTTAAATCTTGATTTGACAATTGTGAATGTCACGGTTTGACTAGTATTCAAAATGTCTGCGATGCTTATGAGTGCATTTATGCAAGCCCTGGGCTAGCCTTGGCAATTGAATACCTTTCATAACCAAGACATCACTCTGTCTCAAAAAATTTTGTGAAAGATTTCAAAAGATGTCTTTGAAACATCACATGTACCTTCATGCATATAATTACGCCATTCATTAGACACGTCTGTGTTTGTCATTGGCACATGCTCTTGGTATGAGTGACCCGTCAACGGTTCACTTTGTTGTTTGATTGTTTGAGAAACAATGTTCAAAAGACCTACATGCATGTTTAATTTCTACAAATGCATATGATTTCTAGATGAATGGCAAGCTTGATGCATGATATCCAGGGAAAACCCTGGGATCACAAAGATTGCTTGATTAAGAGACTTGTAAATGTTGTTGGGCCATGCAAGAACACAATTGGTCGATAATGGCTATAAGTCATAAAATTAATTGGGTAAGTGTCTTAGAGAGACCTGTGCATGAATTTCAAAGGCCAATCCCAAGGCCTAAATCCTCTTTTTGCATTGAATTCTTTCGAAAGATTGATTTTGGCATGATGTCGTGTTTTTGATTATTTTGATGTGTATGCTTGTTTCTTTCCATTGTATGTATCTGGTTATAGATTTCCTAGACTAGATTTAGATTAGGACCCTGAAGAATGAGAGAACATGAAGACAGTGGAGGTCGATGTCTATTCCGATCATAAGCATGTACTATTCATTTCCCCAACATATGTCCCGAATTTTCATCGTCTGTATAAAGGCCAACGAGTTGCGCATCCTTTCTTCTTCTTATCCTTTCCAATTGTGTTTCTCTTTGATATTTTCTAGGATTGCATGGTAGATTTCTGCTTTCCTTGATTGTTTTCTTGCTATCTTGTAATTTCAATTCTATTGATTGCTTTCTTTTCTCATTTTCTAGAAATGGAATAGTATGAAAATGACCAACCATGCATGATCACTTAGTTTAGGACTAACGATCGCAAAAATATAAGAAGAAATGCATGGACACGTTAGGTAAACACAACATACTGTTTAGGTACCGAAAGTGCACTAATAGAAATATTGGCGTAACCCAAGTCCCCAGACTTAGATATCTGCTACGTAGAAATCGAGAAAACACTCCCAACCCTCGATTGGGTTTCTAGCCAACCCCCTAAAAAACGAGGCTAATGGCGACTCCCGTCTTATTATTAGGTTTTCCTAAACAACTAGACCGTATAAATGAATTCGTTGCAAGAGGCACAGGTCTTGGTAAGACTCACCGTGATTTAACATACTTGATGTGGCAGTACCCCAAAGGATGAAGTGATGCCTTCCTTATGGGCAAAGTGTACTATCGAGAAGGCTGTCGTGGTAAAAGTACCCTTAAATCCAATACCACACCTAACCTCTTCTCCCAAGGTGTGTCGCCTATGTGGGTATGGATCGCGACATTCCACTGTTATGTAGGATACAAGCTTAGGAGAGCTCGCAATCTCGTGGAAGGAATTCACAAGAGGCTTGACCCAAAAGGCGAGATGATGACATCTTTTGGAGCGTGAGCCGTGAAGGAACTCCCATGATCAAGTACCCTTAAACCCAACCTTTCTCCTTCCTCTACTTGTGATGTAGGATTGGCGGTGAGATCGGATCGCGACAAGATCAATGGTCATACAAAAGACCATGCATCAGAAAAAACAAATGCATTGCAAAGCCTGTATTACAAGCAATGTCATTAGAAAAGAGAGCGAAGCTCTCATGCATCAAAACAAAATAGTCAAAAGGACTTTCGAGATAGGTCGAATTTCAAGAGTCAGACTTACAAAAAGTTTTGTCATAGTAATGATGCCAAGATAATCACTCACTTTATACCCTTTTATATCCAAAAAAATTCAAACCTTTCAAGCTTCACCCGAACCAACATTACAACCCTAATCCGAAATCTCTTCCGATTAGGATGATTCAAGTCGTAAGAATTTCACATGGGACCTACCGCTAGGGGTGGTAACAATCTTATCTTATCTTATCCTCGAGGTTCTTAACTTGTAAATCCGATAAAGTTATTGATTGGATATTCTTTTCTTGGCATCAAAGTGAGTATCCTTCGTGTAAGCTCATGACCAAGCCTACATTACGGTCCTTTCAAAATATCTTTTTGATCAATGAATTTGTATTCACTATGAACAATTTCGAAAATCCTAGACATAGGTTATGCGAGACCCCTCCAATGAGAATCGAACAGCTTTCCCATATCAAAGGATGGGAATAAAAAACCTTTTTTGAGAGCCATTGAGAAAGACCTTGATTAGGTTATTTTCAGTTTGGCATATTTGATTTAACCCTTAGATGGTTAATCAAACTTCATTTTGTTAAAATCCTCTCCGGAGGAATTTGATGATTGGTTTCATTTACCAAGACATGTTTGAATGATTTCATAAAATTAGCCTTTGAGCAATCCCAGAATTCTTTTTCAAAATATATGTTCCTTAGTCAATAGGTTTATGGTTAGCCTAAACCATACTTTTTGTCTTAGGTTTTTAGTCAGCCTAAACCATACCTTTTGTCTTAGGTTTGTTGTCAACCTAAACCATACCCTTTGCTTTTGGTGTTTGGTCAGCCTAAATAATACCCTTTTTATCCTATTTTTAGTTAGCCTAAACCATATCCCTTAAGTTCCTAATAAATCTCAAACCTTATCCTTTAGGTTCTTGGTAAACCTTATATAGTTTCAAGTTATCCTCATAAACCTTGACTTAGGTTTTAGGTTATCCTCACAAACCTTGATTTTAAGTTCTAAGTTATCCTTTAACCTTGTTTTTAGGTTAGTGGTCGTCATTAAACCATTCCCCTTCCTTAACAATCTTATGTCCTTCAATTCATTCCATGAGAGAGATAGAAAGAAAAGTCCCAAGCATGAGTCAAAAATACCAAATAAATGAAGGTAAGTACCCAAATATGCTCCTAACCAAATGTCATTTTCCATTGTCATTTTCTTTTTCTAAAATGGAGTTGACTACAAATTGTAGATATCAATTTATCTTTGAGTGGAACCTCTTTGAACTCTCATTCAATGAGAGGTAGCTATTGACACTTGATTTTTAGTTGACGCATCTAAAAGGTAAAAAAAAAAAAAATTGAAATTTGGGTTTCCGATTTCGACAAAGCCCATTTTTCAATCAAAAAGTATCATTTTTCATTCATTTCTTTTGCTTTGTCGCCTTTTAAGCAATCTCCTATTCATTTTCAAGAAAAACCCGAAAAGCGAAACGGTTGATTTTCGGGTTGACTTCTTAGTCAACTCTTTATCTAAAAGCCAAATCCGGTTCAAAAGTTGGTTTTTCGCCCAAAAAGCCTTAATTTCACTTTTCTTAAATTGATTTTTCAAAAATTCAAATATTTGACGCGAAAATCAATCTTTTAGAAAAAGTTAACTAAATGGGTTGACTTTTGGTCAAACCATTGATCAAAAAAATGGAAAAATAAAAATTCTCAAAATGTGTCAATTTGATTTGTGTGTGAAAAAATTTTCAAAATTTGATTAAGTACCTTGTTTTCTAAATTTTTTCGATTTTAGATTCTAAATTGACCAAAAATAAAAATACTTTTGTTGTAGTCATAATTAAGTATAGTTCCTTTTCAACATTTAATCTAGGGACTATTTTTGACCCACTCGTTCACTTAGTTTTGAGAATTGCTATGTTGAAAAGCGAATTGCCATTTTAAGCCATAATTGGGGGGTCAAAATCGGTTCTTCATGATTTACAAATGGACGATTGTTTTCCATTCATTTTCTCAAGAAAAGAGCAAATCTTGGATTCGTTTGAGAAATTTACATGAGTACTTCCTAATTTGAATGTAAGAAAATCGAGCCGTTGAGCTTTAATTGAGGAAATTTAAATTCACTCATTCAAGACTATGGTACAATTTCATGAACTTAGGTCCAATTTTAATATTAGATCTAGATTCATTTTTGGCCTAAGTCTCGTCATTGTACTTCAAAATCACTTTGAATAAGATAGACTATCCTAATTTGTAATTTTGGATAAAGAATTGCAAAATTGCTCATTTTAGCCCTTAAGGCTTGATTTCATGTACCCATGGTTTAAGTCTGTCGCTTTTCACAATAATCACTCAATCAAGTTAGTAGAAAACTCATAGATTGTGTTCACGAAGTTTAATTGGCTTAATCAAGTGAAAATCGGATAATTTATCCTTAAATCGTGCTAGTTTTCTCTTCAATTTGGTCCTTGGACCCACAGGGACCACATGGATTAGAATTGGTAGGAATCGGCCAGAACCGGTCAAGAATTGTTCAAGAACTAGTCAAACCGACATGTACCAGTTTGATCGGTCCAACCAGTCGCTCACGGGGTAGGTTAGTTCAGCCCTTTGCCGGCCGATACCGGACTTTTGACGACTGGTTCTGAGATCTTTACCTCATCAATTTTATTCCCGTGCCCTTACCTTTTGTGATTTTGCGGATTAACTCTTGAATTTTGAAACTTTACGATTTAGCCCTTAATTAGGCCTTTAACTGCAATTCTCATTTTAGATTCTAATTTTCACAAATCAGATCCATCTAATCGGTCATACTATATATTTTAAGAGTGATTAGCCTTTTATAAACTTAATTTGGCCAATAAATCATTTTTTTGGCCATTATCGGTCAACTTGGGACTAGTATAAAAGGGTTTTTCATCTAATTTTGAAAGGGCGGCTTATTTTTCTACAGCATTTCATCTACTCTAAAACCCACTCTCTCTTTAATCCTTCCCGCCTCTCTCCTCTCTCTCTTTTTATCGCTCCTCTCTCTAGCCAAACTGGCTTCTCATCGGTTCAAGCTTGCTAGCCTCATGCCAGTAAGTAACTGACCGTCGATTAGCCCCCTAGCGATCCTCCCCTATGACATCCTGAAATTCGATCTCGTCTTAAATATATGAAATAGGCATTTCGTCAACGCACCAATGGTCATTTTACTCTAAGCTAGCCCCTCACGAGCGGAGTGGACTAATCTATTAGGTGAAGCCGTTAAAGGATATAAACGCAACAAACTAGAGAATTTGATCAACAATCGGTCACTCGACTGTAATAATCGGAAAGGGTCAATATGATACCATTATAATTAAATAGTGATCGAATATAGGTCGATTCAACGGAAACACGTAATTGAATTGCGGGTGATTCCGCATGATTACAAAATTCGCGTCAAACGGCACTAACCCGATTTTCTATCGAAATTATACTCGGTACACGTAATTGAAACCTTGCAACTTTTTACAACAACCAAGAGTCGCCTACAAGTCGGAGATGCACAAACATGGATTGAGAATTATCGACCATGGGTCAAACGCGTTAAATCTCTAAAAGCTACCCGTTAGGTTAGGTTGTACTAAAATCGCGTCTGGTCGATTTTAACCATGAAATTGAGTTTGATTTCTGGAATCGGATGTTCAACGTGTCACGATTTATTTTTTAGACGTCATCTCATCTTTCGGAAAATTTTTGTTTAGCCGGAATTTTTGCGGAAAATCAATTTTGGCAAAAAGGAAAAACAAGGGAAATTCGTATGGGCTACCTTGAAAGAATTTTTGGCCACCAAAATGAGTTAGTTTATGAAGAATTGGGAGGAAAATAGCCATTGGTTGGCCATTGGACTTTGTAGGCTGAAGACTTTGAGGCCAATGCAATGAGTAGCTTGATATTTCTCAAGCTCTCCCATTGGCCCTCCCCTTGACCTTCTTGGCCTTCTTCTTCTCTCTCCATTTTCCCCTACTTTCATGCGTGAACTTCAGCCAGCTGAACCCCCACCCCTTGTGCTTTCTTCTTCTTCTTCTTCCTCATTTACATTTCCCTCTCCCTAGTTCTGCTCCTCTCGTTTCCCTTGGAGCCACAAGCTACCAGCTCGAGGCCAGCAGCAACCGCGTCCAGCACCGACCAGCGTCTAGCACCCGCGGCCAAGCTGCCAGCCGCGTTTGCCAGCCTATTCGCTCGGCCAACCTCAACTCCACGACCAGGCCACACTATCATTCATCCAGCCCATCTAACTGTGTCTAGCCCTGCCAAACCGTCCAAGCGCCGCAGCTCTAGCCACCATCTAGCAGAGACCAAGCTTCCACAGAACCGTGCCCCTTAGCCGTGAGCCTAAGCTACCGTGAGCCTCCATTGGAGAAGCAGAATCTCGGGTTCTCACCACCTTCACGTCGCCATCGCCGTCACTGTGAGCCCACCGCCATCCTAATCCGGTGAGTTAGCGCCCTAATATCGGATTAGGATGTTAATTGCACTTAGTAGTTAGTTTAGTGTTAATCCTAGTTAGTGTAACTAGTTAGTTCAAATGGTTAGTTAGTTAGGTTACTTTGGCCAGGGGTTAGTTTGGTTAGGTTATGCTACCCTAGGTTAGATTAGTTAACTTAGGTTAGTTAATTAACCATGGTTAGTTAACTATGGTTAGGATACTTAACTATGGTTAGTTTAATTAACCATGGTTAATTTAATTAAATTGGATTAATTTAATTTATTTGCAATTTATTTAATTAATTATAATTAGCGTAAATTGTGACGGATTAGTTGTTTTTCAAAATTTCACGCTAATTCTCATGGTTGAATTTATATGTGGAATTAATTGCTTATTTGTGCAATTGAGTGCTTGGTGGTCGTTATGGATTATTATTGCAAAAATTTGATTTTATGGTATTTAAATAGAAAAATACCGAGTGTCCGTTTTTAACGCCAAAAATATTTTTATGTGCTATATAAAATCATGGAATTTTAAAATAAGAGTGTACCATGTTTAATGGTTCGATTTAAATACGTGACCACGCACGATTATTTTACCGAGATTTTTAATATGAAGAAAAAGGGCCAAGTTCATTATTTAAATACAAGATATTTGGATGCAAAGTAAGGTGTTCTTGGCCAAGTATGGATGTGCTTATGGTCACTATCGGAACCCATCCCCTGATGAGAGTCGGGGAGGCGATGCCTTATTAAGTTTGGATGCCCCACGTCAACGAATGACGGTCGTAGTGCAGGCTAGGCCGATGCTCATTTATGGAATGCGGTCTAGATGTAGACATTGCCGTGCCCGACGGAGCGGAACGATGCCCGGTATGCAGGATGACGGCCAACTGTTGAGTTGGCCGTGGCCAATGGGTCGTAATAATTGGAACGTGCCTGAGTGGTTGGGATAGCTACGCTTGATTATGGGGCAAAATTGTGTGGCATGGAATGAGACGTGTCATAACGGTTTTACCTTATAATCGGAACCCATGTGATTGTTTGCAAAATGAAATGATGTGTTATAGTTATTAAATATGCTTGCTATATTCAAATGATATATGTGACGCACTAATCTGCAGGAACGTGCTGAAGCAAGGTAAGTTTGTGTGTGACGCCTGTTTAGGTTGCCTCTGAGTGAATTTGCGTACTAATCGTGGTTTAGGGTTTTGACTCACTGAGATTTATCTCACCCCGTCGTGGTTAAATATTTTCAAGTCCTTAGTATGAAGTGCTGGTGTCACGTTCGTTTTGGGTGTCCATGGGAGATGGAGTCTAAGTCTACCTTTTTCCCCATTCTCGGGACCACCTGGACCCATGAGCTAATGGTGACCACTATTTAGGTCGATGAAGGTCTACCTCACTTGGTGCCTCATCACTTCAAAGCGTGGTTCCTTAACGAGCCTAATGGGGTTCGGGAGGGTCCTTTGCCAGGTTTTGACGAACCTACTGTCGAAACCAAGGATGAGGAGGCAGCTCACCCCATGGACATCGATATACCGGACGGTGTCGTGGAGAACCCGGAGCCCGAGGCGGAAGGGTCCAGAGCGTAAGTGGCCCAGCAGTTTCCTTTTGAGTCAGACTTCTGTATATAGACCTGTAGGGCTAACCTGATATATTTATAAAGTGTGTTTTGTGAAAAAGTGTTAGCATGTCTTTCTACTATCCCTGTGTTTGATAGTTGTCCGGGTGTTTGTTTAATTCGCTTCCGCATGTGCTTAATTGAGAGATAAAAAGAAAGGGTCGGCGACGCATCCTAAGACATCGCATTTTAATCGACTACCGAGGGATGTGCATGTGCCCGGGGTTCGAGGCGTGACATCCCCTCTCTCCTTGATTCTTTGGTGGTCAAAGCCCCCTCGAAGGCCACCTGTCCCACTCAAATTGGGAGATCTTCTTTTGGTTGAAGAAACCAGCTACCAAGCTGGTTTTTGAGTTAACTGGCTAGATTGCCGGTCTGGTGGTCTCAATCGGCAGCTAATTGACCGCCTATCCTCCCTCGACGGTGTCCCCAACCTCACTTGGTTGGGGATCAACCAATCAGCCATCGGATTAGTTTTGGTGGCCTGATCTTGCTCCAACAATCAAAGACCGGTCCTATAGGACCGGTTCTGTTCCAACGCCAAATCGCCAAACTAGCCGCCTCTTTTGGCAGTCCATGGTGGCTGGATCTATCCTTTGGAGTGCTAATCAAGCTTTGGGGATGGTCATTTCATCCAATTGAGGATCAAAATCAAAGAAAACACAGAATAAAATAAAAATCTTGAACTTTAATCCGATTAAGTAAGATCGGCGTATCCAATCGGGGTTAGGATTCAAGCTTAGATCCTTATAATGTGTTTAGATCTAAAGATGATGATATTGTTTGATGATTTGCTGTGATTGAAGTTATATGAGGTTGAGTTTGCGGTTGATTGGATGAGATTTGTGCCTATCTGCAGTTTTCGTGCATCTATAACACACTTACTATTTGGCCTGAAACAAGGTCATAGATGAGCTTATTTGATTTTTGATTCCCTCTAGACTTAGGAAGTAGACTCCGAGACCTTCGATTTGATAGGTTGAACGTCCCAAACAAAGATCGTTTGACCCTCAAAAAACACCTCGCAATCTTCTCAATTTTGTAGTAGTTTAGGTTGATTTTTTGTTTTATTCTTGTTATGATTTTTGTTTCTACTATTTTCGGGCCGATTCTTGTGATTGATTTTTGATAAAGTCTTCTTCACAAGATTTTTTCTAAATTGTCTTGAGTATGTTTTGTATTTTTTCTAGATTTTTTGGAGATGTTTTAGTCAATCAAAATCATCTAAAACTAAGCCTAGGTCAATATGCCCTGCACCAATCCGAAATGCATTTGTGTGAAAATAAGCATGTAGATGAATTCATTTGACCTTAGAATCTTCATGGAACTTATATGCATTCCAAGGATGTATGATTTGCATAGTTCACCCGTCGATTGGTATGTCATTTACATGTTCAAATGTGCTGAGGTTCTACTGCAATTAGGATATTTCATGTCACGCATCTGTTTTGCCATTTTCGCTAAGATTTGTGTGATCTCAATTAGGTTTTGATGTCTCAACAAGAAATGTTCGTCATTATGTGTTCTATATGCAAGATTTTTTTTTTAAGATTTTGTGCATGTTATTTGGTAAACAAAATCAAGCATTTTTTTTTATGTTGAGGTGAAATCATGGGTTTATCACAAGCCTATTTAAACATATGTTTTAGTTTCTCTTAGGCCCTATTTGTTAAAAAGTGTTTCTGCTCCCGAAACAAAAAAAAAAAAAAAAATCTTTTGTTCAGGGAAACAAAAAAGAACAAAAACATATTTGGTAAAACTTTTGTTTCCAGAAACAAAATATCTTTTTTTTTTTGTTCCCGGGAACAGATTTGGAACAGAAACAAGAAATAAAAAAAAAAAAAAAAGTTGCTTATTGTTCCTGGGAATAATTCTGAGAAATAATTTTTCTCTCTCCTTTTTTTCTCTTTTTCTTCTTCTCTTTTCTTTCGTTCTTCCTTTTGGCCTGTCCCTAGCCTTGGCCATGGCCAACGATTGGCTGACGAGGGCCGACGACCTCGCCGAAGCATTGCCGGCCCTCGGCAAGGCCAAGCCTTGCTGGCCGGCACAAGGCTCAAACTCGCCAGGCCAGGGCAAGGCTAACCTAACGCCGCCTAGGCAAGGCCGACCTCACGCCACCTAGGCGAGGCCGACCTCTCACCGATGGCCTCGGTGGCTAGGCGAGTCTCACCAGGCCACCAGCAAGGCTTGGCCTCGCCCAAATCTAGTGAGGCCGAGCCCCATGGTGGCTCGGCAAGGCTTTGGCAAGCTCGCCGGACCTTGCCCAGCCGGTCGCCAGCCGCTACGATGGCGGGCAACCAGCCACAAAGGAAAACGAAGGGGAAAAAAAAAAAAGAAAGAAGAAAAAAAGGAAAAATATAATAAAAATATTGAAAATTTAAAAAAACAAAAAAAAAAAAAAAAAAAAAAAACAACAACAACAACAACAACAAAAGTATACAAGTTTACTAAACGAATTTCTATTCCTAGAATAGAAATTGTTTGCAATCACCAAGTGCGTTTTTATAGTCAGAAATTGTTTCTATTCAAAAATTGTCCCCCGAAACAGAAACATTACCAAACGCACTCTTAAATACCAAATTTTGCATTCATTCTTTTTTACTTTTGAAGTATGCATTACAATGGTTTGTGTTCATATGTGATACGTCATAATTGAGCATCATTAGGTATGTGAACATTATGCCTCGATTAGGCTAGTTGCATTTTGAAATCATCAAGCACTTTATTATAGTTCTAAGTCATTTTTACATTGTCGATGATTGTACGATTCTTTAGCATCCCAACTTAGGATTAAATGTTTATCCAAATCATTTCTTGCATTCAATTCTTCGTCATATACGAATTTCATGCCACTTGTGCATTGTTTAGGTGATTTTAGAACTCATAAATGCATCTTATGTTCTGGTTTGTTAATGACCAATGATACACACACTTTCACATACCTCAACTTTCGAGCATCAATTTGACCTTGATTGAACTTGAGCCATTCTATGAAGTCAGAGGGCACGTTCAGACTTTTCAAATTCCATTAGTTTCATGGGATTTGCTTGTCATTAGTCCTACTTTCCATTTTTAGCAATTTAGGTCAGATTTTGACCTAGGAATAAATTCAAAACCCTGTTTTTACCCCAGTTTAGTGAGTCTTTTGCTATTTTTGTGTGATTTTTTCTATAGGGATTCTTGAGTGGAGCCCTTAATAAAAAAGAAAAATGTGACTCTTTGGACTATCTTGTCGTGAAGTTTTGCATTTTTTGGAGCTTGTTTGATAGGACAAATCTCAGTTGCAATGTTAGTTTGTCCTGCTGTCTTGTAAAATTCCTGATGCAATTATAAGTTTCATTGAATTTTTAAAATGCTTGCGCAGCTCATTTAAAAAAATCTTCTTCACGAAAGTTGTTTCTCTTGATGTCATGCATGCTGTGTAATTTTCTCAAGAGTTATCAATGGGTTATTTTCAATTTTGCTAATTTGACTCGCTTTGTCTGGAATATCCTATTAAAGATCTTTGTTGTGATTGCCTATCTAGAATTTTTAGGGTGGCTTGTGTGTGAGATTAGGGTTCATCATCTTCATGAAAATTGTTCCAAATTTCTTGACTTAATCGTCAAGAGTTTTTAATAAATGAATTGATCTTTTGGTTGTACTTTCTTCAAGATTGCTTTAAAATGTCATTTTTGCATATCGAAATAGTTTTTGGTACATGTGATACTTTTGATATTGAATACTTTAAAATCTTTCAAATGCTTGATTTGACAATGGAATTGATGAGGTTTGGACCGTATTTAAAATTCCTACAATGTGTGTGAGTGCATTTATGCGAACCTCAGATTAGCCTTGGCAACTAAATGTGCTCCATAGTCGAGACATCCCTTTGTCTCAAAAAGCTTGTTTCCTTTTTCTCATCGTTTCAAATTCATCCTTTGAAACATCACATGAACCACTCATGCATGAAATCATGTCATTCATTAGAAATACTTGTGATTGTGATTGGCGTGTGCCCATTGAATAAGTGATCCACCGACGGTTCACTCAATTAATTGACTATTTGAGAAATAAGGCTTAAGGGCCTACCCATGTGTTTAATTCATGCTGATGCATGTGGATTTTAGATGTATGTTAGGTGTGATACCTGATATCATGGATAGATCTTGGGATTCACCTAGAACATCTTTTTAGGGACTTATAAGCGTTATTGGCCATACGAGAACACAAATAGTCACTAATGGCTGTAAGTCATAAAATGAATCGAGTAGGTATCTAGAAGAACCTATGCATGAATTACAAAGGCCAACCCTAAGGTCCTAATTGTTCATTTGTGTGTTTAATTGAATTTGATTGGTTATTCTTGATCGTTCTTTATGCCTTTGATTGTTTTGTCATGAATGAGTATTTGTTTCTATTGTATGTAAGTAGTTTAAATTTAGACTAGGACTAGATTAGGCCCTTGGATGTTGAAGCTCATCAAGACATGAAGATGGCGAAGGTTGATGTCCATTCCGACCATATTTTTGTACTATTCATCTTGATATATGTTTCAGTTTCTTCATTTGTATAAACACCCAGCAAAGTGCGAGTTTCATTTCTTGTGCTTTATTTTCATTCATCAGTTAGAATCGCGTGCTAGATTTGTTTTTTTCTTCATTACTTTACTTGATTGTTTACTTTCCATCACATCATTTAAATTCAATTGTGTGCTTCATTTTCTTTTTCTTAGAAATTGAATTGCATGAAAATACCATCCACGCATGATCACTTAGTTTAGAATTGACGATCTCAAAAAAGTTAAAAGAAATACATGGACACCTTAGATAACACTACATATTATTAGGTATCGAAAGGGCGTTAATTGAAATATTAGCCTAACCCAAGTTCTCAAACCTAGATATCTAATTGCATAAAAATTGAGGGACAACTCCCAGCCCTCGATTGGGTTTTCTAGCTAACACCCAAAAACAAGGCTAGTGGCAACTCCTAACTGTCATGTAGGTTGTCATAAACAAATCATAGATAATAAATAAACTCATCATGAGGGGTATGAACCTTAGGAAAATGGTGTGATCATGATTTAGCATACTCAAGATGGTGAAGTTAGGAGGTGAAGTGATGCCATCTTTCGTGGATGTACATCTTTGGAGGGCTATCATGGTTGAAATACTCTTAAACTCACCTTTACGTCCGGTTTCCTTTTGACCTTAAAATTGTCAATCAAGACATACCGTAGCATTGAGGTAGAGTCACAATAAATCCCGCTATCACGCAAAGTACAAGCTTGGGAAAGCTCATGACCGTAATTGAGTGAACTCATGTGGTTGATCCTGAAAGATGAGGTGATGAAATCTTTTGGAGCATGTACCATGTCGGAAGTCTCATAACCAAGTACCCATAAGTCCAACCTTTTCCCCGAGGGAGGTTGGGTCATGACAAGAAATAAATTAAAAATTTATTTCTCTTAAAGGAAATAGCTCATTCTATGTGTAATCTACCACAGATGATCATTATACCTTCTATTCTCTAACATATCCATGACTGAAATGAATCAACAACTCCCATTGCCTCTTGACACATCGCTTCAACTTTTGGTAGAAATCCTTAATTTTTGAATCGTTGTTCTCCTATTTCGAATAGAAGAATACACTTCTTCCTTAAACCCTAAACCCTCCATACTCATAAGCTTTCATGGCTGCTAAAGCTCCCATTTTCAAATATGAGTCCTATATTTCAAACTCCAACCTTCTTTTTCATAATAGAAAACCAGCTATTGTCGATTTCGACTGCTACGTGTTGTAGAATAGTATAAGAAAGCATTACTCCTTGGGCCTATCCTCTTAGATCACAACCATGTTCCACTGCCTCTCAAGCCTTGTTTTCCTACTAAAAGGAACGAGAAACTTCCAATACAATATCCCTCCATCAATGATATTTGGACATCTGCCCCTACTAAGTTTCGATGCTTCTCTTTAGTCGAGAAGAATATCCATGCTTAGTATCTGTGGTTACAGCATCATTTGCTGACCCATCTGACATGGATGAATGCGGGTATTGAAATGGCACTAGAGGTTAGCATGCTAGTTGATGATTTAAATAGAGGTTTAGTGGGTTTTGTTGTTTGTTTGGTCCCCATCGACCAATTGTTCCTTTTTCCCTAAGGGACCGTGTCTATGACCCTTTTCGACATATTTACCATTCTGAGTTTGTTCCATATGGTATTCCAGTAGATGAAAACAAAGCTTTAGAGGACTTCCCTATTCCCAATGATGTCCTTGCTTATGGGACCTTTCTCAATGAGTATCATAAAACCTTGGGTCATGTTCACTTTAGAGAGTAAACTGCTTTCCAACTTTATTAGCTACCAAAATATGTATTCTTTGATCTGACCCTTAAAGTCTCAAAAGATTTCTTTAGACTTGCTATCAATCTTGCGAAAGGAAAGATAGTATCTCTTGGTCCACTTGTTTTAGCTGTTTTATATAGGAGTCTTGCCCATGCCACCCTTTCAATGACGTCGAAAGAAATCGGGGTTCTGTCTGGTCCATTTTGGATTTTATAAATATGGATGGCTCTTTATTTTCCTTTCTTGTTCAGCAAAATCCCTCGTACTCATCCATGCAGTCCATCATCGAAATCCAAGCAGCCAAACTCAAAGTCTAGGTTGTTGACTACTCATGTTACGTCCTAGGAATGTTCTTGATGGCACTTCCTCCTTTGTTGACTTCCTTCAAGAGATATTAAACTTTGACCATGCTCTTGTCGACCTCTTTCCTTATGATACTCCCGAGTTCTATTACCTTTTCTATGCGGAAACTTAGTACCTAGATAACTTTGATGCATTGATCTTCCAATATAGTTTTGCAAAAAAGGAAGATTCTACCATGGGTTTGAAGCTTACTCTCCATAGTACTATGCTAGGCAATCTCTATTAGGGTAACCAATGCTAATTGCCTACAACATGGAGTACCCTTTGATGAGTAGAAAGAAGTATAGCTTCTAGAAAAATGAACCCTTTGTCTGTTGCTCTCAGATAACTATGACAATGTAGGCCCAATTTTCTCCAAATTTTAAAGCTTTTGAAGCTTCTCCAGGAGTTATAGCAAAATATACTAGTTGGTGGATCTCTTTCACATTTGAGAGCTCATATGAGGAAGCCATCAAGACTGTTTTCAATTGTATAAAGCAATGTCGTCCCTAGTTAGTTGAAGCAACGAAGAAAGGCAAAGCAATGTTGGAATAGCCTCTCGAACTTCATCCTTTAATTGTATCGACGGCACTTAGAATTGGGCCATCAAAAGGGACCGATACTTATTTACTAGTTTTGTCACAACAAGAGGATCTAGCACAAGAAAATCCTAGAATTGTTAAAGGTATATTCAATTGATCTCCTTTAATTCTGTTGCTCCGGAGCTAACTTCTTCCTGTGTTTTTCAGATACTCCTAATTCTTCACTACACATTGAAGATGAAAACACACTTGATGTGATAATCTCTCATCTCAAGCGAAAGAATGATGTTCTCCCCCTTCAACAAGGAAACAACCTCGACTAGCTACTGAAGATCTAGCCTTAGTTTTAGTTGAGGATAATCCCATGTCTCCTAGTGAGTCAGTTCACTTCGATAGTCCTCTCAAGGCCAGAACAGAAGATTTTCAGGGTACGGAAGCTCATCCTTTGACTCTTGAGAATGCTGGGGTTGTGCTTACTCATGTTCCTCTGGTGATTCATGGCAAGCATTTCTTTTCTTTCTATCATGTCCTTGTTTACTTCATGGTCAGTTTAATCTAATTACTTCGGATGAGCACGCATTACAACCATTCTATTTCTATTCAAGAATAATTTTTTTTTTTATTTTAAACTTATTTCTAGAACAAAAATCCTTTTGGTGATGCAATTTCTTTTCTTTAATTTATAGAATAAATTTTTAGTCCAGAAATAGACTTAGAATAAACTTGAGAAGTAAAAAAATTCACTTTTCTATTTTTGGAATAAAAATGAAAAATAAAAACTATGCTCATCACTCATCTTCTTTAATAGTCGATCACCCACCTACCGCTGCCGCTCGCCATCACAATCCATCGCCGATCACTCGCCATTGTCGTCCACCACCCACCACCGTCGTTCGCTAGCCACTGCCCCCGGAAAGGAGAAATTTTGTGAAATTCTATTTCAATAATAAAAATTTTATGTCGTTATCAAACACGAATTTTTACTCAAAAACTCATCCAAAAATAAAAATAGAAAAATATATTTGTCTTCCATAAATCAATTTTCTGGCCAAATGGTTATCATTTGCGCCCTTCATTACTACCATTAGGGGCCTAAAGGCCCAAGCTTTATTTGAGCCATCGAGACTTAAAAGGGACCCAAGCTCTATCCAAAGAGTCAGTAGCCTAAGCTTGAGGACACTGATGATAGAAATGTCATGATTTCAAGTACTTACTTTGATGTCCAAACTTTTCGCTGGGCCATTTAAGTGCAAAGTTGGAGAAAAGACAATCCTTTTAAGTGTCTCTAGCAGCAAACTCCAGTCAAAGGTCCTATGTGGTTTTTTAGGTTTTTTTTTGGTTCTAACATAGCTTTATAAAAGAAATTTAAGTCCAAGATGGAAAAAATTTTGTCATGTTGACGCCTAAATTTTCCTTTTAATTAATTAGGCTTTACTTTATTTTACTTTATTTTATTTTATCTTTTCGAATAATAAATAAACAAATAACAAAAAAAATAGCGAAAGCGACCCTCGTATAGGCCCTGAAGGCCCATTTCTGCCTCAGCCCGGCCCCCACAAGATCTTCTCCTTCCTCGCGCCTCTGCAGCACGCGCAAGGGGGCGCGACGTCGGAGCGGAGGGGAGGAGCAGCGACGACACACGTGGAGCAGGGGGCAGCTGGCGTCGGATGGGACGCCGGTTCGGCCGGCGAAGGCCATGGCAACCGACGGTCGAACTCCGTCGACCGGCCGCCCCTTGGCCTATAAATAGGCCGTCGATCCCAGCGATGAAGAACACACACAGACACACAGAGGAAAGAGAGAGGCCGGTAAGCTCCGAGAGATCCCCTGAGAGACTTCGGGGAACTCAAAGGGCGAGCAAGGGCGAAGCGATCGGGTCGTGAGCTCAACGACCTCCCTCCGAGAGACTTCGGGGGAGGCCGGCAACGTGCGAACCCAGATCCGTGAAGAGCAGAGGGAAAGAGAGAAAGAGAGAGAAGCTGGAGAAGGTCCGCGTGGGTACCACCGCCGTCGCCGCCCTCGTCGCGCCGTCGCCAGGTAGCGGGCTGTCGCCGTTGTCGTCGCCGTCGCCTTTCTCCTCTCTGTAGCCCAGCCATCACTGCCATCGCCGCCGTCGCCACCGTCATCGCCGCTGCACCTCGGTCCTCTCCCTCCTCGGCGTCGCGATTTGGAAACCCTAGGGTTCCCGATTTTCCAGTCGCAATTCCGGGTTGTCGGGTCGGACCCGGATCGGGAACCGGGTAGGGATTCTACGACGTCGGGGCGGCGGAGGTCGGGTCGCGAATCGGAGCCTGGTCGGGTAGGGTTCGCCGGAAGTTAGGTCGCGGAGCCGGTTTTTCGAGCCGGGCCAAGCGTCCCAAAACGCCCGCCACGGCGTCGTTTCGTAAAAAAAAAAAAGGGGGAAATCCGAGTCGGGCCCGTCCGCGTTTCGGTCACCGACCCGGTCGACCCAACCCGCGGATCCGACCGGATTGGCTTTTCTTTTATTTTAAAAAATATTTTAATAAATAAATAAAAATAAATAATTTATTTTCAAAAAAATCAAAAATCAAAAAATGATTTATTTTCGAAAAATACTAAAAAATATTAAAAATATGTTATTTTCGAAAAAATCAAAAAAATCAAAAATATTCCATATTTTCCAAAAAATGTCAAAATTCCCAAAAATTCATGAAAAAGCCAAAAAAATTCAGAAAAAGCCAAAAAGACTTGTATTTTTCCAAAAATACCCAAAAATAAAAAAAAAAAATCCCTTTTATGTCTAAAAAATTAGAAAAAGACTCAAAAATGTTTTCCCCCCAAAATGCATGGAAAATCTCTCGAACATCCAAAAAGCCTTAGGGTTTAAACAAGATTAGATACTTTGAAAGGGCATTAGTGATTAACTAGTGTAATCAAGTCCCCGATCCTAATCTCTCTCGGTTGCGCAGAGCGAGTATTTCTCCCGATACTTCGCTTGGGTTTCTAATCGACCCACCCCAAACCAATTAGTGGCGACTCTGTTTTAAAATTAATTTACAGGTTAAAAACTTAGACTATTAAAGTCGTGAATTGGTGGACTTGGGAGAGTCCGGGCATAACTAATTTTAGACGAGCCATTAGCCTCCTTAGGCGCTCGTACCCAATTGCGGGCGCCGAAAAAAAAAAAAAAAAAGAGAGAGGTCGCGACAGCCTTGGCGACTCCACTGGGGATTTTGAAGACTTAGGCCATTTTTGTCTTGTTTAAATTCTTTAATGACTTAGGTTTTTTTCTTTATGCAGGTCAAAAGCTTAGAAATTTATTTTAATTTTGCTTAAAATAGATTATCTTGTGATTATAAACTGTTGTGCATGCTTTACTGTTTTAAACACTACACATGGCACACACAACCCGGCCGCCGGACTCCGGCCACCATAGGATATTTAGGATGGTGCTAAGAAAGATATGACCTCGAACGCGAGACTACGATGTAGAGGTTGCCTTTCTTTTCCCCAAATTTCTTAGCCGAGGTTAAGGGGGTATGTTACTAACGCGAGACTGCGACGGGCGAATACCCTTTTAATTTCAACAAGCCTTCTCAGTTAGAAATTGAGCCACACATCTCATGCACATGTCTTTGTGCTTGTCATTTTTATTTAAAAGCAAAGTGATTTCTTTACTTTTACTCAGTCTTTTTATTGGCCCATGGCAATTTAGGATAAGTTTTTCAAAGTCCCAGTCTATATGCGATAGGGAAAGACGATATCCAGTTTATTCCCGCTCCCAAAGCAGAGCTCTTCAGATGGTGGGGTCAATTGGACCAGTATGCCCAAGAGCGCGTGAAAGCCAAAGTTGGTCATCTCCTATCATTGTTCCAAATCTCTGTTCATCCTGAAGTCTTGCAAGCCATAGCACATTTCTGGTGCCCAAGGACATCCACTTTTATGTTCGGTGGGTTCGAGCTAACCCCAACTCTGGAGGAATATAGCATCATCACAGGAAAGTCTCTTGAGAATCGGCTTGTTAGGCCACCAACAAGCATTGACCCGTTGCGTGGCTTAGCACGGCTTTTAAGAACTGAAGTCCATGTTGTGAGGCAAACTCTTGAAAGCAACCATAATACCTGTCCACTAGCATTTTTGATTGCCTATTTTGAAAATCAACCCATGGCTCAAAAAGTGAAATTTTCCTTCTAGCCTTTTTCGGGTTCATCATCTTCCCCCATCAAAGAAACGCCATAAGTCCCTCAATAGCATGGGTGGTTGATCAGGTCTCAAGAGGGCAAAATTGCGTCAATATAATTTTAGCCGAAACATTCTTATCTCTTAATCGTTTTAAAGAAGACACGGAAAAAATCATGCGAGCCCCCCAGAAATTTTGCAAGTCTGGTTCTTTTCTCACCTAAGCGAATTTCGATGCTTCATGCAATCGTCTGAAACAAATGATTTCGAAAATCCATTACAAAAATTTGTGATCCTAGGGCCATATATTCCCAATCAAAGCTGTTTTAACTAGATAAATTTCTTAAGAAACCCTGCTCTTGAGACATTCCAATGGTGTGCTGGTTGGTTTCATGAAAAGAGAGCTCACTTTGCTTACAAACAAAGCCATCCAATTCCATTGCTCGGCCTCACCGGCGGCACTCCCTATTACCCATATAGGGTGGCTCGATAATATGGAGCCCTTCAAGAAATCCCGCCGCTTTCTAGGAGGAAAATACATCCACTCCGTTTTACCCATCCAAGTCGTGACTACGCATTCGAGATCGCCATTGTCGAGGAGACCTGGGACAAGTGCCATTGCAAAAGGATCGTGGTACCTGAAGGGCTTGAGGGAGAAGAAAAAGCCCACCACGCCTCTGCGGCCTACATCCACAATCATCACATCCCGACAAGGTGGAAACCATCGGTCCCTCGCTCAATCAGAGAGAGTAGCCCGCACGAGCAAGCAGAGCTTATGCAGAGGATATGGGAATAGGCCAAATACTCATCTCGGAGCCAGTCCAAGAAAGCAAGCAGCCTTTGCAGGAACAAGGCTCCCTGTCGCATATAAATTAGCAGTCGTGTCTCCCTTAGTGTTTATTTTGTGAAAGCTTTGTCCCTTTGTTTAGGGACTTTTCTTTAATATCTAGTACTCTGTTATGTCATTTCAAGTTCTAGATTCTAGAAGTCTGTAAAATCCTCTTTCGATAAATAAAAATAGATAGATCGTAGCCATGGGTCAATCTTTGTCTGCTCTGTGCTCATTCATTGTTTTCACAAAAACAGGTAATCATGAATCGCCAACTATCAGCCACCCGCAAATGGCCTCATGTGATAGGGGCCGATCAGAATGATGTACAAAATCGCCTCGCCCACATTGAAGACAGCGTAGGACAGATGTCCATTGTCCTTCGACAACTCTCGAGGCAAATGGAATCCGCTCAAACTGAGCCCAACTCCATAGCTGCTTTAAGCACCATCATGACACCTGCGAATTTGCCAAAGAATAACCAACACCATAGACAACTTGAAAAGATCATGAAAAAGTTAAACCAGCTGCAGGGGCAAAATCCCATGGACCTGTCCAATTACGTCGGCGTTGAGATCCCTGAAGAGCTCAAAGCACCTGAATGCGAAAGGTATGCTGATACCTCCCGCCCAGAGACCTACTTGTAGGCCTACCTGGTCCGAAGGATGATTCAATCATACCAGTCAAGCTTGACTGGCCCCGCCTTGCGATGGTACATTGTCAAGAAGATTAGTCCCTTTAAAACCTTGAGGGAATTAATTCATGTTTTCCACCAAGAATATAATATTGACATCACCCCTGACATCACCTTGTCCTATGAAGAGCCGATGATCGCGGAGCACGAGGAGCCGTTAGTTGCTAAGATAGGAGAGAAACGTAAAGCCTTGCATAATAAATGGGTAGCTGAGCAACATCCTATTACTAAAAAGTTTCCCACTAGGAAAGGCAAGGAGCCTTTGTACGAGATCAAGGACACGAGCCTGCTCAAGACCAGGGCACAACAGGATAGCTCCCCAAGCTTACTGCAAGAGCTAAGGTCCAAAGAATACCAACCCCTATCAACCTAGAAAGTGAAGCAGAGAGTGAAACTCTAATATCTTTCACTTCCATTGACAGAATCGAGCTGGCAAAACGAAGGGCCTTACTCAAAAGGTCTGGACCAGGAGCCAAGAAAAGAAAGCCTAAGCAAATCAAGTCAGCATCTGCCGACGAGCCACTGCACCAAAGCTTCGAGCATTCCCAAGAATACAGCTTTGAAGGCTACCATCCCCCAGAGTACGACCCTGAAGACTTCCCGTCCCTAGAATACAATCCCAAGGATTTCCAGCATTATTTCGATGAAACTAATGATTCATCGTATAACTGTTTCCTACTCTCACCCGGGGATGAAGGCCCGTCAGAAGAGGAAACGTACGTCTTTATCCACTACGATCCTAATGAACTACTAAGCTCGTCCTCTGACCATGAGGATAGCTTCAATACTTCATCCTCATTCGGAAATTTTGACCCAGAGGAAAGCAATGGGGTAATCTCGGTAGAGTCCAACTTCCCTGAAACAGAAAAATTCACCACTACGATGAACATGTAGTGGGAAAACCAATGGCCTAACCAAGACATATCAGGCTCGTCTTGCCCTCGTAGGATCATGACTTCCATAGAAATGTGGATATCCAATCTCCACAGGTACAACAACACGACTTGCCCCGTGGCTCACTTGCAGTATCTCCATGCCGAAATGAGTCAGTATTATGGCCCGATGTTATTTACAACTCAGGCATTCCAAGAAACTCTTACGGGGTCTGCATTACAATAGTTCTTCATAGTAAATATCTACCTCATAAAGGATTGGAATGAGCTATCTTCCACATTCTTGCATCAGTACCAAAGCCAGATTGGAACTGAGCTGCCTTGCGAGAGTTTGGCCCACTTCAAAAGAAGACCAATGGAGGATTTCCGAGCATACGCAGGAAGGTGGAAGGCTTTCATGATGCAAATCCACCCTGAATTGGCTGAAGAGGAATTAATAAAGCAGTTCATAGAAGCTTTGTCCTACAAGCATCGCTGTTGGCTGCATGGGTTACACTTCCGCAGCTTCAACGAGGTAGTCATCGCATGCGAATACCTCGAGTCTACTGAAGGCGAGGAATTCAAAGACGCTTAGCTTCAAAACCAGCACTATCAAAGTGCTCCTTTACACAGGAGTTTTCATGAGTTTTACTTGTTTTTGTAATTTCATGTTTCTGTGCTACTGTTGTATTTTCCATTCCAAGTACTCTATTGTACAGTTCTAATATTTTGTTTTAAGAGCATGAGGCGGTACTCTAAACCAGCCTAGTGATATTATCCAACCATGAAAAGAAAATATCATCCAAGGAAAATACTGAGGGCTGGGCTTCCTCATGTTTTTTCTCCCCCAAAGACGTATTTTGAAAATAAAAAATATTTCATCACCCAAAAGCTTTTGTCAAAACAAGATGATAAATTTAAGCACGTTTGTCTTTCTAACCCTCTCACTTTATGTTTCAGAACATCATCCCCTTTGATTTAGTGTGACTATCACATCGTGTGAACAGACCAAACTCGAAAAGCGGGGGCAAACGAAAGGAGCATCCCGTTTCAAAAAGGGTAAGTCTTATTCCCTTAACATAATATTAAGAATGACAACCCCTCTCTTCTATTTACAGGATACAAAAGGAGAGACGTAATAGGTATAGGCATACAGTTGAAATCAAAGCATCCATGACATGCCTCACTCCTGCCCAGCTCCATCCTAAGCCAAAGGACTATCTTGTCGCACGACGCGCCCAAAACAACTAGATGTTACAGTTTCAACTTCGACGAGCCCAGAAGCATGAGGAAGAAGTTCCTTCTCTTCCTTTAAAGTGATTACTGTCAATAGGGAGAAAATCCAGATAGTCAAGGCGATCTATAGCCCCACACCTTGGACAATGACTTTGGAATCTAGAAGCTTCACTCCAAACGCATATTCTTCCAAGGAGTAATTACCATCAGAAAGCTTGAGATTTTTTATCTCAGATTCCATAGAAGCTTGAGGTACATGACTTTTGCCCAATGATGCTATAGTTAAAGACAAAAGGAGAAATTCCACAGAAGAAAGGCGTTGAAGATGAATCAACGACCAGCAATCATGCATACATGGTCACAAATGAGAAAGACCAATTGAAGGAAACATTGAACTATGCCAAGATAAAGAGGCCATCATCGACATTCAAATATTCTTAGGAATTAGCACAGACAAATGCTGGGGAAGGGTAATTTGGTATCGTTTCCAATACTCCCACTATCTGAACCCGTTTTTGACGTATTTTCCCTATTTGACAAGGAGCATCACAACTCAAGAACCAAACTCAATGGTTAGGTTTGACAAATCAATACTGGCCAAGCTAGTATATGGAAATGACCTGCATCGAATTCACTTGACGTCGTGTAAAGGGACGTGCCATCCATAAGCCAATTAAGAGAATAATTGACCTGACGAAGTAGAAGACACGAGACTTCATGCCCTCCTTGTACTCCAGGTCCACTTAATCGTTTGCAAAACAATGAAGGGTAATGTTGTATCGCTTCCAGTTGTTTGACTTCTAAAAATTCGTGACTAACACGCTCTCTCTTGTCTTTTACAAGATCACCTAACCGTCAAAGATGCGGAAAACAAATCAATGAAAGGCATGTCAGACTTTGATGAGCTTTCCCAAACAAAGTATCATCAAAGCAAATGACAGAGACCCTTCAGGCCTCAAGTCACTTATGATCTTGGCCCTAGGTTAAGCTATTTCCATGCTTCTCTTCTGCAAGAGACAAGAGCAAAAATTCCTGATCAGATTCCCAATCCCTAGCTGATCTTTCGTATGTCATGTCCCTAACCAATAGGAGCAATCTATCGACACCCATTTATAAATAACTGTTTGTGAATAACTCTTTTGATATTATAAATACAACACACCTGTGAATACCATTCCACCTAGTAAGCACCCCTAAAGCTGTTAATAGGTTTTTCTTGAGTAAAAAGCCATTCATTTACTTTGAAATGTACAAACTCTTTCACATCATATATTGCATGCCTTTTTCCAGGCGAATTTTGCATGATGATTTTGTCTGTCTAAATCTTGGATTCTATTAAGGACTATTAGAATAGACAACTAAGTGAAGAATACAAGATTAATTGAGCATGCTGGATAAGGCGCGTCGGAATGATGACAGGCAAGCCATATCCCACACACAGTCCCCCAACTATACACTTGTGAGATGAGTGTAGGAGATTCCATGACTACAGGGTAAAGAGTTCTCTCGCGAATGGTACGATGACCAAAATAGTGGAAGGCATTCCATTGCTCACTTTGAGCCCCATACACTGGCCAAATTTCTGTCTTACCCCCCTCGTCGAAGAACCACCCCACATTGGGGCAAGTTGAAGGCAAGTCAGCATCACGAGGTGAGAAAAGGGATAGAAATTCTCTTGCTTGCACTTGCATCAATCTTTGAGTGTCTTTATTGCATATGAACACTCGCGTTAATTTAAGTGCCCTAGAGTCATGAAGAGCAATTCTTTCTATATGCACCTGTATCCATTGTACGACCCAATTGAGTCTATAAGTTTACCCTCACATGGAGGCAAAACAGAAGCTGCTGCCACTCGAGCAGCATAATCAGAAGCGCCAGCAAAAGATGAAGACTTAATAGTCTAACAAAGGTGTTTGCTTGAACTTACCAAGATCAGTTCCTCAAGCAACAAGAACAAAATTGGGGCATAAAAAAGCAGCGTACCTGGTAAAAGCAAGGTCAATGCCCATGAATGAAAAATTGAAAAGAGAAATAGGGACATAGAAAAGCAGTGTGCCTGGTAAAAGCAAGGCCGATGCCCCAAACAAAAAATGCAGCCATATGTATTCTCAAGAGAAGTTCTTTGTTGTGGTTCAATTGATAGAGTTTTCATCGGCGACGTGAGAGGAAAGACCGATGACAAATGTCAAGGCAATCACCAGCTCGACCCTTTTACACATGAGTCAAGCCTACATGGCATCCTATTGTAAAAAGTCTCTTCAGACTAGGGGCACTTCAATTAACATAGGATTTCATATGTCTATAAGCATCGCTCGAAGATGTACGAGCAAGATTATTCTGTCTCTTTTCGCAGGACTCTTGACTTGCAAACCCAGAGATGATCCTGCAACATCTTTCCCACAAAGCCATGACCTTATTGGTCCCCTTTGATAAGCCATTGACCAAGCCTTCATCACAATTCCAACAAAGACCTCTCACATTGGTAAAGTCGTATCATTTGTGAGAATACTCAGACCCCTGCTGACATGATGACAGTGAGACAATGTGGTCCTTATAAATCCTGCATTTCCCATTAGAGCGAGTGAAAAGTCTTTTCAGACTGAAAGTCCCTCGTCTGGTATGCTCAAGACATCTACATTCTAAATAAAGGTTGTCTTTCAAAATCTTCCCCAGTGGAATTCGAATGATACAAAACTGACAAGATTATCATGCATAAATCACATTTGAATTTATGAATTTACAGCATGTGCAATTGTTGTGTACATGTGTACATATTGTGCAAGTAGCAAGCATACTCTTAGAGATCAAAGGTATCGCCGAAAAGCATACCCCTATCCCTACTCCCAAACATTTATGTCTAATAATCTTCGAGTACCCACCACTTCTTTGGGTACTCCTTTTATTGACACTCGGCTTGTTCGAATTGTCCCTAAAGTATTGATACTTGTGATTGACCAAGTATCCCTTTGCCTTTAAGTACCTACCACTGTCTAGGTACTCCCTCTTATAGATGCTCAGCTTGTTCGAATTATCCCCCAAGTATTGATATCTGCAATTGTCCAAGCATCCCCCTGTTTTCAAGAGTTTGTCGCTACTCAAGTGCTCCCTCTGTTGACACTTAACCTGTTCATGTTGTCTTAAAAATTTGGATACTCGTGACTGTCCAAATATCCTCTTGTCTTTGAGTACCGACCCCCGTTCAGGTACTCCCTTTCCATGACACTCGACCTGCTCGAGTGGTCTTCAAAATTATGTCATTGAATGCTAGCAGCCACTCAAGTATTCCACCACATTATGCGCCTGCGATCACCCAAGTATGCTTTCTTACACTTGGACCAGTTGAGTGGTCCCTGATCATATCATTAAATATTTGTGTTCATCCAAATATTCCTCTACTTTGTACACCTATGTGCTTGCGGCCATCCAGGTAAGCCTTGTGCTACATTCAAATTCTCAATTTCTAGAAGGTGGGAGACCTTCATGAATATGCAAGGTACGTCCTCGGTATTCCCATTTACCAGGAGGTGAGAGACCTTCACAAATATCCAAGGTACGTCATCAATATTCCCTATTGCCAGAATGTGGGAAACCTTCACGAATATCCGAGGTACGTCCTCGATATTCCTCATTTCCAGAAGGTGAGACCTTCACGAATATCTCAGGTATGTCCTCGATATTCTCATTGCCAGAAGGTGGGAGACCTTCACAAATATGCGAGGTATGTCCTCAATATTCTCAATTTCCAGGAGGCGGGATACCTTCACAATATCCTAGGTACGCCCTCGATATTCCCAATTTCCAAAAGGCAGGTGGCCTACATGAATATGCAAAGTACGTCCTCGATATTCCCAATTTCCAGAAGGTGGGAGACCTTCACAAATATCTCAGGTGCGTCCTCGATATTCTCATTTTCGGAAGGTGAGACCTTCACAAATATCTCAGGTACGTCCTCGATATTCTCATTACCAGAAGGTGGGAGACCTTCACGAATATCTTAGGTACGTCCTCGATATTCTCATTGCCGGAAAGTGGGAGACCTTCACGAATATCTCAGGTACGTCCTCGATATTCTCATTACCAGAAGGTGGGAGACCTTCACAAATATCTTAGGTACGTCCTCGATATTCTCATTGCCAGAAAGTGGGAGACCTTCACGAATATCCCAGGTACACCCTCGATATTCCCAATTACCAGGAGGTGAGAGACCTTCACGAATATCTCAGGTACGTCCTCAATATTCCCCAACTGCCAGGAGGTAGGAGACCTCCATGAATATCACTGGTACGCCCTTGATATTTCCAATTATCAGGAGGTGAGAGACCTTCACGAATATCCCAGGTACGCCATCGATATTCCCTTTTACCAAGAAGTGAGAGACTTTCACGAATATCTCAGGTACGCCCTCGATATTCCTAATTTTCAGGAGGTGAGAGACCTTCACGAATATCCAAGGCACGTCCTCGATATTCCCTATTGCTTGAAGGCGGGAAACCTTCACAAATATACGAGGTACGTCCTTGATATTCCCTTTTACTAGGAGGTGAAAGACCTTCACGAATATCTCAGGTACCTCCTCGATATTCCCACTACCAGGATGTGAGAGACCTTCACGAATATCTCAGGTACATCCTCGATATTCCCTTTTACCAGGAGGTGAGAAACCTTCACTAATATCTCAGGTACGTCCTCGATATTCCCAAAATACCAGAAGGTGAGAGACCTTCACGAATATCTCAGGTATATCCTTAATATTCCACATACCAGGAGGTGAAATACCTTCACGAATATCTCAGGTACGCCTTTGATTCTTCCTTCAGAGTTTTGTACTTGTGATAATTCAAGTACCCCTTCAATACCTGCAAGCAATTAGATACTCCTTCAACGCCTGCGAACATCCAGGCACCCTCCAAGAGTTCGTACTTGTGATAATTCAAAGTACCCATTCAATACCTGTAATCATCCAGGTACCCCTTTGATACATGTAAACGTCCAGGTATCCTCTAAGAGTTTGTACTTGTGATCATCCAAGTACCATTTCGACGCCTGCAAAGGCCCAAATATCTTTCAAGTTAGTACTTGTGAATATCCAGGTACTATTTGATATACCTGTGAATGTCCAGGTATCTTCCAGAATTGATGCCCTGAGAAAGGTCGACGCATCCTCCCGAGAAAGGTCGGGTTCCTACTAATGTCTTCGACAAAAGTCAGGCACCCCCACAAAACAGATGCCCTGAGAAAGGTCGGCGCATCCTCCTGAGAAAGGTCAGATACCAACTGGTGTCTTTGACAAAGCTCAGACACCCTCACAAAACAGATGCCCTGAGAAAGGTCGGCGCATCCTCCCGAGAAAGGTTGGGTACCAACTGGTGTCTTTGACAGAGGTTAGACACCCCCACAAAACAGATGCCCTAAGAAAGGTCGGCGCATCCTCCCAAGAAAGGTCGGGTACCAACTGGTATCTTTGACAAAGGTCAGACACCCCCACAAAACAGATGCCCTGAGAAAGGTCGGCGCATCCTCCCGAGAAGGGTCGGGTACCAACTGGTGTCTTTGACAAGGTCGACACCCTCACAAAACAGTCGCCCGAGAAGGTCGGCGCATCTCCCGTCAAAGCGACCGAAGAAAGGTTCGAGTCCTAGACAAACTATTGATTGTTTTAACAGGCGACCGAAGAATGGTTTGAGTCCTGGAAAAACAATTTCCCGTCAAGGCAACCGAAGAAAGGTTCAAGTCCTAGACAAATTATTGATTGTTTTAACAGGCGACCGAAAAATGGTTCAGGTCCTGGATAAGCAATTTCCCGTCACGGCGACCGAAGAAAGGTTCGGGTCCGAGACAAACCACTGATTGCTCTAACAGGTGACCGAAGAATGGTTCGGGTCCTGGAGGAGCAATTTCCCGTCAAGGCGACCGAAGAAAGGTTCGGGTCCTAGGCAAATCATGGATTGTTTTAACAGCGACCGAAGAATGGTTCGAGCCCTGGAAAAGCAACCTCCTCATATCACCAGGTAAGATGACGCCTTGATACATGCCAAACTCGGGGTTCACACCCTATCTCGCTCACTCCCGGTAAGTAACTACAGGTATCTTCTTATCTGTCTTAATATATGTAATGTTATATTGCTCTTTTTGCATAGGATAATAGGTCCCAAATAAAATATAATCTGCCATGCATGTATGGATAAAATTTAGGCATCAGTTTGTCTTTGAATGCAACCTCTGCGAGCTCACCTTCAAAAAGGGGCAGCTGTTGACGCCTAAATTAATTAGGTTTTACTTTATTTTATTTTATTTTATCTTTTTCGGATAATAAATAAACAAATAACAAAAAAAAATAGCAGAAGCAACCCTCGCATGGGCCCTGAAGGCCCATTTCTGCCTCAGCCCGGCCCCCACAAGATCTTCTCCTTCCTCGCGCCTCTGCAGCACGCGCAGGGGGCGCGACGCTGGAGCGGAGGGGAGGAGCAGCGACGACACACGTGGAGCAGGGGGCAGCTGGCATCGGATGGGACGCCAGTTCAGCTGGCGAAGGCCGTGGCGACCGACGATCAAACTCCGTCGATCAGCCGCCCCTTGGCCTATAAATAGGCCGTCGATCCCAGCGACGAAGAACACACACAGACACACAGAGAAGAGAAAGAGGCCGACAAGCTCCGAGAGATCCCCTGAGAGACTTCGGGGAACTTAAAGGGCGAGCAAGGGCGAAGCGATTGGGTTGTGAGCTCAACGACCTCCCTCCGAGACTTCGGGAGGCCGGCAGCGCGCGAACCCAGATCCGCGAAGAGCAGAGGGAAAGAGAGAAAGATAGAGAAGCTGGAGGAGGTCCGCGTGGGTACCACCGCCATCGCTGCCCTCGTCGCGCCGTCGCCAGGTAGCGGGCTGTCGCCGTTGTCGTCGCCGTCGCCTTTCCCCTCTCTATAGCCCAGCCATCGCTGTCGTCACCGCCATCGCCGCCGTCGTCGCCGCTGCACCTCGGTCCTCTCCCTCCTCGGTGCCGCGATTTGGAAACCCTAGGGTTCCCGATTTTCCGGAGTCGCGATTCCGGGTTGTCGGGTCGGACCGGATCGGGAACCGGGTAGGGATGCCGCGACCTCGGGGCGCGAGAGTCGGGTCGCGAATGGAGCCGGGTCGGGTAGGGTTCGCCAAAAGTCGGGTCGCGGAGCCGGTTTTCGGGCCGGGCCGGGCGTCCCAAAAAGCCCGGCCACGACGTCGTTTCGTAAAAAAAAAAAAAAAAGGGGGAACCCGTCCGCGTTTTGGGTCACGACCGGGTCGGACCCAACCCGCGAATCCGACCGGATTGGCTTTTCTTTTATTTTAAAAAATATTTTAATAAATAAATAAAAATAAATAATTTATTTTCAAAAAAATCAAAAATCAAAAAATGATTTATTTTCAAAAAATATTTTAAAATATTTTTTTTTTCCGAAAATATCAAAAAAATCAAAAATATTCCATATTTTCCAAAAATGCCAAAATTCCCAAAAATTCATGAAAAAGCCAAAAAAATCAGAAAAAGCCAAAAAGACTTGTATTTTTTCCAAAAATACCCAAAAATAAAAAAATCCCTTTTATGTCTAAAAATTAGAAAAGACTCAAAAATGTTTTTCCCCAAAAATGCATGGAAAATCCCTCGAACATCCAAAAGCCTTAGGGTTTAAACAAGATTAGGTACCGAAAGGGCATTAGTAATTAACTAGTGTAATCAAGTCCCCGATCCTAATCTCTCTGGTTGCGCAGGAGCGAGTATTTCTCCTGATACTTCGCTTGGGTTTCTAATCGACCCACCCCAAACCGATTAGTGGCGACTCCGTTTTAAAATTAATTTACAGGTTAAAAACTTAGACTATTAAAGTCGTGATTCGGTGGACTTGGGAGAGTCCGGGCATAACTAATTTTAGCCGAGCCATTAGCCTCCTTAGGTGCTCGTACCCGATTGCGGGTGCCGAAAAAAAAAAAGAGAGGTCGCGACATGTCCAACCTGGCAAAGTGAACAAAACAAATAAGTTTTCTTTGAGGAAATACTCTCTATCTAAAGCTAAAAGTGCAAAACAAAAAATTCACGATGGAGAAACAGAGTACTATCTCAGCCTTTAATTTGCCTTCATATGCTACAAATCTCGTTCGCCACAATTCTAGTTGACGAAATCCAAAGCATGGACCAAGAAGGGACCCGCTCTTAGAGCTTGGAGGAGAAAGAGGTGGCCTTGCTGTGAAGATGAGACCATGAGTGGAGGATTGAAGACAAGGCTTTGCGGTTAAGACGAAGACAACCCGGCGAGACACATCGGTTGAATCCAAATCCTTACTGAAACTCGAGGAGATCTTGAAGACCGCGACATAGCTGATGGTCAATATATGCGCCCAACAAGCCCATCTTCAACAGCCACGGGAAGCTTTACATAATGACCTTGAATGTGCTTTTTCTGGGACTCTCGCTCTCGCTCTCTTGCAAATAATCAACTACAATTTTACAAGTAGTTTCAATGGGTAGGCTTAGGGTTTGCTTCTTTGCCCATATTTAGCCCTAATTTGTCAATTTGGGGAAAAAATAGGGAAAAATCATCCATAAAACCCTAAAATTATTGCTTTTTGACAAATTCACTGTTAAAGATTTTAATTATACCAATTGAGTCATAAACATTTTTTTATATTTTACTAATTGAATCCATCAATCAATCTTAACTGATATCACTAACATGGACGCTAATAATACCGCATAAGATGGCCTACAGTCGACGTAGATAATTTTTTTTATATTTTTTTTAAAAAAGATATGATTTATTTTTTGCTCTTTTTTTTTTCCTTTTTATTCTACCAAGTCCAACGATGGTCGACCACCCTCACAACCATAGACAAGGGCCTTGCAAGTGACATTTGGGTTTCACTTGATGGAATTGTGAGCCTTAAGCGACTAGCAATCATCACTGCGCTACTAAGCTCGTCACCGAATCATGCCACTTGCGCCACTGCCACCATGTCATCTAGTCACTATGCATCACCGCAAGGACTTGTCACCTCAGCTCGTCCCCGTCACCAACCGTGACACCTCAACCAACTACTCAGCTCCACCAAGTCATCATCACCTCAATGCCACAAATGTGCCACATCACTCACTGCAAAGCCACCACTGAGCCACATCAACACCACATCACCGCTCCTTGCCACGTTACCACCAAACGGTGCCACCTCAGCATGCACCCGCCTCATCATCATCATCATCACCGTATCTCCAAGTCATGCCACCTGTCTTCAGCAAGGCGCGAGCCCTGGCTAGCTCACGCTGGTTCTGTCGCGTCAGCCATCGGAAGCACACGGAGGAACAACTGCACTATAAAAAAGCAGCGGCAGCCGCTTGTCCTTCTTCGTTTTCACCGGGATCGTCCTCTATTCCACACCACCTCACCGTTCCCCTCAAGTCCCACCGCTCTCTCTCTCTATTCCCTTTTCTCGCACGACCGCTCAAGCCGTACGACCGCCAACAACACTCGAACCATCTCGGGCTGTCGGAGGACATTAGCGAACTTGAGACTTCCTGACCCTGTTCCAGCCGCGACAACAGCATCACTAGGACCCGAGGCAAGTAAATTGCCTTCCATTTCATGCTGCATAGGTTAATTATTGCGCGTCGAGGTTAGTTTCCTCGGATTTCCGTAATTGTGATTTGTTTTCGTATGTATTCGTGCTAATTGACGATTTCAGGAAACGTGAATTACTAACATTGTTAAGCTTATGGTTTATTGAGTTTGTAAAGGTGTTGTTGAGATGCTGATTTTTGAGATTTATGGTTGTTTGAGGTTGAGTGATTGAATCCGAGAACGGTGTTTTGCACAAGTTCGGTTTACTATATATCTGTGATTTTGCCAATTTTATGCTAGCTTTTGTAGTACAAATTTTGTGAGGCTTTCTTCACAAAGTTGCACATTATACTTTGTTCTATAACATATTTTAATTTCAGATTTTTCGGACTTAGTATGATCAAAATATATTTGAAGAACATAAGCGGATTTGAATCTGTTTTCTTGGAGTTTTACTGCTTCTGCGGTTTTGATTTTCTATAGAATTTTCGACAAAAAGATTTTGACAAGTGTTCTTCTTGAAAGTTTTACACCACATTTTCAACTATAGGTAGTGGGGATTTGACTTTCCTTAGGGGTAGGGTACTCATTTAGGCTTTTGAATGCTCATTTTTGGATCTGTTTCAGTTCGGAAATCCGCCCTATTGTTAACCCGACTTATTTGAATTATTAAGAATCGTACAAGGTGAATCAGGTTTTAACTTCTTTATGAAAAACGTTCCTCGAGTGTATCGTCCACATCGTGTTAAAGTTTCGTAATTTTTAGAATTGATTTACTTGGAAAATATGGGTTATTTCTAAAGGCAGGCGAACCGCCCTTTTTGGATCAAATTTGGGATTTTGAACAAATTCCCTTTTTAACTTGTCTTTTGGCTGGTATTTCCAACCAACTGTTTTATACCGATTTCTCTGGTTTACAGATGGACAAAGGATTGTTGATTTTGAAATTGATTTGATTCTTGAGCACAGTGGATAGCATTATTAAAATGTTGCATCATGAGTGTCATCGGAATGCCGTCGATCATTGGGACGACAATCCCTAGTTGTTAGTAGAAATGCCTAGAGGGGTAACTAAGTTCTTCCGGATGGCTAAGGGGTGTAACATGATTCCTTCAAATATCCTCACGATGCCAGATGGATACGAGATGCCTAAGGGATAATGGAGTTCCCCAGAAGATGGTGTCGGCTAATTCACAACAAGGATGATTATTGGTCTTTTCAAATTTAATCATTACTTGATTACCAATTTCAAAGGAAATCTTTTCCAACTTGTTATTCTGGTTTTGAAAAATGTTCTCGGATAAGTTGACTTTAAAACAATCTTTTATATTTTATATTTTATAGTTAAACTTCCTCGCATGTGCCATTATTGACGTATGTAGTGTAGACTGGTTGACAATTTACTTGTTTTATGCTCGCTCATAGTAAATCATTCTCTCTCAAATCAGTAGCCATGCCGCTCCTACCTGTGTCCCCTATGACTTTGTACAATGCCCCAACGGACCTCACGTGGCACCGGACTACACTTAGTGACCTCCACTTCCCCAATGTTATCTTCATCAGGGTCATTTCGATTTTGACAGTAGATGTCGATTTACCATCGGGCCCAATACTGCTTGGTTTTGTCACCGTTTACACCTGTGTGAGCGGGCGTCTAGTGGGACCTCTTGCACTCCTTGATGGCGATGACAATGGAAGTAACGAGGTCAAGTAGGGCAAGTGCAGGAGGATAGAGGTAGCATTTTTAGAAGGCCAAGCCATGACCATGGACATACTGTGGATAGGAGACAAGTGACTTTGTACATTGATGCTATCTAGGTTGGGATGATATAGTTGATGGAAAAATTTTTGGCAGGATCTGGAGTAGTAGTATTTTGACTAATTCTCCCAGTGAACCTGACCTTGTCACCCAATGTATATAATTAAGAAGTGAAACAAAATCACCTGGTTTGTAATTCTACGTGTGTTTCTTTGTGTTTTCATTTGTCCTAGGTTGTTTTCTATTCATATACACTTCTGCATACTTACAAGTGAAAAGATTTTAGTAATTGTGTTAGCCATGACATGTTGGGAGTGTTTTATCACAACCCTTGTCTAGTGGTTGGTGAGAGTCGATCTACCCTTGCTTATGACTAGTGAAGGTCAGCTAGCAACCTTCATAGGGCTTGGAAGAAAATTAAAGAAAAAGAAAGAAAAGAAAAAATAAATTAAAATAATTTAAAAAAGGAGAAAAAAACAAAAACTCTTAATTATGTCTACCGTGTCGCATTTACTCTTCTTCTT
Organism: Eucalyptus microcorys; assembly: GCA_014182515.1. NCBI lineage: Eukaryota > Viridiplantae > Streptophyta > Magnoliopsida > Myrtales > Myrtaceae > Eucalyptus > Eucalyptus microcorys. The sequence continues at coordinate 32,687,507 of CM024569.1, forward strand.
CTTTTTTCTTCTTCTTCTTCTTCTTCTTCTTCTTCTTCTTCTTTTTTTGACACAATAAATCTCCAAAGTTGTACCTTTGTGACATATTTGTTCCAAAATTTTGCAAGAGTTAGGCATGAGGGTGCAGTGCCAAGTTTCGTCCAAGTAACACCTAAAACATGGAACATAACCATTGGAATAAGTTTTATAATTTTTGAAACATGGAACCTACCCTTATCACAGGTTTCGGGTTCATCCTATACTCTTAATTTAATTATTGCAATGAATGATTACCTCTAATGACTACCATTTGAAACAATCCACTAAAAGTTCGGACTAGTGATTTCAAATGACACACTCATCATTGAACACTATGGAATGCTGTAGGATTGCAAGAAGACATAGAACAAAAAAATACAAACTTATTTCAAGTTTCAAGATTCCAATTTTCGAACTTAGAACTTATCCGTCGGAACATGTTCTCCAATTTTTAGAATCTCAAACCTATCCTACATATCCTAAAACCTAGAACCAAACCGATTCTTAGCAGTCTGATTCTCAGGTTCCTAGTTCTATCCTAGAACATGCTCACTGGCTAACCCTTAGTCGGTGTGACATTTCCCAAAACTTTTTGTGATATCAAAAACTTTAAACGTATATCAATGTGGCACATTTATCACAAAATTTAAAATAAATATGTCACATGAGTATAAATTTAGGGTTTTTGATGTTACAAAAATAATATAAGGGTAAATGTGTCACACTATATAAATTTATAGGTTTTTTGCGTCACAAAAAAAAAAAAAAACTTTGGATAAATGGTTCACGCATATATAAATTTGAGGTTCTTCATATCACAATATATATATATAGGATAAATGTGTCACAATAGGCATAGTTTATAATTTTTTATACCTTTTTCTCTTAAAAATTCAGAAATTTCACCAAAAAAATTACAAAAATTGTCAATGTCAGCTCCAACTATGCCACGTAGCTATGCCACATAAGACAACCAGCATCCATATCAATGATTTTCAACTAAAAATTATAAAACATGAAAATATTTAAGACTCAATTGGCAAATTTGAAAGGTTTATGATTGAATTGGTTAAAGTATAATAGATTTAAGATTTTTTTGATAATTTTCCATAAAAAAAACAAGTACAAACTACGTTTTTGTTACTAATTGAAATTCTCCGATGAAGCCACGTCAGCCAATATACAATAAATGATGCTACATTGGATTTCCGGCATCTTTAATCGAAGTTAACACTTAAATGATTGTTTTTTCATTAAAGCGGCACTAAAGTGATTTATCAAAAAAAAAAATTGATATTAAAGTGAATGCTATATGAAAGTTATTACATTTATAATATCATTTACCCTCTAAGTTTGTGAGTTGGCTTATCTCTATAGTTACGGAAAGCTTTCTAGTCACCCTCCCAGTTACAAAGTAATTAACCATCTCTCCTTGATCCTAAACACCAAAGCCGACAGCGAATCTCTCCCTGGGCCTGTGTGAAAGCGGGTCTTTCTTATTCTTGGCCACCCACCCATCACAGTCATGTAATCCAACGTTGGACCAACACCAATTTCGTTAGAGCCAAAAAAAAAGTCCGAAGGCTCTTCATTAAAGCTCCATTTAGCCCGATACGGACCAAATAAGCCCGTGCCATCACGAGCCAGGGAAGCCTCAAAGGCCCATCAAGCTTCACATAATGTGCTTCAGGCTAAAACAAAGGTTTAAAATAGCCAAGAAATCCCTAATCAAATCGAAGAACATTCACCAACCAAGGTAGTGACATGTGCGAAAACAAGCTGGGCCTTGGGGGTAGAGCCACCTTTTGAGATGTACTGGATGAGTTAGCTCTTGAAATGCATCTCTAAATTTGCTTTCTGACACATGATATTACATATGCCATCTTCCGTGGCATATAATAAATTGCCTTTGAAAGGGTGCATTGTTACGAGTCATCTTTCAGTGCGGACTTTGGAAATAGACCCTTTTTCGAGTTGCTACTCAAGAATCATAGCACAAGATGCCTTTTGTGATATTCTGTGGGGAAACTCACCTTCAGATACACAGTTATCATGAGTCACCACTTGAGATTTGGTGAGTTACATATTGTCATTTTCCAAATTCTTTTTTTTCCCGGAAAAGGCAGACCTTGTTGAAATATGTGAAGAAGTGACGGATTTGTAGCATGTTTGGAGGCCGGAAAAATAACATGACCATTTAGAAGGTAAATAAATCATCGCTCATTTGACCTTTTTCAGCGGCAAAAAATAAGTTCTCTAACAAGGTTTCCCATTATCCTTAACCATGTCGTAATTGAAGATCAGTTCATAATTACGTATGTGAAATTAGCAAAATTGAAAAGAAAATTGATACAAGTGCCTTTTATAATCATTCACGTCGGGACATTCCAACGATGAACTTTGTGGAGCAAATATTTTTAAAATGCAGCAATGTGCGATTTGCACATGCCAATACCGTAGCATATGATCGATCCAATCATAGCATAAACTTATTATTAGGTTTCTATAATTCTATATAAATAAGACTTTGGGTACCACTCAAATAAATAATCTGTTATATCTTATGGACCCAACTTAATTATCACATCAGTAGGAGGTTAAAATCAGGCATTTGTAAGGAACCATTGCACAAGAATTTGATGGTATATCTTCTTGTTTTTCGAGACTCCAATCAAGAAAAAACTCCTTATAACAAAATTGAATATCAATAGTTAAGGGGCAATCGAATGTGTAGTTACATTAGAACCGCTCTCTCCCGCAACTCCTTGCCCCTGGCCCCCTGCCACCTCTAGCGGTGCTTGCTCCTCGCCACCGTTGCACATCGCATCCATTGCCCGGCGGTCGTGCTGGCCCCTCACCCACGCCTCCTCGGTCCGCCTCGTCGCTGCAGTTGCCCACCTCCCCCTTTCTGCATCCACGACAAGTAGGGCCGACCTTCACCCTGACTTGGGCATGAAATTAGTATGATTCCCCAAATCCCAAGTCAGATTGGTGAAGTCTTGTGTTTGCACCAAAAAATAACCAACTCCTTGTAATCGACAAATGGTGAGGTTTGATCAATTAATTGAGAGTTTGATTGAAAAAGACTCAGCTGAATCGAAAACTACATATCAGGGTAATTGACAATTGGATGGAAGGACAAGCGACAAGTACCATTACTCATCAACAAAGCCTATGAGTGACCAATCATTGGATGTGGAAATAGAGGGGATGCTTGAATCGTGGATGTCGAATGAAGGTTGCATTACCCAGTGACGGTTGGTTATCCAGGTGGCCTCAGAAGTTATAATTTTTGTGGATAATAATCATCAACGTACGAGAAGCAAGCCAAGGATCTCGGAGAATGCATAGTAATAAATGTACTTGGAGAAGTAACTACTGGTTTGTAATCGTGGTTGGTGAGCTATATAACTGCTCTCTGCATTTGTTGTAAATGGGGGTTCCCAGGACACTTAAGTCAATGGAGTTTGTTATTTCCATTTATCTGCCTTGCAAAATTTATTTCTTTGTACTTTAGATTTCCATGTTCGTCTCTTCATTTTCACTTTAAAAGCCAAAACCCTTTCCTATTCAAAATCATCATAGCATTTTCACAAAAAATCAAGGATCAAATTTTGGTGAAAAAATTTTCACTTCTTAGGTAAAATCTCATTTTCAGTGAAGCACCTTGTAATGTCATTCGTAAAGAACATCCATCCAAATGGTCATTACTTTTGTACAAATACTTAGAGTACTTTTGGGGGCTTGACCTATATGAGATGGGCCATATACATATTGTATCAGAGCAAGATTCTGTCCAGTAAATGCGTGGTTCATGGATGAACTAGACCCATATCCGATCTAATGAGGGCAAGAGTAATCCTTAAGGCTAGAGGACCTGAACGGGGTAGGATTTCTCATTCTTCTAGGATGGTAGAGGGGGAATGAATGGATCGGACCATAATCGAATTAGGGGAGTATTGCTAATTCGAATAGACCACAATGTTAGTGGTTTAAGTGGGGAAGTTTGTGACTTCCCAACTCCCACTTAGAATGATTGAGGCCGTGTGATGTTATTCATAAGTAAGTCTGCTCCCAAATGATCACCATCAATTTGTATTATTACTCAAAGTACTTCATGTTTGGCTTAACCCATGTGACTATGCTGGATTGTTACAAGTAGAGAGGGATACTGCAAGGCCAAGGCCGAGAGAGACAGAGAGAGAGAGAAAAAGAAAGAACATGGGGTTGGCGGTAGCCGCCCATAGTGGCATGGTGACAGCAGCGGGGTCAGCTCTATGCTATGTGTGCTTTGTGGTCGTGGCCATGGGAGGTGAGGGCAACACCTGAGGAGAAGAAAGTGAAAAAGGGAAGAAAAGAAAAAGGGCCAAAACAATTTGTGTTCTTCAAAAACCCCATGTTCAATGTGGCAATTTTTGGAGGAAAATTGTCTAAAACCTTTTAATAATTTGTTAATTAATTTCATCTAGAGGAGATAAATTTGCGATGTAAACATAATATAAAATTTTGAGAATATTAATCTCGTGAATCTCTATAAACCTTTCTTGTTCGGTAAAGTATTTTTGCCCGCTTTCTTGGGATCGATCCCAAGGCAAGCATGGACAAACCCCACACGTCTAAAAACTAGTATTTCCATTCAAGAGAGGAACATGGCACTAGCTGCCACGAGGGTCGCCTGATCCAAGATGTGCATATAAAGCCCACAGATTTCCAGGGATTTGTTCATTCTTTATATGGAAAGTTGCGAAACAACACTTACCAAACCCGGATCCAAGTGATCTCAGGAAAGTTGTCCCTAGTCCCTACTGCCATTTTTAAACCAAGCATAGGTATACGCAAGTGCCCCTAATCATCAACCTCCATTTGCATCATTCACTAGTACAGGTATGTAAGCATCGATTCCCCATAATAATACTAATAGAAAAAAATGAAATGAAATATTTTTATTATATGAAACGAGCTAGCAATAAGAAAAAAATAATGGCCATGAATAATGGATGCCCATCAGCATGCACATGGCCCTGCTCCCTCCCCCACTCGGGGTTCATGGATTCAGCACGTCTCCTCTCGGCCATATAATACTGACTAGATGAAGCAATAAAAAAAGAACAAAACGAAGGAATAACAATTCATTTAATTTAGAAATCGGCAGCAGCAGCAAGAATCTCATGGGGATGGAAAATAAATATTTATATATCTGGAGGAATAAAACACCCAACAACCGTGACAGTGATGACAGTAGGGAAATAGAATAATAGGAAAAAAGCGTGTCTTTAAGCAAGCCATTCTGGTGAAGCCCACAAGAACAAAAAACAACAACATTAAAAAAGAGGAAAAATAAAAGTAAAAGAAAAAAAGGAAGAAAAACATCAGACAAGCTAAAGTTTATTGCCTCTTGTTGCATTACAAATCACCACATCTTTTGATATGTATGTACGAGCGAGCTAAAACAATGAGAGTACAGAGAGGGACGGGTAAAAAGGAGCACCATTGGCCTTCGATCCATGGAATCTCTGGCCAGAGCCTGCCTCCTCCAGAGGATTAGAACTGATCAGCACAGGGGTAGGCTGCTCAGCTTCTGCTTTTGCACTTCTCCATTGCTCTTGGTGCTGAAAATTTTTGAGATCCCATGATTAGCTCAATGATCAGGTGATAAAAACTCGAAAAAAAAATGAAATATAGCCGAATAATTTATGTGAAAGCTGCTTACCGAGCCCTATTGCCTCAGACCCTTTCATTATGCGCAGACGCTTGCAGGAGTCGACAAACATCCTGCGAAATGGAATAAAGTTGAGCTCATCGAGAAAAACCTTTTGAATTATCGATCCCTCCTAAGAGATGGTTCAAAGCCGACGTTTTACGGTTTTATACTCTCTTTTACACCAAAATCCTATGTCGATTATTGAAGATCTGATGATTGACATATTATAAAGTTCTTTCGAATGATAAAGTCTACCACTACTGCAAGATACATTATCTGCCTGGGTTACACTAGTATAATTCAACAAAAGATATAGGTCAATAGTATTCCTAAATTCCTTGGGAACTAACTTTGCAGATGACAAGAACCTTAGATCAGGAAAAAGAAAAGGGTATATAAATGGTACACATCATCTTTTGCATGCGTTGATTTTTTATTTTTTATTTATTTACTTATAAGGAATTGGGATATAAGGGAGAAATACTTACTCCCATGGAACATCGCCCACTAACATCCAGTCACCGTCCTTGTCTTCATAGGTAGGCACATAGTCAGAGCTGTTCAGCAGGTCCATCAGCTTGCTCTCGTTCATGAAGTCTATCATTCTTTGCGCACCATAGCTCCCTTCACCAACAGAAGCCAAAGATCATTTTTTGGAAAAGAAAAATCAGACGTTGATAACACATCGCGAACGACAGAAAAAATGTTGTGGGGGTTTCACAATAATTTCTTACCCATGGTGAAGGAGCTGAACATCTTGCCAAGAGCATCAGAGAGTTGCTTATAGCTGCTGTAGTTCTTGAGGTCGACCTTGCGCAGATAAGGTGCTCCATCCATGGACACCTTCACAAATGCTACAGCCGCAGCCTTCTCTTTCTCCTCCTCAGGGTCGGTGCTCTTCTGAGCTACCATCATGTTCTTCCTGTACGATCTCACTGGCGGCCAACCCACCACCTGAGCCCTACATGAAATCCAGTTCATAAAGAACCCGAAGAATTAGTATGAAAAAAATAAACAAGTTCAGGAATTTCAGAAAGGTTTTGTATGCTGTTTGACTTTTTCTTTAATCCACCCAAATAAATGGAAAAAATTACCATTTCTTCAATAGGAGACACAAGTATACATGACCTGTCGGATGAGTACACTCCAAATAGCAAGAACGAGTAATACATGGTGAAAGGGAGTTGGATTTACATGGACCAAATCTACCTAAAAGATTTCTCAAAAGAAAAGAGCAAAGTACTCACTTGGCTGGTGGCTTTGCAGGATCTTTAGCGGGACTAGCACCAGCAAGAAGAGTCTTCTCGTTACTCTTCATGGCCTCTTTGAGATCCACCACTGACGAAGCGTCCTTGGCTTGAAGGTTGAGCTTGAGGTCCACCTCGGTCTCAGAGAACCCTCTCTTCCCGGTGGCCCTTGGAGCCTCCACCTCTGCCCCGCCGCCGCCGCCAGGCAGGCCGAGGCACAGCTCGGTCTCCTTGAAGTTCAGATCAACGCCGCCGAGCAAGCCGGCCATTTTTCTCTCCAGAAGCAATGACAAATCAAGATGGCGCTGGAAACCCTAGGCCTTACGATCTGCTTCTTTTCTCCTCTTCTCCTTCTTTGTTCGCTTCTTCTCTTCTTCTATTCTTTTGGGGTTATAAGAGGTAGAGAGAGAAAGAGAGAGGGAGACCAATAATATAAATGAGGAGGGTCGTTTATAGGGAGCTGCATGTGTATGTGGCATCGGGTCTCGGCGTATCAGGTGGCTACACGTGGACGGCTCGGGATCTGTTGATCTTGGGGAATCGTACCGACTTGATTAACGTTTGGAACATCTTAAAGAAATGAGAATTAAGCAAGTGGCAATAAAGGTGGTAGGAAGAGGGGGAGCTGTGAGCTGCCCTCCCTTGTCCCCTCCATCCTTCCTCACAGCTTCTTTTGCCCGAGTCAACAAGTCTTTTATAATCCCGATCCATCTTTTCCTCCAACTCCCATCAGCCGCATCGATCTCGTTCAAAAACAAATATATACATACATACATACATACATATGTATGTATGTATTTATGTCTCAAATTGAATATCTTGACTACGAGTACAAAACCGATTCCTATGTTAATACTAAGAGGGATCATCGATGTTGATCACATGTTTTCCTTCCGATCTAATTCAAGACTCTTTTTAACTAAGACCCCCTCTTTCTTGATCTTTTTCGGAAATGATTAGATTCTTTTATTATCCCAATCAAATTCTCCTGATTGAGATTAAATCTTTTATGATCCAACGGCTGCCAACTCCGGAGGAGTGGTTCGTCGATGCCTAGGAAAGCGTAGTCCAAGTAAAAAGGTTACCGCACGAAATTATTGCAAAAGGTTGTTTGTGTTTAGATAGATTAAAAAGAGGAGGATAATGGCTTGATATAAACAAGATTGTTTGCAAGATCCGAGACACATATCATGGAAAGTTCACCGCATCCCAACACAAGATCAGTCGATTATGCCCACATGAGAAGAACTCGTGCATCAAGACATGCATATCTTGGTAATGCAAACAGAAAACCATCTCCACTCCCCTAGGGTTAACCGAGCTTCACATGTAAAACCTAGGTGGATTAACTTAACACGTATGCTAGTTCTCAAGTCAGTATTATAAGTATATCATTATCTATACAATCGTAATCCAAAAAATTTCATGTTGCAACCTTGTTGAGAATGGTCCATTGTATAGTATGATGCCATGGTGTCAAGAGGATGCATTTTCTATTGATTTTTGAGTGAGAGTTGCATGGTTACATCTTTCTTATGAGCCTAGAAATTGATTTTGAAATCGATTAGGGAAATCCTATATCTGCAATAAATGATAATAAATAAGAAAAATGAATAAATATCATCTCAGCGATAACGGCGCATTGTCAATTTTTCTTGTCTTGAATATTTTAGGTAATAATTAATTGGAAATGCAATTTCTTCACATACATGAAAAGGGATATACATGACCAAGACCAAACCTGAGAGCACAACTTGACAACCAACTTTCTCCCCCCAATAAATTCTGAAATGTCGCTTTCTATTTAAAACTCTTCTGACCAGCATTCCCTCATTTGATGGTTCTTTTCAATCAAGGGTATAAAAGTGACCCTGCCCTAACATCTTGCTTGTTGAGATTAAACATTCATGTCCGTGAACATGAACCACAACTAGGAATGGCTGCAACTATGTGCACATCGCCATCTCTAACTTCTTCCGGTCCAAACCCAAGAGCATCTGTTCTAGATGAGGAGTGATTGCCATTTGAAGTCCAAGCTGGGTCGATAAAAAAGTGTTGTTTTCAGGGCATTCGCGGATAAGCTCGATCCATGTACTAAACCCAGCGGTTATGCATATGCATGTGCAATTGGATGTGTTCAATCTTATACATGTTTGTTGAAGGGCTATGATTTCCTCCGTCGTGATTTGGCATTAATTAGTTCTTTTTGGTTAGCATGATATATATCAAACCGGTCATATATATCGCCCAGAGAGCTACATCTATGACTATCCTTTTCTCCTAATTGTATTGTTTGTCCTCATATGGTGGAAGTATGTGAAAGAAAAGTCCACTTTTGGATATAGGTTCCTTTCACGAGATCAGAACATACATTAGAGATAATATGACAAGCGAAGTTTCACTTATCTCACAAAAATATAATCTGTCTCAAAATCAATTATGTATCATATGAAATTCCTAAAGCCATAAAATTTCTTCCAACCTAACACAGTCCCTTTTCACTTTTTGTAGCGCGTCAAGAAAAAATGATTTTATCTCTCTTAATTGAAGAGACAAAAGTACTAGCATGGAAGCTTATCGCTATACTCACCTTTTCCATTTACAAAAAGCGAGAAAGGTTATATATATGAGAAGATATAAAAATAATCTTCAAAAAACGACAAGTATATCTTGAATGATCTGAGATAAAGACGTAACTCGCGAGTTAATCAAATAAAATGAGTGATATGGCAACAAAGTTTTTGTCTTTATCGAGTTCGAAGGATAAAACGGGATTATCTCCGACGTATATGTTTGCGCCACTAATACTAAAGTGGATGCAGCCCCAAGGATAAGTCCCACTTGAAGCAGATTGCAATGTAACAGATCTTGGGATTCTCTCCTGAGCATATAAACCAGTGTGAGTGGATGCAGCCCCAAGGATAAATCCCACTTGAAGCAGATTGCAATGTAACAGATCTTGGGATTCTCCCCTGAGCATATGAGCCAGTGTGATGTGTAGGAATTATCAGCATCACCAATTTCTGTGAGCCCTAGTTCAAGACCGTACGGTGGTGGTTTAAAGACAGGTCACGTCCCCTTGGAGAAGGAAACATCCCTAACCCTAGATGTGCCCTTTGGTCCATCAACATCGCCCCCATAAAGACCGCCCCTCCCCCCCCCCCCCAACAAAAAAAAAAAAAAAAAAGATTTCTTTGCCTTGTTTCTTTCTAGGTTTTTGTTTTTTTTCCCCAATATATATTTTTTTAATATTAAAATTCAAATTTTCAGCTCCATTCATAGAATAACAAGCGTGACCCGCGGAGTCTTTTTGAATGGGAGACATTGGGGCTCATAACACAATCAGCTCCATCTGAATCGAATACGCTATGTTGGTTCTTTCTAACCTAACTTTTACCATAATAATCCCCTTGTCTCACCTTCCCTCTCCTAGCCACATATCCCAAATTCTCATATAGCAACGGTCCAAAAGGACTTTCTAAATTTGAAAAATAAAATGTTTAAATATGTATATGTGTCAAACTCTTTTGGGTATTTTAGGCTTGGTTGTGTCAATGTCATATAAGGATACAAGAAACCCTTTTATTTTACTTTTGTTCCTAGCGCCATTGTTTTCCACAGAAAGGAAAATGACTCCCTTCCTTTCCTAGTTAGCTTTTGGGCTATATCTACTTTGAGATGGAGTGACTTATGAAACTTGTAAGTGGTCCTAGATAAAGGGGCTCGATTAGGTTTATATCTTTTTAAGATATCAGACCTGACAGTATATGGAACCCATATTCACATGCATACCAGAGAGAAAGTTGAAAGCATACTACAATGGGTAATAAATAAATTATCGAGCATATTAAAAATACAAATAACATGTGTGAGTTTCTATGGAAGATTTTGGATAAAATCACCGCATCTCCCTTCACGAGCAACTTTAGGAGCTAGCCAATACATATGGATGAAATGGTTCGCGTGCAATCGTGGGATTTAAAGAAGTTGAAAATTCAGATATGATTGTTAGTAATCAAAAGTTGAGAAAATAAAAATAATAATAATAATAATAAAAGAAGAAAGTTAAAGTACTTAATGTGCTAATACACTGTACTGCATATATATAATTCACCTTAAAATTAGGTTCCACATGATACTATTAATGGATGCGCACCTTGGGGGTTGAGAGTTCTTAAAAAAATTAGGATACATTTGATTATTGAAATTCCTCCTATTTGGGAAACATTGACCGAGAAATGCGCTGGTTAGGTTACCCTTGTTTGCATATTTTCCGGAAACTGAAAACTTTTTGGAAAATTGAAAAGGACAGAACAGAATACCTTATTTTACTTCGGATTTCAGACTGACATAGCAATAGGAAGGAAACTGAAATTTACGAAAGATTTGTTGTTTCAATTTAATATAGACCGTAAAGAGATAATGAGGGAAAACAAAATTATCATATAGAAGCAATATTTTAAAGGATTTTTATTAGCTTCACATTATTTGACATTAAAAATAATTTACACATTCACCATAAGATGATTAACATTTAAAAGATTACAATTACAAAGCGAACTTCAAACACACATGTCACTTATCTAATGATGAATGTGCACAAATATATTTATGCTCAAGATGAACCTAATAATAATCTATATATTTAAACTAGGGGTGCCACAAAAAAAAAAAAAAAAAAAAAGCCTGGATAGCCCTAAAACTTAGACCAGCACTTAAAAAACCTGGAAGGCTGCCATTTTTGGCTGTAGGCAAGGCGACACTTGCCCAGATCGATGAGGGCTAGCCTCACCTAGTTGTGGTTGTCAAGGGTGGCCTCGCCCAAGCAAGGCCTCCCTCGTTAGATTGAGCAAGGGTGAACTTGCCTAGCCCTCATTACCCATTGCCCAAGACCAAACATCGGCAAAAAGAAAATAAAAAAAACAATAAAAGGAAAAAATTCAGTAAAACTTTAATAAGTTATCCAAGTTAGTGTCGGTATGCCATTAGGACAATTGGTGCTGATTGGACCGTCATGTCAACGTTTTCTGATTAAAATTAATTGGATTGACTCAACTGACAAAACACGAAAAAGATTTATAACTCAATTGATACCATTGAAATTTTTGGGACTAAATTAACATAAATACAATAGGTTTTGGATTTTTTTTTTTTTTGGTAGTTTTTCTGAATGACATTAATACGCCCAAACTTTTTCGTCCCAATGTACTTTTGACCCAAAAATGTCTTCATCTCAATTTCATCGGTAATGGTTGTTAAGAATATGATGTCACAGCATGTGTGGACAAAGCTAGGGGAAGGTTACTGTAAGTCATTGGTACAAAGTCCCAGGTATTGGTGAGGCACAAAAAAAAAAATTCAAAATATTGTTGTCCCATGAGGCAAAATTTAGGCTTTTTACTGAGATTAACCCTTCTTAAAAAGAATCGGTAGAAGTTATGTGGGCTCAGTTTATTTCACAAATAATGTGACATATTTGGAAGATGTCTTCTAAGAAGGTTTTTTTTTTTTTTTAAGGAAAATGACAATATTTTCTAGTGTTTAGTAAAAACCTGAAAATGAACCGGAAAATATTTTCCGTCATTTTATTTGAAATTTTTTTATTTGATTTTCCTAAATAGGCATACATTATTTGTGTGCTAGTAACTTGTGCATGGGTAGCCAAAAAACCAAGTACGAGCACTAGAGTCTCTAGTTTGACCGGAATAGACCTCGAACCAAGTGCTGGGATGGGGGCACGAGCACCTTGGTCTTAGGCCTTGCCTTGATGGACCCAAGCACGAGCACAAGGGTCTCGAGCCCAATCTCAATAGATCTAGGCACGGCCTTTGTGGACCCAGGCCTAGGTGTTGGGGATTTGAGTTTGAGTACCCGAATCTCGTGTTGGCCTTTGTGGACCTTAGGGCCAGGTGTTGGGGCATTGGGCATGAGTTTTGTGGCTTCAGGCACGGCCTTGATCACCTAGGCATGGGTGCCGAGGTCTCGAGCTCTGCCTCGATACACATGAGTGAGGGCGCCGGGGATCTAGGCACGAGCACCGAGGTCACATGCCCGGCCTTGATGGACTAAGCTTGGACACCATAGACCTGATCCTAGACGCCAGGGATTAGGAACTAGCGTTAAGGTTTCTGTGCTCAAACTTATAGTTTCGGATCTAAGCAATTCTAATCTTATTTTGAAAAATGATTTCTGATTTTTTAAAGAGGAATTCAATTTCCTAAATTTAAGTATAGTTTTTCCATTCATTAGGAAAACATTTTATGAGAAATAAACGGATCCTAAGCTAAAACTTGTTCTCCAAAACCATCACACATCCTTGGTCCATAACGCAAAGTGTCATATGATAGAAAATTACACTAAATAAATTCCCGTACGGATTAAACCACTAGTGACTTCCTATGCATGGAAGGTCACGGTAGGTATTAGAGAATTTGCAAGATAAGGACTCCCCCAGATAATACATTAGGTACAAACATTAAGCTCTCTTCTAAGTAACTTCCCGTATATTATTTTAGCCATTTTTGACCAATCAATACCCCAGCAGATCGAGAATCGATTCTTTTTCCAAAGGAGACATGCTCCATTAATTAATACTGTCCCATTTAATTAGTATAATTATATCATTAGCATGGTACATTCCGGTCCATCGAACACAATATATGAGAATCTTCGCATCGATATAAAATATTCCATGTGCTGGTTGAAGCCGGGACACGAGATGCCATAGTGGGGGTTGCTCAGTGCACTCATTGCTTGGAATGTCTACTAAAAATTAAAAATTCGATTATCAAACGCGGTTCCAAAACACCTTGCTTTTAATAATTTTAAAGCGTTTAATAGATATAAATAATTATTGAGTTAGCTAACTTAATGTCTACAGCGAGCCTTATGGTCTCTTAATTTTCATGTGATTACATATTTAAATAAGTCTAATTTAGTGAAATTGGGGAAAATTAAAAAGGTGGTACCAAAACGTATTTTGAGTGGGTGACAAGAGGATCACACCATCCTTTCGCAAAAGGGTGCGTATTGGGGTCGGGAAATTTCGAAGAAAAAGGACGATGCAAATCTCATCATTGAGGTGTTGAAGCTTAAAGATGGAGGAGGGTATCATCATGACTTTGGGAACCGGGGGAGATGGGGAGAGAGATTTTTAGGCGTGAGAAAAGGGTGGGACAATGGGCAGTATAAACTATGTTGCAAATGCTCGAGCCGTGGGTGGATTTTTTTTTTTTTTTTTTTTTTTTTTTAAAAAAGAAAATTTTGCAAGCCAACCACAACAAAGCATCTTGTCAAAGATAATTAAGGGAGATAATTGATCGAATTAAGAATTTTTTTTTTTTTTTTTTTTTTTTGGGGGGGGGGATTGCAGCTAAACCCCTTGATTTTTTGGTAATTGGAGAAATTGTGCGTAAGGCCCCCGAACTTTTGGAAAGTTCGCACTTTAGTCCTCTCGACTATTCTTCTTCTTTTTTTTTTTTTTTTTTTTGTGTTGCTTTGTTGTAAGAAGATGAATTGAGTGGCAGCATGACACAAAGATTCCTAATTTGGAGATGGGAAATGGTAGCCCAATTGGCTATGTACAAAAAACGTGTGATGGCTCTCCACGACTCCTATGCCTAAAACTTTACATCGGATACCCTTCACAGATGGACTTATTATCGAATATATGGATAGCATCAGTCAAGGGCGGCAGCAATGGACTAATTCTTATTGTAGGCAATAAATTGGCAACCCTTCACTAGTGGGCCAACCCTGAGGTTGGCAACAATTATACTTTTTTTATTTGACTGATATTAGTGAAAGGTTATTGATCGTGACAAAATATAAAAGTTCGAGAGAGTATATTGTAATTTCCTGTAATTGAGGGGGGTGAAATGCAATCTTTTCAAAATAATGGACAAAGAAGCTTCTTTTTTTCTTATTTTATTTTAATTTGGAGACTTGAGGATTTGAGAGTATGAATATTTGCATGCATTATGCAAATGATGGAAGACGAACCATGTGCTACGATTCTTTGTCCAGGCTGGTGTTGGACCTGAGAATATAAGGGTAAAAGCCTCCTTTGTCACATTCCCACGAGTCTAAAAATGATTTGCATTAACTAGCTGCAATTTTGCTGACAAAGGAACCCAAAAAAAAAAAAAAAAAAAAAAAAAGCGATCTAACTTGAAAATTGGGTAATCCTCGATGAATTTCTGTAAATTCATGTTTAACCTGCGGTAATGTGACATTAGATTGCTTTCTTTTTCCGTTCCATAGCCAAGAAATTGCAAGATGTAGCGATCAGTCTAATATGTATGAAAGAGACTCCGTGTTGCATGCTTTATCTATCAATACAAGTACATCTCTTAACCACCGTAGTTAAAATAAGTACTAGAGCTAAGAAATTAGTATTCCTAAACTCGACCGTCACGGTCAGGTTCGTTAGGCATTTGCGCTGCTGCGAGAGAAAGTATCTTATGCGACCGTGGTCCGCGACAACACCCTTTTTTTCCCCATATTTAAGATCTCCAACTAATCGGATTCAATTCCAATCAACCATCAAGATATTCCTTTCACGGTGGAGCTGCAATCTTACTGGATCGACCTTTCACGAATACGGGCCCTCGAGAGAAATGAATGATTGACGGGACAGCGTCGCCGAATCACGGTACCGAGCCCGTTCGATTGTATCCATTTGTTTGATGGGCCCATGCCCCATATCTAGTTGTTTCTGTGTTGTTTGCATATGGAGAGAGAATGAAACAATTTTATGTGGCTTGTATTCTTTTACATGTTTTAGTTTCATTGACATTCTTGTCTTAAATGTCTAATAGCGTCCCCCCCTACCAGATTTGATTTATGCATTTATGTGTTCTGTTTCCCGTCGTTGTCATGTTGCTCAACATTGCATTGCCCTCTTCCCCTAGATATAACTTTAGAGCAAAAGCCAAAACTTATATATTCAATCATGGATTTCTTTGTTGGACTTCGATTTCAATCGCTCAAATGCACAAAATCTCTCCTTTTTTTTTTTTTTTTGTTTCGTTTTCGATCGATATGATTATAATATTTACAATCCCGGAATTTTGAGATTTGAGATGGACTCTTTTCTTGCTTTTTAGGATAACTTAATCATGATCCTGTAAGATTATCTATTCTTAGGCGTTTGTTTTTTTTAGCAATCTCTAACCCCAATTTCTTTGTCCCATTTAGAATGTATTTCGACTCCCTATTTTTTATGTAGTTCTCAGGACAATTAAAAAAAATATTTCCTTGTTCTAAGATATTTTATCTTTGCCTTTATCATTAGGCTTAGTTTCAAAATGGCCTTCAAAAAGAAGAGAAATTATTTTCTCCACCTCCCTTTTAACCCCTCCTTATTCAAACTTTCTTGTTTTTTTTTTGTGGTGGGAAGTCATATGCATGTTTAGAGCAAATATGGGAACTCCATCACACATTAGGGGTGAACAAAAAGAACCACTTGAACCAGATCGAATCGGCTAATTTTGGGCAGTTCCTAAAAATAACCAGTTCGATCCTGTTTGCTGGGGAAAGTTTCATCGACAAAATATTTCACCAAAAAGGTAAATCTTCAACTTTATTGTTTGTAACGGGTCCTATATCGCTCTGAAGAGGAAGCAACCAATCTAAACTAACAGCAAAGCAAAGTGCGGGAAAATAGAAGAAAAGTAAATGTATGATTGAATGTAAAAGTGCAATAAAAGGAAAAGATAACAACTTAGAATTGAATGATCGTTTGTCGATTTGGAAAAAAGGTCATTTACAATGAAGCCCCCTTGGCTATTTATAGTGGTAATCCACATATTACCATTTGCAGTTACCGTTTCGATATCTATAATGTTCTGGAAGTCTTTGACTATTGATAACCACCCTCCTTGCCAATGTTATCGCTCGACTCCAGTAACTGCTTCCATCTTTATCTCGTCGGCTTTGGCAAGCCCCTTGTCATATTATTTGAGACCCCCATTTATCGACTGTTGGCATCCTGGCCCATTTTTTTTGTAGATTTCTATGTTTTTGGGCCTGCTTTATAAGCTAATTTGGGCGCCAACAAATCCGTGGTTTCAAAAGTGGAACTGCCCACACTCAAACCATCCAAACCGAATTGATTAATTTTTAAATTTTTTTTATTTCTTATAAATCTGGGGAAAAATAACCCTGCTCGCACTCCCATTAGGCCTCCTTGCCCAGAGAAATCCATTCGTCCATTGTCATCGCTGACGTCATATATCCAAGCCAAGCCACCCCTTCCATCCTCTACATCGTCGTTTGCGGCCATGGAGGCGCCGTCATTGCCAGCTCCAGATTCGAAAGGTTCGCAAACTCCACATCTGGACTAGTGGAGTCGCCGGCGTAGTCGTCCAGGCTCGCTTGTCCAAGCTGACCCCTCTCCGTCGTCGCTCACTGCCATGGACAAACTTTGCCATCCGGAAGTTCTCGGGCTAGATCTGGAAGCACAAACCAGAGCTGGACCGTCCAGGCTGAGCCACTCCCCCATCGTCCAGGCTCGCCAGATCTATGGCCGAGCCGACTCGCAAGCCACGGATGAGGCCAAATCTAAATGCGCACCCACGAGCGATGCTGGAACAAGTGGCTTGGCCTGGAAGCATGAGAGGTGCTCTGCCGATGGCAATGCAAAAGGGGAGCCGCAGGTTTCATTTGCTCACCCAGGGACAAGGCCGAACTAGTTAGCCCGGTTTGAAGATCAGATGACCCGGTTCCTGGATGGGAACCAGACCACCTAGGGACTGATCACACTTATTAGACATTCTCATGTGCTAGAGAAAAAACATTACAAAATAAATGAAATAAGGCACGAACCAAGGTTTGATACAAGAGAAAAGTAATAAGAAAAAATCTTAAATTTATTGTAATTATGTCTATTTAATTATAAACCTTTTAATTATGTCAATTTTGTCCTAAATGTTTTCATTATTTGCCAATTGAATCATTCTAGCTTATTTGAACTGGAAATTGCTGACATTGATATGGCCATCTTACGAAATACACTCTCATATGCTAGAGAAACAATGCTAGGACAAGGATGTCTTATCTTAAACATGAATTAGTTCAAGAAACATTACAAAATAAATGAAATAGGGCGCGGACTAAGCTCTGATACCATGTCGAAAGATGCCCGATGAATGCGAATACTATATCTTTGTCGAATCTTTGCATCTGCTGCATAGATGGGATATTTTCCCTTTGAAGAGCGTAGATAACTAGAGGAAAAATAATCGACGGTACCAATCAAAATAACAAGAGTCAAAAGAAGACGGCCACTAGACATCCACTAAATATTTTTTGCTCACTTTGTACTTATTCAAAAACTATTTCAAGGGCATCGCATATTTGACATTTTATGTCACCCCTCCTTCAAGTTGTAAGCATAGTCAAAACTAAATTTATGTGCTTACAGCGACTCTGTAATTGCTCGCTGCGATGAAAAGCTATTTTTACTACAGTTTTCCATAATTGATTTAACCTTACAAACGTGTGCTTTTTTTTTTTTTTTTTTTTTTTTTGGTAGAAGATGAGAAATATATTGACTTTAAACCAAGAGCTATACATCTGTACAGTAAGGGAGCCCAAAACCAAAACTTACACCCAAGGTGACATAGAAGTCAGCCCGAATGGAAGGGTGCCGAGAAAAGGAAGAAAAGCAGAAGAGGAGAAGAAAAACAACCAACAAAAAGAGTAAACAACCAAACAGTGGCCACAACCAAACGAAGAGGAGGGGTATCCAACAAACAACACAGAACCACCCCAAACAAAACCAAGACAAGACAAGGACAGGAATAACAACAAAGAGACGACACCGCAGAGGAGGATCGGTTGATATCAGCTTCCGAAGAGGTGAAACCATCCCCAACCGCATCCCTGAAGGCCGCGAACAGCTCCATCTTCGAAGAGTCCAAGCCAGCAGCAACTAGAAGACCCTCCGAGGGAGAAGACGAGATGAACTAGCCTCCTACTATAGACGTAGAGCGCGCTTCTAGTGACTAGGTAGCCATGACCCAACCAGATGAGATAGAAAGCCAGTAGGATTATTCAAAAATAGAAGGATGCAATCCCCAACTCAGTTGAAGTCTTCTGTTTCTGGGGGTGTCTGAAATCCTTTTAAAATTTAAGGCCTTGTCTTTAATTGCTTTATGGAGGTGTAACTTTAAAGCCGGGAGGCAGAAATTTTGATTACGGAAGATAAAGTTGTTCCTCACTTTCCATATAAGGTAGCATAAGGCACCAAAAGCAAAGCGGGCTCGAGATTGGTGAAAGCTTTTATCGGATAAGTGTTTCGTAGCCCACTCGAGATTTTCCACCCAAGATTGATTTTACCAAGCGAGGTTGTGTTGACACCTAAATTTTCCCATTTTTTCATTTAAGATTTAATTGTCTACAAAACTAGGAATTAGTTGCTAAAAAAAAAAAAATCCAAAAAATTGTCATAAAAAGAAAAAAAAACAACAAAACAACAAAACAAAAAAACAAAAAAATGCTTAAGGGGGTCGACCTGATCTGGCCTAGGCCCGGCCCAGCTTCCTTTCCCCTCCAGCCCACGCCTGGCTGTCTTCCTCCTTCGCACGCGGACCTGCAAAACAGAACAGAAACAGGGGCAGCAGGGGGTGGCAGGAGGAAGAACAGACGAAGCACAAAAAAAGAAGAGTAACAAAAGGGAGAGAGACGAAAAATGGGGAGAGCTTGAGCAAGAGAGGTGCTCGAGAGTGAGAGCTGGAGCGAGAGAAACACTTGAGAGAGGGTAAAGAGCCAAAGAGAGGCTGGATTTCTTCTGGAACTATGAGGAACCGAGAGAGTTGAGGAACCAAAGAGAAACTGAGAAGGAAAAGAAGTCCGAGCGAGGAAGCGACTAAGGGAGAGCAAGGGAGCTCCAGTCGTCGTTTTAGCTGCGTGCGAGCCCCGCCGAACGACCCCTCGGCCAACGTCCTCAAATTGGACCCGGTACGTCCTCCTTGCGCCCTGTTTTCACCCGATTCCGTGCATCCCGAGCCGGAGTTTACGTTCGACTGGTTTGCGTGAACTCCGGCCCCGTCCACTCCCTCTCTGGTTGTTGTATGTCTTATTGTTTGTTGGTGAGAGTCTCGGTTTGGGTTCGGGTCCTGGTTGAGCTAGAAACCGTGCGATTCGGGAGCGCACTCCACCTGTTCGGTAAAATGTCTGAATGAGATCTAGTCTTGATTCGTCGTTTTGAACCGGAGTCGAGTTGTTTAGGCACCGTCCCACCTAGCCGAGGTTTTCATGTGATTTTTAGTGTCTCAGACGTAGCCACGCCACTCGACCTGCGACTGCTCTTGTTGCGACGCACAAAGGCCGCGGATCTCTTTTGTTTTGGGGCAAGGCGGCGGCTCTCGTGGCCATCGAACCTCCGGTCGGACGAGAGTTGAGCATTAGGCTCGGCTTGGTCAAGGCGGTGCCGTCACGCCTCAGTTGGACTCAGAAACGCGGCATCTTGCTACAACCACCTCCGTCGGCACTGGTCCGTTGCGAAGCCGCGGGTCGCGAAACGGGCCAAACCCGATGTCGTCGCTGGACTTTCGTCGTCGATGCCCTGTGTAGAATATCAGTCGGCGACCAAAGAAATGTTGGTGTTAAGAATTTTAGTTTGTAGAAATAAATTGCAGACGGAGGGAGACGTTCGGTGAAGAAGACGTAGAGGAGAAGAACGCACGAAGGGGAAGGAGACCAAAAGAGAAAAAAATAAAAGAAGAAACAAAAGAAAAAGTAAAGTAAAACAAAATATGAAAAAAGAAAGTAAAAGGGGCTTCGGGAAAGAGGAGTCGCAGAAGCAGATGGTGCAGGGAAAAGGGGTGCAGTGAGAAAAGATAAACCAAAAAAATTAATTAATTAATTTTTATTTTAAAAAAAATGAAAACGTTTTAAAAAAATCCAAAAGTGTTGGATCCGGATTTGGATTGGGTCCACGGGTCGGATCGGTTTATCCGGTCCGAACCCGCCCCTCGAATATTATAATATAAAAAAAAAATTCAAAAAGATTTAAAATTTAAAATTTTAAAAAAATTCCAAAATTCAAAAATTCAGAAAACATAAAAAAATTCAATTTTTTTCTTTTCTTTTTCAAAAAAAAAAATCCAAAAAATTGTAAAATCTAGTTTTATTTGGGGAAATTCGAAAATTCATTTTTTTATATATAAAAAAATCGAAAAATCTAAAAAAAAATCTAAAAAATTAAAAAAGAAAAAATCTTCAAAAAGGTTCATGTTCTCTTAAAAATGGAAGTATTCCTATGCAAATTTGATTTTACCTTAGGGTTTCAATTGTTCTTAGGGACAAATGCCCTTGATTGCAATTTTGGTATGTTAATTTTGGCTTCTCTTTAATCTAGTTAGGATTAGTATTTATCTTTTCTTTGATGTTAAATTTTTGCTCTTCCATGCAATTTATTTAATCGCTTTCCTTGGAATTATTACAGCCAAGAATAGGTATGAAATCAATCAAGTTAAAATGAATAAGATTGGGTACGAAAGGGCACTAATTAGTCGATTAGTGTAATCAAATCCCCGCCTAGATTCTAGTAGGAAGGCACATAAAGCATGCGAGATTCTCTTATAAGCAAGTAGAACTACCCCCCTAAACCTATTCCCTCCCCCGAGGGGTAGGTTGGTAACGCAAGACTTTTTGGACAAGTAAAGAACAAGTGGTCAGCCCTAGCGAACGAAGGCACATAAAGCATGCGAGATTCTCTTATAAGCAAGTAGAACTACCTGGGTTGGTAACCGATTACAAGTAATCAGCCACAGGTGGGATTGATAACGAGATGGTAGGGTGGAATTCCATATGAAGGAGGACTAGGGAACTACCTGTTGCAAAAAGGGAGCAATCGAACAATAATATAAACAGAAGAAGAAAATAAATCGGACACCGGATTTACGTGATTCAGTCGTAAAGACCTACGTCCACGGGGAGAGCAGCGATGAATTTCATTATAGATCAAGCGATACAAGGAGATTACACACTCGAGTCACTCAAACACTCTCTCGGTGTTTCCCAAGTCCCAATTACACCCAATAACGCACCCAGTGTTTAGCCCCGAAATTCCTCAAGAAATAATCTCTCGATCTCACAAAAGAATTACACGCAAATCTTACCAGAAGATTTAATCAACTACAAACACCAATCTTTCTTGGATGTAAATCACAAATGAGCTTTGCCGCACGACAAATATGATGACCCGCTATCAAGCACCCAGCATCTACGGACGTCTCTCACAAACAGAGAAAACCACGGCACTCAAAGTAAAAACGGCACTTTGATCAACAACGATGCTTCGGTAAAAGAGAGTCCCACGAGCAAGCCTTGAGAAGAATACTATATTCCACCGCCAGAGAATTGCATGCATGAAGAAAACGAATCATCCAAGATTCGGTCAACAGAAATAAAAGATTGGACTTTCCCTTTTTCATCCAACTCCATCAGGAAGCAGACGTGCCTCCGTTAACTACTTCCAAGGTTTGTTCACCAGCTTTAGCTTTAAGAATATGACATCGACCAGAAGACTAATTCATGTACCCATCTCCCTTTATTTCAATTTAATTTATTTTCAAAATTCAGCAATTCACTTCGGACTTAAACTCGAGACATATTTTAACACTACCTGTCCTCTAGGCCGCAACAAGCTCCAAGCAAAGGCCGTAGAGAAGACATCTGAAGACTGACCAAGCCATAAGAGGCGCTCATTGTCAAGATTGAGGGTCGAGAGGGGGTCACCCCAGTCCATTATGGTTGTCGCGGCATAGGAAGGGAGGGTCAAGGCGGTAAGGCCATCCGCTACCGAGGCAAGTCGAGGGATTCTAGAACAAAAAATATCCCGATCAGAGAAGAATTTGTTGAGCGGTCCACGTGGGTGCCAAGGATCAAACCAGAAAGAAACCGAAGTTCCATTTCCAATACGCCAAAGGAACTGCTGCCGGATAAAAGCCCAAAGATCAAGCAATTTCTTCCAAGCCAATGAGCAAAACGTAGGCCGAGGGACAATCCAGAAGGTGTTCTGTTAATACTACGCAGTTGCAACAATTGTACAATTTTAGCAGCTTGCAATAGTCTCAGAAGGTGTCCCTCCCTAATTTCAATATATGTCATCGATTTTTAAAAATACGAGAGAGAAGCAAGTGGTCGAAATTGGCGTCGCTCGTCGCATGATCGCCGGTTCAGCCTTGCCTCAGCTCAGTTCATGGCGGCGGAGCTCGACCCCTCCCGATCTAGGGCTGGAGCTCGACACCGTGATGAAGATCGAGGCTATCGAGCTTGAGCGGGGGGTGGCTGTGGTTGATGGATGGTGACATTTACTCTGATCTTCATTCGACGACCGTCGAGCAATAGGGAGAGACATTAATTTTTGTGAAGTCATCATAGAAAAGCCCACGTTGCGTTAGCTTCGGTCCAGCCCAATTTAAGTCCATTTTTTGGAACCCATCACCACCAAATCCATACATTCATTCTCCTATTGGCAAAATAGAAAATGTCAATCTTATTTAGATAATTAATAAATAAATAAAAAAAAAGGTATGACATGCGTATTTCATTATTCGATTTATTTGTGTGTGGATATCACCAAATCCATACATTCATTCTCCTATTAGAAAAATAGACAATCTTATTTTGATTTATAATTTATTAATAAAAAATAAAACAAGTATAACATGCGTATATTCATTGTTTGATTTATTTGTGTATGGATATCGATACGGAAAGTCATTTCAAATCTTGGATTACAAATTTTTTACTCTTCTTATTAATAAATACTATGTTCTCGAAAACACCAACATGAACAATTGCCGCGTAATGCCGACATCTTTTTAAGTTGGACAGGGTTTAGTTACTTTGCAATTTGATGGAAATGCCGAGTTATAAATTCAGTTTTATCTATAATGACCAAAATAAATATAAAATTAATACCATAGAAAACCCTAAGTTGATATAACTATGATAAATTTACCTCAAACTAATTTTTAGGTCACAAAAAACCATAAATTGGTATATATGTGATAAATTTACCCAAAACTAACTTTTAGGTCACCAAAAAACCCCTCAAAATTGTGCAATCACGATATAGTTATCCTCCGTTAGCTTCCGTTAAATTTTATCGTGAAATTACTGATCTAAATAGCACATAGTATTAACTCAATTAATATGACAAATGCACGTGGAAATTTATATTAGTTTGGAGTAAATATATCATAAATGTATCAATTTGAGGTTTTTAATTTAAAATCAGTTTGAAAATTTGTTAGTGTTATACTAGTTTAGTGTTTTTTCTCATTCAAAAATTAGTTTTTTTATAAATGTACAAGCTTGGGGTTTCTCGTGATATTATAACTAATTATAGGAATAATGACACAAATGATTCATAAACTTTGACGTAATATGTAATGTACTCATTAAAATTTTAATTTTTTCAATATGATTTATAAACTTTAGCTTCATTTTCATTGTAACTCTTGAACTTTTAATTTGCATAATATGGTCCCTAGACTAAACTATATAAAAAAAAAATTAATATAGTCCTTCTATTAATTCAAAATCAATAACTCATTGAAAATTTCACAAAGTTCAAGAGGTAAATTGACACATGTCAAATATCCAAATATCACAATAAATAAATTAAAAATTTATAAATTATATTACATATTTGGCTAAAATTTAAAAATTATATTGAATAAATTAAAATTTCATGGATCATATTATATATTAGGTCAGAGAATCATTTGCATTATTTTCTCATAAATATAATAGCTTTAGAAGGCAAGTATGTGAGCGAGCCGATTGAGGCGAGAGACGTGGCCCGACCGAACCGGTCGAGATTCCGGTCGGAGATTTTTGGCCGTAATAATGAGTTTCCGTCTGACAACAAGGCAAAGGCTCGATGAGTTTCCGTGCCCGCCCCACCCGCGGCGGGCCCCACACACCTGTCCTGTCCCCATCATCACCACGGATCACACGTGTTCATTGCCGTGTCGGGCCCCACGGGTATTGATTGGTCTCGCTCTGTTGTCATCGCACGGAATTTTATGATGGTTCGGTCGTGGGGCCCCCCCCAGCGGAAACCACACCCCATCTTCCGTTTTTCTTCCCCTCTTTTTCTTTCTCCTTTTTCCTCTCTGAAATTGGAAGCCAAACGAAATGAAAAGTCGGTACTAAATTAAAAGACATGTTCGACCGAAATAATAACTAAAATTAGACGACATGAACGGGAATTCATAATTATGGGACCAAAACAATGCATCCCCCCCAACCCAACCCAACCCTTTTTTTTTTTTTTTCCATAAATGTCAAAACAAAGTATACTCTCTTTTTTTAACCACACAATCGTAGGTAACTGTGTTGGTTGAGAGTCTTTCATTCATCGCTGAGGTCGAGAGTTTGAAACTACCGTTACTAGCATTGTAAATGAGGGGTTATAGTGTTGGAGTCATGTGTTAATCTCCCTCGAGATATAGGGGCCCGGCCCTTCGATGCCGTCTAGGCATGGGGACCCATAGTGGAATCCTCGGTTACAAAAAAAAAGTATACTTTTTTTTTTGAAGAAAATAAAAGAGAATGTGTAATATGGGCACTACTGATACGCATGCCTGTACTTATCGTGCTTTGAATCGCAGTGAAATTCATGACTTAGGCATTACGTATTATGACTTGTAGGCAAATTTATGTAGAGATTATGTGTTTTTATTGGAAAGTTTAATTTGAAAATTGAGGTATTAGGTACAGAGATTATATGCATATGAATAGCTCATAAAACCCCTCTCACGTGTGAGCTGGATCAAGAGTGACACATGGAATTTGATTAACAATGTGAATATGCATGATGAGAGAAATGACACCCAACTTTAATATCGTGTTAGAAACTTCATCCGGTCATATGGACAAACCAACTATAAGAGGTGAACTTTTTAAAATTTGAAAAGTAACCAATAAAATAATAATAATAATAATGAAATGCAAAGTCGATTAGAGTACAAATTACCTTGATATTACTATGATTAACCCATTATAACATGCCGCTCATGCAAACAATATATAGAAAATCTATTTCCTTCTTTTCTTTTTTTCACATATGTAACACGCTTTTTCATGGAGGTGTGTGTTGGAACCATTTATAATGTAAAGGCCGGATGCGTGTCCTAGTAATAATGCTCCACACGTCTCTTGATTGTCCTTTCGTTCATATGGTACTCATTCGTTGCGTGTTTTCGACAACTTTCAACGATCGAATTGCATCATTGAATTGAATGACGTTGCACATTTCAAACGCCCATGTAAAAAATTGATTTACATAATTTTGTTTTTTTTTTGGTCGATTAATTTCCATAATCGATGCATCAGATAGAACTTTGAGTGCTTAAATATGAGAAGAATTACTAAAAAAAAGTCATATACTCTTTATATAATAGATAATTCAATTCTAAACTTTTCAATATGATTAATTTAATCTTAAACCTCTCAGCAATCTGTAAATGTAGTTCTAGAAAGCACTAATGTGGATGATGGCTGTAAAACATTCATGTCAATATTGGTCGTATAATGTAAAACGATCAGTGTTAATTGAACCGCTATGTCGGCGATTTCTCATCCAAACTCAGCCAAATGATTACATTGGCATATCGCCAAAAAATATTTAAGAATAAATTGACAATATTAAAAAGTTTTATGATTGAATTGGTCATTGTGCAATAAAATTATTGACTTTTGTGGTAAAATCGCCCGGAATGATTACATTGGCATCTTGTCAAAAGGTTTTAGGACTAAATTGATAATGTCGAAAGGTTTTAAATTGAATTAACCATCGTACGATAACATTTTTCAGACTCTTTTGAAAATCAACTTTAGTATCCCTGACATTACTCTTAGCTAAAATAGCAGGGAGCGTGTGCTGTGGGGCTCATGTGGGTCAGGCATCGATTAGAAACACATGAGTCGGTCCAATATCTTTTATAGGTGTGGACCCTCGAATGTCGTAGTGGTCCAAAGAATGATAACAATTCTTTGCGGGATCGGAGGATTATAATAATAGAGAGATGCCCACGGATTTAATGCGGGGGAAGCTAAGAGGTGACCGGTTTTGTCCACAAGTTCCTGCTTCGTTTTCTCTCATGGATCTGTTCGATTTCTCTTTTCGTGGACATGTCTAGGGTTTATAGGGGACCACTTATAATTAATCCCCTTATTAAAAAAACTTTGTGTTTTCTTTTAATTTTTCAATCTTGTGCATGGTACGTGGGGTAAACCCT
This sequence comes from Eucalyptus microcorys, assembly GCA_014182515.1. Lineage (NCBI taxonomy): Eukaryota > Viridiplantae > Streptophyta > Magnoliopsida > Myrtales > Myrtaceae > Eucalyptus > Eucalyptus microcorys. Next base: position 32,714,737 of record CM024569.1, read on the forward strand.
AGCTACCGGCTGAGAATGATGTCTGTATGTTGGGCCACTGTTTGTATTTTTCCGAGCTGGATATGTATCCTTAGCAATTTGGAAAGATCGGTTTGAGTTGGTTTTAATTGGGAGAGATCCGATCCCTTGATTAAGTTAGATGAGATGCCAAAGAATCGGTCATCAAATCTTGCACGTGTTCCGGTTTTGCTTCGTCTAGTCTTGAAACTACCACTTTGCATTTTATGACAAAGCTACGTCGGCAAATAAACCCTAGCTCTATCTGGTCAACATTGAAGCTAGAAACCACTTTTTGCCGCCGCTGCTGTTTCCATCGCTGGTCGTGGACGATGACCCTCGCCCTCTCTCTTGCTCTCTATTGTAGACAATGGACAACGTCAGTATGGCCACCGTGAGTGGCGTCGTGATGCCAGGTACGGCCACGACGAGTTCGTTGACATAGAGAGAAAGAGAGATATCGACGACATAGGGGCGGGCCGGCGAGGTTAGAGTGGTTACTGTTACGGCTTTCTGAATTTGCGGATTTCATGGTGAATGAGAGCAGTTTAGTGATGTGGTAATTACAGATTTCTAAGTAAAACTAAAGGATTTACTCGCGTCAGATGCAATTGGGTGCCTACATGGAAATCTTTTCGTGCATAAAATACCATGTGGACTATAGTCTATGAACGGTTTAACCCTTTTAATTTTGAGTCGCAGATAGCAACGGACAAAATAAAATAAAAATAAATTTACTTCGGAATTGATATAAAAGATAGGCATTGTCTAATGTTATTATGTTTTTATTAAGCTGCTTCTATGTCCATTAAAAGAATTATATTTCAGATACTTTTTACTGGCCTTTTAACTCCCCCACTCTCCATCCTTGCGAGGCTCAGTAGTTGGAACGCAAGTTTGGCCGATTTGAATGTTCCCAGCAACATGTGCATGTGCATCACCAAACCCTAAAGTCACGTCGTATTCAAGCATGCAGAACTCCAGTGCATCAAAAAAGCTCCGAATCAGATTGTACATTCACAGACCTAATCGGAAAAAAGGAAAAAAAATATCCAGTTCAGATACTCCGCCTCGGCATCACTATCTTCTTGAGCTGTTTCCTGTGGCCCAAGTCAATGCCGAGCCCGATGAAATTAAACTCGCCGATCGTGCACCACAGAAGAAAGCGCGTGGCTCCAGAGAGGGAAAAACGACGAGAGAGATCGCCTCCACCACACAGGCTCGTGCGCGAGATCACACGCATTGCTGCTCGTTTCGATATCATTTCATCGACGTTGCTTTCACGACATTCATTCAGTGCTTGCTCATCCGCGCATACAGCTAGCGAGAACATTGGTACAAGGAGTGGTTGTGCATCTTGATGTTTGAACTAGCCATTTACTCGAGCTTCTTCGGAACACATAGGCGGATTTCCATCGTGATTAGTCATTTTCCGATCAATTTCCGGAATTAATACTGGACGACGCATTCCCATTTAAATCTATCTATTATAGGTGACGTGTTGATCCGCCTGAGAAAAAAAAAGCCTAGAAATATATTTCGCGGGAGCAAATTGAAGGTCTCAAGGTAGATAAATGTCTAACTCAATGCAATGTGGTTCTGCAAAAGATTACATCGGATCACACTAACCTGGGCTAAAAGCGAGGTTGTTCCTCAGATTTCGGATACAACCAGCTTCAACTAACTCGAAAATCTACAGAGAGACGACATTCGCAGAAAGTGAGAAGTAATTCGTTTGTTTCTGTGATTCCTTTGCGTTAGAAGTTGATCTTTCGTCGATGGACAAGGATCCTTTGAATTTTATGCAGTAAACTATAAGATGTGAATTACTCCCTTCATGGATGACACATTAACATTTCGAAAATTCAATGGCTTAGATGTGTTCTCCTTTTTCTCTCTTTTCCTTTCTTTATCTTTTATTCCCTTTTCCCTCTTCTCTCTTAACTTCTTCCCATGACGATGGCAGAAGTCCTGGCCAACTGTCGTCCACCAACCGTCGTCGCTTGCACACTCGCCACAACAGTCTCCACAAAGTGCAGACGATGGTAGTTAAGCCGACAAGAGAGATGGATAGATCATGTAGTCATCTGGCCGGAGATTGTCTCTGAGCAGCAGAGGCAAGCGAGGGAGGCAGCAGGGAATCACGGTGGAGGGCTTTTAGGTAGAAAGACTGGGTTGAGGGGTTTTTCCAACAAGTTTGGAGGGCATTCTGGTACAATCAAGCTATTTTAGGTGGCATGAACTAATGTAGTCCCTCTATTTAATTTTCGATGTATCAACCCTTTATGATGGTAGGTTAACCAAAAATGCACATTTAGGTTATTATAAGTACATGAAATCCTGAAAAGAATGTAATCGGATATTCGTTCTAATAATGTACATGTTATTATTTATGATCCACCTAATAATATTTCTTTAGGAAAACCCTAAAGAACAAATTCAAGGACAGGTCATTAATGCCCCAACTTTTCGATGCACACGGGCGCCTGCAGAGATGGAGCCCAGGAGCTATCAATGGAATGTGGGGGGGAAGGAGTGTTTGCTGGGGAATGGCGATGGGATGGAGACGGTTCAGACCAGCGGACAAGGAGTGAGCCTCTCTCTCTCCCTCGGGCACGTATGGACAACGTTTGCTTTTGTCTCGATTCTCCACAATGGATTGTCCACCCTTTTTATCGGAAAATACATCTTTTTCTTTATGGCTTTCTCTCTTCTCCTTTTGACTTGGCTTCTCCCCCACTACTGTTGGTTGAGGAATGACCTAATATTTGGTTTCTGCATGCAGAGATTTATACCTAACACATGTTTGCTGTTTAGCCAAAACCCATTTCTTGTTCTCATCAAATTCGTTTTGGCTACCGCACTAATATGCTTTCCAGAGAAAAATTTTCATTTTTTTGTAATCTAATGTTGTTATATTAGCAGATCTAGCAGATGGATAATCTCATTATAAGGGAGAAATGATGAATATTTTTTTTTTTTGAATTTTAGAACTTAGCTTAGGGATCTCACTTTAGGTCAAGGTATATGACCAGCAAAAGTCAATCACAAGCATCTAGTGACCAGTTCTCACGAAGACCCTTATTTTCTTGTTGTTCTTCTCTTGTATAGAATATTGCATCATCGATAGAAGACTATGACACGACAGGCTTAGGCTCAGAATCTTCTCAGTATATTTAGTTAGGAGACTTGATTTGGGTATAAGTACAAACAAGACTATGCTTATGCCATGCCATATTTATCCACTCAAGTTTCTACTCGCGTTTTTCACCTGGTCGATAAGATTAGAAAGGTATGCAAGCCGAGGTTTGTCAACTAAATTAGTTTGGAGTTCCAAATCCTAAATAAAACCTAATTTTTCTAATTTAGGACCATGTTATCTTTCCGTCTCTCACTGTAGGCTAGAAGTTTCTGGCAACAACTTTTCTATACAGACGTCTCCCATATCTACGCTTAGTTAAGTTTGTATGTAGTTGACGTTCATAAATTACGCTTACCAATCAAAAATATGGCTAGAGGAAATTCTCTCCAACAAGGGATGCAGGAAAATAGAGCATATTTCCTTAAAAGTTTTGTATTAAGTTATCGGGTCAATAGATATTCATGTCTCAGCCATGTGACTTTTAATAAGCGAAGTCCCAATTATAGAGGTTGCTTATATTAGATTAAATTGAGATTGTCTTGCCTGTAACCCTAGTATAAATAGGTCTTTAAATTCTCTTTGTCATTACATTGTCAGCTTCTGCCTTTTTTATTATTTGGTAGATTAGCTCCAAACACACACTAATCCGATATCTATCATGAGTTTCATATGCGATTGAGAAGAAAGTACTTTGATTGCATTTAGTCATTTGGATTTCTAATAAGGATAGGTTTGGATAAAATAATATATGAAATTCATGAATTTTGCTATATTTTATCTATTGATTGGTGAATCACAGTATAAATGCGAATATATTTACATTACATGATATACATTATTCGGTATAAACGGCATATCAATGTAAATGAATCTAAAATTCACAAATGGAGATAGTAAAAATCTCTTGCGACATTTTTGCCTACTTTATTTTTGTTTGCTTTTTTATTTTATTTTTCCTCTCTTTTTTTAATAAATTTATTTTCTCCCCTTCCATCATTCTCTAATAAAAATTGTATTAATATACCTAAAATACTAAAATACCTAAAATATGTAATTATATTATAAGATAGAATTATATTTGAATATATAAATAAATATAAGATTAAAATAAAAATACATTGTTTTTTTTTATTATGAATTTATTATATTAGAATTCAATATTATTTATATTGAAATATAATTTTAGTTTTATTAATTTAAGAAATTTGTTATTTGAGAAAAATAATTTTTTTATTATTGATATTAGAAATTTCATCCGCATTTATCTCACTTCCCTCGTGGGATAATTTTATCTAGCATATATTATTTTTATATTTAACTTTATCCTGCCTTAAGTAAACACTAAACATAGGATCCTAACTAACAAACGCAGTCTTTAAATTCTCACACCTTTTGATAGAAGATGAAAATATAGCTTATGTGGACATTCTATTATTAGTCCTTAATAACCACACAATTCTCAAGAAGCAGTGAGCTATAAGTTTCCAATTATTCACATTCTCAACAAATGCAATAATTAGATTCCTCATTATCAAGATAATTCATAATTCTCATCAACTTCTTCAATTCCACCTTATTAAAATTAATCATTAGCAGAGTGAGAAACGTGCTTGTAATGTTAGGATTAGAGGGGGTAAGTTTCAAAATTGCACCAAACCTAACCAAAAAGCTAATTTAACCCCACCTCCCCAAATAATAATTATATTAACAATAATCAATTTTCAATTAAAAACCCCTCTTAAATTAAACTTAAAGGAAAGTCCTTTTGTTTCCCCTTTACCAAATATCAAATGAATCAAAAAGTCCCACACGCTCATGCACTTCCCGGGTACCAAACACCAATGTGGACCCGATTCACATGGGTCATCATTTCTTGATTCCTTCTCTTCCCTTCCTTTATCATTACCTTTTTTTCCTTCTTTTTCTTTTATTGGAAAAGAAAGGGGAAATAGGGGAAATAGGGGAAACGAATGGACGGCCCTGATCTCACGTCCCGCACGCGCCGACAGAGGATCTGGGCCGTCGGATGGGGTCAGCAAAAATAATCCATATGGGCGGCTGTGGACTGTCCTGTCCCACCCTTGTCCCCTGACTGAAAGCACTTGCCCCGATGTTGCTCCCGCTGCTGCCGACACCCCTTCCCTTTCCTTTGTCCCTAATTCATGCATCCCATCGCTAGAGAGAGAGAGAGAGTAACACGGCACAAAACCCAAGAATTGCTAAGGAAAAAGAAGGGTGAAATTTTATCTCTCTATCCCTCTCTGCACTCCCTCTCTGACCCCTTATTTGTCATCTTCTCTCCTATAAAAACACAGCTCGCCAACCTCCACCTCCCCTCACAACTCGACATCTTTCTGCCTTCCAAAGACTCCTTTTTTCCTTCTCTGGTGTTGTTGTCGCAAGAGACTTGGTTGGAACCCAGATCTTGATTAGCTTTCATCACCAGACCGAGGAATTCCCAAGAAAACCAGGAAGAAGAGAAGGGATTCTGGGATTGTTTGTTGTGTGAGCTCGGAAGACGTTTCCAGAAAGCTTTGATCTTGAAGGGGTTGAGCCGTAAGGCAAAGCATAAGATGGGAAGCGGTGGTGGTGGTTTTGAGAAGGATCTGAACTTGGAGGCTACTGAGCTCAGGTTGGGCTTGCCGGGCACAACTTCATCAACAGCAGTAACAGATCAAGAGCCCGAGGCTAGGCTGGCGAGGAACAACAAGAGGTCGTTGGTCGACAGGCGCGAGGAGGAGGCCTCAAAGGATGCTTCTCGGGCTCTTCCAAAGGACCATGACTCTGCTCCTTCTTCAAAGTATGAGTCTTTATTAACCCTTTTGTCTACGATTCCTTTTACCACTTCTTTTGTTTTGGACGTGAGCTAATTTTCTTGACGTGAATTTTGCAGAGCACAAATCGTTGGGTGGCCGCCCATCAGATCTTACAGGAAGAACACCTTCAGACGAACAAGACAGAGGCTGAAACATCTTCATCTGGGATTTATGTGAAGGTGAGCATGGATGGAGCACCGTACCTCAGGAAGATTGACCTCAATGTCTACAAGGATTACTCGGATCTCCTCAAGGCCTTACAGAACATGTTCAAGTTCACCATTGGTAAATTTTTGTAAAGCCCTTCCCGTATTTTTTTCGGATCTGAATCGTTTGTTGTGTTGAAAGTTTTGATGTTGTAGAATCATGAGATGTTAATGTTGGGTTTTTGTGATCTTGTGTTCCAGGGGAATATTCAGAGAGAGAAGGCTACAAGGGGTCAGAATTTGCACCCACTTATGAGGACAAGGATGGTGACTGGATGCTTGTGGGAGACGTTCCATGGGAGATGTTCATGACATCTTGCAAGAGGCTGAGAATCATGAGAGGATCTGAAGCTAGAGGACTGGGATGTGCCGTATGAGGTCAGGCCCACAAAAGCCCCCTAAAAGGAAAAGGAAAACAACATGAAGGAAGATTATAGCCAGAGGGAGAGATTTTCAGCTTTGGTTGTTCATGAAGGATTTTGTGATCTTTAGACATTGGTGATCTCCTGTGGCTGGTCTTCACCAAGGTTGGAGTGATGGGTCTTCAAGAGAGAGATGATTTAAACCCAAAAAGAGAGAGAGAGAGAGAGAGAGAGAGGGAGGGAGGGAGGGAGGGAGAAGCATAGTGAGTTAGCTGTGCATTTCTGTAAAATTTGAAGCAGTATTGTATGGTGGCTTGAGCATATGTTATGCCAATATACCATTTTCTAGCTATCCTTGTCAGGGATAAAAAAGTTCATACAGAGATTTTTTTTGCTTGATTTGTCTGTATAGAGGGGAAGTTATCAGAGTTTATGAGTTAATGTACTTTTCATCATACAAGTTCACACCTTAAGCATAAAGAGTAGAACATCAATTTTGTTTTGGCTTTTCTTATTTTCGAATTTCAACATGAGATATAGGTGATCTAATTGTATCCGTATCAATTTCCATTGTTCTTGTTCTTGGACATTGAACTCAAAACTTCATCAGCTCCAGATCTGACATTGATGGACCTAGATCTGTAGCAAAATTATGAAAAATTTGACCATTTGGCTGAAGGTTCTGATTTACCTGGATCTGAGTTTTAAGAGAGGATTGAGCAGATCTGCCATGAAACAAATTTATAAGAAGCTCACTATGTTATTAGCTGCCTTCATCTGAACAAATTTGCAGATTCTTCTGGTATTTTTATTGTCAATTCCATTCCAAAACCCTTCCCCATTATAGAAGCTTGAAATATGATGAAGATCTTGATATCAGCAAAAATGGGACAAAGATTATCGTTCGGTCAAAAAGTCCATGACGCAATTATGTGATCTGAATGTCTTATGTTTGCATGTTTCTTCAGCCATGAATTGACACTTTTTGAAGGGATCAAATGGGCTGAAGACATGATAACCCTAATTGACGCAATGGATGGATGGATTTTTTTTTTTTTTTGGGCTGAATGAATGGATGGATGGATTGACACACCATGTATACATGGAATTTCATCTGAATTATGATTTACTTGGGCCATACCTTAAGTCAATTACAAGGGAGGACAGCGAGGTTCTTTTGCCTCATGAAGCAACACCTGAGACAACCTCATATGAACATCGACCACTACTTTTCTTCTTTTCATACTCTTCCGAGAAAGAAAATGCAAATTTTGTTAAGGGCAAGACTACCACTTCAAAGTCTGATTGCACCAAAAATTTTGGGTAAGATCTTCAAACAAGACAAACTTCTGATATGATGTTATTGTAGGATGAAAAGGAAAGCATTTCGACGAAAGAGCTCATCTAAAGCACTCGTTAAGCAATCAGATTAAAGTTTTTGATGCACCGACTCTCTTCATCTTCTTTTTTCATAATACGTGGAATAAGGGTTTTAGAAATTAAATTATTTCTTATTAAGTAAAATTGCATAATCTTTTTTTTTATATATATATATATTTGATTCCACTCAAATTGAAAGCACATGCACTCGATGCTGCTTGTCTGTGAATGCGCATCATAGGGGGGCAATGTCTCCAACTTTTTCACAATACCTTTCGGCATGTTTATCTTGATTTGGCTGCCTCCTCATAAGAAATCATTTGTTGAAGATTTAGTTGTCCTCAGTATCTTTCTCCACCAAGCATCGACCCCAGACATGCCGCCTGAAAATCATCATCAAGTTAATCAAATAAACCCATGGTTAAGCCAAGATATTTATCGAGCAGACCGAAGATTTTTAGGGCTTCGCGCACACTGTTTCTTGACTGATAATCAGTTTTAATCGAATTTGATCAGCTGGGTGTGTCCCAAAACACGAAAAGGGAGTAGAAAACAGCTATATAATAAGGTGGAAGTTCATGTACATGTACTGAAAAGAGACCTCGCGCAGTATAAAGTAGATTAAAAATTTTCGAGTTCGCTAAAGCATTATGTTTTTTTTATATGTACCTTCACACTGTGATGTATGGCATTCCACGTGAACGTTACTTTTGAGACAAGATTCATTGAATTGGAGTTCCATCTAAGGACTGGATCTATGTCCCTATTAGGTGACACAATGACACATGAACTCTCTCGACAGTGCCATTTGCCGAAGGTTACTCATTAAAAATGAACACGGACAAAATGTAAAGTTTGATTTACATAGACTTTATGTTAGGTACTCACGACCTGTACTCGTTTTGTTTCGAAATATTCGGTTTCACTTTTTGGAAATTACTACACCTTACCAGTATCAAAATCGTGCAAGAATCGAATCTCTATGTACAATGCATGCTCTGGTTCCTTCTTTCAATTTAAGGGGAGGTGTCTTCTTCATCACGTTAATGATGCATCATATCAAAGCAAGATCCGACAGGTTCCGAATATTTTCCCTAGAAAAGTCAGATTAATGTTGGCCTTTTATCGATGGACAGTCGAGGGTTTAGGAGCAGATCATGTGACTTGACCTGAACATGTCACAGGCTCAAACCGTGTTCAAGAAAGCATATGAACATGCCATGTTTAAGAATCAATCAGCTTCAATTAATCATTAATCTTGTTCGAGTTTACTCTTGGTCTTTTAGGATTCTTTAAAGATGAAACAAGAATCAGCTGGGCAGAAGAATAAGTCGGATTATATTAAGTCTAGAGTCGGTGAGCATGATTATTGCCGTAAGCTTCGCTCGACAGATTAAACATATTCCTAATAATGCGATCGGCGACGACAACAGAACTATTTCATGTCCTAGATTGAACCACGCTCTGGCAGAACTGGTGGATCTGATAAAAGTACCAGAGAGAATAGCTCTAATATTTGGACAACTTTCCTGGCACATTGTCTTGACTTGAGGCACGTCCAGGACATGGAATCGAAAAAGGAAGAGTTCAATAAAAAATACCGCAAATGTTATCTTTTGAGCTACTATCATTGAGATGTTCACCCGTTGTGGTCGGTAACATTGTATAGGAACTAAGTTTCGATGCTTGGTTACCCGTTAAATAATTCAGTTTGCATGTGGATTCTTGTTCTTCTTATTCCATTCGTTTTGAACACCATCACACGTTCTTCGGACAGTTTTTACTTGGGCTTACATGTGAAACAATGTACTAAGGTATATCACATCACTTAAATATGAGACCTTCTATTTATAATATAGTTCCATACCTGTTATTTCTATTCACCTAATTGACTAAGTCTTTTAAGTCGAAAAGAACACCGAATAATCAAATTACTATTAAAAATTAAAACAACAGGACGTTTTTTTTTTTTTTTTAATGAGATAGAAATACTAAATAGTACTATTGGAATAATTTAAAATACTAGCGACTGTCTTTAAGGTTTATTTTACGAAGATTCATATTATTTAATGCACCATAATGTAGCTATCATACTTATATCACCTCAAATAAAGAGTAATCCTATCAATGGTGTATATTACAAACAATTATATTAAGAAACAAAATTTTCTAATAATTATTAATCAAATATAGCACTTAAGAGAATACTAGATGTATATAAGAAGGAAAAGTAGATATTAGAACTAGTATAACAGGAAAAAAGAAGAGGCCTTTAGAATTTTACAAACCCTAGATAAGCGACAAGCATAGTATATTGATTCTCAGTTTGTACCGTTCACGAAGGCATTCGTCAAACTGATGTTTAAGGCAATGCAAGAAAAAGCTCGAAACATCAATTTGAAGTACAGTGAATCCAATCAGACCAGCTGTCGAGGACTCATTGTAGGCCCGTTTTGTTCCCACTTAAATGGACATAATAGAGCAATTTGCAATCAGTAATAACTTTGAAAGTTTGAAACCAAATGCTCACATTGACCTATTACTAACACATGACACATGACATCAATGTGATAAATTACAAGTGAAGACAGAAAAGGATTGATGTATTGCTAGTAAAAGCTGCATAGCCCTTGTGATGCCTTTAGCCCTATCCTTTTTGAAATTTACCAACCATAAATACTAAAAGCAACGTATGCAAATATATAAACCGTGATCAGTTCCGAAAAGATGGATGGAGGAAAATGTTTTCCACAAAATTCATTTTCCAGAAAAAAAAATTAGTAGTTTTTAGTTGTTCGGCGGTGGAACTTGAAAGTGACAAGGAAAATGCTTTTTGATGTCTAGATCTTACTTTCAAAAATTATTCTCTCCATTATAATCATATTTTATCCTTAATATAAAGAGACTAAAATCATATCAAAAATTCTTGTCTAAGATATTACTACACATGAAGTATGAATTTTTTTAATCAAAATAAAGCAACCAAAAAAAAAAAGCAAAAATGGATTATGCAACTAATTAATGAACTCAATCTCCGTTGCTCATAAAACTTCATGTGAGAATGGTTTTTCAATCCAAAGATACAGCCGAAGAGTAATATTATAGTAAACATCAAAACTAGAAAAGAAAAAGAAGAAAAAAAGCAATGAAAAAGAAATATCATTATAGAATTAAAGACAAGAATATCCTAAGTTCGTATTTTCACGAAACTCTCCATACTATTCTTCAAATATTTGACTCGCATGGCCTAGTGAAAAATAATATAATCAAATGATGATTTAGTCCAACAGTCCAACGATAAATTATGCACTTATATATGATTGAAGCTAAAATTAGGGATCAATTTGAAGAGAAGCTGAAACCAATTGAAAGTTTGCTATGAAGAGAAGAAAAACTATAAAGGGTACCCCACAGAGATGGAAGGAGAGAGAGAAATCATGTGAAAACTCTGCGAGAGCATGCATGTGAAAAATGAAATTAGGAAAACGATTTCTTCTTTTTAGGATGGAGAAATCATTTTCCTCAATTTTAAGTGTGGTTGTTTTTCTTCACAAGAAAGTAATCTCCATTGATTATCTGCTTTTGAATGAACACATCAAAGTTTGGAAAATCCTTTCATAGAATTATTTTCATGGAAGCAAACGCACCCTAAGTTTCTATGCTTTGTTGTCAGTTCACATGTAAATTCTTGTTCTTCTTACTCCCGCTCACTTTGGACTCCACGCACTTTTCTTCGAATGGTTTTTACTTGTGCTTACATGTGAAAACACATACTAATATGTGACACGTCACTTAAATATGAGTTTATAGTTTATAATATTATTTGCATATGTGTCATCTCTACTCACCTAATTGAGCAAGGTTTTTGGAATTGAACTTTCTAATCGGTGTTACAAAAACCAACTGAAGAAGCTCGAGCCATCTGTGCGGTAGCAACTTAAGAAGCTTTGAGATTCATCATCTCATCACCTTACACTTACCCTAATACTAAGCACAAAAGCCAGAACCTTAATAGAGGGGGGCGAATTGTTCAACATACTATATTTGTTATTGTTACTCGTAGGGGAGAAAATCGCATAAAAAAGTATTATGGGAATAATTTTAAACATCTGTTACGTCTTTTAAGTTTATGTTATGAAGGTTCATACTTTTAAAGACAAAAGTCAATTATTATAATGAGATTTCACCTCAAAAAACAAATTAATTTTTTTCGAATGTGTAAATAACTAATAATTAAATTAAGAAATGAGAATTTTCTACAGATGTAAGGGGAAAGTAAGTACTAACATTAAGATAAACAAGCAAAAGAGAATATAAATCAACACGAAAAAAGAAAAAAAAAATCAGAAAGTGGGACTTAGCCAGCTCATTGAACTTGGGAAGTGGGAAGGCAAAATATACAGAGAAGCTCTGAAGAAGCTTAGATAATTCAATTTTTTTTTTTTTTTGGGGGCTTATTATGCTGAGTTGCAAGGAACTGGAGGAAGGCTGAGCATATTGCACTATCAGCATACAGCTTTAATTTAAATTAATTTAGTTTAATACTAACTTTATACCCTAGCTTTCAACACAGTACTGCGAAATGCTACCGCCGATTTTGCACCCGTTATTTTTCACTTTTAGGTGAGTCAAACGCGTGCTCTTTTCACTCTTTACTTTCATTTTTCGCTTTTAAAATGCAGAACCTTTTTAACCCAAGATAAAGGGACAAGCATAGTATATTGGTTCTCCTCAGTCCATCATCGGCTTGATTATATGAGGAATTGGTCAAAAAACCTGGGCGAAAAGAGCTCGGAACGTCAATCAGGACTACAGCGAATCAATCAGACTACCAGTCAAGGACTCCTTGTAGGCCCGTTTTGTTCCCACTTCAATAGACATATAAAGCAATTCGCAATTAGTAAAGACTTTGAAATTTTGAATCCGATGCTTGAATTGACCCAGTAAAAATAACACATAACAACAATGTGATAAACAACGAGCACCCAAATGTCAAATTAAATTAAATATAGAAAGGGATTGATGTATGTTACTCATGAAACCATACAGAACCCTTGCGATTTGGGCACTGGGCTGCTTTTAAGAAAATCCTTCCGAAATTCACAAGCCGTAAATAATGCCCCTCATTTGAAGGTACTCACTCATCCTTAAATGTACCAAAGCAGGGTCGATGAACGACGTAAGAGCGACTAGATCTACTGGTTCAGAGATCTTACAAAAATTTTCCCATTCAACCCATTTTTTCTTTCTTCCATAAGTGCTAATAGCAACATATGCACAAATCTAAAACATCATCAGCCCCAAAAGGACTGAGACGGCTGGATTTGAGAATGCAAATATTTTAGGCAGAGAAGAGAATCTCTAAAGTTACGTTCTCCGGATTTCTAATCGAAATTGAATTGGATAGAATAGAAAATGAAATACAAGGATTTTATTATATCATATCCACTATTTTGTAATTACAGTTGGATAAATTTATATCATATAATGTACATTATTTAGTATATTAGTATCAATGAACCAAAAATTTTACAAACGGAAATAGTAAAAATCTCTTGCGACACTTTTGCATACTTTATTTTTATTTGCTTTTTTTATTTTACTTTCATCTTTTTTCAATTAAGTTCTTTGTTATTTCTTTCTTCACATTCTATCATTCTCTAATAAAATTTTATTAATTAGTAAACTATACTAATATATCTAAAATACTAAAATACCTAAAATATGTAATAAATATAAATATATATTTTTATATTTATATATTGAATTTACATTCTAAAATAAAATTAAATTCAAATATATAAATAAAAAATCAGATTAAATTAAAATAACTAAATTCTTATTTTTTATTTGAATTTATTATATTATAATGCAAATACTATTTATATATTGAAATATAATTAAAAAAATTTAATTTTTTTGTCTAATAATTTTAATTTTGTTAATTTAAGAAATTTTTTATTCTAGAAAAGTAACTTTCCTACATCCATCTTTATCCCAACTCCTCACTAGATAATTTTATCTGGTATATGTCCCTTTTTATATTCGACTTATCATGTCTTGAGTAGGCACCTAATTTAGGATAAATAATTTATCATATCCTAAATTTTATCCCGACTGCCAAACGAAACCTAAATATTTCTCTCTTGTATGAGACGGAAAAAGAAGAGCAAATTCAATGGGCGGGCCGGCCCAAACTAGTGGGAGGAACTTGTGTTGAAGCCTAAGAAGAGAGATAAGAACAAGCATGTATTGCGCTTGCACGATAGCTGTGATGCCCCCCGATGGCCCCGATCCGTTAGGGTCGCCACATCGCTTCCTTGTCTTGGATGTCCTTTATTCCGATACCCTTGGATTCCAACAAATTCGCAAGTATGGGGGTCTATCACATTTCTCATTGGAACCTGCGCAATAATATGGCGGAAGCGGATCCAACAACTCCCTTCCTTAAACACTGAAATGATGCACACTAGATACACACAGATAATAACCAGGCACTTTTTTATTAACATAAACTTGATAGACATCTTTTGTCGGTACAACAAAAGCCAAAGTTTCCTATACTTGGCTATATCAAAAACTAGATCGACATTTTCCATCAGCTATTCCCAAGTCGTCTATCAGCAAGTGTCAATGTCCAAAAATTTCGGTGCTAACCTCACGTCCTTCGTCACTCCATTCCGCTTGAGCCTCCGTCATTATCCTCTGGTGACAGCGACTTTATCACTCTGTAATATGTTAGTCCCCACGAGGAGTGAGTATGACTACTCAGCAGTCAAAATTCTACCAAACTATATTACGGAGCCTATCGTCACCCAATTCCACACAATCCAAATCAGTACACATAATAGTAGTAATAAACATGCATTAAATCAATAGAGTTTTCCAACGAAATGGCAAGCGCAGTTTAATAACCGGAACACATCATTTCAATCACATGGGTCCCAATTATAAGGCCAAACCGTTATGACACGTTCTATACCGTACTACACAATTTTGTCCCATAATCAGGCACAACTATCAAAATGGTGCAACTCAGCAAAACAATCAATTTTAAAACTCAACAGATTTTTGATTCATTATCACTATCTCCCGGAGGACTAGTGTTTGCGTCCCTCCAAGCATTCGCACCCAACTTGGCATCATGAAAGCCTCTAGTTCCATACTTTAGTCACCGGGCATCCAAAGCGTGTTATGATTTACCTCCAAGCATCTTGCACCTAACCTAGCATCACGAGGAATCACCAGGGCTCACTATGTTACTAGTGTCCCCTACCCTCCGGAATGTGTATCGTCATACGTCCGGGCATCCTGACACCCGGGGAACCTCTAGGGCTCACCATGTCAATGATGTCCCACAGGCTTCCAAAGGCATCGCAATCACAATCCTCCAGGCATTTCGTCTCCCGATGCATCGTCGTCCCGAGGGTCCGACAGCAGCAATAACACATTAACCATGGTGTAGTAATTAAATCATTTCAATGCAAAAACGTTTCCGAATCACCAATATATAGAATCCTTTGGGTTATTGAAAATCCCACTTTATGATATCAAGTAATGCAAAATAGGGATTTCAAAGATACAGCAATACAACAACAATAGTATTTAAAAATAGGTCAATCTCATATCGATGAAATCAATTCACGAAATCAAAAGCTTGATACCGAATCCATAAAATCCATTTTCACATTTAAATCTCAAAATATTGGAGTTGACACATCGGCAGTTGATAATCTCAATTTTGACCCTAAAGTTTTCAAAGTAGTTCACACACATAAAATCTTAGAGCTTCAAAATATCAGAAATTAGCACATATGTGGCCTCCAATTTGGACTCGACCACAATAGTTATAAAATCCTTTCCCATATAGTTCAGAATCAACCCGATAACCTCCGAGTTCACAATTCAGCGTGAGTATACCAAAATAATCTTAATATATGGGACGGTTTCACCAAGCAACGACAACATTCACGTCTTATAGGTTAGTAGATATCGACTTGCCATTGGTTTGGGGCGTCAATGGCAAGGTGAATCCGGGAGCTTGAGGGTGCAGTGCAGTTGAAGCGAGCTGGACGGCAATGGCAGCGTGCGATGAGGCGCGAGCTGCGGGTTTCCTGGTCCAGCAGCAACTGAGGGACAGCGGTGAGGAGGTGGTGCGATGGCCACCGGTGAGCGGCGGAGTACGGGCAGAATGGCACGGGTTTTTGGGACTGGAATTGTGATGAGAAGGTTGCTATGTTTGAGAGAAAGGTGTCGAAGAAAACGAGGGAAGCCCTCTCTGCCGCTTGCCTTCACTGCCTCGTGACTCTATGAGTCAACAATTCAGGGTCTCGGTGGCAGCAAGAGGGAGAGACGGCGCCAAGCGTAGGTGTCTTAGCTTGAGAGTTCTCTTCTCCTACTCGCGACAGCTTGGCCATCCATGCACGAACGTGGCGGTTTGTTGGTCAAAATTTTTCTTTTTGTTGACTGTCGAGGGGTGGCGTGTCTCTCCGCATGCATGGCTTGCGCTGGTCGGCCACCTAAGGAGAGAAGAGAAGTCGTAGCTGCAGCGGTCAAAGTCTTATAGCGGACGTCCAAAAGAACGTGGCTGCATGGGTCAAACATTTTCCATTTGCTGACCAACGAAAAGAAGAAATGCGCATGGAGAATTGGGGTCAGCGTCTTCAACGGTTGCATCGAGGGGATGGGCAGCTTAACGTGGCTGTATGCATGGCTATCCAAGGAGAAAAAGCGTACGTGAAGTTGTGTTAGTCAGCGGTCCTTCGCTGGAGACGGTTGAGAGTTGGCGTGAGGGAACGGGGGAGGTCTTCAACATCTTCCGTCATAAACTTTCACGTACGTATGGGTCGAAGAGGTCTCGCATGAGGATTTGGCTAGGGAGGTACAAATACCAGTGGAGGTCGGTCTCAGGGATGATGTTACCTAAAGAAAGTTTCCGATGAGACGTTGAGCCTCACCGTGATCAGATTGTCATGACACAGCAAAGGTATGACTATGATGATACATTGTAAGATCATCATGAAACGTGACGTCTCGATCTGATGATGGAAATGATGGAACGACATCCACAAGTGGTGCCAACGATGTAGTCCAATGACATACTCGTCGACCCATTTGGGACAATTACATATTCAAGGTCCGGCAAAATCCGAATGTCACAATAGCATTCTTCTTTATCCTATATATATCCCCTTTATATTTGATTTATCATGTCTTGAGTAGGCACCTGAGCAGGATAGAATAAATTTATCCCATCCTAAAGTTTATCTTGACTGCCAAACGAAATCTCCTATATGAGAGAAAAAAAAAAGAGCA
This sequence comes from Eucalyptus microcorys, assembly GCA_014182515.1. Lineage (NCBI taxonomy): Eukaryota > Viridiplantae > Streptophyta > Magnoliopsida > Myrtales > Myrtaceae > Eucalyptus > Eucalyptus microcorys. Next base: position 32,731,955 of record CM024569.1, read on the forward strand.
AATTCGATGGGCAGGCCGGCCCAAACTAGTGGGAGGAACTTGTGTTGAAGCCTGAGAAGAGAGATAAGAACAAGCATGTATTGCGCTAGCACGATAGCATTCTCCTTTCTGCAAATCCCACTTACAAGCGAAAAGTTCTTAAGTAGTAATAGATGCACCTTGGTTTCTACTTCATCAGCCACGTGATTGTCCAATGTGCAAAGATTGGTGGATTAATTGGAGCTTTGAAGTGAAGAAATTTTTCATCTCAGTCCAGCAAAGTTTCAGCTTCTGAAGAGTCAAGAGGTGACCATAGATAACATGCCACAGTTGAACTACAGAAGCAGAATGTCACCACAAAAGAGTCGCTCGAGCGCACACAAACTGGGAGCTTTCCAGAAAATCAATTAGCTCTGAAACTGCTTTTCACCAATTACAGCAAGGAAACATCTCTGCCTAAATAGCAATTCACGCATCGAACAGAGTAAATCCCACCATGATATCTAAGCGGGAACAAAAATTACAAAAGGGGGATAAAAAACAGCTCCAAGATTCAAGGAGTTGAAGATAGCCAGAATAGACAATGGTGAGTACAGGCTCCATGATTATCTATGCTAAAAAGAGATTGAAATACTGACAATCAAGGAGAATGAATCACAAACCTAGCATACAACACCCTAAATCACCTGTGGTTGCCGAGCCTATATTTCAGTTAGTCCACCTACATCATCCCTGCAAGAAATAACACGTAAAGAAAGTCACCTCTTTGCAGATGCCAACAAGAAAAGTGGGTCTTTACATTTCTATTTCAGGACATATTTTGATCTCCCATAGGCATACATAAACAGACATCCTAGTTTTCAGAGATTACATAAATCATTCTGAACGGAGAGTCCAGGACTGCCACTAACAATAAAATTACTTTGATAACTTAAATCCAAACACGGTATGCCAGTACTCGTTTCAATAGCAGCGGCCTCTCTGAGAATTACAAACCTTAACACCCCTCCTTGGACATATCCCCAGCCTTGCAGTTAATCTTTTAGCTAAGACCCAAAGAGAACGCAAACCTTTCATTCTCTTGACAATTATAATCAAAACTAATCAGACAGCTGTGAACCTTGGTCAACTTCCATAGTGCAATGCAAAAATGTCTGTCGAGCTATGAATTTTGGTCAACATCCATACCGCAACCCAAATGTTACATTTGCTTAAAAGTCAATTGACTATGAGTAATCATCATTTCAGAATTACATTATGTTGTAGTAATATTATTTTATGAGTCCGAAAATGGTTGTCTAATTCAAGATGCCGCAGCCACTTAAAACTCACTTCCTTATAATCATTTAAACTGCCAATTATAATAGGATTGAAGTGGCCAAGTATAGCAAACTAGTAATGCCAATGAAAAAATTTGATGCAGTTATGATCCTACAATGCGAGGATGAAAAAATATCTCATTTTTCCATCAGATAATACCTTTGCATTTTGAATTAGACTTACGATCTCTAGCTACATCTCACCACGAATGGCAAAAAGATCTGATACCATAATGACTATAGGACAGCCAAAGAATGAAAATTCATCTGGACGTCATTAATCTCTATTCTCGTATTAAATTTGTAACAGTGACCAGTGAGATTACAGAACTAATAAGAGCAAAATTTCCATCCATGGAATGCCATAGACTGCTATAACACAACAAGACATTTAAACATCAAAGATTCTAGAAACAAAAGTTTGACAAGGCATTCATGGCGTGATGGCAATCTACACTGTAGTCATATAGTCAACTGTAACATACCTGTTGTTTTTTCTTCTTTGGCCTTCTTTTTCTTCGAGGTTTATGGGCATCAGAATTTGAACTCAAGTTACTACTAAGACCAGTCCTTGAGTTTGAGGATCCCCTTGCATGAAAAGATCTGCTTGTGCTGTTTGATGTGTTGCTTGATGTAGACACTTCAGCTCTTCGAACAGACTGATTTGTCCTTGATGTAGAGCCAAACCTTGATTTACCATGAACGGATGCTGAAAATGACTTGTTTGATGGCCTAGGAGGAGGCATTAAAGCTCGAGCAGAAACCTGACTCTACAAAAGTAACATTCAAAGTGAAGAAAAATAAGAGCTTACTGGCATTAGATGCATTTTTAGCTTAATTGCTCAAACATAATACCTGATTTTTTTCATCGCTTGACATACCAGATGCTGCTTTTCCTGAAGCACTAGAAGCCTGCTCCCTATATAGAGACAACTTATTTTCTTTGGGCATTTTCAACAGGCGACTTGAGAAGAGTCATTGAGCAACTAAAAAGCTAATTAGAAACATGAATTCGAAAAAGAAAAATACATAAGAAAAAGTAAAACTCACATTTTGCACAACAAAGAGTTCACAGCTTCAAAGGAAAGGCCCAAACCATGGGAAATAGATATTGCTTCTTAACTACAAATTTTGCTATTCATCAATCTATTGTTTGGAAATAACTTGTCCATTTTACTACAGGTTTTCCTGCATCTTAATATTACCCAAGAAATGGCAATCAGGTCTCATCAAAAGAAAATAAAGCACATCAGACTGACGACAAACTTAAAGCTCTAAAATCCCCAAAAATAGCAAGCGAGTTCATAACTACAGTTAGTACCTCAAACTTTTATCTGTCCATTCATCATCTGCATTAGCTTCATCACTTGAACTTCCAGCAAGGAAGAAGTCATCCTCACTTAGATCCAAAAGTCCATCGTCCTCACTTCCAGTCTCTGCAAAAATTGTTCCACATATGTGCCAAAGACCAGGACAAGTGACCGAACATTAGATCATCACCCAGGACATAAAAGGATATTCTACTGGCCTACTGACAGAAAGGACAACTGGACAAGTTTTTAGATGTTAGAAAGTTAAGATTTATACTTCTTCTACAAAAAATCATTACTTTGGACATCTTGTTGCTCGAGTTCTTTGCAAAACAATCATTGGTTCATTGAGTTAGTAAACAAACCCATGCCTCATATATATGGAACAACCGAGTGAAACTGGGATACAAAGATATTTAAAGTAATTACTGTATACAAGAATTAAAGATTGAACGGCTTCCAGATACAGGGAAAAGTCTTCAGCTCAATGAATGGAGACATACCTATTATGGACTTTATGATCACATATGATTTTCAACATCTAGTAGATGATGACCAACCTAAAAGTTTATTAAGCGAAAGAAATAACCAAAACAGCTATACCTTCCAAATCTTTCCCACTGGCTGCAGCAGCAATTAAGTTAGCTTTTATCTGTTTACGCAATCCATTTCTCCTATCAACCATGTCTGAATCATCACCTCCAGAGAATAAAGATACATACTTCTCTGTCTTGGGAAAGAACTGCATATAAAATAAGAAGGGTAAAAATCAAGGAGTTTTGTCTTTAGAGCTACATTTGATATTACACAAAACACTGCAACATGCTAACAACTCTTGTGCATAAGCAAGATTAACAACACCCCCAATCCCCCCCCAAAAAAAAAAAAAACAAGAAAAAAACACAAAAACAAATGCCACCCAGCATCAAACTTAAGAAAAAAACATACACTTCCACTGCATCATCACAACTCACCCTGACATATTCCAGATCTTCTTTCAATTTAGATAGCTGTTCAGCAATCGCAGCATCTTGTTCTGGACCAGATGAAGTGCGCTGCATTTTCTCTAAACGTCTTATTCTTCTTTCTATCTTTCTTCTCTCTGTTCAATGAAAGATTAAACTTGATTAGCCAATAAAAAAGATGAGAATATTCAGAAGAAACATTTTGTGAGCATGTGAACTAGTACATATGAAGTGCAGACTAACCAAAAAATTTAATCTTTCTATCTCGTAGGAATATCTTTTTCTCAACAGCTAGACGAGAATGAATCTCCTGCTGTTTCTTGAGTCCTTCTAACTTCTTTCCCTGTGCCTCTCTCACTTCAGGAGGAAGATCCTTTGTAAATAAGAACCATAACGTCAATATCATCATGCAATTCCAATACATTTTGATAAAGCATCAAAACATAAAAAGGAATAACAGAAAATAGGTCACTGAACAGTTCTGATGCAAAAATACAGAAATGACAAGGTTTGAACAAGTAGGTAGAATAGGCAATGACCCCTCTTTGGCAGAACTGGCAGCTTGATTTTTTTTTTTTTTTTTTTTTTTTGGGACAAAAATAGGCAATCTTCTTTAATGACTGTCAATTTCTAGCAAAGTAATAATGGAGTGAAAATAATACAGGGAAGGAAATTCTAACGACTCTTGAATGGGCTAAGTTGCCGAGATGTCAGTTTTTATCTTAATCACTAGAGCGCTCTTACAAATGGCCTAGTGCAAGACATATTGGAATCCTAGTCCTACAGTTTCTCCTAACATTAAAATGACACTTAACACTGAAAGTAACATCACAAGACGTAGCACTCAAACGACAGTCATTACAACAGAAGCTGGATGAGTAAACCAAATAGATGTGAATGAAGGAGGTCTCTTCAAACATTTCAAAGGCACACCCTTGTAATTTCATAAATTCCTAACAACTGTCAGGGACAACATTCCTCCAATTCACAAGTAGGAGACTTTGCCAATTGCCATGGAGCTCATAGCAAATCTTCCCTACGTTATGCTACCAAAGTTTTAATCAGATGAACTATCATTCTCACCGAAGTGCCAGACAAAATACTTTAGCCGGTTAAGTCGACCTAATAATTCCTAATTCTCCAAAGCGCTGCTTCTCGCGGGGCTTCATGCCCGAAGGAAATGGGTTCTAGCCGAACACTCGAGCAAACCCAGACTCCGAAAGTTCTATCCATTTTCACTCGAAACAAGCAGCAACAACACGCATCCATCCGAACCCGCACATTCGCTCCGTACAATCAGCTAAAAACATCAACTTTGATCAATCACCAAATAGCCAGACAACCTACACAATCAGTAAAAAAAAAAAAAAAAAAAAACAGGCTATTCCATCTAAAGTATAAATTTCATGATACGAAACAAACCCCCCCCAAGAAAATCCGACTTCAATCCAATCCGCACGAGCAAGAACCCTAGCTCGAAAGTCCAGCTACCATCGAACGAGCGCGCGAGAGGGCCCTAAAAGGAAAAGCGAGCATCCAATCGGTGAACGAGTACGCGTGAGTACCTTGCGAAGCATGCGCTCGACGCTGCGAATCTGGTTCTTGAGCGAGACGGCCTTCGGCTTCTTCTCCACCCCCGGCGCCTTCGACCGGCGGCCGGCGGGCTTGACCCGCCGCTTGCCGTATCCGCCGTGCGCCATCGATTCTCCGATTGCGCTGAGAGAAAAGAGAGGGAGAGAGCGATGCTTATGTACGCGCGGCGTTACCTCTGGGCCTGTAGCCCGAAAGTTCCGGATCCGGATCCGACCCAGTCAGGTCGGTTCGGGTTTTCGGGTTCGATCCTAGACCCATGTTCCCCTCCTTCGGGCCTGCTCTTCGAATCTTTTCGGCGGGCCGGGGTCGGTTTCGGGCTCGAGGCCCAAAAACAATGAAAAGCCCGGGACGGAAGTGAGGGTAAATGAAAAGTCTTTAGGATCCAAAAATAAATTTATTCATAAATAAACCATGCAAAAAAAAAGGGCGTTTCTCGATATAGAAGTGAGAGATTTTAATTTAAGTTGTTATTAATAAATAAACCCATGCAAGAAAAGGGTGTTTCTTAAAGAGAGAATGGAGAGATATTTAATTTAATTCTTTTTTTAGTGGAACCATGGTTAGTTAATTTTACCAAGTTTCTGTTCTACATATTTTCCTTAAATTGTTCGGTCAGGCGTCATTCTCCAATTAATGTTCATTTATGGAAATACATGATTGTTTTTATTTTTCTGGAAGATAGAGATGAGAGGTACAATTTCCATGAAAAAAAATATCTTCTTAATCGAACTAAATTGATAATAAATAAAGGGTATTCGTTCAATTAGAGTTGCAAATATCGATTTGCTTTAAGTTTGATTAAAAACAAATTTGGACCGAAAGTAATGGTTTGTATTTGAACTACACCGCAAACCAAATTAAATCAAACCGTGCTCATGTATTTCCTTAATTTATACATATTATTAAAACCCCAAATAGATACTATCTAATATCATTCTTTATAGCTCATTTACTCAAATTGATTATCAACATTGTAATATAAGCAAATTGATCTTGCCAAAACTTGAGTATCAGTTATAATCCATCCTCTGAGATATCAAAGATGTCATCGCTCTTGGGCAAGGCGTACACTATGTCCACCATGCTCAGCCTTCTTCGACGGATCCCGATTCAAGCACGAGATTGCAATGCTCTCCACCGAGCACGACGAGTCCGCCACCAGGCCCTTGTCCATCCATCCCCCTCAGTCCATCCCTCCGCTGCTTCCGCCAAAGGCCTCGACCACGCAAAATCACCTTCCCATTATACTAATAAAGTCTTATTTAGAATAATTGACAGTGATTTTAAAATCTTATATAAATCAAAGCTGCTGCTCTTGAGTTCAAATATTAAAATATTAATAATGTCTTCGTCGAACAGAGAAATGGACTTTGAGAACAATAGTTTATTATGAATCATAAAAAACTAAATAAGAAATAATTATAAATTTTTATGTGACCAACTTTCTCAACATCAAGACAGTAATTTGTTTCTCGTGGCCAATTGTCAACCGAGTTGTTTATTGCACGGGATTACTGCTTCGACTAATTTCAGAATCTTACATGAATAAACTTGGGAGGTCCCGAATGCCAATGTCGTTTAGTTGACAATGAGGCACGATAAAAAAAAAACCGATGCGCTTTAAGCGACAATTTGACGTCAGCAGTATATGAGGAATCCAGTATTTAAATCCCTCAACGCCGTCTCCTTCCTTCGCTCACTCTCTCTCTCTCTCTCTCTCTCTCTCTCTCTCTCCGCAGATTGTTGTTTCAGACCCCCGTCGAAAAACCCGAAGAAGAGATAAAAATGGTTTTTCCATGGAGAGAAGCACCAGCGGCTGCCAGAACAAGGTCAAGGACATGTCGCAGGCCGACTTCGGCCGCCAAGAGATCGAGCTCGTGGAGGTCCAAATGCCGGCGCTCATGTCCTGCCGCTCCGTGTTCGGCCCCTCGCAGCCCCTCCAGGGTGCGAGGATCACCGGCTACCTCCACATGACCCCCAGACCGCCGTCCTCATCGAGACCCTCACCGCCCTCGGCGCCGAGGTCCGCTGGTGTTCAAGCAACGCCTTCTCCACCCAGGACCACGCCGCGGCCGCCATCGCCCGTGACTCCGCTGCCGTCTTTGCCTGGAAGGGCGAGACCCCCAGGAGTACTGGTGGTGCATCGAGCGGGCCCTTGACTGGGGCCCCGGCGGCGGCCCTGACCTCATCGTCAGCGATGGGGGTGACGCCATCCTTCTCATCCACGAGGGCGTCAAGGCGGAGGAGGCCTACGAGAACACCGGGAATCTCCCCGACCCGGCGTCCACCGACAACCCGGAGTTGCAGATCGTGCTGACCATAATCAGGGACGGGTTGGAGACCGATCCCAAGAGGTACCACAAGATGAAGGAGAGACTCGTCGGAGTCTCCGAGGCCACCGCCACTGCTGTCGAGAGGTTGTACGGGATGCAGGCCAATGGGACTCTCTTATTCCCCGTTATTAATGTCAATGACTCTGTCACCAAGACCAAGGTACTAGTAAAGAATCTAGTCATTCCACTCTTATGATCGAGAATAGAATCACGAGTAGCTCCATTTAATCCCTTCTTGGAACGCAGTGCTCTTGCATGAAACAGTTTCAAAACTTGTGCGGTTGCCGCCCCTGTGGACCTGACGGTCTACTGATGGCCGCCGACGTCGAGATCGCTGGGAAAGTTGCTGTGGTCTGTGGATACGGAGACGTGGGCAAGGACTGCGCTACTGCCCTCAAGAAGTCCGGTGCTTGTGTCATCGTGACCGAGATCGATCCCATCCGGGCTCTCCAAGCTCTCATGGAAGGCATCCTGGTCCTAACCCTCGAGGATGTTGTCTCCGAGGCCGACATCTTTGCCGTCACTGCCGGCGGCAGCAAGGGCATCATCACGGTCGACCACATGAGGAAGATGAAGAACAACGCCATCGTCTGCAACATCGGTCCCTTCAATAACGCGATCGACATGCCTGGCCTCGAGAACTTCCCAGGCGTGAAGCGCATCACCTTCAATCCCCAGACGGACAGGTGGGTCTTCCCCGACACCCAGTCGGGCGTCATTGTCTTGGCGGAGGGACGCCTTGTGAACTTGGGTCGCACCACCGGCCACCCTTGCTCGGTGACGTCCTCCTGCTCCTTCGCGAACCATGCGATGGCGCAGCTGGAGCTGTGGATGGAAAGGGACACGGGCAAGTATGAGAAGAAGGTCTACGCCTTGCCCAAGCACCTGGACGAGAAGGTGGCCAGTCTTCACCTCGGCAAGCTCGGCGCTAAGCTCACCAAGCTTAGCAAAGAGCATGCCGACTAGATCAACGTCGCCGTTTTAGGATTCTTGATGTTTAGCTGAGTATGGTCGGATATATTCCCAGAGCAGAAAGGTAGCCCGATTAACCGTCGAGAATAAGGTGGGCCGGGGATGAAGTTTAGAAGTCCAGTAGAATAAATAAATAAATAATGTATATATATATCTATAAGAGAATGTGTGTAAGACCTGGTCCAAATCTTATTACTGAAGTTTTCCAGCTATAAATAAAAATTGAAAGTAAAATAAACTCCTCCTGGTCTCAATGATTCTCAAAGTTGAAAGGCGACCACTGTTATTAGTGGACGATTATATATATAATATTAAAAGAACCAACCCGCCCGAAACAAAACCCGACCCGATATTCGGACCAGGTCTCCTTCCGGTTCGGATGATAAGAGAAAAATCGGACACTGCGTACGCCTCGGTTCCGAAACGCACCGAAAAGCCCAATTCCATCCGTCTCCCACATCGCCATCTCGGTCTCCCTGTTTTCAAGGTTCCATCTCGGATTCACTCTTCCTCTTTTTTTTTTTTTTTTTTGGCGATTTCGTCGCTCGGGAGATAAGTTCAGAAGAGCGTCTTCAAGGCTCCGTCGAATTGGATTCTGCCTGTCGAGCGTTAAATTTGCTTTGTCGGAGGATTTGTGTAAACGTCGAAATGCTCGTAGTGTTCGTCAGTTGTGTCCTGTGCAATGTTCAATTGGCAGATGGAAAAGGTGCATGAAATCATGATCTCTTGGTGGCATGGCGATACTCAGAGATGAGTTCCTGCGTTATGAGGAGAGATGAATATGAACCTTACCTTCTTTGTGGCTTTCTTATTTGTTTTTTGACTGCGAGCCGCTACTTGCTATTTTGCTTTCAGAATGATGGAAGTTCCTGTGTTAGGTTATCATTTATCGAGAAAAGTATTCCTAGTCAGTGTATGCACTCGTTGTTCTCCTTCAGAAATTTCTAAGGTGTTGATGATTTGCGTGGTTTGGATTTTTGCAGACTTCGGGGTACCTGTAGAATCGTGCTTGAGTTCTTTTCCAGGGAAACGTGTCTGTACTTGGCGTTTACTAGTTCTTTAATTGTTTCGAGGTGAGCTGACTGGTGTTATTTTATTTCGAGGTTGGACTCTTCTTGGGTGCACGTTTATGTGTTTATTTGCTCGCGCATGTAGAGCGGTTTGGAGCCTCTGTGCCCTCTAATTAGCTGAATACTACTATATATCGTAGAGCAGCAATTTGGAGAACAGAACCCTTTGTGATGTCAATTGTATCCGGTGTTTTCAAGATGTTCTGCAGAGTCATAGAAGAGAGGCCTTGTTTTCAAGAAGTTGTGAAGAGTTAATAGTTTAGCATGTATAGATGTGCTTGTCATAAGTTTATAATCTCACTCGTTACTGTGGTTTTGTTTTCCTGAAAGTTGCAGGACTACAGCTTACATGCTACATAGTGCTTTTCTAGTTATTTACGACAGTCTTTGGCAGCACTCCATGCCAAAAATCCTGTCACTTAGGCTAGCTTTTCTAGTTATTTGTTAAGAGGGTGTAGAGGACTACAGCTTACATATTACATTGTGTCTTTTTATTTGATTTTAGGGGAAAATTGGTTTGGCACATTATATCTGATTATAATAATAACTTGCAGGCTCCAAGTTTCTTAGATAGAAGGATTGCAAAATGTCTACAATGAGGGATCTTACTGCCACAAATAGAAGGCAGAGATCCGTTGTCTGGGATCACTTTGAAAGGATGCCTTGTGCAAACAAGAGCATTAGAGGCTGTGCCCATCTTGAGTATGGTATCAAAGGCCACATTTAGCAAAGGAGGTTGTGTGCTTGATGCGTTTTGTAGCTTTTTGACCCTGAGTATGGTGGAGGCTCGTATATGTGCTCAAGATTGGCTATGATCTGCACCACTTTCACTTTCAGTTGAGGACTTAGAAGAACTCAAAGTTTTTGAGTTCAGTAAAAAAATATTTTTATAGAATATTTAAACCCTTTCATATTACAAAGGATACTTTAGTTCTCATTTTCATTGTGAAATCAATGCTGAGTTGTTAACTACGACCATGGAACCGAACTCGATATTGGTTCCTCTTGATGATTGATGAAGTTGGAGATTGGTACTTTTTAAACCAATTACTTATTTTTATTGCAAATTCACTTCTTCATATTCTGTATTAGGTGTTTAGTGATTGCTGTCTTCTTCATTTCCTGCTTGCAGGTTGACCTTTGTTGAGCAAGAAAACCAATGGTGTTTCTGGGTGTGCTCTGTTTCTATTAGTAGTCCTTGGTGCACATTTAGAGTTTTTTATTTTTTATTTTTACCTTTCTAAATTGACTAGGGACTGGAATGTTAGAAAAATATCTTCTTAGAGACTCATCCCTTGCTTCTGTTTTTCTTTTGTCGAACCTTGCTTCTGTTATAGATGGTGGTTGCATGGAGAGATGGAACCTAATAGCGAGTTCTCTCATGTACGGAAATCTTTGTAGTGTAATCTCACATGCACAGAGAACTTCACATTTTATGTATCAGGCATTTAGTGATTGTTGTCTTCTTCATTTCCTACTTGCAGGTCTAGTAACACTGCTTGTATATCTCAGTAGCTTTCACCAGAAATTTCTAGATTATACTACTTACTTCTGTGCAGTCGATTACTCTCTTCTTGTTCCTCTCTGTAAATTTACCCATCGAATAGTGAAAATCCTCTCAAGAGGTATCCAATGTTCATGTCAGCAGCCAATACATCCAATGTTCATCTGCTTAGAGTGAGAACATCTGTACATTAATCTACATTACTTTCCAACGTGGGGGTAAATGGTCTTTCCACTGTGTGACTGATAATCTGCTCTGACCGGGAGCCAAGCAATGTTCTTCTTGATAATCAAGTGACTGCTTATGTAAGTGATTCTGGTTTGGCAAGGCTCATGTCAAGGTTCTGTAAAGATCATGCGCATCAATTTAGCTTGCTCGGTATCAAGGGTACCACAGGATATGCGGCTCCAGGTACGATTTATCATGAATTTGCTTCTAGTGATATTGTGATGTAGAGGGCTATAGTACTGGTGTTTAATCGGAAGGGCAGGCATGGAAGCCAAGCTATCTAGTCTCAGAGATGCGTACAGCTAAAGAATACTCTTGCTCTGGAGAAGGCCGGTCATTCCAAGATGAATTGAAGCTGCACCAGTATGTTAAGATGGCATTGCCTGATTGTGTCCTAGAGTTGTGGACCAAATGATCCTGCAATTCCTATGTTGGCAACTCAGAAAGCAAAAATCGAATCTTTGCTTGGAGTGGCGTGCTCAGAAGAATCATCAAGAAATAACGAACAAGAGAGTCGTTGTAGTGAATTTGCTTTCAATCTAAGATAAATATATCTTGGAACTGAAGTGCATGGAAGCTCCTGACATGGATAATGCGAATTTGAGCGTTCCTCATTCACAACTGCAACTCTTCACATTCCAAATTCCACCATGTGATGAAGTCCTGGAATTCCAGTTTTTTTATTTTATTTTAAATTTGTCTCCTTTTGGGAAGAAAGTCTTTGCTGAGTGTGCTTGTCAGGTGGTCATCTTATTACAAGTGAACCTTATGTTGAGTAGTATTAGCATCGTGTGCAGTATTATCTGTGATTCTAAAATAAAAAGAACCTTTTGACTGAACCTCTCTTGCTTGGAAAGAGCTATTACTGAATATAATGGAAGCTCAAATTAGGGTATAAGCTTGTAGCAGCATGAATTTTCGAAAGAAGCTAAAAAGAACCTGACCGGAACAGTGTTGTCAGTTCGAATTGCAAGCAGGGTCAGGTCACAGCGAACGTGTTCCCTTCACATTTTGAGTTGGTTTTAGTGAAATTTCGGTCCGAACCATTGACCCTCCTAGAGCTCACAAAGCTAATTCATTTGACTTGAGATAGTGCTATTTCTAATATTTAATTTCGAGCTTGACTGGTAAAGGAAATTGAAAACACTCATTTTACTCAACTAGTTGGATTTTGTTGACTTAAAGAGGTAAATTTTTGTTTAATTTTATATCAAATAGTGATCATTGAATGTGATAATACCACGAAGATTTTATCTGTCTATTGTTGTAGTAATTTCGAGGGAGGTACGGGGAACCATACGAATGTGGAGTTTTTCGTTTTTTATTTGTTATTAGTTTGCAGTTGTAACTAGAGTTTATATTAATTATAAGCGAATTTATTTATATTGTTTACATAATGATTACACAAACTTCAATCATGTAAAAAAATACATTATATAATTAATAATAAAATGTGAAATAAAAAGCATATAATTGATATAATGATGGTTATGTTCTCTTGATCTTGCATATCTATATAGTACACTAAAAAATATTTCATAAATAACAATCAGCATAATATCAGTTGCTTACTATTGGGTAAAATTATCTAAATTTCCATATCATAGTCAGACATTATGTAATTCGTGATGTAATGATTATCTTAATTACTAATTACTTCCAACCAAAAAAATTACTAATTACATCGAATGATGCTCTAGGTGTTATAAAATTTGTACTTCAATTATATTATTATCTATGTAATCGGTAAGTTTTTAATATGATCTCATAATATATAATCAAATTTGAATTGTAACCATAAATTAATTATGACATAATAGAGAATAAGTCATATATTAACATATAATTTCTTTATAATACATATTAAATATTCCTGGTGACGGTCTTGAAGGGGCTAGAGGGGGCCTGTTTAGTTTACAGCCCAGCTGGATTGGTATTCTGCCGCATGGCCCCTCCCGCTTTCTCTCTCTCAGGAATTAATTTTCTGAACTTTCATGTGTTTAGTTCATTGAAAATAGTTAATTAATAGAAAAATATTTACAATAAAACAAAACTCCCGCACTTAAAATTAGAAGAAATATGTTTACTGGAATTCTTAAAACTTGTTACGAAAATGCAATTGAGTTCTCAAACTTGTAAAAAATGCAATCAAATCTTAATATCTTGTCAAATTGATGCAATTGAATTCTTTCGTTAACACCGTCAATTTACTTAATGGAAAATGTTGACATGGCATTTTCTAATTAATTTTTCTTTTGTATGTGACTTTTTATTATTTTATTTTCAAAATATGTTTAAATTAAATTTTAAAAAAAAAAAAACTAAGAAAAGGCTAAAATTTTGTATAGGAAAAATAAAATTGAAAAAAAAAAAAAAGTGGCAAGGCCTCCTTAGAGAGGGGCTCCCACCGTCGCATGTCGTTGGAGTGGCCAAAGGAGGTCACCGGCCTTGGGCAAGGGTGGCTGACCCCAACTGAGGCCTCCCCAACCCCAAGCAAGGGCCGGTATTGCTAGGCCCAGGCAACACTCGCCCCAACTTGGGCAACACCAGCCCTCACCCGATCCTAGCAAGGGTCGTCGGCCCTCACCTATGGTCGACGAGGCCTCACCCTGGCTAGCTAGGGCCGGTGCCCAAATTTGGGTTTCCTCAACCTATTATGGGCAAATCTCATCGACCTTTGCCTAAGTGAACCTCATTGGCCATTTCTGGGGCTGACAAGGCCTTGCCCGAGAATGGTGAGGGCCAGCCACCCTCCCCACTGTCCCCTCCGACGATGGGCAGTAGCAGCTCCTTTCTGAGGAGGCCTTACCATTTTTATCATTTTCCAATTTTGTTTTGTCAATTAAAATTTGAGCATTTTTTTTAGTTTTTGTATTTACTTTAAATATATTTGGAAAATAAAATAATAAAAAAATACCACATAGAAAAGAAAAATTAATTTAAAAATGCCACCTCAATATTTTTGTTAGATAAAATAAGTGTGTTAATAGAAGGACTTGATTGTACAAATTTGATAAAATTTAAGATTTTTTTTTTTTCAAGTTGTAGGACTCAATTGTACTTTCGAAATAAGTTTTAAGACTTTTAGTACACATATCCCAAATTAAAAAAAAATAATAATAATTCCCATCTTTGAATAGGGAAAATCATTTTCCTAAGCAAGAAATCATTTCCGCCTTCCACAAGCGTTCACTTCTTCACCTTTTTCAATACCCATTATTCCAAATGAGATCTAAACACCCAATAATATTTTCAATCACATTTTTTTAGCATGCCACCAAATAAAATGGGAAATAACTATTTTCTTGAAAATGATTTTTAAAAAGTATTTTCTTTTTTTATGAAGTTTTATATGAAACAACATCATTAATTTGAAAAAGGGGAACGACCCTTTCCTATGGGAATATGAAAATCATAATTGGAATAGTGGACTCAAGGCTATGGAACTTGGGTGTGAGTTTCTTATTGTAATTAAATGCCCTTCCTTTTTCTTTTTATTTATTATTTCTTATTAAGGGCAAATATTGAGTGCTCAACGAGTGTTACGCAGGATTTACACTAACCCATTCATCATTACCACGTGTATTTGACTGGCCCCCACTCTGGCTTCATTAGAAACTACAAGTTCCTTTGCGTTTCTTCTCGCTCTCTCCTCTCTCACTTTCTTTTCTTCACCGCCAGACTTGTAGCTCGAAAATCCGGACCGGCCCGGTCAAGTTGGTTCGGATTTCTGGGCGGGATCCTAGACCCATTCCTCCTTCAGGCCTACTCCTCAAATCTTTTCAGCGGGTCGAGCTCGATTTTTGGGCTTGAGGCCGAAATATATGACAAGCTCGGAATGATTCTTCTTCACATAGAATGTATATTTCGATCATCAATTTAATTATGCTTTTGGAGGATATATAGTTAGTTTAATTTTACCAAGTTCCCATTCGCTGAGAGGGCATTCAATCTTAGCAAGATAAGAAGTTTCTCATATCACACATTCATTCATGGGCCCAGATCTCTCTCGAAGCCGGGCCTTGCTCTGGTGAAACTTGTAGTCTTTTAATTTGGAGATGTCATGGGACAAGCCCATGACCATTACTTGGTTTTGAAAACAACTAACATCAAAAGTTGTTAGTGTTAACTACACTTGTCAAATTGGGTTAAGTTGAACAATGGTCTAATCCAAATTGATCCATTTTCATATAATACAAATATAGTGATCTATACCCAACTAAACTCATACCTACCCAACCAAATTACTAAAATATTTCTATATTTAATCAAATTTAGAAAAATTCATGCCCAAATTGAGATGAGAGCACAGAGTGAGTGTGGTATCAAGTGAGGGCGAGAGAGAGTGAAGAGAGAGTTTTAGATGTGGATTAGGTCTAAGTAAATTGTTAACTTATATAACATTTATATTATTTTGGATTTTATTATTCTAAAATCATTTATAACCCATTTGTAGAATATCATTAACTTATTTAACAACTCAGCTCATCAAATGCAAGTTAAGAAATGGTTCTATGACCCATTTTGATAAGTCTAATGCTGAGTTATTAATTCACATTTAACTTGCAATTTTACAGAAAATAAAATTCAAAATGCACGCAGGAGGAAGAAAGGCTTTCGAATTCCTTTCATCCTGGCCGGGCCCACAAATCCAGCTCATCTATCAAAGCTAAGACTTGATTTGTTCTACACGGCCCTACATCCGTGTTTTTAAGCCAAATCCAAATCCCGGCCGTCCATTTTTACCAATTCCACCAAAATCCAAATCCTGACCGTCTATCATGCATGCTCCGGTGCCAGTGTTCGGCTTCCACGCCAACTGTCTTCTTCCTTTTTCACCAGATGACCAACTTCCAACGCCAAATCCTGACCGTCCATTTCTCTCTTGATAAAGCATTGAGCAATGCCCGTCCAACGGTTCTGTTATTGATTGAAAATGACGGTGCAATTATTGATAGTTTCTCTGCAATTGAAAAGATGTAAGTGTGTGAGTCAATATATAAGTGTGGACTTATAATTGAAAATCATGTGCTAAGTGGGTTGGAACCTACGGTATCTATGTATGGGCATGCGAATATCAAATTTTCGTGCTTGTAGAGAATTTGTTGGAAAAATACCAGGATGCTCTCATTTTGAGACTTAATTTTTGCAAGTAATCACTAGTAATTTTGTGGGACATTATTATGCTAACTGAAGTGCTTAATTACTTAATTTCACCCATATCAGCATTTTTAGGGAGAGCAGGTGGACGATGAGGAAAAGGCCGGTGTTTATCGACATGAAGATGTGGAGTTTTGTGATGATACAGACAATAAGATGTTACTCACTTTTTTTTTCCTTTCTTTCTTCTTTCTCCTTTCTCCTTGCTGATATTACATTATATTATTTATAATTATAACGGGTTGCTTCTCTTTATTGGTGGCATTACATGGACAATGGTCCAGTGGAGCCCAGTTATATTCAGATAAGTGGTCACTAGTCTTTGCCTAGCTATATTCAAGGGCATGCAAAAGAATTGAGAAACTATCCTAAGTCGGACCAAACTGGACCGAGACCGGCGATTTCCATGAAAGTCGGTCCAATACCCGGTCCCAATTTAGTGGAACCGGTGAGTATCCGTCTAGTTCCCAATTCTAAGCGTGGAATTGCCCATCCATGATCCACCCATCCGGATCGGATCAAACTGGATGATATGTGTGCGTGTGTGTGTAATATTTCATCTCAATTACTTAATTATCTCATAGTTTTTCGACCAAATATATATGTATATTTGACTAATTTTGTCTCTTGAGTATGTAATAGGATTAACTCCTTACTTTTCTTTTTCATTCTAATAATTCATTTACTTGTCTTCTCAATCAATACAAAATAAACGAGCAAAGAGGAAGGAGAGAATTGATTGGAGATGTCCATAAATATTGCAGCGCTTTGTCATCATGATATGAAATTAAGAACCTAATTAGGTCTCCTCCTTTGATTAAATTAGGTGGACATTAAAAAAATGGATCAAGCGATTAATATTTTAATTTTTGTGGAAGTTAGGACTTTAAAGGTGAAGTTTAATCTTCCACATGTTTCCAGTGTCATGAAACTCTAAGATGACCCCACCATAATATTTGAAGAAATTAAGTTTTTAGCTAACGAGTATAGTCTAATTGTTTTGCCCTATAGTTTTTAATCCTTTATCAAAATCAGTGGCTCGCAATTCAACCTGAATATAAGGGCCGAATAAGCTTTGGTGCTCTAAATAGAAACTAGGTTTATCATGATATTAATTGATTAATGCAATTTTGTAGGGATTGGGGATCTGTTTTATAGATCCACCAAGGAATCGGTTTTTAGTGGGCGGTTCCCAATTCTAAGGTGGAAACCACCTACCTCAATCATACTTACCCCTAGCTCTAATGACAACTCCATAGCCATTTCTTTTAATTTTTCTCTCATATTAATATCATGAAAAATTTCAAATGGATCCACACATGATTAATTTACCCACAACAATTTTTTCACTATTAAAAACCTCAATCTAATATATTTGTGATAATTATACTTTCCATTGATTTCCGTTAAATTATATTAAAATAACAAAAAATCACAAGCTACTGACCATCAATTGTCACATGTCATCTAATATGCTATTCAGATTAATTTCCATTTGAGGATGTACGGGAACGGCTCAAGTATCTAAATTCCTCAACACTATCTCCTCCTCCTCTCTCTCTCTCTACTGCTAGCGGCCGTGAGTACAAGGTCAAGGACATGTTGCAAGCCAACTTTGGCTGCCTTGAGATCAAGTTCATGAAGGTCCAAATGGCAGCCCTCATGTCTTGCCAATCGGAGTTCGGCCCCTCGCAGCCCCTCAAGGGTGTGAGGATCACCGAGTTTGAAATCTTATTAGAAAAGTAAGGGGGTGTGAATGGGTATTCAGGATGCTTGAACCTACATGAAAAAAAAAGGGGCTGTGCTTTACCTGACCTAACCTGATATTTGGAACTTATCTATATTGCTTTGTTTTTGCTATCAAATAAAATAATAACTTCACCCCCTTCTCACATATTCTTTATTTATATTAGTAGACTTGATAAAATAAACTCTCCTTGGCCTCAACGATACTAGAAGCTGAAAGGCATCGGTTATTATTAGCGGACAATTATTGAAAAGAAAAAAGGAAAAACCTGACCCCCACCTGAACAAAATCCGATCCGATATTTGGATTAGGTTTCCTTCTAGTTTGAATAATAAGAGAAAAATTGGACATTGTGGACGATTCAGTTCCGAAACACATCAAAGAAAGCCTACGCTTTCACTCCCAAATGTGCGTGCCAAGCAAGCCAAGCCAAGGAAGACCGATGCCCGAGGGAAAGGTATCCATCTGAGCACATACTACTATACACTTTGATTAGATGGGTCAGCGCAGAGCCAATAGCAATCGCGCACTTAAATAACAACATGCTTTTTTTCATACTTGTTAGGTCAAATAGGCATAACTCAGCCAGAGAACAATCTCTTTTCTTTTAATATGATAAATTGCTTTATTCTACATATGGAACTGCTAGTGGTCTTGTAAAGCACCATGTGGACTTTATTTGAGGTGGTTGTTCTCTCTGCTCATTTTTTAAAGAAAACCAATAGAAAGTGCATATGGAACTGCTAGTGGTCTTGTAAAGCACCATGTGGACTTTATTTGAGGTGGTCGTTCTCTCTGCTCATCTTTTAAAGAAAACCAATAGAAACTGCTAGTGGTCTTGTAAAGCACCACGTGGACTTTATTTGAGGTGGTCGTTCTCTCTGCTCATTTT
Organism: Eucalyptus microcorys; assembly: GCA_014182515.1. NCBI lineage: Eukaryota > Viridiplantae > Streptophyta > Magnoliopsida > Myrtales > Myrtaceae > Eucalyptus > Eucalyptus microcorys. The sequence goes on from CM024569.1 coordinate 32,751,027, forward strand.
TTAAAGAAAACCAATAGAAAGTGCATATGGAACTGCTAGTGGTCTTGTAAAGCACCATGTGGACTTTATTTGAGGTGGTCGTTCTCTCTGCTCATCTTTTAAAGAAAACCAATAGAAACTGCTAGTGGTCTTGTAAAGCACCATGTGGACTTTATTTGAGGTGGTCGTTCTCTCTGCTCATCTTTTAAAGAAAACCAATAGAAAGTGCATATGGAACTGCTAGTGATCTTGTAAAGCACCATGTGGACTTTATTTGAGGTGGTTGTTCTCTCTGCTCATCTTTTAAAGAAACCCAATAGAAAGAGAGCCCTGGGAAAGGAGTTGGGACTCGGGATTGCAGTCTCAATCAGCATCTAAAAAATTGTGGTCTATGCTAAATTCCAAATCACCAACGAATGAAAAGTAACTATGTTCTTTGAAAATGCTTTCACCGAAAAGTATTATTCTTTATCTTGAAATTTTATGCAAAACAATCGCACAATTAATTTTTAAAAATTATTAGGTGCTCAATGAGTGCCACGTAAGATTTACACAAATCATTTCACCATTACCAAGCGTCGATCGAGGCATGTAGGATGGCCAGCGTTCATATCAGTGATTTACGGTCCAAAAATGAATAGATTGATTGAATTTGCACAAATGCAAAACGTTCACAACTCAATTAACAAAATAAAAATTTAAGACTAAATTAATACAACTATAATAAGTTTAGTACTTTTTGGTGAAAAAATTGCATTAGCTCGCCCAAGCATATCAAAATCAATTGAGTTTTAAAGTATGAATTGGTTTTTGCATAGTCTAGTCGCAACAATTTCTTTTTCTTTTTCTTTTTCTTTTTTCTTTTTTACATCGCAATCTACTCTGTCCATTTTTTTTTTTTTTGGGATCTTTTCTCGGACAACCGTCGTCACACGGATCTCTACCTTGGGCGAGCGCACACATCATGCAATGGCATTCGCTTATGGCACGTTTAGTAATGATTTTGTTCCAAAGAACAATTTTTGATGAGAAATGGTTTTTTTTTTGTTTCTATTCCCTGGAACAATTTCTGAGTATAAGAACGCGCTTGGTAACTGCAAAAAATTTATATTCCTAGGATAGAAATGCGTTTTGTAAAATTATATAATTTTGTTGTTTTCTTTAATTTTTTAATATTTTTATTATCTTTTTTCTTTTTTCTTTTTTTTCCTTCTTTGGCCGCTGGTGATCGGTCGGCTGGGCGAGGGCCGGCGAGCTCGCCGGTCCTTATCTTTAGGGTCTTGGGAAAGAGGTCATCCCCATTTCACATAGGGGTCTTGGGAGGACTGTGCAATGTCATATGTGCCTGTCATTTCATGCTCATGTGATGGTGCAGCTTATCTGAAGTCCTCGAGTGCTAGATTATAATGATCCCATGTAGTGGGTATATTATAGTGATTTTATTGAGCCTCACCAGACAACCAGAAAGGCTTGACCTCGCCTAGGCGGCTCGATCTAGGCGAGGTCAACCTCGCCCAACCTAGGCGAGGCTGAGCCTCACCGTGGCTCGGTGTCTCCAGGGGCTAGTGACACTCTCTGGAATAAAAAAATATAAATTTTTGTTTCAAGGAGTAGAAATTTTTTTTAACAAACAGGCCCTTGTCCGTCGACAAAAAGGCAGCCGAACACCGCGTGGCATTCCCGTAAATTCATTCCCGGAATTTTCTGGCCCAGAAATTTCTGGCCAACTCCAGTGTGGCATTCCCGTACTTTTCTGGGACGAGATCATGTGGGGCCGGAGAAGGGGTACTTTCCTTTCCTGGGACGAAATCGCAGAGACAGGGCGTGATTTTCAGAAGGGGCTTGTTGTTTCCTCGTCTATTTATACCGCCCTCCATGCTCCTGCATTTCCATCGTCTCCTTCGCTCGCTCTCTCTCTCTCACTGCAGATTTTTGTTTCAGACCTCCGTCGAAAAACCTGAAGAAGACAAAAAAAATGGCCTTGTCTGTGGAGAGAGCCGCCAGCCGCCGCGAGTACAAGGTCAAGGACATGTCGCAGGCCGACTTCGGCCGCCTCCAGATCGAGCTCGCGGAGGACCAAATGCCCGCCCTCATGTCCTGCCGCCCGGTGTTCGGCCCCTCGCAGCCCCTCAAGGGCGCGAGGATCACCGGTTCCCTCCACGTCACCCCCCAAACCGCCGTCCTCATCGAGACCCTCACCACCATGGGCGCCATGGTCCGCTGGTGCTGGAGCAACACCTTCTCCACCCCGGACCACGCGGCAGCCGCCATCGCCTGCGACTCCGCTGCCGTGTTCGCCTGGAAGGGCGAGACCCTCCAGGGCTACTGGCGGTGCATGGAGCAGGCCCTCGACTGGGGCCCTAGTAGCGGTCCCGACCTAATCATCAGCGACGGGGGTGACGCCATCCTCCTCATCCATGAGGGCATCAAGGCGGAGGAGGCCTACGAGAGCACTGGGAATCTCCCCGACCCGGCGTCCACTGACAACCCGGAGTTGCAGATCGTGCTGACCATAATCAGGGATGGATTGGAGACCAATCCGAAGAGATATCACAAGATGAATGAGAGACTTGTCGGAGTCTCGGAGGCGACCACCGCTGCTGTCGAGAGGCTGCACCGGATGCAGGCCAACGGGACTCTCTTATTCCCCGTCATTAATGTCAACGACTCTGTCGTCAAGACCAAGGTACTAATCTAGTCACTCCAATTTTATATGATTTGAGTAGAGTCACGAGTAGCTCCATATAATCTTTTCTGGGAACACAGTGCTCTTGCATGAAACAGTTTCAAAACTTGTGCGGTTGCCGCCCCTCCAGGCCGGACGGTCTAATGACGGCCATCGACGTCAAGATCGCTGGTAAAGTTGCTGTGGTCTGTGGATATGGAGACGTGGGCAAGGACCACGCTGCTGCCCTCAAGGAGGCCGGTGCTCGCGTCATCGTGACCGAAATCGATCCCATCCGTGCTCTCCAAGCTCTCATGAAAAGTATCCAGGTCCTAACCCTGGAGGATGTTGTCTCCCAGGCTGACATCTTTGTCGTCACTGCCGGCGGCAGCAAGGGCATCATCACGGTCGACCACATGAGGAAGATGAAGAACAACGCCATCGTCTGCAACACCGGTCCCTTCGATAAGGCGATCGACATGCCTGGCCTTGAGAGCTTCCCGGGCGTGAAGCGCATCACCTTCAATCCCCAGACGGACAGGTGGGTCTTCCCCGATACCGAGTCGGGCGTCATTGTCTTGGCGGAGGGACGCCTCCTTAACTTGGGTTGCACCATCAGCCACCCTAGCTCGGTGATGTCCTCCTGCTCCTTCACGAACCAGGCGATGGCCCAGCTCGAGCTGTGGATGGAAAGGGACACCGGCAAGTATGAGAAGAAGGTCTACGCCTTGCCCAAGCATCTGGACGAGAAGGTGGCCAGTCTTCACCTCGCCAAGCTCGGCGCTAAGCTTACCAAGCTTAGCAAGGAGCATGCCGACTAGATCAGCGTCGCCGTTTTAGGATTCTTGATATTTAGCTAAGTATGGTTGGATATATTCCGAAAGCAGGAAGTTGGCTGATTAATCGTCGAGAATAAGGTGGGCCATGATGAAGTTTGGAAGTCCAGTAGAATTGATACATATATGTACATATGTATATGTATAAATATGTATCTATAAGAGATTGTGATTTGTGTGTAAGACCTGGTCCAAATCTTATTACTGAAGTTTTCCAGCTCTAAATAAAAATTGAAAGTAAAGTAAAATAAACTCCTCCTGATCTCAATGGTTCTCAAAGTTGAAAGACGATCACTGTCATTAGTGGACGATTGTATATAGAATTATTAAAAGAACCAAACCCGCCCGAAAAACCCGACCCGATATTTAGACCAGGTCTCCTTCCGGTTCGGATGATAAGAGAAAAATGGGACATTGCGGACGCTTGGGTTCCGAAACGCACCGAAAAGCCCAACGCTCTCTCCCTTCCCAAATCCATCCGTCTCCCACATCGCATCTCGGTCTCCCTGTTTTCAAGGTTCGATCTCGGATTCACTCTTCCTCTCTTTTTTATTTTCTTTTCCACGATTTCGTCGCTCGGGAGATAGTTCAGAAGAGCGTCTTCAAGGCTCTGTCGAATTGGATTCTGCTTGTCGAGCGTTAAATTTGCTCTGTTGGAGGATTTGTGTAAACGTCGAAATGCTCGTTGTGTTCGTCAGTCGTGTCCTGTGCAATTATTCAGTTGGCGGAGGGAAAAGGTGCATAAAATCATGAACAGAGGCGTGGTGACAGAGAACCCTTCTCTGGGTGGCCTTCTCTAATTAGCTGAATACTACTATACATCGTAGAGCAGCAATTTGTAGAACAGAACCTGTCAATTGTATGCGGTGTTTTCAAGATGTTCTGCAGAGTCATAGAAGAGAGGCCTTGTTTTCAAGAAGTTGTGCAGAGTTAATAGTTCAGCATGTATATATGTGCTTGTCATAAGTTTATAATCTCACTCGTTAATGTGGTTTTTTAATCCTGAAAGTTGCAGGACTACAGCTGACATGCTACATAGTGCTTTTCTAGTTATTTGTCAAGAGGGTGTAGAGGACTACAGCTTACATATTACATCGTGTCTTTTTTTTTTATTTTTAGTAGAAAATTGGTTGGGCACATTATATCTGATTATAATAATAACTTGCAGGTTCCAAGTTTCTTAGATAGAAGGATTGCAAAATGTCTACATTGAGGGATCTTAGTGCCACAAATAGAAGGCAGAGATCTGTTGTCTGGGATCACTTTGAAAGGATTCCTTGATCAAACAAGAGCATTAGCCGTGCCCATCTTGGGTTTAGTATCAAAGGCCGCATTTAGCATAGGAGGTTGTGTGCTTGATGCGTTTCATAGCTTTATGACCCCGAGTATGGTGGAGGCTCGTATATGTGCTCAAGATTGGCTACGATCTGCACCACTTTCACTTTCAATTGAGGACTTGGAAGAACACGAAGTTTTTGAGTTCAGTAAAAAAAAATATATTTTTATAGAATATTTAAACCCTTTCACATTACAAAGGTTACTTTAGTTCTCATTTTCATTTTGAAATTAATGTAGAGTTGTTAACTATGATCATGGAACCGAACTCGATATTGGTTCCTCTTGACGATTGACAAAGTTGGAGATTGGTACTGTTTAAACCAATTACTTATTTTTATTGCAATTTCACTTCTTCATATACTGTATTAGGTGTTTAGTGAGTGCTGTCTTCTTCATTTCCTGCTTGCAGGTTGACCTTAGTTGAGCAGGAAAACCAATGGTGTTTCTGGGTGTGCTCTGTTTCTGTTAGTAGTCCTTCATGTATGTTCAGAGTTTTCTTTTTTAACCTTTCTAAGTTGACTAGGGACCGGACCAGAATGTTAGAAACATATCTTCTTAGAGACTCATTCCTTGCTTCTGTTACAGATAGTTGGTAGTTGCGTGGACAGGTGGAACCTAATAGTGAGTTCTCTCATGCACGGAAATCTTTGTAGTGTAATCTCACATGCACAGAGAACTTCACCGTTTATGTATCAGGCATTTATTGATTATTTTCTTGTTCATTTCCTACTTGTAGGTCTAGGAACTCTGCTTACTTGTACATGTCAGTAGCCTTCACCAGAAATGTCTAGATTATACTACTTATTTCTGTGCGCGGTTGATTACTATCTTCTTTTTCCTCCCTGTAAATTTAGCCACCCAATAGCCAAAATCCTGTTGAGAGGTATCCAGTGTTCATGTTCGCAGCCAATGCATGCAATTTTCCATTATCCTTAGAGGGAAAATGTCTCTACATTAATCTGCATTACTTTTCAACATGGGGGTAAAATGCTTTTTCCACTGTGTGACTGATAATCTGCTGTGACCTGGAGCCAAACAATGTTCTTCTCGATAATGAAATGACTGCCTATGTAAGTGATCCTGGTTTGGCAAGGCTGTGTCAAGGTTGGGTAGATCATGTGAATCAATTTAGCTCGCTTGGTATCAAGGGTACCACAGAATATGCTGCTCCAGGTACGATTCCTCAAGAATTTGCTTCTAGTGATATTGTGATCCAGCGGGCGGCAGTACTCATGTTTAATCGGAAGGGCAGGCATGGGAGCCGAGCTACCTAGTCTCAGAGACTTGTACAACTAAGGAATACTCATGCTCGGGAAGACCTACCAGTGAATTATTCCGAGATGAACTGAAGCTGCACAAGTATGCTAAGATGGCATTGCCTGATTGTGTTCTGGAGTTATTGGACCAAATGATCCTGCAAGAGGTCTTGGAAGAAGTATGAGACTTTTGCAATTCCTATCTCGGCAATTTAAAAAGCAAGCAAAACCGAATCTTTGCTCTCCGTGCTGAAAGTTGGAAGTGGCGTGCTCAGAAGAATTTATATTTCAAGGAAGAATGAACATGAGAGCCGTTGTAGTGAATTTGCTTTCTATATGGGATGAATATATATTGGAACTGAAGTGCACGGAAGCTCCTGACATGGATAATGCCAATTTGAGCATTCCTCATTCACTTCCGCAACTCTTCACATCCCAAATTCCACCATGTGATGAAGTTCCGGAATTCCAGTTTTTGCTTTTTTATCGTTTACAAATTGGTCTCCTTTTGGAAAGAAAGTCCTTGCTGAGCGTGATTGTCAGGTGGTCATCTTGTTACAAGTGAATCTTATGTTGATTAGTAATTAGCATCATGTGTAAGCTCGTAATAGCATGAAAAACAAAAGAACCGACCAGAACCGTGTCGTTGATTCGGGTTGTATGCAGGGTCAGATCAGAATAAACATGTTCCCTTCATGCTTTGGTTGGGTTTAGTGAAAATCCAGTCTAAACCGCTGACACCCTTAGAGCTCACGGAGCTTATTGATTCGACTGGAGCTATGGCTATTTCTAGTATTTAATTTCGATTGCACTCGTCAAGGCGGCAGTCCAAACACTGTAGCTTTACTGGACTGGTTGGGTTTTGTTGACTCGAAAAGGTTATTTTTGGTTAATTTTTATATCAGATAGTGATCACTGAACACGACAATACCATGGAATTTGCTCATCTACTGTTGCAACTATTATGAGGGAGGTACGGGGAATCATATGACTTTCTAGAGTTTTTTTTGTTTCTTATTTGTAGAAAAATCATGATTGGGATAGTAGGCCCGAAGCTATGAAACTTGGGTCCGGGTCTCTTGTCGAAATTAAATGGCATTTTCTTATTGTTTATTTCATATTTATTATTTCTCGTAAGGGCAAATATTGGGTGCTCAACGAGTACTACATGGGATCTACACAAATCCATTTGCCATTTTCACTAGGGGTATGCAAAGGAATTGAGATCCGCCCGAAACCGGTGGTTCTTAAATGAGCCGATCTGGTTCTATTTCTAATTTATGGGAACCGGTGGATACCGGTACGGTTCCCCGTTCAATGGACAAATCCGCCTACCCGCCCACCTGACTGAACCAATTATATTAATTTTTAATATTAAAAATTAATCTCTGATTTCAAAGTATGCTCGGATTTGAGCGTGAAAAATGTGCAATATCTCCCTCTCAGTCCATGCCCACCATGTGTTTGAAGAAATGCTTAAACCAAATTTGTTAGGATTAGTCTCTGATCCCGAATTGTCAAAAGGAGTACGTGAATATATGGTGTGTGGTATGGGCTTTTTGTTGATCACCAGGTATATTTCCAGTCAAATTTCATCTCTACAAGTTTGAATCTCTTCAATCTTTGGTGACCTTCGATTTGTGCTTTGGCCAAATCCCTGTGAATTGTCCTCTGTATTTGTGATGTGGCTACGACCATAAGTCTTGAATGGATGATGATGAGGATGAATGTCGGCAAATTCCCATCTGGTGGTTGGAGGCAACTGGAGATGGAGCTCCAATGACAGGTCTTTTGTTTGAGCGTGCGGTGTTACACGAGCTATGGCGTTCTGGGTTTAATGTCCTATATTTGGGTAATGAGATGAAGAATTCAAGAAAGAAATAAAATAAGATAAAAAGGGGAGGAAAAGCTTCTTGACCAGTTTTATGGATCACACTAAACCTGGATCGGATTAGCGAGCCCCCAGTTTTCGAGTGGATCCATACAACTAACGGGCGGTTCCCAATCCAATTTTTTTTATCCTTAATGGGTGGTTCTCGATTTTAGAATAGGAACCATTCACCCGGACCATGCACACCCCTAATTTCCACGCGTACCCAACTGGCCCCTACTCAGGCTTCATTAGGAACTTCAGTTTCTTTTCCTTTCTTCTCGCTCTCTTCTCACTTACTTTTCTTCACCACTAGACTATAGCTCGAAAATCTGGACCGGCCAGGTCAAGTTCGTTCGGGTTTCCGGGTGCGATCCTGGACCCATTTCTCCTTTGGGCCTACTCCTTAATCTTTTCAGTGGCTCGAGCTTGATTTTTGGGCTCAAGGCCGGAATACATGACGAGCTCGGAACGGTACTTCTTGACATAGAATATATGTACAGATCATTAATTTAATCTTGCTTTTGGAGGACACATAGTTAGTTTAATTTTACCAACTTCCTATTCGACATTTTTTCTTTTAAATCATTGGGTCGAGCATGATTTTTGCAACTCATGGCTATTTATGGAATCCCATTAATGTTTTTTCTTTGGACGATAGAGATGAAAAGGTACAATTTCCCCCAAAAATCAAATTGATAACAAATAAAGCACATTCCTTGTATATAAATATAATTAAATAGGAAGTATTGGTTTGTATTTAAAATGCATCACGAACCAAATTAAATCAAACCATGCTAATGTATTTCCTGAATACAGCATTTACATATTATCACCCCAAACAAACTATTTGTCACTATAGCTCAACTATTCAAATTTATTTATCCACATAGTAATATAAACAAATAGATCCAACCGTGACATCTCTCTTTTTCTCTCCCTCGTCTTGCCAAAACTTGAGCATCAGCTGATAATCCGTCCTCCGAAATATCGAAGATGTCATCGCTCTTGCACAGGGCATACACTACGTCCACCATACTCGGCCTTTTCGACGAGTCCCCTCAGCCTCTCGGCCGTCCCGATCTCCTTGCTACTATTGCTTCTGCCAAAGGACTCGACCAAGCCGGCCCTCATCACTCCCCCTTCCTCGTCCGTCACCTCTCTCCCAAGACCAGCTCCAGCGGGATGACCTCGAACGGGAACACATCAAATCCTCATGGACACGAGCCCGGAGAACAAGTACTCCAGGGCGAGGTAGCCTTTGGGTGCCCTTGAGTGCATTGTGACATGGGAGGCCCAAGTTGGCGATCTTGGCCCCCATGTTTGAGTCCAGCAGGCTGTTGCTGCTCTTATGTCCTTGTGGAATATAACAACATTAAAATATTAACAATATCTTCGTCTAACATCTTAAATTTTTAAAATGATTGACACTGATCTAAAAAAAAAACTTACATAATATCAGAGCTAGAAGGTCCCAAATTTAAATCAAGCCCCTATTTACCTCTCTAATTACTTAGTATCACGCTTTAGACTTAAACAAAAATATAGCCTATGCGTAAAGAGAAGTGTTAGAATATCTAAATATCAATAGGCTTAGCCATCGGATTCCTATAGGAATTGGGTACCGAAGATTGATTGCGGAGGTTCCGGGCCTCCTTAGAGGACGTAAAGTGGACAACAAGAAGCAGCCGCGCTCGAGAACCTACCGCGGCACCAAAGACCCCATGAATGAGCCTAGGTCCCCAAGACTGGGCTCAAGATCTCAAGACTTCAACGAATGTGCCCCAATCTCCAATGGCCAAGCTCAAGTCCTTGAGCATGGGCTCGGGACCCCGACGCCCAAGCCCAAGTCCTCGGTGCTCATACCTAGGATCGGGAGTTGTTCTCAAAGACTTTTTCTCGAAATGTGTTTCATCGTTTCCTCTAACAAACATAAGAAAATGACTTCATATTATTTGTAAATTACAATTGGAAAATGATTTTTTTTTGAAACATTTCAATAAATTTCAGTTTTCATGATATAATCGGAGTTTTGTGAGGGAGATGCGCGCCATTCGGCTCATTAATCCTAATAGATAACATAAGCGCCCATGATTTGTCTTCTAATTCATATATTCCTCACACATCTGACTTTAACTAGTTAATATTATACGGCACTAGAGTGACAGAGTCTAGACAATAAAACAAAAGTATACAATATAACCATCATAAATTCATAATAATACGTGCGTCGCGACAATAAGACCAAGAAATATACTAGTGGAGAAACTGAGTAATTCGTACCCAACCAATCAGCCAATCACAACATGCATAAGGAAAATTAAAAAGCAAAATTCATGGCTAAGACACAAAATAAGTGGGGCATAACCGGAATGTTGAAGGAAACCCATCTCGACTTGCTCTTAAAAAAGAAACTTTTTTTTTTCGGGGTAAACCTAGAACTGCTTAAATAAGTAGGCAAACTATTGTAAACGATCATTACTCATCGAGTCATGTTCAATTCAGATAGCTTAAAATAAAATTTGCACATATAATTAGAGAAGCTCAAGAACTGACAATCGATTTTCTCCCCGTGCACCAAAGGCTGAACCTTTGGTTTTTAAAATGAACCATGTTCTTGGTGATTTGGATTGGAAACGAATCGCGTAACAAGGATCACTAATGTAAAATTAAATGTAAACCTAAAGAATGAAGAACAATATGTCAATACATATATTCAAATTGAGAAATTGGACAAGTGTTATTTATTTATTTATTATGAATCGTTTACAACTTATTCATTCTGACCTTATATAGCCTTGTATAAAATATAACTGTCGACATGTGGTTATTTTTGAAATTACAGACTTTAACTGCTCCGGGAATTTTAGGCTTCACATTGATTGTCTTCAACTGCATGTTCTTTGACCCAAAAATAAAAAATAAAAAAAAAAAAACTTTATGTTCTCATCTATAAGCAAATAATCTTCGAGGTATCTTTCGAGTTTGCTCTTATCCAAACATTCCTTTGCGATTGTCATTACTTTGCTAAAGTGCAATCGACCGCTCATCATCTTATATCGATAATTGTCTTAGTCAACCACACTTCGTCTATAATATCCATTGCTCGCATAACACCGATCTGCATTTGTTACTTGTCGATTGTGCTCATTGATTGCTTCATTGACAACTCAAGTCAATGTCACACTGATCCCCAAAAACTCAACTCAACTTCAACATCATGCCCACATCTAGTGAGGGTCACTCTCGCACAAACACACGAGGGTGGCGACTCCTTGCCCTATCCTAGATTTGGGTGAGGGGTTGCAAGCCCACGTTGTGGCTGATGAGGGCGTCACGACCCTTGCCCACCCTAGTTAAAAGAATACAAAAAAGAAGAAGAAAAATTCAGATTTTTTATAAAAAAATCACAAAAATCGTTCATGTCAATACCAGTTGTGTCATATAGGATAACTAGCGATTTCCGGCCAAAATTAACCAAAATGACTTAATTGGCGAATTGTCAAAAGATTTATGATTAAATTAGTCAAACTAAAAAGTTCATGACTTTTTTTAATATTTATTCCCACTTTTCATGGTACAGTGATCGAAATGACTTCTCATTCAAAGTGCATAGAACAAAGATGGCACTTCAAGTTTTACAAAAGGAGACCTAACAAAAGAAATAAGTGAAGCAAAAACATAATATAATTCTCTTTTCCTTTGGACTTCTTCTCCAACCGCAGCTGCTTCAATCGGCGACCGGTGGCTAGACCCGTCACTTGTCGTAGTCGTCATGGTGTTTTTAGTAGGAGAGTTAGTGAAGAAGACAGAATTCCAGAGAGAGGCGCTTTTTCTGAAGAATCAGTGAAGGAGATAGAATTCAATCTCGGTGAGACAGGAAGATGTTCTCATATCAAACATTCGTGCACGGGCCTACATCTCTCTCGAAGCTTGGCCTTGCTCAGGTGAAACTTTTGGTCAACCAGTCTAGAGATGTCTCGGTACAAGCCTACGACTGAACCGGTTTTGAAAACAACAGGCATCAAAAGTCATTAGTGCCGAGTAGTGCCATCAAACAAGCAAGTAGAGTCGAAAATGATTCGATCCAAATTGACCCATTTTCATGCAAAACAAATCCATTGACCTATATCCGACTTAACTTATACCTAATCCAACCCATATTACTAAAATACTTCAATATTTAATCCAATTAAAAAAACTCATATCAAAACTGAGGTGAGAGCATGAAGTGAGTGAATGTGATATCGAGTGAGCATGAGAGAGAGTGGAGAAAGAATCATAAGTGAGTCAAATTTAAGTAAGTTGTGAACTTATTTAATACTCATGTTTTTTTTTTTTTTTTTTTGGGTTTTACCTTTCTAAACTTATTTGTGACTCATTTACAAAATATGATTAACTCATATAACAACTCAACTAATCAAATATGAGTTAAGAAAATGGGTCTATGACCCAATTTGGTAGGTCTAGCACTAATTATTAATTCACATTTAACTTGCAATTTTACATAAAATAAAATTCAAAATGGATATCTTGCTCTCGAACTTTCACCTAATAATTGCATTTTATTAGGAGGATTGCTTCTGCGGCCGTGCGGCCGTGCACGCACACAAGCACGCAGAGGATAAAAGGCTTTCAAATTCCTTTCATGTCGGCCAGGCCCACAAATGCAACCCATCTATCAAAGCTAAGGCTTGATTTGTTCTACAAGCGTGCTCCAGTTCCAGCATCTGCCTTTTACGCCAACTATCTTCTCCCTTATTCATCAAATCAACCGACTTCCAACACCAAATCCTGACCGTCCACTTCTCTCTTAATAAAATATTGAGCAATGCTCGTTGAACGGTGACGTTATTGATTGAAAATGACGATACAGTCGTTGATAATTTATTTATAAAACAAATTAAGAGGTGCCTTGTCCCAGAGTAAAAAATTATGAGCGTGTGGATCAATATATAAGTATGTAAGTTTTCTAACTTTACAATTAAAAATCATGGGGGGTTCTAGAGTGCGCAAAGACACATTTAGTAATTTGCATGCTCATGGAGAATTGGCACTTTATTCTTCAATTATTTTCTCTAGAGAGTTTCTAGAGAAATACTGGAATTGTTATGTAGTACTCTAATTTTGAGACTTTATTATATCCTAGATAATTTTTGTCAGTAACCATTAGCAGGCAAATAATTCATTAAAGACAATGTATTAGTGTCTCAAAATCTGATTCTATTTTTCCCAATTCTTTTTCTAACAACAATTTCACCTATCAACTTTCACTTTAGGAGGAATCGGCTAAAGCGGTAGCCCGTTCTTAAAACCAAGATGTGTTCCATGACGGATGTGTCTTTGAATTGTATCTGCTCCCCTTTACTGGGATGCGTTCCTTGATGTGTTCCTAATCGGGACGTGTTCCTTCATGTGATGTCTTCCTTGATGTGTACGTGTTCCTCGGTGAGATAACATCAGTAAAAGTCCATAATTTTCGTGCAATCATTGCGTGAGCGTAACAATTTTTTTTTTACTCATTGCGTGCCACATCGAAATAAAATCGATCATTTGAGTGCTATTTCTGACAAATAGTCTTACGTTATTTAAATTTTCATGTATTTTAAAAATAAACAAAACTCCTATGTGGATTTTTATTTTTTATTATTTTTTTTATTATTTTTTAATTTTTGTTTTCCTTTTTTTCTTTATGTTTCTTCTTATGTTGGCAAGGGTCACCAACACAATCATTGGCCACGATAGCCTTGCCTAGATTGGGCGAGGGCCGCCTTGCCCATAGCAGATGGGGCCTTGTGAGGACCTTGGCAATGCTGTGAAGGCCTCGCCCAAGGCCGTGGTGGCCTTGCCATCTGTAGCTCAGGGTGCGAAGGTCCTCACTAAATCTTCGCGGCCTCGTTGGTGACCCTTGTTGGCATAGAAAAGGAAAAAGGAAAATAAAAAAAATCAAGAAATAAAAAGGATTACAAAATTGATCACGTTAGTGTCATAGTGCCATGTAAGATGATTGGGGTCCATATCAGATTTCCCAACTAGGCAAATCATGATAGAATTTAAGTAATCAATTTTTCAAATACTTGAGCTAATTCTTGAGACATGGATGTGTTCCTTGCGCTGAGGTATAAGCTGACTAAAATGGACGTGTCCCTGAGCTGACGTCTGGCTCAAGGGCTACGCGACTCAACTCAAGGGAAGTTTCCTTGACCTGATTCCTTGAGTCCCGTAGCTCAAGGAACACCTTCACATCTCACCAGTCGTCGAGTATTTAAATCCCTTAGCGTCAGTGCTGGTGTCCACATTAACATCAGTCGGTCAAATTGACCGAATGAACTAAATTGACATAATTATAAAAAGTTCAAAATTGAATTGATAAAAAAAAAGATTTATGACTGAATTTGAATAAATTACACTAAATTTAGGACTTTTTAGATAAATTTCCATAGGTTTATCGAAAAGCGTATACTAGAAGAGTCAAAATGGATCTTAAACCTATATATAATCCATTTAAATAATAAATGAGCCATATATGGATTACTTATATTTTGAAGTGAGTCATATATGGGTGACTTACATTTTGAAGAGACTAGTCAAATGAGTTTTAAATGGGTTGGATTTAAAAACCCATTTCCAACCCAAACCTCACACTTTTTCTTTCTCCCTTTAACTTTATAAAATGGTTTATTTATTTATTTTTATAAAAGTCAATATTAGAATTATTTTTATATTACAGTTTACATTTTTCTTTTTTCTTTCCTTTTTTGTCTTCCTTCTTCCTTCTTCCTTCTTCCTTCTTCCTTAGCCAGTGGCGAGCACAATGATGGCCAATAGCCGGCTAGGCGAGGCTCGAGCTTGCTAGCCTTAGGCGAGCTCGAGGTCGCCAACAACTGGCGAGACTCAAGCTTGCTTGATCTAGCGAGGCTGAGGCCTCATCGACAACTTGCTAGGCTCAAGCCTTGTCGATCTTGTGAGACTCGAGCTCGCTGGTGTTAGGCGAGCTCAAGCTCGTCGATCTAGCAAGGCGAAGGCCTCACCAACAATAGGTGAGGCTCGAGCTTGCCCGACGCTGTCGAGCTCAATCTCGTTGACGACGGCAAGGCTCGAGCCTCGCCGATCTTGCGAGCTCGAGCTCACTTGTGGCTGGTCGCCAAAGCAAGCGATCGACCCAAGAAGAAGAAATAGGAAAAAGAAAAAAAGAAAAAGAAAAAGAAAATTTATATTTTTTAAAAATAAGATAAAAAATTAAAAATTCGATTTTAAAAAAAATTATAAAAATTATAAAAGTTGTCCATTAAATTTGCATTGCATTAAAGTGTTTTAGTAATATCATTCTTTAAAAAAGATAATAAGAAATAAGCTTTTTTAGGTTTAGTTAAAGGTTTTTCACATTTTTATTTTATTTACTGATTTTTTTTTAATTTTTTAATTTCCTTTTTAAATTTAATGTGAAGTTTTTATTCAAGTAACATATATGTAAAGAGCTTAAAGTGAATTAAATGGGTGAGAGTGGATTAACCTAAATTGAGTTAAATATTAATGTGTTTTGATAATATAGGCTAGGTCGGATATGGATTGGATTGAGTATGGGTCGTCAAATTTGCATTATATGACCCGACCCACTCATTTGATGGCCCTAGCATATGCACATGTGCTCTCTCCCTCTCTCTCTTTCAACTGAAAAAGAGTGTTTTATTTCTTTCTCCTTTTCATATCCAAACTCTAGATTTGCTTCTTTCTCCTTTTCATATCCACACTCTAGATTTGCTCCCCTGCTTTGCTTTGTTTCACATTCCACCTTCTTCCTTCAACTTTTACCATTCTCTTTCTCTCACTCTCACTCTCACTCTCTCATGTATGACCAGTTACGTGCATATTCCATATGGAATTCGCCATTCGCCAACACCTTTTCCTTCAACAGTGCATATTTTTAGAGGGAATTCAGTGCATATTCCAGAGGTAATTCGCCTTTAGCGGGCAATTCAGTGATTATACTAGAGGGAAGTCGCCGTCCGCCAATACCTTTTTAGAGGGAATTCAGTGATTATTCTAGAGGGAAGTCGCTATCCGCCAACACCTTTTCCTTTTTTCCCTTCAACACCAACACCTTTTCCATTTTTCCCTTCAACAACACCACCTTTACCTTTTTCCCTTCAACAATGCATATTCTACAGGGAATTCGGGTTTCGGAGCCGGCCTCCTTTTCCTTCAACAGTGCATATTCCAGAGGGAATTCGCCATCCGCCAACTTCTTTAAAATCCCTCAACGCCGTCTCCTTCCTCCGCTCACTCTCTCTCTCTCTCTCCCCCCACAGGGTGTGTTTCATATCTCTGTCCAAACACCCGAAGAAGGAAAAAAGAATGGCGTTTCAGGTGGAGAGAACCCCCAGCGGCCGCGAGTACAAGGTCAAGGACATGTTGCAGGCCGACTTCGGCCGCCTGGAGATCGAGCTCGTGGAGGACCAAATGCCCGGCCTCATGTCCTGCCGCTCCATGTTCGGCCCCTCGCAACCCCTCAAGGGCGCAAGGATCACCGGCTACCTCCACGTGACCCCCCAGACCGCCGTCCTCATCGAGACCTTCACCGCCCTCGGCGCCAAGGTTCGCTGGTGTTCAAGCAACGCCTTCTCCACCCAGGACCACGCTGCGGCCGCCATAGCCCGTGACTCCGCTGCCATCTTTGCCTGGAAGGGCGAGACCCCCCAGGAGTACTGGTGGTGCATCAAGCGGGCCCTCGACTGGGGCCCCGGTGGCGGCCCCGACCTCATCATCGGCGACGGGGGCGACGCCATCCTCCTCATCCTCGAGGGCATCAAAGCAGAGGAGGCCTATGAGAGCACCGGTAATCTCCCTGACCCGGCGTCCACCAACAACCCGGAGTTGCAGATCGTGCTGACTATAATCAGGGACGGGTTGGTGACCGATCCGAAGAGGTACCACAAGATGAAGGAGAGACTAGTCGGAGTCTCGGAGGCGACTGCTACTGCTGTCGAGAGGTTGTACGGGATGCAGGCTAATGAGACTCTCTTATTCCCCGTTATTAATGTCAACGACTCAGTCATCAAGACCAAGGTACTCATCTAGTCACTCCAATTTTATATGATTGAGTAGAGTCACGAGTAGCTCCATTTAACTTTTCTGGGAACGCAGTGCTCTTGCATGAAACAGTTTCAAAACTTGTGCGGCTGCCGCCCCTCCGGGCATGACGGTCTAATGACGGCCACTGACGTCGAGATCGCTGGGAAAGTTGCTGTGGTCTGTGGATTTGGAGACGTGGGCAAGGACTGTACTGCTGCCCTCAAGAAGGCCGGTGCTTGTGTCATTGTGACCGAAATCGATCCCATCCGCGCTCTCCAAGCTCTCACGGAAGGTATCCTGGTTTTAACCCTTGAGGATGTTGTCTCTGAAGCCGACCTGTTTGTCGTCACTGCCGGCAGCGGCAAGGGCATTGTCACGGTCGACCACATGAGGGAGATGAAGAACAACGCCATCATCTGCAACGCCGGTCCCTCTGATAACGCGATCGACATGCTCGGCCTCCAGACATTCCGGGGCGTGAAGCGCGTGACCTTTAATCCCCAAACGGACAGGTGGGTCTTCCCCGACACCCAGTCGGGCGTCATTGTCTTGGCAGAGGGACGCCTGGTGAACTTGGGTTGCGCCACCGGCCACCCTAGCCTTGCGACGGCCTCCTGCTCCTTCGCAAACCATGTGATGGCGCAGCTCGAGCTGTGGATGGAAAGGGACACGGGCAAGTATGAGAAGAAGGTCTACGCCTTGCCCAAGCACCTGGACGAGAAGGTGGCCGCTCTTCACCTCGACAAGCTCGGTGGCAAGCTCACCAAGCTCAGCAAGGAACACGCCGACTAAAGTGTCCTCACTTAGGGATATATTCCGAGAGGAGAAAGTTGGACTGATTAATCGTCGAGACTAGGGTGGGCCGTGGATGAATTTGGAAGCCCAGTAGAATATATATATAGAATGTGTAAGACCTGGTTCAAATCCTATTAGTGGAGGTAGGGGTGTTGATGGATCGGGTCAAGTCGGGGTTGGGTCGTTTTCCAGTGCTTTTGTATTTCGAAACTTATCTGTATTGCTCTGTCCTTTATTTATATTAGTAAACTTGATAAAATAAACTTCCGTTGGCCTCAGTGATTCTCAAAGCCAAAAGGCGCTGACTATTATTAGCGGACAATGATTAAAAAGAAAAAGGAAAAAAACCCACGCCCCGCCCGAGCAAAACCCGACCTGATATTCGGATCGGGTCTCCTTCCGCTTCGAATTATAAGAGAAAAATCGGACATTGTGGACCATTCAGTTCCGAAACACATCAAAGAAACCCTACGCTTTCGCTCCCAAATTTGCGTGCCAAGCAAGCCAAGCCAGGGAAGGCCAATGCCCGAGGGAAAGATATCAATTTGAGCAATGTGAGCACGTCCTGGTAAGCAATTTGGTCAGATGGGTCGGCCGAATATCAATAGCAATCGCGCATCAAAACAACGACATAGAAAGGATCGGTCTTACAAGTGGGGCCAACCCTTTTTAATGGCAGGTGGATCGAATAGGCTCACTCAACTTGAGAACAATCTCTTTTATTTCAGCACGGTAAATTGCTTTATCGTTAAGGAACAGAACTATTTATTAATGGTAGTGCAAAGCACTGTGTAGATTTCATCCGAAGCGGTTGCTCTCTCTGCTTCTCTTTTTAAGAAAAGCAATAAAAAGAGCCCCAGGAAAGGTATCAAGACTGGGAATCGTCGTCTCAAACATTGTCTCCCAAATCATGAAGATCTCCCGCTCCCAAATCCCAGATCGCCAAACGAATAAAATGTAACTATTTTTTTTTAGATAAAAAAAAAATCCTATATTTTGTTGATCGTGACAATTTATGTTAAACATTTTTTTATTACACAAAAAACCTCAAATTTATATCTATGTGACACAGTTACCATAAACTTGTACAGTGCGACACATTTACCCCAAAATTATTTTTTGTGACACTAAAAAACTCAAACTTTTTTTGATGATACCAAAAAAGGTCAAATTTGTATATGTATGACACATAAAATTTGAGATTTTTGGTGTCACAAAAAATATCACATGGATAAAAGTTTAGAGTTTTTGATGTCATAAAAAAGTTTAGGATAAATATGTCGTATTGGGCAAAAGTTTGAGGTTTTTGTGTTACAAAAAATAGTTTAGGGTAAATGTGTCACTAAGGGCAAATTTTGAGTTTTTTCGTGGCATTTTCCTTTAAAAAAAATTGTTTATCTTGAATTTTCAAATGAAATAATCACACCATTAATTTGAAAAATATACTCAATGAGTGCCATGTAGGATTTACACAAATCTGTTCACCATTGCCACATGTACCCGAAACTTCAAGTTTCTTTTGGTTCTTTCTCACTCTACACAAGTAGGGGGTGTCATAACCAAACTGGAAAACCAGACCAAAATCAGAACCAATTCGAATTTTCATACATTTTCTATTTAGTTCAGATAATGAGAAAATATTTTTTTTTTAATTTCAATTCGGATAGTTTTGGTCTAGTTTGGTTAATCAAGCCGAACTAAAGGTTGCCTCTTTTCTTAATATTACAATTTCCACAATATCTCTCCTTTTGCACTAAACCTATTTTTAACAATTTATAAAAGAAAACCAAAAAATCAATTTGAACCGAATTGAGTATTTGGTTTGGGATATGGTTTGGTTCAAAGCTAATATATACCCTAACCGTTCGATTTGAATTGGGGTTCTTGAAAGCTAGAATTGAAGCGAACTTTTAATACTAGGGGTGTGCATCGAGAATCACCTGAATTGGGAACCGCCTGGATCGAACCGAATCGGCCGATTTTGGGCAGTTTCTAAAGAGGACAGTCCAATTCCTGGTTCTCGCTTTTGGAACAGGTGGCCGATCGGTCCAATTCCCAATTCCAAGGTGAGAACCAGGCCCGACTAGATCGGACTAGTTAATTTTATATATATTATTTTTAAATTTCTTAAGAAAAACCCTAATTCTTTCAAATTTCTCCCATTTTTCATTTTATTTTTGGCCAAAAACAGTAAAATTTACCAGTTCCACCGGATCGGACTGGACCGATTGGTGGGTCCGATTCCCAATCCTGGAATTTGGGAACCAATCCTTCCGGTCCGATTCCTAGTTCCCGATTCGACCTCAGAACCGGACCGGACCGGAAACCGATCAATCTTAGTTAATACCCCTACAAAGATAGCTCCCATTGCACTTTCTCTCTCTCTCTCTTCTCACTTTCTTTTCTTCGCCACCAGACTTGTAGCTTGAAAATCTGGCTTGGCGTGGTCGGGCCTGGCCCGGTCATGTTGGTTCGGGTTTCCGGTTGGGATCCTAGACCTTCCTTCGGGCCTAATCCTCAATTTTTTTTTTTCAGTGGGTCTGAACTTGATGCCAGAATATATCACGAGCTCGGAACGGAGCTTCTTGACATATATATATATATATATATATATATATATATATATATATATATATATATATATATATATTCAATTTAATCCTACTATGGGAGGATATATAATTAGTTTGATTTCACAAAGTTCTTATTCGACATATTTTTCTTTAAATCGTTTGGTCTGAGCGTGATTTTTCAAACTTACGATTATTTTATCAAGTCTCAAATGTTTTTCTTTGGACGATATAGATGAAAAGGTACAATCCTCTCTCCCCCCCAAAAAAAAAAAAAAAAAATTAAATCAAATCGATAACAAATAAAGTATATTCCTTGCATATAAGTATAACTAAATAAAAAGTATTGATTTGTATTTAAACAGCATCACGAACCAAAATTTAATCAAACCATGCTAATGCATTTTATGAAAACAGCATATACATATTATCACCCCAAAAAAACCTATCATAACTATAGCTCATCTATTCAAATTTATTTATCCACACTGTAATATAAGCGAGTAGATCCGACCATGGACTTTCTCTGTTTCTCTTTCTCTCTCTCATCTTGCCAAAACTTGAGCATCAGTTGATAATGCGTCCTCCGAAAAATCAAAGATGTCGTCGCTCTTGCACAAGGCGTACACAATTTCCACCATGCTCGGCCTCTTTGACGGATCCCGGTTCAAGCACATGAGATCGCGATGCTCATCACGCTCGCGACGCTCTCCATCGAGCACACCAGCAGGCCCTCGTCCATCCATCCCTTCAGCCTCTCGGCCTTCCCGATCTCCTCGGTGCTTCTCCCCCCGAAGGCCTCGACTGCGGTGGCCCACATCACCCTCCCCTCCTCGTCCGTCACCTCCCTCCCCGAGACCAGCTCGAGCAAGACGACCCCGAAGGAGAACACGTCCATCCTCGTGGACACGACCCCGTCGGACAGGTACTCGGGGGCGATGTAGCCCTGGGTGCCCACGATGTGCATGGTGATGGCGTTGCAGCCTGACTTGGCGAGGCCGAAGTTGGCGATCTTGGCCCGCATGTTGGAGTCAAGCAGGATGTTGCTACTCTTGATGTCCTTGTGGACGACCCGCGGGCGGGTGTGTTCGTGGATGTACTGAGGCCTTTGGCCACATCGACCGTGATGTGCAGCCGGTTCTTCCAATCCAGCCTCCCCAGTTGCCGGCCTTGTGGAGCCACAAGTGGAGCGATCCGCTCGGGATGAACTCGTAGACAAGGTAGTAATTCACCTCCTCCGGGTCGATGCAGAAGCCCTCCAACCTCACTAGATTGCCATGGTTCACCTTCAAAAACAAAACGACAGTCATTGTTTCATTTAGAGATCGCTAAGGTTGAATCAATCTTATAATTAGCTTATATTACCAAATGCATTATCATTTACGAGAAGGCCATCACATTCTGATGCAAGGCAAATCAAATTTGTTAGAATCATGATGTCTTGTTTATTATTCTGCAAATATTTTTATTATAATCTGACATTTATATCTACAAAAAATGAATCAATAAATATATTGTACTTAATTAGTATGTCCATGATGTGATGCGATGAGAACGCACTGTTTCGTCTCAATATGTCCATTTGAAAGGGTGTGAGGGAGTCATATAAAAGATTCATGAAGACAACCGTTGGGATGACTTAGAAATTCCTTTCATTTTTTTGTCCCATTTCCATCAAAGAAAAATAAGGCGTTCAATTTCTCATTTACAAGAACAATTGGCATTTACATTGTGAAAATCGGATATTTTTCTCGTGATTACATTCAGACCAACGAGAAGTAAAATTGTTCGTGATTCATCCGCAATTTAACGTTCGTTCCAGGGTAAATTGTTGACTACGCATCAGATAGAGGTAAGTCGTCTTCCACCAACTTTCTTCCAACGATATATATATAATCAATGAGAAACCTATACACACATTTAAGATTATGATTTCCTCTCTAAAAAATCGGAAATAAATTTCTAAAATACAAGTGAAACTCGGCACTTAGACTAGGGAACTCGGCTCAGGCTGGGATTCCAATCTGAGCTAGGCCCGGGTTCGGCCACCGGGGTCATGAATCAACGGTCTCAAGCACTGGAATTCTGCCCGAGCATGAGTGGCGTTCGTTCCCACGTCCCTAACGGTCGCACTTGAGACGCCAGCAAACGTGCCCCAATCTCCATTGGCCAAGCTCAAGCCTAAGACCCCGATTGTTAGGCTCGAGTCACCGATGCTCGAGCTTGAAACCTATGTGTTTTCAAGACTTATTCTCAAATCACGCCTCTCATCATTTTCTTGTAATGAATACTAGAAAAATGACTTCCCTATTATATCCAAAATAACTAGAAGATAGGTGTTTTTTTTTTTTTTATAAATATTTTCAACAAAGATGATTTTTCTTAAATCTATTATAATTATGCTAATTCATTACTAAATTTTTTTACAAGCTTTTACAGTGGTGTCAATTTAGTCCATCGGCTATTTTTGGCCGAAAATTGTAATATGAACGTTAATCGTTCTACATGGTATGATAAATGCCGACGTGAATAATTTTTAATGATATATTTTTTTTCAAATTTTATTTATTTTTTCTTTTCTTTCTTTTTCTTCCATATTCTAGCTGATCGTCAAAACTTGCCCACCAATCAAAGAATTACCGTCCTCTCCATTGATTGGCACCTATCAATGATTGCCTCTACTAGAGAGACGTAGAGAAGATCGAACGCACTGAGAAGTGGAGCTGCTGAACGGAGGAAGAGGAGAAGATGCGAAGGGAAAGTGCAAAGCCTGAGAACTAAGGGTGCGTTTGGTAACAATTCTGTTCCTAGGAGTAGATTCTGATTAGAAATGATTATTTTTTATTCTATTTCCGAGAACAGATTCTAAGTATTTTAAGCCGTTTGGTAACTCGTCCAAAATTTCGATTCTAGAATAGAATTGCGTTTGTCTTGTGCTCATTGATTATGTTCCAAATCAATTTCTTTTAATTTTTAAATATTTTTTTATACTTTTATACTTTTTTCCTTTTTTTTTTTTTTTTTTTTTTTTTTTTTTTCTCCTATTCTTCTTCTTCTTCGCCGACAACCTCACCGGAGCATCACCGGCCCTTGGCAAGGCCGGCCCTCGTCGGCAAAGCCTCGCCGGTAATTGGGCGAGGCTCGCCCAGCCCTCGCCAGTGGCCAGGCCGACCTTGCCGGGGCTGGGCGAGGCTTGCCTGACCACCGATGGGGCTGGGCGAGGCCCGCCTGGCCACCGGCGGGGCTAGGTAGCCTGGCCACCAGCGAGCTCGCCAGAACATTTGATGGCGGTGGACAGCAACTGTGGGATGGCGGTCGATGAAGAAGAAGAAAAGAGAATAAGAAAGAATAAGAAGAAGAGTTGTTTTGATTCTTAGATTTGTTCTCAAAACAATAATCAACTTTTTTTTTATTCTTAATTCTGTTCCAAATCTAATTCTAGGAACAAAAAAATAGAAATTTGTTCCCGGGAATAAAAATTTTACCAAACGCAATTCTGTTCCCAAACTGCTCCCGAGAGCAAAAAATCAGAATCAAGCACTGTTTGGATGGTTACCAAACAGTGCCTACGAAGACTGGATTACAAAGACCAGAAGAGAGAAGAGGACATCATGGCTTAATAGGTGTAAGATCGTGTGATTCTACTTGCCAATCGACAACATTGGCTTGTGAAGTCTCATTCCATACGGCGAGGTTGAGCCTCGACGGCCGTTGTCTTTAGCCGTCATCAAGGTCCCGCAATCAGCTACAGAAAGAAGAAAAGAAAAGAAATAAAAAAATAAAAAAAATTCAAAAAAAATGAAATATTTAAAAAATTATTTACATCGGCGTTGGTCGTGTTACATAGGATGACTGGCGTCCATATTAATAATTTACAATCCAAAAATGGCCAGATTAATTGAATTTATACAAATACAAAACGTTCAAGACTCAATTAACAAGATAAAAATTTAAAATTGGATTGACACAATTATAATAAGTTCAAAACATTTTTGGTAAAAATAATTGCATTAACTCGTCCAAGCATATCGAAATCAATTGAGTTTTCAAGTACAAATTAGATTTTGCATAGTCTTGTTGCACCAATTTCTTTTTATTTTTATTTTGTACATTGTAATTTTTTTTTTGTGTTGGTCTTACTTTACTTCTACCTTAATTCTAACTCTTAGACTTTTCCCTGTCTTCTTACATGGTATATGATTCAAAATTCATATTTAAAATTAAATCGTTTCCACTTCAACTCTTTAAAAAGATTGAGATTTGAGCCCTCCACTTTCGTCTTCATCACACGGATTTTTACCCCCACTGAGCGCGTGCATCCCATGATGGCATTCTTGTAATTCGGTGGCGGAGGGGAGGAATAGAGGGAGGGCGAGATATTACATTTGTTTGGCCCGCGGTGGCATTCCCGTAATTTTCTGGCTAGGCCAAAGCGGGAGGTGACATTCCCGTAATTTTCAGGTCAAAGCCAAAGCGAGGGGTTCAGGGCCTGTCTGAAAGCCACAGGTGGCATTCCCGTAATTTTTCTGGCCGGGGACGGGGGCGCGGTGGCGTTCCTATAAATTTGTCGTGGCCAGATTGAAAGCGACGGTGGCATTCCCGTAATTCAGGCCACACTGAAAACGACGGGTGGCCTTCCCGTAATTTTCCCAGTCAGGGACGGGGGCGCGATGGCCTTCCCGTGATTATCGAGGCCAGACTCAAAGAGACAGTGGCATTCCCGTAATTTTACTGGCAGGGGACGGGGTGCGGTGGCGTTCCCGTAAATTTATCGAGGCCAGACTGAAAGCGACGGTGGCATTCCCGTAATTTTACTGGCCGGGGACGGGGTGCGGTGGCGTTCCCGTAAATTTATCGAGGCCAGACTGAAAGCGACGGTGGCATTCCCGTAATTTTACTGGCCGGGGACGGGGGTGCGGTGGCGTTCCCGTAAATTTATCGAGGCCAGACTGAAAGCGACGGTGGTATTCCCGTAATTTGACCTATTCGAGGCCACACTGAAAGCGACGGGTGGCATTCCCGTAATTTTGTGGCCGGGGGCGCGGTGGCATTCCCGTAATTTTGTGGCCGGGGACGCTGTGGCATTCCCGTAATTTTGTGGCCGGGGACGCTGTGGCATTCCCGTAATTTTCTCGACCACACTGATTAATAATGCGGTACTTGGCGCGCGTTCAAGATTCTAGAATTCGGATTTTAGAAAGAGAGAAGATGGGGCGTCCATTGTCATCTATTTAAACTGCCCTGCGGGCTCCTACATCCCCATCGTCTAATTCCTTCTCTCTCTCTCCTCTCCCCCCACAGCTTGTTGCTTCAGACCCCAGTCGAAAAACCCGAAGAAGATTAAAAAAATTGGCGTTGTCAGTGCAGAGAACCGCCAGCCGCCGCGAGTGCAAGGTCAAGGTCATGTCGCGGGCCGACTTCGGCCCCCTCGAGATCGACCTCGCGGAGGTCCAAATGCCTGCCCTCATGTCCTGCCGCTCCGTGTTCGGCCCCTCGCAGCCCCTCAAGGGCGCGAGAATCACTGGCTTCCTCCACGTGGCCACCCAGACCCCGTCTGGATGTCGAGGTCGGCGCGGGACTTGAAGGAGAGGAGCGCCACGGCGTCGGAGGGGAGGAGGGAGTCGAGGGGCGGGTCGGCGGCGGCCGGGGGCGGTGGGAGGAGGAGGAGGAGGAGGAGGGAGAGGGTGGCGGTGCTGAGCGTCATTGCTTGGTTGGAGTGGAGTGGGAGTTTGGGGTCATGGGGGCTGAGAAAAAGGTCACGTGAAAGTGGGGATTATGGTGGAAAATGCGAGTGCCTTTTTTTGAATTCGAACGTCGCTGCTGGGAAGACAGTATTATGGAGTATTTTTTGCCAGTGTTTGAGATTATTTCTTCCTTTTTTCTTTAAATGCTACGAGAAAAAAAAATCTAAAATTATTAGACTTATGACAAATTTAGCCCGGTTAATTTTCGTTAGATATTACTCGGGGGCAACGCAGCCCTCGGTGCCCACGATGTGCATGGTGATGGTGTTGCAGCCTGACTTGGCAGGGCCAAAGTTGGCAATCTCGGCCCGCATGTTGGAGTCGAGCAGGAGGTTGCTGCTCTTGATTTCCTTGTGGACGACCCATGGGCGGGTGTGCTCGTGGATGTACTAGAGGCCGTTGGCCACGTCGACCGTGATGTGCAACCGGGTCTTCCGATCCAGCCTCCTTGGTGGCCGGCCTCGAGGTGCCACGAATGGAGCGACCCGCTCGGGACAAACTTGTAGACAAGGTAGCAGTTCACGTCCCCCGGATCGATGCAGAAGCCCTCCAGCCTCACTAGATTGCCATGGTTTACCTTCAAAAACAAAACGACAGTTATTATTTCATTTAGAGATCGCTAAGGTTGAATCAGTCTTATAACGCACTTATATTACCAAATGCATTATCATTTACAAGAAGGGCCATCACATTCTAATGCAAGGCAAATCAAATTTCTTAGAATCATGATGTCTTGTTTATTATTTTGAAAAAATTTTCCTTATAATCTGACGTTTATATCTTAAAAAAAATGAATCCATAGAATTTTTTTTTTAATGATCAATGAGAAACCTATACACAAGTTTAAGATTATGATTTTTTTCTCGAAAATAAATTTCCAAAATACAACTAAAACTCGCACTTAGATTGGGGACCTCGGCTCGGGCTGGGATCCCAATTTGAGCTAGGCCTGGGTTCGGCCACCGGGGTCATGAACCAATGGTCGGGGCCTCAAGCGCAGGAATTCTGCCCAAGCATGAGCGGCGTTCGTTCCCACGTCCCCAATGGTCGCACTTGAGATGCCCTGATCTCCATTTGCCAAGCTCAAGCCTAGGAGCCCGACTGTCAGGCCTGAGTCATCGATGCTCGAGCTTGAAACTTGGGTGTTTTCAAGATTTCTTCTCAAACCGCGCGTCTCATCAGTTTCCCATAATAAATACCAGAAAAATGACTTTCATATTATATCCAAAATAACTAGAAGATGAGTGTTTTTTTTTTTTTGAAATATTTTCAACAAAGATTATTTTTCTTAAGCCTATTATAATTATGCTAATTTAGTCCAAAATTTTTTTTACAACCTGTTATATTTATGTCGATTCAATTAATTTGGTTAGTTTTGGCCGAAAATCATAATTTGAACGTTGACCGTATTACATAGCATAGCGGGTGCTAACGTGAATAATTTTTAGTAATATTTTATTTTTTCCCAAATTTTATTTATTTTTTGTTTTCTTTCTTTTTCTTATGTATTCTAATTGATCATCGAAACTTGGCAACCAATAAGGGCTTATTTGATGACTTGCCAAAAGTGCTTATTTATGTTCTTTCGTTCCCGAGAGTAGATTTGGAACAAAATGCGTTTGGCAAAATTTTTGTTCCTAGGAACAAATTTTTATTTTTTTGTCCCCGAAAGTAGATTTGGAACAGAAATATAAAAAAAGAAAAAAGTTGATTCTTGTTCCCAGGAACAATTCTAGAATCAAGCACCTATTTTCTCTTTTTCTTTTCTTTTCTTTTTTCTTGTCTTCTTCTCTCTTCTTCATTTGCTGCCACCGCCGTGATTATTGTCCACTGTTGTCTCCCGCCCGCCGCCTATCGCCACCGGTTGCCGCAAGAATCGATCCGCGAGCTCGCCGGAGGCAAGCCCAACTGCGACGAGGCCGAGCCTCGTCGGTGACCAAGTGGGCCTCACCCGGGCCTCCTTTGGCCATCGGCGAGGCTCGCCCAGCCTTGCCGAGGCTAAGTCAACCTCGCCGAGGCTCAGTCGAGTCATCGTGAGGTCAAGCCTTATCGGCGGCTAGGCGAGCTGGCGAGGCCACTCGCCCAACCATGGCTTGGCCGACGAGGGTCGGCCTCGGCGAGGGCCGGCGACGCTCCGATGAGGTCGCCGGCCCTCATTTGGTCGGTCGTTGGTCATCCCAAGGTCGGCAACCGGCGACTTGAAAAAGAATAATAGGAGAAAAAAAGGAAAAAAAAAAAGAGGAAAAAAGTAATAAAATTATTTAAAAATTAAAAGAAAATGATTTGGAGTAAAAATTTTGAGCATGGTATCAAACGCAATTCTATTCCGAGAATTGAAATTTTGAATAGTTACCAAACGCCTTAAAATGCTTAGAAATTGTACTTGGGAACAAAATCAAAAAGAATAATTTCTAATCATAAATTATTCCCGAGAACAAAAGCGTTACTAAATGCGCCCTAAAAATGAGAGCCGATGAAGCCCATCTGGCGAGATTGAAAATCAGAAAGAATTTGCACGTCCTCTCCATTGAGCTAGCACTTGTCAATGTGATAGAAAGACGTAGAGAAGATCGAACGCATTGAGAAGTGGAGCGGCTAGGGATTCAAAATGGAGGAGGAAGAGAAGATAGAGAAGTGCAAAGCATGAGATTAACTTGCCCAAGCATATCGAAATCAATTGAGTTTTTAAGTAAAAATCGGATTTGGCATTAGTCTCGTTGCACGAATTTCTTTTTCTGGCCAGGCCCAAGCGCGGGGTGGCATTCGCGTAATTTTCGGGTCAAAGCCAACGCGAGGGGTGACATTCCCGTAATTTTGAGGCCACACTGAAAGTGTCGGGTGGCATTCCGTAATTTTCTGTAATTTTCGGCCGGGAGCGCTGTGGCATTCCCGGCCGAAAATTACAGAGGCCGTCGGGGGTGGCATCAAGAATTCGCGGGGGCGCTGTGGCATTAAAAATTCAAAGGCGTCGGGTGGCATTCCCGTAATTTTTCGGCCGGGGACGCGGTGGCGTTCCCGTAATTCTTCATAGCGTGGAACTTGGGGCACGTTCAAGACTGAGGAAGTTGGACTTGAGAGAGAGAGAGAGAGAGAGAGGGCGGGCGGGCGGGGCGCCAACTATCATCTATTTTATATACCGCCCTACAGCCTTCCATATCCCCATCATGATCCTTCGGTCACTCTCTCTCTCTCTCCAGATTGTTGTTTCAGACCCCCGTCGAAAAACCCGAAGAAGATAAAACAAAAAATGGCGTTGCCAGTGGAGAGAACCTCCCATGCCTGTAATGGCTGTTCTGTAAATACCTTTATCTCTTTTCTCCCTACACATTCTATCAATATTATATTCCCAAAAATAATTAGACTTTATGTTAATTATGAGCAAACTAATTTATATTGTTTAAATAATGATTACACAAACTTCAATCACATAAAAAAATCACATTATTTGATTAATTATAAAATGTGAAATAAGAAGTATATAATTGATGTAACGATAATTATGTTCTCTTGTTAATGCATATCTATATATTACATTGAAAATAGTTCAAAATATAACAATATGCATAATATTAGCTGCTCACTATTGGGTGCAATAACCTAAATTTCTATATCGTAGTCAAATATTAGGAAAAATTCCAAGTAAGAATTCGAAGTGCTTCTCAATTTTTCAAATAAGGACTTGAAATGTACTTTGTCTTAAATAAGGATTTGAAGTGAATATTGTTTCAATAAGAACTTGAAATGACAATGTTCATTTCAAACAAGAACCTCACCTCACCAACCGATCAAGGGCATTTCCATCCTTTTGCTTTTTCTTATTTTCTTCCACTTTTTAAATTTCTTTATTTATTTATCTCTTTTCTTGCATAAAAAGACAAACTAAAAAAAATACATGCAAGGGACGAGCAACTACCTTCCCCCCCCGGCCCCCGCCCCCGAAAGGCCTAGTCATTGTCCCATCGCAAGTAGGGTGTTAGCCATGGCGGTAAGGTCGCTGACCCTCGCCTAGGCGCCGATGTCCCCACTAGCCATGGGTAGCCACCATAAGCGAGGGCCAACGCTTTGTCTGAGTTTTTATTTTTAAATTTCTGTGTGTTTTCTTAAAGTTTTAGTCTTTTTTTTAGTTTGTCTTTTTATGCCCAAAAAAAAAAAGAGAAAAAGAAAAAAAGAAAAAAAAAATAAGGAAAAGCAAAAGGACGAAAATGCCCTTGATCGGCTAGTGATATCAAGTCCTTTTTTAAAACTAATATGGTCAAATTAAGCTCTTATTAAAAATAAAGATCACTTTAGACCCTTATTTAAGAAAATGATGACATTGAGGTCCTTGTTTAAGATAAAGCTCACCTCGGGTCATTATTTGAGAAATTAATAATGCTTCGAGCCCTTATTTGGAATCTTCTTAAGATATTATGTATTGTGTAATGTAATGATTATTATAATTACTAATTATATCAAATGACGCTCAAAGTGTTATAGAATTTGTACTTCAATCATATAATTAATTATGTAATTAATATTTTTTAATATAATCTCATAAGTTATGATCAAATTTGAATTATAATCGTAGATGGGCCAAATAGACTGCATTAGTGGTATAACAATGGTATTGGTAGTGACAGTATGATTACCTGAAAATATATTTACATCCAGTTATTCCTTCTTACCCTTTTCATGACTTAGGCCTTAAAAATGCCATTCATTTCTTACTTTACTATTACTATTTTATGCTTTAAAGCACCACTCGTTACGCCAAAGACTATTAGCTAAAGAAAGGCATTGGCCAACTTAACAGCATTAGAGAAAGGTAAAGGGTAGGTGCATCATGTAGCTACGGTTCTTCCTTTCTAGTTTGCTTTGTTTGTCCATGTCTCCGTTCTGCATGAGAGAGTTTCAAAGGTCTGAATAGCCCTAGTTTATTTCTTTCGATAGAATCCTCCCACAGATAGGGAGTGGAAATTATCAGGTTTAGATTTCCTTGGTAAGGGAAGGAAGAGAGAGAGCCTTGGGGTTTGAGATAGAGTGTAAGTCTTTGTCCCTTAAACAGGTTGAAAAGCACGCTGTGAGGCAAGCAGTTCAAATTAGGGGTGAGCAATCGGACCGGGTTTACTCGGAGCCCAGATCGGACCACTCGGAAAACTAGTTTGGGAACCAGTTCCTGGTAGAACTAGTCCGGGAACCGGTTCCAATTTTTGGGAACCGGTTAGAACTAGTTAGAACCGGTCCGGTTCCCGATTCCGAGTGAAGACCCACCAAGGAAACGGACTGATTTTGGACCCGATTTTTAGATATTACTAAAAAAATAAAACCCTACGCATTCTGCCCCCCTCTCTCAATCTTTTTCTTTTCGTGCAATTGCAATCCTACTCAACACAAGTAGGGGTGTTAGAACCAAACTGGAAAACCAAATCAAAATCAAAATTGATCCAAATTTTTGTACATTTTTGGTTCAAATCAAATAATGATAAAACAAATTTTTTTTTTAATTCCGCTTTGGATAGTTTTGATTCGGTTTGGTTAGCTTAACCGAATTTAAAGTTGTCTATCTTCTTAATATTACAATTTCCACAATAACCCTCCTTTTGCACTAAACCCATTTTTAATATTTAAAAAAAGAAAACTGGAAAACCAATCTGAATCGAACCAAGTATTCGGTTTGGGACACGGTTCAGTTCAAAGCTAATGTATACCCTAACGGTTTGGTTCAAATTAGGGTTCTTGAAAATTAGAACCAAACTGAACCGTTAATACCCTTGCAGCACAGCTCCCGTTGCTCTCTCTCTCTCTCTCTCTCTCTCTCTCTCTCTCTCTTCTTCGCCCCCAGACTTGTAGCTCGAAAATCCAGCCCGGCTTGATCAAGTTGGTTCGGGTTTCCGGGTGCGATCCTAGACCCATTTCTCCTTCGGGCCTACTCCTCAAATCTTTTTAGTGGGTCGAGCTCGGTTTCTGGGCTCGAGGCCGGAATATATCACAAGCTCGGAACGGAGCTTCTTGAGATAGATATACATAGATCATCAATTTAAACCTGCTTTGGAAGGATACATAGTTAGTTTAATTTTATCAAGTTCCTATTCGACATATTTCTCTTTAAATCGTTTGGTCCGAGCGTGATTTTTCCAACTTATGAATATTTATCAAGTCTCATAATGGTTTTTTCTTTGGACGATAGAGATGAAAAGGTACATATCCCCCCCCTTCCCAAATCAAATTGATAACAACTAAGTACATTCGTTGCATATAAATATAATTAAATAAAAAGTATTGGTTTGTATTTAAACCGCATCACGAACCAAAATTTAATCAAACCATGCTAATGTATATCCTGAATACAGCATATACATATTATCACCCCAAAAAAACTATTATCACTATAGCTCATCTATTCAAATTTATTTACCCACATTGTAATATAATAAGCAAATAGATCCAACCAAGACTTCTCTCTATCTTGCCAAAACTTAAGCATCAGCTGATAATCCGTCCTCCGAGATATCAAAGACGTCGTCGCTCTTGCACAAGGCGTACGCAACGTCCACCACGCTCGGCCTCTTTGACGGATCCCGGTTCAAGCACGAGATCACGACGCTCATCACGCTCGCCACGGTCTCCATTGAGCAAGTCGAGTCCGCCACCAGGTCCTTGCCCATCCACCCCCTCAGCCTCTCGGGCCTACCGATCTCCTCGTTGCTTCTCAGTTCTCCCCTCGAAGGCCTCGACCACAGTAGCCCACATCACCCTCCCCTCCTCGTCCGTCGCCTCCCTCCTAGAGACCAGCTCGGGCAGGACGACCCCAAAGGAGAACACGTCCATCCTCGTCGACACGAACCCGTCAGATAGGTACTCAGGGGCAATGTAGCGCTAGGCGCCCACGATGTGCATGATGATGGCGTTGCAGCCTGACTTGACGAGGCCGAAGTTGGCGATCTTGGCCCGCATGTATTTACGGTTCAAAAATTGCTTGATGAATTAAATCTGCACAAAAGCCAAACGTGTAGAACTCAATTGATGAAATAAAATTTTAGGATTGTATCAACATAATTATAATAGGTTTAAAGTCTTTTTGGTAAAAAAAAAAAAATTGCATTAACTTGTCCAAGCATGTGGAAATCAATTGAATTTTTCAAGTAAAAATCGAATTTTGCACAGTCTCGTTGCAACAATTTCTTTGTCTTTTTATTTTTTACATCGCAATCTACTCTGTCCAAATTTTTCGTTTTTTTGGGGGGGCTTCTTTTCTCGGATAACCGTCATCACACGGATCTTTAGCCCGGGCGCGCGCACACATCACGTGATCGCATTCCCGTAATTCGTATCATATTTGGCCAATATTGTATTTGGCGTTCGCTTGAATAAATATTATATTTGGCCCGTGATGGCATTCTTGTAATTTTGTGATTTGTGGGCAAAGCAGCCACCCGGATAGCAATCTCGTAATTTTGTGATTTGTGGACAAAGCGGCCACCCGCAATGGCAAATTCGCAATTGTGATTTGCAGACAAAGCGGCCACCCGAAATGGCAATCTCGTAATTTTGTCATTTTGTGGGCAAAGAGGCCCCCGGAATGGCAATCTCGTAAGTTTGTGATTTTGCGGGCAAAGCGGCTACCCAACGTCAATCTCGTAATTTTATGATTTGTGGACAAAGCGGCCACCCGCAACGTCAATCTTGTAATTTTGTCATTTTGCAGGCAAAGCACCTACCTGCAATGGCAATCTCGTAATTTTATGATTTGTGGACAAAGTAGGTGGACAAAGCGGTCACCTGCAATGGCAATCTCGTAATTTTACGATTTGTGGAAAAAGAGGTCACCGCAATGGCAATCTTGTAATTTTATGATTCGTGAATAAAGTAGCTGGACAAAGCGATCACCCGCAATGGCATCTTGTAATTTTATGATTTGTGAATAAAGTAGGTAGACAAAGCGATCAGCCGCAATGGCAATCTCGTAATTTTTGGACTTGTGGAATCTCATTATTTTGCCACTTGTGGACAAAGGGGTGGACAAAGAGATCACCCGCAATGGCAATCTCGTAATTTTTGGACTTGTGGAATCTCATAATTTTGCGATTTGTGGACAACGCGGGTGGACAAAGAGATCACCCGCAATGGCAATCTCGTAATTTTAGGACTTGTGGAATCTCATAATTTTGCCACTTGTGGACAAAGCGGGTGGACAATGAGATCAGCCGCAATGGCAATCTCGTAATTTTAGGACTTGTGGAATCTCATAATTTTGTGATTAGTGGACAAAGCGGGTGGACAAAGCAGCCACGCCCAATTGCAATCTCCTAATTTTGTGATTTGTGGTCAAAGCGCGTGGTGAAATCGACCCGGAATGGCAATCTCGTAAATTCCTGAAAGTGACCTTATTTAAAGCGAGCGACACAAGTTTTCAAATTCCTCAACACCGTCTCCTGCCTTCGGCCACTCTCTCTCTCTCTCTCTCTCTCTCTCCACAGTGTCTCGAGTCTCTGTCCAAACACCCGAAGAAGGAAAAAAGAATGGCGTTGCCAGTGGAGAGAACCGCCACCGGCCGCGAGTACAAGGTCAAGGACATGTCGCAGGCTGACTTCGGCCGCCTCGAGATTGAGCTCGCGGAGGACCAAATGGCCGCCCTCATGTCCTGCCGCTTCGAGTTCGGCCCCTCGCAAACCCTCAAGGGCGCGAGGATCGCCGGCTACCTCCACATGACCCCCCAGACCGCTGTACTCATCGAGACCTTCACCGCCCTCGGTGCCGAGGTCCGCTGGTGTTCAAGCAACGCCTTCTCCACCCAGGACCACGCTGCGGCCGCCATCGCCCGCGACTCCGCTGCGGTCTTTGCCTGGAAGGGCGAGACCCCCCAGGAGTACTGGTGGTGCATCGAGCGGGCCCTCGACTGGGGCCCCGGTGGCGGCCCCGACCTCATCGTCGGCGACGGGGGCGACGCCATCCTCCTCATCCTCGAGGGCATCAAGGCAGAGGAGGCCTATGAGAGCACCGGTAATCTCCCTGACCCGGCGTCTACCAAAAACCCGGAGTTGCAGATCCTGCTGACCATAATCAGGGACGGGTTGGAGACCGATCCGAAGAGGTACCACAAGATGAAGGAGAGACTCGTCGGAGTTTCGGAGGCGACCGCCACTGCTGTCGAGAGGTTGTACGGGATGCAGGCCGATGGGACTCTCTTATTCCCTGTTATTAATGTCAACGACTCTGTCACCGAGACCAAGGTACTAATAAAGAATCTAGTCATTCCAGTTTTATCATTGAGAGTAAAGTCACGAGTAGCTCCATTTAATGCCTTCTTGGAACAAAGTGCTCTTGCATGAAACAGTTTCAAAACTTGTGCGGTTGCCGCCCCTCTGGGCCTGACGGTCTACTGATGGCCGCTGACGTCGAGATCGCCGGGAAAGTTGCTGTGGTCTGTGGATACGGGGACGTCGGCAAGGACGGCGCTGCTGCCCTCAAGAAGGCCGGTGCTTGTGTCATTGTGACCGAAATCAATCCCATCCGCGCTCTCCAAGCTCTCATGGAAGGTATCCTGGTTCTAACCCTCGAGGATATTGTCTCCGAAGCCGACATCTTTATCATCGCCGCGGGCGGCAGCAAGGGCATCATCACGGTCGACCACATGAGAAAGATGAAGAACAATGCTATCGTCTGCAACATCGGTCCCTTTGATAAGGCGATCGACATGCCTGGTCTCGAGAGCTTCCCGGACGTGAAGCGCATCACCTTCAATCCCCAGACGGACAGGTGGGTCTTCCCTGACACCGAGTTGAGCGTCATTGTGCTGGCGGAGGGACGCCTCGTGAACTTAAGTGGCGCCACCGGCCACCCTAGCCTCGCGACGGCCTCCTGCTCCTTTGCGAACCATGCGATGGCGCAGCTGGAGCTGTGGATGGAAAGGGAGACGGGCAAGTATGAGAAGAAGGTCTACGCCTTGCCCAAGCACCTGGACGAGAAGGTGGCTGCTTTTCACCTCGGCAAGCTCGGCGCTAAGCTCACCAAACCTAACAAGGAGCACGCCGACTAGATCAGCGTTGCCTTTTTGAGATTCTTGATATTTAGCAAAGTATGGTTGGGTACATTCCGAGAGCAGTGGGCCATGGATGAAGTTTGGAAGTCCAGTAGAATAAATAAATATGTACGTGCGTATGTATTTATGTATAAGAGAATGTAAGGCCTCGTCTAAATCTTATTACTTAAGTTTTCCAGCTATAAATAAAAATTTTAGAAAAAATAAAATAAACTCCCCTCGGCCTCGATGTCTCAAAGCTGAAAGGCGACCACTATTATTAGTGGACGATAATATATAAAAAAAAAAAAAAAAGAAGAGAAACCCGCCCGAAACAAAACCCGACCGACATTCGGACCAGTTCTCCTTCCGGTTCGGATAATAAGAGAAAAGTCGGACATTGCGGACGATTCGGTTCCGAAACGCATCGAAAGACGCTACGCCATCTCGGTCTCTCTCGGGTCAAAGTGTCTTCAAGGTTCGACCTGGGATTCACTCTTCCTCTCTTTTTCTCGCGATTCCGTCGCTCGGGAGATGAATTCAGAGAGTCTTCAAGGTTCCGTCGAATTGGATTTTGCCTGTCGAGCGTTAACTTTGCTATGTCGGAGGATTTGTGTAAACGTCGAAATGCTCGTTGTGTTCTGTGCAAATATTCAATTGGCAGAGGGAAAAGGTGCATGAAATCATGATCTCTTGGTGGCATGGCGATACTCAGAGATGAGTTCCTGTGTTATGTGAGGAGGGAGATGAATATGATCTCCTTACCTTCTTTGATTTAGGAACTTTCTTATTTGTTTGTTGACTGACAAATTTCAGGTGGCTTTCGGCAGCCGCTTCTAATTGCTATATTGCTTTCAAATTGAATGTTAAGCATGGCAGGATTGAGAGTTTTAACAATTTTTGAGTGTGCTTAATGACTTCTTCAGCTGTGTTAGGTTATCTGCATCTTACAGGGAAGCTGGAGTCGAGAAAAGTATTCCGTCTTAGCGTATGAACTTTCGAATCAGGCATCATGTGCTCCTTGTTCTCCTTCTGAGCTCGTTTGGGTCATCTCTAAGGTGTTGATGAATTGCATGGTTTGGATTTTTGCACGACAAGTTCGGGGGAACACATATGGTGGAATTGTGTCGTGCAGATGCTTGAGTTCTTACCCAGGGAAACGTGTCTGTACTTGGCGTTTACTAGTTCTTTAATTGTGTCGATGTGAGCTAACTGGTGTTATTTTATTTCGAGGTTGGATTCTTCATGCGTGTACGTTTATGTGTTTATTTGCTCGTGCATGTAGAGCAGTTTTGAGCCTCTGTGCCCTCTAATAATTAGCGCAATACTACTATATCATGTAGGGCAGCAATTTGGAGAACAGGACCCTTTGTGATGTCAATTGTATCTGGTGTTTTCAAGAAGTTCTGCAGAGTCATAGGAGAGAGGCCTTGTTTTTGAGAAGTTATGCAGAGTTAATAGTTCAGCATGTACAGATGTGCTTGTCATAAGTTCATAATTTCACTCGTTATAGTGGTTTTTTATCCTGAAAGTTGCAGGACTACATAGTGCTTTTCTAGTTATATATGACATTCATAGGCAGGACTCCATGCCAAAGAATCCTGCCATTTAGGCGAGCTTTTCTAGTTATTTTTTCAAGAGGCTGTAGAAGACTACAGCTTCCATAACGCACTGTGCTTTTATTATTGTATTGTAGAGGAAAATTGGTCTGGGACATTTTATCTGATTGTAATAATAATTGGCGGGTTTCAAGTGTCGCAGATTGAAGGATTGCAAGATGACTGCGATGAGGGATCTTAGTGCCACAAATAGAAGGAGAAGATCCATCCTGTGGGATCATTTTAAAAGGATTCCTTGTGCAGACAAGAGCATTAGAGGTTGTGCCTATCTTGACTAATAGCATTAGAGGCCACATTTAGCATAGGAGGTTGTGTCCTTAACTTGTTTCGTAGCTCCTTGACCCCAAGTACGGTGGGTGAAGGCTTTTATATGTCCTCAAGATTGGCTATGATCTGCACCACTTTCACTTTTGATCTGCACCACTCTCCCTCCCTCTCTCTCTCTCTCTCTCTCTCTTGTTGAAGTGTTCAAGGTTCGATCTCCGATTCACTCTTCCTCTCTTTTCTCGCGATTTCGCCACTCGGAGATAAGTTTAGAGCTTGTCTTCAGACTCCATTGCATTGGGTTTTGCCTGTCGAGCGTTAATTTGCTTTGTTGGATGGACAGTGCTGTCCTTCATGTGCCTAAGTCGTAGGATTGTGTCAACATCGAAATGCTCGTAGTGTTCAGCAGTTGTATTCTGTGCAAATATTCAATTGGCAGAGGAAAAGGTGCATGAAATCATGAACAGAGGCGTGGTGACAGAGAACCCTTCTCTTGGTGGCTTGGCGATACACAGAGATGAGTTCCTGCGTTATGTGAGAAGAGAGATGAATATGATCTTCTTACCTTCTTTGTTTTGGGAACTTTCTTATTTGTTTGTTGACTGGCAAATTTCGGGTGGTTTTTGGCAGCTGCTTCTAATTGCTATTTTGCTTTCAAATTGAATGTTGAGCATGGAAGGATTGAGAGTTTTAAGAACTTTTGAGGGTGATTGATGACTCCTTTAGCTGTGTTAGGTTATCTGCATCTTCCAGAGAAGCTAGAGTCGAGAAAAGTATTTCGTCTAGTGTATGAACTTTTGAATCGGGCATCATGCGTTTGTTGTTCTCCTTCGGAGCTCGTTTGATCCATTTCTAAGACGTTGATGAATTGCATGGTTTGAATTTTTGCACGACAAGTTCGGGGTACATCCATAGGGTGGAATCGTGTCATGTAGATGCTTGAGCTGATTTTTTTTTTTTTGGTCGAAAATAACTTTTGATTACTAACTCAAAGATGAATTACAACCAGTACCAAATTCAAGACTTAAAATTAACCAAAGGGAATGAGAGGGATAAGCCCTACCCAATCTGCAACACAATTTGCTTCATGCTCGAGCTGATTTGATGTGTATAAAATTTTTCCTTTTCCTACCCAGGGAAATGGGTTTGTACTTGGCGTTCACTAGTTCTTGAATTGTTTCAAGGTGTGCTAACTGGAGTTTTTATTTATTTATTTATTTATTTCGAGGTTGGATTCTTCATGCATGTACGTTTATGTGTTTATTTACTCGGGCATGTAGAGCGGTTTGGAGCCTCTGTACCTCTAAGTAGCTGAATACTACTATATCTCGTAGGGCAGCAATTTGGAGAACAGGTCAATTGTATGCAGTGTTTTCAAGATGTTCTGCAGAGTCATTGGAGAGAGGTCTTGTTTTCAAGAAGTTGTGCAGAGTTATAGTTCAGCATGTATAGATGTGCTTCTCATAAGTTTATAATCTCACTTGTTATTGTGGTTTTGTTATCCTGAAAGTTGCAGGACTACATAGTGCTTTTCTAGTTATTTATGACATTCATTGGCAGGACTACATGCCAAAGAATCCTGCCACCTAGGCGAGCGTTTCTAGTTATTTGTCAAGGGGCTGTAGAAGACTACAGCTTCCATATTACATTGTCCTTTTGTCATTGGATTGTAGAGGAAAATTGGTCTGGCGCATTTAATCTGATTGTAATAATAATTTGCAAGTTTCAAGTGTCACAGATTTAAGGATTGAAAGATGCCTGCAATGAGGGATCTCAGTGCCACAAATAGAAGGAGAAGATCTGTCTGTGGGTTCATTTTTAAAGAATTCCTTGTGCAGACAAGGGCATTAGAGGCTGTGCCTGTCTCGACCATAGCATCAGAGGCTGTATTTAGCATAGGAGGTTGTGTGCTCGACGTGTTTCATAGCTCCTTGACCTCAGGTATGGTGGGTGAAGGCTCTTATATGTGCTCAAGATCATAGCTGCACCAGCTTCACTTTTGGTTGAGGACTCAGAAGAGCTCGAAAATTTTGAGTTAGGTGAAAAAATATTTTTATAGAATATTTACACCATTCCATATTATGATGGATACTTAATTTGTCATTTTGATTGTGAATTTAATGCAAAGTTGTCAATTATGACCATGGAGCCAAACGTGATATTGTTTTCTCTTGATGATTGACGAAGTTGGAGATTGGTACTTATTTCTACGAACTTTTTTTTATTGCAAATTGACTTCTTCATATTTTGTATTTAGGTGTTTAGTGATTGTTGTCTTCTTCATTTCCTGCTTGCAGGTTGACCTTAGTTGAGCAGGAAAACCAATGGTGTTTCTGGGTGTGCTCTGTTTCTGTTAGTAGTCCTTGATGCATGTTCAGAGTTTTCTTTTTTAACCTCTCTAAATTGACTAGGGACTAGACCAGAATGTTAGAAACATATCTTCTTAGGGACTCATTCCATGCTTCTATTACATATTGTTGGTAGTTGCATGGAGAGATGGAACCTAATAGTGAGTTCTCTCATGCACGGATATCTTTGTAATCTCACATGCACAGAGAACTTTACTTTTTATGTATCAGGCATTTAGTGATTGTTGTCTTCTTAATTTCCTACTTGTAGGTCTAGTAACACTGCTTACTTGCACAAGCGAAGTACATCCAGCCATGACCTCTCTCTCTCTCTCTCTCTCTCTCTCTCTCGCTGATAATCCATCCTCCGAGATATCGAAGATGCCATTGCTCCTACACAAGGCATAAACTATGTCCACCATGCTTGGCATCTTTGACGGGTCCCAATTCAAGCACGAGATCGCAATGCTCTCCAGTCTCCACCGAGCACAAGAAGTCCGTTACCAGGCCCTTGTCCATCCATCCCCTCAGCCTCTCGGCCTTTCCGATCTCCTCGTTGCTACTTCTGCCAAAGGCCTCGACCACGCTAGCCTACATCACTCTCCCCTCCTCTGCCGAAGTTGGTGATCTTGGCCCACATGTTAAGTCTAGCAGGATTTTTTTTTTGGTAACCCAGCGAACCCCGTAAGCCGAGAGTCGGCGAGCAAACCCTGGGGAAGCGATTGCAAAACCCACCATCACAATACTTCAGGTAAGAATCCATAATGATGCCTCTGGGATTCGAACTCCTCCCCTTTGTGAGGGGGAGAGAGCCCAAGCCAGCTGCACCGCTGAGGACGGTGGTTGCTGCTATTAATATTATTGTGATTGTTAAAATATTTTAATATTAACCATGCATTAATCTAATGGCTTAAATTTTTAGATTTGTTGACAATAATCCCTCAAATCTTACATGCTATTACAACTAGAAAGTCTCAAATTTAAATCTTTCCAGGTCCATATTCGCTTCCCTAATTACATATTTTCACGTTTTAAACTTAGACCAAATTCCAGTCTATGCATAAAGGGAAGTATTAGAATATTTAAATATCGACAAGTGTGAGGGACCGGCCACTATGGTCACGGGCTTGGCCATTGGGTTCCCGTAGGAATTGGACCCGCCTTAGGGGACGCAGGCTTGGGCACCAAGGAGCAACCGGGCCCAAGACCCCCATGAATGAGTCTATCTCTGCCCACGTTTCCAGTGCTCGAACTTTAGGACCGGGGGTCGTTCTCAAGACTTTTTCCTGAAACATGTGCTCCATCATTTCCTCTAACAAACATGAGAAAATGACTTTCGTATTATTTGTAAAATACAATTAGAAAATTATTTTTTAAAACATTTCAGTAAAATTCATTTTTCATAAAAATAACCGGAGTTTTGTGAGGGAGATGCGCACCATTTGGCTCATTAATAGATAACATAAGGGCCTTGCGCAATTTGTCTTCTAGTTTATATATTCCTCACCCAAGCAATCAGCCAATCACGACATGCAGAAGCAAGATTTAAAAAGCAAAATTTATGGCTCAAACACAAAATATGTGGGGCATAATTGGAATGCTGGTGGAAACCCATGCTTTTTTAAATAAGAAGAAACTTTTTTGGGAAAACCTGGATTTGCTTAAATAAGTAGGCAAACTGATGTAAACGATCATTGCTAATCAAGTTATGTTCAATTCAGATAGCTTAAAATGAAAATTTGCACAAATAATTAGAAAAGCTCAAGAACTGACATTCGATTTTCTCCCCCCGTGAGGAAAATGAGAAAGACACCCAATATCGCAAATTATCAAATTATATCGAAGATGAAGACACGGCGGAAAAGCTTACTTCCAGTCGTTTACTCAAGATTGAAATTCATTATAATTCTTGTACTTATGATTTGCCGAAATTGGATTGTCAACGAAATATGTTTCACTAAAAATTGCATCTTTGGTCTTTTAGATAAATCAGGTTCTATGGTGATTCATAGTAATTGTGTAACTAGGATCACTAACATAAAACTAAAGATAAACCTAAAGAATGAAGGATGACATATTGATAAATAAATTGAATTTGAGAAATTGCACAATTGTTTTTTTTATTACAGATCCTTTACAACTGATTCACTCTGGCCTTACATAATCTTGTACAAAATATAACCGTCGGGTTATCTTTTGATTTGCAAACTCTAAGGCTACATTTGTCATTTTGAATTCTAACCATAATAGGACTAAATATGATATGACATAAAATCCAAGGGATTTTGTTATATCTTATTTACTATTTGGTGATTTCAATAATAAAGTCGGATATGATAACATCATATCATATATATTATTTGATATAAACGTCATATCAATATAAATGAATTACAAATTTTACAAACGGAAATAGTAAAAATCTCTTGTGAGCAACTTTATTTTTATTTGCTTTTTAAAATTATTTTCCTCTCTTTTTAAAATAAATTTATGTTTTTATTTCTTTCTTCCCCTTCCATCATTCTATAATAAAATTTTATTAAACAAAAAACTATACTAATATACCTAAAATACCAAAATACCTAAAATATGTAATAAATATATATTTATTTATTGAATTTATATTATATGATATAATTAAATTCAAATATATAAATAAAAATAAGATTAAATTAAAAAATAAATTTTTATTTTTTGTTATTTTGCATTTCTTATATTAGAATTCAAATATTATTTATATTGAAATATAATTTTAAATTTGTTTATATAAGAAGTTTGTTATTTGAGAAAAAACTTTCTTATTATGAATATTAGAAATTTTATCCACCTTTATCCCACCTCTCCCATGGAATAATTTTATCCGGCTTATATCCCTTTTATATCCCTTTTATATCCAATTTTATCCTGTGTTGAGCATGCACTAAACGCAGGATATGATAATTTTTATCTTATTCTGAATTTTATCCTAACCACCAAACACAACCCAATTGTTTTAGGCTTCATACCGATTGTCTTCAACTACACATTCTCATCCACAAGCAGTTATGCTCTCTGAGATATCTTTCGAGTTAGCTCTTTTTCAAATATTCCTTTGCAGTCTTCATTCCTCTACTTATTTGCAATCGGCCACTTATCATCTTATATCGATAACTGTCTTAGTTAACCACTCTTCATTGATAACATGATTGGGTCACATAATACCGATTTGCATTGGTTACTTGTCAATTGCAAATTGTGCTCATTGATTGCTTTGTTGACAACTCAAGTCCAAACGTCACACCAATCCTCAAAAACTCAACTCAACTCCAACGTCATGCCCCGATCTAGCGAGGACCACCCTCGGCTAGGTACAAGCGTCATGACACCCCGGCCTAGCTTAGATTTGGGGGAGAGCCCGT
This sequence comes from Eucalyptus microcorys, assembly GCA_014182515.1. Taxonomy (NCBI): domain Eukaryota; kingdom Viridiplantae; phylum Streptophyta; class Magnoliopsida; order Myrtales; family Myrtaceae; genus Eucalyptus; species Eucalyptus microcorys. The sequence continues at coordinate 32,794,778 of CM024569.1, forward strand.
GTGCCCCCACTGTGGTTGATGAGGGCATCGTGACCTTTGCCCAAGCTTTGGCCAACGACCCTGGTCAAAGAAAAGAAAAGAAAAAATAATAGGGAAAAAAGAAAAAAATCATTTTTTTTTTGTAAATATTTGCAAAAATTGTATGTATCAATACTGGTCATGTCGTATAGGATAGTCATTGTCTACATAGCGATTTCTAGTCAAAATCGGCCGAAAGAACTAAATTGGCAAATCATCAAAAAATTTAGGATTAAATTAGTGAAATCGAAATGTTTATGATTGAATTAGCAACTATATAATAGTTTTATGACTTTTTAGTAATTATTTCCGCATTTCATACTATAGTGATCAAAATGACATTTCATTAAAATAGACAGAACAAAGATGGCACACTTTGGGTTCGTTCGTTTCGCGGAAAATATCATGTTTTTGGAAAACATTTTCCCGGAAGTTATTTTCCAAGAAAATGACTATTTTCCATATTCGGCCAAAATCTAAACTTTGAGTGGAAAATATTTTCTCCTGTTCGTTAGCTAATTTAATTGTTTGGGAAAAATTATCAAAAATTGAATTTTAATATTTTTAATTGACCAAAAAATTAGTTTTATTTTTTTATATTTTTTTTAAAATGATTTTTAATTATTTGTATTTTTAAAAAATCGAAATTTTTATTTATTTATTATTTTTCTTTCTTTTTCTTTTTCTTTTTCTTTTTCTTTTTCCTTTTTCTTTTCCTTCCTCCTCCTTCTTCCTCCTCTTTCCTCCGCCGCTACCGTCTCCTTCCTCCTCCTTCTTCCTCATCCTTCCTCCGCCGCCGCATGCCTAACAATGGCCAGCTGCCTGACGGCCGACCAAGACCCGGTGGCGGTTCGGTGAGCTCGAGGCTCGGCCGATCTCGCCCGAGCTCACCGAGTTTCGCCGGGCTCGCGAGCCCCGAGCTCGCCGGATTTGGCGGCGGAGCTCGGGCTCACCCGGGTTGGGAGCCCGTGCTCGCCGCCGATCCGGCGAGCTCGTGGCTCGCCAAAGCCCGACAAACCTCCGGCGAGCTCGGGCGAGGCTTGTGCCCCGCCTAGCTCGCCGGATCTGCCGAGCCACGAGCTCCGCCCGGGCCGACGAGCTCCGCCTCGCCCGATCTGGCGAGGCCCAAGCTCGGCTTCGCCAGATCGGGCTAGGCGGAGCCTCGCCGGCCTAGGGCGAGGCTCGAGCTGGCTTGCGGTGGTCGGTGGCCGCGGCCGATGCCGGACACCGTCGTGGCGGATCGCCGGCCGCCGCCAAAGAAGAAAATGAAAAGGAAAAAAAGAAAAAGAAAAAGAATTAAAAACTCGATTTTTTAAAGAAAAAGAAAGTATAAAAATAAAACGAAAATGTATTAGTAAAAAAATAAGATGGAAGAAGTTATGGAAAATGTTTTCCATTTCTCGAAGTGAAAAACATTTTCCTCACTTTTAAATGTTGTTTTTCCAATGATGGAAAACATTTTCCTTGACTAGTTCATTTTCCATGAAACGAACGCTGAAATATCCAGAAAACGTTTTCCCGGAAGTAATTTTCCGCGAAACAAATGGATCATTCAATTAAAAAAAACGAGACCAAAAGCATGATTTTTGTAATTCACAACAATTCAATTCTCTTTTCCTTGCAAAGCCTTCGCTCGATACTTCGAATATGGTTCTAGAAAGAGACGGCCTTCGCCTTCTTCTCCAATCCCGGCTGCCGGCCCTTTGCTTGCCGTATTCGTCGTGTGTGCCGTGATTATCCCATTGCCCAGGGGGACGGAGGAGAGAGAGAGAGAGAGAGAGAGAGAGAGAGAGAGGCCAATGCTTATGTATTGACATGTTTATAATTAGTGAAGTAAGACGGCATCCAATCCCGGCGAGATAGGAAGAGGCTTCTCATACCGCACATTCATTCATGGGCCAAGATGCCCCTCGAAGCTGGGCCTTGCTCTGGTGAAACTTTTCGTTCGTCAATCGGGTGATGTCTCGGGACAAGCCCATGACTGTTGCTACTTGACCAATTTGGAAAACTAGTGACACGACATGGGAAGTTATTGGTACTAAATATTTAATTCACATTTAACTTGCAAGCTTACATAAAGGAAAATTCAAAATGGATATTCTAATCTCAAACTTTCACCTAATAATTGCATTTTATTTAAAATGATCCAGCGGCCGGCTTCTATGCAACTCTCTTCTCCCTTTTTCACCAGAGCTACCAACTTCCAACACCAAATCATGGCCATCCATTTCTCTCTTCATAAAGTATTGAGCAATTGTTGATAGTTTGTTTGTAAAATAAATTAAGAAATATATTGTCTTACATTGAAAAGATGTGAGTGTGTGAGCTAATATGTAAGTGTGGAAGTTTTCTAATCTTATGATTGAAAATCATTGACTAAGTGGGTTTGAAGTTACAATATCTGCGTCGGGGCGGGTGATCACTTTGCACGCTAGTACTCTCATTTTCAGACTTTGTGGGAAGCAAATAATTCATTAAATCAAATTCTGATTTCCAATTCCTTTTCCAACAACAGCTTTCACTTCAAGAGGAACCTTGCTGATGTGGATGTGGATGTACTGAGAGGCAACCTTGATGACCGCGATGTGTATGTACTAACCAGCTCAAAACCTCGATAATGGGGATGTGCATTGTATGAACAATGACAATGTACAGTGATTTTCCTAGCTTACTGTTACAGTAATACTACAGTAATGCTACAGTGACTTGCTATAATGATCTACTATAGTCAGTGGTCTCGTCCGTCGCGAGCATTGATATCAATTGGCTCAAAACCTCGATGATGGGGACGTGTATGTACTAATTGGCTCAAAACATTTGACGATGGGGATGTGCATGGAGAAACCTCGATGATGGGGACGTGTATGTACTAACCGGCTCAAAACCTCGATGACGGGGACATGTATGTACTAATCGGCTCAAAACGTTGATGATGTAGACGTGTATGTACTGAGAGGCAGCCGGCTCAAGTACTTAAATTCCTCAACACCATCTCCTTCCTTCGCTCCATCCCTCCCACCATCTCTCTCTCTCTCTCTCTCTCCCCCCACAGGGTTTGTGTTTCGGATCTCTGTCCATACACCCGAAGAAGGAAAAAGGAATGGCGTTGCCAGCGGAGAGAACCGCCAGCGGCCGCGAGTACAAGGTCAAGGACATGTCGCAAGCGGACTTCGGCCGCCTCGAGATCCAGCTCGCGGAGGTCCAAATGCCCGCCCTCATGTCCTGCCGCTCGGTGTTTGGCCCCTCGCAGCCGCTCAAGGGCGCAAGGATCACCGGCTCCGTCCACATGACCATCCAGACTGCTGTCCTCATCGAGACCCTCACCGCCCTCGGCGCCGAGGCCCGCTGGTGCTCGTGCAACACCTTCTCCACCCAGGACCACGCGGCGGCTGTCATCGCCCGCGACTCCGCTGCCGTCTTTGCCCTGAAGGGCGAGACGCCCCAGGAGTACTGGTGGTGCATCGAGCGGGCCCTAGAGTGGGGCCCCGGCGGTGGCCCTGACCTCATCGTCGGCGATGGGGGCGATGCCATCCTCCTCATCCACGAGGGCATCAAGGCGGAGGAGGCCTACGAGAACACTGGGAATCTCCCCGACCCGGCGTCCACTGATAATACGGAGTTGCAGATCGTGCTGACCATAATCAGGGATGGGTTGGAGACCGATCTGAAGAGGTACCACAAGATGAAGGAGAGACTCGTCGGAGTCTCCGTGGCGACCGCCACTGCTGTCGAGAGGCTGTACCGGATGCAGGCCAATGGGACTCTCTTATTCCCCGTTATTAATGTCAACGACTCTGTCACCGAGACCAAGGTACTAATAAAGAATCTAGTCATTCCAGTTTTATGATAAAGAGTAGAGTCACGAGTAGCTCCATTTAATCCCTTCTTGGAACGCAGTGCTCTTGCATGGAACAGTTTCAAAATTTGTGCGGTTGCCACCCCTCTGGGCCTGACGGTCTACTGATGGCCACCGACATTGAGATTGCCGGGAAAGTTGCCGTGGTCTGTGGATATGGAGACGTCGGCAAGGACTGCGCTGCTGCCCTGAAGAAAGCCGGTGCTTGTGTCATTGTGACCGAAATCAATCCCATCCGCGCTCTCCAGGCTCTCATGGAAGGTATCCTGGTCCTAACCCTCGAGGATGTTGTCTCCGAGGCCGACATCTTTATCGTCACCGCGGGCGGCAGCAAGGGCATCACGGTCGACCACATGAGGAAGATGAAGAACAACGCCATTGTCTGCAACAGTGGTCCCTTCGATAAGGCGATTGACATGCCCGGACTCGAGAGCTTCCCGGGCATGAAGCGCATCACCTTCAATCCCCAGACGGACAGGTGGGTCTTCCCCGACACCAAGTCGGGCGTCATTGTCTTGGCGGAGGGACGCCTCGTGAACTTGGGCCACCCTAGCTCGGTGATGTCCTCCTGCACCTTCACGAACCAGGTGATGGCGCAGCTGGAGCTGTGGATGGAAAGGGAGACGGGCAAGTATGAGAAGAAGGTCTACGCCATGCCCAAGCACCTGGACGAGAAGGTGGCCATTCTTCACCTCGGCAAGCTTGGCGCTAAGCTCACCAAGCTTAGCATGGAGCATTCCGACTAGATCAGCGTCGCCGTTTTAGGATTCTTGATATTTAGCTAAGTATGGTTGGGTTTACATTCCGAGAGCAGTGGGCCGTGGATGAAGTTTGGAAGTCCAGTAGAATAAATAAATATGTATGTATGTATTTATGTATAAGAGAATGTAAGGCCTCGTCTAATTTTATTACTTAAGGTTTCCAGCTAGAATTAAAAATAGAAAGTAAAATAAACTCCCCTCGGCCTCGATGTCTCAAAGCTGAAAGGCGACCACTATTATTAGTGGACGATAATATATAAAAAGAAAAAAAGAAGAAGAAGAAGAAGAAACCCGCCCGAAACAAAACCCGACCGACATTCGGACCAGTTCTCCTTCCGGTTCGGATAATAAGAGAAAAATCGGACATTGCGGACGAGTCGGTTCCGAAACGCATCGAAAGACGCTACGCCATCTCCCTTCCCAACTTCATCCGTCTCCCACATCGCCATCTCGGTCTCTCTCGGGTCAAAGTGTCTTCAGGGTTCGACCTGGGATTCACTCCTCTCCTTTTCTCGCGATGAGTTCAGAGCGTCTTCAAGGTTCCGTCAAATTGGATTCTGCCTGTCGAGCGTTAACTTTGCTATGTCGGAGGATTTGTGTAAACGTCGAAATGCTCGTTGTGCTCTGTGCAAATATTTAATTGGCAGAGGGAAAAGGTGCATGAAATCATGATCTCTTGGTGGCATGGCGATACTCAGAGATGAGTTCCTGCGTTATGTGAGGAGGGAGATGAATATGATCTCCTTACCTTCTTTGATTTAGGAACTTAGGTTGAGCACGGAAGGACTGAGAGTTTTAAGAACTTTTCAGGGGGATTAATGACTCCGTTAGCTGTGTTAGGTTATCTGCAGCTTACGGGGAAGCTAGAGTCGAGAAAAGTATTCCGTCAGTGTATGCACTCGTTGTTCTCCTTCAGAGCTCGTTCGAGTCATTTCTAAGGTGTTGATGAATTGCGTTGTTTGGATTTTTGCACAACAGTTCGGCGGTACACATAGGGTGGAATTGTGTCGTGCAGATGCTTGAGTTCTTGCCCAGGGAAACGTGTCTGTACTTGGTGTTTACTAGTTCTTTAATTGTTTCGATGTGAGCTAGCTGGTGTTATTTTATTTCGAGGTCGGATTGTTCATGCGTGTACGTTTATGTGTTTATTTGCTCGTGCATGTAGATTGTAGAGCAGTTTTGACCTTCTGTGCCCTCTAATAGGTAGCGCAATACTACTAAATCATGTAGGGCAGCAATTTGGAGAACAGAACCCTTTGTGATGTCAATTGTATCTGGTGTTTTCAAGAAGTTCTGCAGAGTCATAGGAGAGAGGCCTTGTTTTCGAGAAGTTATGCAGAGTTAATAGTTCAGCATGTACAGATGTGCTTGTCATGAGTTCATAATTTCACTCGTTACAGTGGTTTTTTTATCCTGAAAGTTGCAGCACTACATAGTGCTTTTCTAGTTATATATGACATTCATAGGCAGGACTCCATGCCAAAGAATCCTGCCATTTAGGTGAGCTTTTCTAGTTATTTGTCAAGAGGCTGTAGAAGACTAACAGCTTCCATAACGCACTGTGCTTTTATTATTGTATTGTAGAGGAAAATTGGTCGGGAATGTTTATCTGATTGTAATAATAATCGGCAGGTTCCAAGTGTCACAGATTGAAGGATTTCAAGATGCCTGCAATGAGGGATCTTAGTGCCACAAATAGAAGGAGAAGATCCGTCGTGGGGGATCACTTTAAAAGGATTCCTTGTGCAGACAAGAGCATTAGAGATTGTGCCTATCTTGACTATAGCATTAGAGGCCGCATTTAGCATAGGAGGTTGTGTCCTTAACTTGTTTCGTAGCTCCTTGACCCCAAGTATGGTGGGTGAAGACTTTTATATGTGCTCAAGATTGGCTACGATCTGCACCACTTTCACTTTTGATTGAGGACGACTTTGAAGAAATCAATAGTTTCGAGTTAGGTGAAAAAATATTTTTATAGAATATTTGCATCATTCTATTTTACAATGAATACTTTAGTTTTAATTTTCATTGTGAAATTAATGCAGAGTTTTTAACTACGAACATGGAGTCAAACTCGATATTGGTTTCTTTCGACGATTGACGAAGTTGGAGATTAATTGTGGTCAAACCAATTTCTTATATTTATTTACTTTCTCCATATTTTGTATCAGGGGCTTAGTAACGCCGTCTCCTTCATTCCCTACTTGCAGGGTGACCTTGGTTGAGCAAGAAAACCAATGGTGTTTCTGGGTGTGCTCTGTTTCTGTTAGTTGTCCTTGGTGCATGTTCAGAGTTTCTTTCTTTTTTTTTTTTTTTTTAACCTTTCTAAATTGACTTAGGACCAGACCAGAATATTAGACAACTATCTTCTTGAAGACTCATTCCTTGCTTCTGTTATAGATAGTTGGTAGCTGCATGGAGAGATGGAACCTAATAGCAAGTTCTCTTATGCACGGTAATCTTTGTACTGTAATCTCACATGCACAGAGAACTTTGCATTTTATGTATTGTTGTCTTCTTCATTTCCTACTTGTAGGTCTTGTAACATTGCTTACTTTTATATGTCAGTGGCCTTTACCAGAAATGTCTAAATTATACTACTTATTTATGTGCGTGGTTGATTACTCTCTTCTTGTTCCTCTCTGTAAATTTACCCATCCGATAGGTGAAAATCCTGTCGAGAGCTATCCAGTGTTCATGTTCGCAGCCAGTACACCCAATGTTGATATGCTTAGAGTGAGAACGTCTCTACATTTATCTAAATTACTTTTCAACGTGGGGGTGACAGTTTGTCCACTGTTTGAATTATAATCCGCTGTGACTGGGAGCCAAGCAATGGTCTTCTTGATAATGAAATGACTACTCATGTGAGTGATTCTGGTTTGGCAAGGCTGGTGTCAAGGTTCTGTAAAGATCATGCGAATCAATTTATCTTGCTCGCTGTCAAGTATACCACAGGATATGCGGCTCCAGGTACGACTCATCATGAATTTGCTTCTAGTTGTATTTCAACACAGAGGGGCGATAGTATTTATGTTTAATTGGAATGGCGGGCATGGGAGCCAAGCTATCTAGTCTCAGAGACGTGTACAGCTAAGAAATACTTTTGCTCGGGAGAAGACCAACTGGCAAATAATTCAGAGATGGATAGAAGCTGCACAACTATGCTAAGATGGCATTACCTGATTGTGCTCTAGAGTTGTGGAACAAAAGACCCTGCAGGAGGTCTTGGAAGAAGTATGAGACATTTGCAATTCCTGTCTCGGCAACTCAGAAAGCAAGCAGAACCGAATCTTTGCTCTCCATACCAAGAGTTGAAGTGGCGTGCTCAGAAGAATCCTCAATAAAGAATGAACACGAGAGCCGTTGTAGTGGAATTTGCTTTCAATCTGAGATGAATAATCTTGGAACTGTAAGTGCATGGAAGCTCCTGACATGGATGATGCTCAATTTAAGCGTTCCTCATTCACAACTGCAAATCTTCACATCCCAAATTCCACCATATGATGAAGTCCTGGAATTCCCTTTTTTTTTTTTTTTTTTAATTGTCTCCTTTTGGAAAGAAAGTCTGCTGAGTGTGCTTGTCTGGTGGTCACCTTATTACAAGGGAACCTTATGTTGAGGAGTATTAGCATCATGTGCAGTATTTTCAGTGATTCTGGAAGAAAAAAAAAAAAAAAGAATCGTTTGATCGCACCTCTCTTGCTTGGAAAGAGATATTACCGAATGGAAGCTCAAATTAGGGTATTAGCTTGTAATAATGTGAATACTTAAAAAAAGCAAGAAAGAATCAGACCAGAACCATTTTGTCAGTACGAATTGCATGCAAGGCCAGGTCTCAGCGAGAGTATACCCACCACGTTTTGAGCTGGGTTTAGAGAAACTCTGTTCCGAACCATTGATACCTTTTGAGCTCACAAAGCTTAATCATTCGACTCGAGATGGTACTATGTGTAGTGTTTAATTTCGAGCTTGACTGATAAAAGGTAGTCGAAACAATCAGTTTTACTCGACAGGTTGGATTTTGTTGACTCGGAAAGGTAATTTTATATTAGATAGTGATTATTGAATGTGGCATGACTTGGCATGACCCCGAAATGTAATTTTATATTAGATAGTGATCATTGAATGTGACAATGCCATGGTGATTGGCTCATCTACTGTTGTAGTGATTTTGACGGAGGTAAAGGGAACCACGCCAACTTATGGAGTTTTTTTGTTTCTTTTTTGTTAGGGTACAACTTAGCTGTCTGTCCCCTGTCAAATGAGGAAGTGACGGTCAACTAAAGACCACACATTTTGGATGGTAACTGGTTGACTTTTCAATCGATTTCCATCTTTTACCCTATTTTTCTTTTCTTTCGTTTTGATTTTTTTTTTTATTGTAGCTTAAATTGACAGATAAAATTGTAAAAGGGCTCACACAATAAATTTTCATGAAATAATGAAAGAAAAATAAATTAGATATCGAAATATAAATAATTAAAAAAAAATATTATCATCTAATAAAAAAATTGTTAATATCATTATATACATCTATTAAATTTAAAAGATGAAAAAATACTTGGAATGTTAGCTTTGCAACTAATAACAAAATCATCGTGCAACGAATTGGCTTCTCAATCCTTTCGCCAAATTAAATTGTTCTATAAAGGCTCTCCGGTGACCTAAAATTAAGACAAGTGATATCGATTACAATTTACACATATAATGAATTAGTAGAGAAGAAAATTCACCCCATTGCCTAGACATCACTTCTTCTCCTATACAATATTACTTTGATGTGTTTCTCAATTTGAGCTTACAATAAGGAATCATACAAATCTCAGGAAAAAAAAAGAGAGTAAAAATGAAACCAATTGACAAAGCCAACTTTTGAGTCTCTTTCATCGTATTCATAAAAATTGATTGTGTGGGTTTTTTTTAATGATTTTATCTCTCAATTTAAGCTTGCAAAAAGAAAACATAAAATTAAAATATATATAGGATAAAAGATGAAAACCGGTTGAATAATGTATGGTCTTTAGCTAAGGAGCGACGGTCAGCTAAGCTTTTATCTTTTTGTTCTTAGTTTGCAGTCGTAATTACCTGTCTCTTATAACTAGCTATTATACGTAACCTCCCATGCCTGTAATGGCTGTTCTGTAAATACCTTTATCTCTTTTCTCCCTACACACTACCAATATTATATTCCCAAAAATAATTAGACTTTATGTTAATTATGAGCAAACTTACTTATATTGTTTAAATAATGATTACACAAACTTCAATCATATAAATATCACATTTGATTAATTATAAAATGTGAAATAAAAAGTATATAATTGATGTAACGATAATTATGTTCTCTTGTTGATGCATATCTATATATCGCATTGAAAATAGTTCAAAATATAACAATATGCATAATATTAGCTGCTCACTATTGGGTACAATAACCTAAATTTCCATATCGTAGTAAAATATTAGGGAAAATTCCAAATAAGAACCCAAAATACCCTTAATTTCTTAAATAAGGGCTTGAAATGTATTTTGCCTCAAATAAGAATTTGAAGTGAACTTTGTTTCAAATCAGGACTTGAAATGACCATGCTCGTCTCAAAGAATGAGCTCATCTAACCAATTGATTAAGGAACTAACCAAAAAAAAAAAAAAAAAAACAATGATCAAGGGCATTTCCGTCCTTTTGCTTTTTCTTATTTTCTTCCCTTTTTCAACTTTATTTATTTATTTTTCTCTTTTCTTGCATAAAAAAGGCAAGCTAAAAAAAGAAAAAAAGGCTAAAACTTAGAAAGAAAAAAATACACGCGAGGGACTAGCAACTACCTTGCCCCCCCTTCCACAGCTGGTCACTGTCCCATCACAAGTAGGGTGTTAGCCATGGTGGTAAGGTGGCCGACCCTCACCTGGGTGCTGATGTCCCCACCGGCCATAGGCAAGCCATAAGCGAGGGCCCGAGGGGTAGCGCTTTGCTTGAGTTTTTTTTTTTTAATTTCTGTGTGTTTTCTTAAAGTTTTAGTCTTTCTTTAGTTTGTCTTTTTATGCAAAAAAAAAAGAGAGAAAAAAATGAAAAAAAATGGAAAGAAAATAAGAAAAAGCAAAAGGACAAAAATGCCCTTGATCAGTTAGTAAGGTCAAGTCCTTTTTTAAAATAGATATGGTTACTTTAAGCTCTTATTAAGAATAAAGATCACTTTAGGCCCTTATTTAAGAAAATGATGGCATTGAAGTCCTTGTTTGAGATAAAGTTCACCCCGGGTCTTTATTGAAAAATTAATAGTACTTCGAGCCCTTATTTGGAATCTTTTCAAATATTATGTATTGTGTAATGTAATGATTATTATAATTACTAATTATATCAAATGACGCTAAAGTGTTATAGAATTAGTACTTCAATCATATAATCAATTATGTAATTAATATTTTTTAATATAATCTCATAATTTATTATCAAATTTGAATTATAATCGTAGATTAATTATTACAAAATTAGGTGAGGATCACTTCCTCCCACCCGAAGGCGAAGTCTATCTCTATCATCCATGGGCCAAATAGACTACACTAGTGGTATAACAATGGTATTAGTAGTGACAGTAGGATTACCTTAAAATATATTTACATCCGGTCATTCCTTCTTAATTCTTACCCTTTTCATGCATTCCCTTGGCCTAAAAAATGCCATTCATTTCTTACTTTACTGTTACTGTTTTACACTTTAAAGCACCATTCATTACGCCAAAGACTCTCTATTAGCTCAAGAAAAGCATTGGCCAAGTTAACAGCATTAGAGAAAGGTAAAGGGTAGGCGCATCATGTAGCTACGGTTCTTCCTTTCTAGTCTGTTTTGCCTGTCCATGTCTCGGTTCTGCGTGAGATAGTTTCAAAGGTTTGAATAGCCCTAGTCTATTTTTTTCAACAGAATCCTCCCACAGACAGAGAGCGGTAACTATCAGGTTTAGATATCCTTGGTAAGGGAAGGAAGAGAGAGAGCCTTGGGGTTTGAGATAGAGTGTAAGTCCTTGTCCCTTAAGCAAGTTAAAAAGCACGCTGTGAGGCAAGCAGTTCAAAACTTTTATCAAGCCTTGGAATTTAAGATACATATTGGATTTTACCAGTGATGGTTTTGAAGGGGCCAGGGGAGCCCTCCTGGCCACTCTATCCGTCTCTCTTGGCGTTTTTCCTTCTTTCCCTAATTTGCTTATTCCCTCCTGGCCCTCCTTTGTTATTTGTTCCGGCCACCAATGAGAACAGAAAATATATTTAGGGTGTGTTTGTACCAATAAAATAATTTATCATCAATTAATTTTTTCGGACTTTCATGTGTTTGATCTGCTCAAAATAGTAAGTCAATGGAAAAATATTTACAATCAAATAGATCTCCCACACTTTCCCTCTCTAGAACAAGGAAATCACTTCTGTCTCCCATTCATTTGTCAAGTCCCTTAGTAAAGTTTCACTTCTTCGCCTTCTTCAATACCCTGGTATCTCAGATGAGATTCGAACACTTGAAAACGTTTTCACTTATATTTTTCTCAGCGTATCACCAAATAATGTAAAATAACTATTTTCCTTGAAAATGATTTTAAGAGAAAGTATTCTCCTTTCTCATAAAACTTTACCTGAGACTTAAACACCATTAATTTTAAGAAAGGGAGGGAATGTTCCCTTTGGGAGTAGTTGGCCCTCCTTTTTTCTTTATATTTATTATTTCTCGTTAAGTTAAAATATTTTTCTTTAGATGGTTTGGTCTTTGCGTGATTTTTCCGACTTATAACAATTCATCAAATTTCACAAATATTTTTTCTTTGGATGATAGGAAATAAAAGGCATAATTTCCCCTTAAAAGTCAAATTAATAACAAATAAAGTACATTCCTTGCATATAAGTATAATTAAATAAAAAGTACTGATTAGTTTAATTTCACTGAGTTCTTATTTGACATATTTTTCTTTAAATCCTTTGGTCTGAGCGTGATTTTTCCAACTTATGATTATTTATCAAGTCTCAAATGTTTTTTCTTCGGACGATATAGATGAAAAGGTACAATCCTCCCCCCACCCCCAAAAAAAAAAAGTCAAATCGATAACAAATAAAGTACATTCCTTGCATATAAGTATAATTAAATAAAAAGTATTGCTTTGTATTTAAACAGCATCACGAACCAAAACTTAATCAAACCATGCTAATGCATTTATTGAAAACAGCATATACATATTATCACCTCAAAAAAACCTATCATAACTATAGCTCATCTATTCAAATTTATTTATCCACATTGTAATATAAGCGAGTAGATCCGACCATGGACTTTCTCTGTCTCTCTTTCTCTCTCTCATCTTGCCAAAACTTGAGCATCAGTTGATAATGCGTCCTCCGAAAAATCAAAGATGTCGTCGCTCTTGCACAAGGAGTACACAATTTCCACCATGCTCGGCCTCTTCGACGGATCCCTGTTCAAGCACGAGATCGCGATGCTCATCACGCTCGCGACGCTCTCCGTCGAGCACGCCGTGTCCGCCAGCAGGCCCTCGTCCATCCATCCCCTCAGCCTCTCGGCCTTCCCGATCTCCTCGGCGCTTCTCCCCCCGAAGGCCTCGACGGCAGCGGCCCACATCACCCTCCCCGCCTCGTCCGTCGCCTCCCTCCCCGAGACCAGCTCGAGCAGGACGACCCCGAAGGAGAACACGTCCATCCTCGTGGACACGACCCCGTCGGACAGGTACTCGGGGGCGATGTAACCCTGGGTGCCCACGATGTGCATGGTGATGGCGTTGCAGCCCGACTTGGCGAGGCCGAAGTTGGCGATCTTGGCCCGCATGTTGGAGTCGAGCAGGATGTTGCTGCTCTTGATGTCCTTGTGGACGACCCGCGGGCGGGTATGCTCGTGGATGTACTGGAGGCCGTTGGCCACGTCGACGGCGATGCGAAGCCGGGTCTTCCAATCCAGCCTCCCCCGGTGGCCGGCCTCGTGGAGCCACGAGTGGAGCGACCCGCTCGGGATGAACTCGTAGACGAGGTAGCAGTTCGCGTCCTCCGGGTCGATGCAGAAGCCCTCCAGCCTCACTAGGTTGCCATGGTTCACCTTCAAAAACAAAATGCTTTATCATGTCACATTCTGATGCAAGGCAAATCAAATTTCTTAGAATAATGATGACTCGTTTACTGTTTCGGAAACATTTTCCATATTTTCCGACATTTCAATCTAAAAAATATGAATGGATAGAAAATATTTTTATAATCAATGGAAAATCTAAATACAACTGAAACCTGACGCTCAAATTGGGGACCTCGGCTTGGGTCTAGACACCAAGGTCCCAATCTTAGCTAGGCTCAAGTCCGGCCACTAGGGTCACGGATCAACAGTCGGGGTCTCAGGCGCGGCCATCGGGGCCGAGTGTGACTGCCGCCCGTTCCCATGTCCCTAGCGGTCGCGCTTGATGGCTTGAGACGCCGGCGAACATGCTCTGGTCCCCAGTGGCGAGCTCGGGCCTAGGACGCCCGACCCTCAAGTCCGAGTCACCAGCGCTCGAGCTTGAGACCAGGGATTTTCAAGACTTCTTCTCAAATTATGCGTTTCATCGTTTTTCCAGAACAAATATCAGAAAAATGACTTTCATATCATAAGCAAAAATAACTAGAAGATAAGTTTTTTTTTTTCTTAAAATATTTTCAACAAAGATTATTTTCGGAAAAATACCCGGAGTTTTTGTAAGGAAGATGAGCACCATTCGGGTCATTAATAAATAACGTAAGCGCCTTTCCGCAATTTGTCTTTTAGTTCAAGTTATTATTCCTCACACAGCCCACCTCAACATTTTGGGATACAGCTCTATAGTCCAGACAATAAAACAAAAAGTAAATAATATAAATATCATAATCAAACAAGCATGCGACAATAAGAACCATCGAAATTTTTATTAAGTGGGACAGTTGAGTAGATTCGTGCCTCAGCAATCAGCCAACCACCACATGCATAAGGAAGATTTATTATATAAATTTCATGGCAAAGAAAACAATATACGTACAAAAAAAGTAGGCAAAATACGTAAACAGTCATAACTTATTGAATCATGTACAATTCTAATAGCTTAAAAGAAAAATCTAGACAAATACTTAAAACAGCTTGAGAAAGAACAGTACGGAAAATTGGAAAAAGAACCCGTAAATTATTGCATTATCTTTTGGTACTTTACTTACACCTTACGCTTTGATATTCTTTATTTATTTTATTTTTTTACAATTTACTCATGAAATATGAATTTCGACACTATAAATCCTTTGGCCGGATCTACGCAATTGATTTATACTAAGTGGAAAATGATGATCACATTTCATCGTACAGTGATGAAAATGACTTTTTAACTGTACAATGACCTTTCAGTTAAAGTACATAGACCAAATGGTATATATAATGACGGAAAACCTCAACTCACCTAAACCACACATAAATAATTGCAAATCGTATAAATTTATTTCGAAAATAAAAAGCAATAAGTCCGCGCATGATCAATTTTTTATTTTATGGTCGTTTTAATAATGGGGTCTTCTCCGTCCTGTCGCTATTCTACAAGTTGCATAAAATTTTCCATTTTTAAAACGATTATTCCAATTCATATCCTTTGTACAAAATAAAATAATAATAATAATAATAATAATAATAATAATAATAGTATCAATGAAAATCAAAGACAAAAGCCGCATGTGAGTGCATGTGCAGTCTTTCCACCTAGTCTTTCCACTGACATCACCAATTCACCATCCAAGGACAAGGGCCAGTTCTTCATTGCATATAATAATTAAAAAAATTGATTAAAAAGATTATACTTTATTCAGATTCCAAAGTCATGATTACCGCCTCCCAACGTAATTTGACCCAACCCTCGCAATTAGATAAGCGCTTTCCGGCCAAACATAACCACTCGGGAAAAAAATTTACTTATCATAAAAAGGACAAGATAAGTTCATGAAATAGTCAAATAGATCTCAAGATTTTCCAAGATTTTGACTAATTAATTAGTGCGTTAAGGGGAGTCATTAGCACTCTCGTGTCGACAAAAGTCTCGCCTGCCCACTTGCAAGGCCTGCCTCTGGATTACGCCATTTGAAAAGTCAGCGAATGTCGTTTTCACATGCTTTTGCAATTCTTGGATTATTTTTACCCCTTCTTTAATAAGAATGCAACGCAAAATTCACTTCTACGAGAAATTTTAGATTTTTTAATAGCTTTTTAAGATTATTAGAAAGAGAATGGATACCCACGTAAATCCTAGAAGATTTTGAGAAACTATTAAAGGACTTATTAACTCTATGTTTGTGTTGTCTAATTTGCAAAAGGAAAAAGATTTAGAGTGTTCGATCAGTACTTGAATAGAACTATTGCGTTAACATTGTACAATTAAATTAAGAACCCTGACTAATAATAATACTTCTTAGCAATCAAACCACTAAGGTTCTACGATGTTTCATTAAATGGGTCAATACAAGTCACGGTCACTAATTTAACCGATATTAGCCATTTTCTAAGTAGATTGCACAAAATTAAAATTTAATCTCATTATGTACAAATTAAACCCCCCCAACATGATCCATTTTATTAACCATGTCATGCAATTTAGCAATATTTTGACATAAATATATCATTACCACCATTTCCAACTCATTAAAGTGCACAAAAACAAAGATAAAATGCGAGAAATTGGAAATCCAGGCAAACCAGGAGATCAATCGATTGAAGAGATAACCTAGACAAAGCGCTTACCTTCTGCAGAATCTTGAGCTCCTCGTAGGCGTTCCACTTCATCTTCTTGATCGCGAACATCTCGCCGTCGACGCAGCCCTTGTACACCGACCCCTGGATCAGGCACTTGGGGCTGAACCCTTCCGTCGCCTCCTTCAGCTCGTCGATCCCGAACACCCGGTACTTGTCCAGGCAGTCCGTCACGTCGGCCAGCAGGTTCACCTCCATCTCCCGCGACCCTTTGTCGCCGTACGCCTGCCTCTTCTCCCCTCCGTCTCCCTCCAACCCGCCCGGTCCCCTCTTCTCCCTCGATCTCTCCCTGTGAACCAAGAGCCCGATCCCCAGAATCAAGAGCGCCCCGAGGAGCCCGACCCCGATGGCCAGCCCCACGATGACCCCCGTCCTCTCCTCCTTCGCGGCCGGAGGGGCGGGGGCGGGGGCGGCGGCGGAGACGTTGGGTTGGGTCAGATTCGGGAGCTTGGAGACGGGCACGAAGAGGGTCTCGGTGGTTTTGGTGTCGTTGCCGTTGATGTCCACGATGCTCTGTTCCGAGACCCCGAATCTCGACGCGACGCTCGAGAGGTTGTCGCTGGGCTGGAGCACGTACGAGACCAGGTAACTGACCCCGCCCGCCACCTGGGTCGTGTTCGGGCACTTGCAGAAGATGGGGAACACCACGTCGTCCCCGATGCTCAGGTCCGTGGGGACCAGGGTGGGGTTCACGACCTCGACCGACTGGTACGAGGTAAGGTTCTCGAAGGCCCCGGTGGAGACGAGGTAGAAGGTGTCGCCGGCGCGGATGGTGTAGTTGGTGTTGGCGCTGGAGATGTTGTCGGTGCCGTTGGTGGGGTTGCAGGAGCAGGTCAGGGGGACGAGCAGGGGCTGGTCGGCGACGAGGGGGGCGGACAGGGCGGCGGCGGAGGTGGAGATGTTGCTGGGTTCGGCGATCATGAGGCGGCTGACGCCGAAGAGGTCGCCGATGGAGGCGAGGTCGGTGTAGTTCGGGGCGAGGGCGCCCCGGTAGAAGGCGTAGGTCCGGCAGGGGTAGCCGGTCTGGTTCGCCGTGCAGGTGTAGCCGGTGGTGTTGGGCTGGGCGTGCGAGCGGCGGAGGAAGAGGCCGACGAGGAAGAGGAGGAGCAGGAGGAGAGTGGGCCGGTGGAGTTTGGCTGTCATTTTTTTTTCTTTCTTTCTCTTTTTTTGGGTTTGTTTTGGATGCTTGCTGGCATGTCTCTGTGAGGAGGGGGTTTATATGCAGGAGGATTCTTCTTTGAGTTTTCAAAGGTGTCGTTTCCTCGGGCTGATATTTCAACTTGTCCACGTGGATTGAATGATATGATTTCAAAGTCTCACAATTATATTTATAATTAATATAACAAAAAATCTCAAATTAATATCAAATTAATATGCATATGATAAATTCAACCTAAATTGGTAGATCTATGATTTTAAATTAATTTGTTAAACCATCATAAACCTAAATGAGTACATTTATAATAAATATCATCTGTTAATTTCCGTTAAATTTGATTAATATAATGTAAAATCACAAACAAATACATTTATGATAAACATAGAGTAAGACCCCAAATTATTATATCGATCAATTATCATATATCATCCAACTCATCGATTTGATTGTAAAATTTAACGGAATTAATAAAAGGTAAATTAGTCAATTTTGTATTTTGGGTATTCAAAAAAATAATTTAAGATAAATCTATAATAGATACACCAATTTAAAGTTTTTCGTTGTATTAACTTTTATAATTATGTGCTCGCCCATTTCTCAAATAATATCGAGATCAAGTATGCATAACAGCATATAAGTTCCACTTAACATGACAAGGTTTGGCAACAAAGCTTATGCCTACCTAGTTATTCAGAGCTCAACATTCGGAGTTTTAGACTTTCAAGCCCATACCATTTCCTAAGGTCCTGAAGAAATTAAAAGTCCAATTTATATAAGTTTGGTGTATTAATGTCAGCAGGCGTGATTGGAATGAGTTCGTCTACTTCTAGAAGGAGAGAGGGCGAGTGGGAACTGAGAAAATTGTCGAGACGTCAGCCAAGCATTGGGAAATTGGAGATGGGAATCAAATGTTGTGGGTCGAGTCAAGATAAGGTTTTGGGAAGGACGGACGGATGTGGTCAGGGAGTTCGTCAGTTCTTTCACATCGGTGGCCGATTTTGACTTTTGATAGGTAGCTGAAGACGGAAGTCACGTGGCTCCAATCCAATGGCTTTCTCGGTTCGACCGATTGCTGCTAGAGATTTGTTTGCCTGATTTCCGGGGAAGAAGAGTTGGAATTAATCGAGCATATTGTCGAGCCGAGTAGACCTGAGCATGTCTTTAAACTGTTTAAGGAAAGAAATAGGTGGAGGGACTTGCCCTAGAGTGAGAGTCCCTGCGTGTCTGTCTTCCGTAAATGTAAGGTTAGGCCTTGAAAAGATTCTAACTCCATTGCTGGATCGGTCACAATCCCTTTACCGGAAAACGACCAGCTCGCCTGATTCCCGTGAAACCTTTCCTAGGTAACCAAACCGTGGGCGTGATTCAGGGAAATGATAGTGCCAGGATAAAACCTGAGTGGCCGGCCGAGATCAAGTTAGTCATCACTCAACTTGATAGGTTTATGAAATTAGTTGAGTTTCTACTATTATTTTCAAATTTATTTTATATGTACGCATATGGGTAGTGCTGAGAAAAGATTTTTAAAATTAGTAGACAGTTCAATTGAGGTGTTCATTGGGGCAGGCAAAACAAGGGCCAGATGTCGTGCTTAATGCTTCGCCAAGGGGAGCTTGTATGTAACATAAAAATCCATTTTTTTTTCTTTAGAATAGATTTCAAATATAAATTCATTTGGTAAATTTTTTATTCCAGAGAATATGGAATAATATCAAGAAGTAGAAAAAAATTTGCTTTTTTATTTCCAAGAACAATTTCATAATCAAACCAAAAACAAATTTTCTCTTTTCTCTTTTCTTTTCTTCTTTTCTCATTCTCTCTTCTTCTCTCTTCTTCTTCTCTCCAAATGATGATCGGCCATCGCTGTCGCCGCTGGTAGTGGTCGACAACCGATCAAGTGGGGTTTGATGAGCTTGTCGTACCTTGCCCTCACCGGACCTGGCCCTGCCGATCACCAGCGACCAGCAACGAAGGAGGAAAAGAGAAAAGGAAAAAGAAAAATGAGAAAAAAAAAAGAGAAAGAAAAAGAAAAAAATGTAATTAAAAAATTAAAAGAAACAAAAAAAAATAGGAGTGATACTAAATGCATTTTTATTCTGACAATAAAATTTTTGGACAGATTCCAAAGGTACTCAAATGCTCAAAAATACTTCCCACGAACAAAATAAAAAGAATTATTTATGAACAGAAAATTTTCCCAAAAATAGAATGGTTATCAAACGCACTCTAAACAAATGAAAACTAATCATTCATCTGAAAATGATTTCTATGGAAAGTATTTTCCTTTATCATGAAGTTTTAAATACATCCTTAGGCTCTATTTGTTTCGCACAAAATATGATATTTTTAGAAAAAAATTTTCAGGTTAATATTTTATGGTGCTTGACTAAAACTTGAAAATGAAAAGAAAAATATTTTTCACGGTGTGGATAGAAAAATATTTTTTTCTTAAATATACGCGCACTATTTTTTGATGTTTGGTCTCCAGCCTTGCCTCTACGGACCTAAATCTTTGGGTCCCTAGACTCCGTGAAAACTATTTCACTGATGAAGGATCGCTAATTTCCAGTCGTCTAACCGAAATGAAGAACTATTCGAAAGACTAAAGAAAGGGAAAAAAAGAATTATCACCAGCAATTCTGTCTTCGGAAGACTTTAAAAATCAACATCCAACAGTCAAATTGGAAATTGGACACAAATTCTCTTCGCTTGACTCTCTAGACAACAAGACCAAATAAACCAAAGACGAAGAAAAACTAATCGCCAAAAATCAAACTGTAAAGGTGAAATTCGGAGAAGATGATGAACAGGGGCCTCATGCTCTTCTTTCCCATTCGATTATCCAGTGAAATCTGCTGGGAGCAAGACCACGGCGGAGGGGCTCGATGCAAAGTTGCTCTCGAAGCCAACATAACAGCTACTGCGCACGACCTAGTCGATGCAGAGAGAGCTGAGGAAGAAGACCGAGTGGTGAATCGCGGCCGAGTCTATGGCGACTGAGTCGAGGCTGATCGTGACCGATTCAATGTTGTCGAGCTCGAATTCGAGCTCGGGACATCAAATTCAACATCACTGAGCTCAGATGTAAACTCGTTTTGGAACGACCCTAGATCACGGGTCACTTGAGCCCCGTGACACCCTCGCGATGACAAAGGAGCTGTGGTGCAGCTCGGAGGTTTGGATGGCGTTGGGTGAGTGCCAGTGAAGTTATGGCGAGTAGTCCGTGCACATGAACATGAGGATTGAGGAGTAGTGAAGGTGCAAAAGGGAGAAAAGAGAAGTCTTGGCGTGAGAAAGAAGGGAAAATGATTTTGTTTTTTTAGAAACGTAAATCATTTTCCCCAATTTTTGAAGGATATTTATTTTTATTGATTGGAAAATATTTTCTTTGATTATTTATTTTCTTAAAAAACATTTTCCAGGAAACAAACATCCTTAATTCATTAAGTGAATTCAACAACGCATAACTTAATGAATTTTTTTTAAAACCAAAAACCACCTGGTTAAGTTATAAAATATCCAGTGGAAATTAAAATCTTATCAATATATTATCTAAACCTTCAAATAATATAATTTGTAAGTAAGGAAGGGTTTACTTAAGTGGTTAAGTTATATAATATCCAATGGAAATTAAATCCATGTTAGTTATATTCTCAAAACCTTCCAAATAATATTCACTCGTCCATGTTTGGCAGGGAAGCTAATAAAATTTATCAGTCGATTTTTATCTACTATTAAACCGACTTTATAATTCTTTTGTAGTATTTTTTTTAGTCTACCTAACAGCTTAATTCGGTACAGATTTTCTTTCACAATCCATCCCAAATATTAGTTGGTAAGATCAATGTCAACTCTTAGGTCATTCGTTCCACGAAAAATAAAAGATTTGAAAAATGTTTTCCTAAAAATAAACATACGCATCGCTTACATAATTAAATGAACAAAAACAGTTTCAATGTTCACGAAAATGTTTAGATAAGAAATTATTGTCAGTATTAAAATATTTTCCATCAATAAATTATTTCAAGTGATAGAAATGATCACTTTAAAGAAATTATTTTTTAAATTATTTATTTTTCACAAAATAAAACCTTAAATTTAACCGACACACGTACCGTCAACTAAGCAACGATTTCGCAGCCTAAAAAATTCAACAATGAACTTGTTTGTCTGGACTAGAACAGCTTTAGATTGGACGACAGAGATAGATTCTTCTCCCACTTCTCAGAAAGAAACCCTTTCATTGTTTGCGTCTCGTGCGGGGCACGGCGTGATTGAGAAAGGCACTAGACGCATCATCAAAGCAAGCACCTCGTACACGACATGGCAAGATTGCCGCACTCTTGACTGAGCATGCGTTTGGGAAAGTTTTGACTTTGTAACTTTGAATCTAGACGAAAGAATTCGATTCCACGGATTCTCACTTGATGCAATTATTGTTTGGTAAACAATATAAAACATTTCGACCAAAAAAAAAAGCAATATAAAACATACTTTAGAAATCAACTTGTAAAATGAGAAATAAAATAAATGATTAACAAAAATGAGAGAGCAATCTCAAGTAATGACAACCGAGAGAGCAAGGCCTTGCAACCTTAGGTAATGTGACACTGATGCTGGGTGACCCCCGGCAAGGCGCCACCTGCACGAGGTACTGGCATCTGAGTAACAAGCTAGTTCTGGCGAGGTGAGACGAGGTGAGACCACTAGGCTAGATTTCAAATGCGTGACTCTCACAAGTGTCAGTCAAATTATGGAATTTGACACGCATAACCTTTGGCGAACCCTTTCGACCCTCGGCGAAACTTGCCGGCCTCCTTCGTAAAGCTTCCTAGCCATGATTGACCACGGCTTTCTCTCTGTCTCTTGTTCAGATCTGGCGCAAGAAAAGTTCAAAAATGAGGAGCAAAACATATATTTTAATATATTAATGAGGGCAAGATTGGAACAAAAAACTTTATTAATCCTCTTAAGTTGCATTTCGCAAACATACTAAAACCCAAAGTAAGGGCGCTTGCATTGAGTTCTGAACATTTTCAAAGAAAAACTCCGCAACAAACCCAGATCTTCTTATAAATGCTCTCTCAAACGCATCTTAACAGTGGTTGGCTTTACATTAGCAATTGCATATCCAAGCTTACTTGTGAAGGCACCAGAAGCTAAATTCGTTATTAGGCTAATTTACGTGAATGATCTCATAACCATCATTTCCGATGACGGAAGGTAAATACATCTGTTGGGAGAAAACAATGTCAAATTGGGTCATATATTCACTTTTTAACTCAGATTTAGTGACCCAATAGTAAGGGAAGTAATGATATTTACTTTTAAATGTGAGGTTTGACCCTCATGCTCTATAAATGGCATAGCAAAAGTATAAAAGAGATGATAGTTAGAATATGACAGAAAAAAAAAAAAACTTATATTTAGTGGGTTGAGTCATAAGTGGATTAGTTAAAATTTAGAGAATGGATTCTTATGGATTTAGACGATTTATACTAGCAAAACCCAATTAGATTTGTGTTTTAATGGATCTTAATGATACCCACAAATAATCCATGTTAATCAAAATGATTTTAATTTACCGTTTTACGGGTTTAATCTAATAAGGTAAGTTATAAAGGTTCTTAATCAGTGTAATATGGGTCAGGTTTATGTGGGCGAGCCCGATCTGTAATGAGAGAGTCTAGCTGAAAACTTTTTAAATAGCACTAAAGTCTCCTCTTTAATCTGCATGCACAAATACAATCTCACATAAGGAGCTGTTATAGAATTGTATTGTGAAAGACACTCTCTTTGAGCTAATGATTTAGAGGGCAATAAAGGAGAAGCATTTGAATTTTGGATCATTGCTATTTCGCATTAAAAGCAATAGATTCTAAATCGGATATACAAATCTCTTGTTTCCGTTACTATGTTCTAGATTCTTGCTTTGTTGATCCTGGGGGTGCCGTTTTCAACGGCTTACAAGTTATACTTTGATTACTGTACGTATCAGGAACCCAAAACAGCATGTCGAGACAGCACCAAAGTTTTTCCGATATACCCACTTTTTCCTCGAATAAAAACATCACCTATATACAAATAACATCCCACGCAAACCTAATATTATTCTGCCCGCTAATATTTTGCCATAAAAATCAAATTAACAATATTTCTTGCCTTTTTTTCTCCAAGAAAAGGAAACATAGTCTGTTGATGTTACCGATTGCTTGACAGCACCCGGAAACATAAACGGTGAGATCATAAAATAAAAATGTATAATAATGATATAAACATGTCAATTTGAATGGAACTCATTTTTGACTCGTTCAAATATGATTTGACCTACTCATTTGACGGATCTACTAGAGTTAGTCATTTTTAGGATGGATTGGTTTTTAATTCATAGAATTGAGAATCAGCCCATCTGACTAGACCCACCTGAGAATTGGATTGGACCGATCAGTCCAACTCCCTAGTGGGCCTAGGAACTAGCCATTCATGATTTAGTCACAAATTTGAGTGTAGAGATTACCTCATGTAATTATCAATTTTGTCCCATCACGGCACCGGTAGATAAATTCAAGTAAAATATTCATAATCGTCTCTCCAAACCAAGAAACATAATGGACCTTCTCATAGTGCAATTCCTCATGTAGACCACTTTGACTGGGTACTGTTGTGTCAGACTGGAGAGGGATTGAGGATTTACAGGAGCGACGGACAGAGGGTGGCATTGAGCCTCGAGCGAGAGGGACAAAGGGTGGTGTTGAGCCACCAGCATTAAGCCATGAGCGAGAAGGACTAAGGACAATGAGGAGGGAGGCATGAGAGGCGTGGTTCACGAGATTGAGAGTGAGCGTTGCTGTTGTAAGCGAAAGGCTTAACTTAATTGACTTTCCTTTAATTAAGACGAAATTCTCTATAAACAAACCCCGGCTTTCTTTAAAATATCATAAACAGTTCCTGTAGGTTGAGCACCTTTTTCAAGAAAAAATAGAACAGTAGGAATATTTAAATACGCTTGATTATTTATCGGATCATAAAAACCCACTTTTCGAAAATCTCTTTCTTTTCTTCGGGATCAAACATCAATTGCAACGATTCGATAAACGGCTCATTGTGATAGATATAGATAAACTAGAACCCCTCTAGAAACGTATACGAAGCTAAGAGTGAGCGATGAGGAGTGATCGAGAGTCTGAGATTGAGCGTGTGAGCGAGAGAGATGCGTGAGTAAAGAAAGGGGAAATTAGAGTTTATACCTTTCATTGTGACTGAGAGTGAAATGGAAAGAATGGGCAGTTAGAGGTTAGGTTTTTAGTTTGCAATGATAAGAATTAAAAATATATATAACTGTCCAATCTGGGGGGTCTGCGTGGGTGGGCCACACTTGGACAGGAAATGGGATTGGTATTCGCCAGTTCCATTTTTTAGGAACCAAAAAGTGTCTAGACCTCGTCAGTTTGGTCCAATTTCTAATTCAATCTGATTTTTTTTCTTGCTCACAAGGTCTATGTATCGGCTTAACTCCGAATGAAGGAGCATGGTAAGCTCAGAGAAAATATCCCGAGCTTGAAGAGGGTAGAAGAGAAGATGGTCTCTGCCTATGGTAAGAGAAATAGTCCAAGATTGTTCGTGGAAGAACAAAGTGGATGTATACATGTAAACTGTGAGAACACATGTCGATCATCAATATAAACATATTGATATGTTCTTGCATCGAGATGATTAATTGAAGATGTCAATTTTTCTTTTCCAAATAGATAGAAAAGTTGGGTGAGCATTAACAACCCGAATAATATTGAGTTAGTGCAACGGAACAAAATCTCCTCTCTTGTGCAAACTTTTAAGAAACAATATAATATAGCATTATAATACCAAGCATTTAGATACAAGGTCATTTTTTTGCATAAAAAACTTCCTCGACATGAGGAGATAAAAACCACAAGACTAAAGTCCACCTAAAAATCTTCACTATCAACAAAAATGGGTGGACAAAGTTCTTCTCCAGTAAATACTAGAGGTACATAGCCATAAAGACATCAAGATCAAGGATAAATCTCACAAAAAATGCAAGTTCAGTAAAACCCATGAAAAACTTGATGTAGGGAGCTTCAAGTGACAATCAAATTGATTAGAATCAAGAAGAATGTATCATGAGCACCCTAACAAAATTTCAGCTCAATCAAGCCACAAATTGACTTCCGAACTTCAGCTTGATGCAAATTATATATTGTCCTCGACCCATATTTCTTGCTCTCTCTGGCTCTCTTGTTATTGCCTCTTAACTAGAGTTGTGTAAAAGAATCAGGAATCGCCCAACCCGCCAGGAATCGGGCCAGACTCAATTGGAATTGGCGATTCTTATGGGGCAGGTCTGGTTCCCATTCTAATTAAGTGAAATTGGTGAGTACCGGTTTAATTCTTCTTTTTAAGCGTGGAACTGTCCGTTTACCCATCTGAACCGGACCGATATATATATTTAAAAAAAAGAAATCCCATCTCAATTACTTAATTATTTTGTAGTTTTTTAACAACACACACACACACACACACACACACACACACACACACACACACACATGCATATTTGCAGTTATTAGACATTATTGACTAATTTTATCTCTTGGGTGTATAATAGGATTAATCCCTTACTCTCTTTTTTTTTCTTTTTTTTCATTCTTATAATCCATTCTTTTTTTCTTTTTTTCATTCTTATAATCCATTTACTTGCTCTCTTAACCAAAAATTAAAATAGAGAGGAAGGAGAGAACCGATTGGACACACACACACACATGCATATTTGTAGTTATTAGACATTATTGACTAATTTTATCTCTTGGGTGTATAATAGGATTAATCCCTTACTCTCTTTTTTTCTTTTTTTTCATTCTTATAATCCATTCTTTTTTTCTTTTTTTCATTCTTATAATCCATTTACTTGCTCTCTTAACCAAAAATTAAAATAGAGAGGAAGGAGAGAACCGATTGGATATGTCTATAAGAGCCAACGGCTCGTTTTAAGAATATAATTAGGTCTCTTATTAGCCATTCTCATGATTAAATTATGTTGACGTTAAAAAAGATGAATAAAATGATTAATAATTTAATTTTTATGGAGGTTAGGACTTTTAACATGAAGTCTAATTCTCTGCTTGTTTCCGGTGTTGGGAAACCTTAAAAAGATCATACCATGACTTTGGAAGAAATTAAGTTTTTAGTTAATGAGTATTGTTTAGTCATTTTACTTTATAATTTTCAATTTTTATTCAAAATCAATGGCTTGCAATTTAATATGAATATAAGGCTGAACAAGCTTTATAGGGATTGAGGACCAATTCTATGAACCCACATAAGAACCGCACCGGACCGACGGTTTGGGTGGATCCATAGAACCAACGAGCTGGTCTTGGTTCCAATTTTTTGAAACCGATCCTTAGTGGGCGGTTTTAGGTCAACCCTTATCATGCTCACCCCTACAATCTGAGCGAACATTCTTTGTGGCTACTACACAACAGATAATGAAAGATTCTTTTTCTCCATATGAATTATCATATCAGCTCAAGCTTTTATATTTGTAATTTATTGAGCTTCCTCCACATAAGAGTAAGCCCGGCCAACAAAAAGATGGGAGCTTGATCAATTTTAGTATTGTGGAAAGGCATTCATCTTTATTTGTCTAGGCCAAATAGCCAAAATATACACAAAAGTCATTGACAGCACAATACTGAAATCTCTAACCGGAGCAGGAACCGAAAGAGCAATTTTGCCCGAGGGTTATGTACAAGACCATTACACGTTCCTCTCCAGCATTAGTTCAAACCCATCCCGTTCCCTTCTCTTACAATCAAACAATGTACCAATGACTAAACCAGGGCTTACGTCGATACGAACGCTATACGAACACCATCACGTTCTTGCATCTTTCTAGTTAATATCCTACAACCCGAACTCTTCTGCCTATTTCAGAATAAAATGTCATGCTATATCACATCGGGAATAACACTCGTCCATCTCGCATCTCATCGCTCGGATCTCGATCAAGAAACTTGCTCGTCGTGCCACGAGACGACAATGTCCTCGAGCCCGACCTTCCACTCTCCCCAGTGAGCCTCCTCAAACTCGCCGCCACCGTCGACGACCACCTTCGCCTCCACCAACACCACCTTCTCCACAACCGCCACCACTTCCACCACCAAGACCAACTTCCCTTTCCCTAAGATGACACTACTACCCTTCCCCCTCTCCACACTATACCCTAATCTCCCACCAACCTCCTTCAACTTCCCCATTATCACTTCCATAGAAGCATTGGACACGAACCTCCTCTCATTCCTACTGTCGATCTCGAAAAGCCCGGACAAATCGAGACCCGACGACAAAGAAATAATGTCAAACGCGTTTAGGCTCGGACCTACATCGAAGTCGCTACAATCCTTTTCACTGGCTAACAAGTGTTCTATGTCCGAGAAGCTATTGTGGGACTTCAAAGGGAGCGATTTCTTGAACCAAGAAGTGCCCGCCAAAGCTTGCAAGCTCATCCTCGTGTCGGGATTGGGATCGAGAAGCTGGTGGATGATGTGCTTCACCGGTTTGGAGATCCAATCGGGGAACTGGTAGTCCCTCTTGTGGATTTTCTTGTACATGGTCACCAGGTTGTTGTCGCTGAAGGGCATGTGGCCGCAGAGCAACATGTACAGGATGACGCCACAAGACCACGCGTCCGCCTTGGATCCCTCGTAGCCACGCCGGCAAATAACCTGAAGCAGAATGGAAACGAGGAGAGATGTAAACCGTTGAACGAATTAGTTCATAGTACAGCAAGATGTCGATATTGACATAGTACCTAGTTCATAATAGAGCCAAGGTGACAATAAGATACGCTAAATAGGAGAGATGCAAAACATAATTTGTCTATTACTTAATAGTATGAGGCATCTTGATCAACTTTATATACGGTGGGGTCTGGGATAGATATTTCTCATTTTGATGCTTTCTAGGTTCAATTATGTGGCTAGGAATGATCTCCCATGAAACCAAGCAGAGTCTATATTAAGTATGCAATACTTCAACTCGATTCAAGCCAAATAGAGTCTGATACTTTCCACACTCAAAAGAAGTGGGAAAAAAACTACTTGCTATAACTGTAAACTCTTCCATACTTTCCACACCCAAAATGAGTCTTGAGGACGATCAGAAGTGTTCAATCATACCATGAATTCATTTCGCAAGTCAATAGGGTGTATTGCACTGTATAGACAACCCGTAACAAGATTGGAAGTGTCCTAAACTTTATATACCGTGTTTTGAAATCGAACTTGTCACCGGCGTAAAAGCAAAACAGATAGAAGAAGAACAGGAGTTCATATAGAACAACTCGACAAGTTAAATTCATCCGTTCTTATAGACTAGAGTGACTGATTTTTCTTTAGATCAGAGAAGTTTATATGTATTAATCTTACGTAATTACGTCCTTTTAATGTCCGTTGGCGTCATCGAACTCCTACCACATTATTCGAAGCATATTCACAGCCACATACTGGTCATTCAACAACTTGACAATCCTTAACTACCGTAAGGTTGACCCGGCATCGTACTTAACAGATTCATCAGAGACCACAAACAAACCTCAGGAGCAGTGAAAGCCGGGGTCCCGCAGGCGGTGTGGAGCAGGCCGTCGCGGAGCTGCTCCGGCAGGGCGGACAACCCGAAGTCCGAGACCTTCAGGTTCCCCTTGTGGTCCAGCAGCAGGTTCTGCGGCTTGACGTCCCGGTGCGAGACCCCGTTCTCGTGGCAGTAGTTGAGCGCCGACACGAGCTGCTGGAAGTATCGGCGGGCCGCCGGCTCGGTGAACCGGCCGCGGCGGACGATCCTGGAGAAGAGCTCGCCGCCGGCGGCGAGCTCCATGACGAGGTAGATCCGGGTCCGGGTGGCCATCACCTCGTGGATCCGGAGGATGTTGGGGTGGGACTGGAGCCGCCGCATGGCGCCGATCTCGCGGAGGATCTGGGGCTCGAGGGCGAGCGCGGAGCTGTCCTTGTTGATGACTTTGATCGCGACGTGGGCGTTGTCGGCGAGGGACAGGGCCTGGTAGACCTTGGCGAAGCTGCCCCGGCCGAGGAGCCGGCCCAGTTGGTACTTGTTCTGGAGCGTCGTGGTGGTGGTGGTGGTGGTGGTGGTGGAGGATCGGGAGGCGGGGGCGGGCGGTAGCGCCGGCGGCGGCTGCGGCGGCGGCGACGGCGGCGGTTTCATGGTGGTTGGGGGAGGAGAGTTTGGTTAGCACGAGGAGCGAGTTTTTCATGCGGTGAGAAATGTGGTGGTGGGTGTATTATAAGGGGACCGGTTGGGCAGTTGGGTTTTGTACTGTCAGTCAAATCTAGGAGTCTCTTTTTCCTGGGTTTCCGCAATTGCCCCCCAACCCCCCGGTGTTGTTTTCATCGATGGAAAAAGAAATGAAAATGTCCTTTTCCTAATTTTCTTATTTTATCCGAGGAAAAGAGACAGTGACATATTTTTTATCCGAGGATTACTGCGATTGGTGAATTATATATATAATCAATTACCTTTTTTTAATCGGAATAAATGCACCGTAAGTCCGAAAACTTATAGTGAGTACAATTGAATACTAAAAATTTTAACAAGTAAAATCAAAATCTGAAACTTATCAAAATATTGTGATCAAATTCTTCGGTTAACATCACGATACGTGGCCTTTTTGTAAATTATTTTTTGATAAGCAGTGCCAATGTGGTCCCCGCCACATCAGCTTTGTTTTTTAAAGGACAAAAGTTAAGGAGAAAAAAAAGAAAGAAAGAGTGAAAGGTTACCATTCATCTTCTTCTAGCTTCCACATGCGTCTAAATTTTCAGATGTCTTTCGCATCTGCAAGTCTGTCTGTAGAGGCCCGAAGCCACTCTTCAAACGGGAACCATTCATGAAGGGAGTGACTCGCACGTCATTGACTGTTTGAAGGAGGCGTGCGAGAATGCTGGGCGGTGAACCGTAGTCAGTGATGTAGACTGTGGGTGACTCGGTTGATACTGACGTCAATGTTTTCTATTTATTTATAATTTAACAATACTTTTATTTTTTCCGAATTTGTAGCTTTTTTATTATTATTATTATTTTTCGTTTTTCAATAGAGCTGATGAGGCCGGCCTTGGTAGTTGTGGGTGAAGGTGATCATGGCCTCACTAGCTACCAGCAAGGCCGCCTTCGCTTGCAGCAGCTACGTCATGGTGAGGTTGGCCTCCCCTAGTGGTCGGTAAGCTTCGACAAGCACTACCGGCCATAGTGAAAAAAAAAAAGAAAAAGAAAGAAAGGAAGGAAAGATAAGAAAAAAAAAGAAAGTGAAAATGAAAAGAAAATTTATTAAAAAAATTAAAAAATCATCCACATTAATGTCAAACGTTGATCGAATTTTTGGTAAAAATTAATTGAATAAACATAATTGATAAAATATGAAAAATATTTAGTATTTAAAAAGTTTATAATTGAATATTTTTGGTACTTTCTCATCGAGACAAGGGAGATGGACGCTTGTATTCGGGTCTTTGTACAGGTCTCTTATGCCTCTTACATCCCTGTGTAGATTTCGAGGGGAGAATTACCAAAAAGTTCTAAACCTATTGCAATTATGCCAATTCAGTCATAAATTTTTTTTTTTTTTGGCCAATTTAGTTCTAAATCTTTTATAATTGTGTCAATTCAGTCCATCGGGCCAAAATTGGCTGGCTGGTGCTGACGTGGATGCCGGTAGGGGACGGCCGACCGGCGAACGCTGATGTGGCGATTTTTAAATATTTTTTTTTCGAATTTTGAAATATTTTTTGAAATTTTGAATTCTTTTTTTCTTTTTTTTTCCCAA
This sequence comes from Eucalyptus microcorys, assembly GCA_014182515.1. Taxonomy (NCBI): domain Eukaryota; kingdom Viridiplantae; phylum Streptophyta; class Magnoliopsida; order Myrtales; family Myrtaceae; genus Eucalyptus; species Eucalyptus microcorys. Next base: position 32,826,191 of record CM024569.1, read on the forward strand.
CCTTCTCCTTCCTCTGGCCGGTCGGCGCTGGCCACCAGCGAGGCTCGCCCCCGCGGTCGGAGAGCAGAGCAGGTCAGATGACGAGACAAGTCGTTGGATGGAGGAGACGAGACGAACCTGGCAGGGCCTCGCCCAACCAAGGCGAGGGTCGACCTCGCCAGTGGCCGATGAGGCTGCTGTCACCAGACCTTGGTTGGGCGAGGCTGCTGTCGCCAAATCTGGCGAGGAGCCTTGCCGGCCACCGGTGAGGTCGACCCTCGCCTTAGCCGGGTGAGGCCCTGCCGAATCTGGCGAGGGTCGAGCTCGCCGGATCTAACGGGGCCTCACCCTCGCCCATGGCCTTGCCCTTGCCAGTGGCCGGCGAGGTCGGCGAGGGTGACCTCGCCGGCCCTTGCCTCTCGGCCGGCGCCGGAAGAAGAAGGTGGGGGAAAAAAAAAAAAAAATTTAAAAAAATATTTAAAAATTTGAAAAAAATAAATATATATATATTTTTAAAATATTCGAAAAAAATTAAAAAATTGCCACATTAGTGTTCGCCACCGGCGTCCACGTCGCACCGGCCGGCCAATTTTGGTCGGATGGACTGAATTGACACAATTATAAAAGGTTTAAGACTAAATTGGCCAAAAAAAAGTTTAGGACTAAATTGACATAATTACAATAAGTTTAGGACTTTTTTGGTAATTCTCCCGATTTCGAGCGCTTGATTGAAAGAACTGCTGAGGGGGACACAATGACGAACCCTCGGGTGGCCATGTTCGTGCTAAACGAAACTCAAACGGCCATGGCCTCTTGCTCGAAAGAAGCATGAGCTTCTTCTTTCTTTGAATGTTTACTGTATCCTTCAAGCTCGCGGTAATTTCTTCGAATGCTTATTGCTCACTTCGAGCTTCCAGCCATGGCCGCCTGAATTTATTGCTCACTCCGTTGTTCTTCCAATGATAGACTCGGAGATGCGAAGACTTCTAAAAATAGGGACACGTGAGGAAAGGTCTGGGAAGATGAAAGCCGAGTATCCAACCAAAGCAAAGGTGAACAGTAACATTTTACCTTTTTTTATTAAAATCTTTTTCTCTTTTCTCTTTTTATTTTTTTGACAGCACAATTTATCTTAAAAAATAAAAAAATCACATAAGTATTTTTCATTTGTTAAATTAGACGGTGTTAACGGTGGAACTTAATTATATCAATTTGATAAATTTTAGAACTTGATTACAATTTTTAAAAATTTTAAAATTTAATTATACTTTTATAATAAATTTTAGGACTTTTGATACATTTATATCTTCTTAATCATACTTAAATCCGGATGATATTACATCGCAATCCTTTATGAGTGAAATTTATTCCATGGCTATCCCACCACTCAAAAACCATTATGTGGACGAATTATTGTATTACTTGATGACGGGTGAAAAACGATTGTTTTCTCTCATCTCTTCTTGATAGGAGCAAACTTTCTTCAACTGATTTTCTAATTGGTGGATTATAAACATGTATGTCAAATTTATACTAAAAAAATAAAATAAAAAAAGGTGGGCCGAAAAGGATGTTGAAATCGCATCAACCTGCGGAGTAGTAAAGTACCCCACCAACCGTGATTCTCTACACATCTATCTCTCTCTCAACTACCAGGTTGAGAAGAGACGCTTGTTTAGATCTGGTGGTACCTCCTCAAAATTAAGAGAATGACATTGAGACCTCACTGAAATCATAACAGATGAATAGTTGGATCTCGAAGTGATCCCGATTCTCAACAGCGAGGTCGAGATCTCTCGAGATCTCATGCACAAGAGGACCTAAGGTTCGTGGTGTCCCTCACCCTCATGCATACAACAACACTTACCTTATAAAAATTAAGATATTTTTTATAAGCATTTTAAGGCTTGAAACCGTTGTTACAAATTTTCTGTCTCTTGCCTCTAATCTAAAGCTTTTTGTCCACTATTAAGTCCATACATTTATTGGCTGGCTTCTCTAAATTTAAGCACCTAATGTAATCTTGCCTTATTACTTACTTGAAATGTCTTAGTAAATGGTGCATTAATTTGTTCCTTGAGCCCTATTCGAAGAGATCAGTAATGGAACTTAATAAGTAAGTCCTTAAACTGTTACGGCTGAACTCTAAGTCATAAAATTTGAGGATGTTCCACTCAAGAGGGGGAAAAATATCTCCACAATTGGGGATTGAGGCACGTGGGTAACAACATATCAAATTAAGGATCACGGTCTTATCAGTCTATTAGAGTAACCTGGTAGGAGGGTCGGCCTCAATGAAGCTCTCGGACTCCTGTGTCTTGGTGAGGTAAACGTCAATCAGTACCAAAAATACACGGCACGCCCCTCATTTGAGGAGGAGGATTCATCCTGTGTCGGCTGAAAACCACCCAGGATGTGAAATCGAATGAAAGGACGGCTCCGTGAAAATCAACCCCCACTAAGAAATAAAGACCAAAATGACAACGCCATTAGACACAAAAACCAAACACAGGAGAAGCGCGACAATTCAAGACTATGACGCCAAAGATAAAGTAGTGTCAAGTGGGAAATAAACAATGATATCCCGAGCTCTCTCCAGTGTCCGGAGCAAGCAAATCACACGCGAGGAAGCAAAGATATTATTGCATTCGCGACTTTTTTCTCTAAATTTAACTGAGGGAAGCAACTTGTCCAATGGACCGCACCAAAAAACATCACCTCAGCCATTAATTGGACACAGCTAATCAACAGTTACCTTCTTTATCTCTAGGATATTTTAAGTGACCCATTTTTGCAATCATATCAAAGTCTGTCTTATCATGACGTTTGCGATAATTTTGAAACTCGTTGAATGCATACACTTACAAGCAATTCCCACTTTTTCTTTCTTTATTTCATCATCTACAAAACGTAGATGATGAACTCAAGCGTGTTGGACTAAAATTTGATATGGCGAGGATTTGATTTGGCCAAACTCTATTTTGTCAATGAGATATTCCTTATCACCTTACCTTTGTTTTTGCTTTATCGTTTTGCATGTGAAGATGGGTCTATCCTGGCTTTGCACGACCTTCATTGGGTCATCTTGAACTTACATAGATGTGTACTGTATCCTGTTCCTATCCCACGCTAATCACTTTACACTAAATTAAGGTTCTTTAGCTAGGTGCCGTGTGAGGGCTAGTTGCAATGTTGATTTCCATACGCATAACCCATCATCGTTATCAGCTCGATTTACCACAAAGTAGCTCGAGTCCACATATCATATCATCCTTCATCTTTTTGCAAAGTGTACAAGAGTCCATCGATTCTTTAAATCATTATGAGCGTCCTTCCTAGAGCATCGCATTTAATCCAAATCATCTTTAAAAGGGGAAAAAGACATTGAGCTTTTTTGCCTTTGTCGTTGCTGCCGCCGCCATCACCACCATATCTATGGCCATAAGTGCCCGTGGCCATTGGCAACGGACTGCCTGTCCACTTTCGATTAGTCATATATGCTATCAAGGATGCAGCCAAACCAATAAGTGTCGAGTTTGGTCGGAGCTCTACTCAACTTGTCTCTCTCTGTTGCTTTTCTTTGGTTATAGTTGTATTGCTATTAATATCATTAATTTTCTCATAATTATTAAGGCAAATACCACATAAAACCTTAAATTATGCCTATTGTGACACAAATACCTTAATTTTTTTTGTGTCACCAAAAACCTTAAACTTGCCCACTATGATATGAATATTATTATTATTTTTTTGTCATAAAGAAACCCAAACATATACTTGTATGACATATATAATTTCTATTTCAGTGAAGTTTAGAATTATAATATTTACGTTACAATGGGCATTTTAGGGTTTTTAGTGACACAAAAAAATTTAGAGTATTTATGTCGCAGTGAGCATAACTTTGAGTTTTTTGTGGTATACCCTAATTATTAATTGCAAACATTACCATCTTAATTAATTTCAATATCCCTTTATGTACAGATTAAATATAACAATCATACAATGCAATACAATATAAGGAAATTAAAAAAAATTGTCAATTTAGGGATATCCTCAATATTTCAAGAAGGATGCTAACAAATAAAGGAAAAATCACATATGTAACTGTGTAGTAAATGGAATAAAATTTCTAGCATACGGAATTTGTAAAAGTGAATTCTGTATTTTTTATTCACAATATGATGTAAAAGCACCCTTATCAATTATAAGTTTTCTACAACAATTTGGTTTTCTCTTTGTTATCTACAAATGACTTTCCTTTAGAAGAGTAATGAATCAACAAACCCACATAATGAGAGAAAAATGATCAATAAACTAATTTCTCCGGAGGAGGGAGAAGAAAATAGAGCTTTTGCAATCCCACTCGTCTGTCATTGCAGGTGGTTTGAAGATTAGTCTGTTAAGGCTCAGTATGTCTTGTAGAATTTTGAAGAAAAAGAAATGAAAAAATATCATTCATCATCCATAAAAATATCAAACATAAATTATTGTCAATAATAAATTTTATTATTCATCAATTATTTTAAGCGATACAGATAATTGTTTTAAAGAAAACTCAAATTATTAATTTTTCGCGCAATAAACGAAGGCTATATTTATTTAGACAAAAATCAGTGGGAATATGACTTGCCCCGTTTCCGTAATTTCAACAGGTGAGCTCAACTGTAGATTTGGCAACCTTTGACCAGTAGGACCGATCCTGGCCCTCGGATCGGGCCCCCCTTTCGTCATCGGAATACAGACAATGGGAGGTTGCAGCGCAACATCGCGGTGGGATTCAGACCCACCGTCCCTCTCGCGACACGTGTAAGAAGGCATGGGGACCACATTATAATTCTGGCGCCAATGGGGATGCGTGGAAATGATCGCGCATGACGCTTTTTTTTTTTTTAATAAAAAAATCAGGAGGTTAGGAGGGAATATAGTTGGAGGATCCACGATTATTTTATTACCTAGAGTGTCTTTTAATAGAATACCAATAATGCACGATGATAATCTCTAAAACAACCAGCCGCTAAATCCAAGGCTCGTTTGTGATTATGTATAGGCACTCATTATTAATTGTAAATTAGTAAAGTGAGACTCAATTTCAAATTGATAAAATATTTAAATATTAAACTGCGCTATCATATGATAGATTAAAATTTTAAAACAGCCAACCGGGGTTTAACGAAATCTCATGGGATATCTGAAAAGGACATAATTTTGAATCTTTTTAGGTCCCTTATTTATCTCCTCGTTGAAATGTTGCCAAAGAATCTTATACAAATCTCTTAAAAAATTGATAATTCATGATTTTAGCTCTTCTAAGGAAGGCAAGAAATTTACATAAAAAAAATGGCTTGTAACTTTGAATGTTTTCTTTTCTTAGAGATATCACCATTGAAAATACTTATCAATAGGAGAAATGGATTAAAGAAATTAAAAGAAGAATTATAAAGTGAACCGGCTCCATTTGTAATCAATGCATCTCATAATTTTAGCAAGTCTCAAGTTGTCTCACATATGATTTAACAGTCGTGATGTGTCGAATTCTTATTAACCTAGACAACTCTTAAATAAATCAAACATTTTTTTTCCTTAAAGCCACAAGACTTCTAGAAAAGTGGGGCATCTTTTTCTTTTTGGTCCTTTGCACCCCATGCACGCCCCATGTGTTCTTGCTATGTTTTTCCGTTTGCGCTCCCTTCTCCACTTCTTTTCATATATAGATTTGCTAAGATTTTGGATCTTTAAAGCATATGCTTTGATGAACCAAATATTAAGTAAAAAAGGGGTTCGGCTGTCTTTTTATTAAATAAAATATGATGCCATAAGTAGAGCGTGGAGGAAGCATCATCCTTTTGGTATCATATTATATAAATTATTAAATTATTTCCTTTGTGTTTGCTATGCATATTTTGGTACACCTTAGCATGGGAGCGGGAATGTAATTCCATTATTTGGTCACGTCCGGACTCATGAAATGACCTGCTAATCTCATGGCATGCGAACATCTTTAGTGACTTCCGTTGTAGACAGAATTCTAGTTTAGTTGATGTAAGTTTGTGTTGAATGGACAACATGCGTACATTTCAATTGGAAATAAACGATTTCTACTTCTGAAAAACATCTTATAGGAAAGCAAACAATAGGATTCATGGATATTAGACTATGGGCATGAATAAAATCTGTAGTAAATATTTAGGTACATTATAACTTCTTTTTATCTTTTTGGCAATAGATGGTATGAATTATTTAATGACGAGGAAGATCACCAACGCATATAATTCTAGAACCATGAATCGGCCCGCTAATCTCATAGTCTGACTCATGCATTTCAATTGAAAAGTGAAGATTCTACTACACAAAGCATATAATTGTATTCATAACCGTTAGCTTATGCAAAGGGGTACACAGGGTCGCGCACATTAAATATGTAATGTTCGGCTCGTCCAACGTCAAACACTAGGGTCGAGAAATAATAAAATATCGATCACTATGCCCCACGGTGCTAATGACGTGACTCATGTAATAATTAGGCATAATTTGCTTTTAGCACCTTCCTGAAGAAGAGTACGCGCTAGGCTGAGAATAAACAAATTAAAAAAAAAAAAAAAACTAACGAGGCTCCAAATCCCATGATTGCTACCTGGTTGATTACAGCTTGTGGCTCACTTCCAATCGCTAATTAAGATCATTCTTTATAGAATATTCTTTTGGGCAATTCATGGAGGAGGATGGGGGAATGGGGGACCCCGTCCTCCGCCTCTCGTCTAAGGCTCCTTTCCTATTGGTCTAGAGAAAAAGGTCAACGGAAATGAAGTTTAGATCAGGTGCATTATTAATTTGTGTGGCCCTGGTGGAGATTATATGTCATACAAACAATAAGATAAAGAGTACCAATCTTTTCTCTTTAGGAATATGCTGGAAGACAATAGAGAATTTTAAATTTGGCCAATTGGGCTCGAATAGGAAACCTATCGAGTTCTCGCTGGGACCTTCCACATTCACACAGCCTTGCTGTAAGGCACGATCGCTTCGTTCGAGCAGCGGGTCGAATGTTTGTGTGTAGTTCATGTAAATCGTCAAAAGTAAGTTAGACCACATTTTTTTGTAAATTTTATTTTTTTAAAGGAACCTAAGACTTCTCCTATAATAAAGAAAATCTAGGTGAAGGAGATATTTTTCCTTCGAAATTGTTTGGAAGAGAGAATAAGATAGAAAAAGATAAGGTGTAGGAATTGAAGTTTGATTTGCTTGGAAAGAGAAAGGAATTGAAAGGAAGAAAAATGTGTTTGCATAAGATGACTATTTGTACTTGAGTAAAGAGGAGATATAATAAGTACATAATTTTTATAAAAATAAATTAGTCCACTGTCAAGTTAAATAATTACCTAATTCATTTGATGAGTTTAATTAACTTGTTATGTATCCTCTTTTAAAAGTAAATATCCTTATTTAGTGCAATATTACTTCATCGTTCAGCCACATTTTAAAGTGGATTTCTATAGTCACTTGAATGTTCCGACCAAATTTAATTGAATGAATGAAGCTAGCTTAAGATAATTAAAAAAAAAAAGAGGAGTTTCTCTCGTATGTATTTTTCAATCTAAAAATTCTAATTTTTGTGAATTTATAAATTAATTCATTTTATTTCCTTCGTAGGGAAATAGATTCTCTAGAGACAAATGGTGCATTTGGTTTAATTTTTTTAAGGAGCTTTCAGTCTCCAAAGCCCATTAGGAAAAAAAAATGAGACATTTGGTTCAGGTTTTGATTCAGTATTTGGTCAAATACTAAAAGCTTAAGGTAGATAGGGATTTGCTTTGGACTTTTAGCATTTTCAGACTACTTCCATGAATGAATGAAATTTGATATGTTTCCCTTTTGCCCTCAAATGTGTTTAAAAGTCCAATTTTGCCCATCTATAAAATAAAAACCTAACCCCGCGGGACCACAGCCGCTCATTCCCTCAATCGACGCTCAACTAATGGGCCCACCAATTCCCCACGTGTATTTGTTTCCACCCTCCAATCTTCACCTAATTTTCTCCGGCACTACCAAACAAAAGGATGAAGGATAGGATCAGATGCAAAATTCAGGCTATTTCTATGATTCTAGTAAATGGAGAAGAGTTCCCCAATTCCCTAAAAAATTCACAAACTTCAAGTCCAATTCTAATTTTGCTACAAATTTTTTTTTATCTAATAAAATATCTCAATATTCACTCAGCCTTAAATCTATCAATGTTTCCAAAAATTGCCACTTGTTTTTCCATATTTATCAATATTAATGCTAATTAGCTATTCATTATCAGAACCCACGTTTTCATCGAGATCCTCGCTTTCGTATGGAATAACAATATTTTCAAGTTGATAATCTTGAAAAACCCTATGGTAATTTTTGAACGCGTGGGTAGATTTAAGATTAAAGTGAACGTCAAAAAAAATTTTAGACAAAAAATTTTGGGGCAGCTTTGAAATTGGATCTAAATTTGGGATTTTTTTTAGGAATAAGCTCTGGGAGTATTATCCTTCACTACAACCATGAAATGCAACTCGAATTAATTTAGTCCATCTAGAGAGGGATAATTATCAAATCATTTTTGAATACCACTTCAATTCTAAACTTCTCAATTTTAATAATACAATCCTAAATTTTTACGCGAAATTTCAATATAATTTCTTTAGCCAATTGTTGATGTAAAATCTATTCATCACCATCATCCTATATGGCCTATGATACGAATCTAGAAAACCAAAAATAGAATTTGTGGCAAGTATGCTATCCCACATGCACAATCCTTCCTCGGCCTCAAGATAGGGATTGCTTATTAGCCACCAAATTCTTCTTCGTTTTTTGGTTCATATCATAGAAAATTTTAGGGTAGGAGAATTCTAATGCATAGATTCCATATTGTAGCAAGTGACGAGCATAGTACTAGGATTGATCAAAACATTTCTATTTTTTAAGGGATCATACCAAGTAGAAAGGAAGAGGAGAGAGAAGTTTTAGGAATTCATAACAAACCACATAATATTTTTTCTGAATGGAGTGCGTTCTGTCCCTTAACAGTTACATATACTGCCTTATATAGGCATGAAACAACATGCTAGAACTTTACAAACTCCATATGGCCGACAAAAAGCCAATTATTTGTGCATACTAAGCTATCTTTTGATAGACTGACTTTTGTATTCATTATCCCGCTTTTTTCAGTTCCACTATAATGTTACAGTACTATGAACAGTATGCTATTGTTCCAAACAGTGCTAAAATAGTACATGAACAGTGCCAAATAGTATATGAATAGTACTTTGGGTCAAATTTTTCGTCGCCTTCACTTGATTCCTCCGTCTCCTTTGTTTTGTCTTGAATAAGTCTTTAACAAAGTCTTCTTTCCCTTCACTTATTATGCCTATGGATAGATTCTTCAATACAGTCGTTTGAGTCATTTGAGTCTTCTCCATACTTTTGTCTTCGATATTCTTTGAGTATTGTTTCGATTTCCAGAGCTTCAAGATGTTCGATACCTATATCATCTAAAGATTGGTATGAGTTGGATGGAATGTCAGGAGGATTGGAAGTGCTTTTTTTTTTTTTTTTTCCGAATATTGTTGCCTGAGTGTTTCGAGGAGCTTTTCTACTTCTTCAATTACTTCAGTCGACCATGGTCTTTTGGATGATTGGTGAGAACTTGTAGGAGCATCATTGGAACTTGTTGGAATACCAGGTTGGGGTAAATATTCAAGTTGGAGTGATGAACTTTCTCTGTCAAGAGACAGTTTTCACCCTTCCTGCTTCCGTTTTGGCTGATATCGAATGCATCATGAGACAGTTCTTATGGAAATGAGCGGGTCTTGGTCGAGGCGGAGCAAAAGTGGCGTGGGATGATGTTTGTCGGCCGAAATCTGAAGGAGGCCTTGGCTTTCGGAATCTCAAAGACTGTAATAGAGCCTCTATGGTTAAATTCATCTGGATCATTTTCTCAGATAAGGAATCCTTGTGGTGCTGGTGGGTTCATTCAGTCTTCTTGAACAAGAGGAATTTCTGGATCTCTAACCAGCCTGTGATTTGCTCGTGGACTTAGAAGAAAATTCTCCAGCTTAGGAGTCATTTTCGATCATCTTTTAGGTGGTCGGTTGGCAACGGACTAACTGTCTCTTTATGGCATGATTACTGGCTGCCTTGTGGCCCCCTTGATGGCTTTATACCTCGTTCATTCAGGGATGGAGTACACATTCCCAACTATGCGGTGGTCGCTGACCTCTTCAACCCTTTGGGTGATACGTTAAAGAATTTCTTGATCAGATGGGGAATAACTCTCCCATCCTTGTCGATGGAGTGTGACAGGTTCATTTGGTGCTGCGATACCTCCGGATCCTTCACGGTTGCATCGGCGTGGGAGTCCATCAGAGCTAGAAAACCATGTGTTGATTGGGTTTCTCTAGTCTGGGACAATGCTATAGCCCCTCGATACCAGTTTCTTCTGTGGCTCATATCCAAAAATCGCTTTCCCACTCAGGTGATGCTTCTATCCTATGGTAGAATTGATTTTAACGTGTGTGCTTTTTGTAATGAAGTTCCAGACTCCATCGATCATCTATTTTTCGGGTGCGGCACCTCGGCTTCTCTGGCCTTCTTTTGGGCTGCCAGGTGTAATCTCCCTTGGAGGAATAGATGCTGGAAAGAGGTGCTCCTCTGGGCCAAGAAATTCTTATCTGGGATGGATTTCTACCATAGGATTGCTCGCTTCTCTTTTGGAGTTTTGTGTCATCTTATATGGAAAAAGAGGAATGCAATCATCTTTCATGGTGAATCTTTAGTGATTCCAGCTCTCAAAAACCACCTTCTCAAGGTGGTTAGAGATAGAGCCATCACTTTCAGCAAGGTTCCTCCATCTCCGAGAAATACAAGACTTCAAAGAGGCTGGGGTCTTGATCCGGCGATCTTCTCTCCTTAAGCTGTCTTTGCTTTGATTCGCCTTGTGGCTGTTTTTGTGGCTTCTTCGTTTCTTTGCTTTGGCGTTAGGACTGAGGTTCGCCTTGGCTGTTCTGTGTTTGTCTAGTTTCTGGTTGTCTTCCTTGTACCCTTGTGGTTGCTCTTCTAGCTGGTTTGTTTTGCATCGGATCCCCTTCACTCTTACATTGTTCGTGAGAGTGTAGGTTTTGGGACCGATCTTTTGTACTTTTGTCCTTGCTCTATATATTTATTACCATTACCAAAAAAAAAAAAAAAAATTTCTCTGTCAAGGCCTAGGTTGGGTGCAAGCTGTAATTTAATATGGTCAAAAGGATCTTATGACAGTGGTCCTCCCTATGGATCTTGTGAATTTGTTGGTGACTCCGAAGTGTTCGGTACATCCATTCTGTAATATATTTCTTAAGCAAGCATTGATCGTTGGCCGAGTTGTGCAATAGTCATCACTATGATACTAAGAAACAAGATTATCTTTTGTTGGCCAAGCTTATAACATAATAAGTTAATTTTGCTAGCACAATATCCTCTATAATTCCCAATACAATCGAGGATAAGCTAGGATTATACAGGAGAGTGTTATAAAAATTTCATTTTGAACAAGTTGGGGCTTATATATGGATACTTCAACATCTATTGGAGTTTTACACATATCTCCATTGGATCAAACAAATACTCATGGTTTGAAAAGTAAGACAATTGTATAAAGTTCTAAGTCAAGCCTTCATGCTCTGATTTAGGCTTGAAAAATATTTTTTTCATGCACCTAATAGTTTAAACCAACTAAGTATGTCCCCAAGATATTTATGCTTGGTTTCTCCTTGAATAATTCTACTGATAATAAGATATATTTTGGTTGTTGGAAACTCGATGGTATTGATATAAAGATTAAACAAATACGGATAAAACCATTTGAGTTTTCTTGGAAATTCTTCATTCGGGAAGAAAGTGAAAGGATGAATAAATGGATATTTTGGATACAATCCGTTTGGTCTAAAGAGAAGACCACTATATTCACTAAAAATATGAAAATGATATTGCCACATATGTCTTCAAAGATTTTTAACAAGAACATTATCTTGGATAAGTACAGGGATTTCTGGTGGGTATGAACATGAAGGGATTTGGGTTTGATTTCTCAGGCCTTGAAACTGCCTCTTGGATTTCTTATCACATACATATTTATGGATGTGATAACTGCAAATTCTTTTGGCTTGGACAGAAAATCAGCAAGTACATTTTTTTTTCCTACTATTTGTTTGGTGAAAATCATTATACCCACCTAAGAAGTTGTGGATGCGGAATTTGCTTATGTTTGAACTTCAGCATTTGAGAGAATAAAAACATGTCCATCTCCACCAGGAAAATATGTCCTATAAGATCGAATTTTTACCGTCAAAATTTCTTTGAATGTAGAGTAGAAATGCATTTCTGCTTGTGTAAATTTTCCACCCTTATGTCTACAAACTTATCACTTTCCATCAATTTCTTCAAAAAGAACAGCAGCTCAATTCATCGCCGACGTCTATTTCAAGTACTCTTTTTCCTGTGGATGAGATTTGCAAAGGAGGAAAATGTTGCAAAATTTCCTTAAGTCTACGTACAAACTTAGTTTGTTGTGTTCCTCACGGAGGAGCATCTTTCTTGAGCATTTGTTGTAGTGGATTTACAAACTGTGATTTTTGGAACAAAAACTCGGAGATAATTTATAATCCCAAGGAATTGTTGAACCTACCTGTGGGAGAGATTTTCATCAGGAAACTTTTGTAGTTCCTTAGCAATATAAGGATTGAGATAATAAGTTCCATTTTTGAGATAACTTTTGAAAGCCTTTCTACAAACGTAAAGATCATCAAGAGCAAGATATATCTCTTGCTGGAGTTCTCTAAGGGATTGACGACAATTTGCTATTTATTTTTAATGGATTTTTCCACCATTTGGAATAGAGGCTAAAAATACCTAAGGTTAGGACAAGCTCCAAGGGCATGGAATGATTTAAGCATTTCTTGGAAATGCGTATTGAGATGCTTTCTTCGTAGAGAACAACATTTCCTTTCAAAAAAATTCCAATCTTCTAAGCTTAATGAGATCTTCTAGTTTGCCAATAAAGAATTGGTGGATAACTTGAATCACATGATGAAAATCTATATAGAGTAAAAATGTCATTTGATCTTGGTTAGAAATAAATCTCCACCAATTGTTTAGACTTCTAGTGAATCTACTCACGAACTCAGTCAACATGTCATACCGATGTTCAATAGAAAGTGCTTTGGTGTTGAGCCAAGTGTGGAATTCTTGCAGTCTAACTTACCATTTGGAATATGGAATGTCATTGGGTGTGAAGTAGTATTTTGAAGTCGAAGACTTCTAATCAGGATTTAAGTCATGAAGGTGTACTATTTCTGGCTCGGATGAATTTGATTCCATCTTTGCTTCAGCGGGGGTCGGCCATAAAAATAGCAGGTACACGGGATACTGGTCTTTGTGGCTCAGAAGTTGAAGTGTTTTCGGAGGATGAGGAATCCGATTTTGAGACTGATTCGGAGGAATTTTGCTTGGCAGAATCAAACAAAGTAATATTTGGTATACTTTGTCTATCTTGGTCTCGTGGGAAAGCTTCAAGTGGGTTGGAGACCATATGAACATAAGGAGGCTCTAGAAAATATTCAGGAGCTGGCTTCTTTTCTTCATTGCTTCTTCTTTGCCTTTCTATTTCTCCGATACAATTTTAGAGTGTAACAATGGCCTCGTTTGGTTCGGCCTTTCAAATGGGCTTTTGGACTCTAAAGTCCCTTAACCAAATGCAAACGCGTTTGGTTCGATTTTTTGGGCGACTTTGGCAAGATGCAATTGTATTTCCAAATTACTCTAAGGGCTTTTAACCCAAAGCAGGTCTGGAGGTACTTTGGGAAGTTGCATATTTGGAATGCAAATCCTCGGTATTGTTCATCTTCTCCAAAACCACCGCACGGAAGCTGATCGGAGGTTGACAACCGTCGGCTAAGGGGTTGCATGTGCTGGCGAGCGCCGGCCAAGGGTCGCCCAACCTCGGCGACCGTTGCTGGACCTTAGGCGACGTTTGGGTTGTGCGACCCAAGCTGCCGCCACCTGAATCGTGCGACCCAGGTGGCTAGATCCGGCGGTTCGGTGGTCGGACTTCAAAAAAGAAAATAGACTTTTTTTTTTGTTTTTTAATTTAATAAAAGTCATTTACAAATGCAAATTTTATCAAACGGTATTTTGGCCAAAATTGTTTCTCAATGCAAATTTTATCAAACATTATTTGTATTTCGGAAAACTTCCTTCACCTAAAGGTATTTGCATTTTTGCAAATGCATTTCTCAAAAGTCGAACCAAACGGGCCCAATATCCCTTTAATCCTACTTTGGGGCTTCATCAATAATTGAAGCAATTGAGGTAGCCCTAGAGGGGCCCACATCCTTGGGAATCGCTTGCCAAGGCTGAGAAAATGGATTTGGAGGAGAAATAAATTTTCTATCCTACAAGAGCTTGATTTGTCTCATCAATTTTTCCATTTCGGCCGTTTTGATCTTCCAAATAATGATGAGAAACATTTCTCCCAGATTCCATTTGGTGAAGTTTCTTTTGAAATGTCACAAGCAATTTATTTGTGATCAAAGCCGTTTGATCAACCTTCTGGTCAACATAATCAAAATGGGCTTAGATAGTTGAAAGCTTGGTATCAATTGTTTTGAGAACATTATTCTGGGTCAATCATTTTTTGCTTGCCAATTTAGGACAACTTCGGCTGCCATAACTTTTTTTTGCTTCCCATGGTCATCAATATTTGTAGGATTCGAGATCTTAGAGATATGACAAAATTGATTGTGAACATCTATAAACTCTTCTAATGTTGGGAATGGGACATCAGAATTAGATCTTTCCCAAGGCAGAAAGTCTGAGGATTGGAACATATAAACAAATGGAAGGATGAGTGATAGTTCTAGTTTTGGGGAACATGAGGACCGAGGTATTTTGGGTACTTTAAGAGGAAATGAACTCTTCTTAACCATTTGTGGACGGGTTTATAGAAGGTTGAGATAACTGGCTTTTGGGACTAGGGTTTCTTTCTAGGTGGTGACTGAGGAGATGGAGGAGGTTTGGGTTCTTATGGTTTAAGGAATTTTGGAGGTGGGTGTGGTCGAGGTGGTCCATACGAGACCATAAATTGATATTTTCCTTTATCTTCATCTAGAGGTTCAACACTGGGGTCTTCGTCAAGGTACATTTGGTAAAGTTCATCTTTTGACCGTTTTTTTTCTTTTGGATGGTCTATCATCTTCTTTGTCATCTGGAGGATTTGTGCAAAGAGAGCACTGACAATCTAGATCCTTGAAACAATGTCTCGTATGGGGATCTTTGTAATAATGAGCAGGACATCCCTCCCACTTAGAAGACTCAATCATAGATTTTGGATATGGATGGCCTTCATCGGTTGGAACATGAGCTGCACAAGGTTGCATCATAAAAATAGTAAGAAAAATAGAAGATGTGGTCTCTTCATTTACCTTACTAAATTTTATGACAATTGTGCCCTCTTTCTTCTTAGTGAACTGGGACTTTGTAGATTGGATCGGTATGGAATTTTGGTGGATTTTTTCATAGTTAATTACCGATGTATATGGTAGTAACTTAACTAATTGATCTCGATGGATCAGTTTAGGAACATGGATATAGGAGATTTGGTTATTATCCACCAAGATGAACAAGGCATCTTGAGAACAAGGGAAATTAAGGTCAATGGCATGATTCTAGATTGGATAAATCATTTGGTGATATAAGGTGGCAGCAATAGAGTTTGAAGTTTGACGTGCTCCGGTAATCTACAGCTAGATCTTAAGGGCTAAGAGAAGGGGTGAATCCGAGAGAGCCATATTGAAGTTTGGAAACAGCATAACAAACATTGTTCCTATGTTAAGGGTGGTTTGGATGGTACCGATGCAAGCATGCTAGTAGTTCAAGAAACTGGTGTCTAAAAGAGCCATTTAAGCAACTATGGTTAATCCATTCCTTTCATGAAAGGATAAAGCAAGCCCAATGGCACTAAATTAAAGGTGTGTATAACCTTATTGTATTTACTGTTGTGGAAAGTTAGAAGGAATTTGAAGGGTGACAAAGCGTTCCTATCGAGTGGCTAAAATAGGATGGTGATCAAATTTCAAAAACCGGGTATACTCTTTTAACTTCTTAATTTAGCCCAAAAAATTATGACTACTTATTTCATGTCATAAGTTTAAGATCAATTTGGTAATATTTCCATTTGGACAACGTACATTTTACATGGTAACTGTTGTCAAGTCATTTCGCTTGTGATTTGGGAGAAATTTGGATGCGCAATCTGCAACTAATGACCTTAAATTATCCGCTGATCACCTCTCCAGACACAAGAGAGTGAAGGACTTTGACATGACAGACGAGCTCCATCACATCCGTCAACAACCCATTGCTGTCAAAAGGGTCAGTCTACAGGAGTCACACGTGTTCGAACCAACGAGTACGTAACAGGATCTTCTCATATCTTCAAATTCTACTCCTAATTCAACAATTCTCAAGTAAATAGAAGGAAGAGAAGTCGCATGAGAAGTTGGCAGAATCTCCTTAGTGTTTACTATTTACCAAGTCCACCTTCCAACAGTCATAAACAGTTGAGGTAGAAGCAGTAAATACATCATACAGGGACTAGGAGACTCCCCTGAAGAGAGTTTCAAGTTCATCACGCATTCCGACAGGAGTAGAAGTCGAACCTAGCATTCCATGGTTCTTCAGTCCTGTTCTCTGGCAAAGGTTTCTCGAAATTGAGATGGTATACACGAGGAAACAATGGGTAAATCCATCACAACAGCAAGCATACATCGCATACATCCATGAACCTTTCCTTTAATTGCTTCTATTTACTTGATGGGATGGGAAGGAGAATGAGGGTGACTTCACTAAGAAATCATAACACGTACAAGCTTATTGTTTCTCGCATAATACAAACAAGTATGTGGAGAAACTCCGACCCGCATCAGAGAGAAGCTGTTTATTGATTGTTTCTCTTGCGAGCAATCTCTCTTGCCATCTCCCTCAGCTCTTCCGGCGAAGGGGGCCTCGGTCCCTCGGGTGGGTATACCACATAAGATTTCTTGACAGACAGAAAAGGAACTTCAGAGTCATATTCATAACCACAAAGGAGTACCAACAAATTTTGGAAATAAGACTCAGACTTAAGTGAACAAATTTCGGAAGGAAGATGGATTATGGATGATCTTAAGAAGCACTAACAGGCACATAAACAACAAAGGTACTTTTATCTCAGTCAATGATTCAGTATTCACACTCAGAAGATAATAAACCACAGCTTCAACCTTGCAGTATTTCATCACCAGATGAGGAGCGACTCACGAGAAAGTCCTCATGCTCATCGTAATCTTCCAAAAAATGTGGGCTAAGATGTCACCTCTGCCATTAGTTCCCTTTAAACTACTAAAGAACCACACCACATCCTTGGCCCACAAAATTCATTTAATGCGAGCAATAGAAGCTTGTAATTTATCCAAGATGACTCATTACTGCTCTTGTCATGGTATGAAGTAGCAGCAGGAAGTGTGAATTCTAGCTCTTCATTTAGTTTGTAATTCCATTTAAAAAAGCAGCAGTCTTCTGTAAAACTGGTAAAAAGGAATCCATTAAGGGATGAAAAGGCTAAATTAATCTGTAGAATCAAATAAAAAGTAGTCTGCCCATGTCGAAAAGTTCCTTGGACAGTCGTTACTGGGGAAGAACTTGGCAGGAAAAAATCATTAGGCTTCACAAAAATGTTGAAAAATCGAGAAACAAGTACAGCAATATACGTTTACAAAACTGAAAGTCCATCCTGAAGAACCCAGCCAATACCGAAGTTCATGGAAGAGGCAAGATGTGGCAATATAATTGGGGTCAACTTTTGAGAGAACCAAATTGATCCTATACACTACGTAATAAGGGCACAGATGACTACGGGGCATACGCAACCTTACTAGTTAGTACAGCGAGCAAAGCAATGTCCATGGATCAACCCATTTGCCAAACAATTATCGAAATATCTGAGTTCTGTCACTGCATTAGATGGTCTTTGTTATCATCATCCTGAACTACTTATTGATGTGTCAAAGATGTGTGCGGTACAGTAGATCCTCCTAAATTTAACTTGGAACTCATAAATCCTGGAAGGAAACACAAATAGCTGGGAGCAATTGAGAAATTCTATCACAAGATATTGGATTTAGTCTAGGTTTAACATGGTCATCACAATCTGCCAGATTCTCAAAGACAGTCCTCAGGGAACCATCAAACATGATCTAAGTGAAGAGCTGTTATCGGAAAAACTGTATGGGGAACAGCTCGAAGTGCATCGTCGTTTTTTTGCAAATTCGATACTGAAGACACACAAGCTTGGCGACCAAACAACAAGATAAAACCAAAATCGCTCTTTGAAATTCGTATGACAGATCATCAAGAAGATTGAAATTGAAAAGTTCACAGGGACCCGACTCCCGCATCGAAAACGGTTATATTCATCTAGGTTCCACTCCCTCGCCCAACATCCCAAGAGCATACAAGACAAGCGATTCGAGGCAATTTGCACAAACAACATTTTTCAATCGTCGCAACCTATAGGACACAAACAAGTTCAGAAAATTCAGCAAATTCAGCAAATTCATGACGCAACCGGACCCTGTCCGACACGAAAAAACACTCGGGCGCTTCTCGCCGAATTCCATTTCCAATCCAGACGAGCTCAAACTCCAAAAAATCCCCATCACAAACAGCTCACGGCACGCCGACAATTCCAGCCGCCTAAAACCCTAAGCCGGACTAGCGAATCTAGCCAACTCCCAAAAAACGCAACACCCATCATTCGAAATCTTGACATTCGCTCGCATTGACAGGGGCATTGATTTGATAGGACGCCGATATGGATCGCGACAGGGAGAGGGGGAGGAACTCACATTGCCCATGAATTTCTGGATATTCTTGGAGTTGTTGGCGAAGACGTACATGAGAACGATGGGGACCGTCACGTAGACGCCGAACTTGGCGATCTCCAGGACGCCCTTCGACGTTCCGATGGACGACATTTTCTCGCCGGGAAGATCGTGAACTGCAGAATTCTCGGCAAACGAAGACCCCTGCAATAGCAATACCCAGAGAGAGAGAGAGAGAGAGAGGAGAGAGAGAGAAAAGGGGAGAATACGCGAGAAGTACGAGGAGAGGAGAGGAGAGGAGAGGAGAGCAAAATGGGCCGCGCCGGGCCTGGTAAGAAATGAATTGGGCTATAGAGGGACTTCAACAGGAATATCCAGCCACTTTTGTGAAATGTTTAATACCATGAAAAACCTCCGATACATTTATAATAAATTTATATTAAATTAATTTTTCAATTACCAAAAACTCAAAATTGATATGCTTGTGAAAAATTTACTTTTTAGTTAGTTTGGTTAAATTTTACCATTAAATTGTTGAGTCGGATAATATGTGACAATTAACGAATGTATCAATTTTGGGTAATAATATTAATCTCATTTAGCGGAAACTAATGGAAATAAATTTATTACAAATGTACAAGTATATATATTTCGATAGTCAAAAAATTAGTTTTGGATAAATTTATTATAAATGTACTAGTTTTGGGTTTTTCGTAATTAAAAAATTAATTTTAGGCAAATTTTTTACAAATGTATTAATTTTGAGTTTTTCATGGTATTAAACCTTGTGAAATGGCCACATCTCTTTTTTACGAGTAATGAACGAGTAATAATACCCATTGACCCTTATCTTTATCCCTTGGATTAGACCCCAACACAATCTCCCATTATGCTCAAATAGCAAACTGGGCCTAGCTAATCATGCTTAAAAGAACGGACCAAGATATTGTTCTAGGACCCTCTAGGACTCCTAAAGAAAGATTCTCCTCAATCGGTCTAAACATGCGGAATGTCCTGACATCACAAAGAGAATTCATTTACAACACCGATAGTCCTCCTACTAACTTTGGACTTGAACAACGCTACGGGGAAGAATAGCTTGCACGACATAGCACTGATGATTTAGATTATGATTACAAATCCTAAGATGATAACATAGGCCTATAGCAAAATCATTGTAGCACAGGTCACTATAGCAAAGTTACTGTAATAACAGATTAGGAAAATCACTATACATAGTCACTATTCATACTACCTAAGGATATGGAGTGGACATTATTTCAAATAAAGAGTTCGAAGAAGGGCCTGAAGTAGCCATTGTTTTAAATAAGGGCATAAAATGTATATATTAGTTTCAAAGAAGGGCCTAAAATTACCAAATGTGAAGGGCGATTTCATATTTTAAAATTTTCAAAATTTTTCTCTTTTCTTTCTTTTTTTTTTCTTTTCAAAGAAAAACTAAAGAACTAAAAAAGGAAAAAAAAATTAGAGGGAGGGAGTGCCTTCCCACCTCGCCGACATCCCCGGGGATGCTAGGTGAGGGTCGCCAGGCCTGCGTGATGGTTGACGACACTCACCTAGATTGAGGTGAGGGCGGGTGACCCTCCCCCAGATTTGGGAGAGGGTTGCTGCCCTCTCCTGTAGGCCCTTGCTTCTGGTTGGCTAGGGTCACCGGCTCTCCCCCAAGTGCAAGCGACCTTGTCGGCCTTTGTTGCCACCCATCAACGATGGGGCGACAACCATGGGTGAGAGAGAGTGCCTTCCTGCCTGTGTTTTCTCTCCTTTATCCTTCTTTTTTTCCTTTTTTTATTTAATTATTTAATTATTTAATTTATAATCTAAATTAATATAATTTAAATTGTATTTGAATGAAAGTGCTCTTGATCGGCTGGAATTTTTTGTTGGCCAGCGAGGCTAGGCCCCTATTTGAAACAACCATAACTACCTTAAGCCCTTCTTTAGGATTGATAGGGGCACTTTAAGTCTTTATTTGAAATAAGATTCACTTCATACCCTTATTTGAGAAAATAAAGACACTTCTAATTTTTATTTAGAATTTTCCCTTTCTGTTTTAATATTAGAAACCAAAAAAATCAAGTGCTTGCTACGATGGGCAAGCATAGGTCATTATTTAAGGCTAACTTGACAACTTCAAATCTTTATTTAAAACAATGTTCACTTTAAATTTTTTTTTTTGTTGAAAAATTGAGTTCACTTCAGGTCATTATTTGGAATTTTCTATTGTGTCTATAAAATTCCAAACGCCTCCACTAGGACCAAAATTAAAACTCGGCAAGATAGAACCAAGTCGGCAAGACCGATAGAAAATAAGAAAGAATCGAAATTCAAGAGCAACCTGAAGAGTTCTGCAAGCTGCAAGGGCAACAGTGGAGGAGAGGCAATCGGCGACAGCTCGCTTCAAAGACTCGAGCAGCTTCTTCACTGAGAAAGATCTCCGACCTCGAGATGCCCGAATCGAATCAACAGCTCTATTATCCCCGCTGCCAAATTGGTGATGCCTCGAGCTGCTTCTCAAGGGGCTGGGTATGAAGGATGGGTACGTTGTGCAGAATCCTATTCCTCCCCAAGCAGTCCCAATGCAAAGTGAGAGTGAGTGCATGTGTTGAGTTTGTTCTTTGCCCCTACATTTGAACAACCATGAAAACTGCTATTGGTTGTGTGAAAGAGAAAATTGAGGTGAGATTTGAGGTGTATATGTTTAAATGAAAGAAGTAAATGAGTTTTCTAAACTTTCACGTATTTTGGTTTGTAGAAAATTATCAATCATCGAAAAAATATTTACAGTCATAGATAATGTATATTCATAATGGTAGGAAAATAAAATCTTTAAACTGAAAAAGGGGAAATCAAAGCATTTTCCAAAAAAGAATTCTTGAAAAATGATTTCCGAAACATATATATATATATATTTCCCCAAAAACACACCTTTCAAATGAGGAAATCCCACCCAATTAAAGTCACAAAAATATATAAAATTGGACCAGCTGGTGTCCCAGTTTCCAACTTTAAGATTAGTGGCTCACAATGCACCATCAAATTTGTGAAGTGACTGGACGGTTAGGTAATCATTTTCCTTTTCTTATTGTATTCGTTAGTCTTTGAGTTTGGAAAATTTTGCCATTTATGAGAAGAGCAATGTCTCATGTTTGCCTTTTTGAATAAGTAAGGGCCATGTTGAACTCTAACCAAATAGTGGTAAGAAGAAAATCAACTCCATGATTTCTAAATTCTTTTAACTTAGTCATACTTTGTATCTCGTGATTATAGGGTAATTCAACTCCTGTATGGTAAATTGTTGATTAATCTTATGTTTTTCAAATGTTGATGCTGCTTGGCACGACGAATCAATTCGCACTTCATAGACTCGTGTTTTGATTTCTACAAGGTGAGCAACGAATGATGATTCTGTCCAGGAAGTAATCACGCAGGTGGGTTTAAAAAGAGGATGAACTTCTAACCGTCGCGTCAACTGTCACTTCCAGGAAATGGAGAGAAAAAGAAACGAACTTTCCCGGAAAATCCTCGACCCAGTGAGGATCCGCAGAAGAAAAAGACGGAAGTTTCTCGCTGGGCGTCCGACGACTTTCCCGGAATGTTCCAACGACTGCCTCTGGTTTTCCCAGAATCGAGAAAGAACCGACCAAACCGCCTCCCGGACCACGTCAAGGCGGAAAACGGGATCGTCATGTAATATGTCTAAATTATGCAAAGACCGCGGACTTCCTCGTCCGACGAAAGCATTGACTCGGGGCAAGTCTTCGTTTTCTGTACGGCAACGCCCGGTAAAAGCTGTATCGGTGCTCCGTTTCTGCCCACTTGTCACTGCATGCTCGAGCTTCTTCTTCTTCTTCTTCTTCTTTGGGAATTTTCCAGGAGTGAAGTTGGAATAATTGCAGAGGTACTAATCTCGTGGGGAATCTCAAGGGCTTGCGCAGTTCTCTTGAGGTAATTTATGGAACGCATGAGAAGTGAAATTTGCCATTTTTGGATGTTTGTGTTTGGTTATTAGTGGGAGAGAGATTCATAGTTTTACTGCATGTGGAATTCGTTCAGCTGAGTACAATGAACACATGGGCTTTGTTGGATTTTTTTCCATTTGTATAATTTGCTAGTTTGCAGCAGTCATTTGAAGCTCTGTCTCTGTCTGTCTGTCTGTCTCTCTGTCTCTGTCTGTCTGTCTCTCTCTCTCTCGGGTCTCCCTGTTTTTATGCTTTTGATATTTGTGATTGGAATGGAGAAATTAGCCGGAAGAGGGTGTAAAAACTGTCGCAAAGCAAAAATTCGGTGAAAGAAAATCAATCTTCTTGGTTCCGTTCTGGGAATTTGGAAGTCGGATGATTAACAAAACTATCATTCCGGATATAAGGGTTGCTTATGTCAGTGACATTTCAGGTCGAGTTTGTTTCTAGTCTATGAAAGATTTGGTTAATGTGTTTCTCTGTTTCTTTTATACTGTCTCAGTTTCTTCTCCTTTGCGCACGTCTAAAGGACGAAATGATGCGTACTACTAAATGGGAGGGGTTAAAACGGTTGGTGTGGAGACATTTGTGTATCATTGTGCTTATGCATTATAATGGATGATGAACCGCCTAAATTAATAGACATTCTAAGGAACTACAATCTAGTTGAGTCCACTGAGCCGAAGCAGGCATTACCAGAGGCTGAATATTCACTTTCATGTGCGAACAGAATATAGCATGGTTGTAGAAAACTCTTGGGAGATTAAGTTAATTAGGAATCCACATCGACTGAAGAAAGATGAGTGGAGCATGAATTAATCTGAAATTGGTCTTTATTCCGTGTTGAGAAATGATGAACTATTATGTTACAAGGTGAGGGAACCTTCATATGTTAATGCCAAAATGAATCAGAAAAACAGAGATTGTGAGATGTTTATCTCTACTATCCTGTGGCCTTTGTGGATTTTTTAAGCCTTTTGTTTATCCCATTACATCTTTAGTTCATCCTAACAGACCATGAGAGAACTTGTTCACAGTGCCATTTTTCCATCAACTAATAGCTTTGCTGAATCCTTTCGTCGTGTGGAGTGGAAAGTGACTTGTTATAAACTGCAGGTCATATGGATGCCGCTTGAATCTGAAGATTTTCGATGATGTTGTTGAACATTTGAGCAAGGAAATAATCCATTATCTTAATCTTGTGCTTAACCATGGCCTTGGAGCTCATTCCCATTGGCACAATCTTGGCTGTGCTGACTAACCAGGTCATCAAAACAGCTCACGCTGCAAAAGACATTCTCGTCGAGAAAGATAGTTTCAGAGTCCTATCGAAACACCTGTTTGACATAGAACCTGTTCTGAAGGAATTGCAGCTCCAAGAGTTAAACGACTCACAAGCTGCTCGGCTAGCACTGGAATCCCTCGAAACCGATGTTAAGAAGGCTAATAGCTTGATTGAGAAGTATAAGAACCGATCCCGGTTTTACTTGTTGGTCAGGTGCAGATACATAGTGAAGGAGGTAGAACAAGTAACAAGGGACATAGGAAGGTCCTTGGCTGCCCTATCTCTTGCAAACACTGAAGTCTTGTCTAACATTTCGGATCAGGTAAATAGGCTGCAGAATGAAATGCAGAGAGTGGAACTTGAAACTTCGCATTCTCAGCTCCAAATAATCAACAAGTTGAACCAGGGCATTAAGGACCAAAAACGGGATCAGGGCTTTGCGAATGACATGCTTGCAGAAATAGCACGCGCAGTTGGTGTAAATGTTGAGCCATCTGCGATAAATGAGGAATTGGAAAGTTTCAGGAAGGAAAAGGAAGAAGCTGCACACCGAAAGGAAAAGGCTGAGGAATATTTCTTGCAACAGGTTATTGCACTGCTCTCTCGGGCAGATGCCGCAGTCAATTACGAAGAATTAAAAACCCGGTATTTCCAAAGATTCCAGGTCGTTGTGGGTTATAATGAAAGGGAAAAACAAATCCCTCCACTGAATGCCTTTGTTTGTCCTATAAATCAGACAATAATGGTTGATCCTGTGAGCCTTTGCACTGGTACCACTGCTGAGAGAGCAGCCATCAAGGCTTGGCTTGATTGTGGTGAGAGAACTGATCCCGTAACGGGAGAGGTTCTTCAGGACACTTCTCTGAGGTCAAACCTTCCGCTGAGACAGTCAATAGAAGAATGGAGAGAGCTTAATTACTGTCTAAGAATCAGATGCTGCAAAAGTAACATGTCATCTGGTTCTGATGAGTTGGTGAAAGAGGCTCTCTGCCAAATTCAAGAACTTGTGAGAGAAGATTTGGTTAACAAGGATTGGATCTTCATAGGAGGACTGGCTGACATCATTGTCTCTATTCTAGGGAACTCACACAACAAAGATGTGAAGAGGAAGATACTAATTACCTTAAAGGAGGTAGTGGAAGGGCATGCAAAAAGTAAGGTAAGTGACAATTACTTTTGTTAATGGGGATACTGTTACATAGTCTTTGAAAGGAAGTAATTGACGTCTGAAAGTTGTTTTTTTTTTCGAATAATTGGCTTTCTTGATTGTTTAATTGATGTTGAGGATTTACCACACTCAAAATTTATGAGTAGAGTATCAGCATTCTCTTAGTCAGATGCCTAAGTTGGTCAGAACTCTGGTCACAATCTCTAGAAGCCATCTCATGCTTTGGATGCACCCGATTTTCCAGGAACAACTGGTTGAGTCCAAAGGTTGGGATTACATCATTCCTTGTTTGGGGCGTGATCCAAGCATCTCAAAGGCAGCTATTGCATTGTTGTTTGAGCTATTGCAAGATAGATCTGGTTGGAATGTGTCTGCATGCGAGAAGCTGTCTCAGCAGTGCAGTGCTATTCTTTTCCTTGTAACGCTTTTGAGAGGGCCAGAGACAGAATCAGCAGAGTATGCCAAGAAGATCTTGGATAAGTTGCTCGATGCAGATGAGGAGAACATAACTTGTGCTGCTAGGTCAGGCTGGTACAAGCCGCTTGTTGATCGGATAGTTCAAGGTTGAAGCTCTTTATCCACCTTCCAATGCTGTTGATGCTTGTGGCGTATGCACTAAATTCCTAGTTTTGAATGCCATTTTACCGCATGTGGCTAAATCTTTGGATGCTTCAGAATTGTTGACTGCTTTTGAACCTTATAACTCCTGGCACCCTATCTATCAGGGAAAAAAGAAACTCCACAAAGCTGATCATCCAAGTAAATCAACCCTATACCAGATAGTAGATTACAAACACCTGATAAAAGGAAAGATTACATGGTATGTAAAGGTAAAAATTGCGCTTTAGAGTGGATTAGTTAGACATAAAATAGAATAAGTGTACGACCATAATGCCATTTCCTTGTATCTCAAGGTACAGGCCACCATAAAGACATTAGACTACATAAGAAGAGAACATTATATTCTATGTAAACAACAGCTAGTTGGAGTGACTTAAGCACGTATTAATTTGTAATGCCATCATGATAGGCCTTTCTAACTTCTTTTATGCTCTTTTTTCTGTGATGAGTGACGGCACATGTTTTATAATTGGCTTTTCTTGTTTGTTGGTTACCTGGAACATTGCCAGGTCCACAGTCATTGAGAATGTCGATGGTGAGATCTCTGGTCAATATGGAATTGGTTGAAGTAAATCTGGAGATAATTGGTAAGATGGGGGTAATACCACCATTGCTTGAGATGTTATCGGGCACACCTGAATCAAAGGAGCTGTCTCTCCGTGCGTTGGTCAAGCTATCAAGCTCCGGAGCCAACAAAGAACTTCTAGCTGCTTCTGATGGGGTGTCTCACATTATAAAACTAATGTTCATGTCCCATGAGCGTCCAGCTATAATAATCAAATGCTGTGAACTCCTTGAGAAACTTACTTCTGACGGAGATGGGATCAAATTCCTCGTTGATGGAAGAGGCACCCAACTTGAGTTAGAACCGATCATAACCAGTATGTTAGCTTTTCAACAAAATACCAGCTCATCCCATGTGCGGAGACTGCCCTTACGTGTGATTCTAGCTATTTGCAACTCCGAACCCGAACTGGTCAAGAAGGCAGTTTTGGCTGCAAATGGAATATCCATAGTCCTTCCACTCATTGACGACTCAGCCTCCGAAATCCGTGAAGTTGCAATAAATCTTCTCTTCCTCTTTTCACAGCATGAACCGCAAGGAGTTGTCGAGTACCTTCTTAAGCCAAGAAGATTGGAGGCCTTAGTGGGGTTTCTTGAGAATGAAGATAAGAGTGATGTGCAGATGGCAGCAGCTGGCTTACTGGCCAATCTTCCAAAATCAGAAGTATCGCTTACTACAAGGTTAATTGAGTTGGATGGAGTTGAAGCGATTGTGAAAGTATTGAGATCAGGAACCATGGAAGCAAAAGAGAATGCCCTTAGTGCACTCTTCAGGTTCACAGACCCCACAAATGTGGAGTCACAGCGTATTGTGGTTGAGCAAGGAGTTTATCCTCTACTAGTAAACTTTCTCCGGGTCAGTTCTGTGACGGCCAAGGCAAGAGCAGCAGCTCTCATTGGAAATCTATCATCGAGCACTCCAAGGCTCGTTATGGCCACTAAACCTAGCTTTTGCTGGTGTTTTAGTGCACATGTGCCTCGATGCCCGGCCCATGGCAGCAAATGTAGTGTTCCATCCACGTTCTGTCTCCTGGAGGCCAATGCTTTGCCTGAATTAGTCAATCTCTTGCAGATACAGGTTCACGCAACAGCATACGAAGCAATTCAGGCACTTTCCACACTGGTGAGGGAAGGATCTCCCAACAGAGGCGCAAATGTTCTGCACGAAGCCAATGCAATCAAGCCCATCTTGGAGATCTTGACGTGGGGAATGGATTCACTCAAGGAAGAGGCTTTGGGATTCTTGGAGAAGATTTTCCACTCAAAGGATATAATGGAACGCTACGGATCAACGGCTAAATTGCTTCTCGTTCGCATGGCTGGCCGGAACATTCATGATGAAAGTCATATCGGGAGGAAGGCCGCCCATGTTTTGTCGCTTTTGGATCGATATTCAAAATCATCAACATCTATCATTCCGGGAATATATGGATAGTCATCATTTTAAGGTCTGGAAAAGCTCTGCTGCAATTTATGGTGATTTATCTATGTATCAGCGGAGATTTTCCATGTCCCTAGTGCTCAAGGTACACAGATGGTCCCTTTAACTTGTCTATAATTATGCAAATGACGAAATTTTTAGTTAAGTGATGATTTAGCATATCAGATTATTATCAATGTGACTTGTTGTAAAGTACTTTATTCTGTTTAACACAGGATTACTGCGCCTTCCACTTAGCAAACATAGTGACCACTGAAATTTTTTCCCAATATATAAGGGAAGCCTGCCGCCTTTGGAATCGTACAATCACTGTGAAGTTCAATATCCCAATTTCTTTACATCATTAGTGGAACCAGAACTTCTCTCTTTTTCAATATCAGTCTCATTAGTAAGTGTTCTTCCGTAGGGAATGTTCCTAAAACACTATTGCATCACGAGCTTCTATTAGTAGATGCATTCATGCAAATGATGTTGCCAATGCGATTGTTTCCACGACAGCCTGCACTTGTTTTATTTGAAATATTTCACAACCATACTTCAATTGTTACTTCTAGGTTAGCTTGTTCATTTGGACAAGGGACAGCAGGGCTAAACTTTCTAGCAGACATTGGTGAGCATTTGCCGAAGATTCCTGCAAACGAGATAGATGCACACATCGAACCATCTAATTTTGAGAAAATACTAGCCATGCGAAGTCCTATTCGAATCAAGCCTTTGTCATTGATTTGAGAGTTCTCTGCTTGGCGGACCAGTATTCTTATTCTTACCAGTAATGCAATTGATCAGTAGCTCTGTCAAACTTTGCTGTCATTTTGTTTAAGTTTTCTGTGTACTTTTACTTGGTGTCTCTGTGGTGGGATGTCATTAAAACGCCGTCCCCAATCTTTGACAAGCAGGGACGTTATGCTCGAGCGTCCTGCTATGCATGTCCCTACGTGCATTTCTTGTTGCAGTGATTGTTGAGGGCATTGGCCCATGTTCTGCATTAGTTACAGGTTCATGTTCTTGGACTGTCTCAAGCGATCGGACTTGAATGTGTTCATGAAGATGCATCTACCATCTGGAAGGCAGTACTTTAAAGTGACAACTTCTAAAAGCGTAATAACGGTCATCAGCCTGTCACAACGACATGGATGAAAAGAGAGCATGACATGGCCGCGTTTTCAGTGAGGAACATGCAAGAACGAACGCTGCATAATAAATTAATATAAAAGATAGATTACTATAGATTATTTTTTGTCGTCGAGTAGCAAGAGTTTTTTTTTTTTTTTTAAATAACTCTAGTTAATGAAGTTTCTTTTAGTTTATTTTACGAAAGTTCATCATTTCATAAAAGCTCAGACAGAATTAATTATCGCATTGGTGTTTTAATTAAAATAAAATCTTAATTTCATCAAAGGTTATAAGTTCTAGAAATGTTTATTATTTGATCATTAATTATGAAAAGGACATAACTAGCATAACAGTATCATTACGGCCCACATCCTTGTGAAAATATGTGGTGCCAACTGCACCGTCACTCTTCCTTATGAATTTCCTTATGAAAAATAAGCAAGGCATATTTTGATAAACTTAAAAGGAGAGAAAAAAACAAAGTTATAAAAATAGTCTAAGAGAAGCCTAAACCAGATGTCATATCCCTTCAACATGCAATTCAAGGCCTGGCCCAATCAGTCCCCGAAATTAATTGGCCTTTCGGCCCCATCATAATGAGCCATGAGGGGCCACGCGCCAATCGTCCTTCTTGCCCTTTTTTCCTTTATGGTACGAGCGGAAAGGATCGACCACTTGGAAATCTACATAACACCCAACAAATTTCATGAATTAGTTAAGCCCGGCTCAAATAGACGGTCTTTTACCCTAGTGGCCACTCTTCCAATATAAAATAGGGAGGTGGGGGTTCGAATTCCCACATTTTCAGAGGGATTAGGGTGGGGACGAATTAGTTTCAAGTGTGGGTTTCGACTTTCACGTTCTACAAGGAGGCAGGGCAAAAAAGTTTGAGAGCGAAAGTTAGAATAGGAGTAAAGTAAGACCGACCAAAAAAAAAAAAAAAATAAATTAGACAGCCCCAATTCAGAGCATCTTACATGTAGATGGTGAGATTTATATATGCAGCCTCTAATTCTTGAGTATGAAAATCCCCTCACGCCTTCAAGAAACGAGCCGACCTTGAGGGGTTATAATAGAACTGTTTCGAAACTTTTGAGCTGTTCTCCCTCGCACTTAAAGCGTCCAATACAAGTTGAAATCAATTCTCCGTTTAGCTTACAGCTTTCAAAATCATCCAGCTGTGATATTTCACAGCACATGGATGGCTTTTTTTTTTTCTTTATCCCCCCAGCTAAGCATCTCTCATACGGAGTTTCATAATTGTGATGTGATGTGTTTCGTTCCTCCCAGCCTAGAAAAGTATATCTAAACAGATCATGATACGGTTTGTACAACTAATTGAAATACACAAATTGTACGAGAACTCGGGTCTTTTACATATTTTATCAACTCGTCCTATAGGCACACAATTGACAAATCAATCATGATTGAAATCTTGAACTTTTTAGTAGGATACAGTGCTATTGTAGTCAAAATTTATTGCACATAATGAATGAATCTTGACGATACTTATCTTGAGAAATATTATATTCCTTTTCCTCTTGAAATGTATTGATTCGATGTGATAGAATGGGTGTCGATCACGATGAATAGTTTGACTTTTCTCCCAACTAGTAGGGTTGACTCAAATGCGAGGGACCCAATTATTAAGCCTTTGCTCTTCATTTTCTTACCAATTTTTCTAATTGTTCTTTCTTGCAATTGATATGCATATGAGTTGACAAATTGACTGTTGCGCTCATTCTGTAAGTAACATGCGGGAGGTGCCCACATCCAATGACCGCAAGAAACTACGAGGAATCTTACTATAATCTCAAGAAATTTCGCCCTAATTTGCTGTTGGGTGCACTCAAAGCAAACGAAGGAAAAGGTCGTCCGCAGCAGTTGTTGGGATCCTCCTTTTCTTCTTTATACCTTCATCGTGTTCCTTCATGGAGAATTTGTTTATACATGAATTAATACGACAATAACGAGTCCCCATGATGGCCATTTGCTTCAAAGTTTTGCATTCCTAAGGTAGAGAAGGGTCGTTGAGAAAATATTTGGACTTAGACTCAATAATGGGGAGAATTACCAAAAAAGTTGTAAACTTATTACATTTGTGTTGATTTAATTTTAAATGTGTCAATTGAATATTAAATCTTTTCTTATTTTGTCAATTAAGCTCACCTAACTAATTTTCGCTAGAAATTACAGAGGTGAAATTTCAGCCATCATACGCGATATGGCCGACACTGATGTAAATATTTTTTAAAATAATATATTCATATTTTAAGAATTTTTTTCTTTTTCCTTTTCTTTACTTAGTTTTTTTTTTTTTAAGCTTAGGGCTAGCGAGGGTTGTAATGCCCTTGCTAGCCCCAAGCGAGGACGTTGCGGGCCCTCGCTTTAGCCAATTACGGCATTGTGGCCCTTGCGTAGGTCAACGTCCTTGCTATTGTAGAAGAGGGCTCTCGCTCGAGGCTTGCGAGGGCTCGACGACCTTGCCTATGGGCGGCAAGAGTGCTAGTGACCTATGTTGGCCTAAGTAAAAAAAAAAGAGTAAAGAAAAGAAAAAAGGAAAAAAAAGAATAATAAATTCAAAAAGTAATTAAAAATTAGAAATATTTATATATTATTAAATAATATCAAAGTCAATTTCGATCGTGCTGTGTAGGATAGTTGACATTCACAATAGCGATTTCTGATCAAAATTGGCCGGTTGAGTTCAATTGACAAAACAGAAAAATGTTTAGTACTTAATTGACATAACTAAAAAAATTAAGACTGAATTAGCACAAGTGAAATATGTCTAGGACTTTTGGTAATTTTCCCAACAATAATGCGTTGATCAACCCCAACGTGAAGTGTCGATCTTGAATGTTGAACACTAATTGCTAGTTAAAGAGGAAAATTACCGATTTAGTCCCAAGTCTATTGTATGAATGCCAATTCAATCTTAAACTTTTTAATTATGCAAATATAATTCTGAATCTTTGCATGAGATTCTAATGTATTTTTTTTTTTTTTGCCAATTGTTGCTGGAAATTGTTGACATGACGATCTACGTGGAACGTTATTTTAAGTAAAGTTATCCATGTTAATATGTCACGTATGGTGGCTGATGATAATTGGATGTCACATCAATAATTTCTAGCTACAATTGTCCAAAAAAAATTACATTAGAATTTTGTCTAAAGATTTAGGATTACATTGATAAAATTGAAAATTTTAGGATTAAATTGACATATGTATAGTAGATTTATGATCGATTTGGTAATTATCCCTTAGCTAAAGCTATTGATGCTCTAATAAAATCTGGAACATGGGTTAAAGACTTGAGAAAGCTCATCTAAAGACACAGTAGGGCTCTTTAGCTTAGGCCTAGCTGGGGTGGACTTGTAAATCACCATACCCATGATCAAGTCTACTGACCGATCAAAGGCATAATTGGAGGAAAATATGGCGCCTTGAGGAAATATTATCTAGACTTAATCGCCTCAATTCAATTAATCACTTATTAAATGAAACCTACACCGAGATCACTAGGAAGTCAATGCCCCACCGAGGTAACCATGGTTTCTAATTTATTAATCGTCTTGCTTGTGATTAGTGTTTGTTTCCTACAGGACTAAGAGACTGACAAGGTTCAAGAGGTTTTAGCGTAAATTCAAATTTCAGGTAATCTTTTTCAGCCAGGATAACTTAGCTCATCAACTCAACCAAATCCTCACGGAAGCATGCAAATTGTTGTGTCCACTAACATCGCGTGAGGATCCACCTATAAGAGGGTGGATGTCGCCCAAAAGTTATTCGGAGTGGGGAAAGCAAAACAAAGAACCTCACAGAAGCTTGAGTGTGAAGAAAAGAAAAGGGTTCCTACGACCAAGCTGATAACATTACTCTAATGAGGCAATCACATGATCAAATTGAGTGTTTACCAAGTTATCTCACGATCAGAGAGTTTATCACTGGATTTCTTGGAGCGGTGCACCGGACAGGAGTAAAAAAAGGGTCGGGAGATAACGTGGGAGCTTCTGTTTCTTGGTCTACCCAACAAATGATCATATGGAATGCGTCCGCAAATATAGATGTCCACACACGAATCTTCATATCCCAAGTGGGAAACGGGTCGTGTAGGTGGGAAGATGGGGGGGTTCGTTGAATGAATTCTTGAAAATGTGTCGCTGAAATGAACACGCAGGTCGCGGTCACGTCAGGGATTGCGAATTCGCTTTAGAGTTTTTTTATCTTTTGTTTTTCCAGTGGAGTTAATAGGAAGAGATGACTTCGCCTGTGTGGTCAAAGAACGCAAATCCCAGTTAATGGCCATTGGCCCATCGCACCTGTCCCTCACCAGCAACGTTGTCCCTCGCACTCAGTACTTGACTTGAGCTTAATTTCTCAAGCTCGAACTCTACTTGAGTAAGTTTTCAATAAGTATTAATCAAAACTCGAGTAAGATTCAAACTCCAGCTCAATTTTTGAAAATGCATTGTTCTAATGAATTTTTTTTCTATTAATCCATATTTATAAACATATACAAATATATAGAGATATAGTTACTTGGTTAGACTCAAGTGCTAATGTTTGAGTAAGTACTCGAACTCAAGTCAGACTTGAAAAGGATTGAGCCAAGTTTGAGTCATCTATAAGTTGAACTCAAGTAGCTCCGGAGTAGTTCGACTCACTTACACTCCTAAATTGAAGTCATATCATCTCAAATGCTATACTTGCGATTTCTAGCTGCTTTCCATGATTTGTACATGCAACATCCATCCTGTTGAACGTCGACTGTCATTTAAATACTCCATAACATGAAACACAAACAATGCCAGGTACCGAAAGACTTCTTAGCAAAATTTGCATAACAACTGATGCAGCAAGTATAACTAGACGTTTAAATAAGTGGGCCAAATTCAAAACTCAGTATAATTTTCTGCCCCTTCTCTTAATATACCGATCTTGTAATTTGATTTGATTACATACCCAACAATATTTTATATTCTTGAAAACACGACTTTGCTGGAATCATTTCCTCTGAAAAGCATAACCTAATAGTAAGAACACTTAATTTTTATGGTGGCACACTAGGTTTCCATTGTACAAGACACTTATACTACCACTACTATATGTTAATATTTTCATTTTTCCAATGAAACTAATAATCTCTCCAAGGACAATTATTGCTTTGATTGTGGGGCCATAAGCTGGTCGGTTGGGCCTCAATTGCAATAAATCCAAAAAGCGAGGGAAATAAATTGGACACCCAGACAATACCCGGACAACGCATCCAATATGCACCTAAGTTTTCCTTCCCAAACTGACCAAACCGCGCCTTTCATTTATGTCTCCAACCTATCTCCTCCCTCTCTCCCTCTCTCCCTCTCTCATAGGTCAAATGACTCTTATCTCTTGTCCCTTACGTCTAGGGTCGGCCAGGTTTCGCATTCGTTTACTTCACGAAAATAAATAATCTAAAAATATTTTTTTAAAAATATTCAGCCAATAAAATATATTTTCATTATTGATAATAATTTATTGATGGATGATGAAAATATCTTCATTTATTGTTGTAAACGATATAGATGATCATTTTAAAGGAAAATATTGTCCAAATCATTCATTTTTTTTACAAAATAAAAGAAATTTTTAGAGTGTGAAAAATAGTCTATGTATTTTCATAAATTGATTATGTGGCGTTGCCATTTTGAAGAACTATCCGCCAAGCACTACATTTTATGACATATCGAATCATAGATCATGGACTTGCTGTTTACCCATGCTAAAGAATCAAGAAAACTATTATCATAAGGACTTGCGTAGTTCACCAACATATGATCATCTGAGTAGTCCATTTCTATAACAACATAAAATATAACTTAGACTGAGCAATGTAAGACAAAAAGATGATTTGTAAGTTTGTCGAGATGAGGAGAAACAAGCTCTTGAAAACTCTCAGGCTGTGACCTAAACCCTAGATAACAAGTCTCTGGGGAATACATAGTGCCTAAATCGAACGCAAGACGGTCGAATAATAAGGCCCCATGCTCCAAAAGCCAATTTTAATGGCCCCTTAAGTGGAACGCCTTAGACACAAGATAGATATGATGCTTGGCATGTAATAAAATCCCCCTTTTCCTTCAACGAGGAATTAAAACGGAGAAGATTAGTCCGTTTTAGACAAATTCTCGTAATAAAAAATTTATGTGATTTCAAGATTATATTTCTCTCATAAAGTCTTCCATTCAAAATTTGACACGTGTTTTCAAAAAATAAAAGAGGGTATTTATGGTCGGATTCACGTGTCAAACTTTGAGAGAAGAATGCATCCGACGAGGAAGAAATGTGGGCGGCCTGCAGATCATCCAACTCTAGCCATTATGGACCAGTTTGATTATATGGATTAATTGAAATACATACACATCAGCATTGAGTAATCAAGTTACCAAAAAAAAAAAAAAACATAGAGAGAGAAAGAGAAAGAAAAGAGTCAAGCTAGGGTATTTTAATGGTCTTTTATCCTACTTAGTTCAACAATCTCTTGCGCAGCCGCAGGTGGTGGCAAAGTTAAACTTGCAAGAACATAAGAAGAGACTTATTGTATACGATAATGTCGCAGTATATGAACCGAAATCCGCCAGTCAGTTGTTACACATGTCATGAATACCAATTAAAAAGTTCGTTGGTGGTAGTTGCATCCTCCCTCCAATCTCTCTCTCTCTCGCTTTAAATTCACTACGTTTCTGCTAGTCTTTGCGAGGCAGAACTTATAACTCTTGTACCTTCTTGTGTTTGTGGCGTCGAGCAATCGCAGCTTCATTGCTTGTGCTCGGATCCCTCTCCAATGGCTGACAAAGAAAGCAAAAACAACCATGACCCTGGGGCGGTGTCGCCG
This sequence comes from Eucalyptus microcorys, assembly GCA_014182515.1. Taxonomy (NCBI): domain Eukaryota; kingdom Viridiplantae; phylum Streptophyta; class Magnoliopsida; order Myrtales; family Myrtaceae; genus Eucalyptus; species Eucalyptus microcorys. The sequence goes on from CM024569.1 coordinate 32,862,148, forward strand.
TCTGCAAGAGTTTCTGTCGACCCTCGACCGGAGACGAGGCGAAGCACCCGCAATCTTCCCAACTTTCTCTTATCCGTCAAGCTCAAATATGTCAAGCTAGGTTACCACTACTTGATTTCCAACGCCATGTACATCTTCCTCTTGCCGCTGCTCCTCGTGGCCTCGGCCCACTTGTCGACGCTCACCGCCGACGACCTCACCACCCTGTGGGACCAGCTCAAGTTTAACCTTGTTGCTGTTGTCCTCTGCTCGGCCTTCGTAGTCTTCCTCATCACCCTCCACTTCATGACCCGGCCGCGGCGGGTGTACCTGGTGGACTTTGCGTGCTACAAGCCCGAGCCGGCCCGGAAGTGCACGCGGGAGGTGTTCATGGAGTGTTCCGCCCTCACGGGGAACTTCACGGCAGAGAACCTCACGTTCCAGAGGAAGATCCTCGAGCGGGCGGGGCTGGGCCAGGACACGTACCTGCCCGAGGCCGTGATGCGGGTCCCGCCCAACCCGTGCATGGCCGAGGCGAGGAAAGAGGCCGAGACCGTGATGTTTGGGGCGATCGACCAGCTGCTGGCGAAGACCGGGGTCAAGCCCAAGGACATCGGGATCTTGGTGGTGAATTGTAGCTTGTTTAATCCCACACCATCACTCTCTGCCATGGTGGTGAATCACTACAAGCTCAGAGGCAACATTCTGAGCTATAATCTTGGTGGGATGGGTTGCAGTGCAGGCTTGATCTCCATAGATTTGGCCAAACAGCTCTTGCAGGTAGGTTGTGACAACCGAATTTCTCTAGACGTGACATGAAATGAATGTATTTGCGTAAGATCTATTTTCAGCAACAGTGGACCTAATGAAAATCCCCGATAATGATTCGAATTGCTTGACTGAAAACACTATATGAAGTGAAGTAATTCCTCCTCTCTAAACTGGAGACAAATAAAATCACTCAACTCAAGTAGCTTCTTATATTGACATTTTTTCCTTTTCAATTGTCTTGAGCAGGTGCAACCCAACTCTTATGCTCTTGTAGTGAGCATGGAGAACATCACCCTCAACTGGTACTTCGGCAATGACAGGTCGATGCTCCTCTCGAACTGTCTCTTCCGGATGGGTGGGGCCGCGATCCTTCTGTCAAACCGATCCTCCGACCGACGACGCTCCAAGTACCAGCTCGTCCACACTGTTCGCACCAACAAGGGCGCGGATGACAAATGCTATGGCTGCGTCTTCCAGCGGGAGGATGACACCAAGCGGATTGGGGTCTCGCTCTCGAAGGACCTGATGGCCGTGGCCGGGGAAGCCCTCAAGACCAACATAACCACGCTCGGCCCTCTAGTCCTTCCCATGTCCGAGCAGCTCCTGTTCTTCGTCACTCTAGTGGCCCGGAAAGTGCTCCAGATGAAGATCAAGCCTTACATTCCGGACTTCAAGCTGGCCTTTGAGCACTTCTGCATCCACGCCGGAGGCAGGGCGGTGCTTGACGAGCTCGAGAAGAGCCTCGAATTGACCGAGCATCACATGGAGCCCTCGAGAATGACCTTATACAGATTCGGGAACACTTCAAGCAGCTCCTTGTGGTATGAGCTGGCTTACTCCGAGGCCAAAGGGAGGATCAGGAAGGGCGATAGGACGTGGCAGATCGCGTTCGGATCTGGGTTCAAGTGCAACAGCGCGGTGTGGCAGGCGCTGAGGACAATCGACCCGGCGAAGGAGAAGAACCCTTGGATGGATGAGATTGAGAAGTTCCCTGTTGATGTCCCAAAAGTGGCATCCATTAGTTAAAAGTCCTCGAGAATCATACATGTCTTCATCTTTCAGGGGAACAGAAAGGGAGAGAGAGATTTCATTGGCGGAATCATTAAACGGTAGAAGTCAATTCAATCTCTCAGCACATTTGTTAGAGAAGTTGAAGCCCGATTGATTCTTTTTGTATTATGTCTATTGAGAGGGTGTGTCTGATTTGTGTGTTTTAGGGTTGGTTCATAAGCATTTGCTGTTATTTTGCTCTACCATAGTGATAGAGCACATTCATATTCAAGATCACTTCATTTATGTAGCTATGATCTCCCAACTGCTTTTGCCTTCCTTTCATAGCTAAAATCAAAATGAAAAATGATTGAGTGACGATCTTTAATCTATTATGAGAACAACGATTTGTTTATTATGGACCACAAAAACCAAATGACAAATAAATATAAATTGTTATGGGGTTCATTTCTTCAAAAAATTGTGGCTCATAACAAGTTGTTATTCTCATAATAGCCAAAAGATTGTTGTGCTAGCAAAGCCCAATCAAAATTGTCCAAGCGTGTTACAAGTAGTCCTTGAACTCTTGACTATTCAAATTTCTAGACACCTGGCCTCAAAGAAGGAACAATAGGAAAATCTCTCTAAGTAACTAGTTTTACGATTGCTGAAGCAAGATGGGTTAATTACAAAAAAAGTCCTGAATGTGTTGTATGTATGGCAAGTTAGTCATAAACTTTTCAATTTGATCAATTTAATTTTATATGTTTCAATGATTTGCCAATGTAATTTGTTCGGCTAATTTTGGCCGTAAAACAACGATATTGATGCCAATCATCCCACGTAGGGCCCTTGCCAAATTTGGGAAGTGCTGCCTTGCTCATGTCCAGCGAGGCCGCAAAGACCTCACTTAGGGCCTTGTCATGTAAATCAACTAGCATTTTATATTATCAATTTCCGGCAAAAATTTGCCAAAATGACTTCATTGGCAAATTGTTGGAATAATTATATCTGCAAATTGTCAAAAATGTTTTTAACTATATCAATCAAATTGAAATATTTATGATTGAACTGACATCCGTATAATAAATTTAGGATTTTTTTTAGTAATTTTTTTTAAAGAAAATTGCTAATCAAATGCATGAAACATGCAATGTAAATCTCGACATTACTAAAATGATCGTGTGACATTAATTAACTGCTCTCTCTTGTTTAGTCATTACCCTGTTCGTCAATTGAGGGTAGGTGGGGTTTGGCCGAGGGAGGAACGAAGGACCTGTGGTTGTGTTTGGTAGGAATTTTCTTCAGCCCTTAATTTTATTTCATCTGCCGATAAATAGGTCAACTTTCAATGAGAAAAATGTATGAGCGGACGGATGGTTTGGTGAGAAAACTTCCGTCCGAGATTATGAGCTTTCGTTTAGATTGAGGTTTGGGTGTCTTGTTAGGCTACACGAGTGGTTTCGAGGTTACACCTCCTTCAAAGAATCGAAGTCTTCTTTGACCACACCGGATCTTTGAGGCCAAAAATACATGCCTTAAGTCCTATGTGGATCCATGGAGGCCTTCTATAATTTCTCAATAATTCTTTTACCGTTTCTCAAAGGATCAATAGCTATTGGATCTTCGAAGTGGTCCAAAGGTACCAATCGGCCAGAAAATCATAATCAGTGATGAATTTTAAACCTACCACGACCGCGACCGCGACCGCCACGCTACGACCTTGGCACCACACTATGGAGAAAATATTAGGTACAAGTCTGATGTCAATTTAGCAAAAAAATTAATCCATTCATTTTGCAAAACGTATTACACGTGGGCCCACCATCAGTCACGGCCTCCCTCTCTCTCCCCTACCCTCACCGTCTTGCGGCTCTCGCACCTCACAGTTTCTTTTGTTTTTTTTTCTTCCGCCCCACGGCTGTGGAGCTCGAGCCCAAGGCTCCCAGCTGCCATGGTCACAAAGCTCGATCTCGAGTAACCGAGGTCGCAAACTCTGAATACGGCAACCAACGCGAGCTCGTGCTCAAAGCGACCATGACTACTTTGACCTCGAGCTCTAGGCTCGAGTCCCGATTTGTGTCCACGAGTGTTCCACTCTAGCAGCCATGGATGTAAGTTCAAAGTCGGGCCACCATGACCACAAGCTCGAAGCTCAAGTGGCCATTGCCACGAGCTTGAGGCTGAGCTTGAAACTCGAGCGGCCAAGGCTACCCCCAAACTCTGGGTTTGAAGTTGAGCTCCATGGCCAAAGTAGCCAGGAGACTTGTCCTCGGGCTTGGGCTCTAGCCATGATGCATGCAATGGGAAAGAAGAAAAACAAGTGCTAAACAGAGAAGATTGAATGACGTGGAAGATCAGAAAAAAGGCACGTGTCGTGTTGCGAATGAACTAGTATTAGCTGAATTTATGCCATTTGGGTACCTAATATCTCCTCCATGTTATGACGCGTTACGATTTACATTTATTGTAATACATGTTTTCAAGCTGTCACATTGGATAAAGCAACTGCAAAATGTTTATCAATCACTGTATAAAAGCTACAGCACTCCTTTCCAAAGCTCAAATTTCGAAGAGAAAGTAGTACCGAAGAATGTCTTGGTAGATCAGATTGCGAATTGGTATTGTTGTTCATGATCGCAATGCTTGGTCAAGATTAAATATACATGCTCTATTCTTGAATTTGTGTAATTCCGAAATTCTAGGTTGTAGAGCCTGTATAGGATGTTGAATGGGATTATTTTGTAATCTGTGATTTAGGGCTTGGCTCGAATTGCTTGATTCATGTTTAGTCCAGTCCGGACAAAATATTCTGCTTCAGCCTTCATTTCCCATGAGCCGCAACGGTATGGGATATGCTTAACAACATAGCTGCTCAAAGAAAAGTGTCTTATCAAGATTAGGCACCGCAGGTGCTCATGTAGATACACATACACATTAGATATCTGAAACTAAACATGAGAATTAACCAAGGATATAGCATCAGAACTAAGCCAGTAATGTAGACAATTAGACATGAGAACTCAGCCGACTTCAATGCACGGCATATCGCTAGACAAAGCATGTGCTCATTAGCAAGGGCATTGTGAAGCAACCAAGGATGCAGCATCAGAATATACCGATCATTTGACTACTGTTTAGTTTAAATATAAGCGCTACTGCTTACCTACAACCAAAGCTCGGGTGAGCTAGCATATACCTGGCCTTTACTATCCTATCTGTCACGTCATCAAGCCACACTGCTATACTGCAAAATGAGGGTTAAAATTACATGCCCCATATTCCACGAGCCGCCACCATTTTGTTGTTTGGTCTTGCCGTAAGCTCATATAATATCCTTGCAAATGTATCCGAATGCCTGGCATCTGAAAAAAGTATCTCCGCAAAGGAATTCTCATAAGCTAGCAGTAGGGGCCGGTTCTGTGGCTCGGACACAAGGCTTTCCAGAATCATTGCAGCTTTCCTGCAAATCTCTGGCACTGGATGTGGTGTCTTTATCACTTTAAGCAGTCGATCAATGGCCCTGTAGATTATATTCGTTTTGAGAGCCGCATAGATGATGTAAGGTGCCATTATTAAGATTTTCTGATGTGTCTCATGAAAGGAGACATAATGTTTACCATCGTTCACCGGCAAGCTTCAATCTGCAATCCATATTAACTTCAGCAAGATTATACAGAGCACCAACAGCAGCTGCTTGTGCATCATGTGTTGGTAAGCTCATGAGATCCACCATACGCTTATGTATCTGCAAGTTTAATTTCCAAACAGATAAAGAGTTTGGTCTATATGGATAAGGCACAATTAATCACAACATAAGGTAAAGAATAGAGCAGACAAAGTCTCAGCAACCTGAGGAACAGAGGGAAGAAGAAAAGGCTCATTATCGGGATTTATAATTAAACGGCCAATCAGTTCAGCAGCTCCACAATGCCAAGCTCTGACAGGAGATTCCAGCATCCCCAAAATGGCTTGAACTGCACGCTTTTCTCTGTTTGACAAAACAAAATTAGAAACAATTGAACAAAATTTACATAGAGAACATAGAAAGAAAAGGCTGGGAAAAGTGTTCTCACGTTATTTTGATGAATGAAGGCTTATTTGAGCTAAAAATCCGAAGATCGAGCAAAGGAGCCAAATTCACAATTGTCTCAAGGGCATTGGTGACAAGTTCTTCATCCTCTGCACGTAGTGTAAAGTTTTTAAGGTTTTTAAAACAGATAAGTACAATAAATAACAGAATGGAGGAGAAATATGCAAAAACAAATCTAGTTTTTCAAAGAGTTAAGACGAGAGATCAATAGGAAACAAGGCAACTAAAAGCAAAACACGCTAGCATGTATAAATATAAACTTCTTATGCATAAAAGGAACTTGGACATAACGATCCATCAAGTCCTTCAGCTCCAACGTATTTACAAAAGCCATTGTCTCATATACTTGCACATGGTCATGTATTGCAATGATTGAGATGACGCAATAATTTCAGAAGTATCCACAATGATTGACATCATAATCCCAACTGGTTCCACCCTTAGTCAGGGCAAGAGAAATTTGGACCTTAACTTCAGAGAACACACATTTCGCATTTTACCGGATCGTACTAAAGCAATCAGCAGCCACACAAGGGAACTTCTATAATGGCCCAAGCATTAATAGTGTACATCAGATGCTCCAACAGTCCATTGTGGGATAAATAAATCCAAACATGCAAGTAAAACTGAGACTTAGCAATTGTTCCTGGAAGAGCATAATATATGCACATAAATAGATGGATGCATGCATAAGTACATACTTCATACAAACTATATTCAAAGACACTATGGGGATTGCATGGGGCCTGTGGTTGAAACAGAGTAAACCGAGTCTTTAATTTACAGTTTGTGAAATAAAGATGGCTCCGGCCATGAGTAAGTTATATCATGCTTTCTATCGGACCTTACACTTAGCATCAGTTAGCAACTGGAACTCTGCTAGTTGCTGTGCTGGAATCATGAAACTATTTAAAAAGGATCGAAAACAGAAAGCAAGATACAAATTCTAGATGAATGTTGAATTAAATACTCTTAAATGATAGCCAAACAAATGCCAGAAAACCATCCTATTCCTATGTATTACTCCCGCTTCAACACCTAATGGAGAAGATCAAATGTCACATCTAGAATATTCAATTGAAAAGAATGGATCAGAAATTTCCATCTCACATCACAAAAAGATCTACTGGAAAAAGCAGATAAGAAATCAGTATATAAAATACCTGATCTTGAATTGTATGAAACAGGCATCTCAAGTTTCAGTCTAAAAGCATATCCGTATGAAAGTACTACTTGCCCTGACCCTCCAGCCAGAAATCCCAAAAAGGCAAAAGAAAAAAAATACGAAAAGGTACCAAGAAAAGGCTTATGCATATCAACACTAATCCTCCCTTTGCACAGAATTTTAAACAGACATAACCCAAGGGCAAGCTGGCACACTAAAAATATCTCCCCCACATGAACTCCAAGACTCTCCGAATTGAGAAACTCCGAGCTGCTAGTTGACACATCCTTTTCTCATTGCAAAAAATATAAAAAATCAAGACTATCCGATAATCCTTATGCACCTAGACCTGCTACTTGATATCCATCATACACTAAAAAACATCCCATGAAAATAGTAGCTGAGTCTACTGTCAACGTATCCAAGGTAACACTAAAAAATCGAGCCTAGACAATAATATTACACAATCATGCCATTTTATAATTCTAATAGAAGACAGTAGGATCACTATGAACCTTCTTAACAGTATATCTTAAGGAAACTTAACAAGACAATCCTAGTACTGATGAAAATATAGAAATTGCATCTGAAAGAATATCTTAGACAAATACAATCCACATGTGAGAAGAAGTAATGGGTATGGATTACCAAAAAAGTAATCCCATAAAGGAGGAACTTTTACGGCATGGCAACAACTAAATCAAGAATTATGACATGATATCTCTTCTTCTTCCTTTTTTCACTTTCTTTTCTTTGGAAAATTTTATTCATATATTTATACCCATCCTGAACACTCAGTGTTCATTCTAATTTTGCCATCCTGACAAAACCAAACGGGGCCCTCCCAACTAAACCAGACAGTGCTTTTGGAATTACAGTCTACTACAGGAGAGAAAAGTTCTACTCTCAAGAATTACTTTCCAACAGAGTAATGCCAGGAGACATAAAAACAGAGCATCCCACTTATATCAGCGACAGAACACACCTGTGTCGCGGTCCTCTAAGCACTGGAATGCTGTTTCCAAGCAATGCCTGTGTTGTGCCATGATGACTTCATTTTCTGGCATGAAAGAGAAATTGCGAATAACATTTGAAGCGGCAACAGCACACTGTTGCTTTTCTGCTCGCCCTTCATCATCCAGATTAAATAGACCATCTTCATCAGACCACCACTCAGAAGGACGAGGTCTAGTCAGATTTTTCTGCAAAGAAGCTTCTGGCATGGAAGCCCCAGAACCCAATCTGCCAATAAGAACATCTACACATTACCATTACAATCACAAAGCTTTCTGTTGTAGAAGTCATTAACACACACAGGAACAAAAAGTTTAGCATGATTGAAATTACCCAGCAGAGCCTAAAGCATAATATTCATTCCCGAACCCTGTTACGACGGAATTTGAACCCAATGTTCTGACCCTTGGTGTCCTAGCAAGTTCCTTTGGAAGAGCTACATCACGCCAATCATCTATCTGTTTTGCACAACAAGAAGCATTCCTTTAGTCAACATCAACGGCACAGGCAAAAGTTGGTCAATCAAGAGGAAAGCTTTGTAAACGAATTAAATGAACACGAATGAAAAACGAAGAGGAGAAAGAAACGCAAAAATAGGTAAGACATACAACTTGGAGAAGAGCATCGAGCAAGCCGGGAATTTTGGCAAGAGGGGTAGCATCTTTGCGCACGTCCTCCTTTTCCTTGAACGAGAGCAATGTGAGAGTGTTTAGCGCCCATGTCAACTCGCTCTTCAACCCGCTCTGAAGAGCCAGCACTATTCTTTTGTTGTTTTGATCTAACGGGAACCAATTACAGCGAATCGTCAGCACAAGAAAAAGCTAAAACTACGCAGCTTCACACGAGAAATCTCTCTCAGATGTAAAGGGAACAGCTACACATTCAACAACATCCCGTGCTTTCCACTTGACTGTCAATGATGAAAACTAAACGACGTGTCAAAGATCATCCAAGGGGACAATCCGCAAGAAGAGAGGTCGACAAGTGGAACGCCAGAGATCACCAATTCACCATTACCGACGGTTTGAATTACTGGTGGCCGCAGTAGTACTGTCATTCTAAGCCGAGACGGAGGCTAGGGTTTCCGGAAACTGACCTGCGAAGGAGGTGTGCACCTGCAGAGACGGCCCCAGGAAGGAGGACGGAGAGGCCGCGTCGGCTCCGGCGGCCGCCATGGAGGCGGAGTTGCCGCCCCCGCTGCCGAAGGGGCGGCCCCTCTTCGCCGGCGTCTGGGCGGAGCCGCCGCCGGAGCCGCCGGACTTGCTCTGGTCTCGCTTCTGCATCCTCTCTCTCTCTCTCTCTCTCTCTCTATCTCTCCGTGCGGCAATACGCTTGAAAGTTGAGACGGGCGGATGACCCGATTTGGCAAATTGGATGTGAAATCGGGTCATGGGCCATTCTGACCGGATCCGACGACTAATTTATGATCCGATGTCGTTTTAGAAGCGCTCTTAAAATTTTTGCGAAATCCATTTGAATTGTGAGCAGACGAATGGTGGGTACTCAAAAACTTGGAGAAAGTACAGGAGATTCACCTCGACTTTTGTTACACGGGATATATTTGTCGTCGAATTTTCAAGTCTTATACGACAACCCTAAACTTTTGTTAGTGCATGTGACTTTTAAATATTTAAAATATACTTTTAAGAAAATAATTTCTTTACACTTTTTTTTATCCGACATATTTTTATCTTTGTTGACATCTAAATTTTGATGACTATTTTAATCATTCATTACATAGAAAATCAACGTATTAGTTAAATTACATATACTTAGGCTCGCGCTATTTCCATCCCTTATTGGCTCCTGAATTTTTTATCACGTTGATTTGATTACGTTATTCCTTGTAAGTCCCATTCTTGATTTAAGATTCTTTCTTACATTTTTTCCTCATTTTCTTTTTGTTTCAATTTTCAAAAAGACAAAACTACCTACATCTTTTTCGAATAACCTTTTTTCACCTGTTTCTCACACACATTATATTTCAACGCTTCTTTTATGTTTTTTTTTTTTCCTGAACTTATTCTCCATTGTTGTAATCCAATCATATATTAAAGTAGAGAAATATTATTCATATTTGCAAAATGTTTACTTTATTCCCATATATTACCTTCATGATTGTGTATTATTCGATTTCGATTTCGATTTTCAATTTTCAATACAAATTTATGAGAACTTACTCAAAGATTGTAAGAAAAATTCATTGATTCTTAATTACATTAAAAATACATGGTTTACTTTCAAAAAGCTTTCTGTGTCTTCTTGGACGGATCTACACATGCATTTTGGGGATTGTGTTACTTTAAGAGTTGAAGGGGTACATTCGACTTTGAAAGCATATCTACAAGTCTCATTGGGGATTTGAAGATCGTTGTACTTGTAAGGAAGGCATTTGACTTTAAAAGCATATCTACAAGAACTAAAGGGGCACATTTGACTTGAAGATCCTTTTTTTGTGCATGCTTGGACAAATTTGCACATGCATTTTTATGTGCTTAATTTTGTCATATTTTAAATTTCTTTTGAAACTGACTTTTAAGACATCATGCAATGATGACATAAAAAATAATGATTATTGGACTACTAGATTTACTGAATAAAATGAAAATTAAGCAGTTAAAATATGCGGATCACAACGTAATGATACATATTAATGTTATAATTAAACGGAATGTGTACAAAAACTGGTAGGTGATTCTTTTCACTCTTACCTATGTTTAAATTATTTTTGAATAATAATTTTGTTGACACTTAAATTTTGGCGACTTGATTATTCATTTATTGAGTAGAAAATTAGGAATTAGTTTTTAACCTCTAAACAAAAACATTATAATTAAATTGCATAGCATATAGTTTCAGGAGCATTTATTATTTAGTTTATATTTTCATTTATTGCATTAACATTGGACCGGCAGTGTATGGTCATGCACTTAAAATTGAACAAATTGAGCCCATGTAGCAAGACAAAATTCAGCTAGCATTGGGGGATCAAGTGGGCAAAGTTTGCATGGGAAGATGGGCTAAATTGAGGTTAATTTAATTTAGTTTCACCCCGTTGGAATTAATTCTTAATTCAAATAGATAGGTCTTAAGCTTAATTCAGCCAATTACATGGAAAAGGTCTAAATTAAGCCCATGAGATTAAATTTAAACTTAGGATTTGTTCGTTTCGTGGAAAATATTATGTTTTCGAAAAATATTTTATAGGAAATCATTTTCTTGGAAAATGACTATATTTTCCGGTGTTCGGCTGAAATTTGAACTTTGAGTGGAAAATATTTTCCACCGTTCGTTAGCTAATTTAATTGTTTGGGAAAAATTATCAAAAAACTAAAAAAATTAGTTTGATTTTTTTATATTTTTTAAAAATAAATTTTAATTATTTATACTTTGAAAAAATCAAAATTTTTATTATTTATTATTATTTCTTTTTTTTTTTCCTTTTTATTTTCCTTCCTCCTTCCTCCTCCTTCTTCCTCTTGCTTCCTCCGTGGTCACATGCCTAGCAATGGCCGGTTGCTTAGTCGTCGACCAAGACCGCCGGTCGTTAGATCCGGCGAGCTCGTGGCTCGCTAGAGCTCGGCAAACCTCTGGTGAACTTGGGTGAGGTCCGAGCCCCGCCTAACTCGCCGGATCTGGCGAGGCCTGAGCTTCGCCCCAGGCCGACGAGGTTGGTGAGGCTTGAGCTAGCTCGCGGCCAGTCGCCGACCGCCGCTGTGGCCGACGACCGGCGGTGGCTGGCCAAGGCCAAGGAAGAAGATGAAAATGAAAGAAAGAAAAGGAAAAGAAATTAAAAACTCGATTTTTTTTAAAGAAAAAAGAAAAAAAAGAAAAAGAAAGCATAAAAATAAAACGAAAATATGTTTGGTGAAAAGAAGCAAGGTGGAAAAAGTTATGGAAATTGTTTCTACTTTTTAAAAGTGGAAGACATTTTCCTTACTTTTAAAGGTTGTTTTTTCAACTAATGAAAAACATTTTTCTTGACTAGTTTATTTTCTGTGAAACGAGCGCTGAAAAATTCGAAAAAAAAGTCATTTTCCATGGACCGAACAGAGTATTAGATTTGCACTGGGGCCAATTGAGAATCTCAAAGCACACAATAAAGAGACACAAGAGGGAGAGAAAAGAGAGAGAAGGGTACTCTCTTAGCCGAATTGCGGAGACCCCCCTGCCTCGCGAGTCCTCCATTCTGTCGGTGCTGTTGCTCCCTTCGTGGTGGTTGCTATTGCCGTCCATTGAGCCGCCCCGCATTACCCAACGATCGAGGCTGCTGCTGCTTCAATCCGAACCCGTGCGACGATGTACTTGCTCGCTACTGCATCGTTGTTGTTCGCCGCCATGTCTTCGCTGTTTTTCGCTGCTGTTGTCTGCCACGACACCATCCAGTCCGGTCTCCATTGACACTAACAAGACATCCGAGAGCCTGAGTTCCAGCACCTGCTCGGGGAGGAAAGTCAAAAGAAATGACACGGAGAGAGGGCCAAGTGGTGAAAATCTGGTGAAGGAAGACTGATCACCGCTTGAAAAGAAGGGTCTTTTGTGAGATCAACAGGTGGCCTTGAGGAGGAAAAGCAATCCCAGTTCCAAGCCAAGCCGTGACTCGTTGTGCTCTTGGTCGTGCTCTACTCCCAAGTGTTGGAGAAATCTTTCTGGAATATTTTGAAGCTGACAAAACGTTTCCATTAGTCTAGTCTGAAGATTTGCAGACTCTACTATTTAAAGTCTGAAGACCTCCGGACTGCTAGACTCAAGACTCAAAGTCTATTCTCATTGACAGTTTGTAGTTTGTTGAAGAAGGTCTATCCGGATCGTGTGTTTCGTTAAGGATTTGATCTTATCGGCGACGAAGATCTCTTGGCTGGATATGACATAACGGATTACTTTATTCGAATCAAGATTGATTAAAGATCCGATGATTGGTGAAGTATACTCGGAAGGTTCTACTTATGGAAACCGAGATCCTGATTGTATGAGCGAGCAGGATTGATGGGCTATCGACATGTTCCTTTAATAGCTCGAATGATTTTCTTAATTGATTTTGTCCAACGGGAAGATTGGAAGAATTCATTTGGTAAGTGCCAACGGGTATGATGGCATAAAGGAGTATATAAGGAAGATGTTCCAGTTGTTTTGAGGGAGTGCGCGATAGAAGAATTTCAAAGTCTAAAGCTCCTTGTTCCTTGTCAATTCATTTACTGAGCGAAATCTTGTACGCAAAAGAGAAACTATATTTTGAGATACCTTGAGGAAGTGTGGTAGAATATCTACACTGTGGAATCGAGGGAAAGCATTGCTGTAACATCTTTTTTGTTTATAGTGAAATCCAACCGGTGGGCTGTCAGTGCGGAAGAGTGGACGTAGGCTTGGAATAAGCCGAACCACTATAAACCTTGTGTTCAATTTTCTCTTCCTTACTCTCTGTTTACTTTGATCATAATCTGTTTTGGAGAACTTTCTTTCTATTGTCTGCCTAGTATTGTTTTCGTATCTCGATAAATTGTTTTTACACCTATTCACCCCCCTTTAGGTGTTTATACTAGCTATATCAATTGGTATCAGAGCTTGTGTACTCACTTTGTTTGAAGTGTTTTACTTCAGAGTTAAAGATCCATGGCTAGTATGTTAGCTCCGGGGGTGGAAGGGCAAAGCAATACCGGACTTCCTTACTTTGATGGAAATGATTACAACATCTGGAAAAACAAGATGAAAGCGTTCCTAAGATCGAAGGATCCTCTGGAATGGGATATTGTAGAAAAAGGAATTACTCCTAAAGCTGCATCTGTCTCAGAGAGAGGAAAAGTAACTATTGAGTCTAGTGAAATGACTCAGGAAGAGATAATCAAGAGACAAGCTCTTGATGCAAAAGTAATTTATTCCTTATATTGTGCTTTGTCACCTACTGAATATAACAGAATATCTTCTTGTGTTACAGCAAAAAAGAAGTCTGGGATAGATTACATATTACCTATGAAGGAACCGATCGAGTGAAAGAGACCCGAATCAATATTCTCCTCGGTCAATACGAAGCCTTCAAAATGAAATCGGGAGAATCTATAATTGACATGTTTAGTCGTTTTACGAAATCGTGAATGGTCTTGAAAATCAAGGTCAACCAATTTCGATCCCATGAAAGTAAACAAGCTACTGCGTGGACTCTCCAAGGATTGGAATCACATAAAGACCTCAATAAGAGAGACACAAAGAATCATGCCACTATCTCGTCGATGAGTTGGTTGGAACTCTTCGATCTTATGAAGTGGAACGAATCAATGAAGACGAAGATCCTAAAGGTAAGAAATCCATTGCATTAAAATCCAATGATGATTCGATGTTACAGATTACGAAGATGATATGGATGATGAGGAGCTTGCTCTCATGATAAGAAGATTCGAAAGCTGAACGAGAAAATGAAGAAGATTCAATCCAAAGAAACGAGTTTTCAAAAGCAACGAGACTAAGTCTGTTGAGGATGATGAATCAAACAAAGAAATAGTCTGCTTTGAATGTAAGAAAAAGGGACACATCAGACCCAACTATCCTCTTCTGAGGAAGAAGAAAGGAAAAGCTGAAAAGTATCGAAAGACTCTTAAAGCGAAAACACAGGTGATACGAGTGTGAAGAAAGTGATGATGATTATGCCAATATATGTCGATGGCACAATCGGATTCGATTCAAACTCCGAGACAGACTCGAGATTCGGACAGTGAGTTTGAGGTAAGTAACTTTAAAATCCTTGTTAAAGTTTCTAAATACATTGATGAGATGTGTTCTAGTTTTAAGACTTCTCTTAAAAGGATTTCCGAACTTAAAAAGGAAAATTCTGCACTAAAACAACGGGAAAATGCTTTGAAAGAAAAGTTGAAATGTTTAGACATGAATGTTTCTACTCTTAAAGAAAGTGAAGAAAATCTTTTAAAAGAAAATGAATTTTTAAAAAATGACATATCAAATATTTCAAAAAGATTTTCAATAGGATCTCGAGAAACTTGAGAAAATTCTTTCAAAGACAAAGACCTTATTTCAATAAATCTGGTTTGGGAATGACTGTGGAAACCATTCCTCTAATTGATTTTCCTAAAGTGAAGGAAATAATTAAGCAAAGACCCACAAGAGATGCTTACAAAAATCATTTAAAAAAGGTTTTTGTGAAACTAGTAGGTTGAAATGCTCTCAAATGTTCAAAGTGCAATAATGCGAGATCATTTTGAAAAGGAATGTCCTATGGTTTGGAAACCTGTTAAAAAGTATGGGCAAAAACCGCATATCATACTAACACCAATGGACCCAAGAAAATATGGGTACCAAAGAAAGCTTGAGTCTCTTTTTAAATGCGAGGTCACTATCAAGAAAATGGTAAAATGGTATCTGGATAGTGGATGCTCAAGACATATGACAGGAGATTCAAAATGCTTCATAAAACTCATTCAAGCAAATAGTGGAAAAGTCTCATTTGGAGGAAACAACAAAGGAAGAATTGTGGGGTTTGGAACTGTAAAAATTGGAAACCTCACAATAAACAATGTTTCCCTAGTGGAAGGACTCAACTACAATCCGCTCGGTATTAGTCACTGTGTGATACTTGGTTTCAAAATAAACTTTCAAGAAGGAATTTGTTCGGGAACCGGTAAAGATTCTACTCGATCATTTATGGGTCGAAGACATGGAAACATCTACCTCTTGGACGTGAAACCGGATGAATCGCAATGCCTAATCTCATTACAAGACGAAGCGAGCTTATGGCACGAAAAACTTGGGCATATCAATATGAAGCGAGATAGCCAAAATTTCAGCAAAGAAGCTTGTTCGTGGTTTACCCAAATTATCATACCAAAAGTCCAATCTATGTACTCCATGCGTATTGGGAAAACATGTAAGAAATTTATTTAAACCAATAAATCAAGTTTCCACTAATCGTACATTGCAGCTTCTGCACATGGACCTTTTTGGACCAACCAGAACTCAGAGCATTGGGGGTAAGAAATATTGCCTAGTAATTGTGGATGACTACTCACAATTTACTTGGGTATATTTCCTGACAAGTAAGTCTGAAACCTTCTCTTACTTTGAAAAGTTTGCTAAAAAGGTTCAAAATGAAAATGATATGTTATCTCAAGTATGAGAACAGACCATGGAGGTGAATTTGAAAATCAAGATTTTACAAAATTCTGTGATGAATATGGTTTTCAACATATGTTCTCATCTCCATACATTCCAGAGAAAAATGGAGTTTTGGAAAGAAAGAATAGATCGCTTCAAGAAATGGCTAGAACTCTTTTGATTGAAAGTAATATCTCTTTACGATTTTGGGCTGAAGCAGTTTCAACAGCATGTTATATTATCAATAGAGTTTTTCTAAGGCCTATTCGGAAAAGACCCCCTATGAATTATTCAAAGGAAAGAAACCTATTGTTTCCTACTTTCATGTGTTTGGATGTAAATGCTTTATTTTGAAAAATCCAAATGATCGAGTTAGCAAGTTTGAGGAAAAATCGAGACGAAGGCATCTTCCTTGGATATTCTACCTCAAGCAAAGCCTACGAGTCTATAACAAGAAGACTTATTCGTGGAGGAATCAATGAATGTCAAATTCCAGGATTCTATACAAAATGAATCTATTCAGACTCATCTTGAAGAATCTGAACCTACTTCAGACTCTACAAAGTCTAAAGAAATAGCTCAGACTCTGAAAGACCAGCAACAAGTGGTTATTGAAGATTCAAATGAAGGAAGTGATCATCAACTTTGACGAATCAACCAAGAATCGGAAGCATAAGTCCAGTCATCCCAAAAATCTCATTATTGGCGACATTAATGAAGGAATTCGCACAAGATCCAAAAGGCGCGAAGAGTCTAGTGTTTGTAGCTCTTATTTCGAAATAGAACCCAAAAGCATAGAAGAAGCTTTATCGATGAAAGCTGGATTGAAGCTATGCAAGAAGAACTCGGACAATTTAGCATTAATGATGTCTGGGAGTTAACTCCTAAACCAAAAGGTAAATCTATTATTGGAGCTAAATGGGTTTTCAGGAACAAGATGAACGAGAAAGGAAAAGTCATAAGAAACAACGCAAGACTCGTGGCCAAGGGATATACGCAAGAAGAAGGGATAGACTATGACGAGACTTACGCTCCAGTAGCAAGGTTAGAAGCAATTCGATTATTACTTGCTTTTGCCATTATAAGGATTTCAGGTTATTCCAAATGGACGTCAAGAGTGCTTTCCTGAATAGATTTATTCATGAGGAAGTCTATGTGGAACAACCACCTGGGTTTGAAGACCCAAGGAAACCTAACTTAGTATTCAGACTGAAAAAGGCGTTGTATGGTTTAAAGCAAGCACCTCGAGCTTGGTACGACAGACTGAGTAAGTTTTTAATTCAAAATGGCTTTGTCAAAGGTAAAATAAACACTACCCTGTTTATCAAAAGAGAAAGCAAAAGTTTTCTGCTTGTTCAAATATATGTTGATGATATTATTTTTGGATCCTCTAATGAAAGTTTGTGCAAGAAATTCTCTAAGTCTATGCAAGATGAATTTGAAATGAGCATGATGGGTGAACTAACCTTCTTTCTTGGACTTCAAGTGAAACAATGGAAGGAAGGAACTTTTATTCATCAAGAAAAATATGCTAATGATCTTGTTAAAAAATTTGGACTGGAAAATTGCAAAAAGACTGATATACCAATGTCAAGTTCCTTGAAGATAGACAAAGATGAAGGAGGAAAGAAAGTTGACCAAAAGCTATACGGGAGTATCATTGGTTCACTTCTTTATCTTACTTGCTTCTAGATCGACATTTTGTTTAGTGTTTGCATTTGTGCTAGATTTCAAGCGGACCCTAAAGAATCTCATCTAAGTGCTGCAAAGCGTATTATTAAATACATTGCTTCAACTTCAAGCATAGGTCTTTGGTATCCTAAAAGGAGACTTTACTCTTCTTGGATACTCGGACGCGATCTAGCTGGTTGCGAGTTGATAGAAAGAGCACTTCAGCTACTTGTCAACTACTTGGAAGCAGGACATTGTCTTGGTTTTCAAGAAAGCAAAATACAGTAGCTCTTTCTACAACAGAAGTAGAGTATGTAACTCTCGGAAGTTGTTGTTCACAAATTCTGTGGATAAAACAACAGCTAAGAGACTTTGGAATTGAAGATTCATGCACGGAGATTAACGTGACAACACTAGTGCTATCAATCTTACCAAAAATCCAATCCTTCACTCAAGAGCGAAGCATATAGAGATTCGACATCACTTCATTAGAGATCATGTTCAAAATGGAGAAATTTCGATTCAGTTTGTTGACTCAAAGAACCAACTGGCGGATATATTTACAAAGCCTTTGGAGAAAAATCAATTTGAAATCATCCGTTCCAGACTCAACATCCTTAAGCTTGAAGAAGTTAAAGTCTAAAGACTCTCAGACTCAGAAGGTTCTTGACTGTAAGTTATTTTATTTTCTCTCATATTACATCTCGGAAAGGTACGATCATCTATCTATAATTGATTTTTGCTATTTTCAATTTCCGTGATAAGTGCAATTTCTCTTTTTTAAAAAGGAGTTAATATTTTAAAAATGGCAGTTATCTATTTTTTTAAAAAATGCAGTTATTTGTAAAAAGGGCATTTTTTACTTTCCATTGCGACGCTTGGTATGCCTCCCTTCGACTGACTTATATACAGTCAGTTCCTTTTCGTTCAAAAACCCTAAAAAACATCGATCTCCCTCTTCTGTCTTCTTCACTTGTTTAATCTTCGAAAAAGTTGTCATCTTTCTTAGGAAAGTCAAGTTCGGAATCTTTCAAGACTGCGAAAGATGTCGTCTTCAAGGAAGTCTTCGAGGATTGCAAACAGGGGACCACGGCAAATGAGTGAGGGGCCTACTCACTTTGATCTCACCGAGGAAGAGGAGTTACCCAGTCAGCAACAGAGCCCACAACATTCTCAGCAGCGTCATTCTCCACCAACTAGTCCACAGGGTGTTGGTCATCGGGAAGAGGAAGAAGTCGTTGAAAAAGCTAATCCTGTAAGAACTCAAAAGCCCTCTTTTATTTATAAGCTTTACCGTACTTTAAAGAGGACCGGTACTCCATTGAACTACATCGATGAGTTTCTTAAGGACAAGGGAAATGAGAATGAGTACATCTTTTTGCGTACATCTTTTTGCGAAATATGGAGCATTTGGGAATTGCTCCTAAGGGAATGGCAGAAGAAACCCTGGCAAATACTCCAAGTGATCTGCGTTTTGGAGGACTAAATCCGATAGATGGGAATGATGATGACAAATTGTACAGCCAATTTCAACCGAGAATGGGTGTTGCGGCGAAAATTCGGGGAAAAATGACAGACTTGTTTCGATCGAAGGAACAGAGGGATCTATACTCCAAATTGTTGAAGCGTGGGGTGATAAACCCTAGGAGTGTGGATTTTGATTTCCTTGATGCTGTGAATATTAAATTGAGGGAAAAGTTTCGTCTTCTTCAACTTGAACAGTTCTGTTCCGATACTTCAGAAGCCTATGCTGAACTAACTGCATACTTCTATTCGAATCTTAGCTTCTTGGATGCGAATATAATCTCTTTTAGTGTCTGAGATCAAGACTTTGTGGTGGATGTAGATATGCTAGCTGATGTGATTGGGGTTGAAAGAGGAATATATCAACCTATCAATATCTCCATTGCTCGTGCCACATTGGAACTTGTTAAGGACAGAAAGACAGAGGGAATGATTTCCTACTCAAGGATGCGTGCGTTCAACATTCTGCTTCACAAGATTGTGATAAATTGCCTCAGACCGAAATCTACTTCAAAGACTGATATTTCTAACTCAGAGGCAAAGTTGATGTATGCCATCATTACTGGGAAAAAGTTTTCTCTTCCTCACACCATTTTGTTCCACATGTATAGAGCAGTGGTGAAGGACAAGGGTCAACTTCCGTATCCAGGTATTGTGTCAAAGTTATTCAGACATTTGAATGTTCAACCTTCACAAATTCTCTGTGTTCAATCGTGTGATAAAATGGTGGTAGGATTGAAAATGGTGTCCAAAATGCGTCTGAAAGAACTCGACAAGGAGTTGGAGAAATTCAAGGAGACAACCCTTGCCAAGCCTCATCAAGTCTCTTCGGTAGCAAAAAGGAAAGGAAAGGAGCCCATGGTTGCTTCATCCAAAAAGAGAAGAGCTCTCATCATTGAGGATGAAGATGATGAGGATGACATCACCATTTCTGCTATGGCATTGAAGAACTGAGTCGTTACGTTCCCGAATCAATGGAACGACAGGAGAAGGAAGCGAAAGAAAAAGAAGCAGAGGAGAAAGAATCGAGGAAAGAGAAGCTGAAGAAAGAGATGCGAGAGGAAGAACGTCGAAGAAGAAGAGGAAGAAAGAGGAAATCCAGGAGGAAGGAGAGCATGAGGAACACTCTTCTCCACCTGAAGGCATCGAAACATGGGGAGATGGTGAGAAAAGAGGAACATCCTCATATCCTGCTGCCAGTGAAGGAGTCAGCCGCTCTCCAGCAGATCCAGAGGACATTCATGCCTCTCAATTTCCTGAGGAGGGACATGATGCTTCATCGCCAAATCCGCGTAACTATGCTGTGTACCATCGTCCGCCTTTACTCCATCCGATCGTGCCGATGCCGACGCGACCGATAATTCAGCGAGATTTCCGCAGAATTCTTGATGTTCTCTTGGAAATGTGGGGTCGATTATATGCTGCGGGCGAAGTTCGAACTTGCGGAATGCGGGACAAGCTTCTTCGGTTTCTTTAAATGATCGATCCAAGCTCTTGCTCTTCGAATCAAGCAAATGCTAAGAGTGAAGAGGTAGCTCAACCGAAGGAAGATTTGAAAAAGCTGGAAGGCATCGTCCGAGTCAATGAGAGATTTCCAGCTTGTTCGTGTTCCCAAGAAATCTTGACTCTATTCCATCTCAACCTTTTTATGATGACAAAAAGGGGGAGATGCGAGCTTTGAAATCTTTGAACTTAATCTTTGAGTGTGTTTGTTTTGATGTTTGACTTTGTTTAACTTTGTGTTTGGTTGTGGACTGAATTTGGGTTTTGGATTTGACTTTGCTTATATTAAGTACTATTGATATCTTATGAATGGCTTTACTCTCATGCAAGACTAACCCATTTTCGTGGTTGCAGATTCTAGTGTTACCATTAAGCCATTAACCTTTATGAGATATCCATATTTGCTTGAGTAATGTTTTGCGGGTCAAAGATGTTCAATTCTCGAGAAAAGTTTTGTCACCATAAAAAATGGGGAGATTGTTGGAGAAATCTTTCTGGAATATTTTGAAGCCGACAAAACGTTTCCATCGATCTAGTATGAAGATTTGCGAGACTCTACTATTTAAAGTCTCAAGACCTTCGGACTTGCCGACTCAAGACTCAAAGTCTATTCTCATTGACAGGTTTGTAGTTTGTCGAAGAAGGTTTATCCGGACTTGTGTGTTTCGTTAAGGATTTGATCTTATCGACTGACGAAGATCTCTTGGCTGGATATGACATAATGGATTACTTTATTCGAATCAAGATTGATTAAAGATCCGATGATTGGCGAAGTATACTTGGAAGGTTCTACTTATGGAAACCGAGATCCTGATTGTGTGGGCGAGCAGGATTGATGGGCTATCGACATGTTCCTTTAATAGCTCGAATGATCTTCTTAATTGATTCTGTCCAACGGGAAGATTGGAAGAATTCCTTTGGTAAGTGCCAACGGGTATGATGGCATAAAGGAGTATATAAGGAAGATGTTCCAGTTGTTTTGAGGGAGTGTGTGATAGAAGAATTTCAAAGTCTGAAGCTCCTTGTTCCTTGTCAATTCATTTACTGAGCGAAATCTTGTACGCAAAAGAGAGACTATATTTTGAGATACCTTGAGGAAGTGTGGTAGAATATCTACACTGTGGAATCGAGGGAAAGCATTGCTGTAACATCTCTTTTGTTTATAGTGAAATCTAGCCGGTGGGCTGTCAGTGCGGAAGAGTGGACGTAGGCTTGGAATAAGCTGAACCACTATAAACATTGTGTTCAATTTTCTCTTCCCTACTCTCTGTTTACTTTGATCAT
Organism: Eucalyptus microcorys; assembly: GCA_014182515.1. Classification (NCBI taxonomy): domain Eukaryota; kingdom Viridiplantae; phylum Streptophyta; class Magnoliopsida; order Myrtales; family Myrtaceae; genus Eucalyptus; species Eucalyptus microcorys. Next base: position 32,884,239 of record CM024569.1, read on the forward strand.
AATCTGTTTTGGAGAACTTCCTTTCTATTGTCTGCCTAGTATTACTTTCGTATCTCGATAAATTGTTTTTACACCTATTCACCCCCCTCTAGGTGTTTATACTAGCTATCTCACCAAGCACCAATTTGCAAGCCCCACACTGTTTGCTCTTGCTTTTGTTTTGCAGCTGTCGTTGTCGTTGCCAAATCCTCACCGAAACCAGGAATCGTACCGGGGGGCCGGCACCATCACCGCATGAGTCTCTCGCCGTGTGGCCTCCCCGACGTGAGCTGGCCATGTCGAACTCACGCCCAAACGCCCGAACCGAGCCAACCTTCAGCGGTTTCTATTTTGTAGGTCCTTCACCGTGAGCCATATCGTCGCCGCTTGCTGTTCACCATCGAGGAGCCAGTCCAATTGTGTTGCATTCGGATTTGAAAATAAACTATCTTTAGTATATTCCGCATATTTCATTGCCTTATTTGAATAATTTGGTATATTCCGATAAATCATGTTAGATATTAAAAATATTCTATTGGTACTAGAATATTCTATTAGATATTTACTTAAAGAAGGTAATATCCACAAAATTCTACAATAACCCCCAAAGTTAGGAAACTTTCCTAACTTAACAATGTATCTCTGGATAGTCGTTGGATTTCTAACTATGAGATAGGATACCAAGGTGTGGAAAATCTTCCATCCTATTCATAACTATTTGGATACGATCGTTAATTTACTTGTTTCCAAATTTGAATGGATAACTTTCAATCAATATTCATAACCATTTGGATATGATCGTTAGTTTATTTTGTGTTCTTATTGATATAGATAACATAAGATTGTAGATTGCATAATTTAATTAAATATCTATATATTGTTTAATTAATTTCCTTAAAAAAGCCAAAAAATATATTTGAATTGGATTTGATTCTTGGTAAAATTTTACATGTTTTAAGCTAGATTGCATGTTTAGATTATGTATTTTATTTATTCCGAATTTCAAAAAAAAAAAAAAAAAAAAACCAAAAACATTGCTTTAGGTTGTTAGATTTTCTTTTCCTTAATTAAAATTGCATGTTTAATGGCTCGATAGTTTTAATTTCGAATTTTAATTAAAAATAAAAGAAAACATAAAAAATATCACGCATGTATCACGTAGAATTAGGTTATCCCTCGCACGTCATTTAGTTATTGCATGTTTAGGATCATTTAAATGTGTGACATATTAGGATAATTTCATTTGACCTTTGCCCATTATCAGATCAGATCATTTAAGTAATGTCGCATGACGCATGTTAGGTTTATTTAACAATATGTAGTGTGCCAAGTTAGTATAGACATTTGGTACGACGTATGCAATAAAATAAGTGAGAGCCTCAAAACAAATTTGAGTAATTACTTATTAATTAGAAATCATATCTATGGTTGTTGACGTGACTTCTGCGCTAACATCGCAGATACTTTTGTTGAATGAAGTAAGCCCTGCAATTTATTTATTGCTTTATTAGATGTTAAATCGATGATTTGCGAACTCGTGGGGTTACCTCACATGTTAAGGAGTAATAAAATGAATCCAAATTGCCTATCATTTTTTTTAATATATAAAAAGAAAGGTATCGGATGATGGGCATTAGTGTAACCAAGTCACTATACCTATAATCTTTGAAAGTAGTTCTCCCAATACTTTATTTGAGTATTTAATCAATCCACCATAAATTGATCAGTGACGACTCCTAAATGAAAATTGTTTGCACGTTCATAACTTAAACCCAAAGTTGTGAATTTACATAGGCTTGGGAGAGCTTGAATTAAATATAGGCTTAACAATCCATTAGTCGAACCTCTAGGTTATTCCCCCCGCTTCGGGAATGTCATGACCTGAGTACAAAAGAAGAGAAATATCAACTCATTGAAATATCTCGATGCAAAGCAAAGCCCTATTGATTCTAATGATTATTCTGTAAGATGTTAGTAAAAACAAATGCATGCCTAAGCTAAACATGATTTATAAATAATTTTGTAATTCAAACTAATTCTTTTTGGGCTTTTTTATTTGTTAAAATAAAGTATATGCAACTTTAACATAAGTTTAACATGACATGTAACATGATCTAAGTTTAATGATGGGCAAAAATGATACACTAATCCAACATGGCATGCAATATAATTTATATTACCTTATATATGCACTTACTATATAACGTGTAACGGATGACAAGGCATGGATGACATGGCATATATGAACATGTGACATGATATGACATGAAGTGGCAATATGACATGGCATCCATGAAGCGGTTGATAGAGCAAATCTCTCATGATACGGCAATCTTTTACAATCTGTGCCAATCCCTTGATTGAGCCGATCTTAGACGATTTGTGTCAATTTCATTAATAGAGCAAATCTTTCACAATCTGTACCGATACTGTAGATTGCTATCACTGATACTGTAGATTATTATCTTTGTAAAATCTTTTTAATTGTGTTTTTCCCGCTCATGTACATATTATAAATATAATACAAATCTCCACACCAATGGTGTGTGATCAAACTCAAATTCATCTCTTTCATGGTATCAGAGCTTTGCAATTTTTTATTTTTTTTTTGCATATGATTTCTCTTCTCTACTATAATGTCTTCTTCTACATCCTCCAACATCATTACTGCCGTCACCATTGCTAACTCTTCATCCTTGTTATCCCCCTCCCAAATGCCCTTTGCTCTTGGCAATATATCTCAAGTTTTCCAAATCAAGCTAAATCGCAACAATTACCTTCTATGGCGAGCACAATTTCTTCCTTTATTTCGTCTTCATGGGTATCTTCGGTTTGTGGATGGCTCATATCCTTGTCCAGCACCCACCATCACTGATGCTAATAATATTGTGACCGACAACTTGGATCATACCACATGGCATTATTAAGATCAACTCATCCTCTATTGCATCCTCTCCACTCTTACTGAATTAGTTTTCTCACACATTGTCAGTCTTGAGACTTCTCATGATGTCTGGATCTCGCTTGAGAAACTTTATGCTCCTTAATCTCAAGCTCGCATAATGCAGTTAGAGTATCAACTTTGATCTCTAAAGAAGGGCTCTTTTTCCATGGAAGCCTTTGTTCAAAAAGACAAGAACATTGTGGATCAACTTTCTACTGCTGCTTATCCCATCTTCGATTCCCAATTAGTTCTTAGCATCCTCGCTGGCCTGGGTTCAGAGTATGATGCATTGTTACCTTAGTCACATCTCGTCTTAATCCACTACCTCTTGATGACTTCCTCAGCCTGCTTTACAATCAGGAAGTTATTCTTCAAAGCAGCACCATTGAATCTCCAATAGAGTCTTCTCCAATTGTGAACGCTGCGGTCAAATCATATGTTGTCCTCAATCCTCCCTCCAATAGTCGAGGACGTGGCCAAGGACAAGGACACGGCCAAGGCTATGGTCGCAATTTTTATGAAGGAGGTTCCTCTCATTCTTGACTCATTTGTCAGGTTTGTGGTTGTGTAGGTCACTTAGCTCTCCAATGCTACCGGTGATTTAATCTATGTTATAAAGCTAATAGTGACTCTCCATTTGCAATGTATGCATCTTCAACTGATGAGTCATTTGAACCATATTGGCACCCAGACTTTGGTGCCACTCATCATCTTATGGTTGACATGGAAAATTTGAACATTCAGAGCGACTATTCTAGCATCGATCAAATTCGTATTGCAAATGGGTTAGGTTTGCAAATATCACATATCGGTTATTCCATCTTACATTCTCCTACCAGTTCTTTTAAACTACGAAATGTTTATCACGTTCCCTCTATCAAGAATAATCTATTATCAGTTTCTCAATTTACCAAAGACAACGATGTGGTATTTGAATTTCATCCTACTTTCTATTGTGTTAAGGATCAATCTTAGGGGAACCTCTTGCTCAAAGGCCAGCATAAGAATGGACTTTGTTATCTTAATAATGCACGTACCACCAATAAGGTCCCTCTGCAATAAAATAAATCACTGCTAGCTCCATCTTGCTTCATTGGTGAACGAGTTTTTGCTTCTATGTGGCATGAGCGCTTGGGTCATCCAATTTTGGGTCATCCAATTGTTTGCATTACTTCTTCAATTATTTCAAAGCATGGCTTGCCAATATCTCCGTCTTCCTCATCTAGTTTTTGTGAATCATGTCACTTGGGCAAGTCACGTCGTCTTCCCTTTACTAGATCATCAACTACTTGTAATGCTCATTTGGAGATTCTTTATTTTGATATATGGGGACCATCTCCTGTTACTTCAGTGAATGGTTTTCGTTATTATATCATTTTTATCGATGCTTATAGTGGATATACATGGCTTTTTCCACTTACTATGAAATCTAATGCATTCTCTACTTTTGTGCAATTTAAATTCAAAGTGGAAAAATATTTCAATTGTGAGATCAAGGCCCTTCAAACTGATGGAGGTGTTGAGTATTAGAAATTTGATCCTTATATTCATCTTCATGTCATCCTACATCATCTTTCATGCTCGCATACACAGGAACAAAATAGTCGGGCTGAGCGCAAACACCGTCATATTGTGGAAACTAGCGTCACATTGCTTACCTGAGCTTCTGTTCCTCGTATATATTGGAATGATGCCTTCCTCACTGCAGTCTTTTTAATTAATCACATGCCTACAACGGTCTTGAGTGGATTGTCTCCTTATGAGAAATTGTTTGGCCAGAAACCCGATTATTTACAATTGTGTGTTTTTGGATGTGCATGCTACCCTTAGCTACACCCTTATACTTGCAATAAACTTGATGATAGAACAATGCAATGTATCTCCATTGGCTATTCTCCTCATCACCGTGGCTATTGTTATTTTCTTCGTAGCACTAGTCGAATATATGTCTCTCGCCATGTGATTTGCTAGGAGAACTTCTTCCCATTTGCTAAATCACAATCTGGTCAATTGTCATCACCATCGCCTAGTTCTCTTGTTTGCATTGGTTATTCCTCTATTAAGCCCCCACAGTTTCAAGGGGTGTCCACCAGGACATCAACTCCATTAAGTCCATCTACTATCATGGATGACTCCTCATCACATATTCAACAATCATCTACTTCCACAATTCCATATGGATCATTTTCTCCAGAAGCTCCACCATTACAATCTTCTCAACCTCAATTGCCAACTTCTACCCATCCAATGGTCACTCATCTAAAAAATAACATTCATAAACCAAAGGTTTTTCTTTCCACTAAACACCCACTTTGTTCTTGTTTTCTCTCAAGCTTGACACCAAGTGAACCCACTTGTTTTCCGTTGCAAACAAAGACTCCAATTGGCAACAAGCTATAGCCAGTGAATTTAATGCTCTCATTCAAAATAGCACTTGGGAACTGGTTCATCATCACCCTTCTATGAATGTGATCAATTGCAAGTGAATTTACGCCTAAAAACCAAGTTTGATGGCTCCATTGATAGATACAAAGTACGACTTGTTGCGAAGGGCTTTACTCAACATGTTGGCTTAGACTATGATGAAACTTTTAGTCTAGTTATCAAACCGACAACAATTCAAGTTGTTCTCTCCTTAGCTATCACATATAGCTGGTCTCTACGTCAATTGGACATTAAGAATGCCTTTCTCCACGGCACCATTAAAGAAGAAGTCTACATGAAACAGCCCCAAGGATTTGTTGATCCACATTATCTTGGCCATGTATTGTTGTCTTCAGAAAGCTCCGTATGGGCTAAAACAAGCCCCAAGAGCATGGTTTTCTTGGCTAAGTTCATATTTGTTGTTTATCGAGTTTGTGGCATCCATTACTGATTCTTCATTATTCATATGGCATCGATCTAACCACATTCTACTTCTTCTCATCTATGTTGACGATTTTATCATTATTGGGAGCTCTACCTCCTCCATCACCGAATTAATCACTCACCTTGGCACTGAGTTTGCAATCACTAATTTGGAAATTTATCATACTTTCTTTGCATTGAAGCCCATAGATCCTCTACTGGGTTGTCTATCACTCAATACAAGTATGCTGCCACTCTTCTAACTCGTATAGGCAAGGCTGATGCAAAACCTTGCTCATCACCTATGGCTCTCTCAGCTTCTAAGTTGTCGAAACAAAGTGGTGAACCATTGACTAATGTCTCCACTTATCGAAGTACGGTTGGGGCACTGCAATACCTCACTCTTACTAGGCCAGATCTATCCTTTATCGTCAATAAAGTATGCCAATTTATGCATTGTCCAACTGTAGATCATTGGTCAACTGTCAAACGAATTTTGCGCTATCTCAAGGCTACTATTCATTATGGCATTACCTTGCGACCTATTTGCTAATTGACCTCCACTACGTTTACAGATGTTGATTGGGCTAGCTACCCTGATGACCGAAAATCTACTAGTAGCTATTGCATTTATTTTGGTCCCAACATGGTTTCTTGGAATTCTAAAAAGCAACCAACCATTGCTTAATCCAGCACTGAATCGAAATACAAAGGGGTGGCTAACGCAAGCTCTGAATTATTATGGCTATTACAACTCCTTCGAGATCATCGATACACTTTACATTGGCCACCACTTGTTCTTTGTGATAATGCAGGGGCAATCTATTTAGCTGCCAATCCCATCTTTCATGCCCAAACCAAGCACATGGAAATAGACTATCATTTTGTTCGTGATTTAATTAAAAAAAAAAACAATTGGAACTTCGCTTCATCCCTATACAAGTTCAAACGGCTGATATCATGATAAAGCCTCTATCCATATCTTGGTTTCTTATTTTGTGCGACAAGCTCACAGTGACTCCGCTACCATTTTGCTTGAGGGGGTATAATAGAGCAAATCTCCCATGATATAGCAATCTCTTACAATCTGTGACAATTCCATTGATTGAGTCGATCTTCCACGATTTGTGTCAATTTCGTTGATAGAGTAAATCTTTCACAATTTGTACCGTACCGATACTGTAAATTGCTATTATTGATATTGTAAATTGTTATTTTTGTAAAATCTTTTTAATTGTGTTTTTCCTGCTCATGTACATATTATAAATATAATACAAATCTCCATATCGACAATGTGCGATCAAACTCAAATTCATACTCTTTCAGCGAATAACATGGCATATGATAGGCAATATGAATGGCATGACATTAATGAAATGCTCATGTGGTTTTTATTTTTTTATTTCTACATGAATTATCCTATCATAAAATTATCTAATCTATTCCAGAGAATAAATTAAATTAAGGGTTAATACCCTAAAAAATCCTAAACTGGTACACCTGTGACAAATTTACCCCAAACTATTTTTTTGACCACCAAAAATCCCAAACTGGTATACCTTTGACAAATTTACCCTAAACTGGTACACTTGTGAGAAATTTACCCTCCTCTGTTAGTTTTTGTTAAATTTTACTATCAAATTATTAAGTTAAATAACACGTGACAGTTGACTAGTATATCGATTTGGAATTCTACGCGTCGTTTGTCACAGTTTACAATTTTTGTAATTTTTTTTGTGGTATTAATTCAATTTAGTGGATGGTATATTTGTCACAAATTTACTAGTTTGGGTTTTTTGCGGTCGAATAAATTCGTTTAGGGTAAATTTGTCATAAATGTACTAGTTTATGATTTTTTTATGGTCCGTCAAGGTAAATTGGTCACATGTATACTGGTTTAGGGTTTTTCATGGTCAAAAAAATAGTTTGGGGGTAAATTTGTTACAGATGTACCAGTTTGGGGTTTTCCAGGGTATTAACCTTTAAATTAATTAGTATCCTGGATTAGAAAGCTAATTTTTATACTCTGAGATCCTAAATATGCTATTCTAAGTTGGAGGCTGAACTATCCTAGCATGCAATATGATATTTTTGTATTTTTATTATAACATGTAAAGCTTATTAAAAATCAGCACAAACAATATAATCAGACCTATAAAACGAAGATACGCCATGACCTAAGATGGAAATCAAATCTTGGACTCAATATTCTTGATTACAAAGATATTTTGGGCACAACTCACCTAAGCAACGAAAATGTGCAAACAACAATTTTAGTGTGTACTTCCAAGGATTTGAGCACAACAACCTCTTTTTTTTTTTTTTTTTTTTTTTTTTAGGAATTTCACATGCTTTAAGGGAAAACCACTCAAAATTATATATATATATATTTTAAATATTAATATAATAATATTATATTATATTAAAAAAGGGGTTGCCAATAGAGCGCCACTTGACCCGGTTCACGGCCGTTGACGCTCCTTGCAGTCGCGCGACACTGACGGAGGCAGCCACGGCGAACAGCGCCGATTGTCGTCGGGTACATGCAACGAGTCAATGGCTCAGCAAGGGGTTCGGCGGTGTGCAGCAGCTCATCGTCGAGGGGCCAACAGAGGCGACGGCGGAGTGGCGGGCGACGGCGGGTTCGACGGTGTGAGGCTCGGCCGAGATTAGTGAGCGACTGGTTCGTCGCAGAACAGAGAGACGACGTTTACGGGCTCAGGCGACGATGGGAGCGACGCGAGCAGGCGGCGTCGTCAGTGGCTGAACAGCGGTGGCATCGGGCCAAGCAACAGGCGTTGCACGTGATCTCGCTCACTCTCTCTCCGCCTTCTCTCTCTGTCGACTCCACAAATTCCCATCACCCAGTAGCTCGGCTTAGAAGTCAAAATTTCCTTCAATTTGACCCACTTGAATTTCTGTTATTTTTTTCCACGGTGTCTTTATCTATTTTCCATAAAAATCTCGGAATCTCCGAAAATAGATCGTGACATGACAGAACTTTCAATTTTTGAAATTGGGTTCAAATTCGTGGTTAATTTCAATTCGACTCGATTTTAGCGTAACTTAGGCTATCAGGTAACTTTCAGAAATTTTTAATGCAAATGACTCATGGTCGATTTTCTTCGAGCCACAATGAACCCACTCAACACATTAGTGACTCTCGGTTGTCGTGAAAATCTCGATGATTCAAATACGAACACATGGTACCAAAATAATAGGAAAATCAGTCTAGTACCGGTTGATGAGAATTTTTCAATTTAGTGGAGTCACCCACGTTTAGCCACATATCTCTGTCGAACCGACCTATCTCTGATCTTCAATTGATTTTTAATTATGCCGTAATGGCCTCTAAAGATAAGCACGGTCGAGAAGCCGATTCCCGATTGAATTCTCAAATCTATAACATTAAAATCCCTTAATGGCTTTTTCAGATAGTCTAGTTATCTCGTGAGTGGCCATCTCAGAGAAAAGCACTATGGTCGCGTCGGTGAAAGGCCCGACTTACCCGATCGAAATCAGAACTGAATTTTCAGGATGTCACATATCGTTCATGGCCTTTTTGGCAAAGATTGAATGTGAAATATATGAAGTGTGATCGATGCTCCAACAAGTGGAGTTTGACTTTTTTGCAAGAGGGTACATGTGTGATCAATTCTATTGGACCGCTTGGGAACCTAAATGGATTGATCAGTTCGAAGCACAACCACTCTTTGATAGAAAAAAAAATGGCTGGTTCCGTTGGTTTGGACCAGACCAGAACTGATGGTCCAGTCCAACTCCCGGTCCTAGGACCGAAAGGTCTAGTCCTCACTTCTCGAATCTACCTTGGAACTGGACTGGATTGGGAATTGATCACTCCTAATTCTCATGGATTAAGTGAAACATTAACTGAAAATCATTTCTCATAGGTTTAATATTATATTTTTTCGTAAATAAATAAAAATAATGAGAAGAAAACAAACTCATTCAAACCATGGGTCAAAGAGCCGGTTAACTTATTAAATTTGTATTATCATCTCGAGAATGCATTTGCTTGGTGTCAAATATTGCCATGTTTTGCTGATATCAACCAATTTTTAAACGAAACGTACGGAGACAAGGTTTGACGATTGTCGAGATGTCGAGAGATACTCATTCTATGTTTAATGCATTGCACTTCTTACTTTTGCGACTATTTATTCTGCATTTACAGATCGTTTGTTCCATCCATATACTTCATATTTCACATGATGAAACTCCTCAACATGGTGCGATTGGACAGATACATCGGAAATAATGACAAACTAAGTAAACATTCATGATTCATGTAAACATAATTAAGTTGGTCCGTAGAAAACCTACTAAAACCCAAAACCCCATCGATCTTGAATCCATGCCTTAGTAGTGGTTGAAGATCCTCTGCCCAGGTGACAGCAACAGTTTTGGATCGAACTTAGCTTTGCTCTCTTGAAAAGTCCTCCATTTGGGACCAAAATGTTCCATCCACTCTCTTTCAGTTCTATAATTTGGAAGGTATCGCTTGAACTTTATACCATTATCTTTAAAAAAAGAGAGCACCTCCTTGTTTTGAAGCTCACACTCTTGCCAGTCTCCAAACCCACTTGTGTGCAGGAATTCGACCGTATAAAAGATATCTTCATCTGGCGTAACAGCAGACATTCTATCATCCCATCTGCAAAAGATCAATAATCAAAATTAAATAACAGGCTTAATGTTCACTAAGGTTTAGTTGAATTTATAACCAAGTCACCTTAATATAGATTTTAATCATTCAATGCACTATAACTTCCAAGTTTTTGCATTTCATGCACTTGACAGATTTGACTGATTTTCCGATGAAATCATGATGTGGTGTACATGTGACCAATTTACTAGATCTCAGGCCATTGCCACGATGGCAACACATCGACATTTCGTTGAGAAATGAGCCTGGATTTTGTCAAAGAGCATTGGTTGGAAGAAATCAAATGTTTAGTGTATTTAATTTGATTAAAATCAAAGTGCTACATAATCGTCAGATGAGAACACAGGATATTAGTTGTGATGTCTGATAACATTCAATATCATAAAATAAAATAAAAAAATCGTACTCTCTTTGGAGCTGGACGCAGTGCAATCCTCGCTCTGGCTATTATACCAAATTGGCCAAGACCACCAAGGACCGAGTAAAATAAGTCCGGATTTTTGTGGGGGGAGCAAGTCAAAAAGTCCCCAGTACCTACCCAAAAAAAAAAAAAAAAAAAAATTCTCTTGTAATGAAACACACATATATACATATACATATAAGAAATATATTATATGGTGCGTAGAAAGATTTTTCTGTCTATATTTTTGGATAAGTACTGGTAGCTCGCTGCAACAACAGCATAAATACTAAATGGCACATAGAAAATGCATTTTCGCTGAAGTCATCGTTTTCTTTTCCCATGTGTATTTGCCGCGGTGACATATCGCAGATTGTTATCTACCAAAAATGACATCAAATCCGTAGTTTACTTGGAAGCTGAGGATTCGCGTGATATACCAGTAATAACGTCCATTTCATGGACATTGGTGATCTGAGGACCATTTCGAAACACTTCCCCGCAAATGCCAGCATTAGAGAGCGTACCGCCCACAGTTGCATACTGGTAATCCGTCAACGTAACCGGCGCAAGACCGTGTTTCAGCGTGTGCTCCAACACGTTGAACCAAATTTGGTGGCCGCCGACATCAGCGTAGTGGCCGAGCGACTGGCTGTATGACACGGTGGTCCCATGCCCCTTGTTACCGAGAGAGGTCATGTCCACCACGACCCCATCACGAGCCATAGCCTGTCCCCGAACAGAGTGGCCGCGTCCTCTAGCTGAGATAGTGAAAGGAATAGAGGATTCATTGTACCTGAATGCCACTAAAGTCGTGATGTCCTCGAGGCAAGATGGGCGGAGGACAGCTGCAGGTATTTCTTGGACAATAAACCCATAGTCGACGGAGGCTGCGCTGATGGATTCGGGGTCGAAGTGGAGCTTGTCGGCGATGGGGAGAGAAAGGAGCTTGTGATGTAGTGAATTGGTTGAAGGCGAGGCCAGTGGATGGTTTTGTGCCATTCTAACGTTTGAGAAACAAAGAGATGTCGAACAAGTTGGTGTGTGTTGGTGTTTGCGGTGGAGTTGAGAGGGACTGCTCACAAGGGTCTCACTTATAGACACAAGCATGACTATTGCTGTTAGCAATATGTATGATTTTCTAGAGATATTTATGACATTTCCAACTTTTATATCTATTTTCATTATGCATATCTGATTTATTTTGTTTAAATAGTAATCTCATAAAGCCTCTAGATAGGTGTAATGTTTATCAATATATATCGAAATATATAGAAATTTCATTATGGCATTACCTTGCAACCTATTTGCTAATTGACCTCTACTGCGTTTACAGATGCTGAGGGCTAGCTACCCTGATGACCGAAAATCTACTAGTGGTTATTGCATTTATTTTGGTCCCAACTTGGTTTCTTGGGGTTCTAAAAAGCAACCAACCATTGCTTAATCTTGCACTGAATTAGAATACAAAAGGGTGGCTAACGCAACCTTTGAATTATTATGGCTATTACAACTCCTTCGAGATCTTTGATACACTCTACATCGGCCACCACTTGTTCTTTGTGATAATGTAGGGGCAATCTATTTAGTTGCCAATTCCATCTTTCATGCCCAAACCAAGCACATGGAAATAGACTATCATTTTATTCGTGATTTAATTAAAAAGAAGCAACTGGAAGTTCGCTTCATTCCTACACAAGTTCAAATGGCTGATATCATGACAAAGCCTCTATCCATATCTCGGTTTCCCATTTTGCGCGATAACAATCCCTTTGATTGAGCCGATCTTTCACGATTTGTGTCAATTTCGTTGATAGAGCAAATCTTTCACAATTTGTATCGTACCGATACTGTAAATTGCTATTACTGATATTGTAGATTGTTATTTTTGTAAAATCTTTTTAATTGTGTTTTTCCTGCTTATGTACATATTATAAATATAATACAAATCTCCACACCGACGTTGTGCGATTAAACTCAAATTCATACTCTTTCAACGGCAATATGAATAACATGGCATATGATAGGCAATATGAATGGCATGGCATTAATGATGCAATCTATTCTATTATGAAATGCTCATGTGGTTTTTACTTTTTTATTTCTACATGAATTATCCTATCATAAAATTATCTAATCTATTCCAAAGAATAAATTAAATTAATTAGTATTCTGGATTAGAAAGCTAATTTTTATACTATGAGATCCTAAATATGATATTCTAAGTTGGAGGCTGAACTATCCTAGCATGCAATATGATATTTTTGTATTTTTATTATAACATGTAAAGCTTATTAAAAATCAACACAAACAATATAATTAGACCTATAAAACGAATATACACCATGACCTAAGATGGAAAATCAAATCTTGGACTCAATATTCTTGATTACTAAGATATTTTCGGCACAACTCACCTAAGCAACGAAAATGTGCAAACAACAATTTTAGTGTGTACTTCCAAGGATTTGAGCACAACAACTCTTTTTTTTTTTTTTTTTTTTTTTTTTTTTTTTTTTCAGGAATTTCACATGCTTTAAGGGAAAACCACTCAAAACTTTTTTTAAAGCTTTTTTTTTTTTTTTCACATATATATTTTTAAATATTAAAATAATAATATTATGTTATATTAAAAAAGGGGTTGCCAATAGAGCGCCACCTGACCCGGTTCACGGCCGCCACCGCTCCCTGCAGTCGTGATGCCGACGGAGGCAGCCACGGCGAACAACGCCCGTTGTCGTGGGGGTATACGCAGCGGGTCAGCGGCTCAGCAAGGGGTTCGGCGGTGGGCAGCAGCTCGTCATCGAGGAACCAACGGACGCGACGGCGGAGTGGCGGGCGAAGGTGGATTGACGGCGGGTTCGACGGTGTGAGGCTCGGCCGAGATTAGTGAGCGGCTGGTTCGTCGCGGGAGAGAGCGGTGACGTCTACGGGCTCGGGCGACGACGGGAGCGACGCGAGCAGGTGGCGTCGTCGGTGGCTGAACGCCGGCAGCAGCGTCGGGCCAAGCAACAGGCGTTGCATGTGATCTCGCTCGTTCTCTCTCTCTCTCTCGACTCCTCTCAAACTGAACCCCTCTTTCTCCTGATTTTCCTCCCAAAATGCCCCAGATTTCTCTCTTCGTCTCACCCCTCTCGGTGCTCTCTCGCTCTGCTTGAACCCGCGCCCCAGCGGCCCTGTTTATAGGCCGAGGAGGCCGGTCGACGGAGGTAGCTCGGCCGCCGGTCCTTGGCGCACCAACCGGCCTCGCCCTCAGCCGAACCGCGGTCACCTCGAGCCCGTCACCTCCGCGTAGGCCTCTCTACCTTGGCCGGGCCTACGAGGCATTGAAGTCCTCTGCTCTGCTGTCTCATACGTCGCCGGCTACGCTAGTCTCCTTCGGCGCGGCGTCCCGCGCGCGTGGGTTGCAGAGGAAGGAGGGAGGAAGAAGACAAGGGAGAGGGGGCCGGGCCAAGAAAAAAGAATAGGTGGAATAGGCCCAGGCCCGTGGGTGGGAAAAAAAGAAAAAAAAATTGGCGCAGCCCCGCGAGCCCTTTTCCTCTTTTTTTTTTTTTTTTTTTTAATTATTGAAATTAATTAATAATATTTTTAAATTTTTCTATTTTTCCCAAATACAGTAAAATAAGGGAAAATAAACTGAAAATAAAACTTAGTAGATGCAAATAATATTAATACCTATGAGATGTGAAAACCCTTTTTTGTTAGGTGTGAGTCGGTCGCTAATTTTCTATGCAATTTAACTTTTAGTATTTAGTTAAAATTTAAGCGTCAATAGGACAATTGATGACGGTGGATGCTTGTTGGTATTTGATTAGATGGCTTGCTGTCGCTAATGACAGCACCTGCACAAAGCTCACGAACAGCTGCAAAGAAATAACGTCCGGATTTGTGGTGTAATGTGGCTGAACATGAACAACAGCAAAGAAGCAGGATCCCATTAGTCTAAATGATCCGCCGTGGTCCAATCGAGAAAAACCTAAGACTACATGACAATGTCAATAGGTAATGGGTTTCATGAGCATATGGAATTAGATGAATCTCCCGCTGAGTTGAATTGATTACATTCGAGTCCAAGAAATATTTTCATGTGCTCACATCACCTTTCATCGTTTAGCCATCGTACCAATCTTCCATCCTAATGTTCTAGGATCAAATCTGTCGTCAGAAAACATTAATTGAAGGAGGAAAAAAATAGAGAAACGGTTTGAAGAAAAAGAGAAATCAAGCCGGCCTGACAATACAGAGTGAGCTTTCTAATGGTCCATTAGGAGATTGAGACATAGATTAAAACTCATTGTGATCATTTCAATTCATCATAATAGTAACTCTTACAAGTGATATTTAACAACTCTTGCGCTTGGAAACAGTGTGCATACCAAATTCCACTACTCAAAACAAGAGGTTCACTCCCATTGGTTCTTAAAAGATTAAACATTCTCCCTAGATGATAGGGTGATAACTCGCTCACACCGTGAAAGCAAAAAGGAAATATAGCAATTGCAATTAATCAAAGGCGAGAAAAGGCTTGCTGTTGCGGCAACTTAAGATGGTTAAACATTTCTTTGATGAATGCTAAAGTCACCGGAACACAAATCATTTGATTTAACCTCCTTCCCAGTTCGCCGTCATAGGCATACTCATCTGGCAGCTCTAAGAAATATGGCCAGTGCGGCAGACAATGATCATCAACTGTGGCTTTGCCTTCTTCATCAGGGCTAGGACATGAACTGGAATGTAAGATAGCTTCTGCTTTCCCACAATGGACGACTAGTTAACAGACAACTCGAAACATAAAAGTGCATACCTTAATATGGTATCGCAAAAGTTCAAGCTGTTTTCATGCTTAAGAAAGACCTGAAGCATAGTTTTGAATAGATTGTTCAGGCCAATCGGGTAAGAAGAAAGATGATTGCAACTGTTCCGATTCTTCATGCACAGATTGATCTGTTTCTGTAGTAGCGAGCTGAGATAGTTCCTCTTGAAGAGCATTTGCTATAAGTTCATCACTATCCTCATTCCCACATTCCATGCTATAATCTTCTACCTGGAAATAGGGTCCCTGATAGTATTCTAAATTATCCTGGTCCATGCTATAATCATCTGCGACGCAGCCGCAGTGAACAGGGATGGTGACGCAGCAGCAGTGAACAAGTACATCATTGTCCGGGGCTCGCTCGGTTAGAACAGTGAACACCGAAAAAATGAGGCGCAATCTCAGCTGCGGGATGAAATTGCACGGCCACAGCAACAGGGACACACTGCTGCAGTTGAGAGTGATCGGATCTTCACATCTCTTTCTGAGTGTTCACAATGTCCTCTCTCTCTCAATGTATGGCCGTCCCCTTTTGCATTGTGTTCATAGGGGTGTCGACAGTTCGGTTTGGTTCGGATTTCAAGAAAACCGAATCAAACCAACCGAACCGAATAATAGGGTGTGAATTTGACCCGAACCGAATCTGACATGGACTAAATAAAAACCGAACCAAAAGCCTTGTTTAGATTGGTTTGGTTCGATTTTTGGTTTTTTGATTTTCCTATTTTTGCCTTGCTTATTGGAACCGAACCGGGTTGGAAAAAAGAGAGATTTTAAGTTGGACATTAAAGTTTTGTTGAGAATTTCGGTTCGACTCGGTTAATCGAATCGAACCGAACCAGAAAAAGGAAATTACTTTTTGGTTATCTATATCGAAAATGTACGAAATTTCGGTTCTGTTTGGGTTTCAATTTGGTTTTTCTGTTCGATTCTGATAGCCCTAGTGTGCAACCCTCCTTTTTAGTGTATCTCCCCCTTTTGCGAACTCTATCCCTCTCTCCCCTCTTTCTCGTGAAAAAAGCCCACTTCTCTTCTCTGTCTCTCTTGCATCCTCCACTTGTGTGATGAGTACTCCCGTATTTATAAGCACTAACACTCGACTTTGGAAAAATAAAGATGTGGCCGTGAAGTTGTTACAAAAAAATCCGATTTTTTATTTGCTAACAACCTTTGTTTTGCAAACTCCTAACCTCAGGATTGAGATAACTAGTAAGTATCACCTAAAGGGGCTGAATAGGTAATTCTATAAAATTTTGATAATTTAAACCGAAATGGAATGAGTCAAGATTAAAGTCTGAATAGAGGTCATATTCTAGAACAAGGTTTATAATCTATTATGCGGTAGAACAGACTTTAGAAGCACCTAGCGAGTGTGCAGTAGATTATAGGAATAAACAATAAGAGTTTAGGGATGAGAGAAATTATAAACGAGGTTTATATTAATTTAACTTAGATCAAGCCTATGTCCTATCTCCCACACTGACAACCCATTGGTTGAATTCTACTATATAATCGACAAGAGATTACAATATTGCATATAAGTACTCAGTGATAAATCACATTATTTTTTGTACTTCTCTCACGATCACCAATTTTTAAGCCTAAGAAAGATAAGTGTATGATCAAAGTTCACTCAAACTTTGAAATTATAGATTCTCGATCTTGTCTTTTACATGCTTCTTGGCACCTTGGTCTCCTTAAATACTTCTTCACTTCCAAATTAGCCATTGGACAATCTCCAGAAGACTATTTTCCAATTTACCCGTTGGAAAGATCTATATTAAAAAGATTTAGTGGCTGTTGAGCGACAGAGATGGAATCTCCACATATTCTAATCGCATATATAATAAGTGTCTTTGTTTCCATAAATAGATTTTCTCCATTTAGAAAGAACTTGTCTCAAGATTGATTTGCCAATCAAATAAGATTGAGTGAATCAAATCTTTTTTGGTGAGGAATCCAAACCATATCATTAACCGTCATATAATCCGGACTGATTTTTTTTTGAACTTGTCACATTTTGGTCTTCATTCTGAACTTGACTTGTTATGGACATGTTTTGAACTAACTACATTTTGAACTCGCGTGAGGATGGGAATGAGAGTGATTCTCTCGGTCTTTAACTTCAATATAAGATTTGGATTTAAGTCTGAGCTTGTTTCATTGGAAGAAGACTTTGTAGTTCGTACTGGATTGATTTCCTGGATCAACATGCTTTAAGACCATTATCAAATTGACTAAAATCTCATGAACAGTTTTGAGAACTTCAAAATTTACTAAGAGTTTTCTTAATAAGATCACATCTTTTCCTAAAAACTAAAGCTCAATCTTCACCATTCCGTTCAAATTTCGACCGAAGTCCTCATCCAAGTTCAAATAGGCGTGTGTTAATTGTGAGCATGATATAACCAAACATGTGGAGTTCCTATCGTAAGGATGCATGACCCTGGTGATGTCGCGGAATTTTGACCAAGACATGTGCCCAGCATGTGACATGTCCATCATAGAGAGGCCATGCGATTGGCAGGTGCCACGATGCATGACCTAAATGAAATACAAATGCAAATGATCTTTCATTTAGGGGTTTCCTTACCTTTTTTTGTGCAATTAATGATTACATAAAATAACCAAAATTTATATGTCAACATGGCACGTAAGGTAGCCCATGTATCCTCATTAGGGGTGAGTAAAAGGAACCACCTGAACTGGATTGAACCAGCCCAAGGGGCTTCGGTCCAGTTCTTGGTTCCATTAAATTGGAATCGGTGATTTTCGGTCCGGTTCCCAATTCCGGGAATAGAATCGACAAACTGGACCGGACTGGTTATTAATCTTTAAGTTTTTAATTTTATTTCTTAAACACATAAATATAAATTAAATTTAAACTAATTCTTTATGGAATAAAAAAGTGCCTCGATTGAAGACCTTTCTCATTGCAATTGAGATAGCAACCTCACATGTGGCCAAGAGACTACCAAAACTCTTTTTGTCCCTCGCTACTAAAAGAGAAAGCCTACTTGTTAGTTTCTTCTTCCACCCGATGCAGGACTAAGGGCGTGCATAATAACCATTCTGTTCCAGAGATCAATTTATGGCTAGAAATTGATTTTGATTTTGATTTTATTTCTATTCCCTCTACAAGTTTCTTAGCAAAAATACACATTCGATAACCTTATAAAATTTATGTTCTTGAAATAGAAATTCGTTTGATAACGACACAAAATTTCTCTCTCCAAAGTGGTGGTGGGAGGCGTGTGGCGTCCGGTAGCAAGAGGTGGGCGAGCGGTGTCTAGTGACAAGTGGCCGGCATCTGATAGTCAATGGCTGGCATTTGATGTCCCACGGGCAGTGGGTGGGCTGCGGGCGATGATGAGAGTGAACGATAAGAAGAGTTTTCATTTCTACTTTTGTTCTAGAAATAGAAATGTTAAAAATTTTAACTTTTGATTTCTAGTCCAAATTTAGTTTTGGAATAGAAATTTGTTTCAAAAATAGAAAAATAAAATTGTGTTACTAGGGGCACGCATGACAACATTTCTGTTTCTCTATTTCTTTATTTTTCTGTTTCCCGGAACAGGTTTGGAACATAAATCCGTTTGGTCACGCAATTTCATTTTTCTATTTCTGAAATAGATTTGTATTTCTGAAATAGATTTGGAGTATAAATTAAAAGCTAAAATTTTCAGCTTTTTAATTTCTGGAACAGAAATGAGAAATCAAAACTTTTTTCATCATTCACTCTTGTCATCACCTGTTGCACACCCGCCGCCCGTGGGATGCCGAATGCTCGCCGCTCGCCATCGGATGTCGATTGCCGACCACCTGACTCTGGCTACCTGTAGCAGACTGCAGGCCATCGGACAGCAACTGCTCGTCGGTCGTTGGTTGCTCATCGCCAACTATTGGATGCCGGAGGCCCACTGCTGACCATCGAATGTCTGCCACCAACTGCTTGTCGCTCGCCAACGGCTGCCGGACATTAGCCACTCATCACTCGCCACCTACCACTGGACTTTGGTTGCTAGCCACCTGTTGCCGGCCATTGTCTCTGGACACCGGACACCGGACCTTGGACATCAGACCCCAAACGTCAGACGCTAGATGTTGGTCGCAAGATGCCGGTCATTGGATGCTAGACGTCAGACTCTAAACTTCGACTACTCGCTACCGGTTGTTAGACGTCAGTTGTTGGATATCGAACTTCGACTACCGAACGTCGGCTATTGCCGCTCCTAGAAATATAAATTTTATTCTGTTATCAAACGGATTTTTATTCCAGAAAAAGAAATTTTGAATTGTTATTAAACACGTTTATTTGTTCAGAAACTTGTCCATGAAATAGAAATTGAGAAATCGATTTCTAGCTAAAAATTGATTTATGTTCTAGAAATTTTGTCATGTGCTCTTTAAATGGATTCCTATTCTAAACCTAGTCCGAGGAACAGAAAAATAGAGAAATAGAGAAACAAAATGGTTATCATGCGCACTCTGAAGCCTCAAGAGCCACACATTCATTCCTCAAGCTCACTCCTCCTCCCCCCCTCTCTCCGTTCACTTGCAAGAGATAAGATACTCCAAGCCTTCAAGAGTCAGATAGCATAAGAGAGATTGTCTATAAAATCCAAGCCAAGCATGACCTTAATGGCCTTTTTGGCTAAGATTGAACGTGAAATATATGAAGTGTGATCGATGCTGCAACAAGTGGAGTTTGACTTTTTTGCAAGTGGGTACATGTGCTATCGATTCTATTGGACCGCTTGGGAATCTAATCGGATTGATCAGTTCGAAGCACAACCACTCTTTGATAGAAAAAAAAAAATGGTCGGTTCCGTTGGTTCGGACCAGATTGGAATTGATGGTCCAGTCCAACTCCCGGTCCTAGGACCAAAAGGTCTGGCCCTCACTTCTCGAATCTACCTTGGAACTGGACCAGATTGGGAATCGATCACTCCTAGTTCTCATGGATCAAGTGAAACATTAACTGAAAATAATTTCTCATAGGTTTAATATTATATTTGTTTTTCGTAAATAAATAAAAATAATGAGAAGAAAACAAACTCATTCAAACCATGGGTCAAAGAGCCGGTTAACTTATTAATTTGTATTATCATCTCGAGAATGCATTTGCTTGGTGTCAAATATTGCCATGTTTTGTTGATATCAACCAATTTTTACTCGAAACGTACGGAGACAAGGTTTGACGATTGTCGAGATGTCGAAAGATACTCATTCTATGTTTAATGCATTGCACTTCTTACAACGACTTGCGACTATTTATTCTGCATATGCAGATCGTTTGTTCCATCCATATACTTCATATTTCACATGATGAAACTCCTCAACATGGTGTGATTGGACAGATACATCGGAAATAATGACTGTCACGTCCCGATCCTCCGAGCATGTGCCCATCCCTCAGAGGTCGATTAAATAGCGATGTCCTAAGACGCATCGCCGACTCATTCATTTTAATGCGCATTCAGAAGCGAATAAATAAATCCCCAGACAACAACAATATGAGATAGAAAAGCAGGGCCACAAATTTTCTTGAAAAACCAAACCACACTTTTATACACATATCAAACTATGTCATATACATTACTAGCCGACTATGTACAAGGTTTGCACAAAAAAGGGGGGTAGAGGCTACAGATCTTCAGGCATTTTGAGTCTTCCTCCGAATACACCAGGGTCCTTGGGTCCGACAGATACAGATCCACCACTGATCCACCTAGAGGGTCAGTCGTACTTTTACCAAAAGCAACCTCTAGTACATATAAAGGGACCTTAGACTTTGGTATGGGACCCTCTCTCTGTCCATTTCGCTCCTAACGATACCATGATCTGTATTGATGGAGTACCTTATGGGGTAAGGCCTCATCAACCCAGACCACGGTCCTCACCAACTCATAGACTCATCCTCTTGGGTTCCCATGCAGTGGGATAAAATTCTTCTCCTCAGTGACATTCTTTGGTCAGCCAAAGCGTTTAGGAGGGGTTGCCATCTAAGGACCTGAAAATGTTATCCCACAACGAGGTGAGACAACGTCTCAACAAGTTCACCCCCTTAGTCCCGACTAGGAAAAAAATACGCCACAAGGGCTGCCTAAACACAAGCACGTGCCAGAGGACTTACCTTTGCCTCAGTTCCTTTTTACAAGTCAGCACAATTCACAAATTCATTGAATCACATCAACAAATCAAATCATCACATCAAATCGAGTCATCGATTAATTGACCCAGTCGATTCCATGTCATTAAGATCATCTTCCGGTCAATCCATTCAATACTATCTATAAAGTCCGATCATATGAAGGACTGCTCACTCTATCAAAGTATACTGCTCTCACTAAGCTGATCTATCAAAGCCCTTAGGCTAATATATTATACTAATAATGCTCATCAGAAGTTGCTAAGGTATACTGCTCTCACTAAGCTGATATATCAAAGCCATCGGGCTGATATAGTATACCGATATACTGTTCTCACTAAGCTGATATATTAAGCCGTCGTGCTAATATATTATACCCATGATGCTCACTCTAAGCTGATAAAATATATTGCTCGCGCTAACCTGACATATCAAAGCCCGTAGGCTGATATAGTATACTGTTCTCACCATCTAAGAATGCCACCATTTTTATCATTCTCGATAAAAATAATCGTGTGTGGGTACACGATCGATCTTAACCAAAATATAATATTTTCTCTTTCGAAAATCCCACTAATTTCAATAGTCCATAAACGCATTTTTGGCGCTGTAAACCCACGCTCGGTATTTTCTAATTAAATACTGAAAATATAGAATTTTAGGATAAATATCCCAAAATTGCAATTAACACTTAATTTGCATAAAATAGTAGTCAAATAAATAAACCAATCACACCATTGAAATCGGCACGAAATTTCGGTCATCGACTATCCCGGTCTGAATTTTGAAAAATAAAAATTAATTAAATAATTACGGAAATTAATTAATAAATACCAATAAAGCATACTTAGGCTAGAAAAGCCTAATTAAATACCGAGACGGGTTCGGAAAATTTTCGAAGCTCACTAGATAAATACTACAGCTTATCTAGTTGCTAATTACACTACTCTAACCATCTAACATGCATTAACGATTAACTAAATCATTAATCTGTTCTAACTAACTTCCTAACCACTAATTAACTTAATTAATCAATCCTTAAGTGTCATTAGCTCCCTAAGCGAGGATTAGTGAGTAAACTGACTTGATTAACGGTTCGATTGAACCGCGATGACAACGAGGAGGAGACGGGCCAAAAACTCCAGAGTGGGGATGGATTTCGAGGTCCGTAAGTGGTCCAAAGCAGGCCTCGAAGGTCCACGGGCTTGTTGGATTTTTCGGTTCTGTCTTTGAACCGAAGGATTGCTCGGCTTGGCTAGCTCGGGCTGAAATGACGAGGGAGGCAAACGGTAGTAGCGGCTTAGGTGGAGACAGGCGAGCTTCCGACGGCTTCGGGCGGTGATGAACGGCTCTGGACGGAGGCTCACGGACGCGCTGATGGCGAGATGAGCACGGGACCAGCAGCAGGCAATTGGACGCAAGCTGGACCAGCAATGGCGTGTAGGCGAGCGGGCGCGGCTTCGGTTGCTCGGACGGTGGCTAAGGGTGGTTGGATGGAGCTGGTTGGTTTGCTGGTTCGGTTCTTTGGGATTTTTGAAGACTTTAAGCTGCTGGAATGGAGGGAGGATTGACCGAATAGGGAAGAGAAGGAGGAGAAAGGCAGTTGGCTTTGGAAGGGGCCACCTTGGCTCAATCCTATCCCATTTGTCCCCTTGAAATGGTCCCACCACGTAAGGCTGGCTTCCTCAGCAAATTTCCAGGCGCCAAGCTTCCCTAGGAAGCTAATGAGAGGGTCTAAATGTTGAAGGCATGGGGGGATATGAATTTGGACATGATTTTCCCCAAATTGGACCAATCCTCTTCCAATTGAAGCCAAATTTCGGTCCTATAAAATCCACCCTCGAGTCCTCAATCAAATTAACATTTTCCGTCGCCAATAGAACCTATTTGCATTCTAATTTCGTGATAAAAAATGGTCCTTTGAATTTCTCGATCAAAAATGGCCCTATATCGACTTTTTCCGCCAAAATTTCAGTTTGTAGAAAAATTTTCGAAGGGTGAGTCGACATTCCTAAAATGACTTGTGACATGACAAAACTTTCAATTTTTGAAATCGGATTCAAATTTGCGGTTAATTTCAATCTGGCGCGATTTTAGTGTGACCTAGCCTACCGGGTAACTTTTAGTGCAAATGACCCGTGGTCGATTTTCTTCAAGCCACAATGAATCTCTTCGACACATTGGTGACTTTCGGTGATTGTGAACATCTCAAGGTTTCAAATACGAACACAGGGTACCAAAACGACAGAAAAATCAGTCTAGTGCCGATTGACGAGAATTTTGCAATTTAGTGGAATCACCTACGTTTAGCTACACATCTCAGTTGAACTAACCTATCCCTGATCTCTAATCAATTTTTAACTGTGTCGTAATGATCTTTGGAGATGAATACGGTCGAATAATTGATTCCTGGTTGAATTCTCAAGTCTATTGCATTAAAATCCCTTAATGACTTTCCCAGATAGTCTAGTTATCTCATGAGTGATTAGCTTTGAGAATAGTAATATATGCGCGTTGATGAAAGACCCGATTTATTCAATTGAAAAGAGGACTGAAATTCCAGAATGTGACAATGACAAACTAAGCAAACATTCATGATTCATGTAAACATAATTAAGTGGGTGCGTAGAAAACCTACTAAAACCCAAAACCCCATCGATCTTGAATCCATGCCTTAGTAGTGGTTGAAGATCCTCTGTCCAGGTGACAGCAACAGTTTTGGATCGAACTTAGCTTTGCTCTCTTGAAAAGTCCTCCATTTGGGACCAAAATGTTCCATCCACTCTCTTTCAGTTCTATAATTTGGAAGGTATCGCTTGAACTTTATACCATTATCTTTAAAAAAAGAGAGCATCTCCTTGTTTTGAAGCTCACACTCTTGCCAGTCTCCAAACCCACTTTTGTGTAAGAATTCGACCGAATAAAAGATATCTTCATCTGGCGTAACAGCAGACATTCTATCATCCCATCTGCAAAAGATCAATAATCAAAATTAAATAACAGGCTTAATGGTCACTAAGGTTTAGTTGAATTTATAACCAAGTCACCTTAATATAGATTTTAATCATTCAATGCACTATAACTTCCAAGTTTTTGCATTTCATGCACTTGACAGATTTGACTGATTTTCCGATGAAATCATGATGTGGTGTACATGTGACCAATTTACTAGATCTCAGGCCATTGCCATGATGGCAACACGTCGACATTTCATTGAGAAATGAGCCTGGATTTTGTCAAAGAGCATT
Organism: Eucalyptus microcorys; assembly: GCA_014182515.1. NCBI lineage: Eukaryota > Viridiplantae > Streptophyta > Magnoliopsida > Myrtales > Myrtaceae > Eucalyptus > Eucalyptus microcorys. The sequence goes on from CM024569.1 coordinate 32,909,308, forward strand.
GGTTGAAAGAAATCAAATGTTTAGTGTATTTAGTTTGATTAAAATCAAAGTTAAGTGATCAAAACTCATCTATCTTTAGTTACAGCTAACGAAATATATGCCCTGAAAAAAATGGTGGCTAGCTGGAAAACATACTTGTTCTTGTTCATAGGGTAAATGAGGACATATCCGGTTGTTATGTTATTTTTGAGAGCAATGTCCTTGAAGATGCCTGTGTTGATATCGGCCATGTGAGATTTGGGCACAAATAGGTCGAGCCACGGATGAGGAATGTTCCAAAGCCCTTGTTCTCCGAGCTGCAGCTCTTCAACTCGTAGTCTATTCAAGAAATCTATGAAGGCGACATCTTTCTCAAACTTGAACTCGGGGACATGGTTCAAATCTTTCAATATGATCTCCAGGTCCTAATGTTGATAAGATAACACCGAACTAAGTCAAAAGAAAAGAGATTTAAGATGTTTCTTACGGGGCACTGATAATTTAAAACATAAGCTAGGATTTCTCTTTCCTTTCTCTTTTCAAAGACAGTTCGATACCAACAAACATGTAGAGTTCGATATCAACGTACATGTACCTTTTCTACTGTACTCTCGGTCTGTTCATCGTAGTATTTGGCCGCGTCAATACAGTAGAGGAGCTCATGTTTGGTCAGGAGGGACATTAGCCGCGGGTGATCCGAGAGAGGGAAGTAAGATATCCAACTGTCCATATTTCGGTGCATGAGAAGGCAACCTTCTACAAAGTTCAATGCTTCATCTTGGTCCCTTTGATGGCGCGATATCAAACGTTCTTGGTCCGTCGTAAAAGCTGAGAAATCGCTGTATAGCATTCTCACCCACTTTGCCTAGAGGAGGATTCAAATAAATACACATTTCTTACCTCGTAGATCTTCTCTATCAACCAACTCAAAGAATAAGCAATATAAACATATAAGCTGACTTGTAGGTTTATGTTCACATGCAATAGACGAGTCAAATTGCAACACATGAAAGGAAAATTATGGCATAATCGTCAGATGAGAACACAGGATATTAGTTGTGATGTCCGATAACATCCAATATCATAAAAATAAATAAATAAATAAATAAATCGATGATTTAAGTCTGGTGTGCTACGTACTCTCTTTGGAGCTGGACCAAGTGCAATCCTCGCTCTGGTTATTATGCCAAATTGGCCAAGACCACCAAGGACGGAGTAAAATAAGTCCGGATTTTTGTGGGGGGAGCAAATCAAAAAGTCCCCAGTTCCTACTCAAATAATGAAAAAAAAAATTATCTTGTCATGAAACACGCATATATACATATACATATAAGAAATATATCATATGGTGCGTAGGAAGATTTTTCTGTCTATTTTTTTGGATAAGTACTGGTAGCTCGCTGCAACAACAGCATAAATACTAAATACCACATATAAAATGCATTTTCGCTGAAGTCATCGTTTTCTTTTCCCATGTGTATTTGCCGCGGTGACATCTCGCAGATTGTTATCTACCAAGAATGACATCAAATCCGTAGTTTACTTGGAAGCTGAGGATTCGCGTGATATACCGGTAATAACGTCCATTTCATGGACATTGGTGATCTGAGGACCATTTCGAAACACTTCCCCGCTAATGCCAGCATTAGAGAGCGTACCGCCCACAGTTGCATACTGGTAATCCGTCAACGTATTCGGCGCAAGACCGTGTTTCAGCGTGTGCTCCAACACGTTGAACCAAATTTGGTGGCCGCCGACATCAGCGTAGTGGCCGAGCGACTGGCTGTATGACACGGTGGTCCCATGCTCCTTGTTACCGAGAGAGGTCATGTCCACCACGACCCCATCACGAGCCATAGCTTGTCCCCGAACAGAGTGGCCGCGTCCTCTAGCTGAGATAGTGAAAGGAATAGAGGATTCATTGTACCTGAATGCCACTAAAGTCGCGATGTCCTCGAGGCAAGATGGGCGGAGGACGGCTGCAGGTATTTCTTGGACAATAAACCCGTAGTCGGCGGAGGCTGCGCTGATGGATTCGGGGTCGAAGTGAATCTTGTCAGCGATGGGGAGAGAAAGGAGCTTGTGGTGTAGTGAATTGGTTGAAGGTGAGGCCAGTGGATGGTTTGGTGCCATCCTAACGTTTGAGAAACAAAGAGATGTCGAACAAGTTGGTGTGTGTTGGTGTTTGCGGTGGTGTTGAGAGGGACAGCTCACAAGGGTCTCATATATAGACACATGCACGACTATTGCTGTTAGCAATATGTACGATTTTCTAGAGATATTTATGACATTTCCAATTTTTATATCTATTTTCAGTATGCATATCTGATTTATTTTGTTTAAATAGTAATCTCATAAAGCCTATAGATAGGTGTATGTTTAATATATCGAAATATACAGAAATTTCATAATTTTTTGTTCTAGTCTTTCCATATTTCTTTTGATTATGTATACCTAATTTGATTTCCTTAAATAGCAATCTCATAAAGCCTATAAAAAGATAGATATACATCAACATACAGAAATTCAATGATTGATTATATCGAAATATAAAGAAATTCATTTCTTTTAGGCCTTGGTGGTAAGCTTCTCATATTTATGTATATATCAAAATATACAAAAATTTCATAATTTTTTTTTATTATGATCTTTCCATATTTCTTTTGATTATATTTCTTTATTAGTATAATTCAAAATATATACCATTTTCTATTTTGAATTTCCATAACTCTTTTCATTATGTAGGTCTAATTTTATTTTTTTAGTTAGTACTCTCATAAAACTTATAAGTAGGCTGATGTATTCTTTATTAATATACATCATAATATACAAAAATTTCACCATGTTCTATTCGAAATATAAGAAATTCCACAATTTTTTTTATTCTTTATTCAATTATGCATATCCAATTTGATTTCCTTAGAATGTAATTTCATAAAGTTTATAAATAAGCTAATGCATTCTTCATTAATATACATCCAAATATACGGGATTTCCATATTTTTCTATTTTGATTTTCCAAATCTCTTTCAATTATGCATATCGGTTTTGATTTAATATACATTGGCTAATGGGGATTCTCGTTTCACATAAAATGCCATGGGCTAAACCAAACTTAAAATGAATACCAACATCGTGTGAGATAAGGGCTTAGAAGAGTCCATGCCTAATTAGGGCGCGTTTGGTAACGTTTCTGTTCAAAAATTGTTCCAGGGAACAGAAATAAAAAAAAAGTGTTTCTGTTCCGGGAACAGTTTTTGAACAAAAGAACGCGTTTGGTAAGTGTAAAAAAAAACTGTTCTTGAAATAAAAAAAGAATAGAAACACGTTTGGTAACTGCACTCAATTTCTGTTCCTAGAATAGAAAAAGAACATAAATACGTTTGGTAACTATACAAAATTTCTGTTTTAAATTTTTCAAAAAATGCTTTTTTTTTTTAATAAAGTTTAAACTTGATATTGAATTCTCATTCTCATGAAATGCTCATTAATTTTATTTTGTTCAGGTGAGTGAAGACAAACATTCTGAACATGATCATTCTCATGAAATGCTCATTAATTTTACATCTTTGCATCAATCAATCATCCTCGAGTCTCTATTTACAAAAATGTCATTTTCTCCTCAGAACTGCCCATCCATAAATCCAAAATCTTATACTCACCTAAAAGCACCCTGAGCCAATTAAAAACCATAAACACGTCCAAACCTTAAGCAATATGCCAAAATGAGTTTACTTGGAAAGACTATCTGGTATATTCAATAGCAGGTTTCGCTTAAAGGCTTGCGAATGACATTTGCAATGATAGTGATATGTAAACAACCATTTCCTTAAAAGCGAAAAACATATTTAGTGTTCCCCTAAAATGATCATTTTGCTCGACAGAGGATGGAAACACGATAAACACCAACTTGTGTAATCTTCTCTTCTTGGTTGACTTAGGACTCTTGATTGGCATTATCGACGAGCATTGTGATCGCCTTCCTCCCTTCCACTAGTAAAGCAATTTAATGATGGGAAGTAAACTCGGTGTCTCTAATAAAGCATTCGTACTAACAAACCTCCAATCCTTCTACACTTCTTTTCCAGCTCTAATGTGAAATGCCCTGGTCCGTAGATCGCCCTTGTTAATTGTAAAGAGAAAAAGGTCATGAGCTCTAGTTTCTACATCCACAGAGACATTTTGCCCTTTCCTCTTCCTCCTCATAATTCACTACCATATTCAAAGCCATTCACCTAATGTTCGGATTGACGACAAACTCTAATTAGATAGAAGCACAAATATTTTGGTCGCGAATCATAAGCCCGCCAAAAAACCATCACTTTTACACACAAAGCAATTGAGCAAATCGCTACCTATGGGCAATGCTTTATCAGAAACTTGTTATCAAGCCAATGCACAATAGTATGAGGCTCGACAAAAAGCTCGGTTGTGTAACCGACAAAAAGGCGACATATCATTCTTTAAAGCAATACCGTGCTACAAAATACTCTCAAACTGTCTTAGATCAAAGTAAATTCTTTATTTGTCTCCTGAAAAGAATTTCTTAAAAGCTCTCCTTCACATCCATTCCATAATCGGGCGATGATGGGTCGGACTCCACTTCTCCGGGACCAAGAGGACCTACAAATTAGAGGACTCGTCTTGGAGATCATTCATGAAGGAGGACGCAAAGGAACTTAGCTTCTTTCCGCTCTCTGCGATGTTCCTAAGGGAAGAGATATCCCGCCGAGCCTGTGAAAATCGAAGGCGAAAAACTAAACTTAGTACAAACCCACTTGATTTAGCCAAAAGAGAAACCGAAACTAGTGGCGGATGAAAAGAGAGAGGAGGGGAAGCGGAAACAGTAGAGGGGGAGCCGAAAGCGTTACCTGATTGGACAAATTTTCTCGGGAAAATCCGACGGAATCGCTCAAAAAATCGAAGCTGAGGAAGAGAGAGAGAGAGAATGTGTGAGGGCGCGGCTGGCGAGCAGGAGGAGAGATGGAAGGGAAAAATGCCGAAACTCGAAGTTGAAATCAGTCAGTCTCGCTCGAGCGAGCGTTGCTCCGCTGCTCTGCTCGCTCGGCAGAGCAGCCACGCTCAAGCGAGCGTCGCTGCGCTGCTCTACCGAGCGAGCGAGCAGCTCCGGCGAGCAGCCGTCGCCCGGATCCGCAGATTTGGGCGACGGCTCGCTTGGGGCTCGGCGTCGCTCGCTCGAGCCGGGCAGAGAGGCTGCTCCGCCGCTCGAGCGACCGAGCTGCTCCGCCGAGCGACCACGGTAGCTCGAGCTCGGCGGAGCGGCTCCGGCGGCGAGCCATCGCCCGGATCTGCCGCAGATCCGGGCGAGCAATGCTCGCTTGAGGCTCGAGCGAGCTGTCGCCGGAGCGAGTGTCCCGGCTTCGGCGAAGGTGGCTCAGATTTGTGAGGGGTGGCTCTCGTCGAAGTCCTCTTCGAACGGAGAAGGAGGAGCAGCAGAAACTTACCTGGATTCGGAAGCTTCAGCCGGTGAAGGAGCACCACCTGTCGGCGCTGGAGAGTCAGCCGAGTGGGGAGGCGTCGGAGAGTCGACGGAGTGGGGAGTCGCCGGAGAGTCAGCCGAGTGGGAGGCGCCGGAGAGAAGGGAGAGACGCCGAAAAAGGGAGAGCACGAACGAAAGCCTTTGGGCACGAACAAACCCACCTCCAGAAGTGTTTTGGTTTTGTTCTTTTATTTTTGTTCTTTTTAGGCCTTCAAGAAGTGTTTCTGGATTCCAGAAGTAAGTTTTTTTTGTTTCTTTTTTCTTTTCAATTTTGTTCCAGGAACAAAAAAACAAAAAAAGAACAGAAACGCAAACAAACGCGTTTCTGTTCTTTTTTTGTTCCCGGGAACAAAAAAACACAAAATCTGTTCTTAAACAGATCCGAGAAATAAAAACATGCATGCCCTTAAGGGCTGGCCTGCCTTTTGGGCATTACATCTAAAATATCGTGTTGTCCCCGATCGCATAAAAAAAAAAAAAAGGATGCCTAGAGATGTAATCTCATTTGTAAAGAAAAGACTTGAATATGATGGATATATAAGATTATGCTTTGCTAGCATAACAATTTTTGGGCTATTATGAGAAAAATAGCTTGTTGATTCTTGAATGAGTGGACCCATTTATTATTTGGTTTTTTTGTAGTTCTGAACAAACTGTTATTCTTATAGTTGATTAAAAACTATAACCTAATCATTTCTCTATGAGATTGTCCTCCGTGTGAGTGATTATCTTGGTTCTTTATCCCTGAAAAGTAGATTCTTCCTTGATAATGAACCAATAAGCCTTTTATTTTTGGCTGGTGGTGGTTTTCCTTTAGGCCTTAGTGGTAAGCTTCTCCTATTCTAAAATTCTTTATCCTTGGTTGGTGGCTTGTTCTTTAAGCATGGGTAATGAACTCCGTCAATCTCGATCTTTATCCTTATTTGGTGGTGCCTCCTTTAGGCCTAGGTGGTGATCATAATCTATCCTCCATTTATCATACATAATCTTGTTATCACTCAAATCACACTTAATCACCCTACACTTGCATAAAAAATACAGAAAAAGAAACATTTGCTTGTCATGGTGCCGTGAAGGAAGAGAAAGAAAAGCAGAGAGGGTTTTGAGAATTTTGGAGCAACGACTTGCCGCATGTAATCCTAGGGCACGATTCTCTCTCTTCTGCTAAAAATAATGAGTTTAGTTGTCTTTGGTTGAGTAGCTTTTGTTGGGAAGACTCCTAATAGATTTTGAAATTGACAAAACTGTCCAATTGATCTTAGTAAGTTTGATAATTGGGAAAACTCCTAATAGATCTAGGAAAATAATCTTGGAATGAAGTCATCTCGATTTAGCTCATATTCAATTATTCTTTGTAAAGTCTACTTCAAGTGGAACATACTTAAACTCAAGTTCAAACTTTATATTGAAGATAAAGACTGAGAGAATTATTCTTATTCCCATCCCGATGTAGCAAAGTTCAATACATTGCAAAGTTTAGAATGAAGCAAGTCTAGAATGTGACCAATTCAAATTCCATAATGGCTAGTGATCTAGTTTGGATTTCACACCTAGAAAGATTTGATTGACTCAATCTATTCAATTGGAAAATCAATCTTGAGACAAGTTTATTCTAAACAGAGGAGCTCTACTTATAGAAACCAAGACTCTAGTTGTATGAGCAACCGGAATCAAGAGGAGATTTGGCTTTTATCACTCAACAAACACTTTATCTTTTGATACAAATCTATCCAACGAGTATATTGGAAGACAATCATCAGGAAATTGTCTAATAGCTAGTTTGAAAGTGGAAGAATATATGAAGAGTCCAAGGTGCCGAGGAGCAAGTAAGAGATGAGGCCTAGAATCTAGAATTCCAACTCTAAGTATACTTCAATCATACACTTGCATTTTGTGAGCTTAAAATTTTTAATCATGAGAGAAATATAGGAGTGACTGAGTGAGATAGTGTGATCTATCATACACTGAGTGCTAACACTCAATATTGTAATCTCTTGTTGATCATCTTGTAAAATCCAGTCAATAGACTATTAACATAAAAGAGTGGACGTAAACTTAAATCCAAGCCGAACCACTATAAACTTGTGTGCAATTTTGCTTATCTCTAAACTCTTTATCATCATCATCATCATCATCATTATTATCTACTACACACTCAGAGGGTACTTCTAAAGTTTGTTCTATTGCACAAATGATTCTGAACTCTGTTCCAAAATCTAATCCTTATATAGACTTTGATATTGACTCTTTCTATTCCGCTTTAAATTATCAAGATTTTATAGAATCACCTATTTATCCCCTCTAGGTCATACTTGCTAGTTACTTTAGCTTTTGTAGTTCCATTAAGATCCTTACCCAATACTAGTCATAATGTTGTATTTTTTCCTTCAAAGTTGTTGCTATTTATTGTGACATCCCAGATTTTCAGTCATGTTTTCTATCGAATAAATCAGGTATTTCATCAACGCGCCTATAGTGTTGTTCTCTGAGTTGATCACTCACAAGATAACTAGACTATTTGGGGGAAGCTATTAAGGAATTTTAACACAATAGACTTGAGAATTCGACCAGGAATTGACTGCTCGTCCGTGTTGATCTGCAAGGGTCATTACAGCACTATCGAAATCGATCGGAGACCGGAGATAAGTCGATTTGACTGAGATATGTGATCAGAATGTGGGTGATTCCACCTGATTGCAAAATACTCGTTAATTAGTATTAGACCGATTTTTCTATCGTTTTAGTATTCGGTGCCCGTAATTGAAATCTCGAGATTTTCACAACAACCGAGAGTTGACAATGTGTCGAAGATGTACTTTGTGACTTGAGATAAATCGATCATGGGTCAATTGCACCAAAAATTCCTAAAAGTTAGCCGGTAGATTAAGTCACACTAAAATTGCGCCGGATTGAAATTAATCGTGAATTTGAACCCGATTTTAGAATTTCAAAGTTTTGTCATGTCGCGGTCTATTTTATGAACATCGACTTATCCTCCAATGAATTTTTAGAGATTTCGAGATTTTTACGGAAAATCGTTTTGGACGTTGCGGAATAATAACGGAAATTCTGATGGGCTAAATTGAAGGAAATTTGGACTTCCAAGTTGAGCCTCTGAGTGTTAGGGACTTATAGAAAATTATATGGGATTTTTCTATATCAAAATTTGGACGTCGAATTTGGGAATTTGTCGAAGAAATTGGAAGTTCAAAATGTGAAATTCGGAGCTATGAAAGGAGGCTGCATTTTTGGCATCAAAAGTGGATTATTTGTGATAATTGAGCAAGAAAGAATTATGGGGAACATTAGAGATATACATGAAGCTTAGGGGGGACCAAGCATTTATGATTTAGGATATTTCCTCTTGATTTTGCTCCCCTTCCATCCAAGCTTCTTAAGCATGCCAAGCAACCTGTTCTCTTCCTCCCTTGTGGCTTCTACTTCTCCATTTTTCATTTGCTCCTTCATCCATTGCATTTTCCTTCATTTCATTCGAGCAAAGTCCCTTCCACCACCCACGTGCTGCTGCTCCATCTTCAGCTATTTCCTCAACCAAAGCTCAGCTCACATCACACGGAGATCCATCCCTTTGCCCACGTTCCACTTCTGTTTTCATTTCCCCAAAGCAGAATTCTCCCACATCTCTCCTCCACGCTGCCACTTGGACGCGTCTGCACCTTGCTCGGTCAACTTCTCCCTAGCAGAAGCTTTCGTTGACCCCAGCATCAACTAAAGCCACTAGTTCTTGTCGCCCACTTATCGAATTCTCTTCCCCCATCTCTGCCACTCGTCTAGCATCGACAACCATCCAAAGTAGCCCCTCGTGTCTTCATCTCCACGAAGACAACCCCAGCATCCGACACCACCCACTGAAGTTGCTCCCTTTGTCCGCGAGTCTACGACCCAGCGTTTAGCCCACAGCACAGCCAGCAAATCCAGCGTCTTGGGCCCGTGTCTTCAGCCCAGAATTTTGAAGCCCATTTTCAGCCTAGTCTTGAAGCCCAACCATGATTTTTCGGCCCATCAAGGGAGCCCAGCAAGCCCACAAGATCAGTCCATTTGAAGCCCGCAATTTGGCCAAAGAGTTCAATAGTTCAGCCTATTTTGGGCCCGCAAAGTCAGCCCGCTTCAAGCCTAGCCCAACTAAAGAACAAATCTCAACTTGGGTTGAGATTTGTTGGGCCAAGTTTAGGCCTAGTCTAAGCCCATTGGTGTCGTCGCGAGTAGGGGTGTGTGTGCATGGTTCGGGCGGGCAATTCCCGACCTAGAACCAGGTGCCGCCCGCCAAGTACCGGTTCCGAAAAATTAGAACCGGGATCCACCTGTTTATTGCATAAATCCACCGGAGAACCGAACTGCCAGTCCAGTCCGATTCCCAAGTGGATTCATGGAACCGATCTTGACGCGAAACAATCTATGGTGTTGCGGGTCACTGCTGGGCGGAGCAGAGGCTGTGGCGGTCGGCGCAAGGGGGCAAACAACAGCGACAGAGGAGTAGCGGAGGGGCAGCGGAGCAGCGACGGAGGCGTAGTGACCGGTTTGGGATTTGCTAGTGTCGGTCGTCACGACTGTAGGGGCTGCAATGGCGTCGGATTGCTGGTGGAGGGGGCCCGAAGCAGAAGCAACGGCAATGGTGCTCGGACGAAAAGCAGCAAAAGCGAAGGCAATCGCGATGATGGGCAAGTGAGCGAAGGGCGCTCCCAGCTGTTGGCGCGGTGGTTGGTGCAGAGGCAAGCTGTGGCGTCACTAGTCATTGCTTGGGCGGAGCAAAGGCTGTGGCGGGTGGCGGCTGGCGCGAGGGGGCTGATAGCAGCGGCGGCGACGTCGACGCTCGGGGAGGAATCGAAATGGCGATAGGAGGAACCGAGGAAGAGACAGAGAGAGAGAGACAGAACCGAAGATGAAGAGATAGTGATATGAGTTCTAGGGTTTGTTTTAGTAATTTTTTTTTTTAATACTAAAAATTTATCGATTCGGTCCGGTGGGGGCGGGCGGGCGGATCCGCCCATGGAACCGGGAACTGGACCGGTACCCACCGGTTCCCATAAATTGGAACCGGGAACTGGACCGGTTCCCTCAAGAACCGCCTGTTTCGGGCGGTTCCGGTTTGGTTCCGAGCGCTTTGGGCAGATCCCGGTTCTTTTGCACACCCCTAGTCACGAGCCCAAATTCGGTCGCCGTCACGGTGAACCGGTCTTTGCTTTGCACCAGTGAGTTTTGCTCACTAATCCCTTATTAGTCGGTTAATAATACTTAGGGGTTGATTAGATTTAATTAAGTGTAATCATGTGAATAGATTAGAGTAGAACAATTAGTTTATAGCCTTATTAATGCATGTTAAGCAAATGGTTAGTGACATTAGCAAGTAGACTCATGTTATTATTTATTGAACGAGTCTCGGAAATTTTTCAGGTCCATTTCGGCTTCCAATAAGGCATTACCGGCCTAAATTGGATTTATTACATTTATTTATTATTTTTCGTAATTAAAATTAATTGATTATTTTTCGGAAATTAGGCTGGGATAGCTGATGACCGAAATTTTATGCTAATCGTGATGATGTGATCTGTTTATTTATTTGAGCGTTAAATCATGTTGAATTGGTTTAAAGATGATTTTAGGATTTTATTCTTAAATTGATTAATTTTGGTAAGTAAGGGGAAAATTACCAAGCGTCGATTAACAGTGCCAAAAATGTGTTTTGGGCTGTTGAAACTGGTGGGATATTCAAAAAGTGAAATTATGATATATTGGCTAAGGCCGACCATGTCCCCACATATGGTTATTTTATCGAGAATGATAAAAGATAGAATTGATTAAATGTTCGAGATGATATACTATATCAGTCTACAGGCGATATGTCAGCTTAACGAGATTAGTATACCGGTATACTATATTAGCTTACGGGCGATATGTCAGGTTAGCGAGAGCAGTATATCCAATCAGCTTAGCGAGAGCAATATGATCAACTTAGAGAGAGCATTATTAGTGTACTCTATCAGCCTATGGGTGATATGCCAGCTTAGCGAGAGCAGTACACTATTTATCAGCTTAGTGCGAGCTATACTATCTATATATCAGTTTAGAGTGAGCGGTCCTGGACTATGGTCGGACTTATGGATAGTATTGATTGTACCGACCAAGAGAAAGGTCGTGGTGACATGTAATCGACTAGGTCGTTTGATCAATGATTTGATCTGATGCTGTGAATTGATGTGGTTCTTGTATATTTGATATATACTGACTTGCAGGAAGGAACTAAGGCCAAGGTAAGTTCTCTGACTCGTATTGTGCTTAGGCAGCCTTGAGAGCGTATTGGCTTACTAATCGGGTCTTAAAGAGTAAAACTCACCGAGACGTTATCTCACTGGTTATTGTATAATCATTTTCAGGTCCTTAGATGGCGTGGGTGAAAGGACCAGAGGCCTAAAGTGTTGAAGGTGAAGTCTAAAAAATTGACGATCCTATCTGACTAGTTAGTTATAGGACAATTTTATTTCGATGAAAGTCGATTCCCTTTTTCTAGACTTCTATGTATAAACTTGGGTGTTTATAAAAGGTCTTTTGTGAAAAATTGGTCCTACTTTCCTATTCCATTATTTTATTAACTGTGAATTATTTTATATGCTTCCGCATGCGTATTAAAATGAAAGGGGTTGGCAATGCGTCCTAGGACGTCGCTATTAATCGACCAAGGTGAGGGATGGGCACATGCTTAGAGTGTCATGCCCTGATCCTCGAGTACACACCCATCCCTTACCTTGGTCGATTAATAGCGACGTCCCATGACGCATCGCCGACCCATTCATTTAATATACGCATGCGAAGCATATAAAATCCCCAGACAATAAAGCAATGGGATAGGAAAGTAGGATTTCAAATTTCTATCTTAAAAGCATCTACACTTATATATATTGCCAGCCATAGTGCAAATATATACAAGTCGAATTGTTAATTCAGATTTAAACCATGAGTTTCTAAAACAAAGCCCGTGAAATGGAATCGACTTCTATCAAAAGAGAATTGCCTTATGACTAGCTAGTCCAATAGGATCGTCAGTTCTTCAGGCTTCCCTTTCCACACTTCGGGTCTCTAGTTCTTCACCAATGCCATTTAAGGACTTGAAATGATATCCCACAATCGGGATGAGACTACGTCTAAGCAAGTTCTACCCCCTAAGACCCAATTAGTAAACCAATACACCATCCGGGCTGCCTATACACTTACTGGTCAGAGGACTTACTTTGGCCTCAGATTTCACCTGCATATTAAGACAGTTCAAATAGGCACCAAAGCAGATCAAATTATTGATCAATCGACCTAGTCAATTACATGTTAACATGACCCTTCCCCGGTCATCTCAACCTATACTATGCATTTTACAAAATAGAATACTTAGTCACCGAGTCACATGTATTCTCTAAGGCGACCTATACCCCAAGGCGACCTATTCGGTCATCGAGTCACGTGCATTCTCTAAGGCATCTTATATGCCAAGGCGATATACTAATCACCAAACCCCGTGCCTTCTCTAAGGTGACTTATTCATCAAGGCGATGTATCAATTACCGAGCCACGTGCATTCTCTAAGGTGCCGTTTTCGCTAAGGTAACGTACTAAACACCGAGCCACGTACTTTTCTAGGTGATGTATGTACTCAACAATTTATGTGCATTCTCTAAGGTGACTTATACGTCAAGGCGACCTATTTGGTTACCGAGCCACGTCACACAACATTTCTCCTCATCTTTTATCATACCCGATAAAATATCGTGTGTGGACACACAGTTAACCTTAACCAAAATATAATATTTTCCTTTCTATAATTCCCACATTTTTCTGTAATCCATTAAAAATTTTTGGCATTATTAAACGATGCCCAGTTATTCTTCAATTAATAACCAAGATTATTTAATTTAGGAAATAAATCCCAAATTCACAAATAATTCATTTCAGCACAAAATAAAACTCAATTAAATAAACGGACTGTACCACGATAATCAGCATAAAATTCTGGTCATCGGCTATCCCTGCCTAATTTTCGGAAAATAAATAAATAATTAATTAATTTTGAAAATTATTAAATAAATACAATAAATCTAATTTAGGCCTGTAATGCCTAATTGGATGCCAGAATAGATCGGGAAAAATCCCGAGATGCATTCAATAAATAGAAGTGTGTTTCTACTTGCTAATTACACTAATCAATCACCTAACATGCATCATTAAATCATTAATTAAATTATTCTAAACTAATATAATCACCTAATTGTACTTAATTACATTTAATCAATCCTTAAGCATCATTAGAAAACTAAGCAAGGATTAGTGAGCAAAATTCACCCAATTAACAATTCGTTCGGATCGAATCGTCGAGAACGTCGCGGGGGATATTTTTCTCCAAAGTGGGCCTAAGATTCGAGGCCCGGAAACACCTCAAAATGGCCTCAGAAAGCTGCTGGAAACCCACAAAAACCCTTGCTATTCTTGGCTGGAAAATAGGAGAAATCAAGTTAGGTTGGTGCGGCAAGGCTCGGGAAAGAGGGAATAGGTCAAACCGGGCCTTGGTGGGGCTTTACCGGCCAAGTAACGGCGAAAAACAGCTTCGGTTGAGCTTCTCAAGTCACGGCATGGTGGCTTGGATGGCGGTGAGGCGCGGCCAAGCACGGCGGCACGCGGGGCAGCTCGCGTGGGGAGGAGTGGCCAACGGCGGTCCGGTGCGACGGTGAGGGCGTGCGACGGCTTGAGGGGCTGCTCTGGCTTCTTCTCTGTGTTTTCTGGAGTACGAACAGCAGCAAGGAGAAGAGAATGGGCTGGTAGGCTGCCTTGGTGAGGAAGAAAGGCAAGAGGGAGAGAGAGATAGAAGTGTGGGGTAAGTTTTGCCTTGGTGGGGCCTCTTGGTCAAATTTTTCCACAAGAAATATCTCTCAATTCATCCTAGGCCATGCACTCTCCCTTGGCTTCCATTGATCCATCAATGCATGCTCAACAAGTCATGGAATGGTCCAAAATGGTGGTGGATGGGGGGAGTTACGAATTTTGAGGGAAAATGCTTCAATTGGATTCAATTCCTTTACAGCCCAATCTCAAATGGCCTCAATAATTTCAATCCACCTACCATCGGTTATCTTAGTATGTTTCCTCACCCATACATCCATCATGCTTTCCAATTTTGCCATAAAAAACAATCATCGGCTTTTTTCTGCACAAAAATGACCCTGCGACGACTTTTTCCCAAAAAGTGTTGGTTGCTAGAAAAATCTTCTGAGACTGAATCGACATTTCTAGAATTTATTATGACATGACAGAATCTTCAATTTCTGAAATCGGACTTGAATTGACGGTTAATTTCTATTTGGCGCATTTTTAGCGTGATCTAGACTACCGGGTAGTTTTCAGAACTTTTTAGGGCAAATGACCCATGGTTGATTTTTTTCGAGCCATTATGAACCCATTCGACTCATTGACGACTCTTAATTGTTGTGAAAATCTCGAGGATTCAATAATGGACACAGGGTACCAAAACGACAATAAAATCATATTAGTGCCGGTTGACGAGAATTTTCCAATTTAGTGGAGTCACCCATGATCAGCCACACATCTCAATCGAATAGATCTATCTCTAATCTCAAATCGATTTTATATTGTGCCATAATGGCCTCTAAAGATGAGCACGATCGAGAAGTCAATTCCTAGTCAAATTCTTAAGTCTATTGCCTCAAAATTCCTTAATGGCTTCCCTGGACAGTCTAGTTATCCCAAGAGTGATCAACTCTGAGAACAGCCCTATAGGCGCGTCAATGCAATGCCGATTTATTCAGTAGAAAACAGGACTAAAAATCTAAGATGTCACACGGAGGATCGGGGCATGACATTTATTCTGTGTAGCAATGTGACAGAATGCCTAGAAAGTCATAAAATTCTAGCACTCAAATATTTGGGCCTTCCTCCTCTTCCTATTTAGTATCAAAGGCCTACTACTTTCATCATATCTTCATTTGATGCTGGCACAAGGACTCATTGGATGTTGCCAAGAGATCAAGCTATCGCCAGGCAAAACTACCAAGAGACCAAGCTATTGCCGAGTTAAACTGTTGAGCAACCAAGCTGTGATAGATCACAAAATCAAAGGAGCGGTAGCATTGGAATGAGGATGGCAACAACGAGAATGATGGTGAGAGGGTAGTGGCATGGTGGCCCTAGAAGCTGCAAGAGCTCATGTGCTTTAATCTTTCTATTGTGTTCATTCCCCCTTTCTATTATGAAGTCCCCCTTTATGTAGGCTTAGCTTAGGCCATTCTTCAATGTTTATTTCCTAATTTCAATCAAAAGTTAATCAATGATATTCAATATGACACAAATTCTTTATTATTTTTGTATAGTTGAAATTTTGATAATACAAGCTAAATAATCTTTCAGGCTTCACTTTTAGTAAATTAATTAGTTCAATTTGACACTCTTTATATATTAATTTCGGTCATGTAGGCTTGTTCAAATTTTATACTCTTATGGGCTCATTCTCCAATTTAATTAAGCTTAAAACCTCGCTGCTTAAGTCCATTAACTCTAGTCCAATCAAAATGCAAATTATATGAGCTTATTAATATCACATGAAGATATTCCTAATATATAAATGCAATTAAAAATAAGGAAATTCCAAATAAGGGCTTGAAGTGGAACTGTTTTCTCAAAAAAAGGATACGAAATGAATCTTGTCTCAAATAAATTCTTGAAGTGGTCAAATTAGTCTCAAACAAGGGCCTAGTGAGCACATGCATCTCACATGCCACTTTCTAAACTATGTTAGGGCATTTTTGTTGGGAGGCAATTTTTTTGTTTTCATTCTTCCTTTTGTTTTTTCTATACATCTTCTTCCTTGTTCTTCCTTCATTTCTTCCATACTCATCTAAGTCATCGATGGCTGATCTAGTATGAACTAATGGCATCAAGCCACCCGGGCTCGATTTTAGTGGTGATTCAAAACTAGAATGATGGCTTTGAGGAAGCAGCCCCAATACCTTGTCGATGGAAATGAGCTGCTCCACTTGTACAGAACCACCACGGCATGCTTGCTAGGTTCATCGGCTTGTCGAGCCATGCATGTCAGAGCAGTGCTACACGTGCAGTATTATGGGGCATGGTTCTTGGTGAAGAAGGAATTGAAGGGAGATATTGGGTGTTCATGTCTGCGGGAGTGGTCATTGATGATGACATAGCAACAAATGCAGATAACCAATACTATAAAGGGTTAAATGAAATTGATAGTGTTGTTCATTAATAAAGGATTTGCCAAACCTTTTCAAAAGAGGGTTGAAATACTTGGACTTTCTTAAAATTTTCAAATCTGGATACGATAAAATTCTTTACATCAAATAAGCAAATAGATGAAAGTGTTGTATATATGGTGGGTTAATGGATTAAGGAAAGTACGCAAAATGAGATATGTTGTTTTCGTATATGTATCTCATTAGTTTGTTTATCTCTCGAGTTTGTGTACCTCTTGGATTCGTCTATATACTTAATTCATGATTCATGTATTTCTTGGATTTTTGTATCCATTTAATTCATGTATCTTGTAGATTCTTGTATCTATATTCATGGTTCATGTACCACTTCTATACATGAATTCTAAAATTCTATAAATAAACTTCAAACTCTTCATTCCAAGAACAAGCAAAAACACTTACATATCCTCTCTCCAAGATTCTGTAAGTGTCGCGGTTTCATGAAGTGTTCAACAAAGTCGTATTTGTATAATGTTGATACTAACAAGTTCGAGGTATTGTATCTTAGGAGGCAAAATTCATGAAGTTGCTTAACACTATAGGCATGAACTAATCATCAGTTGTATCTCACATCCAATTCTTATTTATGTTGTTATTACTTTCTTAAATTAATTTTTCTGGTTACAACAAACAATTTTACGTATTCTTCTACCAAAATGTTTCTTCTTTTCTTCTTCTCCTCTATTATTTTCAACAATCTTAAGACGATTATTGTTCTCACTGTTTGCTGGGTTTATTAGAAAATCAAGATGGTTAATAGCAATCAAGTAACCAATGATGTTGGAATGTTTCTAGAGATATTCCTTTGGTTGTTTCGAGTAGTGAGGTTCAAATCTCGTGGCCTAGTGTTGTGGCAACAAATGCCATAAGTCTTCAAGCTGAAACTATTTATGGTGGTACGGTACAAGTCACTTGATTGATTTACTCAAGACTGTTTTTCAAAACAGTATAGGCCAAATGGCATATAGTCAAATTTGTGGAGGGATGATTCAACGGGCTTTGCCTTGTTTAATGGTACTACCTCCAATAAGATTGAATGAGAAATTGAAGAAATTTAGTGTGGACTTTAAGCAATGGCAACAGAAAGATGCTGAAAGATTGATTGTTGTAGTGATGTTTGAGGTATCCTCGGTGTTGAACAATACTGATTAGTGAATGGACACAGGTGCCACAAATCACATTTGTGTAGATAAACACATGTTCTCGTCTTACAAGAAGCCTGAGAAAGAAGGGAAAATCTATGTGGCTAACTTTACATTAGCAAATATTGTTAGGAGAAGAAAGGTGATCCTAAATTTTACCTTTTGCAAGGAATCACATCGCTAAACATGTTGCATATATTAGAGATTCGGAAGAATCTCATTTCAAGCCCAATACTTGTCAAGAAGGGTTTTAAAATTGTATTCAAGTTTGTACTTTCCAAATGAGGGATGTATGTGGGAAAATGATACTTGTACAATGACCTATTGAAAGCCAATGTGACTATCATTGATGTGAACTCAAAATTTTTGTACTTAAAAGCTAATAATAAAGATAAGCCTTCTTTACCAAAAATAAAAAAATAAAAAATAAAGAGAAGCTTTAGTTTACACTGTTGTTGTCATGACCAAAATTTCAGGTGAACCACGAAAGGTTTGGCTAATGGATTACTAAGCCTAAATTTAGCTCGGGCTCTCCCAAGTTCATACCAACTTGCAACTTAGGTTCAAGTTTTTAACATGCAATTGATTTTTCAATTAGAAGTCGCCACTACTCTATTTTTTATGGGTCGATTAGAAACCCAAATAAAGTAATGGCCAGAGATTGTGAGTTCGGGGACTTGGTTACGCTAGATTTCTCTAACACCTTTTTGGTACCTTTCTCTTTTGTACTTAAAAGCTAATAATAAAGATAAGCCTTCTTTACCAAAAAAATAAAAATAAATAAAGAGAAGCATTTAGTTTACACTGTTGTTATCGTGACCAAAATTTTAGGTAAACTACCTAAGGTTTGGCTAATGGATTACTAAGCCTAAACTTAGCCCGGGCTCTCCCGAGTTCATACCAATTTGCGACTTAGGTTCAAGTTCTTAACATGCAATTGATTTTCAATTAAGAGCCGCCACTACTATATTTTTTATGGGTCGATTAGAAACCCAAGTAAAGTAATGGTAAGAGATTATGAGTTCGGGGACTTGGTTACACTAGATTTCTCTAACGCCTTTTTGGTACATTTCTTTTTTATTTTGAAAAAAAATGTTTTGCAGGCAACTTGAATTGATTTTAATCTACTTCCCCAACATGTGAGGTGACTATGCGGGTACGCAAACCACCAATTTAACACCAAAAAAGCAATGAGAGAATTACGGGACTTACCTCGTAGCAACGAAAGTATCTGTAATGTTAGCTTAAAATTCACATCAAAAGCCCTAAATATGATTTTCTAATTAACATGTAATCACTCAATTTTTAGGATTTTCTCTTGTTTAATGAAATCTAAGTTATATGCAATGCAATCTAATCAAATGCCCTAATTCTAATGACGGGCAATTTTCTAATTAAATAGACCCAGCAACAATCATTAAATAACATGCATTTCATGAACCTAATTCTATATGATATGTGCATGATATTTTTATATTTTTTTTTATAAAAATTCGTAAAAAAAAAAAAGACTAACAAAAAAAATCTAACTAAAGTGAGATATTATCTATTTTAAGTTAGGAAATAGACCAATCTGAGTTCTATCTTAACTTAGAAATTTACCTTGACATGCAATTTAATTCAAAGATATTATCTAACCTAGATACCATCTAAACATGCATTCTAATATAATTAGAAATGAATCTAACTATTCTATCATGCAATTCTATCGAGGAAATCAATTCTAATCTACATGATATGCAAATGCAATTTTTTTTTTTTTGGGATAAATAAAGCAATTAAAAGATAAGCACCAAATCATTCATGATCATCAAAGATATTATCTATTGTTCGAATTTGGAAATGATATCCAATCAAACTTGATTATTTTGCTAAGAAAATCGATAAATTGATCTTAAGCCTTAAAGATCAAGATATCAATTTTATTCCCGCATGATTAATTATTCCATCTAAAGCCTTATAGATGGAATAAAAAATTGGTGTGCGGTTGCGGATTGGGCAATAAATCATAATTTGGAGATATGTCTATCATTCAAAAATGCACATTGGATATCAAAAGACATAAATTTAAGCAATAAATATATGAATCAAATTCGGATGAGATCCATACCTATTTCAAGGATATCGTTTCCAAACTTGGACGGTTGATGTTTCATGATCGATGATGCTTCACAGCCACCAGCTTGTGGATGGCGGTTCACGGTGGCGGGTGGCGTCACTCGACGGATCAACAGATGGCACAGGCTAGAGACGGCAATGTTGGTGATACCCGCACTAGATGGCCGACAAAGATAGTGTGGCTATTTTTCTTCACTAAGATTTGCATGTCGCCACGCGCCCGAGCTGCTCACGTTCATCTGGCCAAGGAAGATCCTTTTGCATGCATGAAATAAAATCACAAAAACCACATGTGTTATTGTCCAATCTAGACAACATGCAAAAGAAGATAAATCCACCACTCAGAATTATTCAATCGAGATTCTAGTAATTCTTTTGACCGTGAACTTTAGGCTCGCAAACGGTGGCCAGAAGAATCTGGCGTGATAATCACGCTGGTAGAGAAATATCGGCAGCGAAACCTGCAAAATAAACAACTCCGACACTGAGAATGGACCACCGGCTATTGATGCTCGGCCAAACGCGTCGCGAACAACTGCAGGCTCGATGGCGAGACTTCGGACATGACCGAAAAACTTGGAATTGCTGGAACGATAAAGTATTCTGGGATTTTGTTGCACTCTGAATCGTGACCGACATGGCAGCAGTTGCGGGCAACGGCGGAGCACGAACGTGATGTGGACAGGGAAAAACTGTACGCGAAAGATCTCGCTGGACTATCTTTTCGGATGGGTGTGCCCTCTTTAATGCATGACTCCTCTCCACATTTCCACCTTTGACCTTCTCTAGTGCGTCTTCTATAATGCGCAGAACATGAGTTGCCTTTTTTCCCTCTCCTCTCTCCCTAGTTTCTTCGCTCTCTCAATTGTTGCCATGTATTGAATTGCGTGGCCTCGATATAATGACTTGCCGACTCCCCCCACGATTTCTTCTCTCTCTATGCTCTCAATTGTGTGTCTTTATCAATGGCCGTGTATTCTATTGTGCGTGGCCCCCTTTCGCTTTGGTCGTGAAGCGTTCCTTTTATACGTCAACGGGCAGGGTTACGAAGAAAGAAAGCAAATCGTATTTCCTCTTCTGATTGCTTAAAAGATATCATGATTTGTCCTTTTCTTCTATCCTTTTGACCGTGAACCCATCTTTTGGCGATTCATGCATATTTCTTTCCTTTTGATCGTGTATGCTGAATAATCTTTATCGATTTTATTTCTTTCAACTAAATATCAGCTCACGAGTTGATCGATTCCATATACTATGCTAAGGATAAGTGCTTTGTTCATAGAAAGGAAAGATTCATATTTTCAATTTCCAAAAGTTCAAGATTATGCAGACGTAACCACAAAGGAATCGATGAAGTATATTCCACGACCTTGTAAGAAAATATTTAGAGTCTCATTCTCCTGAGTCCATCCACCATCGTCAATCCAATGCAAATGCAATAAATAAAAAATGAATGCACCTAAAATTATATGCTATGCAATTAATATTATTATTTTTTTTAGGGCTTAAAAATAATCCCTAATTTTTATGCAATAAGTAAATGACCGACTCGCCAAAATTTAGGTGTCAACAGCTATCGGAGCTGGCAGACTATATGAAAATGATCAATTTGATTGTTAAAATTTACGTGTCAATAAAGACTCATCCTTTATAATTAAATTCTTAGATGCACAATGTAGCCTACGCCAACTCATGGATCAAGGCAAACTTTGACTGGAAATAATTTTCCCTAAATTTAATGTTAAATTTTCCCCAAATAAATAAAATAATCAGAGGAAAGCAAAATCAGGCAAACCATTGGTAATAGAACTGGTTAACTTATTAAATATGTAATAATGGTTGCGAAGAATGTATTTGCTTGGTGTCAAACATTGCCATAATCTGTTGATATCAACCTTATTTTACACAAAATGCATAGAGATCAAGTTTGATGATTGTCGAGATGTGGAAAGAATCAAATATACTTATTCTATGTTTAATGCATTACACTTATTACAACAGGGTGCGACTATTTATTTTGCATATTCAGATAATCTATTCCGATCCATGTAGTCCATATTTCACATAATGAAACTCTTAACACGATGTGATTAAATGGATACATCGGAAATTTCGACAAGCTAAGTAAGCATTCTTTATTCATGTAAACATAGTTAAGTGCGTATGTAGAAAACCTACTGAACCCTAAAAGCCATCGATCCTGAATATATACCTTAGTTGTGATTGAACATTCATGGCTCAGGCGACGACAACATTTTTAGATTGAACAGAGCTTTGCTCTCTTGAAAAGTACTCCATTTCGGGCCAAATTGTTGCATCCACTCTCTTTCGGTGCTGTAATCCGGGGGGTATTGCTTGACCTTAATACCATTATCTTCACAATAACGAAGCACCTCCTTATTTTGATGGTCAAACTCTTGCCAGTCTCCAAACCCACTTGAATGCAAGAATCCAACCTTATAAAAGACATCTTCATCTGGTATGACAGTAGACATTCTGTCACCCCGTCTGCAAAATAGATCAAAATTTAATAAAGGGGTTAAATTCATATAATAGAGTTTATAATTTTTCATTCAATGCACTATAACTTCCAAGTTTTTGCATTTAATGCACTAGAAAACATACTTATTTTTGTTCGTAGGGTAAATGAGGACAAATCCGGTTGTTATGTTCTTTCTGAGAACAATGTTCTTGAAAACGCCAAGGTTGAAATCGGCAATGCAAGATTTAGGCACAAATAGGTTGAACCACGGCTGAGGAACGTTCCATAGCCCCTGTCCTTGGAGCTTCATCTCTTTAACTTGTACCCGATTAACGAAATCTCCGTAGGCGACATCTTTCTTGAACATGAACTCGGGGACGTGACTCAAATCTTTCAATATTATATCCAATTCCTAATGTTAACAAGATAACAGCGAACTAAGTCAAAAGATAAGATGTTTCCTAGAGTGAGGGGGGTACTCCAAAACCCTAGCCCAACGCAACCACCAAAAAATCAGAACATAAGCTAGGATTTTTCTTTTCTTTCTTTTTCAAAGGTAGTTCGATAACGACCAATACTTACCTTGTCCACTGTGCTCCGGGTGCGTCCATCGTAGTACTTGGCTACTTCGATACAGTAGAGGAGTTCGTGTTCGGTCACGAGAGACATCAACCGCTGATGGTCCGAGAAAGAGAAGAAAGACATCCAACTGTCTGAATTTCGGTGCATGAGAAGCAAACCTTCTACATAGTCCAATGCTTCATCTTGGTCCGATTCAAGGTGTGAAATTAGACGTTCTTGGTCTATCGTGAAAGCTAAAAAATCACTATATAGCATTCTCACCCATTTAGCCTGTATTGGATTCAAATGAAAATACATTTACTACCTTGTTAATCTTCTCTATCAAACAACTACAAGAATACCCAATATATACGTATAAGCTGCTCACTTGTAGGTTTTTGTTCAATTTGAAATATAAGAGTCAATTGCAGCTTACAAAAGGAAAAATAGAGCTTCCCCTGTCATTTAAAAATAGAAAGAATTACCAAAAAGTCTTAAACTTATTGTAATTAGATCAATTGAGTCATAAACTTTTTTTTTTTTTGTCCATTGAGTCATAAACTTTATGCAATTATGCCAACTCAATCTATTTGGTTAATTTTGATAAAAAAAAATTGCTAACATGGACACGGACTGTCTTAGGTGGCACAGTAAGTGCTAACATGGACAATTTTTAATAATATTTTAATATTTAATCTAGATTTTTTTTTTCCTTTTTTTCTTCTCTTTCTTCCTCCTCTAGCCAATTGCCAGACCTTGATGACTAGCTAAAGGTGAGGGTTGGTGAGGTCGACATCACCGCCTCGCTAGTGGCTCAATGAGGCTCAACTTCACTAGATTTGGCAAGTTCAATCGTCGCCCTCACTATCTAGCCACTGTGATTGTTGCTGTACAGTAGCTCATGTAGGTGAGCAATGAAGAGAGCTGCAACAATAGTAGCCATGGGAGCAACAAATCAACCTAGTTGTCAAAGGTCAGTCCAAGGGTACCAATCATTAGAGCCTCACCCCAAGGTTGGCCTCACCAGTAGCGATGCCCCAGTGATGCCAAGGTTGACCCTCGCCAATGGCCCATGGGGGTTAGCTTCACTAGAGGCTAGCGAGGTCAACCTCGCCCCTAGCTAGTTGCCAAGGTCTGGCAATAGGCTAGAGGAATAAGGAAAGGGAGGAAAAAAAAGAAAGAAAGAGAAAGAAAAGAAAATAAAGGAAAAACAAAATATAAAAAAACTTTGAAAAATATTAAAATGTTATTAAAAATTGTGAAGATCAACTCTAGCTATGTTTGTTTTTTTTAAAAAAAAAAAAAAAAAAAAAACTCTAGCTGTGTTATGTAGAACAGTCAATGTTCATGTTAGCAATTTTCACTAAATTTCCCAGATAGATTGAATTGGTATAAATACAAAAGGTTTGTGATTCAATTAATAATTAAAAAAAGTTTAGGATTGAATTGATACAATTACAATATGTTAATGACTTTTTTTGGTAATTTTCCTATAAAAACATGTGGTATCAAGTATGTCTACTTTCTTTTGTGAGGTCCAATATATCATGAGACTCGGACATTCAATCTCATAAAATAAAAAATGGTTGACACCTTGAAAAACCTCAAACTAGTATATTTGTGATAAGTTTACCTTAAACTAATTTTTTTACTACAAAAAAACTCCAAATTAGTACACATTTGACAAATTCACTCCAAACTGGTATATTTATGATAGATTTGCCGTTTGTTAATTGCCATTAAATTTTATTGTCAAATTATTGAGTTGGAAGACATGTAATAGTTGATTGATGTACTAGTTTGGATTTTACTCTTTGTTTGTCACAGTTGTATCGATTTTGTGTTTTCTAAGATATTAATCAAATTTAAAAGAGGGTATATTTGTCATAAATGTACCAATTTTGAGTTTTTAACGTTCAAACAAATTAATTTGGGATAAATTTGTTATAAGCGTACCAATTTGAGCACATGTGTACTTGGGTTTTTCATGATAAAAAAATTAGTTTGGGATAAATTTATTATAAAATGTACTAATCTAAAGTTTTCAAGGCATTAACCCAAAAAAAATATATTGTCTCAATTCTAAGATGGTGAAATCTGATCAGATAGTGCGCTACGTACCCTCTTTGAAGCTTGACCCAATGCAATCCTTGCTCTGGTTGTTATGCGAAATTGACCAGAATCACCCAGGGCGGAATAAACCAACTTGGGATTTTTATGGGGGAAGCAACTCAAAAAGTCCCCATTTCCTATAAAAAAGATGGGAAAAAAAAATTCTCTCGTCAACAAGTAAGGAAATAGAGGAAATGAAATCAACATGTACATGTATGTGGTGCGTAATTTAATACTTCAGAAGGAGAAAGAATCTTACGCATCAAAACACAGTCATCAATTATCCAAGTCTATATATTTCAAAACTTAAAATCAAATTTCTTGTTTATATTGTAATACAAAATCATTGGGAAAATTATCCAAAAAATCATAAATCATTTTACTTTTACCAATTAAATTGTAAATCTTTCAAGTTTACCAATTGAGTCCTAAATCTTCTGACATTTTGCTAGTGAGTTCATCTAGCCAAGTTTGATCGAAAATTGCTAATGCAGACACTAACCATTTTACATAACACGGTCAACACCGATGCATAAAGTTTTTAATAGGATATTAATATTTTTCGGTTAATTTTCATTTTCCTACTCCTTTTTGTTTTTGTTTTTTTTTTTTTTTAAGTCTCTTCTTCCTCTAACTAGTCGCCGACAAGCTCGAGCTCCCCCAATGACCTAGAGGAAGAAGGTAAAAGGAAAAAAAAAGAAAATATTAAAATATTATTGAAATTATTCACATTGGTGCTAATTGTGTACGTAGGATGGCCGGTATTTATGTCAATAATTTTCTCATAAAATTGACTAGATGGACTCAATTGGCAAATATGAAAATATTTGAGACTCAATTGGCAAAATTGAAAGATTTATGATTGAATTGATTTTTTTTTTTTTGTGGACAATTTGTGATTGAATTGATAAAAATTGTAATAAATTTAGGATTTTTTTAGATAATTTTTCTTGGAATTTTTTTTCTCTTTTTTGGATAAGTAATGGATAAGTAATGTTAGTCCGCTACCACAACAACATATAGCACATATAAGAGACTTTTTCGCTGAGGACTGCGTTGTCTTTTTCCACGCGTACCTACCATGCATAAACTAGAAATTTGGTTGTTGGCTAGAGTTCGAAGTCTATCATTTATTTTATTTTATTTTATTTTATTTTTTAAATAGATCAATGAATAAACAAAATCCTCGTTCTCTGAATTTAATTGGACCTATTACTTTAATCAGTTGGCTTATCCGGTCAACCTAATCTTTCTATTTCAAGTCTTCAACTGCTATAGTAAATCCCAACTTCTTGATAAAAGACTCAAAGTATTAAAAATAAAAAATAGAATGTTAAAATAAAACATGAAAATATAAAATATAAAAGATAGAATGTTAAAATGCATGTGTTGAGTGTTCATGTTAAATTTAACTTATAGTGTATGTCTGTTTTTATTTATTGTATATAACAAATCTGAGTATGTTGTTTTCTTGTAATATTCCCAATCCGATGACTTCCAGCAGATCGAGACGACAGGCTCATTGAATGTTCTCAATTAACTGTAAAGACTTCAGACGTAAAATACTTAGTTTAATTAGTTATCAATATATGGAAGCAGAGGGTGAATGTGTTATACCAGTAATAACATCCATTTCGTAGACATTGCTGATCTGAGGGCCATATCGAAACGTTGCCCCGCTAATGCCTGCACTAGAGAGCGTACCACCCACAGTTAGGTACAAATTATCTGTCCACGAAACTGGTGCAACACCGTGTTTCTCCCACGCATCGATCCATAATTGTTGGCCGCTGACATTGGCATAGTGGCCAAGCATCCGGCTCCACAACACGATGATGTCACGCCACTTGTGACCAAGAGACGTCATGTCCACAACGAGCCCATTGCTAGCCATAGCTTGTCCCCAGATGGAGTGGTCGCATCTTCTGGCTGAGATAGTGAAAAAAATAGAGGATTCAGGGCGAGAAGGGCGAAGGATGGCTGTGGGAATTTCTCGGGGGATGAGGCTGAAGTCAACGTAGGCCGCACAGATGGTTCTCGGGTTGACGTGAAGGTTGTTGCCGGTGGGGAGAGAAAGGAGCTTGTGGTATAGTGAATTGGTCAAAAGCTTGCATTGGCGTGCCGTTGAGAGCAATACGCTCGTAATTCTGAGTTTTACTATCATGCAACGTGAGGCCATTGGATGGTTTTCTGCCAATTTTAAGGTTGAAAGAACGAAGAGATGACGAGCAAGTGGAGGAGTTGAGAGAGAGAGCTCACTAGGGCCTCATATATAAGCACGCTTAGAGGGACACTATTGCAAAGCCGTTCCCTCTTGGAAAAGAAAGCACCAGCTATGCAACTTGTAAGAAGATAATTGTTGGGGTTCTTGGCTTTGATTTGCAGATATTTTGATATCGTTAGTCAGTGGTTTGACTTTCAGTTGATTTCTCTGCATTGTCTCCATCGGGTCACCAGTAAAGTATATCCATCTGTAGGAAACTTCTTTTATCTTTCTTGCAGACTGAGTATGTTCCTTGAGTTCAAAGGGGGATATTAAATTTCATGTTTAGGATATTAGTTGTGCTTAATTCATAAAGATTTTATTATCACATAGTCAGCGAATGGATTTTATTCGATTTTTTTGTATCTTCTAGACTGAGCTGCCGAAGCCAGAAAAAGCGAACCCTAAAAAACCGAGTAACCCTCCGGAGTTTTTAAAGAATCGTTTAATCTTTATAATACTATGAATAAATAAGTCAAACACTGACATAAAATATGTACATGTGTATGGAAAATATAGAGGCTGATGTACTGATATATTATCTAATGTTATGGAAACACACTTTGCAGAAACCTTCGTTTGCAACACGAAATCTCAGTTTGAGGCTTTTACACTTCTTGAATCAAACATCTAAAGAGAACTCAAGCTTTAAAATTAAGCTTAGATGAAGCCAAGTATCGAGGCCATCAATTTTGATCTGAGTGAAGTCTAGATGGAGCAGGTTTTTAATGTTTTGGTGTATGGACTCACCGACGGGCTCATATGCATCTGGATTGGGTAAGAATTGCAATAATTTTATTTAAAACGTGAATATACACAACATCTGTATGTGATCGATCAAGTCTACTATTTAATGTGCAACTAATGCATCTATGGATGGACCTGCCGGTGCCCGAACCCAAAAAATACAAATATTCCGAAAACAAATTAATGATATTCACTTTATTTTTGTTGTATCTTGGATTTTAATTATAAATTCTATTAGTCCAAATGTGTCGTTCAAATATTTTAGTTTGGACAAACCCTAAAAACTAGCAGAGTCAAGTTTCTATACTTAGAAAAGTTCTAACTGTTACTTGCTCGTCTTCTGAAGTCAAAAACTTGGCGTCGACCACAAATAATATGTCAATGGCCTAAAGACTTTTTCCACATTGAAGAGGATTGCTCATTTTCATAGGCCAAATCTAGAAGGAAGGAAGTTGATTTGCATGAAATGAGGGTGAAAATCTTTGATCGCAGAGCAAATCTTGAGGTTTGGTTGAGAAAACGACGTCGGATTTCACGAGGGTCATCGCTGTATTTATCATTATGGATTCTTGTCAAAGATCAAAGATACGCCACGAGGGCCCACGATGAATGCCTGTCCTCTTGTAAATTCACGACTTTGACTTTAAACGTTTGGCAACATCGTGGACCTGGGTTATAAATCTATAGGCTCTCCCAAGATCCCTCAACAGGAGCCCCAGATTCTTCCTTCAATACAGTAGACTATTTCAACTATTGTCTGAATTATGCATCATAGAAAAAAGAAATTATACTTGAAAAATCTGCTAATGGTCTTGGGTTTGATCGATCAAGGTCAGAATTAGGTAACCATCAAGGAGATACACAGGAGATTTGATTCGGGTGTTGCAAGATTTTCTATGATGCATCATCCATCAAAGCATGGTCTTGCAAATTGAAGTATCCTTGTGGTGGGAGGGAACATCAACAAGATCTTCTTCAAGATCTAGTTCATGATTCTGATTTAAGGGCCACATGATGACAAAACTTAAGATTATCTGTGGATCATGTTTTTTCGGACTTCTGTACTTGGGGAGTAACTTGAACATCAATTAGTAAAGAAGCTCACCTTAGGCGACCTTTCATCCAGCTCGTGTGCGCGCACATACAAAGAGAGAGATGGTTATGACTGTTGGATGCACAATTCGGATAGATGGTATAGCGATGGATCATGGCACGTAGCAATATGGCTTCATATTTTCTCCAAGGAGTTGCTCAAGCAGTGGGAGACAATTATAGTGTTAAGTTTCATGAAAGTTCGTAACACACTAGTGATTATAAAGACTCGCATTCACATTGCTTACATTTACTTACTATTATATACAACAATACGTAAATGTTGAACATAGAAGTTCTACCTATCATTTTAATTACTCATATCAGGACATGCAAAATTTAGAGTAATCCATGTTTTACGATTATGATTATATTTAGGGTGGCGTTATTTCCAATCCCATCTTGGCTAAAGCATTCATTTTTTTCATTTTTTCCATTGAACTTAGCAAAATAACCCTCTCTCTTCAAATTACATTTCTTTTTCATCATACTAACCAACAAAACTACCTTTATTTTTATCATCTCTCCATTTATCAATTTCACAATATAAATATTAAATTACACTAAAAAAGATAACATCTTTCCATGTATCATATTATCATTTTGCCTACACAATGTCATTAATTTTAATTTATGATCTTATATTTAAATCACAAAAGTTATATAGACGATTAGAAATTTCTAGTTATAACATCTTATGAATACACAATCAATTGCCTTTTTTTTTTATTATTATTATTATCAAAGAGTATGACGGAAACTTTATTTCAAAGTTGAAAATTAAAATTTAAACTAACTATCTATTTGATTTTGACATTGTGAATGCTATTCGGGAATAAGTTTGTAGGTTTTTAAAGTTAAATATCATTGGTTTGTCCTTTCTTTAGAGCCTTTAACATTTTAATTTGAATTGCAAATTGGGGTCGAAAATTTATTTATGCATTCTTCACTTTCAAACTCATACCAGATTTTTTAGAGGAATATTTTTAGCATATTTTAAAGTTTAAATACACTCGATGAGATTGAATATAAAACCAAAA
The DNA here is from genome assembly GCA_014182515.1 of Eucalyptus microcorys. Taxonomy (NCBI): domain Eukaryota; kingdom Viridiplantae; phylum Streptophyta; class Magnoliopsida; order Myrtales; family Myrtaceae; genus Eucalyptus; species Eucalyptus microcorys. The sequence goes on from CM024569.1 coordinate 32,939,629, forward strand.
GTAATAACTTAGCAAGAAGATTCTTTTTCCCCTTCATTTGCTTATTTTTTGTTAGATATGAATTTTAACTGTCGACTTTGAAATAAAGTTTTGTTTATACCATTTAATAGAAATAGGAAACTAATTGTGTGTTCGTAAGTTGTCATAAATAGAAAATTGAAAATATAATTCCACAAATTAAAATCAACAACATTTTCTAGGCAATGTTACAATAAGATGCATGATGAAATGATATTTTGTTAGGTGTAATGGAACATTTATATTGTGAAATTGATGAGAGAGATGACAAAAATAAATGTGTTTTGTGGGTTAACCTAATAAAAAAGAAACAATTATTTGAAGAGGGAGAGAAGGATATTTCGGTAAATTAAGTGGAGAAAAGGAGTGTCTTAGCCAAATGGTGGTGAAAATAGGGCCACCCTATATTTATTGAAGAAGTAAATATTTATGGAGTATCATAATCTCCATAAAGTTAATAAGCTTGTTTATTAACTCCATGGTAAGAAAGTTGGCATTAAAAACTAATTAAGTTCCTTTATTATCACTACCTTCATTCAAAAAATTATTTCTTCTGTGGACTTCTTTAAATTTACCGTACTTTCAATGGCTATGATGTAGTCCAATGGTTGATTCTCAAGCAATAGAATTAGGAGAGTGGCTTATGCACATGAAAACTTCATCATAAAAATGGGCAAAATTTTTAGTTTTGCACTAACTAGGGAAAATAGTTGTAACTTTCTCGATACATATTGAAATGACCTAACTCTAAAGCCAAAAGTATGAAAACTCTTGAATCTATAACTTTTCTATTTCGAGTTTTCTTAGATGAGCACTTTAAGAAGGCCAAAATTGGGGAGGAAATTGATGTACGTGAGTGGACATAAAGATAAAAAGGATAGAAACTTTGGTGGTTACTCTTATAGGCCCCAATGAACTTGAAATGGGATTAATTCTTATAGATTGATGGCTACAACTCTTCAAGTACATAGAATTTAATAAGAAGCTTCGACTCTTCAAAAATGGAGTGAAAACTCTTCTACGTTTTCAAGGGGTATGAACTTTTCAAGAGTCATGGGAATTACACTAAGCAAGTTTCATTAATCAAATTCGACCCCTTTCCATAGAAACTTGATGGCCTTCCAAAGAAAAGCAAAAACAAAAAGGAAAAAACTAAAGCCAAATCTAGAAATTAGAAATTATTTAAGCACGTAGAAACTAGGAGTTATTAAATTACAATATTTCCAATGCTTTGGGCATCCCAAAATTTCTTGTTGCAAGCTTCCAATGCACGGGAGATGACAAAGTCTATATGACAAAGTCAAAGATGAAACTCTTGCCAATGAAGCCTTACCAATGAGAGGTTCATCGGGCTTGAATGCAGGTTGATCTTCTTGGCTGAGCAAGTTGGTCTTGAATATGGGATGCATCATTCCCCTTTTCTTTAGAAGAATTCGGGAATCACCATTATTGGAAGAATCACTCACATAAGGTGTTAAATGCTGAACATTGAACACATTATTTATCTTTATATGAGAATGAAGCTTTTGTCAATATGCATTAGGATTGATGCGCTCAAGAACTTCAAGTGGATCAAGATTTTAATCACTAACCTTATTGTAACTTCCAATGGGATGAGACTCCAATGGCAAATAAGCCCAAACAAAATCTCCAAGTTCAAAGATAATTTCATGTCATTGCTTATGGACATCCTCTCATCCTCTTTAGGGTGCGCATGACAAAATTTCTGGAACAAATATTGATTTCTGGCTAGAAATTAATTTCTCAATTTCTATTTCAGAAATTGAGAAGTTAAAAATTTTAGTTTTTGATTTCTTCTTCAAATCTATTTCTGAAATAGAAAGTTGTTCCAAAAATAGAAAAATCAAGTTGCATTACCAAACGGATTTCTGTTCTAAATTTGTTCCGGGAAACAGAGAAACAGAGAAATAGAGAAGTAAAATTTTATCATGCGCGCCCTTATAGTACTCATCTTTACTCTCCAACCTTTGGCACACTTGGCGCACTTCTATATGAACTATCCCCGTTCAAGAAACAATATCATCCACCTTTCCGATTGGCTTTTCAGCAAAAGAAATGGGTGTAAGATCAAGAGGAATCTTCGATTGACATCCATACATGATCACAAAGCGACATTATCCAGTGGTATTGTTCACCGAACAATTATATGCAAATTCTCTGAGTGACAACCATGTCTCCCAAGAATGGGGGTTACCATTGATCAAAGTTCTCAACAAATATCCCCAGGACTAATTGATAACTTTAGTTTGTCCATCCGTTTTGGAGTGAAACACAATATTTGTATTGTAGCTTAGTGCCAATATTCTTCTGTAGTTGTCGCTGAAAGCTATTGAAACTTGGTGTCCTTATCGGAAGTAATAGTCTTAGGATGGTCATGCAACATATAGATTTCTTTGAAGAATAACTCAACAATCCATGAGGCATCTATAGCTTTGCGATAAATAATAAAGTGTTTCATCTTTGAAAACTTATCAACAATTACAAAAGATTGAATCCATACCCTCGAGTTTATGCAATAGTCCAAGGATAAAAGTCCATAGAGATATCCTCCCGAGGGACCTATGATATCAAAAAGAGCAAATAAAGGCCAGCATTGGTAGCTTGTCCCTTTCCTACATGGCAACATTGACACCTCATCACATTGTCGGTATACATCATGTTTCAGATAGGGCTCAAAATATTTGGCTTAAACAAGTTTCAAAGTCTTATCATGCCCAAAATGTCCATCATGGTGAATTTCATCGATCACCCTTTTGTTGAAGAGAGCAATCTGGCACACATAGATGGTTTCCTATGAAAAGAAAGCCATCTCATAAAGTAAAATAAGCAAGCCTCTTGTCTTGTGCACCCGAAATGATCTTGGAAAAATAAGGATCTTCTCGATACAATTTCTGAAAATAGTCAAATCTAAGAATAGTAGAACGCTTAACATGGAGGAAAATCTTCTTTCGACTAAGAGCATCGGCAACTTGATTTTGAACTCTGGCTTTATGCTAGATAATGAACATGAATTCCTAAACACATTCAGCCCATTTTGCACACCTAGAATTGAGCTTTTGCTACCTTGAAATATACTTGAGAGATTCAACTTCAGTGTACAAAATAAACTCCAGATGCATAAGATGTTGCCTCTAATGCTCAAGTGTGCGAAATAGGGCATAAAATTCCAAACCATTCAATTTCTCACTAAAGAAGGCAATAGGTCAACCTCCTTGACTTAGAACTCCTCTTATGCCAGTACTTGATGCATCACAATATACCTCAAAGACAAGATCAAAGTTAGGCAATGCAAGGATAGATGTTATGCTCAACTTTTTCTTAAGATGTTCAAAACTTCTTTGGGTTGCATTTGTCCACTCAAAAGCTCAATTCTTCATGCAAGAGGCGAGTGGGGTTGCAATGGTGTTAAACTACGCAATGAACTGCCGGTAGAAATCATGAAAGTTTCGAACTTAATACACCTTTGCTAGAGTTGGCCATTCTTCAATAACCTAGATCTTAGCATCATCAACTAAAATTCCTTCTTTAGAGATATGAAATCCCAATAATAGGATATGTGGCACCATGAGATAGTACCTGTCGGGGGGCTACATACAAACATTCTTGCCTTAACACTCATAACACTTCTTGAAAATGCTACAAGTGCTCATTTGTAGACTTACTAAAAATCAAAATTTCATCAAAATAAACCACAACGAATTTCCCAAGAAATTGCTTCAAAACCTAGGTTATGAACCTCATGAATGTGAATGGTTCATTAGACAATTTGAATGACATGAACGGCCACTCAAATAGTTCATCTTTGATTTTGAATGTGGTCTTCCATTCATCTCAGGGCTTGATTCTAATTTGATGATATCCACTCTTTACATCTAGCTTTGAAAAAATGATTGCACCAAAAAGTTGATCCAAAAGATCATGAAGATAGGGAATAGGAAACCTGTTTTTGATGGTGATCATGTTGATCGCCCCACTATTAACACACATTCTCCAAATGTCATTTTTCTTAGGCACTAAGAGGGCTGGAATGGCACATGGTTTGAGGCTCTCCCTTATAAAATCCTTACTCAAGAGTTTTATAACTTGTTGCTATAATTCTTCGTGTTTTGTTGGACTCATTCAGTAATGAGCTAAATTAGGTAGTGAAGCACCAAGCATCAAGTCAATTTTATATGGAATGTCTCTCATGGGAGGAAGACTAGGTGGCAAGTCCAATGGAAAGACACCTTGGAATTCTTCCAAAAGAGGCTGAGCTTGACGGAGTATGGCAAATACAATTACATTCTCCACACAATTTTTGTTAAGCAAAATGTACACAATTCTAACTCGCTTCATGGCACTCTTTACATCTTTCATCGTGAGTAAAGTAGAGGATAAGAAATTTTCAACCAAAGGTGTCTTAAAGGGTTCCTTACTAGGTACCTAAATAATTTTCTTTCTTCCATACTCGAAAAAATATGTATAATGGTTGACCTGACAATAGTCCTTCTATTAAATTGCCAAGATCAGCTAAGAATAATGTGACTAGCATCCATGGGTAGAACATCTCACCATATCTTGTCAAAATAAATAAAAACAATGGAAACATTGATAAGGAGTCATTTGGAAATTAATTCATTAGCGTGGACTCTTCCAAATCCATACCAATTGCAACTTTCGCATTTATAATTTAATTAACTTAACATGCAAATCAATTTATTCAAGAGTCACCATTAATCAGTTATTGGTAGGTCGATTAGACACCTAAGCAAAGTGTGGAAGAGCACTTTGCTCCTATGAACCAAGGATTCATGGATACGAGGAGTTGATTACACTAGATAAATTAACGCTATCTTGGTACCTTTTTTCTTTATTTGAAAACTATTTTGCAAGCGGTCTCAGTCAATTTTAAGCCAAGCCACTAACATAAGATGTGATGCAAGTCCGCAATGAAAAATTTAACATTCAATAAATCAAAGCAATAGGTAAATAAAAGTGCTAGAATTAGAACTAACCTCAATGTAAGCAAAACATAAATTTATTATGATCACACCCCAATATTTTCATTAGAAAAAATGCACGTCTAACCAAAATATGATTTCTAAATGATTATACAATTCTAGCTAATTCTTTTTGGGTTTTTCTTGTTTAAGAAAACTAAACTATATGCAATGCATAAAACACAATTTTAATCCCAAATTATAATTATATGACCTAATTTGACGTGACATACAACATGCAATCATTAAATGACATGGAAATATAATAACGTGGAAATTATTACATGGCAACAAATGATGTGGCAATGATGATGACGTGACAATGACAACATGGCAAGTGGTGACATGAAATTGATGCTACAAATTCTAAATGACATATTTATGCAATTTTTGTGGTTTTCTTTTAAAATTAAAATATATGATTACTTAATTCAGACTTAGGAAGTAATTGATATCAAATCTTATTTTGAATTAGGTAATTTTCTAATTAAATATATGGTTCTAAAATGCGCAATTTTAAACTAGGAAACTAATATGAATGCAATATATCTTAACATGCAATGCAATTCTTTTTGTATTTTCAAAATAGGAAAGTTTCTTGAAATGAAGACAAGCAATATAATAAGCCACATAATCAGATACTCACTGAAGTCAAAACAGGAAATCAAAATAATAATAAAATCCGATCTAATCTCTCGCAACTCAAATCCTTAATTATTGAGATTTTCAACATGGAATTTCTCCTAATCAGGGTATGCCAAAAATTTCACTCCAAACCAATGTTGGAATTGAATAATCTACATTAGGAAATCAATATATCGGAATTGAATATGGTTTGAATGATTATCTAATTTAGACAAACTTCCGCAACGATGGCAAAGCAATACCGGGAAAGCACGGAACGGTTACGGGAGGGACTCACGGTGATGCCAAAAAAGCGAACTCTGATGGTAGGAGCAACGAGTTACCGCGGCATGAGTTGATGGACGTTGAGGTTGTCGCGATGTTCTCTTCTTCCAACGCCACAGGTTTGCTGGCTTGCTTTATCAAATATGGCCAAGATGAGAAGAAAACAAACCACGACTTTGAGCTCTCCAAAGTCACGTATGTTGCTCCGACTATTGGCTCTTCCCTCTTTTGGTCTTTTTTTTTTTTTTTAAATTTCTTTCAAGTGATTACAGCCACCGCCCGGTGGCCACCGCCACCTTCCGTCAGTCCTTCCTCATGCAACACTTTGTTTTTTTTTAGTTTGGTTCAGAACGTCGGATTGAAGACGAGAACATGGGTTGGAGAAGAGAACACTAAATTTTCGATTTTTAATTTTAGAGTTTTGGCTATCTGTTATTCAAAATATTTGGACAAAAATGCCCATGTTCCGATTGTCGGAAATATCACATGCTCACCAGCTAGTGAGCTCGGGCTTTATTTGAGATCGACTTAAATATTTTAGGCATTTCTTTAAAATAAGGTTTACTACAGACTTTCTTTTAAAAAGATGATGGCACTTCAATTCCTTATTTGAATTTTTTTATAAAACATTTCAAGAGCATATCTTGTGAACAATGCTACGAGTACATAGAGATTCTACAGAAAGTTCAATTATATATATAGAGCAATAATTCAATTCCAACAGTGTTAATTACAAGCACCAAGAGAACAATCGATGCATTTGAAACATCAAACTCTCTTGGGCGCACAACGTAGCTGACGCCACCTCATGGATCAAGAAAAACGTTCAACGGCAATCAATTCTCACAAAATTCCTAAAATTTATAAAAAATAATGAGAGGGAAACAAATTCGTGCAGACCATGGGTAATGGATCTTGTTAACTTACTAAATTTGCAACATCGTTACGAAGAATGTAGTTGCCTGGTGTCAAATGTTGCCATGTTTTATTGATATCAACTAGGGTGAGCACGCCAGACCACCCAGATTGGAACCGCCCGTATTGGACTAGCTGAGTCGATTTGGTCCGGTTCTCGGAGGGATTGGTCCGGTTCCTAGTTCCATAAAAATGGAACTAGTGATTGTCGGTCCAATTCCCGGTTCCGGGGGAATATATTTTTTAATTTCTTAAAAATAACAATAAAACTTTAAAATAGTAACAATTCTTGTATTTTTCTTAATTTTTAAATTTTTTGGCTAAGTAATTGGCTTCATGGGACCGGACTGGACTCAACCGGTCGGTCCAGTCCTGTTCCTAGTCTTAAGTCGGTTCGATCGATTTGGTCTGCTCCCGGTCCTAACTTGGTCCGGTCCGTCCGGTCAAGTTCCTAGTCCCAAAAATTAGGAACCGGTTCTCCTAGTCCGATTCCCAGTTCCTAGGTGGAACTGGACTGAATCATGAACTGATCACCCCTAATATCAACCTTATTTTACACCAAAGAAATTGGGGAGTGAATTGTGTGTTACGAGAAGTGAGAGTAAAAAAAAAATGTCTAGATTTTTCTTCTTTTCTTATTTTTCATTTTTATTATTTTATTTTTTTTCCATATTTACATTTTAACCCTTCATTTATGAAAAATTTTGAAAATTGATCCCGTGCGTGTCGGAATTTAGAACTCGCATGTTGGAATTCCAGACTCGAATGTTGGAGAGTGTTAAGAGAGTTGACCATGTGTTAGACTTTTTGACACCTGTTGACTATGTGTTGGAATTCCAGACTTGAGTGTTGGAGAGTGTTAAACATGTGTTAGAGTGTCTAACACGACACGAAAATTACCGGAAAATATCGGTACTTCTTAGTCCATATGAAGTTGATCGACTCTATTGTTTAACATGCACCTATTGCATCTATGGACCGGCTTGCCGATGGCCAAACCCTAAAATACTATTGATACTTAATTTATTTTTATTGTATCTTGGATTCTTTTAAAAAAATTTTATTAGTCCAAATGTGTCATTCAAATATTTTAGTGAAGCCAAACCCTAAAAACTAAAAGGGACAAGTTCCCCTATGTGTACTTAGAAAAGTTCTAACTACTACTGGCTTGTCTTCTAAAGTTGAAACTTCGCATCAGCCATAAATAAAATGTCAGTGGCCTAAAGACTTTCCCACTCTGAAGAGGATTGTTCATATTTATAGCCCAAATCTAGGAGGAAGTTGAGTTGCATGATAATGGGGGTGAAGATCTTTGATTGCAGAGCAAATCTTGAGGTTTGGTTAGGAAAATGACGTCGAATTCGAGAGGTCATCGCTGTATTTATCATTATGGATTCTCGTCAAAGATCAAAGATACGCAAGGAGACTGCATGGGATTTGTTCGATGAATGCCCGTCCTTCTCTTGTAAATTCACGACTTTTACTTTTCGATTGCGAATCAAAAACGTTTGGCAACATCGTGCGACCTGGGTTTATAACTTTATAGGTTCTCCGAAGACTCCTCGACGAGAGCCCCAGATTCTTCCATCAATACAGTAGACTATTCAACCGTTGTCTGAATTATTCATCGTAGAAAAAATAAATTATTCGTGAAAAATCTGCTAACGATCTTGGGTTGAATCGATCAAGGTCACAATTAGGTAACCATCAAGAAGATACACAGGAGATTTTATTCGGGTGTTGCAAGATTTTCTATGATACATTATCCATCAAAGAATGGTCTTACAAATTGAAGTGTCCTAATGGTGGGGGGAACATCAACAAGATTTTCTCCAAGAAGATCTAGTTCCTGATTCTGATTTAAGGGCCAGGTGATGACAAAACCTAAGATTATCCTTAGATCATGTGCTTTTGGACTTTTGTACTAAGGGAGTTAGTAACTTGAACAGCAATTGATAAAGAAGCTTGCCTTAGGTGACCTTTCATCGAACGCATTTACACGCACATACAAAGGGAACATCAATAAGATTTCTTCAAGAAGATCTATTCACGATTCTAAATTAAGGGATACGTGACGAAAAGACTTTAGATTATCCTTGAATCATGTGTTTTCGGACTTCTATACTTAGGGATAAACTAGAGCAATAATTATTAAAGACACTAGCCGTGGGCGACTGTTCATCAAGCATGCATGCGCATAGAGAGAGAGAGAGAGAGATTGGAGGCGCGATTGGGATAGATTGTATAGCGATGGATCGTGGCGCATGGCGATGATCCATATTTTCTTTAAGGACTTTCTCGAGCAATGGGAGACAATTATAGTGCTAAAAGTTTGTAACATACTAGTTATTAATAAGACTCTGCATTCATATGACTCCCTATCACTTACTATTATGCACGATAACACATAAAATGTTGAACATAAAGGAGAAGACGAAGTCCTCGTCGATGAAAACGTTGCCAATCTCGGTGCAATTGATGACGGTGATGGACCTCGTGAATGCGAACTGAAGGTGAAACTGTGCAAGGGCCAGATCTTTGTGGGAGGAGATCGTTAGAACTCAACGACTACTGCAGAAGGGCCAGAGCAGGCTCGCACACTGAGTACATCCTATACATGTATCATAAAGGATGTATCATAAATCTTTACTGAATGTGACATCGGATTTATAAGTTTTTGAATGTCATCAATTTTCGGTTGCTCGACCCTCGACCTTGACCTCAATTCACAACGATCCTTAATACACAACGACCCTCAACTTTGGCCTGACCTCGGCAACTTTGGGCGATCTTGACCCCAGCGACCTCAACCTCGATGACTGGTGACATTGAACTCAGCGACCTCAGCAACCATGGAGCACACAGAGTGCATGAGAAAGAAGATGAACATAGTTTTTAGAGGCAGTAGTGAAATACGCAAGTATCAGCGAGAGGACAAGATTAGGAGAGAAATATCATTAAACCCCACAATAACATTCCAAAAGCAGATCCCCTCCTACCTTGGGGTTGATGACTTTCACTCAATGCTCTACCCGGAAAAAAAAAAAAATTCTATATGCCTAACTTTTCCTTAAAGATTTTAGAGATTTATGGTCCGTTTGTTTCACGGAAAATTGACAATTTCCAGAAAATATTTTTCCAAAAGTCATTTTTCAGGAGAATAACAATATTTTTTGGTGTTTGGCTAAAATCTAAAAATATTTCGGAAAATATTTTCCGGTGTTTGGTAAGGAAATAAGAAAAATATTTTCTAAGACTTCACCACTTAGGCATGCATCACTTACCGACCTATAAATCCATCAAATATGAACTTGCCTTTAAATCCGGGCAAACTTGCTTCATATCTTTATTTCCTCATTATCACCAAACGATCATCTATTCTTAAAAATGTTCGTATGGATTTTAAAAAGAAGTAAATGAGAAAATAAGCAAAACATGTACAACCCTAATGAGAATCTTTAAGTTGAGTGGCCTACTCTCCCCCTGCGTCTTTTGTGTTCCTATAAACTAAAGAAAAAAGAAGCAAAACATGTAGAGCCCTTTGCTTAAGCAATGTATAACTGCAGGGTAGAGTAAATCAAGAAAATGATAAGGAAGAGTGCAGAGTGCGAACTTGAGATCGACGAACTCAAGATTCGCTTGGCAACAGCTGATGACTAGCCAAGGAAGAAGAAGATGAAAAACAAAGAAAAGAAAAAGAAAAAAAAAGAAAAAGAAAAGAAAAAGGAAATTAAAAATAATTCAAATTAAAAAAGAAAGAAAATTAAAAAATAATTTGAATAAAAAAAGTAAAGGAGAAGAAGAAATGGGAGGAGGAAGAGAAGATTTGTAGAGGTGTGAAATAAAAGAGATCAAGAAAGGAAAATGTTTTCCACTTTTCAAAAGTGGAAAACATTTTCCCATAATTTAGAAAAAAAAATTCCTCAAAGAATTCATTTTTCGTGAAATGAACGCCTGAAAATCCGGAAAACTTTTTTCCAGAAATTATTTTCCGCGAAATGAACGGAGCCTTATAGTACGTGGTGAAAGTTGAACCAAACGTACTTAATATATCATAATCAGTTCATATCTCATTACGTCAAGTTTTTTGAGTGAAGATACAATCAAATACGTGATTAGTTCCAAGCCGACCTCTCCCTCGACGATTTCCTTAGAATATATATTGGATTTTTGCTGCACATCCCCATAATTAGTATGAAAGAATCAACATCGGCAGTATATCCACACGGAGCGCCAGTCAAGGTTCACATACTCAAGATCCTAAAGAACCTTTCCTTTCTGATTGAAAAATTATCACCGCTCCAAGACAGGAAAATCAATAATAGTAGTAGTACTAGGAATTTATGTAAAACCAAGAAAACAATCAACTTTATGATCAAATAATCCATAGCAATGCATCTGATTCACCCCCCCCAAAAAAAAAAAAAAAAAAAAAAAAAAATCCACAGTAATGTAAATTAAAAAACCTACTTGTGGGTAGAGGTGCTTCATGCACAGAATTTACAGTAGAGTTTACTTAACAAAACCAGTAATTACAAGAACCAAAAATAACTTTCCATACCTGTGGGCATAAGAAAATTAAATCTCAGATTACCATTTAATTCCAATTAACTTATAAAAGATCATCACCTCCCTAGGGGGTCAAATGCAACATTACAATATGCCATTTGACCTTATGTAATCATCTCAGGAATTACGTTACATCAAATATCACTACTACCCAATCCTTTCGCAAATTTGGATGATGTGGCTACTCCGAAATCACAAATATTGAAAAGTTGTATGACATCTTATTGTAGAATTCACCGAGAGACTAGTGATTTGGGATTTCTATAGACTTTCCGGTCGATGGGTTCCCTAGGACAATGACTTGATGATCAGCATCTAAGCAGGACATCCCCCTACAAGACCCAACAATCTCAATATGATATTCAAATCTTTGGTCTCTCACGTAGGGAATCGAAGGTGGGTGGCCGATGTACCTTTGTTCGCACTGTTGGGTGATTCGAGCGCTTTACAATCCCCGAACTCAGGTGGGTTGGTGGTGATGAGGAGGGCTGTGAGAGAAGGAGAAGCCAGATCCCTATGGAAGTGGGCCTTTATGAATTGGGGGCTCGTGACAACTCTCACGGATGCACTTGAATCGGATCAGAGACCTCACCGGAGGCCTAGATAGGATGTCGGTCTAGATGTCTTCGCTAAGATTGTGCAAGGCTCTCGTCTCTCCAAGTGTCCTCTACTTTGTTCTATATGCAATAAAAGTACAAAGTTACGTACAGTATGCACCGATATAACTCACATCCAATAGTAATCTCGAAAATTCGCCAAATGTGATAAGTCTGTTAGAAATAACCCAATGTAGAATGTTGTTACTGATCAATGAAAAAGGCCTAAGAAGGTGATCGGGCCATACTTCAGTGTAATTTACGACAAATTTACAGTACAGGGGGAAACAAGAATATGAGAAAAATAGCTAACAAGTTAACAAGTATCCAATCAGAAACTTTCAAGCCAATGAATATGTTCAAGTGGAAAGGCAACTGAAGTGGATATGCAAGTCTAAGTCATGAATATAAAGATGTGGTGACCAAATTTGATGCCCTCTAGACTGTTGAAATTGCCTATAGAGCAAGATTTGCAGTCATCCATCAGCCACTCAATGTCCATGACACGTGAATTTTTGTCAATCGTTCAAGTGTCCACTTTTTGCAAAAATATAAAAATTACGAAAAAAAAAATGGAGAAAAAGAAGATATAAAAAAAAAAAAAAAAAAAAAGAGACATAGCAAAGGTTTAATTAAAAAAAATGAGAAAAAAATTAACACGAGCGGGCCGGCATGTCCGGCTCACTCTTTCGATAAATTTTCGGTCAGCCCCTTCATTCATCTGACCCATCTTTTGGTTTCTCTTTTGGGCCCATTTCTATTTTGTTCTTGAGCCCACCAGAGAGAGAGAGAGAGAGAGAGAGAGAGAGAGAGGAGACTGAGACGGTGAGGGTTTCCTTTCTTCGGTTGAAAACAGAGAGGGAGAGCAGCTCGAGAAAGGAGATCCGGTGGAGAGCGCGAGAGAAGCTTGGCCGTGCTCGAGACCCCATTTTCCGGCGCTACTTTCATCGGGCCGAGGCTCGCGGTTCTTCGGTTCGCTCAAATCCCAACCGCAGCTATGCTGCATTTTGTTGCCTCTGGACCCTGCTTGGTTGTCTATATCCGTCTCAGTCACGTTTTGATGTCCGGTCGAGTTATCGTTTGCCGTCCAGTCAATGCCCACCAGAAGTTCGACGGAATGTCTCTGCGATACTCACGAAAGTCATGTTTGCCTTGCTGAAACCGTAGCCCCTTTTGTCCATATTTTGATGGTTTTTATAAGTCATTGTCACGATTCCTCGCCTCTGTCCTTCATTATGGTTACTTTCGTGCGCATGGTGTGTTTTGCGTTCATTGTTCCGGTGACGGATGGTGGCCTCCCGTGACTTTCGTAGAGGGTGAGAAGTAAGGATGGGATCGGTAAGGAAGATTACCCATGTTGGGTGAAGAGGAGGGGATGTCGCGAAGAGTACGACGTGGAGAAGAAAAGGAAAAGGAAATAAAGAATGAAACAAAAGAGAAAATAAAAAAAAAAAAATATGAAAAAAGAAGGCTCTGGCGTGGGAGAAGCTGCAATTTAAAGGGCAGAATAAGTTCAAAAGATGGACTTAAGGCTTGGGGGACTTGATTTTAGTTTGGCCTGAACGTGAGATTGGGCATTAGGATTAACTTAGGAATTTTTTTTTTTTTTCTGTGGGCTTAGTTTAGTGTTGGGAAGCTTGGGCTTGTTAATTTAGCTTTGGGTCGAGCTTGATTTGTTGGGCTTAGGCTTTGTTAATTGCTGGAGGAATTAAGCCTAATTTGCCTAATTCGTTTTTATTAACTAAAGCATCCTGCTGTAAAAAAGCCCATTTCGTGTCCTTGAGTCAAGAGTCGTGTGGCCGCAGCAACCTATTTTCGGGCTGGGCCCCAGGGACGAGCCCATTTTCGGATAAAATATTAATAAAAAAATTAGTTTTAGAAAATTGTCAAAAAATTTTAAAAGTTAAATTAGAAAACCTTTGATTGGGTAAGCCTTTAGGGCTTTACAATAGGGTTTTTTTGTTTTGCATTATCTTGTTTTCATTTGCAAGGACAATATTAGGATACTTGTGTGCTTTCTTTCATGATTATAATTGATTGCGTCTTTTCATATTTGGATGTTACTTTCTTGTTTTAAAATGGTTGGGACAAATCTTAGATTCTTTTTTGATAGGCTGCTATGGCGTTAGTTAGCATATAATTAGTTTAGCTACCGAAAGAGTGCTAACCTTAGGGTTAATATAATCAAGTACTCGAGTCTAGAATCTCCAATTGCGTAAATCGTAAGATATTCTTTTGCATCTTATTTGGTTTCTAGCCTATCGAGAAGGTTAGTGGTGAATTTTTAGTCAAAATTTGCATAAGCTTAATTGATTTAAAATTTGAATGTTCAATTTTGTGCAAGATATGGGCTTAGGAGAGTCTGCATTTAAATAATGAGCCATAGGCCTATCCTTTAGGCAATACCCCTAAACCTAACTCTCTCTCTCTCTCTCTCTCTCTCTCTCCCCCAAGGGGTTGGCTCATGACATGTACATATTAGCACATATCGTGCAACAATCAAGTGTTTATGCATTGACTCACACATAACCAAATTATTCTCACCTAATCTACTGAGCATTACAGTATTTGATCAAGTGTTTCTTCTATGTGAGAAAACACTTCTCACACATTCTATTCACATTTGATCCTAGCCGAAGCGAATACTTAATCATCTTCTCGAGTTAGGGACTTGCTTCCAATTGCTAGGAATTAATGGAACACCTTAAAGGCATCTTTGAAATGGTCACCAACTACACAAGTATGGTCCAAACGACTGACACCTATGCTTGCCTCGAAAGGAAAAAGCGGACTCTCAAGATTAGATTGGAGAGTTGGTGAGTCGGGAGGCTGACATGAATCAAGTGCTTGAGCATGAAGAGTCTTTGTTGGGGAAGACAAGGGAGTGGGGTGGAGAATTAGTTGGAGAGCATAGGGAGGCTCAAGCATGATTTAAGCAAGATAGAGCGGGAATTTCCCAAGGCAAGTGTGCTATGACGCCTAAGGATCGTAAGCTGCATGGACAAGCTCACCAACATAGTGGACTAGTTCTATGGGTAAGGCAGATTTGCCGAAGGTCTCAAGATGTGGAAGTAGAACAAATTGGAGCTTCTGATCAAATGCCACTAGATGAACTCTTGAGTTATTTCTTTCAAGTCAATCCAAATAGGGCACTACAATAGAAATTTCTTATGGCTGTGTTGGTTATGATATATAGTGACCATTGTTGGCAATAGCTTTTAGATAGCGTTAAAGGTGTGTCACATCCACAGCCCTTGGTTACCATAAGAAGGTCTTGGATAGAACATTGGTGATATTATATTTGTTAGAGAAATATCTCCAAGTGATTTAGATGATATCCAAACTATTATTAGTATAATGTTTACTATGATGTATGCAGATGGTATTACAAACAACACTAGAGATTCTAATATGAGGAGTGCTCTATAACTGTTTAGAGGGCCTGCGAGCCCTCGCCCCAGATCTAGGCAAGGGTCGCGGCCCTCGCTCAGCTGAAATGGACTGGACCAGTCGGTCCAGTATTGTTCCTAGTCCTAAATCGGTTCGATTGGTTTGGTCTGTTCTCAATCCTAAGTCGGTCCGGTCAAGTTCCCGATCCCGAAAATTGGGAACTGGTTCTCCTGGGGCCGATTCCCAGTTCCTAAGTGGAACCGGACCGAACCATGAACCGATCACCCCTAATATTAACTTTATTTTACACCACGGAATTACATATACTTATTTTACGTGCAATGCGTCACACTCTTTACTTGTCATGCAACTATATATTCTGCATATTTAGATCACATATTCCAATCCATGTAGTTCATATTTCACATAATGAAACTCCCGAACACAATGTGACTAGACGGATACATCTTAATTTATGACAAGCTAAGTAAGCATTCATGATTCATGGAAACATAATTAAGTGCATGCGTGGAAAACCTACTGAAACCCCTAAACCCCATCAATCTTTGAATCAATGCCTTAGTTGTGGTTGAAGATCCTCTGTCCAGGAGACAACAACATTTTTGGATCGAACTGAGCTTTGCTCTCTTGAAAAGTCCTCCATTTCGAACCAAAATGTTCCATCCACTCTCTTTCGGTGTTGTGATTTGGAAGGTATTGCTTGACCTTAATACCATTATTTTCACAGAAAAGGAGCACCTCCTTATTTTGAAGGTCGAACTCATGCCAGTCTTCAAACCCACTTGAATGCAGGAATCCAACCGTATAAAACACATCTTCATCCGGTATAACAGCAGACATCCTATCATCCCATCTGCAAAACAGATCAATATTTAATAAAGGGGTTAAATTCAATATATGGTCGCTAACGTTTAGTGAAGTTTATAAGCAAGCCCCTTAGATTTGATTTTAATCATTCGGTGAACTAAAAGTTCCAATTTTTTGCATTTTATGCACTTGCTGGATTTGACTGATTTCCTGACGAACTGAAGACATGGTGGACAGCTGACCAATTTACTGGATCTCATGTCATTGCCACGTCGGCAACACGAAAAAAAATTCGTCAATAAATTAGTCTGGTTTTGATCAAAGTGCATCAGTTGCAAGAAATTAAACGTTTACTTTATTAACTTGATTGAAATCAAAGTCTAGTGACCATCACTCATTAACCTTTAGTGACAACCAACAAAATATATGCCGTAAATGAAAGTGTTGGCTAGCAAGAAAACATACTTGTCATTGTTCATAGGGTAAATGAGGACAAGTCCGGTTGTTATGTTCTTTTTAAGAACAATGTTCTTGAAAACACCCGTGTTGAAATCAGCGATGCGAGATTTGGGCACAAATAGGTTAAGCCACGGGTGGGGAACGTTCCAAAGCCCCTGTCGTCGGAGCTTCAGCTCTTGAACTCGTACTCTATTCAAGAAATCTACGTAGGCAACATCTTTCTCGAACATGAACTCAGGGACATGGCTCAAATCTTTCAATATTATATCCAGGGCCTAATGTTGACAAGATAACAGTGAACTAAGTTAAAAGAAAAGAGATAGGATGTTTCTTGGAGGGAGAGAAGAGAGAGGTACTCCAAAACGCTAGCCCAGCGCAATCACAAATAATCAAAAGATGAGCTATTATTTTCCTTTTCTTTCTTTTCTTGAAGATAGTTTGACATCGATCAACACTTACCTTGTCCACTGTAGTTTGGGTGCGTCCATCGTAGAACTTGGCTACTTCGATACAGTACAGGAGCTCATGCTCGGTCACGAGGGACATCAACCGCTGGCGGTCGGAGAGGGAAAAAAAAGATGTCCAACTGTCTGAATTTCGGTGCATGAGAAGCGAACCTTCTACATAATCCAATGCTTCATCTTGGTCTCTTCCATGGTTTGAAATCAAACTTTCTTGGTCTATTGTAAAATCTGAAAAATCACTATATAGCATTCTCACCCACTTAACCTGCATTGGATTCGAATAAAATTACATTCACTACCTTGTAAATCTTCTCTATCAACCAACTAAAAGAGTACCCGATATAAACGTATAAGCTGACTTGTAGGTTTATGGTCAATGTGAAAGATAGAGTCAATTGCCGCTTGCAAAAGGAAAATTGGTGCTTACGCTGTCATATAAAAACATGTGGTTTCAAGTATGTCTTTTTCTCTTGTGAGTTCTGATACATCAAGAAACTGAGGCATTCAATCTCATAAAAAAAAGAAAAAGAAAAAGAAAAATTGTGATTGTCTCAATCCTAAAGAACAAGTATGGTGAATTCTGACCATATAATGATGATTGAGTCCAGCTACTTACTCTCTTTGGAGCTTGACCCAGAGCAATCCTTGCTCTGGTTATTATGCCAAATTGACCGAGACCGCCCAGGACAGAATAAAATAACTCCGGATTTTTGTCAGGGGAGCAAGTCAAAAAGTCCCCAGTTCCTACAAAAAATAAATGAAAAAGGAAGAAAGAAAATTCTCTAGTGAACGAGCAAGAAAATATAAGGAAATGAAATATATATGGTGCGTAATTTAATACTTTAGAACAAGAAAGTATCTTGCGCATCAGAAAATAGTCATATATTTTCCTAGTCAGCATATTTGGAAACTTAAAATCAAATTCCTTGTTCATATGTTAACACAAAAACAATTTCTTTCTTTTTTTTGGATAAGTATTAGTAGTACGCTATGGCAACAACATAAATAGCATTAATAAGATTTGTTTTCGCAGAGGAAATCATTGTGTTTTTCCATGTGTACGTTCATGCATAAACTAGAAAAATTGGTAGCTGGCGAGAGTTCGCAGTCTAGCTGTTTTTGTCGAATAGATCAAAGAATAAACAAAATCCTCGTTCCTCGGAGATTAATCTGGACGTATCACATTAACCCAGTTGACTTCTCCGTTCCACCTAATCTTTCCATTTCCAGTCTTCAACCTCCAGGTCTCCTGGGTTGTTGACGTGGGATAAATATAGTAAATCATAGTAAATCTCAACTTCTCGATAAAAGACTCAAAGTACATAGCTTTTAAAAACAAAAGATAGAATGTTAAAATGAAAAAATAAAAGAGTTAATTCCCCGAATGCATGTGTTGAGCGTTAATGTTAAATTTAACTCAAGTTAATTAGATAACTTATTGTGTATGCCTAATTTTATTTACTGTAGAATCTGATTCTCTCATTTTCTTATAATGAACCCAATACGAGACTTCCAGTCGATTGTTGTCTACTGTGATGATAGGCTCATTGAATGTTCTCAATTAAATGAAAAGATGTAAACGAAAAAGAACTAGTTTAATTAGTTCCTAGTCAATATATGGAAGCCGAGGGTGAGTGTGATATACCAGTAATAACATCCATTTCGTAGACATTGCTGATCTGAGGACCATATCGAAACGTTTCCCCGCTAATGCCAGCATTAGAGAGCGTACCGCCCACAGTTAGGTACAGATAATCTGTCCACGATACCGGTGCAACACCGTGTTTCAGCGTCTCCTCCAACACATCGATCCAAAGTTGCTGGCCGCCGACATCAGCATAGTGGCCGAGCGACCAGCTCCACAACACGGTGGTCCCACGCCGCTTGTTTCCAAGAGACATCATGTCCACAACGACCCCATCGGGAGCCATAGCTTGTCCCTGGATAGAGTGGCTGCATCCTCTGGCTGAGATAGTGAAAGGAAGAGAGGATTCATTGTATGCGAATGCCACGAGAGTCACAATGTCCTTGGGGCAAGATGGGCGAAGGACGGCTGCTGGAATTTCTCGGACGATGAGGCCGAAGTCGACAGAGGCTGCACGAGTGGATTCAGAGTCAACGTGGAGGATGTTGGCTATGGGGAGAGAAAGGAGCTTGTGGAATAGTGAATCGGTCAAAGGCTTGGATTGGCATACCATTGAGAGTAGTAAGCTCATCATGATGAGTAATATAATCATGCAACGTGAGGCCATCAGATGGTTTTGTGCCATTTTAGCGATGGAGGAACAAAGAGATGATGGGCAAGTTGGTGTGTGTTAAAGTTTGGGGTGGAGTTGAGAGGGAGAGCTCCCAAGGGTCTCATATATAAACACGCAGACAGGGACACTATTGCGAAGCCATGCCCTCTTGGAAAAGGAAAGGTGCTATACGCAGCTCGCAGGAAAATGATTTGTAGGGTTCTTGGCTTTGATTTGCGGAGATTTTGATATCTTTAGTCAGTGATTTTACTTTTGACTTTCATTTGATTTCTCTGTATCTTTTGAATTGGGTTACCAGTAAGATGTGTACCGCAGTAAGTACATTTTGAACCTTAGAAAAGGCCGTTGCCTTCCGAAGCCTTGATGTCCTTCAAAGCCATCTGTAGGGAACTTCTTACTCTGGCGCAGCCTGGTCATTCTGGACTTTATCTTTTTTGCAAACCTGAGTACGTTCCTTCAGTTCAAAGGGATGTTAAAATATATCTTTAGGATATTAATTGTGCCTGATTCACAGAGATCCCATTATCACATAGTCGGTGAATCGATTATAGACTGAGCTGTCGAAGCAAGAACAATGTGAAACCTAGAAAACTGTGTACTATATGGAGTATATTTATAAGAATCGCCTAATCTTTACAATACTATAAAGAGACAAGTCAAGCACTGACATAAAAAATGTATATGTATATAAAAAATTATAGAGGGTCATGTGTCGGTATATCATCTAATATTATGGAAACACACTTTGCAGAAACTCCTTGAATCAAACATCCAGGGGGAGTTCAAATTTTAAAATGTTTATCGAGCAAAGTATTGGGGCCTTCAATTTTGATCCAAGTGAAGTCCCCATGTAGCAAGTCTTTCATGATTTTGGTGTATGGACTCACCTCATCGAACAGTACAAATGAATTGGGCTAATATGTATTTGGATCATGCAAGAATGGCTCGAGGTGGTAGCTTACTTAGACAGCTCAACTCGAATGGATCCCACTACCATTCAGTAATGTTGTAATTGTTAATTATTATTATTTTTTAGTTTGAATTGTAATAGTTTAATCAAAACATGAATATACACAACATTTGTGTGCTAAGTAGCACTAACACCGATATGCGACATGTGACACAATACGACAAGATATGTCAAAATATTGTATCTCAAAATAGAGAATTCCGATATATTGTGACACGTTATATAATAAATGTATAAAAACTGAATGATAATGATCATCTAATCAAATTAATTTAATTCAAATTTACAAATAAATAATTAATTAAACAAGAAGCCTCCAATGAATTTACACTAAAAACATTAATCCACAATTTAGTAATATCATTTATTGTTTCAATTTTACAAATTCAACTCAATTCCATTAATTCATAAAAATTTTAAGGAAAAAGCAAACAAGCAATCTAGACTTTGGACTCGTGCATCAAAACGTGTCGAAGAGAAGTTGGGGAGTGAATTGTGTGTCACGAGAAGTGAGAGTAAAAAAAAAAACAGACTAGATTTTTCTTCTTTTCTTATTTTTCATTTTTATTATTTTATTTTTTTTATATTTACATTTTGACCCTTCATTTATGAAAAAGTTTGAAAATTGATCCGTGCGTGTCGGAATTCCGAACTCACATGTTGAAATTACAGACTCGAGTTTTGGAGAGTGTCAAGAGAGTTGACCATGTGTCGGACTTTTCGACACCTGTTGACCGCATGTGAATTCCAAAATTGAGTATTGGAGAGCGTCAAACATGTGTTGGAGTGTCCAACACAACACAAAAGTTGCTGGAAAATATCGGTACTTCTTAGTTCGTATGAAGTCGATCGACTCTATTGGTTAACACGCAACTATCGCATCTATGGACCGGCCTGCCGGTGGCCAAACCCAAAAATACTATTGATACTTAATTTATTTTTATTGTGTCTTGGATTCTTTTAATAAATTTTTATTAGTCCAAATGTGTCGTTCAAATATTTTAGTGAAGCCAAACCTTAAACACTAGCGGGGTCAAGTTTCTCTATGTGTACTTAGAAAAGTTCTAACAACTACTAGCTCGTCTTTTAAAGTTAAAACTTCCCATCAACCTCGAATAACATGTCAGTGGCCTGATGACTTTTCCACTCTGAAGAGGGGTGTTGATATTTATAACCCAAATCTAGAAGGAAGTTGAGTTGCATGATAATGGGGGTGAAGATCTTTGATTGCAGAGCAAATCTTGAGGTTTGGTTAGGAAAATGACGTCGAATTCGAGAGGTCATCGCTGTATTTATCATTATGGATTCTCGTCAAAGATCAAAGATACGCAAGGAGACTGCATGGGATTTGTTCGATGAATGCCCGTCCTTCTCTTGTAAATTCACGACTTTTACTTTTCGATTGCGAATCAAAAACGTTTGGCAACATCGTGCGACCTGGGTTTATAACTTTATAGGTTCTCCGAAGACTCCTCGACGAGAGCCCCAGATTCTTCCATCAATACAGTAGACTATTCAACCGTTGTCTGAATTATTCATCGTAGAAAAATAAATTATTCGTGAAAAATCTGCTAACGATCTTGGGTTGAATCGATCAAGGTCACAATTAGGTAACCATCAAGAAGATACACAGGAGATTTTATTCGGGTGTTGCAAGATTTTCTATGATACATTATCCATCAAAGAATGGTCTTACAAATTGAAGTGTCCTAATGGTGGGGGGAACATCAACAAGATTTTCTCCAAGAAGATCTAGTTCCTGATTCTGATTTAAGGGCCAGGTGATGACAAAACCTAAGATTATCCTTAGATCATGTGCTTTTGGACTTTTGTGCTAAGGGAGTTAGTAACTTGAACAACAATTGATAAAGAAGCTTGCCTTAGGTGACCTTTCATCGAACGCATGCACACGCACATACAAAGGGAACATCAATAAGATTTCTTCAAGAAGATCTATTCACGATTCTAAATTAAGGGATACATGACGAAAAGACTTTAGATTATCCTTGAATCATGTGTTTTCGGACTTCTGTACTTAGGGATAAACTAGAGCAATAATTATTAAAGACACTAGCCGTGGGCGACTGTTCATCAAGCATGCATGCGCATAGAGAGAGAGAGAGAGAGAGAGATTGGAGGCGCGATTGGGATAGATTGTATAGCGATGGATCGTGGCGCATGGCGATGATCCATATTTTCTTTAAGGACTTTCTCGAGCAATGGGAGACAATTATAGTGCTAAAAGTTTGTAACATACTAGTTATTGATAAGACTCTGCATTCATAGGACTCCCTATCACTTACTATTATGCACGATAACACATAAAATGTTGAACATAAAGGAGAAGACGTAGTCCTCGTCGATGAAAACGTTGCCAATCTCGGTGCAATTGATGACGGTGATGGACCTCCTGAATGCGAACTGAAGGTGAAACTGTGCAAGGGCCAGATCTTTGTGGGAGGAGATCGTTAGAACTCAACGACTACTGCAGAAGGGCCAGAGCAGGCTCGCACACTGAGTACATCCTATACATGTATCATAAAGGATGTATCATAAATCTTTACTGAATGTGACATCGGATTTATAAGTTTTTGGATGTCATCAATTTCGGTTGCTCGACCCTCGACCTTGACCTGAATTCACAACAATCCTTAATACACAACGACCCTCAACTTTGGCCTGACCTCGGCAACTTTGGGCGATCTTGGCCTCAGCGACCTCAACCTCGATGACTGGTGACATTGAACTCAGCGACCTCAGCAACCATGGAGCACACAGAGTGCATGAGAAAGAAGATGAACATAGTTTTTAGAGGCAGTAGTGAAATACGCAAGTATCAGCGAGAGGACAAGATGAGGAGAGAAATATCATTAAACCCCACAATAACATTCCAAAAGCAGATTCCCTCCTACCTTGGGGTTGATGACTTTCACTCAATGCTCTACCCAAAAAAAAAAAAAAAAAAAAAATTCTATATGCCTAACTTTTCCTTAAAGATTTTAGAGATTTATGGTTTGTTTGTTTCACGGAAAATGGGTCATTTCCAGAAAATATTTTTCCAGAAGTCATTTTTCAGGAGAATAACAATATTTTCTGGTGTTCGACTTAAATCTAAAAATATTTCGGAAAATATTTTCCGGTGTTCGGTAAGAAAATAAGAAAAATATTTTCTAAGACTTCACCACTTAGGCATGCATCACTTACCGACCAATAAATCCATCAAATATGAACTTGCCTTTAAATACGGGCAAGCTTGCTTCATATCTTTATTTCTTCATTATCACCAAACGCTCATCTATTCTTAAAAATGTTCTTATGGATTTTAAAAAGAAGTAAATGAGAAAATAAGCAAAGCATGTACAACCCTAATGAGAATATTTAAGTTGAGTGACCTACTCTCCCCCTGCGTCTTTTGTGTTCCTATAAACTAAAGAAAAATGAAGCAAAACATGTAGTCATTTGCTTAAGCAATGTATAACTGCAGGGTAGAGTAAATCAAGAAAATGATAAGCAAGAGTGTAGAGTGCGAACTTGAGATCGACAAGCTTAAGGTTCGCTTGGCAACGGCTGATGACTAGCCAAGAAAGAAGAATATGAAAAACAAAGAAAAGAAAAAGAAAAGAAAAAAAAAGAAAAAGAAAAGAAAAAGGAAATTAAAAATAATTCGAAGTAAAAAGGAAAGAAAATTAAAAAATAATTTGAATAAAAAAAGTAAAGGAGAAGAAGAAATGGGAGGAGGAAGAGAAGATTTGTAGAGATATGAAATAAGAGAAATCAAGAGAGGAAAATGTTTTCCACTTTTCAAAACTGGAAAATATTTCCCCATAATTTAGAGAAAAATTTTTCTCAAATAATTCATTTTTGTGAAACGAATGCCGAAAATCCGGAAAACGTAGCCCCTTTTGTCCATATTTTGTTGGTTTTTATAAGTCATTGTCACGATTCCTCGCTTCTGACCTTCATTATGGTTACTTTCGTGCGCATGGTGTGTCTTGCGTTCATTGTTCCGGTGACGGATGGTGGCCTCCCTTGACTTTCGTAGAGGGTGAGAAGTAAGGATGGGATCGGTAAGGAAGATTACCCATGTTGGGTGAAGAGGAGGGGATGTCGCGAAGAGTACGACGTGGAGAAGAAAAGGAAAAGGAAATAAAGAATGAAACAAAAGAGAAAATTAAAAAAATATATATATGAAAAAAGAAGGCTCGGGCGTGGGAGAAGCTGCGATTTAAAGGGCAGAATAAGTTCAAAAGATGGACTTAAGGCTTGGGGGACTTGATTTTAGTTTGGGCTGAACGTGAGATTGGGCATTAGGATTAACTTAGGATTTTTTTTCTGTGGCCTTAGTTTAGTGTTGGGAAGCTTGGGCTTGTAATTTAGCTTTGGGTCGAGCTTGATTTGTTGGGCTTAGGCTTTGTTAATTGCTGGAGGAATTAAGCCTAATTTGCCTGATTCATTTTTATTAACTAAAGCATCCTGCTGTAAAAAAGCCCATTTCGTGTCCTTGAGTCAAGAGTCGTGTGGCCGCAGCAACCTATTTTCGGGCTGGGCCCCAGGGACGAGCCCATTTTAGGATAAAATATTAATAAAAAAATTAGAGTTTTAGAAAATTGTCAAAAAATTTTAAAAATTAAATTAGAAAACCTTTGATTGGGTAAGCCTTTAGGGCTTTACAATAGGGTTTTTTTTGTTTTGCATTGTCTTGTTTTCATTTGTAAGGACAATATTAGGATACTTGTGTGCTTTCTTTCATGATTATAATTGATTGCGCCTTTTCATATTTGGATGTTACTTTCTTGTTTTAAAATGGTTGGGACGAATCTTAGATTCTTTTTTGATAGGCTGCTATGGCGTTAGTTAGCATATAATTAGTTTAGCTACCGAAAGAGTGCTAACCTTAGGGTTAATATAATCAAGTACTCGAGTCTAGAATCTCCAATTGCGTAAATCGTAAGATATTCTTTTGCATCTTATTTGGTTTCTAGCCTATCGAGAAGGTTAGTGGTGAATTTTTAGTCAAATTTGCGTAAGCTTAATTGATTTAAAATTTGAATGTTCAATTTTGTGCAAGATATGGGCTTAGGAGAGTCTGCATTTAAATAATGAGCCATAGGCCTATCCTTTAGGCAATACCCCTAAACCTAACTCTCTCTCTCTCTCTCTCTCTCTCTCTCTCCCCCAAGGGGTTGGCTCATGACATGTACATATTAGCACATATCGTGCAACAATCAAGTGTTTATGCATTGACTCACACATAACCAAATTATTCTCACCTAATCTACTGAGCATTACAGTATTTGATCAAGTGTTTCTTCTATGTGAGAAAACACTTCTCACACATTCTATTCACATTTGATCCTAGCCGAAGCGAATACTTAATCATCTTCTCGAGTTAGGGACTTGCTTCCAATTGCTAGGAATTAATGGAACACCTTAAAGGCATCTTTGAAATGGTCACCAACTACACAAGTATGGTCCAAACGACTAACACCTATGCTTGCCTCGATAGGAAAAAGCGGACTCTCAAGATTAGATTGGAGAGTTGGTGAGTCGGGAGGCTGACATGAATCAAGTGCTTGAGCATGAAGAGTCTTTGTTGGGGAAGACAAGGGAGTGGGGTGGAGAATTAGTTGGAGAGCATAGGGAGGCTCAAGCATGATTTAAGCAAGATAGAGCGGGAATTTCCCAAGGCAAGTGTGCTATGACGCCTAAGGATCGTAAGCTGCATGGACAAGCTCACCAACACAGTGGACTAGTTATGGGTAAGGCAGATTTGCCGAAGGTCTCAAGATGTGGAAGTAGAACAAATTGGAGCTTCTGATCAAATGCCACTAGATGAACTCTTGAGTTAGTTCTTTCAAGTCAATCCAAATAGGGCACTACAATAGAAATTTCTTATGGCTGTGTTGGTTATGATATATAGTGACCATTGTTGGCAATAGCTTTTAGATAGCGTTAAAGGTGTGTCACATCCACAGCCCTTGGTTACCATAAGAAGGTCTTGGATAGAACATTGGTCACATCTTATCGTGCTTAGAAATCTCAATATTATATTTGTTAGAGAAACATCTCCAAGTGATTTAGATGATATCCAAACTATTATTAGTATAATGTTTACTATGATGTATGCAGATGGTATTACAAACAACACTAGAGATTCTGATATGAGGAGTGCTCTATAACTGTTTAGAGGGCTTGCGAACCCTCGCCCCAGATCTGGGCAAGGGTCGGCGGCCCTCGCTCAGCTGAAATGGACTGGACTAGTCGGTCCAGTATTGTTCCTAGTCCTAAATCGGTTCGGTCGGTCTGGTCTGTTCTCAATCCTAAGTCGGTCCGGTCAAGTTCCCGATCCCGAAAATTGGGAACTGGTTCTCCCAGTCCGATTCCCAGTTCCTAAGTGGAACCGGACCGAACCATGAACCGATCACCCCTAATATTAACTTTATTTTACACCACGGAATTACATATACTTATTTTACGTGCAATGCGTCACACTCTTTACTTGTCATGCAACTATCTATTCTGCATATTTAGATCACATATTCCAATCCATGTAGTTCATATTTCACATAATGAAACTCCCGAACACAATGTGACTAGACGGATACATCTTAATTTATGACAAGCTAAGTAAGCATTCATGATTCATGGAAACATAATTAAGTGCGTGCGGGAAAACCTACTGAAACCCCTAAACCCCATCAATCTTTGAATCAATGCCTTAGTTGTGGTTGAAGATCCTCTGTCCAGGAGACAACAACATTTTTGGATAGAACTGAGCTTTGCTCTCTTGAAAAGTCCTCCATTTCGAACCAAAATGTTCCATCCACTCTCTTTCGGTGTTGTAATTTGGAAGGTATTGCTTGACCTTAATACCATGTGTCGAGAGAGTTGACCATGTGTCGGACTTTTCGACACCTGTTGACCGCATGTTGAATTCCAAAATTGAGTGTTGGAGAGCATCAAACATGTGTTGGAGTATCCAACACAACACGAAAGTTGCCGAAAAAGATCGGTACTTCCTAGTCCATATGAAGTCGATCGGCTCTATTGGTTAACACGCAACTATTGCATCTATGGACCGGCCTGCCAGTGGCCAAACCCAAAAATACTATTGATACTTAATTTATTTTTATTGTATCTTGGCTTCTTTTAATAAATTTTTATTAGTCCAAACGTGTCGTTCAAATATTTTAGTGAAGCCAAACCCTAAACACTAGCGAGGTCAAGTTTCTCTATGTGTACTTAGAAAAGTTCTAACAACTACTGGCTCGTCTTCTAAAGTTAAAACTTCCCATCAACCTCGAATAATATGTCAGTGGCCTGAAGACTTTTCCACTCTGAAGAGGGTTGTTGATATTTATAACCCAAATCTAGAAGGAAGTTGAGTTGCATGATAATGGGGGTGAAGATCTTTGATTGCAGAGCAAATCTTGAGGTTTGGTTAGGAAAATGACGTCGAATTCGAGAGGGTCATCGCTGTATTTATCATTATGGATTCTCGTCAAAGATCAAAGATACGCAAGGAGACTGCATGGGATTTGTTCGATGAATGCCCGTCCTTCTCTTGTAAATTCACGACTTTTACTTTTCGATTGGGAATCAAAAACGTTTGGCAACATCGTGCGACCTGGGTTTATAACTTTATAGGTTCTCCGAAGACTCCTCGACGAGAGCCCCAGATTCTTCCATCAATACAGTAGACTATTCAACCGTTGTCTGAATTATTCATCGTAGAAAAAATAAATTATTCGTGAAAAATCTGCTAACGATCTTGGGTTGAATCGATCAAGGTCACAATTAGGTAACCATCAAGAAGATACACAGGAGATTTTATTCGGGTGTTGCAAGATTTTCTATGATACATTATCCATCAAAGAATGGTCTTACAAATTGAAGTGTCCTAATGGTGGGGGGAACATCAACAAGATTTTCTCCAAGAAGATCTAGTTCCTGATTCTGATTTAAGGGCCAGGTGATGACAAAACCTAACATTATCCTCAGATCACGTGTTTTCGGACTTCTGTACTAAAGGAGTAACTTGAACAACATTGATAAAGAAGCTCGCTTTAGGTGACCTTTCATCGAACGCATGCACACGCACATACAAAGGGAACATCAATAAGATTTCTTCAAGAAGATCTATTCACGATTCTAAATTAAGGGATACGTGACGAAAAGACTTTAGATTATTCTTGAATCATGTGTTTTCGGACTTCTGTACTTAGGGATAAACTAGAGCAATAATTATTAAAGACGCTGGCCTTGGACGACCGTTCATCAAGCATGCATGCGCATACAAAGAGAGAGAGAGATGTTTATGACTAATGGAGGCGTGATTGGGATAGATTGTGTAGTGATGGATCGTGGTGCATGGCGATGATCCATATTTTCTTCAAGGACTTGCTCGAGCGGTGGGAGACAATTATAGTGCTAAAAGTTTGTAACATACTAGTTATTAATAAGACTCTGCATTCGTATGACTCACTATCATTTACTATTATGCACGATAACACATAAAATGTTGAACATAAAGGACAAGACGTAGTCCTCGTCGACGAAAACGTTGCCAATCTCGGTGCAATTGATGACGGTGATGGACCTCCTGAATGCGAACTGAAGGTGAAACTGTGCAAGGGCCAGATCTTTGTCGGAGGAGATCGTTAGAACTCAACGACTACTGCAGAAGGGCCAGAACTAGGTTCCTCTACCCTCGACCTTGACCTCAATTCACAACGATCCTTAATACACAACGACCATCAACTTTGGCCTGACCTCGGCAACTTTGCGCGATCTTGACCTCAGCGACCTCAACCTCGATGACTGGTGCATTGAACTCAGCGACCTCAGCCACCACGGAGCACACAGAGTGCATGAGAAAGAAGATGAACATAGTTTTTAGAGGCAGTAGTGAAATACGCAAGTATCAGCGAGAGGCCAAGATTAGGAGAGAAATATCATTAAACCCCACAATAACATTCCGAAAGCAGATCCCCTCCTACCTTGGGATTGATGACTTTCACTCAATGCTCTACCCAAAAAAAGATTCTATGTGCCTAACTTTTCCTTAAAGATTTTAGAGACTTAAAGTACCTAGTAAAAATTGAACCAAATGTACTTAATATATCATATTCAGTTCATATCTCATTACATCAAGTTTTTTTGAGTAAAGATGATGCAATCAAATACGTGATTAGTTCCAAGTGGACCTCTCCCTCGATGATTTCCTTAGAATATATATATTGGATTTCTGCTGCACATCCCCATAATTAGTATGAAAGAATCAACATCGGCAGTATATCCACACGGGGCGCCAGTCAAGGTTCACATACTCAAGATCCTAAAGAACCTTTCCTTTCTGATTGAAAAATTATCACTGCTCCAAGACAGGAAAATCGATAATAGTAGTAGTACTAGGAATATATGTAAAACCAAGAAAGCAATCAACTTTATGATCAAATAATCCATAACAATGCATCTGATCCCCTACCCCCCTCCAAAAAATAAAAATAAAAATCCACAGTAATGTAAATTAAAACCTACTTGTGGGTAGGTGCTTCATGCACAGAATTTACATTAGAGTTTACTTAACAAAACCAGTTATTATAAGAAGCAAAAATAGCTTTCCATACCTGTGGGCATAAGAAAATTAAATCTCAGATTACCATTTAATTCCAATTAACTTATAAAAGATCATCACCTCCCCAGGGGGTCAAATGCAACATTACAATATGCCATTTGACCTTATGTAATCATCTCAGGAATTACGTTACATCAAATATCACTGCTACCCAATCCTTTCGCAAATTTGGATGATGTGGCTACTCTGAAATCACAAATATTGAAAAGTTGTATGACATCTTATTGTAGAATTCACCGAGAGACCAGTGATTTGGGATCTCTATAGACTTTCCGGTCGATGGGTTCCCCAGGACAATGACTTGATGATCAGCATCTAAGCAGGACAACCCCCTACAAGACCCAACAATCTCGATATGATATTCAAATCTTTGGTCTCTCACGTAGGGAATCGAAGGTGGGTGGCCGATGTACCTTTGTTCGCACTGTTGGGTGATTCGAGCGCTTCATAGTCCCCGAACTGAGGTGGGTTGGTGGTGATGAGGAGTGTGAGAGAAGGAGAAGCCAGATCCCTATGGAGGTGGGTCTTTATGAATTGGGGGCTCGTGACAACTCTCACGGATGTACCTGAACCGGATCAGAGACCTCACCGGAGGCCTCGATAGGATGTCAGTCTAGATGTCTTCGCTGAGATTGTGCTACTCTATTCTATATGCAATAAAAGTACAAAGTTACAGACAGTATGAACTGATATAACTCACATCAAATAGTAATCCCAAAAATTCGCCAAATGTGACAAGTCAGTTAGAAATAACCCAATGTAGAATGTTGTTACTGATCAATGAAAAAGGCCTAAGAAGGTGATCGGGCCATACTTCAGTGTAATTTACGACAAATTTATAGTGAATATGAGAAAAGTAGCTAACAAGTTAACAAGTATTCAATCATAAACTTTCAAGCCGATGAATATGTTCAAGTGGAAAGGCAATTGAAGTGGATATGCAAGTCTAAGTCATGAATATAAAGATGTGGTGACCAAATTTGATGCCCTCTAGATTGCTGAAATTGCCTATAGAGCAAGATTTGCAGTCTTCCATCGACACTCAATGTCCATGTACTATTTGACACCTGACAAATTTGTCGACTGTTCAAGTGTCCATTTTTTGCAAAAATATAAAAATACGAAAAAAAAATGGAGAAAAAGAAGATAAAAAAAAAGAGACATAGCAAAAGTTTAATTAAAAAAATGAGAAAAAAAAATGAACACGAGCGGGCCGGGATGTCCGGCTCACTCTTTCGATAAATTTTCAGTCAGCCCCTTCATTCATCTGACTGACCCATCGTTTGGTTTCTCTTTTGGGCCCATTTCTATTATGTTCTTGAGCCCACCAGAGACCAAGAAAATAAGGCAAAAGTCCAACCCCGCCTCCAGCCTTTCTTCGGTAAGAACCAGCACGAGAGAAGGGCGGGTGACGCAAGGAGGAGAGAAGAACGCTGGTGCTCGGAGGATTTCGGCGAGGTTCTTCGGCAAGAGACTAGAGATCCGAGAGAGAGAGCTGGAGACTGTGAGGGTTTCCTTTCTTCGGTTGAAAACAGAGAGGGAGAGCAGCTCGAGAAAGGAGATCCGGTAGAGAGTGCGAGAGAAGCTTGGCCGTGCTCGAGACCCCATTTCCCGGCACTCCTTTCATCGGGCCGAGGCTCGCGGTTCTTCGGTTCACTCAAATCCTAACCGCAGCTGTGCTGCATTTTGTTGCCTTTGGACCCTGCTTGGTTGTCTATATCCGTCTCAGTTGCATTTTGATGTCCGGTCGAGTTATCGTTTGCCCTCCGGTCGATGCCCACCAGAAGTTCGACGGAATGTCTCTACAATACTCACAAGAGTCATGTTTGCCTTGCTGAAACCGTAGCCTCTTTTGTCCATAATTTGTTGGTTTTTATGAGTCATAGTCACGATTCCTCGCTTCTGTCCTTCATTATGGTTACTTTCGTGAGCGTGGTGTGTTTAGCGTTCATTGTTCCGGTGACAGATGGTGGCCTCTCGTGACTTTCGTAGAGGGTGAGAAGTAAGGATGGGATCTGTTGTGTAGGGCGAGCGATTGAACAATAATATCGATAGAAAAAGAAAATAAATTGGACACCAGATTTACGTTTTCCAGTCGTAAAGACCTACGTCTATGGGGAGAGTAACAGCGAATTTCACTATAAATCAAGCGATATATATTACACACTCGAGTCACTCAAACACTCTCTCGGTGTTTTCTAAGCCCCAATTACACCCAATAACGCACACAGTGTTTAGCCCCAAAATTCCTCAAGAAATAATCTCTCAATCTCATGAAGGAATTACACGCAAATCTTATCACAAAATTTAATTGGCTTGAACACTAAGGTTGCGCATGACAAAATTTCTGAAACAGAAATTGATTTCTGACCAGAAATCAATTTCTTAATTTCTATTCCCCGGACAAGTTTCTGAGCAAAGAAACCCGTTTGATAACTACTCAAAATTTCTCTTTCGAAACAAAATCCGTTTGATAACGAACAAAATTTCTATTTCTAGGAATAGAAATTGATTAGATAACAACATAGGAAATCCTCAAATACAAAATAACAGTCGAAATAATACTAAAACAACATGGGAAATCCTCAAATACAAAATAATAGTCGAAATAATATTAATACATTATAAGAGTTGAAAATAAAATTTCATGGAATTTCCAGCATATTATTATCCATTGCCATTTTGTTAGCAATTGTTTTCCTAAACGTATTTATTTGGTTTCCCTCCTCGATCAATGTATCGTTTGCAAACTCATCCTACGTAGGTTCAGACAAGTATTGCGAAAGCATGAATATGGGTGCCATCAATGGCGCCTATACAACATTGTCATTTTATCAAAAACTAGTATTATACAAGATTATCAACAAAATAAAATTAATGGTGTAAAGGAATATATGAGAATTCTACCTTAAAGTAATGTTTATGGTTAGGAACCAATCGGGGGAAGGTCGGTTTATTTTGATTCTCGAATTGAATCAGTCAAGTGGCTCATCCCTAATTTCTTTATTGTTGCTCAATGAACCTTTAATGGCCCTTGCATAGCAAAGAGAGAGATTCTCTTGAATCTCTTGCCTTCGAATTAAAATTCAAGATTGTGTAACAATCTAATTATTTTGATTTGGCAAGAATTTTGAATCCGTAAAAAAATAAGGTTAAATTTCTAGGCACGTTTTTTATTCATCTATTATGTAAGAACTTTTTTTTCAGCTGGCCATGCGCGTGCCTTTTCTAGGAGAAAAGAGCCCCATTGTTTTTAAGTAAGCATTTAAGAACTTTGGTCATTTTTGAAAATTGGGAACCCATTCAATTGCCTTTCATTCTAAAGAGGAAGTTATAAAAAAAAAAAAATTGAAAAAAAAAAAAACACGAGCAAAATAAGAAAAAGAAAATTAGCAATAATTTGTGAAGTTGTGGTTATAAGTGAATTAAGTTAGCAAGAAAGCGTAAGGTTCTTTTATATGGTTTGATTTCAGTTTCTGATTTCTATTTCAGAAACTAAGAAGTTAAAAATTTCAGCTTCTGATTTCTTCAATTTCTCTATTTCTGGAATAGAAATCTGTTTCAGAAATAGAGAAATCAAATTGCGTTACCAAACGGATTTCTGTTCCAAACCTGTTCCGGGGAACAAAGAAACAGAGAAATCGAGAAACAGAAATTTTATCATGCGCGCCCTAAACTTCCTTGGATGTAATTCACGAACAAGAACAACAAAAAAAATCCCTCCCAAGCACTTGACGACTAGACGGCGCTTCAAGAACAATTCTTCATGATCAACGGCGGAATACCAAGCACACACGCGACACTTCAAGACAATTTTGTAATCCACCTCTACCACCCACGGCCACAAGTCTGTATATAAGTAAAACCCTTATTCTTTTGCCAACTTCTCATAGGATTCTGTTTCCTATCTAAAATGATTTTATCCAAAACATATCTTTGTATATTTTAAACAAAATCCAAATCCAAGTCAAAGTTGAACTTTCTTATTTCAGCGGCCGAATGCTCCAACGCAGATTCAAACTTTGGGAAGTTGATCTTTGGATCTTCTTTACTCAATTTCGAACATGCGCAACATATCCAATTCGGAATATTCATAATTTCGCATTGAGCTCAAACTCGAGACATATTTTAATAGGATCGGTAAGGAAGATGATCCATGTTAGGTGAAGAGGAGGGGACGTCGCGAAGAATACGACGTGGAGAAGAAAAGGAAAATGAAATAAAGAATGAAACAAAAGAGAAAATTAAAAATATGAAAAAAGAAGGCTGGGGCGTGGGAGAAGCTACCATTTAAGGGGCAGAATAAGTTCAAAAGATTGACTTAAGGCTTGGGGGACTTGATTTTGGTTTGGGCTGAACGTGAGATTGGGCATTAGGATTAACTTAGGATTTTTTCGTGTGGGCTTAGTCTAGTGTTGGGAAGCTTGGGCTTGTTAATTTAGCTTTGGGTTCAAATTGACTTGTTGGGCTTAGGCTTAGTTAATTGTTGGAGGAATTGGGCCTAATTTGCCTAATTCGTTTTTATAAACTAAAGCCTCCTGTTGTATAAAGCCAATTTCATGTCCTTGAGTCCAGAGTCGTGTGGCCGCAGCAACCTATTTTCGGGCTGGGCCACAAGGACGAGCCCATTTTCGGATTAAAAATTAATCCGAAAATCAAAAAATCAAATTAAAAATTTGGGAAATGATAAAAAAGTTTTAAAAATTTAGGAAATAATAAATACTTTTAGAAAATTCTAAAATCAATAAAAAATTAGAGTTTTCAAATATTGTCATTTTTTTAAAAATTAAATTAGAAAACCCTTAATTGGAGAAGCCTTTAGGGCTTTATAATAGGGTTTTTGTTTTGCATTATCTTGTTTTCATTTGTAAGGACGATATTAGGATACTTGTGTGCTTTCTTTCATGATTATAATTGATTGCGCCTTTTCATATTTAGATGTTACTTTCTTGTTTTAAAATGGTTGGGACGAATCTTAGATTCTTTTTTCATAGGCTGCTATGGCGTTAGTTAGCATATAATTAGTTTAGCTACCGAAAGAGTGCTAACCTTAGGGTTAATATAATCAAGTATTTGAGTCTAGAATCTCCGATTGTGTAAATAGTAAGATATTCTTCTGCATCTTATTTGGTTTCTAGCCTATTGAGAAGGTTAGTGGTGAATTTTTAGTCAAAATTTGCATAAGCTTAATTGATTTAAAATTTGAATGTTCGATTTTGTGCAAGATATGGGCTTAGGAGAGTCTGCATTTAAATAATGAGCCATAGGCCTATCCTTTAGGTAATACCCCTAAACTTAACTCTCTCTCTCTCTCTCTCCTGAGGGGTTGGCTCGTGACATGTACATATTAGCACATATCGCCCAACGATCAAGTGTTTATGCATTGACTCACACATAACCAAATTATTCTCACCTAATCAACTGAACATTACATTATTTAATCAAGTGTTTCTTCTATTGCCAAAGTGAGAAAACACTTCTCACACATTCTATTCACATTCGATCCTGGTCGAAGTGAATACTTAATCATCTTCTAGAGTTAGGGACTTGCTTCCAATTGCTAAGAATTAATGGAACACCTGAAAGGCATCTTTGAAATGGTCACCAGCTACACAAGTGTGGTCCAAACGACCAACACCTATGCTTGCCTCGATAGGAAAATGCGGACTCTCAAGATTAGATTGGAGAGTTGGTGAGTTGGGAGGCTGACGGGAGGCTGACATGAATCAAGTGCTTGAGCATGAAGAGTCTTTGTTGGGGAAGACAAGGAAGTGGGGTGGAGAATTAGTTGGAGAGCATAAGGAGGCTCAAGCATGATGTAGGCAAGATAGAGCGGGAATTTCCCAAGGCAAGTGTGCTATGACGCCTAAGGATCGTAAGTTGCATGGACAAGCTCACCAACACAGTGGACTAGTTCTATGGGTAAGGCAGATTTACCAAAGGTCTCGGGATGTGAAAGCAGAACGAATTGGAGCTTCTGAGCAAATGCCACTAGATGAACTCTTGAGTTAGTTCTTTTAAGCGAATTTAAATAAGATTTGGGATTGTTTGGAAGATAGGGCACTACAATAGAAATTTCTTATGGCTATGTTGGTTTTGATCTATAGTGACCATTGTTGGCAACAGCTTGTAGATAGCGTTAAAGGTGTGTCACATCCATAGCCCTCGGTTGCCATAAGAAGGTCTTGGATAGAACATTGGTCACATCTTATCGTGCTTAGAAAACTCCAGATTATATTTGTTAGAGAAACATCTCCAAGCGATTTAGACGATATCCAAACTATCATTAGTATAATGTTTACTATGATGTATGCAGATGGTATTACAAACAGCACTAGAGATTCTGATATGAGGAGTGCTCTATAACTATTTGGAGAGCTCTATCGATATCTAAGGTGAACAAGGTATTGGACGATGAAAATGCATACAAGTTGAAAGAATCTTCAGACAAGGTGAACATCTAGAAGGACCTTGATTAAGGGTGAACAAGTGGAGAAGGACGGGGATGTTCATGATGGTTTGGAGGTACAAAGATCAGGTGAATAGTTGGATGGATTTAGTGAGGTGAACAAGCCTAGAATGGATATTGAAAATGGTGATAGAATGGTGTTTGCATCTTATCGTGCTTATAAATCTCCGGATCAAATCTAGGTTTATTTAGTGTAGTAAAATAGTGTAGGCATCTTGGATTTAGCCTTTGCCATCTCAATGGCATGCACATTTCAAGTCATGCTAGTTCACCCACTTTTGACATTCACACTTCTAGCACTACCCTCTACATTTCTAGACAAAAACCCTTTATTAATATGTTTTCCCTTCTAGTGAACTAACCTTTGCCTTTGGATATGTTTTTAAGGAAGGAAAGAGACCAAAGCATTCGAACCGTTGTTTCTTTGGAAGGGTTGCAAAATGTGATTTAGAGCCCATTTGGTATGGCCGTGACCTATGTCTTAACTGTGTTGTGCTATAATAACTATGTTACAAAATGCTATAAGATATATGTTGGATGATAATCTTGGAAGTATTGTAGCTATCGAGAATATTTTGAAGCTGTAGCAACCTCTTTCACAGCTAAACTACTGCCAAAAAGCTACACCTCGTTTTTTTTTTCTATAGCGTAAAAATGATTAGTCCACTTCATTTGTTTTGTAGAACATAAACCATATGGAATAGATTTTCCTAGCTTTCGCTACTTGTATCGTTTAGGAAAATAAGTTAACAACAAAAAATAACTCATGATTACAACTTAAAATTTTATGTTTAGAAAGACGGCCTTCAAACTTGTTAGCATCTTTTGGGCAAGGCTGACCTAGTCTGAGATGCCTTCAAAGGGGTCCAGAAGTAGAGCTCAGAACGAATGGACTATTGGGCTTCTAATCTGGCTAAAATTGTATGATATTTTGAATCTAAATAAACTTGATGATTAGTTTGGCCCATATTAATGAAAGAACATGGAGGCTGGAGCGAATTGTCCTTTAATTGGCGAGTCACAAATACGAATACTACTCTCGTGTAAAATTGGTTAGATTTGCATGTTGGTGACATTGATGACCTACGATTCACCAATTAAAGTGTCGTTTAGAAGAAATCTCTTTCAATTAGGGATGGAGGAAAACATGGTCCTTTCATGAAAATTACTTAACTTTTTGGAGGGAAAGTCAAGTAAAATAGAATTTTACCCTAGGGTTTGTAATGGGTCCACGTCGTCCTTTGCAAATGTGAGATATTGCAAGACTTAGTGAATCGCGTGGTAGGGTTTTAAAAGTATGTTCCTCATCATTCCTTTTATTTAATCTTGATTTCAACACTGTAAGTTCTTACACTCCAACCTTCCTTTCTAATTTTCAGTTTGTTCTATAAAAGCCTATCCAATCATCTTCCCATGCCTGACCAAGTGTCAACCTCATCAACTACCTCCTTTCTTTGAATGGTTACTCTCTCATTTTGACGTAATTAAGATAGTTTATAGAAAAAAATAGAAACATAAACAATAAGTTGGAGATTTCGTGACTTAGGGTAGGATCTCCATCAACCTTTTCAATGTGTTTCTTCTAAATCACCTATGCCACCTTAAGTAGTTATAAACATCTCAAAGTCTTGAGGCTTTGTTTTCTTCTAGGTGTGTCATTTTTTGTTGAAAGATATGTGAAAAGAGGAGTCACGATTGGTTTTGTAGATATAGTTCATTTATCATATTTGTTGGAAATATTCATCATAAAACATATGAAGAGTTGATCTTATGAATAATGATAGGGAAATGTGGCATCCTAAAATTTCATAACAACCCCTAGATACACTGTGACCCATGAAAAGGTATCGGAAGCGCCATCGGACTATATTATAGTCATTAGACCAACGGATTTCAATTAAACAAGGCCAAGCATTGAATGGACTATAGTTTTGATTGGAAATGTATCCTATATCCATGTGTGATCAAGAATGGTACTAAAGGATAAATTGATAAGGAATTTTCTGTTCTTGGCCATATACTCTATAAGTCGGATTTCCATCGATTAATGTTGCAATATTATATGGCCATGTGAGTATTTTAGATTATGAAATTAAGTGGGGATTAAAGTGGAAAAAAATAGGAGCAAGAGTGGGCTGGATACCTAAGGCCCAAAACAGCCCAAAGCAGCCCACATTTCCCCCCTATTTGGTCAACTAAGGCCCGGCCCATTGAGGCCCATCACATTGCATGGAGATTGACAAGTGGCGTGAGGGATCCTCCATGTGTCTCTAGCATGCAAAAGGCAATGATTACTAGCTAATCAAGAGGTTAATAGAGAGAGGGGGAGGCGGATTGCACGAGGATTTGCCGAGTGAGAGAGAGAAAGAGAGTGAAACTAAGAGAGGGAGAGTTTGGGCGAGCGAGCGAGAGAGAGAGAAGGCGAGTACGGGCCGCAAAGGGGAAGAGGAAGGCTGTCTTCCGCCGTGTCCTAGCTGCCACCGTCAACGCCGCCTAGTTCGCCGTTGATCGAGCCACGCCCGGAGCCCCAAGTTGCCGTTATTGCTTGTTGCGGTTGCTTTAAACTTGAGGCAAGTAGAAGTTCTTCAATCTATGTTTTGTTTGCTGCTTTATCTAGTGAAGAGTGGGTAGATGTGAGGAAATGTGAGATTTGGAGCTGCATGTTGTTTGTGATGAAGGAGATGAAGCTGGCCGTGGTAATGGGGCAAAGATAGAGCAAGTTTTGGTGGATTTTACTTTTGAATTGAAATGAGAACTCAAGGATTTAGCTATGGTGGATTTTTGGGAAGTAAAGAGGCTGTATTGTGGTGTAATATGCTTGTAAATCTTGGCTGTGGACGTTGGATACCGAGACTCAAGGATAGGAATAGTTCTCTTTAGGCTAGTAAATTGTTTTCGCAAGAACAACATGACCACTGGTAATTTCTCGATTTTTCTGGAATTTTCTAGCCAAAATTTGACTTCGAGTCCTTAATACAAGTTGGAGAGAACATCTGTAAGAGTAACATATCAAAATTTTTTAGCATAAATGGACAAGATTTGGTCAACGAAATGATTTTTATATGGAAATGCTAAATCTGGAAAGTTTACAGAAACTGTAGCAAGAAATACCGAAGTTTTTACTCTCGATATGTACGGAATTTGACTTTGTGTTCTTCATGAAATTTGTTCCTTTAAGTCTCATTGATAACGTGTAAAAATTTTATAATTTTTTGAGTCCATTTAGTATTTATTTCAACAAATTTTCCAAAACTGTGCATTGTAAAAATCGGGCTATTCTGTTCTCGAATTTTTCACAAAAGTGTCCGAAGGTGAAGATGTTTCGAATGGCTATGTGATATGATGGTATTGGCTGTGGATAATTGTGCAATATTGAGATGTGTTAGAAGGTCCATGAGACGTCTTGTTTTAGCATTGGAAAATGTGTTGTAAATTAAAATGCTAAATTGTTACCGTTGAACCCTCGGGTTAACGATACCCCGGGAGTCGGGATGCCCAAAGGATCGAGTGAGTCGATGCCTTGTGGATGCCCGGTGGCCTTAAATGGATGAATGCTGGAGGTTTTTCCTCGGGAGTTTCGGGATGCCCAGTAATATGCTTGTCGGTACGCAATTCCGGATGGCCAGGGTAACCATTTTCATGGGAGGCCCTCGAGGTTCCTCATGATGCCAGATGGAGTACGAGATGCCTGGAGGCATGATTTGCTCCGGATGCCCGGTGGCCCTAAGTGGCTGAATACCAGAGGCTTTCGTGATGCTTGGAGGGATGCGAATGCCGAAGAGATGCAAACATTGGTCCTCCGGGGATGAAACCCTTTTTGAATAATAAAATGAATGATTCTACTATAAAAGGGTATGGGTTCTAGATATGAGACTGAGTGTAGGGTATGGAATAGAATGTGATATTTCAGTTTGGCCCTATGATTGAAATTTGTCTATCTTGGATATGTTGTCATCACATGGAAGGATTTCATGATTTTGATACATACTTATTCTCTATTTCTTGTTTTTGTCTACCATACTTGAATCTGGATATTGATAGTAATACTTGATATAACTTGATGAATCTTTTACTGATGAGTGGTTGTACTCACCCCTTTTGGGGATTAACATTTCAGATTAGAGATGCCTCTGTTACCGGTCACACGTGGTACTTTTTATGGCTTACCGTCTGACGTCGAGGTTGAGTGTTCAGAGCACTCCTGTATTGGTGTTCATGGATTGGTATTCATCCATGTTTGAGTTTTAGTTATGTATGACGTGGGTCTACCTGATGGCCCCGTAGTCCAGGAGTTCCTGTCCGTGCATGTTCGTCCCGACGGGACCATGATGGGGATGCTGCTGCCACCGCCAGCCGATGGACTGGGCTGGGTGTGATGGTGCGTGTGATGGGTAGTAGACGACACTTTTTGGATAGCTGACATGGATGATGAATTGGTGTACATGACTGCTGTGGGGTCGGGTACTTTTGGTTATAGCCGAGCTTAGTAAAGTCTTGGCCTTTTGATGTACCGACTCTTGATGTCCGATCAAAGTATGTAAATAAAAGTGGTTCGGCACTAACTTATAAATATATATGAAATGTGTAGTTGGTGTGTATTGCATTGTATTAATTAGTTTGAATTTGGGTTAGGGAGATGTCGAATATGCTTCCGTTATATGAACTATGCTGGGACCGATTGAGATAATATAAACCCCCAGGATATACGGACCCACTATAATTAAATGGTATCGGAGTGGCATGTTGTTAGGACAAGTGTAAGGTAAGTTAACTATGGCGACCCTAACGGATTGGGGGCCGTGATGGGGGTGCCATAGGAAAATTGTCAAAAAATTTCTAAAATTATTGCATTATTACTAATTTAG
This sequence comes from Eucalyptus microcorys, assembly GCA_014182515.1. Taxonomy (NCBI): domain Eukaryota; kingdom Viridiplantae; phylum Streptophyta; class Magnoliopsida; order Myrtales; family Myrtaceae; genus Eucalyptus; species Eucalyptus microcorys. The sequence goes on from CM024569.1 coordinate 32,980,976, forward strand.
TCCTAAAACTTTTAATTGTGCAAATTGAGTTCTAAACCTTTTCATGTTTTTCCAAGTGAATCCATTTGACCAATTTTGATCAGAAATCACCAATGAAAATGCCGACCATCTTATTTTCTTTTCTATTTTTTTTCTTCCCTTTTTCCTCTAGTCGATCGCTGAGTCTCAATGACTAGCTATAAGCAAGGGCCAGAAAGGTCAATTCTGCCGATCTCTGGTGAAGCTTACCCCCACCGACCACTAGCAAGAGCCAGTCTTGCTCGCTCTTGGTGAGACTTGACCTCGCCATTGCTAGGCAAGGTCAACCTCATTGAGCCACTAGTGAGGCCAAACTCACTTAGCGATCGTGAGGTCAAGCCTCACTAGGGGTAGGAGAGGCTCACCGTCATCGAGCTAATAAGGTCGACCTTGCTAGTGGCCAATGAGGATGAGCCTCGCTAGTGGCTGGGCTAGGCTCAATTTCGCCATATTTGGTGAGTGTTGGTAAGTTGAGCCTCACCAGGGGCGGTGAGGATTACCAGCCCTCATCTCTAGCCAGTTGTTGGCTATCGTTGTGGCGCGATGACTGGCTAGAGGAAGAAGGGAAGGAAATAAAGAAAAAAAAATTAGAATATTATTTAAATTGCCTGTGTTAGCCAGCCACGCCACGTAGGATGAACAGTATCCACATTAACAATTTTCGGCTAAAATTGGCCAAATAGACTCAATTGACAAAATGCCAAACTTTTTATGATTTAATTGGACAATTAAAAAGTTTAGAATTAAATTGGTAAAAATTGCAAAGGTAATAGTACAAATACATTGAGATTCTTCAATAATTTCAATTTTAACAATACTAATTACACGTACTAAGAGAGCAATCAATGCATTTGAAACATCAAACTCATTTACTTTGCTATTGATTTAACAAATACTTTATAAAATTGTGGGGTATATGCATTCACATTAAATGATTTAATTTCTTAACTACATCAAATGAAGATATCTTGTGAATTACTAGTATATCAATTCAATATATGTGTTTCATTGTATGTAATGTACATGTAGTATCAATTGGTCCCAAATATGATTTGCTTGAGAAATTGGATACGCTTAATATGTATATGAATGCTTGCTCATGTTCACAATCTAGAATGGTACTAAGCGTTATTCTAATTGCCCCTTGGATTATTATTATAGCGATTTTGAGCTAATGTCACTCTATCAAAACAATGGAACAAATTGACCTTTCTTAAGTGACCCTTCTTAATTCCTTGAAAGATATACACATATATATATAGTCAAGAATCACTTTCCAAGATCTAATATGTACCATATCTTGCTTTGAAGGGAATGTGCATGACACTGCAAGATCATGCATCACCCATTGCTTATTGCAAAAGACTCTCGACGCTCCATCTCAAATTTTAAGAAAATCCTTTGACATTGACAATTCAAATAATAAGACATTAGCAAATAAGTATAAGGAGATTAAGTTATATTTGCAATTTCCATGTTAAACCTACTTGAAGATGCTTGCTTGATGCAGGGACCAACTTTGACAATTGTTCTAGCATATATTTCTGATCCAACTTATCTATCCTCATCAACTGCCAATCGTCGACTAATATTCCAACTTGTTTGTCCTCATTCTTTATGGATGATATTTATTCTGATTTGCATACCTAAGCAACTTTTTTAAATACTAATTATCCAGTTACTCCCTGATATATGTTGGTCAGTATTTCCTTAAAAAATTGCCAGCTAATATATAAATTATGCACCCACAATAAATTAATGCTAACTGCATTATTTGGGGAAGTTATTCATTATTTGTTTGTGCACATATTTTGAATGACAAATTGGAGATTGGAACTAGGGGTAATGGGTTCTAGTGTGGATGATTCCTACCTTCAAATTGAGAATCGCCCATTGATCCCTAGACCCACCTATGAATCAAACCATTGATACGATTCGGTTTCTGGGTAGATCCATGAAACTAATCTATATAACATAATAATCACTACAATATTTTGCCACGAAATAGACCACTCTAGTTGGAGAGGGATGATGACTTATATGAGAGTAAGTGACAAACGCCATGAGTGATTGAGGCTGCGAGAGTCATGACAAGTGTCGTGAATGGCGAGCGAGGCTGTAATTGTGAGAAAGAGGTGAGAAAGAGAGTCGTGAGACTTGAGTGAATAAACCAAAAACAGGGCAAACAGCAATTAGGATTTTGAACTTACATAAGAGAGAGCAACAAGTGTCGTGAGCGAGCGAGGCTATGAAAATAGTGACAAACATCGTGACTTATGAGTGAAGATGCAACCTACAAGCATCAAAAGTAAGCCACAAGAGTCGATAAATATTGAGAGAGCGACTCAAGATAAAGATGAGGTGAGGGAATTGCAGAGGGAAGCAAGGTTGTGACTATGAGGGAGGGCCGAAGGAGAGGCTATGATAAGTGCCATGATAAAGGGCCAGAGGCAACTAAGAGTAAGATAGGGCGAGAGGATTGAGAGGATCATGTAAGGAGGCAACCGAGAATGAGATGAATTGAGAGAATAGGGAATAGGATTTTGTATAAAAATAAAAAATAATAAAAATATATTTGTTGGTCCGATCTAGGTAGTTTGGTTGGGCTATTCAACACCTAGAACCGAGATTTGTATTGGTACTCACCAATTCCAATTTAGTGGAATCGGGAACCGAATCAATTTTCGATTTTTTGGTACACCCTTAATTGGTAATGATGGTGGATTAAAAAAATTTCATCTAGGGGAAAGAGATCTAACATTTCTACGGTACCTAACTTAGAGGGGAGAGATTTAAATATTGCTTGTATATGAAATTTCATGATATAGTGTACATTTGATGATGATGATGATGATGGTATGTGTTAGGGGGCGAAGGCCCTTGCTACACACCATTCCATCCATTTCAAAGATGGTGATGATGATGATGATGATGATGATGATGATGATGATGATCAATACATGTGTTAGGGGGCGAAGGCCCCTGGTATGCACCCTTTCATCTGTTTCAAAGAAAGACTTAGGTTGGAGTGTCAAAGCTTAATTGGGAAAATCTTCTTGTTTCCCCCTCATTTTGCTTTAATGGCGAAAAATTGTTTGGAATGCACATTTCACATTACTGGGATAAGTATACTAGAAGTGCTAAAAGTTGTGTATATCACTTAATTTAGTGCCAAAAGTTTTCGTCGGCTCACTTAAGTGCTAAATCAAAGAAAGAATGATCACTTAAAGTACCAATGGTGAGAAATTCCGCCAAATTGATTACGTTTCATTTATAGTTAAAATTATAATATGACTTGGCAAATTTTTAATAACGCCAATCGACTAGCATACTTGGCACCGAAATGGTCATTTTTTAACTACGACTGGTACAAAAGTGGTCACTTTAAACAAAATTTGGCATTTAAATGATTACTTTAAATAAAATTTGGTGCTTAAATAATCGCTATTTACAACTTTTGGACGATGTCATTAAGAGGTTATATGCTAATTAAGCATATTGGCGAGCCACGTAGGATTGAGAAATTAATAAAATATAACCATGTTGAATTTTCGGTAACCCAAATTAGAGTTAGCAATTAAATGATCGGTTTTTTTTAAAATGGCATTTAAATGATTCGAAATTTTTTTTTTTTGGCACTAAAGTGAGCATCATACATAAATTTTGGCACTTCTAGTGTACTTATCCCGCACAATTACTATTACTTTTAGGTCATTAATGGAATATGAATTTGCAAGATAATTTCTATGCATCTTTTCTTTTTTTTTCTTATCAATTTTCATACTAATCAATAGATAGAAAAAATGCATAATGCTAAATGAAAGTTGTGTTTACTATATTTTGGTGGATTTATTTCAATGAATTGCAATGTGTAGTAAGAATCGGTCCGTTACTTGAGGTGTTTGAGGACATATCAAAATTTGCTTCAAAAGTAAAATTTTGACTACACTAGGCCGACGAGGAAAAGTGCGCTCGCTTGAGGAGGTGGATCAGTTGAGCATGTGGTATTACTATATGGGATGCATGAGTGATATAAATAGAGGGTCTTATCTTTTGACCGATAGATCTGATTCATCATAAATTAAATATGCATGATGCAAGGTTAACCTAGAGATAACATGAGTAAGCAAAGGCATGACGATTGAGTAATATGTGTTCAATCATCCACTGAGATAATCTTAGTTCCATTAGGACTTAATTGTCACGTAAATCTTACCTTAGTTTAGTTAGGATACCGAGGACATCAGTGTCATACATTGAATCTTAGCAGAAAAGGGGATCATATTGCCATTCTTCCACATAAAGGATGCAATCTCAACCCACCAATATCCAAGTCCCTACAATAATGCTCTCACTCTAATGGCCACTAACGAGAATTGTGAAAAATACAAAAGATGAATGGAATAAACAATCATAACGTAGTGAATAGTGCGTATGCCTTCTAAGTAGATTGAGTACCCACAATTTACAAAACCATATTAAAACTCCTTTCAATTCCAAAATATAATACATATAAAAGATAAGAATGTGTTATATCACTTTAACATAACCCTATACATATTAGCAAAAACATTTGTTAAATTAATATTATAATGACAAACATCAATGATCAAGTCCATTAATCAATCTCAACAAAATACCATGCCAATGGACCATTCCATTGACTAATCTCGAATCACATGTCAATGGTCCATCCATTGATCAAACCTATGCCCAAATATCGACCATGGTCACGAATAACACCTATCACAAAAAGACCAAGCTCCCGCCTTGACAAGTTCTCCACATATATTGCTGGTAACTGGCTTACAAGAATATTATAAACTAGTATTCATACCCACAAGCCCTTCATTAGACTCATGATAATATTGAACATCAACACCAATCCATAACAACATTCTCCACAATCCACAAAGCCAAATCTAGAAAATATTTCATACGTCACAATGTGTTTCCAAAATCATTTCATAAAGCAAGCTCACGAATCAATGTATATATACATATAACCTTTTGCGACAACTTTTCAAAAACATTTGGGAAACTATTCACAAATATCAAATCGTAGTAAATACCTGATCCAAATTTTATGTAACAAACATATTTATTTATAACTCATAATATATCAAATATTTTTCTCTATTAAAATATAAGTTTAGAAATTCATAGAAAAGATAGCACTACTTATCTGGGAATGCCCAAGTCAAATAACGCATAGTTAAGCGAGACTAGGATCTTGTAATCTTAACAATTAAACAAGAATCGACGTTAAAATTAAATAAAACTCTACCCCAACTATGAAACGATTAAATTACATCCAAATACTAACAAAACGACTTATAGGCATTAACAAATCACTCAACTGAAACAATTGCTCAAACTAAAATGCAACATGAAATTTGCATGCGTAACCCCAAAATTCTTACTCCAACCAAACCGTTGCTTCAAAATGACTCCCACCAAACTCATGGCTCCACAATGCCATATACGACAAATTTCAAGAAATTTCAAAGCTCAACAACTCAAGATTCAGACTTTGCGACTCAAAAATCCCAAAATTCCAAATTTAAGCCTTAAATTTGAAAACTACTCCAATTCGAGGCAAAAGAACCCTTCAAGTGCCAAAAGTTGGCACAAAATGACACTTAAGTGCCAAAAATTACGAAAGTGACACTTAAGTTTCACTTTTTATAAAAAAATTGGACACTTGAGTGTCACATCCGGCGAATCTCGCTGGAAATCTTACGTGGCATTTTTTTTATTAATTTTTTTGCTTACGTGGCTCGCTAGAAGGCTGACTCAGCAAACCACACACACAAAACGATGTCGTTTTGGCATAATTCGAATTTTAATATAATAATTAATTAAGTTAAATGTTAAATAAATAAATAAATAAATAAATAAATAATTAATTAATTATTTTAATAAAAAAAGAAAGGGGGAAGAGGAGGAGGGAGGCGGTCGGCGGCGAGAGGGGAGGTGGCGGTGGCGAGGGCTGAGCCCTTAGCCGTCGGCTGCCTCCCTCCTCCTCCGCCCCCACTTTTTTAAAATTTAATTAATTATTATATTAAAATTCGAATTATCCCAAAACGACGTCGTTTTGACACTGTTTGGCCACTTCAACATGCAAAACGACGTCGTTTTGCACGTAACTCACTGGAAAATTGCCACGTTATCATTTTCGCCGGATTTTCTCTCCGATGGCACTTAAGTGATCAATTTTATTCTGATTTTGGCACTTAAATGTTACTTTCATAACTTTTGGCACTTAAGTGTCCATTTGTGTCAGCTTTTGGCACTCCAGAGGTCCGGGTGTCCCAATTCGATGAACCAAGGGCATGAGCACTTACCTGACATTGGAAATTTGGGTGAAATCAACTTAGCAACACATTCGTGGTAGTTACTCTCTTATTTCTTCTTTTTCTCTCCTTTTTTTATTCTTTCTTTCTCGGTGAGCTCCCTATCCTAAGTGCCCCTTAATTGAGGTTCACCTTCCCTTCTTCTATTCACTTTTCAAACTCTCTCTCTCTTCTTCTATTCACTTTTCAAACTCTCTCTCTCTCTCTCTTTTTTTTCCTTCTCCACCTTTAACTTTTCAAACCCATATTTTACATCAAGCCTTGGACTATAGTTGAGTAGGTCACGAAGGGGTAACCTATGACACCAAATGGGTGGTTGTTGGGGTGTGCGCTCGAGTAGTGACTCACCGATGATGAGCTACCGATAGATACCTCGATGAGGGCCATGGAGAGAGAGAGAGAGAGAGAGAGAGAGAGAGAGAGAGAGAGAGAGAGTTTGAGCAAACTTGCAAGTATGATAATATTGTTGTGTGTACACAATTCACCCTATTTCCCTCACATTGTTGTTGAGGTCCGTACCTCTCCCCTCTTGGAAAGAATTGGTTAAATATTTCCAGAAATTGTTGCCTTTCAATCAAGGACATGTTGAATAAGGGACACAGTTACTTCTCTACAAACCTTGAATGGCCAGCCATATCTCTTCAGAAGCAATTACGGATGAAATCACCTCCCTGTCCCTTCTGTTTAACTAAACTTAACTAATGATTTCTCTAGTTTACTTCATGAGATATAAATGTAGTCCTATAGGTAAAAATCAGGTGTCTCATCCAAACATAAAATGAGAATAGCTTCAGATGACAATTGTTGTTCCTTTCACCATCCACTTTACAAAGTACAACGCAAGACAATAAGAACAGCTTCAGATGCAATCATAAACCAAATTATTTGAGGGAAATTTGTACTTAGGAAGTGAACCCAAAAATTAGAACTCTATGTCATAAATCAGATTATTTGGGGAATATTCTTATCAAACCTAAATGCTTTTGAACTGGCTTTGATCATGTGAATCCTAACATTTTCAATAGCTATGGTTGCAAATACTCCATATATAGACCTCCATCTAGGTTAGGAATTCTCGATAAGATGTCTACACAATCTCTACACAAATGCTTTGAAAAATTCCTCCCTCCCCTCCCCCTCTCCGTTCACCAAAATTAAATCTCTTTCTGTCGTTGCTAGCTTGCATCTTTTGACGATCTTTTAACCCACCTTCTTGAGTTTTTTTTTTTTTTCAAAGAACTTATTTGGCATCAAACATTGCCATGCTTTTGTTGACTTCAACCTTATGCTATTCAAAATGTACGAAGATAAGGTTTTGATGATCGTCATGTCGAAAGAAACAAAAACACAAATACTATGTTTAATGCATTATACTTTTTATAGCGGAAGTGGGACTGTTTATTCTGCATATTGGGGTCATTTAATCCGATCCATAGAGTTTTCAGATAATGAAACTTAACTCAATATAATAAGATGGTTACATATGAAATAATCACAGGCTAAGTAAACACTCATGATTCATATAAACATGATCAATTGTGCGCGTAGAAATCCTACTGAACCCTAAATCCCATCAATCTTTAAATACATGCCTTAGTTGTAGTTGAAGATATTCTGCCCAGGAGACAACAACATTTTTGGATCAAACTGAGCTTTGCTCTCTTGAAATGCCCTCCATTTGGGACCAAAATGTTCCATCCATGCTCTTTCGGTATTGTAATTTGGAAGGTACAGCTTGACCTTAATACCATTATCTTCACAAAAAAGGAGCACCTCCTTATTTTGAAGGTCAAACTTTTGCCAGTCTTCAAACCCACTTGAATGCAAGAATCCAACTGTATAAAAGACATCTTCATCTAGTATGACAGCAGACATTCTATCATCCCATCTGCAAATTAGATCAAAATATGATAAAGGGGTTAAGTTCATATAATAGAGTGTATAATCATGCCACTAGATCTGATTTTAATCATTCAATGGACTATAACTTCCTAGTTTTTGCATTTGATGTACTTGACGGATTTGACCGATTTTCATAAGACCTAATGACGCGGTGGATAGGTGGCCAATTTTCTGAATGTCACATCATTGCCATGTTGGCAACACATCAACAATGTCATCGAGAAATCAATCTGGTTTTGATCAAAGTGCATCAATTACAAGAAAATGAACATTTAGTGAACAACTTGATTAAAATCAAGGTTCAGTGACCATAACTCATTAACCTTTAGTGACAACCAACGAAATATATGCCCTCAATGAAAGTGGTGGCTAGCAAGAAAACATACTTGTCATTGTTCATAGGGTAAACGAGGACAAGTCCAGTTGTTATGTTATTTCTGAGAACAATGCTCTTGAAAACGCCCGTGTTGAAATCGGCAATGCGAGATTTGGGCACAAATAGGTTGAGCCACGCATGAGGAACGTTCCAGAGGCCCTGTTCTTGGAGCATCAGCTCTTCAACTCGCACTCTATTCAAGAATTCTACATAGCCGACATCCTTCTGGAACAGGAACTCGGGGCCATGGCTCAAATCTTTCAATATCATCTCCAGGTCCTAACATTAACAAGATAACAGTGAACTAAGTTAAAAAAAGAAGAAGAAGAGATAAGATGTTTCCTATGGAGCTGAGCAGAAGCTAATGGAAGGTTTATATGGTCAAACATGACTATACTATATTAGTGTGTGCGTATGTGCAAGAGAGAAAGAGAGAGAGAGTACTCCAAAACCCTTGTCCGACATAAGCACAATTAGTTCAAAATATGACCTAGGAATTTTCCCCCCTCAAAGATAGTTCGATACAGATGAACAAGTACCTTGTCTATTGTACTTTGAGTGCGTTCATCATAGAACTTTGCTACTTCGATACAGTAGAGGAGCTCGTGTTCGGTCACTAGGGACATCAGCCGTGGGTGGTCCGAGAGAGAGAAGAAAGATAGCCAACTATTTGAATTTTGGCGCATGAAAAGCTGACCTTCTACGTAGTCCGGCGCTTCATCTTGGTCCCTTTCATGGCGTGATATCAACCGTTCTTGGTCCGTCGAAAAAGCTAAAAAATCGTTGTAAAGCATTCTCATCCACTTAGCCTACAAGGCATTCAGTACAAATACATTTATTAGCTTGGGGATCTTCTCTGTCAACCAATTGAAAGAATACCCTATAAAAACGTGTAAGCTGACTTCTAGGTTCATGTTCAATGGCATAGACAAGAGTCAATTTCAACCTATAAAAAGGCAAACTGTAGCATACTAAACTAATTTTTTGACAACAAAAAATCTCAAAATAGTATACATTTGACAAATTTACCACAAACTAATTTTTTGACTATCAAAAATCCCAAACTAATATATTTGTGATAAATTTATCTTCCGTTAGCTTTCATGAAATTGGATTAATACTATGAAAAACCATAAACTGGTACACTTATGGCAAACGGAGGGTAAAACCCCAAACTAGTGCACTCGTCAATTGCAACGTGTCATTCAGCTCAATAATTTGACAACAAAATTTAGCGAAAACTAATGGATGGTAGATTTGCTACAGGCGCACCGATTTGAGGTTTTTAGCAGTTAAGAAATTCATTTGGGATAAATTTATTACATGTGTATTGATTTGGGGTTTTGGGAGTTCCAATACATTAAGATACAAACGTCCAATCTCAGAAAAGAAATGTAATTGTCTCAATCCTATAGAATAAGAATAGTGACATTTTATCAGGCATTGATGATAGAGTTTAGTGTGCTACATACTCTCTTCGGAGATGGACCCAGTGCAATCCTTACTCTAGTCATTATGCCAAATTGACCAAGACCACCAAGGACAGAATAAAATAATTCCGGATTTTTGTGGGGAGAGCAATTCAAAAAGTGCCCCGTTCCTACCAAAGAAAAGAACAAGAAATTCTCCCATCATCAATTAGGCATATATGAAGAAATGAAATTTATGGTGAGTAATTTGATACTTCAAATTCATTCGTTTCGTGAAAAATGTGGCGTTTCCAAAAAATGTTTTTTAGAAAGTTATTTTCTAAGAAAATAACACTATTTTCTGGTGTTCGGTTAAAATTTGAAAATGAACTAATAAATATTTTTGGCCATTTGGTAAGGAATTTCTTTTCCTTCACGTAGTCCTTTCAATAATTTTTTTATTATTTTATTTTTTAAAATCAATTTTTAATCTTTTTCTTTTTCTTTTTTCCATTTTTTCTTCTTCTTCCTTAATCAATTGTTTGTCAGCAACTGACCATAGGCGAGTCTGAGCCTTGCCATAGGTTGGCGAGGCTTGAGCTCGCCTAACTAGCCTCAAGTGAACTTGAGTCTCGCTAGATCTAACAAGTTGGGTAGCGTTCAAGTCTCCCCTGAGGTCAAGCCCTGCCTAGCTTGCTAACATGTGGTGAGGCTTAAGCTCACTTGTGGCCGGCGATCAGTCGAGGAAGAAGAAAAAGAAAAAGAAAATTAATAATATGATTTTAAAAAAAAATTAAAAAAGAAAAGAAAAAGGTTTTTGGTGAAAAAAATATATGGAAAATGTTTTCCCTTATTTGAAATGTAGAAAACATTTCCTTCTATTTTAATTTTTTTTTCGATTTTCGTAAAATGTTTTTCCTGCTCAATCCATTCTTCATGAACCGAACACCGAAAAGTTCAGAAAATATTTTCCTAAAAGTCATTTTCCGCAAAATGAATGGATCCTTAGAACACGAAAAAATTTTATGTATCAAAACATAGTCGTCACTTATTCCAATCTTTATATATATTGAAATTTAGTATCAAATTCCTAGCTCTATTGTAACACATTAATTGTTTTATAATGATAGTCCTATGTGGTAACAACATATATAGTAGATATAAGATACTTTTTCGCCGAGGTCATCGCTGCCTTTTTCCATGTGTACATACATGCATCAACTGAAAAATTTGGTAGACGGCTAGAGTTCGAAGTCTATCAATTTTTTTGTCGTATAGATTAAAGACTAAACACAACGTTCGTTCTTCAAAGATTAATTTGGACGTATCACTTAAACCCCGCTGACTTATCCGGTCAACCTAATCTTTCAATTTCAAGTCTTCAGACTGCCATGAAACAAATCTGGAACATGGGCCGGTTGACGTCAACTTCTTGATATGACACTCAAAGCACGTAGTTTTTAAGAGAGAGAAAAAAAAAGAAGAAGATTATGAGAGCGAATTCTTAAAATGCATTTGTTGAGCGTCAATGTTAAATGAGACATATGGTAATCAAACAGCTTATGGAAGAACGAATGATTAATTCATCGACTGTATTTAACAGATCTGCTTTTGTTGTTTTCTATTCATGACTTGTCGCATATCATTATCTGCCGAGATGATAGGCTCATTGACATCATAACCCTAGTTCAATTAGTTTGTAATCAAAATACGGAAGAGGAGGGTGATTGCATACCAGTAATGACATCCATTTCGTAGACGTTGCTGATCTGAGGACCATATCGAAATGTTTGCCCGCTAATGCCTGCATTAGATAGCGTGCCACCCACAGTCAGGTACAAATAATCTGTCCAAGAAACCGGGGCAACACCGTGTTTCAGCGTCTCCTCCAACACATCGATCCAAAGTTGCTGGCCTCCAACATCGGCATAGTGACCGAGCGACTGGCTCCATGACACAGTGGTCCCGTGCCGCTTGTTACCGAGAGACGTCATATCCACGACGACCCCATTGCGAGCCATGGCTTGTCCCCGGACAGAGTGGCCACAGCCTCTGGCTGAGATGGTGAGAGGAATAGAGGGTTCATTGAATGCGAATGCCACGAGAGTCGCAATGTCTTCGGGGTAAGATGGGCGAAGGATGGCTGCGGGAATTTCTCCAACAATGAGGCCAAAGTCAACGGAGGCCTCGCGGATGGATTCAGGATCGACATGGAGGTTGCCGGCGATGGGGAGAGAAAGGAGCTCGTGGTATTGTGAATCGGTCACAAGCTTGTATTGCCACAACATTGAGACCAATGTGCTCATCATGACGAGTGTTATCGTCATGCATTGTGAGGCCATTGGATGGTTTTGTTGCCTTTTTAACGTCGGAGGGACAAAGAGATGATAAGCAAGTTTGTGTGCGTTGGTGTTTGTGGCGGAGTTGAGAGGGAGAGCTCACAAGGGTCTCATATATAAACACGCATACAGGGACACGGTGGCGCAGCCACACCCTCTTATAAAGAAAAAGTACTATACGCAACGTGCGAGGAAATATTTGATAGGATTCTTTCTTGGCTTTGATTTGCAGAGATTTCGACATCATTAGTCAGCAATTTGACTTAGATCTTATTTCTCTGTAAGACAGTTCCAGTAAATACACTTTGAACCCTAGCAAGGCCCTTAATTTCAGAAGCCTTACTGTCCTTCATGGCCATCTATAGGAAACTTCTTGCATCTTTCTTGCAGACCTGAGGACGTTCGTTGAGTCCAAAGGGATCTCAAATTCATCTTTAGGATATTAATCGTGCCTCATTTATGGAGATTCCAATATCACCTAGTTGATCAATTGTCTCTATTCTATTTCTTTCTATCTTCTAGAATGGGTGCCAAAGCAAAGGAAATGTGAACGATAGAATACCGTGTACTCTTTGGGGTTATGTTTATGAGAATCGCCTAATCTTTATAACCCTATGAAGAAACAAGTCAATTATTAATATAGAAAATGTACATCATCTAACGTTATGGAAACACATTTTGTAGAAACCTTCATTTGCAACAGGAAAAATCAGTTGGAGGACCTTATACTTCTTGAATCAAACAACAAGAGAGAGCTCAAGCTTTAAAATTAAGCTTAAGTGCATCGTTTCGAGCATCGAGGCCTTCAATTTTAGTGTGAGTGAAGTCTAGGTGGAGCAAGTCTCTCGTGATTCTACTGTATGAACTCACCTCGTCCAACGATGCATGTGAATTGGGCTCAGATGCACCATGCAAGAATGTTTCGTCAAGATGGTTGTCTACTCGGTTGGCTCAACTCGAGTGGACCACACCATGATTCATTAGTGTTCTAATTGTTTTTTAAGTCCAAATTGTAATAGTTTAATTTAAAGCAGGAATCTAAGCAACATGCGATTGGATTCGACCAATTCTATTATTTAATATGCAACTAATACATCTATAGACGCACCCAAAGGGGCCTGCTGTATTTCTGTCGGTATCCTTGATGTTTAAGTAGCAAACATGAATTATGACATATTTTATGCAAATGAGGATTACAGGCCAGAAAATTTATGTTGATTGTCTTTCCTTGAATTACTTAATATTCCGAACAGATTTATGATCTATACTTTATGTTTGTCCTAGCTTGTATTTTTTTTTTTTTATTCCTAATTGTATGACTCCAAATCTGTCGTTCAAATACTTTAGTCTGGCCAAACCCTAGAAGTTAGCGGGGTTATATATATATATATGTACTTAGAAAAGTTCCAACTACTGCTAACTCGTCTTCTCCGATTAAAACTTTGCATTGACCAAGAATAACGCGTTAGTGGCCAAAAGACTTTTCCAATCTACAGAGGATTCTTTATTTTAATTGCCCAAATCTCGAAAGAAGATGAGGTGCATGAATATGTGGGCAAAGATCTCGGATTGCAGAGCAAATCTTGCCGTTTGGTTGTGAAAACGGCGTCAGATTCGAGAAGATCACCGTTGTATCTACGTTTAAGGATTTTTGTCAAAGATCAAAGACGCGCACCGAGAGTGCATTGGAGTGGATCAAGGAATAGCCGACCATCTTTTTAGATTCACGACTTAGACTTTCCGCCTTCACATTTAAAACGTTTGGCAAATCGTGTTTATAAGGTTTTTGAAGATTCCTCGACAAGTACCCTAGATTCTTCCTTCAACACGCGTAGATTATTTCAAACATTGCTCGAAAGATTGACCGTGATCTGACGGGCCCGGCTTTGGGGGAATACCTTGTAGCGTTCAAATTGCAGTTCAGGCATAATAGGAAAAGGACATCAACCGTTGGGAAATCTGCTGATAATCTAGGGTCAGATCGATTAAGATCAGAATGAGCTAAACATCAACTGGATACCCAGGAGATCTGATTCGGTTTGCAAGATTTTTATGATGCATCATCAAAGTGTGGTCTTCAAATTTAAGTGTTGTACTGGCGGGAGGGAACATCAACAATATTTTCTTCGGGATCTTGTTCGTGTAGTCTAACTTGAGGGCCAAGTGATGACAAAACTTTAGATTATCCTAGATCACGGGGAAAATGTCTAGAAAATCCTAAACCTATTGCACTTTTACCAATTCAATCGTAAACCTTTTAATTTTGCCAATTCAGTTTTGAAAATTTTTAGTTTTCGCCAATTGAGTCAATTTGGCCAATTTTAGCCAATAATCGCTCTTAGTCAAAAATTGTTAATGTAGACGCTAGCCATCCTACATGGCACGGTCAGCGCTGACGTGCATAATTTTTAATAATATTTCAATTTTTTTTCCTATTTTTAATTTGTTTAAATTTTTATTTTCATTTTCCTTTAATTTTTTTTTTTTTGGGTGCTTTTTTCTATTGCAATGAGGGTCACCAATGACCCTCATGTGACCACGAAGGCCTCACCTACGGTCAACAAGGCCACAAAGGCCTTGGGAAAGACCAACGTAGCCCCGCCACCCACAAGCGCGAAGAGCACGTATGTCATCACAGACCACCAGCTAATTTTAGCCATGTTCGCAGCTTTATTAGTTAAGATTATAAATATGGAGAAGCTGATATAGCTTTTTTTGTTTTTCTTAATTACTAACATACGCAACTTTAGAGATCTTAATCTTAGGGTGTCAAATTGACATAGTTTAGACTCGAGCCATTTGGCTGCCTCCCTCATGAGCGAGGCCCTCATGGTCAGCGAGGGCCATTGATAACTATTGTTAGCATAAAAAACAAAAGCATAGAAAAAAAAAAAGAAAAATAAATTAAAATTTTAAAAATTATGAAAAAATAATAAATTATTATTAAAAATTATCCACGTTTAAAAGTGCAATAGATTGAGAATGTAATTGACTATCCTGTGAATATTATAAGATTCTCCATGTTCCTTAACAGCTTCAATCACATCGGCATTGGAGATGTCGTTCGTGTCTCTCCTAGGCAAAGGCCCGCCCTCCCCTCCAAGTTGATGATCTCTTTCGTCAAGGACGAGAGGCTAGAGGGCTATCCTTTCCACACATTGCCCTTTCCACTCCTTTTAGTTTGGTTTGTAGAACTTGCTGAGCAGCTTCATCATCTCCATGTCCCACGTGGATAATCTCATCTTGTTGATTCACCCACCCCTGAGGAGTAATCCTGATGGCCATTTTCTTGAGAGTCTATTTGCCAATTTCTACATTGGCCATCTTATCGGCCTTGAGAGCATCATTGATAATGATGCATTTTGCTCGCAGAATGAGAGTGATCAAGGCTCCATAAGTCAACTTGTCAGTCTCCTTTCGGGCAACGAGAGCCATGTGCAAGATTATCATATGAGCTAGCGAAAAATTTGTTCCGTTTAAAATGGCGCAGACTGAGTGTAGTCTTAATCGTCGTCGTTGTCGTCGTCGTCTTTCCTTTTCTCAACTTGGCCTATCTTGGATTCTGGCAAGGCTTCAGAGTTAGGTTTGTCAGGAAATGGAGAAACGATGGAAAAACGGAGTGTTTTGGGAGAAATTGTAATCTGTATTTTTTTCTGTATTTTCATGTACATGAGCATTATTCTATATATGTTACAAGAGAAAAACAGGAAAGAGAATATACACGATTGTATCACGATTACATTCCCACTTTACCAAGCTAATCACAGATTAACTAAATCGATTAATTGGCAATTTAATTGATATGGAATCGATATTTGCCCTCATATTTCCAACAAGGTTCACCAGCAACAGCGCTGATGTCCTTTAGAACATCCTGAATTTTTGTACTGGGAGGCCCGACATCTTCAAGCATTGCTTCCTCTTCAAGGGTAACTTCTTTCTAAGGTTCAGCATTGGGTTCAGCAATGGGAGGGATGTCTATACTAGGAGCATCAGTTGAAGGAGGTGTGCTAGTTAGGGCTAGTGCGGATGCAGATTCTGAGACCAGACCTTGAGCTTGTCGTTGTCGTTGGGGCCAATTCATGAACAAACCAATAGTAAGTGGAGGTTTACCTCTGGGTTGAGGAAGGATTTAAATCGAGCAACTACTGTTGTTGTTCCTTGGTTAGAGGTTGTCCAGGTGCTGATGCAAAAAGGATTTCTGCTTGAATGGGTCGACCTGGGGTGAGCTCCTGATATGCAAGTGGTCGACACTGAGGAGTTTTGAGCAACAAGACTCCTCCTAGTTGGTTTAGATTGTTGTGATCCACTCAAAGTGATGGCAGATGGAGCGATTGATTCACCAAGACCAGCGCTCACTTGTAGAGGCCTTTAATCAGGTCAATCTCAACGGACACTTTAAAAGCATGAGAAAGAACAGTGGCCATACGAGATGATTTTCTCGTACCAGTTGGCTTGCTGGTTCCTTTTGGTGATTTAGGAGGCATGAAAAGTGTTTGAAGAGGAGTAATTGAGATGAGAGGATGATGGGTTAAGAATGTGATAGTGAGAGGGTAGAAATAGGGAGGTGTAGAGTGGTTGATGATGAAGAGGGTGAGGATAATTGATAGCCAAAAACGCATATAAGTAGGAGAGAGTAGAATCGTGGGTGAAGGAGAGAGAGAGAAAAGAATAAGGCTAAAATACTTAACTTCCTAATTTAATGCTAATCATTCAATTGAATTATAGTAAAGATAATTATATGTATAAAAAATATATTATTATAACGGTAACATACGGATAGTACAATGGTAATTTTTTCAAAAATATTGCTTACTGTAGCAGTATTACTTACCTGGTGCAATGTTGCGGCCATGTCCCCACTTGATAGTTTGATAATAAACCTTTTTTGGAATTTTTTAATTTTTAAAAAAATATTTTTTAAAAATATATCCTATAAATTTAAAAGAAGTTAATTTTATAATCTGAAAAAAGAGACCCGCCCCAGTATATGGGACTGGACTCATAAAGGCGTGGGCCTAATTCTACTGCCCGTGTCCACATTAAGGTCAGGTTTGTGTTATACAAGGACATGCTTTATATGGGCTTACTACTTAGGCTTATTTTAATTAGAACTTCATAAGCCCACTCTTCCTAAAGCAACACCGAGCCCATTACCGAAGCCCTCCTTCAATTAGTCAATCCAAGCCTGAAAGTCACCAACTCAATTATAATTAGAACTAAGCCCACCTGCACTAAACCCGTTTCCTCTTCCTTTTGCTCTTATCACCTTCACGCTTGCTCCCATTGTGTCTTCTTCAACCCACTGAGAACGCCCCGCCTCCATCTAGATTCCGTACGCCAAAATCTTCCCAACATGAACAAATATTTTGCAATCAATCGCGAAGGGCCGCCACCGGACTATCACTAATTACCACAATGACTCATCGCTGGGAAACCAAAATCACCTTCGGCAACCAACCTGGCATCGGCTGTGCACCACACTCAATGGAGACAACATAGCAACAGAATACAAAGACAATAATTTCATGAAAATCAAGCTTAACAACTAATGACTAAGCAATCTCGCCTGGACATACCTTAGGATTCGAACAGAAATAGGAAATATTTCTCAATCACCTCTTAGAAGCATTTCATCAAGCGAGTCAATTGTTAAAATATGTCTTGACTTTTAGCCAAATACAAAATTCCGAATATTCCAAATTGGATATGTTGTGGACGTTCGAAATCGACCAAAGAAGATCCGAAGATCAACTTCTCAAAATTCGAATCTGCGTTGGAGAATTTGGCCGCTAAAATAGGAAAGTCCAACTTTGACTTGGACTTGGATTTTGTTTAAAATATATAGAGATATAGTTTGGTTTAAATCGGCATGTTAACTGCAAAGAAAAGTCAAAACTTTTATTTTGATTGACCAAATCCTAGCTTGATTCGGTTTCCTCACCCGTAGACTTCTCTGGCGGTAGTGGTGGCTTTTATATATATATTCTCAAGGCTTGTTCGTTGGGGGACGCAGACGTGAAGGTTTTTGAAGCGCTGTTTTCACACGAGTGCTTGGTATTGAAGTTCATTTGTGCAATTACATCCGAGAAGAATTAGTGTTTGTAGTCAATTAAGGCCCCGTTTGGTTCAGCATTCCCAAGGGGCTTTGAGCCCCCAAAGGCCATTGGAAAAACTTTTAGGTGCTTGGTTCAGTATTTGAAAGTCTCATTGGCCAAATGCTTGCCTTTGAAATGCTGAAAGCCCAAAGCAGGTGGGGACCTGCTTTGAGCTTTCAGTATTTTCGAAATGCTAAAGAGAGGTTTAATGATTTTTTTTCTTCCAATATTGCTCTCACTGATAATTGCGTTTTCTTGTTTTATTTTAAAAAATTACTGTTCATCGTCTTCCTCGTTGGACTTGTTTCTTCAAGAATGAAGCTCCAGCCGGCGAAGCTCAGCCGGCCAGATTTGGTCACCCACACACCGTCGTCACGTGGGTCGTGGCCTTAGGCAGCATTGCTTGGGTCGCGTGACCCACACTCAGCCAGCTAGATTTGGTCGCCCATGCACCGCCGTCGCCATGCACCACTATCGCATGGGTCGCGGCCTCAGGCGACGCCACCTAGGTCGCGCGACCCATGTGACGGTAGTGCGTGGATCGCGCAACCCACCGCCTCCCCACCACCACTACACTAGCCGCCTCCCCCACCATAACCACCAGCTTCGGCTGCCTCCCGATCGTTCCCCTATGCTTTAGCATCTCCTCCTCCTTTTTCATTTTCTTTTTTTCCTTTTTCTTTTCACCTCAAAGCTACTTTGCAAAATACACCAAAATGAGTGTACCCAAACACTTCTGCCTTCATCAAATGCCCATTCTTATAAATATACTTGGGGAAATGGATTTGCATTTCCCCAAAGTTGAACCAAACGGGCCCTAAATCTTGTGGAAAGATTTGTGTGTAATTCTTTTGTGAGAATGAGAAATTATTTCTTGAGGAATTTTGGGGCTAAACACTGCGTGCATTATTACGTGTAATTAAGGCTTGGGAAACACCGAGAGAGTGTTTGAGTGTCTTGAGTGTGTAATCTTTTTGTATTGTTTGATCTATAGTGAAATTTGTCGCCGTTCTCCTCGTGGACGTAGGTTTTTACGACTGAACTACGTAAATCCGGTATCCAATTTATTTTCTTCTTCTGTCTATATTATTGTTTGAGCGCTCGCTTTCCGCAACATCAATCTCGCTTGGACATGCCTTTGAATTCAAACAGAAATAGAAAATATTTCTCAATCACTTTTTAGAAGCATTTCATCAAGCAAGTCTTGTGTGTTCGATGAAAAGTGATAAGGCACACTGATGAACCAATATTGTTGTGTCGACTTCATCCTACATTAATCAGTGGACATCTCAAGTGAATGAAAAATACTTCAAACGAATCCAAGATACGCTTTTACAGAAACAAACAAACCACCCAACCGTGAGTAACTGTGTTGGTTGAGAGTCTCTCCTTCATTGCTGAGGTCGAGAGTTCGAAACCCGTAGTTTCTAGCGTTGTAAGTGAATGGCCATAATGTTGGGGTCCTGTGCTAGTCTCCCCCAAGGTATAGGGGCTCGGCCCTTCGGTGTCGTCCAGGCACAAGGGGCCCATGGTGAAGTCCTCGGTTGTAAAAAAAAAAAAACAAAAACAAAAACAAAAGCCTTAGTCTCCTTTTAGACTAACATTAACTAGGGCATTATATCAAACACGTGGTGAGCATGGATTAAGGAGGAGGTGTTGATCATTTTTAGACCTTGAACTCAGATCTAGAGCTAAGCAATAATGCACGGCATCAAAAGCATCACCTTGGCTAGATACAAAAACATTCAAGAACAGGAGAAAACGAGTTCCACTCATCCTATAAACAGAACCGGGCAAGCCAAAGGGATTTAATTAGTTTATGAATTTTTAAACAATTTTCTGATGTTCCTTTACATGTAATTTTTCACTTGTCTTTACATTAAATCCTCATCAACCTTTCCAATGTCTTGCTTTTGAATCACCTACAACCTAAAGTAATTAGAAACATCTTGAGATCTCGAGACTTTGTTCTCATTTGAGTGTGTCATTTTTTGTTGAAATATATTTGAAAGAGAGTCACGATTGGTTTTGTAAATGTAGTTCATTTATCATATGCGTAGAAAATTTTCATCATACAAAATTTTAAGACTTGATCTTGTGAACAAATGCTACGAGTACATTGCAATTGTACAATGTGACATCCTGAAATTTTGGCCTTAGAATTCCGCAAAAGTTCGTGCTTGTCGACAGAAAAGGAATCGAGATAAGTGGATCGTCCGACGGCTTTGCGTGTGGTCTAGGCGTGTGATGGCCTAGTGGGCCTAATTTTGGGCTGAGTTTGGACTAGAGAGAGAATGGTGGACCGTGAGTAAGGCCCGTGGGCTGGACGTGTGTGGAAGGCCCGGTTAAGGAGGATAAATGCTGAGATTTTTGGCCAATGTTAGTCTTGCGCGAATTCGAGTAATTTCGAATTTTCGATGGTGGTTTCTTGTGACTTAATTAGTGATGTTGTGATGTCTATGAAATTAATGGTGGACGCAAGACCCTTGGATATTAGAAATTGTGACTTGAAGATGTGTACTGTCCTACTAAGTTTTGGTCATGTTAATAATGGAGGATCTTAGAATAAAGTTGTTTAATTAGTGTCTAGTGTTAGAGGTGACCGAATTCTTTGGACTAGGAAGAGGATTAGCTTTATTTTGTTTAGATTAAACTTTGTTAGGGTAGGAAAGCCAAGGGGAAAAGGACAAAATCTAGGATTTTCTGCATTATGTTTTGGCTTCCCTGTGCAAGGTTTTGGTTCTACCCGCTTCCCCCAGTCGAAACCTCAACCCCTAAACCTCATGATGGCCCTAAAATTTCCCCATCCAATCTTCTCCATTGCATGGCTGCAACGAGGGAAAATTTCCTAAGAAATTAATCATTTTCCCCCAACTTCTGCTTCTATTTTTCCTTTCCCATTCATTCTTCTTCTGCTTTCTTCCCCTCACATGCCCGACGCCTCCCTCTCTCATTTTCTTCTTGTTTCCTTTCTGTTCTTCGAAGAACTAGCAACCAGAGAAGCAGCCGGCCTTCAAGAGAGCCCGGGAAAGTGGTCTTTGAGTCCTAAACTAGGTAAGGGAATAAGCTAGGTATTAAACTCCGACATCCTCTTGACCTTTGAGGGTGGATTAGCTCGATCTAGTGAATTTTGGGTTATAGGAGTTAGATCTTTGGACGATTTTAGATTGCATGTATGCTGTGATGTGTGGGACGTATTACATGTGAGTTTCTTGAAGGTTTACGGTTACTAAGCTTGCAAAAGACGTGCTCAAAGGAGCTAAGGTTGGATTTTCCTCCAAATCTATTTACTGGACACCCGATATTTGCTATTTTCGTGGGCTGAAACATGCTACGATTTTGAGGTTGCTTTCTTCTTAAAAAATATTCTAAGCATCTTTATTTGTGACATATATTTTACTCATGATTTTCTGGATTTAAGGAAACAAGATTTCAGATTTGATGCATGCAAGTCAGAATCTCGTTTCATGCTGAAATCCGTGACCTTTTGGTGTTCAATGAACTTTTATCAACTCTTGAGGTTCGATTTTCAAAATATTTTCTGCATGAAAGTTTTTCAGAACATCTTGAAGTTTAACATAGTTAAATTTCAGAGCAAGTGGATGAGTTTTAGACTTCGAACCAAGTTGATTTTGGAAAACGAAATTTCTGGACATGGACATTGTTTTGGTAATTGTTTGAGCGAATTACTGCTCATATTCTAGAATGAAATGGGTCCAAATCTCTTGATGAAAAACGTTTTTTTAAGTGTTATTTACAACATATTTAAATTTGAAAATTTTCTGAACTTGTTTGGTTATATTTCTAGATTTAATCTTGGAGACATGCGAGTGGACTCGATTTCTGCCAGTGAGAGCCAAATACTATCTGGTTGTTGTTCTTGGTGTCTTGCTTGCTGGAAAATACATATTTCGTGATTTTGGATGATTTTGGCATGCCGAAAACTTATGCTTGATGGCTGTGCATGAATGGTGCTTGTCATGTGTGCGGGATCATGTGTGATAAGTTTGTAAGGCTGTGTAAAGGGCAATTCTGTTTTGTGCATGCAAATGCATTGAGATCTTGGTACACTGAGCATGTTATGTTGTGATGCATTTGTGTACTGGTGGTGTTAAAAGTGTGTCCTAATGGAAGATTGTGATGTGGTGAAATATGTGAATGAATCAAATTAAGAGATGTTCCATCGGACAGCGTTGCGATGATGCCCCCAGGGAGTGGGGATGTCCCAAACAATGAGGTTTGGGATGCCTTGGTTGAAGTCACAAGGCCAACGACCCTTGGACACCGGGATGCCTCAGAGGGAGATGTCCAGGGCCAATGTCCCCTAGAAGTCTGAGCAACGACTCAAAAGTGACTTGAACGGATCCGGCCAGTGTCTTGGGTTCAATCCGTTTTGAGGGTGGATATGAAATGTTCACACATGGAAATTAATCAACAAGGCATGCGAGTACGTGTGATGGTGTTGCCGTGTGTCATGAGATGCATGAATGTGATTGTGTGTGTTGTATGATGTAGGATTGAGATTGTGTGTGCCGTGTGATGCATGAACAGAGTTCGTTTGTACATTGCGGTGTAGTCTTCATGCATTATACTCACTTTAGCTTGTCTAGTTCGCATGATATTATTGGTACCGTATGCTGTCCTAATTGATGTAGTCCATGGTTATGATGATTCACTATATTGGTGCTATTTTCACTAAAGAGCAAAGCTAGGATGTCATTATTTAATGCCATGCTTTATTCTTTACTGAGCATTATTGTTCACCCCTTATTTTTCCTCTCAGATCATTAGCTATGGATGTGACACCTTTGGCGACTTATGGCATGCCTGTGCGGGTAGATGGCGTGTATGGAACTTTGAGGATCGAGATTCTGGCCTTATTTTGACTTGTTATATATGTACTATCTGGATAGATGATGGACGCCCTAATCCTTTTCCTATGCAATTTGTGTCCATGTATCTCAACGTGAATGGGAGTTTGTTTGGCCCCATCCGTTGGTGATGTTTTGAGTTTGGAGTAGGAGGCGCGTGTGGTATGGAAGGATGTACTAGATGAGGAAAACTACTGGGTAAAGGAGTTAGGCACCTTTTTGGCCTCTCCCAGGTGTTTTGTTTGGGTCATCTTGATGTGTGTATTGCTATAATGTAATTGCCAAGATGTCGTTTTCCTCTTGTAATCCCTATTTATGATGAATGAAGATAAGGATGTTATCATTATCAAATCTGTTCTTAAGTGAAATGTCTTTATATGAAAAGTGTGTACTCTTCCGCTTGCGTAATAGAATTCAAGATTTTAGTTGAGGGTCTAGAGTGATGGCCTGGGACGTCACGGCTCGTCACATACAAAACCTTCAGTTTCTCTATATAAAAGAGCAATAATTCTTTTGGAAGCTTCCTTCCTAGCGTCGGGTATTTCTGATCACACTCCTGTGGTGGTCAAGGTGTTCAATCCGATGCTGCAGAGGAAGCCTTTTAAGTTCTTTGACTTTTGGATGAAGCATCCGGAGTTCAACGCAATTGTTAATCAAGTTTGGGAGGCTCCAAGGGAAGGTATGCCTATGTTTAGACTTGTGGGCAAGCTCAAGGCTCTCAAGTGCCGGCTCAAGCATCTTAATAGAGAGTCATTCTCTAATATTTCCGCAAGGACACTAGAAGCGAGGGTCGCCTTAGAGACCACTCAGGCTGGCCTGATGCGGGATCCCACCTCTGTTGACCTTGCGGACTTGGAGAAGGTTCAACGGCACATCTTTATAGACCTGTGATCCATGGAGGAGTCCTTCTTTAGACAAAAGTTTAGAGTCAGGTGGCTTAGAGAGGGTGACCACAACACCAAATTCTTCCATCAGTATGTCAACAAGAGGCAATTGAGGAATAGAATCCTTTCTATCCTGGATTCCTCGCGTAACCAAATTACCGAGCCACAGTTGGTTCAGCAGCGTTTTGTTGAGCACTTCCAAGACCTCCTAGTGATGCATGTGGAGCTCGGTAGGCCTTTGGTTGGAGAGATTCGTGAGGTCTTCCAGCATCCTCTTTCGACTGATCAGATTAGCTTCCTTACTCGACCGATCACGGAATTGGAGATTCGGGATACCTTATTCTCTTTAGCTAGGGGTAAGGCCCTTAGACCGGATGGCTTTATGGTTGAATTCTTTAAGGAAAACTGGGAGATAGTTGGGCAGCTAGTAACAGTAGTAGTGATGGACTTCTTCACCTTCGAAAAGCTTTTAAGGGAGATTAATAACACCATTTTGGTGATGGTGCCAAAAGTGTCTAATGCGACTTCCGTTGATGATTATAGACCTATCACCTGTTGCAACACTATCTATAAGTGTATTACAAAGGTGCTGGCTAACTGAGTTGTAGCAGTTTTGAATATCGTGATCAGCCTTTTTCAAAGTGCTTTTGTGAAGGGAAGGCGGATCAGAGACAATATGTTGTTGGCCCAAGAGCTCTTCTCCAGCTTCCATCTTGAGCCATACTTGCCAAAGTGTGCGGTTAAAGTGAACTTTCGGAAGGTCTATGACACAGTTGATTGGGTTTTCCTTGAGAGAGTTCTCTTGGCTTTTGGGTTTCCCTATTTTCTGACTCAGCTTATTATGACTGTGAGCACTCCCAAGTTTTCCATTGCCTTGAATGGGGAGCTTCATGAGTTCTTTGCGAGTGGTCGTGGCATTTATCAAGGTGATCCCATCTCTTCCTATTTATTTACTTTGGTTATGGAGGTGCTATTAGGGATCCTTTTTAGATGCTCATTGAAGCCGGTGTTTAAGTTCTTCTGGAGATGCAGAGCGACGAGTCTTTCGTATTTATTTTTTGCGGATGATGTCTTTCTGTTTTGTGAGGTTGACCTGCCTACTGTAGCTCTCCTCAAAGAAGGCCTCCAAACCTTCTTGACTTGGAGTGGTTTGCTTCCCAATTCTAGCAAAAGTGAGATCTTCTTAGTTGGAGGATCACCTTCCTTAAGGAATTAGATTCTACTTAGCTTGGATTCCATGAAGGTAACTTGCCAATGCGATATCTGGGTGTTCCAATCATCACTTCGAGGCTTAGTAAGGCGGATTGTTGCACCCTCGTTAGCCGCATCACAGCGAGGGTTCAATTTTGGACGCATAGCTTCCTTTCTTTTGCTGGCCGTCTTCAGCTTATCAAGTCAATGCTTTATGCTATCCAAGCCTATTGGGCGAGTGTTTTTATGTTGCCTGCAGTTGTTTTGGACTAGATTGAGAAAATCCTTAGGCAATTCCTGTGAAAAGGCTCAGAATTAGGTAGGGGTGCTAAAGTAGCTTGGGATGATGTGTGCCTTCCAAAAGAGGAGGGAGGGCTTGGTATCAAGGAGGCTTCGAGATTACAACATGGTTGCCATGTTGAAGCATATCTGGCTCCTATTTATAGACAATGAGACGTTGTGGTGTAGGTGGATTCATTCCACTTTCTTAAAAAATAGGAACTTTTAGGTAGTTAAGAAACCAACCGCTGCTCCTGGGCTTAGAAGAAAATCTTAAGTCTTAGGAGGGACTTCCGTAATTCCTTCTACTGGAGGATTGTGGATGGCCTATTAGTTTCACTTTGGTTTGATAACTGGCATCCTAAGGGTCTTCTGAACTTAATTTTCTCAGATTTGCTCATCTATAGCTCTGGACTCGAGTTTGGGACACCTGAAGTGCCATAACTTGGCATGGAGGGACACTTAAGTGCCATAACTTTGAAAAGGTACACTTAAGTGTCAATATTGGAGTAAAATGGAACACTTAAGTGCCAATTCGGCCAAAAACTGTCCAAAATGCAGATGTGGCATTTTCCGGCGACATGCTTAACCGACGTGGCAATTTTGTAAAAAAAAAAAACACACGTGGAGGAGGAAAACGATGTCGCCCCATCCAATGTGCCTTTGGTCAAACTAAACGATGTCATTTTTCCTTAGTGCTAAACGACGTCGTTTAGCTTATTTGGATTTTAACCGTTCGTCCATCGGTTCACACCAGATCTGATGTCCTCTCCATCGCCGTTCACAGCTTGCTGTTCACAGGTCGCTGTTTGCAGGTCATTGCTCGCTGTCGTTGATTTGCTTAGGTTTTTGCTCTTCTTCCTCTCCTCTGTGGTGAAATTAGGGCTCTAACTCATTTATTAGGGCTCGGACTTGAAATTTGGGGGTCGGCTAGGAAAACTTAGGCTTGGATGGTATTGATGTGAGATTTAGGGCTCAAATGTGGTGCTAGAACCCTATTGGGGGGTTCGCATTGACAGTTTAGGATCGGCCTCGAAATGTAGGGCTCGGTGTAGGGCTCGGCGAGGGGAAAATTAAGGCTCAAATGTGGTGGTAGGTACTGTAATGTGTGATTTAGGGCTCGGATGTTGAATTGTGATGTGCGAATGTAATTTGTAGTGGTCGGATGTGAAATTTGCGATGGTGATTGGTGATTGTTAGGATTCGGAGTATTGGACCTTGGACATGTCCGAATCGAATCTCTTGTTGTTGTGGGGATTGGGACTTCTGGGTGTTTTTTTTAATAAATTGTATTGTTGAAATTGGTGTCATGAGGACCCATGCTTATCTTGGGGATTTCTCCATATTTTAAAGGAATGCGACGACATAATCAAAGTAGTTGTCGGGTCCCCATCTCTATTTGTCCTGAGGCCTCTTTTTAAGCTGCAGCTGTGGTCTGACCTATGCATCTTCCCTCTTTTTTCTTTTCTTTAATAAAGAGTGTAGGGATCTCCACATGCAATTGTCTGTTGTCCTTTGTGAATGTGGTCTCAAAAGTTAATTGTATATTTTTCTTCTTTTGTTGCAGAAATGGCTCATGATAAGGACTATGTTGCTGTCATTGTTTACTACAATGGGGATTTTGCGATTGGGGAGGATGAGTGAGAGTATGAGGGGGGGAATGAGGATATTATCTTTGTAGATATAAAGAAGGCATTTTATATTGGATTTGTTAGGGATATAGTGACATATTTGCCTTGTAGAGTACAAAAGTTGCTGTACTGTGTTCCTAGGAAAGGCTTAAGAGATGGTTTGAGAGTTTTGAAAGATGTTAATGGTTTTAGGGATGTCTTATATCATTATTTTCATGGCGAAGAGGTGAAGTATTTGTTGAATATAATAGTGATAGTGAGGACGAAGATGATGACAAAGATAGCACCCAAGTAGAAGAAGGAGGAGATGGTATTCAAGCTAGTATTGAGGTTAGGGATGAAGCAGGGCATGATGGACAGGACGGGGAGGAGAGGGGCGCAGATGCTGTTCACCAGAGTGATTGTGACATAGGTGATGTCACCATCACTGAATTAGATTGGAAAGTAACTGAACCCAGTGATGGTGATGATGACAATGATGATGAAGGGTTGGCTGCTAAAAATTTATTAATTTTAAGTGACGACGACGATGAAGAGCTTACACAGTCAAGGAAAAAACAAAGGGACTTTTTGTCAGATAGATTTGCAACTTTGCAGGTAGCTGATAAAGTTCCAAACAGAGACGAAGGCCTTGCATATGTTGGTGTTGCTGGCTAGGAGACAGATTATGAAGAAAGCATCGACACCGTTACTTCCCAGGATGAACTTGAAGAAGATCAACGAGCTGTGCGTAGAAGGAAAAGTAAGTTTCCTTCCTATGATCCATCCGTTGCCTCTCCTACTTTCTTAGTAGGTATGAAATTTCATGATGCGATATAATTTAGGGAAGCTATACTGAAGAACTCCATTGCTGCACAAAGAAATATTGATTTCATTAGAAACACTAAGAACTTTGTCAGAGCTAGGTGTTCGTAGCAAAATTATCCATGGAAGATTTATAGCGCGTTTGTTAAGAAGAGTGGGTCTTTCCAGATTAGAGTCTACCAAGAGGAACACACTTGTTCCAATTAATTTTCAAAACAAAAGGGTAACAAGTGCATGGTTGTCCAAGCACTTCTTCGATCTGATCAAGCTGATGCCCGAGATGAAAATTACTAACTTTAGGATACTGGTGAAGGAGCGTGTAGGCATCAATGTATCTAGGACTCAGTGCAAAAGAGCAAAGCAAAATGTGATAAAGATACTTATTGGTTAGTATGCTAAGGAATATGGGTAGGTGTGAGAGTATGCTTGGGAGTGTAGGCTGCAAAACCCTACAAGTAGAGTGTATGTAGAGGTGGTTGAGAGACCGCTTCCTGATCATGGGACCAAGTTCGATAAGTTCTATGTGTGCTTTGATGCATGCAAATGGGGATTTTTAGCTGGTTGTAGACGGATTATAGGATTGGACGACTGTTTCTTGAAGGGCTTGTGCAAGGGAGAATTGTTGGCGGCGATTGGAAGAGATGTGAATAACCAAATGTTCCCACGAGCTTGGGCTGTTGTAAAGATTAAGAACAAGGACAATTGGTCCTGGTTCTTGAAAAATCTTATGGCTGACTTGGAGACAATAAACGGGGAAGGGTGGGCATTCATGAGCGACTAACAAAAGGTAATGCTTGCTTTTTGAAAAATTTAGTCAATATTTTGCTTTGTAATATGAACATGTAATTTGCTCACATTTCTTTATTTGAATTATTGCAGGGATTGGTTCCGGCAGTAGCCGAGTTGTTGTCCTATGCTGAACATCGAATGTGTGCGCGGCACATATATGGAAATTGGGCAAAGACCTACAAAGGGGATAAGCTGCAGTTGCAATTTTGGCAATTTGCAAAGAGTGCAAACATGGCTGACTTTAGGATAGCCAAAGAAGGACTGCTTCAGTTGACAAAGGAAGGTTGTGCTACCCTATTTCAACTAGAACCGAAGCATTGGTGCAGGGCATTCTTCAGTGAGGAGTTCAAGTGCAATAACGTCGACAACAACATTTGTGAAGTATTTAATTCGAAGATAATAGATGCCAAATGCAAACTAGTAATCTTAATGCTTGAAGATATACAAGTTGCGGTTATGACTCGGCTGCAGAAACAAAGAGATGAGGCTGCAAAGTGGATTAGACAATATGGTCCTAGGATTGCCAAGAAATTGGATGAGAACTTGGCTACAAGTAGGCATTGTCATCCCATTTGGAATTGAGATGACGGATATGAGATAATGAAGGGTGCTGATAAGTGTGTTGTTAATCTAGGAAGCAGGAAGTGTTCATGTAGAGCATGGCAAGTAAGTGGAATTCTATGTGCACATGCCATATGTGCCATCCAGCTGAAGGGCGACAATACAAATGATTACATCGATGATTGGTACCATAAATCAAAATACCTTACTTCGTATCAGTTCATGATGCAGCCAATTAGAAGTAGCAAGTTTTGGGAGCCCATGGATCATGAAGCACCTCAACCTTTGCCACTGAAGAAGAAAATTGGAAGGCCGAAACGAAGACGAAGAATGGCGAAGGGAGAGGTCCCGGGTCAGCAAAGAATGAGCAGGTAGGGTGCAAAGATAACGTGCTCTTATTGTTGCCTAGCAAGCCACAATATTAAAGGTTGTCAATTGAGGAAGCAACAACAACCGTTGAGGCGAGGTTAAAGGCCTAGTGAAGAGATAGTTGGAGAAATGCAAATAGCAGGGCTCAAGTGAGTCGACTATTCTTCAGTCGACAACTAGAATCCCAGTAAGTCATGAAATTTATTTTATGTTTATGTTGCTTTGTCGTTTCTCATAAAAATGTACATAATATCCTATTTGGCCTTGTATGTAATGTGTTTGTTAGGTCACAAGAACAACCCCAGTAAGTCATGAAATTGAATGGCCTATTTGAAGAAGGCAAGGTAGAAGACGGCCAGCTAAAGGATTGGCCTAAGCAGCATCACGGCCAGTTCAGTCGACTGTTCTTCAGTAGCGAAAGAAATACCTAGTGCTAAATTCAACCATTTGTATTTAGTTTTTCATTTTCTTTACATTATTATATGGCCCGATGTTATATTTATTGTGTCTTTTGCCTTTTTCTCAGGTTAGAAGAAAGCAAGTTGGAACTCAACAACCAATTGAAGGGCCATCACAATAGCCACCTCAAGGGTCACCACAGGGGCCACCGGAAGAATCACTACAAAGGGCACCACAAGTACCACCACCAGTACCACCAGAAGGCCCAACAGAATGAGGTGTCATTGAAGTTGAAGGGCTACACAGAAGGACAACTAGAAAAAGGCCAGGTGAAGGGGAAGCTACACAAAGGCCATCTAGAAGACGCCCAGTTGAAGAATTGGTTGAAGAAGCCCCGGTTATAGCTGAAGGGCCCAAGAAATCACAGGCAAGAAAAAGAGCCAACGAATCACAAGTTTCTGAAAGTGACGCCCCCATTCAAACAAGAGGGGCACTTGGGAAGAGGTTAAGACAATATGGCTATGGCCTTTATACAGATGAGCGTACTGGAACAGTTATTCTGAATGTAAGTTTTATTGGTTGCATTTAATTTAATTTTTGCTGTAGACTTTTGCTGACAATTTATTGTCTTTTTGTAGCCTAGGAGAAGTTTAGAGGTTCTTATCTCAAGCCTAACTCAAGAATCAATGACTGGACCAACAAAAAAGAAAACATCAACTGCGCCAACAAGAAAGAAGAGGAAGAACCCAGTTGCAGCTCCTTTTGAATCAATTCAGCTTATGACATTTGTAACTCCATTTGAGTCAGTGGATACTGAGAAGGTTGGAGAAGAAGTTGCACGTCCAGTTAGAAAGAGTGCAAGAATTATGAATCAAGTGAAATGCCCATCGAAAGGAGCACAAACAGGGGGTGTCGTGCATATTGATTGATGAGATGAGACGTGATAGGATTTGTGGAGCTTAGGAGTCAAAACAGTTATGTAAACGTTATAATAACACTTGCTATGGATGGTTATCTTTTTTTCTTTTTTTTTTCTTTAGTTTGTCATTGATATTGGGAGACTTAATTTCAATATCAATGGAATGATCTTGCGCTGCTTGTCAATTTTTGCTGTTTGTCATGGATTCTGCTTTTACTTGCTACTGCTGTTGTTGGTGTTTTGTGGTGGTAGCTGGAGTGTTGGTGTGGCTGGTGGTGGTGGATGGTGATGCTTGGTGGTAGTGAGTTTGTTGTTCGGGTGCTGGTGTGGTTGGTGGTGATGCCCGGTGATTATGGGTTTGTGGTGGGGGTTATGGGTTTATGTTGCACCTACACCTGGTGCAAGTGTGCAGTTTGCACACATTTTACACCATGTGTACTGGTGCAAGCTAGTGCAAGGCTCAGCTTGCACTAGTACCTTGTGCAGCAACACCACCAGCACGGTGGTGGCTGGAATGTTTAGTGTGGCTAGTGGTGATGGTTGGTGGTGCAGCCGGTGATGGTGGCTAGCGCAATTTTTAGAGAAAACCCACAAAAAAATTAGCACTTAACTGATCATATTCTAAAAAAATTTGCACTTAACTGTTCACTTTTAACTACAAGTGACACTTAACCGATCACTTTAATGATAACTTGACACTTAAGTGATCATTTTTTCATCACGACTAGAACTTAAGTGATTACTAAATACAACTTATGGCACTTGGATAATCACTCATATTTGTCTTGTGTATATGTTGATCTGCATCAAAACAGAGAAGATGATGGTAATTTAACTTATGGCAACTCCATATGACAGCACAAACAACAACAAAGCCACAATGATCTTGTGGAACAACACAAACTTCTTCATATCTTTCAAAAACTAAAAAGCCTACATTTAATCCAAAACAATACAATTTTTAACTATGGCAGTCGGAGAAACTTTTTCTCATCTTCAAGTGCTTTACATTTCATCATAAAGTACAATAGACAATAAAACCACATCATAATAAACGTGTGGTAACACTTTCGTTCAATTTTCATCATTGAAACTTCATTTTGAAACATTTAGTTGAAGATGCTTGAGCTTGCATTAAGACTTCATTCTTGAAAAGTTTAGCCGAAGACGTTTGAGCTTGCATTGAGTCAACATCGTCCAAGTCGTCCACGAACACAGATGGAGATTACTGTCTTTTATGAAGTAGATCTAATATCACCTCTGTGGCTCGGTCAGAGAACTTCGCATCGACCCATTTGAAGTATTTGCACTTCGAAGCTTCTTTATATTGGGCGCATCCATAAAATCTTCTCCTAGGATTGATTTGAGTCCACGATGTTCTTCTTGGACTCGGTAACCCACAAAAATAGAAACGCTGGCCTTCTCCTTTGTTTCGGTGAGAGGAAATTGAGGCACTGCTACGAGACCTACTCTCTATTTCCAAGATTCGACGAAGGAATTTTGGGCAAATGAAAATTAGGGTTTGAGACTTGGATTCGAGCACTTCAATAGGGATTTTGGCCGATTTAGGGTTTTAGATTTGGGGCATTTAGGGAGACGACGTCGTTTTTGGAAGATTCGGGGCTTTTATTATGCAGACGACGTCGTTTCTGGTGAGTTAGAGCCGACTCAGCTCTCCGGCGAGCCACGTAGACAATAAAAAATAATAAAATATTGCCACGTAGAATTTCCGGTAAGGGTCGCCGGAGGTGGCACTCAAGTGTCCCACTTTTCAAAGAAAGTGGCACTTAAATGTACTTTTTCGAAATTATGGCACTTAAGTGTCCCCCCGTGCCAAGTTATGGCACTTGGGCTGTTCTTCTGCCCTCTTGACTCTCTAGGCAAGCTACAATGGTTGATTTTTTCTCATATGCTAGGCAATCTCTCTTGGCAGTGCTAGAGTCATGGGGGCACCCCCTCCTGAATCTTTCTCAAGACCCAGACTACTTTTGCTAAAGGGAGAGTTCGGAGGGCCGGTTCACGGTTGCAATGGCCTGGAAGACAATTAGGCGGAAGAGGACTCCTATCCATGGGCATGCATTCATCTGGAACGATGCCATCATGCCTCGGTACCAGCTAAATCTCTGGCTTATAGCTAAATGCAGACTTCCCACTCAAGCTCTTTTATTGTCTTATGGTAGAATTGAGAGTGGTTCCTGCGCTTTTTGCAATGCTATGCTCGATTCCATTGACAATTTGTTTTTTGGTTATTGTGTCACGGCTGGAGTTACTTTCTTTTGGGCTGCTAGATGCAATTTGCCTTGGCACAACAGGTCCTAGGGGGAGAATCTCCGTTGGGTCACCACCTTCTTGATGAGCAAGGATCTTTATAAATGCATTGCCCTTTTCTCCTTTGGTGCCTTGTGTTATATTATTTGGAAAAATAGGAACATCATCCTTTTTGGTGATCAGCCTCTTACTGTCCCGGCTATGAAGAACCATATTTTTAAAGTGGTTAGAGATAAGGCTATCACCTTCAGGAACGTTGATGATAACTTCAGGAACAAAAGGTTGCAACGGAGCTGGGGCTTTGACCCAATTATTTTCTTTGGAGACCCTTAATCGCCTCCCCAAGTTCAACTGATGGTTGGAGATGGTTTCCTTTAGGGTGTTGCTGTTTGATTTGGAAGCAGTGGTCTTCTCTCCTCCCTGGTTGAGGTTTCTTGTCTTCTAGTAGCCAGTTGTTCATGCCATGCCTGTCTTTTGTTTTTTCGGCTTCCTTGGTTTGGTTTGCCATGTGTTCTAGTTTTACATATTGGCATCCTTCCACTCATAATGTCTTCTCATTTTGAGTGTAAGTTTTGTTGCCGTGATCTTTTATATAATTGGTCTTTCCTCAATATATTTATTAGCTTTTACAAAAAAAAAAAAAAAAAGAGCAATAATTCAATTTTAACAATATTAATTACATGAACCAATAGAATAGTCAATGCATTTGAAAAATCAAACTCTCTTCACTGTGCATTCACATTAAATGATTTAATTTCACATGTATGTGTAGCATCAATCTATATCAAATATAATCTAATTGATTGGATACACTTAATACATTTTTAAGCGCTTGCTCATGTTCACTTGTCAATGCTAAGAGTTATTCTAACCTCCCTATGGATTACTATTAGAGCGATTTGGGGATAATTATCCATAAAATTCTAAACCTATTGTACAAAGGCTAATCCGGACCTAAACCTTTTAATAGTGTCAATTTAGCCCTAAACCTTTTGAAAGTTTACCAATTTAATCTTAAACATTTCTTTATGTCATTTAGTTCTAAAACTTTTCATGATTTACCAATTTAGTCATAAAACTTAATTTAGTAATTAACCAGAATGACTATACAGGCAAATCGTCAGAAGATTGAAGATTAAATTGACACAATTCAAAGATTTATGACTAAATTGGCAAATTGCCGAAAGGTTGAAACTAAATTAGCACAATTAAAAGGTTTAGAACTGAATTGGTCAACGTACAATTGGTTTAGAACTTTTTAGATAATTTTTCTCAATAATTTGAGCTAATGTCATTCTATTAGAACTATGAAACGGATTGGCCTTTCTCAAGTGACCCTTCTTAATTCCGTGAAATATATACATATGTATGTATGTATATCTATGTGTGCATGGCTAAGTCAAGAACCCCTTTCTAAGATGGGATATGTGAGATATCTTGCTTGGAATGAGAAGTGTGGGATGCTGCATGATCACGCATCACCATTAATTATTGCAAAATTTTTTTGACGCTCCATCTAAAATTTCAAGAAAATCCTCTGACATCGACTATTTAAATAATAAGGTAATAGTAAATGAGCATTATCATATTAACTTGCATCTACAATTTCCACATTATAACTATCAAGAGATGTTTGATTGACGCTGGACCAAACTTGACGCTTGTTCTAGCATATATCTCCAATCCCTAACTTGCGTTGATTACCTAAAAAAAATAAATTATAATTCCTTTATCAACTACAAATCATTGATAAATTATTACATAACGTGAATATTCCCATGCGTCAATCCTTGTCTTTTGATAATGATATTTATTATGATTTGCATATCTAAGCGATCACTTTAAACCCTAATTATCTACTTACTCCTAAAGATATGTTGGTCAGCATTTCCTTCAAAAATTTCCAGCTAATGAATAAATTATGCATCTGCTTTCCAGAAATTAATGCTAACGGTATTATTTGGGAAAATTGTGTTGAAATAAGAAATGTCATTATTTGTTTGTACAAATATTTTGACTAACAAATTAGAGATTAGAATGAGGGTTAATTAGTTCTAGGGTGGGAACCACCCACCCTAAAATTGGAGTGGTCCGATCCCCAGGTGGGTCTAGGAACCAATTTGTATAACACGAAAATGACTACAGAATTATGCCACAAAGTAGAGCACTCTAGTTGAAGAAGGACTGAGGACTTATAGGAGAGGAGTGACAAGCACCGCAAGCAAGCGATGCTAAGTCACAAAAAGCATTGTGAGCAGCAAGTGAGCTGTGAGAGAGAGGCGTGAGACTTGAGTGAAGAAACTAGAAAGGGAACAAATGGGAATTAGGATTTTGAACTTTCAAGATAGGGAAAGACGAGCATCTTGAGTGAGTGAGGTTGCGAGAATAACAACGAGTGTTGTGACTCCTGAGTGAGGATGTGACCTATGAGTGTTGAGAGCAGCCTGCCAAAGTCAATAGAGACTGAGAGAGCAAGTCATGTGAGAGATAAAGCAAGAGAGGTGAGGGACTTGAAGAGGGAGGCGAGGCTGTGATTGCGAGGGAGGGCTCAAGGTGAGACCGTGACTATGATGACACTATAGAGTGCTGCAGGTAAGACCAAGAGCGAGATGAGACGAGACAATTAAGAGAATTGTGCAAAGAAGCGTCCAAGAGCGAGATAAAGTAAGGGAATTAGGAATTAGGATTTTGTGAAAACATAAAAATTCAAAAAATATATACTGGTCCAATCTAGGTAATTTGGGTGGGTGGTTCCTCAGATGGAACTGAGATTTGCATCATTACTCACCAATTTCAATTTATTGGAATCGGGAAATAGCCGGTTCTAGATTCTTTTGCTCACCCGTAATTGGAACCAGAGGTGGATGTAGAACATCTCATATGAGGGAAAGAGATAAAAAAAATTTGCGATACCTAACTTAGAGGGGAAAGAGGTAAAAAGTATATATATGATAAAAGAAAGAAAGGCATTAAGGGGCAAAGGCCCTGCTAGCTCACCCTTCCATCTGTTGTTGATTGGACGGAAGACTTTGGTTGGATTGTCATGGCTAAATAGGAAAATCTTCTTATTTCCCCCATCATTTGCTTTAATTGCAAAAAATTGTTTGAAATGCACATTGGACATTACTAATACTTTAAGGTGATCCATGGATTAGGAATTTACGGGATAATTTCTAAATGTATCTTTTGTTTTTCGATAATACCAAATTTCATATTGACCAATAGAAGAAGGCATAATATATTCTTTGCTAAATGTATAAAAAAAATACTATATTTTGGTGGATTCATTTCAATGAATTAATGTGTAGTAAGAAGTAGTCCATTACTTGAGGTGTTTGAGGACATATAGCAGAATTTGCTTCAAAAGTAAAATTCTAAATGTACTAGACCGATGTGGAAAAGTGTGCTTGCTTGGGTAGGAGGATCATTTAAGAAAGTAGCATTACTGATGTAGAACAACATGCAAATGCCTTTATGGAAACATTGGAGCATCATAAGAGCGGGCAGTCCCACAAATCAAAGAGGATTGCGTGATTTTTGAGATTATGCGTGATCTTCGAGATTACAAATGGGTTACGACATTTATTGCGTGATTTTCGAGATTACAAATGAGTTACGATATTTATTGCGTAATCTTCGAGATTACAAATGGGTTACAATATTTGATTCACGCGTTTCCCTTAATTTGTTATTAGATTTCGGATTTTCTAGTTGTGTTTTAATAACTTTCCCTTTTATCAATATCTTTTCCTTTATTTTGTTATTAGATTTAAGTTATTTTGTTATTTTCTAGATGGCGACCTCCTTATAAAAAGGTGCCTAAGATATTGTAATATGCACTTCCTTATTCAAAATAAACACCATCTTTTGGAATTCTTTCCAAGCATCACGTTCTTTGCGTCAATTACTATGTGGAATTCATGAGCAATATAATAAAGGGTCCTATCTTTTGACTCACGGATCCAAAGATAAAAGGTTAACCTAGAAAAAACATGAATAACAAAAGGCGTGACGACTACATAATATGCATTTGATCGCCCACTAAGATAATCTTACTTTTGTTAGGACTTAATTACCACATCAATCTTATCTTAGTTTAGTTAGGATACCAAGGACATCAAGTGATGGAACATAGCTGAGTAAGTCATGACGGGGCAACCTATAAGGCGATGACAACCGGACGAGTGGTTGTTGAGGTGTTGACTTAGGTAAGGACTCACAGCTAATTAGCCACCAAAGGACACCTTGATGAGGGGGGTGGATGCTAGCTGCCGATGGAAGAATAGAGCACACCAATGAAAAATTGGAAGAGAGAGAGAGAGAGAGAGAGAGAGAGAGAGAGAGAGAGAGAGAGAGAGAGAGAGAGAGAGAATATGATGATGTTGTGAGATGAATGTTGTGATTGCACAATTTCACCTCATTTCCCTTACATTTGGGGTGAGGTTCACACCTATCCACTCTTGAAAATAATTGGCTAAGTATGATGATTTTTATTGTGAGATGAATGTTGTGATTGCAAAATTCATCCCATTTCCCTTGCATTGTGGGTGAGGTTCACCCCTCTCCCCTCTTGGAAAGAATTGGTTGAATAATTCTGGAAATTATTGCCTTTCTATCAAGTGGACATGTGTTGAATGAGGGACATAGTTACTTCTCTACTAACCTTGAATTGCTAGCAATACCCCTTCTAGAAATAATTATGGATGAAATCACCTCTCTGTCCCTTCTGTTTGGCTGAACTTACCTAATGACTGCTCTTAGTTTACTTCATGAAATATTAATATAGCATCTAGGCAAGATCGGGTGTCAACACTGAGTCACCCAACCATGAAATGAGAACAGCTTCAAATGGCAATTGTTGTTCCCTTCACCATCCATTTGACGTAGTACAACCCAAGATAATAAGAACAATAAATGTAATCATAAATTAGATTACTTGAGGCAAATTTATACTTAGAAAGTGAACGCACAAAGCAAAAGCTTGCATCATAAAATGGATTATTGGATGAATATAGGAACATTTTTGGCAGACCTAAATGCTCACAAACCGGGTCAATCTCTTGATCTAGTGGATCCTATGTTGATCCTAACATTTTCAATAGTGATGGTTATGTATAGACCTTTGTCTAGGTTAGGAATTCCTGATAAGATGTCTGAGATATTTCACACCATCTCTACTCAAAACGTGGTAAGGAAAATCTAAAACACCAGTCACATGGGCCAACCTCCCTTAAAAAATAAAATAATCTTTCTCTTGGTAAAATCGACGTTAACAAAGATAGACTTTGCCAAGAAATAGAAAGGAAAGAGGATAAGGTTACTCAAACTGATGTATTCTTGTCATGGCCTCAACCTTGGGTCATATAACTTATGGAAATTCTTATAATATGAGTTGGTAGTGCTCACATGATATTTTAACAGCTCGCACTATTTCCACCCTCCTTATTGGCTCCAAACACCATTTATTCATTGAATTGACTACATTATCCCTTATAGATTCCACTCTTGATTTAATATTATTTCTTACCTTTTTTTTCTTCTCTTTATTTTTTTCCAGTTTTACTAAAAGATAAAACTATCCACATCCCTTTTATTTTATTTTTTACCTAATTGCTTGTTGTAATATGAGCAAGCATTAATCATATATTAAAGTGAAGAAATATTAATTTTATTTGCAAATTGTTTTACTTTATTTCCCTCGATTATCCTCAAGATGGTGAATTTTTAGTCTTCGATATTGTGGTTGATACATGTGTTCTTTGGTTCACCAAAATAAAATTTCTTTCTCCATCACTGCTAGCTTGCATCTTCTTTTAATCTAACTTCTTGAGTTTTTTAATTCAATGAATTTATTTGGTATCAAACATTGCCATTGTTTTGTTGATTTCAACCTTATGCTATTCGAAATGTAAGCATAGAAGGTTTTGATGATCATCAATGTTGAAAGAAACAAAAACACATATACTATGTTTAATGAATGCATTACACTTCTTATAGTGGAAGGGGGACTGTTTATTCTACATATTGGGATCATTTATTCTAATCCATAGAGTTTTTCACATAATGAAACTTAACGCAATATAATTAGATGGTTACGTATGAAATTATTACAAGCTAAGGAAACATTCATGATTCATATAAACATAATCAGTTGTGTGAGTAGAGATATCCTACTGAACCCTAAACCCCATCAATCTTTGAATTCATGCCTTGGTTGTGGTTGAAGATATTCTGCCCAGGAGACAACAACATTTTTGGATCAAACTGAGCTTTGTTCTCTTCAAATGCCCTCCATTTGGGACCACAATGTTGAATCCAATCGCTTTC
The DNA here is from genome assembly GCA_014182515.1 of Eucalyptus microcorys. NCBI lineage: Eukaryota > Viridiplantae > Streptophyta > Magnoliopsida > Myrtales > Myrtaceae > Eucalyptus > Eucalyptus microcorys. The sequence continues at coordinate 33,020,766 of CM024569.1, forward strand.
GGTACTGTAATTTGGAAGGTATTGCTTGATACCCTTATCTTCACAAAAATGGAGCACCTCCTTATTTTGAAGGTGGAACTCTTGCCAGTCTTCAAACCCACTTGAAAGCAAGAATCCAACCGTATAAAAGACATCTTCATCTGGTATGACAGCAGACATTCTATCATCCCATCTACAAAAAAGATCAAAATTTGATAAAGGGTTTAAGTTCATATAATAGAGTTTATACTCAAGCCACTTAAAATTTGATTTTAATCATTCAATGGACTCATAACTTCCAAACTTTTGCATTTGATGCACTTGTCGGATTTGACAGATTTTTGTAAGAATTAATGACGTGACGGATAGGTGGCCAATTTTCTGAAAGTCACGTCATTGCCATGTTGGCTACACATCAACAATTTCGTCGAGAAATCAGTCTGGTTTTGATCACAGTGCATCAGTTGTAAGAAATCGAACGTTGAGTGAATAACTTGATTAAATTCGAAGTTCAGTGACCGTAACTCATTAGCCTTTAGTGACAACCAGCGAAATATATGCCCTAAATGAAAGTGGCGGCTAGCAAGAACACATACTTGTCATTGTTCATAGGGTAAATGAGGACAACTCCAGTTGTTATGTTCTTTTTGAGAACAATGTTCTTGAAAACACCCGTGTTGAAATCGGCAATGCGAGATTTGGGCACGAATAGGTTGAGCCAGGGGTGAGGAGCGTTCCAGAGCCCCTGTTCTCGGAGCACCAGCTCTTCAACTCGCACTCTATTCAAGAAATCTACGTAGCCGACATCCTTCTGGTACAGGAACTCGGGGCCATGGCTCAAATCTTTCAATATCTTCTCCAGGTCCTAATATTAATGAGATAACAGTGAACTAACTTAAAAGAAAGGAGTGAAATGTTTTTTATGGGGCTGAGTAGAAGCTCATGGAAAGGTCGATGTGGTAAAATACAACTATAATATATTTGCGCACGTGTGTGAGAGAGACAGAGAGGTAGGTCCTCCAAAACACTAGTCCGACACAAGCACAATTAGTTCAAAATATGACCTAGGATTTTTTTCCCCTCAAAGATAGTTCGATATAGATCAACAAGTACCTTGTCTACTGTACTTTGAGTGCATTCATCATAGAACTTGGCTACTTCAATGCAGTAGATAAGCTCGTGTTCGGTCACTAGGGACATCAGCCGCGGGTGGTCCAAAAAGAGAAGAAAGATATCCAGCTATCTGAATTTCGGCGCATGAAAAGCTGACCTTCTACATAGTCCAGCACTTCATCTTGGTCCCTTCTATGGCTCGATATCAACCGTTCTTGGTCCGTCGTAAAAGCTGAAAAATCACTGTATAACATTTTCACCCACTTAGCCTGCAAGGGTTTCAATGCGAATACATTTATTACTTGTGGATCTTCTATGTCAACCAACTGATAGAATACCCTATAGAAACGTATAAGCTGACTTCTAGTTTCATGTTCAATGTCATAGATAGAGAGTCAATTGCAACTTATAAAAAAGCAAACTAGAGCATAGCCGGTTCATTTACAGGCTGTCATGTAACTGTCATTTTTTCTCCTTGCGAGTTCCAATACATCGAGAGAATCGGACATTCAGTCTCAAAAAAGAAATGTGATTGTCTCAATCCTAAAGAATAAGAACAGTGAAATCTCAAAAAAGCAATGATGATTGAGTCTAGTGTGCTACATACTCTCTTTGGAGCTGGACCAAGTGCAATCCTTGCTCTGGTTATTATGCCAAATTGACCGAGACCACCCAGGACAGAATGAAATAACTCCGGATTTTCGTGGGGAGAGCAAGTCAAAAAGTGCCCGGTTCCTACCAAAAGAAAGAACAAAAAAATTCTCTCGTCAACAATCAAGCAATTATGAAGAAATGATATATATGGTGTGTAATTCGATGCTTAGAACGAGAAAGAATCTTATGCACCAAAACAAAGTCGTCAAAATATAGTCGTCACTTATTCCGGTCTCTATATTTTGAAACGTAATATTAAATTCCTTACTATATTGTAACACATTAATTTTTGTTTTTAATGGTAGTCCGATACGAAGGCATCATATATAGTACATATGAGCTGCTTTTTCCCTGTGGACATCACTGTCTTTTCCATGTGTAGATACATGCATCAACTAGAAAATTTGGTAGTCGGCTAGAGTTCGAAGTTATCATTTTTTTTTTGTCCAATAGATTAAGAAAAAAAAAACGCAATGGCCGTTCTTCAGAGATTAATCTGGACGTATTACTTTAACCCCGTTGACTTATCCGGCCAATCCAATTAGTTTTTGGCCGGCTGATGTTAACTTACAGGTATCTTCGGTAGATCATGAGTTAAAATACAGTAAAAGTCAACTTCTTGATATAACACTCCAAGTACATAGTTTTTAGACAGAATGAAGAAAAGATCAGAAGAGCGAATTCGCTAATTGCACGCGTTGAGCCTCAATATTAAAATAGACATAAATTAATAAAACAACTTTTGGAGGCATGAAACGAATGATTAATTCATTGACTTCATTTAACAAAACTGCTTTTGTTGTTTATTAACCATGACTTGTTTTGCAGACCTTTATCTACCGAGATGATAGGCTCATTAACATCATAACCCTAGTTCAATTAGTTTCTGATCAAAATACGGAAGAGGAGAGTGATTCCATCCATACCAGTAATGACATCCATTTCGTAGACATTGCTGATCTGAGGCCCATATCGAAATGTTTCCCCGCCAATGCCTGCATTAGAGAGCGTACCACCCACAGTTAGGTACAAATAATCTGTCCACGAAACTGGGGCAACACCATGTGTCAGCGTCTCCTCCAGCACATCGATCCAAAGTTGCTGGCCTCCAACGTCGGCATAGTGGCCGAGCGACTGGCTCCACGACACGGTGGTCTTGTTACCAAGAGACGTCATGTCCACAACGACCCCATCACGAGCCATAGCTTGTCCCCGGATGGAGTGGCCACATCCTCTGGCTGAGATAGTGAAAGGAATAGAGGATTTACTGTATGCGAATGCCATGAGAATCGCGATGTCTTCGGGGTGAGATGGGCGAAGGACGGCTGCAGGAATTTCTCGGACGATGAGGCCAAAGTCGACAGAGGCCTCACCGATAGATTTGGGGTCAACGTGGAGTTTGTCGGCTATGGGGAGAGAAAGGAGCTTGTGGTATAGTGAATTAGTCGAACGCTTGGACGAGAGCAGCATGCAACGTGAGGCCATCTGATGGTTTTGCGCCATTTTAACGTTGGAGGAACAAAGAGATGATGAGCAAGTTGGTGTGTTTCGGTGTTTGTGGTGGAGTTGAGGGGGAGAGCTCCCAAGGGTCTCATTTATAAACACGCAGACGGACACTATTGCAATGCCATGCCCTCTTGGAATGGAAAAAGTTTTATACGCAACTCGCAAGAAAATGATTTTTGGGGTTCTTGGCTTTGATTTGATGAGATTTTGATATCGTTAATCAGTTATTTGACTTTCATTTGATTCCTCTGTATATTCTTAATTGGATTACCAGTAAGACGTGTACCGCGATAAGTAAATTGTGAACCCATGAAAGGCCCTTACTTTCAGAAGCCCTGAGGTCCTTCAAAGCCATCTGTAGGGAACTTCTTTTTCTTTGGCTTAGCTTGGTCATCCTAGACTTTATCTTTCTTGCAAACCTAAGTACGTTCCCGGAGTTCAAAGGGATGTTAAAATATATCTTTAGGATATTAATTGTGCTTGATTCATAGAGATCCCATTATCACATTGCCGGTGAATCAATTACAGACTGATCTGCCGAAGCAAGAAAATGGTGAACCCAAGAAAACTATGTACTCTTTGGAGTTATATTTATAAGAATTGCTCAATCTTTACACTACTGTAAAGAAACAAGTCAAGCACCGACATAAAAATTTGTACATGCATATTAAAAATTATACAGGTTCATTTACTGATATACCATCTAATGTTAAGGAAACACGCTTTGCAGAAATCTCCATTCGCAACACGAAATCTTAGTTGAAGGCTTTTAAACTCCTTTAATCAAACATCAAAAGAGAGTTCAAGCTTTAAAATCATGCTTATGTGTATTGAGCCAAGTGAAGTCCAAATGGATCAAGTCTTTCATGGTTTTGGTATATGGACTCATCTCATCCAACGGTGCATGTGAGTTGGGCAAATATGTATCTGGATCACGTAATGTTGAGATGGTAGCTTATTTAGACAGTTCAACTCGACCCTATCATCTAGTAATGTTGTAATTGTTTATTTTGTTTTAGTATGAATCATAATAGTTTAATTTAAAACATGAATATGCACAGCATCCATATGGAGTCGATCAAGTCTATATTGTTTAAGATGCAACTATGGCATCTATGGATTGGCTTGTCGGCAGCCAAACCCTAAAATACAATCGATACTTAATTTATTTTTGTTGTATCTTGGATTATTTTTCTAATGAGTTTTTATTAGTCCAAATGTGTCGTTCAAATATATTAGTGAAGCCAAACCCTAAAAACTAGCGGGGTCAAGTTTCTCTATGTGTACTTAAAAAAGTTCTAACAACTACTGGCTCGTCTTCTAAAGTTAAAACTTCCCATCAACCTCGAATAACATGTTAGTGACCTGAAGACTTTTCCACTCTGAAGAGGGTGGTTCATATTAATAACCCAAATCTAGAAGGAAGTTGAGTTGCATGAAAATGAGGGTGAAAATCTTTGATCGCAGAGCAAATCTTAAGGTTTGGTTGGGACAACGACGTCGGATTTTGAGTGTCATCGCTGTATTTATCATTATGGATTCTTGTCAAAGATCAAAGATACGCAACGAGGGTGCATGGGATTTGTTCGATGAATGCGCGTGCTTCTCTTCTAAATTCACGACTTTGACTTTTCGCTTGCGAATCAAAAACGTTTGGTAACATCGGGCGACCTGGGTTTATAACTCTATGGGCTCTCCGAAGATCCCTCGACAGGAGCCCTAGATTCTTCCTTCAATACAGTAGACTACTTCAACCATTGTCTGAATTATGCATCATAGAAAAAAGAAATTATACTTGAAAACTCTGCTAACGATCTTGGGTTGGATCGATCAACGTCACAATAGGTAACCATCAAGAAGATACACAGGAGATTTGATTCGGGAGTTTCAAGATTTTCTATGATACATCATCCATTAAAGCATGGTCTTACAAATTGAAGCGTCGTAATGATGGGAGGGAGCATCAACAAGATTTTCTCCAAGAATATTTAATTCACGATTCTGATTTAAGGGCCAGGTGATGGCAAAACTTAAGATTTTGCTTGGATCATGTGTTTTCGGACTTCTATACTAAGGGAGTAACTTGAACATCAATAAATAAAGAAGCTTGCTTAGGCGGCCTTTCATTGAGCGCATGCACATGCACATACAAAGGGAAAATCAATAAGATTTCTTCAAGAAGATCTAGTTCTTGATTTTAAATTAAGGGATACGTGACGACAGAACTTTAGATTATAATACGTGATGACAAAACTTTAGATTATCCTTGGATCTTGTGTTTTTGGACTTCTACGCTAAGGGAGTAACTTGAACATCAATTGATAAAGAAGCTTGCCTTAGGCGACCTTTCATCGAGTGTGTGCACAGGCACATACAAAAGGAACATCAATAAGATTTCTTCAAGAAGATCTAGTTCATGATTTTAAATTAAGGGATATGTGACGACAGAATTTTAGATTATAATACGTGATGATAGAACTTTAGATTATCTTTGGATCTTGTGTTTTCGGACTTTGGTACTTGGGGATTAACTTGAACAATAATTATTAAAGAAGCTCGCCTTGGGCGGCCGTTCATGGAGCATGCGTGTGCATACAAAGAGAGAAGTTTATGACTGTTGGAGGTGCGATAGATGGTGTAGCGATGGATCGTGGCACATGGCAATGACTCCATATTTTCTTCAAGGACTTGCTCGAGCAATGGGAAACAATCGTAGTGCTAAGTTTCATGAAAGTTTGTAACATACTAGTTATTAGTAAGACTCTGCATTGATATGACTTACAATTACTTACTATTATGCACGATAACACATAAAATGTTGAACATAAAGGACAAGACGGAGTCCTCGTCGACGAAAACGTTGCCAATCTCGGTGCAATTGATGACGGTGGTGGACCTCCTGAATGCGAACTGAAGGTGAAGTTGTGCAAGGGCCAGATCTTTGTCGGAGGAGGTCGTTGGACCTCGACGACTACTGCAGAAGGGCCAGAACTAGGTCGCTCGCCCCTCGACCTTGACCTCAGTTCACAATGATCTTTAATCCACAACGACCCTCAACTTTGGCCCGACCTCGGCAACCCTCGACTTGCGCGATCTTGACCTCAGCGACCTCAACCTCGATGACTGGTGACATTGAACTCAGCGACCTCGGCAACCATGGAGCACAAAGAGTATGAAAAAAGAAGACGAAACATAGTTTTAAGAGGCAATAGTGGAATTCGCAATTATCAGCGAGGGCAAGGTCAGAAGAGAAATATCGTTAAACCCCATGATAGCATTCCAAAAGCAAGTCCCCTCCTACCTTGGGATTGATTACTTTCAATCCATGCTCTGCACAAAAAAGAAAAAAGAGAGAACATTATAGAATGCCCTAACTTTTTCTTGAGATAATTTAGAGGTCCAAAGCCCTTCAAAAAATTGAACCAAATGCACTCGATAAATCATGTTAAGCTCATCTCATTAAGCTAAGTTTTTTAATTGATATGATGCAATTGGATACGTCGGTAGCTCCAACTCGACCTTTCCCTTGACAATTTCCTTAAATGAATACATGTTAGAATTCCGCTGCACATCCCCAGTAATTAGTATGAGAGAATTAACATTGACCGTATATCCATACGGAGCGCCAGTCAAGTTCCACATATTCAAGATCCTAAAGAACTTGTCCTTTCTGATTGAAAAAATTATCACCGCTCCAAGACAGGAAAATCAATAATAGAAGTATTAGGAATATATGTAAAATCGAGAAAGTAATCAACTTTATGATAAAAAAATCCATAGTAATGCATCTGATCCCCCAAAAAAAAAAAAAAAAAAAAATCCATAGTAATGTAAATTAAAACCTTCTTGTGGGTAGAGGTGCTTCATGCACAGAGTTTACATTAGAGTTTACTTAACAGAACCAGTAATTATGAGAACCAAAAATAACTTTCCATACCTGTGGGCATAAGAAAATTAAATCACAGATTACCGTTTAATTCCAATTAACTTATATAAGATCATCACCTCCCCACGGGGTCAAATGCAACATTACAATATGCCATTTGACCTCATGTAATCATCTGGGGAATTACTTTACAACAAATATCACTACTACTCAAGCCATATCCTTTCGCAAATTTGGATGATGTGGCTACTCTAAATCACAAATATTGAACACTTGTATGACGTCTTATAGTAAAATTCACCGAGGGACCAGGGATTTGGGATCTCTGTGGACTTTTTGGGATCTCTATAGACTTTCTGGTCGATGGGTTCCCCAGGACAATGACTTCTTGATCGGCATCTAAGAAGAACAACCCCTTACAAGACTCGACAATCTCGAAATGATACCTTGAATCTTTGGTCTCTTACGTAGGGAATCGAAGGTGGGTGGCTGATGTACCTTCGCTCACACTGTTGGGTGATTTGAGCGCTTCACAGTCTCCGGGCTGAGGCGGGTTAATGGTGATGAGGACTTTGCAGGAAGGAGAAGCCAGATCCCTATGGAGGTGGATCTTGATGAATTGGGACCTTTTGATCACGCTTATGAACGCACTTGAACCAGATCAAAGACCTCACCGGAATCCTGGAGAGGATGTCGGTCTCGATGTCTTCACTGAGATTGTGCATGGCTCTGGTCTCTCTAAGTGTCCACTACTCTATTCAATATACAAAAAAAAGTACATAGCTATGTACAATATGCACTGATGTAACTCACATTAAATAGTAATCCCGAAAATTCTCCAAACGTGACAAGTCCATCAGAAATAACCCCAATGCAAAATGTTGTTACTGATCAATAAAAAGGCCTAAGAATGTGATCAGGCCATGCTTTAGTGTAATTTACTACAAACTTACAGTACATGAGGAAACAAGAACATGAGAAAATTAGCTAACAATTTTACAAGTATCCACTCAGAAACTTTCAAGTCAACGAATGGGTTCAAGTGGAAAGGGAACTAAAGTGGATATCCAAGTCTGTCATGAAAATAAAGATGTGCTCATCAAATTTGGTGCCCTCTAAACTGCTGAAACTACCTATAGAGCAAGATTTGCAGTCATCCATCAGCCACTCAGTGTCCATGTACATATTACTACATATCGCACGACGATCTAGTGTTGTGCATTGACTCACCCATAACCAAATTATCCTCACCTAATCTACTGAACATTACATTATCTAATCAAGTGTTTCTTCTGTTGCCATAGTGAGAAAACACTTTTCACTCATTGCTGGGAATTAGGGACTTGTTCCAATTGCTGGGAATTAATGGAACACTTGAAAGGTGTCTTCGAAATGGTCACTGGCTGCATGAGTGTGGTCCAAACGGCCCACGCCTATGCTTGCCTTGACAGGAAGATGTGGACCCTCAAGATTAGATTGGAGAGCTGGAAGATCAACGTGAATCAAATGGTCGAGCACGAAGAGTCTTTGCTGTGGAAGACAAGGAAGAGGAGGTCGAGAATTGGCTGGAGAGCAAAGGGAGGCTCAAGCACGATGAAGACAAGATGGAGTAGGAATTTCCCAAGGCGAGCATGCTGCCGTGCCTGAGGATTGTAAGTTGCGTGGACTAGTTCACCAGCGTGGTGGACTGGTTCTATGAGCAGGGCAAATTTGCCAAAGGTCTCACTTTGGATTTGGAAGGGAAATGGATCGGAGCTTCTCATCAAATGCCACTAAATGAATTCTTGAGTCAATTCTTTCAAGCAAATTTGAGTAAGATTTGGGATTGCTTGATGGATAAGGCATTGCAATAGAAACTTCTTATGGCCATGTTTGCTCTGATCTGTAGCGACCATTGTCAGCAGCAGCTTGCAAACAGCGTTAGAGGCATGTCACTACAAGCTGGTTGTCGATGTTGCATTCCACAGCCCTCGGTTGCCATAAGAGGGTCTTAAATAGAACGTCGTTTGCATCTTATGGCAATTATAAATCTCCTAATCAGATTTAGGTTTATTCGGCGCAGTAAAATAGTGTCAGAATCTCGGATTTAGCCTTTACCATCTCAATAGCATACACATCTCGGGTCATGCTGGTTAGCTACTACATTTGCATTTCATGTTTGCTAAGTTTCACTCACTTTTGACATTCACATTTCTAACACTGACTTCTACATTTCTGCACATAAAACCTTGACTAATATGTTTTTCCTTCTAACGAACTAAATGTTGAGAAAATTCCTACGAAGTTTTGAAGTTGACAAAACTTTATAGTTCTTATTCTTATTCTGAAGAACAAAATAATTCTGAAGTTATATCACAGACTCTTGTCAAAATCTATTTATTCCGGAAGTATTTCCCACTATTGACACAATTTAGACTGAAACCGTGTCTAGAATGAGGATGAAATCAAACTCGGACTCATTGATCTTGCGACAAGGATTTGGAATGAATGCATTAGAAATTTATTCTACAACATCTAGCTCTCTGGCGAAGAATCTCACTTACCTTCTATAAATACATTGATGGAATCAATTACAAATTGATGGAATCAATCTTGAAAACAAGTTCCTTTTTTAGAAGTATCTATTTATGGAAACCTAGATTCTGATTGTATGGGCGAGCAGAATCAATGGATTTTCATCTCAATCTTCAAATGGATATAAGAACTCCTTAGTCGATTTTTTCCAACAAATTGATTGGAATAAATTCCTCTAGAAAATGCCAACAACTAGTGAGACGTGGAGGAATATTTAAGGAGGTCATTCAGTCTAGTTGAGTTAGAGACGTGCAAATTGAAATTCCAAAGTCTAAAGTCTTTCCAACTATTTGCTCTTCATTGGCAATCCTTACAAATTGTATTCAAGAAAGAAAATCACAAGAAGAGTGACTTAATGAGAGAGTAGGGATCTTCCACTAAATATTTGCACTAAAAAATTGTACTTTTTTGTTGATTCTATAGTGAATTCCAACTAGAAGGCTATCAGCGTGGAAGAGTGGACATATGCTTGATCTAAACCGAACAATTATAAATTTCATGTGCAATCTTCTCTTTCATTAACTCTCTTTATTTAAATTTGTTGCATTCTTTTACGTATCGCAAAAATCAATTCCATATCTTATCTAATTTTGAACATTCATAAGAAGTTTGGTGACTCGTTTTATCAGATTTTGTTTGATACTCAAACTTTATTTGAAATTTATTTTATTTATCAAAATTTCTTTTAAACACCTATTCACCCCTTTTAGGTGCTCGTCCTAGCATTATCACTAACCTTTGCCTTTGGATATGTTTTCAAGCAATGAAAGAGACCAAAGCATTCGTGATAGGGCTAATAAGAACACCTAGAGGGGGTGAATTGGTGTTAAAGAAATTTTTGCAAGACTTAACAACTTAATTCATCTTTTAAGAGTAATAGACTGAAGATGCAAAATATTGTAAACAATTATATAAGACTACGAATTAAAGTAAAGAGTTTAGGGAAAGAGAATTGAAACACAAAGTTTATAGTGGTTCGGCTTAGACTAAACCTACGTCCACTCTCCCGCACTGATAGCCCACTAGCTGGATTTCACTATGAATCAAAAGAGATTTTTATAGTCTCACGTCTTGATTCCACAGTGTAGAGACTCTACTATACTTCCTCAAGGTCTCACAAGTATTTAGTCTCTCTTTTGAGTATAACTTAAGCTCAGCGATTGAATCAGCAAAGAACTATGAGCTTCAGACTTTGGAATTTTTCTTTCATGCACACACTCGAATAACTTGAGCATCTTCCTTATATACTCCTCCATGCCATTATAACCGTTGGCAACTTCCAAAAGGGTTCTTCCAATCTATCTGTTAGACAGAATCAATTAGGGAGCTCTCAAGTTTATTTAAGGAATGTGATGATAGCCCACCAATCCTGCTTACCCATATAATCAGGATCCAGGTTTCCATAAGTAGAATCTTACAAGTATACTTCGTCAACCGTACGAACCAAATCCTTAAAGATATACTCGCATCTGGATAAGTCTTTTTCATCGGATAAATCTTTTCTTCGTCGGTCTGGAAGCTATCAGTGAGGATAGACTTTAAATCTTGAGTCTGGAGGTCTTCAGACTTTGACGATGGAGTCTGCAGTCTTCAGACTAGATTGATGGAAACGTTTTGCCAACTTCAAAACAAATAAGGAAGTTTTCTCCAACAATCTCCCCATTTTTTTTATTGTGACAAAAATTTCTTGTAGATTTGAACACTTTTGTCCTACAAAACAACACTTAAGCGAAACAAAATATCTTCATAAAAGATTAGTAGATTAGGATATGGATAGCAACGATTTTGCAACCACAGAAAACATGTTAGTCCTACAAAACAACTGCAAAACAACTATCCTTTCCATAATCATTATCATGGCCTAAGTTACTGCAAGCATCAAAAGATCAAATCAAATAGTCCAAACCACAACCAAACAAAAGATAAGTCCAAAAATCCAAAAATCCAAACAAAAAGTCAAATCTGCATCAAACTTCTCCCCCTTTTTGTCAACGGCAAAAAGTGGAGAACAAGTAAAAAGAGTTATTTGAAAATAGAGAGAATCAAAGCTGTTTAGGAAGGCGAACAAGTTGGAATTCTCCCATGGAATTCACTGTCTTCTCAAGCTTCCCAATGGTCTCCTTCAGTTGCTTGAAATCTTCACCCTTCACATGATTTTGCACTTAAGTCTTTAGGGCGTTTAACTGATCTTGCAAAGACACTGAAGTGGCCATGAAAGTGTTCTTGAGATCCTACATCTCATACCCCATAGCATATTGCTGTTTCCGTGCATTCAATAGAATCTCTAGCAGTCTCGAAAAGTCTGCTGTTTGAGCTGTTGCAGCACTAGGTCCAGCCGAGTCAATTCCATGAGTTTTGAGAATGGAGGGATCCTCAGCAGATTGTCCACCATGACTATGAGTGGATGCTTCTGGATAATGAGAGGCATACACATCCTCTGGATTTGCTGCAGAACAACTCACATCACTAGTAAAGATAGGTGAAGAAATACCTTGTTGTCCAACAGCTCCCCCTGTTTGGTTGCCTTCAAGTGGAGTAGGAAGGATATCTTCTTGTTCAACTTCAGCTTCGGAGTGATGCGCATCAACAGTTCCAGTTCTTGCCATATCAGATTCACTGGATAAGGAGACAGCAAGGGTTGGCTCAAAAGGGTCTTCTTGACCCGGGTCTCTCTCTTCTTCTCTATCTTCTTCTTCCTCTTCTCTTCTTTCTTCCTCTGTCCTCCTCTATTCTTCATCTTCATTCTCTGTCTCTTCTCTCTATTTTTCTCCTTCTTCTAGCTCTCCTCTTGTCTCTTGAAAGTTGACAAAATTCTTCAAGTTTCTTAAGGCTGAAAGAGTCATTTCATCCTCATCCTCATCCTCTTCATCCTGCAAGATGAAAGTTATCTTCCTCTTTACTAGAGCATCCATGGGCTCATTGCCTTTCCTTTTGGCTACAATAGAGTCTTGTTTTGCTTTGACGGGAGACTTCTCCTTCTTGCGCTCTAACACTTTGTTTAACTCTTTCAAACGCATCTTTGTGACCATTTTAAATCCAATCACCATTGGAGGAATGTTTGTCAAGAGATAATGGTGCGGGGTTGTGAATTTTAAAATATCTAAAAAGGTGCGTGATAAGAGTAGAATAAGGGAGTTGTCCCTTATCTTTCACCACTGTTCTGTACATATGAAACATGATGGTGTGAGGTAGAGGGAATTTGTAGCCAATATTGATGGCATGCATCAATTTTGCTTCAAACCGAGACACATCAGTCTTGGATGTCGACTTTGGACGGATGCAATTGATCACGATTTTGTGCAGCAAGATGTTGGAGGCATTCATCCTAGAGTGGGATATCTTGCCTTCAGCATCCCTATCTTTCACCAATGACAGAGCAGCGTGAGCAATAGATACACTAATTGGTTGGAAACACATTTTTTCCACCCTAATTAGGTCAACCAAAGTGTCCATATCCACCAAAATCTCATTATCTTTCACTGTGAAAGAGAAACCGTTTGCATCCAAGAAAGATAAGTTCGAATAAAAGTAAGCCGTGAGTTATGAATAAGCAGCAGTAGATTCAGAACAAAAGTGCTCCAATTGCAGAAGAGCAAACTTCTCTCGCGGATTTACTTTCACCGAATCAAGAAAATCAAAATCAACACTCCTAGGGTTCATAACCCCTCTCTTCATTAGATTCAAATAAACCCTCTTGTGATTCTTCAATCTGAAAAGACTTGATCCATCATTAACAACATTTGCAGCAACTCCTGGTCTAGGCTGAAAATGGGTAAACATACGGTTGTCATCATCCCGTCCCTATGGTTGATTAGCAGTGCCAAAGCGCAGGTCACTAGGAAAATTAGCAAAGGCTTTTTCAGCCGATCCCTTTTCTACAATACCCATCTTCTCCATATCTCGCAGAAATAGAGTTTTAATCTTGTAGCCTTTCTCTCTCAAGTATTCATCAATCAAAGACATAGCAGTTCCTCCTTTTTTCAAACTAGAATAAAGCTTGAAAGCAACCTTAAGAGTTAGCGTTCTTACAGGTTCAACTTCTTCCAAAATTTCTTCTTCCGGTTGAGTCGGTGAAGGAGACTGACGCTGCTGAGAAGGTTGTTGCTCACTTAGTCCCTGTGGTGGAGAAGAACCTTCTTCCTCAGTCAAATTGAAATGCGTAGGACCCTCAGGCATGTGTCATGATCCCCTACTTGCGATTCTTGAAGACTTTCTTGAAGACATTTTCACTTCAAGAGAGAAATTCACAGACTTGCTCGAAAAGGTGAAAACTTTTTGATTTAAACAATCAGTGAAAGTGAGAGCAAGTGGGAGTTCAGTATTTTAGGATTTGAGAGTGAAAATGAAGAAGACGGATTTCAACAGTATATAAAGCAAGTGAAGTGAAGTGAATGAATCGTCACAAAGGAAAAATTAGAAATGCCTTTTCGAAAAATAATAACTGCCTTTTTGAAAATAAATAGCTGCCTTTTTGAATAACTGCCTTTTCAAAAATGAATAAATGTTATAAATTCAAAAAACTTGGAAAGATAATTCCAATCAATTAGCGATTCATAAGTAACCATACATTTTCAAAATTTACTAGTACTGAAATACCTTACAGTCATAACTCTTGGTCTTCTGAGTTTGAGCACCTTCAAACTTTACTTCTAAGTCTGAGCTCCTTCAGACTTTAATGGATAATAGATGTGATGTTCAGTCTAGTGCGAATATACTCAAATAGGTTTTTCTCCAGTGGATTTGTAAATATGTCCGCCAGTTGATTCTTTGAATCGATGAACCATATCATCACTTCTCCATTCTGAACATGATCTCTAATGAAATGATGTTAAATCTCTATGTGTTTTGCTCTCGAATGAAGAATTGGATTCTTTGTTAGATTGATTGCGCTGGTGTTGTCACATTTGATATCGGTGCATGAATCTTCGATTCCAAAGTCTCTCAGTTGTTGTTTTATCCATAAGATTTGAGAACAGCAACTTCCAAGGGCCACATATTCTGCTTCTGCTATTGAAAGAGCTACAGTACTTTGCTTCCTTGAGAACCATGATACTGTCCTATTTCCTAACAATTGACAAGTACCGGAAGTACTCTTTCTATCAACTCTGCAACCTACTAGATCTACATTTGAATATCCAATGAGAGTAAAGTCTCATTCTTTGGGATACCATAGACCTAAATTTGAGGTAGTTGCAACATATTTGATGATGCGTTTTGCAGCACTTAGATAAGATTCTTTGAGATCAGATTCAAATCTAGCATAAATGCAAACACTAAACAAAATGTCAGGTCTAGGAGAAGTAAGATAAAGAAGTGAACCAATAATATTCCTGTAGAGCTTCTGGTCAACTTTCTTTCCTTCTTCATCTTTGTCCAGCTTCGAAGAACTTGACATTGGTATCTCAGTCTAGAGGCCCGTCCAACCACCATCGCAAGTCGTTCCCATCACCTGAGCTGCCATGATTTACCGCCTGCCACCGTGAAGCTCCGCCTGGACCGCTGCAGCCTTCGCCTGCCTATTTCGGCCCCAACCAGCCGCTCAGCCTACTCCTTCGGCCCAAGAGCAGAAACCGAGGCCCTAGGTTTGCTAGGGCACTGTTTGGCCCGCTTTGGACCGCTTCCGGACCTCGCTTGGTGTACCCACTTTAGAGTTTATCAATCATCTCCGCGTCCCCGACATCGTGATCCCGTTGGATCTCTAATCTAGTGAATTTACTTACTAATCTCCGCTTAGAGAGTTAATTATGCTTAAGGGTTTATTAGTTTAGGTTAAATACGGATTAGGTGGTTAGTTAGAACGGATTAGTGATTTAATCGCTCGATATTATATGTTAGGTGGTTAGAGTAGTGCAATTAGCGAGTAGATAGGTCGTAGTATTTATTTAAATAGGTTCGAAATTTTTCCAAGCCCGTTTCAGCTTTTAATTAGGCTTTTCCAGCCTAAGTGTGCATTTTTGCTATTTATTAATATTTATTAATTAATTTTCGTAATTATTTAATTAATTATTATTTTTCAGAAATCAAGTCGGGATAATTAGTGATCGGAATTTTATGCTGATCACAATGATATGATTGGTTTATTTAATTGTGTCACGCCCCGAACCTCGGGCGCATCAGCATCCCACCATGATCATTCAAATGCGATGTTCCCAGGTTAAGTCGCCGACCCAATTAGTTCTTTAATGCACATGCGGAAGCATATTATAAAACCCCTAACAATAAAATATGAGATAGAAAAGCAGGAAGCAATTTCACAACAATACACTTTCATAAATCAACGGAGTTACAAACGAAAGCCTACAGCCAAAAGTCTACAAAAGATCGACTCTTAAAAAGGAACTGTCCTATGACCTACAAGTCGGACACGTTCCCCAATCCTCATGACTTCACCTCTGCAACTCCTCAAGGCCAACCAAAATGATCTGGCCACTCCGTCCACCAGGGACCTGAAATTGTAATCCCACAACCGGGATGAGACATTGTCTCAGCAAGTTCACCCCTCCTAAATCCCTATTATAAAGAAAATACGCCCAAGAGTGGTCTAGCCACACAGCACAGAAGACTTACCTCGTCTTATTTCATTCCTGTAGGTTAGTACAGTTCATATTACTCAATCACAGGTAGTATCAAGAACTTAACCCATTGGAACACAATCAATCTCACATAATTCACAATCACAGCAAGTGTTCCAATTATTATTCACTGCCACACAATGGCATAGCCTACTCGCAGTTCGGCTATCTCCTGACATATAGCCAAGCATTGCCTCCCCACCTTGGAGCGTGACTTCGTCAGTACATCGACAGCGTTCCCGAAGGAGCATGGGCCCATAATCAACTGCGACCCGCAACCACTGCGTGGGCATCCCATAAAGGGGCAAATCCAGCTCAATAGCTCAAGACAATTCCTCTTGATTATCACGCAACAATTCAAACTCAACCCAAGGCACTTCGCATATCACTCAAATACTCCAATTACAATATTAATTCTTAAAAACCCAATTCTGGCGCCAAACCCGACACTTGTGATTTTCTAAATAAAACCTATATTTTTCACAATCAACACTCAATTTGCATTATACACTCATCAAATTTAAATTCTAAATACACAGCGGCAATCAACACGAAATTCGAGCAATTGAGGTCGAAATAATTTTTTTCGAATTTTTATTTTTATTTTTATTTTTTTTATAAATAATAATATTTTAATAATTTTCGGAGTATAATATATTATTAAATAATCCAATAATTTCGAAACATTTATTTAAATCAGAAATAAATCCCTTTAAGTCACATCAAGGCTTATATTAAAATAAACCTACTTAACTTTAAACTAAACACACATTAACTTAATTAAACACCTTAATCTAATCCACAACTAAATAAACTAATATAACCACCTAATCTCAATCAACCTAAGCTAAACACACTTAAGGCATCATTAACCCTATAATAAAGATTTAGTGAGGTAAACTCACCCGATTAATGAACCGATCGGACCAAAACGACGAGGACGTCAAGGGGACCGACTTTTCTCAAGGCGGGCCGAGCATTCGGGGTCGGGAAGCCGGCCAAAACGGGCCAAAAAGCTACTGCGATACCCACTCGATGAGCTGCTGGTTGAGGCAGAAAATGAGCAGATCCAGGGCTTAGATGAGATGGAGAAGGATCGGGGGAGGTTGAGGGGTAGAACCAGACTTAGGCGGGGCCCGAACGGTGGCCGGAGGTGGCTAAACGGCTCCGGCATGAGCTGTGGCAGCAATTGCGACGCAAAGACAGGCAAGAGGGAGACAGTGCCGTGCGAAGCAGCAGCAAGCAGCGACGGCTGAGCGCGGGGATAAACGGCGACGGGTGGTGGCGGAGGCTCCTCCGGCGGTGTGCAGCTTCGGACGGGGCTTCTCGGTTGCTTCTTTGGTCTCGAAGCCTTCAAGGCACACCCAAGAAAGAGGAAAGACGGTCGAACAGCAAGGGGGAGAGAGGGGCGGAGCTGTGGCGGCGATTCCGGCTTCGGTGAGCAACGGCGACGACGAGAGGCGGCGACGGCAGATCTGGCTTCCCTGGTTCTTCCGCTTCTTTAGCTTGCTGGGCTTTCGAAGTGAAGAAGATGGAGGGAGGCTGAAGAGGTCGCACGGTTGGGAGAGGGAGGAGAGAGACAACGGAAGAGAGAGAGGGAGGAGAGAGAAGGAAGAGGGGACCACTTCTTTTCTTTCTCTTTCTCTAATCCAATAAAAATGGCCCACCATGACATCACTTGATGATGTCATACTCCACTATCTCCAATCTCCCACAACCTTAGTCCAATGGTTGCAATTTCATTTTCCGCAGTGGCATGAAATCCTATATACTTAATTCAATCACTTCTCAATCAATTCTATCCAATTGAAGCTCAATTAAATTAACCCATGTGTCATCAACCTTCTTATGACTTTTCCCCATCAAATGATCTGACTTGCATCTCAAAGATTCGATTAAAAACGGCCCTCTGACAATCTCCAACAAAAACAGCCTTACTTTGCTTTTCCTGCCAAAAATCTCGGTTTGTAAAAAAATCTTCTGAGGATGAGTTGACGTTTCTAAAATGAATTGTGAGACACCATGACTTCCAATTTCTGAATTCGATCTCAATTTAACGGTTAATTACACTCTAGCACGATATTAACGCGTCCTGATCTACCGGGTAGCTTTTAGAAATTTTCGTGCATTTGACCTGTGGTTGATCATCTCAAGCCACAACGTATATCTTTGACACATTGACGATTCTCGGTTGTCGGGGTAATCTCAAGGTTTCAAGTACGGACACAGGGTACCCAATCGACAGAAAAATCGGTCCAGTGCCGATCAACAAGAATTGTGCGATCTGGTGGAATCACCCACACTTGATCACATGCCTCTGTCGAGTCGACTTATCTCCGGTCTCTAATCGATTTTTAATTGTGCCGTAATAACCCTTGCAGATTAGCTCGGTCGAAAGATCGCTTTTTGATCAAATTCTCGAGTCTGATACATTAGAATCTCTTAACGGCTTCACCTGATAAACTAGATTTAACATGAGTGGCCAACTCAAGGAAATGAACTACATGCGTGCCAAGGAAATGCCCGTCTCAATTTATTGAAAATAGAATTAGAAAATCGGGATGTCACAAATTGAGTGTTGGATTGTGCAAAGTGAGTGTGATTTGAAATTTTGGGAATTTATTCCAAAATTTATTAATTTCGGTATTTAATTAGAAAATACCGGGCATCGGTTTACAACGCCAAAAATGTGTTTGTGGACTATTGGAATTAGTTGGATTTTCAAAAGGGAAAATATTGTATTTTGGTTAAGGCCGACTGTGTATCCACACACGATTATTTTTATCGGATATGATAAAAATGGTGAAATTGTTAGATGATCAAGATGGTATACTATATCAGCCCGCGGGCTTTGATATATCGGTTTTGGCGAGCAATATACCTTAGCAGCTTTTGGTGAGCATTGTGAGTATACTATATTAGCCTGTGGGCCTTGATAAATCAGCTTTGGGTGAGCAGTATACTCTGTTGTCAGCTTTTGGCGAGCTATGTTTATTATCAGCTTTGAGTGAGCTATACTATCTATCTTCAGCTTAGAGTAAGCAATTCTTGATATGATTGAATTGGATAGATAGTATTGAATAAGTGGACCGAGAGATGGTCTTGATGACATGGAATGAACTAAGTCGATTGATCGATAACTCGATCCGATTTGATGCTTTGATGTGTTGAAATGATTTGTTGAATTTATAAATTATACTGACTTGTAGGAAGAAACCGAGGCAAAGGTAAAATCTCTGATTTGTGCTTGTGCTTAGGCAGCCCTTAAGGCATATTTCCTTCCTAGTCGAGACTTAGGGGGTGAACTTGCTGAGACGTTGTCTCACCCTGTTGTGGGATAACATTTTCAGATCCTTAGATGGCAGCTCCTCCCGAGCGTTTTGGACAGCCGAAGAAGGTCACAAAGCAAGTATCTTACATCCCGCTTCATGGGAGCTCAAGAGGATGGGTCTATGACCTTATAAGGTCTGTGGTCTAGGTTGATGAGGTACTACTCCATAAGGTACCCCATTAGTACAGTTCATGGTACCGACGTGTGTGAAATGGACAGAGAGAGGGTCCAATATCGGAATCTAAGATACATGTGTATGTGATGGAGGTTGCTTTTGAAAAAGAGATAGTCGACTCTTCAGGTGGTTCAGTGGTGGACCCGTACCTGTCAGATCCAGGGTTCCCGGTGTATTCAGAGGAAGATTCGAATGCTTGAGGACTTGTAACACTCTACACCCCCTCCCTCTTTTTACAGACCTTGTATATAACCGGCTAATATTGTAAATGACTTGATGTGATATGTATATAGGTGTGTTTGGTTTGAAAATTTTGTGGCCTTGCTTTTCTATCCCATTTTGTTGTTGTCTAGCGATTTATTATTCGCTTTTGCATGCGCATTTAAAACGAGTGGATTGGCAACGCGTCTTAGGACGTTGCTATTTAATCGACCGCTGAGGGATAGGCACGCACTCAGAGAATCGGGCGTGACATCCCCGTTTAGTGGTATCAGAGCAAGATTAGTGGTTGGAGTGATAAAGTGCGATGGGTCATGGGATAGTTAGTAGGAAAAGGCCTTTATTTCATGTTGGTGCCTGTCTGTAATAGCTGATTGGTAAACTTGTTTATTTGTGTGGATCACTCAACTTCTAATTCTGTGTGAAATTGGAAGGTAGGTTTCAATAGAAAACTGAGTCATGAGTGATCAGGAGCATATGACTCTTAGGAAGTGTACTATAGGGCCCATGACTCGAGGTAGAATGCCGACGAAGGTCGATACCCAAGGAGGCCATGGTCGAGCGCCAGCTTAGGCTAGCGCCAGTGGAGTAGCACCACCCCTTGTTGGTGCTAGGTAGCAGCCCTTGGTGATCCCATGTTCAAAGGAATCATGTAGGCACTCAAAGCGATGAAAGATTTAATGGGGCAGCAAGCCTAGAATCAAGTCGCCGCCACTGCCGCCACCGCTCAAGCTGCTGCTACTACTGCCGTTGCCGCCATTGCCGAGGCCGCCGCCATTGCTGCCCTTGCCAAAGTTCTAGCTGGGAACATAGTTGTGGAGAGGGAGTTGTCATGGTAGTTCATATCATTCAAGATCTGGAGAAGGCCTTTGCACTGCTGATGTGCACAGAGGCAAAAAAAGTTGTCATGGTAGTATATCAATTGTAGAGCAACGCAAATACCTAGTGGAGGGCCGCCAGAGACACAGTATTCTCGGAAGGAGTAGTCCCGGTGTGAAACGCTTTCCTTAGAGCATTCAACAACAAGTACTTTTCGGGTAGCGCCTGAAAATAGAAGATGGAGGAATTACAATGCCTTTGCCAAGGGATGATGACTATTGACCAATATGAGGTCAAGTTCACGGAGCTTTCTCAGTATGCTCTGAGGTTGATAGAAGATCCAGAAGACAAGGCTTGAAAGTTCAGGAATGGGCTTCGACTTGAGCTGAAACAACCACTGGTACCACTGGATCTAAAGAATTATCGTGAGGTGTACAATCGAGCCCAGCTGCTAAAGTAGTTTGAACAAACAGGCCGCCTTGTCTGGATCGAGGTTTAATTCATATAGAGATGGGAAATGACATGGGAAAAGGCCCATGACCGGAGGAATATTCCACATTCCGCCCAACAAGAAAGGTGGAATTGGAAAGTCGGCGCTAAATCAAAATGGCATGTGTCACTTTTGTGGAAGGCGACATGGTATGACCCTATGCCCATGAAGACCGGGCGTTTGTTTTGAATGTGGTCGATAAGGTCACATGGCCAAAGAGTGTCCTAGGAGACTGAGAGGACAACAGCAGTTACCGCCGCCGCCACCAATGGGTCAGATCAGAAAATTCGTGCCGCAGAGCGCACCAAAGGGTGGACAGAATAGACCCCCAGCTCAAGGGACAGTGTACGCCATCACAGAGGTCAGGCTGAGGACATGTCTAATGTGATTACAGGTATGGTTTCGTTGGACAACCATGCTGCTTATGCTTTGTTCAACCCTGGCGCGACTCATTCTTTTATTACTGAGCAATATATTAAGCTGATAGGATTAAGTCCTGAGTTGTTGGAGTCAATGGTTAGCATATCTACACCGTTAAATGATACGGTGTTGTCTGCATTAGGTTGTTCTAGTTGAAAATTAGCGATTGATGAGCGAGAAGGGAGGATAAACCTATTAGTCCTAGCCATGTATGACTTTGATTTGATAATTGGCATGGACTAGCTCACCAAGTAACGAGCTAAGATGGACTATTATCATAAAGCGATTAAGTTTAACCCATTAGATGTGAAAGTTTCGAGTTTGTTGGAAGTCGAGGAGGACCCTCGATTACATTGATCTCATCGCTTGAGGCAACCCATTTGTTAGACGAGGGTTGCCAAGGTTACCTGGTAACTGTCGTGGATACAGTTGAGGAGCTGAAGATCGAAGATATTGTAATAGTGCAAGAATTTCCATATGTATTCCCAAATGAATTGCCAGGCCTGCCACCAAAGAGAGAGATCAAGTTTGTGATCAAATTAGCTCCCGGGATAGAGCCAATCTCTAAGGGTCCTTACCAGATGGCATTATCTGAGTTGAAGGAATTGAAGGTGTAGATGCAAAAATTGCCAATATCAGCTAAGAATAATGTGACTAGCATCCATGGGTAGAACATATCACCATATCTTGTCAAAATAGGTAAAAACAATGGAAACATTGATAAGGAGTCATTTGGAAATTAATTCATTAGCATGGACTTTTCCAAGTCCATACCAATTGCAACTTTTGCTTTTATAATTTAATTAACCTAACGTGCAAATCAATTTATTTAGGAGTCACCATTAATCAATTATTGGTAGGTCGATTAGACACCTAAGCAAAGTGTGGAAGAGCACTTTGCTCCTATGAACCAAGGATTCATGGATACGAGGAGTTTATTACACTAGATAAATTAATGCCCTTTTGGTACCTTTTTTCCTTATTTGAAAACTATTTTGCAAGCTGTCTCAGTCAATTTTAAGCCAAGCCAGTAACATGAGATGTGATGCAGGTCCGCAATAAAAAATTTAACATTCAATAAATCAAAGCAATAGGTAAATAATGTCACGCCCCGATCCTCAAGTGCGTGCACATCCCTCTTTGGTCGTAAAAATTTTGCGACTTCCCAGGACAAGTCGCCGACCCTTTCTTTTTATTGTACATGCGGAAGCGAATAATAAATCCCTTGACAGTAATCATCTCGGGATAGAAAAGCAGGACAACATATTTTCAAACAAACATACTTTTAAATACACACCGAGTCAAATACAAAAGTCTATAGCCACAAGACTTCAAATGATTGACTCTTAAAAAGAAATTGTTCTATCTAACTTACACTTTTGATCCCCTCAACTCGGCTCCAGGTCTTCCACCCTACGGTCCTGAAAAATGAAGCCCACAACGGGATGAGATATAAGTCTCAGCGAGTCCACTCACTAAACCCCGATTAGGAGGGTAATATGCACCTAAGACATCTTAACCATACAATCATATAATCACAGAGGCTTACCTTGGCCTCAGTTCCTTCCTGTAGATCAGCACAAGTCATATCACAACCATGTGTATATATCAAATTTACATACCAATTTGGAATGTCCAAACCAATCATTACTCACACGAGCAAGAACTACCAATACACATCAAAAGCAAGAATTATCGATACACGCCGATCCATCAATTCAACTCAAAATGCGTTCTAACTAATTAACTATTACTACCCACATGAGCAGTTTTATTCGACACATGCTAGGGAAGAAAATAATATTTACCGACACACGCCGGGGAAGAATAATAACTACCGATACACATCGGGAAAGACTAATAACTACCGACACACACCGGGAACGACTAATAACTACCGACACACGCCGGGAACGACTAATAACTATCGACACACACCTGAGAAAGAATAATAATTACCAACACACGTCGTGAATGGCTAATAACTACTGACACACGCCGGGAACGACTAATAACTATTGAAACACGTTGGGAAAGAATAATAATTATTAACGCCCATCAACACACGCTGGGGATGTGTTCTCTTAACTATTAACGTCCACCAACACACGCTGGGGACATGTTCTCTTAACTATTAACATCCACCAACACACGCTGGGGATGGATTCTCCTAGATATTAACGTCCACCAACACACGCTAGAGATGGATTCTCTTAACTTTTACATGATCATCAATCATAAACTCTAGGCATATCACAAACCAACCATATATCATCAAATGTGCAATCTCCAGCAATCAAAGTCTCAAGAATCATCACAAGATCATAACCGGTCCTAATCGGCAGAATAGGCCCACTCGCATGTCTCCAAGTTTAAATCCAGAAACCAAATTAAATAGTTCGGAAAATTCTCAAATTTGAATATGTTGTAAAAGACACATAAACAAACATTTTTCATGAAGACACCTTAACCCAAATCCTTCTAAATTCAGTCTAGTAAATCGCTCAATCCAGTACAAAAATTGTGTCCATTTTCCAAAAAGCCCGTTTTCCGAAATCAGTTTGGTTCGGGGTCCAAAACATGTCTATTTGATCTGAAATTTGAGTATGTTAAACTAGAAGATGTGAAACAACTTTTGTGAAGAAACCATTTTGAAATTCGAATCCTAAGAGTTGATAAAAACCCCTAGAATCTTAAAAGGTCACCAGTTTCAGCGAAAACTAAGGTTCTGTTTGTAAATGACGGAGCTAATATCTCCTTCTTTTAGATCCTTAAAAATCTTGAGAAAAATATATGTTGTAACTGAGGATGTCTAAAACATTTCTCAAGAATACATTACTCTCAAAATCGTGTGCCATCCGGGTTTTTGTCAGACCTCGAATAAGTAACGGCTTGTCACGGGTTGATAGGAGTGTCAACAGACTACGTCATTGGCACCATTTGTGGACACTATTTCATCATCATCGTCGGTATAGCATTAGGCTATCATTTATCACCACTCGACGTCCCAAAACATTAACTTTTGGAGAAAAAGAAAATTCTCCTAGAATGGCCATGCGAACAATTCCATCAACGGCCACAAATTCTTGCCATATAATAATAGAAGAGATTGGGCACCATGCAACCCATGCCCACGTCTCTTTTGTAGTCAACAGAAGAAAGGAAACGTTGACTGAGAAGCACCACACCGCAACCACATCCACACCTTGGACGGTCAACAATTGAGAGAATTGTTGACCGAAGGAAGCAACCGTGAGTTGCTTCGAGCGGCCAGCAAAGGCCATTCGCATGTAGCGTGCGAGGTGGCGTGCAGTAGCAGCATCTGGGTCAACTAAATGGAGAAGTTAACCGAAAAGAAGAGTCACGTTCGCTGCATGAGGATGGGTTGGCCAGTGTACCGAGCGGAGGAGCAAGGAGCCGGACACGTATCTTGCATGGAGAAGCAAGGTGGCAGCAAGTCAAGTGGGGCTCTCACGCATGGACGCGAGTAGATCGGTTGTCCGTTCTTTCTGCAGCCACCGAGGATGGCTCTTTTGTTGATACATGAGGTCAATCAACGAGGGAACAAAATGCTCGTAAATGAGAGCAGGAGAGAGAAAGAACCGTGCGAAACTAGCGAGTGAGAGAAAGAGAGCAGTGAGCGAGAGAGTGAATGGCGAGAGGAAAGGAAGGAGGTCACCCCGCTGCCGTGCACGCCTGCTGCCGACGCCGACGCCGCTCGCAATTGCTGTTGCCGAGCCGTGTCCGTGACCGCGAGCTTCTCGATTTCTCGCTATCGACACCGTCGGATTTAAGGCAAGTGGAAGTCTACTAGCCTATATAATGCAATGCTGTTATTGTTTGATGTAGTGCAGTTAGATTTGGAAAATGTTTGAGTTGGATGCTGAATGCTGAGTTAATGGGTGATTGAAGTAGATTGAAATTAAGGAATTGAGGAAATGCTTTGGTTTTCTATACGTATTTTCGATTCTTTTGAACTATAATCGAAAGACAGATTTTTGGTGGACTTTTGGAAGTAAGGTAGGGCGCGTTTGGTAACGATTCTGTTCCCGGAAACAAATTCTGATCAGAAATGATTATTTTTTATTCTGTTCCCGGGAACTGATTCGAGTAAAAGAACGCGTTTAATAACGTACAAAATTTCTGATTACGGAATAGAATAGCGTTTGGTCACCGTGTTCATTGATTCTGTCCCAAATTAATTTATTATAATTTTTAAATAATTTTTGTAATTTTTTCTTTTTTTCCTTTTTTTCCTTTTTTTTTCCTTTTTTTCCTTTTTTTTTTTATATTCTTTTTTTTTTTTTTTTATTTTTTTTTTTTCTTTTTTTCTTTTTTTCTTTTTTTTTTTTTTTTTTCCTTTTTTTTTTTTTTTTTTTTCCTTTATTTTTTCCTTTTTTTTATTTTTTTTCTTTTTTTCTTTTTCTTTTTTCTTTTTTTTCTTTTTCCTTTTTTTTTTTTGTTTCCTTTTTTCTTTTTTTCCTTTTTTTTTTTTTTTCCGTTTTTTTTTTTTTTTTTTTTTTTTCTTTTTTCCTTTTTTTCTTTTTTTTTCCTTTTTTTCCTTTTTTTCCTTTTTTTTTTTTCCGTTTTTTTTTCTTTTTTCCGGCAACCGGCGGCGTCGAACGGCGGCGGACGGCGGTCGCGGGATGGCGGTTGATGAAGAAGAAGAAAAGAGAAGAAGAAAATTTTTTATTCTCAATTTTGTTCCCGGAACAAGAATCAACTTTTTTTTTATTCTTGATTCTCATCCCTAATTGATTCTGGGAACAAATTTGTTCCCGGGAATAAAAATTTTACCAAACGCGATTCTTGTCCCAAACTGATTCTGGGAACAAAAAATCAGAATCTGGCACTGTTGGGATGGTTACCAAACAGGCCCGTAGCCGAGGTGTAGGCGTGGGATTTTTCTGAATCCGCACTACCTAGAACAATTTGTGTGTAGTTCAGTAACTTTGTAAATTTTCTATGGAGAGTTCTAGTACGAATTTGGTCCCGACTTCTTCATGAAAGTTGTGAGGAATTGTTTAAACTAGGACATATATTTTTGTCAGATTTTTTGAAATAAATATAGTGGCTAAATTTCTTGTAATGTCCGGTGCTTTTCTGCTGGAGTGTAAATTCTGTTGATGGAAGAAATCTGGGGCTGAGTTGTGTGATTTACTGCTCTCTATACATGACTATTTTGGCTTATTGTTCTTCATGAAATTCTTTCCTTTAGATCTTATTTATAACATACTAAAAATTTAGAATTTTCTGAGTTCGTTTATGGGTTCTTCCAAAATTATTACTAAAACTGTGCATTCTGATTTTTGGTTGCCTTTATTCCGAATTTGCTCAAGTTTATTCCAAAGGTGAAGGCATCTTGGTTTATTATTTAGTATGATGGTTTTGGCATTCAGCAAACTATTCAGCATTGAAATTTCGATGAAAATTCATGGGACTTCTGATGTCATTGCATTGAAAATGTTTTTGATATTGAAATAATGTGAGATGTTATTGTTGCTGTCGAACCCTCGGGTCGACGATGCCCTGGGAGTCGGGAGGCCCATAAGATCATAGGGGTCGATGCCTTTGAATGCCTGGGGTTTGCAGAGCCTCAGAGATTTCCCCGGGAGTGTCGGGATGCCCGGTTGTATGTCGGTACGTAATTCTGGAGGGTAGGGGTAACCATTTTCATGGTAAGCCCCAGAGATTCCTCGTGATGCCAAGTGGGGTGCGAGATGCCTAAGAGGTATAACGTAACATGCTCTGGATGCCCAATGATTGAAAACCGGAGGCTTTCACGATGCCAAGTTGGGTACGAATGCCCGAACGGACGCAAACACTGGTCCTTCGGGAGGAAAAAAATCTTTTGAATATTAAAACTGATAACTCTGCTAATAATTATGCCTGATTATGGGACGAAATTGTGTGGCACGGAATGGGACGTGCCATAACAGTTTGGCCTTATAATCGGTACCCGTGTGACTGAATTGGTGCATTTTGGTTTTGAAATTGCACTTGTTATTACTTTGAAAAGTTCCATGGATTTGATGCACACTCATTCCTTTGGTTATATGTTTTGTCTATCTTACATGAAATTAGATTGTGATGGTTATGCACGATATAGTTTAGTGGATCTTTCGCTGCTGGGTGATTGTACTCACCTCTTTTGGGGACTAACATTTTAGATTAGATAAGATGCCTCTGCTGCTTGCACCTCTTGGCACATTCTATGGATTCCCGATCGACCTACAGTGGGAGTAGTCGGAACATCAAGATCCTGTGGTGCGAGGGCTGACGTTTGTACAAGTGAGAGCCATTATGGTGTTCGATACCGGTCTTCCCACGGCCTTGTACTCCAGGAGTACATCGCTGTATTTGTCCGTTGGTATGGACGAACACTGGGGCCACTGCCACTGCCACCAGTAAACGGACCAAAGGGGCTAGGTGTGACCATGAGATAGGGTCAGCAGAGGAAGAAATTTTTGGACGCCGACACTAAACGATGGACCTTATGTATACGTCTGTTAGAAATGTTAGGTACCTTTTGGAATGTAGCCGGGTATAGAAAACTATGGCATTTTAGTGTACCGACGAATGATGTCCATTTAGTTTATGTAAATAAAAGTATTCGGCTTTTACCTATAAAAATTTTTAGTTGGTATGCATCGTTTTCTGAATATAGGAAAGGGAGTTGTTAGATATGATTCCGCCATGTTTTGCTCAGGGACCAATGGAAAAGATATAAACCCCCAAAACTTATGGACTTAGTGAAATGTTATGGTATCAGAGTAATAGACTTTCAAGTAAAGAGAAAGGACGTGATCTGTGGCGACCCTAACGGATCGGGGGCCATCGAGGGGTGCCACAAATCGTAACCCATTTCGATCCACAAAAATGGCAAACAGCGAGGGTCTAGAAATTCGAACTGCAAGAATTCTACTAAATTTGACTAATCCATCATCAACGGTGCTAATCTCACTAATTAACTTAACCATAATCCATTCTAAGGCTAATCTAATCATTCTAGCTTATCACTAATCCATACTTAAGCTAATCTAAACAACCCTTAACCATAATTAACCTACTAAATAAGGTTTAGTGAGCAAACTCACTTGTTCGGCGAGCCGGTCGGTTCAAATCGACGGGAATGCAACGGGGGACGATTCTTCTCAAAGCAGGCCTGGGTTTCAAGGTTTAGAACCACCTCAAAATGGGCCCGAGGGTTGCTGGAAAACCCACTAACAAACTCTCTGTTTGCTAGTGCAAAAGAGAGGAAACAAGGTTGGTTGAAGCGGGAATTGATCGAGAAAGGTGGAAAGGGCTAAACTGGGCCTTGACGGGCACTCACGGGAGTCGAAGGCAGGCTAAATGACTCTAACACAGGCTGAGGGAGCTGCTGGAACGACGAGGATATCACGGCAGGCGAAGGGCGCGCGAGCAGCGATGGGCTGGCGTGGTGGCGCGGGCGGCGTTCCGGCGGCGTCGTACGGCTATGGCGGCATGTGGGGCTGCTCCGGTGATCTCTGGTTTATGTTGGTGGGTGAAAACAGAGGGGAGGGGGAGGATGGCTAGCTAGACTTGGAAAGGAAGGAAGAGAGGGCAAGAGGGGGCCACCATGGCCAAGTTTTTCCAATTCCTTGTCTCATTGACCATCCTTGGCCAAGTATGGTTCCTTGGCTCTCAATGAGCCACCAATGATCCCCCTTGCAACATTGAAATAGTCCAAAACCATAGGCCAAGGGGAGGAGCTACGAATTTCTACATTTCTCCCTCAATTGGACTTAGTTTCTTGCTCAATTCAATCCTATTTGGCACCAATAAATTCCATTATCGAGTCAATACTCAAATTGGTATTTCTCCTCACCAATTAAACCATCTTGCATTCCAATTGCGCGATCAAAAACGATTCCCGGCTTTTTCTGGACAAAAACAGCCCTAGGACGACTTTTTCCCAAAAAGTCTTGGGTTGCAGAAAAATCTTCTAAGACTAAGTCGACGTTCCTAGAACTTATTGTGATATGACAGAACCTTCAATTTCTGAAATCGGATTCAAATTCGTGGTTAATTTCACTCTGGCGCGTTTTTAGCGTGACCTAGGTTATCGGGTAGCTTGCGGAACTTTTTAGAGCAAATGACCCATGGTCGATTTTCTTCGAGTCACAATGAACCTATTCGACACATTGGCGACTCTCGGTCGTCGTGAAAATCTCGAGATTTCAAATACGGACACAGGGTATCAAAACAATAGAAAAATCAAACTAATGCCGATCAATGAGAATTTTACAATTTAGTGGGATCACCCACATCTAACCACTCATTTCAGTCGAACTATCCTATCTCTGATCTCTAATCAATTTATGTCTGTGCCGTAATGACCTCGACAGATGAACACGGTTGAGCAGCCAATTCCTTGTCGAATCCTCAAGTTTATTTGCCTTAAAATCTTTAATGACTTCCCCAGATAGTCTAGTTATTTCAAAAGTGATCAGTTCTGAGAACAGCCCTATAGGCACATTGATGAAATGCCCGATTTATTGAATTGAAAGCAGAGTCGAAAATCTAAGATGTCACAAATAAAGTGCTAGAATTAGAACTAACCTCAATGTAAAGCAAAACATAAATTTATTATGATCACACCCCATATTTTCATTAGAAAAAATGCATGTCTAACCAAAATATGATTTCTAAATGACTATACAATTCTAGCTAATTCTTTTTGGATTTTTCTTGTTTACAAAAACTAAACTATATGCAATGCATAAAGCACAATTTTAATCCCAACACAATTATAACTATATGACCTAATTTGACGTGACATACAACATGCAATCATTAAATGACATGGAAATATAATAACGTGGAAATTATTACATGGCAACAAATGACGTGGCAATGATGATGACGTGACAATGACGACATGGCAAGTGGTGACATGAAATTGATGCTACAAATTCTAAATGACATATTTATGCTATTTTTTGTGGTTTTCTTTTAAAATTAAAATATATGATTACTTAATTCAGACTTAGGAAATAATTGATATCAAATCTTATTTTGAATTAGGTAATTTTCTAATTAAATATACGGTTCTAAAATGCGCAGTTTTAAACTAGGATACTAATATGAATGCAATATATCTTAGCATGCAATGCAATTCTTTTTGTATTTTCAAAATAGGAAAGTTTCTTGAATTAAAGACAAGCAATATAATAAGCCACATAATCAGATACTCAGTGAAGTCAAAACAGGAAATCAAAATAATAATAAAAATCCGATCTAATCTCTCGCAACTCAAATCCTTAATTATTGAGATTTTCAACATGGAATTTCTCCTAATCGGGGTATGCCTAAAATTTCACTCCGAACCAATGTTGGAATTGAATAATCTAAATTAGGAAATCAATATATAGGAATTGAATATGGTTTGAATGATTATCTAACTTAGACAAACGTCCGCAACGATGGCAAAGCAATCTCGAGAAAGTCCGGAACGGTAACGGGAGGGACTCACGGTGATGCCAAAAAAAGCGAACTATGACGGTAGGAGCAACGAGTTACCACGGCAGGAGTTGATGGACGTTGAGGTTGTCGCGATGTTCTTTCTTCTTCCAACGCCACAGGTTTGCTGGCTTGCTTTATCAAATCTGGCCAAGATGAGAAGAAAACAAACCACGACTTTGAGCTCTCCAAAGTCACGTATGTTGCTCCGACTATTGGCTCTTCCCTCTTTTGGTTTTTTTTTTTTTTTTTTTTTTTTTTTTTATAATTTCTTTCAAGTGATTACAGCCACCGCCACCTTCCGTCAGTCCTTCCTCATGCAACACTTTGTTTTTTAGTTTGGTTCAGAACGTCGGATTGAAGACGAGAACATGGGTTGGAGAAGAGAAGAGAACACTAAATTTGCGATTTTTAATTTTAGAGTTTTGGCTATCTGTTATTCAAAATATTTAGACAAAAATGCCCATGTTCCGATCGTCGGAAATATCACATGCTCACCAGCTAGTGAGCTCAGGCTTTATTTGAGATCGACTTAAATATTTTAGGTCCTTATTTAAAATAAGGTTTACTCTAGGCTTTCTTTTAAAAAGATGATGACACTTTAATCTCTTATTTGAATATTTTTGCTTATATATATATTAGCAATAATTCAATTCCGACGGTGTTAATTACAAGCACCAAGAGAACAATCGATGCATTTGAAACATCAAACTCTCTTGGGCGCACAACGAAGGCTGACGCCACCTCATGGATCAAGAAAAACGTTCAACGGCAATCATTTCTCACAAAATTCCTAAAATATATAAAAATAATGAGAGGAAAACAAATTCGTGCAGACCATGGTAATGGATCTTGTTAACTTACTAAATTTGCAACATCGTTACGAAGAATGTAGTTGCTTGGTGTCAAATGTTGCCATGTTTTATTGATATCAACTAGGGTGAGCACGCTGGACCACCCAAATTGGGAACCACTCGTACCGGACCGGCCGAGCCGATTTGGTCCGGTTCGCAAAGGGATCGGTCTGGTTCCCGATTCCATAATAATGGAACCGGTGATTGTCAGTCCGGTTTCCGGTTCTAGAGGGAACTGGACCGACCCTTTTTTAAAAATACATTTTTTAATTTCTTAAAAATAGCAATAAAACTTAAAAATAGTAACAATTCTTGTATTTTTCTTAATTTTTAATTTTTTTGCTAAGTAATTGGCTCCATGGGACTGGAATGGACTGGACCAGTCGGTCCAATCTTGTTCCCAGTCCTAAGTTGGTTTGGTCGATCTGATCCTTTCTCAGTCCTAAGTCAGTTTGGTTGGTCCGGTCAAGTTCCTAGTCCCAAAAATTGGGAACCGGTTCTCCCAGTCCAATTCCCAGTTCCTAAGTGGAACTGGACCGAACCAGAAACTGATCACTCCTAATATTGACTTTAGTTTACACCATGGAATCAAATATACTTATTTTACATGCAATGTGTCACACTCTTTACTTGTCATGCAACTATTTATTCTGCATATTTAGATCACATATTCCAATCCATGTAGTTCATATTTCACATAATGAAACTCCCGAACACAATGTGACTAGACGGATACATCTTAATTTATGACAAGCTAAGTAAGCATTCATGATTCTTGGAAACATAATTAAGTGCATGCGTGGAAAACCTACTGAAACCCCTAAACCCCATCAATCTTTGAATCCATGCCTTAGTTGTGGTTGAAGATCCTCTGTCCAGGAGACAACAACATTTTTGGATCGAACTGAGCTTTGCTCTCTTGAAAAGTCCTCCATTTCGAACCAAAATGTTCCATCCACTCTCTTTCGGTGTTGTGATTTGGAAGGTATTGCTTGACCTTAATACCATTATTTTCACAGAAAAGGAGCACCTCCTTATTTTGAAGGTCGAACTCTTGCCAGTCTTCAAACCCACTTGAATGCAGGAATCCAACCGTATAAAAGACATCTTCATCCGGTATAACAGCAGACATCCTATCATCCCATCTGCAAAACAGATCAATATCAAATAAAGGGGTTAAATTCAATATATGGTCGCTAAGGTTTAGTGAAGTTTATAAGCAAGCCCCTTAGATTTGATTTTAATCATTCAGTGAACTAAAACTTCCAAGATTTTGCATTTTATGCACTTGCTGGATTTGACTGATTTCCTGACGAACTGAAGAAATGGTGGACAGCTGACCAATTTACTTGATCTCATGCCATTGCCAAGTCGGCAACACGTCAAAAAATTCGTCAAAAAATTAGTCTGGTTTTGATCAAAGTGCATCAGTTGCAAGAAATTAAACGTTTACTTTATTAACTTGATTGAAATCAAAGTTTAGTGACCATCACTCATTAACCTTTAGTGACAACCAACAAAATATATGCCGTAAATGAAAGTGAGGACAAGTCCGGTTGTTATGTTCTTTTTAAGAACAATGTTCTTGAAAACACCCGTGTTGAAATCAGCGATGCGAGATTTGGGCACAAATAGGTTAAGCCAGGGGTGGGGAACGTTCCAAAGCCCCTGTCGTCGGAGCTTCAGCTCTTCAACTCGTACTCTATTCAAGAAATCTACATAGGCAACATCTTTCTCGAACATGAACTCGGGGACATGGCTCAAATCTTTCAATATTATCTCCAGGTCCTAATGTTGACAAGATAACAGTGAACTAAGTTAAAAGAAAAGAGATACGATGTTTCTTGGAGGGAGAGAAGAGAGAGGTACTCCAAAACGCTAGCCCAGCGCAAGCACAAATAATCAAAAGATGAGCTAGTATTTTCCTTTTCTTTCTTTTCTTGAAGATAGTTTGACATCGATCAACACTTACCTTGTCCACTGTAGTTTGGGTGCGTCCATCGTAGAACTTGGCTACTTCGATACAGTACAGGAGCTCATGCTCGGTCACGAGGGACATCAACCGCTGGCGGTCCGAGAGGGAAAAGAAAGATGTCCTACTGTCTGAATTTCGGTGCATGAGAAGCGAACCTTCTACATAATCCAATGCTTCATCTTGGTCTCTTCCATGGTGTGAAATCAAACTTTCTTGGTCTATTGTAAAATCTGAAAAATCACTATATAGCATTCTCACCCACTTAACCTGCATTGGATTCGAATAAAATTACATTCACTACCTTGTAAATCTTCTCTATCAACAAACTAAAAGAGTACCCAATA
This sequence comes from Eucalyptus microcorys, assembly GCA_014182515.1. NCBI lineage: Eukaryota > Viridiplantae > Streptophyta > Magnoliopsida > Myrtales > Myrtaceae > Eucalyptus > Eucalyptus microcorys. The sequence goes on from CM024569.1 coordinate 33,055,160, forward strand.
TAAACGTATAAGCTGACTTGTAGGTTTATGGTCAATGTGAAAGATAGAGTCAATTGCCGCTTGCAAAAGGAAAATTGGTGCTTACGCTGTCATATAAAAACATGTGGTTTCAAGTATGTCTTTTTCTCTTGTGAGTTCTGATACATCAAGAAACTGAGGCATTCAATCTCATAAAAAAAAAAAAAAAATTTGTGATTGTCTCAATCCTAAAGAACAAGTATGGTGAATTCTGACCATATAATGATGATTGAGTCCAGCTACTTACTCTCTTTGGAGCTTGACCCAGAGCAATCCTTGCTCTGGTTATTATGCCAAATTGACCGAGACCGCCCAGGACAGAATAAAATAACTCCGGATTTTTGTCAGGGGAGCAAGTCAAAAAGTCCCCAGTTCCTACAAAAAATAAATGAAAAAGGAAGAAAGAAAATTCTCTAGTGAACGAGCAAGAAAATATAAGGAAATGAAATATATATGGTGCGTAATTTAATACTTTAGAACAAGAAAGTATCTTGCGCATCAGAAAATAGTCATATATTTTCCTAGTCAACATATTTGGAAACTTAAAATCAAATTCCTTGTTCATATGTTAACACAAAAACAATTTCTTTCTTTTTTTTGGATAAGTATTAGTAGTACGCTATGGCAACAACATAAATAGCATTAATAAGATTTGTTTTCGCAGAGGAAATCATTGTGTTTTTCCATGTGTACGTTCATGCATAAACTAGAAAAATTGGTAGCTGGCGAGAGTTCGCAGTCTAGCTGTTTTTGTCGAATAGATCAAAGAATAAACAAAATCCTCGTTCCTCGGAGATTAATCTGGACGTATTACATTAACCCAGTTGACTTCTCCGTTCCACCTAATCTTTCCATTTCCAGTCTTCAAACTCCAGGTGTCCTGGGTTGTTGACGTGGAATAAATATAGTAAATCATAGTAAATCTCAACTTCTAGATAAAAGACTCAAAGTACATAGCTTTTAAAAACAAAAGATAGAATGTTAAATTAAAAAAATAAAAGAGTTAATTCCCCGAATGCATGTGTTGAGCGTTAATGTTAAATTTAACTTATGTTAATTAGATAACTTATTGTGTATGCCTAATTTAATTTACTGTAGAATCTGATTCTCTCGTTTTCTTATAATGAGCCTAATACGAGACTTCCAGTCGATTGTTGTCTACCGTGATGATAGGCTCATTGAATGTTCTCAATTAAATGAAAAGATGTAAACAAAATATAACTAGTTTAATTAGTTCCTAGTCAATATATGGAAGCCGAGGGTGAGTGTGATATACCAGTAATAACATCCATTTCGTAGACATTGCTGATCTGAGGACCATATCGAAACGTTTCAGCGCTAATGCCAGCATTAGAGAGCGTACCAGCTCCACAACACAGTGGTCCCACGCCACTTGTTTCCAAGAGACATCATGTCCACAACGACCCCATCGGGAGCCATAGCTTGTCCCTGGATAGAGTGGCTGCATCCTCTGGCTGAGATAGTGAAAGGAAGAGAGGATTCATTGTATGCGAATGCCACGAGAGTCACAATGTCCTTGGGGCAAGATGGGCGAAGGACGGCTGCTGGAATTTCTCGGACGATGAGGCCGAAGTCGACAGAGGCTGCACGAGTGGATTCAGAGTCAACGTGGAGGATGTCGGCTATGGGGAGAGAAAGGAGCTTGTGGAATAGTGAATCGGTCAAAGGCTTGGATTGGCATACCATTGAGAGTAGTAAGCTCATCATGATGAGTAATATAATCATGCAACGTGAGGCCATCAGATGGTTTTGTGCCATTTTAGCGATGGAGGAACAAAGAGATGATGGGCAAGTTGGTGTGTGTTAAAGTTTGGGGTGGAGTTGAGAGGGAGAGCTCCCAAGGGTCTCATATATAAACACGCAGAAAGGGACACTATTGCGAAGCCATGCCCTCTTGGAAAAGGAAAGGTACTATACGCAGCTCGCAGGAAAATGATTTGTAGGGTTCTTGGCTTTGATTTGCGGAGATTTTGATATCTTTAGTCAGTGATTTGACTTTTGACTTTCATTTGATTTCTCTGTATCTTTTGAATTGGGTTACCAGTAAGATGTGTACCGCAGTAAGTACATTTTGAACCTTAGAAAAGGCCGTTGCCTTCTGAAGCCTTGATGTCCTTCAAAGCCATCTGTAGGGAACTTCTTACTCTGGCGCAGCCTGGTCATTCTGGACTTTATCTTTTTTGCAAACCTGAGTACGTTCCTTCAGTTCAAAGGGATGTTAAAATATATCTTTAGGATATTAATTGTGCCTGATTCACAGAGATCCCATTATCACATAGTCGATGAATCGATTATAGACTGAGCTGTCGAAGCAAGAACAATGTGAAACCTAGAAAACTGTGTACTATATGGAGTATATTTATAAGAATCGCCTAATCTTTACAATACTATAAAGAGACAAGTCAAGCACTGACATAAAAATGTATATGTATATAAAAAATTATAGAGGGTCGTGTGTCGGTATATCATCTAATATTATGGAAACACACTTTGCAGAAACCTTCATTCGCAACACGAAATCTCAATTGGTGGCTTTCTAACTCCTTGAATCAAACTTCCAGGGGGAGTTCAAGCTTTAAAATGTTTATCGAGCCAAGTATTGAGGCCTTCAATTTTGATCCAAGTGAAGTCCCCATGTAGCAAGTCTTTCATGATTTTGGTGTATGGACTCACCTCATCCAACAGTACATATGAATTGGGCTAATTTGTATTTGGATCATGCAAGAATGGCTCGTTGAGGTGGTAGCTTACTTAGACAGCTCAACTCGAATGGACCCCACTACCATTCAGTAACGTTGTAATTTGTCAATTATTATTATTTTTTAGTTTGAATTGTAATAGTTTAATCAAAACATGAATATACACAACATTTGTGTGCTAAGTAGCACTAACACCGATATGCGACATGTGACATAATACAATACGATATTTCAACACATTATATCTCAAAATAGATAATTCCGATATATTGTGACACGTTATATATTAAATATATAAAAATTGATAAATTATCATTATTATGATCATCTAATCAAATTAATTTAATTCAAATTTACAAAAAAATAAATAATTAAAAAAGAAGCCTACAATGAATTTACACTAAAAACATTAATCCACAATTTAGTAATACCATTTATTGTTTCAATTTTACAAATTCAACTCAATTCCATTAATTCATAAAACTTTAAGGAAAAAGCAAACAAGCAATCTAGATTTTGGACTCGTGCATCAAAACGTGTCGAAGAGAAGTTGGGGAGTGAATTGTGTGTCACGAGAAGTGAGAATAAAAATAAAAAATGCTAGATTTTTTCTTCTTTTCTTATTTTTCATTTTTATTATTTTATTTTTTCCATATTTACATTTTGACCCTTCATTTATGAAAAAATTTGAAAATTGACCCCGTGCGTGTCGGAATTCCGAACTCACATGTTGGAATTCCAGACTCGAGTTTTGGAGAGTGTCGAGAGAGTTGACCATGTGTCGGACTTTTCGACACCTGTTGACCGCGTGTTGAATTCCAAAATTGAGTGTTGGAGAGCGTCAAACATGTGTTGGAGTGTCCAACACAACACGAAAGTTGCCGGAAAATATCGGTACTTCCTAGTCCGTATGAAGTCGATCGACTCTATTGGTTAACACGCAACTATCGCATCTATGGACCAGCCTACCGGTGGCCAAACCCTAAAATACTATTGATACTTAATTTATTTTTATTGTAGCTTGGATTCTTTTAATAAATCTTTGTTAGTCCAAATGTGTCGTTCAAATATTTTAGTGAAGCCAAACCGTAAACACTAGCGGGGTCAAGTTTCTCTATGTGTACTTAGAAAAGTTCTAACAACTACTGGCTCGTCTTCTAAAGTTAAAACTTCCCATCAACCTCGAATAACATGTCAGTGGCCTGAAGACTTTTCCACTCTGAAGAGGGTTGTTGATATTTATAACCCAAATCTAGAAGGAAGTTGAGATGCATGATAATGGGGGTGAAGATCTTTGATTGCAGAGCAAATCTTGAGGTTTGGTTAGGAAAATGACGTCGAATTCGAGAGGTCATCGCTGTATTTATCATTATGGATTCTCGTCAAAGATCAAAGATACGCAAGGAGACTGCATGGGATTTGTTCGATGAATGCCCGTCCTTCTCTTGTAAATTCACGACTTTTACTTTTCGATTGCGAATCAAAAACGTTTGGCAACATCGTGCGACCTGGGTTTATAACTTTATAGGTTCTCCGAAGACTCCTCGACGAGAGCCCCAGATTCTTCCATCAATACAGTAGACTATTCAACCGTTGTCTGAATTATTCATCGTAGAAAAAATAAATTATTCGTGAAAAATCTGCTAACGATCTTGGGTTGAATCGATCAAGGTCACAATTAGGTAACCATCAAGAAGATACACAGGAGATTTTATTCGGGTGTTGCAAGATTTTCTATGATACATTATCCATCGAAGAATGGTCTTACAAATTGAAGTGTCCTAATGGTGGGGGGAACATCAACAAGATTTTCTCCAAGAAGATCTAGTTCGCGATTCTGATTTAAGGGCCAGGTGATGACAAAACCTAACATTATCCTTAGATCACGTGTTTTCGGACTTCTGTACTAAGGGAGTAACTTGAACAACAATTGATAAAGAAGCTCACCTTAGGTGACCTTTCATCGAACGCATGCGCACGCGCATACAAAGGGAACATCAATAAGATTTCTTCAAGATGATCTATTCACGATTCTAAATTAAGGGATACGTGACGAAAAGACTTTAGATTATTCTTGAATCATGTGTTTTCGGACTTCTGTACTTAGGGATTAACTAGAGCAATAATTATTAAAGACGCTAGCCTTGGGCGACCGTTCATCAAGCATGCATGTGCATACAAAGAGAGAGAGACATTTATGACTAATGGAGGCGTGATTGGGATAGATTGTGTAGCGATGGATCGTGGTGCATGGCGATGATCCATATTTTCTTCAAGGACTTGTTCGAGCAGTGGGAGGCAATTATAGTGCTAAAAGTTTGTAACATACTAGTTATTAATAAGACTCTGCATTCATATGACTCACTATCATTTACTATTATGCACGATAACACATAAAATGTTGAACATAAAGGACAAGACGTAGTCCTCGTCGACGAAAACGTTGCCAATCTCGGTGCAATTGATGACGGTGATGGGCCTCCTGAATGCGAACTGAAGGTGAAACTGTGCAAGGGCCAGATCTTTGTCGGAGGAGATCGTTAGAACTCAACGACTACTGCAGAAGGGCCAGAACTAGGTTCCTCTACCCTCGACCTTGACCTCAATTCACAACGATCCTTAATACACAACGACCGTCAACTTTGGCCTGACCTCGGCAACTTTGCGCGATCTTGACCTCAGCGACCTCAACCTCGATGACTGGTGCATTGAACTCAGCGACCTCAGCCACCACGGAGCACACAGAGTGCATGAGAAAGAAGATGAACATAGTTTTTAGAGGCAGTAGTGAAATACGCAAGTATCAGCGAGAGGACAAGATTAGGAGATAAATATCATTAAACCCCACAATAACATTAAGAAAGCAGATCCCCTCCTACCTTGGGATTGATGACTTTCACTCAATGCTCTACCCAAAAAAAAATTCTATATGCCTAACTTTTCCTTAAAGATTTTAGAGACTTAAAGTACCTAGTAAAAATTGAACCAAATGTACTTAATATATCATATTCAGTTCATATCTCATTACATCAAGTTTTTTTGAGTAAAGATGATGCAATCAAATACGTGATTAGTTCCAAGTGGACCTCTCCCTCGATGATTTCCTTAGAATATATATATATATTGGATTTCTGCTGCACATCCCCATAATTAGTATGAAAGAATCAACATCGGCAGTATATCCACACGGGGCGCCAGTCAAGGTTCACATACTCAAGATCCTAAAGAACCTTTCCTTTCTGATTGAAAAATTATCACCGCTCCAAGACAGGAAAATCGATAATAGTAGTAGTACTAGGAATATATGTAAAACCAAGAAAGCAATCAACTTTATGATCAAATAATCCATAACAATGCATCTGATCCCCCCCAAAAAAAAAAAAAAAAAAAAATCCACAGTAATGTAAATTAAAACCTACTTGTGGGTAGGTGCTTCATGCACAGAATTTACATTAGAGTTTACTTAACAAAACCAGTTATTACAAGAAGCAAAAATAGCTTTCCATACCTGTGGGCATAAGAAAATTAAATCTCAGATTACCATTTAATTCCAATTAACTTATAAAAGATCATCACCTCCCCAGGGGGTCAAATGCAACATTACAATATGCCATTTGACCTTATGTAATCATCTCAGGAATTACGTTACATCAAATATCACTGCTACACAATCCTTTCGCAAATTTGGATGATGTGGCTACTCTGAAATCACAAATATTGAAAAGTTGTATGACATCTTATTGTAGAATTCACCGAGAGACCAGTGATTTGGGATCTCTATAGCCTTTCCGGTCGATGGGTTCCCCAGGACAATGACTTGATGATCAGCATCTAAGCAGGACAACCCCCTACAAGACCCAACAATCTCGATATGATATTCAAATCTTTGGTCTCTCACGTAGGGAATCGAAGGTGGGTGGCCGATGTTCCTTTGTTCGCACTGTTGGGTGATTCGAGCGCTTCATAGTCCCCGAACTGAGGTGGGTTGGTGGTGATGAGGAGTGTGAGAGAAGGAGAAGCCAGATCCCTATGGAGGTGGGTCTTTATGAATTGGGGGCTCGTGACAACTCTCACGGATGCACCTGAACCGGATCAGAGACCTCACCGGAGGCCTGGATAGGATGTCAGTCTAGATGTCTTCGTTAAGATTGTGCTACTCTGTTCTATATGCAATAAAAGTACAAAGTTACAGACAGTATGAACTGATATAACTCACATCAAATAGTAATCCCAAAAATTCGCCAAATGTGACAAGTCAGTTAGAAATAACCCAATGTAGAATGTTGTTACTAATCAATGAAAAAGGCCTAAGAAGGTGATCGGGCCATACTTCAGTGTAATTTACGACAAATTTATAGTGATTATGAGAAAAGTAGCTAACAAGTTAACAAGTATTCAATCATAAACTTTCAAGCTGATGAATATGTTCAAGTGGAAAGGCAATTGAAGTGGATATGCAAGTCTAAGTCATGAATATAAAGATGTGGTGACCAAATTTGATGCCCTCTAGATTGCTGAAATTGCCTATAGAGCAAGATTTGCAGTCTTCCATCAGACACTCAATGTCCATGTACTATTTGACACCTGACAAATTTGTCGACTGTTCAAGTGTCCATTTTTTGCAAAAATATAAAAATATGAAAAAAAAATGGAGAAAAAGAAGATATAAAAAAAGAGACATAGCAAAAGTTTAATTAAAAAAATGAGAAAAAAAATGAACACGAGCGGGCCGGGATGTCCGGCTCACTCTTTCGATTAATTTTCAGTCAGCCCCTTCATTCATCTGACTGACCCATCGTTTGGTTTCTCTTTTGGGCCCATTTCTATTATGTTCTTGAGCCCACCAGAGACCAAGAAAATAAGGCAAAAGTCCAACCCCGCCTCCAGCCTTTCTTCGGTAAGAACCAGCACGAGAGAAGGGCGGGTGACGCAAGGAGGAGAGAAGAACGCTGGTGCTCGGAGGATTTCGGCGAGGTTCTTCGGCAAGAGACTAGAGATCCGAGAGAGAGAGCTGGAGAGAGAGAGCTGGAGACGGTGAGGGTTTCCTTTCTTCGGTTGAAAACAGAGAGGGAGAGCAGCTCGAGAAAGGAGATCCGGTAGAGAGCGCGAGAGAAGCTTGGCCGTGCTCGAGACCCCATTTCCCGGCACTCCTTTCATCGGGCCGAGGCTCGCGGTTCTTCGGTTCACTCAAATCCTAACCGCAGCTGTGCTGCATTTTGTTGCCTTTGGACCCTGCTTGGTTGTCTATATCCGTCTCAGTTGCGTTTTGATGTCCGGTCGAGTTATCGTTTGCCCTTCAGTCGATGCCCACCAGAAGTTCGACGGAATGTCTCTACAATACTCACAAGAGTCATGTTTGCCTTGCTGAAACCGTAGCCTCTTTTGTCCATATTTTGTTGGTTTTTATGAGTCATAGTCACGATGCCTCGCTTCTGTCCTTCATTATGGTTACTTTCGTGAGCGTGGTGTGTCTAGCGTTCATTGTTCCGGTGACAGATGGTGGCCTCTCGTGACTTTCGTAGAGGGTGAGAAGTAAGGATGGGATCTGTTGCATAGGGCGAGCGATTGAACAATAATATTGATAGAAGAAAAAAATAAATCGGACACCAGATTTACGTTGTTCAATCGTAAAGACCTACGTCCATGGGGAGAGCAACAATGAATTTCACTATAAATCAAGCGATACAGATTACACACTCGAGTCACTCAAACACTCTCTTGGTGTTTCCTAAGCCCCAATTACACCCAATAATGCACACAGTGTTTAGCCCCAAAATTTCTCAAGAAATAATTTCTCAATCTCATGAAGGAATTACACGCAAATCTTATCACAAAATTTAATTGACTTGAACACTAAACTTCCTTGGATGTAATTCACGAACAAGAACAACAACAAAAATCCCTCCCAAGCACTTGACGACTAGACGGCGCTTCAAGAACAATTCTTCATGATCAACGGCGGAATACCAAGCACTCACGCGACACTTCAAGACAATTTTGTGATCCACCTCTACCACCCACGGCCACAAGTCTATATATAAGTAAAACCCTTATTCTTTTGCCAACTTCTCATAGGATTATGTTTCCTATCTAAAATCATTTTATCCAAAACATATCTTTGTATATTTTAAACAAAATCCAAATCCAAGTCAAAGTTGAACTTTCTTATTTCAGCGGCCGAATGCTCCAACGCAGATTCAAACTTTGGGAAGTTGATATTTGGATCTTCTTTAGGTTGGCGAGGCTTGAGCTCGCCTAACTAGCCTCAAGTGAACTTGAGTCTCGCTAGATCTAACAAGTTGGGTAGCGTTCAAGCCTCCCCTGAGGTCAAGCCCTGCCTAGCTTGCCAACATGTGGCGAGGCTTAAGCTCACCTGTGGCCGGCGATCAGTCGAGGAAGAAGAAAAAGAAAAAGAAAAATTAATAATATGATTTTTTAAAAAATTAAAAAAAGAAAAGAAAAAGGTTTTTGGTGAAAAAAATATATGGAAAATGTTTTCCCTTATTTGAAATGTAGAAAACATTTCCTTCTATTTTAATTTTTTTCGATTTTCATAAAATGTTTTTCCCGCTCAATCCATTCTTCATGAACCGAACACCGAAAAGTTCAGAAAATATTTTCCTAAAAGTCATTTTCCGCAAAATGAATGGATCCTTAGAACACGAAAAATTTTATGTATCAAAACATAGTCATCACTTATTCCAATCTTTATATATATTGAAATTTAGTATCAAATTCCTAGCTCTATTGTAACACATTAATTGTTTTATAATGATAGTCCTATGTGGTAACAACATATATAGTAGATATACGATACTTTTTCGCCGAGGTCATCGTTGCCTTTTTCCATGTGTACATACTTGCATCAACTGAAAAATTTGGTAGACGGCTAGAGTTCGAAGTCTATCAATTTTTTTGTCGTATAGATTAAAGACTAAACACAACGTTCGTTCTTCAAAGATTAATTTGGACGTATCACTTAAACCCCGCTGACTTATCCGGTCAACCTAATCTTTCAATTTCAAGTCTTCAGACTGCCATGAAACAAATCTGGAACATGGGCCGGTTGACGTCAACTTCTTGATATGACACTCAAAGCACGTAGTTTTTAAGAGAGAGAAAAAAAAGAAGAAGATTATGAGAGCGAATTCTTAAAATGCATTTGTTGAGCGTCAATGTTAAATGAGACATATGGTAATCAAACAGCTTATGGAAGGAAACGAATGCTTAATTCATCGACTGTATTTAACAGATCTGCTTTTGTTGTTTTCTATTCATGACTTGTCGCATATCATTATCTGCCGAGATGATAGGCTCATTGACATCATAACCCTAGTTCAATTAGTTTGTAATCAAAATACGGAAGAGGAGGGTGATTGCATACCAGTAATGACATCCATTTCGTAGACGTTGCTGATCTGAGGACCATATCGAAATGTTTGCCCGCTAATGCCTGCATTAGATAGCGTGCCACCCACAGTCAGGTACAAATAATCTGTCCAAGAAACCGGGGCAACACCGTGTTTCAGCGTCTCCTCCAACACATCGATCCAAAGTTGCTGGCCTCCAACATCGGCATAGTGACCGAGCGACTGGCTCCATGACACAGTGGTCCCGTGCCGCTTGTTACCGAGAGACGTCATATCCACGACGACCCCATTGCGAGCCATGGCTTGTCCCCGGACAGAGTGGCCACAGCCTCTGGCTGAGATGGTGAGAGGAATAGAGGGTTCATTGAATGCGAATGCCACGAGAGTCGCAATGTCTTCGGGGTAAGATGGGCGAAGGATGGCTGCGGGAATTTCTCCAACAATGAGGCCAAAGTCAACGGAGGCCTCGCGGATGGATTCAGGATCGACATGGAGGTTGCCGGCGATGGGGAGAGAAAGGAGCTCGTGGTATTGTGAATCGGTCACAAGCTTGTATTGCCACAACATTGAGACCAATGTGCTCATCATGACGAGTGTTATCGTCATGCATTGTGAGGCCATTGGATGGTTTTGTTGCCTTTTTAACGTCGGAGGGACAAAGAGATGATAAGCAAGTTTGTGTGCGTTGGTGTTTGTGGCGGAGTTGAGAGGGAGAGCTCACAAGGGTCTCATATATAAACACGCATACAGGGACACGGTGGCGCAGCCACACCCTCTTATAAAGAAAAAGTACTATACGCAACGTGCGAGGAAATATTTGATAGGATTCTTTCTTGGCTTTGATTTGCAGAGATTTCGACATCATTAGTCAGCAATTTGACTTAGATCTTATTTCTCTGACAGTTCCAAGAACCCTAGTTCCAGTAAATACACTTTGAACCCTTCGTTGAGCAAGGCCCTTAATTTCACCTAGTCGAAATTGTCCTTTCTACTTTCTATCTTCTAGTCCTTCATGGCCATCTATAGGAAACTTCTTGCATCTTTCTTGCAGACCTGAAAGGACGTTCGTTGAGTCCAAAGGGATCTCAAATTCATCTTTAGGATATTAATCGTGCCTCATTTATGGAGATTCCAATATCACCTAGTTGATCAATTGTCTCTATTCTATTTCTTTCTATCTTCTAGAATGGGTGTGGTAGAGTATCCAAAGCAAAGGAAATGTGAACGATAGAATACCGTGTACTCTTTACTCTCTTTTACTTTAATCATAATCTATCTTAAAGGGGTTATGTTTATGAGAATCGCCTAATCTTTATAACCCTATGAAGAAACAAGTCAATTATTAATATAGAAAATGTACATCATCTAACGTTATGGAAACACATTTTGTAGAAACCTTCATTTGCAACAGGAAAAATCAGTTGGAGGACCTTATACTTCTTGAATCAAACAACAAGAGAGAGCTCAAGCTTTAAAATTAAGCTTAAGTGCATCGTTTCGAGCATCGAGGCCTTCAATTTTAGTGTGAGTGAAGTCTAGGTGGAGCAAGTCTCTCGTGATTCTACTGTATGAACTCACCTCGTCCAACGATGCATGTGAATTGGGCTCAGATGCACCATGCAAGAATGTTTCGTCAAGATGGTTGTCTACTCGGTTGGCTGAACTCGAGTGGACCACACCATGATTCATTAGTGTTCTAATTGTTTTTTAAGTCCAAATTGTAATAGTTTAATTTAAAGCAGGAATCTAAGCAACATGCGATTGTATTCGACCAATTCTATTATTTAATATGCAACTAATACATCTATAGACGCACCCAAAGGGGCCCGCTGTATTTCTGTCGGTATCCTTGATGTTTAAGTAGCAAACATGAATTATGACATATATTATGCAAATGAGGATTACAGGCCAGAAAATTTATGGTGATTGTCTTTCCTTGAATTACTTAATATTCCGAACAGATTTATGATCTATACTTTATGTTTGTCCTAGCTTGTATTTTTTTTTTTTTTATTCCTAATTGTATGACTCCAAATCTGTCGTTCAAATACTTTAGTCTGGCCAAACCCTAGAAGTTAGCGGGGTTATATATATATGTACTTAGAAAAGTTCTAACTACTGCTAACTCGTCTTCTCCGATTAAAACTTTGCATTGACCAAGAATAACGCGTTAGTGGCCAAAAGACTTTTCCAATCTACAGAGGATTCTTTATTTTAATTGCCCAAATCTCGAAAGAAGATGAGGTGCATGAATATGTGGGCAAAGATCTCGGATTGCAGAGCAAATCTTGCCGTTTGGTTGTGAAAACGGCGTCAGATTCGAGAAGATCACCGTTGTATCTACGTTTAAGGATTTTTGTCAAAGATCAAAGACGCGCACCGAGAGTGCATTGGAGTGGAGCAAGGAATAGCCGACCATCTTTTTTAGATTCACGACTTAGACTTTCCGCCTTCACATTTAAAACGTTTGGCAAATCGTGTTTATAAGGTTTTTGAAGATTCCTCGACAAGTACCCTAGATTCTTCCTTCAACACGCGTAGATTATTTCAAACATTGCTCGAAAGATTGACCGTGATCTGACGGGCCCGGCTTTGGGGAATACCTTGTAGCGTTCAAATTGCAGTTCAGGCATAATAGGAAAAGGACATCAACCGTTGGGAAATCTGCTGATAATCTAGGGTCAGATCGATTAAGATCAGAATGAGCTAAACATCAACTGGATACCCAGGAGATCTGATTCGGTTTGCAAGATTTTTATGATGCATCATCAAAGTGTGGTCTTCAAATTTAAGTGTTGTACTGGCGGGAGGGAACATCAACAATATTTTCTTCGGGATCTTGTTCGTGTAGTCTAACTTGAGGGCCAAGTGATGACAAAACTTTAGATTATCCTAGATCACGGGGAAAATGTCTAGAAAATCCTAAACCTATTGCACTTTTACCAATTCAATCGTAAACCTTTTAATTTTGCAAATTAAGTTTTGAAAATTTTTAGTTTTCGCCAATTGAGTCAATTTGGCCAATTTTAGCCAATAATCGCTCTTAGTCAAAAATTGTTAATGTAGACGCTAGCCATCCTACATGGCACGGTCAGCGCTGACGTGCATAATTTTTAATAATATTTCATTTTTTTTCCTATTTTTAATTTGTTTGAATTTTTATTTTCATTTTCCTTTGATTTTTTTTTTTTTTGGGTGCTTTTTTCTATTGCAACGAGGGTCACCAATGACCCTCATGTGACCACGAAGGCCTCACCTACGGTCAACAAGGCCACAAAGGCCTTGGGAAAGACCAACGTAGCCCCGCCACCCACAAGCGCGAAGAGCACGTATGTCATCACAGACCACCAGCTAATTTTAGCCATGTTCGCAGCTTTATTAGTTAAGATTATAAATATGGAGAAGCTGATCTAGCTTTTTTTGTTTTTCTTAGTTACTAACATACGTAACTTTAGAGATCTTAATCTTAGGGTGTCAAATTGACATAGTTTAGACTCGAGCCATTTGGCTGCCTCCCTCATGAGCGAGGCCCTCATGGTCAGCGAGGGCCATTGATAACTATTGTTAGCATAAAAAACAAAAGCATAGAAAAAAAAAAAAAAGAAAAATAAATTAAAATTTTAAAAATTATGAAAAAATAATAAATTATTATTAAAAATTATCCACGTTTAAAAGTGCAATAGATTGAGAATGTAATTGACTATCCTGTGAATATTATAAGATTCTCCATGTTCCTTAACAGCTTCAATCACATCGGCATTGGAGATGTCGTTCGTGTCTCTCCTAGGCAAAGGCCCGCCCTCCCCTCCAAGTTGATGATCTCTTTCGTCAAGGACGAGAGGCTAGAGGGCTATCCTTCCCACACATTGCCCTTTCCACTCCTTTTAGTTTGGTTTGTAGAACTTGCTGAGCAGCTTCATCATCTCCATGTCCCACATGGATAATCTCATCTTGTTGATTCACCCACCCCTGAGGAGTAATCCTGATGGCCATTTTCTTGAGGGTCTATTTGCCAATTTCTACATTGGCCATCTTATCGGCCTTGAGAGCATCATTGATAATGATGCATTTTGCTCGCAGAATGAGAGTGATCAAGGCTCCATAAGTCAACTTGTCAGTCTCCTTTCGGGCAACGAGAGCCATGTGCAAGATTATCATAGAGCTAGCGAAAATTTTGTTCCGTTTAAAATGGCGCAGACTGAGTGTAGTCTTAATCGTCGTCGTTGTCATCGTCGTCTTTCCTTTTCTCAACTTGGCCTATCTTGGATTCTGGCAAGGCTTCAGAGTTAGGTTTGTCAGGAAATGGAGAAACGATGGAAAAACGGAGTGTTTTGGGAGAAATTGTAATCTGTATTTTTTTCTGTATTTTCATGTACATGAGCATTATTCTATATATGTTACAAGAGAAAAACAGGAAAGAGAATACACACGATTGTATCACGATTACATTCCCACTTTACCAAGCTAATCACAGATTAACTAAATCGATTAATTGGCAATTTAATTGATATGGAATCGATATTTTCCCTCATATTTCCAACAAGGTTCACCAGCAACAGCGCTGATGTCCTTTTGAACATCCTGAATTTTTGTACTGGGAGGCCCGACATCTTCAAGCATTGCTTCCTCTTCAAGGGTAACTTCTTTCTAAGGTTCAGCATTGGGTTCAGCAATGGGAGGGATGTCTATACTAGGAGCATCAGTTGAAGGAGGTGTGCTAGGTAGGGCTAGTGCGGATGCAGATGCTGAGACCAGACCTTGAGCTTGTCGTTGTCGTTGGAGCCAATTCATGAACAAACCAATAGTAAGTGGAGGTTTACCTCTGGGTTGAGGAAGGATTTAAATCGAGCAACTACTGTTCTTGTTCCTTGGTTAGAGGTTGTCCAGGTGCTGATGCAAAAAGGATTTCTGCTTGAATGGGTCGACCTGGGGTGAGCTCCTGATATGCAAGTGGTCGACACTGAGGAGTTTTGAGCACCAAGACTCCTCCTAGTTGGTTTAGATTGTTGTGATCCACTCAAAGTGATGGCAGATGGAGCGATTGATTCACCAAAACCAGCGCTCACTTGTAGAGGTCTTTAATCAGGTCAATCTCGACGGACACTTTAAAAGCATGAGAAAGAACAGTGGCCATACGAGATGATTTTCTCGTACCAGTTGGCTTGCTGGCTCCTTTTGATGATTTAGGAGGCATGATTTGAAGTGTTTGAAGAGGAGTAATTGAGATGAGAGGATGATGGGTTAAGAATGTGATAGTGAGAGGGTAGAAATAGGGAGGCGTAGAGTGGTTGATGATGAAGAGGGTGAGGATAATTGATAGCCAAAAACGCATATAAGTAGGAGAGTAGAATCGTGGGTGACGGAGAGAGAGAGAAAAGAATAAGGCTAAAATACTTAACTTCCTAATTTAATGCTAATCAATCAATTGAATTATAGTAAAGATAATTATATGTATAATATATATATTATTATATTATTATATTATTATATGGAGAGATTCGTGAGGTCTTCCAGCATCCTCTTTCGACTGATCAAATTAGCTTCCTTGCTCAACCGGTCACCGAATTGGAGATCCGGGATACCTTCTTCTCTTTAGCTAGGGGTAAGGCCCCTAGACTAGATGGCTTTATGGTTGAATTCTTTAAGGAAAACTGGGAGATAGTTTGGTAGTTAGTTACGGTAGCAATGATGGACTTCTTCACCTCCGGAAAGCTCTTAAGGGAGATCAATAACACCATTTTGGTGATGGTGCCAAAAGTGCCTAATGCGACTTCCATTGATGATTATAGACCCATCGCCTGTTGCAACACTATCTATAAGTGTATTACAAAGGTGTTGGCTAACCGGGTTGCAGCAGTTTTGAATACCGTGATTAGCCCTTTTCAAAGTGCTTTTGTGAAGGGAAGGCAGATCAGAGACAATATCTTGTTGGCCCAGGAGCTCTTCTCCAGCTTCCATCTTGAGCCATACTTGCCAAAGTGTGCGGTTAAAGTGGACTTCCGAAAGGTCTTTGACACAGTTGATTGGGTTTTCCTTGAGAGAGTTCTCTTGGCTTTTGAGTTTCCCGATTTTGTGACTCGGCTTATTATGACTGTGAGCACTCCCAAGTTTTCCATTGCCTTGAATGGGTAGCTTCATGAGTTCTTTGCGAGTGGTCGTGGCCTTCGTCAAGGTGATCACATCTCTTCCTATTTATTTACTTTGGTTATGGAGGTGCTATCAGGGATCCTTCTTAAATGCTCGTTGAAGCCGGCATTTAAGTTCTTCTAGAGATGCAGAGCGACGAGTCTTTCGCATTTATTTTTTGCAGATAATGTCTTTCTGTTTTGTGAGGTTGACTTGCCTACTGTAGCTCTCCTCAAAGAAGGCCTCCAAACCTTCTCGACTTGGAGTGGTTTGCTTCCCAATCCTAGCAAAAACGAGATCTTCTTGGCTAGAGGATCACCTTCCTTAAGGAGTTAGATTCTACTTGAACTTGGATTCCATGAAGGTAACTTGCCGATATGATATCTGGGGGTTCCAATCATAACTTTGAGGCTTAGTAAGGCGGATTGTTGCACCCTCGTTAGCCGCATCATAGCGAGGGTTCAACCTTGGATGCATAGCTTCCTTTCTTTTGCTGGCCATATTCAGCTTATCTGGTCAATGCTTCATGCTATCCAAGCCTATTGGGCAAGTGTTTTTATGTTGCCTGCAGCTATTTAGGACTAGATTGAGAAAATCCTTAGGCAATTCCTATTAAAAGGCTCGGAATTAGATAGGGGGTGCTAAGGTAGCTTGGGATGATGTGTGCCTTCCAAAAGAGGAGGGAGGGCTTGGTATCAGGAGGCTTCAAGATTGCAACAGGGCTGCCATGTTGAAGCATATTTGGCTCCTGTTTATAGACAATGAGACGTTGTGGTGTAGGTGGATTCATTCCACTTTCTTAAAAAATAGGAACTTTTAGGTAGTTAAGAAACCAACCTGCTGCTCCTGGGCTTGGAAGAAAATCTTAAGTCTTAGGAGGGGCTTCCGTAATTCCTTCTACTGGAGGATTGGGGATGGCCTATCAGTTTCACTTTGGTTTGATAACTGGCATCCTAGGAGTCTTCTGAACTTAATTTTCTCAGATTCGCTCATTTATAGCTCTAGACTTCCTAGGCAAGCTCAATGGTTGATCTTTTCTCAAATGCTGGGCAATCTCTCTTGGCAGTGCTAGAGTCATGGGGGCACCCCCTCCTGAATCTTTCTCAAGACTCGGACTGCTTTTGCTGGAGGGAGAGTTCAGAGGGCCGGTTCACGATTGCAACGGCCTGGAAGGCAATTAGGCGGAAGAGGACTCCTATCCATGGGCATGCATTCATCTGGAACGATGCCATCATGCCTCAGTACCAGCTAAATCTCTGGCTTATAGCTAAATGCAGACTTCCCACTCAAGCTCTTTTATTTTCTTATGGTAGAATTGACAGTGGTTCATACGCTTTTTGCAATGCTATGCCCGATTCCATTGACAATCTGTTTTTTGGTTATTGTGTCACGACTGGAGTTGCTTTCTTTTGGGCTACCAGATGCAATCTGCCTTGGCGCAACAGGTCCTGGGGGAAGAATCTCCGTTGGGTCACCACCTTCTTGATGAGCAAGGATTTTTATAAATGCATTGCTCATTTCTCCTTTGGTGCCCTGTGTTATATTATTTGGAAAAATAGAAACATCATCCTTTTTGGTGATCAGCCTCTTACCGTCCCGGCTATAAAAAACCATCTTTTTAAAGTGGTTAGAGATAAGGCTATCACCTTCAGGAACGTTGATGATAACTTCAGGAACAGAAGGTTGCAGCGAAGCTGGGGCTTTGACCCGATTATTTTCTCTGGAGACCCTTAATCGCCTCCCCAAGTTCAGCTGATGGTTGGAGATGGTTTCCTTTAGGGTGCTGCTGTTTGATTTGGAAGCAATGGTCTTCTCTCCTCCCTGGTCAAGGTTTCTTGTCTTCTAGTAGCCGGTTGTTCATTCCATGCCTGTCTTTTGTTTTTTCGGCTTCCTTGGTTTGGTTTGCCATGTGTTCTAGTTTTACATCTTGGCATCCTTCCACTCATAATGTCTTCTCATTTTGAGTGTAAGTTTTGATGTCGTGATCTTTTATACAGTTGGTCTTTCCTCAATATATTTATTACCTTTTACCAAAAAAAAAAAAGAGCAATAATTCAATTTCAACAATATTAATTACATGAACCAATAGAATAGTCAATGCATTTGAAAAATCAAACTCTCTTCACTTTGTATTCACATTAAATGATTTAAATTCACACGTATGTGTAGCATCAATCTATATCAAATACAATCTAATTGATTGGATACACTTAATACATTTTTAAGCGCTTGCTCATGTTCACTTGTCAATGCTAAGAGTTATTCTAACCTCCCCATGGATTACTATTAGAGTGATTTGGGGATAATTATCCAGAAAATTCTAAACCTATTGTACAAAGGCAAATTTGGACCTAAACCTTTTAAAAGTGTCAGTTTAGCCCTAAACCTTTTGAAAGTTTACTAATTTAATCTTAAACATTTCTTTATGTCATTTAGTTCTAAAACTTTTCATGATTTACCAATTTAGTCATAAAACTTAATTTAGTAATTAACCAGAATGACTATACAGGCAAATCGTCAGAAGATTGAAGATTAAATTGACACAATTCAAAGATTTATGACTAAATTGGCAAATTGCCGAAAGGTTGAAACTAAATTAGCGCAATTAAAAGGTTTAGAATTGAATTGGTCAACGTACAATTGGTTTAGAACTTTTTAGATAATTTTTCTCAATAATTTGAGCTAATGTCATTCTATTAGAACTATGAAACGCATTGGCCTTTCTCAAGTGACCCTTCTTAATTCCGTGAAATATATACATATGTATGTATGTATATCTGTGTGTGCATGGCTAAGTCAAGAACCGCTTTCTAAGATGGGATATGTGAGATATCTTGCTTGGAATGAGAAGTGTGGGACGTTGCATGATCACGCATCACCATTAATTATTGCAAAATTTTTTTGACGCTCCATCTAAAATTTCAAGAAAATCCTTTGACATCGACTATTTAAATAATAAGGTAATAGCAAATGAGCATTATCAGATTAACTTGCATCTACAATTTCCACATTATAACTATCAAGAGATGTTTGATTGACGCTGGACCAAACTCGACACTTGTTCTAGCATATATCTCCAATCCCTAACTTGCGTTGATTACCTAAAAAAATAAATTATAATTCCTTTATCAACTACAAATCATTGATAAATTATTACATAATGTGAATATTCCCACGCGTCTGTCCTTGTCTTTTGATAATGATATTTATTATGATTTGCATATCTAAGCGACCACTTTAAACCCTAATTATCTACTTACTCCTTAAGATATGTTGGTCAGCATTTCCTTCCAAAATTGCCAGCTAATGAATAAATTATGCATATGCTTTCAAGAAATTAATGCTAACGGTATTATTTGGGAAAATTGTGTTGAAATAAGAAATGTCATTATTTGTTTGTACAAATATTTTGACTAACAAATTAGAGATTAGAATGAGTGGTAATTAGTTCTAGGGTGGGAACCACCCACCTTGAAATTGGAGTGGTCTGATCCCCAGGTGGGTCTAGGAACCAATTTGTATAACACGAAAATGACTACAAAATTATGCCACAAAGTAGAGCACTCTAGCTGAAGGACTGAGGACTTATAGGAGAGGGAGCGACAAGCACCGCGAGCAAGCAATACCGAGTCACAACAAGCATTGTGAGCAGCAAGTAAGCTGTGAGAGAGAGGCGTGAGACTTGAGTGAAGAAACTAGAAAGGGAACAAATGGGAATTAGGATTTTGAACTTTCAAGATAGGGAAAGACGAGCATCCTGAGTGAGTGAGGTTGCGAGAATAGCAACGAGTGTTGTGACTCCTGAGTGAGGATGCGACCTACGAGTGCCGAAAGCAGTCTGCCAAAGTCAATAGAGACTGAGAGAGCAAGTCATGTGAGAGATAAAGCAAGAGAGGTGAGGGACTTGAAGAGGGAGGCGAGGCTGTGATTGCGAGGGAGGGCCGAAGGTGAGATTGTGACTATGATGACGCTAGAGTGCTGGAGGTGAGACTGAGAGCGAGATGAGACGAGACAGTTAAGAGAATTGTTCAAGGAGGCGTCCAAGAGCGAGATAAAGTAAGGGAATTAGGAATTAGGATTTTGTAAAAACATAAAAATTCAAAATATATATACTGGTCTAGTCTAGGTAATTTGGGTGGGTGGTTCCTCAAATGGAACTGAGATTTGCATCATTACTCACCGATTTCAATTTATTGGAATCGGGAAACAGCCGATCCTAGATTCTTTTGCTCACCCGTAATTGGAACCAGAGGTGGATGTAGAACATCTCATATGAGGGAAAGAGATAAAAGATTTTTGCGATACCTAACTTAGAGGGGACTTCTATATAAAATTTCTTGATAAAAAGTATATATATGATAAAAGAAAGAAAGGCATTAGGGGGCAAAGGCCCTGGTAGCTCACCCTTCCATCCGTTGTTGATTGGAAGGAAGACTTTGGCTGGATTGTCATGGCTAAATAGGAAAATCTGCTTATTTCCCCCTCATTTTGCTTTAATTGCAAAAAATTGTTTGAAATGCACATTGGACGTTACTAATACTTTAAGGTGATCCATGGATTAGGAATTTACGGGATAATTTCTAAATGAATCTTTTGTTTTACAATAATACCAAATTTCATATTGACCAATAGAAGAAGGCATAATATTTTCTTTGCTAAGTGTATAAAAAAAATTACTATATTTTGGTGGATTCATTTCAATGAATTAATGTGTAGTAAGAAGTAGTCCATTACTTGAGGTGTTTGAGGACATATAGCAGAATTTGCTTCAAAAGTAAAATTCTAAATGTACTAGACCGATGTGGAAAAGTGCGCTTGCTTGGGTAGGTGGATCATTTAAGAAAGTAGCATTACTATATGGAATGCATGAGCAATATAATAAAGGGTCCTATCTTTTGACTCACGGATCCAAAGATAAAAGGTTAACCTAGAAAAAACATGAATAACAAAAGGCGTGACGACTACATAATATGCATTTGATCGCCCACTAAGATAATCTTACTTCTATTAGGACTTAATTACCACATCAATCTTATCTTAGTTTAGTTAGGATACCAAGGACATCAAGTGATGGAACATAGCTAAGTAAGTCATGATGGGGCAACCTATGAGGTGATGACACTGGACGAGTGGTTGTTGAGGTGTGCACTTAGGTAAGGACTCACAGCTGATTAGCCACCAAAGGACCCCTTGATGAGGGGGGGTGGATGCTAGCTGCCGATGGAAGAATAGAGCACACCAATGAAAAATTGGAAGAGAGAGAGAGAGAGAGAGAGAGAGAGAGAGAGAGAGAGAGAGAATATGATGATGTCTGTTGTGAGATGAATGTTGTGATTGCACAATTCACCTCATTTCCCTTGCATTGGGGGTGAGGTTCACACCTATCCACTCTTGAAAAGAATTGGCTAAGTATGATGATTTCTATTGTGAGATGAATGTTGTGATTGCAAAATTCACCCCATTTCCCTTACATTGTGGGTGAGGTTCACCCCTCCCCCCTCTTGGAAAGAATTGGTTGAATAATTCTGGAAATTATTGCCTTTCTATCAAGTGGACATATGTTGAATGAGGTACGTAGTTACTTCTCTATTAACCTTGAATTGCTAGCAATACCCCTTCTAGAAACAATTATGGATGAAATCACCTCTCTGTCCCTTCTGTTTGGCTGAACTTGTGACATCATGAATTTCAAGTTTTGATTTCAATCGAAATAGTTGAGCATTTCATCAACGCGCTTATAGCTCTTTTCCCTGAACTGATCACTCATGGGATAACTAGTCTATCAGATAAAGCCATTCAGGAATTCTAACCCATCAAACTTGAGAATTCGACTAGGAAACGACTGCTCGACCGTGCAAATCTGCAAGAGATCATTACAACATAGTAAAATCGATTAGAAATCGGAGATAGGTCGACTCAACAAAGGTATGTGATTAAGTGTGGGTGATTCCACCTAGTTACACAATTCTTGTCGATCAGCACTAGACCGATTCTTCTGTCATTTTGGTACCCTATGTCTGTATTTGAAATCTTGAGATTTCTGCAACAACCAAGAGTTGCCAATGTGTCAAAGATGTACTTTGTGGCTTGAAAATAATCAACCATATGTCAAATGCACGAAAATTTCTAAAAGCTATCCAATAGATTAGGACGCGCTAAATTCGCGCCGAATTGAAATTAACTGTCAAATCGAACCCGAATTTAGAAATTGAGAGTTCTATTATGTTACAGGTCATTTTAGGAGCGTCAACTCAGTTTCAGAAGATTTTTTAGCAACCCGAGACTTTTTGGGAAAAAGTTGAGATAAGGCCGTTTTCAATCAGAATTTGCAGATGATTGCTTTTTACTGCGAAATTGGGATGCCAATGAGTTATATTGGTGAGGAAAAATACTAATTTGATCGAGGACTCGACGATTGAATTTTCAAGGGTCGGATTGAATTGATTCAAGAAGGATTGAAGTCCAAACTGTACCATTTTCCATCCCAAATTCGTATGCCACATATACCAAACATTTTAAACTACCTAAGGGCTTCTAGAATGGGGCATTATAGTCTAGAAAATGTGGGTGGATGACAGCACATGGTGGGCCATGTTTGAGAGGCCAAAGAGAGAGAGAGAGAGAGAGAGAATCGGCCCCCCTCCTTCCCTTTCCTCTCTCCCGTTGCTGCTTCTCTCTCCTCCCTCTCCCTACTGTGCGAAGACCTTAGCAGGCCAGAAGAACCGCGGAGAAGCCCCGTTGTTGCACGCCTCATGCCGGAATGCCACCGCACGTTGCCTCGTGCAAGCATCCCCTCCACCTTCGCTGCACTCATCTCCGCCTCTTTCTCTCCCTCTCGTTGATTGTTGCTTCTCCTTCCTTTGTGTGCCGTGCGAACACCAAAAAAATTCAGAGAAGAAGCCGGAACAGCCCCTCACGTCGTCGCACGCCTCCACTTGTCGCCATCGCTGCTCGCCGTCTCACGCTTCGCCGCTGCCCGCGCTCGTCCGTGCTTGGCCAATGCCCAGCCGTCTTCGTCTGCCTCTGTCCGCACGTTCCAGGAGCCGTCGGAGCTCATCTCCACCGCCGTGAGCCACCGTGCACCCCTACCTCTGCCTGCCGAGACTCCCTTAGCCCATCTCGACCCTTGCCCGCCCCAATCGACCTCGAATCCGCCCTCTACTGGCAGCAACCAGCAGCTAATTTTGTGGGTATTTCAGCCCGATTTTGGCCCGTTTTGGCTGGCTTCCCGACCCCGGAAGCTTGGCCCGCCTTGAGGAAAGTCAATCCCCACGACGTCCCCGTCGTTTTTGTTGGAGAAAACTTCTTTATTTATTTTGAAGTTGACAAAACGTTTCCATCAGTCTAGTCTGAAAACTTGTAGACTCAAGTGTTAAAGTCTGACAAACTTTAGACTCTATCGTCAAAGTCTGAAGACTCAAGACTCAAGACTTAAGTCTACCCTCACTGATAGTTTCCAGACCGACGAAGAAACGATTTATCTGATGAATAAGACTTGTCCAGATGCGAGTATATCTTTAAGGATTTGGTTCGTACGGTTGAAGAAGATTTCATGGCTAGAAATAGCATCTCATGATCAGTTATTCTTATTGAAATCAATTTGGATAATTAGATCTGTTGATTAGCAAAGTATACTTGGAAGGTTCTACTTATGGAAACCTAGATCCTGATTGTATGAGCGAGCATGATTGGTGGGCTATCATCACATTCCTTAAATAACTCGAGATCTCCCTAATTGATTCTGTCTAATGGGTAGATTGGAAGAACTCCTTTGCAAGGTGCCAACGGTTATGAAGGCATGGGGGAGTATTTAAGGAAGACGCTCAAATTATTCGAGAGTGTGCGTGAAATAAAAAATTCCAAAGTCTGAACCTTCTAGTTCTTTGCTGTTTCATTTGTCGAGTTTAAATTGTACTCAAAAGGGAGATTAAATACTTGTAAAATCTTGAGGAAGTGTAGCAGAGTTTCTACACTGTGGAATCAAGGACATGAGACTATAAAATCTCTTTTGGTTTTTAGTGGAATCCAGCTAGTGGACTATCAGTGCGAGAGAGTGGATATAGGCTTGGTCTAAGCCGAACCACTATAAACCTTGTGTTTCAATTCTCTTTCCTTAATCTCTTTACTTTAATTCGTAACTTTATATAATTGTTTATAGTATTTTACATCTTTAGTCTATTATTCTTAGAAGACGAATTAGTCTGTTAAGTTTTGCAAAAACTTCTTTGATCACATATTCACCCCCCTCTAGGTGCTCTTACTAGCTCTATTAGTTTTGGTCCGATCGGTTCGTTAATCGGGTGAATTTAGCCTCCTAAACCTTGATTAGAGGGTTAATGATGCTTAGGGAGATTTAGTTTGAGTTAAGTGAGATTATGTTGTTAGTTTAGTTTGGTTAAGTGTGGATTAGATTAAGAGATGTGATTAGCTTAGTGTATGTTTAATTAAGGTTAATTAGATGTTTAGATTATTATAATATTAATTGGACCTTAATTAATAATTTTGAATTAAATAAGTATTTCGAAATTATTTAATTATTTAATAATATTTTATATTATTTAAAATTATTAAAATATTATTATTTAATTAATTTTCGGAATAAATTTAATTATTTATTAATTCCGAAAATTATTTCGGGACCTTAAATTCTTAGAATTTCGCGCCGATCGCTGTTGTGTATTCAGATTATTAATTTGATGGTTAGATATTGCAAATTGAATGTTGATTGTGAAATATATGGATTTATTCAGAAAAACCCCGGATGTCGGGTTTGACTCTGAAATTGGATTTTATGGATTATTATTTTGATGGAAAACTTGAGTGAAATGCAAAGTGCCTTGGGCTGAGTATGAATTGTTATGAGATAATTAAGAGGAATTGTCCTGATCTGTTGAGCTGGATTTGCCCCTATATGGGAGGCCCCACGTAACGGGCTTGGGTCGCAGTTGATTCTAGGCCTATATTCCTTCGGGAACGCCGTCGACGTAGTGACGAAGCCGCGCTCCAAGATGGGGAGGCGATGCCCGGCATTAATGTCAGTAGATAGCCGAACTGCGAGTAGGCTATGCCCGTGTGTGGCAATGAATAACAATTGGAACACATGCTGAGTGTTGTTAATGCGTCGGATTATTGGACGGAATTGTATGGAATGGTATGAGACGTGTCATAACGATTCGGTCTTATAATCAGGACCCCTATGGTTGTTGGTTATATGAAAGTGATTGCATTCTGATTGTTTTAGTTCTTATTATCGCATATAATTGAGTGATATGAACATGATTGAGTGATATGAACTGTGCTAACCTGCAGGAATGAATTGAGGCGAGGTAAGTCCTCTGTGTGGTGCGGCTTGGCCACCTTTGAGTGTATTTCCTTTCTAATAGGGGTTTAGGGGGGGTGAACTTGCTGAGACAATTTCTCACCTCGTTGTGGGCTTACATTTTCAGGTCCCTAGTGGACGAAACGACCAATTCATTTTGGTTGGTCTTGAGGAGTTGCAGATGTGAAGTTTGAGGATTGAGAATGTATCCGACTTGTAGGTCGTAGGACAGTTCCTTTTGATAAGTTGGCATTTTGTAGACTTTTGGTTGTAGACCTCTGTTTGTAAACTCTATTGGTTTATGTAAGTGATTGGTTGTGAAATTGCTTTCTGCTTTTCTATTCCACATTTTATTGTTGAGGGTTTTGTAATACGTTCCGTATGTGCATATAAAATGAATGGTTCAGCGACGCGTCCTGGGAACGTCGCATTTGCATGACCATGGTGGGATGTTCGCGTGCTCGGGGTTCGGGGCGTGACATCCCCGTTTAAGTGGTATCATAGCATGGTCTTTGTATGGAGTGATAAGGTGCGATGAGTTATGAGATAATTAGTAGGAAAGGTTTTTAATATTCTGATGCATGTGGTTGATAGCTGTTTGGTAGTTTGTTTGTGGGGTCACTCAAATTATAACCTGATGTTGGAATTGGAAGACAGGTGTCTATAAAGATCCTGAAGCATGAGTGACCAGTTGTGGAGAACTCCTTAGAGGAGGTCGGTAGGACCTGTATCTCGGGGTAGGATGTTGACAAGAGTCGGTACCCGAGGTAGAGCGCAAGCTCTGGCTAGCGCGGGTGTGAGAGTATCGCCACAAGTCGGTACTGAGAGTGTAGTAGCACCGAACAATCCTAGGTTTGACGGGATTGTTCAGGCGCTAGAGTCTTTGGGAAGCATTTCGAGTCAACAAGCATAAGATCAAGCCACCGCTGTTGCTTCTGTCACTGCTGTCGCCTATGCCGTAACCGCCGTTATTGCTACACCTGTTGAGGCCTAACCTGGAATTGTGATTGGGGAGCGAGCCGCCCCATCTAGGTCGCAGTTTAGTTCAGACAGAGTTGGAAGCTGGTTTGGGAAGAGACCAATGATAGAAGGAAAACACTTTAAACATCCCACTCAAAGGAGTATTATAGGAAAGCCAGCACCCAATTTGAAGGGTGTGTGTTTTACCTGTAGGAAAAGGCATGGGTCTTCCTCGTGTTTTGAAAGGATGGGAGCTTGTTTTAAATGTGGCCAACAAGGCCACCAGTTTAAGGATTGTCCGCGCAGGTAGATGGGACAATAGCTATTACTACCATCGCCGCTGATGGAGCACATTAGAGAGAATGCGCCACAAGATGCACAGTGGGGTACTTGGATTAGGCCTCTAGTTCAAGAAAGGTATCCCGTTCTGCCCAACAGGAAGGGTGGGATAGTAAAACCAGCGCTGAGAAAGAATGGCACGTGTCGTTTATGCGGAAGACGACATGGTTCAGCCCTGTGTCCCTCTAGGATGGGTGCTTGTTATGAGTGTGGCCAGCAGGGTCACATAGCCAGGAATTGTCCCGGAGACCAATGGGACAGCGTTAGTTGCCGTCGCCACTGTTGGGTCAGAATCGAGGATTCGCGCCGCAGAATGCATCGCAGGGTGATTCGAACAGGCCGCCAGCTCAGAGATGAATCAAGTTGTGCACCGATCAAAGGAGTAATGTTTTGTGGGTGACTTTATCAGAGTAGTGCAGCAGAATTTTGGTCAAGTTAATAGAACCTCAGTTGTGGTAATGAAGTCTTAGAAAGGAGAATCGTTAACTAGGGTTGTACTTGACTAGTTTGCTTATGTATGACTCTAATATCATATATGAGAGGTTTGACTCGAGGAGCTTTTTGTTGTAATGAATTGTGGTCGTAATATAATTCAGTTTGAACTGTTGATGATTGAAAGTTTTAAATTTATCGAAAGTCAAGAAGGACCCTCGATAACTTTTTAATTTTGCCACTTGAGGCAACCCGTATGTTAGATAGGGGTTGTCAAGGTTACTTGGCGACTGTCATGGATATGACAGTAGAAGAGTTGAAGTTAGAAGTTGTCATAATGGTTCAAGAGTTTCTAAATGTATTCCCGAAAGAATTACCAGGTTTGCTACCAGAAAGGAAAATAGAGTTCATGATTGAGTTAGCATCGAGACAGAACCAACGTTTAAGGCTCCTTACTGGATGGCTTTGTTAGAGTTGAAAGAACTAAATGTGCAGATGCAGGACTTGTTAGATAAAATATTTATACGCCCTAGTGCATCACCCTAAGGAGCACCAGTTCTGTTCATGAAAAAAAAAAGATGGTTCGTTGCGCCTATGCATCGACTATCAATAACTCAATCAAGTGTCAATCAAGAATAAGTATCCACTACCAATGATCAATGACTTGTTTGATCAGCTTCCAAGAGTGTCGATATTCTCTAAGATCGACTTGGGGGCAGGGTATCATCAACTGGGGATTAGAAATGAGGTTATACCGAAGTCAGTGTTTCGTACTCGATCAACCATTATGAGTTACTGTAATGCCGTTTGGTTTGAAGAATGCTCCAGCTGCTTTCATGGATCTGATGAACCGTGTGTTCAAGGAGTACCAGGATCAGTTTGTGATTGTTTTCATTGACAACATCCTAATGTACTCAAGGAGCCCTGAGGAACACAAAAGACACTTAAGGATAGTGCTTCAGACTTTGAGGAATCACAAGTTGTACGCTAAGTTCAGCAAGTGCGAGTTTCGGTTGACTCGTGTTGCTTTCCTAGGTCACGTGATTTCCGGAGAAGGAATCTCCGTGGACCCCGCCAAGATTGGAGCAGTAATCAACTGGCCAAGACTGATTACAGCGATAGAGATCAGAAGTTTTTTGGGTTTAGCAGGGTATTACAAACGGTTTGGGGAAGGGTTTTTAGCATTAGCGTCACCGTTGACAAGACTTTTGAAGAAGGAAGAAAAGTTTGTGTGCTCATATAAGTGCGAAAGTAGTTTCCAAAAGTTTAAGCAGAAGCTAACTACTGTACCTGTGCTTGCTATACCATCTGGTTTAGGAGGATTTGAGATCTACAGTGATGCATCATTTGAAGGACTGGGTTGCCTGTTAATGTAGCATGGTAGAGTTGTTGCATACGCGTCCTTTCAGTTAAGACCTCATGAGCTGAATTATCCGACGCATGACTTAGAACTCGTGGCGATCATCTTTGCTCTGAAGATTTGGAGACATTACTTGTATGGAGAAGGATTCTATATCTTCATTGACCATCAAAGTCTTAAGTATTTATTCTCTCAGAAGGAGTTGAATATGAGACAGCATCGTCAGTTGGAACTCCTAAAGGACTATGAATGTGATATATTGTATCACCCAGGAAAGACAAATAAGGTCACTAATGCGCTAAGTCGGAAGCCATCAGCAACGCGGTTGGTACTCAAGGAATGGACTTTACATGAGAAAGTAGAGATTCGATTTTCATATTTGAGGTAGGTCACCTTTTAAATTTTATGGCCATCCTCAGAATTGAGCCAGAAGTGTAGATCAGAATCAGAACGCTTCAACCATCAGATACAGAGTTTTAGAAAGTCGTGCAAGCAGATATAGAAGAGAGAAATGTTGATTTTCATAATTCTGAAAACGAAACATTGATGTTCCGAGGACGATTGTGTGTACCTGACTATGTAGCACTTAAAGAAGAGATCTTGTTAGAAGCTCATCGTAGTTGTTACAGCATTCATCCCGTAGTACGAAAATGTATCAGAATATATGTCAACACTATTTGTGGTCTGGTGTGACGGCAGACATCGCCAAACATGTCGCCAAGTGTTTGACATGTCAGCAGGTCAAAGCACAGCGTTGCAAGCTGGGAGGACTTCTGTAACCTCTCGAGATCCCAGAATGGAAATGGAAGCATGTCATGATAGATTTCATGACCGGACTACCGAGGAGTCAGAGAGGTAATGATTTGATTTTGGTGATAGTCGACAGATTGACAAAGTTGACTCACTTCATTGCAGTTCGAAAGGACCTCAGTTTGGATAGACACGCAGATCTGTACATGCGCCACATAGTTCGACTGCATGGAGTACCGGTGACGATTACTTCAGATTGAGACCTGAGGTTTACAATCGCCTTTTTGGAAGAGTTTGCAGATTGCTTTGGGAATGAAGCTGTAGTTCAGTACGGCGTATTATTCTCAGACCGATGGTCAATCTGAGAGGACAATTCAGACCCTTGAGGACATGTTGAGAACATGTGGGTTGGAATTCAAAGGAAGTTGAAAGGAACAACTTCTTCTCGTTAAGTTCGCTTGCAACATCAACTACCAGCAGAGTTTTCAGATGACCCCTTTTTAAGTGTGTATGGCAGAGTGTGCAGAATGCCAAGTTTGTCGAGATGAGATCAGAG
The DNA here is from genome assembly GCA_014182515.1 of Eucalyptus microcorys. Taxonomy (NCBI): domain Eukaryota; kingdom Viridiplantae; phylum Streptophyta; class Magnoliopsida; order Myrtales; family Myrtaceae; genus Eucalyptus; species Eucalyptus microcorys. The sequence goes on from CM024569.1 coordinate 33,085,110, forward strand.
AACAGAAAATCGCAAGTTCAGAGTTGGTTCAGCAGTCAGTGATTCAATTGCAGTTTCAGGGACACAGTAAAGACCACTCAGAATCGCCAGTTTAGCTTCACAGATTTTTTGGTCGAAGACCTTTGGAATTTCAAGTAAGGAAGTATATTTCCCATGGATGTCACCTATGATAGGGACATCGCGTTTTGTTAAGAAAGGAAAGTTGAAACGGTACTTACTTCGGAATCCTTCGAAAATTGGGTTCAAAGAAAGATTTTGGCTCTAAATGGATAAAGAAAGCAATTCGAGACACTGTGGGCACCTTTAGCCAAGTGGTACCCGAGAATGAAGAAAAAGGTCCGAGGTCGGGAGTTCGAATCCCAGTTGCGGCAGTTAGCCGCTTAGTGGAAAAATAAAAAGAACCAAATTTTTGCAACTCTCTTTTTGCAAAAATGGGCAAAAGTTTAGTATTTTGGATCCGAAGTGGTTTGGGCAAGATAGAAGTGATCTGGCAACACCGGTACAGAAAGAGCAACCTGAGAAAGAGAAGACTAGATGAGACAACTATACTTCCACCTTTTTGTTTAAGAATTGGTAAATGTTTAAATTTCGAGGACGAAATTTTTATAAGAGGGGAAGAGTTGTGACATCCTAAATTTCAGGTTCTGATTTCGATCGAAATATTTTGGCATTTCATCGATGCACTTATAGTTCTTTTCCTTGAACTAATCACTCATGGGATAATTAACCTATCTGGTGAAACCGTTAATGGATTCTAACACATCAAACTTAAGAATTCGACCAGGAAACGACTGCTTGACCGTGCAAATCTACAAGAGATCATTATGACATAATAAGATCGATTAGAAATCGAAGATAGGTCTACTCGACAAAGGTATGTGATTAAGTGTGGGTGATTTCACCTAATTACACAATTCTTGTCGATCGGCACTAGACCGATTCTTCTGTCGTTTTGGTACCCTGTGTTCGTATTTGAAATCTTGAGATTTCTATGACAACTGAGAGTCGCCAATGTGTCGAAAATGTACTTTGTGGCTTGAAAATAATCAACCACAGGTTAAATGCACGAAAATTCCTAAAAGCTACCCAGTAGATTAGGACGCGCTAAATTCGCACCGAATTGAAATTAACCGTGAAATCGAACCCAAAGAGTTCTATTATGTCACAGGTCATTTTAGGAGTGTCGACTCGGTCTCAAAAGATTTTTCAGCAACCCGAGACTTTTTGGGAAAAAGTCGAGGTAGGGCCGTTTATGATCAGAATTTGTAGAGGACCGTTTTTTATTGCGAAATTGGGATGCCAGTGGGTTATATTGGTGAGGAAAAATACTAATTTGACCGAGAACTTGACGATTGAATTTTCATAGGCTGGATTGAATTGATTCAAGAAGGATTGAAATCCAAATTGTACCATTTTCCCTCCCAAATTCGTATGCCACATATACCCAACATTTTAAACTACCTAAGGGCTTCTAGAATAGGGCATTATAGTCTAGAAAATGTGGGTGGATGACAGCAAATGGTGGGCCATGTTTGAGAGGCCAAAGAGAGAGAGAATCGGCCCCCCCTCCTTCCCTTTCCTCTCTCCCATCGCTACTTCTTTCTCCTCCCTCTCCTTGCTGTGCGAAGACCTCAGCAGGCCAGAAGAACCACGGAGAAGCCTCGTCGTCGCACGCCTCACGCTGAAAAGCCACCGCATGTCGCCTCCCGCAAACGTCCCCTCCGCCTTCGCCGCACTCATCTCCGTCTCTTTCTCTCCCTCCCATCGACTACTGCTTCTCCTTCCTCTGTGTGCCGTGCAAACACCAGAAAAATTCAGAGAAGAAGCTGGAACAGCCCCTCACGCCGTCGCACACCTCCGCCCGTCGCCATTGCCGCTCGCCATCTCGCGCTCCGTCGCTGCCTACGCTCGCCCGCACTTGGCTGACGCCTAGCCGTCTCCATTTGCCTCTGTCTGTGCGTTCTAGGAGCCGCTGGAGCTCGTCTCCACCATTGTGCTGTGCACCCCCGCCTCAACCCGCCGGGACTCCCTCAGCCCATCTCGACCCTTGCTTGCCCCAACCGACCCCGGATCCGCCCTCTATCGGCAACAACCGGCAGCTGATTTTGTGGGTATTTCAGCTCGATTTTGGCCCGTTTTGGCCGGCTTCCTGACCCCGGAAGCTTAGCCCGCCTTGAGGAAAGTTGATCCCCACGACGTCCTCGTCATTTTGGTACGATCGGTTCGTTAATCGGGTGAGTTTAGTCTCCTAAACCTTGATTAGAGGGTTGATGATGTTTAGGGAGGTTTAGTTTGAGTTAAGTGAGATTAGGTTGTTAGTTTGGTTTGGTTAAGTGTGGATTAGATTAAAGGGTGTGATTAGCTTAGTGTATGTTTACTTAAGGTTAATTAGATGTTTAGATTATTATAATCTTGATTGGACCTTAATTAATAATTTTGAATTAAATAAGTATTTCGAAATTATTTAATTATTTAATATTATTTAATATTATTTAAAATTACTAATATATTATTATTTAATTAATTTTCGGAATAAATTTAATTATTTATTAATTCCGAAAATTATTTCGGGACCTTAAATTCTTAGAATTTCGCGCCGATCGCTGTTGTGTATTCAGATTATTAATTTGATGGTTAGATATTGCAAATTGAATGTTGATTGTGAAATATATGGATTTATTCGAAAAACCCCGGATGTCGGGTTTGACTCGAAATTGGATTTTATGGATTATTATTTTGATGGAAAACTTGAGTGAAATGCAAAGTGCCTTGGGCTGAGTATGAATTGTTATGAGATAATTAAGAGGAATTGTCCTGATCTGTTGAGCTGGATTTGCCCCTATATGGGAGGCCCCACGTAACGGGCTTGGGTCGCAGCTTGATTCTAGGCCTATATTCCTTCGGGAACGCCGTCGACGTAGTGACGAAGCCGCGCTCCAAGGTGGGGAGGCGATGCCCGGCATTAATGTCAGTAGATAGCCGAACTGCGAGTAGGCTATGCCCGTGTGTGGCAATGAATAACAATTGGAACACATGCTGAGTGTTGTTAATGCGTCGGATTATTGGACAGAATTGTATGGAATGGTATGAGACGTGTCATAACGATTCGGTCTTATAATCAGGACCCCTATGGTTGTTGGTTATATGAAAGTGATTGCATTCCGATTGTTTCAGTTCTTATTACTGCATATGATTGAATGATATGAACTGTGCTAACCTGCAGGAAGGAATTGAGGCGAGATAAGTCCTCTGTGTGGTGCGGCTAGGCCACCTTTGAGTGTATTTCCTTTCTAATAGGGGTTTAGGGGAGGTGAACTTGCCGAGACAATGTCCCACCCCGTTGTGGGCTTACATTTTCAGGTCCCTAGTGGACGGAGCGACCAATTCGTTTTGGTTGGTCTTGAGGAGTTGCAGATGTGACATCCCAATTTTTCAATTCTATTTTCAATAAATTGAGACGGGCATTTCGTTGGCACGCATATAGTTCTTTTCCTTGAGTCGGCTACTCATGTGAAAACTAGTCTATCAGGTGAAGCCGTTAAGAGATTCTAATGCATCAGACTCGAGAATTTGACTAAGAAGCGACCTTTTGACCGAGCTAATTTGCAAGGGTCATTACAGCACAATTAAAAATCGATTAGAGACCGGAGATAGGTCGACTCGACAGAGACATGTGATCAGGTGTAGGTGATTCCACCAGATCGCACACTTCTTGTCGATCGGCACTGGAATGACTTTTCTGTCGATTCGGTACCCTATGTCCGTATTTGAAACCATGAGATTACCCCGACAACCATAAGTTGCCAATGTGTCAAAGTTGAATTGATCAACCACGGGTCAAATGCATGAAAATTTCTAAAAGCTACCCGGTAGATTAGGATGCGTTAATATCGTGTCATAGTGAAATTAACCGTGAAATTGAGATCGAATTAAGAAATTGGAAGTCCTGGTGTGTCACAAATCATTTTAGGATCATTGACTCATCTTCGGAAGATTTTTCATGTAATCAAAATTTTTCAGCAATTAAATTAGAGAATGGCTAATTTGGCTCGAGAAATTAGTAGGCCCGCCTTTGGTCGCGCTTTTGGGACTTAAGTTGGTTCTATGGACGAGTGAAGATGTGAATTGAAGTGTGGTGACATTGGATTAATTTTATAGACTTCAATTTGATTCAATTGGAAGATAATCGAATGGAATTGAAGAAGTTGTTGTACAAGATTTTATACCCGGCTGAAAATGAAATTGAACCTATTGGAAGAGGTTGTGGAGGATTGAGATAGTAGATTGTGACATCACAAGTGATGTCATGGTGTGGGGCAAGAGTGGCTAGGATGTTGACAAGTGGAGGGTGTACAATTGCCTCCAAAAAGCACCTCTCACATCACTCTCCATCATCTTCTTCTTCTCCAATGTTTGAAACCAGTTGAAGGGGGGGAGATCGTGCGAACCAGAGCCGGCCAACAGCTTGACGGAACTGCCAGCTCGAGCTCGTCGCATGTTCGCCGGAGGTCACGCTGTCGCCGCCCGTTCGCGCACGCCGTCCCGCTCGCCATTCACTGCTCCGCCTCTGTCTGAGCTCTCTGGCCGTCATCCTCTGCAGCCGAGCGTCCAGACCATTGCCTGGTGCCTCAGCCACTGCCAGCCGTAGCCAACGCTGCTGTGAGCCACCACCTCGACCTGCCCGAGCCGCCGCCGCCTCCTTCCGTCCGTTTCGTGCGCCACTAGCCGTTGTGCAGCCTCCTTCCAGCCGAGGTTAGTAGCTAGAAGTTCCAACAAGATTCGGTTCTTCAAGGCTTGTTTTGGACGCCTTTCGGTCCTCATTTGGTGTTGCTCCGTGTAGATTTGTCGTCGGCCTCGTCGTGCTCTTCGTCGGAGACTCATCGAAAAGCGATTCCGGTGAGTTTGGCTCACTAAATCTTGATTAGAGGGTTAATTATGCTTATGGAGCTTTAGTTTATGTTAAGTGTTATTAGGTGGTTAGTTTAATTTATTTAAGTGTAGATTAGACTAAGGTGTATAATTAACTTAAAGTATGTTTAATTTATGGCTAAGTGGATGTTTATATTAATATAAGCCTTGATGTGACTTAAAGGAATTTAATTTTGATTTAAATAATTGTTTCGAAATTATTGGATTATTTAATAATATATTATATTACGAAAATTATTATAATATTATTATTTAATTAATTTTCGGAATAAATTTAATTATTTATTAAATTCCGAAAATTTTGTCGAGACCTTATTTTCTTAGAATTTTGTGCTGATCGCTGCTGTGTAATCAGATTATTAATTTGATGAGTGGATATTGCAAATTGAGTGATGATTTGTGTAATTGATTGCTGAATTGTGAAACTGAGTGGTGATTGTGAAAAGTATATAATTTCTTTGGAAAATCCCGAGTGTCGGGTTTGACACCAAAAATGGATTTTAACTATTATATCAAGTAGTGGGGTTTGAAAAAGAATGGTGTTAGTTTTTCTTGTTCGAATTTGATTGTATACCCACACACACAACTACTTTCTCAGATGTTTTTAATATGAAGAAAAATGGTCGGGATCGCTATTTTAAGTGGAAGCATTGAGTGAAATGCAAAGTGTCCTAGAGCCGAGTATGATTTTGGTGTGTGATAACTAAGAGGAAGTTGTCCAGGGCTGTTGAGCCGGACTTGCCCCTATATGAGATGCCCCTTACAATGGATACGGGTCGCAGTAGAGGCTAGGCCAACTGGACCCATGCTCCTTTGGGAATGCCATTGACGTAGTGACGAAGCCGTGCTCCAAGGGGGGGAGGCGATGCCTAGCATTAATGTCAGTAGATAGCCGAACTGCGAGTAGGCTATGCCCTTGTGTGGCAGTGAATAACAATTGGATCGCATGCTGAGTATTATTGACAGGTTAGATTATGGAACGGAATCATGTGGCATGGTATGGGACGTGTCATAACGATTTAGTCTTATAATCCGGACTCTTGTGGTTGTTCGAAATGATATTGTTGGCGTTCCAGTGGTTTAAGTTCCTATTACTATCTATGATTGAGTGATTTGAATTGTGCTAACCTGCAGGAAGGAACTGAGGCGAGGTAAGTTCTCTATGTGGTGTGGCTAGGTCACCATTGGGCGTATTTTCTTTTTAATTGGGGTTTAAGGAGTTGAACTTGCTGAGACAATGTCTTACCCCGTTGTGGGCAAAATTTCAGGATCGTAGATGGTGGAGCCCTCGGAGGCTAATCAATCAGAAGTGGAATCGAAGAACGAGTCCAACTATTGGTCATAGGACTAATCCCTTTTGTAGACTGCCCCTTTTTGGTATATGTGTAAACCCTAGTGTGGTTACCTTTGAAAGTATGTTTGTTTATAAATGATTTGGTTTCCTGCTTTCCTATCCTGTAAGTTTTGTCAGGGGTTTCTTAGTACGTTCCGCATGCGCATAATAAATGAATGGGGTCGACGACACTACCTGGGAATGTCACATTTACATGACCATGGTGGGTTGTTCACGTGTCTTGGGGTTCAGGGCGTGACAGCAGAGGTGAAGTCTGAGGATTGGAGAACGTGTCCGACTTGTAGGTCGTAGGACAGTTCCTTTTTATAAGTCGGCCTTTTGTAGACTTTTGGTTGTAAACCTCTATTTGTAAATTCCGTTGGTTTATGTAAGTGATTGGTTGTGAAATTGCTTCCTGCTTTTCTATCCCGTATTTTATTATTAGGGATTTTGTAATACGTTCCGCATGTGCATATAAAATGAATGGGTCGGCAACGTGTCCTGGGAACGTCGCATTTGCATGACCATGATGGAATGTTCGCGTGCTCAGGGTTCGGGGCATGACAGAACTTACCTAATGATTGCTCTTAGTTTACTTCATGAAATATAAATGTAGCATCTAGGCAAGATCGGGTGTCAACATTGAGTCACCCAACCATGAAATGAGAATAGCTTCAAATGGCAATTGTTGTTCCCTTCACCATCCATTTGACGGAGTACAACCCAAGATAATAAGAACAACTTTAAATGTAAGCATAAATTAGATTACTTGAGGGAAATTTATACTTAGAAAGTGAACCCACAAAGCAAAAGCTTGCATCATAAAATGGATTATTGGAGGAATATAGGAATATTTTTGGCAAACCTAAATGCTCACAAACCGGGTCAATCTCTTGATCTTGTGGATCCTATGTTGATCCTAACATTTTCAATAGTGATGGTTATGTATAGACCTTCGTCTAGGTTAGGAATTCTTGATAAGATGTCTGAGATATTTCACACCATCTCTACTCAAAACGTGGCAAGGAAAATCTAAAACACCAGTCACATGGGCCAACCTCCCGTAAAAAAAATCTTTCTCTTGGTAAAATCGAAGTTAACAAAGATAGACTTTGCCAAGAAATAGAAAGGAAAGAGGATAAGGTCACTCAAACTGATGTATTCTTGTCATGGCCTCAACCTTGGGTCATATAACTTATGGAAATTCTTATAATATGAGTTAGTAGTGCTCAAATGATATTTTAACAGCTCGCTCTATTTCTACCCTCCTTATTGGCTCCAAATACCCTCTATATATTGAATTGGCTACATTATCCTTTATAGATTCCACTCTTGATTTAATATTATTTCTTACCTTTTTTTTCTTCTCTTTATTTTTTTCTAGTTTTACTAAAAGATAAAACTACCCACATCCCTTTTATTTTATTTTTACCTAATTGCTTGTTGTAATATGAGCAAGCACTAATGATATATTAAAGTGAAGAAATATTAATTTTATTTGCAAATTTTTTTACTTTATTTCCCTAAATTATCCTCAGGATGGTGAATTTTTTTCGTTTTCGATATTGTGGTTGATACATGTGTTCCGCACAATTTTGGTTTAATAATTTGATAAGACAATCGGTGTAGGCCAGCCAGTATATGTATAATGATTTGTGGTGAATAAGCCTATTATAATAGACTCTATAAATAGGCTATGGTCCCTTTGGTTAAATTCTGGACTCGAATGCTTTGAAATTCCCCCCCCTCCTCCGTTCACCAAAATAAAATTTCTTTCTCCATCACTGCTAGCTTGCATCTTTTAATGATCTTTTAACCTAACTTCTTGAGTTTTTTTATTCAATGAATTTATTTGGTATAAAAAATTGTCATTCTTTTGTTGATTTCAACCTTATGCTATTCAAAATGTAAGCAGATAAGGTTTTGATGATCGTCAATGTTGAAAGAAACAAAAACACATATACTTGTTTAATGAATCCATTACACTTCTTATAGTGGAAGGGGGACTGTTTATTCTACATATTGGGATCATTTATTCTAATCCATAGAGTTTTTCACATAATGAAACTTAACGCAATATAATTAGACGGTTACATATGAAATTATCACAAGCTAAGGAAACATTCATGATTCATATAAACATAATCAGTTGTGTGAGTAGATATCCTACTGAACCCTAAACCCCATCGATCTTTGAATTCATGTCTTGGTTGTGGTTGAAGATATTCTGCCCAGGAGACAACAACATTTTTGGATCAAACTGAGCTTTGTTCTCTTCAAATGCCCTCCATTTGGGACCAAAATGTTGAATCCAATCGCTTTCGGTACTGTAATTTGGAAGGTATTGCTTGATACCATTATCTTCACAAAAATGGAGCACCTCCTTATTTTGAAGGTCGAACTCTTGCCAGTCTTCAAACCCACTTGAAAGCAAGAATCCAACCGTATAAAAGACATCTTCATCTGGTATGACAGCAGACATTCTATCATCCCATCTACAAAAAAGATCAAAATTTGATAAAGGGTTTAAGTTCATATAATAGAGTTTATACTCAAGCCACTTAAAATTTGATTTTAATCATTCAATGGACTCATAACTTCCAAACTTTTGCATTTGATGCACTTGTCGGATTTGACAGATTTTTGTAAGAATTAATGACGTGACGGATAGGTGGCCAATTTTCTGAAAGTCACGTCATTGCCATGTTGGCTACACATCAACAATTTCGTCGAGAAATCAGTCTGGTTTTGATCACAGTGCATCAGTTGTAAGAAATCGAACGTTGAGTGAATAACTTGATTAAATTCGAAGTTCAGTGACCGTAACTCATTAGCCTTTAGTGACAACCAGCGAAATATATGCCCTAAATGAAAGTGGCGGCTAGCAAGAACACATACTTGTCATTGTTCATAGGGTAAATGAGGACAACTCCAGTTGTTATGTTCTTTTTGAGAACAATGTTCTTGAAAACACCCGTGTTGAAATCGGCAATGCGAGATTTGGGCACGAATAGGTTTAGCCAGGGATGAGGAGCGTTCCAGAGCCCCTGTTCTCGGAGCACCAGCTCTTCAACTCGCACTCTATTCAAGAAATCTACGTAGCCGACATCCTTCTGGTACAGGAACTCGGGGCCATGGCTCAAATCTTTCAATATCTTCTCCAGGTCCTAATATTAATGAGATAACAGTGAACTAACTTAAAAGAAAGGAGTGAAATGTTTCTTATGGGGCTGAGTAGAAGCTCATGGAAAGGTCGATGTGGTAAAATACAACTATAATATATTTGCGCGCGTGTGTGAGAGAGACAGAGAGGTAGGTCCTCCAAAACACTAGTCCGACACAAGCACAATTAGTTCAAAATATGACCTAGGATTTTTTTCCCCTCAAAGATAGTTCGATATAGATCAACAAGTACCTTGTCTACTGTACTTTGAGTGCATTCATCATAGAACTTGGCTACTTCAATGCAGTAGATAAGCTCGTGTTCGGTCACTAGGGACATCAGCCGCGGGTGGTCCAAAAAAGAGAAGAAAGATATCCAGCTATCTGAATTTCGGCGCATGAAAAGCTGACCTTCTACATAGTCCAGCACTTCATCTTGGTCCCTTCTATGGCTCGATATCAACCGTTCTTGGTCCGTCGTAAAAGCTGAAAAATCACTGTATAACATTTTCACCCACTTAGCCTGCAAGGGTTTCAATGCGAATACATTTATTACTTGTGGATCTTCTATGTCAACCAACTGATAGAATACCCTATAGAAACGTATAAGCTGACTTCTAGTTTCATGTTCAATGTCATAGATAGAGAGTCAATTGCAACTTATAAAAAAGCAAACTAGAGCATAGCCGGTTCATTTACAGGCTGTCATGTAACTGTCATTTTTTCTCCTTGCGAGTTCCAATACATCGAGAGAATCGGACATTCAGTCTCAAAAAAGAAATGTGATTGTCTCAATCCTAAAGAATAAGAACAGTGAAATCTCAAAAAAGCAATGATGATTGAGTCTAGTGTGCTACGTACTCTCTTTGGAGCTGGACCAAGTGCAATCCTTGCTCTGGTTATTATGCCAAATTGACCGAGACCACCCAGGACAGAATGAAATAACTCCGGATTTTCGTGGGGAGAGCAAGTCAAAAAGTGCCCGGTTCCTACCAAAAGAAAGAACAAAAGAATTCTCTCGTCAACAATCAAGCAATTATGAAGAAATGATATATATGGTGTGTAATTCGATGCTTAGAACGAGAAAGAATCTTATGCACCAAAACAAAGTCGTCAAAATATAGTCGTCACTTATTCCGGTCTCTATATTTTGAAACGTAATATTAAATTCCTTACTATATTGTAACACATTAATTTTTGTTTTGAATGGTAGTCCGATACGAAGGCATCATATATAGTACATATGAGGTGCTTTTTCCCTGAGGACATCACTTTCTTTTTCCATGTGTAGATACATGCATCAACTAGAAAATTTGGTAGTCGGCTAGAGTTCGAAGTCTATCTTTTTTTTTTTTGTCCAATAGATTAGAAAAAAAAAAAAAACGCAATAGCCGTTCTTCAGAGATTAATCTGGACGTATTACTTTAACCCCGTTGACTTATCCGGCCAACCCAATTAGTTTTTGGCCGGTTGATGTTAACTTCCGGTATCTTCGGTAGATGACATGAGTTAAAATACAGTAAAAGTCAACTTCTTGATATAACACTCCAAGTACATAGTTTTTAGACAGAAAGAAGAAAAGATCAGAAGAGCTAATTCGCTAATTGCACGCGTTGAGCCTCAATATTAAAATAGACATAAATTAATAAAACAACTGTTGGAGGTATGAAACGAATGATTAATTCATTGACTTTATTTAACAAAACTGCTTTTGTTGTTTATTAACCATGACTTGTTTTGCAGACCTTTATCTACCGAGATGATAGGCTCATTAACATCATAACCCTGGTTCAATTAGTTTCTGATCAAAATACGGAAGAGGAGAGTGATTCCATCCATACCAGTAATGACATCCATTTCGTAGACATTGCTGATCTGAGGCCCATATCGAAATGTTTCCCCGCTAATGCCTGCATTAGAGAGCGTACCACCCACAGTTAGGTACAAATAATCTGTCCACGAAACTGGGGCAACACCATGTTTCAGCGTCTCCTCCAGCACATCGATCCAAAGTTGCTGGCCTCCGACGTCCGCATAGTGGCCGAGAGACTGGCTCCACGATACGGTGGTCTTGTTACCAAGAGACGTCATGTCCACAACGACCCCATCACGAGCCATAGCTTGTCCCCGGACGGAGTGGCCACATCCTCTGGCTGAGATAGTGAAAGGAATAGAGGATTTACTGTATGCGAATGCCACGAGAATCGCGATGTCTTCGGGGTGAGATGGGCGAAGGACGGCTGCAGGACTTTCTCGGACGATGAGGCCAAAGTCGACAGAGGCCTCACCGATAGATTCGGGGTCAACGTGGAGTTTGTCGGCTATGGGGAGAGAAAGGAGCTTGTGGTATAGTGAATTAGTCAAACGCTTGGATGAGAGCAGCATGCAACGTGAGGCCATCTGATGGTTTTGCGCCATTTTAACGTTGGAGGAACAAAGAGATGATGAGCAAGTTGGTGTGTTTCGGTGTTTGTGGTGGAGTTGAGGGGGAGAGCTCCCAAGGGTCTCATTTATAAACACGCAGACGGACACTATTGCAATGCCATGCCCTCTTGGAAAGGAAAAAGTTTTATACGCAACTCGCAAGAAAATGATTTTTGGGGTTCTTGGCTTTGATTTGATGAGATTTGGATATCGTTAATCAGTTATTTGACTTTCATTTGATTCGTCTGTATATTCTTAATTGGATTACCAGTAAGACGTGTACCGCGATAAGTAGATTGTGAACTTCTTTTTCTTTGGCTTAGCTTGGTCATCCTAGACTTTATCTTTCTTGCAAACCTAAGTACGTTCCCGGAGTTCAAAGGGATGTTAAAATATATCTTTAGGATATTAATTGTGCTTGATTCATAGAGATCCCATTATCACTTTGCCGGTGAATCGATTATAGATTGAGCTGCCGAAGCAAGAAAATGGTGAACCCAAGAAAACTATGTACTCTTCGGAGTTATATTTATAAGAATTGCTCAATCTTTACACTACTGTAAAGAAACAAGTCAAGCACTGACATAAAAATTTGTACATGCATATTAAAAATTATACAGGTTCATTTACTGATATATCATCTAATGTTAAGGAAACACGCTTTGCAGAAATCTCCATTCGCAACACGAAATCTTAGTTGGAGGCTTTTAAACTCCTTTAATCAAACATCAAAAGAGAGTTCAAGCTTTAAAATCAAGCTTATGTGTATCGAGCCAAGTATGGAGGCCTTCAATTTTGAACCGAGTGAAGTCCAAATGGATCAAGTCTTTCATGGTTTTGGTGTATGGACTCATCTCATCCAACGGTGCATGTGAGTTGGGCAAATATGTATCTGGATCACGTAAGAATGCCTTGTTGAGATGGTAGCTTACTTAGACAGTTCAACTCGACCCCCACTACCATCTAGTAATGTTGTAATTGTTTATTTTGTTTTAGTATGATTCATAATAGTTTAATTTAAAACATGAATATGCACAGCATCCATCTGGAGTCGATCAAGTCTATATTGTTTAAGATGCAACTATGGCATCTATGGACTGGCTTGCCGGCAGCCAAACCCTAAAATACAATCGATACTTAAAATTGTTTTTGTTGTATCTTGGATTATTTTTCTAATGAATTTTTATCAGTCCAAATGTGTCGTTCAAATATATTAGTGAAGCCAAACCCTAAAAACTAGCGGGGTCAAGTTTCTCTATGTGTACTTAAAAAAGTTCTAACAACTACTGGCTCGTCTTCTAAAGTTAAAACTTCCCATCAACCTCGAATAACATGTTAGTGGCCTGAAGACTTTTCCACTCTGAAGAGGGTTGTTCATATTTATAACCCAAATCTAGAAGGAAGTTGAGTTGCATGAAAATGAGGGTGAAAATCTTTGATCGCAGAGCAAATCTTCAGGTTTGGTTGGGACAACGACGTCGGATTTCGAGTGTCATCGCTGTATTTATCATTATGGATTCTTGTCAAAGATCAAAGATACGCAACGAGGGTGCATGGGATTTGTTCGATGAATGCGCGTGCTTCTCTTCTAAATTCACGACTTTGACTTTTCGCTTGCGAATCAAAAACGTTTGATAACATCGGGCGACCTGGGTTTATAACTCTATGGGCTCTCCGAAGATCCCTCGACAGGAGCCCTAGATTCTTCCTTCAATACAGTAGACTACTTCAACCATTGTCTGAATTATGCATCATAGAAAAAAGAAATTATGCGTGAAAAATCTGCTAACGATCTTGGGTTGTATCGATCAACGTCACAATAGGTAACCATCAAGAAGATACACAGGAGATTTGATTCGGGAGTTTCAAGATTTTCTATGATACATCATCCATTAAAGCATGGTCTTACAAATTGAAGCGTCGTAATGGTGGGAGGGAGCATCAACAAGATTTTCTCCAAGAATATCTAATTCACGATTCTGATTTAAGGGCCAGGTGATGGCAAAACTTAAGATTTTGCTTAGATCATGTGTTTTCGGACTTCTATACTAAGGGAGTAACTACTTGAACATCAATAAATAAAGAAGCTTGCTTAGGCGGCCTTTCATTGAGCGCATGCACATGCACATACAAAGGGAAAATCAATAAGATTTCTTCAAGAACTTTAGATTATAATACGTGATGACAAAACTTTAGATTGTCCTTAGATCTTGTGTTTTTGGACTTCTATGCTAAGGGAGTAACTTGAACATCAATTGATAAAGAAGCTTGCCTTAGGCAACCTTTCATCGAGTTCGTGCACAGGCACATACAAAAGGAACATCAATAAGATTTCTTCAAGAAGATATAGTTCATGATTTTAAATTAAGGGATATGTGACGACAGAATTTTAGATTATAATACGTGACGATAGAACTTTAGATTATCTTTGGATCTTGTGTTTTCGGACTTTGGTACTTGGGGATTAACTTGAACAATAATTATTAAAGAAGCTCGCCTTGGGCGGCCGTTCATGGAGCATGCGTGTGCATACAAAGAGAGATGTTTATGACAGTTGGAGGTGCGATAGATGGTGTAGCAATGGATCGTGGCGCATGGCGATGACTCCATATTTTATTCAAGGACTTGCTCGAGCAATGGGAAACAATCGTAGTGCTAAGTTTCATGAAAGTTTGTAACATACTAGTTATTAGTAAGACTGCATTCATATGACTTACAATTACTTACTATTATGCACGATAACACATAAAATGTTGAACATAAAGGACAAGACGGAGTCCTCGTCGACGAAAACGTTGCCAATCTCGGTGCAATTGATGTGGTGGACCTCCCGAATGCGAACTGAAGGTGAAGTTGTGCAAGGGCCAGATCTTTGTCGGAGGAGGTCGTTAGACCTCGACGACTACTGCAGAAAGGCCAGAACTAGGTCGCTCGCCCCTCTACCTTGACCTCAGTTCACAACGATCTTTAATCCACAACGACCCTCAACTTTGGCCTGACCTCGGCAACCCTCGACTTGCGCGATCTTGACCTCAGCGACCTCAACCTCGATGACTGGTGACATTGAACTCAGCGACCTCGGCAACCATGGAGCACAAAGAGTGTATGAAAAAAGAAGACGAATATAGTTTTAAGAGGCAATAGTGGAATTCGCAATTATCAGCGAGGGCAAGGGCAGAAGTGAAATATCGTTAAACCCCCTGATAGCATTCCAAAAGCACCAAACGCACTCGATAAATCATGTTCAGCTCATATCTCATTAAGCTAAGTTTTTTTAATTGATATGATGCAATGGAATATGTCGGTAGCTCCAACTCGACCTTTCCCTTGACAATTTCCTTAAATGAATACAGCACATCCCCAGTAATTAGTATGAGAGAATTAACATTGGCGGTATATCCATACGGAGCGCCAGTCAAGTTCCACATATTCAAGATCCTAAAGAACCTGTCCTTTCTGATTGAAAAAAATTATCACCGCTCCAAGACAGGAAAATCAATAATAGTAGTACTAGGAATATATGTAAAATCGAGAAAGTAATCAACTTTATGATAAACAAATCCATAGTAATGCATCTGATCCCAAAAAAAAAAAAAAAAAAAAAAAAAATCCATAGTAATTTAAATTAAAACTTTCTTGTGGGTAGAGGTGCTTCATGCACAGAGTTTACATTAGAGTTTACTTAACAATACCAGTAATTATGAGAACCAAAAATAACTTTCCATACCTGTGGGCATAAGAAAATTAAATCACAGATTACCGTTTAATTCCAATTAACTTATAGAAGATCATCACCTCCCCAGGGGGTCAAATGCAACATTACAATATGCCATTTGACCTCATGTAATCATCTGGGGAATTACTTTGCATCAAATGTCACTACTACTCAAGCCATATCCTTTCGCAAATTTGGGAGTTCCAATACATTAATAGACGGATGTTCAATCTCAAAAAAGAAATGTGATTATGTCGATCTTATAAAATAAGAATAGTGAAATCTTATGAGGCATTGATGATTGAGTCTAGTGTGCCACATTCTCTCTTTGGAGCTGGACAACGTGCAATCCTTGCTCTGGTTATTATGCCAAATTGACCAAGACCAGCAAGGACCGAATAAAATAATTCTGGATTTTTATGGGGAGAGCAAGTCAAAAAGTGCCCAGTTCCTACCATAAAAAGAACAGGAAATTCTCTAGTCAACAACCAGGCAATTATGAAGAAATGAAATATATAGTGAGTAATTCGATACTTAAGCTACTTCCATTTCATAGATAATGTGGCGTTTCTGAAAAATGTTTTTTAGAAAACCATTTTCTAAGAATTTTCTAGTGTACAGTTAAAATCTGAAAATGAACTAATAAATATTTTTGGCCATTTAGGATAGAAAATCTTTTCCATCATGCACTCGTTTAATACTCTTTTTATTATTTTAATTTTTAAAATCATTTTTTAATCTTTTCCTTTTTTTTTCTTTTTTATTCTTCTTCTTCCTCAATCAGTCGCCAGCTAGCGACCTATCACAAGCATGCTTGAGCCTTGCCATAGGCCGGCAAGGCCTATTGATTCCCAAACCCACCCATGAATAAGACCACTGATTCAGTTCAATTTCCAGGTAGATCCATCGAACCGGTCTACTTAACACAACAATCACTACAAAATTTTGTGACAAAGTAGACCACTCTAGTCGGAGAGGGATTGAGGACTTACAAGAGAGAAAGCGATAAGCGCCATGAGCGATTGACGCTATGAGAGTCACGACAAGTATCGTGAGCGGCCAATGAGGTTGCAATTGTAAGAGCAAGTTAAGAAAGAGAGCCATGAGACTTGAGTGAAGAAACTAGAAAAGGGGCAAATGGGAATTACAATTTTGAACTTATGGAGAGGGAGCGATGAGCATTATGAGCGAGTGAGGCTGCGAGAATAGCAACAAGCGTTGTGACTCGTGAGCGAAGATGCAACTTGCGAGCGCCGAGAGCAAGCTGCGAGAGTCAATAGAGATTGAGAGAGCAAGTCACGAGAGAGATGAGACAAGAGAGGTGAAGGACTCAAAGAGGGAGGCAAGGTCGTGACTGCGTAAGAGAGCCGGAGGTGAGACCGTGACAATGATGCCGCGATAGAGTGCCAGCATTGACTGAGAGCGAGATGAGGCAAGAGAGTTGAGAAGATTGTGCAAGGGGGTGCCTAAGAGAGAGATAAAGCAAGAGAATTAGGAATTAGGATTTTGTGAAACATACAAATTAAAAACATATATGTATTGGTCCATTCTAGGTGGTTTGGGTGGGTGGTTCCATACATAGAACTGAGATCTCTATCGATAATCACCAGTTTCAATTTATTAGAATCAAGAACTAGCCAATTCTCGGTTCTTTTGCACAATCCTAAATGGAATCAAGGTGGATGTAAAAAATCTAATCCGAGGGAAAGAGATAAAATATTTCTGCAATACCTAACTTAAAGGGGACTTCTATATGAAAATTCATGATGTATATAGTATATATTTGATAATTAAGGAAAAAAAAAAAAAAAGGCATTAGGGGGTGAAGGCCTCTGCGCTAGCGCACCCTTCTTGATTGGAGACTTAGGTTAGATTGTCAAAGCTTAGTACGGAAAATCTCTTGTTTCCCCCTCACTTTGCTTTAATGGAAAGAGTTTGTTTCGAGTGCACATTGCACATTACTAATACTTTTAAATGATCAATACAATGGGAATTTGCACAATAATTTCTAAATGTATCTTTAATTTTTTGACAATACTAAATTTCATACTGAAAAAGTAGTTTGAAGAAGGCATAATATATTCTTTGCTAAATTTATTAAAAAATTTACTTCATTTTGGCGGATTCATTTCAATGAATTGCTATGTATAGTAGGAAGCGGTCCATTACTTGACGTGTTTGAGGACATATAGCAAAATTTGCTTCAAAAGTAAAATTCTAAATATACTAGGCTGACCTGGAAAAGTGTGCCTGCTTAGGGAAATGGATCATTCAAGAATATAGTATTATTATATGGAATGCATGTGCAATATAATAAAGAGTACCATCTTTTGACTCATAGATCCGATGATGCATTCAATCTTACCTTAGTTTAGTTAGGATACCAACGACATCAAGCATAGACATAGCCGAGTGGGTCACGACGGGGTAACCTATGAGGCTATGACGTCGGATGAGTGGTTGTTGAGGCGTGCACTTGGGTAGGGACTCACCAGTGATCAACCACCAAATGACACCTCGACGAGGGCGGTGGATGCTAGCTGCCAACGGAAGAAGAGAGCACACCAAGGAAAAACTGAAGGAGGGAGCTGAGAGAGAGAGAGAGAGAGAGCTTGAGAGTATGATGATGTCTGTTGTAAGGTGAATGTTGTGAGTGCACAATTCACCCCCATTTCCCTTGCATTGTGAGTGAGGGTCACACCTCTTCCCTCTTGGAAAGAATTGGCTGAATAGTTCTGGAAATTATTGCCTTTCCATCAAGCGGACATGTTGAACGAGGGACGCATTTACTTTTCTACTAGCCATGAATGGCTGGCTATACTTCTTCGGAAGCAATTGTGGATGAAATCACCCCCTTGTCCCTTCCGTTTGGCTGAACTTAACTAATAATTGCTCCAGTTTACTTTATGAAATAAAAATGTAGTCCTCTAGGTAAAAATCAGGTGTCTCATCCAAACATAAAATGAGAACAGCTTTAGATGATAATGGTTATTCCCTCGACCATCCACTTGATTAAGTACAGCGCAAGACAATAATAACAGCTTTAGATGCAATCATAAACCGGATTGTTTGAGAGAAATTTGTACTTAAGAAGTGAACCCAAAAGGCAGAACTTTGCGTCATAAATCGGATTATTTGAGGAATATTCTTGTCAGACCTAAATTCTTGCAAACTAGCTTTGATCATGTGAATCCTAACATTTTTCAATAGTTGTGGTTGCAGATACTCTATATATAGACCTCCATCTAGGTTAGGAATTCCCGATAAGATGTCCAAGGTATAATTCACACAATCTCTACACAAAAGCATGGCCAGGAAAAATTTGAAACCAGACACAGAGTTCTCTTGGTAAAATCAACATGAACAAGATAGACTTGGCTAACATATACAATCAAGAAATAGAAAGGAAAGAGGAAAAGGTCGCTCATATTCTTGTCGATTAATCAAACGCAGCCTCAAACCCAGGTCATAACTTTTGGAAATTCGTATAGTATGGACTAGTGTTGCTTGCATAATATTTTAATCAGTGAAATATGTGAGACAATGTATGATAACCTAAAACATGATTATCATATCAGATTATATTGAGTTTAGCTATCTTGGTTTAATAATTTGATAAGACGGTCAATGTAGGCCAGTATATTAATAATGATTTATGGTAAATGGCCCTGTTCTAATAGACTCTATAAATATGCTATGGTCCCCTCAAGTTAAATTTTCAACTCAAATGCTTTGAAAAATTCCACCTTCCCCTCCCCTTCTCTCTCCGTTCAACAAAATTAAATTTCTCTCTATCGCTGCTAGCTTGCATCTTTTGATGATCTTTTAATCTACCTACTTGATTTTTTTTTCAATTAATTTATTTATGTTGACACCTAATTTTGACCATGCTATTTACTTGTTACATTAAGCATTTCATAGCATTGCATTTAGGTAATAATAACATTTAGGATCAAACTTATCTTTTAGAAAATAAAAAATAGAGGATAATAAATAACATATAAAATAAAATAAAAACATTTGGAGGCAGATTTTAGAATTTTTTGAATAATGAAGCATTTTCTTATTAAACATATTTTCTCGTTTCAAAATTCAAAAATATTAGTTATTGTGTGATTTTGGAGCCATTTTTTTGTTAAATGATTGAGTGAATATCTCATTTGTAAAAACAACTTGGGGTTTTCCTCTATAAATAAAGGATGTGAGGTTTCGAAACAAGGGGGGGCCGTCGAAAGTTAAAAAAGAAGAAGAGTGAAAGAAAGAGAGAAAGGTGGGTGGGACGTAGCAAAGTCAGAAAAGTGAGAACAGAAAGAAAGAGAAATGGGTTTCGGTTCTTGAAGGGAAAAGAAAAAAAGTCAAAAAAAGAAAAGTGTGCAGAAAGAGGGCAGAGAAAAAGGATCGTGAGAGAGACAGGTGAGAGAGAAAAAAGAAAAAAAGAAAGAAAAAGAAAAGTAGAGAAAAAGGAAGACCGCATCGTCTTCTTCGCTAGGGGTGGCCCTCGACCAGCCAACGCCTCGCCTGCTCCGACGAGTGACTCCGTCCCATCGCCTCCGTCCGTCGTCGCTACTACTGCTGCGACGCCCGTGACCCAGCGCCGATGCCCAGCATTACCACCGGAGACCGACACCGTCGTTGCTGCTTTTCCCTCCTGCCGTCGTCCTGACACCCGAGAGCCGATCCGACGCCACCCACGCCGGTAGCTGAGCCACCGGCTACTGCTACTTCGCCGACGACCCCACTAGTCGTCTCTGCTCCACCGTAGCTGCGCCGGTCTCGCTTGCAACACTCGCCGACGCTTGCAGCACTCCTCCCGATCTCCGACCACCGTGCCTCCACAGCCGCAAACACCCGAGCGCCCCTTTTGCCGCCGTTTGCTGTTACTGACGACCTGCGACGCCACCGGTGGTCGATTTGCTGCACGCTCGAGCGACCGACGCTGCATCGCCGTACCGCCACCCAACTCCACCTACGAATCCGCTCGGAGCCATCGCCGCGCTCACTCTCTGCAAGCCGTGAGCTCGCCCCGACGCCGCTGCTCACCCTGCTGCTGCGTCTGCCAGCTCCGAATCCTCCGCCTGAGCAAGCTGCTGCACGCCCGAGCGTCCTCCTTGCTGTTGACTTTTTCTCCTCTGCCCGAGACCGAGCGAAGCCACCTGCTGCCTCCCCCGTTTCGCTGCTGATCCAGTGTCGAGCCACCTCGCCGGAGCTCCGGCCACCAGGACTCCTTTACTCCCGGTGAACTGCCCTTGCACCGTCCACCCACCGCCGATCAACCTGCTGCCCCCCTTTCCTTAGGTTGCTTACTTTTCTTTTCATTTATTTTATTTTATTTATTTATTTATTTTAAAAGTTTTGCTATTATTGTAAATTGGAACCTTGGAAGGTAATATTCATTTTAGGGTTTTGTCCAAAATTATTGTAATTACTAATTTGAACCGTAAGATATCGGATTATTTTTTAATTATATTAATTTTTGGGGCTTTTTTATAGTATTTTAATTATTAAATCATTATAATTATTAATTTGATCCGTAAGACTTCAGATCAAATTTTTAATTATTTTGAGCTCTTTGTCGTGATGTTTAGGATTAGAGTAATTGTTAATTTGACCTATAAGACAACAGGTTATTTTTTCGAATATCTTAATCATTTATTTTGTTGAATATCTTGATTGTTTAGATTTAATGTTTATTTGATAATTACTTGTTTTGGAAAAACACTAAAAAAATAAGAACATCAAAAAATCAAAATCTTGCATCAAAGCATTTATGTTTAATAAATCAGACATGTAGGATTAGGTTTATGAAATTTTCGTCATCTAGTGATTGTTGCTAGGTTCATTTAGTTAGAAATTACTTGTCATTAGAATTAGGTCATTTGATTAATTTAGATTGCATATTTAATTGTTGCGTTTCTTTAATTTCGAATTTCATGGAAAATACAAAAAAATTTGAAATAAATTCATTTCATGCTTTAGGATAGATTGCATGCTTATTCATGTTATATAGTTTAAGTCATATTACCACGTCATATCATGTTAAATTAGTAGTATGCATTGCATGATTCTCATTAAATAAAGTGAAAACCAAAATTGAGTGATTGCATATTAATTAGAAATCATATCTAGGATTGTCGATGTGAATTCTAAGCTAATATCGCAGATGCTTTCGTTACTATAAGGTAAGTCATGCAATTTATTCATTGCTTCATTTGGGTGTTTAATTAGTGGTTTGCGCACCCACATAATCACCTCACATTGTTAGGGAGGTAAATTAAAATTAATTTAAGCTACCTGCAAAATATTTTTTAAAGAATAAAAAGGAAAGGTACCAAAAGAGCGTTAGAGAAATCTAACGTAACCAAGTCCCCAAACTCACAATCTCTAGTTCGTAGGAGTAAAATAAATCTCTCGTTACTTTACTTGGGTTTCTAATTGACCCACCAAAAATAGATTAATGGCGACTTCTAATTAAAAAATCAATTGCATGATAAAAACTTGAACCTAAGTCGCGAATTGATATGAGCTTGGGAGAGCCCAAGCTAAGTTTAGGCTTAGTAATCCATTAGCATTTTTTGAATAATTCACTACACCCAAAAATTAGGTCGTGACAATTTGGTATCAAACATTGCCATGCTTTTGTTGACTTCAATGCTATCTGAAATGTACGGAGATAAGGCTTTGATGATCGTCCTGTCGAAAGAAATAAAAACACAAATACTATGTTTAATGCATTACGCTTCGTATGGCGGAAGTGGGACCGTTTATTCTGCATATTGGGATCATTTAATTTGAACCATAGAGTTTTTCACATAATGAAACTTAATGCAATATGATTAGATAGTTACATATGAAATTATCAGAAGTTAAGTATACATTCATGATTCATATAAACATAATTAATTGTGTGATTAGAAAACCTACTGAACCATAAACCCCGTCAATCTTTGAATCCATGCCTTAGTTTTGGTTGAAGATCCTCTGCCCAGGAGACAACAACATTTTTGGATCGAACTGAGCTTTGCTCTCTTGAAATGCCCTCCATTTGGGACCAAAATGTTGCATCCACTCTCTTTCGCTGCTGTAATTTGGAAGGTACTGCTTGACCTTTATACCATTATCTTCACAAAAAAGGAGCACCTCCTTATTTTGAAGGTCGAACTCTTGCCAGTCTTTAAACCCACTTGAAAGCAAGAATCCAACCGTATAAAAGACATCTTCATCTGGTATGACAGCAGACATTCTATCATCCCATCTGCAAAATAGATCAAAATATGATAAAGGAGTTAAGTTTATACAATAGAGTTTATAGTCGAGCCACTTAGATTTGATTTTAGTCATTCAATGGACTATAACTTCCAAGTTTTTACATTTGAGGCACTTGCCGGATTTGACCAAATTTCATAAGAACTAATGACGTGGTGGATAGATGGCCAATTTTCTGGATGTCACATTATTGCCATGTCGGCCACACGTCAACAATTTTGTGGAAAAATCAGTCTAGTTTTGATCAAAGTGCATCAGTTGCAAGAATTAGAACATATGGTGAATAACTTGATTAAAATCAAAGTTTAGTGACCAAAACTCATTAACCTTTAGCGACAACTGACGAAATATATGTCCTAAATGATATTGATGGCTCGCAAGAAAACATACTTGTCTTTGTTCATAGGGTAAATGAGAACAGGTCCGGTTGTTATGTTCTTTCTGAGAACAATGTTCTTGAAAACGCCTGTGTTGAAATCGGCAATGCGAGCTTTGGGCACAAATAGGTTAAGCCACGGATGAGGAACGTTCCAGAGCCTCAGTTTTCGGAGCGTCAGCTCTTCTGCTCGCACTCTATTCAAGAAATCTACGTAGCCGACATCTTTTTGGAACAGGAACTCAGGGACATGGCTCAAATCTTTCAATATCATCTTCAGATCCTAATATTAACGAGATAACAGTGAACTAAGTTAAAAGAAAAGAGACGGGATGTTTCTTATGGAGCTGAGCAGAAGCTAGTGGGAGGTAGATATGGAAAAATACAACTATACTATATTAGTGTGTGTGCACGTGCGCGCGCGCAATAAAGAGAGAGAGAGGTACTCCCAAACCCCAGTCTGACATAAGCACAATTAGTTCAAAATATGACCTAGGACTTTTTTTTTTTTTCCGTCAAAAATAGTTCGATACAGATCAACAAATACCTTGTCTACTGTACTTCGAGTGCGTTCATCGTAGAACTTGGCTACTTCGATGCAGTAGAGGAGCTCGTGTTCGGTTAATAGGGACATCAGCCGCGGGTGATCCGAGAGAGAGAAGAAAGATATCCAACTGTCTGAATTTCGGCGCATGAAAAGCTGACCTTCTACGTAGTCCAGTGCTTCATCTTGGTCCCTTCCATGGACCGATATCAACCGTTCTTGGTCCGTTGTAAAAGCTGAAAAATCACTGTATAGCATTCTCACCCACTTAGCCTATAAGGTCAATACAAATGCATTTATTAGCTTGTGGATCTTCTCTGTCAACCAACTGAAGAAATACCCTATAGAAACGTATAAGCTGACTTGTAGCTTTCTGCTCAATGTCATAGATAAGGGCAATTGCAACTTATAAAAAGGCAAGCTAGCTCATGGCTAGTTCATTTAAAAACATGGGTTGTCATGGATCTGTCTTTTTTTTTTTACTTGTGAGTTCTAATACATTAAGAGACTTGGACATTCAATCTCAAAAAAGGATTGTTCTCGATCTTTATGGAACAAGAATAGTGAAATCTTAGCAGAAAATGATGATTGAGTCCAGTGCGCTACATACTCTCTTTGGAGCTTGACCCAACGCGATCCTTGCTCTGGTTATTATGCCAAATTGACCAAGACCACCGAGGACGGAGTAAAATAACTCCGGATTTTTGTGGGGAGAGCAAGTAAAAAAGTGCCCAGTTCCTACCACAAAAAAGAACAAAACAAATTCTCTCGTCAACAATCACGAAATTATGAAGAAATGAAATATATGGTTTGTAATATGATACTTAAAACGAGAAAGAATCGTGTGCACCAAAATATAGTACATATATTAATTTTTTGTTTTTAATGGTAGTCCGGTGCGACAGCAACATAAATAGTACACATAAAGATACTTTTTCCCTAGGGACACCGTTGTCTTTTTCCAAGTGTAGATACCTTCATCAACTAGAAAATTTGGTAGTCGGCTAGAGTTCGAAGTATATCAATTTTTTTTTTTTTTGTCAAATAGATTAAAAATAAAAAATGCAATGGCCGTTCTTCAAAATCTGGACGTATTACTTTAACCCCGTTGACTTATTAGGTCAACCTAATTAGTTTTTGGCCGGTTGACGTTAACTTCCGGGTATCTTCGGTAGTTAACATGAGATAAAAATAGTAAAAGTCAACTTCTTGATATAACATTCAAAGTACATAGTTTTTAGACAGAAAGAAAAAAAAATTAGAAGAGCGAATTCGCAAATTGCTTGCGTTGAGCCTCGATGTTAAAGTAGACATAAATTAATCAAACAACTTTTGGAGGCATGAAACGAATGATTAATTCATTGACTTCATTTAACAAATCTGCTTTTGTTGTTTTCTAATCATGAATCGTTTCGCAGATCGTTATCTACAGATGACAGGCTCATTGGCATCATAACCCTATATCAATTAGTTTCTGATCAAAATACGGAAGAGGAGAGCGATTCCATCCATACCAGTGATGACATCCATTTCGTAGACATTGCTGATCTGAGGACCATATCGAAATGTTTCCCCGCTAATGCCTGCATTAGAGAGCGTACCACCCACAGTTAGGTACAAATAATCTGTCCATGAAACCGGGGCAACACCATGTTTCAGCGTCTCCTCCAGCACATCGATCCAAAGTTGCTGGCCTCCGATGTCGGCATAGTGGCCAAGCGACTGGCTCCACGACACGGTGGTCTTGTTACCAAGAGACGTCATGTCCACAACGACCCCATCACGAGCCATAGCTTGTCCCCGGACGGAGTGGCCACATCCTCTGGCTGAGATAGTGAAAGGAACAGAGGATTTACTGTTCGCGAACGCCACGAGAACCACGATGTCTTCGGGGTGAGATGGGCGAAGGACGACTGTAGGAATTTCTCGAACAATGAGGCCAAAGTCAACAGAGGCCTCAGCGATGGATTCGGGATCAATGTGGAGGTCGCTGGCGATGGGGAGAGAAAGGAGCTTGCGGTATAGTGAATCGTTCAAAAGCTTGGATTGGCACACCAGTGTGCTCATCAAGATGAGTGTTATCGTCATGCAATGTGAGACCACTGGATGGTTTTGTGCCATTCTGAAGTTGAAGGGATGAAAAGATGATGGGCAAGTTTGTGTGCGTTGGTGTCTGTGGCGAAGTTGAGAGGGAGAGCCCTCAAGGGTCTCATATATAAACACGCGTACAGGGAGACTATGGCGAAGCCACGTCATCCTGGAAAAGAAAAGTACCATACGCGACGTGTAAGAAACTATTTGTTAGGGTTCTCGGCTTTGATTTGCAGATATTTCCATATCTTTAGTCAGCGATTTTGTTGCAAAAATGATGGCGATATCAATTCCATATTGATTATATTGTCAATTAATTGATTCAGTTAATTTGTGATTAGCTTGGTAAAGTGGGAATGTAATCGTGATATAATCGTGTATATTTTCTTTCCTATCTTTCTCTTGTAACATATATAACACAGTGCTCCTGTACATGAATATACACAAAATACAGATTACAATTTCTCCCAAACACTCCATTTTTCTGCCATTTCTTCAATTTCTGTCAGATTTGACTTCGATCTTATTTCTCTGTAAGAAACTAGGTAACCCAATAAATACACTTTGAAACCTAGCAAGGCCCTTAATTTTGGAAGCGTTAATGTCCTTCATGGCCATCTATAGGGAACTTTTTTTTATCTTTCTTGCAGACCTGAGTACGTTCCGTGAGTTCAAAGGGATGTTAATCAAGCTTGATTTATGGAGATTCCAATCACGTAGTCGGTGAATTGATTCTATTTCTTTTTCTCTCTTTTTTCTATCTTCCAGAATGGGTTGCCGAAGCAGGAACTTTTGAACCCTAGAATACCATTTACTTTTTGGGTTTTGTTTATAAGAATCAATTAATCATTATAAAACAGAAATAAACAAGTCAGCCATTGATATGTACATGTACATCATCAACGTTATGGAAACACATTTTGTAGAAACATTCATTCACAACAGGAAAAGTCAATTGGAGGATCCTATGCTCCTTGAATCAAACACCCTATTAGACATATATTGTCTGATTCTAAATATCTGTCTGATTCTGAATTATTGTAATTTCTATTGTAATATTCTATTACTTTAGATAAACATTCCATATAGCCTATAAATAGGCTAATGTATTGTTCAATGAAATTTAAAGAAAATTCCACAACTTTATATTCCGCTTTATATATATCACACCCAAAGAGAGGTTAAACTTTTAAAATTAAGTTTAAGTGATCGTGCCAAGCATTGAGGACTTCAATTTTAGTGTGAGTAAAGTTTGATAGGGTTTCGACCAAAAAAAAAAAAAAAGGTTTGATAGGGTTGATAATATTATTGAAAGGAACTCGGCGACTTGGCTTTGTAGTATGTGGAAAGAACTCTACAACCGGGCTTTATCTTTACTCTAATAACACACTGAACTTATACGGGTATTTGGACTCTGATTGGGCTAGCTATTTTGAGACTCGGAGGTCAACGATCAGGTTTTACACTTTCTTGGGATCAAATATAATTTCATAGTCTGCAAAACAGCAGGTGACAGTGTCAAGATCATCAATGGAGGCTGAAAATAAGGCCTTAGCTTCTGCCATAGTGAATCTTACATGGGTCTCTTTTGTATTGAGAGATTTGGGTATTTCGCTCATGGGTCCGACTTTGCTTTACAGTGATAACCGCTAGGCCATTTCATTAATAGCAAATCCAATCCTTAATGCAAGGACAAAGTACGTGGAGATCAATTTTCATTTCTTTCGAGAGAAAGTCACTCTCAAGTTTCTTGAAGTTTGCTATTTTCCCGCTACTCATCAAATTGTTGACATATTTACAAAAGCCTTACCATGCAAACTTTTACCATGCTTTGATCATTGAAGGTTACGATACAAACTAGGACTAGGTTTTCCACGTAATCTCAGTTTGAGGGATGTTGATAAAGTTAATAATACTATTAGTGAATCATTGAAAGATTAGATTAGAGTGGGAGATATGATTTGATTCTAATTATTCTTATTGTCAATTAATTGACCCAGTCAATCCATAAGATTAGACATTCGAAATATAGAGGAAATTTGGTTGTCTTCTTAATATAAATAACAGTATGTACTGTAGAAGCAAAGTGTGATTTCTGGCTTTTAGTGAAAAACATTCTTTTCTTGAGAAATTTACTTTTTATCATTGCTTTCTTAATTCCTGTGATTTTCTTCAAAGTCTAGGTGGAGCCAATCTCCCATGATTCTACTGTATGAACTCGTCCCATCCAACGGTGCGTGTGAGCTAGGCTCTGGTGCACCTAAATCATGTAAGAATATTTCATCGAGATGGTTATCTAGTTGGTCGGCTCAACTCTAGTGGTGCACACCACGGTTCCATAGTGTCCTATTGCTTTCTTTTTTTAGTCTGAATTGTAATAATGTTATTTAAAACGTGAACCTAAAGAACATTCAATTGTAGTCGACCAAGTCTATTATTTATTATGCAACTAATGCATCCATGGACGGACCCAAAGGAGTGTGCAGTATTTCTATTAAAATCATTGACGTTTAAGTAGCAAACATGAATTAATACTTATATTTTATGCAAATGAGGATTACAGACCAAAAAAATTATGTTGATTGTCTTTCCTTGAAGTACTCAATATTCCGAACAGATGTATGATCTTTACTTTATGTTTGTTGTAGCTTGTATTTTTTCTAAATTCTATTACTCCAAATCGGTCATTCAAATACTTTAGTCTGGACAAACCCTAGAACTTAGGGAGGTCAAGTTTCTATGCATGTACTTGGAAAAGTTCTAACTACTGCTAACTCGTCTTGTTCAATTAAAACTTTGCTTTGACCAGGAATAACGTGTTAGTGGCCAAAAGACTCTTCCAATCTAAAGAGGATCCTTTATTTTACTAACCCAATTCTTAAAAGATGAGTTGCATGAAAATGAGGGCAAAGATCTCGGAGTGCAGAGCAAATCTTTACGTTTGGTTAGGAAAACGATGTCGGACTCGAGAGGATCATCGCTGTATCTATTTTTAAGGATTTTTGCCTTAGATCAAAGACACGCAACGGGAGTTCATTGGAGTGGCTCAATGAATAGCCGTCCTCCTTTTTCAGATTCACGACTTTGACTTTCTTTTTGCAAATTTAAAACGTTTGGCAACAAAATGCGACTTGGCTTTATAAGCTCTCCGAAGATTCCTCGACAAGAACCCTGGATTCTTCCTTCAATACACGTAGACTAATTCAAACATTGCTCGAGCGTTTGATCGTGATCTGACGGACCTGGCTCTGGGGCAATACCTTGTAGCATCCAAATTGAAGTTTATGCATAATAGAAAAAGGACATTAACTGTTGGGAAATCTGGTTATGATCCTGGGTTGAATCGATTATGGTCAGAATTAGGTAATCATCAAGTGGATACACAGAGATCCGATTCGATTTGCAAGATTTTCATGATGCGTCATCAAAGTGTGGTCTTCCAATCCAATTGAAGAGTTGTGAGGGCCGGAGGGAACATCAACAAGATTTTCTTCAAGATCCGGTTCGTGTGGTCTAATTAAGGGGGCCGCGTCATGACAAAACTATGGATTACCCTTGGATCATGTGCTGGGAACTTCAAGGATATAGGTTGAATTCACTTCTTATGCGAGAACTTGATCTCCAATCTTGGGTCTAACCTTGCTTTTGTCGAGCGACATAGCAGAAAAAGGTGTTCAATTGTTTCCCAGGCTTGTAAGCATAGCAGACAAATTGGATTATGTAAGACATTTTGTTTGAACAGGTTTTCTCGCATGAGTAATGCATTTTGAAATATGCTTCACATGAAGAGTCTAGCTTTTTCGTACGAGTTTAATTTTGAGATTTTTTACAATAGAGCCCGAGGTGTTTGATATTATGATGATGCTTGATCAGTAGTCGGTGAATGTTCAATAGCTCTCAAGCTGTTGTACCCCCTCTTTATTAAGTACATTCCTATTTTGTTTCCTAACCAGACCAAGTTATCTCCATCAGAGTTCGAATATAATGGAATAGTCAGGATTTTTTTTTTTTTTTTAGTAAGGTAAAAATATATTGACTTAAAAGCAAACTATACAACCTGGAAGACCAGCGTCAAAAAACTTAGACTCAAAAAGGCAACAAGCCAAATCGAGTGGAAGGATGCCAAGAAAAAAAAAAGAACAAAAGCTACCGAGGCAGCAACAAGGAAGCCAAACGGCACCCACCAACAACCAAACAAAAGGGAACAAGCAATAGCAACAACAACCAGCCAAGTAGCGGAAACAACAAAAGGAGAGGAGACGAAGAACGAGGGCCACCGAGGTCCTCCAACCGTCTCAGCACCAACCCTCAGAAGAAGAGGCTTGAAGAATTTGTACGCCAAGGAGGGCACCGAACAACAGCAAAGGCCGGAGCACCCAGAAGGCTAAGAAGCGAACATAACCAGGTCAAGACCCCACATGCGTTGAGATCTTCTATTCCTTGGAGTATCCGTCACCTAGCTAAATGAGGAGGTGGTTCTTCATGGTAGGCATAGAGAGAGATTTACCCCGGAACAAAATGTCGTTCCTAGTTTTCCAAATAAGATGGCAGAGAGCAGCGAAGGAAAATCTAGCAATCAACTGCAAAAAGTCATCACCCGAAAGAAATTTTAGGGCCTAGGAAATGGTATCTTGCCACGGTCTTGTACCATGCCAAATTAGGTTGCATTTTGAAGCCCAGAACGACACCAATCCCACAGTAATCTGGCAGCCAAATAAGAGATGATCAATGGAATCCGGTCTAGTACTACAAAAAACACAAGAGCCATCGACAATCCTACCGAAGGAGAGTAGAAGGACTTGAATGGGAAGACGGTTCCTCATGATGAGCCACAAGTGGAATTGGTGCCTTGGGGTAATAGATTTACTCCAAACGAAGGGGAACCAAGGAACCACATTACACTTCGAACAGATAGCTTCCCAGGCCAAAGCAGTCGAAAAAACACCCGAGGTGCTCTCAAGCCACGTTAATCGATCTAGGGACTGGGACAACGAAGGCAGAGGGTGTCCCCCCACTTCAATAAGGAGCTTGGTCTCCAGGCCTGGAGCGAAAAATAGATCAGCAACTGAAACTTGCCTAGACAGACCCGACCGGTAGATGTAAGTTTCAGGGAAGACTGAATTAAGAGGGCCCTATGGGAGCTAAGGGTCAAACCATAGGGAAACCATTTGGCCATCACCCACATGCCATAAAAAGAATCGCTGGAACTCATTCCTCAACGCAAGGAGTTTCCTCCAAGCATTAGAGCACATCGTAGGCTTTGGGACAACCTAGAAGTTCTTTCTCTTTAGGTAAATGGAATGAATCCACTTACACCAAAGGAACTCTCTATCAGTGAATAGAATCCAAATATGGAATAGTCAGGATTTTGTTCACTATATACTCTTCAAATAGGTTGTGCAATCTTTATTCACTCCAAATCCTTTCACTCTAGTTAAACGGTACTTCTACTTTTTTAGGGTCTACTTGGTTCGTTGGGCCTCCTATCACACCTTCTTACAGCCACTCATCCTCTCGAATATTAGTAGTCTTTCCATCACCTATAGATCACTCACATCCTTAAGAGTTAGAATCCCTACCAATTAACAAACTTTGCAAACCCCAAGAGGGGTGGGATCTCATACCAGTATTCTAGAGATCACCCCTAAGAATAACTATTCATTTTAGCCATTGACTTCATAGAGATAAAGGAGATTGAGATAGTCGTCATGCTTACTCACTATTGACACCTAAATTTTGCCTAGGTATTTTAAATTAAGGCTTAGCTTTTATTTTCCTTTTTTCTACTTTTTTTTCGGATAATAATAAAAACAACAAAAATAATAATAAATAAAAACAACAAACAAAAAGAAAGCAAAAAGAAGTGGCAGCCGGGGGGCTTTGAGCCCAGCCCTTTTCCTTTTGTTCCCCTTTGTGCGGACCCCAAAGGCCTAGCCTTCACAACCTGGCCCAGCCCCCCTTCTCCTTCTTCCTTCTTCCCCCTTCCCCCTTCTCCTTTTTCCTCCTTCCCCCTTCTTCCCCAGCATATCACCTCACGCGCACAGGCCGCCGACACGCGCAAGGACAGCAACGCCGATGTACGGTGCAGGCAGTGGGGACACGCCTTCAATGCAGAGCAGCGGTGCAGGTGGGTGGCTAAGGCGACACCGGTCTAGCTGCACCAAGGCCAGTCGGCGTGTGAGGACCGGCAACCAAAGCCTCGTCGATCGGCCTCCCCCTCGCCTATAAATAGGCCCTCTGACAAAGGCTAAACGGCACGGACAATGCCAAGGAAGATCGAAGACATGCAAGCTCTGAAAAACTTCCTTCGAGAGATTTCAAGAGAGGCCCGAGAGCCAGTGAGCCTAGATTCAAACAGAGGTCGGCCGGAGCAAGGGGGTCGAGATCTAAGGTTCATATTTGGCCGAAGAGGGGCCGAGTGTAAGCGATGCAAGAAAGAGAGAGCCGGATCTAAGAGAAGGCTGCCGGTGGCTGCACCCAGTGGACAACCAATGGGTCCCCGTCGCGACTAAAACATCCCAACAGCCCCCGACAACCTCCAGTCGGTAGCCCTAAAGTCAGTGAGCATCCCCGACCCCCTAGTTGTTGCCTCACTTCTGGGTAGGCCGAGCTGGAGCTCGTGGCCATTTGGCTCACTTGAGCTCCAACCGCCGACCATCCAAGCTTCGCTGCCTTGCCATGCTGAACAAACCCTCCTCCTAGCGACGCCCTCAACCTATTCGACAGAAGGCCCGAACCAAGTCTTTTTTCCCTTCCTCGAGTCCAAGCACTCGATAGCCACGGTGAGAGACGCGATGGTTGCTGACGGACGAAAGAGGGCCAGGCAGAGCCCGAACCTTCGACTCGAGGTAGCTAAGGCGCTGCCCGAACGCTCCTTCCACTGTCTCCGCCATACCATGCCAGATGAAGCGAAGGCCACGAACTAGGTCGCGGCTGTGAGTCAAGTCGACGAAACCCTCCAATCGGGTAGGGTTTGGCCAAAACCGGGTCGGGACTACAAGGCCAAGTCTGACATGGGCTTATGCATGAGCTAGCTGATTCCTGGGCCGGCATATCTTCATTTTGTTCGGGCTTGTTTTTTTTTTTAAAAGGGGTATACCGGGATGGACCCGTATCTCGGGCCCAACCCAGTCCCCTAATCTTAATGAACCAGGTCAATCCCAACCCGAGAATTCGACCCAGGTCGTTTCTTAAATATATAGTATTATAATAATAATAATATTTTTAATAAAAAAATAAGTTATTTAAAAAAAAATCCCATGTTTTCCTAAAAAGTCCGAAAAAAAATCAGAAAAAAGCCAAAAAATGATTTATATTTTCAAAAAGAGACCAAAAATCCAAAAAAAATGCTTTTTATGTTAAAAAAATAGAAAAAGACCAAAAAAATGTTTTTCCTCCACAACATGCATGGAAAACCCCTTCAAAATCCAAAAAGCCTTAGGGTTTAAATAATATCAGGTATCGAAATGGCATTAGTGATTAACTAATATAATTAAGTCCCTAATCCTAGTTTCTCTGGTTGCGCAGGAGCGAATATTCCTCACAATATTTCGCTTGGGTTTTTAATCGACCCATCACAAATTGATTAGTGACAACTCCTTTTTAAAATTAATTTATAGGTTAAAAAATCAAATCATTAAGTCGTGAATTTGTGGGCTTGGGAGAACCCGGGTTAAGCCTAATAGATATAGCCAAACCATTAGCCTCCACAGACGCCCGCCCTAATTGGGGGCGCCGAAAAAAATGGTCGCGACAACTTGGCAACTCCGCTGGGGACAATTTTTGAAGACTTATGCCATTTTATCTTGTTTAAGCACTTTACTGACTTGGGTTTTTTTTTCTTTTTATGCAGGTCAGTAGCTTAAAGGGCTATTTTAATAGAATGCTATGTGATTGCAAACTACTATGCATGTTTTAATATTTTAGCACTACACATGGCACACACAACCCGGCCGTTAGACTTGGGCCGCCATTGGATATTTAGGATGGTGTTAAGAAATATACGGCCTTGAACGCAAGATTGCGATGTAGAAGTTACCATTTTTTTCCCCGAATTTTTTTAGGTAAAGCCGAGGTTAAGAGGGTATGATGCCAACGCGAGACTGCAACGGGGAAACACCCTTTTAATTTCAACAAGCCTTCTCAATTAGACATCGAGCCGCACATATCATGCACATGTCTGTGTGATTGTCATCTATTTCCTCACATGAAGTAAGTTTTTTTATCAGTGCACTTTGCAATTTACTTACCTTCCTGTATGAATTAAGCAGTCCATGATTAGTCTAGGATTTAATACTACGGTCATTTAAATTTAGAAAGTAATTGTCATAAAGTTTTTTTTTTGAGAAAAAAAAAAAAGCTTTTACAAAAGAAATTACTTTTAGTCTGTGCTTTTATTTCCTCAAGCATGTTATAAATTTCTTTTCCAATTTTTTTTTTTTTTGTTTCAAAAAGGGATAGAAGTTTTTTTGAAAATTTGTTTTCAATTCATGCTTTTGTCATCTTTCAAATTGAATATCTTTTTAGTCCATGCTAACATGTCGCATGCCTTTTTTCAATCCACGCTTAGGAAATCCTCTATATGTACAAACTTTTCATGAATAAACAGAAAGAGTAGGACTAGGTCATCATCATGGACTGAGTCCCTATTCACGCCTTGTATTTATTCATGACCAAGTAATCACGGAACGTCAACATTCGCTGATCCAAACTCGCTCAAAAGCAAGAGCAAGAATGGCCGAAGAGATTGTACCAAGCCGTGTTGTGATTGTGGAAAATGAAATGAAGCAAGTCTTTAACGTGCTTCAACAACTCTCATAGCAGATAGACTCCATCCAGGGCAAACTTACTCCTACCATTGCCTCAATCGAAGTATTGTTACAACAATCATCCATCAAGGGTGATCAAGGTAGAGATACCAACGATAACATCCCTGAATTGGAGGATGATCTGCACCAAACCACGATTAAAAGAGTTAAGCCAAATAATTTGTGTAAAACTGAGCATGACAAACACCTCGAGAAGCTGGAGGAGAGGCTAAAACAACTGCAAGGTCTCCAAGATCCTACTCTGACGAACCTCTCCATTTATTCCAAGGTCAAAATGCTGAAAAAATTCAAAATACCCGAATTTGAAAAGTATGATGGCATGACTTGCCCAAGAGCTCATTTGCAAATATACTTGGTTCGAATGGCCCAACACATCAATAATGCACCATTGATGATCCAGTTGTTCCAATCAAGTCTAGTAGGCCCTACTTTGAGGTGGTACATTACAAAGAACATGAACATCCTCGAAACGTGAAACGAAGTGAGTGAGGCATTCCTCAAGTAGTACAAATTCATAATGGACATTATCCCTTCTCATGAGGATCTTGAGTGTATTGAGAAGAAAAAGTACAAATCGTTAAAAGAATATGCCATTAGATGGAGGAATTTAATGCCAAAATCAGTCCCGAACCAACCGATTTCGAGCTAAGAAAAATGTTTATCAAAACCCTCCCTTATGAGTACATCAATCGAATGATAACCACGATCATTGAATTGTTTAATTAACTCATTCCAGTAAGGGAGCAAATCAAGATAGGATTGAGGAATGGTTGGTTCACTAAACCTACACCCGTGAGTAGGAGGCTCAACATGAAGAAAAATAAAGAACCCCAGGTAGATGTCAACGCGACCTACAATCATCCTATGATAATTCAGACAAGTGCAGGACAACAACAAACCACCAGCCGTCAGCTGTCCTAGCATTACGGCAACAGGAGACAATTTACTTCGCTTCATGGATCTCCATCGCAAGTACTGGCGATCCTTCGAAAGAAGAACCTCCTTTCGATTGAGCCAAAATGACCAAATGATGAAAGCTTTTCCAACTACGATCCGTCAAAGATATGCAACTACCACATGGGCAAAGTAAGGCACTCGATTGATGAGTGCTTTGCCCTTAAGAATCGAATCCAAAACCTGTTGGACACTAAAGCTTTCTCATTCCAAAGCACCAAACCAAATGTCCAGAGCAATCCGCTCCCTAACCATACCGACAAAGTAAATGTGGTATTCAATTATGAAGTCAGTCGAATCAGAAACATCAAAGCACATACCGTCGACATCTATCAAGAGCTGGTAAAGGCTGGGTATTATTTAGGCAATGAAGTACCACCCTTAGCAACAATGAAAGAAAGAGTATCAAGATTGATGGAGGCTGGAATAATTGTACATACCAGCCACACTGGTGTAATCTCTACTATATCACAAGTCGTCATCAATTGGGATGAAGAGTTTGTCACACTAAACACGAGAAAGGAAAAGACAGATCCCACCCCGCTTGAAGGTATCTTCGAGGGAAAATAAGCTATAGCCCAATCGTCGACGGTAGAGGCACATATAGTTATTGAGATCCCCTAACCTTATAAATATGAAAGTAAAAATGCAAATCCTTAGTCCTACGACCTTGACGTTGGCCTAGTCACAAGGTCTGGGCGAATTTATGCTCAAGCCAATATGCAGCTTGCCAAGCCCGTCACTAATGAAGAAGCCAAAGAAATTTTTGTAGTAATAAAAGCGAGTGAATACAATGTGGTGAAACAATTGTGGAAATCACCAGCACAAATTTCTCTACTGGAATTACTTCATACATCTGTCAAGCACCAAAAATCCCTGATGAAGGTATTAAGCGAAGTACATGTCCCTGAAACGATTGAGCATGACAAACTCGAGGAGTTTGTTGGCACTATCCTTCTAAAAGATCAAATGGCGTTTTCCGATGAAGAGATTCCTAAAGAGGGTAAAGGACACACCAAGGGTCTCTACATATCAATCAACTGTAATGCCTCTCACGTCGCTCGAGTACTAATTGACAATGGATCGACTCTTAACATATGTCCACTAGTGACACTCTATCATCTTAAAATAGAGACATCTCGAATCCAGGCAGCCAAGACTTTCGTTCGAGCATTCGATGGGATAAAGAAGGAAACGATGGGTGAAATTGAGCTAGACGTTCAAATAGGTCCAACCACATTCAAAATTTTGTTCTAAGTAATGGATATTCCCACTGCATTCAACTTCCTTTTAGGTCGCCCATGGATCCACGTCGTTGGAGCAGTACCCTTAAGTCTCCACCAAAATGTAAAGTTCGTGGTTGAAGAAAAACTGGTCACGGTTCGCGGAGAAGAGGACCACCGTATCTACCACGAGACGGCCATTCCTTATGTTGAGCCTGGTGGTAAGAATGAATCCAGCTATCAATCGTTCGAACTCGTATCTACTATACATGGGACTCGAGGGACTCCACCCATTGTCCTCGAAATGTCAAGCGCTGCAATCACGGTAGGGAAAATCATGGCTGGGTACGATTTTATCTTGGTCAAGGGCTCGGCAAGAGAAGCTAAGGCATCCGTCAGCCTATCAAAGCCCTGAAGAGACCCCACACTATCAGGTTAGGATATTGCCCAGAGAGAAGGGCAAAGAAAAAAATCGGCCTTGTATATCCCCGCCTCAAAGAAAACTTCCCAAGCCTTACGAGGATGATGCATAAGGAGAAGGAAATTATTAGTGCTCCAAAACAATTCAGCCATGAAAGCTTAAAATTTCTCATTTACTTGGGCAAGGGTCGGGATAGCATAACTCAGCCGACACTCACAAAGAAAGAAGGGCCAGATGACATGACCACTATGTTTGGAGACATTTTCATAGGTGCGGTTGAGGAGGAACAACTGGAAGGAACAAGCAATAACTTCTCGTTCAACCAACTTTAACGTCAAGTCAACGAACGGTATTTTGCTCAAGCTGCCCATGTATTCCTCTCTAGTCACACAAAGGAGTTTGCAACCAAAATGAATGAAGAATACCCTACTAACACGACCTGGCAAGGAGCCCGACTACCCCAGTCCTCAAGCAACACGTGACCATATTCGCCACTTCCTAAATCAATGACCGATATTTTCCCATCATCTTAGGGTAAGGAATGACTGCTAGGGAGACGAGGCGTCCTGCTCCCGAGTACTTTTCTGATTATGATCCATCCAAGTACTGCGACTATCATTCGGGGGAATTGGGACACTCGCTAGATGACTGTACTATCCTGAAAAACAAGGTTCAGGATCTTTTGGATGGCGGGGTATTCACATTCCGCTCTCCATGGTTATGTTATGGTAAGGATGACATCCTCGTGGTACCTAGTACCCGTACCATATTCCCTGAACACACTAAGGAGACGCATGGAGGAAAGGCAATCATGGACACCTTAGGTCAACTGAGTAGTAAATTCGATTACTATGTCAATTATTTAGTCCCCCAAGACCTCTATGATCATCATCAGAGCATCGTCCCTGATGGATGGGGAGGCATGGATGATTTAAGATTCACGAAACTAATAGCACAAGAAGGTGTGACTGGTGACTGGTACAAAGACTTCTTCGTAGGCGCTATCAATAAAGGACCATCATGGGAGATGGGTACAGGCCCTCTCGAGTAGAACCTTTTTTCTTTCCATACATATTCCCCTACGTGGGAACTTGTCCATCTTTCTTAAGTCTGACTTGTTTTATTTATAACATAAGTTCCACTTGAGGAACTACTTTTGAAATCAATCTTCCAAAATGTAAATCCACATATTACTAAATAAAATTGAAAATATTTTGAGGGCATGAGGAGGCACACCAAACCAGCCTGATAATGCTATCCAACCATGAAATGAAAATACCATCCAAGAAGAATACCGAGGGCTGGGTTTCCTCATGCTCCCCCCCCAAAAAAAAAAAAAAATATATATATATATATACTTTTGAAAACAAAGATATTTCATTACCAAAAGCCTTTATCAAAGCAAGATATTAAATTTTGACTTACTCACTTCATGTCTCAGAAGCATCATCCCCTTTGACTTAGCGTGACAAGGGGCCTTTGAAACTGGCACATCATGTGAACTCGCCAAATTTGAAGACACTCTTTCAAGAAGGCAAGGGCAAACAGAAAAGATCATCCCGTTTTAGGAAAGGATGAGTGTTATCCCCTTAACGTAATATTGGAAATGACGTCATCTCTCTTCTATTTACAAGAGACGAAAAATAGGACGTAATAGGCACAGGCATACAGTTGAATTCAAAGCATGCATACCACGATAGCTTAGGGCAGGGTAACCTCCTCCATGCTGCTCTTAGCCTTCCCATTTTTGTAAATCGTCCCCAGAGCTTTATGTACTCCATCTCGCTCTCGTCCAACTCCTTCTCAAGCCGTAGCAATATATTCTCCCCACAACATGCTCGGGCAACTAGAGTCTATAGTTTCATTAATGGGATTTCCAACTTCGACAAGCCAGGAAGCACAAGGAAGGAATTTTCTTCTCTTCCTTTGAATTGACTACTGTCAACAGGGAGAAATCCAGACAGTTGAGGCAATCTCTAGCCCCCTATCCTAGATGATGACTTTAGAACTTGGAAACCTCACTTCTTGTTCCAAATGTATACTCTCCCAAGAAATGATTACCATCAGAAAATTGGAGACTTTGATTGTCCATCTCAGGTTCCATGGAAGCTTGAGGTACATGACTTTGCCTAATGCTATTAATGGTCATATGGTCAAAGACAGAGGAACAATTTCACAAATTGAAGGTGTTGAAGATGAATTAATGACCATCAATCATACATACATGGCTACGAATGAGAAAGGCCAATCGAAAGAGATGTCGAACGGTGTCAAGAGGAAGAGGCCGTCAGCGACATTCAAATATCCCTAGGAGTTATCAAATACAAACTCGAGGAAAGGATAATTTGATATCGTTCCCAATACTTCCCCTCTCTAAATTCGCTTTTCACATATCTTCCCCTATTGACAGGAAGCATTGCGACTCAAGAGCCAAACTCAATGGTTAGGCAAATCAATATTGGACAAGTTAGCAAATCAAATGACCCATATCAAATTCACTCAACTGGGTGCGAAAAGACGTGTCGTCCGAGAACCATTTCAATTAAATGGAAAAATAAACGCTCCATGAACACTACCAACACTGCAGCCTAGTGGTATAGGAGATGAAGCGACCCAGACACGACCAGGGCTCAATCCTCCATAATGGAAACTAGTTGCCATCTGTAAACACTAATGAAAATTTTTGCTCCTTCTGCAACTGCAAAAATGGGAGAATAATTGACCTAACAAAACAAAAGATGTAGGGCTTCATATCCTTCTCATACTTCAAGTCTATTCAATCATCTACAAACCAGTGAAGGGTAATGTTGTATCGCTTCCAGTTGTTAGACTCCTAAAAGAGTTTATGACTAACATGATTCCTCTTACTTGTTGTAGGATCACCTGACCGTCAAAAATGCGGACATGTCAAATTCTGATCTACTCTCCCAAGTGAAATAATGTCTTAAATATCGCCAAAGTAGATGACAGAAACCTTTCAGGCCTCAACTCACATTTGATTTTGGGCCTATTGATTGATCTATTTTTATCTTCTCTTCTGCAGAGGCAATAGCATAACTGCCCATTGAATCAATGATCAAATTCCCAACCCCGGCTAATCATTCATGTGTCATCTCCCTATTGAATAGGGACGGTTCATCGACACCCGTTTGTGAATAACTCTTTGATGTATTTGTAAATACAATTCTACCAAGTAAACACCCCTAAAGCTATTAATAGGGTTTCTTAAGTAAAAACCATTCATTTGTTTTGAGGGTACAAACTCCATCATATTTAAAATGTTGTATGCCTTTTCTAAATGGATTTTGCATGATGATTTTGTCTATCTAAATCACTGATTCCATTGAGGATTACTAAAATAGACAGCTAAATGAAGAATATAAAATTAATCGAACATGCTGGATGAGGCGTTTTAGGATGATGAAAAGCAAGCCATATCCTACACACAATCCCCTATCTATACACTTGTGAGATGAGTGCAAAAGATTCTATGTCTGCAGGGTAAAGGGTGCTCTTGCAAATGGTACGATAACCAAAGTAATGAGGGGCATTTCATTTCTCTACCCTAAACACTACAGGTTACCCATTGCTTACCCCATTGGAGCCCTATACACTTGTGAAGTTTCTTTCATACCCCTGTTAAGAACCACCCCCACACTAGGGCAAATCGGAGACAAGGCGGCATCATAAGGCGAGAAAGGGGATAGAAATTCTCTTGCTCGCACTTACATCAATCCTTGGGTGTCTTTATTGCATATTGAATACTCACAATAATTTAAGTGCCCTAGAATGACGAAGAGCAATTCCTTCTCTATGCATGGGTACTCATTATACAACCCAAGTGAGTCTGTAATTTTAACCTCACATTGAGACAAAGTAGAAGTTACTGCCATTCAAGTAGGATAACCCGAAGCACCGACTGAAGATGAAAACTCAAGAGTCTAACAACAGTGTTTGCTCAAACTTGCCTAAGCCAGTTCCTCAGACAAAAAAAAATAGGGGCATGAAAAAGCAATGTACCTGGGAAAAGCAAGGTCATTGCCCATGGATGAGAAAGTTGGAATAAAAAACTAGAGGCATGAAAAAGCACTGTGCCTAGTAAAAGCAAGACTAATGCCCCCCAAATAAATAAATACAACCATTTGTATCCCCAAGAAAAGTTGCTGTCGTGGTTCGATTAATAGAACCTCCATCTGACAATGAGAAGAAAGACCAGTGACAAATGTCAAGGCAATCACTAACCCTCACCCTTTTACACATGAGTCAAGCCTACATTGCGTCCCATTGTAAAAGTCTCTTCAAACTAGAGCACTTCAATTAACGTAGGATTTCATATGTCTATAAGCATTGCTCGGAGAAGTACGAGCAAGATTATTCTATCTATTTTCGCAGGGTTCTTGACTAGTAAACCTGGAGATGATCGTGTGGCAGTTCTTTCAGGAGCCTTGACCTTGATGGTCCCCTTTGATAAGCTATTGACTAAGCCTACATTACAATCCTGACAAAGACCTCTCATATTGGAAAATTCGTACCGCTTGCAAGAATACTCAGACCCCTGCTGACATGATGACAGTGAGATAGTGTGATCCTTATAAATCCTGCATCAATGTTAGAATAAAACAGCTTTTTCCATGAGAGTGAGCGAAAAGTCCTTTCAGACTGAAAGTCTCTCATCTGACATACTCAAGACATCCACATTCTAAATGAAGACTATCTTTCAAATTTTCTTCAGTGGAACTCATATGATGCAAAACTGACAAAATTGTCATGCATGAATCACATTTAAATTCATAAATTTGTGACATGTACGATCATGTGTGCATACTGTGCAAATAGCAAACATTCTCTCAGAGATTAGAGATATCGCTAGGTAAGCATATCCCTATCTCCATTTGTCTTTAGGTACCTACCACTATTTGGGTACTCTCTTATCGATGCTCAACCTATTTGAGTCGTCTCTTGAGTTTGGATACTTGCGACTGTCCGGGTATCCCCTTGTCTTTGAGTATCAGCCACCATTCGGATACTCCCTTTTCTTGACACTTGACCTGTTCGAGTTGTCTTCATCGTAAGGATGCTTGTGACTGTTCAAGTATCCCCTTGTCTTTGAGTATCAGCCACCGTTCGAATACTCTCCTTCCTTGACACTCGACCTATTTGAGTTGTCCTCAGAATATAAGTACTTCCGATTGTCCGAGTATCCCTTTGTCTTTAAGTACCTACCACTGTCTAGGTACTCTCATTTGACACTTGACCTATTCGAGTTATCCTCAGAGTATTGATACTTACAACTGTCCAGGTATCCCTTTTGTCTTTAAGTACCTACCACTGTCTAGGTACCCTCTTATTGACACTCAACCTATTCAAGTTGTCCTCAAAATATTGACACTGGCGACTGATCAAGTGTCCCACTATCTTCAAGTACCTGCCGCCATCTAGGTACTCCATTTTCATGATGCTAGACCTGCCCGAGTTGTCCCCAAATTATACTAATAGTTGTTCAAGCATTCCACTGCTTTGTGTGCCTGCGGTTACCAAGGTGTTCCAGCCCTTTTAAGCGCCTACAGCCATCCAGGATGTGGGAGACCTTCACAAATATGCAAGGCGAGTCCTCGATATTCTAATTACCAGGAGGTGGAAGACTTTAACGAATAGGCAAGGCACATCCTCGATATTCCAACTACCAGGAGGTGGGAGACCTTCACGAATATCCCAGGTATGTCCTCGATATTCCCATTACCAAAAGGTGAGAAACCTTCACGAATATCATAGGTATGTCCTCAATATTTCCATTATCAGGAGGTGCAAGACCTTCACAAATATCACAGGCACGTCCTCGATATTCCAACTACTAAAAGGTAGGAGACCTTCACGAATATGCGATACGTGTCCTCAATATTCCAACTGCCATAAGGTGAGAGACTTTCATGAATATGCGAGGCGCGTCCTCAATATTCCAACAACCAGAAGGTGAGAGACTTTCATGAATATGTGAGGCACGTCCTCGATATTTCAACTACCAGAAGGTGGGAAGCCTTCTTGAATATTCAGGGCTTGTGAGCCTTCAAATACCCCTTCAATACTTGCAAACGACTAGGTATCTTCCAAGGTTTGTACTTGTGATCATCCAAGTACTCTTTCAAAGCCTGTAATCCTTCGACGCCTGTAGGAGTCTAGATATCCTCCAGGTTAGTACTTGTGAATATCTAGGTACTCTTTAAATGCCTGTGAATGTCCAGGTATCTTCCAACAAACAAATACCCTGAGAAAGGTCAGTGCATTCCCCGAGAAAGGTTGGGTAACCATCAGATGTCCTTAATAAAGATCAAGCACCCAACAAACAGATGCCCTAAGAAAGGTCGGCGCATCCCCCGAGAAAGGTCGGGTAACCATCAGGTATCCTTGATAGAGATCAAGCACCCAACAAATAGATTCCCCGAGAAAGGTCAGCGCATCCCTCGAGAAAGGTTGAGTAACCATCCGTTGTCCTTGACGAAGATCAAGCACCCCACAAACAGATGCCCTGAAAAAAGTCGGCGCATCCCCCGAGAAAAGTCAAGTAACCAACCGGTGTCCTTGACAAAGATCAGGCACCCAATAAACAGATGCCCTAAGAAAGGTCGGCGTATCCCCCGAGAAAGGTCGGGTAATCAACCGATGTCCTTGACCAAGGTCAAACACCCACCAAACAGATGCCCTGAGAAAGGTCGGCGCATCCCCGAGAAAGGTCAGGTAAACAACTTCTTGCTTTAACAAGCGACCAAAGAATGGTTCAGGTCTTGGAAAAGCAATTTTCCGTCAAGGCAACCGAAGAAAATTTCAGGTCCTAGACAAACAACTTATTACTCTAACAAGCGATCGAAGAATGGTTCGGGTCTTGGAAAGGCAATTTCTCGTCAAGGCAACTGAAGAAAGGTTCAAGTCCGAGACAAACCACTCATTGCTTCGAGTCCCAGAAAAAGCAATTCCATGTCAAGGTGACCGAAGAAATGTTCAGGTCTTAGACAAAAAAAATTATTGCTCTAACAGGCGACTGAAGAATGGTTCGGGTCTTGGAAAAGTAATTTCCCATGAAGGTGATCGAAGAAAGGTTCAGGTCTTAGAAAAGCAACCTCCTTATATCACTAGATAAGATGATGCGTTGATACTTGCCAAACTCGAGATTCGCGCCCTATTTTACTCATTCCCAATAAGTAACTATAAGTATCTTCTTATCTGTCTTAAGGCCCGTTTGGTTCGACTTTGGGGAAATTCCATTGGGAGAATGCAAATACCTTTGAGGTAAAGGGGCTTTTGGAAATGTTACACCGTTTGGTAAATTGGAGTATTGAAAGGTAACTTAGCATAAACACTGTTTGGCAAAATTCACATTTGTAATTGACTTTTGCTATTTTTTATTTTTTATTTAAATCTGAAAATCAAATTCTGGCGGCCGATGGCGAA
This sequence comes from Eucalyptus microcorys, assembly GCA_014182515.1. Classification (NCBI taxonomy): domain Eukaryota; kingdom Viridiplantae; phylum Streptophyta; class Magnoliopsida; order Myrtales; family Myrtaceae; genus Eucalyptus; species Eucalyptus microcorys. The sequence continues at coordinate 33,129,816 of CM024569.1, forward strand.
TAGCCAGATCTTGCTGCCGGACCACCAGATTTGGCGACCTTAGGTCGCGGAGGCTAGATCTGGCGGCCTTAAGTCTCGACCTCAGGCGGCGTCACCTGGTGCACACGAGCTAGGTGGCGTCGCCTGGCTCACGCACACCAGGCAATGCCGCCTAAGGTCGCGCCACCTTGGGCGATGGTCACCAAGGATGCGCAACCCCCACGTGGTGGTGGTGGCTACCGAAGAAGCCGAGCTCTCAGGCGATGAGGAAGACGAAGATGAATAGGGAAGAAAAGGGAAGAAGATGAACAGTAATTGCGATGAACAGTGAACTTGCATTTTCAAAATGCCCAATGCTCAAAGCTGGTCCAGACCTACATTGGGCTTTCAGCATTGGGAATGCTGATATTTGGCCAAGGAGCTTTCGAAAATGGTTGCCAAACACAAAATATTTTTCCCAATGGGCTTTGGGGGCCCAAAGCCCCTTGGGAAAGCTGAACCAAATAGGACCTTAGTAGGTGTAATGTTATATTGTTCATTTTCTACATAGGACAATAGGTCACAAATAAGATATAATCTATTATATATGCATAAATAAAACTTAGGTATAAGTTTGTTTTTTAATGCAACCTTTGCGAGCTCACCTTCAAAGAGGAGCGGTTGTTGACACCTAAATTTCGCCTAGGTGTTTTAAATTAAGGCTTAGCTTTTATTTTCCTTTTTCCTACATTTTTCGGATAATAATAATAATAACAACAACAACAACAAAAATAATAAATAAAACAACAAACAAAAAGAAAACAAAAGAAGCAGCGACCGCAACCCCTTTCCTTTTGTTCCCCTTTGCGCGGGCCCTAAAGGCCTAGCCTTCACAACCCAGCCCAGCCCCCCTTCTCCTTCTTCCTCCTTTCCTCTTCTTCCCCAACGCTGCACCTCCCGCGCACAGGCCACCGACACACACAAGGACAGCAACGCCGACGTACGGTGCAAGAGGTAGGGACACACCTTTAATGTAGAGCAGTGGCACAGGTGGGCGACTGAGGCGACACCAATCCAACCGCACCAAGGCCGGTCGCCGTGTGAGGACTGGTGGCCAAAGTCTTGTCAACCGACCTCCCCCTCACCTATAAATAAGCCCTCCAACAAGGGCTAAATGGCATGGATGACGCCGAAGAAGATCGAAGGCACGCAAGTTCCGGAAAACTTCCCCCGGGAGATTTCAGGGAAGGCTCGAGAACGGGCGAGCCTAAATCCGAATGAAGGTCGATCGAAGCAAGGGAGGTCGAGATTTGAGGTTTAGATCTAACTAGAGATGGGCCGAGCATGAGTGATCCAAGAAAGAGAGCTGGATTTGAGAGAAGGCTGTCGGTGGCCACACCTAGTGGACAACTAACTAGTCCTCGCTACGACTGAATCATCCCAACAGCCCCCGACGACCTCTAGTCGATAGCCCCAAAGTCAGTGAGCATCCCCGACCCTTCTACTTGTTGCCTCGTTTCTGGGTAGGCCGAGCCGAAGCTTGCAGCCATCTAGCTCACTCGAGCTCTAACCACCGACCATCCTAGCTTCGCTGCCTTGCCGTGCTGAACCGCCATCACCAAAATCACTTGTTCGAGCCAAGAAACCCTCCTCCCAACGACGCCCTCGACCTGTTCGACGAAAGGCCCGAACCAAGTCTTCTTTCCCTTCCCCAAGTCCAAGCACTCGACAGCCACAATGGGAGACGTGATGGCCGCCGACAGATAAAAGCAGGCCAGGCAAAGCCCAAACCTTTGGCTTGAGGTAATTGGGGCACCACCCAGACGCTCCTTCCACCGTCTCTGCCGTAGCCACACCAGAAGCAGCGGAGGCCGCAAACCGAGTCGTGGCTGCGAGCCAGGTCGATGAAACCTTCCAATTGGGTAGAGTTTGGCCAAAACCAGGTCGAGACTACGAGGCCGGGTCGGACGTGGGCTTGCGCATGGGCTGGCTGATTCCTTGGTATCTTCATTTTGTTCAAGCTTGTTTTTTTATAAATTAAAAAAAAAAAAAAAAAAAAAGGTATACCGAGCTAGACCCATATCTCAGGCCCAACCCAGTCTGCCAATCTTAACGAACCGGGTTGGTCCCAATCCGGGAATCCGATCAAGGTCGTTTCTTGAATATATAATATTATTATAATAATAATATTTTAATAAAAAAATAATTTATTTTAAAAAATAGAAAAAGACCCAAAAAAATGTTTTTTCTCCACAAAATGCATGGAAAACCCCTAAAAATCCAAAAAATCTTAGGGTTTAAACAAGATTAGGTACCGAAAGGGCATTAGTGATTAACTAGTGTAATCATGCCATCGTAACTAATTTCTCTGGTTGCGCAGGAGCGAATATTCCTCTCAATATTTCGCTTGGGTTTCTAATCGACCCACCCAAAATTGATTAGTGGCGACTCCTTTTTAAAATTAATTTATAGGTTAAAAAATCAAATCATTAAGTTGTGAATTGGTGGGCTTGAGAGAGCCGAGGCTAAACCTAATAGACCTAGCCAAACCATTAGCCTCCATAGGCACCCACCCTAATCAAGGGTGCCGGAAAAAGAGGTCGCAACACTAACCCAGAATAGCCTTATTAAAAGTAATCAAGTTTGTGAAATCTAGACATCCATTGTCTTTAGTGCCTCCCATTTCTTTCAATGCATGCCTAATTTGAACTCAATTTTCCTCCACCAAAAGGATGATATTTTCTGTTCAATAGCTTTACAAACAAAAATACATATCTTAAATATAAACATTGCATATTCAGGAAAAGCCTGAACTATAGTTTTAATGTGGATCTCCTTCCTTACTCTTGACATCAACTTCTCCTTACATCCCTTCAATTTTATATTGACTCCAGCTAAAATTCAAATAAACATTTGCTTCTTCGATTAGCGCTAATGTAAAGGGATTCCCAAATATTTTATTGTTTTCTCAATTTCTAGCACTATCAACTCATGAGTCATATTTCTCCTTAGACTCAAGGGTAACCCTTACTAAAGTAGATTCCAAATGTATTCGTGTTAATAGATGGACTTGTGGCAAACCAACACTGATTTCTATCACAACTAGATTATGGCATTCACACATCTTACCATCAAGAAAAGATATGGCATCATTTGTGAATGACAAATGAGAAAGCGTTGAGCAATATCAGTAGTTTAATATCTATAATGCTGCCTTCTTTGAGCTTTGTTCATGAGATTTAAGAGAACATTGGCCATAATTATAAACAAATAAGGGGAGAGAGAGTCTCCCTATCTAATTCCATGTGTTGGCTGGAAATACTACAATGGTTCTTTATTAAATTTCACACCAAAAGTGACAGTCAAGATACATTGCCTCATCAAAGACAGCCATTTGTCGTAAAAGCCATCTTTCTCATACAAGCCTCCTAGAAGTCCCATTCCACCCTATCATAAGCTTTCTACATATCAATTTTACAAATGCTCATAGTTTCTTTTTCTTCTTTTTTTTAATCCTCAGTTAATGCGACAATTCATGGACTATCATAATGTGGTCTTAAATTTGCCTTCCACTAACAAAAGCACTATGTTCAGTCACCATCAGTTGAGATTGCCAAGGTTTAAGGCAATTTCAAATATCCTTGGATATGATAGTGTAGTCAAAGTTGGTTAAACCGACTATTTCGGATTGTGTACTTTATGGATGAATGAAAGTCTTATCCAACTGGGGATTAAGGGTACCTGAGTGAAAGAAGTTACTCATCATTTGAAACATGTCTAGCTAAATATCCTCTCAATAATGTTCCTAAAATTGGCCATTAAGTCCATTTCTTCCAAGGGCTTTCAATGCTCCCATTTGAAAAACAGCTCCTTTCACTTCCCCCATAATTGCTAAAGCAATTTTAGCATAGTTTATATCATTTCAGATCAGACAATGGCATTGATCTATTGTGACAGCTTGATTTTCGAGTCTGTTTTTAATTTAAAGAATTGGGTTTTTCATCAACGTGCCTATAGTCTTTTTCTTTGAGCTGATCACTCACGAAATAACTAATCTATCAGGTGAAACCGTTAAAGAATCTAAACGCAATTGAATTGAGAATTTGACCAGAAATCAACTGCTCAACCGTACTAATCTACAAAGGTCAATACGGCACCGTCAAAATCAATTAAAGACCGGAGATAAGTCGATTCGGTAGAGGCATATGATTAAAGTGTGGGTGATTCCACCTGATTGCAAAATTTCTGTCGAACAACATTAAACTGATTTTTCTGTCGTTTTTGTACCTTGTGTCTGTATTTGAAACATCGAGATTTTCATAACAACCGAAAGCCGCCAATAAGTCAAAGATGCACAATGTGGATCGAAAATAATCGACCATGGGTCAAATGTGCCAAAAATTTCTAAAAGCCACCCGATGGGTTAGGTCACGCTAAAATCGCGCCCGGTTGAAATTAACCACGAAATTGAAATCGTTTTCAGAAATTGAAAGTTCTGTCATGTCACGATTTATTTTAGTAATGTCGACTCATCCTCCAAAGAATTTTCGGCGAGTTCGAATTTTTGGCGAAAAATCAAAATTGGAAGATTTTGGACCGGTAAATTCGAATGCTCATTTTTTTAGTGCGCTTTTGGCATCCAAGTTGACCCAATTGATGAGGAAAATTGTAGAACTTGATGTGGGCACTTACCTTGGCAAGTTGGCCATTTAATTGAAGCCAATTAGAAGTGATTTGAGTTAAATTGAAGGGGAAACGCACAAAATTCGTATGCCAAGGAGGCAACAACCTTTTAGACCTCTTTAGTGGCTTGTTGGGGAAGCTTGGTGAAGGAAAATGGTTGAGGATTATGGCTGAAGGTTGGTGGGGTAGCCACTTGAGAATTTGGATATTTTGTGTTGACTTATGAGGCTTGTTGTCCCCTTTCAACCAGCAGAATTCCTTTTTTTTCTTCCTTGTTGTTCTATCCTCCATTGTTGCTGTTTGTGAGCTAAAGAACCAAAGAAAACCAACCAACAATCCCCTGCAGCCAAGCTAGCCACTGCCGAGCAACCTCACGCCCGTCCGAGCCACCAGAACCGTCGCCTCATCCCCCACGCCCGTCGCTCGCGCGTCCTGGTCATCGTTCACGTCTGCCAGGCTGTCATCCCAAGCCGTCGAGCCTCCTCCGTCGTCGGTCTGCCAACTTTGCCTATCCTCGACCTTGCTTGGTTCCACCGCCACCGTCCGCCAACCGCCTGGCCCATTCCAACCAAGCCGAGCCACTCAACTAGCCCTTTCCAGCCCTTGGATAGAACCGAAGGCCCAGCACTAGCAGTGAGCTGTTGGGCCATTTTTCGGGCCCTTCCGGACCTTGTTGGGTGTCGCCATAGGCTTGAGTCACGCTCACCTCCGCATCGCCATGAACTCATCGGCTCGCTAATTCGGTGAGTTTACTTGCTAAACCTTGCTTATGGGGTTAATTATGCTTAGGGGATCATTAGATTAGCTTAAGATTGGTTTAGGTGATTAGTTTAGATTAATTAGTGGTTTAGTTTATTAATTAGGCCAATTAGGTGGTTAGATTATATTAGCTAAGGGTTAATTAGATTATATTATTTAATTAGTATAGTGCATTATTTTCTAGGCCCAATTAGGTGGTTAGATTAGCATATTTAGCTTAATTAGGCATTTATTGATTTAATTTGGATTTATTTAATTAATTTTGTAATTTATTTAATTATTTAATATTTTCCAGAAATTATACTAGGATAGCCAGTCGTCAGAATTTCGTGCTAATTGTCGTGGTGTAATCAATTTATGCAATTGAGTGCTAATTTATGCAATTGAGTGATGATTGTTAATTTTAAGTTATTATTTCAAAATTTAGAAATTTTGGTATTTAATTAGAAAATACCGAGTGTCGGGTTTTGACATCGAAAATGTTTTTAAATAATATCTCAAATAGTGGGATTTTTAAAAGGAATGATATCACTTTTTCTAATTCAATCTGACCATGTACCTAAACACGATTATTTTACCAGGTGTTTTTAATATGAAGAAAATAGGCCAAGCACATTATTTTAATTGAGACATTTGAGTGCAAAGCACAATGTCTTTGGCCTAGATTGGATATGCATGGAATCGTTATCAGAACCCATCACGAGCTGTTAAGCCGGACAATACTCCTTCGGGAATGCCCCAAGTCAACAGATGCCGGTCGTAGTGGAGGCTGGACCGATGCTCCTATGTGGATTGTTGTCTAGATGTAGACGTTGCCGTACTCGATGGTGCAAAATGATGCCCGGCTATGCCTGAAGACCGCTAACTGTTGAGTCAGCCATGGCCGTTGGGTCGTAAACAATTGGGACGCATGAATGATTGAAATTGACGCGTCTAATTATGGGACAAAATTGTGTGGCATAGAATGGGACATGTCATAATGATTTGGCCTTATAATCGGGACCCATGTGGTTGATTGAGATGTGATGTGAGGTGTTCCAAATATGCAGGAAGGAACTGAGGCGAGGTGAGTATCATTGGTTGTGGTTAGGCTGCCCCTAGGCGTATTTCCTTGCTAATCGGGGTTTAGGGCATGAACTCACTGAGACATCATCTCACCCCATTGTGGGCTTAACCTTTGCAGGTCCGTAGATGGAGGTGAGGCCGGTTCGTTTTGGACAGCCGCGAGGGTTTAGCGAGCAGAGTACCGACGTCCTTATCCCCAGGAGTCCCTGGCTCCATGAGCTCATCATGACCACTATCTGGGTCGATGAGGGCCTACCACAGTGGGTACCTCATCGATTCAGGACTTGGTTTCGTCATGGGCCTAATGCGGTCCGAGAAGGTCCCTTACAGGGTTTCAACGTCCCCGCCGTTGTGGTCAACACCGCTGCGAGTGAGAGGGTACCTGACCCACCTGACGGTGTCGTGGTAGACCCGAAGCCCAAATAGATAGGGTCCGGGGTAAGGTCAGCTAAGGACTTCTTTTTGAGACTTCAACTATTGTATATATAACTTGGTAGACTGACCTTGGTTGTTTATAAAAAGGGTTTTGTGAAATTTGTTGTCCTGCTTTTCTATCCCATGTTTGTGTTGTCTGGGGATTGTTTTATTTCGCTTCCGCATGTCCAATAAAATAAATGGGTCGGCAACACGTCCTAAGGACGTCGCAATTTTATCGACCACCGAGGGATGTGCGCACGCTCGAGATTCGGGGCGTGACATCTATCACTGGTTGAAAGTGTCTTGTTCCCACAAAACTATATAATTTTTGCAAGAACTCATTAGTACTGCTTTAACTGGTGGACTCACGACACCACTCTCGCTCATTAACTTTCTACATGGAAATCTTGTTTCTTTGTCTTCTTTGAACTATAATTGTCACGTCCTGGAGAAACCAGTGGACTCATGACACCACTCTTGCTCATTAACTTTCTATATGGAAATCTTGTTTCTTTGTCTTCTTTGAACTATAATTATAACACCACTCTTGCTCATTAACTTTCTACATGGAAATCTTGTTTACACGCCCTAGAGAAACCAGTGGACTCATGACACCACTCTTGCCCATTAACTTTTTATTAACTTTCTATATGGAAACCTTGTTTCTTTGTCTTCTTTGAACTATAATTATAACGTCTTGGATCTCTAGGGTACATATATTGTTCGCTTTGGATACTTAGTCCTCACGGTTTTCTTCTTCTCGTGGTAGCCCATACTACCCCACGATTTCCTTCTTCTCATGGCAACCCATACTACCCCAAGAAAACTCGTATGTACAATTAAAGGAACCCAAGCCTTATAAGCCATCCCAAAACTCCCTGCCTAGGCAATGCAGGACAAGAAATGTACCCCCTGTGCACGTCCAAGTATCGAGGCGAGGACGCACCGCCATCCCTCCTTTCTGCGCATTACCGCCTGGTCTGTCACACTCTCCACCCCTTAGGAGCATAGCATCCTCATTGTGGCCCCACACACAGTCGAGAATCGACTCTGATACCACTTGTAATGCAGTCTCCACTGTACATAAATTGTTCGCTTTAAACACTAAGTCTTTATGATTTTATTCTTCTCGAGGCAATCCTTACTACCTCAAGAAAACATTAATGTAAAGTTAGAGGAGTCCAAGCCTTACAAGCCAGCCCAGATTTCCCTCCCTAGGCTATGTGGGACAAAAGACGCACCCGCTCCCTAAGCACGTCCAAGGACCGAGGAGCAAACACACCGCCATCCCTCCTCCCCACACACCGCTGCTTGGGCCATCACAGTAATGGCATTGAAATATTTTGTTTTTATCTTCGCATTTTTGTGAGTTAATTCATGATCTTAGTCTTGGTACATCTCTTCCTTCCTCTAAAGCTTCTCAATTTGCTTACTAATCAGTTCCCTAGTTGGGGTCCCAAGTTGTTCCATTTGTGAGGTCCACAAGTTATTAATTTAAAGATTCAATTTGGCAAAAAGCATTAGATTTTTTTTTTTTTTTTTTTTTGGCATCATTTCTCCAATTCCTCATAAACCTTCTTCACTTTGCCTTTCTAAATTCCCGTGAACCAGATCTGGATCTTTCCAAGCAACTTTAACAATCACTTTGTATTCTACATCTTCAAGCCACTTGTCGACAATTAAATTTTGGTGACTTATTCATTCATTTATTGCATAAAAGATTATAAATCAACCCAACCCCCAAACAGAAAAATTAATTAAATTGCATATAGATTTTAGGAGCCTTTGCATTAATAGATAATTAAGCTGATACATTTGCATATTCATGGGACCAGCTGTGGATGGACTTAATTGAATTATGTCAATAGTCCTGGTTTTAACGGAATTGAGCTCATAAGTGAATGAAATTTCGGCTCAAAGCTAATACATGGCCGAATCTTTAAGGTGAGATAACGATTTAAGAATAAAGAATAGATTTGGGTTGATCACGATCACATGAGCTGGACATATTTTCAAAGGAAAGAAGCAAAAGCAATATATTTGTTTTAAAGTTGATGCGTCGAGATCCGTGAGCAGAAAGGAAATATGATATCTTTTGAGCATTCACAGACTAGTGAGGAGGAGGAGAGGCTACACATATTGAACACACGGCCACAAAAAAAAGAGAACTCACGTTCTCCACAATGAGTCGGCAACTCAGAATTTCGGAGCGCACATCGAGAATACACGAGCGAAAGAATGAACAGCAGAGGCAGTCGAGGCCCTCTTGATCGAAGCCAGTCGCAGCTTCGCATTGTCTCCCAGCCCCTCGCCGTGCGCCACCGACAGCCGTGACATGTCTTTGCTGCTGCTTCCCATTGCTCGTTTGTCCCATTATCACAACCTGTCGGCCAAGGTCGATTATACCAAGTCAGGAAAACCCATGGCCACGTGATTTGAAGTAGAGAACTCCAGAGGAAAAAAGACAACGGAAAGGAAGGTGGCAATTGGAGATTTCAGTTAGAATAACAAACGTAACATCCGCAAATTGTGGACACGCCTATCGCCGCTCTTCATCACCAGGTTCATCCGCGAGGCGTGTCGACGTTCATTCACATTTGTGTCTATCAGTTCGTGGCTACTGTGACCACCCCTCAAGGTGTTCAGTCCAAGTCCCACAGTCACCAGCCCTCATCGCTGTCCTTGGCCACGAACTTACACCACCACGACTGTCCTAGCCAATGCCACCGAGTCCGGACCGAGAGCCCCTTGACACAACCAATGCTGATCGCAACTCCCGTTGCAGCCCAATCCATCACCGCAGGCGTTCCTTTCACCGTCTGAGGTTTGTTGATATGCAGGTTTTGACAATACTAACGAGCAGTCGTCGGCCGTGAACCCCTACATCGACAAACGGCGCCCCACACGGCCGACCACTGCACTGTCCCTGGCCGTGATCCTCAATCTCGATCCAGTAGTCACGCCGTCATCACGTCCTAACCAGTGAGCCGCCCACCGCCGTCTGCCACCATCCATTGAGTCACGATCCGTAGCCATTTTGAATTTGGAAAGGTTATCCGCAAATAGGTAAGATTATTTTCCAATTTAATCTTTGGATTTGTTATCTATTTTTTATTATTTTTGCTATCTAGTGTACATATCCGCGAAAATCTAAGATATCTCCCTAAGGAAATATTAGTTTTTGTGGATCACGTGGATGTTATTTGGTTGAATGGTTATCTATTATTTGACTGTTTCCATCAAAAAATCCAAAAAATTTAGTTATAATTCAATTTTTTTTATTGATAATATTCGCATGTTTAGATTAAGTAATTTATTTATTCCGATTTTTCAAAATAAAAAATACAAAAATACTACCTATAATAGATTAGGCGTCCCTTTCTCAATTTAAATCACAAGGTTAAATATTGGGTATTTTTTATTACGAATTTTAGTTAAAAAGAAAATACAAAAAATATAACCCACATGTCATAGAGAATCAGTCATTTAGTAATTACGTGTTTAGGGTCATTAAATTAATATGCTTGACATTTAAATATAGTTGCATGCCGATTATTGCCTGTCACTAGAATTAGGTCATTTAATTAAAATTATGTAACATATAGTTTGCACGTTAGATTTATTACATGTCGCATGTCATTTAATGTAGACATTTTGTACATCATTGCATTCAAAATAATTGCATTGCATTGCGTTGCATGTAGTTTAGATTTCATTTAAATAAGTGAAAATCCAAAAAAAATGAGTGATTGTATGTTAATTAGAAATCATATGTAGGTTATTGATGTGATCTTTTAACTAACATCATATATGCTTTTGGAGCTCTAAGGTAAGTCCTACAATGTATTATTGCTTTTTTGGGTGTTAAATTAGTGTTTTCTATATCGATAGCTCACATGTTAGAAAGTAATAAAATGAATCGAAGTTGCCTGCTAAATATTTTTCTCATAAAAAGAACGATACTGAAAAGGCATCAGAGAAATCTAATATAACCAAATCATATAACCCAAAATCTCTATTTCATGGGAGTAAAGTAAATTTTATGTTACTTTATTTGGTTTTCTAATCGATCCACCACAAATTAATTAATGATGAGTTTTTATTGAAAATCATTTACATATTCAGAACTTGAACCCAAAGTTGCAAATTGATATGGGCTTGGGAGAGACTAATCAAGTTTAGGCTTAATAATCCATTAGTTAAACCCGTGCAACCCCCGAGGTAAGGTCGCAACACCACTATGCTTAGAAGTTTACACTCTTTTTTCCTCTTCACTAACTCGGGTTTAAGTGACAAAATAATTGAACTATGGTCAAAACCTATTGCCGATAAGGCAAATACTTCACCATTAGGAAACATCACTCATCCAATCAACGTTGCAGAGGACCGTATCCAATCTTTTCTTAACCAAGTCTTCACCCTTTCTATTGTTTGCCTAAATGATGGCACGGCCATTTCTCTCAATATCCATAAGCGAGCCATCAATTATGAATTCATAAAATGCGACCTATCTGTAATGTTGAGCCCTTCTTTTTCCAAACTTCTTCCAATGGTACAAAGTCCAATTAGAATCGTCTGTGGACACCCAAGGGAGATGATTTTTCAAATGGATATATTTATTTCCCCCCATAATAAGAGCCTTTCTTGAAAGTTGGTTAGTGCATGTTTAAAGGTAAGTTTCATGACTTTTTCACTTCTCATCACCTTACATATTAATTCACTATACACATTAGAGCTTACACCAACCTCTCATTCGACATAATAGCCAACCCTTAACAATACCTATTGAATTAACGATAATTGACTTCTGAAATTGAAAGGATGTCTAATTCTATCCATAATTTCTTTAATTTATAATCTTCATGAGATCAAGTTCTTTTTTAGCAACTAAGGCTCTTAGATTTTGAATGTCAGTGATGTATCCAACCCTTGACAATTCCAACATAAAAATTTCATTTATACCTCAATTGTTTATTAGAACTAGCCACCAACACCCATTCTTCTGCACCTTCCACGACTTGTGTGGGAGTTTCAAGCAACAGGGTGTTATCAAAAGCACTAGCTATTGTTCATCATGTTTCATAAGGAGTATACCTTCTCACCCTCTTAATAGTAGGACATCAATATCCTTTCTTACACTTTTCATTATGATTAACTTATAGAAGAATATCACCTCCCTAAGAGGTCAAGTAATTATCATTTACAAGTCAAATGCAACATTAAAAGATGTTATTTAACCTTATGTAATCATCTTAGGTATTGTTTTGCATCACATATGAGTACTAATGAAGTAGTATCCTTTCACTATTTAAATTGTATTGTTTGCTCGAAAGTTACAACCATCAAAGCTGTCGCGACCTTCCCGAGGGTGAATTACTTAAAGAAGGCTAATGGATTACTAAGTCCGAAGACTTGGCGTAGACCCTCCCAAGTCCTATCAATCGCAACTTGATACTAATGAATTAACCCATTTAATCATGCAATTATACTCAATTTGGAGCCGCCACTAATCAATTAGGGTTGATTAGAAACCCAAATAAAGTATGGGAGAATACTTTATTTTTGCGAACCAGAGATTCAATAAGTCCAGGGACATGGTTACGCTAGATTGGTCTAACGCCCTCTCGGTACCTTTTATTTTAATTTCAAAAAATATTTTGCAGGCAGTATGATCAATTTTAACCTAAGATACTAACATGCAAATGGTGTTCATGCGAGTGCACAATCAATGAAATAACATTCAATAAACCAAAATGACAAATTATAAGAAATCATAAACTACAACCTTATTGAAGTCTATCCTCTAAAAAAAACATTTTAAAAAATGATAATAAAAATGCATGCCCTAAACATGATTTTCTAAATGACATGATATCTAATTAAATGTAATCTTAATTTGATATGCATGAATTTTACTTTAATGATATGTGAGATGCAATTCATATGGCATAACTTGAACTATCACTATATGTATGCAATCTAATTTATATAATCCTAAATATGCATGTGTTTCAGGATATGGGATGAATGACATAATAATTCTATATGCATGTTCTTTTTATTTTTTATTTTTTTATGATTCTTTTTTTAATGTATGCAACCTACACTAAGCAATGATGACATAAAATGGGATTAATTATGAACTAACCTATTAACTAACCAAATAAATGACCTTTTGAGTTTTCTTTTCTTTTCTTTTTTAAAATTACTTAATAATTCTTATTAAAACAACATAATGATGCAATAATAATCTTTGGCTTTTCTTTTCTTTTCTTTTTTTTTAAAAAATGCACGACAAGAATATTAAAACATTAACATATGACCCACTAACTAAAGCGCAACATGTAGTATGCACATTATGAAATCTATATAACCTAAATAACATTTTTTTTTTTGGTTTTATTAAAAGAAAATTATCCTAATTCTATATGAATCTTAAAAATTAAAATGCGTTGCTTTAAACATGAGATGTGTATGGACTTAAATACCTAAGTTCTATAATGCATGATATATAATGAGCAAATAACGATGACGCGCCAAAATAAAAAAATAAAAAAAATCCATCCATGTAAATCAATGGCATATTATTTTAATATGAATCAATGATGCAAAGCAATTCATGAATTTTGCCATAAAAAATCGAAATAATCAAAAATCTAACCCGACGTCTCGCGGCTCAATATTTTTTATTTTCATGACTTAATATGACCAATTTCCTAAATCGGGTAATGATAATAAATCAGAACAAATCAAGTTAGAATAAAAAGAAAACTATGAGTCCAAATACTCAAAATAAACTTAATCTAAAAATCTACCTAGTCTACCTCACGGTTAACTTGAGGAATGGCGAACAAACAGTGGTGGCCGAGCTGCAATGGTGGTTCAGTAATGAGTCGCCGCTCGAAACAGGGGCTGTTTGTCGAAACTCCGGTGAGGCTAAGGTGATAACCGGACCTGCAACAAAAACAGGGGAGGCAGCAAGTGGCTCTGTTCGGGCGTGCAGCAACGAGCATAGAAGCAGTATCGTCGGGCGCAAGGACGTCGGGCTACTGAGACTGGTCCAGGCTGCTGCGGAGGGAGCAACGATGTCGGGTTCTGAGCGATCGCGAAGAGCTTCATGGGGGAGACTGGTGAAGCGTCGAGGAGCAGCAAGGGTGTGAATATCGTTGGATCGCGAGTCGCTAAGGGGCGGCGTCGGGTCGGAGGACGCGAAGGAGTCGAGATGGCCGATCGGTGATAGCGCGGTGGAGGACTCCAAGTGCGGGCTGCAGCGGCGTCAATGCTCAAGCAGAGGGCAAAATTGGCGACGACCGGCTTGCGGTTGAAAGCTGCTGCGGCGTTGCCGTCGCAAGTTGCTATAGGGGCGAGGAGGCGCAGCGATCGACGTGGTCTGGCGTCATGGTTGGGTCGCAGCAGAGCAGAGCAATTGCAGCAGTAGTGAGTGTCGGGCTACCAGTGACCGAATCTGGAGCGGTTGAAGCAGCTCGAGTGGTCGCTCGGGTGAGACTCGGATTGGCACAGCAGCAGCTTCATTAGGCGAAACAGAGGCAGCGTTCGAGCAGTAGGGACCGATGGAGCGGGGGGGTGATGAGCAGCAGCAGCGAGGGGAAGCTCTGGAGAAGACGAACAGCAGCTTTTTCCTCTCTTTTTTTAACCTTTTCTCTCTCTCTCCGTCACTCTCACGTCTTCTCCCTCTGCTCTCTTCCTTTTCACTTTTCACTTCACCTTTTGACTTTTCTCCCCTTCTCTTCTCTCTCTACATTCCCTGCACTCTCTCTCTGCAGAAGCAAAAGCTTCACTTGACTTTTCCTTTTTTTGTTTTCTTTTTCCCTCGACGAAGAGAAGTCACCCCCTCGGTTTCAAAACCTCGCCTTCCTTTTATAGAGGAAAGACTCGAAGTTGTTAAAGATCTGGCTATATTCACTCAACTTCTTCAACAAAAAAGTGGCTCCAAAATCTGACTGTTGAGTTTTTGAATTCAAAAAAAAAATTTTAAAAATTTCCCTCTAATCAATGATTATCTTCTATTTCTATTTTCTAAATTTAAATTAGGTGTCAACAGCTGCCCCTCTTTGAAGGGAAGCTCGTAGAGGTTTCTTTCAAAGATAAATGACACCTAAATTTAAATCATGCAAAATGAATATGAAATGAATATGCAAATGCTAATGACCTCTTTTTCTTTTTTCTTTTTTATTTTAAAGAAATGGATGCGAGGTTATGTGATAAAGAATGCAATATAAATGCAATGATTTGGTCAGGAACATAGATTTCAATATGTCTATGCCCAATGAAATGCAAATGCAAAGAAAAATACATACCTGTATAATTGGGTGTGAAATGATTCCTATGAGACCGAACAAATATCTGGAACTCTCCTCAAATAATTGAAAGGCTCAAAATTTCTCTTGAAACAAAGTCTTCAGGGATCTGGAATTCTCGTCAGATTCCGAAAGAAACCAAGCACTTGGAAGTTACATCAAGTACTTGAAATTTTAAAAATCTGATTTTCACGTCAGACATTTGAAAACATTTACTAAACATTTGGAAATCACATCAGATGTTTGAGAAGATAAACACTTGGAAGTCACATCAAGTGTTAAAGGTTCAAATATTTGGAATTTACACTAGACATTTGAAAATATTTTATAAATGGGTACTTGGAATTCTCATCAAGTATTCAAACTCAGGGCTTCAAAGACAAATCTTTTGGTCTTTGAGGAAAAATTCATTTCATCATTTTTTTTTTTAAATTGTCAGACATTTGAAATTTTACTAAACATCTAGAAATCACATCAGATGTTTGAAAAGACAAACACCTAGAAGTCACATCAGGCGTTTAAAGGTTCATTTCATTTTTTTTCATTGAAAGTCCATACATGATGGCTTTATCAAACTTTCACTGGGAAAAATTATCATTAAGACAATTTTCACTTATAACGTGAATCTCTTGAACATACTAAATGAGACACTTTTTGTGTGAAAAGGCTTTTCACTCGCTCTCATTTAGGAGGGGTTATTTGTCTCGACTATTGATATGGGAATATATCACTCAATCTTATCATCATCTTGTCGACAAGAGTTCGAATTTTCTTGCAAACAGTACGACCTTAACAATCTGAGAGGTCTTTAAAAGGTACTGTAATGTGAGCTTGGTCAATGGCTTAACAAATGGACTCTTTGAGTCAAGGCAATTGAAAGAACAATTCTGTAATCATCTTCGGGTTTACAAGTCAAAAACCCTGCAAAATGAGAAAAAAATAATCTTGCTCGCACTTCTTCGAACAATGCTTAAAACATGTGAACTCCCATGTTAATTCAAGTACCCTAATCTGAAGAAACTTTGTAAGAGACATAACATAGGCTGGGTTCATGGGCTGAGAAACGAAATGATCGTTAGGCTCAAAATGTGTGTAAAAGGTGAGAGTTGGTGATCATCTTGGCATTGCTACCATTTTTTCTTTTTCTTTTTTTTTTTTATCTCGGATTGTCTTCTTGACAGACTTCCTTATTGGTTCAAGAGTTTATCACTTGACGCCAATGATTATTCCACTGGGGATCTTTTCTCAACATTCTTTTGAAGTCATTTTCTTTGATGATGGGCATCGGCCATGCTTTTACTAGGCACACCGCTTTTTTTATGCCCCCCAATTCATCGATCATTTCTCTCTTCTTTTCACGGGCATTAGCCTTGATTTTACTAGGCACACTGCTTTTTCATGCCCCTTAGTTCTATTTTGATTTCAAATCTTGCGCACAATGCATGCGTCAAAGAATTATACTTTAAATGACACTCGAACTTTCAAAGGTTTTCATCTGTCTCTTGCCTTGCCCCAGTGTGGGGGATGATCACCAACTGGGTTTAAAATAAACGAAATTGCAGGCTCAAGTGGGCTATGCAAAGGATATAAGTATGTAGGATAGAGAAAGAAATGCTCTTCATCATCCTAAGGCACTTAAATTACCACATGAATTCAATGTAAAAGCATAACTTGAAGATAGATGCAAGTGAGAGCAAGAAAATTTCTATCCATTTCCCTCTCTTTCAATGTCGACTTACCTCCATTTGCCCCGATGTGGGGTGGTCCTTAACAGGGGTAGTATGAAAGAAATTCTTCAAGTATTTAGGCTCAAAGAAGGGTTAAACAAGGGTTCACTATAAAGAAATGAATTGCCCCTCGTCATTTTAGTTGTCGTACTTTCATGCAAGAAAACTCTTCACCTTGAAACACAAGACGTCTTCATACTCACCTCACAATGTATAGACGAAGGACTGTATATGGGATAAGGCTTGCCTTTCGCGCCTCATTTAGCATGTTCAAGTAACTCGACATCCTTCACTGAATTGTCCATTTTGATAGATTTCAAGTGAAATTGATGAATTGCACAACATCATGTGAAAGCATTCCTTAATGATAAAAAGGGCATGCTCTATTCTTGCACATCAAAAGATAAAGTCAAAAATGTTAAGTGTCTGTGTCTTACCCCTCTTTGCAAGGGAGCTCATAGAGGTTCCTTAAATGTGCGCAGGGCTGCACTCTCGAACTTCGTCGATGGCAAATACTAAATTCTCTTCAAACAATTCAGTCATTCCTTCGAGTACGTCATCAAAGCTCTCAATCTTTGGAGGTGCGGGATCATCTATGCCACCCCATCCATCTGGGATGATATCCCGTGGGTTGATGTAGGAGCTGGGAGAAGCCGAATACTTTACATAGTAATCGAATTTGCCACTTGGTTGCCCCAGGGTGTCCATCACTTCTACTTCCTCATGCATCATTTGGAACATGGTGGGCTCAGCATCAAAATTGAAAATGGCATCACAGCTTCTGGGTGGTCAGGGAGTGTGTTATTCTGGATGTTCGGTTGTGCATCGCGGAATGAGACCACCTTGGCATCTCAAAGATTTTGGATTTTGTGTTGCAGCGTATAGCAATCGTCAACAGAATGCCCTACCTCCCCCATATGATAAGCACATGTCTTGGACGGATCATAGTTGGGGAAACACTCGGGATTAGATCGCTTAGGCTCCTTAGCGAGTAATCATTTCTTCTGAAGGGTTGGCAAGATCTTGGACAAGGGCTTAGGAAGTGGCGTAAATTGACGCCTATAAGAGTTTTTCTGATGGCCAAAAAATGGTCGTGCTTCTCCCTGATGGGTGTTCGGGGTAGGGCGAGGTGATTGAACATAAGCTGCATTAACCTCTACCATAGGTTCCTTATCCTTCTTGGTTGAGACTCTCCCATACAAGCTGGTTTGATCATACGCCCATCCATCACGCAATGCTACTTCAATTCGCTCGTCGACAGGGATTAGCTTATTGAATGACTCAACAGTCGAACCCAGCATTCGATTTCGATACTCAGGCAGGAGTGTCTTCATAAACAAATCCATCAGCTCCTTCTCTGTCGGCTCAGGAGTTATCTGAGCAGCTACGGTCCTCCATCTCGTGACATATGCCTTGAAAGATTCCGTCCTCTTCTTCTCAGTGCGAAGTAAATCCTCTCGAGATGGAGTGACATCAATATTATACTTATATTGCTTGAAGAAGGCATCGGTCAAATCCTCCCAAGTCTCCAACAAATTAATCTTCTTCATAATGTACCATTGAAGTGCCGGTCCTGTCAGGCTTGCTTGAAATTGTTGAATCATCAAAGGGATGTTATCAACATACTGGGTCATCCTGACCACATAAGTCTGCAGATAGATTTTCAGGCAAAAGGTGCCATCATACTTTTCAAAGTCTGGCATTTTGAACTTCTTTGGCATCTTGATCTTTGCATAATGGGACAGATCAGTTAGGTCTTAGCTAAATGAACTTGCAGCTGCTTAAGTTTCTCCTCGATTTTTGCCATGCGTTTTTCTTGCTCAGTTTTCGGTACATTCGAATGTATCACTTGTACCTCATCATCAACAACAATTTGAGGCGCGTCAGTAATTTCAACCCTGGAAGGATCCTCAGAGGTAGATGGCCCAACTGCGGATGTATTCTTGCCTTTATCTCTCGGATCAGCCATGGGAGCATGTTGTGGTAACACCACTTCAACTTGCGGAGCTGGTGGAGCAATGTTTGCTTGAGAGAATCAATTTGTTTAGAGAGCTGCTCAAGGACATTTAGGACTTGCTTCATTTCCATTTCAAGGGTGGCGACGTGAGCTTGTTCAGCAACACGCATTTGTTCGATGTTATCAGCCATTGTTGCCCTAGAATGAGTACGGATTGGCGATCTTGGGTGAGCCGTGTTGTTACCTAGTCAATGTAAAAAAATACAGTAAGCATGATAACAAATGAGATTGATCCATGACAATGGTCAATCGTTTATTTTATTAAGCGAAATCAAATTCCAAAGACATTCAAATTCCAAAGACATCAACTTAAAACGTTAAAATAACTCCCTAGGAAATTAAATTCCTAAAACATCAATCTAAGAAATTGAAATAACACCCTAAAGCTAGAATTAAACTCTTAAATCTAGCGACTCTTTTCCATATACAATTGGGAGATCACAGTCTTTCGAAGCTTCTTGTTCTGCCGAACCAACTCAGAGATTCGAGCCTCCTTCCTTTCCACCGTTTCTTCAAGGCGTTCAATTTGTGCTTTACGAGTGGGCTTCATGGTCACTTCAGGTATCACGGGAAGTAGAGCTTGAGGGATCTCATGATGGTGGATATAATAATCCAAGGCATGAAAAACCCTCTCTTTTCCTTTCAATCTTCTAGGCACCACTATCTTTTTCGGATGGCATTCCTTCCATGCATTTTCAAGACGCTTGATCTCATCGAGGTATTTGTGATCCTTGCGCACGAAGTGGGCTTGAAACAAATCCACTCAAAGAGGAGGTGGGATATCTTGGAGCACTCGATACTGGCGGGCCACTCTATAAGGATAGTAAGATGTTGCACCAGTAATTCCCATCAGTGGAATTGGATTATCTGTCTTGTGAGATAAACGAGCCACACTAACATGGAACCATTTAGCATACCATAGGAAGCCCTTGAGATCTGTATCTTTAAGAAAAGTCACCCAATCAGAAAATGATTTTCCCGTATACTTTTTCTCTAAGATTGAAAATCTCTTTATTGGGTAACTAGAATCATTAATTTCACCTCGACGCATGAAATGATCAAACTCCTTCATGTGAGAAAGAAACCAAATTTGTAAAAGTTCAGGAGAGGCATTCATGATTTTTTCTCCATTTTGTTTAAAATGATTGAGGGATAAAAATGTCTCAGCTAAGATCATGTTTATAAAGTTCATGCTAGCACATACTTGTCTGACCACCCATGCAATCGAAGGATCAATAGCATTTCTTCGATGAGGAAATATTATAAGTCCAAAGAATGCTAAGATGAATATCCTACCCTTTTGGCGCGTTGAAGATTGATTTAAAAAATGATCAGCCAAAAAGGAGAAAGGGCATGCATTACAATTAGCTTTCAAAACTTTCTTAACCTCATCAGTTTTAATTCTTAGAAATTGAGATAAAATTGATGTGGGTTCCATACCAAGAGGTGGCCTAACAAGCTCAGTCTCAAGGGGCATTCCTATGATAACGCTATACTCTTCCAGTGTTGGAGTTAGCTCATTCTTACCAAAAATAAATGTAGTCGTCTCGGGACACCAAAAGTATGATATAGCTTGCAAAACACCACTATGGACTCCAATATCCAAAAGGGGGATGAGCTGTCCCAGTATCGACTCCACATAATCCTGACCTTCTTTACTTAATTTGTTCCACCACCCTCTGAGCTCAATCTTGGGAGTTGGAATGAATTGAGCATCGGATCTCCCCATTGTATATAGATTAAAACTCACGATCGACCTTTTGTCATGGACCAAAAGAAAGTGCGATAAAGTAAATAGATTGCATAATATAGGGTAAGAATACTTACTTCACAAAGGAAAATGGCAACCACATAGACAGGCGCATGAGATGTGAGGCTTAACACCTAAACTACAAGGCTTAACAAGTTAGAGCCAAGAGGATGGGCTGACTAGTCGCAGTCTCGCATACAAATGTCGGGTCCTCTTAACTCTGGCTTGGTCAAAAGGAAAATCCCATGATCACACAATCTCGTGGACAAGGATAAACATTTTGACACCAAGAAAAAAAAATTCGGGGTTGAGAAAGGCAACCTTTACATCGCGGTCTCGCGTTCAAGGTTGGTTCATTTCTCAACACCATCCTAGAATCCTTAAATGCGGTCCAGGTCCGACGGCAGGTTGTGTGTGCAATGTGTAGTGCTAAAACAATTTGAAAATCATGCACAATAATTTATAATGCAAGCAACACTTCAATGATGAGAAAAACATTCAATCCCAACACCTTCCTACAAAACAAAGAGTCAACAAGCACTACTCCCCTTATACCTCCTTTCTGTAAAAACATTTCACACTTCATGTTAGGAGCGTACCTTGTTTCCATGCTGCCAAATAAAATATTTTTTTTTAAAAAGAAACAGGCCTATGTCCACTATGAGTTTTAACTTTGTCCCTAGCGGAGTCGCCAAACTGTCGCGACCTTCCCGAGGGTGAATTACTTAAAGAAGGCTAATGGATTACTAAGTCCGAAGACTTGGTGCGGACCCTCCCAAGTCCTACCAATTGTGACTTGATACTAATGAATTAACCCATTTAATCATGCAATTATACTCAATTTGGAGCTGCCACTAATCAATTAGGGTTGATTAGAAACCCAAATAAAGTATGGGAGAATACTTTATTTTCGTGAACCAGAGATTCAATAAGTCCAGGGACATGAATACGCTAGATTAGTCTAACGCTCTCTCGGTACCTTTTATTTTAATTTCAAAAAATATTTTGCAAGCAGTATGATCAATTTTAACCTAAGATACTAACATGCAAATGGTGTTCATGTGGGTGCACAATCAATGAAATAACATTCAATAAACCAAAATGACAAATTATAAGAAATCATAAACTACAACCTTATTAAAGTCTATCCTCTAAAAAAAACATTTAAAAAATGATAATAAAAATGCATGCCCTAAACATGATATAATCAAATTAATGTAGAAAACGCAAGCCGCCATAATTGTCGCAATATATAGCAATATACAATAAGTAACAAAAACTCATCCATTTATATCACAATTAACATAATTACAGATTAGAGAATATCGAATATGATGCATTATATCATCCCCCAATTTAATTTATACACTAAGTTGTAATTGGTGGGGAGCCCTAAAATCATTATGCTTATAACAATTTATCAAAGTTTGCAAGTATGATAACCCCTTATTATTGACAAGCTCCAAGTACAAGAAGAACCAAAATAAAATATGAAGAAAACATGACATTATATTTATTCAAACTATGGAAATTGCCTTGCTTGAAACTTAAAAAATTCAAATATCATCATCAACTCAAGAGCATGGTATTAGTAGTCTCCTCAACATCATTATCCTGTCAATCACACAATCTAACAACAATCATCATTCACCATAGGAAACTAATTAAACTAGACAATGATATCCCGAGGATATGAGGTGTAACCATCATAATAGACACATATATTACAAGCGACGAACTAAACGAAGCTTCAAGAGTATAAGATGTGTTTTGTTCAACATTTGGAATGGACTTCAGGGCTCTAAAGTCCCTTGGCCATGCAAATAGCTTTTGGGTACTTTTGTTACTCACTTTAGTGTGATCCAATTGCATTTCCAAGGCTCTCCAAAGGACTTCAGCTGAATACAAGGTTACAAGTATCTTCAAAAGTTGCATTTTTGGAATGTTGAGCCTTGGTTTAATGAAAATTTCCCATTTTACCCTCATTTATCAAGTATGCTTCCATTTTTACTCCTTTTAAAACAAACCCTAAATATATTCACTCCTCTCTCTTTCATGTCTCCTCTCTTTCACTCTCAACACATTGCTCTCACCTCTTCACTCTCGATGGCATCTCACTTCGCCTCTTCACTCTCGATGTCGCTCGCCTCTCTTCCCTCACGCCCTCTCTCAACACCACTTGCCACTTCACCTTTCTTCCCTCAGGGCTGCTCTCAATGTCGCTTGCCTCTCTTCCTTAAAGATGTATTGGTTTTTATGATTTTCAGATAACTTCGTGTTAAGCGTGAAGGTTTTTACGATGTCAATTTGATTCGTGCTTTGTTGGATGGTCTTGATTCGGATGCACTTCAATTTATGGATAATCCTAGGACTGCAATTACTTATGTGTTGTAAAAAATTTTAGTTTTTATTTTTGGATAGCCCTAAAACTTCAGTTGTTAGATGGTCTTGATTAGGTTTTTATTTATAGTTCATGCTGTGCCAATTTCTAGATGACCCTAAGAGACCTGCCATAATTATTTATTCTTGCTCTAATTCTTTGTTTTAGTGTTGTGCCAATTAGTCTTGTTGGGCCAATTTTGTGTCTTCACTTCATTTTCTTGCTTTGGTTCTTTGATTCTTCAATTTTTGGTTCATGTTATACCAATCACTTCATTTTCATGTTGTGCCAAAACATTTTGTGAGTTTTAAAGAGAATCACAAAATACTTAATTGGATGTTTTTGTGCTTTACTTTGGAGAGAATCACAAAAAACTTAACTGTACATAAGTTTTAGAGAGAATCACAAAACATAAGTGATTGGCACGGTAGGAAATGTTTTCATGCTTTGCGTTGGATTGTTAGCAATCTGCAATTATTTCATTAAGTCCCATAAAGTAATGACCTCATTTTTATGCTAATCAGTTTACATAACCTCGTATGGTAACCAATAGGAATAAACAAAGCATCTTTTGAACTTAAGAATCATTTTTATAATCTCATTTTATCAATCACGTTGTCACCAAAGCTTCATCTCAAATGAAGCCATTTAAGTCACATAAAGTAAACCAATCTCTGCTTGTCCGGTTCTATTTCGTCCATCCTATTTGTCTCTATGCTTGTGATAATATCATATTGTTTTTTCCATGCTGTTTTGATTTTCTGTTCACTTGTAATTTGCTCGTCAATTTTATTTTATTTTTCATATTCATATTACTAGAACATAGCAAGCTCATAGAAAGAAAAGTCATATTAAACAGTCGAAGATGTAGAACATTTTATGAGTTGTGCTTTGAACAAATTAAAACAGCCAATTGTCCTGCAACCAATAAGAAGGATGGATAAATAGTCATAATTAATAAGTTTGAGTAGTTGGAGGGCAAAAAGTATGATAAAACTCAAATGAATAGTAAATGAGATAATCTTAAGGAAAAATGGAACAAATGGAGGCCATTGGTTTTAAGTAAAACGAGACTAGGATGAGATTCAAGGAGGAAAATCATTAATGCGAGTGATGAATGGTGGGAGAGTAAAATTTAGGAACTTTTTCCTTTACTTTTCTGTTAAATTCATCTTCAATGTTACAACTTACTCAAATGTTCTATCATAACAAGCCAATCCTAAGGTAAAGGATTTTGAGACAAAAGGCATACCTCCTTATCTTAAAGTATTGTTAGTTAGAATGTTCAAGAGTACAATTATTACTAGAGATGTCACATGGAATCCTCCACAATGGTTATGTATTGATGAGAATGCTAAGGCCACATAACCCGATACCTTTTATGGTGCAAGATCTAATTATGAGAATATGGAGAGTCATGTGGGTGAAAATATTAATGAACCAGTTCAAACTCGGACCCACAAAGGAGCGGCGCAAACTTCAATGATGCAAGCTCATGGAAAGAAAGAAAAGAGAATGACCTCAACACAACTGCTTGGAAATCAAATTAATAGCCTTTGTTCTACTATTGAAAGTAGAAGCGCTATTGCTTACATCTCAAGCAAATGAAGGATACAATCCTTAAAAGGACCTCGTACTTATGTTGGATATCATACCTAAGATTGTGAAAGATGAAAAGGTGTACAATTTTACAAATTTTAAGGAAAAAACAAACAATAGGCAAGTATTCATGAGCTTAAATAGTGATTCACTAAGTGTCAAGTATCTCAAGCTAGAAATGGAAGAGCTTAGTCATAGCTATGATATTATAGCATCTTAATTGAACTCTTTAGTATTTGACTTTATTTTCATGTGAGGTCTATATCTACGTTACATGTTAACCCAATTTTTATTAATATTTTAATGTAAGAATTGTTTCTAGTTGATGTTATGTATATGTGGTTGACTTATATGATGGCTGATATTATTATTATTTCTCTTGATGGATGATTAAGATTGTTCTGGTTTCTCTTACTCAAATTATATATTTTATTATGTTAGGTAGTTATGGATGACTATGGAAATGAGGAAAATTAATTCTGGAATTTTCTCTCAATCATTCAAGCTTTAATTACTTATCAGGCAACGTACATTTACAAACAACCTTCCATGACCTCATCATATATAGGTTATGCATATTTAAAAGAGTTGATGGGCAAATATGCTATAATCTAATAAGGTGGTATGATATCTTTAGAATGCATAGGGTTGCATTTAGTTATACAATGTGTTGACACTTAAATTTTGGTACCCATTTAGTCATTTATTGCACAAAAATTAGGGATTAATTTTTAACCCCTAAGAAAAAATATTATAATTCAATTGCATAGCATATAATTTTAGGTGCATTTGTTTTTAATTTACATGTTTTGCATTTTTATTTTTTAGGACTGGTGGTGGATGGGTTAGAATTAATTTTTCTGAGCTCTAGCTTGGCAGGCCGGACTAAGCCCATGAAACGAGCAAAATTGGCCCGACCCGTTTTCTTTTAATGACAAAAATTACCTAAATTGAGATTTGAAATGAGGATTTTTGAAATTTAAGAAAATCGGATTGTAATCTTATCTTTAAAAATCAGTAGAAAATATTTGGGAGATAAGGAAAATAAGGGGATTTTTTGTGATAAGGAGGTTAAGGAAAATCTTCGTATATATTGAAAGTGGATGAAATATTTGACGAAGATCAGATCTTTATTGGCTTATAAAGGGAGACGTGTACAATGGAGAGAGGGGTCTCTTTTTTTCTCGGTTTTTCGAAGGAAAAATGGACAAGAGAAGCTAGAGTTTTCGAGCTTTAGGGAGGAGAAAAGTCAAACAGAATTCTTTAAGGTTTCTACTGAAAAGCAGAAAAATAAAAGGCAAAGAGAGAGAGTGTACGAAGACAGAGTGAGAGAAACGTGCGAACAGAGAAAGAGAAAGCAGAGGAGAGAGAAGACACAGTAAAAAGCAAATTTACTGTGCTTCTTCTCCGTGGAATTCTCCTCACCGGCGCACCACCGAAGCCCGCACCTTTGCCATCAAGTTCACCCAGCCGCGCCACCGCACCCCTGTGCCGACGCCTCCGCCTGCCGCCTCCGACGATCGTGCCCGCACAGCCGCGCTCGCACTGCTGCGCATCCCTCTCGCCGCGTCTGCACCGCCGCTTGTCCCCGAAGCCCTGCATCGACAATCACAGCAGACTACATCCCCGCCGGACACCACACCGCGCCATCTCCGCCCTCCACCCGCCAGAAGCCGCCGCGACACCGCGACTGCACCTCTGCCAGCGACCCGTGAGCCCGCGCCGGCCACTGCTCGTTTCCCCCCTGCGACGTCGTTGCGGTTCCTGCTCTGCTCGCCACCGCGCCCGAGCGCCGCCAGCCATCGCCGCGCCTCCTCCGCAAGCAGCCCGCGACGCCAGCAGATCCCGAGCGTCTGCTGCACCTCCGCCTCTGCTCCGCCGCGCCTCTGCTTGTCCCCAAAGCCCAGCATCGACGACCGTAGCAGACCACCACACCTGCTGCCGACAGCCCCGCTCGCCGACTCCCTGTCTTCACCACGCGACGACCCCGACGCTGCTCCTGGTCCGCTCGTCGCCGGTCCGCCTGCCACCGCCCCCGTCGCTTGAGTCGAGCCCACTCACAGCCCGACGCCAATTCTCTGCCACAGCCCGACGCCGATCCTCTGCCCGAGCCCGAGCCTAAGCGAGGCTGCCTGCTGCTGCTCCTCGCGACGCCACCGCTCGCCGCCGATCAGCCCGTTGCTGGTCTTTGCCGGAGCTCTGAACGCCGGCGACCCAACCCCCGGTGATTCACCGAAGCCGCTCAGCCGTGGGTTAAGAAAGCAAGAAAAGAAAAACAAAAAAAAGAAAAGAAAAGGAAATTAGGTAGTTTTATTTTCTTTTTCTATTAACTTTATTTTATTTATTTCTTTTAAGTTTAGTTGTTATTGTGAAAATTTGAAGTGATCTTCATTTCATGAATTTTGTAAGCATTATCCACAGGGTCTTCCCCATAATTATTGTAATTACTAATTTAATCCGTAAGATATCGGATCATTATTTTAATTATATTAATTTTGGGGTTTGTCGATAGTATTTTAAGTGTAATCAATATAATTATTAATTTGATCCGTAAGAATTCGGATCAGATTTTTAGTTATTTTGAACTCTTTGTCGTGATAATTAGGGTTAGGATAATCGTTAATTTGACCTGTGAGACAATGGATTATTTTTTCAATTATTTTAATCCTTTATTTGATTGAATGTCCTGATTAGTTTAAATACAATGTTTATTTGATAATTGCTTGTTTTGGAAAACCACTAAAAAATATCCAAAAAATATTTGAATTAGGATTCAGTTTGTTTTGGAATATTTCTTGTTATCTTGCATATCTAGAATAGGGATTTTATTTTGAATTTAGAAAAATATAAAAAAAATGCATTCATTTAGGTTGTTAGTTAGTTATTTGGATTGCATGTTTAATTATTTATTAATTTTAATTTCAAATTTTCATAAAGAGAATCACAAAAAAAATCATTGAGCATATTAGGTTAGAATGGCATGTTTCATTTTAAATTTAGATCATCTTTTTAGATAAATTGCATGTTAGATTAAGATAATATCTTAGTTTAAATTAGGATTTAATGTGACTTAATCCTTAGTTTAAATTAAATAGAATTTTAATCTAGCTAGATCATTTTTGCATTTTTAGAAATAGAAATATCAAATGCACGTCATTTAGTTTTTATTAGGTTCATTTAATTAGAACTTCCTCGTCATTAGACTAAGTCATTTAATAAATGTCATATGACATATAGCTTGCATATTAAATTGCATGTTACATGACATTTTAGTTGAAATAATTTTGTATGTCATTAGAATTAGGTCATTTAGATTGCATTTAATTATTGCATTTCTTCATGTCATATAGTTTAGGTCATGTAGTTAAAATGCATGTTTTTATGAAAAAATTCTAATTTCAAGAAAACCAAAAAATAATAATAAAATGATTGCTTACTTTGTGTGATGCAATTTATTTCATTTGCTGAATTTCTAATAATGGTTGAACACTCGTGTGATCGCCTTTTTGCATGATAAAGACTTAGGTTAAAATGAATCAAAGCTGCTTGCAAAAATATTTTTGAAAATTAAAAAAGAAATGGTACCAAAAGGGCATTAAGAAAATCTAGTGTAACCAAGTCCTCATACCCATAATTTCTAGTTCGTAGGAGTAAAATAATCCTCCAATTATTTTACTTAGGTGTCTAATCGACCTATCATAAACCGATTAGTGGCGACTCCTAGTTATTAATCATTCGTATGTTAGATAAGTGAACATTAAGTCGCGATTTGGTATGGGCTTGGGAGAGCCCGAGCTAAGCTAGACTTAGTAGTCCATTAACCTAGTTTTAGGTGGTGCACCCGAAAATTTGATCGCGACACAATGCATAACCTAGAAACAAGGAGAAGAACAGCAGGAGTGTCGCAACTTTGATAAGGTGCTCACTTGAGTACCAAAGCTTTTTTTCACTCACTTGAGAGCCAAATCAGACTAAAATCGATCACTTGAGAACCAACTCCGACAAATCATCCTACGTGGATTTTTTAAAACTTTTTGTTAATTTTTTTGAATTTTTCACTTTTCTTTTTGGTTTTTTTTAGGACCAGCGAGGGTCACCAACAACCCTTGTTCAGATTAGGCGAGGCTATCGCAACCTCACTAGCTAGGGGCGAGGTCACGAATGACCAGATCTCGATGAGGCGGCCTCACTAGTTACACTGGGTGAAGGCTACCTTGCCTTCGATCTTAAAGGCCCTCACCAGATTTAGGCGATCATGGGCAACATTGCCTCACCCATATTTGGTGATTCGCGAACTCACTCTTGTTGGCCAAGGGTGAGGGTTTCATGACCAGCAAGGGTCACCGGTGACTTTTGTTAGCCCTAAAAAAAAGGAAAATTAAAAAATTAAAAATTAAAAAGTATTTAAAAGATATTAAAAAAAGTGTCCATGTTCGGTTCTCCAACTAGGCAAATCGCTAATGGTACTCAAGTAATCGATTTTTCAAATTTGTGCCACTTAAATGAGCAAAAAAAAAAAAAATCGGGCTCTCAAGTGAGTGCCATACAAAAGTTAAGACACTTTACTGTTTTTACCCCGCTCATAACATGCTATGGTCTTAAAAGATTTAGGAAATGTTACAAAAATGGTTGGTATGTTTCTTTATTTGTTAGGACATGGTATAGATAATAGATTAGCACAAAAGCACTTTTGGCGCTTTAGGAAAACCATAAGTAGGTGCGCTAGCTTTTAGTTAAAGTATGTGATGTGGGAAGAAATTTGATCCAACCAATTGCTCGACAATATATGGAAGCTCAAGAGAAGATCAAGAAAGATCGACAGTTTTATCCATATTTTAAGGTATGTTACGATTGTACAAAAAGTAAAAAACTAAATGTAAATCAACTAATAGTTGTGTTATTTGATTTAGGATTGCATTGAGTTATGAATGGTACACATATCCCAACAATGGTACCTATGTACGATAAAATTTATTTTCTTGTTCAAAAAGGAATGACCACTCAAAATGTTTTGGCCATAAATAATTTAAACATGAATTTTGTCTATGTTTATGCCGGTTGGAAGGGACAAGCTCATTATATTCATATTTTCTACAACACCATTGGAAGACGTGGTGCACAATTTCCCTATCCTCCTTCGGGCTCATTAATTGATTGTTTATATGCATCCGTATGTATTTTTATGGCATATATTGATTAAGGTACATTATATTTGTGTAGGTAAATATTATTTAGTAGATGTTGGATATCTCAATCACGCGGATTATTTGGGACCATATAAAGAAGTTTGATATCATTTGCCAAAGTTTCTATAAGGTTCTCCACCTGTAGGATATAGAGAATTATTCAACCATGCCCACTCCTCACCATGCTTAGAAATTGAGCAAGCATTTGGCATATTAAAAAAGAAATGGAAGATTCTAATTGATATGAAAGCTATTCCGTATGAAAAACAAGTGCAAATCATTATAACAACAATGGCTTTGCACATTATATACAAAGAAATGCCATGATTGATACAGATTTTGAGATAGCGAATTTGGATCCCAAATATGGATATTCAGTTAACAATGATGCTGTAAATGAGGGGATAAGTATTTCAAATGATAATCCATCTCCTGACATGCCAAGTTTAAGTGATGAAATAACTATGAGTTTAAGAAATAGTTGAGGAGGTTTGTAATATTTAATGATAACATTGTTCTTTCATCGGGTTATTTGCGATCATGTTTATTATAATGAAAATGCTCTCTTTTTAATTAAGAAGATCTAGTTCGATGTGATTTTTTATTTATGAATTTATTGACATAGTTTTTTTTTTTACATCACTTTCAATGCAAAAAAAAAGAAGTTAAAATCATTGTTTTTTTTTCCAATTTTAAACAAATTTTTTTAAAAAAAAATTGGTCACATCAAAGGACTTTCCATGTACGTGTTTGCCAAACAGCATTTCCCCTAAAGTTTTTTCCCAAGGTAATTTTTAATTATAGTTTACCAAACAGTATTTGTATTTCCCAAACGCCTTCAGGCTAAAAGCCTCTCCAAAGGCTTTCCCCAAATTTTGAGCTAAACATGCCCATTAATGTGGAGTAAGATCCATATGCATATCAATTGGTCAAAAGTTTCACATTTTTAAGATTAGCAAATTCAATGACTCTCATTTTTCTTTGCTTCCAATACCTTTGGACAACAAAAATAGAATTCCTAAACTAATATTAAGATTAAAGGGGAGACTTGTCCAATTGGTCCTAAACCTTTCAATTTTGTCAATTTTGTCCTATAGATCGGTGCAAAATTTTAATATAATCCTTCCGGTCAATGTTTGTCGTAAATTACTGATGTAGCGACGTACTGCATAAGACAGCCGAAGATAACTAGACTGTCGTGTTAGCGGTTTCTAGCAAAAATTGACCAAAATAATTATATTGGAATTTTTGCATACAAGTTTAGGACTAAATTGATAAATTTGAAAATTTGTAGACTGAATTGATATCTATACAATAGGTTTAGGACATATTGGGTAATTTTCCTTGATTTAAAGAATGTATGGGATACTCAAATAAGAAAAAACATCTAACTTAAATAACTTTTGGAGAACTCCAACATAAGATCTAGCAAACACTTTATACTCTGAATAATAGAATGCAAAATATTAGTTACTCATATATACTCGGTGGAGTACACATACTTCCAGCCATAAATGTCCAATAGTAAGCTTTAGCTGATGCACAGATAATCCACTTCATAGACATCTTCAATCATAGAATGCATGACCACACGAGCAACGCCTAATGTGATTTTTGGCGACTTTCAATCTATGTTTTATGGAACTCCAAACGAGCCTTAGAGCAAAGGCAATCTTTACTTCTAAGTACAAGAGCCTCGGCCAAAACTGAACCGCATAGCAAGGGAGGCGAACACCACACAACTGAATCCACGATGAATTCATCTCCGCATTCTCTCGTCGCCCACACGGTGACCCCGGCCTTCTGGTGAGACACTCCTGGACTTGATGAGGCAATCCCCGGCAACCCCTAGGCTTGGAAAGTCAGCGCCCTCTTTGGCCTCTGGCAACTGCTATACCTTGCCAAACTCCTCTCAATTTGAGCCGAACGAAACAACTGAATTATGAAATCCAACGCCGATGCTCATGGAAGCCGGTCATCATTAGTGTGGCAACAGTGCCGCAATATCCTGTAATCATCGGTTCACAGATCATGCTCGACTCCACAAAGGATCCCTAAATAAGGAACACCGATAGACCTAGGGTTTGGGATCTCTATAGACTCTCCGGTCGATAGGTTCCACAGGAGAATGATTTGGTCGGCCTCTAAACGGACCAACCCATCACAGGACCCGACGATCTCGATATGATACCTCGAAGCCTCAGGGTCTAACAGATGGAATCGGAGGTGGGTGACCGATGTACCTTCTTTAGTAATGTCGGGTGATTCGAGCACTTCACTGTCCACGAACTGAGGCGGATTGGTGGTCATGAGGACTTTGAAGGAAGGGGAAGCCAGATTCTTATTGGAGGTGGGCCTTGGTGAAATGGGGACTCGAGATCAACGAGCACCAACGCATGCAGACGCACCTGAAACGGATCAGAGACCTCACTGGAAGCCTCGAGACGATGTTGATCTCCATGTCTTTGCTGAGAGAGTGCATGGCTCTCTTCACTCCGAATGTCCACTCCTCTTTTCTATATATTGAAGTAACAAATCAAATAGCTTGTTGACACCTCATTTAATTTTAGAAAATAGAATTAGAAGGTAATCTTTGATTAAAAGAGAAATTTTGAAAAAAAAATTTGAATTCAAAAGAATTCAACAGTCAGATTTTGGAGCCACTATTTTGTTGAGCGGTTGAGCAAATATGTGCAAATCTTCACCTGCAAAAATCAAGTCGAGTGATTCTTCTATAAAAAGGAATGCGAGGTTTCAGACGTGAGGGGGGGAGCTTCTCTTCATTGTTCATCCAAGAAAAAATAGCAAATTGAAGAGAAAAAGGAGAAGAAGTACAGTGGCAGAAAGTGAATGGGGGAGGTTTTCGGCAGAGAGTGAGAGAGACAAGTGAGAGAGAGTGTCAGGTGAGAGAGAAAAGTAAGAAAAAGAAGAAAAAGGAAGGGAGAGAAGAAACCGTCCATAGGTCTTCGAGAGGAGCAAGAAAAGAAACTTGAGGAAAAGAGAAAAGCAAAAAGCAAAACAGAGGTGAAAAGACAGCTACTGTTCACTGTCTTCTTCCCTTGTTGCACGCATCAGCGCACCAGCAGCCGGGCCATCACACCGCCGGCCAACCTCGTCCGAGCACTAGCACCACCGCCGCTCCCCGTCGAGACACCACCAGCCGCCCGCGACACCTTCCCCTCGCCGACGTAGCCGCCGGTTTCTGTCCGCGAGCCCGACGACCCGCACCACCACGACGCCAGCCCTCTCTGCTCTACCACCGCTTCGCCATCCTCCTCGCGAAGCTCGCCCCGACGCTGTCACCGATTTGCAGAGCCCGAGCTCCCTGTGGTAGCCGCCACTCGAGTACCGACGCTGCCTCCACTACTCTTGCCGATCCTCCGCCCGAGGCGGCCACCTCACTGCACCAGCACCGCCGTGTGACGCCGCGACTTGCCTCCGTGACGCTCTTGCAGATTCCGAGCCTTCTCGTGCCGAGCGACGCCCACAGCAACACCCCCGACGCACGCCGCACCTCTACTTCGCTCGACGAAGCTGCTGCTGTGCTGATACTAGTTCCTCCCAAGCAACTCCCCTGTTCTGTTGTCTCTGCTGTCCGTGTACTCTCTCTTGCTGAGTTTCCTTGCCACGATTGCCGACACCACAAGGGCTTGTGCTGCTGCTCCATCACCCCTCCAGACGCCGCATCGCTTCTCCACTTGACGACCCGCGACACCACTGCACGCCGCTCGGACCTCCGTCTCAACAGCTCCCCTCCGCAGCACCTCGCCTCCTGGTGGCCGAAGCCCGCCGTACCCGACGCCTGCGCCTTGCCTCCGGCGACTCGCGAGCCCGAACGCCTGCAGTGCTTGTGTCCAGCTCCGCTCGCCGATCTCCCTGTTCTCGCCGTGCTCGACGCCGCGGCGCTTGACGACAGCAGCTCCAAATTGCCGGATCTCGCCGGAGCTCCGCACCTCCGCAACCTCCGACCGCGACACCCCTATTCCGCCGGTTGTCCCTGCTGCCCGGGTGCCGCCCCCGTTCCTGCCGGTCCGCCTTGCCGGATCCCCTTTGCCGGACTGATAAGCCAGCTTCCCTTGGAGATCCACTGCTTCGGTGACTAGCCTTGCACGAGCAAGCTTTGCGTGAAAATAAAAGAAAGAAGGAAAATTAGGTAGTATATTTTTATTTTTTATTTTTTACTTATTTCATGTTATGTTAGCTTATTTTTTAAGTTTAATTATTTGAATTGTAGTATTGTATGTCAATATTTGTAGACCTTGTAGACATTAGGAGTTTTATCCCAAATTAAGATAATTATTAATTTGACCCGTAAGACGTTGGGTCATTTTTTTAATTACTTTAATTTTTAGGAATTTTGATAACATTTCAATCATTAAATCATTATAGAGTTAAAATACTTGTTAATTTAATCCGTGAGACAACGGATTATTTTTTCGGTTATTTTAATTCTTATCTTCATTCTTTTCAAAATAATTACTTGTTTTGAAAAATAAAAAAAAAAAATCAAAAAATCAAAAAGTGCATAAAAATCTAAATATTGCATTAGAGCATTTAGGTTTAGTAAATTAGGACTGTATTTTTTTAGAGTTAGTAAATTAGAATTGCATTTATAGGATTATAACTTTTAGATTATACTTTTAGATGGGTGATTTTTGTTAGGGCTAATTTTAAATAATGTTGGCATGTCTTGATTTTTTATATAGCTTTTAAGATAAGATATAGTCTAAGTTAAATTGATTCCTAAAATAAATTAGAATATCATTCGCTTTAGTTAGTCTAATTAGTTTTTTTAATTCCGAATTTCAATAAAAAGAATCCAAAAAATATTAGGTACATATTAATTAATTTGCATAATAGGTTTAATTAGAATTTGTTAGTTAATAGGTTAATTCATAATTAATCTCATTTCATATCATCATTATTTAGCATAGGTTGCATACATGCATTAAAAATGAATCACCATTAAAAAAAAAATCATAAAAGAGCATGCATGTAGAAATATCATGTCATTCATTCCATATCACATAGCACATGCATATTTAAGATTATATAAATTAGATTGCATACATATAGTGATTGTTCAAGTTATGCCATATGAATTGCATTTCACATATCATTAAAGTAAAATCCATGCATATTAAATTTAGATTAAGATTGCATATAATTAACATTTTTTTAACAAAAAAGAAAAAGAAAAATTAGGTGTCATGTCATTTAGAAATCATGTTTAGGGCATGCATTTTTATTAGCATTTTTATTGGATGTTATTTTATTGATTGTGCACCCGTATAGCCACCATTTGCATGTTAGTATCTTAGGTTAAAATTAATCAATAATGCCTGCAAAATATTTTGAAATTAAAAAATAAAAGGTACCGAAAGGGCGTTAGATTAATCTAGTGTAATCATGTCCCCGGACCTCTTGAATCTCTGGTTTGCAAAAGTAAAGTATTCTCCCATACTTTACTTGGGTTTCTAACCAACCCTAATTGGTTAGTGACGGCTCCAAATTGAGTATAATTGCATGTTTAAATAGATTAATTTCTTAACATCAAGTCGCGATTGGTAGGACTTGGGAGGGTTCTTGCCAAGTCTTCGGACTTAGTAATCCATTAGCCTTCTTTAAGTAATTCACCCTTCAAAAAAATTCGGGAAGGTCGCGACATAGCTAAAAAAATCTGGTCATACTGCAAAATCTTCATCGAATCTATATGGGGATAACACAATCATAAGTTGATCATTCAAAGATTTTTTCTTGATGTATCACTCAATTTCTATAAAGATATAAATGTTTAACTTCCACCATATGAAATCTCTCTATTTATGCTATTTATGCTGTACAAGATATCAATCAAAGTTGTGTGCTTCATTGACTCAATTATAAATTTATCTTCAAGGTATCAAAGCTACGCAAGGATACGCTCATTCTTGTTAATAAAAAAAAATCGATACAATATGCCGTCTCCTTTAAATTCAAAATTTCCCTTTCCTCCAAACATCAAAGTGTCCAACTGTGTTACATTGAAACTCGATGAAAGTCGGGATTTACTTTAGGAGGCATAGTTTATTTTTCTGATTGAAAGTCAAGACTTACTTTGGCTTCCTTACTGGAGAGATGATCCTACCACCTGGGACATCAAAAAATCCTGCCTAAGTCAATAATCCAGATTACACATCATTGCTATTACTGATCGCCTCGTAAAATCTTGGATCATGGGCACACTCTCTAAAGAGGTTCTCAGACATACCGATGGTCTTCAAATAGCAACACAATTATGGAAAGCTCTCGCCGATCATTTCCAGCAAAGCTTGGTAACTCGTAAACATGACCTCTTTGGACATCTTCAACACATCAAGATAGAAAATACGTCTTTATCTATTTATCCCGTGACTTTAAATCTATTTGTGATCAATTGCGTTTCCCTGGTAAACTTGACCTGGATGCTAACAAAGTGTACGGATTACCTAAAAGACATAATGATGGCTACGAGTCTATGCTGAGGCCTCCTCTTCTTCCCCATCCCCGAGCTACAAAACAGGGCAACTATAACTGTGCTGATTTTTTGCTATTTGATCTATTATTTTGATACCATATCCAATAAAAGTACGTAATTACGTAGAAAAGGCGCTCGATGCAACTCATTTCAAATAATTTTTCTGAAAATTTGCCAAATGAGACTTTAAGGGTGCGTTTGGTAACGTTTCTTTTAAAATTTGTTCCAGAAAACAGAAATAGAAAAAAGTGTTTCTGTTCCAGGGAACAATTTTTGAACAAAAAAACGCGTTTGGTAAATCGTATAAAATTTCTGTTTTACGGAATAGAAAAAGAACGAAACATGTTTGGTAACGTATAAAATTTCTGTTTCGGAATAGAAAAAGAACAGAAAACACGTTTGGTAACTCGCAAAAATTTCTGTTCCAATTTGTTTGAAAGTGTATTTTTTTAAAA
Organism: Eucalyptus microcorys; assembly: GCA_014182515.1. Taxonomy (NCBI): domain Eukaryota; kingdom Viridiplantae; phylum Streptophyta; class Magnoliopsida; order Myrtales; family Myrtaceae; genus Eucalyptus; species Eucalyptus microcorys. The sequence goes on from CM024569.1 coordinate 33,166,626, forward strand.
ATAAAGTGTGATATTGGTATTGAATTATCATTCTTATGAACAATTCTCATCAATTTAATTTTGTTTATAGGAAGTGAAAACAAACATTCTAAACATGATCATATTTGCTTACTTGGAAGAAAATTTTTTAAGTTTGTACCAAAATTTTCCCAATTGCTTTTTTTTTTTTTTTTTTTAATGAAGTGTAAACTTGGTTTTGAATTGTCATTATCATAAAATGCTCATCAATTTAATTTTGTTTATAGTAAGTGAAAACAAACATTCTAAACATGATCATATTTGCTTATTTGGTAGAAATTTTTTTAAGTTTGTACCAAAATTTTCCCAATTGGGTTTTTTTTCTTTATAAATAAAGTGTGAACTTGGTGAATTACAATTCTCATTATCATATAATGCTCATCAATGTAATTTTGTTTATAGTAAGTGAAAACAAATATTCTAATCATGATCATATTTGCTTACTTGGAATAAAATTTCGTAAGTAAAATTTGTACAATAAGAGCTAGCTAAAAGAAGAATATCTTATAAATCTCTACATAGACCCTTTCATACATAACATCACAATAATGAAGTAATATAGTTCATTGTTCAACTTCATCACATTGAATTTGATAAGTGAGTACTTAAATACAAAATTACAAAAGTCCCAAACACAAAGTCATGAAATCTCAGGCATATTATGATCTCGCGCCATTTTATTTGCAATCATTTTCCTAAGCATGTTTATTCCGGGTGTATCATGCAATGTATCATCTACAACCTCCACTCCTGTAGGTCTGCATGGATACTCCGGATTTCCATATAGGGAAAAGTTTTTATCCATCGCATCTTGTTCACGAATGTAATTATGGAGAGTACAACAAGCAATTACAACAAGTGCTTGCTTCCGAATTGTAAATGGAGGCATCTGTCTCAAAATGGTGAAGCGATTCTTTAATGCCCCAAATGACCTCTCAATTACATTTCTTAGTGAAGAGTGCTTCTTGTTGAACAATTCTCTTGCTGTCCTTGGTCGTCCCCCATTCCCTCTATACTCGCTTAGATGATACCGTTCGCCTCTAAATGGAGTTAAAAATCCTGGAAGTGCTGCATAACCCGAATATACCACGTAATATTTCCCTATAACATGATATATATATACATTTGTTGTGATATTGAACCATAATATATAATCATAAAATTGTCTTCACAAACAAAGTAAGTACCGGGTGGTCGGGGAAATTGCAATTGAGGATTTTCGAGTGCTTTGCTGAAAGCACTCGACAATCGTTGGCTGATCCTTCCCATCCAGCATAGACAAAAATAAATTTCATATCAAAAGAGCAAATACACAGCACATTCTGGCTTGTTCTCCCACTCCTACCTCTAAATGGAATCTGCTGAGACACAGGGACGGTTGCATCTATATGAGTGACATCCATAGCACCTACGCAGCTCTGTCAATATATTAACAATCTAATATCATATAAGATTATCAACTACATCATTTGACGGTATAAAATTAATATAAAAATCTTACCTTGAAGTAGCGTTTATGACTAGGATCAATAAGAATTTCTTGTGGAATGACATCAAAGGACGGTGGTTTGATTATCTCCTTTGAAAGTTTGATCATTGCTTTCAACACTTTGTTGAAATACTTACTGATCGTTTCTCCTGAATGTTGGAATCTCTCACATAAATCTCTATTTGAGTTATTGTGAGTAACCACACTTAAGAATATCCCAACTTGTTCATCTATTTGAACATATCGACTATCTCTCAACCAACCCCTTACCCTCATTAAGTCACATAAATTCAGAAAAACATGTCTTTCCATCCTAAATGCATCATATATCCTATATGAATGTCCATGAACAATCTCCCTTATCCATTCTGCTCCTGATAATTGACTGTCCCTAATAGGTTCTCTCGTATGCAAGGACGTGTCCATCGCAGCTAAGCAGAACCACGCTACCAATATGTTAATATCATCATCCAAGAATTGTTCAACTGGTTGTACCTGCTCATTAGACACACTATTTGATCCTCCTTCCATAGTACCTATACAATCAAAAAAATAACCAAAACATTAATATAGATTTCGAAAACACATCCCAATAACAATCACTAACATAACCTATGAAATCTCAATAATAAGATATGCCATTACATATAAGTAGCAGAGTCTCAACACTAATAGATAATATAAGTTATACAGTCTAATGAAACTCCATGCAATTCATAATATATTTCCAAATATCAACTAAAGGAATTGAAGAAGTCCAATCCTCCTTATAGGTGTGGATATAACGAAAGCCTCCCTCCATTGACTACTGGCGCATGCTCGTTCCACTGCTTTATTATACACATCTTGCTCTATCTCGGGCATACTCAGAAGAATCTGGACCACAGCAGAAACGGAGAAAGGATCTACAGGTGGTTGTGTAGTCCCTGAGCTCGCTGAGCCACCACCAGAGTGACTTGATGACCTAACTTTTAGAAAATCTTGTATCGCTTTGCAAGTTTCAGCAATACCGGATTGGTTACTCTTTCTTCTCCGCTTACTATTTGGAGTTCTATCCAATTTGTGCTTTCCACGAACTGAAGTTCCAGCATCGTCATTGTAAAGAGTCTGTCATCACCGTGGTATCCACTGAAATCATTGGCATTGCTACATTCATAGTCACTACCTGCATTGACACCATCTGCATCGCCACCACTGTAGTCACCACCTACAGCGTCATCAGCATTGTCATCATCATCCGACACATTGAGATCTTGAGCACTTCCTATGGCGTGATCCCCAGTAGCATATGTACCACCAAAAACAATACAGAGCTCAGGATACTGAGGAAATCCATTCTTCCTGAATCTTGCCCACTCGACATTATCCTACAATGTTCACAATAATGACATTTCAGAATTATAAGCATATATTTTAAATTAGACACCTGTAATGATATGCAATGACCACAAAGTTAAGAAATACCTTGATATGAGATTCCCATATACTTGGATCGTCGACAACAACTCTTTTGTTCATGTTATCCCAACCAAATCCGGTCTGAGAAATGAGTTTGTGAAAACTGGCGTACTGTTTTTTCAGTTTATTTACCTTGTTTCTCAGCTGAACCATGGTAAACTGGAATCCTGTCTACCTACTGAGTTCAGACTGTACATTCCTCCACCCCGCTTTGTTGAAAGTGGAAGAGGTCCGGTTTCCCTTTTTTACCTCATCCACCAATAAACCAATAAGTATATTGGTTACAGACTCCGTCCACTTTGCATTGAATGAGTGTCTCTCAGATGCCATTGAATCTTGAACCGATTGATCATCATATGAGTTATTAATTAAATCAATAACATAATACCATAAAAACTACACGGCATACACAGAATCAGCATGGTAACCTATATGGATCCGCATAGCCTATACTATTTTGTGCATGGTCCAACTAAATTATAAGATCTATAAGATTAAGATAATGAAAAAAGTATGCGAAATGCCAACCTTACCGTGTAGATAATTGTTTCCAAAGTCAGCAAATTGCGATTTATGTGGCAAGGACCGGTAAATTGCCGACAGAGCAAGGGAAAAAGAAATATGTCTTCGTGGATTGGCACCGGCAAGGCGGAACTTTGGATGAATCCACCTAAGTTCTCAAATCATCAACGTCGATAATGAATCCACCAACACCACAATTGTTCACCAGGAAGATTGAGATAGAGTGAGAAACATGGAAAAGTATTTGCGTGTAAACTGCTATACTACTTGTATGATTTGTCCATTTATCGTTTGATTAATAAGAAAAATTGACTCGCTTGTTATAATTACATTTATTTTATCCTAACAACTCTTGTCAATATTTGTAAGAACCCAATTTGGTTTATGTCCCCTAATCTCCCAAAAAGAGTACCCTAGTAATCACATAATGTGGTAAAAATTTAGAATTACGTGTTTTTTGAAATGAGACTCTTCCATGCAATCTAAAATTTTGGTATATTCTAAACTTTTGCTTAAGGAACGACTTACTTGTTAGTCATCAAACAACACGTCATTTGAAATAATTTCACTCGTGGTAGAATGAAAGGACGGGAGATTTATAGGGTAATTGAGAAATATTATGAATGCAAAATTATAAATAAGAACATCGTTGACATGAATGTAATTTGGATTGGAAATTGTTTTTTTTTATGTGCTTCTTATGATATTAAAAGTTAGATCGGTCGTTAATGTGGCATAAACTTAATAATGATAAATGATAAACATGTTGGGTATGCATTGACTATCTTACCACAAAATAAATACATTTTCACTCGTTTATTTAAAAGCATCCCTTATGTTAGCATGACACGTATAGGCATAAATAGTGTAAACATAAGTAAACATTTCATATATTCAAAAAATCATTTTTTATCCACCATAGTCCGACCATTTTTTTTTTTGGTGTAGTAATTAGACGGTGTCAAGGTCAGTTTTCACACACCTTGACATGTCTATTTCACTAACCACATTAAAGACGTACTCCGTTATATAATTTGGTGCATTCAACATTTACTTCTATAGTGCTTCTAATTGGCCGAGATTTAGGTGTTAATGTCATGGTATCGTTTTGTCGTGGGATTTAATCAACCAATAAAGTGCCATGATCCAAAGGGAATAAAAAATTGGTCATATTTGCTTAATTGAACATAATGACAAAAAATAACAAAAATAATAATAACTCATGAGGTAAATGAGATATTACAATCATGTCAAACCTCTAGTAATTGTTTCAATGACAATGGTAAACTAAAAAACAATATGTCCAGAGCATCATCGCAGGGCTAGGAGCAGCTGCTCGAGCAAACGCTCGCTGCTCTGCTCGCTCGCTCGAGCAGCAACGCGCTCGCTGCTCTGCTCGACCTGAGCAGCAGCAGGCTGCTGCTCGCTGCTTTGCTCGAGCAGAGCAGGTCGAGCGAGAGCAGAAGCCCCGCTCCGCTCGCTTTGCTCTGCTGACTGAGCAGCGGCAGGCTTTGCTACTCGCCGCTTTGCTCGAGCGGAGCGGGGCTCCCCGCTCTGCTCGACTCGAGCAAAGAAGCAGCCGCTTGCTCCCCGCTCCGCTCGACCGTGAGCAAGAGCAACGAGCGCATGCTTGCTGCCGCTTCGCTCGACCGTGAGCAGCAGCGAGCGCGCGGCTGCTCGGCCGTGAGCGACGAGCGGCGTCGCTCGCTCGCCGCTCACTCACTCGCTCAGCTCGCGAGAGACGGTCAAGCGGCAGCGGCGGGGCTCGCCGCTCGCTCGACCGTGAGCAGCGAGCGAGCGCTTGGCTGCTCACTCGCTAGAGACTCGGCTCGCTCGCTCGAGCGAGGTAGTAGGTCGAGCGCGGTCGAGCGGGTCGCTCGCCGGCTCGCTCCTCGACTGCTCGCCGCTCGCTCCACTCGCTCGAGTAGAGACGGTCGAGCGGAGCGGGGCTCGCCGCTCGCTCGACCGTGAGCAGAGCCGGCGACCGACCGTGAGCGCGCGACGTCGCTGCTCGCTCTCGCTCGAGCGTGAGCGAGAAGAGCCGCTGCAGAGAAGCAAGCCGGCGCGACTCGAGAAAGGCGGCTCGACTCGCTCGAGTAGAGAAGGAAGATCTCACGAGCGAAGAGCGGGGCTCCGCCGCTCGCCCGCTCGCTCGAGAAGGAAGATCGAAGCTCGAGCGAGCGGAGCGGGGCTCGAGCGAGCTCTGCTCGCTCGTCACAACTCGCTCGCTCGAGCACGTAACGAAGCTCAAGCGAGCGAGAGAGGCCGCTCGAGCGAGCGGAGCCGGGCTGGCCGCTCCGCTCGCTCGAGCGAGAACGGCTCGAGTCCCGCTCGCTCGCTCGAGCGGCAGCGGCTCCGCTCGAGCGAGCGAGATGGAAGCGAGCGCTACTCGCTCGCTCGAGCGGAGAAGGAACCGACCAACGAGCAGAGCAGCAAGCGAGCAGACGCTCGCTGCTCTGCTCGCTGTAAGCAATCGGTCGGCCACCGTCTGCTCGCTGCAAGCAATCGGTCGGCCACCGTCTGCTCGCCAGATCTGGGCGACCGTGCTCGTCCCGGATCTCGAGCGAGTAGACGAGCCGCCGCCGCAAATGCTGGGCGAGCAACGGTGCCCTAGATCCGGGCGATAGACGCTCGCCCGGATCGCTCGGACCTCGACCAACCGTCTCGGAGACTGGGCAAGATCGAAGCTCGAGCGAGCCCTCACGCTCGAGCTCCGAGCAGCCATCGCCCGGATCTGCGAGCGGTGGTGCTCGCCGGCCATCGGCGATCGGTGAAGGAGGAGCAGGGAGCGATTCACTGGTGAAGGAGCGGCGGATGTCGGCGCCGGAGAGGACGACGGTGGAGAAGCCGGATGGTGTCGAGACGGAGGCGGCTGTCGGCGCCGGAGAGTAGGAGGCGCCGGAGAAGACGACGGTGGAGACGATCGCACGAGGACACGCTCGGAGGAGGAGACGGCTGTCTTCGAGAAGTGTTCCGCGAGAAACGAGAAAAGGAACAACATTTTGTTCCTTTTTTTGTTCTTCAATGTTGTTTCGAAGTGAGAAACAAAAATTTTTATTTCTTACTTACATTTTTTCTTTTTGTTCCTGGAACAAAAGAACAAAAAAAGGAACAAAACGCAACCTTTTTTGTTCCCAGGAACAAAAAAACACAAAAACTGTTTAAAAACACAAAAAAGAAATGAAAACAAACGGGGCCTAAGTCTGCCATACACAACCCCATAAGGAATGTGATCGGGCTTAGGATGGCTTAGGATGTAATCGGGCCATGCTATAAGAGCATTAGAAAATTAGCTAACAATTTGTGGTGGATCCGATCAGAAATTTTCAAGTCAATGAACGTGTTCAAGTCATAAAAATTAGAAAGTGGTCGCCAAATTTGCTGCTACCTAACTGAATACTTTTTGGTTAGTGAATTGCTTAGAAGCGATCGAGAAGAGCTGGAAATAGATATGAAAACTGATATCCTCGACCCAACTAACGAGAAATGCCCAGAAAAGAGTAATTAATTAATTCATTAATTTCCAGGAAGGTGAGAAATAGGGCACAAGCGCCGCAGAATTTCAATTGAGTTTGATCCTTAGTCAAGTGTTTCATCTGTTGCCAGAGTGAGAACACGCTTTTTCACACATTGTGTCCACATATGGAGTTAGGTGTTGAATTCCTCATCAGTTTTCACACTCTTCACCTAGCAATTGAGTTCGATCTTTCAGGAGTTCGGTGCTGAATTCGTAATCACTTCTTTCCTGTTGCTAGGAATTAATGGAACACTTGAAAGGCCTCTTCGAAATGGTCACTGGCTGCACGAGCGTGGTCCAGACGGCCAATTCCTACGCGCGCCTCGACAGGAAGATGCGGACCCTCGAGAGGAGACTAGAGACGTTGGTGAGCCGGGAGGCCGACGTGAATCGGACACTTGAGCACGAAGAGTCCTTGCTGGGGAAGATACGGAAGAGGGAGGTCGAGAATTGGCTGGAGAACGTGGGGAGGCTCAAGCTCGACGTGGGCAAGATGGAGCGGGAATTCGCCGAGGGGAGAGTGCTGCCACGCCTGCGGATCGTGAGCTGCGTGGACGAGCTCGCCAGCGAGGTGGACCGGTTCTACGAGCAAGGGAAGTTTGCCGAAGGTCTCTCGTTGGATGCGGAAGTGGAACGGGTCGGAGCTTCTACCCAAATGCCACTGAATGAACTATTGGGTCGATTCTTTCAAGTGAATCTGAGCAAGATTTGGGATTGCTTGATGGACAGGGCGCTGCAGCAGAAATTTCTCACGGCCGTGTTGGTTCTTATCTATAGCGAACATAGTCGGCGGCAAATGTGGAGTCGGCATTAGATGGCACGGCATCGCTACGGGTTGGTTGTTGATGTTGCATTGGACGGCGCTTGGCCGCTGTAAGAGGGTTTCGGATGGATGTTGTTTGCGCAATCCGTAGTGCTTGTAAACCTCCGATCAGATCGAAGTTTCTTGGAATGAAAGGTCGTGTATTTTCAAGGTCAACGCCCTGTACTTCAGTAGCATAAACATCTTTACTTTAGCCCCTGCCATCTCAATGACAAATACCTCTCGAGTTTTGTTTTGGTTTTCTTTTTATCGCAAAAGGCATAGCTTTCATTAAATCGAAACTTAAGCATACGAGGGCTCGAAGTCAAAACATAGCAGGGACCAAAGAGAATGGGGAGGCTTAGTAAGCCAATTCGAGCAAAGAAAGTCAATCCAGTGGGCTTTCGCCACCCAATCCGTAGCCTGATTAGCATCCTTAAGACAAAAGGCTAGAGACACTCCCTGCAAATGGGCCATAAGCTCCTCAAGGCCCATAAGCATCTCGACGTACCCTTGCTATAGATCCCGCTCGAGTTTTTTTGGGCTACCGCTACATTTGCATTTCCTATATACAAAGGCTCCGTTAGTTTTGCATAAAATAATTTCTGGGAAAATATTTTCCAAATTTTCTGGCATTCGTTTCACGGAAAATGACTTCCTTAAAGAAAAAAATTTTCCATAAAAGAAAAAAAAATCTTTTAAATTAGGGTCCGTTTGTTTCGTGGAAAATGGGCTATTTTCAGAAAATATTTTCCCAAAAATCATTTTCCAAAAAAATGATAATATTTTCTGGTGTTCGGCTAAAATCTAAAAATGTTTCGGAAAATATTTTCCGATGTTCAGTAAAGAAAATATTTTCTAAGATTTCACCGCTTAGGCATGCATTACTTACCGATCTATAAATCCATCAAATATGAACTTGTCTTTAAGTCCAGACAAACTTACTTCATATCTTTGTTTCACCATTGTTGCCAAACATCCATCTACTATAAAAAATGTCGTATGGATTTTAAAAAGAAGCAAAAGAGAAAAGAAGCAAAGCATATACAACCCTCATGAGAATCTTCCAATTGAGTGGCATGTTCTTCTCCTGCGTCTTTTGTGTTTTAATAAACAAAAGAAAAAAAAAACAAAGCATGTAGAGCCCTTTGCTTAAGCAATGTACAACTGCAAGATAGAATAAATAAATAAAAGGATAAGCAAGAGTGCAAAATGCGAGCTTGAGATCAACAACCTCAAGGTTCGCTTGGCAATGGCTGATAACTAGCCAAGAAAGAAGAAGATGGGAAACAAAGAAAAGAAAAATAAAGAAAAAGAAAAAAGAAAAGAAATATAAAAGAATAAGGAAATTAAAAAATAATTCGAATTAAAAAAGAAAAGGAAAATTAAAAAAAAAATAATTCGAACAAAAAAAGAAAAGAAGAAAAAGAATGGGGAGGAGGAAGTGAAGATTTGTAGAGGTGTGAGATAAGGGAGATCAAGTAAGGAAAATATTTTCCCTTAATTTAGAAGACTTTTTTTCCTTTCATGGAAAACATTTTTCCAAGGGAATTCATTTTCCGTGAAATAAATGCCGGAAAATCTGGAAAACATTTTCCCAGAAATTATTTTTCGCGAAATGAACGGTCTTAGAGGAAAATGTTTTCTACTTTTGAAAAGTGAAAAATATTTTTCTCGCTTAATCTTTTTATCTCATACTTCTACAAATCCGCACTTCCTCTTCTCCTTTCTTCTTTTTCTTTTATTTTTTTAATTCTAATTATTTTAATTTCCTTTTTCTTTTCCTTTTCTTTTCTTTTTTCTTTTTCTTTTCTTTGTTTCTCATTTTCTTCTTTTTTGGCTAGTCGTCAGTCGTCACCAAGCGAACCTCGAGCTTGTTGATCTCAAACTTGTGTTCGTCGATCTGGCAAGTCTCGAGCTCGACGCTCGCGCTCGCCAATTTGGTGAGCGGCAAGCCTCGTGCTCGTCAACGAGCTTGAGGCTCGCCGATGGCCGGTTTTGCAAGCCATCGCCGTGGCTGGCAATTAACCAAGAAAGAAGGAGATGGAAAAAAAAAAAAAAAAAGAAAATAAAAATAAAAATAAAAATGAAAAATAATGATAATAGATTTTAAAAATTAAAAATAATTAAAAATCAATTTTAAAAAATATGAAAAATCCATTTTAAAAAATAAAATAAATGAAGTATATGAAGGAAAATATTTTCCTTACCGAACAGTGAAAAATATTTTCCACTTTATTTTCAAGTTTCATCCGAACACCGGAAAATAATTACATTTTCCTGAAAAATGACTTCCTTAAAAATATTTTCCAAAACACTGCATTTTCTGCGAAACAAACGGAGCTTAAGTTCGCTCACTTTTAACCTTTATATTTCAAATATTAACACCTAAATTTTTGTACATAAACCCTCGATTACTACATTTTTTCCTTCTGGTATGCTAACATTTAGATATGTTTTCGAGGAAGGAGAGAGAGAGAAAAGCGATCATAGCCATTGTCTCTACGGGAGGGAATGCAAAAAGTGATTTAGAGTCCATTTGGTATAGCCGTAGACCGTGGCTGAAGTCTATTGTGCTGTAATAACTATCTTATCAAATGCTATTAGATACATGTTTGGTAATAACTTTGGAAGTATTGCGGCTATTGAGAACCTTTTAAAAGCTGCAGCAACTTTTTTCACAACTGAAACTATAGCGGAAAACCTGCATCAAAGAGCCTCTTAGATGAGAACCGTGAATTTGTCATCTATATTCTTATCACCTGCAATTTGTTTCGTTTAAAAATGTTATCATCTTTTGGGCTGGGCCAACCCAGTCTGAGAGTTCTTCAAAGGGGTCCATAAGTGAAGCCCAGAACAAATGGGCTGTTTGGGATTCTAAGCTGGGTCGGATTCGTATAAAATTTTCACAATCTAAATTACCTGATGGTTAGATTTAGCCCACATCAATGAAAAGAATGCATAAGAGTAGGATTTTGACTTGAATGAGTTTGCCAAACCAACCCGAGAAGGCCATATACGAAACTGTCCGCCGATTGATGAGTTACAAACATAGACACTATCCTCGTGTAAAATTAGTGAAATCTGCATGTTGGTGACATCTGTAAGTTGTAATCCACCAATTAGAGTCTTATTTAGAATGAAATCCTTTTCAACAAGGAATGGAGGACATGACCATTTCATGAAAAGTAGCGAACTTCTGAAAGTCAAGCAATAATACAGAATGAAATTCGCCCTAGGGTTTGCTACTTGTCCTCGTTGTCCTTTTCTTAATGCAAGATCGCGAGACTTAGTGAAATTGCGGGCTAGTGTTTTGAAAGTATGTTGGTAATTATTCCTTTTATCGTATCTTGATTTCGACATGGTAAGTCCTTATGCTCCAATCTTCCTTCCCTGTCTTCAGTTTGTTCTTTAAAAATTTAGCCAAGGATGTTCCCTTCCCACACCTGACAGTTAAGTGTCAACCTCTTCAACCACCTTCGAATCTTCAATTGGGCAGATTTGCTTGGAGGATTCCTGACGTAGAAAAATAGAAACACAATCAACAAAGCTTGGAGAATTCCTGACGTACGACTTTGTTTCCTCGCATGTAATTTTTTCGAATTTCTTTACGTTAAATCCCCATCAACCTTTCTAATGCATTGCCTCTGAAACGCCGGCGACCCCTTAAGTAATTATAAAATATCTCGAATTCTTGCGTCTCTATTTTCTTTTGCAGACATCGTTTTCCGTTGAAAGATGCGTGCAAAGAGAGCCGCAGCTGGTTTTTGCAGGTGTAGTTCGTTGATCGGATGCATAGGAAAACTTTCGTCACAGAACATTTCAAGAGCCGGTCTGGTAAATACCTTTCTGAATATTTTGAGATTCCACGACACGTTGAACATACTAAACGACAGTCATTCAATTTCAACCATGTTAATTACAATTTCTGAGAGAACCATCTTTACTTTTTTACTGATTTAACAATAACACTTTATAAAAACTGTGTGGTATTTGCATTCACAATAGTATACGAGTTCTATTCTATGTAATGTATGCGTAGCACCCATCAGATATCATATATGATTGAAGCGCGTTGCGCATGTTCGCCCGTCGCAATCTAGAAGGGTACCAAAAGAAGACAACAACCATGACTTCCAGGGGTTTTTCTAATCTCCCATTGGATTAGCATTATAACGACGAAACGAGCCGTGTCTCTTAGTCAAGAAAACCCTTCCTTAGATGTGATTTGTGCTGTAGCTTTATGTCTTGCTTTGAAGGGGACGTGTGCGACACTGCAAAGATCACACGCATCCCCCACTTCAATTATTGCGAAAAGATTCTGGACGCTGCAACTAAAAATTTCAAGGGAAATCCTCATCTGACATTGACTAAATTTTAATCATATATAAGAAGATGGCAGATAACATACAAGGGAGATTAACCCAGATCTGCAAATTTTCCTGCCATAAGTCATACCTACTGGAGATGCTTGCTTGACGAAGGGACCAGCTTTGACACTTGTCCTAAGTATGTATCTCCTCCAATCCCCTCCCCCTCAGCATGGTTTTAATTTCCTTAAAATAGGCATTAAGCTCCCTTCATCATCTACCAATCATTGACCAGATTATTTGCACCAAATGTGCAGATTCCTACTTGCCTGTCCTTATCTTGTAATAATGCTGCTCGTTCTGATTCGCTGCTTACCTAAACAAGTATTTTAAAACCCTAATTGTCCAGTTCTGTTTTGTATGTGTTCATCTGCAGTTTTATGACAAATTTCCGGGTGATGTGTGGATTGTGCACCTCCTTTCCAAGAAATTAACCTCTAACTGCATCATTTGTTGAAGATGATTTGAAATGAAGAATGATGATTCTCTGTGCTCTTAGTTTGGCCACCAAAAAAAAAAAAAGGTTGGAACAGATGGTAGATGCAGAAATCTCATTTAGGGAGCGAGATAAAAGAAATGCAATACCTAAAATACAGTAGGAAAGGATTTAGAAAATATTAATTTCATAAGATATAGTATAGTTGGAAGGTCACAGTTAACGAGGGAATCTTCTTGTTTCGACCTCATTTTGTTTTAATAGAGAAATTTGTTTAGAAATCACATTGCGTGTTACCGTTACTTTTGAGGGATCAATTGAATAGGATTTTGCACGAAAATTTCTAAATGTATATTTTGTTTTTCAATGGTACCCAATTTCATATTGAGCAATATTTAGAAATGTATGTATAAATTTTTCACTAAAATGCATGCAAATTTCTATTTATTGTATTTTGGCGGATTCATTTCAAAGAGTTGTAATTGTATAGTAAGAGGGTGGTTCCTTACTTAAAAGTATTTGAGGACATATAGAGAGAGAGAGAGAGAGAGAGTTGAGTTTGCTTCTCTCCGGTTTGGTTCAAATTTTGTCTATAACACTTCAAAAATAAAGTCTCCAATGTGCTTAGCCGATGTGGAAGAATGCCACCTTAAGATCAATTGGTTAGACACATAAGTTGGCTCGGATACCACTTGACTCTATAATCCCAACAAAAAATAAAAAAAATTCCAAAAGCTTAATTCTCTTTAATCGAATCCCTTTTGTATTTAAAAAAAAAAGGACGATGAGTAGAAGGAAATAATAAGAAAAAGAAAGCATTCTAGCCTGTCGAAAGAAAATAATTGCACTGAACTGTTGTGACTTGATTACGAAAGATACTAAAATTATATATTCATGTGCATGTCCTTGTCTTCCACTCTGAACCACAATTTTTTTCCGGCGAAAGCAAATTTGATTATTCTTATTAAAGATATATCGGCACGGTACGGGAAATTAATAAATACCCAAAAATCAAAGCGTAAGTTATGAGGAAAGCCATTATTGTATTCTTCCATGTATACACTTGTGAGCTGCACCCGTTTTGGCGGTTTCCCTGAACGTCATCGCCAAGCATCGATAACATCTCTTTTTCTTGATCCACTAATAAAATGAAATAAATTAATTGTCCTCTGCCTATAATTATAAAACGATATAAAAAAGAAATTTTCGACTTGGCTAAAAAATTATTCTATTAGATGAAATGTACACCGTGTGCGGTCGAATAGAAGTCTATGAGAAAAAATCCGACGCATCTTTACCGGTGATTAACGTTTTTTTTTCCCTATTTTTAATTCCGGCTTTCTTTTCACAAAATTTAAATGGACCATGGTGGAGCAGAAATAATTATGAGTTGCTTCACGCTACTTGGTCGACTACAGGAAGAACATATAATTTATTTTTCTTTGTATTTATTTGTCTATTCATCCTTTAAAAAAGAATATTGCAACTGGGAAAATCTAACGCCCGCCAGAAGACAAAGCTGCTGATTTGTCAGTTCTTAAGCCTTCAACGAATAAGAAAAATATATCCTTACCAAAAAAAACGAATAAGAAAAATATAGGAATATAAAAACCAACTAATTCTGACAGGCACAGCAATTTCGAATTTTCAATGACTATATATCCACACCTGGATTAAATTGACCAAATAAGTATTCTTATTATATAGTTGAATGTGGTGAGAAGCAACAGAGCCCAAAAGCTTCAGAAGAGATTAAGCAAAATCCACGTCATTGACAATAAGACAATCTGAATTGAAGGGTACATTGCCGATCTGGATAGTGGCTTTTTTTATAATAAAAAAAAATCGTGGAGATGGAGTGTAAGGGACAATCGCGTAATCCTGGAATCATGAGAAATTGTTTTTTAAAATCAATTTTTTAATCTTGTGTCGTTTGCAATTAGCACATCTATGCTTAGACATTACTCCAGTCAAACAAAAATTCGAGAAACCTTAGTGACAATCGCACCCTAATTATAGGTTTTGGAAATCTTCTTTCTCGATTCACCTTGCATCGAAAATGCTTATTTAAAAGGAGTAATTTTGTTGAATACATGACTATATCCATGATAATTCATCCGATCACTTTCTAGGAACTCAGAAATAAACGAAGATATTTTTCAAAGCTCTACACAAATTCCACCAGATACTGAAAACATGATAGCTTTGGTGTGTTACAAGAGGAAAAAATAACAATTAAAGAACATAATTATTATTTTTTTAAAATTGCTTTAAGAGCACTATGCCTTCTGTGGAATATATGCTGAAGCCAGTGACCCAAAAATGTCCCAGAATGGGAGGCCATGTTCTGGTCCTGTGTTCTGGAAGAGCCCAGTGCTATCAAAGGCACGCTAAAAGCTATACATTGATCAAGGCCATCTCTCTTCCATAATTCCAGGTTCGTATTTTGAAACCGACCTCACAAGTTTCAGATACTCAGATAGAATCAATTGATTTAGGGGATTCGATTAAGACTGGTTCTCGAATTTTCAAACTAGGAACAAGGCCGACCTCTTTGTGAACCGAGCTCGAAAATGACCGAGTAAGGCCATCATGGGCTGGTTCTTGGGTTGAATTGGTTTCCTTTGACCGGCTGGGTAAGGTCGATTATGGCTGGTTCTCGAGATTGAACTGGCCGGTTGCTTGCCTCTACGAGTGATATCATCAGCATATATATTCAAAAATCTGTCTTTGATCCAGCAACATTTGCTTCAGAATTTTAAGACCTCCCATTAGGGTTCTGAATTCTACCATTTATTGAGGAGCTCAGTTCCATTCATGAGAAGGTGAGGGATTCATTTTTAATTTGCTCTGCGCTTCAAGTGATGTTGATTCCTTTGCTAAATATGGCAAATGCAAGCTGTCCCACTATTAATTTTTAGGTTTGGATTTTGCGCCATAGGGAAAAATAAAGTTAAAAATAATAGTAAACTTCACAAAAATCAAATAGAAGCATAATTCACGATGACATTGACACGGCACAATCCCCAGCTTCATTCAATTTTTCATCTGAATTCAGAGCTGCCCTACATGATTTAATTGCCAAAACAGCAGAGCAGAGGCATTCAAGAGAGAAAAAAAATCCACAATTACTTTTGATTAAGGTTGCCAACAATTGAAATCTCTCTTTTTTTTTTTTTAGATTACTTTCCTTAAAAAACTGTTTCTTGGGCCACTTTGGTAATTTCTTGTTCTTGTGCGGATCAAGGTGCAAAAATCAATGTACCAAATTTTATCCATTTTTTTTTTCAAAATTGACCGAAAAGGTTTTACCTTTTTTTTTGGTGCCATGTTGTTGTTATGTGGGAGAAGAGACATTTTAAAAATTAACCGAAACACAATTTTTTTTTTCTCGCCCTCCATCATTCAGTCATAACCTTATTTTGGCATTTCGTATCTGCCCGCGGCCTCGGAAAACAAATTGAAGGATCGGGTCAACCCCAAAAGGGAACACCAAAAGTGGTTAAATTAATATAAAATATGGTGCAAAACCTTCTTCTTCTTCTTCTTCTTTTTTTCATTTTGGTCCTTAATTTTGTCAAGGACAACTCACAAGTCAAGCAGCCGATCGGCCTAATTCCATGAAGTCAAAATCCAAACCATAAATGAGCATCCAAGGAGCTGTCTTTCTTTATTATGTAATTTAGGTTTTATTGGAGAAGGTTCTTTGGAGATGAGAATGGTCTACTACATGCTAATCAATGGGTCTTATGTGCTAAGCAAAATCCATAGAATTTATATTAGGAACATATTAAAAGTCTAATACGCAACATCGGTATGATTAGAATTAATCCCTATGTACATAAATATTTGACTAAAAATATAGGTGACTTTCTAGAGAGAGAAATGTAAAGGTTGATTTGTTCTCTGTTGGGCAAATCTTCTTATTTCTTCCATATGTTTTAGAAAAAAAAATCTCTTATTACCCTAAGTATATATAAAAAAAAAATTAGAGAAAAAGAAAGAAATGGGAAGTGCGGTCCAAATTGGACCAGCTTGAAACCCTAACTCGCAGATCGTGTCGTGCAGGTGAAATGCTGGTGGAAAATTCAAGACAAGCATGTAAAAAGAAGGCCAATAAATAAGACATGGGAGGGTGCTCGCGTTCCCTCGGGCATGTCTACATGAAAGGCCCCGTCCTTTTGGGCTACACGACAAACCCCTTTTTGTCTATGTAATTTCTTCTTTTTAATCCTCATTTTTTACATTGCATAGAACAACGACGATATCCTCTTTCGAATAATCCTTCGATGTAATATGATCTCGAGGACATTTTTTCGCTAACAAGAATAATTTATGTACCTCAAAAGCAAAGCTTGAATGAATAGATTACTTTCCAAGACATCCTCGTGACGTGGTAAACATATTTACTTACGAGCACCACTTACAATGAAAAGGATAATCGGATTAGGATGGTGTAATTAAGATTGTGATTTCGATGAGATGTGCGGATTATTTTCGCTCCCTAATGCCGAATGGCAATTCTCGGTGCTCCTTATAGGAGCTAACCTACCTACCTACGGGGATCCTCGACTAAGGCCAATCTTGAGGCACATCTTATTGAGAATTGAGTTATGGACGCCATGTCTGCATGTTCACTGTATTTTTTAGCTTCCTATGTTTGCATGTTTCACTATTGAGGACTTAGATCCATGTTTGCATGTTCACTATATTTCGAGTGTTTCTGAAAGAAAAAGTTGAATTCGGGGTTTGTTTCTGATATTGACATTTGTGAAAAAAAAAAAAAGAAGTAAAAGTATCCGATGCCTACTACACCCATAAGTCTCAAAAGTACTCGTATTAGCTCAGTTTACACCCACCCATAAAATTGGACCACACTACTCGTATTAGCTCAGTTTACACCCACCCCATAAAAGAAAAAAATCAATATTTTTTTCTTCACCCTTTGTTTCCCTTTATAGGCTTTCGTCCAACTTTTGATCCACCTTTTTTTTCCTGCGGCCAATCCCTCCGGCTTAAATATTTAAAACCCATCAATAAATGGACAAATTAGAATAACCATTTCTTTTTAAAAAATTGGATACCATATTAAATCCTAAGTACCAGTGCAAATTAAGCAAGAAAGATGCAAAAGAGCTGGGGAAACTTGTAGACACTGCACAAGAATCGATGACCCCTTTATGGTTATTGATTTCATTAACTCCCAAGATTTAATTATTATATTTAACCTCATAAAAGTACAAACGACCCACCAATGCTTGTTTTTTTAATTTTTTTCCCCATTTTTTTTCTCAACAGTTGAGCGCCCCGGTTTCGTGCGGTCTAGGCAAAACTCAGTGAAAAAACCAAATTCACGCCTCACAAGAAATGAGAGAGAGGAAGTAGGTGGAGGGTTGCTTTCAGAAAGGGGTAATTATTATTGTCAAACTTTTGGGCAATTGGCTTTTATTATTTAGCTTTATGTCACAGGGACGCCAGAACCGGTCTTCATCCCCCCACCCTCCAAAACATTTTCAAAAAAATAAAATTCGAAATCCAGAATTTAAATTTTTTATAAAAAAAAATTGCAACGGAATAAAAATATGAAAAAGGAGAGAAAGGGACCCCACAACGCCAAATAAGTCCTCACAGCTTTTGTAACCGACCCCACCCACTTTCACCATAAATAGGGATAATATCAATAAATTTTGACAAACATTTTCTCACATAGCATGATGGATTTTACCCATAGTCCCCACCACAATCATTGTGCTACTTGTATCTTCTCCCTCTCTGTTTGATTTTAGGTGTAAGGAAATGTTTCACGGTTTGAGAGCAACTGGAATTTTTAAAATTTTATTTTACAAACGAGATTGGAATAAAGCCAAAAGAGTTCGGATATTCCCTGAATTTTCGCAATTTGCATAGATTGGCAAATTAGGCCAAAAGGCAAAAAAATCAAGTTCCCGGCGTGCCCGACGTATGGTGGGGAAATTTGCAGCTTTTTTTTTTTTTTAATCTATTTACGGAAACGGCACGCCCAACCTCCTAAATTATTCTTGCCCATACAAAAAAAGAGAGAGAGAGATAGGGGAGGAAAATGACGTGATAATCCCCCCAACGGAAACCCAAAAAGCATCGCCTCACTTCAAGACGTGGAAAAAACATAAAGCGCTACAGTTATTGCGTGACAGTTTCCCGCAAAGAATATACCGAAAATACGATGGTTTTCCTTTAATGGGGTCTTAGAGGAGAGAAAAAAACAAAACACCACTTAATCATTTGAAGCAATTCTCTCCCTAGACCTAGCCCCTTTTATAACTGATTTCCCGGTAAAATCGCATTTATTTGGAAATTACCAAAGATTAGAATGGCACCTCGCAATTAATCATCCATATTTTTTCTTAATCGGGGAACAGAAATTAAAAGTAGGCCAGTGCCATGATGGCGATTTTTTGGGCGCCTTTTTGGGTTTCAAGTTAGAGACGATAATTCAATGCTAACGTGCATCCCAATAGCTCGAAATGAGGTAAAAATCCCTTAATTTGGAGGATTATTACTGCTCGCCCGTGAGATGGCGTCTGGTCAAGGAGAAGAAGAGGCCCCAAGCAAAAGGGAGGCCGATTTCCCAATGCGAATATTTAAAAAAAAAAAAAAAAGAGAGCAAAATTCGCGATTCCTTCCTTTTTTTTTCCCCCTTTTCTTTTTCCATTTTTTCAGCAGAAAAGAGGAAGGGGATGGGGGGTTGGTTTTCACGAGACTCGCGAGCAAATCGGAGTGGGGAGGTGGAGGAGGGGGTTGGCAGAAAAGAGGAGTTCTCAATCGCTTCGAAAATTTCTTTTAATTAATTTAAAAAAGAGGCTTGGAAATAAAAACAAGAAAAGGGAATATCACGCAAATCTAATGCCCGCCCCCTCCTCACACGCTTATCGAAACGCCACGAGCCTTGTCCCTGCCGTCGTCACCACCACCACCAAACCCTCAACCGCTCCCTCATCCATTTTCAGAGCTGCTCAAACTCCAAGGCAACCCCATAATATATTATTATTATTCCCCCTTTATTTTACCGCTACAATACAAAATAAACGAAAAACCCATGATAAAAAAGTCGGGGGAAATCCTAAAAATTTAATGTATTGGATTTGATAAACGCTGAGAAATTCGATGTTTGTGAAGAAAAGATTCGGGGGGGAAGATGATAAAAAGCAGGGATGGCATGTGGTTTTACGGCAAAAAGCGAGACCAGGAGGGGAGGAAGGCCTCAAAAGATGGGAAAATTTCATGAGTAGAAAAGAGGAGAAAAGGGAGTTGCCGCTGTCCCCTCTGTTTCCTTTGCAGGAACCGTCGTCTGCACTGCAAGTTCATTCGCTTTTGCGGGGTAATAACCAAGCCCATAAAAAAAAAAAAAATCGATCCTATAAAAAAAACGCGATATAAAAAACGAAGAAAAAGAAGAAATTAGAAGAAGCTTTTTATGATTTATTATCTTTGGTCTATAATTGTTCTTTGGAGGAAAAAAAAAAAAAACGAGGGGCTCACTTAATTTTATTTCCACGATGCAGTTCTGGGTATGACGAGAAGATAAAAAATTAGAGAAGATGATGACGCCACTCACCGAAAGACTCTCAGGGTGCTCTTTGCCGGCCAAAAAAAAAAAAAAAAAAAAAAAAAAAAATATTATATTTTCTATTTTTCATTGTTATCCTTCGTTTATATAGGACAAGCATAAACCAGAGAAAATTACTCGAGCTCGACGAATTTAAAGTTTAACCTCGGATATATATATTCCTCGATTGGACACATATTTATATTTTCATTTTCCATCTTGCATATTATGGATATTTATATATTTTTTTAGCCGGAGAAAATTGGGCGATGAAGGAAGGAAAAAAAAAAGGATGGAGGGTTAAAAAAGAAAATTGCCAAAATTGGTTAGGGTTTCTCCTTGAGAAGGGAGGCCAGTCCGGTGACCACCTTGGTACCTCCTCCCATCATCTCGAAGCTCTTCGGCCTCACCGCCGGCGGCCGCCACTCTCCCGTCGCGGCACCCCCGGTCGACGGCTCCGATCCCAACTCCGGCGACGTCGGCGACGGCGGCGGCGGGGGTTCCTCCACGCCGAATATCAGCTCGAATTCGCCGTACTCCTCGCTCTCCTTCTCGCCTCCGGTCTTCTCCGGATCGGCGTCGGCGGGGGCATCGGCGGGGGCGGCGTCGGCGCCGGCCTTGGAGGCTCTTGTGTAGGGGCTCAGCCACCTGGCCCGCATGTACTCGGCCTTCCGCCACGGAGCAACGTGCATGCCTTTCTTCTTCAGGCTCTGCCTCGCCGCCTCCGACACGAAGGCGACGATCTGGCCGAGACGCTCCGCCTTGCCGACGAAGATGTACGGCAGCAACTGGAGGATCGCTCTGTAGGTCCCAGTCGATCGAGCTATCTCGAACTCCGATCTGAAGTCGACGTCGATCAGCAGCCTCTCCCCTTCGACGATCGCATCGATGTACTCGTACTCGCCTGAAACAGAACTTCCATAATCAGAAACGAGCTCGATTCGGGGAAAGGTAGGAATTCTCAGATCGGACGGTTCTAGAGAGAGAAAAGGTTAGAGAGAGAGTGAGTACCGGCAGGGAAAGAGGAAGTTTTATCCCATTTCGATTTGCAGATGGAACAATCGTAGCCGAGGGAGGATAGATTCTCGACAACGATCTCCCTCAGGTCGTCCTTGCGCTTGACGTTCTTGTTCTTCTCCACGATCTTCGCAGTGTCTGCCAAGAGGTTTCTCTCCGAAACGCTGCTGCACGGAATCAATCCCTGCGTCGAATCAAAATCAGAACGAACCAATTAGAACATCATTCTCGCTCATTCAGCTCGGAAATTCGAATTTTAAACGGCGCAAGCCGAATCAGAAGCGACATTTATTTTTTAATTTTTTATTTTTTACCTTGAGAGCATCCGAGGAGTCGCCGGACGATCCGTTGGTCATCGACTCGGCGAAGCCGTCGAACATGTCCAATTCGTCGTCGGAGCTGTCGTTGTTGTTGCCGTTGAAGCAATTGCAGCGGTTGCGGCCGCACTTGGCCACCGGTTGCTTCTCGTTGCTCTCCTCGATGAAGTTCTGCACCATCTTCGCCAGGCAGACGGAGCTCGGCTCGAACTCGGCCGCCCCGCCCCCGCCCCCTCCATCCTTGCCGCACTGCGGGGGAGCTTCCCCGCCGGTCGCCTTCTCCGACGACGAAATTTTCAGGACGCCCGGGAACTGCCGGTCGAACAGCCTCCTGAGGCGCGACTTCAGGACCGGCTTCCCGGCGTCGGCCCGAGCCACAGGCTCGCGACCGAGATGAACTCCATAATCGATGTCGATGGGTTGGATTTTCGGCGGCATGGCTCCGGCGGCGACGGATCGATGCTCCTCTCGTCGCTGATTCCTCTTCCTCTTTCTCTACCGCACAAGCTCCAAAATTCCTAGTCCCCACGCTCCCTCGTCAACAGTCCTCCATTTTCACCGACGCCTCGGAGGCCGCGCGATTCGAATCCAAACAGTGGAAGGCACTTGCTCAAGTCTCGAAAAACGGATGGATTGCTCCGATCCTTTGCATGTGCAAACAATTGCGACTCTCCGACTCCAAAAAACAGCTATTTACACAAAACTCCAGAGCGAGGAACAGAACGCAACAGGCAGCAAAAAAGAAGCAAAAAACCGCAAAGCCGCTCAGAGATTCCCGAAACAGGCGTTCCCGGAGAAGAAATTCCGGCACATTTCACAGGAAGAGTCCACGCGCACGGCGACGGTCCGGCCACAGGAACCTCGAATAAATCTGGGCCGAATCGGGCTCGATCAGCAGCTAATTGTTACCTTCCGCTTCAATCCGGGAATGAATTTCACGTTGAAGGATCGAATAACTTGTGGCGAGCGAGAGAGAGAGAGGGGCTGCTTTGCTTGGGCTTAGCAGAGGGGCTTTTCGTGGAAGACGTGACGGGGATGATCAGAGATACGGACATTCCGTGTGGAAGGAGAGGAGGAGGAGGAGGAGGAGGAGGAGGAGATCACCGGAGCTTCCATTCACCGGCGGAGACAGATCGTCGGCCGGCGAGTGGTTCCGGGGAGATTTTCTTCTTCTTTTTTCTTCTCTTCTCGATTTTTTTTTTTTTTTGGGGTGGAGGCTTTTTTTCTTAAAATCTTTTTTTTTTTTTTTTTTTTGCGGATTTTATCTCTTTGAAACTGCTAATGATCTCAGAGACGCCTCAGTACGTTTATATAGGAGTGGCCGCGGGGGGGGTGGGTTTGGAGTGGATTGCTGACTGGGACTGAGGAGTGCCACGTAAGGTCCCTAGATGATCGAAAAGAGAAGAGTACCGCATTGCCTGGGGGCGACCACACGGGAGTTTTTCGTGGGGTCGACACGTCATCGTATTTTTTGTCAAGTCAAGAAATTTTCCCCCTTGACTGTTAAGAAGAAAGTCAAGAAAATCCCCAAGGAGGATAAATCAAATGGCTACAAGGTCTACGTTTGTCTTGAAAATAAGAAAATGTTTTTTTTTTTTTTTTTAAGTAGCCACTTATATTATTTAAAATAATTAATTAATGAAAAATATCTTTGTCATCAACAATGATTTCATAAAATTTTCTTGATTTATTCATCTTCATAAATAATACAAGTGATCATTTTTAGGAAGTTATATTCTAAATCATCAATTTTTTTCGCAAATAAACCAAGCTTAGATAATTTCAAGTTTTTCATGGCCATTAAGTGCTCTCATTGTTCAAGCTCTTTTTATTTGTCAAGGAAATATTTTTAAGTTAAGGCAAATTTTACATCACGGACCATGATTCACGGTACTTAATAGAAACAAAAAAAAATGATCGGTTAAAAGATCCTTATATGAAAATCCCGATATCAAATATTTATGAGCAAGATCGCATTGATGAAAGTGTCTTGATATACTTGTTAAGAAAAAAAAAAAAAAAAAGACAAAAAAAAAACTCCAAATTTTGCCCATTAGCACATTTACCATAAATTATCTATAATACTAAAAACTTCAAACTTTGCTCATCATAACGCATTTATCATAAACTTTTCCGTGATACCAAAAACCTCAAACTTTTACTTACGCGACACATTTACCCCAAAAACTTGTTTGTATGATACCAAATTTTTGGGATAATGTATCATATAAATACAAGTTTATGATTTTTTGGAATAAATATGTCAAATAGATATAAGTTTGGAGTTTTTTGTATCGCAAAAAAAATTTAAGATAAACATGTTACAGTGGATAAAATCTGGGGCTTTGATGGCTTTCATTCAAAGAAAAAAAGCAGTAGGAATTTTGCATAATCCGAGATCATATATCTCCGACCTCTTTTGTTTGGGGGTTGCTGACGTGGCGGCAGATCCGGACGCGGGAGGTCCCGCGGACCTGTGCGAGAGCGTGGGGGCGTCCTCTCCGGTGGGAGCGGAACGCATGAAGGCGAGGGGGCCAGCCTCTGCGAAAGACGGGAGTACCCTCGTACGTTTACCCGCTCGGGGGTGCGCATTCGCCGTAAATCGGAACGTGGACGGAGGGCAGAATCGTCTTAACGCCAAATGAAGTTGGAGAGAGAAGGGTGTACGCCTCACGCCGTTGGGGGGGGGTGGGGCACGTCCAAAACGGTCGATCGTTTTTTTGGCCATTTTCTCTCTTTTTCAGTCCTATTTATTTACTTTGGCCCGTTTTAATTTTTCAATTTCTGAATCGTTTGAACTGCTGCTCCCATACGTTGGATTTGACTCTTGGGCATGAACCTTCCCCTCATGTCCGTCCAAAAACTTTGGTCTGTCACTTTTTTTTCCTTTTCCTTCTTTCGTTTTTTTGTGTTTCAGTTCAGCAAGCTTTCCGCTTCGCATCTCCCGGCCCGGTCCGGCTTCCGGTCGGTCCATGGGCCGACCGGTTGAACCGCTGGATTGATAAGATTTCATTGTTTCGAACCAAATTATCTTAATTATATAATTATCGGTGTCATTAGAAAAATAAAAATGTTTGGCTTAGTTGGCTTGGGAATTCAGTTGCCTGCTCTATATACACTATCGTTAGAGGTAAAAATTGATCAAAGATTTGGCCAGATCGAGGTCATCGATTCTTCACAAAAACTAGTTTTTAATCACTCCAGTTCTCAAGTGAAATTTGGAGCTGCCATAGTCCGATTCCCCGATTTAATCAATCGAATCGGCTAGTCCGCTCCGAATTTGAAAATGCCGAGTAATCAGACATGGAATATTTTGGCCGTTGGTCTACCTAATCTAGAAATATGATTCTTGTACGAACATAAGACCCAAGGCCAGTTGTACTGCTATTCAATGGAAGAAAGTCGATCGTACCTCTTATTTAGCCAGGGTTGTGGACTTTTCGCATTTCGAAGTACAAAAGCAGAGGTTGAATTTGATCCAATGTATTTATCGAGTGAGTAATAAAATGTTACGAACATTTTCTTATAGGTTTCGATGCAAGTAATCCACGCCAACCACAAAAATTGACTTATGTTAAGTCATATTTGGATCGATTGTCACAACGTATCCACCAGAAACCTATCTCATTCCTTTTACATTAAGCAAACATTAGATTGACCATTTTTGCCCTAAAAGCTTAAGTTGTCAAGGAATAAGCCAACGCTGCAAGACGAGGATGCGTGTTAAACATATATTTAAGATATTATATGATTATGTATATTATTATGTGATTCTATAAATTCTCCTTAATTAATCATGATTTGTTACTTTAGATAGTTGTTATATAAAACCTATAAATAGGCATATGTACTATTCATTAGTTCATAGACAAAATATGATTTTTCTCTTTATTCACAAGTTTCACATGGTGTTAGAGGTGCAGTTTCTGATATTGAATCTTTTCAAACTCTATGCAAAAGACTAGCATAAACGTAAATGGGAGTGTAAGAATAATTAATTATTAAACTTCGCATTCATCTAAAAGACTAGTTCTATAATTTCTCACAATTCGAATGAAATCATATTAAGTAGATAACTAGATTGATGGAACATAAGCATATGGGATAATGGGTAACAACAAGCACAAGAAAATTAAGAGGGGGAGAGTCGGGATTCAAATCCTTAATCCCTATTGCTATGTTAGATAAACCTCGTTATCTTGGATACTTAAACTCTCAGGAAACGAGGCTTACAATGTACATGAGGCATATCTCTTAATGGTGAATATCAATGAATCATTCATCACATCGAACAAATCTGAGCAAGTGGAATGTTATAGACCCAAGTTTCTGTTATATTTTAATTATATAAACATATATATACGCACACACATGTTTTTGTATTTCGTTTTATTTTATTTTTTGTCTTAGTTTGATGTGAGTAAGATGTGCAAGCAAAAATTGCGTGCAGCCAAGCTGACTGGTTCTTCCACAAGTTTCCCATAGCATGTCCTTTCGATTCTAAACAGGTTAGGCAGCACATAGAATCCTAGCTGCCCTGGATTTATTTTATTTTTTAACTTAAAGTTAAGGATGGTTTGGCTTTTTTAGTTTTCCATGGAGTGTAAGAAGGTGTGAGAATTATTAGAATATTTTACCCACCAAAAGAGAAAAGAAGAAAAAAATTACAGGGAGTCAACAAAGTTTAAAGATAGAGATTGAGGTTGAATTTTCGCCACTATTGGGAATGTGCAATGTATCTTATTATTCTACCAAGAAAAATATCGAGCATATTTAATGCATTGTTCAAATGTAAACTTCCTTTTCTTTATGCACGTGGCACTTTGACAATTTTCCATAAATTAATAAATGAAGAGACGTAGCATGGGTCTTTTTTAACAAATTATGGGCTTTTAGTTTCTTTAATTTCTTGAAATTATTGGCCTTTCTGTTATTTTAAATGGTTCACAAGAAAAGCATCTGAGCTTACCCTAGTCAAACTACTTAATTTATTCCGTTTTAAATATATGTAAAAAAATTTGATTCGAGCCGTCTATTTCAATTGGGAATAAAAGAGATCCATCTACCATTTGGAAATATTGAATGCAGTCCTTGGCGTTGGCTTAAATAAAAAGCAATAAATTGTATGTTGGGATGGTCTCACCTTATCTGATTGGGCAAGGTCCAAAAAGAGAGCAATTAATATTTACTCCTATAATTCACTTTATGTCCAATTATATTTCCAATTATCTCACTCCCGACAGCACTTTTTCAAAAACTTTCTCGCGATATAACTCCCCAATAAAAACAAAATATAGATTTTTTGGTTTTTCCTGTTCCAACAAGGTAACTGGAAGAGGAAAAGCACCACGCAAAAACAGTTTTCGATATATGTTATGTCATCGAATATTAAAATATATTTTTTGCTAATACCCAAAAACACAAATTCTCAAAATATAATTAATACTTCTTATCAAGTTTCTTAAGTGTAACTTTTACAACTCTATTGTACCGCAATTGGTGCATTACTAAAGGAGCGGACATGGATTCCACTAATTTTTACACTAATAATATGCTCTCGAATCACATAAACACCTTCAATCTTTCGAAGGGTTAAAAATCCAAGAAGGCTGCTCTCCAACTCTCCAAAAAGGACAAGCCAAACACAAGGAGTAATCGCTGATGGCTTGCTAATTTAACCCCACCTTAGATAGAGATAACTTATGATTAACATAAAAAATTGGTACAATTAGCAATTAAAAAAGGGGAATCAAGAGGGTGAAACTATGCATTTAACACTCTGTAATTACCAACGAAAATTATCAAAGATCTCACTATCAGAAGCATCAGAACAAGAGGGAGGGCACTTCGGGAGTGGCCCTTCTTTTACCGACCCTTGTCACGCACGAAATAATCGAATCAGATTCTTCCAAGCAGCAAGAAAACTTTGTCAACAAAATTGACATCGAATGGACCCTTTTGCTTTTGACTCATGTGAAAGGTGAACTATTGTTCTTTTAACGTGTTCCCTGTGTTTTATTTCTTTCTTAGTCCAATTTCTTTTAGGGTTTTGCCTCTTGTAGTTTCGCAAGTTAGCCCAAATTTTTTTTTTATGTTTATCAGCGTAAACACCATCAATTGAGAACAAATAGTTCAACCCTAAGGCATAAACTAATAGAAGCAAAGAAATTACATATATATAATTAGCATATAAATGCTGTAGATCGGGGATGTGTGATGCTTTAACACCTTTTCTCATGTGCAATTTGATGAATAGGAAGGAGCTTAAGCTAATAGATGAAGAAAGTTTGCATATCCCTATATATAAAGGGACTTGTGATACTTTAACATAACAAAGCCATACATTGATTGTGACTCCTACGAACTATGACCTATTATTTTAATGTGTTTCTCATGGTTTTGCTAGTCCATTTCTTATGGCTTCTGCCTTTGATAGTTACACTAGTTGCCCAAAGTTTCTTATGTTTATCCACATAAACAGCATCAATACCAATAAATAGAAAGAGGTTGCATGTATATAAATAGCATATAAATGTCGTAAATTAGGATGTGGGATACTTTAACACCCTTTCTTATGTGGAATTAATAATTGCACATGGAATTTGGCAAACGCGAGGCACGCATGTGAAACATGCTACATAAAATGGGGGTAAGCGGTTTTAGGTTCTGTATAGATTCCATCTGGAACCTATCCATCAAAACGGGTACCTCATTTTTGGAACTTGAAACCTATCCTACAAACTTGGAACCTACTCCATCACAGGTTCCAAGGTCGATTACAAGGTCTTCCTAAGTTCCACTTGTATTATTAATCGAATGATTGGAGTAAATCATCACATTCAATGGCCATCAATTGCTACTACAATCCACTAACCACAATTTATATTTAGCCATGCAAAAAAAAAAAAAAATGAAACACTAACAGAGTAAAAAAGTCTCGGTCCTAAAATGGAATATTGTAGGATAGCGCAAAGACAAATACCAAGAAAAAATACAAAAACTTGTTCCTACTTCCAATTGCCAAGTTATAGATTCCAAGTTTTACCTACTTAGACACTGCAACCTATCCGTTGAAATGGGCTTCCCAATTTTTGGAACTTGAAATTTACCATGCATACTCTAAAACCTAGAGCTATATAGGTTCGCACCTATCTAGTTCTTAGATTTTAGGTTCTACCCGGAAACCATGCTTACCCCTAAGCGTAGAATTGACTCTAATACAATGTTAGAATGTCAAATTTAGGAGTTTAAGTTAATGATGAAGGGAGATTGCAAATCCCCGTGAATAAAGGGATTTGTGATACTTTAACAAGGATATGCATTACTTTTGACTCATGTGAATTGTGAACTATTGTTTTGACGTGTCTCTTATGGTTTTGCTATCTTACGGCTTTTGCCTCTCGTAACTGCATGAGTTGGCAACTCCTTTTGAAAGTTTCTTTGCTTTTCCTTTTCCCTGAAATCACCATCAGTTGAGAACAAATTATCCAATTCAAAAAGCTTAAACTAATTAGTAAAAGAAAACTTGCATGTATTTGAAAAGTATATAAATATCATAGACAAATGATATTGCATACTTTAAAACCCTTCACACATGCAATTAAGACACGTGAAATTTGATTGACAGAAAGTTGTACACGTGAGATAACTTTGGGTGCCAAGAAAATTGTCTCTACCGAATTGACATTAAAAAACCCTATTACTTTAGGCTCACGTGAATTGCGAAAAATTGAGATCGAAGAATTTAACACGGTCCTAATGTTTTTCCTCTCATAGTTAAACGAGTTCTCCCAATTCTTTTGAACTTTTCTTTTATTTTCCCCTTTAAACAATGATGGCTGAGAACAAATTCTCTGACCCAAAATCGTAAACCAATAAGTGGGAGGAGAACTTGTGTGTATCCTAGATGAGCGATGTGGGGCGTGCAATTAAGAACGACAAACTGAATTTGACAAATAGAGAATCACACATGCAACATAAAATAGGTAGAATTAGTTCTGATACAATATTAAAAAGTCCAACCTAAAACTTTAGCTAATAAATTGAAGGAGATCATATGTATATAAGTAACATATACACCCTGAAAACAAGAGATTTGTGATACTTTTGATGACGGCATTTATTGCTTTTGACTCGTGTTGCGAACTAGTTATTATAAACGTGTTCCTTGTGTTTTTGCTAATCCAGTTTTTCACGGCTTCTGCCTCTTGTAGCTCCACTAATTCCCAACTCTTTTTTGAGTTCTCTTTTCATTTTACCCATGAAAACCATCAGTGGAAAACAGGTCGTGCAAATTGATTTGTGATTCTAGGACCGCTCAAATCAAATTCCCCCAAAAAAAAATATTAAAGTGATGATCGATTGACCGTAGATTAATGGATCGATTCTACCTTAATTGCTTCATAGGATCCCTCTCAAGTGAAAACTTCCGGCCTTCACAGGATCGAACTACATGAGCATTGATTCCGTAGGGTCTTAGCAACCTATTCCCTCGATCTGATGTCATGGCTTGGTTTGTTTTACACTATTGTTAAAACCGGTCAAGACGCACCCTATCAGAATCCTCTAATCTAGAAGATTACTCTATGCCCTCATCTGATCAATTTGCTAAAGGCACGCCTAGCTTCTACTCGGTCCGCCCATACATTTACTGAAATGGCTCTTCATACGATATTCTATGTAATAACATAATCCCACATGTTCAAGATTGTCAAGTTTCATGTATCCTCTAATAAGCCTCATGGGTTTGCCATTTGGGTATAATTGAGGTTCAGGCAATGACGAGCAATCAACCTTCTTGATCATACTTTTAAATAGGCACCCTCATCGACATTAAATGCCGACGTTAATCCAAGGTTCTACAACATTAAAGTATCCTCATGAACCTTTACATACTCCAACTTCCCTTCCTTGTTATATCTCATTCGGTACTCCATTTGCAATAGCATCATCTTCAGATATGTTTAGGTAATTGGGATAATCACATCAGCTTGAACCCCCAAAATTAATTTTGGGTCAATTTTGATGAACACGGGTATACTTGATTAGGAAAAAAAAACAAGTTTATACATTCACGTTCACTTCTAATATGTAATATATTAACCTAAAAATGTTTAAAAAGAAACATTAAAGTCTAAGTCACTCCAATCAATGAGTCCATATTTATTGAAATCTCATGGTTCAGTTAGTGAGTCAATCTAAGTATATCCCAAATTTTAAAGATTAATTTACATTACAATTGATGACAATGACCTTGCATGTTTTACTAATCGTATCATGATGACTTATGGAAATAACTGCAGCTTCACGGAGTTCTCCAAAGTTGAATTTTTGTAGAGGGATAAGCCGTTGTGATGAACTTTGATTACAAGTTGCATCTCATAACCTTATATGTATATATATAAATCCTTTGCTTCTATTGTTAAACATTCTAGTAGGTCAAAACATGATGTTGACTAAATTGACTTTACTACATAAATAATTTATGGAATAGAAAATAATGATATCTATATTGAGTATCATTTATGGAATAGAAGATAATGAGATCCAACCTATTGTTTCGTGGTCCAATTAATTTTTTTCGGTCAAAGCGGTCCAATTAGTTTGGTCACTTTTGAGTTGGCATGCGTTGAGACTTCGCGATGATTTGGCCACCTTTTCATCTTTGGTTGGTCTTTCTTTCAATAAGTTCTCACTGTCGATTTGTTTATATATATTTACCAAAATGACATATTATTTTTTGATGAGTAATATATATTATTTTGCGACAAAATAATGATATATTATTTTAAAAGATTATAATCCTCCTAACTTCCCAAAATTCTGTAATCATTCCATTAATGGAAAAATGAGTAAATTTCTACTTTTATCTCTCATGCATTTCAGTTTTAAAAAATTTGAAATTTCTTCTATTTTTGTTAAAAATCTTACTGTTAAAAAAAAATTCGAGATTTGATTTATTTTTCTCTTTCTACATATAGTTTGATCAATTTCTTCATATTATGTCAATGATTCCTTTCTCTAATCAATAACGCAAATATTTGTAATTACAAAATCTTTTTAAATGTCAGTTTTTTTACATACACTTACATCTATGTTTATTTTCTAGGAAATATAAAAGGAGCACAACTCTTTCAAAAAATTGTATATGGTGATTAATTCTATTCATCATATTATTTTATTTATTAAAATCAGCATAGATAACACTTTTCCTGCTGGTCACTACTCACTATTCCCAAAGATTGCTGACGTCTCATGTGCACAAAGATTGCACAAACCTATTTTTATTTTTCTTTTCTTAATTTCTTTTTATGAATGCAAAATCGATATGTGATTGCGAGCTGCAAGGATCCATCCATGCCCCTGCCTTTGTGATGTCATGGCTGAAGTTGACACTGAAAAACTTGCCATTTAAATACTCAGCTCTCAAAATTCGATGAAAGCCCCTTCCTCCTTTTTCTCGTTTCATTGTCCATTGCACTGTTGAGTTTCTCCTTGTCCATTCCCTCAGGTGGAATTTTCGCAAAAGCAAAAGGTAAATTCCTAGTCCTTGATGAGCGATAAAGGAAATTTGAATTATTTATAGTATAAAGACATAATTTTACCCCGTAACATCGTTATTTCTAGTAAATTCTTACTATTTGGTTTGCCAGTAAATTAATTCATGATTATTCTTGAAGTGCCTAACTAGGCTCTCAAGCTGATCGATCATCACATCATGTCCAAGGATGTAAATAATCTAATTATCTTTATTATTATTATTATTATTATTATTATTATTATTATTATTATTATTATTATTATTATTTTATTATTATTATTATTATTATTATTATTATTATTATTATTATTATTATTATTTTCCTTGCTAGGGTTTTGAACCCGACTTTGACGTCTCCACCTTGACCCCTCGACCATTGGGCCGAATGCCTCATTGGCTCTTACTATCTTTAGTTAAACCAATGCCAGTTGTGGCAATTGTGCTATATCCCATTAACTGTATATCGATATGATTTCTATCGGTGCACACCATAATTGCTTGACTATTTCAAGTTCCAACTTTTGCCATCTTTATAATTGTAGTGCCTTTTCGTCTAGCATTTACTTGACCATCAAAAAATTCACCTACACACAACACTTTATAAATCAAGAAAAAAACAAATATATGGGGTTGGATCGACATCTAAGGAATGAATTTTCATATTTGGATCAAGCGCACTACTCGTATCTGGTTCTCTTTTATCACCAAGTGCCAACAGTTTCATAATGGAGGTCATTTATTTGAAATATGATTCGCATCTTATCCGATATTTCACGAATTTACCTAATACCTTGTAAAACCAAAAGGAAGGTTTCAAAACATTAGGTCTAAGTGGGAGACGAGGAAATTAAAATCGGGCCCCAGTCCCTATGGGTTCAAAAAGGAAATCAACCAAAAAAAGATTGGAATGGCAAAGATTACATCTTCCTTTGCACGCATGTCTTGTCATTGTCCTCAGAATTGTCATAATTTTTGTGTACAAATTTCAGAGTACAAAATGTTTAGACATAATCTGAGGGGCGAGACAAAGGTAAAAATCGAAAAAATCTGCAAGCCCTGGGGACCGAAACTCAAATCCTCCGCAAAATATAAGGACTCGGATTCCTCTCAGATGGCAATGTCCCCTTTCTTTTTCTCGTTTGGAATCCCAAATGTCCCATTTCTTGTGTTTTCTAATATTTCAGAAAGTGGGGATTGAATTACGTAATTATTTTCGAAAAAGGGCCTTGAATTCAAAAAAAAGCACAAAAAGACGAAGGAGAAGAATAAGAAGAAGAAGAAATTTGCATAAAATGCAGAATTGAACGTGGTTCACTTTTCGTCGTTGTCAAGTACTTAACTTTATCTTTAATTTCCTTTCTCTTTCTTAAATCTCTTCTTTACCTTTCCGCTTTAAATTAGGGGGGTGCAAAAGCAAGAAATCCGGCCATTCCCCCATCAAAATCATATTAGACAATTGTCACTAATCTGGTGGAATACTTACTATTCATTGCTTTTGATTGTAGGGGCTTTAACGGGGGCAAGGGTGATTATGGCGACTTTAGTGTTGTAACTTCTTTTGATGATGCCCGTTTGGAATGATTTAATGATTTATTTTATTCCCCAGCTTTAAAAACTCATCATTCGTCCGCGGAAAAGGCTTTTGGGAACGTGAGCTCGGGGGCTTTTGGGGAGACTCGAATTTTTGCTTTTGAATTCGCAATGAGTTGCTTTGCGTGACTCGGGAAAAAGAGGAACGCTTTAAAGGGAAACTGATTTTGGTGGTGACTTCGAGGGTTGATTAGATTGCAATTAGAGGGGATAGTCTCCCTGTTCGGGAGTGAAACTGATGCCAGTTGCTAGGTGATAATCTCGGCTTCTAGCTTTTTGCTTTTGTTAAACCAAAGTAAGCAAGCGACATAGGGCATTTCAAAACTTTGATCGGAATAAGGGTTTAGATAAATGCTAAAAGTTAGTTCCGATAAGGTGAATGCAAGTCGAATTAGGAATAATCCGTGAAATTTAACGAATGGATAAATGCACACACGAATTAAACTGGAGCAAAAACTTGGCTCTAAAGACATGATTCAATATTAAAATATTTTAACACTTTCTCTCTCGGTAGGCAATAGGCAATGTGAAAATATATAATTGGGGATGCAAATGGAGTTTAAAAAATCTTAAACTCAGTCTAAAAAATCTTAAACTCAAAACATCTTGCTTTGTAGTCATTGAATTTAGTTACCATATTTCAATTGTTCTAGTTAAAACCGATAATAAAAAATGACCATTGCATTATTTGACACTATAATATTTTACAAGCAATGTGTATTTATTTTTTAACTACGTGCACATGAAAGAAAGTAATCTAATATAACAAAGAAGCTAACTATACTATGATATAAAAAAATATCAAATAATATCCCCAATATTCAATAATGTCTCTTACAATATTCTCTAACGATTCTTACCAAATGCAAATATCTTTACATTTATTGGCAACTAATGTATTTCAATTTCTTCTAACAGAAAAAAAGTATTTTGATTTTATTACTTTTAGGCCTTACCATTCTAAATCCATTTAGACCCATTTACCACATAAATTTAGCCTATATGATAGCCCAACCCATTAAATAAGGGTTTATAAATGGCTTTGACCCATTTTGACAGGTTTACGACCATTTTGATGTCACCATTAGTTGGCGCCAATTAAGGTAGTGATACACATGTGCCAAATAAACTCGTTAAATAGTTGGGTCAGGTCGAAAATGATAAAATCCAAATTGACCCCATTTAAGCCATTTTGATCAATTTTCATATTATACAAATCTAGCCAACCCAACCCATATTACTAAGATGGTTCTATATATAACCCAATCTAGGAAAGCGCATCCTCAAACTAATGTGGAAGCACGGAGTAAGTGAGCGAGATCGAGTGAAGGCAAAAAAGAATAAAAAGAGTCATAAAAGTGAGTTGGTCTAAGTAAGCTGTGAACTCATTTAACACTTATAACGGTCGAATCGTTCACTTTTGTTAAGGCCATTAAATTTTGTAACAAAAAGACCTCATTGAATCAATTTTGAAATTTTCAAATACTTAATTGAATGGAAAAAATTCTAGTATCAAATTGCATAATGAGAACGCTGTTTAGATACTTGTGATGTCATGATACAAATTTCAAAACTCCTTGCTATGGTCAATACTATAGAGACGCTTGTTTACCCCAAAATATATTGATGATTTAGGACCCCATTCATCGTATCGATTTTTGATTTGTCATGCTGGATCATGATCTATCCAAATTCAGCATATGTGGCTCCTCTTCCTGCCAGAATCGACGGAGAGAAAGTCCGTGAAAAGAGAAAAAACCTTAAAGCGTGAAAAGATTTATGGTCTAACTAAACCTTGCCCCAAAAAGTATGGGAAGAAAGGTGAGGGCAAGGAGCTAAAGCTATGTGGTGTCATTTTCCATCAAAATAGAGGAGTTTCATTTATCGTTATTTCTTCCTTTTTTTTTTTTTTTTTAATCATGCGGTCGTTTGTTACAAGGGTCCCCGATTTCTTTTATAAGTATGCTCGGTAGATGAGATGTCAAATCCTTGTGGAGACCTCACAATAATGGCAGTGTGCTCAAAAGTGTGTTGTACCCACATCGGACTCTCCATCATAGCTTCGCAAGTTGCAACACTCACGAAATAATTCAAGCTTTTACGTGGGGAGGCCCTATTAGTTTTAGCACAGACACTATGATGCTTGGGAACCATGTATAGGATTGTGGATGATTGATACTAAAAATCGTGTCTTGTAGTTTTCCCCCCTTATTAATTGTGGGTGTAGAATGGTGGGTTCATGATGTAATTATAAGTCCTACCTTGATCAAAGCACAAGGAGGCTGTGCACCCTATTCTCATGGAGTTGTCTCTGTCGACATCAACGGCACAATGGAGTTTCGTAGGGTCTTTGAATTCTGACTCCAGGTTTTGTAAGTTGAATGTTAATCTGTAGGAAAAGAAGAAGAAGAAGGTGCTCACGTTAAAAAGCCCTATAGACTATCTTTTCCCCTTTCCCAGTTCAAAGCTTTTGAGTAAAATTTGGAGCGATTTGATTTGATGAACTTGTGTTAATTTTTTTTTTTTTGGTCGAAGAACTTGTGTTAATTTAGTGCATTGATTTGGTTGAGGTCCCCATTTTCACAACTTGTTATGCATGAGTGGTCATGTCGAATTTAGCCATAATGCCAACCTATATTTCTTGTAAGCATGCTGGTTTAGGCTGAATCATCGGGGTCCCTAATCTGTATGTGACACCAAACCAAGACAAGTGCATGGTGTGTTCCTTCAACCATCATGTTTCTCCTCATTGCATTCAACGTTCATCATTGTTCAAAAGTCCGAGCTAATTTGATTTGATGACAAAAAATGCCCTCGATAAGTATCACGGGACTTACATTATGAGATGCATGGAAATTTTTGAATATGAAGTTTCAAAGTTTATATGATCCTTGTAGCTTAGAAATCGAGAATTCAACTATAGAATTATGATGTGTGACACAACAAATACTAGTCAATGAGAAAAAAGTATTATCCCTTTAAGTCCCATGTGAGAAGACCACACATAATGCTCTTGAATGAAAGATTGGAATTTTCAATTTAACCATGTGGTGATCAAAGTAAGGATCTAGGAAGTACATTGATCCAAGACAATACTAAAATCATTCATATGGTCCTTCATAAGGGAGAACCGGGGACCATGTTATGGTTCAATCCCTCCACTCCCCACTCTCTTCCTTCTTTCATAAGTGGAGATGGGAAATGCACGAAAATGTATGATCTCGCGTTAGAACACCTGCCCAAGGTTCAAAGTTGGAATAACTGGTGAAACTGTCGCAAGAAAAATGGAAATGGTCAATTCTCAAGAATTTCTTATTGCTATACACCTCCTAGATGAGATCTACCCTATGACAAACAAAACAAGAAAAGGGTTTTTGGAGGTTTGAGGTTGTCTTAAATTTTATAAGGCAACCACCCCGCTTGAAGGAAATAAATTATAAAGAAAATGCATATCATATAATAATGAAAAATTACTTAACAAAAGCCATCTTATATTTAACCACTTAAACCAAATAGGAACTAACGTCACCCCCTCCCTAGTTATATTTCCCTATCCTCCCTCCCAAAGGACCCCCATTCGTTGGCCTACTCAATGCCCTTCCTTAAGAACTTAGTCAATCTCTCTCTCTCTCTCTCTCTCTCTCTCTCTACAAACATTTATAAATTAGAGACTTGCCTCAAACATATCCACAAATATAAAATGCAACCACACCACCATCTTGAGATAATATTCCCTTGTTTTGGACCCGCACGAATAATTATACTTTAGTTTGCCCTTGTTTATGATGCCTATGTGCTCCACGTTGACAAGAACCCATAGAGATAATTATTTTTTCCCTAAATGGTTTTGCGAACACAGACTAAAATCAAGGATGATATAAAGAGGCAGCAAATAATGTAGTGCATTAATCGCCATCACACCTAGATAAAAAGTCCTCGACTCTCTCTCACACATCAAATTAGTCAATTTGGAGGCATTCTCCACATCTATGTCATCCGCCATTGCAATCCATCAAATAGGAGCTACGTGGTTCAA
This sequence comes from Eucalyptus microcorys, assembly GCA_014182515.1. NCBI lineage: Eukaryota > Viridiplantae > Streptophyta > Magnoliopsida > Myrtales > Myrtaceae > Eucalyptus > Eucalyptus microcorys. Next base: position 33,204,323 of record CM024569.1, read on the forward strand.
TAATTTAAAGGAAAATGAAAAGATGGTACTCTCCCTCTTGGGCTCCATTTTGCTCTATGATCTCTTGGCTCTTGGCAAGTGAGATCAACGGCTGTGATTGCCGTCTATGGTGGGCACTCCCCCAATGAATTAGATACTCTCACACAGGGAGAGATTTACAAGGTTTGTTCGTATCGATCCCGACAAGATTATGGCTCAAACCAAATAAATATTTGTTGCTTGATATTTTTATGGAGAGGTGATGACCGATGAGGACATAAAGCTGTTTGATAAAGAGGTATGATTTGATGGCTTTGTCTTTGTCCACCCCCCACCCCTCCCCTTTTTCTTCTCTCTCACTGTATTATTGAGGTTGAATTTTAAATTATTTTCCTATCTGAACCTTTCTTGTTCAACTCATTTGGATTTTCGCATTTGTTCCTTATTTATAAGGGCATAGGTCATTTCATTTTGTTCGAGTATATTACATAGAATTATTTCCACATGATGGAGTTTAATATTATGGATGAAGAAGTCCGGACTGATGAAACCGTGGGCCCAATCTGATGGTGCCGAAGATTCATCAGATATCAAGCCCTCATAGTTTACATCTCCAGAATACTTCTTTTATTTACGTAATTTATCGAATAAATTTTGACTAAAGATAATCCATCACACGTGTCAATGGTGCTACAGTCAATGCGATGATCTAATCCTGACAATCCATATGTATTATTAAATGATCTAGGTGATTAGCATAGGAAATTAAAAATGGCGGTGCGTTGTGCACATCAAGACATGACTACACCAACTAATCTAAACAGAGAGATAATCTTTGAGTGAAGCAGCGGGTCACATAGGCTCTTTCTTGGGTCACATCCGGTAGCTTATTTATGGAGTTGTATTTGGAAATTTCATCAAAGTGGGCCAAGTTAATAATGATGAAACTTAGAAGCAAAAATAAGAACCGGAAATAATAAGAGAAATCTATAGAAAGAGAAAGAGGAAATTGAACTTGTGGTTGGAAATGATGTGCTTGCTTTTTCCTTGGCCCCAGCTTCTTCCGAACGAAGATTAATCTTTTCCTCTCCCCTTCTTGCTTTTGGGTTTTTTTGGATCAACACGACAGGACCAATTCAATGCGATATCATAGCATTGTACGTTAACAGGAAATGAGAGGCCAAAGTTAATTGTTTGGACATGTAGATGCCATCAATGCCTCAAATGGATGTCATGTCTCTAAATAATCTGGACCATCCTATAGCACTCGTGTAGGGGGATGACGACAATTTGATCAATATCCCAGCTTAACTTTCGCGCACAAGATTAAGTTTATCCATCTTTTTAGGAAATGACGGGACTTAACCTATGTTGAGATAAGGGAAATCAACAGGAATTACTTTCCTTGTAGTTGAGCTTTCTGGCGTCATGCTCTTTGAAGAGTAAGGTATTGTTCAATTTACCAATTTGTTGAGATCCACCTCAGTTAGTCTTTGCTTTGATCATGATTTGGCAAATGCTCTAGGTATACTACAATGTCACGGATTTATGACTAATCGAAAACCCATCCTATAGCATTTGAGAATGGAAAAAATTTGATGATGAATCATGTAGAATAATTCGTTTCATGTTTGAGGTAAGACATTACATGTCATTTCTCTCTTTTCATCGAGTCCTCTTTAACATTAAATTTATATCTCTTTTCCAATCTTTTCTAAGATGATATTATAATCATACTACAGTTTGAACGAGCCATTATACGAGCACAGCCATTCTTCGTCTAACAACCCTAATCGGATCATCAAAATAGATCTTTAACGATCCAGTACAAAGTTGACATAATAACAAGGAAAGGTTAATTTGTTTTATGAGCTTTTAAATCCAAAATAAGGAACATATATTTGCAGGAAAATATTGGTTGCAACTAGGAGAGATCGTTACACACTCATATTTAGTTGCTGCATCTTATGTTATCAATCCACGACTTTGCTTTCCACGATCTAATTTGTTCGACTTCTATGGAAATAAAAACACATATAATCAAAAGTTGATCAAGAAACCAACGAGCATTACATACATGAATAAATATATTTATGCTTCCTTGATTAATACGTGTACTCTTAAAGGAAATTATGGCCATAGAGCTATTAAAACCCTATCTCATCGTCTAATCTCTTGAAGTGCATGTTCATCAAGATTCGATTAAGGTGAGAACCTAAATAGTAACCGGTTAGATGGCGAAACCAAAAGTTGGTCAAGTGAAGTGTAATATATATTCTTTTTTCACTATACAAAGCTTTCGTTCAAACTCTTTATTACAGAAACCAAGCGATCAAGCAATAAAATAAACAAACAAGAAAATAAATCAGACATAAAATTTATGTGATTCGATCATAGTGACCTATGTCCATAGAGAGAGCAATAATGAACTTCACTATAAATTAGGCAATACATGGAAATTACAACCACACATGAGTCACTAATGGTCTGTTTGGTAATGCTCCAATTTCTATGTTTTTTTTTGTTCCCTAGAACATAATTAGAACAGAAATCCATTCGGCAATTTTTTTGTTCCCGGAAACAATTTGTTCCATAGAATAGATTTTAAATAGAAATAAGAAATATAAATAAAAATGCTTCTTTGTTTCCGAGAACAACTTAAGAAGCAAGCCTTTCTTTTTTTTTTTTATTTCTTTTTCTCTTCCTCCTCTTCTTCCCCTAGCTGGTTATGGGCCTTGGCACTGGCCAGCGACAGTCCAGACGAAGCTCGAGAGGTCGCCTCGAGCTTGTTGGCCATTGGCGAGTTCAACCTAAGCCTTGCTGGTGGCTATCGACCTCGTTGGCTCTCATCTGGCTAGTCGTTGATAATCGACTAAAGGAAGAAGAAGAAAAAGAAAAAAAGAAAAATGTAATAAAATTATTAATAAATTAAAAGAAATTCTAAATCATCGTATTAAATGCATTTCTATTTTGGAAATAGAAATTTTGTGCGAGCTCTAAAAACGCCTTCAAATGTTCAGACACTAATCTAGGGAACAAAAAAAAAATTTGTTTTTGAATAGAAATTATTTATAGAAATAGAAACATTACCATATGCACCCTAAAACATTTTAAATGTTTTTCAAGCTCCAATTTCATCCAATAACTCATGCAATGTTTAGCTCTATAATTTTTTATTAAATAATTTCTCAATCTTATGAAGAAATTAACAAATCTAGAACTCGCAAGATTTAATTGGCTTGAATACTAAATCTTGTTCAACATGACGGAGGAATCGACGGTCGAGCACTCGTGAAACGGCACTTCAAGACTCTGACAACGGCGTGCCCAAGCACTCACGTAAAGTGCTATTTTCTTGACATCAACAATGGCACATCAAACAAGCCTTGACCATCGATAGATATAAGCCACTTCCAGAAGAAGACAATATTGCATCGGTCAAAAGGTCACGACCGAATGGGAGAAAGAAACGAGTCCAACTGGACTTTCCTTTTTTCATTATTCCTAATATGGTGAAAGTCCGAAACCACTTTGTACTTCAAAGTGGAAATAATAAACTGCCTTCTATTCGTAGAAGATCAATGTATGACGCTTTGCTCAATATTTCGCACATCCATAAATAATAATTCATCTCGTGTTGGGCTTCGTTCGTGAGCCCAAAATCGAGATATATTTTAATATTATTGTACTTATGAATCCTCTTAAGATCGCCCTCAACAGCATATACTTGTGCTCCTGATGAGCGAATGTAACGCGTTGTGTTAATAAAATCAAAACCTGACAATTAGACTACAACATCTACTCAAGTTCAAGAACCATCCGTTCAATATACTCGTGCCCATGAAATTTGATTAGTAGTTGAAGAATGTACCTGTCCATGTTGTTTAGCTGTATTAGTGAGGGTTGGAGTACTTGTATTATTGGGTGCAAACAATATCATGTTCGAGGCTATTCACCCGAGCCATGCTTAGGGTGACATTTCATTTGTTAATCAATAGGTTCATGCAATCAAAAGCCAGGAGGAGTACAATCGCTCGTGTTCTGCACCAAAATTTCTCAAGGATAGATTGGTTTGCACCGATTTTCGCCATTAACAATGAAGCTTCTCCAGCCAGGACTTTTGCCGTTTTGCAGCTGTCTCAGAGCCACCACGGGTCTCGTCACGTAATTCCAACCCAGAAGCACCGGAATCGGGTACACCGGAGGCTTGTTCTTGAAGATGTCGGAATTTGTCGTCGGAGCTGTCGTCCTTGTCGCCATTGAAGCAATTGCACCGGTGGCAGCCGCCCTTTGCCACTGATTGCTTGTCGTTGCTCTCCTTGATGAAGTTCTGACCCATCTTCACTAAGGACCGAGCTCAGCCACTCCGCCGACTCCTCCATCCTTGCCGTACTGAGGAGGAGCTTCGCCCCCCAGTCGCCTTCTCCGACAACGAAATCCTCGGGACGTCTGGGAACTACTGCCAGTCAAACAGCCTCCTGAGCCGCACTTCAGGACTGGCTTCCCAGCATCGCCTGAACGGCCTCCCAATACTGATGAACATCGATTGGTTGGATCTCTGGCGGCATGGCGCCGGCAGCAACTGATCGATCGTCACGTCACTGATTCCTCCTCTACTGCACAAGCTCAAAATTCAGTCCAACTCTCTCCTCCGAGCCTCCGTATCGCCGGAGACCGATTGTCAGCCGGTGAGAATTAGTCATGTGTGGAAGCCGGGGATTTATATAGGGGGAGTACTTGCTGAGCGGGACTGCTTGAATTTTTCTGATCCGTTTAAGTGGTTGCATGCGAGTATGAGAGTTACGAAATTAACATGTCCTATTTGTTAAGTCAGAAGTTTTCTTTTTCGATAATATAAAAAAGTCAAGATTTCCCATGAAAGAAATAAAAAAAGAGCTGAATATCTTCAAGCTTTATGGCCCAAAAAAGGGCAACCAAAAAAAAAGAAAAAAAAAAAGAAATATCAAGCTTGCAGAGCTTGTCCGTGTCCATGTATCAATCTTTAGCCATTGCCTTCTACATGCATAGATTGGTAATTTCACTTACAGTTCAAATATAAAGATGCACAATAATTAATTATTATATAATTAATGAAGAAAGTGTTATCCCTGAAAATTCGAATCCTTTTTACTTCAATAACGTATTCAATTTTAAAGTAAATTTTAAGATAACAAATGGGGCGTAATTTCACTTTAGAGCACTATAATAATAAGAGATAAGTTAAAGAGTTCATTATTGTGGAAATCCCGATCCTAAATATTCATAAACAATATCTTGCTAACAAAGTGTTTTAAAATACTTATTAATAAGATAGTGACGAATATTGGACTTTTTGGGACCACATATCTTCGAATAGGGGTTTCATCGAAAAGTATTGGTGAAAAACCTTTAAAAATGTGGATTCATGTAGAAATCGATAAAGAATGTGAAGGATCCTTGTTGACTATTAGATAGGAAAACACAAATTGATGAGAAAATGAAAGGTACTGAGATTAAGGACAATCATGGCCAGCCATGTCAAATGGTACAGAAATATAAATATGAGAGGAAGATAAAATCAGATAAGTGAAGTTCATTGATTGATTGGCAGTCCTAGTTATAAATTGAAATGGTTAAAGGTGCAACCTAGATAGAACCTAATACATCTTTGTGGAATTATCAAAATCAAGTTTGATATATGTAGAAGCAGCTAATATATGCAAAAAGAAACTGATTTTATCAAATGCAAAAGCTTCTATCATATAAATAAAAAATACATAAAGAGACAAATTTACACCATTTTTTTATTGTGGTTCGATTTAGAAAAACCTTGAAATTTGCTAAAATGGGACACATTTACCCCAAAATTTTATTTTTTACACAAAAAAGCTTGAACTTTCATTTTTGTGACACATTTATCTCAAATCATAGGGGCATTTTGGTATTTTTACTTTTAAAAAATTTTTTTCTTTTTTCTTTTTATTTTTTTTCTTTGTTTTTTCTTCCCTCCGCCGAGACTCGCCGGACAGGGCGATCTTGAGATCGACGAGCTTGGGTTCCCTCCGCCGGCTCCACCATGGCCAAGGAGGGAAGAGAGAAAAAAAAAATTTTAAAAAGAAGAAATTAAAAAAATTCGAAAAAAAAGAAAAAATGCAATTTAAAAATAATTCGAATAAAAAAAAAAAGAAGAAGAAGAAAGGGGAGGTGAAAGTGAATTTGTAAAGTATGAGATAAGAGTCACTTGAGGAAAATGTTTTCCGTTTTTTCAAAAGGGGCTATTTTCTCTTTATCAAATGCAATTTCTTCTATCAGATAAATAAAGAAATACATAAAGAGACAAAATTCAGAGCACCATAATCTTTATTGTGGTTCGATTTAGATTAAGTCCGCTTCTAATCTCCTAGATTGACAACCACCAACAAAGTTAGGTTCCACTAGTGATCCTGCGAGTAGGTGCAATGAATTATGGTGTTGCTTTTAGCTAAAGTTGCTCGATCACAGTATTAGTAAACCAGCATTGCTCACACACTTGTACATTCTTCAAATCACAGACTACGATCAATAGCAAAAACTCAAAAATAAAGTACAACATAAATTGGATATAAGCACTATCGTATTAATAAGAGAGAACTTGACTATATTAGGTCACGTATGATAAAATCTCTGGAATAGAAATCAATTTCTATTCCTCGGATGAGTTTCTGAACAAAGAAACATGTTTGGTAACGATTCAAAATTTTTACTTTTAGAATAGAAATTCATTTGATAACATAATAAAATTTCTATTTTTAGGGGTGGCGACGGGTGTCCAGCGTTCGGCGATGAGTGGCTGGCATTTGGCGGCGAGGGTTCGGCATTCAGCAGTCACCGTCTAGCATTTGGTGGTGAGTGTCCAGTAGTCGGCGACCGATGTCTGGTGGCAAGTGGTTGATGATTGCCAGCGGGCGACCAATGTCCGGTGGCGGGCGACCAACGTCTGGCGGTGGCGTCCGGCGGCCGGCATCCAATGTCCAACAACCGGCGATGGGCGGTCGATCGGTGATGTTTAGTGTTTGACGTTCGGCATTCAGTGGTGAGTGTCCAGCGGTCAACGGCCGTCGTTTGGTGGTGAGTGGTTGATGACCGACGGCCGATGGTTGCCGATCGGTGGCCGATGACCGGCGATGGGTAGTTGGCGTTTGGTAGGCGGCCAGTGGTTCGATGGCTTGGCGGGTCCAAGAATCGGTGGCAAACGGGCGGTGGGCATTCGGCGTCCCATGGGCGGCGAGTGGGCGACGGGTGATGACGAGAGTGAATAATGAAAAGAGTTTTGATTTCTCACTTTTGTTCCAAAAATTGAAAAGCTGAAAATTCTAGCTTCTAATTTTTGCTCGAAATCTATTTTTGAAATAGAAATCTGTTCCATAAATTAAAAAATGAAATTGCTTTATCAAATGGATTTATATCCAAACCTGTTCGGGGGACAGAGAAATAGAAATTTTATTATGCGCACCCTTAATCTTCAATTTCCAAACTAGCAATTAGAAGATCTTCAAGATGATTGATTAGCCATAAATATGATCATCCATAAAATCAAATCTTTTGGTAATGGTAAAGTTCCCTAAAATAGAGTTGGCCACACTTGGTAATAATCCATTTTTCCGAATATGGTAATAAACCAATTAGTTTATCTCCAATCTTCTTTCCATAATTTCAGGCCTTGGAGATAGTTAAATCACTCGACAAATAAGTTTAGTCCAAGGAATATTTGGGTCTTCTTATCCAAATAATAAACACGTTATAAGCATGTTGGTGATTATATCCAATCTGGTTAATTGGTTGAGGAATTGCTATCGATGGTTCTTCTTGAGTATATTGGTGATCTAAACTTCCCTTAGCCGTTGACCTATTATGTTACCTCCAAGTCTTCTCGTTCACCTTCTATCAAGGTTTGTCCAAATTCTATTCGTCTTTTCACTATATACTTAGGACACCTTGGATATTGGCGAAATATTTATCACATCAACTTCACTCAAGATTTTGTTTTCTCAAGCATATTGACAATTATGGCTCTACCTAATTGTTTACATTGTCCTTCCAAACATTATCGAGCTCCCTATTCTAGGCTTGTTCACCTTATATTAAAGTCCATCCAGTTTGTAGACACCTCAGCACCCAAAACATTGTTCAACCTTGATAGAGAACTCCTAACCTTTAGATGATCTTATTAGGACACCATCCACATATTGATTTATGCATCTCTCACTTGATTTTACTCAACCAATACACAACTTAGTAGTTTTTGATTATGTTTGTCATTTTCAAAACATCATAAGGGGTTTTCTCAACACAAGCTACAATTAAACTATTTATACTTATACTGACAATCAAGAACGGTTATAACAAAAGTAAATACATGTGCAAATATTTACAAGCAATTATTTACTAATTGCAAAAAGCCACCACTTCAATAGTAAGGAAAAGTATCAAAAAAGTCTTAAACATATTGCATTGATACTAATTCAGTCATAAATATTTTATTTAAATTAATTTACTCCTAAACCTTTTTATATTTGTATTAATTCAATTTGTCTTCGACCAATTTTGACTAGTTGATGTTGACATAGATGTTGGCCATCTAGCCAATGTCGACATGACAAGTGTTAAAAAATTTTAAATTTTTTTGAATTTTTACTAAATTTTTTCTCTTCTTCTTTCTTGGGCTTCTTCTCCTATAGTGGTTGGCGAGGCTCCGGCGAGGGTCACAAAGCCCTTGTTGGCCACCGGCAAGGGTTGCAGCCCTTGCCCCACCTTGCCAAGATCTAGGCCAGGCCTCAGGGTTGCGGCCAAGGCAGCTTCGCCCAAATTTGGGTAGGCCAACTTCACCTGTGACGAGGCCGCTTCGCCCATGATGAGGCCATGGTGAGACTAGCCTTGCCCGTGAACCTGGGAGAGGCTAGGTGAGGTCCATGACCCTTGCTGGCGGGTGGCAAGGGCTCGCGGCCCTCCCAATGGCTGGCAAGCCTCGTCGGCCATCGCGGGATAAGAAGCCCAAGGAAAAAGAAGAGAAAAAAAAAGAAAAGATAAAAATTAATAAAAAATAAAAAAATTATTTGAAAATTGCCATCAACGTTCGGCCACTTGGATGGCAAGCCAAAATTGGCCAAATAAATTAAATTAGTACAAAATTTTAAAAATTTGTCTAATTAAAACTTTAATTAGTACAAATATAATAAGTTTATGACTTTTTTGTTACTTTATACCTTTGACAGCCGTTACTTTGCCACTCTCTTATGCCCAACAACAATTGTTACTTTAACAGCTTGTGGCTTCACTTATTTGACAAATTATGTTTTTCACCTTCAAGTTAGTGGCCTTTTGCTCTATGGCTCCACGACAACACGATCATGTCAATCTTACTTCTTTTTCTTCATAGTTAGTGGCCTTTGTGCTCTATGGCTCCACGACAACACGATCATGTCAATCTTACTTCTCCATAGCCATACTGATTTACCTGAACCAATTGCATCCAAAATTATTGGACCCATTACTTAGGCAGTTACATGGCATCCAACTCGTGATTCATGTTAGTCGTGGTCTTCTTGTTGATCAAATTGAGATTCATTTATCGACGCTCTTGTCTGACCACTTTGTAATTTCATTTTGCTTTGCAATTCTTTAGTCGTTTTATCCACGTCTATATTTGTCGACTAAGAGCTCCCGACACTCAGCGAATTTTGCCTCTGTCATGTCTTGCTCGACTCTCCCAGTCCAAGATGTCGGTCGGGAACCTGAGCATTTTTTATTTTTTTATTTTGTCAGCAACAGGAAACGCCACCGACGTGGTAGGCAGATCCGCACGAGCGGTCCCGTGGACCTGCATGGAGCGTGGGACTTCCGGGCGAGATGGAAAGACGGGAGTACCCTTGTACGTTAGGCATTGATCCTTTGTAATTTTTTTTTTTTTTTTGCTTGGATGTAATTAATGAGCCCAACAAGCAGACATTTGTTCTTGACAGGATAATATCAAAATATGTTGTTAACTTAAGTCCAATAATTATTTTCCATGCTGATAATCGCAGTGTTTTTAAACCTGGACTGGCCAAAAACCGGCCTAGCTTCCAGTTTGCTGGTTTGAATTGTAGGGTTGATAGATTTTCCCAATAGAACTAAATTCTTTTGTTTATATAATTATTGAAACCTCTAGACAGATGAAAATATCCAGGCTATTTAAAGCTAAAGACCATGGTCTCCGGTTGGTCAGTTCAACCAAGTCAATGTCGGCCTTGATCAGTTGTTGACCATTCCAATTTTCAAGTAACACCCGGATTGGCCATGGTCCGCTTTCCGGTTCAACCGGTTCAACCGGTTGCTTCGGTCCTCCCCAAAAAAACATTGAATAATGAACACATGGAGGGTTCTGGTACTGCTTTTCAATAGAAGAAGTTAATCGTACCTTACATTTGGCGAGGTCGTGGTCCTTTTGTTCCTTTTGACTCTAACCAGGTTAGGCAGCACATAGAAACGATAACTGCTCGGGATTTTTAATATTTTATTTTTCAAGGAGTGGATTGGTTTGTGTGCTTTTTCTGTGAAATGTAAGGAGTAGGAAATACTATAATGTTTTACCAAAGTATTATATATATGTAAGAATTACAAGGAGTTAAAAGCTCAAAGATAGTGATTGAGGTTGAATTTTCGCCACTATGCCTATATAACTTATTATTCAACCAAGAATAGATCAAGCATATTTAATAAATTATTGATATGTGTGAATATTCTTTTCTTATATATGGGGCACTTTTACTACTTTCCACAAATTCATATATGAATAAACTTAGCATGGTTTATTGCATATTTAATGCATTATTGGTTATTTCTATTTTTATTTTTTGGCTAAGCGCACAGGTGGGGGAATACTTCTACTTTCCTTTTAAAAAGAAAAATGTAATTGCCAAGACTATATATATATATAAGCCAAAAAGTAAAGAAAATCACAAATGGTTCACAAGAAAAGCATCTGAGCTTACATTAGTCAACATATTTAATTAATTCCATGGCAAATGCATGTCAAATATTAATACAAGCCGCCTATTTTGATGGAAAAAAGAGATCCATCTACCATTTGGAAACATTGAATGGAGTCCTCGGCGTTGGCATAAATAAAGCAATAAATCGAATTTTGTTGTGGTCTCACCTTATCGGATTGGGCAAGGTCCAAAAAGAGAGCATTTAATATGTACTCCTATAATTCACTTTATGTCCAATTACCTTTCCAATAATGTCATCCCCAATCGCACTTTTTCTTGAACTTTGTCGTGATATAACTCCCCGATTCATTCGTTATTTTCCAGCAAGGTAACTGAGAAATGAAGAGCACTAGCTAACATGTAATAGTTATGACCCCATCACCAAATAACTTTGTGACATGATTTATAAGAACCTAAAGATATAAAACTCTGTTTTCCATAGTTATTATCATGCATCAAAATATATCTTTTTTGCACTTTTAGTCATAGGCCAAAAGTCAAGCATACATGAAGGGAGTGTTGGAATATATAGATGTTGAATCATGATTTTATCTAGCAACTTAACTTTTTAGAGCCGTTGACAGTAGTTCTACAAGATTTTACAATAAGTTTTGAGAAAATTCTTATTTGACTTACAAGCTAAAACAAGATAACACATTTTCACCCAACTTTGACACTAATAATATGTACTTGAATACCCCAGTAATTTGAAAATACCATTTGAATGACGTAAACACAGTGTTCCAATGGGTTGAAATCCTTGGGCAAAAAGAAGGGCCAAAATCCAAAAAGGGCTGCTTTCATATCTCCAAAACGATTAACCAGACAATCCTGTTGAAATCTTCAAGGCACCTAAAAAGCGTTTCTGCAAAATCGACGTTGAATACACCCTGTTGCTTTTGACTCATGTGAATCGTGAACTACAATTATTTTGACACGTTCCTCTTTGTTTATTTATTTATTTATTTATAATTTTCTTTTCTTTTTCCCTTGTAAACACCATTGCTTAAGAACATATCATCTTGCCTTAAAAGCTTAAAACATTTGATGGAAGGAATTTTAATATGTTCTCCCGATCCGATTTTATGGTTTGGTTTGTTTTCCTATCCCATTTTCATTATCTTAAAAGCCTGTCGAGAACAGCACTCTATATAAACCCTATGGTCTTGAAGATTGCTCTTTGCCCTCATCTGATTGATTTGCTAAAGGCACGCCTAGCTTCTACTTGGTCCATCCGGGACCATACATCTACTGAAATGGCTTTTGATACGATATTCTGCATACTAACAACCCAACTTATTCAAGATTTTAAAGTTCCATGTATCCTCTAATAAGTCTTGGAAGTGAGGTTCAAGCGATAATGAGAGGTCAAATATTGATGTTAATCTAACTCTTACCCCAAGAAAGTTCCCTCATGAATCTATATACTCCATTATTCCTTCGTTCTTATAAACCATCGGTCTTCCATGTTCAAATTTTTTAGTTAATTGGGCATCATCAAATCAACTTGAACCCCCAAAACTTAATTTTGGGTCAATTTTGATGAACGTGGATTTCAAGGAAAATTTAATAATATAACATATTAACCTGAAGATGTTAAGAGAAAACATTAGAATGTAAGTCTCTATAATCAATGAGTCCATTTGCACTAAAACCTTACGATTTGGGTAGGGAACTAATCTAAGCTTTTCCCCAAGTTTTGAAGACGCGTATTCAATTTACATGCCGATCAATGAAAATGACCTAGTACTTTTCTTTTTAAAAATCATATCATGACTTATGGAAATGAGTGCAGCCCCAAGGAGTTCTCTAAAGTTGAATTTTTGTGTGGGGAGGGGACAAGCCGTTGTGATGAACTTTGATTACAAATTGCGTATCATATCCTTTTCATAAAATCCTATCCTTCCGGTGTCGATCATCTAGTAGGTCAAAAGACGATATTGACTGAATCGAATGGACTTCATAAAGCATGATGATATCCACAATCGAGAATCACTTGAGGAATAGAAACTAATGAGATCAAACCTATTTTTCCGTGGTCCGATAAGTTTGATCCGTTTTGGATTGGCATGCCTTGAGACTCAATGGTTCGCTTTGGCAACCCTTCAGTAGTCTATCATTACTCTTTATTCGTTGTTTAGGTCGATTTGTTTACATAATACTTACCAAAATAATATACGCACGTGTATTTTTATATAAAGCAAAAGGAATCCCCTACTTTTAAGAGACTATAATCCTTTTTCCTTCTCAAAATATTCTGAATAAGATTTTTTTAAATGAAAAAATGCGCAACTTCCTACTTTTTTTCTCATGTATTTCAATTTTAAAATTTAAATTTCCTTTTCTCTTTTTGCAAAAAAACCTTACTTTAGAAAAATCAAAACTTGAAATGTTTTCTTTCTCTTTCCACATATATGTGTACAATTTTTACAGATTTAATCAATAATTGCTTTCCACTAATCGATACCTCAAATATTTTGTAACAAGGCGATTTTGCAAAATCTTTTTATATATCAATTATTATTTTTTATTTACATGCAATGCATGTAGATTTTTGCTGACAAAAAAAAAGCAAACACAAGTCTAAAAAAATTTATATGATAATTTATGGGAGTCTATCCATTACATTATTTTATTTATAGAGATGGGTATAGACAACACTTTTCCTTGCTTGCCACCATTTCAGATACTGCTCATGAGTCATCTGCACAAAGAATGCGCAACCCTTCTTAGTTTTGTTTACTTAATTTTTTGTGAATACAAAATTGTTATGCGATCGCTAGGCTAGAAGGATCTATCCACTATTGCTACTGAATTACGGAAAATTTTTGCAAAAAAAAAGTTCCTAGTCGGTGATGAACGAGAAAGTCAATTTAAATTCTATATAGTATGAAGACACAATTTTACCATTTAATGTTGTTAAATTTAGTAAGTTCTTACTATTTAATTTACCCGTAAGTTAATTTACAATCACTCTTGTTTGACTATTTTGAGTTTTCATTTTTACCTTCTTTATACTGGCAACTCCTTTTCATCTAGCATTTAGTTGAGTTCTCCTATAGCAAAAACCAATTCACTTATAACACAATATAAATCAAGAAAAAGAAACACATGGGGTTGGCTCGACATCTATGGAACAAACTTTCATACTTGGATTAGACACATCATTACTAACCGGTTCTCTTTTGTCATCAAGTGTAGACAATCTCATTATAGAGGCTATTTATTTGAAATATGACTTGCATTTTATTCGATACATAAGGTTAACAAGATATTTCACAACTTCACTCAATTCTTTGTGATGCCAAAAGGTTTTCAAAACTTTTGGTAAAATAAAGAAATCGACAAAAAAAAAAAAAAAGAAAAGGATTTAAATGGCCAGATTACATCTTTCCTTTGTATGCTTGTCTCGTCATTGTCCTCAGAGTGTGAAAAAAGCCACTCGAGATGTCAATTTTTGTGTACAAGTGCCAGAGTCCAAAATGTCTGAACATAATCAGCTGGCGACGATGCTAAAATCGAAAAAAGTCCTGAGCCCTAGGGACTGAAACTCAAATCTTCTGTAAATAAAGGGACTAGGATTCCTATCGCACGGCAATGTCTCTTTTTCCTTCGGAATTCCCAATCTCTTGTCTTGTTTGACTACATTACACTATATATTCCTTCTTTTTTGTTCAGAAAGTGGGACTGAATTAATAAATATTTTAAAAAAAAGGGTCTTAAATTCAAAAAGGACAAAAAGACGAACAAGAAGGAGAGGAGGAAATTGCGTAAATGCACAATTGAACACGGTTCACTTTTCGTCATTGTTAAGTACTTCAACTTTATCTTTAGTTTCTTCCCCTTTCTCAATCTCTTCTTTACCTTTCTGCTTTAAATTAGATGGTGTAAAAGCAAGAAATCCGGCCATTACCCCGACAAAATCATGCCAGCAAAACATTAGACATCTGTCACTACTCCGCTGGATTACTCGTTACTCATTGCTTTCGATTGTTAGGACTTTAATGGGGCAGGGGTAATTAAGCCAGCTTTAGGGTTACTTCCTTAGATGATGCCCGGTTTGAAATGATTTCCTCTCTCCTCTTTTAAAGCTCATCATTCGTCGTCCTCTAAAAAGGGTTTTTGGAACATGAGCTCGAGCTTTGGGAGACTCGAATTGCTTTTTTGATTTACAGGCCGAGTTGCGTTGCGTGACTAGGGAAAAAGATGAGCATTTCAAGGAGATTTCATTCTGGTGGTGACTTCGAGGGTTAAGTTAGATTGCAATTAAGAGGGCACCTAACCTCACTTTTAATGATTTCGGCTCCTGGCTTTTGTACGAACGGAAAATGGATCAAAGATGTACATGTTTCCTTCAGGCGCCACTCAATTTGGGATCGCTTGCTGCAACCCACTAAAGAAAGAATGCCACTGGGGTTTCCTTCACAATCATACAATAATTTGGGTTTCACTGGGATTTGGATTATTAGATTTCGATTGTCCTGGTTAGAACCGATAATAAGAAATGATGATCTGTTATATTACTTAACACTATAATGCGTCACAATCAATGGGTATCTATATACGAACAATATGCACATGAAATGAAGTCTAAACTAACAAGAAAACTAGCTATCCTACTCTAACACGGAAACTTGTGTTAGGATATAATGAAATATATTTTTTTTGAAAAAAAAAAAACCTAATATCTAATAATATTTCCAACAATATTATCAAACATCCTCCTCAAATTCAATGTGTAAGTAATATCAAGTTACTTTTATGCTAGAAAATTAAAAAGCGTAACATATGCAGAAGCAATGTCACTAGTGTGAGCACTCCCACTCAGTGTGTAAGCCATTCTTATACTTTGGATGTAATCATATCAAATAAATTATCGGGTTGTCATTGTTGTTGGGCACCAACACTATAAAAAATTACACCAGCTTTTGACTAAGTTGGGTAGCATTGGCAGTCAATACCATAAGAGTTGCACTAACTCTTAACTAAATTGGGTAGCATTACAACGGAGGCGGTTGTATATTTGGGTGAATTCCAATCGCGTGTAAGAATGAGCCTTTCATGAAAACAAACAGAATATACATGTAACCAACCCAGAATATGGGTGTGACCACATCAACTAGAGAACGGGAACCAATGAGGGTGGACATATTGCCATGAGATCACGTTGCTAGAATATCATTGGACGAGACAACAATGTTGAGGATCAAAATCGACAAAGGATATTAGTAATGACTGAAAAAGAGAACAACCTGGGATGCTATTTGTGCTTTAGATGAGCTCCAGATGTGCACTCGAGTATCCCAGTGCATTTGGGACTGCCAAATCCTGATACTAAGTTAGAACTGAAAATAATTAAAGGATTACCGTGTTACTCGACACTATAATGTGTTACAATCAACTGGTATATATACAAAACCATGTGTACATGAAATAAAGTAAGGCAATGTAATAACAAAACTAGTTATCCTAATCTACCAAGGAAACTAAATTTGCTGGGTTATCACAAAATATCAAGTAATATCACTAATATCTAATAATATCTCTAATAATATTTTCCTACAGTTGTTACCTTTGCATTGTTTGGTAACTTGTGTATTTTTATTTTGCTACTTTGGCAAATGTATTTCATTGATGTGGTCCTCAATTAGTGCAAACTAATAGTAACATCATAATGGTCACTACACTCACTTTAGTTAAGGTTGTTAGATTTTGCAATCAAAGGACCACATTTAATTCACTTGGAAAAGTTCTTGACCAAAAAAAAAAAATTGTTTGTTGAAAAGTTCAAATTTTTAATTGAACGGAAAAATAAAAATTAAATTGCACAATAAAAGAAAGTATATATGCTCGCTATTTTAATATGTGATTTGATTTTCAAAAATTCTTTGCCTTGGTCAATGCTGTAGAAAGGTTTGTTTACCTCAAAACCTACTGATGATTTAAGACTCCATTCCTCACATCGATTTTGCTTTGTCGAGCTAGATCTTGATGTATCCAAATTCAGCATATGTGTGGCTCATCTTCCTTGTCAAATTAGGATAGAGAAAGTCCCTGGAAAGAGGAAAAGCCTCAACGGGTGAAAAAATTTATGGTCCACTGAACTTGCCCCAAAGTTTGGGAGGAAAGCGAGGGCAAGGAGCTAAAGCTATGCAGTGTCATTTTCTATCAAATTCATACCATTAGAGGAGTTTTAAATGGTCATTTATTACAAGGGTCCCCAATTTCTTTTATAAGTATGCAATACAGATAAGACGTCAAATCATTGTGGATACCTCACAACAATGGCAGTGGGCTCAAAAGTGTGTTGTACCCACATTGGACTCTTTATCATAGCTTTGCAAGTTGCTACACCTGGAAAAATAATTCAAGCTTTCTTTTGGGAAGGCCCTATTAGTTTTAGGAGAGACACTGTGATGGTTGGGAACCTTATTTAGAATTGTGGATGATTGAGACTAAAAATTGTCTTGTAGTTTTCCCCTTATTAATTATGGGTGTAGGGTAGTGGATTCATGATTCAATTAGAATTCCTACCCATGATGAAAGCACTAGGAGGTTGTACATCTTTTTTTTTTTTTTTAATTTTATTTTTCTTTTATGTTGTCGTCTTAGTTGACATCAATAGCACAATGGACTTTCACGGGGTGTCTCAGTTCTGATACCGGGTTTTATAGGTTTGATGTTAGTCTCATTTGATTGATGGAGTTGGTAGATGCAAAACTCAATATGTGCAGAACATTAATAGTATAAATTGAAAAAAATATAAACTTCAACCTTGATAACTTTTGAGTAAAATTTTGGTCTTTGATTTAATTAGTGCATCAATTTGGTTGAGGTCCCTCATTTCCATAACTCAATTATAGGGTCTTGAAATTTTGATTGAGTGATCATGTTTGCCAACCTACATTTCTTGTGAGCATGCTGGTTAGGCTGGATAATTGGGGTCCCTAATCTGTTTGTGACATCTAACCAAGACAAGTGCTTGTTGTGTTCTTTCAACCATCATATATCTCCTCATTAAAATCAACATCTATCATTATTCATATGTCAAGCTAATTTGACGATAAAATTGCTCTTCACGCATGTTGCGGGACTTACAATGTTAAACATATCCATCTGAGTAGCTCATTAAAAATCATCAATTTAACTTTAAAATTATGGTATGACGAAACTGCAAGTAAGCAAAAAACGTGAAATGCCAAACGCTAGTTAAGCAAAAAAAAGTTTCATCCCTTTAAGTCCTATTTAGACTTTACTTGATGCTCTTGGACGACAGATTAGCATTTTCATTTTATCCAGCAAAATAGGAAAGTATAAATCGTACTCCTTTTATGGTAACCATGTGGTGGTCAAAGTAAATAAGCACTCTAGGAATTACATTGATACAAGGCAATACCAAAACCATTCATATGGTCCTATATAAGAGTGACCCAGGACCATGTTATGGTTCAATCCCTCCAAGTGCCACTCCCTTCCTTCTTTCATAAGTTGAGATGGGAAATGCACACAAATGTATAATTTTAGGGCAAGGGTTCTCTCGTTAGGGCACCAGTCTGCATGTTTATAAGTTGAAGTAGTAGGTGAAACCGGCCCAAGAAGAAACTTCACCCAAAAAAATAAAATAAGAGAAAATAAGAAAAGAACTGAATAGAATTTCTAATTATTATACACCTTCTAGATAAGACCTTCCCCTTGGAAAACAACGAAAGAAAGGGTTTTTGGAGGTTTGAGGTCGTCTTGTGTTTATGAGGCCATCACCCCATTGGAGGAAATTAATTAATAAAGCAATTATCATATACTGATGAAAATCAGTAAACAAATACCATCTTAGGTTAAACCACTTAAAC
Organism: Eucalyptus microcorys; assembly: GCA_014182515.1. Lineage (NCBI taxonomy): Eukaryota > Viridiplantae > Streptophyta > Magnoliopsida > Myrtales > Myrtaceae > Eucalyptus > Eucalyptus microcorys. The sequence continues at coordinate 33,223,137 of CM024569.1, forward strand.
CAAATTATATTCCCCTATCCGCCATCCCAAAGGACCCCATTCGTTGGCCTACCAAATGCCCTTTCTTATAAACCTAGTCAATCTCTCTCTCTCTCTCTCTCTCTCTCTCTCTCTCTCTCTACCCAAAAAAATTTATATCCACAGTTATTAAATGCAACCACACTAACCCTCTTCAGAAAATATTCCCTTGTTTTGGCCCCACATGGAGAATTGAATTTTTATTTTTATTTTTATTTTCCCCACCTAGAAATATACTTTGGTCTGCCTTGTTTATTATATGCTCTTAAGGCACCACTGGTAACATCTCAGAGAGATAATCGCTTTTTAAATGACTTCGTGAACATAGAAAAAAGTAAGATTGACAGAGAGGCAACAATAATCTAGTTCACCTAAGTTAAAGTTCTCGACTCTCTTGCATATCAAACTAGTCAATTTGGAGGCATTCTCTACATTTATGTCACCCCCCATTGCAATCCGTCAAATAGGAGCTATGTGGTTCAATAATTCAAAGGGACATAAAAAGAGGTACTACTCCCTCTTGGGCCCCATCCTGCTCTTTGATCCCTTGGCCTTTTTGCCAAGTGAGATCAACGGCTATGACTGCCATCTACGGTGGGCACTCCCCACTGAATCATTCATTCTCACATAGGGAGAGATTTACAAGGTTTGTTCGTGTCGATCCCAACAAGACTATGTCCTAACAAAGAAAATTTTGCGCTTAATATATAAATGGGGAGATGATGACTGATGAGGACATAAAGTTGTTTGATAAAGAGGGTATGATTTGATTGCTTTGTCTTTGTCCATTCCTCTCTCTCTCGGGATTATTGGGGTTGAATTTTGATTTTTTTTTTCCTAGTTTAACCTTCCTTTTTTGTGTTGGGCATTGTTCCTGTAATTTGGATTTCGTATTTGTATCTTATTATAAGATCATATATCATCTCGTTTTATTTGAGTATATTGCATAAGATAATCACCACATGATGGGGTTTAATATGAAGGTTGAAGAAATCCGATGAAGCCGTGGGCCCCCTCTAATGGTTCAAAATATTCATCAAATGTCAAGTCCCCATAGTTTATATCTACACAATACTTCTTTTATTCACGTAATTCATCAAATAAATTTCCACTAAAAATAATCCATTACACATGTTGATCACGCCACATTCAATGCGGCGATCTGATCCTAGTAATCCATATATCTAGGTGATTAGCATAGGAAATTAAAAAAATGGGGGTGCGTTGTGTCCATCAGGACATTACTACAGCAACTAAAATGAGGGAAGATAATTTTTGAGTGAAGCAGGCGTCACCTATAAGCCTCTTTCTCGGGTCACATCAGATGATGTATTTGCGAAAGTCATCGAAGTGGGCCAAGTTAAAAATGTAACCTTGAAGCAACTGAAGAATTTCAAAAAGGAAAAAAAAAATTGAAGATTATAAAAGAAAACTGAACTTGTGGTTGGAAGCGAGGGGCTTGTTATTTTCTGGCCCATCTTCTTTCTCAGCTTGGATTTTTTGAGGTCTGTGACAATGCCAATTTTGTGCAATCTCGTAGCGTTGTACATGAACACGCAATGAGGGGGGCAAAGCTGTTTGTTCAGACATGGCGATGCCATCAATGTCTTCGAAGAAAGTCACGTCCCTAAATAATCTCGACCGTCCGATTTCGCTTGTCTAAGGGGATGACGATGATATGACTAATACCCAGTATTAGCCTTTGTGCATCAATTAAGTTTATCCATCTTTCTAAGTCGATGGTGGGGCCAACTTACATTAAGAGGACAGAATTCACGATAAATTACTCTCCTCATAAACAAGTTTATGACTTTATACTCTTTGAAAGGGTAAGCTACTGCTCGTTTTACCAATTCATTGAGATTCACGTCAGTAATCTTTGCTTTAAACATGATTTGGCTAATGCTCTAGCGTATAATATAACATCAAAAATTCATTGCCAGTCGATAATCCATCCTATAGCATTTGAGAATCGACAAAATTGAAGTAATGAAGTGAAAGTTACAACCTGAAGCTTTGATTGCTGCTGTTGTTTTGCATAGGTTACTGTTTTAGTCCCAACCCAGTGCTCATATTGTGCAAAGCTTCCTTTACACTCTAGGGCTTAGTACTTAATATTGGATGCCTAGTCAGACAGTGACTGGTTCCAAGACTCGATAATGGCGATTCCCTAGTTTAGCATGCCTACGATTTTATGTAGGATGTGTATAGCTTTAAGGTAATTTGAGTGGTTCCATATAGCCAAATAAATATAATATATAATATTTTTATAAAATAATTTTAAAAAACTATTAGCGGGGGAGGGGAATCGATCTCCAAAGTACACAAAGGGAAACATTTGGGGCCTGCTGCTGCTCAATTTCCTCTTCCTCCCTTTTCATTTCATTCCTTTTTGGGGCCTCCCACAGCCTCAAGTTGCTCATCATCTTCTCTCTCTCTCTCTCTCTCTGTTGTTTACCTTTCCGGTGCTTGGATGTTTGTGAGTGGGGATATGGGGACCATTGCAGCAGTCACATGGAGCTGGAGGCAGTTCATGAATTTCACAGCCAATTATTGGGTGTCCTCGAATGACCTTTCGAAAGAAATGTTCACTTTTTCAGCGATGGACGTAAGATGCTCATAGGTTCAATCAATAGGGTAACAAAGAGAAAGAAACAGAAGAAGAATTATATTTGTGCATTTATGGAACCACCTAAGGCTTTGGTTAAGTGATAAATGTAGTTGTTCTCATCACTTAAGGCTTTTGTTTGAATCATCATATTTGCGCATTCTCTTAAGGTCACCTTTAAGAACATATACTCGTTTGTCTCAAGTGAATTTGAGGTATTTTGCTAGTGAAATCAAAACCCGGCCAATTTGACTAGAAACTGTGCTAAAGTTCAATGACCATGCGTTTAATTTCTCGCACTGATAAGATTTGATTAATAGTTGAAGGATGCATCTATCGAATGTTGTTTAGCTATATTGCCACGGGTTGGAGTCCTTATACTACATCATGCTTGAGACTATTCACCTGAGCTGTGATTAGGGTGGAATTTCACTTGTTCTAGATTTACTCACTTGAACTTAAGGTTGGCTTCTTCGTTACAAAAGAAAAAACCAGAAAAAAAGAACGAATCCTTCTTTTTGGTGATTGTCCTAGTTTTGAGCAAGTGCTTCTTTCTGGATCATATGAAGGCGTTCGGGCCATTATTATAACTTAATAGTGTCGTGCCTGTAAAATGCTTTCCGGCCCAACCCATATTTTCTATTTATCTGAAGAACTCTCTGCCTCGCGGTCGGTCATTATGAGCCGGTTAATATTGACCTTGGGAAAGACATATGCACAAGCATTACATATTAGTCACGGTGCTAATGATGCTCTAGTGAAGATAAATTCCTTGTAAATGTGTCGAGTTAAGAACGAGCATCGAAGTCCGAACTTGGATATGAGGCGAACAGTTTCAGGAACCTTTTTGAGGACGGTCGGTTTACTCGCGACAATGCAACAAAGAAGAAAGAAAATATGAACAGCTCTTAGACAACGAAGCTCCTTCAGCCGACGGGCTTGCCATTTTGCAGCAGTCTTAAGAGATACGGCCATCGTGATGTCCTTCCGGCACGACAACCGTGTCTCGCCAACGTATTGAGACGCATCAGAATAGTAATACACATGAGGCTTGTTTGCCCGGGACCGCGATCTAGTCGTTCGGTGCACAGTGGGTTCAGAAATCCATTGGATTTGGGAATTCAAAGGCTGAAACTCATGCAACTGTTATCTCTAAGACTGGTTTTACTCTTCATCTGGGCTGCTGCCAGGTTTCGCCTACGCTGCAGTTTCATAAATCCTTCTAGTTTTAAGGCTGGCTACCTCTTACGGTGCCGGGCGACATCATCTCAAATATACAAAAATGTGCCGATGCCTGCTCCTTTCTTCGCAGCATTGGCTCACCAGGATTCCATCAACAACAGTGAAACAAGCCATTTCAAATTCTATAAATCAGAAAGTCTATTGAAAAGAATGACAACTTACTGCACAATGTTATTCTACTAACTTTCTGAATCCCGGTTTTATCGGTGTTAACTGTAAAAATCTGTAAGTGAGACTCTCGGTAACTGTAAGCTCTGGCATTCCAAGTTAACGTTAGACCCACAAGGTCTCTATCAAAGTATCCAGCAGCTGCAGCGTTTCGAATCTTGAGGACCCTCGAACCATCGGTCCCACAATGGATTTAGCGGCCCAGTCGTTCTGTCACACAAAAATCAACGACTCAGAAAAAGGAATAGAAGAAATCTAGTGAAACATGATAGAAACAAGGGTTCAGAATACAGAATTACACTGGCAACAACGGATCGGGCTTTGCTTCAACATGAGCGAGCAATCTGGCATTCAGGAAAAGAATGTCAAAAAGAAAGAAACAGAAATCTATTTCATGGGGACCACTCGTGTATAACATTCCCAAGTACTCTGCAGACTTACTCCATGCAAGCAACAGAGGCCTTTTCCATCTTTTCAAGTTGTTCTAACTCCTCCTGCCAAGAGAAAGTAGTAAAATTAGTAAAACTAGTGACAGGAATGGGAGCTCTGTTGCTACAACAGGATGCGAAGCTATGATTTCAGCATATTCACTTAATTAAAATGACATTGTCAGAGATAAGCATTGGTGATTCTTTGAAAATCAAGATTATGACGAATGTTGCTGCCTCGAAGATCTCTCTGGTCTACAGTAAAATACGCCTTTCTTGTTTGTAATTGAACTTTAGATTAACATCTCTTCATCCACCTACAAATTATGTAGCACCCTTTCCTTTAGATAACGTAGTATCTGTCCGTTTTGACTTGAGAAATGCTATATTCAAACTATTGTCCAAATCTAAAAAAGAATATGAAAAAATTATATGCAAATCTACATGCCAAAGTGCTAGCATGACAAGATTTCAAAATGCAAAGTATGTCTGCCACAAGATTTGAAACCAAAATACAAAAATGTAAAAGCCACTCCAAACAGACTGATCAGTGTACCCATCAAAGGGTAGGCTAGTGTGAGCATAAAGCTTTTCTGAAAAAATGAACAATAGATATGCATGCATAATATTATTCTTGACTTGTAAAGAGAGACACTAAAAGTATAAGAAGTGAGGAAATACAGACGCAACAAAGAAGTACGAACAAGACATTCGACCCTGAAACACAATGCAAGAAATCTCATGCACACCTCATGCACACCAGGAGTTCAAATCTAATAATGTGTCAATAAATCCAACAAAATCTCTTCATCCAGTGGATGTACAATCGCAAGAAACAGAAATGAATCTAGAACTGCTCTGCATTTAAACATATCATATATGTTTCCACCACCTGAATTCTTTAAAGCAGTTCCCTTCATGCATTTGATCTCCATATTCTTGTAATCACTTTCAACACAATATAGACAGCTTAAACAACCATTCTCACTTGAGTATACATAGTTCGGGATTGAATAAGACTCATCCTCTCCTCACTAGTTTGGCAAGTCTTTGTTAGTGAATTGACTGAAGCTACAACTGGTCTCTGTTTTTATCAAACTAACGAAACATTGTTAACAATGCTACAATGTTATTTAATTATCATGGAAAAGAACAAGAGTAAAATTTCCAGCCTGGCTAACAAGCACACAGACCATTTCCTAGAAAAGGTCATTTGGCTATTCCCTAGAGAGTCCCTCAATAAGAAGGCACCTGAAATCACAAAATTATTTGTCCATTTCCTAGAGTGAGTTGCCTAGCGCCCTTGGATGGTCCCCACCTACCATCATACGTTGGTTTTGGATGCAAGTACATTCCTTACTGACCTCTAACCATTCTGCAAGAACTCTTCCTCCTTTTACTTCCTCATTCTTTTGGTTTCCACAGCTCACTCATAGTACCTTTATTTTGTTAAATTCTATACTCATTGGTTCAGACAAAGTACATCAATTCTTTCAAAAAACGAAAATACATGCAAACCTTATGCAAGTTTCAAAAGTTGAAAGTATCTAACAGATTTACTCTTCTTCTTTATGCAGATAACCTTTTCCCATCATATAATACTTGCATCGAATTATATTTTACTCCTATCTTAGATGTACAGGGTCCCCATCTTTCACACTTCCCCTCGCCACTACTACTTTGTTAACTGACGCACCCAGCCATTTGCAGGATTTCCAGAACTTTTCCTTTTGAAGCATCTTCTACCAAATGTCGCTTGCTCTTCATCATTTGATGAATTTCCAGACCTTCTCCTTTCCATTCTCATCAATTCTCACATAACTCAATCAGAGATAAATGTGATCTTGCAATACAAGTTGATGACAGGATATACAATTAAATAGCATAAGAGGAGCCAAGCTATATTTTGACCGCTCATCTGGCAGATTTTGAAACCTTGAGCAAGGAAATTGGCAAGATGTCTTAAATATCTACAGATTCTGTTGGTAATATCTTGGATTGAAGTAGACATCTACAGATTCTACTGGTAAATTATCTAGGTTCAAAATCTAAATCTATGGATTCTATCAACATTTCTCAGATCGAAGTCAATATCTACAGATCTATCAGATGCATGTGCTCCTTCATTGTCCAAATCCAAACAATTTATTCTTCGTCCAAATAACAGTGAACCAACATACAAATAGACTAATCCATCTAAAATGTTCTTGTTTGGGTGCTAAAACAGACAGGGACCAATGTGGAATGAGAATCACACGATTCAGGGTGCAAATAAGTCTGTGAATTATTTGGCCTGAAACAGAACCTAATTGAAGAAGCACCAGAAATGCCAAGTCATTGTGGGAGATATTGCCACATCAAGTAGAAGATCTTGAAGGGCTTGACACTAATAACTCAGCTGGAGCAATTCTAGCTAGGCTTGATAGAGCAAGATTAAAGTCACACAAATGATGGAGGCAATGTCACACTCAAAGTTATAAAAGATGTAACAGCACGACAAACAAAATTCAAGGCGAACAGATTGATGCACGTCTCTGATTAAAACAAATGCACATTGATGCACATATCCAGAATGCAAGATACACCAAAGGATGCACAAGACACTCTCATCATCCCTTTAGCAAACACAATATGCAAAGCTATAGGGACTGAAGAATAAACAATCTCCAATGTTGCCATGGCATAAGTCGAGCCCCTATCTCACAAAGGTTAAAAATCTTTATAGAGAAATTCCTTAACTATCATCCTTAAATCATTTAGACAGAAAGAAGAGGAATCGTCTTCACAACCTAAGACAACTCAAGTATGGACCTAAGGAGGACTACGGAATACAGAAAGAAACATCAGCACAATCAAAAACTCCTAGTGCAGCAACTCAAAACTGACTCTTAGCAGAATCTCAATTACTTTGATCTATCAAGATAAAATGCAGTTTCGATGATTGATTAGGAGGAAATTGAAGGGATTCAGATAATGAAGAGAATGAGTTAAAATATTATTTGGATGCTAAAGATGGAAACGACCTAAATATCTTGTCATGGTTTTATAACTTGAGATAAAACAATATGTATCCGGAAAAGAAGAAAGTCTCCAAACCCCTCCATATTTGGACAGACTATGAGGATTTTATAAAACTACAATAATACTAGCTCCCCCAATTCCTCCTAATTCTTTCCTTTCTTCTCCCTCCATCTTTATCTTCCATCCAACCACATGATTGATCATCACTTTTAAAATCCTTTCTCTTCCCCTCTACTCACTCATACAAAAAACAGTGCAAATTTGGTTTAAAGAAAGAGGCAGAAAAGAAAGGGTTCACTATGCTGTATTCCAGGTAGAAAAGACTTGGATGCAAAAACCAGATGAAGATAGTAGGCATTCTGCAAGAGTGAAAAAATCAACATTCTACATGCCTGCCCTAAATCTATGATAAGTTATTTTCCTCAAATACTATATACATGAGAAAAGTCATCTAGAGGAAGAAAAATAGCAAATATATTCTTCCACAGATCCTCAACTTCATGGATACATGCAATTGAAAATCGTGAAGAGGGTGCGTGTGTGCACAAGCACAAATTGGTAGTGTTAAGATGTTTATCATAGGAGTGAGAAGATCATACTACACATGCCCTCATTGACATGGGAGTAGAAGCTACATAACACAATAGCACCCTTTTCAAGTGTCGACACTTTTGCATCATTAATTTTTTTAGTGGTTTAATTATTTGGCCTTTGATTGCTCTATCACCACCACATTCAAGGGGTAATATGAGACCTTAACTTTTCCAAGAGTCCACTCAGAGCCCATACCGGTATGTCCTGGATTTTCTGCATAAAATCCTAGTTTTAGCTGTGGGGCTCTTCACTTTAGTGCCAATAGTTCAATACTAGTAAAAAGCTAACATGTAAAAGCAAGAAGACAAAAAAATTTAGGAAGGAATGCTGCTTCCTCACTTCTGTCTTTAGCATCCCCTTTTTAATCTACCTCTCAGCTTCTTCTCATTGCCTTTCAACGCCAATCAACAAGTGGAATTTGTTAAGAAGTCTGAAGTCCCCAGTCCCCAAAACAGGAGTTTTTAGGCCAAAAACGTCTCATTTGCTTCAAGAAAGAAAAAAAAAAAAAGACTACAACTAGGGAGGATGCTTAAGCCACCCATCTCTGCAGAATCATCAAAGTCCCGCAGTTCACTCGCCCAAATCAATCTGAATGCTCAAAGGAAGGATGCAAAGACATCAGAGCAAGAATATGTTCAACGATCATTATTAGTCAGATGAGAAAGTCAGAAGAGCTCAAGGTCCTCGTTTCACAGTCAATCAGCGAAAGCCCAAGATTAAAAAACATCGGAAACGAGAAAATCGAAACCGACCTCTAGGAATCTGGATTCCTGCTCGAGCCGCTTGAGCTCGGCTTGTATCCGATGCTTCCCTCTCGTGTCCGCCGCCACGACCACTCCCACGGCTCCTTCGGAGTTCGCGGCTCGCATCTCGATATCAAGAACCGAAAAAACCGACGGCAACCCCGGAGAAGAATCCGGAAGCAGGGGTCGTCTCCGAAACAGAGGAGGGTCGACCCACGACGATGACGAAGACCCCAGATAGACAGAGACCGACGGGGGCACGGCAGATGCACCCGGTGGACCCCAACAGAAGTAGGAACCGGTCTCGACCGCTAAAAAACAAACGAGACACGAACAAGAAGAAGAAGAAGAAGAAAGGGGACTGGGTCGGTCGTTCCGAACCACAAGCTTCCAAGGAGATGGATCTGCAGCGGTTCCGTACAATTCAAGAAGAGAAACAGAGCAAGGCCGCAAGAGAGAGAGAGAGAGAGAGAGAGAGGAAAAGTTTTCTGCTTTCCGGGATGGAGATTGGTGGGGGAGCGACGAGGTACTGTCGCGTTTGCGGTGGGACGGAAAGAGAACTTGGTAAAAAGGTGGGCCTCTTTTTGTTCTCTCTCTCTCTCTCTCTCTCTGTCGCTTTCCCCTGCTGCAGAAACAGAGCAAAAAAAGGCAGAGGAATCCCCTGTTCCAAGGCACGCGAAGCCGGAGCAGAGACAAAGCTCTGATGTGACGGTGAACGGGGGGGGGGGTTCTCGCCCACCAGCTCGCGGACCAATCCGCCTCGAAATGCGACGAACGGGGTCGACGCCCGATCGATCCGTCGACGACGGGCGAAAAGCACGCACCTTTCCTTTATCGGGTCGCGGCGATCGAGGTAGCGACAAAGCGCGCGTGGGGCGCGGGCGGCGGGGAGGAGCGTGGGGAGGAGAAGAGGGTGCGGTGGCGCCGCGGTGCTCGACGCACGAGAATTCCGCTCGGATGGTGGCGAGTCGTTGTCCCCACCGTCAAGAACTTTTCTTTGTTTTCTTTTTTTTTTTGGCGTGTCATACAAGAAATGTACGATAATGAATTTAGATAATTTGATTGAACGGCAGAATAAATTCAAAGGGCGAATGAAAATTATTTTGTTTTCAAATATGATTTATGAGGGGAAATAGATTTTTCATTTTAATTTGCTAGAATAGTTTCTAAGTAAAACCACACAATTAACGACGACGTATAATTTCTCCCTGGATGGTGGTCAATTGATGGCAATAAAGGATAGCTAGCGGCGGCTGAAGAGTGGCGGTAGGTGAGAGGCTAACTAATAACGAGAGTAAGAGATGAGAAAAAGAGTTTTTATTTCTTATTTTTATTTAAAAAATTTAAAAAAAAAAAAGTACGAAACTTGTATTTCTTATGTATGTTTCAAGCTTATTTTTGATTAAAAATTTAGTTTAAAAATAAGAAAATGAACCAACGTTTTTTTTTTTTTTTGATAAGGTAAGAATAAGAAAATGAACTAACGTTACTAAACCAATTTCTGTGCAAAATTTGTTCTCGAGAACGGAAAAATAGATTTGATAAAAAATAGAACGATTATCATACCCGCTCTTAGAGAATAGAAATGTTGGATTTGCTGTTTATCAAAACTATGTTTGATTTCGGCTATCTAATTAATCAACTACTTTGTCGTTGAAAAATTTGGTTCTATTAGTTCGTTACGAAATGAGTTTGACATTGGTTTGTTTTTCTCTTTGTTCGGTTTATGATGGAGAAAGATGTTAGGCAAGTTCGATTGACTTTCCACTCAGAAAAATTGAAGCTTTGGTTGGTTGGTATCACGGCTGATTGGACCCATCTTAACCTAGCGAGATCAGCCCGATTGAATGATATAATCTACATGGGTGGAGACTAAATATGAAATCATATATCACGAAACATAAAACAAGAGAAACGAAATAAGATAAATATATAAAAATGTGAATGATGTGAGAAAGGTGATTGCAGAGATAATATATTCATGAAATTTTTTGTCTTGCCTTTATGCAATTGAAATCGTCTCTTACAATTAGACTTATGTAAATCTTAAGTAATTGAATTTGATTAAACACTATTCATTTCGTCCCATGCTTGCAATTTATCTCGTTTGGGATTTGTAATAAGATGGATTTGGAAAATTTTCATTTCACATGAAAGAGAGATACATAACTTCAAGACAAAATTAATCCCAAAAATTTACAATCTAATGCAAATCTGAAAAATGAATCAATTGTTAAAGCTTTGCCTGCGACCCTTGTTGGGGTGTCACCAGGGGCCGCTAAACCTCAATAGGGTGTCAATGGAGTTCAACGATCCTTCCTGGGGTGTTCTCACGAGTCACGACCATCGGATAGAAAGTGAGGGCTAGCCCTCATTGCCCGTAAGCGAGGGCTTGTAGGCCCTTATCTGTGTCACATTGTGATGGTGCCACTATCACCACCACTGCATGACCAATCTAGGCGACAGCTGCAAGCACTTGCAACTTGTCGGGCAAGGATCGTCGGTCCACACCGATGAAACTCAGGGCAGTGGCCCACCCTACTTGTGCCACTAGTTTTGTCATTTTCTTTACTTTGTAATTTCACTTGATTGAGGTTTAATTGAGGTTTGCGGGAGCAAGAAAATTTAGGGGAAAACGATGTCCTTAGTTAAAAAGAAAATGACTTATGAAGATTTACTATAGTCTATCGGAACAAGACACCGTAGGATTGAAATCTTTTGGCTTAGAATGATTTATGAAGGTTTTTGATGGTCCATCATAAATAAGAACAAAACATTGTGAGACTGAATTTTTTTAAAGAGGATTTATAAAGGTATATTAACGGTCTGTCATAACCATAAACAAAATGTTGTGTATATATATAAAATTTTGAGTAGGTTTTTGACGGTCCACCTAACCATAGGAAAAACTTGTAAACAAAGAACTTTTTCTTATGACTTTTTACAAAAGTTTACAACGGCTAATCCTATTAGAATATTTAAATAATAAATCACGCATTCATTTAATAGTTTAAGTTTTTAAAATAATCGGTAGTGATCCCATCAAAATATTACATGATATCAAAGTTGGAGATCATGAATTTGAATCATTCTAGGCATTCTAGGCCCCATTCGCCTTCTCAATTAATTTCCACGCCTAATGCTAAGCAAAAGATTAGACTAAGGACGTGCATGACAACGTTTCTATTTCTCTATTTCTTTATTTCTTTATACCCCGGAACAAGTTTGGAACAGAAATCTATTTGATAACACAATTTCATTTTTCTATTTCTAGAACAAATTTCTATTCCAGAAATAGATTTGGAGTAAAAATTAAAAATTAAAAATTTTAACTTTTCTATTTCTAGAACAAAAATGAGAAATCAAAACTTTTTCATTGTTCACTCTCGTCATTGCCTGTTGTCTACCCGCCGCCTGTGAGATGCCGAACGCTTGCCGCCAGTTGCCCGCCGTTTGCCATCGGCCTCGGCCATCCGCTGCATGCCACCAACGGCCGGCCACCGAATGTCGGCCGTTAGCCACAATACTCCAGCCACTCATCACCGACTGCCGGCTACTGAATGTTGGATGCCCGTCGGTTGTTGGTCGCTTGATGTTGGACACTCATTGGTCGTTGGCTGCTCATCGCCAACCACTGGACACCAAAGGCCCATCATCGACCACCGAACATCCCCGCCTATTACATCGATCATCACGGCCATCGATGTCGACCGTCGAACTTCAGCCATTGGCCACCAGCCGCCAACCGCCGGTTCTTTGGCCATCGAACTCCGGTCGTTGGCCACTCGCCGCCAACCGCCGGACTTTGACTGTTGGCCCCGCCACCGACCGTCAGACTTTGGCTTGGCCACCCGCCATTGGCCCCCCACCGCTGGCCTCCAAACATTGGACACCGAACTCCGACCATCCGCCGTTGATCGCCAAATGTCGGACACCGATCGCCGAATTTCAGACTCTGGCCACCGAATGTCGGCCGTCGCCACTCCTAAAAATAGAAATTTTATTCTCTTTTCAAACAATTTTTTACTCTAGAAATAGAAATTTTAAATCGTTATCAAACGCGTTTCTTTGTTGAGAAACTCGTCCATGGAATAGAAATTGAGAGATCAATTTCGGCCGAAATTGATTTCTATTCCCGAAATTTTGTCATGGGTGCCTAAGTGTGAGGGAGAGTATTAAAATATTAAAATAATAAATCACACATTCATCTAACAACTTAAACTTTTAAAATTATCGATAATGGACCCATCAAAATATGACAAACCCAAACATGACTTGTTTGATAATTGTATCAGAAAACTTGACCCATACATAACTGATTAAAATAGGTTAATCCATTCTAAACATAACCCGATCCATTGATTTTGATATGAATATAACATGAACATAACATGGACATTCTCAATATAAACTCAAATGCTAAACCTTAAACTCGAACCCACTTTACTTCACGCAGTATTCGATTCGAGTTGTATTATTGCGTCCTCCCAGAAATTGCCACTTCTAATGAAAACATATTGCATGAGTTGGTTTAATTAAATCATTCAATAGATATATCATCTTTAAATTAGTCCTATTTTTTTCATAATAAAATAATGGCATATAAGTTTTCACTAAAATTTACTACATTATATTGTTATCAAGAATTATTTCGTAATTACGATGTCTTAATGAGAATTGTACTCTCATAAATAAAAATTAAAAAGAAGAGAGAGAAATGGTCATGGTTGTCCCCATGCAAGAGGTTGCTTTCCTTCAAATCTTACTAACCCTAACTCCAAACTTCAATCCAATCTCAGCAAAAGTAACTCCTTAGAAATCCACAATCATGAAAGCCCAAAAAAAAAAATGTAAGAAAAGTTTTAAACTTATCATATTTGTACCAATTTAGTCCCGACCTTATGACCTAAAGTCAATTAAGTCATTCAGTTAATTTTGGCTGAATGTTGTTGATGTATATACTAGTTGGCTTACGTGGTACGGCCAGTGCTAAAATAAATAACTTTTAGTAATATTTTGAATTTTGAATTTTTTAATTTTCCTTTTCTCTTTTGACGATGCTTGTAAAGATTGTGCACATCAAGGAGGATCAAGGGTCTCCTAGGAGCATTTTTAGCATTAACAAAGGTTTACTGGTGGTAGCCGCTTCGAAATACAATAGATTAGACATCCTTGTTGGTATAGCTGAGGGCATACCTTATGGCCTTAAACTAGGTAAATACCTTGCCAGGCTTGCCTTGCCTTCCCTTCCGTGGAGACTGGATCAGACAGCACTCACGTGATTATCTCTTTATCCACCATCGTTGTCTGCCCGGACATCATCCATTTCAGCTCTGCTTATTCAGACGCTCCGTTCGAAGACAAGGGAACATGGTGGGTCGTATTCCAAGCTCAAAAGGGCTCGGTAACCAGAAACTGTTCAGGTGGAGGAAGAACCTGATTTTTATTCCTTCTGCTTTACAGTCCTTATGGATTCCACCTCTCAAGTTGATTGAAAAAAGAAGAAGTTCCTTTTCCACTTTTGAAAAAGGGGTTGCATTCGAGTGATGGTGATTATCATATTAAAAGGGGAACGTACCCTTGATCGGAAACGTTGCATTGACAAAAATAAATATATTCAGACTTGGACACGTGTCAATAGATGGTATGTCCAGTTGTCGCATTTTTAATAATAATAAGCCCACACTAGCCATTATTAATTATTATTAATTTATTCTTGTTATATAAGATTTGGAAACGAGTAAGCTATTTCTACAAGCTAAATTATTCAACAATTTCGGGTACTCCAAGTCTCCAACCTACCAAGCTCTTAAATTCCAACTAAATTTGTGCAATTAATTTCTCCAGACTCACCCAAGAATATTAAACATTTCTATGAACTCCAACCCTGTCAAGCCTTTGCATTTCAACTAAGCTTTTCCAATTTGTCATTTAGTTTCTCTAGACAGGATGATTCTAAAAGGTCTAGCCTTTCCATAGAATGGCACCAGTGAAACTTGACATTTTCAAGAACTTTTACCTATCAAGACCTTAAATTTAGATTAATTTTTGATAATTTGTCCAATCTAATTTCTCCAGACGCAATGATTTTGATGGGTCCAGCCTTATAATGAAAATGCACCTAGTGAAACGTAAATCTTCCAAAAACTCCACTCAACCAATGCCTCAAATTTCATTTAGGTTTTTGCAATCTTTGGCATCTAATTTCTTGAGAAGCTCCAATGTGGAAGGTCCAACATCTCAAATGAAGTATACCATATATGTCCAACATTTCCAAGAAGTCCAACCTATCAAGGTCTTGAATTTCAAGTAAGTTCTTGCAATAGAACTAGAAACAGCATAACGTTACAAGGGCCATATGCATCTTATTAAGGAATCTGTATAGTTTTTGCTTTTGTATTTAATAGGTGGTTAGTAGCAACATCTGAATAGTTCATTATTTATTTTCTCTGTCCATCTTCAAAGATATTGGTGCACGTCGTTGCAAAAATAGAACTCTGCCCTCCATCACTGCTCCCCGAAATAACAGTTTCGCACAATCTTACTCGCTAAAGAGAAAAATATCAGATGAATATTTCGATGTACGACACTGAATTCCAAGTTCTTGGTCTTATGTTAGTATTGTTGGAGGTTTGTTTGTCAAAACAAACTGAGTATTTTTTCCTTGTCCCACATAAGAAAAGTGGGAGGAAGTGGCGCAATTTATAAGTGAAGGGTTTCCTTGTGTACCTCAAGGAGTGATTGGGTGGGGCTAGAACCCACCATACCCGCGTGCGGGTGCGCGATTATTTGGCGCACTTAGCACGCCTGCGCGCCCGCGGTTTAATTATCACTTATCCCTTTGTCATTTATTCGTTTTTATTTTTTATTTTTTGATATTAATGTTATATTTTATATTGAGAATTTCGGAAATAAAATATATAAAATGAAAATTCGAAATTCTATTAAAATAAATAAATAAAATTATTATTCCTAATTTTGTTTGTGTCTTTTCAAGACAACCTTTGGAAAATTACTTATTCGGTTTGCAACTTTTCCCGAAAGGTCGCAATTGTTCGGTTTTCGACTTCTTCCGAAGAGTCGCAATTGTTTATCCGAACAATTTTCTAAAAGACGTATTTGTTCATTTTTCTTGGGGAATTTTCACGAAGAGTTGCAAGACTGTTTCATATATATATACTTGTCATTTTTTCAGAAGAGAAGTGGTTATCATTTTCGAGTCTTCTTTGTGAAAAACTACGACCAATTCTTTCTATTGTTTCTTAGAGAGATCCTGGAGAAATACTAGAATTGCTATCTAGTATTCTCAACCGAGACTTTGTTGTATCCTGGAGGATTTTTATCGGTGACCATTAGCAACGTTGTGGGGGCAAATAAATCCTTAAAGAAAGTGATATCACACCTTAAAGTCCGATCTGAGTACTCTTAGTATCCGTCTTCATTGTTCTACCAAGTTCGTAGCCATATTTTTCCAACAGGTATAAATAGATGACATTTAGGACTTCAATAGAATTTTCTTCAACCATAGAAATTTGCGAATTCTATTTCCTCAAACTTTACAGAAACTATTTCCTTATATGTATATTATCTATAATCACTTAATTAATCTATTAGATTACTATGATTTTAAAAAGTACTTTTATTTCAAAACTTTTGAGTTTACTTCCATTTTAATATATTCTATGTTAGGATACAATATGTGTGAGTTTTATTAGAAAAATCTCACCTTTGAGAATTGGGGTGTTATAGAGCTATTAATATATTTGAATTGATCCATAACTCATTAACTTAAGTTTTTGAGTCAAGATAGATCCAACTGAATGCCTTAATATGCTCGGACTTGTACTCCCTATTGGCAATCTCTCAAAATAAAATGTATGAACTTCTACTACGCACTCATTGCACCAGAGTCATGGTGGTTATCCTAGTTGGCCCATGGCTTAAGCTGTTATCGGGCTTCTACTGTGCGTTTGTCGCATCAGAGTCAATGATGGTTATTCTAGTTAGCCCATGGCTTAAGCTTTTATTGGGCTTTTACTGCTTGGTCCCAACGTTCCTTAAGATGAGTAGTAGTTAAAGTTTTCATACGAGGGCAGTCTCATCTCTTCAACGAAAAAGCTGTGCTTGGAGCAATTTTAGCTGCGGGAATAGTTGTTTACCTGGTCTCAACTATTAAGTAAAGTGGGTCTTTTTTCTTAGGGGCCACCATAGAGAATCTGGCTGAGTGTCGATTTAAAGAGGTCATTGTCTCATAATGGGAATTCTCCATCGGTTTGATTTGTCTAATCAAACTAACTGGCAATCAGAATTGCTTCGATAATTTAAACTTGTCAAGCTAAGATATAATTTGGTAATTCATTGACCAGGAATAGTAATCATGCACTTATAGTCGTTGCCTTCTTGCGGAAGTAACTCCAATGCTCAAGAGAACCCAACGCAATATGGACATCTCCTCCTGCAACATCTAATTTGATAAACTTGTCGGGCAAGTTACAAAAATCTGCTCATGAAGTCTTTGGACAGAAACTCCGAATTGATTTGTTAAGCTTATTCCTCAAATTTACGATAGGGACATTCTCCAACCATATCTAGATTAACTTGAAATATGTTAAAGATTGAGACAATTTCGGAGAAAACTGAGATTTCATGACATTTTAGTACATCACCGAGAGTTTATGCTTTCCTTGATAAAGTTGAAAGTTCAAGACATTTTTAAATGAGTGGTAAGTTCAAGATTCTTTAAAATATTAAGCTAAAGAGATAAAAATCCACTTTTTTTCAAGAGTAATTTTTGAAAAAGAAAATGAGGATTGTTCAGATTTTCGTGGTTGTAAAATGTCCATTTCGTAAATATATTTATTCCCTTGCTAAATGTTAAAATCATAACTTTGGTCGGATAACTTAATATAGCAATTTCAGTATACCTGTTGCCATTACTCGTAAATAACCTCGACTAATTCGTCAAACTTCAGATGATGGAGAGCGCGTGCTTGCTGAGTAAAAAGTCCACATAATTTTTAAAAGATCTACAAAAAAATCGATCGGCAATTGCTTCGGATGATCAAATCACTTCAGGCACAAACTTTAAATTGAACTGAAACCACATACTAGCATAGCATTAACCACGAAAGTAGAGTACCAAACGCACCACATAAAACACATGTACCGTAAAAGATCATACCTGCAGACACCATGCAAAACCAAACGACAGACGTATTAGAATACAGAAGCAACACCCACAAGTTTCTCCCGTTTTACTCGGTAGCAAGCTAGGCGACTACTTCTTACGGAGGTCGCTCCGCAGGTTGCGGAAGTAGGTTTTGGGGTCCTCCTCGAAGGGAGCCCGGAGTATGTGCATGTCCCTCCCGGGGGCTTTCATGGTCTTTTCTTCTTCGGCGGGCTTGGATGATTCGCCCATCAGGCTCACCACACCTGCGCCCAAGGCCAAGATCGCCGCACCAGCGATCGCTCCTGCGGCCAGGGCAGTGGTGCTGCTCGACTCCTTGGCCAAGGCAGTGTCACCTGACTTCTTGTTCTCACCATCTCCCTCTCCACCTTTGCTCTCGCTTGCGCCCATATGGAGCTTGGACTTGGGAGATGCCTTCGGATATGGTAAAAGCTTCGAGGTCTGTCTAGCGTCAAAGTGTGAGTGCTCTATGCCTTGTTGCTTAGGGTGAGAGGTGAGTTTTCAGGGGTTACTTTATAGCGGCTTTGGTGGCTTTGGAGCTTGGACATGGGAGTAATTTCATGACTTAATGCTGTGCATTGGAAGACGTCGACCTTGACCTTAACCTTCACTTGAAGCAATTCGTTGCTCGATGCTCTCTCTCTTTCTGCGTCGAAGACGGATGAGGCTTGCACTGCTTAAATTTCCGATAACAACTTTAGTAGAAAAAACAAAGGAAAAGTAGACGTGGGGACCCATCCTAATGTGGAAAAGAAGACCGCCAATGCTTTAGCGTGCCTTTGAGCAGTCATCGCTCCCGCCTATTTCGCCCCTTCTTTTCTCGTACCGCTAGACGTTTCTTTTCATAATTTAATTTGAAGAAGGGATAATGACATAAATGGTCTTTAAGTGTTGACTTAATGTATAATATAATCTCTAAAATTTTAATTTGTTTGATGTGGCCAATGAATTTATAATTATTCAATGTAATATCTGAATTTTTGATAAATGTTGTATTTAGTCTTTAGATTATTATATCCCTAGATTCAACTAGTCCCCAAATTATCTAATCCAGGGACTAGATTGAACATCTACCAAAAACTTATGAACCACATTGAACAAATTAAAAGTTCAAAAACTACATTGCACTTTAAGTTAAAGTTTAGGGACCGCATTAAACATTAGATCGAAGTTCGATATCATTTTTGTCATTTTCTCTTTACCACTAAAAACACTAAACTATACGTTCTATAAGACATTTATCCCAATTTTTTTTTTTTTGTAACACTAAAAACCTTCAATTTATACCCAATTGATATTTATCCCATGTTGACATGTAGCATTGATGTGGTGCCACTTGAGCACCACATTTGAAAAAATAAAAATAAAAATGGTTAATAGCATGGAAAATCCAAAGTTGGTACACCTATGATAAATTTATTTTAAATTATTTTTTTAACCACAAAAAATCATAAACTGGTACACTTGCAATAAATTTATCATTCGTTAATTTTTGTTAATTTACCTTCAAGTTGCTGAGTTGGATGATGCGTAACAGTTGACAAGTGTACACGTTTGTGATTTTACCATTTGTTTGTCATATCTGTATTAGTTTGTGGTTTTTCTTTCATAATATTAATTCAATTTAACGAAAATTATTGAAACATAAATTTGTTCATTGGAAGATTAGCAAACAATAGCGAATGCTTGCACTGCCATGACTCTCCAAGGCATATTCCATGATATGGAAAAACTCCATGGATTCAAGAAAAAAAGGTTCAACAATTACTAATGAAATGGATTAAAGACATGGGGAGTAGCCCCAAAGCTCGTGAGAAAGAGGAGGAACAGAGTAAAATGGATAGCTTGGGCTACTCCATATCTTAGCAAGCTTGGCCACAAACAAAATGCAAAATTGGGTTTAAATCTTATTCTCATAACTCGTCATGCTAAAGCCCGAGCCTAGTGAAAGCTGAGCTTGGTAAGCATGATTGAGGGAAAAGTGAAAGAATTAGTTGGGAGTGACCAAAGCAAGATCTCACTCTTGAATGTTGAGCAAGGCTCATTGTCACTGATTAGATTCAAGGTGGCCGAGCCCCCAAGTCCTTGATCCACGTTAGTGCCAAGTCAGAGCCACGTCAAATTTCAATGGTAATATTTTAATGGAATCCTAACGAAAGGGTAAATATGTTGCTTGGGTATTGGTTTGGGATAAATTCTTTTTTGAGGAAACGTGCCACTGTGGACATAATTTAGTGTTTTTGGTGGTTTTTCTTTAACACGGAAAAGAAGACGGGGGGCCCTTACCAACATGGAAAAGAAGACTTGCTAATGCTTTAGTGTGCCTTTAAGCTATCGGCAAGAAATCATTCATTATTGCTTCTACCTATTTTGCCAGTTGTC
This sequence comes from Eucalyptus microcorys, assembly GCA_014182515.1. Classification (NCBI taxonomy): domain Eukaryota; kingdom Viridiplantae; phylum Streptophyta; class Magnoliopsida; order Myrtales; family Myrtaceae; genus Eucalyptus; species Eucalyptus microcorys. The sequence goes on from CM024569.1 coordinate 33,243,528, forward strand.
AGAAAAAAAAAATTCATTATTGCTCCTATCTATTTTGCCCCTTCTTTTCTTGTACTACAAGATGTTTATTTTCATAATTTAATTTGGAGAAGGGATGGTGAAATAAATGGTCTCTGAACTTTGGTTTAGTGTGTAATTTGGTCCTTGAACTTTCAATTCATTGGTCCCTAAACTTTTGAAAAATGTTCAACTCGAAATGTTAAACTTTTGTTGTTCCCTAGTTGAACATTTCTCAAAAGTTTAGGGATCACATTTAACAAATTAAATGTTTAGATACTGCATTGCACTTTGGGCTAAAATTCAGGGACCACATTGAATATTGAACCAAAGTTCATGGATCATTTGTGTCATTTTTTCTCTGGAGGAAAAAAACTACTAAAACCTCTAAACTATGCCCACTGTAATACATTTACCCTAATTCTTTTCGTGACACTAAATATTTCATCACACATATTTACTCGGTAGTTGGGTTATGTTAAATATCACAGTTAAAACCTAATAACTCAAACACCAATTTCGAAAAAATTATAATAAAAAGGGCTAGTGCCAAGAAAAATTACAAATTAGTACACTTGTCAAATTTACCCCAAATATAAAAAACCGCAAATTGATACTCCCGTGACTAGTTTTTGTTAATTTTTATTATTAAATGACAGTTGACAGGTCTACTAGTTTGTAGTTTTATCCTTCATTTGTCACATATGTGTACTAGTTTGTGGTTTTATGTAGTAATAATTCAATTTAATGGAAATTAATAGAGCATATATTTGTTATAAATGTACTAATTTGAAGTTTTTGGTGGAAATTTGTCACAAGTATACTTTTGGGATTTTTTTGTGGTACTAACCTAGATAAAACTAATAATTAAACAAACTCGAAGCACTGTTCATCGTGGTTACTATTCATCATCTTCACGTGCTCGTCCATCGCTATCCAAAGTTGCCTAGACATCCGATTGTGTTCAATTCATTTTTTTTTTCTTTTGTTGTAAATAATCTTCTTCCTTGTTCCTTTAGTGTTCATCTTTCTAGGTAAACTTCTCCATTTCTCTTCCACTTTTTTTGTTTTGTCAAACATTTTTCCTCTACTTTCTCCACTTAAATACTGGCAAAATCAATCCATGGACACTTTGCCCCTTTGATCATCGCTTCTTCAAACCTTGGAAATCTATCCATCGGAAGATTAGCAAATAACAGTTGATGCTTGCATTGTCATGACTCTCCAAGGCATATTTCATAATACGGCAAAACTCCATGGATTCAAGAAAAAAAAGGGAAAAGGTTCAATAGCTACCGATGAAATGGATTAAAGACATGGGGAGTAGCCCTAATAGTGCAAAAGCTCATGAGAAAGAGGAAGAATAGAGTAATATGGACAGCTCGGGCTACTCCATATCTCGGCGAGCTGGGTTGCAAACAAAACACAAAATTAGGTTTAAATCTTTCTCATAACTCATCATGCTAAAGTTTGAGCCTAGTGAAAGTATAGCTTGGTGAGCACAATTAAAGGAAAAATGAAAGAAAGACAAACCATTAGATGGGAGCGACCAAAGTGAGATCTTACTCTTGAATGTTGAGTAAGGCTCATTGTCAGCGGTTAGATTCAAGGTGGCCAAGAAACTTAGTCCTTTATCACAGGTTGGGGAAACATGAACAATCTCGATCAAGGTAATTGTTGATAGATGAGCACTTGAAGACGATGAACAATGCATCCTAAACAATGAACAGTTATTGCAGTAACAGTGCTTTGAAACTTTTTTTTTTGTTTGAATTTCTTTAATGGGGCACTCATGTGGAACCATATCAACACCAAGTGGAAGCCACGCCAGATTTCAATGGTGATTTTTAAGAGAATTCTAACGAAGGGTAAATGTATCACTTAGATTTTAGTTTGAGATTTTTTGGTATCACAAAAAAAAAATTGAGGAAAGGTGTCACTATGGGCATAATTAGGTGTTTTGGGGGGCTTTTTCTTTAGCATGGGAAAAAAAATGAAGGGCGCATCCTATGGTGGAAAAGAAGACCCACTAATGATTTAGCGTACCTTTAAGCTATCGGCAAGAAATCATTCATTATTGCTCCAACCTGTCTCGCTTTTTCTTTTCTCGTACTACTAGACGTTTCCTTTGATAATTTAATTTGGAGAAGGGATAATGATATAAATAGTCTTTAAATTTTAACCTAATATGTAATGCGGTCCTTAGATTTTTAATTTATTGGTCCCTAAACTTTTGAAAAATGTTCAACGTGAATTGTTAAACTTTTTTGGTCTCTAGTTGAACATTTTTTTTAAAAGTTTAGAGATCACATTGAGCAAATCAAAAGTTTAGGGACCATATTATATTTTAGGCTAAAGTTCGGGACTATTTGTATCATTTTTTTTTCGAAGAAAAAACCACTAAAAACCCTAAACTATACTCATTGTGATACATTGTTGATGCCTAATTTTTAGTTGATGCATTGATAAAGGTAGAATGGGGCCACATTTTCAAACAAAAGTATTAGTTTTCATTTTCTTTCTTTTATAATGTCATTTTTAGATCATTTCCTAGTCATTTTCAATAAAAATTTGCAAAGTTAAACGGTTGACTTTCGGGTTGACTTTTGATCAAACTTTTGACTAAAAGTCAAATCCTTGGGTCAAAAGTTGACCTTTTGCACTAAATGATTCATTTTAGTTCCAATTTGACTTTTAGCCTATAAAATTTTGCAAAAATTGAATAAGAATCTTGTTTTTTGAATTTTTCGATTTGAGGTTCAAAATCAACCAAAAATAAAATTACTTTTATTTTAGTCATAAGTATTCTTAGTTCCTTTTACAACATTTGATTTAGAGGTCGTTACCCATTCATTCATTCAATCGATTTTGAGATCAAGCGTGCCAAAATATGAATTCTCTTTTTTAGCCTTGATTGGGGGGTCTAAACCAGTTCAACATAATTTGCAAGCGGACACTTTCATTCCACTCATTTTTGTGGAATAAGTCCGAATCAAGGGTAAATTTTGGGAAATTCACTTAGGAACTTCTCATTTTGAGGAATTTAGCTCACTTGAACACTAGAAAATCAAGCTAATGAGTTCCGATTGATGAAATTCAAGTTGACCCATTTGAGACTAAGGTTTAATTTCGGAAATTGAGGTTCAATTTCATCATTAGACCCCGATTCAATTTTAGCATAAAAGTCACGTCATTAATTTAAGTCAATTTGAATGCAATAAGTCATCCTAGGTATGGGCAATTAATTCATAGGTGCCATGCAATTTTAATTGAATTCAATTTCAATTAATTTGCATTTTTGGGCAAGATATTACATAAAATTGTCCAATTTATCATAGGAAGTCCAATTATATGTACCCATGGCATGGGTCCAATAGTTTCCATGTTAATTAGGTAATTAGGCTAATAGAAAGTTACAAGATTGCATTTACATAGTTTAATTGGCATAATTTCTTCAAAATTGGACCATGTCTCTTTGAGTTAAACCGTTTTTCCTTTAAATTAAGCAAGATTTTCTTTCAGAGACTAAATTGCATAAAATGTAGAAGGGAAAAGACTAAATCGCCCAAGAAACAGCTAAATCGACTGAACCGGTTTGGATTGATTCGACCAGCCGCCGGTGGAGGAGGCTAGTTTGGCCTTTCTCCGGCCGATTCTTGGCAGCCGAGGACACCCCATGATGGCCTACTATACGTACTTTTATCTGTGCCCTCCAATTTTTCAGATTTTGCAAAAATGCCCCTAGGTTTTATGAAATTACGAAAATACCACTAATTAGGCCCTATTTGCAAAATCGATCCAGACAAGCGATTTCGGCCGATCACCACTATCCAAATAGTCACATGCTTAATTCAAGTTTGCTTAATGAGTAAGGAAGTTTGTTGGGATCAATCCTTAGCCATCAGATTGAATCAACGGTTAGGATTTGATCTTGAGGGGGGTATTTAACCCATTTTCCCTCCAAATTTTTGGAAAAGAGCCTCATAATCTATAGATTTCTCTCTAAACAAAATTATCCCTCAAAGATCTCTCTCCTCTCTCTCTCTCTTCTCGTGCAGCATCGCCTCACCGCCCTCCTCCTCTCACCGTGCCTTCAACTGCTCACCGAAGCCTCCGTTGGCTGAACACTATCGTCCACTAGCTCCATCAATCCTCTTCTTCTCCTGCCGTAGTCGCTCAGAGCCCCAACGACCACTAGAGCATCTCGATTAGTTCGATTCACCGATGGGACCAATCATCGGCATGTGACTCCAATTGCCAGTTTCGCTGTTGGTTTCAATGACCAGCCGACTTCCCTTGGTGGCGCACCACCTCCGATCATCTTCCTCAACTTGTCCTTGACCTCCAACGACCGTAGCTCCCCATTTGCACTAGTTTTGCCGTTGGTGTCAAAATCAGAGCTTGTTTTCATCCAGCGCCAAACCAGTGCAAATCCAGCACAATCTAGCTCTCCTCCGGTGATTTTCAGGTTCTTCAAAAGTCCCTCGACATCATTATGTGCTGTGGAGGCTTGATTGTTGATTGATCGAGCTCAAATCAATCAAAACACACAAAAGGTAACTGTCTGTCTTTAAGCTTGATGAAGTGAGGTTGTTCTAGACAACCGGGGCTAGAGCTCACCCTTGGATTTTTATATCTACAAAATGTGACGTATTAGCATGTTAGAATAGCCATAGGTTTGTCTTGATTGAGCTTGGTTACATTGAAAGAGTTTGATTGTTTGATTGTGCCTTGTTCTACAAAAATCGTGTACCTTTGTGATCGATCTAAAACATGCTGTGATTTGAGCTTGTTATTGTGGTTTTCTGTGTTTGATATCTTCATGATATTTGTCGACGACTCGAGGATCTTTCCAATGACATAAAGAATGTCTCGATCTGGTGTCGTTTACTACCTAAAAACTGCGTAGGAATCGGTGCATATTTTTAGGAATTCTATTGTGTTCTGACATATTCTATGTTTCACTGACCTTTACTGATTTTTTGCTAATTTTTGTGATTCGAGATTTGAGTCGGTTTGAAATTGCTTAGAACACACTTCTCTACAACATATAATTTTTCCAAAATTTCAGGAGCCATGTCGGTAGGTCAATTTACATTGAAACATCCATGCCGGTCTTTGTAATCTGGAGTTTCTAACTGACCTTTGCCTATTCCATGATTTTTTTGAAAATTATGCGTTGCAAATTAAAGGTTCTATCCTCATGAAGTTTGCTAAGAACATCTAGGGCTACAACATATAAAATTTTGAAAAAAATAATAAGGTCATATGATAGGGTAAATTGCCTAAAGAATGTGAGTTATCAGTTCTATTCTCCTGTGACCTATACCGTTTGTCGATTTCCTACTGATTTTTTGAGTCTTATTAGACTTAGATTCTTTCATGAGAATTGATCCAAATTTCTGTTATGCATCCATGAAATTCCAGAATTTTGTTTTATGACATTAGGATGATGAACAAACACTCGTGTTCCATGAAATTACTTCTGTGATTTGGTCTGACATGAGTTGCTATGTAATTGTCTTCAATTGAGCTCTTAAGAGCAAAATTAGTGCATGAATCCTTCTAAACATGCTAGGAGACTTCAAAAGCTTCAAAAATGACATATAACTCATGCCGATCGGTGATCGTTTGCCCTATGAATTTGCGTTGTGAAGTTGTTGATATTTTTAGTCCGATTCTGCTATGTTTGTGTTAGGGAGTGTTAGTTTACTTAGTGACATTCATGAATTTGTATGATTTTCCTTGTATAGATCTAAGGTTAGATGTTTTCATCAAACTTATTCATTGCATTTAGCCCTATGTCATGCTTAACTGTCACGCATCATAGGTGGCTTAACTAGCTTCCTTTCACGCATCATGTTCTGCCACGTTTTTTGCTGACTTGCACATTTCTGCAAATGTCATCGTTTGAACATGAAATTGATCTTAATTGAGTTTGACGTCTCTTAGAAATTCTTAGAGCACATTCTAAGCTTTCCAATGACACCAATTTTGTCCCCTTTGCATGTTATTTGAACCAATTTCCATTTTTGTGAGATTTGTCTTGTAATCTACCATGTGATGAAATTCGAATTGCTTGTTTGCTTATTTTGAGTCTGAATCTTTCCCATTTTTGTATGATTTTTTTTTTTTTTTTTTTTTGGTGAGGATTCTGAGGTTGGCTCTTTAAAGAAAGTTATTATTCATTACTTGTATGGCTACAACATACTTAAATTTCAGAATTTTTAGACATCGTTAGGGCAAATTGCCATTGATATTCTCTGATATCTTACTACTCTACACCGTTTCTGATACATTGCTCTTTGTTCTTGGATTTTTTAGAAATTCATGTGTAGATTATCTTAGAAAACTTCCTTCATGAAAGTTGTTCCTTATTGAATCCTTAATGTGCCATGATTTTTTTCAGGACCAATTATAAATGAGTCATACTTCAATTGCTTGAATCTTCTATGCTCTGTTCTAGCATGCTTTGTTTGTCCTTTATGACTTGTCTCTATGACTTGTCTCTGTTGTAGCATTTTTAGGAAATTATGCATGTTGATTTGGCTTTTGATGTCTTCACGAGTTTTAATCCTCACATTTTGAACTTCACACAGAAAAAGTTTTCAATGAAATAAAAAGATAGCTCGGTAATTGCAGCAAGCCTTTCAAATTACTGGAGAACTCAAAATTTCGCATTCTTACTTGTTATAGAATTGCTTTTCATTCATATGGTGTCCTATTATACAAATTTCTTTAATTAGAATCCTCATTTTGGTTTGAACCATATTCAGAGCATTTGCAAAGCCTGTGCACAGGATGTGCTCGAGTTAGCCTTGACAGTTAAATGCGTTCCGTAGTTTAGATGCACTTATGTCTCATCTTCATCAATTTTTCTCGAACTCATGTCTTAATTGATCCAAAAATGATTTTTGGGCATAATATGGATCTTTTTAATGTTTTGATTTTACTTGTTTGGCGCATGTGATTGTGTTTGGCGCTTGATGAATGAGTGAAGTGATTCGATATCGGCTCACTAATTTGTTTGATTGATTGAGAACCAAAGTCTAATGGCTTGCATGCATGTTTACTTTCAAACTATGCATGTGATTTTTAGATATATGCAATAGTACGATGCATGTACCTGCGGAATACTTTGGGTAACTTTTAGAACCCGAATTAGGAGTTCATTAGTATTAGCCACAATTTGTGAACATAAATGTTGACTAATTACTTCAAACCATTAAAATGATTGGATAAAAGTCTTAGTGTAACTCGTTGCATGAACAATCAAAGGCCAACCCCGAGGCCATTCTTGATAATCCTTGCTAATTACTTTGTTTAATTTTATTGATGTCGTACTTGCCATGATTGATTGTTATTGCCATGAATTGCCTTTTCCATTCCAAAAACTAGACTAACATTAGAATAAGTCCAAGAAAGCGTCTCTTGGAGAAGGCAATTTTGAAGACGGTGATGATCAATGTCCGTTCCAACCTTTTCTATGTAAATGGCGAATGGTTGATGTCCCTTCTAACCAATTTCCTTGTAATATTCATTACCCGACATATGTCTCGGGTTTCTTATATGCGTTGTATAAACGCTTGGCGAGTTGTGAGTTCTTCCTTACTTTCCTTTCCTTATTTCCATTTTAGGATTGTATGCTAGATTTACTATTTTCCTTAAACTGTCTTGGGTGTTTACTTACCGCACCGTCCTTTAAATTTCAATTGTTTGCTTTCTTTTTTCTTTTTAAGAAGAAATTGAATGTTATGAAACTGACTATCTACGCATGATCACCTCATTTACAAATTACACGGAAAAGTAAAAAGACAAGCATGGACATGTTAGGTAATGTGACAATTGTTAGGTACCGAAATGACATTAATATAAATATTGACATAACCCAAGTCCGCAAACCTTAGATCTCTAATTGCGTAGGTGTCAAATGACCACTCTTAACCTTTGATTGGGTACTCTAGTCGGCTCCCAAAAATGAGGTTAGTGGCGACTCCTAAAATGATATATTAAGTTGTCTAAAAACTTAGAAACAATAAACCCATCATGAGGGGTTCGCGACCTTGATTTGGTACACTCAAATTGGTTGAGGTGAAGAGATGAAGTGATGCCATCTTTGGCCTATGTATATTTGAGAGGACTATCATGATTGTGAACCCTTAAACTCATCCTTTTGAGATTGAGTCGTGACTAATCCTGTTGTCATGTGAGATATGACTTTGGGAGAGCTTGTGATTAAGTGAATTCATGTGATTGATCCCAAAAGATGAGGTGATGATATCTTTGAAGTAATGCGAGGGAATTCTTATAGTTGAGCATCTCTAAACCTATCCTCTTGCTAAAAAGCCCAAAAAATGGAGGCCGAGTCACGATATGCATTTACCCCAATGTTTTTGGTGACACTAAAAACCTCAATACACATATTTACTCAACATTAGGGTTATGTTAAATATCACTATTAAAATCTGACAACTTGAGCACCACATTCGAAAAAATTAAAATAAAAAGGGTTAGTATGTCAAAAAATCAAAATTGGTACATTTGTCAAATTTACCTCAAACTAATATTTTAATCATAAAAAACTCCAAACTAGTACACCGTTAAATTACTAAGTTGGAGGACACTTGACAAGTAGATAATTGTAGTAGTTTGTGGTTTTACCCTTCTTTTGTCACGTATGTACCGGTATGTGATTCTTCGTAGTATTATTTCAATATAACGGAAACTAACGGAAGGTAAATTTGTCACAAATTTATTAATTTTCGGATATTTGGTGATAAAAAAATTAGTTTGAAATAAATTTTTCACAAATGTACTAATTTGTGATTTTTCTGTGGTATTAACCCAAATAAAAATAATAATTAAATCAACCTGAAGTAGTATTCATCATCTTAAGAGCTCGTCCATCGCTGCCCAAACCTGCCTAGAAATCCGGCCATGTATCATCTTTTTTTCTTTTTTGGTCTTTTGTTGTAATCTTCTTTCTCGTTTCGTTACATCTTTCTAGGCAAACTCCTCCATTTCTCTTATACTTTTTTTTTTTTTGGTCAAACATCTTTCCTCTACTTTCTTCAGTCAAATATTGGCAAAATCAATCTACAGACTTCACCACCTTGATCACCGGCTTCTCCAAACCTCGAAAATCTATCCACCGAAAGATTAGCAACAATAGCCGATGGTTGCAACACTGTGGCTCTCCAAGGCATATTCCATTGATATTGTGAAATGCCGTGGCTTTGAGAAAAAGAGGGAAAATGTTCGACAACTACTGATAAAATGGATTAAAAACATGGAGAGTAGCCCCAGTAATCCAAAAGCTCATGAGAAAGAGGAGGAATGGAGTGACATGGATAGCTTGGCGACGCCAAATCTCAGCAAGCTCAACCACAAGCAAAACACAAAATTGAGTTTAAATCTTATTCTCACAACTCGTCACGCTAAAGTTTGAGCCTAGTAAAAGATCAGCTTGGTGAGCTGATTGAGGGAAAAATGAACCTTTAGATGGACATGACCAGAGTAAGATCTCACTCTTGAACATAGAATAAGGCTCGTCGCCACCGGTTAGACTCAAGGTGGCCAAGCCCCCACATCCTCGATCCTAGGTTGGGGAAGTACGGACAACCTCGACCAAGGTCATTGTCCATGGATGAGCACTTAAAGATAATGAGCAGTGCATTAAAGACAAAGAATAGTAATCACGATAACAATGTTTCAATTATTTTTGCTTTCTAGTTTTAATTTTTTTAACGAGGCGCTCGCGTGGCGCCACATCAACACTACGTAGATTTTAATAGTGATTTTTAACAAAGCCTTAACTTAGGGTAAATGTGTCACTCGGATATTAACTTGAGGTTTTTTGTATTTTTTTTTCAACGTCAAGTAAATCCTATATTATTGTTACTATCTTCACTTTTATTTTTACTACAATTCATCGTCCCTTGAGTACCTTTTTTTTTTTTCATCACACAAATGATAAAAAAAAGATTATTATCACAAAAAATCCTAAATTGATATATCCGCACAACAATTATTCCAAATTAATTTTCGTGTAAAAAAATCCTTAATTGTTATAGCCGTGCCACTTTTACCCCAGATTAATTTTTATGTTATTAAAAAAAATCCAGACCGGTACAATCATGCTGCATTTAATCCAACTTTTTGTGTTACAAAAATTCAGACTAGGAACTCTTAACTATGTTAAAAGCTAATGATTTGAGCTTGATATTTGAGAAGTGAAGCAGATAGCCAAGAAAACAAGGTATTTAAGACTATTTATGAGCTTGCTGAGAGTTTTCTGAAATTGAAGTTATCAACGGATTCCATTTCAGAATAATTGGCTTAAATACATGTTGCTAAGGTTGATTTTGGAATAGATTACTTTTATGGATATTGAAATGACAAGAAACAGGTTAATAAGGCCGATATTGAGATTTTCAGTGATACAAAAGTAAGTTTGGAGTAAATTTGGCACTAACGTACCAATTTTGATTTTTTTGTAACATGAAAAATTAGTTTGGGATAAATATTGTACAGGTACTAGTTTGAGATTTTTATGGCATAGACATTAATTTGGGCTAAATAGGATAGGAGTGTACCGGTTTGTGATTTTTGATGTTATTATTTTGGAAAGAATGAAAACCGGACACAAACATTTCATGAAAAAAAATTGTTCAAGTCTTATCTCCTTTGAGATGGGTGTCAAGTGTTAGCAAACAAGTAATGTTCATGGGATCGTTCCTAGCATATGTTGATAAAGCCGGAGTTGAGAGTGGTCATTCTGGTTCTTCTCACTTGACACTTCTCATTAACTCCATGTTTGTCACGTAGCTCAGTGTTACTTTTCGATTATTTCCATGTCATCGTGAACTATTATATGTTATTTTCAAATGTCATTAATAGATAAAGTCAGTATTTAAACATCTTTGAAGGCTAAAACAATCTAGAGTAAGATTTGTCGAAACAATTAATTTAAACTTATAAAAAATGATTGATTTAAATTAAGAATAAAATAGAGATGTGTGTTTTCTGTGTCTTAAAATGGTAAGGGCACATAGAAACATGGGATTGATGCAAAAAGATATTCAGAACTCCAAGATGTGGTGCTGACTATGAAGGACGCGACACAAGGTTTGTTAATATAGTATTTGTATTGTTGTTTCTTGGTTATTATCTACCTTTTCTCTCTTTGTACTTCAGATTGAGAGATTTAGGAAATACCTTGAAATACAATTAAAAAAATATGTGATCTTGAATAAAATTAATGATGGAAAAATTATCCTGATCAATTTAATTTACTTAAGCTTAAGATAATAAAATTAGTAATACAATTTAAATTACGAAAGGTATCTAAATTAGTTTGTTGAAGTATCACGTGGCTTGACAATGAATCTTATATGCTTTATCTATATATATAGCGTTGGAAATATTTCAATCTTTATTTATAATTAGTTCATCCCATTTTGCATTTCTTCCTCCTTTCGTTGGTGTTGGAAATACTTCAATTCACATGTTTTGCGAGTTTTGCACTTTTATGTCTCATCTTACCAATTAAGTTAAACTTTTGACTAGGACAATTGTGGGCAAAGATGATTCGAGCGCTATGAAATTTGACGCTTTAGCCAGAAAATCTTTCTTCGCCACATGTCATTAGACACGGAATTTTGTGTCTCCGAAGCTACTACAACCCACATAACTTTCGTTGGATATGGTCGGCCCTTTAGCCACGAAATAAAATCTGTCGTTATTGAGTGTCTATTTTACGCCTTTTGCCATGAAATATCCCGTGGTGAAAAGTATACATTTCTGCACAAAATTACTCGATTTTGTTTCTAAAGGTGTATTGCCACAGGCCTTTAGCCCTGACATCTCCGCCACCAAGATTTCCGTGGCCGCGAATTTCCAGGCTTCTAGCCCCGAAATTCTGCCGCGGTGAAAGGTCGATTTTCTTGTAGCATCCATTCACCACTAACAATGGAAAAAAGTGGATAAGGCCGTACGTGAAGAACACATTTTTTATACTGATGGTGGAAAAGACATGGATGTACAGAAGCCATGTCACTGATCATACATATGATGGAAGGTACATACAAGATACTGGAAAAAACATTTATTCGCATCAAAATGGCTCATTAGAAAGCAACGTGAATGATAAATATAATTCCGAAAGACATCTCATATAAATATACATATTATATATTATACATATACGAACAATCTTTACAAAGAAAGGGCGGACCCCAACAGTTTAAAGCTACACTGAGGTAACCTCATATGGTACTAAAATCTGCAGGGGCTGGTGGCTGGAGGAGGAGTGAGGAAAGGAATTGAAGGAATCTTAGGGAGAGACGTAGGGATGCTCAGCATTGGGGGCAAGGTGGTTGGCATGGTCGGCATGCTTGGAAGTGGCGGCAGAGCAATGGTGGACAATGTTGGCTGGGAGGTGGCTAGTGTCGGCAATGTGGGCTGAGGTAGGGTCGTAGGGATGGCAGGCAATGTGCGCATGGACAGCAATGGTGGCAGGGAAGTGGGTATTGATATTGTTGGTAATGTGGGAAGGGATGGTATGGATGGCATAGTTGTAAGTATTGGTAGTGTTGGTATTGTAGGAAGGGGCGGTACAGATGGTCTAGTTGTTGGTCTAGTTGTTTGTCACAAATGACAAGCTCTGAAACTTATATTGGCAGTTGAGAGAACTATGGTGATGAAGAGAACAAAGCTCTTTGGGGGATCAGCCATCTTGGTAACTGCAGCATGGATTTTATGTTGTGAAAGACTCAAGGACTTGAAATCAATGAGCTGAGAGGAATGGATTGCTATTTGCGTGAGTAAATGGAGTACAGAGATGGGAGTTTATATAGCTAGAGGTAGTTCAAATAGAATTTTGGGTTGTAATAATAAGTTGGTGACGGGCTTTTGGGTATGGTTAGGAAAAAGAACAAAGAACAGAACATCTCTTTAATTGGTTCTTTGTTAGCTCACCTCCTTAGCTCAAATCTCCTGAAAGATGGCCAATGCTGGCTCGGGGCATCATCACGGCTCCTTATTGTTAGCAGACTCGGATTAGTACAACTGCTCACCATGAAGGGCCGTGCTAGGCTAAGGCCCAAGAGGGTCAGTCCGTGTTGTGGCTAGGCCGGCACAGCTTAATATTCTTAGGGTAGGGGTTCGTTAATGTACGTGTTAAGATAGGCAAATGCTAAAGTTCATGTCTTTTGCAAACTGTGGCCTTTCAAAACCATAGATTTTAAAGGTAATGCGTGAGTGTAATGAGTCGAATTCAGGTCTTGAGGCGGAAACAGAATTTCAAAGTGTAATTGTTGGTGTGGTATAAAACCGATATGTTATGATCTTGATAAAGAACAAAGAATATATAACGCAAAGTATTCCATGAAAAATAAAAGAAGAAAAGAAAAGGATGCCAAATAATTTGGAGTAGAATTAAGTATGTTAGTTTTTCCCTCTTTCTTTCTTTTTTTTTTTTTTTTTTTGGCGAGAGAAGAATGTTAGTTCACTATTGTCTTAAATGCAATATCTTTGAGTACCAGAAACTTATTCTTTTAGGTTAAGTTTAATATTGACAAAAAAAAAAAGGTTAAGTTTAAATTATCAAAAATAGAGAAAATAATGGAGCTTCTATCAAATTGAGTGAACAAAAGTATTATTCCTTAAGGATTTCTTGGTCAATGTTTTTTTTTTCTCATTTTTTTAATTCAATACTTTAAAGTGTACTACTATGTAATCTTATAGAAAATTTTCCAATAATAGCCTAAAATGGGATTAATTTCTCAAAAGATGATGCAAAGTGAACCTTATTTCAAATAAATGCCTCAAGTAACCAAGGCAGTCTCAAATAAGGATGTGAGCTCACTAACCGGTCAATCACTCGATAAGCATTTGATTTTTCTAGTGGTTGGTAGAGGGTATTATTGTCCAAAACAAAACCTAAAGATTAAAAAAAAAGGAGGAAGGGACAAATGTATTAGAAATCCTAAAACTTATTATGAAAGTGTAATTAAATTATAAAATTTTCAAAAAGTGCAATTAATTCTTACAATTTATCAAATAGTCCAATTAAATCTTTCAATTTATGGCATTTATTAAAAGTTTTAAAACTTAATTGCACTTTTATGACAATTTTCAGGAGTTAATTGCACTTTTTAAAAATTTTAGAACTTGATTACACTTTCATGACAATATTTAGGACTTGATTATATTTTTTGAATATTTGAAGACCCAATTGCACTTTTATGATAAATTTTAAGATTTTTAGTGTACTTATTTTTGTAGTAGAATTGCAAAAGCAAAAAAAGGAAAAAAATAAAATAGAAGAAGAAAGAATCTCCTGAAACACCACCTATATGAACACGGCACCCCAACCATGTTGAAGATCCAATAGCTTCACGTCAATCCAATCACTCACCGCCATTAATTTTTTTTCCTTTGGTCAATATTTTTTCTTCACAATCACGTCCTATCAACCATTACCAGTGAATCTTTCTTCACTTCTGCCCTCACTCCTACCTATACGCTTCCAAGCTCCACCACCTGAGATTTGCACTTGAACTCCATCATGACATTGAGCATCAGCCGACCCCAGGCAAGGGTTGACGGTACTCGTTGGAAAAGTTGGAATCGCGGTGCCACACACATATTTGATCATCTGCAATCTCTTTTTCTCCTTTGGTTTGATGGGGCGTGATTGAGAAGCTGTTGAATCTTTAACATGGTTGGGGGTGCCGCGTTCATGTTGGTGGTCCAAGCGATTTTTTTTGGCTTTTCTAGTTTTCTAGTATTTAATATTTATTCAATTTTTTTGAACTAAAATGCCCTTGCTAGCTTAGGCGAAAGTGGCCCTTGATGAGGTCTGGCGGGTGGCCAATGGAAGGAAAAAGGAAAAAAAAAAAAAAAAAAAGGAAAAGAGAAGAAAAAAATAAAATTCAGAAAAATTAAAATATTATTAAACATTGTTTACATCCGTGTCGGTTGTGCCATGTGGGATGACAAACGTTCACGTCAGGGATTTCTGATAAAAATTAATCAAATTGACTCAATTAGTAAAAAGTAAATATATTTAGGACTCAATTGGTAAAATTTAAAAAATTATAATTAAATTACTAAAAATTTAATAAATTTAAGACTTTTTGGCTAATTTCCTGTCCAATGACAATGCTTGCAAAGATTATGTACACAAAGGAGGATCAAGGATCTCCGTCCTCCTAGGAACATTGTTAACATTAATAAATGTTTACCGCCGACGGCAGCTTCGGATTTCAGAAGGTCAGACGTCCCAGTTGACCTTGCCTTCCTTTCCGTGGAGACTGAATCAGACAGACTCACGTGATGTCTCTTCATCCACCAGCGCTGTCCGCCAAGACATCATCCATTTCAGCTCTGCTTGTTCAGACGCTCCTCTGTTCTTTTTTTTTTGGTCGGAGACGCTCCTCTGTTCGAAGACAAGGGAATATAGTGGATCGTATTCTAGCTCAAAAGGGCATCGGACATTCGACCAGAAACTGTTCGGGTGGAGGAAGGACCTGATTATCTTCTTCTGCTTTACGGTCTTTACGGATTCCACCTCTCGAGTTGATTGAAATAATAATAAAAAAGTTCCTTTCCCACTTAAAAAAAGGGTTGCCTTCCAATGATGGTGATTATCATATTAAAAAGGGAAAGTACCCTTGATCGAAAACGTTGCATTGACAAAAAAATTATATATTCAAACTTGGACATGTGTCAATAGATGATATGCCCAGGTGTCACATTAGCCATTATTAATCATCATCATGTTCTTATTATATTAATTTTGGGAGTGAGTAAGTCTGCAAGCTGAATTATTCAAAAAATTTCAGGTACTCCAACCTACCAAGGTCTTGAATTCCAACTAGGTTTATGTAATTAATCTCTCCAGACTCAATGGCTTTGAAAGGCCAAGCCTTTTCAATAGAACTACACTCAGGAGTATCAAACATTTCTAAGAACTCCCACCCTATCAAGCCTTTGCATTTCGAGTTTTAACTAAGCTTTTACAAATCATTGCATTTAATTTCTTTAGATAGGATGATTATGAAAGGTCTAGCCTTTCCACAGAATTGCACCTAATGAAATTTCGCATTTACAAGAACTGTTATCAAGGCCTTACATTTAGACTAAGTTTTCATAATTTGTTCAATCTAGTTTCTCCCGATGCAATGATTTTGAAAGGTCCAGCCTTCTAATGAAAGTACACCTTGTGAAGAGTAGATCATCCAAGAACTCTAATCAACCAAAGCCTTGAATTTCATTTAGGTTTTTGCAGTCTTTGGCATCTAATTTCTTGAGAAGCTCTGATTGTGGAAGGTCCAATATCTCAAAGGAAGCACACGCATATATTTCCAACCTTTCCAAGAAGTCCAAGCTATCAAGGTCTTGAATTTCAATTAAGTTCTTGCAATTTTGAGCGTCTAGTTCCTTTAGATGCTCCAATTTGAGAGGTTCAATCTTTCCATGGACATGCACCCGTAGGCATTCAACTCTTCCTAATTTCCAACCTATCAAGATCTTGAATTAAGATGAATTTTTGCAACTTGTAGCTCGAAATTTCTTCAAATGTACCCAACTTGGACAGTCTAGGCTTTCATTGGAAGTGCAATGACATATTTCCAACTCTTCCAATATCTCTAGCCTTTCAAGTCCTTAATATCTGTCTGCGTCTGTCTTTCGACTTCCATGGCGGCTTCAGGAATTCTGAGACTTGCGAACCATGAATGGGCATCAGTTCAAAGCATTCTTAGATATATGTTTCAACATGGCACATTGCGAAATAGTAAGGTATGCTAGTGTTGAGAGAAGCGCTAAGATGCATTGGAGAGAAGTGCAGCAATCAAGGAAGACTTTCTTTTGACGGATAAGGTGAGAAAGTCAAGGAAGGTCAAGTTGGAAGGAAGCTCCGACGGCAACTGAAGCAACCGGACAAATCAGGGTGTTGGAGAGACAAACGAATGCGTATGCTCTTTGGTAAGCTAGAAATTTCTGTACGAAGAAAATCCATACGTCTTGATAGAAGACAAGTTCCGAATATCCCCGGTAACTTTCCCACACTCCCAACAGCATTCGGTAGCTCTTTCTATCTTGCTATCACTAATATCCAGCATTTCAAATTCCGCAAATTCCCTATGCATTCAGGCAATTCCTTAACTGAGGTGCTGGATAAGTTCAGTTTAGTCAACAATTCTGAGTCCCAATTAACTCGGGGTCTCCCTCAAACAACTGTTTTCTAATGACATAAGCCACAACTTCACAATGGATCCAATGCTGATCAGAAGTCACATAAGCTTAGAGTAATATGTCAAATCAAGGATCGACAAATTCATCAAACAAGCAATCGATTCTGTAAGTCGAACCAACGATGTATAATCATTGGCATTAAGTGTCTTTAGCTTCTCCGAGAGCTGATAGACAAAGGAAATTCTGGTATTTGAATTCCATTTAGAAGAAGTTTCTTCAAATTTCGTAGTTTAGTCGCTTCCACCGGTAGTTCTCCGAGACTCCCACATCACATCAAGTGCAAGCAAATGAGGGCCTCCGCTCCTGAAGTGTCGTTTTGATCCAGTTGACAACAATTTTTAAGGATCAGGCTACTTTAAAAGCCAATAGAAGAAACTACCTTTTAAACGTTGGCTAAGGTTGAGAACATTTTGATTATGCAATTGAAGTCGTCTCGTACAATTAGACTTATGTAAATCTTAAGTAATTGAATTTGATTAAACACTATTCATTTCGCCCTATGCTCGCAATTTATCTCAGTTTGGGATTTGTAATAAGATGGATTTGGAAAATTTTTATTTCACATTAAAGAGAGATACATAACTTCAAGACAAAATTAATCTCAAAAAATTACAATCTAATGCAAATCTGAAAAATGAATCAATTGTTAAAGCTTTGCTTGCGACCCTTATTGGGGTGTCACCAAGGGCTGGTAAACCTCACTAGGGTGTCAACGGGGTTCGACGATCCTTCTCAGGGTGTTCTCACGAGTCGCGATGATCGGATAGAAAGTGAGGGCTAGCCCTCATTGCTTGTAAGCGAGGGCTTATAGGCCCTCATCTACGTCAAATTGTGATGGTGCTACTATCACCACCACTGCATGACATGGGAGGGTTTGCAAGCCCTCCCCCCAATCTAGGCGACGGCTGCTAGCACTTGCAACTTGTCGGGCAAGGATTGTGGGCCCACACTGATGAAGCTAGGGGCAGTGGCCCACCCTGCTTGTGCCACTAGTTTTGTCAATTTCTTTACTTTGTAATTTCACTTGATTGAGGTTTAATTGAGGTTTGCGGGAACAAGAAAATTTAGGGAAAAACGATGTCCTCAGTTAAAAAGAAAATGAATTATGAAGATTTACTATAGTCTATCGGAACAAGACACCGTAGGATTGAAATCTTTTGGCTTAGAATGATTTATGAAGGTTTTTGATGGTCCATCATAAATAAGAACAAAACATTGTAAAACTGATTTTTTTAAAAGAGGATTTATAAAGGTATATTAACGGTATGCCATAACCATAAACAAAATGTTGTAAAAATAATTTTTTTACCAAAATTTTGAGTAGGTTTTTGACGGTCTACCTAACCAAAGAAAAAAACTTGTAAACAAAGAACTTTTTCTTACGAATTTTTACAAAAGTTTACAACGGTTAATCTTATTAAAATATTTAAATAATAAACCACACATTTATATAACAATTTAAGTTTTTAAATAACCGGTAATGATTCCATCAAAATATTACATGGTATCACAGTTGGAGATCATGAATTCAAATCTTTTTTCGGCCCTATTCGCCTTCCCAATTAAATTTCCAAGCCTAGTGCTAAGCAAAATATATTAAATTAATAAACCACATATTCATCTAGTAGCTTAAACTTTTAAAATAATCAATAATGGACCCATCAAAATATGACAAACCTAAACATGACTTTTTTGATAATTGTATCAGAAAACTTGACCCATACACAACTGATTAAAATGGGTTAATCCATTCTGAATATAACCCGACCCATTTATTTTGACATGAATATAACAGGAACATAACATGAACATTCTCAATATAAACCCAAACGCTAAACCCTAAACTCGAACCCACTTTACTTCATGCAGTATTCAAGTTGTATTATTGCGTCCTCCCAGAAATTGCCACTTCTAATGTAAACATATTACATGAGTTGGGTTAATTAAATCATTCAATAGATACACCGTCTCTCAATTAGTCCTAATTTTTTCATAATAAAATAATGGCATATAAGGTTTTGCTAAAATTTACTGCATTATATTGTTATCAAGAATTATTTCCTAATTACGATGTCTTAACGAGAATTGTACTCTCACAAATAAAAATAAAAAAAGAAGAGAGAGAAATGGTCACGGTTGTCCCCATGCAAGAGGTTGCTTTCCTTCAAATCTTACCAACACAAGCTCCAAACTTCAATCCAATCTTAGCAAAATAACTCCTTAGAAATCCACAACCATGAAAGGCTGGGAAAAATATAAGAAAAGTTTTAAATTTATCATATTTGTACCAATGTAGTCTCAACCTTATGACCTAGAGTCAATTAAGTCCTTTTGGTTAATTTTGGCTAGATATTGTTGATATATATACTGGTTGACCTACGTGGTACGGTCAGTGCTAAAATAAATAACTTTTAATAATATTTTAAATTTTTTATGTTTTATCTTTCCTTTTCTCTCTTAACGATGCTTGTAAAGATTGCGCACACCAAGGAGGATCAAGGGTCTCCTAGGAGCATTGTTAGCATTAACAAAGGTTTACTGGTGGCGGCCGCTTCGAATTACAATAGATTAGACATCCTTGTTGGTGTAGCTGAGGGCATACCATATGGCCTTAAACTAACTAAATACCTTGCCAGGCTTGCCTTGCCTTCCCTTCCGTGGAGACTGGATCAGACAGCACTCACGTGATTATCTCTTTATCCACCATCGTTGTCCGCCCGGACATCATCCATTTCAGCTCTGCTTATTCAGACGCTCTGTTCGAAGACAAGGGAACATGGTGGGTCGTATTCCAAGCTCAAAAGGGCTCGGTAACCAGAAACTGTTAATGTGGAGGAAGAACCTGATTTTTATTCCTTTTGCTTTACAGTCCTTATGGATTCCACCTCTCAAGTTGATTGAAATTAAAAAAAAAAAAAAAGCTCCTTTTCCACTTTTAAAAAAGGGGTTGCATTCGATTGATGGTGATTATCATATTAAAAGGGGAAAGTACCCTTGATCGGAAACGTTGCATTGACGAAAATAAATATATTCAGACTTGGACATGTGTCAATAGACGATATGTCCAGTTGTCGCATTTTTAATAATAATAAGCCCACACTAGCTATTATTAATTATTATTAATTTATTCTCGTTATATAAGATTTGGAAGCGAGTAAGCTATTTCTACAAGCTAAATTATTCAACAATTTCAGGTACTCCAAGTCTCCAACCTTCCAAGCTCTTAAATTCCAACTAAGTTTGTACAATTAATTTCTCCAGACTCACCCAAAAATATTCAACATTTCTACGAACTCCAACCCTGTCAAGCCTTTGTATTTCAACCAAGCTTTTCCAATTTGTCATTTAGTTTCCTTAGATAGGATGATTCTAAAAGGTCTAGCCTTTCTATAGAATTGCACCAGTGAAACTTGACATTTTCAAGAACTCTTACCTATCAAGGCTTTAAATGTAGACTAATTTTTGATAATTTGTCCAATCTAATTTCCCCAGACGCAATGATTTTGAAGGGTCCAGCCTTTTAATGAAAAATGCACCTAGTGAAACATAAATCTTCCAAAAACTCCACTCAACCAAAGCCTCGAATTTCCTTGAAGTTTTTGCAATCTTTAGCATCTAATTTCTTGAGAAGCTCCAATGTGGAAGGTCCAACATCTCAAATGAAGTGTACCATATATGTCCAACCTTTCCAAGAAGTCCAACCTATTACAGTCTTGAATTTCAACTAAGTTCATGCAATTGAACTAGAAACAGCATAACGTTACAAGGGCCATGTGCATCTTATTAAGGAATCTGTAGAGTTTTTGCTTTTGTATTTAATGGGTGGTTAGTAGCAACATCTGAATAGTTCATTAGTTATTTTCTCCGTCCATCTTCAATGATATTGGTGCACATCGTTGCAAAAATAGAACTCTGCCCTCCATCACTGCTCCCGAAATAACAGTTTCACCCCATCTTACTCGTTAAAGAGAAAAAGCATCAGATGAATATTTCGATGTACGACACTGAATTCCAAGTTCTTGGCCTTATGTTGGTATAAATAGATGACATTTAGGACTTCAATAGAATTTTCTTCAACCATAGAAATTTGCGAATTCTATTTCCTCAAACTTTACAGAAACTATTTCCTTATCAGGATCTATAATCACTTAATTAATCTATTAGATTACTATGATTTTAAAAAGTACTTTTATTTCAAAACTTTTGAGTTTACTTTCATTTTAATATATATTCTATGTTAGGATACAACATGTGTGAGTTGTATTAAAAAAATCCCACATCGAAGAATTGATGTGGTGTAGAGTTATTAATATATCTTAGTTGGTTCATAATTTATTGACTTAAGCTTTTGAGTCAAGGTAGATCCAATTGAATGTCTTAACAGGCTCTGACTTGGACTCTCTCTTGGTAATCTCTCGAAATAAAAGGTATCTAACTTCTACTATGTACTTATTGCATCAGAGTCATGGTGGTTAGCCTAGTTGGCGAAGCTGTTATCGAGCTTCTCTGTGCGTTTGTTGCATCAGAGTCAATGATGGTTGTTCTAGTTAGCCCATGGCTTAAGCTTTTATTGGGCTTTTACTGCTTGGTCCCAACGTTCCTTAAGATGAGTAGTAGTTAAAGTTTTCATACGAGGGAAGTCTCATCTCTTCAACGAAAACTGTGCTCGGAGCAATTTTAGCTGCGGGAATAGTTGTTTACCTGGTCTTAACTATTAAGTAAAGTGGGTCTTTTTTCTTAGGGGCCACCAAAGAAAATCTGGCTGAGTGTCGATTTGAAGAGGTCATTGTCTCATAATGGCAATTCTCCACCAGTTTGATATGTCTAATCGAACTAACTGGCAATCATAGTTGCTCCGATAATTCAAACTTGTCAAGCTAAGATATAATTTGGTAATTCATTGACCGGGAACAGTAATCATGTGCTTATAGTCGTTGCCTTCTTGCGGAAGTAACTCCAATGCTCAAGAGAACCCAACGCAATATGGACATCCTCCTGCAACATCTAATTCGGTAAACCTGTCGGGCAAGGTACAAAAATCTGCATATGAAGTCTTTGGACAGTAAATCTGAATTGATTTGTTAAACTTATTCCTCAAATTTACGATATGGACATTCTCCAGCCATATCTAGATTAACTTGAAATATATTAAAGATTGAGACCATTTTGGAGGAAACTGAGATTTCATGACATTTTAGTACATCGCCGAGAGTTTATGCTTTCTGATGGTTTTATGTGATGGGCTTAAGGCCCGTCCGCCCATGTTGGGCCTGAAAGCCTGGCCCACAATATTAGGGCCCATGGATGAAGGGGCACGTTCCTTTCTGTTGGAGGAACGTATATAAGGGAGGAAAGAGAAGGAGGACATACCCTTTGGCATTTTGTTCGCACGTTCCTCTCCCTCTCTCCCTCCAAAAGAAAAAAAAACGAGCGCAAACGGCGACGCCATCTTCCCTCCTAGGCCAATTGATGTCATCGGATCGAACATGATCGTTTTCTCTTCCTCAATCTTCGGCATTGGTGTTTAATCTGTGGCTAACAAGGTACGCTCGAATCCGTGGTGTGCTTTAGGATCGATGATACGTGTTATTCCCGGGCTTCGTCTTCCGCATTGATTTAGGGGTTCGATTTAGTGTCGAATCCGGTTTTCGGGGATCAGTAATTCCCAACATTGGTATCAGAGCCCTAGTTCACGTTTTTCCCGACTTGTTTGATGTTTTTGATTGATTTTTCGTGAAAGTAATTCGTCCGTACGGATCGGTGCGGAAAAATCCCGACACCCGAGCACTGTTCCTCCATTTTTCGAGTTTCTGTAACTCGAAATCGATTTCCTATGGCGTAGGATGGAAGGGCTCGTCGAGACGATCGCGACGAGTGGCGGAACGCCGCCAAAGGCCGCTGGACGAGCCCCCACGCGCAGCCGGAGTGAAACGGTGTCTTCGGCGCATGCGTTGCACGCGCCGATTCACTGGAGAGGGAGCGTGCGGGAGCACAGCCGACGCGCGCACGCGCCGGATGACGTCATCGTGACGTCATCCAGGCGCATGCGAGGCACGTGCCGGATCGGTTCGTCCGACCGCCCGACCAGCCGACCGGCGACCCGACGACCGACCCGGACGCCCGGGCACGCGCGCGGCACGTGCCGGATGACGTCTGCGTGACGTCATCCCGCGCATGCGCGCGGCACGTGCAGTCGGTTCGTCCGACCCGGCCCGATCGGTCCAACCGGTCCGACCCGATGAACCGTTGACCGTTGACCGACCACCGTTGACCGACGACCGTTGACCGTTGACTTTGACCGTTGACCGTTGACCCGGAAAAAAAAAAAAAAAAAGGAATTTGTTTCTTTTTCAATTATGTCTGTGTGGGTTAGAGGTAATCCATTTTTTATTGTGCATTTGTTGCATGAATCATGGAAAATTATGTATTTTCCATTTTGTTTAATTGTGGATTATAAGTGATCCATTTGAGTTCTCATTCGTTCTTTGGAACTATGATGCGTTATGCACGGATACCTGCAATCCCGAGAACGGACGAAGGAAGAGCTAGACTGAAAAGGCTGATGAAAGAGTTAGCTGATTATTGGTGGCTTGATGGTTATTTAGTATCACACATGGTCAAGGTCAATCAGATGATACAGGAAATCATCTGGAATGGTTATCTTATGCCGGATTTTGAGAAGGTGCCGGCTTTGATGAACACTCTTCCACCTGAATGGCAAGCGTGTTAGATCGGCTATGGGAGGTCAACGTGGTCCCGGATTACGGGGGCTAGTGGAAGCTTTTGTAAGAGAGTACTATAGGATTGAGTTGACCAAAACTTCAACCCTTAGATTGAGCGCCACATGGCGCGAGTGAATGCGCCTTGGTGGCGACATGAAAGCTCTCCAAAAGTTTTCCCATGGTTGGCAAATGTGCCTTCGTTTTCTCGATACTTTGACTGATAGATTAGAAGGGACTTTCCCTATTTATTTCTTAGATTAATTATGAGATGTTTTGTGGGTGTAAATATCTCTTTCCATGTTGATATTTTTCCCTGTATATATTGCTTAGTGTAATATATAATGTATTATGTGAAAGTATTATTATTCTATTGGATGTTAGATATTAGTTGCTTTCTATTATTGCTGATTGCTGTGGGTAGTTAGCTGTAGGTAGTTATAGAAGTTTTTGTAACTTCATAGAATTTGTTTTGCATAAGACAATTATATTAATGATAGTTTTAAGTTAGGATTTTGGAGGATGATTGGAAACATAGTGACCTTTTGATTCTGAAACCTTACTTGAAATTATTCATTAATATGATGGGTCTGTGTAAATAGGGATGCATAAATGATAGGCATTAATTATTCGTGCATGTATGTCTGATATGTTCAAATCGATATTTTCAGCAACTAAGAACGTAATTGCTGATATGAACGGCAACAATTGTGAAATATTGAATATGAAGATTCAATATGTGCTGGAAAAGCAAGAAGCACTAGAAGCTCTTGACCATGTTATGGAAGATCTTGAGGATGCTATGCGCCACCTTGAGCTGGTAGAGGACCGCTTAACGGCATGTGAGCTGAAAATAGAAATTTACAAAGCTGGTTCTAGCTCAGAAAGGGCTTTGAGCTCTAAGCGCAAGCGTATTGATTCGTTCAATATGTGGGAATGCAAAGGATCAAGTCCTTATTGCAAGAGATCAAGAGTTAACCAACACAAGAGAGGAAAACGTCCTCAAGTGAAGAAAATGTCAAGGTTGAGGTGTTACAATTGTGACAAGAAAGGTCACTATGCTCGCGACTGTCGTGAGCCAAAGAAAGTAAACACCTCTTGTACATTTGAGAACTTTACTTTTGTGTCAAGTTCTGTATTATTAGCTGAATCCAATCCTTTGTGGACTGTAGATTCAGGAGCAACAGACGATGTAGCGAAGGATAGAGGATCCTTCGTGGAATTCCGACGAATACCAACTGGAACTAAGTGGATCTATGTGGGAAACAACTCCAGAGCTGAAGTTAAAGGGATTGGCACCTGCCAACTGAACATGTGTGGTGGGCGCACCTTGTTCCTACATGATGTTCTAAATGCTCTGGAGATTCGTCAAAATTTAAGTGTCTGTTTTGATGTTGGTTAAGCTTGGTTTTAGTGTGAACTTCCGTAATAACGGTGTAGATTTGTATTTGAATACAAACTACTATGATTGTGGTCACTTTCTAGATGGTTTTATTGTACTAAATGTTGACTGTGGTGATGTCAATATATGTTATTCCCTTATTTCACGTCTTCTACTTCATATGATAATGATGTGAATGTGTGGCATGCTAGACTTGGTCATATTGGCCAATAATGTATGAATAGACTAGCCAAAGAGGGCTTCTTGGGCAACATTGAAAAAGTCGATTTGCCCATATGTGAGCATTGCCTAGTAGGGAAAATGACAAGGAAACCATTTAGAAAAAGTAAAAGAGCTGAATTTCCTCTGCATTTAATCCATTCGACGTCCGTAGTTAAATGACTATGAGTAGAAGGCATTAGGCTGTTTATTTCATCACTTTTATAGATGATTATACTCGATTCGGATATGTCTTTTTGATTTCTCATAAATCTGAAGCATTATGTTGTTTCAAAAGGTTTATGAACTTGGAAGAAATTCAATTAGACAAGAAAATAAAAGTATTGAGATCCGATCGAGGTCGAGAATATTTATCGATGAGTTCAGAAAATAATGTGATGAAAAGGAATATAAATACAGTTGTCTATTCCATATACTCCTCAACAAAATGGTGTTGCAGAGAGAAGAAACAGAACCCTGCTGGAAATGGTTAGGTCCATGATGGCGCATGCTAACTTACATATCACTTTTTGGAGTGATGCGTTGTTAACTCGCTGCCTATATACTTAACCGGGTGCCTTCCAAATCAGTTAGTTCCACTCCATATGAGTTATGGATAGGTAGAAAACCGGACTTAAGTTTTCTTAAGCCATGGGGTTGTGCTGCCTATACTCATGAGTCCTTTCACAAGTTTGGGAAATTGGGTCCTAAAGGAAAGAAGAGTATTTTAATGAGATACTCCGAACACTCGAAAGGGTATGTGTTCGTAGGTGAGCAGGAAAGTGGAAGTATAACTGAATTTGAATCACGGGATGTCACATTCTTAGTGGATGAATTTCCTAAGAAGGGCGAAATAGGGAAGATTACCCCTATTTGAAACCTTGGATCAAGATAATGATATTAATGGAGTTCATCCAAATGGGAATAATATGAGAAGTGATGAATTGAATTCAACTCATTCTCAATTACAACCACATGATGAGATGATATCATCATTATCTAATCCGAGTGGGAGCATAATGGGGAATGATGTGCTAAGTGTACAATCTCCCATATAGCGAACAAGTCGCCAAAGTATTCCCCATCGACGTTTTGACATTGAAGGAGAAACTTTTATGATTGCTCCACAAGATGAGGATGAGCCAAGAAATATTAATGAGGCTCGAATTGCCCTAATAAGGAAAAATGGATTCATGCAATGGAAGAGGAAATTGAGTCAATGAAATCAAACCAAGTCTAGGAACTGGTTGATCTTCCAAAAGGACACAAAGCTATTGGGAACAAGTGGGTTCTCAAAATAAAGCGAAAGGCTGATGGCTCGATAGAAAGGCATAAGGCTCGCCTTGTGGCGAAGGGGTATAATCAACGGAAGGAACCGATAATGAAGATACATTTTCTCTTGTAGAGAGATTTACCTCGATTCGCATTATTCTGGCAATAGTGGCTAGTATGGATCTTGAGTTACATCAAATGGATGTAAAGACCGCTTTCCTCAATGGAGAATTAGAGGAAGAAATATATATGGAACAACCCGATGGTTTCATAGTGAAAGGCCAAGAAGAAAAGGTATGTCGACTTTGGGGGTCGATATATGGCCTTAAGCGATCGTCAAGACAATGGTATATACATTTTCATAATGCCATAATGGCATATGACTTTACAATGATAGACGAGGATCATTGTGTATATATCAAAAGATCCAAGGATCAATTTGTGATCATATCATTATATGTTGATGATATACTAATTGCCGGAAGCAATATGGAGCTTGTCAATACTTGTCAAAAGTTGGTTGTCTTCCAACTTTGAGATGAATGATATGGGATTGTAAACCCATAGACACTCCTATTGCAAAAGGTGAAGGATTGAGCCATAGATCGTGTCCAAGGACTCCACAAGAGAAGGAACAAATGAAACATGTTCCTTATGCTAGTGTTGTTGAAAGCTTGATGTACACTATGATGTGTACAAGACCTGACATATGTTTTGCAGTTGGAATGGTGAGTAGTTACCAATTCAATCAAGGTCAAGCACATTGGAAAGCCGTTAAAAGAATACTTAGGTATCTAAAGGGGACTGCTGATTATACGTTGAGTTATTATGGAAAGGATCTGCAACTTAAAGGCTATTTTGATGCTGATTGGAGAGGAGATTTAGATGAAATAAAATCTACCTCTGGGTTTGTTTTCTTACCGAATAATGGCACCATATGTTGGAGCAGTAAGAAACAAAAGTGTATAGCCTTGTCCACGATGGAAACCGAGTTCGTGGCATTATCAGCAGCAATAAAAGAAGATGTTTGGCTTAAGAGATTATTGGATCATTTAGGTGTTATTTGAAGTGCTGCAGATTCATTATTGGTTAACTGTGATAGCCAAGCAGCAAAAGAGTACACCAAAGATCCAAAATATCATGGCAAGACCAAACACATAGATACCAAGTATACTTTTGTCAAGAATATGATTGCACGAAAAGATGTGAACTTAGAGTACATACTACGCATAGAATGGTAGCAGATCCTATGACAAAACCAATACCTAGAGATGTGTTTTGTGGCCATATGAAATCTCTAGGATTGCGTAGAGGCTGATGTACTGAATATTGTTATTTCCCTAAGTGTTCACATTTGATGAATTTATGTTTTCATCATTAATGCCTATGAATCTTTGTTTGATCTTTATGCATCTTAATGCTCAGTGCATTATTTTAAGTTGAGGAAGTATGTCGGACAGATATAAGATTAGCCCACTCACACGGGTAATCGCCTCTATTTACTGTGTGATAAATAGAGATGAGACTGTTTTTAAGCTTATTATCTAGGTGATAATCGAGAGCTCAAGCTTAAAATACGTATGTCGCCTTAACTGGGGTGTTAAGATGAGGACATAATACTTACTATGTCCGAAAGTAAAATACCCCACATATTTTACTTTATTTGTCTATGATGCTAGATGTGAGTTCGATGAATTTTGTGAATGAGTAGATACGTGAACTCAAGTTAGACATTGGGTATGTCCGAACTATCATCTGTACGGTATTGAAAGGTGTAGACATACGCTCCATGGGAAAGGAGTTAAATACCGTAATACGTATTTCATACTACGTATGCATGAGACAACCAATAAGAGTGGCAAAAGTTTGATCTCAACTTTTGTGTCGTGTGAGACTCTTGAGGAAAAATGTTCCTCAATTTTTAGTCCCCTCATGACTCTTACTTATTCTCAAAATTTCTATTTTGTGTTTGCTATCTTAGGATGTTGCCAATGGTCATGAGTTTGATTCGATCTAATGGGGCATTTCTAGAAAAGCAAGCTGAACTGAAATTGAGAGTTTGAAGGAAAGAGGAAGATCGAATTTGGAGAATCACATTGTAGTTTTGTATTCACCGGTTAACCAATTATGACTGTCTTTGGGATAATCATAATTGTGAATACAATATATATATATCATTATTTGAAAGAGATCAAGAGAGATATAAATGTGATCGATCGATCTAGGTACTGCATACTAAATCTACTCAGAGTGTGATGCCCATTATGAGCTGCTATATATTCCTAACAGATGTATAGCAACGAGCTCTCAAAGTATGCTGGTCGCACGGATTATTCACCAGTATGAATGTTGAAGAGAGGTAAAGAGAATCCTGTTTCAGCCCACCATGTGCGAGTGGGAGATGATGGTTTTATGTGATGGGCTTAAGGCCTGTCCGCCCATGTTGGGCCTGAAAGCCTGGCCCACAATATTAGGGCCCATGGATGAAGGGGTACGTTCCTTTCGTTGGAGGAACGTATATAAGGGAGGAAAGAGAAGGAGAACATACCCTTTGGCATTTTGTGCGTACGTTCCTCTCCCTCTCTCCTCCAAAAGAAAAACGAGCGCAAACGGCGACGCCATCTTCCCTCCTAGGCCAATTGATGTCATCGGATCGAACATGATCGTTTTCTCTTCCTCAATCTTCGGCATTGGTGTTTAATTTGTGGCTAACAAGGTACGCTCGAATCCGTGGTGTGCTTTAGGATCGGTGATACGTGTTATTCCCGGGCTTCGTCTTCCGCATTGATTTAGGGGTTCGATTTAGTGTCGAATCCGGTTTTCGGGGATCAGTAATTCCCAACACTTTCCTTGATAAAGTTGAAAGTTTAAGACATTTTCAACGAGAGTGCTAAGTTCAAGATTCTTTAAAATATTAAGCTAAAGAGATGAAAATCCACTTTTTTTCAAAAGTAATTTTTGAAAAAGAAAATGAGGATTGTTCCGATTTTCGTGGTTGTATAATGTCCATTTCATAAATATATTTATTCCCTTGCTAAATGTTAAAATCATAATTTTGGTCGGATAACTCAATATAGCAATTTCAGTATACTTGTTGCCATTGTAAATAACCTCGACTAATTCGTCAAACTTCAGATGATGGAGAGCGCGTGCTTGCTGAGTAAAAAGTCCACATATTTTTTTAACGGATCTACAAAAATCGATCGGCAATTGCTTCGGATGATCAAATCACTTCAGGCACAAACTTTAAATTGAACTGAAACTACATACTAGCATAGCATTAACCACGAAATTAGAGTACCAAAAGCACTACATAAAACACACGTACCGTAAAAGATCACACCTGGAGACACCATGCAAAACCAAACGACAGACGTATTAGAATACAGAAGCAACA
Organism: Eucalyptus microcorys; assembly: GCA_014182515.1. Classification (NCBI taxonomy): domain Eukaryota; kingdom Viridiplantae; phylum Streptophyta; class Magnoliopsida; order Myrtales; family Myrtaceae; genus Eucalyptus; species Eucalyptus microcorys. The sequence goes on from CM024569.1 coordinate 33,273,775, forward strand.
CCCACAAGTTTCTCCCTTTTTACTCGGTAGCTAGCTAGGCGACTACTTCTTACGGAGGTCGCTCCGCAGGTCGCGGAAGTAGGTTTTGGGTCCTCCTCGAAGGGAGCCCGAGTATGTGCATGTTCCTCCCGGGGGCTTTCATGGTCTTTTCTTCTTCGCCGGGCTCGGATGAGTCACTGCGCAGGTCGTGGAAGTAGGCAGCGGGGTCCTCCTCGAATGTACGCCGGGGTATGCTCATGTCCCTCCCGGGAGCTTTCATGGTCTTTTCTTCTTCGCTGGGCATGGACGAGTGGCTCCGCAGGTCACGGAAGTAGGTAGCAGGGTCCTCCTCGAAGGTACGCCGGAGTATGCGCATGTCCCTCCCGGGAGCTTTCATGGTCTTTTCTTCTTCGGCAGGCTTGGACGATTCGGCCATCAGGCTCACCACGCCTGCACCCAAGGCCAAGATCGCTGCGCCGGCGATCGCTCCTGCGGCGAGGGCAGATGTGCTGCTCGACTCCTTGGCCAAGGCAGTGTCACCTGACTTCTTGTTCTCACCATCTCCCTCTCCACCTTTGCTCTCGCTTGCGCCCATATGGAGCTTGGACTTGGGATATGCCTTCGGATGTGGTAAAAGTTTCGAGGTTTCTCTAGCGTCAAAGTGTGAGTGTTCTATGCCTTGTTCTTAGGGTGAGAGGTGAGTCTTTGGGGGTTACTTTATAGCGGCTTTGGTGGCTTTGGAGGCTTTGGAGCTTGGACATGGGAGTAATTTCATGACTTAATGCTGTGCATTGGAAGACGTCGACCTTGACCTTAACCTTCACTTGAAGCAATTCGTTTCTCGATGCTCACTCACTCTTTCTGCGTCGAAGACGGATGAGGCTTGCACTGCTTAAATTTCCGATAACAACTTTAGTAGAAAAAACAAAGGAAAAGTAGACGGGGGGGACCCATCCTAATGTGGAAAAGAAGACCGCCAATACTTTAGCATGCTTTTGAGCAGTCATCGCTCCTGCCTATTTCGCCCCTTCTTTTCCCGTACTGCAAGATGTTTCTTTTCGTAATTTAATTTGGTGAAGGGATAATGACATAAATGATTTCTAAATGTTGACTCAATATGTAATGTGATATCTAAAATTTTAATTTATTTGATGCGGCCAATGATTTTTTAATTTGTTCAAGGTAATATCTGAACTTTTGATAAGTGTTCAATTTAGTCTCTAGATTATTATATCCCTAGATTCAACTAGTCCCCAAATTATCTAATCCAATGACTAGATTGAACATTTACCAAAAACTTATGAACCACATTGAACAAATTAAAAGTTTAAAAACGACATTGCAATTTAGGTTAAAGTTTAGGGACCACATTAAACATTGAATCAAATTTCAGAGATTATTTGTGTCATTTTCTCTTTATTACTAAAAACACTAAACTATATGTTCTATAAGACATTTATTCCAAACTTTTTTTTTGTAACACTAAAAACCTTCAATTTATACCCAATTGATATTTATCCCATTTTGACGTGTAGCACCGATGTGGTGCCACTTGTGCACCACATTTGAAAAAATTAAAATAAAAAGGGTTAATAGCATGGAAAATCCAAAACTGGTACACCTATGATAAATTTATCTTAATTTTTTTAACCACAAAAAACCATAAACTGGTACACTTGTAATAAATTTATCATTCGTTAATTTTTGTTAATTTACCTTCAAGTTGCTGAGTTGGATGACGTAATGTAACAGTTGACGAGTATACAAGTTTCTGATTTTACCTTTTGTTTGTCATATGTGTATTAGTTTGTGGTTTTTTTTTTTTTTCATAATATTGATTCAATTTAACGGAAATTATCGAAACATAAATTTGTTCATTGGAAGATTAGCAAACAATAGCGAATGCTTGCACTGCCATGACTCTCCAAGGCATATTCCATGATATGGCGAAACTCCATGGATTCAAGAAAAAAAAGGTTCAACAATTACTAATGAAATGGATTAAAGACATGGGGAGTAGCCCCAATAGTGAAAAAGCTCGTGAGAAAGAGGAGGAACAGAGTAAAATGGATAGTTTGGGCTACTCCATATCTCAGCAAGCTTGGCCACAAACAAAATGCAAAATTGGGTTTAAATCTTATTCTCATAACTCGTCATGCTAAAGCCTGAGCCTAGTGAAAGCTAAGCTTGGTGACCATGATTGAGGGATAAATGAAAGAAAAAAACCGTTAGTTGGGAGTGACCAAAGCGAGATCTCACTCTTGAGTGTTGAGCAAGGCTCATTGTCGCCGGTTAGATTCAAGGTGGCCGAGCCCCTAAGTCCTTGATCCCAGGTTAGGGAGGCATGGACAACCTCGATGATGGCCGTTGTCCATGGATGAGTGCTCGAAAATGATGAACAATGCATCCTAAATAATGAACAGTAATCGCGATAATAGTGCTTTGAATTTTTTCGTTTTTGTTTAAATTTTTTTAATGGGTCACTTGCATGGAACCACATTAGTGCCAAGTCAGAGCCACGTCAAATTTCAATGGTAATATTTTAATGGAATCCTAACGAAAGGGTAAATATGTTACTTGGGTATTGGTTTGGGATAATTTTTTTTTTGAGGAAACGTGTCATTGTGGGCATAATTTAGTGTTTTTGGTGGTTTTTCTTTAACACGGAAAAGAAGACGGGGGGGTCCATATGAACATGGAAAAGAAGACCTGCTAATGCTTTAGTGTGCCTTTAAGCTGTCGGCAATAAATCATTCATTATTGCTCCTAACTACTTTGCCAGTTGTTGGAAAAAAAAATTCATTATTGCTCCTATCTATTTTGCCCCTTCTTTTCTTGTACTACAAGATGTTTATTTTCATAATTTAATTTGGAGAAGGGATGGTGAAATAAATGGTCTCTGAACTTTGGTTTAGTGTGTAATTTGGTCCTTAAACTTTCAATTCATTGGTCCCTAAACTTTTGAAAAATGTTCAACTCGAAATGTTAAACTTTTGTTGTTCCCTAGTTGAACATTTCTCAAAAGTTTAGGGATCACATTTAACAAATTAAATGTTTAGATACTGCATTGCACTTTGGGCTAAAGTTCAGGGACCATACTGAATATTGAACCAAAGCTCATGGATCATTTGTGTCATTTTTTCTTTGGAGGAAAAAAACTACTAAAACCTCTAAATTATGCCCACTGTAATACATTTACCCCAATTCTTTTCGTGACACTAAATATTTCATCACACATATTTACTCGGCATTAGGGTTATGTTAAATATCACAGTTAAAACCTAATAACTCAAGCACCAATTTCGAAAAAATTATAATAAAAAGGGCTAGTGCCAAGAAAAATTACAAATTAGTACACTTGTCAAATTTACCCCAAATATAAAAAACCGCAAATTGATACTCCCGTGACTAGTTTTTGTTAATTTTTATTATTAAATGACAGTTGACGGGTCTACTAGTTTGGAGTTTTATTCTTCATTTGTCACATATGTGTACTAGTTTGTGGTTTTATGTAGTAATAATTCAATTTAATGGAAATTAATAGAGCATATATTTGTTATAAATGTACTAATTTGAAGTTTTTGGTGGAAATTTGTCACAAGTGTACTTTTGGGATTTTTTTGTGGTACTAACCTAGATAAAACTAATAATTAAACAAACTCGAAGCACTGTTCGTCATGGTTACTATTCATCATCTTCAAGCGCTTGTCCATCGCTATCCAAAGTTGCCTAGACATCCGATTGTGTTCAATTCATTTTTTTTTTGTTGTAAATAATCTTCTTCCTCATTCCTTTAGTGTTCATCTTTCTAGGTAAACTTCTCCATTTCTCTTCTACTTTTTTTGTTTTGTCAAACATTTTTCCTCTACTTTCTCCACTTAAATACTAGCAAAATCAATCCATGGACACTTTGCCGCTTTGATCATCGCTTCTTCAAACCTTGGAAATCTATCCATCGGAAGATTAGCAAATAACAGCCGGTGCTTGCACTGTTGTGACTCTCTAAGGCCTATTTCATAATATGGCAAAACTCCATGGATTCAAGAAAAAAAGGGAAAAGGTTCAATAGCTACCGATGAAATGGATTAAAGAGATGGGGAGTAGCCCCAATAGTGCAAAAGCTCATGAGAAAGAGGAAGAACAGAGTAATATGGACAGCTTGGGCTACTTCATATCTCGGCGAGCTGGGTTGCAAACAAAACACAAAATTAGGTTTAAATCTTTCTCATAACTCGTCATGCTAAAGTTTGAGCCTAGTGAAAGTTGAGCTTGGTGAGCACAATTAAAGGAAAATAAAAGAAAACAAACCATTAGATGGGAGCGACCAAAGCGAGATCTTACTCTTGAATGTTGAGTAAGGCTCATTGTTAGCGGTTAGATTCAAGGTGGCCAAGACACTTAGTCCTTTATCAAAGGTTGGGGAAACATGAACAATCTCGATCAAGGTAATTGTCCATAGATGAGCACTTGAAGACGATCAACAGTGCATCCTAAACAATGAATAGTTATTGCGGCAACAATGCTTTGAAATTTTTTCCTTTTTGTTTGAATATCTTTAATGGGGCACTCATGTGGAACCATATCAACACCAAGTGGAAGCCACGCCAGATTTCAGTGGTGATTTTTAAGAGAATCCTAACGAAGGGTAAATGTATCATTTAGATATTAGTTTGAGATTTTTGGTATCACAAAAAATCGAGGAAACGTGTCACTGTGGGCATAATTTGGTGTTTTGGGCAGCTTTTTCTTTGGCATGGGAAAAGAAATGAAGGCCACATCCTAAGGTGGAAAAGAAGACCCACTAATGATTTAGCGTACCTTTAAGCTATCGGCAAGAAATCATTCATTATTGCTCCAACCTGTCTTGCTTTTTCTTTTCTCGTACCGCTAGACGTTCCCTTTGATAATTTAATTTGGAGAAGGGATAATGATTTAAATAGTCTTTAAACTTTGACCTAATATGTAATGTGGTCCTTAGATTTTTAATTTATTGGTCCCTAAACTTTGGAAAATTGTTCAACGTGAATTGTTAAACTTTTTGGTCTCTAGTTGAACGTTTTTAAAAGTTTAGAGATCACATTGATCAAATCAAAAGTTTAAGGACCACATTATACTTTAGGCTAAAGTTCAGGGACTATTTGTATCAATTTTTTTTTTGGAAGAAAAAACCACTAAAAACCCTAAACCATACTCATTGTGATACATTGTTGATGCCTAATTTTTAGTCGATGCATTGATAAAGGTAGAACGGGGCCAATTTTTCGAACAAAAAGTATTAGTTTTCATTTTCTTTCTTTTATAATGTCATTTTTTAGATAATTTCCTAGTTATTTTCAATAAAAATTTGAAAAGTTAAACGGTTGACTTTCGGGTTGACTTTTGATCAAACTTTTGACCAAAAGTCAAATCCTTGGGTCAAAAGTTGACCTTTTGCACTAATTGATTCCTTTTAGTTCCAATTTGACTTTAGCATATAAAATTTTGCAAAAATTGAATAAGAATCTTGTTTTTTGAATTTTTCGATTTTAGGTTCAAAATCAACCAAAAATAAAATTACTTTTATTTTAGTCATAAGTAGTCTTAGTTCCTTTTACTAGAGGTTGTTACCCATTCACTCATTCAATTGATTTTGAGATCAGGCGTGCCAAAATATGAATTCTCTTTTTAGCCCTGATTAGGGGTCTAAACCAGTTCAACGTGATTTGCAAGCGGACACTTCCATTCCACTAATTTTTGTGGAATAAGTCCGAATCAAGGGTAAATTTTGGGAAATTCACTTAGGAACTTCTCATTTTGAGGAATTTAGCTCACTTGAACATTAAAAAATCAAGCTAATGAATTCCGATTGATGAAATTCAAGTTGACCCATTCGAGACTAAGGGTTAATTTCGGAAATTGAGGTTCAATTTCATCATTAGACCCCGATTCAATTTTAGCATAAAAGTTACGCCATTAATTTAAGTCAATTTGAATGCAATAAGTCATCCTAGGTATGGGCAATCAATTCATTGGTGCCATGCAATTTAAATTGAATTCAATTTCAATTAATTTGCATTTTTGGGCAAGATATTACATAAAATTGTCCAATTTAGCCTAGGAAGTCCAATTATATGTACCCATGGCACGGGTCCAATAGTTTCCATGTTAATTAGGTAATTAGGCTAATAGAAAGTTAGAAGATTGCATTTACATAGTTTAATTGGCATAATTTCTTCAAAATTGGACCGTTTCTCTTCGAGTTAAACCGTTTTTCCTTTAAATTAAGCAAGATTTCCTTTCAGGGACTAAATCTAGTGTCGTTTACTACCTAAAAAATGCGTAGGAATCGGTGCATATTTTTAGGAATTCTAATGTGTTCTGACCTATTCTATGTTTCACCGACCTTTACTTTTCATTGATTTTTTGCTAATTTTTGTGATTCGAGATTTGAGTCGGTTTCAAATTGCTTAGAACACACTTCTCTACAACATATAATTTTTCCAAAATTTCAGGAGCCATGTCGGTAGGTCAATTTGCGTTGAAACATCCATGTTGGTCTTTGTAATATGGAGTTTCTAACTGACCTTTGCCTATTCCATGATTTTTTTGAAAATTATGCGTTGCAAATTAAAGGTTCTATCCTCATGAAGTTTGCTAAGAACATCTAGGTCTACAACATATAAAATTTTGAAAAAAATAAAAAGGTCATCTGATAGGGTAAATTGCCTAAAGAACGTGAGTTATCAGTTCTATTCTCCTGTGACCTATACCGTTTGTCAATTTTCTACTGATTTTTTGAGTCTTATTAGACTTAGATTCTTTCACGAGAAATGATCCAAATTTCTGTTATGCATCCATGAATTTTTCCAGAATTTTTTTGATGACATTAGGATGGTGAACAAACACTCGTGTTCCATGAAATTACTTTTGTGATTTGGTCTGACATGAGTTGCTATGTAATTGTCTTCAATTGAGCTCTTAAGAGCAAAATTAGTGCATGAATCCTTCTAGACATGCTAGGAGACTTCATAAGTTTCAAAAATGACATATAATTCATGCCGATCGGTGATCGTTTGCCCTATGAATTTGCCTTGTGAAGTTGTTGCTATGTTTAGTCCAATTCTGCTAAGTTTGTTTTTAGGAAGTGTTAGCTTACCTAGTGACATTCATGAATTTGTATGATTTTCCTTGTATTGATCTAGGGTTAAATGTTTTCATCAAACTTATTCATTGCATTTTGCCCTACGTCATGCTCGAATTTCATAATTTTCATGCATCATAGGTGGCTTAACTAGCTTCATTTCATGCATCATGTTCTGCCACGTTTTTTGCTGATTTGCACATTTCTGCAAATGTCATCGTTTGAACATGAAATTGGTCTTAATTGAGTTTGACATCTCTTAGAAATTCTTAGAGCACATTCTAAGCTTTCCAATCACACCAATTTTGTCCCCTTTGCATGTTATTTGAACCATTTTCCATTTTTGTGAGATTTGTCTTGTAATCTACTATGTGATGAAATTCGAATTGCTTGTTTGCTTATTTTGAGTCTGAATCTTTCCCATTTTTGTATGATTTTTTTTTTATTTTTTTGGTGAGGATTCTGAGGTTGGCTCTTCAAAGAAAGTTATTCATTACTTGTATGGCTACAACATACTTAAATTTCAGATTTTTAAACATCGTTAGGGAAAATTGCCATTGATATTCTCTGATATCTTACTACTCTACACTGTTTCTGATACATTGTTCTCTGTTCTTGGATTTTTAAGAAATTCACGTGTAGATTATCTTAGAAAACTTCCTTCATGAAAGTTGTTCCTTATTGAATCCTTAATGTGCCATGATTTTTTTCAAGACCAATTATAAATGATTCATACTTCAATTTCTTGAATCTTCTATGCTCTGTTCTAGCATGCTCTGTTTGTCCTTTATGACTTGTCTCTGTTGTAACATTTTTAGGAAATTATGCATGTTGATTTGGCTTTTGATGTCTTCACGAGTTTTAATCCTCACATTCTGAACTTCACACAGAAAAAAGTTTTCAAAAAAATAAAAAGATAGCTCGGTAATTGCACCAAGCCTTTCAAAATTACTGGACAACTCAAAATTTCGCATTCTTACTTGTTATAGAATTGCATTTCATTCATATGGTGCCCTATTATAAAAATTTCTATAATTAGAATCCTCATCTTGGTTTGAACCGTATTCAGAGCATTTGCAAAGCCCGATGAACTGTGCACAGGATGTGCTCGAGTTAGCCTTGACAGTTAAATGCGTTCCATAGTTTAGATGCATTTATGTCTCGTCTTCATCAAATTTTTCTCGAACTCATGTCTTAATTGATCCAAAAATGATTTTTGGGCATCATATGGATCTTTTTAATGTTTTGCTTTTACTTGTCTGGCGCAAGTGGTTGTGTTTGACGCTTGATGAATGAGTGAAGTGATTCGATATCGGCTCACTAATTTGTTTCATAAATTGAGAACCAAAGTCTAATGGCATGCATGCATGTTTACTTTCAAACTATGCATGTGATTTTTAAATATATGCATAAGTACAATGCATGTACTTGCGGAATACTTTGGGAAACTTTTAGAACCCGAATTAGGGGTTTGTTAGTATTAGTCACAATTTGTGAACATAAACGTTGACTAATTACTACAAACCATTAACTTGTTGCAGAACAATCAAAGGCCAACCCCGAGGCCATTCTTGATAATCCTTGCTAATTACTTTGTTTAATGTTATTGATGTCGTACTCGCCATGATCGATTGTTATTGCCATGAATTGCCTTTTCCATTCCAAAAACTAAACTAACATTAGAATAAGTCCAAGAAAGCGGTTCTTGGAGATGGCGCTTTTGAAGATGGTGATGGTCAATGTCCATTCCAACCTTTTCTATGTAAATGGCGAATGGTCGATGTCCCTTCTAACCAATTTCCTTGTAATATTCATTACCCAACATATGTCTCGGGTTTCTTATACATGTTGTATAAACGCCTGGTGAGTCGTGAGTTCTTCCTTGCTGTGCTTTCCCTATTCCTTGGGTGTTTACTTACCACACCGTCCTTTAAGTTTCAATTGTTTGCTTTCTTTTTTTCTTTTTAAGTAGAAATTGAATGTCATGAAACTGACTATCTACACATGATCACCTCATTTACAAATTACACGGAAAAGTAAAAAGACACACATGGACATGTTAGGTAATGTGACAATTATTAGATACCGAAAGGATGTTAATATAAATATTGACATAACCCAAGTCCGCAAACCTTATATCTCTAGTTGCATAGGTGTCAAATGACCACTCTTAACCTTCGATTAGGTACTCTAGTTGGCCCCCAAAAATGAGGTTAGTGGTGACTCCTAAAATGATATATATATTAAGTTGTCTAAACAACTTAGAAACAATAAACCCATCATGAGGGGTTCGCGACCTTGATTTGGTACACTCAAATTGGTTGAGGTGAAGAGATGAAGTGATGCCATCTTTGGCCTATGTACATTTGAGAGGACTATCATGATTGTGAACCCTTAAACTCATCCTTTTGAGATTGAGTCATGACTAATTTTGCTGTCACGTGAGATATGAGTTTGGGAGACCCTACGGCTGTGATTAAGCGAACTCATGTGATTGATCCCAAAAGATAAGGTGATGATATCTTTGGAGTAATGTGAGGGAATTCTTATATTTGAGCATCTCTAACTTGTCCTCTCGCTAAAAAAACCCAAAAAACTGAGGCCGAGTCGCGATATGCATTTACCCCAATGTTTTTGGTGACACTGAAAACCTCAATACACATATTTACTCAGCATTAGGGTTATGTTAAATATCACTATTAAAACCTAACAACTTGAGCACCACATTAGGAAAAATTAAAATAAAAAGGGCTAGTATCATGAAAAATCAAAATTGGTACATTTGTCAAATTTACCTCAAACTAATATTTTAACCATAAAAAAACTCCAAACTAGTACACTTGTGATAAATTTACCATATGTTAGTTTATGTTAATTTTTACTGTTAAATTACTAAGTTGGAGGACACTTGACAAGTTGATAATTGTAGTAGTTTGTGTTTTACCTTTCTTTTGGCACATATGTACCAATTTGTGATTCTTCGTAGTATTATTTTAATTTAAGGGAAACTAACGGATGGTAAATTTGTCACAAATTTACTAATTTTGGATGTTTTGTGATCAAAAAATTAGTTTGAAATAAATTTTTCACAAATGTACTAATTTGTGATTTTTCTGTAGTATTAATCCAAATAAAAATAATAATTAAATCAACCTGAAGTACTATTCATCATCTTAAGTGCTTGTCCATCGCTGCCCAAACCTGCCTAGAAATACGGCCATGTATCATCTTTTTTTTTTTGGTCTTTTGTTGTAATCTTCTTTCTCGTTTCGTTACATCTTTCTAGGTAAACTCCTCCATTTCTCTTATAAAATTTTTTTTGTCAAACATCTTTCCTCTACTTTCTTCAGTCAAATATTGGCAAAATCAATCCACAGACTTCACCACCTTGATCACCGGCTTCTCCAAACCTCGGAAATCTATCCACTGGAAGATTAGCAACAATAGCTGATGGTTGCAACACTGTGGCTCTCCAAGGCATATTCCATTGATATTGTGAAATTCTGTGGCTTTGAGAAAAAGAGGGAAAATGTTCGACAACTATTGATAAAATGGATTAAAGGCATGGAGAGTAGCCCCAGTAATGCAAAAGCTCATGAGAAAGAGGAGGAATGGAGTGACATGGATAGCTTGGCGACGCCAAATGTCAGCAAGCTCAACTACAAGCAAAACACAAAATTGAGTTTAAATCTTATTCTCACAACTCATCAGGCTTTGAGCCTAGTAAAAGGTTAGCTTGGTGAGATGATTGAGGGAAAAAGGAACCTTTAGATGGACGTGACTAGAGCAAGATCTCACTCTTGAACATAGAGTAAGACTCGTCGTCACCGGTTAGACTCAAGGTGGCCAAGCCCCCACATCCTCGATCCTAGGTTGGGGAAGTACGGACAACCTCGACCAAGGTCATTGTCCATGGATGAGCACTTAAAGACGATGAACAGTGCATTAAAGACAGAATAGTAATCACGATAACAATGTTTCGATTATTTTTGCTTTCTAGTTTTAATTTTTTTAATGAGGCGCTCGCGTGGCGCCACATCAACACTACGTTAGATTTTAATAGTGATTTTTAACAAAGCCTTAACTTAGGGTAAATGTGTCACTCGGATATTAACTTGAGGTTTTTTGTATTTTTTTTTTCAACGTCAAGTAAATCCTATACTATTGTTACTATCTTCACTTTTATTTTTACTACAATTCATCGTCCCTTGAGTACCTTTTTTTTTTTCATCACACAAATGATAAAAAAGAAGGATTATTATCACAGAAAATCCTAAATTGATATATCCACACAACATTTATTCCAAATTAATTTTTGTGCAAAAAAATCCTTAATTGTTATAACCGTGCCACTTTTACCTCAAATTAATTTTTATGTTATTAAAAAAAATCCAGACCGGTACAATCATGCCGCATTTAATCCAACTTTTTGTGTTACAAAAATTCAGAATAGGAACTCTTAACTATGTTAAAAGCTAATGATTTGAGCTTGATATCTGAGAAGTGAAGCAGATAGGCAATAAAACAAGGTATCAGCGGATTCCATTTCAGAATAATTGGCTTAAATACATGTTACTAAGGTTGATTTTGGAATAGATTACTTTTATGGATATTGAAATGACAAGAAACGAGTTAATAAGGCTGATATTGAGATTTTCAGTGATACAAAAATAAGTTTGAATGGTCCTTAGCAAGACCTAAAAGGCTATGACATCTTGGAAAGACAGGATAGAGGCCGGGATCCGGGCCTCGATAAAGATTCCGGCCCACTGGGGTATCCCGCCACAACCAGACCCGAAAAGGCTGGTAGGGACCCCCTCGGATCCCCGTGATGCCGGGCCCGGGAACCAACCCGGGGAGGTACAGGGAAATGAAGAGATTTTCAGTGATACAAAAATAAGTTTGAAGTAAATTTGGCACTAACGTACCGATTTTGATTTTTTTGTAACATGAAAAATTAGTTTGGGATAAATGTTGTACCGGTACTAGTTTGAGATTTTTTATGGCATATAAATTAATTTGGGCTAAATAGGATAGGAGTGTACCAGTTTGTGATTTTTGGTGTTATTATTTTGGAAAGAATGAAAACCGGACACAAACATTTCATGAAAAAATAGTTCAAGTCTTATCTCCTTTGAGACGGGTGTCAAGTGTTAGCAAACAAGTAATGTTCATGGGATCGTTCCTAGCATATGTTGATAAAGCCGGAGTTGAGAGTGGTCATTCTGGTACTTCTCACTTGACACTTTTTATTAACTCCATGTTTGTCGATTGGAGAAGAATATGGTCCATGGGTTCCTTTTATTGGAACTATGTTCCTATTTATTTTTGTTTTGAATTGGTCAGGGGCTCTTTTATCATGGAAAATCATAGAATTACCTCATGGGGAGTTAGCCGCACCCACGAATGATATAAATACTACCGTTGCTTTAGCTTTACTCACGCGCAGTATATATTTCTATGCAGGTACGTGGCTCAGTGTTACTTTTCGATTATTTCCATGTCATCCTGAACTATTATATGTTATTTTCAAATGTTATTAATAGATAAAGTCAGTATTTAAACATCTTTGAATGCTAAAACAATCTAGAGTAAGATTTGTCGCAACAATTAATTTAAACTTATAAAAAATGATTGATTTAAATTAAGAATAAAATAGAGATGTGTGTTTTCTGTGTCTTAAAATGGTAAGGGCACATAGAAACATGGGATTGATGCAAAAAGATATTCAGAACTCCAAGATGTGGTGCTGACTATGAAGGACGCGACACAAGGTTTGTTAATATAGTATTTGTATTGTTGTTTCTTGGTTATTATCTACCTTTTCTCTCTTTGTACTTCAGATTGAGAGATTTAGGAAGTACCTTGAAATACAATTAAAAAATATGTTATCTTGAATAAAATTAATGATGGAAAAATTATCCTAATCAATTTAATTTACTTAAGCCTAAGATAATAAGATTAGTAATACAATTTAAATTACAAAAGGTATCTAAATTAGTTTGTTGAAGTATCACGTGGCTTGACAATGAATCTTATATGCTTTATCTATACATATAGCATTGGAAATACTTCAATCTTTATTTATAATTAGCTCATCCCATTTTGCATTTCTTCCTCCTTTCGTTGGTGTTGGAAATACTTTAATTCACATGTTTTGCGAGTTTTGCTTTTTTATGTCTCATCTTACCAATTAAGTTGAACTTTTGACTAGAACAATTGTGGGCAAAGATGATTCGAGCGCTATGAAATTTGACGCTTTAGCCAGAAAATCTTTCTTCGCCACATGCCATTAGACACGAAATTTTGTGTCGCCGAAGCTACTACAACCCACATAACTTTCGTTGGATATGGTCGGCCCTTTAGCCACGAAATAAAATCTGTCGTTATTGAGTGTCTATTTTACGCCTTTTGCCATGAAATATCCCGTGGTGAAAGTATACATTTCTGCACAAAATTACTCGATTTTGTTTCTAAAGGTGTATTGCCACAGGCCTTTAGCCCTGACATTTCCGCCACCAAGATTTCCGTGGCCGCGAATTTCCAGGCTTCTAGCCCCGAAATTCTGCCGCGGTGAAAGGTCGATTTTCTTGTAGCATGCATTCACCGCTAACAATGGAAAAAAGTGGATAAGGCCGTACGTGAAGAACACATTTTTTATACTGATGGTGGAAAAGACATGGATGTACAGAAGCCATGTCACTGATCATACATATGATGGAAGGTACATACAAGATACTGGAAAAACATTTATTCGCATCAAAATGGCTCATTAGAAAGCAACGTGAATGATAAATATAATTCCGAAAGACATCTCATATAAATATAACTATTATATTTTATACATATACGAACAATCTTTACAAAGAAAGGGCAGAACCCAACAGTTTAAAGCTACACTTAGGTAACCTCATATGGTACTAAAATCTGCAGGGTCTGGTGGCTGGAGGAGGAGTGAGGAAAGGAATGTAGGGATGCTCGGCATTGGGGGCGAGGTGGTTGGCATGGTCGGCATGCTTGGAAGTGGCGGCAGAGCAGTGGTGGGCAATGTTGGCTGGGTGGTGGCTAGTGTCGGCAATGTGGGCTGAGGTAGGGTCGTAGGGATGGCAGGCAATGTGCGCATGGACAGCAATGGTGGCAGCGAAGTGGGTATTGATACTACTGGTAACGTGGGAAGGGATGGTATGGATGGCATAGTTGTCAATATCGATAGTGTTGGTATTGTAGGGAGGGGCGGTATGGATGGTCTAGTTGTTTGCCGCAAGTGACAAGCTCTGAAACTTATATTGGCAGTTGAGATAACTATGGCGATGAAGAGAACAAAGCTCATTGGGGGATCAGCCATCTTGGTAACTGCAGCGTGGATGTTATGTTGTGAAAGACTCAGGACTTGAAATCAATGAGCTGAGAGGAATGGATTGCTACTTGCGTGAGTATATGGAGGACGGAGATGGGAGTTTATATAGCTAGAGGTAGTTTAAATAGAATTTTGGGTTGTAATAATAAGTTGGTGACTGGCTTTTGGGTATGGTTAGGAAAAAGAACAAAGAACAGAACATCTCTTTAATTGGTTCTCTGTTAGCTCACCTCCTTAGCTCAAGTCTCCTGAAAGATGGCCAATGCTAGCTCGGGGCGTCATCACGGCTCCTTATTGTTAGCAGACTGGGATTAGTACAGCTGCTCACCATGAAGGGCCGTGCTAGGCTAAGGCCCAAGAGGGTCAGTCCGTGTTGTGTCTAGGCCGGCACAGCTCAATATTCTTAGGGTAGGGGTTTGCTAATGTACATGTTAAGATTAGCAAATGCTAAAGTTCATGTCTTTTGCAAACTGTGGCCTTTCAAAACCATAGATTTTAAAGGTAATGCGTGAGTGTAATGAGTCAAATTCAGGTCTTGAGGCGGAGAGAAAATTTCAAAGTGTAATTGTTGGTGTGGTATAAAACCGATAAGTTATGATCTCAATGAAGGACAAAGAATATATAACGCAAAGTACTGCATGAAAAATAATAGAAGAAAAGAAAAGGATGTCAAATAATTTGGAGTAGAATTAAGTATGTTAATTTTTCCTCCTTTTTTATTTGGCGAGAGAAGGATGTTAGGTCCCTATTGTCTTAAATGCAATATCTCTGAGTACCAGAAACTTATTCTTTTATGTTAAGTTTAATATCGACAAAACAAAGGTGAAGTTTAAATTATCAAAAATAGAGAAAATAATGGAGCTTCTATCAAATTGAGTGAATAACAGTATTATTCCTTAAAGATTTCTTGGTCAATGTTTTTTTTTTTCTCATTTTTTTAATTCAATACTTTAAAGTGTACTACTATGTAATCTTTAGGGAAATTTTCCAATAATTGCCTAAAATGGGATTAATTTCTCAAAAAATGATGCAAAGTGAACCTTATTTCAAATAAAGGTATCAAGTAACTAAGTCAGTCTCAAATAAAGGTAAGAGCTCACCAACCGGTCAATCACTCGATAAGCATTTGATTTTTCTAGTGGCCGGCAAAGGGTATTTTTGTCCAAAACAAAACCTAAAGATTAAAAAAAAAAAAAAAAAAAAGGAGGAAGGGACAAGTGTATTAGAAATCTTAAAACTTATCATGAAAAATTAAGTCCTAAAACTTTCAAAAGTGTGATTAATTCCTAAAACTTATTGAATAGTCCAATTAAATCCTTCCATTTATGATATTTCTTGAAAGTTTTAAAATTTGATTGCACTTTTGTGATAATTTTTAGGAGTTGATTGCACTTTTTAAAAGTTTTAGAATTTGATTGCACTTTTATGATAATATTTAAGGCTTGATTGTATTTTTGAAAGTTTGAAGATCCAATTGCAATTTTATGATAAGTTTTAAGATTTTTAGTGCACTTATCTTTATAGTAGAATTGGAAAAGCAAAAAAAAAAAAAAAAAAAAAAAAAAAAAGAGAAGAAGAAAGAATCTCTTGAAACACCACCTCCATGAACACAGCACCCCAACCGTGTTGAAGATCCGACTGCTTCAAGTCAGTCCAATCACTCACTGCCATTAAAATTTTTTCCTTTCGTCAATATTTTTTCTTCTTAATCACGTCCCATCAACCATTACCAGTGAATCTTTCTTCACTTGAGCCCTCACTCCTACCTATATGCTTCGCAGCATGTCTCTTGATTTCCCATAGGTCCTTCGTCTACACCATTCTTGGCAATATTCATATGTTTTGTTCATGTCCTGATTGCTGTTGTTCGGTGGTTTTTTATGATGCAGGAAGGTGGCGACAATCTAGTGGGTGAGGTCAGGAACTAAAGCTGCGCTATCAATTTGGTGTACAACGATGATGGGAAGGACAACGATGACGAGGACGATGGTGCAGAGAGGCTTGGCATCAAGCTCCACGACCTGAGATTTGCAATTGAACTCCATCATGACATTGAGCATCAGCCGACCCAAGGCAAGGGTTGACGGTACTCGTTGGAAATGTTGGAATCGCGGTGGCACACACATATTTGATCATCTGCAATCTCTTTTTCTCCTTTGGTTTGATGGGGCGTGATTGAGAAGTTGTTGAATCTATAACACGGTTGGGGGTGCCGTGTTCATGTTGGTGGTTCAAGCGACTTTTTTTGGCTTTTCTAGTTTTGTATTATTTAATATTTATTCAATTTTTTTGAACTAAAATGCCCTTGCTAGCTTAGGCGATAGTGGCCCTTGACGAGGTCCGGCGGGTGGCCAATGGAAGGAAAAAGGGAAAAAGAAAAAAAAAAAAAAAAGGAAAAGAGAAGAAAAAATAAAAAAAATTCGAAAAAATTAAAAAATTATTAAATATTATCTACATCGGTGTCAGTTGTGCCATGTGAGATGACAGACTTTTTTTTTTTTTTTTGGTCGGTGGATGACAGACGTTCACTCAGCGATTTTTGATCAAGATTAGCCGAATTGACTCAATTAGTAAAAAATAAAAATATTTAGGATTCAATTGGCAAAATTGAAAAGTTTAGAACTAAAGTAACAAAAATTTAATAAATTGAAGACTTTTTGGATAATTTCTCTCTCCTTTGACAATGCTTGCAAAGATTATGTACACTCCTAGGAACATTGTTAACATTAATAAATGTTTACCGCAGACGGCAGCTTCGGATTTCAGAAGGTTAGACGTCCCAGTTGACATGGCTGAGGCCATAATGTTCTTAAAACTAGCTAAAGACCTTGCCTTCCCTACCGTGGAGACTGAATCAGACAGCACTCACGTGATGTATCTTTATCCACCAGCGCTGTCCGCCAAGACATCATCCATTTCAGCTCTGCTTGTTCAGACGCTCCTCTGTTCGAAGACAAGGGAATATAGTGGATCGTGTTCTCTCAAAAGGGCATCGGACATTCGACCAGAAACTGTTCGGGTGGAGGAAGGACCTGATTATCTTCTTCTGCTTTACAGTCTTTACGGATTCCACCTCTCGAGTTGATTGAAATAAAAGAAAGTTCCTTTCCCACTTAAAAAAGGGTTGCCTTCGATTGATGGTGATTATCATATTAAAAGGGAAAGTACCCTTGATCGAAAACGTTGCATTGACAAAAAGTTATATATTCAAACTTGGACATGTGTCAATAGACGATATGTCCAGGTGTCACATTAGCCATTATTAATTATCACCATATTGTTCTTATTATATTAGTTTTGAGAATGAGTAAGCTATTTCTACAAGCTGAATTATTCAAAAATTTCAGGTACTCCAACCTACCAAGGTCTTGAATTCCAACTAGATTTATGTAATTAATCCCTCCAGACTCAATGGCTTTGAAAGGCCAAGCCTTTTCAATAGAACTACACTCAGGAGTATCCAACATTTTAAGAACTCCCACCCTATCAAGCCTTTGCATTTCGAGTTTTAACTAAGCTTTTATGAATCATCGCATTTAATTTCTTTAGATAGGATGATTATGAAAGGTCTAGCCTTTCCATAGAATTGCACCTAGTGAAATTTCACATTTACAAGAACTGTTATCAAGGCCTTACATTTAGACTAAGTTTTCATAATTTGTTCAATCTATTTTCTCCCAATGCAATGATTTTGAAAGGTCCAGCCTTCTAATGAAAGTACACCTTGTGAAGAGTAGATCATCCAATAACTCTAATCAACCAAAGCCTTGAATTTCATTTAGGTTTTTGCAGTCTTTGGCATCTAATTTCTTGACAAGCTCTGATTGTGGAAGGTCCAATATCTCAAAGGAAGGGCACGCATATATGTCCAACCTTTCCAAGAAGTCCAAGCTATCAAGGTCTTGAATTTCAATTAAGTTCTTGCAATTTTGAGTGTCTAGTTCCTTTAGATGCTCCAATTTAAGAGGTCCAATCTTTCCATGGACATGCTCCCATAGGCATTCAACTCTTCTTAATTTCCAACCTATCAAGATCTTGAATTAAGATGAATATTTTGCAACTTGTAGCTCGAAATTTCTTCAAATGTGCCCAACTTGGACAGTGTAGGCTTTCATTGGAAGTGCAATGACATATTTCCAACTCTTCCAATATCTCTAGCCTTTCAAGTCCTTAATATCTGTCTGCGTCTGTCTTTCGACTTCCATGGCGGCTTCAGGAATTCTGAGACTTGCGAACCATGAATGGGCATCAGTTCAAAGCATTCTCAGATATATGTTTCAACATGGCACATTGCGAAATAGTAAGGTATGCTAGTGTTGAGGGAAGCGCTGAGATGCATTGGAGAGAAGCGCAGCAATCAAGGAAGACTTTCTTTTGACGGATAAGGTGAGAAAGTCGAGAAAGGTCAAGTTGGAAGGAAGCTCCAACGGCAACCGAAGCAACCGCACAAATCAGGGTGTTGGAGAGACAAACGAATGCGTATGCGGTTAACAAAAAAAAAAAAAAACGAATGCGTATGATCTTTGGTAAGCTAGAAATTTCTGTACGAAGAAAATCCATACGTCTTGAGCGAAGACAAGTTCCGAATATCCCCGGTAACTTTCCCACACTCCCAACAGCATTCGGTAGCTCTTTCCATCTTGCTATCACTAATATCCAGCATTTCAAATTCCGCAAATTCCCTATGCATTCAGGCAATTCCTTAACTGAGGTGATGGATAAGTTCAGTTTAGTCAACAATTTCGAGTTCCAATTAACTGGGGGGTCTCCCTCAAACAACTGTTTTCTAATGACATAAGCCACAACTTCACAATGGATCCAATGCTGATCGGAAGTCACATAAGCTTAGAGTAATATGTCAAATCAAGGGTCGACAAATTCATCAAACAAGCAATCGATTCCGTAAGTCGAACCAACGATGTATAATCATTGGCATTAAGTGTCTTTAGCTTCTCCGAGAGCTGATAGACAAAGGAAATTCTTGTATTCGAATTCCATCTGGAAGAAGTTTCTTCAAATTTCGTAGTCTAATCACTTCCACCGGTAGTTCTCCGAGACTCCCACATCACATCAAGTGCAAGCAAATGAGGCCTCCACTCCTGAAGTGTCGTTTTGATCCAGTTGACAACAATTTATAAGGATCAGACTACTTTTAAAAGCCAATAGAAGAAACTACCTTTTAAACGTTGTCTAAGGTTGAGAACTTTTTGATTATTTGCTTGGCTCAAAAGTTCGGGTAAATGACAGATGGCATTACTCATTCCACAAACATTAAGGAGTATTCTTTGGGCTCGTCTATTATTTCCGTTGGAACTTTAGGTATTGTTCACCGAAGAATCGACAAAGGATGTGAAGAATCTTTAGCTGATTCTCGGACCAAAAACACAATTGACAAAAAAATCAGAAGTACCGAAAGTAGAGACAATCCTAGCCATGTAAAAAGAAAATGCAATGTAAAAATAAATTGAAAATGAAATTGAACAATTGGTGTTTATTGATTGATTGGCCGTAACTTGCACAAACTACAATCGAAGTATTTATACTTGCTACTGCTAGATAACAACGGTTACAAAGAACTTAAATACATCATATGCAACTCCTAAAAATCAGCATCTTGTATTTACATAAGGGTCATATGACTCCACTACTTGATAAGTGCTTTTTCTCCACGCTCCATGCCCAACATAATCAGTTACTTCCAAAGCTCTTCCTTCCACCAATTGACGGTTGCAATAACCCACGTTTCTCGACCCTTATCATTGGTGGCTTCCGAGATTCACGATTCCATCATCTGACGGTTATGTTGGTTTCACTTCTTCATAGCTAGGTCCCGTATTGTCGGTTTCATTACTTAGATAACTACTCTGTGTCTAGCTCATTGTAAATTGCGTTAGTCGTGACCCTCTGTCGCTAGGTCAAGCATCAATTACCGATACTCATGCTCTAGGACTTATTTCCATTTGACCTCCTGTCGGCTAAAACTAGTTATCTTGTCGATTGAATGAGTTTGCCAATTAATCGCTCTCAATCCTTAGCAAACTCTACTTCTGCTGTATTCTGCTCGATCTCCCTCAGTCCGAGTCGATGGTCAAAGACTAGGGCATTTTTGGTGGCAACAAATATATCATCGATTCATAACATATAAACATGGATTCATGGTCAGCAGAATTCAAGTTGCAATTTTGTTGAATGATCCAAAAATTCTCAATGGTTTTGATTTTGCATTGTTTCCTAATTTATTCACAACCACACCACTGGGAGAAGAGTCGGTTCTTGCTTTTGAAGAGTCGGTTCTTGCTTTTGGTGTTGACCGATACCGATTACCTTAATCAACTAATGTGGATAGTTTTGTGAGATAAATTGTGTGAAACACAATAGCAGGACAAATTTTGTGCCAAGTGGTAGCGTACGCATACAGGTTAACCTTCCCCTTGTAAGTTGGCCTCACCTAGCCATTGGGGAGACTTGAGCCTCACTAGGGCTAGGAGAGGCTTGCCCTCACCAATGGCCAGCAGGGGCGAGTTTCACTAGAGGCCAATGAGTCGACCTTGCTGACCCTTATCTTTGGTTGGTCTTTGAGGCTTGGCGACCAGATAGAGGAGGAAGAATGGAAGAAAAGAAAAAGGAGAAAGAAAAGAAAAAAGGAAAAATAAAATAATAAATAAATAATTTAAAAATATTATTAAGAATCATTAATATCAACGTTGGTTGTGCCACGTAAGACGGCCGGCATCCATATCAATGATTTCAGGCCAAAATTGATTTAATGGACTCAATTGGCAAAATATGAAAAAAAGGTTTAGGACCCAATCGGCATAATTAAAGGGTTTATAACTGAATTGACAAAAATACAATAGATTTATTACTTTTTGAACAAGTTTCTCTGTTTGGATTTGACAGAGGGAGAGCATTGTGGGGGTTCTCAAGTAAGGGTGTTTGTGGTCGGGGCAGCCACGCCGTGATGCTCGGGGTGCAACGTCAACATTGTGAGGCTACGATTACTTCATATTGTATCAATAATCTCTTTTCATCCACTAACTATTTAAATATTTTGTAACAAGGGAATGGTGCAAAGTTCATTAAATATGATATTTTTGCATACACACAAAGCGGATGCACTTTTGCTAATAGTTTTATAAAGGAAACTTATTATTGGATTATGTATGACTCCACTCAAAAGTATTGACCAGAAATTAAAAAGAAAAAAAGAAAAAAGGAGAGGAACAAAAATAACAATTTTTTTTCCTAATGAAAGGAGAAATAATAGTTTTATTTACCAAGAAACCTTTAAGGAATAATACTTATATCACTCAATTTGATGGTATAAGCTCGGTTATCTCTCTCTCTCTCTCTCTCTCTCTCAATATATACTCGAACTTAAACTATAAACATAAGGTTTTTGGTACTAGGAGATATTGCATTGAAGACAATAAACAATTAACATTCTTCTCTTGCCAAAAAAAAAAAAAACACAAAAGGAACAACCTTTCTTAATTTTGCTCCGTATTCTAGGACATCGTTTTCTTTTCTTCATTTATTTTCTACTACAATACTTCATATCACAAATTCTTTGTTCATTACGAAAACCGTAAGCTATCAATTTTTATACTACACAGGCAATTGCACAACAAAATTCTCTTTCCCCTTCAAAATCTGAATTTGATTCATCGTACTCATGCGTTATCTTTAAAAGTCATTGGTTTTGAATGGCCTAAGTTTGCAAAATGACCTGAAATTCAGCATTATGTATATCAACAAACCTCTTCTCGAACAATGGTAGCTGGGCCCTACCAGGTGGAACCTATTAGCTAAATAGCACCCATACTGATACACGACATGCGACACGACATGACACGACATGCCGACATGAGTTTCTAAAAAAACAGAGAAATTCTGACACATTGGGACACATTGTATATTAAATATATATTTTTATATATACATAATAAATTATCATATTTATGATTATTTCAATCAAATTAATTCGAATCAAATTCATAAATAAATAAATAAATAAGCATAGAATGAATATACACTAAAAACATTAATCCGTCATTTATTAATATCATTCATTGTTTCAATTTGACAAATTCAACTCTATTTCAATAATTCATAAAACTTGGAGAAAAAACAAGCAATCTATATTTTGGACTCGCATCCTAGATATGTTGGAAGAGGAAAAAAAAAATGAAGGAGTGAATTGTGTATCACGGGAAGTGAGAATCGAAGAGAAGAGAAGATTGGATTTTTCTTCTTTCTTCATTTATTATTTTTATTATTGTGTTTTATTTTTTCACATATATATATATATATATATATTTTGATCTCTTATTTATTGAATTTTTAAAATTGATATCGATATCGGAATCACGTTAAAAACTCGTATGTCAGAATTCCAACTTGAGTGTCAAAGAGTGTCGAGAAAGTCGACTAAATTTTGAATTTTCCGACACGTGTTGATCGAGTGTTGAAGAGTGTCGAAGAGTGTCGGACACATGTCGAAGTGTCCGACACGACACGAAGGCTCTTGGAGAGTGTCGGTACTTCATAACCCATTAGTAATAGGTAGTTGTGCTGATGCCTTTTTTTTTTTTTTTTTTTAATCTTTTCAAAGGTGATGAGTTGTCGTTGGAACAAAAGTGGAGATAATAACGGCAGTACGAGAGACGTACATGACTGACTTTTAATAAATTAAACTATGAAAAGAAATTGGTCATAGTACGGGAGAAGTAGGAGGAAAATAGGGAGAGCAACAATGTATAATTTCTGGCCACCAAAATGCATCCTTGACGAGTGTGTTTATTGTGCATTCGGTAACTTTTTTTTTCTCAAGAATAATTTATATTTAGAAATATTTTTTTCAATTTCTATTCTCTGGACAAGTTTTTGAGTAGAAGAACGCTTTTGGACACGTATGACAAAATTTCTGAAACAGAATTCAATTTATAATTTCTTAATTTTTATTCCCTAGGAAAGTTTCTGAGTAAATAAAATTTGTTTGATGACAAAATAAAATTTTAATTTCTAGGAGGGGCAGCGGCTGACCTCCGCCGGCGGCATCTGGTGACCGGTGTTAAGCAAGCGCCGCCTGGTGGCAAGCGACAAGTGGCCGGCGTCTGGCAACGAGCTGGTGGCGTTTAGGTCGGCGGTGGGTGTTCGGCATCCCACAGGCGGCGAGCAGTGACGAGAGTAAACGATGAGAAGAGTTTTTATTTCTCACTTTTTGTCTAGAAATAGAAAAGCTAAAAATTTTAGTTTCTAATTTCTGCTTTAACTTTATTTCTAGAATAGAAAAATAAAATTATATTACCAAATGAATTTCTGTTCCAAACCTGTTTTGAGAAACATAAAAACAAAGAAATAGAGAAAAAAGATTTTATCCATGCGTGCTATTAGTAATAATATAAAATTTCTATTCCCGAAATAGAAAAAGAATAGAAACGCGTTGGGTACAACCTTAAAAATTTCTATTCCCAATTTTTTCATTTAATTATAAAAATGTTAGTGGAGACTTAACAATTCATGTCTGAATAAAATTGAACTTTCCTAAGGATTTAATTGATCAAGATATTCTAAGATGGTCTAAGAAAATTCAACATAATAGTTGAGTAAAAAATGGATGGTTGGAAATGACAACAAAAAGTCCCACTAATTTATAACTCACAATGTGAGGAGGTTGATAGTAAATCTTTGGACATTACAATAAATAGACTTTTTTTAGCTTTTTTAGCTAGAAGAAGAAGAGTAATGTTATTTGGTGGAATGGACAATGACAGAAAAATTGAGGATGGAGGCAATCTTTGGTGTGCTTATTTGCACAAATCATTAAACCTTCAAATAAATGATATTGAAATCCATGGAGCACAACCTTATTTGACTGCTATAAACACAAGACAAACAGTAATGCAAAAGACTTATTCAAAGCTATCTAATTTTCTATTAAAATAGAATTGCTGATGATCTTAAGATATCTCCAATAGAATCTTAAGGGAAGAAAACTGGAGTCGGCAAGCTTTCGTGACCTAAGCGTTGTCTCTAAAGGAAAACAGCATTTAAAAATCCATATAGTAAATTTTTAAAAGCTTATTCAATTTTGAATCCAGTTTTCATCAAAAGATTTTCACATTTTTTATGCTAAACCAATTCAAAACTAGAATTAACACTAAAATCTAGTAAAACTATTCAAAATCTAATTTCTAATTTTTTTTCCTAAATTTCTGAATTTTTCATTTTTATTACAAAAAATGGGGACTCGGATTGGATAAGGAGATTGGACCTTGTGTTGATTGTATAAAGATGAGCATTAGGTTACGTTGAGCTTGTTTTTCTAAAATGGCATTATTTCTCTTTTTGTCCTCATGCACAAAGAAGTAAGTTTTTTTCTACCTCTTGTTTCTGTTTAAATATGTTCCTTGCCAATGATTGTTCTTGTTTTGTTTTTGAAAACAAAAGAATAGAAAAATAGAGAAATAAAATGATTACCAAACAGGGTCTTAGCCGTTATGTTTTTGTCCTTGACGTAATCTTTTGATTAAATATATCGCCGATGACATGCACACTAAGCCATTGGTGGGTCGTCTCTTCCATATTAGTTAGACCCATCTTATTTTTCCTTTGTTCTTTTGCTTTGGAGTGAATATCACAAATAAGCAGTCCAAGCCCCACACGTCTTCCAAAAAGACGGAGAGAGCATTAAGAGCACGAATGACAACTATTCTGGCCAAAATTGATTTATGAAACAAAATAAGTTTTTATATTTTTATTTCTAAATGAGTTTCTAAGAAAAATATACATTTGATAACGATACAAAAATTATGTTTTTGAAATAGAAATTCGTTTGATAATAATACAAAAATTTTCTCTCCCAAGCGGTGGCGGATAGCAAGCAACAAGGGATGGGCAACGGGGGCTGGTGGGGGGCAGCGCAGCTACCGATGGTAGCTAATGAATGGCGGTGGATGGGGGGCAATGGCGGATGGGCGGCTGACTAATAGCGATGGCGAACGATGAGAAGAATATTTTTCATTTTTGTTCTAGAAATAAATAAATAGAAATATTTTACTTTTCATTTCTGTTTCAAATCTATTTCTAGACTAAAATTTTGTTCCATAAATAGATAAATGAAATTACATTATCAAATGGATTTCTATAATTTTAGCTGCAAAAATAGTTGTTTACCTAGTCTTAACTATTAAGTAAAATGGGTATTTTTATTTAGCCTCCATAGAAAATCTAGCGAGTGTTGATTAGAAGAGATCATTGTCTCAGTACAATTTTTTCTTTATCGGTTTGATTAGTCTAATCGAACCAGTTGGCAACCGTAACCGTACCAATAATTTAAACTTGTCAAGCTAAAGTATAACTTGGTAATTCATTGAGGGGCAACCATGCGCTTATAGTCGTTGCCTTCGTGCAGAAGAAATTCCAATGCTCAAGATAACCCAACGCGATATGGACATCCTCTTGCAACATCTAATTTAGTAAACTTGTCGAGCTAGATTTAAAAATCTGCGTATAAAATCTTTGAACAGAAACTCTAAATTGACCTATTGAACTTATTCCTCAAATCTACGATGCGGACATCCTCCCTCCATATCAAGATTAACTTGATAAATATTAAAGGTCAAGACATTTTTGAGAAAACTGAGATTTCATGACATTTTAGTACATGATCGAAAGTTTATGCTTTTCATGATAAAGTTGAAAGTTCAAGACATTTTCAATTGCAAGTGGAAAGTTCAAGATTCTCTAGAATATTAAGCTAAAGAGATCCAGAAAATCCACTTTTTTTTTTTTTCAAAAATATTTCTTTTAAAAGAAAATGAGGACTGTTCGGATTTTCACGGTTGTAGAATGTCCATTTTCATAAATATATATTCCTTGCTAAATGTTAAAATTACAATTTTGGCCATGTAACTTAATATTTCAATTTCAGTATACTTATAACCATTACTTGTAAATAACACGTACTTATTTGTCAAACTTCAAATGATGCATACAGCGCGTGCTTGCTGAGTAAAAAAATCCACATATGTTTTTAACAGAACTGAAAAAAAAATTGATCGGCAATTGCTTCAGATGACGAAATAACTTCAGGCACAAACTTTAAATTGAACTTAAATTGAAACTACATACTAGCATTAACAACGAGAATTAGAGTACCAAACACACCACATAAACACACGTACCGTAAAAGGTCATACCTGAGGACACCATGCAAACCAAACGACAGACATTAGAATACACAAGCAAGACCACAGATTTCTCCTTTTACTTGGTAGCTAGCTAGCAACTACTTCTTCCGGAGGTCGCTCCACAGGTCGCGGAAGTAGGTTTTGGGGTATGCGCATGTCCCTCCCGGGGGCTTTCATGGTCTTTTCTTCTTCGCCAGGCTTGGACGAGTCGCTCTGCAAGTCGTGGAAGTTGGTAGCGGGGTCCTCCTGGAAGGCACGCTGGGTATGCGCATGTCCCTCCCGGGAGCTTTCATGGTCTTTTCTTCTCCTCTGGGCTTGGACGAGTGGCTCCGCAGGTCGCGGAAGCAGGTAGTGGGGTCCTCCTTACGCCGGGGTATGCGAGTGTCCCTCCCGGGAGCTTTCATGGTCTTTTCTTCTCCACTGGGCTTGGACGAGTTGCTCCGCAGGCTGCGGAAGTAGGTAGCGGGGTCCTCCTCGAAGGGACGCCGGGGTATGCGCATCTCCCTCCCGGGAGCTTTCATGGTCTTTTCTTCTCCGGTGGGCTTGGACGAGTTACTCCACAGGTTGCAGGACCCCTCGAAGGTACGCTGGGGTATGCGCATGTCCCTCCCGGGGCTTTCATGGCCTTTTCTTCTCCGCTGGGCTTGGACGAGTTGCTCCGCAGGTTGCGGAAGTAGGTAGCGGGATCCTCCTCGAAGGGACGCCGGGGTATGCGCATGTCTCTCCCGGGAGCTTTCATGGTCTTTTCTTCTCCGCTGGGCTTGGAAGAGTTGCTCCGCAGGTTGCGGAAGTAGGTAGCGGGGTCCTCCTCGAAGGGACGCCGGGGTATGCGCATGTCCCTCCCGGGAGCTTTCATGGTCTTTTCTTCTCCGCTGGGCTTGGACGAGTCGCCCGTCAGACTCATCACGCCCATGCGCACGGCCAAGGCCCAGATCGCATCCATATGAATATGCCTTCGGATATGGTAAAAGCTTTGAGGTCTCTCTAGTGTCGAAGTGTGAGTGCTCAACGCCTTGTTGCTTAGGGTAAGAGGTGAGTCTTTGGGGGTTAATTTATAGCCGCTTTGGTGGCTTTGGAGCTTGGACTTGGGAGTAATTTCATTGACGTTGATGTTGACCTTCACTTGGGGCAATTCGTTGCTTAATGCTCTCACACCCCCCCCCCCGCCCCTCTCCCTCCTCTCCCTCCTCTCCCTTTGTGTGTGTGTGTGTGTGTGGAAGACGGATGAGGTTTGCACTGCTTTAGATTTCCGAAAACGTCTTTAGTAGAAAAACAGAAGGAAAAGAAGACGGGGCCCATCCGAGTAAGGAAAAGAAGACCCGCCAATGCTTTACCGTGCCTTTAAGTCGTCGGTAAGAAATCGTTTGTTATTGCTCCTACTTGTTTCGCCCCTTCTTTTATCGTACTGCGAGACGTTTGTTTTCATAATTTAATTTGGATCATATAAATGATCCTTGAATTTTGACTCAATGTAATATGGTTTCTGAACTTTTAATTTATTTAATGTGTTCCTAGACATTCACCAAAATTTTAGGGACTATATTGAATAAATTAAAAACTTAAGGAATTGTATTGCACTTTGGGCTAAAATTTAAGGGATCATATCAAACAAATTAAAATTTATGAACCACATTAAACATTTGGTCAAAGGTTAGAGACCATTTATATCATTTTCCCTTTGGAGAAACTAGTAAAAACCTTAAACTATGTCCACTGCGATACATTTACCCCAATTTTTTTTTTTTTGACACTTAAAATCTCAAACTTGTACGCAAGTGAACATACACATATTTACCCAGCGTTAGGGTTATACCCGACGTGGCATTGATATGGCGCCACTCATGCACCATATTCGAAAAAATAAAAATAAAAAAGATTAATACCATGAAAAATTCGAAATTGATACATCTATGACAAATTTTATCCAAACAAATTTTTTTACCGCAAAAAACCCACAAACTGGTACATCTGTGATAAATTTACCATTTGTTAGATTCTTTTAGTTTATCTTTAAATTGCTGAGTTGGATAACACATATCAATTTATAGTTTTACTCTTCAATTGTCACAAATATATCAATTTGTGGTTTTTTGAGGTATTAATTTAATTTAATGAAAACTAACGGAGGATGAATTTGAAATCTTTTTCCTTAGAATGATTTATGAAGGTTTATGATGGTCCGACATAAATAACAACATAACATGATAAAATTGAATTTTTCTTTCTTATAAGGATTTACAACAGTTTATTATGGTCCGTCATATTCGTTAACAAAATCTTGTAAATTTATTTTTTTAATTAAAATTTGTACAGGTTTTTGATAGTCCATCATAATGAGAGAAATTTAATAAGATGCGGACACTTGGAGTGCCAAAGCTTAGCGTAAATAGACACTTAAGTGCCAAAAGTTCGGAAAGCTATATTTAAATGCCAAAATTGAAGCAAAATAGGTCAGTTAAGTACTAATGGTAAGAAAATCCGATCAACATACTAACGTGGTGTTTTTTCTGATAAGACAAGTGCAAAACGATATTGTTCTGCATGTTGACGTGGCTAGATAAGTAAAAAATGACGTCATTTTGTCTCGGATTTGAATTTTAATATAAATAATAATTTAATTTAATTTAAAACTAAATTTATTATTATTATTTTTTAAAAAGGGCGAGATTGCAAAATTGCAAGCACTGGGGAAGTGCTTGACGCTGCCTCCTCATTGTTGCCAGGAAGTGTTGGTGACCTCGACAGCCCCCAGCCAACGGCAACCCTTGGCCCTACTAGGCGAGGGCCAGTAACCTTGGCCGAATCTAGGGAAGGGTTGACCCTCGCCCAGATCTAGGCGAGGGCTTGCAAGCCCTCACTGTTGATCGGCCAAGGTCGTCGGGCCCTGGCTGACCTCCCCCAACATCGCCGGCCTTCCCAATGACGGTGAGGAGGCGGTGGCGAGGGCTTGCATAGCCCTCACCATTCTCGTAATCTCGCCCCCCCCTCTTTTTATTTTTTTTAAATTTACTTTATCTTAATTTAATTAATATTTATATTAAAATTCAAATAAGAGGTTAAATGACATCGTTTTAGCTTTTATTTGCCGACTCATTTCTCCAACAAGTC
The DNA here is from genome assembly GCA_014182515.1 of Eucalyptus microcorys. Taxonomy (NCBI): domain Eukaryota; kingdom Viridiplantae; phylum Streptophyta; class Magnoliopsida; order Myrtales; family Myrtaceae; genus Eucalyptus; species Eucalyptus microcorys. The sequence continues at coordinate 33,303,533 of CM024569.1, forward strand.
ACGTAGGCGAGTTATATTAACAAAAAAATGTCATGTAGAATTTCTGGCACATTTCGCAGGAGTTAGTACTTAAATATCTCATTGTTCAAAGAAAGTGACACTTATCAATACCTTTCGTAACTTTTGACACTTAAGTGTCATTCCGTGTCAAGTTTTAGCACTTACCCTATACTTTTACCGAATTTTTTTTTTAAAATTTGGAATTTTTTTTGTACAACTTTTTACGAAGGTTTAGAGGTGGCAAAATGGGTCATGGACCCATTTTGCACCCATATTTTTCACAAATGGGTCGAATGTGAGTTATGAAGTTGTAATGGGCCATAACCCACGTTTAACCCATTTTAAGTTCAGTTTTATATGGGTCAAAAATGGGTCACACGGGGTCACACGTTCTGACCCATTTTCGACCCATTTTTAAAACCTAAAAACATGAACTTCCTCGCGACAGCCCTTCGACCTTCACCTTCGTTAGTGACTCAATGACTCATTTTTGACCCGCCTCCGCTGCTCGCCTCCGAGCCGCCTCCGCCACTTGCCGCCGCAACTTGCGTCCGAGTCGCCTCCGCCACCTGCCTCTGAGGCTTGCCTCTGCCGCTCCCTCGAAGGTCGCCGACGACTGAGCCTCGCCGGATCTCTCGGCCTCGCTAACGACTGGCGAGGCTCGAGCTCACCGGCGTCGGGCGGGCCTCGGCCTCGCCAGATCTGGTGAGATCGAGCCTCACCCGACGCCGGCGAGCTCGAGTCTCGCCGGATCCGGCGAGGCTCGGCCTCGCCGATGACTGGCGAGGCCCGAGCTTGCCGGTGTTGGGCGAGGCCTCAGCCTTACCAAATCGGCGAGATCGAGCCTCGCCCGACGCTGGTGAGCTTGAGTCTCGCCGGATCCAGCGAGACTCGACCTTGCCGACGACTGGCGAGGCTCGAGACTCGCTGGATCTAGCGAGGCTCGAGCTTGCCGGCGTCAGGCGGGGCCTTGGCCTCGCCGGATCGGCGAGATCGAGCCCCGCCCGATGCCGGCAAGCTCGATCTCGCCTGTGGCCGCCGCCGGCTGTTGTCGTGGCCGACGGTCGGCCGAAGAAGAAGAAAAAAAAAAAAAGAGAAAAAGAGAAAATAATTATTATAATTAAAAATGATATTTTAAAAAATAAAAATTATAATAATTATTTTTTAAAAATTAAAAATTAGATTTTTTAAAAAATATTTTAAAAAGAATTATAAAAATTTTCCATTAAATTGTATTGCATAAAAATATTTTAACAATAAGTAGGTTTTAGCAATACAGGTTGGGTCGGGTATGGGTCGGGTACGGGTCGGGTCCGGGTATGGATCACTAGATTTACACTACAAGAATATGGGTCAAAACGGGTTCAATGGGTCAAATATGGGTTGACTCATTTTCGACCCGACCCATACCCGACCCAACCCACCCATTTGCCACCCCTATGAAGGTTTAAAATGGTTAAACCAAACACGACTTGTTTGATTATAGTATCAAAAACTCGTCCGTACACAACCAACTAAAATGGGTTGATCCATTCAGAACGTACCCCGACCCATTTATTTTGACATGAATATAGCATGAACACTCTCAATATAAAGCCAAATCCTGAACCCTAAAGTCAAAACTACTTTGTGCGGTTGTTCGTGTTGGATTGTTGCATCATGCTAGAAATTGCCACTCCTGATTTAACCATATCACATTAGTAAAGTTATTTGATTCATTCAGTAGATACATCGTGTCTAAATTAGTCCTAATTTTTTCACAACAAAATGATGGCATAAAAGGTTTCGTTAAAATTTACGACATTACATTGTAATCAAGAAGTATTTCGTAATTATAACATTTTCATGAGAATCATACCCTCATATATAAAGAGAGAAAAAAGAGAAAAGAGAAAAAAGAAAGGGTCACGCTTGTCCCCATGTAAACTAGTAGACAACCCCATGCAAGGGACCATTTCCTTCCAGTCTTACCAACACAAGCTCCATAATTCAATCAAATCTTAACACAAGTAACTCCTTAGGAATCGGGAGAATTACAAAAAAAGCCCTAAACCTATTACAATTGTGTGTTAATTTAGTCATAATTTTTTTTTTTTTTTGCCAATTGAATCCTAAACCTTTTGTATTTGTGGCAATTCAATCCATCTGCCTAAATTTGACCGACAAGCGCTAACAATGACAATTTTTAATACTATTTTAATAGTTTCGAATTTTTTTAATTTTTTTCTTTTCTTTCACTTTATTTTTTTCCTCTTCTCTCTTTCTTTAGTCGGTTGTTGGATTAAGACGACCTCGTCATTGCTGGGCGAGGGCAAGGTCGAGCCTTGCCAGATCTAGTAAGGGAGGTTGAGACTTACTAGGGGCAAGCGGGGCTTGCCCTCGCTAATGGCTGGTGGCTGGCAAGGTTGACCTCACCAGCCCTCATCTCTAGCTGATTGCCTCGATCTAATGATGGGCTAGAGGAAAAAGGAAGAGGAAAAAAAATAAAGAGAAAGGAAAAATAAAAAATAAAAAATTCTAAAATACAATAAAATATCATTAAAATTGTTTACGTCGTGTCGGTCGTGCCTTATTAACATTGTGCCTTGTTAGCACTGGTCGTGCCACGTCAACACCAATTGCCCAAATTTGGTCGAATAAACTGAATTGGCACAAATGTAAGAAATTTATGACTCAATTGATCAAAAAAATTTAGGACTTAATTGGCATAATTGTAATATGTTTATGACTTTTTTGGTAATTTTCCCTTAGAAATCCATAATTTGTTAGACTAGTATATTGCGTTTCCAATTTGTTTGGCTTACTAAGACTCCATTCGTTTCACGGAAAATGAATGATTTGAAAAATATCTTCATAACAATAATCATTTATATCGCTTAAAATAATTAATCAATGAAAGATGTTTCATTATCGACATTAATTTATATCTAAATATTTTCAAGGACGATACTCTTTCTGTTCAATTTTGTAAGCTATGTGAGCAATTATTTTTAAGAAAATATTTTCCAAATCATTCATTTTTCATGAAGCAAACACACCATACAAACCTAGTTCACCTACCCACGAGTGAATCTTTTTTCGCTTTTGACAATGCTTGCAAAGATCGTGCACACCAAGGAGGATCAAGGGTCTCCATCCTCCTATGAACATCGTTAACATTAACAAAGGTTTACCTACGGCCCTTCAAATTTCAGAAGATTAGACATCCCTGTTGATATAGCTGAGGCCATACCATATGGCCTTAAACCAGCTAAAGAACTTTCCTATCCTTCCGTGGAGATTGGATCAGACAAGCACTCACGTGATATCTCTTTATTCAGACGCTCCTTTGTTCGAAGACAAGGGAACATAAGGTGTGTTTGGTATAACTTTCCCAGGGGCTTTCGGCCTCCAAAGCTCCCTAGGGAAATGCTGGGATGTTTGGCAAGTTTTCCCGAGGGGCTTTCCAAATGTTGAAACTAGTTTTTTTCTTCCAAAACTATCCTCACTAATTCTTCAAATTTCCAATTTTTTCCCTCATTATTGTTAATCTCTTTTGAGCAAGGGCAACCGGGGAGGGTGGTTGGCAAGACTAAATTGAGCCGGCAAAGGGCTGGCGAAGTCGCATGACCTAGGCAAGGGGCCGACGAAGGGCTCATGAGGGTCGCATGACCAAGGTGACCTCGGGTGAGGGCCGCCTAGGTCTTGCGCGACCTCAGTAGTGCAAAAGCTCGTGGGAAAGAGGAGGAACAAAGTAATATGGACAGCTCGGACTACTCCATATCTTGACAAGCTCGGCCGCAAACAAAACACAAAATTGGGTTTAAATCTTATTCTCAGAACTCGTCATACTAAAGTTTGAGTCTAGTGAAAGTAAGCTTGGTGAACACAATTCAGGGAAAAATGAAAGAAAAAACCGTTAGATGGGAGTGACCAAAGTGAGATCTCACTCTTGAACATTGAGTAAGGCTCGTTGTCACTAGTTAGATTCGAGGTGGCCGAGCCCCCTAGTCCTCGATCCCAGGTCAAGGAAGCATGAACAACCTTGATCGAGGTCGTTGTCCATGGATAAGCGCTTGAAGATGATGAACAATGCATCCTAAACAATAAACAATAATTGCAATAACAATGTTTTGAATTTTTTTGTTTTTGTTTAAATTTTTTTAATGGAGTGCTCACGTGGAACCACATCAGCGCCAAGTTGGAGCCACATTAGATTTCAATGATGATTTTTAACAGAATCCTAACGAATGGTAAATGTGTTACTTGGGTATTGGTTTGGGATAAAAAAAAATGAATAGAAAATATGCCACTGTGGGTATAATTTGGTGGCTTTTTCTTTAGTATGGAAAAGAAGACGGGAGCCCATACTAAGGTGGAAAAGGAGACCTGTTAATGCTTTAGCTTGCCTTTGAGTTGTCGGCAAGAAATCATCATTATTGGTCCTACCTGTTTTGCCCATTCTTTTCTCGTACTACAAGATGTTTCTTTTTATAATTTGACTTGGAGAAGGGATAGTGAGATAACTAGTCTCTGAACTTTGGTTATTATATTATCTGGTCCCTAAATTTTTGAAAAATGTTCAACTTGAACTGTTAAACTTTTGTTGGTCCCTAGTTGAACATTTTTTTAAAGTTCAGGGACCACATTGAGTAAGACTACATTACACTTTGGGCTAAAATTCATGGATCACATTGAACATTAAATTAAAGTTTATGAATCATTTGTATCATTTTTCCTTTAGAGAAAAAACCACTAAAAACCCTAAACTATGCCCACTGCGATACATTTACCTCAATTTTTTTGTGACACTAAAAACCTCAACACACATATTTACCTAGCATTAGGGTTATGTTAAATATCACTATTAACACCTAACGACTCAAGTACCACATTCAAAAAAATTAAAATAAAAACAGTTAGTACCACAAAAAAATTACAAATTGGTACACTTATCAAATTTACTCCAAATACAAAAAAAAAAAAAAAAAAATCCAAAATGATACACCCGTAACTAGTTTCCATTAATTTTTACTATTTGTATGACATTTGACAATTGACAAGTGTACTAGTTTATGATTTTACCCTCTATTTGTTACATATGTACTAGTTTGTAGTTTTTTTAAGATAATAATTCAATTTTATGAAAATTAATGGAACGTAAATTTTTCATAAGTGCACTAATTTAAGGTTTTAGGTGGAAATTTATCACAAGTGAACTTTTGGGATTTTTTTTCGTGGTATTAACTCAAACAAAATAATAATTAAATAAACCTAAAGAACTATTCATCGTGGTTACTATTCATTGTCTTTAAGCGCTCGTACATTGCTACCTAGAGTTGATTGGACATCTGTCTTTGTACAATTAATCTCATTTTTTTTCTTTTGTTTGTAAATAATTTTCTTCCTTGTTCCTTTAGTGTTCATCTTTCTGGGTGAACTCCTCCATTTCTCTTCTACTTTTTTTTTTGTCAAACATTTTCCCTCTACTTTCTCCACTTAATTACTAGCAAAATCAATCCATAGACACTTTGTCACTTTAATCATCGCTTATTCAAACCTTGGAAATCTATCCACCAGAAGATTAGCAAATAACAACCGGTGCTTGCACTGCCGTGACTTTCCAAGGCATATTCCATAATATGACGAAACTCCATGGATTCAAGGAAAGAAAGGGAAAAAGGTTCAATAGCTACTGATGAAATGAATTAAAGACATGGGGAATAGCCGCAATAGTGCAAAAGCTCGTGGGAAAGAGGAGGAGTAAAGTGATATGGACAGCTCGGGCTACTCCAGATCTAGGTGAGCTTGGCCACAAACAAAACACAAATTTGGGTTTAAATCTTATTCTCATAACTTATCATACTAAAGTTTGAGCCTAGTGAAAGCACAACTTGGTGAGCATGATTGGGGGTGTATAATGAAAGGAGAAAAAAGAAAAGGAACTGTTAGGTAGGAGTGATCAGAGCTAGATCTCACTCTTGAATGTTGAGTAAGGCTCGCCATCACCGATTAGATTGAAGGTGGCCGAACCCCTTAGTCCTTGATCCTAGCTTGGGGAAGCATGGACAACCTCGATCGAAGGACGTTGGCCATGGATGAGCACTTGAAAACAGTTCATTTGAAACAATGAACAGTAATTGCGATAATAGTACTTCGAAATTTTTTCCTTTTTGTTTAATTTTTTTTAATAGGGCACTTGCATGGCACTGTATCAGTGCCAAGTCAAAACCACATCAAATTTCAACGGTGATTTTTAACAAAATCCTAATGAAGGGTAAATGTATCACTTGGATATTAGTTTGGGATTTTTTGAAATCACAAAAAAATTGAGGAAACGTGTCACCATGGGCATAATTTGGTATTTTTTGGTGGTTTTTTCTTTAGCGTGGAAAAGGAGACTGAGGGCACATCCTAATGTGGAAAAGAAGACCCGCCAATGCTTTAGCGTGCCTTTGAGTTGTCGACAAGAAATAATTCATTATTGCTCCTACCTGTTTCGCCCTTTCTTCTCTCGTACTACTAGACGTTTCTTTTCATAATTTAATTTGGAGAAGGGACAATGACATAAATGGTCTCTAAACTTTGGCCTAATATGTAGTGTGATCCCTAGACTTTTAATTTATTAGTCTCTAAACTTTTGAAAAACGTTCAACTTGAACTGTCAAACTTTTGTTGATCCCTAGTCGAACATTTTTCAAAAGGTTAGAGATTACATTGAACAAATTAAAAATTCAGGGATGTTGACACCTAAATTTTGGCGATCCGGTCATTTTAGGGGTCAATTTATCCCTAAAAAAATGTTAATTGCATATAGATTTAGGTGCATTTATTTTTAATTTACATTTTTTACATTTTATTGGATCGGTGGTGGATGGGTTCAAATTAATGGTCCTGAGCTTTAACTTGGCAGGCCGGACTAAGCCCATGAAACGAGCAAATTGGCCCGAGCCTGTTTTCTTTTAATGACAAAAATTACCTAAATGAAGATTTGAAAAGATATTACGGTGGATTTTTGGAATTTAAGAAAATCGGGTTGCAATCTTATTTTTAGGCAATAAAATCAGAAGAGAATAGTCAAGAGATGTGGAAAATAAAAAGTAATATTGCATGCGGAAAAGAAATCTTTACTGATATTGATTTGAAAAGGAAATTGAAACCCTAATCCTTGGCCTATAAAAACGTTGTTCGCGTAGGATTTTGGGGAGGCCACACAGATTTATACATACGACGCACTTTGGGGTCTCTCTCGAGGGTTTGGCTTTCAAAAGAGAGAAAAGCTTGCGGTGTGTTTTATAGGGAAAAGGAAAAGTCAACAAAAGAGAGGGAAGAGAGAAGGGAACGTAAAAAGCAGAAGTAGCAGAGGAAGGGGTGATTGGACAGCTACTGTTCACCATCTTCTTCACGTTTGCTGTTCATGCCCTCACCAGACCGACAATTCCTCCTCTTCTACGCTGCGACGACGCTACCGAACCACACCTTTTCCAAGTTCCCGTCGCACCAGCCTCGCCGGAGCTCTGATGCCCGCTGCCGCCCCTCACCGGAATGCCGGCGATCACCACGTTGCTGCTTTGCTTGGAAAGGAAAAACGAAAAAAAAAAACAACAAAAGGAAAAAAAAAAAACAACAAAAGGAAAAAAGAAAAGCAAATTAGGTAGTTTTTCTTGCTATTTACTTTATTTCATTTTTTTGTGTAGTATAATTGTTCCTTAATGTAAGATTGAAGCTCCTGACATGAAATTGCTCTGAAATTTGGGATTGACAATCAGATTTTCGCGCCTGAAATCCGACTAGCAATCGCAATCGCTTGAAAAATTGCCAATCCGATCTCCCGCCCGAGATTCGATTCGCGATTTATTTGAAAATTGGCCAACCCGATCTCATGCGCGAGATATGGTTCGTCAATTTGTAGATATCGATCCTATCTTATCTGATTTGTCGTCATGTTAGTTCAATCAATGTTATTTTGTTAAAAAGAAAAATCCAAAAAATATTTGAGTTGGGATTAGGTTTGTTTTAGAATATTTCTTGTTATCTTACATATTTAGAATAGAAATTTTATTTCAAATTTAAAAAAAAATCCAAAAAGTGCATTCATTTAGGATGTTAGTTTTTGTTTAATTATGTGGCAATTTTAAATTTCGAAATTAATAAAAAAAAAAACAACAAATTCATCATGCATATGTCATGTAGAATTAAGGCGTTTAGATTAATCTTTTCGAGATAGATCGCATCTGAGGTTAGAGATTGCTAAGTTAAGATAATATCTTGGTTTAGCTTGACCTAATCCTTAATATAAGTTAGATAGAATCTTAATTTAGCTAAGTAATTTTCACATTTTCCTAATTGCGAATTTCACGTAAAAATACAAAAAAAAAATGTCTTTAGAAGAAATCAATTTCATTCTATAGTATAGATTGCATTTTATGTCATATAGATAGATCATATTGCCATGTCACATCATTTCATGTTAGATTAGTGACATGCATTGCATAAATCATGATTTTCATTAAATAAGTGAAAGCAAAAATTGAGTGATTGCATGTTAATTAGAAATCATATCTAAGACTGTGAATTCTTATCTAACATTACAGATGCTTTCGTTGCTTAAGTTTTTGCATTTTTTTTTTTGCTTTCTTGGGTGTTAAATTGGTGGTTTGCACTCTTGCATGATCACCTCACATGTTAGGGAGTAAATTAAAATTAATTCAAGCTGCTTGCCAAACATTTTTCAAAATAAAAGAGAAAGGTACTGAAAGGGCGTTAGAGAAATCTAACGTAATCAAATCCCCGAACACATAAATCTCTCGTTCGTAGAAGTAAAATAATTCTCTCATTATTTTACTTAGGTGTTTAATCGACCTATCGTAAACTGATTAGTGGCGACTCCCTTTTGCATGCTAGATATTTGAACTTAAGTTGCGAGTTGATATGGGCTTGGGAGAGCCCAAGCTAAGTTAGACTTAGTAGTCCATTAACCTAATTTTAGGTGGTGCACCCGAAATTTTGGTCGCGACAGCTTGGTGACTCCGCTGGGGACTTGAGTTAAAACTCTTAATGGACTTAGGCCAATTTTCTCTTTATTTAAAAAAAAAAAAGTTTTTGTTTGGCAATGAGGATTCTAGGTACGTCCTTAACATTTAAGGTGTTAAATTTTTTTGCAGATTGGGAAGTATAAGAGGAAGTGTTTGCTAACCCTTGTTTTGTAGGGGAGGTGTAGGAATGTATGGTTTACATGCACATATGAAGTGTTGCTTGCTATAAACTGTCGTGCATGCTTTGCATTTACATTACACTCTTGCACACACAACTTGCCGCAAGACCTGGGCTGCACTAAGACACTTAGGATGGTATTAAGTTAGATACGACTTCGATCACGAGGCCGCGTAGTGAGGTTGCCCAACTCAATCCCGAAAGCTTTTTCTTGATTGTCAAGAATGGTAACTCTGCCCGCAAGGCTGCGTCGCATTGGGGTATCATTCTTGATTAAGCTGGAGTTAGGAGGACTTGACTTAGTATGCGAGGTTGCAACTAGTCATCCTACCCTGCTAACTTCACTTAGCTAAGCCTGTCTAGAGTAGAAATTGAACCTCACATCTCATGTGCATGTCTATGTGGTTGCCATCGATTTTCCTTGGTAAAGTAAGTTTTCTAACCCTATACTATGCAATTTACTTACTTTGTTATACTTTTGGTCCGTTCATGACAATCTAGGTTAGTCATTTGATCTAATTCCTTTGTCAATCAGAAATGAAATGAGAATGCATGCAATGAATCATTTGGAAAATAACAAAAAACTTTGGAGAATTTGTTCTTATCAAGAAGGTTCAAATTTTGGCATTTCCTAGTTCATGTTTAGGAAATTTCGTCCTTACTAGGGCATCTCATGTCTTTATTTTCCTAGTTCATTTTTAGGAAATTCTCTTCATGTGTGGACTTTTCGTGACTAAAAAAGATAGATTATTGTCATGGACCGATTCCCTATTTCCACCTTGTGCTTATACGTGTGTTCATTTCCTCAATTTAGGTGATTATGGAGCAACCCCACTCACCCATCCGTACACGGTCAAGAGCTAAAATGATGGATCAAAACGAGTGAGAAATTGTGACTCGAAGAAAAGAGTCAAGAGGACTTTTGAACCGTCTCATTTTCCTAAGATAGTCGAATTCGGTGCCACCATGAAGAGACCAGTGACATATCCAGAAGGAAGAATCTCTGACCTGGAGGGTTCGCATCACAAGACCAATGAGGATGACAAATTGGGGGCATGACAGATTTTGGTAGTGACCCGACTGAGACAAAATCTCCACCCAAACCAAAATGGATATTCCATGTACATTTACTTTGATTTTGCATAGTATCCTATTTATGCACGTTGTTTTGTGCACGGGAAAAAAATAAGAATTCATCAAATCAAAGAGCGGATTTCAATTTGTGTGTTTGTTCTCTTTCGATAGGGGCAATCCAAGGACACCCATTGCTAAGACAGTCCCTTCGTGGGACAATTCCTTGAATGAACACTTGAAATCATGTTTTTCATACTTATGAGAGCATTTTTGAGTGTAGTAAATTGTCTATTTGAAGTCACAAAAGCTTTTCAAGCGTAAAGTTGCTGGACACTTTTGAAAAGAAAATTTCCATAGTGATTTTACCTATTTAACTCACCAATTTCATGTGGAGATTTGTCAAGATGGACAGTTCATTGGAGTGATCAAATGCTTCAGAATGCAAAATGAGACGTGTCAGGATAATGAAAGGCGAGCCTTATCCTATACACAGACCCTTGCTTATGCACTTGTGAGATGAGTATAAAAAGTTTCATATCATCAAGGTAAAGAGTTCTCTCGCGAAAGGTACGATGACCAAAATGATGAGGGGCAATTCATTTCTCTATCCCAAACACTATAGGTGATATATTGCTTAACTCCTTTGAGCCATACACTTGTGGAAATTCTTTCAAATTACCCCTGTCAAGAACCACCCCACATCCGGGCAAATTGGAGGTAAGGTGGCATCATAAGGTGAGGAAAGTGAAAAGAAATTTTTTTGCTTTCACTTGCATCAATCTTCAAATCATGCTATTATATTGAATTCATATGCTAATTTAAAGTGCCTTAAGATGATGAAGAGCATTTCTTTCTCTATCCTACATACTTATATAATTTGCATAGCCCACTTGAGCCTGCAATTTCATTTCTTCAAACCCAGTTGATGATCATCCCCCATATTGGGGCAAGGCAAAAGGCAGATGAAGACCTTTGAAAGTTCGAGTGTCATTCAAAGTGTAATTGCTTGACACATGCATTGTGCGCAAGAATTGAAATCAAAATAGAACTAATGGGCATGAAAAAGCAGTGTGTTTGGTAAAAGCAAGGCCAATGCCCATGAAAAAGAAGTGAAGAAAAATGAATGAGAACTAGGGGCATGAAAAAGCGAGATGCCTAGTAAAAGTAAGGCCGATGCCCATAGATGAAAAAAAAAAAAGAGTCGAGATAAGGACTATTGGTTGTAAAAAACTTGTATCTCCAATGGAGTAATACTCAAAGAGCTTAAATGCTGAGTTTTTTATAATCAATGGGGCGCTTGATAATGACAATCCTCGATGGTGAAAAAGAAAACTGGTGGCAATGCCAAGATGATCATCAACTCTCACCCTTTACACACATTTTGAGCTTAACATTCTTTCATTTTTCAACCCATGAACCTGGCCTACATTATGTCCCTTGCAAAGTCTCTTCTGATTATGGCACTTGAATTTACGTAGGGGTTCACATGTTTTAAGCATCACTTGAAGAAGTGCGAGCATGATTATTTCTTTCTCATTTTCCAGGGTTCTTGACTTGTAAACTCGGAGATGATTACAGAATTATTCTTTCAATTGCCTTGACTCAAAGAGTCCCTTTGTTAAGCCATTGACCAAGCCCTTATTACGTTCCCTATTAAAGACCTCTCAGATTGGTAAGGTCGTACCGCTTGCGAGAATACTCGGACCCTTGTTGGTCTGATGATAGTGAGATGGAGTGATTCTCCTAAAATAGCTCATTCGAATGAGTGTGAGTGAAAGTTCTTTCTAACTAGAAAGTCTCTCATTTAGTATTCTTAAGAAATTCATGCCATTGTCTTGAACGACAATTCTCTCATGTGGAAATTTGGATGATGCAAATATGGTAAAGTTATTATGCATAAACCTTGATTGAATTGATGAAAACCTCATTGAACTTTGAAATGTGCATTCTAGAGTAGCTTAAATTGTCTACGTCTTTAATGAATGCATACCCGCTTTTGCTCTAATCATGTCTGACAAGTAATATTTCCTTGAAGACTGAGTAATACCTGACATTCAAGTTGCTCCTTGAAGCCTTGAGATTCAGCGTGCTTTCGTAGCCCGAAGTCCTTTTCACTAACATGGCGTACTTTTGTAGCCTAGAGTCATTTTCATCGACTCGGCGTGCTTCTGTAACCCGATGTCCCTTTTAATTAACCCGACGTGCTTTCATAGCCCGATGTCCCTTTATATTGACATGGCGTGCTTTCGTAGCCCAAAGTCCTTCTCACCGACTCGGCGTGCTTTCGTAGCCCGATGTCTCTTTTAATAAACCGGGCGTGCTTTCGTAGCCTGGAGTTCCTAACCTGGCGTGCTTTCGTTAGCCCAGAGTCCCTTTTATAGACCCGGCATGCTTTCATAGCCCGGAGTTGTGGCATCCCTCAAACGGACCCCGATCCGTTAGGGTCGCCATAGTCCGCTTACCATTCACTTGCCCTATTGATAAGTCACTCTGATACCATTGAATTGTAATGGGTCCATATAGCCTGGGGGTTTGTACCATCTCAATTGGTCCCAGCGCAGTTCATATAACGGAAGCATATTCCAATTTCCCTATCCCTTACTCAAACCACATAATACAATGCAATACACATCAACTTTAACCTTTCATATATATTTACTTTAGGGCCGAATCACTTTTATTTACATAACTAAGATGGACTTCACGAGTCAATACAACAAAAAGCCAAGGCTTTAACTAAGCTCGGCTATACTCAAAAGTACTCGACTCTACATTAGACATGTATATCATCCCATCATCTAGTGTCGGCCATCCCAAAAAGTGTCGTCCTCCACCAGTCACACGCTCTAATCACACCCATCCCGATGCATCGGCTGGTGGCGGCGGCAGCATCCCTATCATCACCCCGTCGCGTCGAACGTGTACAAAAAGGAACTCCTGAACTACAGGGCCATCAAGTAGGCCCACATCATACATGACCAAAACACGGAGTCGGATAAACACCAGACCATGAACACCGACACAGGGGTGCTCCGAGCACTCGACCTCAACATCATATGGTAAGCCATAGAACGTATCACGTGTGACAGGTGCTAGAGGCATCGCTCAATCTAAAATGTTAGTCTCCAAAGGGGTGAGTACAACCACTCAGCAGTAAAGATCTATCAAACTACACAATGCAACAAGCAAGACAACCACAATTCATGTGAAATGCACATATCATCCATGCTATCATACCTATGTCTCCATGAGATCCATTCATAACTTTAATAATCACATTTCCCATGCCAAACAATCCCAATTCAAGTTCATGGACAGTTATATCTCAAGCCATATGCACACACCCATACACATGATTCATTTCCCAATTTTAATTCTCAGAAGGATCTCATTTTCTTCCAGGGACCAGTGTTTGCATCCCTCATATATCACTCGCACCCAATCTGGCGTCGCAAGGAACCTCGGCACACACCTCCGAGCATTCGGCACACACACTCCGGGCATCTCGTACCTCAACTAGCGTCACAAGGCTTTTGGCACACACACTCCGGGCATTCGGCACACACCTCCGAGCATCTCGAAACTCCCGAGGACATCCGGCACACACACATTCCGGGCATCCCAACACCCCCTAGGCATCGTCGGCTCACACCTCCGACAGTATCATCATCATCACAATGCATATTTACATACATATCTCAATTTCAAATCAGCATTTGATGCAATAATATCCGAGGCCTAAACCAGCCTTTTTGATGTCATGTAATATGCCAAATGTCACCATATATGCAGTGCACATAACACCCATGATATCACATTTCATAAAGCAGTTCATTGGTTTTTGAAAATAGAACCAATTTTCGGGTAAAACAGAATGCACCTCTTTAGTAAACATTCTTGGAAAAATAGTAAAAAATCTCAATAAATTCTGAAAATTTAACATGATGTAAACAAGATCCAGAGGAAGATATTTCGTGAAGAACACCATGTCAATAAAGTTTCACATTAATCACGTAGATCCATACATCATAGCAAAAGAAATTCCAGCACCACACTTGCACAGTTTCGAAATACTAATGCATTTCAACTTCTTTCCAGTTTATCTCCCAATCGAAGCTTGAAAATGCTTAAAACATCTAATACTTTATCTTTAGTTTTCAAGGTATATATACCTGTATTTTTCTTGAAAATCATCTATAAAAGTAACAAAATAAAAAGAGCCACCAAATGATTTTGTCTTCATAGGACCACAAACATTAGAATGCACTAAATCAAGTATACCTAACTTTCTTAAAGAAAATAAGCTTTTGAATGCAACTCTAATATGTTTTCCTACTAAATAGTGAGCACACTTCTTCAGCGATGAACTCTTCATACCTAAAAGAAGCTTCTTCTTGGTCAATATTGACAAACCCTTCTCACTAATGTGATTAAGTCTCTTGTGCCATAACTCGATTATCTCTTCGTTGTCTATTGCATTAATTTTGTCTATGGACAACTTTGCCTGCATAATATACAACAAAAAGTATTTTTCACCTCTAGCCACAACCAAAGAATTTTTAGTGAGCTTCCATCAACCATCATTGAAGGTGTTACAATACCCCTCACCATTCAACTTGCTCGTGAAAATTAAATTCAAACAAATATCATGTTTATGCTTAACATTATTCAATGATGACCTCGTGTCATTTCTGGTCTCTAGGCACACATCACCAACACCTATAACTTTGGTTAGCCCATCATTTCCCATCTTCACAAATCCAAAGTCATCTAATCTATACAATGTAAAGAAATCCCTATGAGATGTAGAATGAATAAATGCACTACTATCAATTACTCAACTGGTTTCATAACATACAAAATTCATCGCATCACCATAAAAAATAATGAGAAAGTCTTCTTTATGTATAGCAACATGATTGTCATTGATGTCATTATCATTTTCTTATCTTTACTTTTCTCTTTCTATTTCTCCTTTTTGAACTGACTGCAAAACCTCTAATATGTTCTTTCTGATGGCAATAATGGCACTGAACATTAGCAAATGTATTGTATTTGCCTCTGCTTTTATCTATATTTCTCGAATCTTGAAACACACTTCTTCCTTTTTTTCTTAACAACCAAGACATTAGAGTGTAACAAGAATGATCCCCGTGTCTGTCTTCTCATCTCTTCATTCAAAACACTACTCTTGGTTAAATTCATAGTAATCATAACATCCAAGGCAGAATTAGATAGAGACATTCAAAACATCTCCCATGAGTCCGACAAAGTACCAAACAATTATAGCGCTTGTATCTCATCATCAAACTTGATTCCCATAGCAAGCAATTGATTTATAATTCCTTGAAAAGAATTTAAATGATCGGTCAAACAAGTACCATATTGATATCTTAAAACTATCATATGTTTTATCATAAATAACTTATTATTCCTAATCATTCAAATATATAAATGTTCGAGCTTATTCCACAAACTGCGTGCATATGTTTCCTCAATGATATAGTTTAAAACATTATCATCTACCTACTGTCTAATATAACCACACACTTGACGATGAAATATAGACTATTCAAGATCGCTTTTATTTTCCGGTTTCTCTTCAACAAATATGGGTAGATAATAATCAATCACATATAAAGGTCTTCCATCTTTCCTTTCCATATATGATAATTCAAACCATTCAATATAACCATTCTACTCATGTTCGTTTCCATTGTTTAATACAAGGCAGAAAAATTTAGTAATAACCAAAGCTCTAATTCCACTTTGATGGGAGACCAGTAACAACCCAAACAATATCGGATTAACACAATAGACAAAACAATCTCCCCTTTTGTGCAAAGCTAATAGATACTATAGGAGTATCAACAACAGCTTCTGGAGGCAGAGGAGTGTCTTGATGAATGTCCAAAGTGATAGGTTTTTCTTAACTTCCTTGAGCTTTTTTAGCACTAGCAATTGCTCCTTGATCAATAGAAGCTTCTTTGTTAGTATCATCAGAAACTCAATGGGAATGTTTTCAAGAAGAGGTTCCACAATGTCTTCTCGCACGACCAAGCTCCCCTTGAGTAGATGCTATAACTCAAGAGGACTCAGCTTCAATAGCGTGTATATGCAAGACAGAATCCTGCTCTCCAATAATGATTTGCTCTAAAACTAGTTCCTGATGCTCAGTGATAGTTTGGTCCAAGGCACGCTCCCGATGTTCATCAATATTGTCAGCACTTTCGGATCAATGAGATCAACATTCACCATACTAGCCTAATCATCGTTTGTCTAAGTCGATCCTCGGCATCCTTTTGCTATTGTTCTACAATAGTCACATCCTTCGTCCGATCGACAACCACTCTTGTCCCCGTTTCTCCTTCGGCTTCATTTTTTTTCTTCAACATCATCATCGGTTTCAGCTTATATGCATCGATAATATCATCCAAATCAACGATTCTTCTTCGACTCGCTTTGCATTTCTGCATTAAGTCTTTGTAAGAAGGCATGAGAGCTACGTCTTTGTTCAACAAACCTCCGTCTATTGGCAGATCAATCAATTGGATCTAGTACAATTTCATTTGCATCAACTTTCAAAAGTCGACCTTTTGTATTCTTCCAACCTTCAGTGGTATGTCAGAAACTTATCTTCCGCATCATTTGCTCATCTATCTTCAGTAGAGGTAATTGAAATTTACTCAACTTTCTAGGGTTCTCAATGCCCTGTTCACCAAAGATTTTCGTGATCAGATAACCATAAGGCGATTGCCCCTTGTTCTTCAAGACAATTCTATACATGTGCAGAATAATAAGATGAGCAATTGAAAATGAACAACCATTTACGATGGCTCACATCATCTTGGCTTCATACCACAAAATATCAGTTGTGGAAGATTTTTTTGGTCGCAAGTAGTTAATAATGATCTTATGAAGTACAATCTATCTTAAGGGAAACAACTAATGAGAAACATAAGATTTGTCATCTCTAACAAAGTTAGGAATACCATAGAGTTGTCTATATACAGCATTAGGATCAATGTCTATAGACTCAAATTCAGAAAATCTAGCCCCCAATAATTTGGCTAAATCACATGCTTGAATCAAATATGATTTATCAAACACCTTAAACTCAATAGTGTCTACTAAGTAAAAAGAAAGCGTTGAATAGAAATAAGCAA
Source organism: Eucalyptus microcorys (assembly GCA_014182515.1). Classification (NCBI taxonomy): domain Eukaryota; kingdom Viridiplantae; phylum Streptophyta; class Magnoliopsida; order Myrtales; family Myrtaceae; genus Eucalyptus; species Eucalyptus microcorys. The sequence goes on from CM024569.1 coordinate 33,320,965, forward strand.
TCAAAGCGGGGTAAGTAGGATATTCAGTGACACACAGAGCAATGAGCAGTTGATCGTCAAAGAACTGCTTAAGATGAATACCAGTAGGCTCGAAAAAGTCAAAATCAATTGTTCTTTGTTTAATAACTCCCCTATTCATCAAAGATGCCACGCCCCGATCCTCCGAGCACGTGCCCATCCCTCTATGGTCGATTAAATAGCAATGTTCCAAGACGTATCGTCAACCCATTCATTTTTGCCATTTGCACATGCGGAAACGTATAAATAATCCCTGCAGACAACAATTCAATGGGATAGAAAAGTAGGGCCACCATTTTGAAAACCATAACATACATTTATACATATCAGACTAATTCATTTACATTACTAGCCGATATTTACAAGGTCTACAAAAATGTTGATTCTCAAAACTAGTTGTCATATGATCAACTATTCATACTCGTTTGCTGATCCTTCAGAGTCCACGGGATCCGAGTGAAACGATGGTTCTTCCACTTCACCATCAGGAGGATCAGTGGGATCCTCGTCCCGTAGCAAAGATCAATCACCATGGCAGGGATATCAAAACCCCTAAGGGGACCTAGTCTAACACCATAGGGAGTGGTGCGGAACCGTGCTCGTACCGATTAGGTATCTCCTAATGTGGAACCTCTTCAACCTAAACGTGGTTACAACTAGCTCATAAATCCAAACACCTCTGGGATCGGGGAACATAGAGACTTCCTCGGTCATCCTCATGGGACGACCATGACGCTAAGGGGGAATCGACATTCGAGAACCTAAAAATGTTATCCCGCAACGGGGTGAGACGACGTCTCAGCAACTTCAACCCCCTAAGACTCAATTAGGAAGAAAATACGCCCGAAGGCTACCAAAGCACAATCATGAGTCAGAGGACTTACCTTGGCCTCAAAACCTTCCTACAATTTAACACAATTCATAATCTCATCGAGTCACATCAACAAATCAAATTGATCAATTGACTCGGTCGATTCTATGTCATCAAGACTCTTCCTCGGTCATCTCAATCAATACTATCTATAAGTCAAATCATAGTCCAGGACTACTCGCTTTAAGCTCATATATAGATAGTATAGCTCGCACTAAACTGATAAATAGTATATTGCTCGCTCTAATGCTAACATATCGCCAGAAAGCTGATATAGTATATTAATAATGTTCACTCTAAGCTAATAAGGTATACTGCTCGTGCTAAACTGACATATCAAAGCCCGTAGGTTAATATAGTATACCGGTAAACTGTTCGCTCTAAGCTGACATATCAGAGCCCGTAGGATGATATAGTATACTCTCCTAACCATTCATCATTTTGCCACTTTTATCATACTAAATAAAAATACTCATGTGTAGGTACACGGTTGATCTTAGCCAAAATATAATATTTTCCTTTTCACAAGTCTCACAATTTTATACAGTCCACCAAAATATTTTTGGCACTGTAAACTGACGCTCGGTTATTTTCCAATCAATTACTAAAATTAAATAAATTTAGGAATAAATTCCTAAAATACCAAATCACACCAAATCACCCAAATTAGAGCTCAAATAAATAAACAGATCACACCATAGCAATCAGCATAAAATTCTAGTCACCGACTATCCTGGTCTAATTTTTGAAAATAAATAAATAATTAAATAATTACGGGAATTATAAATAAATGCCAATAATTAAAACTTAGGCCCGTAAAGCCTAATTGAATGTCAAGATGGACCCAGAAAATTTTCAAATCACTCTAGATAAATACTAGAGCTTGTCTAGGCCCTAATTACACTAACTATCCACCTAACATGCATCGGTAATTAATTAAATTCACTAATTTAATATAACTAACCACTTAATCCATGCTTAACCTAAACTAATCAACTCTTAAGTGTCATTAACCTACTAAGCGAGGGTTAGTGAGTTAAACTCACTTGATTAATGATCCGTTCATATCAAAACGACCTGGATGTGGAAGGGCCTAATAAACTTCAAAGTGGGACCGCCAAGTGGGGCCGAGATGGGCCTGAAAATGGCCTCACAAAGCCCACAACCCTTGTTAAAAACAGCTTCAGAAATTGGGTCTAAAGAGCGGCAATGGCAGCTAGTTCGAGCACGGTTCGAGGCTAGGTTCAGCGGCCACAGGTGGTGATACGGGCCGTGACTGAAATGGCCATGAACTCGGGCCGAGTTGAGGCGACGAACTTGCTGATTGGGCTTCGCCCGAACAAAAAGGCTAGGATGAAGCTGTGGCTGTGACATCAACTTATTGGAAGAAAAAGGCCGAATTGGTGAGCTCGATGGAGAAGCAGTGAGCGAACCGCACGTGGGATGGTGCATCAGTGGTGTTGGCGAAGAAGAAATAGATGTAAGTAGGGGCGTCGATGGGACAAGATATGCGAAGGAAATGGACAACAAAAAGAACAAAAGGGGAGAAGATCGTCGGTCTTCGTGGGGCAGCAAACCAACAAAAGCGGAAAAGAACACGTGCAGGGGACAAAGAATAAAAGGAGAGAGAGAATGATAGGGACATCATTGGTGGATAAGAAGAGAGGGAGGAACGGCCGAAGGGGGGCCATGCGAGAAAGGGGCGTGGGACTAATGGGAGAAAGGAGAAAATTAAATAAAACACAAATATACTCTTGCTCAACTTCACAACAAAAACAATTGGTCGCCCAAGGCCAATTTCAACATCAACTTGCACAATTTAACATCAAATTGAAGACCAAAATAAGACAGTCCCTCTAACCCACAAATTTCCCTCAAATTTGGATTCTATTTCCTTTTTTCGGAATTCGATTTCTGAACAAACCTCTTCAATTGAGGTCCAATTTTGTTGAAGAAGGCCACACCAATTTCTTTCACCAAGTAGCTCACACCGAGGCCAAAAATCCCTTCAAATCGGCCAACCCAAATTTCCGTTCGGTTTCCAAATCGTCGGAATCAATTTTCCATAAAAATCCCGAACTCGCCGAAAATTCTTCGAAAGGTGAGTCAACATTCCTAAAATGACTCGTGACATAACAGAACTTTGAATTCCTAAAATCGAATTCAAATTCACAGTTAATTTCAATCAAACGCGGTTTTAGCGTGACCTAACCTACCGAGTAGCTTTTAGGAATTTTTTGTGCAATTGACCCGTGGTCGATTTTCTTTGAGCCACACGTACCTCTTCATCACATTGGTAACTCTCAATAGTCGTGAAAATATCGATGTTTCAAATACGGACACAAGGTACTCAAAACGACAGAAAATCGATCTAGTACCGATCGACAAGAATTTTGCAATTTAGTGGAATCACCCACATTTAACCACACATCTCAGTCGAATCGACCTATCTCCGGTCTCTGATCGATTTTTAATTGTGCCGTAATGACCCTTGCAGATTAGCATGGTCGAGCAGTTGATTCCTAGTCAAATCTCAAGTTTATTGCATTAAAATACATTAACGGCTTCACCTGATAGGTCAATTATATGGCACCCCCGAAACGGCCCCCGATTCGTTGGGGTCGCCACTATGCGCTTACCTTTCTCTTCACTTGACCTAAAGGTCTATCAATCCTGGGAGTTTATATCTTTTAGATCGGTCCCTGCATAGTATATAAATATATAGCGGAAGCAAAATCAACATCTCCCTATCCTAAAATTAGAAACGATGCACACCTACTAGACATTTTTATAAGTCAAGCCGAACGCTTTTATTTACATAGATCTGATAGACAACACCAGTCGGTACATCAAAACTTGCCGTGGTTTTCTATACTCGGCTTCATATCAAAAGATAACCCAACTTCCCATTTTCTTTTCTTTCCATACAGTCCTATACATAAGTCTATCAGTCAGTGTCGACGGTCCAAAAATGCTTCATCCGCTAACCGTCACTCTCGGTCACACCCAGCCCGGTCCGTCAGCTGGCGGCAGCAACAACATCCCCAACATGAAACCATCACGACGAACGTGCATTGACAAAAATTCCTGAATCATCGGGCCATTATGTAAACCAATGTCATATATGACTATAACCCGCACTCGAATAAAAACCAACCCTCGTAACTCAGGATGAGGGTGCTCCAAACACTCACACTCGACGTCAATGAGGACACCGTAAAATGTACAGGGGGTGACTAGTAGCAGAGACATATCTTTTAATTTGAAATGTTAGTCCCTAAACGAGGTGAGTACAGCCACTCAGCAGTAAAAGATTCATCAAACTATATCACGCAGTACCGTCAATACCTAGATTCATGCAGGATAGACAAAAACAAGTAATCAAATGAAATTCTTTAATGCAATGGCAAGTACAATCTCGAAACCCTCAAGTTGCATCATGTCCAGTTACACGTGTCCCGATCATAAGGCCAAACTGTTATGACACGTCCCATTCCATGCCATACAATTTAATCTCATAACCAGACCACACTCACACTTAATGTAATCACCAGTTTTAATCATTCAAAAGATTTCATTCCCCAGAGGACCAATGTTTGCGTCCCTCCGGGCATTCGCATCCACCCTAGCATCGCGAAAGCCTCCGGCATTCAGCCACTAGGGCCACTGGGCATCCAGAGAGTATCACACCCCCAGGCATCTCGTACCCCACCTGGCATCACGAGGAAACCTTCGAGGCTCACCATGAGAATGGTTACCCCAGCCCTCCGGATTTACGTACTGACTAGCATACAACCGGGCATCCCAAAGCTCCCGGGAAAAAACCTCCGGCATTCAGCCACTAGGGCCACCGGGCATCCACAAGGCATCAACATATTCGATCCTTTGGGCCTCCCGACTCCCGGGGCATCGTCGACTCAACGGTCCGACGGCATCATTAACATCCTAATTTTCAAAAATACTTTCAAATCCAATGACAAGATGTCCCATGAATCCTTCATCAAATCTCAATATTGCATAATATGCCAATGCCAATATCATCATGTCAAATAGCAATTCAAGATGTATTCACCTTTGGGACGAGTTGAGCAAATTCGGAACAAAACAGCTCGATTATTACAATGCACAGTTTTGGTAAAAATTTCGGAATAATCCCTAAATGAACTCAGAAAATTATGAAATTTTTACATGTTATCAATAAGACCTAAAGGAAAAAGTTTCATGAAGAACACCAAGTCAAATTCCTTATATATCAAGAGCAGTAACGGATATATTCTTTGCTAACGTTCTGTAATGACTTCCAGATTTAACATTTTCATAGAAAATCGTTTTATGGATCAAACCTTGTTCATTTATTCTCAATTTTTGATATGTTATTCCTAAAGATATTCCCTACAACTTTAATTAAGGGTTCAAAGTCTAATTCCGGCTAGATAATTACAGAAAATTCACGGAATCACCGAAGGTCATGCTGTTTTCTGCGAAAACAGTTTACTAATCCAAAGAGAACTACTTCTACTCATTGAATCCCAGCATCCAACGTCCATAACCAAACACTTACAAGTCTATTACATTACATTATAACTACTTCACTTCAAGAATCCACTTTAGTTAGACCTTTCAATTCTTATTTCAGCCAATAACCGAAACTACACAAAACAAACTCTATTTTTACTCAATCTCTTAATCCAACTTCATCTTAATCATCCAAAAATCCACATGCAGCTCCAAATTCTGCATTTTCTCACATCTACCAGCATTTCACCAGATAATTGTAGCATGCAAAGACATAGATCAATGAACTTCTACTTGCATCTAGCTCTCCTACTCGGTTGCAAGCAAAACAGGGGCTCGGGGGGTCTCGGGCTCGACTCAATGGCGGTGAAGACCGACGGCGACGACGGCGGCAGCACCGTGCTCGACGGAAGGGAAACCTCCTCCTTCCTCACGCCATGCACCCGCTTGCTACTCACACTCGCTCGAACTCTCTCTCTCTCTCTCTCTCTCTCTCTCTCTCACTTGCTCGTCCGTTCACTCTCGGTTTCTCTCTCTCTCTCTCTCTCTCGCTAAACTGCCCCTTTTGCTCCTTGCTTAATTGATTAATTAATTTTCTTGCATGCAGGTGATCCGGTGGCTTCAAGGGAGAGAGACAAGTGGAGAGTGGCGTGGCTTCCTTGTCCGGTTTCCCCTCCTCTTTGTCGACAATTAAGGGAAAGAGTAGAGTTGCTTGGGCCTGTGGGCTTGTGGTCGCATAGCCCTTTAATTCACGGCCCAAAATCCTCCCAAAAATTAATCCTTAAGTTTTTAGTGGTAATATGAAGAAAATGATCCTATAACTTCCTCAACAATCGAATCATTATAACACACTGTGCATCGGTCCAATGATGAAATAAAACAATGTTCGTTACTTGGTCATGGACCGTCGCATATCTAGGGGTCGTCTCAAAATTTCTTGGATGCCACAAGTTATCTCATGAGTGGCCATCTTAGAGAAAAGCACTATAGGCGTGTCGATGAAATGCCCAACTTATCCAATTGAAATCAGAACTTGAAAATCAGGATGTCACGACTCTTCCCCTCTTATAAAAATTTCGTCCTTGAAATTTAAACCTTTACCAATCTTAAACGAAATGTGGGGTATCGTTGTCTCATCAGTCCTCACTTTCCTATGTCGCTTCTTCGGTCCAGTGGTGTTATCACACCACTTTGACCAAGGGGACCTTTTTGGTACATAGAATCTGCTCTTTCTAAACCACACTCTGAACCGGGCTTTCCACATATGACTCCTTGTCATCCGCATCTAATTCTTCAAGATTTAGCACTTTGGTCGGGTCGGGCTCATACGTCCTTAACCTCGACACGTGAAAGACGTCATGCACTTGCGCCTACCTCGACAACAATACAAGATGATACGCTAGGATCTTGATTCTCTCTCTAAAATCTCAAAGGAACCTCCGTACCTCAATTTCAGTTTTCCTTCCTTGCCAAAGCACAAGGTATCCCTTGTTAGTGACACCTTCAAAAAGATGTAACCACCAATTTGAAACTTCTAAGGGCCTTCGATGCTCAACAATACAACATTTTCAGAAGCTCTTAGCGGTCTTTAATTTGTTTCTGAACACGGCAACTACAATTACTGACTGCTCTGCTAAAATTGGGAACCTCTAGTCTAGATCTAATATAGATCCGCCACTGGCACTCCATGTAGACGAACTATCTAAAGCACATACACTTCTACATGCCTATTCAAATCAAAATATTTCCGTACCACGATAAAATGAGCCGACTTCGTCGCCTTGTTGACCACAACCTCAAATGGAATCGGTACTCCTCCGACTCCTTGGTAAGCCTGACACAACGTTCCATCGTGATATACTTCCATTCCCACTCAAGACTCTAGAGTGATCGTAAAAGTCCTTCCGACTTGCATTACTAAACTTCTACTTACTAGCACATCTGACACTTGCAACCTGTCCGGTGATATCTATCTTTATATCAGTCTACCAATCGAGCTGACGCCGATTCATACCTACTTTGCACTGTCTGGTCGAATACTGCAACTACTACAATGAATTCCTAACAAGGTCTCTTCCCTGAGTGCTACATCGTTAGGCACACCTAATCATTCTCGGAACTTTAGTGTTTCGCCTTTAGAAATCTGAAAGTCAGCTTTTCTTTTGTCGATGTTTCTCACAGGATCTTCTGAATCTTTAGGTCTATCAACCGTAGTGCTTTGATTCTAACCTCGAGTATCCGGCTCAATTTTGAGGATGGCTATAAAATTCGAAAGGTGGCCTACCTCAAATTTTGAAAACCGAATTTCAAACTTTCTCAAGTAAGGTCCATACTTTAACCAAAGATATGCACAAATGAAGACTCTCGATTCAACACATCGGTGACTTCTTTTGTTCTTCCGTGGTGATACTAGATATCACCATCCTAGTCCTTCAAAAGTTCTGATTCACAGCATTATCTCATATTCAATTCCTTCTAGGAGAATAATTACTGTAGACTTTGATGATCGGTGAAGATTTGGAATCTTCTCAACACAAATAATATCTCCAAATCTTCAGTGCGAAAATTAATGCTGCGAGTTCCAAATCATGTCCTACCATGTTGCATCAATACGCAATCCAGTCCCCTAAATGACGCATCATTATAGATCTCGTGTCCACCAGGACCACAAGGAATGGTCAACATAGGTGCAGTAGTCAACTTTTGCTTAAGCTCTTGGAAACTACACTCGTACTTGTCTGTCCACCCCAAACTTTTCTTCTTTCTTTAGAAGTTGAGTCAACGGCGACACCAATGCTAAAAATCCTTCCACGAACCTTCCGTAGTAATCTGTCCAACTCAAACGGCTTTTGATCTCTAATATTGTTGTCGGTCTTGGTCCACTGATAACTGTTTCAATCTTAGTCGGGTCCACGGAAATTCTTTCACCTGAAATCAAGTGGCCTAGGAAAGCAACACGAGTCAACTAAAAATCGCATTTGCTAAACTTAGCATACAATCCATGCATTCTCGGGGTCTGAAGTACTATTCTTAGATGACTCTCATGCTCCTCAGCACTCCTCGAATACATCAGAATATCATTGATAGACATGATCACAAACTGATCTAAATATTCCTTGAACACTCAGTTTGTCAATCCATGCCAGCAGTTGGAGCGTTTGTCAGACCAAATGGCATTACAGTACTCTCATAAGGGCCATATCGAGTGCGAAACGCTAACTTCGGTATAACCTCCTTTTCAACCCTCAAGTCGACCTTTGAAGTATCAACACTCTTTGCAACTAGTCACACAATTCATCAATCTTCAACAATGAACACTTGTTTTTTTTTTTTCTATTGACACCGGACTAGTTGACGATAGTCGATGCATAATTGCAACAAATCATCTTTCTTTCTTACACACGAATTGGTGCTTCCCAAGGTGATACACCGGTATGTATAAATTCCTTATCCAGTAATTCTCACATCTGCACCATCGTTCTTTCAACTCGATAACGACATAAGGTAAGAAGCCTTAGAGAATGGCTCTGTCCCGGTGCTAACTCGATCACAAGTTCTATCTATTTCTCTAACAACGGGCCTAACAATTCCTATAGAAACACATACAGAAATTCTTGAACTACTTTGTGATGTCCCCAATTTTCAATTCCTCACTGTTTTGTCTATGATAATCTTCAAGTAGCCTTCGTAACCTCCACCTAACAAATGGGTTGCCTTCAAATGACGAGATTAATGAAATCGAGGGTCCTTCTCGACTCCCAATAAACTTGACACTTTCACATGCTAACAGATTAGGCCGGATTCCTCTACGACAATAATTCATTACCATAAGGTGCTCCTTGAGTCCACTATATTCATATGTGACGTCAAAGTTATACCCCAGCAACTAGTCGAGCACAATTATAGCCAGTGATTCCCCTTTCTTCCGCTTTATTTCATCAAACTGAAGTTCCTCGAACTTAACCAAAACTCTGCTGCACTACTCTGATAAAATCTCCCCAAGAACATTCTTTCTATGATCGGCACATGATCGGTTCCATTCCTATCCGTTTCGCCATCCTAGTGGTGTCATATCTACGATAGTGGCGTCTATGCTCCCTTGGACTTTCACTGACAGTCTCTCACCCGATGGTCATGCTGGTCACAATCAAAGCATGTTCTAGCCATACTCAAACACTGGATTAATCCATGTTTCCTTCTACAAATTCGACACACAATTGATAAGTCCTCTGTCTCCTGTCAGGCGACAATATGCACTCTTTCTTGCACCAGAGGCCTGTTCCAAAACTCCTGTGGTGCGTTCTACGGTGCATTCCCTCTAATTTGTCCCATCAGCCTTCTAGGACCGTTTCTGGCCAGGTAACCCTGTTGGCTACACTCAACACAAATTCTTGTCCTGAGAAAAAAAAAAACACGAGGTCAATCCACGTCGTCTTTCGTAAAAGCGACCCATGACATTCGACTCGGCACCGGCTTGCCTGTCCTACCTTTCCGATGGGCGGAATAGAATACTCATCTCTAGTCATAGGCTCTTCCCAAACCGGTTTCCACTTCTACCGAATCAACCTCAACTCGGATGCAATGGCTAGCTCCTAGATCACATCTCCATTTTGGACCTCAACAGGTATGGCAACAATAGCAGTGGCTTAGCAAGCTCAATAAATCCCCCAAGGAACACTAGCGCCTGAACTATTCCATCGAACCTAGGATCGTTCGGTGCTGCTACACTAGTACCGACTTGCGGTGGCACTCTTACACTCACGTTGACCTAAGCCTACTCTCTTCCAAGACTACCTCGGGCACCAATCCTTGTCGGTGTTCTACCCCGAGTCATAGAGGCTCCTGCCCTCTTAGTAGGAGTCCTCAGCTCCTGATCACTCATACTACAGGCTCTTATAAACACCTGTTTTCCGATTCCAATACCATATTAGAATTTGAGTGACCCACACAAACAAGCTACCAATCAGTTATCAATCACATGCACCAGCATGAAATAAATGTCATTCCTACTAACTATCCCATGACTCATCGCACCTTATCACTCCAAACACAAACCTTGCTCGATACCACTTAAACAGGGGATGTCACGCCCGATCCTCCGAGCACATGCCCATCCCTTTATGGTCAATTAAATAGCAATGTCCCGGGACGTATCGTTGACCCATTCAATTTTGCCATTTGCACATGCGGAAGCGAATAAAATAATCCCCGGACAACAATTAAATGGGATAAAGAAGTAGGGCCACCATTTTGAAAACCATAACATACATTTATACATATCAGACTAATTCATATACATTACTAGCCGATACAAGGTCTACAAAAAGATTGATTCTCAAAATTAGTTGTCCTATGATCAACTATTCGGACTCATTTGCTGATCCTTCGAGTCCACGGGATCCGAGTGAAATGGTGGTTCTTCCACTTCACCAACGGGAGGATCGGCGGGATCCTCATCCACAAAGCAAAGATCAATCACCACGGCGGGGATATCAAAACCCTTAAGGGGACTTAGTCTAACACCATAGGGAGTGGTGCGAACCAAGCTCTATACCAATTAGGTATCTCCTAATGTGGAACCTCTTCAACCGAGACTGTGGTTACAACTAGCTCATAAATCCAAACACCTCTGGGATCGGGGAACATAGAGACCTTCTCGGTCATCCTCATGGGACGACCATGACACTCAGGGGGAATCGAAATCCGAGAACTTGAAAATGTTATCCCACAATGAGGTGAGACGACGTCTCAGAAAGTTCAACCCCCAAAACTCGATTAGGATGAAAATACGCCCTAAAGGCTGCCTAAGTACAACCACGAGTTAGAGGACTTACCTAGGCCTCAGTTCCTTCCTGCAATTTAACACAATTCATAGGGTGCATTTGGAAAGACTTTTGGGAAAAGCCTTTGGGGAAATGCAAAGGCCATTGAGTTAAAGGTGTTTTCCAAAATGCAAATTGTGTTTAGTAAATTGTATTATAAAAGTCCATTGTGAAGTATCTTTGAGTAAAATGGTGTTTGGAAGAATTATATTTATAAAAAGCTTTTGTTATTCATTAAAAAAAAAAGTTTGGCCGGCTAAGAACAAGTAGTCGCCGGCGAGGAGTAGGCGGTTCGGCAAAGGGCAGGCAGTCCGATGCAAGCCATCCGGTAGAGGTAGGCAGTCCAGCAAGGGTTGTGCAACCCTCGCCAGAAGGTTGGCTAGATCTGGTCGCCGCAACCCTCACCGAAGGGTTATAGGACCTAGATCGTGCGGCCTTGCCGGAGGTCGCGACGTGTTGAGCATCAAATCTGGTCGCCGCACGAGCCTCCGCCGAACAAATCTAGTCACGACCAGACCTGCAACCAAAAAGGTAGCGCGGCCCCAGCAACCTCTAAGCGGAGGTCACGGTGTGGCAGGCGCGACAATCCCTGGCAACTGCATCTGGTCGCAACCAGATCTGCAACCAGATGGGTCGCATGGCCCCTACGACCTTTGCGCGGAGGTCGCAGTGCGGCGAGCACGACGGTCGCTAGCGACCACATCTGGTCGCAGCTAGATGGGTCATGCGGCCCCAGTGACCTCTGCGCGGAGGTCGTAGTATGGCAAGCGCGACGGTCACCAGTGACCACATCTGGTCGTGACATTCGCAGCGACCGCATCAAGTCATGACCAGATCTGCAACTAGATGGGTCACGCGGCCCCAGTGACCTCTGTGCGGAGGTCACGGTGCGGCGAGCGCGACGATCGCCGGCAACTGCCTACCCTTTGCCAAACACCGCTCATAGAGAATGGAGAAGAAGAAGATGAATAGTGAGGGTAAAACCGAAAAATTGAAAAATCAGCGAGAATAATTTGGGAAGAAAATTTTTTTACTTACCCTCAGCCTCAGCATGCCAAGAATGCTAGAAGCCCAAGGCAGCCCCCAACTTGCCTTGGGTTTTCAACCTTTGGAATGCCAGTATTCCTTCAAGGTGAGTTTCAAAACTGGTCCCAAACACCCAATATTTGGGCAAATGGGTTTTGGACCCCCAAAAAGCTTTACAAAGGGGTTCCCAAACGCAGCCATAATCTCATCGAGTCACATCAACAAATCAAATCGTTCAATCAGATCGAATCATCGATCAATCGACTCGGTCGATTTCATGTCATCGAGACCCTTCCCCGATCATCTCAATCAATACTATCTATAAGTCCGATCATAGTCTAGGACTGCTCGCTCTAAGCTGATATATAGATAGTATAGCTCGCACTAAGCTGATAAATAGTATACTGCTTGCTCTAATGCTGACATATCTCCCGAAGGCTGATATAGTATACTAATAATGCTCATTCTAAGCTGATAAGGTATACTGCTCGCGTTAAGCTGACATATCAGAGCGCGTAGGTTGATATAGTATACCGGTATACTGCTCACTCTAAGCTAACATATCAAAGCCCGTAGGATGATATAGTATATACCCTCTTGACCATTCATCATTTTTGCCACTTTATCATACCAATAAAAATACCCGTGTGTAGGTACACGGTCGGCCTTAGTCAAAATATAATATTTTCCTTTTCACAAGTCCCACCATTTTATACAGTCCACCAAAATATTTTTGGCGTTGTAAACCGACGCTCGGTTATTTTCCAATCAATTACTAAAATTAAATAAATTTAGGAATAAATTCCTAAAATACCAAATCCAACAAAATCAACACAAATTAAAGCTCAAATAAATAAACAGATCACACCACAACAATCAGCATAAAATTCCGGTCACTATCTATCCCGGTCTAATTTTCAAAAATTAATTAATTAATTAATTATGGAAATTATAAATAATTGCCAATAATTAAAACTTAGGCTTGTAAAGCCTAAATGAACACTAAGACAGACCCGGAAAAATTTCGAATCACTCTAGATAAATACTAGAGCTTGTCTAGGCCCTAATTGCATTAACTATCCACCTAACATGCATCGGTAATTCATTAAATTCACTAATCTAATCTAACTAACCACATAATCCATGCTTAACCTAAACTAATCAATCTTTAAGCATCATTAACCTACTAAGTGATGTTAGTGAGTTAAACTCACTTGATTAACGATCCGCTCGAATCAAAACGACCTGGATGAGGAGGGGCTCAATAAACTTCAAAGCAGGATCATCAAGCGGGGCCAAGACGGGCCTGAAAATGGCCTCACAAAGACCACAACCCTTACTGAAAATAGCTTCAGAAATTGGGTCCAAAGAGCAGCAGTGGTGACTAGTTCGGGCACGGTTCGAGGCTAGGTTCGACGGCTGCGGGTGGTGGTACGGGCCGTGACTGAAACAGCCATGAACCGGGCCGAGTTAAGGCGACTGAACTTGTTAAAATGGAGCTACTGATTGGGCTTCTACCCGAACAAAAAGGCCAAGATGAAGCTACGGCCGTTGACATTGACTTGCTAGAAGAAAAGGGCCGAATTGGTGGGCTCGATGGAGAAGCGATGAGCAAACTGCACGTGGGATGGTGCGTCGATGGTGTTGGCGAAGAAGAAATGGACGCAAGTGGGGGCGTCGGTGGGACAGGATATGCGAGGGAAATGGATAGCGAAAAGAACAAAAGGGGAGAAGGTCGTCAGTCTTCGTGGGGCAGCAAACCAACAAAAGAGGAAAAGAACACATGCAAGGGACAAAGAATAAAAGAAGGAGAGAGAGAATGATAGGGACATCATTGGTGAATAAGAAGAGATAAAGTCAAAGAAAGAAAAAAAAATGAAATGGAAGGCTGCAGAAGGGAGGAACATCGGCCGAAAAGGGGCCATGGGAGAAAGGGGCGTGGGACCAACGGAAGAAAGGAGAAAATTAAATAAAACACAAATATACTCTTGCTCAACTTCACAACAAAAACAATTGGTCACCCAAGGCCAATTTCAACATCAACTTGCACAATTTGACGTCAAATTGAAGACCAAAATAAGACAGTCCCTCTAACCCACAAATTTTCCTCAAATCCGAATTCTATTTCCTTTTTCTCGGAATCCAATTTCTGAACAAACCTCTCCAATTGAGGTCCAATTTTGTTGAAGAAAAAGGCCACACCAATTCCTTTCACCAAGTAGCTCACACCAGAGGTCAAAAATCCCTTCAAATCGGCCAACCCAAATTTCCGTTCATTTTCTGAATTGTCGAAATCGATTTTCCGTAAAAATCCGGAACTCGCCGAAAATTCTTCGAAAAGTGAGTCAACGTTCCTAAAATAACTCCCGACATAACAGAACTTTGAATTTCTGAAATCAAATTCAAATTCGCAATTAATTTCAATCATACGCGGTTTTAGTGTGACCTAGCCTACCGAGTAGCTTTTAAGAATTTTTGGTGCAATTGACCCATGGTCGATTTTCTTTGAGCCACACATACCTCTTTGACACATTGGTGACCCTCGATGGTCGTGAAAATCGCAAGATTTCAAATACAGACACAGGGTACCCAAAACGACAAAAAATCGGTCTAGTGCTGATCGACGAGAATTTTGCAATTTAGTGGAATCACCCACGTTTAACCACACATCTCAGTCAAATCAACCTATCTCCGATCTCTGATCGATTTTTAATTGTGCCGTAATGACCCTTGCAAACTAGCACGGTCGAATTCTCAAGTTTATTGTATTAAAATCCCTTAACGGCTTCACCCGATAGGTCAATTATCTCATGAGTGGCCATCTCAGAGAAAAGCACTATAGGCGCGTCGATGAAATGCCCAACTTATCCAATCAAAATCAGAACTTGAAAATCAAGATGTCACAAAAGATTTGAAGTATTACTGACATGCTTTAGATTTGATTAACTTGTCTACATGATCATCATCTGTCACATACTCAATGATTCTCCTCCTAAAACTTGCATAAAGCTTTTCATCATTATCCCCCCTTCGTCCATCATCATCAGCCATTTTTCTGAGTGGCAGAAGTTTCAACCACTTTCTCCTTCCCTTTTGGAGATTTTATAGCATTCAAATCACTTGCACTTGCGCATACATCTAATAGGATTAACAAACATCAACTCTAACGCCTCTTCGCTCTCAAAACCATTTTTAACCAAAAGACGCAAAATAACATCTTCGCTATTCCCTAACGGCGTAAGAGCAGCAACAATCAATCTTAACTCAAATACTCATAAGAAGTTTCTTTGTCAACTGTACATTCAACACTATCTGAAGAGTCGGACAAATCAAAGATGTCAGGGCTTTTGCAACCTCTGGACTGTAATCCCGTAGTGTGATTTGATTTTCTTGAACCCGAAGGTCTAGGCTTTGTTTAGTAGCAATTTTCGGGGCCATGGTTCCGAAAGTAAAGAAAAGTTTAGAACTTTTTGCAAGAAAGAAGAAGATATGAGATAGGCTTTGCAGAGGGAGTATTCGGGAGAAAGAAGAGAGATGAAGAAGAAAGAAGAAGTTTTTTTCTTTTATGGAATATTAACCGTTGTGATCAAAAACCCATCGGTAGGCAGCTGTGTTGGTTGAGAGTCTCTCCTTCATCGCCAAGGTTGAGAGTTCGAAACCCACAGTTGCTAGCGTTGTAAGTGGGGAGCCATGGTGGTGAGGTCCCGTGTTAGTCTCCCCCGCATATAGGCATTGTAAGTCTCTCCATCGCGGAGGACCATGAGACCCTAAATAGCATAAGCGAAATGGGGCCCTGGCAGATTCTCGGTTACCCAAAAAAAAAAAAAATCCATTATGATCAAAAAGTTTTTCTTTTATAAGAAAGCTCCGATTTTTTAGGGAAAATAAATAAAAAATATAAAATGGTTTTGGAAAAAATAAAATAAACAATTTTAGAGACAGAAAAAAAAATATATGGCAATAAATTTAATTAAGGAAGAAATTATATTTGATATGCTTCCAAAAATATTCTTACCATTGAAATTTTAAAACATAATAGTGGATTTGCACGACATTTTCTAACGTACCCTTCCTTTAGATACTTGAAGTAAGAGGATTAATAATACCAAGTTTAATGCAAATAAAATCAAATGCCCTTTTGTCAAGGGGTTTTGTTAAAATGTCAGCCAACTGATTTTGAGAATCAACAAACTTAATGTTTACTTTGCCGTCATTGACGTGGTCAGATATGAAATGGTGCTTGATTTCTATGTGCTTGGCCCAGGAGTGTAAGATTGGATTTCTCGTCAAGTCGATGGCACTTGTATTATCACATTTGATTGTCGTATTTGAGTCCACTACTCCATAGTCCTTCAGTTGTTGCTTTATGTAGAGAATTTGGATGCAACAACTACCTAAAGCGACATACTCAGCTTTAGCGGTTGATAAGGCTACCATTGATTGCTTTTTGGAGAATCAAGACACAAGCATGTTGCCCAAAAACTAACAAGTTCCAGATGTACTTTTTCTGTCAATCTTACTTCCTACAATATCAATATCAGAATATCTAGATAACACAAACTCTAATCTCTTAAAATACCAAAGTCCTAGAGACCGGTAAGTATTAATATACTTAATAATCCTTTTTACTGCAGAAAGATGAGACTCTAGGATCTTATTGAAATCTTACACACATACATACACTAAAAAGGATATCAGATCTTGAAACAGTGAGATCAAGCAAGGAGCCAATCATACTCGATATAACTTCTAATCAACTTTCTTTCCATTTTCATCTCTGTCGAGCTTTGAAGACGAAGACATAGGGGTTTCCACTTTCTTCGAATTTTCCATGAGAAATTTCTTCACAAGCTCTTTGGCATATTTTTCTTGGAAATTAAAGGTTCCTTCTTCTATCTACTTGATTTGCAATCTGGAAAAAAAAAATTAATTTTCCTATCATATTCATCTCAAATTCATCCTGCTTCAACTTAGCAAAGTTCTTATAGAGATTTTCATTAGGAGATCCAAAAATAATATCATCGACATAAATTTGCACCAATAGAATTTCCTTACCTTCTCTCCGAATGAATAAAGTTTTATCAACATTACCTTTCTCAAAACCATTTTGAATGAGGAAAGTTGTCGACCTCTCATACCAAGCACGAGGGGTTTGTTTCAAACCATATAGGGCTTTCTTTAGCTAGTAGATGTGATATGGCTTTCGTGGTTCTTCAAAGCCTAGAGGCTATTCTATGAACACTTTCTCCTTAATTAATCCACTGAAGAAAGTGCTCTTCACATCCATCTGGAAAAGTTTGAAATCATGAAAACACGTGTAAGCAAGTAAAAGTTTGATTGCTTCTAACCTTGCTTCTAGCATATAAGTTTCATCATAGTCAATTCCTTCTTCTTGCGAGTAGCCTTTGGCAACCAATCTTGCTTTATTTCTCGTGACTTTTCCTTGATCATTGAGCTTGTTCTTGTAAACCCATTTTGTTCCTATAACTAGATGATCTTTTGGTCTTGGAACTAATTTCCACGCTTCATTTATCTGAAATTGTTGAAGTTCCTCTTGCATCGCTTGGATCCAATTTTCATTTGATAGGGCTTCTTCAATACTTCGTGGTTCAATCTCTAAAATAAGTGCCAAAGTACTGACAGCGTCCTTTAGTGTGGATCTCATTCTAATCTTGTCATTAATGTTTCCGATGATCAGATCCTTTGGATGACTTGACTTGTGCTTCCAATTTTTATTGAATCTATCATCAGATGTTGTGTGCTTCCCACTATCGTGCTTATCAAAACTTTCTTGTTACTGTGGCTATTCATCTAATTTTGATTCTTTGACTTCTTCTAGTACTTAAAATGTGTCAAATGACTGCTCTGCTTGATCAAAATCTTCATGGATTTGAGGATTTCATCAAACTTCACATTGATGGACTCCTTTACCGTACAAGATCTTTTATTGTAGACTTTGAAAGCCTTGCTCGTAGTTAAGTATCCCGAGAATATGTTTTCATCTTATCTTTCATCAAACTTACCTAGCCGGTCATTAGCATTTCTTAAGATAAAACATTTACATCCAAAGACTCCTAAATATGAAATGATGGTTTCCTACTTTTGAAGATCTCATAAAGGGTCTTTTCTAAAGAGAGTTTAAGGAAAACTCGATTTATGATGTAGCATGCTGTTGAAACGGCTTCAGCCTAGAAGTGTGATGCAATTTTGCTTTCTAAAAGAGAGTTCTTGTCATTTCTTACAAGGACCTGTTTTCCTCTCTACTACACAGTTCTATTCAGGTGTATAGGGAGTCCAAAATTGATGCTCAAAATCGCTTTCTTCACAAAAGTTTTGAAAACTTTCATTTTCGAACTCACCCCCATGATCAGTTTTAATGGAAGAAATGGACTAACCTTTTTAATTCTGAATCTTTTTTACAAACTTTGAAAAATGAGAATATGCTTCATGATTATGTATAAGGAAGAAAACCCATGTGTATCTTGTATAATCATCAACTATTACCAAGCAGTATATTTTACCTCCCAGACTTTGTGTTTTTGTAGGACCGAAGATATCCATATGAAGAAGCTGCAAAGCTCTATTAGTACTGACGAAATTAATGGGTTTGAAAGAACTCCTTACCTTTTTACCTAGGGCACAGATTGAACAGATTTTAGATCTTTCAAACTTAAGATCCGGTAACCCCCGTACCAATTTCTTTGAGGATAGCTTTGATATTTGCTTAGTGCTTATGTGTCATCCTTGATGGAGATCAAACATTGAATGTCATCAACAATTGTATCTAGTAAATAGATATTTTCATGTCTCCTTCCATTAAACGACTGCTTCAAATCTTTACTCGTGCTTGAGCATTTGTTTTCTTGAAAGCAAATTTTGTACAAGCGTCACATAACTGGTGATGCTAATGAGATTGTAGTTCAGACCTTTGACAAGAGACACATCTCTTATAGTCAGATTTCCAATTTCAACAGTTTCTTTGCCGATGATCTTTCCTCTATTATTCCCTCCAAAGGAAATACTTCCACCATCGAATCTTGAGAGTTCAACGAACTTGCTTGGATCACAGGCCATATGTCTTGAGCAGCCATTATCGAGGTACCATTTGTTTCTCTTTTTCTTTGGTACCTACAAAGATTAAGATAAACTCAAGTCTTCTTTGGTACTCATATTTGTTTGGGTCCTCTCTGGTTAGAAGGATCGGCCATGCTTAGAAAGTTTCTCCTAATCGACTTCCAACCTTTGGAACAGTCACTTTCATAATGATCATGGCTGCCGCAAATTGAACATTTAAGAATGTTTTGACCAATAGATTTTACAAACTATTTTTTGAAATGATTTTCATAGAAAACTCTCAGCTGCCTCTTCCTTTCTTTGTGAGTCAGAAAATCATTTTCTAAAATCTTTTTGTTTTTGTGTCCGAGTCCTTATTGTGATAGTATGGGATTTGGATGGACAAAATATGTTCCAAAGTTTTCGAACCAATTGAAAATCTTTTTGCAACATCTGAAACTTCCTTTTTCAACGAATCATTTTCTTTTAAAACAAAATCATAATTTTCTTTTGTTTGAAGAAGATCTTTTTCAAGATACTCAATCTTTTCTTTTTGGAAAGAATTGTGTTGTCTCAATCTTGAGTTTTCCTTCTTCAATTCTGAAAATTTTCCAAGTGCAGCCTTGTAATCAATAGGTAATTATTTTATAAAATTAGATACTTCAACAGGAATATCAAAATCTCTTATCTCGAATTCTTCTTCAAAATCAGATTTTGCCATGAGACAAATATTCACATATTTTTCATCGCTTTCTTCGCACTTAGTGTCACTCCAAGTTTCGACCTTCAATGCTTTCTTTGTCTTCTCATACTTGTTATTTCTTTTCTTTGGAAGAGGACAATTTAGTTTGATGTGTCATCGCTTCTTGCATTCAAAGCAAATAACATCCTTATTTTCCTTTGAATTTCCTTCATTTTCTGGCCATTTTTTGAAACTTTTGCACCATAAGGGCTATCTCCCCATCATTCTCGTCATCTTCATCTGAACCTGAATCATCAGAGTCATGATTAGATTTTAATTCTATTTCTTTCTTACCTTTGGTGTCTTCCTCGTTCAAACATTCTTCTTCATACTATTGGAGTGTTCCCACGAGTTCATCCACAGAAAGAGGTGAGATCCTTTGAGTCTCTTGGATGGATGTCTTGATGTTATTCCACTCCTTTGACAAGCCTCGAAGAATCTTGTTTACTTTCGTTGGGTCCGATACAGGTTGCCCTTGATATACTAATCCATCGACAATGTCAGTAAATCTACTAAACATGTCAGTTATAGATTCTTTAGATTTCATTTTGAAGGCTTCATATTGTTGGAGAAGAATGTTTATCTTCGTTTCATTAACTCGATCAATACCTTCATAAGTTACCTACAATCTATCCCACATTTTTTTTGCTGATTCATATGAAGAGATTCAATTATACTCAAATGGAGATAAAGCGCAATATAAAGAGTAAACAGCTTTAGCATCTAGTGCTTCTCTTTTAGTGATGTCTACATCAGAGAGGTTTCTAGTTTTTTGCCTTCTTCCTTGGTCAAAGAAGCCTCTGGTCTTATGTCTTTCATAACAACGTCCCACTTCAAGGGATCATTGGATCTGATGAATGCTTTCATCTTGTTTTTCTAGATGTTATAGTCTTTTCCATTGAAGTACGAAGGCCTTGTGTCACTCTATCATTCCATAAGACCTGGTGCAATATTGCTAGCCATTAGCCATAGATAGATCATTAACTCAAAAGTTAAAGACTAACTTGACTCTAATACCAATTGTTATGGCTATAACTATCACTTAGAGGGGGTGAATAGGTGATTATACAGAAATGAAAGAATTTAAATAAATATTGCAGCACGACAACTTCTGATGAAATGGTTAGATCTTACCAATGTACAATTCTAACACAATTAATAAAAAGAGTAAGGGATAGAGGATTGCACACAAAATTTTATAGTGGTTCGGCTTTTACAAGCCTACATCCACTCTCCTACGCTACAATCTATTGATTGGAATTCACTAGTAAGAACCGATAATAGATTACAAGTCATGAGCTGTAAGTACTTAAGTTTGTGTGACCACTCCTCATACTCTCAACCTCTAAAGGATTACACAGTATCGCTCAGCAAAGATGAATATATGAGATCACAAAAACACTATTCAGACTCTCAGAATTAAAAGCTTCAAATCTTGTGAATGTGAATTAATTTCTTCAGCTTCGAAATCTCCTCTTATACTTTTTCTAATCCAAGCTGATCGTTGGACATATGTCCAGGAGAACTTATCCAATCAATCTACCCATTGGCTAGATCTATTTGAAAAGATTTGATGGCTTCAAGATCGTCGAGATTGATACTTTCCATAATTTCTATTGCCCATACAATAGTTCGGGTTTCCAAAAAGTCAAGTATTTACGAATGGAAAGAATGTTTCGTCTTTAGAAAGATATCCCAAGAAAGTTGAACCTCTGAAAGATATTTGCGAGACTTTCATTTTGAAACTCTTTATAAGTACGGCAAAAAATCCAACCAATTGCCACTAGCTGTTGCGTGAGGATATTTGATTCCTTCATAGCCGATTGACAGAATGTATAAGGAAGGAAATAATTAAGCCATGACTCTAGTTATAATTGATAACATCTAATCACATCCCATCAGACTTTCCACCTAAAAAAAAATTTGTCAAAAAAAAAATCTCTAAATTTTGTCATTCCTCGAAACCACTTAGGGAATGTTTTCTCAACAGGACCTAGATTAGCATGATAGGTATTAGGATTGCATGAAGTTGTTCGCAAGAGGTCGGCTATTGAAAGCAGATATAGGCTCTTCCCTTCTATGTTTTCTATTATAGAGTTTTTATGTGTCGTTTGTGAGCCCTTGTGGCCCAAAAGATTAGCAATTTCTTTTCCTAAAAATACATGGAGTATTTGTCGTTGTAGAAAAGATAAGGGTAACCTCCTTGTCAACTAGTTTACAAGTTTCATACTTTCAAAAGTACATGTCCTACCAAGATATATAGAATTCGTAAATTGCAATCCTCTCACCTAGCATGCGAAAGTTTACATAATACACAAGGGCGTCCAATTTGTTGTCGGAATCCATCTCATATATTTATAATAGAAAGAAATAGGCCAATATTCTAAATAAGATAGGGGGAAATTTGTTCTAATTAGAAATAGAGAAAGATAGAGTTCATTATGAATTTTGAAGGTAGTATATTTAAAAAAAAGATTCAAGCAATACTCTAGAGGGAAAAGTGTTAAGTCATAAACCTATCATACAACGGTCAATTCAGTCCTAAATTTTTCGATTTGATTGATTTTATATTAAACTTTTTAACAATTTGACAATGTAGTCATTTCAGCCGATTTTGATCGGGAGTCTATGTGGCACGACCACAAACTTAGTGATTTCAATTCAAAATTAATTGGAATGACTATATTGATAATCATCAAAAAGTTTATAACTAAATCAATCAAATTAAAAAATTTAGAATTAAATTGGCTGTTATACAATTAGTTTATGACTTTTTGGACAATTATCCCTTACTAAAAGGCAAATACAATAAAGATAAAATTTATGTGCAAACCCATCCGGAAAAAAAAAAAAAAAAAAAAAAAAAAAAAAAAAAAAAAAAAAAAAAAAAAAAAAAAAAACACTTATGCCTACACTACTTAATGGTCAATTTGCCTTTGGAGTTAATTTGGTAGTGAGACTTTCGCATGTCAATCCTCGTCTACTGATGAGCGTGTGAATTGTTGTTACACTTATAAAGGATATAATATAACTCCATAAAATAAAGACAATTTCACTTGTTTTGAAAAAACAACACAATTGCTCTCTAAAATTTGGTTAAATATCCAATATGATCTCTTAATTTTATTTTTTTATTTATGCAATGCAATCCTAAAACTTCAACTAATTTGACTGTAACCTATTAACTTTTGATTGATGTTTAATTTAGTCTATGCATATAAAAATATTCAATGTTGTCTTTATTTAATAACAAAAATAACATTGAACATTAAAAATTAAAATTTTAGATGTAATTTAGTTAAAATTTATGAATCACATCTAATAAAATTTAAAGTCATAAAATCATATCACATTAAAGGTTCGTCATTATCAATTAGTTATTCGATCGCGTACTCTGTCTTGACCCGCCTAAATTTGCGTGCCCAATCTCTCCACCTACTCCCCCAAGGTCATCCTCGTGCCATCGCCACCGTCATCCTCGTCTCGTCGTCATCTTCCTTGGATGAACTTTCGGAATAAACCGACAAGCAAGAACAGCTTCGTTTCTCTCCCTGCCTTCTTCTCGTCGATCCTCCGTCGTCGTCTTGACCCCGCCTCGCCATGACTGCTCGCGCGTCTCCGAAACCAGGTTGGTGTTTGCTAACTTGTTGGCTCCAGTTCGGCGCTTTTGCCGGATCGAAGCTCTGTCGGGTTTCGGGTGAAGTTTATATTTTCACCTCTCGGGGTCTGCAAATTTCGGAGGCCCTGTTGATTTACGTGCGCGCAAGATCCATTCGATGGAAAAGAAGCAGCTGGGTCGTCGTTGAAATCCTGTGTCTCCCGCTCTTTTCATCTGGGTCTGAGTGTGTTGGAGTCTTGTCGAATTGGTCATAGAGTTTGTGTTGATTAGATTGATGGGAACTTCGAGTATCTGATAAGTCTTGCGATATTCGATGGATCGAGGTCCAATTATCATGAGTTGCCCAAGAATCGTTTGGACGCTTTTATTATGGATATCATACGTAGCAGTAGCATGGGTTACTTTGATTCTGATGAATCCGATTTGATGTCATCCTTTCAGATAATCTGGAAATGGAGGAGAGGAGTTCTTATTTCGGTTTACCGGGATTGGATGTTTCAGTTGGATTTCCTCAAGCAACTCCAGCTTCTGTCTTCCCTCCTTGCAGTAAGGATAATTGTTGTTTTGCTGCTCTATTGTTGTTGTTCAAAGCATGGATCAATTAAGACTCTGAAGTAAATTTTAGACGTGCTGCTAGACTCAGTCCCTTTTTGTGGTCCATGCAAGAAACGCTTCTTTCCCTTATGTTTCTTCTTTCACATTTATGGGCTTCAGCGTCGGATTATTATCATTTCGATGACTTATTGACTCCTGAGGAGCAAGCTATCCGTAAGAGAGTTAAAGAATGTATGGAAAAGGAAGTTGCTCCAATCATGGCAAAGGTATGGTTCCTGAATATTGTTCTTATTTGCATCTAAAATGTGGTTGCAGTGCCTAGTCATGCCAGAATAAACTTTAGCTAACACTTGATACTCGAGGTTGTCTGATTTCTTATACTTTATTTAGACAATTTTGATATTGATTTTTCCACCTTCAGTATTGGGAGAAGGCCGAATTCCCATTTCATATCATTCCAAAGCTTGGCGCCCTTGGTATTGCTGGTGGCACTATTAAGGTACTTGTCTGCTTTGTCAATATATCTGGCCGTGGCAGTTATGTCAATTACAAAAATTCTTGTTAAAAAAATCCAGTATGTTGTTTCTTATTATATCTCACATTATCTTTGATAATTATAGAAAACATTTGACCATGAAGATCTGGGTGTATAATGACAAGTATCTTGTGATGCATGATCATCGACTTCATTCATTATGTAGCACGTCTTGGCCAATGCATATATATGATGTATGCAGTTCACTTGGATTGAATGTTTAGCTGCTGCCATTTATGTCATGCACCATGATTCAATGAACCTTGAAGAATCGGTCCCTTTGCTGCTTGATATTGTTTTATGGTGACTGATGCTTGACTTGTTTTGGCTAATTAGGGTTATGGCTGCCCTGGTCTCTCCATTACTGGAAGTGCTATTTCTACAGCTGAAGTTGCTAGGGTGGATGCTAGCTTTTCTACGTTTATTTTGGTTCACTCTTCCTTGGCGATGCTCACTATTTGTATGGACTTTATCTTCTCTATCCTTCTTTTAATTCCCTTTGAGGGAGTTTATTACAAAGTGTTAATGCTAATTCTTGTTGACTTGACTATCAAGAGTAGCATTATGTGGTTCCGAGGAACAGAAGCAGAAATACCTACCTTCTTTGGCAAAATTTGATACTGTGGCTTGCTGGGTAAGTAGGCTGACTCTAAGTCCGCACCACTTCTCATCATTACATTTGAAACTTTTTTCTCCTGAAGTCTAGCTTTTTAATTTTCCTTTGCTTATACTTAGGCTTTGACAGAACCTGATTATGGAAGCGATGCGAGTGCTTTGAAAACATCAGCTACAAAGGTATGGTTTTCACCCAGTATACTTCCGATGTCTAAAACAACACCAATCAAGAGAGAACAACTCTATGGATAAGTAAATATTTAATAAACAAAGAACCTTATGAAATTTGAAAGTATTTTGTTTTACTTCTTATGGATCTCTTACAGGTGGAAGGGGGTTGGATTCTCGAAGGCCAAAAGCGCTGGATTGGGAATAGTACCTTTGCAGACTTGCTGGTCATTTTTGCTAGAAATAGTTCAACCAATCAAATAAATGGGTATGCTAAATGAGTTTGCATTTAGGATGTCCGATGCTTGCTTGTGCAGCCACTATAGTTTCTCTCATGCATGCATTTGAAATAGGCGTCTTGATTAGCATGGATTTTGCTAAATGATTTTCATTTGTATGGGTTTTGGTTTGCTTTGAAGATAGGTTGGAAGTAGTATATTCTATTTACATGTTGATACAATTATTTGCTCTGTTCATGGCTCTTCTTGTTAACCCCTAAAAAAAAAGAGGAAGAGGAAAGGGGCATATTTATCTCTCTCACACGGGCAGGGTAATGCAGGTAGTGAACAACTGTTAGAAGATGTTTGACTGAGGTTGCGATCATAAAGCTTTTTTTTTTTTTGCACAACTGGATTGTGAATGTATACATGATTTGCTCAATGCAGATATATACCTATTGGTGGAGCATTTTAGATCACGTAAACCCAAATGCCCACCAACCCCCCCCGGGCTTCTCCTTTTCCCCTCCTCTCTCACTACAATTACAAATGGCAGTGGAAGCACATTGATATTTATATTTTAGTAATAGGTAAGAATGTCCCAGCAGAATCTTCTGTCTTGGTCGGTGAGGATCAATTGAGCTGGGATCAAGGGATTAATGAACTTATTAGCATGATAATTACTAGGATCTTACTTCAGTAGTTAGTGGTCTGTTCTCATCCTTCAGATCTCCATATGCTACTCTTTCAATGAATTTTCATGAGCATAAATATTCTGTAGGCGTGGACATTTACAGAAGGTTGTTTGTGTTGCAGATATATAGTAAAGAAAAATGCTCCTGGATTAACAGCTAGAAAAATGGAAAATAAAATTGGCCTGCGCATTGTCCAGAATGGAGATATTATCCTTAAGAAAGTCTTTGTCCCTGATAATGATAGGTTGCCTGGTGTCAATTCATTCCAGGATACGAACAAGGTACAAGATTGCCATTTCCTCCTGCTTTCATTTGTTGGTCCTAGATATTCAGCATGATGACATGCGTTTAAGTCAATTTGAAGGTGGAGCTTTCTTAGCGCAATATAGATGCAGTCGATTGTCATCAGTGCTTTCAAGTCAGTGCATCTTGAGATGGCATTAGGCAGAAATATTGCTGGCATTACTGCTGTTACAATGCTTTTGTGAATTAGGTTTGAGCTCATGTCTTTCTCCGTTTATGGTGCAGTACTTCTATTGCCTCAGGAAAGTGGCCAAAAACATCGTTGCCCTTTTACTGTAGTTAGAGGACTTAATAATGACATTATCCTTCATCAAATTTTGCAGTTGGTGTTTTAATAATCACATTCACTGGCTATTTACAGCACAATCTATGAGTTCGATAAACTTAATTGACAGGAAATGGATAGCTAGTTGAGTGGAATTTCCAAGCAAGTTTGTGGACTGGGTTTCCCCGTATAGATTATGCAAACACAATTAAAATGAGAGCTTGAGGTGCTTTTTCCAGCTTATCTGCTGGTTCCCATCTAATGTAAATGATGTAGATCAGTCCTGTGTCCTTGTGATCACGATTGCATGGTATGGTAATGGTAATTTTGTGGTCTTTCAGCCTAATCATGTGAGAACCATGCGTTGAGGATTCATTTTCTACTCTTTATCTTTTGGTTTTTCTTGCTGTGAACTCACAATGACGTTTTACTAGAAGATGAGACAGAATTACTTCTCTGAAGAATAATATTTTTTTAAATACTAAAGTTTTCGCCCTTTGTTTATCCATATTGACACCTTCTAAGCTTGTTTCATGTATTGTACAAGTGCTTGGGCACTCTTACCTCTGTTTAGGCGTGTCCATTTGTTAGTTCATCTATTTTAACTTTAGAGTTAAGGTGCAGAATCTAAATGAGTATCTTCTTATGTGAAACAGGTGCTTGCAGTTTCACGTGTTATGGTTGCTTGGCAGCCCATTGGACTTTCGATGGGAGTATATGACATTTGTCACAGGTGGAAACCACATGAAGGCTTTCTTTCTTTGGATACTTAGTAATGGAATTCAAGTGATTAACCTGACTGTTTATGAATCATTCAAAGGTATTTGAAGGAGAGGAAGCAGTTTGGTGCACCACTGGCTGCTTTCCAAATAAACCAACAGAAACTTGTCCAGATGTTGGGAAATGTTCAAGCTATGTTTCTTGTTGGTTGGCGCCTTTGCAAACTCTATGAAAGTGGTACAATGACCCCTGGCCATGCTAGTTTGGGAAAGGTAAAGCTAATTCTTTTCTGCTTTGTACTGTTTATCTGGTAAATTCACCATGCAGTTTAATTGGCTCGTGGATAACTTTTCAGGCATGGATCACTGCGAGGGCACGGGAAACAGTAGCTTTGGGCAGAGAGCTGCTTGGTGGCAATGGGATCTTGTCTGATTTTTTGGTTGCAAAGGTTTGTTCTGCTTCTGAATTGTGACGTTTCTGCATACTACGACGAAATGGGCAGCCTTCCTAACTTATATAAGATGGCGAAATGGATTTTGCTCTTTCGTTAATACAATAGTTGGCTTTTAAAATAAATTACATGCTGTTATTATACGGCGCAATCTGCATCAGATAACTTTGTGTCAGCTTTCCTTATGCCCAAAACTACTAGGTCACCTGGTGAGTGAATTATAAGGCCATGTAAAATTTGGAGGTCTAGTGGTTGCCAATGGATTGAAATACTGTATCCATGCAATGCAAAAATTGAAGTTCGTTGATATTTACGGAGGATGACTCACAAGTGCAGAGCTAATTAATCCATGATCATGGGAATTGTTTCCAGTTCCCTTGGAGCATGAACATTTAGTGGAGATGGACATAATATTCAGTCATATAGGGTGGACTTTTCCTATTAGATAAAATTGTTTTAATCGTCCTGCAGGCATTCTGCGATTTGGAGCCAATCTACACGTTTGAAGGCACTTATGATATCAACAACTTGGTCACAGGCAGGGAAGTCACAGGTTTGGCCAGCTTCAAACCAGCTGCATCGAGTCAAAGAAGTCGCCTGTAACTGAGTAAACATCTTCCCTGTAACCTTCTACAGACCTTCTACAGGGTTTGTTTGTTCACGTGGATTCTGTAATCTGGGACTATAATAAACCAGGAACAAACAGTCTTGATCATTTAGACTGGCGTAAAAATAAGTTATGCAGGCGTTTACTGTTTACCTCTTGTCTAAGGTAAAATGCACAGCATATCCAGATTTTTGAAAACTTAAGAAATAACATTAGATACTTGCGCTTGGTTCAATAGCCATTATCTATTGTTTCAAACTGGGTAAATCTTCTTTGTCATTCTTTGAAGATTTCTCGGGCAACAAACATCTCTATTGCCACTCATAATTTGTTCCTGAGAAGACGACGTGTGAATTGTGAAGATTTACTCGTTTTGCCAAGATAAATCCAAAATTGAAATATCATTTCAAGTTTTGAACTAGAGGCTCCAAGTTAAATCACCAAAAAATTGCACGTTGATAGGTCAAGTTTGAGCAGGACCTTGGCCAGGAAGAAATGAAAGAATCACATCACCTTGCCAACTGATCTAATGACAGAAACTGACAAGAACCAAAGTCACTGAACCGATAAATGGTTTGAAGCACAAGTCAATTGAGATAGCATAGCCACTTCATATGTTTGATGTAAACAGGCAATATCGGGACCCTATACCTTTACATCTTGGCAGGTTGTCTGTCATACACTTGTATAAAACATATGCTGACAGGGCACCCGACAAGGGTGAAAATGGTGCCAAAATCACGTGGTTCTCAGATAACATGCCCATGATTTTGTGCACAAATTGAATGATATGATGTGGATCTTGGACGGTTATCTTGCCGCATGAAATGTACATACAATACATAAGGCGCGTGTCCATCGGGGATGTGAAGTTTTTGATGCATTTAGGCACACGGTCACTCATGGGCTATGATATATAATGAATGCTCGGTCATTAGGGGCAACAAGGACACGGCAATGTGATTCTTTTTTAATGTCCGGTTGACTGAAGTTAGTACTGCTGGTGACCTGAGCCCTTTGATTTTGATTCAGCAAAGGCGAATCTGGCATCGGCACAGAGTACGTTCTGCTTTGAGAACGGGGAAGAGCAAAACGTAGTTTGTCATCTTCTTTGTATTGGAAGATATATGAAGTACTGATTATTGATTCATTATAATAGACATCGGCTGGATCATAAACTTGGTTAAGATGAAAAGATGATACATGAAAAAAAAAAAAAATTGTGTATCTCATTACATGCATGACATTGGAAGATTACTAAGATTTTCCTCCATGCCTCCTGAAACCTTGCGGATTGCGTTTGGAGGTCGTTTGTTGCTGTCGTTGACACAGACTTATTACTTCAAAGAGGTGCGAGATGTGATGTTACTAGTCTGATGTATAAGCTGCCTGCCTGATTCCTCATTCTGCTTTTCTTTCACCATATTTAGATTCCTGATTTTTGTGAGTGGACGAAAATGACTCGGTAGATTGCACTTCTTGATTGCTGGTCGTACATGACCAATAAAAGTAGTGTTGGAAGCACAAGAATAAGTAGAACTAGTCAAAAATTTGGGAAAAGTACCAAAATAGTCATAAACATTTTGTATCGATACCAATTCAATCATAAACTTTTTAATTTGGACAAATTTAGTTCTAAACATTTTCACATTGGTACCAATTTAGTCCATCCGACTAATTTAAGCTGGAAATTGCTGATGTGGCTACTGCGACGATCTTACGTGACGCCACATGGACAAATTTTATAATTTTTTATTTTTTTTTCAGATTTTTTAATTATTTTTTTTATTTTTTCCTTTTTTTCTCCTTTTTTTTTTTTTTTTTTTCCTTACCATTGGCCGACAAGGTCACCACCACAAGCTGGTCTAGGCAGGGGCCCCGCGCCCTCGCCGAGCACCGGCGAGGGCCGCCACACCCTCGCCGACCACATGCGAGGACGACGGCCCCCGCCCAAATCCAAGCAAGGGCCTTTGCACCCTCATCGGCCACAGGCGAGGGCGCGGTAGCCCTCACTCGTGGCGGGCGAGGGTGCGGCGCCCTCGCCCAAATCCAAGCGAGGGCCACGGCGGCCTCGCCTGCCCAAGCGAGGCTCGCGACGCTATTGCTGCGCTTAATCCGATGCAAGATCACAAACTTCCCCACGCCGTTATCCCTCCAAAGCTACCCGAGCTTGGGATGCCGACCACCTCCTTCAACTTCCAAGGGCCACGAAGGCTCGGGTGACCATGTCACGATCAAAGGCAACGAGCTCCAAATGCAACAGACGCAGCTCGCTTGGATCTTGGCAAGGGCCGTTGCACCCTCACCCGCCACGAGCGAGGGCTGCTGCGCCCTCACCTGGATCTAGGCGGGGGCTGTCACCCTCGCTTGTGGCCACAAGGGACGGCGGTCCTCGCCAGTGGCCGGCGAGGGCGCGGGGCCCCTCGCCCTAACCAGCTTGTGGCCGGCGATGGTCGGCCAGCCAGCAACCTTGCCGGCCAAGGGTAAGGAAAAAAGAGAACAAAAAAAAAAAAAAAAATAATTTTTTAAAATTTTGAAAAAAAAATATAAAAAAATTATCAAATTTGTCCACGTGGCGCCATATAAGACCGCTAGCGGCCACGTTAGCAATTTCCGACTTAAATTAGCCAAATGGACTGAATTGGTACTAATATGAAAATGTTTATGACTAAATTGATCCAATTAAAAAGTTTAGGATTGAATTGATACCGATATAAAAAGTTTAGACTATTTTGGTACTTTTCCCGAAAATTCTGATTTTCCATTTGATTATACTTCACAATTGCCGAAAGGTACGCTAACCATATCATAATACTCAATTTATAACTGGATGCCGAAGTGTCGATTTGAACTTCGATCACGGAACACGCTGAGCTGGACTGCTCCGTATACAATGGCAACACTTAAATTGCCAGTGACACATCGAATTTGACCTGTCGAAGAGTCTTGTGATCTCAGAACTTACAAAGCTTGATTGGATGGTTGGGGAAGGCTAGATCCTCAATCAGATGAGAGAAGGTTCCTGTGGCTTGTAACGTAAATGATGCATCTCTTCCAGCCAAAGGGCCTAAGACATCATCACACTAGTTGAGGCCCTACACGGGCAATACTTGGATGACCAGCCCACATTTCCATCAATGATTACATAGAAAAAACATTGGCCAATCTAATTTCTTAAAGCGTGTGACCAATTGAATCATCGCTAAATTAAAGTAAATTAAGATGATAGCAAACGTTATAAATGCGCAATAACGGAAATTGGTACTATCGCGTAGCTTCCTCTCTCTTCAGTTGCTGTGAAATCCTAGATGCAAGATTTTGCTTGTTTTCAACCTACTCGTAGTTGGGATGCTTCAGCGCACAAACATCTCAACTGATGCAATTAATGCTATCATCATTTGAAAGGACAACAACCTTAAAGGTCGAAAGCCCATGCAACCGCATTGCTTTAACTTCACTCCTACTCTTGTAAACAAACGCCAGAAAATATATGTCATCCATTATCTCTCTCTCTCTCTCTCTCTCTCTCTCTCTCAGATACAATGTTGTCATTCATTCTAACCCTGTGCAAAATGAAATCTCACAGGGCAAACATCCCTCTATCTGTGGTCACAGCCCTGATATGCACTTGTGCACTTATGGTTCTCTTATTCACAGAGAACGTCATTTCTCTCTCTTCTTTCTCCATTTTCAGACTCATATCCTGCGCCAACAGAGATGCTCTCCCTAAATACAGTTAAGCCTCGCTGTCTCGCTCTTACTCTCCCCCATACATGACAAAATTTTATTGCTGACAATTTGTGTCCCATTGATGCAGGAATTGGAAGTGGAGAATATAGGCCCGAGATCGACGATGACCGGTTTGAGTTCGACCCGGAAGAGTGCAATGACACAGCGAGAGGCAAGTGGGTGTTCAATGCTTCACTCAGGCCTCTCTACTCAGACCGGAGCTGCGCTTATCTGGAGAAGCAAGTGACCTGCAAACGAAATGGACGGCCTGATTCGGATTATCTGCATTGGGAATGGCAAGCAGATGATTGCTACTTGCCCAAGTTAGTTGAGAATTCAGCTGGTTTTCATTTTGGCCAGTGACAAATCACTTGGTTTGCTTGATTATTACTCTTTCACATAAATTCAATGATACCTCTGATAACTCCTCTTTCTTTGGGTCATTTTCGAATACTCTCATGCAAGTCTAACATTTGTGCCCCATTATAAATGCGTCGACTCAGTGCATATACAGTCCAGTTCATTCTGAACTTGGTTGCAATGGGTATGGATTGCGGGTCAACCGTTGAGGAGGAAAAAAAGAACCATGTGCAATCCACTAGAATCCATCTCTAAGCTACGTATGTACATTGTTGAAGGGAAGCAAATCTAGGGCATCTCATTCATGTGATTCTGTTTTTTATTTTTTTACTAATGCCAATTATTGTAATCTGCAGATTTAAACCAGGAGTTGCTCTGAAGAAGCTTCGGGGGAAGAGGCTAATGTTTGTTGGGGACTCCATACAGAGAGGCCAGTGGATGTCCTTCGTTTGCATGGTGCAATCCATCATACCAAAGGACCAGAAGTTCCTCAGTCGCTCTCGCTCTCGCTCTCACTTAATCTTCAGAGCCAAGGTAATTTCCTAAATGAAGGCAATCCATCATTAGTCTAGTGAGCTTGATTTCACAATCATTCTACTTCGTCCTCATTCCTAGGTTAAATCAGTGGTCCAGCATAAGATTTTCATCTCATGCGACGTATCTTTGCATCTTAGGAATATAACACGACAATCGAGTTCTACTGGGCTCCATTTCTGGTGGAATCGAACACGGATCAACACCTTATTTCAGACCCAGATAAGAGAATATTGCGCATTGATTCGATCTCCAAGCACGCCAAAATCTGGAAAGGGGTGGACCTCCTGGTGTTCAATTCCTACATTTGGTGGATGAGTGGTCCCCATATAAATTCACTGTACTACTCGATCTTTTCAGCCTCTCCAATATACTATGTGTTGTTAGAGCATACTGATAGGAACATACTACAAGTTTTTCATGAAAACCATGCTGCAAGTAGTGTGAAATTTTTTTACAAAAACATATTAATATCTATAGTTACATAATTAAGATAAAGTGCATTTTGTCTCGCTTTTAGCTTTTGACAAGTACCCTCGCATTAAAAGTTGAAAGTACCCTCTCTCTTCTTCGAGTAACAATCCAATTCACATATATTTATAATTACAAACTACGAATCCATTTAATCAAATAATGATTCAATTTCATGTAAAAATGATCTAGTTCTCTTCATACGCAATCGATCTACAGTCACGCAAATGTGTATGGAGCGTGGTTGTATTTTTTTCATGAAAACTTGCTGATATAGTTGATGCAGGTGGGGATCGTTCGCGAATGGAGAAGAAGGGTACGAAGGGTTGGACAGATTGACGGCATATAGACTCGCTTTGAAGACTTGGGCGAATTGGATCGACTCCGCCGTTGATCCGAACCGAACCCGTCTCTTCTTCACTACTTTGTCTCCCACCCACGTCAAGTCTCTCTCTCTCTCTCTCTCTCTCTCTCTCTCTCTCTCTCTCGCTCTCCTAAATTGCATGAACTTTATGTACACGGCGCAACCATATATGCGTGCTAAAAGTTTCTGTACTCTGCCTATGCAGAAGCGAAGACTGGGGCAATAAAAATGGCATCAAATGCTACAACGAAACGAAACCAGCAATGAAGATCACGAGACGGTGGGTCGACAGAATGCCTGATGTGGTTTCCAGCATAGTGAAGAAGATGAGGGTCCCAGTCACTTTCATCAACATAACACAGTTATCCGAGTACCGGGTCGATGGCCACGTGTCGGTTTATGGTGAGAGCAGGGGCAAGCTATTGACCGAAGAACAGAAAGCCGATCCGTTGCGCTATGCAGATTGCATCCACTGGTGCTTGCCCGGAGTTCCCGACATATGGAATCGGATACTATATGCATACTTATAGAGACATCGGAGATCCATGCTTGACCCGAAATGGAAGTTAAATTATATATGTACATAAGTCCATGCGACATTTAGGCGTCGACCACACTTTTCACAAACAATTCAATTGGTAATGCATGTTATTGTTGTATAGTAGGGTTTCAACTTTTCTTATAGTTCTTCTAAGAGCGGAGTTCTGATAAATCAGTCATGCGGTTGAATAATCAACCAAACCATTTGCGTATGGTTTTATCTTGTTGGACATGATCATATACATATGAACTTTGATTGTGGAGAGGACCCATTTTGATACATGGCTTGCTCCTCGTCTACAGATCGTTTCAGAACATGAAAAATGGCGGATCATGAGCAGAACAAGAGACGTCAGAAAATCTGCGCAGCACACACATCGTGACCTTAATCATGTTGCAAAGCTTTTGGAGGCTAAAATTCGTCCTCTTGTAAACCTTTGGGGACGCAAACAAGACCAAGCTTGCCTCTCTACGAAACGGGCCATCTAGTTGGGCCGGAGTCCACAAAACGAGTCTCGACTGTTCAAACGTTTCCCTCACTTACGCCCTCGAAAGTCAAAAGCTGAAGACTCACGCAGGATCGAGAGACATCGCGAAGAAGCAAGAGGCAACTTCATTCGCTCTCTCCTTGTATGCTATTTTAGCCACCGAAGGTCACGCCCCCATGCTCAGAGCTTTCACTGATCATAGGTTATCTTGGTCGAAGCTTCTCCGTTAGCCATCAGGAATTGGTGCTGTTCCTGTTTGGTTAGTTTGCAGAAGCAAAAGCAATCTCAAATCTTCAGTTTTGTTGCTTTGCAGTCCTGTGCATGCACTGCATATCCTAAGAGTTGAGACAATTTCAGAGACGAAAGTGGCTTCTTTTCTCTGCTTGCACAAGTGTTATAGATGAAGCCAAATATTTTTTTTAGGGGCTTTTTTGTCTTTTCAATCAAATTTGCGTTTAGGTTAAAAATGATACATTTATATTAGCGATGGCAAGACACTAGCCGTGAAGACACTGAAAAAGGAAATAGAGAGGCAAGAAAAAGAGAGAAGAAAAAAATGAGTCTTTTCTTTATGGGGGTTTTTAATCTCTTTATACCCTGATCTTGAGAGAAAATCATCATTGTATTCCAACTCTTTTCAAAGTCTAGTGGATTCGCAGAATGCCTCTGCACGATGACGTAGCCCAAGTTTGGATGAACTTCGTTAACAAATTTTCTGGTGTATTCATTTAATTCTGTTATTTTATTATTATATTATGCTTGGTGAATTGTTTGCGAGCGTTATTTTTCTGGAATCGACATGCGATTTCGTAACAACTGGCATCAGAGCCTAGGTTGGCTAATCGAGAACATCAAGGGTTTTCGGTGACATTCGATTGAAGGCAAACAGTATGGCAGAAGATAAAATCAGAATTGATAAGTTCAATGGGGAGGATTTCGGATGGTGGAAACTACAAATAGAGGATTATCTTTATCAAAAAGATCTCTATGCACCACTTGAGGGTTGGAAACTCGAGATGGCGGAAGTGGATCTGACAGCAGAAGCCGGATGGAAAATTCTTGATCGAAAGGCATTAGGTGTGATTCATCTAGGGTTGACGAAAAAGACAAGGTATCACATCGCAAAAGCAAAAACTGCAAAAGAAGCCATGGATATTCTAACGAATATTTATGAGAAGCCGTCCACATCAAATCAGGTATTTTTGCTGAAGAAATTGGTTAATATGAAGTTATCTGATAGAGGTTATGTGACAGAGTATATTAATAGTTTCACGTAAGTCACGGGTCAATTGAGATCCGCAAGCATAAATTTAGATATGAAGCTTCAAGCTTTATTGTTTGTATGTTCTCTTCCAGAATGCTACAATACCGTAGTGCGGGGAATTTTGAGCACCATGAAGGATGATTTAACTCTTGATGATGCTATGAGTAGTATCATGGATGAAGATATGCGAAGGAAAGTCTCAGGTAGAGATAATTTTTCTGCATCTACATCTTCTACGGCACTCGTAGTGGAGAACCGTGGAAGAAGTAAAAGTAGAAGAAAATTTAGTAGGTGTGGCAGATCACAATCAAAGGGTAAGAGACAGGTTGCAAAAGATTAGTGTTGGTTTTGTGACAAAACCGAACACCGGAGATTTCAGTGTGAAGCCTACAAAAAGAAGCAGCAAGATGAGAATCAATGTGCTAATGTGGTTAGCAATGAATCTTTGCTAGATAACTTATGTTTGTCTACAGGGTTTGACTTGACGACAGATAAATGGTTTATTGATTCCGGTGCTTCTTTTAATTGCACCTCGCAAAGAGACATATTTGATGATTATGCCAGTGGAGATTTCGAACAAATGGTTGTGGGAAACGACCACATGTGTCCCATTGTTGGGAAAGAAACTGTGACTGTGAACATCTCAGGTGGAGGATGTTTAGTTTTGCGTGAAATTAGGCATATTGCGGAATTAAAGAAAAATCTCATTTCAACCAGTAAACTTGACCAAGAAGGTTTGGTAATAACCTTTGGATGCGGAGAGTGAAAGATAACCTTAGAGGCAACAGTAATAACAAAGGGAAAGCGTATAAGTACACTTTACCTTCTCCAAGGAGACAATATCAGTGATATGGTTACAACTACAATGGCTATAGGTAATTTGTCTACTCTTTGGCATTATCGTTTAGGACATCTTGGTGAAAAAGGTGTAAAGCAGTTACACTCAAGGAAATTGCTTCCAGGTTTGCAAAAAGTTGAGTTAGATTTTTGTGAGAGTTACATTTATAGAAAATAGAAAGTTGTTAGCTTTCAATTGAATGGGCGACAAAATAAAGGCCAGAAGTTAGAGTTGGTTCATACTAATGTATGGGGACCTGCTCAAGAACTCTCTTATGGCGGTAAGAGATATTTTGTCACATTCATTGATGATGCAACAAGGAAGACTTGGGTCTATGCTCTTAGAGAAAAATCAGAAGTATTCGGGATGTTCAGAATGTGGAAGACCATGGTAGAAAAAGAGACAGGTTATCAGATTAAAGCTCTAAAGTCTAATAATTAAGGTGAATACATAAGTAAGGAATTTGCAGAATATTTGAGTCGAGAAGACATACACGGGTTAAAGACTGTTCCTAGAACTCCTCAAGAGAATGGTATAGCTGAAAGAATAAATAGGACTATTCTAGAATGTGTGAGATGCATGAGGCTATACGTGGGTCTCCCACTACACTTATGGGCTGCCACAGTTGATGCAGCTGTTTATCTTATTAACAAAAGTCCATCTAGTGTGTTAGA
The DNA here is from genome assembly GCA_014182515.1 of Eucalyptus microcorys. Lineage (NCBI taxonomy): Eukaryota > Viridiplantae > Streptophyta > Magnoliopsida > Myrtales > Myrtaceae > Eucalyptus > Eucalyptus microcorys. The sequence goes on from CM024569.1 coordinate 33,359,025, forward strand.
TGGAGAAATACCACAAGAACGGTGGTCAGGTAAAAAGATTAATTATTCACATCTAAATGTGTTTGGTTGTATTACATATGCTTTGATTAACAGGGAGGATAGGAAAAAGCTTGATACTAAGTCCTAGAAGTGCGTCTTTATCGGATAGGGTGGTGACGAGTATGACTATAGGCTTTAGGATTATGAGAATAACAAAGTCATCCGCAGTCGCAATGTAGTATTCCATGAAGAAAAAATGTACAAGGATCGTCAGACAGAGCATGAGAAGGTAGTAGAACCAGAATATGTTGAATTAGACACAATGCCCGTGAAAATGTTTATAGTAGATCAAAGTGCACTTGAAAGAGAGATTCAAGATGAGCCTATTATCAATGAAGAGGTAGTTCAAGAGGAACACAGTGATTTGGATCAAACTACCGACCCTGAAGTACCTATATGGAGGAGGTCTACACGTGTGAGAAAACCAAAGGTAATTTTTTATCAATCAGCTAATATTATTCTGAGTCATGTCTTATATATAGATTCAAGAGAACCGGAGACTTACGATGAGTCAAAGATAGACACGTCTCACTTGCAGTGGGAGTGTGCTATGAAAGACGAGATGAGCTCGCTATTTAGAACAAAACTTGGGAGTTGACCAAGTTACCCACAAGTAAAAAAGCTTTATTGAACAAATGGATGTACATGATTAAAAATGAAGTAGTATTAAATACAAGGCGAGAACTTGTAGTCAAGGGCTTTTCTCAAAAAGAATGGATCGACTATTTCTAGATATTTTCACCTGTAATAAAAATGATATCAATTAGAGTTCTGCTGAGTATAGTTGCAGTGGAAGATCTTCATCTTGAGCAATTAGACGTAAAAACAGCGTTTTTACACGGTGACTTAGATGAAGAATTATACATAGCACAACCTAAGAGTTTTGAAGTCAAAGGTAAAGAGCACCTGGTATGTTGATTGAAGAAAAGCCTTGTATGGCTTGAAACAAGCTCCGTGGCAATGGTACATAAAATTTGATGGTTTCATGAATGAAAAAGGATTTGTACACTGTGAATCTGATCACTGTGTTTATTTTCACAAGTATGATGATGGTAACATTGTGTATCTCTCTTTATATGTGGATGATATGCTGGTAGCTAGTTTCAATATGAAGAGAATCGTAGAAGTGAAGAAGATGTTATCATCACAGTTTGCTATGAAAGACTTGGGAGAGGTCAAGAATATTTTAGGCATAAAAATCATCAAGGATAGGAAAAATAAGAAATTATGGTTATTGCAAGAAGACTATGTGAACAAGGTATTAAAAAAATTTAACATGGACAAGGTGAAACTGGTTGCAACTCCTCTAGCAAATCACTTCAAACTTCCCAATGATATGTGTCCGAGCACTCAAGTTTTGAAAGATGAGATGGCGGTAGTTCCATATGCATCAACAGTGGGGAGTTTGATGTATGCCATGGTGAACACGAGACCAAACATTGCACAGGCAGTGGGAATTGTGAATCAATATATGTAGAACCCAGGCAGAGAACATTGGAATGGAGTAAAATAAATATTGAGATATCTAGTAGGTATTTCTAATTATTCACTTTGTTATGGTGGTACATTTATAGAGTTGTAGGGTTATATAAATGCAGATCATTCGGATGATCAAGATAGTGGTAAGAGTACCATTGGATATGTCTTTACAATTGCAGGTACAGCAGTGAGCTAAGTATCTCAACTACAAAAAGTAGTGGCTTTATCGACGACAGGGACAGAATACATGGCGATCACAGAAGCCTCCAAGGAAATTATGGTTACAAAATTACATGGAAGAGTTACATCAAAAACAGCCAGTCAATACACTGTGGAGTGATAGTCAAAGTGCAGTGCACTTAGCAAAGAATGCAGTTTATCACTCAAGGACTAGACATATCAAGAAGCGTTATCACTTTATCATATCAGCATTGAAAGATAATGAGTTAAAGCTACAAAAAATTGATGGCTCGAAGAATCCAACTGACATGTTGACTAAGATAGTAGACAGAGAGAAGTATATTTTCTGTACTACTACCATTGGTATTACTCCATGTTGATTGATGAGGAGTATTGCAGAGGCACAAGTTTTTCAACTACTATTTTTGAAGAAGATGGATGCAAAGTTGCTTGGTGCTTAGATATATTAGTCTTCAAGTGGGAGATTGTTATAAATGAAGCCAAATATTTTTTTAGGGGCTTTTTTGTCTTTTTTATCATATTTGCTTTTAGGTTAAAAGTGATACATTTATATTAGCGATGGCAAGACGCTAGCCGTAAAGACATTGAAAAAGGAAATAGAGAGGCAAGAAAAAGAGAGAAGAAAAAAGTGAGTTTTTTCTTTATGGGGATTCTCAATCTCTTTGTGACCTGATCTTAAGAGAAGATCATCGTTGTATTCCAGCTCTTTTCGAAGTTTAGTGGATTCACAGAGTGCTTCTGCGTGGAGACATAGCCCAGGTTTGGGTGAACTTCGTTAACAAATTTTCTGGTATGTTCATTTGATTCTATTATTTTATTATTATATTTTATTTGGTGAATTGTTTGCGAGCATTATTTTTCCGAAATCGACGTGCAATTTTGTAACAACAAAGCCTTCAATTCAAGGTCACCGATCTCGCATGTAAGGCTGAGCAACACTGGACCAACCCTAGACTAGCCCAATCCGGTCAGTCCTGATCTGGTTTCTAAATGGACTGAGTTGGTCCTTCATCTTGGAATCCTTGGATGCTCTACTGTATGGATTAGTTCTCGGTCTTGGGAGTTTAGGATTAATTTAATCCGGATCAACCCTATATATATATATATTAGGTATATTATATATTATACGCTTTTGTCTACTCTAAACCCTAACACCTCTTCCTTTGTTCTCTTCACAATTTAGTTTGCCATGTAATTAGAAAGTAGTAAGAAACTGAGCCCTAATTCAACTAAGATAAAAAATAAAAACCCTTTTTCCGCTCGCCCTCGACCTCGCTCGCCTACTTGCCTCTATTTACTCCCCTTGCCGCTCGCCTCTGTCCAATCGCCTTATGTGTTCATTTTTATGATTTATTCCTTTTAGCAAATATGAAATTTCTATGATTACCTTATCTTATATTTATGTATGATATGTAATGGTATTTATAGTTTAATTGCCTAATGTCGTATTATTGATAGATATCTAATTTGCAATAGTACATTTGTCCTTTCAAAGAATACAAAAAATGAAACAAATAAAAAAAGAATTCAATTAGTCCCAAGTTAATCGGGCCAATTCCATAAAAATGCACGAACTTTAAGTGTTGTCCCAAATCTGGCCCAAACTTTATTTTATCTCAAAAAAAAGCACGAACTTTAGGGGTTGTCCCAAATCTGGCCCGAACTTTATTTTGTCTCAAAAAAAAGCACAAACTTTAGGTGTTGTCCCAAATCTGGCTCAAACTTTATTTGAGACAAAATAAAGTAATTTTATTACAAATAGGTTTCACATCTCTATTTAACTACAAGATGCATATGCTTTTAATTTTTCGCTTTAAGGCAATGTAATCTTCTGCTTTCAACCCAGCTTCTGACATTGCAAACAGATTGCCAATTGTTAATTGATCCAATGGCCCTAGCTATGTGTCTCATCCCTTGGAACTGAAGCTGCTGAATTATTTTTCCCATGAGAATCATCTATAAACTTCACCTCATTGGAGGGCAGACTTAAATTTAACACTTCCTCTAAACACTCGAATGCATCATAATTTTGTTGTATTGGATATTATTGCTGACGTGGAAATGCCATGTCGGATGATTGTGGAATGAGGGTTAACGGATGGCCAGATTTGGGACACAAGTGAAAATTTGTGCTTTTTTTTTAGACAAAATAAATTTTAGGCCAGATTTGGGACAATACCTAAAGTTCGTGCTTTTTTTTTTAGACAAAATAAAGTTCGGGCCAGATTTGGGATAACACCTAAAGTTCGTACTTTTTTTTTTAGACAAAATAAAGTTCGGGCCAGATTTGGGACAACACCTAAAGTTCGTGTTTTTTTATGGAATTAGCCCCAAATTAATCCTAAAACTGGACCAAACCCCTAGAGTAGATTCAATCTTTAGTTTCAAGCTTAATAGGGTTAGTTCTCGATCCGAAAAATTGGAAACTAATACTATACGGGTTGATCCCTAAGTTAAGTGCTGGATAGCCCAACTCAGATCATGTTCATCTCTAGTTTAAAGGGCATTATAATTCGTGTTGACTTTTTTCATGATCTTTTTTTTTTTTCGTCCAAACCCTACATATATAGCTATGAGTACCCCTCCTCTTGATCCTCTATTTTCCTCTCTCGAAGTCCTACTCTCACTCTCTTTTTCAATCTCAAATTATCACTAAAAATCTTCCATTTCCATCTCTTCTAGGGCAGTCTTTTCGTCTTTTCTCTACTCATTTGAACTCAGCGATCAATTTTCTTCCTCTTCCTTTCACGCTTCTGCCTGTGGTGGCTGAATTAGTTATATTTTCACTGCTATAAGTGTGTCTATGATTCTTTTCATTGTTTCATATATGTTTTTTTTTTCCTATTCATCTATTACAAATCATGAAGGATGGCGGACTTAACTTTGTTGGAATGGAGTGTTTTGTTGGTTGTGATTGGCAGGGAGAGATGTCTCTCCATGTTTCGAGGGTTGTAGATGACGAGGCAACTATGACTTGGTGATCTGGTTATAGTGATAGCTACGCCACACTTGGTGTTTGGATTGGGTAAGTCCATTGATGTTGAAAAATTCATTGAGAGTGCCAAAAAAGTTGAATTGCGTTAGTTTAAGTCATGCATATTTCTTTTTACTTGTTGATTTCTTTATATATCTAATGAGCGAATTCTTTTTTGAGATATGGATTGTCTTATTGAGTAATTTACCATTGATAAATAGAGTTTACACATTGAAGTTGAATGAATAAAAAGTGGTGGGATGTTCTATCAATTGCACAAATAGTAATTTCAATTTGAAAATAATGTTAAAGTATTAACTATGTTCTTTGTTTGCTTTGTTTTTAGGTGTTTAGAATTTGAACTCTTTAATGAAAGAACAAGACATGAAATTCTATAGTTCATGATTTATGTTACGTATTTTGAACTTTTTATTAATGGTTTTATTTGACATATTCATTTTCCATAGTTTGTTACTTTTGGTAAGTGGAGATTTCTATTGTTACCTTATCTTATATTTCTATTTGATTTGTACTAGTATATACCATTTAGCTGCACAATATCGCATTATCAATAGATATGTAATTTCAAATAATATGTTTGTCCTTTTAAAGAAAACAAAAATGAAATAAAAAAGGAATTGGCCAGTCCTAAGTTGACTCCAGCACCAAAACGGACCCAAGGGTCAGTCCAATCCTCCATCCAAGGCTCAGCAAGGGCACAACCACAAGCAGCGGCATGGCAAGGCATTGCAACCGCATCTCAAGCCAGGGAATAACAGGTTGTTGATCGGGATGCAGCAGCGAGGGCAAGTGCAGGTGCGGTGTCTTGGTGCAAGGCCCTCGCTGTGGTGCAGCGGCAAGGATCGCAAGCTGCGGGAGCGGGCGTCGTGGACTGGAATAGCCCGGACGGTGGGCTGGACAATAGCAAAGTAGCAACAAGCGACGGTAAAGGAAGTAGCGGCGGCCTTCGTCAGGGCAAGGACAGCTCGGCTGGTCAACGTCGTTGGAGGAAGCAGCAACGATCAGTGGCTGGAGCAGCTTACGTGGACGGCTAGGACGACAAGGGTCGCGATTCACCGAGGGGTCTTGGCCAAGCAATAGGGGAGTGGGGAGTTGCGGCCAATGTGATTCGACCGTGACCTCTCCTTTTCGTTTTCCTCTATTCCATGCCCGTGACTCTCAATGTGTTTTCTAAATTATGAATTGGCTGACCTCGATTAACGAGGTATTAGTCTAAATATATGGCGTTGACTTAGGTTAATTGGTCGGGCTTCGATGTTCGACCTTTCCAGAATGACGGGCTCAATTAACTAAGGCCTGTCCGTAACTACACTCTTGATGGGCTTAAACTTAACTGAATTGGGCTCGACTTGGCCCGTGAGAAATTCGACGAAGGCTTGCTCCAGCTTTTGAGCTCAACCACTGACAAGCTTAACCCATTTAGGGCTTATCTAATTAAGCTCAAAGCCTTTAAACATTATGGGCTAAACCCAATTCAATTGAAGCTTAATTAGTCTTACTTGTGGGCTGAAATATTCGGCTACCCCCTCGTAATGTTGGCCGAATTTTACTCCAGTGCGGGCTAACTTTATGCGATTAATTCAGCCCCATTCACTATCTCCGGTCCAATACAAATGTAATTATATAATATAATTTATTAAAATATAGGCTATGCAATTTAATTATTTTTTTATAGGGGCTAAAAATTAGTCTCTAATTCTCTATGCAATTAATTTTAAATGGTGAGTCAAATTTTATGTATCAATAATAAATAAGGGTAATGGCATGTTTCATCAATTTTCACACAACATACCAAATTTGTCTTTATGTTATATGCAAGATATCCTCGTCTCTTAAGGAATTACATCTCGTGTAGAAAGAGTCCAAGAGGTCATACAAAAGTAAGATTTCGAACCCCATGCATCTTCAAGGCCCAATTACGGTGCAATCCTCTGTTAGATATGAATCCGGTAGTTCAATGGGGCCGACTATTCGTGTTCATGTTTTGTCAAATTCTTGTTAATTATATAATAAAACTATGCAAACTTTAAAATGGGTCCCCTTGAATTCCTTTGGGGGCCCACAACCAAAAACCAGGTGCTACTCAATCAAACGGGCCATCCGGTTGGGCCCCGGAGTCCACGAAATGAGCCTCGACCGTTCAGCCCTTCCCTCACGCTCTCGAACGTCAAAAGTCAAAGACTCTAGCGGATTCGAGAGCCATCCTTTGTCTGCTATTTTAAGCCTCTGAAGGTCTCTCGACCATGATAGAGCTTTCGCTAATCATAGTTGCTGTGTCGGCTTGAATTTGTGCTCTGGCGCTGACCAAAACGATCATGTTTTTCGTGTTCTAGAGTAATTTGCTTTTAGATTCCATCTTCTCGAAGTGACAGAAGATCATGATCGGAAGCTTCTTGTTTTAGGCCATCGGGAATCTCGGTGCTGTTCCCGTTTGGTTTGCTCCCGGAAGCGAAAGCAAGATGATCTCAAACCTTCCTGGTTTTTTTGTTGATTTGCAGTCCGATACCTACGACTGCATGTTCTGAGGTTTGAGAAAATTTCAGAGACGAAAATGGCTTCTCTTCTCCGGTCGCGCAAGGCCTTTGATCTTGAGGCTGCCGACCTTGGCCTCGCACCAAGATCAGCATCCTCGGATGCTGGGTGGCCATGGCGACGGCGGTGTCTGGCGGTCATGTGGAGAGAGAAGCCACTCGCTTCATTGGTGCCCATGGGTGATGGTGGTGATGGCGGTCTCTGTCTCCTTCCTTATTTATTATATACTTATTTGGGGATTTACGCTTTGAACTAATTTTATGGAGGTTTAGCATACCAAGCTGTGAAACTGGAAAAAAAAAAAGTCAACAAAATAACTTCATAATCAAATAATATTACAAGGCAGCTTTCATAAGAAGCCGTAAAATATTAGAAGGCAACTTTCAGAACTTTCATAAGAAGCCTTTTTACGCTCTCTTCTCTTTTTATTGTCTTCTTCAATATGAGTGAATTTAGGCCAGTTTCACCCTCTTCTTCATCTGTTTTAATTTTTTTTGAGTTTTTTTTTGAACTTTTTCTCTTTTTTTCTTCCGATTTAGATCTAGAAGCTGTGCTTTGTCGATCTAATTCTATATTTGAGACTTTGATTTCTGCAAATCTAATTTTAAATCTAGGAGTTCTATTCACCTGATTTAGATCTAGGAGTTTAATAATATTTTCGAAGATTCAATATCCCGTATTAGGTTTTCTACCTTCAGTTTCAATGATGATTGCAAAGTTATGGCATCTCATTAAATTATAAAAATTTATTTTTCCAAAGGTTAGATTTGTGTTTATTCAATATATTTTGATAGTGTAGAGAAAGTCTAAATAGGCGCATACTGCCAAATGGCAACTCAGTAGCTATTGGAAAATGAATTTTCAACGTGTGCTAGGGGTCAATTATTTTGCTTGACAGATCCGTTCTTTTAAAATAAGTGTGTGCTTAACTCTGTCGGTGCCTTATTAACTCTCCTTATTTTCTGGATTTGGCTTTGTTTTGTAGTGTTTTACCCTTTGCTTTGCTTCAATTTGCTTTATACTTCTCATATACCCTTTTAAGCCATGAATATAATTTTTTTTTCAACAAGAAAAAAATTATGCTACAAGAAATACAATCTAATATGACAAACATTTACGACAATATTAACTTTCGTTATCTTAGGTTACCAAAGGAGACGAGATACAACTTTTTATCGCCTTAGGTTATTTAAGGGAGACACAATATAGTTTTTATGACCCGAAGAACCGACTGAAAACAAAAAAACTTGGAGTTTGGCACTTCAGGTCATGCCCTAAGTCAATAAGAATAGTTTCATCGCCTTAAGTTTAAGTTAAGGGATAAAGTTCGTATTTTGTTAACATTGATTCAATAAAAAAATGGGACAATTTAGAATCTATCGTGACACACAATCGTTACCCCTTTAAGTCTGATGGTGATTGTTGACACATAATTTTCAGCTAACGTATCAATAAAGGTAAAAATAAAAATCGAAATTAGGGTTCCTAGTCATAACAGAGCCAGTTTCTCGAAAAAAACGTATCGTTTCTTATTTCTTTCTTTTGGCCAATCATTTGTTAATTTCTTATTCATTTCTATTAAAAAACTCAAAAAGTCAAACATTTGACTTTTTGATAAATTTTTTTACTATCGCACGTTACAAAATTTCTGAAATAGAAATCAATTTCTACTCCATGGATGAGTTTCTTAGCAAAGAAACGCGTTTAATAACGATTCAGAATTTCTATTTTTAGAGTAAAAATTTGTTTAATAAGAGAATAAAATTTCTATTTCTAAGAGCGGCGATGGCTAGCAATCGGTGGCCGGAGTATGACATTCGGCAATCGGCATCTGGCGTTTAGTGATCGACGGCGGGTGGTCAAGTCTAACGTCCGACGGCCGACATCCGAAGTCTGGCATCCGACGTCCGATGTTCGGAGGCCAGCGACCGGCAACTAACGGCGGGTGGCCAACAGCTGAAGTCTGATGGCCAGCGGTGAGTGGCCAAGCCGAAGTTCGGTGTTCGACGGCGAGGGGCCAATGGCCGGAGTTTGGTTGGCAGCCAGTAATTGGCGGTTGGCAGCGGGTGGCCAAGCCGAAGTCCAATGTTCGGCGACGGGGGGCCAATGACCGGAGTTCGGTTGGCGCGGGCGGCTGGCCAACGGCCGATGATCAGTGATTAGCGGCGGGTGGCTAACGGCCGAAGTCCGACAGTCAACATCCAACGACCGGTGGTGACCAATGAGAGATCGGCGGGGGACGTTTAGTGGTCGGCGGTGGGCCTCCAATGTTCGGTGGTTGGCGATGAGTGGCCAACGACCAACGAGCATCCAACATTCGGCGGCCAGCAGTCAATGACAAAAGGCTGGAGTCCGGTGGCTAACGGCAGGCGTTCGGTGGCGAGCGCCTGATGGCCGAGGCCAGTGGTAGGTGGCTGGCGACCAACGGCGAGCGTTCAGCATCCCACAAGTGATGGGTGGGCAACGGGTGATGACGAGAGTGAACGATGAAAAAAGTTTTGATTTCTCATATCTATTCCAGAAATAGAAAAGTTAAAAACTTTAACTTCTGATTTCTACTCCAAATCTATTTCTGGAATAGAAATTTGTTCCAGAAATAGAAAAATGAAATTGCGTTATCAAACGGATTTCTGTTCCAAACCTGTTCCAAAGAATAGAGAAACAGAGAAATAGAGAAATAAAAACGTTGTCATGCGTGCCCTAAAAGTCAATCACTTTGGCCACATTAGTTTTGGTAAAAAACAAAGATTTAATCATAAAATCAACCCCGGTGAAAAAAGTCAATTAAAGGGTTGACTTTTGATCACACATTTGACAAAAAAAATTAGAAAATATAAAAATCCACATGTCACTTTATTTTAGCTTCAATTTGACTTTAGCTTGGTAAATTTTGTAAAAATCGATTAAGAACCTCATTTTCCAAACTTTTCTATTTTAAGTTCAAAATCGACCAAAAATAAAATTATTTTTATTATGTTCATATTTTAGCCTAGTTCATTTTACAACATTTGATCTAGAAATCATTACTCATTCACTCGTTGGGCTAGCTTTGGAATTTGGGATGTAGGCGAGCAAATGGCCATTTTTAGCCCTAATTAGGGATTCAAATTGATTCTTCATGATTTGCATAGCATCCCTTCTCTTCAATTCATTTTATAGAATTAAATCCAAATTCGAGGTCAATTTTAGCAAATTCACTCAAGAACTTTCCAATTTGATGGATTTAGCTTACTTAAACCTAAGAAATCCAAGCTAATGAGCTCTAATTAGTGCAATTCAAATTGACTCATTCTAAAATAAGGTTTAATTTAATAGATTGAGATCCAATTTTGACATTGGTCCACGATTTATTTTTGACGTAAAGTTCACACCTTTGTTCTGGTGTTAATTTAAATGTTATTTTAATTGGACTCATTAATTTAAATGTTATTTTAATTGGACTCATTCTTGACTAATTTGTATTTTGACATAAGCAATTATTGGAATTTACCCATTTAGACATTACTTTGAGCAAAGATTCTTTTCTTAGGACTAAATTGCACGAAAGGATAGAAAAATTAGGATGATCAATCGAACCGGTCAAATCGATTCACGACCGGTTCAACCGGTTCAACCGGTCACAAATGGGAATGGCCGATTTGGCCATTTTCCAACTGGTCCATGGTGGTCGGTGACCACCACGAGGTGGCTCGCCTCGTGGCCAACGACTTTGTACCATCATTTTTCAAAATTAGGCAATTGTCCTTGGATTTGCAGAATTATGGAAATACTCTTGATTAGACCATAATTTCAAATTTAGCCCAAAAATCAATTATCACCATCCATTGAAGACACATCGTGACTATTCAAATTAACATGTGCATGATTAGGGGTTAATCAAGTTTGTTAAACTAGGAAAATTATCCCTAGCCCTTGGATTGCATCTTGCATCTAGATTATATAACAACTTCTCCCTCCAAAATTAAAGGAGAGAGGCCATTTTTCATATTCCCCCCCCGCACGATCACCCCTCGACCTCTACCGCTTGCCACCCCTCGCCAGCAATGTGCCGCCACACCAACCTCCCATCACTTATTCTTCTCGCCGGTCACACGAACTCCCACCGTCGCCCACCACCGGATGTGTTGGGAAAATATGGTTTCGAATTGGGTAAAACAATGAAGTCGGATCTTTAGAATAATCAAATCGGACTTTGAAGCGTGATATCATTTTCTTTAAGGATTTATTTACCCCCACAAAGTTGCTAATGGTCACCAACAAATTTCCTCCAAGATACAACAAAGTCTCATATGAGAATACTATATAGCAATTCTAGTATTTCTCCAAGGTCTCTCATGGGAAACAATTAGAAACAATGGAGGTAGTTTTTTTGAAAGAAAACGAAAAAATTGAAGAAGAAGTTAGTTTGATCTTAAAACAAACATACTTATCTTTGTCTTTTGAATAGAAGCAATTCTTCAAAAGGTTGCAAAAAAGAACAAAGACAACATTTCAGGAAATGTTGTAAAATGAACAAGTACGTCTCAAAGATTATGTTGAAAAGACATAAAAATTCAAAATTAAATAAATAATAAATAAAAAAAATAACAGTAACTTTTTCGTGAACAGTCGCACTATTTCTACAAGACTTTATAGTTAATTTTTATAGAAATTAATCCGAATTTTCAATAAATAAATAAAAATGATCATCGGCTAATGCCAAATCTCGTCCACATGTGCACTCACATCTTTTCGATGTGGGACAAGGCATCTCTTAATTTGTTTTACAAACAAACTACCAACAGGATGTCCATGATCTAGCCTCTCCTTCTCTCTATTCAAGCACCAACAATCACGCCAGTGAGCACCTCCGACAATTCCTTTGGTCTCCATTGACTTGCGACGATCTTTGATCAAGGTTTGATCAAGCTCAGTTGGTCACGGTTCGAGAAAATGGCAAAAGTAATGACCTAACACTTGAATCTGATGAAGTGAGGTCGAGTTAGTCAATCAGGGCTAGGGTTCAAAGTTTAGGAACTCTTATATGCTTGAAATCATGATTTATAGATGATCAATATATTGATTATGTTTATTTGCATTCTCTGGAAATTGATAGGTACCTAGTTTCTGTTATGGTATATTCGAGCTCCTAAACCTTGAAATCTTGAATTGATCTATTCTAGATAATCGATCTATGTTCGATACACTTCAATTTGATATATTATGGGCCTTGAACGGAAGTCATTTGCTAGCTCAAATCCATCTCGATATTATAGGCACTGTTCTGGAAATATGATTTGAGATCTATTGTTGTTATGATTGTTTTTTTTTTTGGTCGAAACAAAACATATATTATATCAAACGGAAGTACAACCAGATGCTAAAGCTTCAGTAGATATTATATTCTGGAAAATAAAAAGGAGGGAAAATAAGCCAGTTCCGAACTGGGTCGTGATCCCGGTGGGCTTTGGCAGCCCAGTCAGCTGCTAGGTTTGCTTCTCGTCGAACATGCTGGAGTGAGAGATCAGAGCATCGAGAATACACATCGTGAAGAACCGCGAAGACATGGCGCTCCGTCCATGGCGGCTGCTATTGCTCCTAAACGATCTCCACCAGCGACAGACAGTCAGACTCAACCACAATGCGTTCGAGATGAAGCCCCTGCTGGATCAAATGCTGGATGGCCAATATGAGAGCGTAGATCTCAGCTTGGAAGGCCGAAAGGGCTGGAACAGTTCTGGTTAACACATCGGTAAGAACTCCGTTGAAATCTCTATAAATACACGCTACTGATCCTCTCTCATTCTTGGATCGAAAAGCCCCATCAATATTACATTTGAGGCAGCCTTTTTCGGGCGGTTTCCATCTGCGATCTGGACTAACCAGTGTGTTTTGAATCCGCTGTACAGAGGGGTGTAAAAGCATCATTCTTCGAGTCTGGGCTAGGGAGTTTTCCACGGCTTGGAGAGGATCTGGATGATGCTGCCTAAAGACTGCATTGTTTCTCGTCGTCGCGGATCTCCCACAAGAACCGGCGAGCACGTCGAAAGCAGGAGACGCCTTGGGAAGAATAGCTCGGGCTGCAACCCACTCATCAAAGCGTCACACCGAGGTAGGTAAAATCGAAATCCTGACTTTGTAATGATTCCAGATGTTTCGTGTCCAAGGGCAGAAGAAGAAAAGGTGTTCTATCGTTTCTGGAAGTTTGAGGTTGCAAAGGGTACAGTAGGGGTTAGGAGAAATATGTCTTTGATAGAGATTGGCTTTAGTAGCAATGGCGTTTTTACAGGCTAACCACAAAAAAATGCGAATCTTAGGAGCAGTTCTCATATGCCAGATTTTCCTCCATAACTGGATAGGGTTCTGATAAGAGGATGAAGCGACATTAAGTGGGGTAGGTTGGGTCGAAGACACATAATGGCAACAGCTTTTCACTGTATAGTCACCTGAGGAAGTAGCGGTCCACACTAATTGATCCTGTAGAAGCGAAAGGTTTAAAGGTATATTCAAGATAACTTCACTGACTTGGGTATCAAAGAGGGTGGTGATAAGAGAAGTCTTCCATTCTGTTTTAGATGATTCCATTAGATCATCAACTACAACAGGTTCACCCTTCTCTGCTATTCCTCCTATCTTACCAATTGGTAGCCAGATATCTTCTCTTATTTGAATCTTTGATCCATCCCCTACTAACCAACGAAGTTTAGGATAAATGTGATCTCGACCCTTTAACATACTCTGCCACCCCCATGAAGGTCGATAGCCGGATTGGGCACTTTGGAAAGAGGAATTCCTAAAATATAATCCCTTGAAAAGCTGACTCCATATAGCATTTGGTTGTTGAAAAATACGCCAAGCTTGCTTACCAAGCATTGCACTATTGAAGTTAATCAGATCTCGGAATCCCATACCCCCTGAATCTTTTGACTGCTTCAACTCTAACCAATTTTGCCAATGAATTCCTGAATTACTATTGTTGTTGCTCCACCAGAATGCTGATATCTTCCTCTCTATTAATCTGCAGACGATAGGGGGAGCTTAAAAATGGACATGGCATACTGAGGTAATGCCTGAATTACTGATTTCAGTAGAATCTCCTTGCCACTCTTTGATAAAAAATTTTCCTTCCAGCCAGCTAATTTAGCATTGACTCTTGCCAGGATCCAGGAGAACATCTCGCGTTTGGAACAGCCCCAATCAGAAGGGATGCCCAGGTACTTGCCATATTTGCTGACCACAGGTATTCTCAGTTCACTTGCTAAATTATTTTGTAAGGTCATAGGGCAGTGTTTGCTGAAAAATAGACCAGATTTGTTCCTATTGATGAGCTAACTCGTAGCTAGACAATACTGGTTTAATATATTAGCAAGATTTTGGCATTCAAAAACTGTGGCTTTTAGGAAGAATACTGAGTTGTCAGCAAAGAACAAATGGGATAACTTAGGACAGGCTTGATTAAATTGAATCCCCTGTAGGTGGCCCATATCCACAGCTTGCGTTATATTAGTTGACATGAGCATTAGCAAGAAGAATGAAAATATATGGAGAGAGGGGGTCACCTTGTCTAATGCCTCTAGTAGGTTGAAAATAAGAGAGCTGTTCCCCATTAAAACGAACACTGAAAGAGGTCGTTGTGATGGAAGCCATGACCAAAGTAACCCATCTGTTATTAAAGCCCAACTTCTGCAAATAGGCTGCTAGGAAATCCCATTCTACCCTATCAAAAGCCTTCTGCATATCTGTTTTCATAATAAGATTGAATCTTTTCTTGCATGTTCTATTACAAATGCTGCTTCTTCTTTTGATATCAAACTAGAAAGCCAAGGCTTAAGTCTGTTAGTCATAACCTTTGAAATAATCTTGTAAGCGAAATTACAAAGACTGATGAGACGATATTGGTCAATGCTTTTCGGATGGTGAACTTTAGGAACCAGGGCGATAATCATTCTATTTAGTCTAGGAGGCATACAACCTGAGGTAAAAAAATCTTGAACTGTTTTAATGATAGTGGTTTTGATGATATTCCAGTGATGTTGATAGAAAAGACCGTTAAGGCCATCTGGCCCAGGAGCCTTGGAAGCACCCAACTGGAAAGTAGCCTGGTAAATCTCCTCCTCTGTTACCCCACTCATCAATTGTTGATTCATTGCAGGTGTTACCACAACTGGACATTGTTCTAAAAAGGGCCTGAAATCACGGTATCCTACTGACTAATATAATTGAGAAAAGAAACCCATTGTCATGGCCTTGAGCTGTTCTAGCTCCCTTATCCAATTCTGGTTTGCATCTTTAAGCATACAAATTCTATTTCTTTGTCTCCTTTGCATAGTACAGGCATGGAAAATTTTTGAATTTTTATCTCCCCATTTCAACCAGTTAATACGGGAACGCATAGCCCAAAACTGCTCCTCTTGATTCCACAGGTTTTGAATTTCAATTCGAATGGTAGTGGCTAGCTCCTTATCTCCAGTCTAATAAAATTTCCTATTGATAATTGTCTGCAGTTGATGCTGTAATTGAGATATTCACTGATGGCCATTACTAAACCGTGACTTGCTCCAGCTAGCTAACTTAACAGAAACAGCCTGCAATTTAGAGACCAAAGAGGTATTCCTGCTCTCCCATGCCTGTTGAATTACCTCTTTACATTCTTGATCTTGACTCCAGAAAGCTTCATAATGAAAAGTCTTTGCTCGCTTGACAGATTGGGAACAAGTGTGCAGCAGAATAGGACAGTGATCCGAGCCTATAGGTGGTAGAGCAAGCACTTCTGCAGAAGGGTATGATAGCGTCCAATCCACGAAGCAGAAAACTCGATCTAACTTCTCCTTCACCAGAGCATCCCCTGCTCTATTATTAGACCAGGTAAATTCACACCCTTTACTTTCTAGTTCTAGTAAAGCACAGTCATTGATTAAATTCCGAAATGATGTCATGCGAGAGTAAATAGCTGGTCTTTTTCCCATTTTCTCCCAAGGGGAAAGGAAATCATTGAAGTCACCTACACACAGCCAAGGTAAGTGAGTTGCTACAGAGATTGCCCTAATTGTATCCCAAAATTCCTATCGTGCCTGATAAGTCGAAGGGGCATGCAGGCATGTTAAATGCATCGAAGTAGCTGACAAAGGATCTAGGACTATGAGATCTACAAAATTATCATCCGACTGAACAACAATACTATCAAAAAGGTCAGTCCAAAACACAGCAAGTCCACCTGACAAGCCTACCGGATCCCTCAAGAAGGAGTGAGGGAAGTGAAACCTACGTTGTAAGCTCGTCACGACTTTCTCTACATTCTTTGTTTCCATTAAGAAAACTATATCGGGCTTTTCAGAGGCTAACAACGCCTTCAGGGCTTGAATTGTCAGGGGATTGCCCAACCCCTAACAATTCCAACTCAGGAGTTTCATTTGGATTGCGGTGGCTGTTGAGGGCTAGCCGCCAAAGCCCAAGGAGCAAGATTGTCTGCCACAAGCACAGGGGTTTCCAAAAGCTGAGATTCATCCAAGTCTGAAGAGTAAGCAGCTCAAGTGTCATAAAGTGAATATCTCTTGTTTTTCTTACTTGATCCCACAGTTGTCATTATGCTAGGGATTTTTGGTTTCTTCTGTTGAGGAATGTCCAATGAAGGTTGCTGAATGCTCTTCAACTTAGCCTTTGCAGGTACCAAGTTAGTAGTTCTCGCGGCTTGGTTGACAGGGTTCAGTTGAGAGGAAGTCCCTGAGGGTAGAATAGGGGTCGAAACAGGGGCCTCTGAAGCAAGAATGGGAAGGTAAAGCTGGGATAATGAGCTGCATAGCTGGAGGGGTTTTAGGTACTGTCTCTTCCATCTGCTCTACATGTGCTATAGGATTATAAAAAGCATCCGAATAGGGGCTGAGCTGTTTAACCTCTGCTCTCAGCCACGGGCCATAGACCATTGTCTCGTGGCCTTCAAATTGGGCTTCCTCATAAGGATAATCTTTACATGAAGTTGCGTAATGACCGAACTTTCCACAAGAATAACAGAAGTGGGATAGCCGCTCATAGCGAAATTCTAGCCATAGAGGTTTTCCTTCAATGCTTATAAGCTTTCCTGACCTTAAAGGTGCTTTTAGGTCTATTTCAATTCGAACCCTCCCAGATGTATCAGGTTTCACTTCCAGAACTCGTCCCACTTGTTGCACAGCTCTATGCAGAAGCTGTGGAGTGGACCACTCCAAAGGTAAGCCTATCACATGAACCCAGAATGCGCACTTAGAGAAGTTGTAATAGTGTAGAGGAGTATTTGGTTGCCATGGACGCAAATGGACCAAATGACCTGAGAATAACCAAGGGCTTCCATCTAATATGCGCCTTTTTTCCATTTCAGATTGAAATTTAATGATGTACAGCCCACCATCGCTAGGAGAAATCTCAACTTGATCAACACACCACGCTTTCTTCATCGCTATTTGAAAGGCAGGTAAATTGACTGCAGGATTTATGAAGATATTACCCACCAGGATGAGGCGACACTCCTTCAGTTTCTCCGATACAGGTACGTCATCCCAAACCTCCAATTCCTGTTCCGAACACAGTTGTCCCAGATGGTGACATAGCGAAGCAATTCGCAAGGGATTGTCACTTTCATCTATAGCCATAATGAAACATAAAGTCACTGATGTGGGTTAATTGACAGGAACACGGTACAGGAAACAAACCCTCTTGGGTTGCATGTCCAGGATCGCATACATGCAACTGTGAAATTGCGAAAACAAGTGAAATTGAGAAGACCAGTAGCAAGCAGATGGGGGTGAGAAGAAGAGAAAGGCTTCGAGGACTACAGGGAAGGTTAGAAACTTCACATGCAAGGCAACCCACCAAGACAGGGTTCAACTAGGATGGAATTTGAGAGAATCGGAGGTGATTCTACAAGAATGTAAAGTGCAGAAGAATAACCGAGAACAGGAAGACATTGGAGAATACTCAAGCATGTCGCGAGGAGAAGCTCTACCATAAACGAGAGAGTCTTTAATTGTTGTTATGATTGTTGAACGTGTCTACTATTTGCCAATTTTCTACTGAATTTTGTGCTTGGATTCATAGGTCGTTGTCTCATGCAAGTTGTTTGAAATGTCCTTGTCTACAACATACAATTTTTTTAGATTTTTTAGAGTTGATTTGATCAGGAAAATCTTCATTAAATAGTCCTCAGTATGGTTTGGCTTGTTTGAGACCTGATTGTTATTTGCCCTTAAATGAGCTAGTAGATGTCTCCAATTGCCTTCGATGTGTTCTAGAATTCGTAGAGGATGTTTCAAGCTCTAGAATGATATATGGCATGCATCATTTGAGCATCGTTTGATATGTCAAAACCCTTGCCAAAATCACTGCACTTGTTCTGCAATTTTGGTCATATACTATTCATGAATAAGTTAGTTCACCTACAACATCCATGAATTTCCATGATTTGTCAACATCGATCTAGGATTAAATTTCTTCATCATATTTGTCCCCAACATCTAAACCTATAACATACCAAAATATCATAAAATTCATGCATCATTGGAGTAGGGTGGTGGCCAAAAGGTTGCGTGCTATGTCCTGTTTGTTTTGATCTAATTTGACCTCTTATACGAATGCTTTCACTTAAGTTAGTAAAAGACCTTAATTAGACTTATCACCTTCTAGGAACTTGTAAAGGACACTTAAGCTTTCTAACGATGCCTAGTTTGTCGAATTTGCCCACTATTTTCCCTATTTTCCATTTTTTTCCAAATGGAGCTTTGAAATTTGGAATTTGTCTTGACCCGAGATGTTGATATATCTCTGTGAGTATGTCTGTTTGCCAATTTTATGTGATTTTATGCATGTTGATTTTGAGATTAAGTCCAAATGAAAATTGTCCATAACATCCGTGCCTACCACGTACAAAAATTCGAGAATTTTTTACATCAATAGATGGGGTTGAGAAGCCTTAGAACTCAAGTCTTACTGCTGCCCTATTTTGTCCCAAATTGACTTATTTGTGTCCTGTGATTTTTATAAAATCATATTAGGAATTTGGAGATACTTCCTTCATGAAACTTGCTTATCACATGTTGATTTACTTGTCATAAAAATCCTAAACTTAGATAGTCATTGATTGTGCTTTTATAGATTTCACATCAATGCCCTATTTCTGTGGTCTTAGTTTTGGCCGATTAACATGCTTTTATTCTTGAATTCTTAGAAAATCATGTGAGATGAATTTGGTCTTGATTCCCCCTCGAGAATTAATCGTGATATGTTGTACCTTGTCCCAATAAATTTTCACAAAAATAGAATTGTGATTTGGTATTCCTACCATCCATCTGAAAGTTGGAGGATGTTCTGAAATTTTGATTTCCTAACATGATTTCAAAATCAATTGAAGTTTTGATAGTTCATGTGATGCCCATAGGAAAAATTCTTCATCAATTTTCGGGAGAAGTACACTATCAGTGCCATAAGTTGTGTATGGCGCTCACTTTGATGCCAAAAGTTTCCGTTGGATCACTTAAGTGCCAAATCGGAGGGAAAATGATCACTTTGGTGTCACCGGCGAAAAATTCCGACCAAAATGATTACGTGACTTGTTAAAATAAAAATAAAAATCGACAAGGCCTTTAAACGACGTCGTTTTCGGTCCTCCTTAAGAAAATGACGTCGTTTTGCCATCCTACATGGATGGCCTTACAAAAACGATGCCGTTTAACTCATTTGGGGATTTTTTTTTTTTTATTTGGGGATGAAATTATGGTTTTTTGACCGAGCTCGCTCGGCCTCCACCGTCGCTCGCTCAGCTGCCATTGCTCGATGTTGTTCGGACGCCCTCGACGGCACACAAGGGAGCACTAGCCCCGGTCGCCGGAGCCTAGGTACTAGAAGACGCAGGCCAGGCACTCGTCGGGGAGATCGGAGATGGAGAGGGAGACATCAATGGCGGTGCACTCGTCGAAGGCCTCCCCGAGCACCAGCTAGATCACGGCCTTCGACTTGGCCGCCGAGTGGCCGTCGTCGGGGTCGAGGTTGGGGTCGGGGTCGAGGTTGGGGTCGGAGCCGCGGCCGCCGAGTGGCCATCGTCGAGGTTGGGGTCGGGGTCGAAGTCGTGGCTGCCGAGTGGCCATCGTCGGGGTCGGGGTCGGGGTCGAAGTCGTGGTCGCCGAGTGGCCACCATCGAGGTTGGGGTCGGGGTCGAAGCCGCGGCCGCCGAGTGGCCACCATCGAGGTTGGGGTCGAGGTCGAAGCCGCGGCCGCCGAGTAGCCACCGTCGGGGTCGGGGTCGGGGTCGGGGTCGGGGTCGGGGTCGGGGTCGGCCGTGGCCGCCGAGTGGCCATTGTCGCGGTCGGGGTTGGGGTCGGAGCCGCGGCCGCCGAGTGGCCATCGTCGGGGTCGGGGTCGGGGTCAAAGCCACGGCCGCCGAGCGCGGGGGCCGTCGAGGACAGTGACTGGCCGAAGATTTAGGGTTTTGAATTGGGGGAGACACCAAACAGCGTCGTTTTGGTGTTAGGATGCTGACTGTACTCTCCGGTGAGCCACATCAGCTTCAAAAATTAATAAAAAAGTGCCACGTCGGATTTTTGGCCAACCAGATCGGAGTTGGCACCAAAGTGAGCGTTTTTCAAACTTTTTGGCACTTAAGTGATCCAACAGAAACTTTTGGCACCAAAGTGAGCGCCATACACAACTTATGGTACTGATAGTGTACTTATCCCGCATTTTTCGAACTATAATTTGACATGAGCTTCTTGAATTATTGATTCATGTTTAGGACGTTTGTAATGCTTGATCAGTTGTGCCCTCAATGCACCTGAGCTCATCTTAATGACTAGACATGATTCTTGATTTGATAAAATCATGCCCCTATTTGACACTTTCTTTAAAATTGTGATTTGACATGGATTTCATCAAAGTTTGGATCATATTTAGAATGTCTCCGATGTTTAATCAGTTGTGCCCTTGATGCACCCAAACTAGCTTTGATGGCTAAATGTACTCCATAGCCTTGATAGAGCTATGTCCTCTCTTTATTAAGCTTTCTTGAATCAATGTCTCAATTGCTTGAAAAACATTTTGGGGCATCACATGAATCATCATATTCTTAAGGTGTTCATGAAATGTATGTGATTGTATTTGGCACATGACAACTAAATAAGTGATCTATTGTTGGCTCACTCAACTGATTGATTGATTGAGAAATATTGTCGAATGGCCTATACGCATGCTTTCATACACGCTTCGCATGTGATTTTTAGATGTATTATTTAGGTGCGATGCATGATCACTTGGGGTTACTTTGGGATGACATTTAGAACCCGCATTAGCAACTTTTAGTGTTAGTCACCATGTGCGAAAACAAATGATGGTTGATAGCTATGAGTCATATTAAAATGAATTGGGTAGGAGTCTTAGGTAGGTCATTGTGTGAAATTCAAAAGCTGATCCCAAGGCTATTTACGATTGCTTGATTCCTTTTCCTTGAGTGATTTAACATGTGGTATCATATTTGTGGATTGCCATGGATTGATTGTTTTCATACTTTTCAATTTAGTTCTAACATTAGACTAGAATTAGGATAGGCTCATGGAGATGGCGATCCCAAAGACTTGAAGATGATGGATGGTCAATGTTCAATTGACCTCTCATGTGTACTATTCATTCCCCAACAAATGTCTTAGATTGTTCTTTAACATTGTATAAACACTTGATGAGTTGTAGGTTTTCTTTCTTTTCTTTTTTTTGTCTTTCTTAGAATTGTGTAAATTCTTTTCATCGTACTCTTTTATTATTCTTGGGTGTTTACTTACTCACACCGCAATTTCAATTACATGGCTAATTTGCCTTTTCACTTTCTTTAAGTAATTAGAATATATTAGAATGACGTGAAACGAACCATCAACGCATGATCACTTTTGTCTCTTAAACTTGCACGAAAAGGCAAATAGAGATGCATGAATACTTTAGATAACACATTGATTGTCATGTACCAAAAGGACACTAATAGCAACATTAGTGTAACTCAAGCCCCCAAATTTTAGATCTTTGGTTGCTTACATATCAAAAAATCACTCCCAATCCTCAATTAGGCACTCTAGCCGGCCTCCAAAACAAGGCAAGGGGTAATGAGCCTTTGGAAAAGGCTCACGATCATGATTTAGCTTACTTATGTGGTTGATCCCAAAAGATGAGGTGATGAGATCCCATGGAATAGTGTACGGTTCGAGATATCCTTAAACTCACCTTTACTTTCGGTTTCCTCTCGACCTTAAAAACATTGATCAAGATGTGCCATGGCATCAAGGTAGAGTCACAACAAATCTTACTGTCACGTGAGGTGCAAGCTTAGGAGAGCTTATGACCATGACCAAGTGACCTCATGGTGTCAATCCCAAAGAATGAGGTGATGACATCCTTGGAGTTACAAGCCATGAGGGAACTTTCATGGTTAACCATCTCTAAACACTACATTTATGCCCGTTTGGCTCGTCGAGGTTGAAAGGGGCGTCAAGGTTGGGTCGTGTTAGTGATGCCTCAAGTTAGACTTAAAGCAACAAAATTATGGTTTTGTTAGTTTAGATTTAGGCCTAGAAGATAAAATTGAAGCTTTATTGCCATTAAGGAGGGAAAATTTTGAACATACGGTGATAAAAACAAATTTTGTTGTCTTAGAATAGACCTAAAGCAACAAACTCATTTTTTTCATCACCTCTGGGTATGACTTAAGACAACAAACTTAGAATTTGGTTGCCTTTGATCAATACTAAAAAGCAACAAACCTAATAATTTGTTGCCTTACATTTACCAAAGTAGATTTCGTTGCCGTTGATTTAGATTTGTTGTCTTGTATTTACCATAAAGTGATTTTTTATCTACTTTGGGTATGCCTACAGTGACAAAAATAAATTCCGTTGCCATTGATTTAGATTTGTTGCCTTTTTTTCAACCTAAGAGGATTTTTGTCTACTTTGGGTATGCCTAAGGTGACAAAAGTAAATTTCATTACTACTGATTGCAATTTAAGTGAAACTATTCGACAAGCGTGTACCGGAGATGAAAATTATCTTTGAATATAATAGGGAATAGTATCGAATTTTTCATATGAAGGCAATGTGAGTAGTAATGAATTATGTTTGTCATCATAGGCAAACATCCGATGCTAACACATGGGAAATATCGCATATATATTTCTACCTTTTTAGCTAATACGACACATGATGTATCATTAGTGAAATGTGGATTTTCTATAGTATGATTGGATATATTACAAGTGTAATTATCAGAGAAGTTAAATAATTGTGTAGAAATATAAGTAAAGCTGGAATAATTGCTGATTTGTGTAACAAGAAATACTAATAATTTGTAACAGGAAATACTAGCTTTAAGGCGATTTAGGAACCATCAATTGCATTTGCTTTTTATCTATGGATTTGATTAATTTCCCCTCACTAGACTTACAAGTCGATTATGAGTTTCAAACATTTATTTAGGCTTTTATTTTGCATGTGGCGTTTCTGGAAATCGTTTTCTAGAAAGCCATTTAAAAAAAAAAAATAACCACATTTTCCAATGTTCAGCTAAACTTTGAAAATGAACTAGAAAATATTTTCTACTATTCGATAAGGAAAATCTTTTCTTACATGCACTCATTTTCAATTTTTGTATTATTTTATTTTTTAAATTTGAATTTTAAATTTATAATTTTTTTCCTTTTTTTTTTTCTTCCTTGGCCTTTTCTTTCTTTTTTCTTCTTCTTCCACAGCCTTGGCCGATCGTTGGCTACAGCAACAGCCGATCGGCGAGCAGCCATTGCGAGCTCCAAACTCACTCGAGATCGGCAAGGCTCGAGCTCACCAGATTCTTACAAGGTCGAGCATCGCCAACACCTAAGCTCTAGCCTTACCCCTCACTGGCTTGGGGTGAGGCCAGAGCTCGCCAGTGGCCATTGCCATAGTCGGCGACTAGCCAAGCCCAAGGAAGAAGAAAAGAAAGAAAAGCAAAAAATAAAAACTCGATTTTCAAAAAAAAATTAAAAAGAAAGACAAAACGTAAACATACAAGAAAATG
Source organism: Eucalyptus microcorys (assembly GCA_014182515.1). NCBI lineage: Eukaryota > Viridiplantae > Streptophyta > Magnoliopsida > Myrtales > Myrtaceae > Eucalyptus > Eucalyptus microcorys. The sequence goes on from CM024569.1 coordinate 33,383,296, forward strand.
TGTTTGGCAAAAGAAAGTGAAAAATGTTTATTTACCAATAGTGAAAAATGTTTTCCTGAAAATTATTTTTTGTGAAACGAATGGAGTCATGGAGCTTGTCGAACTTGGCATCAATGAGGGCCAACTCGTCAACGAGGTTCTAGGAGAGGATGGTCTAGGCGATGGCCATGCTAACGTTGCCGATCTCAACGACTCCGATCTTGGTGTGGTGCTTGGAGGGCGATGGTTGCGGGGTGTTTTGGATCGACTTGAAGGAGGCTCGGGCTAGGTCCAAGTCACTAGGGCTGAGGTAGGAAGCTTTGACAAAGCTTTGTGCATCTACTGTTTTGAATATGAGGGTTGAGAGAGAGGGGATTGAGGATGAGTGAAGATGAAGGAAGAAGGAAGAGGGGAGGGGCGTTTATGAAAAAGTCAAAAGATGAGTGTAAAAGAGACTTTCAAAAAAACTTAAATGGATAAGGGCCCCCATTGAACACATGTCAATTGACGAATGGACTCGTTTTTCTCTTAATTGGGCGCAGTAGTGTACCCAATTTTTTCTCCACATTTTCGAGAAATGACTTTGCATTTCTCCAAATTCCTTTCCACTTTAGGCACATTTGATCAAAGTAAATAGTCTTGGGATAATTACTTTTGGTATATTTCACAAACCTTCTTCGAAGGGGAAAAAGAAAAGGAAGAGGAAGAAATAAAAGGGGAGAGAGAGAGAGAGAGAGAAGGAGAAACGCGCCAAAGCAAGATTATTATAGACGGTTTGACCACGAATTCATGACAGAAACGCCATAAGACCCGAAAAAAACGACACCGTTTCCTCGGTCTCGATTCGTGGCGACTAACCGCGACGAGCAAAACCTCCCCGAAAATTTTTCAAACGCTCCCGCGTATTCTCCTTCCCTCCCTACAAAGCTCCCTCTTCCCTCTCCCTCCTTTCTTCTCCTCAGATCTCACTTTCGACTCCCTCTCTTCCTCCGCGCGCTTCCCTCCGCAGCAGCAGCACCACCACCACCACCGCCGATGGGGAAGCAACCGCGCGGCGGCGGCGGCGGCGGAGGCGGCAAGAAGCCCGACAACGTCGGCAAGGGCAAGGTCACCCCGGTCCAGATCGCCTTCATCGTCGACCGCTACCTCCACGACAACGGCTACCGCCAGAGCCGCTCCGCCTTCCGCGGCGAGGCCTCCTCCCTCCTCGCCAAATCCCCTCTCCACGAGGTCCTTTTCCGTTCCCTCGAGCTCCTACTTTCGTGGGTCGCTCGCCGTTCGCGGCGTCGCGCTACTAGTACATCTGAGGACCGCCGTGTGATCTTTTTTTCTTTTTCTTTTTTTGGTGTCATTTTTGTTGGGTGGAGTAGGCGCCGAAGGGGTTGCTGAGCCTGGACGCGATGCTGAACGAGTACATCAGCCTGAAGGAGCAGAAGGTGGCGGTGGACCAGGAGCGTGTCCAGCTGGAGCAGGAGCGGTGGAGGATCCAGGCGCTGCTGCAGGGCATGCAGGACGCCATGAGCGCTTACAACGCCGCCGCCGCCGCCGCCGGTGGCCCGCCCACTCCGGCGATTCAAGCTCCTCCCGCCGACAACTTGGCGGTCGCTCATCCTCCTCCGCCTAACCCGGGTGGCGGATCGCCTACAGGTGCGAAGCCGAGCCCCTCTTTTAGACCGTCGGTATCTGTTCTCTGCCTAACGGGACGGCGATTCGTGCCGCGGGCTTCGCACTTAGTGAATTTTGCTGGCGTTCTCGTGGGTTGACCTGGTTTTTGCTGGATGTAGAGTGATAAATCTGGATTGGGAGATGGTGAAAACAGGGATTCTATTTCGAAATGTCTAGGAGTTTGCAGTTTCTGTTCTATAAGCTTAGCAAGATTTAGCTAGTAAGAATGATATGGTCATACAACAAATAAGAAAATGAGGGAAATGATTGTGGGGCTGTCTTCTGAGGAAGTAATCGTGCAGTTCCTGTGTCAGCCTGAATTTTATGCTTCTTTTCTGATGTACAAGGGAATTGGGAATTGCCATTTTGTGGAACTCGATGATGGCAGACTTTTCGATGTGGATATTAGTACTGATCCAATTCTAATGGAGTATGAAACAACAGTTTACTATGATGATGGGGGATAGTTTTGTTGGGTGTACAACGAATGCTGTCATGGCATATGACTGATTAAGCAACAAAATAGTTTCCATTGCAATGATTCTGTCAGGATAAAAATCAAAGCTGCAAAATTGCTTGATTTCTTTTACTTTCTGATGCAGTTTTCTTCTGAGTCAATGTGTAGCCGTTGCATGACAAACCAGGAGATGAATGGTCACTGGTTGTTGAGGGAGAACCACTGTTAATGTCTTTCTTTTAATGTTTTGTTGTGGTCAGGTTGTCCTGCATACAATACACCCTCCCCTGTGCCGCCATCCTTGTCGTCGAAGGCCGGTCTAAATCCAGAGAAGAGCTCTCTGCATTCAGGAGGTCAACCATATTCAGGCAAAAGGAAGGGTCCAAACACTTCCACTTCGTTGGCAAAGAAACCTCGCACTATTTCATCCTCGAGCAGATTGCCTGACCAATGTAGGTGCTTCTAAGAAAAGTATGGTTTTTACTTCTCTACAATCAATTTCAAAGTTGTTCTCACTACAAGTCTTTTGCAGCTGCAGGTATAATTAGACAGGCAATTGAAGGCAACACTAATCAAGGAAATGCTAGCATTTCTGGGTCAGTGCAGAGCTTAACCCAGAAAAATGTAATCAGTGGTTCATTGGTTCAAGGGTCCAGTATTGTTAAGAGGTTGTTCAATCAGCCTTTGCCATGTACTCCAAATAAATCATCTGGTCCGAAAACACCACCACAGGGGATTTCTTCTGTGAATGACAAATCTGCATCCTCAGTTGATGTGTCTTCAAATGCGGGCTGCAGTAACAATACTACACCTCAAGAAGCCTCCCCAAGTCGCTGCACTGTGGTTTCCTATGAAAGAGTTACAGTGAGCCCTTATAAGCAAGGTGGCCTTTACACAATTGAAAGGAGCCACTGCGTTTCTTCTACCTCACCGGCCAAGACAGATTTGAAGAGACTTCATAGAAGGGAACATGTTAAGGGTAGGTTGGATTTTGATAATCCTGATGTGCCAACTAGCTTGGGCGAAGAGCAGGCTGACAATCCTTCGACATCTCAATCTCAAAGCGATGTTGACATTTTTGACATAGATTTCCCCAACTTAGAAGCATTTGGAGTCTCATTTTCTGAATTTTTAGTTGATTTTGATTTTGACTGCGACGGGATGAATATTTCTAGCCAGCCACCATCGGATGCTTCTCCAGAAACAATCTCAGAGTATGTTAATGCTTGAATCTTGTATTTCAGCTTCTCTATTTTTGGCTAAGAAGTTATCTGTGGCTCCAGTTTTTACAGTCTATGTGGTTAATTATTGAGCAATATATGATCAATGCTATGGTCCACAGGTCTTCTCCTGAATCAAGGGATAACAATTTGGGGGCTCATCAGTGTTTGTCAGAGTCTCCAGGAACAGTTATAGAAGTTCTTTCAGAAAATGACATGGATCTCGCAGGTTTGGATTAGTCAAGCTTCTCCTTAATTACATATGATTCCAAAAATGCAAGTGCAAAAGATTCACGATTGACTTTGTCTCTCAGGCCTAAGTGGAACAATGGAAACTGTGGCAAAGCATCCGGAGCCCGGGCAATAACTTTTGTCTCTGATGTTGCATCATTTTCCTCCTCAAGTTGCTAAGAAAAGCATGGATTTTTTAACTTGAAACTGCAGCAGAGGGTCTGAGAACTTCGACCAGGAGTATGATGCATCAGAGAATTGATTCCCTCTAGGGAAACTTCACTTGAAGTGGATACGTTGCAATTAGGACACTAACAGCAAACTGATCTCAATCTCCTAGACAAGCTAGTCTAGCCCTGTTTATTATGTCTAATGTTAGAGCACTGACTTAATTTGGTGCATATATACTAAGTCTCTGATTGATTATTTTCCATCAAAATCTAAATTTGTATGCAGTTGTTAGAATACTTCAAGCTCTTCTTTAACCATACATTACCTTATCAGCCAATCTGCACGGCTGCTTGTACATTTTTTTTCGCTGATCGGTCCTGTTTCCAAGTTCACCATGGAAGTGCAATTCTCTTTTAACATAGGATGTGATAGTTTACTGGCCATCACAAATTGACGAGAATAAATTATTTAATGTCAAAAACAAGGGATTTTCCTTGCGCCGATTTGCATGAAGCTCCTGCATCAGTTGACTACAGCTTAATTCTCCTTCTGCTGCTATGATTCTATTACAACTTACACAGGTTGGATAATTTCGGACAAAAAGGAGCAGTCCTAAAAGTTCTCAACACTAGCCCTATCTGTACACAGTACAGACTTCTGAACCCATTTCCTCAAAAAATAATCGATTCGATTTATCCAAATCCATGCCTGGCAGTTGTACATTGAAATAACGGGTATGAAATAGTTTGCATACTGCAGGAGGATTAGCATTTTAGGTGCAGTAAAAGAGCTGATAACACTATTAAATATCTGTATCGCCATTTTACTCTAAGAAACACGGCAAGTTGGATGGAGTTATTGGTCATTCTTCCACGGCTAAGTAGAGATTACGGGTAAACAATACTCCAAAGTTATTGAGTCGACTACCTATCGTTAGCTCCCTTTTGGTATCATCTTTTCTTTTAGAAACCAATGGACTTGCTTCTCCAGGAGATGAGAAGGGCCTGCTTCTCTATCTTCTCTGGTCAAATGCAGATTCGATTTCAAACTTGTTCTGCCCGCCAATGCATCTTAGAGGGAGAAACAAATCCAGCAGAAGCTCCATTCGTGTTCTCTGCAGTTTTACCACTTCTCGAACTGTCACTATTCAAGCAATCTACGTAGCCCAAATATACGAAGATATCCTGATTTTCCAATGCAAAGAATATTTTGGTGACATGCACAATTAATATTTTAAAGAATTGAACTTGTTCTTATTAGGAACCACGTTTAACAATAAATGCATACAGACAAAACCCATTTAGCAAAAGGTTAATACCACGAAAAATTCAAAATTAGTATAACTGTGACAAATTACAAAAATTTAATTTTTTGACCACAATAAATCTTAAAAACTAGTACATCTAAGATAAATTTACTTTAAATTAATTTTTTGACTATCAAAAATCCTAAACTGATATATTAATGATAAATTTATTCTTCGTCAATTTCCATTAAATTGGATAATATCACGAAAAATCCAAAATCGATACACTTATGACAAATGAAAGTAAAACTCTAGTATACACCCGCGCAACAACTCGACAATTTGACGTTATAAATTCATTATAGATTTACTGATTTGAGATTTTTAATGATAAAAAAATTAGTTTGGGATAGGGTTTTTGTGGCATTAAGCGGAATGATCTTTTCCCTTTTCCTTTTTGTTGGGTTTAAGGTAAGAGATGCAAGAAATGTGCTTTTGTCTGTCGAATGCGAGCCCAAGCTCATGTCCAAAAGCCCAATCCAAAAGGCCCACAACACATTTCTCTCCTTCGTTCCTTCGTTCCTTCGTCCTCCTCCCCCAAAAACCTCCAACCGAAATCTGCTTGCGTGCAGAGGGGTTTAGCAGCTTCGAAGGAACAGCACAACCTCGGCGATCGCCATTCGAAACTTCTCTCCAATGGCGACGATCCTCTCCAGAAGCGCGAACCGCCTCCGCTTCGCGCGGCGGTGCCTCCACTCCCTGAGCCGGCCAGCGCCGCCGCCGCCGCCGCCGACGCCGTTCCCCGGTGCCGTCGGGGGCCGGTCGTCGTCTCCGATCCTCCGCTCGGTTCGTGCTCGAAATCTCCCGTTTCGGAAACCTATTCGAGCTCGGAAGGAATCCGAGTCGAGATTAGATTCTTCATTGCCTCTCTCTTTGCTCGCTTGCATGAAATGTTGGAGTAGATCTCGAGTGATTAGCGCCGATTCGATTGATTTCTCTCGCTTCGGATTACTTTGGCTGCTCATCGTGTTCTTCGGTCGCGTTATTCTGCTTCCGTGTATTGTCTTCTTTCAGCTCGTGCCTGCGGGTTTTGGAGTGAAGTCGCTGGGGTTATACGAGAGGTGCCTCTCCAGCGCGAGTACATCGACTGCTGTTGGTTCCGGAGATTCGGAGGCGAAAGCTCCCGCCGAGGCTGCTCGTGGAGGGGACGAGAAGTCCGGAGGATCCAACAAGAGCGGTGATGCCGGAAAACCTGTGCGCGGAGGGGTAATTGCTCTGCTCCCTCTCCTTCCTAGTGTTTAGAATCTCTAGTGTGGAGAGATTATTCAAGTATGCTGCTGGAAATGACGAGGCACGTGATTGCGGGGTTCTTTGCAGCCTATTTCGTGGTTGAGTTTTCTTCTATTGGTTGCGACGGGAGCGGGATTGATCTATTACTACGACAGGCAAAAGAAACAGCATATTGAAGGTAGATTACTATGGTGAGTGGGTACTTATGTATATTTTTTCGTGGGTCTGGTAGTAGGATTTGTCTATCCAAAGTCAATTTTTTTGCTTCTGCTGATGAGCGAAGTGTTTGTTTTCTTGTGATTGTATGATCTTTTCCTGTGATGAAATTTTCTCGGTGTACTCCCATACTGTGTATGGAACTTTAATTGCATATTGATGGTAATGCATTTTCAGTAATGTAGTCAAGCACAGATTTACGGTCTAACTTGATCGTATTTCTTTATATCTTCTCTGTTTAACAAAATATCAGATATGACATGAGGGTTTCCAGTGGCTACTTTTTCATTTCTTTTATCTATTTCTGTCTCCTCTCCTACATTTAAGCTTATCCCTACTCAATTTGCTATTATTTCTTGAGGATTTTAGGCATTCATAATAAGATGCAACAGTTGTTTAAAGAATTCCGAGTATTGTTTTTGCACCAGAGTAATGGTGACACTTTGTTCTCTTTATCTCCTAATAAATGTAAAAAATCTGCAGAACACAGGATAGAACTTTGTTGACTCTGCATTGGTCAATACTAGGGTGATCTGCACATTGATTATATTTATGCTGAAGAGGCTGCCCTTTTTCCTTTTATTCTTTTATGTTGCATTTTTATCGTGACATGCTTGATAAGAGAAGAGAACTCATTTTGGCTTCTAAAAATCTTATGATGCTTTTTATGAAGACAACTTGTTTTTGCTTTAGTAATACACACGAAATATTGGATTGCTGATTTAATAGGCCTCTTGAAGATACGATTTCCACATATGTAACTACTTTTCTTGTTATTTGTTATTCTTTAACTTCTAATTTCAGCTTACCTAGCAAGAGTAGAATTACATCATCTTTAATTGTCTACTTTTACATGGACATTTTATGTCTCTTTTTTATTTGGTTCACCCTTTTTTGGGGGGCCCCGCCCGCCCTCGGGGGTTTGGGGGGGGTGGGGTTGGGTTTTTTTAATTACTTGAGGCTTTCCCATGTGAGGGTTTTTCTGATGTGGAGGACATGGAACATTAGACACTTATATCTGGTGTAAAATTCTGGACCCAAGAGTTATGGAACCTGATTGTTATTTGTGACACTTACATTGTTTATGAAGATTGGCTTTTACATACATATTTTCAACTTCTGAATGCTAATAATTCTAGGATTAGTATAATTCTTATATATGACTTTGGACAGAGTGATGATGTAAAAGCATTAAATAATGATGCCTATGAATATAATCTTATAGGTAGTCCCCCTTGACTCGTGAACTTACATAAATCTATTTCTCATCTCTCAGAATTATTGCACGGAGTAGCCCTACATTTTTGTTTCTGTTTTTGTCTCTTTGTGCTGGACACAAAATGCCATCCGGGTATTATTTCATATAGTTTGGTGCATATGCACATTGCTCTGGCTGTTTAGTTGTTTATTTTATTGTTGTCTGAGGCTGGTTGATACAATTTAGAAATTACTTAAAGAGTCTCTGTAAAGGATTAGGGTGTTGACATGGTAGTTGAGCGAGATAAATGATAAGAAAGAGCCATGTGGTCTTGGTTAATTGTGTGTATTTGTCAAGAATTGTCAGCCAAACTTTCGACTTGCAAGGAGTTTTAACTTTTTTAATTTGAGTAGATGTCTTTGTCGAATGTGATAACAATTTTGATCCTCCATCTGCTGTCGCATATATTATTTTTCTTTATCAAATTTTATCGTTGCAGATATAAGTAATGCTTCACAAGCAGTCAAACAAGGACCTTCTGCTGGCAAAGCTGCAATTGGTGGGCCATTTAATCTTATCAATGATGAAGGAAAGAATGTAACTGAAAAGGACTTCCTGGGAAGATGGACATTGATCTATTTTGGTTTCACTCACTGCCCTGACATCTGTCCAGATGAGCTACAGAAGCTGGCGGCTGCAATTGATAAAATAAGTGAGCTACTGATGATTTTTTGTGCTTATGGTTTGGTAGCTTTCATAATACAGAGGGAACATCATATTGGTTTCATTTGATATGCCGCACCCTATTTTGGGTTGAAACAATGTCTTTTTGGATTAAAAACCTGATTTCAGATGGCTATTGGTGCTTTTTGTGCCCTGCTATGTTGGCTGCTCACTCTCTGTTTGACATATTTTCATGTCCTTTGTTCTCTTACGTAATTTGTAAACGACGAATCTTCTTGGGTACTGCACACTTGCTTTTTAGTGCTGAAGAACACTTAGTCTGTGGTCAGAATTTGCTTGAGCTAAACTCTTGAATTTATTTGTTGGTACTCTAAACGCCAAAGTATCATGCCTGTTGAGATATCGATTTTTTTTTTTTTTTTTTTTTTTTCAGTTTGTTTGAATATATTTTCTACTGATTATCATACATCAAGGTTTCTTCTTTGATGCCTGCAGAAGAAAAAGCAGGGTTCAACATTGTGCCTGTCTTTATTTCTGTTGATCCTGAGAGAGATACTGTCGAGCAGGTCCATGAATATGTCAAAGGTGTTGCATTAGCACTAGAAATATTTTTTTCCCTTCAGATAAAGTGGTTAACTTAGTTATGTTGGAGAGCATAGTTTAATTCTGTGGTATGGTACTTTTGTTGCAGAGTTCCATCCAAATTTAATTGGCTTGACTGGTACTCCAGATGAGATAAAAAAAGTTGCTCGTGCATATCGAGTTTACTATATGAAAACAGCAGAAGAAGACTCGGATTATCTTGTCGATCACTCAATAGTCATGTATGTATTACTGTTCCTGCATTTGTTATTCAATATGGTTGCCTACCTTATTTATCTGTGGTTACTACTGCAGTGAGATCAGCATGTAGTAAATTTTAAACAGAGTTTCCTGTGTGACTTGATATTTTTGGATCTTCTTCAATTCATCGAAGTTGAATAATCATTGTCAATGCTTTTCCGTATCTCTTTCCCCTTCTATTTTTCTTGGAGTGCTTAATGGGTTGATTTTTGCTGGACTTCATTGTGGCCATTTTGCAGGTACTTGATGGGTCCAGATATGGATTTCGTGAAATTTTTCGGCAAGAATAATGATGTTGATGCACTTACAGATGGTGTGATCAACGAAATAAAGCAATACAAAAGGCAAAAGTAATTATTCTTCTGAGTTGCGAATGTGGGTTAACTTGAAGAGTTCTTTCAGGCACGGCAGTGAATGTTGCTTGCATCATTTGCTAGAATCTGTCTTCTGACTGATGGCGGCTTTCCTGCTGATTTGGGTTCTAGAGTTGTTTGCTCCATTGTCTGGGATACTGATGTACCGAGTACATTTCTTTTGTAAGAGTGAAGATGTCTTTGGAACTCGACGGCTTTTTATCTCTTCCATACAATTGAGAGGAAGAATATTTTCGCGTTCTTCAGTTGCTAGAAGGGATATCTGAATATGTTTTGGCTATTGGTTGAATGATCCGATGAATTGGAGTACAGGAACACATTTACGTCATGATCTATTTATGGTGGCTGCACCGAGCACAAGATGCTTTGCTACCTCTGCAATTTGTTTGTGGCTGAGAAGCATTTGATAGCTCTTTTGTCTGGACAAAGCATAGTTTTGTAACGAAATTTAAGAAATTCTTATCATATAATTAGGGAAAAATACCGAAAATCATATTTACTTTTCATGCCATTATCACTTACTGTCCTCTATTTTGCAAATATGCAAGTTTGCACCTTGAGTTTTATCTCGTGGCTTCACTTTCCATCTATTGTTAACTAACTGCAATTTACTTTGGTTAAAACAGTAATGAAATATGTTAGGAGTGCAAAGGAATCGGAAATCGCTTGAATTATCCACAACTTGACTGAACCAGCCAGTTATGGGCGATTCTCATAGAGACGGGTTCTGTTCTCGGGTTCTTGGTTTCAAGTGTGGAACTGGCCATTGTTCTCGGTTCTCGGTTTCAAGTGTGGAACTGGCCATTGTTCTCGGTTTCAAGTGTGGAACTGGCCATTTGGATCGGACTTGTAGTATTTTTATTTGTTATGTTAGAAATTTTAAAACACCTTACTTTCATGAAATTGTCAATTTTGCGCATCCTCTCTCGCATTTCGTGCACATCGCTGCCATCATGTCCTCCATCTCTTTTGGTGCATTTGGTTCAATTTTTCCAAGGAACTCTCTCAGGGGAAATGTCGAAACGTTTGACAAGAATTTTGAAATAGCTTTTAGCTAAATATTGACATTGGAATTGCTAAAAGCCCAATGTTACTTTCACCTACCATTCCAAAGTAGCATTTATGTGCGACTTAGGCGACCTTGAATGACCGCCGCTTGAGTGTTGTGCCTCTCATCGTTGCCCGGTGAGGGCCACCCAAGGTTAAGTGACCTTAGCTGATGGTTGTCGAAGCTAGATCCAGATCACCGGTGGCTGTAGCCGACTGCCGCTTGAGTTCTTGTTTAATAAAAAAATATAAAGAAATAAAGTCAAAGTCAATTGCATCAAACATTACTAGAACCCAAAATCCATTTGTAAATAGTTTTTATTAAACACAATTTGCATTTCTCTAAAGAATTTTGAATTTCAGCATTTACATTACAATCAAAACTCATTTATAAAGTTGAACCAATCCAACCCTTTGCTTCATCCTCTTTACCAGATATTGCTCCCTTTATGAACAATCTCTCTCTCTCTCTAGATATCCCATTTCCACCGTCACCCTTTGAGAACTTTCCCGAGAAACCCACAACCCCCGACACTTTCCCGAGAAGAAGGAAAGATGTCGCACTCCCACAGCAACACCATCCCTCTCCACGCGTCCTCCCAGTCCGACATCGACAAGAACGAGAACCTCATTAACGCCGGTGTCCAATCTGGCCCAACCACCGTCCTCTCGGCCCGTGCCCAGGTCCCCGTCTCCTCCTCCCGCTTCCTGCCCTCCATCATCCCTCCCGAGTCGCCACAGAAGCTCTCCAACCAGGAGTTCATGCTGGCTGCGGCGGCGGCGGCCGCCCCCTTTAAGGCAGACTTGCGGTGGGGATTGGGGAGTCCTGGAAGACGTGACGAGTTCCATTGACCCAGACATGAATCAGACCACTGTCTATTGAACTTGTGGGCAATTCTCGATTCCCATTTTGTGGAACTAGCCTGGATGGTTTTTGGTCCTAGTGGGCTCTAGAGTGGAAACTACCCATCTTAGAACCGATCACCTCTAAATTAAATTATCATTTTTATTTTGAAATTACTTTTTCCACTTATATGGGACTATACATTCCCATATACTCCATTCGGTAGCTGCATAGTGGATTGGACTATAGAGGAGGACATTGTAATGGAAGGGTGAAATTTTGATTTGAGGATGAGTAATGGAACGTGATCATAACAACTAAGAGGTCCAAAAAAGTTAAGTAGCATCATGACCAACACATGATGTGTGACACGATACAATATGCCGACATGTCATTTCTCAAAAGATAGAGAATTTCGACACATTATGATGCATTGTATATTAAATGTGTATTTTTTTTTTTATATAAACATGATAAATTATTATTTTTATTATTATTTCTATTAAATTAATTTGATTCAAATTCACAAATATATAAATAATAAAAAAGAGCTTAAAATGAATTTACACTAAAAATATTTATCTATCATTTGATGATATAATTCATTATTTCAATTTGACAAATTCAAGTATATTCCGTTTCAATAATCCATAAATCTTGGAGAAAAAACAATTCACATTTCACTATCAATTAGAGAAAAAAGTCTTTCTTTCCCTCTTTATTATTTTTATTATTTTACATATTTACATTTTAACTCCTCATTCATTGAAAATTTTTAAAAATTGACCTCGTACATGTTGAAATATCGGACTCACGTGGCGAGAGAGTTGATCACGTGTCAAATTTTTCGACACTTGTTGATTGCATGTTGGACATGTGTTTGAGTATTCAATGCAACATGAAAACTCCCGAAAAATGTCGGTACTTCCTAGTAAAAAAGTTCCAATAAGGCAGTTTTTGAGGGACCGTAAATATAACCTGAAAATAGGTACAGTAGGATCTACATACTCATCGGATCTCTTCTTGTCTTAAGCTCTTTTGGAAAGCTCGTGGAATCTCTTCCCCGTGATCCTCAGCTCAGCTAAGCTCCACCAGCAGCTCTCTCTGCCCTTTATTCAGAATACTCAACTCCACAGAAACCATGTAGCGGAAGCAGAAACTAAAAATCTTCAGATAAACCCAATTTGGATGACAGTAAAAGCCCCTCAAAGGGTCCGGCATTTGCATGGCGTGAAATGAAGGTGAGTTCCCTCAACGCCTTCGAAAAAAAAAACATAAATTCATCGCGGAGATGGAGCGTCCAGCATTTGGGACACATTTCGTGCACGTTTTCAGACCGCTAAATACTTCATCATCGAGATAAATTCGGGCTATAGATCCCCTCCTCTACACCACCCCCCCCAACTGAGATTACTTCTACTTTACAAACAATATGATCAGCAGAGTCAGGATCTTTGCTTCTTTACTTAAATCTATTTCCTCGTAGCACGTCAGGATCCTCCGCACAGAGAAATCCAGAAGAGACAGTAGAGGTTCTTTTTGCTTCTTTAAATAAATTGAGGTCCTCACAATCACAATTTCAATGTTTCACGATTCCTTTTCTAGTACCGGCGTCCCCACAGTTGGACCAAGAACCCTAATTTTTTGGGGGGATTTTTTTTAAAATTACTTGAGGCTTTCATTGTGAGGGTTTTCTAACGTGGACGACGTGGGACATTAGACACTTATATTAGGTGTAAAATTCCGGACTCAAGAGTTATGGGACCTAATTATTATTGGTGACACTTGCATTGTTTAAGAAGATTGGCTTTTACATACGTATTTTCAAACTCTGATCCTAACAGTTCTGGGATAAGTACATTTCTTATATATGACTTTGGACGGACTGATGATGTAAAAGCCTTAAATAATATGCCTATGAAAATAATCTTATAGGTAGCCCCCTTGCCTTGTGAACTTACATGAATGTAATTGTCATCTCTCCATATTTTTGCATGGAGTAACCGAACATATTTGTTACTGTTTTTGTCTCATTGTGGTGAACGCAAAATGCCATTCGGATATTATTTCATATAGTTTTGGTGCATATGTACATTGCACTGGCTGCTTACAACTCTTTATTTCAGTTCCATAAACAATTTTTCTATTCCAGACTTGTTTCTAGAATAGAAATCCATTTAATAAAATTATTCCATTTTTCTATTTCTGAAATAGATTTTTGTTTCAGAAATAGGTTTGGAATATAAATCAGAAATAAATTTTTCTTACTTTTCTATTTCTGGAACAAAAATCAGAAATAATTTCTCACACAAAACTCTTTAACCCTAATTTCGGTGACTCTCCCTCATCTCCTTTACGGTGTCTCTACCTCCTCCTCCTCTGCCTCTCCTCATCTCCTCGACGTCGTCTCCTCCATTGGACGCTCATATCGTCTCCTCCACTGGACACTCTCTGCCTGTTACACTTCGATCCTCAAGGTGTGCCTATCCCTCGGTGGTCGATAATAAAAATGCAACTTCTCAGGATAAGTCACCGACCATTTTATTTTATTGCACATGCGGAAGCGAATAACAAATCTCCTGACAGTAACCATCTCGAAATAGAAAAGCAGGACAACAGATTCATGAACAAAACATGTTTTTATAAATCAATTGAGTTATATACAAGAGTCTATATCCAAAAGATTTCAAAAGATTGACTCTAAAAAAGAAACTGTCCTATTTGACCTACACCACGGATCTCTTCAGCTCAGCTCTAGGTCCTCCATCCTACAGTCCTGAAATGTTAAACCCACGATGGGGTGAGACATTGTTTCAGTAAGTTCACCCCTTAAACCCTAATTAGGAAGGAAATACACCAAAGGGTGGCCTAACCACACAATACAAAAACTTACCTCGCATCAGTTTCCTCATGCACGTCAGCACAGTTCATATACTCAATGCATATCATCACAACACACAACAATTGAAACGCCTCCTCAACTCAATCAATCACAGGGGTCACAGTTATAAGGTCAAACCGTTATGACACCTCTCATACCGTGCTACAAAGTTTTGTCTCATAATCAGGTGCATCTAACTCAATCAATCATGCGTTCCAATTGATAATTACGCCTTTCTAGGGCACGGCCTACTCCCAAGTTTGGCGATCTAATGGCATAGCCAGGTATCGTCTCACCCCATTAAGCACGGCTACATCTCTCAAAGACAGCTTTCCTGAAGGAGTATAGGTTCAGAATTTAATGCAACCCAAATCCCATATAGGGTAACGTCCGGCGTAAACGCTTGGGATGGGTTCTCTTAACCAACACACGACCATTCAATCTCGGCTCAAGACACCGTGCATTGCAATCAAATGCTTCAATTAAAATAGTGATCTTGGCTTATTTTCTTCTTATTAAAAATACCGGGTGAAAATAGTCGTATGTGGGTATACGGTCGGATTAAACCCGAAAAATTCATAACCTTCTTTTTAAAATTCCACTGTTTTATATAGTATATAAAACCATTTTTGGTGTTAAAACCCGACATCCAGGATTTTCTAAATAAATATCGAAATTCACAAATTTTGGAATAATTGACCAAATTTCTAATTAGCACTCAATTTGCACAAATTAACATCTAATTGCATAAACTGAACACATCATTGTAATCAACACGAAATTCTGGTTACCGGCTATCCCGATCTAATTTCCGGAAAATATTAAATAATTAAATAATTACAAAAATTAATTAAATAATTACATTAAATGCCATAAATAGAAACTTAGGCTAGAAAAACCTAATTAAATACCAAAAACAGGCGTGGAAAATTACTGAACCAATCTAGATAAATAATACAACATATCTAGTTGCTAATTTAGCCATTCTAACCACCTAACATGCATAATTAAATAATTAAATCACTAATATAATCTAACTAACCACCTAATCCCTAATTAACTTAAACTAAACACCCCTTAAGCATAATTAACCTCATAAGCAAGGTTTAGTGAGTAAATTCACCGGATTAGCGTTCTGATGAGTTCACGGCTACGGCGATGCGGAAACGGGCGACAAACTCTAAAGCGGTGACACCCATCGAGGCCCGGAAGCGGTCCGAAATGGGCCTTGAAGCCCACGGACCCTAGCTGGATTGGCGTGGAGGTTGAAGCACGGGCGTGGATGCTAGAATGTTGAAGATTGGCGGTCAAAGATGGGGGCTTCGTTGGAGGGAGACAAATGTTGGTGGAGGTTTCCTCGGTGGGATGGCAAAGAGGTTGAGTCGGTGGAGGTTTCTCGCAGACGGGTGGCCTTCGCTGGAGGTGTTGCAGCTTCTGTTGGTGAGCTGCTTCAGTGGGTGAAGGGCACGTGAGGAGTCAACGTTGGGGTTTCATTAGGGAAAAAGGGTTGACTCGGATGTGGCAGCGAAACGGAGGGGAAATGGGATGATGGTGCGGGTGAGTGGGCGCAACAAGAACGAAGGAAAATGAAAGAGAAACAGAAGCGGTTCTGTTCAAGGACGAGAAGTCGGCTTCGAATGAGAGGAGAGAGAAGGCAAAAGCAGCTGAAGTCTTTGGCTGAAGTAGAAGTCGCACGAAGAAGAAGGGCAGCTGGCCTAGCTTGTCCGAGAAGCCAAGGAAAAGGGGGAGGAAAGTCAACAAACTTATTTACTCACTTAATGCTTGGTCCCCTAATTCTTTCTTGCAAGATAAATCCACAAATACTTAATTTGATGCCAATGTTGCAGCCCCCATCTAAAGCTCCGAATTTCACAACTTTGGGCTTCCATTTCTTCACCAAATTTCCCCAATTCGAGGTCCAATTTTGCTAACGAAGAAGCCCACACAACCTCTGCAAGTTCCCTTCACCAAATAGCTCACTAAGGAGGTCAAAAATCCCTTCAATTTGGTCCATCCGAATTTCCTTTCTTTTCTAAATTGTCCGAATCGATTTTCCGTAAAAATCCTAGGCTCACCGAAAATTCTTCGAAGGATAAGTTAACATTCTTAAAATAAATCGTGACATGACAGAACTTTCAATTTTTGAAATCGAATTCAAATTCACAGTTAATTTCAACCAGACGCGATTTTAGTGTGACATAACCGACCGGGTAGCTTTTAGGAATTTTTAGTGCAATTGACCCATGGTTGATTATTTTCAAGCCACAACGTACATTTTCGACACATATCACTCTTGGTTGTCGTGAAAATATCAATATTTCAAATACAGACACATGGTACGAAAATGACAGAAAAAATCGGTCTAGTGCCGTTCGACGAGAATTTTGCAAATAAGTGGAATTACCCATACACTAATCGCATATCTTTATTGAATCAACCTATCACCGATCTTTGATCAATTTGACGGTGCTGTAATGATCCTTGCAGATTAGCATGGTCGAGCAGTTAATTCCTGGTCGAATTCTCAAGTCTATTGCATTTAGATTCCTTAATGGCTTCACGTGATAGGCTAGTTATCCCGTGAGTGATCAGTTCAGGGAAAAGAACTATAGGCACATCGATGAAAAGCCCAACTCATTGGATTTAAAACTGAACCTGAAATTCAGGATGTCACACTGCCTCTCCTCATCTCCTCAACATTGCCTCTCCTCATCTCGTTGACGTTGTCTCCTCCACTGGACGCTCTCTGCCTCTCCTCATCTCGTCGACGTCGTCTCCTCCACTGGACGCTCTGCCTCTCCCTCTTTTCCTCCACCGACGCGTTGACTCTCCCTCATCTCCTCTACCCGACGCCTCCCTTTCCCTTTTCTCCTCCACCGACGCCTCTACCTCTTCTCTTCCTCCGACGCCTCTGCCTCTTCTCCTCAGATCTACACCTCACTTAGCTCAATGCCGTCGTCGGCTTTGACGACGTCTCCCTCAACGCCTCTCTTAAATCTGTCCCAAACGCCTCCTTCGGATCTATATCGGGTGCCTCCCTCAGATCCACTGACGACGTTCCCCTGGAGAGCGAGTACGGCAACACCCTCGACAACGACCAGCATTGTGTCAAAGCCACCTAGGCCCTCCTCACCTCCGATAACTTCTGCGTCACCGCCTCCGATTATAAGTCTCTCGCACTCCCTCTCTTTCCCTCTTTTCGCCTCGGCTCGATTCATTCTCCTTGGTGTTTTGGCGTCGTAGATATTCTGTGGAAATGTTGGCTGCTCTACGCGCGGATGATTGAAGTGCGTTCTTTGCTTGTTAAATTGTTGTTGAGCTTGTCAATCGGTCTGCGGCGCCACAAAATTGGCATTTTGAGGGGATTTATGCTGCTTAGAAGTGAAAAAACTTTAGGCAAAATTAGGCATTTTGAGGGAATGTTGCTAATGTTGTTGCTCTATCTCTTTGTTTTGATTAAAAAACCAAGTTGTTACCAAAATGAAAAGTCAAGTACATCTGTTGGTGTACTTCTACAAAGTTCATCAAAAAATTTGTTGAACCAAATTATTCAATATTTATTAGAGTATCTTTGTTTGGAGGAGCATTAGGATTTCTTTTTGGAGATAGAGGAATGTTAAGAAGTGATCCACATGTTCACTGTCAATTTTAAACGCAGTTTTTGGATTGAAACTATCGCGTCTCATTTGTAAATTATAGGGGCCCTACTGTATTAAATGCTGCAGTTTTATATGGGTGTATGCATTACTCAACATCTTTGAACTAGGAATGTATTTTTTCCGTAGGATTTTTCTTGTTTATTCCGTTAAACAAAACTTCTGTGTTGCTGTTCTACTTTGTTATATTTGTGTGATGAATTATTTGACATCTCCATATTTCAAGTCTGGCTCTTTAATTTTCCTCAACCAAGTTCAAGGCACTCAATGTTGATTATGTTATCATCAAAGGTTGATGTCATTAGAAAACCAAGTTGTTCCCAAAATGAAAAGTCAAGCCCAGGTAGCCTTACAAGGATCCAAACCGAAATGTATAATATTGTTCACTCATATAGCAAAAGAAGTAGCCTTTAGAATGCCGATGATATAGGCGAAGGAATTAATTTTTAGTGGGAATGTTCACTATTGGTTATTATGAGCAAATAGCTGGGGCATTGGTTGGTAGGAATGTTCCTTTTGCTTGCAATATATGGTTGCTTGTACAATCTTATATGAGGATGATTTTCTTTTAATTTTCTTTGTGCATTTTATTTTATTGATAGTCATAGAACATTATATTAATGTGATATTGACATCAAAGTCTATGTGCTTGAACCGGTACACCAATTGATATGACTCATTTGATGCTCAACTAATTAAGGTTAAATGACTTCCCAAAAAGAGGTTTGTATGACAAAGTGGACTAAGCCTTTGACCAATGAGCTTATAAGTTTGTTGGTAACAGAGGTAAAAAAAGAAGGGAAATTGCACCACCTCTACCTACAACAAAGCAAGATGGAATAACATACGTGCCGAATTCATTAAACGGATGGGACTCCACTTTAGTATAGTTCAGTTGAAGAACATGGTCAACAAACTGAAGAGATAGTATAATAGTTTCAAGAAAGTTTTGTCACAATCTGGATTTGGATGGAATAATATAAACAATACGGTTGCTGTGGAGAATCAAAGTGTGTAAGAGTCTCATATCAAGGTATCAGTTTACCTGGGTCATTTTGTTTATATTGTATTGCAAGCTTTGATTATGTTGCTGACATTTGTCATTATTGTATAAATTCTAGGATAATAGCGAATGTGCTAAAGTCATAAATGATGGGTTTCGTCAGTATCCTGATTTATGTATCGTGTTTGGTGATACATATACTACTGGGGAGTATGTAGCAGAAAATGTAGAAGAAGTGGTAGTGTCCTCAGAGAGAGATGACAATGGTGGTGACGGTGGTGATGGTGGTAGTGGTTATGCAGTAGGTGATCCAGGGGAATTTGATGAACAGCATATCGATGAGAAAGTCTTCATACCTGATACGACTACTACCTTAGATCGTAAAAAACACAAGCAGGATAGAACTCCAAATTCTAAGATGATGAGGAAAAGTAACACATATGATGTTAGTGACACTTGCAAAGCCATTCAAGAAATGATTAAATTTAGGATTAGTCAATCAACAAGTGGCTCTGTGACCTCAGATGCCCCATCATCTGTAGACCCCTACTCCATAGCAGCTGTGGTTGCCATCCTAAATGGCATGCCTAATTTGAAGCAGAATATTTACAACAAAACTGTAAACCAATCAAGCCTTAATGTCACTTGGAGAGAGGCTTTCATCATATCGCCACCTGAAAGGAGATGTGGACTTCTTGAATCTCTTTAAATAGATGTTGAGTAGTATGCTATGGATTTATATATTTCATTTAATTTAATTCTATGACTTATATATTTGAGATACTTTGGTCTTTTTTATGATGCAATTATGAAAACTTTGTGGCTATTGTTGATTATTATTAGATTCCTTACTTATATATTGTGTTTATTTTATTTTTTCATGTGATGGCATAGGTAATATGGAAGGGGATGAAAGTAGCATGTATAGTGATCAAGTAGCAACAGGTGAATCGGTTGAATTAGACTTTGATGATTTTGATATTGATATACTGATAGCATGGTTATGCATTGTTGCGGTGGATATGTCTATGCACTCAAGAGAATCTATTAGGGATAGCATATTGTCAGGACTTGAATGGATGAAGGAGGTTCTTCAAGGACATTCAGATATAATATATGAAACTTTTAGAATGGAGAGACACGTCTTTCTCAACCTTTGTGATTTGATAAAGGCAAGAGGCTGGCTGGAAGATAATCGATATATAAAGGTAGATGAACAAATTAGGATCTTCTTATTTATGATTTGTCACAAGAACTCGAATAGAAATTTATGCGAGAGATTCCAATGTTCAGGACAAACTATCAGCAAATACTTCACTATAGTGTTGAAAGCAGTTCTCAAACTTGCAAAAGAGATTATCGTACCACCTTCCTTTGATGTTGTCCCAAATGAAATTCTTATGGATCCCAACCATAAACTTTACTTCAAGGTAGGATTTTCATATATTCATTTACAACATCGGTTTCATTTTGTTGCTAATTTTATATAACACTAGTCTATGATAAAACAACGGGGACTAGTTGAAGTAATGAGCCTCCCAATGGGTTGTGTGGGCGCTATTGATGGTACTCACGTTCATGCTTTTATACCTGTGTCAAAGCAAATTCCATTTAGAGGTAGAAAATGAATTACCACTCAAAATGTGATGTATGTATGTTCATTTGATATGAAATTTACTTTTGTGTATGCTGGTTGGGAAGGATCTGCTAACGATTACCAGGTGCTATAAGCAGTACTCGAGACTCCTCGCTTGGAATTTTTTCGACCACCACTAGGTATTTACTTGTTCTGGAAGTATTAATTTTCCTTAAGATTGTATTGCATTTACAAATCACTACTAAAATGTGAATACCTTGTTATAGGCAAATACTATGTTGTAGATTCTGATTATGTATCAACTCCAGAATTCTTAACTCCCTTTAAAGGTGAACGATATCTAAATGATTATAGGGGTAGAGCAAGACGACCAAGAACAGCAAAAGAGTTGTTCAACTATAGGTATTCTTCACTAAGGAATATCATTGAGAGATCATTTGTGGCATTAAAGAATTACTTCTTTATTTTGAAACACATGCCTGCATTTGCAATTCGAAAGCAAACACATATTGTAATTGCATGTTGTGCTATCCATAATTACATCCATGATCAAGACAGGAAGGATAAAAACTTTTCCCTATATGGAGATCCAGAGTACCCATTTGGACCTACACAAGATGAGGTTATAGGCGATACATCGACCGAGAAGGAAATTGAGATGAACATGCTTAGAAAAAGTATTGCCAATAAAATGGCAAGGTATCATAATATGCTAGAGATTCCATGAAATCATGTTTTCAACTTTTGTAATGTATTTCTATTATTTTGTATTTGGGGATTTCCAATCTTTGCTTTTGTAATGTGATGTTGTATTTGATAATTCCTATCTCAATTCTTGTAATGTGATATTGTACTTGAGGATTTCCCTTATTTGTAGGGGTCCTTTAAGACAAGCTCCATCACACTTCGTAAAATTCGCCGATTTTGTAAAATTTGCCGCAAATTACCCAATACACTCATTTGTGTTTCTTTCTAAAACGATTGCTCGATATTGTAGACCGTGGCGGCGATCGACATGACACACTAGCATGAAGGGGATTGGGATATTTGCATGAGAAGGTTCAACCTTCTATAATACATAGGGGTTTAAGGTCTACCAATGTGCTTATTTTTTAAAAATTCAAAGCCAAAATTTAGGCACCCAACATGGTTGCCCACTTTCATTCTACTAGAATTTTGAGAACCTTCGGCTATCATGCTCAAGAGTAATGCATCCGGATCTCTTTTTTCTATTGTATGGAGACTATTGATAAGTATATTGTTTGACCGTAATTGCCTAACTAGGTGGATGCTAAAGAATTTTGTGTGAAAATTTAGAAAATTTGATATAACAACTCTTACTTTATATTTTTTTTTTTTAAAAAGGGAGACTTTACCCAAAAAAAAAAGAAAACTCTTACTTTGCATTTGGGTTCATAAGTATATGAAATTTGTAAGGATGGACATCTCACTTGCTCCAAAAGGAAAATTTTGTTTTAAGAAATAGAAATTTTATACTGTTATCAAATGAATTTCTATTTCTGAAACAGAAATTTTGTATCGTTATCAAACAGATTTTTTTGCTCAGAAACTCGTCTAGAAATAGAAATAGAATAATCTATTTCTCTTCCATAAATCAATTTATGACTAGAATGGTTATCATTCGCGTCCTTTGAGCTCCATTTTGGACAAGTGTGGCAACTCAAGAGCCTTCCTTTTTTTGTTACGTTGGCTACACAAGATTCACCCAATATTTTCTCGTATAGGGACACATTTATGTCATGATTGGTTTACGGTGCTTGCACCAAGCACAAAAGGCTTTGCTCCTTCTGCAATTTGCTTGCTGCCGAGAAGTATTTAGATAGTTTTTTGGTCTGACCAATGCATAGTTTGTAACGATATTTGGAACTTATTATCATTTAAATTAGGGAAACATACCGAAAAAGCATATTTACTCTTCATCCCATTACCACTTTCCATTCTCTATTTTGGAAAATGCGAGTTTGCATCTTGAGTTCTATCGCCTGGCTTCACTTTCCATTCGTTGTTAACTAACTACAGTTAACTTTTGTTAAAACAATCATGAAATTTAACTAATAAAACTGTCATTTTTGTTTTGAAAACATACTTTTTTGCCACTTATACGGGACAGTACATCCTCGTGTATTCCATTTGGTAGCTGCATAGTTGATTCGACTATAGAAGACATTGAAATAGAAGGGTGAGATTTTAATTTGAAGATGAGCAACATACCACATGGTCCTAACAACTGAGGTCAAAATAATTTCCAATTAGACATCCTTTGAGGACCGTAAATAGAACCTGAAAATAGGTACAATTAGGATCTAAATGTAAGAATTATTGTGGCCCACATGATATGATTTATTATATGGTTTAATAATTATTGTTATGCTATAAGAATAATAAATATTGGTTACGAGAAGTTGCGACTCTAATAAATTGAAAGGGTATATCGCTTTGATGGAAGACACATTTTCAATGAATGTATAAATAGAGTCCGGTCCTCTCTCCACCCACAACGAACAACAATAACCTAAAGGAATTGGGTATTCTCTCATCCATCGATTGAATACATTAAGTATAGTGGGTTAAGGGAGAGAAATCGGATTTCTCCTTTTGGTTCGAGTTCTTTGGGTTTGCTACAACGATCATCATCAAGTGTAGCGATATGGATAAAGGTATGTCTTCATCTAATTGTGAAAATCATGAAGATCAAAAGATCATTGTTTACTTTGAATTTCCGCATCAAGTATTAAATGAATTGTCTAACAGTTGGTATCAGAGCATTTGGTTCGTTGAATGATCCTGTTCGTAGTATTTGTTGTTGTTGAAATGTTTTTGGAAGGTTCTGTCATTGAAACCTGAATGATGGAGTGTAATAAAATAAAAAAAATTGAATGAAGAAGGACAAAAATGGAGGAATTCGGATTTTTTGAGGCAAAGTGAGAAATTTGCCGGTTCCGGGTAAAATCCGGCAAACCACCGCTTGATTTCGGACCCACGCCGTCGCACTGCCATGAGGAACATTAGGCATGAGTTTTCCGGTATATTGGCATTCACCGGAGGCTAATCGGGCAGTAGAAGTCGCAGTGGTTAAAGGATTGTGTCGGGAGCAATTTTCGTTTGTTTTGGGGCCAATTTCTTGGTCATTTTCGCCAAAACTTGGACCCATGTGATCGTGCCGGCATGCTCTTCAAAACCCATTATTTTATTTGTGTCTGAGATGGGCTATCAGAGAAGAAATGGGCGGCGAAACCGCGGCGGAACGGCGAAAAACCGGCGAAAAATCGCATATGTGCGTGAGGAAGAAGGCGCGTGGGCCTCACGCGCGCGCTGCAGTTGCTGGCACGTGGACCCACGCTCTCACGCGCGCTTAACCGCTGCGCGCGTTCGCGGCAAACGCCCGAGGCGGATGTAGGCGCGTGCCGAGCACGCGCCTGACGTACCGCGGCGCCATGTTTAATTTAATTTAATTTAATTTTTCTTTTCTGCCCCTGTTTAATTTATAATTACGATTCTGCCATTGCTAATTATTTACCATTTTGCCCCTGGATATTAAATTTATGGTTCTACCCTTAT
Organism: Eucalyptus microcorys; assembly: GCA_014182515.1. Taxonomy (NCBI): domain Eukaryota; kingdom Viridiplantae; phylum Streptophyta; class Magnoliopsida; order Myrtales; family Myrtaceae; genus Eucalyptus; species Eucalyptus microcorys. The sequence continues at coordinate 33,407,477 of CM024569.1, forward strand.
GGAATTATGATTTTATGATTTTGCCCTTATGCTTTGATAAAGTTTTTGTCCTTGTGTGCAAATTTGGTAAATATTTGTATTTTACAATATTAAAAATTCATATTATGAATGGTTTGTTAGTCACCAAAGTGGCCGAACCTTGAAGTCTTTTGAATTTTTGATATTGTAAATTAGTTTATTCAATTACCCATGATTAATTGATGCTATATATGAAATTGATATGTTTTATATCATTATTGGAGTTATGGGTATATTGAAGTTCATTTATTATAAGAACTTAGGGATTAACCCAAAGGTTAATTATTTTCTTATAACTCATGAACATGATGGTTGATAATTAATATGACTTGTTAAATTTGTTTGTATATCCAAAGATAACAAACAAATTTTAATAAGATATATTTAAAATTATCAAATAAAAGTTATTAGCATCATTATGGTATATATATTTGTATATCATAGGATCGTCCAAAGGAGAACTATGATGTACATGTATCGTTTAGTTTGAATCTGATTAGGTGATATTCTCAAAGCATTAATGTATAAGTATTTTCTTGCACATTTGCAGTATCTGTACCCGTTTCACTCCATTCGCACGCCTCATCTGTTCCCTTATTCAATGGGATAAATTTTCCTAATTGGAGTGAACAAGTCCAGTTTCACTTAGGTGTCCTGGATCTTGATTTAGCGCTCCAAGCTGAGAAACCAGCTGCTATTACTGATGAAAGTAGCGATGAAGAAAAGTCTTTCCATAAAGCTTGGGAAAGATCGAACAGACTGAGCTTAATGTTCATGCGAATGACAGTTGCAAACAACTTAAAAACTTATCTTCCCAAGACTAACAATGCTAAGGAATTTATGAAATTTGTGGAAGAGCGTTCTCAAACTGCTAATAAGTCACTTGCTGGTACATTGATGAGCACACTAACCACCATGAAATATGATGGTTCGCGAACCATGCATGAACATATACTTGAGATGACGAATTTAGCAGCAAAGTTAAGGACTTTGGGAATGAACGTGGATGAGTACTTTTTAGTACAGTTTATACTTAATTCCTTGCCTCATGAGCAATATGGGCCATTTCAAATGAATTACAACACTATAAAGGATAAGTGGAATGTAAATGAATTGCCCAGTATGCTAGTTCAAGAGGAAACAAGGATAAAGAATCAAAAGGCTCATTCTGTTCATCTCTCAAGTCATCAAGAAATTCGAAAGAATTTCAAGAGGAAAGGTGGAAGGAGCAAGAAGAAAGGACTATACGTCCTGAATGACTCTTCAAAGGCTTCTCAAATCCACAAGAAGAAACACAATCTTATTAAGTGTCATTTTTGCAACAAAATTGGACACTTGAAGAAAGATTGTCTGAAATGTAAGGCTTGGTTCGAAAAGAAAGGTAAGCCTTGTGCTTTAGTATGTTTTGAATCAAACTTTACTGAAATTCTTCATAATACTTGGTGGATTGATTTTGGTGCCACCACTCATGTGTCAAATACGATGCAGGAATTTCTTACGATCCAAACCATAAAGCCAAATAAAAGTTATGTGATTACGGGGAATAGAAACAAAGCTTCAATTGAAGGCATTGGCACTTATCGTTTGATCTTAGATACTAGGCATTATTTGGATTTGTTTCGAACCCTTTATGTACCTACATTTTCTCGCAATTTAGTTTATTTGCCAAGACTTGATGTAGCGGGATTTTATTGTAAGTTTGGATCTGAATCTTTCAGTCTACTTAAGAGTGATACTTTTATTGGAACTAGAAATTTATGTGATGGTCTCTACAAATTTAGACTTGATTATACTTTCGTTGAGACATTAATGACCTTGCATCATAATGTTGGCACTAAACGAAGTTTGGTGGATGAAAATTCTGCTTACTTGTGGCATAAACGTTTGGGTCATATATCCAAGGAAAGAATGCAAAGATTAGTGAAGAATGAAATTCTTCCAAATTTGGATTTTACTGACCTTGGAGTGTGTATTGATTGTATTAAAGGTAAATAAACAAAGCACACTAAGAAAGGTGCCACAAGAAGCACAAAGCTTCTTGAAATTATACATACCGATATATGTGGTCCATTTGATGTTCCATCTTTTGGTAAGGAAAGTTACTCCATCACCTTTATTGATTATTTTTCACGTTATGGCTACATTTATCTATTGCATGATAAGTCTCAATCAGTGAATGCACTTGGAGTGTATATTAAAGAGGTTGAGAGGCAATTAGATAGAAATGTGAAAATAGTAAGATCGGATAGAGGCGGTGAATATTATGGAAAGTATGATGAATCGGGACAATGTCCAGGTTCATTTGCTAAATTCCTTGAAAGACATGGCATTTGTGCTCAATACACAATGCCAGGTACACCACAACAAAATGGTGTAGTAGAAAGGCGTAACCGTACTTTAATGGAAATGGTTAGGAGTATGATGAGTCATTCATCTTTACCCTTATATTTGTGGATGTATGCTTTAAAGATTTCTATGTACTTATTAAACAGGGTTCCTAGTAAGGCAGTTCCAAAGACTCCATTTGAACTGTGGACGGAAATGAAACCTAGTTTACGACACCTGCATGTTTGAGGTTGTCAAGCAGAAGTAAGAATTTATAATCCACATGAAAGGAAATTGGATTCAAGAACAATCAGTAGTTATTTCATTAGTTATGCAGAGAAATCCAAAGGGTATAAATTTTATTGTCCTAATCATAATACAAGAATTGTTGAATCTGGAAATGCTAGATTCATTGAGAATGGTGACATCAGTGGGAGTGAAAGAATGCGTGATGCTTGCATTCAAGAAGTAAGGGTAGAAGTTCCTATACCTAAAGCTTCTAAAGCTGTTGTTCCTAACAATAATCGAGAACAACAAATTAATGAACAAATACTCCATAATAGAGATGTCAACATTGAACCTCCAATAGCTGAGTCACAATAAATAGCATTAAGAAGATCTCAAAGATAAAGGAGGTCAGCTATTTCTGATGACTACATGGTTTATTTACAAGAGTCAGAAATTGACTTAAGAATTGGAAATGATCCAGATTCATTTTCCCAAGCCATGGAATGTGAAGATTCTAATAAATGGTTTAATGTCATGGAAGAAGAGTTAAAATCCATGCATCAAAATCAAGTTTGGGATATAGTTGAATTGCCTAAATGATGTAAGAAGGTCGGGTGTAAATGGGTCTTTAAGACCAAGCGCGACTCAAAAGGCAATATTGAACGACATAAAGCCAGACTTGTTGCAAAGGGTTTTACTAAAAAAGAATGCATTGACTATAAAGAGACATTTTCACCAGTCTCTAAGAAGGACTCACTTAGAATCATTATGACTTTGGTGGCTCATTATGACTTGGAGTTACACCAAATAGATGTAAAAACCGCATTTCTTAATGGGAATTTAGAAGAAGAGGTTTATATGGACCAACCCGAAGGCTTTTCAGTTAAAGGAAAGGAACACATGGTATGTAAATTAAAGAAGTCAATATATAGACTTAAACAAGCTTCCCGACAATGGTATCTTAAGTTTAACGATACCATAACTTCATTTGGATTTAAGGAAAACACCGTTGATCGGTGTATATATATATGAAGATTAGTGGGAGCAAGTTTATTTTTCTAGTTCTGTATGTTGATGATATTTTACTTGTTGCTAATGATCTTGGTTTGTTACATGAAACCAAGAAATTTCTCTCTAAGAATTTTGAAATGAAGGATATGGGAGAGGCAACGTATGTGATAAGAATAGAAATATTCCGTGATAGATCACACGGATTGTTAGGATTATCTCAGAAAGCCTATATTAAGAAAATTTTAGAGAGATTTAATATGAGTAAATGCTTAGCAAGAATAGTTCCAATTCAAAAAGGTGACAAATTTAGCCTTATGCAATGTCCGAAAAGTGAATTGGAACGAGAACAAATGAAAAATATTCCTTATGCATCTGTTGTGGGGAGCTTAGTGTATACACAAACTTGCACCAGACCAGACATCACTTTTGCTGTTGGAATGCTGGGCAAGTATCAAAGTAATCCTGAAATGGATCATTGGAAAGCTGCAAAGAAAGTTCTTAGATACTTGCAAGGAACGAAGAATCATATGCTTACTTATAAAAGATCCAATTATCTCGAGGTGATTGGATATTCAGATTCAGACTTAGCCGGATGTGCCGATACAAAAAAATCAACGTTTGGTTACTTGTTTCTTCTGGCTGGAGGGGCAATTTCATGGAACAGTGCGAAGCAGTCAATTATTGCTGCATCCACTATGGAAGCTGAATTTGTGGCATGCTTTGAGGCCACAATTCATGGATTATGGCTGCGGAATTTTATTTCAAGGCTTGTAATTGTTGACGGTATTGCCAAGCCGCTGAAAATTTATTGTGATAACTCTGCAGCAGTTTTCTTCTCTAAGAACGACAAATATTCTAAGGGTGCTAAGCATATGGAGATCAAATACTTGTCTGTCAAAGAAGAAGTTCAGAAACAAAGAGTGTCAATTGAGCACATTAGCACCAATTTTATGATAGCAGATTCCTTAATAAAAGGACTGCCGCCCAAAACATTTAATGAGCATGTTGAAAAAATGGGCATTATTGGATGTCATTAATGTTTGTATTATGATTTTATTGAGTTTATATATTTGACACTTTGAGCTCACTTACGTGTTTATGATATTTCCTGTTTTCTATTTAGTATACATTATGGAAATAGATTAATGTTAAGCAGGATAGTTTCTAAAGAAACATTATGGTTGGACTATTACTGTACTTCTCATTTATGGATCATGTTAAGTAAAGTGCTATAGTTGTAGTACATAGAAGGGACTATGTCGATTAATGACATACAACTGCTATGACTCATATTAGTTTTCTTTACTTAATTGTGATTATTATGTGATTGCCAATTTAATGAAATTTTTTTTATAGCATAATATTATTGTGCACATTACAGTCTTTATTAAACCATGAAAGGAATATCATATGGGCCAAGTGGGAGAATGTATGAATTATTGTGGCCCACATGATATGATTTATTATATGGTTTAATAATTATTGTTATGCTATAAGAATAATAAATATTGGTTACAAGAAGTTGCGACTCTAATAAATTGAAAAGGGTATATCGCTTTGATGAAAGGCACATTTTCAATGAACGTATAAATAGAGTCCGGTCCTCTCTCCACCCACAACGAACAACAATAACCTAAAAGAATTGGGTATTCTCTCATCCATCGATTGAATACATTAAGTATAGTGGGTTAAGGGAGAGAAATCGAATTTCTTCTTTTGGTTCGAGTTCTTTGGGTTTGCTACAACGATCATCATCAAGTGTAGCGCTATGGATAAAGGTATGTCTTCATCTAATTGTGAAAATCATGAAGATCAAAAGATCATTGTTTACTTTGAATTTCCGCATCAAGTATTAAATGAATTGTCTAACACTAAATCCTCATCAGATTTCTTCCTATCTTAAGCTCTTTCAGAAACCTCGTGGAATCTCTTCCATTTGATCCTCAGCTCAGCTGAGCTCCACTAGCAGCTCTGTCTGCCCTTTATTCAGAATATCCAACTCCACGGAAAGCATGTAGCGGAAGCAGCAATTAGAAATCTTCAGATAAACCCAATTTGGACGACAATAAAATCCCTCTAAGAGCCCAGCATTCGCCTGGCGTGAAATGAAGGAGAGGTTCCCTCGATCCCTTCAACAAAAAGCAAAAATTTCATCGCGGAAATGGAGCGTCCAGCATTTGGGATGCATTTCATGCATGTTTTCAGACCGCTAGATACTTCATCATCAAGATAAGTTCGCGCTATAGATCCCCCCATGAGATTACTTCTACTTCACAAACAATAAGATCAGCAGAGTCGGGATCTTTGCTTCTTTACTTAAATATATTGCCTTGCAGCACATCAGGATCCTCGGCACAGAGAAACCATAAGAGACAGCAAATGGCTTTACCGCGTGCGTACAGCGCACTAAGGAATTTGATTGACATCATTCGCCTGCTTAAGTTGATCGAAACTAAAAGCCGAATAACTGGCATTGCTTCATAGGTACTTCTGTTTGATCCGTAGAAGCAACAACTCTTCGATCTTTCTTCGATTTCGGCAGTTGCTCAAGTTGATAATAGAAAATTCTTGGCAAGAGCTTTTGAACTTTGAAGTACATCAGACATACATACGTATAATACCAACTACAAAACTGAAAATGAGAATCGCATCCTCCAAACTTGATGGCTGCAAGATTGTATCCCCCCATGCTGGCGTTGCATCCAAGGAAAAAAATAATTAATTAGTATATGAGACCACAATGCAGAAATGACGACAACTTCATATGGAGGTCCCACAATCCCAACTAATTGATTAAATAATGACTCATTGGTTGTCCTATAGTAGAAAGAAAGCAACAAAGCTTGCACCAAATTGATTAAATAAATTGAGGTCCGCACAATCACAATTTCACTATTTCACGATTCCTTTTCTAGTACCATCGTCCCTACAGTTACATCAAGAACCCTAATTCTTTGTTTTTCAATCTGGCTGCTTACTTTCTTTATCTGTGGTTAGTACTGCAGTGAGATCAGCATGGAGTTTTCTGCGTGACCTGATATTTTCGGATGTTCTTCTTCAAATCATCTAGGTTGAATAATCATTGTCAATGCTTTTCCGTATCTCTTTCCCCTCCTATTTTTCTTGGAGTGCTTAATGGGTTGATTTTTGCCGGACTTCATTGTGGCCATTTTGCAGGTACTTGATGGGTCCAGATATGGATTTCGTGAAATTTTTCGGCAGGATTAATGATGTTGATGCGCTTACAGATGGTGTGATCAATGAAATAAAGTAATACAGAAAGCAAAAGTAAATTGTTCTTTTGAGTAGGGAATTCAGGTTAACTCGAAGAGTTTTTTTAGGCACGGCGGTGAATGTTGCTTGCATCATTTGCTAGTTTGTGTCTTCTCACCAATGGCTCCTTTCATGCTGATTTGGTTTTAGAGTTGTCTGCTCTATTGTTTGGGATACTGATGCCCTGGGTACATTTCTTGTGTAAGAGTGAAGATGTCTTTGGAACTTGACAGCTTTTTATCTTTTCCACATAATTAAGAGGAAGAATATGTTCGCGTTCTTCTGTTTTTAGAAGCGGCATCTTTACGAGAAAATATTGGGTGCATCTTGTGTAGCCAGCCCAACAAAAAAAGAAGGCTCTTGAGTTACAATACGTGTCAGATTATTTTCTTGTTGCGGTGGCTACAAAAGGTGCACCTAATATTTTCTTGTCCCTATACTCCCATTCCTCAGATAATTCAACCAATAGCCAAAACATGTAAAGATGGGACACATTTACGTCATGATTGGTTTATGGTGCCTGCACCAAGCACAAGATGCTTTGCTCCTTCTGCAATTTGCTTTCTGCTAAAAAGTATTTTGATAGCTCTTTGGTCTGGCCAAGGCATAGTTTGTAACGATATTTTAGAACTTATTATCATATAAATTAGATGAATATACGGAAAAAAAAAAACATATTTACTTTTCATCCCATTACCATTTTCCATCCTCTATTTTGGAAAATGCGAGTTTGCATCTTGAGTTGTATCACCTGGCTTCACTTTCCATTCGTTAACTTACTGCAGTTAACTTTTTGTTAAAACGTCATGAAATTTACCCAACAAAACTGTCATTTTTGTTTCAAAAACGTACTTTTGCCACTTATACGGGACTGTATATCCTCGTGTATTCCATTTTGTAGCTGCATAGTGGATTCAACTATAGAAGACGTCGAAATCGAAGGGTGAGAGTTTAATTTGAAGATGAGGAAAAGACCACATGATCATAACAACTGAGAGGTCAAAATAAGTTCCAATCAGACATCTTTTGAAGACCATAAATGGAACCTGAAAATAGGTACAGTTGGGTCTACATGCTCATCAGATCTCTTCCTGTCTTAAGCTCTTTCGGAAAGCTCGTGGAATCTCTTCCACGTGATCCTCAGCTCAGCTGAGATCCACCGGCAGCTCTCTCTGCCCTTTAATCAAAATATCCAACTCCACAGAACGCATGTAGTGAAAGCAGCAACTAGAAATCTTCAGGTAAAACCAATTTGGATGACAGTAAAAGTCCTCAAAGAGCCTGGCATTCGCATGGCGTGAAATGAAGGCGACGTTCCCTTGACCCCTTTGACAAAAAAACGAAAATCAGTCGCAGAGATGGAACGTCCATCATTTTGGACACATTTCGTGCATGTTTTCAGACCACTAAATACTTGCATCATTACGATAAGTTCGCCATATAGATCCCCCCATGAGATTACTACTATGATCAGCAGAGTCAGGATCTTTGCTTCTTTACTTAAATCCATTCCCATGTAGCACGGTAGGATCCTCCGCACAGAGGAATCCATAAGAGACGGTAGAGGGCTTTACACGTGTGTACAGCGCGCTAAGGATTTGATTGACAAGACTCACCTGCTTTAGCTTGATCAAAACTAACAGCCGACTAACTGGCATTGCTTCATAGGTACTTGTGTTTGATTCCCAGAAGCAACAACTCTTCAATCTTTCTTCGATTCCAGCAGTTGCTCAAGTTGATAATAGCAAATTCTTGACAAGAGCTTTTGAACTTTAAAGTACATCGGCACATACATACGTGTAATACCAACTACAAAGCAGGCTATGAGAATCACATCCTCCAAAGTTGATGGCTGCAAGATTGCGTCCCCCCATGCGGACGCTGTACTCGAGAAAAAAAAAAATTAATTAGCTTTTGGGACCACAATACAGAAAGGATGACAACTTCATATGAAAGTCCCTACAATCGTAACTAATTGATTAAAACATGACTCAAGTGGTTGTCACTTAGTGAAAAGACATCAACAAAGCTAGCATTGAATTGATTAAGTAAATTGAGGTCCGCACAATCATAACTTCATTGTTTCGCGATTCCTTTTCTAGTATCATCGTGGATCAAGAATCCTAATTTTTCCCTTCGAGCCCTAATTTTTCCAACCAATTGAGTTAGGGAGAGAAGATGACAATTCTAGATGAGTGAGAACTACAAAGATGACTAGATCTCATAACCATGAACTCATCGCTTAGTTTTAGCCTATTGACGCACGCTGTCAACAATTACCTTACCCACTTATCTACTTAGCCTGTGCTATTACGAGGTTTCGATGGCAGAAGATACAGAGTGGAAGAGTCATTTAGAGAGCTCGAACTTGATATCCCAATAGCTGATTCTATCAACATAAATGAAAATTTGTAGGAGAAAGGGAGCACCGAGCATTCAAAATCGTAACAGCGAATTTCCAGATCAGCCGCCTGCTTAAGCAGATCAAAACTAAAAGCCGAATGACTGGCATTGCTTCATAGTTACTTCTGTTTGATCCTTAGAAGCTACAACTCTTCAATCTTTCTTCGATTTCGGTAGGTGCTCAAGTTGATAAAAGCAAATTCTTGACGAGAGCCTTTGAACTTTGAAGTACACCGGTACATACGTACGTACAATACCAACTACAATGCTGAATACAAGAATGGCATCCTCCAAAGTTGATCGCTGCAAGATTATGTCCCCCATGCCACGCTACACTTGAGGAAAAAATTTTTAATTAGCTTTTGAGACCACAATGCAAAAGAGACAACAACTTCATATGGAGGTCCTTATAATCGCAACTAATTGATTAAAGAATGACTCACTGGTTGTTATATAGTGGAGAGAAAGCAACAAAGTTAGCACTGAATCAATTAAATAAATTGAGGTCCCCATAATCACAACTTCACTGTTTCACGATTACTTCTTTGTTACCATTGTCCCACGGCCGCATCAAGAATCCTAATTTTTCCAGCCAATTGAGTCAAAGAGAAGGATGACAAATATAAATGAATGAGAGCTACAGAAATGACTGGATCTCATGACCATGGACTCGTTGCTTAGTTTTAGCCTATTGACGCACTCTTGTCAACAATTACCCACCTTATCTACATAGCATGTGCTATTGTAATAGGACTCTAAATTTGCCGTTATAAGGTTTTGATGGCAGAAGATGCGGTGTTCGAATCGTTTAGGGAGAGAGACCTTGGAACTTGATATCCCAACTGCTGGTTCTATCAAACAAAATGAAAATTTGTAGGAGAAAATAGAGCACCGAGCAATTGTAATCGCAACAGCCAATTTTCAGATCACCAATCACGTTGTCATTGGAACTTCAAGTTAAAGAAATCCAATATCGTACGATGTCGCAGTAGTTTTAACCCGTTGGTTGTAAGACTCACTTAACAGTTTGCCATCGCAATTGATATACCGACTTTTTATGATAGTCGCAATTTATTTAGCCAACATCACTAACTCGACTACTTGAAGAGACGAAAAATCCGTTTAAATCAGTTTTGGCCCACATCAATTGTAAGATCTGAGAATCCGACCATTTCGCTCTCAGTGAGCCGGTCAAGATGCTCACCCTCCCTAGTCACAATAGAGGGTGTAGATTATCTACATCTATCATGGGTGGTGCGATAATCCAGCAAAGCCAAGCCACGTCACCGGGGGTGTACATGACATCGCATCTGATTCTCTGTGGTGATACGCAGTCCCGGTTCGTTGCAGATGGAGATGTTTGTGAATGCTAAATTCTCGTGGAGAATTTCGAGCAACTTGAAGATGCCCATCCATGACAAATTGAAAAATGTGGCCAAGCATTAAAAAAGGAGCAGTTCACATCCCCCGCCGCCGGGGGGCCGGGGAGAGAGAGAAGAACCCAAGTAACACGCCAAATTGTAGCAGAAAGGACCGCAAATATGCCCGAAATCATCAAGCATCAGTTTTGCATCTCGCCGTTTTATGTCAGCATCTTACATGAAAACCTGAGGGGACAAAATTTGGCCCGTGTAAAATCGGAAATTGTACGAATTCTATGCCAGAAATTTCAGAAACTCTAGCCTATGATCTTTCCGCAGGATGGCCATCCTTTCCCCAGGGCAGACTACAAACTAAATATGAGAGGGCACGTGCACCACGTGAAGCTTAATCCTCCTGTATGCGGCTCCGCTTGTCCGCAAATTTCAGCTAATTTCTCTTGGTTTATTGCTTTAAAGCAAGCAAAACTTCTGCAGAAATTGGGCTACTAATAATATAGGAATGCGATGCTTGTTTCCTGCAAATTACAGGAATATAATTACAAGGATGAATAAATCGCATGATATCAAAATCTGTCATGATGAAACCAACCTTATAGGCACTGCATCCTGTGCCAACTATTCATGCAAGATATACATCTTTCCCTTCCGATCACTTAATGTCAAGTTCTTCGGGGAAATTTGCATTGCCTAGATAAACTTGCTGCATCTCCTCTCTCCAGATCTGCAAAGTAATCAATTGCATGAATTTCCACTTACTTCCATCTTGGTCTACTTTAATTAAGTACCAAATAGATGACCCTCTAAATTGCGTGTAGCAAACTTAAGGGCAGAAGTTTCCCTCAGAAAGAAATCATATTAGCTCAGGAGATGAAGCTTTTAAGCAGTGGTGCCAACAAAACTTGGGAGGTTAAAGTAAAATTCCTGCTATAATGCCCCCATCCATGACTGAAAATGAAAAAGGACTAGTCTATTCACGCAGACCTTGTTTCCCCCACAAATATCTTTCATCTACCTCAGAAAATATGGCAAATTCTATGTAGTCCTTGTTTGATTTATTTTGTTTTGGAATTTCTATTCAGATATATTACAATCGTAGCCGATCGTCAAAAGTAAACAATCCAATAGAGTAGCCTTAAAAGGAGAAATAACAAGCGGGAAATGAGTGATAGAAAGATCACATCGAGAAAACTAGCATCAAAAGACCATACCATATCACGAAATTCAATCCTGATATGAGGCACATTTGTCTTGCGAATATCATTTCCATCTGCTCCCCTCTTGTAGTACCCTTTCCCGATCCAATGAGACTGAAACATAAATTCAGAGGATCAATAGGAAGCACCATTAGCAAATGATGCCTAGTAATCAATGCAAACATATGTAATCAAACAGTAACTCATTTATGCAGAAGACTGAAGGCAATACATTCAAACTCACATCAGGAACCTTCATAGAATGGAGTCAATAGAAAGAGTTGGGTAAGATAACAAATAATAATGCCAGACAATTATTCATGAGTAACTCCTCCAAAGTCATTTAGTACATAGACTATCCATCCATCCTAGTTGGTAGCTATGTGGCTCTTTTGATATCAGAAATAAGCAAAACTCAACTGTCATGGTTACTGACTTGATTCGGAATTAGCATGAGCAGTTAAGCTTCAGCAAAGTCATTTAAATGCCTGAACTGGAAAGTTTTAGTGAAAGAAGAAAATTAAGAATGGCCTCATCATGCCAAAATCAAATTTGACCATTTGAATCAGAAGCAAAATATAACCATGTGCAACATTTTCCATCATTATAAACAAAGTACATCCACTTGCTGCAGAACACCAAGTAAAATGAGAAAATAATGGATAGTAACTTGGAAATCTCAAATGCCCTTAAAAGGAATAACCCTGGAGATTTGAGAAGTACAGGAGACGATCCTCAAACTTTTGTAGAATGGAATCAACACAGACTACTCTAAGCCAACTTCCAGCTAGTTTAACATTCCTAAATTTGAGAAATCTGCATTTGCATGTACCTTTAAAGCATGCGAGAAACCTGACTGCAGTACAGAATTTCGAGCAATTTCGCATAGATCACATGAACTCAATTTCCAAACCTGCAAAACAATACATTAGTATAATTTCAACACTAGCAAGCACAATTATCTTCACAAGATCATGAAGTTCAAAGAGAGGTTATGGAAAAGGTCAAGAGAACTCACCGATGCAGCTATGCTGTACTCTTCAACCAAAGGTTCCTTAGTGAGGTGGATCTGAAGCGGATCATCCGTGGAAAGAGACACATTTAAACCCCTTTGGAAAAACATTTGAAATGGATTTCTGTGATAGTCTAGAAATAAAGAATTGTTGCTCAGAGGAGACATGGCCAGACCAATCTGAATGAATACCAGTGAAACACATCAGGAACAAATTTCGAATTGGCAGATGATGGCAACAAATAAATAGTATTGGCAGATAAATTCAACTGTGCTACTCACTTGTGAAAGAAAATACAGATACTGGAGTACGGGAGACTTTCTCAAATTGATCCCATGTGCAATGTTGTGAGTAGTGAGAAATGTCGCAGCAAGGTGATCAATGTCACCAGCCTGTAAATATTAGCATAAGTAAGGTATCTAGAAAATGTGTTTGCCAACAATCAGAATAGACCACAAGTACCTCTCCCGAATGTGGACGAAATCTTATAGTTGTCATTCCCTTCAACTCCCGAAGCTGGAAAAAAAGTGTAGCTGGTCAGCACTTGAGACCAAAATCAACAAACTTCTAATCTTTAATTTGCAAGTCAAGAGGAAAAATTGAAAGAAACAAGAGCTCACGAAAAGAGCAGAAATGTCCAAATCTAGATAATGAAAACTATCAAAGTTTATGTTATTACCAGCTCTAATATTTTGAATGAACACAATGTTGTCAAAACTCCTAAGAGATGTAAGTCTGTAACAACTGAAAAATTAAAAAGGGCTCTTCTACAAATAGTAAGCGAGTCACCGCCAGTAGTGGCGTTGTGTCTTAATTGGTGAAAGTATGCTGAAATCTTCTTGTTAGTTCATGAACCAACTACCATTTTGCAGAGTAAGCTTTAGAAGAGGACTCAGCCATCTAGGAGAAATGGATCAAAACCTCTTCACATAATCCCCTCATTTTTGCAACTATTCCACTGAGTAACAGCTCTAGCAAAAATGTGTGGCTGTTTTTATCCTTATTTTCTCTCATCAAAGTAAGAGTAATGAGCATATCAGGAAAAAAGCATATCAGGAAAAAAAGAGGACCATAGTTTCCTTAAGAATGTTATCTTAAAAAGAAAAAATGTACAAACCTTGTTCAAGGTGTAGAGATTAGCGTAACAATAGTAAGCATAGTATGAAAATGCTGGATTGAATACATTAGTCCATTGAGCAGGTGTGGGCATATGTTTCGTTGGGCGCCTTTCAGGCTTGCTTTCATCATCCACCAAATCCAAGCCAACAACCTGAAAGGGATAAGTTCAGTGAGCACCTAAAGGAGTCTGGAGAAAATTCAGGAATTTCCATTCCAAAGTCAGTACCTGTTTAAGGAAAACATGTAGCTGTGGATGTGAATCTGGATCAATTGTGACCTCAAAGAGGGGTATGAAAATATTGTCAAGGATGTTCTGGAAAGATGTCACAATTCCCATTTCTTTGTATATGTTGTACAGCCGTGGAAGCTGGAAACGAAGATTCGGAAGTGAAGATAAGGCCATTAACATCAACAAAAAAAAAAGGCCATTTAAAATAGCCAGACAACTTCTGGTAACAATGTAAGGCAATAGTATTTCTAAGAAACCATACACTGTTACTCTTCTTAATTTTGATTTCCATTCCCATCGTACAACTAGTTCTTCTACCAATGTTTACCTTTTAGGGTCCAAAGCAAGCTCAACATTTACCAAGTGAGTCATTTACTATTTACAAGTGGGACTAAAAACAACAGAGGTAAAATGACAACGTGTCATTAAGTATTGACAAGTGGGATCAAAAACAACAAAGGTAACACTGTCCAGAAAAGGTAAACATAAGATGTCAAAAGGGTCCCTTTTATATCTTTGAATATTGAAAGTCAAAATGATACCAGCAAGAGTGGAAAGACACTTCAGAATGTAAGTTGGCATCAGAGTGAAGGAAACTACCTGAATTAACCATACAACATTCTCGCTGTATAATTCATTGTTCACTATCCAGCTAGCCAATTGATCCCATTCACTCATTTTTCTACCGTATATGGATATCCTGTACTCGGCCATCTGTATCAATGGACAGACAAAAAAAGTATGTTCAACCATTCAAGATGCACCCTGATATGAAGCAAAGCCAACATAAAAGGAAAGGGGCTATTATACTCTTAGTTATAGGGAAAAACAAAAGGCGGTGAAGAATCAGTCTGAGTGGGTGGGTAAATAGGCATGGATGTGCATATGTGAATGTGTTGGCAAGAGAAAGAATCACAAAAGAAAACACTAGCATGTGTGTGGATGGATTCATGCATATCGAGGTGCATGAGTGAGGGACTGTGTGACTGCATATTCTGCCTTCACAGATAGAGGGGAAAGGAGGGTTGCTGCAGCAACATCCAAATTGTAATTTTCTTCTGGCCATGGTAGAACCAAAGATTCAATAACTCAAATCAAAGACATACTATGAAAAGATATATCACGAAAGGGAGCTGAGATTAACCTGATATTTACTTGCTTCAAGGTCAGAAAATACTTGTTGCGTCAGCTCAGCAAGGAAACGGCCTATCCAGCATGCAGAGATGATACAATTAGTTTGTAGCAGGGCAGCACCCTTTTTGGTTAAAACACATCATTTTATGTTAACTAACCAAACCACCCATAGATCAGAAGATTTGATTCAATATTTACAATTAACATTAAGAATAATCCTACCATCCTTCTCCTTCACATGCCAAATTTATCTAACTTTCCAAACAAAAATTAGTAACCTTATCTCCCGTATACTTTTGAATCAGTAAAAAAATTAAAAAAAAAAAAAAAAAAAAAAAAAAAAGTCTATTTTCTAAGTAAAACTATGTTTTGAAGTTGAGAACATTTTTGCTTTTTGTGATCATGAATTCAATAATTTATTGATGATATAATGTTGTTAATGTGAATTTTTATTATTGTTCATTTGTCCTTTTCTCTAAGGATTGTTGGTCTTGTCTGGGAAACTAAAGAGAAAAAAGATGCCTATGCTTGGAGTGTCATTCCAAATTGAGTCCATTAAAACTCCTCTAAGGTTTCCTTGAGGGTTAAGAGTATTTTGATTAATGAAATTTCAGATTTGTGATCTAATCGATCTCTTGGATTAGAGTAACACTAAAACTTTATCTCTTTGGTGGATTCCATTAAGTGGTGAGTTATATGCCCTTGTATCCTAGGGCGGATTCCTTAGGTGCTGAGTATCCATTTGTCGCATTTGTGTTTCCTTTTAATTTGCCAATCCACCCATTATCACTATTCTGCAATATTTCCCATCTAAACCAAACCAAAACATCAAACACACTACGTTATGTTTTTACCATCTATATAAAACAAAAAACCGAGTTTTATCCCACTAGTAGAAGTGGATGGCATAAATAATTTTACACCACTTCATTGAATTCTATGTCTTGATGGATATTGCAGTTTTTGTATTACTTTAAGCTTTTTGAAATTGGACAACTTAAAGTTCAATTATTTGGTTGGTCAGACTACCCCTTTTGCTTTGGTTTCATCTTGAATTTGAAAATTTTCTTAGACCACTGCATTTTTTTCCCTCGCAAAATCCTTCCTAAATTAACTTGCAAACATAATTACCACATTATCTTCTCAAACACATTTACAGTCCCATAAGTGTCCATGTTTTTTTGGAGGACAAGATGGTGTGATATCCGGAAGATAGAAAGATGTTCACTAATAAATATCTTGGGGGTTTCTCCCTTCGCCCTTTTCCCCTCAAAACCAATCTGACTCTGTAATCCTTATAGGATTTCTTTCCTCTAGTACATAGACTAACATGCTTACCATTATATGTGCAAACTTCGAATGTATCTATTGATCATCTTCTCCTTTGTATGACCTCCCTCAATTTATGTAATTATAAATTCAGCTTATCAGAAGTTGTTTGGATCATGCCAGGAAATGCCATCCAGCTGTTTAAATATAGAAGTGCCTATAGACAATACTCAAATCTCCAAGAATCTTGAAAACGTTTCACTACTTTGTCTGATGTGGTGCATTTGGAAAAACCATATTCGACTTGGGTCATCTTGCTTCAATTCTGTCTAGCATTGTGACATCTTACTTTTGTTTGTTTGTTTGTTCTCTCCTATTCTTGGACATTTCGAATGTACTAGATTTTCTTCTTTAATAAAAATTCTTCATTATATATCCAAAGAAAATCACTATCTACAGAAGCTATTTTTAAGTAGTTCTTTGCCAACAAGAATCTAGCACTTTGGCCTAACATGATCATATAGAACATACCTTGGATGAGGTTATCCTGTTTTAGGAATATCTCTCGGAGCCTACTTTGACCACAAGGGTTATACTTGAGATTAAACTTATCAAAACGATGGAATGTGCTCTTGTCAGCATGAACATCCAGAAGATCAACATTCAGATCATACCTATTCCAAAATAAGAAGGGAGGATTATACCTGGACTTTAAGGTTACATGAACCAGATTCAGGTGGATAATTATAAGAGCAGGAGAAGAAATTCATTACCCTGTCAAATCTAAGCTCTCAAAAACTTCTTTTAAGGTAAGATATGTCCCGTCACGGAAAATTACAACCTGAAAACAAAAAAGACTTATCACTAAGTAATCAAGTAATCAATTTAAGGAAACTTCAAATTACCTCCGACTAATGATACTAAAAATTCTCCTCTTATTGGTATAATTTCAAATCTTCTAAGTTGGTAACGATACAGAATCAAGAAGACCATCCTAAGAAATGACTGCATCTGACTTCAAAACAGCATTTTCCCTCACATTTTTGCATGGTAATGTGTCACGGCCAATAATATCTTTTTCCATGCCTAGGCTTCTTCATATCCGGTACTTAACACAGCCAAGCAACTTGCTGACCTCAATGATCTACACTTACAAAAAATTTAAAGATGGGTATGCATTGTGCAGGAAGAATGGCCTGATTTATGCCACCAGATATCTATCTTCTACTTGTAGATGGAAGAGTCATTACTCATATCAATGTGTTCAACGCAAATAGTATGTAAAAATTCACAAAATGCCGCAAGCTTTAAAGGTTCCATAATGAGAAGCCAGCTTTCTAAAACCACAGTTTAGATCATTACACCATTCAGAAGTAATCTGTACCAAATCATAGTGCGGCACTACTTTCCAATCCATTTCCATTGTAAAAATTCACGAAATGCCGCAAGCTTTAAAGGTTCCATAATGAGAAGCCAGCTTTCTAAAACCAGAGTTTAGATCATTACACCATTCAGAAGTAATCTGTACCAAATCATAGTGCGGCACTACTTTCCAATCCATTTCCATTGACGACATATAGCACATGCTCAAGGATATCTACTCATGCATAGAACCAACAACGTAAGGCACAACAACAAATTGATACCTCATCAGGCTCTTTCCTCAACTTTGACTTTATGAATCTCAAAAGATGTTTCTGGTTCATGCATGCTGAATGATGAACATGAGTATCAACTTTTCTGACATTATAAAAGTCGCGGTGTGGAGCACTTTTCTGAGCGATAAATTCCCTGTCCGCATTAAGCATCAAATGAAGATTAAATTTCTGCACAGCACCCAAGTGAAGGTTTGTCAGAAAAATAATGATCATTAGAGAATTGAGGCAAAAAATCACCAAATGTAAAAGGAGAATGACATACTTGCTCTAGAAGAACTAGCCGATGATGGCACAAAGTTCTGACATTTCCTAAAGCTATAACTCGAAGTATAGTGTGTAGATCTGTGAAGAAGGTTGTTGCATCGGCAACAGGGAAAAGCTCTTCCTTTGCTGAGGAAGAAAAGAGATCAAACATGCATGAATTCTCAAGAGAAGAAAAGAGTCTCCAAAGTGGTAGTAATAGATAGAAATCTTTTCTTATTGGAAAGAAGAAGATAAATAGCAATGAAAAAGTCTCACATTCTTTATTTGGGTAGACATGAACGACTCCATCTTGCATTTCGAAATGATGCTGCAGCAAAAACGAATGCCATGAAAAAGAACTATAAGCTTCTTCTCGACTGAATAAACTAAGGGCGTTCAAATTGTAGAGTTCACAGCTCATTAGTGGCTCACATCAGATTTTCCCACTGAAGTGTAAGAAAATGGTGCAGGATTAGGCTTCGGTGTGCTGGGGTCTGATATGACTTCCTTTTCCCAAGGAGCAATCGATTCCCTGAATACATATCGTCTTCGTAATTCAAGGCACTCTTGAAGAATCAAATAGGATTCAACTTCATCAGATGCCGGCACCTCTGGAAGAAAATAAAAATGAAATGGTTGAAAAAAAAAACCACCACCAATAACATTCCATATGCAGAATCATTGTCTTCAAAAACTATGACTACATTCCCATGAGTCAATGACCCAAAATAGCCATACATCTCTAGCAGCGTAATGGTGGCAATTGGCTTATAGACTAATGCTTCAACCTTGATTTGTCAAAACTTACTGAAGTACTAACTAGTAATTCCAGTGTATAAAATTTCTTCATAGTCCCCCTCATAATCACAGATTTCTCATCAAGCACAAACTCATGTAGCTTGTAACTGTTAAGAATGCTGGACAGCTACTGCAATAAATGATGCACTTCTGAAGTAAAAAGTGACATCTTCAGATTACAAAACAGGAGCTAAGCTTCCGGATCTCATCAACTTTCAAGAGACAAAAGGAAAATCAGAAAACAATTATCAGAATGGAGAGAACATGACATTGGCATGTCAAACGGCAGTAGCAACATCCCTCGGATAGGCAAAAGTTTTGTGAAGACACAGGAATTGGCTGAACCAAATATGCGGCATAGGAAGGCACTGCCTATGCCTCCATCAATGTGAGTACTCAAAGCAATTCAATGATAGTTAATTTACCAGATGATGTATGACAAGAAGAGGTATCTTTCTTGATGAGCAAGGAAGTCTTGAAAGGATTTTTTTTTTTTTTTCATCAATTGATGCCGTTAGAAAGCTTTTATGGGTTGTACGAGACATCATCTTAATGAACTTTTATATCCTAGCATACAAGTTCCTAGCCAACCTACTCCTCTTGTGATCAGAAGTTGAGAAGCAACCAGATCAGCACAAGATGTTTTGATAATGTGAATATACCATTTGGACTGATTTTAAGCCGTACAAAAGTCTCATGCTCTGGCTCCTTCCTCAATATATCAGCGGCAATAGGATCTGGCTGCACACCATGCAGGTCTCCAGATACACTATGAGACCTAATCATGCTTGCTGCCGCCATAGGTATTTGCTCACCATTTGGCAGCAAGGTTTTACCATCTGGTCCCTGCAATGATGATATTTAATACAAAATCTGAGCTTTGATTATTGAAAACAACCTTTGACGACATATATAATAATAAAGCACGCAATATGAATACGCATTCCTACACTTCCAATTTCACCATCAGATGTGGGCAATTGTTGACTCAAAGAGAAAGGGGCTAAGTATTTATACTAGATACAAGTGTAAAATCAGAAATGAAAGTAAATGAGCACTCGCCCACAAGTCCAAGGAGAACTTACGGCATTTCCATTCGTAAGGAGATAAGTTGTATCTAGTTTAGAATTATCAGTCATGTTATCTTCATCATCTGATCCTTCCAAGCTCTCAAAGGCACTAGCACTAGCACCAGGAGACTTCGGAGAAGTTGGTCTGATGAGACTCCCGACTCTCTTCACGGAAGAAGAAAGTGGAGTAGATTTTCCTGAAACAGAAGTGATAGAGAAAACTTAATGAAAGCCAGCCACAGCGATGGAATTTTAGAAGAAATTTCAAGCAAAGAAGGAAAAATGAACTTCAGATTTTTATGTAGAATGAAAGTACAATAGGCACACAACCAATCATGAGCTTCCACATGTATTCCAGCACATCTCTACTGGGATTTCAGGTTCGATATAGTCTCAATCTCGTTCATATGATGAGAAGAGTGACTCTTCTGCGAGAATGACTTGAGGAAGAAGACCGCAGACTGACTTCCATAATTCTGTTAAAATCTTCCCCAACAGCTCAAAATGCACTTTGCTATGCATATGCTTTTCCCATATTAATTTGAACGACGCAAACAAACAAACCAGAATCAACACCTATTTTTGGTTGCTTTTGTCACACCATCTTCAGTTCAGAAAACAAACTAGAACAATAACAAGACGTCAAACCATAAAACATCGGTCCAGCTAACTACTTTACACTTCTCTTCAGATCCAACTTCAACAATTGTACACAACATCACAGCTTCAAAACAGGATTATGATATCCAATCTCAGGCGGCATGGTTGTACCATTCAATTAGAATATCTCTAACACAGCAACCAGAAAGTTGAAAGCAAATTATTTTCACGAAACACCATTGCAGTAGAACAGGTAGACATTAGCAAAAAGCTTTCCAGGCATCGTTTTTGTCACTATACATACACTGCCAAGCGATTGTTCCGGAAAATTCAACCGTAAATACCTAATAAATCGCTCTCAGCCCACCATTCTTCCTGAACCAACACGAGTGTAAACCGACGCGTAAGAAAGCAAAACACGCAAGGACTAAGGCGTTCATTCGATAATCACCTTTTCCAATCAAAAAGAAGTAACCGATACGGTTCAGCAAGCAGAAAAAGATGCGTCAATCGCGCGCGCATCCGCAAAAAAAAAGGGCAGAGATTCGTGAAAAACCAACGGCATCGGCCGTACCTTCATGGAGAGTCTGGAGCCTTGGCAGCCCCGCCGGAATCCCGTCCAGCGCGATCGGACCGTTGCACCGCTCGTCCCCGTCCATCCCGCCGCCGCCGCCGCCGGACATGGCGGTGACGTCCGGCAGCGACGCCGAGGCGCGGCGGTACGCGCCCGCCCTGCGCCGCGAGCCTCCGCCGCCGCCGCGGCGCCGCCTCAGGTTCTGCGGGGACTCCTCCTCCGAGTCGTCGTCCCCGCGCTCCCGCTCCCGCTCCACGGTCTTGGCGAACTCCAGCAGCTGGTTCAGGGTCTTCCGGTGCATGTAGTATGCCGAGACGGCCACGAACGACGCCCCGACGAGGGCCGCCATGGCCAGGTGAAGGCTGTACGCGTCCATTTCCCCTCCTCTCTCTCTCTCTCTCTCTCTCTCTCTCTGTGTGTAGCGCGCTTCTTCTCTTTGCCGATTCGGCGACGGACGCGGCAAAGGCTTCCGATTCCGGCGAGGGATTTGGGGCAGCGCTGCTCGCGGCGAGCTGCGGGAGAGCAGGGACCGCTGCTCTGTTTTAATTCAATACCATCGGCCTACAGCGATATTTATAGGCCAAGATGAGAGAGAGAGAGAGAGAGAGACATATTATTCTCCCTACCATAGAGGACCTTGCTTCCAATTTTTTTTTTTTTTTTTTTTTTTTTTTGCTTTTTGCAATTTTCCATTTTTCATTATTTCATCCTATTTTAAATTAACTTCCCCATGTAATATTCTTAGTATTTGGCCTCCATGATAATTATTAGGGTTAATATAAACGAAAAATACCCATCACGATGAACTAATATATTATCATAAAAAACTTCAAATCAATATATTTGTGACAAATTTATCTCAAATCGATATATGTGATAAATTTATCTTCTATTGTGAAAAATCACAAATTAATATCCTTATAATAAACAAAAGATAAAACTTCAAATCGGTACACTCATCAAATCAAATGCCATGTGTCATTCAATTAAAAAATTTAACAATAAAATTTAATGAAAATTGATAGAGATAAATTTATCATAAATATATCAATTTAAAATTTTTAATGATTAATAAATTAATTTAAAGTAAATTATCATCAATATATGAATTTATGATTTTTCTTGATAGTGATCTTTAAACTAATATCCTTCTTGAAATATTCTCGATCTCAGTACATGGCCTCCATGGTAATTATCAATTGAGTTTTAATCTCATTAATTTTTTTTTGGATTTTATTGGCTTAATTGGATTTAGCAATAAATGACTCGTCACTACTTTGGTTTGCCACACTGTTACTAAAATTCGTCCCCATCCCTTTTTATTTGGGTGGAGCGGTGGGTGAAAAGATTAAAAGAATTATTAAAACAATGAATATTTTATTTTGCGGTGAGAGGCTCGCTTCGTACGGTCGCCGCTTTTGGCGTAACTTTTAGGAATTTGGTAGAAAGCGTCCTGGGAGTTGCCTTGATCACTGGGACACGGCGTCCATGGCCAGGGGGCTTTGCAATTGTTTTTTTCCTTACCAGTAAAAAAGAAGGAAAAAAAAAAAAAAAAGTGAGAAAGAGACAACCTTAGGAAGCCCTAGTGCACGCGACCATTCGTAGGATGTGCGATTTTTTTTTTTGGCTTTTTTGGGCTACAGGCATATCTGATCAATCGAAGGACGAGGTCCCTCAATGAATAGAATCTGTCGAACGGACGGATCGAATCGAGATTTAAAATGATCGACTCTTGACCCCGAATAGATTGCTGTGTCAGATGGCGATTTTTTTCCTTTTGAATCTTACGGCATGAAAAGTAGATTTGGAAAGGACTTGGGCTCAAAAGCTTTGCTTAATG
The DNA here is from genome assembly GCA_014182515.1 of Eucalyptus microcorys. Taxonomy (NCBI): domain Eukaryota; kingdom Viridiplantae; phylum Streptophyta; class Magnoliopsida; order Myrtales; family Myrtaceae; genus Eucalyptus; species Eucalyptus microcorys. Next base: position 33,430,857 of record CM024569.1, read on the forward strand.
AACGTCGTGAAATATTCATCTTTTAATTAGGACATAGCTTAGAAATATAGGAATGGTAGAATGGACCGATCCAAAGTTAAATAGTTGAGATAATAGTCCACTAATCTCGTGGATTTTTAATTTTTTTAGATATTAGCACGCATGTTCTCTTTACTAATTTTTTCGATTTTATTCCGACTCAAGTTTTTGTGTATCGGATTAAGACTTTCTTAGAGAAAAACAATAGCAATTCTTGATTATTATTATAATCCACTTTCAAAATATGATTTCAAAATTATCAATGAGATTGAAAAGAACAAGGAATCTATAGAATTTGTGATAATTATTATACATTTTAATAAGGAAGATGAAAGGTTCGTTGTGATAATTATGATATATTTTAATAAGGAAGATGAAAGGTTCATTAAGAGTAGGGATGTGCAAAGAAATCGAGAATTGTTCGGACCGCCCAAAATTGGACCAGATCAACTTGGAACCGACGGATCATGGTTCAAAGTGTGGAACCACCTATCCACATACCCAAATTGGACCAATGTATGTGTGTACACGCTCGCGCTTTGAAGTTTAATGCTTATCAAAAGATCCCGACACAATTTAGTTTGATCAACACATTGATTTACTATATTCAAATTAATTTAAGTACAATATTCATCTGAAAATGCAATGGATTCACATTCACCTTCCTTGTAATTAGAAGCAAATATAATTGCTCTTGCATAATGGCTCTTGCACAGTGCATTATCATTGAACCTACTTTAGCCCTTATGATGTCAACTTCCGCATGAATCAATACATCCCCCAGTTGTCAAGTGAATCTTGGCAAAGAACAAGCATTAGGATGAAACTATACATCCCCCTAGTTGTTTGGTGAATCTTGGCGAAGAACAAGCCGAGCAGTAGAATGAAAATATGGCATGATCACTTACAATTAGTACTTGCAGTGAAAATGAAACTGACAAGTTTTGCACCATTTCCAAACGAAACTCACAATTTCTAGTGTTTCTAGGAGAGGCTTGCAGTAATCTCTCATGGAAGACATTGATCTCGTTTGTGGCCGTTGAAATTGCATGAACTATGCCCTTCTTGCATTTGGTGGATGAAGTCCAAGGTAATGAGCACTGGTTCCCACTTGGGAACCGAACCGAACTAGTGGTCTAGTTCTTAGGTAATCCATGGAATTAACATACCACTCTTTTTTGGTTTTAAATTTTTTGGAATTGATTCTTAGTGGGTAGTTCTCGGTTTCAATGTAGAATTGGCCATTGAAACCATACTCTTTCATACTCACCCCTAGTTGAGAGTCATATTAAATGTTATCATTACAAGTTTGCCCATTTATAAACTATTTGCAATAATAACCCATTTTAAATTTTGGCACAAGCATTTCATGACACATTTTGGCAAAGCATTTAAAGTCAAAGATCTTCATAATCGACTAGCATTAGTTTGTTAGATTAAGTTCATCTTTTCAATTTGGTCCAAGATAGATCGTCCGTGTCAAGACTAGAAATTTTTTTGGTCAAAATGAAATTTTCATTCATTATTAAAATGATACATGACAAAAAATTTCAAAAGTCATAACAACAAAGGAAACTAGAGGTCCAAAACAAACCATAAACCAAAATCAAGGCCTATCATTAAAGCATGATTGACATAGATAATCACAAGCTTGTCCTTCAAGAGTAGATCTAGGATTGCGTCCAAGCAAAAAGATAACAACATGTCACCTAATCACAGTATCATCAATGATAAACACATGCTAGAATCTCCATTTGTAGTTACGGATTTACCTTTTGGTAGTGTACATTTAGGTTCGATGTTCTCAATACTATCACCGTATGGAGACAACATATATATGTTGAAAGAACTCATGTTTGATACTTGTGAGAGTGAGCCATGTAATTAATCTGAAGCGCAAAAGCTTTAAACTAAAACACCTTAAATGAGCACAAATTTAACACTGAAGTTGCTCTAAGCAACATTGAAATCAGAGACATAGTACTTATTAATTAAAACTCTAAACTCTAGAATTAGAGTGGAGAAAAAAGCTCCCATATATATGACCGAGAGAGCAAAACTCCTAGATCTAAAACTAGATTGAGAGAGTAAGAAAAGAAACACAAAGGAATAAAAGGAAAAAACAACCAAGAGGGGAGGGAGAGATCTAGGTCAAATCCCTCCCCTCCATAAAGGGCAGAGATGAAGAAAGGTTCAAAGAGAGAGGGGGTTGGGAGACGGTTATAATCTCCCGGACTAGAAGATTGACAAAGCCACATTTTCTTGTGGCCCGACTCGAACAACGTTTCGAATGAGAGTCAAGCCACATCGAGCTTCTCCGAAGCACAAGACCCTGTTTTTTCCGTCCCCCAGACTTCGATTTTGCAAAGAAGCAAGCCTTGCACAATCCCAATACACACGGGTGAACCCGATATGCACTCATCGAATTACGCGGGTCTCGCCCGCCGTCGTGATTATAAGGCAGGTAAGAACTTGCCCATCTGATTAAGGTTTAAAAAGGTGCAAGAAAGGAAGGAAGAAAGTAGAAAGGACAATGGCTCCTGAAGCCCTTGTCGCTTTAGGAACCCGAAAAGGTGAGAAGGGTTAGGATTAGGCCAAAATTCTGTAGGCACTCCTTTTGGAAGCGTTGCGGAATGTGGATTGACGAGTCACTTTCGTTATCCGCACGATGCAACGTGGGCACGCGCACGTGTTGAAGAAGCACTCGCCGACCGAGCTCGATTTCGAAACGTTGCCATTTTCCTAACGCGTGGATTGGCAACAATATATGAGAGAGGCGATGCGTCGTCGATGATAATTTTTCTTCATCTAGAATTTTTACAATAAGGTCCCATTGAATAATATCTCGGATGGGGTCCGTGCTGAGCAACGAGACAAGACCCGTGGGGAAACTCTTTGGAGTTTGTTGGATTGCCTTCCGTGGTGCGATCTGGTCTCGGTTGATTAGAAAGGCGGAAATCCATTCTCCCTCTCTCGTTTTTTTTTTTTTTTTTTTTTGGAAATTCGACCGGGAGGCGATCAGATCTCGCCGATCTCGCCGACTTGCAAGAGAAATTGAACTGGCCAGCCCTTGAATTCGAAAAGAGACCTCGAAAATGCGGCAAGGAATCGAAGCGCGACTCGAATCGAAAGGAAATTAGAAGTGGAATCGAAATATAATGCGTTATTTACAAAAATGCCCAGGCTGGGAACATGGGAATTGCAGCGAAGTTGATAAACACTACGGGCACGGGCGGACGCTCCCTTCGCATGATTTGACTTCACCAGATGACACATTTTCTCACGTCTACGGAATAAATTAATTAGCCACGCTTTTTTTAATGATAAGATAATTTATGAATATAATATAAATGACGGTAAATAAACATTAAAATAACACAGAGATCCATATTTTTAAATAATTTCTGGAAACTTTACTTTTTTCATAGGGTGAAAAGGAGGTTTTGTCTAGGTCAAGAAACATGAGTAACGCAATTTGCTTCCGATCATTATCAAGTCAATTAGAATAAAGATTAATACTATATATATTTGTAATAAATTTACCTCAAACTATCCTAATTAGTATACTTATAACAAATTTACCATCCATTAAATTTTACTATCAAATTATTGAGTTGAATGACACGTGCTAGTTAATAGGTATATTAATTTAGGATTTTATTATCCGTTTGTCATAAATGATGGGTCTTGGGCTAGTGCCGCTCTTGGTTTACCTCGCCGGCTACCGGCTGTACGGGGGTTCTAGGGTCATAAAAAAAAATGTATCAGTTTATTAATCCAATTTAACGAAAATTAATCTAGAGTGAATTTATCACAAATATATCAATTTGTGATTTTTTATAATCAAAAAATTAATTTATGATAAATTTATTACATGTATACTAGTCTATAGTCTTTCATGTTACTAACCCTAGAATAATGAATTGGAAATATCAAAATGTAGCAAAAAAAAAAAAAAAAAAACTTGCTAATTAGGAAAATAAGGAAAAAAAAAACCGCGGTTTGGTTTGTTCATGGCTAAACACCATCCTTAAATTATTTAGTTCCCCCGCTCTAAACACGGTGGCACGAAAAACGGTGGCAATTTTTAAGATTTATTTAATTTATTTAATTGGGTTTTCTCTAAAGAAAGGGATTAAGCAAAAAGACAATAGGAATTTTAACAGCGAGAAGAAAGGTATTTCGGTATTTTCTTTTTTTTTTTTTCCACATGATGATGAATATTTTTTCTTGAAACTTTCTCATTGCAATATATTTAAATTTCCTCATAACTTTACCATAAATCCAAAGGCATATGTTTGTGTATCCACGTGAAATTGAATGGACACTTCCCATAAAATAATCACAAGTGCAAAAGGATGACTAAGCAAGAGGAAAAATTAGAGGACATAAAGATTGTCATGGAACAAATTACTTGGGAAATGGCCATGCTTGGATGTGATTTTCCCAATAATAAATTATTTTAGGACTTACATATTCAGACAATAGAGATTAGAATATGCACAATATTTTTAATTATTCTGACATAGTATCCACGCACGCGTGTCCCGAGTTCACGACCGGCTGTGGATATAAAATTAAGAAAAATAATAAAAGAACGGCTTGAAGGAGCGACACATGTCCACCCCCAAAACCCTCTCTTCATTTATTTTTAATTTATTTTTATTGATTTCGACCAAAGGAAAAAAATCTATTTTTATTAATAGCGCTTTTGTTTTCTTTTCCTCCATCGTCCTTTTCACTAAATTATTATTTTTTTTATTATTTTTCTTTCTTTTCATCTTTCTTCCTTAGGATTGCTATCTATCTTACGCTCAATTTGTCCCATCTCACGCCGGATCCGGCGAGGCGGGGGCTCGGGCCTCGCTCGAGCTCGCCAGAGCCCGACGAACCTCCGAGAGATTCTTATAAGATAATATAAATAATATAAATAATGTTATTTTTAAAAATACAAATATTTTTGAATTAAAAATATTAAAATTCCTTTGATAATTTTTCAAGAGAATATTACTGGGTTGAGAATCGAAAATGTTTTTTCGGAGATGGCGTTTTTCGGGCATTTTTGTTAAAAAAGCAAATTCCTCCAAAAGAAAAGAAAGAAGAAAATTCGAATTTTGACCTGCAAAACGCTTTCACAAATGTTAGAGAATGAATCAAGAGCAGTTCCCGGAAAAGCCATAAAGCCCACTTGCACCCATGAAATCTCATTTGCTGATCTCAAAGGTCACATCTCACAAAGTAGTAGAAAACCTAAATCTTTTTCCCCTTTGATTTGGCATGATAGCGACAATATTGTAATAAGAAGTTACTGAACAAAGTCGCAACAAAGTGTCGTTGATTAGGCCTTTGCCTATTATATAAAATATATGTAGTTTTTATATGAAATTAATTGTCAGGTTGGACAAGCTTAGGCCGGCGGACCACCTAAGAGGGAAATCATGTGCCCATTTTGACCCTTTTTGATTGGTCAAAGCTTAGATGGGTCTAACTGTGCCCATTTATGTTCTCGGAACAAGTTTGGAATAGAAATCCGTTTAGTAATACAATTTTATTTTATTTTTTAAATTTATGGGATAAATTTTTAGTTTAGAAATAGGTTTTGAACATAAATGAGAAGTGAAAATTTTCTACTTTTTTATTTACATAACAGAAATGAAAAATAATAAAATCTTCTCATTACTCGCCCTTACTACTAATCGGCCGCCCACCCACCACCACTAGGCCATTCGAGGAATATAAATTCTATATTGTTATCAAACGCGTATTTTTATTAAAAACTTGCTTAGAGAAAATAAATAGAAATTGTGTTAAAAAATAAAATAGTTATTATTCACGTCTTAATTTTTTGAAAAAGATGAACATGTAGCCTATAAACTCCGGAATCCCTACCCTACACCTCTTTGGAACTGATAAAGAGACCAAAGAAAGGGGAAGGACAAAAAAAAAGGAAAATCACTAAAGGGGACCCATTTTTAAAAAACCCAAAAAGCTAAAATCAAAATTAGCTCTATTTAAATATAAAAAAAAAAAAAGTAAAAAAAGGGTGATGGCATATAATTGAGAATATGCGCCACTGTGGATGCCGGATTGTGGGGGATGTGGAACTTACTTAGTCTTCCAACCTGGGCGCCATCACTTCCCCGTACCACGCCCTAAGTTTCTCCTGGGAAGGCATCGCGGGATCGGGGACGTGCCGCCCTCTCCCGTAGCGAGCCGGGTTCTAATGGGGCCGAATCTTTATCCAGCGCCTGGATCCCCATTGAAAGGGACGTAAGGGGTCACTCTCCCCAGAGAGGTTCTTCCTCCGTTTCCCTCATAAGCAGTTTAAGGACCTGCTCAGGTCCGTACCCTATACCTTTTTGGAACTGATAAAGAGACCAAAGAAAGGGGAAGGACAAAAAAAAAAAAAGGAAAATCACTAAAGGGGACCCATTTTTTAAAAACCCAAAAAGCTAAAATAAAAATTAGCTCTATTTAAATGAAAAAAAAAGGAAAAAAAAAAGGAGATGGCATATAATTGAGAATATGCGCCACTGTGGATGCCGGATAGTGGGGGATGTGGAACTTACTTCTTTATTGGCCGTTGTCACCCGCTATTGGGATATGGCTGAAAAAAGCAGCACAGACGCCAACACATGATGGACGGGTGGGTGCGTGTGTGCGTGCGTGCGTATGATATCCACGGAACGACATCGGATTCCCTTGGGATGATGGAGAACGACGTCCTCGGTATCTGTATCGGCAAAGGCCCAAGAATATAAAGCCACTTCAAGAGAACTTAATCTAGGATCCGCATATACAAGTCCAAGATTAAGTCACTCGAGATATTATTTGTCAAAAACTAGGGGCCTGCTTTGGATCATTGGTTTTGTGAGTAGGGGCTGTTTTCAACCTACAAGGATTGTCTGTGATGGGCTATTGGACTGTATTCGTTATTTTAACATATTAGTGCTTGCATTATCTAGTCCTGCTTATTGGTACACTATTTTTTTAAGCTCTATACTTAGTTCTATCCTCTAGTTGTTTTACATCTCATGGATCTTGAGGTTTGAGATGTGGCCTTTTAACTTCGTGCTAAGGATGGAAGGCCCACGAATACAAACCACTTCAAAGAACTTAACGGGCATATACATTTGTGACATCCCCATATTAAGTCATGCGAGATTATATCTGTTTTGACCTATATTATATAGAAACTCATGATTTTATTATTTAGCGTATATGTGGGCACTTTCCCTATTAAGTCATTCATCTTGATAGAGAGCTCTCATCCAAGCATGCTTAATATCGGAGTTTAATACTAATTGCATCAAAAAACATCTCACATGGATTGATCCCAACTTCACATATACATATGAGGAGCGCTCTCTCATGTTCAATGTTTCATTTGGTTTGTTCTTATCCCTTTCGCCAACCTAAAAGCTTATCAGGAGATGTTTATTGTCTGGGCCCTCTGGCCTCGGCAAACACTTCCTACACTCACTAGATCGAGTCGTTACGGCATACTATTCACATGTTTGTCGTGTTCTTTATTTGCAACTAGAGTTTTCTTAGTTCAAGCGTGGAGGTAGGTTGTCGAACCCTACATTAACTTTTCTTTTGCTTTATGATCGATTTATTTTAAGGGAAGGTGGGGGTGAGTTGATTGTGGATGAGAGATTTTGTGCCCCAAAAAATCTCGTATTTTGATTGTAGCTATTTTAAAATTGAATAAAGCATGATGTGGAACTAGAAACATAGATTGCTAATACTTTTTCTTTATGATGATTTGGGGCGCACGTAGCGCGCGTGCTGTGATTCTAGTACGTGAAATAGAAAAAACACTTCAATATAGCTCGCTCGAGCTTGGTACAAAACCTTTTAGGCCCAATATTGCACAAGTGGGCCATCGTTTGGGCCTGAAACATGAGGCTGACCATGAGGCTTTTTCTCTTCTTTTTTTTTTCCTCTCATTGTGTACAAATTTTTCTCTCGAAGTCTTTGATGGCCATTACACTTCTAGGCGGTTCTGTCTAAAACTTAGAGAAAATTCATTGTTTAATTCTTAGAAAACATAGTATGATACCAACAAAATCAGACCAGCAGTGCACATATTCTAAAAATAAACAATTAAATGAATTCACGGTCATTGCGAAAATGCCATTAACAAGATCTCATTGGATACAAACTTTGCTTGAAATTTGTACAACCGTAACATGGGAAGTCAGAATATTAGGGCGTGTTTGTTTGTGTTTCTGTTCAAAAATTGTTCAAGGGAACAGAAATAGAAAAAACTATTTATGTTCCGGAGAACAGTTTTTGAACAAAAGAACGCGTTTGGTAAGTGTAAAAAAATTTTGTTCTTGGAATAGAAAAAGAACAAAAACACATTTGGTAACTGCATTCAATTTCTATTTTTAGAATAGAAAAAGAACTGAAACACGTTTGGTAACCATACAAATTTATTCCAAATTTTTCAAAAAATGCTCTTTTTTTTTTTTTTAATAAAGTGTAAACTTAATATTGAATTTTCATTCTCATGAAATGCTCATTAATTTAATTTTGTTAATGGTGAGTGAAAACAAACATTCTGAACATGATGATATGTGCATACTTGATAGAAAATTTTGTAAGTAAAGTTTGTATCAAATTTTTCTCAAGTGCTTTTTATTTTTATTTTTTATAAAGTGTAAACTTGATATTGAATTCTCATTCGCATGAAATGCTCATCAATTTAATTTTGATCATGGTGAGTGAAGAAAAATATTTTCGTACAATAAGAACTAGCAAAAAGAAGAATATCTTATACATCTCAACATGGACCTTTCCATACATGACATCACAATAATGAAGCAATATAGTTCATTGTTCAACTTCATCATAGTGAATACTTAAAAACAATATTACAAAAGTTGGAAACACAAAGTCAACAAATCTCACGCATATTGTGATCCCTTGCCATTTTATTTGCAATACTCATCCTAAGCATGTTTATCCCAAATGCCTGCTCATGCAATGTATCATTTGCAACCTCCACTTTTGTAGGTCCAAATGGATACTCCGAATCTCCATATATGGAAAAATTTATGTCCATCCTATCTTGATCACGAATGTAATTATGAAGAGCACAACATGCAATTACAACAAGTGCTTGCTTTTGAATTATAAATGGAGGCATATGTCTCAAAATGGTGAAGCGATTCTTTAATACCCCAAATGACCTCTCAATTACATTTTTTAGTGAAGAGTGCTTATAGTTGAACAATTCTTTTGCTGTTCTTGGCCGTCTCCCACTCCCTCTATATTCGCTGAGATGATGCCGTTCCTTTCTAAATGGAGTTAAAAATCCCGGACGTACTGCATAACCAGAATCTACCACGTAGTATTTCTCTACAACATGATATATATAAATTTGTTGTGATATTCAACCATAATATAATCACAAATGTCTATATAAACAAAGTAAATACCAGGTGGTGGTTGGTAGGGGTGTTAACGGTTCGGTTTGGTTTGGTTTTTTTGAAAAACCGAACCGAACCGAACCGTTAGAAAAATCTTCCGAATCGAATAAAACCGAACCGAACCAAATACGAACCGAACCGAAATTTCGGTTGGGTTGGGTTTTTCAGTTTTTAGCTTTCGGTTTTCGGTTTTTTTTTTTTTTTTTTAGGTGGGGACGGGCGGACGGCTTACCTTCTGTATATGCTCCTTAAAAAATTATTAGATTAATCCCTTTATCTGATGCTCCAAAGAATCTTGACCCCAAAAAAAGCCCCTTCGAAGAATGTTATAATGATAATGTTAGCAAGAAACGAGTACTCACAAATCAGCCAGAGGAACCATGCCAAATCCATGGTATGCGTCTATTTCAAATGACTGCGAAGAGATCAGACTTTTCGCCTCAAAGTACTGTTCAGGCCCAAAATATTTTGGATCAAGCTTCAAAGGTCCCGAATCTAGAAGGGGCAAAATGCACTCTTTCCAGTCATCATAAACAAGAGCTTTGTCTTCTCTCAAAGTCTGCGTACAATCACCAAGGAAATAGTTAGCTGTAGGCCGAGCAAATGTCGCTGAAGCTCATCACTGCTACAATGTTAAACAAGGATGAACTACACTGAACATGAAAGAGGACCTAAAAATTCCCACCAAGAAAACCAGAAATCAGCCTCTTTGCATCGGCCAAGAACTTTCATCAGAAATCCCACATACAACAACTGAATCGGCAATTACCGACCTTTTCAGTTTCTATCATCTCAGAAGGTGATTAAAACCAGAAATTCCACCTAGATTCATCACATTCCAATACATAAATTAGGGGGGAAAACAATCAATAGCTATAAAACAAGGCAGAGGGGAATCTAATTCCAAATAAGAGGAACACCATAGGTGATATACTACAGTCATGGTTCTTGCATTTTGTACTATGCACTTCCTTTAGGAGCTTCATTCAAGAACAGTAATGTCAACCAAGCTAATCATTTGACAATATGAAAAAGAAAAGCCTGACAGTAGGAAGAGAGTTTAACTATCCTACCTTGATTAAAAGTGCTTAACAAATTCATCCATCTATTCCTTGTCCATTTTCACTATCCTAATGGTGGCAAAAAAGACATTAGAAATTTCCTTAAGTGAAGCCTGATATTGTCCTTCTAGATAAGACATACGCACCAAACCAATTTTTCCTTTTAACTCAAGCACCTAAGGCAACTGGATCTGCACTTCAAGAAGAAGTCCAATTCCACACAACCGACAAAAGATCGAAGTTTGGTATGACAGATAAGAGGATAGATCCCCAAACAACCTAGGAGCTCACCTAACTAATGGGAACATGAAAAAGAACATAGGGTAGGAGTTCTTCAATAAAGTAGAGTATGAAAAAAGCCATAGAAATTATATTTGGCAGGCAAAGACTGTTGGGACTTCATGTTGTAAGTCCTTGACTATGCATGGATAAAGATATCATACGTACAGGCTGTTGATTAATTAGCAGAGAAATTTCAATACTAAAGCACCATGGGGCCCTGAGCATGATTGTTTATAAGAAAAGGGATGCCATCAATTCAAGATCATTAAAGGTCATAAGGATGTTCTAGGGAAGTCCCTAGTTTTTATGAAGGAACTGAATTTTACATCATGAAGAATTATGAAAGAATTATCATCAGCAATACAAGACCTTAAGAAAGGATTCTCATTGGGAAACATACAAACGGAGGCAGCAGGCCGACTAACTGATGTTTTCTTTGTAAAAAGTGTGAAAGTGATGGTAAATCATCTACACCAAAGCAATTCTCAACAACCTCCGTTTGTATTTTTCAACTAATAGAACCCTGCAGACTAGAGCCCGAAGTCCGTGCACTATCAAATGAAAAAAAGTAAAATTTCGAGTGTGCTACTTCTCAGGCGAGTCTTCCACCACACATCAATTCACTACGCAAGCCCCCAACACCGATTCTCACTTACCCTCAAGCTCAATCGGCCGGTCACCCATGATTCGCGACGAAAGACCTCGCATCTAGTCACGACTACACACCCTACAAACTGTCGAATCGACAATCGAATGACTCCTCATCGATGGAAACAGCAATCGACGCTCAAAATTCGACATGGCACGGGAGACGGAAATGTCGGACGGAAGTGGAGATCCGATGAAGCATGGAGAGAGAGAGAGAGAGAGAGAGAGAGAGAGAGAGAGAGAGAGAGAGAAGGAGGACTTACATAGTGGGAGAATCGGAGGGGACGGCGGCGAGGGCTGCTTCCTTCTCAGAAGCCGTCGCCGTTGAGGGAACTCAGACGGGAACCGATAAAAACCAAGACGAGACATGAGAGGACTCAGAGACGGGAGTCGGGAGAGAACCAATAAAAAAATTTTCGATTTTCGGTTTGTGGTTCGGTTTTCGATTCGATTAACCGATAAAAACCGAACCAATAAAAAAAATTCGGTTTTTGATGAAAACCAAACCAAAAACCGAACCAAATCGAAAAAATTGAATTTTTCGGTTCGGTTCGGTTCGGTTCGGTTCGGTTCGTGGTTCGGTTTGGTTTTCGGTTCGGGTCTTGACACCCCTAGTGGTTGGGGAAATTGCAATTGAGGAGTTTCGAGTGCTGCCAAAAGCACTTGACAATCATTGGCAGATCCTTCCCACCTAGCATACACGAAAGTAAATTTTATATCAAATGAGCAAACACGCAACACATTCTGGGTGGTAGTCCCTCTCCTGCCTCTAAATCGAACCTGCTGAGACACCGGGATAATAGCATCTATATGGGTGTCATCCATAGCAACTACGCAGTCCTGTTAATTTATTACCAATCTAAGATTATATAAGATTATGAACTACATGTATTTGACGGTATAAAGTCGATATAGAAATCATACCTTGAAGTAGCGTTTATGACTAGGATCCATAAGAATTTCTTGTGGGATGACATCAAAAGACGGTTGTTTGATTATCTCTTTTGAAAGTTTGATAATTACTTTCAACACTTTGTTGAAATACTTGCTGATCGTTTCTCTAGAATGTTGAAATCTCTCACATAAATCTCTATTTGAGCTATTGTGACAAACCAAAGATAAGAATATCCTAACTTGTTCATCTATTCGAACAAATTGACTATCTTTCAACCAACCCCTTACCCTCATTAAATCACATAAATTCAGGAAAACATGTCTCTCGATCCTGAAGGCTTCATATATCATTTCTGAATGTCCATAAACAATCTCCATTATCCATTCGGATCCTGATAATTTACTGTCCATAATGGGTTCTCTTGTATGCATAGACGCGTCAATCGCAACCGTGCACAACCACGCTAGCAATATGTGAAGATCATCATCATCTAAGAATTGTTTAACTGGTTCTACCTGTTCACTAGATATACTATTTGATCCTCCTTCCATAGTACCTATACCATCACAAAAATATAAAAACATCAATAAAGATTTTGAACATATATCCAATAATAATCAATAACATAAGTCATAGTCTCAATAGAAGATGCCATTACATATAAGTACCAAGAGTCTCAACACTAATATCTTTAAAAACTAAATACTAATGGATAACATAAGTATACAGTCTAATGAAACCCCATTCAATCCATAATATATTTCCAAACATCTCCTAAAGATAATAAAGAAGTCCATTTCTCCTTCTAGGTGGGGATTTAATGAAAGCCTCCCTCCATGAGGCACTATTGCATGCTCATTCCACTGCTTTATTGTAAACATATTGCTCTATCTTAGGCATACTAATCAAAATATCCATCACAGCAGATACGGAGAAATGGTCCACAGGTGATGGCATAGCCCTAGAGGCCGCAGAGCCACTACTAGATTGACTTGACCTAACTTTCAAAAAATTTTGTATGGCTTTGCAAGTGTCATCAATACTGGTTTGGTTACTCTTCATTCTCCTATTAGTATTTGGAGTCCTATCCAATTTGTGTTTTCCAAGAGTTGAAGTTGCAGTATTGTCTGATGTAAAGACTCTCTCATCAATGTGGTGTTCATTGAAGTCATTTGTATTGCCACCATCATTATCATCATATGCATTGCCACCACTATTGTCACCATATGCATTGCCACCACTGTTGTCACCGCCTATATTGCCATCACCATTGTCATCTTCCTCCGACACCGTCAAATCTTGAGCATTTCCTATGGCATATTCCCCAGTAGCATATGTACCACCAAATACAATACATAGCTCGGGATACTGAGAAAATCCATCATTCTTGAATTTTGCCCACTCAACATTCTCCTACAATTTGACATTTTAGCAATATAATCATACATTTTAAAATTTACAGATATAATGACATCAAAATGACCAAAAAGTTAAAAAGATACCTTGATGTGAGATTCCCATATACTTGGATCATCGATAACAACTCTTTTATTCACATTATTCCAACCAAATCCAAACTGAGACATAAGTTTTTGAAAACCGTTATACTGTTTTCTCAATTTATTTATCTTGTTCCTCAGCTGGACCATGCTATATTGACATCCTGTCTGTCTAACGAATTCAGTCTGTATATTCTTCCACCCTACTTTGTTGAAAGTAGAAGTGGTGTCATTTCCCTTTTTGACCTCATCCACCAACAAACCGATAAATATGTTGGTTATAGACTCGGTCCACTTTGCACTGAATGTCTTGTCTCTCAGATGCCATTTAATCTTTGACCGATTGAGCAGCATATGAGTTATGAGTTAAATCAATAATATAATAATATACATGCCATACACAAAATCATTCTCAAGAGATGCAAGCGGAGAAGACTATAATGACAAAATTAACAATTCTTGAACTAACTTGTATAGAACAGATCATAAGTTGCATTTTGAGCTACAAGAACTACATAGTACTATGATTATCAATGATCAATGAAACATAATGCTCAAAATAAAATAAAGAGCATTGGGAGAAACCTACCATGTCAAAATATAAGTCATATTTCAAACACTACAATAAAAGGAAATGTGAAAAGTTCAATCTTGCTCCAAATGAACCTAAACAACTACTCTCTCAAACCTGTCTTTGAGCTGTGAAATCCAAATGATCAGCTTGAGCATTTCATTTTAATGCTAGATATAATATACAATCATGAAATTCATCCAACATAAGGCAACATTACCCTTGGTTCTTACCTTCAAACACAGAAAGAAGTTCTTGAAAGTGGCTACAGTCCTTCAGTGTTTCCTCTGTAAGTTTCTCAACTAGAGTCCCTCTCTGTCAAAAAGATAGCTCTCATGGTGATTTTGGATGAGTTCATAGTTCCTTAGCATGGTCTAAAGAAATTTACCGCCGGGTCGCTCTCGCGAGCAGAGCAGCGATGCTCGCTTGAGCGAGCGTCTCCCAGATCTGGGCAAGCGCTGGCTCGAGCGAGCCGTCGCGCTCGAGCCTCGAGCTGTCGTCGCTGCTCTGCTCTCTCCGCTCGCTCAAGCGAGCAGACGCTGCTGCAGATCTAGGCGAGCAATGCTCGCTCGGGGCGCGAGCCCTGCTTGAGCCCCGAGCTGTCATCGCTGCTTTGCTCTCTCTGCTCGCTCGAGCGAGCAGACACTGCCACAGATCTGGGCGAGCAATGCTCGCTCGGGGCGAGAGCCCTGCTTAAGCCTCGAGCTGTCGTCGCTGCTCTGCTTTCTCCGCTCGCTCGGGCGAGCAGACGCTGCCATAGATCTGGGCGAGCAATGCTCGCTCAGGGCTCGAGTACGAGGGCTCGCTCGAGCGGCGTCTCGCGAGATCTGGGGCAAGCGTTGGCTCGAGCGAGCTGTCACGCTCGAGCCACAAGCGCCGCGCCCGGATCTGCGAGGGGTGGCTCTCGCCAAAGCCCTCGTCAAATGGTGAAGGAGGAGGAGCAGTAGCTGGTGAATGATGAAACTTACCTCGAATCAGAAGCTTCAGCCGGTGAAGGAGTAGCAGCTGTCGGCGCCGGAAAGAATGACTTTGTTGGGAGGCGCCGGATCGCTCAATGGTGGAGAACCTGTGAGAGACGCCGGAAAAGGGAGGGACTTGAGAGGGCGCAGGGCATGAAAGCGAGAAACAAAAAAGAAACAAGTCTCTTGTGTTTTTGTTCTTCTCGGGCCTTCAAAAAGTGTTTTTGGAATGAAAAAACAACTTTTTTTTGTTTCTTATTTTCGTTCCAATTTTGTTCCTGGAACAAAAAAACAGATTTTGAACAGAAACGCAAACAAACGCGTTTATGTTCTTTTTTTGTTCCCGGAAACAAAAAAACAAAAAATCTGTTCTTGAGCAAAAAATAAAAACACAACCATGCACGCCCTTAGTAACATAACAAAGCGCGTTCATTGTGCTTGCAATGACTATGGTCTCTTAGGTGAACCCATCAAATGGGTAAGTCGGGTTGAAAATGATCAAACCTAAATAGATCTATTTAATTTGTTTTCACCAATTTTCATGCAATGTAAATCTAATGACCTATATCTGACCTGACTCATACCTAATTAATTTCCGACTATTCTTATATTGTTAAAACACTTCTATATATATATAAGCTAATATACTTAACATTGTCATTACGTCAAAAAACATCTCACATAGATTAATCCCAACTTCACATATACATATGAGGAGCGCTCTCTCATGTTTGGTGTTTCATTTGATTTGTTCTTATCCCTTTCACCAACCTAAAAGCTTATCAAGAAACGTTTCTTGTCTGGGCCCTCTGGCCTCGACAAACACTTTCTATACTCACTAGATTGAGTCGTTACAGCATGCTATTCACACGTTCATAGTGTTCTTTATTTGCAACTAGGATTTTCTTAGTTCAAATGAGAAGGTGGGTTGTTGAACCCTACGTTAACTTTTCTTTTTGCTTTCTGATTGATTTATTTTAAGGAAAGGTGGGGGTGGGTTGATTGTGGATGAGAGATTTTGTGCCCCAAAAAATCTCGTATTTTGATTGTAGCTATTTTAAAATTGAATAAAGCATGATGTGGAACTGGAAACATAAATTGCTCGTACTTTTTCTTTATGATGATTTGGGGCGCACGTGGCGTACGTGCTGTGATGCTAGTACGTGAAATAGAAAAAACACTTCGATATAGCTCGCCCGAGCTTGGTACAAAACATGAGGCTTTTTCTTTTTTTTACCTCTCATTGTGTACAAATTTTTCTCTCGAAGTCTTTGATGGCCATTACACTTATAGGCGGTTCAGTCTAAACCTAGAGAAAATTCATTGTCTAATTCTCAGAAAACATAGTATGATACCAACAAAATCAGACCAGCAGTGCACATATTCTAAAAATAAACAATTAAATGAATTCACGGTCATTGCGAAAATGCCATTAACAAGATCTCATTGGATACAAACTTTGCTTAAAACTTGTTTAATTGTAACATGAGAAGTCAGAATATTAGTAACGTAACAAAAGCGCGTTCATTGTGCTTGCAATGACTACGACCTCTTAGGTGAACCCATCAAAAGGGTAAGTCGGGTTGAAAATAATCAAACCTAAATAGATTCATTTAACTTGTTTTGACCCATTTTTCATGCAATGTAAATCTAATGATCTAATATGAGCTAACTCGTATCCAATCAATATCCAACTCTATTTATATTGTTAAAACACTTATATATATATATAAGCTAATATACAAAGACACCTATATTATATTTAAATTTATTTACGACCAATTTATTTAATCTAACTAACTCATTTATTATCTAATCTATTTATTATCTATATAACACCCATATGGACTAAGAAATGGGTCAATGACCCATTTTTACATATTTACTTTTGGGAGAATCGTTAACATTAGTGCATTTTCGATACACTTTGCTAGTACAAAGATATGTAAGAATCTTTAATTGACTAGCAATAAATAGTCCCATCGAGTTGGATAGGACAAAGGATTACTCTAGATCTAGATGGTGATTCTCAAGTTTCCGAGAATGGTATCTACCCCTCGAGATATGCGAATCTCCAATAATTTAGTTACATAGTTTTGTTTATTTATTTGGTCAAAATGTTTACCTTAAACTATGCGGAAGGCCAATAACAACGCCGTACCCGGGAATCAACTTGGCTCACGACCTGAGGACGGGCGCCCCGCGCACGCGCACGACGACGTCCGGCTGCGCTTGTCCGAACCCGACCGCCCAGCCAATCGCGCGCGGGCCACGTGGCCCGCTCGCGCCATTGTCCGAGCGCGTGGTGGGAAGCACCGCAGACAAGCTCTCCCCCTCTCCGATTCCAGCAAAAGATTCTCGTCCGCAGTCGGGACTTCGTGCTATCGGTTCGGTTTTGTTCGTACTGTCTCGCTTCCGCTCAGCTGTCGCAAAACCTCCCGCACTCCCCCTTATCTCCGTCGTCTTCTTCTTCTTCTTCGACTTCTTCGTCTTCTCTTCTCGAGGCGTTCCGGAGCTGCTTCCATGTCGTCCGTGCTCAACACCGTCGCGGCCGTCGCATTCACCGGCGGCGCCAGCGCCGGCGGAGCTCGAGCTCGCGCTCGGAGCCACCTGTCTCCGGCGCCTATCTCCGTCTCCTTCACCCGTGAGTCCCCCGCCGTGAGGATTCCGACGAGGACTCGCCGGCGATTCTTTGTCTTCATCTTCGAATCGGATGTTTGCGAGTGTCGGTTTGATTGCCTGTGCGGAACTGTGGCTGAGCTACAGCAGTTCATTCATTAGTGCGCCTGATTGATGTCGCGAATTGATGTTTTTCTGTTCAGGGCGGAGGCTTACCGTTAGAGCTGCAGAGACCGATACGAACGAAGGTTGCTTGCAAAATCTCTTTTATTTTGCATATTTGAAGTTTCTCTCTGCGTCGAGTTTCGCGTTTGAAGAGATGTGGATGGGTTTCTCAAGTTGAATGTACTTGGCAGTGAATCCTCAGGTGCCAGACAAGGCGCCGGCGAAAGAAGGTTCCAGCTTCAACCAGCTTCTCGGCATCAAAGGAGCCGCGCAAGAAACCGTGAGTCTCCGCGTGCTGAATGTTTATTTATTGGATGACGGCCAGTGTGAATCCTGCTATCAGAGTGAAGTCTTGATTCAGTGAATTTTGATTGCGAGCTGTATTGTGATGCCTAGAAGTAGTTGGATGTTCAGAAATTGTTTGCTTCGTTGTGTTCTTTCTTCAAGAATTTATGGAAATAAGATAATTTGGTCATATCTCAGCTAGTGTCGGAACTAAATACTGCAAGATGAACCTTTCAGAATAAATGGAAGATTCGCCTACAACTTACGAAACCTGTGACTTGGCCTCCATTGGTCTGGGGAGTGGTTTGCGGAGCTGCTGCTTCGGGTATGTCTAGCAGACTCAAAGTGAAGTTGTTAACACCTCAAGTACTTATTGCTATCTTGTCATGCTAATTGCTATCAAAGATGTTATCTTTACCCACACATGGTTCTCATATCTCTAAACTCCTTCAAGAGCAGTTTACATTTGTATTTTATGTGGAAAGCTCTTACGTGCATCTTTAATGTCCCTGCTCTGATGAATCCATAGTTAGAGTGATAATGGTGGTCTCTGATCATGTCTTATACTGTGAGACATAAAGAGCATTTGAAAGCGGTTTTCAGAGATCATTCATCGCTGTGAAATCGAATAGCTAATGCCTCTGTCCTGATCGAATAGCTAATACCTCTGTTGTGCACAAAAAAGTTCCGACATTTTGAATCGTGTTCTCCAGTTTTTCTTTGATCACTCCTCCAAAAGTTCAATGTAATGCACGAAATGGAATCTATCGCTGACTTTTTATTGTTTGTTCCCTCATTATATATCAAAAGAAAGGGAATAGACATGTTAAACATCAAGCTGATGCAAGGGCTCATTTATACAGTTTCAATTTCTTTTTACATCTTTAATTAGTTATAATCTGATAGAAAAACCTTTCCGGCGATCCAAAGAAAATAAGGAATTTCACCTTTTGATGCCGTCCAGACAAATGAACTCTATTGAATCACAGGATGCTGCAAAAAAATCAATTTGAGTAATTATGCTGGAACTTGAGCAACTATTTGCAAATTGCAATAACTATATCATGCAGGAAACTTTCATTGGAATCTGGAGGATGTGGCCAAATCAATTGTTTGCATGATGATGTCAGGCCCATGTCTCACAGGCTATACACAGGTACCTTTTGAACATTTGAAATTCATCAAAACATTGAAACAATATGTTCTCAACTCACGGGATTTATCTTTCTGCTCACATGGCATCTCTAGACAATAAATGATTGGTATGATCGAGATATTGATGCCATTAATGAACCTTATCGTCCAATTCCATCAGGGGCAATTTCTGAGAATGAGGTTCGTGATTTCACCAATTGAATTATATCTGGAAAAGGACAACGATACCATGTTATCTGACTAATATTTTTTATCAGGTTATTACTCAAATCTGGGTGTTGCTCTTAGCAGGCCTTGGCTTGGCTGGTATATTAGATGTATGGGTAAGTGATTTACTTTAGTGCCAAATTGTTTCGGTTTCCTTTCTTTTTAAGTAGAACAAATAATGGTCAGTTTCTGAATCCATGTTTTGTATAGGCAGGGCATGATTTTCCCATAATTTTCTACCTTGCTGTTGGTGGTTCATTGCTGTCATACATATACTCTGCTCCACCTTTGAAGGTAGTTCTTCAAGTTATCTTTTGCTTTTGTCTCTCTTTAATGAACTGATATGTACCTTAGCTGTTGTTCCTAAGTGAGACGTCTACATGGTTGCAGCTGAAGCAAAATGGGTGGATAGGAAATTTTGCTCTTGGAGCAAGCTATATCAGTTTGCCGTGGTTTGTACCTCTCTTTTTGCCTTTCAATTTTTATGTTCATTGACGCTAATAAACAGACAAGAATCACCAAGCTTGGTTTATTGTTGTCTGATTTCGTGTTAACTCTTTGTTACATCAAAATAGCAACTTGATTTGGCTATGAAAATTTAACATATTTTTTTGGTCGGATTTTTTTTTTTTTTTTTTGGTCAGAGAAAATTTAACATATTCAAGGGCTTCTATTTGTAGATGGAAGAGCATTCAAGAAAGTACTTATAGTCTTGGTTATTCTAAGTAAATTATGAGGGATTGGCTATCCAAAGAAAAGCCAATGCCTTGAGTAATGGAAAAGATGGGTAAACATTGAAGTCAAAAAGGTTTATGCGGAGACTATGTGGCTGTTAATTCCCTCCATGATTTTGTGTTAAAACATGTGGACAATAACTTGCTTTTACAGTCACCTCACAGCATGTGGGGGAAGAGTTAATCATCTTTATTAGGTACATTCTGATTTAAGTTAGCAAGTTCCTGTTATCTTCTGGCTGATAGGTGGGCTGGTCAAGCTTTATTTGGGACCCTTACACCTGATATAATCGTGCTGACCCTACTGTATAGCTTAGCAGGGGTATGTTTCCTTGGAAAGTATTGCCAAGTGCAGTATGAAATCTGTATTTTTTTTCTTTTTCGGTAATCAGTGTTTATTGGCAACCATAGTTTACTGTTACTTTGTGCTTTTCTCAGCTGGGGATTGCCATTGTAAATGACTTCAAAAGCGTTGAAGGCGACAGGGCAATGGGGCTTCAGGTATTTTTTGTACTTATTGTTGTACAGTTTTTGAGGAAACTCTGCTTATGTAAGCAATGGTAAACACCCTTAAGATTTTTTTTTCCACAATCTCTTTGCTTTGAACAGTCCATTCCAGTGGCTTTTGGTGCTGAAACTGCAAAATGGATATGTGTTGGTGCCATTGACATAACTCAACTATCTGTGGCTGGTACATCATCAATTCTCAATAACTTTTTAGTTTTTAATCTGAATATCTTTTTTTGCTGATATTGTTATTTTGAATCAAATTAATAGTGTCATGCATGTAGATCAGTGCACTATCTCCTAGTACAATTTTCAGAAGGATGGCTGATACTGTGAAATATGAACTAAGATTTGTTCTGTTGTGCTGTTTTAAATTGGTCAAATAGTCAACTTCCATGCACTGAACGTGGCTAAGCTTCATTTGAGAATCATTTCTGTGATCCATGACCAAACCTCTACCAATTCAAAGCCTCTATAACAATCACCATCCTTTCAGATGTTTAAAGCAGAAAGTTGTACAGTAAATTATTTATGCAAAAGTTCTCCAACTTTTCTACACTGTAAAGAGATAGACTTAACTATTAGCAAGATGGATCAATGCAAACAGTCATCCATGCTAGTCCTCAATATTTGTAGTACTCATTTCGAACTGGATTTTGACGTGGTTTAATGTGATGATGAGCATACAATTTCATTCAGTACATCACAATGTGGGAGAGTTGTTATGTCAAAAGGGAGAAGTTCCAAAAATATTTAAGCTCTTTCTGGTAAGCGTTTAAATAGTGTCTGATATTATTTTTTTTGTATCCTAGATTTAAAAAAAAATCCATTTGGTAATTTTTTTGTTCTCTTGTTCTGAAGAATAAATGTGGAACATAATCACAAAGTAAAAAGAAGTTGTTGCTTTGTTCCCAAGAACAAGTCCAAAATCAAGGCTATAAATATTTTTCTCTCTTTTTTTTTTTCCTTCTTTTCCTTTTTTTCTTCTCCTTCTTCATTTGGCCAGTGACCTCGTTGGAGCATCGTTGGCCATTGCAAGGGCGGTGTCACCCGGCCGTGGCCCTGTGAGGTTGAACCTTACCGAGCCAAGGCGAGGCTTGACCGAGGAGGCTTGACCTTTGGAGCTGGCGATGCTTTGATGAGGTTGCTGGCCAAAGGAAGAAGGAGAAGAAGAAAAGAAAAAAAAGAAGGAAAAAGGAAAAATGTAATAAAATATTATTAAAAAATTAAAAGAAATTTTAAATCATAAGAGAATTTGAGGGTTCTACCAGATGCATTTCTATTTTGGGAATAGAAATTTTGGATAGTTACCAAACACCTTCAAATGCTTAGAAACTCGCCGAGGGGAACAGAATAAAAAAAAAGAAAAAAACATTTCTGAGTAGAAATTATTTCTGAAAACAGAATGGTTACCAAATAGGTCCTTATCGGTCATTCATTCTTTCTATGTAGCGTATATTGCTCTATATCAGTGTGGCAAAAATATGTCTGCCTTACAAGCACTTTCCATTAGTATGTTATATTCTCGAGTTAGGAACTTGTCTAGCAGCAATCAAGGTCGAACAGACTACTAGGACCACATCAGGTATTTTTGTACCATTTGACAAATTCGGTGATCAATAAGTGGGTCAGAATTTTCTTATCATTTGATTCAGTGATTCCATTGGACAATTAAGAAAATTAGCTTATATGTGACCCGTGAGAGTGATCTGAATGAGATTATTGAACTTAGATCATTTTTGGTCCTTGGTAACTTTAACTGACAGATCATTAGTGTTGAGATTCTTGAGAAGAAATAGGTTAATAATTTGAACAAAAGGCTATGTTAGGGTCCATTTGTTAGAATAAGGTACCCAGAAGGAAAAACATGTTTAGGAGTTTAATAAAAACGTAGTGAGGCAGAGTTATGACAAGAAGGATTTAACCTTTGAATCTGCTTCCACTGTCGCGGGGTCAAACTATCTGTGTTGGGCATGGGAGTACTCCTAAGGTCATAGAAGGGATTCATTTTCTCCGATCCGGTGGAAAGGGTACATGAGATGCTTTGAGCATTCATAATGTTTAAAATCTGTCTTGTTGAGCTTCTAAGAATTTCTGATCTTATTTGAAAATATATGCTCCAGGTTATCTGCTTGGGGCTGGTAAACCATTCTATGCTTTGGCTCTTCTAGCTCTCATAGCTCCACAAGTTGTTTTACAGGTAAATAAGTATGTATTAAAGTTGTGAGACATTGTATCTTGACAGAGATGATGTTCCTTTGAAGTGTTTTTTTCTAAGCAAATACTAAAAATATGTTCATAAATTTTCCACTTCTTTCCTACTGAAATGAGGCCTGGCTAGCCTTTAGTGTTCATGTCCAAATAAATGTTCTAGGCCTTCTTTTGAAACTAATTCTACTTGGAAGATTGTCTAAACTTTCTTCCTTGCAAAACCCACTCTCTGGCATGAGTTTAAATGAAAGTATCAGTTTATCCACCTCGCAGTGGTTCCAATGCTTTCTTATTCTTTTGCATGTGCTTAGGTGTCATAGCTTTGCACAAATAACTGTATATTGCCAAAAATGCTCTGCAGGCATCAAATGTTACATATCATCTTTTTTAGAACTGGTCATTTTGATTTAACTCTAGATAGTGGTTTGCTTATACTTCTCATTTTGGTGCAGTTTCAATACTTTTTGAAAGACCCTGTGAAGTATGATGTAAAGTATCAGGTATTGTTTCCCTCATCCATATCATCTGAAATTAGGAAAAGATTTGGTGAATTGAGAAACTAAATGGTATATAAGGGTGCTTCGGTTGTTTGACTGTTC
This sequence comes from Eucalyptus microcorys, assembly GCA_014182515.1. Classification (NCBI taxonomy): domain Eukaryota; kingdom Viridiplantae; phylum Streptophyta; class Magnoliopsida; order Myrtales; family Myrtaceae; genus Eucalyptus; species Eucalyptus microcorys. The sequence goes on from CM024569.1 coordinate 33,454,712, forward strand.
TCTAATAGTTTTGTCATTCTACAGGATTGTTGTTATTCCTGTCAGATGACATAGACATGTATCTATCTAATATCAGTGCTTTGTCAACTTCCGTGATTAAGAGTATGACGATTTCTAATGTCCTGAATGTTCGCTGAGAATGGTAGTGAGGTCACTCAACTCAGCATCGAGTTCCTAGAGCTAGCAATGTCGTCTTGTGAACTAATTCGGGCACTGGATATCATTTTGTTAATGACTGCAGTTTTTAACAGCCATCTATAGCACATTGTGGATAGTAATTCTTATATAGAGTGACATTTTTAACTCAACTACTGCGTCTGTATAATAATTTCAGGCTAGTGCACAGCCATTCCTTGTGCTCGGTCTGCTGGTCACTGCTTTGGCAACCAGTCACTGATCACTCTCTAGTCCATGACACCCACTATCACAAGGTATGGGAGTCCGCATGGAGGAAGAACCAGCCACTGATTTCTCACGAACAGTAAATTCCGGTGAACTAGAAAAGGCTCAGTGCTTGTTTGAAATGATTTCCAGGTTTCCTCCAACTGCGTCATTTTCTAAAATTGAATGCACTCTACAACGAGTGATTTTCTCTATGTTTTGCCTGCGTTGGCATTATCATGGGTTAGGGTTCGCCTTTGTGGATGTAATTTTGTCTTTCTTCCTGTGATTTGGGACTTTCTCCTTTTGCTTTGTTCCTCATTCGGGATAATGACAGTACACCGTTGGAGTTGACTTTATCAGAACTGGCCAGTACCGTGGAGGAGACACTTGAGACCGTGTCTTATGATTTTCCATGTTTAGAGCCCTGTAAGATTGGCACAATATTGCTACACTTACATAATTCTAGTTTTTCATTTTGTGAATGCAAGCCAAATGGAAACCTGTTTGAACATTTAAGTTTGACTGAAACTCTTGTCTGCCATCATACTTGATACCTAACCTGGACATTGGATCATCGGTTCACCCGGTCTCAGAATCAGTATTAACCAACTCGAGCATGAACAGCAATCTCTATCTCAATGAAATCCTCAGCCAGCAGTTCCCAGCACATAATCGAGATATTGGGTCTTTGGATTCCAGTCTACGACTTTCATGAAATTTGACATCATATCAATTGTCACCTCCGTCACTGTACTTTTGTTGCTGAAAGCGGTTTGTGGGATATAGACAGACACTTTTTTATCTCCTTCTTACCAAAAGAATTGCGGCTTGTACGCATTGAAAAACAAAAGGGATTCATTGGATCTGGCCGTGTAAATAGACATTGCAGAGTCGACTCCAGAATTCTTCGACTGATAGATTTCTCACCTTATGCGGTAGCAAAGACAAAGGAACGCTTTCATTAAGGACCTGCCCCCGTCTCCTTTGTTCTTTTCACGTTCTTCCCACTAATTAGCGAGTAAGGGGATAGGCACTAAATATCAAATTCAAAGTACAATCAATGGTCTGAAGCCCCACCTCGAGGCTGGAGGACAATTGGTTGACAAATTGCTTCTTCAGGCAGTCTCAAAATTCAAGTATCCTGAATGAAAAGTTTGAATTATGTAAAAGGCATAGACCCTTTCAAACGCACATCATCTGTTTCGATCAAAAGCCTAAATTAACAAGTAAAACTTGTGATTCTATCGCTTTTCGAGTTCAATCCTGACATTTGATAAATCTTCTTACAAATGATACATGTTGAAAGCTAGTTTCCCTTCAAGACTGACTACATGAACAAATAGGTCAAACTGGGACTTTTTGAAATACAATGAGTTTGTCACATAGGTTACTGAAGTTCTTTTCTACTCTGTCAGCATAGATTTGATTTTAAACAAACTCAACTATCTTTACCGAGTCAACCTTAACCTTAATACTAGCACTGCCAATAGCCAACGATAGATCAGCTTAGTTCCATGGACAAATTACTTAGCTTTTTCTCAAAAGTGATGTCAACAGACCGATGAAGTCTATAGTTGAAGTATCAGCTATGGTGAGCGTGGAACTCAAAATGAATCAATAAGCAATGTCCATGCTTTTTATTTTATTTCATCCCTGTCAAAACTTTTAGAAAGCTTACCAATTGGGGAAATCATGTTTATACAATTCAAAATCAATGACGACTGCGTCTAGCTAGATGGGTTTCATCTTGATAATTGAAAAGAAGATAATCTAATCAAATAATTGACTTGACTACCTACTAAATGGCCACAGAAGATAAAAAAGACTAACATCAATCGATGACTAGACTGGCGCATCTCTGAGAAATTTCCTCTCATAGAATCCGATTACTTGATCCGCAACAGCCCACATAATGGCCTGGCCGGGTGGGATTCTCATGAGCCGAGGCAGGAGTCCCTTCCACAGAGCGAGAAGTCCTTCCTCTTTAAAAATTGTTTGGATGGCATGAACCATGCCCTTGTACTTCAACTCTCCACCATGTCGACTTTGAGCCATCAACCTCGTCTTGACGACATCAAAGGGCCCCGTGCACACAGGACCTGCAGTTCCTGCTAGGAATCCAGAAATCATGGACTGCCATGGTTGGAGGACCTTGCCATCGCCTTCATGCTTCTTCCATAATAGTACATCAAAAGCGTTCTTCGCCGTAAACATAGCGGCTTGGTTGGTCCCATTACGCATGACCGTAGGTGCAGCCCCTGCCCACAGCCCACGAAGGCCTTCTTCACGAATAATTGTCCGGGCACAATGAATAGGACCCTTGTACTTTAAAAGCTCCGAACTTAAACCTCTTTGTTGCTGCAGCCTGATTTTAACAACCTGCCAATGATCTCATCAGTTAGCTCCCATGCAATACATGTAATTCACAGAACAACTTGTCAAAATAATTATTATGCAGCATGAACCTTTTGGCAATAAACTCAAATACAACACCACCAAAAGCATCTGCATTTACCAATTGTTAAAATTTACAGTGTTGCTACATATTTGTTTAATCCAGGTGAACTTCTCAATCTCTATAGACAAGCAAATAATGAGTCTGGCCCTACGAAAGAACCTGCAAAATTTTTATGCACTTTACTTTTACATGAATATGGCTAATTCTTTCCTCACTCATTCTCCATAAATTTGATGCTAATTTCAAAGGAAAAGAAAGTATCCATATTTCTGTACGTCTTGGTGATGGAATAAAAGCAGTAGGAAGGATTATTTGGTTACAATCCTTTCAAGTTTTAGAGGGGATGCAGCCATCCTAGCATGCATCCCGACGTAGTTGTTTTAACACCATTGGCAAGGATCCTCTTTGAGCTCCTCCATTTCCCTTCCGTGAAGGCATAAACATCCTTTCTAAACTACTATTTCTTTTTGCCTCCGCTTCACGATACCTCACTAGCTTTTGTCAAATATAACATCTAGCAAACAAGGTAATCGAGCCTGACCACGACAAAGGATAAAGAGTCCATCATCTGTTCCTTTAAATGTGGCCTCCTACCAAGAAGCAAGGGTATGCTAAAAACGATTTGTAGAGGAGTCTGGAAGCAAAGATTAATAAAATTTACCATTCTTAAAAGCACCTTTAAGGCCTACAAGTTGCTAACCCAACTCAGTCCCAAACGTTGGCTCAAGCAACAACAAGCATAAATTCCGCAACAGAATCTAGTGAATTTGGCCCACCTATGGAGCATTACAATAATCCGTTCAGATTGACTTCCATCGTCTAAATCTTCACTGAAACTACACTTGAAAAAGAGATGGCACTTTTAAAATGAAAGGAGTAAACCCCTGCAAGCATTTTAGAAGAGAAAAGGCATTGACTTAACCATTGACTCCAATTTTATAAGACAACGCTGCAAAAGCACCAAGCATTGACTCAAGCTTTACCACCATTTGAATTGGTGACATGCAGCAGAATCAAGATCCCATTTTAAAACTACAAACAACCCAGATTGAGCTCATCTAAACCTCTCAGCAGTAACACAATTCCTAACAAATAAACCCACACAGCAAACCGAGTTCCCCAGCATCAACTCAAAACCCAACCAATCGCATTCCCACTTCAAGCTGCTAACCTCGAATGGAGTGACGATCACGAGCGCCTCGAGCACCCCGGCGCCGAAGCCGGACAGGAGCCTGGCCCTGTTGGTGAGCTTCCCGGTCTCCGGGTCCTTGAACGCCGACTGGAGCACGGCGTTCGACCACATCCGGAGCGTGTACTTGAGCGTCAGGTGGGTCGCGAACGGCGTGAGGCCCTTCCAGAGGGCGCGGACGCCCTCGGTCCGGGCGATGGTGGCGCCGCAGTGGGCGATCCCCTTGTAGGCGCCGGACTTGTCGAGCTGGAGCCGCGTCTTGATGACGTCGATGGGCTGGAGGCAGCAGGCCTCCACGGTGCCCCCGAGCGAGCCGGAGACCGCCTTCATGTAGGCCGGGATCGTGCGCTTGCGGTCGGGATCGGAGGAGGGTCGCGGCGGTCCGCTCGCCATGGCAGCCGCCCCGGTGCTCCGTACAAGATATGGGTCGGGCAGAGCTCGGCGGTGGTCGGCTTATATAGAGAAGAGAGAGAGAGAGAGGGAGTCGAAGTTCGTCTTCTCCACTCCTGCGTCTCTCCCTCTCTCTCTCTCTCTCTCTCCGCCGGCGGTGCTGACCTCGGAAGCTTCCGGGACCGGCGGAGATGGAGTGCGGCGAGAGAATTTCGCTAGCGAATTTCGAGTGGTGAAGTGAGGAAGGAGACAACAAGTGATTCGTAAGGGCGACAGTCCGGTGACAAAGAGCTGCTCACGGTCGCGACGCTTCCTTTCTTCGCAGTTGTCTTCTTGCTTTTTCCCTACTCCTTATTGACGGACCATTGGTTCCAGGGTGGCTAGGTCCTGACCTACCTCATTTGAATCCTGGATTACTCCATTTGTCATGGAATTTATCATATTTTTTGGGTCCAAACTTCAAAATCTATATGAGAATTTGTTTTTCTTTCGTTCCCTTGTCTCTCTCTTTTTAATTTCCCATTTTGTACACTAAAATGATGGGGATAACAAGACGGTTCAAAGTAAAAGATAAACGAGAACGAGCGAGCAAAAGCTAGTCGAGAATGAGCATGGGTTGCGAGGTTTGAACAAGCAAGGGGGAGTCGCAGGAGGTGGAAGGGTGAGTTGCGAGCGAAAGAGAATTGTGAAGTGTTTGGGTGAAGTCGGAGTGAAGAGAGAAAAGAGAAAAAAGATGTTGAGAAAACAAAAAACCAAAGTTTTTAAGCTTATCAAATTGGTTCCAAATTCAATTTGGTCAGTCCGGTTGCTAGTGGGTTCTTCATTTGGAACTAGGAATTTGATCAATTCCAATGGAAACTTCCAACTAGACCAGCTTTTAGGATAGTCCGATCTAATTGCACAATCCTAATAATATTGTAAATCATAATCCACCGATTAAAAGTGTGATTCCAATTGAGGGCGGAGGAAAATACAAATTTGATGAGAATTTTCAATAATAGGATGGATTTCGGATGGCTGTATCCACTTTGAATTCATTGCGAATTTGATGCGAAATCCCAATCCCAACCTACTGGAGCAATCTAAGGGCTTGAATAATAACTATTATGACTAGAAATTGATTTCTCAAATAAAAATAGATTTTTTATTTTTATTTTTAAATAAATCTCTGAGTAAAAATACGTGTTTGGTAATAACACAAAATTCTTATTTTTTGGAATATAAATTCATACAAAATTTCTCCCTTTGGGCGATGGCGGAAACAGTAAGGGACAATTGCTTGTGATCGGCAGCGGAGGGTGGCCGTGATGGCGACTAGTGGCGACAGTGGCGATCGATGGGTGGCTAGCTAGTAAAGAGGAGGAGCGATGGAAAGAGTTTTTATTTATCATTTTGTTCCATAAGTAGAGAATTGAAAATGTTTATTTTTCATTTCTGTTTCAAACTTATTTCGAACTAAAAATTTATTTTAAATAAAAAAAAAAAGAAATTGTGTTACCAATTGGATTTCTGTTTAAAACTTGTTTTTGGAATAAAAAAAATAGTTCTGAGATAGGATCAGAATGATTATTATGTACGCCCTACATATCCAGAATAACCCAAGTGTTTCAAAGAAACAGAATATATATAGTTGACCCCAAATTTGTATGCACAATTATTTACATAGAACTTGATGTTCAATTGATTTTTCCTATATAAGTCTTTAAGGATGAGTGCATTGGAAGTTTTAAAACTCGTCATAAGAGTATAATTAAGTTCTAAAATTTTCAATGTACAATTAAGTTTTAAAATTTGTTATGAAGTATAATTGAATTTTAAAACTTAAAAAAAATGCAATCAAATCTTAAAACTTATCGAATTAGTCTACTTAAGTCATTTTGTTAATTGTACGTTTTGAAATTTTTATGACTCGATTATACTTTCTTGATAAATTTTAGAACTCGATTACATTGTTTGAAAGCTTCAAGATTCGATTGTATTTTCATGACGAGTCTTAAAACTTGATTATGACTTTTGAAAATTTTAAGACTTGTGATAAGTTTTGAGATTTTTTAGTACATTTATTTCTTTAATCATGAGATCCACACTGCTGGGTAGGGTTTGGACTATCGTGGGAAGTGCTTGAATGATAAGGTCTGGTCCAGTTCCAGTTGTATGTTCTTTTAGCAAAAGCAAAAAGCAAAGAGAGTTCCAGTTGTCATTCCCGAAAATAGAAGACTTCAACAAAGCGGGAATTTACCTTTGTCTGTCTTTGATTGATGGAGTTCCCTTGCTTTTGTGTGTTAGTCTTTTGTTTGTTGTTTTTGTTTTTTCGATTGGTCTCTCTTGGGAATCACAACACCCTTACACTCATTTTTGACTCTCGTCATCTTGAGTGTGTAGGTGCCGGGCTTCCTCCTTTGTATTCTTTTTAGGCAAAATCTATACATATCTTATTTTCACCAAAAAAAATAAAATAAAGAGTTCCAGTTGTATGTTCAGGAGCTCAGGCAAGCGGTCCCGCCCACCCCTCGAGAGGATCTATATATTATCACCGTTGGGACATGCATTAGAACGTGGGTTCCTCGATTATCGATCTGCTAGCGTGATAGCATCGCCCCTCGGGATTTGATTTCTTCTGCTTTGGAGAAAGGTCGGGGTTTCGACATGGATCCGTGAATTCAATATTTTATGACATTGGAGCATTGGTTCCTTATTAAATTGATTGCCCCCGGCGTCGTGTCCCCTCCCAGAATTTTATTTCTTTGTTTCGTGAAAGATCAGGACTTGATGTGGAACTTCGATAGCAAATTTTTTTATTGCACTCGATCTTTACGAAGACTCATCAAACCATTAGGTCCGTTTGAAAATAATCCAACTCAAATTGATAAATTTAACTCGTTTTGGACAAAAAAAAAAAAAAACTTGTTTTGGACATATTTTCACACAATACAAATTTAAGGACTCATATTTGACCCGGCCCATATATGCTAAAACGTTTTCATGTTTAACTTAATTTGAGAAAACTTACACTCAAATTGAGGTGAGAGTATGGAGTCAGTGAAGGCGAAATCGAGTCAAGATAAGGGATAAAGTGAGGAGAGAATCATAGAAGTGGATTATGTTTAAGTAAGTTATAAATTCATCTAACAATAATAATATTTTGAGTTTTATCATTCTAAATCCCATTTATGATCGAGTTATCGAATCATATAATGACTCAACCATCAAAATACAGGTTAAGAATTGGGTCAGAGCCCCATTTTGACAAGCGTTCTTGTACGTGGGAAAAATTGCATCCCCTGAAAAGGAGGAAAAGATACGAGTGAAGAAATAGGACAAAATAAATTAAGACTTCCAACACGGGAAATGACCGATTTGGGATTTGATAATACTTATTAGTATTTTTTTTTTTTTAAACTTTGGGGACTTGATCAACTGAAAAAAACTGGTTCTACTTCATATCTAGTTATAATCATCATACTTCAAAAGAAAATCTTATAAAGTATGTCATTTTTTTAATCAAAAGTTGGTGTCGTAAAAAATCTCAAATAATATGTACATATTGCATTCACCCCAAATTAATTTTTGTGTCACAAAAGATTCCAAACTAGTATAAACGTACTAAATTTATTCCAGTCTAATTTTTGTATTTTTAAATTGTACATTTGAGACAAATATATCGCATGTTAACTTCTCTCCAATATTCCCACGGAATTGCTAACATGAAATACACATGACAAACAACTTGAATGATCAGCATTTGACATGAATGTAATGTGGACAATCAAGATAATAGGTCGCCTAAATAACATCATTTTGTGGAAGCCGGATCTGAAAAAAAATGAATTGAGGTAATAAAATATGCTAATTTTGCCCTCAGAGCCTCCTTACGTTTAGAAGATCTGGTAAAATCTCTTATTCTACTTCCTAGACTTTGATGAATTGGCCATAGGTATATTAATTTGGTTAATATGAAGCAGTAGAAAATTAGTTTAGAACCTGAGTATGAATTTAGGATTTTGTGAGCATCAACCCTTTCTTCGATACATTTACTGAAAACAACTGATTTGCTGCTAATCTATCTGGAGTAGCAGCTATCCATTCAACCTCGTGCTATAATCTACAAAAAAATAAACTACAAGATAAATGGTTGCCAAGCCCCTACGACTTTGCTACTCGGGAGACAGCATCTACGAATACTCGGCGAAATTGTCTCTCAAGCGTCACGAGAGTCAACTTGCCATGCCGCATGCCGCATGCACCCCTCCAGGACTTACTGCATCAATCGTTTTACTTCAAATCCTCATTAGGACTTTCATAAACTAAAAGCGACTGATTAAGTCGAATTGAATAGTTTCATGTCTGTTCAAACAGCATCACAAAGGATGATAAAATTTCTAGAAAAATATTAGAAGTGTCAAAAGTTGTATACGATACTTATTTTAGCGATACAAGTTTTTTTAAAATCACTTAAGTACTATTTTTTTTTATAAAAAACGATCACTTAAGTGTCAACTTTGATTTGGGTAGTCACAAATTCAATGTTGTCATATTTTATTAATTTCTCAGTCCTACAAGGCTTAGCGGTGTGCTCGATTAGCATATAACTCCTAAACGACGTCGTGTAGACAAGTCGAAGAATAATTATTTGAGTGCCAAAAATCGTTAATATGGATCGTTTGGGTGCCAATTATTATTCAAAGTGATTATTCAAGTGTTAGTTATTATTAAAAAAATGATCACTTTAATAGTAGTCATTATAAAAAAGTAATCATTTTAATACCAATTCTCAATTAAAAAGTGATCATTGTGTGATGTTGTTTGGATGTCTACGTGGCTGGATTTTTAATAAATGTGTCAATTCATATTAAAATTTTAATTACAAATGCCACGAAATCAATTTGGCTAGAATTGCTCATCGGAGGCACTTGAATGATAGTTTTTTCTCCGATTTGGTACTTAAATGAGTTAACAAAAAAATTTGACTTTAAAGTGAGTGCCATATACAACTTTGGGCAATTCTTAGTGTCCTTCTCCCATAAAATTTCCCTAGAATTGAACTAGGCAGGCAGGCGTAGCATCTTCCTATGAATTCGGAAAATTATTGAGGGGAGCGACAGCTTACCTCCATGGACAATGGGAGGGTGCAACCGTTGTTCTTTCGAGCGAAGAGACGTCTGACTCTGTCAACCAAAAGATGGGGGGATGCGATCCAGTCTTCTCGACGGATTTCCCACCGGACTCGAATGAATCCGGCGCATTACTACAACTCTGTAATCGGCATTAAGGAGTCGGTACATAGCAGACACAGAAATTGCACGCAGTATATAATGATCGTCTGTATGCACGACATTTTCACTTTATACGTTCTCGGCCTATTGGGTAAAAGATCATGTGTGTGTAGAGTAGAAATCGACTGAGAGAAGGCAAAACACCATCTTCGTAAAACACCCGTTTTGCATTTTGGCCGCAGCTAATCTTCATTGAAATTTCACAACACTCAATCGCTGCGACCATTCCGACATTACGTGTTAGGACTGGCGAAATCCGATATATTAACAGAGTTTTCCCCTACCAGTGGCATGAATGACTTTTGCTATGGCATCATATGATAAGCGTAGAAAGTCTTGAACTTTTGTCAACATCGGAAGGCTTATCAACGGCCAAGAATCGATTGTGCACTTGTCTCGTTACTATTTTTTTTTAACATGATCACCATAACTCGAAAGAAAATCCTGTAAAGTAAGACATTTCTTTTTTCCCAATATATTTACCGAAAAACAACTAAATTGCTGCTAATCTATCTAGATTACCTAGCAGCTATTCCAATCTGCCTTCTTTTGCTATGATCTACGAAGAAATCGACTACAAGATAATGGCTGAGCCCACTTGCCATCCACATGCAGCCTCCTCCGGGACTTGCTGCATTATTCATTTGACCTCTCATCCTCGTTAGGATCTTCATCAACCAAAAGCGACAAATTGGATCGTTTCATATCATTTCAAACACTATCAAGAAGGAAAACAAGACTTTCTGCAATTAAACCAGTCAGGCGAGCCCGACATTTTCCCGTAAACTAGGAAATATATAGGTGGAATGACAACTACTTCCTTGGACGTAAAGAGACAGATTCCGTGCAATTAAGCTGGTTGGGCCCGCGCGGCGCAACACCATCCTATAAATTAGGAAAAATATAGGGGGAATGACAACTACTTCCTTAGACATAGAGAGGGTGCATTCCTATTCTTTTTTAGCAAAGAGAGGTTTGACTCAGTCAACCAAAACACTGAGGATTTGATATAGTTTTCTAAGGCTATAAAATTCAGAATAAGATAAAATTTATTCTATCATAGATTTGATACCTTCGCAAGACATGATAAAATCGGATATAAAAAAGAATCCAACACATTACAACAACTTTGTGATTAATCAAGACTAAGGAGTCAATAAATAGCAGACACAGAAATTGCACGTGAAAGAGAATGATCCAATGTATGCATGACATTGTCACTTCATACATTCTTGCCCTACGGGTTAAAGATCATTGAACTTACATCCGTGATGGCATAATTCATTACCCACAGATTAAAAAGTGTGATTCCAATCGAGGATGGAAGAAAATGCAAATGCCATGAGAATGATTAGTGATAGGATGGATTTTAGATGACCGTACCCATTTCGAATCCTTTACAGATTTTAATGTGAAATCCTGATCCCAACACACTAGAGGAGTCAAGTTTCCAGAATAGCTTGGCATATCAAAGAAACAATTAATCTCTTCCTAGATATATTATGGTAGACCCCATATTTGTGGGCACAATTGACTACTTGGAACTAGGGAAAATTTTCAAATAAGATATGAAGTGACAAATTCAGTTTCAATTAAGGGTCTAAAGTAGCAAATTTAGTCTCAAATGAGATCCCAAGATCACCAACTAGCCAAATCTTGATATGACCAAGGTATTTTCGTCCGATGGCCTTTTTTTTTTTTATTATTTTATTATTATTATTATTATTTTTTTTTTTTTGTGTTTTCTTTCTCGCCTTATTTTCTCTCTTTTTCTTTTTGTTTTGTTTTCTTCCTTTTCTTTTACCTTTATTCCCTACGCAACCTTACCACACATCTTTTTTTTATTTAATAATTCTTTTCGGGAAAACCTCACCGCACTCGGGAGGGTTCCTCTCAATCTTGACACCTAGCTTCTCCATCTCACTACTCATGCTCTCGGTTGATGCTTTAAGGGATGCTAATGCTAAATATCTTCTTTTTGAACGGTGAATCGGAGATTTTACCTCTCGGTTGATGCTTTAATGGATGCTAAATATCTTCTTTTTGAACGGTGAATCGGAGATTTTAGCGGCTCGTTAATAGCCATTGCTGCTTGCACAAGATCATCCCATTTCTCTTCTCATTTTTCCTCTCTCTCTCTCTCTCTCTCACTCAAATCGATATTCGTCCTTCTTTCTTCTGCTGCTTTATATGTTGGACTAAGTTTTGTTGGTAGCCACAAGTTTGTCATCCCATTGCTTTAGAGGGCATGTGAAATTGGGAAGAGACGAAAGCAACTTTCCCGTTGTGCTCTCCATCCTAGAATTAGGAATTATCCATTTGCCAAGATCTAGGCTTTGGCTTTCGTCTTCTAAGTTGTTGCTCGGAGAAGCGTCGGGGCGAACTCCGTTTACTGAGGCTTGAAGGTGGCCACCTTGGCCAGTAGAATTCTGGCGTTGAAGCTGAAGCCACTAATCACCATCGTCTCGACAACCTGTAGGGTTTCATTGAGGAGAACGAGATGACAAAAGTGAGTAATGAGTGTGTCAAAGGAGTATTTGTGGGGGAAACTCAGTTGAGACTGTAGAGATGGAAGAGGATTGTTGGGAGCACGAAGCAGAAGCCTGATAACTTCACCTAGGGAGATTGCCAAGATGGAGTCTAAATTTGAGCCGATAATATATCCAGTTGAATCCACTTTCACTCAAAAGTTTAAGCCAATGGGTTATGGGTCAACTAGGATTTACGAGCCCACATTGCTACACCATAACACTTATCGGCCTAGAAACTGCAATCATTGGTTATGATACCATTTGTTAGGAGTGTGCAGCAAAAGCCCAATACTTTCACTTGGGGATATCTCCAAGAGCTAGCCCAAATTCCGAGCTTGTCAATATATTTGGTTGGATCCACATTCACTCAAAAGCTTAAACCAATAAGTTATGAGATAAATATGATATATTAAATGCTCAATATCACATCAATTCTCTTATATGAGACTTTTCTAATATAACTTACATGTGCATCCTAACAATGATGCAGTCCATGAGGATGTGGAAGGAAAAAGAAACAAAAGAAAATAGAAATAAAAAGAGAGCATAGCAAAGAAAGAAAGTGAAAGAGAAACAACAAAAAAGAAAAAGACTTTTGATGAAAATGCCCCTGGCCAAATGAAGATTTAGTGATTGGTGAGCCTGGGCCTTTATTTAAGACTAATTTGTTATTTTAGGCATTTATTTTACAACATTTATTTTGAGCCATCTTTTGAGAAAACACTTTTGATTCAAACCTTTGTTTGAAATTTCCCCGAAAATCGTGTCCGATATATTTCCTATTAAAGACACTATTAAGTCACAGAATAAATAAGCACATCAAATTTTAGACCAAACCATCACAAGAAACTGGAGATTGAAAATCAAGAATAGGAAGTTACAGTCATACGAATAGGGGATGTTCGATCATTCAAAAGAAAAGGCAAAAACCTCCCCATTCAAAAATAAAGAAAAAAATTAAGAATCTTGTTAACAGGTTGTCCAAAAAGTGTATCGATTAATACTCGGTACCAGGACATATTCGAGTTACAAAATAAATACACACATCGCGATTTTTATATCTATTAGCGCGTGGGGTTGTTTACCCATGTTTATAAATGAGTAAAAATGGCAGGATGCCTCTTTGAGTCGGATGGGCAGGCAGGTCCACTAAAAGGCGAATTTTCGGATCATAACAATTTGTATTCTTAATAACTTTGATATACGATGTCGTAAAATATAAAAACGTAGAAAATTTACTACGGATGGACGAGATGAGATCCATCCGTAGCTTGCCAGAGAATGTTATATGGAGGGTTTGGACCGTGGTCCAGTTCCAGTTGTCTGTTGAGTAGCTTGCCAGAGAGTGGTGCCGCCCGCACCTGAAGAGAATCCATGTATTTTTAATTGCCCACTTGATGGTATTGCGTGAGATCTGTATGCTTTATCATTAGAACATGGGTTACTCAATGATCGATCATATTTTAACATTAGGTGGGGTTGGAGTGGATTCGCATATCTATAAATTTAACATCTAAAAGTGGGTTCTTTAATGATTGATTGCCCGCGTGATAACGGCATTTGATCTATTCGCTTTGCGAAAGATGAGGAATTTCGTATGGATTCATGGGTGCAAGTTTCAATCGTACTCCATCCCCTTACTAGTACGGAAAGGGTGGAAATAGGTCGAGTAAAGAAATGAGACGATAAAAAAAATAAAAGGAAGACATTTTCAAGATCTGAAATCATTGACTTGGAATTTTAAGTTAACTCTTTCTTTTTCATACCTTAAAGAGTCTATAAATCGCCTACGAAATTGTCTCCCTCAAGAGTCAAGAGGGCCAGCTTGATTCTCATGCAGCCTCCTCCAGGACTTACTGCATCTTTCTCAACAACGACGTATCAAATCATTTCATGCTTTTTCAAACGCTATCAAGACCAAAAAAAAAAAACACTTAGAAGCATGATAAAAATATTCTTAATTAAAAAAGGTAGGCTGCACAACATCCTTCCTAGATTTTAACATGTAAGCGAATGTGTTATCCACAGAAAAAAAAAAAAAACTGATTTATCATAGTCAATGCACCATTGGGGTTACTCGTGCAAGGAAGACTGGTCGATGAAAGTGATTCAAACCATTGACAATCGACAAGTATATAGCATGGATATTGGCATCTATTGAATAGAGTCATTGACAACTTCATGAGAGTAAGGAGATTGATTGAAATTTGGCTAAAGTGTTGGAAGTAAAGGGAGGACATGAGAACAAGGAGATTGATTGAAGACAAGGATACCAAACGATGATTGAGTAGCCCAGTAGCCATGGAAGTTGTAACTATTTGTGGATGAGACTAATGTACAAATGGGAGACTTGGGATCTTAGGATTACAATTATATTTGTACTTAGAGTAATAACTGCTAATGAATGGTTGCAATTAGTGGCTTATATAAGTGGCAGTGTGTAGTCATGAGAGAAGATAATGAACTATTCTCAATATACTTTTCTCAGTTTATTAATACGATCGTCCTTTTATTATACTTTTATCAGTTTATTAATATGATTGTCCATTTATTGTCCATCATCTTTTATCATTTCCAGTCTTTTATTTTCAAGTTTGATGTTCATCTTCACTATAATGCCGAGTGAGTTCCTATTCAAAATCACCACAGAGTCCACCTCATCAAAAAAATCAAAGATTAACCTTTAGTGAAGGATTTTTCACTATTTGGGTAAAACCCCATTTTCAGTAAAATATCTTTTAGCACACCCATTGGCACCATTGGAGTTTGATTTGAGGAGTTTTAATGGCTAGAACTAGAAATCATCAAGAGCCTGATAATGCCGTGGGTGCAAATCGTTCATTGCGCAACGGCAATGACAGGACTCCACACTCCAAACCTTCCACCACTCAAAGCTGTAGTGGAGGAGGCCTAGTGAGGGAATGCTGACGTTCTAAGTATTGGAGAAAACTCCTTAACTGTTTTGAAGTTGACAAAACATTTCCAAAGTCTAGTCTGAAGACTTCCAAACTTTAGTATCAAAGTCTGAAGACCACCAGACTTTAGGTTCAAAGTCTGCCCACACTAATAGTTTCCAGACTAAAGAATGAAGACTTATCCAGATGCAAGATTATCTCTATTTCTTCAAGAATTCGATTCGTATAGTTTATGGATGACCTTATGGCTAGATTTAACACCTACATGATTTATTATTCTTATTGGAATTAATTCCGATAATCAAATCTTTTGGAAAGTAAGCAAACTTGGAAAGTTCTACTTATGGAAACCAAGATCCTGATTGTATAGGTGAACATGATTGACGGGCTTTCATCACAAATCTTCAAACGACTCAAGATCTCCTTGATTGATTCTGTCCAACAGGTAGATTGGAAGAATTCCTTTAAAAAGTGCCAACAGTCGTAAAGGCATGAAGGAGTATTCAAGGCGGACTTTCTAGTTGTTCGATATAATGCGTGAAAGAAAAATTTCAAAATCTGAAGCTTCCTCGTTCCTTGTTATTTCATTTACTGAGCTCAAAGTTGTATACAAAAGAGAGAAACTCTTAGTGAGACTTTATGAGAGACTAGTAGAGACTCTTCCCTGAGAAGTCAAGATCGCAAGATTGTAAAATATCTTTTGTTACTTAGTGGAATCTAGCCAGTTAGTTGTTAGCGCGGAGAGTTGACGTAAGCTTGATCTAAGTCGAACCATTATAAATCTTGTGTTCTTATTCTCTTCCTCAACTCCTTTATTTTGATTCGTAGCTCTAATCTTAAACTCCTTGATTTTATTTGAAACTGCTAAAGGTTGAAGTCGTTCTTAGATTGTGATTTTCTATAAGTAAATTACTTCTATTGATCTTTGCAAAAATTGTCTTAACACCTATTCACCCCCCTCTAGGTGTTTATATTAGCCCTTTCACTGAGAAGTCTAACGGACAAGCAAATGAGGGAAATGGCTTCAAACCGTAGTGTGGCTTCCACCAGATAGGCTATTTGAGTAGCTACCAAATAACTTGGCCAACTACATTGTGACACAAATGTTGGAGCTAATCAGACCAATGGTCATCAATGCTGTAAAATGAATCCAGAGATTTGGACTATATGCATTTATAAAACTCAAATAATGCACACAAATCAATTATGTAAAATGAATTGCAATGAGCCCAGCAACTTTGAGCGGGTTGGCAAAAATAGTAAATCAAGTTTTTTTATTTATTTATTTTCTAGATATTTTTGATAATAAAATTGAGCATGGCCCAAACATATCTCATGTAGACAGGGTAAGTACACTATCAGTGCCAAAACTTGTGTACGGCGCTCACTTTGGTGATAGAACTTTATTTTTGATCACATAAGTGCCAAAACTTTTGAAAAATGATCATTTCAGTGCCAACGCCGATCTGGTTGGTCGGAAATCCGACGTGGCATTTTTTTATTAATATTTGAATCTGATGTAGCTCGCCGGAGAGTAGAGTCAGCATTTAAACAACAAAACGACGCTGTTTGGTGTCTTTCCCCCAATTTAAAACCCTAAATCCACAAATTGAGAGAGAGAGAGAGAGAGAGAGGCATGGCACGGGCTTCTTGTTGTCTTCTTTCCCAAAGAACAACACCAGCACCAGCCAGCAGCGACACCAGCACCAGCACTAGCACAACTCCGCCTCCGATTCATCCGACATTGTTGACAAGTCCAAGCTCTTGTCCTCCTCCTCCTTCTCCTCCCCCCTTCAGAAGGACCCACTTCAGTCGCTCCCTGAGCAGAGCTCAATCTGTCATCTCCATCTACGCCTCCTTGTTTCCCTCGCCCTCTTCATCTTCGCTCTCTCCACCTTCAACCCCTCCCTTTTCCTCCGCCTCCTCCGCCCTCGCCTCATATTCTTCCCATCGCTTCTTGCTCGAGTAACAACCTCAGCCTCTCCTCGCTTGCCTAGTCAAGCAACTACGATGGAGGCCAAGCGACGGTAGCCGAGTGAGTTAGGTCGCCGTTGGGTGAGGATCGAACAAAAAAAACCCTAATTTCAATCCCCAAATAAAAAAAAAAAATCCCCAAATGAGTTGTGCGGTGCTATTTTTGTGAGGCCGTCCACTTAGGATGGCAAAACGACGTTGTTTTCTTAAGAAGGAAGGAAAACGTCGTCGTTTGTTGGCCATGTCGATTTTTTTTTTTTTTAAATATAAAAGCCATGTAATCATTTTGGCCGGAATCTCTCGCTTGTGGCACAAAGTGATCGGTTTTCCTCTGATTTGACACTTAAATGATCCAAAATAAAGTTTTGGCATCAAAGTGAGCGCCATACATAAGTTTTGACACTGATAGTGTATTTACCCCAACGTAGACACTATCATTCAATTATCAACACATGAATTTGTAAAAATCCATGAACAAGCATCACTCATTCAGCAGAACCAGCAACACAGAAGTACATCAAGAAGTGTCTTATAATTTTCATGAAGACATCACATCTAGAATCAAAACATATGAATTTACAAAAACTATTGATTACATGCATATCAATCAAAATGACCAATTTCCAGCAACAAATAGGTTTAGTCTAAGCATGATCAACCTGACCTAATTATGCCCAATCATTATGAAAATTTTATGTTTTGTAAACAAGGAGGTAATGAACAACTTCCAAGAAGATTCAATCACAAATTTCAACTGCAAATAGGTCAATTAGCAAAGCAAAATCACGGCAATGTGTGCATATGTTCTAAAGGAAATCAACCTAAGTAAATGAGCTTCAATCATAATGGAAATTTTATATGATGTAGATCTGAACCTAATGAACAACTTTTATTAAGGCACCGACTTAAGAATCTATGCACAAAAATTACAGGAAATTGACGGATAGGAAAGGTCATAAAAACATAGCACTAAAACGAAGCATGTCAACTTTACATATCTAATTGAACCAGAAAGGGGTATTCTCTCTCGAAATGCAGAGTTCCTTCTACCTTAATGGTAGACTTCCTTCCAAAACCTAATTCCATCGATGATTACCCTCTGTTTTTCCTTTCCAGTACAGATTATGGCTTTCGATCTCTCATCTTACATCTCATCCCTCACTTAGCAATTACCGACCATTTCTACGACCCATCTCTTTTCCCTAATGACAGACCATCACCATTACACTCGCGCCATTTCCTTCCCCCCCATCTCTTGCTTAATGCATGTCTCAATTGTTCTGCTCAGACGTTTCCCTTGACTGTCTCATTTTCCAATTTCTGTCGTTTTGGCTACTCTGCATGCGGGAGTGCCCGCTCGGCTCACCCCTCCTGAGAATCAATCTAGTGCTTGATCGTTGATGGAACACACCGACCAGGAAGAAGATGCTCACCTCGCCACTCTCTACAATAGATTAGGCCGCCTATGGTTAGAACAGGAAATTGAGGTATGGGATGACACAGCACCAATGGAGAAAATAAAGGAATGCAAGCTGATTCTGGTGGGTTAGATTCTCTCAAACCCATCCATTAATTTCTAAGCTTTTCAGAACACAATGAAGTGTGTTTGGCGCACTGACGAAGTAGAGATATCCCAACGTGAAGCGGGGCTGTATTGTTGTTAAGTTTAACTCTGAAGGGGAAAAATAATGGGTATTGGATGATGGACCTTGGTTTTCTCGAATCACCTTGTCATTTTAAAGCCTTCGATACCAAACACTCCTTTACACTGTTATGACTTCACGATTTGTGCATTTTGGGTTCAAGTATTTGGGCTTCCCCTAGAACGATGTATTGAGAGTATGATCAGCAAAGCTATGAGACATGTTGGTAGGGTGCTGGATGTTAAAATAGAGAATAAAGAAGGAACAACTCTTAGAGCTGGGAGAGCCAGAGTCAAAATCAGATTATAGGAGCCACTCAAAACAGGCCAGTTGATCAGATTGGAAGGGAAGAACATCTGGCTAGATTTCCATTATGAAAGATTATCTCACTATTGCTACTCATGTGGCAAACTAGGCCATTATGCTATGTACTGCAAAGATTTCCCTTTTGATGAAAAAAAATTGGAAGGAAAATATAAGATGTATTATGGCCAATGGCTACGTGCTGAAATTCGGGAACATAGCCCATTTTGGCAAACTTTTTATGAGACATACAATAAACGAGAGGAGGTAGCAGAGATTATACTAGAAACCCCTCAATCATCCTATCAATTGATACATGTGGATCAGCCAAGAAATAACAAGAATAAGGAACTCATGGAGAAAACAGCTGGGCGACCAATTGTTACAAATGCAAAACCGATCAAGTGGCGTCACCAAGTAGGTGAACCAGCAGGAACCGAAGCTACATCGGCCAAAATCCCTACATTCGAAAAGACTGAAGCTAATAGGGACTTAGCTGAAGGATCAACAAAATCTAAGAAATTGAAGAGCACACGTCTAAATACCAAGGCCAGTCCTATCAAGAAAGCTAAAAGGTATAACCCTTATGAGCTGCTCACTCATATGCAAGAGGGGATAGATGAAAGTCACCTTATGGATACATCGATCTTTGAGGTGGAAGGGTCTAAAAGTTGGGCTGTGATGGCTAGTCCTAATAAGCCACCAAGTGATAAATGAAGCTTTTAAGCTAGAACTATTAAGGTCTGGGCAATTCCCTAACAGTTCAAGCACTAAGGGCCCTTGTGGTCCAAGAAAAGCTCGACGTAGTTTTTTTTATGGAAACCAAAAATCAAGAAGTAGTACTTCAACAACTTCAGAAGAGCTTGCAATTCCCAAGTTGTCATGTCAAAACCCTATTGGCTTGGCTAGTGGCCTAGCGGTATTCTGGAATGATCGGGTTTTCTCTGAGTGTGGATCCATCAGACTTCGGATTTTATTGATATGATATGCACGGATGTGGAGTGTGGAATACCAATGTGTCTCACACGCCTTCATGCACCAGCAGTGTATCAACATAGACAAAGCTTATGGGCAGACTTGCGACAAATTAGCCATTCTAACACCTTACCGTGGGTGTGCGCTGGAGATTTTAATGAGATTATCTATCATTGGAAGAAAGTTGGTAAGGGGCTAGTAGAATCACATCGAATGCACACATTTCGTGAACTTTTAAATTCGCTCACTGATGGATGTGGAAAGTAAGGGCTATGCATTCACATGGGTCAATAATAGAGATGGAGAGGACTTCGTGAAAGAAAGATTGGATCAAGTGATTGGCGTCTAAATTTCCCGGAAGTTGAAGTTTTTGCCTTACCTACCCTGGGTTATGATCACAGCCCACTTTTGTTAACCACTGAAGTAATCCCAGTCAAAAGAAAGAGGGTTTTTACCTTCGAAGCCTTTTGGCTACAGGATAAAGAGCGTTGTATGGTTATTGCAAATTCATGGGCATCTGTACAGGTGAATGCCTCAGCACTACCCAAAAAGTTAAAGGCTGTCTCTGTGGCCCTTGCTAGCTGGAGTCAATCGAAATTCTCTAAGGGCTATCATCAAATCAATGCTTTGAAACAGCAACTTCAAAATCATATAAATCAACCCAATGGCCATTATGACAAAGCGAAGGTTACTAGACTAAAAGAGGAAATACAACAATTATGGCAACAGGAGGAACAATATTGGGCGATGCAATCAAGGATTAATTGGCTTAGATGGGGGGACAAAAACACCAAGTTTTTCCTTGCCACCACTATCCAAAGGAGGCAACGAAATCGAATAAGTATGCTGTGGGATGAATATCAACAGTGGGTATGAGATCAAAAGAGACTGAAGGAGATGACAATGGACTTCTTTGACAACTTGTACAAATCAGTGGGACATCGCGACTATGGGCCTATCCTGGCACAATGTCCACAAGTGGTGACAAAGGAAATGAATACTATCTTAATAGCTATGGTCACTCGAGAGGAAGTACAACAAGCAACTTTTCAATTGGGGGCTACTAAAGCTCCTAGGCCGGATGGATTGAACGGACTTTTTTACCAGCATCACTGGGATATTCTACAGGAAGACATATTTCTCTCAGTGCAAGATTTATTTACCTCAAGAGTGATGCGATTGGATTTTAATAGGACAATTATTTCCCTGATTCCTAAAGTACCACACCCAGAAAGCCTAGATCAATACCGTCCAATCAATCTATGTAACTTTGTCTACAAAATCATATCCAAGGTGCTAACAAACCGTCTGAAACCATGATTACCTGAGTTGATATCCACCTAGCAATGTGCTTTTGTGAGTGGCCGACAAATCCAAGACAACATATTAGTGGTCCAAGAGGTACTCCATTAGCTTAGGATTAGGAAAAAAAAAAGAAGACTTTTCAGGCAGTACTGAAGCTAGATATACAAAAGGCCTACGACAGGGTGGAATGGGATTTCTTAGAAGACTACCTACTCAAGATGGGATTCCATGCTACATGGGTACAGTGGGTGATGCAATGCATTACAACGATCTCCCTTAGCGTCAAATTTAATGGAGAACCCTTAACCTACTTCCATCCAACCAGAGGGCTCAAACAGGGAGATCCTCTATCTCCGTACTTATTCATTCTGGTGGTGAATGTTTTATCCACACTCATCAAACAAGCTGTGGACATGGGAAATATCAAAGAAATCAAATTAAACAGGTGGTGTCCTACCCTATCTCATATGTTTTTCGTGGATGACGCTATCTTTTTCTTAGATGGAAAACTCCGGGAATGTCAGAACTTAGCAAATGTACTAAATCAATACTGTTTAGCAACTGGACAAGTTGTGAATCGGAATAAATCAGGGATTTTCTTTAGTAAAGCTTGTCATGTTAGGTTATAGGAAACCTTAGCGAGATAATTCAGAGTTCCTGTGCTTGCAAAGACTGGAAAATACTTGGGCATACCGTCTGATTGGGGGGGATCCAAAAAGGAGATGTTTGCCTAAATTCTGGGTAGAGTAAATTCAAAGTTGGAAGGGTGGAAAGAGCATCTAATTTCCAAGGGCGGCAAAGAAACTCTGATCAAGACAGTCGTACAGGCACTCCCGCAGTATGTCATGTCTATTTTTAAAATTCTAGTGTCTATTTATAAGTCCATTGAGCAGGAAATTGCAAGATTCTGGTGGCAAAATCATTGTAGCAAGTTTGGCATTCACTAGAAGAAGTGAGACATATTCAAAAGTAGAAAGGACACCGGGGGACTTGGCTTTCGAGATCTCATTACTTTAAACAAGGCTTTACTAGGAAAACAGGCGTGGCGACTAATCCAAAACCCATCCTCCCTATGGAGAAGAATCTTCAAAGGTCTTTATTCCCATTCTAAGGAATTATGGCATGCTGAAAAAGGAGCTAGACCATCCCGGGGTTGGCAAAGTATACTGATAGGCAGGGATTCAATATTGAATCAACTCTAGTGGTCAGTCGGCAATGGGCAAAGGATCAAAATTCGAGAAGATAAATGGCTATCCAAAGGTATAATAGGCGGGCCTGCATCTAGAGGAGAATCTGTGAAGGTGGCGGATTTTATTATTCCGAAACAAAATATATGGAATGTTCCCCTACTTCGCAATAGTTTTGATGATCAGACCATCGAGGAAATTCTTACCTTTTAGCTATGAACCCACTCCATAGCTGACCAACTCATTTGGAAAGGAACGCAAAACGGAATGTATACAGTGAAGAGTGGATACAACTATATCAAATCTAAAGAAAATAATGACACTCACAGCCGCACTTCCTCATCCTATCAAACCCCATGGAAATTGTGGAGCAAACTCTAGAACATGAAGACAACCCCTAAACTGCACATATTCATGTGGTCCTTATGCCACAATGCATTGTCTACAAAGGATAATCTATATCACAGACGAATCATCCCAAATCCGGCATGTCAACTATGCCAAGACCAACTCCTTGAAACAACATAACATATTTTTCTATTATGGCCATGGACGAAAGGCATTTGGTCACACCCACAAGTCAAGATCACGGTACCATCACATGGAGTAAATCGAATAGACGCCTGGCTTGTAGATCTGATCAAGAATAGAGATCTCTTACTTGATTTGGAGACTCTTGCATCCATTCTGTGGCAGATTTGGAAGGCCCGAAATCAATTTGTCTTCCGCTAGCTGCGTTCGGATCCAAAACAGGTGGTGGAGGTGGTTCTCACAAATGCAAGGATCGCTCGTTGCTGTGACAAGGTGAAGTCGAGATTTGGGCCGCAACCACCAACTCCTGATCTGGTATAGCGCCCACTGGAGCCTAGAGTTGTGAAAATCAACATTGATTGGGCTTATCCAACGGCAAACGACAAGGGCGTAGTGGCGTGTGTGTGCCGTGATCACTCGGGAAAGCTAATCGACGGTTTCACCAGCGACATCACAACTTCTTCGGCACTACAGACAAAGGTACATGCACTAAATCTTACTCTCAAATATCTACTATAGAAATGGAAGCAACAAGAACACCTACTGCTAGAATCCGATTGTCTGGTCCTTGTGGATGTTGTGCATAAACCTACCTTGACGCCGTGGGAGAGCCGAGCTTTGTTTGCTGAATGCGTAGTGTTGCTCCCTTGTTTCCCTAACCTTCGGATTCAACATTGTAGAAGAGAGGCCAATTTCATTGTTGACTGGGCTGCTAAAGCCCATGGGCATCATATCCTTCCACCAAATTGGGTTGCTTCACCTCCCCAACCCCTTCTAGACCTTGTATGCTCTGAAGCCCTGGACAAGGGTTGCTCTATTTTGCTAGCTTGAATAATATCCTCTGTTTTCCGACCAAAAAAAAAAAACTTTATATATCTAACTTCGGTTTTGTAAAAATTATTTGACCTAGAAAACGATGTCCAAATCTAACAAACAAGATGTCTATAGAAACCTCTTTAATTCATCTACAAATCATTATAAGTTATCAAGGACAATCGATGTCATCTTTAAGCTCAAGTGAAGATGTTAAATAAATTAGTTTAATCAGTCATCTGAATTTCCAAAATCAAACCACGATATTATGAAGATCTTTTGACAAGGCAAATGACATTCAAAACCAAAACGCAGGATGAATTGACATAGTCTTCTAAAGGATTTTCACCAAACTTGAATGAATCCGGCAATTTACAACGACTTCATGATTAATCGGCATCAAGGAGTCGGTAAATAGCAGACAAAGAAATTGCACGCAAAAGAGAATGATCTTCTATATGCATGACATCGTCAACTTCATACATTCTTGGCCTATTGGGTAAAAGATCATTCAATTTACATGTGTGATGGCATAATTCATAACCCACTGATTAAAAGCGTGATTCCAATTGAGGACGGAGGAAAATGCAAATGCCATGATAACGATTAGTAATTAGATGGATTTCAAATGACTGTACCTATTTCAAATTCATTATGGATTTTAATGTGAAATCTTAATCCCGAAGTACTAGAGTAGTCAAGCATTCGAAATAGCCGGAGCATTTCAAAGAAACAATTCATCTCTTGCCAGATAAATTATCATTGACCGTGTATTTGTGTGCACAATCGTCTAATTGGAAATTTCAAATAAAGGCATGAAATAAGAAACTCAATCTCAAATAAGATCCTAAGATAACCGACTAGCCAAATCTTAATATGATCATGGGTATTTTCATCCAATAGCCTTTTTCTTTTTTGTGTTTTCTTTCTCTTCTTCTTTTCTCTCCTTTTTTTTTTTTTTTCTCCCTTTTCTTTTACATTCTTCTTCCTTCCACGACCTCATTGCACATCCTTTTTCTTAGTTCTTTTCGCTAAAACCTCTCCGTTCTCGGGAGGTTTCCTCTCAATATGCCGTTTTCTCCATCTCACTGCTCATCCTCTTGGTTGATGATTTAATATATACTGCTAAATATCTTCTCTTTGAATGGTGAATCAGAGACTACTTTAGCATCTCATTAATAGCGTTGCTTCTTGCAAAAGAACATCCAGTTCTCCTCTTTTTTCCTTTTTTTCCTTTTATCTCCTTTTCCTTTTTCACATTGATATTCCTCCTTCCTCCTTCTCCTGCTTTATATGTTGGGCTAAACTTTGTTGGTAGCCACTTGTTTCTTATCCCATTGCTTAGGGGACATGTAAAATCATGAAAAGATGAAAGGAACTTGTCTCGTTGTGCTCTCCATCCCAATATTAGGCATAATTCACGAGCCAAGATCGAGGCTTTGGCTTTCCTCTTCTAGGCTGCTGCTCGGAGAAGCGTCGAGGCAGACTCTGTTGAATGAGGCTCGAAGTTGGCTACCCTGGCTAGTAGGATTCCGACATTGAGGCTGGAGCCGCTGATCATCATCGTCTCAACAATGTGCAGGGCTTCGTTGAGGCAAACGAGATGACAAAAGTGAGTAATGAGCGCGTCGAAGGAGTACTTGTGGGGGAAATAGCAGTTAAGGCTGTAGAGGGTGCAGAGGATGCCGTCCAGGGCAGAGAGGGAGATCTTGGAGGTGAGGATGTGGAAGGAAGACGAAATAAAAAGAAAATGAAAGAAAAGAAAACATGTAAAAAGAAAAAAGAAAAGAAAGAAAAAAAAAAAGGCTTTTGATGAAAATGGCTCTAGTCATATGAAGATTTGAATGACAGGTGAGCTTGGGCTCTTATTTAAAACTATTTTGTATTTCGGATTCTTATTTGAGATAATGTTAATTTTAAACTATCTTTTGAGAAAACACTTTCACTTTAGGTCTCTATTTGAATTTTTCTTGGAACTTGTGTCCAATAGATTTCATATTAAAGACTCAAGTCATGGAATATAATAAACTTATCAAATTTTAGACCAAACCATCACAGGAAACTAGAGATTGAAAATCAAGAATGGCAAGTTCGACTAGAGCTAGGAAATGACAGTGGCACAAACAAACAAACAGGGGATGTTCAATCAATCCAAAAGAAAAGGCAAAAACCTCGCCTTTATGAAAATAAAGAAAAAACTAAGAATCTTGTTAACGGAGAAGAAGGTCAAGAGAAAGAAGAGGAAAAAGAAAATGAAAAGAAAAAAAGAAAAATAGAGAAAAGAAGAAAAGGAAAAAATTAATAAAAAGATCAAAAAAATTATTTAAAAATTACCACGTCAACGCTGACTAGTTAAATTTGGCTGAATGGACTTAATTGGTATAAATGTGAAAATATTTAAAACTAAATTGGTTTAATTAAAATGTTTATGACTAAATTGGTACAAATGTCATAGATTTTGGACTTTTTTGATACTTTTCCCATTCTTTCACGGCTTGAAAGATCACATACGAGGCTTTCTCATCTTTCTTTTGTTACTCCATTATTAAATCCTTC
The DNA here is from genome assembly GCA_014182515.1 of Eucalyptus microcorys. Classification (NCBI taxonomy): domain Eukaryota; kingdom Viridiplantae; phylum Streptophyta; class Magnoliopsida; order Myrtales; family Myrtaceae; genus Eucalyptus; species Eucalyptus microcorys. The sequence continues at coordinate 33,481,139 of CM024569.1, forward strand.
TCCTCCTTTTTTAAAGCATCGAATGTTTCAATATTGGCCACTTTGCTATAGCCATTCTCCATGAGGTTTCACAACTCTTGCGATTTAAAATGAACTTTCATTTGGATTGACCAATTATTGAAATTTCTCCTTTGTAAATTTTGAAGTTGTAATTGGACAAAATTGGTGAATGCCGTTATTAGCTCTGATACTAAGTATTAGTACCAAAAGGGATAGAAACTTTTTACAACTTTGGAGTTAAAGCAAACAAATACAAAAGGAGAGAGAATTATATTCAAAATGCCTTTTGCGTAAGCTTCACACGGTGAACACACGACACTCTTACAAGCTCAACTCTACAAGCTTTTATCTAGGCTTAACTCTCTCACTCTCGACTTCTAAGGCCCTACCAAGTGTAAAATATATATAGAAGAGCCATCGCCTAGTGAAGTCAACCAAACATCCAGCTAATGCAAGCTTATCCAACTCAAAGTAGAATTTGATTTCTCTTTCTCTAAGCCAATCAGTAACAAGTTGACTTTCCCTTTTAAACATCTTTAACTTGCTGGCCGACTTCAAATAAGAAACAAAAAAATTTCTATAATGAGCCATACATTTTGCATACAATACGCTTCGCCAAAACTGATAAAATTAAAACTAAATGTGAACTTCTGCTCTTCAACCAAAATGAGTTTCATTATTTCTAATAGAAACACGTTATGTCAGACATAGAGTATGACGACGATCTTGGTGGAACTTGCGTACTTTAGCGATTACCATAGTTCTCAGATTTAAAACTGTTGAGGGTCCTAAATTTTATCATTGTCTGCGTTGTCATCCATATTTTTATTCATGCTCTGCAGGCTTCTTTGACCGTCCGTGGGTAGTGCTCCCCACGTCTTGTGAGGACCAGGTTGTCCACGTGCTGGCTCTCCGCCGGCCAGTGGAGTGAAGGACTTATATAACAGTGTGGAGAGTCAATTAGACACATTAGACCAGAAGGAAAAGCAAGAGTTCAGTGGAAAAATCCAAATTAGAGAGAGAGAGAGAGAGAGAGAGAGAGAGAGAGAGAGAGAGAGAGAATGGCTCATGAGGGGAAAGGGACTGCAAGTAGATGCAGCGGCCACAACAACGACACCAGCAACAAGTGGTCGCTTCAGGGAAAGACCGCTCTCGTCACCGGTGGAACTAAAGGAATTGGGTCTCTCTCTCTCTCTCTCTCTCTCTCTCTCTCTCTCTCTGAACACTTCGTTTTTTATACTGTTAATTTCAATTATAAATCAACTACTATGATTTGGGTCAGGGGAAAAAACATCGTAACTTACATATTTGAAGATTGCCAATTATGAAATCTCTTTTTTCTATAATAATTTGAGTGATAGTAGGATTGTGCATGGATTAGATGGTCCAAGCGTTGGACATAGGATTAAGCTCAAACCTTATTAAATTATCTCAGATTGAAATAAATTGGTCGAGTCCAATCCGATTCTAATTTAGGCCCTATTTTGTGCACATCGACTTTAACTAGATATAGAATTTTATCCAGGCAAAGTTATGCGGCTTATATTACACATCAAAAAGCTCCTACAAAGTTCAACACCATGTGGCCATAGGCCAAAGGCGTTTGATGCTACTTTTTTTTTAACACAAGAAGACTTGTTTCCTGACTACCTTTTCGAAATCCACCCCTATGCCTGGGTAGGATAGGTTTTTCACTTAGACATGTTCGAGGTGAGTTTCGAACCTGAGAAGGTTAACTCTACAAGCTTTCATATAAGCTTAACTCCCTACAAGTTTTTCACTTAGGCTTCTATGACCGTCTGTACGTAGGGGTCCACGCGTGTTGTCAGGACTAGGTCGGCCAAGTGCTCGCTATCCGCTGGCCATTATAGTGAAGGAATTATATAACAGTGTGGAGAGTTAGAGAGACGCATTAGACCAGACGCATTAGACCAGAAGGAAAATCATGAGTTCGGGGGAAAATCCAATTAGAGAGAGAGAGAGAGAATGACTCATGAGGGGAAAGGGGTTGCAAGTAGGTGTGGCAGCCATAACAACGACACTGACAATAAGGGCTCGCTTCAGGAAAAGACCGCTCCCATCACTAGTGGAAAGAAAGGAATCGGGTCTCTCTCTCCCCCTCTCAACACTTCGTTGTTTTATGCCGTTGATTTCAATGATAAATCAACTATTATGGTTTAGGTTGGGAGAAAAAAAACATCGTGATTAGGTATTTGAAAACTGTCAATCATGAAATCTCATTCCTCTATAATAATTTGAGTGATGGTACATTTATGCACAAACTGATGGTCCGAGCATCGGACGTAAGATTAAGCTCAACCCTCTATTAAACTAGCTCGGACCGAAAAGAACTGGACGAGTCCAATTCGGGTTTTTCTGGCTTTGGCTCGGAATTTTGTCCACATCAACTTTAAGCAGACATAAGATTTTATTATGGCAGAATTATGTGGCCGACCTACAAAGCTCAACACCACCAAATGTCTTTTAAAAACAATACAAGTATCATAAATCTCGTACGGCACTTATTTAAATGTCACAATTTTTTTTACTCATTTGAATGTCACAAATTTGAAAATCGATCACTTGAATGCCATCAGTAATTTTTCTCGTCAGAAAATCTGATGTGGACACTAATCGTCCTACGTGATTTCACTAACACTAACGTAATAATTTTTTTTAATATTGTTTAATTTTTAATTTTTCTTTTCCTTTTTTTAATTTTTTTTATTTTTAGGGCTAACAAGAGTCATAGGCAAAACTAGCAAGTTGCGAAAATATCCCCCTTGGATGCGAAGGCCCTCTCTAGACCTAGGCGAGGTAGCATTGCTTGTGACAAACCTCGAGCGACCCTAAAAAAAAAGGAACTATAAAAAAGGAAAACAAAAATTCAAAAAAAGATAGATAAAAATTAAAAAATTAAAAAAATCCACGAAAGATGATTTGCCGGAAATTGCACTCAAATGATCGATTTTACTCCAATGTAGTATTTAAATAAGCAAAAAGAAAAGTTATGACACTCAAGTGAGCGGAGTATGATCATTATGACACTTACGTTGTTCTTCTCCCAATGCGTTCGATGCTAGTTTTTAGCCCAAAAAGACTTGTTTCCTGACCACATTTTCAAAATCCACCCCGATGCTTGGGTAAGATAGGTCTTTCAAAAAGAGTTTCGAACCTGGCAATAGTCCCTTAGCCACTGTGCTATAGATTGTTTGCATAGTATGCCTTCTTAAAATAATAGTTGTATTACTGAAAGTTTAGCCTAGTTCTTGAGTCAACCTTGGAACTGGTCATTTTGGTTCCAGGCTGATTCTTGAAAGAACTTAAGCAATTCCTAGTTCCAAAAATCAGGAGTCGATTTTGGCAAGGGAATCTTACCCATGCTAGGATCGATCACTCCCAATCCCTACCATCACGTCATTTCACACTTAGATAATGTTTAACTAGTGATAATCATGCCATGCTACAATTTTATAAATCCCTAAATATTCTTTTTATTTTTTTATTTTTATCTTAAAATGTAGGTTTAGGGCCTGTTTGTTAATGTTCTTTGTTTCTGTTTATGAACAAAATTTCTATTTTTTTGTTCCAGGAAATAAAAAAAGAACAGAAACGCGTTTGTTTGTGTTTTTGTTCCAAATCTATTTTTTTGTTTCCAAGAACACATTTGGAATAGAAACAAAAAACAAGAAAAACTTGTTTCTTGTTTCTGGAACAATTTTTAAAAACAAATTTTCTCTCTCCTCTGTTTTTCTTCTCTTTTTTTTCTTCTTTTTTCTTTGGCGGGTCGCTAGCCTCGGCCATGGTCGGCGACCGGCCGTCGAGGGCCGGCGACCTCCCGGAGTGTCGCCAACCCCCGGTGAGGCCGAGCGTTGCCGGCCCCTAAGGAGGCTCGGCCTCGCCTTGGCTGGGCGAGCTCAGGCTCGCCCAGATCCGGAGAGCCCGAGCTCACCTAGCCAAGGCGAGGCCAAGCCTTGCCAACACGGGGCAAGGCTGGGTGAGGCCACCGGCCCTCGTTGGCTGGTCGCCGGCCATGGCCGAGGCCGGCGACCGGCCAAAAGAAGAAAAAAAGATAAAAAAAATTAAAAAATTAAAAAAAAAAGAAACAAAAAAAGAACACAAATTTACCAAACGTGTTTTTGTTCATTTTTATTCCTAGAACAAGTTACCAAACGCGTTTTTTATTCAAAAATTGTTCCCCGGAACGGAAACATTTTTTTCTATTTCCGTTCCCTGGAACAATTTTTAAACAGAAATGTTACCAAACGCGCCCTTAGTTGCCCCACTCAAGCCTATCCGGGCCTGAAAAATTGTTCTGAGCCAAAGGTGTCAGACTGGGTAAATGGCCATCAAGATTTTTTGAAACCCCTCTAAATGATGGCAAGTACTTTTAAACCCAACAAAAATTAGACAATTAATTTTGTTAGTACTTGAAATTCTGTGTGATGAAGTTGACATACGATTAGTCAGTAGAATTCATAATATCCTATTGTGATTTCCTAAATAAAATCCAGTGCATTTGACTTCAATTGCGAATGTGACCAAATCTTTGTTTGCAATTACGAGTTGGTAAATAGTCAGATTGCTCTTCCGTGATTAGGCATGCCGTTGTTGAGGAATTAGCCAGGCTCGGGGCCATCGTGTTTACCTGCTCCAGAAATGAAGCCGAACTTAACGAATGCTTGAAAGATTGGAAAAGCAAGGGCTTTCGAGTTGAGGGTTTGGCTTGCGACGTTTCCTCGAAATCAGAGCGAGAGAAGTTGATGTTCACCGTGTCTTCCCTCTTCAATGGCCAGCTCAACATCTTGGCAAGTAAAAGACGTCTCTGATCCCGCGGATTCAATAACAACATTAATAGCACGGTTGCATTTGCACTTCTCTTTCAATCAATTTTGTAATTGTTTTTCATTTTCTTGGGAGTGATCTATGTGTTAGATAAACAATGTTGGGACCAGCATACCCAAGCCGACCTTGGATTACACAGCGGAAGAGTTTTCCTTCATCATGACAACTAACTTTGAATCGGGTTATCATCTAAGCCAGCTCGCGCATCCTCTTCTTAAGTCCTCGGGAGATGGAAGCATAGTGTTCTTATCATCCGTTTGCGGCGTCATTTCAGTGAACGGCGGATCAATTTACTCAGCCACCAAAGGTAAATTAATATTATCATAAGTAACTATCTAAAAGCTTTTAATACGGAGCTAAACAAAATTCCTCTATTCTCTCGAATTCATTGGCAGGAGCAATGAACCAGTTGACCAAGAATTTGGCATGCGAATGGGCTAAGGATAAAATAAGAAGCAACTCTGTTGCACCTTGGTTCATATTGACTCCATTTACTGAGACTGTAATTTAATCTTGCATGGCTTTAAATTCTCTCTTGCTTAAAAGTAGTTCACTACATTTGTTTTGATCATGTTCACCATCGTGATCTGACGTCAACCCATTTGCTGTCACAGCTATTTAATAACGAGAAGTATAACGAGGAGGTCGCAGCAAGGACACCACTTGGTCGTTTGGGAAAGCCGGAGGAGGTATCATCGTTAGTGGCCTTTTTGTGCTTGCCAGCGGCCTCTTACATAACAGGGCAGACCATTTGTGTCGATGGGGGGTTCACCGTGAATGGCTTCTTATTTCCTAGAGCATGAATCTTACTTTCTTATACTTCTAGGTTGTTCATCGCGCATTATAATCACAAAAACAAAGAAGTTTATTAACAGTTTTATCTCCATATATTAAAATGTGTACTTTGATAATATGTTGACAATAAATAAAGGAAGTTAGCTGCCATGCTACTTTAATGTTCATTTCCACTTTCTATTCCCACTTTCAAGTTTTTTTTTTCCTTTACTTTCAGCGAAATTTTTTCTTACTTTTATGCAATTGTCTAAAAATAAAATATATGTGCCCAACGAGCAATGAATGACAAGACAAACGTGTTATATAAACAGTGCACTATCTAATAACGTAACTTGATCTCGACTCAAGACAAACGTATTTGGGTTGGCATTTATGTTTTACTTATAATTTAAATTTTATAACTCTAGAGAAAATATTACACATTGGGCCAAAGTTTAGGAATCACACTACACAAATTAAAAGTTCAAGGACCATTTGTACTATTATCTCCAAAAACTTTCTTACTAATAGCCTTCATTGGACCTCAAAAAATGTTGAAGAGAAAAGTTGAAAAGGAAAACTAAGAAAGTAATTTGATTTATATTTTTCTTTTGAATAACCTTCATTGGACCTCGCGTTCGATTTTAAAAATGTCAATAATTTACCGTATCAAAGTTGGTAATGGCAATAGCTGAACTCTCTCGACATGCAAAGCTCTTGTCTACCATTAATGGTAGTTTTCATCTCAAACCCTACTGGTAATCCACCAGCTAACAGTTCTCCTTTCCATTACAACGGTATTCTCACAACCCTACTGGTAATCCCCCTGCTGTAGACGGATTTAACCCAGCTATCGACGGCTCTCTCAGTCCTTTTCTTCTCTGTCTCCTTCGCTATTCCTGTTCCAACCCTCGTTTTGTTCTGTCCGACTCTCAATTTCAGACTCAATTACACCAACGATGTCAATTTTGCTAGATTTATCCACCCACACAGTAGCTCAGTCCACCCACTCAATCGACCATCCTCTATTCTCTTCCCCAATTCTACCCTATCTTTCCTCCATTTGCCGTCACCTTATGGTCGTTCAGATTTTCTGCCACAGCCCTAGCATGTCCGATTCCTTTCTGCCCTGAATTAGCCGTTACCTTGGGGAGTTACTTATGGATTCCCATCATCAGGAAGAGGAAACGCGCCTTGCTGCCCTCAGTAGCAGAATGGGTCGTCTTCGGTCCGACTATGATATTGAGGTCTGGAACAAATCGCCTCCGATGGAACAGCTACAAGAGTGCAGAAAGGTATTAGTAGGTACAATTCTTTCAAATCCCTTTATCAATCTTCAAGCTCTTCAAAATACTTTAAGGCGAGTTTGGCGGACAAATCAAGTTGAAATTACCCAACGTGAAGCTGGGCTTTATGTCGCAACATTCAAATTAGAAAGTGAAAAACAGAATGTATTAGAGGGTGGTCCATGGAATTTTGCTGGTCATTTGGTAATACTTAAGGCTTGGAGACCAAATACACCATTACATTGCTATGATTTTACTACTTGTGCATTCTGGGTACAAGTTTTTGGCCTACCCCTTGAGTGGTGTTCAGACCAAATGCTCTGTAAAGCGGTAAAGAGTGTAGGCAGAGTGTTGGAGGTGAAAATTGATAAAAAGGAGGGAACTACTCTCAGAGCTGGCCGTGTCCGAGTTGAACTTAATCTAAGTCAACCATTGAAGACAGGACAGTTAATTCGAATAGCTGGTAAGGCTATCTGGCTTGATTTTCGTTATGAGCAACTCTCTCATTTTTGCTACTCCTGTGGCCGACTAGGACACTATGCTACTTATTGTCAAGAAATTCCATTCAATGAGGCAAAGTTGATAGGCAAAGAGAAAATGGCATTTGGACAATGGTTAAGAGCAGAGGTCAAGGAACATAGTCCTTATTGGCTTACCTTTTATGGGGTTAATGCTGATTCTGATGACATTGAAGAAGTGATACCTGAAACTCCTCCTTCAGCGACCACAAAAATACCTGCGTTACCTCTGATAGAAGATACAATAGTGGAACCTCAATCAAGACCAGACATGCTGTACTTTCACTCCTCAGTGCATCAACAGCAGAATCTGCGCCTTTGTCCTGAAGGTCTAAAGTCTGCGAACCCCTCAACTAGCGCTATAATACCTATTACAAACAGGATGAAAGGTCTAAATGAAGCACCACTAACTATTAAGGACAGGGACACAAGTTACCAGCATCAAAACAGCTCGGTAATTCAATCTCATGAGGCTGCTCTGCTTCAGCCATTCCTTCAAGCAGGTACTTTGCCGATGACTTCCATACACGCAGCAATACTTCCTTCACCTGTACAACAGCAAGGCAATCATAATCAGATTGTGGAGGATGCATCTAAAAAGAAACAGAAGCATACTCGACTATCGACCAAGGCAGGGATTGCAAAGAAACTAAAAAGGCAAATTCCCTATGACTTGCGTATTCCCTTATTTGAAGGTCTTGATGAAAATTTACTAATGGAAACTCCTATTATTTCGGCTGAAGACGTCGGTAAGTGGGTTGAGGTGGCTTTCCCTAAAAAGCCACCGCTTGCAAAATGAAGCTTCTCAGTTGGAACTGTCAGGGACTGGGCTCTCCCCTGACAGTTCAAGCCCTTAAGGCCCTTGTGGTCAAAAAGAAGCATGACCTAGTTTTTTTGATGGAGACGAAGAACACAGAGGTTGTGCTAACTAGACTTCAGCGTCGACTTAAATTCCCAAACTCACACTTGATTAGTCCTATAGGATTCGCTAGCGGACTGGCTATGTTTTGGTAGTCTCATATTTCCCTACAAGTGGAACAATCAACTCAGCATTTTTTTTTATACTATATGTATGGATTTAAGGAAAGGTATAACGATGAAGTTAACTTGCTTACATGCACTAGCGACGTTCCAATCTCGCCAACCCATTCGGACAGCTCTCCGCCAGATTGCATCCACCAACTCTTTACCTTGGGTTTGTGCTGGAGACTTTAATGAAATTATCTATCAATGGGAGAAAGTGGGCAAACGAAGAGCAGACTCACATCAAATACATTCATTTAGATAAGTATTATATGACTGTTCACTCATGGATCTTGATAGTAAAGGTTGTGCTTTTACCTGGATGAATAATCATCAAGGTGATGACTTGGTAAAAGAAAGGTTAGATAGGGTGCTTTGTGATCTGAATTGGCGACTAACTTTCCCTGAAGCTGAGGTATTTGCATTACCTGCTGTGGGCTCCAACCATAGCCCTCTGCTGTTAAATACAGAAGCCAGACAAAGTAGAAGAAGTAAACCTTTTCTGTTTGAGGCCTATTGGGTAGAGCACCAGGATTGCAGTAGCATAATTGCCACTTCATGGGCCTCGGCTATGGCAGTTGGGCGCAACCTGCCACCCAAACTCCGGCTTGTCAACTTAGCTCTAAATAAATGGAGTCGACGCAAGTTTTCTAATGCCAAGTCACAGATCTCAGATTTGCAACAGCAATTACAATTTCTGACTAATCAAACTAACGGTCCATATGACAGAGACTTAGCTACAAAGTTAAAGAAAGAACTACAAGCGGCATGGCAGCAAGAGGAGCAGTACTGGGCGATGCGTTCTAGAATAAATTGGCTAAAGTGGGGCGACAAAAACACTAAATTCTTTCATGCAACTACCATTCAGCAAAGGCAAAGGAACAAGATAAGTATGTTACAAGATCACAACCAAGAATGGGTAAGAGATGATCACACTCTCAAGGATATGACTATGGCTTTCTATTCAAACCTTTATAGGTCAGCAGGTCACCGAGACTAAGGCCCCATTCTGGATCAATGTTCGAGTGTTGTTACACCTAAAATGAATGCCAGCTTAGTTGCTACGATCACATCGAAGAGGTCGAAAAGCTACTTTTCAGTTGGGTAAAACTCAAGCACCGGGCCCTGATGGATTAAATGGTCTCTTCTACCAAACTCACTGGGATATCCTACAAGAAGAGCTTATCCTTTCCGTCCAGAACTTTTTTCAAACAGGAGTGATGCTCGTCGATCTAAACAAGACCATTATCTCTTTGATCCCGAAAGTCCCTAACCCGGAAAGCCTGGACCAATATCAACCAATTAGCCTGTGTAACTTTGCTTACAAAATAATATCCAAAGTCCTTGCCAACAGACTCCAACCCCTCTTACCTAACCTGATTTCTACCGAACAAAGTGCTTTTGTAAGCGGTCGCCAAATCCAGGACAACATTTTAATCTTCAGGAAGTGCTACACCAACTGAAGACTTGGAATAAGAAGAGGAACTTTCAAGCAATTTTAAAGATGGACATGCAAAAAGCATATGACAGAGTGGAGTAGGACTTCTTGAAAGACTATTTTCTCAGGCTAGGTTTCCATTCCATTTGGGTGCAGTGGGTGATGCAGTGTATCACGACAATCTCTGTATCTATCAAGTTTAATGGCGATCAACTAAACTACTTCCATCCTACGCGCGGCCTTTGACAAGGTGATCCACTTTCCCCTTACTTGTTCATTCTGATGGCGAATCTTTTGTCAACTTTAATACATCAAGCCATTGATATAGGTCATCTTAAGGGAATCCAGTTGAATAGATGGTGTCCTACCCTATCCCATTTATTTTTTGCAGATGATACTATCTTTTTCTTAGATGGGAAAGTCCTGGAATGTCATAATCTAGCTAACATTTTGAACCAATTTTTCTTAGCTATTGGTCGGGCAAAGTCAATTGGAATAAATCGGGCATTTTCTTCAATAAATCCTGCCCTAGTAGTCTTAAGGAAAATCTGGCGCACCAATTGTGAATCCCTGTGCTTCATAAGACCGGAAAATACCTAGGTATCCCGTCAGATTGGGGTCGTTCTAAGCGAGATATGTTTGCATGGATTTTGGGAAGAGTGAACTCAAAATTAGATGGATGGAAAGAAAAACTTGTATCGAAAGGTGGAAAAGAGATTCTTATTAAGAGTGTCATTCAAGCTATCCATCAATATGCCATGTCCATTTTTAAGATTCCCGTGTCTCTTTGTCGGTCAATTGAACAAAAGATAGCGAGATTCTAGTGGCAAACTAATAGTACAAATAAGGGTATTCATTGGAAAAATTGGGAGTCACAGGGTGGTCTTGGATTCCGAGATCTCATTGCTTTCAATAAAGCAATGCTTGGTAAACAAGCCTGGAGACTAATCAAGCATCCTTTATCCCTGTGGAGCAAACTTTTCAAAGGTCTCTATTTCCACTCACAAGATTTTAGTTGTGCTGCCAAAGGTGCCCGCCCTTCCTGGGGCTGGCAAAGCCTACTAATAGGAAGGGACTCAATTTCACCAAAGCTATAGTGGTCGATGGGGGATGGAACAAAGATTAGAATTCGTGAAGACCGATGGCTACCTAGGGGAACTCTTGGAGGACCTGCTAATAGTGACGAGCCACGAATGGTAGCTGATTTGATGTTACCAGATCACAATCAATGGAACATTTCTCTACTTCAATGGTTATTTGATGTTGAGGTCACCAAAGAAATTCTCAACATTCTGGTCAGGTCTAATTGTACAGAAGATCAGTTAATTTGGATAGCTACTCCTCTAGGTCAGTACTCTGTGAAGAGTGCATATCATTCAATGAAATATTCAGCCCCTCTCACAATCGATCACAGCGCATCCTCTTCCATTCAGCCATCTCAGCCTATTTGGAAGAGTATTTGGAATCTTAAAACTGTCCCCAAAATTAGGCTTTTCCTTTGGTCTATTTGTTAGAATGCTTTGCCCACCAAAGCCAATCTTTTTAACAGACACATCAGTTCGGAACCCACATGCATTTTATGTACAAATGAAGTCCCTGAATCGATCGACCATCTTTTTCTACTATGTCCGTGGACTAACTCAGTCTGGTCTCACCCTCAGATTGATATTACTATACTACAAACAGAAGCACAACGCATTGAAGCTTGGATTGCAGATAGATTTCAACATAAACAGCTCTTACCTAGTATGGAAGTTGTTGCTGCACTCCTCTAGCAAATATGGAAGGCGCGAAATAGGTTTATCTTTAGTCGTTAAAGGCCTGATCCATCTTTTGTAGTCGAAGCTGCCTTTGCTCAATCTCGCTTAGCTTGTTTAACCCAGCATACCTCTTCTACCGCGACAACCTCAAGAATCACTCTTTCAGATCCAGGTTCTCTATGGTGGCCCCTTGATCCAGGAGTGCCGAAGATCAATATTGACGGCACTTTTCAGATTGCAGACACCACAGGATCCATAGCTTACATTTGTCGAAATCATACGAGTAAAATGGTGGAAGGATATACCTATGGAGTTGCTGCTTCCTCGGCTTTGCAAGTTGAACTCTACACACTAAACTCATCTTTGCACCATCTCTTGCGGTTCGGCAAGTCTAGTGATCCATTGATCGTTGAATCGGATTGCCTTACAATGGTCAAAGCAGTAACAGATCCTCATAAGACGCCATGGGAGGTTCGATCGATGTTTTCTGAAGCGGCTGCTCTTCTCCCTTGTTTCTCTCGACTCCAAATTAGGTTTTGCCGTCGTGCAGCCAACTTTGTCACGGATTGGGCTGCCAGGGCCCAGTTGCGTAGGTCTTTACCTTCTTCTTGGCCTGCCTTCCCCCCTCCCATTTTGTTAGATCTACTTATATCGGACGCTAGTGAAGCGGGCTGTAATGTTACTTTAAATTGAATGAAGGTTTTACGTTCAAAAAAAAAACCTTCATTGGACCTCAGAGATTGTTGGAAAAAAAAAGGTTAAAAAGGAAAATTTTAGAATAAGAAACAAAAAAAAAAAAATCAAAAAGATTTTCTTTAACATTTTAAAAGAATTCAATCAAACTTAAAAAATAAAACTATGGAAAATATATAAAATTACTTTAACGAATGAAACATTGATGGAAATTAATGGGATTACCATCAAATTCAAAGAAATTGAACTATGTAACCCCTTCGGTTTATGTAATTTAAGTGCAAATAACCCATTCTCATTCGATTATAGCGGGGAAGTAAGTCAGTTTGGCTCTGGACCTTTATGACCAGGACTTGTTTTTCAAAAATTAAAAGTATATTGCTTTTTCCCCAATAACCAAATAATCTTGATGGTCACAATAACAAACAGTTTTTTGTACACCATACAACACTCACTATGTGGCACAATAAGAAAATTACTTCTATTTCTCTTCAATTTAGTGAGAGACGCCTAGATGCATTACCTATACATGTGTCTATAATTCTAGACTTTAAAATTTAGAAAATATAAAGCTGGCACAAAAGATAAAACATTTTTTTAAGCCAATTGATTTACAAATGACAGTTTAAATTTTGGGTTTGATAGGAAAAGGATATGTAAAGTCATTATTAGACGCAATTAAGTAGACACTGAGGTGGCTTCTAGGTGGCGGCTAATTTTGTGGAAAAGGCACAAAAAGTTCTCTTGCAATGAGGAGAGGCAAGTCCAGCATTCTGCAATCTTAAGTGGCATATTTAGAGGCAACACTTAAAAGAGACTGTTATAATATAAATTTTGATTGGGATGGGGCAATAACCCAACATGAGTAGGTACTTAATAGCAAACACAATAGAACGAGCTGAGAAACTTACAAATTGAGTTAGAGTCGACATTTACTGTAGACGTCTTTTAAACTTAACGTTAGCATTTAGTTAGAATCACAGTTAACTTTTGACTTTATACTTTTCTGATGATAGTTTATTTTATTTCCACGTCAGAGAAGATGAATAGAAAAATAATAAAGTGATGAATTGACCAGCTTGTAGGTTCTATTCAAATAAATGTGTCATTGCTTACGGACCACAGTGTCATTTTGATTAGTTGGAAGTTCGGACAATCCTAGAGCACCGTAGAATGTTTTAGCCTTTTTGCGTTAGCTGGCCCATTTAAGAGTTCTTCTCTCTCACTCCACGGGGTGATCCATTTAATGTAATATCCTGTTCTCATTTAAGAATGACCTTTTTTATAATAAAAATAAAAAAAGTGATACCTAATGAAAATAACGCAAGATTTCAATGTTTTGAGATTATAAAAAAAAAAAAAAAAAGAAGGATTTTTCCACATGTATATATATGTGTGTGTGTGTGTCTCTTATGTATACACACACAAGAAGAAATGCCACACTCCATTCTTGTACAACTGAATTGCTCTAACATGTTCAATAAATTTTTATATATTTAGTCATCATTTCATATATTTTATAAAAGACTATATAACATGGAGAATTACCAAAAAAATCATAAACATATTCGTAATTGTGCCGATTTAGTCCTAAACATTTTAATTATGCCGATTCAATCATAAATATCTTCACATTTTGCCGATTGAATCCATTCGGCCAATTTTGACTGAAAATCATTAATGTGGATGCTAGCCATCTAGCATGGCATGGACAATACCAACATGAACATTTTTAATTATGTTTTAATAATTTTTCAAATTTTAAACTTTTTTTCTTTTCTTTCTTTTCTTTACGGCACAAAATTGATGTTAAATCTCGCATGATATCTCTTAATTTTTAATTTCTCGGGTAGCATTCTCCATAAAATCTCAGTTGACAATTTCCAGGTGTTATTTATCAAGATGAACAAATAAATTTTTTTAGGAACAATCGATCTAGTGACGAAACCAAACACTATGAGTAATGATATCTTCGGGCTTTTTCACTTGTAGACTAAAGATAGGGGGAGTTCTCAAAATCAAGGCGTAGAGAAGAGATGAGCGAGATTCTCTAAGAATGGACTAATTACTGTGATTAGTTAACCAAATCAGTCGAGCCTCTGGGCTAAATATATGGACCTGAATTATATTGATTCCAATCTTTCATAGGAACGGAACGGAGTTTCAATTACAGGTACGGAGGTGAAGAGGGGATGTTAAAATTGCTCATAGTCCTTCCCACTGCTGGGGGCTTGCAACAATGTAATGGCGGGCTCTTGCATGCTTCACCTTCTCTCCCCAAGTGTTCTCAAGCCCAACACCAAACTTAATGTCGGCACTGCATGTATTCGATGCATATGAACTCTGGATAAACATGACAAATTATTTGATTTATGACACCAAAAATCCCAAACTTAATTAAAAAATAAGAGATAGAAGAATTTGATTGATGCGGCCCCAAGCGAGGGCCAGTGACTCTCACTTAGATCTGGAGCGAGGGTCGCGCCCTCCCCTAAATTTGGGCCAAAAAGCCCTTGTCAAGGGCCAACGAGGCCTCGCCCAGCGGCTATGGCAACAGCTATTAATAAGGGCTTATTCCTTTTCTTTTACTTGGTTTAGAAAAATATATATCCTTTTTTTTTTATTTATTTAACCTAATTTAAGCAAAATTTGAAAAAAAAATAATAAAAATTATAATATATGAGAAAGAAAATAATAAAAAACACCATGTCAGTATTTTTCTTTTGTCAAGTTGGATGGAGTTAACGGAGGGGCTTCATTACACATTTTGAAAGTTTTATAACTCAATTGCATTTTCTTAATTAGTTTTAGGACTTTCAATGGACCAATCCCAAAATCAAGAAGTAAAAAAAAAAAAAAAAGTGACGGGAGATCTCTCTCTCTCAAGAATAAGTCGAAACTTTCTTTCAAAACTTGAGTACCTATAGTGGCTTGTCTAGTCAAGAAGGGAATGTATTTAGTAAAATATCTAAAAATTATAAAGGGATAAGATTTATTAACCAAGGTTAAAGTAACGATGACTCGGGGTTAAAGAAACTAGGTGGAGAATGCAAGATTTGTATTCAAGTTTAAATATTTACAAGTGGTGTAAACCTTTGGTTCCAAATTACACATTTTGATAAGTAACTAAAATATCTAGTTTATAGAACATAAACAAGGAAATCAGTGTTCATTCTAAAAACTGATATATTAGAAAAAAATTTTGAACCCACTAATACATTTAGCGAAAATTATCAAACGCTATGAAAATCACATCTCAATAAATTCCTAACTTGAAATTATCTGATGCACACTTTCGAAGCATTATGGTCTCTATTAAGAATCACTATGGCGATACGTCAATCACCATCACTATATAAAATCAACTTATGCACCAATACTGGTTAATTCAATCCTGATGAAACCGGTTGTTAGAAAACAACAAACACAAAAATACATTTCGGATATTGCACACGCTACAAAGTTAATAATCCAACTAATACTCCACGCACGGCATTTGTTATATTTATATCCTACATATAAATAACTAATGTAAGAAATTCCGGATATAACAATTATGATTGACACTGATTAGCTAAGCATCAAGATGATTGGAGAAAGTCATTCATCGATTACTTAAAAAGAAAAAAAAAACGCAATACAATAGATAAAAAATATAATTAAAAAACAAGCATCGAAATACTTTTTGCTTGGGGATAAATAAGTTATACAAATGGACTATTGAGGGAGTATTATAAAAATATTTAAACAAACACGAATCAATGTTGGCAATGGCAAAAGTACATAAAGATATTTGTGGTGCAAATCAAGCAGGTATAAAAATGAATTGGTTATTTCATCAATATGGCTATTTTGGGCTATGATAAACCAAGACTGTGTAGATTACGCCAAAAGATGCAAATTGTGTCACGTGAAGCTTGGCATTTTCTTCAATGTGTTTTCTGGAAATCACTATCTAGATTACCTAGCAGCTAATTGAGTCAGCCTTCTTCGTGCTATACACTCAAATCGACTACAAGATGATGGTCAAGATTGTGTCTCTCAAAGAGTCAAGAGAGCCAACTTTTGCCATTCGCATGCAGCCTCCTTAGGACTTACTGCATCAATCAATTTACTTTGAATCCTCATTAAGGTTTTCATCGACTAAGAACGACGAATCAAATCAATTTCGTGTCTTCTTAAACACGGCCAAGAAGGATGATGAAATTCTTTTGAGCAAAGAGATGTCTTGACTCAGTCAATCAAAACACAGGAAGATTTAATATAGTCTTCTCAAAGGATTTCACCGAGAATCGAATGACTCCGTCTAACAACTCGGTAAATGATCGGCATAGAAGAGTCGGTATATAGCGGAAGTAGAAATTGCAAGCACAGGAGAATGATCCTCTGTATGCATGACATTTTCTTGACTAAAAGATCATGTGTGTTTAGAGTAGAGATCAACTGAGAAAAGGTAAACAACATCTTCCTAAAATTCCTGTTTGCCACTTCTACCTCAGCTCATTTTCATCTAAAAATTCACAACACTTAGGGTTAGTTTGATTACATTTATACTCCTAGAAACAATTTCTGTTCAAATATATTTATTTATATTTCTATTCCCTAGATGAGTTTTTTTAGCATAAGCTTTTTTTTTATAACTGCGCAAAATTTCTATTCTTGGAATAGAAAAAGAATAGAAATACGCTTCGTACAATCCTAAAAATTTCTAGTCCCTAATTTTTCATTTAATTATAAAACATGTCAGTGGAGACTTAACAATTCATGTTTGAATTAAAAACGGACTTTTGTAAGGATTTAATTGATCAAGATATTTTAAAATGGCCTTAGAAAATCCAACGTAATGTTATTTAAAGATGGCTAGCTAGAAATGGTAGTAGAGAGTCCCACTAATTTATGACTCATAATACAAGGAGGCTGCCAGTAAAACTTTGGGCATTATGATAAATATGTGCATAGACGTTCTGAGCTTTTTCAACTGCAAGAAGAAGAGTAAACGTTGCTTGGTGGAATGGACAATGCTGAAACAATTGAGGATGGAAATGATCCTAAAGTTGATGCATTTATTTGCACAACTCATCAAACCTTCAAGCAAATGACTTCGAGAATCCATGGAGCATAAGCTTATTCGACTACTATGAACACAAGACAAATGATAACGCAAAAGACTTGTTCAAAGCCATCTAATTTTCTATTGAAACATAATTGCATAAGATTTTAAATAATGTCTCAAATATTATCTTAAGGGAAGAAGATTAGAGTCACTAAGCTTTTGTGACCTAACGTTGTCTTTAAAAGAAAACGGCATTCAGAAATCCATATAGTAAAGCCCTAATAGCTTATTCAATTTTGAATCCAATTTTTATCAAAAAAAAATATTTTTATGCTAAACTAATTCTAAACTAGAATTTACACTAAAATGTAGTAAAACTATTCAAAATCTAATTTCTATATTTTTTCCTAAAATTTTGAATGTTTTAATTTTTTAATCTGAAAAATGGGTCTTGGATCAAGTTAGGAGACCAAACCTTGTGTTAACTATGTAAAGACAAGTATTAGGTCACGTTGAGCTTATTTTTAGAAAATGACATTAATTCTCTTTTCATTCCTAGAACCAAAAAAAGAAAAGGGAAATAAAGGAAATAATTTGTTTAAAAAAGAAAACTAAATGATGGAAATGCCCTTAATTAGCTGATAAGGTTATGCCTTTATTTGAAACTAACACGATCACTTTAGGCTTTTATTTGAAATAAGATACGCTTCGGGTCTTTTGAGAAAAAGATGGCACTTCAAACCTTTATTTAAAATAAGACTCACATCATACCCTTATTTGAAATTTTCCCTAATTCTAACAATAGCTTTTTTGGCAAAAGTAATGAAAAACCAAAGAAGTCTAGATTTTTAAGTATTATTTACATTTATATCATGGATTGCCGTTGGAACTCAATTTGAATCAAGGAGCAAAGTACATGCTTTTAGAAAGCTTGCCAATTGGAGACATCATAGAATTACAATTCAAAATCACTTATGACTGCGTCTAGATAAGTGGTGGTCAACTAGACAACTAAAAAGAAGATAATCTAATCAAACAATTGATGACTACCCTCCAAAATGGCCACAAAATAGAACGAGAGAAAAGACCAATTTCAATCAATAACTAGACCGGCGCAGTTTCGAGAATTACAGAGTCCAGTTACATGATCAGCAACGGCCCACATGATGGCCTGGCCAGGCGGGATTCTCATGAGCCGAGGCAGGAGTCCCTTCCACAAAGCGAGAAGTCCTTCCTCTCTAGAAATTGTCTGAAAGACATGAATCATGCCCTTGCACTTCAACACTCCACCATGTTGGCTTTGAGCCATCAGCCTCGTCTAGACGACATCGAAGAGCCCGGTGCACACCGGACCTATAGTTCCTGCGAAGAATCCTGAAATCATGGAATGCCATGGTCGGAGGACGTTGTGATGGCTTTCGTGCTTCTTCCATAGTAACTCATCAGAAGCATTTTTGGCTGTAAACATAGCAGCCTGGTTGGGTCGGTTGCGCATGACCGTTGGCGCAGCCCCTGCCCAAAGCCCACGAAGGCCTTCTTCGCAAATAATTGTCCGGGCACAATGAATAGGATCCTTGTACTTCAAATGCTCCGGACTCAAACCTTTTTGTTGCTGCAGTCTGATCTTGACAACCTGCCAATGACCTCATCAGTTAGTTCCCACGCGATACATGTAATTTACACAACAACTCGCCAGATTAACCATTACGCAGCACGAACCTTTTCAGCAAACTCAAGTAGAACAACATCAAAAGCATCTGCATTTACTCATTGTTAAAATCTACAATGTTACTAACTACATATGTATTTAACCCGACCCAGGCGAGCTTCTCCAACAGACAAGCAACTAATGAGTCTAGCCCTACGAAAGAACCTGCAGAATTTCCATGTACTCTTCTTTCACATGAAAACGGCTAATTCTTTCTCCACTCGTTCTCCATGTATTTTGATGCTAATCTCAAAGAATAGGAACTATCCATATTGTTGTACATCTCGGTGATTACATAAAAGTAGTAGGAAGGATTATAATGATAGACTTTGGTTATAATCCTTTTGAAATTTAAAAGTAAGTTTTTCAAAAAAAAAATGAATGATTTAAAAAACATCTTTTAAAAAATAATCACTCTGTGTTGCTTACAAAAAATGAATTAACTATATATTTAGATATAGAGTTAATACCCTGAAAAACCCCAAACTGGTATACTTGTGACAAATTTACCTCAAATTAATTTTTTGACCACTAAAAACCCTAAACTGGTATACATTTGACAAATTTACCCAAAACCGGTACACTTATGACAAATTTACCATCTGTTAGTTTCCGTTAAATTTTACTATCAAATTATTAACTTGAATGACACCTGACAATTAGTTGATATACCAGTTTGGGATTTTACTCTTCGTTCGTCATAGTTATACAATATTTGTGATTTTTAATGGTATTAATTTAATTTAATGGAGGATATAGTTGTCATAAATATATCAGTTTAGAATTTTTTACGATCAAATAAATTAGTTTGGGATAAATTTATCACAAATGTACTAGTTTTGGATTTTTCATAATTAAAAAAAATTGAGGTAAATTTGTCACACATGTACTAATTTGAAATTTTTCAAGGTATTAACCCTTAGATATAAATTGATATTGACAATGAAAATATTTTCATTAGTTAATAATTTCAAGTAATATGAGTAATTATCTTTTCAAATCATTAATTTTTTATAAAACAAATGGAGCCATCCTTGCATGCATCCTGACAATAGTGGTTTACAGCATTGACGTACTTTTGAGCCCCTCCATTTCCCTTCCATCAAGGCATAAGCAACCTTTCGAGAATATTATATCTTCTTGCGCCCTCCTCATTGAACTACAAACAACAAAATTTAGCTTCATCTAATCCTTTCAGCCGTACGATTCCTAAAAAATAAGCCTACATTTTAAATCACAGAGCAACAAACCAACTTCACCCCAATCAACTCAAAACCCAACCAATCGCATTCCCTCTATGTCCGAGAGTTTTGTTCCTTCACTTGTTGACTAATTAGTCAATTTTGCAAGCAAAACCTTCGGTGGCAGCAAGAACCGAAGGCAGCTGGGGGTGTACGTGTTTTCAGCTTGTCTTCCCAAGCATTTCGCTTGCTGCCCGCATAGAAGCAACGTGGCCACCATCGGCCAAGCTTCAGTCAACACTCCTTAATTTAGTTGACCCAATGTCGACCGAATGGAGAAGAACTTGGGCGGCATTTGGGCATGAACGACTCCTCCTCTCCGCGCGGGCATGCGTATTCTCGCGCATGGCCGAATTCCGTTCCCTCGATTCTCAAAATTCAATTGGTAAAGATCCAAATTCCTCTCTTATTCCATATACACTTAGGTGGTGTTGTTGTATAGTATTATCGGAACAAGTGTGCACGGGTCAATGGGGTCGAATATAGAACCGGCGATGCTTCGGTCACTTAATCATGGACCGTCGTATATTTAAGGGTCGTCACAAAATTCCGGATGCCACAAAGTGGGCCTATTTCGCTTTGTTTTTGGGCTGTGATTGTTTAAAAAAAAAAAAAAATCCCGGGTTGGACCCAACCCACGGATCCGACCCGAGTCGTTTTTTTTTTTTAATTAATATCTTAATATATTATAATATAAAATAATATTTTTAAAATAAAAATAATATATATATTTTATTTTCTAAAAATCAAAAACATCAAAAATATCTCATATTTTCCCAAAAAGACAAAAAAGTCAGAAAAAGTTAAAAATGATTTATATTTTCAGAAAATTAAAAAAATGCCTTTTATGTTAAAAAAAATGAGAAAAAGATAAAAATGTTTTTCCTCAAATGCATGGAAAATCCCTAAAAAATCCAAAAAGCCTCAAGGTTTAAACAAAATTAGATACCGAAAGGGCATTAGTGATTAACTAGTGTAATCAAGTCCCCGATCCTAATTTCTTTAGTTGCGTAGGAGCGAGTATTTCTCCTTATACTTCGCTTGGGTTTCTAATCGATCCACCCCAAACCGATTAGTAGCGATTCCTTTTTAAATTAACTCACAGGTTAAAAACTTGAACCATTAAGTCGTGAATTGGTGGACTTGGGAGAGTCCGGGCTATGCTTAATAAACCTAGCCGAACCATTAGCCTCCGCAAGGCGTCTGCCCCGATTAGGGCGCCGAAAAAAAGAGGTCACGACACCGACCTATCTCTATTCTCTAATTGATCTTTACTGTGCCGTAATAATCTCTGCAGATAAGCACGGTCGAGCAGTCGATTCCTAGTTGAATTCTCAAGTCTATTGCATTAAAATCCCTTAATGACTTCCTCAGATAGTTTAGTTATCTCACGCGTGATCAGCTCTGAGAATAGTACTATAGGCGCGTTGATGAAAAGCCCGATTTATTTAATTGAAAGTAGAACTGAAATTTCAAGATGTTACAGGATATGTCTTAGCTAGCAAAAATTCATCTTGGAGATTATATCTGAAGTAGGATTGTTAGGATACAAACTAGCAATTATCCCTATTGAACAAAATGTCAAACTTACGACATTTGATTTTGATAAAGGTTCATCATCACCTAATGAAGACCCATTGTTACATGATCCATCGGGTTATCAAAGACTCGTTAGGAAATTGATCTACCTCACCATGAGTAGGCCTGATATATACTATGCAGTACTAATTCTCAGTCAATTCATGTATAATCCAAACCAGTCCCACATGAATGCAGAACTAAAAGTTGTGAAATATTTGAAGGTATGTCCGGGACTTGGGATCCTATTGTCTTGGGATTGTAACTTGAAGATGACAGCCTATTGTGATGTTGATTATGCTACTTATCCTATGAGGCATAATATTAGGAAGATCCTTGATTTCATGAAAAACTAAAAAGCAGTCAACTGTATCTTCATCATTAGCTAAATTAGAATATCGAGTTACGGTGAAAACGGTTTGCGAAATTGTTTGGATACGAGGTCTACTTTTGGATTTTGGACAAGGCAAGTGAGCTATTTTGCGATGATGATGCCGCACTCAAATTGGCAACAAACTTTGTCTTTCATGAGAAGACAAAATATATAGAAGTTAATTGTCATTTCACTCGAGAAAAAATTTAAGAATGAGTCATTGCAATTGGAGGAATTGGAACTGTGGAACAGCTTGCAGACATTTTTACTAAACCCTTATCCCAAAGACAACACAAGTATCTATTGAGCAAGCTGGACGTCTTCAACATATATAAGCTGCAAGCTTGAGGGGAAGTGTTGGAAGATGATTTGATTCATAGCTCCAATTCTGATCACAGAGATTGTGCGATAATTGATTTGGTCACAAAATATCTTCAAAATATTTAGAAGATATAATAGGAATTGTAATATTATTTGATTTCTTTTTATATTATAAATATAGGCATGTACATGTACGAAATACACAGAGAAATACAATTACATCCAATTCTCTTCGTTTCTTGTCATCACCAATAACATTACTCTAAAGAAAAGAAAAAGAAATTGTCTATCGTAGTTTGTAAAAACAAAGGCATAACTTAAAATATGAGAAAGCATTGTGAGAAAATTATATGTTGTTGAAGTAATACATTTCAGGTTGAAGAGATTCATGGAGAAATGAAGAAAGCTTATTCTTCAAAGCAATATCTTAATAGAGGAAGATTGTTCTGAAGATTTAATGTTTTAGTTCTAACCTAGGCGATCGAATTGCGTTTTCTCAAGCTCTAGATCGAGAAAAGTCCCCTCCTAATCAAAAGAGGAGCAAAGAAACTTAAGTAGATGAATATTATAAATGAAGAATCGAAGAAGTTATCCACCCAATTAATTAAATAGGATACTAATCTAGCCAAAATCAATTATATTGTCAGTACTTCTTCAATCATTAAAAAGATTAATTCCTATTTCTTTTTTTCGAAAATTGCATTTGCCGCACACTATAAAGGGGCGCATCATTAATGTCACAATAAATCACATGTTTTACAGAAAGAGTAGGTGTTCCATTTGACTTTGATTAAATTTACTTGTGAAATAATTCCTTATTTAACGTAGACCCCCATTGACCTCCATCCCCCAAGTAAAGGTGGATATTTTTATTCCCCACTTTTGGGGAATACAAGAAGGTGACATTGTGAGGTCTCTCACTCTAGGTAGATCTCCTATCTATTTCTTTTTTCCTTGAGCTTTTTAAGGATCCGCTCAACTCCATGGAGGCATATCAATAATGGTACAATAAATCCCACATTTTACAGAAAGAGTAGGTGTTCCATTTGACTTTGATTAAATTTATTTGTGAAAATAATGTCTTTCTTGGATATAATGGCCAATGGCAAGATGAAAAAAAAAAATGATTGAACCAAAATTATAGGGAACTTTTTTTTTTTTTGGGGGGAATCTATTAGGTACTTCACCAGTCCAAACATATATGGATCTTATTAATAAGTTCTTCAATGTACTAATTAGACATTTTTAATCACAAAATACTCGATTTGCAAAGTATTGATTAATGATATTGCAAATTCAAACTAAAAGTTGCAATATTCTTTAATGAGTAACCGGAAGCCACTTTTTGACAAAACCATACATGACATACGTATCCTTGCACGCATATCTTGACAATTCCGCATGCTACGGAGTTGGAAAATAATAGGGATTTCACTTATGTTTAAGCGACACACCAGGACTCATCTCGAGTCGTGCTATGTCCATGAGCATAACGAGATACTTCATCTACTCTATGGTCATTCTTCCATCTAATCTTAAGGTCCATATTATAAAAGGAAACCAGATATTAGCATCACATACTACAAATTAATTTCGTCTGTTTTGAAAAATCAATCATGTTTTCAAGATTATACGTATTGTCGATATTAATTACGGATAGTCAACCTTAACTACTAGAAAGAAACGTTTTGTGGATTTTTCTATAATCTGAATGCCGGTCTATTCTTTTGAACTTCGAAATAGTAAGCAGCGGCTCCTATAATTAGTAGTCATTATTACAATACGCCTAAGTAGCAGGTAGATATTTATTAGGAACTGGACCCAATCTAATTGAAAGTAAAAATCAACGTCTAGTTTGCTAGCATTCAAACGCATGAGAAGGACCCGTATGCCTTGACTCAATCCTATTTGCGTTCATTTCTTTTTTCCAAAAACCAGAAGGGTCCACTTCAACGTTTTCTGCGAATCGAAAACTCGCTTTGCAATTTGATTGGGTCTGACCAGGTCTCACCTCTTGAAATTTCCAAGGGAAAGCATCTCCAAACCGTCTTCATCAATCGATCTCAGATGGCTTGATAATTCAGATGGATGAATTGCATTCGTAAATTGTCCCGGGCCTTCCGCAAGATGATGGAGTATTTGCCGCCTTCTGTGGACTTTAGTTAAATGTACATTTGATCTTGCGCTGAAGACAAGCTAAACCCGAGAGCAAATTGTTTAGATAGTGTAAAAAAAAATTAACCTAAATGGAGCCTTTACCATGTGATACGTAACTGGTCGATCGCAAGTCACTATCACGGTCAAGTACAAATTCACTCTATTATGGCTTAACTGTGTTCAGACCAGAATTTCTCTGCATGCGTTGATGACTGCAGACTCATGGAAGAAAGACCTAGTTCCGACCCTCACACAAAGCCATTAAATTACAATATTGACGGAGCCTTTTCCAATTTGAACTCTTCAATATGATCCGTACATGAAAATTCTAGGGCTTAACTTAAACGATTCCAAGCAACTTCGCATGATTCCAGTCAAAATTGAATCGTGCCGTTTCGTGAAACACAGTGAACATGCGAGGAAATGAGAGACTAAAAATAAGCGTGGCTCATGCATTATAAAGCCATCGCACAAGCTAGCTCTTTCTCCAAACTTGATACACTAGTTCAAATAGTTTCCTCTTTTCCCTCTCCCCGACAACTCTCAAAGGCACCAAGAGTTCATAGTTGTTAGTGCTTTAGCTTCGTTTCGTTTAACTCAACTTGCAAATGGAAAGAACAACAAGTGTGCCCCTTCAGCCTCCGACTTATGGAAATTTGATCACCATTTTAAGCATCGACGGTGGTGGGATAAGAGGGCTTATCCCCGGAACCATTCTTAATTTTCTGGAGTCTGAGCTTCAGGTGAGCATGCTCGTTATGATTTTTGTCATCTCCGTTGTCAATATATTTCACTGATCTTGTCAGCAAATTAGCATGCTTCACAATCTTTATTGATCTATGCATAGAGATTTTGTTAACAAGAAAATTCTTATCAATTATAGTGAACAAAACAATATTCACTGGATTCATATGCACATGGACCATTTGCATGCAGTTCTCATAATGCATTCATGCATGTAAAAAGGTTTTATGCATGTATGTCATAAGCAAACTTAATAAGGAGAAGACTATTTTTGGTATATCTGATGTTTTAATATCTAAATATCAAACCACATATTCATTTAATAGTTTAAATTTTTAAAACAATTGGTAATGATCTCTCGAAATCTCAGATGATGCCAGAGCAAGATGTCCCGAATTCAAATATTTCCAAACTTCTATTTGCCTTACCAATTACATATTTCCATGCTTTAGGCTAAGACCATAGTCTAACCTCTGCGTGAGGGAGAGTGTTAGAATATTTAAATATTTAACTAAACCTTCATCAACATCTTAAGCTTTTAGAATAATTTATAGTAGTTTTACAAAATTTTACTACATGCAACCAATCTTTATATGATTTTTATGTCACTTGTTTATTTAATATACCAATCAAGAGCTATAAATGTTTTTTGAATTTTGCAGAAACTAGACGGCGAAGATGCAAGAATTGCGGACTACTTTGATGTTATTTCTGGAACAAGCACTGGCGGCCTCGTTACGGCCATGCTAGCCACTCCCAATGAAAAAAACCGCCCTGTATTCGCTGCAAAAGACATCAAAGACTTCTACCTCAAGCACTGCCCTAAAATCTTCCCCCAAGACAGGTAAAGAAAGAAAACATAAAGGAGTTGCTAATCTCTATTCATGGTTTAATTATCTCTTAACTGTCCGAAATTAATAAATCTCCCTAAAACTATGCAGTTGCCCTTTCAAACCGGTTACGAAGATGATCAAAGCCGTGGCGGGACCCAAATACGATGGAAAATACCTTCACAATGTCGTGAGGGAGGAGCTTGGAGACAAAAGATTGCACCAAACATTGACAAACGTTGTGATACCGACGTTCGACATCAAAAGCCTTCAGCCAACTATTTTCTCTAGCTACCAGGTCATTCATCGCTTCATCATCTTCTTGAAAATTCTTTAGGATTTTGAGGATATGTAGACGATGAAATCTTACAAGGATTGTGAATATTTTTCTCGTCAAATTGTCCCCAGGTGAAGAAAGATCCGAGCGTGGATGCCATGCTCTCGGACATATGCATTTCCACCTCAGCCGCACCAACTTATCTCCCGGCTCATACGTTTGAAACCAAGGACCCCACAGGCAAAGTGAGAGAATTCAACCTCATCGATGGTGGCGTAGCCGCAAATAATCCGGTAATATAATCATATTGACATCGTTTTTAAGCGAACTAATTTTGCCAAGTTAAGTAAATAATTACTCAGCATATAACTTGATTGGATCAGTCCATCATCTCAGCAAATAGTACTGGAGTATCGAGAATTTTCTTTATAAAAAAAATGCGGGGCAATAACTAAGTATATACATGATATTCCAATTGTGTAGACATTGGTTGCGATGGGAGAGGTGACCAAGACAATCATGGGAGGAAGTTCAGACTTCTACCCTATAAAGCCAATGGATTACCGGAGGTTCTTGGTGATCTCCCTCGGGACCGGTACTGGCAAGGTTGAGGGGAAATACACGGCACATGAAGCAGCTAAGTGGGGAGTGCTGGGTTGGTTGACCAGCGGTGGCACGCCACTGATCGACGTCTTCACTCAAGCCAGCGCGGACATGGTCGACTACCACCTCTCCGCCGTGTTTCAAGCCCTACAACTCCACGACAATTATCTTAGGATCCAGGTACAACTAATATTTTCAAATATTCAAGTGAAAGATTCCACATAATGTCGCGCACATGGCTGTACGTTGATCGTTGCATTTTCGCGGCTTGATTTTTCAGGATGATACATTGAGTGGTGTTTTATCATCCGTGGATGTGGCCACAAAAAAGAACCTGACCGATTTGGTCAAAACTGGTGAGGCGTTGTTGAAGAAGCCGGTCTCTAGGGTTAATTTGGAGACCGGAGTGTACGAGCCCACGACCAATCAAGAGGCCAACGAAGAGGCTTTGATAAGGTATATGCATTAGCAAGCACGAATGTTTAATTTCCATGCCATGATTTTACGATTGATCACTTTTGGCAGTTTTAGGTTGGTTTTACCAATGTAGCTTCGTTTGATATATATTGCAGGTTTGCTAAACTACTCTCCCAAGAGAGACAGCTTCGCCATGCGAAGTTGCCTCATGGACTTGCCAATACACCGAAGTGATTATAGTCGAGGGCTAGCGATTATCTCGTATATGTTTGCTGGATCTGTGATTTGAAGATTGGAAGCGTTTGGCCTTTGTCTTTTCGTTTTTTAATTTCCTTGTGATTATTTTATTCTCGAATAAACCCTTTGGGCCTAGTGCTAAGATAGACTTTTTGTTTTCTCAATAAAATCTTTGGGAGGCTAGGGCTAAGATTTGTATTTTGCAGTCCTTGTAAGATAATTTTCTATGGAATAAAATTATCGTTACCGTCATCACTTCGGATTGTACTTATTTTATTGTGGTGAGAGTCACATCTTCCATCTTGACGTAAAGAAAAATGGCAATACACTTACATCTGGAAAAATATGCCCCTCGAATAGTGATGAAACAAAAAAGAAAAACAATTCAATAGTTTGAAACGATAACTTAACTGATTTAGAAAAATGCATTGAAATAGTTTGTTATCATGAAAAAAAAGTGATTGTTGGATATAAAAAGATGTGAAAAGTGATTATTCATATCAAAAGAAGTAATAGTTTATTATGGAAAGTGGTGATAAGATACTTATTTCAAAAGTTGTGTTAATTGGTTGTTTGTAAATAAAATCAAATCATACATTATTTATCACAACTGTTCAAAATAATTGTTCATAACAACAACTCTCCCTTTTACACAACAGTAACATTACTCTGAAGAAAAGAAAAGATTGTTATAAACAAATACAGAGCTTCAAATGTCAGAAGCATTGTTAGAAAACTCGACGTCGTTGAAGTAATAGGCATGAGGTTGAAGAGATTCATGGAGACATAAAGAAAACTTTATTTTTTAAAACATTGTCTTTAGCTGGGGAAGATCTTTTTGGAGAGTTGGCTTTCTCAAAGTGCGGAGGGGAAATCTTCCAAACCCTAGATCCAGTGAGTTTTCACCTAAGATACCGACTTGCCTTTCTCGAGTTCTAGATCGAGAAAACTCTCCTTTTATAAAAAGATGGACAAAGAAACTTAATTTAGATGAATGTTATACATGTCGAATTGAAGAAGTCATACCAAATTGATTACATGGGATACCAATCTAGCCAAAAAAAAATCAATAAATCCCACGTTTTAAACAAAGAGAAGGTGTGTCCCTTGAATTTAATTAAATTTGTTTGACAAAATAATGATTTTTTGTGGATATAGTGGCTGGTGGCAAGGTGTAAAAATTGATTTTTTTTTTTTTTTTTGTCGGTAGGTGAAAAAATTGATTGAAGGAAAACTATTAGGTACTTCATGAGTCCATTCATGTATGGATCTTATTAACGAGTAATTTGTTCTATAAATTTTATATACTTAATAACAATATGTTACATTTGCAAGCATTGATTATGCATATTATAAATGCAGTCAGTGACACTAGAAATTGCAATATTCTCTCATCTGGTTAATAAGTAATCAAAAGTCACTTTTTGACAAAAAAACCATGTCCTCGAGCGCTATCTTTGATCCACCATCCAAACTACTACTCTAGATAAGACAAATTCCGCGCGCTATGGAGTCAGGAAATAATGGGGGTTTCAATGTTTCATTGATGTTTAAGCGATGCACCAGGATTCGTCACGCGTCGTGCTATGTTCATGAGCATAATGACATACTTCGTCTACTCAATGGTCATTCATCCACCTAATCTTAAGGACCATATCATAAGAGAAAACTAGCCATAAGCATTGCATATTGCAAATTAATTTCAACCTTTTTGAAAAATCTATTATGTTTTCAAGATCATACGAATTCTCGGATAATCCTCCTTAAGTACTAGAAAGAAATATAAGTAGAATACCGGCATATTCTTTGAATTATTCCACCTATACACTGTGACATAATTAGCTGCGACTCCTAAAGTCATTATTACAATACGCCAAAGTAGATATTTTCCAGGAAATGGAAACAAACTAATGGACAGTAAAACCCAACGTCTCGTTTTCGAGAATTCTAAGGCGTGAGAAGGACCCGTATGTCTTGACCCAATCCCATTCGCGTTCATTTTCTCCCTCCCAGAAAGCAAAGCTCTCCTCTTATGTTTAAAGTTCTGAGAATCGAGAACTCGGTTTGCATCTTGATTGGGTCTGACCATGTGTCCTTTCTTGAAATTTCCACGACAGAGCATCTCAAAACTGTCTTCATCAATCGATCTCGGATGCCTAATACCGATGGATGAATTGCATTCGTTGATTTTCCCAGGCCTTACACAGGACGACCGAGTATTCGCCGCCTTTGCGGACCTTCAGTTAAATGAAAACTAGAGTTAGAATGGTCTTCGCACGTGGTCCATTTGAGCAATGCATGATCATTGTTATAACATCATGTATTTAATCTTGTGAATAATATTAAGTGTGGTTCATACTCCTCATCAATAAGAAGGCTAGAGAGCTTTTATAATATTTTTCTCTTGTAATCGAAGGTTGTAACAAAAAAGTACAATGTAGAGGATCAAGTGAAAACTAACTTGCAATAGCACTCTTTGTTATTGTTGACACTTAAATTTTGATTAGGTTATTAATTAGGCCTTAATTTCTTTTATTTTTCTTTTTTTTAGATAATAAATAATAAATAACAAAAACAACAAAAAATTCAATAAAAACAAAAAGAAAACAAGAAAAAAAAAAAAAAAAAAAAAAGCAGCCCAGCCCCCTCTTCTTCTTTTCCACGCAGGCTCATGGCCCAACCCTTTTCCCCAGATCCAGCCCGGCCTCCTTCTTCCTTCTTCTTCCTTCTACTTCTTCCTCGCTCCTTCCTTCTCCGCATCTATAGTTCATGCGTAGCAACGACGACGCGCTCGAAGACAACCTACGGCCGAGGAGGGTAGGCCGACGTCAGGCGGAAGAGACAGATCTCAGGCGCCATTAATGGCTGCCTTCAATGCCGAGCATGCCTTGTTGGAGGAGCTCGGATGGGACGCCGGTTCAGCTGCGGGGGTCTGGTTAGCAAGCCAAAGACCGGCGGCCGAGCCCCTCCATCGACCAGACCTCCTCGCCTATAAATAGCAAAGCACCCTCGTCATCGAAGGGCAGGAGCCAACAAGCTCAGAGGGGTTCCCGAGAGACTTCGGAGAGCTCAAAGAGCGAGCAAGGCGGAAATTGGGTCGCGAGCTCAAACCGACCTCCCTCTAAGAGACTTCGGGGGAGGCCGACGGTGAACAAGCCCGAGAAGGACAGCACAGCAAAGTGTGGGACCACCGGTAGCAAGCTTCGAAGACCTTTCCCGAGAGACTTCGGGGGAGGTTTGAAGGCGAGCGACCGGAGATCTCAGATCTGGCCAGAGGAGGGGAGTTCTGAGCAGAGAAGGTTCAAGATCTGTGAGGTGGGAGGTTGCAAGAGAGAGAAGGCCAGAACCGAGGAGGGAGAAGGCACCTGCCAAGCCACCACCGCCATCCCTAACGCAAGCCAAGACCCCTGCCGAGCCGCATCGCCATCGATCCGTCGACGCCACTCCAAATCTGGGAGCTGAAGGGCCACCGAAGCTGCCCCATTGTCGTCACACGCACCTGCACACCCAAATCCGCTGCTGCTCCAAAGCTCAAAGAACCGCCACGACTCAAAGCCCCTGTCACGGAGTTCCCCCCGCGCTGGGTTGTCACCATTTCCCACGCCGCTGTGCCATACCCTCTCCATAGGCAGGTATCAGCTTTGCTTGGTCGTCGTCGTTTCCACTCGAAACCCTGGTCGCCGCCCCTACCTGTTGCCGTAGCTTTGCTATCGCTTCCCCCCTCGAGAATCCAGCAACCGCCCGTCAACGTTGCCGCCGTCTTTTCTGAGAAAACTAACAGCCGCCACCCGTCGTCGCCCTAGTCATCATTGCCCTCAAGCCCGTCGTCCCTGTCGTCGTCGACGCAAGCCACCACCCCAGCTTCCCCCTCTCGGCGTCGCGAATCGTCAAGTTCTAGGGTTCCCGTGAAGCCGGGTCATCAGGTCGGGTAGGGTTTCGCCATGACTGGGTCGTCGGGTCGGGCCGGGTCATCTTCAAACGATAGGCTGCTGGGCCGCGATTTTAAAATAAAAAATAAAAAATAAAAAATAAAAACCCAGTCGGGCATGCAACGTAGGCCTGTCCTGTCTTTAGGTGGACGACCCAGGTTGGTCCCAACCCAGGAACCCAATCCGGGTCGTTTTTTTAAATATATTAATATATTAATATTTTAATATTTTAATTAAAAAATAAAAAAATAATTTATTTTCAAAAAAAAAAAAAAATCATATTTTCCCAAAAAAGCACAAAAATCAGAAAAATCCAAAAAAGACTTATATTTTCCAAAAAGATCAAAAATCCAAAAAATGTTTTTTATGTCCAAAAAAAAAGAGAAAACCAAAAATGTTTTTCCTCCACAAATGCATGGAAAATCCTTCAAAAATCCAAAAAGTCTTAGGGTTT
This sequence comes from Eucalyptus microcorys, assembly GCA_014182515.1. Taxonomy (NCBI): domain Eukaryota; kingdom Viridiplantae; phylum Streptophyta; class Magnoliopsida; order Myrtales; family Myrtaceae; genus Eucalyptus; species Eucalyptus microcorys. Next base: position 33,513,398 of record CM024569.1, read on the forward strand.
AAACAAGATTATGTACCGAAAGGGCATTAGTAATTAACTAGTGTAATCAAGTCCCCGATTTTAATTTCTTTAGTTGCACAAGAGCGAGTATTTCTCCTGGTATTTCGCTTGGGTTTCTAATCAACCCACCCCAAACTAATTAGTGGCGACTCTGTTTTAAAATTGACTTACAGGTTAAAAACTTGGATTATTAAGTCGTGAATTAGTGGACTTGGGAGAGTCCAGACTACGCCTAATATACATTAGCCGAACCATTAGCCTCTGTAAGGCACTCGCCCTGATTGGGCGCCAAGAAAAAAAGAAGTCGTGACAGTTATTACAAGCAATAGACATTTAACATGCTTATGCAAACACACTGCTTCACTTCTTTCTTTATTCAACGCAACACTTACTACACACACCACTTGTCATGGCATTCATCGCATAATTGTTGCACACACGTACTCACTAGACATCACACACTCTAACACACTCCACTCTTTCTTTTCTTCTCTATACATTCAAGTCAAGAAGGTGGGCTGCTTATTTATAGAGAGCTCCCCCACCAATTACAAAAGTAGTGCACTACAAGAGTCTGACGTGGCCTATTCTACAATTACAAGCTTCAATTGCTTTCATCTTATTTTCATCCATTCATCTTGTCTAACACTAAAGGAGACTTTGAACACCACAAGCGAAAACTACTTATTGTGGATATTAGTCCTAGAAAAATCTTTAAAAAATGGAGAGAGGTAGTGTTCTTTAACATGCAATGTACTAATTATAATGAAATTCCCTACTGAATATAGTATTAATTTAACTGTAAATCCAGAGAAACCTCGTATCTTGATTTCTCTTTCTCATTTTTACTTTGTATTTCATTATGTTTGAGCGTCTAATTCTAACAAAGAAGACAAGCTAACCCCAGATCAGATTGATTAGCAAGTGTGAACAAATTAACCTTAATTGAGCCTTTAGTATGGGATACGTTATTGGTCCGTCGCAAGTCACTATCATGGCCAAGTACAAGTTGCACTCTATTATGGCTCTCAAGCTGTGTGTAAACCTACAATTTTCTTAAAAGTCTCACCAAAATTTCGCCGCGTGCATTGGTGACTGAAGACTGATCAGAAGATAGACCTAATTCCGATCCTCATTGACACCCACTACATTACCATATCGACGAAGTCTTTTTAGATCTAGAATTTTGAACATGATCCCGCAAACTTGAAGAGTCTAGGGTCCAACATAAACAATTCCAAGCAACTTCGCCCGATTCCGGTCAAAGTTGAGTCGTAGCGTTTCATGAAACACAGTGGAAAATGGGAGGGAATGAGAGACAATCATGACTCATGCATTGTAAAGCCATCCCGCAAACTAGCTATTTCTCCAAACTTGATACACTTGCTCAGAAGATTTCCTCTTTTCCCTCTCTCTAACAACACCCAAAGGAACCAAGAGTACATACTATTAGTACTTTTGTTTCATTTTTTTCACCTCGATTTGCAAATGGAACGAACAATTAGCATACCCCTTCAGCCTCCGACTTACGGAAATCCGATCACTGTTCTCAGCATTGATGGTGGTGGGATAAGAGAGCTTATCCCCGGAACTGTTCTTGATTTTCTAGAGTCCGAGCTTCAGGTGAGTACGCTCGTTATGACTTTTATCATATCCGTTGTTAGTAAATTTCACCAATTTTGTTAGCGAATTCGCATGCTTCAGAATCTTTAGAGATTTTTGCCTAGCAAGAAAGTTTTTATCAATTATAGTGAACAAAACAAAATTCAATGGGTTTATTGTGCATTTAAATGATTTGCATGTAGTTCTCGTGATGCACGCATGCTAGTAAAAGGTTTTATACATGCATGTTCTAAGCAAACTTTAAAAGGACAGGACTGTTTTCTGCATATATAAGATACATGCAACCAATTTTTATGTAACCCAGATATGATACATCAATCTCCAGCTAAATTTTTTTTATGAATTTTGCAGAAACTAGAAGGCAAAGACGCAAGAATTGTAGACTACTTTGACGTTATTTCTGGAACAAGCACTGGCGGCCTCGTTACTGCCATGCTAACCACTCCCGATGGAAACAACCGCCCTGTATTCGCCGCAAAAGACATCAAAGACTTCTACCTCAATCACTGCCCTAAAATCTTCCCCCAAGACAGGTAAAGAAAAAGCATGAAGGAGTTGCTAAAGGAGTTGCTAAAGGAGTTGCTAATCTTTCTTCATCGTTTAATTATCTCTTAACTCATCGAAATTTATAAATGTCCCTAAAACTATGCAGTTGCCCTTTCAAACCGGTCACGAAGATGATTAAAGCCGTGGCGGGACCCAAATACGATGCAATATACCTTCACGAGGTCGTGAGGGAGGAGCTTGGAGACAAAAGATTGCACCATACATTGACAAATGTCGTGATACCGACGTTCGATATCAACAGCCTTCAGCCAACTATTTTCTCTAGCTACCAGGTCATTCATCTCTTCATCATCTTCTCGAAATTTATTTATGGTTTTAAGGATATACAGACCATGAACTCTTACAAGGATAACCAACATTATTCTCGTCAAAATTATCGCCAGGCGAAGAAAGATCCAAGCGTGGATGCCTTGCTCTCGGACATATGTATTTCGACCTCGGCTGCTCCAACTTATCTCCCAGCCCAAAAGTTTGAAACCAAGGACTCCACAGGCAAAGTGAGAGAATTCAACCTCATTGATGGGGGCGTAGCCGCAAATAATCCGGTAATATAATCGTATTGGCCTCCTTATAGATGAAATCTCAATAATTGCTCGCCACATAGCTTGATTGGTTCAGTCTAAAATCTCTGCAACAAAATGACTTGAATACCGAGAGTTTGTTCTCTAATAAGGTGTGACAAAAACTAATTATCTGTGATATTCCCATTGTGTAGACATTGGTTGCGATGGGAGAGGTGTGACCAAGACAATCATGGGAGGGAGTTCAGACTTCTTCGCTATAAAGCCAATGGATTACCGGAGGTTCTTGGTTATCTCACTCGGAACAGGTACTAGCAAGGTTGAGGGGAAATACACAGCACATGAAGCGGCCAAGTGGGGAGTGCTGGGTAGGTTGACCAGCGGTGGCTCCCCATTGATCGACGTCTTCAGTCAAGCCAGCGTGGACATGGTCGACTTCCACCTCTCCGCCGTGTTTCAAGCCCTAAACCTCCAAGACAATTATCTTAGGATCCAGGTATATCTAGTATCTACAGATATTCGTATGAAAGATTCCCCAGACCAGACGAAAATTACTGATCGTCACATCTTCATGGCTTGATTTTTCAAGATGATACATTGAGTGGTGTTTTTGTTGGAGGTTTGTTTGTCAAAAACAAACTAAGTGTTTTTCCTTGTCCCACCTAGGAAAAGTGAGAGGAAGTAGCGCAATATATAAGTGAAAGGTTTCCTTGTGTATCTCAATGAGTGATTGGGTGGGGCTAGACCCCATCATACCCGCGTGTCTTGCGCGAATCTTGCGCGATTATTTGGCGCAATTAGCACTTTGCACGCCTGCGCCCCCGCGGTTTAATTAGCACTTATCCCTTTGTCATTTATTCGTTTTTATTTTTTATTTTTTGTTATTAATGTTATCTTTTATTTTGAGAATTTCGGAAATAAAATATATAAAATGAAAATTCGAAATTCTATTAAAATAAATAAATAAATAAATAAAATTATTATTCCGAATTTTGTTTGTGTCTTTTCAAGACAACCTTTGGAAAATTATTTATTCGGTTCGCAACTTTTCCCAAAAGGTCGCAATTGTTCGGTTTTCGACTTCTTCCGAAGAGTCGCAATTGTTTATCCGAATAATTTCTAAAAGACGTGTTTGTTCAATTTTCTTTGGGAATTTTCACGAAGAGTTGCAAGACTGTTTCATATATATACTTGTCATTTTTCAGAAGATATAAGTGGTCATTTTCGAGTCTTCTTTGTGAAAAACTACAGCCAATACTTTCTATTGTTTCCTAGAGAGATTCTGGAGAAATACTATAATTGCTATCTAGTATTCTCAACTGAGACTTTGTTGTATCCTAGAGGAAATTTGCCGGTGACCATTAGCAACCTTGTGGGGAAAATAAATCCTTAAAGAAAGTAATATCACGCCTCAAAGTCCGATCCGAGTACTCTTAGTATCCGTCTTCATTGTTCTACCAAGTTCGTAGCCATATTTTTCCAACAATTTTAAGGATTTATTTTGCTACAATGGAGTCGGAGACAATCAAAGTTATGAATCAAGATATGGTCAAACTGGACCGGTTCGATGGGAACAATTTTGCTCGCTAGAGGGACAAGATGATGTTCTTACTTACTGCTCTAAAGATTTCCTACATACTGGATCCTAACTTGGCGCCAATAGAAGATCCTAAGCCTACTTCCGATGGAGGACAGCCAAGTGCGGAAGCCATTGAGAGGGTTAATAAGGAAAAGAAGAAACATGCGGAGGATGAATTACTTTGTCGAGGACACATTATGAACACACTCTCCGATCGTCTGTACGACTTATTCACTTAAATGAAGTCGGCCAGAGAAATTTGGAATGCACTGGAATTCAAGTACAAAGCGGAGGAGAAAGGTACCAACAAATATCTAATCGCAAAGTATTTTGATTTCAAGTTTATTGATACTAAACCCTTGCTGGAACAAGTCCATGAATTGCAAGTGATTGTGAATAAGATTCGTGCCCTCAAGATTAATATTCCAGAAGCTTTTCAAGTTGGAGCAATTATTGCGAAATTGCCTCCAAGTTGGAAAGACTATGGAAAAAGGCTGATTCACAAGTCGGAGGACTTCACTTTGGAGCAAATACAGAAACATCTTCGCATTGAGGAAGAATCACGTTTACGTGATAATTCTGTTTTGTACAATTCCAAGGTGAACGCTGTGGATAAAAAACGGAAACTCGGCCAGAACTTCAAAGTAAAAAATGGGGGGCATAAATTCAAGAGAACACAAAAGAAGCAAAAAGGTTGCTGTTTTGTTTGTGGCAAACAGGGACACTACGCCAAGGATTACATTCACCACAAGAGCATTTCAAAGGACAAGAACATTCCGATGGTGAAAGCAGATGCAAATCTGGTTGAAGAAAATTATGTAGCCATGATTTCAAACATGTTTTCGAACATGGAAATTTCTTAAATCAATAATGCGATGGCTATGGTTTCTGAAATCAATTCTACCACCGTCCAATCCGGTTGGTGGTTAGATTCTGGAGCAACAGTCCATGTGTGCAAGGACAAGTACATGTTCAAGCAATTTGAAGAGACTGTTGACTCAAATATTCAAGAGGGCCTGATGGCGAATAATGCTCTTGCAAAGGTTGCTGGAAAAGGCATGGTGGAGATAGACTTCACTTCTGGAAAGAAGATAACTCTTCTTAATGTGTTATCTATACCCGAAATTAGGAAGAACCTAGTTTCTATTGATTTACTTTGTAAGAGGGGGTTTCGGGTTTTGTTTGAATCCGACAAGGTTATCCTGTCAAAAAATGGGCTGTTTGTTGGGAAGGGTTATGCCAATGATGGCATGTATCAACTGAGTATCAATAATAATATTTCTAGTTCTGTTTATATTGTCAAGTCTTCAACTTTATGGCATAGTAGGTTGGCACATATAAATATGCGCTATTTGAAGAATATGAGAAAATTAGACTTGATAAATTTTAATGGCGAATTTGATAAATGTGAAATATGTGCTAAGTCAAAACTTACTAAGAAGCCATTTCCTAGTGTTAAAAGAAATTCGAATTTATTGGATTTGGTTCATAGTGATATATGTGAATTTAATGGTATGCTAACACGTGGAGGTAAAAGGTATTTTATTACCTTTGTGGATGATTGCAGTAGGTTCTTATATGTTTATCTCATGAGATCGAAGGATGAAGCGTTTACCATGTTTAAGAAATATAAGGCTGAAGTAGAGAATCAATTAGAAAAGAAAATTAAAGTTCTACGATCAGATAGAGGTGGAGAATATTTCTTAAATGAATTCTCTTCATTTTGTGAAGAACATGGTATTATTCATCAAGTTTCGGCACCATATACTCCACAACAAAATGGTTTAGCTGAAAGGAAAAATCGATCTCTTGGAGAAATGATTAATTGTATGCTTTCAAATTCAAAGCTACAAATTAATCTTTGGGGAGAAGCATTACTTACTGCATGCTATATTCATAATAGAATACCTTCTAAGAAAAATGACATAACCCCTTATGAAATATGGAAAGGTAGAAAGCCAAATTTGTCATATCTTAAAGTGTAGGGGTGTTTAGCATACTACCGAGCTCCAGATCCTAAGAGGACAAAGCTCGGTCCCAGAGCTATCAAAAGTGTTTTCATTGGGTATGCTGAAAATAGTAAAGCTTATAGGCTTCTTGATTTAGAGTCTAATGTCATAGTAGAATCGAGAGACGTTGAATTCTTTGAGAATAAATGTTTTACAAGTTCTGAAATTATTGAAAATGATTCAAGATCTATGGAAACTCAAAGTGATTCTCAAGAGAAAGAAACGAATGATTCTAAAGACATGATTGAACCAAGGAGAAGTATTAGAGCTAGGAAAATAAAAGACTTAGGTCCTGATTTTATTACTCATGTTTTTCTTGTGGAAGGAGATGGAGATAATAATGTGATAAATAAATACCCTTTAGTATTAAATTTAGAAGATGATCCTAAAAGCTTTGATGATGCTATGTCTTCTAGAGATGCTTCTTTTTGGAAAGAAGCTGTAAATGATGAAATGGACTCAATTATGTTCAATAATACTTGGGTATTAGTAGATTTACCAAAAGGATCGAAACCTATTGGGTGCAAATGGGTTTTTAGAAGAAAATATCATTCTGATGGTTCTATTCAAGCTTTTAAAGCTAGACTTGTAGCTAAGGGATATAGACAAAAAGAAGGAATAGATTATTTTGATACATATGCTCCTGTTGCACGTATAACTTCTATTCGAGTTCTTTTTGCTCTAGCTTCTATTTATGATCTTTGTGTTCATCAAATGGATGTTAAGACCGTTTTCTTAAATGGAGACTTAAATGAGGAGATTTACATGGAACAACCGGAGGGATTTGTTCTTCCTGTAAATGAAAGAAAAGTATGTAAATTGATTAAGTCTCTTTATTGACTCAAGCAAGCTCTTAAGCAGTGGCATGAAAAGTTTAATTCGGTCATATTGTCAAATGGTTTCATCAATAGTAGTGCCGATAGGTGTATATACTCTAAATTCACTAAAAACTATGGTGTCTTAGTGTGCTTGTATGTTGATGATATGCTTATCTTTGGAACGAATATGACTGGAATTAATGAGACTAAGAAGTATCTAACTTCCATGTTTAAAATGAAGGATTTAAGTGAAGTAGATACTATCTTAGGTATTAAAGTTAAGAAGAATAGTGGGGTTATTCTTTAAGCCAATGTAGTTATGTTGAAAAGTTATTAGATAAATTTCAACATCTTGGTTTTAAAGAAATAAGTACTCCATTTGATTCCAGTATTAAATTAAATTATAATACTGGTAGAGCGGTGGCACAACTAGAATATGCAAGTGCTATAGGGTCTTTAATGTATGCGATGCATTGTACTAGACCTGATATTGCTTATTATGTATGCAAGTTGAGTAGGTATACTAGTAATCCAAGTATAGAACATTGGAGAGCTATTACCAGAATTTTTGGTTATCTTAAGAGAACTAAAAATTTAGATTTGTTCTACAATAATTACCCGGCTGTATTAGAAGGATACACCGATGCTAGTTGGATTACAAGTGTGGGAGATGAGCGTTCCACTTCTGGATAGATTTTCACACTAGCTAGAGGTGATGTATCTTGGGCGAGCAAGAAACAGACATGTATAACTCACTCAACAATGGAATCCGAATTTATTGCTTTGGCGGCAGCTGGGAAAGAGGCTGAATGGATTAGGAATTTGTTGTTAGATATCAAATTATGGCCTAGTCCTATGCCTCCTATTTCTATCCACTGTGATAGTCAGCCACTTTGGCAAGAGCCTATAGTAGCACCTATAATGGTAAGTCTAGACACATTAGTCTAAGACATGAATATGTGAGACAGTTGATTAAAGATGGTACCATAACAATTGTCTATGTGAGGTCAAGCAAAATTCTTGCCGATCCTTTGACGAAGGCTTTACCAAGACATATGGTAATAACGACCTCACAAGAAATGGGGCTGAAACCCTTTAATTGAAATCACCAATAATGGTAACCTGATCTTTTTTTCTAGAACATCACTAGTTACAAGGTTTAATGGGTAAAAACAAGTTATTGAATGTGATTGTTTGATACTGACGTAGCCCTGATATGAGAAGTCAGTATCGTCTGTTACGTTTTGTAGGCTGAATTGAATTCTTAATGAAGTATGATACAAGTTTGTAGTGTGTTGATAGTAACAAAAACACATGGTAGATACTTCACCTATATGAGCTTAGAAGTGGTGCCGCTTCTTACGAAAGTTAGGGTTGCTTTCTAGAGAGCTCATAAAACAGGATCAAGCACAAGGCCATAATAGTGCAGAGTAATATAGAACTTCTCGCTGAAGCAAGAGGTTAGTATATGTGTGGTATGTCCGGTTCTATTACATAAAAGTACAAGTTTAAAGCCGAGCTACTTGTCACTTCGATAGAGCTTTGAGATACTTGCACTAAGTAAAGGTTTAACTCGAAAGAGACCTTTATGTATGTATATTAATCTTACTGAAACTTTGGCTGTATGGTTTTTAAAATTTTTAATTTTGAAATCTTTGTTTTTACAAACAAAGTGGGGGATTGTTGGAGGTTTGTTTGTCAAAAACAAACTAAGTGTTTTTCCTTATCCCACATAGGAAAAGTGGGAGGAAGTGGCGCAATATATAAGTGAAAGGTTTCCTTGTGTATCTCAAGGAGTGATTGGGTGGGGCTAGACCCCATCATACCCGCGTGCGGGTGCGCGATTATTTGGCGCAATTAGCACTTTGCACGCCTGCGCGCCCGCGGTTTAATTAGCACTTATCCCTTTGTCATTTATTCGTTTTTATTTTTTATTTTTTGTTATTAATGTTATCTTTTATTTTGAGAATTTCGGAAATAAAATATATAAAATGAAAATTCGAAATTCTATTAAAATAAATAAATAAATAAATAAAATTATTATTCCGAATTTTGTTTGTGTCTTTTCAAGACAACCTTTGGAAAATTATTTATTCGGTTCGCAACTTTTCCCGGAAGGTCGCAATTGTTCGGTTTTCGACTTCTTCCGAAGAGTCGCAATTGTTTATCCGAATAATTTCTAAAAGACGTGTTTGTTCAATTTTCTTTGGGAATTTTCACGAAGAGTTGCAAGACTGTTTCATATATATACTTGTCATTTTTCAAAAGATATAAGTGGTCATTTTCGAGTCTTCTTTGTGAAAAACTACAGCCAATACTTTCTATTGTTTCTTAGAGAGATCCTGGAGAAATACTATAATTGCTATCTAGTATTCTCAACCGAGACTTTGTTGTATCCTGGAGGAAATTTGCCGGTGACCATTAGCAACCTTGTGGGGCAAATAAATCCTTAAAGAAAGTGATATCACGCCTCAAAGTCCGATCCGAGTACTCTTAGTATCCGTCTTCATTGTTCTACCAAGTTCGTAGCCATATTTTTCCAACAGTTTTGTCATCCGTGGATGTGTCCACGAAAAAGAACATAAACGACCTGGTCAAAACTGGTGAAGCATTGTTGAAGAAGCCCGTCTCTAGGGTTAACTTGGAGACCGGCGTGTGCGACCCCACGTCCAATGAGGAGACCAACGAAGAGGCTTTGAGAAGGTAAATGCATTAGAAATCATGAATAATCAATTTCGGGATAAGAAAGACTTCACGATTTTGCTACTTTTTGTATTTTTAGGTTGGTTTGACTAATATAGCTTGCTGTGTGTGTATGTATATACCGCAGGTTTGCTAAATTATTATCCCAAGAGAGATGGCTTCGCCTTGCAAGGTCGCCTCATGGACATGCCAATGTAAGACGCGAAAGCACAATCCAAGATCTCCATAACTAGAAATAAGAACACATATGTAATTACGTAAACAGATTTACATACCTGATTTGGACCACCGTTCTTGATGTCGAATAGCAATGATCCAAACTCAAGAATTTCTCATCTATTGCCTTATGTATCACTAGTTTAATGAGATGGCTCCGATATCATATTTGTGACAACCTGCCAATGACCTCATCAGTTAGTTCCCACATACATGTAATTTACACAACAACTCGCCAGATAAACATTACGCAGCACGAACCTTTTCAGCAAACTCAAGTAGAACAACATCAAAAGCATCTGCATTTAGTCATTGTTAAAATCTACAATGTTACTAACTTCATATGTATTTAACCCGACCCAGGCGAGCTTCTCCAACAGACAAGCAACTAATGAGTCTAGCCCTACGAAAGAACCTGCAGAATTTCCATGTACTCTTCTTTCACATGAAAACGGCTAATTCTTTCTCCACTCGTTCTCCATGTATTTTGATGCTAATCTCAAAGAATAGGAACTATTCATATTGTTGTACATCTCGTTGATTACATAAAAGTAGTAGGAAGGATTATAATGCTAGACTTTGGTTATAATCCTTTTGAAATTTAAATGTGTGTTTTTTTCAACCAAAAAAAAAATGAATGATTTAAAAAACATCTTTTAAAAAAAATGAATGATTTAAATCTTTTACAAAAATGAATTAACTATATATTTAGATATAGGATTAATACTCTGAAAAATCACAAACCGGTACACCTGTGACAAATTTACCTCAAGTTAATTTTTTGACCACTAAAAACCCTAAACTGATATACATTTGACAAATTTACCCCAAACCAGTACACTTATGACAAATTTACCGTCTATTAGTTTCTGTTAAATTTTACTATTAAATTATTAAATTGAATGACACGTGACAGTTAGCTGATATACTAGTTTGGGATTTTACTCTCCATTTGTCATAGTTATACAATTTTTGTGATTTTTTGTGGTATTAATTTAATTTAACTGAGGATATAGTCGTCATAAATATACCAGTTTAGAATTTTTTTGCTGTCGAATAAATTAGTTTAGGATAAATTTGTCATAAATATACCAGTTTGGGATTTTTCATGATTAAAAAAAAATAAATTTAGGTAAATTTGTCATATATGTAGCAGTTTTGAGTTTTTCAAGATATTACCCCTTAGATATAAATTGATATTGACAATGAAAATATTTTCATTATTTAATAATTTTAAGTAATATGAGTAATTATTTTTTCAAATCATTATTTTTTTATAAAACAAATGGAGCCATCCTTGCATGCATCCTGGCAATAGTGGTTTACAGCATTGACGTACTTTTGAGCCCCTCCATTTCCCTTCCGTCAAGGCATAAGCAACCTTTCGAGAATATTATATCTTCTTGCGTCCTCCTCATTGAACTACAAACAACAAAATTTAGCTTCATCTAATTCTTTCAGCCGTACGATTCCTACAAAATAAGCCTACATTTTAAATCACATAGCAACAAACCAACTTCACCCCAATCAACTCAAAACCCAACCAATCGCATTCCGAATCAACCGCTAACCTCAAATGGAGTGACAATCACGAGAGCCTTGAGCACCCCGGCGCCGAAGCCGGACAAGAGCCTGGCCTTGTTGGTGACATTCTTGGTCTCTGGGTCCTTGAATTTCGACTCGAACATGGCGTTCGACCACATCCGGATCGGGTACTTGAGTGTCAGGTGTGTCATGAACGGCGTCAGGTCCTTCCAGAGAGCTCGGAAGCCCTCGGTTTTGGCGACGGTGGCGCCGCAGTGGGCGATTACCTTGTACGCACCAGACTTGTCGAGCTGGAGCCGCGTCTTGATGACGTCGGTCGGCTGGAGGCAGCACGCCTCCACCGTGGCCCCGAGCCAGCCCGAGATCGCCTTAATGTAGGGCGTGACAGTGCGCTTGTGGTTGGAATGGGAGGAGGCTCGCGGCTCGCTTGCCATGGCAGTTGTTCGGTGTTCGATAGGATTGGCATTGAGCGGCGCTCGCAGGTTGTCAGCTTATATAGAAGAGAGAGACAGAGAGATAGAGTCGAAGTTCTCTCTCCGGCGGGCTTGAGATCTTTGGAAGCTTCGGTGAGCGGCGGATCGGAGATGGCGTGGTGAAGTGAAGCAGACACAGAAGACCGCATTTGCTCCGACCATCTTTGGTTCGTTACAAAAAGGTTAAGATCCTGACCAATATTATAATGATAATGCTGTCTGATGATGAATAAATAAATAAATAAATATATTTATTATATTTTATAATGCACGTGTATGCTTTCCCACACATTTTCGCTTTTGAAAAATTATTAGTAGCTTACACATGCGTGATAACTCATCATTTGCATAATTCCAATCACAAGGAAAAATCAAATACGATACTATTAACTTAATTTGAAATTAATTCCATTTCGAAAAGATAGAAATAGGATGGATTTTGGATGGCCATCCATATATTTGTGTTTTTTTTTTTTGTCAGAATCCTTATATCTCAAATCCGACATCCTAGATTAATTAGGTCTTTGCCATCCGGAATGCTCTAAGTATTTTAAGGAAGCAAATTGTTTTTTTACCAAATGTATCATGATTGACCTTATATATGTTGACACCATCATATGCTCAAAATTCATATCTAACAAATTTCTTGTTAGGAAATCTATTAAAAGTCTGACTAGTAACACTCCAATTCCATCCTATTTCTATTTTTTTATTCCTCGGGATAGAAAAAGATCAGAAATCCGTTTGGTAATGCCAGCTAATTTTTCTATTTTCCAAAATAGATCAGTGGCCAAGAAATAAATTTGGAACAGAAATAAGAAGTAGAAATAACTTCTTCTTTTTTTTTGTCTTTGGAACAATTTCTTAAACAAGATTATTTTCCTTTTTTTCTCTTTTATTTTGTTTCCTCCTCTAGTTAATCGCCAGGCTTGGCAATTGCCGCTCACTAGCTAGAGATAAGACCTCACGCGGCCTTAGGGAAGCCCTACTATGGCTAGGCGAGGCTCAACCTCACCTAGCCACCACGAGTTCAGCTTGGCCAAGCAATGACGAGACCGACCTTACCCAACCACAACAAAGCCAGCTAGAGGAGGAATAATAAAAGAGAAAAAAAATAGAAAAACCTTAGATAATTATTGAAAAATTAAAAGAATTTCTATGTCAAAAAATTTGAAGATTTTACCCAACACATTCTTGTTCTTTTTTTTTTTTTTCTTTTTTCTTTTTTAATTTCAAGAATAGAAATTTTGTATAGTTACCAAATGTCTTCAAATACTCAACAGCTTGTCCAATGAACAAAATCAGAAAAAACTATTTCTAAGTAGAAATTGTTCAAAGGAACAAAATGATTACTAACTACCCCATAAGTTATGAATTATAAAATTTTAAAAACTTAGGACCAATCTATTAATGAAAAAAAAAATAAAAAAAAAATTCAGATTATGTCCATTGTGATATATTTACCTTAAACTTTTTTGTGACATCAAAAACCCCAAACTATACTTGTTGTGACATATTTATACTATTTTTTTTTTAAAAAAAGAAAAACCTAAACTTGTTCTTACATGACACATTTACCTTTAAATATTTTTATTAGCCAAAAGAACGTCATTTTTATTAGCCAAAAGAACATCATTTTTGTTTCACACGTAAGTATCATGTCAACACCGTTTGCTTTTTAGCGTCTATGTAGACAAATTTTTTAACGGTTATAATAGACATAATTTGATAGAGAATAAATGTGTCACAAAAGAGCGAGTTTGATAATTTTTGTGTCACGAAAAAAAGTTTATAGTAAATATATCACAGTGGATATAATTAAGAGTTTTTGGATGCTTTTGCCCAACTATCAGAAGATACTTCAAAAGACACTAAAGATCGACAATAAATGAAAAGCTAGGCTACAGCTAGGAAATGAATAGTCAAACCAACATGGTATGTTAGATCGATCCAAAACAAGACAAAAACTACTAAATATGTAATGGTTGAACTTGAACCCATGTTTGCTGACACAATTACTCAAAACTCACGCCTAATAGACTAAGTCACATTATTAAAAATTTAAGGCTAACTCGAAACTAATGATTAAAAATCATAAAGGGAAGTAAGGCTAGAGCGGGGAGACTGATAGGGGCAAAGTCCAACGACCTGGGGACGTTAGATCAATAAAAAAAAGACAAAAACTACCAAATGTGTAATGGTTGACCATATAATCGCAGATGCAACTACTCAAAACTTGTTTCAAATAGACTAAGTTACATATTATAAAATTTTACAACTTTTAAGACAAAGCTATCGCAAGAAACTAAGTTGGGGTTCCAAATCCAATTGTCTGGTCTTAAGTATGAACTTAAATTGCTTTGTCTAAAGCTTTGTGCAGACCTTAGCATTCCTTCGACGTAAAAAAACCAGAGGGTATTCTCCCATGTCATTTTCAATCATTACGTAGTCAATCTATCAAAGTAAAACAGACGTTCATTACAAACACCCTCGGAAGAAAATCCCGTGAAGAACAGCATTTTCTCCAACGTATTTACTGGTAATCAACTGATTTGCTACCAATCTATCTAGATTACCTAGCAGCTAATTGAATCTGCATTCGTTGTGCCATACCCTGTAGAAATTGACAAAGAGACGGTGGTCAAAATTGTGTCTCAAGAGTCGAGAGCGCCAACTTTTGCCATTCGCATGCAACCTACTCTAGGACTTTTAACTGCATCGGTCAATTTACTTCACATCCTCATTAGGGTTTTCATCTACTAAAGAGCGATAAATCGAATCGTTTTGTGCCTTCTTAAAAAAAGACCAGGGAGGATGATGAAATTCTTCTGAGCAAAGAGATGTCACAACTCCATCAACGAAAACACAGGAGGATCTGATAGTCTTCTCAAAGGATTTCACAAGAATGAATCCGTCACATTACAACAACCCCGTAAATGATCGGCATAAGGGAGTTGGTACACAGCGGATGCAGAAATTGTGCTCAGAAGAGAAGCACGATATTGTCACTTCACACATTCTTGGCCTATCAGGTAAAAGATCATGTGCGTGTAGACTGCAAATCAACCGAGTAAAGGCAAACAGCATCTTCCTAAAATTCCCGTTTTGCATTTCCGGCGCAACTCTTTTTCATCGAAATTTCACGACACTCAACAGCTGTGACCCCTCTGACTTTACATGTTAGGACTGGCAAAGTCCGAGATATTTACAGAGTTTCCCGCTACCACGGCGGCAAGAATGAATTTTGCTGTTATCAAAATCAAACCACAAATGGGGAAAATTTTTTGAAGAATATGAAAGCTCACAACCCAGCAAGAACGCTCCAATTTACCTGGATAAGAAAGAAAGAAAAAATTAAGCTGAAGGCATCTTATGATGAGCATAGAAAATATCAACCTTTTGTCAACATGATTAACTATAGACTTCGAATATGCACGCACATAAAGAAGGTAAGGAGAGCACGATAGGAGGCGATAAATCAAATTAGAGGTGGTCAACCATGCATAAAGCACCTCTTAAGGCAACCCCGTGCATGAAGCTCCCGTGATGCAGGAGGTCCAGAGAAGGGTCAGACCACTTCCGGTCTCAGGTATGCAGCCTTAGCTTGCAATTTTCACAATAGGCTGTTCCCACAACTCAAACCTGTGACCTCCACATCACACGGCGAACAACTTTACCGTTGCGCCATGGGTCCCCTTCATGCACAGAGCACCTCCAGTGATGATAACACTGTTCATCAGAAAGAGAGACTTACAGATATATCTTTCTCCTTAATAGTGGACGATCACAACAATCTGAAGGGCACAACGTGAAACACCACTCGTTGGAATGTGTATGAAGGGCCACGACTCGACACAACATTCGCTTGTTTGTAGATGAAAACAAACTATTGCATCTTCAGCGCTTGCTTCAACTGTGCAAATGCAGCTGGATGCATTCTGCTGATGGCAGAATTAAACAGTTCTCCATGGATGTTAGCACATGCTTGAAGATTTTCCCGGACTGAGCTCTCTAGTGATAACTGGTTGACAGGGTCTGAGAACTTTATCTGTTGAAAAGGCCTTAAAACTATTAAAAACGAAAAAAAGGCAGAAGGCTGAAGTGTTTTCATACACATTTGTATGTACTAGGTTTGAGGGAAGCCAATCAATGTCCACCTGTCTTCTTCTTAACTCTTTACTTGGAATGGCTTCAAATTGACCTCCACTTGAGCCCGTGGTATCGCTACTGAATTTTGTTTATTCACAAAGATCAGTGTTTTACTCATAAAAGAAGTTTGATACAATTCAATGAACCGGATAAAGCAGCATCTTTAGGAACTAACCCGGACTCTTCCTCATTCACCTCATCATTTCCACCCATGATTACACACGTGCAGACGCTACATGAATCAGAATAAAGGTGCATGCATAAGCGATATCTATAAGAATTTCACCAAATAAATAGCAAAAAAATTGACTACCTCAGGATCTGATCAAGCTTGTCAAGAACTTGAGGCATTCTCAGGGTCAGAATAATAGAAAGGGCTAATCCAAGTGTCTTCTTTCGGATGGAACTCACATTGTCAACCTGTAAAGGAGCATACAAGTAAATCAAAGTTTCAAAGAATCAAATAACCTAAAGAATGATTGCAATATTAAGGACAAAAAACGTGGTCAAAGATCTCACTATTTGAAATGACAAATTAACAAAAGTCACTACTCTGCAAAAGTTTCCAGTCACATATTTTATAAAATTTATTTCTCTGCTACTTATTTGATAAAGACACAAGAAATTACAACTTCACTACGAATAAAACGTAATTCAAAAGTTCTATGACCCATTTGTGCAAGGAACTTCCAAGGATGGGCTAAATAAATGCAGCTAATTCTCCTCAAAGCAACACAAACCAAATTTTTACAGTGTGAGGACACTTGTGTACATGAGAGCTGAAGGTCCAGCAAATTGGCTTCCTTAAGATATTAACCATTGAAATCTCATTTTAAGCTGTTCACAAAAGCTAAGACAGCATGATAAGCAACTGCAGCATCAAAACATGGAATAGAACCTAGTTCATTTGAGTACATGGCACAAAGTGGGCTTGATTCCTAATTTTACAAATAAGGAGTTCAACATAGAAAACTGATAGGTCGGGAAATATGGACAATGCAATGCCTGTCGGTTCAAATATCTACTTTCTAAATTCTTTTTCAACCGCATCAAAGATCAAAACTTCGTGTCTAGTTCCCAATTTAACCAGTAAAACTAGCTCAATCAACATCTGAACTTTATTTTCCTCCAACGACAACTGAATTCCTAAAAAGGTTAAGTTATTTGATTTGACATCCGAGTCCCATTTTACTTCAACTACAATGGAAAGAGTGGAAGATTTTCAAAAGAAAAAGAAAATAGTTTACAGATTTGAAAAACTCGGTAAAATTATCTTCCCCTAATTACTTGTATATAGTCTTGAAGTTATTTTTTCAAAAAAATTAAATTTAAGAAATTGCTGTTTTCCAGTTTAGCCAGGTTGAAATGATCTTCAATTTGCCCTTTCCTTTTTCTGATTTTCCGGCTTTGACCTGTCTATAATCCAATAATATGGGGGTCAAACCACACATGCAACCTACTCGGTTAGAAATGTCCACTTCAGTTTCGAACATTGCTTTCAATTTAACGCAAAGTTTCCTTTCAACTTCAAGTTGTTGACTAGTGCCTAAAAATAAAAAAGACTTTTTTTCTTTCTGGTTGCCAAAATAGTGGGAAAAGGGGCAACTGGTATTAGCAACTCTCTTGGATGTTTCAGTAAGAGTTCCACACCTGCCATAGAATATTCAGTTTAAGTCATGCAGATTGTGTGCAACAATTATTTAGATGGTAAGCTTGTCGCTGCAGCTCCACCATGGAGCCAGTACATCCAAAGCTGGAAGCTCCCTAGTCAATGTGTTCCACAGAAGTTCTAAAATCCCAGAAGCTACTAGGAATCAAAGCCAGGACCAAGGCTTCTCCAAACCACTTTGAAGCAAGCCTTGAACAACTAGGCCAACTGCCGAGCTGGTAAAAAACTCAAGTTGGTAATGAACAAGTTAATGGGACTTGTATCCATCACTCCACTTTCTTCTCACTCATTCCCCTTCCTACAATATGTCAAAAATATTTATTCCTCTTGACCAAACAAAGCCTTACTCCCCTTCATGCTAGGGGTGTCCAACGGCCCGACCCGACCCGACCCGACCAAACCCGACCTGGCTCGACCCTATAATTAGGGTATTTTGGGGTCGGGCCTTTTTAGGTGTTGGTATTGTTTAGGTTCAGGTCGGGCCAGCCCGGGTTCTTCCGCGCGTGCACAACAAGGATGAAACACCTAGCTAATCAGCCCCGATGCTGGCCCGACCCAACCCAATCTCTTAGGTTATATAATATTCACGTATCAGGTCGGGTCGGGTCATACACGCCCTGTAGGATTTTGGGTCGGGTCGAGTATCATGAAAACCCAACCCGACCCATTGACACCCCTACCAGAGATTACGGCAATTCCACTTCTCTATCATTTCATGCATTCCAAAAGTAGACAACTTGGAGGGTCCCCATACTAATACTAATCGAAGAGAGATTTGAGGCAATGCATGCATTCATGGAGGCCTTCCACTCTAAGCCCACCAAACATAGCCTGCGCATTAGCAGTTGTTCCTTCCGCATTTTTAAAATGTCATCCGAAGCTGATGGTCAACAGATATTAACAAAATGACCAATTAGGAGACATGATTATTAGAAGTATAAAGGGTAAAATGGTCTCTAGGACCTTAAGGCTTATTTTGATGCTGATTACTAATGTATATATACTGATCTTTAGTGAGTAATGTGATCAACAATTTTCCTTTCACATGGTATCTGCACACTTCATGCAATATCTTGTTCATAAAATCAAATTGCTTTTGAATTCTATTCAAAGACTTGAACTACCAAGTTAGACTATTAGAACAAGCCGAAAATACTTTTCTCCACCTGAGATAATACATACTCTAAAGATATCCGGTTGGTTGTCCAAACATTTGGAAGAACACATACATGCAAACTCAGCCAAACACAAAACATCAACCAAGGTTTTATCAGCTAGAACCTGGATGAAGGATTAGCTTAACGGTCTTCCCGTTTTATAACAAATCTGAATGCAAAGGCAGGCGCTAGAAAAATTTTGAAAAGATTCACTGTCAACTTCACTTAGAATTCCAAAAGATAGGACCCTAGTTTAGTTGGAGAAAATTCATTCATGACAATTACTATGACACGAAATTTCACAAGAAGTTCAAAAGTAATCATTTCATACCCATGTATGGATCATCTGTAGCAACAGCTTGAAAGCAGGGAACCAATCAAATTGAAGAACAAGAGAGCTTATTACCTTGTCAAGCCATGTGTCTACCAGGCAAAGTAGTACACTCTCTTCCACTTTCACTCCTGTGTTTTGAAGTGACATGAAAAGGGAGGGCTCTGAAGTTAACTGTGCAAAGTAACTTGTGTTCATCACCAAAATCCTCGCTATTATCACAGCAGCAGATGACTTTACAGCTGTCTTTGAGGGATCTCGATCGTCTCCTCCACTCAAGCACATAATAATCAATTTCTACGGACAGTAGGAAAAAAGGGAAGAAAGTGAGATTTAAACAGAACCTCAAGAGAAATATCATTGATAAGAGTTTTTTTTTTGTTTTTTTTTTTTTTTTTTTATGACCGAGGAACCACCGGAGATCACCCTTCGGAGATCACATGACCCTTCGATGCTTGGTAGCACCGTCAGGCCTCGCCACAAGCCACTATTTAGACATAAAACCTCGAGAGGGCTGGCCCAAGGACCCCCACTTAAGTCATGGAATGCAATGAGAGGGTTCGAACTCTCGACCTCGGCGATGAGGGAGAGAACTCACACCAGCTGCGCTGCCCATGGGTGGGTATTGATAAGAGATTTTATAACCACAAAAAACAAGAAAAAAGAAACAGAAGAAAGAAAAGGAAACGGCAGGTGACTCCAGAAAAAGCATCATGAGATATTTACAAAGAGAGCCAAATTACCTGAAGAGTACTGTTAATCAATGGCGGTACCTCCGCAGGAAAGCACTGACATTTAAACATATAACGTACTGTTAGATGGCATCAACTTAAACCAACTGCAGTAACAGTAAATCAATGCTTTCCAGCAAAGAACCTAAAAATGTTCATTGTGCCATCTCATTGTCTCAACCAGATGAGATGCATAGCAGAAGCTAATTAAATGAAGACCATTTACCTTAGCCAGAGAGATTGGCACATACAGCTCCCTAAAAAGCTGTTTGTAAACATTTGTGCATTTAGCAGCCAAAAGTAAGGGACGGATTGATCATTCATAAGTAATTCCAACAATGTTAAGCAACTGTCAGATCTTTTATCGGTGATATGAATTTAGTTTCTCCTAAGATCCAATTTTCGCAAGAACGCAGGATTAGGAATGCTTCAAGATACTGTACAGGTGGTTGCTAATCATAGGAGGATCTTGCTTTACTTGTATATATTTATGGAAGAACAAAGATCCTTCTACTATTGCTTTCTTTGCATGGGAAGTTGTTCTAGAAAATTTAGGAATAGATAAACCCAAAAGAAGGAAAGATTATGCTAAGAATAATTTTATGCAATTGGCAGACGGGTCTTTGAACTGCTATTGCTGCACTGAGATCAATTAACAAGAACAGATTTATTTGACAAGAGTGTCTCAATAGACAGCAGACAGACTGTCCATGGAACTGCAGGGTGTGGAAGAACTTACAATGCATCTGAGAAAGAGAAGAGATGGCCTGGCCCTCTCACCTTTTGCCTTGAAAGGAGAGAGAACAATTGAACTTTTGAGGGGAATTGCAATTAGAGCAAAGGATGATGCCTTCGTGTTGTGGACTCTAATCATGCACTGACAATGCTAATCCTTTAGCCACACCAAATGTCGTGTATGTTGTGTTCTATTTCTCTTTAGGACATCATTCACGGGAGTCCGATGTTCACAGAGGGCCAAAATGGGGTTAAGAAAAGATGCCCTACTGAATCACAATCATCTAATTCCTTTCTGTTCAATTAATTTTTTTTGGAGAAGATGCTGTAAAGACTTGTGAATAGGACGACAACTACATTTTGGCAGAAAGAAAGTGGGTACTTGAACATGACTCATAAAGAATATGGAGAAAGTCTGGTCTACTCACTCAGCTGACTAGACTTGGATACAAAAAGGCACATGAGACAATTAAGTCCTTCATGCCGCAGTTAAAGACAACAAGGCACTTTGATTTATACCACATGACTACTGGAGTTGAATGAACTTCTTTAGAGAAGACCTTTTTATTCGAGCAAGCAACTGACATGCTGGAGATATTACCAGGAAAGAAACAGCACAAGTAGGACATTCACTAAACTCCTTTGAGGAGAGCACAAAGGCCTTACAGCTATTATGGCAACAACAAATGCCAGCACTTCTTGAGTAGTTTCTCTGCTTGTGGAGCTACTCCAATCCTTGCCATGGATAATTTGAAAAAATTGGAAATCTATTGTCAAGTAGTGCTGCCTCAGCAAGGCAAATAAAAGGTCAAATCCAACACTTTATTCAGCCCACCAATGATTTGGGAAAGTTCATTTTAAGAGTGGGGAGTGATCACTAATATTTCCGGACGGATTGTGGCCAAGGAATGCATTCTCAAACATCTAGCCAAACATAGAAGATCAAGAATCTGATTTCTCTGGTCTGTATTTGCTCAAATTGGAAAAGGACTGGAGAAAAGATTCTTTGAAGGATATAGAATAGATGTAGCTACTCTTATATAAGCACAGGATTAATTTCTTAGCAGCCAAAAGCAAAAAGTTGGCCTGCCCTGATCATAGCACTGATAAGGACAGATGCTATAAACAACTGTAGCAAAAAGGCTAAAGAAAGCATAGCTGGGCTGCAAGAGATATCAAGAAAGCATCGCAGAAGGTATCTGAGAGGATAAATGCTTTATAGTACCCCTATTGCTACCCCTGTCAACACGATCTTCCAACTTAAATGCATAAATAAGAACACTAAAGGACCCATACATACACAGATATCTCAAGGATTTTTAACTGCTGAAGAGTGATCGCAAATGAGGCACAACCTTGCATCCAGTAACCTTTTATATCTAAGCAAAGTTGCTACTTAAGGTGAAAAAAAGATCACCACAAAACAAGATCTCATACTTTTAAGAGAATCAAAGGCATGAATGTTCTAAATATTATCAATTTATGCTTGCGAAAATGACTGCATTGATGGTCCACAAGTTCAGACAAGATCACATCATAGTCATTCTTTTACAGGTACATAGTCAGAACTTTGCATAGATTTCACCTAAATGTTGAAATATATCAAAATGATGCACATATGCACAGTTAAGCATCTGGCAGTAAGTGCACAGCCAACTAGAAATGATCCAAAGATCGACAGATATGGAATATCCAGGGATGACTTGCACCAGTGAATGAGCTTCACAACTTGGGCTAATATGGTCTACACTTCTCAAGAATCTAAAGTTAAGTGTACCAAGATTCAAGCATCATGTGGACATGGCTCAACCAAGAAAATATATTAATCTTATTTATGATATTATTGTTTCCTCATTTACAGTCATGCTGCCCTCAAACTTTTGAGCAAATCACCAGACAGCTGTGAACTTCTGATAAGTAGTACAAAAGAACAGAGTAATTTGAACTGGACATACACCAGTGTTTTCTATTAAGGCAACAATTCTTTGCAAGTATGATTAGTTTTCGTAATTCTTCTTAGATGAACTAAAGGATCACACAACTTCACCTATTGAATAGGAACTAGGGGAGTTTATCCACTCTAGGTTATTCAGAGATGCCAATATAACATAACACATACAGAGGTTGAAACATATTGCACCTGAATCAGAACATCAATGACTGGCAGAGTGGATAGGAGGCCTCTATCATTCACATTTCCAACAATTAAGTCAAGCAGCTTTGCAATGCTGGAAGCATGTGTTCTCAAAAATTCTAAACCGCCCAAAATGATGTAACCCTCGATAATGTTGACAGCAACCTGACATAACAGCACAATTCCACAATCATAATATGGGCGATTATACAACGACGAAACAAATAACCAATAACTATTCAAGAGGACACAAGCAATGAAAGACACAGGCAAAAACATGCAAAAGCAATTCTGATCTTAAGAGAAAGATCCTCTGGGCTACAGGACATTTTATCCAAAGCACTTAAGCCATAGTAACCCAACGCTTTGGCCCCATAATGTCACAGGAACTAATTCGTAAAAGCGGCTAAGATGAAAGTATAAGTTCTTCATGCAAGTAGACCCAATCAAGGCAAATTTACTTTCAAGTGCAGCACTTATCATAGCATGTATAATCAATATAATCTTCTAGAGTGTCTAGATTTAGAGTTTTTTATGATGACTACAAGAAAATGATGCATATCTAAGTGGTTCAGCTCCCAGCAGGAAATATTCATTGAAAACTACTCTCCATAAGCCAATTTGTCATCTCCCGCAATAAAAGACAAAAATGGACCATAAGCATGAGGCTGGAGGTCTATCAATAACAGACCCTGACATAAAAGAAAAATATGGACAATTGCGAAATGACAGCTATGTTTGGTTTAGGTTTTTCTTTTTAAGTATTTTTCTTTTCCATGCAAAGCCTGAAAGCAAAAAGGAAGTAATTCAAAAAACTTTAAAAACTATGAAAAATTCCAAATGTCACGGTGAACTCCATGCTAATACATTTATGCGTTCCACTGTTTCAGATGTTCAACATGAAACAAAAATCAAACTTCAAACGTGATAAGATTTATAAAAGACAATGAGATCACATGTGCCATTAGATGAATCCCAATTAGTAGGGGCATATTTCACAAGAAATTACACTGGATTAGTAAATCCTACAAGATTTACAATTTTCAAAATCATCGAGTGTATGGAAAAGTTTTATGTGCTTCATCCTACACAAACTAGTAAAAGAAAAGTTTGCAGCCACATTCATTCCTTGTCATGTTGCATTCATAAAGAGAAAGAACTGATGCAGTGCAGGAGACTTAACAAAATTCTGTTGAAGGTCCTGTTGAATAGAATCACTATAGGGATGGTGCAAATAATATGAAAATTTTTAAGAAGAAAAATTAACCTGCAAGTGATCAAAACTTCTTTCCATGATTTCGACCAAACATGGGAAGTATGACAATAGCTGGGGTACCATTGAAGGAGCATGAGAAATGGCAGCTTCCCATAACTGCACAGTGCATCGCTTGTATTACTAAAATAAAACCAAATTGATAGAGACAAGCAATCATGTAGTGAAATTTGACCAAAAAATAAAGACAGCCATTTGAGAAACCAACCAGCATACTATCCTCGAGAAGATTAAGTTCATCCGGGCTATTTATATCAATTCCCTTTTCCAGAACGGGCAGTAGCATGTTATAGCAGATGGGTGACTGATAGCCAAGAGCAATGACAAAGTTCCGGAGGCCAATGAGAATTTGAATCTGTAATAGACTTTCACCAGAAGATTCCTCCCATACCTTGTTCATGAAAGACAAGTACGAAAATTAAAATTTGGGAGAAGGGGGAGGGGGGGAGGGAGGGAGAAGAGAATGTGAAGATATTCAAGTCTCGGTAAAGAAAAATTACTTCTTAAATGTTGCTAAAGTCACTGCACGATGCAGATAAATGCAAATGGCATTTCAAGTGCATGAATAAATTATGCCGAAACCAATGTGGTTCAAGTAAGCTCCATTTTTTTCAAGCTAAGAAATGGACAATGAGCAAGCAGAGAGAGAGTGTTATAGAGCTCAACACACCACAACTCCTCAGGTAATCTCCATTAATAGAGCCCAACATGGATACCAAAAACTCAGGATACAAATTGCCTATCAATTTTACCTTTATAAATACTGTATTATGACAGTATCCAGATGTGTAAAGACTCATTCCACGATGAACAAATCCTATCTTTTTTTCTTGGTAAATTTAAAATATGAACAAATAAGAAACGTGGGATGTTCAGAAAAGAGTCTAATCAAGGCAAGCAATAATGAATACATCTCTAAACAGAATATGTTGGAGTCTTTTCGTTAGAATTATATTATTGCCATAGCTGTAGTATGCCTCAGAGCAAGGTGATTGGGAACACAGCAAATATAACACAGAGCAAGAACATATGCTTGCATGATCTATTTCTAACTCATGAGTTTAAAGGATAGGGCAAGAAGCTCTACTCCGACTTCAACTTCTCCACCTAATATCCTGAAGATCTTATAATCATTGTCACCCACCCATTCACAAATTATCTACCATCTTGACAAGGGATTGGTGGAAGTAAGAGAAGCCAATCACGGATTTAATAAAGGTTTCCAACTACTAAATCATCTCAAATGATGCCCAATCAAATATTCGCCACCTGCAGAGGTGTAGGACAGAACTATTTTCAGAATCCTAATTGTTTGCCATTTTATACTTTGGTGATAGTGTGCTCCAATAATAGACAAAGCAAAACTAGTACAGAATTAAAGTAATACCTTCTGAAAGAATCCAATCAGTTTGCTTGAAAATGGAACCATATCGTTCACGTATGCAAGTAGTACTGAAATCAAATTCAAAACCTGAACCTGCAAACAGAAAAACATTCATAAAAGAGTCATTGTCCATGTTGACATAAGAAAGGTCACGTCACAAAGTACGCAGTAACTTTCGTTGAGATACAACCATCCATCCAAATAATAATCATCATGAAGCTATAAGGAATAAAATTCCTGAAACATATCTAACAGAACAAAAGTAGGATAAGCCATCCATTATCGCTTTGCATCACAGTATTATGCTTTTGTAATCTAGGTTTTACTATTTTACCTAATGAACCAGCCAGGTTTCATTCTGGTCACATACAACATTCATTCAGCAGTTAAAAAGTAGTCACCGAACTTCAGCATGCTCCTTGAATCAAAACTTTTGAGCTGCACCACATATCTTCCAATTCAGTCAACAGGATAGACGGGGCTATAAACATTACAAGGGTTAACAATACGTAAAGAGTACAGCGTAGCTAGTACATATTTCAGTACATATGTGGTGGTCGGCCAATGTGCATTAGTTATCCAGCCAAATCCAGCATGAAAAGCCATCAAGCTAAAAGTACTACAGAGAACTTAACCTCAGATAGTGATGCTGAAGATATAATGTGGCCAAAGAAAGCTTTGTACAATAATTTTATTCAAACTTCGTTAACTTGTTACGTTACCTTTGAATCAAATTCCTGGACATCCTCCACCAAATTAAAGCAGAGATTAAAGCAGATTGCAACAAGATCAGTGAATTCACTCTGCAAGAAGTTTGCATCTTCAATGTGTGAACACAAGGACCTACAGGCTGCCAACTGCCATATTAGACAAACAACTTCAGATATTAGAAAGTACTCTGATACAGTTGATTAAAGATTTTGTCAGAAAATTAAAAAAAGTAGGAGACACTTCATATCTGTGAATTTTCAGTTATACATCATACCCTGACTGCTAGGTCCTTGTGCTGCAGAAGCTTTATCAAAGCACAGTACACTGGTCTTTTTATATCATCTTTGATCTGCATGCATCCATCAGAAAATCATCACAAAACAAAGAGTATGAATTGCAGAAAACACATAAAGGACAGACTCCACAAAGAGTAGTTGAAATATCAAGATCGAATACGTGATAACAACATCCTCGAAAAGACCGCTTATTCTGAGAAAGTATTCACTTCTCCAAAAATCTGATGCAAACCATCAAACACTATTTTATAATACTCAAAAAAGACCATAGTGCAAGATTTCTTTTTAATTTCTCCTCCATTCTGTTCTGGGAACCAATGAATTAGGATTCTCTGGTCACTCTAAGCCAATGCTGACATAAATTATCCAACAGTTGCCTAAAGATAAGCATTCGTCAAGGAAATGGCACAAGGAGTTGACATGATAGATTGAGAAAAAAGAACATCATAAAAGCATTTCTGGTTTTATCTTAACTTCGTCACCAGTGGAACCACTAAAACTGATTAGGAAGAAACACGAGCTTTATAAACTTCAAACTACTCCAGGCTGGAATTTGCTTATCGCTACACACCCTATGTAGGGAGACACCCCATAAAAATGCACTTCTATCAGATCATGTTTCTGCCTTCAGCACTTCTAAGAATTCACTGAAAAGCTCACATGCATCCCAGACTCCCAGTTCCAAAAGAATATGGATGCAGTGACCAGCACAAACATGCATACACACATATCACATAAGCATCACATTGACTTCGACCAGCATTTTCATGAACAATCAGAACACATGCAGCAAATCCATGAGCAGGAAGTTGCCTTAGAAAATTCAGTAAAAGATTTGTGAAAGTTTGAATTGCCACATTATTTGAGTGCACGAGTTGCTAGAACAACAAAGGCAGAGTAATCTCAATCCAAAATTTATTTCTGTTCTGATATATATCTCCAAGCATCAAGAATGAACACCAAGTAATGAGACATGACTTTGCATCTCCCCCGCTCTAGAGTTGTACATAGGAATATTCATCCACTTAAAAAATTTACTAGAATTCTCTCTCGTGAAGATATTCTTATCAAAAACCCTAAGTTTTCTTGGAGGCAAGTGCCAATAAGTAGAAGTGAGTTAAGATTCAAAAACAAATCTCAGTAGAAGCATAAGGCAATATTGTCTTTTTAAATATTAGCATGTAACATCGATATCAGAACAAGTGCAACAGCCAGATTACACAAATTTAAGCACCAGTTGCAGAAAATAAGTGCCTTTACTCAGGAGAATGGAAAAAGGTTACCTCAGAGACCCAGTGTCCCAATATCAGTGCAACCTTCCTATGAATGATCCGCATGTTTGGATGATCATTCGAGAGTTCAAGAGATAGTGCACCATTGAACCTGCAATTACGAGTTTCAGGAAGAGAAGTCTCAAGTCAGGAGGTTACCCCGTTTGAGTAGTCATCTAGTGACATACCTCTCCTGACAAAGTCTGAAAATACAAGTCATACTGACAACCAGCATAAGATTTTTGTTTTAAGTGACAACCAGATGTGACGATTAACCATTGCTTCTATCACAGGTATGCCTTATTAGCAGGAAAAATGACAGAAGTTTAAAAGACTGCACAGTTATTCCTCCACGAGAACACGACACACAAACAAGATACTTTGCCGATGCATTCATAACCTATAGAGTGGAACTGGAAAGGAAACAAATTAGATGGCCAACCGATGGGTTGCAAGATTGAGAGCAATCTTTTCTGTCAAAGTAGATAGAAAGCCTTCATTTGTTTTTATTCATTTTGTGGAATGATATAGATAAAGAGCCTCCTGACATGAAACCGCAAAAGATTGAGGATGAAACAGACTTGGAAAGGTATATTTATAGAATAAATGGTACCAAGTTAGGGACAAGAAGCTAGAAATATTCTTCAAGAATTCAAAGGAAATTCCCATCAGCCAAGAGTGCTCTGCGTGAGTGGCAAGATCCAAAAGTCAAAGTTTTGCAGAGCGCTTATATAATTAGGGTTTGCCTTACTTATTGTTTTTATAGAAAGTGTGTCCATCTTTAGACTGTTTTGCTTGTCATGGATTTGGGGATCCTTGCCATTAATTCCCTTCCTTCCGCCAGCAAGGGCCCTAGCTCCACTGGATTGTAGAGAGTCCAACTATACTTCAAGAATCTATAAGGCCTTGCGGCTGAGTTATGAGAAAAGAAGCTACACGACACCTGCTGGTGGCTAGTTAACAGAAAACCTATAATGATCTATTTAGCGCGCATACACAGAAAGAATATCAGAGTGGAATGCCTGATTTTATATCCCACCTAAATGCTTTAAAGAGTTCTCAAACTGATTGATAAAAATAATTTATTACGTAATCTTAGTGACAGAAAATGCATCACAAGGCTCTGATAATTGTGCACAATAATGTGCGTGTTCCATGGATTATAAAACTAGTCAGAGGAAGAAAATTTTCTACGAAAGGCTTGGAGCACTGTGCAAGTTCACATACACATGGTTACCTAGGCTAGAAAGGGACACTTATACACAATTCAAGGCTGATTTTGGGGAAAAAAAATTTCTCCACCGACAGTGTTTAGCATAAAGGTCCTAATTCCGTTACAAAAAGTTGCATTACTAAATTGATGGTGATATTGGAACAACATTACACAGACAATACTTTGTTTATATGTGATGTCTGACAAAAACAAAAATTACTGAGAGTTTTAGTCATTGACCATGCTTCAATTGTCCCTCCATGGACAACCAAAAAAGTAGAAGAGAAAAGACCCCTGCCACACCGTTACCCCCATTCCCCACAAAACAAAAACAACAAAAAGGAAACTCAGTCTGGTTTCTAGAATTCCACTACTCAAAACAGTACAAGAACAAGAGATTAAGAATATAGTGCTAGTGTCCCATAAACTTATGGTACACTAGCAACAGAATTTTAAGAAAGAAGTGCTGCATTGAATTTCTGGGTGGAAAGCTCCAAAAAGGACAGAGATTAAATACCTTATATGCATATCAGTAAATCAACTATAGTTTGCACACAAAGATTGACTACAGAAACTATAAGGGCTTGTTTGGTTGTGCCTTGTAAAAAGTTAAGTGATTATTTTGCTCTCCCACCAAAATTATAATATTATTAGAACTTCTAAAAGATTTTGAGAAAATTATATGTGAAAGCTTTGGGTGTTTCGAGCTAAAAAAATTCAAATTACATCTGTCGCAAGATTTAGATTATGCAGAAAGTAAAATCCACCCGGACAAATCCTAGATCTGTCCAGAGAAATAAAGCAAATAAAAAGATCGCCTTGGGACATTAAGAAGATTAGTGGATATACTGGTTTCACGACTACAAATACACATTTATGTATGGTACAGAAGTTGCTCACTTGAAACTTCTAGCAAAAGGGAGTGATACATGTCATTTATGCTAATGCTAAAGGACATAATAAATCATTCTTTGTTAGTATTAGCAAGAGAAGAGGGGAGTTGATTCTGACCAAAATAGCTTGAAGCAAATGATATCTTAGGTCAATTAGTGAATTAAAAAAAAAAAAAATATATATATATATATATATATCAACCACATGTGCTGATAGTTAAAAAGCCATAAGGATTTAGAAGTAACATGCACAACATACGTAGCCTAACTCTTTTCATTTAAGATCCTGCTGCTCCCCTCTTGACAATGTGAACAAGATTCCAGGTGTCAACTGAAAGAGATTTTGGGGAGAGAGTATTCTCTCAATAGCACCACAGCTTAGAGCAGTAATGTGAGTGCACAAACACAAGCACGTGAAAGCAGGAAGGTAAATGATTATTCTAGATTATCCTTGTGGTTTGTCCCTGGATGGCATTTATTATTTCAATGACCTTCATGCACAATCTGCATTTTGACCAAATATAAGGAATAGAATGAATTGATATCTAACCAATCTTTGAAGCTCAGGTAGTTTGACAGCTCATAATAAACATATGCAGCCGCCCCATAAGCAGCATCTTTCAGAAGCAATCCCGGAGTGACTTCTATTGTGGAAGTAGGACAACCATTCATTGCTTCTTGAAGGATGGAAACCACAACAGGACCTAGTAGCTGAAATAAAGAAGCACGAACAGAATAATCAAATAGGTAAAAACGTGATAACAGTAATTTCAAAAGATATTCAGTTCAATGCCACCTACTTGACTGTTATTTTCAAACAAAACGATGTATAGAGCTTCAGCACATGGTCTTAGTTTCTCTGTCCATTGAACCATATCTTGTTCATGATGAAAAGACTCAGGGTTTTGGTACCATTCCTCCAAATCACCCGCTGTCAGAACAAAGTACCTGTCATGATGTTACTATAATGGTCTTAGGTTCAATTTGATGATGTTTGGAAGAGAAACCATTCAAAATGACCGACCAATAAGTACAAAATTGGATCCTAAAAGAGGCTCCACCTGCCAAATCATTACATAATAGACTGCTAATACAGCAATGGTTATCCCGGTACCCCTTATCCAATTTATTTGCCTCATTCTACATTTTTTACCATCAACAAGTTCCTCTTTGGTGAAGCAAACTGCGAAATCATTTACCAGAAAAACATCTCTAGGAAAGCAGCATATTTGTGGAGTGCTGCAGTGCTGTTTCAGCCAAAGTTCACAATTATCCATGTTCAATACAGGAAATGACCATCCTATCCCTCAAAATATCTCCATCCTTTTCCACATCAATACCAGAAATTGGTGAAAGAAGCAAAGCATGATGTTTGAACTGCTAGAGTCCTTTCCAACCCCAAAGTTACTTCAGAATAGACCCCCTGACACCCAAAGACTCCTATGGAAGCAAGAAAATTTCCCCCAAAGAATTATTAAATCCTATCTCAATCTGGTGGCTTCAAAACCTCCAAATGCCATCACGAGCAGTAACCGATGTACTAGAAATACGTAACTTATCAAAGTACCAATAATTTATGTATATAACTAACTGCCAGAAGGAACTAGATAGTGAAATAAAAGCATATGTCCCTAAAAGGGCCAATGCTTTTAACAATTGATCTTCCAATTTTCCAGAAGAATGGTTAATTATAGAGGAAAAGAAACCAGTGCATATCATTCTAGATCAGTTTATCATAGATGCATTGCCAGCTCTGCTCCTTTTGCCCTCTTCTATTCCTATGGCAGTGACCGATGGAATAATCAGGTTCTAGATTCAAGGCCAATTAACAGAGGCAGTGTAGGGAAGGCCTAAATAAATGGACCAATTAAATATGAGTTGAAGCATAAAATGAGAACAATCATAAGATTCAAGTATCCCTTGATCAAAGTATCGGTACCAAGCAATATCAATTTATTGATATAGCTCTTCACAAAAAGATAATTAATCAACATGTTCACAGGAGAAGGAAAAAATCCCAGGTGATCAATGAAAAATATGTAAGTTGTCAGTTAAACCCGGCAAATGGAGGACATAAAACAAACAAATTAATTTTTTTCACTTTTTAACTCTTCCCGTCTTGTGTATCATCTGGAATCTGGCCTTGCCAACAAATATGGAGAACTATTCATCTCTTATATCAATAATATAAATGTAAACATAAGTTATCAAAGAATAAAGCCTGCCAGACATTTAAGTGTCCAGGACATCCATGGATCAGTTGCGTCTTCATTGTAATTTTGTTCAATGCTTATGGATTTCATTTTCAATTCCTCTGGATTAAGAAGACATGGGTTTTGCATTTGTTTCAGTGCTGTAGATTTTCTTCTGGCTCCCTCCCTTAAAAATTGGCTCGAATAGTCTGCCAGACATTAAGTGTCCAGGACATCCACAGATCACTTGCATTTTCATTGTAATTTTGTTCGATGTTTACGGCATTTCATTTTCAGTTCCTCTGGATTAAGCTGAAGTTGGTTTTGCAATTATTTCAGTGCTGGAGATTTTCTTCAGGCTTCTTCCCATACAAATTGGCTTGGAGTGCCACTCCTTTTTTTCCTCATGTGGTGCATTTGCATGAACAAATTAAAGGACTATACAACATATATGAATCTTCCCTTGATCCATTTTGATGATTTCAAGCAAACTTCATCTTCCAGTCATTTCATGAATTACTGTTATCTCATTAGTTTACATTTCATGTTCTTACATATTCCTGATGTACTTGAACAGTTATATAAATTTCCATCTTAATAACATTTAGTAAATCAAAAGTCACCAGAAGCAGTTGATATACCACTATCCTAACTTTAGCTGATGGGAGCATATTAAATGAAAAGAGGCTTCACTTGTCAGTGTACCTACTTAAACTAGGGAAAGAGGACTGAAACCAAAATTTAAACCCCTCCCAATTTACAAATAGGAAAAAAATCAGGAATTAACACACAGCATAATTTCCATTCTTCAGTCATCACTGGAGATAATTGAACTGAAAGGCAGTATCTCATTACCTTCTGATCAGGACATTGCACAGGAGTACTATGCGATCACTAGGTAAAAGAGACAGAAGGAGACTTCCAATGACAGCAGAAATGTTTTTCTTCATCTGCTCCATGGACACCCCATTTTCATCTACCACTCGGCCAGTGAGACTTTGCTTGTACTCTTTACATTCGAGTAAAGATTTTACCATTATCATACACTGAATAATGAACTCCTCAAATGACATCACATTGGCCTTGGGATCTATTATAATATTCAAACAGAACTCCATTACAGGTGGAAGAACGCATTTATCACCAAATGAATAAGGATGCCTTCCTTGAATCGAGATTAAAACCTTCATTAACTTTGTGCACACTCTCCTTACGAAGTCCCAGAATTTAGGATATCCCTTCTGAAAAGATGAGTCTGCAAAAAATGAAGAAATTAGACAGAGGATAATTTAATATTTCAAGTTCAAAAGAATTGCTAACGCCATTTAGTCATTACTGCACATCAGAAGAAATCTCAAACAGTACCTCGTTACAGATATATCAACTGTAGTTGAAGTTGTCTAAAAAAAGTTCAACTACAGTCTTTGCTAAAACATAAATTCTATTTTTAAGTAAGGAATCCTTTCAGTCAAAATAATCCCCTACAATGGATTGAAAGTTACATGTGGCTCCATAAGACTAATTTCTGGGGCTAAAAGATTCCTAAATTTACTCCCAACAGCATAAAATATAGTGGTGCTTTCAACATATAAAGCTGCACCTATTCTGGAAAACTGCCGAAATTAAGGTTATGTACATCTCGAAGTCTACCGTTAGATCTATAATTTTATGAAATTAACACTTTTCAAAAGCACGTCTAGAATCAGGATGAGTAACTTATCCATTAACCTTTTAACTGATCAAAAAGGAAAATGAACATGTAATGTAGCCCAAAGTGAAAAAGAACACATAATCTTTTAGTGAGACAGTAAGATTTAAGCTACAGAATACACAAATCTAAATTGCAAAACCATCGCATTCTATGCTTGCTACTTAAGCATGTGCATATGGACACTGACATGTCCTTGTGTGATTATAAGAACACTTGTGTCGGCAAGCATGGATATGCACAAGCCTGTCTCATGTGCATATAAACACCGACAGATACGTGCATATGGACACTGACATGTCCTTGTATGATTATAAGAACACTTGTGTCGGCAAGCATGGGTATGCACATGCCTGTTTTGTGTGCACATAAACTTTTATACTTGGGTGAGTATGTGTGCGCATGTGCGACAGAGAGCACAGGGGGAGGTTGGGGAAGAGGAAGATGTACTTAATGTACCTTCATACATTACACTCTGTAAAAGAATATCAAGAAGACATGTCAACATGAGCATCAAAAGGTTAACGGGCAATGCCAGAATATCATCAATTTCAGCATATATGTTGCCTTTCATCCATAAATCAGGCTAAGAAAGCAAGGTTTAACTTACAGTAAGGGAGAAGAGACTGAATGGCAGTCAAGAACACAGGAGAGACCTCCTTAACAGGTCGGACCTCCTAAAAGATGGCAAGAAGTAGCTTAGAAAAAATTGTCCTCTTGGTATTTTCCTAGTCTATCTAAATTAACCTAAAACATTTTCAGACATATGGTACCTGCATGCTTTTTGAATCACTTGGAAATCCTGAAATTATTAGCTGTCTTATGATTTTGAGACACAACAACCATCGCTCACATGTCAAATATAGTTCATCATTTTGCTGCTCAGAAGTTTGAGAAAGTGCTGAGAAACCAGACAATATAGTCTTTACATCACTCTGCCATAGGTGACAGCAATAATCGAAGAAACGGGAGGATATCTGCAAATTCAATCATTTTAGAAGATGCGCATTAGTTATGATTCCGAAAAATAAAAGAAAACAAGATAGCAAATGAATGCTTAACAAACCAAATGACGAATTTGCGATGCTGCATTGAACTTCTGGCATTCCATATACAAAAGACATATTTAGTGAAGCCAGTATACCTCAGCAAAGTTTTTTTGGTCCGATGTAAGCCGTTTAGTTGACAACTCCTTTAGAGTTCGGAAGATTATCATAAAAATTCTGTGTGAAGTAAGAGTATCCGCTGACTGAAGCTGTTGGCCCAAAATAGAAAAGAGGTCCGGCCTTAAAACATGAAAAATCAAAAAGTTAAAGCATGTACCACAAAGCTTAAACTTTTACAGAAATATGGCAGCAATGCTACACTGATAGCAGCATGTGAAGTGACTAGTGTGCATCATCAATATTCCTGTGCTACTATTGTTGATCTCAATAAGAAAAAATTAACTAGTCTTCTTGACCTCAAAAAAATGCACTCAACTGAATATGTGTTACACTTATCAGGGCTCAACTGTTCATTTACTTAAGCCCTCGAAAACCCACATATTCGTCATGATCTATCAGCACTAAGTGTGAGATGATTTAAGTACCAAACCTTAATATGTGAGATGTATTTGAATAATTTTTAGACCAAATAGACTAGCATGACGAATTTCAAGTAAGTTCATCGCAATAACAATACTCCAGTGACTGAATTATCCCAATTGGATGACTTAGTATAGCTTTCATGTCTAGATATATGAAATTTAAAGATTTGAAGAGTTTGATATTAAATAAGTGAAATTTCTAAAATTAAAAGAAAAATACCACATTTTTTAATACAAATGGTAATTGAGGCAACAAGATATGTTCTAGCTATGGAAATGCTGTTCTTTTTTAAGCACACAAGTTTGTACAGCCCCATCAATATGATGCACAAATTCTTGCCATATTGAGATAGCAAAAGAAAATATTTCAGCAATCCATCATACTTGTAGAGTAAAATAAAATAAAACAAAAATGCTTCACCATTTAATCATCTAACCATTATTAGTCCGTTTAACTATTGCCAAGCAATTGTACACAGCTACAGAATATACTCGTAAAGCAACTCAAACTGTAATTTTTTGTGATGCGCATTCCTTCCTCAACTAACAGTACGTACTCAGCATAACACTTCTCTTTCTTCACAGAAAAATGGTACTTCCGATAACAAAAACAACTGACCTTAACAAGGTCAACAGATGCCTCAGTTCGATCAGGACAAAGGGGATGGGCAAGAAGATCTCTAATGCAATGAAGTCTCATATATGTCAAAAAATAATAATGGATCTCATTGAAACAAGAAAGTTACTCTGCTAATCATTTAAGACAATATAGCAATCCTTTATACACTCATCAAATCATGCTGTTGTTATTTTGTCAAAAAATAAATGATTACAAAGAGATTGTGGATGAACAAGGTACCACTCTTTTGGATAATCAAAACGAGCTATTTTTGAGATGAGTACAGCCAACATCACAGCTATCTGCATTCATGTAAAGACAAGATTCCATTAATTAAACTAATAACCTTCAGCAAGCATTTTGGACAAAAAATTCGTGAAGAGAGAGATGCTGCAAGATGACTTATTGTAATAAACAAGAGGACAAGAGAGGAGAAAAGTGAAGATAACTCAGACAAAGCTTAGAAAATGCAACTCCTAACATCAAATCGAAAAGGAAATAAGGAAAGGAAGAGAAAATCCTTTATTACCTGATAGTTCTCCTCTCTCAAGTGGGACAACAGCTTTTGCCTCAGATGGGCCTTCTCATCAGCGCTGATTCCCCTGTAAAGAAATTATCCGCTCACAAACTAAATGCATGTGCGTCTTATCTTAATATATACAAATTGAAGAAAACGAACATGCAAAATAAAAAAAACCAGATAAATAGGAAAAAAAAGGGGAAAATCACCCCGACAACCAATGCTTCTCACAAAGGTTCAGAACACATTAGGATGCATGTCACAGGTACCTACTCAGTGAAATTACCATAGCTTTCAACGATTAGTTCTCACTCCTCAGGAACCTAGAGTAAGTTCAACATTATGTTACTTATTTGTAGAATTTGTGATTTGCCTAGTTGATAGAATATTTATTCCCCATTATTGTCAAACCATCTCTGCCTTCGGCTTGGAAAAAGTAATATCTCAGATGGTGTGCAAGCCAACCACGCGAGTACCATGAGATTTGTCAATAGTAGTTAAAAGAGCCATCCACGCCTTATGTATGACAGTTGCCACAGGCTTTCTATGCTCTCCTTGCCATATAGCAGGTTTAGAAGATCATGCATAACAATGTTTCAAACGCCAGAATCAACAGACAAATCCTTCGCGGTCACAATGCCTTCCTCTCGAGCAACTTACGGGGTATCGCGCCTGGTCCTCCAGTACCGGTTGACGCTGTTCTTGAAATACACCGACGCCATCAAGCGGACGTCCACTTGAGACGCCAAATCCTTCGCGGTTATCACTTCCTGAACAACACAGAACAACCTTCTCAGCTTAAAGACAACCGCCGACTCATCCACGCATTCAGCGCGAAAACAAACGCAACGCGACAGGCGAAACGCCGGAAACCACTCCCGACGGGAGATGCCAATCCCACGGCACGAACCGAAAAAGCTCGGGAGCGAAGAGGAGGGAAGATACCATGAGACAGGAGCAGAAGCCGGGCCTGCTCTCGAACTCGCCGAGCGCGGCCTCGGCCGGCTTGCGCACCCTCTCGTCGCCGCTCATCGAATTGGCGAGCAGGGCGTAGACGGCGGGGAGGTCGGAAGCCGATAGCGCCATGGCCGCGGCACCTTCGGAGCTCCGGAAACCGAGAGGCGGCGGCGGCGGCGGAGGAGGAGGAATCGGGCGGGGGTCGGCCGGAGATCCGATTGCCGCCGGGGGACGAATGCCGCGTCGCGGCGGAGATGAAGTCGAGAGAGGAGGTCGGCGCCGATTGATCGATTCGTTCGGGTTTTTCTCTCTGCGTGCTCGCAAGCGGAGGAGGAAAAATGGAAGGGAGGAGGAACGAGGAGCAAAGCTGGTCTCGTCTTCTTCGCTTTTTAGAGAGAGAGTTTACACGACGGGACGCTTAGCACCGTGATGTGGTGAAGCTTTTGCATTAGAATATTATTTTGGAACTTTTCCTTGGTTTTGCCCGGAAAATTAAAAAAACTCCCTTTTGTTTTTTTTTTTTTTCATTTTTTAAAAATACCATTACCTCCGTTAATTATTTGGGTTAATATTATTAAAAATTCTAAACTGATACGTAAAAAATCTTAAATCGATATAGTTGTGATAAAGTTTACCATTTATTAAATTGAATTAATATCATAAAACAGATATAATTAAAAAAAATGAAGTTAATTGTCACATATCATCTAATTCAGTAATTTAATAATATAATTTAACGATAATTGACAGAGAGTAAAGTTGTCATTAGTGTATCAGTTGGGATAAATTTATTAGAAGTCTATTAGTTTATGGTTTTTAGTGGTTAAAATACTAGTTTTTAGTAAATTTATCACCAGTATATCAATTTAGGTTTTTTGTAATATTAACTCTAAAATTCTCGATAGTTAAAAAATTAATTTTGATAAATTTATCATTGTTTTGGGGGAGGGGGTTTACACGACACGACACTTAGCGCCATGATGTGGTGAAGCTTTTGTATTAGAATATCATTTTGGGACTTTTCCTGCTTTTGCCCAAAAAAATTAAAAACTCCCTTTTGTTTTTTTTTTCATTTTTTTAAATATACCATTAACCCCATTAACTATTTAAATTAATATCACGAAAAACTCTAAACTGATACATAAAAATCGTAAATCGATACAATTGTGACAAATATATCATTCGTTAAATTGAATTAATACTACAAAAACTAATACAGCTATAACGAACAAAGAGTAAAATCCAAAGCTAATATATAAAGCATTTGTCACATGTCATCCAACTTTAACAAAAACTAATAAAAGGCAAATTATATTAATTTGGGGTAAATTTGTCGAAAATGTACATGTTCGGGGTTTTTAGTGGTCAAAATTTTAGTTTTTGATAAATTCATTACCAATATATCATTAGTTTTGGGTTTTTCATGATATTTACTTTAAAATTTTCGGTGGTCAAAAAATTAATTTAGGTAAATTTATCATGGATATACAATCTGGAGTTTTTTGTGGTGCTAAACATATTTTTTTCAAACCCTACCAAAATTAACATTGCTAAAAAAAATGTAAAAATCACTATTCCTATCCACTCACGACTGTCAATCGAGCATCAATCACTATCGACTTGAGAGCTTGAATGGCGATGATCACTATGATCTTTGTAGGTTGTGCAACCAAGGCTGTTGCAAGTCTCAAGTCAAGAATCGCTATGGCCACAAGCTCCATTAGCCATCGCCAACGGTTCGAGATTGGGTGGGCGTCGGATTTGGCCATGGCAATCGGCATCAGCTTAAATATCCATTACAAACATGATTGGACACATGTCTCTCAAATTTTCCTTGCTTTCAATTAATATGTGACCTGACATGGTGCTTATTTAACGACGCATATGCTTTTTAAGTAAACCATCCATAGTGGTAATCCAATAACCACATCAATAAAACTCAACCAACATGAGAAAAAGCATAGCGGAAAGCGATCCTTTTAAAAGGCAATTGGATGTTTTCGAGACCTTGAATGGGAGCACACCCATGGTGACATAGGAAATATTTTTCCATCCTTAGGATAGGATGAGTTTCATTTCACCAGTCAAGCACACCTTTACGAGCCAAAGTGCACAAAATTAGGATGAGATGGACTTGGACATGAGTCCTATGGGGGTACAAATGTAATTTTACCCATTTTTAAGGAAATATCTCTTAACAACTGTAAAATGTGGGGAAATATCTGTATATATATATATATATATATATTAGATAATGCACGAGAACTCAAGTGCTAAAAGAAATCAATCATAATATTAACTAATGCAAATTTGTTAAAATTTCACGAATATAGCCACTTTAATGGATAAGATTAAGATATTTTAAGAAAAAAAGAATGAACACAAATTAGGTAAAATGGGAAAATGACTCAAAGATAGAATGACTGAAATTGGTTACTTGTTATGTATTTTCAAAAAGAGATAGAAGAAGAAATTGACACGTCAACATCATTATTTTAAATTGCCCACTCAACATATAATAATTCCTATTATCAAATAAGGTTTCACTTGTCATTTGAGTAAATAGAATGATCGCACAACTAAAAATTTTATGAACGATATTGAACATTGAACCAAAGTTTTTGAATTGCTTGGGTCATTTTCCTAGATTCTAATTGAGACCATCAGAAAATGGTAATAAAGCAGGGACAAGAATTTAACAAAATCAAGCATATCATAATATTGATATCGTAAGGGATGTCGAAGGTCAAATATGAAGTAGTCATTTTCAACATCTATATGCATTTTGTTCATTACTTAATGTACCAAAAATAGACATGACATGTCAAGCATGACTTGATTTGAGCACATACGATAAAGGCACGCGATATAGTTTAGATGACACGTAATTTGTTCTTTATATGAGATATCATGATGAACATTTAATTTAGAAAGTTACTTAATTGTTAAGAATGCTATCCCCCATTATAAAAGATTACCAAAGACTTTTGATCCTATGGCTCTATTTGGGAAATAAAATGAAGAAGGACGACAAGAATTTGACCAAAAACTTCAGAAAAAATTTGAATGTTTTACAGCAAAAATTGAGAAATTTCATATTTTTGGGATTTTATAAGCCTAATTAGTTCCGAACATAGAATGAAGAGTTAATCTCAAACTAATATATTCGTGATAAATTTACTTTAAACTAATTTTTTGACCACTAACAATCCCGAACTAATATAAATGTGACATATTTATCGTCTGTTAGTTTTTGTTAAATTTTACTTTTAAATTATTAAATTTGATAACACGTTATAATTGACGGATATATCAGCTTTGGATTTTACCATCCATTTATTATACGTGTGTGTATTAATTTAGGATTTTTTTTTGCATTAATATAATTTAACAAAAAATAGTAGAGGATAAATTTGTCATAAATATATTGATTTTGGATTTTTTAGTAAGATAAATTTATCATGTATGTATCAATTTAGAATTTAAATAAGTTTATTATAAATGTATCAAAATCAGGATTTTATGTGACGTTAATCCTCGAATGAAAATGAATGAAACCGGAGAAATACTCTCGCCTCCCGCGAGGATCGCATTCCGAAATCTGATTGGTCGCCGCGCGTGGAACCGCACTGGAATGCCACGTGGACATGAAGCGTACGCCGCGAAGCATCTGGACTCTCCCACCGCCCCACCTCCCGGCAAATTTATATGAAGCCCGCCCAGTTCGACGTCACCATCTTCGTCTCTCTCTGCTCGCTCGCTCTTCTCAGCATCAATCCGAACGTTTCGATCTCGTCTCCAATCCTCCAGAGATTTCGACTCCAGGGCGGCGTCGATTCGCGCCGGCGATGAAGATCCGTCGTCCGTCGTTGGTGATCCTGTCGCTCCTGTGCCTTTCCGCCCTGGAAGCCAAGAGCATCGACCCTTACAAGGTGAGATCCTTTTAGGATGCAGTTGATGGCCTTGAATTGTGGGGAGGGTTTTGCATGAGTAGGTCTGGTTTCGGTTTTTTATGGGAAGGGGAAGGGGAAAATGCGGGAGGTGCAGGGGCGGTTTGAGGTGCAGGACCATTGAAGGTGTGGTTCGATTTCGGAGGCGCTGGGAGATTGGAGGAGCGCTTGGAGTGGCCGTGTTGGGAGGTTGGTGGCACGGGGTGTGGTGTCGGTTGTGTACGTTTGCGCGATTAGGTGGTTGATTATGTGCATGAAAGTGTCTCTTTTGGTGTTCGAGGGTTAAGAGCGCTCTTTAGTGACACGAGTATGTGTAAGATCACGGATGCGGTGTAGCAGCGATTGTAATATTTCCATTTGTGGTAGGCTTAGGGGAACATTTCTCAGGCAGTTTGAAATTTTTGTTCGTTGGTAACTCGAATTTGGTTTTGACAATGGTTGATCGGTTCATTAAGTGCAGGCAATATGGAAAGGTGCCTAGTTTTGCTTCATAAATTCATCCAATTATAATGTCTTTGATTGTCATAATTGTTCGCAAAGACTATTAGCAGAAGAGCATCAGACATTGGATACATAGAAGAAGGATCCCTTAGATGGGTCAAGTGCCGCTTAATGGTAGTGACATGCTTTTGAGCTATAGTTCTACAAGTTAATTTGAGACAAATCACTTAATCAGAAGGAAAAAAAGCACGGGATATGATAAATACTATCTGTATGTTTTAAATTATTTATTTCGGATGTTCTTCTTGATCCTAAGTCCTAAAAGATTTTTGTGTTTCTATGTGAATGCCATAATGGTAGAGTGCTCTTTAAATATGTCATGTTGTAACATTTTATATAATGTATTTTCAGGTTCTTGGGGTTGAGAAAAACGCTAGTCAGCGGGAAATTCAGAAGGCCTTCCATAAGTATGTTTTTCTTTAATTCATGTATCCTAATTCCTGAGTTTCCATGGGAAAACTTTTATTCTACATTAGTCCAGTTCTGCACTTAATACTGTGGCAGTATGAGTATGTATGATAATTGGTAGTTGGCTATGGCAGGGTTAAATTCTGAAATTAGATTTAGTATAAACTTTGTAATAAATTTCTGTTTATCATGATTCTCTTCTTATTTGCATTTCTCATTAAAGAAGTACTTTTAGTTTTATCATCAGTAGCACCGACTCTCACCTCTTTGATAGCTGGATTTGTGCTTCATACATGCAACTTTTGAGCCTTTCTTTCATGGTAAAAATGGAAGACCATCACTTTTCTCAAAGATTAGTCCTTCTTAAGTCAATGGC
The DNA here is from genome assembly GCA_014182515.1 of Eucalyptus microcorys. Classification (NCBI taxonomy): domain Eukaryota; kingdom Viridiplantae; phylum Streptophyta; class Magnoliopsida; order Myrtales; family Myrtaceae; genus Eucalyptus; species Eucalyptus microcorys. Next base: position 33,556,218 of record CM024569.1, read on the forward strand.
TTAACTGCAATTTCACATGGTGCTTCAATAAGAAACAAATGTATGTAAGCTTCAGAGGTTAACAATTGTCTGATCCTAAAAAATTGGCTCTCCTCATAGTATGTTCGAGAAATCTGATTTTGTCTTTTATATTTGCTGACATCCTATTAAATAGGTTCTGAGATAGCATAATTCAAATATTGACTCTTATTGACGATGTTCTCTCTCTTATATCTGGTGACATCCTGTGAAACGAGTTCTGTGAGAGCATTAATCTAAATATCGAGACTTCTTTTTGGCAATAATATTCTAACATTGGTATGATACTTGAATGGACAATCATTATTTGGTCATCGATACTTTTAAAGTGCTTGATGAACAATGGAAATTTTTTTTCATATACTCTAATCTTAAATTAATATGGGGTGCATGATGCTCTTTTTCCTTTTTGAGGTCAACCCCGCCAATGCTAGTATTGCAAACTCCTTATGCAGGTCAATAATTATGTGGATGTGTCTTATATACTCACACACACACACACACACACACACACACACAGATAATGGATATATAAAAGCTTTTAGACAAACTGGTATTGAGGAGGTGATAACAGAATGAAGCACATTGCACATATAAAATGTTTCTTGAGGTGGTTAAACCTTATTTATTGTTGAATGTGGTTTTAACATGCCACGGATCTTAGCTGGTTTAGTTTGCAATTTTAACTGCCGTGTGTAGCATGTAATTAGCCCTTGGCTTTATATGTTTCCTGTCACTTTCTCACGACTGACTTAGCATATCCTCCAACCACCCCCCTTCCCCTCCCCCCAAAACAAAAGAAATAAAACTGTGCTCATACATGCAGACTTGATGATGTTTATCGTTATCATTTTTCAGCTGGTATATGGATTCTTTGCAGGCTCTCTCTTCAGTATCACCCAGATAAGAACAAAAATAAAGGCGCCCAAGAAAAGTTCTCAGAGATCAATAATGGTATGTTAAAAACTTTCTGGCATTGTGCTTTCTCTGCTCTTACCTGAAGTGCATCATTTTCAAGTTCATAAGCTTATTATGTTGAGCAAATCAAAGTATATCCTTAGGCTTGTGCAAAGACATTAGAGATATGTTCTTTTATGTTGCTACTGATCATGGTTTTGTTCCATTTTTTCTTGATTAGCCTATGAGATTTTGTCTGATGAAGAGAAGAAAAAGAATTATGATTTGTATGGAGATGAAAAGGGTAATCCTGGTTTTGATGCTGGCAATCCTGGTGGTCATGGTGGATACTCTTACGCTGGCAATCCTGGTGGCCATGGTGGATACTCTTACTTTACCAATGGTGGGCCTGGAGAAACTCATTTTTCTTTCAGACCAGGTGGATGGCAGAGTGCAGGTGGCCAGGGAGCTTCCCAGGGCTTTTCATATCACTTTGGTGGTTCTGGTGGTCAGAGCCCGTTCAACTTTGGTTTTGATGATATATTTGCCAGCATGTTTGGCGGGGGCCGGTTTGGTGGTTTTGAATCAGCAAGGTCTCAGTCCGGTTCTAAAGGTCCATCAAAGAGTATTAGGAGCATAAATTCACAGGTGTTCAGGAAAGAAGTAGTGAATAAAGGAATGACTTGGCTTTTGTTATTTGAGACACCCACGTTAACGAATAATCACCTGGAATCTGTGGTAGGGGAGGTCGGCCATTCTTTGGAAGGAGTTGTGAAGGTAATCGAGGTTTTCTGTTTTCGACATCTCTTTTCATCAATTTACTCTGAGTAATGAGTACTCAGTGTTAAAATGCTGCTTGTCCTTTTAGGTTGGACGGGTGAATTGTGAGAGCGAGCCTTCTTTTTGTAAGGACCTTGGCACTTATCCTCGCAAAGTGCCAAGGTTATTTGTTTATGCCTACAAGCATGGTGATAGCAGTTCTTTGGTGGAGTACAAAGGTGATCTTGTTGCAAAAGATTTGAGAACTTTCTGCTGTGAAAACCTGCCTCGATTCTCAAAACGAGTTGACCTGAACCATCTCGAGTTTTCCTTCGGTGATGGAGATAGCTTACCTGGGGTGATGCTTCTTTCATCCAAGAAGGATACTCCTACCATTTGGCGTGCTCTTAGCGGCCTGTACCACAAACGCTGCAATTTTTATGACTTGCAGGTAATATAGGAGACCTACTATAATTTCTCTGTATTGTTCTATTAATGGTAAATGGCATACTTGTATTTGCACTTTGCTGGTTAGGGAAGAAATCAGATGTTAATCTTACTCCTTTCATTGGCCAAATTGTTCTTGGCATTGCAGAAGTGTTTTCTCTAGTCAATATGATTTTGGACCTTCTTAATTTCCAAACTGGCTATATAGTGAATCCTGTGATGCTTCATGCAGGTTCATGATGTTTCTGATCCAGCTATTAGAAAATTAGGGATCAATGCTCTTCCAGCTATAGTTGGTTCGCTGAGTAATGGGGAGAAGCATATTTTGAAAGCAGGCATTTCTGTGAAAGACATGAACTCTGCTATCAATGAACTGAGCGCCTTACTTGACGGTTTTGAGAGGCAGAACAAGAAATCAGATTCAAGTCGAGCTAGAAAGGCACAGACTGAGTCAGTTAATGAGCAGATACCTCTTCTGAAAGGTGCAAATTTTGATGACTTATGTGGACAAAGTTCTCCACTTTGCATCATTGGTGCATTCAGATCCTCGAGGGCAAGGAAAGAGTTGGAATCAATTCTATCTGTGGTATGAGAATTTTCTTTTCTCCTAAGGCAATAAGCTTTGGTTTTGATATTACAGAATAGGAGCATAGGATAGATATAAAACACACCTAGCAATGGGAAAGTATGATATGCAATTGCGACTGTTAAACTAAGCTAGTTATGGACATGTATATATCTTTAGATGGCTCTGGTAAACAATGCTGAATCTGAGCATCTGGGATTAAATAGCAGCAGAGGTCTTTAAAGAATGATAAATTAGGTCTCATTGACAATTAATAGACTTTTTTGTATGTGTTATCTATCACCTATGTGATGATGAGGAAACGACTTAATTCTTGTTTTTCCATGATTTGTGTTTCAGGTCTCTAAGAAGTCATTTTCAAGGAAACGGAGTTCATCCAGTGGAAACCGAGATTCCATCTCCTATGCCCTTTTGGATGCTAGCAAGCAGCCAGCTTTTTTAAACGCATTTGACAAGTCAGGATATAAATCAAATGATAAGGTACTTGTTGCCTACAAGCATCGAAAGGGGAAGTTCGCAATTTATGCAAAAGAATTAAACACGGAACAAGTAGAACAGTTTATTAGCTCAGTTCTCAATGGAGATGTACCATTCACGAAGACGAGGCAGCCTCCAAAGCTCACCTAAAAACCTCGATGGCTGTAAAAGTGAATTTCAATTTGGAAATTCAGCTGAAAAAGTTGGACTTTTAAATGCTAAAGGCATTGTACAACACTAACGATACCGTTAATCTCGACACTAAGGTGCGGCTTCTAGACTTCTGTACATAATTAGAGCAGAAGGGTGAGATCTTATCCTGTTTGCGGCGGTTGGTTACATCTCCGGCGGTTGCTTCCGTGGAAAATGATCAACGTTTACATGTAAATTGCTAATTTAAATCATAGCGACCCTGGTTTATATGCTGTACATACGAACTTCCGTGACTGCAATTTTGAAGTATTAGAAGATGAGAGCTCGGTTTCAAAACATTCTTCTTTATTCTGTTGTTAACATTTTGTTTCAATTCATTATTGTTTACTGTGTTGCCACTGTCATCACCATTTCTGGCTGGGATGGAAAACTGGATGAATTGATCATGAGAATGAATTGTTTTAGGGCTAGATAGATCACCTAGAGGGGGTGAATAGGTGAATAAGCAGAATAAAATAAATTTAAGCAATTTTACAACAGAACAACTTTTGACCACAGCCCAAAAAAGTGTTTGGATGTTACCAGTATGCAAATAATTCTTAATATAGATAAAATTTAGAGAGTAAGGGATAGAAAATTGCACACAAATAATTATAGTAATTTGGCTTTGGCAAGTCTACGACCATTTTCACTTTCTCGTGCTGATAGCTTATTGGTTAGATATCATTAGATCAATCTATCAAAGGTTACAAGATCTAAGTAATGAATACTCAAGTTTGTGTGACAAATTCCTCGCTCTTAATAAAAGATTACAGAGTATAGCTCTTAGAGGCGAATGTATATGATTGAAGATCACTCAAACTTTAGGAATTATGAACTTTAGAATTTTAGCTATATATGCCTCTCATTATCTTGACCTTATATAATCCTTTGTATCCAAGCTAACCGTTAGATATTTCCTTAGATGATTGCTTAGCCAATCTATCCGTTGGACTTGAACGTTATCAGAAGATTTGATAGTTTCAAGGTTACCGAGATTGAAGTCGATTCTACCATCCATTATAGCAAATAAAGTTTCTTAAGCCATCTCTGCGAGATCCGGAGCTATAAAGCCTCTGTCCATTGAATGGCAACGCATGGTTTTGCCTCCGCTAAGAGCACATGGTTTTGCATGACGGGCCCCCCCGCGGATGTACGTGAGCCTGACAATTGAAATTGTAGCAGGCATCTGGCCGGTGCCGAATGATTCGTTGTGCTGATGTTGCCAGGATACCTGATTTTTTACTTTTAGGTGTCAGTAATTGGTCTTGTCAAGTTGATTTTGTATTACTTCCATTCTCAAACTCGGAGCAGGCATGGTACATCCGTCGGTTTGGTCTTCATTGATCTTTGCGTGTCCATGCACATTTGCTGTAAGTCATGTATTGCTTACAATCATTTCATTGTCTATGTCGATGTCCGAAGTGGTAGTTAGGAAGTGCGGAACAACTCTGATTTAACCCATTTGCAGATGGATTACCTTCTCTTAGGTTTGTCAAATGGGTTGGTTGGGTTAAAAATGATTTGGACCCAATTTGACCCATTTAACCCGTTTAGACGCATTTTCATTTAATATAAATTTAGCGGTCCATGCTCCACCCAACCCCTATTTGAGCAATATTGCTAAAACACTTCTATATTTAACCTAATCTTGGAAAATTTATTTCTTATCATTTTTTTCTAAAAAATTATAATATTTAATCACTTCTTTGCAATACAAAATCAATGGACAATTTTTATAATTTTTTAAATTTTAATTTTCTAAAAATTTTGAATTTTTTATGTTTTATATTTTCTTTTTATTTTCCTTTTTTTGTTCTAAGACCAGCAAGGTCGGCTAGGTTTCCTAGAAAGAAAAAGAAAAAAAAAAAAAATTATAAAAATTCAGAATATTAAAAATTTAAGTATAATAAAAAATGACTTGATTCACTTAAGCTTGTTAGGTAACCCAACAGATTTATGACCCATTTAAAATTTGTTAGGTAATCCATTTATAACCCACTTAAGCTTGTTTTTTTTTTAAAATTTAAAGCAACTCTTTTATAACTCACACCTTACATATGAGTTATTATATGGGTTTTAGACCCATGTTACCACCTCTACCTTCCCCATTGGTGATTATGCAGTATACAGAATCGGACACTTCTTGCACTTTAACACTTCATGATATTCTTTCTCTCTTCAATGTTCAATTTTGTACTTCTCTTTCTGTTCATCTCTTTTCTTGTATATTGCTTCGACAACAATAGCAAGTATGATATATCCGATTCTCCCTCAAGTGGCGGGGCCAGCAAATCAAGCCTTTTCTATGTTCTGGATCGATCAAGAGAGATCTCATGTATTCAGGTGGCTCCCTATTCGACGAGTTTCGTGAAACCAAAACTCATTAAGAAGCAAGGACGTTGTCGATCTTAATCAAGCGCAAAGTAAAGGGTCTGCTTCTCTTTTTAGAGCGTATGTTTCGTTATGTTGCTCCATATCTAGGACAAGACTCTTTTTCCGGCGAACCAGCTCTCCATCAGATACCTTGTGGGAACAAGAAATCCTTCCTGCTCGTTCTAGTGTGCCGAGATCGAACCTTCCAAATCCACTTGAAACATACAAGAACACGCCTTGCTTTCCTATACCACATGTCTCTCATTACCTTCTTTGAACATCAAAATGACAAGATATCTCGCTAGCTTGTGGTGAGGCTCAAGTTGGCCTATGGCCGATCAAGGAATGAAAGAAGATGGAGATATGCAGAGGATGAGGATTGAAGGAAAGATGTCTTTCTTTCTATTCACTTCAATGAATGTATACAATTCTTCTTGTATATATAATACAAATAGTGTACAAATAATGGAAATAAACAATTTTGTCATAAATGTACCAGTTTAGGGTTTTTATAGTCGATCGTATCAATCTATGCCTAGATCTAATATTAATTGATTATGTGAATGTATACAAAAATAACACTAATCTTCTAATCAAATCAATAATCAAATCAAAATCAAATCAAATCTTCGATTGAGTAATCCGGGAGATTCCGCATATCTTCCAACAAGGAAGAAGAAAAAGAAAAGGGAAGAAAAAGAAAAGAATCTAAAACTCAATTAAAAAATTAAAATAAAAAAAGAAAACATAAAAATAAAAAGAAAATGTGTTTGTGAAAGAAAATGAGGTGGAAGAAGTTATTGAAAAAATAAAATATTTTCTGAAAAATGAAAAATATTTTCCCCATTTTTGAAGGTGTTTTTTTCAATAGTGAAATTTTTTTTTTTGACTTGTTCATTTTTCATTAAACGAATGTTGAAAAATTCGGAAAATGTTTTCACGGAAGCGTTGGTTTATTTTCTTGCTAGGGCTATCTACCTATTTTGTGTAGGCATGTTGAATTTCTTGAGGTTTACAACACCCAAGGAAAGCAGTTGCTTGGAAAATTTAGCGATGAACTCGATTTGACATGACGTCGAGACGCTTCAAGCTTCTTTCGCCATCTTCGCAACCAAACGGAACTAGAAAGTCTCTGTCCGTTGAAAGGCAACAAAAGGTTTTGCCTAATCTGACAGCACATGTTTTGCATGAGAGGGCCCCCCGCGGCCATCTGGTGCCGGATGATTCATTGTGCTGACGTTGCTGGAGTACCCGATTTTTGACTTCTAGGTATCTGTAATTGGTCGTGTCAAGTTGTTTTTTGCTACTTCAATTCTCGGGAAGAGGTATCGGTTTGGTCTTTATTGATATGTGCATGTATATGCACATTTGCTGTAAGTCATCGGTTGCTTACGACCATTTTATTGTCTATGTTGACGTCCTACCACGTTAGGAAGTGAAGAGCAACTCTGATTTAACCAACTGGCAGACGGTTATCTTCTCTTGAACTTGTTAAATGGGTAGATCGGATTGAAAATGATCCGATGCAACTTGACTCATTCAACCTATTTTGACTCATTTTCATTTAATATAAATCTAGTAACTTATGCCCACCCAATGCATACCTAACTCGACTTATATTACTATAACACTTCCATATTTAACTCAATCTTGAAAAACTTATTTCTTATGTTACGATATTAAAACAATTTCATGCAATACAAATTTAGTGGACAATTTTTTAAAATTTTAATTTTAATTTTAATTTTTATATTTTCTTTTTCTTTTCCTCTTTTTATTTTAAGAACCAACAAGGGTCGGCTAGGTTTCGTAAGAAAAAAATGGAAAAGAAAATGAAAGAAAAAATTACAAGAAATTCAGGAAATTTAAAATTTAAAATTAATTAAAAATGACTTAATTCACTTAAGCTTAAGTTTACCCAGCAGATTTATGACCCATTTAAAACTTGTTAGGTAATCCATTTATAACTCATTTAAGCTTGTTTTTTAAATTGAAAGCAACCCATTGACAACTCACATATTAAATATGAGTTAAAATATGGGTTCTAGGCCCATTTTTGCCATTTCTACCTTATGCATAATACAAGAGAGCAACTCGAATTCTCGGGTTAGTAATCCTCTACACGTTGCGACTAGTGATTATGTGGTATACAGAATTGGACACTTCTTGTACTTCAACACTTCATAATATTCTCCCTCTTCAATGTTCAATTTATTACTTCTTTTTGTTCATCTCTTTTCTTGTATATTACTTCGACAACGATAGCAAGTATGATATATTCGATTCTCCCTCGAGTGCTAGGAATCAGCATATCAAGCCTTTCTATGTTCTAGATTGATCGAGAGAGATCTCAGGTATTCAGATGGCTGCCTAGTCGACGAGTTCCGTGAAACCAAAACTGATTAAGGAGCAAGGACGTTGTCGATGTTGATCAAGCGCAAAGTAAAGGGTCCGCTTCTTTTTTTAGAGCAGCATGATCTTTAGAACATGCGCGTGTTTCATTATGTTGCTCCATATCTAGGACAACTCTTTTTCTCTGCGAACCTGGCGAACCTGTCAGATTCCTCGTGGGCATAGGAAGTCCTTCCCGCTTGTTCTAGCGTGAGTCACATAGGACCACGTTAACCACGTCGGTAGGTACGCAAGTGTCACTGGGAGCAACAGGTCATGCGTTCACCCGGGGGGGGGGGGGGTGAATTCCAACTGTGCACCGTCATGCGAACAAGTGCACAAAGCCACTGTTTATAAATAGAAAATTTGAACACAAACGCTCCATGCATGTGCGAATATACGGAAAGACCAGATCCGATGGGGGTTGTTGCATGCCAGCCCTGTCTTGCGCCCCCGTGTTGATCAAGCGCAAAGTAAAGGGCCCGCTTCTCTTTTTAGAGCAGCATGATCTTTAGAACATGGGCGCGTTTCGCTATGTTGCTCCATATCTAGGACAAGACTCTTTTTCTCTGCGAACCCGCCCTCCATCAGATTCCTCGGGCGCATAGGAAGTTCTTCCCGCTCCTTCTAGCATGTTGAGATCGAACCGTCCAAATCCACTCGCAACATACAAGAACACGCCTTACTCTCCCGTACCACGTGTCTTTCATTATCTTCTTTGAACATCAAAATGACATGATATCTCGAGTCAATAAAAGAGTCAACAAGGAATGAGCAACCATAGGACCACGTTAACCACGTCGGTAGGTAGGCAAGTGTCCTTGGGAGCAAAACCCAACTTGGCAGCGTCATGCGAACAAGTGCACAAAGCCACTGTTTATAAATAGAAAGTTTAAACACCGATGGGGGTTGTTGCATGCCAGCCTTGTCTTGCGCCCCCTTCTCTGTCTCTCCCCTCACGGCTCTTCGCGCCCTCTCGCCTATTTAAAGGCTCCATTTTTAACTAACCCCTCAAGGAACCTCCACTGCACCTCCTCGCTTTACCTCCTCCAGCCTCTCCTCCATGGACACCACCGTGGGCGACGTCAACTCCCGCAAGCCTGACTCAAACGGCATCGGGTCGCCCCCCAGTGGCGCTACCTCAGTGATGCAAAGCCTAGCCCTCCCGCACGCCCCGGCCGCCGGCTCCCCTGATGCCACCATGGGCCGCCACATCGCCCGCCGGCTCGTCCAGATTGGCGTCACTGACGTTTTCTCTGTCCCCGGCGACTTCAACCTTGTGCTCCTCGACCACCTCATTGCCGAGCCGGGGCTCAACCTCATTGGCTGCTGCAACGAGCTCAATGCTGGGTATGCCGCCGACGGCTATGCCCGTGTGCGGGGCGTCGGGGCTTGTGTTGTGACGTTCACTGTCGGCGGGCTCAGCATGCTCAATGCGATTGCAGGTGCATACAGCGAGAACCTGCCAGTGGTCTGCATCGTTGGCGGGCCTAACTCCAACGACTACGGGACGAACAGGGTACTTCACCATACCACCGGTTTGTCTGATTTTAGCCAGGAGCTTAGGTGTTTCCAAACTGTTACTTGTTTTCAGGTATCTCTTCGGTCCCTTCTCATCATCCTTTTCGCTGACACTAATTTTTCTTTTGGATCTGATCTTTGCCTTAGGAAAGATGCATATGTTGACTAGAAATATTGCTCAGAGGATCTCATTGTTTGTGGTGGGTCTGTTCTGCGAGATTCTTATAATCTACTAATGGTTGCTTAAATAGTGTGCCAGGGGGAGTTGCGTTTGGGGTTTTAGCACAGATCTTTGTAATAGGGGAATGTATGTTAAGTGCAGATTGAATGAACTGACTTGTCGATTGCTTCTGTTTCGCCTTTTTCTAGGCTGTGGTGAATAACTTGGAAGATGCGCATGAACAGATTGATACTGCAATCTCGACTGCTCTGAAAGAAAGCAAGCCCGTTTACATAAGCATAAGCTGCAACTTGCCTGCCATACCTCACCCGACTTTCAGTCGAGGGCCGGTCCCATTTGCACTCTCCCCCAAGTAATTTTCCATCTGTTCAGACGATTCAGTTTGTCAGCTGTATTAGCTTATGACTAGAGTGATGTGATTAATTAATTTTTGTTGACACAGATTGACTAATCAGATGGGATTGGAAGCTGCAGTAGAGGCAGCTGCAGAGTTCTTGAACAAGGCAGTCAAGCCAGTAATGGTGGGTGGCCCGAAACTCCGGGTTGCCAAGGCTTCTGAAGCCTTCGTAGAACTAGCCGATGCATGTGGCTATGCTGTAGCTGTGATGCCATCAGCAAAAGGGCTTGTGCCCGAGCACCATCCCCACTTCATTGGGACTTACTGGGGTGCGGTGAGCACTGCATTCTGTGCCGAGATCATGGAATCCGCAGATGCCTACTTATTTACTGGGCCCATTTTCAACGACTACAGCTCCGTTGGGTACTCCCTCCTTCTCAAGAAGGAGAAGGCCATTATTTTGCAGCCCGATAGGGTTGTAATTGGAAATGGACCCACTTTTGGTTGTGTTCTGATGAAGGATTTTCTTAAAGCACTCTCAAAGCGGGTCAAGCGGAATACCACTGCTTATGAGAATTATCACAGGATTTATGTTCCGGACGGCCATCCATTGAAGTGTGAACACAATGAGCCCTTGAGGGTGAATGTCCTGTTCAAGCACATACAGGACATGCTCTCTAGTGAATCAGCTGTGATTGCCGAAACTGGAGACTCTTGGTTCAACTGCCAGAAGCTCAAATTACCAAAAGGCTGCGGGTATGTGGGTGTGGTTGTATAGATTAGGTTCCTTGTCTTTGACTTTTTTTTATCTAGAGTTACTTAAAGAAAACAATCTGAAATTGTTCGAATGGGGGTTATGCAGGTATGAGTTCCAAATGCAATATGGATCTATTGGATGGTCCATCGGTGCAGCCCTTGGGTATGCACAGGCAGTGCCAGAGAAAAGAGTCATTGCATGCATTGGAGATGGTAGCTTCCAGGTATGAAATGGTTTCTGGTATCTGTTATATAGCTAAGAAAATTCGAACAAGCCATCATGAATAACGTAGTTATGCATAGAGCTTCTGTCAAGAAGATATCACTGGTTTTGCAAGCTCAATCAATAGACATGCTAGTAATCCTGTTAAGCAATTTGCATAGGTGAAGAGTTTTGTCATACAATGCCAGTCATGCACTGACCTTATTCAAACCCTCCCTTTTTCTACTAAATTTGATTGGTTTTATCTTGTTGTGTTGATTGAATGGAAGAGATGAATAATGTAAAATTCATGGGCGATTTTTGCACCCTAGGTAACTGCCCAAGATGTGTCAACCATGCTGCGATGTGGGCAGAACACCATCCTCTTCCTGATAAACAATGGCGGCTACACCATTGAAGTGGAGATCCATGATGGTCCCTACAATGTGATCAAGAACTGGAATTACACTGGCCTGGTGGAAGCAATTCACAACGGCGAAGGCAAGTGCTGGACAACAAAAGTAAGTTGCTTGTATACGAGTTACAGTTGGGACGATTTGCCAATTCAAGAAATCCCTCCACAGAAATAATAAAATTTGCTCATGTTTGCAGGTTCTCTATGAGGAGGAGCTTATGGAAGCGATTCAGACGGCGACAGGGCCCAAGAAGGATTGCTTGTGCTTCATAGAGGTGATAGTTCACAAGGACGACACCAGCAAAGAGCTTCTGGAATGGGGTTCCCGGGTCTCGGCCGCCAATAGCCGCCCTCCCAATTCTTACTAGAAGCCTTGATTCTCATCAGTATGTTGCTTCGAGTACTTGTTGGGGACATGAAAAAGAGAGCGTCTTCTCGAGCATTGCCGATGCTTTGCGAAATGAAAATAATCATGTCTCCTGGTTGTGGATTTGAATAATATCTTTGACCGTTGGCTTCGGGTCGACATCCTAAACATGCGAAAGGAACAATTGCGAATGCATGGTTGCATTTGGTGGGCTTGGAGTCGGGGACAAGGACCTCCATGAATGCATGTGTCACGGGTCAGCATATCCTTGGCCATGAAATAGCCCATGCAACGCTTAATTAGCGAATAACACTCGGCTGGCCTTCCTTCCATAATTGTTCTAGAGAATATATGGCAAATAGTTTCCTCGTATCAAATCACTCCACGCGCACTTTAGCTTGAGCATCTAGTCCATCAAACGAGAGAGCATATCACTTTAAGCATACTAACTGATTTTGGCCTGTCATGGCCTCATCAGGAGAGCGGCATCGACTCTTGACTAGTTTGTGCACGAGAAGCCAATCTTGCCTTTAGAACTCTGTAGAGATTTATCCTTTCTATCCTAGAACTCCTAACACAAATCGTCCTAATGCCACTCTCACGGCCAGTTGTATTCATCTCCTCTACATCACCTACTCTTTACCTGATAACCCCGAACTCCATTCATAAGGGTTCGCGAGTACAGAAGAATCACGAATTGTGCCATTCTCCCCCACTCAATTCCGCAACACTCTCATTACAGGTTATCCTTGCATTTCCTTAACCATTGATGCTCCACTTTGGATCATCATATATCAAATGGCAATGCTCACCTCAACAGAACAAACTACTCCATTGGTAATTTCTTTTGATCACAACTATTTGGACACATTTGGTCACTTGTGCTTTCCTTGACAAGTGTGGCATTTTTCGCCAATTGCACCTTTTGGCAGCACTCTATTTTGCCAATGAAGCCTTTCTTGATCCCAACATATCAATGGAGGTTTCTCCCCTTTTTGAAAATGTGATAACAAACCTCCTTTTAAGATTCACCAATTGATCTAGGAGCGTTTTCTATGTTTGGTGACGAATTAGTTCTTTCTTGTGATGTTATTGTCATCCTAGAAGTTGGTCGAGAGCCGCACTTTGTTCGAGCATATTTTGCCTTGGCGATTCACTATTCGCCCTTATAGGACCAAGTAGACCACAAATTTTCTTAGACTCATCTCACTTACCGGAGGGATCTTGCTTTGATACCATCTTTCACGAGTTAGCAAATCCTTGGTTGAGGAATAACTCGTGTGGCGCCTCATAAACGGATAACATCAGGCCAGCCTTCCCTTCTATAGTTGTTCTAGAGAAAAATATGGCAAATAGCTTTCTCGTATCGGATTGTACCACGCCTAGTTTAGTTTACGCGTATAGTCTATTGAGTGCGACATCAAATCACTTTTGACATAGTAATTGGTTTTGGCCTGCCATGGCCTCATTAGGAGAGTAGCATAAGCTCTCAACCAATTTGTGCACGGGAGACCAACCGCACTTTTAGAGCTTTATAGAGATGTATCCTTTCTATCCTAAAACTTCTAGCATCAATTGTCCTGATGCCACTCTCATAAACCTGTTATATTTCATCCCCTCTACATCACTCATTCTTCATCCAATAACCCCAACCTCCACTCACAAGTGTTCGCTAGTACAGAAGAATCACATACTGTAACACCTGCATTGCCTCAAATCTATCTTTGATTAGTATGGGGACCCTTCAAGTTGTTTACTTTTGGGACATGTGAAATGATATAGAAGTCTGATTGTCATAATCTCCAGAATCAAGTGGCGTGATCCACCATCTTCTAACCTACGTTCAAAGTTAAGCCCTTCTTCCTATAAAAAATCACTTATAAAAAGGAAAATCCCCTTCCAAGCTTGGGGATGGGAATTTTAGCTTGTACCTTGGGCACTTTACTCTGATACATGATTTTTTCTTTTGAGGGTTGAGTGGAAAAACATGGTTCAAGTTAAGTGGCTCCATATTATATGCATTAGCAATAGCCTAATACTATAATCCTCTGGCCATCCGCGTTCGCAATGAACTTAGTGGAAAGTAAAAGAAAATGAAGAGATAATGATACAAATGACTTTGAACTTTGGTCAATGTGCAATGTGATTTTTAAACTTTTGTTTAATGTTCAATGTGGTCTCTGAATTCTTAATTTCTTCAATTTAGTCCTTGGACTTTTGATACATGCTCGATATGGTGCTTGAATGTAGTCCTTCCTTCAATTCAAGATTAGGGATAACATTGAATCTTTTCATATAGTTTAAGGATTAAATTGAATATGTATCAAAAGTTCATAAATTATATTAAATAAATAAAAAGTTCAGAGACCGCATTTCATATTGAGTTAAAATTCAGGATCGTATTAAATAAATTAAAAGTTCATAAATCACATCACACATTGGGTCAAAGTTCATGGACTACTTGTATTATTTTTCAGCAAAATGAAAGAAACGTTGAGAATAAAATAGAAAAAGAAAAGTTTGCCCCAATCTAAGGACAAGTTTCGGTTTTTGGCCCAAAAAGGAGAAAAGGTCAAATTGTCCAACAAAGGACGGCAATGATCCGAGGATGGTCGGTTTCCCTTTGCCACTTGTCGTTTTCTATTGCAAAAGCCAAGCAAACCAGTGGCCAAATCCAACTCGACGTCTTAGTCTTCCGAAACCAGCCCGATGTATCGTTTCCAAGGACCGCTCGCCGGATTTTTGAACCCCTAAAAACAGCGTCCACAGATGGATCTTACTCCGCCATCGGGGCGGTGTTTCATGTGATTGGGAGTCACATGGGCAAAAGCACATTTTCCTTCTTACGTGGATACGTTGCGTGTCACTGTCGCATGATGTATTCACATGTAAAAGTACCTATTTCTCTTCAAAAATCAATATTTAAAAATTTCACGAGACTGGTTTTCATATATCGAATGATTTGAAATTTTTTGATTAAATATTAGATACTTCTTATGAGTATTACTTAACATGGGAATTTTGTGGATTAATTTTAATATGATTAAATCCGGACACTTCTGAACATCAATTAGGGGTAAGTTGTTCCAAGTTTGTATAAGTTTCACCTTCCACCTATAATTTACCTGTTGGAACATGTTCCATATCTTTTGGAACTAGTAATTTATCCTACATATTCTGAAACTTAGAACCTATCACTCAAAACTTATAACAACTCAAAACTGTAGGTTGTGGATTTCATTAGGTTCTAAAGTACTTCGCACCATCATGTGCAATTTTTTTTTCTTTTTCAAAAAACTTATTAAAGAAAATGTGGCGATTGTAGTTATTAGCACATTCAATAACATTCACCATAAAAAAACAAAATCCGGTTCATTCATTATAAGGGACATGTTTGTGGCTACTAACGATGTAATTCTAAGACTCAACAAATACCGAAAAACAAAATTGTAAGAGTTAAATACGCTTATTCCCATTACTTCATACATTTAAACATAAAAAAAATAAAGATCGGTAAAAAAAAATCAAAAAATATTATGAATAGCTCGGTATGCGTAAAGAGTGTGCAGGTAGACTTTCAAATTCTGAAACCCCAAAACATATCATGTGACTTCTAGGGGTACATTTGGTAACATTTCTATTTCCAAGAACAATTTCGGTTTAGAAATAATTTTTTTCCATTTCTATTCCTTTGATGAGTTACTGAACAAAAAACGTGTTTGGTAATTGTACAAGGATTCTGTTACTGAAATAAAAAAATGAATAAAAATGTGACTGGTACAACTCTAAATGAAATTAAATATTCCCCAATTCCACGGTCCAAATAGAGTGGAACACAGCATTTGTGGGTCAATTTGACATCCAAAATGAAGGAAATCCCACATGAAATTGCTCAGCTCACCTTTGAAAAATCAATCCTCCAAAAAGGCGAAGAAGAAAAGACATCATCGTGACCACCGGCCGCGGTGGCTCCGCTGGATAAGGCCCTGCTGATCCTCAGCCCAGAGGTGAAGGGTTCAAAACCCAGGGGAGGCGCTAGGTGTATTAAGTGTGACTCAGGGGTGGTGGGTCCTCTTGCTTAAGTGTCACCTGGGGGTTTACGGCGCGGCGCGGCTGTCGGTTGCAAGCCGGTTCCTCCAACACCAAAAAAAGAAAAAAGAAAAAAAAAAAGACATCATCGTGATCACTCCTATCTCATGATCACTCCTATCTCCCTCCGTCTTCAATGGTAATGCCAATACCTTTCCTCTCTCTGCCGCAAAACCGCCCATTGGATCCTCTCTCTCTCTCTCTCTCTCTCGTTGGCATATATAGGCCCTGCATGATAATGTTCTTTTTTCTTGTTTATGAACAAAAATTTTGTTTTTTTGTTCTCGGAAATAAAAAAAAGAACAGAAACGCGTTTGTTTGCGTTTTTATTCAAAAATTATTTTTTGTTCCTGGAACAAAATTGGAACGAAGAAACAAAAAAAAGTTAATTTTCTGTTCCAGAAACACTTTCTTGAAGGGCCGAAAAGAACAAAAACGAAACACTTCCGTTTGTCCCCTGCGCAGCGACGCTCTCCCTTTTCCGGCGTCTCTCACAGGTTCACCACCGTCGAGCGATCCGGCGCCTCCCACTCGGCTAACTCTCCAGCGCCGACAGCTGTTGCTCCTTCACCGGCTGAAGCTTCTGGTTCGAGGTAAGTTTCTGCGCTCACCAGCTGTTGCTCCTCCTTCACCGTTTGACAAGGGCTTCGGCGAGAGCCACCCCTAGCAGATCTGGGCAACGACTGCTCGGGGCTCGAGCGCGACAGCTCGCTCGAGCCAGCGCTTGCCCACATCTGCGAGACGCTCGCTCGAGCGAGCCCTCGTGCTCGAGCCTCGAGCGAGCGTTGCTCGGACAAATCTGCGGCAGATCTGGGCGACGGCTGCTCGCTCGATCTGCTCTGCTCGCTCGAGCTACTCTGCGGCTTTCAAAATATAGATGAGGACATGGATTATTCTTCCATTGCTAAACACCAAACTTTTTTTCAATTCCGTGTTCGATTTTCGTTCTCTTTCTTTCTTTGTGTGGGAAAGATGGATTTTCTGTTGTTCGTTGCTCATATTTTCTACCACGTTGGCCTGTTCGCGAGTGTCAAGAATTTCTAACCCCCTGATTACCTAGCAAAAGAAAAAAGGTTGTTCTTCTAATTTCTTCTGTAGCTTCCTATTATTAGTCTTAAAGATGGACGAGGAAAGGTCATCGTTCTCTTATGCGATACTTGTGAAATTGAAGCAGGCAAAATTTTGGAGAGCTGTGAGGATTGATGTTTAGTATTAAATGACATAGCTTGTGGATACTGTCTTAGTGTGAGTTACGGACTCAGCTCTTTCCTCCACTCGCAGTGCAGGCTTCTCATTTCTTTTTTGCATTGAATATTTTTTCCTTGTCATGGAAGAAATTTTCTTTGTTTTGATTATGTGACATTTTGTCTGGGGAAACTATTTTCTAGTGTGGCTAGACGGGACCATGAGGGGCGTCGTCTTTTTCCACATAGCCTGACCTTTTCGTCCTGATTCAGTAGGGAGGCTTCTGTTGATTGATCTTGGAACCTGTCAAGAGTGACAGTGTTTTCACTCTACCTAGTAGATGAATGGCTCACCGTGAGTTGCTTCTTTTTTACGAGCCTCTAATTTTTCCTTTAGGAGAATCATTTATAGTTTTTATCTTTAGTTGGCTATAGATGGCTTTTTATGTACTTTCAAATCTACTGGCAATTAAGAGGAAGGTTACGATGTGTGCCTTATATGGGGGAACATGCATTGGATTATGATGTGATAGACAAATTGTTGTAATCATGGATGAAATTGCATTGCCTTTCTCCATGTCTATTTGTACCAATGTTCTAAGAGCTTGGAGTTAGTTTTGCTACATAGTGAAGAGTTGGGTTCACCACTTCGTCTTCTGTTTGTCTCTCCCTTGATATATCGAAAGCATGTAGAATTTCTGCTGGTGCATATAGGAAAGAGGACATAGAGTTTTCTATCTGCTATAACCTTGGCTGCTTAGTGCTTGGATGTTCTGCAAATTACACATCTGAAAAGAGCATCTAATGGCAGGTGGTATCTGATGATTGGCACGTAATCTGTTGGAGCATGTGCATTTGCATGTCGAGGGAAGCTAGATTGATCTATTCAGTATGAACTGGTTATGGGGGATGCCGCCAGTTCTGGATTCTTGTGCAAGTTGATGAGTGTTGTCTGATGCGGCATAGATTTAGTTCCTTTATTGGTCTTGTGAAGTGGATTGATCTGTAAAGGAGCACATTAGATGAAATCAATACTTGACAGTGGAGCTGAAAGTGTTAAGGGCTAACAGTGCACGTCTATTTGTCATATCTTATGCTATAAGAAGTTGGAAAAAGGGTAAAGATGGCTATGTATGATGCTGAAGAATTACAAGTTACTAGAATGATTTGTAGATAATTAGATAAGGCTAAAATTCAATAGGCAGTGCAGAACCTTACGTATAGTTTTGATGATACATCAAAACCATGCCAAAGTGGCGAGTCAATTGTCTTTTGGTGCTTGCCATGCACAAATACTGAAACGGCCCATGCCTGCATAGGGAGTTCACTCATTCCAGTCATGCTTATGGATTATGGCATCTTCTTTCTCATATCAATTTTCTGTTCATTATTACGGCCTTTAAATCCTTTTTTTTTTTTTTTTTTCAGGGGTGAGTCTAGGTAGATCGAGGTGTTACTCTGAGTGAGGCTCTTCTTAGTCATGACAAATGGCTTGAAAAGAAGGGCATAAAGAACACAAATTTCGCTGTTGTTACCTGGTCCAACTGGGATTGCCGGGTGATGTTGGAATCCGAGTGTCGATATAAGAAAATTCGAAAGCCTTCTTACTTCAATAGGTGAGTTGATGATATGTAACTAGCATGCAGACTTAGATTCTTTGATGCTTAATTCTGACATTTTCTCTCTCTTCCTTTCACTAGATGGATTAACCTAAAAGTCCCATTCCAGGAAGTTTTCGGAGGTCTAAGATGTAATCTTAAGGAGGCGGTTGAGATGGCTGGCTTGACCTGGCTCAGGCGTGTTCATTGTGGTTTAGATGATGCAAAAAACACAGCTCGCTTGCTTATGGTTCTTTTGTGCAGGTGAATTAGATTTTCCATCCCCAACTCTCTGACATTGTATGACAATGACCATACTCTGATATCAAAGCACTCGCCTCCCCATCAGCCGCGCACACAGAAGTATTTGCGGGGTCCTCAATCACAGTATAATCCTTATTGTTTCTGTGGCATCAAGAGCAGCGTAGGCTTTGTTCGGAACCCAAGTACAAAGCAAGGGAACTTCTTCTTTTGGTGTGGCAATTGGGCTGCTGCGAGAGGTTGCGGATGCTGTTATTTTCAGTGGGTGGCTTCTTGACTGGATGTAACTTTCCCGGTTGACATCTTCGGCTTTCTTAGGTGCTTCCTATCACATTAGGTAGGAACCGCATCGGGAGCTTCCATTTATATTAGTTGAATGACTTTATGATAGTTTTTTTAACTTGATTGAAAGAAAAACAAATTGAGTTAGCACACTGCAGTTGAAAGATTGCGATACTGATACATAAGAAAACTGTCATCTATTGTTGAAGAACTCTTCTCTGTAAAGCTGACATCTTGTTGACTTGTGAAATTCATTAAGGAGTTGGTACAGTTGATATGATTTTTTGGTAACTAGCATGATGAAGAATGGAAATCTATTGCTGCCGGTCCTCTTGGCTCCTGTTATGTTGCTTGGTAGGCATCTATAGCTAAGTATGTCGGTGAGGGCTATGCTGATGCTAGCTATGCATAAGCTAAAACGCGAGGTGAACCTGTTAACTTTCTTTTGCGGAGGCTTTTTAAATCAAGATTTGTCAGATACATCTTCACTTTGAATGTGCCAATCACAATCGCAACCTCATGAAGGCCTCCATAATAACTGACGCATCAATAACAACAGATCACATCAAATCTGAAGACACCAAGCTTTTGCACCATTAAGTTAACCAAATTAAATCTCAATAGGTGTCTGTAACTTTAACCAAAGTAAATTAATGAGCATTTCATGAGAATGAGAATTCAATATCAAGTTTAAACTTTATTAAAAAAAAAAAGAGCATTTTTTGAAAAATTTGGAACATAAATTTTGTACAGTTACCAAACGTATTTCTGTTCTTTTTCTATTCTAGGAACAGAAATTGAGTGCAGTTACCAAACGTGTTTCTGTTCTTTTTTATTTATTTCAAGAACAGAAATTTTTTACACTTACCAAACGCGTTCTTTTATTCAAAAACTGTTCCCCGAAACAGAAATAGTTTTTATTTTTTTAATTTTTTATTTCTGTTCCCTAGAACAATTTTTGAATAGAAACGTTACCAAACGTGCCCATAAAGACTGCATTTTTAACCACTCCTCCACGCACAAACACACATAAAATACTCCAGAAGCGCCCGTGAACCCCCATTGCCACTCCTCGCTTCACCTTCTCCCTCCATCTCCCCCTTCACCTCCTCCTCCTCCACCGCCGCCACCACCGCCGCTTCGTCATGGACCTTGGACCGGCCCAACCCTACTGGTCTTGGTCCGGTTTCCAAGGAGATTAAGTCGGTCATTGGTCCTCGAATTCCTAGACTAGTACTATGCGGTCGGTCCAACCCGGACCAACCCTGACTTTATACATATAATATACTATTTATAATTTTTTTATATAGAAAAAACCTTAAAATAAATAGCGTCAATAACATTAAATAGCTCTTTAGTAAGGAATTCAAGTAATTTTATATTATTATTTAATAACTTATATTTTTAATGTCATTTATAATGTCAATAGTTATAATTTACGAATGAAAAAAATGTTTTTGTGAGGAGTTCTCACGGCGTCCAAAAAGGCATTAACAGCTCCTTATGATATCTTCATCTAGTATTCGTTCTCTTTTGTCTTATTTGTCCTCTTAGTCTTTAATTTGCCAAAATTGAAATAAATAACTTCTCCACTCGCCACTCGACATTTGCCTCGCTCGCTTTGGGTCATTCGTGACACTCGCCGATCGATACTCACTTGGCTTGTTGCTCCTCGCTCGACATTCGATGCTCATTCTGTTTGATGCTCACCCCACTTGACCTTCATCCCTTGCATATCTTAGCTGATCTTACTCATCATCGAACCTATTGGGTTGGTACGATTCTCGGTTGCCTTTTCAAAGAATACAAAAAAATGAAATAAAAAATTATTGGTTGGTTCTGGGTTGACTTGGAAACTGGACTGAACCCATTAGGCTAGTTTGGTCCTCAATCGCTTTTTTAAGGAGTACAAAAAATGAAATAAAAAATTATTGGTTGGTCTCGGGTTGACTCTAGAATCGGACCGAACCCATTGGGTCGGTCCAGTCCTCGGTCCCAAGCTTAATAGGGTTGGTTCTCAGTCCCAAAAATTGAGGACCAGCACTGTGCAGGTTGGTCCTAGGGTTGGGGGGTAGATTGGCCCAACCCGGACCATGCTCACCCCTAGTTTTAAATAGCCCATTTCGTTCACGTGATCAAAATTAATTTTTATTGCACAAAAAATACGAAAAAGAGCCAAATTTGTACATGACTATGGCTACTTTAATACCACATGTGAGTCACAAGAACAACACCCGAGATCTCCACAACTAGAATCTAGAATACTTATAATCAAGTGAAAGAGATTTGCGCATTTGATTTGAAATCCATCATTCTTGATACGAAATAGTGACAATCTAAAGCTCAACCTCAAGCACTTCTTTTCAATTACTCTCTGTATCACTAGCTCATCCTCATCTTTCAATAAGCGTTCCTTATGTGAGGTTATTTGTGCATCAAAGTTAGAAGAAAGACTTGAGTAATATTTATAAAGTTTTAAGTTACATGCCCTCTCATTAGAGGCTAGGCTTTTCTCGGTTCACATTTGCCAGGCTCATATTAAACTAATTAAGAATCTTTATCTCACCTTATTAGACAAATCCTATAAAACAGTAAATTACAATGACAATTAATGCAGCCCATACATACATACATACATACATACATACATACATACATACATACATACATATATATATAAACTCTTACAATTATAGCAAGTGCAATATAGGAAAAGTAAAGATAAAAAGATAGCATTTTGATTGATTTGTCGGGGCTTCTCATTGGATGACTAGTGGTACTTATAATGAAGTTATGATAATTGTTCGATAGTTGCGCCTTCTCTAGTAATTGCTATTGGCTCTCTCCACATTCTTGTATTCTTATAGATCACTTTGCCCATACTTCATATGACAATCCTAATTATGTTTTGAGTACTGTGCAATTATCAATGGTTCACTCTATGATTGGGTCTTTAAATAGCAACTACTATTTTTACAATGTGCGTCTTTGATGCTAACTATCTTGGCCTCTAGTAATACTCAAAGTGTTTCTATTGGAAAAGTTGCTGGCAAGGTTCATACAGGCGGCTACCAACCATCCATTGTTGCATTTCAACAATTGGACATGTGGCGTTTTTTTAAATCTCATCATCGATCATTGGTTATCGACCCCCATGTACGTTGAGAGTCCGGCATGATCAAATACCACTTTTGTATTATGCACGTGACAGTAGCCTATTTTTGTCCAAATATTATATGGTGATCTATGTTGCACGAACACGTTAAACGTGCTTCCATGTTGTGTCCGACACGTGTCGGACACGCGTTGACTACATGTCAGATTTGTCGACACGTGGTCAATTTTTGTCGACATGTTTCGACATGCGTGTTTGAAAGACAATGGAGGGTGGAGGCGAGGGCGAGGGAGCAGAGACGAGGCCGCGAGTGAAGGCGAGTCCGTGACGGCAAGAGATGGCTAGAGAAAGAGCAGAGACTGAGCTGAGGGCCGTGAGGAGGAACTTCACGAGGGAGGCGCGCGTGGGGGAGGGCGGCGTCATCGAGTGGGGCAGTGGTGGTGGTGGCAAGGGGGAAGAGGAGGAGTTCGCGGCAGTGTGCAGCTTCTCGGTGCATAGGGATTGCGCGTTCCATCCTTGGGAAGTCGCTTTCACCGTATTCAACGTGAGCTGCCTTCTTTTCCGATCCCTTTTTACTGAAATTTTTTTTGGGTTACTCCCTTTTCCGCTCCTTCGGCAAATGCTAGTGCTTTTCTTGATCGAGTCTTCGATGCTTTTGGAGATACCTATCTTTGCATCTCTTCACCGGATGCCGAAATCGGTCGTCCGACAATTCCCATGGTTGATTGAATCGATTTCGTAGTTACTAAGGCTGCAGTTGTGAGGGAGGAAGGGCTGGAGGCGAGGCGGTGAACAATTGTGATGAGGACCGAGATCAAGCAGAGATTGAGAGGAAGAGGAGAGGAAAGGTGTTGTGCGACGAGGAGGAGGAGAAGAAGGCACTGCTAGGATTTTGAGAAGGAAAATAAGAGAATAAAAAAGGGACTTGGCATGTTGGAGGGAGGGGGAAGTGACAGGAGGGGGAGGGAAAAAAATTTGAAAAATTTGGGAGTGGGGAAAGAGACAAGGGAAAAAAGGGAGTTTGGGCACCGAGGGGGTGTTGGGGTCCATAAAAGTACTGTATGTTGAATGATTAGTGTAAATTTATTGTAGGTTATTTTTTTAATTAATTAATTAATTATAAATTTGAATCGAATTAATTAAAAATAAAAATATTTATTTAATATATAATGTGTCTCAGCGTGTCGGAATTTTCTCTTTTTGAGAAATGACGTGTCAACGTGTTGTGATGTGTTGTGTCGCGTGTCGGTACAACCTAGACGGTGACAAGCACGGTTGGTGTCAACACAAACGCAGGACGGCAATGATCCGATGATGGTCTGTCTCATTTTGTTTACTGTAGAGGGACATAAATGGGGCTGCCCAACTTGTCATTTTCGGTTGCAAAGCCAAACAAACAAGTGGCCCGATGCAACTTGACATCGTTGTCTTCCAAAACCAGCCGATGTATCGTCAAAACGTATCCTTTTCTTTTCAGATATCAATGTTAAATATCGTGAAACTGGTTTTCGTATATCTTATAATCGGAATTTTTTTAAATTAAATTTTCAATAACTTTTCTATAAGTATTACTTAACATTGTTATTGTGCAGATTGATTTCAACATGGTTATTGCTTAACTCAAGACAAGGGATGTGCAAAACGGATCGCCCTAAATGAGAATTGCCTAGATCGGATTTGGTTTGGTTTCCAGAAGTGTCGATTCAGTTCTCGACTCCAAGGGAAAATTGGACGGGGCCGGACTGACTATGTGTACTTTTTTTTTTATTATTTCTTTAAAAAAAAGTGACTAGTTCTTTTCTTCATAATAGAATGCATCAAGTAGTGGAAAAAAGTGATCAGTTTCATCATATCAATAGTCTGGTCCAGTTCCTGAACCGGTCCTTTCGGTCGGGTTCTCAGTCCCTCCTTGGAATTGGATAAGAAAATAGATCGGAAATCGATCACCACTCCTCAAAGACGAGAGTGAAAGGATAGGACACTAGGAGAAGATAGATCCAGAAATAAGGAGGCGGCCTTTTCATGCGGGATGAATTTTGACCATTAAACCAGCGTTGCATGCCAGGTGCACATGGAATGAAAATATGCTCAGGGAAATGAAAAATGAATGTGATTTTGTCTACGAGAATAAATTTGTCATTTTCAATGCATGCATTAAAAACGAAAGTATTTTCAATTAGTACTCTTGAGGTATTCATTAACAAAATTCATGTATATAATAGGGATGTGCACATTCGAGAATAAAAGAGATAGTTGCTCTATCTCAAAATTGATACTAAAAGATGGTTCCGAAAATTCTTTGAAATCTGAAAATCTACCCATGTGGTAGAACCACCCGAAACTTTATCATGCTGGTTTCATTGGTTCTAAAGTACTTTGTATCATTCAACCCCAAAAAAAAATAAAAAATTTGTGCTACTCAACCCCCAAAAAAAACGTACTGCTCACGTGGCTTTTTAAAAAAAATAATTAAAGGAAAATATCATCATTTCAATTATCAACACATTTGACATCCGGGGACAAAAAAAACATCCGGTTCATTCATAATAAGATACATTTTATGGCTAACAGCGTTGTAATCTCGAGACGCACCAAACACCAAAAGTAAAATCAAATAATGAAAGGTGAATATCATGAAAAACTTTAAATTGATGCATAATTTTTTGGCAACGAAAAACTCATAATTGATTCACATATAATAAATTTAGTCAAGATTAATTTTTTGACTCTAAAAACCTCAGACTGGTATATTTATGATAAGTATACCCTATGCTAAATTAGATCAATATTACGAAAGATTACAAACCGATATATCTGTAATGAACAAAGGGTAGAACGCCAAATAGATACACTTGTCAATTGTCACGTATCATTTATCTTAGTAATTTGATAGTAAATTTTAATGGATCCTAAGAGGGGTAAATTTATCACAGGTATACTAATTTAGGATTTTTAGTGGTCAAATCATTAGTTTGTGATAAATTTGTCACACATATACCCATTTTGGATTTTTCATAATAAAAAAAATTAGTTTTAGGTAAATTTGTTAAATGTGTATCAATTTGTGATTTTTTGTGATATTAATCTAGTAATCAAATATAATATTCCCATTACCCAACACATTTAAATGTGAATAAAGATTTGTAAAGGAAAAAAGAAAGTAAAAAAATCTCATAAATAGCTCTAGGGATGAGTAAGATGAACCGACGAAATTGGGAATCACGCGGACTGCATCATATTAATCAGGTCGGGGGCAATTCGAAGGGGGTGCCGGTACGGTTCCATAAGAATGGAATCACTGATTTTCGGTCGGATTCCTTGCTCCGAGTTGATAGGACAGCTGAGGTGTTTGAGCAGGTCATGTTAAAATCTGGTTTTGGGACATGGCCAGAGGGAGAGCTGAAATGGTGGTGTGTCGGCAGGTTTTTCCAAATTTCGAAGAGCCTGAAATGGTAATCGACATGCCAACACCTTCTCTCTCTCTCTCTCTCTCTCTCTCACGTCTCTTCGCGCTCTCTCGCCTATTTAAAGGCTCCATTTTTAGTTAACCCTCAACGAACCTCCACTGCACCTCCTCACTTTACCTCCTCCGGCCTCTCCTCCATGGACACCAACGTCGGCGACCTCAACTCCCGCAAGCCCGACTCAAACGGCGTCGGGTCGCCCCCCAGTGGCGCCGCCTTGGTGATGCAGAGCCCGGCCCTCCCACACACCCTGGCCGCCGGCTCCCCTGATGCCACCATGGGCCACCACATCGCCCGCCGGCTCATCCAGATTGGCGTCACCGACGTCTTCTCCGTCCCCGGCGACTTCAACCTCGTGCTCCTCGACCACCTCATTGCCGAGCTAGGGCTCAACCTCGTCGGCTGCTGCAACGAGCTCAGTGCTAGGTATGCCGCCGACGGCTACGCCCGTGCACGGGGCGTCGGGGCCTGCGTTGTGACATTCACTGTCGGCGGGCTCAGCGTGCTCAATGCGATTGCCGGTGCATACAGCGAGAACCTGCCAGTGGTCTGCGTCGTCGGTGGGCCTAACTCCAACGACTACGGGACGAGTAGGGTACTTCACCATACCACCGGGTTGTCTGATTTTAGCCAAGAGCTTAGGTGTTTCCAAACTGTTACTTGCTTTCAGGTATCTCTTCGGTCCCTTTTCATCATCCTTTTCGCTGACGCTAATTTTTCTTTTGGATCTGATCTTTGTATTGGGAAAGACGTATCTGTTGACTAGAAATATTGCTCAGAGGATCTCATTGTTTGTGGTGGGTCTGCTATGAGAGATTATAATAATCCACTGATGGTTGCTTAAATAGTGTGCCGGGGGAGTTGTCGTTGGGTTTTAGCATAGATCGTTGTGATAGGGGAATGTATATTAGGGTTCGTTTGTTTCGTGAAAAATATTATATTTCAGAAAAACATTTTCCTAGAAGTTATTTTATAGGAAAATGACTCTATTTTTTGGTGTTCGGCCAAAACCTAAACTTTCAGTAAAAAATATTTTCCATCGTTCGTTAGCTAATTTAATTGTTTGGAAAAAAATATCAAAAATTGAATTTTAATATTTTTAAATGACCAAAAAATTAGTTTTATTTTTTTATATTTTTTAAAAATAATTTTTAATTATTTGTATTTTTAAAAACTCGAAATTTTTATTATTTATTATTTTTCTTTTCCTTCCTCCTTCCTCCTCCTCCTTCCTTCACCGCCGCATGCCTATTGATGGCCGGCTGCCCGGCGGCTGACCAAGACCCAATCGCTAGATTCGGTGAGCTCGAGGCTTGGTCGATCTTGCTCGAGCTCGCCAGAGTTTCGTTGGGCTCTAGCGAGCTAACGAAACTCTGGCGAGCTGCGAGCTCACCGGATCTAGCAGCGAAGCTCGGGCTCGCTTGGATCGGGAGCCCGAGCTCTGCCGCCAAATTTGGTGAGGCTCGAGCTCCGCCTCGCTTGATCCGGTGAGGCCCGAGCTCAGCTTCCCCATATCGGGCTAGGTGGAGCCTCGCTGGCCTAGGGCGAGGCTCGAGTTGGCTTGCGGCCGGCTAAGGTCAAAGAAGAAGATGAAAATGAAAGAAAGAAAAGAAAAAAAGAAAAGGAAAAAAAAAATTAAAAACTTGATTAAAAAAAGAAAAGAAAAAGAAAGCATAAAAATAAAACAAAAATGTATTGGTAAAAAGAAGTAAGATGGAAGAAGTTATGGAAAATGTTTTCCACTTTTCAGAAGTGGAAAAGATTTTCCTCACTTTTAAATGTTGTTTTTTCCAATGATGGAAAATATTTTGCTTGACTAATTCATTTTCTGTGAAACGAACGCTGGAAAATCCGGAAAACGTTTTTCAAAAGTCATTTTCCGCAAAATGAACGAACCCTAAGTGCATATTGAATGAATTGACTTGTTGATTGTTTCTGTTTTGCCTTTTTCTAGGCTGTGGTGAATAACTTGGAAGATGCACATGAACAGATTGATACTGCGATCTCGACTGCTCTAGCAGAAAGCAAGCCCGTTTACATAAGCATAAGCTGCAACTTGCCTGCCATACCTCACCCGGCTTTCAGTCGCAAGCCGGTTCCATTTGCACTCTCTCCCAAGTAACTTTCCACCTGTTCAATCAATCGAGCCTATTTGCTGCATTAGATTAGGACTAGAGTGATGTGATTGATTAATTTTTATTGACACAGATTGACTAATCAGATGGAATTGGAAGCTGCAGTAGAGGCAGCTGCAGAGTTCTTGAACAAGGCAGTGAAGCCGGTCATGGTGGGTGGACCGAAACTCCGGGTTGCAAAGGCTTGTGAAGCCTTTGAAGAACTAGCTGATGCATGTGGCTTTCCAGTAGCTGTGATGCCATCGGCTAAAGGACTCGTGTCAGAGCACCATCCCCACTTCATTGGGACTTACTGGGGTGTGGTGAGCACTGCATTCTGTGCCGAGATTGTGGAATCCGCAGATGCCTACTTATTTGCTGGGCCCATTTTCAACGACTACAGCTCCGTTGGGTACTCCCTCCTTCTCAAGAAGGAGAAGGCCATTATTTTGCAGCCCGATAGGGTTGTAATTGGAAATGGACCCACTTTTGGTTGTGTTCTGATGAAGGATTTTCTTAAAGCACTCTCAAAGCGGGTCAAGCGGAATACCACTGCTTATGAGAATTATCACAGGATTTATGTTCCAGACGGCCATCCATTAAACTGTGAACCCAAAGAGCCCTTGAGGGTGAATGTCCTGTTCAAGCACATACATGACATGCTCTCTAGTGAATCAACTGTGATTACTGAGACTGGAGACTCTTGGTTCAACTGCCAGAAGCTGAAATTACCAAGAGGTTGTGGGTATGTGGGTGTAGTCATATGGATTGGGTCCCTTATCTTTTAATCTTTTGATCTGGAGCTACTTAAAGAAAACAATATGAAATTGTTTGAATGGGGGTCTGCAGGTATCAGTTCCAAATGCAGTATGGATCCATTGGATGGTCTGTCGGTGCAACACTTGGGTATGCACAGGCAGTACCTGAGAAGAGAGTCATTGCATGCATTGGAGATGGTAGCTTCCAGGTATGGAATGGTTTCTGGTATCTGTTATATAGCTAAGCAAATTCGAACAAGCCATCATGAATGACGTAGTTATGCATAGAGCTTCTGTCAAGAAGATATCACTGGTTTTGCAAGCTCAATCAATAGACATGCTAGTAATCCTGTTAAGCAATTTGCATAGGTGAAGAGTTTTGTCATACAATGCCAGTCATGCACTGACCTTATTCATTTCCCTCCCTTTTTCTACTAAATTTGATTGGCTTTACCTTGTTGTGTTGATTGAATGGAAGAGATGAATAATGTTAAAGTCGTGGGCGATTTTTGCACTCTAGGTAACTGCCCAAGATGTGTCAACCATGCTGCGATGTGGGCAGAACACCATCCTCTTCCTGATAAACAATGGCGGCTACACCATTGAAGTGGAGATCCATGATGGTCCCTACAATGTGATCAAGAACTGGAATTACACTGGCCTGGTGGAAGCAATTCACAACGGCGAAGGCAAGTGCTGGACAGCAAAAGTAAGTTGCTTGTATACGAGTTACAGTCGGGACGATTTGCCAATTCAAGAAATCCCTCCACAGAAATAATAAAATTTGCTCATGTTTACAGGTTCTCTATGAGGAGGAGCTTATGGAAGCGATTCAGACGGCGACAGGGCCCAAGAAGGATTGCTTGTGCTTCATAGAGGTGATAGTTCACAAGGACGACACCAGCAAAGAGCTTCTGGAATGGGGTTCCCGGGTCTCGGCCGCCAATAGCCGCCCTCCCAATTCTTACTAGAAGCCTTGATTCTCATCAGTATGTTGCTTCGAGTACTTGTTGGGGACATGAAAAAGAGAGCGTCTTCTCGAGCATTGCCGATGCTCTGTGAAATGAAAATAATCATGTCTCCTGGTTGTGGATTTGAATAATATCTTTGACCGTTGGCTTCGGGTCAACATCCTAAACATGCGAAAGGAACAATTGCGAATGCACGGTTCCATTTGTTGGGCTTGGTGTCGGGGACAAGGACCTCCATGAATGCATGTGTCATGGGTCAGCATATTCTTGGCCGTGAAATAGCCCATGCAATGCCTAATTAGCAAATAACACTAGGCTGGCCTTCCTTCTATAATTCTTCTAGAAAATATACAGCAAATAGTTTCTTGGTATCGGATCGCACCATGCACAGTTTAGCTTGAGCATCTAGTTCATCAAGCGAGATGACAAATCACTTTAAGTACACTAATTGATTTTGGCTTGTCATGACCTCATTAGCATAGCGGCATCAGCTCTCGATTAGTTTGTGCAAGAGAGGCCAACCCTGCCTTTAGAACTCTATAGAGATTTATCCTTTCTATCCTAGAACTCCTAAGACCAATCGTCCTAATGCCACTCTCATGGGCCATTTGTATTCATCTCCTCTACATCACTTACTCTTTACCTGATAACCCCAAGCTCCATTCACAAGGGTTCACGAGTATGAGAGAATTATGAACTGTGCCATTCTCCCCCACTCAATTTCGCAATGCTCTCATTGCAGGTTATCCTTGTGTTTCCTTAACCATTGATGCTCCACTTTGGATCATCATATATCAAATGGCAATGCTCACTCAACTGAATAGATTGCTCCATTGGTAATTTCTTTTGATTGCATTTGTTTGACACATTTGGTCACTTGTACTTTCCTTGACAAGTGTGGCATTTTTCGCCAATTACACCTTTTGGTAGCACTCTATTTTTCCTACGAAGCCTTTCTTGATCCTAGCATACCAATGGGGGTTTCTCCCCTTGTTGAAAATGTGATAACAAACCTCCTCTTAAGATTCACGAATTGTTCTAGGAGCATTTTCTGTATTTGGTGAGGAATTAGTTATTTCTTATGCTCCTATTGTCCTCCTAAACGTTGGTCGAGAGCCGCACTTTGTTCAAGCATGTTTTTCCTTGGCCCTCGTAGGGCCGGGTAGACCACAAATTTTCTCAAACTCATCTCACTCACTAGAGGGATCTTGCTTTGATACCATCTTTCACGGGTTAGCAGATCCTTGGTTGAGGAATAACTCGTGTGGTGCCTGGTAAACAGATAGCACCAAGCCAACCTTCCTTCTACAATTGTTCTGGAGAATAATATGGCAAATAGCTTTCTCGTATTGGATCGTACCACACCCAGTTTAGTTCGGACACCTAGTCCATCAAGTAAGATAGCATATCACTATTGGCACACCAATTAATTTTGGCCTGTCATGGCGTCATTAGGAGAGTAGTATCAACTCTCAATTAGTTTGCGCATAGGAGACCAACCTCACTTTTAGCACTCTGTAAAGATGTATCCTTTCTATCCTAAAACTTCTAGCATCAATTGTCGTAATGCCACTCCCACGGAACTTTTATATTCATCCTCTCTACATCACTCACTCTTTATTCGATAATCCTACGCTTCACTCACAAGTGTTTGCCACTACAGAAGAATCACATACCGTAACACATGCATTGCCTCAAATCTATCTTTGATTAGTATGGGGACCCTTCAAGTTGTTTGCTTTTGGGACATGTGAAATGATATAGAAGTTTGATTGCCGTAATCTCTAGAATCAAGTAGTGGCGTGATCCACCATCTTCTAACTTACTATCAAAGTTAAGCCCTTCTTCCTATAAATAATTACTTACAAAAAGGAAAATCCGCTTTCAAGCTCAGGGATGGGAGTTTTAGCTTATACCTTGGGCACTTTACTCCGAGACATGATTTTTTCTTTTGGGGGTTGAGTGGAAAAACGCGGTTCAAGTTAAGTGGCTCCACTATTCATTAGCAATAACATAATACTATAATCTTCTGGCCATCCACGTTCGTGATAAACTTAGTAGAAAGTAAAAGAAAATGAAGAGATAATGATTGATCTTTGAACTTTGGTCAATGTGCAACGTGGTTTCTAAACTTTTACTTAATGTTCAATGTGGTTTTTGAATTCTTAATTTTTTCAATTTGGTCTTTGGACTTTTAATACATGCTCGATATAGTGCTTGAATGTAGTCCTTCATTTAATTCAAGATTAGGGACAACATTGAATATTTTCATATAGTTTAATGAATAAATTAAACATATATCAAAAAAAATAAATTAAAAATTCATGGACCGCTTTATATATTGAGCTAAAATTCATGATCACATTAAATAAATTAAAAGTTTATGGACCACATCAGACGTTGGGTTAAAGTTTAGGAACTACTTGTGTTATTTTTCCGCAAAATGAAAGAAACGTTGAGAAGAAAATAGAAAAACAAAAAGTTTGCGCTTCGGCCCCCAATCTAAGGACAAGTTTCGGTTTTTAGCCCAAAAAGAAGAAAAGGTCAAATTGTCCAACAAAGGACGACGATGATCCGAGGATGGTCGGTTTCCCTTTGCCACTTGTCGTTTTCTTTTGCAAAAGCCAAGCAAACCAGTGGCCAAATCCAACTCGACGTCTTAGTCTTCCGAAACCAGCCCGATATATCGTTTCCAAGGACCGCTCGCCGGATTTTTGAACTCCAAAACAGCGTCCACAGATGGATCTCAGTCCGCCATCGAGCAGTGTTTCACGTGATTGCGGGTCACATGCGTAAAAGCACATTTTCCTACTGATGCGGATGCATCTCATGTTGCTGTCCGGCGATGTTTTCGAATGTAAAACTACCTATTTCTTTTCGAAAATCAACATGTAAAATTTCGCAATACAAGATTTCATATATCAAATAATTTGGAATTTCTTGATTAAATATTAGATTTATTAACATGGAAATTTTGCGGATTGATTTCAATATGGTTGCATCTGAACATCAATTAGGGATGAATTATTTCAGGTTCCGTGTAAATTTCAACCTCCGTCTATGATTTACTAACTGGAACGTGTTCCATATTTTTTGGAACTAGTAACTTATCCCGCATATTCTCAAACTTGGAACCTACCACTCAAAACTCAAGCATGTGGGTGTCATTAAGTTTTAAAGTACTTTGCACCATCATGTGCAATTTTTTTTTCCTTTTTCAAAAAACTTATTAAAGGAAATGTAAAGAAAATTTGGCAATTGTAGTTATTAGCACATTCAATAACATTCACCATAAAAAAGAAAATCCGGTTCATTCATTATAAGGGACATGTTCGTGGCTACTAATGATGTAATTTTAAGACTCAACAAACACCGAAAAATAAAATTGTAAGAGTTAAATACACTTATTCCCATTACTTGATATGTTTAAACATAGAAAAAAAAAGATTGGTAAGAAAAAAAAGAGAGCAAAAAATCTTAGGAATAGCTTGGTACACGTAAAGAGTGTGCAGGCAGATTTTCGAATTCCGAAACCCCAAAACATATCATGTGACTTCTAAGGATACATTTGGTAACATTTATGTTTCTGGGAATAGTTTCGGTTTAGAAATAGTTTTTTTCCATTTCTATTCTTTAGATGAGTTTCTGAACAGAAAAACATGTTTGGTAATTGTACAAGGATTTTGTTATTGGAATAGAAAATGAATAAAAATGTGTTTGGTACAATCCTAAAAATTTCTACTTCTAATTTTTTATTTAATTATAAAAAGATTTAACATTTCATGTTTGGATAAAATTGGACTTTTGTAATGATTTGATTGATCAAGGTATTTTAAAATGACCTAAGAAAATCCAACATAATAGTTAGTAAAAAATAGATGATAGGAATCGGAAAGAGAGAGTCCCATTAGTTTATAACTCACAATATGAGGAGATTGATGGGAAACCTTTAGGCATTACAATGAAAAGGTGTATGGATCTTTTGAGAAAAAAGAGTAAATGTTGCTTGGAGTTATCAAGCTTTTGCCACCTTGCATTGTCTCTACAAGAAACGACATTGAAAATCTATATAGTAAAGCTCTAAAAGCTTATTCAATTTTGAATCCAATTTTCATCAAAATATTTTCATATTTTTTATGCTAAACTAATTCTAAACTAGAATCAAAATTAAAATATAGTAAAACTACTCAAAATCTAATTTCTAATTTTTTATTATTATTCCAAACAATGGGACTTGGATTGGATCAAGAGACTGGATCTTGTGTCAATTGTATAAAGACAAGTATTAAATTATATTGAGCTTGTTTTTCTAAATGACATTATTTCTTTCTTTTTAGCTAGGAATAGGAAAGTGAGTTTTTCTACTTCTTGTTTTTATTCTAAATTTATTCATTGATCATTGATTTATTTCGAAAAATAAAAAATTAGTTGACATTATCAAACAAATTTATATTCTTTTTATGTTTTGGGGAGCAAAAGAATTGAAAAATATAAAAATGGAAACGCTACTAAATAGGGTCAATACCTCGTCCCCCCCCACAAATTCTAAACGAAATTGAATATTCCCCAATTCCACGGTCCAAACAGTGTGGAACACAACATTCGTGGGTCAATTCCACATCCAAAACTAAGGAAATCCCAAATGAAATTGCTCAGCCCACCTTTGAAAACTCAGTCCTCCAAAAAGGCGCAGAAGAAAAAAATCATCATGATCACTCCGATTTCCCTCCGCCTTCAACGGTAATGCCAATACCTTTCCTCTCTCCGCCGCAAAGCCGCCCATTGTATCCTCTCTCTCGTTGGCATATATAAAGACTGCATTTTTAACCACTCCTCCATACACAAACACACAGAAAAAACTCCAAAAGCGCCCCGCCAGCCTCCATTGCCACTCCTCGCTTCACCTTCTCCCTCCACCTCCTCCTCCGCCGCCGCCGCCGCCGCTCCTCCGGCTCCTCCTCCGCCGCCGCCATGGACACCAGCATCGGAGCGCTCAGCTCATGCAAGCCCCCCTGCAACGACGTCGGGTCGCCCCCCAACGGCGCAGCCGCGGCGATCCAGACCCCGGCCCCCGCGCACGCCGCGGTCGGCTCCCCCGACTCCACCATGGGCCGCCACCTCGCCCGCCGGCTCGTCCAGATCGGCGTCACCGACGTCTTCTCCGTCCCCGGCGACTTCAACCTCACGCTCCTCGACCACCTCATCGCCGAGCCGGGGCTCAACCTCATCGGCTGCTGCAACGAGCTCAACGCCGGGTACGCCGCCGACGGCTACGCCCGCGCCCGGGGCGTCGGGGCCTGCGTCGTGACGTTCACCGTCGGCGGGCTCAGCGTGCTCAACGCCATCGCCGGGGCGTACAGCGAGAACCTGCCGGTGGTCTGCATCGTCGGTGGGCCCAACTCCAACGACTACGGGACGAACAGGGTGCTTCACCATACCATCGGGTTGCCTGATTTCAGCCAAGAGCTTCGGTGTTTTCAGACTGTTACTTGCTTTCAGGTATCTCTTCGGTCCCCTTTTCATCTTTGCTTTTGCTGACACTAATATTTTATTCGGACCCGATCTTTGCCTGAAGAAAGTTGTATATGTTGACCAGAAACATCGCTTCGAGGACTTTCCGGAATTGGTCATATTATAATGCTTGTCGTCATTTTGGATCTCGTTATTTATGGTGGATCTGTCGTGTAAGATTATTATAATTAACTGATGGTATCTTAAGCAGTGTGGCATGGGACTCGAAGTTGGAGTTTTTGCTTGCAGAGATTGTAGTGATGGGGGTAAATACGTTAAGTGCAGATCGAATGAACTGATGTGTTGAGTGTTTCCTTTTTGCCTTTTTCTAGGCTGTGGTAAATAACTTGGAAGATGCACATGAACTGATCGATACCGCAATCTCGACTGCTCTGAAAGAAAGCAAGCCAGTTTACATAAGCATAGGCTGCAACTTGCCTGCCATACCTCACCCGACTTTCAGTCGCGAACCGGTTCCATTTGCACTCTCTCCCAAGTAATTTTTCATCTGTTCAGTCGATTGAGTCTGTTAGCTGTGTTAGCTTATGAATAGAGTGATGTGATTGATTAATTTTTGTTGACACAGATTGACTAATCAGATGGGATTAGAAGCTGCAGTAGAGGCAGCTGCAGAGTTCTTGAACAAGGCAGTAAAGCCGGTAATGGTGGGCGGCCCAAAACTCCGGGTTGCAAAGGCTTGTGAAGCCTTCGTAGAACTAGTTGATGCATGTGGCTGTGCTGTAGCTGTGATGCCATCGGCAAAGGGGCTCGTGCCCGAGCACCATCCCCACTTCCTTGGGACTTACTGGGGTGCGGTGAGCACTGCATTCTGCACCGAGATCGTGGAATCCGCAGATGCCTACTTATTTGCTGGGCCCATCTTCAATGACTACAGCTCCGTTGGTTATTCCCTCCTTCTCAAGAAGGAGAAGGCCATTATTTTGCAGCCTGATAGGGTTGTGATTGGAAATGGACCCGCTTTTGGTTGTGTTCTGATGAAGGATTTTCTTAAAGCACTCTCGAAGCGGGTCAAGCGGAATACCACTGCTTATGAGAATTATCACAGGATTTTTGTTCCGGAGGGCCATCCATTGAAGTGTGAACCCAAGGAGCCCTTGAGGGTGAATGTCCTCTTCGAGCACATACAGGACATGCTCTCTAGTGAATCAGCTGTGATTGCTGAGACTGGAGACTCTTGGTTCAACTGCCAGAAGCTAAAATTACCAAGAGGCTGCGGGTATGTAGGTGTAGTTGTATGGATTAGGTCCTTTATCTTTTAACCTTTTGATCTGGAGCTACTTAAAGAAAACAATCTGAAATTGTTTGAATGGGGGTCTACAGGTATGAGTTCCAAATGCAGTATGGATCCATTGGATGGTCTGTTGGTGCAACACTTGGGTATGCACAGGCAGTGCCAGAGAAGAGAGTCATTGCATGCATTGGAGATGGTAGCTTCCAGGTATGGAATGGTTTCTGATCTGTTATATTGCTAAGCACATTCGAAAGGACCATCATGAATGACAAAGTTATGCATAGAGCTTCTGTCAAGAAGATATCACTGGTTTTGCAAGCTCAACCTATGAACATGCTAGTAATCCTGTTAAGAAATTTGCATAGGTGAAGAGTTTTGCCACGCATTGACCTTGTTCATTCCCTTCCCTTTTTCTGCTAAATTTGATTATATTAATCTCGTTGTGTTAATTGAATGTAAGAGATGAATAATGTAGAATTCGTGGATGATTTTTGCACTCTAGGTAACCGCCCAAGACGTGTCAACTATGCTGTGATGTGGGCAGAATACCATCATCTTCCTGATAAACAACGGCGGCTACACCATTGAAGTTGAGATCCATGATGGTCCCTACAATGTGATCAAGAACTGGAACTACACAGGCCTGGTGGAAGCAATTCACAACGGCGAGGGCAAGTGCTGGACAGCAAAAGTAAGCTGCTTGTATACGAGTTACAGTTACGATGATTTGCCAATAAAGAAATCCCTCCATTAGAAAAGAATTTAAAATTGCTCCTGATTGCAGGTTTTCTACGAGGAAGAGCTTATCAAAGCGATTAAGACGGCGACAGGGCCCAAGAAGGATTGCTTGTGCTTCATAGAGGTGATGGTTCACAAGGACGACACCAGCAAAGAACTTCTGGAATGGGGTTCCCGGGTTTCGGCCGCCAATAGTCGCCCTCCCAATCCTCAGTAGAGGCCTTGATTCTCATAAAAACAGAGCGTCTTCTCGAGTATTGTTGATGCTTTGTGAAATGAAAATAATCTTTGTGAAAGGAAAACTGGTGATCACTTTACTCTGTAAAGATCAATTTTTACATTAGTAATCAGCAATAAAATAAGCGCTGGGTTTCAAAGATCATTTTTACTCTTTATACTTCTAATACTTCCCCTCAATTTGGAGCACATATATTAATCATGCCCAACTTGTTACGAATATAATCTATCCTTTCTTTACCTAGAGGCTTAGTAAAGATGTTTGCAAGTTGTTCACCAGTCCAAACATGATTAGGAACAATCACTCCACTCTACAACTTCTCTCGAACAAAATGATAGTCAATCTCAAAGTGTTTTTTTCTCTCATGAAACACAAGGATGGAAGCTATATGCATTGTTGTCTTCTAGTCACACCATAGAGACGTAGGAGCTAAATCTTTAAAGTCTAATTGAGTCAATAGTTGAATCCACAATAATTCATGTGTCAATTTTGTCATGGCTCTATATTCTGACGTAGCACAGGAGTGAGAGACAACATTATGCTTCATACTCTTCCATGACCCTAGATTTCCTCCAACCAAGGTACAGTAGCCGGTGGTTAATCTCTTATCATCTAGAAAGCCTACCCAATTAACATCAAAGAATCCTTCAACTCTGCTATGGCTATAGTTTTGGAAAACAATTCCTTTCCCTTAAGCCTTCTTCAAATACCTTCAAATCCAAATGACTATATACTAGTGAGATGTATGAGGAGAAGACATAAGTTAACCACATTTATTGGAAAGGCAATGTCTGATCAAGTAACTATGAGATAATTTAGCTTACCTACCAATCTTCTAAATCTCTCGGGATTATAAATAACCTCTCCTCCCTTAGCAACCAAATTAACCCTTTGTTCCACGGGTGAATCAAGATCCCAACATACCTATCTCAATGAGCAAATCCAGGACATATTTTTGCTTTGACAAAATAATACCTTTTTGTTAATGTGTCATCTCAATTCCTAGGAAATACTTCAATTTTCCCAAGTTGTTAGTCTAAAACTATTGCTTAAGATAGAGCTTTAGTTTAGCTATACCAATCAAGTCGTCTCCCGTGATGATATTCAACATGTACAATCAGAATATCTTGCCTCCCCCTAACTGTTTATAAAAGAAATAGTGATCATTTTCTATATCTAGACAGTTCATACGAAAGTATAGCCTCGAAGAATCTTCCAAACCATGTCCGCAGGATTGCTTTAAACCATACAAAGATATTTTTAATTTGCAAGCCCATCCCCCCATACTTCCCCTGAGCAACAAACCCCGGGGGTTGCTCCATATAGACCTTGTCTTGAATAGTACCATGCAAAAAAGCATTCTTGACATCAAGTTTGGAACGCATGAAATGATATAGAAGTGGAATTGTTGTAATCAGTGGAATCAAGTCGCGACGTGATCCACCGTCTTCTAATCTAAGCTCAAAGTTAAGCCCTTCTTCCTACAAATAATCAATTATAAAAGGGAAAATTCACTTCAAGCTTAGGACAGGACTTTTAGCTTATAACTTGGGCACTTTATTTCAATATACGATTTTATTTTTCGGAGGTTGAGAGGTTTCAAATTAAGTGGTTCCATATCGTATACAATAGCAGTACAAAAATTACTATGATTCTCTGCCATCCACGGTCGTCATGAACCCGGTGGAAAGCAAAAGCAAATGAAATAAACATCGAGAAGAAAATAGCAAAAATTTTTGTGGAAACAAGTCGCGACGTGATCCACCGTCTTCTAACCTAAGCTCAAAGTTAAGCCTTTCTTCCTACAAATAATCAATTATAAAAGAGAAAATTCACTTCAAGCTCAGGACAGGACTTTTAGCTTATAACTTGGGCACTTTATTCCAATATACGATTTTATTTTTCGGAGGTTGAGAGGTTTCAAATTAAGTGGCTCCATATCATATTCAATAACAGTACAATAACTACTATGATTCTCTGCCATCCACGGTCGTCATGAACCCGGTGGAAAGCAAAAGCAAATGAAAGAAACATCGAGAAGAAAATAGGAAAAAATTTTGTGGTTTGGCCCCCCAAATCTAAGGATTAGTTCCAATTTTCGGCCCGAAAGGCAGAAAAGCTCGAAGTGTCAAACATAGGACGACAATGATCCGAGGTTGGTCGGATTCATTTACTTTACTGTAGAGGGGCATATAAAAAGGGCTGACCCCACTCGTCATTTTCTAATGCAAAAGCCAAGCAAACTAGAGGCCAAATCCAACTCGACGTCGCGGTCTTCCGAAACCAGCCGACAGTATCGTATCCAAGGACCGCTGACCAGATTTTTAACCCCCCAAACACGGCGTCCACAGATGGAACGCTCTCAGCCATCGGGCGGTGTTTCATGCGATGGAGTCACGTGGGCAAAAGTACCTCTTCCTTCTGACCATTACGTCACGTCGCTGCTGTCACGCAATATATTTGAAAGTAAAAGTATCTCTTCCTTTTTATAAATTAATGTTAAATTTCGCAAGACTGATTCGTACGTTGAATAATTTTCAATTTTTAAGTAAATATCAAATACTTCTTATAAGTATTACTTAACATGAATATTTTGCGGATTGATTTCAACATGGTTACTGCTAACTCAAGATGAGGGTGAAAGAACATGACGCTGGGAGAAACAAGATAGACCCAGGTACTTCTTAACAGCACTCAATGAGTATCAAAGGTGGCCTTTCATGTGGGATGAATTTTGACCATGAAATGAGTGAAAAATATGTTCTAGTTAGTGAATATGAATAGGGTTTTGTTGACGAGAATATATATTTGTCATTCTCAAAAACTTTATCATTTTGTTGTCGACGAGAATTCTGTCCTATAAGAATCGGTATTGAGTAATCTTTTAAGATATGAAAATCTATCATGCGCAAGTTTTATAACTGCTCGAAATTATAACGTGCTAGATTTGTAGCTATTAAAGTACTTCATACCATTTAAGTCTTCTCCTTGTATGTTCCAAAGAGAAACTTATTCGAAAAAAAATGACCTGATTCCAATCATCAACACATTCAACACTCACGGTAAAAAAAAAAAAAAAAAATCCGCCTCATTCATAATAATGTACATGTTGATGGCTAATGGGCACGTAAATCCGAAACGCAACAAACAGCGAAAGTAAAATCAAGGAGTTAAATGTATTCATTCTCATTACTCGACATGTTTAGAAGCGAAAAAAAAGAAGAAAAAGATCCATAAAAGAAGAAAGAGCGGAAAGATCTGATGCACGGCTCGATAGGCGTAAGTAGAGGGTGTGCGTACGGGTTTTCAATTTTCGAAGCCTCGAAACCTATCACGCGACTTCTAATACCCCGCCGGGCGACCCCCTTTTGTGGGTCACGCCCACAATTTCTAAACGACATTGAATAGGCCCCAAGCTCCACGGTCCAAATGGAGTGGAACCCAAACATGTGGCAGGGGGTCAATGTGAACTGAAGAAATTCCACATGAAATTGCTCACCTTACCTTAAAAAAATCAACCCTCCAAAAAGGACAAGAAATTCAATCATGATCCCTCCTCCCTCCTTCAGTCTTCCGCCTTATTCAACGGTAATTGCTAATAACTTTTGTCTCTCTCTACTTGCAGCTAAACCGCATTGTATATTTTCTCTCTCTCTCTCTCTCTCTCGTGGGCATATATAAAGACTCAATTTTTAACCACTCCGCACACAAACACACGGAAAAACTCCAGAGCACCCCCGAACCTCCATTGCCACTCCTCGCTTCACCTTCTCCTTCACCTGCTTCCTCCATCACCCGAAGCTCCTCATCCACCGCTCCGCCATGGACACCAACATCGGAGCGCTCAACTCATGCAAGCCCCCCTGTAACGACGTCGGGTCGCCCCCCAACTGCGCGGCTGCGGCGATCCAGAGCCCAGCACCAGCGCCCGCGGCGGTCGGCTCCGCCGACGCCACCATGGGCCGCCACCTCACCCGCTGGCTCGTCCAGTTCGGCGTCACCGACGTCTTCTCCGTCCCTGGGGACTTCAACCTCACGCTCCTCGACCACCTCATCGCTGAGCCGGGGCTCAACCTCATCGGCTGCTGCAACGAGCTCAATGCCGGGTACGCCACCGATGGCTACACCCGCGCCCGTGGCGTCAGGGCCTGGGTCGTGTCGTTCACCGTCGGCGGTCTCAGCGTGCTCAATGCCATCGCCGGGCCTACAACGAGAACCTGCCGGTGGTCTCCATCGTCGGTGGGCCTAACTCCGACGACTACGGGACGAACTGGGTACTTCACCATACCATCGGGTTGCCTGATTTCAGCCAAGAACTTCGGTGTTTTTAGACTGTTACTTGCTTCCAGGTATCTCTTCGGTCCCCTCTCTATAATTATTTTTGCTGAAATTAATATTTTATTCGGATCGATCTTTGTCTGAAGTGTGTATATTGACTAGAAACATCGCTTCGAGGACTTTCCGGAGTTAGTCATATTATAATGCTTGTATCGCTTCTTGGATCTCGTTGTTTGTGGTAGGTCTGTTACGTGAGATTATAGTAATCTACTAATGGTTGCTTTAATAATTTGGCATGGGAGTCCGAGTTAGAGTTTTTGCATGGATTGTTGTAAAAG
Organism: Eucalyptus microcorys; assembly: GCA_014182515.1. NCBI lineage: Eukaryota > Viridiplantae > Streptophyta > Magnoliopsida > Myrtales > Myrtaceae > Eucalyptus > Eucalyptus microcorys. Next base: position 33,598,331 of record CM024569.1, read on the forward strand.
GGGTACGTATCTGATTTGCTGATTGTCTCCGTTTTGCCTTTTCCAGGCTATGGTGAATAATTTGGAAGATGCACATAAACTGATCGATACTCGATCTCAACTGCTCTGAAAGAAAGCAAGCCCATTTACATAAGCGTTAGCTGCAACTTGCCTACCTTACCTCACCCGACATTCAATCGCGAGCTGGTTCCATTTGCACTCTCTCCCAAGTAATTTTCCATCTGTTCACTCGATTGAGTCTGTTTGCTGCATTAGATTATGATTAGAGTGAAGTGATTGATTGAATTTTATTGACACAGATTGACTAATCAGATGGGATTGGAAGCTGTAGTAGAGGCAGCTGCAAAGTTCTTGAACAAGGTCGTGAAGCCAATAATGGTGGGTGGCCCGAAACTCCAGGTTGGGGAAAATTATACAAAAAATAATAAATCTATTGCATTTTTACCAATTTAGTTCTAAATATTTTAATTTTGTCAATTCAATCCTAAACATTTTTACTTTTTGCCAATTGAGTCAATTCGGCCAATTTTGGTAAGAAAATACTGACTTGCACGCTGGTGGTGCCACGAAGGACCACCAATGCTAATATGGATAATTTTTAATAATTTTTTGTATATTTCTTTGAATTATTATTATTTTTTTTATTTTTTTTCTTTCTTTTCTTTTTGGCTTTTTTCTTTGCCTTTTTCGATGGCCAATCGACCATAGGTCACAACCAACCAGCTGGCCTCCCTAGTTACATGTGAGGCCTAGTCGAGCGAGGGTTAGCCTCGGTGAGGGGAGCCCTCACCCAAGCACGGCCCAGCAAGTGTCACCCGGGCGAGGCCGACTTGCGCCCAAGCTAGGGTGGTTGACGCAGGCGACATCGATAGCAATGGCGAGTGACGCCGCCTTGGCCTAGGCGAGGACCGGTCTCGCTAGATCTAGCAAGGGGAGCCATCGCCGGGGCTTGCCTTCACCTAGGCGAGTGTCGACCTCACCTAGACTAGATCTAGTGAGGTCGGCCCTCGCCCAGGCTAGGGCAGGCTCGCCGAGCAAGGTCGCCTAGCCGACGCTCGGCGAGGTTGCCTTGGCTTGGGCGCAAGTTGAACTCACCCAAGCGACCCTTCTCGGGCGTCACCTAGGCGAGGGATCCCCTCGCTGGGGCTCGCCCTTGCCCAACTGGGCCTCGCCTGTGGTAGGGGAGGCCAACTGGCGGGAAGAGACAAAGAAGAAAGCCAAAAATTAAAAAAATAATAATAAAATAAAAAGAAAAAAAGGGAAAAATAGAAAATCTAATAAAATGCAAAGAAATATTAAAATATTATTAAAAGTTGTCAATGTCGGCGCCGATGGTCCTACGTCCAGTCAAAATTGGCCAGATGGATTTAATTGGCAAAAAGTAAAAAATGTTTAGGACTCAATTGACAAAGTTAAAAGGTTTATGATTGAATTGGCAAAAATGCAATAGGTTTAGGACTTTTGGACAATTTTTCCCTTCGGGTTGCCAAGGCTTCTGAAGCCTTCATAGAACTAGATGGTGCATGTGGCTATGAGTAGCTGTGATGCCGTAGGCAAAAGTCAACCGTTTGACTTTTTGAATTTTTGAATTTTTGGTAAAAATGAGCAGAAAATCACTTAAAAATGACAAACCAAAAGAAAGAAAGGAAAAACAATACTTTTTGTTTGAGAAACGAGCCTTGTCGTGATCAGAAATCTCAATTTTGGTTTTCTTGCCTTTAACGACGCATTGATTGAAAATTAGCTATCAATACCACCCAGACCATAATGATTTACATCTCCAGTGGAAATAGCTACAGCTCCTACTGTCGGACTTAACCAACTCCAAGCCGATATCCAAGAGATCAAGACCATCCTCTCTTGATTAACTCGATATCTCATCAAGATTGAACGCACACTCATCTTGAACTATCTCATCAAGATTGTGCCGATGAAGTGGGGATGTTGCTTGGGCATGTGGGATAGCATACTTGCCACAAATTCTTTTTCATTTTCCCTAACTCGTATCATAGGCAAATTTTCTGGCTCAAGACGCTTAGGCAACATAATTCAGGAAAAGGTAATCTCAATCCTCCTAACATTCTATTTAGCCCATACCAACCTCTGGATCCTCCGAGCTTTCAACATTCTCCACTGTAAATGTTTTTGTTTCTCTTAATCCTCCTCTTGAACTCTGCTGGAAAATCTCCTTAAGTTTGCGTACAGACTTAGTCTGCCGTGGTCCCCATGGAGGAGCATCTTGATTCTTAACTCAGGCCTTCAACAAGCCCGGTCAAGTTCCTTAATGCTCTTGAGAAATCTCAAGATAACATTTTGATTGATTTGTTGAGGACTTCTTGATGGATGGCTTATGGTATTTATAGTGAAGGTATGATAACCGTTCAGTGGTTGCATCTTCTCTAGTAATTGACATTGGCTTTGTCCATGTTCCTTTATTCCTGTAGATCACTTTGCCCATACTTCATATAACCGTCCTAGTCGTATTTTGAGTATTGTGTAGATATCGATAATCGTTCCATGACTATTTTACAACGTGTGTCTTTGATACTGATTATGTTGGAGCCTTGATTAATGTTCAAAGTCTCTATTTAAAAAGTTGCCGCCAAGGTTCATACGGGTGGCCATCAACCATTTGTCATCTAATTTCAACAATGAGACACTTGGCATTTCTTTATCTTATCGTCAATAGTCTAGCATGCATCAGACATCATCCATGACAGGCACGGTTGGTGTCAACACAAACATGGGATGACAATGATCCAAGGATGGTCGGTCTCATTTTGTTTACTGTAGAGGGACATGAAGAGGGCTACCCAACTCGTCATTTTCTATTGCAAAGCCAAACAAACCAGTGGCCAAATGCAACTTGATGTCCCCGTCTACCAAATCCAGCCGATGTATCATCAAAATGTATCTTTTACTTTTCAGAAAGCAATGTTAAATTTGGTGAAACTGGTTTTCATATATCGTATAATTTAGAGTTTTTAATTAAATATTAAATCACTTTTTCATAAGTATTACTTAACATGATTATTTTGCAGATCGATTTCAACATGGTTCCAGCTTAACTCAACATTAGGGGTGTGCAAAATGGACGGCCTGAACCAGAAACAACCTGAATCAGATTTGGTCCTGTTCTCAGGAGTGTTAGTTCGGTTCTCGAGTCCTAAAAGTGAAACCAGTGTCTGGATAGTCTTGTTCCTAGTTCCAATGGGAAACCAAACCAGACCGACGTATATTTTTTAAAAATTTTTTAAAAAATTTAAAGTGATCAGTTTTTTTTTATATATATATTATTTCTTCATAATAGAAGGCATTAAGTAATGGAAAGAAAAAGTAATCGATTTCATAAGACTGAATTGGTCTAGATTCTAAACTAGTCCTTTCGGTTCAGGAACCGATCACCGCTACTTAAGATGAGGGTGAAAGAATAAGACACTAGGAGAAAAGGATAGACTTGGAGAAAAAGGAGGTGGCCTTTCATACGGGATGAATTTTGATCATTAAGCCAGCGTTTCGTGCCAGGTGCACGTGGAATGAAAAGATGCTCAGGGTAATGAACATTGAATGAGATTTTGTCTACGAGAATAATTTCGCCACTTTCAATGCATCTATTAAAAAACGTAAGCGTCTTTAATTAGTACCCTCGAGACATTCATTGACAAAATCCACCTATAAATTAGGTATGTGCACATTCGAGAATAGAAAAGGTAGTTGCTCTATCTCAAAACCGATACTAAAAGAAATGGATCCGAATATTCTTTGAAATCCGAAAATCTCTTGCATTATCTCAAAACTGCTCAAAACTTTTCACTTGCCAGTTTGATTGGTTCAAAAGTACTTTGTACTACTAGAAAAGAAAAAAAAAATTATAATACTCGACCCCAAGAAAAAAGTACGTGGCTTTTTTAAATAAAAATTAAAGAAAAACACCTTGATTCCAATTCATAACACATTCGACATCCGGTTCATTCATAATAGGTAAATTTTTATGGCTAACATTGTCGTAATCTCGACACACAACAAGCATCGAAAGTAAAATCAAATAATTAAATATACTTAGTCGACACATGTCAGGTCAGCAGATGAGGCGATCCGAATATTTTCTCAGCTCAAAGGTGTTTGAGCAGGTCATGTTAGAGTCCGGTTTTGGGACATGAAAAGAGGGACGGCAGAAATGGTAGTGTGTGGGTGGGTTTTTCCAAATTTCGAAGACTGAAAAGGGAAATCGATATGCCAACACCTTCTCTCTCTCTCCCCCCTCACAACTCTTCGCGCCCTCTTGCCTATTTAAAGACTCCATTTTTAACTAACCCCTCATTGAACCTCCACTGCACCTCCTCGCTTCACCTCCTCCAGCCTCTCCTCCATGGACACCACCGTCGGCGACCTCAACTCCCGCAAGCCCGACTCAAACGGCATTGGGTCGCCCCCCTGTGGCACCGCCTCGGTGATGCAGAGCCCGGCCTTCCCGCACGCCCCAGCCGCCGGCCCCCCTGATGCCACCATGGGCCGCCACATCGCCCGTCGGCTCGTCCAGATTGGCGTCACTGACGTCTTCTCCGTCCCCGGCGACTTCAACCTCGTGCTCCTCGACCACCTCATCGCCGAGCCGGGGCTCAACCTCGTCGGCTGCTGCAATGAGCTCAATGCTGGGTACGCTGCTGATGGCTATGCCCGCGCAAGGGGCGTCGCGGCCTGCGTTGTGACGTTCACCGTCGGTGGGCTCAGCGTGCTTAACGCGATTGCCGGCGCGTACAGCGAGAACCTGCCGGTGGTTTGCATCGTCGGTGGGCCCAACTCGAACGACCATGGGAAGAGCAGGGTAATTCACCATACCATCGGCATGCCTGATTTCAGCCAAGAACTTAGGTGTTTTCAGACTATTACTTGCTTTCAGGTATCTCTTCGGTCCCCGTTCTATTATTCTTTTTGCTGACACTAATTTTTATGTGGATCTGATCTTTATCTTAGGAAAGATGTGTATGTTGACTAGACATATTGCTCAGAGGATCTCATCGTTTGTTTCTGTTGGGGTCTTAGCATAGATTTTTGGGACAGGGGTACGTATGTTAAGTGCACATCGGATGAATTGATTTGTTGATTGTTTCCGTTTCGCCTTTTTCTAGGCTGTGGTGAAAAACTTGGAAGATGCACATGAACAGATCGATACCGCGATCTCGATTGCTCTGAAAGAAAGCAAGCCCGTTTACATAAGCATAAGCTGCAACTTGCCTGCCATACCTCACCCGGCTTTTTGTCGTGAGCCAGTTCCATTTGCACTCTCTCCCAAGTAATTTTCCATATGTCCAATTGATAGAGTCTATTTGCTATATTAGGTTATGATTAGAGTGATGTGATTGATTAATTTTCGTTGACACAGATTAACTAATCAGATGGGATTGGAAGCTGCAGTAGAGGCAGCTGCAGAGTTCTTGAACAGGGCAGTGAAGCCGGTAATGGTGGGTGGCCCGAAACTCCGAGTTGCAAAGGCTTCTAATGCCTTCGCAGAACTAGCCGATGCGTGTGGCTTTCCTGTAGCCGTGATGCCATCGGCCAAAGGGCTCGTGCCCGAGCACCATCCCCACTTCATTGGCACTTACTGGGGTGCGGTGAGCACTGCATTCTGTGCTGAGATTGTGGAATCCGCAGATGCCTACTTATTTGCTGGGCCCATTTTCAATGACTACAGCTCCCTTGGGTACTCCCTCATTCTCAAGAAAGAGAAGGCCATTATTTTGCAGCCTGATAGGGTTGTGATTGGAAATGGACCCTCTTTTGGTTGTGTTCTAATGAAGGATTTTCTTGAAGCACTCTCAAAGAGGGTTAAACAGAACACAACTGCTTATGAGAATTATCACAGAATTTATGTTCCAGTGGGCCATCCATTGAAGTGTGAACCCAAGGAGCCCTTGAGGGTGAATGTCCTCTTCAAGCACATATAGGACATGCTCTCTAGTGAATCAGCTATGATTGCTGAGACTGGAGAGTCTTGGTTCAACTGCCAGAAGCTGAAATTACCAAGAGGCTGCGGGTAAGTGGGTGTCATTGTATTGATTCAATCCCTTGTCTTTAACTTTTTGATCTTGAGCTACTTGAAGAAAACAAACTGAAATTGTTTAAATGGGGGTATGCAGGTACGAGTTCCAAATGCAGTATGGATCTATTGGATGGTCCATTGGCGCAACTCTTGGGTATGCACAGGCAGTGCCAGAGAAGAGAGTCATTGCATGCATTGGAGATGGTAGCTTCCAGGTATGGAATGGTTTCTGATATCTGTTGTATTGCTAAGCACATTCGAACGGACCATCATGAATGAGGTAGTTATGCAAAGAGCTTCTGTCAAGAAGATATCCACTAGTTTTGCAAGCTCAGCCTATAAAGATGCTAGTAATCCTGTTGAGCAATTTGCATAGGTGAAGAGTTATGTCATACAATGCCAGTCATGCACTGACCTCATTCATTTCCCTCCCTTTTCCTAGTGAATTTGATTTTTTTGATCTTGTCGTGTTGATGGAATGTAAGAGAATGTGGAATTCATGGGGTGATTTTCACACTCTAGGTAACTGCCCAAGATGTGTCGACTATGCTGCGATGTGGGCAAAACAACATCATCTTCCTGATAAACAATGGCGGCTACACCATTCAAGCTGTGGTCCGTGATGGTCCCTACAATGTGATCAAGAACTGGAATTACACTGGCTTGGTGGAAGCGATTCACAACGGCGAGGGCAAGTGCTGACAGCTAAAGTAAGTTGCTTGTATGCGAGTTACAGGGGCGACAATTTGCCAATTCAGGAAATCCCTCCATAGTGAGACAATAAAATTCAATGTTTGCAGGCTCTCTACGAGGAGGAGCTTATTGAAGCAATTCAGACAGCGACAGGGCCCAAGAAGGATTGCTTGTGCTTCATAGAGGTGATAGTTCACAAGGAGGACACCAGCAAAGAGGTTCTGGAATGGGGGGCCCACATCTCGGCCGCCAATGGTCGCCCTCCCAATCCTCAGTAGAAGCCTTGATTCTCATCAGTATATTGCTTCAAGTATTTCAAAACAGAGCATCTTCTCGAGTATTGCCAATGCTCTGCGAAATGAAAATAACCATGTCTCCTGATTGGTGATATTGATAATATATGTTGACCATCGGCTTCAGGTCGACATCTTAAACATGTGGAAGGAACAATTGCGAATGCACAGGTTATGTTTGGTGGGCTTGGAGTCGGGGACAGGGGCCTCCATGAATGCATGCATTACCTCAAATCTATCTTCGATTGGTATGGGGATCCTTCAAGTAGCTTTATCAAACGGGTGGGTTAGGTCGGGGGTTTGGGTAAGATTATAAATGATCTGACCAAACTGACCTCTTTAACTCATTTATTCATAATATTATACCCAACTTGATCCATACCCAACTTATGTTACTAGAACACTTTCATATTTAATCTAATGTAGGAAAACTCATATCCAAACTTAAGTGAGAGTGTGGGAGCAAGTGAGCATGAGATCGAGTGAGAGCGAGAGAAAATGAAGAGAGAGTCATAAAAGTAAATTGGGTCTAATTAAGTTGTAAACCTATTTATGACTCATTTAACCCACTTAGCACTTGTGTTATGTTAAAACTCATTTATGACTTATTTACTAAACATAACTAACCCATAAAAGCAACTAAACTCATCATATATGGGTTAATAAATGGGTTAATGACCTATTTTGATAGGTTCTCTAAGTTGTCTGCTTTTAGAATATGTGAAATGATATAAAAGTTTGATTCCCTAATCTTTGGAATCAAGTCGCGGCATGATCCACTTTCTTCTAACCTACGTTCAAAGTTAAGCCCTTCTTCCTGTAAATAATTGCCTATGGAAAGGAAAATCCACTTTCAAGTTTGGGGATGGGAGTTTTAGCTTATAACTTGGGCACTTTACTTTGAGATCGAGGTTGAGGGAAAAACACGCTTCAAGTTAAGTTGTTCCATATTATATTCATTAGCAATAACAGAATCTGGCCATCCACGATCGTTGTGACATCCTCAATTCGGACTCTTATATCAGGTGCAAGGAATAGACTACGGATTGATATGCCGATAACAAGAATAGGCTATGAGTCAATCTTAGGGATTGTTCACGAGTCAACTAGCTAATTAGGGGCAAGATGACTCTAGATCAGGGTTACGCTAGACTAGAGCGTTCGACCAAGGGAAGACTGTTCGACTGTAAGGATAGATGTGAACAATCACGAACCTTCACAAGTCGATCAATAGATGGATATAGATTGATTCAATTTAAGTATATATTGATTGCAGGTCACTCCGCACGGTTAGGGCGCACATGACAAAATTTATGTTTCTCTATTTCTTTATTTTCCTGTTCCCTGGAATAAGTTTGGAACAGAAATCCATTTGATAACGCAATTTCATTTTCTTTTTTATTTCTGGAACATATTTCTATTCCAGAAATAAATTTGGAGCAGAAATCAGAAGTTAAAATTTTTAGTTTTTCTATTTCTAGAACAGAAATGAGAAATCAAAACTTTTCTCATCATTCACTCTCGTCACCGCTTGTCTCTCACTTGCCGCCTGTGGGATGCCGGATGCCTGCCGTCGGTTGCCGCCTGCCCGTCGGCCACCGCACTCCGACCACTTGTTGCCAACCGCCAGTCGCTGGATGCCAGATGCCCACCAGTCGTTGGTTACTCATCGCCAATCATTGGATGCCGAAGGCTCATCACCAACCATCAGATGTTCGTTAGCGACTGTCCATCGCTTGCCACCAGCCGCCGAATGTCGGCCGCCCACCGCCGGCCTCCTGTCACCGGACTCCAGATGTCGAACGTCAGACGTTGAATTTTGGACATTGGACGCCGGTTGCTAGTCGCCGAACTTCGATGTTGGACTCCGGACTTCGGCCGCCCACTGTCAGTCACCAGACTTGGCATCGGACGCCAAACATCAGACTTTGGACTTCGGCCGCCTGTCGCCGATCACCAGACGCCGAACGCCGGTCGCCGAATGTCGTACTCCGGCCACCGAACGCCAGTCGTTGCCACTCCTAGCAGTAGAAATTTTATTATGTCATCAAACAAATTTTTATTTTAGAAATAGAAATTTTGAATTGTTATCAAATGTGTTTCTTTATTCAGAAACTCATCCATGGAATAGAAATTGATTTCTCAATTTCTAGCTAGAAATTGATTTCTGTTTCAGAAATTTTGTCATGCGTGCCCTTATTGTATCGTTCATAAACGACCCCAATCCGATTCCACACGACCGTGAGCTAAGGCAAGTCGGTCGAAGTCAGTTGATCCTATATGACTACATAAAAATTGAAGGTCATTCATGGATCAACCAAACTCAAACATAAGTCACGCATAGAACCAGGAAAAATGCCAAACTCAGTCTAGGTCTAGTCGCGCGAGCACAATCGATGCTGCTTAATTAGCGTAGGTTGTGTAAGGGCCATTTCCGTTCGAAACTTAATCACAAATCCTGTGCAATTACGGGTATCAATTGTAGGTGATCTCAAGTATTCTTGTCCCCTTAAAACGGTAATTATATAGTCCTCTTTGTCATATCTCGTCCTCTTAAATTTGGAGTATTTGAGAGTGAATTTTGGAGGTTACTTCATTAGTACATTAATTGGAAATATGTGCTAATTTATGGATATGAACTTCAATAGCCCTAGAGATAAGACCAAATTAGCTTCTTGAGTTTTAATTGAAGCGAGACAAAATTTTAGAAGCCATGCAAGGAGGGTTGCGTGCCCATTGGAAGAAGACAAGGGGAATGGACCTCTTAATTTGTGTGACAAATTTAGCCTTCTTGCATCTAGTCAATAATTGAGACTTTGAGCTTAAAGAGCAAGCTTGTCAAGAAAAGTTCTTGGCTTGACACTTGTATGGTTGAGATTAACCTTTACTCCCCAAGTTTAGGCAATTGTGTGGTGGTGATTCACTCTTACTCTCCAAGGCAAGGAGCCATCATCGGCTTAGGATAATTAATAATTGAGCTTGCCATTAATGCTTGGAAGACACCTTTTCTCCCTTCCATTTCCTTCTTCTCCAAGTTCTTTTTTTCTCTCACTTCTCTCCCTTTCTTCCCCTTTGGCTGACCCCCTCACCTCTCTCTGCTTCTTTTTTTCTCTCTTGGTTGCCACTCCACCGCCACTATCCGCACACCATCACCGCCGTCTCTGTCGTAAGCCATGAGCCGACTCGCCGTCCATCTTCATTCTCATCCTGGTTTTGTAAGTAGAATCCCTAACCCTTAGCTAGGGCGATGGCTTGACTATGTCCTCATCCGTGCTTTAGTTGTATGCATGTTAATGTTTGTTTGTATGGTTTGCTCATGTACTTGGATTTGCAAGTGAAATTTCGATCCTCCTCTATGCTATGTTGATTTGCTCGTTGTATGGATCGATGAATTTATCTTTAATGTGCTGGTTCTGGTGTGTTATTGAATTGAAATTCGTGGGACCAAAGCTTTGAGTGGTTTCTTAAGTTCTGACTTCAATTTTAGTTTTCGAAACTACTAGACCCTCACTGTTTTCCGATTGTATAGATCTTTTTGTGTTCGAATTTGGTAAAATTTCCCGTAGTCTTCGGAATCAAGTCACGGCGTGATCCACCGTCTTCTAACTTATGTTCAAAGTTAAGCCTTTCTTCTTACAAATAATCGCTTATAAAAGGAAAAATCCACTTTCAAGCATGGGGACAGGACTTTTAGCTTATAGCATGGGCACTTTACTCCAAGATACGAACTTATCTTTCGGAGGTTAGAGAGGAAAAACGCAGTTCAAATTAGGTGGCTTCATATGAAATTCAATAGCAATACAATAATTACTATAATTCTCTGCCCATCCACGGTCGTCATGAACCTGGTAGAAAGCAAAAGAAAAAGAAAGAAACATCGCGTAGAAAATAGGAAAAAAGTTTTTGGTTTGGCCCCCCAATCTAAGGATAAGTTTCGATTTTCAGCCCAAACGGCAGAAAAGCTCGAAGTGTCAAACATAGGACGACAATGATCCGAGGTTGGTCAGATTCATTTACTTTTACTGTAGAGGGGCATATTAAAAGGGCTTCCACTCGTCATTTTTCCATTGCAAAAGCCAAGCAAAACCAGTGGTCAAATCCAACCCGACGTCGCGGTCTTACGAAACCAGCCGATGTATCGTTTCCAGGGACCGCACGCTGGATTTTCGACCCCCCAAACACAGCGTCCATGACCAAAAAAAGGAAAAAACAAAAAAAATACTGTCCACAAATAGATCTCACCAAGCCATCGGGCAGTGTTTCATGTGATTGGAGTCACGCGGGCAAAACGTACCTTTTCCTTTTGATCCGTTACGTCGCACGTCACTGCTGTCGCCCGATGCATTTAAAAGTAAAAGTATATCTTCCTTTTCGGAAATCAATGTTAAATTTCGCAAGACTAGTTCATATGTTGCATAATTTTCAATTTTTTAATTAAATATCAAATACTTTTTTTAAAATATTACTTAACATAGATATTATGCGGATTGATTTCAATATGGTTACGGCTAACTCACGGTGAGGGTGAAAGAATATAACGCTAGGAGAAAAGGATAAATCCAGACACTTCTAAACAGCAATCAATAAGGATCTATGTTGACCTTTCATGCAGGATGAATTTAGACCATAAAATCAATATGAAAAAAGATGCTCTGAATATAAGTAGGGTTTTTCTTGACGAGAATATATTTTATCATTTTTAAAAACTTTATCATTAAAATTGAAAGCATGTTAATAAGTGTTTTAGAGACACTTGTTAATAAAATCCATATGAATATTAGGAGTATGCACATTCCAAAATAAATGAGTTACTCTATCTAGAGATCTACCCTGTAAGGTCCGGTCTAAGTAATCTTTTAATACAAAAAAATTTACCCTGTGAGAGAGTTTTAGAATTGCTCAAAACTATAACATGCCGATTTCATAGCTTTGAAAGTACTTCAAACCATTTACGCCTTCTCCTTATATGCCCTAAAGAGAAACTCATTCAAGAAAAATGTTACAATTCCAATTATCAACATATTCAACACCCACGGTAAAAAAACATCCGGCTCATTCATAATATTGTACATGTTGGTGGCTAACAGCCACGTAAATCCGAAACGCAACCAACAGCAAAAATAAAATCAAAGAGTTAAATGTAATTCATTCCCATTACTCGGCAAGTTTATACCCGAAAAAAGAAAAAGAAAAAAAAAAGATCCATAAAAAGAAGAAAGAGCGGAAAATCTGATGGACAGCTAGATGGGCGTAAGCGGTGTGCACGCGGGTTTTGAAAGAAATCTCGAAGCCTCGGAAACTATCAGGCGACCTCTGGTAACCCCGCGGCGCGACTCCCTTTTTGGGGTCACGCCCACAATTTTTAAACGGAATTGAATATGCCCCCATTTCCACGGTGGTTCCACAGTCCAAATGGTGTGGAACCTAAGCATGTGGCGGGGGCGGTCGATGTGACACTTCCCAACACCGAAGAAATTCCACCAAAAAACTAAACTGTTCAGCTCACCTTTATAAAAATCAATTCTCCAAAAAAAGAACAAGAAAATTCAATCATGATTACTCTTCCCCTTTATTCACCGGTAATTGCCAACACCTTTTCTCTCTCCCTCTCTCTCTACAGCTAAGCCGCCCATTGTATCTTTCACCCTCTCTCTCTCTCCTTCTGTCTCTCTCTCGTTGGCATATATAAAGACTGCATTTTTTAACCACTCTTCCACGCACAAACACACATAAAAAACTCCAGAAGCCCCCCCCCAGCCTCCATTGCCACTCCTCGCTTCACCTTCTCCTTCTCCTTCTCCTTCTCCCTCCACCTCATCCTCCACCGCCGCCGCCGCCGCCGCCGCCGCTCCTCCGGCTCCTCCTCCTCCTCCTCCGCCGCCATGGACACCAACATCGGAGCGCTCAGCTCGTGCAAGCCCCCTGCAACGACGTCGGGTCGCCCCCCAACGGCGCCGCCGCGGCGATCCAGAGCTCGGCCCCCGGGCCCGTGGCGGTCGCCTCCCCCGACTCCACCATGGGCCGCCACATCGCCCACCGGCTCGTCCAGATCGGCGTCACCGACGTCTTCGCCGTCCCCGGCGACTTCAACCTCACGCTCCTCGACCACCTCATCGCCGAGCCGGGGCTCAACCTCGTCGGCTGCTGCAACGAGCTCAACGCCGGGTACGCCGCCGACGGCTACGCCCGCGCCCGGGGCGTCGGGGCCTGCGTCGTGACGTTCACCGTCGGCGGGCTCAGCGTGCTCAACGCCATCGCCGGCGCCTACAGCGAGAACCTGCCAGTGGTCTGCATCGTCGGCGGGCCCAACTCCAACGACTACGGGACGAACAGGGTACTTCACCATACCATCGGGTTGCCTGATTTCAGCCAAGAGCTTAGGTGTTTTCAGACTGTTACTTGCTTCCAGGTATCTCTTCGGTCCCCTCTCTATGATTTTTTTGCTGAAACTAATTTTTTATTCGGATCGATCTTTGTCTGAAGTGGGTATACTGACTAGAAATATCGCTTCGAGGACTTTCTGGAATTAGTCATATTATATATTATAATGCTTGTCGCTTTTTGGATCTTGTTGTTTGTGGTGGGTCTGTTCTGTGAGATGATAATAATATACTAATGGTTGCTTAGTATTTTGGGATGGGAATCCGAGCTGGAGCTTTTGCATAGATTGTTGTGAAAGGGGTATGTATGTTAAGTGCAGATCGAATGAACTTGATTTGTTGATTGTCTCCGTTTCGCCTTTTTCTAGGCTGTGGTGAATAATTTGGAAGATGCACATGAACTGATCGATACCGCGATCTCGACTGCTCTGAAAGAAAGCAAGCCCGTTTACATAAGCATAAGCTGCAACTTGCCTGCCATACCTCACCCGACTTTCAGTCGTGAGCCGGTTCCATTTGCACTCTCTCCCAAGTAATTTTCCATCTGTTCAGTCGATCAAGTCTATTTGCTGCATTAGATTATGACTAGAGTGATGTGATTGATTAATTTTTATCGACACAGATTGACTAATCAGATGGGATTGGAAGCTGCGGTAGAGGCAGCTGCAGAGTTCCTGAACAAGGCAGTGAAGCCGGTAATGGTGGGTGGCCCGAAACTCCGGGTCGCAAAGGCTTGTGAAGCCTTCGTAGAACTAGCCGATGCGTGCGGCTATGCTGTAGCTGTGATGCCATCGGCAAAAGGGCTCGTGGCCGAGCACCATCCCCACTTCATCGGGACTTACTGGGGTGCGGTGAGCACTGCATTCTGTGCCGAGATTGTGGAATCTGCAGATGCCTATTTATTTGCTGGGCCCATTTTCAATGACTACAGCTCCGTTGGGTATTCCCTCCTTCTCAAGAAGGAGAAGGCCATTATTTTGCAGCCTGAAAGGGTTGTGATCGGAAATGGACCTGCTTTCGGTTGTGTTCTGATGAAGGATTTTCTTAAAGCGCTCTCAAAGCGGGTCAAGCGTAACACGACTGCTTATGAGAATTACCACAGGATTTATGTTCCAGACGGCCATCCATTGAAGTGTGAACCCAAGGAGCCCTTGAGGGTCAATGTCCTGTTCAAGCACATACAGGACATGCTCTCTAGTGAATCAGCTGTGATTGCTGAGACTGGAGACTCTTGGTTCAACTGCCAGAAGCTGAAACTACCAAGAGGCTGTGGGTACGTGGGTGTAGTTGCATAAATTAGGTCTCTTGTCTTCAACTTTTTGATCTGGCACTACTTAAGAAAACAAACTGAAATTGTTCGAATGGGGGTATGCAGGTATGAGTTCCAAATGCAGTATGGATCTATTGGATGGTCCGTCGGTGCAACCCTCGGGTATGCACAGGCAGTGCCAGAGAAGAGAGTCATTGCATGCATTGGAGACGGTAGCTTCCAGGTATGGAATGGTTTCTTATCTCTGTTATATTTCTTAGCACATTCGAACGAACCATCATGAATGACATAGCTATACATAGAGCTTCTGTTAAGAAGATATCGCAGGCTCGACCTATGAACAAGCAAGTAATCCTTTTAAGCATTTTGCATAGGTGAAGAGTTTAGTCGTACGATGCCAGTCATGCACTGACCTTATTCATTTCCCTCCCTTTTTCTACTAAAATTGATTATTTTAATCTTGTTTTGTGAATTGAATGGAAGAAATAAATAATGTAAGATTCGTGGGCGACTTTTGCACCCTAGGTAACTGCCCAAGATGTGTCAACTATGCTGCGATGTGGGCAGAACACCATCATCTTCCTGATAAACAATGGTGGCTACACCATTGAAGTTGAGATCCATGATGGTCCCTACAATGTGATCAAGAACTGGAACTACACTGGCCTGGTGGATGCAATTCACAATGGCGAGGGCAAGTGCTGGACCACAAAAGTAAGTTGCTTGTGTACGAATTGTAGTTACGACAATTTGCCAATTCAACAAATCCCTCCACAGTAAAATAATAAAATCTGCTCATGTTTGTAGGTTCTCTATGAGGAGGAGCTTATTGAAGCGATCCAGACGGCGACAGGGCCCAAGAAAGATTGCTTGTGCTTCATAGAGGTGATAGTTCACAAGGATGACACCAGCAAAGAGCTTCTGGAGTGGGGTTCCCGGGTCTCGGCCGCCAATAGTCGCCCTCCTAATCCTCAGTAGAAGCCTTGATTCTTATCAGTATGTTGCTTGAAGTACTTGTTGTGTACATAAAACACAGCATCTTCTCGAGTATTGCCGATCCCTGCGATGATTTCTTAGCTTTGTGCAATGAAAATTATCACGTCTCCTGGTTTTGGATTTTGATAATATCTGTTGACCGTCGGTGTCCTGTCCACATCCTAAACATGTGGTAGGAGCAACTGCGAACGCGTAGGTTAGGTTTGTTTGGCTTGGCGTGGGGGACCTCCATGAATGCATGCATTGCCTCAAATCTTTGTTTAGTGTGATGGGGACCCTCCATGTTGTCGACTTTTGGAACATGTGAAATGAATAGGACTCTGATTGCCTTGATCTCCTGAATCATCGCAGCGTGATCCACCGTCTTCTAACCAACGTTCAAAGTTAAGCCCTCCTTGTTCCCCGGGCGTTTTACCTTATAGCTTGGGCACTTCAAGATACAAAATTTTCTATCGCGGGTCGAGAGGAAAAATGCAGTTCGAGTTAAGTGGTCACATTATCGAATGTCGGCATCGATCATGTCCCGACCTTTGACACATGATGGTAGTGTCCTTGCTAGATGGACGATCTGCGTCGCATGACATTCCATCGGGTTTTGTCCCGATTCTAAAGAGGCAAAAGCTAATTCCCACCTCTATTGCCTTGATCTTTCTTGCATTTGATGGAGACATCACCATGCTGCCTTTGATAAAACGTGGATTTCAACGATAGCTGCGCCTAAACTGGCTCTCGATCATATGCAGACGGAGCCTTTGCTTGGTCCCGTCCTTCTCGGATCAAAAGTCGCGTCCGCTCGGCCGGTCCCTCTGTCGACACTCGAAGGGACTTTGGTGGTTAGATCTGTCTTGCCATGAAAGGTAGTTAGTGTTGATGGTAGAATCAGATTTTTTTTTTCTCTTTTTGAGATGGTAGAACCAGTTCATTTGAAGTAAATCTGCATTCATTAAAAGTAAAGATGGACTTCTTGTTTGTGAGGAAAATTACCAAAAAAAAAAAAAAAAAAAATCTTAAACCTATTATATTAGTGTTTTTTTTTTTTGGTCGTAAATGATTATATTAGTGTTAATTTAATAAAAATATTTCAATTGTACCCGTTGAGTCATAAACATTTTCAAGTTTTACCAATTGAATTCATCCAATCAAATTTTGCCGAACATTGCTGACATGGATGATGATCGTCTACGTGGCACAATCAATTTGTCTTGCCATGAAAGATAATCAATTGTAGATATTAGAGCTAGTTCATTTGAAGTAAATTGCATGCATCACAAGTAAAGATGGACTTGTCTGTAATGCCAAGAAGAAAAGCTGAACTTATTTGTGGGCAATGTCTTGTTTTCAAAACCAGGAAAAGCTGAACTTATTTGTGGGCAACGTCTTGTTTTCAAAACCAGGAAAAGCTGAACTTATTCGTGGGCAACGTCTTGTTTTCAAAACCAGGAAAAGCTGAACTTATTTGTGGGCAATGTCTTGTTTTCAAAACCAGGATAATATCTATTTTAGTAAGGTATATTAATTACTAATATCATCTTTTACTTTGCGATAAACCACAGTCATCAATAGTAAAGTGAGTTTGTTCGTGATAAACCTTGTTTATTTGTGGAAAACATTAGTTGTTTCTAGCAACTTGAAGGTAATTCACATTTATTCCCAGTAAAATCCATGATTTTTTGGTAGATCTTACTAGTTCACAGTAAACTTTTTTCATTCCTCAGTAATATTACTTAAAAAGGGTAAATTGGACTTCTTATTAATGAAATTAAGTTATTTTTGCAAAAATTGGGGAAAAATAGAAAGAAATGAAAATTCACGAAGAGCAATAAATACATGTTCCTTTCTACACTTATCAACATACTTTCTCCAAACAACAGATGAGTTCTCAACAAATATAGAAAAAACAGAGGGAAGTAATATTTAAAAAAATACCTGTGTAATTACATATATCTGCGGTCAAGCTTAAAATTACCTCCGAAATAGATAAAAAAAAATAAAAAATTCCATACAAAGCGTCATTCTCTTCCACTCGGGATCCCATGATCAAAACAAAACATAAGATATCCTTAGAGCAGACATTATGATACCAAATATTCTTTCCATTCAAATCGAATATCTTATCAATGATGTGGACAATTCCGATAATAATTAAAAGATTATTAATTTGGTTATCTTTTTTTTCTTCCGTTTAACTCATATAAGCATTATAATACGATATCCATCGAGTTTCTATTCAATGAGCATTTTCCTCTAAAAACATCTAATGTATTTTTATTTTTTTTTCCTTTGGATTCTTGTTATTCTTTCTTTTCTTAAGCATCTTACTATTCAATATAATATATGGATTGGTTGGTTGACCAAATCTTGACCCCAAGATAGAGAGTGTACCCATGTGAGTTTAGGTAAAATTATAGCCCATGGTGGGTCGGTTAGCTCTTTTCTCTTCCTTTTTTTTTCCTATTTTTTATTGTAAAGCTAATTTGAGTTCATACCTTTATTGCTCTAGAATATTTTTTTCTATTAGGTATTCATATCGATGTCGATATTATCACCTTTTGTTGGGCAATGTCACTACCTTAATATGGAAGTAAATGAGGAACATTAGATGATAATTTTGTTTTCCATGAGATAAACTTCATATGAAACTTTATATAGAACCCATTTAACTTAGGAAAATTGTCCAAAAAGATTGTATGGCAGTCAATTTAGTTCTAAAAATTTTAGTTGTGCTAATTTAATCCTAAAGCTTTCGACGATTTATCAATTTAGTCATTTCGGCCAATTTTGGCTAAAAATCGATGACATGGATGACAATTGGCTTATGTGGTGTGGTGTAACTAACACTAAGGTGAACAATTTTTTGCATCTTTTTTAAATTTCTCTGAATTTTTCCTTTTCTTTTTTCGTTTCATATGTTTTCCTTTCGCTTTTGATGAGGTACTCAGCTAAAAAAGGAGAAAAAGAAAAAAAAAAAGGATATTTTTTTAAAAAATACAAAAATTGTCTGCACCAACGTCAATATTCCATCTCTTGTGCTTGAAAGTCTTCCATTTCTTATGGTTGGAGAGCTCACATACAGGATGCCTAAACAAGTCATGCTCTCTCGATTGTCAAGAGAAATTTCGAACAAAGAATTAACAAGAGCAGATTTGAGATTTGGGATTTAAGTAAAAGTTGACAATTTTTTATGAGGCGAAAAAAAAAACTTTAGGTAGATTAGGAATACACTTAGAGTTGTGGCTTTTTTACGGGACAAAAAAAGTTTAGGGTAGAATTGGGATAATACCTAAAGTTGGAGGTTTTTATGAGATAAAAAAAGTTTAATGTAGAATTGGGACTAAATCTAAAGTTGGGTTTGTTGATTAGGTATTAGGGCTCTACAACATTTCTAAAAAAATCATGTTTCCTTTAGTTTCAAAATGCAAAATCGAACTTTCATTTAATGACAAACACAGCAAACATTTTGAGATTATAAAAATATTACCATTTGAAGAATTTTTATGTTTTCTATTTTCCAATTGCATAAATCAATCTCATTTTCAGTTTGATGGTAAATGAAAACTTATTGGTGATTGGCTCAACTTGAAACCAAACAAAAATTCGCTCCAATTTGCACTTTGATAAATTTTTATATTCTGTTTGGGAGGGTGTAAAATGAGGAGAGAGGGAAGAGAACTTTCGAAACTTACCCTTTTTATCCTTTTCTGAAGGGGTTTATGTCTCCAATACCAAAATTTGTGGTTGCTATAATCTGACTTTCTATACTGGTATTAATGCTACGTTTGTTTCTTGCCGGCATAAAAGAAACATCCTACGTGTTTTGCATTGACTAAAAAAGCTCATCCATGAGCTCCAAAATTTCGTTTAAAGCGAAAAGATAAAAGCAGAAGTGACCTCAAATTCAAAAATCCGTCTCATGTGACATTCTTCGCCCACTGGTTATTGGAAAGATACCAGAAATAATTATGAGTTTCAGCCTAATAGCAAAACCATGTCTCTAATTTTAAAATTACAAGGTCCGTATCTAAGACCCTATAAAATGAGTTAAACACCTTCACCTGTTAAAAAACCCCCAAAAGACCCGAGCCTCCATTAACACATGGTTGCCCGTGGCATCTACAGCATCAATCTGAGGTCGCGATGCCAAGGCGACCTTCACGGCCTCAAAGAGAGACAGAGAGAGGCGGTCGAACCTACGTGGTAGGTGTATGGAATTTGTGGTTAGGGTTTGTGTGTTTGGAGTGTGCAAGAAGGGTTGTATCACAAGAACAAGCGCAAGATTGTATTAAGATGTCCAATATTGCTAAAGCGAGGTATAAACTTGTAATTTTAAAATTAGAGGCATGTTTTCAATATCTAGATGAGAATTCATGTCTGTTTTTCAAATTTTTCCTACGTGATTTATTCCACAAATACTACATTTTGTTTCATTTCCATTTCTATCAATGATTTTATGAAATGGAAGAGGGTCACACACGCTCACGCGCATCTTCACCGCTTCTTGCACAAAGATTCGTGTTGGACGCAAGTTGTGATCCAAATTATGGAGGGTATAAGGTGAAGAAGAGTAAATTACAATAGGAAAATTTCACTCATTGATGCATCATATTTAAAAATAACAACATCGTAGTCAAACTAACTAGGAGGTTGATAAGATGTTCCAGACGATTTACAAGTCAAGGATCATATGTTCAATTTCGCACTTTATTTTTGATCTCAGGAACCTTTGTTAGCCTGCTAAAGATGGGCTACGCTTATTTGTCTCACCAGTCTCGAGCTTTCTCACTCGCACCTGATAGTGTTGTGGTGATTGGCTCCGCCAGTGATTAAATCAAACATTCAAGCAACAAGAGAGAAAAATATCAACTCCATCCAAGCCTTCTTTTGCGAGCGAAAAAAAACCCGTGCAAAGCTATCGAAATCGAGGATAGAAACAAGACTATAAATGGAAACAAGGTAGCATTTTTGCAAAAAGTTGCACAGCCGCCCAAACTTGAATGCTCTCTATGCTCATAAAAGTCAGTGAGATTGGGGCGATGTTTTGATTTTATTTGAAAATTAGTCATATCTACCAAGCATATCTTCTCAATTTGTGTAAAGTATGTTCATAATGGCACTACACGCTTGGCTACCCTGCATCCCATCCATACCAAAATGTCAATTTCAAATTAAAGGTCATGCAATAATTAGGGGTTGCCCTAGTGACCACTTTATTCACATGGGAAGGGAGAGGTGGAACGTTCGATTCCTCACCTTTTTGGAGGAGGGGCTAGAGGTGGGGACGTTCAATTTCAAGTGTAGGGTTTGACTCTCACGCTTTGCAAAAAAGCATGGTAAAAGTCTAAAAGTGAGTTGAGAGTTAGAGTAAGATACACACACACATATATATTTTAAAGGTCTCGCTGATAATAATTATTGAAAACAAGAAAGCCAAACAAATCATAGCAAACAGTTTTGGTTCTTTGCATCACTATTGACTCAAAAGATAGCATTGTTTACAAAAAAAACCCCCTACCAGTTTGGTTAGTGCATCAAACCTGAAAAAAAGCAGTTATGGTATGTCACATATACAGCTTGTTCACGAGCATCAAGAGATAGAAAAGAACTCCACCTGCTTAGGTACTTTCTAATCTGCAAAATCATTGCAAAAGAACTAGGTTGACTGTCATGCAATAATTGCTTATCATTCAGGCTTGATCTCTATGTCCCCCATCTTAGTCCAGATCAATTTGCCGAACCTGGCATCATATCCATTTTATCAGCAGCATGGTGTAAGTATCGGGGAGAAAAACTTACAGAAGAAAACAAACTAGACTTTCAACTCTACTAGAATTGGACAATGTCATGATATTAACAGTATGCATTTCTATCTATTCTTCAAAAGACATTATCCATTTGATCTGGTACAGAAGATAATTTTACAAGAACCTCAAAGAGCCGATGGACTGGGAATAAAAACATAAAGAATGTCCTATTTCTCACAGGAACGGTTCAGCCTTCTTGTGCATAAGATTATAAATTTAATTAGAGGAAGGTCATGTCAGGACCCAACATATGCAAAATAAGCATCACTAAAACAGTGTCATTAGAAAAACCATTTCATCCGACCATTTGGGAAGCGGAGTAGCTAAAATAACATATATTTGCATTACAAATATTAAGGAGACAAACCATCATCTAAGATCAAACTTGGGCCTTCCTGGACTCCAGCAACTCCACGGTCCTAAATAAAAGTAATATGAGAATGTCAACAAAACCCAGTTAACTTTAAACAGCAATCGGTACAATTTTACTGAAATGCAGATATAAGAAGTTTATCCAATTTTGATGACACGATGGAACAAGATTTCCAGGTGAAATTGCAGAAAAAAAGAAAGATGCTACATACCTGTGCATAAACTGCCACTTGGTTTCGCCAGAACTCTAACCTGGGTAGAAGTATTCTTCCTACAAAACACGCAGGACCAAGTGAATTACAGGCCTTTCAAGACGGCAATATATGATTTGAAAGTAGCAGTGACCATTTTGGGAAGGCAAAAACGTGTCTTACAAAAATTGTATTTAAACATGAAGAAAATCCTTGAACAATTGATTGAAATGCTCGCTTCATGCAGGTCTAAGAGGATACAGATGGTGACTACTCGAATACTTCAAAGCATTGACAAATGCATATATAACTAGAGTACAGAATGAGCCAATGATTTGTGAGTAGTACCAAATGTTTTGGGAAGGCAAAATGTGTTTCACAAGAGGTGTACTTAGAAAGAGAAAATCCTCCACTATCGATTGAATGCTTGCTAAATGCAGGCCCAACTGTTATGGGATAAAGATTGTGACAACTGGAATTCTTCCCATACAAGTGGATCCATCATTCCAAAGCATGTTCTTATTTAAATTGGCGATATGTATTCAGGTATGTAAAAAGCTCTAATTACGATTGAAATTAAATTCCATTTCATTAACTTCATCAAAATTTTAAAAAAAAAAAAAAAAAAAAAAAAAAAAGTAGGTTTTAAAGCATAGAACAGGATAAAAAACTAATACATGCTTATTCTAAATCCATAAGTGCTTAAACAGCAAATTGTAGATCTTGAACGGAAATATGGTCCGGTGGCCTACTCACCAGATCTAGAACGTTTGAAAGAATCCGGAGATACGAGGGAACTTCCCTAAACAAGCAGGAAACAAAGTAAGAAGGCATTAGGCCAAACAAGTGCCCATATATATATATATATATATATATATAGCAAATAAGCATGTGATGATGGCAGATGCACTTGTGTGTGCGGACAGAAGATCACCATATAAAGGCATACAACTACCAAACTTATACTATAATGGTAAACATACAAACTGATAAGAAAGGCAGACAAAGACTTCCCTAAGTTCAAATAAGTAATGACTAACTAGATTCCTATCTAATTCCCTCCACAGATCACACATGCATATCGGCTGACAAGTCAAGTATTAGTATGTTTTAGGTATATATTTCCCCCCCTTCAAAAGCTTTTTGAGTAGTTTGCAGTATTTCATAGCTTTCGATGTTGTGTCAAAACGATGAGTTGAATTAAAAGGCTAAGGTCTGGGAGGAAAAGGCACTGAGAAGGAGTGAGAAAATATATCCAGGAAAATGTGGCCAAAGGCATCAAAATTTGATTACCTGCCACTGTTAATAAAGCTTACAGGTAAAACTATAAAATCCCAGCAATCTCTCCCGGTTGACAAGATAATCAGTATCATGACACTCCTCCTCAGTGGGAAAATCAATCTAAGGGGCATTTCATAGTATTACTAATCTATGTTCACTAAAACCCCACCGCATGGTTCTCCATATTGTATAGGGAAACTGAGAATGATACTGTAAAGGTGAAGTATCAAAACAAGAAACTCTTGCTAAACCACTCGAACATTATTGACAGAATCAGAAACTGAGAGCACTTACTTGGGAGCCTGCAGGAGTTTTAAACACAATTGGTTCCCCACAAAAATTATTTTTATTTACATTGCCTTTTCCCTTCCCACCTGCAATGATAACTTGTTAGATAACTGCCAAACGATCAATAAAATGTTTCGGCCCCCAAACTTACTAGCAATTATTAAAGGCCATCATATACAATCGAAACACCAAAATTAATTCAATACCTGTCTTTTGAGGAGAGTACACTTTAGACTCATCAACAGCTGCAGAACAACGACTATCTTGTGTGACTTCCACTTCAGCATTAGGAAGATTTGGTTCCATCATAGCAGAGTTGTCTGCATTCCACGGAAGTTAAAATGTTGAAAAGTCACTGAAGATAAATAACCATTGGGTAATTGTAATATTTTAACTTAAAATGGTTTTAGAACCTAGAAATAGCTTTCATGGATAAAAGTTTCTCCTAAATATACTCTCCTTACTTCAAGCAAACTAGACATGCATGTATACCTCTTGAACTTGATAAGGCAAAAGATTTGCTTCCTGATCTGGTTACTCTTCTGCTTGTAACGATAGTTGCATTCCTCGGTGAGTTATCTTCATCTACTTTGCCTATTCTCTTCCCACCTACAAATGTTTAGGCATCAGCAAGCTGAAACAATCTTCCCAGAATTCCTACAACAACTACAACTTAGATTACTATCTTAGACAAGGTATAAATAAACAAGAACATTCTAGATATTGATTCACAATAAGACAGCACTTCAACCATATCAACAGATACTTAACTACTATAACTGAAATTAAATCAACACAAATGATTAAAAGTCATCACGAGCTGTTTAAACACCAAAATCGCTTCAGCACCTGTCTTTAAGCTTATTTACTATTGCCTATATTGTATTTTCCTGGAGTTCTTTCACCCAAACTAAGATTACTATCTTCTGTCGGTCAAATGGAGACATCCAAAATGCAAAAACTTGGAGAACAATAAACATCAAACAAGTCTAAAATTTCTAGTTGTGAAGGCACAAACAATTCGAAGCCAAATGCCATCACAAAAAACCATACTCCCCAACATATGAAAGTTAATTTAAGCAAACTTTTGTTGCTTATATACCTTTATCAAATGATGCCTTTCCTGGCCTCATAACTATTTTTGCTTCTTTCTCCAAGCATTTTGAAGCACAATCTTCCCAATTAGGAGGAAATCCAAACACAAAATGCTTGAAAATCTACAAAGAGCACAAATTTTGAATCTCAGATACGAAATTGCAATGAGATGACATAATCAAATAGTAAGATGACTGCACAAAGGACAAACAATCACCAATCCATCCAAATACTTTTCCCCTACACCAGCTAAAGTTCAGCATTAAAAGCGGATTTCAGAGCGGCTCACAACAGCTTGTTCAGAATCCTTCTGCATCTGTGAACAGGTCACCATGTGATGACTTTTTTACTTTTCTTTTGTTTTGAACCCAACCACTTTTAACAACAATCGATATTTGCCCATCTCAAGTTTTCCACAGTCGCTCAAACTAGAGTAGGATGGTAAAATTTTCTGCAATTCATAGCTTCTTAAAGCTTAATTAAGCTAGAAAACAATGGTTGTTGCTCTGAGAGGCTAGTGACGTATATGCTAACTGATAGAACCTTCAAGGGGAGAAAAATAGCAAGGGACTCACAAACCTCAAGTGAGAAGCCACTTTCTGTAGTACGCGACTTATTTATCAACCCAGACACCACAACACAAACACCATCTGCTGTTTCAAGAGTTGAAAAATCATATCTTTTGGTGATCGGAGCCGATTTGAACACCCGAACCACTTGTTGAACAGATTGTTGCCTGGAGTAAAAAGTCCCCTGAGCTCATGGAATTGCTACACCACAAAAATGAAGTAAATGCCAACAGAGAAGCCTCATTGAAAGCCTAAGTCACGAGGACAACAATGACTACCTCAAGATGTGGCCCTAGTTAACAGGGGTGGCAACATTCTACACGATACAAGAACATGAATTGAACATCGAGTCAACTTGGTTAGGAGAAACCCAAAAATTAAAAGAACACGAATACGAATGACTCAAAACAGACACGGCTCGACAAATTCTGAGAAACTTTTACAAACAAAATAAACAATGTATCATTATATCGCACCAACTTTGTAATATTCAGCCAATGACTTGAACACAACAGCCCCAGCTCCAATAGTTATCTTGCCAGCTACATTTTCAAAACAAATTCGGACATGAAAGACCCAGGTCGTATTCGTCCTAATTAAAGCGAGCTTTTCAATGGGTTAGCGTCTCTAAGATCGCAAATTTTCCGAAGTCTGACCCGAAATTGACTAGATTTCTCCCCAAAAACCGCTAATTCATGGGAAAGCTCTGTTTTTTTCCTTCAAAGGCGCAAACTTTACACGAACGAAAGATGAACCCTATCGCTGTCAATGCTTACTTGGGCGAGGCGAAGCCGGAGATGGCCAGCGTTCTTCCCTGGGAACCATCATCGGCGGCTTGCGTCAGCCACCAATCGTGGAGGCAAACCTACTCGACAAAATGCGGAGAAAGGAAAATCAGAAGAATTCAGAAGAGAGAGAGAGAGAGAGATTGAGCGCTCACTGTTTTTCTGAAGCGAGAAGCCGAGAAGTCGTCGTCGTCGTCGGGGGACCTTGAAGGGTCGGAGCTCGACGCCATGGAAGGAAGCGAAGCGACCGTTGCCTGATTCTGCAAGTTCCACACCAGACCATGATTACAGATTTTTTTTCCTTCTTTTATTTATTTATTTTTTTCAATTTTTATAGCTTGTTATTTTATTCGATTGCTTCAACCCCGCCCTCGCGAAAATAAGAATGTATTCAATAAATGAATGAATTAAGATTGCTTCGGGCACAGCTTTTTGCTCTTAACATAATAACCTAACTGTTCCCGTTAGCGCCAAAAAAATAGGCCTAATGGACCATGGGCAAATAACGAAGACCACTAAAGCCCGATACATAAGAAAACAGGCCTACAATAGTCTGGGCGAGACTTGCTATCAAAGGTACTGACAATTCGGTACCGAATATCGCCCCTGAGCGAAAGGACAGGTATGAAAGCAGTTTCTAAAGAGTTTGATATCGGTTCGTTTGGTTTAGCATCGCCCTTGAGAAAAATTATAAGCGTTTAGTTGAAATGCGGAAGTATCCTTAGCCAAATGCTAGCATTTGGCCCAAAGTAGGTGGGGGCCTACTTTGGACATTCAGTATTTTCGGAATGTTGAAGAGGAGATTTAATGAATATTTTTTTTTCAATATTGCTCTCATTGATAATTGCATTTTTTTGTTTTACCCTAAAAAAACTATTGTTCATCGTCTTCTTCGTTGGTCTTGAAGCTTCAAGAGTGAAGCTCAGCCGACGGAGCTCAGTCGGCTAGATCTGGTCGACCATGCACCGCCGTCGCCATGCACTATCGTCGCGTGGGTCACAGCCTCAAGTGGCGTCGCCTGGGTCACATGACCTATGCGACGGGCTGGGCACCAGATCTAGGTGCCCATGTGACTGTGGTGCGTGGGTCGCGTGACCCACCGCCTCCCCACCACCACTGCCACCAGCCACCTCCCTCACCACAGCCACCAGCCGCCTCCCCCACCAGCTCCAGCTGCCTCCCAACCGTTCCCCTCTGCTTCAACATCTCCTCCTCATTTTTCATTTTCTTTTTTTCCTTTTTCTTTTTCACCTTAAAGCTACTTTGCAAAATGCAAATACCAAAATAAGAGTACCAAAACACTTCAGCATTCACCAAATACCCATTCTTCTAAAGATACCTGGGGAAATGGCTTTGCATTTCCCCAAAGATGAACCAAACAGGCCCGACGGCATTGTAGATAAGACGGTTCCGAACAATGAAGCTTAAACGGAATGCAAGTCGGCTCAGCATAACACAAGTCTCAGTCACAGAAGTTCAAAAATGGAAAACTACTGTACGTACTCTGATAAAAGGAAACTGAACTCCAGCCAGGATTTATTTGGAAATGAAACGCAAACGTATCGAACTGCCAAGACATGTCAATGGGCTAATGCCGTTTGCGAATTTCATCAAACAGATGGTGTGCACATCGAACGAGAAGCCTACACACGTTATGGATGCAGTCTTTTCAACTAGAACGATTTCCTCAACAACAATGTCAACATATAACTTATGTTACCTTAACGATGAAGGGTTCTGGAGGGAATTCGTCGATAATGAAGATCGACGCTAGCTACGAAGCAGAGGAAATTTGGCAAGGCGCCTTTCGTCGGTCATGTCGCCGAGCACAGAAGCAGCAAGGGAGTCGAGCATGCGGCCGCGGAAAGTTCTACGGACAGCGATCAGTGGCGTTCGACGGCGTCGGAAAGATGATGAGAAAGTGAGAGAAGCTTTGAGGAAACTTCTCCAACTCTCAACCCTCCCCTGCTTGTGCTCCTCAGACGGCCGGCGACCGGAGGTTCGGACGATGGTTGATGGTGATCGGAGCTGATGGATTCCTATCTTTTCTTTTTCAAATTGCCGTTGCATCAGACCGGAGAAGTAGCAATTCCGTCTTTTCAGCACCTTTCATTATTGAGCCGACATGTTTTCCATTTTCAGATATTTAAATAGATTGCGGATCGGACCGATGTAAATGTCTAAGAAAGCAATCTCGACTCTTTTTTTGTCCTGGAAAAAAAATACAATGATCTTACTTGCTTCAGTTTATTTTCATGAGCTGTGGTTTCGTTTACTGTCAAGATCTTCATGATATGATCGAATGAGAATGCCAATTATATGACATTTTGAGATTTAGATTTAAGCCCGACAACTTTGCACACAATTATTTCATGTATCCGTCAAGACCTGTTATATAAGTGAAGTATCACTCTTTGAGTTTCAGTGGAAGCAATATCAAAACGAGTGTTGGTGCTCAGCTCGGATTCAATTTTCACTCTCTCGAGGACATTCGTGTCTCATGGTCTATGATGATTATGCACAATTTCAGCCTTAAAGCCTTGCGACTAAGTCTACAACTATAGACAAATAATGCACGGGAGGCCGAGGTTATTGTCATTTGGTGATGTATACTTAGTTTTATTAATTATTTACACAGATAAATAGAAAAAGAAAAAGAAAAGTTTTTATAAACTTAAAGTTGCTTTTTTAAGGCATTATGCATCTCGATTAATACTGGCAAAATTAATAGTTAGGCATATCGAAATTGTAATAAATTTAAATTCTCTTTATTTCGAGGAAAATAAATAATTTAAAAAATATTTTTCAAAAATAATTACTTGTATCGATTGAAATAATTAATCTATTAAAAATGCTTTCATTTTTTACAACGATTTATACGTAAACATTTTTGTGAACAATGAAGATACTTTCTATTCATTCATTCTTATAAGGAGAAAATTGTTTTTTCTAAAATATATTTTCTAAACTATTTTTTTTTTCACGGGCGAAACAAAAATTTGAGGGTTTTAATGTACGAATAGTATAAATTTTAGGACTTTGCTGCAATTTTTGAAAAAGAGAAAAGAGAGAGATTTGCGGGAGTATTGTCCGTGCAGCTTCCGACAAGAAGAAGATCGGGAGATAGGAGGAGGATTCGCCAACTGTGAACCCCAGATATTTCAGATGATGGAGATGGAATGTGGGTCCATCGCGATCTCGCTCTGCAAGGACGATCTTGAATTGGGTCGCCGTTCAAGAAGCTGGAAACGATAATTTGGGGCAAGAAAAGCAGCCGGTTGGATGATAACCATGGCGTTCTAGCTCCTGTACGAGGTAATATTTTGAAATTTGCATATTTCTTTAAGAACGTTGTCTTGTCAGCTTGATCCGTGTGATGTGCATTGGGGCACGTTCATGCTTGTTGACAGCTCTCTGATCGAACGACCCACGATGTTCTTGTGGCTGTGCATTCTTCAAGTCAAACGCTTGCACTCTCAAAATTGTTCATTTTTTCATTTGACGAATGTCCATGTAGTCGTGTTGGTGTATTTTGGTGGCTACTTAATGCGTGAAACCTTGCTTACGTAAGTGCACAAGCCTTTTTGTCTTCGTAATGTTAAGCCATTTGGATGTTGCTGCTCTCCATTTGCTCTTTTTTACGACCCGTGATGTTCTTATGGCTGTGCATTCTTCAAGTTGAACACTTGCACTGTCAAAATTGTTCATTTTTCATTCGATGAATGCCCATGTAGTCGTGTTAGTGTATTTTGGTGGCTACTTAATGCACGAAACTTGCTCTTTTTGTTTTTGTAATGTTGAGCCATTCGGATGTAGCTGCTCTCCATTTCAATAATTTTT
This sequence comes from Eucalyptus microcorys, assembly GCA_014182515.1. Taxonomy (NCBI): domain Eukaryota; kingdom Viridiplantae; phylum Streptophyta; class Magnoliopsida; order Myrtales; family Myrtaceae; genus Eucalyptus; species Eucalyptus microcorys. The sequence continues at coordinate 33,628,222 of CM024569.1, forward strand.
TGAACCATTGTTCAGAAGGAATCTGTTGCATCGCGGGGATTCGGATTTTGGACTGTTGGGCATGCATAAGTTAGGCAAAGTAGGTGAACATGACAGAGTGAAATGCTGCTCCTCCTGAAATGAAGTGTCGAAAGTAATATTTCTAATCATAATTTGAGACTTGGGTAGAGAACTCATTTATTGAATGAGAACATGCAGCTTTTAAGCTTGTGTTCAGCTCTATGAATGAGTCTAACCATCTTCTTTCCTTCCTAAATTGGCTGGAGCAGAAAGATCTGCTTTTGTTCTGGTGCTAGTGAAGAAGTGAAGTAGCATACTTTACTTCGTGGGAATTAAATTTTATGAGCAAAGCTTTCTCCAAATTCAATGTGCCAAGTGAGTTCTCTGCAGAATTTCCATAGTTTTTTGCTCTGTGAAGGCAATCAGGGCAAGAACGTTCATATTGCGATTGTGATAAAAGAATGCAGTCTGTTAAGTCATCTCTCATCTGTAGGGTATGCATAACAAATAGCAGTCTGTCATTCTTGGAGTAAATGCTTTTCATCCTGATGCAGGAGGAAGTTATCGAAATCTCCTGATTTTTGACCAGCTCACCTTTATCTAGCTTAACTCTATGTTGAGCTTAAACTTTAGCAAGCTCTGCCAGTTGCATCTTCAAAGCATAAGTCAGATCCTGATCTTCAACAAAACCAACTGAATTCACTATGTCATGACTTGCTTTGTATCCTTAAATATATGAGAGAGATTTTGAATCAGCAAGATCCCATTTAGTTTTAACTGTAATACTTTCCATATATACTTCTAATCATTATTTGGTACTCGATTGCCGTTTACATTCAATAAGAGCATGCTGCACTATGATACATCAAGTCTATATATTTCTTTACTGTGATACTGCTAGTGGGGTGCACGAATAGTGAGTAATTAATGCTTTGTTCTATACATCATGCTCTACAGTTGCTTAATGCTGAAAGCAGTGGTTAATCATTTCCAATGCTCAGAAAGCAGTGGAGTCGTAATTTTGTTCGCCAGATCTGAATCCCATGTCTTATTCTTGTCATAGTGGAGTGCTTTGAGAAGGATGAAGCTATTCAGAGATAATTATAATAGTAATGTCAATTTTCATTTGTTGAGTAGGAATAATGGTACGTGACTGATTTTTCCTTTGTTTGTGTATTTAAAGATATGGTTCGGGGTAGAGATGCCTGTTGGGAGCACTGTGTCCTGGTTGATGCAACAAAACAGAAGGTTAGGTGTAACTATTGCGAAAGGGAGTTCAGCGGAGGGGTTTATAGGATGAAGTTCCATCTAGCCCAGATCAAGAACAAAGACATTGTGCCTTGTTCAAAAGTTCCAAATGATGTGAGGGACCATATTCGAAGTCTATTGAGCACTCCCAAGAAACAGAAAACTCTAAAAAAACCTAAGGTTGATTGGACTGCTAATGGTCAACAACATAGCTCTTCGGGTAGTGAGAACTCCCATGCAAACCATTATTCTAGTGGACAGCGTGAAAGCACTTGTCCCCCTTTATTTCTTCCGCAGACTTCACCTAGTCTACCAGCAGTTGATGATGCCCAAAAACAGAAACAGGATTATGCTGACAAAAAAATTGCCACATTCTTTTTCCATAATTCTATTCCTTTTAATGCTACCAAAAGCATTTATTATCAGGAAATGGTGGATGCTATAGCACAGTGTGAATTGGGCTATAAAGCCCCAACCTATGACAGCCTGAGATCTGTTCTGTTGGAGAAAGTGAAAGATGACATACAAGATTGCTATGAAAAATTGAAGGATAACTGGAAGGATTGTGGATGTACAGTTTTATGTGAGAGCTGGTGCAGTACCAAGAGTCAATCACTTGTAGTATTTACAGTCACATGTCCTAAGGGGCAATATTTTTGCGGTCAATCGATGTATTGGGTCATGAAGATGATGCTACGTATTTGTTTGAATTGATAGAAACCGTTGTTTTGGAGGTTGGTCTGGAAAGTGTTGTTCAAGTGATAACTGACAGCACAGCTAGTTATATTTATGCAGGAATACTCCTCATGGACAAGTACTCATCACTTTTTTGGTCTCCCTGTGCATCTTATTGTGTTAATAAGATGTTGGAGGACATGAGCAAAGAAGGCTGGGTGTGCACAGTGCTGGAGGAGGCAAAGATTATCGCACAATACGTATACAGCAATACCTTGAGGTTAGGTGTGATGAGGAAGTTAAATGGCAGTAAGGAGTTGACCAGGCCAAAAATAACTCAGTTTGTGACTCGTTTCCTCTCCTTAAGGTCCATAGTAATCCAGGAGGACACTTTGAAACATATGTTTTCTCACATGCAGTGGTTCTCATCTGACTACAGTAGGTGCCCTGATGCCCAGGCCTTTAAGTCCTTGTTACATTCCGAGAGATTTTGGAAGTCTGCTCATGAAGTCGTGAGTGTGTCAGAACCGCTAATTAAAATCTTAAGGATGGTTGATGGGGATGTGCCTGCAATTGGTTATTTGTATGAGGCAGTGGAGAGGGCAAAGATCTCAATTAAAGAATACTATAAGGGTGTTGAGGAGAGATATATTCCTATTTGGAATATAATTGACCATAGATGGAATATGCAGCTTCAGTCAACAATACACGCTGCAGCTGCATTTCTGAATCCATCGATCTTTTACAACCCAAACTGCAAGATTGACCTTAGAATTAGGAATGGATTTCAGGAAGCCATGAGGAGGGTGGCCTGTAGTGATCTGGATAAAGTGGAAATTACAAAAGAACATCCCGTATATATTAATAAGCATGGTGCCCTTGGGACCGATTTTGCTATCATGGGACGAACTCTGAATGCTCCAGGTATATTCCATAAGCAGCCAGATTTGGACTTTTATATCACAATGGGGAGATTTTATACGTTTTCAAGACATAAACAGGTGCACGGTATAAATGTTTCTCAACATGGCATAACTCACTAGTGAATAAATTTTTGTATTATCTGCATGCACATTCAGCATCGGTGTCCATCATAAGATTTACAATCCTTAAGATTAGCTAACTGATTGAATTTGTTTTAGCGAAAAGGCCATGAAAAATAAGTTTTATGGATCGCAGAGTATGGGATCAATAGATGGGGTCCTTCCATGGTCGGTTGAAGACCCGGTGATGCATTGACTTATTTAGTAGCATCTTCTCAGGACTCTGGAACTGATCATAGATTGGCTTAACAGATCAAATGTTACTCCCTACATTTGGTTCAATGCTATATTGCCTGGTTTTCTTACCACATTTTCCGTCATCAAAGCATATAGCTTAAATATTGTTTTGTCTTATTCAAGAAACTTTGTCTAACCTGTCAATATGCGAACTCTAGGTGATTGGTGGGCAGCATATGGATACGAAATCCCTACGTTGCAGAAAGTTGCAATTCGCATATTGAGCCAACCTTGTAGTTTGCACTGGTGCAAATGGAACTGGGCCACCTTCGAGAGCCTGCATACCAAGAAGCGGAACGCAGAGGAGTTCAAAAAGTTGGGCGATTTGGTGTTCATGCACTGCAACCTTTGGTTGAAATCCATCCACGAAAGTTGGGACAGAAGATGTAAACCTATAAATTTCGATGAGATAGATGTTAGCTCTGATTGGCCTACTGAGCTGGATCCTTCAGCTCCTTTGTTAATTGATACTTGGTCGGCCGATTTGCTGGCAGAATGTAAAGTTGTCCCTGACTTTCCTGATAACCAGAGAATAGGATAGAAACAGAGCAACGGAGTAGAATATGTCTAATTTTCATACGTTTCGTCAACAGTGCAAAGGAGATCAGCCACCAATCACTGTCACCATCAGAACACAGTGAATATGCCTAATCCAAAGGATCATATGCTTCAAGAAACGGTGCAAATTGGGACATTTTTCGAGCCTGATCGGGACATCCAATTAACATCCCTAACTAAATCGGGACAACGTCTTGGCCAAACGTCCCGACAGCATTGTGATCTATGTCCCAGTGAAACACTGGGACACACCTCCACAAATGTCCCAAAGATCAAAGCGATAGGACGTCTCTCATATTAACCTAATTTTTGTGCACTTTTACGATGCCACATAACTGTAAATGTACATATGGCCCCTTGAAAGGAACCAATCCCTTTCATCATGATGAACTCGAATGCGCATTGACCAGCGCCAACTGCCGATATAACAACCGAATATAGCTATAACTGAATGACTCGCATATATAACCGATAATACAATAAAGCTTGGATCCCAAAATATGTCCGCATGTTGATAGTTCTAACGGGGAATGTTTGATACAGTTATCAAGCGTGACAAGTAGTCCAAAGCGCTTACATTCTCTTGCAAAATGACTATAAGCAAAATGATGAATATAATATAATCATCAGTTTCTCCAAGACCTCGCTCTCTCTCGGTCTTCTTGATCATCATTTTCTCCTCCAAATCGACAAATCAAACTGCATGAAACAAACGATATTCAAAATGACAGTTTTGGGGCAACCACCAATAATAATCAAGAAAGTATAAATCAATTTAAGGAAGTTAAAAGATCCAATGAGGATCATTCCATCACACTAGGACTCTGATGTATCATAATATGAAGTGCGGCCAGCTGACCTTCACAACAGACATCTCTGAATCATACTTCGTTTGCAAAACGAACGACACCCCTTCGACCCATTTCGGACGGCTTTCTTAAGGTTCTCTATGCGTCTAAAGACCCTTAGGCAGAAGACAAAGTGTTTGGTAAAAAATCTTAGATGCTTATTTGGGTTAGCATTCCCAAGGTCCTCTACGGCTTTTATATCATGGCCTCTACTCATCGGTGTCGGGCATTCAGTATTATGTGAGAGTGTTTATCGAGCTCTTGTTGGAGATTGTCGACATGACTGAGTCCAAAGCTCTATTCACATTTATGGATGGACCGGTCCAGATTGGAATTTGAACGCTGAGGAGTGCAAGAGCTATTGAGAGCTCTTGTCGCAGCCCTTGATTGATCGCCATCGGTCTTACTCTTTCAAGTCCAGGGGTGAAGATGGGGAATTGGATTGTCACCTTCACGAGGAAGAGGAAGAGGAAGAGGAAGAGGAAGAAGTCATCCATGGTCCAAGGGACAGAGGGGAACCTCGGCGTGGCAAGTGGAAGAAGCCACAAAGAGATATGTTGTGTACAAGGAACTCGAGAGAAAGCCGATCAAATGTTTCTTCTGCGATGACTCGCACCATGCTTGGGATTTTGCGAAGAAGAAAAGGGTTTTGGCAATACATTCCATGGAAGAGGAGGAATCGTGGCAAGAGAATCGGGACTGTAGGTTGGGGCGTTAATGCTACTCAATTCCTTGAAGGTTCAAATACTGCCCAAGAAGCCTCCTAGGTCAAATTTGCCGTTCGTGGAAGTCAAGGATAGCAATACAGAAGTCCGGCAAACTTGTTCATGTCGAGTAGAGTTTGGGTCTTTTAGTAGAGTTAATCGAACATTGGTTCAAGATGGTCCACTCAGGATGATGAACTGGCTATTGGCATTGTTCGAGATGTGGATATAAGCGTCAAAGATTGGAAGGGCAAGTTCTCTCTCGAGATAATTCAGCTCGATGGTAATGATTTTGTTTTGGGTGTAGAATTCTTTGATAGACTGGATGCCATGATCAAATGAGGACTAAATCGCATATTATCACTAATCCGAAAATACCAATGCCAGTTAGTGGTGACGACTGTTTGTGGGCTGTCAACAACCGAGAACATTTGTGGCACGATTCATGGAGAGCAGGCCAAGAGTTGAGGAGCTTGTGGCCATTGGAGACAAGGCCACAACCTACGGAGAGGCCAAAGGTGGAGTTGGAGCTCTCCAAGGGAGCTGGAGCTCTCCAAGGCAACTCAATACTGGATATCAATGCACGTGCTTTTTCCGGAAGTGGGAACTTGGTGGGCAACATGAAGTTAGCCCAGCTGAGGGAGGAATTGCCTGTGGAGCAAGTTTGATTCAAGACCCATGCAAGTCAAACAGGGAATGACTAACGTATGACACGTAAGAATCGCCAACTCCAAGGGAGCTGCTGATCCAAAGGAAGGATCCGATCTGGAAAGCGAACAGTTGCGAGTTGAGAGTGCCGATGGCGTCGCTTAATTGGATAGGGGTGAATGTCATGGATCAGGATGACTGGCCAGACCTTGAAACTTCTTGAAATCTAGAGTTTCAATATTCTTATAATCAAAAGGGGTAGCTCGTATATAGGAATATTGAATCTTCACTGTTAAATCCATCGTTGTAGTGAGAGGGGCTTAGTGTATATATGGATTTCCTTATGGAACATTAGAACATTCTTTCTCGATCTGGAGTGGGGCCAAGTGAGTGAATAAACGATACTTCAAGAAAAAGACTGAGCTTATGGGACTCTAGTAAGGGTGAACAAGCCAAAGGAAACCCAAGTCGGTCTGTGACACGTGTCGTTGCATCAGTAGTTCGGTACAAGAAAAACAGTGCCCCGTGGTTGTGGACCCTAGGACGTTTGCTGAAATGTCACCACAACTTGACACCGGTTTAAAGACGACCATCCCTATATTTTCAAGATTGAGACGCTTGGTCACGGCGCCCTTTAAATTTCGTCCCAATTTGCACTGTTTTTTTTGGAGTGATACCATTATGCCAGAACTTCACTATAGAAGAAAATAATTGGGAAGTTCAGCACGCAAGGATGATCATTGAGCGAAAGACGATTCATTTTGAATAAATAAAAAAATTGATTAAAATATGGTGATGACTCTGGACCTGTAGCGAATAGAAAGCTCCGATGACTGCATTTAAAGTAGGGGTAAGTAGCGGTCTAGGGTCGACCCTGGACCGACCTTGGACCGGCCCAACCCTGCCGGTCCTGGTCCAATTCCCAAGAGGACTGGGTCGGTCCTTGGTCCTAAAATTCCAGGACCAACACTATGCGGGTTGGTCCTCGATCCTGAGAGTTTTTGATTGGTCCAACCCGGACCAACCATGTATATTATATTATATTATTTATAATTCTTTTATATATTCAAACCTAAGTAAAATGTTTGTTCAAAAAAACAAAATCTAAGTAAAATGATGTTAAAGCTGTTAACTCCTCAAGCTCACAGTCATGGACAGACGGCATCCAAAAGGCATGAAGTTTACGCCGTCAAAGTCTTCACTGCATCTTCCTCCATAGTCCAGTATGTTCTTCACCGTGAGGACCAAGGAGTCCTCACAGTCACGGACTCGTGACGTCCAAAACAGCGCGAGGTTTACGCCGTAAATCTCCTCACGGCTTCCTTCCCCAAAGTACATTCTCTTCCATTCTGTCTTCTTTGTTCTTCAATTTTGCATATGGTGTTATGAATATTAAAGATAGATTATTACAGTAACTTTCCATCTTGTCCCATATCTCGATGAGCGGTTAGCAGATACAAAATTTCCATTATTGTGTCATCTTATATTTGCTAAATATGTATTAGTATCTATAGTTTAGTTGCACAATGCCGCATTGTCGATGGATGTGTAATTTGAATTTGTAGGTTTGCTTTTTTAGGGAGTATAAAAAACAAGACGAAAAAAATTATCGATCGGTCCCGAGTTGACCTTGGAACCAGACCGAAGCCATTGGGTCGGTCCAGTCCTTGGTCCTAGGCTCAATAGGGTCGGTCCTCGGTCCTAAAAATTGAGGACCGACACTGTACAGGTTGGTCCTAGGGTTAGGAGGTGGCCCGGACCAACCCGGACCATGCTCACCCCTAATTTAAAGTAGTCATCTTTTCTTCCGCTGCTCAAACAATCAGTTTCACCTTTTAAAAGTCATAATCAACCCTTTGCCATTATACATAATGAGCGGAAGCCTAAAACGCGAAATCCACATGCAATTGTGAGCTTCCTCCCTCCTGATCAATCTTTAGAATCTATAAGCTATAATGCAGAGGCAGCTAATGCGTGGAACAGTTTCATTTGCTGTTATAACGTCTCAGGCAAACAAATGAAAGAAATCAGCATCGAGATACTTGTGATTTTCAAGAGTTATGTCACATCTGGTCATTTAGTATGGATTCCGCTGTAATAGAAAGCACAATCAACGTACAGAAACTTTTAACATATTATCTTGCCCGACAACTACACTCAACACCCAAAAGTAAATCAACATTGATGGCTGCGAGACAGCAGATACTTGCTAAGGGAAGGTGAAAGCCACCGCTATGTACAACAAAATTTCGAGGAAAACTTCCTACAGACTGGGGTTTAATTACTATCCGGTGCACGCACAAGGCGATCACTTTGAAGCAAAAACGAGGGAAAAGGGACCTGGCAATTCCGAATATGTGATTTCAACCGGGGAATGTTTGGATGTGCACTTCTACATCTGTGGCAACGTAACTCCATAGAAAGTAGACTCTCGTCGTCTTTTATAATTGCTTTTCCATTCTTGTTCACCTCCTCAATGACATCAACTGAGTCGCGGAAGAAAGCAGTGTTAAATGAGTTCCAATGCTTCTTATTCTTGAGATGAACTGAATTAAAATCTTGGCTAATAACATGAAGGTGAAGCTGCCTCATCGATGGTGCCTGCGAGAGGAAGTATCTTAATTTCCCTTTTGAGGTTTCATCACAGAATTTTAAATTGATACTGAAGACAATCCAAAGTACACAATGAACATGCTAGTATATGCAGAATAGAGACAATTGTCACTTGCCTATAGTAGTAAATCTTTCTCCAACATCAACAATTGCTAGCCACATAGGAGGATGGAGGCAAGTTTGGTGGCTCAATATTCCATTATGAAAAGTGTTACAGCAAGGCTGAAGACTAGCATCTCAGTGACGAAAGCCAGACAACAATACTCATCTGACTTACTTGCTTTGACATTTCATAATAAGCACAGGCAACATCACCATCAGAAGGCTTTCTACCGAAAAGTTTGCAGCCAAAGGAGATTGCAGCAATATAGAAATAGACAGTGATGACAGGTAGCATAATGATTCTCAATACTTTCCCAACTAAAACCAAGCCCGAGTACCTAATAATTGATTTTGGTATTTTGGCACAAAGTTCTGCCAGTACACTACATACCTTCAGCACACAACAAAATAGCATGGTCATTACCATTGTGCTCCTTTTAAATTTTGTTATTTGAGCATATAATATAGGAGTTTATATTGCAAAATTTGTGGGAATAAGGAACTCGAAATAAGGTGCATTAGATTGCCATATCTGTAAGCGTTTAGGTGCATGCCATCTCAGTGTGCAAGTGCCTGCATCAAATGTCAAGACATTCGAGCCAACTAATAGCCCTGGGTAAATAGGTTGCAGCTTACCGAGTGATATCCAAGACGGAAAACTAGTTGGGAATCTTCATGCAAGAACTTCTCAACCCACTTCAAGCCAATGGCATGCATTCTCCTCAACAGTTCAAGGTGTACTTCATGCACATCTGCCAGGCAATCAAGACCTCTAGCTTGTGCCAAGATGAGAATATGCTTCTGTGCCTACTCAAAGAAAAATCTTACATAAATTGAATTTGCCAACCAAGAGAATCAAAGGAACAAAGAAGCAAGTTAGTCTTTACTTTAGGATAAGCATCATTTAGCACAACAACATCCTCTAGTATTTCCAAAACGTCGTCGTTATGCCTTTCTGGATTCATGGCAATATGATAGAGAGCCTGGGCCCAAGAGCCCCATGCTTTTGTCATTCCGCTGTTGGTAGTTTGGGTACCTGAATCTGAATTTCCAGTTCTGGAACGTGTGATGTGAGTCTCAACTTCATCTCCAAATCCTCGACTCTTTTTGCTGCTAATAGATACATCGGCATCATCCCTCTTATTCTTCAAATCACCATTTCCAACATTTTTATCAGGACCATGTCTGGAGTGATGCAGGAACTCTTCATGCCTTTTTGTAACTGATTTTTCTTGTAACTTCAATAAAGACAAGAATCCTTCAAAGAGTGATGTATATGCTTGACGGAGAACCATGCAGCCTTTATTATAATCGTTGTTAAGACAATTTGGTCTTTGTGGGTTCATATTCGGCCCAAGGACATGGATGACATGTGTTATCCCTTCCCTGATGTACAGTGGAGAAGTTGAAGGAAGAGGAACAACCACAGCACTACCTGGGAGAAGTGACTTAGCTTGTTCATTTGTTGCCTTTTCCAGGTCCGCACCTGCAGCCTTAAAAATAGCAGCATTAACGCCTCCACCTCCAGGTTTTAATCGCCTACAAAATATTTTGTTCTGGTTAATCCTCATGAAGTACTATTAAAAATTGGAGACAAACTATTCAATTCTTTTACACTGTATGAGTGAAAGAAATAAGAGAAAGGGTCACAAAACCAAATATATTCATAACTTTTCCTTTTAAAATTTTTTAAGCATAATGATCTTGGAAACAATAATTGACCCAATTACAACAAGAAGTTATGAGCTGAACCCTAAAGGATATCCTTCATGCATTGTTTTGCAAAACTCCATGGTAAAGCATCTCACTATCTATTTCAAATAGAAAAAGGTTGGCTTCTACTAGATAACATGAATGGTTTCTATTCCAGAACTCTCACCAATTGGCAGCATTAGCTATGACATTGCAGTTTAAACCTCCTTTTGTAGAGAGCTCAATTATATTGCCTGCGAATGTGAAGAACTTGCTTGAGTCAATACTCTTCTTCGCAGCTTTAGCCCGAACCAAGGACAAGATTTTCGATTCATGAGTCAAGTCCACTAGAACAAGCCTGGCATTTCCAAGCTTAGGCACAAATTCCTCAACTGTCTCAACAATGATATCAGAAGCCTTTTCGAGGTTAAACTGGAAATCGGCTGTCGAAATAGATGGAAATGCCAGCGTGTGAACATCATTATCTATGGCCTGGACTGCATCTTCTTTGCCCTTGCTTTCTTCTTTCTGAGGAGCATTCAGAAGAATAGGCATTTGTTCTCTTTCCAAGGAAGAGTCTTTCTTCTCTGAGCTCCCAATCGATGCAACAGACTGGTTGCTATTGACCTTGGAAACAACTGTAGAAGGCCCCTCTGCTTTCTTTAGGAACTTCATGATTCCCACTTGAACCTTCGCATCTTGGCTTTTCTGGCCGAAACAGCCTAGTGGAAGACTGTCCGATGGACCGAGACCACTGTATGCACTCAGAGCAGCCTGAACTTCAGCATCATTATGGCAAAATGTAATCCGGGAAAACCCTTCACTCAGCTTAGGCAATTCTTTCTTCTGCAGCATTCTATTCACAACAGCAGCGGCTTTTCCACCTTGCAAGTTCCCTTCATGCCCCGACCGCTTGACAGATCGAGAAATACAAAGCTGAGTAGGAAGATCAAGCACTACGGCATGCACGTCAATTTGGGCAGAGCCGAGTTTCAGGAACTCCGCACGCTGTTCCCTGTCTAGATTGCATCTGTCGATGAAGACGCTCTTGCCGTCCTTCAACGCACTCAAGGCACTCTTGACGCACTGTGCCTTCGTCCCAGCTTTCCCATTTCCAATTGTGTCCTGCAAAGAACAAGCAGATAATTAATGGGTATCGACCATCTCGCGCAAAAGCCTACGACACTCTAATCTCACAATGGAAAAGCTAGAAAGCAAGAACATTTCGACATTACAAGCGACAAAGAAACAACAAGAATTTCAGCGATACCCATTTACAAAGACTCCTGGAAGGGAAGCATAACAAACATACTTAACCCAAAAGCACCACGGGCGCACGAAAGAGGGAAAGGCTAACCTTCCACAGCGTAAACAAAGAGCCAGGCCCAGCGAAGCATTTCATCAAACGAATGGGGGGCGAGAGAGACGGACCTGACAAATGCGGACCCACGGCCTCCGAGAAGCGCCGACGACGGCGTCGCAGAAGGTGGACTTGCCACTACCGGGTGCTCCCACCAGCACCACCACCAATCGCTTCCCCTTCTCCTCCACTTCCGAACAACCACGACGACAAACACCAGAAGAAGGAAAGAAAAAATTTCGAACGTGTTAGAGCTCAGCAACCGTCGAACACCTCGAATAATGCAAGAAACGACTCGTGAAATTTCTCGTTACCTCGTGCTTCCGAACCGTCGTCAGCCTCCATCTCCGTCGCGAAAAGCCTCCCTCGGCAATCTCTGCAACGAAAACCTCACGGTCGCCCTGTGTACTTCTTCATTCTCGGAATGAACTGGGGTGAAACCGGACCGGACCGAGAGAATCGGTTCCCAATCTACCGGATCAGATTGCGGTCTGATCCGGTCTGCTAATAGAACCGATCATTTAATCAAAATTTTTTAAAAATATATTAAAATTATTACTATTTTAAAATTTATTATTATTTTAGAGAAATAAAATATAAATTTATAAACTAAGAATCGATCCAATCCACCGGTTTAGCTTCCCATCGAAATTGGGACTCAGGCAAAAATTATCATTGTGCTCGCTAGTTGTATAGATCGGACTAGGTGGATCCATAGAATCGATCCAATCTTCGCGCTTTCCCATTTTTGCCCTTTCCACATCTACTTATTTTGGTTCTTTCAATCATGGTAGCTTTATTCTCCTCAAATACTAGCGCCGTGGTAGCGACGATCACAACCCTTGCGCTGCTTCCGTCCCAACTACCACCACCATCTTTGCTATCGCCTCCATTGTCTCCCGCTCCTTCCTCGAGACTGACAATGAGGAGGACAATGGGGACAATGAGCCATTCTTAGACTTGGAGTTCGGCTTTGTCTTTGAAAATGAGGATGATGGGGGGAGGCCTGAGGAGGGGGAGGAGGAAGAGGGGAGGTAGAAATGGGATGAGCTCAACAACGAAAGACAATAGTGACACTGAATGTGGAGGTGGCGACGAGGATGACGACGATGTGAAGAGAGAGTTCAAGTTCAAAGGGGAAAAGAGAATCAATTCACTGTTTCACCGGGTTCGGACTAGGATTCGAAAGGAGATGAGTAGATCCTGAGATGAATTGGAGAGGAAAAGGGAGCTTGGGGAGATTTTAAACTAAGAGAGACGAGATGAAGTAGTAGAGTAATGAATTGAGACAAGATGGTGATTGTAGCCCTAAATTTTAAATTTGTTAATTTCGATTTTTTTAAAATTAAAAATTAATATATTATTATAATATAACAATTTAGTCCGAGTGGGCGGATGGGCGGATCCGCCCATGGAACCAAGAACAGGACTGGTACCCACCGATTCTCATAAATTAGAATTAGGAACCGGACCGGTTCCCTTAATAACCATCGATTTCAGGCGGTCCGGCGGATCCTAGATCTTTTGTACATCCCTAATTGTGATAACTTGATCAAATCAGCCAATTCAATTCGCTCCGGATGATCCGATTCGATTTGGACGGTTCTCAATTCGATCCATCTGATATGCTCACTCTTAGATTGGGATTGGACGTAGGCAACGACCGCGAAGTCAAGCTCCCTTCCCGTTCGCGGATCTAATTTGGTACCGGTGGGAGTTTATTGGGCCAGGCTAAATTTGGGCCCAAGCCGATCACGGGCCCAGAACGACTCCGATCCATATATATATATCTGTCGGTTGGTTCCTTCGCAAACCCTAGAGACGACGAGTCGAGCGTCATCTCCTCCAACTGTTAGGGTTTGAGCTCCGCTCTGCAACATCGGCGAGAGGGGGCGCGAGAGCGATGGGGGAAGAAGAGAGGTGCGAGAAACCAGGGCCCGTGTTCAGGGACATCAGGCGTTACTACTGCGAGTACTGCGGGATCTGCAGGTCCAAGAAGTCCCTCATCACTTCCCACATCCAGGCGCACCACCAGGTCAGTTCTCCTCGCTTCGTCGCCTTCCGATTCTTGGTGAGCAGTGCGGTTCGTTTAGGGCCGCTAGTTCTGGTGCTACGATTTGACTAGCTCGATCGGCAATTGCTGGTTTTGCTGTTGCCGAATTTGCTCGCGTTTGAATGTTTTCGTGTTGGTTTGGTCTTTATCAGGATGAGGTGGAAGCGGCAATGGCTCAAGGGGTTGAGGGGAAGGAGGGAGCGAAAGCTAATAATACCTGCGAAGAATGCGGCGCCACGTTTAAGAAACCCGCGTACTTGAGGCAGCATATGCAGGGCCATTTGCTCGAGGTATATTGAGCTTTCTGTTTTGTTATTGATGATGAAACTTGATGAAACATGAAAGCAAGTTCTTTGAAAATTTTAGTCAATTTTCGATTAGATTACACCTGTCATGGTGGTGGTCTACGGCGAGGTACCGTTTGTGAAGTGGAGGGTTCAGATTACAGTCGCACCGGTCTTGTTGAACAGACAGTTTTGATGTACGATGCTCGGTCTTTGCTCTTAAAATCTTCACATTTGTAACTTCTAATGAGGTGTCATAAACGGCAATTCGGATATTATCGTTGGGGATGTACATCATTTTTCTGGGCTGTGGAATAGTGATGTGATGAATTTGTGAAGCATCATCTCATGCAAGCACCCATGAGAAAGCATTAATCTTTTTGTGTGGTCTGGTTTCAAAGATGGATTTCTTAGATAAAAAAGTTGTAATTTTGGTTGAAAATAGAAACGTTTTTTTTTTTTTTCTTTTTGATTTGTCTACTGCGAGTTTGCCTATACTGAAATCAAGACCTTGCAGGATAAAGTATGTTGGCTCATCTGATTATGATATGATAATGGCGTGAAGCATTGGATCCCACCGAAAAGAACTCCAAAATGCAAGAGGCTGCAATCTTGTAACTTGATTGGACTAGTATCAGGTTGGGGGACCACCTGAGAAGATCCATCAAGTCAGCCTCGGTCACGCATGTTCTATTTTGAGGTTTGAAGCATCGTTTGTGTTTTTTTTTCTTCTATTGATGTCTAGAGATTTAGTATGCTTTGTATCTATGTGTCAATATGCTAAATTCATTTGCAGAGGCCTTTCAAGTGTTCTATAGAGGATTGCTCTGCCAGCTATAGGAGAAAAGACCATTTGGCTCGTCACTTTCTTCAGCATAAAGGCAAGATTTTCAGCTGTCCTGTTGATGGTTGCGATAAGTCATTTGCATATCAAGGGAACATGAAGAGGCACTTGAATGAAATTCACAATGATGAGGAACCATCGACGACTGGTGAATGTAAGAGTCTGAAGCAGCATGTTTGTCCAGAGGTTGGGTGTGGGAAGGTTTTCAAGTTTGCATCGAAGTTGCGAAAGCATGAGGATTCTCATGGTAAGTCACTTAATAATGAAGGTTTCTTGGTGAAGCCGAATGATATCTGAGCTGTTTAATGTGCCATTTGATAATAACGTCATTTCAACTGCTGCAGTCAAACTGGAGACTGTGGAGGCTTTCTGTTGTGAGTGCATGAAATACTTCAGCAATGTTGACTATCTGAAGGAGCACATGCGGTCGGCTCACCAATTAGTCAATTGCGACATATGTGGGACTAAGCAGTTGAGGAAGAATATCCAACGGCATCTCCGCACGCATGAGAAGAAAAATTCGGCTGATTCAGAAGCATTCAGATGTGATGTTGAGGGTTGTCTCCGCATTTTTTCAACAGTAAGATGCAGTCACCTACTAAGTAGATTCTGGCTGGCCATGGAATATAATTGTTTGGAACTTTGAAGCTTGAGGTCACTTATCGGGTGGCTGGTGAGTGTACATTAGCTGATGTTTTTTCATGTTGACAGAAATCAAATTTACGTCAGCATGTGAAGGCTGTTCATCTTGAGGTGAGGCCATTTGTATGCGGCCATAAGGATTGTGGCAAGAAGTTTGCGTATAAGCACGTGAGAGACCATCATGAGAAAACTGGTTGCCATGTTTACACTCCGGTGAGCCCCATCCTCTCATTCTCTCAAATATTGAAATTCAATTTTACTGCTCTTTTGAAATCCAGCTTTTTACCACATGAGGTTTGGATGATCCTAATACCTATCCATTTGGCTCCTTGGCTTCAGGGTGATTTTGAGGAGTTAGATGAGCAATTTCGATCTAGGCCCAGAGGTGGGAGAAAGAGGAAATGTCCGACGATTGAGTCCCTACTGCGAAAAAGAGTTACTCTACCCAACGAGCTAGATTTCCTTTCGGATTAGTGGCCGGAGTGTCTCAGGGGCGCTTGGCAGCAGCTGAGGATAATGTATAGTAGCTGTGGTTTTTTGCCTCATAGGGCCGAGCAAAGGTGACGAGTTTACTCATCATCCTCGTGTCACTCGTTTGTAGTTGATAGAGTTTGCTATTGTTTTGTATATGAAGAAAAGAGAGCTAATTATACTTAGCGAAAGATGCTTGTGATGAGCTATTGTCAACTGTACATAATGCAATATGGTAAAATTCAACTGAGAATCCACTCGTTTCAGATCAACGATAAAAATGGATTAGGTGATTAGTGATTTAACGGTTGAGAAGTCCTGGTCAGTATTTTCCTTTTCGAGATTGTTGAAGGCTTGGAAGTCGGATTTCTACCATCTCCTTTGGTAATGCTTAAAACAATATTAATATTTGTCTATAAAATCATTTCTCTTTAACTATGTAAAATTTCTTCTAATTTAAATATCAGGCCAAATCCCTAGAAATATCATGCACACATTTCTAGGGCATAAAAATGCCTCACCAAATGGCCGAAAATATGACGGAGTTACTCGAGGGACGAAAGTGACCGTCATCATCTTTTTCCATAGCGTATGATGCTGGCGCTTTAATTTGTTCTTAAAATTAATAAAAAATAACAAATTAAAAAATAAAATGTTGTTGGCCAAAATATGTTGGAAAGTAAACCAGAGTTTTAAGGGATGAAAAAACTATTAAGTGCCAATGAAAATATTGAAAATGTTTGAATTATAGAATTGTCTTTCTCATATCATTGCCTAAGGTCGTCTCTTGAAGAGTCGTTTGTGAGCGTTACCCAAACCCCAGGTACGAGCCCAGCGATGGTCACTGCCTGGAATCTGGTCCAGATTGAGGTTGGACGACCCCAGCCAGTGGACCAGATTGGGTCATATGGCCGCAGCCATGGATGCCCACGAGCTGTTCGGGCAGAGCTTCAATGGATGTGAGCTCTATCCCAGAGGGCTGTGCGCAGCCACCCTGAGCTTCAAGCTCTTGCCATAGGAGTTCTCATGGCCGCAAGCAATACCTCCACTGAGAGAGAGAGAGCGTGTGTGCAACGAGGGGGATGGGCTTGTCGGTGACGATTAAAAGCGGTTTCAGCCAAGTTTTCAAGTGCACTCATGAGAGTTGTGATGGTGTCCAAAAACTCTTTCCTCTTTGTAGCCCAGAAAACAAGAGAAAATTGCAACGTAACTATCACAAACGATGCCCTGTAAAGTAGCACAAAAGGGCATCGGAGCCTGTAATATTGTTTGAAAAGATAAATTCAAGATGTGAAAAGTATTTTTTTTGAAAAATTATTGGTTATATCAATTAGAAAAGTTAATCAACAGAAAATGTTTTTATGATCGATAGTAAGCTATGCCTAACTATTTTCTTCTGTGATGGACATATATTTTATTCATTTATTTTTGTAAGCAACACAAAAGATTATTTCTTGAAAAAATGTATTCTAAATTTTGTGTTTTATGTGGAACAAATGCAACTTTAAAATCATTCCTTTGCTTTTCGAGCTTGCGACTACCCCTCCAAGAGGATACTTGCTACATCGAGACAAGGGAAGGGCGGCTGTTTTCTTGTTTCTTGACGATGATGAGTCATTTATAATCACAAATAAGTGTTTAACCTTACGTCTAGCCCAAATAGAATAATTTTCCTTTCAATAGTAAATTTGTAACACCAGTCATGAAATTTCAAATAACGGTGTATATTGATGATATTTGCAACAATATTAGTGAATTATAATTGTCAATGTTCTAGTTATATATTTACCCCTTAAACTAAATCTCATCACGGTAAATGATTTTCTAATATTGAGTTTGTGGATTGTAAGATTGTTATTTAATTGGTGACTTAACAATTATGCACCCACTTGTAAAATCTAAAAGTTAGCGTCAATCAACTATTAGATTTGCGGACGATAAAATTGTTATTTCATTGGCAACATATACTTACGCATCCATTTGTAAAATCTAAAAAATAAAGTGGAAATAATAATATTGAGTCTGTTGATGGTAAATTGTCATTCCATCGCTAATTACAAATGAGTTAATCCATAAATTATTGATAGTTTTTTACTTACTATCGGTATTTCGAATTTATTATCAACATTACATAATTATAGTCCACGGAAATTTTTTTGTTTTATTTGTCAACAGAATTTTATAAATCATCGGATTGAGGAGCTGTGCTGAAAGGACAATTTTGCATTCCTAGTCGAGTCAACTAAAAACAACTAGTTGTTATGCTTGATTGTAGTTAGTAAGTTCAATGTTTTTTCTCTCCATAATTTCCTAAGAAGGTGTGTACCCGCCATGTACCGGCCACCAAACTGGACCAAAGGCCTTCCCAGCTTTTTCTAAGAAGGTGCATGGAAATTTTTAGTTTGAAAATTCCAATTCCGAGAGGCTTTCAAATTCCTGCTCAATTCACGGGCTTGAAGTTGGACCTGGTTGACTGCATTTTATAGATTGCCAAATCAGGGAGCTCAGTTAAACGACAATTTAGCATTATCTAGCTATTGCGTGAAGTTTGGTCATTATGTTTTATTGGAGTAAGTTGAATTGCCTTTCCTTTTCATAATTGTCTACTATCAGAAAGTCTGTCAATTAGAAACATTCTTTACGTTTGGATAAAATAAAAATTCTTTATGCACGTGCTTGCTCTATTCATGAATGGAATTTTATAAATCATCGAATCGAGAACCTCACTTAAACAACAATTTTGCATTCTCTAGTCAAGTCAACTGAAAGCTATTGCACGTAGTTTGGTCATCATGCTCTATTGGAATAAGCTCAATTGTTTTTCCTCTCCATTATTGTCTATTGTCGGAAAGTCCCTCAATTAGAAAAGTTCAACTTCAGACAAAATAAAGATTCTTCATGTATTTGCCCACCAAATTGGACCAAAGGTGTTATCATCCCAGCTCTTACTCTTAGAAGGTGCACGGAAATTTTGGGTTTGAAAATTTCAATCCCGTAAAGGTTGTCGAATTCCAACCCATTTCATGGGCTTAAGGTTGGACTTGGTTTGATTGGTTCACTACACATTGGTTTGACTAGTGCTTAGTGCCGCTTTCAAGTCAACTGTCGTGTTGTATGAAAAATATGGTCTACTAATTTCGATTAGCTGCAATAACATTTTGTAAGTTTTCTAAAAATATCAAATCCCAACGTTAATATGATGCTCTTCGTCTGTCATGGACTAGTTCCATGTGGCAGCACAGCAAAGAAAATGCAAGTTTTAAGCAATCTAGCCAATTATGAGTAGTAGCCGAAGTGATATCAAAAAATGAAACCGGGTATGTTACAAATTTATTGGTCTAAGAAGATTTTTCTAATTATGTTTTTGAAATTGAGTTGTTGAGGTTGTTTAGTTCTTGGAATGATAAAATATGTAAGCAGCAAAGAAGGCTTTAATGACGGTAGGAACAAAGAGAAGAGAACATAAATAGTAGTAGCTAGACCAAGGGTTGCCAAAGTACTTGTGCCCGATTCCCTCCATTTCATGTGCCAAATGTTCCAGTGGTATATGGCCACTCGCCTAAATTACTCGGTCATGTAGTTGGAGCCAATATGGAACCTGACATCCTTAGTAATTTTATTGCTCAATGTCATGATTTTTCTCAGTAATTTTCGAAGTGAAATAAGTCAAAAGAAACTAGTTTTATTTTGGGAAAAACTAAGAAAGTAAAATGTAGAAGACAAAGGTGGGAAAGTGAGAGATGCGAGAAAGGGTGGAGGATGTCGTGGCTGCAGCCACCACCAGCGATGATTGGTGATGGTTAGAAAATTTGAAGAACTTATTACAGGCTTGACTTTCGGAGAAGCGTTCGTGGTGGACTCCAACCATCCACCGAAGTGGTAATGGGCCTAATGGCTTGCCTTCTTGAGGACGCGATCGCACAAATATTAAGAATTAGAAGATTAAAAATATAATTAACCCAATTCGAAGAAAAAATTAACTAGATTGAAATACATGACACTCAAGATTGAAACGATTATGTGCTTTCCAATCATTTTCTCACATGCTTCTTTGAAATCAGGTTTTAATTGCTTCTTACCAATCAAGCTACTTGAAATTGCCTAAATTATATATAAATTCAAGTGTGAGATTGAGTCAAGTCCAAGCCTCATCAATTCAAATTTTATGAAATTCAAATTTGAGCTCAAGCTTGAATCAAGCTCCCACAAAAACTCATTTATAATAACTCAAGTCAAATCCAACCGAGTCACTTCAAGTTTCTTAAAAAAAATAATATCACGAGTCAAACTCGATCCAAAAAGTTGAGCTTCTACAAGATTGAGTTTGAGTCAAGTATATATATATTTGTCTAGTCTAGTTCAAATATTGATATCAATTTGATCAATTAGACCTCTTTTATGTACCTGCTAAAAAATATTCCTGACATCGTTTAGAAATTAGTTTTGGTTATCACTGGACATTCATTCAAAGAGAATCTTGCGTATTGTGTGACTTTGTGCAAGACGGCATTAATTAGTGTGGCAAAGCAAAGAAAATTTGGACATGAAATATTACTTTACATAGACTATGGAAGTCAACCTTAGCGGATACATTCCCAATGTAAACACACAATACAATTATGATATAATTAAATTCAGTATGCTAATAAGAATCATTTGCCCACTAGTCAAGATTACTAAAATAGTTGGAACACTTAAGTAGACACAAGCACACATTAACAAAAGAACAATCATCAATCGATTGAAAATTTTTTCGTTTTCAATTAGTTGTCTAACTTAAACAAGTGAACAAAAAGCACTTTCTTTTATTAGAGAACTTCTAAAATTTTCAGCAACCTTTTTTCGTCGAATATCTCCAATCCAAAAAATGGACCATTCACATGAAAACCAAATCCATCTCTGATTCAATCTTGGCTCTAGTGGCTGCAACAAGAATGGACTGAACATAAAATCTTATGCTTCTAGAAGTGCAATATCTCGATCATCTTAATACTAAACCACCCTTTGGATTTGGGAACCATTTAACTATCTATATTTTCATCACTAATTATAGCGTATATACCAATTCCCTAAGCTGGACATATCCTCTCCATTGAAGTTTGATTTTTCTTGGTCTAGCCAGCGTAACATAAATTGACACAAAAAATTCCACAAACGAATAAAGAAATGCCAACGGACACAAACGCGTTTCTGCTCCTATTCCCGACGCATGAGTCGACAGAGTAGGTAACATCATCAGTCCCGCAACTTACGTTAACGCTAGACAGAATCGTCCCCACCAGCAGAAGCTTACTTTGACTGCTCCTTGTTTCCAAGCCGAAGCATCCCCTGTTTTCCTCCTCGCCCCTCTGCATTTCTCTGTTCTTGAAATTGTCCATTTCGCACGAAATTTCCCGGATGCCTCCCTCACATGTCCTCATTTTTATGAGCTTTATATTTATGAATATTAGAGAATTTCCTTTTAAAAGTCACAAATGTGGTCATGTTGTCTCTGAGAGTAGCTCTACCTTGCAAGTCGATGGTCTCTCCCTCGTCGCCAGAGGAAGTTGCCGTTTCTCTAAGGCCTCTGTTGTACTTTAGCTAGCTAGCTAGTACGTCCATGATGGGGTGTGATTGGACCGCACCATTTGGACTTGATACGGTACGATGGAAAGTCACTAATGGAGGGGTACGGCGGGAGACATATAAAAGCCTCCCGAACACAACCATTGGGATGGTTGGCCATTCATTTGCACCAAATTTCCTCTCCATTTCCATCAAAGAAGATCAAGGCGTTCCATTTCATTTTTGCAAGAACAATCGACATTTACGCCGTGGAAATCGGGTGTTTACCTTGTGATTGCATCCAGACTAACGTGAGGTAGTGTTGTTCGTGATTTATTCTCAATTCAACGTTCGTTCCGGGGCCATTTGCTGTTTGCGCATCAGAATCAGGTAAGTCGTCTTCTGCCGACTTGAATTCCTACATTGGTATCAGAGCCCGATCGTGATTTCTGCCTTGTTTTTCATCGAGTTTTCTCATTTACCATTTGATATTGAGATCAAGAGATTGTATTCTACACTGTTTGGATCTCGATAGTCGGAATTGCCATATGAAAAACTCGAAATTGAACCGGAGTGAAGAACGGGTTCGGCGTCGCGTGATCCGTGAGGTTTCGGCCATTTTTCGAAACAATTTTTTGGTCAAAATTAATTTTTGAATATACCGGGTGAAAGAGCTCGTCGAGACGAGTCTAGAGATGGGTCGAGCACCGCCGGAAGAAGCCGGACGCGCCCACACGCGCGGCCAGAAGCCGCTGCGCGTGGGCGCCACGCGCCTGAAAGCGCTGGCGAAGCGAGCGCGTGCGCCACACGCGCCGGTCGGCAAACCGGCACGTGCGCGACGCCCGCCCGCCGGCGAACCGGTACGCGCCGATCGGCGAACCGGCGCGTGGTGACGTCACCATGACGTCATCCAACGGTCGGTAACCGCCGGGATGACGTCATCGCCGGCGACAGTTGGCCGACCGGTCATCGTCCGGCGACCCGACCCGACCCGAGATCCGATCCGACCCTTTGACCCGACCGACCGTTGACCGGTCAACCGGTTCGGCGGTCGGACCGGTCACCGGTCGGACCGACCAGGAACCGTTCGGCTCGCTGGCGCGTGCGTCACACGAGCCGCGCACTCAGGCGGCGTGTGGGGGCTCGTGCAAGCTTCGATTGGAGCGTGGTTGGTCTCGTTTGGTTCGTATGAGTGTCCTCTACACAGTGGTATAATTATTTTATACTTTTGAATTTTATAAATATATGAAAATGCGTAGGAAACCCTATGTACGCGTATTTTTTGGGGTTTAATGCAGTTTATTTATTTGTAACTTGTATTTTCTTATGATTAGGGAAATACAGTAGCTAGCTTGTATGCAAATGATGTTATATATGCTGTGTAGAGCTTGGTTCAATGATATGATATATATATTTTAATATACTTGCATTTTTCTAGTTGCTAGAAAATAAGAACAATGGTAGGAAATCCATTACATGTTGAATTGCAATTTTAATTATAGTTAAAGCATGATTGTTGTTTATACGTTGATTATTATCATGCTATGTTCTTGTGTTAAGGAAAAATGTAGAAATTACATAAGGTCATGTAATTATTTTTCCTAGTGGGAGTTCGTAGATTGGTAGAATTAAAAGAAGTTCTCACCTACAACTCAAAATTTGTGCAAATTAAACTAATTAATGATAATATAACAATTGTACATAGAAGTTGATTGGGAACATAGTGAACTTTTGCTTTTGTGTCTTTTGTTGAATTATCATTAATTTAGTTTGTCTTTGTTGCAAATTAAATGTGTGTTACTCCGTATAGTGTGCTAGTATTAATTCTGCGTTTATTATGTCAATGTGTTATAGCGATTGATTATGGCTTCGGCATCCAAGGCCATTGTTGCTGACCTCAATAAGGGTGAGAAGCTGAACGGTGACAATTATGATATTTGACACCGAAAAGTTCAGTACATCCTGGAGGAGTAAGAGGTTTTGGAAACTCTCAACCATACCATGGATGAATCTGAGCATGGAATTTCAGCTCAACACAGGAGAGATCTGGAAGCTTATCAAGCTTGAAAAAAAAAATAGCATTGCTCGCATCACGTTGCTGAGCTGTATGCAAGATAATCTCATGTGTGAGTTTGAGAGTTATGACAAAGCTCAAGCTATGTGGGTTGCCTTGAAGGATAAGTTTGGGGGTACGTCTGCTACTAAGCTGAGGAGACTCACCATCAAGTTTGACACATTCCGAAAGCGCCCAAATGTAACGGTGAGGCAGCATCTTCGGGAGATGTCAAACATGATCCGTGAGCTGAAATCGGCAGGTCACTCCCTTACTGATGAACAACAAGTTCAGGCTGTTATAAGGTCTCTTCCTGACAATTGGGAGCATATGAAAATCAATATGACGCATAATGAGAATATTGTCACTTTTGATGATATTGCGCGTCATTTGGAATTAGAGGATGAGTGCCTAGAGGCTGCAAGATCCTCTACCCATGCTTATGTTACTGAATCGAGTTTGCGTAAGGCTTCGGGCTTCAAGCGCAAGAGGAATCTTCAGTTCAACAACAAAGGGAAGATGACTGATCAGGGACCCAAGAGGGCTAAAACCTTCCGACGCAAGAAGCGTGGTGGGAAGAAGGACAAGGCCAAGATGGAGTGCCACAATTGTGGCAAGTTGGGTCATTTTGCTCGTGAATGCACTGAGCCGAAAAAGGTACCCTATTACTCCATTACTTTGAGTAATGCTTTTGTTTCTAGTACTGTAATGCTTGCTGAATCTCATCCAATGTGGACTGTAGACTCAGGAGCAACAGACCATGTAGCTAGAGACCGAGAAGCATTCGTGGAGTATCGTCGGATACCGCCTGGAAGAAGATGGATATATGTTGGGAATAACTCAAGAGTTGAAGTGAAGGGTATCGGCACATGTAAATTAATCTTACGTGGTGGTCGAAACCTGTTCCTGCATGATGTCCTTTATGCTCCAGATATTCGACAAAACTTGGTCTCTGTAGTTGTTCTTCTTAGCTTAGGTTATGTATTGAATTTCCATGGTGATTGTGTTGACATTATGTATGGAACAATTTATTATGGTTCAGGTCATGTATCGAATGGTTTTATGGTGTTAGACATTGACTATGATCAGTACAATGTTAATGTTGATGGTTGTTTTTCTTTAATTGCGTCTTCTAACAATGTTGAGATTGATGCAAGTACTTGGCATGCTAGATTAGGTCACATTGGATTGCAAAGAATGCAAAGATTAGCTAGAGAAGGCCTTTTAAGGGTCACTCACTAATGTTAGTCTATCCGTATGTGAACATTGTCTGGCGGGAAAAACAACTATAAAACCATTCGGTAAAGGGACTAGAGCTGAATTTCCATTGCATCTCATATATTCTGACATTTGTGGTCCTTTGAATATGAGGGCGAGGCATGGAGCCTCATATTTCATCACTTTCATAGATGACTTCACACGTTTCGGTTATGTCTTTCTGATCTCCCACAAGTCAGAAGCATTGGACCGCTTTAGACGATATATAGCGATGGTAGAGAATCAGTTGAACAAAACAATAAAGGCATTGAGAACCGATCGTGGACGTGAGTATCTATCAGAGCAATTCAAGGCTCTTTGTGATGAAAAGGGAATTGTAAGACAATTGACTATTCCTGGTACTCCACAACAAAATGGGGTAGCTGAGAGAAGGAATAGAACCCTATTGGAAATGGTTAGGTCTATGATGGCGCAAGCAAATTTACCTATCTCCTATTGGGGAGATGCGTTATTGACTGCTGTCTATATACTTAACCGTGTGCCCTCAAAATCGGTCACTTCCACCCCTTATGAATTATGGACTGGTAGGAAACCAGACTTGAGTAGTTTACGTCCATGGGGATGTGCAGCTTATGTTCATGATTTTTCCCATAAACATGGCAAATTAGGTCCTAGAGGGAAGAAATGTATTTTTATAAGATATTCCGAACACTCCAAAGGGTACGTGTTCATAGGTGAACAAGCTGATGGAAGTGTGACCGAAATGGAGTCACGAGATGTCACGTTCTTGGAGAACGATTTTCCTAGTAGAGGTGAGATTGATAAGGACTTCCAATTATATGAGATGGAAGATCCTGATAACACAGCCACTGATGTTGTAGAGGGAAATTAAGATTTACCTCAACATACAAGACCTAGTGGGAGTGTTGCATCGCCTGATGAATTGAATTCAAGAGAAATTCAATTGTGTAAAAGTAATCGTAAAAGTATTCCTCGTCGTCGTTTTGAGATTGAAGGGGAAGCATTTATGATTGCTCAAAATGACGATGCCGAGCCTAAGACTGTTCAAGAGGCTCTCTCATCCCCGACAAGAAAGAATGGAGAAAAGCTTTGGAAGATGAGATGGAGTCAATGAGGGCAAACCATGTCTGGGACTTGGTTGATCTACCACCCAATCGTAAGGCCATTGGAAACAAATGGGTCTTCAAGATTAAGCGAAAGGTGGATGGATCCATTGAAAAGTATAAGGCTCGCCTTGTGGCAAAATGTTATACTCAACAAGAGGGTATAGACTATGAGGAAACTTTTTCACCAGTTGTAAGGTTTGCCTCAATACGCCTTATTCTAGCCATCGTTGCACATTTGGATCTTGAATTACATCAAATGGATGTAAAGACGGCATTTCTCAATGGAGAATTAGATGAGGAAATCTATATGAAACAACCAATATGTTTCATAGCTAAAGGTCAAGAGCATAAAGTTTGTAAGCTTAATCGCTCAATATATGGCCTTAAGCAATCATCTAGACAGTGGTATCTTCGTTTTTATCGAGCAATAATAACTTTTGGTTTCGCGATGATCGAAGAAGATCACTGTGTATATGTCAAGCGGTCCAAAGATAAATTTGTGATTTTATCACTTTATGTGGACGATATTCTGTTATCTGGAAATGACAAGGTTTTGGTTATCACCATAAAAGAATGGTTGTCCTCCAATTTTGAGATGAAGGACATGGGAGAAGCTGCTTATTTGTTAGGAGTTAAGATCGAAAGAGATCGATCAAGGAAACTCCTTACTTTATCACAAGAGTCTTATATTATGAAGATTCTTGAGTCTTTCAATATGCAGCATTGTAATCTCATTGATACCCCTGTCATGCAAGGTGAAGGCCTAAATACTGAGATGTGTCCTAAGACTCTAGAAGAAATCAAAGTGATGGAAACTGTTCCTTACGCTAGTGCGATCGGAAGTTTGATGTATGCTATGATATGTACTCGACCCGACATATGTTATGCCGTGGGATTGGTGAGCCGATATCAATCAAATCCTGGTCAAGCACACTTTGAAAGCAAAGAAGAGGATCCCGAGATACTTGAAGGGTACCATGGACTATCGACTTTGTTACCAAGGGAATGATTTACGCCTATTGGGTTATTCAGATGCCGATTGGGGTGGAGACCTGGATGAGCGTAAATCGACTTCTGGATATGCGTTCTTGCTCAATGGAGGTGCGATTTCTTGGAATAGCAAGAAACAGACATGCACGGCCTTGTCTACGATGGAGGCAAAATTTATTGCATGTTCTGCCGCAGTGCAAGAAGCAGTATGGCTAAAACGTTTCTTGGAAAATTTAGCCACTGTCACTAAAGTTCCAAGAGAGATGATAGTTTATTGCGATAGTCAAACAGCCATTGCCTATGTGAAAGATCCTAAGTATCATGGAAGGACAAAGCACATTGACATAAATAATAACTTCATCAGAGATATTATAGCGCAGAAAGAAGTGATCCTGCAATACATCTTAACCAATAGAATGGTTGCTGATCCATTTACGAAGGCTATTCCTAGAGACATGTTCTTGACCCATAGGATGTCACTAGGATTGCGTAGAATGTGATATCTGTTATTGTAGAGGATCATTGGTTTATGTATTTGTGGACAGATGTATTGTACTTGTTTGTTTATTAGTGATCTGATGTTTTATCAATAAGTACAAATCCACTATGAGACTAGCACAAACACACATATATTATTGAAAAGTATGTCATCAGGTAATGATTGGCTCACTCACACGAGCAATTGCCTCAAGTGCTGTAGTTAGCACGTTGAGATGAGACGTTATGTACAAATAAATGCTGAAGAGCAAGTTTGGTACATAAAATATGTCGCCTTGATTGGAGTCAAGATGAAGTCTGTGATTGGTTTATAATAAGATCGAACATGATATTCCCACAATCATATATGCCTAAAAGATGCCGGATGCGAGTACTTAATTGGGCGCTATAAGAAGCGAGCTGATATAGCACTCGGGCTAAACATGAGTACGTGAGAGGCACGTGACTATGTTTAGGCTAAGATCCGTATAGTGGATATGGTTAATAAATGACATACGCTCTTATAGAAAGAGTAATCCACTATAGCATGTAATTCATACTACATGTGCATTGTACGACCAATGAGGGAAGATGAGTAAAATTATCCCTATTTACTCATCGTGTGAGCCCTTAAGGTAATTTATAATTTACCTCAATTTTGTGCCTTATGTTACTTCTGACTATGTTCTCGAAGTGAAAGATCAATGTTGCTACTTTAGCATGTTACGGGCGGTCATGAATAGATATGGCCTATGGGACATGTCTAGGAAAGCAGTTGTTCTGAAATTAAGAGAGACATGAGTGCGAAGGAAGACTATTGTTGTTTTACATCTACCACATGTATTTACTGGTCGACCAATTATATCGCCCTATGTGGTTGCGGATGTAATTGTAAATACATGGTGTTTTGAGAATAGTCAAGTATAGCCTTTAAGGGATAGGTATACTTGGACTGATGTAACAAAATATGTCTGGGGCACTGTGAGACATCGATTGTTTATTTCTTTTTAGGGTTGTAGCCATTATGTCATCCCTAACAGGTGCGTAATTTGAGCTCCCAAGTGCAGGTGTACTCACTGGTCGCACGGCTTAT
The DNA here is from genome assembly GCA_014182515.1 of Eucalyptus microcorys. Lineage (NCBI taxonomy): Eukaryota > Viridiplantae > Streptophyta > Magnoliopsida > Myrtales > Myrtaceae > Eucalyptus > Eucalyptus microcorys. Next base: position 33,656,746 of record CM024569.1, read on the forward strand.
TTGCCAGTATGAATTGTTTTGTAAAATTGATGAGTGTTGAATGCCTTATATTCTTGATAGAATGCTATCAAGCCCATCATGTCCGAGTGGGAGATGTTGTACTTTAGCTAGCTAGCTAGTACGTCCGTGATGGGGTGCGATTGGACCGCACCATTTGGACTTGATACGGTACGATGGAAAGTCACTAATGGAAGGGTACGACGGGAGACGTATAAAAGCCTCCCGAACACAACCGTTGGGATGGTTGGCCATTCATTTGCACCAAATTTCCTCTCCATTTCCATCAAAGAAGATCAAGGCGTTCCATTTCATTTTTGCAAGAACAATTGACATTTACGCCGTGGAAATCGGATGTTTTCCTTGTGATTGCATCCAGACTAACGTGAGGTAGTGTTGTTCGTGATTTATTCTCAATTCAACGTTCGTTCCGGGGCCATTTGCTGTTTGCGCATCGGAATCAGGTAAGTCGTCTTCCGCCGACTTGAATTCCTACAGCCTCATTAGTCATGTCGGAAATATCATTGTGTTGGTGAAGTCTACCGAAAGTGGAGCTTCTTTCTTGATCGTGATCATTGGTTTTACTGCTTCGACAAAATCAAACTACTGCTGGTTTGTTGGTTTTGGTCTTAGTTTCTTTTTCATTTTTTTTCTATTTTATGTTTTTTTGTCCTTGTCAATTGCGAATGAGAAAAAAAAACACAAAATAGAGCTTTCTACGGTGCCATTAATTCTCCAATTTGCAACACCTATGTACCATAGACGTGTTAAGTTTTCTTCCAATTGTGAACGTCATCAACTAGCGAGGTCACTGTCAAATGTCTAGGCAGCTGTGAGCACTCGAGTCGAACATTTAGGAGTAGAGCACCATGGGGTGATTTAGTTTGGCATGTTGCAATCAAGTTGGATTTCCATTCAGTTTTATCAAGGTTGTCTAAAAAAGAGGTGTCAAATTTATGATGTTTCTTTAGTGCTTGTCAATATTGCGATAACTAGTTTTCTTGTTACATCGTCAAAATCTTGAACCAAAAGAGAAGATAGAGCTTTTCATTAGCAAGAGCAATGTGGTGCTAGGGTTGATTTTTATTTATGAATTACTCAATGGGATTTCTTTCAGTTGATGTAAGATTTTGACAATTTAATTACATTAAAAATCTAACGGTCGGGTGTTGTTTTAGATAGCAAGAGAGTTTGCTCCTCTCCTTATGATCTTGGTTTTGAGTCTTATTGGAAGCTAACTTGCCACTTGACTGCTCAATCCAAAAAAGTAAAAAATAATAAAAGCCTAGAAAAACTCTATCAAACCACTCTTAACATAGGAAAACTCAGGGATAAGTACACTATTGGTGCCATAAGTTGTGTACGGCGCTCACTTTGGTGCAAAAAGTTTTCGTCGGATTACTTAAGTGCCAAATTGGAGAAAAAACGATCACTTTGGTGCCACCGATAAGAAATTCTGGCCAAAATGATTACGTGGCATTTATATTTAAAAAAAAAAAGTTGCTCGGCTTTTAAATGACGTCGTTTTCCATCCTCTTCAAGAAACAACGTCATTTTTCCCTTCTACGTGGACATCCTTGCAAAAACGACGCCGTTTAGCTCGTACGTGGATTGAAATTAGGGTTAGGGTTTCTTCCTCGCCGCTCGGCCACCGTTGTTCACCCGCCAACGCTCGGCCACCGTCGCTCGGCCACCATTGTAGATGCTCGACCAAGTGAACGAGGGGAGAATGAGATTGTTGCTCAAGCAAGAAGTGGCAGAAAGAATAGGAGGCGAGGGCGGAGGAAGAGGAGGAAGAAGAGGGGTCGAAGGTGCCGCTACTGGTGCGCCGCCGCCGCCACCGCCGCCACCGGTGCCGTTGTTGGTGCTACTACTGGTGCTTTGCTGGTGTTGCTACTGGTGTCGTTCTTCAGGGAAGAAGACGACGTGCCTCCTCTCTCTCTCTCTCTCTCTCTCTCTCTCTCTCTCTCTCTCTCTCTCTCTCTCTCTCTCTCTCTCTCTCTCTCTCTCTCAATTTGGGGATTTAAGGTTTCGATTTGGGGGAAGAAGCCAAACGACTGACTGTGCTCTCCGGTGAGCCATGTCAACCTAAAAAATTAATAAAAAAGTGTCATGTCGGATTTTCGGTCAATCTGGTCGGAGTTGGCACTAAAATGATCGTTTTTCAAATTTTTTGGCACTTAAATGATCCAACGGAAACTTTCGGCATCAAAGTGAGCGCCGTACACAACTTTTGGCACTGTTAGTGTACATTTCCCGAAAACTCACTACGAAACAAAATGGATTTAACTAGGATGAGACCTGCAAGGCTCAGGACCGAAACAATTATGCGCTTACCAGCATTTTCTCAAACGCCTCTTCAAAATCAGGTTTTAATTGCTTCTTCACGTGCAAAAGAATCATGCTACTCATGCTCCCCTAAATTATTTACGAGTTTAAGTGCGACACCGACTCAAGTCTGAGCCTCATCGGTTTGGATTTTACGGAAGTCGAATTTGGGTTCAAGCTTCAACAAAAACTGATTTATGAAAGTCAAGTCGATTCAGTCTTGGTCATCACTCACAGAAACAACCTAGCACATGGTCGTGACTATGTGCAAGATGACACTACTTAGCAGGGACAGCAAAAGAAAATTGTGACATGGTAAATTGCTTTAGATCTAGGACGGAAGTAGCCCAGCAATCACATTCCCCTTATAAACCCACAATACAAGTACAACATAAGTGATTAAAAGGTACTTCATTTTAATGGAGATTATGTGATATTTTCAATGGGAGAAGGATGTGAGAAATACCAAAAGTTATGTATGGCGTTCACTTTAGTGCAAGAAGTTTTTTTTCGTATCACTTAAGTGCCAATTAAAAAAAAAACGATCACTTAACTGCTAACTTTGATTTGGATAGCCGAAACTCCGACGTGGTCATATTTTAATAGTTTTTCAGTCCTACGTGGTTCGTCGGCGTGCTTAGTCAGCATATAACCCCTAAACGACGTTGTCTAAAAGTTGTAAATAGTAATTATTCGAATACCAAATTTTGTTTAAAGTGATTACTTCGGTATCAGTTGTTGTTAAAATGTAATCACTTCAGTGCCAAGCACGCCACATGAAAATGGCATGTGGACTGGATTTTTTAAATAATATGAGAAGTCATATAAAATACTGGATTTTTTAAATAATATGAGAAGTCATATGAAATTTTTAATTATAAAAGACACATATTATTATCAACCGAATTTTCTCGCCATTGGCACTTAAGTGATCGGTCTTTACTCCGATTTGACACTTAAGTGATCCAATAAAAACTTTCGACACTAAAGTGAATACCGTACACAATATTTAGCACTTCCAGTATTTTTCTGTCTATTTTCAGCAACATTTTATCCGTCCACTGATCTCATCTTTGATCCAACAAAAAACGGGTCCATTCACATTAAAATCGAATTCATCTCGATTCAGTCTTGGCTTTAGTGGCTGCGAGGATTGTGGACCAAACATAACAACTTACCCTTCTTGACGCGTAAATCTCAATCATTGTTACACCAAACCACACTTTGGATTTGGGCAATATTTAACCATCTCTATTTTCATCATTGACTAGCTTAGATTCCAATTCCCAAAGCTGGCCATATCGCATCGTCAGTCCCACGATAACGTAGACATCAGACATAATGTTCCCCAGCAGGAGTTTACTTTGACTACTCTCTGTTTCCAATCTCAACCATCCCCTGTTTTTCTCCTCCTACCTGCAATTCTCTGTTCTTGAATTGCCCATTTCGCACGAAATTTTCCAGATCCCTCACTCACGGATCATCATGTTTATGGGCTTTGTTCTTGGTATATGTATTGATATTGAAGGAATTATTAAAAAAATATTGTGAGAGATATTATTAGATTTTAGAGATATTATTTGATATTTCGTTAGTTCCTAATACAACTAGTTTCCTTGATAGATAAAGATAAATTTCTTGTTAGATGAGATCACTTTCTTTCATGCACATATTGTTGAGTATGAATTATCCTTGATTGAAGCTTACCAAAGGCATGAACAACAAATGGGTACAAAAGCTTTACGTGGTTCTGTTGAATTTCGGTACAGACGCTACGTATTTGACGCGCACAAAAGAAATTATGTTTTTGTCGTATACAGAATTTTAGAAATCAGCTCATCGGGGAGCATCACTGGAACGACAATTTTACATTCTCTAGTCAAGGCAAACAAACGCGGTAACTTGGGTAAAGACAGAGTGAAAGCAACGGTTGCCGTAAAGAAAGGACCAAGGGCTGCCAAAGTCCTCGTACTTGATCAGTCCATTTCATGCGCCACTTATTCCGGTGGTGTCTGGCCACTTGCCCGAATTACTCGGTCAAGTAACTGGAGCCAATATCAAACGCGACATCCTTAGCGAGGTCATTCAAGAATTTGCATCGACGGTCAAGAACCATTGAAACCCACCACCGGCTCAATAAGCAAGTTGATGAATCTGCATTCACAGGTCAAGTCAACTCAAGATAGTCGCGCATAGGGACCAAAAAATTTATGATAGGATGTTATGTGAATGAGACCAAACACAGCCCCATTGAAATTCCATCCAAGGAACCTCATGTTCACCTGCCTTCCAATAAGAACACAGCTCCTCTTCCTATGTGTTCACTCACAAGATCTGTGATGAAGTTGCATTCGAACGTTAATAAATGATTTTATTTCTTTTCTTCAATCTACTTATTTAATAAAAATAAGGATATGATAGACACATTCTGATGTTACCGTGGAAAGCGAGGCATTTGATGTAGCCCATGGTTGGTTACTCAAACAATAGGATGGGGAGAGCGACTTACGCATGCGGAAACTCAGTTATAAAATCAAGTAGAAATTTCAATTTTGTGCTAGCTCGGAAAAATGGTCATAGCTAACATTTTCAAAGCTTATGGCCATCCCAAAGTGTCTTGATGCAAGCTTCGATATATGGGAAATGACAAAATTTTTATGATAAAGTCAAAGATAAGGCTCTTCACTTGTGAATAAAGCTTATCGCTATTAGGTTTATTGATGAGAGTGTCGGCGATCTTGAATGCGCACGGATCTTCTTGGATGAACAAGTTGGTCTTGAATATGGGTCGCATCAGTATCTATTTACGTTTAACAAATTTCTACATTATTAATGTGTGAAAAATATGCCATTTTGCGTTATGATGTAAAATAAGATGAGCCAAAAGCATTTTCAAAGGAGATATCAAGTTCTAATCTCCAAATTTTAGGCAGACTTGTTTATTTTTCCATTTTTCTTAGAAAATGAAAATATGGTTTTTTGTTTCGATTGAAAAATTATATTAAATAATGAGTCAAATTTAGTGACTAATCACATCCCGAAAATCGACACCTGCTGGCATGACTTCGGACGACGACTCTATAGGTGTCGACTTTGTTTCATTTCTCCCTCTTCTGCCTGCCCTCATCCTGCGCTCTTCCTCATCCTCTTCCAATGAACAGTTCCATCATCTCATGGCTTGTTCTTGCGATATCCACGATTTCCATCTTCTCCGACGTTGCTAGGGCTTCAGCTCCAGCCCGATGTCCCAGCGTCGAACAGAGATCGCTCTTGCTCGAGCTGAATGGCAGCCTAACCTACGACGCCTCCTTGTCTTCCAAGCTAGTACAGTGGAACCAAAGCGCCGATTCATGGAAAGGCATCATGTGCGAGAATGGCCTCGTCGTCGGTCTCGATTTAAGTAACGAGTCGATCTTTGGCGGAATTGACGGCTCGTCGAGTCTCTTCAGGCTTGAGTTCCTTCAAAGCCTGAACTTGGCTTTCAACGACTTCAACCTCTCGGCAATTCCATTGGGCCTCAGGAATCTCAGCCGCTTGGTACATCTCAACTTGTCACATGCCGGATTCGCCGGGCAGATTCCAGCAAAGCTATCGCACCTGACGAAGCTACGTACTCTTGATCTCTCTAGTCAATATTTCCCTGAATGGATTCCGAAACTTGAGATGCCCAATTTGAGGTCACTGATTGGGGATATGGGGGAGTTGAGGGAGCTGTATCTTGATTACGTCAATATGTCTGCTGAGGGAAGTGAGTGGTGTGACTCATTGTCTTCTTCAGTGCCAAAACTTGAGGTGTTGAGCATGTCTCATTGTCATCTATCTGGTCCTATTGATGCTTCTCTTATGAGTCTTGCTAATCTGTCGGTCATTCAACTCGAGAGCAACAACCTTTTTACCTCAATTCCTAAGTTCTTAGCGAATTTTTCCAGCTTGAAAACACTGAGCCTAAGTGATTGTGGCCTGCGGGGAGAGTTTCCTCAAAATATCTTCAAGCTACAAAAACTTCAGAACCTTGACCTATCATTCAACCGACTTCTTCTGGGTTCTTTGCCCGATTTTCCAGAGATGAGCTCTCTTGAAACTCTAGTCATGAGCGAAACGAATATTTCAGGGAGGCTTCCAGATTCAATCGGTAATCTCAGAAAATTGTTGAGATTAGATTTGTCTAACAGCAGATTGAGTGGATCGATCCCAAGCTCGATGGAGAACTTGTCAGAGCTGACTTATTTGGACTTGTCTTTCAATAATCTTACTGGTTCAATTCCGTCATTTGGTGCATCCAGAAATCTGATCGATATAAGATTATCTAATAATGCCGTAACGGGTCAGATCACCTCTGTTGGCTGGGAAGACCTTCCGAATCTTGAAATTTTGGACTTGGAAGACAATATATTAGAAGGCGAAATTCCCCCAGCTCTATTTGCACTACCCCGACTTATGATGATATTCCTTTCACACAATAGATTTTCTGGTAAGCTGATCATACATCCAAATGTCTCTTCGTATGGACTGAACATGCTTCATTTGGGTAGCAATCTATTACAAGGGTCAATACCAACATCCATATTCAACATTCCAGGGCTTAGGGATCTCTCACTTTCTTTCAATAATTTCAGTGGCTCAATGAATATTGATGCGCTTCAGGGATTTGAAAATTTAACTGATCTTGATCTATCGTACAGTGGCGTGTCCATTAACGATATGGCGTCTGCTTCTGTTGCTGCACGCTCTTTCCCTAATTTTTCTTTGCTAAAGTTGGCTTCCTGCCAGTTGCAGACATTGCCTCAATTTTTGGTTAACCAGTTCGAATTGATCATCCTCGATCTCTCCCACAATTATATTCAAGGGGAGATACCGCAATGGATATGGGCACTAGAATCTCTTGATTATCTCAATTTTTCCTCTAATCTCTTTGAAGATTTCGAAACACCTCCGTGCAATCTTACATCTGCTCTATCTGTTGTTGACCTCCATTCGAACAAGCTCCGAGGAAATATGCTACCCTTCCTATCACAGCTTGACTTCTTGACATACTTGGATTTCTCAAGTAATGACATCACTTCTGTTATTCCGAATAACATTGGCGACTACCTATCATCATGCTCGTTCTTCTCCCTTTCGAAGAATAATTTCCATGGGTCCATCCCCAAGTCAATTTGCAAAGTTGGTTATCTTAGTTATTTTGAAGTGCTTGACTTATCACATAACCATTTGAATGGAACTATTCCTGATTGTTTAATGATAGAGTCCCTCAAGGTATTAAATCTGAGAAATAATCAGTTGAGTGGAGATATTCCACAAAATATTCCAGCAATATGCGGTCTAAAGACATTGGATATTAGTGAGAATTTCTTGCAAGGGCAGATCCCGTTGTCATTGGCAAATTGCATGGCATTGGAGATTGTGAACATCGGGGACAATCAAATAAAGGGAACATTTCCATGCCATTTGAAGGCTTTATCAAGTCTCCGTATCCTTGTTTTACGATCCAACAAATTGCATGGGGAAATTAGATGTCGGCATAGTCCCAAAACTTGGCAGAATCTTCAAATCATTGACCTGTCTTCAAATGATTTTGGCGGCACACTGCCTGCGAGTCTCTTCGAATCTTGGGAGGCTATGAAGGCCAGTGCAGACTTCAATCACTTGCAATATCAGTATTCTGATTCCCTATTGACTGGGCTCTATTATGAAGATACAATGAGCGTAACCTGCAAAGGTCTAAAGCTAGAACTCGTCAAGATCCTGACTATTTTCATTTCGATAGACTTCTCGGGCAATAAATTGGAGGGTCCAATACCATACACACTCGGAGATCTCAAAGCACTTTATGTCCTCAACCTATCACACAATTCCATCTCCGGTTCAATTCCTCCTGTTTTAGGGAATCTACATCAGCTCGAGTCACTGGACTTGTCATGGAACTACCTCAATGGAACCATACCGACTCAACTTGCAAATCTTGATTTCCTTTCATTCCTAAATCTCTCAAACAATCAACTTGAGGGAAGCATCCCAGCATGGGGACATTTTCTCACATTTTCCAATAGTTCCTTTGAAGGAAACCTTGGTTTGTGTGGCCTTTCATTGGACAAAGTTTGCCCAACTACAACGAATGGGACAGAAGAAGCGGGTAGTGTTCCAACTCAAAGCGACATAGATGATGACAGCGACAATGAGGATAACGAGAAGAAATGGTTTTACTTGAGCATACTGCTTGGATTCGTGGTTGGCTTTTGGGTAATTTGTGGTCCTTTGGTGTTTATCAAATCATGGAGGTTTGCTTTTTATCGATTCTGGGATAAAGTTCTATTTAGACACTCACATCCATGAAGATTTTCACTAAGGTTCATTTAATAAACTTGAAAAAAGAGAATTTTCATTTTTTCTTCTCTTCATAATTTCTTCACCACCATATGAAAGACAATTTTGTTTATTGATCAATAGAACTCTTGCTTACCAATGGGGAAGAGTGTAGGTCCGCATCTAGCGTAGAAATAACCATTCAAAAGTAATTTTTCTTGTGCAAAATTGGATCCTTCATTTTTATTTTATTTTTTGGAATCAACTCCTCTAATTCTACCCTATTCTCATTCAAGTCCTCCCTAAATAACTCTTAGCATGTTAGACGTGGTATTCTAAGTTGATATATTTTTATTATTATTTAAAAAAGGCTAACGTCAATAATATTAAAATCAGAAACTAATTTTATGCTATAAAAAAACAAAAAAAATAAAAGCAAAGTAAAATGTAGAGCCCAAGGGTGGGAGAGCGAGAGATGTGCGAGGTGGGAGCGGAGGACTTGGTGGTGGCAACCACCAGCGGTGATGATTGGTGAAGGTTGAAAAATGTGAAGAATTTATTACAAGGTTGATCAAGCTGCCAACTCTAATTGAAGTCTAACTAGTAAGTTTAATCTATTATTTCATGCTGTTTTAATAACTTATGAATAATTATTTGGGAGCTCACCAATGGGTTAAATTTAGCAATTTTTATAAGTAATTGTCAACTCTTTTTAAAATTACCAACTATTTCAACAATTACAGTCATTTATTGGAGCAACTAAAGTGACAAACTTTTATATGTAATGTTGCAACCCTCCCAATAATGAGATCCCTAAGGTATGTTGTAACATCCTCAACTTCGAGCTCTTTACACGGTAAATGAGGAGTCCGAACTTGCTTTCGCTGGTTATGCCCGGTTGTGTCCAACTTCATCCAATCATGGCTTAGGCATGAATTTCGGGCCAAATAAAGTAGTCAGTCGCGGTCAAACTCGATTAATTCCTGCCTGATGACAAGGCCTTCAAAACTAAGATATTCCAGGTTGCATTTAATGCCCTCGTCTTGTAGTTAATTAAGACGCATTGACTGAGATGGACACATGGCACATTAGGCCTTAGCCTTGGAATGTGGCACCCCCGATTTGGCAAGGTCGCCACAGATACCTATCGCTCCACCTAATGAATACTAGTTACACATCTTTGATATAAAGAGGTTTAAAGAAGGACCGAGGTCCATAGGCATTTTTTTTTTTTTGAAAACGGTCCCAGCGCAGCTCATAGCGGAAGCATAAACAAGTCTCACCATCTCTCCCTCCAATGACCATAATGCAATGTACACCTACTACATATCGAAGGAAAACATAAGCCGAGCCACTTTTATTTATATTTTTAAGACGGACATCTTGGGTCGGTTCAACCAAAAAGAAAAGCCAAGACTTTTAGCTAAACTTGGCTATAGCTCAAAAGAGAGATCTTGACCCCCTATATCGATCATGTATAACCCTCCATCTACAAGTGTCGGCTATTTCCAAAAAGTCAGCTTCCCCTCCTCACGCGGGCCATCACACCCATTCGGGTACATCGGGCGGTGGCGGCGACAACATCCCCCGCATCACTCCGTCACGGCAGATGTGGATAGACAGGAACTCTTGGATGACCGGGCCCCCAACCAGGCCCACATCATACATCACCAGCACTCGAACCCGTACGAACGTCAAACTAGGGATGGTGACACAATCAAGCTCCATACAATTGACCTCCATGTCAGATGGAAGGCCGTAAAAGGTACCCCGCATGACCAGAGAGAGAGGCATCTATCTAATCTAAAGTGTTGGTCCCCAAAGGGGTGAGTACAACCACTCAGCAGGTAAAAGATCCATTAAGCTACTCAATGCATCAAACAGAACAATCATACATGCATCCAAGCAAAACTTACCTAGCAGCCATGCATATGTCATCATACCAAATGTGCATACACCTTCATGCACTCATCATCAAGCATTCATGCATATACTATCATGCCATAGGTGCATATACAACCATGCATTCGTCATCAAGCATTTATGCATATCCATGCCTCATGTGCACATACCACCATGCACTTATCCATATTATATCATACAGCCGTGCATACATGTCACCATACCATGCATGATTCAATTTCAACTTTTTATCTTTCAATTGGATCACCACATTTTCTTTCTCAGGGCCAGCAATTTCATCCCACATTTTATCGCTCGCACCCTACCTAGCATCGCAAGGAACCTCCGACACACACCTCCGGGCATCTCGTACCCCAACTAGCATCACGAGGTATCCCCTGGCACACACCTCCGAGGCTTCCGGCACACACCTCCGGGCATCCCGACACTCCCGAGGACATCCGGCACACACACTCCGGGCATCCGACACTCACCTCTGGGCATCCCAACACTCCCGGGGCATCGTCGGCTCACACCTCCGACGGTATCCTCATTTATCATAATTCATATTCATATTCACCTTTGTGTCTCAATATCAACATGGCACATGATGTAATGGCAACAAGGTCAATTTCAGCTTTTGAAATTCGCACAATCCAGCTTGCACAGTTTTAGAAAACATTTTCATTAAATACCCAAATGACATTTAAAAATTATGAAATTCGAACATGTGATAGTCAAGACATAAAGGCAGATACTTAATGAAGAACACTACACCAAAAGATCCCCATATAGTTCAATACAGAACACGCATCACAGCACTACTAATTCTGTCCGTTCCACTTGCACAGTTTTTGAAACATTTTTGGTTAAATAGGCAAATGAACTTCCAAAATTACGAAATTTGAATATGTTGTAGGCAAGACATAAAAAAAGATATTTCATGCAGAACACTTTTCCAAAAGAATCTCATACAGAACGGTATAGACTACGCATTGCAAAATTACCAAGTCCGAACACATCAGATTATCCAGTTTTAGAAACATTTTCGATTAAATACCCAAATGACCTTCAAAAATTATGAAATTAGACTATGTGATAGCTAAGACCTAATTTAAATACTTCATGAAGACATCGAAGTCAGATTCGTCTTAGGTAATGAAATATAGGCGGTTGAAACCCCTGTTCCTAGTACCGAAATTTCCAGATCCAGTCTTTCCAAAGAATAACGATTTCACCCACTTATACTTGCTTTTTTTGTCCCAAATTTGAGTATGTTATACTACAAGAAGTCCTTAACAACTTTCATTTAGAAGTCAAAGCCAAAATCCAACTCGAACATCACATGCAAGTCACTAGAACATCCAAGGTCGAGCTGTTTTCTCAAGAACAGTACACTTGGCTAGAGCACCACCCTTATTACTTCAATTTTTCACATTCTAAACCTCCGAAATTTTATCATTCAATCACACACACTAAGCACAGCATGCAAGAGTAGATCAAGAGATCCCACTTGCCTCTAGACCGAGCGAACAGCGAGCACAACGGCGACGGGACACGGCGGCGAACGGACGGCGGACGCACGGCTCTTCCTCCTTCCTCTCACGCACGCACAGCCTCCTTCTTCTTCCTTTCTTCTTTCTCTTTCTCTCCTCTCTCTCTCTCTCTCTCGGACGAACCCCTCTCTCTCCCTCTCTTTCTCGCTTAAGCCGGCCATCACTTTCCCCTAATTTTCCTTCTCTCCATCATTAGCCATCATTAGCATTTGCATGGAGGACACTTGGCCATCACCTTGTGACAAATGGGGGAGGCATGCAACCGGATTCCCCCCCTCCTTCGTGCGATCGACGGCCCCTTCATGGGCTTATGGGCCGGCCATTTCGGCCCATCTTAGGCCCAACACTCTTGGGCCTAAGACCCAAGCTTAAATAACCTAAGATTAACCCTTTTAAAAACTAACTAAATCCCTATTAAATCAAAGTACTAAATTGCAAATTAAATGGCTATACACTTGCAATCATAAATCCATAAGTTCCAATTTATAATACATATGGCCAAAGATAGAACTTTCTTTCCCAAAATTTATCCATTAAAAGCTTGGCCATAAATCTCATTGCGAATCATGGATCAAAAGGCTACAAAAATACAATAACGGTGTTTCCATCACCTATCCATGGCTCATGGCATATTTAGGGATTTTCATGAAATTCTAGGATGCCACATGGAAGACAAGTATGAAATTTAGACTAGTCAAACTTTCTTAAAAAAACAAGTGTGAACTAATGTGAACACATTAAATGATATGTGAAAAATGGTGTCCCTCTAGCCTAGGCCTAATCATACCCTAAATACCTAAGTATGAAATGTGGACTTTGGAGCTCATAAGGAAAGGGCCACACGCCCAAGAGGAAAAAGGGAGAGAAGCTAAATCAAGTCCAAACTTTGAACTCAAGATAAGTTCACATTAATATCTCTTGGAATTTAACCATTCAATGAGCAAGATGAAGTTTTCAAACTAACCTAGGACCTAGTTAGAAACTTGGAGTATAAGGATGTCCAACAATTAATGCTTCTTGACCAAGTAGGACGCCACTTCTCTCCAATTAGATATGCTACCTTTGATTTTTGAAACTGTTGGACCTTTACTATTTTCCATTTTATAGAGCTTTTTGTGATTTGAATTAAAAAAAAAAAAATCATTCTTGAAGGTTGTTCAAACCGTCTTGATCTACAACATACTTAAATTTCAGATTTTTCTAAGTTGAAATGGTTGGGACGAAGGCCCAATCAATTACCGTATAGAACCTACCCAATATGGTGAAAATAATAACCAAGTTGCTTTATCGAATTTTTATAAAATCCTCCTTTTCAAATTTGGATATGCTTCATTCACAAAAGTTTTAAAATTCATATTTACAACATATTAAAATTTTAAAGAGTTTTGTAAAGATTTGGATTTTGAAATGAGTCTCTCTCCCGACCATTGAATCTGCTCGACGAACGAATTTTTGGGTTGTGTTCAATGATTTGTTGCTATTTCCATAGAACGAATTTGCCTTGAATTCCTTCATGAAAAATGTTACGTAAAATCTTCTATATAACATATTAAAATTTTATGATTTTTCAAACCTGTTTGATAAAGTAATAGTATTGATTTCAAAAGTTGCTTAAAACTATTTTCACCTTAGAATGGGAGAACCACACGCCCAACTTAGAGGGGTAGAGGGCTGCACGCCTAACTTGAGGAGGAAGCCAATCTAGAGTCTTCTTGGCTTGAAGATAAGAATGCATTAAATGCTTTTGGAAGCTAGCTAATTAATGAGTTTAATGAGTCATACGCTCATGTGGTTAACTTGGAAAACAAGTTGTCCAAAGTCCAAGTTTCCTGATGACAAGTCCAAGTCATTAATGACTTTGAAGACTAGTCATTAATGAAAGAGGGTGACTCAACATCTTATGTGTCCCTATAAACTTAGGTCACCATGACCCTAATATGAGCCTTGGAAGGCAAGTTAACTAATTCATAAATGTTAAATGACTCATTAGTACAAATGGACCAATGATAAAAATACCCTTCGTCCTTAATCATTCCCCTAGAACCTTAGGGCGCCACACCGTCAAACTAGCCGTGCCACCCTAAGAAAGCTCATCGGATCACTTGTTAAGGCTATTAAACGAAGCTTGACCTATAAAGATCACTTGTTAATGTCTTCTCCCTCTCTCAACCTTGCTCATCCACCACCTCACAAGATGGCCCTCTCTTGATAAAATCACTTATAGTTTATCGAGGTTTATCAAAGGTAAGTAGAATCTCTAACTCTTCGCTAGGGCGATAGCCTACGTCATCGAGTTTAGTGGCGTGCTCACCCGTGTAAGCTGTGTGTATGTTGTAATATTCTTTTGTATGGTTTGCTTAAGTTTGCATGCTTGAGTGTGTTCACGCCCCGAGACAAGGTCAAGGTTTGCTCGGCTTGAAATTGATGTCAAAGCCATGATGGCCTAAGCTGTGAGACCTTAGATCGGTGTTGAAGCGTGCTGATTCCAAGTCTTGCTTGGTGCAGACATTAGCCTAGGCGTACGGTTCAAGCCACGAACCAAGAATCATGCTCGGCATATATATAGCATAATGTTAAGACCCATGATACACTCACTTGAATGAGCACATCCTTGGGCCTTATATACATTGGCTAAGATGAAAGATGAAAAACCGGCTTATGTGATGCACTTATATGATGTCCCTAAAGGGGGAAAAGCGTCCATTGCCACATAACGTTGGCGGCGATGCCTTGTTCATTGAATGTGATGCCTTGGTTGAGCCAAGATGCATGGGTTTGAGCTCGGATGCCTTGGGTAAGCTAGCCCCGGGATGCTTTGGTTGAGGTTGAGCCCGGATGCCCTAGTGAGCTAGCGTTAAGTTGCATCGGATGAGTCGGGATGCCCTGGTTAAGCCAGAATGCCTAACTTGAAGCTAGAAGCCTCGATCGAGCCGAGAGGGCTTGGTCGAGCCAGGACGACGTTAAATGAATTTGCATGAGTGTTGGTTATGCATAAGTATGATATGGCGATATGTTTCTTGATAAGCCAAATGTAAGTATGCATAAAAGCATGTTGTGATGGACATTTGCATGTAGTCGAGGATAGCAATAGGTTTACTATTGATTTGCCATTGACATTGCATTGTGAGATCCTTTTAGTAGAGAATTAGGGATTTTACTTACTAAGTGCATGACTCACCCCGTTATTTTTCAGAATTGTAGGTATAGAGGACTCACACTAGTGCTAGAATTGCAGTCTCGTTAGAGGAGCTAAGGTTTACCTGGCCTTTGGAGCATAGAAAATGTAGTGGTGGTAAGTATAACGGCCCGTGACAAAGGGCTATAAACATAACCGATGTAAATGTGTATTTGCAAGTGGTTGTTTTCCTAGCTATTTATTGTTGTCTAGTTGTCATCTGTAACGCTTCCACATGTACTTAATGAAAAGATAAAAGAAATGGGATGGCGACACGCCTAGAACATTGCAAAAATAACCCCCATCGCTCATGACCTTGGAGACGGAGTTGGGGTTGTTACATATGTTGACAAATTGCTAAGCAGGCGCGAATGGTTCCTCTTTTGAGATGTCGCCTCCCGGACATTCTCAAGCCCTACCGGTCACAATTTGGTTTTCAATCACTTAATTTAATTTGCTTTGGAGTCTTCATTAATCAATTATGGGCCTATTAGAAGCCCAAGTGAGATGCAAGAGCCCACCTTTTGCTCTTGCAAACTAGAGATTCACAAGTTCAATAACTTGATTATGCTAGATAAATTTAACGTTTGTCACCAATACCTATACCTTTTGTGAAAATATTTTGCATGCAATCTTCTCAATTTGTTTCACTATATACTCCAATCTTGTTAAAAGAAAAAGAGGGTGATCTGAATGGGTGTTCAAGCAATTAATATTAAATCAAGTGATGATAAAGATATGATAAATAAAGTACTAAGAAAAAAGAACTCGAATAGTATCGGGTCCCGTAAGCTATTAAACCAAAAGTAAACGTGCACTAGATAAAAATAAACATGAGATGGCCAATCTAAGTGCGAACTCACCTAACCCATCATGCATGAATCATATATCATGAACTATCTAACACTATGATACAGAACTCGCGTAAATGCGATTAAGAGCCATTCTAATCTAATTTTTTTGTATTTTCTTTTGTCTAATTTTTATAAACACTAGTGTAAAATTGAAAATTACCCTACATTGTCAATATGGCCAAAATTACACTATTAATACAGATGAACATGAATTAATAAAAAGTTGCATAATCTAAGATGCAAAGTCGACTAGCACGCTTCTAAGATATCTTCTTCATTTTTATCTTTCCTTTGTATTATTGATATGCAACTACCAAGGTGATCATGAATATCCTATATGCCAGATGAAAGATGCAATTTCTATGATTTTTCTCACTAATCTACATGAACTACCAACTGTATCCTATATGCATGAATAAAAAGCAGTAAATGTTTGATCTTTCCTAAAAAAAATTGTATCTTTTTGACATGAGAAGCACTGATCAAAGGTCGAAGCTTTAGCTTATTTTCCATGAATCATAGCAAAACAGATGATCAAAATTCTTCCAAGCGAGACCAACCCTAACCTAGATGCAAGGAATTAAAGTAAGGGCCATCAATGCGAGACAACATTAAACCCATGCAATCAAACGTGGAGGGGATGTGACCAAGAGCACCAAGGGAACCGGCCATGAACAACATGCAAAGGAATCGTCAATCCGACCCGAATCAATGTTAACATGCTAAAAGATCATCCATATAATTCTATCAAGGGCAAATCCACGCAAAAAGAGATTAATCTAAGTAATAAAGAAGGGACCTTTCTCTTATTAAGTTCATGCAAAAAGAATCAAAACATGGTAATCTCTCAATCCTATTAACATGAGGAATTTAGAGATAAACATGGAATCAACAATAACTGCACGTAAATCATGATCAATACTTGGCCATAGACATGGAATTTGAACATGGACACGAATAGATGAATATGCGCTGGAGACTAGATGGAAATTCAATTCCCAGGTGTAAGTTCTTTTTTTTTTTTTTTTTTTTTTTGGGGGGTTGGAAAAGAAAATTTTATTAACTTAAAGAGTACTGAAAACAAAAGAGCCCATCGAAGGGGTATCGAAATAAAATAAATTCCAAAGGTCTTAAGGGGATTGACAACCCAATTTGAGGGAAGGGCATTCTGTCTCTAGGCTTTAGCTTACCCAATCTGTAGCTTGGTTAGCACTTCTCCCCATGTAGGCTACGGTAGCATTAGGAAGTCGGCCCAATAAGTTGTGAGCCTCAAAGATAAGTGCAGTAGCTTCCCATAAATGCTGACTCGAATACATGATGGTGTTGACTATTTCCAAACAATCTAACTTCAACTCAAAGACTTCACTTTTTCTCTCTTGCACGTGCTTCAGGCCTTCTAGAAGAGCTAGGGCTTCTAGCTGAGCAGGGGATGAAGCTAGAACAGATTTGGTGAAGCCGTCATGCATAACCCCCAAATCATCTCGAATCAAGCATGAAATTGCTCTCGTCAGAGACCCCATCACATAATAAGCATCAATGTTCATCTTTAGTGTTGCGTCCTCTCTTTTTCCGTTGGGAGGAAAGGAAGAGATTTAGGGGTATTGCCTAAAGAGGCAGATCAATGGCCCTGGGTTAGGCGCGGATTCTCCCAAGCACATACCTTGCACGACGTTGGATTTTGTATTTCAGTTCTTAACAACCTAAATATTTCTAGGAGTCTCCATTAGTCTATTGGGGTCGGTTAGAAACAAATCAAAACATGGGAGTGTTGTCTCGATTCCTACGCAACCACAGATTTTTAGAAACGGGAACTTGTTTACGCCAATACTTCTATTAGCATCCTTGCGGTACCACTAATTTGGAAGGTTGTTTATTTAAATGGCCACATAATTTTGATTACCAATTATAATCTTTATGAAACCACTAGGGCGCGTTTGGTAACATTTCTGTTCAAAAATTGTTCCTAGGAACAAAAATAGAAAAAACTATTTCTGTTCCGAGAAACATTTTTTTATCAGAAGAACACGTTTGGTAACTGCACAAAATTTCTGTTTCTGGAATAAAAAAAGAATAGAAACATGTTTGGTAAACTTGTGTAATTTTTTTGTTTCTTTTAATTTTTTAATTTTTTAATTTTTTTTCCTTTTTTTTTTCTTTCTTTCTTCCTTTTGGATGGTCACTGGCCTCAGCCATGGCCGGCGACCGGCCGACGAGGGCCGATGGCCTCACCCAACCACGGTGAGGCTCGCCGACCCCCAGCAAGGCCAAGCTCACCTAGCCACTGGCGAGGCTTGGCCTTGTCGAGCCATTGCTGGGGGACGCCGACCTGGCAGTGGCCAGGTGAGGCCAAGCCTCGCTAGTGGATGGGCGACCTCGGCCTCGTCGAATCTAGGCGAGTTCAAGCTCACGCCAGCCAGCGAGGCTTAGCTCACCCAGCCAAGGCGAGGCCAAGCTCGCCCAGCCACCAGTGAGGCTTGGCCTCGTCAGGGCACCACTGGGTGACGCCAACCTAGCAGTGGCCTAGCGAGGCTCGACTTCGCTAAATCTAGGTGAGCTCGAGCTCGCCCAGCCGAGGCGAGGCCGAGCCTCGCCGGGGGTCAGTGATGCTTCGGCGAGGTCATCGGCCCTCGATGGCTGGTCGCCGGCCATGGCCGAGGCCGACGATCGGCCAAAGAAAAAAGAAGAAGAAGAAGAAAAAGGAGGAAAAAAAAAAGAAACAAATTTTGTGTTTTTGTTATTTTGTTTCTTAAAAAGTGTTCCTAGGAACAAGAAACAAGTTTTTCTTATTTCTTGTTTCTGTTCCAAATTTGTTCCCGGGAACAAAAGTGTAAACAAACACGTTTCTGTCCTTTTTTGGTTCCCCGGAACAAAAGAACAAAAATTTGTGTTCCGGGAAACAAAAACAGATTTAAACAAACAGGGCCTAAGTGTTCATGCAAATTTTTTTGTTGTTTTTTTTTTAAAATGTCTAGTCTAGTCCTAACCTAATTTATATAAGAAATTTACATTCAAATTATTGAAAAGTGGTGCAATAAGTAAACATCTAAGAAATTGAAATGACTTGAAAGTAAATACGGAAAGGGAAAACCTGATATAAGTTGGGTAAATAATATTACATTACCTTATTATCACACTTCGGGACAAGACCCCCATGAGTGAAATTGGAATTTAAATATGAATGAAATTACTCCAAATAATTTTAATATATGCAAAATGGATTATTTACAAAAAATGATTAAAAAATATCAAAATAGCATTAAATTAGGAAAAAATGACCTTATAAAATTAAGAAAATTTCATAGATGTCATTTTGCCTTAATTTGATATCTTCTATCATATTTTAATTTTTTTGAAATTCTCAAATATTTCATTTTTTTTATTTTTATTTGAAAATAATTCCCTAAACTGATCTATGCTTGATTTGAATAGCCTAGTACATGAATATCACAATAACCGAGCTCAAATCAATTGTCTCAAAATCGCAACTTGGTTACGGCATTTTATTGAATACTAGTCGTGCATCAAATCACCCCAAGGCAGCTTCATCGGGCCATTTTCATAGCCTTCAATTTCGACCCATAAGCAATCTCACGTGAAATTAAAGTATCAAGGTTATATTACTTGCTTCCTAGTTTCTTTTTCAAGTGGCTCTTAGCTGAGGAAACTAAGGAATTATCCTCCAAGGGAACGTGGAAATTGGCTCCTTCAAACTGGAAAATGAGATATGCAGAGAAAATACTAACAACGAATGTTTTTTGTTGGTATCCAAAATCAAACTCTAAGACCTCTTGTGTTGGCCAAATCAACACTACCCAAACTATATGTATTCTAGTTTAGGTTACGAGTCATGTTTTTCCTCATTTATCTCTCATTTTTCTTAAAAATACTAAATTTCCTTCACCCATGACCAATTGGGCAAGCCCAAAAACATTTGGAAAAATTTTAGCACTTTTTTGGCCCCCCTAAGAGGGTATTGTTTCAAGAGGCTTTAGGAGGCCTTCGCAATACCCATTTTGGACATGCAACCTATGGTTGGAAAGATATCTGAGTGATGTTTCACTCTTTAGTTTAAGGTTTTGGCTAATTTTGGCCCCAAGTTTGTGAAAATTTTACTTTTCTCTACAAGGGTTGGCCTGGAATTTATGGGTTTGGCCTTTTTTTTTTTAGTTGCTTCTGGGGGTCTATTTGGAGAACGCTTGTGAGCTTCCTCTTTTGCTTCTTGTCTCCTCCCTTTAATCCCCTAAAAGAGCTTGCTTTAGAGATCTTATCTACTAAATCAAGCAATCTTTTGGTCGATATTTTCCCTATCTACCAACCCTGTCAACTAAGCTAGTTCACCCACTTTTTGATTTAGCCAAAATTTTCAACTTTTACAGCTATTGAGTGTGCAAACTTTGCTGCGATTTTCACGTACTTCAGCAACTTTTCCCTAGCCAATTTTTGTTCACTTGCACTACTAATTATGGTCTTTCATCACATGCAAAGATCAGGTTAATTGGGCGGCTAAGTAGGATATGGTGGGGCCACAAAGTTGCTAATTCAGTAGCTCCGAATTGAGACCAAATCATGGGCTGGGTTTTGGTAGCTAATTTGAGTGCTCTAATCCATCAACTTGGCTACCATTTTTGTTTAATTAGAAAGCTTATGTATAGTGATTTAAGATCTTGACCAGTCTTTCCAATTGTCCTTGCCCAATTTTGCAAGAAAATCTGTCAAAGTATGTCATTTTCTTGCCCGAGAATGCTCAATTTAATGCAATTTGATCTTTTTACCCTGATTTGATTAATTGGACCTAGCCCAACTTCAATTTCAACTTAATTGGGGATCAAGATGATGATTTGAGGGCTTGGGCTAAATTTTGCAAAATTTGCGAAATTGGTCCCTCAACTTTTAGAAATTGCAATTTGGCCCCAACTTACTGTTTTAATTTCAATTTGACCTCCAGGGCTTAGCTAGCCACATTCAGATCCTCAGCTCCAATTTTTTTTTTTAATTTCAATTTTACTCTTTTTCTTCTTTTTCTTTTTACATTTTTTTTTAATTTTTTTTCAAAAAGATAAATGCATTCAAAAACTATACTAAATGCCTAGGTAATCTATGTGCACAAATTTGGCAAGATATATTTTTGTGGAAAAACAAACTTCCATTTTTTTGGAAATGATCTTTGGACAAAAAATTTAGGTGTCAATATTCAAAGTATTTCACCTCAATGAGAGCCAAGCATGAGGTAAGTCCCTGTTCATCGAGTTGGAAATTGTTTTTTGGGGATTCCATTTTTTGAAGTTGCTAATTATATTGAGGGTCGAGTCAACTAAGGCTTTTGGATTTGGAGT
The DNA here is from genome assembly GCA_014182515.1 of Eucalyptus microcorys. Lineage (NCBI taxonomy): Eukaryota > Viridiplantae > Streptophyta > Magnoliopsida > Myrtales > Myrtaceae > Eucalyptus > Eucalyptus microcorys. The sequence continues at coordinate 33,678,194 of CM024569.1, forward strand.
TTGAAGCCGGAATACAAAGTTCTTTATCGCCTTCCAGATGCACCAGAAAGTAGCCACGATTGGGTCAAAGGGAGGTGAGTGGTATTGTTATTTGAGAAAATTACACAACCAACCTTCTATTCATGAGACACTATAACTTGAAATATGGATTTGGATGGCAGGGTTTGTCTAAACGGAACTAGTCTAGGGGTAGAGCAAAAGGAGGTGCTTGATCGTCTCAACTGCATGGTGTTGCGACCTAACCTTGAGTGCATTACTTAGGGTTTGGCTAATGGACTAGTAAGCCTAGACTTAGCTCGGACTCTCCCAAACTTATACCAATTCGCGACTTAGATTCAAATTTTTAGCATGCAAATGAATTTTATTTAGGAGTCGCCATTGATCAATTTATAGTAGGTCTATTAGACACCTAAGTAAAATAACGAGAGAATTATTTTACTCTTATGAACTAGAAAATTTTGGTACGGGGACTTGGTTTTACTAGATTTGTCTAATGCCCCCTTCGGTACCATTGTTTTTATCTTCAAAAATATCTTTACAGGCAATTTGGATTGGTTTTAGCCTATATTACTATCATGCAATAGGGTGATCACATGAATGCACAACCATTATTAAACACTCAATGAATCAAATAAATTACACCAAAAGAATTAAACAGACCAAAGCAAGTAATTACTTTTTTTTGGGTTTTCTCTTGTCTTGAAATTAAAACCAAGATGACGTGCACAAGCTATTTTTGTGTTTTCCTATTAAAATTCGAAATTAATAAAAACCCTAATTAAACTATCTAAAATGAATAGTTATCTAATCTAGTTTAGGGATTAATTTGACCTAAACCCTATCCTATCTCGGAAAACTATTTCAAAGACATGACATTATTTAAACATGCGAGCATTATTTAAGATCCTATCTATAAGAGAAAATGCTATCTAGAATCTATTCTAATCTATTCTAAAATTATATAAACATGCAACTTTATTCACACTAGGCAGTGTTATCGAGAAATCCTATATATTGTAACATGCAATCTAATCTAAAGACACACAATCCTAATTTAGGAAACTATCCTATCTAATAAAAATTTTGATTTTTTAGGTGTTTTCTAAAACAAGCAATTTCCAAATATAAACATTATATCCAACCCATTCAAGATATTCATCGAGAATTCAAATAAAAGGTTAAAATAATTGAAAAAATAATATATTGTCTCACGGATTGAATTAACAATTATTCTAACCCTAAACATCACAACATGCAAGAAAAATCAATATGATTAAAAAATTGATCAAAGTCTCGCGGATCAAATTAATAATTATAATGATTTTAAAACTAAAATATCATCAATGCACAAAACATCAAAATAATTAAAAAAGTTGTCCGAATTCTCACTAATCAAATTATTAATTATAGTGATTTGTTTTTTGTCAATAATATATTATCGAATAATGCCTAAAGTCTCAATTAAATCACTATTAGCCTCATATTCTAATTTAAGCAATAATATCGAGATGAAATTTGATTCAATAAAATTACTTTGTTTGGATTAATGGGACCAGTGTGAAGGATTCATGAACAACGGTTTGTGTCGAGATAGGCTTAGTGGCAGCAGGCTCATGACCAATGAACATGCAAGATTAGGAAGCTCGTGGAATCGACTCGGTTCAAACACACACAATCGGGAACGGCAGTTAGCTTTAGGGGGGCTCGAACGGCAATTTCGTGACTATGGACAATGGGCATCAGAAGCATTGCTGGGGGGTAGCGAATGTCAAAGCAGCAAGCAAACGTTGAGGCGGTCAGGCTTGGGATAGCGATGGCGGCATCAGGCGGAGGCGCGACGACTGACAGAGGCACATGAAAGAAAACGAAGAACAATAGGGAGAAATCTGTATTGTATTTCTTGTCTTCTGCAATATACAAGTATGTGTTTGTATTTTATATTACAAGAAATGAAATTAGAAGAATCATAAGAAAATATATACAATATTGTATTCCCTAAAATATTCCAAATCTATGATTTATTGTATCAATCACGAGATCAGAATCTGACTCGGGAATCAATCAAGAGATTAGAACAAATTCTTTCTCTAACACTCCCCCTCAAGTTGGTGGCTTGTATATGTCAAAGACGCCCAGCTTGCTCAATAAATATGTGTGTTGTTTCTGACATAAAGGCTTAGTGAAAATATCTACAGGTTGTTTAATAGTCCCAATTCCTCAAGTCGTAACTATCCCTTCTTGAATTTTCTCTCGAGTAAAATGGCAATAAACTTCAATATGCTTTGATCTTTCGTGAAAAACTGGATTTGCCGCTAACTTAAGTGTAGCATCATTGTTGCAAAATAATTCACCTGCGTCATTGATTTGCACACCAAGGTTTGAAAGTAATCCTCGTATCCAAACTGATGACAATGAAACTGTTGACTGCTTCTTCATCTTCCATGAAATCAAGGATCTTCCCAATTTGATATAAAAAAAAAAAACCAGTAATAGATCTCATTGTCATTGGGCATGTAGCATAATCCGTGTCACAATAAGCCGTCATCTTCATGCTGAATTCACGTGATAATAGAATTCCAAGTCCTAGACATCCCTTTAAATACTTTACCACCTTCAGCGCTGCATTCATATGTGATTGCTTTGGATTGTGCATAAATTGGCTAAGTATTTGTACTACATAACAAATATCTGGTCTGGTCATAGTGAGATAAATTAATTTTTCGACAAGTCGCTGATATCTGGAAGGATCCTTGAGCAATGAGTCTTCATTTGCAGAAGAAACAATCGCATCATATTCATGTGTTGTCAATTTGACATTCTGCTCAATAGGTATAGCTGCTGGTTTGCATCCCGACAATCTTGCTTCTGATTTGATTTCCATAATGAATTTTCGTTAATTGAGACAAATTCCCTCGTTGGATCAAGCTATCTCGATTCAAGAAAATATTTGGGAGGTCCCAAGTCTTTAATATGGAAGGTCAAATGCAAGTATCTTTTAAAGTTCTGAATTGCATCATCATCATTCCCCATGATAAGTATATCATCAACATAAATTAACAAGTAGATCGATGAGGTACCTTTTGTCCTTGTGAATAATGCATAATCATGCTTGGAATGTCGAAAAGTTGCATTTGTAAGCGTCGCAATAAACTTCGCATACCATTGTCAAGAAGCTTATTTAAGTCCATACAAGGATTTGCGGAGATGACATACTCGAGACTCCCCCTGTCTACGTAATCCCTATGGAAGTTCCATGTAAATTTCCTCGTCAAGATCACCGTGAAGAAAGGCATTGTTGACATCCATCTGGTGGAGATCCCAAATTCGCAATGTGGCAACAGAGAGAAAAGAACGAACAGTGACTTCTTTAGCAATAGGAGAGAAGGTCTCATGATAATCAAATCGTTCACGTTGCGTGAATCCTTTAGCGACGAGTCGAGCCTTATATCGCTCAATCGAACCATCCACTTTATATTTTATTTTGTATACCCATTTGTAGCCAATGGGCTTTTTATGAGGAGGTAAGGGAACAATTTCCCAAGTATGATTCTCTGTAAGAGCAACTAGTTCTTCCTTCATGGCCCTTTGCCATTGAATATCACGCGCTGCTTCCTCATAGGAAGAAGGTTCACATTCTTCAGAAATTCAACTGATGCAACATGTGTGTTCTGGCGATAATCGACTAAAGGAAACATAGGAAGATACCGAATATTGCATACCTGTATTCTCCAAGGTAGGACAAATATAGTCCTTGGTCCATGTGGGAGGGCGAACTTGTCGCCCAGAACATCGAGGCCTGTGTGCCGATATTTGTTCGACAAATGGTGATGGAGAGCCAATATGATTTCTTTGCAACCATGAGGGAGACTCGTTGTTGCTTTGTTGTGATGCTGAAATGGAACCATCAGGAGTCTCAGTGGATATGTTTGATGATCCAAAACAAATTGTCACTGGACACGCGTTAGAAGTTTGCTGGTCCGATGTAATCAATAAATAATGGGGTTTCATAGACAAATCTTCCACCAATAAGAACTGTCGATGATTCAGTGTTAGCATCAATGGTTCGTCTGAAGGAGCCATTTCCTAGAAGTGGAATATATCAACACAACATCGCGGCTAACAAAGAACCGTCCTATAGATATCTCCATAACCCTGTAACCCTTATGTAGAGTAGGATATCCCATAAAAATGCACCAAAGAGCACGAGGATCTAGCTTATATCGATGCCTTACATTTGTTACATAGCAAAGACAACCAAATACTCAAAGATGACTAATGATTGGTTGCTTTCTGAAGAGCATTTAAAATGGAGTCCGTCCTTCTAGTATTCTAGTTGGCATATGATTTATTAAATAGGCAGCCGTGACCACACAATCTCCCCAAAAATGCTCAGGAATGGAAGCTTGGTATTTTAGTGCACATGCAACTTCTAAAAGGTGTCGATGTTTGCGTTCGACTATTCCATTATGTTAGGGAGTATATGCACAAGAACTTTCATGAAGTATTCCTTGTGAGGATAGAAAATATTGACACTCGGTTGAGAAAAACTCACTCCCATTATCTATGCAAATCCTTTGGACATGTTTTTCGAACTAAGTCTTAATCATGGACAAGAATTTTGACAAATATGAAAGAGTTTGACTCTTGGATTGCATGAGAAATACCCAAGTGGTACGGGAATAATCATCCACTATGGTAAGAAAAAACCGACACTCATCGAGATGTGGTGTATGATAAGGTCCCCAAATGTCTATATAGATTAATGAGAAAACACTAGTGGCTTGAGACACACTTGTTGGAAAGGGTGTTCGTGATTGTTTTGCTAGAGAGCATATCTTACAATCAGGACAAGGAAAACGGGCACTATGACCCAAACGTTTATGAGAAAGGTAAATTTTATTACTAGCAGTGGCATTACAAGATTTGCCTCTATGTAAAGAAGACAAATCAAAATCTCGGGGGAAGTTGATCCAAAAATACAATCCTTGTTCCATTCTACCCAAGCCCATCAATTTCCCAGTCGAAAGGTATTGAAAGGAAAATTTTTCGAAATTGAAATTGGCTTGACAAAAATTGTCCTCACAGACTTTGGAGACAGCTATGAGATTAAATTCAAAATCTGGAATAAATAGAACATTTTTAAGAATAATGTTTGGGCTAAGGTGGACAATGCCAATCTTTTGAACATCGGTAATATTCCCATTCAGGAGTCGAACAGATATGGATGAATTGGGTCTTGTATGAATATCATAAAATAAATTATCATGGCAAATTATGTGGTCACTAGCGCCTGAGTCAATAATCCATGCATCAACTAAAATATCATTACTTTTGCATAATGAGTACCTGAAAAATTTGCACTTTTGTCCACTATCTTTAACTGACTCAATGCCTTCATGATGTGCTCATACCGATCTTGAGTGATTGGCTGATGAGCCCTATAATTTTCTTGTGCTAATAATTGATAAGCAGAAAATTCTTTCCCTTTTTTCTTTCTTTGTTAGTGGGCTTACCATGTAATTTCCAACATGTTTCAATGGTATGATGTGGACACCGACAATATTAGCAAAACTTACCCTTATTTTGGTCTCCCCTTCTTTGTGATGGCATGGCTCTATGAGGACCATTGGATTCCAAACCATGGGAGATTAAATAAGAGCCGTCAGATGCACTTCCTCGCCGTTGATCTGAGTCGTCAGATTTGAGGAGATATGGGCCGTCAGATTCGCATCGAGTCCTCTGATCTCCACCATCGGTTCGGAAATAAGAGGAGCCATTAGATCTACGTCAAAGCCTTTGATCTCCACCATCAGCTCAAAAGGAATGAGGGCTATCAGATCTGCTCCTTTAATCTTGGCCGTTGAAGCGGTAGCTTCTAGAACTCTCTCCATCGTCTTCCTCAATTGCTGATCTAGGGTTGCCGCCCAACCCTCCTATTCACTGCAGTGGGCAAAAAACGCCATGAGACTGACCGGAGAACCATGCCGGCGCAGCAAGGGCCACCCCTTCTCCTCCTTTCTCGTGTCCAGCAGTCGCAAGCCGTTGATTTTCTTCTTGGACAACCAGCTAAAAGATGCGGCTAAGCGGTGGGATGGGCTCCATGGCGAGGATTTGGGAGCGGAAAGGTACGTAGCTTTCATTTAGGGCCAAAAGAAATCAAGTCACTTTCTCTCTCTCTTTAATTTCCCTATATTGCTTGAGGGTCATCTTCGATCTTTCGAGCTGCTCCTCGGCCGTGTTGAGATCATTCCAAAGGGCCAAGAGACGGTTGAAGCAAGCAGTAATCGAGGGTTCCCTTGCTTGAACTCCGAGAGAGCTTGGGTGAGTGAAAAAACCTTAACCTAGTCAAGTTTGCCATACATTTCTTTAATATCATCTCAAATTTTCTTTGCATCCTCAATCAGGGGAAGCCAAGCCGCAACCTCTAGTGCAACACAATTTCCAATCCAAATTCGGACTAATTGGTTGCACTTGTGCCAATAGCGTTGCATGTGGTCGTCGGTCGGAAAGGGGACGGATCCGTCAAGGAATCTGTCCTTGTCCTTCGTGACGAGGGCTTGCCGAAAGTCTCTCGCCCAGGTTGAGTAGTGATCCGGTCCGGCGAGCTGAAGAGAAATCAGCCGTAATTCCAGCCCGTCGGCCAGTGATACGTAAAGGGGTTCATCTGGCTCAGGGCAACCGGTGATGGTCAGAAAAATGACCGACGAGAACCCGGGTGGGAAACTCGGGTAGGCATTTGCTCCCGACACACCCGAGTTCAATTCAGGTCTTTGACCTGAAGAAGTCAGGTCTGGAACTCCGCTGGATTGTTATGGACCGTAGTACTGTTGACGGGACCTAGAGGCCCATTGGTTGGCTCCGGCAACCCATGGGCCCTAAATAGGAAACCACGGTGCATATGGCCATTGAACTGGAGCAGATGGTTATTGAGCAACCTGCTCAACTTGTTCTGAAATTTGATCAGACGATTCCTCAATTGTAGGCATAATTGGGTCTTGAACTTCACTACCCGAGTTTGGGTTCTGCATATTGCACAAAAAGATGAATGGAAGCCTGGATTCCTCTCTGACGTGCTAATGTTGTTTTGCAGGTAATGTTTTGTAGCAACAAAACATAAGAAGGATCAAAGGCAATCTAGGAAAAAATTTGCGGAAGTTGGATTAGAAAACCCACTTCGATACCATGAAAGAAAACGAAGAACAATGGGGAGAAATCTGTATTGTATTTCTTGTCTTCTGCAATATACAAGTATGTGTTTATATTTTATATTACAAGAAATGAAATCAGAAGAATCATAAGAAAATATGTGCAATATTGTATTCCCTAAAATATTCCAAAATCTATGATTGATTGTATCAATCACGAGATCGGAATCTGACTCGGGAATCAATCAAGAGATCAGAACAAATTCTTTCTCCAATAGCCCAGCGACGGGCGGTTCGCAATGTCGGGCTGGTCGGCAACAATAGTGGTGCCACGGGCATCGGTTTGGTCAAGTAGCAGTTGTAGTCGTCGATGGAGGAACGGTAGTCACAAGCGTCGGGGAGCTACGGGCAGAGAGGTCGATGCTGGACATGGAGGAGGCGAGCAGGGGTATGACCTCAAGCGATTCCGGTGAGGACAGGATGGCTTTGATCTTCTTGGGCAAAGGTGAGGCGAGCAAGTCTGGCGACAACAGCGGCGGAGCTTGGAGCAGTGGTGACAGCGAAACAGCGGTAGACTTCCCCTCCCTTCTTTTTTTTTTTCTTTTTTCTTTCTTTCTTTTCCTTTGCGTGGGCTGCCCACTTTTCCCTTCCCTCCCGTCCTTCCTTTCCTTTTCCTCTGCACCTTGTCAAAGAAAGGAAAAAGTTCTTTTGTTGACCTGAACAAAAAGACCAAAGAGAAGTCTCTTTTTAAATATGATCTCCACACCCGTCTCCTTTCCGTGATCAAGCGACTTTTATAGGTGAGGGACTAGGGCTTTTTAGAATGTTTTATTTCCTTTTTTTCACTTTTTCCTATCTACTCCCTAGGGATGAGCGTCGGTCCACGGCAACCCTGGACCGACCCTGGACCGGCCCAACCCTGCCAGTCCTGGTCCGGTTCCCAGGAAGACTGGGTCAATCCATGGTCCTATAATTCTTGGATCACCACTGTGTGGGTCGGTTCTCGGTCCTGAGAGTTCCAGGTCGGTCTAACCTAGACCAACCCTGACTATATAAATACACATCTAATATATTATTTATAAATTTTTAATATAGAGAAAACCTTAAAATGAATAGCATCAACAATATTAAATAGCTAATTAGTGAGGAGTTCAAGTAATTTTACATTATTTTTTAATAACTTAAATTTTTATTGTCTTTTACAATGTCAATAGTCATAATTTACGAATGAGAAAAATGTTTTTGTGAGAAGTCTTCACGACATCCAAAAAGGTATAAATAGCTCCTTATGTCATTATCATTTTAGTATTTGTTCTCTTCTGTCTTATTTGTCCTTTTAGTCTTCAATTTGCCAAAATCAAAAGAAACAACTTCTCCGCTCGCCACTCGATACTCGTCTCGCTCGCTTTGGGTCATTCATGTCGCTTGCCACTCGATGTTCGCTTGGCTTGTTGCTTCTTGCTTGACATTCGATGCTCATTCTGTTCGACGCTCACCCCACTTGACTCTTACCGCTCGCCTTTCTTAGCTAACCTCACTCATCATCAAACATTGGGTCAATATAGTCCTCGGTTGCCCTTTCAAGAAGTACAAAAAATGAAATAAAAAATTATTGGTTGGTCTTAGGTTGACTTGGAAACCAGACTGAACCCATTGGGTCAATCCAGTCTTCAATTGCTTTTTTAAGGAATACAAAAAATGAAATAAAAAAATTATCGTTTGGTCCTGGATTGACCCTAAAACTAGACCGAACCCATTGGGTCGTTCCGGTCCTCGGTCCCAAGGTCAATATGGTCGGTCTACGGTCCCAAAATTTGAGGACCGACACTGTACGGATTGGTCCTAAGCTTAGGGGGTGGACCGGCCCAACCCGGACCATGCTCACCCTTACTACTCCCGCTAGTTTCAAACTTCCTTTGTCGATGTGCGTGAAGATGACTTTTGCTCGCCTGCAGCCTCCCGAATATATTATCGAGATATATGCTTCTAGGCATAATATTCTCTTTTATATTTTTTCAATATTTTATCCGAAACCTTCCTTTCTATCGAGAAATATATCCCTTGTTATATATATTACATGAATATATGAAAAATCTCCCTTCATATTATCAAATATAAAATGAATCCTTTTCAAAATATACCTATCTTCCAACTCGTAGAATTAACACGATATAATAGAGGCTCTTAAGATTGTATGCTATGCAATTTAATATTATCTTTGTTTAGGGGCTAAAGTTGGGTCCCTAATTTTTTTTATGCAATAAATAACTAATTACATCGGAAAATTTTAGGTGTCAACACATGGCGACAAAATTAGCACACCCCAGGTTAGGTAATATTCTTCACCTAAACAAGTTGTCTTTGGAAAGTAAACCAAAGTTTTAAGGGATGAAAAACTGAAAAATACTGAAACATGTTGAATTATAGAATCGTCTTTCTTAGATCACTGCCTAGGATCTTCCCTCGAAAGAGTCAGAAGTGGTTGCTGTCGCAAACCTCGTGTATGAGCCCAGCGATGGTTATTGGATGCGGCCAACTTCTGGACCAGATTGATTCCCATGGCTGCGGGAATGGATGCCCACGAGCTCTTCATGTGAGCTTTGTCCCAAAGGGCTACGACGCTCCCTGCTGATCATGTATACTAATGATATTTGCAACAATATTAGTGACTTATAACCATAAACGTTTTACATTTACTACTCAAAACTTAATCACAACACGATAATTGGTTTTCTATTGTTGGGTTTGTGGACAGTAATATTGTTATTTCATTGGTAACCTTCAAATAGCCATGCACCCGCTTGTAAAATATAAAAATAAGTGTTAGTCTATTATCGGATTTATGGATAATAAAATTATTATTTCATTGGTAACATTTGCTTACTCATCCATTTGTAAAATCTAAAAACAAGTGATAATATCCTAGTGAGTTTGTCAATGGTAAAATTATTCTTTCATCGCTAATTACAAATGGCTAGACTTTTCAAACAGGTGAGTCGAATCAAATTTAAGTCGAGTCATAAATAGTCCAACCTAAATTGATCCATTAACCCGTTTATGACTCATTTATTAGCAATGTAAATTTATTGACTCATATCCAACCCAACTCATACCCAACCTGACTCATATTATAAAACATTTTCCTATTTAATCAAATGTAGAAAAAATTATTTCTTATGGTTTTTTTTTAAAAAAAAACTATATTGTTAAAACACTTCCACACAACTACAAATTTAATGGATAAATGTTTTAATTTTTTAAAATTGAGGCTCCATTTATTTCACGAAAAATGTGGTATTTTTGAAAATGATAATATTTTCTGGTGTTTGGTTAAAACTTAAAAATGAATTTGAAAATATTTTTTTCTTATTATAGAAAATCTGATTTGATTTTTGTGCACTCCTTTTCAATATTTTTATTTTTATTTTTTAAAATAGAATTTTTAATTATTTCTTATTTCTTTTCTTTATTATTTTTTCTCATTCTTCTTCCAGTCGCCGGCCATAGCTGCCATGCCCAGTAATAGGAGAGCTCAAGCCTCGCCATAGGCTAGTGAGATTGACCTCACTAGATCTAGGGAGCTCGAGCTTGCCCCAAGGCATCAATCTTGCCCAATCAAGGAGCTCGAGACTTGCTAGTGTGGTTGGGGACTGGGTGAGGGCTTCGCAACCCTTGTCCAAAGGTCGGCAAGGGTTGGTCGTCAAAAATCATAGGGGAAAAAAGTAAAAAGAAAGAAAGAAAGAGAAAAAGAAAAAGAAAATAATTATTAAAAATCTATTTTTAAATAAAAATAATAAAAATTGCTCAAGAGGATGATATCTAATTAATGGATTAACATCAACTAATAACATTTATAAGTTACATGGGTTGTAAATGGGTTTAAAGACAAATCTATATCATTAGACTAACATACAATCCAAACCCATTAACAACCCTTTTATTAAAACTTAACTAACCCATATATGATCCATCTCATTGTAAATGGGTTGACACCTCTACAAACAGCTAATCAGATTAACAATCTATCGATTCACTTTTTACTTATCATCAACATTTCAAGTTTATTATCAACATAATGTAATTATTGTCCATGGATAAAATTCCATTTTATTAGTGAATGAAATTTTATAAATCACCAAATTGGGGAGCTTACTTAAATGAAAATTTTGCATTCTCTAATCAAAGTCAACCGAAAGCTATTGCGTGTGATTTGGTCATTATGCTTTATTGGAGTGAGTTCAATTGTTTTTCCTTTCCATAATTGTCTATTGTCAGAAAGTCCTTCAATTAGAAACATTCTTCACGTTTGGCTAAAGTAAATATTCTTTACGCATGTGCCCATTTTATTCATCAACGCGACTTTCTAAATCACCAAACTGGGGAGCTCACTTAAACAACAATTTTGCATTCTTTGATCAGGTCAACTGAAAGCTATCACGTGAGGTTTGGTCTTGATCCTTTGTTGGAGTAAGTTCAATTGTTTTTCCTCTCCATCATTGTCTATTTGTTGGAAAATCCTCCAATAAGAAACATTAGTTTAGATAAAATAAAGATTTTTTACACATGTGCTTGCCAAATTGGACCAAAGGTGCAATCTCCCATCTCTTACTCTTAGAAGGTAAATGGAAATTTTGGGTTTGAAAACTCTAAGCCTGAAAGTTTTTCGAACTCCTGCCTAGTTCATGGGCTCGAAGTTGGACCTAGTTGACTAGTTCACTGCATTCATTGGTTTGATTTGTGATTACTCCTGCTTTCAAGTCAACTATCATGTTGTATGAAAAATATAGTCTACTAATTTCGATTGGCTGCAATAACATTTTGTAAGTTTTTTGAAAATGTCAAATCCCAACGTTAATATGGTGCTCTTCGTCTGTCATGGACTAGTTCCATGTGGTAGCACAGCAAAGAAAATGCAAGTTTTAAGCAATCTAACTAATTATGAGTAGTAGCCAAAGCAATATCAAGAAATGAATGTTACAAATTTTATTGGTCTAAGAAGATTTTTCTAATTATGTTTCTAAAACTGAGTTGTTGAGGTAGGTTAATTCTTGGGATGATAAAATACATAAGCGGCAAAGAAGGCTTTAATGACTGTAAAAACAAAGAAAACGTAAGCAGTAGTAGCCGGACCAAGGGTTGCCAAAGTACTTGCGCCCGATTCCTTCCATTTCATGCGCCATTTGTTCTGGTGGTATATGGCCAATCGATGCGGTCATGTAGCTCGAGACAATGTCGAACCTAACATCCTTAGGGAGATCATTAGAGAGTCTCACAACCTCATGAGGATCGTGTCGGTGGAGACGAGCTCGGTGGAGACGAGCTCATAATGGTAACGATAGCAGTGCACCGCTACTCAAAATCCTAACAAATTGCTTACGTATTTCAAAGGTTGAAACGTACAAGAGATCAGCCTTGAATCATGAAACAGGATAATTAGAGAAACTGTTCGACAATCAATCATAAATTTGGTAGGCACAATAAGGGCTTGACCTTAGTTTGAAAGGAGAAAAATCTGACATATGTGTGAGAATGCAAACGTAATTACCAAGAAACGCGGATCACCATTGTTTACTGGTGATCTCCTTGGACTGATGTCTTCATTTTCCTTAATTTGCGAAGATTAGTCCAAATGTAACAAGAAAACCGAGTCCGAGAGCTCCATCTTTGATTTCCTTATTTTCCCGATAGTGAACATTAAACAAAAAAATCGGGTCTTGATTACAATACATCTTGTAGATATAAAATTGGAGATATGAATATTTGCTCTCTAGAAGGGAACTTGTGCTGTAGAAAGTGGGGAATGATGAATTCGCATTCGTAAGTCAAGTCAACTTAAGAGAGTGGTGCATGGGGACTAAGAAGTTAATGATACGACAACATTTTGCCACAATATTAGTGACCTATAACCATAAATGTTCTAGCTATACATTTACTACTCAAAACTTAATCACAACATGATAAATGGTTTTCTATTATTGGTTTTGTAGATAGTAAGATTGTTATTTCATCGATAACTTATAAATAGTTATGCATTCATTTGTAAAATATAAAAATAAGTGTCAGTCTACTATCATATTTGTGGATAATAAAACTGTTACTTCATTGGTAACATTTACTTGTGCATCCATTTGTAAAATCTAAAAATAAGTGGTAATACACGGTTGAATTTGTCAATAATAATATTGTTGTTTCATCGCTAATTTCAAATTGCTAACCGAATTAACTAGCTATCGATCACTTTTTATATATCTTCGTCAGTATTTTAAATTTATTATCGACGTTACATAATTACCTTTCATAGAAAAAAATTCCATTTAATTCATCAACGGATTTTATAGAACACCGAATTGGGGAGCTCCACTAAAGCTACAAGGTTGCATTCTCAAGTCAAAGTCAACTGAAAGCTAATGCATGTACTTTGGTTGTGATGTATTATTATTGGAGTAAGTTAAATGTCTTTCCTTTCAATAGTTGTCTATTGTTGGAAAGTCCTTCAATCAGAAACATTCTTTACATTCGGATAAAATAAAGATTGTTCATGCATGTGCCTGCCAAACTGGACTAAAGGTGTAACTTTCCTAGCGCTAAGAACATTAAAATTGTTACTTCATTGGTAACATTTACTTACGGGTCCATTTATAAAATCTAAAAACAAGTGGTAATATATAGTTGAGTTTGACAATGATAAAATTGTTATTTCATCGCTAATTTCAAATTGCTAACCGAAATAACTAGCTATTGATCACTTTTACATAGCATCATAAGTATTTCGAATTTATTGTTGACGTTACTTAATTACCTTCCACAGGAAAAATTCCATTTTATTTGTCAACGGAATTTTATAGAACACCGAATTGGGAGCTCCATTGAAACCACATTGTTGCATTCTCTAGTCAAAGTCAACTGAGAACTAATGCGTGTACTTTGGTTGTGATGCATTATTGAAGTTCAATTGTCTTTCCTTTCCATAATTTCTATTGTCAGAAAGTCCTTCAATCAGAAGCATTCTTCACGTTCGGATTTAATAAAGATTCTTCACCGTCAAACTGGACTAAAGGTGCAGTCTTCCCAGTTTTAAGAACATTTTTTACGTTCTAATGGAGCTCAATTCATGGGCTTGAAGTTGGACTTTGTCGACTGGTTCTTGCATCATTGGGTTGAATCTCATTTTCAGAAAGATAGGCCTATTTTCTAATTGAAAAGAGGGCTCAATATGAGGGCCCAATTGCGAGACCACCGTGCGGCCCTATTCGGGCCTAAGGGGTCCGGTCCGAGTGAAAATTAAAAAATATATAAAAAAAATTTGAATTAACTGATCGTGCATACTTTGATTGGGTGCATGATGAAAATAGAAAAGAAGAAACATTTACCTACAAAAATAATAATTTCGAAAGAAACCGAGACCTTCATTAAGTTGTTTAGTTTTAGTGCTATATTTAGCATAATTTATATTTAAATAGTTTACACTATTAGAAAAAATTGGATTCGATTTGAAGTTAGCTCACAGGATTGTTATCCTACAGCTTAATAACAATGTTATGTTTTTTTTTACTGACTCATATTGGTTTACTTTGTTGCATTCAATCTTTCACTCGTTCTTTTATTATTATTCTTGCCGAATTTGTAGTGATATTTTTACATTACATTTGTGTCATGACTTACTTTTTCTAGTTCAATGTTTTGGTTACATCATACTATCATAATAAAAATAAAAATATTGCTTGGATACTTAATAATTTGGTACAAAAGACTATGCGCACAATCAAATTTATGATTTGATTACACTTTTTTTCAAATTTCATGACTTTTAGTGCACTTATCTAAAAACTATTGAACTCATGGAGTAGGCCTATGGTATGTGAGAGTTGTTCATCTAGAGATTACAAAATATTAAAAATATCAAAAATATGGAAAAAAAAAAAAAAAAAAACGAAATCTTTGTTTAAAGAAAGGTGAGAGAGGAGTAAAGGACTTAGGTATAGGGGGAAAAAGACTAAAAACACCCTTATTTTCCAAAAAGGTTATGTTACGAAGTACGATGACAGAAATTTACAACGAAAATTGACATTTATTTGTTATCAATATATAAAGATAATATTGTAATGCTGGAACTCTATGAACATATTTCCTATTCTCCTTTTTACTGCAGTTGATAAATTTAAGCATACCGGTGCTCCCTTGCTAGTAGAAAAATTATTTAGAAAGATTAAGTTCACTTTAAGTCCCTTAATTTAGGTTCTTGTGCAACCGGATCTTTTCGAATGGACTCCTCTAACTCTACCCGTTCTCAACCAGGTCCTCCTTAAATAATTTTTGGTTAAAGCGGCATGCTAAGACGATAAATTTTCATTATTAGAAAAAGGTAAAAGTCAATAATGAAAATCAAAAGAAACTGATTTTATTCTAGAAAATAAGGAAAGTAAAATGTAGAAAACAAAATGTTGAAGAGCAAGACACGCGAGAAGGGGCGGACGAATTATTTGCGGCAGCCTCCACCAGCGATGATGGGTGATGGTCGGAAGATGAGAAGAACTCATCTCGGGCTTGACCTTTGGGAGAAGAAGTCGTGATCGAAATGATTATGCGCTTTACCAGCATTTTCACGCATGCTTCCTCCAAATCAGGTTTTAGTTGCTTCTTCAAGTACCAAAGATTCAAGCTGCTCAAGCACGACTAAATCATTTACGAGTTGAAGGGCGACACTGAGTCAAGGTCGAGCCTCATTGGTTCAAACTTTACGACAATTGACTTTGAGCTCACGACTGGATCAAGCTTCCACAAAAACTCATTTCTGTAATCAAGTTGAATCAATCGAGTCAATTTCAGCTTGTAAAAACATTTCACGAGTCAAACCCGGTCCGGAAAAATCGAGCATCGTCAATATCGGGTTCGGATCGAGTATCCATTCTTGAATTTTCAAGTCTAGCCCCATTCAAACATTACACTATATCAACTCGGTTACAATCGATTACACTTCTCTTTTAAGCACTTGCCGACAAATATGCCAAAGAACACTTGGAAAACGGTCTTGGTCATCAATTGGACATTCGTTCAAAGAAGGCAATCTAGCACATGGTCATGACTTTCTACAAGATGACGGTACCTAGTGGCGAAAAAGAAAGAAAATCGGCACAACGGTTAATTACCTCAGATCTGCCATGGAAGTCAATCCAGCAGTTACATTCCCATTATGGACCCACAATACAATTAAAATATCTTCCACTTGAATTTCTTAATCACACTAGTCCAAGATTACGAAAATAATGAGAACACTAAAGTAGACCCAGGCACTAGTAAGAAAGACCAACCGTCATCGATAGAAAAGTTTCCGCTTTCAAGTGATTTTTTCAACGACATTTTCATCCATCACCAAATTAATCTCCAATATAATAAAAATAAAAATAAAAAATGGGCCCATTCACGTGAGAACCGAATCCATCTCCAATTCAATCTTGGCTCTGGCGGGTTGTGACAAGTATGGACCAAACATAAAGCCTCGCCGCTTTTTAAAGCGCAAGATCTCCGTCTTTCCACCCTTCAATCACCCCCTTGAATTTGGGCACTTTATTAACCATCCCTATTTTCGTCATTGACCATATAGCTCACATTCCAATTCCCAAAGCTGGTCATTATCCCCCACCCGATCGAGGTTTGATTTTTCCGGGTTTGGCCAGCGTTTTGCAAGGCTTGAGAAGACTGTGAATTCTATGGGAGAATTCGAGCTTGTTCGCCTTCCAGAACAGCCATGATTCTGACTCTATTTTCAAACAACTCTTTTTATTTGTTCTCCACTTTTTGCTATTGACAAAAAGGGGGAGAAGTTTGATGCAGATTTAATTTGATCTTATTTTTGGATTTTTGGACTTATTTTTTGTTTGGTTGTGATTTTGACTGTTTGATTTGATTTTTTGATGCTTGCAGTAACTTAGGCCATGATGATTATGGAAAGGATAGTTGTTTTGCAGGACTAACATGTTTTCAGTGGTTGCAGAATCATTGCTATCTATATCCTAATCTACTTATCTTTTATGAGATATCTTGTTTTGCTTAAGTATTGTTTTGCAGGACAAAAGTGTTCAAATCTACATGAAAGTTTTGTTACCATAAAAAAAAGGAGAGATTGTTGGAGAAAACTTCTTTATTTGTTTTGAAGTTGACAAAATGTTTCCATCAATCTAGTCTGAAGACTTACAGACTCTATCGTCAAAGTTTGAAGAGCTCCAGACTCAAGATTTAAAGTCAACCCTCACTGATAGCTTCCAGACTGACGAAGAAAAGATTTATTCGATAAAGAAGGCTTATCCAGATACGAGTATATCTTTAAGGATTTTGTTCATACGTTGAAGAAGATCTCACGGCTAGAGATAGCATCTCATGATCAATTATTCTCATTGAAATCAATTCGGATAATTAGATCTATTGATTGGCGAAATATACTTGGAAGGTTCTACTTATGAAAACCTAGATCCTGATTGTATGGGTGAGCAGGATTGGTGGGCTATCATCACATTCCTTAAATAACTCGAGATCTTCCTAATTGATTCTGTCCAACAGGTAGATTGGAAAAACTCATTTGGAATGTGCCAAAGGTTATAATGGCATGGAGGAGTATATAAGGAAGACGCTCAAGTTATTCGAGTGTGTGCGTGAAAGAAAAATTTCAAAGTCTGAATCTCCTAGTTCTTTACTAATTCAATCGCTGAGCTTAAGTTGTACTCAAAAGAGAGATTAAATACTTGTGAGATCTTGAGAAAGTGTAGTAGAGTCTTTATACTGTGGAATCAAGGATGTGAGACTGTAAAATCTCTTTTGGTTCTTAGTGGAATCCAACCAGTAGGTTTTTAGTGCTGAAGAGTGGATGTAGGCTTGGTCTAAGCCGAATGTGTTTCAATTCTCTTTTCCTAAACTCTTTACTTTAATTCATAGTCTTATATAACTGTTTACGTTCTTTTACATCTTCAATCCATTATTCTCAAAAGACGAATTAAGTTGTTAAATCTTGCAAAAACTTCTTTAACACCTATTCACCCCCCTCTAAGTGTTCTTACTAGCCCTATCACAGTTCACTATTTCCTTTCTTTTAGTTATAAATCTTTTCAGTTTTTTCCCCTCTTTTTAAGGACTACTCTAAGTAAACGGACCTAAGCAAGTTCATAAAAGGCTTCATCTTGATCCTTATATGAAATTCTAGAATGTAACTTATTTGTCTTCAACACATAAAGATTATATAATAATGTGGGAACTCTACCAATATATTTTTCTATTCTCATTATCAATTATTTAAGCACTTTTACTATAGTTGAATTTTTGTGTGCCCAGCAAACAGGTGTTCCCTTGCTAGTAGAAAAATAATTTTAAAAAATTACACTTTCAGTCCCCCAATCTATGATCTTGTGCAATTGGATCTTTTGGAATCTATCCCATTCTCGATCAGGTCCTTCTTGAATAACTCTTAGTATATCGTTGCGGTATGCTAAGATGATTTTTCTTCTTCTTCTTTTGGCATAATTAAGAAAAGGTAAAAGCCAATAATGTCGAAATTGAAAGAAACTAATTTTTTTCTACAAAGCAAGAAAAGTAAAATGCATAAGAGAAGGGTAGGAGAGCAAGAGAGGCGAGAATGGGCGGAAGACTGCGTGGCGATAGCCACCATCAGCGATGATGGGTGATGGTTGAAACAATTATGCGCGTTACTAGCATTTTCTCACATGCTTCTTCAAAATCAGGTTTTAGTTGCTTCTTCACGTACCAACGAGTCAAGCTACTCAAGCACGCCTAAATTATTTACGTGTTGAAGCGCAAGACTGAGTCAAGTTCGAGCCTCATTGATTCAGATTTTACAATGGTCAACTTTGAGCTCGGGACTGAATCAAGCTTCGACAAGAACTCATTTATGATAATCAAGTCAGATAAATCGACATTTTCAGCTTGTAAAAACATTTCGCATGTCAAACTTGATTCAGAAAAATTTAGCATCGTCCAGATCAAGTGTAAATTGAGTATCCAGTCTGGAATTTTCGAGCCTAGTCCCATTAAAACACTAGACTTTATCGATTTGACTAGACTCAATTACATCTCTCTTTTAAGTACTTGCCGACAAATATTCCAAACACCACTTGGAAATCAGTCCTTTTCATCACTAAACATTCATTCAAAGAGGGCAATCTAGCGCATGGTCGTGACTTTCTACAGGATGACGCTACTTAACGGGGGAAAAGGAAGAAAATTCAGATGATGGTTAATTACCCTACATCTACCTTGGAAGTCAGCCCAGCAGTTACATCCCCATTATAGACACACAATACAATTAAAAAATCTTTCACTTGAATTTCTTAACAACGATCATGTCACACTAGTCAAGATTACTAAATGACGAGAACACCTAAGTAGACCCCAGTATCAATAAGAAGAGAACAATCATCATCAACAGAAAAATTTTCAATTTCAATCAATTATCAAGCCTTAACAAGTGATCAAAATGCATTTTACCAAAAAAAAAAAAAAAAACAAGTGATCAAAATGCACTTTATTTTGGCAGAGAGCAGGTGATATTTTCAGCGACCTTTTCATCCATCCATAGAATTCATCTCCAATCCAATAAAAAAACGAGTCCATTCACGTGAAAATCGAATCCATCTCATATTCAATCTTGGCTCCGGTGGGTTGTGACGAGTTGAGTATAGACCAAACATAAATCCCGATCACTTCTTAAAGCACAATATCTCCATCTTTCCAACCCATAACCACCCCCCTTGAATTTGGGCACTTATTAACTATCTCTAATTTCGTCATTGACTAGCTCTTACATTCCAATTCCCGGAGCTGATCATATCCCCGCCCAGTCGAAGTTTGATTTTTACTGATTTGGCTAGCGTCTGAAATTAAGACAAATCCGGCACCAAGAGATCGGCAAACGAATATAGAAAAGCCGACAAACACAAGACGCGCTTTTGCTCCTATTCCCTACACGAGTCCACAAAGAAAGTAGCATCATCAGTCCCCCAACGAACGTATACATTTAATCGTCCTCATCAGTTCGGATCTCCAGAAAGTCGAATTTGAGCTCAAACCTGAATTAAGCTGCCACGAAGATCATTTATAATAAACAAATCGAATCAAATCAAGTCATTTCAAACTTATAAAATAATTAAATGAGCCACACTCCATCCAGAAAAGTTGATCTTCGTTGAGATTGAATTTAAATCTAGTATCTAGTCTTGCATTTTGAGTTCAAGTTTGGTTCAAACATTAGACCATATCAACTCGACTAGACTCGATTACACCTCTCCATGTAAATACCCTCTGAAAATATTCCAAACACTCAAGTAGAAATCAGTCTTGGTCATTGTTGTTCATTCTTCAAAGAGAATCTTGCACACGCCTGACTTTGTACAAGATGACACTACTTAGTGGGTACAAAGAAAGAAAATTGTTGTACAGAAAATCAACAAATTATCTTAAATCTATTGTACAGATGTCAATCAATTTCTAAACTTTTCAACTTTGTCAATTTAATTCTAAAAATTCATGCGGAATTCTAATATATTCCTTTGGGCCAATTTTCACCTACAATCATTGACGTAGGACTCCAATCATTACCAATGATTCTACAAGACATATCGCCAAGTTAGCAATTTTCAACAAAATAATTGCATTGGAATTTCATGCAGAGATTTAGAATTAAATTGACAAAATTGGAATAATTAAGACTAAATTGTCATACGTATAATAAATTCAGGATTGATTAGACTATTTCCTATAATATTGACTGATGTGAGTTAATGCACTAGCACGGTCTATGAAATTCTTTTCTATGCTAATGACAAATAGAGCGAATGATTAGTCACCACATCTCGATAATTTGGCATTCTATAGTCAAGTCAACCAGAAACTATTCGCGAACTTGGTGGTCAAGCTTGATTGGAGTAAATTCAATGATTTAATTAAGAATTTCTAGACTTGTTCAGTCTATTGGCGACTCAATCTGGAACATTCTTCGATTTTGGATTAAATAAACATTCTTCAAGCGAATGATTATCTCTGCCCCCTATGGTAGAAAATTTACCTTGAATTCTGGTTTTTGATTTGTTTTGGACATCTGCAGGCTTGCCTTGTTATGGTGACCTCAAAGATTCCCATGACTCCTTTCATGCATTATTTTGGCAATGAATGGAAATTTCGTTTGACCAAAAAAAAAAAAAAATTCTACAATCGCGTACCTGCCAACTAGACCAAAGGTTGTAGACGGAATTTTTGTTTTTGAAAATTTTAGTTTTCACATTCCTGCTCTGCTTGTGTGCTTGGTGCGTGAAATTGCGTCCGTTGGACTAGCGTTATGATCTAATTAGTGATTGCTGCTGGTTTCAAGCCAACAATCATGTTGTATATGAAAAACAATCTGCTAAATTCGAATGGCCATGTTAACATTTAGTAAGTTCTTTTTTTTTTGGTCGAAAGATAGTACTTCCATTACTAACCCACTAAAGGGGTAACATTTGTTGGAGAGTCTAAACATAAAATAAAACATAAGGAGCGAGGGGGATTAGCTATCCAGTTGCGAGGAAGTAAATTAATTTGATGGGCTTTGGCGACCCAATCCACGCCTTTATTCATGTCTCGAGCCTCGTAGATGATTGATACTCCAGTAACTCGGGCCAAGATTTCCTTGCAATCTGCTACTATGGGCTGGGCTGACCAAGGTGGTTCCTCCAAGCCTAATAGGCTGTTCACAAGTGATAGGCTATCAAAAGAAAGGAGCACGTGCAGATCAGCCTCCTTTAGTTCGAAGTCTTCACCCATTCGTGCAGATCTTCGGTTGAGAACCCACTGTGTCGCCTCTCTCAAAGCTAGGGCTTCGGCGACCCACGTGGATGGAGCTGTAATCGACTTCGCGAAGCCATGGAGGAGGACGCCGGCTTCATTCCTGCAAATTCCAGCAATCGATCCTGTCATGGACGATTCACACCAGGAGCAATTGATGTTCATTTTCAGCTCATTTGCTTTGGGTGGGTTCCATTTCGTCTCTGTATGCGAGTGTTCGGCTGATCCTCGCTCTGTTTTGTTCCCCCGTAAGTGCCATTTCGTGAATAGGGCTGCTGTGAGGTGCGCTTCTTCTTGAGCTGCAAGTGGGTCGGGCTTTCGGCCTTGAAAACCAGAGTGTTCCTGCATTTCTAGATCTGCCATAAAGCTGCAGCAAAGAGGGCTTTCGATGTTGGATCCATTCATGAGGTTAGATTTTCGAAAACCCACTTGTCTATTCGGGTGATCCTCTCTGGAGATGTGTCGGCATGAAAGTGGGGGCTTGACCATAGGTTTTTTGTCCAATCGCAGAGGATGAAGAGGTGTTCTACTGATTCCGGGGCTTGTCTACATAGTTTGACAGGTAGGATCATCAAGTATTCTCCTTTTGTGCAAGTTTTCTTTTGAGGGGATCGAATTGCTGCAAATACTCCATAGGAAGTGTTGGATTTTTGGGAAGGTTTTAACGTTCCATATCTTATTCCAAAGCGACTTAGGAGTTTGGTAGGATGAGGATGGGGTATTTGTGGTAGGAGAATCAACTTTGTTGTGTAGTTGGTTGTAGCCGCTTTTCACTGTATATGAGCCTGATTTGTTTGCTGTCCACACTAGTCTATCTGGATGGGACATTAAGCTTATGGGGATTGCTCTGATCTCTTTGGCTACTTCTTCCTCAAACAGCTCGTGTACTCGTTGGGTATCTCATGCATGTGACGCGTGATCAATTAACTCAGCCACCAACTGTGGTTCATCCCTATTTGCCGGGCCAAAGAGATTCCCTATCGATAACCAAGTGTCTTGTCTGATTATGATTTTCTGTCCATCTCCTATAGCCCACCTAGATTTAGGTTCAATCGTTTCTCTCCCCATTAATAGGCTTTGCCATCCCCATGAAGGTTGAAATCCCTTGTTTGCTGTCCAAAACTCCCCTCTTGGAAAATAAATGCTTTTCAGAACTTTACACCATAGTTCTTCTTTTGTTTGAATAAATCTCCAAGCTTGTTTTCCTAGCATTGCTTTGTTAAACTCCGCTAAATCTTTGAAGCCAAGGCTACCACAATCTTTCCTGTTTTTCAATTCCTCCCACTTTTTCCTGTGTATTCCTCTTCTGGCTGCATTTTGTTTCCACCAAAAGCAAGCTATTCATTGTTCAATAGTACGACATATGGATAGTGGAATTTTAAAGATAGTCATTGCATATTGAGGGAGTGCTTGAATAACTGTTTTGATTAGAACTTCCTTTCCCGCCTTTGAAATCAGCCTCTCTTTCCAACCTTCAAGTTTCCATTCAACTCTAGTAAGAAGCCACGCAAACATTTCCTTTTTGGTCTGACCACAATCAGATGGTATCCCCAGGTATTTACCTGTTTTTTCAATGATAAGAACTCTAAGTTCAACAGCTAGATTCTATTTAAGGCTTTGTGGGCAGTCTCTCTCTGTGAAGAGCCATGATTTATTAAGATTTATGGCTTGTCCCGACACATAGCAATACTGGTTGAGTACATTAGCCACATTTTGAGCATCTCTTATCGTTCCATTTAAGAAAAAGATTGCATCATCGGCAAAGAGGAGATGTGAGAGAGTGGGGCATGTGGAGTTTAGGCGGATACCTCTGATACTTCCATTTGTGACTACTTTGCCCATAAGGGTAGATAGGATGTTAGCCATAAGTATAAATAGATAAGGGGAGAGCGGATCACCTTGTCGAAACCCTCGGGTTGGCCTAAAGACAGCTGAGGGTTCTCCATTGACTAGGATACTAAAGGATACCGATGAGATGCAATACTTTATCCATTTCACCCATTGCTCATTAAACCCCACTTGTAGCATATAAGAACATAAGAAATCCCATTCAACCCTGTCATAAGCCTTCTTCATGTCTAGTTTTAGAATGGCCTGAAAATGACGCCTTCTCCTTCTCACCCTAAGTTGATGAATCACCTCTTGGACAATAAAGATGTTGTCTTGTATTTGGCGGTCTTTAACAAAAGCACTTTGCTCCTCAGAGATAAGTTTTGGGAGCCATGGTTTCAGTCTATTTGCCAACACCTTTGCTATGATCTTATAATTGAAGTTGCATAGACTGATAAGTCGAAATTGGGTGACATCTTCAGGATTTGTTACTTTAAGGATGAGAGTGATGTGCGTTTTATTTAGCTCAGGGTCAAAGGTACCTTGGCTTAAGAAAGATTGAACCATGTTGAAAATGTCTTCATGTATGATAGTCCAGTGACTTTGATAAAATACTCCATTTAGCCCATCTGGACTTGATGCTTTTGTTGCCCCTAGCTGAAAAACAGCATCTTTAACTTCCTTTCTTTGGACTGGTTTGATCAAATCTGCATTCATCTCCTCATTCACCATTACCGAACATTGATCTAATACTGGTTGATAATTCCTTTCTCCCACCGAGCTAAATAGGGACTGATAGAAGCTGTAGATATGTTGGTTAATGGTGGAGGGATCTCGGCACCAAGTCTGGTCATTAAGCCTTAGCATAGTTATTTTGTTGCGTTGATGCCATTGGACTATTGTAGCATGGAAGAACTTTGTATTTTGATCTCCCCATTTCAACCATTGAATTCTCGACCTCATACACCAGTACATCTCTTCTTGTCGCCATAAATCTTCAATTTTCCTTGCAATATAGCAGGCTTCCTCTTTGTTTTGCTCCTCATCAGTGTTGTTTGTTAATTCTTGGAGCCTTTGTTTGAGTGGAATAAGCTGTTGTCTGGCATTTTTAAAGTTCCTTCTCCTCCATCTAGTTAAATCAGCAGCTACTTTCTTTGTTTTAACTACCATAGTAGGCTGATCTGCACTATATGTATGCCAAGTTTTCTTTACCACCTCTTCACATTTTGGATGTTCTAGCCAATATGTTTCAAATTTGAACATTTTCTTTTGTTTAAGCTCTGTGGGGTTTAAGGATAGTAAAATTGGGCTGTGGTCGGAGCCTATAGCCGAAAAAGCAAAAGCCTCCGCGTTTGGGTAAAGAACCTGCCACTCCATATTGCATATTGATCTATCCAGTCTTTTTTTAACTAACGCATTGTCTTCCCTATTATTTGACCAAGTAAAGGCGTAGCCCTTACTCTCAATGTCCATTAATGAGCAAGCGTCTAAAAAATCCCGAAAAACTGCGATGCGATAGTGGTCCACTTCTTTCCTCCCAAATTTCTCCTAGTGGTAGAGCACTTTATTGAAATCTCTTATGCACAGCCATAGAAGTGAGGTATGATTATAGTTGCTGTCTTTCAAAAAACTCCATAGTCTGACCCTTTCTTGAAAATTGGTGGATGCATGTATAAAAGATATCCTCATTGAGTAGCCCCTGTTTAAGTCTTGGCATTTGATGTTTATTACCTCATTTGAGAACCCTTCCACTTCCACCTTGACCTCCTCATCCCACATTAGTGCTAGACCTCCCCCAATGCCAATCGGATCGATAATTAAGGAATGATGGAGCTGAACCCGTGCCTTTACTCTTTCTACTACAACTTTCTTATTCTTGGTTTCCATGAGGAAAACCATATTGGGCCGTTCTTGAGCCACTAAGGCTCTAAGGTGCTAAACTGTCAAGGGTGTGCCCAACCCCTAACAATTCCAGCTCAATAGTTTCATCTATTCTATGGTGGTTGTTTAGGGTCAACCACCAAGGCCCCTGCATTAGCCCCTTCCCATGATTGAATTGGGGCATCCAGGAGTTGTTCTTCATCCATTAAGAGGTCCTGTGAGATCTTCTTTTCATAAGGACTGATTCACTTTTGCTTTTTAACCACAGAAGCTTTGTACACTGGCTTCCCTTTCTTTATCTTCATGTAATGCTCTTCATTCTCTGCAGAAGAGGTTAATAAGAGTTGGGTCTGTTGTGGTCTTTTGTTGCTGCATGTTGGGGTTTGATTTATCTTGTGAGTCTCCATCCTACTTTCCTTGACATTTGGAGAAGCAGGGACTATTGCTAAAGCAATTGGTTCTTCTTGCTATGTCCTCAGGGGATCGTTAGCAGCCATCATGGGAGTTTCCAGCATAACCTCTTCCTCCATTGTAGTGATTTCAACTTTCCCATAAAAGGTCTTCTAGTCGGGGCTGACCTCTCAGACTTCAGCCTTCAGCCACGACCCATACCGGCCTGGCTGATCCTGAGCTAGACCGGTTTCTCATAAGATATTTCCGAACAGTAATTTGCATAATGTCCAATGCGCCCACAAGAAAAATAGAAATGTGGGAGGCATTCATATTTAAAGTCGATCCACCATCTTTTATCCCCCACAGTAATAATAGTTCCTGTTTTGAGTGGGTTTGACAGGTTCAACAGAACTTTGGCCTTTCCTCCTTTTCGGGAATTGTTGTTTCTCGCCTCTATTTTTATCTCTTCAACTTGCCCCAGCTTTGAGGCTAAACGGCGTATAGATTCTTCAGTTACTCGAGCTCGAGGAAGGCTTATGATATGCACCCAGAATGCATAATGTGAGAACTCATAACAATGTTCAGGTATATTTGGATTGCCTTCTTTGAGGACAAGTAGGTTGCTTGAAAAAGACCACGGACCTGATGCTAAAACCCTGTTTTTCTTTTCAATGGTGTTAAATAGGAAGGAGTAAAACCCTGGCTCAATCTGTTTGCATTTTACTGATTCTGTTTTCCAGGCTCGTCTCATAGTAGTAATGAATGCCGGGAAATTAACATTAGGTTTTGAGTAAAGTTTCCCATAGAGGGTTAACTCACTTTCTCGCTGTTCTTCTTCTGGAATTTCAGCCCCAAAATCAATTTTATCATCTTCTAACCATAGATCTCCCATTCTTCGACACAGAGCTGCCATTCGAAGATGGGTATCCTCCCCCCTGCCATTTCTACCGATTGTTTTAGGCTCAGTGAGAGGTACAGGGCGATAGTTGTGGATTGAAGGGAGTTCTGGGTTCTATGGGCCTCTACATTAGGGTTATGTGGTTATATGGGTGTTGGTTGTGTGGCTTCTGGAGAATTCTATATTCTGGTTTTCTGGTTTTAGGATTTACTAGTTCTAATTTAGGGTAGGCTTTGGTTGTTTTCCAAGAACTTCTCTACAAGATTGATAAAACTAGGCAACAACATGGCCAGCAGAATGCGTATCTATGCTAACTTCAAGCAATAGCCCAAGAAGACTTACGATTTCCTCCATCTGGATTCCTCAGTGGCGAGATAGATGCTAAGTAAAGGCCATGGATCGTCTGGGAGTTCGGAAGGTATGGGGTCGCTGCTTCACTCCAAACGCTGATGATGGCATATGGAATAATCGACAGTGTGGAGAGGCTAGTCAAGTGGGAGTCGTTGCATCCCTCCTAGGGTATGGGTCACAGCTTCATCCATGGAAGTGGGTTTCGGTTTTGGGAGGATTGGTATTGGGGTTGATGGCAAACTGAGAAAATCAGAGATGCGGGATGGCTAATCTAGTAGGGGAGATCCAAGATCAGCCATGGATATGGGATTTAGGGTTTGGGCAAGCAGAATTTCTGAGGAAAAATTTGCTATCACCCTGAGGGATAGAGGAAAAGCTCAACAGCAGTTCTTTGAAAATGTTGATTTTCTAACATTATATGATGCTCTTTCATCATACGTTTGTGTCATAGACTAGTTTCATGTGATCCCACATGATTTAACTACTATAAAGAATGTAATTTTTAAGCAATCTAATTGAGAATAGTAGCAAAGCGACAACAAGAAATGAAATTGCCACATATTTCATTGGTCTAATTAGATTTCTCTAATTATGTTTTTGAAACTGACTTGTTGGTTAATTCTTGGGATGATAATAGGTGTAAGTAGCAAAGAGGGCCTTCATGACGGTAAAGAGAATGAAAGGTAGCAGTAGTCGAAATTAGACCTGTTAAATAGATGGGTCAGATTGGGTTTGGATGAATTAATTTTGGCGACTCATATCTGTCTAAATCCAAAGCTTACCCATATACAATCCAATCTAGGCTTCAATTTTTAGCCGTTGTCCCCCTCAAATATAGAAAATAGCATATTGAAAAAAGACCTAACCAATTTAGTAAAACAAATTAAACATGATAAATACTAGCAAATGAGAAAGTACTAAAATTAGTACACCCAAATAACTCGTATTTTGAATGCCATTGCTCAACCACTGTGGTCACTACTGTTAGCATAGTCACATTACAGTTGTCGAAAACTTTTGTAAATGAAAAAAAATCAAATATGAAATTATTGATTTTATTAAGAAAATGTCTAAAATATTTTTTCTAACCAAAAGATAATATACAATTAACATATAGAAGAACCAACTACATAACATTCAAATGATTGGAAAAAAAAAATTATAACACTCAAGTATTGTTGACACTGTAATTTTTTTGTTTACAAAATCATATATCCATAAATAAGATTAATAAATCGGAAAATAAAAAAACATAAATGATAAATAATAAAAAGAATATTAGAGAGAGAGAGAGAGAGAGAGAGAGAGAGAGAGAGAGAGATCATGTTTGAAGCCCATTTGGCCATTTTCTTCTTTAGCCTGATATCTTGATCCAAACCCATCAACTCAAACCCAAATCCGTTTGCTCGTGAATTTGACCCATAAGATTTCGATAAACTCGTGGGCTCACTTGACCCAAAAACTTCAGTCCTCGATTTTCAGTAGGAGCCCATTTTGGATTTAAACGAGGCCCATTTGACTTTAATTGCTTCCTTCTCCGTGGCCGCTAGTCTTCACCTTCCACCGCTGCAACCTTGTTGCCGATCATCGTTCGAATGGCAGGGAGAGTCACGCTCCGCACGGATTGAGTTTGAGGGAGATTTCACCACAAATTTCCCTCAGGGAGTCCATTTTTAGAGAATTCTTTCTCATTTCTAGCTCATCGCCAAGCCCAAGGCGACGTAGCCATCGCCCGACCGCTGCCTCCGGAGACACCCCTGTTCAACTCTGTTTCGCGACTGTGAAGATTGAAGTGGCCAAAACTCGCTTGAAGCTCTTCCACCGGTCTTCATTTTAGCTGGCAACGATCATGAGAGCTCCCAATAGTTAAATTGGATTGTCTACTATGAGTTACCTTGGATTCATCGACAAGATAATCTCCGATTCTCCATCATGCTATGATTCTAACCAAGGTAAAGTAAATGTAAAGCTTGTTCTGCTTCAATTAGGATTGGTCATGTTAGAGTCATGTATTTGATTCTAAATTTCGCATGTTAATTTCACTTGCGTATGGTCACAAATACGAGTTTGAAATCGCAAAAATCTGCTCCATTAACTGCAATTTGTTCACTGAAATGTTTATGAGGTGTCAAGGCAGATTAGTTTCGTCATTTTCTGAATCTGAAAGTATGCTGACATAGATAAAGCAATATTAATTGATTTTGAAGTCATTTAAGCTTGAGTTCTAATGTTTTTACAATGGTCAAATACATTTCCAAATCATTATACTTCTTTTCAATGGCGATCGGTGATAAGTATGTGATACGAGTTATTGTTCTCAACCTTCATTTATGGTGACATTTGTGATCGAGGCTTAAGTCCATGTAGGGGTCACGGGGGTGTTGACACCTATATTTTGGCATCCCGATTATCCATTTACTGCATAGAAAAATTATGGATTAATTTTTAACTCCTAAAAAGAGAATAAAGAATTGAATTGAGTAGCAAATAATTTTAGAAGCATTTATTTATTTATTATTATTGCATCAGTGATAAATGGGTTTGGATTGATGGTTATGAAGTTTAACTCAATAAGTTGAACTAAGCCCATAGAGAGAATGAATTGGCCCAGACCCATTATTTTTTTATGATTGAAAATTAACTTATGAGGACTGGCAATTTGATGTATTTGATAAGTCTTTCACATATTCATGCAATATACGAGGGATATATTTCGTACTAAAATGAAAGATTTTGGATGAAATATCAAAAAAATAAAATGGAATATTGCACGTGGAAGAATATACTCGATGTCATGCTTTGGGCAACCTATTTTGAAAGAGGCGGCATACTAGCATGGAAGAAAGAAATCTTTTCGTATAAAGGGGATGTGCTTATAGAGAGAAAATAGGAAAGAAATCAAATATATGCATCTTCAAGAAAAGGAAAGCGGGTCGTTGTCCATCCTGGAAGAAATCCTACCGTTGACGTATAAAAGACTCTTGATGGTCTGACACAGAGTGAGGCCACGCAATTTAATACACGGCCACAATTATGAGTGTTCATAGAGAGGACGTGAGCTAGAAAAGACGGGAGAATTAACAAAAAATCTTAAATATATTATAATTATGTTAATTCAGTCCTAAATCTTTATTTTGGCCAATTTAGTCATAAACCTTTTATAATTGTGTCAATTCAGTCCATCCTACCAAAATTAGCCGGCCGACGAACAATTTTTTAATAATTTTTTTCATTTTTTTTTCTTTTTTACCTTCTTCTTCCTCTGGTTGGCCGGCGTCGGCCAGAGGCGAGGACCGGCGAGGCTCGCCCCTGCCGGCCATTGGCGAAGGCGAGCCTCGCCCAGCCATGGTGAGGTCAAGGCCGGCGGGGGCAAGCCTCGCCAGTGGTCGGCGAGGTCAGCCTCGCCAGCCTCGACCGACTAGAGGAAAAAGAAGGTAACAAAAAATATTTGAAAAAAAATCAAAAAAATTATTAAAAAATTGTTCGCCGGCCAGCTGTCTCTGGCTGGCGTCCACGTCAGCGTTGCCCGGCCAATTTTGGCCGGATGGACTGAATTGATACAATTATAAAAGGTTTAGAACTAAATTGACAAAAAAAAAAAAGTTTTATGACTGAATTGGCACAATAAGTTTAGGATTTTTTTGATAATTCTCCCTAGAAAAGATGGGTCTTTTCTTCTCTCAATAGTGCAGAGAAGTAAAAGACAAGAAGAAAGGGTGGTCATAATAAAGGACTTTCCAAATATATATTTTTATCAAATAACATTTCTTCAAAGTTACTTTTCAAGGTATTTTTTAAATACAGTTTATAATTGGTCTTTGAATTTTACCAAATCTCTTTAGGCTAAAGGTTCTTACATTATTTCAAAGGCTTTGGACACCCTACGGCTCCCTCGACTGGTGCCTCCAGCTGCTCAATCGTGAATCTGACGCCTGCCTTCACCATCCACAGCTGCCGTTCCTCCGTCAAATCACTGCTGCTACCTGTCCAAATCGGTGCCTGCATCGCCTTCGCCACCACTTGCCGGAACCCATCCTGACATCGCGACCAGCCCGAGTGCCGCTGCACCCCGGCTCTCCGCAATCGCTGTAGGCCCGAGCGCTACTATCAGTGATCCATCGCCCGAGCCAACGACAACCGAGCTTGCCGCTATGATCATCGTTGTGACCCGCACCGAGTCTAATCCGTGACGAGTTAGTATTTGCTTATCCGAGTCGAGCTCCCGCCACGTCAACGAGCTATTTCACCAAGCCTCCTGCGGTACTGGCGAATTACCTTGTCCCGAAGTCCACCAGCGAAGAGAGAAGGGCACATAAAGAGCAATTACAAAATGGAATAGAAAGATCGCTTTCTTTCCTTTTTCAGGCAGTTCACGTTGACCAGTGAAGTCCAAGCGAACCAATCCCCACGAGGCCAGCATCTCTCGCTTTTGTGACGCAAGTCTAGCAAGCGTGCAAATAGCTAGCAACGGCCGCTATTCGCATCTTGCAGTCGGCGACATCGCAGCTACCGTCCAGAACAATTCCTTAGTCGAAGCGGTCACCATTAAGTTTGTTTTTTTTTATTAATACATGCTTGTAACTGTGACAAGATATGGATCAAACTACCACACTACAAGGACATGATGAATTGATGTTTGGAAAATATTATGTTTGGATACACATTACTTCGGAAAGGTTTCAACTCTTTAAGTTTGAAATTATATTAAAATAATTTTTTTGGATCAGAAAAATTATATTGAAATAATTAACACATTTGGATTTTACGTTATATATATATATATATATATATATATATATATATATAGAAAACGTATATTTTGTAGTAGAATTGTTTTGGATAAATGCAAGTGATTTGCAAATGCGTTGTCCACTATCCCACCAATAGCTGCGACATGCCCCGGGCCCCCAATGACACCACCCAATTTTGCAGAACGTCCAGGCTCCAACAATATATATTTTTTCCTTTTGTTATTCTTTCGTGGAAAGTCTCCCCGGCGAATCAGAGCCAAGGCCTCGCCCGTTCTTCCCTCTCATTCGCTGCACATGGCCATTAGCTGTTTAGGATGCGTTTGGCAATCAACCAAATAATTTTGTTCCTAACAGTATATTTGTAACAGAAATTCGTTTAGTAAAATTTTAATTTCCAAAAAAAAATTTCTATTTTTTTGTTCTCGGAAGTTTTGGAACATAATTGAAAAGTGAAAAAAAGTTGATTATTTGTTCCCGAAAACAATTTTAGAATCAAGCCAACCCATTTTTTTTCTCTTTTCTCTTTTTTCTTCTTATTCTTCTTCCCTCTCTCTTCTTCTTCAACTGCTGCAGTCAAACTAGAGATTGTTGAGGCTTTCTGTTGTGAGTTGGTGAAATACTTCAGCAATGTTGACTATCGGAAGGAGCACGAGGGGTCGGCTCATCAATTAATCAATTGCAACATATGTGGGACTAAGCAGTTGAGCAAGAATATCCAACGACATCTCTGCATGCATGAAAAGAAAAGTTCAGCTGATTTAGAAGCATTCAAATGCGATGCTGAGGTTTGTCTCCGCATTTTTTCAACAGTAAGATGCAGTCACCTATAAAGTAGATTCTAGTTAAGCATGGAATATAATTGTTTCGAAACTTTGAAGCTTGAGTTCTTTTATCGTGTGGTTGCTGAGTGTGCCTTTACTAATGTTTTTTCATGTTGATAGAAATCTAATTTACGTTAGCATGTGAAGGCTGTTCATCTTGAGGTGAGGCCATTTGTATGTAGCTATAAGGATTGTGGCAAGAAGTTCACGTGTAAGCATGTGAGAGACCATCATGAGAAAAGTGGTTGCCATGTTTACACTCCAGTGAGCCATATTCTCTCATTCTCTCAAATATTGAAATTCAATTTTACTGCTCTTTTGAAATCGAACTTTTTACTACATGAGTCGAATGTTCCTCATACCTAAAAATTTTGGCTCCTTGGGTTCAGGGTGATTTTGAGGAGTTAGATGAGCAATTTTGATCCAAGCCTAGAGGCGGGAGAAGGAAGAAATGTCCAATGATTGAGTCCTTACTCCGAAGAAGAGTTATTCTGCTCAGCAAGCTAGATTTCCTATCGGATTAGGGTTGGAGTCTCTCGGTAGTTTTCGGCAACAGTTGAGGGTTTGTATAGGAGGTGTGGTTTTTTGCTTTATAGGTTGAGGAAAGTTGACAAATTCACTCATCATCCTCCTATCATTTGTTTGTAGTTAATAGTTGATGGAGTTTGCTATTGTTTTCTCTATGAAAATATAGAGCTTGTATATCCTTAGCAAAAGATGGTTGGGATGAGCTATTATATATCATGCAATATAGTATAATTCAATTGAGAATCCTTTGGTTTCATACTAATCTATCATTGTTCACCTAATCCATTTTTATCATTGAACAGTTGAAAAGTGATGATCGATATTTTTCTTCCCAAGATTGTTGAAGGCTAGGAAGTCGGATTTCTAACATCTCCTTTGGTAATACTTAAAAGAAAATTAATAATTGTCTATAATATTCATCCGTCTCTCTTAAGTAGGTAAGATTTCTTATTTTGATTTGAAATGTCAAGCCAAACTCCGAGGAAGATTTTTTTTTTTTTCCTTGGGGGATAAAAGTGACTTCACTAGATGTCCCGAAAAAATCACATAAGTTTTATTTGAGGGACGAAATTGACCGTCATCATCGTTTCCATGTAAAATTATTCTTTGTGGTGGATGACATGGTCAATGGTGCTTAAGCAATATACTAAAGTGGCGCTATAAGTAATTCTTAAAATTTTAAAAATTAACAAATTAAGAACTAAATGATGTTGGCCAAAATATGTTGGAAAGTAAACCAGAGTTTTAAGGGATGAAAAACTTAAAAATACTGAAACACGTTGAATTATAGAATTGTCTTCCTCATATCATTGCCTAGGATCGTCCCTTGAAAGAGTTAGAAGCGGTTACTGCCGTAAACCTCGTGTCTGAGCCTAGCGATGGTTACTGGTGCCCCCAGCTTCTGCACCAGATCGGTTCCCATGGCTGCGGCCATGGATGCCCACGAGCTCTTCATGCAGAGCTTGAATACATGTGAGCTTTTTGTCCCAGAGGGCTTTGCAGCCACTGCAAGATTGATGACAATTGAGAGCGGCTTCAGCGAAGTTATCTATTGCATTCATGAGCCATGGCCGATGGTGTTCCGCGTCTTGTTTCCCGAAACATAAGCGCCCCCCGCCCCCCTCTTTTTTTTTTTTTTTTTCAGGGCCAAAGTAACTTAATCCTCTTAGTAGCCCAGAAAACAAGAGGAAATTGCAAAGTAGCTTATCACAAATGATGCCTTGTAAAAGTAGCACAAAAGGAAAATACCTTTGGAACTTGCACTCTTGTTTGAAATTCTACAAAAAACTCAAGATTTTAAAAATAATTCTCGAAAAATGATTGGTCATATAACACTGCAAGAAGTTAATCAAAAGAAAATATTTTCGTTATCAACAAAAATTTATGTCTAATTGTTTTGGTGAGTGATGAAAATATTTTTTGTTCATTAATTTTTATAAGGGATGCAAGGGATTATTTCTTATTTTGAGTTTTCTAGCGAAACAAATGCACCCTCAAAATAATTCCTTTGCTTTTTGAAATTGCAAGCACCACTCCAAGAGGAAACTCGCCATTTTGAGACAAAGAATGTTTTCGTTTCTTATCATGATGAGTCATTTATTAATCATGGAGAAGTGTTTAACATTTCGTTTGGCCCATAGAGAATAATGTTCCTTTCAATAGTAAATTTGTAATATCATCAAATTTCAAATAACAATGGTAAAATCACGCTCTCTACTGATCATGTATACTAACGATATTTTGCAACAATATTAGTGGCTTATAACCATATAAATGTTCTACTTATGTATTTACTACTAAAAACTAAATCACAACACGATAATTGGTTTTCTATTGTTGGGTTTGTGGACAGTGATATTGTTATTTCATTGGTAACCTATAAATAGCCATGCACCCACTTGTAAAATAAAAGAAATAACTGTCGGTCTATTATTGGATTTGTGCATAATAAAACTATTATTTTGTTGGTAACATTTACTTACTCATCCATTTCTAAAATCTAAAAACAAGTGATAATATACCAGTGAGTTTGTCAATGGTAAAATTATTATTTCATCGCTAATTACAAATGTCTAGACTTGTCAAACAAGTGAGTTGGGTTGGGTTTAGGTCGAGTCATAAATGATCCAATCCAAATTAACCCATTAATCCGTTTATAACCCATTTATTAGCAATGTAAATTTACTGACCCATACCCGACCTAACCTATATCTGACCTGATTCATATTGTAAAACACTTATCTATTTAATCAAATCTAGAAAAACTTGTTTCTTATGATTTTTAAAAAAAATTATACTGTTAAAACACTTCAATACAATTACAAATTTAATGGATAAATTTTTAAATTTTCTTAAAATTGAGGCTTCATTTATTTCATAAAAAATATGGTATTTTTGAAAATGGTAATGTCTTCCGGTGATTAGTTGAAACTTGAGAATGAATTTAAAAATATTTTTCGCTTATTATAGAAAATCTGATTTGATTTTCCTCCTTGCTGTCTGTCGATGAAGACGCTCTTACCATCCTTCAACGCACTGAAGGCACTCTTGACGCACTGAGCCTTCGTCACGGCTTTTCCCATTTCCAATTGTGTCCTGCAAAGAAAAAGCGGAAAGTAATGGGTATCGACCGTCTCGCGCAAAAGCCTACAACACTCTAATCTCACCATGGAAAAACTAAAAAGCAAGAACCTTTCGACATTACCAGCGACAAAGAAACAACAAGAATTTCAGCAATACCCATTTACAAAGACTCCAGGAAGGGAAGCAGAACAAACCTACTTAACCCAAAAGCACCACGAGCGCACGAAAGAGGGAAAGGCTAACCTTCCACAGCGTAAATAAAGAGGCAGGCCCAGCGAAGCATTTCATCAAACGAATGGGGTGCGAGAGAGACGGACCTGACAAATGCGGGCCCAGAGCCGACGACGGCGTCGCAGAAGGTGGACTTGCCACTACCGGGTGCTCCCACCAGCACCACCACCAATCGCTTCCCCTTCTCCTCCACTTCCGAACAACCACGACGACGAACACCAGAAGAAGGAAAGAAAAAATTTCGAAGGTGTTAGAGCTCAGCAGCCCTCGAACGTCTCGAATAATGCAAGAAACGACTCGAGAACTTTCTCGTTACCTCGTCCTTCCGAACCGTCATCAACCTCCATCTCCGTCGCGAAAAACCTCCCTCAGCAATCTCTGCAACGAAAACCTCAGCGTCGCTCTGTGTATCTTCATGTTCCAGTTTATTGGGCCGGGCCTAATTTAGGCCCATTCCGATCACGGCTTTGGACCCAGTCAAGTTGGGCCCAGAACGACACCGCTCCATTTAGATATATGTCGGTTCGGCTGTCTCCTTCGCAAACCCTAGAGACGACGAGCTCCGCTCTGCAACATCGGCGAGAGCGGGCGCGAGAGAGATGGGGGAAGAAGAGAGGTGCGAGAAAGCAGGGCCCGTGTTCAGGGACATCAGGCGTTACTACTGCGAGTACTGCGGGATCTGCAGGTCCAAGAAGTCCCTCATCACTTCTCACATCCAGTCGCACCACCAGGTCAGTTCTCCTCGCTTCGTTGCCTTCCGATGCTTCGTAAGCAGCACGGTTCGTTTCGGGCCGCGAGTTCTGGTGCTACGATTTGACTAGCTCGATCGGCAATTGCTGGTTTTGCGGTTGCGGAATTTGCTCGCGTTTGAATGTTTTCGTGTTGGTTTGGTCTTTGTCAGGATGAGGTGGAAGCGGCAATGGCTCAGGGTGTCGAGGGGAAGGAGGGACCGAAAGCTAATAGTACCTGCGAAGAATGCGGCGCCACGTTCAAGAAACCCGCGTACTTGAGGCAGCATATGCAGGGCCATTCGCTCGAGGTATATTGAGCTCTCTGTTTCGTTATTGATGATGCAACATGAAAGCTAGTTCCTTGAAAATTTTAGTCAAGTTTCGACTCGATTATACCTGTCATGGAGGTGGTCTAGGGTGAGGTACAGTTTGTAAAGTGGAGGGTTCAGATTACAGTCGCACCGGTCTTGTTGAACAGACAGTTTTGATGCACGATGCTCGGTCTTTGCTCTTAAAATTTTCACATTTGTAACTTCCAATGAGGTGTCAGAAACGGCAGTTCGGATATTATCGTTGGGGATGTACATGATTTTTCTGGGCTGTGGAATAGTGATGCCGTGAATTTGTGAAGCATCATCACATGCAAGGACCCATGAGAAAGCATTAATCTTTTCGCGTGGTCTGGTTTGAAAGATGGATTTCTTAGATAAAAAAGTCGTAATTTTGGTTGAAAATTGAGACGTTTTTTTTTTATTTTTATTGATTTGTCTGCTGCTAGTTTGCCTATACTGAAATCAAGACCTTGCAGGATAAAGTATGTTGGCTCATCTGATTATGATATGATAACGGCGTGAAGCATTGGATCCCACCAAAAAGAACTCCAAAATGCAAGAGGCTGCAATCTTGTATCTTGATTGGACTAGTATCAGGTTGGGGGACCACCTGAGAAGATCCATCAAGTCAGCCTCGGTCACGCTTGTTCTATCTTGAGGTTTGAAGCATCGTTCATTTTATTTTTTCCCCTATTGATGTCTAGAGATTTGGTATGCTTTGTATCTATGTGTCAATATGCTAAATTCATGTGCAGAGGCCCTTCAAGTGTTCTATAGAGGATTGCTCTGCCAGCTATAGGAGAAAAGACCATTTGGCTCGTCACTTTCTTCAGCATAAAGGCAAGATTTTCAGCTGTCCTGTTGATGGTTGCGATAAGTCATTTGCATATCAAGGGAACATGAAGAGGCACTTGAATGAAATTCACAATGATGAGGAACCATCGACGTCTGGTGAATGTAAGAGTCTGAAGCAGCATGTTTGTCCGGAGGTTGGGTGTGGAAAGGTTTTCAAATTTGCATCGAAGTTGCGAAAGCATGAGGATTCTCATGGTGAGTCACTTAATTATGAAGGTGTCTTGGTGAAGCCGAATGATATCTATGAACTGTTTAACATGCTATTCGATAATAACGTCATTTCAACTGCTGCAGTCAAACTAGAGACTGTGGAGGCTTTCTGTTGTGAGTGCATGAAATACTTCAGCAATGTTGACTATCTGAAGGAGCACATGCGGTCGGCTCACCAATTAGTCAATTGCGACATATGTGGGACTAAGCAGTTGAGGAAGAATATCCAACGGCATCTCCGCACGCATGAGAAGAAAAATTCGGCTGATTCAGAAGCATTCAGATGTGATGTTGAGGGTTGTCTCAGCACTTTTTCAACAGTAAGATGCGGTCACCTACTAAGTAGATTCTCGCTGGGCATGGAATATAATTGTTTGGAACTTTGAAGCTTGAGCTCATTTATCGTGTGCCTGCTGAGTGTACATTAGCTGATTATTTTCTTGTTGACAGAAATCAAATTTACGTCAGCATGTGAAGGCTGTTCATCTTGAGGTGAGGCCATTTGTATGCGGCCATAAGGATTGTGGCAAGAAGTTTGCATATAAGCACGTAAGAGACCAACATGAGAAAACTGGTTGCCATGTTTACACTCCAGTAAGCCCCATTCTCTCATTCTCTCAAATATTCAGATTGAATTTTATTGCTGTTGATATCCGGCTTTCTACTGCATAAGAGTTGGATGATTCTCATTCCTAGCAATTTGGCTCCTTGGGTTCAGGGTGATTTTGAGGAGTTAGATGAGCAATTTCGATCTAGGCCCAGAGGTGGGAGAAAGAGGAAATGTCCGACGATCGAGTCCCTACTGCGAAAAAGAGTTACTCTACCCAACGAGCTAGCTTTCCTATCGGATTAGTGACTGGAGTCTCTCGGCAGCGCTCGACAACAGCCGAGGGTTATGTATAGGAGCTGTGGTTTTTGGCTTTATAGGCTGAACTAAAGGGACAAATTCACTCGTCATCCTCCTGTCTCCTGTCTATAGTTAGTAGATAGAGCTTTCTATTGTTTTGTATATGAAGATAAGATAGCGTGTTAATAATCCTTAGTCAAAGATGCTTGTGATGAGCTATTGTCTGCTGTACATCATGCAATATAATAGTAAAATTCAACTGAACCATTGGTCTCATACGAATGTGTCACTGTTCACTTGATCAATTTCTATTGTTGGACATTTAAAAAGTCCTGTTCGATGTACTCTCCTCTGGTAACTTCTAAAAGAAAAGTAATAGTTGTATATAAAAATAATTTCTCTTAAAGTACATAATATTTCTTACTTCTAATTTCAATGTCAGAGGCTAAATCCGAAGAAAGATCATGTACACATTTCCAGGGGATAAAAATGACCTCACCAGATGTCCTAAAAATATCACGGGGTTTTACTCCAAGGACGAAAGTGGCCATCACCATCTCTTTTCATGGCGGATAAATGGCGGATGATGCTGGCGCTTTAATTTATTCTTAAAATTAATAAAAAATAACAAATTAAAAACTGAAATGTTGTTGGCCAATATATGTTGGAAAGTAAACCACAGTTTTAAGGGATAGAAAAAATGTTAAAGTGCCAATGAAAATATTGAAAATGGAAAAAATGTTCGAGTACCAGGCGCTACGGCGCTGAAGTAACCCATGCCATACTCCCAATTAAAGAATCGTAGATCATTGTCTAAGATCGTCCCTTGAAGAGAGTCGTCCGTGAGCGTCACCCAAACCCCACGTCTGAGCCCAGCGACGGTTACTGCCTGGAATCTGGTCCAAATCGAGGTTGGACGACCCCAACCAGTCGACCAGATTGGGTCCAGGGCCGCAGCCATGGATGCACACAAGCTGGCGTGCAGAGCTTCAATGGATGTGAGCACTGTCCCAGAGGGCTTCAAGCTCGTGCCATAGGAGCTCTCACGGCCGCAAGCACTACCTCGATTGTGAGAGAGTGCGTGCCAGGGGGGATGGGCTTGTCGGTGACTATTGAGAGCAATTTCAGCCAAGTTTTTGGCTGCACTCATGAGCGTCGTCGATGGTGTTCCGTATTTTGGTTCACGAAATGCCAAACTCGTCCAGAAACGTTTTCCCCTTTGTAGCCCAGAAAACAAGAGGAAATTGCAAGTAACTATCACAAGCAATAATGCCCTGTAAAGTAAAACAAAAGGAAAATGTCACCAGAGCCCGTACTATTGTTTGAAATTCAGATGCGTTTGTTTTAAGATAAATTCAATATTTGAAAATTATTTTTCGAAAAATGAATGGTTATATCGCTAAGAAAAGTTAATCAATAAAAATGCTTTCATGATTGACAACAATTTATATTTAATTATTTTCGTCGATGATGGAAATATTATCATTCATTCATTTTTATAAGCAACAAAGACGATTATTTTTTAGAAAAATATATTCTAAAATTTTGAATTTTCTATTGAACAAATGCATCTTTAAAATCGTTCATTTGCTCTTCGAGCGGCTACCCCTCCAAGAGGATACTTGCCATGTCGAGACAAGGGAAGAGCAACTATTTTCTTGTTTCTTAACGATGACGAGTCATTAAATAATTACAAAGAATTGTTTAACATTCTGTTTCGTCCATACAGAATAATCTTCCTTTAAACAGTAATTTGGTAATTCATGAAATTTCAAATGACGGTG
Organism: Eucalyptus microcorys; assembly: GCA_014182515.1. Taxonomy (NCBI): domain Eukaryota; kingdom Viridiplantae; phylum Streptophyta; class Magnoliopsida; order Myrtales; family Myrtaceae; genus Eucalyptus; species Eucalyptus microcorys. The sequence goes on from CM024569.1 coordinate 33,719,185, forward strand.
TATGTTGATGATATTTTGCAACAATATTAGTGAATTATAACCGTAAACGTTCTAGTTATATATTTACTACTCAAAATTGAATCTCAGCACAATAAATGGTTTTCTAATATTGAGTTTGTGGATGGTAAGATTATTATTTCATTGGTGACTTAATAATTATGCACCCACTTGTAAAATATGAAAGTTAGTGTCAATCAACTATTAGATTTGTGGATGATAAAACTATTATTTTTTTGACAACATATACTTATGTGTCCATTTGTAAAATCTAAAAATAAGTGGAAATATACTGTTGAGTTTGTCAATGGTAAAATTGTCATTCCATAGTTAATTACAAACAAGCTAATCAACAAGTTATTGGTCACTTTTTACTTATCATCGGTATTTTAAATTTATTATCAACATTACCTAATTACCATCCACATAAAAAATTCCGTTGTATTCATCAACAGAATTTTATAAATCACCAGATTGAGAAGCTCCACTGAAAGGACAATTTTGCATTCCTAGTCAAGTCAACTGAAAACTACTGGCCATTATGCTTGATTGTAGTTGGTAAGTTCAATGTTTTTCCTCTCCATAATTGTCTAAGGTGTGTACCCACTGTGTACCGGCCACCAAACTGGACCAAACGTGTTCCTAGCTTTTTCTAAGAAGGTGCATGAAAATTTTCGGTTCGAACATTCCAATTCCGAAAGGTTTTCAAATTCCTACTCAGTTCATGGGCTTGAAGTTGGACCTCATTGACTGGTTCACTTCATTGTTCTGACTAGTGATTACTGCTGATTTCAAGTCAGCATTCATTTTATATGAAAAATAGGTCTGCTAATTTTGGTTGGCTGCAATAACATTTTGTAGGTTCTTCGGAAATGTTAAATCCTAGTGTTAATATGATGGTCTCCGTTTGTCGTGGACTAGTTCCATGTGATAGCACATGATCTAATTGCAGTGAAGATGTAAGTTTTAAGTAATCTAATATCAATTATGAGTAGCAGCCAAAGCGATATCAAAAAATGAAACTGGGCATGTCACATATTTCATTCGTCTGATAAAGTTTCTCTAATCATGTTTTTGAGACTGAGTTGTTGAGATTGGTTAATTCTTGGGGTGATTATATGCGTAAGCGGCAAAGAAAGGCTTAATGACGATAAAAACAAATTAAGTTTGATGTCCTTGGGAAATGGATTCCGGAACCTGAGTGCGGATAATGTTGGCACACTGATCGCACTCCTTAGACCATCAAACGAACGTCAAATCAACAAAATTGGTATAAAAAAGAAGTGTAGGAAATACCAAACGACTTTGTTGAAGAAAGCTTTTCAAGATTGGCATTACATGAATTTGTAATGATTTCAGATCAAGCAAATGTCAATTCAGCAAAATGGTTTTCACAGAAACCCTGCAACTTAGGAAGGGTTGGCAAAACTACCAAAACAAGTTTTTATTTTCCAAAATTTGTGAGAATGAAGTTTAATATGTGACAAACAATTCTCAAGAAGACATCCATCGTAGATTCAGCATGCACGAATTTCTAAAAATCAAACAACTCGAGCACATCATTCTGGAAACAGGGCATCGCGGAAGAATACATGTACAGCTCACAACCATTTTCATCATCTAAAAATGGTCTATTAGATCTGAAATTTATACACAACATAAATCATACAATGTCTTAAAACTTTCATGGAGACAAGACCAATTCAATTCACATGAATTTATAAAAATCATTGAACAAGCATGAATCAATCAGAACAAGCAAATCTCAACAATAGAAGGCTCGGTTTAAGCATGCTTGACCTATCCTAATAATGTTCAATTCTCATGAAAATTTTATACGATGTTCACAGGGGTATGAAAAATAATTTTTATGAAGAAACCATTTCATTCCAACATACGAATTTATAAAAATCAAGGAATCAATACAGGTCAATCAGTAACACAAATGGCAGCAAGGAACACGTTCAATCTACAACCCATGGACCCTACAAAATGATGCTCAAACATTTTAAATTTTTATATGTTGTAGACTTATATGTTGTGAACAAACTTCTAGAAGATACTGACTTAAAATTTGATGCACAAAAAATCATATGAAAATGGCAAACGGCAGAGGTCAACAGAACCGGACATGAAAACAGAACAGGGAAATTTTCCAGATTTAAGTTCAGTTTTGTAGAAAATGTTAGACCTAGTAAACGATCTCCAAATAATGCAAATAAGATGTTTCCTACAAATCTCTAGAAGACCTCAAATGCAAACAAGATTATTTTTCAGCTCAAACGAAGATAGCTAGCGAATAGGTCAAATCTGAAACAGAGTAGGTCGATTAACCTCAACCATAGCAGCAGAACATGCACATTTTAGAACAGATCACCAACTTTTGATCCAACTAAATGATTTGCAAATCCTATGAAATTTTTACACGACTTAAACTAAATGCCAAGATCAAACTTCACGAAGACACTCAGACTAAAATCGAAATGTAAAAAATCATACAAAATCAACAGTCGGTCGGTTAACGTCAACCATAGCAGCAGAACATACATATTCTACAACAGATCACCAGCTTTCGAACAGGCTCTGACATAGCAAACGATGTCAAAATCATGCATACAATATATCGTTGGAAAGCTTGTGAAGTTGTCTACAAATCTCATCGAGAAATCAAGACCTAAAAACGACATTATCTAGCTCAAATAAATATGTTTATCAAGTCAGTCCAATCAGCCTACGATTTTACCAAATAAGCAATCATGATCAATCCAAATATTACCTCACCATCAATCGTCATAAGATCATCCTAAACCATACATATTATCCATATAAGCATGATAGATCATCCTAGGGTTGAGCTCTAGCCCCGATTGCATAAGGCAATCTCACTTCATTGAGCTCAAGATCAAGAGTGTACTACCTTGTGTATTTCCACGAAATAAGCTCGATTGAGCTTGAATCAAGTTACACCGAAGGCTAGGATATGCCAAGGGAGGTCCAGCACTAGGTAAGAATGCCTAAGGTCACCGGCATAGCTCTGGAGTGGCTGCCTAAGCTACCAGATATTTTCGTCGTCACTGAGCTCAATTTTTTGAACCAATCAAGAAGAGGCCGCCGATTCTGAGGTATTCCGGCGAAGAAGAAGGAACCACTGCCACTGTGAGTTGAGCAACTCCTCAAGGATCACCGCAGTACCGGTTGGACAGCAAGGAATGGTTGTCGATTGCCGAAATAGGAATTGGGATAGCTGGTTTTCTTCATCGACTTAAAAACTGGTGCTTTTCACCGTGGGAAGAAACTGCCGATCAGCAGTCACCTATGGCGCCTAGGGTGGTCGACGACCACCACCAGCTAGGGAACAAGCTGGTTGATGTCGGTGGAGTGGCAGATGATCAGAGCTTGGCCAGCGCACGGCAGTGGAGGAGGCGAGAAATGGTGGGAGAGAGAGAGAGAGGATCTGAAATTTAAGGCCCCCTTTGCATTTTTGGAGGGAAAATTTGTTATATACCCCTTGGCAAGATCAAATCTTAGCCTAAGGGCTAGGATTTGATTTCCTTGGGCTAAGATTTGATCTCCTTAGCTTAACTAACTTACTTAAGCATTAAGCTTGCTTGTGATTAGACAACAATGTGCACATGTCAATTTGAATGGCTAGGGCGAATTTTTAATGAATGGTCATAATTAATTTTAGGATTAAAGGCTAATCGAGGAAACTTTTGTAATTTAAAAAATCTGAGTGTAATTTTGTAATTTCACTATGGGCAAATTTATAACTTTTATGTGATAAGGACAAGAGGAGGTTGGCTGAACCATGGGCTAGCTAGTGGTGGCTGCCGCTCACGGGTTGTACGTCAGAAAATGGCCGAAGTGGCCAATTCTGCTGAAAACCAATTGGATCGGCCCAAACTAGTCAGAAATGGTTTGGTTAGTTCTGATTTGGCCTTGGCTGTTGTTTTTTTTTTTTTTTTTTTTTTCAAAATTTTATGCAGTTAGGTCAAGGATTTAATTGTAAGGAATTCCTGTTCAATTTGAATTGAAAATGGGCTAATTTGAGGAGGAATGGTCCAAGATCGCCGAAATTGAATCAACCAAAATTTTCCAAAACATTTCAATTGACTTTGATTGGTTTAATTAACCCAGGAATATTGAAAATTATACTCAAATTGAATTTGGAATTTCCAATTTGTGCAATTCCTTCTTTTAAAAACCAAATTAAATCTAATTGATGCAACAAAATATCAATCGGTTCGATCTCCCATGTTAATAGTAGCTTAATGCATCCAAATTGACACTAAAACAGTGGCATGGATTTTATGCCCAAATTAGATTAAGGGCCAATGATGAAATTGAATCTTAACCCCTTAAATTAAACCTTAGTCTAGAATGGGTTAACTTGAATTGCACCAATCAAAGCTCATTAACCTAATTTTCTAAAATTCAAGTGAGCTAAATCCATCTAATTGGAAAGTTCGTGAGTGAATTTGCCAAAATTGACCTTGAATTTGGATTTAGTTTAAGAAAATGGATTGATTGGAAGTGCGAGCATGCAACTCATTAAGAATCAATTTGGATCCCTAATTAGGGTTGCAAATGGCAATTTTTATCTTGACATGCCAAACCACCGAAATAGTTGCATGAGTGATTTCATAATGGCCTCTTGATCAAATGTTGTAAAAGAACCAAGTCAAAATACGATTGGAAATGAAGTAATTTTATTTTTGGTCAATTCCGAACTTAAACTCAAAAAATTTGAAAAATGAGGTTCTTAATCGATTTTTGCAAAATCTTCAATGCTAGTCAAATTAAAGCTAAAACAACATGATTTTGGGAGTTTTTACATTTTTCAATTTTTTTGGTCAAAGGACTTTTAATTGACTTTTACTAAAATGTTAATTTTATGATCAAAACTTTGAATATTTTCAAAACTTTTATGGCCAAATTTATTAAGACCGATTGGGAACTTTTTGTGTAAAAAGCCAAATTTTGACCCGGAATTAACTTTTGGTCAAAGGGTTGACAAAAAAGTCATCTCCAAAATCAACTTTTGATTTTTGGGTTTTTGTTGAAAAGGAATAGGAAATTACCTACAAATGATAGGCCAAAGAAAATGAAACTAAAAATGACAATTTTGATTCAAGAAATAGGCTCTGTCGTGATCAAAAATGCTAATCTTGAGTTTTTATCTTTAGTGATGCATTGACTAAAAATTAGATGTCGACATTTATTTTTTAAAAAGATTTCCAAGATCAATAAAAATATAAATAATAAGAAAGTTAGGTAAAATGGAGACTCTTGGTCTGAGTGATCGCTGATTTACGGGATTTTTCTTGATTTTTCAGAGGATGGTTATCTTGAGACTCTGGTCAGTGGGTTACACGTATATTTCAGGGAGGGTTCTAGCTTCAATTAGTAATCTCAAAAACTTGTCGAGATTAGAATTGTCTACTTGCAATTTGATTGGATCGACCCCGACCTTAATGGGGAACCTTTCAGAGTTTACTTACTTTGGACCGGTCTTTAAATAATCTAATTGGGCTCAATTCCTTCTTTCAATATGTCCAAGAATCTCGGACATGTTATGTTATCCCTGCGATGGGAAGGACTTCTGAACCTTTGTTAAACTAGGTTTGAGGTACAACTCGTTGGAGAGAACCATTCGGGACTCTCTCATTACACTTCCTCCAACTGATGTCCCCTTCTTTCTATTTCGGTGTTCAGTCCAAATGTAACATTAAAATGAGTCTGAGAGCTCTCCATCATTAATTTCCTTTTTTACGCAATGGTTTACACAAAATCAGGTTCTAAGTGCAATGAACCTTGTAGAAATAAAATGGGAGTGAAATGAATATTGGTTCTTTAGAAAGGGACTCGTATTGCAGAAAGGGAAAGAGATGTTGATATTTTTTCCTTTCTGGGCTTTTCTTCATCAACAGTCAAAAATCATTGAAGGTCACCATTGGCTCAACCAAGTCATTCAATAAATTAGCATTCGCAAGTCAAGTCAACTTAAGATTGTCGCGCATAGGAACAAGGGATTAATTATACGATGTGATATGAATTACAGACCAAGCACAGCTCCATTGAAATTCCATACAGGGAAATTCATGTTCATCTGCCTTCCAATAAGAACACAGTTCCTCGTTGTATGTGTTCACTTACAGACTCCCTAAAATAATATGGAAATTGCACTCAAATATAAGTAAATCATTTTATTTATTTTCTTGAATCTACTTATTTAATGAAATTGTAGAAATATAATGGGAGCGAAATGAATATCTGTTCTCTAGAAAGGGACTTGTATTGCAGAAAAGGAAAGAGATGCTGATGTTTTTGTTTTTTCTTTCTGGACCTTTCTTCATCAACAGTCAAGAATCATTGAAGGCCATCGCTGGCTCAACCAACTCATTGAATGAATTCGCATTCGCAAGTCAAGTCAACTTAAGATTGTTGCGCGTAGGGACAAGATATTAATGATATGATGTGATAAGAATTACAGACCAAGCACAGCTCCATTAAAATTCCACACAGGGAAGTTCATGTTCATCTGCCTTCCAATAAGAACACAACTCCTCCTCGTATGTGTTCTCTCACAAACTCCATAAAATAGTATTGAAGTTGCAGTCAAATATAAGTAAATCTTTATACTTCTTTTCCTTGAATCTACTTATTTAATGAACTTGTAGAAATAAAATGGGAGTAAAATGAATATTTGTTCTCTAGAAAGGGACTTGTATTGCAGAAAGGGAAAGAGATGCTGATTTTTTTTTTCTTTCTAGACCTTTCTTCATCAACAATCAAGAATCATTGAATGCCACTGCTGGCTCAACTAAGTCATTTAATGAATTAGGATTCGCAAGTCAAGTCAACTTAAGATTCTCGCACGTAGGACAAAATATTAATTGTATGATGTGATAAGAATTACAGACCAAGCACAGCTCCATTGAACTTCCATACAGGGTAATTCGTGTTCATCTGCCTTCCAATAAGAAAATAGCTCCTCGTTGTATGTGTTCACTTGCAGACTCTGTAAAATAGTATGGAAGTTGCATTCAAATATAAGTAAATCATTTTATTTATTTTCTTGAATCTACTTATTTAATGAACTTGTAGAAATAAAGTGGGAGCGAAATGAATATCTGTTCTCTAGAAAAGGACTTGTACTGCAGAAAGGGAAAGAGATGCTGATTTTTTATTTTTCTTTTTTCTGGATGGACCTTTCTTCATCAATAGTCAAGAATCATTGAAGGCCACCGCTGGCTCAACCAGGTCATTGAATGAATTCACATTCACAAGTCAAGTCAACTTAAGATTGTCGCGCTTAGGGACAAGATATTAATGATTTGATGTGATAAGAATTATAGACCAAACACAGCTCCATTGAAATCCCATACAAGGAAGTTCATGTTCATCTGCCTTCCATTAAGAACACAACTTCTTGTATGTCTTCACTCACAAACTCTGTAAAATAGTATTGGAGTTGCACTTACATATAAGTAAATCATTTTATTTCTTTTCTTGAATCTACTTATTTAATGAACAAAAATAGGACATGATAGATGCATTTTGGTGTTACGATGAAAAGCTGTGGTATCTATCTACGTTTAACAGATTTTCTACGTAGTTACTACGCTGTACAAAGAGAAAATTGATACACATAATGTCATTGTTTTATGATGTTAATATAGGATGAGCCAAAAGAATTTATATTAGTTGTCAAGTTCTAATCTCAACATCTTAAACATACTTCTTTTATTTCTCTATTTTTTCTTTTAAAAAAAATATAGCCTTTTCTTTTAATTGAGAATTTGTTAAAAATAAAGTTTTTATTGTGCCGCGTCACGATTTTCTCAGTAATTTCTAAAGTGAAATAAGTCAAAAGAAACTAGTTTTATTTTAGGAAAAATAAGAAAGTAAAACGTAGAAGACAAAGGTGGAAAAGTTAGAGATACGAGAATGGGTGGAGGATTTCGCGGCAACAGCCACCACCAGCGATGATTGGTGATGGTTAGAAAATTTGAAGAATTTATCACAGGCTTGACTTTCGGAGAAGCAGTCATGGTGGACTCCAACTATCCTTCGAAGTGGTAATAGCTTGCCTTCTTGAGGACGCAATGGCACAAATATTATGAATTAGAGGATTAAAAATATATTTAACCCAATTCGAAGAAAAAAACTTAACTAGAATGAAATACATGACGCTAAAGATCGAAACGATTATGTGCTTTCCTATCATTTTCTCACATGCTTCTTTGAAATCAGGTTTTAATTGCTTCTTCATGTGCAAACCAATCAAGCTACTTGAAATTGCCTAAATTATTTACAAATTCAAGTGTGAGATTGAGTCAAGTCCAAGCCTCATCAATTCCAATTTTATGAAATTCGAATTTGAGCTCAAGCTTGAATCAAGCTCCCATAAAAACTCATTTATAATAAGCCAAGTCAAATCCAACCGATTCATTTCAAGTTTTTTTTTTTTTTTTAAATTCACGAGTCAAACTCGATCCAAAAAGTTGAGCTTCTACGAGATTGAGTTTGAGTCAATATATATATAGTCTAGTTCAAATATTAATACCAATTTGATCAATTAGACCTCTTTTATTTACCCGCTAAAAAATATTCTTGACACCATTTAGAAATTAGTTTTGGTTATCACTGGACATTCATTCAAAGAGAATCTTGCGTATCGTGTGACTTTGTGCAAGATGCCATTATTTAGTGTGGCAAAGCAAAGAAAATTTGGACATGAAATATTACTTTACATATGCTATGGAAGTCAGCCTTAGCGGATACGTTCCCAATCCCGACGCATGAGTCCACAGAGTAGGTAACATCATCAGTCCCGCAACCTACGTTAACGCTAGACAGAATCGTCCCCACCAGCAGAAGTTTACTTTGACTGCTCCTTGTTTCCAACCCGAAGCATCCCCTGTTTTCCTCCTCGCCCCGCTGCATTTCTCTGTTCTTGAAATTGTCCATTTCGCACGAAATTTCCTGGATGCCTCCCGCACATGTCCTCATTTTTATGAGCTTTATATTCATGAATATTAGAGAATTTCCCTTTAAAAGATTTTTATTAGAGATATTATTAGATATTAGGGATCTTGCTTTGACATTTGATTATCTCCTAGAATTTTCTCGTTAGATTAAGATAACTAATTTTCTTGTTACATTAGATTACTTCCTTTCCTGTATATATTGTTTGGTTATATATACCCCTTGATTGTAACACATTATAAAGATAATTATTAAGTAAAGGTATAACATTTTAGTATTTTCATTTTCGAGTCATCGTCTTCAAGAGTACCCCATAGGCATTTGCTTGTTATAGTCACAAATATGGTCACGTTGTCTCTGAGAATAGCTCTATCTTGTGAGCCGATGATCTCTCCCCTGTCGCCAGAGGAAGTTGCCATTTCTCTAAGGCCTAACATCGTTGAGCTAGTGAAGTCTACCGAAAGTCGAGCTTCCTTTTTCTCTAGCTTCACTCGTTTGTGCATCTCTCTTGATCGTAGTCATTGGTTCCGCTACTTCGTCAAAATCAAACTACTGTTGGTTTGTTGGTTTTGGTCTTAGTTTCTTTTTTATTTTATTATTTTTTTAATTTTTTTTCTATTTTATTTTTGTTGTCCTTTTCAATTGCGAATGAGAAAAAAAACACAAAATAGAGCTTTCTATGGTGCCATTAATGCTCCAATTTGCAACACCTATGTACCATAGACGTGTTAAGTATTCTTTCAATTGCGAGCATCATCGACGTGCAAAGTCATTGTCAAATGTCTAGACAGCCATGAGCGCTCGAGTTGAACATTTATGAGTAGAGCACCATGGGGTGGTTTAGTTTAGTGTGCTGCAATCAAGTTGGATTTCCACCAAGGTTGTCTAAAAAAGAGGTGTCAACTTAATGATGTTTCTTTAGCACTTGTCAATATTAGGATAACTAGTTTTCACGTTACATTGTCAAAATCTTGCACCGAAAGAGAAGATAGAGCTTTCCATTAGCTAGAGCAATGTGGTGCTCATTGGAGGGTTGATTTTTATTTATGTATCACTCAATCGGATCCTTTTGGTTGATGTAAGATTTTGACAATTTAATTACATTAAAAATCTAACAATCGGGTGTTGTTTTAGATAGGAAGAGAGTTTGCTCCTCTCCTTATGCTCTTGGTTTCTAGTCTTATTGGAAGCTAAGGGTGCGCATGACAACGCTTCTTGGCTGGGGAATAGTTTTTTTTATTTTTTTCAATAATATTTCTTTTCTATTTCTATTCCGATGAACAATTTCTGAATAAAAGAACGCGTTTGTAACTACACAAAATTTCTACTCTTGGAATAGAAAAAGAATAGAAATGTGTTTGGTAATGCAACGGTTTTCTTTTTGTATTTATTCGTTTTTTATTCTTACTCATGGATCGCCAACCGCCAACCGCCGCCGGCCGCCGCCCATCGCCACCTGTTGCCGACCGCCCGCCATCGCTGCACGACCGCCGACCGCCAACCGTCACCGTGGCCACGCCGCCACCCCCATTGGCCGCCCGCACACGACCGCCGCCGACGACGGCCCATCGGCCGGGTGGCGACGGCGACCGACGGCGGCGGTGGCGGCGGCGACCGGCGGTGGCGGCGGTGGCTCCGGGCGGTTGAAGGTGGCCGCGGCAAGAGAGAAGAATAAAAGAAAAAAAAATTGACTTATTTCTAGAAATTGTTCCTGGGAACAAGAAACAATTTTTTTTTTGTTTCTCGATTCTGCTCCAAATCTATTCGCGGGCTAACTTTTTATTTCGGGGAATAAAAAAATAATTTGGCGTTACCAAACGGGTTTATGTTCTTTTTTTGTTCCAGAGAACAAAAGAACAGAAATTCTAAGAAATAAAAATGTTACCATGCGGAGCCTAATTGGGCACTTGACTACTCAATCCAAAAAAATTTAAAAATAATAAAAGCTTAAAAAACTGTATCAAACCACTCTTAACATAGCAAAACTCACTACGAAACAAAAAAGAAGGAAGAAATCCTTCAAATATATCAATATGCAATACAAAAAGAGAAAACCCGGGGTGAGTACTAGAATTTGTCATGGGTGAAACGTCGATGCTCCTTTAACCAACTATCACGCGTTTCCATTGTGTATGGTGAAGGTCGCATAAGGGAGAGAAAGTACGGTAATAATCCTTTGGACGGGTAGAGGTGGGCCATGGTACTTGTCCGGCGTGCAATACGGAAGATGGATCAATCCCCTGCGCCTACAGTTCGCTTTTTATTTTCTTTCTTTTAATTTTGAACCTTTCCAGATTTTTCCTTCTTTTTATTTTCCTTTATACTATCCTTTATACCTCTAAGTAAAGATAAGGCCCATTTTCCAGCGTTTTACTTTTGCCTTTTTTTTCCTTTTTCTTCCTTTTAGTTTAATATAAGAGAAATTGTCAACTCTTTTCAAAATTACCAACTATTCTGGTAATTACAATAATTTATCAGTGGAATTTAAACTTATAAACTTTTTTCTGAAATTATTAACTTTATTTAACTAAATTACCGACCTTTATTTGATTATTTAGTAATCAACAACTGTCTTAGTAACCTACAATCTACACGCAACTAAACTCTTATAGAAGAATAATAAACTCTTATGTGGTAAGTTTATCATGTTTGTATTTGACTTAACAAAATTTCATGAACTATCGAAATGGTTGGTAAATCGGAAAAAGAAAATGTTGCTAAGCGACTCAAATTAAGGTTGGTAGTTTTGTTTTGAAAATTTGTAACTTTACGGGTATGTTTAGTAACATTTTTGTTTTTGGGAGTAATTTTTTTTTCAAGAATAGTCTTTTTCTACTTCCATTCCTAAAAGCAGTTTCGAGTAAAAGAATGCATTTGGTAACCGCAAAAATTTATATTCCCAAAATAGAAAAAGAATAATAATTTTTTGGTACGATCTACAAGTTTTTTGTGACATAAAATTTCTTTTAATTTTTTAATAATTTTTTTTTTTGAGATTTTTAATTTTTTCCTCTCTTCTTCTAGTGGTGGCACTAGTGACCAGTGATCAACGACTAGCGATCGATGACCAGCAATTGGTGACCAAAGACCAACGATCAGCGGCGGCTGCCCGCGACTAGTGGTAGGTGACGGTGACCGGTTAGTAGAGGAGGAAGAAGAAAAGGGAAAAGAAAAAAGAAAAGAAAGAAAATGACTTATTCCAAAAACGGTTCTCGAGAATAAGAAGTAATTTTTTTTTAACTTAATTCAAATCTATTTTCTAGCCACTTTTCTATTTAGGAAATAGAAAAAATTAACTAAGGTTACCAAACAAATTTCTATTCTTTTTCTATTCCAAGGAACAAAAAACAGAAAAATTGAAAAAATTGAAATGTCACCAAACAGAGCCTAACAGGCTAATGACTTAAGAAAATAAATGTTGGTAAATTATAGAATTATAATTAACTTCAAGGAATCAAATAAAGCTGGTACTTAAAAAAAGAAGAAGAAGTGATTGAACGTTACTAACGTACAGACCAAGCAAGTCATCGGTCAATTTTTGCTACCATCGGGGTCTTACAATGGCAAACTCTTACAAAAATTCGACATTATGGAATACCGTTCCATATTGTGTTTCACAGCCGAAATTGTCCAAAACATGATCCTATTTGTAGCCCAGAAAATATTAAACAAGAGAAGATTGCAAAGTGGCTATCAAATAAATTGCCCTGTACAGTAGGACCGAAGAAAATGCCATGGAAACCATGTACTCTATTCTTGGTCGTGATGAATCGTCTCATGACAAAATGTCTAATATTCTGTTTCGGCCCATACATAATAGTTTTCATTCAATAATAAGCCTGTAGCACCATCCATAAATCTTATATAACGGTGGTTCATCGTCCAACTTGCTACCTATTGATTAAGTAAATTGACTTGTTTGTGCAAACTTATGATTGTCAGTGTTCTAATAACTCTCCACCTACACTACATATTTACTATTGAGCTTGTGAATGGTAAAATAGTTATTTCATTGACAACTTACAAATATTTATGCGCCTTCTTGTAAAATATATATATATAAAAAAAAAGTGCTAATTTCACAATTAGATTTGTGGACGATGAAATTACTATCTAATTGGTAACATACAAACAGTTACTTACGTGTCTACTAGTAAAATCTAAAAAATAAGTGGTAATTGTTATTGGGTTGTGTGAAAGGTAGAAATGTTATTATAATTGACAATCTACAAAAAGTCATGCGTCTACTTGTAGAAACTAAAATAAGTGGCAATTTACTGCTAAGTTCGTGAATGATAAAACTTTAATTTTATTGGTGACTTACAAACATTTACATATCACTTGCAGAAAGAAAAAACGAGTGATAATCTACTATTGAGTTTGTTATCATCGACATTTCAAATTTATTGCCAACATTTCGTACCGACTGCAATTACATTTTATTCAAAAATGGGAACTTGGAAGTCCCCTGGGGGACCCAACACCGCAACGATAATTTTGCATTCTCTAGTCAAGACAAAATGATACCGCGTGTACTTTGGGCTTTTTTTTTTTTTTTTTTTTTTTTTGGGGGGGGGGCGGCGCTATTGCGTGTACTTTGGTTTGAGGCTTGATCAGAGTAAGTTCAATGTTTTTCAAGTGCTGCTTGACCCAATACAGTCAACTATCATGTTGTGTATGAGAGGTGAAATCCTAAAATTGACATGATTCTAGAGTTAATATATATATATATATTGCTTCTTTCACAATCTTATAAAATTTTACAAATAAAACTCAAATATAAGTAAATCATTCTATTTATCTTCTTGAATCTACATATTTAATAAAATAGTTAGATATAATATCTATATTGTTTGCTTTTAACTGATCTCTGCATGAATAATGTTCACGTACAAAGACAACATTGACCACATGATGTCATTGGTTTTATGACCTTAAATAAGGTGAGCCAAAAGCATTTTCAAGGGATGTCAAGTTCTAATTTCAATATCTTAGGCAAATTTCTTTTTTTTTTTTTTTTTTTTTTTTTTTTTGGTGCTGGAGGAACCACTTTGGCCGACAGCCGCCACTTAAACTCCCAGGTGTCGTTAGCGGGGAAACCACCACCCCGGCGCCACACGTAAGTCACCATACAACGATTCAGCCTCCCTACTTCGTAGGTTAGGCAAATTTCTTTTATCTTTCCTTGATTCCTAGAAAACATAAATATGGTCTTTTGTTTCGATTGGAAAATTAGGATAAAAAAGAATGTCACTTTGTTGCGCAATGTCGCTGATTTTTACTAGGAATTTTTTAAAGTGTTATATGTCAAATTTGGCGAGTAATGTTATCCCAAAATTGACCCTAGAATGCACTTAAAGTAGGATGACTCCTCCACTCCCAAGTGTCCTCTTCTTTTTGGTTGATTCCCTCTTCCCTGCTCCCTCTTCCCACGCCCTTCTTACACCTCTTCCAATGAACGGCTCGATTGTTTCATGGCTTCTTCTTGCTATATCCACGATCTCCATCTTCTCCGACATAGCTAGGGCTTCAGCTTCAGCCCAGTGTCTTAGCATCGACCAGAGATCGCTCTTGCTCGAGCTAAGAAGGAACCTCATCTTCAATGCCTCCGAGTCTTCCAAGCTAGTACAGTGGGACCAAAGTGCCGATTCATGGAGCGGTGTGACGTGCGAGGACGGCCTTGTTGTGGGACTCGATTTGAGCGACGAGTCGATCTCTGGCGGAATCGACGGTTCATCAAGTCTCTTCAAGCTTGAGTTCCTTCGAAGCCTGAACTTGGCTTTCAACGACTTCAACTTCGCGGCAATTCCGTCGGGCCTTGCGAATCTTAGCCGCTTGGAAAATCTCAACTTGTCTGACGCTTGGTTCGCTGGGCAGATTCCTGCGAAGCTATCTCGCCTGAGGAAGCTACGTACTCTTGATCTCACTTACCTTTACTATTTGAAACATGAAAAGCCCTCTTTGAGGTCGCTGATCGGGGATTTGGGGGAGTTGAGGGAGCTGTACCTTGATGAGGTTGATGTGTCTGCTGAGGGAAGTGAGTGGTTCGAAGCGTTGTCTTCTTCAGTTCCAAAACTTGAGGTGCTGAGCATGTCTCACTGTTTTATGTCTGGTCCTATTGATGCTTCTCTTATGAGTCTTGCTAATCTGTCGGTCATTCAACTTGATGGCAACAACTTGTCCACCACAGTTCCTAGTTTCTTAGCGAATTTCTCTAGCTTGAAAACACTGAGACTAAGTGATTGTGGCCTGCGAGGAGAATTTCCTCAAAAGGTCTTTCAGGTACAAACACTTCAGACCCTTGACCTGTCACACAACTACCTTCTTCAGTTTCTTTGCCCGATTTCCCGGAGGATAATTCTCTTGAGACTCTGGACATGAGTTTCACAAATATTTTGGGGAGGATTCCAGATTCAATTGGCAATCTTAGAAAATTGTCGAGATTAGATCTCGTTGATTGCAATTTGAGTGGGTTGATCCGGAGCTCGATGAAGAACCTGTCAGAGCTGACTTATTTGGACTTGTGTTGCAATAATCTTACTGGTTCAGTTCCACCATTTGGTGCACTTAGAAATCTGACCCAAATAACATTATCTGATAATGCTTTAACGGGCCACATCACCTCCGTTGGCTGGGAAGACCTTCTGAATCTTGAAATTTTGGACATGCAAAACAATGCATTGGAAGGCGACGTTCCCCCAACTTTATTTACACTTCCCCGACTTGAGAATATACTGCTTTCAAACAATGGATTTAATGGTCAGCTTATCATATATCCGAATGTCTCTTCGTATCAACTGAGTAAGCTTGATTTGAAAAGCAATATATTACAAGGGTCAGTACCAGCATCCATATTCGAATTGCAAGGGCTTTCGTACCTCTCACTTTCTTATAATAATTTTAGTGGCTCAATGAATATCGACATGCTTCAGGGATTAGGAAATTTAACTCAACTTGATCTATCGTACAGTGGCTTGTCCATTGACGCTACGGCGTTTGCTTCTGCTGCTGCATCCTCTTTCCCTGAATTTGTTTCGTTATCATTGGCTTCATGCCAGTTGCGGATATTGCCTCAGTTTTTGGCTAACCAGTCCAAATTGGTCGCCCTTGAGCTCTCCCACAATCATCTGCGAGGGGAGATACCGAGATGGATATGGACACTGGAACAACTTCAACTTCTCAATCTTTCCGTTAATTTCTTTGAAGAGTTGGAAACAGCTACACACAATGTTACTTCTGCTCTGTCTATCGTGGACCTCCATTCAAACATGCTCCAAGGAAATATGCCACCCCTGCCGCTAAGAACTCAGTACTTGGATTTATCAAGTAACAACATCACTTCTGTTATCCCGGGTAACATCGGCAACCACCTATTATCAAACACGTCTTTCTTCTCCCTTTCAAAGAACAACTTCCATGGGTCCATCCCAAAGTCATTTTGCTTAGGTGATTATTTTGGAGTGCTTGACTTATCGCATAACCATTTGAAAGGAACTATTCCTGATTGTTTAATGATGGTGTCCCCCGGTGTATTGAATCTGCGAAATAACCAGTTGAGTGGCAATATTCCGCAGAACATCCCGGCGACATGCAATCTAAGGACATTCGATATCAGCGAGAATTTGTTGCAGGGGCAGATTCCGTTGTCGTTGGCAAATTGCACGAGGTTGGAGATCATGAACATCAAGGATAATCAAATAGAAGGGACATTTCCATGCCATTTTCAAGCTATATCAAGTCTCCGTGTCCTTGTTTTACGATCCAACAAATTGCACGGGGAAATTGGATGTCAGCATAGTCCTAACACTTGGCAAATGCTTCAAATTGTAGACATATCTTCCAACAATTTCAGTGGCACTCTGCCTCCTCAATACCTCACAACTTGGGAGGCTATGAAGGCTAATGTAGACATCAATCGTGTCCAATATCCATTCCTTCACTCCGCTGGACTCCAATATCAAGACACAGTAACCGTCACCGTCAAAGGTCTAGAAGTGGAGCTGGTGAAGATCTTGATTATTTTCACTTCAGTCGACTTCTCACGCAACAATTTCGAAGGTCCAATACCTAATACTTTGGGGGCTCTCAAAGGGCTTCATTTCCTCAACTTATCAAGCAACGCATTCTCAGGGTTGCTTCCTTCATCCTTAGGACACTTGCAACAGCTTGAGTCCTTGGACCTTTCATGGAACGAACTCAATGGGACGATTCCCCCACGGCTTTCAGATCTTACTTTTCTTTCCTTCCTGAACCTCTCATACAATAAGCTAGAAGGAAGCATCCCGGCAGTCAAACAATTTCTCACCTTTTCAGCGAGTTCCTTCGAAGGCAATGCCGGATTGTGTGGATTCCAGCTGGGAACAAATTGCTCAAGTCCTTTCGGAGGAAACCAATCGTGCAAGAATTTGCTCGAGAAAACTCGGTCAATTGCCACAAACGGGGTGGAAGAAGCAGGTTGTGTTCCAACTCAAAGCGACACAGATGACCATGGTGACAATGATGATAGCGAGAAGTGGTTTTACATTGGCATATCACTTGGATTTGTGGTTGGCTTCTGGATATTTTGTGGTCCGTTAGCATTGATAAAATCTTGGAGGTTTGCTTATTATCGTTTTTGGGATAAAGTGCTGTTCAGCCACTAACGTCCATGAAGATTTCAGCTAAGGTTCAGTTATTAAACTCAAAATGAAGTATTTTCCTTTGTTCTTCTCTTCATTATTCTCCATCACTTTTGAAAAGACGTTCTGTTTATTGATCTGCATCTAGAGTATTTACACTTCTGTTGCTTGTGCAATTGGATCCTTCAATTTTTTTTTGGAATCAACTCCTCTAACTCTACCCAATTCTTAATCAAGTCCTTCTTAAATAACTCTTGGTATGTTAGATGTGATGCGCCGGGATTGGACTCCTCTGCACGAACAGTTCGTGAATTCGCTAATCAACATGGCAGATTTGGCAACTTCTCTTGCTTGTTTTGAGGTCCATACGAACTCAAATGACTAAGTTTTGGGCACCAAAAGAATCATCATCGAGTGCACTTTCCAACAATAGATTGCTTGCACACTGATTCTTAAATATATTGCGCTAATTTAATAATATATTGTGCAACCTCCTACCCATTGCTCATTTATATTGACTTTATTTTGCAACAAAGATAGTGATTTAGTATTGGATAAGGACAACACAATTCATAATTTTCGTACGTCACTCATCTAAGGGTCATAACTTATTCTTCTTCTTCTTCTTTTTTTTCAATAACTTGAGTATCATAACTTTAAAAAAAAAAATCATTTAACTACCATAATTTTCAATTGATCACTTAGTGCCATCAATTTTTTAAAAACATTTATATAAGTGCTAAAAACCTAACGTGGTAAAGCACTTGTGATGAAACTTTTCAAAAAGTTATGACACCCGAGTAATCGATTGAAAAGGTATATAACACTCAAATGATTGGAAAAAAGACGTTATAGAACTTAATTGATCGATTAAAAGTTATATGGCACTTAAGTGATCTGAAAATAATTTATGACACTCAAGTGATGTTGACATCGGAATTTTTTGTCCACAAAATCGTATATGCATGTAATATTTGAAGCCCACTCGGCCATTGAATTCAAATTTGGCCCGATAGCTTGATCCAGACCCAAACCCGTTTGCTCGTGAATTTGACCCATAAGACTTCAATCAACGCGTGGGCTCACTCGACCCATAAAACTGCAGTCCTCGATTTCCAATAGGAGCCCATTTTGGACTTTAAACCAGGCCCATTTTGACTTCAATTCTTCCTCTTCTTTTAGCCATCGCCGGTAGTCTTCACCTTCAACCGTTGCAACCTCGTTGCCTTCATTGACGCGCGGTGGATCTCCGATTCTTCATAATGCTATCATTCTGGTTGAGTTCCACGCATGTAAAGCTCGTTTTGCTTCGATTAGGATCGGTCATGTTAGAGTTGTTTATTTGATTTTGAACTGTGTTAATTTCGTTTGCGATATGGTCTCAAATACGATGTTGTCAAAAATCTGCTCCTTAATGGATGGACTGCAATGTGCTCGACGAAATGTCTATGAGGTTTCAATGCGGATAATTAGTTTTGTCAAATTCTGAATCCGAAAGTATGCTGACATAGATTAAGTGATATTAATTGATTTTCAAGTCATTTAAGCATAAGTTGTAATGTTTTCACAATGGCTGAATACATTTCTGAATCACTATAATTCTTTGTTCTATGCTACGTCACCGGTAATTTCCATGGTAGTGGGCGATGAGTATGTGATCTCAAGTTATTGTTCTCAACCTTTATTTCTGGTGATATTCTTGACCGAGGCTTCTACCGTGTTAGTCTTCCACACTCGTTTCCTTGTGAGTCCATGTATGAGTCACGGTGGATTATAACGGTTAATGGCGGTGGCAGGAGATTGTCACCAATTGCGGTCGTTTGGTTAAGAATACAAGCAGTTGATGGCTAAGTCTGTCTATGTGCAGCTTGGAGTCTGGGTGTCTTGATCACGAATCGTGGCTTTGAAACTCATGTCGTTCTTAAGTATAATCTGTGTCCTCGATCTTTGAAGAGGAAAAGGGCAAGAGGGACAAATATCAGTAAATAAAAAAAAAAAAAACCAGAATAAAGAGAGAGAGAAAAAAGGGAATAAGGAATCATTATAAGCTTACTATGGGTTTAGAGTAATTTTGGTAGAGACCGGGCTTGGGTGTTTCCGCATTCGAATTTGGGTTTGTGACAGTGTCAAATGAGATGAACTGAATTAAAATCTTGGCTGATAACATGGAGGTGAAGCCGTCTAATTGTGGGTGCCTGCAAGAGGAAGCATGTAAATTTTCCTTTTGTGGTTTCATCAGGTCTTTCTCCAACATCCGCAATTGCTAATCGCAATGGAGGATGGAGGCAAGTTTGGTTGCTCAATGACAAAAGCCAGAGGCAACAATACCCTTTTTTTTGGCTCAAAAAAACTGAGGAAAAATTTTCCGAACCGAACCCAAATTTCAGTTCGCGGTTTTTTTCGGCTTTTGGTTTTCAGCTTTTGTTTTCGGTTTTTTTCTCAAAATAATCTAAATTCAATATGTTACTGCACTTCAAAGAATCTGAGAAGCCTGCATTATTTGTCGAAAAATAAAAATAAGGTTTAGGACTAGCAATGCAATAAGAACTAACAACTTGATCTTTCCTATTTGATATCCCGATCACTCTTCCAATCCAAAAAATGCGCATGCTGCTGTAAATGAGACGATTTAATGAAAACAGCACTTACAACAAGAAAAGCTAAGACCCTGCACCAGACAAGAACAGTGTAGATTTTTTTGGTCTTCAGAATAGAAGGATGGAAGGTCCACTGCAAAAAATATAACCCACATCAATTCATATTCACCACGAAAGAAACCAAACAAAGACTGGCCTTCTTCAATCTATTTATGCACTCCATACTCCGATCACTCACAGAACTGAATTACAGCACCCAGTTTGGAGCAGAAACTCATAGGGCCAAGTCCCATCATTTCGATCATCATGCTTAGGCACACATTATATATTGAGAACTTGCCTCAATATTTCACAGCACCAACTTTTTCTTAGATTCAACCAGAGTCCAACTCAACATAGAAACCTCGATTTTTAATTTGAAGAGAGAAGACCTTCATGCTTTTCTTCTCCATCATAATCATAGAAGAGGAAAAAGGCACGTCAATCGACATCTTTCCAGAGTACGATATCAGAGCATAAAAAAGCAAAAGGTGTTCAAAAGGGGAACACCCAAAAAAGTTCAACGAGGGAAAAGTGAAAAGAGCATGTGGGATAAATAGCTTCACTTGGGTTATCATTTCAACCAACTACGAAGATAAAAAGAATCATCTCGGTGCAGAACCACAAGACCCATCGTTGAACTCCTGCTAAGAAGACAGGGGACCAAACCAAATGAGTAAGGAAGCTCTCCGCCACAAAGAACAGCAAGACCCTTCTCGGGATTTTTTTGGTTCGGTTCGGTTCGGTTCCTGACACCCCTACTTCTGACTTGCATTGACATTTTGAAATAAGCATTGGCGACATCATCATCGAAAGGTTTTCTATCAAAATGGTGTTTGCAGCCAAAGGAGATTACAGCAATATTGAAGCAGATGATCATGACACCAACAGGGAGCAGAATGTTTTTCAATACTAACCCAACAAAAGCCAACATACCTTCAGCGAACTACAAAAAAGGTGTTATCATCACCATTGCGCTCCTTAAATTTTATAGTTAGAGCATGTGATAGAGGAGCTTGTATCGTAAAATTTGGGGTAATAAGGAACTCAACATGAGGTGCACTGCCATTTCTGTAGGTGTTTAGGTGTGTGTGCGTCTTGGGGTGTAAGTGCCTGCATCAAATGTCGAGACATTTGCACCAAGTTAATAGGCCCAAATAAAAGGTTGCAGCATCTCGAGTGATTTTTAAGATGAAAAACTAATTGAGAATCTTCATGCAAGCACTTCTTCTCCTCAACACTTCAAGTTGTACTTCATGCACATCTGACATGCAATCAAGACCTTTAACTCGTGCCGAGATGAGAATGTGCTTCTGTGCCTATATAAAGAAAAATCTTAGATAAATACTTACTATATGCATGTCTGCTAGAGCTTCTCTTTACCTCATGCTTCCGAACCGTTGTCAACCTCCATCTCCATCACGAAAATCTACCTCAGCAATCTCTGCGACGAAACCTCACGGTAACTCTCTATACATCTTCATGCTCGTATCTAGTAATGTACGCAACAATCGCGAAGTAAGTAGCTTCCTGTTCGCAGATCTAATTTCGTTCGATGGAAAGCTTATCTGGCCGGGCCTAATTTGGGTCCAAACCGGTCATAGCTTTGAACACAGTCAAGCTAGGCCCAGAACAACACCGGATCTGTTATTTGGTGGCGTTACTACTTTATTGCTGCGGGATCTACAGGTTCAAGAAGTCCCTCCTCACTTCTCACATCCAATCGCACCACCAGGTCAGTTCTCCTCGCTTCGTCGCCTTCCAACTTCGTAAGCAGCACGGTTTGTTTCGGGCCGCGAGTTCTGATGCTACGATTTGACTAGCTCGATCGGCAATTGCTGGTTTTGCGTTTGCGGAATTTGCTCGCGTTTGAATGTCCGCCGCGGTGGGAATTGATGTGAATTGGTTTTCGTGTCGATTCGGTCTTTATCAGGATGAGGTGGAAGCGGCAATGGCTCAAGGGGTTGAGGTGAAGGAGGGAGCGAAAGCTAATAATACCTGCAAAGAATGCGGTGCCACGTTCAAGAAACCTGCGTATTTGAGGCAGCATATGTAGGGCCATTCGCTCGAGGTATGTGGAACTCTCTGTTTTGTTATTGATAATGCAAGTTCTTTAGGAATTTTAGTCAAGTTTTGATTAGATTACACCTGTCATGGAGGTGGTCTATGGTGAGGTGCAGTTTGTAAAGTGGAGGGTTCAGATTACAGTCGCACTGGTCTTGTTGAATAGACAGTTTTGATGTACAATGCTTGGTCTTTGATCTTAAAATTTTCAAATTTGTAACTTCTAATGAGGTGTCAGAAATGGCAATTCGGATATTATCGTTGGGGATGTACATGATTTTTCTGGGCCGTGGAATGGTGATTACATATAAATATAGTACTGTAATCTTGTGGAACATCATAAAATGGAAGCACCATTGAAAAAGCATCAATCTTTTAGTGTGGTCTGGTTTCACAGATAGGTTTCTATGATAAAAAAGTTTGATTTTGGTTGAAAATTGAAGCTGTTTTGTTCTTTTCCATTTGTCTATACTGAAATTAAGTCCTTGCAGGATAAAGTATGTTGGCTCATCCGACTATGATATGATAATCAGGCGAAGCATTTCCCACCGAAAAGAACTCCAAAATGCAAGAGGCTGCAATCTTGTATCTTGATTGGACTAGTATCAGGTTGGGGGACCACCAAGTCAGCCTTGGTCATGCATGTTCTATTTTGAGGTTTGAAGCATCATTCATTTTTTCCTATTGATGTCTAGAGATTTGGTATGCTTTGTATATATGTTTCAATATGCTAAATTCATTTGCAGAGGCCTTTCAAGTGTTCTATACAGGATTGCCCCGCCAGCTATAGGAGAAAGGACCATTTGGCTCGTCACTTTCTTTAGCATAAAGGCAAGATTTTCAGCTGTCCTCTTGAGGGTTGCAATAAGTCATTTGCATATCAATGGAACATGAAGAGGCATGTGAGTGAAATTCATAATGATGCGCTACCATCATAGCTTGGTGAATTTAAGAGTCTGAAGCAGCATGTTGGTCCGCAGGTTGGGCGTGGAAAGGTTTTCAAGTTTGCATCACAGTTGCAAAAGCATGAGGATTCTCATGGTAAGTCACTTAATTATGAAAGTGTGTTGGTGAAGCTAAATGATACTATGAGCTGTTTAATGTGCTATTTGATAATAATGGCATTTCAACTGCTGCAGTCAAATTGGAGACCGTGGAGGCTGTCTGTTGTGAGTGCATGAAATACTTCAGCAATGTTGACTATCTGAAGGTGCACGTTCGGTCGCCTCATCAATTAATTAATTGCGACATATATGGGACTAAGCAGTTGAGGAAGAATATCCAACGGCATCTCCGCACACATGAGAAGAAAAATTCAGCTGATTCAAAAGCATTCAGATGTGGTGTTGAGGGTTGTCTTCGTGTTTTTTCAACAGTAAGATGCAATCACCTATAAAGTAGATTCTGGCTGGGCATGGAATATAATTGTTTGAAGCTTGATTCTTTTATCATGTGGTTGCTGAGTGTACATTAGCTGATGTTTTTAATTTTTCATGCTGATAGAAATCTAATTTATGTTAGCATCTGAAGGCTGTTCATCTTGAGGTGAGGCCATTTGTATGTGGCTAAGAATTGTGGCAAGAAGTTTGCGTATAAGCACATGAGAGACCATCATGAGAAAACTGTTTGTCATATTTACACTCCGGTAAGCCCTATTCTCTCATTCTCTCAAATATTGAAATGCAATTTTACTGCTCTTTTGAAATCCAGCTTTTCGCTACATGAGATTTGGATAATCCTAATACCTGTCGATGTGTCTCCTTGGTTTCAGGGTGATCTTGAGGAGTTAGATGAGCAATTTCGATCCAGGCCCAGAGGCAGGAGAAAGAGGAAATATCCGACAATCAATTCCCTACTGCGAAAAAGAGTTACTTTACCCAACGATCTAGATTTCCTATCAGATTAGTGGCTGGAGTCTCTCGGTGGCGCTCGAGGATATTGTATAGGAGCTGTGGTTTTTTGCCTCATAGGGCTGAGCAAAGGTGACAAATTCACTCATCATCCTCCCGTCACTTGTTTGTAATTAATAGTTGATGGAGTTTGCTATTGTTTTGTCTATGAAGATAGAGAGCTTGTTAATCCTTTGCAAAAAATGCTTGTGATGAGCTATTGTCAGCTGTATATCATGCGATATATAGTAAATTCAATTGAGAATCCATTGGTCTCATACTGATTTGTCACTGTTCACTTCATCCATTTTTATCGTTGAACAGTTGAAAAGTCTTGGTCGATGTTTTCCTTCCCAAGATTGTTGAGGGCTTGGAAGTCCGATTTCTACTATCTCCTTCGGTAATACTCAAAGAAAATTAATAATTGTCTGTAATATTCATCCATCTCTGTAAGTACATAAGCTTTCTTACTTTTCATTTAAAATGTAAGGTCAAATCCTAAGAAATATAATTTTTTTTTCCTCAGGAGATAAAAAAAAAACTTCACCAAATGCCCTGAACAAATCACGTAACAAATCAAAATCAACCGTCGTCATCATTTCCATGTAAAACTATTCTTTGTGGCGGATGACATGGCTGATGGTGCTCAAGTGGTGCACTGACGTGGTGCTTTTATTAATTATTAAAATTTAAGAAATTAACAAATTAAGAACTGAATGATGTTGGCCAAAATATATTGGAAAGGAAACCAGAGTTTTTAAGGGACGAAAAACCTGAAAAATAAAATAAAATACTAAGACACGTTGAATTAGAGAATCGTCTTCTTCAGATCATTGCCTAGGATCGTCCCTTGAAAGAGTTAGAGATGGGTTACTGCCGCAAGCCTCATGCATGAGCCCCAACGATGGTTACCGGACGCCCCATATCGGTTCCCATGGCTGCGGCCGTGGATGCCCGCGAGCTCTTCATGCAGAACTTGAATGCACGTGAGCTTTGTCCCAGAGGGCTTTGCAGCCTCCAGGAGATCATCCATGACGATTGAGAGCAGTTTCAGCGAAGTTATTCAACTGCATTCCTGAGCGTGGCTGATGGTGTTTTGTATTTTGTTTCACGAAAATCAAACTCGTCCGGAAACTCAATCATCTTAGTAGCCAGAAAACAAGAGGAATATTGCAAATTAGCTTATCACAAACAATGCCCTGTAAAGTAGCACAAAAGGAAAATGTACCAGAAAGTAGCCGCGGTTGTGTCAAAGGGAGATGAGTGGTTTTGTTGTCCGAGAAAATTACACAACCAACCTTCTATTCGTGAGACGCTATAACTCGAAATATGGATTTGAATGTGACCCATAAGACTTCAAACAACGTGTGGGCTCGCTTGACCCATAAACTTTCACTCCTCGATTTCCAAATCGGAGCCCATTTCGGATTTTCCCTCAGGAATCGATTTCCAGAGACTTCTTTCTCATTTCTAGCTCATCACCGCCCAAGGCGACGTCGCCTATCGCCGGACGGCCGCCTCCCGGGAAGCCCCTTGTTCAATTCTGTTTCGTGGCCGTGAAGATTGAAGTGGCCAGAACTCGCTTGAAGCTCTTCTACCAGTCTTCATTTTGACCAACGACGACGATCATGAGAGCTCCCTTAGTTGATCGGACTGCCTACAGCGACTTGGCTTGGCTTCATTGATAAGGGAATCTCCGATTCTCCATAATACTGTGATTCTGGCGAAGGTGAAGCGAATGTAAAGCTCGTTATGCTTCGATTAGGATCGGTCATGTTAGAGTCATGTATTTCATTCTGAACTTCACATGTTAATTTCGTTTGTGTAAGGTCACGAATACGAGTTTGAAATCGCAAAAATCTGCTCCTCAATCGATTGACTGCAATCTGTTCGACGAAATGTTTTTTTGGTTTCAATGCGGATTAGTTTGGTCCTTTTCGGAATCCGAAAGTATGCTGACATAAATTGAGTGATAGTAATTGATTTTCAAGTCACTTAAGCATGAGTTCTGATGTTTTCACAATGGCCGAATACATTTCTTAACCATTATAATTCTTCGTTCTGTGCTACGTTGCCGGTGATTTCCATGGTAGTGAGCGATGAGTATATGATCTGGAGTTATTGTTCTCAACCTTCAGTTCTGGTGACATTCTTGACCGAGGCTTCTACCCTGTTAGTCTTTCACGCTTGGTTTCCTTGCAAGTCCGTGTATGAGTCATGGTGGATTATAACGGTTAAAGGCAGAGGCTGGAGATTGTGACCGATCTCAGTTGTTTGTGTAAGAATACAAACGGTTGATGGCTAAGTTTGTCTATGTGGAGCCTGGAGTCTGGGTGTCTTGATCTCAAATCATAGCTTAGAAACTCATGTAGTGTTTGAGTATGATCTGGTGGTTCTTGATCTGTAAGAGGAAAAGGTCAAGAAGGACAAATATCAGTGAATGAAAGAAAATAAGAATACTGTACCTCGTGCCAGAACTTCTTGTTACCTCGTGCTTCCTCGCTTCGTTGCCTTCCGATGCTTCGTAAGCAGAGCGGTTCATCTCGGGCAGTGAGTTCTGTTGCACTAATTTTCTGGGCTGTAGAATAGTGATGCCGTGAATTTGTGAAGCATCATCACATGGAAGCACCCATGAGAAAGCATCAATCTTTTTGTGTGTCTGGCTTCAAAGATAGATTTCTAAGATAACAAAGTTCTAATTTTGGTTGAAAATTGAAGCTTTTTTGTTCTTTTCCATTTGTCTATGGCGAGTTTGCCTATACTGAAATTAAGACCTTGCAGGATAAAGTATCTTGGCTCATCCAATTATGATATGATAATCGCGTGAAGCATTGAATCCCACCAAAAAGAACTCCAAAATGCGAGAGGCTGCAATCTTGTATCTTGATTGGACTAGTATCAGGTTGGGGGACCACCTGAGAAGGTCCATCAAGTCAGCCTCGGTCACGCATGTTCTAGTTTGAGGTTTGAAGCATTGTTCATTTTGTTCTATTGATATCTAGAGATTTGGTATGCTTTGTATCTATGTGTCAATTTGCTAAGTTCATTTGCAGAGGCCTTTCAAGTGTTCTATAGAGTATTGCCCCGCCTGCTATAGGAGAAAAGACCAGTTGGCTCGTCACTTTCTTCGGCATAAAGGCAAGATTTTCAGCTGTCCCATTGATCATTGCGATAAGTCATTTGCATATCAATGGAACATGAAGAGGCATGTGAGTGAAATTCCTAATGATGCGCTACCATCAACGCCTGGTGAATTTAAGAGTCTGAAGCAGCATGTTGGTCCGGAGGTTGGGTGTGGAAAGGTTTTCACGTTTGCATCACAGTTGCAAAAGCATGAGGATTCTCATGGTAAGTCACTTAATTATGAAGGTGTGTTGGTGAAGCCAAATGATTCTATGAGCTGTTTAATGTGCTATTTGATAATAATGGCATTTCAACTGCTGCAGTCAAACTGGAGACCATGGAGGCTTTCTGTTGTGAATGCATGAAGTACTTCAGCAATGTTGACTATCTGAAGGAGCACATGCGGTCAGCTCACCAATTAATTAATTGCGACATATGTGGGACTAAGCAGTTGAGGAAGAATATCCAACGGCATCTTTGCACCCATGAGAAGAAAAATTCGGCTGATTCAGAAGCATTCAGATGTGATGTTGAGGGTTGTCTTCGCGTTTTTTCAACAGTAAGATGCAATCGCCTATAAAGTAGATTCTGGCTGGGCATAGAATATAATCGTTCGAAGCTTGATTCTTTTATCATGTGGCTGCTGAGTGTGCATTACCTGATGTTTTTTCATGTTGACAGAAATCTAATTTACGTCAGCATCTGAAGGCTGTTCATCTGGAGGTGAGGCCATTTGTATTCGGCTATAAGGATTGTAGCAAGAAGTTTGTGTATAAGCGTATAAGCACGTGAGAGACCATCACAAGAAAACTTGTTGCCATGTTTGCACTCCAGTGAGCCCTATTCTCTCATTCCCTCAAATATTGAAATTCAAAATTTTACTGCTCTTTGAAATCTAGCTTTTTGCTACATGAGTTGGATGATCCTCATACCTAGAAATTTTGGCTGGGGTCTCCTGGCAGTGCTCAGCAGCAGCTGAGGTTTCTGTATAGGAGCTGTGGCTTTTTGCTTTATAGGCTGAGCAAAGGTGACAAATTCACTCATCATCCTCCTGTCACTTGTTTGTAGTTAATAGTTGATAGAGTTTGATATTGTTTTATGAAAATAGAGAGCTTGTAAATCCTTGGCAAAAGATGCTTGTGATGAGCTATTGTCAGCTGTCTATCATGCAATATAGTAAAATTCAATTGAGAATCCATTGGTTTCATTGGTTTCATACTGATCTGTCACTGTTCACAAGATCCATTTTTATAGTTGAATAGTTGAATAGTTGAAAAGTGCTGGTCAATATTTTCCTTCCCAAGATTGTTGAAGGCTTGGAAGTCGGATTTCTACCATCTCACTTGGTAATACTTAAAAGAAAATCAATACTTAAATACATAAGATTTCTTATTTTTGATTTAGAATGTCTGGCCAATCTCAAGAAAGATCATTTTTTTTCCTCAGGGGATAAAAATGACTTCCCCAAATGTCCCAAAAAAATTACGTAAGTTTTGCTGAGGGATGAAATCGACCGTCATCATCATTTCCATGTAAAACTATTCTTTGTGGCAGATAATGTGGCCAACAGTACTTAAGTGGTGCACTAATGTGGTGCTTCGATTAATTCTTAAAATTTTAAAAATTAACAAATTAAGAACTAAATGATGCTGGCCAAAATATATTGGAAAGTAAACTAGAGTTTTAAGGGATGAAAAACTGAAAAATACTGAAACGCGTTGAATTATAGAATCATCTTTCTCAGATCATTTCCTAAGATCGTCCCTTGAAAGAGCTAGAAGTGGTTGCTGTCGCAAACCTAGTGTATGAGCCCACTGATGGTTATTGGATGCTGCCAACTTCTGGACCAGATCGGTTCCCACGGCTGCGGCCATGGATGCCCACGAGCTCTTCATGTGAGCTTTGTCCCAGAGGGCTTTGCAGCCACCGCAAGATCGTCCATAACGATTGACAGCAGTTTCAACGAAGTTATTCCCTGCATTCATGAGCATGGCTAATGGTGTTCCGTATCTTGTTTCCCGAAACATAAGCCTTTTTCTTTCTAGGGCCAAAGTAACTTAATCCCTAAGTAGCCCAGAAAACAAGAGGAAATTGCAAAGTAGCTTATCACAAACAATGCCTTGTAAAAGGAGCACAAAAGGAAAATGCCGTTGTACCGTTGCAAGAAGTTAATCAAAAGAAAATATTTTTATTATCAACAACAATTTATGTCTAACTATTTTGGTGGGTGATGAAAATATTTTCTATTTATTCATTTTTATAAGAGATGCAAGTGAATATTTCTTAAACAATGTCATAAATTTTGAGTTTTCTGTGAAACAAATGCAACCTTAAAATAATTCCTTTGCTCTTTGAAATTGCGATCACCACTCCAAGAGGAAACTCGCCATTTGGAGACACAGAATGTTTTTGTTTCTTGATCATGATCATGATGAGTCCTTTATGAATCATGAAGAAGTGTTTATGGCCCATGTAGAATAATGTTCCTTTCAATAGTAAATTTGTAATATCATTCGTCAAATTTTGAATAACAATGGTAAAAGGGCGCTCCCTGCTGATCATGTATACTAATGATATTTTGCAATTATATTAGTGACTTATAACCATAAATATTTAACATTTACTACTCAAAACTTAATCACAACACGATAATTGGTTTTCTATTGTTGGGTTTGTGGACAGTAATATTGTTATTTCATCGGTAACCCACAAATAGCCATGCACCCGCTTGTAAAATATAAAAATAAGTGTTAATCTATTATCAGATTTATGGATAATAAAACTATTATTTCATTGGTAACATTTACTTACTCATCCATTTGTAAAATCTAAAAACAAGTGATGATATCCTAGTGAGTTTGTTAATGGTAAAATTATTCTTTCATCGCTAATTACAAATGGCTAGACTTTTCAAACGGGTGAGTCGAATCGATTTAAGTCGAGTCATAAATGGTCCAACCTAAATTGATCCATTAACCCATTTATGACTCATTTATTAATAATGTAAATTTATTGACCCATATCTAACCCAACTCATATTCGACCCGACTCATATTATAAAACACTTTCCTATTTAATTAAATCTAGAAAAATTTATTTCTTATGATTTTTTTAAATATATATACTGTTAAAACACTTCCATACAACTACAAATTTAATGGATAAATTTTTTAATTTTTTAAAAATTGAGGCTCCATTTATTTCACGAAAAATGATAATATTTTCTGGTGTTTGGTTAAAACTTAAAAATGAATTTGAAAATATTTTTCTCTTATTATAGAAAATCCGATTTGATTTTTTGTGCACTCCTTTTAAGTATTTTTATTTTTATTTTTTAAAAATAGAATTTTTAATTATTTCTTATTTCTTATTCTTTTCTTAATTATT
Source organism: Eucalyptus microcorys (assembly GCA_014182515.1). Taxonomy (NCBI): domain Eukaryota; kingdom Viridiplantae; phylum Streptophyta; class Magnoliopsida; order Myrtales; family Myrtaceae; genus Eucalyptus; species Eucalyptus microcorys. Next base: position 33,749,890 of record CM024569.1, read on the forward strand.
TTTCCTCATTCTTCTCCCAGTCACCGGCCATAGTTGCTAGGCCTAGTAATAGGAGAGCTCAAGCCTCGCCACAAGCTAGTGAGGTTGACCTCACTAGATCTAGGGAGCTCGAGCTTGCCCCCAAGGCATCAATCTTGCCCAATCAAGGAGCTCGAGACTTGCTAGTGTGATTGTGGACTGGGGAGGGCTTCGCGGCCCTTGTCAAGTGGTCGGCAAGGGTTGGTCGTCGAAATTCGTAGGGGAAAAAAAGTAAAAAGAAAGAAAGAAAGAGAAAAAGAAAAAATAAAATAAAATAACAAATTATTAAAAATCTATTTTAAATAAAAATAATAAAAATTGCTCAAGAGGATGATATCTAATTAATGGATTAACATCAATTAATAACATTTATAAGTTACATGGGTTGTAAATGGGTTTAAAGACAAATCTATATCATTAGACTAACATACAATCCAAACACATTAACAACCCTTTTATTAAAACTTAACCACCCATATATGATCCATCTCATTGTAAATGGGTTGACACCTCTACAAACGGCTAATTGGATTAACAATCTATCAATTCACTTTTTACTTATCATCGACATTTCAAGTTTATTATCAACGTTATGTAATTATTGTCCATGGATAAAATTCCATTTTATTTGTGAATAAAATTTTATAAATCACCAAATTGGGGAGCTTACTTAAATGACAATTTTGCATTCTCTAATCAAAGTCAACTGAAAGCTATTGCGTGTGATTTGGTCATTATGTTTTATTGGAGTGAGTTCAATTGTCTTTCCTTTCCATAATTGTCTATTGTCGGAAAGTCCTTCAATTAGAAACATTCTTCACGTTCGGCTAAAGTAAATATTCTTTACGTATGTACCCATTTTATTCATCAACGGGACTTTCTAAATCACCAAATTGGGGAGCTCACTTAAACAACAATTTTGCATTCTCTGATCAAGTCAACTGAAAGCTATTGCGTGAGGTTTGGTCGTGAACCTTTGTTGGGGTAAGTTCAATTGTTTTTCCTCTCCATCATTGTCTATTTGTTGGAAAATCCTTCAATAAGAAACATTCTTCAAGTTCTGATAAAATAAAGATTCTTTACGCATGTGCTTGCCAAATTGGACCAGAGGTGCAATCTCCCAGCTCTTACTCTTAGAAGGTAAATGGAAATTTTGGGTCTGAAAACTCCAATCCCGAAAGTTTTTCGAACTCCTGCCTAGTTCATGGGCTTGAACTTGGACCTAATTGACTAGTTCACTACATTCATTGGTTTGAACAGTGATTACTCCTGCTTTCAAGTCAACCATCATGTTGTATGAAAAATATGGTTTGCTAATTTCGATTGGCTACAATAACATTTTGTAAGTTTTTTGAAAATGTCAAATCCCAACATTAATATGGTGCTCTTCGTCTGTCATGGACTAGTTCCATGTGGTAGCATAGCAAAGAAAATGCAAGTTTTAAGCAATCTAACTAATTATGAGTAGCAGCCAAAGCAATATCAAGAAATGAATGTTACAAATTTTATTGGTCTAAGAAGATTTTTCTAATTATGTTTCTGAAACTGAGTTGTTGAGGTTGGTTAATTCTTGGAATGATAAAATACGTAAGCGGCAAAGAAGGCTTTTTTTTCTTTTTTTTTGGTGACTGAGGAACCACCGGAGACCCCTTCGGGGTCACACCGCCCTCCGATGCCCGGTAGCACAGTCGGACGTCGTCGCAAGCCACTATTTAGACTTAAACCTCGAGGGAGACTGGCCCAGCCACCCACCACCAGGGCCCCTCACTTAAATCGTGTTGACAACAAGGGGATTCGAACTCTCGACCGCAGCATTGTAGGAGAGAGCGAATACCACTTGCGCTGCCCACGGGTGGGAAGCGGCAAAGAAGGCTTTAATGACTGTAAAAACAAAGAAAACGTAAACAGTAGTAGTCGGACCAAGGGTTGCCAAAGTACTTGCGCCCAATTCCTTCCATTTCATGCTTCATTTGTTCCGGTTGTATATGGCCAATCACCACGGTCATGTAGCTCGAGACAATGTTGAACCTAACATCCTTAGGGAGATCATTGGAGAGTCTCGCAACCAAGGGTTGCCAAAGTACTTGCGCCCGATTCCTTCCATTTCATGAGCCATTTGTTCCGGTTGTATATGGCCAATCACCGCGGTCATGTAGCTCAAGACAATGTTGAACCTAACATCCTTAGGGAGATCATTGGAGAGTCTCACGACCTCATGAGGATCGTGTCGGTGGAGACGAGCTCATATTGGTAACAATAGCAGTGCACCGCTACTCGAAATCCCAACATATTGCTTACATATTTCAAAGGCCAAAATGTACAGGAGATCAACTTTGAATCATGAAACGGGATAATTAGAGAAACTATTCAACAATCAATCGTAAATTTGATAAGCACAATAAGGGCTTGACCTTAGTTTGAAAGGAGAAAAATTTGACATATGTGTGAGAATGCAAACGTAATGACCAAGAAACGCAGATCACCTTTGTTTACTGGTGATCTCCTCGAACTAATGTCTTCATTTTCCTTAATTTGCGAAGATCAGTCCAAATGTAACAGGAAAACCGAGTCCGAGAGCTCCATCTTTGATTTCCTTATTTTCCCAATAGTGAACATTAAACAGAAAAATCAAGTCTTGATTACAATACATTTTGTAGATATAAAATGGGAGATATGAATATCTGCTCTCTAGAAGGGAACTTGAGCTGTAGAAAGCGGGGAATGATGAATTTGCATTCGTAAGTCAAGTCAACTTAAGAGAGTGGTGCATGGGGACTAAGAAGTTAATGATACGACGATATTTTGCCACAATATTAGTGACTTATAACTGTAAATGTTCTAGTTATACATTTACTACTCAAAACTTAATCGCAACATGATAAATGGTTTTCTATTATTGGGTTTGTAGATAGTAAGATTGTTATTTCATCGATAACTTATAAATATTCATTTGTAAAATATAAAAATAAGTGTTAGTCTACTATCATATTTGTGGATAATAAAACTGTTACTTCATTGGTAACATTTACTTGCGCATCCATTTGTAAAATCTAAAAATAAGTGGTAATATACGGTTGAATTTGTCAATGATAATATTGTTGTTTCATCGCTAATTTCAAATTGCTAATCGAATTAACTAGCTATCGATCACTTTTTATATATTTTCATCAGTATTTTAAATTTATTATCGACGTTACGTAATCACCTTTCATAGAAAAAATTCCATTTAATTCATCAACGGAATTTTATAGAACACCGAACTGGGGAGCTCCACTGAAGCTACAAGGTTGCATTCTCAAGTCAAGGCAACTGAAAGCTAATGCGTGTACTTTGGTTGTGATGCATTATCGGAGTAAGTTTAATTGTCTTTCCTTTCCATAGTTGTCTATTGTCAGAAAGTCCTTCAATTAAAAACATTCTTTACGTTTGGATAAAATAAAGATTGTTCATTCGTGTGGCCACCAAACTGGACTAAAGGTGCAATTTTCCTAGCGCTAAGAACATTAAAATTGTTACTTCATTGATAACATTTACTTACGGGTCCATTTGTAAAATCTAAAAACAAGTGATAATATATAGTTGAGTTTGACAACGATAAAATTGTTATTTCATCGCTAATTTCAAATTGCTAACCGAAATAACTAGCTATTGATCACTTTTACATAGCATCATCAGTATTTCAAATTTATTGTTGACGTTACTTAATTACCTTCCATAGGAAAAATTCCATTTTATTCATCAACGGAATTTTATAGAACACCGAACGTGGGAGCTCCATTGAAACGACATTGTTGCATTCTCTAGTCAAAGTCAACTAAAAGCTAATGCGTGTACTTTGGTTGTGATGCATTATTGAAGTTCAATTGTCTTATCTTTCCATAATTTCTATTGTCAGAAAGTCCTTCAATCAGAAACATTCTTCACGTTCGGATTTAATAAAGATTCTTCACCGTCAAACTGGACTAAAGGTGCAATCTTCCCAGCTCTAAGAACATTCTTTACGTTCGAATGGAGCTCAATTCATGGGCTTGAAGCTGGACCTTGTCGACTGGTTCACTACATCATGGGTCTGACTAGCGATTATGGCCGCTTTCAAGTCAACAATCATGTTATATGAAAAATAAGGTATGCTAATTTCGATTGGCTGCAATAACATTTTGTAAATTTTTTGGAAATGTTAAATTCTAGTGTTAATACGATGCTCTTCGTCTGCCATGGACTAGCACATGATCGATCTAACTACAATGAAGATGTATGTTTTTTAACATCACGAGTTGAAGTGCAAGACTAAGTCAAGTCAGAGCCTCATCGGTTTTGATTTTACGAAAGTCAAATTTGAGCTCAAGCTTAAATCAAGCTCTGACAAAAACTCATTTATGATAATCGAGTTGAATCAAACTAAGTCATTTCAAGTTTATAAAAGAAATTCACAAGTCAAACTTAATTCGGAAAGGTTGAGTTTCGACGTGATCGAGTTTGAATGATGTGTTCAATCTTAAATCTTTAAGTCCAGTGTCACAGGCCTCTAGTTCCTTGACTATAGAATAGCCTGTGCGGCGCTCGGTGAGCAGATAACATCATGCCAACCTTCCTTCTATAGTTATTTTAGAGAACAATACAGCGACTAACTTCCTCATATCGGATCGTACCATGCCCAATTTAACTTAAGTGTCTAATCCAACGAGTGAGAAAACATATCACTTTAGGCACAACAATTGGTTTCGACTTGCCATGGCCTCATTAGGAGGGTAGCATCAGCTCCTAACCAGTTTATGCACGGTAAGCCAACCTCGCTTTCAGAGCTTAATGGAAATATATTCGCGTTCTATTTTCCTAGATTTTTTTAGCATTCCTGACGCCACTCCCACAAACTAGTTATAGTCATCCCTCTGCATTACTCACTATTCACTCGATAACCCCAAGCTCTACTCACAAGGATATGTGAGTACAAAAGAATCATAGGCCGTGACAATAGTATTGTTCAAATATGAATATCAACTTGATGGATTAAACCTCTTTTATGTACCGGCAGAAAAATATTCCCAAAACCTCTTAGAAATCAGTCTTGGTCATCATTGGACATTCGTTCAAAGGGAATCCTGTATATGGTCGTGAGTTTGTGCAAGATGAAATTACTTAGTGTGGATAAGCAAAGAAAATTTGGACAACAAATATTACCTTGCAACTACCACAGAAGTAAGCCCCAAGAGATGTGTTCTGAGTGCAGATCCACAGTATAATTATGATATAATTAAATTGAGTCTATTAATAAGAATCATTTGCACACTAGTAAAGATCACTAAATTAGTAGGAACACTTAAGTAGACACAAGCACACATTAATAAAAGAACAACTATCAATTGATAGAAAATTTTCGTTATCAATTACTTATCAAGCTTTAACAAGTGATCCAAAAGGTACATTCTTCTAGGGGCTAATATCACGAAAAAATCTCAAACTATTATAACTGTGATAAAATTACCCAAAATTAATTTTTTGACCATCAAAGACATTTAACTGGTACAATTGTGATAAATTTGTCATAAATTAATTTTTGATTACAGAAAAATCCCAAATTAGTACACCTGTGAAAAATTTATCCCCCGTTAGTTTCTATAAAATTGAATTAATGTTACGAAAAACTCCTAACCGGTATATCTGTGACAAATGGATAGTAAAACCCTAAACTAGTATACTTGTTAAGTTTAGAAATTTGATGGTAAAATTTAATAGAAACTAATGTAGGATAAATTTGTTATTGGTGTACCAACTTGGGCTTGAGATTTTTGGAGGTCAAAAAATTAGTTTAAGATAAATTTGTCACAGGACCAGTTATGAGTTTTTCGTATTATTAACCCTTCTTTTAATAAAGAACTTGTGATATTTTCAGCAATCTTTTGTCCGTCAACTATCTCCAGTAAAAAAAAATGGGCTACGAAGTCTTTTTACTTTTTTCATAGATAGAATCCATGAGAGATAGACAAGAGATAGATGAACGAGATATCTTTTTTTTTAGGGGGGAGGCTGTTCGCCTTTTGAATCTTACAAAGGTTGTAGTAGGGGCTTCATAGCTACTTTCTTCTAAAGGAAACCGAAGAACCAACCTTGAGTCAATAGGAGCCCTACTTCCCTCTTTGCGACCTCATCACTTCCATTCAAGCGGAAAACATTCACATTATAACCAATTCCATCTCCGATTCAATCTTGCTTTTAGTGGCTGTGACAAGAATGGACCACACATAAAATCTAATGCTTCTATAAGCGCAATATCTCGATTGTCCTACTACTAAACCACCCTTTGGATATGGACACCATTTAACTATCTCTATTTTCATCACTAAACATAGCTTATATACCAATTCGCTAAGCTGGTCATATCCTCTCCATTGAAGTTTGATTTTTCTTGGTCCAGCCAGCATAACATAAATTGACACCAAGAAATCCGCAAACTAATAAAGAAAAGCCAACGGACACAAACGCGTTTCTGCTCCTAATCCCAATACTCATGAGTCCACAGAGTAAGCAATACCATCAGTCCCCCAACTTACGTTAATACTAGACAGAATCGTCCCCACCAGCAGATGTTTACTTTGACTGCTCCCTATTTCCAAGACGATGCATCCCTTATTTTCCTCCTCCTCCCCTGCATTTCTCTGTTCTTGAAATTGCCCATTTCGCACGAAATTTTCTGGATGCCTCTCTCATATGTCGTCATCTTTACGGGCTATTTATTTATGAATATTAGAGAATTTCTTTTCAAAAGATTTTATTAAAGACATTATTAGATGTTAGGGATATTGCTTTGACATTTAATTATCTCCTAGAATTTCCTTGTTAGGTTAAGATAACTAATTTGCTTGTTACATTAGATTACTTCCGTTCCTATATATATTGTTTGGGTATATATACCCATTGATTGTAACACATTATAAAGATAATTTATTAAGCAAAGATGTGACGTTTTAGTATTTTCATCTTCAAGAGCAACCACAAGAAGTCGTCATCTTTAAAAGTGCCCCATAGGCATATGCTTGTCATAGTCAAAAATATGGTCACGTTATCTTTAAGAGTAGCTCTATCTTGCGAGTCGATGATCTCTCCCTTGTCGCCAGAGGAAGTTGCCGTCTCTCTAAGGCCTCATCAGCCATGTCACAAACATCGTTGTCGTGGTGAAGTCAATTGAAAGTCAAGCTTCTTTTTGCTCTAGCTTCACTCCTTCGTGCATCCTTCTTGATCATGGTCATTGGTTCCGCTACTTCATCAAAATCAAATTACTTGGTTTGTTGGTTTTGGTCTTAGTTTCTTTTTCATTTTTTTTTCTTTTTCAATTGCGAATAAAGAAAAACACAAAACAGAGCTTTCTACAGTGCCATTAATGCTCCAATCTACAACACTTAAGTACCATACATGTGTTAAGTTTTTATTTTTTTTATTTTATTTTTCCAATTGTGAGCATCATCGACAAGCAAAGTCACTACCAAGTGTCTAGGCAGCTGTGAACACTCGAATCGAACACTTTTTCATCAAGGAGCCAAAGTTGAGTACCATGGGGTGACTTAATTTAATGTGCCACAATTCAAGTTGGATTTCCATTCAATTTCATCAAGGTTGTCTAAAAAAAGAGATTTCAACTTTATAATGTTTCTTTAGCGCTCGTCAATGCTATGATAACTAGTTTTCTTGTTATCTTGTCAAAATCTTGGACCAAAAGAGAAGACAGAGCTTTTCATTAGCTAGAGCAATGCGGTGCTCATTGGAGGGTTGATTTTTATTTATGAATTACTCAATGGGATCTCTTTCAATTGAGATAATATTTTGACAATTCAATTACATTTAAAATCTAACAATCGGGTATTGTTTTAGATTGCAAGAGAGTTTGCTCCTCTCTTTATGGTCTTGATTTCGAGTCTTATTGGAAGCTAACTCTGCTCAATCCAAAAGAAAAAATTTAAAAGACTAAAAAATCTCTATCAAGCCACTCTTAGCATAGGAAAACTCACTACGAAGCAAAAAAAGAAGGAAGAAAACCTTCAAATGTATCAATATACAATACCAAAAGAAAAACTCCGAAGCGACTATCAGGATGTGCCATGCGTCGATTGCTCCTTTAGCCAACCAACACGCATTTCTATTAAATATAGTAGAAATTGCATGAAGGGAGTGAAGTATGGTAATGATCCGTTGGCCGGGTACAGGTGGGCCATGGTAATCGTCCGACGTGCACGATGGATCAATCCCCTGCATCTACAGTAGTTCGCTTTTTCTTTTCTTTCTTTTAATTTAAAACCTTTGTGGATTTTTTCCTCTTTTTATTTTCCTTTGTACTACTCTTTATACCACCCGAAGTAAAGATAACGCTCATTTTTCATCGTCTTACTTTTGCCTTTTCTTCCTTTTTCTTCCTTTTTCTTCCTTTCAATTTAATATAAGAGAAATCATCTACCAACTATTCCCGTAATTACCATAATTTATCAGTGAAATTTAAACTTAACAAATTTTTTTATGAAATTGTATATGAAAGGTGAAATCCTAAAGTTGAAATGATTCTAGACCTTTTATTTTTGGCTTCTTTCACGGTCTTATAAAATTTTGCAAATAAAACTCAAATATAAGTAAATCATTTTATTTATGTCCTTGAATCTACTTATTTAATCAAATAGGTGGATATGATATCTATGTTGTTTGCTTTTAACCGATCTCTGCATGGTTAATGTTCATGTACAAAGACAACATTGATCACATGATGTCATTGGTTTTATGATCTTAAATAGGGTGAGCCAAAAGTATTTTCAAGGGATGTCAAGTTCTAATTTCATTATCTTAGGCAAATTTCTTTTATTTTCCCCTTTTTCCTAGAAAACATAAATATGGTCTTTTGTTTCGATTGGAAAATTAAGATAAAAAAGAATGTCACTTTGTTGCGCAATGTCGCCGATTTTTACTAGGAATTTTTTGAAAGTGTTATATGTCAAATTTGGCGACTAATGATATCTCAAAATTGACCCTAGAATGCACTTAAAGTAGGACGACTCCTCCACTCCAAAGTGTCCTCTTATTTTCGATTGATTCCCTCTTCCTCGCTCCCTCTTCCCGTGCCCTTCTTACACCTCTTCCGATGAAAGGCTCGATCGTTTCATGGCTTGTTCTTGCTATATCCACGATCTCCATCTTCTCTGACGTAGCCAGGGGTTCAGCTTTAGCCCAATGTCTTGGCATCGACCAGAGATCACTCTTGCTCGAGCTGAGAAACAGCCTCATCTTCGACGCCTCTAAGTCTTCCAAGCTAGTACACTGGGATCGAAGTGCCGATTCATGGAGCGGCGTGAAGTGCGAGGATGGCCTTGTTGTGGGACTTGATTTGAGCGATGAGTCGATCTCTGGTGGAATCAACGATTCGTCAAGTCTCTTCAAGCTCGAGTTCCTTCAAAGCCTGAACTTGGCTTTCAACGACTTCAACCAGACGGCAATTCTGTTGGGCCTCGCGAATCTCAGCCGATTGGAACATCTCAACTTGTCCTACACTAGATTCAACGGGCAGATTCCTGCTGAGCTATCTCGCCTGAGGAAGCTACGTACTCTTGATCTCACTTGCTTTTTCAATTTGAAACTTGAAAAGCCCTCTTTGAGGTCACTAATCAGGGATTTGGGGGAGTTGAGGGAGTTATACCTTGATGGGGTCGCTGTGTCAGCTAAAGGAAGTGAGTGGTGCGACGCGTTGTCTTCTTCAGTTCCAAAACTTGAGGTGCTGAGCATGTCGAACTGTTTTTTGTCTGGTCCTATTGACGCTTCTCTTATGAGTATTGCTAATCTGTCAGTCATTCAACTCAAAAACAACAACTTGTCCACCACAGTTCCTAGTTTCTTAGCAAATTTCTCCAGCTTGAAAACACTGAACCTATATGGTTGTGGCCTGCAAGGAGAATTTCCTCAAAAAGTCTTCCAAGTACAAACACTTCAGACTCTTATCCTATCATCCAACGAACTCCTTCAGGTTTCTTTGCCCGATTTTCTAGAGGATAGTTCTCTTGAGACTCTGGACATGTACGGTACCAATATCTCAGGGAGGATACCCGATTCAATCGGTAATCTAAGAAAATTGTCATGGTTAGACCTGATGCATTGCAATTTGAGTGGGTCGATCTCGAGCTCAATGAAGAACCTATCAGAGCTGACTTATTTGGACTTGTCTTCTAATAGTCTTACTAGTTCGATTCCGCCACTTGGTGCATCCAAAAATCTGACCAAAATAGATTTATCTTATAACGCTTTAACGGGTCGTATCACCTCCGTTGGCTGGGAAGACCTTCAAAATCTCGAAAGAATAATGCTGGAAAGCAATTCATTGGAAGGTGACATTCCCCCAGCTCTGTTTACACTTCCCCGACTTAAGACGATATCCCTTTCACATAATAGATTTAATGGTCAGCTTATCATGCATCCGAATGTCTCTTTGGATCAACTGAGCATGCTTGATTTGGAAAGCAACCAGTTGCAAGGGTCAATACCAGCATCTATATTCAAACTGCAACGGCTTCAGGCCCTCTCACTTTCTTATAATAATTTCAGTGGCTCGATGAATATCGACGCGCTTCAGGGATTAGGAAATTTAACTTATCTTGATCTAGATCTATCGTACAGTGGCTTGTCCATTAACGCTAAGGCACCTGCTTCTGCTGCTGCATCCTCTTTCCCTAAATTCTTTTCATTACAATTGGCTTCTTGCCAGTTGCGGACCGTGCCTCAGTTTTTGGCTAACCAGTCCCATTTGGGACTCCTCGACCTCTCCAACAATAATATTCGAGGGGAAATACCGAGATGGATAGGGACACTGGAACAACTTCAAGTTCTCAATCTTTCCTCTAATTTCTTTGAAGATTCTGCAACACCACCGCACAATCTTAATCTTACTTTTCCCTATGTCGTCGACCTCCATTCAAACATGCTCCGAGGAAATGTGCTAACCATGCTGTTACAGGTTTACTACTCGTTCGTCTCCCTTTCGAAGAATAATATCCATGGGTCCATCCCGCAGTCAATTTGCAAAGCTAATTTTCGAGTGCTTGACTTGTCACATAACCATCTGAGTGGAACTATTCCTGATTGTTTAATGATGGCATCCCTCACGGTATTGAATCTGAGAAATAACCAGTTGAGTGGTGATATTCCACAAAACATCTTGCCAACATGTAATCTAAAGACATTGGATATTAGTGAGAATTTGTTGCAGGGGCAGATTTCGTTATCATTGGCAAATTGCACAGCGTTGGAGGTTGTGAATATTGGGGACAATCAAATAGACGGGACATTTCCATGTCATTTTAAGGCTATGTCGAATTTCCGCGTCCTTGTTTTACGATCTAACAAATTGCATGGGGAAATTGAATGTCCATATGATCCCTATACCTGGCAGGAGCTTCAAATCATTGACCTGTCTTCAAACGATTTCAGCGGCACAATACCTATGAGTCTCCTCGCATCTTGGGAAGCTATGAAGGCCAATGCAAAATTTAATTACCTTCATGAATTTGGGAGGGACTTCCTTTATCAAGATAGAGTGATCGTGACATTCAAAGGTCAGCGGCTAGAACTTGTCAAGATTCTTACCATCTTCACATCAATTGACTTCTCGAGCAATAGATTGGAGGGTCCAATACCAGACACACTTGGGAATCTCCATGCACTTCATTTCCTCAATCTATCACACAATTCCATCTCGGGTTCAATTCCTCCTGTTTTGGGGAATATGCATCAGCTCGAGTCATTGGACCTGTCACGGAACTACCTCAATAGAACCATACCAACTCAGCTTGCAAATCTTCATTTCCTTTCATTACTGAACCTCTCAAACAATCAACTCGTGGGAAGCATCCCAATTAGCGGACAGTTTCTCACATTTTCTGAAAGTTCTTTCAAAGGAAATCTTGGACTGTGTGGGCTTCAACTCAACAAAAGTTGCTCAATTACCACAAACAAGACAAAAGAAGCTGGTGATGATGGCGACAATGATGATAATGAGAAGAAGTGGTTTTACCTAGGCATACCGCTTGGATTCGTTGTTGGCTTCTGGGTAGTTTGTGGTCCGTTAGTATATATTCGAACATGGAGGGTTGCTTACTATCAGTTTTGGGATGAAATGTTGTTCAAACACTCACGTTCATGAAGATTTCCACTAGGTTTTAGCTATTAAACTTGAAAAGGAGTATTTTCGTTCTTTCCACTGAAATTCTTCAGTGAAGATTGTTAAGTGCCAATTTTCATTATATATTTGGACATCATATTTTATAACACGCCTTTTTATGAAAAGCAAGGGTGTCTCCAGTCTTTTCTTCCCATACATCAATCCTTTACTCCTTTCTCAACTTTCTGCTCTCAAAATTTTCGTTTTTTCCTATTTTTGGCTGGTCAGTTTAATCTTTTTAGCATTTCGTAATTTCTTGGGTGAATAACTCACACATACCATGGGCCTACATTATGTGTTTAATATTTTCTTTTTTGATATAAGTGTACTAGAAGTTCTAAAACTTGTAAAAAATATTGCAATTAAATAATAAAAATGTAGAAAAGTATAATTGGATCCTAAAATTCCGAAAAAAGTGTTATGAAGTACTTCCATTAATTAGGATGAGATTGACCTATTTTAAAGTTCAAACACTTGGTTATACTTTTGCTATAAGATTTACGACTTATGATACTATTAGTCCTCAATATTACCTAGTTTTCTAATATGGCGGATAAATAATATTGCAAATTAAAATTTTCAAATCCGAACTGAGGAGTCTTCAACTAGTTTCAAATTTCATTTTGGCTTTAGGTTTAGACCTTACCTACTCAAGCATTCTATCTTAGTTTAAAACAATCTTCACTGAAGAATCTTCTTCATTGCAAATTTTTCATTCCAAAACTCGACAAAATGGGGCAGAAGAACAGCCCAAGTGTCATAACTTGGCACAGGGGAGGACATTTAAGTGCCATAACTTCAAAATTGTATACTTGAGTGCCAATTTTGAAGTTAAATGGAACACTTAAGTGCACTCCGGCAAAAATCCGGTCAAATGGCTTACGTGGCAACTTTCCGAGAGAGTTTGGTCCAAAACGGCGTCGTTTTGCACGCCGACATGGCGGAGAAAATGCAAAACGACGCCCATTTGTTTCGTGTCCGACGTGTTAATAATAATATAAAAATTAATTAAATTAGATTTAAACTTAATTTTATTTAAAATATTCAAAAAATTTAAAAAATTTAAAAAATTTAAAAAATTTAAAAAATTAAGAAAATTTTAAAAATTTTAAAAATTTTTAAAAAATCTTAAAATTTTTAAAAAATCTTAAAATTTTAAAAAATCTTAAAATTTAACAAATTTAAAAAATTAAGAAAAAAATAAAATTGTAAAAAAAATTTTAAATTAAAAAAAAAAAAAAAAAAAAAAAAAAGGTGGGGTGGGGGAGGGGTAGGTCGAGGAGGGCGGCGGGGGCTGAGCCCTCCCGCCGCCGCCTCCCCACCGTCGCCGGCCTTCCCGGCGACGGCGGGAGGCGGGCGGCGGCGAGGGCTCAACCCTCGGCCGCCCCCGTCGACCTCCCCTCCCCCTTTTTTTTTTTTTTTTTTTTTTAATTTTTAATTTTTCTTAATTTTTTAAAATTTTAAAATTTTTCTTTATTTTTTTAATTTTTCTTATTTTTTTAATTTTTTGAATATTTTAAATAAAATTAAGTTTAAATCTAATTTAATTAATTTTTATATTATTATTTACACGTCGACACGAAACGGCGTCGTTTTGCATTTTCTCCGCCACATCAACGTGCAAAACGACGCCGTTTTGGACCAAACTCGCCGGAAAATTGCTACGTTAGCCATTTGGCCGGATTTTCGCCGGAGTGGCACTTAAGTGTTCCATTTTACTCCGATATTAGCACTTAAGTGTACCATTTCAAAGTTATGGCACTTAAGTGTCCCTCCGTGCCAAGTTATGGCACTCCAGGTATCCCAACCTCACAAAATGGCCATATAGTTCTGTCATATTTTGATTTCTACGGTAGATGCAAATCTACTTTTTCTCCCGATTGGTAAGCAAGAGTTCTAGTGATCAGACGCAACTACATCAGGCCAAAGAGATATCAAGAAACTATGAAAGCATAACAATGGAAAAAGTGGCGTGACTTACTTTAGATAACTCATCTTCTTCCTGTCTTGCGCAGGAATCCATTGTCTTTTGCAGGCCACAAACCTAGACAATTGATTCATAAAACCCATACACCAGTGAAAAGGTATCCCTTCCATCATGACCATGTGACCGAAGTTCGACTAGCAACAAAAATGAAATTTAGTTCATAAGGATCATCTACCTTAGGACTATTGATAGGAGAACTTGCTGTATCCTCTAGAGCATCATCAATCGGTCCTTTTTTCCTTTTCTTAAAGCTCAATCTCTTACGGCTTCCAGCCTGATTGATCTCTACGGACTTCTTCACGACCGATGTAGCAGCGTCGTACACTACTGAAGAACTATCATCATAACCCGTAGAAGAGTCGTTCTTTTCTTGGCCATTCATCAAGAAATCCACAAATTATGGTGTCCAACTACTCTCTTGACCAGAGTCGCTGCCACAACGAAACAAAAAAAAAAAAAAAAAAAAAGGAAAAAAGCCTTCAAAAATATCAATGTGCAATACTAAGAAAACTCGAGATGACTATTAGGATTTGCCATGCATCATACATCAATTGCTCCTTCAGTCAACTAACACGCATATATGTTATAATTATATAGTAAAAGATGCATGATAGATTAGTTCAATGGAGGGGGGTAATGGTACTTTTCAAGTGTGCACGATGGATTAGTTCCATGCGCCTACATTTCACTATTTCCTTTCTTTCTTTTAGTTTTAAATCTTTTCGGTTTTTTCCCTTTTTTTTTTTATATTCCTTTATACTACTATGAGTAAACGGACCTAAGCAAGTTCATAAAAGGCTTCATCTTGATCCTTATATGAAATTTGGGAGAATGTAAAACTTATTTGTTTTCAATACATAAAGATTATATTATAATGTGGGAACTCTACCAATATATTTTTCTATTCTCATTATCAATTATTTAAGCACTTTTACTATAGTTGAATTTTTGCGTGCCCCAGCAAACAGGTGTTCCCTTGCTAGTAGAAAAATAATTTTAAAAAATTACACTTTCAGTCCCCCAATCTATGATCTTGTGCAATTGGATCTTTTGGCATCTATCCCATTCTCGGTCAGGTCCTTCTTGAATAACTCTTAGTATATCGTTACGGTATGCTAAGATGATTTTTCTTCTTCTTTTTTTGGCATAATTAAGAAAAGGTAAAAGCCAATAATGTCGAAATTGAAAGAAACTAATTTTTTTCTAGAAAGCAAGGAAAGTAAAATGCATAAGAGAAGGGTAGGAGAGCAAGAGAGGCGAGAATGGGCGGAGGACTGCGTGGCGATAGCCACCACCAGCGATGATGGGTGATGGTTGAAACAATTATGCGCGTTACCAGCATTTTCTCCCATGCTTCTTCATAATCAGGTTTTAGTTGCTTCTTCACGTACCAACGAGTCAAGCTACTGAAGCACGCCTAAATTATTTACGTGTTGAAGCGCAAGACTGAGTCAAGTTCGAGCCTGATTGGTTCAGATTTTACAACGGTCAACTTTGAGCTCGGGACTGAATCGAGCTTCGACAAGAAGTCATTTATGATAATCAAGTCAGATAAATCAACATTTTCAGCTTGTAAAAACATTTCGCATGTCGAACTTGATTCGGAAAAATTTAGCATCATCCAGATCAAGTGTAAATTGAGTATCCAGTCTGGAATTTTCAAGCCTAGTCCCATTAAAACACTAGATTTTATCAATTTGACGAGACTCAATTACATCTCTCTTTTAAGTACTTGCCGACAAATATTCCAAACACCACTTGGAAATCAGTCTTTTTCATCACTAAACATCCATTCAAAGACGGCAATCTAGCGCGTGGTCGTGAATTTCTGCAAGATGATGCTACTTAACGGGGAAAAATTAAGAAAATTCGGATGATGGTTAATTACCTTATATCTACCTTGGAAGTCAGCCCAGCAGTTAATTCCCCATTACAGACGCACAATACAATTAAAAAATCATTCACTTGAATTTCTTAACAACAATCATGTCACACTAGTCAAGATTACTAAAATGACAAGAACACCTAAGGAGACCCCAGTATCCATAAGAAGAGAATAAACATCATCAACAGAAAAATTTTCAATTTCAATCAATTATCAAGCTTTAACAAGTGATCAAAACGCACTTTATTTTGGCAGAGATCAGGTGATATTTTCAGCGACCTTTTCATCCATCCATAAAATTCATCTCCAATCTAATATAAAACGAGTTCATTCACGTGAAAATCGAATCCATCTCATATTCAATCTTGGCTCGGGTGGGTTGTGACGAGTCAAGTATAGACCAAACATAAAACCTGATCGCTTCTTAAAGCGCAATATCTCCATCTTTCTAACCCATAACCACCCCCCTTGAATTTGGGCACTTACTAACTATCTCTAATTTTGTCATTGACTAGCTTACATTCCAATTCCCGGAGCTAGTCATATCCCCGCCCAGTCGAAGTTTGATTTTTACTGATTTGGCCAGCGTCTGAAACTAAGACAAATCCGGCACCAAGAGACCGGCAAACGAATATAGAAAAGCCGACAAACACAAGACGCGCTTTTGCTCCTATTCCCTACACGAGTCCACAAAGAAAGTAGCATCATCAGTCCTCCGACGAACGTATACATTTGACAAAATCGTCCTCGTCAGTTCGGATTTTAAGAAAGTCAAATTTGAGCTCAAACCTGAATTAAGCTCCCACGAAGCTCATTTATAATGAACAAGTCGAATCAAATCAAGTCATTTCAAACTTATAAAATAATTAAATTAGCCACACTCCATCCAGAAAAGTTGAGCTTCGTTGAGACTGAATTTAAATCTAGTATCCAGTCTTGCATTTTGAATTCAAGTTTGGTTCAAACATTAGACCATATCAACTCGACTAGACTCGATTACACCTCTCCTTGTAAATACCCTCTGAAAAATATTCCAAACACTCAAGTAAAAATCAGTCTTGGTCATTGTTGTTCATTCTTCAAAGAGAATCTTGCACACGCCTGACTTTGTACAAGATGACACTACTTAGCAGGTGCAAAGAAAGAAAATTGTTGTACAGAAAATCAACAAATTAATCCTAAATCTATTGTACGGATGTCAATCAATTTCTAAACTTTTTAATTTTGTCAATTTAATCCTAAAACTTTGTGCGAAATTATAATGTATTCCTTCGGGCCAATTTTCACATGCAATCAATGACGTGGCACTCAAGTCATTACCAATGATTCTACAAGACATATGCCCAAGTTAGCAATTTTCAACAAAAGGATTGCATTGGAATTTCATGCAAAGATTTAGAATTAAATTGACAAAATTAGAATGATTAAGACTTAATTGTCATACGTATAATAAATTCAGGATTGATCAGACTATTTCCTATAATATTGATTGACGTGATTTAATGCACTAGCACGGTCTATGAAATTCTTTTCTATGCTAATGACGAATAGAGCAAATGATTAGTTACCACATCTTGATGATTTGGCATTCTATAGTCAAGTCAACCAGAAACTATTCGCGAACTTGGTGGTCAAGCTTGATTGGAGTAAATTCAATGATTTAATTAAGAATTTCTAGATTTGTTCTGTCTATTATGGGAAAGTGACTCAATCTGGAACATTCTTCGATTTTGGAGAAAATAAACATTCTTCAAGCATATGATTATCTCTGCCCCCTATGGTAGAAGATGTACCTTGAATTCTGGTTTTTGATTTGTTTTGGACATCTGCAGGCTTGCCTTGTTATGGTGACCTCAAAGATTCCCATGAATCCTTTCATGCATTATTTTGATAATGAATGGAAATTTACAATCACGTACCCACCAACTAGACCAAAGGTTGTAGACGGAATTTTTGTTTTTGAAAATTTTAGTTTTCACATTCCTGCTCTGCTCGTGTGCTTGGTGCGTGAAATTGCGTCCGGTGGACTTGCTTAATGGTCTAATTAGTGATTGCTGCTGGTTTCAAGCCAACAATCATGTTGTATATGAAAAACAATCTGCTAAATTCAAATGGCCGTGCTAACATTTAGTAAGTTCTTTGAAAATGTTGATTTTCTAACATTATATGATGCTCTTCATCATACATTTGTGTCATGGACTAGTTTCATGTGATCCCACATGATTTAACTACTATGAAGAATGTAATTTTTAAGCAATCTAAAACAAATTGAGAATAGTAGCGAAGCGATAGTAAGAAATGAAATTGCCACAGATTTCATTGGTCTAGTTAGATTTCTCTAAATATGTTTTTGAAACTGACTGGTTGGTTAATTCTTGGGATGATAATACGTGTAAGTAGCAAAGAGGGCCTTCATGACGGTAAAGAGAATGAAAGGTAGCAGTAGCTGAAATCAGACCTGTTAAATAGATGGGTCAGATTGGGTTTGGATGAATTAATTTTGGCTACTCATACCTATCTTAATCCAAAGCATACCCATATACAATCCAATCTAGGCTTCACTTTTTAGCCATTGTCCCCCTCAAATATAGAAAATAGCGTATTGAAAAAAGACCTAACCAATTTAGTAAAACAAATTAAACATGATAAATACTAGCAAATGAGAAAGTACTAAAATTAGTACACCCAAATAACTCGTATCTTGAATGCCATTGCTCAGCCACCATGGTCACTACCATTAGCATAGTCACATTAGAGTTGTCGGAAACTTTTGTAAATGAAAAAAAAAAATCAAATCTGAAATTATTGATTTTATTAAGAAAATGTCTAAAATGTTTTTTCTAACCAAAAGATAATATAAAATTGACATATAGAAGAACTAACTACATAACATTCAAATGATTGGAAAAAAAATTATGACACTCAAGTATTGCTGACAATGGAATTTTTTGTCCACAAAATTATATATGCATATATAGGATAAATAAGTCAGAAAAATAGAAAATATAAATGATAAATAATAAAAAGATTATGAGAGAGAGAGAGAGAGAGAGAGAGAGAGAGATCAAGTTTGAAGCCCATTCAGCCATTTTCTTCTTTAGCCCGATAGCTTGATCCAAACCCATCAACTCAAACCCAAACCCGTTTGCTCGTGAATTTGACCCATAAGACTTGATCAACTCGTGGGCTCACTTGACCCATAAAACTTCAGTCCTCGATTTTCAGTAGGAGCCCATTTTGGATTTAAACGAGGCCCATTTGACTTTAATTGCTTCCTTCTCCGTGGCCGCTAGTCTTCACCTTCCACCGCTGCAACCTTGTTGCCGATCGACGTTCGCACGGTAGAGAGAATCGTGCTCCGCACGGATTGAGTTTGAGGGAGATTTCACCAAAAATTTCCGTCAGGGAGTCGATTTTTAGAGAATTCTTTCTCATTTCTAGCTCATCACCAAGCCCAAGGCGACATAGCCATCGCCCGCCCGCTGCCTCCAGAGAGACCCCTGTTCAACTCTGTTTCGCGACCGTGAAGATTGAAGTGGCCAAAACTCGCTTGAAGCTCTTCCACCGGTCTTCATTTTAGCCGGCGACGATCGTGAGAGCTCCTAATAGTTAAATTGGATTGCCTACTATGACTTACCTTGGCTTCATTGACAAGATAATCTCCGATTCTCCGTCATGCTATGATTCTAACCAGGGTGAAGCGAATGTAAAGCCTGTTTTGCTTCAATTAAGATTGGTCATGTATTTGATTCTAAATTTCGCATGTTAATTTCATTTGCGTATGGTCACAAATATGAGTTTGAAATCGCAAAAATCTGCTCCATTAACTGCAATTTGTTCGCTGAAATGTCTATGAGGTTTCAAGGCAAATTAGTTTCGGCATTTTGTGAATCTGAAAGTATGCTAACATAGATAAAGTGATATTAGTTCATTTTGAAGTCATTTAAGCGTGAGTTCTAATGTTTTTACAATGGCCGAATACATTTCCGAATCATTATACTTCTTTTCAATGGCAATCCGTGATAAGTATATGATACGAGTTATTGTTCTCAACCTTCATTTATGGTGATATTCGTGATCGAGGCTTCTACCATGTTAGTCATCCACAGACAATTTCCTTGTGAGTCCATGTATGGGTCACTGTGGATTATAATGGTTATTATGGTGACCGGAGATGGTGACCAATTGCAATCGTTTGCTAAAAATGCCGGCTAATGATAGGTAATTTTGTCTATGTGTAGCTCAAAGTTTGGTTGTCTTGAAGAGGAAAAGGGCAAGAGCGACAAATATCAATGAATAAAATAAAACAATAAGAGTTAATATCATAAAAAATCTCAAATTAGTACACCTATGACAAATTTACCCTAAACTAAATTTTTAACCACCAAAAACTCTAAATTGATACACATGTAACAATTTATCAAAAATTATTTTTTTTATCATAAAAAACCCAAAATCAATTCATTTGTGACAGATTTACTCTCTCATTAATTTCTATGTTAAATTAAATAATACCACAAAAAATTACAAACTAATACACATATAACAAATGGATGGTAAAACCTCAAACCGATATACCCATTAATTATCATGTGTGATTCCACTCAATAATTTGATGGTAAAATTTAATGAAAATAAATAAATGATAAATTTGTCGTGGTATTGACCCAATCAAGAATAAAGAGAGAGAAATATGGAATAATAGGAATTGGGTATGGGCCAGAGGGTGATTTCATTAGAGACCGGGCTTGGGAGTCTCATATTCGAATTTGGGTTTGTGACAGTCTTAAATGAGTTGGGGGCTTGGTTAATTTTGGGCTTGACTTAGCTTAGATGGGTTTGGGTTGAATTCTCATTTTCAGAAAGATAGGCTTATTTCCTAATTGAAAAGAGGGCTCAATATGAGGGCCCAATTGTGAGACCACCGTGCGGCGCTATTCGGGCCTAAGGGGTCCTGTCCGAGTGAAAGTTAAAAAATATAAATAAATAAAAAGTGGAGAAAACTGATCGGGCATACTTTAATTGGGTGCATGATGAAAATAGAAAAGAAGAAACATTTACCTACAAAAATAATTTCGAAAGAAATAGAAAAAAAATTGAAAGATAGTTAGAAACCGAGACCTTGAGTAAGTTGTTTAGTTTTTAGTGTTATATTTAGCATAATTTATATTTAAATAGTTTACACAATTAGAAAAATTGGATTCAATTTGAAGTTAGCTCACGGGATTGTTATCCTACAGCTTAATAACAACATTATGTTTTTTTTTTACTATCTGGTATTGGTTTACTTTATCGCATTCAATCTTTTACTCGTTCTTTTACTATTATTCTTGCCGAATTTGTAGTTATATTTTTATGTTACCTTTGTGCCGTGACTTACTTTTTCTAGTTCACTGTTTTGGTTACATCATACTATCATAATAAAAATAAAAACATTGCTTGGATACTTAATAAATGAGAACTTTAGAATTCATAATTTGGTACAAAAGACTATGTGTACAATTAAATTTATGATTTGATTACACTTTTTTTCAAGTTTCACGACTTTTAATGTTCTTATCCAAAAACTATTGAACTTATGGAGTAGGCCTATGGTATGAGAGAGTTGTTCATCTAGAGATTACAAAATTTAATAAGATTAAAATGACCAGCCAAAAATATGGAAAAAAAAAAAACAAAATCTTTGTTACTAAAGAGAGAGAGAGAGAGAGAGAGAGAGACTAGAAACACCCTTATTTTTCAAAAAGTTATGTTACAAAGTACAATGATAGAAATTTACAACGAAAGTTGACATTTATTTGTTCTCAATGTATAAAGATTATATTATAATGCTGGAACTCTACGAACATATTTTCCTATTCTCCTTTTTACTGCAGTTGATAAATTTAAGCATACCGGTGCTCCCTTGCTAGTAGAAAAATTATTTAGAAAGATAAAGTTCACTTTAAGCACCTTAATTTATGTTCTTGTGCAACCAGATATTTTCGAATAGACTCCTCTAACTCTACCCGTTCTCAACCAGGTCCTTCTTAAATAATTTTTGGTATGTTGAGGCGGCATGCTAAGACGATAAATTTTCATTATTAGAAAAAGGTAAAAGTCAATAATGAAAATCAAAAGAAACTGATTTTATTCTAGAGAATAAGGAAAGTAAAATGTTGAAAACAAAATGTGGAAGAGCAAGACACGCGAGAAGGGGCGGACGAATTATTTGCGGCAGCCTCCACCAGCGATGATGGGTGATGGTCGGAAGATGAGAAGAACTCATCTCAGGCTTGACCTTTGGGAAAAGCAGTCGTGATCGAAATGATTATGCGCTTTACCAGCATTTTCACGCATGCTTCTTCCAAATCATGTTTTAGTTGCTTCTTCAAGTACCAAAGATTCAAGCCAGTCAAGCACGCTTAAATCATTTACGAGTTGAAGGGCGACACTGAGTCAAGGTCGAGCTTCGTTGGTTCGAACTTTACGACAATCGACTTTGAGCTCACGACTGGATCGAGCTTCAACAAAAACTCATTTCTGGTAATCAGGTCGAATCGACCAGTCAATTTTAGCTTGTAAAAACATTTCACGAGTCGAACCCGGTCCGGAAAAATTGAGCATCGTCGAGATCGGGTTCGGATCGAGTATCCATTCTTGAATTTTTTAGTCTAGCCCCATTCAAACGTTACACTATATCGACTCGATTACAATCGATTACACTTCTCTTTTAGGCACTTGCCGACAAATATGCTAAAGAACACTTGGAAAACGGTCTTGGTCATCAATTGGACATTCGTTCAAAGAAGGCAATCTAGCAAGTGGTCATGACTTTCTACAAGATGACGGTACCTAGTGGTGGAAAAGAAAGAAAATCGGCACAACGGTTAATTACCTCAGATCTGCCATGGAAGTCAATCCAGCAGTTACATTCCCATTACGGACCCACAATACAATTAAAATGTCTTCCACTTGAATTTCTTAATCACACTAGTCCAAGATTACGAAAATAATGAGAACACTAAAGTAGACCCAGGCACAAGAAAGACAAAACGTCATCAATAGAAAAAATTCTGCTTTCAATCAGTTGTCAAGCTTTAACGAATGTACTCCGTTTTGGCAGAGAGCAGGTGATTTTTTCAACGACATTTTCATCCATCACCAAATTAATCTCCAATCCAATAAAATAAAAAAAATGGGCCCATTCACGTGAACACCGAATCCATCTCCAATTCAATCTTGGCTCCGGCGGGTTGCGACAAGCATGGACCAAACATAAAACCTCGCCGCTTTTTGAAGCGCAATATCTCCGTCTTTCCACCCTTCAACCACCCCCTTGAATTTGGGCACTTTATTAACCATCCCCATTTTCGTCATTGACTATTACATAGCTCACATTCCAATTCCCAAAGCTGGTCATTATCCCCCACCCGATCGAGGTTTGATTTTTCCGGGTTTGGCCAGCGTCTGGAATTGAGACGGATCTCTGGCACCAAAGAAATAGGCTAAGGAATAAAGAAAAGCCGACAAACGCAAAAAAAAACGCGCTTTTGCACCTATTCCCTACCCCTGAGTTCATAAAGAAAGTGGCATCATCCGTCCTCCAACCAACGTATACATTTGACAAATTCGTCCCCTCCGGCAGGCGCTTACTTTGACTGTTCCTCGTGTTCCCACTCTGAACCGCCCCCTGTTCTCCTCCTCCTCCACCTACCTGCAACTCTCTGTTCTTCAGCTGCCCGTTTCGCAGCAGATCCCTCTCTCGAAGGTCGTCATGTTCATGGGCTTTCGGTTTCTTGAACTCAGAGCAGCTGGTTCTCTCAATTGCAGGAGTGTCTCCTGATCTGCTCGAAACAAATGAGGATTTGGCTCCTCCTATGGCTGGTCTTAATACTCGCGCAAACCAACCCCTTCAGCATAGGCAGGATATTGGTTTCGGGGCAGTGTCTCGGCGGTCAGAAATTGCTGCTGCTGGAATTGAAGAATAGCCTCAACTTCAGTACTTCTTTGTCCACGAAATTGGTCAGATGGAATCAGAGGAATGATTCTTGGGAGGGCGTGACCTGCAAAGATGGCCAAGTTACGGGTCTTGATCTGAGCAACGAGAGCATCACATGTGGACTTAACGATTCATCGAGTCTTTTCAGACTCAACTATCTTCAGGAGCTGAATTTGGCTTTCAACAGCTTCCAGTCTTGGAGATCCCATCTGGGTTCAGTAATCTCACCAATTTGATGTACCTGAATCTTTCAAATGCGGGCTTCACAGGACAGGTTCCAATTGGAATATCACGTTTGACAAGGTTGGTTACTCTTGATGTATCCATGCTTTATTTTCCTGGGCTCACTTCACTGAAAGTGGAGAATCCGAATTTAAAGATGCTTGTTGGGAAGCTTAGCGAGCTGAGAGAGTTGCACCTTGATGGAGTGAACGTGTCAGCTACAGGCAATGAATTGTGCAATGCCTTGTCTTCTTCACTGCCAAAACTTCAAGTGTTGAGCATGAAGAATTGTTATTTATCAGGTCCCATTGAGTCTTGCTCTTCCCTTGTGAAACTTCATTCTCTGTCAGTGATTAAACTGGACGGCAATAATCTGTCTACCACCGTCCCGGAGTTCTTTTCCAACTTCCCAATTTAAAAACTCTGCATCTCAGTTCTTGTGGCCTGCAGGGAGTATTCCCTCAAAAAATCTTCCAGGTACAAACACTTCAGACCCTTGACCTATCATTCAACGAACTTCTTCAGGGTTCTTTGCCAGAATTTCCAGAGAATGGTTCTCTTCGACACTGCTTCTCAGTTTCACAAGTATTTCCGGGAGCCTCCCAGATTCAATTGCTAAACTCAGAAATCTGTCAAGAATAGAACTGGTGAATTGCAGCTTTGGTGGAAATATTCCAAGCTCTTTCACGTATCTTTCGCAACTGACTTATTTGGACTTCTCATTCAACAACTTCAATGGTTCAATTCCATCACTAAGCAAGTCCAAGAATCTGACACAAATCATCTTGTCCCACAATAATCTGACTGGTCAGATTGATTCAACCCAATGGGATTATCTTTCAAATCTTATTATTCTCGACCTGCGATTCAATTTACTGAAAGGAATAATTCCTTCGTCTTTGTTCACACTTCCATCGATTCAGAAGCTTCAACTTTCCAACAACCAATTTTCTGGTCAAGTGAAGGGATTCTTTAATGCTACACTGCACAAACTGGATACACTAGACTTGAGCAACAACAATATAGGAGGAGAACTACCGAAGTCTATATGGGAACTCCAAGGGCTCAAGTACCTCTCACTTTCTTTCAATAATTTCAGTGGCTCATTCCATATTAATTTGGTTCAGCAGCTGAAAAATCTTTCTTATTTGGATCTTTCCTACAATCGTTTTTCCATTGATGCCACAAATACTGCTTCCCAGGCGTCTTCATTCCCTGAACTAGAACTTTAAAGTTGGCTTCTTGCCAGTTGAGGACTTTACCTAAGTTCCTGGCTGGGCAACACAGATTGGTATTTCTAGAACTCTCTGACAATCAAATTCAGGGCAAGATACCAAAATGGATATGGGAGCTTCAAAATCTTCTGTATCTCAATCTTTCATATAATTCAATAGAAGATATTGAAACACCCCTACCTAATCTTACTTCTTTGTTAGTTCTTGACCTCCATAAGAACAGGCTCCGTGGACAAATGTTACCACTGCCACCATCTGCCACATACATGGACTTCTCAAGCAACTTCTTCACTTTAGTCATTCCACCTGCTATTGGTGTGAACCTTTCTATGGCGATATTCTTCTCCCTGTCCAATAACAGTTTCCACGGGTCTATCCCAGAATCAATTTGCAAAGCTAAATATCTCCAGGTGCTCGACCTATCTTACAATAATTTGAGTGGAAATGTTCCTGATTGCTTATTGATGGAGTCTCTCAAGGTGTTAAACCTGAGAAATAATACCTTGGATGGAAGCATTTTCAATTTCCCTGATACATGTGGTTTGAAGACTTTGGATCTGAGCTATAATCTATTACAAGGGAAGTTCCCAAAATCATTGGCAAATTGCACAAATCTGGAGGTTTTAGACATCGGAAACAACCAGATTGATGACGTGTTTCCATGTCAACTGAAGAGCATTGCAAGTCTACGTGTCCTTGTTTTACGATTCAACAAGTTCCATGGAAAGGTTGGATGTCCAGAGCCTTATGGCACTTGGAAGATGCTTCAAATTGTAGACATATCTTCCAACAATTTCAATGGCACTCTGCCTGCTAAATGCCTCACAACTTGGGAGGCTATGAAGGTTAATGTAGACATCAATCATATCCAATATCCATTCCTTACATTTTCTGGACTTTATTATCAGGACACGGTAAGCGTCACCGTCAAAGGTCTGCAAGTGGAGCTGGTGAAGATCTTGACTCTTTTCACTTCAATTGACTTCTCATGCAACAATTTTGAAGGTCCAATACCTGATACTCTGGGGGATCTCAAAGCGCTTCGTCTCCTCAACTTATCAAGGAATGGATTCTCTGAGCCAATTCCTTCATCCCTAGGAAACTTGCCAGAGCTTGAGTCCTTGGACCTTTCAAAGAATGACCTCAATGGGACGATTCCCACACAGCTTTCAGATCTTACTTTTCTTGCCTTCCTGAACCTCTCATACAATAAGCTTGAAGGTAGCATTCCATCAGTCAACCAATTTTCCACCTTTTCAGAAGATGCCTTCGAAGGCAATGCCAGATTGTGTGGATCACCGCTGCCTACAAATTGCTCAGATCCCAATAGCAAGGGAACAAGTCGCTCAGATACCGACAGCACTAAGCTTGGGAAGAATGATTCTGATGTTTGGGGAAGCATTAATTTTCAGTTCATTCTTGTCGGTTTGGGGTTCGGGGCAGGCGCTGCGGTGGTCGTTGCACCTCTTACCTTTTGGAAGACAGGCCAAGAATGGTATGATGATCTAGTGGATAAGCTCCTCGAGGTGGTTCTTCCTAAGATGGGATTTACGTACACAAGGCATCATCATGACAACTTTGAAGGGGACAAAGACTTCGAAACCAGCAGCACAGCTATCTTAGGCGGCTACAGTAGCAATGAATTTGATGAAGAAGAAGATGAGGACGAGGAAGAATCTTGGGGACGGTATTGTGTGTTCTGTACCAAGCTAGACCTCAGTGTGAAGAAAGTCATACATGATCCGAAGTGCACATGCTATGACGCGCCACCTATGTCTTCTTCTTCCTCCTATTCATCCTCGTCTTCTTCATAGGCACTTTCTTGTTCTCTTACTCTAAGCTTTTCTTTGCTTGCCCTACTGTTCTTTGCATACTGTATATAACACAAATACCATTGTCAATGGTGCTGAGGACAGAACATGGGATTTTCTCAGTACATACATAAATGAACAGCAGGGATCATCAACCCCCGCGTGGCACATTTGCTGGCAATCCGATGCGGGGTAGGTTGATGGAGAATCTTCTTTCAGGCATTTTGCCGAACAGGTGGAGACCCAATATACTTCTCAAAACAACTGTACAAATTTTGTACCCATTGGATGGCAATTCATGCTTTCGCTATCAATAACAACTGCACGCCGAACTTGATTTGCAATTGCATAGCCCAGTGTCTGTTCTTTAGAGAAGCAGCTAAGATACGGTGAGGTGAGGGCTTACCCAGGTTTTTGGTTGCTCCACCTTCCCCAAATCATGCATGACTGGCCTCTCATCTCGTGCAAATTTCAGAGAGAACTTCTCAGATTCTTCCGCATGTGATCAGCAACCTTCGACCGTTCGTTTCTTCCACTGTTATCCTCGTGTCTGTAGCTTTCGGAGTAAACATCGGTCAACTTTTTTTTTTCGTAATATTTGAGGCACGTAAATTGCTTGGTTCATATTCACTCATGGTTTTGTCTTAAACCAATCTACGGGGACTAATTGTGAGTAGATTTATAAATGATTCGAAAAATAAGTCCAATCCAAATTGATTTATTTATTTCATATTAACTCATTTTTACATGATATAATTTTAACCATTTATTTTGGATCCAAACTCAACACATATTCTCTATAAACATAGAACTTGAAAAAGCTCATATATTCTCATGACCATTGGATGTTTTAAAAGTTACATACATGGCTCCTTACAAATTATACATTAAAGTGCATCTCCTTAACCTCTACAAACCAGCATATGGATAACAATACATATAAAGAAGAAATCATCCGATTTTTCTATCTTCTTTTCTAGTCATACGAGACATTGGCCGAGGGTTCTAGCATTGGATAAAGAAGAAAGTCAATTGTGACTTTTCGATTCACTAGCATTAGGAGCGATCTGAGAGAGAAAAGCATGAATGCTTGTCGCGAGTGCTTCAACTTGCTACAAAACTGAAAATTACTCCGGCAATTCCAAACGTGAAATCAAGCCACTATAGGCAAAAGATCAGCGAAAATGGGAGAAGATAGAATAGAACAATCTTAATTTGATTTTTCTTTGAGTTAAGTATGTAGACTTGTTTCAATCCTAGAATGCTAAATAAGCTGAAATGCGGATTGTCTAAGCAACCTATCATGACCTTTTTTTTTATGCATTGTTTTTTCATTAATTCATTTTGTCTTACTTTGCCAAGATACTTTGCCAAATATTATATTATATATTTGGCAATTTTTGCATGATATTTTTTTTTGTTTTTAGGTCGACTCTTGCAATGATAGTCTGCCCAATAGGGATACACTTGTTTTTAGAGGCATATATATCATTTTTTATTTTCAATTTCATTACCAGTCAATGTAGTGAATCAAATCATTTAAATTCGATAGGACAAGCGTACGGGAAGAAACATTCATGATTTTGTCAACCTTTCCCAGTGGACAAAAAAGTCAAACGGCCACAGACAAATAAAATTTGACCAATATCATGTGTGAACAAACACGTACTTCGATTTTTCTTCTCTGTAAACTTCCTCACGTTTTTCTTCTTCTTTTTCGGGCCCAGTCGGTCCTTCGGGAAGGCAGCATTTTTTTATTTAGAAAAATATTGAAATGAAAAAATATTCTCAAATTTGAGCAATAGTATAATTGTGAAAGTGTAGAAATTAAATTAAATATTTGACAAATATTCTTAGATTACAACAAACGAATTAAAAATCTAATGGCCACGATACCATCTTAGAGAGATTGTATCAAAGAGTACCACAACTGGTAAACGCCTACCGCCAAGGCCCAACAGCTCATTGTATAGGCTGATCTCCACAGTAACTTTCCACTAATTCTGCCATTGCCCCTGATCTGCACCTTCCTTTACCGATTTCATCCCCATACTAATACAAAATTGACGTCACGAAGCCTCAATTAATTATCACGCGCCCCCCTCAAAACTTCTTTTTTTTTTTCTTTTTTGGTCACACCCATCTCCTCAAAATCGGAAAAGAAACTCCAAAAAAAAAAAAGAAGACTATCCACACAATGCGATATACATATGATAGTTACGCGAGCCAATGGAGACGGACATTATACTACGCCGGAGATTGCCTCACGCCCGGCTCATCGCACGACATGGTCTCATCACCGGCTTGAAACCACCAGAGATCCACTAAGTTCGACGGCGGCGGTGTCAACATATGATGATCGAAGTCCACGAAGCTCGAAGAGGCGCTGTCGTGGGGCTGGCTCTGAGCCATCTGGGCCCATTGATGAGCCACCGAGGGAGGGGCGGCTGGGCTGGCCAGGACGAGGTCAGGCCTTCAAAACTTGACGTAGTGGATGGCCTCTTCGAGCATCGACACGGTGTCCATCTTGGACCCGCCGGGGACGAGGCTCTGCAGGATCTTGAACCGGTCGCTGATGTGGTGACGCCGGCGCCGGGCAGACCCGCTTCCTGTCGTCGAGCTTGTCCGGGGATGAAGAAGAAGGAGGTGCATATGCTGATGAATCGGGGCTGCTTTGAAGGCAGTGATGTTCCATGAACATGTATTGGACCTTGAGAATTGGAGGCGGGTCTTTGATGAGTGATGAGGGGGGTAGGGCATCAATAGAAAGGCTGCTGCAAGAAGCAACAGAACAGAACAAGACTGTTTACAAGTGATTTTGTTATAGGATATTTGGACATGATATTCATTTGTCACATCATTTTTTATAAATAGGTAAGGATGCTCAAAGTTTAAAAATTAGTAGACAAGACAAAATCAAGTCATAAAATCTTCGTAACTCAAATGAGAGAATATACCAACATGACATTTTTAAATAATTTTCATGATCAAGTAGAGCTGATGTTGTGATAAATAGACGCTATAATAAAAAAAAAAAGACAAATTTTGAAAATATATAAATAAATAAAAAACAAAGAAACTAGAATCGCCGAAGGGAAGGGGGAGGGGGACATTGCAAGGGTTGTAGAGGAGAGAGACACGGGCCGCCCCACCACAGCTCCACGGCAAAGAAGGGGCCTTGGTGTGGTCTCTCTCTAAAATCGATGATTCATCTTCTTCTATTTTTCCGATTCTTTTGTCTTTGCTTTTATGTTTTATCAGTACAGCACCATCTGCCTTCAAAAAAATTTCAAAAATGACATGCCCGTAATTCTGTTGACAAAATTAAACGGAGTTAATTGAATTACTTAGGGGCTGCATGATTGTGTTTACGTTCAAAACTGCTTCGGAAATTTTGCATTCCTAGAACAGTTTTGAACAAAAGAATGTTTGGTAAACTTGTTCTAATAAAATGAATAGAAACATGTTTGGTAAACTTTATTCTTTTTTTGTTTTTTCTAATTTTTTAATGTTTTTATTTTATTTTTCCTTTTTTCTTTCTTTTTTTTTTTTCTTCTTCTGTTGATGAAATTAGACGGAGTTAATTGAATTTTTTTTGTTTCTCGTTAATTTTGAATTAAGGCGAGTTTGAAAAGAACACAATCACTAATATATTCTAGCTACACATAATAACACCCAAGAAGGCACATCTCTAATAACTTTAACAGGGTTTCTCAAGTGATAAGTAATTCCATACCTTCGAATTCTCCGGGGCCACTCTCAAGAATATCTGAGAATAATGCATTTTCAATAATTATGAAAGGGAGAGATTTTGATGGATAGCGCAATTTGAAGGGGGAGATGTCACCATGAGAGATCCTGGCAAAATCTTTGGCGCAGAAAATGCATGGGGCAACTTGAATCGTGCGGAAATTCTTTGGACAAGTACGAGCAGGTAGGGCCAAAATGCACAATGTCTATTAATAGCTTTTAAGGATGCATTTGGTAACATTTCTATTTTGAAAAATATTTTTTTTATATTTCTATTCGCTAAAATAATTTCTAAGTAAAATAATATGTTTTGTGACTATACAAAATTCTTATTCCGAGAATAGAAAAAGAATGTGGTATAATCTACAAATTTTTTTGTGAATTTTATTATTTTTTAATTTTTTTTAGAATTTTCTTCTTCTTTTTTTGGTAAAATGGTGAGAATTATATTGACTTTAAACCAAAAAAACTTAAAATAAGCTATATAGAAAGAACTCTGCACCAAAAACTTGCACTCATAAAGACAAAAGTCAGAGTGAGTGAAAGGGTGCCAAGATGAAAGAGAAAGGAACCTGCACATGAGCGGAGGAGAGCCAAAACAGCGGCAAAAGCAAACAAAAACCAAAAACAGGGGGCACCAACAACACAAAACGCTGGAGAGGCTTCCGAAAATCTCAAAGCAGCCTCGTCGAGGGCTCCCATCTTCAAATGCGAGCAAACCAGGAGAACCTCCGAACTAGAGAGGGTTGGAAGACACCCCCTACTCAAGAAGGTGTAACGACCGAAGGGTAGATCAGTCCGAGAATTTTCTTTTTCCTTTTTTCTTTTTTCTTTTTTTTTCCTTTCTTTTTCCTCCTTCTCTAGTTGCCAGCAGTGGCGACCCGCGGTAGGTAGTGAGTTTCCACCGGCCAATTAGAAGAGGAAGAAAAAAATGAAAAAAAAAAGACTTATTTCTAAAAATTATTCTCAGAACAAAAAGTTATTTTTTTCTATTTTCTGTTTCTATTCAAAATTTATTCCTTGGCCATTTTTCTATTTCAGATAATAATAAAAAAAATTAATTAACTTTACTAAATAGATTCCTGTTATTTTTCTATTTCAAGGAACAAAAGAATTAAAAAAAAATAGAAATATTACCATATAGGTCAAGTTGCCTTGAAAATTTTGAACATTTTGAAGTCATGAACTGTGCTGTGACTTTAACAAAATTCGGTTCAGCAATTGAGAAATATTTCGTATTTGAATCTTTCCTACAATCGTTTCTCCACTAATGCCATAACTACTGCTTCCCAGGCGTCTTCATTCCCTGACCTAGCAACTTTAAAGTTGGCTTCTTGCAAATTGAGGACTTTACCTGAGTTCCTGGTGGGCAACACAGATTGATATTTCTAGACCTCTCTGGCAATCAAATTTTGGGCAAGATACCAAAATGGATGTGAGAGCTTCGAAATCTTGTGAATCTCAATCTTCCGTCTAATTTCCTAGACGATATTGAAACACCATTGCCTAATCTTACTTCTCTGCTAGTTCTTAACCTCCATAAGAACAGGCTCCGTGGACAAACGCTACCACCGCCCGAGAAGCAACAACTTCACTTTAGTCACTCCACCTGCTATTGTTACAAACCTTTCTATTGCAATGTTCTTCTTCCTGTCCCATAACATTTTTGACGGCTGTATCCCAAAATCAATTTGCAAAGCTGAATATCTCGAGGTGCTCGACCTATCTCACAATAATTTTGAGTGGAAATAGTCCCGATTGCTTAGTGATAAAGTCTCTCAAGGTATTAAATCTGCAAAACAATTCCTTGGATGGTAGCACTTTCATTTTCCCCGAAACATGTGGTTTGAAGACTTTGGATCCCAGCAGTAATTTATTACGAGGGAAGTTCCCAAAGTCATTGGCAAATTGCACAACTCTAGATGTTTTAGATGTCGGAAACAACCAGATTGATGATGTGTTTCCATGTAAAATGAAGAGCATTGCAAGTCTACGTGTCCCTTCTTTTACGATTCAACAAATTCCATGGAGGGGTTGGATGTCCAGGGATTACTGGCACTTGGAAGATGCTTCAAATTTTAGACATATCTTCCAACAATTTCAGCAGCATTCTGCCTGCTCAATGCCTCGCAACTTGGGAGGCTATGAAGGTTAAAGTAGACACCAATCATATCCAATATCCATTTCTTCGCTTGAGTGGACTCTATTATCAGGACAGAGTAAGCGTCACCATCAAAGGTCTGCAAGTGGAGTTGGTGAATATCTTGACTCTTTTCACTTCAATCGACTTCTCATGCAACAATTTAGAAGGTCCCATGCCTGATACTCTGGGGGATCTGAAAGCGCTTTATCTCCTCAACTTATGAAGGAATGCATCTCAGGGCTAATTCCTCCATCCCTAGGACACTTGCCACAGATTGAGTCCTTGGACCTTTCACGGAACCATCTCAATGGGACGATTCCCACACAGCTTTCAGACCTGAATTTTCTTTCGGTCTTGAACCTCTCATTCGATAAGCTAGTGGGAAGCATCCCCGCAGCCAAACAATTTCTCACCTTTTCAGCAAGTTCCTTCGAAGGCAATAGCGGATTGTGTGGACAGCAGCTGGGAACAAGATGCCCAAATAACAACAGTGAATTGTGTACGCCACTGCTGGGAACAAATTGCACAAATACCAGCAGCTCTGAGCATGGGACGAATGGTTCTGATGATTGGGGAAGCATTAATTTTCAGTTCATTCTTGTCGGTCTGGGGTTCGGGGCAGGCACTGCGGTGGTCGTTGCACCTCTTACCTTTTGGAAGACAGGCCAAGAATGGAATGATGAACAAGTGGATAAGTTCCTCGAGGTGGTTCTTCCGAAGATGGGACCTACATACACAAGGCATCATGATGAGAACTTTGAGGGTGACGAAGCTTTCAAAACCAGCAGCACAGCTATCTTACGTGGTTACAGTGGCTATAAATTTGATGAAGAAGAAGAGTACCACCAACCTAGACCTCAGTGTAAGAAAGTCATACAAGATCCAAAGTGCACATGCTATGACTCGCCACCTATGTCTTCTTCTTCTCCTTCCTCCTACTCGTCCTCGTCTTCTTCATAGGCACTTTCTTGGTCTCTACTCTGAGCTTTTTTTGCTTGCCTTACTGTTCTTTGCATACTATATATAACACACATACCATTGTCAATGCTGTTGAGGACAGAACACGGGATTTTCTCAGTACATATATCAATAAACCGCAGGGACCATCAACCTCCCGCGTGCCGCATTTGCTAGCAATCCAATGCGGGGTATGTCGACAGAGAATCTTTCTCTCAGGCATTTTGTCGAACAGGTGGAGATCCATCACATTTCTCAAACAACTGTACAAAAATGCCTACCCATTGGATGGCAATTCACGCTTTCGCTATCAATAAAATCGCACGCCGAACTTGATTTGCAATTGCATAGCCCACTCTGTTCTTTAGAGAAGCAGCTAAAATATGGTGAGGTGAGGGCTTACCCAGGTTTTTGGTTGCTCCACCTTCACCGAATCATGCATGACCGGCGTCTCATCTCGTGCAAATTTCAGAGGGAACTTCTCAGATTCTTCCGCATGTGATCGGCAACCTCCGACTGTTCTTTTCCTCCGTTGCTTTTCTCGTGTCTGCAGCTTTGTCAACTTTTCTTTCTCGTATATTTGAACTTTCGACTCTACGAGTCACGTAAAATGCTCGGTTCATAATCACTCATGGTTTTGTCTCAAGCCAATCTACGTGGACGAATTGTGAGTAGATTTATAAATGATTCGAAAAATAAGTCCAATTCAAATTGATTTATTTATTTCACATTAACTCATTTTTACATGAAACAATTTTAACCATTTATTTTGGGTCAATACTCAACCCATATTCTATATTAATACAGAACTTCAAAAAAATTTATATATTCTCATAACCATCAGATATTTTAAAGGGTTAATACTTTACGAAAAACTCCAAACTGATACACTTGTGACAAATTTACTCCAAACTATTTTTTTGACCACCAAAAACCCCAAACTGATATACCTTTGACAAATTTACCACAAACCTGTACACTTGTGACAAATTTACCTCTATTAATTTTCGTTAAATTTTATTCTTAAATTATTAAGTTAAATGACACGTGACAGTTTACCGGTATACCAATTTAGGATTTTATACTCCGTTTGTCACAGTTTACAATTTTTGTGATTTTTTTGTAGTATTAATCCAATTTAGCAAATGGTATATTTGTCACAAATTTATCATTTTGGGGTTTTTTGCAATCAAATAAATTAGTTTGGAGTAAATTTGTCATAAATGTACTAGTTTAAGGTTTTTTTATAATCAGTCGGGGTAAATTTATCACGAGTATACCAGTTTGGGGTTTTTCAGGATATTAACCCTATTTTAAAAGTTAACGTATATGACTCATTACAAATTATACTTTAAAGTACATCTCCTTAACCTTTACAAACCAGTATATGGATAATGATACATATAAAGAAGAAATCATCTGAGTTTCCTATCTTCTTTTCTAGTCATACAAGACATTTGGCTGAGGGTTCTAGCATTGATAAAGAAGAGAGTCAATTGTAACTTTTTGGTTCACTAGCATTAGGAGCGATGATGAGAGAGAAGAGCATGAATGCTTGTCGCAAATGCTTCAACTTGCTACAAAATCGAAAATTATTCTGGCGATTCCAAACGTGAAATCAAGTCACTATAGGCAAAAGATCAGAAAAATAGGGGAGAGAGAAGAGCTTGATCTCAATTTGACTTTTCCTTGAGTTAAGTATGTAGACTTGTTTCAATCCTAGAATGCTAAATGAGCTGGAATGTGGATTGTCTAAGCAACCTATCATGACCTTTTTTTTAAGCATTGTTTTTTCATTAAATCATTTTGTCTTTACTTTGCTTTGCCAAAGATTAGATTATTTGTTTGGCAATTTTTGCATGATAGTTTTTTTGTTTTTTGGTCGAATTTTGCATGATAGTTTGCCCACCAGGGATTTACTTGTTTTTAGAGGCATATATATCATTTTCTATTTTCAATTTCATTACCGGTTAATGTGTGTGTGTGTGTGTGTGTGTGAATTCAGATCATTTAAATTTGACAGGACAAGCGTACGGGAAGAAACACTTAGGGATTTAGACAAGCTTCCCCAATGGACAAAAAAGTCAAACGGCCACAGACAAATAAAATTTGACCAATATCATGTGCGAACGGACACGTACTTCGATTTTTCTTCTTTGTAAACTTCCTCACGTTTTCTTCCTTTTTGGCCCAACGGTCTTTCGGGAAGGCAGCATTTTTTTATTTAGAAGAAAGATTGAAATGAAAGAATATTTCAAAATTTGAGCAATAGTATGATTGTGAAAGTGTAGAAACTAAATTAAATATTTACAAAACATTCTTAGACTACTTATTGAACGAACTAAAAATCTAACGACCACAGTACCGTCTTAGAAAGATCGTATCAAAGAGTGTTAAAAGCTTACCACCAACCGTTCATCGCATAGGTTCATCTGGGTAGTAACTTTCCACTAATTCTGCCATTGCCCCTGATCTGCACCTCTCCTTACCGATTTCATCCCCATACTAATACAAAATTGACATCACGAAGCCTCAATTAATTATCACAAGCCCCCTCAAAACTTCTTTTTTTTTCCACTTTTGGTCACACCCATCTCCTCAAAATCGTAAAGAAATTCCAAAAAAGAGAAGAGGAGAAGACTACCCACACAATGCGATATACATATGATAGTCACGCGAGCCAATGGAGACGGACATTACACTAAGCCAAAGACTGCATCACGCCCGGTTCATCGCACGACACGGTCTCTTCACCGCCTTGAAACCACCAGAGATCCGCCAAGTTCGACGGCGGCGGCGTCGCATGATGATCGACGTCCACGAAGCTCGAAGAGGCGCTGTCGGGCTGCTGGCTCTGAGCCATCTGAGCCCACTGATGAGCCGCCGGGGGAGGGCCGGCCGAGCAGGCCGGGACGAGGTCGGACCAACCGGCTCGGCCCTCGAACACGGCGTGGTGGAGCCAAATCTGAGCCTTCAGGAACTTGACGTAGTGGATGGCCTCCTCGAGCATCGACACCGTGTCCATCTTGGACCCCCGGGGACGAGGCTCTGCAGGATCTTGAACCGGTCGCTGATGCGGTGGCGCCGCCGCCGGGCGGCCACGCTCTGCGGGTCGGTCGAGAGCCTGAGCGGCCCCGATCTCCCGCCTCGGGTCTTGACGTTCCGGGCCGACGGCGATCTCTTCCTGTCGCCGAGATTGTTCGGGGATGATGAAGAAGGAGGTGCATTTGCTGATGGATCGGGGTTGGGGTTGTTCTCAAGGCAGTGATGTTCCATGAACATGTATGTGCTGATCGCTGAGGATGGTGGCTTGGACCTTGAGAATTGGAGGAGGGTTTTTGATGAGTGTTGAGGGGGGTAGGACATAAATAGATAGGCTGCTGCAAGAGGCAACAAAACGGACTGTTTACATAGTGATGTTTTTATAGGATATTTGAACATGATGATATTCATTTGTCACATTATTTTTATAAATAGGGAAGCGTACTTGAAGTTTTAAAATTAGTACACAAAATACAATTAATTCATAAAATCTTTGTGGCCCAAGCAATGAAATATATTGACGTGATATTTTTAAATATTTTTCATAATCAAGAGGAAAGAGACACGAGCTGCCCCGCCACAGCTCCACGGCAAAGTAGGGGGCGAGGCATGGTGTCTCTGTAAAATCGACGATCCATCTTCTTCTTTTCTTACAATTCTTTTGTCTTTGCTTTTATGTTTTATCAGTACAACACCACGTGCCTTTGAAAAAAATTTCGATTTTGTCGAAGAAATTAGACAAAGTTAACCGAGTTACTGAACGGCCTGAATTAGACGAGTTTGAAGATCCAGTAAGATAAGTAATTCTAGTTGTATGTACAGAATTGTACATTTTTTTCGGAGAAACACCCGATAAGGTACATCTCTAATGACTTTAATGGGATTGCTCAAGTGATAAGTGATTCCGTACCAGAAATTCTTTAGGACCACTCTAGAGAAGTTCAAAGAACCGTGCATTTTCAATAATTATAAAAGAGAGATTTTTTTAAGGCAACTGCAATTTAGAGGGGAAGTGCCTTCAAGGGAGACATTGTAGCTAAATATTTGGTGCAGAAAATGAATGGGGCAACTTGAATCGTGCAGAAATTCAAGTAGTAACAACTCCTAAATAATAAGACTGGCGAGTTGCTAATGTATAGTTTACAATAGTTGCCTAAAAATTTTGAATTTCTTGAAATCATGAACTATGCTGAGACTGTAATAAAAGATGGATGATTCAATCTCGTTCTATCAATCAAACGACAAAGGGGCTGTGAATGATTACTAGATGTTTTTTTTTAGAGAAAAGGGCTTCTTATAATCCATTTGAAGGTACGAGAACTAATCATCTCAACAAGAACTAATCATCTCAACTCAATAGGTATGCTGAAAGTTTGGATGTCTTTCTACAATGTAGCAAATGCCTAAGGTACAAGATGATCGTAGATTCGCTCACAGCAGATCTCGAACTTGTAATTTCATGAAAGAATAAGTTGTTTTGTGTGAGGTATGCAACACGTGTTTGTGACATGTGATATGTGGTGTAATCGACTAGTTGAAAGTGAGGAATGCACACTGAGGTAGAGCCAAAGAGAATGGAATCCGTAGCATGCAAGCCATGATATGATCGATCATAGATCATTATTCATGTGTTATATTTGTCACGTGGAATACTTTCTTCTCATCTATAATAGCATGACGTGTTTAACATCGACCTACCATGTTATGGTAGCATGGAGTACTAGATATGTAGAATGACAAGAAATTGGTACCATAAATTAAGGGGTAAATGGCTGTGTTCCAATGCATGTTATTGATCAATGAGCTCCAACTTCACCGAGGTCAAGTAGATACCACGACATGGTCTCAAGACCTCCTGCTCATGATTGATGTCCAGAGTGAATCTCTAATTCTCACAATAACGACATCCCTCATCAAACCCATTAATCTCACCTTGTTATATGAGGGAAGAGAATGGCCTTTGTCGACGCACTGATAACAATAAGGGATAAATGCATAAACAGTTAGAAAATTGATTAAGATAGAGTAATTAAGTGCTTAAACTTAGGAAAAACGTAATTAAGTATTGAAACTTATCGTGAAGAAAGTTTACAACTAAAGTGATAAAATCGAAATGTTCAAGATATAATCGACATTCGTACAATCAAATTGGAATTAATTGGGTATTTTTATTTTATTTTTGGCTGAGCACGGAAAAGGTTTTTGTTCGTAATAAAGAGAAGGAAGAAAGGGAAACGGATGGGCACGTGGGGGACCCCTACCCATGACCCATCGTTCACCATAAGGAGTGGACAAGGGAGCGGGAGGACGGGTCAAGCGGACCGCTTGTGCTGTGGTGGGTCGTATCCCCGGAAATCGAAGTGGATTGCCAGCCTCGTTTCCGACGTTCCCAAATCCAAAGCAAAGGTGGATCCTTGCCTGGCTTTTCCGGACGATTTTCGCTCTTTTCCTTTTCTTTTTCTTTTCTTTCCCTCCTTTGCTTCTCTCTTTCTCATCATTACCACCTCGTCATAATAGTTACGATTCCTCTTAAAATTCGAACTCATTTATATTTTGGTAATAACTTTCTCTTGCGCACATGTCGGTCCTCGTGCGTGGAGCCCATAATCATATAGCTCGGACGAAATTCCACTTTTGATCTTCAAAGCCTATGCGTTTCTAAATTCGTTCTTTGATTTTTTTAAATTAATACCACAAGAAAAATTTTCAAATAGGTATACATATAATAAAATTTTCCAAAACTAATTTTTTCACAATAAAAACCCCAAAATTAATATACTCATGAAAAATTCACCATTAATTGATTTTTGTTAGATTTTACAGTCAAATTACTAAATTTGATAATATGTAATAGTTGATGAATATATTAATTTGGGGTTTTACCCTTTGTTAGCTTCCGTTAAATTTTACTGTTAAATTATTGAATTTAATGACACATCGTAATTGATAGGTGTATCGGTTTGGAGTTTTACTCTCTTGTTAGTTTGTAATTTTTAGTGGTACTACTACTAACCCAATTTAACGAAAGCTAGCTAAGCCATAGAGGATTGATTTTGACCTTTCCCAAATTGGAAGATTGGAACGAGCGACCGGATCAAAGACATTGTTAAAACATAAACTAACGTACAGCCAAGTGAGACTAATAAAAAGAAAAGAAAGCAGTAAATGAGTAAATTCGATCATCCGCTTCTCCAATAATAAATATATATCAAAAAAACTTTCCAAGATACAAATCAAGTTAACCTTTTCTCTTTAAAGATCTTTAGCAATTGTGGATGGGTGTTCCTTAGTGATAAATGTACAAATTTGAAGTATTAGTTTTGTGTAAATTTATTACAAATGTACAAATTTGGAGTTTTTATAGTTAAAAAATTAATTTAGGGTAAATTTATTACGAATGTATTAGTTTTAGGTTTTTTGTGGCTAAAAAATTACTTTAAGATAAATTTATTACAAATATATCAATTTAGGATTTTTTTTTGTAATATTAATTAATTCTTTTTTATTTCTCTTATCAAATCCTTGAAGTTACCTGGCTTTTCTATTGGAGTCAAGAATTCTGATACAATTAACTGATGACATGTCTCCAAAAGTTTGATCGTGGGAATATATGTAGGCATCCCGAGTGATTTAGTTAACGTAGGGGACTTAAAACTTTGGAAAGGATGACGACAAATTGAATTATGAGAAATGAGATTTCTGAATAGGAATAGTGTACTAGAGCTTTCCACGCTAGATGTCATTGGCTCTTAGGAGCACGTCGTAGCCAATTAACTAGTTTTGGAGCAGAGAGTGATTGATTAAGCAAATTAAGAATTCGAGGACTTGATCGCAAAAGATGTACGATCTTAAGGAATTAAAGTAGACCTATAAACATCTAGATCATTGATGATGAAATTGAAAATAGAGAATAGGAAAGAACATCGATACGAGGGAATATCAAGATCGAATTAAAGTTCTCAATCTTCTCCCTAATATCACGTTAAGCAATCATTTTCTTTTGAAAACTTAGGTTGAAAATCAAACCCTTTATTTCCAAAAACTTGATTTGGGTGTCATATCTCTCCGAGAAGAAAAGGAAAAGGAGTCAAGGTCACATCCTAGCACTTCTTTTCAAGTCATTTTGACAAAAGAGGAAAAAAGAGAGTTGTTGGCTGGTGCGGAGATTCACAATCTTTTGATCTATTCCCAAGAATCAAATAGGAATCAATCTAGATACTAGACGCAATTAAACGGCATTTTTTAAAGGGGAAAATCACTCTGTAAATCCTGAATTTTATTTCGACAAAAAAAAATCCTGAATTTCATGTACAAAAATGAAATTGGCCCTACGTCTTTTGATCCGTTCAATCAAGTTTCCATTTGATTGGTTCAGTTAAATTCTAAACCTTTTTTTTTAATAAAATCAAGTGAATCTCACAAATTATGCAACTTTTGAATTATACCAATTATTTATCGAAATGACTTGATTGTACGGTTCATAATTTAGTTTGAACCAATTAATGGAACAATTATAGATTACTTTTCGTACATAAAATTTAATACCTAACTTTTCCCATTTAAACATGTTTAAAGGAGAATCACGGTAATATTAGATAAACTAAATTAAAATGCCCACCATCAAATCAATTTCCCATCCTTTTGGGCAAGGACCGTCATACGGGTTCTTAATTTTTCTCCTAAATAATAAATAAAAGAATATCACATCGTACCTTCAGAATTCACGTGTAATGAAGAGGAGTTGGTAAAATCATTGATTATATCTACTTGCTGGCTGCTGCTGTCATAAAATAACCTGATTTGCCTGTCTTCTCAAACGTTGCACCCTCCACTCCTCGACCTAATCGCTGCAGTACATATTATATAGATAAACTTTAATTTTCTTTAAATTTTTTTACTTTTTATTAATTTAAATCTCGCAGTTTCACACTTTGATTTTCTTTTTCCAACCTGAAAATATATGAAATTTTTTGTAATTTTCGAAAAATGAATAATTTTTTGATTATCGACAGGTAAAAAACAACATTTCTTTTGCAATTTGAAAAGGTTAAAAATGTCATACTTTCTAATTTCTAACGTCCTGAGTAATGATAACAGGTTTATCAGTCTCAAACATTCGAAAACCGAATCCATAAACTAGCTAGTAGCTATGATGTCAATGAGATATTCCAATATGAGACACGGAAATCTTATAAAAATGCCCAAAAAGATGTCATTGAATGCTAATCGTTCATTTCCATCACTTTATTCACAAAAAAAAGAAAACCAAAGGGACATAAAATCGCGCGAAAATCACAATATCTATACGCCACGAGCTCATAACGGAGGCATCAGCAACTATCCGGTTCTTTCTCACTTTCGTTGTTTCGCCATTAAAGTCGAAGCAACGAGCTGTTTCGCAAGTCCATCCTTTAAAGGCGAAAAACCTATAATCAGCTTTAGCTCGTTTGGGAGGCAACAGGTAAGAATAGCGCTTTAGGCCCAGCATTGATGATTACTCGATGCGGCTCTTTTTCAGTGAGACACTGAGATATTTGCAGGGTTTTGAGAGGGCGGAAACGTCACGAAAAAGGTCTGCAAGTCGCAACCGATTTCTCCTGCAGACGTTCGTCCGCTCTTGGATCTACTGCTCCTTGGGGTTGGTGACTCGGCGCAGAGTCTTGTGTCGAGTGAAGGAAGGGATGAACATATGTGTCTAGTCCAAAGGGTGGTCCCCAAACTTCCCTCAGGATTGCTTCTGAGTCGGATGTTCAGTGGAGACTTTGCATGACAGGGACTGTCAAAAGCTTTCGCAGCCCGTCGATGGAGATCAGCTGGAGGCCAGTCAGTAGCTCGCGCTGGGGAGCTAGCCTTTATCCGCACCGTCCGCCTTTCTCGTCATGTGTAGCTATTATTTGAAAATCTTTAATATTATTTTTCTATTAATTCAAATTCAACAATAATATTGAATATATTCGTATAGTTTATGAGCTAAATTGAACATATAAAAAAAGTTCAGCGATTATATTATATATTTGGTTAAAGTACGTTAGACCAAATTATACATAAAGTCAAAGTTTAGGACGATTTTTATTATTTCCCCACAATTAGCTGCAAATACCAAAGTGCATCTTACAATACAAATTCATCACATGTGATTAGTTTGATCATGTGAATCCCATGTGAGACCAACATGACTTATGTGAGATCAACATGATCTAGTGATTACATGCACTAAGCATAAAAATGATGTCTCCTTTAAACGGGGAGAAGGGTACATGCGCCCGGAAGAGTTGTAGCGCACATTAGAAATATCTATGCCATTCAATAATTTGAGGGACTTAACTTATAGTTAGGTCTATTGAATTAATGGTACAAATAAATTATGCATACATGCATATGATTTAAGAAATTATTTTCTTTTTCATGAACTACCCGTTTTTCTTTTTTCCTTGCTCAGGTTGAGCACTAATAGAAAAGTGCTGCTTAATGTGGCTTTAACACAATTGATTTAAACCGATCGAAAGGGATATATATGGATAATTAGTTTATTATTGTTTTGGTTTTTAATGTGACTTAAATGATAATAAAACTATCTCATAAATTGATTAATTGATTATCGTAAACTCACCCTGTATATTTATTATA
Organism: Eucalyptus microcorys; assembly: GCA_014182515.1. Lineage (NCBI taxonomy): Eukaryota > Viridiplantae > Streptophyta > Magnoliopsida > Myrtales > Myrtaceae > Eucalyptus > Eucalyptus microcorys. The sequence continues at coordinate 33,793,726 of CM024569.1, forward strand.
ATTTTTATTTATGTCTTTGTATAAATCCATTGCGATAAAATTCTAGTCATGGATAATACTACAAGAACTTATATTTTATTTAACTAAACTAATCAACAACTAAGTATTTAAAATCATTCAATATAAATTCATATTACTTTGTTTATTCACAATTATTTTAATATATTCTAAATCAAAATTCGCTATAATTATAGTTAATTGATTCTTTGAACTTTTTCATCTAAAATTTACATTTTAATCATCCTAACTTGTTTTGGAATTTACTGAATTAATAGAAATGGAAGGTTTATTGTGGAATATGAAAACTGAAATTATTCCTGGCTGCATGAACAGAGCTACTCGTCGATTCATTTCATGAAGAAAATAGCATTTTACTGCTGTGAATAAATGTCCAAGCACGATTCTGTCCACTCTACTGTCTCAGCACGAGAGAGAGAGAGAGAGAGAGAGAGAGAGCAAGGCGCCTAGTTCACTGCCTCCTCCACTTCCTCTGCCGCTATCATCCATTGCTTCCATGTTCCATGCTACCAGTCTGGTAATCTCCTTCGAGATTTGTAGTTTAGAAGTAAAGATTAGGCTTGAGACAAGCCTGAAGATCGAGCTTATCGCGCATCGTCCAAGCCTGGTTACCACATCAAAATCGACTCGGATGTTTGGGCTGCGCTTGGGCCAAAGTTGGGCTGGTCGGGATTTCTCAGGTAAGCGTGTCGCCCGAGCACACTAGACTTCGGAGAGTGAGTACGCAATTGTCCTTTTTGGATCTCTGGCAGTGAGTGAAAGCGAGCAAGAAGATGGGACCACTTGCAAATTAAATGAGAAAGTTTTGTTCCTTCCACTTTAACTTCATAGAGCAAGTTGCTATATGTCCTTTTCGAATATTAGAGAGTGAGCAAGCAATACTTTTTCGGTTTATTAAATGTTCAAGTCTTTTCATTCTCTTGTCCTTTGTGTTCACATATCTTTTCATCTATTGACTCAGTTTAGCTTACACTAGAATTAAATGTTATCTACAGCTTGTATCAGAATTAAAGCACAATCAAAATATCCACGTGATAAGCAATCCGAGATTGATAACGTTATCTCCAGTTCGCACCAAAATAAAAATACAATGAAAATATCCACACATAAGCAGTCCTTGATTAATTCAAGTGTTATCTACACTAGTGGTTTCCAATTTTATTGTCGATATTTATTTCTAGGGATTCTTTCTAATTATATATATACAGTAGTCAGTAGTCATCACTGATTGTAATAGGCAATTCAAAAATCAAATATACAATTCTTACATCCCAAATATGCAATTCTTACATCTTCTATATTCTCTGTTTTCTTTTTGAATCTTTATTTTTATCTCTCTCTCTCAATTTGCTTTAACCACCCTTCAAAAACTTTTATGAACTATTGCCAAGGACCAGCGAGTACTTTTCTTGCGAGTGAGGAAGTATTTTAATAAATGAAGATTAATGTAAGTTGTTGCCAATGTCACGAACTACCACTGAGGATCATCTCTTGGTAAAAAGCAGATTTAGTAGGATCATGTTAATTGCGTATGGCGTGCAACGGTTAACCTAGCCATGACATAAATGATGAAGGCAATCACACATAACGTGGTGCAGTTGCACTCACTTTTCATCATTTCGCTCTTTCTCACTCTCACTCACACTCTTAAATTGAGCGGCCTGCCGGTTGATCACCTTGCTAGACTTCATAGAGTCGACCTCCATAGCATCGGCACTTGACCTCGATGCTCACATGGCGATTGAGCTTTCCGGTATCATCTGCGCGACCCGCTCAATCAGCCCAAAACCAGAAGAAGCTCTAGCATTCATCCAACTTTGGTTTTTCTATAGACAAATAAACATAACTTTGTCTCTTAAGCCTCTACCGTTGCCGTCCATCGCTTCCATGTTCTACGCTGCCAATCTGATAATCTCCTCCACCTTCTCATCAGTCAGTTTGAAGACAAGATGGGTAGTTTACAGGTGATCGCTGGGCCTATTGCATTATATTGGCTCGGCGATTACATGGTTGGGTTGTGCTTGGGCTAAAGTTGGACCGGCCGGGCTTTCTCAATTAGAACGTTGCCCAAGCCCATCCATTTGTCTTTCAAATCAAACTGAAATTTCGTGCGTTTTTGGTTTGGATAATGAAAAAATATATGTTCTTTTTTCTGGTTTGGGTTATTTTGGTTTGGTTAACCAAGCCAAACCGAAATTCTAAACAAAAACTGAATGTTTAACTTGAAATCTCTCTTCTTCCTCACTCTATTGTAGTGTTGAGCAAACTGCCAACCAACTATCAACTCAACAAGTCTTCATTGCCTCGATGCTTTATCTCGATGCTTGCGCCGACGGCTGGGTTTTCCGCTATCATTTGTAACCATCAAGTGCTACACTCCATTCACCGGACAAAGCAGCACCGGGCTCAATCAGCCCAATACCGAAATCTGTAGGATTCATGCAACTTTTGTTTGGTAGATCATGTGATCTTTGGTGGACTTGGACTTTTCAATACCACAGTGCTGTAAGCCTGTCATATGTTTGGGCCGCTGGTCCGCCATTTGTGTGTGACAAAATCTCGAGACATTCTATGTTGTGGAATTAAAATGAGAACATTACTCTAGCAATTACACTTACAATAGCTGCCAATAAGAAGAACTGCATTTTTCTTTCAAATCTGGAGAAATCCACTCGTTGGCAAATCACAGTATGTAGACCGCCCACGTGCAATTCAATCAAGAACGAAAATGAGTAACATTAACCCACAAAAAATCAACATGCTATTTCAAGAATAACGAGAAAGAAATACCAAGAGCGACTAAGTGGCACCCTCGATGGTACCTTATAAGCTCTACAACCGCTCGATCGGGGTGTTTTGATCTAGTCATAATCACTGCTTATCTCAAGATCGAGGAGCGACCAAGGTCATTCGAACTCCCGATCAAGGGCCTTTAAACCAAATAACAATACTAAGCGTGGAAATTTAAATATTCTAACACTCCCTCTTATGCTTAGTCTGGTCTTTTGCCTATAACTAAGTGTGGAAATTTAATTGGGGAGGCAAATAAGGGTCTGGAAAATTCGAACTTAGGACCTCCTAACTCTGATACTATGTGAGATTTTGTGAGACCACTGCCAACTATTTTAAAATTTTAAGTTATTAGATGAAAGCGTGATTTATTATTTAAATATTATCTCTTTTCCACTCTTGCGATAAGTTGATATTTCAGATTTAGGCATGTCAGATCGGACTGACCTTTCTGTTTTCTTCTCATCTGTACCCGAATGAATTTTTGGTTTGGAAACGTTCTTACTCCCTCTAGAGCCCTCCGGATGGCAGGCCACGCGTCGTTTCCGTCCAGCCGCTTGCACCTTCTCAACGCTGCATGTAGCTTCTTCACCGTCTTTTCGGCCAAACAAGACTCTCCTATATAACCCAGATCGCCCTATTGTCATCGTCATCACCATCGCCAATTTCCAAATCGAATCTCCATCAAACACTCATCAGATTCAAGCGACAGCATAAGGGTCATCGAAGGTTGACATCCGATGGCGAGCGACGAGTTCAGGCTGGTGTCTCCGCCGATCGACCGCGAGGGGAGGCTGCCGAGGAAGTACACCGACAACGGCCAGGGCGCTCTCAAGAACGTGTCTCCGCCGCTCGAGTGGTAAAAACGTTACCCGGCAAGAGCCGGGAATTCAAGCAGATGCGTTCATTCAGTCAAATCTGCAGATCATTCTTACGTTATTCGATCTTGAACGCGTTGGATTAGGTACAACGTGCCGGAGGGGACGCAGAGCCTCGCCCTCGTGGTGCAGGACATCGACGCGCCCGACCCGAGCAGCCCCATCGTGCCGTGGACATGCTGGGTGGTGGCGAACATCCCGCCGCAGCTGAAGGGCTTCCCCGAGGGCTTCTCGGGCAAAGGGCACGAGCATGGCGGGGACTACGCCGAGATCCAAGAGGGGAACAACGACCACAAGGTGCCCGGGTGGCGCGGGCCGAAGCTTCCGTCCCACGGGCACCGCTTCGAGTTCAAGCTCTACGCCCTGGACGAGAAGCTGAACATAGGCCACAAGGTGCGTATGGCACGATACGATACCTGTTCGAACGGAGCTCGGTATCTCGAAGCGATGGAATCGCGCGCGAATGCATGTTTATGTTCTGGGTTTTCTTTTTCAGGTGACCAAAGAGAAGCTGCTGGAGGCGATCGAAGGGCATGTTGTTGGAGAGGCGGTGCTGATCGCTACGTTCTGAGGTCGAATGTGGTGATGATAGATTCTTGTTATGTAAACTCGCAGCAAGATTTTGAATAAGTTAAGCTGATCCGATGTCGGAGAAGGCGATGTGAAGGTGTTTCTATAGTGTAATTTGTCACTGATCAGAGGTGATCGAGAGTACTTTTGTATGCTGACGACGACCTGTTGGATCTTTTCTTACCTCGTGGCTCTTTTTGGTTTCGGGCATTTCGACTCGAGAAGTCGCGGGGCTTGCCAGATGATAAGAGCACGAAACTGGCCCATGGATAAAGCCCATGATAGATATAGGCAAAGTGAGAGAGATCCATCTTCCCTTTGTTCAATTTTCTTCCCTTCCTCCTTCTGGGTGCGCGGCTCCAAAAAATGAATAATTTGAAATAATTAGTTAATGATTATGTTTAAATATCTTCGTGAATGGTGATGATGCTTTTTATTGGAAAATAAATTTTATAAACGAGGATGAAATGTGAGAGAGAGAGAGAGAGAGAGAGAGAGAGAGGCGAAAAGTGTGCTAGGTTTTGGGCATCATGCCTCCACAATGAGACTTTGTGTATTTGTAAGGGGTTTGTAAAGCTTGGTCCCCAAGTAGGGCAAGTCTCCCTTTTTAAGTGTGATCTCCTTTGGACATACATAATTTAATGCCCACAAAATAGAATATTTTAGGAATGGGCTCACTTTAGATTAGATTGAGGAAAGGGACACTAACAAAGCTTATAACATTCAAATGGAGTCAATTATCCCAAAAAAAGGTCTTAAATCTATTTTGTTTATGTGGCACAATATGGATAATTTTGACTAATATTTTGATATTTTTTCATTTTTATTAATTTTTCTAATTTTACTTTTCTTTTTCTTTTTGTTTTTTGTTTTTATAATCGCTAGATTGACCCCCGCCTAGTCACAGGCGAGCGTCATCAATCACGGGCAAGGATCTTTGTGTCCTCATTGGTCACAAGCAAGCGTCATCAACCACGAGGGCATTGCGATTGCCCTTACTAGCCATGGGCGAGTTAACTGAGCACTCATTGGTTACAAGTGAGGCCGTTAGACTCTTACCCAGAACCCAAGCAAGGACCACGATGCCCTTGCCACATTTGGGAGAGGACACAATGGTCTTTGTCTATTGTAGGTGATTACGCCAGTCTAGAGTTAAAAAGGCAAAAGAAAAAGATATTATAAGTAAGGAGAAAATAATTTTTTTAAGGTATTATCAGTACTCGTCTTTCCATGTCTTGACGAGTCATCCTTTGGACTTTCCGGACAGAATTTCCGGAAATTGGGGGTTGATGAATCGAGGCACTGCTTCGGGAAATTTCCTGGAAAAAAACACACAAAAGCTTCGAGAAATTCGCGTGCGAATGCACGACCGTTGATTTTCCGTCGCGAAATTCAGTGCGACAAGTCGACGTTCCTGTATGGTTTTTTGCACTAGGTCAGTTGAATTCGATGCCCTCGTTACCTCGAGAGCAGGATCTCATTATTTTCGTCCATGCATGTTTTACTCGGCGAACATGCAAATGGTATATGGATGATGTCTTTCTACTCATATTTTCCTAGTCATATTTCGAGAGAATTTCAAATAAAAGCTCGAACTGCCGTTATTTTTTTAAATAAGAATCTTAAGTAGATATTATTTTAAATAAATGTCGGAAATACCCTCATATTTTCAAATAAGGATATGAAGTTGACATTATTTTAAATAAGAGTTTGAAGTATTCATATCAGTCTCGAAGAAAGACTTGAACTCACCAATCGTGAAATGCTATTTTATCTTTTAAAATTTTTAATTTTTTCTTTTTTCTCTTCTTATTTTTATTTTTTTAAATTAAAAAATTTTTAAAAAAGGAAAACACAAGCTAGAGGGCACTCCTTCCCACCTACGGCCACCGCCCCATCGCCATTGGGGTGGCGACGAAGGCTAGTGGGGTTGTTGGTGTTTGGGCGAGCGTCGGTGACCTTTGTTGGCTAGAGGTGAGGGCCTGTTGGCCCTCCCCAGACACAAGGGAGGGTGTTGACCTTCTTCCAAATTTGGGTGAGGGTCGTTGACCCTCGTGCAGGCTTAGTAGCCCTCATGTAGGCTAGGGCGAGGGTAGGCGACCCTGCTCACCCTCACTCAAGTGCCGGCAACCCCGTCAGCCTTTGTTGCCATCCCACCGGTGGTGGGTGGCGGCCATAGGCAGGGGAGACCTCCTGCTTGCTTTTTTCCTCTAATTTTTTTTATTTTATTTTAATTTTTAATTTAATATAATTTAAATTTAACTTGTGTTTTGACGAAAACATCCTTAATTAGATGGAATATTTTATTGGCCCGCAAGTTGACGAGACTAGGTCATTTTTTGAAACAGTTATAAGTAGTTTTTCTTTGAAATTGATATCGTCACTTCAACCTCTTATTTGAAATAATATTCATTTCAAGTTTTTATTTGAAAAATGAAAGTATTTCAAACTCTTATTTGGAATTTTCTCTCATATTTCAAAACGAAAACCATGCGCCAATCTTGGCAAAATTGTTGCTATGTCAAGTTATCTCTAGGAAGGCATCAGGCAATTTTGTTAGGTATCCGAGATGATTTAGTGTTGTCAATAGAGAAATTATCGATGACTTTTTGGTATTAGATTTCGCTTAGGTTGCGTTTAAAATCTTGATAGGATAATAAAATATCATATTCGGTAGGATAATAAAATATCATATTCGGTATTTAGTGACGTACTACGGGATTTTTGTTGTGTCGCTGTATAGCCAGATGCCTCAGTCCTCGATTTGGTTAGGAAAGACTGCTCTGCTCTAGGCCTGGGAAGTGAAAGGAATGAGCTTGGCTGCTTCTCCTCCACAACTGGATAAGTCCGGATATACCAAGATAAAATGGTGGGCGAAAAATCCGGGGGGAATTCAAGTCGTCCCCTTCATCGACGATGCTGTTTTTCTGCAATTAGACACTCCATACCACAGTCAGTTTGATCAGTTTGATTCGTTTCTTGACAAGATCATCTTTCTTCTTATCCTTCTTTGTGTTGTCTGTTGCGAGGTAATCATGGCCTAGGGTTTCCAAAGAATTATAGGTCAATAAATGCGCCCGAGAGAGAGAGAGAGAGAGAGAGAGAGAGAGAGATTGTTTCTTGATGGACTCGAGGGAGAGAAACTTCTTAGATGTTGCTTCGAGGGATCGCAAAGCGACATCGCTATCCCTCCTCGAGAATCACCCTGCTTCTCCGTCCCATTCCGTATGAAAAGTCCCGAAGCATCTCCTCCCCAAAAAGGGTCACGATCACACACGAATTCCCCAACTTAGAATTTGACCATGGCATGTTCGCGGCCTCCCCAGAGTTACAATCCCCTCATCATGCGCGTCAAAGTCTTTCTGTTCTTGATGGGTTAATCGTGTCACTTCACCGCGTCTCTCTCTCTCTCTCCCTCCTTTTGTCCATAACTTCACGTTCTTCTCGTTCCGATCCCACTTAGGAATTGTGAATCGAATCGGTAAATCCACATATATTGCTCGCCGAAAGTTTTGGATTAATTGGATTGTCAATCCAGATTGCAATTCCAAATTGGGATTTCGTCCAAAATTTGCGAAGAAGACCGAGAGATGATGGGACCGTGATTGTAGGGACACACGTGGAAAAAGGAGGAGGAGTCGGTGGATTCCTTTTACATAAACATCGGACTCATGAATTTAAGGAAGGAGTCGGTAGATTCCTTTTCCATAAACATCGGACTCATGAATTTAAGGAAGGTACGAGTAAGCGAAAGAGGTTAAATTAGCGAGTCTTTGCAGGAAAATAAAATAAAGAAAGAAATAAGAGATAAAAGGAGCAAGTTGGATGAATCAAAACAGCAATACGAAAGAAACAAAGATTTGCTTCGTCATGAAATAAATGAGACGTGAGAGGATATTAAGGTTTATGTTTACACTTTATTTATTTAAGAAATAAACAAAATAAAAAAGAATAAAATTAATGGGTCTTCTTACCCTAGAGCCGGGAATTGGATTGAAAATCACCGGTTCCAAATTGACGCCCCCCTAAAACTGCCCAAGACTGGTCGGTTGGGTTGGATCCGATTCTCGGTTGAGGCAGCTGTATATCCTCGCCGACTCGGGTCTTCGTCGCCTTTAATAAACTCGCCTTCATTGACAAATGTGGCACCGTTCACACTCCCCATCCGTCCTTCATTCGTACAGAGAACCTTCGATGCACTTTGAAAAACCGAGCTTGGACCCAGCATCGTGCGTCATATTCTAATCCAAAAAATGCATCGATACTCACCACCTATAAAAACGAATTAGAGAGCACCGGCTAGACCATTTTTCTCCGGACATTCTCCCCTCTCCCATCCTTCCGTTTCCATTTTCCGGCAAGTCGAAGCTCGGCGCCGCCCAGCCATGTCCGTCCCGGAGGCCTACGTGTCCCACCTCCCGGGGGTGCCCGGGTGGCTCAACAAGGGCGACAACGCGTGGCAGATGACGGCGTCGACCCTGGTGGGGATCCAGAGCATGCCGGGCCTCGTGATCCTCTACGCCAGCATCGTCAAGAAGAAGTGGGCCGTCAACTCGGCCTTCATGGCCCTCTACGCCTTCGCGGCGGTCCTCATCATCTGGGTCCTCGTCGGCTACCGCCTGGCCTTCGGGGACCGCCTCGTCCCCATGTGGGGCGAGGGCGCCCCCGCCCTCAGCCAGACGTACCTCATCGGCCGGGCCAAGTTGCCCGCCACCGCCGCGCACAACGGCTCGCCGGAGAGGGACGCCGTCGAGCCGTTCTACCCCATGGCCACGCTCGTCTACTTCCACTTCCAGTTCGCGGCGATCACCATGATCTTGCTGGCCGGGTCGGTCCTCGGCCGGATGAACATCAAGGCGTGGATGGCCTTCGTCCCGCTCTGGCTCATCTTCTCCTACACCGTCGGCGCGTTCAGCCTGTGGGGCGGCGGTTTTCTCTACCAATGGGGCGCCATCGACTACTCCGGCGGCTACGTCATCCACCTCTCGTCCGGCATCTCCGGGTTCACCGCCGCTTATTGGGTAAGTACCCAATGAAAAAGGGCCAAGTATCGCTATGCATTTATCATTTGACAAATCGAGGCCTCGATCTGTCATGAAACCTCGTGTCTCTGGACATATGTCCATGCACGTCGTCGCGCCCGTCCAAGCTTTTCCATTCCGGGACCATCATGTGGAAAATCGATGGCACCTCGAGCTCAGAACAATATAAAAACCAAACGTCGCGAAATCTTGGATTCGATTCGATGCTCTAAATTCGATTTTTGATGATTTGAACTGCCGGCGACGGTGTTTCTCAGGTCGGGCCGAGGCTGAAGAGCGACCGGGAGAGGTTCTCGCCGAACAACGTCCTGCTCATGATGGCCGGGGCCGGCCTGCTGTGGATGGGCTGGTCCGGGTTCAACGGCGGGGCCCCGTACGCGGCGAACATCACCGCCCCCGTCGCCGTCCTCAACACCAACATATGCGCCGCCACGAGCCTCCTGATCTGGACGTCACTCGACGTCGTGTTCTTCGGGAAGCCGTCGGTGATCGGGGCGGTCCAAGGGATGGTGACGGGCCTGGCTTGCATCACGCCGGGAGCAGGTAGCAAAGATATTTCGTCAATTTATTTTCTCAAAATAATATTTTTTTTGGGATTAGATTAAAAATTTTTGGGATATTAATTAAATGGGAGGCACGATTATGATATGGAGTTGACTAAGAATGGCAATAATTTTCCAGGTGTTGTGCCATCGTGGGCGGCTATAGTCATGGGGATACTTTCTGGCAGCATTCCATGGGTCTCCATGATGATTCTCCACAAGAAATCCAGTCTTTTTCAAAAGGTAAATATAAATATTTTTTATTCTTGCTTATTTACAAAAGTGATTTGTCACGGTCAAATACATATCAAGCGTATATAATTGCGTAAGTCTATAGTTTAATAATGAGAAAAATACCAAAAAGTTCAATTCACTTTTGACCTCGATAATTATCATTTTGCATCTTGTGCTTTTTATTGGATACCAAATTGCATCCCCTCCCATGAGTTAGCGACTTAGATTTATTTGCATAATCGCCACTGCCCAAATTACCCCCGCTCTCCTTTCGAGTGCCCCAAACTTCCAATGCAAACCCTAGGTTCCCAGCCACGCTGACCGGCTTCAGCCACTTCCATCTGCTGCCGTCACCTCTGGCCGCCATCTGCGCCTCCTGTGCTGTGGCCCATCCTTCATCCTGCGTCATATCTAGCGTCGTTGCCGGCCCCTCGTCCTTAAGTCGAGGCCGCCGACCTCCTCTAGGCCATGGACGAAAGAGAGGGACGACACACTTAAAAGAGGAAGAGATGGGCGCCGGTGATGAGAGTAGTATGAGGTTGCCTACAACGTCGGCGGCGGCGGCGGTGATTTGATGACGGCCGGCCATGAGGCATGGGTGGGTTGGATTGTTGGAAATGGAGGTTAGGATTTGTGTTGAGTTAGTCAAGTTGATGAGAAATGGCATTTTGGTCATTTCGTTCAGGAGAATTATCTCACATTGGAAAGTAAGGTTTTTATAAAGTAGAGGGTATAAAGTAGCATTGCGGTAACACGTGAAGAGGGAATTTGATATTTTTCCCACTAGCACTTTCTATTTTTGTGATTTTGGGTGGGGAGAAGATGAAAGTGACGCTTGTTCAATTTTGCCGACTGTACCTCTTCCCTCGTCCTGCTCAATTATTGATGGAGGCTTGGCAATGCCCGAGTGGCTGTATGCGTTCCCATTACATTCCTAATTTTTGAACGGTCCGCTCTTAGTAATAGTAATCTCTTGAAAGTTGAAAAATTATCAAAAACGTTTTAAACTTTATCATATTTATATCAATTTAATCCTAATATTTTTAGTTTGATTAATTTAATCCTAAACATTTTGACAACTTATTAACCAAGTCTTAAACCTTTAAATTGTGTCAATTTAGTTTTAAACATTTTGAAGTTTTGCCAATTTAATCATTTCAGTCAATTTTGACTAAAAACAGCTGATGTGACAGTTTAATTAGCATCGATCGTCTTATGTGGTATAATCAATGCAAATTGTCATAGCATTTATTACTAAAAATTGACTAAATTGAAAAGGTTTAAGACAGAATGTGTTCAAGTGTAATAAATTTAGGACTTTTTTTCTTTTTTGTAATTTTTCCATTGAAAGTTGGTTGAGGGATCAAGATTTGAATCAAATACATTGAATATTAATTTATTGAAGGCAAATGATTATTGTCATTTGTCGGGAGTCAGATACAATAAGGTCTGATCATAGTTTCCTTGTTAACAAACAAATAGCAATTTAGGAAGATGTAAAAGTTATGAGAACTTGTCTGGTCAAAATAAAGCTTCTTGATCCAAAACAAGCCATAGATGGTAGAACAAGAACCATAATCTGACTCGTGTTTTGCGGTGACTCATGATCAGGTCGACGACACGCTAGGCGTGTTCCACACGCACGCCGTCGCCGGATTGCTGGGAGGGCTTCTCACCGGGCTTTTGGCCGAGCCGCATCTCTGCGATCTTGTATTGCCGATCCCGAACACGAGGGGCGCATTCTATGGCGGCTCGGGCAGGGTCCAGTTCTTGAAGCAGATCGTCGCAGCCTTGTTTGTGATCGGGTGGAACATATTCTCTACAACAGTCATTTGTCTCGGCATTAGGCTGGTCGTGCCGTTGAGAATGCCCGACGAGATGCTCATCATAGGTGATGACGCCGTCCACGGGGAGGAGGCTTACGCGCTTTGGGGCGACGGCGAGAAGTACGATCCCACGAGACACGGCTGGAACAACTCATCGTCTCATGGAGAGGAGATGATGGCGCGTTCGCCCTATATAAATGGCGCTAGAGGCGTAACCATTAATCTGTGAGCTGATCGCTTGTTCTCGCTTGATCGTGCAATGTGCAGACGTGCTCTTCGAGGACAGATGGGAGTGTATATAAACGTATTGGCAGTGCGAGAATCTCGGGCTTCTCAGGAAAGTTGCTGTAATCAAACCTTAAATGAAACTCTTACTGTTCTTGTACGTCTGTGTGTTTTGGTGAATAGAGAATCTGAAACAAACCAGTTATCCCCCTCAATCTCTCTCACTCAAGCATTAATCATACCTTAATACTACTCGATTCGACACAGCGAGTTACGATTGAGAACATCAGATGATCCGAGAGAGTAAACGGATTACAATGATCATTTATGTTCGCTGTGATAATCCTGCAAATTCGTTACTTGAATCTGCAACCGAGAAAATGGCATTATGCGGTGCAAATAAGGGTACCATGATCTGCGCCTAGTTTTCGTTGTCTTTGGTGTTTACCTCAATAGATGTAAGGACCACGGCCCCAGTGCTTAGCTTGTCGTAGTGCCAAACTTCAAGTTTTCCGTCTGATATCTTCGAGTACTTGCTGCAATTGTTGGAAGTCGGGAGTGTGCAGGTCAAACGAAGGAGGCCGCTGGAAAACGATCGACGCCACCCGGATCAGAATTCTCGCTGTCAATCCGCATATGCGGAAAGTCTCTTGCTCTGGTTGGAAATCGAAAATGTGAAGAATGTACTTCCATCCTAGCCATTCTCTCTCCTCACATCTGTGATTCTCCTCCTGTGTTGCCCAAGATATAAAAGTGGAAATTATGTCATGGCCCTCTTAGTGGTACAGAGTCACAGACTGGTTACTGAATATTGATACGGTTCATATGTCGCGATTAGATAGTACATAAAGAGGGGAAGAATAATGCGTAGAGGAAGAAACCTTCAGAAACATTTCCAACGGAACGTCGAAAACCAGATCCACTTCATCCGCATTCAGCGAGGGCGTGAAATCTTCTATCTTGGCGAGTAGGCCGATGACAGGAATGACCTCGAAGAGATGCTGGTTTAAGTGCAACGGTGAGGACACGAGTGAATAATTGAGCACAGATACTGCAGACAGCAAGGGAATAACTTATCATAGTACACCTGAGAAAAGAAGGGTTCCAAATTAGCAACGACTTGAACCAATTCCGGGTCCAAGCCGATCTCTTCTGTGGCTTCTCTTAATGCGGTCGCAGCGTCGTCCTTATCATGTTCTTCCATCTTTCCACCCGGCAATGCAACATCACCTGTTTCTCGTGACACAGAATCATTTACTGTCAGAACTGAACTCTAGAGGTACTGCTAATCAAGGCGATTAATCTCGTTCTTGCAGAGGATGAAACTGAGGTATTCTCAGAAATAAGCAAGTCGACGATGTTAATATCTGTTTTCACCTTACAAAGAGTAGATTCATAATAACTTAAGTGATCAATTGATATGCTGCTTTACAGAATGTTTACTTAAGAAATGTAGAGATCATTGATTGGAACATGAAATTCTAGCATGGCCGTATCATCGAGGGGTCAACTGGATGCTTTGTCCGTTCTCTATATTCATAATTCGAATCCGAAACGAAACTAGCAAATATCTTGGAAGGGTATGTGACATCGACACAAAATATCTTCGTTTATATCAAATTTCAATGGATAACCCGTCGAATGACAAAATTATATTAGCGCATAAGCAAATGATTATGAAACGATCTGTACGAGGCGCAGATTTCATTTATACCAGGATAAGAGGACAGTTTCATCGATCTTTTAGTAAGAATGACTCGAAGCTCTCCTCCGTGGCCTTCGAAGAGGCACACCAAGACGGCAGCTCGTCTCTTCCTCCTCGGCTCGATGGGACAGCAACAATTGTCATCTCGAGCACATTGGGATTGATCATTTGCCCCATCTTTGGATTTTGTAAATAGATCGCCACTCTGCTCTTCTTTGTGATCGACATCTAGTCCTAGCGACAGCTCGTACTGTCGGAGCCGGTTCGCGAGTTCTTGAAGCGTTTCGCTAGCCACTCCTGAATGGTTCCCCATGCGTGAGTTCCGAGGTCATCTAGCATCCCGAATGGCTTCAATTATATTGCAGATACTCCACCTTTTACGTGCAACTTGTCTGAGAATATCCGTTATCTGTGGTAGCCATGGCTAGAATCTAAATGGTGAAATTCTCATGGAATTTAAGAGTAGAATCTCACTTTGGTTTGTTACTTGGCATGAGTTCGAAAGTGTTACGCTAAACATTACGGTGGATAGACTCAGCATGACTCATCATCTTGCAGCAGAAAAAAGAAAAATCTTCTTCCGATTAGCATCTGTAAATAGGCATCTCGCATTAAGTTCTTGCACACGCAGGTCGCAAGACAAGCATCACGACTGATCGTGTGACCGCTCCTAATTTAGCCCAATGGAAGGGGGAATATCGATTTCGAGCACTGGACATTAATGCTAACCAAATAGGCATCAAGACTCGTCCTTCCTTACTCGAACTCGAATGGAGAAACCAACGACGGCAGGCCCAAAAAGAATCTCTCTGAGGAAAACTTATAGAACCGATCAAGTAATTGAGCGCAATTCCTAGCCTGCTGCTATGGGAGATTGAATAGGATGTACATCAGAGATGGGCTAGGCTGTCATGGATCGGACCCTGTTCCATTTTCAATTCTCACGATCTTTGTACCTGAAGATCATCCATTTTGGAGGTAACTATTCCTCTCTTTTTCGCCGAAACAAATCGCCCATATGGCGCCAAGTAGGCTCGGCAAAAATTCATTGGAGGATGGCTGAAGCACATCATTTGGAAATCTGGGAAATTGATATGTACTCCAATGAATTATTGGGTGACATAGGACAAGTTCAATTAAACGGACACCACGAAACTTTACCCAATTCTACGGTGATGCAATGCCCAACATTGGCCACATGGATGACAGGCACTAGCATCTTGACTAGCCGAAAGTTACAATTGCTTTTTCGGATGAGAATTTGGAATACCTTTTTGCGAGTTGTCGGGAAGGAGAACGGTAGCGAATTCGCACCGGCAATCGATTGTGATGGAACCAAAGGCATAAAGAGATCCCTCAAGGGGGAAAAAAAGAGGAAAACGAAAGGTGAGAGGCGTAGTTGAGTTCTCGGAAGAGGTAATTTCGATCTCGGGTTGGGAATAGTATTCGATATCACGTTGGAAATTCTGCAAAAGAATACCTTAAATGCTACAACTTGGCATGAGGAGATACATAAGTGCCAAAACTTTCAAAATGTATATTTAAGTGTTAAATTTGGATAAAAAAAGAATAAAGCGCCAATGGCGAGAATTTCTGGCTAAACGGCTAACATGACTTTCTTTTGATGAGAATTTTAAAGGATGTGACATTTCTTTTAAAAGAACTTATTCACATAGATAGGATGAACGAGGTCAAGCTATCCACGTAGATTGTGCGAGATGACGCTAAACGACGTCGTTTTAGCAAACCATGCCAAAACTATGTCATTTAGCATCTTAACTTGATTGTGCGACACTAATGATGTCGCACAATAAGGCAGTGTCCACAACTAGCTTTTACTCATCGTCACTTGCTATCGTCACTCACTCAATCAAGTCCATGATGTTTTTCTTGGACTTGATAATCCACAATAGCATAAACACTTGCCTTCTCCTTTGCTCCGTTGGGAGGAATTTCAGCCTCTACTCAAGATCCTGCTCTTCATTTCCTAGATTCAGCAATAAAATTTGAGGGCAAATCGAAAGTAGGGCTCGGGCGCCTTCAATTGGAGATTTTGGTCAATTTAGGATTTCTAATTTGAGAGAATATGGAGGACATCGTTTTAGATAAGGATTATTGAGTGGACCTTCCGACAAGCCATGTGAACCAATTTTATTAATAAAATAATATCACATCAAATTTTTGGCAAACCTCATCAAAGTTAACACTTAAGTGTCCTACTTTTTTTTTTAAATGATAATTAAGTGTACTTTTTGAAAGTTTTGACACTTATATATATTATCCAATGCCAAGTTATGGCACTTGGGACGTCCTTTGGCCTTGGAAATTCAAGTTAGCACGAACATTTTGAGCTAGATTGTGAGGAGGTAATTAATCATCAATCTTTTGTTCACAATGTGTGGAATGCTATTTATTGGGACCATAGCATAAGTCTGATACTTTTAATTGGTGAGATCGCCGTGAGGGAGTTTAAATCCGAGCCAATCAACATTTTTAGTTGGATCAACATCTCTTCATTGCTAAATCAACATATCCAAATGGACCGAAGTCTTCAATGTTAGGTATACTTGCTCTTAATTCATGTACACCCACTTTCATCTTTAGTCTCTTTCTTCTGATCAAACCATTAAGGGCGTCATTAGAGCGTGGTTGCAACACAACGACGCCTGGGCCGCCGAGAAACCACATTGATCAAATTCATTTTTTGAAATATTTACGAAATACTGATACATATTCCACCAATTGATCATTGGCTCTCACATCATTTGTTGGGAGCGCAACATAAACCATATATATTTATTTGGAAAGATTGTCAAAATAGAACTTAATTCCGAGCTAGTCAACATAATTGGATCCACATTTACTTGATAATTTATACGGGTGAATTATAAACCCAGAAGAAGAGTTGCCCCGCATCATATCAAATCAATTCCTCGTTATGAAACTTTTCGAATATGAGCCCCACTGATCTCAACACCATTTTTGACTTGATTTACTGGTAACATTACAAAAATCTGAATCGAGGGACGAGGCTACCCCATTTAGTGGTGCATGGAGAGAGAGAGAGTGCTGACATGAGGGAGCATTTGCACCGGATACATTTCACTGATTGGACCATACGAATTTCGCATAGAAACCACATGATTTAAGAACTGACATGCACGACACGCACCTGTACACTGGTGCTTCAACAGTCGTTCGAAGCCGCGCTCGAGAGAACCACTTGGCCGTGGAAGTACCGCTGTTCCTTTCCTCTCTTTATGGGGGGCCGCGAATATGGTTTTTGGGAAACGTCTCGAGCATAGGACAAGGCACCCCTAGGGTTTGGGGGTAGGATGGACCGAAGCCTACTGAGGAATTTCCCTAGCATGATGTACCATCTTTAATTACCCGGGCATCCTAGTGACTCAGGGCAAAAATAAAGATCTTAGATTTGGACAAATGAAGGAGCTTGCTTCCTTTCGAAATTTTCCCTATAATAAAGAAATCAGACTTCTAATATCTCAGTTTTTATATTGAAATATTATCATGTATCTGTTTTTAACAAGTCCTATATGCTCTTTATATACAAATGATCTCATTCCATTTAACATTTTCAGATTTTGAATTGGAATTTTTAATATAATGTCGAAATCAGCGCTATTCCCATCAAATTTCATGTGTCACCCCTGTATTTGGCTTGTTCTAACTTTTCTAACTTTGTACTAGAGTGGCCAAGCCAACCACTTTTTTTTTTTCCTTTTAAACTTGAATAAGTGATGATGTTTGAAATCTCCAGCCGGTCGACGACACCACGTAGGACCCTCCATTACCCTCGAGCTCCTTCCGATGAAAACTTGGAATGTCTTTTCTCTTTTGGACCATCACTATCGAACTCTAGTTGGATGCATGGAGAAGCGGTTCCTCGGGACGGTTCGACCCGTCCGAGCTCTCCCCAGACACCAAGCGACAAACGAAAACCTAACTTTCCCTCCTCCGAGCACACGAGCATGAGAGGGTGAATCACTGAATTACTTAGGCAACTTCTGCTCGCCTCATTGTATTCCTTCATCTTTTCCTATTTTCTGCTAGGAGCATTTGTACCTTGTACAATGCTCAAATATCTTCACGATCTCGAGCCCCAAAGAAAGTTCATCGTAGGGTAGATTCCAAGATCGTCTGTCGCTTCCTCTGGACCGGCCTTCGTTCCAATGCTCAGAAATTCCAATCTTAGTAATCGATTATCTGGGTCCCATAATAGGCTTCCATTATGCAGTGTATGATGTTACAACCTCGTGACTTGACTGATCATTGGGTCCACTCTTATTTTTTCCCCAGGATTATCAATGCTTTACATTCTCATGTGTCTAGTCACTGGGTCCAAAATCTGGGTGCAAACGTAAAGAATATACTTGTCTAAACCGGTTTGTAACAAGTACACTTAACCATAAGGAACCATTTGATTAAATGGCTAATGAGTCCATCAATCATAAAGCTCATAAGAATACGATTGGCTCAAAAAATCTCATCGATAGAACTCTGACGAGCTCACTAATCACGAGTATCATCTAAGTGAAGTTCATAACATGTGATGATAATCGATTGGCTTGAAATGTGATGGGACGTTGAAGACTAAGTCATGAAGGATCCATCAACCAAAGGATAGCTGTAGCTAAAGGATTGAGAGCAAGTACAAATCATCCCCAGGTAAGACGTAAGTCAAGAAGCAGTTGGCTCATAAAGATACGGTGGAAATAAAAGAGCATATCTCTCAGCACACGTTAAATTTGGAGTGTACACTCACAAAGCATCAATCAAGTCATCAGAATTCGCGAGGGCCACCCAATTTTGAAGAAGATCACTCGAATAAGATTTTTCTTTAGTTTGAATTTCAATTTCACATTAGATTGGGCTTCCTAATTCCAGTACTTCAATTATAAACAATTTCCAATCGTGTCTTGCAAGCCTTTTTCTTTCCCTAGCACTTCATTAATTTCCTTTAAGAAGCTTATGTCCAGTCTTAGTCATCGAGCAGATATGGCATATGGCATCTAAGAATGTAAATCGTCTGTTCTAATTCAATAAAGTTTCTTATAATTTCCTTATTTACTTTGAATTATACGAAGTCAATTGAGGGTATAAGGCATATTAGAATCCATTCTCATTTGATTTGAAGTCATAATTGATACTATAATTGGCCATCAATCATCCTCGGGCTCTTAACATTAAAATCATTGAATTTCCAATATACACCACTTGACAAAAATAAACATAACACATTTTTAACGACCACAATGGGATAAAACTGTGTCTCACTGAATTACTAGGAGGATTTCTAGGCTTCAGGATCATGAAGCTAATGACTCCAATAATCAAGAGTTGAGTCTTAACCCATCAAGAGCCTGCGAGGCTAGAGATGGTCCTGAGGATGGAAGACCAACATCTCAGTTTTTAGCTGAGAATGTCCAAGAAGATCCATTTGATCAATTCGCTCGGATCATCTTAGAAATTTAGGAAAAAGCCTTAAAAGAATTAAATGAACAAGTCGAGGCCTTCGCTCTATTGAATAAAATAGGTGGCATTTAGAACTGATATTGAAAGACTCATCAATGCCTTCGAAAACAGGGCTAATGTAAAGGACTTCGTCGATAGGGCTATTGAAAGCAAATACGAATACTACACACGTGGGAATAATGGCCATGTCAATGGACAAGATCCCATCAGGACGGACCCCACTCCTAAGGGAATTATCTACTTTTAAGAAACCACACTCGACGCATTGGGACAAAGCTCTGGTGCCAGAACAGGTGTCATCCCATAGTGGAACGACTATGACCGAACTAGGTAACACTCTTATCTTTGAGGAAGACAACGACGAATACCCTTGATCTGGATTCAGCCTAGAAAAACTTAGGCACTTTGAGCCTTTCTTTAGGAGAAGGGGAACATCGCTAATGGCCCCTAAATGGACCAATGTACAATGATGGTAGTAGATCTAGAGAACTATGCCTGCCCCAAGGAGGTTAGGAATAGAGTCAATAGACCATATGAGGAAGGACAAAGTGAAAATGAACCAATAATAGCTAATCCTCTCAGTTAAGAATGATTATAGAGCATCCGCATGGACCTTGAGTTCGCAGGAATATATGCTTGTGTATAGGAAGCCGCACTTAGATTACGTCAACAAAAGTCATTGAAATAATGATATTATCAGTGTCATATTTTTCATATGACAGTAACTTAAGTGCCATAATTTATTTTTCGGTCACTTGAGTATTATGTTGGTCAAAAATTATTCTCTAAGTATCATTGCTAATTTGTATGTTTAGGAAATCTAACATAAAATTAAATTATTATAAATCGGCCGATGTGGGTCATTATGTTTCACATCTATTTGCCCCCAATTTATTAACTGGGGAAAAATTAAAGCATACAAAACCTAACCCCAGTTTGAGAAGGCATGGACAACTTCTTGCCCTACCTTATGCTTTTCAATTGGATGAGCCCTCTCTCTCCGACATCGGCTTGAATTGCCGTCTTCCACGGCTGCAGAGTGGAGTATGACGGCGATCTCAACATACCAATACATTCTCTAGAGAGTCGATGTTGCATCCTCAAGGGATTCTCTGTATCTTCGATGTTTCAGTGGTGATGATGGCTAAGTTAGATGCAGACACCAAGCAAATTTCTTTCGTTGGTGAGAGTGAGGGACGAGGCATGAAGCTAGAGCTAGACTTATACGCTTTGCTGTGGAGTGAAGAGAAGGCTGGTATGAGTAAAGTTCAAGCAACTTCTACCATGGTTGTCCGTGACCTTCTTTCCAATTGATCAATCAAGGATCCATTATCAAATGAATTTGGGGGAACAAAAGAACCAAAATGATGTCGTTTTGGCCAAGTGATTAAAAATAATAATTATGGCACTCAAATAATTACGAATTTATAATTTTTATGGTGTTCTTATTCATTATTTGTCCCTTCTCTAGTAGACAGAGCGCTTGAAATCACTTCATTTATCGATGAGGGTAAAATCACAGCCAATCGAGCATTCACTTTTCAGCACGGGAGTAATCTCGTATGATGACTTTCTCAAGTTAATGCACTTTTTTAGTTCATTTTCCAGACCACATTTCGATTGGTACATAATTTGCCTGCCTAATTCTGTTAGGGATTGATGGGACATGCAAGATGACATATTTTCTCTTGAAGTGATCCTAGAGTGTTGGTCGCTGAAATACCAAGACACGTCAACAACTTAGGAAATTTATCAAATAATGCTTAGGATGCATATGTTTTACTAAAAACTTTATGTTAAAGAAAAATGCTTTTCACATAACTTATTTTCAAGGAAAGTAGTTAGTTCTCATTTGTTTTGTAGTTTAAGAAAAGTGATTTCCTTCTTGTCATAAAAGAAGTCGTTTTTTTCCAATCTAAGTTCGTAATTTTTTGTAGATTGATTAATTTTACTTTTTCAAAACATCGATAAGTTAAAAATACTTTTTTAGAAATAATTTTTCTTCAAATAAACGGACCTTAATGATGTTTAAAAAGCCCAAAATTAGGAATAATGCTAACATCTTGCTTGGGAACATGTTCGGGGGAGTAATCTTTAGAGATCTCTTTGAATGGTCTCGAAAGGCCACCAAATACAAGGAGCAAGGCCACCAAATACAAGGAGCAAGCATCATCGAAGAAGTTGCTGCCAAAAGAGCACACTTCCCTAGGCACTTTATCGCGTGGAATCTTGCCCGGATAAGGTCGATCCATCTGAATTTGTGAAAGAAATCCCTGGAATATCTGATGCATCGAGTGAAAAAGAAGCAAGCGGTAAATTTGTCTTTACTTAGAGCAGCATAGAGTAAAATAAAAAGAAAATTTTATTTTCAAGTTAAGAGAAATGGAAGATAAGAAAGAGGATGACAAATAAAACAGAAGAACAAAACACTGCCAGCGCCATCACAGTTTGATCCATGAAATGAGAATCTAAGACCGCTCAAATCTCACGCCACTCCTTCTCACACGCCACTCTTCATATATATACATATATGTATGTATGTATGTATGTATGTATGTATGTACAAAAGTGCGTGTTAATGAGCAAACTAATCATTCAACACATATGGTCATTGTATATATATGTATATATATATATGTATGTATGTATGTATGTACAAAAGTGCGTGTTAATGAGCTGAAACACTAATCATCGTCTAACACATGGCAAAAAGCGGTCATTGCCGGGTCTCTCTCGACACGCCTTTTTAGTGTTTTTAAAGATGGCGTGAATTGATCTCCATGTAAATTACACTGCATATTGTAAACCTTATGTACAAAATACAATTGATCCCCGAACCTTTAAGTTAATTTGATTGCGTTTCAAACCTATACCAGAAAGTGTAATTAAATCCTAAATCTTTTAATTGGTTTAATTTAGTGTAGAACTTATATAGTAGAATGCAATTAGTTCTCAAAAAAATGTTGCAAAGTACAATTTAAGGATCCCTTGTAGGCACTTTCTCGAGTGACAAATTGTTCATTGATTGGACTTGATTGCATTTTTTTGACAAAAGTTTAGGACTTAATTGAAATAATTAAAATGCTTAGGACTTGATAACATTTCGTACATATGGTTTGGGAATTTCTTTGCACTTTTCTCATATTTCTACTATGCTCGACGCCACGTCATTGTACTTAATTTCTTTAGAATTCCTTTCTTTGGTAATTAAGCTTATAGGGGTTGAGAACCAACTATCTAAATGCCCGTGAAACATCTTGTAAGCTCTATAAACTGGTTAAGTTACAACCTTTTGGCATATGGAGGTGACTTTGACTTGAGTTAATTTGGATGCAGTAGGTGGAACATTTGAACGTTTGACCTTCAAAGCCTAAACTGGAAATCCACTGACAACCCTCTAATGCTTTGCGGGTATAGCCTACATTTCACTGCGCGGAACACGTGAAATTATCTGAATACAAAAGTTGACTTAAAACGCCCCAATCACAAAATAAAAGGGACTATATATAACACGCTCATAAAATAATTCGTTGTTTGTTAGGTAAACTGTGAAATTAGCTATTGAAATGTTTGGGACATGAGTGTATTTGACAAGGTATTTCTTGTTGAATTCCATAAACTGCACATCTAAATTTGCCATGCTACGAATTGTAAGAAAAGGAATATTCGTTCCACATAGGTCCAAACATGAAGCTAAACGAAGTCTGTGGCTTGATATGGCTTCCAAGATATTCATCTTGGTTAGACGATCTGGGGGAGGCTTTTTCTCCCCGCTGATGGAAACAAAATAAGACATCTCTATCTCCTTGGACGTATTATACATGATGTGATGCACATAATAGAACATATATTTTATTTTGAAATCCAATGTGTCTCACCATTTCTTAACATATGAATGATTTAATTTAGTAGAATGAGACCCCTAACTTGGCCAAATTACTGTATGGAGACTCAACCCATGGTGAATTGGGTGAACCTCTAGAGGTTAATCGTGTTGAATTTGCACCTCAAGTTCTTGATGAACCGGAGTTTACATCGGACCCTAGAGAATTGAAATAGGTGCGAGACAAGTTTGGAGATGCTCGAGGTGCGAGAAAGAGGGGACAGGTGCCCAAGCCAAATGCCCAGGCTGGTAGTACGATGAAGCTAGTGACTAGAGCTACTCGTCCCTACGCTCGACCGCCCACGTCAAATTTGTCTGCGGTTAGGCCTCTTGCCTTGATGACCAGTTTCGTTACTAGGTATCTGGTGGGTGCCCGGCAGTCATATGGACCTTGCGGGCTCGTATATTCTCTAGCGAATCTTGGTGAGAGAAACACGAGAGCTGGTGTGAATTTGTGTATTGGAGCTTTGGGAAATACATGAGAGATTGGACGAATGATTGTAACTCTGTAAAATTATCTTATTATAGTGCATTCTTTGTAGTTGACTTTCCTCGTAAAGTAGGTAATGATATTCATTTGGAATCATGTAACTCTCTTTAATGTTCTTTATCATTTCTCATTAATTTCTCCTATAAATTCTTTGTCCTATCTTAGATTTCAATTGCAAGATCCACTTTATGTTTACAATAATTGTCGCATCTGGCTAGGATTTTCTCGAGAAGAATTAAGACCTTTGCTTGGGTGATCATCGTCTGGATTTTTTTTTTTTTGCTTCCTTCTAGTTGTTTGTAGCGGAAGATGTTTAAAGGGAAGAACAATTTTGGGCTGTAAAGCTTTCAAAATGTGTGCTCTGTTCACAACCCAAGATTTGGCTAAGGCATTGTATCGAGGGCTTAAGTTTTCAGAAACAATTAGAGAACATGGTACCTCGCCGAATTACTGGAAACGTGCGGATTCCGAAACTAATGACTTCCAATAATCAATAGTTCGAGTCCCCCAAACCATCAAGAGCCTCTGGGGCTTAGAGATGGATCTGATGATGGGAGACACCATCTCAGTTTGTTGCTGGAGAATGCGCAAAAACGATCCCTTCGATCGATCGATTTGACCCTCTCTCCTTTATCTCGCATCCCGAGCTAGATTTCTGCGTCCATCATCGCCGATTGCATCCCTATATGACATGCCGATGATAAGCAAATCCCTTCACTGAGGAGATGGTTTTAGTTGTGCTTGTTACCTTCAGTAATTCTGCAATTTGGACGCTTGATGCAGAGAGATATCGGACATAGGAGGCCCACGCTCATGACATCCTGTTTGTCTTCTTCCTCATTACTTCACATCCTCTCTCTAGTCCATCCCCTACAAGGACCTCACAACGACCCACCGCCCGAACGTGAACGCACAATTTCCGCCCCTCGCCCACCAACGTTGTCAGCTTGCTACCTCCACAGCACGCGACCAAAAACACCTCCCTGTATGCGACTTCGGTAGCCCGCCCAAGAGCCTCCCCAGGACGTGCTTGAAGTGCCGACACCTCCACCAGCCAGCATGGCCGGGTGCAGCTCCTTCGCGGTGAACTTTACGGCCCCCGACCGCAGTCCCCGGAAGGAAGAGCTCCCGCTGTCGGATGACCGGGACTTCGCGGCCAAGGGGAAGGCGATGATGCTGGTCGTGGTGCTGCTGTTCGCATCTCTCTTCATTTTCCTCGTGTTCTTGACGTGTATGAAGCACCGCCACATCCGCGGAAACGCCCACGGCGACAGCAAGCCCGCCGGATATCCGGAGCTTCAACCCCCGCTTCAGTTTCCGACGGCGAACCAGCTTAAGGGTTATTCTGCCAGGTCTGGGGAGAATCTGCACAATATGAACGCCCATCAAACAGTTTAATCAATTAGTATAGAAAGATTTCATATTCAGTTGACAGTGATCTGATTTTATGGCATTACATATGATTTGGGTATGTGTGATTTAGTGTTGAATTTTGGTTTTATTTGTTAGATATAATCTTGGGCTATGGAAAACTTTAGTATGTGCAGTTCTTTTGCTTCTTTTATTTTGTGGTACTTCTTATGTTCTGGATTTTTAAGAAAGATTACTGCTTAGAATCCTATTTGATTGTACGTTCAGCTTCAGGAGTTCCAAGTTCCTTTTTCTGTTTCTGATGCTCACTCGGTTGCACATTATACGTTCGAGATTCAGGCTAGATTTGCTTATCTAAATCGTACTTTTTGTACCCTATAGCTTTAAAAAAAAAAAGTTGGGGAGTTTGTTTTTGATGAATTTTGCCATTATGATTTCATATTTGCTGATGAATCTTTACGAATCAATCTTCTTCCTCCTGACAAGAGAAACGAAACAGGAATAGTTTAGTGATTCAACGGCAGTTGTTTTGGGCAAAATCTCATGTGAGTGCTGACTTTACATAAACTTAATTAATCATAACTATTGATCGCGTGGACTTCACATGATCTAAGAGTGTCATCGCACTTTGCGTCCATGGAGGCAGGGGTTTCTCCTCTTGTCCAAAGTGTCAGTGGCGAATCTCATCTGTGGTCCTCTACTTTGGATGCATAATTTGCTGAAGCCTTTTTCTATTATTCAAAATTTGGAGGAGTTGATTGTTGGAGTTCAACTTTGGTACGATCGGCTCACCACATTTTCTTGTCCTTCTCCTTAAGGGCAGGAGGACGACAGAAGGAGTGCTTTGCGATGGCGGTCTCGTATAAGGGGGCACGAGGGGATTGAATCTGGGCCAAAGGTTAATCTGATCACATTCCATGCGCTATTGTGATTTTTACTGTACTTTCTGCCCTATATATAAGGTCGCTACTTGCTAGGCGCCAATTGTTACCACTTAGGTATACATTCTGTGATTTGACATCATAGTTGAGTCCCCATTTGAAAGGAAAAAAAAAACATGAATGGGATGCATGAAGGATTGCAAAAGATTCCCAGTTGTAGTAGAGAGTCGATTGAGACCATGTGCGCTTAGCTCAAATAGAGGGTCATTGGCCCTCTACTGTTTCGAGAGCTCCCCAACTCTCTTTGCATAGGACTAGGTTGGGACTCGTTTGCATCGAGAGCCTTGTCATACCTCGCCGTGGCAAGACCCATCCACTGTGGCGGATCATTTTGGAGTGGTTATTTTAAAGAGGTCAAGATTTGTTTGACCCCAAGCTGATTGAATCTTTCTCACTTGTGCTTTTCTGAACAAAAGGATCTTCCATCAATGAAGATTAGTTTGGGCGACGCACCATGAAAATAAATGATCAAAACTTGGTAAAATTTCGCAATTCCTATGAGTAAGTAGATCTGCAATATCAAGCAATGACAAGTCTATTTCATAGTTGAATTATCTTTGTTGCCCCACCAAAAAAATAGAGGGGCTAAGCCCAGTACAACCATCCCGTTTGGAATATACAACGACCCATAATCTAATATAGCCTGTTCTGCCTATGCGTAAAAGAACAAGCGCCAACAATGACAAGTTTGGCTCATGCATAAGCGACGGTGGTCAGGCCACGACATGGGATAAGTCCGGCTCTACTCCCACTAGTGTCATGGCGGGGTGACGATAACAAGTTTGCTCGCTTAAAGTGAGTAGTAGTTATAATTCAAATCAAACATTTCATTGCGGATATGAAACTCCTACAATGACGACCATAAAGTCACTGACACAAGTAGCTCTTTTCCACTAATTAAAAAAAAGGGAGTGAAATAAACTTCATCCTTGTCTTGTGGCCGTCTACCTCAGTGAAGCTAAAAAATTGAGGGAAAAAAGATGGATAGACTGAGAGAACAAGAAGTACTATAATAGAATATCATTAGTTATCAAATTCCTTATTTCATTAACTAATCCAAACAGGAAAAGAATTTTATTACTTGCATGTCTTAATATTGCAATCTCCTCTTTTAACTCCAATATAATTCTAATTATATCTTGATTATACTCGTAAAGTGTAATTTCCGATTATTAACTCCACCATGTAGCAACAAAATGGCTTATAGCTTGGCTAACAAGAACTCAAAATCTTCATTATTCAAGCTACTCGAATAAGGATCTAGGTAAAAAAAAAAGTACCTGGCCGGTCAAGTCAAACTGGATCGGACCGCATATAATTTATGACAAACATAAAAATGAGTATTGGAGAGAGAGAGAGAGAGTCATAGGTTTATCTACTTACACTATTTTATTAAGCTATAATTTATTTTGGAAAAGACAACTATTTAATCCATAGACAAAATAGGCAAAGTGAGCGACCGTTGAAACAGCGCCCTTGTTCTCAAATTTTGGTTGGCTTACAACGTAAGACACTCGCCACATTCTTCTCTCAAACCTCATTCCAGCTCCTCCAATTTCCTCTTCTTCTTTATTTATTTATTTATTTATTTAATTTATTTTAGCTGTCTAATTAATCTTGAGAAGGGTAAGAAAATAAAAAAAGAAAAGAAAAGAAAACACACCAATTTAGAATCATTTAGCCTGCATCACCATCATCTCGTAACTTCCTAATCTCTTTCCTTTCCTCCCACTTTCAGGTTAATCTCCATCTGTTGAATAGGTGGTGCTTGCAGGCCATGGAGGGTAATTGCATTCATCTCTCCGATTTCCGAATTCTCTTTTCCTCATGATTCTTTCGACGAATTGGTTCTAAACCGACACTGAAATCTCGTGATTTAGGTTCAATTTGATTTCGTTATCCGGCATGCCAAGATGCAGAATAACATAATCACCACAATGCGCAGCTTGAAAGTCCTAGACGGATGCAAAAGCGGCCAAGTGTGCGCGGTCAATCCGTCCGGTCCGGCCTCGGACATGGGCGGCGGCGGCAGAGGCAGTGGTTACGGAGAGAAACTTTTCCAACATCTCCATGATCATATCCGGATGAATTCGATCCGGGCGAGATCGAGTCGCAACTACCAAGCCCCGAACGAGACTCCGGGTGTATTGATCGAGACTTTGCTCCCTTATGGCCTGCCTATGACCGATCTTCTCGAGCCCCAGATCGAACGGTGCCTCAAATCTGTCGACTTCGTCGAGGCCCTGGCTCGTATGTACCGGAAGATCGAAAACTCGCAGCAGTTTGAAAAATCCGATGCGTATATAGAACAAGGTTTGATCTTCCGGGGATTGTTGGATCCGAAGGTAGTCCGACGAAGCCTTCAATCCGCCAGGCAACACGCTGTCGATGTTCATACCAAAGTCGTTCTCGCCGCGTGGTTGAGATTCGAGAGGAGGGAAGACGAACTCATCGGTACATCCTCCATGGATTGTTGTGGGAGAAACATTGAGTGCCCCGAGGCCAATTTGGTACCGGGCTATGATCCTGAATCAGTTTATGACCATTGCATCTGTCCTCGGGGTCCTAGAGAGGACGACGACGACGACGACGATCTATCCATGAAAGACGAGGAATGTTCAACTTCGGAGGAAGATGGTGATATGTCATTTTTTGTCGGGGACGATGAGGTGAGGTGTTTTCGGTCTAAGATAGCATCCCTTTCGATACCATTCAGAACGATGTTATACGGCGATTTCAGGGAGTCGCATCGAGAGAAGATAAACTTCACCCAAAACGGATTCTCGCTGAAAGGAATGAGAGCCGCTGAGATATTTAGCAGGACCAAAAGATTGAATTCTTTCGACCCGCACATCGTTCTGGAGCTCCTCTCGTTTGCGAACAGGTTCTGTTGTGAGGAAATGAAGGCTTCCTGCGACGCTCATTTAGCTTCGCTGGTGCACAGCGTTGAAGACGCCATGCTATTCATCGATTATGGATTGGACGAGATGGCTTATTTCTTAGTCGCGGCGTGCTTGCAGGTGTTCTTGAGAGACCTACCGAGCTCGATGCACAATCCGAACGTCATGAGATTGTTCTGTAGCTCGGAGGCAAGGGAAAAGATGGCTACCGCCGGGCACGCGTCGTTTACATTATACTACTTCCTAAGCCAAATTGCAATGGAGGCAGACATGAAATCGAATACAACGGTGATGCTTCTGGAAAGATTGGTAGAGTGTTGCACCGATTCCTGGCAGAAGCAGGTCGCGCTACACCAGCTCGGAGTCGTGATGTTAGAAAGGAAAGAATACAAAGACGCGCAGCATTGGTTTGAGGCCGCCGTAGAGGCGGGGAACCTCTACTCATTAGTCGGCGTGGCGAGGGCCAAGTACAAACGGGGACACATGTACTCGGCGTACAAATTGATGAGCTCGCTCATTTCTGAGCATGGACCGACCGGGTGGATGTACCAAGAGAGATCCTTGTATTGCGCCGGGAATGAGAAGATGATGGACTTGAATGCCGCGACCGAGCTAGACCCGACCCTCGTGTTTCCGTACAAGTACCGAGCCGTCATGCTGTTGGAGGAGAACAAAATCGGGGCAGCGATCTCGGAGATCAACAAGATAATCGGCTTCGTGATCTCACCCGACTGCCTAGAGCTGAGGGCTTGGTTCTTGCTCGCCCTAGAGGACTACGATTCCGCGCTGCGGGACGTGCGGGCGCTCCTGACGCTGAATCCGAACTACATGGTGTTCAATGGGAAAATGCACGGGAACCAGCTGGTGGAGCTACTTAAACCTCACGTCCAGAAGTGGAGCCAAGCTGATTGTTGGATGCAATTGTACGACCGGTGGTCGTCAGTCGATGACATCGGCTCCTTGGCCGTCGTACATCACATGCTAGAGAACGACCCCGGCAGGAGCCTTTTACGATTTCGCCAATCTCTCCTCCTCCTACGGTGAGTGTGTATCGATTCGATAAAATTCCGAGCTTCTTTGATTTGAAGCTGCCAATACATGTAGGAGTTGCAGAATGAAATTTTGCGTATTAATTCATCGCAAGTGAAGCTCATTTGATGCCTTTCGCTCTTCTATCTTCTCGAAACTCATCAATCGATGCTCGGAAAATATGCAGATTAAACTGTCAGAAGGCGGCGATGCACAGCCTGCGACTGGCTCGGAACTACTCCAACTTCAACCACGAGAGGCTTGTCTACGAAGGCTGGATACTGTACGACACCGGCCACCGCGAAGAGGCGCTCGCCAAGGCCGAGGAGTCCATTTCGATCCAGAGATCGTTCGAAGCGTTCTTCCTCAAGGCGTACATCTTAGCCGATTCGAGCCTGGATTCCGAGTCCTCAACTTACGTCATTCAACTCCTTGAGGATGCTTTGAAATGCCCTTCAGATGGTCTCCGAAAAGGGCAGGTAAATTTCAAGAAAATTATCGAAACGACCGTATTCAAACTTTCGACTCGACTATACTTCGAAAACCCTAACGAATCCAATCCGACACTCAACTTTCCTTCCTTACTTTGCAGGCGCTAAATAATCTCGGAAGTATTTATGTCGACTGTGACAAGTTGGATCTCGCGGCTAACTGTTACATGAATGCTCTCAACATCAAGCACACGCGAGCTCACCAGGGCCTCGCACGGGTGTACCACCTCAAGAATCAGCGCAAATCCGCGTACGATGAGATGACGAGGCTGATAGAGAAGGCCAAGAACAACGCATCGGCCTTTGAGAAGCGCTCTGAGTACTGCGACCGTGACATGGCGAGGAGCGATCTCGCCATGGCGACGCAGCTGGACCCAGTCCGGACGTATCCATACAGATACAGAGCAGCAAGTAAGTCACATTATCAAACATTCCTACAGTAATTATCTCTCTACAAAGTACGATTGCAGCCGTCGATCGAGTTTTTCTCGACTTAGAAATTGTGCTGAAATTGATGCAGTTTTGATGGATGACCATAAAGAAGGCGAAGCGGTACAAGAGCTCACGAAGGCAATTAACTTCATACCCGATCTGCAGCTACTCCATCTCCGAGCAGCATTCCACGACTCCATGGGCAACACCAGCGCCGCCTTAAGGGATTGCGAGGCGGCCCTGTGTCTCGACCCCGACCACATTGAGACGTTTGAACTATACACCAAGGCATGCGAGCGAGCTAAGGAGCAGCAAAAATGAAGGCACGATCGCGTGTTCTCGTGTCCGCATCACCTCGATTTGATCTGATAAGCTTGTCATGCCTTACGAGGTGTTAACAACATAAGAAAGGCGGTCGCGACGTAGTCGCATAGGGGGTTACTCTTGGTTCTTGTCATATACGCCCGAGTCACATCTATCATTGATTTTGGGTAGAAAATTTCAGAGATGATAGCATGTATATATACCGTCTTTTGAACTGCAATAGCCATGGAGGGTTCAGATTTTTCGCTAATGTCGATTGTGCAGTTCAAGATCGAATTTAACTGATGGTGAACGTCATACAAAAAGCAACCCTAGCATGTAAGGCTCATTATTCGATTTGTGGAGTCATCTATCTTACAATCAGTTGATTCGATGTAATTTATCGCATATGTTTGTTGAAGTCAATTTATGAGCAAGCCTTACTAACATCTAAGGTTGACAAAATGGGTAATAGACCCACTTTTTAGCCCATATTTAAAGAATTGGATAGTTAAAATGACTATATATTAAAAAAAGTAGGTTTTAATGGGCTTAGGGTAGTAAGGCCCAATTGAATATGCATCTTGATGGGTTTAGACTCTATATAGACTCAAGCCACTTGCAAATCTACAAAAAATTAGAAACTTCAACCGACTATGAGAGTGCAGAGTAATTTCCTCTCAACCGATGTTGAGTTTCCTCTCTACCCCTTGAGGTGATAGCTAGTCCGTTTTCCCCAAAAATCCCAATTTCTCAAACCCTAAAACTCCATTTCCATGGCTGCTTCTGGATTTTTCCCACCCGATTAGCCTCCTTACATCCTCTCTCTTTCAATGCACCCATCCACAGCATCTGGATAGGAGTATCGAACCCTCATCTTTCGAACCCCAAGAGACCCATGGCAGCCTTCCCGTGTCTCAGCGATTTCTTCTTCATCGATGCTTCCAGTTGGGTGAAACTGCAGCTTTTCTTGGGCTGATTGTAGCTGGGAAGGTGCGTATCCTGTTAGCTTCTAAGTTTGTCCCGGTGTGTATTCTGTCAATCTTGAAGAGGAATCCCTGCATAAACAACCATTGCATTTCTTTTTAGAGTCAGTAAACCGAGAAACCTGCAAATCATTCTATAGAACCACCTTGTTGCTTTATACACGACATCAAAAAACCCACACCCCTTCAATGCAGGCGCCAATGAAACCTAGAGCTCCATTCATTCCAGAACTACAACCCTATAACCCTCACTAAGCCAGATCAACCGATAGGAAATGGCAGGGGGGAAGACAACCACCTTCGAATGGTAGCCTTGTGTCGAAGAATGGGAGATTTATGGTTGGAAGAGGATATTACGGATCTAGGGGCTGATATTCCAGAGGAAGAACGGCAGGAAAGTGAGCTAACCCTCTATGGTAAACTATTTTCTAAACCTAATGTTAATTTCCAGGCTTTCCTTACTACCATGAGAAGAGCATGGAAAATAGAAGCAGTAAAATGTGAGCTAATTGAAGCAGGTTTCTTTTCCTTTTTATTCAACTCAATTGAAGAAAAAAAAGGGTTTTAGAATCGGGGCCGTGGTCTTTCGCAAGTAATCTACTAGTCCTAAAGGAAGGAGATCCAAATATACCTTAACATTGTTATGAGTTCTCGCATTATACATTATGGGTGCATATTATTGGCCTCCCCCGTGCCAGAGTAACAGAAGAATCCATACATTGATTAGTCTCTAAATTGGGGCAAGTTGAGGAGATCAAAATAGAGGCGAGGAACAATAACTCCCGCAAAAGTGAAAAGGCAAGGGTGCTGTTGAACCTGTCAAGCCCACTCAAAACATGCACTATTATCAATGTGGGGGATAAAAAATGGTGGATAGATTTTAAGTATGAAAGGCTCCCACATTTTTGCTTTTCTTGTGGGTGAATTGGACATTACGCAAATTTCTGTTCGGAAATACCTTATGAGGAAACCGGCCTAGCTTAGGATCAACCAAGTCGACATGGGTCGTGGTTGAAGGTGAAAATCTAAGAAGTCAGCCCCTATTGGAAGACCTTTTATGGGAAAATTGAACTCATTGCTATGGAGGAAGAGGTTGTGCTGGAAACTCCCATATTGGCTACTGATGAACCCCTGAGAACAAAGCAAGCTGAAACAAATAAATTAGCAATTGTTCTTGCACATCCTATTGCAAAGGAGATTAGGTTGAGGCCCATAAGATAGATCAAGCACTAACAAGTAGTAGCAAAAGACCATAGCAGAACCAAATCTTATTACCCTCTCCTATAGAGAATGATGTGCATCAAATGAAGGAAAAGAAAGGAAATGTAGTGTAAAAAACTCCAGTGATTAAAAAACAGAAGTGAGTCAGTCTTTATGAGAAGAAAACCTCACAAGATCTCTTAGTGGATGAAGAACAACTCTTAGATGCCCCAATTTAGTCATGGGAAGGGGCTAATGCATGGGCTTTGGTGGCTGGCCCTAATAAGCCACCAAAGAATAGATGAAATTATTAAGCTGGAATTGTCAAGGGTTGGGCACACCCTTGACAATTCAGCACCTTAGAGCCTTAGTGGCTCTTGAAAGGCCCAACATGATTTTCCTTATGGAAACCAAGAATAAGACCAATGTTGTAGAGAGAGTAAATGCAAGGATTCAGCTCCTACATTCTCTGGTTATCGAGCTAGTTGGTATAGTGGGAGGCCTAGCACTATTGTGAGATGAGGAGGTTAAGGTGGAAGTGGAGGGAAGTTCTAATGAGGTCATTAATATCCAATGTCAAGACTTAAACAGTGGCTACTTAATGCGGATATCCTTCCTACATGCATCAACCAACTCTTAAGAGAGAGTAAGGCTATGGAGCTCTTTGAAAGACAACAACTATAATCACTCACTTCCATGGTTGTGCATGGGAGACTTTAATGAAGTACTCTACCATTGGGAGAAGGTCGGGAGGCGAGAGGCGGACCGCTATAGAATTGCAGCTTTTCAGGACTTTTTAGATGCTTGCTCATTGATGGACATTGAGAGTAAGGGCTGCGCCTTTACCTGGTCAAATAATAGGGAAGGCAATGCATTAGTAAAGAAGAGATTGGATAGGGTGATTTGCAATATGGAGTGGAGAGTCCTTTATCCAAATGCGGAGGCTTTTGCTTTTCCGGCGATAGGTTCCGGCCATAGCCCAATTCTGCTATCTTTAAATCCAACGGAGATGAGAAGAAAGAAACTTTTCAGATTTGAGACATATTGGCTAGAACATCCAGAGTGTGAGGAGGTGGTTAAGAAAGCCTGGTATGAAAATAGAACAGATGAACTTACTTTGGCAGGTAAAATAAGGCGAGTAGCTGCTGAATTAAGTAAATGGAGCAGGAGGAATTTTAAAAATGCTCAAAAATAGCTCACTCCACTCAAATATAGGCTCCAAGAATTGACTAACAGAACTGATGGGGAGCAAAACATAGAGGAAGTCAGCAATATAGAAAGGAAAATTGAAAAGTTATGGCGACAATAAGAGATGTACTAGTGTATGAGGTCGAGAATTCAATGGTTAAAATGGGGAGATCAAAATACAAAGTACTTTCATGCTACAACAGTTCAAAGGAGACAATGAAACCAAATATCCATGTTAAGGCTCGATGACCAAACTTGGTGTAGGGACCCCTCAATCCTTAAACAACATATTTGCAGCTTCTATCAAGACCTATTTAGTTCGGTGGGAGAAATGAATTACCAACAAGTATTAGACTAATGTCCAGTGGTGGTAAATGAAGAGATGAATAACGACCTCATGAAACCAGTCACAAGAGAGGAAGTTAAAGAAGTTGTTTTTCAGTTAGGGGCTATAAAAGCATTGGGACCAGATGGGCTAAACGGAGTATTTTATCAAAGTCACTAGCCTATTATATGCAAAGACATTTTTAGCATGGTTCAATCCTTTTTCAGCTAAGGTACTTTTGACCCAAAACTTAATAGAATGCATATTACACTCATTCCTAAAGTAACAAATCTAGAAGATATCACCTAATTTAGACTTATGAGCCTTTGCAACTTCAATTATAAGATCATAGCGAAGGTGCTGGCTAATAGACTGAAACCATGGCTTCCAAAAATTATTTCTGTGGAGCAAAGTGCTTTTTTAAGAGATCGTCAGATTCAGGACAACATTTTCATAGTCCAAGAGGTGATTTATCAACTCAGGGTGAGAAGAAGAAGGCGTAATTTCCAGGCCATTTTAAAACTAGATATGTAGAAGGCTTATGATAGGGTTGAATGGGATTTTTTATGTGATTATATGCTGAAATTGGGGTTCAATGAGAAATGGGTCATATGGATAAAGCATTGCATTTTATCGGTGTCTTTCAGCATCCTAGTAAATGGAGAACCCTCAGCTGTCTTTTGGCCAACCCGAGGAATTCGACAAGGTGATCCTCTCTCCCTCTATCTATTCATTATCATGGCAAACGTCCTATCTACCCTTATGGGTAAAGCAGTAGTAGATGGAAGTATTAGGGGTGTTCGCCTAAATTCCACATGCCCAACTCTATCACATCTTCTTAGCGCAATAAACTTCGTAGCAAAAATCTATACAATTCAGACTTGATAATATAATCTATGTATCATATATAAGAACAATGTATTTCTTTCCTCAGGACATGTGTGATCATTGTTTTGTTTTTTTTTTTTTTTTCTAATTTTAAAAATTTAAAGTTCATAAACTTAAATTGGCACACAAAAAGACTTTCTCCAATATATGTCTACTAAACAACATTTCCTCTAAAGCCGCAACCCGATGCAATTTTCAATTTCAGTATACCAAACGGTATATACATATCACCAAACTCCTTTAGGCCGAAGACCTTTGTATTTCTCCAAATACATTTCTTTGAAGCTGAACCAAACGAGAGCCAATCTCTTTCCCAATCCAACTTGGATAGCGCGATGACTACGAATATTTCAAAAGGGCCTTGGGCTGAAAAGCAATAACTTGTAATTACATGGGCTTTTCTGCAATGACCCCCAAAGAAAAGAAGGGCCTAATCTCCAAAAGGCCTCCTCCACACTTTGAGGCCGCCCTCGCACGTGGGACGGGGGAGCGCGCGCGTGGGGGGGAAGATTTGAAATTTCCCTTTAGGGTTTGGTCCGCGCCTGCCCGCCTGCCCGCAGGGGGGGCCTTCGCACGGCCCCTCCCGCTTCTCGCAGCCATTCGAAAAATTTTCGCCAAAAAAAAAGAAAAGGTTTTTTCTTAATTCTTATTTCTGTATAAATTTTTTTCTCTCGCACGCCTTCAAATCCACACGCCTCCGCCGATTCTCCCTCCCTTCCTCTCTCTCTCTCTCTCTCTCTCTCTCTCTCTCTCTAGGTGAAGCCCTTGCTCAGGGATCGATCGCGGCGGGCGCGGCGGCCGGCGAGGTTTCTCAGGGAGCGCGAGGCGGCGGGGAGGAGGAGCCCTAGCTCGCGGCGGTTTCGAGGTCGTTCGATTTCGTCGGGGCGCGGGGGTTTCCTTTCCTTTTTTTTTGAGCGCGAGGTACGGGATTTCTCTCGCTTCGATCTGCGGTTTTGTTCGAGCGATCGTGCTGTTTGGGGCGCGTGCGGTGATGGTTTGGGGTTTTTCTGGGGCGAGATTTAGGGTTTTAGCGTTTCTCGGCGGAAGAAGTTGGTTTTGGGGGGAGGACGGATCGCTTGTTGGTTTAGGGCTTCGGCCGGAGCTCCGTTGAGCTTGGCGGAGTCGTTTGGCTTGGGGTTTCGGTGGCGCATTGAGTAGGTTTTGTATGGCGAGGGTGTTTTGACTGGATTTCTCGAGGTTGAGTTTGTTTCTGAATGGCCTGTTCTGTGTTTCTTTATCTGGTTATGGTACGTCTGCAAAGATGAGGGAGATAGAGAGAGAGAGAGAGAGAGTCTGATGATGGATGAGAGCGAGATTCGTGGGAAATGATAGTGGCCGGAACTGTTTGAGAGAGCCTGATATTTCGGTCTTTTGTGGTCTCGAAGTTCGGATTGTCACCGAAATGTGTTGATTTGCGACCTGTTCTTTGGACTAGTCTGTTTTTAACTGCTGAAGTGTTTGTGTTTCGTGTGGAGCTTGTATATGTTCTTTCTGGGAAAACTATGTATGGTCCCCTGCTTTGGCTCGGTTCAACTGATAAACCTCTCTTCCCTCATCATTTCTCCGTTTTTCATTGCAGACTCAAGTCAATTGGCTAGTTATAGACGACTTAAGTTTCTCTGTAGGAAATGTGCATGATATTGAATCTGCATCTGAAAAATAGAGAAACGGAGATTTGTGAGCACGATTTTCCTTAATGGGGTGTTTGGGGTTCACTTTTTATCACGATGGGAAGGTTTCATCTTAATTTTCTTTGTCCACAGTTAATTTTGTTGAATTTTTGGTAACTATTGGATTTGCAGTAATTGGAGGTTGTTCCAATGTTAATCTATTCTTGCTTTTGCTCTTTATTTTAAATTATTTGCAGTGCTCTGTTGAAGACCATTGTTATCATGTTAGTGACACTTGACTGTGATTTTTGTAAAATGTGAACGTTGTAAAGTTTAGTTGAAAAGATATGCATGTCTATTATCACTTCACTAATTTAGTTTCTGGTGAGATCTGACATAGCTTTGTGCCTTCAATAAAATATTTGTGGATTTCTAGGTTGGGAAGTTATGGCCATGGAAATCACTCAGATTTTGTTATCCGCTCAATCAGCCGATGCAAGAGTTAGAACTGAGGCAGAGACCAGTCTTAGGCAGTTCCAAGAGCAGAACTTGCCTGTTTATCTTCTATCATTGTCATTTGAGCTGTCAAATAATGAGAAGCCTACTGAATCCCGTCGGTTGGCTGGTATCATTCTTAAGAACTCTTTGGATGCCAAGGATGCTTCCAGGAAAAACATTCTTGTCCAGCAATGGATGGGGATTGAGATTGCAATTAAGTCTCAGATAAAAGAATTGCTTTTAAGGACCCTCGCTTTATCTGCACAAGAGGCATGGCATACTTCTGCTCAAGTAATTGCTAAAATTGCTTCTATTGAGATACCTCAAAAGCAGTGGCCAGAGTTAATTGCAACATTGCTTAAAAATATGACTCAGCATGATCAGCCTTCTTCACTTAAGCAGGCAACCTTAGAGACTCTTGGATTTGTATGTGAAGAGATCTCTGATCAAGATCTGGTGCAAGATGAAGTAAACACTGTTCTCACTGCTGTTGTTCAAGGCATGAGCCTTGCTGAGCACAGTCCTGAAGTTCGCCTTGCTGCAACAAGGGCATTGTGTAATGCTTTAGGCTTTGCTCACTCTAACTTTGAAAATGAGATGGAACGGAACTACATAATGAAGGTGGTATGTGAAACTGCTCTGTCCAAGGAGGTGGATATTAGGAAGGCAGCTTTTGAATGTCTTGTTTCTATTGCCTCAACATACTATGAGGTGCTTGAACCTTATATGCAGACTTTATTTGAACTCACCTCAAACGCAGTGAAAGGTGATGTTGAGGAAGTTGCCCTTCAAGCTGTGGAGTTTTGGAGCTCTATTTGCGACGAAGAAATAGAGCTTCAAGAGTTTGAGAGTTCTGAAAGTGCAGATTCTGGGTCTCCTCATTCACGGTTCATTGAGAAAGCTCTGCCTGCTTTAGTTCCCATGCTGCTGGAGACTTTGCTAAAGCAGGAAGAGGATCAGGATCAGGATGATAGCACTTGGAATATATCAATGGCCGGTGGAACTTGTCTTGGTCTTGTTTCTAGAACTGTAGGAGATCCTATTGTTCCCCTTGTGATGCCTTTTGTGGAGGATAATATAAGGAAGCCAGATTGGCATAGTCGTGAAGCTGCCACATATGCTCTTGGTTCAATCCTTGACGGGCCAACATTCGAGAAACTCTCTCCTTTGGTTAATGCAGGTTTAGATTTCCTTCTTAATCTGATGAAGGATGAGAACAATCATGTCCGCGATACAACCGCATGGACACTCACACGCGTTTTTGAGTTGTTGCATAGTCCAGCCAACGGACTTTCAGTACTCTCTGCTGAAAACCTCCCAAGGGTTGTTAAAGTATTATTGGAGAGCATACAGGATGTGCCCAATGTTGCAGAGAAGGTTTGTGGGGCAATTTATTACCTTGCCCAGGGGTTTGAAGATGCCGGAACAAGTGCTTCACTTCTCTCACCATACCTTCCAGACATCATGACATATCTTGTTGCAGCTGCTGATCGCACGGATAGTGGTGACTCCAAGCTCAGGACATCTGCATATGAAACTATCAATGAGGTAGTTAGGTGCGCCAATATTGCTGAAGCATCTCAAATTATAGCGCAACTCCTTCCTGCCATCATGAATAAGTTGGCACAGACATTTGAGCTCCAAATTGTGTCATTAGATGATAGAGAAAAGCAAAGTGATCTGCAGGCTTCTCTCTGCGGTGTTCTTCAAGTCATTATTCAGAAACTAAGTAACACCGATGAAACAAAACCCATAATACTACAGTATGCAGATCAGATTATGTTACTATTCCTTCGAGTTTTTGCCTGCCACAGCTCTACAGTGCATGAAGAAGCTATGCTTGCTATTGGTGCGCTTGCTTATGCTACAGGTGCTGACTTTCTGAAATATATGCCGGAGTTCTACAAGTATTTGGAGATGGGATTGCAGAACTTTGAGGAATACCAGGTCTGTGCAGTTACTGTGGGTGTGGTTGGTGACATTTGCCGTGCCTTGGATGACAAGGTGCTTCCATTTTGTGATGGGATTATGGAGCTCCTTCTCAATGATCTCCGTAGTGAGGTACTGCACCGGTCTGTTAAGCCTCCCATTTTCTCTTGCTTTGGTGATGTTGCTCTTGCAATTGGAGATCGCTTTGAGAAATATGTCTCCTATGCACTGCCAATGATGCAAGGAGCTGCAGAAATTTGTGCCCAGATGGACACGGATGATGAAGAGTTGATGGAATATGGTTATCAGCTCAAGCGTAGCATTTTTGAAGCTTATTCCGGAATACTACAGGGCTTTAAGGATTCGAAGTCTGAGGTGATGTTGCCATACGCGTCCCATCTCATGCAATTCATTGAGTTGGTCTTCAAGGACAGGCAAAGGTAATTATCTATTCATTTTCCTTTTGCTCATGTATGAATTGTTATTCGGTTCAGAAAATTCAATTTGGTTATCCATATTACAGGGACGAGACTGTCACAAAGGCTGCAGTTGCGGTGACAGGTGATCTTGCTGACGCCCTGGGGCCAAACATAAAGTTATTATTCAAAGACCGTGCATTCTTGAATGATCTCTTGGGTGAGTGTCTGCAATCTGATGATGAGCAGCTCAAGGAAACAGCGACTTGGACCCAGGGGATGATTGGACGTGTTATGGTCTCGTGATGCGGAGCAAGTTGTCCAAATATGTTTGATTTCTATTCTTCTCAAGTGGGCAGCTTCGTCTTGTCGGTAAAATGTTCCTGGCGATTCAAAAATTCTATAATGTTCAGTGTCTTATGGTCTAGGATGTTAGTCCTGAGCTCCCGATTGTTTTTGCGATTTGAGTCATCTGGGAGTGGGAAGATTTTAGGGAGTGCATCTGTAATGTTCATAGGCCGTTTGGGATTTGGACATCTCTTCAGTTATTCAGCCACCAAATCGGTGGTTTTTTGAGTCATTTTCAGGTCGTTTTGATCCTATATTCTTGCATCTGTCTTATCTGCATTCATCTTGCGTATTTTCGCACAGTTGATAGGACCACGTACCTACTGAAACCTCCTGCCTTTGCGGTATGCATGCGGGACGGTGGGAAGAACTTCAACCTTGCCGTGAAAAAGCATTTGCAGATAAATCTCAGGAAGAATGAATACATATTGACATCCATGCATGCTGCTCTAAAGTTCTTAGTGGCGTCTGGTGAACTGTTGTCCTTTGATCTGCTTGATGAGCAGAATTTTTCGAGTTTTGCTGAGAAGTGATACTGTTTGCATATCATGAGATTGGTAGTACTAGACAGTACTTCTCCAAAATCCAAAAAAGAATAGACGTAGGCTTTAAAATACTGAAGATAAAAATCGCAGTCATCTCGGGAAAGCTTCACAAGCTCGGTTTATTTCAGGGAGATACGCCAGTCGACCTGGTCCTATCCATGCGTAGGGCTGCCGTTTTCACGGGATAAAAGTTCATATAGATGAAGTTTCCTGAGAGTTGTGTGGCCTGTTTAATTGTCGAGCATGTCGCGATTTCATTCCAGTTCGCACGCGATAGAACGCGACCAGCGAGCGTGATTGATCAATAAGCTTGAGCGGGACGAAGCGGCGCTTATGGCAGAACAGGCCGACCGTCGTCGTGAATGACGGGTCTTGACCGGGATTTGCATGTCTCTAGATATTGGAAGGCTTCTCTTAATTGATTAATTAAAGCGATGGTCCCGATTGATAGTCGGTGGTAGAATGTGGACCCATGTGTGATGTGCCTTGTTGTCCCTGGCCTCTCGGGTTTACCAATTTGGGTCGACTTTTCTTATATTACCGTCCGTGGCTCGATGGAAATCAGAAATCGGGAAAAGTATTGTGTATATAATTCACAACCTTTCCTTTCTTCGAAGGTTTGCATGTTCTACTTGACACTATGCACCGGAATCTTCTTTTGTTTTTTCCTTTTAAAAGAAGAGTGAATAACACAAAAAAATTCAAATTGGTGCAATCTTGTTGTATTTACCCATAAACTCATTTTTGTGTCACAAAAGATCCCAACTTGGTGATCCTGTATCGCATTTACCCTAGACT
Source organism: Eucalyptus microcorys (assembly GCA_014182515.1). Classification (NCBI taxonomy): domain Eukaryota; kingdom Viridiplantae; phylum Streptophyta; class Magnoliopsida; order Myrtales; family Myrtaceae; genus Eucalyptus; species Eucalyptus microcorys. The sequence continues at coordinate 33,835,620 of CM024569.1, forward strand.
AAATTCTGTTTCGCAAGAACTCCTAAGTAGTACATTTATATCGCATTTACCCTAAATCAATATTTGTGGCAAGAAAATTCTGAAATGACATATCCGCAACAAATTTATCAAAACCTTTGTGGCACCATCAAGGCAAAATTAGGGATTTTTTTGCAGATTTTCAAAACGTGAGCGAGCTCTTGGGGTAAAATTAGTAGGTTTCCTAATCTCCGTTCATTTTCTTCATATATGCTTTCTCCAAAGTGACATCATTTATAAGATCTTTTGATATTGAATTTCCATGTCGTCGTCACGCCAATCATCTAAGGTTGTTTGCCACATGTATGTCCATGTCAACAAATTAACGAGATATTAGATGGAGCCTAATGGAGGGTCGATTTTTCATGGATTTATAACTCTCAAATCATATTACAGTGTTCAACCCAAAAAGTTTAAACTAATAAATAAAGAGAGACGTGCGTATAGCATATAAAGAGCATATAGATTTGTGTTTAAACAATACAGGATACTATAATATAAGAAGTAATCCAATTCGGAACAATGCTATCTAAATTTCCCGATCAAGATGATATTCGCTTATGATTACATTTTGAATGAATTCTGGGACTAACATTAAGCCTGAAATTTCGAAAGAAGAACCCAGAAAGCGAATTCGCATGTAAATTAGAGAACTGTAATTGCTGTAAAATCTATATACCAGAAAAAATTCTGACAAGCTAATTGCATTTGTGTCTGTGTATTGTGTGTTATCCTATACTGCTCGAGAATGCCCACATCCAGAAACATCTCTGTACATGTAAATCTCAACCTATCATCTACCAGAACCACCTCAAGAAGTGGAGGAGAGGCCACGGACCGACGATGACACGTAGGATGATGTCGATGCATGAGACGTCCCGGTTGTATCGGAAGAAACTATTTCCAAGAATCCGAAGCTCATGTCGTCGGTTCTTCGAGAGCCAGCGGAGCCCGAATCATCGACAAAGATGGGTACCGGCTCCTCCCGGTTCAGATACCGAATCACCTGCCTCATGGTAGGCCTAGCTTGGGCATGGTACTGGGAACAAACTAAGCCCAAATTCAATACCATCTCCATCTCCTCAGCATCGTAGGCGGAACGTAACTTGGGATCCGCGGCGTCGAGAATCCGATGCGTCCCGTAACATTCTATCACCCAATCCATCAGCAAGAATTGGCCCGACCCCGTCGGACGCCTGCCGCTGGCCACTTCAAGCAGCAGAATGCCGAAAGCATACACGTCAGAGCTCGTCGAAGCCTTCCCTGAGCGGGCCAATTCCGGGGCAAGGTACCCTATGGTTCCGACTAATTTGGTGGTATGCGACATCGTGCCATGTTCGTATAGCCTGGCGAGGCCGAAATCCCCGAGCCGCGCATTCATTTCCGCATCGATCAGGACGTTGCTGGACTTCACGTCTCGATGGATGACGACTTGCTCCCACTCCTCGTGGAGGTACAGCAATCCGGCCGCGACGCCCTTGATGATGCGGAACCTCTGTTCCCAGTTCAACACGAAGCCGTCCTTCCGCTTGAAGATCAGCGAATCGAGGCTCCCGTAAGGCACGTAGTCGTATACGAGGAGGAGCTTGTCCTTCTGCTTGCACCAACCCTGGAGATTCACGAGGTTCTTGTGCCGTAAGCGGCCTAAGCTCTCGATCTCGGCCACAAACTCCCTCATTCCCTGTATCGAGTTTCGAGACACCTTCTTGACAGCGACCTCGCACCCGTTAGTCGGCAAGATGCCGTGGTACACTGCGCCAAAGCCACCGATCCCGATTACCTCGCTCTGTTTGAACCCTTTTGTTGCCTGGTCAAGATCCTTGTAACTGAACCTGTGAGGGCAATCTAACTCCCAGTCCTCAAGATTCTCCGGCTGCCTCCTCTTCTTGATCACAGTATAGAAGAACAAGATTCCCGAAAGACACAGAGCTAAGCTGCATAGAGAGGCAATGAGGGCTATTACCTGCGGCTTGAAAGAGGAAGATGAATCAGATGAGTCCGTCTGGTCCGGAGGCAGCGGAAGCCGAGTCAGGTCGAGGGGAGTCGCGGTTCCGTTCAATCGGAAGCTCCATCCTAGAACGTAGTGAAAGCTTCTCTTGGTCCCCGTCGAAGCGGAGAACCCCACATACATTCTCTCCTCGAATATGGAGGCGAGGTTAACGTTCACAGAAATGAGAGTTTCTGGCGGTTTCGGCACCTCGATCGGAGATATAGTGACGTTCAACACTTGCTTCGGGCCGTCGTACTCGATCCAGCCTTGAATGGCCTGGCCACTCTCCAGCGTTATCTCTCTTTCTTTAGACGTGCCATTTATATTATAGCCGGCCGGCTTGCTGTCTTTCGAGTCCATGCCGTTGAAATTGACCCCGACGTGGTTCCCCTTTTCGTCCGAGATCTCTTTGTACCCTTTCACGGTGTCGAACTCCACCACGAGCATGTGGTTCGACAGGTTCCCATCGTTCGAGGAACTGAAGAGGCCGAGGTAGTGGTCGGCCTGGGCCTCGGGGAAGGACGTCTTGGGGGCGACCACGAACGCGAGGCCGTAGCCGCCCTCGCCCGAGCTCGGCGGCCTAATGGCGAACACGAAGTGGGTGCTGAAGGAGACAGCGGCGGCGGAGCCACCGGAAGCCTCGGCCAACATCCGGAAAGGCTGAGCGTAGAAGGCTTGGCCGATGTAGTCGCTCGTCTGGTTGGTGAGCTTGAGAGCTCCGCTGGCCTTGATGATGGAGGCCCTATTGAGGGTAATGTTGGAGTCGGTGGAGCCGTTGAACCCATTGAAGAGGAACTGATCATCAGGCTGAGACTGGGACACGGCAAGGACGAGGAAGCAAGAGAAAAAAAGGAGGCAAAAGGAGAGAGCGCCATGTTTCGCCATTCCCAAAGCAGCAGAGAGTTTCTGCATGATCTGGGAGAAGGAGGAGGAGGAGGAGAAGACGAGAGCATCCGGGAAGAGATTCTACAGGTTATGTAGGTGGCCCTTCGAGAGATTTGACAGCGGCGAAGAGGTCAAAAGTCAACATATTCCGGCGATGGCGAGACCAGAAGAGCGCGTCGAATCTGTGCTCTCGTGGGGAGATGGTTCGGGTGGTTAGTCATCGACTCATCGCTAAAGAGCGAAAGGAGTGACTGCTTGGCGACTTGCCGTGCTAGGGCAACTGTTTGAATTTTCCTCCATCTCTAGAGATTCATCAACATTGCTTTCCTTTTTGTTTTTTCTTTTTTGTCCCCGAACCCGAGATTGCGATCGCGATGCGTTTGAGTACGTCAATTGACGACCGAGGCCGTTGCGGCCTACTACGGGCATCGTGGCCGTTGTGAGAAGGACCTCCTCTTGGGTACGACAGAAACATCAGGCAAAGGCATTTGGAAATTTTCGGAGATGAAGGCATTAATCTTTCGGGAAAATTGCAATATATAATTATGTATGATAGAAAAGAAGCAAGAGGTCTTGAATTCGACTTTTTGCCGTCCTTTAATATCCAGGTTTGAATGCGAAATAGCGGGTCGTTGAGTTTATTGTTGTTTTGTTAAGAGAAATTACGTACAAACACCGTGAGCAACGTTCTTATCTTGTTGAATGGTTGTGCTTCGTTATGGACCACAAACTTCGTTCTCGATATTGCATGCTTGTCAATTTGTAAAAGACGAGGTTATTTCCTCGGGTCCCTTTCATACTACAAGAGGAAAGGGTAAGCAAATTAGGATATATATATATATAAAGAAGGCGATTCGAAAAATAGAAAATTGAATTCTATGAAAATTTGTGTTTTAGGTAACTTGGTGTAGCTATATAGATTGCTTGATTTAGTATAATGAGTCTAGGCAATACTCATTGATAATATGGAAACCCATAAAAAGAAAAGATTCGATTCCACTTAGGTGAAGTTAATCTATATGGGGGACACTTATATCCTAATGCTAAATTAGCTACTAACTTATTTGTCCCTTATGTACATCGATATCTTTTAGGTAAAGTGAAGTTTTAGTCCTTCAAGTTTCATTATTTGTGCAATTTAGTCTTCTAACTCTTCATTTGTGTAAATTTGTGGAATCAAATCCTTTCATTATTCATCACCATAAAAATGATAAAATTGTTGGGGTGACGTCACTAACACGATGCGAAAGGAACATATTGTCCTGAGGTAGCACCATATATATGGTGCAGCACTCAACACGAGGATAGGGTAACGAAGGGAAAAAGAAATGATGGAAGATAAAGGGGCCTGGGAGGCTGCCCACTGCCACGCCCTATTTGCGAGTAAGCATCTAATAATGCCAAGTCAGGGTTCGATAGCATCGCTAATAGCGATTACTCGCATGAAATGGATTAGATAATAGAACTGTACAAACAATAAAATCCAATCGACAAATGCTATATTTAGTTTAAAAAAGTCACAGTTCTTATAATGTAACTAAAGCAATTAACAGGGCATGATAAATACTAATCTCCCAAAAATTCATTTTTTGATTTGATTATGTATTTCGCATGTGGAAAAAAGCAGGGATTAATTTAATAAAGTTCCTTTCAGGGGAAGTTTCCCTTATTGTACGAATACGAATAAGATATCGAGCAGGTACACATCCTATTTTTTAAGAAGGAAGTATGATTCACATCTAAATAATGGTAACCGAACATCTATTTTTCTCTCTATATATTTCTTTTTTATTTTCTCGAATATCTTTTTTCTTTCAAGACGAGCCATTTGACATGACCACGTTAACATCATGGCTTAAACATTTTCCAAGTGAATTCCCTGTAATAGTAGTAGAATCTTTGCAATTAGTAGGGATGTGCACTAAATCAAGCTCTATCCAGAATTCAAATCGTATTGGACCAGACCTACAGGTTCAATTTCGATTTTAGGGAGAATCGGTCCTGTTCTCAATTTTACCTGTTTGGTTTTCAATTCTACAGATTCTTTTAAAAGAAAAAAAAATACTTTTACACCCATCGAGAATAGAATAATGTATTTCAGCATGAAGAAACAACGCAACAATTTGACCAACACATGTTTTTATCATAAAATTGTATAATTTTAATATTTTCTACTTGGGAACCGGTCCATCTAAGATCTAATGTGAAAATTACCAAAAAAAGTCACAATTCTATTGCCATTGCGCTAATTCAGTTATATAAATATTTTGCTAATTGAGTTTTAAACTTTTTACATTTGTGCCAATTCAATCAATCTGACTAATTTTGGTCGAAAATTGCTGGTGTGAATACTGGGTGTCCTATGTTATGCATGCAGTGTTGACGTCGACAATTCTTTTTTTTAATTAATTTTTAAACTTTTTCCCTTCTTTTGTTTCTCACAATGGCCGGCGAGGGGCGTTGGAGCTTGTTGGCCACTAGGTGAGGCCACAACGCTGCAAGCGAGGCCACCTTGCTTAAATCTTCATGACTATGTTTTCATCGTAATGGGGTTTTGAGGTTTTGCGATTGCATTACTTAAGCATGAACATTTGAGAGGAGGTAGCAGATGGGTTCTCACTTGCGGGTGAAGGCGGCCATGGCCTCGCCAAGATTTGGGTGAGGGTTGCGACTCTTGTTGACGGTAGGCTAGTAGCCCTCGCCTAGTGGCTAGTGAGCTCAAGTGACCCTTGCTGGCCATAGCGAGAAACCAAAGAACGAAATTTAAAAAAAATAAAAAAAAAATTGAAAAATCGAAAAAATTATTAAAATTTATTTACATCAGCACCGACTGTGCCACTTTGGATGGCTAACATCTACGTTAGCGATTTCCGATCGAAATTTGTTGGATGGACTAAATTAACATAAATATAAAAGATTTAGGACTCAATTGGCAAAAAAAAAAGAGTTTAGAACTAAATAGGCACAATTGTAATTGGTTTATAAATTTTTTGGTATTTCTCCCAAGACTAATTAACCTTACAATATAAATGGGCCAAAATAGTTAATGTTTTTCTAGTCATAGAGTTCTATAATTATCTCATGTGTGCCCCGCAACATCATGCGTGACACACGTCCTGAGAAATTACATTTTTTTTTCCATAACACGCGGAAGCACAACAAAATACTCACATCAATCCATGCAAGAAAAATGCACAAGTTAAAAATAGTATACATATGCTCTTTATATAAACTTTAGTGGTTATTATCTTTACACAACATTTAAGCAAATATGAAATATATAATTCCTAGGAAATGTCAAAGTCACCTAACTATATCACTGCACTCTTACTCCCAAAAGCTTGCACATACACTTTTGGACAATCAACTAAAAGTTGACGACTTCACCTATTGACAAGCCATCATCGTCAAAACCTAGAGAGCTATCGAAGCCTCTAAGTGATCTGACCAACTTAACCTCGATGTTAACATACCGAGTGACATTCCAATGGGGAATCCACTCTATAACCCAACCATATATTACAGCAAATCCAAGTATAGACACATCTTCAAAGACACAATCAACTAGTTTTGGAGCTCTAAAAAGTGGTGGCGGTGGGGGATCCATCATACATGTCTAAAAAATAAAAGAGTGAGTTGAGATTCAACTGCGGTTTTAGGGAAAATCGGTTCTCAATTTCACAAGTTCGGTTTCTAGTTCTAAAGACTCTTTTAAAAGAAAAAAAATACTTTTTTACTCATCCATAATAGAATCATGGATTTCAGCATGAAGAAACAACACAACAATTTGACCAACATATTTTTTTGTAATAAAATTGTGGAATTTTTATATTTTCTACTTGGGAACCGGTCCATCCAAGAATTAATGGGAAAATTGCCAAAAAAGTAATAAATCGATTGCCATTACGCTAATTCAGTCATAAACATTTTTTTTGGGCAATTGAGTCTTAAACCTTTTACATTTGTGCCAATTTAGTGTATTAAACTAATTTTGGCTGAAAATCGCTGGCGTTGACACTGTTTGTCCTACATAATGTGACCAAAGTCAAAATTGACAATCTTTTTATTTTTTTTATTTTATTTTAAATTTCATTGATTTTTAAATTTTTTCCCTTCCTTCTTTAGTTTCTCACTATGGCCAGCGAGGGTGTCGGAGCTCACTGGCCACTAGGCAAGGCCACAATGGCCGCAAGCGAGCCCACTTGGCCCAAATTCTTATGATTATGTTTTCATCGTAATTGGGTTTTGAGGTTCTACGATTGCATTACTTGAGTATAAACGTTTGAGAGGAGGAAGTAGATGGGTTCTCACCTGTGGGTGAAGGCGGCCATAGCCTCACCAAGATTTGGGCGAGGGCTGCGACCCTTGTCGATGGTAGGCAAGTAGCCCTCGTCGGCCACAACAAGAAACCAAAGAAGGCAATTTTTTTTAAAAAAAAAAAGAAATTTGAAAAATATTAAAATACTATTAAAATTTGTCTACATCTATGCCAGCTACACCACTTTGGATGGCTAACATCTACTTCAACGGTTTTAGTTCAAAATTTGTCGAATGGACTGAATTGACACAAATGTAAAAGATTTATAACTCAATTGGCCAAAAAAAAAAAAAAGGAGCTGAATAGGCACAATTGCAATTGGTTTATAAATTTTTTGGTATTTCTCCCAAAACTAATTAACCTTTCAATATAAATGGGCCAAAATAGTTAATTCTTTTTTTTTAGCCATAGAGTTCTATAATTGTCTCATGTGCTGCCCCACAACGTCATACGTGACACACGTCATAAGAAATTACATCTTTTTTTTTTCATAACACGCGGAAGCACAACAAAATACTCACACCAATCCATACAAGAAAATTGCACAAGTTAAAAATAGTATACATATGCCTCTTTATACAAACTCTAGTGGTTATTATCTTTACACAACATTTAAGCGAATATGAAATACATAATTCCCAGGAAAGGTCAAGGTCACCTAATTATGTCACTGTACTCTTACTCCCAAAAGCTTGCCTATACACTATTGGACCATCAACTAAGGGTTGACAACTTCACCCGTTGATAAACCATCATCGTCAAAACCTGGAGAACCATCAAAGCTTCTAAGTGGTCCAACCAACTTGCCCTCTATGTGAACATACCAAGCAACATTCCGATGGGGAATCCACTCCATAACCCAATCATATATTACAACAAATCCAAGTATGGACACATCTTCAAAGACACAATCGACTAGTTTGGGAGCTCTAAAAAGTGGTGGCGGTGGGGGATCCATCATACATGTCTAAAGGAGTGAGTTGAGACCAAATAAATGAAATCTCCAAGTTTAAGGTAGAAAATCATCTTACTACTTAATCTAGTATCAAAAATCGACATACTCAAATCAAATGACTAGGTTTAACGAATGCATAAACAAGTAATCTACCTTTGTTATTATGATATGCCAACACCAATATATATTACATTACATCATGGTGCACCAATATCACCACATGACTTATGCCAATGAAAACTATTAGTGACGATATTTAAAATCATTTAAGTCCACTGCAAGCAGATGGCATATCATATTGTGATCCATGGCTAACACTAATTTAAATAACGTGTGAATATATGTATACACATGATTATGTATTATATTCATTATCATTTCTTCTCTCGAACACTCCCAAGTCATTCCGATCACATAGCAGGGCATCTCAATTCCAAGACATCCCAACTTATGAGGCATCTTGAAACTTCCAAGACAGCCCCAAACACTCCCAAGGTATTACAATCACAAAGCAAGGCATCACGATTACACAACAGGGCATCGTCTGCACTATGGTGGGGATGACGGAATACTTTCATAGTATTTTACAAATTTTATCATACAATAATACTGCACATAAAGATGTTCAAAATCCTTGTTAAGTAATTAACATCATTTTACTCAAAACATCACTGGGATACAACACCATAGTTTGCTCACGCATCATTTACATAAACGACACCATATTTACCTCATTTATTTCCTCAAGCAAGAAATGATAATATCCATAGAAAATCAATATAAGAATTAATGATCAAAATAATCATCAACTTAAAATGGGTACTTAGAAATTGTCCACCAAAGGTAAGCATCTTAGGTAAGGGTGAGCATGGTCTGGGTTGGGTCGGTTCACCCCCTAACCTTAAGACCAACCCGCATAGTGTTGGTCCTCAATGTTTGGGACCAAGGACCGACCCTATTGAGCCTATGACCGAGGAACAGACCGACCCAATGGGTTTAGTTTGGTTTTAGTGTCAACCCAAGATCGATCGATATTTTTTTTTGTTTCATTTTTTGTACTTTCTGAAAAGGCGATTGAGGATTGGACCGACCCAATAGGTTCAGTGACGAGCGAGGTTAGTGAAGAGAGGCAAGAAGCGCGAGGGGCGAGCATCAAGTGGGGCAAGCGTCGAGCGGTGAGCAGCATAAGCAACCAAAAGCGAGGGAGGCAAGTGTCGAATGGTGAGCGGATAAGTTGTTTCTTTTGATTTTGGTAAGTTGAAGACTAAGAGGATAAAAAAGACATAAGAGAACGAGTACTGAAAGAGTATACCATAAGAAGTTATTTACGCCGTGAGGATGTCGTCAAGAGTCCTCACAGAGACATTTTCCTCATTTGTAAATATGGCTGTTGATGCCGTAAAAGACATTAAAAATCTAAGCTATTAAATAACAATGTAAAATTACTTGAACTCCTCACTAAGGAGCCGTTTAATGCTATTGACGCCGTTTGACTTAGGGTTTTCACTATATAAAAAAATTATAAATAATATATTTATAAAATACAATCAGGGTTGGTTTGGGTTAGATCGGCCATAAACTTTCAGGACCAAGGACCAACCCGCATAGTGCTGGTCCAGAGATCCCAGGACCAAGGACTGACCTAGTCCCCTTGGGAACCGGACCAAGACCGACAGGGTTGGGCTGGTTCAAGGTTGGTTCAGGGTTAATTCTAGACCAATGCTCACCCCTAATCTCTCAAATTTAAAGCAAACCTCTCAAATTTCACAACTTCAGGAAAATTCCTTAGAATAAGGAAACTTTTCCCCCATAGAAATCGACAACTCTTCAAAATTTAGCATCTTTAAAAAAAATTGGCAACTTCCAAAAACTGACATCATCATCATCATCATCATCATCATCATCATCATCATCATTTTGAAAAATCGACAAATTAGATGTTCATAAGTCAATTTAAGAAAAATTTATAAAGCCAGCCTCGACACTTCCTAGTCGACATTTTCACCCTTTTCCACACTTAGTCTATTGAGTTTTTTAAAAAAAAAATTCTTTTCACACTTTTCCATCAACGTACTACTAATTTCTCTTGGAATTAACTTATTTACTCCCAAAATATATAACTTATCAATACAAATAAAAAGCATAAACCATTAGAGTTTGTCCTAGTAGCCACCCTTCCCACATAGGAAGGGAGATGTAGGGGGTTCGAATCCCCACCTTCTTAGGGGGTTGGGATGGGGATGATTTAGCTTTAGGCATGGGATTTGACTCTCACGCTCTACAAAGAAACATGACAAAAGTCTGAGAGTGAGAGTAAGAGTAGAGTATGACCGAATAAAAAAAAAAAAAAGAGCATAACAAACTCATCAATACAAATCAAGGAAACATAACAACTCAACATACCATTATTGGAACCTAATGGCACTTTACATCGAAAAATTTAGTCAAAATTTACATTTATCAACCATATCAAGAGTACTAAGTAGCTTAACCTAACTTATTCCCTAGAGTTTTCACTTACCTTAAAAATGATTAGGCAATTTAAGGCTTCAGTCACATCGTCCAACTTGAAAGATTGAGACAGAAACTTTTATAATACAGGTGTGGGGCCTTGGCTTTTACTCATAGTTTTGAAGACATAAGTTGAAGAAATGAGATGATGAGTAAAATTAATGAAGTGGGGCTTGTGTTCTTTTAAAAGTCCCCCTTCTACTCAAATAAACTAAAACAAGGAAGAATAGAGTGGAATTGAGTTAACCATAGTTAAGGCATTAATTGTCTTAGGGTTAGAACAATAAGTATAGAGGGTAGTGCTCCAATGAAATTGATTCATGTGCCCACCCCCCTCCCCCAATGCTAATAGCTGGGGTGCAAATGACTTGATATCATAATTCAAGAGAAGAGATATTTATGTGAAGGATAGAAGGCTTCATTTCATTAGGCCAAGTGTGAGCAATAATCATTCCAAGCATTAATGAATTAAGGCCAAGTTTCATAAGGCAATGCATGGCCTCATCACTACCAAGTTCCATATCTTTTATAGTAAAACATGTGAGGGGTTAAATATTTAGGGAGAATAGGAAGAAAAACACAAATGGAAAATCTTTTTCCGATTTCGAAAATTCCTTGAAACGTGGTCATTAGACAGACACACCTCTTGATGAATCGGCAAATGTTGACAGTGAATACTGCCGAAATAGCTTTGCTTAACGAGAAGTCATCAAGATATAGCCAAAAATATGTGTGCTTTGACCAAGCCACTGCGTGTTTTACTCATTATACTGTCATAAATTGTTGTCATAAAATCACACCGTCCATGAAGCGATTGAAAACCTCACACATGAATTATTCATGTAAAGTATCCATTTCAAATTAGAATATAATAATTCGCATCATCAAATAATGAATGATATATTGACGTCCTAATTTTCTTTTTTTCCCTATTTTAAAGTAGATGTTTAAAAAAATGGACATGTTGACTCACCATATATAATGATCTACATCGCTAGACAACATCTAATTTGCCGTTTGAGTAGTTCAGAGACTATATCGAATAAATTTTAAATTTATGGACGATATTATTTATAGGGTCAATATTTATGAATAATTTTTGTTATTTGCCCTTTGTGAAAAAAGGTTGTATGCTAGAAATCTGACATTTTATCGCGAAAATCTGATAGGGGGTTGAATTTACTTAAAATAAAAATGATTCCCAACTTTAAAAATCTTCCTTTTCCTTGTTTAGTAGCGCACCGAAAAGTCTACGTTCAGGTCACTTTTGGAAGTGATTCCCCTCATTTCCAAAAGACTTTTGAGTCCACTGAACATTCCACAAAAAATAATACAAGAAGATGATGGTTTATATTCATTGACTGAAGTCAGGCCACCCTAACTTCTCGGAAACTCCAAGGGGGTCCAAATTTATATGTGTATGTAAAATATATAAATATTATGACATAATATAACTCTCAAATCATGTGTATAGCATATAAAGAGCATATAAATTTGTGTTTAGATAATATGAGATACTATAATATAATAAATAAATAGAGAGAGACATGCGTATAGCATATAAAGAGCATATAGATCTGTGTTCAGACAGTATGAGATACTATAATATAAGAAGTAATCCAATTCGGAACAATATAACATAGCATTTATCTAAATTTCTTGATCAAGATGATATTAGCTTATGATTACATTTTGAATGAATTCTGGGACTAACATTAAGCCTGAAATTTCGAAAGAAGAACCCAGAAAGCGAATTTGCATGTAAATTAGAGAACTGTAATTGCTGTAAAATCTATATACCAGAAAAAATTCTGACAAGCTAATTGCATTTGAGTCTGTGTATTTTGTGTTATCCTATACTGCTCGAGAATGCCCACATCCGGAAACATCTCTGTACATGTAAATCTCAACCTATTATCTACCAGAACCACCTAAAGAAGTGGAGGAGAGGCCACGGACCGACGATGACAGGTAGGATGATGTCGATGCATGAGACGTCCCGGTTGTATCGGAAGAAACTATTTCCAAGAATCCGAAGCTCATGTCGTTGGTTCTTCGAGAGCCAGCGGAGCTCGAGTCATCGACGAAGATGGGTGCCGGCTCCTCCCGGTTCAGATACCGAATCACCTGCCTCATGGTAGGCCTAGCTTGGGCATGGTACTGGGAACAAACTAAGCCCAAATTCAAAACCATCTCCATCTCCTCAGCATCGTAGGCGGAACGTAACTTGGGATCCGCGGCGTCTAGAATCCGACCCGTCCCGTAACATTCTATCACCCAATCCATCAGCAAGAATTGGCCCGTCGGACGCTTGCCGCTGGCCACTTCGAGCAGCAGAATGCCGAAAGCATACACGTCGGAGCTCGTCGAAGCCTTCCCTGAGCGGGCCAATTCCGGGGCAAGGTACCCTATGGTTCCGACTAAGTTGGTGGTGTGCGACATCGTGCCATGTTCGTATAGCCTGGCGAGGCCGAAATCCCCGAGCCGCGCATTCATTTCCGCATCGATCAGGACGTTGCTGGACTTCACGTCCCGATGGATCACGACTTTCTCCCACTCCTCGTGGAGGTACAGCAATCCGGCCGCGACGCCCTTGATGATAAGGAACCTCTGTTCCCAGTTCAACACGAAGCCGTCCTTCCGCTTGAAAATCAGCGAATCGAGGCTCCCGTGAAGCACGTAGTCGTATACGAGGAGGAGCTCGTCCTTCTGCTTGCACCAACCCTGGAGATTCACAAGGTTCTTGTGCCGTAAGCGGCCTAAGCTCTCGATCTCGGCCACAAACTCCCTCATTCCCTGTATCGAGTTTCGAGACACCTTCTTGACAGCGACCTCGCACCCGTTAGTCGGCAAGATGCCGTGGTAAACTGCGCCAAAGCCACCGATCCCGATCACCTCGCTCTGTTTGAACCCTTTTGTTGCCTGGTCAAGATCCTTGTACCTGAACCTGTGAGGGCAATCTAACTCCCAGTCCTCAAGATTCTCCGGCTGCCTCCTCTTCTTGATCACAGTATAGAAGAACAAGATTCCCGAAAGACACAGAGCTAAGCTGCATAGAGAGGCAATGAGGGCTATTACCTGCGGCTTGAAAGAGGAAGATGAATCAGATGAGTCCGTCTGGTCCGGAGGCAGCGGAAGCCGAGTCAGGTCGAGGGGAGTCGCGGTTCCGTTCAATCGGAAGCTCCATCCTAGAACGTAGTGAAAGCTTCTCGTGGTCCCCGTCGAAGCAGAGAACCCGACATACATGCTATCCTCGAATATGGAAGTGAGGTTAACGGGCACGGACATGAGAGGTTCTGCCGGTTTCGGCACCTTGATCGGAGATATAGTGACGTTCAACACTTGCTTCGGGCCGTCGTACTCGATCCAGCCTTGAATTGCCTGGCCACTCTCCAGCGTTATGTCATCGACGCTAGACGTGCCATTTATATTAAAGCCGGCCGGCTTGGTGGTGTTCGACTCCATGCCGTTGAAATTGACCCCGACGTGGTTCCCCTTTTCGTCCGAGATCTCTTTGTACCCTTTCACGGTGTCGAACTCCACCACGAGCATGTGGTTCGACGGGTTCCCATCGTTCGAGGAATTGAAGAGGCCGAGGTAGTGGTCGGCCTGGGCCCCGGGGAAGGACGTCTTGGGGGCGACCACGAACGCGAGGCCGTAGCCGCCCTTGCCCGAGCTCGGAGGCCTAATGGCGAACACGAAGTGGGTGCTGAAGGAGACAGCGGCGGCGGAGCCACCGGAAGCCTCGGCCAACATCCGGAAAGGCCGAGGGTAGAAGGCTTGGCCGATGTAGTCGCTCGTCTGGTTGGTGAGCTTGAGAGCTCCGCTGGCCTTGATGATGGAGGCCCTATTGAGGGTAATGTTGGAGTCGGTGGAGCCGTTGAACCCATTGAAGATGAACTGATCATCAGGCTGAGACTGGGACACGGCAAGGACGAGGAAGCAAGAGAAAAAAAGGAGGCAAAAGGAGAGAGCGCCATGTTTCGCCATTCCCAAAGCAGCAGAGAGTTTCTGCATGATCTGGGAGAAGGAGGAGCAGGAGGAGAAGACGAGAGCATCCGGGAAGAGATTCTGCAGGTTTTGTAGGTGGCCCTTCGAGAGATTTGACAGCAGCCAAGAGGTCAAAAGTCAACATAATCTGCCGATGGCGAGACCAGAAGAGCGCGTCGAATCTGTGCTTTTTGTGGGGGAGATGATTCGGGTGGTCAGTCATCGCTAAAGAGCAAAATCTGCTTGGCGACTTGCCGTGCTGGGGCAACTGTTTGAATTTTCCTCTATTTCTAGAGATTCATCAAAATGTGCTTTCTTTTCTTTTCTTTTCTTTTCTTTTCTTTTCTGGTCCCCGAACCTGAGATTACGATCGCGATGCATTTGAGTACGTCAATCGACGACTGGCCTACTACGGGCATTGTGGTTGTTGTGAGAAGGACCTCCTCTTGGGTACGACAGAAACGTCGGGCAAAGGCATTTGGAAATTTTCGGAGATGAATGCATTAATCTTTCGGGAAGGTTGCGATATATAATTATGTATGATAGAAAAGAAGCAAGAGGTCTTGAATTCGAATTTTTGCCGTCCTTTAATATCCAGGTTTGAATGAGAAATAGCGGGTTGTCAAGTTTATTGTTGTTTTGTTAAGGGAAATTACGTACAAACACCGTGAGCAACGTTCTCATCTTGTTGAATGGTCGTGCTTCGTTATGGACCACAAACTTTGTTCTCGATATTGCATGCTTGTCAATTTGTAAAAGATGGGTTATTTCCCCGGGCCCCTTTCATACTAGAAGAGAAAAGGGCAAGCAAATTAAACTCGGGCCCCTTTCATATATATATATATATATATCAACCACGAGGATAGGGTAACGAAGGGGAAGATAAAGGGGGCTGGGAGGTTGCCCGCTGCCACGCCCTATTTGCGAGTGAGCATTTAGTAATGCCGAGTCAGGGTTCGATAGCATCGCTAATAGTGATTACTCACACGAAACGGATTAAATAATAGAACTGTACAAACAATAAAATCCGATCGACAAATGTCGTATTTAGTTTCAAAAAGTCACGGTTCTTATAATGTTACTAACACAATCAACAGGGCATGATAAATACTGATCTCCCGAAAATTCATTTTTTGATTTGATTATGTATTTTGCATCCGGAAAAAAGCAGGGATTAATTTAATAAAGTTGCTTCCGGGGAAGTTTCCCTTATTGTAGTAGGTACACATCCTATTTTTAAAGAAGGAAGCATGATTCACATCTAAATAATGGTAACCGAACATCTATTTTCCTCTCTATATATTTCTTTTTTATTTTCTCGAATATATTTTTTTTCTCTCAAGACGAGCCATTTGACCAGACTGAATGATGATGAGAGGAGAGTTGTCAGCATCCACTGATTGATTCGCTTTGTCGCTTTGACGGGAGAAGAATATTATTAGCGCGTCCCTTCCCACTTGCGGTTGAAGCAGCCCTAAACGGATAAGTTAAATAGTTACGGGACGGGTTAATATCACAAAAAAATTAAATGAGCATATTTATATCATGATACTAACATTATGTTAATTACAATTTAAGTTTTATATTACAAAAGATTTCAAATGGGTACAACCGTATCATATTATTTTAAACTAATGCATTCGCACCACATTTACCTAAAAAATTCCTAGGTTTATCATAATTTGAGGTAAATGTAATGTGCGCATGTTAGTTTGGATATATGTGGCAATGAGTGTACTAATTTGGGATTTCTTGATACCTAAAATTTAGTTTGTAATAAATATAGCATGAGCATCAATTTGAGAGTTTTTGGAACACAAAAATTAATTTAAAGTAAATGTAGCGCGGATATATGAGATGGGGATTCTTGGTATTATTAGCCCTTAAAAAAATTATCCTCAATAATACTCTTCTTATGAAATATTTAGTCGGATTTCAAAATTTCCGTTTTGCATCTTCCCAACTTAAAAACCCATTTTCCCACTCTTCTTTTCCAACCCTTTCTCTCTTCCCACACATAGACATAGCAATGCGGCGCGATGACAATTGAGAGCCACCCCCACAGCGTTTTGCCGCCACTACTCGAGACAGCCCAACGCTAACGTCGTAAAAGGTTGTTTGGGAAATAAAAGGGCGACTTGGTTAATCATGTCTAGATGATGCAACTTGAAATTCATTGTAAAAAATGAGGATGATAATTACAGGTTTTATACCATTGTCATGAGAAGTAAAGTTGAAAAATGATTTTGTATCACTTTAACATAATAAATTCATGAGCCTTGTGTTTTTCTCATAGAAAAGGGTTTCAAACGAGACTGAAACATGCCTTATCCTCTGTTATAATTTTTTTTTCTACCAAAAAAAAAAAAAAAAACTTGCTACTGCAACTCCACCGTGCGAGTGCTCAAGATAATACTTGTTAAGCAATCTAAAATAAATTTCAAATTTGTCGTTATACTAATTTTTTTTGGCTATATCAAATGTAGTAAATGACATGGAAATAAAAAAAATCTTTAAATTGAATATATTTAATAGGTATCTTATGCCCACCATGTTACTCGTCATTAATGAGCAAGCTTTCCGCAAAAGTCAATGCGACTTTGAATGGTAACTTCGAAGGCGATAGCAGTACACGAGAGTTATTGAACATCGTCCTAAAGAAGGACAATAGTTCCTACTTTAGCCGACTTTTAATTCTGCAAGCCTCTTTGAATAAATTCGAACCCCCGTTCCGCAGCTTCAAGTAAAGGGTGGTTTTGGAAATATCGGGTTTTTCCGTAGCATCACATGACCACGTTAGCATCATGGCTTAAACATTTTCCAAGTGAATTCCCTGTAATGGTAGTAGAATCTTCGCAATTTAGTAGGGATGTGCACTAAATCAAGCTCTATCCCGGAATTCAAATCGTATTGGACGGACCTACAAGTTCAACTTCGGTTTTAGGAAGAATCGGCCCGGTTCTCAATTTCACCAGTTTGGTTTTCGATTCTAAAGACTCTTTTAAAAGAAAAAAAAAACTTTTACACCCATCGAGAATAGAATCATGGATTTCAGCATGAAGAAACAACGCAACAATTTGACCAATATATGTTTTTGTAATAAAATTGTGTAATTTTTATATTTTCTACTTGGGAACTGGTTCATCTAAGAACTAGTGGGAAAATTACTAAAAAAGTCACAAATCTAATGCCATTGCGCTAATTCAGTTATAAATATTTATTTTTTTGCCAATTGAGTTTTAAAATTTTTATATTTGTGCTAATTTAATCAATCCGACTAATTTTGGTCGAAAATGTTGTCTTATGTTATGCAGGCAATGTTGACATTGACAATTTTTTTTTGATTTTTTTATTAATTTTAAAACTTTTTCCCTTCCTTCTTTTGTTTCTCACTATGGCCGGCAAGGGGCGTTGGAGCTTGTTGGCCACTAGGTGAGGCCACAATGGTCGCAAGCGAGGCCACCTTGCTTAAATCCTTATGACTATGTTTTCATCGTAATGGGGTTTTGAGGTTCTGTGATTGCATTACTTAAGCATGAACATTCGGGAGGAGGTAGCAGATGGGTTCTCACTCGTGGGTGAAGGCGACCATGGCCTCGCCAAGATCCGGGCAAGGGCTACGACCCTTGTTGACAGCAGGTGAGTAGCCCTTGCCTAGTGGCTAGCGAGCTCAAGCAACCCTTGTTAGCCACAACGAGAAACCAAAGAAGGAATTTTTTTAAAATAAAAAAAAAAAAAATTAAAATATTATTAAAATTTGTCTATATTAGTACTGGCTGTGCCACTTTGGATGGCTGACATCTACGTCAGCAATTTTCGATTGAAATTTGTCGGAAAGACTGAATTAACATAAATGTAAAAGATTTAGGATTCAATTGGCAAAAAAAATTAGAACTGAATAGACACAATTGTAATTGATTTATAAATTTTTTGGTATTTCTCCCAAAACTAATTAACCTTACAATATAAATGGGCCGAAATAGTTAATGTTTTTCTAGTCATAGAGTTCTATAATTGTCTCATGTGTGCCCCGCAACGTCATGCGTGACATACGTCCTAAGAAATTACATATATATATTTTCATAACATGCAGAAGCACAACAAAATACTCACATCAATCCATACAAGAAAATTGCACAAGTTAAAAATAATATACATATGCCTCTTTATACAAACTTTAGTGGTTATTATCTTTATACAACATTTAAGCAAATATAAAATACATAATTCCTAGGAAAGGTCAAGATCACCTAACTATATCACTGTACTCTTACTCCCAAAAGCTTGCCTATACACTATTGGACCATCAACTAAAGTTGACAACTTCACCTGTCGACAAGCCATCATCGTCAAAACCTGAAGAACCATCAAAGCCTCTAAGTGATCCGACCAATTTACCCCTGATGTTAACATACCAAGCGACATTCTAATGGGGAATCCACTCTATAACCCAACCATATATTACAGAAAATCCAAGTACAGATACTTCTTCAAAGACACAATCGACTAGTTTTGGAGCTCTAACAAGTGGTGGCGGTGGGGGATCCATCATACATGTCTAAAAATAAAAGAGTGAGCTGAGATTCAACTTCGGTTTTAGGGAAAATGGGTTCCCAAATTTCACTAGTTCGGTTTCCTGTTCAAAGACTCTTTTAAAAGAAAAAGAAAAATACTTTTATACTCATCCAGAATAGAATCATGGATTTCGGCATGAAGAAACAACACGACAATTTGACCAACATATGTTTTTGTAATAAAATTGTGTAATTTTTATATTTTTTACTTGGGAATTGGTCCATCTAAGAACTAATGGGAAAATTGCCGAAAAAAAGTAATAAATCTATTGCTATTGCGCTAATTTAGCCATAAACATTTTTTTTTTGCCAATTAAGTCTTAGACTTTTTACATTTGTGTCAATTCAGTGTATTCGATTTATTTTGGCTGAAAATAGCTGATGTGGACATTAACTATCCTACGTTATGTGACCAGAGTTGATGTCGACAATTTTTTTTTTTCGAATTTTTTTTATTGATTTTTAAATTTTTTCCCTTCCTTCTTTAGTTTCTCACTATGGCTAGTGAGGGGCGTTGGAGCTCACTGGCCACTAGGCAAGGCCACAACGGCAGCAGGCGAGCTTGCCTTGCCCAAATCCTTATGACTATGTTTTCATCGTTATTGGGTTTTGAGGTTCTACAATTGCATTACTTGAGTATGAACATTTGAGAGGACGTAGCAGATGGGTTCTCACTCGCAGGTGAAGGCGGCCATAGCCTCACCAAGATTTGGGTGAGGGCTGTGACCCTCATCGATGGTAGGCAAGTAGCCCTCGTTAGTGGCTAGCGAGCTCAAGCGAACCTCGCCGGCCACAGTGAGAAACCAAAGAAGGCAAATTTTTTAAAAAAATAAGATTTTTCAAAAATATTAAAATACTATTAAAATTTGTCTACATCTGTGCCGGCTGTGCCACTTTGGACGGCTAACATCTACGTTAGCGGTCTCAAGTCGAAATTTGTCGAATGGACTAAATTGACACAAATATAAAAGATTTATGACTCAATTGGCCAAAAAAAGGTTTGGAACTGAATAGACACAATTGCAATTGATTTAGAAATTTTTTGGTATTTCTCCCAAAACTAATTAGCCTTTCAATATAAATGAGCCAAAATAGTTAATGTTTTTCTAGCCATAGAGTTCTATAATTATCTCATGTGATGCCCCACAATGTCATACGTGACACATGTTCTAAGAAATTACATCTTTTTTCTTTTTCATAACATGTGGAAGCACAACAAGATACTCACATCAATCCACCTCTTTATACAAACTTTAGTGGTTATTATCTTTATAGAACATTTGAGCGAATATGAAATACATAATTCCTGGGAAAGGTCAAGGTCACCTAATTATGTCAGTGTACTCTTACTCCCAAAAGTTTGCCTATACACTATTGGACCATCAACTAAGGGTTGACAACTTCACCCATTGACAAGCCATCATCGTCAAAACTTGGAGAACCATCAAAGCTTCTAAGTGGTTCGACCAATGTGCCCTCTATGTTAACATACCAAGCAACATTCCGATGGGGGAATCCACTCTATAACCCAACCATATATTACAACAAATCCAAGTTTAGACACGTCTTCAAAGACACAATCGACTAGTTTGGGAGCTCTAAAAAGTGGTGGTGGTGGGGGATCCATCATACATGTCTAAAAATAAAGGAGTGAGTTGAGGCCAAATAAATGAAATCTCTAAGTCTAAGGTAAAAAATCATCTCACTACTTAATCTAGTATCAACAATCAACATACTCAAATCAAATGACCAGGTATAACGAATGCATAAACGAGTAATCTACCTTTGTCATTATGATATGCCAATACCAATATATATTACATTACATCATGGTGCACCAATATCACCAAACGACTTATGCCAATGAAAACTATTAGTGACGATATTTAAAATCATTTAAGTCCACTGCAAGCGGATGGCATATCATATTGTGATCCATGGCTAACACTAATTTAAATAACGTGTGAATATATGTATACACATGATCATGTATTATATTCATTATTATTTCTTCTCTCGAATAGTAGGGCATCTCAATTCCAAGACATCCCAACTCATGGGGCATCTTGAAACTTCCAAGACATCCCCAAACATTCCCAAGGTATTATAATCACATAGCAAGGCATCACGATTACACAGCAAGGCATCGTCTCTACTATGGTGAGGATGACGAAATACTTTCATAGTGTTTTACAAATTTATCATACAATAGTACTGCACATAAAGAAGTTCAAAATTCTCATTAAGTAATTAACATCATTTTACTCAAAACGTCACTGGGATACAACACCATGGTTTGCTCATGCATCATTTACATAAACGACACCATATTTACCTCATTTATTTCCTCATGCAAGAAATGATAATATCCATAGAAAATCAATATAAGAATTAATGATCAAAATAATCATCAACTTAAAATGGGTACTTAGAAATTGTCCACCGAAGGTAAGCATCTTAGGACTTAACAACTTAAAGCAAACCTCTCAAATTTCACAACTTCAGAAAATTTCCTCAGAATAAGGAAACTTTTCCCCATTGAAATCAACAACTCTTCAAAATTTAGCATCTTTAAAAAAATTGACAACTTCCAAAAACCGACATCATCATCATCATCATCATTATTTTGAAAAATTGACAAATTAGATGTTCATAAGTCAATTTAGGCAAAATTTATTAGACCAGCCTCGACTCCTCTTAGTTGACATCTTCACCCTTTTCCACACTTAGTCTACTAAGTTTTTTTAAAAAAAAAAAATTCTTTTCACGCTTTTCCATCAACGTACTACTAATTTCTCTTGAAATTAACTTATTTACTCCCAAAATATATAACTTGTCAATACAAATCAATGAGCATAAACCATTGGGGTTTGTCCTAGTAGCCACCCTTCCCACATAGGAAGGGAGAGGTGGGGGATTCGAATCCCCACCTTCTTAGGGGGTTGGGATAGGGACGATTTAGCTTTAGGTATGGGATTTGACTTTCACGCCCTGCAAGGAGGCATGACAAAAGTCTGAGAATGAGAGTTAGAGTAAGAATAGAATATGACCGAACAAAAATAAAAAGGGCATAACAAACTCATCAATACAAATAAAGGAAATATAACAACTCAACATACCATTATTGGAACCTAATGGCACTTTACATCAACAAATTTAGTCAAAATTTACATTTATCAACCATATCAAGAGTACTAAGTAGCTTAACCTAACTTATTCCCTAGAGTTTTCACTTATCTTAAAAAAGATTAGGCAATTTAAGGCTTCAGTCATATTGTCCAACTCGAAAGATTGAGACAGAAACTTTTATAATACGGGTGTGGGGCCTTGGCTTTTACTCATGGTTCTGAGGACGTAAGTTGAAGAAATGAGTTGATGAGTAAAATTAATGAAGTGGGGCTTGTGTTCTTTTAAAAGTCCCCCCTCTACCCAAATCAACTAAAACAAGGAAGAATAGAGTGGAATTGATTTAACTATGGTTAAGGCATTAACTGTCTTAGGGTTAGAACTAAAAGTATAGACCGTAGTGCTCCAATGAAATTGATTCATGTGCCCCCCAATGCTAATAGCTGGGGTGCAAATGGCTTGATATCATAAGTCAAGAGAAGAGATATTTATGTGAAGGATAGAAGGACTTATATTTATGTGAAGGATAGAAGGCTTCATTTCATTAGGCCAAGTGTGAGCAATAATCATTACAAGCATTAATGAACTAAGGCCAAGTTTCATGATGCAATGCATGACCGCATCACTACCAAGTTCCATATCTTTAAGAGTAAAACATGTGAGAGGTTAAATATTTAGGGAGAATAGGAAGAAAAGCACAAATGGAAAAACTGCCAATTGATTCGATTATAAGATTTTCATAATAAATGCTTTGTTAGGTTCCCAAAGTATCTACAAAATTAATATGTAATAAGCAAACCGGTGTCTATTCTCAATATTGACAAGCCTGAAAATATCATTACCGTACACAAAAACTTTTGGATGTCACATCTCAAATAAGATTTTTTTTTTTTTACTAAAGACTAATAAAAACGATCACAACTAGTGGGTATTATTTATTAATGTCATTTTTCCAAAAGAAAGAAAGAAACTTAAATGACCTTTATCATGTATTAGTCATGTCTTTGTGACTGAAAATGGTCACATGGTTGTTTATATACATTATTATGGTGATTAATTTCTCATTAGTACTATTAATAGACTAATAGTAATTGTCATCTTAAGATGGATATGGATTTTCGTGAAATTATTTTGCCAAATTTTAAGGTTTAGAAGTTGTTTCCAAAAAAATATTAAAGTAAAAAAGATTTTGTGCAAAACCAATTATAAATACATATTTGAATTGCATAAACTGAGATGGAGTTTCATTTATGTTAAGTTCTTTTAGATGGTTTGTATCTAGATTTTTGCATTCAGCAAATGAACATAATTTATTTGAAGATTAGGCCTTTAACCGGGGCCTTTACCCTAACTTGGGCCTCTCAAAACTCCACAAGATGATAGGGTCGATATACAAGGGCCGAAGAGCTCCTCAGGGTCAAAAATAACATTATGGCTAGATGCAAAACTGTGACACATTTGGATGCGCAATAGATATATGATACTTTTAGGGTCCTTTTGTTTCACGAAAAATAAATGTTTGAAAAACATTTTCTTAAAAATAATTGTTAGTATCACTTACAAATGAATAAACAAAAAATATTATCATTGTCTATGAAAATGTTTATACATAAATTGTTGTAAAACATTATTTATTAACTAATTATTTAAGCAATATAAGCAATCATTTAAAAAAATAATGTTCAAATAATTCATTTTTTATTAAACAAATGGGGTTTTTAACTTGAGAATAACATTAAGAAAGAATCCAGAGTTTCAAGATCTTTATAATATCCAATTGGAGCCACATTGATTGAAAATTTTAAATTGATAATTTAACCGCTCTAAACAGTATTAATTCTTTGATGGGAGGCTTCACCTAACATCCCGCAAAATGTATATGTTATGCGTATAATAATTATACGAATTGCGTGTATGAGTTAAGAACTAGTGTCCAAGAAGAAACACAAAATATTGTAGGCAAAAGCGTGCAAATCCCCCATTTCATGGCCTACCAACAAAGAAAGAAGCCAAAAGAGTCCTCAACCCTCAAAATGATAGGAATAGGTCTTTGTCATGGTCTCTCTTAAATGGCAGGTATATCCCATTGAAAAGATGAAAATTCCAGTCAACTTCCGACTTTCTCAATTAATTACCACCCTAAAAAATTCCATATTTATCTGCCAACATAATTTGTCATTTTTATATTGGAGTAGAGATTTGGATCATCTAATTCTATACCGAGATTCTTGTGCATGGCCTACAAACGAAGCAAGAAGTCAAAAGAGTCCTCAAGTCATTAAGTAATTTGTTGGGATGAAAGCGTTTACTATTTGTCTTCAATCTTCTATCAACTGAGGACAACTGGCAGGAATTTGTATCCGAAGGTATTTTGATCATAGGTACACATGTACCGTAATTCCAACATTGTACTTCCAAAGATTCATATAATAATCACTACCTTATCAAAATCAAATGAATTGAAATTCTTTTCAAACACCAAATACAATAATTGAATTGAAGTTCACTCTCAAGTGATATTTTCGGTAAATACCATCTTTCTTTAATCATATGAATTTCTCATGTGATTCATAATTTTCATATTGCATTTGAGTAAAATTTATCATATGGACTAGGGGGGGATTCAATGGCTTTCTAATGGCTTAACCTCAGCTAACTCTGTCAGACATACAAGAAGAACAATTCGCCTTCTAATTCCAAAAATTAGAATACCAAATCTCCAATAGTTTGTCCATGAAAAACTACCAAAAATCAACCAAAATCATTTGACCGACCATATTTTATATCTCTTTCCAAAGTCTTTTCACGAATGAGACATTCTAAGAAGAGACTTCTTTTATGGTTAACCCTAAATGCCATGGCCAATGTATGGTCAACCTTGTGGTCAAAGACGAGGGCAGAATTCCATTGTCTCGAGCCCAAAAACTGACTCTTTTCCATCCCGGTAAGATTTGATAAATAAAACAACGCGTAAATATTTTTTAGTAAGGGCTGCCCTTAATCATTGAAAGATAATATGGCCAGAGAATTGAGGGTTCCTATTATTGATAAAACTGGTAAATATCTGGGAATCCCCTCGGACTGGGGAGAGTTGAAAAAACAAATGTTTGCATGGATCCTAGGGAGAGTTAGTGCAAAATTAGAAAGCTGGAAGGAGAAGCTGCTATCTAAAGCAGGGAAAGAAGTTTTGCTGAAAACAGTGATTCAAGTACTTCCTCAATATGCTATGTCAGTATTTAAAATCCCAGTATCAATCTGTAAGGCCATTGAACAGAAAATAGCTTCATTTTGGTGGAAAACTAATGAAAAGAAAGAAGGCATTCATTGGAAGAGATGGGATACATTGAAAATCAGAAAAGATAGAGGTGGTATGGGTTTCAGAGATCTTCTCTCTTTCAATAGAGCAATGTTAGGGAAGCAGGCATGGAGATTGGTACAACAACCATCTTCTCTTTGGGGCAGTCTATTCAAGGGGTTATACTATCCCTATACGGATTTTTGGCATGCAGCAAGGGGAATTAGACCTTCATGGGGATGGAGAAGCCTGGTCATAGGGAGGGATTCTGTAACTCCAAAAATCATGTGGAAAGTAGGAGATGGAACAAAAATCAAGATAAGGGAGGATAAATGGCTGCATAGAGGCATTATTGAGGGTCCAGTGCATGTTAATGAACCTTCTCTAGTGTCAGAAATTATAGACAAAGAGCAAGGGAGATGGGATGAAATCAAAATAGTAGCACACTTTGATGAAAAATTAGCGGAAGAAATTCTAACTATCCCCATCAAGCCACAAACAGAAACGGATCAACTTGTATGGACTGGCACACAGGCAGGTAAATATACAGTGAAGAGTGCATATAACTACATCAAGGAGGCTAAAGTACAAGCTCAGGAGAATCAGCCAACATCATCTTTTCAACCTCCCCCCTTACTATGGAAAGAAATATGGAATTTGCACACCCCGCCAAAGATAAAAATCTTTCTGTGGAATTTATGTAACAATGCTCTCCCAACAAAAGATAACCTGTTTGGAAGAAAAATCTTACCTGACCCCGTATGCCCATTATGTAATCTTGAGAGGGAAACGGTTGAACATCTTTTCTTGCTGTGTCCGTGGACAAAAAAGATTTGGAATAACGAGCTGCACATTAAAATTTCACGTCAGGGCTTAACAAGGATAGAAGAATGGTTTTGTCAACTCAAAAAGAAGACAATGAACCCTCCAAACCTGAACATGGTGGCCGTAACATTGTGGAATATGTGGAAGGCCAGAAATCAGGCAGTCTTTCGGGGTAGAAAACCAGAAGCGTCGGCAATAATCGACTCAGCACA
Source organism: Eucalyptus microcorys (assembly GCA_014182515.1). Classification (NCBI taxonomy): domain Eukaryota; kingdom Viridiplantae; phylum Streptophyta; class Magnoliopsida; order Myrtales; family Myrtaceae; genus Eucalyptus; species Eucalyptus microcorys. Next base: position 33,862,319 of record CM024569.1, read on the forward strand.
AGCGCTCCTCAAAAGTTATCAAAGGTGGAATCAAAGGAAAGGTGGATCTCGAGATAGTGGTGTAGCCGAATCTGAAAATGGAGGAACAAGCACAGTGATAAGAGAGAAGAATACCGAGATGAGACAGGGGAAGACTCAAATGCAGGAGCAAAGAGGAAATGATGAACTGCGAACCAGGGTACATGAGGAGAGAAATAACATAAGCCCAAGCTTGAACGGAGAGATGAGTTCATGTAGGAGAGAGGTGTTGAGCACATGAGGTGAAGATAGTAGAACACGGGGACGAGAGAAGCAACCGTGGCCAAGCGCCTCTTACCACCGACCGAGTAGTGCAGCCGGGTGTGAAGCAGAGGAAGTAAGAACCTATGGTGAGCTGCGAGGAGCCGAAGAGCTTGATCAATTCCTTCACAGTTCTGGGATTCGGCGAAAAGCATGCTGAAGGACCCACGAAGAGGGCGAATCTGAAACTCCAGAAACAGAACCTTCCCAACTTAGCAATGAACGTTGTCGAAAAATCAGTAAAGCAGAGCGTGTGGAAGATAAGGGGAGAAACGGAGACCAGCAAATCCGAACCAGATCAGAGAACGCCGACAGGGACAGCAGATCTGGAAGGAGCGCAAGCGCGATGAATGGTGAGCGGAGCCCTGTGCTCAGAGATAAGCCGCAAAGCACCCATCGAGAGCTGGAATCGGAGGGAGGTGCTGGTGCAGGGAGTAGAGGAAGTGGCCCTTCAACTCGACTCGCTGCTCATAGCAAATATATGGAAATCGACAGATCTGCATCTTGCCCAACAAAACCCTCTCAGACATGGGTTCCACCGCCAGAAGGAGCTTTAAAGATCAACATAGATGGAACATTCTTACCTGGTTCGTGGGAGAGTTCTGTTGCGAGTATTTGCCGTGATTCAGAGGGGAGGATGGTGAGCGGAAAGGCAAAGAAGATCAGAGCCTCCTCCTCTTTGATGGCCGAAACCCTAGCACTTTGGGAAGCCCTCAACTTTTACTACCCTAAAAGACACGAAGTACTTCACTTTGAGTCTGATAGCTCACAACTTGTTCAAGCAATGACCGGTTCAGAGCAGTTCAGTTGGGAAATTCAACCTATTATCAGCAAATGCAAGGAAAAAATGCAGGCCTTTTCACATGTTCAGATAGCCCATTGCTCTAGAGAGGCCAATTGTGCTGCGGATTGGGTAGCAAAAGCCCATAGGAACAACTACTTATTTCTGAATTGGGTTTTATCACCTCCACAAACTTTATGGGATATTTTGTGTAATGACGCCCATTTACTGGGCGCTTCATTTTAGATTACCTAATGAAATGCTTTAATTTCAGACCCAAAAAAAAAAAAATTACTATTTTGAGAAAGTTGCGAGTGACTAAATAAGATTTTTATGAAGTATTATTCGATAGTTTGTAAATTACAATGTTTCTATCAACTTACAGATATTTATTTGCATAACTTATTAATGCTTCGAATTTACTAACTTTTACATTAATTTACTAACCTAAACAGCGGTGACTTACTAACTTTTGTCATATCAAAGTACTAACGAATTTTTGCCTTACTAACTCTTAAAAGGAAAAATGTCCAAAAAATTTTAAACTTATTATATGGTCAATTCAACACTAAACCTTTTAATTTAGCAAATTTTATCACAAAACTTTTGATAATTTGCCAAGTTAGTCATTCCCATGAATTTTGGCCAGATATTGATGTTGTGGACATTGATCATTTTAAGTGATATGGTTGGTGTTGATGTGAAAATTATTTGTGATTTAAAAAAAAAATTATTTGTTTATTCTTCTTTTCTATTGTTCTTTTTCCTCGAAGGTTCGTGGGGCCTCTATGATGGTGGCGATAGCCCTCACCTCACACAAAAGCAAGGCCGCCTTGGCCCTCCCTTATTGGTTGGTGACCCGTGTTGGACCTTTAGGGAAAAAGACTAGCAAAAAAAATAAAAATAAATAAATAAATAAAAATTATGAAAATTTTAATTTTTATAAAAAAATTACAAAAAATGTCAATGTCAACGCTAACCGTGCCACTTAAGACAGCTATCATCCATATGGTCAATTTACATCGAGAATTGGCCGGAAGGACTAAATTAGCAAATTGTCAAAATGCTTCAAATTAAATTGGCCAAATTGAAATGCTTATAACTAAATTAGTCATTGTACGCTAGGTTTAGGAATTTTTGGAAAATTATCCCAACTCTTATACGTATACCACACTCATGGAAAAAAAAAATGCTTGTAATTGACTCAAATAAGAGTTGGTACAACAAAACAAGTTCGTAATTTAATAAGAAAAAAATTAATAATCACTCTAATTAAGGTAAAAAATTTATAAAACGAGTTAGTAAATTAATGGAGTGTCAAGCAAGTCAAATAAAAGTAGGAAACTCAATAGTGAAGTTGGTAATTTTATGTTAAAACAAATAAATGTATGTAAGCAAATCGAATGTTAAGTTTTTAAATCAAAACTAATTGGTGACCTAATTGGAAAAACGGTAGTAAGTCACACAAACAAAGGTCCGCAAATTCGTACACGAGTTCATGACCATAATGCGTTTTGTCCGAAAAACAAATAAAGTTGGTAAAAGATAATAAAAGTTGATGAATTTTAAGAAAATAAAATGAAGTTAGTAATTAACTCAAATTAGAATTAGTAATTCAAAACTTATTGACAATTTAATAAAAAAAAGTCGGTATGTCACTATATAAAGATTAATTTATTTAAATGAGAGTTGGTAAGTATAAAGTGTTTGTAATAAAAATAAAAAATAGTAAAAGATATGAAAATATCGATAATTTGCAACCTATTGGACAAAGTTGGTAACTTCACCAAAATACGAGCAAGTTATCGCAACAAAGTTTTCGGGAAATCAAGTCACCGGTAATACTTCTAATTAGTGATGTTTTAAGACGTACAAACTTTTATAGAAATCTACTAGCACGGTGAAAGAAAGCCCGTCTTTTTAAATGAAAAAGTAGAAGCGTCCTAGACCAAATTGCGACTCTGTGCTTTGGACCCCAATGGTGTCCTTTTGTGCTTGGTGATATTTGCGTCACGGTAACAAAACCTGGCTAGGACTAATCGAAGACGGGATTAGTTTCGAATTTTTGTTGAGAACTTTCACTTTTGTGTTTATTTATTGTTAATTTCCCCACATATATTTACTTACACAACACGTTAACCGACCCGTAAATATTCCCTAACGGTGTTGACCGTAGCTGTCTTTGCTCTCGTTTTCTCACTAATTTTCAGGGCAAGAGCAGTTTTACAAGACTGGTATTCCTTCCCGGGTCCTAATGCTAGCGACACTGAAAACAACAGACTAAATATGATAGTAACGTAAAATCAATTTGATCATTCGTGAAAACTACATCCTCCGCAACCTGGAAACCTCTGAGCAGCTGCCAAGCAAAGGGGAAGATTTAAACAAGGAATTCTGCTGGAACCGAACTCTAATAAAAAAAATACGTAAAAGACTGAGAATGATTGGTTGGTTTTATTTTATATTATGTCCTTTTCTGTTCAATTGTTTAATAATATAGATCTACTATAAATAGTCCTGATCCTTATCGTCTAATCAACTTCATCCGGATTTCCATCTCTTCAGCTAAAAACAAGGTGAGACCTTCCTGAAAGATGATGATGCAATCAGGGTCTCCTCCATTTTCCTGGCCATTTCAGGATCTCACCACTTCAACGATCAACCCACTTGGAAACTATAGCTCCAATTTTGATTTCCATGTTGGTGATTGTGGTATGATCCCTTCGCCGATAAGCGATATTACTGACGATTCGATTGTCCAGTTCGGCATGCATACTGCTTTCGATGCATCGCCAGGAGTCGGGTGTGAACTCGAGGATTTCACCATGGATTTCGAAGGATTGGAGGCCTTTTTGAATGGTGATGAACCTGAGAACACTTCGGAGATGAGTGACGGGAGTTTTGCTTCGCAAAAAGCGGCGACGGAGGCATGGAGCCCAACGAGCACTTTGTCAAAGTCGGAAGAGTCTAATTCTGCAGGTGCGTCTGCGATGACACGGTTGCCCTGGACCTTGCCCGCCAAAGAAATGGAAATTGACAACTTGCTCAGCCTCCATCACCTGCTCAAGGCCTATTGTGAGGCCGGGGATCACGAGCAAAAGGAGCTCATGGAGGTCATCGCGAGGCGCATTGCCGAGAAATCGAGCCCTCTGGGCGAGGTGCTGGAGCGGCTTGCCTTCTACTTGTTCCAAACTCCAGAGGACCGGAGCGATTGCTTGACACGCGAGTCGTGCAAGAACTTTGAGGCAGCTTTCCTTGCATTTTACCAGGCGTTTCCCTACGGAAGGTTCGCTCACTTCGCTGCAAACTCAGCCTTACTCGAGGCGATGCCCGATGGGGCAGAGACAATCCATATCGTGGATTTCGATATGGGAGAAGGTATTCAATGGCCGCCGGTGATCGAGGCCGTTGCACAGAGGAACAAAACGTTGAAGCTCACATCGTTGAGTTGCGACGAAGAGCGTTGTGGTCAAGATGCTCAATTGAGCTGGAATTTTGACGATACAAAGAGGCGACTTCACGATCATGCCCGATCATTCGGCGTGAAATTGACGGTTGATAGCATGGACATTGCGAATCTAGTGAATGAGCTGAGGAAGAGGAATGAAGGAGACGCTAACAAAGAGTGGACGGTCTTCAATTGCATGGTCGGATTGCCCCACACGGGAAGGACTACGACAACTAGAAGAGTGAATGATTTCTTTAGAGTGGCCAAGGCATTTTTGGCCGATCGTGCCGATTGGTTTGCTCGTACCGCAGGGATCATAACTTTCGGCGATGGAAACGGATTCGAGAAGCTCAAGAACTGCTCGACCTTGGGGGATTTTTTTGACAATTTGTTAAGGCGATACCATTCGATCTTAGAGTCAATGCAGTCCGATTTTCCTCCCCAGCTTTCAGAGTCACGAATTGCCATGGAGATGCTCTTCGTCGCGCCGTTCATCTCGTCTCGCTCATGGCTTTACAGATGGGGTGAAATGAGAAATGGCACAGACGCCCCGGTTGCGCAAGGCTTAGACCGGCTGCGAATAGCCGGAGAGAGCGTTGTGGAAGCCCAGGAAATGCTGAAAGGGAAGACATCCTATGAGGTGAAGCTTGGAGAACAAGAGAATGAGATGTTCCTGGAATGGAAAGGACATGAACTGGCCAGATTTTCCTCCTGGGAATATAGACCCAAGAGATGGTAGACAGGTTTTCTTTCTGAAACGTGTTCATAGAAGCAAATTGCAGCAATATGTTGATAGACAAAAGAAGATTACATCAACTCGGTAATTACAGAATTCGTTGTAAAGATCGCCCGGCCGGATAATCGAATGATTTCGACAATTTTTTAAACCAGTACTTTGTCCTGTCTTTGAATTGTGATCTCAATGATTAATTGAATCAGTCTGAGCATCATGTGCTAGAGAGTAGATAAGACAAATAACTGGCATGAGAATGAGAAAAGAAGATGCTGAAGAGACGTGTTCATCTGAAATGAGAGGACTAATTCCAGGAGCAATCCAGTAACTCTCAACCGAATACAGTCTTCATCTCAAAAACACTACGTGTGCTTGAGAAATACGTAATCACGAATAGTTTACATCATTTCCTCGTTCATGTTATAAATCATCAAATCATAATATATATGTCCATATAAATACGTCATTACAGAGTTCGAACGAGTACCGTCTCTAATATTCCATATCAGCTTGAAGGAGGAGAAAGAGAATTAATTTTCTGATTTATGCTTACGTGGCAGGACATGAGTGGTCAATGCAAATTTATATTATTTTTATATTTGGACAAGTAGTAAATAGCTCTTATATTATAAGATGATTTTGACATTTCAAGCTGCAGAGGTGGATTAAAAAGAACAGCAAAATATAAAAAAAGAATCACTAACCACAGCTGACTTTAGCAGCAATCATATGTTATAAGATGCAAAATCAATTGTATCTGCATCACCCTTCTATTGCACGAGAAATTAGCTATAATCACTCCCAAGAGAGATAAATAAACAGCAATACCATCATTTTTTTTAATTTCCTTTTTCTGGTTGTTGGTAATTTAATACCATCTTTGTTATTGGAGCCCAGAAGTGACGTTTCGTGCTTGGCTTGCATAGCAAACCGGAATGGACCTAATCTCCTCCCCGGAGGAATCGATGGTCGCCGGAAGCGACCTGCACGCCGCCGGTACGCGATCGCCTTTGTAGGCCTTGCATACATGGCTCATGAAATTCGGGAACTCCTGAGACAGAGAGAGATACATATATATATATAATCTATGTCCGATAGAGAAAGTGACGATCGAGACAACGACGATGACGGAATTTACAATTTAACTCATCATGCAAACATGCACGATCAAACAAAGATGTGTTAACTAACCTCCTGGAGTGGTTGATTGTTAACAAGCACCCACGGGACGAATCTGTGCGGCGGGTTGAGACGAGCAGTTTCGTCGGCGTTCCTCCGCTCAAGCTGCCACGGAGAGCAAATTTTTTGAAATTTTCTTTTTTAAATTTCAGATTGCCACGTCAAAGATATAGGAGGGATAAAAAAAAATGAAGAATTTTTTTGCGTGAATTATAATTAGAACCGAGCAAAATCACCTTATTTCCAAAGCCTCCGTTATAACAATCCACCAGAGCATTGCCGACGCCCGTCGCGCCCAAGCAATTGCTCCATTCGCCGTGCCTACCCTGCAGGGTCAATTGCTCCACGCAATTGATGAAACTAAAATGCAGGCTCTACAAAGATTGTGAAAGTCAATGTGTCATTTAATATGTGCATTGTGCTAGTCTTGTCATGTACACACATCACGTGGCCATGGAGTTTTTGAATCGAATTTCAAAATATAAGTCATATCCATAAATCTAGCGTGTGAATCGAGGACCACTGGATCGAGGGGTGACATTGATTCGTCGCTGAATCCACCGGTTCTATTGAGTCGGGATATACCAATTGTTACTCATTAAACAACACCATTCCTAACATTTTTTATGACACGTACGATTTATTTGTAGTTTTGCAATATCTAGCAGCAAAATACTAAATGTAATATAGTCTGATGAGAGATAAGTACATAACTAAATTTTTTTGTTTTTGCATCTTAGAGTGATAATTATTTTTTAAAAAATATATATATATATTGGGTAACAACGTCTTAATCATAACATGTATTTCAACTTAACTGTTCCATTGGTCAAGAAACTATTATCAATCATGCAATACGGTTCTTTCTTTCTTTGTTTTTCTTTTTACTTCTCTACTTAATTTATGGAAATTATGTGATGAGAAATTTCTTTTAGGCATTTCCAAATCTTACTGCTCAACAATTTGGAGACTACGATTCTAGATTCATATCTCAATTTGACAGAATTCTCTAAGATGATTATATTACTATTATGAGCATGGTTGGTTATATTCTATTTATAGTTACAAACTAATTAATAAATAAGGGGGCACATGCCAGTATATTAATGTAGTTCTATATCTCACCACGTCCGGACAGATGGTGATGGCACAAGCTTCAATAGCATTTAGTAGGCATTCATCTGGTCCATGCTGCAAATTTTGCACAATATTCAGATGGGCAAAAAAATTGAAGGGAAAAGATTACACAAGAAAAAAATGATTTTATGTTCATCCAATTTAACATGCTTGATTCAAAATTGAAGTGTCAAATAGCCCATACGATACATTTTAAACCATAGATTTTATCAAACTATAATAGATTTTTTAGATTGCTCTTGTAAGAATTGATGAAGAATCTCATGAACGTTGCACATTCAATAAATGAAATATAATGTACCAAAAAGAAATGAGTCAAAGACAAGTTCAATTTTAGATATATAAAAATTTAGAATATCAACAAGACTGATGTGGAAAGGGCACAACATTTTAAAGAAATTAATACGTGTAGTGTCTATCGTACATCATATATAAAGCCAACTTTGAAATTCAGCGACCACCCTTCAAATGACCAAAATAGCCATGTTCAAGCTAATCGAGAGAGTATTTATGGTGGGATAAAAATGTCATTTTTACTTATCTCCACTAAATCATTTCTTAATTTCATGGAAAAATATTTTTACGAGGCAACTCAACTTTTAAATTTTACTTATCTCTAGCACATGTGTGACATGTGCATTCCATCTAAGTATGTATTAAAATTAAATGTGCAGTTATTAAAATTGACGAGGTTCACGTGAGTATTGCGTGTTATCTTACTAAGTCTGACAAAATTACTAAAAATTCACTAAATAATTTCTCTTTTTTAAATACCACCGAAGATTGGAAGCAATCATCACGTGCATTGAGCAGCGGAGCGTCGGGACAGAACCTGTGACACCATTTATTGCTCTCGCCCCACCATACCAACTTTATTCAATTTTTTTTATGCAAAGTCACCAGAAAAGAGAAAAAAAAGAAGAATAAAGTTGAATTTATGGAAATCAAGGACAGAACCGAGTTTTTATAGTGAAATTTATGGAGCCACCGTCCGTTGTTGCGAAGCTTTGAAGTATTCATGTCTTCATAGGTACAGATTATTTAAAATAGATAGTATTAGAACAAAATGCAAAAAGTCACCAAAAATTCTAAATTAAGCCTATCGTGACATATTTATCCTAAAGTTTTTCTTTTTGCATAAAAAACTCTAAATTATGTCAATTGCGACACATTTATCCTAAACTTTTTCGTATGATATAAAAAAAATTTAAATTTATACTTATGTGACATATTTATCCTCCAACAATATTTTATTAAATCATTATTAATGCCAACATTGTTTGCTTTTCAAGCATTTGAGCTCATTGATATAACCTTGACAGAAGGTAAATGTGTCACACGGTTACAAGTTTAGGATTTTCAGTGTCACAAAAAAAAATAGAGGTAAATGTATCATAATAATTATAGTTTGGGATTTTTATTTTATCGACTTTTTCTCTAAATAAAAGTTTTGTTTCATCACATCAATTTCAATTTCTCAATCTATGAGTGCTTGTAACTCAGTTAATAATTGTATGAAACTGAAACTTACGCATATAAAGAGCATATCGTGCTGAGTAGTTTGAGCATAATAAATGAAAACAAGCCCGTATTCGAGTTCTACAAACACCAATTATTTACTGAATGATAAAGATTAGTAATCTTTGTGTGTTCAAGTATACTATTTAACTCCACATTCGTCAACATATCAAGAAAAGTTACCCACTCAATCAAACTTCATGTTAATTTTTTTCTTTTTTGTGTTATCAACTGATCATATTGTTTGATACGTAATCAATGGAAGGATAGCATCTATTAATTACGTATACACGAGGAGATGTAAGGACCCCAAATCGAGTATGAAAGGAAAAATTTGCAGCTTTCTCAGATAAATCGAAGAATGCTACCATGAAAACAACAGGAGAGAAATGTCGAAGGCAGGCAGGAGTGGATGAAGCAAAGAGGAGCGGAAGTAGCCAGACCTGGCAAGACAGGGAGCCGTCGGGCAAGATCCAGCCGTTGCCCCAAGGGACGAGCCTGAGGTCGACGATGGAGATGAGCCCGGTGTCGAACAACTTCGACAGCGAGTTGACGATGAAGTTGGCGCAGTAGGGGCAGAGGGCCTCGTAGTAGAGGCTGAGCTTGACTCGTTGATCCGACTGCGATGGAGATACGAGCAGCAGCAGCAGCAGCACGAGCACCAGGTTCGTCGCGGCGAGTTGAGAGCGGCGAGAGAAGCTGCCATTGCCCATCTCTCCCTCTCTCCCTCTCTCTCTCTCTCTCTCTCTCTCTTTCTCTCTCTTGGGCTTTAATGAAGTATTATTTATATGGGTAAGTTCTGTTGGTTTTTATTTTTATTTTTAACTCCCTTCTTTTTTTCTTCTGGTTCAAAGATTATTCTCACCTTTTTAAAATGAGAAAAAAGGACTTGAAGGGGTTGGGATCTGACTCATCCGCAGCTGACATGTTCGGATTAGAGTGTCGGCGAAGCACTGGCTGCCCATTTAGACGACCCGTTATTGTACCCTGAGACGGGTCCATCTTTTGCGGACCAATTAAGATTTCCTAAAATCGAGAATACATTAGAGAATCGAATGTATGACCCTCGATTTACAAAGTAAGTCCTGAATCACTCGACTAGCCACCCTGTCGGCAAAGATTATGCAGTACTTGGTAAGCCTGGCTGGACCTAAAGGAGGAGGAAAAAGAGGCCTCTTTGAAAAGAAACCATTGCCCTCAACTCAAATCACGAATCCCTAGTGTTAGTGCGATCTACTTTATGGTCTTTTTCTCCGTGACTGACTTTTTTTTTTTTTTTGAACTAACTCCGTGACTGACTTCACTCCAGCACTTTGTGTCAATTTTTCTCTTCTAATCAAAAGTGACTGCATGTTTAAACATCAGCTTTTTTATTAAGTGACTCTGCAAGATCATGTTCAAGAGTTAATCTTACAGTGCATGAGTCTCACATGTTTAAACATTCAATGTAAATTCATCAAATCACTTCATATACGAGTTTTAGCAAAAATCCCTAATATTAGCGGCACCGCTTCTCAACCGTCATATTTTGTGAAATTCAGATTAACGAATTTTCATTACCAAATTAGGTATCTTTATGTATGTGGCTTAACGAATATTCTTTATGCACCTTGATGAGTTTTTTTTTTTTTTTTTTAATTATGAAAGATTACTATACTCGACTTGCTTAATTAGAACTATTGAAACACTCGGCTACTTATATAAAAAAAAGCACACACACACACACATATGGAACTTTACTATAAAAGTAATCAAAATGCAAGTTACACATCACATGATTGAGTTAATTATATAGTGAAATGATTGGACAATCTTACTTTCCAAATTATTGGTCTACTTTAAAGCTAAGGTCCCAGGGACATATCGTAATCATGAACTTGGCTCCAATGAGCATATGGTGGGGACGCTAGAAAACACCAAGAGTCTTTGCAATCACGGTCATCTTCTATCATCAAGATTGATTAAGAAAGTACTATTCTTTGAAGATTTTTCTTTGATTACGAACCATTTTTTGCCTCAGTTTGGTTAGTCGTGGATTTGGATTGCTCAAGCAACAGAATTTCCGGAGATAAATCTGAAAACGGTTTAAGATTCCACATGAAATAGAATTTCTGACTATAGTTAGGATTGAGATTTCATTCCATATTTTTATAACCATGAAACTACCAAAAACCCAATCACACCACCAACGGCCACCATAGCCCCTGGCATCACCACTCGCCAACTTTCGGCCTTCGCCACCAGCATCAACGGACTCTGCTGTTAGTCGTTGGCCGTCGAACTTGTTGCTAGTAGTCAAACTCCATTATTGGTTGCTTGTCGCCTATCATTGCCTGTCAGTCCCTGAACTTCGCTGTTGGTCACTGGTTATTGTTCACCATCGCGGATAAGAATTACTTTCCCACTTAAGATCAAAATTTTTTGCATTCCAAACAATTGACCAAAAAAAAAAAAATCAAAAACTAATTCGTGGAATGAGGATTCTTGTTGTGAAACCAAAGGTGGCATTATCGTCCAAATCTTGAAATACTGATACAAAGCTCAAAAGGTGAGAAAAGCAGGATAAAATGGTGGACCTAAAGTTGAGTTGGCAGATAAGGTCGGGCAATGTGCAAAAGGGCATGTAATGGGCCCAATCCTACCTGAAATGCAAAACCCATCTTGGGAAGGAACACCTAGAGATGATGGAAAAGGAGACAATGGACATACCTCTTTAGGTCTTGGCACTAGATCCCATGCCTCATTCTTTCTTAGTGTTTGGATCTTTTCCTCCATGGCCTTCCTCCATTCCACGCTTTGTGAGGCTTCCTTGTATGTAGACGGCTCAACTATTTCGACATCTTTGGTCAATGCCGCATTTGTATATTTGGGATTTGATCTTCTTCGTCTTGTTGATCTCCTAAATTGAGATTCCTACTCTTTAGGTTCTATCATTGGACTTGGTTGGAGCTCTTCTATCATTCTCAGATGTACGCTAGTTCATCATTGACTCCTCGATTTTTCCAGTGACCGTGCTCTGATTTCTTTTCTTCTAGCTACAATATTATTTCCTTCTTCAATCGGTGGCCCTTCCAAAGCTCATCATTTTCTTCTTCTTTAACTTGTTTTGAATTAGATTGTGACGACCACCAAGATGATAGTTTGTCAAAGTAGCATAACACGTCTCTGTTGTAGGATCACAACACCTCTATCCTTTCCTTTGATCATTGTAGCCTACAACTATGCAACGAGCTGCCTTTTTATTAAACTTGCTATGTAGATGGTCCGGTATGAATGCATAGCATACACATTTAAATACTCTAAAGTGACTTACCGTGGGCTTGCGATTTCACGGCTTCCCATATGGCGACATAAAGCCAAGCCTTGCTTGACGTAGCCTGTTGATCACGTGAGTTGTTGTCTTCATACGACCTGAAAACTAGGTGGAACATTCTTTGTATGCAACATGCTCCTACAGGTCTTTGCCAAATGCCGATTCTTTCGGCAACTCCATTTTGTTATGGCTTATTTGGGTAGGTAAATTGTCGATGTATCCTCCAATCTTGAAGATACTTTGTAAATTCATCTAATGTATATTCTCTTCCATTATCCGTATGGAGGCAAAGTATTTTTTTGGCTTACTTCATTCTCTACTTTTGCTTTGAACTCCTTAAAGTTGTCTAATGCCCCGCATTTTTCTTTCATAAAGTCGATCCATACGTACTTGGAGAAGTCACTGATGAACGTTATCATGTACTTTGATCCTCTGACTAACAGTTGCTTCACTGGTCCAAATAAAATCTAAGTGGATTGAGCTTGAGAGACATCTTAGCTTTGAATGTGGACTCCTCATGTGGAAGCTAACGTGCTTCCTGTACTAGCATCCGGCATAGACTATGTCTTCTTGGACTTCCAAGTGGAGGAGACCCTTTAGCATTCCTTTCTTTGTCATCACCTTTAACTTATGATGGCTAGGTGCCCAAGCCATGCATGCCACAAATCAAGCATATCATTATTTCAAATTTTGTCCACGTATGCCATTTGAGCTAACATCATGTAAATAAACCCTAGACAACGCCCCTCCATAATTGGTGTATCAGTTTGTTTCAAACGCAATACACCTTAACGTCTCTTGAACTGAACACCACATAATTGCCTGGGTTAGTGAGTTGTGACATGGACAGTAGATTTTTCTTCATTCCCTGCCCCTGCACATGATACACATTTTTCAGTTCAACTTGATGTGAACTCAAATGGGGTGTTATCACTGTTTGGCCGACATGGATAATCAGCAACCTTGAGTTGTCTGCAGTGATTACTACTCATCCATCGTTTTACTTAGACATGTTTGATAGCTTGCCTTAATCTCTTGTCATGTGATTTGAACACCCCGAATCAACTATCCAATCACTATCATAATTGATCAATTTATCACTTATCGTGATGAGAGCAGTCGCATCTTCTAACCCGGTGATGGAGGAGGCTAGAAGCTCTTATTATTACTCCATTACAAAAGATGCTTAGAAATCCCACTCCTCCTCTCTATCATTCTCCTTAGATGCTGCGATATTTCCTTCAACTCTTTTGACTCAACAATCCTTGGCAAAGTGACATTCTTTGCCACAAGTATAACACCGTTCACTACACCTTTTATTCTTCTTATCTTCGTTATTTTCCTTGTTGCAATCTCAGCAAACTCCCCCTGGCCGAGGTTCCATTCCTTCTAGTCGTTTTTACCGTTCTCCATGTCTTTTTCTATATTTTTCATCTCTAATGACTGCACCATTTCTACTTTGGCCTTTAGATCCTCTTTTATTACTGAAGATGGTACTTTCATCCTCCTTAACTGAGACCTTAGACATTTGTCTATTTGTAGTCTCTTGGTTGGCCAATATTTCAACCCGATCAAAGTTGGCTCATTTGCCCATCCACGGGTGGCCGTAACTATATTGTTATACTCCACCGTAACCCATGAAAAATAATTCTTCTCATTTTTGTCTAAGAGATGGCATTTTGAGGATCTAATTTTGAAATATTTCACAAATAGATTTAGCTTGGAGAAGTATTGACTTATCGTCATGCTTTGCCGCGAGATTGAGAGGAGCTCATTTTCTAATAGTTGTAACTTGGCATCGTTCATCTTTGTGAACAATGCCACCAAGTTATCCCAGGCCTCCTTTAGGGTTTTCGTGCTCTTTATGTGCTGCAATAATTCATCTTCAATAGTTACAACAAGAATGTAAAGAGTTTTACCCGATTTGATGCTCCACTTTCTTAACTCGCTATCATTTGTGGGTGATGTGGTGTTGCTGGTGCCAACAATATTCCATAGATCTTGACCCAGCAAGTAATACTACATGCGAGTGCTCCAATTATTATAATTGGAATTGTTGAGCTTCTCAACGCTATTCATTGAACTTGAGATATCTGCCATCATGACTTGGTTGTAATGCCCATACTATATCAAGTAAGCTTGGTCTCGGACCAACTGGCTTCACAATCTTGGATTGTGCACTACCAAAACTCTGGCATACTCTCCTCCTTCACTCGACGCCACTTGATGAGCAAAATAGTGAACACTAATTATATAATAAACACTTTTTATTGCAAAAAAGAGACAAGACCATACTCGTTACACACTTAAGATACTCTCTTCACCGACGCCACACGCGCACATACAATGCACTCTCTCGCGTCACTCACCACACCAACTGCACACTCTATCACTTATGCACACTCAAGTCAAGAAGGGGGAAGGGGGGTTGCCTATTTAAAGGAAGCTCCCCACCAACCAAGTACAAGACTAGAGTACTAGAAGAGTCCAACTTGGCCTATTCTAAAATTACAAGCTTCACCTACGTTTCAACTTATTTTCTAACCGCTCTTCTTACCTAACAATAAAGAAACCTTGAACACCATAAGCTACAACTACCCATTGTAGATACTAGTTACAGAAAAGTCTAGACAAATGGAGAGAGGCGCGGTGCTCTCAAAATTACTCGCTAACATATTTTCTTGGATAACACCATCCTCACTCTCTCCCGTTCTGTGTGCTGTCTAGTCCAAAATCCGATCGCCACCAACAAAGTTCACTGTCGCCACCATGACCCCCCCCCCTCCATCGCCACCACTTCCACTGTCGACCCCATTGTCTTTATCTCCTATCTTGGTTGTCACCCTATCTATCTTCCTCCGGCAACAGTGGATGCAAATTCTCTGCGCACGCCTCCACTAGTTATGCTCCATCATGACCATCATAGATGTCGAAGAAATCTTGCGCCTTGCCCGCCTTTAGCTTCTTAACGAACTCTAGCTCCAACTGCATTGCGCCTTGCATCTCTTTCTACGGACTCGCGAACAACGAGATTTGAAACATTACCTTTGTGGAGGAAATTCTACAATGTCCTAGAAATTGACTTCTGTCATAGCAACGGGTGATTGCCTTTTTGGTATTCCATGGGAGGAGTCTCTATCAATTGAGCTGCAATGCTGGCATGGTTAGGGTCGTGATCGGCGGTGGTAGTTTTTCAATGATCGTTGTTGACGATGATTGTCGGGAGTGGTGGTGCAAGCAGAGGCAGGCGAGAAAGAGAGAGAGAGAGAGAGAGAGAGAGAGAGAGAGAGAGAGAGAGAGTACCTTCGGAGATAGAATACCCTTATCCCAAAAAGTGGGCTAAAGGATCAAGCGTGTGTAAGCTAAGACCAAAAAGTTGGCTAAAGGATCAAGCGTGTGTAAGCTAATCCCTTACTCGCGCATGACTTGGCCTAGTTATTATGAAATGGGCACGGCTCCTTTTTGAGTGAGCCAACTCTTGTAAACCAGCCACATGCAATAAGTTCGAGAGAAAAATGTCAGGATTCAAACTTTTAACCAGAGCTCTGATATCGTGTAAAACTATCTAACCTAAAAGTTATGTTATTAGGTGGCATGGAAGTAAATGTACGTAATTGGAATATCTAATCTAAAAGTTAAGCCCACAGGTAGAATTAGACTAAATGGATTAAAGATAAATTATAACCACGTATTCAATTGACATGGCTTTATACTTAACAAAAGGAATCCAATCTATCCTACTTGAACAACTAATAAGATTGAAGGCATGTCTAAATGTTTTCTTGAGTTAAACTTATGAATTATTTAACATGTCCTTTTCTCTATTCTCTATTCACTAACCCTTAGAATACCAAAACCTAGATCATTCAGTATAACCGCATATCATTTTGGCCTCACCTTGTTGGAGTCTCCTATATATCCCTTTTCCAATCCCTTTCTTTATAATTTACTTAATTTCCCACGAGACGACATATCAATACCTTCAAATGAACTTGCATATGAAATCGTGTCGCGAAAGTTTTACTTATTTATTTTATATCAAGTGTCATGACATATAAGAAGTGGAGCACTATTAATCATCTAGTCCAATCGGCATAAATTTTCTTTCCAATGTACCGTATACGACATACAAATCTGACTTACTGTAATCCTAGTTTTATTTTTATAAGCACAAACTATAAATCATCTCCAAGCCCCCTTAAAAAAAATAGAAGTTTCTTCTTCTTCTTCTTCTTGTAAATTTTCTTTCCAATATACCGTACACGACATACAAATCTAACTCAGTATAATCCTAGTTTTATTTTAATAAGCACAAACTATAAATTATCTCCAAGCCCCCCTTAAAAAAAACTTCTTCTTCTTCTTTCACCGAGAGAGGGAGGGAGGGATGGCAATGGCAAGCAACACTTTGCTCAGGAACATGGTTTGCTGCTTTATCGTAATGCTGCTCCTCCATCTTCATTTGACCTAAGCTGGAAGGTCCATCAATCCTCAAGGTTGCGGACACAGAAGTCAAAACGGTAACCCTCTCTCTCTCTCTCTCTCTCTCTCTCACGTTCTCCCTCACGTTCTCTCTCATGTAAGCAAAGATTTGATCTTAATATATGAAATTTCAGTCTCGCCTAGTTTCTCAAATAAAGGTCTATTACATGTACTTTCTTCCTTTTATAATGTCCATATATGATTGGATAAAAAATTACGAATGCCCTACTTATAAGAGGACATCTTTCATAATGTAAGTTCCGTTTATTTTACGGAATACATTTTTCAAGAAAACATTTCTAGACATTTGGTTTGCCTATGAAAATGAGTCAATAGATAATATTTTTCTAGTCAATGAAAAACTTATACTTAAAACTCAAGAAAATGATTTTCTCTTTAAAAAATGCGAAATTGTTTTTTGAAAAATGATTAAATATCAGCGTTTGATATGAAACTCTACGTTGGGCACGGAACCCCAAGGTTGGTTCCCGAATCCCTACATCCAGGACCAAATCTCCAGCACCTAGCCTAGGTCCATTGATGTCAAGCTCATGACCCCATGCTCGTGCTTGGGCCCTCAAGGTCCATTATGGTTGGGCTAGAAGCTGTAATGCTCATCTCTGATGTGCTAATACTTGGGCCCGAGCCCACAAAGGTCATGTGCGGGTCCACCAAGGTTGTGTATAGGTCCATCGATGCCAAACTCGAGACCCTAGTGCCCATGCTCGGGTCTATTAAGGCTAGGCACTAGACCCAATTGCCCATGCCCCAATTTCCGATGCCCAGGTTGGGGCCCATTATAGCCGGACTTACCTTGTTCCCCAATTGCCCATGCGCAAGCAGTTAACACTCTAATAATGGACCTAATACTCTTAAAAAAAAAAAATCAACTTTAGCTCCTATCCAAATTCCACCCTAGATTTTTTCATCATATAAAATACCCCCCAACTTTTGGTCAAGTCCCAATTCTACCATACACTGTTTTTTGTTCATAAAAACCACCAACTTTACACTCTCAATTCTACCTTGAACTTTTTTTTTCCATCAACCCTCCATCCAAAATTGCCCAAAGTAACGTGGTATTCCACGTCATTGCTCTAGATCTTTTCCCAGATATTATATTCAAGAAGACATCTTTTGTAGATGATCTTCCATGTAAACCCAAACAACGTCTTATTGGATCTGAAATTTAGAGAAAAACTTTAGCAACTAATGTTGGCTTTCTTCAAATACTCTTACTCTTAAGAGAGTCCACCTTTCATCTCGATTAGAGATCTTTGGTTTGTGCTCAGTCTTCAATCTCTTATGCTCGAGAGTCCTCCATCTCTAATGGTTAGGGAGCTTCTACTCGAGACACTTGACTCAGGATGCCCAAGTAGCTTGCACTCGGGAGTTTTAAATTTTGGATTGAGGGTTAACAGGAGCAGATTTAGGACTCACGTAAAAGTTGGTGATTTTTAATGAGACAAAAAATTAAGGTGAAAGTGGGACTGGACCTAATGTTTGGGTTTTTTATGGAACAAAAAAGTTCAGGGTAGAATTGGGATTGGATCTAAAGTTAAAGATTTTTTAGGGAATTAGACCCTGAATAATGTATGTCTATTTCAAAAAATTAAATCAGATTTATAATACCAAACATTAGAAAATATTTTTTATTTCATTTTCAAGTTTCAGCCAAATACCAAAAATATTATCATTTTCTTGGAAAAATATTGTGAAAAATATTTTTCTATAATGTTATATTTTTCTCCAAACAAACAGAGCCGTAATGGAAAAATCTCAAAACCTTCACTTGACTCTATTTAAGATGCAATTAGAGTAAGAAGATACAAGTCTTGCGCCTAATCAAGGTTAAATTGTCTGAAAAGAAAGGCAAGTCGACTTGTTTGCAGGTACTTAATATATCATCCATTCCATGAACTCATATCACTAGATTCGGATCCTAAAAAGCACCGATTTCAGTTTTGTTCCTTCGTATATCTTGATTGATTTTATCTATCATATTGTTGGTAACGACTGTCCATGTTTGCAGGCGGTTTGGGTAGAAGCAATCCATCCCCTTCCCCAGGATGCCGTAAGCACTCTCAAACCCCATTTTAGAACAATGGACTACCTTATTTCATAAATTAGAATTCCACTCTATTTATTGCATAACATCCTTAAGGAAAGTGAAGAAAAAAAAAAGTAACTAGGAGACAGACACAGTTCACTAATATTATGTCTTTGAAAGATCTTTCACGACGGATTTATTTGTAATGCAGACCATTGAATCATGGAAGCTTGTCGAGATCCAGTGCCAAGGGTGTCATTCAGGATATTTAGTTCCTATGGAGTATTGAGTGGGTGACTCTAGGGTACTAAATAAGCCTATGTCATGTTTCTTGATGTTCTAAGTTCTACATGGGCATTGTTCCAAAAAACCTGTTTCTTGAGGAATTGTGATTCATTCCATCGACGGACATAAATAAAGCATATTTGTACTCCTTTTGCTATGAGGATAAATATGATCTTTTGAAAGGATCATCCCATGCGTGATCATTCTCAAGTAGACTGTTCTTTTTTCGAACATCCTTAAGTAGAAAGCATATTATCTCTTTAAAACTTAAGCATCTTGGGTAAATAGGACATCGATCCGTTGGTGCCGAACCAGACCCTCTGTCCCAACAAACCAAGCTTGAGGTGGTGCGAATGCCACCACCTCGAGCTTCGTTGAGAGAGACAGAGAGAGATGTGAATCCCGCCTACAGTCAACGACGGTGGTGGTTGCAGAGGGTAGTAAGGTGGAAATCTCCTAGACGGTGGTGGTTGAATGTACGGCAACGACGAAGGCTGTGGGCAAAAGCGAAAGGGAAGAGAGGTGGTGGTGCGGTGGTGATTGGCACATTGCTCGGTTGAAGAGGGAGGAGAGAGAAAGGGGACTGATCGGAAGGTTTTAGCTTGGATTTGATTGAGTCTGGCAAAAACTAAAGTTTTAAGAGATCAATGTAGGAACACCGGAGCCACGTCCCTGAGCACGTAGAGTCACTTCATTGGACATTGCATAACTTCACTTCTTTTGATTTCACCAACATTTCATTTTCAAAAACTGATCTTCATTCTGCTTGTTTTGTTTAAAGAGAAACGTAGTCCTACTTGTCAAAATTTTCACCTTCAAATTAACTACGATTAATGTGCCAAGCATGGTTTTAAATAGCAGCAGCCATTGTATAGCAGTGCCACTACCAGCCAGAATCACGGGGAGAATGAAAGCCTCATTGATAGCAGTCGATATCGGTGCTATCGAGGCAATTGCTGCGGTATTGCATCCTATTGACTCAAACAAAAAGAGGAAGAACCAGCAGGATGAAGAAGAGAGTGACAGAAAAAGTGACATCAGCCTCTTTCCCTGGAAACTTTCAAACCTTGAGTCCATATAATTATAACGCTTCAGCACATCTCATTTGAAGTTTGAACTCAAGAAAACAAGTATTTGTGCCAAAGACTTTACGGGATTCACTTCTTAAGCACGGCTATTTCCTAAAAGTCAAACCAACCACTTCTGTCCATTTTGTCCATGCCTGCCAAATTTGACCGAGACACGTCTGACTTTTGAAGAGAACATCATCATCATATCATATAAAACCCTTCACGCCTCAAGAGGAGGAGACCAACAAAATTCGAACGAGAATATGAAGGAAGTGGCTCGCAAGCCTCCTCCTCCTTCCTCCTCCTCTTCCTCCTCCTATTGCATCAGAATCTGCTGGTTTCTATCGATCGCGATCCTTCACTTGCTTGCGAGAAGATTACATCCTCGGTGTGGTGGTGAGTCTGCTTCCTCTTTCTTCTACTTAAGCTCACATTCGGGAACATGCAAAATCATCATTAACAGGGAAATCCGAATGACAGATATAGGTTCATTGTGGTTTCCCACAAACAGATGGAAACGAACTGTACCTTCTTTATCTTCTGTCATTAAAACATCGACTGCGATTGTATGTTGAGAATAATGCGACTCCCTCAAACATTTCTGTTCAGGAAAACAGGGCATAGATCCAAAAAAACACGTGGAACTGAAATTCTGGATTTTGTTTTTGAAGTCTTGAATTCTTTATTATGATTAATATCAGGGTATTTTTTGAGGAATGACACACTAGATTAGAAAGGTCATCAAGAGTTGCAAATTCCTTTTGACGCTTCTCTTTGCGAATGGTTGACGAATGTTGCAGAAGATATAAGGGATTTTAAATGTTATAATGAGTCTTTGAAAGAGAACTTCTAGGAAAAGCAGAATTCTATTGTTTGGTTAAAAAAACGATTTTTTTTTTCCGGTAAATTTATTAAGTGTTGGTAAATGTGAAAAAAACAGTTGGCAGAAAAAAGAACCCGTTGGTAACTTACCAAAATTTTTAGGGTTAATACCCTGAAAAACCCCAAATTGGTACACTTGTGACAAATTTACCCCAAACTATTTTTTTGACTATGAAAAATCCCAAACTGGTATATCTGTGACAAATTTACCCCGACTGGCTATAAAAAACCCTAAACTGGTACATTTATGACAAATTTACCCCAAACTAATTTATTTGACTGCAAAAAATCCCAAAATGGTAAATTTGTGACAAATATACCCTATGCTAAATTGGATTAATACCACAAAAAAATCACAAAAATTGTAAACTGTGACAAATGAAGCGTAAAATCCTAAATTTGTATACCGGTCAACTGTCACATGTCATTTAACTTTATAATTTGAGAATAAAATTTAACGAAAACTAACAAAGGGTAAATTTATCACAAGTGTACCAGTTTGGGGTAAATTTGTCAAAGGTATACCAGTTTGTGGTTTTTGGTGGTCAAAAAAATAGTTTGGGGTAAATTTGTCACAAGTGTACCAGTTTGGGGTTTTTTAGGGTATTAACCCAAATTTTTATGAAGTTACCAACTTTCTCTTGTTCTGTTTATATTACTAGTTTTTGTACTACTCACCAACTTTTATTTGCATAACTTAACAACGTTTTGAATTACTAACTCTTATGTGAAATTATTAATCTAAATTAGAGTGATTCATCAACTTTTGTCAAATTGTATTGACAATTAAATGTTTTGTCATAAACTCTCGTTTGAATTACTACCAATATTTTAATCCTTTTCTTTTTGTAGTCAAATTTTTTATTGAGTTACCAACTTTTAGTTGACTTGGTTAGCAACCTCTTACATTTATTAGCTTTTTTTAAGATTACCAATCTAAACTAGCATGATTCACCAATTATTGTCCTATTAAATTACCACCAAATATTGGATTATCAACTCTCATTTAAGTTACTTACCAACAATTTTTTTTTTTGCCAACTTTTCTATTTATTTACAAACCTCTACTTGCATTTTTTAATAACGCGTTAATGTTACCAAATTCTTTTAGAAATTACTAACGTTAATTAAAGTGACTTACCAACTTTGCTCTGATGAAGATACCAATTAATTTTGGGTTACTAACTCTCATTTGAATTACTTACCAAGTTTATTTTTCTTTCCTTTACCAACTTTTCTTATCTTTTATCAACTTTTGTTCACCTTTCTACTTACACTTTAAATTTGTCAACTCTTATATGAATTTACGAGAAAAAGGTAAAGAAAAAATGTTCATAAAAAGGTAATAAATTTTTCTATCAGAAATAAGGGAAGTTGATAATTTAAAAATAAAAAGTTGGCAACTAACTCTAAGTTGTTAACTAACTCTAGAGTTGGTAAACCAATCCTAATTGGTAACTTGATTGGAGATAAGTTGTCAATCACACTCAGTAAGGTTGGCAATTTCTAGAAATTACAATTTTAAAAATTTGATTATTAAGACAAATAAAAATAGTAGCTCGATATAAACATTAGTAGATTTAAAAAACAAAAAACAAATAAATGTTGGTAAGCAATTATAACCTAGAACTAATTGGTAATTTAATTGGAGAAAACTTAGTAAGTCACCCAAACAAACATAGATAACTTATATAATAGGTACTGAATTTAAGTCATTGGTAAGAAAGGTAAACAAGGATTGGCAAAAGATAAAAGAAACTTTTTTGGTATGAGATAAGAGAAGTAGGTATTTACAAGAAAACACAAAAATATCAATACCTTACTCAAATAGAAATTGGTGACGCAAACAAGTTGATAATTTAATTGGAGAAAAGTTGGTAATCACTCTAATAGACATTGACAATTTTTAAAAAGAATTAGCAAATTCAAAAGGTTAACAAACAAGGCAAATAAAAGTAGTAACTCAACAGAAAACTAGTAAATTAACAAAATAGTAATAAATGGTGGTTACAAGCAATCAAATGATACTTGGTAATCCAAAACCAGTTGGCATCTCAACTGGAGAATAGGGAAACACTCAAATAAAGGTTGGTAATTTCTTATAGTAAGTTGGTAATTTAATAAAAAAACAAAAGTTACAAACATTGGTAACTAACTTAAAGAAGGGGTGGTGACACAAAACTTGGTAACTTAACTGGGTAAAAGTTTGTAACCACACTAATGAACATTAGTACTTTCTAAAAAGAGTTGGTGAATGGAACGGGTTGGTAAGCAAGACAAATAATAAGTTGTTAATTCAATAGAAAAGTTGGTAAATTTAAAAGAAATGAATAACCATTAATAAGTAACTTAAATGAGACTTGATATATTTAAACTAACTTGAAACCTAATGAGATAAGAACTGGTAACTCACAAATAAAGGTTGGTAGGTTCGTATGAGAGACATTTATAAAATAGACAAATAAGGAATAAATAAACGTTAATATGGGTGAATAATTAGGCTAAATATAGTAACACCGATTGTTCACGTTTATCAGATAGTAGCCCCTGCAACTGGTCTAATGGGTAAAAAAACCGTGTTATTCCCTTCACATAATTGATTGTTTGTGTTTGTAGGTAATGCGGGTGGAGACAACCCACCTCATTCCCCAGGCTGCTGTAAGTACTTTTGAGACTTGTTTTAGTAATGTGATAGTCAGGATCCATTATTAAAACTTGACGTTATGCTTATAAAATTTAGTGCAGGATTTCACTATCAATCACAAAGATTAATACCACAACTAGCATACACTTAGCACATTTACTCCAAATTTTCATTTCAGAAAAAATTCCAAAGTGATATATCCGTGCCACATTACCCCAAACTAATTTTCACATTATAAAAATCCTAAACTAGTAAATTCATACCACATTTACCCAAAATTGATTTTCGTGCCACAAAAAATTAGGGATTTTAGCAAATTCGCGAAACTTGAGGGAGCTTTTAGGGAAAAATTAGCAGATTTTAGCAAATTTCAAAATATAATATTTTGGCAATTTGAAAGTTTTTGTAATAAAATAATTAGTTTTGGATAAATGTGGTACATGTGTATCAGTTTGAAAATTTATGTGACATGAAACTTAGTTTGCAATATATATAAAAAAAAAATCAATTTAAAGTGCAGGTATACCACAGATTGAGATTTTCGATGGTATAGCCCTACTAACAATTTATACCTATATATTTTTATTGATGATTATAATATATATTTAATTCATTCACTTTCTTAAACAATACCTTATTTATTAAAAAAATGTTTTCCAAATCGTTAATTCTCAACTCATTTTATGAAATACAATACTCATCTCATAACATCATGCGAAATTAGCTAGGAAAAAATAGAATTCGTGGAAATACGGAGGCAAAAAATCTTTAACTATATGCTTTTGTTGCAATGCAGAATGGAGGTTAGCTTTATTGTTCGGGACTGCGGAAAGTGCCGCCGAGGATATTCAATAACTTAGGGGTGATCACTTGTCATATGGGTAATTTTGAATGCCAAATGTTATTGCTCTTTTCAATATTTACTAAAGGAAGCTATATTATTGTGGTCATTTATTTATTTTTTATAGATGCCGCGTTACAAAACATGTCAGGATGAGATGGTTCTTAATTGTCTACACTTAGTTACACACATGTCAATTATTTTTATTAAAAAATTCAAATAAGAGTCTAAAGTGCGCTCATTTTTTTCAAATAAGAATCTTAATTGAATTTTGTTTCAAATAAAAATCTAAAGTGTTTTCATTTTCTCAAATAAAGATTTAAAATGGATATTATTTTAAATAAGGATATGAAGTGGCCATATTAGTATCAAAGAAGGGCCTGACCTCACAAACTAATCAATAACATTTTTTTCCTTTATTTTTTTATTTTACCCTTTTTTTATTTTTCTATTTTTTTCCTTTCCGTAAGTGACAAATCTTAGGCGATGACTAGCCACAACAATACTTGGAAAGGGCCTAGCGAGGATCACCCTCACACTATCTAGGCGAGGCTACCCTTAAAAGCCACAGACGAGGGCCGAACTCGCCTAGGGGATTCTCGCTGGCTTCATACAAGGCCAACCCTCATCAAATCTAGGCAAGGGTCCCCTTGCCCACGACTAACAAAACCTAGGCGAGGTGACCTAGCGACCGGCGAGGGCTTGTAGGCCATTGCCAAAGACTCGATTTTCGTTCCGTTAACTCTATCTAATTTGATTAACCAAAAATTTTGACGTGATTTTTAATAAATATTTTATCTTTCCCACGTGACATCCTACGTGACTTTAATGTTAGCTAAAGCACTAAAACAATGTTGTTTTGATTTGAATCCTAATTTTTACACAAAATCTTAATTAAATTAGGTCAAAAAATCCCAAAAAAATTCCATAAAAAAGACAAACACAAAAACGAAAAAAATGGCTAAAACTCAAAAAAGAAAAGAAAAGAAAAGAAAACACAAAAAGAAAGGAAACAACCCAAGCCCTCTCTGCCTATGGCCACTGCCCCATAGCCGATGGGTGTCAACAATGGCTGACAAAGTCGCCAGCACCTCTACGAGGGTCGACCCTCCCTTGTGGCCGACAAGGCCGCCATGGCCCTGAGCAAGGCCATCGCAACCTCACCACAAAGGCCCTCGCCCGCAATTGGGGATGGCTTTGCCCAGGGCCTTCATGGCTCTATTGACCGAGGAAAGGCCTTTGTCGCCTGCACACATAAAAAAATAATAAAAAGTAAAATATTCAAAAAATAATAAAAATCACTTTTCTTAAAAAAATATAAAAGAATTCACTTATGACAATACTCAAATGATCAATTTTATTCCGGTGTGACACTTAATTGAGTGAAAAAAGAAGAAGTTGTGAGCTTAAATGAGGGCAGTGCAAAAGTTATGCATTCCTGTTTTACCTATCCAAAGAATAGAAATAAAAAAGAAAAAGAAAAAGAAAAAGTAAAAACTTCTTATCATGGATCTTGGACAAGCCGCCTTGCCTCTATTATTCTTTTTGCTTTTTGTGACCATGGATGACAAAGGGTCACGCCATGGACGGCAGCATCATTGACCAGCGCATCGTTATCGGCCATGGACGAACCAAGCTCACGAGCAACCCCAAAGCTCATCCATGGCCATCGTTAGGGCTTACGACCATGGACAAGCTAGCCATGGAT
Source organism: Eucalyptus microcorys (assembly GCA_014182515.1). Classification (NCBI taxonomy): domain Eukaryota; kingdom Viridiplantae; phylum Streptophyta; class Magnoliopsida; order Myrtales; family Myrtaceae; genus Eucalyptus; species Eucalyptus microcorys. The sequence continues at coordinate 33,888,669 of CM024569.1, forward strand.
GATAGATCTAGCCTTTGTCGTCAGTCACGGTCAGCTTGAGCCACCCCCTCTATTGTTGCTTGTGGTCGGCTCTGTCTTTGCTCATCCATATCTAAATCTGCAGGACTCCAAATCTAGCATCGCTCATCTTAAGGCGCGTTTGGTAACGATTCTATTCCTGAGAACAATTTCTGATTAGAAATTATTATTTTTTATTCCGTTCTCGGGAATAATTTCTAAGCATTTTAAGCCGTTTAGTAACTTTCCAAAATTTCTGATTCTAAAATAAAATTGTGTTTGGTACCGTACTCATTGATTTTGTTCCAAATCAATTTCTTTTAATTTATAAATACTTTTTTTACTTTTTTACTTTTTCCCTTTTTTTCTTTTCTTTTTTTCCTTTCTCTCTCCTATTTTTCTTCTTTAAGTGGCCGGTCGCCGAACCGACGATTGGCCAAATGAGGGCCGGCGACCTCACCGGAGCGTCACCGGCCCTTGGCGAGGTCGGTGGCTAGGTAGGCCTCGCTGGGGTTGGGCGAGGCCTGCCTGGCCACCGATGGGGCTAGGCGAGGCTCGCCAAGGTTGGGCGAGGCTCGCCTGGCCACCGGCGAGCCTCGGCCTCGCCAGATCGCAAGGCTTGCCTAGCCACCGGTGAGGCTCGACCTTGCTTGCCGGCGATCAGTGGTGGACGGCGGCCACGGGATGGCGGTAGATGAAGAAGAAGAAAATGGAAGAAGAAGAGAAATATAGTCTTGATTCTTAGATTTGTTCCCGGAAACATGAATCAACTTTTTTTTTTATTCTTGATTCTGTTCCAAATCTATTTCTAGGAAGAAAAAAATAAAAATTTATTTCCGTAAACAAAAATTTTACCAAACGCGATTATGTTCCCAAACTGCTCCCGGAAACAAAAAATCAGAATCAGGTAGTATTTGAATGATTAACAAACAGGCCCTTAGTCTCTAAAGCCATTGGAAGCCTCCATTGCCAGCTAACCATGAATAGCAGTGTCATCGACCATCCGACATTGGGGCTCGCAACCATGGATGAGCCGGCCATGGATGGTGGATCTGGCCTCTATCGTTGCTCACGGTCGAATTTGTTGTTGATTGTCTAGATCTGGCCTCGCCCATCTCAGTCTCTTGCCATCGGAAGACTTGCTCATCCAAATCGAGGGCTTGAACGCAACTTGGCTTGGCCGACCAGCCGGTGATGTTGCTGGTCCATGACCAATGACAAACGCAAACCTGGATGGCCGGACGGACAGTGCTCTATGGATGGAGGTGGTAGAGAGAGCAATATTATATTGTTTTTAATTCCAAGTCAATGTCCACATGTCAATCTCTACTTGAACCGGACTAAAAAATGCGCGCCACCTCAACTGCTGATGGGGTGCTGTGAAATCATCGAAGATCTTCTCGGCTAGATTTAGTCAACCATCCATATCTAATAGTTAAAATTTAAGCGTGTCAAGTGATTAGGACATTAGGTAAAATATAAAATAAAATCAAGGTCACTTCTTCCTTCGATGGTTGCTACAGTTGGTTTTAGAATCATTGATTCAATCATGTGTAAGTCGATTATAGGGTAAAACCAACACTTTCAAAATCGGGAACCAAGTCGATCATCCTCGGTTGTCGCCCTACTTGAACTGAGAGTCGCGTTGATCCAACCATGGCAATCCTTATTGTTATGATTTTGTGTAATCTTTCATTTTTCACTTATGGTGGGGCTGCACCGATGCAATGTCAATTTCGCTGAATGCATAAGTTCTGATATAAACTCTGTACTGGTATCGGGTCTACGTCGCTGAAGTCTTCAATATCCGTTCCAATCGCTTTTCTTTATACATTTATTAGTTTCTAATAAGATGACACATTTGACACCATCAGCATGAGACTGCATATAAAATCATGATCACCCTCTGAATTCATGACGTTGACTTAGAATTTTTCGTCCTTGGTTGCCAAAAAATAAAAAACACTCAGGCTATCACCCCATTCGACAGTCTAACTTGCAAAGATTGGACAGATTAGTGATCATCATTAACCGGTTCAAAGTCAAACAAAGGTTTCCGTCATTATACGTCGAGGAGGATAGACCAACGACGTAGCATCGTAGATTATGACAGTATAACTAGCCATGGAGCTGGAGAACTTTCTATGTGGACGATTCGAGAGAGAAAGATAAAGAAAAGAATCAGGAAGAAAATGGTAAGCAACGCTTTGCTCATCCGCATGATTTGCTGCATAGCTGTCGTTTTGCTCCTCCGCCTTCAGTTCACCTCTGCTGCAGGGTCCATCATCCCCAACATCATGGTCAGGTCATTCCAAATGGTAAATACTAAAATCTCTCTCTCTCTCTCTCTCTCTCTCTCTCTCTCTCTAAAATATACCTGTATTGAGCAGCTGAAAACGATGCTTAGCTACAATTATGTCTACGTCTAAAGAGACTGCCTTGTTCCGGTTGAAATAGTCTTCTTACCTCATCAATAACTGTACAATTCGTTCTTGCTTGAGTACCTGTACATGTCCATAGCAAGTCAGATGGTACAGCAACTTTTTGGCCTAAGCAAGTTGGACTTGGCCAAGTATACAACTGAAGTCAGATTGAATGGAATTGATTTGATATATCTTCGCGTTCTACTCGGCTGTCTCGATCACATTTCACAAGCTGTTAATATTGTAGGACCTAACGTGGGATAAAATAAAATGCAAGTTTCAACTTATTTCATATATATATATCGGGTTGTTGGTGGAAGAAACTGAACGTGAAACATTTGCAACTCACACGAAAAAGAGAATGAGATAGATGGACTTTTCATTTAATTTACCTTCCCACCTTATAACCTCATATCAAAAACAATTACAAGACTCCTTTATTTATAAATTTGTTACATGACTTTTACTCCTCCTAATAAATGACTCATTAATGTTCTGAGGAGATAAGTCCCTAGAAACTTACAAAAAAATTGATTACACCTAAAAACATAATTAGTCACAATATAGAAACATGAACAAACTTCTTAAACGCTACAATGACGACTCTTCTTCAATATGTGTACTTAGCAGTATCAAGTCTGGAATATCGACAACACGATAACTAATTGACATCAACAAGTCCTCTATTGTCATTGGTAACTTGGTAATCTCGACATTTTAATAAATTTGGTTTAATTTCTAACAGTTGTTTCTATCTATTATATCGTTCAAAGAATCAAGGAATGAGTCTATATGACGTATTTTTCGTGTTTACAGGCGATGCGTGGGGAAGCAATCCATCGTTTTCTCCATGATGTCGTAAGCATTCTCCACCCCCTTGTGAGAAATATGCAACATCTTAATGATGTGAGATGAAACTTAATAACCAAATGATTTTGTTTGAAATGCAGAACATTGAGTTACGAAAGCAACATGTTGTTCAAATTCAAGAGGTGCTCGTGCTACACTATAACCAGGAATATTTCATGTTTAATATAATTGTTTCTCTTTAACAAAATAAGGCATTTCTTGTAGGCTTAACTTATCAGAAAGAAAGAAAAAAACAATAGTCATCCTCTCGGACCATGCGTCCTTGTAAAGTGCAATCCGAGATACCTCGTACGAACTGACGTCTAATAGATGAAATTGAAGCGTTTCAAATTCATATCAATATACGATGATCCTTGTTGTCCTGTCCCTTCAAGCTAACAACAAAATGATCCGCGGCTTCATCGGTTTCGTGAGTAGGCTTGCCAATATCTCCATTAACATAATGCCCAAGTCTACTTCGTCATGATGAAAATCTTGCCTTTTCTTAAGATCACTAAATGTAATTGGATCCGCTCAAAATGATTTGAATTGGCAGTGACACTTCAATTTTACCCACTCCAAAAGTGCTAAGTTTTCAATCTTTTGATACAGCCTGTACATCGATTTTCGAACATCCAAAATCTAGCATCGAATTTCAGCACACTTTGTGTGCTAGAGCCTGCTAGCCGAACATCTTGTTCACAAGAGGGAGAATTTGGACATCCAACTCTTGAATGATCGAACGCCTAAGTAACATTGACACCAACACATGACATGACGCAATACGACAAGACACGGTACGACATGTTGATATATCATTTCTAAAAAAATAGGGAATTTGACATATTGAAACATGTTATATAGTAAATGTATATTTATATATATATACATGATAAATTACTATTTATCAAATTAATTTGATTCAAATTCACAAATAATAATAATAATAATAATAATAATAATAATAATAATAATAATAATAATAATAATAATAATAATAATAATAATAATAATAATAATAAATGTCCGAGAATGACACTAAAAATCATGAGTGATGGAAAGTAAGAGTCGAAGAGAAAAGAATATTATGTTTTTCTTTTTTTCTTCCTTTATTAATTTTATTATTTTTTTAAAAAAATTAAATTTTGATCCATCATTTATTAAAAAAATTTATATTGACATTGTGCGTGTTGGAATCACGTGTTAGAAGTTTAGACTAGTATGTTAAGAGAGTTGACCACGAGTCGGATTTTTCCGACACCTGTTGACCACGTGTTGGAGTGTGTCAAAACGTGTCGGTGCTTCCTAGCCGAACGCTCAATGTGCCACCCAACAAGGTCAAACATTTGGCGGAGGTTTGGTGGTTGTAGTTGTTTTTGTGTTGTAACCGTGGTTCTTCTCCTTTTGGTCTGCTTGCCTTTGGCTTTTGTCACGGCTCCCTTCCACTCTTCGGTGTTTCTTAGAGTGTAAGTCTTTGGTGCCGTCTTTTGTATTTTGTCCAAAGCTATATTGTTCTTTACCTTTACCAAAAAAAAAAAAAAAAAAACGTTTGACAAGACGATTGATTCACCCATTCAACCGAGATGGACGTCCCACCTGTCACCAGTCGAATGTCCGTTTGCCTCACAAACCAGCTTCATTTGGGTTTCGTGCTTTCACGTATGCTTTCCCGACCGTTCCAAATGTCATGAAATCTACATAAGCTCTCCAAATGAAACAAGATTTGTCATCTCCAAAACGTATCGTTATATACACAACCAAGGCGAAATACAATATGGGGAGCTCACTTTAATTAGGGCTTTTTTGGGCCCTCTAGGCCCAGTCGTTTGCGAAGCTCCGTCTACAAATGTATAAGACTTTGGTAGACTCTAGAGAGAGCTTACATCGGGTTATGGACCTAATTGGGCCAGGGGCCCAAGGCCCAAATCCCTAATTGAACTGGGCCCATCAGCACGTCTCCTTGCTCCGGAGCTTTATCTGCACTTTCCTCTGGACACTCCCTTCATTTCCAGCCTCTGCAACTCTCCCTCTTCTCCTCCTCCTCCTCCTTCAATGGCGTCGCTCAACTTCAGCTTCTTCGACAACTGGTTCGCCAGACCCACCAACCCACTCCCTCTCCCGAACCTCGCCGCCGCCGCCCGGCCGCTCTCCGCCGCCTCCCGGGCCGCCCCCAACTTCGCCTCCCTGAGCTCGAGCATCGGACCCACGAATCCCGACGCCGAGCCCAAGCCCGACGGCAAGGAGGACGGCATCTACACCCAGGCGATGGACCGGTTCTTCTGGGAATGCGAGAACCTGCCCGACTACCGGCACACCCCCGAGGTCGAGAAGATCCTGAACGAGGACCCGGTGTTCGAGGCCAAGGAGAACCCGACCGAGCAGGAGGTGCGGGAGAACGAGAGGTGGTGGCAGGATTTCCGGTCCAGCCCCGTCGTGCAGTTCATGCAGCGGGCCGAGGAGGTCGCGGATAAGTTCAACGAGCTGGAGCTCCAGGAGAACGACGAGCCGTACAGAAGCGAGGACAAGAAGCTGTGGCGCGCGGTCCCGCACGTGCCGGGGCTCGACGGCCGACCGATGCCGCGGAAGGCGATCAAGACGAGGGAGGAGAGCGATGACAAGTTCTGGGATTTCGCGCGGCAGTTCTTCTTCGGGCTCTGGGGCTTCAGGCAGCGGCCGTACCCGCCCGGGCGGCCCATCGATGTCGCGCAGGCTATCGGGTATAAGCGGCTCGAGAGGCGGTACTATGATTGTAAGTTTTGTTGGAGATTGATGTCGTGTTGAGATAGAATGATTGTTTGATCATCGTCAAGATTGGAATTTTTGGTTGCTTGTGTTGTTGCACAGGATGTGTTTGTAGAATTTCCGGTGTAAGAAATATCTGTCCTTGTGATATAGAGGAAGATTTATTTTCAGTTCATTGATTTTCAGTTAGTTTGATGAATGTGTAATCTCTGTATTCTGTGTTTCTTCATTCCTGATAATGCTGTTTGGTACATTTGAATGAGAATATGTAGGCTTGTTTGCTCAAAATGTGCATTTCGTGTAGGGTTTAACTTATGTATCCATGTTTCAATTGCCATAGTATTTGTGGTTTAATCAACAGACTGCGTTTTGTGTGGGGTAATTGCAAGTGTGCATGCCGATTTTAATTAAAAGCATTAACAGATTGTTATGGGGAAGATGGTGGATCTTTATTTGTTTATCTGAATGTGTTCTCATAGATTGGTTGTTGGCATGATAAGGTAATTGCAAGTATGCACGCCGATTTTAATGAAAAGCATTAACAGATTGTTATGGGGTAGATGGTGGATCTTTATTTGTTTATCTGATTGTGTTCTCATAGATTGGTTGTTGGTACGACAGTTATCATGAGGAGCGGTGGCTTCTACTATAAGGATCGATTGGGTCGAACTCGGGGACCGATGGAACTGATACAACTTAAAACAGCTTGGGGTGCTGGAATAATTGACAAGGACACGTTCATTTGGGGTGAGGACTTGGATGAATGGGCTCCAATTCATATGATTTATGGACTGGAACCTGCCATTGCTACATGGGAAGGTAGGCATATTGTTTTATCAATTTTATGCTACAAATTTGAACGTCTTGTGCAGGAAAGTATAGTCAGTCACAGCAAGCGTAGTCTACTGTGTAAAGCATTCTCCATATGCATGCTAATATTTGTAAGGCATGAAAGTGCCATGTTTGGGGGAATGGTTTGATTAGATCTTATCTCTGCCGCTTGTGTATTGATGTTGTCAATTCTGGCCATTGAAATTGATTGGAAGGGCATGTTCAGGTTGGTAGAAGAATACTACTGTTCACCAGAGCTACTCTTTTCCCGGGGAAAAATTATAACTGCTTTTTGTTTACTGCTTATGCCACTGTGAATGAGATATCTTTTTACTCGTTATTATGGGCTTTCAGTAAGACTAGGTGCTGCGGCCACTGCATTCCTTCACAAACTCCAGAAAGGAATACCTCCTTGGGTACCTCTCAAAGGGCACGAGAAGAAAACTTACAAGCAGCTCCAGCAAGAAGCTATAGAAAGCAGGAGACGCGATCAAGCGGTGCTCGAAGCTAATGATGGTATTTGGCCTGGACTGAAAATTCCAAGTCATTGCCTATTTCTTTGGGCTAGTGGTTCAGAACTTACAACCATTTTAGAAGCTGACCACATGCCGAACAAGTACATCCCAAAAGATCTCAGGTACTGCAGAAAGAAGTATATTTCTTCTGGCTAGTCCTTTTAGCCACCAGACATTTGAAGCAAATAACCAGTGCCTGACCATGCAGGATCCAATTGGCTAAAGTAATACCTGGTTTAAGGCCTTGGGAAGTTTTAAGCATTGAACAAGCAATGGATCAGATAACATATGGTGGAGAATGGTACCGTCTACCCCTTGGTACTTACCATACAGGTCCTCCGTACATCCAGCTTTGGAACAAGGACGTTAAGGTGCGACTTAGTATTGCTCCTTTTTCTTTGCCTCTATTTGTTATTCAGCTTGTCTTTTACCACTCAAGTTAATAAAAATCAAAAGGGCTAAACTTGCCTTCCACCATAATAATATTGAGAGAAAGAAGCGTTACTGCAAATAGTGATTAGTGCGGAGACTTTTTCCATAAGTCATCTCCCATTCTTCCCTGATCACTATTTTAATTAGACTATTCTTATACTGAAACCCATAAGTAGAAGATTAACCTTGGGCCCAGTTGGTAATGGGTACCCTATCAACAGTTGAGAATTTTATTTCACAGATTTCTGCCTCTTACAATCCTGACTGGCCACTGACATGAAGAAAGGGCAACGAAGAGAGTGGATTACTGAAAATTTCCCTATTTCAACCCTTGCTTGGCCCATTCTGAAGAAGGGAAAAAAAAAATTACCTTTGATTAATTTTTCCTGGTTCTGGGTGGATTTCTTAATGTGTAATCTAGCTCTCATCTCCCCTCTACTGCTATTGAGCTAAAAGCCCATGCATCTTTGATGAAAGCTCTCATGCTATACTTTTAGTTTGCTTTTTGTGTTGGTTTCATTAAGTTCTTTGATGTTTAGAAAGTATGACCTTATGTACGCATCAGCAGTTGTTAGTCAGTTTAATTAGTGGCACGTTATAGCTTCACTGCAGAGCATCAGCTCTTTATTGGATTTTTGGTCAAAGGACGGTGACATATTATTCTTTTCTTTCCTTTATGAGAACAGTGAAAAGCTATTTATGCATAATGCGTCTCCTGACCTTTGTTCATTGTTGTCTCAGCGAATGTTTAGGATTTTCTTCAACTTGAGCTCTAGAGTGTATAACAAACTAGACAGGACCATACCTGGTTTTACCCAAATAATGGAGAAAGTCCATGCTGACACGGCCGTAAGGGATGCGAGACGGAAGGAGAGGAGGGAGGCACAAAGGAGGGCCGAGCAGGAGGAGGCCATGTATGGTAGAGCTCGAAAAAGCCCATAGCATCATCGCCTGTGGTCGTCACCCTGCAGCTCAAATGATACTTTAAGATCTTCTATTGATCGATTCAACCTGTGCAGCATTGGTTTAGGAGGCAGGTTCTCTTCTTTTCCCATATTGTGATGGCTCACTTTGAGTTTGAAATTAGTTGCTCGGTAATGCCGGCAAACCCTTGAAATGGAAGGTTTGTAGTCTGTAGTTTTGCATCCATTTCAAGGGGAAGAGAACAGTAACAAAGTCAGATCTTCTTCTGTGTTGAGAGGATTGGCATAATGCGTCTTGCACTAAATGGGCTTCATGTTGTTCCAATATCTCTCTGCATAACATTGAGAATGGAGGATTCTGCAGAGTTTGAGCTTGTGAAGTCTCTACCTGTCTTATTTTGCTTCTCTTTATGCATCAACAGAAACAGCCAAGCCTTATTCCATCAAGTGAGATTGGTTGTACGAATTGTATTATGCCGATGTCTTCGACCATTTTTAGATTTTCCGTGATTTTGTGATCTTTAAATTTTCGTTTGTTTTTTACGGAAAATGAATGATTTGGAAAATATTTTCTTAAAAATCATCGTTTATATCATTTAAAAAATAAATGAATAAATATATTTTCATCGTCTAAAAAATATTTAAATACAAATTATCATTAATAATGAAAATATTTTTTATTAGCTAATTATTAAATGATTTGTTTTAGAAAAATGTCTTATAAATTATTTATTTTTCGCGAAATAAATGAGTCTAAATAGTCAATATCTTTCTTATAATTTTTGAAAATAAATGATGGATGGACATTTGTTGCTCACTCAAGCCTTCTCTTCATTATTTTCTTCATTTTATATTTGGGATTCGCTTAACCTTTTCTTTTGGTTTATTCTTGTAATGACTATTTCGTTACTTCTATGAAGAAAAAAAATAATATTCAAGTTACACTTTCTACTGTTCGTCTGTATTTATTTTCATCTTTGTTTTACAATGCTTGCTTTTCCATCCCTCATTCGAAGAGCGTTAAAGCATAAGGACTAGTCAAAAGAATTATGTTTCAGAATTATATCAATAAGATCCCATTTTAGTTTGACATATTGATTTTCAAGGAAATTGTTGTATGATAGTAATATCCCAAACACTCAATTGTATCATAAATAAAGAGGATGACTCAAATGCAAGCTTCTATGGAACTATTTTCGGATTTGGTGGAATTGAATCAAGAGTACCACTTACAATTGAATCAAGAATAGCCGCTACTAAGGGAATTGAATCTAACCTTGCTTCACTTTCTTTGTCTAAGAACTTTGGGATGAATACACATTCTTAGTGTGATGACAGCTGGACCCTTCGTTAACACTTCGACACGCGGTCAATTGCCTTCGACACACTCCGACACGCGAGTCAGAAATTCCGACATGTGACTCCGACACGCACGGGTTATTTTCACAAATTTCCAAAGCTTTTGAGGTCTAAATATAAATATATGAAAAAAATAAAAATAAAAATAAAAGCTAAAACAAATTTCCAATACTCGTTTGAAGATGTTGGGGGTGCTTGAAGTTGCAAATCTTTCATTTGATGAGCCGGAGATGGAGTTTTTTTTTTTTTTCAGAAGAAATGGATAATGTGGATAAATAACTTTTTGTTATATTTGATGATGAAATGTTGATTTTTTTTTCTTATTGTTAAATTTTAAATTTAATAGTGGAACGTGGATTACTTGTTTTTTCCTCCAAGTTTTATGAATTATTACAATGAAATGTAGTTGAATTTGTCAAATTAAAACAATAAATGATATTAACAAATGTATGATTAATGTTTTTAGTATAGATTAATTCTAGATTCTTTTTATTTATGTATTTATATATTAAAATATTTATTTAATATTGAAAGTCTTTAGTGTGATTGAGTCAATAATCACTCCTCCACAGTGACTAACCAAATAAGAACACAACATTTTAAATTATCTTCAAGAATTATATATCCCAAATAATCAAACATTATGTTCTAGATATCTTCATGGATTTCTTCACAGTACCGTTGACTTGATGATCAAAATAAAATTGGTAAATTTATTTTTCATCAATCGATTTATCTTTATTAGTATTATTTTTATGACCCCGGCATCGTGCCAGAGCTGACTAACCAGTCTGTTTAAAAGAGGGAAGGGAAGAATTCGAAAAAAAAGAAAAAAGAAAGCTGATTATGGATAGACGAGTCGCATTACCACCGACTTATCGCGGAAATCGACGCTAGTCACGCACGACACGTCGGCCGAGGAACCACGTGTCGGTTCCCCATTGGTGTCAGAAAGAGACAAATCGCTCCGAGGAACGTGTAACAAAGCGAGGGCTTCTCTCAGTTCCGACCGACGCTCCAGACGAGGACGCTTGTCCCTTCCTTTCTTCCTTTTCAAGCTTCTGTATATAAAACATGGTCATCCAGTTCGGGCGACTGGATTTTCAGACGAAGCCATGGCGCCAGATCTCAGTCCAACCTCACTCCAGGACGACGGGGGCGAGCAGCAGCAGAAGGGAGCCGAGGATGGGGCGGAGATGACAGAGAGCAAGACGCTCTTGAACAGTCTCCTCTCCACCATCATCCCCGAAAAGGCGCCGCCGGCGACGGCGGGGGACGGAGCCGGCGGCGGACGCGGCGATGCCGATGGGGGCCGCAAGGACGGCGAGGGAAATGGCAACGGCGGCGGCGGCGGCGGCGGCGGCGGGATCATCGGTCACTTGATCTCGAACCTGGTCTCTCCCGGGAGCCCCGAGGCGGCGCGGTGGTCGGGGAAGAGGAAAGCGGAAGCCTTGGACGTCGAGGACGGCGGAAGAGGCGGCGAGACCGGTGGGGTTTCGAGGGCGAAGAGCGATGGGGAAAGTGAAGCAGTCGGTGGTGGCGGTGGCGGTGGAGTGATAAGCAGTCTTATTTCGAGCTTCTTTCACTCAAGCGAGGAGGGAGGAGGAAGTGCTGCCGCCGCTGCCGCCGCCGCCGCCGCCGCCGCCGCCGCCGCCGCCGGAGGTGATGAGATAGAGAGACATCGGGCAGCTGAAGGAGGTGAGGCGGCGTCGGACGTGGATGAGGGTGCCGGCGGCGGCGGGGGCGGCAGGGGCATCATCGAGAACATCATCTCTCACCTGCCAGGTACATCTAAGAATCAGCTCTTTTATTTTTGTATTTTTTGGTAATTGAGGTTCGAATTTTCATATTCTCAAAATTGGGGTGAAGATGATTAGGGGAAAAGTTTGAAAATAAGAGTTGAAATAAGAATAAAGTATAACATATATTGTATATTTGTGTAGAAGGCTTGCTAATTTACGTGAATTATTAAACAATTATCTCGTCATTTTCAAAATTACCAATTTGACTCTTTTTTTTTTCAATCTAAAAAGGAGTTATGTATATTATAAGCTGGAGGGTGGTGGCAGTGAGAAGAACTATGGAGTTTTCATTAAATTTTCACTTGAATAGTTAATTAAACACTTGGGGATGGTACACAAATCAGTGCGCGTAGTCAAAATACGAATACTGAAACTGATTCTTTATAAATAAGTAAAAAAAAAGAGTTATTTGATTTATTTCAGAATATAGATACACAGCTAAAACAAGCGCAATTGGGGTGAAAAATTAAAAGTGGGAAGATAAATCGAAAGTTTTGGGACCTGATTTAATATATAGAAATAGTTCATGGATCATATTGTTTGACCACGGAAGATATTGGATGTCGAAAGTATTATTAATGTCAATTTTTTGTTTCTCCATTATGTGGTGAGCAGAGGATGCATGTCCGACTAATGATGAGGCCTCAATGCTGATTCACTCCATCGTTCGAGACTGAGAAGCCAATTTCGGACTTCCGAAATTCATCTTTCTTATTGGTCCACGGGAGGAACATTTTTCTTCTTCTTCTTCTTCTTCTTCTGTTTAATATTCTTGTGATTTAGGGACAAAAACTGTGTAACTTCACTATGTTGATGGTTTTGTTTGTTCTTTCGATGATCTTTGAGAATGTTCGTGCAAATTGATGTGTGCATTTCTTTACTAAGTAGAGGGTAAAAAAAAAGTGAGAAACATCATATCATTGATGATAATCCCATAAATCAAAATTAATGTAAATATACTTGGTCTAGTATGTATTTTGTAAGCATATCCATTCAATCAGAACTCATCATGGACTTAAAAGGCATGCTGGCGGCGGCGGCGAGCATTCTAAAAAGTAAGGTGCATTAGGTGTCTTCTTCGTTCAAGCGACGATACAAAAGAAGAATGAGACAAGGCGAGAGGTCAGATATCATCATTTTTCATTTGATGAAATGAATTCGAAGATTAAGTGGGGTCTCATCCTGCTTCTGGCAATTATACTTATCAAAGAGGGAGGTGCTTCTTATTTTACATAATACTCCATAAAAAAATATATTTAACTTTTCAAAAATTGATCATTTCAGAACGTTGTGATTTATAACAAGTGTGATCAGAAATATAAGTCATAGATAGAGTGTCGACGATTCAAATTTTCAAAAAAATTGAAATGAACCGAATTAAACCATTAGAGCGAATGATTGAATTGAACCAAATCGCAACCTTAACCGAATACAAAACTAAACCGAATTAAATCATTATAGTGAATGATTGAATTGAACTAAATCATAAGCTTAACCGAATACAAACCAAGCCGAGACCTCAATATGGTTCAGTTCAATTCAATTTTTTGATTTTTGATTTTCCTTTCTTGGGCTTGCTATCATATATTAAAATAAAAGCCATCTTTTTCGAACTTTCACTAAAATAAAAGCCATATGGTATGTCACAGCTACAGGTACTTTCGATTTCATCCAACCACTACAAACTTTATGACATTTTACATATTTAATTTAATCTAATCTAATGCTGACCTGAGAAGCACATTGCCATTTCCTTTATTTCCATGCAACTGAAAAGATAAATATGGTTAATTTAGTCATAAACTAACTCTACACCGAAGTTAAATCACTTACAGTTAGCATTTATGTTCTCTAGAGATTGACGAGCGGTCTATAGCAAAACTATACCGTTTAAATCACATCGAGCTAATTTTACAATTCCTCTTAAACGTACTCATCGTTCGAGAGTTTCTCCAACTCGAAGGACAATGAAGAAGTAATGAACAACGAACCGGACCGGCAGCTATCGAACCGGCGCATTGGGCCGGACGATGGGCCTGGGCCCAAGAACAGGCCCAAAAGGTTATTATTCCATTCGAGCAACCGAAACAGTAAACATCCTTTCTTCTTAATAGCTAGGGTTTTAGAGCTCTCTCTCTCGAGCTCTCTCTCCAGCTTCACCTCGCCGGCGGCCTCCGGAGCTCCTCCGTCGTCGAGCTCAAGCTAATCCGAAAATGGTCAGTGCCTTTTTCCCAGTTAATTTGCATTCGCTGGTGGTCTGCGGCTGCGAATCTGCTTTGCTTTTTGTGATTCGATTGGAATTTCACTTTGTTTTGATCCCGCCTCGTTTGTATTCCGAGTAGTTTACTTACACAAGGCGTAGGAATTCGATGCCCTTAGCTCGTTTTGGCGCCGTCGTCGTCGTCGTCGTCGTCGTCGAACTCTAGTTTAGATTGTTCGGCGGCGCGTCCGCGATCTATCGGCGACGTGGCGATTATGGGGGATCTGTTTGGACTGCAGTCTGTGCCCCCCCGTAGGCCCGTTACTTGAACTGATTGTGAGCATGCGTGTGCCTTTTGATGGTGACTTGGGGTGGATCAGTGTCTAGTGAGCTACTATTGGGCTTTTTCCATTGCTGGTTATTGTTGCTTCTCTGATTTGCATCTTTGAATGGAGCGAGCGCTTTCTAATGTGGCGTTCCGTGTCAATCGAATGGATCCGTTTTGAGGGTAATCCTGAACGATGCCAGTTAATGGGGGTACACAGAACTTCTTCTTGAAGCGACCCTTTTGAGGTTTAGTGTTAATTTGGTGAATTCGGAACTGAGAGTATCTCTCAAATGCTTTAAGCTGCAAGTTTCTTTCAGTGACCAGCATTTGCATAGCTGAATTTTGAAGTAAAAGAGTTTAAGAATAATTGAATGAGTCCATATCACAAAGCAAGGTTGAAAACGAGAGAAATTTTATTTACTGTAGCCTAAAATTTGGATAGATTTGGTTACGTGGTTTCTTACATATCTGGAGTCTTGAGGATTTGACTCCTCAAGTTTTCTCCCTCTTTCCTTGAAAGTTTTTAATCCAACTCTGAATTGGTGGTTACTAAAAGAATCCAGACGAAGGAGGAGTTGGTACTTATTTTAGAGAATTTTGGTCGCGGGACTTTTAATTTTCTTTTGATTAATGGGGTTACAGTCAAAGTACTACTACTAATTTCGAGGGCACTTTATAGATGTGCATGATCTGATTTGGAATTCTTGTATTCCTGACACTTGGTGTCTCTCTGGTTTGCAGGCTCGAGGGTTGAAGAAACACTTGAAGAGGCTAAATGCCCCGAAGCATTGGATGCTTGACAAGCTAGGAGGCGCCTTTGTAAGTGAACCTTCTCAGGCAATCTTCTTGTGCTTCTGATTATGTCTTTTTAATTTTCCTTTCCGTTCTGCAGGCACCAAAGCCTTCATCTGGACCCCACAAATCAAGGGAATGTTTGCCATTGATCCTTATCCTGCGTAACAGGCTGAAATATGGCCTTACTTATCGTGAGGTTATAGCCATCTTGATGCAGCGCCATGTTCTTGTAGATAACAAAGTGAGGACGGATAAGACATATCCTGCTGGTTTCATGGGTATGTGCACTATACGTTTCTGTTCTGAAGCTGTGCATCTCATCTTGCCTATGAATCAGACAGAAATTAGCATTTATATAAACCCAAGACCCAAGATGACATTAGCATTTACTTGATCTTTTCGTGTGAAATCATTCCAACTGTTACCTGTGTCTGATTACTTGGTTACTCGTAAAGCTAGCTTGAAGCATTTAAGTCATTGCTACAGACAGCTGGCTATCACATTTGCCCATTGTATGCACATAGGAATCATGTATAAAGCATGCATTCATACACATGCATGTGCTCTAGAGTACCCCTTTCATTCAGAGAAACTATGTTTGTGCTACAATTGTATAGAACATAATCAAACTGTTTTTCTTGGGGAAAATAACATAAAGCATCTGCAAATATGGTCTTATGTTAACTTTGCATCCTCTACGACAAAATATACACCTTGCACCTTACGGTTTTTAAAAGCACACCAGGGAAGTAGCTATGGAGAACAAAGGCCAGGGTGCAAAGTTTCTTTTTTGAAACCGTCAGATGCAAAGTAAGAGATCTCGAAACTAGAGGGTGCAAATTGGTTTTGAAATTAGAGGATGCAAAGTGCTCTTGAGGCAAACATGCAGGATGGTTTTTATAGTTTCCCTTTTTCTTTTTCGACGATCTCTGAAGCTTATAACATGTATTTAATGTAAGTGCATGGGAAGATAGAATGTTTAGAAACTGAAGATCCCATCTTTTAACATATAATGGTGCAAGTAAATTGAGGATTGATTTGGGTGGTCAGGATAGATTGGCAACTTGACCGTTGTTCATTTTGCTGTGTGTTAAAACTTTTGTATGACATGCTAGTCTCAATTATAATTTAGGATTTTTATGATCTTGTCAGATGTTGTGTCAATCCCCAAGACGAATGAGAACTTCCGCCTCCTCTATGACACAAAGGGTAGATTCCGGCTTCACAGCATTAGGGATGACGAGGCAAAGGTCTGTATTCTGTCTGCCTTAACTTTATAAGGGTGTTAATCTATCATTCTGTTGAATTATTCATCTAAAGTATCCTTTGTTCCTTTGTGGAAGTGGAGATGGCAATAAGCTTTATTCTACGCTCACAAAAAAGTTTGTCATCTGCAGTTTAAGCTATGCAAAGTGCGATCCATCCAGTTTGGGCAGAAGGGCATCCCTTATCTGAACACTTATGATGGTCGCACTATCCGCTATCCAGACCCTCTGATCAAGGCCAACGACACCATCAAGCTTGACCTTGAGACCAACAAGATCACCGACTTCATCAAATTCGACGTTGGGAATGTTGTCATGGTGACGGGTGGAAGGAACAGAGGGCGTGTTGGTATCATCAAGAACAGGGAGAAGCATAAGGGTACTTTTGAGACCATCCACGTCCAAGATTCTCTTGGACATGAGTTTGCTACTCGGTTGGGCAATGTCTTCATTATCGGTAAAGGATCAAAACCTTGGTTGTCTCTTCCCAAGGGCAAGGGTATCAAGCTGTCTATCATTGAGGAGGCCAGGAAGAGGCTTGCAGCCCAAGCATCTGCCAACGCTTAAAGATGTTCATGATGATTTGTCCATCGACAGTATTTTTTTGGGCCTATTCGAAGGGAAGCAGTGGACATGGTGGTAGAGAAGAATGATTTGCTTTCCTTTTAGACATCTCCGGACTAATTTAATTTATGCACCACTCATATTTTGAACTATGAAATTTATAGCACTCAAGACAAATTAATCCATCCTCCCAAATTTTCCTACTTTGGAATTGGACCTGTCCTTTTTGTTCCCTTATGATTTGGTGTAGAAGCTTGTGTAAGCTTTATGCCCTATCAGGATCTGTTACCTAGGTAATGCATGCATTGTTGAGAATTGTTTTGTGGGAATGGGTGAGGCACTTCTGATGATTTGGCCACAAAATCCAGCATGCACCAATGTGCGGATAACCCATTTTCTTCAGCTCTAGTATTTTCTTCATGTGTCATCAAGGCATTTTGTGTTTTGAAGAAAGGTATAGTCACAGAAGTTTGGCTATTATTCTCAAGAATTAATAACTTCATCGATTTTCTAGTGAGTAGTAATTATGTCAGAGCTCTGTAGAAAATCTTCAACCTATTTTGGAGTATTTCTTGTCTTGACTCTTGATGCTCATTTTCGAGTTTCAGTAACCCTTTCCTGCCTTGGCATTTTTTTTTTGCCAATTTTTGGCCATCTTTTTAACCACTTGGCATTTTAATTTCTCGAGTTGTGGAATAGGAGCTATACTAGGAAGAGCTTTGAAAATAGAAATATCTTGTTGGTCACTTAACTAGTACTCCGAGAAGAAATACTCCTTTCGAAAAACAGCAACATTCTGTTGTCTATGTTCGTTTTCACGTCATTTCGTTCAGTTGCGAAAGGGTCATTGCCTGTCAAATCAACATCAGTGTTGTAGCATCGGTTCGCACATGGTGCCAACAACGCAACGCAATCTCCGAACTTGGCAGAATAATTACGGTTTTGACACAGAAAGAAACCAAGTCACAAAGAGAACGGCTTTTGGTGGGAGAATAATAAGTTGGTAAACGTCGATTAGGTTCATCCCTTCTTTTTTTCCCCAATTTTGGTAGTTCTTGTGATTTAATCTCACTATTTAGGAAGCAATGTTAAGAGAGTATTACTTTGTCTTGATCACGTGCTTAATTAGAGGCTTGCATCTGTTAAAGACTGACCACAAAATAGTGAAAGAAGCACAATTCGTTCATAATATCCTTAGTAGCTGTTGAAGTATCTAGAGATAAACTAAGGGCAATCCCACAGGTCCTTTCACCGGGTTGAAACCACTAGAGGTGTATGGGTTTCCTTGTCTTCGTAGACCAAGTGAGATCTCGAGAGCAGCTTTGAAGGAAAATCAAATTGTGTATTCGATGCATGTCAGAGCGATTCCCACACAAGATATACTAACATCCCAGCGACATTCGCGGCCATCACGAGTTATCTATGAAGCATGACTTATTCTCTTTAATTTGTCATTCAATTCCAAAATCTAAATTGACCTTAAACTTAGTGAACAACCTCTGCATTTGTCTAATCTTCTCTTGAGCTTTACACTCTGAGTTGATCACGCCACTACCGGACAACCCACAAGAGAGCCTGACAGAATTTGTATGCCCCCAGACAGCAGTGAACTGAAAGAAAATCCAACCAACCGTTTGACCTGGGACCCATCGCTTTTGTTTTTCCTAAATTCAAAAATAGAAAACTGAGAATCTTTGGTGAGAGAGGAAAGAGAAATCTGCAAAATTCCAAAGCAACTTTCTTTTTTGCCTGCTTAAAAATGTGTCATTGTTTCTAGTATGCTCTTTCTACTTCTCCACCACACACACACTTCAAAAAATCTTTGTACTGTTATTGTCCTAACCCATTATCTTCTTATCTTCTGGTAAGAGCTTGCTTAAGTGTCCCTACGCTTCCTCACCCAGATCAATACAGTCCCTCAGAAAATGTCAAGATAAGCTGAAGTAGTTGACTCTCATGAGTCCTTGACTGATCTAGTGTGCAAAGTAAGTCCCTTCACCTAATGGCAGTTTCATTAAAGAAGAGTTATCTAAGGGTAGTTTGGTTTAGTTATGTTGGGACCTACACAAGAAGTCAAAAGTTTGGACATACCATCTACTTCTTTTTTACTTGCAATAAACATATGATACAAGGTGACTCATTGCGTATTTCAATTAGCTAGAGCATTTGTTGCAATAAATTGGACCCTTCTGACTTTTCTAAATGATTGTTGGATCAAGAGGACAAGCACTAGTTTCTCATTGCATTTTGATTATTTTTAGTTTATAATATAAAGGAGGAATTTTATTACATGGAGCGTCCTGTCCTGATCAGTGTTGTTTTGTGGCATGTCTGTTTTAGGTTTGTTGTGTAGCTTGTTTAGCATTGTTTTGTTGAGTGAAGTGAGGAGATGAGAGGGAGAGAGAGCAAGATGACTTATAAAAGGAAGTGAATGAAAGTGAGAGTGTGAGTGAGTGAGGGAAAAGCAATATGAGGGTGAACAGGTGGAGAAACTGGCCAAGCTTCAGAAACTCACTTCTTTTCCAAACAAAGTCTATGCTTCTCAACTTCACTTCACGCCTCAGATACAAGGCCAAAGGTAACATAAGAGCCTAACACACACACACACACACACACACAGCGCAAGAGGCAGGAGAGCTTAAGCTTTATGTTTGGATTGATCATTGGATTTAAACAATTTTTTCTCCTGATATGGGGTGGCATATTCTGAAGGTAACATGAATGGCCTGATGATGCTTTACAAGGACATGGAGTCTTGTGAGGAATGTGGAGACATAAGAGTGATGTGGGAGATGATTCAGTCTTCTCGTCCTCCCGATAATGATCACAATACCAGTTTCCGGAGACACTGGACTCGGAGATTCTGCTTCAGGCCAAAGGAGACAGATTGTAAGTCATAAAAAAAGATGTTGGTCAATTAGATCGACTTTATATGCCAAGAAATTCGTTTTTGAAGCTAGCTTACATTCTGCTACCAAGGAAAGGCGATATGGGTAGATCCTGTTTTTGTTCCTAGGGCCATCACAATTGTGTAAATTTCTTGCCAATGTAGACTGTGATTACGATGAAAATGTTGTCGACCACTCTAGTATCTGTACAGATGATGGCAGTTGGTTCGAATCGGGGAAAATTGGCCTGATGTCTGAGGTTGAATGAAATCAATAAGAGGCAGTCTGTAATAAAGTTGATCTTCGAATAATACTCATAACCTAAACCTAACAAGATGATCTGAAATAGCCGAATCTCGGGCAATGTGGAAATTCACATGTTTAATATACTATGCAATCATCGTACCGAATGCATTGCCTAAGAGCTTTGTGTCCATTATCCGGTAGGCAAAACTCGCCCATGCCGAGGTACTTCCTCCAAATTTTCAGGGGCTTAACTTGAACATTATCTGCGACGGTGAGCACACGGCAAGCAAACAGATTCAAACTGCGATCACTTCTACACGTTTGATTCGGAAATGGGGAGGATTTGGCCCAGAACTGGTCACTGCATTCTTTTTCGCATATTAAGTTCGTAAATCGAACTGTTTCATTGGTCTCGCATAAATGAATATGAGCCACCAGTTAACGGATTGTACAGCACTGAACATGGGTAAATTGCGCGTGATGCTAGGACGAATGCAGACTCTATGATATCAATGACAGCAAGCTTATCTAGACCCTTAACCAATCCCTGGAACTTACTGTTTCCTCGTCACTGACGAAGAACACTTACGAACATTACAGTTTAGGTAGCCGACGTCCATAACCTTCACATGAACGGTCTCGATTGCTTTTCCTTTATTCAAAAGACTAAGTTCATCAGACATATATCCTTCCACTTTCAGCATTTGAGTCCTCTGCAGGGACTTCCATATCTGCAACCTCCTCTCTCTTGATCTCAGGAGTTCTAGCCCGTAAGCGATTCTCTTCAAGAGGGGGGTCTACGAGGAGTACCCCAAAAAACCTGATTCTTGGTGGCGGCGCACGAGGGTGCGAAAAAAGGCAGATCATCAGTATATTTGGCTTATTCCGACAATATACTAAATATATCAGATTGATTAAGTTTCTCTATCATGCGTTTTGATTTGCTATTTCAATATAAGATGATAAAAGGAAAGAGAGATACTATATCTATGTGTTAATTCGAAAATTTTCACGCATGGGGATTGTTTTAGTGATATCTATATATTTTATTATTTCAATCAATATAATTTCATTGAGAATAAATTTCGGGAAGAAAAAGAATTAAAAAATTGATAATTATGTGAGGTGGAGTGATAATCATATAAGATTATTTTCAAGGCTTTATTGATAGTAAGTTATTTCTTGGAAATGAAGATGAAACAAAAGAATAAAAGCAAAGGGAAGTGACGTGGCAACCACCAGATGGGCCACATGTCAATTCCCATAGGGGCCGCCATGGAGCATCAACATGCTATAATAGTGTCAGATTAATTGGATCCTCACACAGATTCATAGAGGTTAACTTGCTAGTTGATTTTACATTCCTTGCATCATTTGCAAGCTCCTTGAGACTTGCGACTGCTTGGGCAACAAACCCCATTAGCAAGACCAACTAGATCTACAGAGAAACCAGCATTTCATAACATCCTGGAGTTGCATAGCATCAGAAGCTATTATCAACAGCGAGTTAACTCTGACATTTACACATGGTTATTGATTTGAACAGCAAGTAAACTCCAGAAGCTATAGCAACTTCCAGATCACACAGATATTATTGTTTCTAACTATGAGGAATGATTCGAATGCTTACATCGAGCAATCATAAAGTGCACGGCGTGTTATGTCAGAAGCTCTATAATACAAGACCAAGTCGCCAAGATCTTCAACACAAACGCAGAAGACCTCAAAACTTATCTACTGTAAATCCAGCCCTAATAACTTCATAAGCTTCTCTGCTTCTCGTTTTCTTCAAACCGGCAGTGAAGTGAAGCTTCGATGCTTCAGAAGAAATTGACGTCACCTTCACCCAAATCATCACCTTCGTCTTCATCCCTTCTACGTCCGCCAGCTTCCCTTTAGTCAAAATGCCGGTCACTGTGGTGGAAAAACGTAAAACAGAGGAGTCTCTGTAGCCTACTTCACAAATTGACGGAATGAAGACAGTGAACTTTCCAGTCTCCTCATCGAACTCATAATTGGTAGCATCACGAGGGAAGATCCCTATTGGTAAATCATATTCCTTCAGAAGATCCGGCAATGGCTTTTGCATCTTTCCTGCAAAACCAAGTTATGAGTGAGGTTCATGCCATAAAAAAAAGAAAAAGAAAAAAAGTCGAACAACCCTTAACCTGATGTAAAATGCTCATTCTTTACAAGTTTTGTTTGCAAAGTGCATCTCAAATCTATCTAGAAAAGGTAAATATATTGGAGAAGTAAATACCCTTGGCACAGCCTATGACAATGAAATTAAAAAGAGGGGTCTATATCATCAACTCTTTTTATATATTGAAAGGCAAGACTCCAGTAAAGCAAGCGATGCAATTACACAAAATCTCTAATGAAACAGAAAAAATCATGTTGTGTATTTATAGTTATAATACCACATTATATCGGTGTTTAGATCAAATCATCCATGCCATCAGATTCATTGCAAATGACCCATGGAAACAAGAGGCTTTCACAAGGTTATCTTTTTGTGTGGCAATAGATGCCCAAGGAGATAACTAATGGCAGACCATGATATCACATTGAGGAACTCAACAAAGGAGGTTTTTGCTGCTGGGGCATCAGCATCTATTTGGACATTTATGAGGGTCACCATGAACCTTTACTAGGGGAAAAAATCAAAGTCAGGCTGCACATTGGCAATGTGAAGCTTTTGTCAAAGGAAAAAACACGATAAAATTACTACTATGAGGGAAACTTTTCTCAGTGTACAAACAATCTGCTAGGTTATGTTATGCAAAGAATGCTCTCCAAATTCCAGTGAGCTGAACAGATGAGTAAGAGCATCATTACTTAATGATTAACACATGAAAGCAAATAGTGGCACACAAGATATGTGCTAAGAGCAAACCTTTCAGTTTGTTGACCAACCATTTAGTTCCACTTTCGAGGCTGCTTGACATTGACTGTTTTTCAAAGAGAAAACTGTTAGCAGAAAAAAATATTCCACAAACATGCTTATTTGTACGGTAATGAACTTATGAATGTGATGGTGACAACAAATTTAATTTCTTTTCTCCCCTGATTTCTACCACTAAGCGAGAGCAGATACCCACGTGTGTTTGCGCGCACGTGGAGAGAGATAGGTCTCATACATTTTGTAGATTTCTATGCCAATAGATTTAACTTCAACCAACAAAGAATTTGAAACTTCATAACTGATCTACAAAACCACATGCATATACTGTCTGACATGTGCTTGTCAAGACCTACCTTGACCTGAGAAAATAGGACTTTTTTTCCTCAAAACCATATACTGAGCAAGCCATGACACTGATTAATAAAAGCCCTATAGTTTTTAACACGTGATTCTCGTCTAAATGCATGGGGCAAAGACCTAACTTAGGATTACAACCAATCAGGCTCTGATTGGCAAAGCCATCACCGTTCATTGGCATCCACCACTACCACGCTTAAAGGATAGGCAAACTAATTAGTGCACTTCAGAAACCCTTTCGAATTCACCTAAATAAAAGACATGAGCAGCTTAAAACCAATGAGCTTTAAGCTGCAACTGAACAAAACTTTATCAGTGCTTTTAACTACAGAAATGTGCATCAAACAAACTACTCTCATTCCTAAAATGTGCAAAGTTAGACAGAAAATCTATCAAACATTGGTGTTAGAGAGGTTTCACTCCGATGTATCTGCATAAAAGAAAAACTACAGTATCCATTTCCGTTAGGAGTTGTTAGTTGCATGTTCATTCTCAATTATCAATAACATCCTCTCTAACTCCTCCACAACTGCCAATGGAAAATATTTAGCCTAAGGGAAAAAATCTACCAGCAGTGGATCACTTTATTGAGCAAAATACGTTAATCCATCTCTTCTCCGATTACAATTACCAGGCAAGGCGATATAAGAGAAAGGGCACGGGATGCCGAGCATACACAGATTGGTTTATGGAAGACAGAGTCACAAGACAGGAGACATGCAGAGACCCAATGAACTGAACCCATAATGTTATTGCCGAAATACAATCGTTACAGGCAAGGACGACAAAACCCACAAAAGAAGCTATCCCAAACATGTCAATTTGGTCTTAAAAGAAGCAACTTCATCACCGGTTCAGTTGATCCCACGAATTACAAAAATTCAAAGGGTGGGACAGAGAGACACCCCCCGCCGGGGGGGGAGAAAAACTCACGGTGAAATCGTCGCCGACGGAATCAATCTCCTTGTTAGCTTTCTGGCTGAACCAGTACGACCCCACCTTGTTCATTATTTGATCCATCCTTGACCTTCTCCCGCTCCTGATGATCCGACCCCTCTGAGAATTACGCCGCAAGCTATCAGCTTCCCGAGTTCCCTCAATCCAAAACGATCAAACACGTCTCTCTCTCTCTCTCTGGCTGGCTGGCTAGGGGGCCTGAAGAACTTTCAGACCGAAGACCAAGGAATACAGAGAAGCCGTCGCGGTCTTCCATGCGACCGAGGCGATGCTTCGGGCCGCGTTGACTTTTGCGGCCCCGTTCCGGTTCCTCTAGAAGGAGTTTTGGAAGGCGATATCGGGTCACGTGTGGACTGGAAACTGGAACGACGTAGGCCGCCTTTGAAAACGAAGGACTGGAGGAGACGCGGGAGCCGCACAAGATGCATGCGGTCATTTTCTTTTGTTTTCCATGCCCATCCAAACTTGTCCCAATAATTTTTGTTTTTCTGAAAAGTCCATTTATTTCGCAACAAATTCACCGTTTAAAAAAATCTTTAAAAATAATTATTTGTATTATCGAAAATAATTAGCCAATGAAAAATATTTTTATCATTGGTGTTTAGAGTTAAGAGAAAATAATGATAAAGTTTTTATGATGGCTTAACCCCAATGAGGGTTGTATGATATGTATTTGTAGGAGTGAATAATTATAGAAAGGGTATCAATAGAAATATAATTATAGAAATACCCCCACAATATATATATATATATATATATATATATATATATATTACATATTAATATTCATTATTGACAATAATTCATGTCATCGCATTTTCGTAGAGAGTGAAAATATTTATTATTTATTTATTTTTATAATAAATTATTCATTTTCCAAGTTATACATAGATCTAAATTTATTCCGAATCTTTTTGGACTTCGATATAAAATCTCAACTCCGTCTCACTAGAGTAATCGGGTTCCGTCGGCAACTCACATCCCACCATAATCTTGTTGGTCAAATGAAGATCTTATACTAAATACATAAAAAAAATCCCATCAATTTGCAGAATATAAGGCTGAAAAGAATTTAAGATCTGACTATCCTAAAATGAAAAGCCATGCTTATTATTTTTTTCTTTCTGGGGTTCACAAAATTATGTAAGTAATCTGGAGTTCCTTCAAAATGATTTATCAAATTTAGAGGTTTTCGTGTATGATCGAAAGGTACATCTTTAAAAGCTCCCAAAGCCTATAATCATTGTTTATTTATTACATAATCTAAGGACTATAAATGAAATAAAGGCATTTTAGTATTCTTACATTTTAGCTTCGATTACCATCCCAAACCTCGTGGGTTCTTTTTTGGCCTAACTAAAACCTGTCTTGGTACCGAAAACCCAAAAGTTGTTTACATCCTATTAGGCTACGTTTGGTAGTCAGGATAAAATTTGGGATATAATACGATTTATCATATCTTACGTTTGGTACTTACTCAGGACAAGATAAATTCGGATAAAAGAGGGATATAAGCCTAATAAAATTATCACATGAGAGAGGTGTGATAAATGTGAATAGGATTTTTAATGTCCATAATAGGAAAGTTATTTTTTTTAAATAACAAACTTATTAAATTTACAAAATTGAAATTATATTTCAATATAAATAATAATTGAATTCTAATTTAAGAAACTAAAAATAAAAAAAAATTATTTTTTTAATTTAATCTTGTTTTAATTTATATATTCAACTTTAATTCTATATTATAATAAACATTCAATCTATAAATTATATATTTAAATTTATTATATTTTTAAGGTATTTTTGTATTTTAGATATGTTAGTACAGTTTATTATTTAATAAAATTTTATTAAAGAATGATGAAAGGGGAAAAAGAAATAATAAAGAAAATAATTTTAAAAAGAGGAAAAATAAAATAAAAATAAATTAGGCATAGTGTCACGAGAGATTTTCACCATCTCCGTTTATGAACTTTTTGGTTCATTCACTTACCAAAAAAAAAAAAAAAACTTTTTGGTTCATTTACAATGATATGTCGTTTATATAAAAAAAAAAGTGAGATGATATGAATATATCCGACTTTAATACTGTAATTCACCAAATAATAGATATGATATAGAAAAATCCTAGGATTTTATATCATATCCTATCTAGTCCTATCCTTATTAGAAATTCGGACGACCAAACGTAGCTTTAAGGTTTGGACGGATTGGTTACCTATTATACTTATCACGCTTCCTCCCCTACTCTTAACTTATTTAAAGTCACTTATTATATACTTTGAGGATAATGTCATAAATTATTTATGAATTTTGGCTTAATATGCAATGTGATCCATATTTATTTAAAATGGTCTCTAAACCTTTAGTATTTGTTTAATTTAGTCTCCGAACTATATAAAAATGTTCAATATTTTCCTTCTATTAATTCAAGTTCAGGAACAATATTAAATATTTTCATATAATCTCACAACTAAATTAAACATACACCAAAAATTCGGAACTATATTGAACAAGTTATAAGTTTGGAAACCATATTCTATTTGGGTTAAAGTTCAAATATCATTTACATTATTTTCCCTATACTTCGTGAAGGAAGGCCACGTACCAGCCAATGCTCAATTGGCCCATTGATCAAGGTTGGGAATTTTTTCCAAGCGGGCCAATGGGCCACTAAAAAGTAGCCAAGCCCGTCCATTTGATTAGGTCTAGTCAATAACCATGAGGTGCAAGGGCTAGCCGTGAGGTATTCAATTCACGTTTAGGTTTATAGTTGGCAATTGGCAAAATGGGTGCAAGGGCTTAGTTTGGTATTTTCTGATAGGACAGTTTAGGATGCATATGACGAAATTTTTGGAACAAAAATTAATTTATATTTTCTAAATGAGTTTCTGAGCAAAGAAATGTGTTTAATAACAACTTAAAATTTCTATTTTTGGAATATAAATTCGTTTTATAACAATAGAATTTCTATTTCTAGAAGGCAGTGGCCGGTGTTCGGCAGCGGGTGGCAAGCCCGCAAGTAGTGGGCATCCGGTGTCCAGCAGGGGTGACCGGCATATGGCGTTATGGATAACTGGCGGCTAGCGTGTGGCGTTCCACGAGTGGTGGGCGGTGACGAGAGTGAACAATAAAAAGAGTTTTCATTACTTACTTTTGTTTTAGAATTAAAAAAAGCTAAAAATTTTGGTTTTTGATTTCTGTTCCAAATCTATTTTTGAAATATAAATCTATTTTAAAAATAGAAAAATAAAATTATATTATCAAATAGATTTTCATTCCAAACCTGTTTCGAGGAACAAAAAAAAAAAGAAATAGGAAATAGAAATTTTGTCATGCGTCCCCTTAATGTTCTTGGCCTCATGGTTTAGTGCTAGAGTGCAAAATACAATCCCCATGAGGTATTGCGTGCTTAGCTTGGGTTAATTGCAAAATGCAATCTTCAAAAATAGTCTTAATTTCTGTCTTATTTTATCAATCTTTGAACATGGTGGCGACGACGACTCCTCAACATCAAGTGTCCTGTTCCATCCTCAGAAGGTCAAGCGCCATCTTCCTCGAACAGTGTCCTCTTCCATCTTCGAAAGGTCAAGTGCCCATCTTCTTCTTGGACGGTAAAACGGGACCAGAACAGAGAGCCCCCGCGATTGCGGTGAGCCAAACCTTATGATCAAACCCAACAACCACCCTTCGACCCTTCATCACATGCGTGTTCAATCCTCCAACGCTCGTTTTATAGGGCTGAAACATTGCGCAGGAATTCATGCCCATCGCCAAAATAGCTCAGCATGTAACAAACATGACGGGAATTGATTTCACGGAAGTTGATTTCCACAAAGGCACGTTGAGATGCCTTAAGTTTTCGAGTATTCATCATCTGGGCAGGGAGCATTGCTTATCAGCATCTCGATCCTTAGATTCAAGGCGTAAGGCATTCAGGGCATGACGTCCACGCATTCGAGGGTTGAGATGCACTGTAGAGGCAAAACAGAATTCCCAGAGCATGAATAGTTTCTCGACATCTGTATATTAAATCTTAAGGATTGCGTTAGATATTTCCTGTCCTTGCTTTCAGTCTACGGAACATCTAGAAGACTTTCAGTACAAAATTGCGGGTTCCTACTAGCCCAGTTCGTCACGAGACCATGCAACGCAAGAATCATGAAACTGTATGCGCTTGTGTTCGGATTGGCCTATTATTTTCTCTTTGCCTTCGTCCTTCGGCATGCATTGTTTAAACACGTCACATGTGCATATGTCAAGTTTGTTGTTTTCTTGGTAGGATAGGAACGATTGATATGACACCATCTATGAGAATATTTCATTTGAGTACTCTGAATTCTTGGAATCTAATCAGATGCCTGTTGAGTCCTGTAAAGTAATTGAAGAAAAGACTACGTTATCAAAACTAAAAAGGAGACAAAAGCAAAAATCTTTTCCGGCAAAGATTGAAACCTTTGATAACCATTTGTATTTGGAAGCATTTCTTTTTACTGATATTCAAGGATGCAGGCAAATTGTCGCGTCTAAGGTTCACTCTGCTCACACCATAGTGAGCGTCATATATCATATTGCTTTATTTGGAAGCGTTGCGATTTAAATTATAATATATTGTATTCAAATCAAGCGTTTAATCACTCAACTATTTCATATATCGAGTCTAATTGTAAAGTATCATATTAATTTCTCATAACCTTTTATGGAAAAGTAAATCATACATCGCTAGTGTAAAATGAAAAGGGTTAATACCCTGAAAAACCTCAAACTGGTACACTTGTGACAAATTTACCCCAAATTATTTTTTTGATCATGAAAAACCTCAAACTGGTATACCTGTGACAAATTTATCCCGACTGATTATAAAAAACCCTAAACTAGTACATTTATGACCAATTTACTCCAGACTAATTTATTTGACTGCAAAAACACCCAAAAATGATAAATTTGTAACAAATATATCTTATGCTAAATTGGATTAATACTACAAAAAAATCACAAAAATTGTAAACTGTGACAAACGGAGCGTAAAATCCTAAATTGGTATACCAATCAACTGTCACGTGTCATTTAACTTAATAATTTGAGAATAAAATTTAACGAAAACTAACAGAGGGTAAATTTGTCACAAGTGTACCAGTTTGGGGTAAATTTGTCAAAGCTATACCAGTTTTGGGTTTTTGGTGGTCAAAAAAATAGTTTTGAGTAAATTTATCACAAATGTACCAGTTTGGGGTTTTTCAAGGTATTAACCCAAAAGAAAAAGTAGATATTACATGGAAGAATCTTTATCCTTCTTTGATTTGAGAATTTCAAACATGAGGAGGAAGACGGACTTGTGGGGATAGTGACATTGGGTTGGGAGCTTGAACCAGCTATTTGACCAGGCGGGTGTGGTTTGACTAGCCACAATCCATTGTTGTCAAGATATTTTCGATAGGTTGGCATATCAAGTGCTCGATCTAACAATTACACTTAATTATTGGATAGGTTGATCTTGACCAGACATCACTAATATTATTTCATTGGAGCATGTAATGATGCTGACATTATCTGAAAAGTTAGACATACACTGATCCCCATAATAAGAATGCAATTTATCATACCCTTTCACTACTTGTTATCTATAAATCGTCATCTATCACTATGGACAACTTGTCAATAGTAACATATAAGATAGCATGAGTGACCCAAAGCAAGCGAGGCGAGTGTCGAGTGGAGAGCGGAGGAGTTGTTTTTTTCAATTTTAGCAAATTGAAGAGTAAGAAAACAAATAAGACATAAGAGAACGAATACTAGAGGAGGATGCCATAAGGTGCCTTTTTGGACACTGTGAGGATTTCTCACAAAAACATTTTCCTCATTCGTAAATTATGACTATTGATGTCGTAAAAGATATTAAAAACCTAAGTTATTAAAGAACAATATAAAATTACTTGAACTCCTTACTAAAGAACTATTTAATGTTGTTGACGCCGTTTATTTTAAGGTTTTCTCTATATAAAAAAATATAAATATTATATATATATAGTCATGGTTGGTCCGGGTTGGACCGACCCGGAACTCTCAAGACTGAGGACTGACTCGCACAATGCTGGTATAGGAATTCTAGGACCAAGGACCGATCTAGTCTCCTTAGGAACCGGACTAGGACTGTTAGGGTTGGGTCGGTCCAGGGTTGACCCTTAACCGATGCTCACCCCTACCAATGAAGGTTGTATGATATGTATTTGTAGGAGTGAATAATTATAGAAAGGGTATCGATAGAAATATAATTATAGAAATACCCCCACTATATATATAAAATTACACATTAATATTCATTGTTGACAATAATTCATGTCAACGCATTTTCGTAGAGAGTGAAAATATTTATTTTTTATTTATTTTTATAATAAATTATTCATTTTCCAAGTTATACGTAGATCTAAATTTATTCCAAATCTTTTTAGACTTCGATATAAAATCTCAACTCCGTCTCACTAAAGTAATTGGGTTCCGTCGGCAACCCACATCTCACCATAATCCTTTTGGTCAAATGAAGATCTTATACTAAATACATAAAAAATCCCATCAATTTGCAGAATATAAGGCTGAAAAGAATTTAAGATCTGACTATCCTAAAATGAAAAGCCATGCTTATTATTATTATTTTTTTCTGGGGTTCACAGAATTATGTAAGTAATCTCGAGTTCCTTTAAAATGATTTATCAAATTTAGAGGTTTTCGTTCATGATCGAAAGGTACATCTTTAAAAGCTCCCAAAGCCTATAATCATTTTTTATTTATTACATAATCTAAGGATTATAAATGAAATAAAGGCATTTTAGTATTCTTACATTTTAGCTTCAATTACCATCCCAAACCCTGTGGGTTCTTTTTTAGGGTTTGGACGGATCGGTTACCTGGTTATACTTATCATGCTTCCTCCCCTACTCTTAGCTTATTTAAAGTCACTTATTATATACTTAGAGGATAATGTCATAAATAATTTATGAACTTTGACTTAATATACAATGTGATCCATATTTATTTAAAATGGTCTCTAAACCTTTAGTATTTGTTTAATTTAGTCTCCGAACTATATAAAAATGTTCAATATTTTTCTTCTATTAATTCAAGTTCAAGAACAATATTAAATGTTTTCATATAATCTCACAACTAAATTAAACATACAAATAAAATTTGGAAACCACATTGAACAAGTTACAAGTTTGGGAACCACATTGTATTCGGGTCAAAGTTCAAATATTATTTATATTATTTTCCCTATATTTCGTGAAGGAAGGCCACGTACCATCCAAGGCTCGATTTGCCCATTGATCAAGGTTGGGATTTTTGTCCAAGCGGGCCAATGGGCCACTAAAAAGTAGCCAACACCGTCCATTTGATTAGGTCTAGTCAATAACCATGATGACCTACCACGATTCTGTCTAGAGGTGGCAAAATGGGTGCAAGGGCTAGCCGAGAGGTATTCAATTCACGGTTAGGTTTATAGTTGGCGATTGGCAAAATGGGTGCAAGGGCTTAGTTTGGTATTTTCTAATAGGACAGTTTAGGATGCACATGATGAAATTTCTAAAATAAAAATCAATTTATATTTCTTGGATGAGTTTCTGAGCAAAGAAATATGTTTGATAACAACTTAAAATTTCTATTTTTGGAATAAAAACTTATTTTATAACAATAGAATTTCTATTTCTAGGGGGCAGTGACTGGCGTTCGGCAGCGGGTGGCAGGCCGCTGCAGGTAGTGGGCATCCAGTGTCCAGCAGGGGGCGATCGGTGTATGGCATTACGAACAACGGCGGCTAGCGTCTAGTGTTCCACGAGTGGTGGGCAAAGGACGAGAGTGAATAATAAAAAGAGTTTTCATTATTTACTTTTGTTTTAGAATTAAAAAAAGCTAAAAATTTTGGTTTTTGATTTTTGTTCCAAATCTATTTTTGAAATATAAATCTATTTTAAAAATAGAAAAATAAAAATTATATTATCAAATAGATTTTCATTCCAAACTTGTTTCAAGGAATAAAAAAAATAAAGAAATAGGGAAATATAAATTTTGTCATGCGCTCTTTAATGTTCTTGGCCTCATGGTTTAGTGCTAGAGTGCAAAATACAATCCCCATGAAGTATTGCGTGCTTAGCTTGGGTTAATTGCAAAATGCAATCTTCAAAAATAGTCTTAATTTCTGTCTTATTTTATCAATCTTTGAACATGGTGGCGATGACGACTCCTCAACATCAAGTGTCCTGTTCCATCCTCAAAGGTCAAGCGCCATCTCCTTCTCGAACAGTGTCCTCTTCCATCTTCGAAAGGTCAAGTGCCCATCTTCTTCTTGGACGGTAAAACGGGACCAGAACAGAGAGCCCCCGCGGTTGCGGTGAGCCAAACCTTCTGATCAAACTCAACAACCACCCTTCGACCCTTCATCACATGCGTGTTCAATCCTCCAACGCTCGTTTTATAGGGCTGAAACATTGCGCAGGAATTCATGCCCATCGCCAAAATAGCTCAGCATGTAACAAACATGACGGGAATTGATTTCACGGAAGTTGATTTCCACAAAGGCACGTTGAGATGCCTTAAATTTTCGAGTATTCATCATCTGGGCAGGGAGCATTGCTTATCAGCATCTCGATCCTTAGATTCAAGGCGTAAGGCATTCAGGGCATGACGTCCACGCATTCGAGGGTTGAGATGCACTGTAGAGGCAAAACAGAATTCCCAGAGCATGAATAGTTTCTCGACATCTGTATGTTAAATCTTAAGGATTGTGTTAGATATTTCCTGTCCTTGCTTTCAGTGTACGGAACATCTAGAAGACTTTCAATACAAAATTGCGGGTTCCTACTAGCCCAGTTCGTCACGAGACCATGCAACGCAAGAATCATGGAACTGCATGCGCTTGTGTTCGGATTGGCCTATTATTTTCTCTTTTGCCTTCGTCTTTCGGCATGCATTGTTTAAACACGTCACATGTGCATATGTCAAGTTCGTTGTTTTCTTGGTAGGACAGGAACGATTGATATGACACCATCTATGAGAATATTCCATTTGAGTTCTCTAAATTCTTGGAATCTTATCAGATGCCTGTTGAGTCTTGTAGAGTAATTGAAGAAAAGACTACGTTATCAAAACTGAAAAGGAAACAAAAGCAAAAATCTTTTCCGGTAAAGATGCAAACCTTTGATAACCATTTGTATCTAGAAGCATTTCTTTTTACTGATATTCAAGGATGCAGGCAAACTGTCGTGTCTAAGGTTCACTCTGCTCACACCATAGTGAGCGTCATATATCAGGTTGCTTTATTTGGAAGCACTGTGATTTAAATTATAATATATTGTATTCAAATCAAGCGTTTACTCACTTAACTATTTCATATATTGAGTCTAATTGTAAAGTATCATATTAATTTCTCATAACCTTTTATGGAAAAGTAAATCATATATCGCTAGTGTAAAAAGAAAAAGTAGATATTACATGGAAGAATCTTTATCCTTCTTTAATTTGAGAATTTCAAATATGAGGAGGAAGACGGACCTGTGGGGATAGTGACATTGGGTTGGGAGCTTGAACCAGCTATTTGACTAGGCGGGTGTGGTTTGACTAGCCCATCCATCGTTGTCAAGATATTTTCGATACGTTGGCATATCAAGTGCTCGATCTAACAATTACACTAAATTATTGGATAGGTTGATCTTGACCAGACATCACTGATATTATTTCATTGGAGCATGTAATGATGTTGACATTATCTAAAAAGTTAGACATACACTAATCCCCATAATAAGAATGCAATTTATCGTACCCTTTCACTACTTGTTATGTATAAATCATCATCTATCACTATCGACAACCTGTCAACAGTAACATATAAACAATTACATGGACACTCAGGCATGATCTCTCTCTCTCTCTCTCTCTCTCTCTCTCTCTCTCTCTCTCTCTCTCTCCAGTGCTAGCTAGGTCAATCCAACCACAAAACCCCAAAACCCTCAGCTCTTCGTGCTGGTGCCAGATCAATTCCCCAGTGGAGTTTCAGATAGAGTCCGTGATTCCCCTACCAAGCTTCTAACATCTAGCAATTGAAGCGCTCAACTAACATATGGCCATCATAATAAATGCCAAAACTATAATAATCCATCGGGGAGAGCTCGAAACGCCGTTTTTCCAATGGGTAGAAACAGCGGGAATTTGACAGCATGGGAAAAGAAAAAAATCGGTGGTATATCTGTTAACAAGGGCGGTGTTCGATCTCTGCTTGGCCTTTGCCTCTCTCTTGTGGTCGCTGCTGGTGTTCAAATCGCTGCTTGGTCTTTGCCTTTCTCGTGTAGTCACTGCGCTTTCAACATGGCTCATGGCCAAACCCGCAATCTGGCTGAATGTGGATTTCAAAAGGTATTTTGATTTTAGTTGCTGATAGAACACGCAAAGTACGCACAACGATCTAACCGAGACAGTAATAATAGAAAGCCATTTTTACACAGCCTATGCGCAATATAATTCTCGAAAATTCAACTTTCAAGGAAGTCGTGGCCACGCAAAATGATGGTGTTTTGGTAGAAGAGACTAGGATAGAAGAGCAGTCATTCGAAAATGGTCACTAGGTTGGATAAACTAAGGGAGAATGAAGGGGAGAATCAGAAGGGATTTGCATTTCTTTTTCGCTCCATTTGTTTTTCAAAAAATGAATAATTTGAAAAATATTTTTCTAAAAATTATCGTTTGTGTTGCTTGAGATAGTTAGCCAATAAAAATATTTACATTATCTGCGACAATTTAGGTTTAGATATTCTGAATGACAATAAAAATATTTTTTATTCATTTATTTTTATAACTGATACAAACAATTATTTTTAGTAAATTATTTTACAAATCATTCATTTTTTTTGCCAAAATAGACACACCCAGAGTAACTTTTTACAGCTCTTAAAATCCTAGAAATCCATCAATATTCAAAAGTTGGGAGAGGTGTGGTGACTAGTAAACACATTTTTCATTCTTGTATATTTATAAACTTGTCTTATATTAGTCATAAATAGCATATTCATTTTCTCTTGTAATTAACATGTAAACAACGCTGTAATCAAATCCCTCCAACTCCCCCCTTTTTTCTGTAATTAATAATTTTCCTTTCTTTTCTATTTACCTCTATCAGATCTAATCTCGTATAAAGATAGAAAATTGTGTAAATTGGATTTATGGTTAAGAACGGAGTTTTGTTGTCGAGCCACATCGTCCCATATCTCAATACTCTTTAGATTGATTAGAAGAAAAAAAATCTCAGTTATCTCACTTACTCTACTATAAATGCACATTGGACACATTTTTTCAATATTAATTATATAAAGTAATTTCAATAGAGTGCATAGTATAGACAACAAAGCCATTTCATTTAATTATATTGTAAATAAATGCACAGCAGCAACATTTGTTTATGACATATTAGTAATACAAATTTATTTTGGTTGTAAATTAAATCCATAGATGAAATAAAGTGCATACATATTTTCACCACCAACCAAACATATATGCTTCAACTTAATAAATTATAAGAAAACGGTAACATATCATTTTATGAAGCTTCTTAGCTATGTCGATAACTATCACCAAAATAATGCAAGTTGCAATTTTAATCTAAACTTTCTTTTTCATTGTATAAGCGAAGTTACACACTTCAATTATTGCATGGAATTTTTTAATATTAAATAACTATATGCATTATCCATCTTTCCGAACAAAAGTGTTGACTCAATTCCTGCATTTACTATCACACAGAGAATCTTATTGTTTCATATTGGAAAAAAAGAATAATATTGTAAGGCTATAATTAGCAGCACAGTGAAAAAATAAATTAATTTCCAAGATCAAAAGTTTCATTGATTTTTTTTTTTTGGGTCTGTCCTATCCTATTTCTATTCTTACTCTAACACTCACTCTCAGACTTTTGCCCTACCTCCTTAGGGGCCGTGAAAGTCGAAACTCACTCCTGAAACTTAATCGTTCCCACCCCAACCCCCCTAAGAAGGTGGGATTCGAACCCCCTACCTCCCCTTCCATTGTGGAAGGATGACCACTGGGGCAAACTGATTTCATTGATTTCAAAGGCCGATTTTAAAATAGACTCCAAAACTGATTGCGCATAATAAGGTAAGACTTGACTTTTTCCCCTATTTTTTTTTTCTTTTCCTGGTCAATATTTGTTTTCTCTTTTTGATGCTCATTTTTGTCCGGCTCAAGTGCTGACTTTTTTACTTCCCACCCCTTCCTTTAAGTTGACGAAACTGCCCTTCGGAAGGAAGGAACTAGCTTTCACTTTATACCTCAATTATTAAAGGGATAGAATAATCAAATATGAAACCACGAATTTTAAACTTTTACAATAGTTTAACACCGGTCCTGTAAAATCTCATAAAATATTTGTCAATCAGTAAGGGCGCGCATGACAAAATTTCTGTTTCAGAAATTGATTTCTGGCCAGAAATTGATTTCTCAATTTCTATTCCCCGGATAAGTTTCTGAGCAAAAAAACCTGTTTGATAACGACTCAAAATTTCTATTTCTAGAACAGAAATCCGTTTGATAACAGAATAAAATTTCTATTTCTAGGAATAGAAATTGATTAGATAACAACATAGGAAATCCTCAAATACAAAATAATAATCAAAATAATACTAAAACAACATAGGACATCCTCAAATACAAAATAATAGTGGAAAATAATAAGTTGAAAATACAATTTCATGGAATTTCCTATTACATGTACTTACGTTTCCTATTACGTAATATTTTCTTTCGAAAAATAAACAACGTGGCAAAAAAAAAAAAAAATCAATTGAAATTCAATTGTAATGAATATGTCGTTATGTTTTTGCCGAAATTGATTTCACATTAATCAAATAAGTCTAATGATAGCCATGATTATAATAGTCTAATCTCCTAAAAAAAAAAAAAAATCCTAACTTCAAGTCTAATTCCAATTTCTTTCCAAATTTTGTTAAAAAAATCCTCACCATGTTCAAAAATCATCACCAATTTTTTTCAAAATTATCAACACTAGGATTATTTAAAAATTTATTATCAAAATCTGTATTTTCATCAACACTCTTACAAGAACAACAAACTCCTAATTAGATCTCCTTTCCTTATAAAAGAAAATTCGGATGAAACCCTAATGATTTGACCCATTTTACCGCCTTAATATGAAGTTTATGATTAAAAAAAAGGTAGTTAGATAGAGCCGTTGTCTAGTGTACTATGGAAGAGTAGGTAAAGAAAGACTCATTAGATATAAATATGGCAAGTTGACTATTACCATGCGTGAAATCTGTTGCGTGCAACAAATGAAGCCTTGTTCATTCAATTCTCACCATCTAGCCCAATAGTTAAGATTTTCAATCAATATTGATTGAAATGATTATATTAAAAAATTATTAAAATATTTTGGACTAAATTAACTATTTCTATTTCTATTTCAATATTAGTGATCTAAAATATTTTGGACTAAATTGAAAAGTTGAGAAAAAAATTTTCTATTTCTATTTCTATTTCAGAAACTGAGGAGTTAAAAATTTTAGCTTCTGATTTCTTCGATTTCTCTATTTCTGGAATAGAAATCTGTTTCAGAAATAGAGAAATCAAATTGCGTTACCAAACGGATTTCTGTTCCAAACCTGTTCCGGGGAATAGAGAAACAGAGAAATCGAGAAACAGAAATTTTATCATGCGCGCCCTAACTGACCTCAGCTCTTGAGGGTACCCTATGATTTCCATTAGCTGTCTAGTACGTATAGTACCATCTTGTAACACCCTCCTAGCTGATGTGTATATATCAAATCATGTGTGCCCGCATGCCCATGTGTGTCGACGCAGAATTACTCAAATTTTCTACCATTGTTGATGTTATTTTGTTATAATATTTCCACAAATCTTTTTTAGAATTTTTGCAACGCTGGATTTTTTTTAATAGGTACAGTAGTAATCTTGAGATTTGTCCTGAGGAACACTAGATTAATATGTATGTGATGATGTCAATGCCTAAGTATGTGATGATGTCAATGCTCTGTGCACTTAACCATATATACATGAGTTTGGGGTTTGTATTCAAACCCAAGTGGGAGGATGCAGCCGGCAATATGAGGGAGAAATGGAGAATCAAATTAAAGACGAGGAATGGTTTTCTGGACAATAATATATGTGCAAGTAGGAGTATATGTACTGAAGAAAGATAACTCAAAAAGGGTGGAAGCAAAGTTAAAATGGTCGGACCACATTCATTGAACCATATACACTTCAGTGCGTAACGTCTATTCTGCATGATAAATTAGCATGACAATAACAGTTAGATAAATATCATTATTTATCTCTTACAGTTTCCACGAATCTTTTTTAGAATTTTTGCAACGCAGGATTTTTTTAATAGGTATAGTAATAATCTTGGGATCTGTCCTGAGGAACACTAGATTGATACGTATGTAATGATGTCAATGCTCTGTGCACTTGACCATATATACATGAGTGTGGGGTTTGTATTCAAACCCAAGTGGGAGGATGCAACCGGCAATATGAGGGAGAAATGGAGAATCAAATTAAAGACAAGGAATGGTTTTCTAGACGATAATATATGTGCAAGTGGGAGTATATGTACTGAAGA
Organism: Eucalyptus microcorys; assembly: GCA_014182515.1. NCBI lineage: Eukaryota > Viridiplantae > Streptophyta > Magnoliopsida > Myrtales > Myrtaceae > Eucalyptus > Eucalyptus microcorys. Next base: position 33,927,703 of record CM024569.1, read on the forward strand.
AAGGTAACTTAAAAAGGGTGAAAGCAAAGTTAAAATGGTTAGACCCATTCATCGAACCATATACATTTCAGTGCGTAATACCTATTCTGCATGGTAAATTAGCATGATGATAATAGCTAGATAAATATCATTGCTTATCTCTTACAGTTTCCTGAGAGGCAAAAAACCATATTATCAGGGGGGAGAGAGAGAATGTTATGTAAGACACATGTATTCAATTGTTAAAATTTTTGAACTTGCATTCAAAATGAGCTTGATCGGTCCATTGTAGAGATAACATTGTGGCAAAATTATCGTGAAAAAGTGTGCATGCAATCACCAATCACTCGAGTTATCTTAGTATATCGACAAGTCATGTCAGGTATTACTTTTTTCCTAAATAAAATTTGCTCGTCAGCAAGCATGAAAACCAACCCTGATATCGCTGTTGAATCATGTGGCCATAGAACAAGATAGGAGGAACACAAGCGGATCACGTCAAGGCAGAGGGAAAGACGAAGATGTAATTGGAGGAACACGGAGAAACGGAAAGAGTAAACGTCGTGGGGGAGTAAGCGTCGCTTCCAATCCCACTAAAATAGAGAGAAATTTCTCAATTGGGTCCTTTTGTTCCCTAAGATCTATTTAGTTCATGAAGAGTTCGCAACTGGGTTAGGCTCGAAGCACTTTCGTTATCAATTGTCAATTGTCACGTATAATCTAACTTAGTAACTTGACAGTAAAATTTAACTGATACATGTATACTAAATTAGCGTTTTTAGTGGTCAAATAATTAGTTTGTGGTAAGTTTGTCACACATGTACTTATTTTGGATTTTTCATAGTAAAAAATTAGTTTGAGATAAAATTATCAAATGTGTATCAATTTAGAATTTTTTGTGATATTAGTCTAGTGTTTAAATATAATTATTCCCATTACCCAACACATTTAAATGTGAATAAAGATCTATAAAGGAAAAAAAGTGAAAAATCTCATAAATAGCTTTAGGGGTGAGTAAGATGGACCGACTAAATCGGGAATCACTTGGACTAGATCGTATTAACCAGTTCAAGGAAGGGGGCGCCAGTATAGTTCCATAAGAATGGAATTGTTGATTTTCAGTCGGGTTCCGATTCCAAGTTCGTAGGGTAGCTAAGGTGTTTGAGTAGGTCATGTTAGAATCTGGTTTTGGGACATGGTCAAAGGGAGAGCAGAAATGGTGGCGTGTCGGCGGGTTTTTCCAAATTTCAAAGGTTGAAATGGTAATCGACATGCCAACACCTTCTCTCTCTCTCTCTCCTCACGGCTCTTCGCGCCCTCTCGCCTATTTAAAGTCTCCATTTTTAACTAACCCCTCAACGAACCTCCATTGCACCTCCTCGCTTTACCTCCTCCAGCCTCTCCTCCATGGACACCCACGTCGGCGACCTCAACTCCCACAAGTCCGACTCAAATGGCGTCAGGTCGCCCCCCAATGGCGCCGCCTCAGTGATGCAGAGCCCAGCCCTCCCTCATGCCCTGGCCACTGGCTCCCTTGATGCCACCATGGGCTGCCACATTGCCCGTTGGCTCGTCCAAATTGGCGTTACCGACGTCTTCTCCGTCCCTGGCGACTTCAACCTCGTGCTCCTCGACCACCTCATCGCCGAGCCGGGGCTCAACCTCATCGGCTGCTGCAACGAGCTCAATGCTGGGTACGCTGCCGACGGCTATGCCCGTGTGCGGGGTGTTGGGGCCTGTGTTGTGACGTTCACTGTCGGCGGGCTCAGCGTGCTCAATGCAATTGCGGGTGCATACAGCGAGAACCTGCCAGTGGTCTGCATCGTCGGCGGGCCTAACTCCAACGACTACGGGACAAACAGGGTACTTCACCATACCACCGGGTTGTCTGATTTTAGCCAAGAGCTTAGGTGTTTCCAGACTGTTACTTGCTTTCAGGTATCTCTTCGGTCCCTTTTCATCATCCTTTTCGCTGACACTAATTTTTCTTTTGGATCTGATCTTTATCTTGGGAAGGACGTATCTGTTGACTAGAAATATTGCTCAGAGGATCTCATTGTTTGTGGTGGGTCTGCTCTATGAGATTATAATAATCTACTAATGGTTGCTTAAATAGTGTGCCAGGGGGAGTTGCTGTTGGGGTTTTAGCACAGATCGTTGTGACAGGGGAATGTTTATTAAGTGCAAATTGAATGAACTGACTTGTTGATCGTTTCTGTTTTGCCTTTTTCTAGGTTGTGGTGAATAACTTGGAAGATGCACATGAACAGATTGATACCGCGATCTGAACTGCTCTAGCAGAAAGCAAGCCCGTTTACATAAGCATAAGCTGCAACTTGCCTGCCATACCTCACCCAGCTTTCAGTCGCAAGCCGGTTCCATTTGCACTCTCTCCTAAGTAACTCTCCACCTGTTCAATCGATCGAGCCTATTTGCTTCATTAGATTAGGACTAGAGTGATGTGATTGATTAATTTTTATTGACACAGATTGACTAATCAGATGGGATTGGAAGCTGCAGTAGAGGCAGCTGCAGAGTTCTTGAACAAGGCAGTGAAGCCGGTCATGGTGGGTGGCCCAAAACTCCGAGTTGCAAAGGCTTGTGAAGCCTTTGTAGAACTAGCTGATGCATGTGGCTTTCCAGTAGCTGTGATGCCATCGGCTAAAGGACTCGTGCCAGAGCACCATCCCCACTTCATTGGGACTTACTGGGGTGCAGTGAGCACTGCATTCTGTGCTGAGATCATGCAATCCGCAGATGCCTACTTATTTGCTGGGCCCATTTTCAACGACTACAGCTCCGTTGGGTACTCCCTCCTTCTCAAGAAGGAGAAGGCCATTATTTTGCAACCTGATAGGGTTGTGATTGGAAATGGACCCGCTTTTGGTTGTGTTTTGATGAAGGATTTTCTTCAAGCACTCTCGAAGCGGGTTAAGCAGAATACCACTGCTTATGAGAATTATCACAGGATTTATGTTCCAGAGGGCCATCCATTGAAGTGTGAACCCAAGGAGCCCTTGAGGGTGAATGTCCTGTTCAAGCACATACAGGACATGCTCTCTAGTGAATCAGCTGTAATTGCTGAGACTGGAGACTCTTGGTTCAACTGCCAGAAGCTGAAATTACCAAAAGGCTGCGGGTATGCGGGTGTGGTTGTATAGATTAGGTTCCTTGTCTTTAACTTTTTGATCTGGAGCTACTTAAATAAAACAAACTGAAATTGTTCGAATGGGCGTATGCAGGTATGAGTTCCAAATGCAGTATGGATCTATTGGATGGTCCATCGGCGCAGCCCTTGGGTATGCACAGGCAGTGCCAAAGAAGAGAGTCATTGCATGTATTGGAGATGGTAGCTTCCAGGTATAGAATGGTTTTTGGTATTTGTTAGGGTGCGTTTGGTTCAACATTTTTAAGGGTTTTTAGTCTCCAAAGCCTCTTAGGGAAATGCTGGACTATTTGATAATCATTTTAAAGTAACTTTCAAGTGAAAGCTAGTATTGGGAAGGCTGAAAGCCCAATGCTAGTAGCAACTAGCTTTGAGCTTTCAACATTTGCCCAAATGTTGAAACTTATTTTTTTTTCTTCCAAAACTATCCTCACTCATTCTTCAAATTTCTGATTTTGCTCTCGTTATTATTTTTTAAAATGCCAAAGTAATGTTAAAAAAATAAAAAAATATATAAATGCTAACAAAATTAAATATATTTTGGTCTTTATAAAAAAATACTTATATATTTGATTTTTTTAGCATATATATTTGATTTTTTTAGAATTATTGTCAAAATTTATATTTAAAAAGTTGCATACATGATTTTTTTTCAATTTAAAAAAAATAAAAATTAAAAAATTATGACAAAGGGTTGGTCTTTTTAAAAAAAAAAAAAATTATATATATATGTGTGTGTGCGTGTGTGTGTGTGTGTGTATCTGATTTCTTAGCATTATTTTCAAATTAATATTTAAAAAGTTGCATACATTATTTTTAAAAATTTTAAAAAGTAAAATTAATAAATTCCGTAGGATTTGGTCTTTTTAAAAATATATATATGTATTTGATTTTTTTTTTTTTGGTATTATTGTCAAAATTTATATTTAAAAAGTTGCATACATTATGTTTTTGAATTTTAAACAATTAAAAATTAAAAAATTCTGATGAAGAGTTTGGTCTTTTTTTTAAAAATTTTATATATATGTATTTGATTTTTTAGCATTATTTTCAAATTTATATTTAAAAAGTTGCATACATTATTTTTTCAATTTTAAACAAATAAAAATTAAAAAAATTTGATGAAGAATTTGGTCTTTTTAAAAAAAAAAAAAAATATATATATATATATATGTATTTGATTTTTTTAAACATTATTGTGAAAATTTATATTTAAAAATTTGCATGCATCATTTTTTTTTTCACTTTTAATCAAATAAAAATTAAAAAATTTGGATGAAGGGTTTGGTCTTTTTTAAAAAAAATTTATATATGTATTCATTTTTTTAGTATTATTGTTAAAATTTATATTTAAAAATTTGCATACATTATTTTTTTTTTTTCAATTTTAAACAAATAAAATTAAAAAAAACTAATATTAATCACTCAAATTTCTATAAAACGACATTTCTCTTAAAGTTGTATCTTAAAACATAGTTTACCAAACGGCCTTTACATTACGTAAAGTCCTTTAGGCTAAACTGCTTTGCATTTTCTTAATGGCCTTTCAAAATGCTTAACCAAACACACATGATTACTAGCATGTCTATAACTAGTGCTATCTTCTTGACAAAAGCTCTATGCATAACTACGTCATTCATGATGGCTTGTTTTGCATAGGTGAGGAGTTTTGTCATACAATGCCAGTCATGCGCTGACCTTATTCATTTCCCTCCCTTTTTCTACTAAATTTTATTGGCTTTATCTTGTTGTGTTGATTGAATGGAAGAGATGAATAATGTTAAAGTCGTGGGCGATTTTGCACTCTAGGTAACTGCCCAAGATGTGTCAACCATGCTGCGATGTGGGCAGAACACCATCATCTTCCTGATAAACAATGGCGGCTACACCATTGAAGTGGAGATCCATGATGGTCCCTACAATGTGATCAAGAATTGGAATTACACTGGCCTAGTGGAAGCAATTCACAATGGCGAGGGCAAGTGCTGGACAGCAAAAGTAAGTTGCTTGTATACAAGTTACAATCAGGATGATTTGCCAATTCAAGAAATCCCTCCACGGAAATAATAAAATTTGCTCATGTTTGCAGGTTCTCTATGAGGAGGAGCTTACGGAAGCGATTCAGACGGCGACAGGGCCCAAGAAGGATTGCTTGTGCTTCATAGAGGTGATACTTCACAAGGACGACACCAGCAAAGAGCTTCTGGAATGAGGTTCTCGGGTCTCGGCCGCCAATGGCCGCCCTCCCAATTCTTTGTAGAAGCCTTGATTCGCATCAATATGTTGCTTCAAGTACTTGTTGGGGACATGAAAAAGAGAGCGTCTTCTTGAGCATTGCCTATGCTTTGTGAAATGAAAATAATCATGTCTCCTGGTTGTGGATTTTGATAATATCTTTGACTGTTGGCTTTGGGTCAACATCCTAAACATGCGGAAGGAACAATTGCAAATGCACGGTTACGTTTGGTGGGCTTGGAGTTGAGGACAGGGACCTCCATGAATGCATGTGTCGCGGGTCAACAGATCCTTGGCCCTGAAATAGCCCATGCGACGCCTAATTAGTAAATAACTCTAGGCTGGCCTTCCTTCTATAATTCTTCTAGAGAATATTCAACAAATAGTTTCCTCGTATCGGATCGCATCATGCGTAGTTTAGCTTGAGCGTCTAGTCCATCAAGCGAGACGACATATCATTTTAAGTACACCAACTGATTTTGGCTTGTCATGACCTCATTAGGAGAGCGGCATCAGCTCTTGACTAGTTTGTGCAAAAGAGGCCAACATTGCCTTAGAACTCTAAAGAGATTTATCCTTTCTATCCTAGAACTCCTAAGACCAATCGTCTTGATGCCACTCTCATGGGCTAGTTACATTCATCTCCTCTACATCACTTACTCTTTACCTGATAACCCCAAGCTCCATTCACAAGGGTTCGCGAGTACGAGAGAATCACGAACTGTGCCATTCTCCCCCACTCAATTCCGCAATGCTCTCATTGCAGGTTATCCTTGTGTTTTCTTAACCATTGACGCTCCACTTTGGATCATCATATATCAAATGGCAATGCTCACCCAACTGAACAGATTTCTCCATTGGTAATTTCTTTTGATTGCACCTGTTTGACACATTCGATCACTTGTGCTTTCCTTGACAAGTGTGGCATTTTTCGCCAATTGCACCTTTTGGTAGCACTCTATTTTTCCTACAAAGCCTTTCTTGATCCTAGCATAGTGGAGGTTTCTCCCCTTGTTGAAGATGTGATAACAAACCTCCTCTTAAGATTGACCAATTGACCTAGGAGCATTTTTTGTATTCAATGAGGAATTAGTTCTTTCTTGTGCTCCTATTGTCATCCTAAAAGTTAGTCGAGAGCCGCACTTTGTTGAAGCACGTTTTTCCTTGGCCCTCATAGAGCTAGGTAGACCACAAATTTTCTCAGACTCATCTCACTCACTAGAGGGATCTTGCTTTGATACCATCTTTCACGGGTTAGCAGATCCTTGGTTGAGGAATAACTAGTGTGGTGCCTGGTAAACAGATAACACTAGGCCAACTTTCCTTCTATAGTTGTTCTAGAGAATAATATGGCAAATAGCTTTCTCGTATCGGATTGTACCACACCCAGTTTAGTTTGGACATCTAGTCTATCGAGTAAGATAGCAGATCACTATTGGCACACCAATTAATTATGGCCTGTCATGGCGTTATCAGGAGAGTAGTATCAACTCTCAACCAGTTTGTGCATGGGATGCCAACATCACCTTTAGCGCTCTATAAAGATGTATCCTTTCTATCTTAAAACTTCTAGCATCAATTGTTCTAATGCCACTCCCACAAAACTTTTATATCTATCCTCTCTACATCACTCACTCTTCATCTGATAACCCTACGCTTCACTCACAAGTGTTCGACTGTACAGAAGAATCACATACCGTAACACATGCATTGCCTCAAATCTATCTTTGATTAGTATGGGGACCCTTCAAGTTGTTTACTTTTGGGACATGTGAAATGATATAGAAGTTTATTTGCCGTAATCTCTGGAATCAAGTTGTGGCGTGATCCACCATCTTCTAACTTACGTTCAAAGTTAAGCCCTTCTTCCTATAGATAATCACTTACGGAAAGGAAAATCCGCTTTCAAGCTCGGGGATGGGAGTTTTAGCTTATACCTTGGGCACTTTACTCCGAGACATGATTTTTTCTTTTGGGGATTGAGTGGAAAAATGCGGTTCAAGTTAAGTGGCTCCACTATTCATTAGCAATGACATAATACTATAATCCTTTGGCCATCCATGTTTGCGATAAACTTAGTGGAAAGTAAAAGAAAATGAAGAGATAATGATACAAATGATCTTTGAGCTTTGGTCAATGTGCAATGTGGTTTCTAAACTTTTACTTAATGTTCAATGTGGTTTTTGAATTCTTAATTTTTTCAATTTGTTCATTGGACTTTTGATACACGCTCGATATAATGCTTGAATGTAGTCCTTCATTTAATTCAAGATTAGGGATAACATTGAATATTTTCATATAGTTTAAGGACTAAATTGAACATATATCAAAAGTTCATAGACTATATCAAATAAATTAAAAATTCAGAGATCACATTGTATATTAAGTTAAAATTTATGATCATATTAAATAAATTAAAAGTTCATGAATCACATCACACATTGAGTCAAAGTTTAGGAACTACTTGTGTTATTTTTCCGCAAAATGAAAGAAACGTTGGGAAGAAAATAGAAAAAAAATTGCGTTGCGGCCCCTAATCTAAGGACAAGTTTCGATTTTTGGCAAAAAAGGAGAAAAGGTTAAATTGTCCAACAAAGGACGACGATGATCCTAGGATAGTCGGTTTCCCTTTGCCACTTGTCGTTTTCTTTTGCAAAAGCCAAGCAAACCAGTGGCCAAATCCAACTCGACGTCTTAGTCTTCCGAAACCAGCCCGATGCATTGTTTCCAAGGACCGCTCGCCGGATTTTTAAACCCCAAAACAGCGTCCACAGATGGATCTCAGTCCGCCATCGAGCGTGTTTCGTGTGATTGCGAGTCACATGGGTGAAAGCACATTTTCCTACTGATGTGGATGCATTGCGTGTCGTTGTCGTGCGATGTATTCAAATGTAAAACTACCTATTTCTTTTCGAAAATCAACATGTAAAATTTCACGATACAAGGTTTCATATATCAAATAATTTGGAATTTCTTGATTAAATATTAGATACATTAACATGGGAATTTTGTGGATTGATTTCAATATGGTTGCGTTTGAACATCAATTAGGGATGAACTGTGTTTCACTCTCCATCTATAATTTACCAGCTAGAACATGTTCCATATTTTTTGGAACTAGTAACTTATCATGTATATTCTAAAACTTGGAACCTACCACTCAAAACTGTAGCATGTGGGTTTCATTAGGTTCTAAAGTACTTTGCACCATCATGTGCAATTTTTTTTTTTTTTCAAAAAACTTATTAAAGAAAATGTAAAGAAAATTTGGCGATTGTAGTTATTAGCACATTCAATAACACTCACCATAAAAAAAGAAAAAAGAAAATCCGGTTCATTCATGATAAGGGGTATGTCCGTGGCTAGTAACGATGTAATCAAGGCCTAGCCTCTTCAGGTGTTATTACTTCTTGGTAGCTCGACACATGTACTCTTTACCTGCTTATGCGTTCATAGCACAAGACTTTACTACTCAAGCTACATTAAATACTCATCACCAATCCATGGCAGGATTCATCATGATAGGGACTTTTGCTCATGGGGCTATATTTTTCATTAGAGATTACAATCTGGAATAAAATAAGAATAATGTATTGGCAAGAATGTTAGACCAAGACTCACCAAACACCGAAAAATAAAATTGTAAGAGTTGAATACACTTATTCCCATTACTCGATACATTTAAACATAAAGAAGAGATCGGTAAAAAAAAAAAGAGCAAAAAATCTTAGGAATAGCTTGGTATGGCATAAAGAGTGTGTAGGTAGAATTTTGAATTTCAAAACCCCAAAACATATCATGTGACTTCTAGGATACATTTGGTAATATTTCTGTTCCCGGGAACAGTTTTAGTTTAGAAATAATTTTTTTTCCATTTTTATTCCTTAGATGAGTTTCTGAACAGAAAAATGTGCTTGGTAACTGTACAAGGATTCTCATTCTGAAATAGAAAATGAATAAAAATGTGTTTGGTACAACCCTAAAAATTTTACTTCTAATTTTTTATTTAATTATAAAAAGATTTAACATTTCATGTTTGGATAAAATTGGACTTTTGTAATGATTTGATTGATCAAGGTATTTTAAAATGACCTAAGAAAATTCAACATAATAGTTTGTAAAAAATGGATGATTGGAATCGGAAAGAGAGAGTCTCATTAGTTTATAACTCACAATATGAGGAGATTGATGGTAAACCTTTAGGCATTACGATGAAAAGGTGTACGGATCTTTTGAGAAAAAAGAGTAAATGTTGCTTGGAGTCATCAAGCTTTTGCCACCTTGCATTGTCTCTACAAGAAACGACATTGAAAAATTTATATAGTAAAGCTCTAAAAGCTTATTCAATTTTGAATCAATTTTCATCAAAATATTTTCACATTTTTTATGCTAAACTAATTCTAAACTAAAATTAACATTAAAATATAGTAAAACTACTCAAAATCTAATTTCTAAATTTTTTTTCTTATTTTTTTATTATTCCAAAAAAATGGGACTTGGATTGGATCAAGAGATCGGATCTTGTGTCGATTGTGTAAAGTCAACCATTAAGTTATATTGAGCTTGTTTTTCTAAAATGACATTATTTCTTTCCTTTTTCCCAAGAATAAGAAAGTAAGTTTTTTCTATTTCTTGTTTTTATTTTAAATTTATTCCTTGATCGTTGATCTATTTTGAGGAATAAAAAATTAACCGATGTTACCAAACAAATTTATATTCTTTTTATGTTTCCGGGAGTAAAATAATTGAAAAATATAAAAATGGAAACGCTACTAAATAGGGTCAAGACCTCATCCCGCACCCCTTTTTCGAGTCACGCCTAGTCCCCCGCCCACAAATTCTAAACGAAATTGAATATGCCCCAATTCCACGGTCCAAACGGAGTGGAACACAACATTTGTGGGTCAATTTGACATCTAAAACTGAGGAAATCCCACATGAAGTTGCTCAGCTCGCATATGAAAAATAAATCCTCCAAGAAGGCGGAGAAGAAAAAAATCATCATCATCTCTCTCTCTCCCTCTCTCTCGCTTGTTGGCATATATAAAGACTCCATTTTTAACCACTCCTCCACGCACAAACACACAGAAAAAACTCCAGAAGCACCCGCGAACCTCCATTGCCACTCCTCGCTTCACCTTCTCCTTCACCTTCTCCCTCCATCTCCCCCTTCACCTCCTCCTCCTCCACTGCTGCCATCGCCGCCGCTCCGCCATGGACACCAACATCAGAGCGCTCAACTCATGCAAGCCCCCCTGCAACAACATTGGGTCACCCCCCAACGGAGCTGCCGCGACGATCCAGACCCCAGCCCCCGTGCACGCGGCGGTCGGCTCCCCCGACACCACCATGGGCCACCACCTCACCCACTGGCTCATCCAGATCGCCGTCACCGGCGTCTTCTCCGTCCCCGGCGACTTCAACCTCACGCTCCTCGACCACCTCATCGCCAAGCCGAGGCTCAACCTCATCGGCTGCTGCAACGAGCTCAATGCAGGTTACACCACCGACGGCTACACCCGCGCCCGGGCGTCGGGGCCTGCGTCGTGACGTTCACTATCGGCGGGCTCAGCGTGCTCAATGCTATCGCCGGGGCCTACAGTGAGAACCTGCTGGTGGTCTGCATCGTCAGTGGGCCCAACTCCAACGACTACGGAACGAGCAGGGTGCTTCACCATACCATTGGGTTGCCTAATTTTAGCCAAGAGCTTCGGTGTTTTTAGACTGTTACTTGCTTCCAGGTATCTCTTCGGTCCCCTTTTCATGGTTCCTTTTGCTGACACTAATTTTTTATTCGGACCCGATCTTTGTTTGAAGAAAGTTGTATATGTTGACCAGAAACATCGCTTCGAGGACTTTCCGGAATTAGTCGTATTATAATGCTTGTCATGATTTTGGATCTCGTTATTTGTGGTGGATCTGGCGTGTAAGATTATTATAATTAACTGATGGTATCTTAAGTAGTGTGACATGGGACTTGAAGTTGGAGTTTTTGCTAGCAGAGATTGTAGTGATGGGGGTAAATATGTTAAGTGCAGATTGAATGAAGTGACGTGTTGAGTGTTTCCTTTTTGCCTTTTTCTAGGCTGTGGTAAATAACTTGGAAGATGCACATGAACTGATCGATACTGCAATCTCGACTGCTCCGAAAGAAAGCAAGCTCGTTTACATAAGCATAAGCTGCAACTTGCTTGCCATATCTCACTTGACTTTTAGTCGCAAACTGGTTCCATTTGCACTCTCTCCCAATTAATTTTCCATCTGTTTAGTTGATTGTGAAAATGCTAGTATGAACACCTAGAATGGGGTGAATAGGTGTGAAGATAATTTTTTGCAAAGAGTAATAAAAATATTTTGCTTTTGAAACTGAGTCCGAAGAAAAATAGATTTTGAGCGAGTTCAGATTTTAGCAGTTAAATAGAAGTACGAATAAAATAAATGAGTTCAGGAAAGAGAATAAGAACACATAATTTATAGTGGTTCGATTTAGATCAAGCCTACGTCCACTCTCCCGTGTTGATAATCTCTTGATTGGATTTTACTATGAATCAAAAGAAAGTTTACAATCTTGCGATCTCGATTTCTTAGTGAAGAGTCTCTACTGCTTTATCATGAAGTCACACTATAAGTCTCTTTATCTTTTGAGTACAATTTAGAGCACAGTATATGAGATAACAAGAATCTGGGAAGCTTCAAACTTTGGAATTTATCTTTCATGCATACTCTCGAATAACTAGAGAGTTCTCCTTAAATACGCATTCACGCCTTCTCGATTGTTGGCACTTTCCAAAGGAATTCTTCCAATCAACCCGTTGAACAGAATCAATCAAGGAGATCTCAAGCCGTTTGAAGTTTGTGATGAAAGCCCGTCAATCATGTTCGCCCATACAATCGGGATCTTGATTTCCATAAGTAGATTCTTTCCAAACTTACTTGTTATCCGAAAATATTTGATAAATTGAAATTGATTCCAATAATGATAATCAATCTTGTAGGTGTTGTTGTCAACTAGAAGGCCATAAATAATCCATACGAACCAAATCCTTGAAGAAAAAAGAGATAATCCCTTATCTGGATAAGTCTTCATTCTTCTCTTGCGTTCAATTTGGACTTCATTAGAGTGGACAAACTTCCGATGTAGAACATACTGTGACACTAAAGTCTGGCAGCCTTCAGACTTTGACACAGAAGTCTAGAAATATTCATAATAGACTTTTGATAAGTTTTGTCAATTTCAAAATATCAAAGGAGTTTTCTCCAATAGATTGAGTCTGTTAGCTACGTTAGCTTATGAATAGAGTGATGTGATTGATTAATTTTTGTTGACATAGATTGACTAGTCAGATGGGATTGGAAGCTGCAGTAGAGGCAGCTACAGAGTTCTTGAACAAGGCAGTAAAGCTGGTAATGGTGGGTGTTCGGAAAATATGACTTCAAATTGGGTAAAACAGTGAAGTCGGATCGAGTAATCAAATCGGACTTTGAAGCGTGATATCTCTTTATTTAAGGATTTATTTGCCTCACAGAGTTGCTAATGGTCACCAGCAAATTTTCTCCAGAATACAACAAAGTCTCAAATGAGAATACTAGATAGCAATTCTAGTATTTCTCTAGAGTCTCTCATTAGAAACAATTGGAAACAATGGCTATAATTTCTTTCGAAAGAAAAGGTAAAAATGGAAGAAGAAGTTAGTTTGATCTCAAAACAAATGTACTTTATCTTTGTCTTTCGAATAGAAGTGACTCTTCAAAAAATTGCAAAAAAGAACAAAGGCAATCTTTCAAGAAATGTTGCAAAATGAACAAGTAGGTCTCAAAGGTTACGTTGAAAAGACATAAAAAATTCAAAATTAAATAAATAATAAATAACAAATAATCGTAACCTTTTTGTGAACAGTCGCACTGTTTCAATAAGACTTTATGGTTAATTTTTATAGAAATAAATCCGAATTTTCAATAATAAAAATAATGATAGTTAGTTAATGTCAAATCTCGTTCACATGCGCACTCACATCTTTTCGATGTGGGACAAGGCACCTCTTCATTTGTTTTATAAACAAACTACCAATAGTGGGCAGCCCAAAACTCCGGATCACAAAGGCTTCCGAAGCCTTCGTAGAACTAGCTGATGCATGTGGCTACGCTGTAGCTGTGATGCCATCGGCAAAAGGTCTCGTGCCCGAGCACCATCCCCACTTCCTTGGGTCTTACTGGGGTGCGGCGAGCATCGCATTCTGCGCCAAGATCGTGGAATCGGCAGATGCCTACTTATTTGTTGGGCCCATTTTCAATGACTATAGTTCCGTTGGTTATTCCCTCATTCTCAAGGAGAAGGACATTATTTTGCAGCCTGATATTGTTGTAATTGGAAATGGACCCGCTTTTGGTTGTGTTCTGATGAAGGATTTTCTTAAAGCACTCGCGAAGCGGGTCAAGCAGAATACCACTGCTTATGAGAATTATCACGGGATTTATGTTCCGGAGGGACATCCATTGAAGGGTGAACCCAAGGAGCCCTTTAGGGTGAATGTCTTGTTCAAGCACATACAGGACATGCTCTCTTGTGAATCAGCTGTGATTGCTGAGACTGGAGACTCTTGGTTCAACTGCCAGAAGCTGAAATTACCAAGAGGCTGCGGGTATGTGGGTGTAGTTGTATGGATTAGGTCCCTTATCTTTTAACCCTTTGATCTGGAGCTACTTAAAGAAAACAATCTGAAATTGTTTATAAATTGGACCCTACTGACTTTTTTAAATGATTGTTGGATCAAGAGGACAAGCACTAGTGTCTCATTGCATTTTGATTATGTTTAGTTTACAATATAAAGGAGGAATTTGATTACATGGAGCGTCCTGTCCTGATCAGTGTTGTTCTGTGGCATGTCTGTTTTAGGTTTGTTTTTTACCTTTTTAGCATTGTTTTGTTGAGTGAAGTGAGGAGATAAGCGGGAGAGAAAGAGCGAGATGACTTATAAAAGGAAGTGAATGAAAGTGAGAGTGTGAGTGAGTGAGGGAAAAGCAATATGAGGGTGAACAGGTGGAGAAACTGGCCAAGCTTCAGAAACTCCTTTTCCAAAGAAAGTCTATGCTTCTCAACTTCACTTCATGCCTCAGATACAAGGCCGAAGGTAACATAAGAGCCTAACACACACACGCACACACACACACACATAGCGCAAGAGGCTGGAGAGTTTAAGCTTTATGTTTGGATTGATCATTGGATTTAAACAATTTTTTCTCCTGATATGGGGTGGCATATTCTGAAGGTAACGTGAATGGCCTGATGATGCTTTACAAGGACATGGAGTCTTGTGAGGAATGTCGAGACATAAGAGTGATGTGGGAGATGCTTCAGTCTTCTCGTCCTCCCGATAATGATCACAACACCAGTTTCTGGAGACACTGGACTCGGAAATTCTGCTTCAGGCCAAAGGAGATAGATTGTAAGTCATAAAAAATGATGTTGGTCTATTAGATCGACTTTATATGCCAAGAAATTCGTTTTTGAAGCTAGCTTACATTCTGCTACCAAGGAAAGGCAATATAGGTAGATCCTGTTTTTGTTCCTGGGGCCATCACGATTGTGTAAATTTCTTGCCAATATAGACTGTGATTACGATGAAATTGTTGTCGACCACTCTAGTATCTGTACAGATGATGGCAGTTGGTTCAAATTGGGGAAAATTGGCCTGATGTCTGAGGTTGAATGAAATCAACAAGAGGCAGTCTGTAATAAAGTTGATCTTCGAATAATACTCATAACCTAAACCTAACAAGATGATCTGAAATAGCCGAATCTCGGGCAATGTGGAAATTCACATGTTTAATATACTATGCAATCACCGTACCGAATGCATTGCCTAAGAGCGTTGGGTCCATTATCCCGTAGGTAAAACTCACCCATGCCAAGGTACTTCCTCCAAATTTTCAGGGGCTTAACTTGAACATTATCTGCGACAGTGAGCATACGGCAAGCAAACGGATTCATACTGCAATCACTTCTACACGTCTGATTCGGAAATGGGGAGGATTTGGCCCAGGACTGGTCACTGCATTCTTTTTTGCATATTAAGTTCGTAAATTGAACACCTTGGTCTCGCATAGATGAATATGAGCCACCAGTTAACAGATTGTACTGCACTGAACACGGATAAATTGCGCGTGATGCTAGGCCAAATGCAGACTCTATGATGTCAATGACAGCAAGCTTATCTAGACCCTTAACCAATCCCTGGAACTTCTGTTTCCTTGTCGCTGACGAAGAGCACTTATGAACATTACAGTTTACGTAGCCGACGTCAATAACCTTCACATGACTGGTCTCGATTGCTTTTCCTTTCTTCAAAAGACTTAAGTTCATCAGACATATATCCTTTCATTTTCAGCATTTGAGTCCTCTGCAGGGACTTCCATGTCTGCAGCCTCCTCTCTCTTGATCTCAGGAGCTCTAGCCCGTGAGCGATTCTCTTCAAGAGGGTTACGAGGAGTACGCCAAAAAACCTGATTCACGAAGGCTAGTTGGTGGTGGCGCACGAGGGTGCGAAAAAAGGCAGGTCATCAGCATATTTGGCTTATTCCGACAGTATATTAAATATATCAAATTGATTAAGTTTCTTTATCATGGATTTTGATTTGATATTTCAATATAAGATGATAAAAGGAAAGAAAGATACTATATCTATGTGTTCTTTCGAAAATTTTCATGCATGGGTATTGTTTCAGTGATATCTATATATTTAATTATTTCAATCAGTATAACTTGATTGAGAATAAATTTTGGGAAGAAAAAGAATTAAAAAATTGATAATTATGTGAGGTGGGGTGGTAACCATATAAGATTATTTTCAAGGCTTTATTGATGGTAAATTATTTCTTAGAAATGAAGATGAAACAAAAGAATAAAAGCAAAGGGAAGTGACGTGGCAACCACCAGATGGGCCACATGTCAATTCCCATAGGGCCCGTCATGGAGCATCAACATGGTATAATAGTATTAGATTAATTGGATCCTCACACAGATTCATAGAGGTTAACTTGCTAGTTGATTTTACATTCCTCGCATCATTTGCAAGCTCCTTGAGACTTGCAACTGCTTGGGTAACAAACCCCATTAGCAAGACCAACCAGATCTACAGAGAAACCAGCTTTTTATAACATCCTGGAGTTGCATAGCATCAGAAGCTATTTTCAACGGCGAGTTAACTCAGACATTTACACATGGTTATTGATTTGAACAGCAAGTGGACTCCAGAAGCTATAGCAACTTCCAGATCACACAGATATTATTGACTCTAACTATGAGGAACGATTCGAATGCTTACATCGAGCAATCATAAAGTGCACGGCGTGTTATGTCAGAAGCTCTATAATACAAGACCAAGTCGCCAAGATCTTCAACACAAACACAGAAGACCTCAAAACTTATCTACTGTAAATCCAGCCTTAATAACTTCATAAGCTTCTCTGCTTCTTGTTTTCTTCAAACCGGCAGTGAAGTGAAGCTTCGATGCTTCAGAAGAAATTGACGTCACCTTCACCCAAATCATCACCTTCTTCTTCATCCCTTCTACGTCCGCCAGCTTCCCTTTAGTCAAAATGCCGGTCACTGTGGTGGAAAAATGTAAAACAGAGGAGTCTCTGTAGCCTACTTCACAAACTGATGGAATGAAGACAGTGAGCTTTCCGGTATCCTCATCGAACTCATAATTGGTAGCATCACGAGGGAAGATCCCTATTGTTAAATCATATTCCTTGAGAAGATCCAGCAATGGCTTTTGCATCTTTCCTGCAAAACCAAGTTATGAGTGAGGTTCATGCAAAAAAAAAAAGAGTCGAACAACCCTCAGCCTGATGTAAAATGCTCATTCTTTACAAGTTTTGTTTGCGAAGTGCATCTCAAATCTATCTAAAAAAGGTAAAAATATTGGAGAAGTAAATACCCTTGGCACAGCCTATGACAATGAAATTGAAAAGAGGGGTCTATATCATCAACTCTTTTTATATATTGAAAGGCAAGACTCCAGTAAAGCAAGGGATGCAATTACACAAAATCTCTAATGAAACAGAAAAAATCATGTTGTGTATTTATAGTTATAATACCACATTATATCGGTGTTTAGATCAAATCATCCATGCCATCAGATTCATTGCAAATGACCCATGGAAACAAGAGGCTTTCACAAGGTTATCTTTTTGTGTGGCAATAGATGCCCAAGGAGATAACTAATGGCAGACCATGATATCACATTGAGGAACTCAACAAAGGAGGTTTTTGCTGCTGGGGCATCAGCATCTATTTGGACATTTATGAGGGTCGTCATGAACCTTTACTAGGGGAAAAAATCAAAGTCAGGCTGCACATTGGCAATGTGAAGCTTTTGTCAAAGGAAAAAACATGAGAAAATTACTACTATATGGGAAACTTTTCTCAATGTACAAACAATCTGCCAGATTATGTTATGCAAAGAATGCTCTTCAAATTCCAGTGAGCAGAACAGGTGAGTAAGAGCGTCATTACCTAATAATTAACACATGAAAGCAAATAGTGGCACACAAGATATGTGTTAAGAGCAAACCTTTCAGTTTGTTGACCAACCATTTAGTTCCACTTTCGAGGCTGCTTGATGTTGACTGTTTTTCAAAGAGAAAACTGTTAGCAGAAAAAAATATTCCACAAACATGCTTATTTGTACGGTAATGAACTTATGAATGTGATGGTGACAACAAATTTAATTTCTTTTCTCCCCTGATTTCTACCACTAAGCGAGAGCAGATACCCACGTGTGTTTGCGCGCACGTGGAGAGAGATAGGTCTCATACATTTTGTAGATTTCTATGCCAATAGATTTAACTTCAACCAACAAAGAATTTGAAACTTCATAACTGATCTACAAAACCACATGCATATGCTGTCTGACACGTGCTTGTCAAGACCTACGTTGACCTGAGAAAATAGGACTTCTTTTCCTCAAAACCATATACTAAGCAAGCCATGACACTGATTAATAAAAGCCCTATGGTTTTTAACACGTGATTCTCATCTAAATGCATGGGGCAAAAACCTAACTTAGGATTACAACCAATCAGGCTCTGATTGGCAAAGCCATCACCGTTCATTGGCATCCACCACTACCACGCTTAAAGGATAGGCAAACTAATTAGTGCACTTCAGAAACCCTTAAAAATTCACCTAAATAAAAGACATGAGCAGCTTAAAACCAATGAGCTTTCAGCTGCAACTGAACAAAACTTTGTCAGTGCTTTTAACTACGGAAATGTGCATCAAACAAACTGCTCTCATTCCTAAAATGTCCATAGTTGGACAGAAAATCTATCAAACATTGGTGTTCAAGAGGTTTCACTTCGATGTATCTGCATAAAAGCAAAACTACAGTATCCATTTCCGTTAGGAGTTGTTAGTTGCATGTTCATTCTCAATTATCAATAACATACTCTCTAACTCCTCCACAACTGCCAATGGAAAATATTTAGCCGAGGGGAAAAAATCTACCAGCAGTGGATCATTTTATTGAGCAAAATACGTTAATCCATCTCTTCTACGATTACAAGAACCAGGCAAGGCGATATAAGAGAAAGGGCACGGGATGCCAAGCATACACAGATTGGTTTATGTCAGATTGAGTCACAAGGCAGGAGACATGCAGAGACCCAATGAACTGAACCCATAATGTTATTGCCGAAATCTAATCGTTACAGGCAAGGACGACAAAACCCACAAAAGAAGCTATCCCGAACATGTCAATTTGGTCTTAAAAGAAGCAACTTCATCACCGGATCAACATGAACTGAACCCGCGAATTGCAAAAATTCAAAGGGTGGGACAGAGAGACAATCCCCGGGGAGGGGGGGCGCGGCGGAGATAAACTCACGGTGAAAGACGGAATCAATCTCCTTGTTAGCTTTCTGGCTAAGCCAATACGACCCCACCTTGTTCATTATCTGATCCATCCCGAACCTTCTCCCGCTCCTGATGATCCGACCCTTCTGAGAATTACGCCGCAAGTTATCAGCTTCCCGAGTTCCCTCAATCCAAAACGATCAAACACGTCTCTCTCTCTCTCTCTCTCTCTCTCTCTCTGTGGCTGGCTGGCTTGGGGGCCTGAAGAACTTTCAGACCGAAGACCAAGGAATACAGAGAAGCCGTCGCGGTCATCCATGCGACCGAGGCGATGCTTCGAGGCGCGTTGACTTTTGCGGCCCCGTTCCGGTTCCTCTAAAAGGAGTTTGGAAAGCGATACCGGGTCAGGTGTGGACTGGAAACTGGAACGACGTAGGCCGCCTTTGAAAACGAAGGACTGGAGGAGACGCGGGAGCCGCACGAGATGCATGCTGTCATTTTCTTTTGTTTTCCATGCCCATCCAGACTTGTCCCAATAATTTTTGTTTTTCTGCAAACTCCATTTATTTCGCAACAAATTTACCTTTTTAAAAAAATCCTTAAAATTAATTATTTGTGTTGTCTAAAATAATTAGCTAATGAAAAATATTTACATCGTTAATGTTTAGAATTAAGAGAAAATAATGATAAAGTGTTTACGATGGCTTAACCCCAATGAGGGTTGTATGATATGTTGTAGGAGTGAATAATTATAGAAAGGGTATCGATAGAAATATAATTATAGAAATGCCTCACAATATAGATATATATATATATATATATATATAAATTACACATTAATATTCATTACCAACAATAATTCATGTCAATGCATTTTCGTAGAGAGTGAAAATATTTATTTTTCTTTGTTTTTATAATAAATTATTCATTTTCTGAGTTAGGCACAGATCTAAATTTATTCCGGATCTTTTTGGGCTTTGATTTAAAATCTCAACTCTGTCTCACAAAAGTAATCGGGTTCCGTCGGCAACCCACACCCCACCATAATCTTTTTGGTCAAATGAAGATCTTATACTAAATACATAATAAATCCCATCAATTTGCAGAATATAAGGCTGAAAAGAATTTAAGATCCGACTATCCTAAAATTAAAAGCCATGCTTATTATTATTGTTTTTTTTTTCTGGGGTTCACAAAATTATGTAAGTAATCTCGCGTTCCTTTAAAATGATTTATCAAATATAGAGGTTTTTGGGTATGATCGAAAGGTACAGCTTTAAAAGTTGCCAAAGCCTATAATAATTTTTTATTTATTACATAACCTAAGGACTATAAATGAAATAAAGGCATTTTATATTCTTACATGTTAGCTTCGATACCCGTCCCAAACCCTCGGGTTCTTTTTTAGCCTACCTAAAACCCGTCCTGCTACCAAAAACCCAGAAGTTGTTTACATCCTCTTAGGGTTTGGACGGGTCGGTTACCTGGTTATACTCATCATGCTTCCTCCCCTACTCTTAGCTTATTTAAATTATTATATACTTAGAGGATAATGACATAAATGATTTATGAACTTTGGCTCAATATGCAATGTGATCAACATTTATTCAATATGGTCTCTAAACCTTTAGTATTTGTTCAATTTAGTCTCCGAACTATATAAAAATGTTCAATATTTTCCTTCTATTAATTCAAGTTCAAAAAAAATATTAAATATTTTCATATAATCTCACAACTAAATTGAACATACACCAAAAGTTTGGGGACCATATTGAATGGGTTATAAGTTTAGGGATCATATTGTATTTGGATCAAAGTTCAGAGATTATTTATATTATTTCTCCTATGCTTCGTGAAGGAAGGCGACGTCCCATCCAAAGCTCGGTTTCCCCATTGATCAAGGTTGGGATTTTTGTCCAAGCGGGCCAATGGGCCACTAAAAAGTAGCCAAGCCCGTCCATTTGATTAGGCCTAGTCAATAACTATGATGACCTACAACAATTCTGTCTAGAGGTGGCAAAATGGAGGTGTTCAATTCAAGGTTAGGTTTATAGTTGGTGATTTGAGAATTAGAGCTTAGCTTGTATTTTCTAAGAGGACAATTTATGGTCCGCATGATAAAATTTCTAGAAAAAAAAAAATCAATTTTTATTCCCTGGACGAGTTTCTAAACAAAGAAACACGTTTGATAACAATTTAAAATTTCTATTTTTAGAATAAAAGTTTGTTCGATAACAAAATAGAATTTCTATTTTCAGGGGGTGGCAAGACCGCAGGCGATGGGCGGCAGGCATCCGACGTACGATGCCCAACAACGGGCACCGGGCAACCCGCAGCCGGCATCTAGTGTTCCACGGGTGGTGGGCAACGACGACTCCTCAACATCAGGCGTCCCGTTCCATCCTCAAAATGTCAAGTGCCATCTCCTTCTCGAACAGTGCCCTCTTCCATCTTCAAAAGGTCAAGTGCCCATCTTCTTCTCGGACGGTAGACAGGGACCAGAACTGAGAGCCCCCGCGATGGCGGTGAGACAAACCTTCTGATCAAACCCAACAACAACCCTTTGACCCTTCATCACATGCCTGTTCAATCCTCCAACGCTCGTTTTATAGGGCTGAAACATTGCGCAGGAATTCATGCCCATCGCCAAAATAGCAAACATGACGGGAATTGATTTCACGGAAGTTGATTTCCACAAAGGCACGTTGAGATGCCTTAAATTTTCGAGTATTCATCATCTGGGCAGGGAGCATTGCTTATCAGCATCTCGATCCTTAGATTCAAGGCGTAAGGCGTTCAGGGCATGACATCCACGCATTCGAGGGTTGAGATGCACTGTTGAGGAAAAACAGAACTCCCAGAGCATGAATAGTTTCTCGACATCCGTCTGTTAAATCTTAAGGAGCGTGTTAGATATTTCCTGTCCTTGCTTTCAGTCTACGGAACATCTAGAAGACTTTCAGTACAAAATTGCGGGTTCCTACTAGCCCAGTTCATCACGAGACCATGCAACTCAAGAATCATGGAACTGCATGCGCTTGCGTTCGGATTGGCCTATTATTTTATCTTTGCCTTCGTCCTTCGGCATGCATTGTTTAAACATGTCGCATGTGCATATGTCAAGTTCGTTGTTTTTTTGGTAGGATAGGAACGATTGATATGACACATTTATGAGAATATTCTATTTGAGTACTCTGAATTCTTCCAATCTTATCAGATGCCTATTGAGTCTTGTAGAGTAATTGAAGAAAATACTACGTTATCAAAACTGAAAAGGAGACAAAAGCAAGGATCTTTTCCGGCAAAGATGCAAATCTTTGATAACCATTCGTATCTGGAAGCATTTCTTTTTACTGATATTAAAGGATGCAGGCAAACTGTCTCGTCTAAGGCTTAATCAGATATTAAGTTGCTCTATTTGGAAGTGTTGTGATTTAAATTTTAATATATTGTATTTAAATTATAATGTAATGTATTCAAATCAAACGCTTAATCACTTAACAATTTCATATATTGAGTCTAGTTGTAAGGTATCATACTAATTTCTCATAACCTTTTATGGAAAAGTAGATCATACATCGCTAGTGTAAAAAGAAAAAGTAGATATTACATAGAAGAATCTTTATCCTTCTTTGATTTGAGAATTTCAAACGTGAGGAGGAAGACTAACCTGTGGGGAGAGTGACATGGGGTTGGGAGCTTGAACCAGCTATTTGACCGGGCGGGTGTGATTTGACTAGCCAATCCATCGTTGTCAAGATATTTTCGATACGTTGGCATATCAAGTATTTAACCTAGCAATTATAGTTAATTATTGGATAGGTTGATTTTGACTAGACATCACTTTAATCTTATTTCATTGGAGCATGTAATGATGCTGATATTATCTGAAAAGTTAGACATACATTGATCCCCATAATGAGAATGCAATTTATCATATTCTTTCACTACTTGTTATCTATAAACTGTCATTTGACACTATCGACAACTTGTCAATAGTTACATATAAACAATTACATGGACACTCAGGCATGATCTCTCTCCATCTGACTCTCTCTCTCTCTCTCTCTAGAAAAATGTCTCTCCCATCCTTAAGCCCATATACTCCCCTTTTTCCCTCTAAATTTTCTCTCATTTCCAATGCTAAGTTAAGTATCGAAAGGTCAATCCAACCACAAAACCCCGAAACCCTCAGCTCTTCGTTCTGGTGCCAAATCAAATCCCCAGTGGAGTTTCAGATAGAGTCCGTGATTCCCGTACCAAGCTTCTAACATCTAGCATATGAAGCACTCAACTAACATATGGCCACCATAATAAATGCCAAAACTATAATAATCCATCGGGGAGAGCTCGAAACGTCGTTTTTCCAATGGGTAGAAACAGCGGAAATTTGACAGCATGGGAAAAGAAAAATTGGTGGTATATCTGTTAACAAGGGCGGTGTTCGATCTCTGCTTGGCCTTTGCCTCTCTCTTGTGGTCGCTGCCGGTGTTCAAATCATTGCTTGGCCTTTGCCTTTCTCGTGTAGTCACTGCGCTTTCAGCATGGCTCATGGCCAGCCCCGCAATCTGGCTGAATGTGGATTTGAAAAGGTATTTTGATTTTAGTTGCTGATAGAACATGCAAAGTACGCGCAACGATACATCATCTAACCGAGACAGTAATAATAGAAAGCCATTTTTACACAGCCTATGCGCAATATAATTCTCGAAAATTCAACTTTCAAGGAAGTCGTGGCCACGCAAAATGATGGTGTTTTGGTAGAAGAGACTAGGAAAGAAGAGCAGTCATTCTAAAATGGTCACTAGGTTGGATAAACTAAGGGAGAATGAAGGGGAGAATTAGAAGGGATTTGCATTTTTTTTTCTCTCCGTGTGTTTTCGAAAAATGAATAATTTGAAAAATATTTTCCTAAAAATTATTGTTTATGTTGCTTGAGACAGTTAGCCAATAAAAATATTTACATTATCGGCAACAATTTATGTTTAGATATTCTCAATGACAGTAAAAATATATTTTTATTAATTTATTTTTATAAGCAATACAAACAATTATTTTTAGTAAATTGTTTTACAAATCATTCATTTTTTGGCAAAATAGACACACCCAGAGTAACTTTTTACGGCTCTTAAAATCCTAGAAATCCATCAATATTCAGCAGTTGGGAGAGGTGTGGTGACTAGTAAACACATTTTTCATTCTTGTATATTTATAAACTTATCTTATATTAGTCATAAATAGTATATTCATTTTCTCATGTAATTAACATGTGAACAACGCTGTAATCAAATCCCTCCAACTCCCTCCCTTTTTTTTCTGTAATTAATAATCTTCCTTTCTTTTCTATTTACCTCTATCAGATCTAATCTCGTATAAAAATAGAAAATTGTGTAAATTGGATTTATGGTTAAAGACGGAGTTTTGTCGTCGAGCCACATCGTCCCATATCTCAATACTCTTTAGACTGATTAGAAGAAAAAAATCTCAGTTATCTCACTTACTCTACTATAAATGCACATTGGACACATTTTTTCAATATTAATTATATAAAGTAATTTCAATGGAGTGTATAGTATAGAAAACAAAGCCATTTCATTTAATTATATTGTAAATAAATGCACAGCAGCAACATTTGTTTGTGACATATAAGTAATACAAATTTCTTTTGGTTGTAAATTAAATCCATAGATGAAATAAAGTGCATACATGATTTCCCCACCAGCCAAACATGTATGCTTCAACTTAATAAATTATAAGATAATGGTGACATATCAATTTATGAAGCTTCTTAGCTATGTTGATAACTATCACCAAAATAATACAAGTTGCAATTTTAGTCTAAACTTTCTTTTTCATTGTATAAGTGAAGTTACGCACTTCAATTATTGCATGGAATTTTTGAAAATTAAATAACTATCCGCGTTATTCATCTTTCCGAACAAAAGTGTTGATTCAATTCCTGCATTTACTATCACACAGAGAATCTTATTGTTTCATATTGGGAAAAAAAAAATATTGTAAGGCTATAGTTAGCAGCACAGTGAAAAAATAAATTAATTTCAAAGATCAAAGCTTTCATTGATTTCAAAGACCAATTTTAAAATAGACTCCAAAACTGATTGCGCAAAATGCGGTAAGACTTGACTTTTTCCCCTATTTTTTTCTTTTCCTGGTCAATATTTGTTTTCTCTTTTTGATGCTCATTTTTGTCCGGCTCAAGTGCTGACTTTTTGACTTCTCACCCCTTCCTATAAGTTGATGAAACTGCCTTTCCGAAGGAAGGAACTAGCTTTCACTTTTTACCTCAATTATTAAAGGAATAGAATAATCAAATATGAAACCACGAATTTTAAACTTTTACAATAGTTTAACACCGGTCCTGCAAAATCTCATAAAATATTTGTCAATCAGTAACTGACCTCAGCCCTTGAGGGTACCCTATGATTTCCAGTAGCTATCTAGTACGTATAGTACCATCTTGTAACACCCTCCTAGTTGATGTATATATATCAAATCATGTGTGCTCGCATGCCCATGTGTGTCGACGCAGAATTACTCAAATTTTCTACCATGGTTTTATATTATTTTGTTATATAATATCAGCAGAATCATATTTCCACAAATCTTATCTAGAATTTTTGCAACGGAGGATTTTTTTAATAGTATAGTAATAATCTTGGGATTTGTCCTGAGAAACACTAGATTGATACGTATGCGATGATGTCAATGCTCTGTGCACTTGAACATATATACATGAGTGTGAGGGTTTGTATTCAAACCCAAGTGGGAGGATGCAGCTGGCAATATGAGGGAGAAATGGAGAATCAAATTAAAGACAAGGAATGGTTTTCTGGAAGATAATTTATGTACAAGAGGGAGTATATGTATTGAAGAAAGATAACTTAAAAAGGATGGAAGCAAAGTTAAAATGGTCGGACCACATTCGTCGAACCATATACACTTCAATGCGTAACGCCTATTCTGCATGATAAATTAGCATGACGCTAAATAGCTAGATAAATATCATTGTTTATCTCTTACAGTTTCCACAAATCTTTTTTAGAATTTTTGCAATGCAGGATTTTTTTAATAGGTAAGGTAATAATCTTGGGATTTGTCCTGAGGAACACTAGATTGATACGTATGCGATGATGTCAATGCTCGGTGCACTTGGCCATATATACATGAGTGTGGGTTTGTATTCAAACCCAAGTGGGAGGATGTAGCCGGCAATATGAGGGAGAAATAAAGAATCAAATTAAAGATGAGGAATGGTTTTCTGGATGATAATATATGTGCAAGTGGGAGTATATGTATTGAAGAAAGGTAACTTAAAAAGGGTGGAAGCAAAGTTAAAATGGTCAGATCACATTCATCGAACCATATATATTTCAAAGCGTAACGCCTATTCTACATGATAAATTAGCATGACGATAATAGCTAGATAAAAATCATTGTTTATCTCTCACAGTTTCCTGAGAGGCAAAAAAACCATATTATCAGGAGGGAGAGTGTAAGACACATGTTTTTAATCGTTAAAATTTTGGAACTTGCATTGAAAACGAGCTTGATCGGTCCATTGTAGAGGTAACATTGTGGCAAAATTATCACGAAAAAGCGTGCATGCAATTACCAATCAATCGAGTTATCTTAGCACATCGACATGTCACGTCAGGTATTACTTTTTCCCTAAATAAAATGTGCTCGTCAGCAAGCATGAAAGCCAACCCCGATATGGCTGTTGAATCATGTGGCCATAGAACAAGATAGGAGCAACACAAGCGGATCACGTCAAGGCAGAGGGAAAGACGAAGATTTAATTGGAGGAACATGGAGAAACGGAGAGAGGCCTGCTTTGGCATGGCGTGGGGGAGTAAACGTCGCTTCCAATCCCACTAAAATAGAGAGAAATTTCTCAATTGGGTCCTTTTGTTTCCCTAAATTAGTTCATGAAGAGTTCGCAACTGGGTCAGGCTCGAAGCACTTTCGTTATCCTTTCGTCCATGTTCCTATTTCCTTCCTCAAGTTGAGACCCCAATCAATTTGAGGATTGATTTTTTGGGAGTGCTTCATGTTGACTAATTGACCCTAAGTCAAAATGGAATGGGCAATTATTGGCACGTCCTTCGTTGCAATAAACAAATGCATTTGATACTAGAGTAGCACCTCATGGTGGAAGATTGCAAAACCGAGTTCGAGTTGAAGGTTTTGGCACAAGTGCACACAAGACACGTGTTAATCGTACCTAAAAGAAAGGTATTCTTTTTCAATTTGTTGATTGTACATAACACGAGAAACCCAGTGCTTTGGAAAACAGAAATGATAAAATTTCTTTATTTGGGTTTTCAAAGGTATTTTGGAACATTTGTTAATAATATCCTTTTCCATTTTCACTAAAGCTAATTTTCTTAAGACAATTAAGTAACTGAATATTTAAGTGCTCCTTTTTCACTCCACACATACAGTTTTCTTTCAGGGAAATAATCTAATTAGTTAAAAATCTATTTTAGAATATCAATTCAGTTTTAAAATTTCAAATTTTGCCAATTTAATCCCAAACTGCATGAAATTTCAATAGTCATTTCGATCAACTTTTGCTTAAAAATTGTTAAACCTAGTGGTGTGCCACGTAAGATGATTGACTATGATTGGATCGTTATATCAATAATTTCCAACAAAAATTGAGTAGAAGGACTATGTTGGAATTTCACGCAATTATAAATGACTAAATCAACAAAATCAAAAAATTTAAGACTGAATCAGCATCCATATAATAAGTTTGGAATTGATCAGATAATTTTCTCCCTTTCCTTTCCCCCATGTCACCTCTAAGTGCACTCGATACCAACGGACAAGCTGTGCTACTTTCTACAGAGATAGGAGCTTTGTCATGTATGATTTACTGGGCAGTCTCATTTGAGAAGCGTCCTCATATGTTCCTATGATTTTGCAAACAATAATTCAACCTTTTTCCCCCCGGGGGGGGGGTGTTTGTTATTAAATAGGTGTTTTTATATAGGTCCTGAAGTCATGGTCATGGAAGTTAGCCCAGTTAGTACCTAGGATTTAATATAATTTATCTCATTATTTACTAAACTCATGTAAGACAGAGGCCGGGTATAAGGCTGGGTACCGAATTCTAGACACTCTTTATGACCACGTACAGTGTTCCGTGGGAGAATCGAAGAGCCTTTTATACTTTTATCCTTGAAACATATGAGAGCACGAGAAAAATAATGAAATTTGGTGATGCAACATGCAATAAACATTATAAGAATGGGAGGCGTTGAGTAGACATGGGGAGGCCAAGGTTGGAATTTTAGGTATCAACAAAGAAATTAAATTTAAAAAGATCAAGTTGCAAATTGAGGGGATGCAATCGTTGGGAGGGGATGATTAAGATAGATCGATAATTATTTTTTCTTTCCCAATGATCAAGGTTGAGCCATGGACCACTTGTCATTTTTTATTTTTTCTTATTTAATAGCAATTATTATTGTATTTTCCAACTTGAGATTTAAGGCTTGTAAACAATAGGAACTGATAGGACCGCCCTTTAAATTTGAAATAAAACCGGGACCATCTGCTCTTGAGCAAAGTACCATGCCTCTATGTCTGAGGGTCCCTAATTTTCTTTACTTTTTTTTTTAAACCCTGTACAGTATTAAAGACTACAAATTAATACACACACGCAAGCTTAATTTGAAAAAAAAAATACTAATAATGAAAATCTGCCACAGTATAAATAGAATTCAGGCCATGACCACTTATTTATCCTTTCTTCAACGGACAAGCTGGCACTAGTTTTTTGAATTTCGCCCATGCCATTACCGTATTGACTAGTTCTCGAAAATCATCGATTTATCGTCGCTGTACTTTTTTTCTTTTATTTATTAAATGTATAGAAATACTGTTATCGCATTTATCTTGCTCAGTTGCACCATCTGTCATAAATAAACATTACTTATATGAGAAGTCTTCGTATCCACAATAGGGAATCTGACCAAGAGCCCTTCTTAAATGGACAAGGACTTTCGGGACCGTTTTGAGATGTTTATATCGAGTCGTGCAGGTTGAATTGCAATGGTTCGTGTATGACATGTAAGGTAATGCCTCCACTAGACAAACCGTTTGGTGTTCCTCTCTTTCTTGGAGAAAAATCTATTTTAAAGTCGTTGAATTCTAACAGTCTTTTGCCCAATCCCCTGGCTTCTGGAATACCTTTAGTAAACTTACAGTCGACTTTCAAGACAAGAACTTTAGGATCACTCTCTGATGGCATTTCCTTTTGGATTTTTTTTAACGACCAGAAGGGGTTGATCTTGTGAAGCGTTTCTCAATTTCCAGCCGAATTCGAGGTTGGATTGGAGCCAAACTAAGACGTTTACAAGGCGTACCCGAACCAAAAGTATAGGGCTAGGCAGTCAGGAAAGCCTGGGCGCCGCCTAGTAGGCCATTCTAGGCGTTGGTCGGGCAGCCGGCTTGGAACCCGTAAGGGCTCTTGATTCTGCCCATGTAGCGGGTGCCTGAAGGCAATTTGACTTGGGGAAACTCGGGATTTAAAGCTTGTTTTTAATCTAGTTTCATAACTTATACTTTGGAGCAACCAAGACAAAAGATAAGGTTATCTTTCTGTGAGTTTTCTAAGTGAGTAACTTGTAAAAGAATATGAAATAACACTTACGAGTATGCTACTGATGTGATCAAAAAATGGAAAACACTAGAGCAATTGAGTATAATACTTCAGATTCAAAGTGGATTTCTTTGTGGCTAGCTCTCTCCGTGGAGTAGGTACCAATCCTTAGATCAAACCATGTAAATCTCTTATATCGTTATTGTTCCTTGTTGCTTTCTTTGGTAATTGTGTTCTCTCGTGTTTGATGCCTAATTGCAAGATTTGATAGCTTTTCGTAATTTCACAACAATTATGTGAGAGCTAAGGTTACTGTTTCTAGAATTGATTTGGGGCCTTTGCTTGTCACACTATCTAGAATGTTATGTTAGCAATTGTGTCTAGATCGAAGATTGAAATTGAGAAGAAACAACTTTGGGTTGTAGAGTATTAACATGCATGCCAATTAACAATCAAGAATTTGGCAAAGGCGTTGGATGGCCTAAATAAATTACCATAAATGATGAAACATACTGATAAGGTTGAGCTAATGGGGAAGGCAAAGAGCGTGATGTTGTTGAATTTGTTAAATAAGCTATTATTAGAAGGCTAAAGAGAATGATGCCTTACTGTTGTCGGGGAAACCTGAGACCCTTTATTTGATGAAGGGTTCGAAGAATTACTTGCATATGCTAAAAATGATGTTTCAATTCCAATGATTGAAGGCATCAAAAGCCATTTAGATGAGTTAAACAAATTTACAACGGACTTAAAGGACGTTACTTAGGCTTTTCTTGATGAGATACAAGGCATAATGTTGCTGGTGCGCCTACCGGCTCCTTTTGAAAACCTTGATGCACCTATAAGGAGGTTTACAAGAAGATAACTTGGCGCAAGATATAGCATAAGATTTAATTAACCATGGAGGGTTTGGAAGAAGCAAATAGATTAGTCATTCTAAATCAAGGTCCAACTTTTGGAATCTTTGGTGTTGTCACAGTGATGATGTAGGATATTATAGGAGATATTGTCTGAAGTATGAGAGAAAAAGGAGTTAAGGTGGAGTCTGCATGCAATTATAATGTTGTTGTTACAACAAACTATAGTTCAATTGATATTGATGATGTATTAGCAATTACCACGACTCATTAAGTAATGATTGGAGACTTACATCATGTGGCTTCTCATGGATATTGAAGTTTACTACTTACCGCTGCATAGAGGGTAATAAAGTGCCTATGGGAAATGGTATTGCTTGTGAAGTAGTGGGAATAGGAAGAATCCCAATTAGGATACATGATGGAGTTATGAGGACGTTGACTATTGTAAGGCATGTGCCAATGCTGAGGAAGAACTTTATTTGGCCGTGTGCTCTTGATAGGGTCAGCTACTAGATCTCCCCTGAAGGTGGAGTTTTGGATGTCTCTTTGAGGTGCGCAGACTATGACCCTAGGGAAGATAGAGTGTAAGTTATTTCTCTTCCAATGAATGACAATAATGGACTTGTCTACAAGGTTCTCTAAGGCTTCTAATTAGGACACGGCGTATTGATCATACATAAGGCTCATGCACATGAGTGAAAGAGAGATGATGATTTTGAGTTAGAGGAGTTTATTGAGAGGTCACAGGATTGAGAAGCTAAATTTATGTGAAGATGGTGAAATTTGATACGATAATTCAAATGACTAAGGAGATTGTATGTTGCGTTCACGAAAATTTATGGTGACCCTTTTAGTTTTCATCTAAGGGAGGTGCCTAATATGTGCTGTCATTTTTTATGATGTTTAAAAAAAAAAAAACGACATAAATGGTTCGTGAACTTTAGTTTAATATATAATGTGATCTCTGAATTTTTAAATTGTTCAATGTGATCCCTAGACTTTGGTACTTATTCAATTTAGTCCATGGATAATATATTATAAGGTTCAATGTTGTTCTTAAACTTGAATTAATGAAAAGACAATATGGAACATTTTTATAAAGTTCAGAGATTAAATTGAATATATATCAAAAGCTCAATGAACACATTGAATAAATTAAAAACTTGGGGTTCACATTACATATTGGGCTAAAGTTCAGGGACCGTATTGAATAAATTAAAAAATTTAAGAACCACATTGCACATTAAACCAAAGTTCATGAACCATTTATGTCTTATACGTGGATTCAGCATAAGAGTAAGGGACCTGGTTGTTTTAAGTCATGGAAGGTGATATTTGAAGAGCATCTTAGAATGAAGATCATGTTCATGAGAATCAACAAAGGCTTGAAACTCTATTCTAATAAACTTAGCCTATTTTACATAGAGAAAGGCACAGTGAAACATTACACTTCTACCAATGCATCATAGCTGAACGAAGTCGCAAAACTCAGAAACAAAATGTAACTAAGAGGACTTCTTGTTTACTCTCTAATACCAAATTAGATGAGGATTTTTAGCTAAAATAGAGAATATTGCTTGTTGGTTAGTGAACATATCGCCATCAACAGGTAAGCCTATTGATTAAACTGAACTAGAGTGTGGTGAAAAGAAAAGTGACAATAAAAGATAGGTTGAAAACCTTTACTGGATAGGGATAAAAAGAAGTGCCCTCTTGTATTGTACTTGCATAGAAAAAATTATCTTTGATCACCATTTAGCAACTGATATGGCATAAGCGACTATCACATTACTCGCATGATATGCGTTCGACCGAACTTTTTTATATTTAAATTGAAATATCTTACTTTTTCATAAGTACTTCCACAGAAAAACTTATCTTTGATTACCATTTAGGGGCTGATATGGCATAGGCGACTATCATATTGCTCACATGATATGTGTTCAATCAAATTATATTTAAATTTAACTCTCTTATATTTTTATAGGAAAAAACTACTAAAAACTATAAACTATGCCTACTGTTACATATTTATTTTAAACTTTTTTTATGACACAAAAAATCCCAAACTTCTACCCATAAGAAACATTTACCCAAAGATTGTACCAATGTAATGCAATTACTCAAAAAAATTTCATCAAAAACCCTAGATTTGTATCCGCCTGACATATTTACCTCAAAAATTAGGATAAATGGACCACATGAGTAAAAATTTGGGGTTTTTGGTGTTATGAAAAAATAATTTGAAGTCACAGGCATAAGTTTGGATTTTTCGTGTTATAAAAAAATTTTATAATAAATGTGTCACATTGATATAAATTTTAGGATTTTTTTACGTTATAAAAAAATTTGAGATATATATATTATAATGAGCATAGTTTAAAATTGTTTGAGGCTCTTTTCTTTTTTATAAGCCGTATATTAGTCACGTAAAGTGACCGTGACACGAAACACTTTCCTCGTATTTATTACCTCCCTCTTCCACGGCCTCTCATTGAACCCCTCCTCTTCTCCCTCCCTCTCTCTCTCTCTCAACATCACCCACTTGGAAGAAAGAACAAACGCAGCCACCTCTGAGGCAGTTGGAAAGTGACTCACACATACACACACACACACACTCCCATATATATATATAATATAATATTATATACATATATATACACACACACACAACTAGCCCAGAAAAAAGTGTGCTTATTTTACCCACCAACCTTCAAATTCATTCATCAACCTCTCAAAGTTCCCCAGCCAATCTCTCTCTCCACCACCACCACCTCCACCATCCCCTCCTTCTCTCTCTCTCTCTCTCTCTCTTTCTATCTCTTTTTCTCTTTCTCTCTAGCAGAAATTGAAGAAGCAACCATTTTGGTTTCCCCCAATCCTGACGCCATGCCCTCCAACGCCCCTCAATCCTCCGTCCTCCTCCACCGCATCAACCCTAACCCCAACCCGGCCGCGGCCCCCGCCACGACCGCCACCACGTGCCACGACTACCCGAAGCGCACGCCCCTCGCCGGGTGCCCCGTCCCCGAGGCCGCCGCCCTCTACCACACCTACGCCGTCGGCCCCGACCAGTGCTGCTCCGCCGTGGTGCAGCGCATCGACGCCCCGCTCCCCACCGTCTGGTCCTTCGTCCGCCGCTTCGACCACCCCCAGGCCTACAAGCACTTCGTCAAGAGCTGCCACGTCCTCGCCGGCGAGGGCGACGTCGGCACCCTCCGCGAGATCCGCGTCGTCTCCGGCCTCCCCGCCGCCAAAAGCACCGAGCGCCTCGAGATCCTCGACGACGAGCGCCACGTCATCAGCTTCAGCGTGGTGGGCGGCGACCACCGCCTCGCCAACTACAGGTCCGTCACGACCCTCCACCCCGCCGCCGACGGCGACGGCCACGGGGACGGGGAGGGCACCGTCGTCGTCGAGTCCTACGTCGTCGACGTGCCCCCGGGCAACACCAAGGAGGAGACCTGCGTCTTCGTGGACACCATCGTCCGCTGCAACCTCCAGTCCCTCTCTCAGATCTCACGCAACCTGGCCAGAAACATCAACGACGGCAATAACAACAGCAACAACAACAGCGGCAAACCCTTCTCTCCGTGAGCGACCGATTTTTTCCATGTCCGTTCTTGTTCCTGTAATTTTTGACCTTTTCTCCCCTTTATTTTTCTCTCTCTTTCGATTTATTATTATTTAGATATTATCAATGTGTTCTTCCGGTGTTCCGGCCTCCCCTGTCGATACGCCCATCGTTTTTCGTGAGTAAGCCCGATGTGCTTTGCCCCGTCGCCGAGCAAGAAACCTTTCAGTCCAATCCGAATCTTGTTCAATATACTATTATTACATGAATTTACTTGCTGTTGGTCTTCTAGGGTTTTTCTATTCTTGATCTGAATTATTTTTTTCCCACCCTTTCTTGTGAATTTTTATTACAAGTTATCAGCAACCGCAATGACATACTGCATTTCTGGAATTTCTGTCCCTTTTTTTCCTTGTTTTCTATAATTGCATGCAATGCCATTTGGGAGAAAACTCTCTCTTATATATTTTTCGTTGGTGCTTTTATTATTTTCACTTAAAATGGGAATCCAAGAGGAAGCGAGCGAAAATGTAGGACTGGATTGCTTGCTTTTGTACAATTTCGGGGGTAAAAAAAAGTAAGAGAGAAGAAAGAACAAACGACCAGGCGAAAAAGGTGGGCATGCCATGCTCTGAACTTCCAGAAGTTAAGCCGGATTGCCCTCTTCCTGTGGGCAAGACAGGCTAGAGATATTTACAAAACCACCCCCTGTATAAATGATGTCTCGCAAATATCTTCTTCTCATTGAATGAATAGATGGGTTCGTCAGGAAATAATTTGATAACAGCCAGTGGGAAATCACACCGGGTAATTTTCTCTCTGTTTTTTATTTTAATAAAAAAGAAGAATTGATGAACGCATTTTCGGGTGCAGTGTCTTTCTGAGGGCGGACATGTGGGGGGGTGTAATTGCAAAAAAGAAAAAGAAAAAAGGAATTGAGAAAAATAAGAGGTGATGGGAATCCAACAGCTAGATCAGAGCAAAGCGCTGCAACTTGCTTGGGCCTCTTTTGTGTGATTAATCAATCAAGCTTTGCAAGTGGCTGTTTTTAAAGTGAGGGTATATCTTGCAAGTTGCACCTTGTTTTCTTCTGCTCTTCTCTCTCTCTCTCTCTGTCAGATAAAAAGAAGTGCAACTCTCTCTCTCTCTCTCTTTCTCTATATATAT
This sequence comes from Eucalyptus microcorys, assembly GCA_014182515.1. Lineage (NCBI taxonomy): Eukaryota > Viridiplantae > Streptophyta > Magnoliopsida > Myrtales > Myrtaceae > Eucalyptus > Eucalyptus microcorys. The sequence goes on from CM024569.1 coordinate 33,963,175, forward strand.
ATATAATATTATATAGATATATATGTGGTGAAGGAAGGTGTTGTAAGGAAGGAAGGTGGGGTGAGTGTATGTGAGAGTTTGAATTGAATATGAATATGAGGGAGATTGCGCAAGTTGCAGACAAGTTGACGAGGAGAAGGAGGGGTGCATTGGCTTTGAATGATACCCTCGTGTACTATTTCTGTCCCCTTTTGAATGCCTTCACGCCACCCTTCCATTCTCCCATCCTTTCCCTTTAAGAAGAAGAAGAAAGTTAAAATAGAAAACAGCAATCACACGTACTTCCTTGTCTGCAAACAGGGACGTCCCTTTCGACTTCCTAGAAATCGCGTGTCTAGGTCACGTTATCGGCGAACGTCTTATTGGATCCTTTAGTAATGCCAACGAGGCTGCATTGACGATTAGTTTCACCCGTCTCCAATCTTAAACGTGAATGATGCGAAGTAATTATGACTCCGATAAAACTTATGCGGCTCTTATTGATTTGTGACGCTGATTTTTGAAAACAACCTTGGAAGATCGAAAGGAATGGTTAAGTGGGGGTGTGAACGGATGACTGAGATCGGAAAAATAGGGTTAGAAAAATCTCGTTGACTACTTGTGAGACCGGCTAGCCTTGACGCGAACCAAATTCTCACCCATGGCCGCCATCTAACTCTTGTTCCAGTGGTAGAAATAGCAGCCAAAAGAGACAGAGCTAGCACAAGGAACTGGATTGAAATTTTAGCTGCAGCAGGAACATCATTTTGAAACCATTGCCTTATCAACATCCGGAATATGCATCATGCTTAATGTCAAAAAAAGTTGTGGAGCACTTCGCAAATCTCTATCATCTTTCTTTTTGTGACATTTTGAAATTATATTAAAAAAAAAAGAAAAAAAAGAGGATGAATTCTTTACATGCTTCTTTGTCTTTATTGAAATAAAAAATTTCAACCATCTCTATTCACGCGTAACAAGTGCGCTCCTTATATATGCAAAATATAAATTTTGTTTGGTCGTCAATGGACGCTACCGTGATTCCGGTGGGTGGTCTTACAAGGAAGGTTATTGTCAACACCTGCGACTTCACGGCAAATCTAAGTTTCTCTGTTCTCCGTATAAGTAATTAATTTAACTAACTTATTTATTGCATAAGATTGTATCCATGCCCATTATTTATGTCTGGTGGCGTCGTCCCCAGTGAAAGATGGCATACGGCAGAATTTCTTAACTTATCCTAACCATAAGCCATCCGACTCTTTATACTGGCGGCATCAAAACCTAATCGTGAATGATTGTGCACTCAGCTTCAATTTGTCTAAAATAAAAGAATATTTTATCTTAGGGGCAATGCCCTTAACAATCTTTTTGCAGAATATTAAAAATATCATTCCCTAATTAGATTTATCAAGTTGCTTGGGAGCAACAAGCTCGTTTAAGGCTTTCTCATGATAATTTTTTTCGTCGTGACATAGCAAAATTACTAAAATTATTTACCAAATGTTAGATCCGTTTTGCTCCTCCTCCTCCTCCTCCTCCTCGCTCGTTTAAGGCTTTCTCATGATAATTTTTTTCGTCGTGACATAGCAAAATTACTAAAATTATTTACCAAATGTTAGATCCGTTTTCCTCCTCCTCCTCCTCCTCCTCCAGTTTGAATCCTAGGAGAACCGAATGAATTAGGAACCACCTCCTCCTCCTCCTCCTCCTCCTCCTCCTCCTCCTCCGGTTTGAATCCTAGGAGAACCGAATGAATTAGGAACCAAACCAGGAACCTCAAGTGATCAGAAATTTGAGTTGGTATGTGATGTTTATATCTTTTTATATTTTAATTTCTTTGTATATTTAGTAAGTGAATATTTTATTTAATCTCTTCTTTATTTTAGATATGGATTGTACTAATGAGGACATCATCATTAGCAAATAGAGTTTACAAGTTGAAGGGAAATGAATATATGTGGTGAGGCTTTCTAATAATTATTTTAGTTTAATTAATAGTAATTTTAATATAAAGTTGTTATTAAGCGATTAACTATGTTTGTTGTTTCTTTTGATTTTAGGTGGTTGTAATTGAGAGCGATTTTTCATGGATATGGATTATTGCTATTGGCAAATTAGAAACTTCATTTTTGTTGTTGTGTTCACTTTTATTTTGTTTAACTAAAAATGAAAAAAAAAAAAAAAATTGGCCAATTTCTTGATAGACCCTGTAACCTATGATAGGGAGGATTTCAGGTTTTGGGATATGTAAGGTTCGAGGTACATGCGAAACCTGAATGAACCCTAAAGCCGTTCACCTTTAGTTAGAACCATTGTCCCAACTGTTTTAGGTGCTGCTAATTCCGCACCTTAAATGACTTAATTCACCTTTTTTTTTTAGTTTAATTGACTCAAATATCCATTAAAGAGACATATCCATCCGAAAACCCTTCTTCCATTAATTTTTCTCTCTAGTCAATCAATCTTGAGCCTCATTTCCTCTATCTTTCTACACAACATAATTTCAAAAACCAGCTGCCGTCCTTCCTGCATTTTGCAAGTTGCGAGTCCTCATCCATTAAAAGGCCAAACATGAGAATGGTTCAATAGAAAGCAAATGCCATTTGCTTCAAATAGATATTAAACTCCTAAATTTTAATAAATAAGTATTTATGATTGTGATATATCCAATGGCGGCTTTTGGAAAAAGGTGACGTGAGGATAATTCAATATCGTACTAATGTGATAAGAAATAATTCAATGTATGTATCAAGGGGGAAAAAGAAACTTACATTATCGGCAACGTGCTTATACAGATTTAAACATTTTTTTTTTTATCCTATCCTATATCTATTTTATAAATCATTAAGTGAGCAAAATCCCATTCCTTCACTCACGTGTCTCCACACTAGCCATCCTGAGCCCCACTTTCTCCTTCTTAGGTAGGAAGAGTGGTCATAGGGGCCTCCTCTTCATCCTCTTCGTCCTAAAAGAAATTCCAAGGCACCATATTCCATTAATTTCTTGTTCCAATAAACAAATATTGGGGATCGACTAATGATTTCGAAGCACCAATTTATAAATGACCAGTAGAAGTCCAGAATTTTAAAAGTACTAATCATTTAATAAGAACATCAGAAAGGAAGTCTCTCATGCATGTTAATTTGACAACAGTTCACTAGTTAATGTGAAAATGTAATTAAAAACCACAAAAGAAATGCCTTATGCAAGATCACATCACCACAAAAATATAACTGTCACAAGACGACACCAGCTTGATCCACTCAAATATTCAAACGCAAATCTCATACAAACATTCATTTAATTATCACTTTTAAACATATATCCACCATGCTTTCACTTGAATAGTTTGGTTTACTTATATACCGTGTTCCGATTTTGTTTAAAGTCTCTTTCCCCTCAACTCACTTTTGCATAAAATGCATTTACACAGCCTCTTTGATTCTTCCATATTTACGAAGACGACTGAAAAAATATTAATTAGTATGTTTGATGCCAAGTTGGAGATCTTTAAGTTAAAGGGGATAAATGTGAACATTAAGCTTGTTTGTGTTTTCTTTCAGTAGAGAAACAACGTTAAAAGAGTATTGATTTTCATTTAGGGGGTGTTTGCTTTGTGGAAAACTTCCTAATAGAGGAAAAAGGCCTTCTAGGAAATCATTTTCCTGAAAAATGTTTTCCCCTTTTCATATTAGAGAATTCATTTTCCTAATTTTAAGCACACATTTTCTTTAACCGTAAATGGTTTTCCGTTAACTAATTATTTTCAGCAAACCAGACATGTGAAAGCCCAGAAAATTGATGCGCATAAAATTCTTTTACTCAAATAAAAACATCTTTGACCCAATGAAAAAGGTGTGTATTAAGCTATTTTGGACATGGAATTAGCGCTGCCGAGTCTTTATATTTGAATGTTTTCTTATTCCCTCTCAACCAAACAATCTTACAAGTGAATAGCATTTTAGCATTTGATTACGGATTGAAGCAGCACTATAGAACAACATGGAAATATATCCCAAATAAGAATATCGAGTATCATTGAGTCGAAAATTCTGAAAATAATTAGGTGCTCCAAGTCTTAACTGGTGTGAATTTCAATTATTTTCCAAATAAAGATATTTTGACGATGCTCAGCACCGGGTGGTTAATTTGCTCAGTCAGTTCATATAATGCTCTTCTTAACCCCTTAATTTTTGTTAGAGATCTTGAAGTAGTTTTCACTGGATTCCCTAATTAATATTCATTAATTAACGGAAAAGTAGGTTTTATGCAAATACCAGTGCTGCATAGGAGATTGAACCTTTTCCTGAATAATAATATGATATTAAATTTCATACAAATGTTTAAGATTAAATTAACAAAATCGAAAAAGTTAGAATTAAATTAATATCCATATAATAAATTTATGATTGATTATGTAATAATATAGTAGGGAAAAGATTATAATTGAAATTAGATGTTTGACAACGTGAAAGAGCATCGAGTAGAATCTCGCAACAATTTTTCATGTTGATATATCGTTTCGTTAGAAACACAGCCTAAATATTAATTGAGAAATTATGACCCGTCCGACATTCTTTGGATCTAACATCGTGATATTCACATCGTTTCAATACCGTCAAAAGATTATCGAAACTAACGGGCGAGGAAGTCCTGCGACAATAATTCGGTCAAATCTACTTTTCCATCATCGTCGTCCTCGAACTCGATAGGTCACTTCATTGACCGGCCTCGGACCTCCTCCAGCCTGGCGGATGCTTCTTGTGCCGTGCAACCTTGGAACTCTTTTCCTTATCCTTGTTCTTTTCCCTTTTGACCTTTTTCTTTTTCCTTCTTCATTTTTTTCCCTTTCCTTGCCCTTCCCTAGAATGATTCTCTATGATATCGGGAGACACCCTGCTTAGGCTTTTCAACGTTCGATCGAAGAGCAGAGAACAACAATCGTCCAAGTTAAGATATGTTGATTACAAGGGCACGATACTTTCTGAGGATCATAGCATCACCCCCTTTTTATGTATTTTATTTCAATTGTTTTTTTTTTTTTTTTTTTTGCTTTTTCTATGAAAAGAGAGAAAGCATGTATAAACTCTCGACATTATTCTTAAATTTCATTGAGGCTGCCTGAAACCAAACAAGGAAAAAAAAATCTCTCTTCTGATCAAGATTCTCGCACTGGCTTGACCATCGCAGGGTGCCCGTTGGTATTAAAGGGAATTTCAGCTCGTTGTTAGTGTGAAAGCTTAATTGCAGCTCACAATCTATCTGACTCGACCAATCCTGTCATCATTAACGATTTATATTTATTCGATAAAACAGTACCTTCAAATGATATCCTGCCATATTAAAATCAGCCATGGGAATACTCGGATGATTTGAATTGTCACATACGAATATTCCACTTGGCACCCCCTTGATCCAATAATTCAATGCACTCAGCTTCATCATGGACCAACTCTTATCTTTTTGCGGGTGAAAATAACCTACCTCTGTCACCTACGATTAGATTTGTCAAACGAGCTGGATCATATTGAATGAAAAAATGAGTCCTGCTCATTTTTATGTAATATCATTTTAACAAGCCATACCTGACTCAACTCAAATCTAACTAAAACCTCTTTGATCCTTAGCAATTTTTCCCCTTAAATATGGAAAACTACATATTGAAAAAAATAAAAACTAACAATTAACAACAAATTAAAAGTGAAAATAATTAGCAAATAAGAAATTATTAAAAAATGACAAATCAAGCTAATAGAACTATATCCTATTAGTTCTCCTAATATTAGAAATTCAATCTAATTTAACATAAGATAACATGCTTGTAAAGATCTACATGACAAACTTCTATGACGATAAATCCATTTCGAACTCTTATGAAAATTTCAAATAGTCTCCATTTTGCACGATCCATTTGATATGAGTGGAAATATGGATCCTTGACCCGTTTAATCATCTCAATGTATAACTAAAAATCTCCTTTCGAGCTAGGAGCCCATAGGCGTGCTATGCAGAAAAGTTTGAATTTGTATGATTTTATGTATTGTAATTAAGTAGGATGATACAATACGATAAAGTCAATAGTTGCTGCTTATGAGGTTAGACATTTCTTGAACGCTACATATAAATCTGAGAAGATGAGGTCCCGGTTCATTTCCAGGAAATGCAACCCTGAGGGTTGCACATGTCTTATTTAGCCAAAAAAGCAAGGAAAAAAAAGAAGAAAGAAAAAGAAAATTTATCTGAATAACAGTCAATTTGCCTTTATGGTCTTTGAAAGAATCTTAAAATTTTTAAAGATAAATGTACTAAAAGTCCTACAGCTTGTCGCAAAAGTGCAATTACATCCTTGAATTTTTAAAAGGGTTAATACCCAGAAAAACCCCAAACTGGTACACGTGTGACAAATTTACCACAAACTATTTTTTTTTACAATGAAAAACCCTAAACTGGTATACCTGTGACAAATTTACCCCGACTGACTATACAAAACCCTAAAATGATATATTTATGACAAATTTACCCCAAACTAATTTATTCAACTGCCAAAAATTCCAAGCTGGTACATTTGTAACAAATACACCCCATGTTAAATTGGATTAATATCACAAAAAAAATCACAAAAATTGTAAACTGTGACAAACGGAGAGTAAAATCCCAAATTGGTATACCAGTCAAGTGTCATGTGTCATTTAACTTAATAATTTGATAAAAAAATTTAACGGAAACTAACAGAGGGTAAATTTGTTACAATTGTACCAATTTGGGGTAAATTTGTCAAAGGTGTACCGGTTTAGGGTTTTTGTTAGTCAAAAAATTAGTTTGGGGTGAATTTGTCACAAGTGTACCAGTTTGGGGTTTTTGTTGGTCAAAAAAGTGTAATTAAGTCCTATAGTCTATTGATTCCATCAATTTGGCTAACGGAAAATGCTAATGTGACATTCTTTTCTACCAGGTAGCTTTTATGAATTTTTAATGCAATTGACTCGTGGTCGATTATTTTCGATCTACATTATACATTTTCGACTCATAGGCGACTCTTGGTTGTCGTAAAAATCTCGAGATTTCAAATACGGGCACATGGTACAGAATTGACAAAAAAATCGGTCTAGTACCGTTCGACAAGAATTTTGCAATCAGGTGGAACCATCCACAGTTTAATTACATGCCTCTGTCGAATCAACCTATCTCCGGTCTCTGATTGATTTTAACAGTGTCGTATCAACCCTTGCAGACTAGCATGGTCAAGCAGTCGATTTCTGGTTGAATTCTCCAGTCGATTGCATTTAGATTCCTTAACAGTTTCACTTGATAAACTAGTTATCTCATGAATGGCCAACACAAAAAAAAAAGGCCATAAGCGCGTTGATGAAAATCCCATGCAGGGTTGAAAATCAGGATGTCACAACTCTTCCCCTCTTATAAAAATTTCGTCCTCGAAATTTAAATCATTACAATTCTTAAACAAAAAGGTGGGGATATTATCGTCTTATCGAGTCTTCACTTTCCCAAGTTGCTCTTTCTGTCCCATGGTGTTACCAGACCACTTTGACTAACGAGATTGTCTTGGTAAGCAACACTTGCTTCTTGCGATCCACAATCTAAATTGGTCTCTCCACATACGACACTCTGTCATCCACGTCTAACTCTTCAAAATTCAGCACGTAGGTCGGGTCGAGTTCATACTTTCTCAACATTGACACGTGAAAGATGTCGTGCACTTGCACCAATCTCGGCGGCAATGCGAAACGATACGCTAGAATCCCTATGTTCTTTAAAATCTCAAATGGACTAACATACCTCGGACTCAGCTTCCATTTCTTGCCAAATCGCGAAGTACCTCTCATCGGTGACACCTTCAGAAAGACGTGTTCACCAACTTGGAATTCCAATGGTCTTCGACACTTATCTGTGTAGCTTTTTTAATGACCTTGAGCGGTCTTTAATCTGTCTTTGATAACTGCAACTGCATCCACTGACTATTGAACTAACTCTAGGCATGTAATATTCCGCTCTCCGACTTCATCCCAACAAACTGGCGTTCTACACGCTCTACCATACAACGCTTCAAAAAGGTGCCATTTGAATACTCTGTTGGTAGCTGTTGTTGTAGGCAAACTCGACAAGATGAAGCTGTTCCTCCCAGCTTCCCTTGAAATCTAACACGCAAGCTCGCAACATGTTTTTGAGGGTTTGAATCGTCCTTTCAAACTGGGCATCCGTTTGAGGATGATAAGTCATATTGTACTACAGCTTTGTTCCCAAGGTAGTCTGTAAAATTTTCCAGAAGGCTGCTGTGAACTTTGGGTCTCGATCAGAAGTAATCGTCACGGGTACTCTATGCAGACGAATTATCTGACGCACATACAATTCTGCATATCTGTCCAATGTAAAGTCCTTTCATATAGCGATGAAGTGAGCTGACTTCGTTAGTCTATGCACCACGACCCATATGGAATCATTACCACTCTGACTCCTTGGTAAGCCCATCACAAAGTCCATTATGATGTGTTCCTACTTCCACTCGAGAATCTCGAGAGGTTGCAGAAGTCCTCCTGGCTTACAGTGCTGTGCCTTCACTTGCTGACACGTCAGACACTTGGCAACATGTTTGGCGATATCCGCCTTCATACCGGTCCACCAATAGTGTTGGCGCAGATTCTGATACATCTTCATACTACCTGGATGAATGCTATAACTGCTACGATGAGCTTTTGACAAAATTTCCTCCTTAAGCTTTGCATCGTTAGGTACACACAATCGTCCACGAAATTTTAGTGTTCCGTCCTCAGAAATCTGAAAGTCAGCCTTTCTCTTTTTGATATCTTCTTACAGGATCTTCTGGATCTCTAGGTCTGTCAACTGAAGCATCTTGATCTTTATCTGCACTTCTGACTCAATTCTGAGGGTGGCCATAAGATTTGAAATGTGGCCTACCTTAAATTTGAAAATCGAATCCCGAGCTCCTTCGAGTACCATCTACGCAATCGAAAACTTCCGACTCAACACATCTGCGACCTTATTAGCCTTTCTAGGAGGATACATGATATCACAATCATAGTCCTTGAGAAGTTCCATCCAGCGATGCTATCTCATATTCAACTCCTTCTGAGAGAATAAATACTTGAAACTTTGATAGTCTGTAAAGATCTGGAATCTTTTTCCACACAAGTAATGTCTCCAAATCTTTAAAGCGAAGATAATTGTTGCGAGTTCTAAGTCATGCGTCGAATAATTCAACTCATGAGGTCTCAATTGATGGGACGCGTATGAAAACGACTCTGCCATGCTGCATTAATACGCAACCCAGTCCTCTAAACGATGCATCACTATAGATCTCGTATCCTCCAGAACCAGATGGAATTGTCAACACTGGTGCGATAGTCAGCTTCTGCTTAAGCTCTTGGAAACTACGCTCGCACTTATCCATCTATACAAACTTCTCATCCTTCTTCAGCAGTCGAGTCAAAGGCGAGGTTATTGCTGAAAATCCTTCCACGAAATGTCTGTAGTAACCTGCCAATCCCAAAAAGATTATAATCTCTGTCACTGTTGTCAGTTTTGGCCAATTAATCTCTGCTTCAATCTTGGTCAAGTCCACGAAGATTCCTTCACCTCAAATCACGTGAACTAGGAACGCCACACAAGTTAACCAAAACTCGCACTTACTAAACTTGACATACAGTCCGTGGTTCCGCAGAGCCTGAAGCACTATTCTCAACTGTCTTTCGTGCTCTTCTAGACCTCTCGAGTACACCAGGATATCGTCGATGAACACGATCACAAACTGATCTAGATACTCCTTAAATACCCGGTTCATTAGATCAATGAAAGTAGCGGGGGTGTTCGTCAACCCGAACGGCATTACAATGAACTCATAATGATCGTATTGCATACGAAACGCCATCTTCGGTATGTCTTCCTTTCTGATCCTCAGCTGATGGTATCATGTCCTCAAGTTGATTTTAGAAAATATCGACGCCCCCTGCATTTGGTCAAACAAGTTGTCGATCCTCGGTAGTGGATACTTGTTCTTGATCGTCACCCGGTTGAGTTGCCAATAGTCGATGCAAAGATGCAACGACCCATCTTTCTTCCTCAACTATTGTATCCACGACGGTTGCCAAATGACCCTGGGCAACCCACCTCTAACAAAAGGGTTGCCTCAAACAATGAAATTAAAGTAATCGAGGGTCCTCCTCAACTTCCAATAAACTCAAAACTTGTTCCCGCTAACGGGTTAAACTGGAATACTTCACAATAACAATCTATCACAGCAAAATGCTCCTTGAGCCAACTTTTTTCATATATGACATCAAAGTTATACATAAGCAAAATAGTCAAGTACAGCTCTAGCCAGTTATTCTCCTTTCTACGACTTCATTACAACAAACTGAAGTTCTACAAGCTTAACCAAAATTCCGCTGCACCACTCTGATAAAATTATTCCGAAAACACTGTCCTTCCTGATCGGTGCATAGCTTGATTCAATTCCCCTCGGCGGTGGCGGTAGCTGTGATCCCATCGGTCTGTGCAAACAGTCCATCACTGGTGGCCATGCTGGTGACACCCGTAGTAAACTCTTGTCCTAGGAAAACACGAGGCTGATCCATGTTGTCTCCCATAGATGCGGAAAGCACTGTTCGAGTTAGGTGCCGACTTTCCAATCCCACCCTTCCGGTTGGGTGGAATGGACTATCTTCCACCTGTCATCGGCTTCTTCCCGAACCGATTACCGTCTCTGCTTGAACCAAACCATGACCCAAATGTGGCGGCTTATTCGTTCAGGTTCCTCTCTATCAACTGGGCCCGTTCATACAAGTCATTGTAGTCCTTCAGGTTGAATGGTACCAGTGGATTCTTCAACTTCGGTCTGAAGCCATTCCTGAACCTTCTAGCTTTGTCTGTCGGATCCTCTATCAGTCTGGGGGCGTACTACAACAGCTCGGCGAACTTCGCCTCATACTGATCTACCGTCATCATTCCTTGACGAAGGCGCTAGAATTCCTCCATCTTCTATTCCCTTGCACTATCAAAAAAGTACTTGCCATTTAAAGCTTCGAAGAATGCGTGCCATGCCTTCTGGGATCACTCTCCCTCTGGTGGCTATCCACTAAGTACTTGCATTGCCCTGCAATAGATACACTACAAGGACAACCTTCTCTTCCCCGATGCATCTCAGTAATGCAAATGCTTTGTCTAAGTCTTGGATCCAGAGGGTTGCAGTCTCGGGATCTCCTGCACCTGTGAACTTTAGCGGGTTCAAATTCAGAAATTGCTCGACCAGCTTGTACATCGACCTCTCAGCAATCACGTTCCTAGGTGAAACTTCGGCAGGTGCGGCAACAGCTACGACAACAGCTACGGCAGCAACGGCGGCATCAACAACGACATTGGCGGCAGTAGTGGCGACTGTAGCGGTGGCGGCGGCAGCCTGATTCTAGGCCTGCTGCCCTACCACATTCCCCAAACGTCTCTAGCGCCTGAACGATCCCCTCGATTCTCGGATCGCTAGGTGCTGCTACACCAGCACCGACCTACGGCGGCGCTAATTCGCTTGCGCTGGCCTGAGCTAGCGCTCTACCTCGGCCACCTTGAGTACCGACCCTTGTCAACGTCCTTTCCCGAGTAACAGGTCCTATCGACCTCTTCCTAGGAGTCCTCTGCTCCCGATCACTCATCTCGCAGACCCTCTACAGAACCTATTTTCCAATTCCATACAGAATTAGAAATTGAGTGACCACACAAAATAAGCTATCAATCACATGCATCAGAATAAGAAAAATGCATTTCTTACTAATTATCCCACAACCCATCGCACCTTATCACTCCAAACATTGACTAGCTCTGATACCACTTCAAGCGGGGATGTCACGCCCTGAACCCAAACGCGTGCACATCCTTCAGTGGTCAATAAAATTGCGACGTTCCCAAGACACGTCGCCGACCTAATCGATTATGTACATGCGGAAGCAAATTAAATAATCGCCTAACAACAAGCAACACATGGAATAGTAGAAGCAGGATAGCCAATTTTCACAAACCACTATTCACATAAATATACCAGGTCAACCTTATACACATGAGTCTTGATTCAAAAGAAACTATCGGGCCACCTATGCTCCAAACCCTTCAATCTCAGGCTCTGGGTTCTCCGCACTAGGGACCTGAAAATGTTTAACCCACGATGGGGTGAGATAAAAATCTCAGTGAGTCCATGCCCTAAACCCTGATTATGAAGGTAATACACTTAGAGGCAGCCTATACACACATCATAGATGTCTTACCTCACCTCAGCACCTCCCTACACGTCAGTACAGCTCATATAATATATGCATACAATACATGCACTCAATAATTGAAACGCCTCACTTTAATAAATCAATCAATCACAATGGTCTCGATTATAAGGTTAAATCATTATGATACGTCCCATTTTATGCCACACAATTTTGTCCCATAATCAGACACGGTCAAATAACTCATTCAGGCGTTCTAATTAGTTACGGCCCCATGAGCACGGCTAACTCAACAGTCAGTGGTCTTCTAGAGTAACCGAGTATCATCCCGCTTCGTCGAACATGGCAATGTCTACCTCAGGAGCATTAATCCAGCCTCCACTGCGACCGGCATCCGTTGTCAGGGGCATTCCACATAGAAGCATCGTCCACCTAATGCACATCAAGGACGGGTTCTCATAACCATCACACGACCATCCAATCCTGGCCAAGGATATTATGCTTTGCACTCAAATGCCTTAATTAAGATAATGAACTTGACATATTTTCTTCGTATTAAAAACACTCAGTAAAATAATCGTGTGTGGGTACATGATCAACTTGAGTCATAAACTACAATATCCTCACTTTTAAAAATCCCACTATTTAATATAGTACTTAAAAACATTTTTGGTGTCAAAAACCGACACCCGCTATTTTCCAATTAAATACCAAAATTTCAGAATTTTGAAACAATAAATAAAAAATTACAATCACCATTCATTTGCACAATCTAACAATCAATTGCACAAGCTAATTACACCACGACAATCAACACGAAATTCTGACAACCAGCTATCCCAGTATAATTTCCGGAAAATATTAAATAATTAAATAAATTACAAAATTAATTATATAAATGCAAAATAATTCAAGAAATGCCTAATTAAGCTTTAAACACTAATCTAACCACCTAATTGGACCTAGAAAAATAATGCACTATGCTAATTAAATAGTACGATGTAATTAACCCTTAACTAATCTAATATAACCACATAATAAGCCTAATTAATCAACTAAATCACTAATTAATCTAAACTAACCACCTAAACCAAGCTTAGTCTAATCTAATCCTATCCTAAGCATAATTAACCCCCTAAGCAAGATTTAGCAAGTAAACTTACCGGATTAGTGAGCCGATGAGTTCACGGTGAGGGCGGCGCGACGGTGGCCAAAACTTAGGCTTACGACGGCGCCAAAGGAGGTTCGGAAAGGGCCCGAAAACCTTGCTAGGCTCACGGCCAAGCTAATGTCTTTGGTCCTGGACCGGGCTGAACGGGTTGGCTATGGCGCGGCTTGGAGGTGGCTGGATGGTGAGGAATGGGCTAGCTACATGAGGCGGCCTGATCGAGCAGACGAAGCCAGCGGCTTCAGTGGAGGGACAAAGGAGCTGGGGCCGTTGACGTTTGTGTTGTGGATGTGAATAAGGGTGTTGGTCGAGAGGGGAAATGGACAAATGAAGGGGGTGATTTGGTGAATGGCAATGAGAGAAATGAGTCGGGGAGGTAGACAAATGATGGTGGAGCAGTAGAATCGGCGCGAGGAATTGAGCTTCAAAGGAAAAATGAAAAAGAGAGGGCAGAAGCGGTTCGGTGAGTTGGTGCTGGAGTTGACCAAGCGTGAAAATGGGTGGAGGATTCTGTTAATGGACTACTGCGGTGGTGTGAGGTGGGCAGTTCGCTGGTGGGGTGGGGGAAAAATGAGCGTGAAAGAAAGAAAAATGAAAAGAAGACAAAAGCAGCTAGATTCGGTGAAGCAGGAGGTTCTCACAAAGAAGAAATGGGAGTAGCTAGTCTTGGCGTGCGAGAGAAGCTAGAGGAGGGAGAGAAAGTTAATAGAAATATCCACATTCATTAATTTTTGGTCCCACAAGTCTTCATGTTAATCCCTTTTGTCCCCCAATACTTTCTTGTATATAAATTCTCACAAATAACTCAATTTGGATAGAGAAACAGCAAATTTCCTTTCCCATCCCAATTTCTTTTCTTTTTTCGAATTGTCCGAAATTGAATTTTATGAAAAATCCTGAACTCGACGGAATTTCCCCAGAAGATGAGACGACACCCTATAAATGAATTGTGACACACTTGAACTTTCAATTCTTGAAATCGGGTTTAATTTCATGGTTAATTTCAACCGAATGCAATTTTAGCGTGACCTAATCTACCAGATAACTTTTAAGAATTTTTAGTACAATTGACTCGTGATCAATTATTTTCGATTCACATTGTACATCTTCGACTCATAAGCGACTCTTGGTTGTCGTAAAAATCTTGATATTTCAAATACAGGCACATGGTACAGAATTGATAGAAAAATCGGTTTAGTGCCGTTCAATAAGAATTTTGCAATCAAGTGGAACCACCCACAGTTTAATTACATGCTTCTGTCAAATTGACCTATCTCCGGTCTCTAATTGATATTAATAATGCCGTGTCAACCCTTGTAGATTAGCACAGTCGAGCAGTCAATTTCTGGTTGAATTCTCAAGTCAGTTGCATTTAGATTCCTTAACAGCTTTACCTGATATACTAGTTATCTCGTGAGTGGCCAACTCAAAGAAAAATGCCATAAGTGCATCGATGAAAAGCCCATTTCATTTAGTCAAAAGCAGGGTTGAATATTAGGATGTCACAATTTCGATCCAAATCCTAATTTTTTTACCCCAAATGTTACTTAAATTAGATTAAAACACAAATTTAAAAAAACAAAGAAAGGCTAATAGGTTAGGCCTTCAAGGCCTCACCTGTTGGGCGATGAAGGGTTTGGATGGGTCAAGGAGGTTGCCTGATTGGGCCATCGGGGATCACCGAGGCCTCGGCAATGATTCGCGACTCTCGCTAACTACATACAAGGGCCTACATTGTCCAAATCTAGGGGAGGGTGCGAATTTTAGCCAATATGCGTAACCTAATTTGTTCAATGTGGTCATTGAACTAATATTCAACGTAGTATTTTCATTTGCTCAAACGACAAATTAAATATTATTTGATGACATGAATTCTTGTACTCAAAGTTGGATTTTAAAAAATGACAAGTCAACGTCTATTTTTTTTATCCGCTTTAGAAAAGTAAAAAAGAAAAACTAAGGTGTGACCATGTCAATCATTATTTGATTACATGGATTATTATATATCGATTTGAAATGAATATCTTACTTTGATAATCCATATATAACTTTATTTTGTCGTCCACCATCTAAACTTATCCGATGGGAAGTAATATCAACAAACTATATTTACTTGAATTAACGAAATGACAACATAGAATATCTTCATATAATCTAAAGATCATATTGAATATATACTAATTGTTCGGGATTAAAATTCCAGGAATAACATTGTACATTGAACATAAGTCCTAAAACCATTTATTTCTTTTCTCAATTTGTAAAAACAAAATAGTCGATCTACGCTTTTTTTGTGTGCATTTTATGTTTAATGAATCATAACCCAAATGTATAGTAAAGTTTCATGATCCGTTTGGATTGAAAATATGATTCCAATTATATAAAATCTGTAATGATGTCCATGATACTTACCTAATCAAGCATCCACTTAAAGCCAACTGCAGCAGAGCACTCGTTCTTTAGAGCATTGGTAAACCAATCCAGGTTGTAAACTTGGTTGAGAGTACGTAAAATCGGGGAAACATTCTTGATAAAAGTGTAACTATAACTATGAGAAACAGAATATTAATATGATTAGATTTCGGGTAATATTTAGTAGTGTGAAAGCTCCTATAAAGTAATAAGTGAACATAAGTATAAACATAGAAGACTTTGCACACAAAACATTTATAGTAGCAAGGCTTAAAATATGATATGTCTATGTCCACTTTCCCATGCTAACAGCCTCCCACCTATAATCCATTAGTAAATTAAAGAGAAATTGTAGTAGTGAGTGCTACTTTCCAATCAATCATGGAGAAAAACTCCCCATTGGAGCTCAATTGCTTGTGAACCACGACCTACTCTAGACTGTCGGTCATCATTGGCCTCGATGACCCCTGTCGGTCTTGTTTGGAGATAATGGGGACAGTTGAATTCAAGCCTACCTTGTTAGCCAAAAGAACAAAAGAAAAAGGGAAAAATCAAGCCTATGTTTTATGGACTTTTTATGGGCTGAAGACTAAATTGTCCAACTTTGCTTTAGTCGTGGAGCCCAGTCACAAATGCTTTCTCCTTTTTCTTGTACTTCTTCAATCCCTCGTCTATTGGAGTTTTAGTATCAATGAAGTGTTTGGGTTTTTGGAATACCATATGGATGTGCTCATTTGGTGGGTTAAGGCCCAAATTTGGCCTAACATGTTATCCAGACTAGCACATTATATGGAATTTACATAGTAAATTTTTAATCAGGCTAAGGTCGAGCCAAAGATATGAGGGCTAGACTTTCTCATGTAAGAGCATTCTCCAAGCTTATCCATTTATCTACCGAGCCCTTGTTGATCCGTTTTCAAATAAGTGGTGATGATTTGTGTGCACAACTGATGCGATTGTAAGGGGAGCGAGTGTGTTTTTAGTGATGTTAAAGGATGTATGCATAGATCTGAGTGTGTGGAGATGGATGTTAATGGATAAACGCAAATACAAGATAGAACATGATCACCACCAAGGCTTAAAGGTCACACCACCAATTGAGGAATGAGATCGGGATTAATAATGTTCACCACCAAAGCTTAAAGGTCGTACCACTCGTCAAGGATAAAGGACTTTGGGATACGAGAAACTCACCACTAGCCAATGATAAAGAGTTTGTTGGCTTAACACTAAGGAGTAATCCACTTTCGAATGATAAAGAAATTGGGATAGTAGTAATCCACTTTCCAAAGATTTTCACTCATATGAGGAAAGCTCATATGTTCATATACTCAAATTGCGCGTTTTTTCAATGAGATTACACCTCTATTTATAGAGATCAAGTTCTCGAAAACCGAAGGGGAAATCACCTAATTATTATTCTTGAAAGCAATACCACAATTAAAGATTTATAAAAAGGTATGAATTAAGAGACTTAAATACTTAATTATTAGATGCAATGAAACTTGATAAGACTCTCTAAATTCGTGCACTAGTCTTGAAAGTCGAACAGTCATTGCAAAAGTCATCAAACAGCAGTATAAATCAACCAAAATAACATCCAATCATTAGGTTGCCGATGGAGAATCTCAAAATCGGCAACAAGTCTTGCAAATCAACAACTATGTCGTATAATCAGCAACTTCATCCTTAAAGCTGCATAATTAAATTGCAACAAAAATTGACTTTCTCTTGCATGAATAGCAAATGGATTGGTTCAAATGATGAAATTTGAGTAAAGCTTGAGGGTTGATCAATAGAGTCCAATGCTCTCACTTCAAACTCCCCAGGTTGTTTGAGATTTACCCTCAAATCTAATAGTTTTTCATCTTCAATATATGGAGAAAGGTCTTCAACATTGAAAGTTGCTAAGGCACCATATTCTCCAGGGAGATCAACCTTGAAAACAAGAGTGTGGTCACAAAATTTGTAAACTCAAGAAGTCTGAGCATCTTCAGCAACTATACATACACTAATATGGTCTAAGCATCCTTATTAGGTTTTGTGCATAAGCTATAAATGTGATGGCGATCCACATGATCACCATCAAAATCAACATGAAGAACCTATGTCTCAAAGGGAGGCCACTCACAAGTAACAAAATGATGCCCATGGACACAAGAAAGCCTTTACCAAGAAATGCAAGTATATTATTAGGTAATTATCGACCATGATGGAAAATCCTGCGATGTGTGGATTTGTTGGACTGTCATCTTGGGTGATGTCTTGCAAGAAACCACCCAGAGGGTAGACACCAACTTGATATGTGTCGCGACCAAAATTTCGGATGAACCACCTAAAATTAGGCTAATGGACTACTAAGTCTAGACTTAACTTGGGCTCTCCCAAGCCCATACCAACTCGCGACTTAGGTTCAAATATTTAGCATGTAAAAGGGAGTCGCTACTAATCAGTTTACGGTAGGTCAATTAGACACCTAAGTAAAATAATTAGAGAATTATTTTACTTCTATGAACTAGAGACTTTGGGTACGGGGACTTGGTTATACTAAAATTTTCTAATGCCCTTTCGGTATCTTTCTCTTTTTATTTCGAAAAAAATGTTTTGCAGGCAGCTTGAATTAATTTTAATTCACTTCCCTAACATGTGAGGTGATTATGCGGGTGCACAAACCACCAATTTAACACTCAAGAAAAGTAGTGAATAAATTGTAGGACTTACCTCATGGCATTGAAAGCATCTGTAATGTCATATCAGAATTCACATTGACAGTCCTAGATATGATTTCTGATTAACACGCAATTTCTTTTCTTTTTTTTTTTCACTTATTTAATGAGAGTCATGCAATGCATGCTACTAATCTAACATGAAATGGTATGACATTGCAATATGATCTATCTATATGACATAAATAAAATGCAGTCTATACTAAAGAACAAAATTAATTTATTCTAAGGCAATTTTTGGTATTTTCCATGAAATTCAAAATTAAGAAAAATACAAGGATTAACTAGCTAGATTAAGATTCTATCCAACTTATATTAAGAATTGAGTTAGGCCATATTTTTTGTTCCTGAGAACAGATTTGGAATAGAAACAAGAAGTAGAAAAAACTTGTTTCTTGTTCCCAGGAACAATTCCGAGAAACATTTTTTTTCTCCTTTTTCTTTTTCTTTTTTCTTCTTATTTTTTCTTTGGCCGGCAACCTCGTCAGAGCGTCGCCGGCCCCCAGCGAGGCTCAGCCTCGCCTTGGCTTGGTGAGCTCAAGCTCGCCCAGATCCGACGAGGCCGAGCTCGCCTAGCCATCGGCGAGGCTCGGCCTCACCATGGCTAGGCAAGGCCACCAGCCCTCGTCGCCCGGTCGCCGACCATGGCTGAGGCCGGCGACCGGCCAAAAGGAAGAAAGAAAAAAAAAAAAAAAAAAGAAGGAAAAGTAAAATAAAAATATTAAAAAATTAAAAGAAACAAAAAAATTATACAAGTTTACCAAACGTGTTTCTGTTCCTTTTCTATTCTAGGAACCGAAATTTTGTGCAGTTACCAAACGTGTTCTTTTGTTCAAAAATTGTTCCTCGAAATAGAAATAGTTTTTTCTATTTCTATTCTCGAGAACAATTTTTGAACAGAAACGTTACCAAACACAGCCTTAAATGCCAACGGTGAGAAACTCTAGCTAAAATGCTGACGTGGTGATTTTCCGATGAGGTAAGTGTAAAACAACGTCGTTTTGCACACTAATGTGGCTAGAAAAATGCAAAAACGACATCATTTTGTTGTTGACATGGTAAATAATTAATATAAAAATTAATTAAATTAAATTTAAAACTAAATTTATTTAAAACATTTATTTTTTTTTTTTAAATAAAAAAAAAAGAAGGAGGGAGAAATAAGGTAGCTGAGCGCTGAGCACTTGCCGCCTTCTTCCTCCCTCCATTTTTTTAATTAATTAATTAATTAATTTTTAATTTAAATTAATTTATTAATTTAAATTAATTTATTAATTTTATATTAAAATTCAAATCTGCCCCAAAACGATGTCATTTTTTAATTTTTTTTTATTGAGTCAGCTCTCCGGCGAGTCACGTAGGCGAGAAAAATAATAAATAATTACCACGTAAGATTTCCGGCGGGGTTTGCCAAAAGTGGCACTTGAGTGTCACATTCTTAACTTTTTGCACTTAAGTGTCCCTTTGTGTCAAATTTTGTCACTTGTGATGTATTTCTGCCTATCTTTAAGGTTTAGCTTAGTTTTGTAGACTCACTTACAATCTACAATTTCAGCCCCTTTAAGCAAGTATGCCAAGTCCAAAACATTATAAGTTTTCATTGCATTCAACTCATCTTTCATGGCTTCAAGCCACTTAGTTGAATGATTGCTTGTAGTGGCTTCATCAAAAGAAATAAGATCCAACATTATAGTTTGACTCATTTAGATACACAACGTAATAATCAGATATAGCTAATTTTCTGTCTTGTCTTAACCTCCTAAAAAGTTGTTCATTAACAGGAAAAAAAAATAGGCTCTATATTTTGAAGTTCTTTATTAGGTACTTCTTTTGGTGGACCATAAACTTCTTGTGAAGATAATGGTATGCTAGATCCTTGAATAATGGGAACCAAAACATGATCTTGAGTAGAAACTTGTTCTTAGGTTTCCCCAAGGTCTACTATTCTGATGGTACTATAATCAACATTTCCGAAAACACCACATTTCTAGTTTCAACAATTTTAGTGGTATGTGAAAGGCAATTAAATTTAAAACTCTTTGATCTTTTAGGGTAACCAATGAAATAACAACTTCATGGTTCTTGGGGAAAGTTTATTCATTTATGGATTATATATTTTTGCCTTAGCCAAATAGACCCATACACAAAAATATCTCAAACTTAATTTCCTTTTTCTCCATAATTCATAGGGTGTTTTAATTACGGATTTACTAGGAACTCGATTAAGGATATGCATAGCTATTTTGAGAGCTTCAACCATAGACACTTTGGTAGATTGCTATTGCATAGCATACTTTATACTATATCCATTATAGTACAATTTCATCGCTCAATAATACTATTTTGCAGGGGAGTATCAAACATTGTATATTGAGTAATAAAGGTGATTGTTTCCTGATCTAATCCAAACTCACCCAAGAATCGGGAACTAGAATGGGAGGACCAATTCCAATGGACCAAATCACTTGTTGTCATTAAACTAAACAAAAAGAAATAGATGTCCTATGTGAGCTTCCAGAAACATGCGTTCCTTTTGTCTATTATTTGTTATCAAGGAGGCAAAAGCGATATCATTCGCCTCCTATGGTCAACAAAAGTTTAACACACACTCCGTCTATTGTTCAATACAATCCATTGAAGTCAAAAATTGCATTTGACAAAAGTTCCCTTTTCATGTCCAACACTACAGCCACCACCCTAAAAGGATTAGCCCAATCACTATAACTCTTGCAAAAGCACATTAATAAAGGACCAGTACAAACAATTAAAAAAAAAAACATGGTCATAACTAATCCAGAACAAAATTTTCGTGGAACAAAAACTGAAATCAAATCCCACAATTAGCATGAGAGAAAGACGTTCAACTTTAAACAGCCAAACTCAACACATCTCATCGAATCACTCAATGTTGCATGCCTCAAGGAAAATAGATTCTTTGATCAAGTAAGCAAAATATAATCAAACCCAAGAGCAAAAAAACCATGGCTAAACTTGCTAACAGTCCTACAATAAGTATATATGATCACTCAACATTAGTTTTAAATGAGAATTACTAGAAATTGAACTCAAATAATTAATAAAAAATCTCACCACATATATTTCTTCCAGTTGAACTTGCAAACTCTATTTACTGATAAGCTTGAGTGAACATCATTCATAGCTAACAAAAACAAAATATTAAATAAAATAGTCACTTATTAGATATACAAAAGAATTACAAGATAAGAAGATACATTAATAACTTACCCTATTCAAACCTTTCTACATTTTCGATGCATTCTTCAACGTTAATCGTATGACAAAAAAAAAAAACTTTAATCGACATGGTAATCACTCTTAACCACTTTTGAGTGCAAATCAAAGCTTCCACCACTTTATGAGTTAAAGAACTTCGAAAGCTATCAAGCATACAACCAAATGTACCGGAAGTTGACCTTGAAGTAATGGTTGTTACAAGAACAAATAAAATATCCTGAGCAATTAAAGAGAGGATTTTAAACTCTTGACGAGAAGTTTTCCACCACATCTAAAGGTCAAGATCACGACCTTCTTCACGTTTGACTTTAAGATGCTTACCGAATTCAAATAACTTGGACACTGTTCTCTCCTCGTGAAGAGAGATATCATATACATTTTCCAAATTGAAATCCTTTAACAAATCAAGGTCGTCCTTTTTACCCTTTTCATAGCTATTAGGATCCCAATCCCAACAACTACTAGTATTAATAAAAAATTGAGCACCCAAATTTCTATCACAAGAACCAAGATAAGATTTCTCATAAAAATAAAATAATTGTTCCAGGACAATCCTCACTTTATCATACATTTCTTCAACTTTCGCATTATCTTCATAGATTAGTCTATAATACTGCAGATATTTCATCTTTTTCTTGGATCCAACATTATCGCAATCAATACCACCATATTTATTTTATCAAAACTCTCATAGTATATGTCAAACTTGTCTTTCATCTTTACATACACTAGGATCCGAAGCCTTCTCCACTTGTTTCATAGTTTTATATAAAGTAGCTATCTCATTAAATTAATTATTCAAAGTGATATACAGAGTCATGTACATCTTGTTAGTAGTATTATAAAACTTTTTAAAAAATATAGAAAGAATTCTGGCATTTTCCCAATCTTCATGTTTATGAGGTTTATAGCCAAGCTCAATAAAGAAAGAGTCACATTATTTCATCATTTCAAAAGCTTTTCTGAACTTTAAGACAGTGTCCAACCTAGGGTTAGTGGAGTTCCACTTAGTTGTGACACTAAGACAAATTGTACTCATTATAAGTGATTATTGCACTTTTAATGGAACCTTTGAATGTTTTAGCTTTCATGAGAAAACTTTTCACATACCTAACTATGTTTCAAATACATGCAATAAAATCACTTACCTCGATCAAGCCATCCCTTATAATTAAGTTTCATATATAAGTCCTGCACCTCATGTATAAAACATTACATTCTAAGATCACTAGCTTATCTCTTGATAATTTTTTTTTCAAAAAACTAATGGTAACATCATTCGAATTAGCATTATCCATAGTGATTATTGACACTTTTTTCTCTATTCCTCACTCATAAATGTATTTCTCAATCATTTTCCCAATATCCTTACCTTTTTTTACTAGGTATCACAATAAAATTGATGATTCTTTTTGTGTAATTTAATTTCTAGCCGTTATCAATAAAATGTATGATGAGACATAAATAATTCAAGTTCTGAATGGAATTCTATGTATTGGTTATGAGTGCAATCCTAGATTTAAGCATCGTTATGGTGAGACTATTGGTTATGGTTTGTTAGAGGGAAACATCTACAAATTGTGTTTAAATTCTTCATTTACCGAATCATTAGTTTCAATGAATGTGAATGATGAAGTTGCTAAAGCTAATAAGAAATAGAAATTGGAAAAATGAAAATTCCTAAAAATCCCAACATAAGCATTTGGGCCATATATCACAAGGCATAATAGAATGCCTCATTAAGAATGGAAATCTACATTTTAGAAATTTCTTTGACTTTGACACGTGTATTAAACGTATTAAAAGTAAATGGCGCCACAAGGAGTAGAAAACTTTTACAAATCATCCACACTAATATTTGTGGACCTTTCCCTAGTTAGTGGTCATAAGTATTTTATCACTTTCATTGACGACTACTCACATTATGGTTATGTCTATCTTATCCATAATAAATCTGAAGTATTAGATATGTTTAAGATCTACAAAGCTAAAGTTGAAAATCAACTCAACCTAAAATTTAAAATTGTTAGGTCTAACTAAATAGGAAAATATTAATGAGTGTTATCTAAAATAAGTCATAATTCTTGTACTTTTACTTTATTTTTGAAGAGATATATATAGCTACTTATTAGGAATGTACAACGAGAACCGCTCGGACTGGACCGGCCATTTCTAAGAGGTACTGGTCTAGTCCTAGGTTCCTATTTTTGGAAGCAATGACCGAACTAATGTTGCATTAAGAGTTGTATGAGCTTACGAAAGATCACTTCTTGAAGGTGAAATAATTGCCTCTGTGCATTCTCTAGATAGTTTTGCCAGAAAAAATTTAGCTTGAAACTTGTTAGATTTTTATGAAACAATTTTGTTTCTCCAGCTTTCTTCATCCGCATTGACACTTTTGCTTATTTATCTAATTTTGTTATTCTATCTTTTTTTTA
Organism: Eucalyptus microcorys; assembly: GCA_014182515.1. Taxonomy (NCBI): domain Eukaryota; kingdom Viridiplantae; phylum Streptophyta; class Magnoliopsida; order Myrtales; family Myrtaceae; genus Eucalyptus; species Eucalyptus microcorys. Next base: position 33,987,392 of record CM024569.1, read on the forward strand.
TTTGCATTGTTCCAATTGGAATTTATGTCTTATCTTCCAATGTTTTTTTTTGCATGAAACAGTGTGCTTAGCTCTCACTTGACGTTCATTCTTAAATGGATGGCCCTAAAGCTTTTCTCACTTGACTTTTTGAATTTGGTAGCTGAATTCGGTGGTTGTTTCGGTTTGATGGCTCATTTCTATATTTTGCTTGATTAAGGTGATCTATTTATATGTCAATGGAAGTGGATCAATCTAATGATATTATGAATTCAATGATGGACTCACCAAAACATAAAAGTGAAAAAAATCTCGAAGAGGCATCCAAAACAAATAAGGTATCTAATACTTGTTCTCCTAGTTCTAATAAATAAACATCAGTGGTGTGGCTTCATTTTCATAACAACAAAATTAAGAATACAAAAATTGAGGTGAAATGAAATTATTGTGGGGCTACTTATATGTATTGTGTTGATAAAGGTACTTATGTTATGTCGAAGCACTTGAAAAGGTGCAATAAGTATCATTGCAACATAGACAAGAAGTAAAAATTATTTGCCGCATGTAGAGTAGATGTGACTCAAATGACAATAGGGCATACTAACACTGGTAGTGATAGTGCTAACGTCTTATCAACATAAAAACTTGATTAGGATCATTGTAGGCAAATGCTTGTTTAGACTATCATAATAGATGACCAACCTGTTTTTTATTTTTATGATAGAGCGTAATAGATTCTGTGATTTTATTAATTAGTTATAGCATCTCTTCAATTGGCAGTAGCTAGAGATTACATGAAATTGTATCTTTGTGAATAAACTAGTTTGAAGACTTACTTTCATCGGAAACGTACGTGATATCAACTAAATCCAAATTAAACCACCCTCCAACACCAAATGGAGAGTGCCAACAACTTCAATTGGTTTCTTTTTTTAAAAGGAATCCATGTAATGAATTAGTTATGTGTAGAATCTTACCAATATCAATCTATCATTTATTTAAAGGAGCATCAATAATATATGACTCATAAGAAACATGACTTAATAAAGTATTATATTTCTTCTCTAGCCACTGTTGGAATTTCGAATATTCTTTCCTCACATGTCCTTTAGTTCTACAAAAATGACACGTAGGACCACCTGGTCTTTTCAAACTAGAAGGATTTGCCTTGTCAACCATAAGGTTGAGAGTATCATTATTTCCATAATTGTGACCCTTGCCATGCATCTTTTGTGTCCTTTATTTGAAACAAAGGTAATTACGTGAACACCGTCAAGTAATCTGGATTTCAGCCTGCCTTCTTTTTGGACAGACATAGAAATTAGCTTGCTCATCTTCCGTTTCTCTCTTTGCATATTATAGTTGATCTTAAAAGGACCAAACTATGTAGGAAGAGATGTCATGATGAAGAGAACAAGAAAACCTTCAAAGATTTCCATATCTAAGGATTTAAGTTGAGTAGTGATATCATTCATCCGCATAATGTGCTCACGAATACCATTGATTCCATTATAGTGTCAACTCGTAATGCATGGTCCAAATCCATGACCCTAAGAGTGAGACTTATTTGCTCTGTCCATTTCTTAAAATTTGCACAACTCAATTGTTCAATAGAGGAAAGACTCAATTATTCAATAAAGGAAAGATAACTTGTAATAACATCGAGATAGTATGCTTGATCGGAATAATTAAATTCATACACATTAGTACCTTTAAGAAATCCACAAAAATAAATAAATGCTTTAATTCATCATCACAATAAACTAAAAAATGAACCACTCATCTTACATAGAAAGGTAAAATACACAAAACCTTACTAAAAGAAAATCCAAGAATCATCTATAGCCTTCTGTTGGGCTGATTTGAAACACTTTTAATCAATTCTTTCATAATATACCAGCAAATTTCATGAGGCAATAATAGATCAAATTAAATCATTATTGGGCAAAATTAATTTGAGCAAGCCATTAGCAATTTATTTGCTTATTGGAATATCATTATACTAATTTTATCTTAATTTTTCATTAGGCTACGAATTTAATCATGAGCATAACATGATATGGTTTTTATCGTCATCTAAATCTATTTAAAACAATAATCTTCCTTTGGGCCAATTACCAAATCAAATAGTTTAGAACTGCAAAAAAAAAAAAAAAAAAAAAATTATTTGACATCATAGAGTTTGTGCTTGACAAGTTTAATACAACCCAATAAGCAAGTATTGAGAAAACAATTATATATGACACCACCACATTCACACACCATTAACAATACTTGCTTTCCATATATATGTTTGCCGAATAAAAGAGAGTGGAAGAACACAAAATTAGGCCATTCAATGGCCATATCATGAAACGATAAGCAAAATTTATGACAATGTCTATCTATTTCAAACGTTTTGCTAATACAAATTCAAATAACATCCCAATCAAATTCATTATTTGCATAAGATATTTGAAAAGTTGATTATTGTATATCTATTCCATCATCAATGAAATACTATGAATGATCATTAAAAGAGCAGAAAGATCATAATAAATATTATAACCATGTTTATGCGTTGAATAAACCAACGCTCCAATACCACATGTTTGATTAATAGAATCTTTCAATCACATGAATGAGATCAAATTAATAAATATAGCATACTCGAATCAAATGAAGTCATTATTGATCTAATGAGAGAGATGATGTCTTCTTGTGGATATGAATTTTGACCACTCTCCTCTATAACAGTTGTAATTGGTGTGTATTTTTCAAGGTAAGACTAACGTAAATGCCATAACTTTTGTACGACACTTAGTTGAGTGCCATAATTATTTTTTCCGCTCACTTGAGTACCACAAATTTGAAAAATCCATCATTTAAATGCCATTAGTAATTTTCCTTGCTAGAAAATTCAACATAGACACCAGTTATCCTACATTGTCTACGAAAGTCCTAGGTCGCCTTGTCTAGTTCTAGTAAGGAACTCCATGGCCTTGCGTGCGGTTGACAAGGCTTTCACAGCTAATGAGGGTCTCGAGTGACCTCACCAACTCTAAAAAAAAAAGGGAAAAAACAAAAACAAAAATTAAAATTTAAAAATCAAAATTTAAAAACTTAAAAGATTTTTGTTTTTGGTCAGTAAAAACTTAAAAGATTTTAAAAAGCATTAAAGAATCCACGTTGGATGGGAAATTAATAAATAAAAAATCCAAGTGGAATGATTTGTCAAAAATGGCACTCAACTGATCAATTTTACTCTGATATGGCCTTTAAGTGATTGAAAAAAAGTTATGTCACTTTAATGAATGCCTTACGAAAGTTATGACACCTACGTTATTCTTCTCCCGTATTTTTCTCTCAATAATTTTGTGGGAAATAGGTGAATCGCAATAATTGGATGCCAACATTTTCCACCAAAGAGAGACATTATATAGAGACAATGATGGGACCAACCCTAGAGCTCTCAAATCTTAACCATCCATCAAAGTTTAAGATATTAGTTCCACATGCCTAATTAAATGTCACAACTATATAACCCATTAATGTATTTAATTCAATTGGGCCCAGGTCAAATGTTAAATAATGGACCTAATAAGTTGCATAAATAAGTCGGATCTCGTCAAGTCCAACATCCACTTCTTTTCTCATTAAGGAAAGACAAGACAGTTAATGCTAAGTCCGAGTAATGACAATTCTTTTGTTATTGTCCCTGTTTTATCGTAATTAGTATGTGAGCAAAATAATTATTTTCCATGTTTTCCCTTTTCACATTGTCCGAGTTTGACTATTTTATAAGGTTTGGAATTTGTTTGGCTCCGTAAAACCAACCCTTTGAGGGCATTTAGTAATAATAATGATAATGATAATAAAATGTGAAATATTTCTCACACAATAGAATATGGTACTGTCGCCCTGTGAAGGACAAATTGCCGCGGCCCCGGCCCTGGTCCTCGCCCCACACTAGTTAGCACGCGGGGAAGTTTTTGTCTCGTAGGAGCGGCAGGGAACGTGATCCCTGTCCTGCCCTGTTCCCATCCCTAGTGAATTTTCTCATTCAACTTACTTAATACACTTAAGAATATTTAACCTGCTTAGGGTTTCATGGGTTATCAAATGCTAATCCCGTAACAATACGAGCATATCAATATGGGCAAAATTACATTTCGTGGGCATAAAAAGTTCAGTCATAAATGAGTTGGAAGGTTCCTGCAGGCCCAAATGGGCCATTTGGCCCACTTGTGTTTTGAAGCAATCTGCCTTATAAGAAAAAATAGCAAAAGCCTTTAGTAAAAAACCGTTTACTACGTGAAATAAATATATTTATATGATTTTCAGCAAAATTTTCATCTCACATTCATTTGTCAATTTTAGGCTCCGTTTATTTCATGAAAAAATAAATGATTTCAGGCTCTGTTTATATTCATTATAGGGACATTTGTACCGTCATGTTGATGGGGAATATGAACCATACCCTAATATGATTAAATCTTGTCTCCAGTTTTTGAAAACCAAATGGAATTAAAATAAAAGTGTATTTTATTATCCTCCATCCCTGATTTGAGACTAAGCCTCACAAAATAGATGTCAAAAACACGCAAACTTTACAAAAATAATATAGGAAAACATGCCCATACATAATCTACTCACTCTATCTCCTACAAATTCATATTGACCTATGAATTTCCAAAGTATAGTCTGGCTCTTGTCTAAGCCTTCTATTTTGCAAAAGCAAAATGGGGTTACCCGTCCTATTGGAGCATTTGATAAACCATTTAGTTACGGCTTATTTATTTATTTTTTTCCTTTCCTCCCATTGCATCCGCTAATCACTAGAGCCGAGAGTCGCCCAATGACAACTGCTTATGTTATATGCTTAAATTCATATCCTAGTTTTTGATACAACATTTGGTGTCATCTCATTCGGAGCCGAATTCATTACATGGAAATGAAACATCTAGAGGCGATTTTGTAGTTCTTTGCTTTTTGGTCGAAGGTAAATCTGTATTCTATGCAGGCAAGAAATGGTGTTTTTTCTCCCTATGAGAACAGGCGTAGGAGGTCGAGACAGATTGCATGATCGTGGCAGATATGCCAAGGGACAGAGAAGAAAGCCCATGGGCCCTGGTTCCTATTGTGGAAGATTGCAAGATGTTGTTCAATTGTTGCCCAAACTGAAGTACGTTATTGTAACTTATTGCTCTCGCGATCCTAACCCCTCGAGTCCTCCTAGGAATATCCTTCGTTCATATTTTTTCCCCGTTATGGATCTCAAAACGATAATTGCAGCTCCTCCGTTATTAGCAACTTTTCCTTGACAGAAATCCCTTCACTGGATCTTACCAAAACGCTCAAGTGCTCTGTATTCTCTCCCTAATCATTAATCATCACCCAACCAATAATCTAACCTTTGCTTCTTGCACGTTTGCCTCACAACCCACAAATGAGAAACAACCCAAATTGAAAAGGGACCCACGAATCCTCCTCTGTCTTACATAGTTTAAAAGAAGATCAGGTGGGGAAGTCGAATGATGCTGGATGCAGAGCAGGTTGCATCCGTCCCATTATTCTAACAGCAGCACCCTAGCATTTTCGCACACCCACCGTTGACCGGACCGTACAGCGTTAAACTAGCTTAGAAAAAGCTTGTCCTTTGCCTTAAGTTTGCACTTAAAAAGGGATCTAATGCGTGCTGTTACTGTCTCACTGCCCCTGTTCTGCTGTCGCTCTCCCCAGTTGCCTCTATTGACCTGTATTCATAGGGAGCTCCGGAATCAGGAGATCTTCTTGATTCTTTGGAGTCTGCCACACGCTCACGATGTATCGATGGAACAGAAAGAAGAACCAATTTCCTTTGCTCGTGCTCGTCTTCCTCGGCTTCATCGTTTGTTCGATCCTGTACAACGAAAGCAGCATCCGACAAATCAACCGAGACCCGGATCGAGTCCCCCGGAAGCAACCTGAGGTCACTTTCGTGAGGCCGAATCAATTAGCTCGCAGGGGCAAAGCTCCTGGTACGCCGCACTTCGTCTTTTCACTTGAACTTGCGAAAGGGTTTGTGGGTTCTAGTGTTCCTTTTCTCTGTTTCTTGGTAATTGGCAATGGGGGTACTTCGTTGGATTGAAATTTCGCGTTTAAAGTTTGAATTTTTTTGTGGGTTACTTTTTGTTATAGGGGTCTTGGATAGATTTAGTAGATGCAACTCCACGAGAGAGTATAGTGGGAGGAAGATCAGGTGGGGTGAGGCTGTACCGGCGTCCGAACGACGAAGGGTTGATTTGGAGAGGTGCAATGTGTTTTCGGGGAGATGGGTGTTCGACAATGCGTCGTTCCCGATGTACGGCGAGTCGGAATGCCCATACATGTCGGACCAGCTGGCTTGCCACAGGCATGGGAGGTCTGATTTGGACTACCAGTATTGGAGATGGCAACCTCATAATTGCAATTTAAAGAGGTAATTCCTTTTAAGGATTTAGTCTGCTGTGCTTGTTTTGACTGTGTCCTTGCCTTATATTTGCATGGCTTCGGCGAGAAGCTCCAACTTTGATGTGATGATCTGAAGTCAAGTAGATTTGGTAAGAGAATTTGGGTAAGTTTGGAAACAGCTTGGATGATCTGTCTTTGAACTCTAAATGAGCAGATGTCTTTTCTGGAAATAAATTTTGTCAAGTGTTTACAGGACAATGATACACTCTAGGTATCTTTTTAATTTTGTGTCCGCAAAAACAAAATGAGTTACTGGATGCGTTGTTTGGTATGTAGTTGCAGTAATAACTGGACAGGTTTCCTTTTTGTTTGACCATGGTTGTGGTTGTCTTGTTTTGATAGATGGAGTGTGACTGAAATGTGGGAGAAGTTGAGAGGAAAAAGACTAATGTTTGTTGGAGATTCACTAAATCGAGGGCAATGGATATCGATGCTCTGTCTGTTGCAGTCAGCAACTTCCGAGGACAAAAGATCTATAACGCCTAATGCAGCTCTTACAATCTTTAGATCAGAGGTAAAGCTTGCATTCTGGCATCGCAGTCCATGGTCCCTGAGAGGCATTTTATTCCTGACTTTTGATTTTTGCAAGTGCATGTCTAAAGTACGTCTTCAACATTCTTTATAGGAGCAGGCAATTTTTTTTCAAGTTCCTTAGATAATTTCTCTTGTGTCGGTTCGTTTGCAGGAATACAATGCTACTGTGGAATTTCTCTGGGCCCCTCTCCTTGTTGAATCTAACTCCGATGATCCAGTGAACCATAGGTTGGCCGAGCGAATAATACGGCCGGATTCAATTCTGAAGCATGCGTCCCAGTGGGAGCATGCTGACATTTTGGTCTTCAACACATATTTATGGTGGAGACAAGGTCCTGTTAAGCTTCTGTAAGTACGGCACTGTCGGCGATTCTAGTAATGGAGAACTAGAATAAGAGTCTGATTTTATGTTGGCAAAGTATGACGTGTGATGACTGTTGCAGATGGAGTGATGACAGAGATGGCGATTGTGAAGAATTAGATGGTTTGGGCGCAATGGAGTTGGCAATGGAGACATGGGCAGATTGGGTGACCACTAAGCTCGATCCTCGCAAGAAAGTCCTTTTCGTCACCATGTCTCCAACGCATCTCTGGTGGGTAGCGCTCTTTTCTAATGCTACCAATGTACCTGATGTGCTATATCGGCTAATCCAAGCATGAATATAAACTCTTTTAGACATAGTGATACAAACTTCAGAAATTGCACAAGCACTTCACTTTTCCTTTCCTCACTGTTTTCTGGAAAACATCAGCAAAAGATAGTGACGATAGTGGTTGTCTTGCAGAAGATACTAGTGAATTTTTCCAAAGTGAAAATAGTGTTCGGAGAGAGCTGTTCAAGTTTTTCCAATATTTGACTTAATTTTTCCAGCTCCATGAATGTTTCCTTTTGAAGCGAAAAATCACATATTGGAGAATGGATCAAGGTGCAGGAATACTTCCTAGGAAAACAACAATAATGCCTGCACAAATTCACACCTAACGTGATAAACAGAGGCATGTTTAGTTTGCCTGATGCCAAGTACTAGGAATACCTATCAGATCTCTGTCGGTCTGTTATCTGTTCCATGACCCTTTATCTGATGTTTCTATCTTTTCTTAATTCAGGAGCCGAGAATGGAAGCCTGGGAGCGAAGGGAACTGCTACAGCGAGCGGGCTCCTATCAATGTGGAGGGCCACTGGGGAGCCGGTTCTGACCTGCCGACGATGCGCATGGTGGACCGAGTTCTCGGCAAGCTGGGTCCGAGAGTCTCCGTGGTCAACATCACTCAGCTCTCGGAGTACCGGAAGGACGGGCATCCGTCGATCTATCGGAAGTTCTGGGAGGCGCTGAAGCCTGAGCAGCTGTCGAACCCTGCGAGTTACTCCGACTGCATCCATTGGTGTCTACCGGGTGTGCCCGATGTGTGGAATCAGCTATTGTTTCATCATTTGTGAATCTGAGATGTATATTATTGAGCTTTACCGCTGTGTTTGTTATAGAATGAAGGCAATTACAAGTTTATTGCCACTCTCTCTTTAACAAATCAATTCATTATTTTATCAGCACTTCTTCATTGGACTAGTTATTCTTTTGCTTTGCTTTAATAAAGTGATATAATTGATAAGAAAAACCAATTCGAACAAATAAAACTGATTTCTACAAAAACGTGATAGTACCTTTGTATTTTGATGGTATTCTAACAATAATGTATATTAAATCACTAGAGATGCAAAGACAAACCTAAAATTGACAGGTACCTGGGTAAGTAATACCCATTTCTAGATGCACTAAAAAGTAGGGATAAGTAAAGGAATCGAGAATCGAATCGGCCCAGACTCGGCAATTCCCATGGTGACTGGTCCACTTGCAATTTTCAATTTACTAGAATTGGTGAGTATCAATTTGGTTCCCCATTCTAGGCATGAAATTGTTCATAGCCCACTTGGACAGAACGGTATACATTAAAAAAAAAAAAAAAAAAAAAAAAGTCCAATTCAATTACTTAATTATTTTATAGTTTTTTTACCAATAAATAAGATTATTAACTAATTTTGTCTCTCAAGTGTGTAATAGGATTAATCTCCCTACTTTTGTTTATTTTAATAATCCATTTACTTGTTTTCTCAACCAAAACAAAATAAACAAATGAAGATGAAGAAAATGACCGATTGGAGATGTTCATAAATGATACAGTACTTTGTTGTTGCGACATGAAATTAAGAGCCAATGGCTCGTTTTAAGAGCATAATTAGGTCTCTCTTTAACCATCCCTGTGATTAAATTATGATGACGTTGGAAAAAGATTGATCAAACAATTAATATTTTAATTTATGTGGAAATTAGGACTTCTAAGTTCTAACATATTGTCTAATTATCCACATGTTTTCGGTGTCAAGAAACCCTAAGAGGACCACACCATCACCTTTGAAGAAATTAAGTTCCTAGCTAACAATCATTGTTTATTCGTTCCACTTAGTAGTTTTTAATCCTCAATTAAAATCAATGGCTCAAGTGCCAACCTGAATTTAAGGCTGAACAAGCTTTGATGTTCTACATAAAAACTAGGTTTATCATGATATTAATTGATGAATACAATTTTGCATGGATTGAAGACTGATTCTATGGATCTATTCGAGAATCGGATCGGACCGGTGATCTAGTTTCCAAGTGGATCTATGAAACTAATGAGTAATTTCCGATTCTAATTTTTTGAAATCGATTTTTAGTGGTTGGTTCCCATTTCTAAGGTGAGAACCGCTCATCTGAGCTATGCTCACCCCTACCAATAATCTTTTTGACGATTATATTAGAAGGTTTTCTTTTAGTTATCATATAAGTTATAGATTCATATAAAATTGAGGGTAGTTATGCCATGATTATGCTAGCAATGTGTGCATAAAATTCTCAATCTCAGTCCAATTTCTTCTTATGACTTGGAGATCTATTTATATTGAGTTTTCACACATCATTTACCGATTATACAAGTTATTTGACACTTGTGTTTCTATACGAAAGACATTAGACAAAACTAATGAATAGAAAATTTGTGACGGTCCATTCATATCAGATTTTTTTGCACCAAGAAAAGTAGTTTTTGATAAAGGTACATCGGTTCCCATTTTTTTTCGGTGGTAGCGACTCCATCTGAATTTAAGCTGCTCTCAAGATATGAAATTAGATTTTTCTACGCCAGAACATCGTGGTACCAGAAAGACGCGAACGTTGCGGTACACGAAGACAGGTCGTACGACGTTTGAAACTGAATCTCAGAACCTTCGCCGCCATCGAACGCCACACGTGCTCCATCCACAGTCCACAAGTTCGCAACAGGCTTCCGAAGATATTTTTCCGTTTTCCCTCTCTTCCTCCTCCATGGCTTCCTCCGGATGATCCGACGTTCGTTGACTCAACTGTCAGTACCTGTCAGTACCTGCCAGTAACGTTCATGGTGGATCCTCGTCTCTGCTGACGCTGCACGCTGCACGCTGCGCTGCTTCTCCAATGGCCATCGGCCTCTCGCCCCACCCCCGCTTCCTCACCTCCGTGAGCCGCCTGCCCTCCTCCGCCACGCCTCGGAGCGGCTGCAGAGTCCGCTGCTCCGCCCGCTCGAAGGCATCCCCGGAGTCGCCCGATGTGAAGCAAAGCGCGGCCACGGTTCGAAGCTCGTCGCCCGAACCTCGTGCCGAGGTTAAGAAGGCGGGGGATGCGACTCCGGCGAAGTCGCTGAATTGGGTCGATCGCGTTCTGGAAAGTTCGAGGTGTGAAGTCGTGTTTGCTCACGAGTCATTGGTGTTGAATTGTGAGTTGCGTTTGTGGTTTTTGTGAGTGCTTGTTTGGGAGTGTGCAGGGATGGATTTAGGTTCAGCGAAATCGGGTTGGAGATTCTGTCCATTGCTTTACCGGCTGCTCTGGCTTTGGCTGCTGATCCCATTACGTCCTTGGTGGACAGTGCTTTTGTTGGTCGTATAGGTAATTCTTGAACTTCATGAACTGTGCAAAGTCTGAGTTTGGATGGTTGAGAAGTGTTTCTAATATAAATTGATGAAATTTGTGGTTAATTCGGGTCGAGACTTGCTCGTTTGAAAATTATTTGGCTGAAGTTTGTCACAAGATGTTGGCAAAGATGATCATAGTTTATGACGTGATAATGCTTTGCAATGAAAACTGCAAATTGTCTGGCTGCCAGTGGTGAAATTTTAGTAGTTTCCTCGGAGATAGATAAATGGTCGAATGTGACATCCTCGGTGATTGTAAAGATAAGAATTCTTGATTTGATACGGCGTCATGTATTGTGAATGAAACGCGTTGGCTATTTGAGGATTATTTTTTTATTCTTGGTTATTTTTCTCTATCCAGGATCATCCGAACTGGCAGCAGTTGGAGTATCAGTTTCTGTGTTCAATCTGGTTTCGAAATTGTTTAATGTTCCCTTGCTCAACATTACCACGTCATTTGTAGCTGAAGAGCAGGCCGTGGCGAATAACGGTAGTGATGATTATCGTCAACTCGATGATGGTAATTTCTTTCTTCTTATTTTATCATACTTCAAGACATGGTTACTATTATTGCTCCAGCTATGTTCCTCTGATTTGTCCTGCTTTATCGATTTTATCAAGGTTCTGTCGAGGAGCAAAAAACAAAGAAGCTCCTTCCATCATTATCAACTTCATTAGCACTGGCTACTGGCATTGGGATTGCCGAAAGTATTGCACTTTCAGCTGGCTCAGGTTTCTGGATCAATTTGATGGGTATATCTGTTGTATGTATGCCTTTTCCAAGTATGAAGTTAATTGATTAGCCCAATTTCTCCATGCCTAGTCTTGTTTGTTATAGACAAATTATGACAAGAGCTCCACTGTGGCCCTCGTTTGTGCTTATTAAATTTATCTTGTTACTTGTGGAAGGCCACAAGAGGCCTGCTTAGACACTTGGCACCTTGAATTTATGAGAAAATGAACGTCATTTAATTCTCTTATTTTTATCATTTTTCCATGTACTGGGGTTTTCTTGGGGAGGTGTTCTACAGATACTTACCTCTCCACCAAGGAATGTCATTTAATCATAAGGCATAAAATGGAAATGTCACTCCTTAAAATTATGCACCTCAGTTTTGTTATAACAGGAAAGGATTGGTTTCAGTGCATTTTGTTTGAAACACCTGCGTAATAATACCCTCGAGGGATGTTTACTATCTGATATAGATTTTTCTCTACATTCTTAGTGATATTTGTGTAATATCTTTTTGGTGTTCATTGAGGTTCACTCATCTACAGGATTCACCAATTAGAATACCGGCTGAACAGTTCTTATATTTGAGAGCTTTTGGTGCTCCAGCTATTGTAGTAGCACTTGCCGCACAAGGTGCTTTTCGTGGATTTAAGGACACAAAGACACCTCTATACGCCATAGGTATGTACTGCAATGAGTTCTGTTGAAAATTAGTGATGGAATATTATAATCTCCTTCACCATTGAGTGTGTAGATCTCGTTCTTGGAAATAGGATCTTCTAGCTTTACACTATGAAGAAACAGGATCTATTTCTAGGATATTATAGTGTAGAACTATAATTAATCAGATTCATTATTGATTGAAGATCATCCTCAGTGAATAATTATGAAGAAGACCATTAAATAAATAATATTTTAGACCTTTCTCGTAATAGGAGTAATCTTCTCTGTGGAAGTATGTAACTTAATTGATGTCTCAAATGGTACAAGACACTGTCAAGATACATGAGAACCAGTGAACTTAGAAAAAGAAAAGTAACTATTTTCAGAGAATCATCAAGGGCTTACAAAGTAGTTTTCCTTGTTGAAAACTAAATTTTTTGGTAAGATGAAAACGTGCAATTTTCTTTTTATGGCTAATTGATGTGAAGAAATTTCTGTTTATCTTATTATGCTTTTGATTTTAGACTTGACAACTTCCGCTGTTTCTTTTTTTGTCTGTTCTGGCTGCCAGCATACGCCTCTGGAAAACTAGTATGCTGTTGTGATGATGCGTCATAACCAGCCTTGATGGCTTTGTGTAAATCTTTATAATTTGTAATCATCTTACATATGTGTAAAATAAGTATAAGAGTGTTGATAATCAAATTTTATCTCAGTGGTGTAAATGTTAAATCTTAGGTTCATCAATAAAAATTGTATCCACCTAATAAATCCAATTGCAGACAGACAGGCTCATTTCTAATCTATATTTTAATGGATTCTGAGCTTTACACTTTGAATTAAACTGAAATTGGCTAACTTGGTTTGCTAAGCTAATTTTTTATGCTAATTGCTGGTCATTGGCCGATTGGCTTTTGAAGCACTCTGAGATGCTTGTCCTTAAAGAGATGCCTGAGTTCATAGTCAGATGATGTTGAGAATTGTCACAAAGGAAAAGAATTTTCTGTCCATATGATAATACTATAGCTCTTTTCCTGGCATAGTTTTTGACAAATTTTTTTTTGTTGAACTGCAGTTGCTGGCAACTTACTGAATGCGTTTCTGGATCCAATTTTGATATTTTTTTTTGATCTTGGCATTGGTGGTGCTGCAGCAGCAACAGTGACTTCTGAGTATGTCAGTACTGTGGTAAATTTAACATAATCATAACTATTTGCAGAGTATTGTCATTTCTCCATAATGTGATTTGTTGTATCTTCTGTCCACTAAATGGATTTAAATTTATTTGCCTTATATATAACAGATATTTGATAGCTTTAGTCCTGCTATGGAAGCTGAATGATGAAGTATCACTGATCTCTCCAAATTTTGATGGGAAAAAAATTATCCAATATCTGAAATCAGGTATGACTCTTAGTAGGGTAACCTGTTTTATTTTAGTTCTATTTTCTGACTTCATCATCTTATGCATCTATACGGTGAAGATATTATTTGAACCAATTAACGGCAAATGTAGAATTTAATTTCTCAAGAATGGCCAGAAGTTTATGTTGTCCTAATGTCCTTCTGGCAAGTTACTCTGGAAAGAACCTTAAGTGAGGCACAAAGTCAGAAAGTCCACTTATTAGTACATTTTGTAGTCAATTACAAGACTAAGGTTCAAAATGGAGGTTAAATTTGACGCTTTGATGAGTAACTGCAGCTTGTTTTGAAAGCCAGTTTCCTTTAAAGCGAAACTTGTTGTATCTTCAGGTGGCCTTCTCATTGGCAGAACCTTAGCAGTTCTCATTACTATGACTTTGGCAACATCAATGGCTGCTAGGAGGGGCCCTATACCTATGGCTGGTTATCAGATCTGCACACAAGTATGGCTGACTGTATCTCTGCTTACTGATGCTCTAGCAATTGCTGGCCAGGTACCAAATCAGCTCTTTCTGTTCTATATCCTGTCATAGATTAGCTGAGCAAAGTCATTGTACAAACCGTTTTATGAGTTCTCCCTTGTCATAGAATTGCCTTTCTACTGGTTTGCTGTCTTGGTTAAGCAATTTACAGAGTACCCTATGATGAAACCGTCAAATAGCCTAAAAGCCTGACCAAGTTATCCTTTAATGAATCACTCTGTAGAGCAAGAAATACTCTATATTCGCACAGTTCAGGTCAAATATCAACATGACAATTCATATTTGGGATAGATTTGCAAATGACTACAATGTCTCTTGCAACTTTCTGACATTACAGAGGATAATATTGGTGCTTCGTGCGCCTCCAGAAGTTTCATCATTAAGCTAGCATCTGCACGAGTGCACCTCATACTGAGGTTCTCTTTCTTTGAATTGCTTGACTTTCTCACAGGCTCTTCTTGCCCGTGGTTACTCCCAAGGAGACTATGAGCAAGCACGTGAAGTGATAGACATGGTTCTTCAGGTATATTGTTGCTTCAGCATGTTGTTATGCTAATGTGAAAAAGATAAAATTTCTTGATTATTGTTCCAAGGTATTAGAGAGCACTGTTTTCCCACCTTACTTAATATTTCAACTTTTGAACAGATTGGTGTGGCCACTGGTGTTGCTCTAGCTGTCATTCTTTTTGTTGGGTTCGGAGCCTTTTCAAGATTATTCAGCACGGATTCTGAAGTTCTGGAAATTGCTTGGTCGGGTATTCTGGTAAGAGAGTGCCTATGCCTAGTCTCTAACTGGACATCCTGCTTTATGGTTCTGGGTAACAAAATGCCAAAATGCACATGTTCGTCATGTTTTAAGAAAGGTTTGGGAGTTGGAGCGAATGTTTAAATGCATGTGAGGTAATTTCATACCTAAACTAAACCAAACTCAAAGTGCAAAGCTCTAAAATGCTGAGCATTTTAATTTCTTTTTCGGTTTTTGCTATCTGGATCTGCTCCTGGGCATCTTCTAGATTTTTCTTTTTTCACCAGGTTAACAAATTTCGAAACAGTGACCCTTGATAAAACCATTAGCTTGCTCCATTGTCTTGGCTGTCATGGATTCAAGTGCTAGAAATAGCTTCTCTTCCATGCATGATAAGTCTGCATTTAGAGCATCCTTTCACTTCCTGCAATCTCAGAGCCTTTGCCCCAGAACGCTCCTTATACTTTGAGAGGATGTCGTCGAACTTCTTATTACTTCCAGTCATCTTCTCAAAACTTTCAAAAAGAGAAGGAAAACAGATTCATGTAATACAAACCGTCACAAACTGTCCTTTTGCTGACTTTTCAAGATTGTAGACATGATGCTACTAGATGTCTCATGCTGATAATTTGCAGTTCGTTGCTGGATCTCAACCAGTGAATGCTGTGGCATTCGTTATTGATGGGCTCTACTATGGGGTTTCGGATTTTGGATATGCTGCCTATTCCATGGTGACTCTTTGCTCTTGTTCTACATTTATTCAAAACTAAAGAGATTCAGCGTTTCTGACCTTCTCCATTGCTGCACTAAATAGGTCTTTGTTGGAGTGGTTTCTTCTGCTTTTTTACTGGCAACAGCTCCCACGTTTGGTCTTGCTGGAGTTTGGGCAGGGTTGTTTCTCTTCATGACATTGCGGGTAGTGGCTGGCATTTGGAGGTAAACCGGTTTTGACTTAAGCTATGCTTTACGGCTTGTCAGTTCTACACAACGAAGTTGGACTTTGAGGTAACCCTGACATGCGCACACATGAGCACATCTAGAGCACTTTGATAGAGAAGTTAGTAAATGAGGTTTCGTCTAATAAAGTAACAGAGGGATCTGAGAATATTCATTGTATGTGAAACTGAAAGGATAGGTGACTCCATGGGATGTCCTTGTGATAGATTATGTAGCGATAGTCTATTGGATTTATTTGCACCACATCAAGCACTGCCTACTAGGACTCCAGAATTTATTTGGTAGTCGTGCATCTCTTTGACAATTGGTGATACGATTCCAGATTAGGAACAAAAGGTGGACCATGGGAAAGGATTTGGTCCGAGGCAGAGCAGGAAAGTGACTGATATCAAATCGAGTTTGTACATGTTGCTTTTCCTGGCGAGCTTAAAGCAAGTGCCACAGAGGACTTGAGACATGGCCAAATAGAGTTCCCGAGAAGCATGATACTTCCCCTCGGGAGTAGTTCGCTCTTCAAGTGTCTTTAATCCCCATTAACAGCTAATTGGAGCAATGCCGTCACCAAAATAGAAATTAAGCTACCAGAAATTAGTGTTGAGACGGAAGATGCTGAATTTTGATGGCAATGGCTGGCCTGCCCTCTTTGCATCTTGACCATACAGTTCTCGCTGGTTCATCTATATATACCTCTCCCAAAGCATACCATCTGCACCTCACATTGATGGCTTCCGAATTATCGAATCAAACGATTTTATCTTCCTCTTTTTTACTAAGAGCTCTCTGGATGGCGCATCTGGAGTTCTGCTCGTGTCTCTGTAGTTGTTTATTAGTTCACTCAACCTTGCGGTAGTTTTCTGACCTGTTATTGAATCTTTTGCTTGATATGGTTAACTGCCCTCGAGCAATACACATTGAATGTACTTGTAATCATCCTGAAGTGATGAAACCACGTGAGTTGGGACTTCTAATGATATCCATATATTCTTGTATGTTTAACTTTGATTCTGAGTTACTCAAGATTCTCTGATGCCGGGCCATTATATAATCAATAAACAGGGTTTAAGATTAGGGAAAAGATATATTTCATTAGAAAAATCCTCCAAAAAAAATCACATTATTCATTTTGTTCACAACCCAATTCGTCTTGATGTATATGAGGTTCATTTTAATATCATGAATTAGACAGTGGACCAATGTGACACATTGATCAACGGTCTCAAGTGGGTTTGGTAAAAGAACTATTTTCATGTAAGATGGTGGTGATGATTTCTACGTTACATTCTATGTGGATAAGTTAATGGTGTTAAAAGGTTAGAATTTTCAATTTGTAAGCAATCTTCTCTTTTCAGACCATGAAGTACCAGTGATATTCACTCGACGGATAACCCTCTCCTCCATTAATGGTAGAAGACTGAAACATGAATCTCTCTGTCCAATCATTGTGAGCACCAACCCGATAATGTGCTGAACAAGAACAAGAGGAATTCTGATGGTACGTGCCCAAGAGGATCGAATGCTGCAGACACCCTCGCGGTTTAAAATCATCTTCAACCACTTTACCATACTTGTGGAGATTCCCAGAAGATAAAATAGACCCAAAAGTCGATCGAAGCAAAATGCAGAAAAATACTATCGCACTCCTGATATGGAGGTTGCCGAATTTTCTCTCCTACGAAGGAACGATTGAATAGAGCATCAGTCCGCGACACCTCCACATCTATCATCCACCTAGCTTCAAGTCCCCTGTATATAAACCAAGGCATCAGGCATCTTCTGCCACTAAATGGTCGCAGAGTCTTCAAAACCTCTCTCCGCCACCTTTCACACATCAGCAACATCATGCATTTCTCTCTACTGTGATGTCCAAAAAGAAATCCAAGAACAGAAAAATTCGGATTAACATATGCTACAGGCAAAGATATGTCATTATGAATGAAAATCGCAGAACGTGTAGCCTCATGCCACTTAAGATGCAAAAGCATGAAAATATGTACTTCGAGTATGTCTCGAGTAATGACATGTAAATTTCTTCACATCATTTAGACATGGTAATTATGTAAAAAGCAGGACAAATATCTAGCCATCAACTGACTAACAACTAATCACTAAGGGTTACCCTAGTGGCCACTTTTTCTACTTGGGAAGGGGGAGATAGGGAGTTCAATTTCTCACATTCTTGGGGGGCTAGGGTGGGGATGCGTGAGTGAGGGAGTAGGGTTTCGCAAGATCCATGGCTTTGAGGCATACATTGTCTCCCAGATTCAGGAAGGAATTTAGCCAGTTGTTCATAGCATAAATTATAGCCATCTAAATATGACAGTGCTTCAGAAAAACTAGCAGGGAAAAACCTACAAATTCCCAGTGGTTGTCAACTTCAACATACGAAATAGATACTTGCCAGCACCACCAACTGTTTTTGATACAACATAATTAGCCAAACTAATAAATGAGAGACCTGGCACTGCTCATTAAAAAAGTAGAAGTATTGGCATAACTCCGTCACTTGCCAGATGCCAAAACCAGAAGTCAACATTGATCTCCATCCCCAGCACACAGCATTACTTTTCCCCCCTCATATTCCTGGTCAGCTCCATTCCTTAAACCAGCAATTAACTTGATAATCTATTTGTGTTTTGTCTGAGTAAGACCGATCACCTTAGGGGTGGTTTCTACGCTACTGCAGAGTACAAGGAAACTAACTAGAGAAGTTATGACACAACTTTTGCAAAAAAAAAAAATTAGGATTGATACTTTTATATCCATCAATAATCACAACAGGTCCCCAACCTCCTTGACGGAAAGACATGTATTAATAGGGGCGTGCAACCGGACTAGGTATACCCAGGAACCAGACCGGCCCACCCGGAAAACAAGGCCGGGAACCGATTCCCATTGAAACCAGTCCGGAACCGGTTCCCAAAATTCAGAACCAGTTTGAACCGGTCCAAGAACCGGTTCCAAGTATTTACCCACCTAGGAACCGCTCCCCAGATCTGTTCGGGAACCGGTTTGGGAAGCCCAAAGTCCAAAACCTACTTTTTCCCCTGATTTCTATGTCAGGAAAATTCTCTTCTCGTTCTTGATGTCTCTCAATTCGGTTTTGCATTTCGTAGCAACGTTTTCGTCATGGGTTTATCGTTAGAGATTGGTATCCACGAGCGGAAAGTGTAAAGTTGAAAATATTTTGGAATCTTCCTCGCCTGAACATCGCTTTCGATTTACTATGCCCCCTTTTGGTTATGTGGGTGTTCATGTTTTGTCAATGCAGTTTTTCCATGGTCATTGCTGAAAATGACTGAGCAATCCAAAGTGATTCTCATTCGCAACATTGGGCATGAAATCTCAAAGGTACATGTTCTCTTGCAGCTTCCGCCCCAAGTAAATTCTTTTGGGCATAGAAATAGGGACGTTCTCGCATATCAATGTAAAATTCGAAACCATATAAGATATTGGGCGATTACAAAACAAATTCTAGTGAAAATAGGGTTGACCTAGAATCGGACCAGAAAAACAGGATGGTCCAAAAAAGGATCTAGTGTAAACAGGGTTGGGTATAGGGTCAAAAAAAGGGGAACTGGTTATAACTGGGTCGGGTACAGGATTCAGGTCTGAAACCTACCCACCTTGGACCCGATCACCCCTGTTGTTACTCATATCATGCACAAGCATGTGCACCTAATGAAGAGACACTAGAAGAAAAGACGGTCACAACCCTTACCAGTGATCACCATCAGTAAAACCTAAACCTGCAGGCATAACATTATGCTGGTGCATACTTGCTTCCACCAAAATACCCAATGCCCAGGAAAGGAGATGCTTAGAGTACTGCTCTCATACACACCAAATTACTCAAAGATGATAGGCTCCCCAAAACTGAATCCACTACTACTCTAGGAGTCGAGTGACATTTCAAGGAAAAAAGCTAAGAAGCCAAAAAATCAAAGCTTCAATCCTAGAACTTATCTTCAATCCTATGACTTATCGAACTTCACATTCACACCTCATGACGTTGCAACTAAATGTTAAACTTACTGCAGTCAAGTATCGCTTTGCACATTCCATTGACAATCTCCAGTGTTTAGAAAGCGCATGGCCATCCTTATCTTGCTAACTATAGTGAGCTAAAAGATGGCATTCTGTCAAAAGTAATTTTATCACTTCTTAAGGAAAGTACAGGATCATTACTCTCCAGTCATATTCTCCTTTTCTTTTCCTCCTCTTTTGACACCTTGGGAAGTATGCAGATGCATAAACTGAATCAAAAGCTTAACAAACACATTTCTAAGTTTCATTTAAATCCAGAGAAGGACGATGGGTTTATGAGAGACAGTGGTATCTCAATCCAGTAGATGACTTAGGCAAGGTCATTTAAGGACCGATGCATTGCACAGTTAAAGGGGAAGTGGACTAGATTATTAAAACTCAATCAGATACAAGAGAACAACACTTACCACTAGCCATCGACCACCCTCTTGATCCCAGCAACTTCTGCCCTCAACTTCGAATTATGTTGCTCCTAACCACGAACGCAACACAAAATCATGACAAGTCAGCACATAACACAAAACCGATTCAAACTGATCAACATGAGAAGCCCGACGAAACATGAAGTACTCCATTAACCACAGAACCCAAAATTCTACCTTTGACGATAATGAATGAAGCGCGAAAGAGAAAACCCATCAAAGCAATGTGGAGCGCACAATAGCCCCTCTAACCACACACACTAAACTAGCATCCCTACATTCCTCAAGCAAAAGTTATCGGACTAACGAAATGAATGCCCCAATGATTTCATACCAAAACATTTACTTCATCATCCATCACGAATCCTCCTGAACAAATGCAGAACTCTTAAAAGCTCCAAATACAGAAATGGGGAGGAGCTCACCATCTCCAGGACCTGAGTAGAGCTCGCCTCGACGAGCCTGGCCAAGGTGTCGACCCTCGTCAACATCTTCTCATACATCTCCTCCAACCCAGCAGTGTAGTTGCTAGCTTCCGGCCCCACTAGCCTGCTCAATTTCGCGGCCGGGAAACCCTCGGCGATCGAATCGATCTCATCCTGGTACTTGGCGGCCCGCCTCATCTCGCTCAGCCGCTCCTCCTTGCCGTCCTCCTGCATCATCGACGATCCCCTCAGATCGCAGGCCAGCCACGGGAATGACGAGTTGGGGCTGAAGTTCCCGTAATGCCCTCGGAACCCGGGCCCGATGTTGACGACGTCGACCGACCTGGGCTCGAAGGTCTCCGTGGCGGTGCGGAACTGGAAGGCGCGGTACTCGTGGGTGTGGATCGCGGAGTCGAGGGGCGGGGTGGAGAAGAGGAGGAACACGCGCGGGGAGAATCCGTCGCCGCCGGCGGCGGCGGCGGAGGCGGAGGGGGCGGCGATCGGGAAGGAGAGGGAGGGGTCGGAGGCGAGGGAGGCGGCGACGTTGAAGTCGCGCATGGAGGGCTGGAGGCGGGAGCGGCGGCGGGAGGAGAACCACCCGATGAGGCGGTGGTGCTGGGAGTGGCGGAGGAGGAGGCGGCCGAGGGGGTCGGAGAAGGAGAGCGGGCAGCCGGGGCAGAGGAAGGACGTGACGGTGGCGACGAGTGCGCCGGCGGCGGAGGCGGCGGCGGAGGCGGAGGCGGAGGCGGAGACGGAGTCGGTGGCGGCGGCGGCGGAGGAGGGGGGTCGTCGGAGAGGGAGGAGGGGGCGAGGGGGAGGACGTGGCCGAAGAGGAGGCCGTCGGCGTCGGCCGGGGAGGAGGAGACGCGCTGGAGGAGGGAGGAGAGGGTGGGGCCGGAGATCGCGATCTTCTGGAGAGGGAGGTCGTCCATGGCGGCGGATCGTTCCGGAGAGAGAGAGAGAGAGAAATTCCGAAGTGGACACCGCCGGCGCCGGTCTGCCAGATTATATAATATATATTACACACACACACACACACACACACACACATATATATATATATGCTCCACTTTCTTAATTAAAAAATCGTATTTATAATTTGTGTGAATTTATGTTGAGTTATGCCATGTTGTATCATTTTTTTTTTTTTGAGTCTTTTCTTTTGTGTTGGATAAGTAGATTGGCTAGCATGGACCTTCACTCGAGTGGGATTTCGATTAGGCGGTTAGAGGAGAACATAGGCTTGGTGGTTGGTCGAGATCCGGCCGACAAGAGACCTCCTCAATTACTAATTTGACATGTGAATAGAAAGTATGAATCTACATTGAGATAGGAAAATCTTTCGAACGAAAAAGGAGAAATTGATGAGGACCACTTGCTTTCACCCTTAAATTTGGATATAAGTTGATTTTTAATCTGTAGTCGATCACAGAGGAAATCTAAATAATAATTATATTAAAAATTAGAGAAAACGTAGAAAAATAAAATACTTCAAAATCTATGTCAAGAAAATTCATTTTAGATAGATAAATAAATTTTAGGTTCATGAAATACCCGACTTATTATTATTTGTTTAGGAAAGACAACTTCCATTATTGTCGGAAAGATGGATTACAAGAGTTTTCGAGATCAAGAAATGTAATTAACCATAGGAAATAGGGAAGCTTAGCAAGCTAGTTGAGTGGAAGGGAACTAATTCTGTGAGCCTTGGCAATCCAATCCATGGCCTAATTAGCATCTCTCGGCCCATATTTTAATTTGACTCCACGTGGCTGCGCCAGATTTCAATTAGTGATGCTATTTGTGCACGATTTCACGCAACAAAGTTGAAATTGGAAGAGGAAATAAAAAAGGATGGAAGAAAGAAAAGGAAGAGATGTTTGCTTCCGACATCATATCCCATGCCCATCTCTTACACCATCATTTCTATCCGGAGAAGGGTCTGAATTGTTATCTTACCTGCGCTTTATTGTTCACTAGTACAAGAGACCCATGCATTGTGCCAAAAGGAAATGAATGGATATATAAAGATCCGTTTGTTTTGTGGAAAATATCATATTTTCGAAAAACATTTTCCTAGAAGTCATTTTCCAGTGTTCTGGCGAAACCTAAATTTCGAGTGAAAAATATTTTCCACCGTTCGTTAGCTAATTTAATTGTTTGGGAAAAATTATCAAAAATTGAATTTTAATATTTTTAATTGACCAAAAATTAGTTTTATTTTTTATATTTTTTAAAAAATGAATTTTTAATTATTTGTAATTTTAAAAATCGAAATTTTTATTATTTTTTATTATTTCTTTCTTTTCCTTCCTCCTTCTTCCTCTCGGCTCCTCCTTCCTCCACCGCCCTTCTTCCTCCTCCTTCCTCCGCCACTACATGCTTGACGATGGCCGGCTGCCTAGCAGTCGACCAAGACTTGATCGCCAGATTCGGTGAGCTTGAGGCCTGGCCGATCTTGCTCGAGCTAGCCAAAGTTTCGCCGGGCTCTAGCGAGCCGCGAGCTCGCCGGATCTGGTGGTGAAGCTCGGGCTTGCCTGGATCGGGAGCCCGAGCTCCACCGCTAGATCTGGCGAGCTTGCAGCTCGCCAGAGCCCAGCGAACCTCTGGCGAGCTTGGGCGAGGCCCAAGCTTTGCCCTAGGCCGGCGGGGCTCTGCCGCGCTGGCCTAAAACGAGGCTTGAGCTAGCTCACGGCCGGCGACCGGCCACCAAGGAAGAAGATAAAATGGAAAAAAAAAAATTTTAAAAACTCGATTTAAAAAAAAAAAAAAAAGGGAAAAAGAAAGTATAAATGTGTTGGTGAAAAGAAACAAAATGGAAGAAGTTATGGAAAATGTTTTTCTTTTCTCAAAAGAGGAAATCATTTTCTATAATCTTACAAGGAGATTTTCCATTAACCAGAAAACATTTTCTTTGACTATCTATTTTCCACCATCCGAACACCGAAAATTTCGGAAAATGTTTTCCCGGAAGTTGTTTTCCGCGAAACGAACAGACCTAGGTGATTAATGATAGAATCATGCTGGATGGGTCTCGGGGTTTAGTTGTTATCCAGGCTCGCCCATGAATGATAAGTTACCTCAGATTTTCAAGCTAAACAAGTAATTTGGGCCCAATCAAGCCGGATGGGCTTCATAATGAACGGGCCTTGTCAAGCCTACCAAAACTTGAATTCTTGCCCTAATTCCAACTTCTAATGCAACCCAAAACTCAAAAAAGTTTACCCAAGAATTAGATGGTTTAGAATTAGACAATGCTTTAGTACACTTAAATTCGCGACTAAATTGATTGGGTTCCTAAAGCCTATTGCCTCAACACTTTTCCTTCAAATTGGGTCTCTTTAACTACAATCCTTTGGAATATTTTGTGTTCAGAAACTTGTTTGTTGTTTCCTAGTAATATCACTATATGAATGAATGAAAGTACTTTTATTGACCAAAAGAAAAAATTCGCAACTAAATTGATTTCGCATGACTTTTAGAGTAATCTCACATAAGAGGAAGGAAAACTAGAAACAATCATCCGAGAAAGCTAAAGGAAAAAGAGGAGCTCCTAAAAAAACCAACCTCAGGACTTAAAAACAGACTAGCAGCCATATCTATGGCTTAAGCCAGACTGTTCTTCCCTGAGAAGTTCTCCATCTCTTTCACCACATCTGCTACCAACGAATCCCAATTCACAAAACTCAAACCAAAGAACAATCTTGTTGACACTGCGAGGCCCAAGGAAACAGGTACCAAGGACGATTTCTTCTGGTGCTACCTCGAGACAATTCAACAGTGACAAGAGGAGTTGTCTTTACTCTTTGGTTGTTGAAGTTGGTCTCAGTCGAGCCAAAAAGGCTAAAGGATCGTAAGAAGGAGATATGGTAGGACCTAGAGAAGAGCCAAGGAACCCAAAGGAAAGAAAGGTCGCAGAGATCAAGCTTTGTGATGTTAAAAATCCAATCTTGGAACTATTCTCAGCAATACTTGTGAAGGACAAGAGGGTTAAGAGACAAAGCAGACCAGACCACCTTCTAGCTCGAGAAGAGAAAAACTATCCAGGGAGGCGAAAGAGTTGAGGATCACGAAACCCTAGAAGACGTTGGATTAGAATCAACTAGGAGATCAAAGGTTGAGCCGATGTTTTGCGGGAACCCAAAGAGACTAATAATTGCTATGCATATCAGTAGCGTGTGTTCAAAAGAGGGCATTTGTCGACACCAAAAAGTGACCTTTGTGGGCTGCGACTAACTGATAAGGCCCACCAAGCTCCATTGGACAATGACCCGTAGATTTGGAGGGAATTTGTAGATAACAACAATTGCAGTTACCAACGGTTCGACATCAACTACAATTCGAGCAGTAACTGAATAAGGGATAAACGAGTTATTGAGGCACTCGTTGCTACCGGGCTTCAACCACCTTGTGGATAATGCGATAAGGTTGTTAGAAAACATTTTGAATGTCCCAGGAATAATTTAAATTGAAATATAATTACGACGATGGTTATCTACTCAGTCTGGCTATACATAGCCAACGACAAATTGTTACAAAAGGATGGAAAATACTCGATGAAAACAATGTAAACCTGTTCTTGCAAGTAATTTTTTTCTATTCGTGTTGCGGTTACCCTTTATTCATTTTAGTCTTTTAAGATTTCTTGAATTTGTTGTTCCCTTCACCCGTAATTGCTGCCATTAGAGTATTTTCTTTCCTTTCTGAATCAATACAAAATTCGATACACACAAAAAGCCGAAGAGCCAACCTTGAGTGAAAGGTATTTTATCTGATACTGTTCTCGGTAAAACAAGTTGTAATTGCATCTCACTACCAATGCCGCTACTTGCTGCTATGGCGTCCAAGCCACTCATCACCTCACTTATCCAATACCCCTGCCTGCATCTCTCTTTCTACTCAGGATGACCTCAAAACAAAGG
Source organism: Eucalyptus microcorys (assembly GCA_014182515.1). Lineage (NCBI taxonomy): Eukaryota > Viridiplantae > Streptophyta > Magnoliopsida > Myrtales > Myrtaceae > Eucalyptus > Eucalyptus microcorys. The sequence continues at coordinate 34,013,170 of CM024569.1, forward strand.
TTACCATGGCCTTTGCATTCTCATCTCTGAGGTTGCAAGACCATGGGTAACTTGGCGAGGTCGTAGCAGGCCACGATCACCTTAGGGTAAGAAGCAATGTCATCTGCGACCTCGACCGAGGCCGTCGTTGCTGCCTAGAAAGAGAATGGGGGTGTGGTGGACACATTCAGATTAGGGTTACGATGTTGGGGGTTTTGTGGTTTTGAGGTTAGTATTTTCATTTCACTCTCTTTTCCCTAGAAAGGTACTTTAGTCGATCCGATTAAACATATTACGATGGAATATGCACATATGCAATGTTAAAAGTAGCTAATGCAAAGTGATGAATGAGTGAAAATCTGGGACGAGATTTGGTATCTTCCTCCATAAGAACCACCGTCTTCATTTGTTTTGCAGAAATTGAATGATTTGAAAAAATATTTTCTTAAATTTGATCGTCTATATACTTAAAATAATTAACTAATGAAAATTTATTACATTATCGACAACGATTCATATTTAAACATTTTCATGAATAATAAAAATACTTTTCATTTGTTCATTTTTGTAAGTGATTATTATTATAAAAATATTTTAAAAATCATTTATTTTTCGCGAAATAAACAAAGTCTGAAAATCGAAAACAACAATGAGATTTTTTTATTGGGGGTTATTCACAAGACCATGACATCTTGTCTTCCCCACCGAGCATCATTGCCACTTGCCTGACCAACTAATCTCTTGCGTGTTACTTTCTTGTTTGTCTTGATACGTGCCTCACATGATTCTCTCCACCACCTTTCGGAACCTTTGCTTTCTAGAATGAATCTTGCTCGTTCTTTTTTCCCCATCGCTTTCCACTTTTCGCAGTGAAAAAGCTAGTCACATAGGACACACAGAGAAAACCACAAGCCAAGCCGCTTTGCAGCACCTCCCAAACCAGTCGAAAACTCCATTGATTAGCTCCATTTCGAGCAACGCACGTACCGTACAACATAGGAAATAGAAAAGAAAATCAATGCCTTGAGCATTAATCAGTACAGACCGTATTTATGAAGGTTACAATTTGGGGATGGCGTGCGCGGTGGTGTCGAAGACCTTGAGGAAGAACCGGGCGGGCGGAATCGAGAGCCTCTTGTGGAGGATGTCGCCCAATGTGGCGATCAGCTTCCTCTTCACTGGTGTGTTGATGCCTCCCATCGCCACTATCTCTGTGTAAGCAGCAGGCTCTTTGTTGCCCCCAAATGAGATTGCCAAGGACCCCTTCAGGATCACCATCACAAACTGTGTCCAAGAAAAGCCATCCAAACGTGATTTACTTCTCTTTTTGAGGGTTTTTTTCCAACATATCTGTCACTGAGAATTAACTTTACTTTGAACTCAAGGAAAGTTTACATTCCTTGGAGCTAGAGAAATGAGTACATGTGGACCAGGATTACTTCATTTGCAGATTACAGTTAGGTGGTCGAAAGGGAAATAAAGATTTCGCACTCTTGGGCCCTACGCATGATGCAAGTTTCCAATATGTTTGGAATAATTACGAGCTCATTGCATTCAACTAGACCAGGTCGATTTCGCAACTTCTAGTTTTCAGAATTTTTGCGTTTCTTGCTAATCTAATTCATCGATATTTCCCGCTGTGAAACCCTGGAAGTGTCCTTTAAGTTTGGCACTCTCTGTCCTATTCTCAGATCTTTTGTATGCGCGAATTTGTTGGGCTGGAGGTTGCGTGGCTAATGCAGGACGCGGTGTGGAAAGGTTAGTTTAGAATTGCATAAAGGGAAGGGAAATAGATGGTAAGCAAAGGAAGGAGATTTAGACAGAAGAATTCAGAGAGAAACAGGGAAGAAATCGAGTGCAATGATTTAGAAACTAAATAGAAAGAGTTTGCAGAGCCAGTATTTATAAAAGTCGTCGACAGCTAAAATCCTAATTCTAATAAATAACATTTTTCTAAACAACTTGAAATAAATAAATGACACAAAAATAAATGAAATTGAAGCAACCTTATCCATTAAATGGCACTCATTATAATCTTACAAAGCTCAAGTTAGTCTTCATTTTCCTTACTTCCAAGTACTCTCCATTAAAAACACTATCTTTTTAAAAGAAACTCGTCTGTCGTGGGGGTATTATTGTGTGTTTAGCTAGATGTGACAATGGGCGACAAATAAGATCTAATATTCCCAAATTGGAACTTCCTTCAATCTATGAACTATACTAATTGAACTGATCCGCCCCGAAAAAACAGCGTTGCACTTATAAAACAAATGAACCATAGAATGTTCATTCACTGATAATGACCAGAAAGAGAGAGAGAAATTACGTTCTCCGGTCTGCCAATGAGGGCGGCGACGACTTTAGTGGCATCGGCGAAGATAGGGTCGAGGTCAAGCCCGTCGAGGCACACGTTGGTGGAGATGTACACACACGGCATCGTCCCGACTCTCTTCTTCTTCTTCTTCTTTCTCTTGAGCGTATATATAATGGCTTCTGCTTCCAAGAGATGCTGAACATATGGGCGTGGATGAATTGTCACAACCCCATTTCACAAATATCATGCAGGAGTTGAAAACCAAGAAGCACACTCACACCGCGATGATGATGATGATGATGATGATGATGATGGTGCTGCGCGTGTGGGCAACGCACTTTCACGCTTCCATTATCATCTTCTGGGTGGGTTTAGAGAGAGAGAGAGAGAGAAGGGGGGTGGTGGACATGGAGTGCGGGGTCAGCCATTTTCATTTTGGCTAGAAATATCCAAGCGCCATCCCCACTTTGTCAGACAGCATAGTTTCGTCAACTAGTGTCAACCGCATGATCCTCACGTGTTAAATAAATTGATTTAATTAGTATGTGATTTTGTCCATCAAATTTCCATAGATTGATTGCTATAGTGGCAACAAAGTGAATTTTTGACATATTAGGAGGAAGAATCCCAACTATTACCTCCTATGAGATCTAAAGTATTTGAAAAAATATGAGATCTTCTTCCCCTCACTCGTTACTTCGGAATGGTATTCAAAGTCAGCATTATGAAAATTAGTTTTATATTATAAGATGGATGAGTAATATGGTTTTTACAGTGACCTTTACTCTTTTTTTTTTAAATACTTTTTACAAGTTTTGTAAATCCTTTATTTTAATTTTCATTTAAACTGAAGCTCTTAAGACCTTTTAAAATATTCGACTATTGACATATAGAATTGTATATATTTTTTACAACTTAATACCTTAAAAAACTTTAAACTGATACATAAGTGATAAATTTACAAAAAAATATTTTTTTTGATCTATGACAAATTTACCATATGTTAGTTTCCGTTAAATGTTATCATCAAATTATTGAGTTAGAAAACATGTGGCAACCAACGGGTGTACCGGTTTGGGGTTTTATCTTCTATTTATTAAGGATGTATCGGTTTGTGATTTTTGTAGTATTAATCTAATTTAGCATAAACTAATAACAAGTAAATTTGTCACAAATGTACTAGTTTAGTTTTTGGGGTCGAAATATTTATATTAGTAAATTTATTATGGGTATATCGGTTTAGGGTTTTTCGTGGCATTAATTTCCCTTTTTTATTATAATTTTTCATAGCTCAAATAATTTTTTTTTAAAAATAGAAATCAGAAGTAGGCAAACAAGGTGTAACTCAAAACTTTCATGTACTTTATACCATATCAAATTTCAGGAGATACTATTGTTTTATTTTTCTTTCGCGAGAGAAAACAAAATTGAGGAGGCATGACCGGCAAAAGTAGTTGATCATTCAGCTTAACTATCAATCGGCCTTTTACCTTTTACCGTCATTGTCTATCTGAATGCATTTGACTTAAAACTCCCGCCAAATCACAACATACCTCCTTCTAACCCCGACAAGATGATTGCTGGGATGCAAGGAAATGACTTGAAGGAAATTATCTTTGTCGTGACCCGAACCCTTGGTGACGCTTCTCAAGAGAGAATTTGGCGTTAGGTCCTTATCGAGTTACCCTAACAAGTCATGATCAACCTGACAAATCCCTGAGTTTAATCCCTTGGATGAAATAGTGGGCGCTTAATCATGCATCACACATCTAAAAATCATGTCAATGACGTGAGCTGGACAATTACAGGAAATGGGACACATCACGACTCATGGCATGATTGTTTTAGCTTGATGATCACATGGACCTAGTAAAGTAGGTCCCCTAAGAATCCAACCTTGCCTTATCTTCTAAAACCGTAATCTGATTGTGGTTCCACGAGTGGATTTTTATAATGATACGTTGGGATAAAACACACATATGTTCCCAAACTTTCCTCCCATCAATTAATTTTCTAATAAATAAAGTAATTAGGGATATGGACACGCCATGATGAGAAAGGGTGGACATGAAGTAAAGCGTTTGCGTTCAAGACTCGATCTATGGAGAATCTTTTGTTAGGCGTGTTGAGTACTTTCAATAATTTTTGCTTAGAATGCGTGTGTGTCTCCATGCGTTTGTCACGCAAGTGTATAATATAACAGGAAACAAAGCACGAGGGCCAGACAATGCAGTTGGTGGCATGATAAATGATAGATTCAAGGCTAAGCCAACCTGTTGAATTCTCTTTATGTGAATTCTGTCAGCTTAGAGTTGGCATTGCCGACAGATGGAAAGATTCCTAAGGTTCGAACATGCAATCCCATGATTTGTTAACTATCTACTAGGTTTTAACTATATGCTCAAGGTTCAATGTCACTGAATTTTTGACATTTAAAGTTTTTAGCACCGGTGGATGATGGGAATTGGTTAAAGAAAGTGAACATTCTTACCAAGAAAAAGAAAGAAAGAAAGAAAGAAGTCAACATAAATTGAATTCATACAAAATAACATAACACAATCTGAATGGGATCGAATCTTTCTAACGTGTGAAAAAAAGAGTACCCAGCATGACCTTTGAATGTCACGATGTACTACTGTCGGACATGAAGAATGACTCTAGTGGTTGTCGAATCGAAGACCATCACGGAAATTAGAAGTTCTAATCAACAAAGGCGTCATTGTTGGTGATAATGTACCCACCATTTATTATTAATGGCATATTTGACAATCGTCACGAAAAAAAAAAAAATCCCTTCACATTCAATTTATGATTATTATTTCTTATTCTGTAATTTGTAATTTACCTCGTGCGGCATTCGCCTTCGAATAATGGCTCGTGCTTGTTACCGACAACTCCTTTTACCTAATCAAGCCATACATTCACATGAGCCACAGCCCCACAAAGACGTACCTTGCCATGACGTGAATATGCAGATACGAAAGGCCAAAACGGACGTTGCCCAAACATTGTCATGTAAGACTTTTCTTGTGCAGTGTCATGGCATTTTAAACCACGTGGTATCGCTAAATGTAGGAAAAGGAAATCAGGGAAAGCGACGAAGGCCTAATCTTTAGGTTGGTCCTACTCAAGGCAAAATATAATTGTACTGAATTGAATCAGACAATAGCAATTAAATTCGAGGACAAACGTGAGGGGTGAGCCAAGAAAATTTTAGGTGCATGCGTGCGTTACGGAAACAAAGGAAGAATCCCACGCGGATGTGTAAAACGTTGAAAGGTTCCAATCAGGTCGCTAGCTACTAGTGCCTCGGTTCGTAGAAGTCGCTACTGATCGATTTGTTTAACCTAGGATGACTATGTGCAACATCATTGGTCTATCTATAGACCAGAGCCTTAGATCCGAATGTTTGATTGCATACCAGATAAATTAACATCCCACAACACCCTTTTTCATACCACAATTCCTCGATCAAGCCTTAGCTTGCATTATATGCATTGTCAATGATTCATTTAAAAACAATTTGAAAAATCGAATTTTAATCAACTTGTGATGAGGTAGAAATATTGAATCATCTTGTGTAACGGCTGACCCATCGCGTGTGAATAAGTATTTTAAAATACGCTGTGTATAATTTATGATATGGAATGAGATATCGGATATTACGTGATAAAAATTGAAGTCGAAGCAATCAGTAATCGAACATGACTAGAGAAGCCTAATGCGAGGTGACATAGTGATTGAATATGCAATGAATGAACATGACATGCAACTGAGGCGTGAATCACAAATACGATATGTGCCAATGAATACGACATGCATAAATCAGATGCGTGGCAATATGGGTGTGAAAAGACTCCTTTTGATGATTATGACCCTTTTTTTTTTTTTTTTTTTTTGTATGTTTAAAAAGTGTTTCGTGCCTTGTTTTTCACAGGCCAAACTCTGGTCGATGTCATTCAGTCAATCCTAGGGCAATTTATGAATTTTTTGCAAATATGGAGGCAAATTTTTTAGGTGTTAACGGCTGCTTCCCTGTGTATCGGCCTTCAAAAATTATCTTGGCAAGGAATATCTTGTATATAATCTTAACTAGGAAACGAAGTTTTCCACCACAGTTCGATTCAAAAGATGAGGTCGGGAAACAAATGCTCATGCCCCAAAGGATTTGATACTAGTTACGTGAACAAAATTGTTACGGCACATTGTCCATGACGACTCTCGATATCAAGAAAGTATTGTGGTAATGTGAAAAACAACCACCGACACATTTAATTATCTTGTCCAAAACCCGCGTGAAAAGCGAAGGGAACGAAAGCGTATCAAGCCGAGCCAATCGAGACGGGTCAAGACGAAGTCGATCGAGACGTAACACCAACCCAAGAGGCTACTTCAATACGGACATAACCTCGAGTATTGAACGGAACCGGTGTACACATTAACCGGTGTACACATGTGTTGGATGGAAGGACACTGATAGCGATTTCTATAAATGGGACAAGTCAACCGGACAATCAAGAGCCCAAGTCACCAAGAGCGAAGGGCGACCACCCAAATTGCACTCATTCGGTGGAGGTGAGCGTGGGTACCGTGTAGAGAGCACCATCCCAATAGTGGGGGACTTTGAAAGCTACTGTGATAACCCGCACAATGAAGTGGAGGAATGAATAATGTTAGAAAACACAGGAGGACTGCAAAAATTTCTGACGAGTGGATGGATGGATTTGTGGGAAAATGTCCGATCAGTCTTAAATTTATTGAACGGCCGTAATTCGATCCTAAATTTTCTAGTTTTATCAATTTTGTTCTATGCTTTTATTTGAAGAGCCAACACAATCCTTCAGATTAATTTTTGTGATGCGCTGGGTAGGTAGGATGGTCGATGATTATTCACTGCCACGTCGACGATTTTTTGAGAAAGTTGGCCAAAAAGATCAATATTGTAATTTTGCATAAAAATTGAAGACTAAATTGACATAATTAAAAATTTTAGAATTAAATTAGTATTTGTATAATAAGTTTAGAGTTGATTGAATAATTTTTCAATAAACTTATCATAACTCGCAGTAGAAATCATGGAGTACTGAACTGTGTTCCATTTTATTCTCCTATTGCGTCACTCGGACGTGCTCGTCTATAACCTTCTGTAGTGTACGGTTGCCTACCAAGTCCTTATTTAATGTACTTGGTAAGAGATTATTCGATTCTTAGAAAGAATTGATTGCATGCAATTGTTGCAGCACCTTTTTTAGGTATAACTTATCAAAACGCCCGTAAACTTTGGCATCATTATGCATTTCCCCCGGATTTCAAAAAGCTAAAGATTTTTTTCCCTGGATTTTAGAATCTAGAACTTTGAAAATATAAAGATCATCCCAAAAATTGATTTTTCGTTTTCGTTTGCATAGCCGTTTGTTGTTACTTGAAAATGGGATCACTCCTTTTTTTTCCCCTTCTTTACTGAAACAACCTTTACTAGGGGGTAATGCATAATTGATGAATTTAAGAAAACTTAATAGATGTTATTTTGGTTAAAAGAATTAGTAAATTTTATATGTTATTGCCACAAAAATAAAGTCTGAAGGTAATCTATAACCTTTCAAATATTGCGAGCTATTGTGCAACATGTCAAAGTTCAAGGATGTTTTCAGTACCTTTTCAAAGATCGGGAGATGTTGCACAACCGTGCTAAAATTCAAGGAGGGGGTTTGAGCATATATTATTTTGATTTGGTTCTTGAACAAGTGCCGCAGAGGTACTCTTCGACTGAATCCTGCTGGGGTTAATTGCTCAAACCTCGTGAATTTTGACTTTTCCCTGAACTTTGGAAGCACTCATATTACGCCCATGAGCTTTGGCAACATTGCATAATAGCCTTAGAATTATGAAAAGTTGGAAATTAGTCCTATGGAATTTGATTTTTTTGTTATAGTCAGCAAAATTTTCATCTGCATAGCTGTCAAGTGTTACTTGAAGGTGCTCCAAAGGTACTCTTATCCTTACAATAATTACTGGGGTTAATTGCTCAAATCTCCTTAACTTCGATATTCTTGCACAACAATCTCAAACTTTGAAAACTCATATATTACCCCCTCCCCACTTAACTCTAGCATTGTTGCATAATAGCCCTCGAAATTTTAGAAGCTGCAAATTACTTCCCTGAAGATTGGATATTTTGCTATAGTTGCTAAATTTTTCATCTACATAATCGTTAAGTGTAAACTGAAAATAAATTAACTCATTTTTTTTTTACTAAAATAACAATCACTAAGGTTTCTTAACTTAATCGACCATGGAACCTTTATGCTTTCTTATTTTACCAAAGAAAAATTCATTAACCATGTAGTAGATGTTATTATGGTTAAAATAATAATAATAAAAAGAATACGGCTATATTTGGGTAACATTTAAGGGCTATAGAGACAAAACTAGAAATTCAAACAAAAATCGGTAATTTTCCTGCCAAAGTTCATAATGATAATATGTAACTTTTTAAAGTTTGCGGGCTATTGCACATGAATACCAAAATTCAAGGGGGTTTTGAGCAACTATCCTTATTACTATGAGCTAATTGTTTAAAAAGTCCTAAGCCCATTGTATGGTGGTTAATTCAGTTATAAGCTTTTCAATTTTGTCAGTTTAGTTGTAAAATTTTTGATGATTTGTCAATATTTTTGGTCCAAATAATTTGCCAATTTAGTTCTAAACCTTTTGACAATTTGCTAATGTAGTCATTACGGCCAATTTTAGGCGGAAAATGCTGATGTGACTGTTCAAATTTGCATCAGTCAACCGTGTTATGTAGGATTATTGGTGCCAACGTCAATGATTCTAGCTAGAAGAACTACATTAGTAGATTGTCTAAAGTTTAGGACTAAATTAGCAAAAATGAAAAGTTTAGGACTTAATTGGCCACCGTACAATAGGTTTAGGACTATTTTTGACAATTTTCCCTAATTAGTACTTAAGAATTTTTTAGATTTTAAAGGACACATTATATTTACAGCACCGCATATTTTTCCATTTGAATTCAATCGTTGGGATTAAAAAATAGATATCATTAACAATAGCACTTGTTTAAGATTATTAATTTTTAAAAAAATCCATTAGTTTAATTTGATAGGTTGACATAGATTACGTAGATACGAGGTTTGTATTGAAACATCATAGACAAGTAATGTGGGATATTTTAACACCCTCCCTTGACAATTTTATGTTGGGCAGGTTCTCGTTGGATTGTCCAAACTGCAAATATTTAGCAACATATGCTTGGAGGAAGTTTAAAATATTCCTAAAGACAGCTGCGAAGATAAATAACTAAAAAAAATGAGCATATAGCATCGATCAGTTCAACTGGCGTACGTCTCCAACCTAAAACCAAAAATAATTTTGTTTCTCCCCAAAAGAAAAAAGAACGAACTCAAAATATGGAACTTATAACTGGAACATCATGAAATATCAAAAAATCCTCCAAATGAAAATCCTATATTAGACAACTCATGTGTATAACAGTATGGGTGAGCATGGTTCTAGGGTAGAACCTGGATCCTGAGAACTGGACTAGTGAGAATTTGTCCAGTTTATGTTCGAAAGTATACAAGATAGGTTCCAAGTTCCAAATATTAATAAACCTGTTTTATTGGTAGGTTCTAGGTTCTAGGCTGATGGAACTTAGAACTTGGAACCTGTAACCTAGAATTTGTAATAAGTTTTCGTGTTTTTCTTTGTCAATGTCTTTGCATAATCTTGAAATATTCCATGACATTCGATGATGAATATATAATCTGGAATCACGAGTCGGGGCTTCCATTTTATGATTAAGACTTTTATTTAGTTAATATTTCATATTTTTTATATGTCTAAATATAAGTTGTGGCTAGTGAATTGTAGCAGCAAGTGGTAGTTATTAAATATTATCATTCACTGCAATCATTCAATTAATAATAAAAGTGAACTTGGATAGATCTTGGAATCAACCCTAAAACTTGTAACAATATAGGTTCTAGGTTCCAAAGTATGTAGGTAGGTTTCAGATTCCACAAAATGAAGAATCTGATTCAACGGTTAGCTCCAAGTTCCAAGTAGAACCTATACGGAATTTGAAACCACTCACTTATATATAGTAGACTGTTGTTTAGATTACTAACTTTTATTCAATCTTGCATCTCTCTAAAAATGTTTAAAAAATAAAAATTGCCATCACTAGGTAAATATTCTCATTCACTTATACGAATCATTAATTTTGAAAAATGAATCAATTAAGATATTTGAGCATTGAGCATAATTGTGTCCAATTTTGTATCATTAACCTTTTGGGTTTTCCGTCCTCATGTCAGCCACTCTAATAATCAATGGGTAGATGTTCAAATTTAGAAAACATATTGTTGTTTCTTTGGTCAAATTGAGTACTAGCTACTAACTCATCACATGATAATTAGCTATTTCATTTGTTAGGAAAGTAAATAGTTCATCTAAATTTTTCTATTTCTTACGGTTGGTAGTGAGGAAATATTCACTTGTAGTTAATGTTCACTTGCGGATTTGACGCTAATCGTCTCAACAATATTCCCTTCAGATTGATAATTTGTTGCACAATCCCCTTGTTTCGATTTACAATCAATCGCACGAGTTAAGTCGCATGATGGTATTTGAACTTGTGAGCGACCTAAAATTACATTATACAATTAAATGGCCACAACAGACGCAGACCTGCATACCTCACTCCGGCAACATTGAAGTCTCTGTATTTGAATTTCGGAAAGATTTCGAGCCACCTGTGTGGTAATGTGTGACTGTCCAAGGCTAAGATCAAATGAAAATGAGCTAACTTAGGCTCTTGAAAAGAAAGTATAGAGCGGAGAGACACAAAAATTAAATCAGGGCAAAATATAAGAAGGTACTGTTCAATCATCGTCTTGATTAGGGACTTGTTAGTGATGATGCGTTGTTCATGAGTTCGAAAGAAGTTACATTCATAACGATAACCATCGGTTTGAGTATTATAACGAATATGAATTATTTAGTTTGCAATCATCAAGAAGTCGTTACTTTAGTCTAAAGTTATATCATATAACAAGTTCACAGGATAAAATTAATCAGCAGATATATCAAAAATATTCGGCCTCCATACTATAATATATACACTAATATTATCACGGTTTGAGACCAAATTCAACACTACTATATATTGTCGATTGAGATTCGTCTATAAGAGAGGCGGCCTAACTTTTCTTGGGTTTGATTCTCCCTTATAAATAAAACCAAACAGTAATTCATGACAATGGTGGTGTCTTACTTACATGACAAGCAAGTTATTGGGTCACAGTTTTTTCAACCAATGGAGTTTGAAGATGGAATTTCAATTTTCCTGTGATTGGACCTTGGATACGTCTCAAACGATAAGATTAAATAGTAAAGAAAAGACAAAAAAAGAAAAGAAAAAGAGAATTACCTCCCTTTTCAACGATCTGTCTATGTTTTTTTTTTTTTGGAACGAAAGATACGATATATTAAACCGTCAAAAAAGTACAACCGCTTGCAACGGCATTCGCATATACAAGATCTAGAAGTAAAAAAGGGGGAAAGATATTCCAATTACGGGCTTGATCTAAGCGGCCGTGGGCCTTTGCGGCCCAGTCCGCCACCGTGTTGGCCTCCCTCCTGCAGTAAGTGAGTCCCAAATTAGGGTACGAGAGGAGCAACATCTTGACCTCGTCGAAGAGTACTCTTTCCTCCCATGGCGGCATTTTACTCTGATTCAAGGTGTCAATCATGATCCAGCAATCCGATTCAATCTCCAGATGCTCATTGTGGAGGTCCTACTGCATCAAATGGCGAAGGGTAAGACTGAGCGCTTGTACCTCAAATTGAAGCGCAGAGGCCGCTGGAAAATCTGCAGTGAAAACCTTAGTAAGTCTTCCCCTGTAATCTCGACTAATGCACGCCATTGATCCTTTATGACTACCCAGCTTGTAAGCCCCATCTATATTGCATTTTAGGGTGCCACGTTCAGGGGGTCTCCAGAGATATTCAGTGTGAAGAGCACAGGACTTTTGTTTCTTCCTCTTGGGGTTGGATCTGTCATAGCTTCGGGTTTGTGCTAGAGCATCTTCAACAGCGATGTGGGCCTGCGGGTGCTGATGCCTGAAGACAAAATTATTACGTCCTCGCCAGATCTGCCACAAGACGTGCGCAGTGAGCTCTATCCCAGATACTTTATTCTGAGCTATGACCTGGGCTGTGATCCAAGCAGTTATGCTATTATCTGAAGTAGATATGATTAATGCGTTTAGATCAGAATGCCACCAGACTTCCTTTGTCCAAGAACAATAGAAAAAGAGGTGTTCAATGGTTTCCTCAGTTTGTTGATCGCATAGGCGACAAATTGGATTAGAAATGATATGATGTCGAAACAAATTTGCTTTGGTTGCGAGTGAGTTGTGATAGACTGACCATAAGAACATACGGATTTTAGGTTCTGTTCTCATAGTCCATATTCGCGTCCAAAGTGTTTTGTTATGTTTGAAAGGTGTGGAAATTGCATGATCTCTGCTGGTGAGTGCTGTACTGATGAGGGATTGATAATTACTCTTCACCGAATGAAGACCAGTCTTTGTTGCTGCCCATATCAACTGGTCAGTGGCAGATACTGGTCTAATAGGTATTCTTATAATCTCATTGACGATGAAATCATCATAATGCTGCTTAAGAAGAGGAAGATTCCAGGATTGGTGGTTAGGGTCAATAAGATCAGCCACCAATTTCGGTTCTTCTCTTGCAACAGGTCCTGGTATTGGGCCAATAGGTAACCACCGATCCCTTCGGATTTGGATACTCTTACCATCACCAACAGACCATCGCAAGTTAGGGATAATGGCCTCTCTTCCAATAAGTAGGCTTTGCTAGCCCCAAGATGGGCGACACCCATTTTCCGCATGAAGGAAGGCTTGATTTGGAAAATAAAGGCCCTTAAAAATTTGACTCCATAATGAGAGTGGACTATGAAGTAATCTCCAGGCTTGCTTACCCAAAGAAAGCTCTATTAAAAGCCATCGGTCGCGAAAACCCGCACCGCCACTATGCTTGCTTATCTTTAATGCATCCCATTTCTGCCAATGCACCCCTCTCCTGTTGATGTCGTTCTTCCACCAAAAACTAGATATTCGTTGTTCTAGGCCCTTACAAATAGATTGAGGAAGCTTGAAAACAGACATTGCATACTGTGGAATAGCCTACACGACCGACTTAAGAAGGATTTCTTTACCCCCTTTAGATAAAAGTCGTTCTTTTCAACCTTCCAATTTTGCCATTACCCTCGCTGAGATCCAAGAGAACATTTCTCGTTTCGATCGTCCCCAGTCCGAGGGTATACCCAAGTACTTGCCGTATCTTTGTAGTACGGGAACGCGGACCCTTGCCAAGTTTTCCTGCAAACTCATAGGACAACATTTACTGCAAAACATGCCAGATTTATTTCTGTTGATGACATGTCCTGTGGCTAGACAATATTGATTCAGAATATTGGACATGTTCTGACATTCAGTGATTGTACCATCTAGAAAAAAGACTGAGTCATTGGCAAAAAATAAATGTGATAGAGTTGGACATGACCTGGCAAGCTTTATCCCCTTAAGATGGCCGCTTCGAACTGCTTGGGAAATTAAGGTAGAAAGAACATTGGCCACTAGCACGAAAATATAAGGGGATAGTGGATCACCTTGACGAAGTCCTCGTGATGGCTGGATATAAGGTAATTGCTCGCCATTAAAGCGTACACTGAAAGATGGTGTGGTTATACATTGCATGACCCAGAGAACCCATCTGTGATGAAAGCCCAACTTGATCAAATAGTCTCTCAGAAAATCCCACTCCACTCTATCATACGCTTTATGCATGTCTGTCTTGATTAATACCTTATGCTTTCGCTTCCAGTTCCTCGTTTTCAATTGATGCATAACTTCCTGAACTATTAAAATGTTGTCTTGAATTTGTCGTCCACTAACAAACGCAGCCTGTTCCTTAGCAATTAAATTCGGAAGCCATGGTTTCAGTCGATTGGCAATAACTTTCGAGATGATTTTATAGGCGTAGTTACATAAATTGATGGGCCTGTACTGATCTAGTCTTTCCGGGTGACTAGTCTTAGGAATCAAAGCAATAATGGTTCGATTTAGTTTGCTAGGTAGCACACCTGAAGTAAAAAAATCCTCCACTAACCTTAGAAGATCATCCTTGATGATTTCCCAGTGTGTCTGGTAAAACAGACTGCTCAAACCATCCGGGCCTGGAGCTTTAGAAATCCCCAACTGGAAAGTCGCCTTGCACACCTCTTCAAGATTGACCGAAGCAGTTAAATGGTTATTCATATCTAGAGTAACTACTGTAGGGCATTGATCCAAAACAGGGCCATAGTCACGATACCCCTCTGAAGTGTATAAGTTTGAGAAAAAAGAAGTCGTCATCTCCCTTAGTGTTGGAGAATCCCGTACCCATTCCTGATTTGCATCTTGAAGCATTGATATCCGGTTTCTTTGGCGTCTTTGGATGGTTGAGGCGTGAAAAAATTTCGTGTTCTTGTCCCCCCAATGCAACCAATTGATTCTAGACCACATGGCCCAGAATTGCTCTTCTTGCTGCCATATGTGTCTAATTTCATCCCGAATAAGAGAAGCTGCCGTTGTATCATTAGTATTGAGAGATGTATTATTAGTGAGGTTTGCTAGCTGCTGGTGTAGCGAAGTGATCCGTAGATGGCCATTCTGAAATTTTGAGCGACTCCATGCCTATAAAGCTAGAGAAACGGCCTATAATTTGTGCAATAGTATGGGAGGATGTTGCTGAACGGAGTTCCAGGCCCTATAGATAACCTCCTGACATTCAGGATCCTGGTTCCAATATGCTTCATAAACAAAATGTCTGCTTCCCTTTCTAGCTGTTGCTGTTGTGGTTAGCAGTAGGGGACTGTGATTAGAGCCCACAGCTGGCAAAGCCAATACTTCAGCCTCAGGATATAAAATGCGCCATTCGGAAGTACACAAAACCCGATCTATTCGCTCTTTGATGAGTTCACTCCCTGCTATATTGTTCGTGCAGGTAAATCTACAACCTTTGCTTTCCACTTCCATTAGGGAACAATCATTAATAAAAGACCTAAAGGAAGAGAGTCTAAATGAAACAGCTGGCCTCTTGCCCACCTTTTCCCATGGGTAGAGTATGTCATTGAAATCTCCTACACAAACCCATGGCAAGGTATTTGAGGTACTAAGCAGGCGTAACTCTTGCCATAATAACTGCCGCTTGTGATAGGAATAGGGGGCATGGACATAGGTAAGGCGCATAGTTCTGTCTTCAACCAAGTCTCTGCATA
The DNA here is from genome assembly GCA_014182515.1 of Eucalyptus microcorys. Taxonomy (NCBI): domain Eukaryota; kingdom Viridiplantae; phylum Streptophyta; class Magnoliopsida; order Myrtales; family Myrtaceae; genus Eucalyptus; species Eucalyptus microcorys. Next base: position 34,028,829 of record CM024569.1, read on the forward strand.
TCATATCAAGATAATCATCTGAAGAGTGAATAATATCTAAAGATAAGCTATCATGCCATAGAAGCACTACACCCCTTTTCAGACCAACAGGGTTACAAACAAAAACATGCTGGAATTTTAAACGCCGTTGCAAGCTTGTGAGAACCAGTTCAAAATTCTTGGTCTCCATTAGAAAAACCAAGTCGGGCTTATCCTTGGCCTCTAAGGCCTTAAGAGCTTGAACTGTCAGGGGATTGCCCAGACCCTGACAGTTCCAGCAGAGTAGCTTCATTTGTCTGTGGGTGGCTGTTGAGAGCCAGCCACCAACGCCCATTTAGCCATTTCTTCTGCCGCATAAACTGGAGTGTCTATCAGGTGATTATCATCAAAATCTGAAGGGGTGGAGTGTCGCATTTGAAAGGGTGAAATCCGTTTCTGTTTCTTAGAAATACCCCCTGTAATATTACTCCGGATAGTCTTTCTTTGTATCTGCTGTGGCCTGTCCATTTGTTGAGTTTGAATTGCTTTTAATTTAGTCGATGCAAGAACTAGATCAGTAGTATGCCGAGTCTCCTGTTCTGCTGCTGGCATGTGAGTAGGCTGATGAGGCATAATTTCTGTCGACGTAACTGGATTTTCAGGTGGAGGTAGTAAAGGGATATGCTGCTGCAGACCAGGAGGAGTCTCAGGTACAGTCTCTTCCATCTATTGTGTTGTTTCCTGTGGTTTATAGAATGCTTTCCAATAGGGACTAAGTTCTCTCACTTCAGTGCGTAGCCATTGGCCATAAGCCATCTTGTTTTTACCCTCTATTTGCGCGTCATCATAAGGAAAGTCTTTGCAATGCATCGCATAGTGTCCTATTTTCCCACATGAATAACATAAGTGAGGCAATCTTTCATATCGAAAATCAAGCCACAAAGTTTTCGCATCTATCCGAATTAGCTTTCCATTCTTCAAAGATTTATCCAAGTCTATGTCTATCCTAACTCTGTTATTTGTTATGGCTGACCCCTCTGTTTTAGTTGAATCAACTGCAACCATAGAACCAATTTGTTGAACTGCCCGGCGAATGAGTTGTTCAGTGCTCCATTCCAAAGGTAATCCATAAACTTGTACCCAAAAAGCACAGCAAGTAAAGTCATAACAGTGCAAAGGTGTGTTAGGTATCCATTGTTTAAATATAACTAAGTGTCCTGAAAACAACTAAGGACCACCATCTGCTATTCTCTGCTTGTCAGATTCTAGCTGAAATTTTGCAATGTACAGGCCAGTATCCCTCTGGGATATTTCTACACGATCTGTCCTCCATGCCCTCTTCATTGTGCTTTGAAAGGCTTGTAGATTAACAGAGGGATTGGAGAAGATGGTCCCAACTAAGGTGAGGCGACACTCTTGTAGCCTTTCCGGAGGAGGTTCTTCATCCCAAATTTCTACTTCCTTTTCAGAGCACAAGCGACCCAGTCGTTGACATAGGGCAGCTAGGCGCAACGATTCTTCTATTTCAGTCGAGGCCATTGGAGCTATTCGATACAATTAAGACCCTAAATGACTTGGAATAAGAAGCTGTGGCTATCCCCCCCGAGCCAACCATCTAGCAGCAGGACGAATGGCAGCAGGAGAAATGCGAAGGGGAATAAAACCTTACCGTCAGAACTGCAGAATTGAGCTAACCCGACCCTCGCGCTTGAAGAATCGGTGACATGCAAGACTTTAGATCCACAGTAATTGAAGGGTGATGTCTTGTGTTGGATGCATCAGCGAAATCGAAGAAGAAGAAACAGAGGAGTGGAGAACCCTCCGAAGAAGAGTGGTAGAATTATTCATCCCAGGTATCGTACCAAGAAATCCAGTAGGAGATTTGCGAAGAAAGAGTAATGAGTGAAGGGATTGGGTGATTAGAGCTTCACGGATAGCGAACTACCATGGCGGTAGAGGAGTGCTCTGCATATCGAGAGGAGAATGATCTGTCTATGTTAATAAGTCGAGTGATTCACTTGTTTAATAGCCCCTGTGTTATCAGCTGAGTGATTCACTCTAGGTAATCTCGCCGTGTAGGATTGTTTCTACTCTTTTCATGAGTCCTTCATTCTGATTTTGTTTACATGCATGTTTTTTTTTTTTTTTCTTTTCTTTTCTGATGTCTTAAGATTAAGAAAGGAAACTTAACCTGGTAAAGGAATCCATTAAACATTGGTGGGCACTAAGCCTTTAACAATTTCATGTCCTGATGTTATATTAGCCTCAACATGCAATTAGCAGCATAAGTGGGATGAAATGGAATTGCTAATATATCTTTACATGATTGAGAAGCGAAACATCACGAGTATAATAGCAAGAAGCGCTGCTAAAGAGCTAAGCAACACAAAATTTACAAAATGACATGATTTGCACTTACCATTTCGTTTTATTGACTACTTCCTCGGACAAGCTTGAAATTGAAGAAAGCAATATATTGGCTACTGCTCATAAGGAGAAAAAAGCCAACTTTAGATATGATTATGCTTAAACAAGAAAGAAAGAACTTCATGAGATCAATGAAGGATTGAACCGATTGATGTGGAGAACCAACTTGTTATGCTCTTCTCAATCTCCTCAACTTGAATGCCTTCACTACAACAATTAGATAGACCATGTCTGTTTTACGATCCACATAGTTGAAGTAGACACATCTCCAATTCTTCTTGTACACCAAAACTCCAATAACTCCCCAAAACCTAGTCGCAAAGCCGAGCATTATGACTACGTAAAACTTCGCCTTTTCAAGCTTACCTTCTTCATAGGAATCTTCTTTTGGTGCTTGAGGGGCCTTCGCACCCAGGCATTTCTTTTGTAGAGGATCACGACAAAGTAGAGGATTGTCAACATAAATGGAAGGATCATGTTGGAAAATCTCCTATAATCTCTCCCAAATCATTTGGGATATTATGTGATATTATTTGATTTGATTTGATTTTATTATGTGATCTGATTTTGTTAGTTGTAAATTAGTTACTAACAAAGATTAGATCTCCTATCCTTGATTTTCTCACCTAATTTAGGTCCTCTATTCATGTATATATATATACACACCTTGTAATCACTCGATGATAATAAGAAAATACAAATTCCTTTCTATATGGTATCGGAGCCTAAGTTCTTATCTCTATTTCCTATCTGCTGCTTCATTGTAGCCTTTTTTTTTCAGCCTTATTACTGCTGTTTTGTTTCAGCCTTATTGCCGACTTAACCAGCCTTATTGCTGGCCTTCAATTGTGCGACAACCACTCTTGTTTCTCGATCCTTTCTTAGTCTCCTCCTATAATCTGTCCTTAAAGTTGCTGGAATGGAAGATTCAGGGAAGCCTATCTCCGACCAAACTGGTCCTCTGCTCAGAATTAATCCAACTCATTGATTGGAGATTTTCCTAACATGAAGAAGTACCAATTAGATGGAAAAAATCATCTTTAGTGGGCACAGATTGTGAGGACTTTTCTTAAAGGAAAAGGAAAGCTTAGTCATCTAGAAGGCATTGGTCTAGGACAAGGTGAGCCCAAGCTTCAGATATAGGATGAAGAAGATTCCTCAATTATGTCATGGTTGTGGAGCCCAATGCAAGGAGATATTTAACAGAGAAGAAGTTGGTAAAATTAGGGTTCTCCTTGACAAACCTAACTAAGTCTTTTGATATGTGTTCATTAGTCCAATCAGATGTGTGTCTAATTTCTGACAACTCCACAGCTTCTTAGTACCCTATTTCATGTGTTCTTGATTCAGGAGCAACCAACCATATGACACATGATCCCACTTAATTCAAAACTTATAAACCATTACCAGGAAATAGGAGTATTACCATAACAGATGGATCTCCTATTACTATAGCTGGCCAAGGAACCATAATTCTAAATCCCTCACTTAAACTTGACAATGTCCTTTATGTTCCTAAGTTGTCCACCAATCTCCTTTCCATTCATCAACTTACCAAAAATCTGAATTGTAAGGTGCTTTTCTCTACTGATCATTGTATTTTGCAGGACCTGAAAACAGGGAGGACGATTGGATTTGCTAAGGAATGGAATGGGCTCTACTATCTTGAGGATTCGAGTAGAAGTGGTTGGTCTCTTGTGGGATATAATACCTCTTACAACTCTTGTAATCCTATCCACTTATCTCAGATTTGGCTTCACCATTTTCGATAAGGACATCCACCGTTTAGTCTTTTTAAGACTATGTTTCCTTCCATTTTTAAAGACGTTGTTGTTGAAAATCTTCATTGTGAAGTTTGTGAACTTGCAAAACATCATTGTGTTTCATTTCCTTTGAATAATAATGCTAGGGTTTCAACACCATTCTCTCTTATCCATACTGATGTGTGGGGTCCGTCTAGAATTGCTAATTTTACAAGAGCTAAATGGTTTCTCTTTTATTGATGATTGTACTCGAACTACATGGCTATATTTTATGAAAGACAAATCTAATGTTCAATCTATCTCTCAAAACTTTCATAAAATAATAGTCAATCAATTTAGAATGTTAATTAGGAGACTTAGGTCTGATAATGGGAAGGAATATTTCAATTAATATCTTTATCATTTTTTCCAAACTCAGGGTATTTTTCATGATGCTTCCTGTGTTGATACCCCTCAACAAAATGGAGTAGCCAAAAGGAAAAATAGGCGCCTCCTAAATGTTACTCGGGCTCTTCTCTTTCAAATGTCTGTTTCAAAGCATTTTTGGAGGGGAAGCTATTTTAACTTCAGCATGTCTTATTAATTGGGTTCCTTCCAAAACCTTAGGAAATAAAAGTCCCTTACAGCTCTTGTCTACCTTTTATCTTGATGTCTGCCATAAATATCACATTTCCCTCGGGTCTTTGGTTGTGTTGCATTTGTGCATATTCATAATTACAATCGAAACAAACTCGAGCCTCGTGCTCTAAAGTGCGTCTTTATTCGGTACTCTAATACTCAAAAAGGTTATAAATGCTATGACCCTTTAACACATCGAGTTTTTATCTTTATGGATGTCATTTTTAATGAAAACCAATCATTTTTTTTCCTTCCCACCACTATCTTCAGGGAGAGACTCCTAATGAAGATAGTGGGTTTGAACCATTGCCTTCATTACCTAGTGCATCGCCCAATCCTACTTCGTCCAATCCAACTTTGTCTCCTTCACCATTTTTGTCAAGTCCTAGCTCTCTTAGTCCACCTAGTCCTTCATCAAGTCCATCAAGTCCTTTGACTAGTTCCCCGTTAAGTCCTCTGCCCAGTTCCACCTAGTTCCTCGTTAAGTCCTCTGCCTAGTTCATCATCATCGTCATCTAGTCTTCCTAAGAATGAACCAACCAAACTACAAGTTTACTCAAGAAGGACGAAGCTCAACCCGGAACTGAATCAAGTCCTATTATCCGAACCATTATTAGGTAATGAAATCACTCACCCTTTTTCTAATGAACCTGAGTTAAGTGATTTGGATTTACCTTTGCCTTCAGAAAAGCTACCAGGAAATGTACCCAACACCCTATCTCCCAATTTGTGTCATACCATAAACTATCTACTAACATAAAGCCTTTATTACTACTCTTGATTCAATTACCATTCCTAACTCGGTACATGAAGCTTTTAAGGATAGGAATTGGATACAAGCTATAACAAATGAAATGAATGCATTGAAGAAGAATGATACATAGGAAGTTGTGACTTTACCCAAAGGCAAGCAACTAGTGGGATGTAAATGGGTTTATACCCTTAAGTACAAAGCTAATAGTACCTTGGAGAAGTATAAAGTAAGGTTGGTTGCAAAGGGGTAATACCCAATCCTATGGAGTGGATTATCAGGAGACATTCGCACCAGTAGCAAAGATGAACATAGTACATATACTATTTTCTCTTGCAACTAATTTTGGTTGGTCTTTGTAGCCATTTGATGTGAAGAACACGTTTTTACATGGAGATTTAGAGGAGGAAGTCTTTATAGAGCCTCAATCAGGTTTTGACAAGGACTTTTGAAACAATCAGGTGTGTTGGCTTAAAACTTTATATGGTCTCAAATAGTCCCTCAGAGCTTGGTTTGGAAGGTTCATGAAGGCAATGCTTGAGATGGGTTACAAGCAGAGTAGAATGGATCACACCTATTAATCAAACATTCAAATGAAGGTATGGTCATAGCTCTACTTGTGTATGTAGATGATATAGTTGTGACTGGTGATGATGAAGTTGAACAAAAGTCTATTAAGAGCAATCTTGCTCAACAGTTCAAGATTAAAGACCTTGGAAAGTTGAGATGCTTCCTTGGAATTGAGGTGGCCTACTCTAAGAAAGGTATTTTAATATCCCAATGGAAGTATGTGCTTGATCTTCTTAAGAAAACAGGATGTCCTAATAGCAAGGCAGTGAGCACTCCTATTGATGCAAACCATAAAATGGATGGCCACAAAGAGAGTGGCATTATTGATAAAGTGAGATATCAAAGGTTAGTAGGAAAGCTTATTTATCTATCTCATACTAGGCCAAACATAGCCTATGTTGTGGGAGTTGCAAATTAGTTTATGCATGATCCTAAAGAAGAACATATGCAAGCTGTCTACTGGATTCTTCATTACCTCAAAGCTACTTCTGGAAAAGGTATTTTGTTTAAAAAGGTGACAAGCTAAATCTTAAAGTCTAAACTGATGTAGATTATGCTGGGTCACCAATAGATAGAAGGTCCACATCTGGCTATTACACTTTTCTAGGGGGAAATCTTGTCAGTTGGAGGAGTAAAAAACCAAATGTGTTTGCTAAATCTAGTGCTGAAGCTAAATTCAAGGCGATGACGAATGGGATATGTGAACTTTTGTGACTCAGGATTGTCATTGAAGACCTTAAAGTGTAACACAAAGGAATTATGAGACTTTATTGTGATAATACATCAGCAATCAACATTGCTCAAAATCCAGTTCAGCATGATTGAACCAAGAATATTGAGATAGACGGTAATTTAAAAAGGAGAAGCTTGAATTTGGTTTGATCAGTGCTCCCTACACTCCTAGCAAATATCAACTAGTAGATTTACTAACCAAAGGTCTATCGGTGTCGAGATTTCAGGAGATTATTAGCAAGTTGGGCATGAAAGATATTCACTCACCAACTTGAGGGGAAGTGTTGGAAAATCTCCTATAATCTCTCCCAAATCATTTGGGATATTATGTGATATTATTTGATTTGATTTGATTTTATTATGTGATCTGATTTTGTTAGCTGTAAATTAGTTACTGATAGAGATTAGGTATTCTATCCTTGATTTTCTCACCTAATTTAGGGCTTATATTCCTGTATATATATGTATACCTTGTAATCACTCGATGATAATAAGAAAATACAGATTCTTTTCTATAGATCATTAAGAGTCTAGGTTTGATTTCCTTTGGGAATTAGGCCTGTGAAATTATTGTGTGACAAGTTTAGTTTGCTTAGTGATGTAAATGTAGAAAAGCTCTGTGAGATTGTTCCTAAAAGGTGACTATTCGAAAGATCAAGTGATCTGAGTGATACCATGTCTCCAATCATAGTGGGGATTCGTCCAAAAAAGAAGTTGCGGATAAGTTCAAGCATCGCAATTTGGAGAGCAAGGTAAGCTCTTCAAGGATCAGCCCAATCAATTTGTTGCTTGAGAGATCCAAAATGACCATAAGTTGTAGATCAAGTGTTTTGTAGTCAAGGTACAAGGTCATAAGTAGGGGATAGTGACTTGCCTTCTCTATGCTTTTGTACAATTTCATACCTTTCATATAGCCAAGACAATTTGGAATCACTCCTGTTAGATTATTCACTGCTAGGTCCAATATTTGTAGTGTAGAGAATAAGCATAGTTGTGAAGGAATAATACCATTGAACATGTTCACTCGCAGTCTAAGGATCTGTAGAAATTGAAAGCTTGGTCCAAACCAATGTGGAATAGCTCCAAAGATTTTTTTTTTCTCACCAAAATCCAAAATCAGCAATTTTTTGCAATGGTCCATGGTCATAGGAATTTCTCCATGGAGATTGTTGTTGTTCAAGTGTGATAAAACAAGCCTAGTCAAAGTTCCCAAAGAACTTGGCATGACTCCAGACAACTTGTTAGATGATAAATTGAGGATACTCATAGGGCTCTCCTTCCAACATGTAGGAATTTTGCCAACTAATTCATTCCTTCCAAGGTGCAACTCATATAGAGCTTCCATCTCGGACAAGGAATTCAAATAAGGCTTCACTAGCCAATGTCTTGTGGAATAGGTCTTGTGATTAAGTTGAGAGATAGGTCTAATAACAATAGGTTAGAAGGAAATCTCGGCAGAGATCCATTTATTTGGTTGTAAGAGAGATCCAGGGAGTAGAATGACATGAGACCTAGCCAATCAGGGAGAGCTCCTATGATGGATAGTTGGACAACACTATCTCTTTTGCATTGACTTGCGTTTTTATCCATTGCGGAAATTTCCTTTTAAATTCGCAAGACATCATCCTAATGTACCACAAATTGATGGGTAGTATCCAATTGGAATCCACCTTGAAAGCTAAATAGTTGTTGTTGATATTTAAGTACCATAACTTCAAGAGGTTGGTGAAGTGGATTTTAGAAACTGTTCCTCTCAAGGAATTTCCTGAAAGATTTAACCAGTAGAGATCTTGAAGTTGTTCGAGATTGTGTGGAATGGTACCATTTAGAAGACTGTTACTAAGATGTAGAGACGATAAGACTTGCAATCTTCCTAAGGCCTCATGAATATTCCCTGTCAATTGGTTATTAGAAATATCAAGGTTTACCAAGCATAACCAACTATATGATGACGAGTTAATTCCATGTAATTGAGTATATGGTTGGTCAAGCCATGTCAGGTTTTTCAAGTGCACCAGCCAATTTGCCAAAGCTCCTCGAAGAAAATTATCACGTATCTCAATCGCTCCAAGCTTTTCCCGATAAGCCTTGAAGAATTTCCCTCGATTGAAAATAAATCCTCATGAAGTTCATTATTGTTCAATGATAGTGACTCGAGGAATGGTTTGTTCCTTAAGAAAGAGAACAACTGTCATGCCCCGATCCTTGAACGCGCTCCCATCCCTTACTGGTTGATTAAATAGCGATGTTCTAGGACGTATCGCCAACCCATTCATTTTAATACGCATACAGAAGCATATAAAATCCCCAAATAATAAAATAATAGGATAGAAAAGTAGGGCCAATTTTTCACAAAATAATTTTTTATAAACACGCAGGTTTATACACAGAAGCCTACAAAAAGGGATTAGCTTTCAACAAGAGAGAATTGTTCTATGACTAACTAGTCAGACAAGTTCGCTGATTCATCGAGCTTCACCTTTTAAACTCTGGTCTTTTGTTCCTTCACCAACACCACCTAAGGACCTGAAATAGTTATACAATAATTAGTGAGATGATGTCTTAGCAAGTTCAACCCCCTAAGACCCGATTAGGAAGAAAATACGCTCTAAGGGCTGCCTAAGCACATTCACGAGTCAGAGGGCTTACATTGGCCTCATTTCTTTCCTGCAGGTCAATACAATTTATAATTCATTGAATCAATTCACCACATCAAATCATTCAACCAAATCGAATCATTAATCAATCGACTTAGTTGATTCTATGTGAACCGGACTATTCCCCGGTCATCTCAAATACTCAAACTCAATGCTGAATTACGGTTTAGTGAGCACGACCTACACGATCATCTTAAATACTCAAACTCAACGCTGAATTACAGCTCAATGAGCACGGCCTACACGATCATCTTAAATACTAAACCCCAATGCTGAATTACGGCTTAGCAAGCACAGCCTATTAAAACTTTGGCGGTAATGCTGAATTACGGCTCAACAGGCATGGCTTACTAATTCTTCGACGGTTAATGCTAAATTACGGCTTAGCGAGCACAACCGATTCCAAGTTCGGTGGTAATGCTGAATTACGTCTCAGCGAGCACAACCTAAATTAGGTAGTAATGCTGAATTACGGCTCAGCAAGCATAACCTTTATAAGGTGGTTTCCTTGATCTAACTCAACAACAACACGCACCACATGTGTCATCTCAACTTTCGATAGTCATTCTATTACGACTATAAACCATCACACGATTAATTACTTATGGCCAAGGATGTGGCATTTCACTCTTGAATCCCTCAATTAACAAAGTATCTTGGCCTAATTCCCTCATACTAAGGGTACCCGATAACGTAATCGTGTGTGGATTCACGGTCGGTCTTAACCAAAATATAATAATTTCACTTTTGAACTTCCCTCCATTTTCAGCCTTCCTAAAATAGATTTTTGGCGCTGTGGACGGACGCTAGGTAATTTTCCAATTAATTACAAAAATTAAACCAATTTAGGAATAAAATCTTAAAATCACAATCGGGCAAAATTAGCACAAATTAAAGCTCAAATAAATAAACGGATTGCACCACAATAACCAGCATAAAATTCCAGTCATCGAATATCCCGGTCTAATTTTCGGAAAATAAATAAATAAATAAATAATTACAAAAAATATTAAATAATTGTAATAAATCTAACTTAGGCTCGTAATGCCTAATTGGACGCCGAAACGGACCCGGAAAAATTCTGAAGTTTGTTAAATAAATACTAGAACATGTTTACTCGTTAATTGCACTAACTAATCACCTAACATGCATTGACAACTAATTAAATTTCACTAATCTAATCTAACTAACCACCTAATCATACTTAATTTAATCTAATAAACTCTTAAGCGTGATTAACCTACTAAACGAGGATTAATGAGTTAAATTCACTTGTTTAACGAACTGCTTGGTTTGAAACGATGGGCACGCTGCGAAGCTCAACTCTCTCCAAAGCGGGCCTAGCTTTCGAGATCAGGAACGACCTCAAAACAAACCTGATGTGCTGCTGGAAACCCACTAACTTTACTTCTGTCTTGGGCTGCAAAAGAGGGAGACAAAGGCTAGTTGGGACAAGCAAGGGTGGTGGAGGCGGCATAGTTACCCGGTGGGGCTGAACGGCGGATCCAAGGACTCCTATGGCCACTCAAGGTGGCTGGACAACCTTGGCAAGGCTGAGACAGCTTGCTGAGACGTCGAGATAAAGGAACGGAGTGGCTAGGATGCTGGGATCATGCGGTGAGACGCGGCGGGGCGCGCTTGAAGAGAGATGGCGAACAGCGACGGGTGGTGGCATGCGGTGAGCTGGCTGGCTTCGGCAGCTTATCTTGGGTTTTGCTGAGCTTCGAACTGCACAAAGAAGAGAGGGGGAAGGTTGGTCGACGGCTGAGGGGGAGAGAAGAAGAAGGAGGGAACAAAGGGGGGCGGGGCACTTGGTCTCTTATCTCATCTCTTTATCCCCCAAGACCGAGTCTGACTTGTGTGTTGCCTTTCACTCAAATTTTCCAAACCAAGAACCCTTCTAGAAGCCTTTTTAAGTGGTCCACAATTCATGGCAAGAGGGGGCTACGAATTTTCCTTGGTTTCTCTCTCAATTGGACATCAATTCTTTCTTGAATCAACACAAACCGACCTCTATAAAATCAACCAACACTTCAATGATCCAATTGATATTTTTCCTCACCAATTGATCCCACTTGCTTCCCAATTGCGCGATCAAAAATGGTCCTTGACCTTTTCCGAACAAAAACGGTTCTATGACGAATTTTTCCCAAAAAATCTCGATTTGTAGAAGAATCTTCTAAGACTGAGTCGACGTTCCTAAAATGATTTATGACATGACCAAACTTTCAATTTCTGAAATCGAATTCAAATTCACGGTTAATTTCACTCTGGCGCGTTTTTAGCGTGAACTAAGCTACCGGGTAGCTTTTAGAAATTTTTAGTGCAAATGACCCATGGTAGATTTTCTTCGAACCACAATGAACCCATTCGACACATTGGTGACTCTCAGTGGTTGTGAAAATCTTGAGGTTTCAAATACGGGCACAGGGTACCCAAAACGATAGAAAATTGGTCGAGTGCTAATCGACGAGAATTTTGCAATAAAAAGGTGGAATGACCCACACTTTGATCACACATCTCAGTTGAATTGACTTATCCCTGATCTCTGATCGATTTTGATAATGTCGTAATGACCCTTGTAGACTAGCACGGTTGAGCAGTCGATTTCTAGTCGAATTCTCAAGTCCATTGCATTAAAATCTCTTAATGACTTCTCCAGAAAGTTGGGAGAAGTACACTATCAGTGCCATAAGTTGTGTACGGCGCTCACTTTGGTGTCAAAAGTTTCCGTTGAATCACTTAAGTGCCAAATCGGAGGAAAAACAATCACTTTAGTGCCACCGACGAAAGATTCTAGCCAAAATGATTACGTGGTTTTTTTTTTTTTAAATATCGACAAGGCCTTAAATGACGTCATTTTCGGTCCTCCTTAAGAAAACGACGTCGTTTTGCCATCCTACATGGATGGTCTCACAAAAACAACGTTGTTTAACTCATTTGGGGATTTTTTTTTTTTTTTTTAATTTGGGGATTGAAATTAGGGTTTCGTCGTTGGCCTCCACCGTCACTTGCTCAGCCGCCATTGCTCGGCACTGTTCGGACTCCCTCGATGGCACACAAGGGAGCACCAGCCTCGGTCGCTGGAGCCTAGGTATTGGAAGACGCAGGCGAGGCACTCATCAAGGAGATCGGAGATGGAGAGGGAGACATCAATGGCGGTGCACTCGTCGGCAACCTCCCTAAGCACCGGCTAGATCACGGCCTTCAACTTGGTTGCCGAGTGGTTGTCGTCAGGGTTGGGGTCGAGGTCGGGGTCGGGGTTGGGGTCGGAGCTGCGGCCGCCAAGTGGCCATTGTAAGGGTCGAGGTTGGGGTTAGAGCCGTGGCCGATGAGTGGCCATCGTCGCAGTTGAGGTAGAGGTCAAGGTCGGGTGTCGGAGCTATGGCCGCCGAGTGGCCATTGTCAGGGTCGGGGTCAGGGTTGGAGCCGCGACCGCCGAGTGGCCATCGTCGGGGTCGGGGTCGGGGTCGGAGCCGTAGCCACCGAGTGGCCATCGTCGGGGTCGGGGTCGGGGTTGGGGTCGGAACCACGGCCGCTGAGCGCGGGGGCTGTCGAGGACGGCAAACGGTGTCGTTTTGGTGTTAGGGTTTTGAATTGGGGGAGACACCAAACGGCGTCGTTTTGGTGTTAGGATGCTGACTATACTCTCTGGCGAGCCACATCAGCTTCAAAAATTAATAAAAAAGTGTCACGTCGAATTTCCGGCCAATCGGATCAAAGTTGGCACCAAAGTGAGCGTTTTTCAAACATTTTGACACTTAAGTGATCCGACATAAACTTTTAGCACCAAAATGAGCGCCGTACACAACTTATGGCACTGATAGTGTACTTATCCCCAGAAAGTCTAGTTATCTCACGAGTGATCGGCTTTGAGAATAGCATTATAGGCGCATCGATGAAAGGTCCGATTTATTCAATTAAAAACAGGACTGAAAATTCAGGATGTCACAACAACCCTCTTTCAAAGCTTTGCAAAAGATTCTGTCCAAGATCGAGATTGATAAGACTTCTCAAGTTATCGAACCACCTTGATACTAAAGAGTTGAAACAATAAAATGAAAGATCAAGATGCTGGAGAGAAGTCATTTTTTGAAATATAGCGCTCAGGATTGGACCTTTTAAAAAGTTTGCTGAAAGATCAACGTGCTAGAGAGAAGTTGTGTTTTGAAATATAGCACTCGAGATGGGACCTTTCATAAAATACCCTGAAAGACCAAGGTGCCAGAAAGAAGTCATGTTTTGACACATAGTGCTGTGTATGGAACCTCTAAACATATTCCATAAAAGATCAAGGTGCCGGAGAGAAGTCATGTTTTGGAATGTGGTGCTTGAGATGGGACCTTGGAAAGAATTCGATGAAAGATCAAGGTGCTGAAGAAAAGTCATGTTTTGAAATATAGTGCTTGGGATGGGACCTCAGAAAAAATTCTTTTAAAGATCGAGGTGTTGGATAGAATTCTTGTTTTACAATATAGCGCTTGGGATGGGACCAATGATAAAACACCCCAAAAGACCAAGGTACCACAGAGAAGTCATGTTTTGACACATAGCGCCGGGGATGGGACCTCGGAAAAAATTCTCTAAAAGATCGAGGTGCCGAAGAGAAGTCATGTTGTGGAATATAGTGCTTGAGATGGGACCTTGGAAAGAATTTGATGAAAGATCAAGGTGCTAAAGAGAAGTCATGTGTTTGAAATATAGTGCTTGGGATGGGACCTCGGAAAAAATTCTCTAAAAGATCGAGGTGCCAAAGAGAAGTCATGTTTTGAAATATAGTCCTTGGGATGGGGTCTTGGAAAGAATTCCATGAAAGATCAAGTTGCCGAAGAGAAGTCATGTTTTGAAGTATGGTGCTTGAGATGGAACCTTTGAACATATTTAGTGGAAGATCAAGGTACTGAAGATCAAGATGAGAAGGTAGGTGAAAGTCATAAAGCCCACAGTTTGATAGGCTTAAATGAGATAAAGATGGGAGTATATTGATCACCCACATGGGGTCTCCATATTTAGTCAAATTCAGGCCGCTCATGTCAAGGTAATTTAATGCTTGAAGATGGGAAACCCACTTAATGTCATCAACAACACCCATGTGATAATAATTATGGAGATCAAGGGCTTCCAACTGATTGAGATTTCCCCCATTCACTAGGAAAGGTTGCAAAACCAAAAGAGTTGGATAAATTAAGATACCTCAATTGCTTCATCGAGCCAATATCATTGAGTATGTTTGCCTTTTTGAAATAGATCCTGCTCAACTCTAGGTAGCTCAAGTATCTCAGGTTCAGCAAAGAAGAGTTCAATTCACTAGCTGTGAAAGAAATTATGTTAAATGGGACTTTGTATCCTGGCATGATCTTGAGCATGACAACATGTCCATTTGCTCGGTTGCACTTTACTTTAGTCCATTGGCAACAATCTTTTTTGTTCCACGAAGAAAAGATGTGAGATATGTTTGAGAGACTTTGTTTAAGTTGGAGTAGAGCATCCCTCTCATCTTCAAAGCAAATTGAGGGTGAGCTTCTATTCCTGCACAAGCATACACAGGCGTTGTCTAAAATTAACAACAGACTTACTAGTACAAGCACTTTACACTATCATGTTCTGCCATGAATGATGACAATATTGAAAACAAAAGGTATATCGCACATGAACGCCACTCGATTATCAAGTTTTTGGCTTGGGCGTATCGTTCAAATTCTGAGAAGTTGGTTTTGAGTGGATTCTTAAGGGCAGACAAAAGGCATTTATAGAGAGAAAGGGAGGGAATGATAGTGAATGCCACCCATTATTGTTCTACATGGTCGTTTATCATGTATATAATGTGTTTGCAGTTTCATTTACCATCACAGTAAATGTAACCATCAATTATTTATTTAGTAGTACTTGAAAAGGCAATGGGAAAGCACAAATTCCACTACTTGGAGCTTGTCATGTTAAAGAACGTATAGTTAATATATTAGATGAGCTTGTCTTCTTACACATATTTAAGTGTTCTCCATTAATAAATTGTCCATCAGCATCCCAATGACTTGACTCCAAGTCGACCATCTCCCAAAATATCAAAGTCGACATCATCTTTTTAAAAATTTGTGCTTGGGCTGATGGGAGTACTTCAAAATGGTCCTGCACGGTTGCTTTTCATCACCATTTGAGTGAATCGACGGAGTCAAGGCCTACATGTGCAGCATGCATATGCCCCAAAATAATTGATGTGGTAGTAAGATGATTTCAAAATCGCACTTTTGAATGTATTAGATAATGAAAACCCACCATCGCCAATATCGAATATGATTAGAATGTGTGCAAATTGGATTGGGAAACACCACACATAACCTTGAAAAATAAGGGGAAAATTATCAAAAAAAAAACTCTAAACCTATTGCAATTGTACTAATTCAGTCATTAATTTATTTTTTCGGTCATCGAGTCCTGAAATTTTTGCAATCGTGTCAATTCAGTTTTTCTAGCTAAAATTGGACGGCTGGCGCTAATGTGGCCGGCGGCCTACATTGGCAGCAATTTTTTAATAATATTTTATTTTTTTGAATTTTTTATTATTTTATCTTTTTTTTTTCCCTTTTATTCTTTTTTTTTTTCCTTCTCTCTCCTTCTTCCTTTGGCTCTAGTGACTGGCTAGAGGGCTAGCCGGTCACCGGAATGAGGCGACTAGGCAAGCTCGCCCGGCTACTAGCGGGGTGAGCCCTCGCTAGATCCAACAGGGGCTCGCCTCACCAAACCCAGCGACAACGAGGCCCCCCTCGCCAAATCCGATAAGGGCTCACCTCACCGTCGCTAGGCGAGCTACTCGCCCAACCACTAGCCAGGGCTCACCTCGCTAGTGGCGGCCGGGCGAGCTCACCCTCGCCCAATGACGGCTAGGTGAGCTCACCCAGCCACCTTAGTTCAACAACCGGCCAAACCCATGGCCTATCACCAGAGCCAAAGGAAGAAGGAGGGAGGAGGAAGGTGGAGGAAGGAGGAAAAAAAAAGATAAAAAGGGGAAAAAGATAAAAATTAATTAAAAATCCAATTAAATAAAAATATTATTAAAAAATTGTTACCAGTGCTGGCCACCGATCACGTCAACGCCGGCCAGCCAATTTTGGTTGGAATGACTGAATTGGCACAATTGTAAAAGGCTTAGAACTTAATTGACCAAAAAAATAAGTTTAGGATTGAATTGACACAATTACAATAGATTTAAGACTGTTTTGGTAATTTTCTCCAAAAATAAGAAATAAAATTATCAAGAACCTCACCAATAAATTGAAGTCAAGCTTAAAAAGAGTGATATGAAGAAATTGAGGAAGTTGACTCTAATGTAAGTAGGACTTCACCAGAAAATGGAAGTTGCCACGTGATGAAACTTCCTTAGTCGGACGAAAAAGAAAAGGGCTTTCGTCAGATTCGTCGTCTCATGTTGATCTGAGCAACATGCGTGCCCACGGTGGTCCTCTAGGGACACTTCTAATGACAACTACAAAAAACTTTGCGAGACGCAAAAGTCTGGTCTTTCAAGTCTCTAGTTACAATTGTGCACTACTATTATGTTGTGGGTCTTGTCTATACAAAAATGGATTTTCTAGCTCATTTAATAAGATGACGACGACATTGAGAATGATGAGTTCTCGTTTTTCATTTTGGTGGAAATCCTTTTTTCATCCTTGCAAATACAATGGCTCTCTACTATTTTATAAGTCTTGCTTACAAGTATATCGAATAGTTAATGTGATCCTTTAGGTCAAGACAACAAGAATCAAACCATTGAAGGGAGTGCTCATTTGGTGACGATTTAAAGGTGTATAAATGGCATTACTGACTTTCTCTCATCTTATATGGGGCTCTGAATCTTAGAATTGGGTCTATATTTATGTAACAGAGCAAGTGCTTCGCTTTGCCCCCAGCTATAAGCCAAGCAATAGACAACAAGTTAACGAAGATGCAGGCACTGGACTTAACAGCATTATTGTGGAAAAACTTCGGGAATGGACGAGTTCTGCACTGCAAGACCTGCAAGCACCAAGTCAAAAAGTCTTGAGGTCCATGTCGTCATGCTATGCAACGACTTGGGTCTGTCTATATTCATCTGATTGCATGTTCCTTTGTGTGAATGCAAATTCTAACGCGGTTTTATGTACGCCTAACTCAGCCACTACTCAAATGCTCACATGGATTTTGAGTATGTATTCACAATTCTTTTAAAAAGTGCTTCTATGGGGTGTTTATTATGAAGGAACGATGAAAATTAGCAAGAGTAAACTAAAAGCACTACAATATTAATAGATTCTTGTGAATCTCTTTTGGGTTGAAAGATCCCTCTCTTAAATTTTCCTATTGATATCAATTATTCATTGGAGGATGACAAGATAGTAGGAGAATTTAAGCGCAGGACAAATAGTAATATTTTGCGAGATCATTATCAACTATTTAAAGAATTTTAACTATTCTATGAAAGCGTAGTTTGATAATGAATATTCTATCACTCCTTGTTGTGACCCTTTAGAGACAAATGACATCCCTGAGATGTCTGGTCGGATTATCAAGCAAACCTCTCTTGCTAGATGGGCGCTTGCGCTTGACACGAGCTCTCCCAAGCCCTATCGGTCCCAATATTATTTACACTTGATTGATTATGACATTTATTCTTGTTTCAAAATTAGCAAGAACCTGACAAATAAATTGAAGTTAATCTTAAAATGAGTGATATGAAGAAATTGAGAATTTCACTGTGATTAAAAGTAGGATTTCACCGGAAAATGTTACTATGTGAAAGCTTCATTAGTCGGAAGAAAGACAAAAGTCCGTCAAATTCATCATCTAATGTTGATCTGAGCAACACTGTGTGCCCATGGCGATCCTTCAGCGATACCGCTAGTGACTACTATAGAAAACTTTGCAATCAAAACGCAAAAAAGTCTGATCTTTCAAGTTTCTTTATTGTGCCGTGGGTCGTGACTTGATAAAAACGGCTATGTTTAGAATGAGGAGTTCTTGTTGAACACATTGGTTGAAATCCATTTTTCAACCCTCATGAATACGGTAATTCTCTATTATTGTATTATGGGTCTTGTTCCATTTTTTCTTAAAACCTCACGCCGATGACAAGGGCATCAAATAGTTAATGTGACCTTTTAGCCTAGTTAACGATAATCACACCCTCAAAAGGAGTCCCATTTGGTGATGATTTACGGGTCTATAAGTGACATTACCAACTTTCTCTCATGTTATATAGGAATCTAGATCTTATAATTAATCCGTCTCATGAGGCATACTTTGCACAGGAGATAGATTATTCGTTAGATTAGATGCGGATTAATTTTAGCAATGATAATTTAGCTAAGTGCCAAAAGCAAGTGACCAAGCAAAGTTGTGTATTAACACAAGTGTAGATTTGTTTATGCACTTTCCATGAGTCCCTTGTGATCTCGCCCATCTTACAGTTCCGGGAAAATGTCACCATTATCACTGTGGATTTCAATTGAAATAGGAAGTTACATGTTTCTTTCGATCAAAGTTTGGTAAATTGAAAGTCTACAAATTACTCCCAGTCAACTCAATGATTATGGCTCCACATTTCAACTGGAAAAATTAGAATGGGAAGTCACACGTCCTTCCAATCAAAGTTTCGAGAATTGAAAGTCCACAAATAACTCCAAATCAAATCAACTTATCGCTGGTCGCATAGTCTATTAATCTCATCCTCAGATTTAGTCCAGAAGTGCAAGTAGCCACGCCTCACTATCATTGCCGTGAGTCAGGAGCACCAACACGGACGCACTTTGGTGGCGCTGGACCAACGGCATTATTGTGGAAAAGCTTAAGGTGTGGCCAACTTTTGTAGTGCAAGACCTGCAAACACCAAGTCAAAAAGTCTTGAGGTCCCTGTCGTCATGCTACGCAACGACTTGGGTCTGTCTATATTCATTTGGCTGTATTTTACTTTGTATGAATGCAAATTCTAGCAGGGTTTTTAAGTACGCCTAATTCAGCCACTACTCAAATGCTCATAATGGATTTTGAGTACGTATTCGCATTTCTTTTAAAAAGTGCGCCTTTGAGATGTTAATTATGAAAGAACCATGAAAAATAGTAGTACAATGTTAATCGATTCTTGTGAATCTCTTTTGTGACGAAATATCGCTCTTTTATATTTTCCTATTGATATCAATTGTTCATTGGAGGATGACAAGATAGTAGGAGAATTTTGAGGGTCGGACAAGCAATGATATTTTGCGAGATTATTGTCAATTGTTTTAAAAATTTAAACTGTCCATGGCTTGATAACTACATATTTTATTACTCTCTAGTCTCTATTGTGACCCTTTAGAGATGAACGACATTTGAGTGGATTATCGAGCGAACCTCTCTTGCAAGATGCGCTAACGCTTGACACAAGCTCCCCCAAGCCCTATCGGTTGCAACATTATTTACACTTGATTGATTATGACATTTATTCTTGCTTTAAAATTAGCAAGAACCTCACAAATGAGTGATACAAAGAAATTGAGGAATTTGGCTCTGATTAAAGTAGAATTTCACCAGAAATTATAAGTTGTTATGCGATTAAGCTTCCCTAGTGGGAAGAAGAGAAAAGTCTTTTATTGGTTTCGTCATCTAATCTTGATCTAAGCAACATGCGCACCTATGGCGGTCCGCTGGTGACATCGCTGGTGACTACTCCAAAAATCTTTGCAATCAGACGCGCAAAAGTCTGGTATTTCAAGTCTCTTGCTCCAATTGTGCTCTATTATTGTGTAGGAGGTCTTGATTTGATAAAAATGGCTTTTCTAACTTATTTATTAAGATAATGACGATGTGGAGAATAACGAGCTCTTGTTGTACATATTGGTTGAAATCTAATTTTCGACCCTTGTTAATATGTCAACTCTCTATTATTGTATTACGGGTCTTGTTTCATTGATTCTTAGAAACTCACGCCAATTATGATGGCATCGAATAGTTAATGCGGTCCTTTAGCCCGAATAACAAGAATCAAACCCTCGAAATGTGTTTCATTTGGTGACGATTTACTAATGTATAAGTGACATTACCAATTTTCTCTCATCTTATATGGGACTCTAGATCTTATAACTAATCCATCTCATGAGACATACTACACACTGGAGATAAATTATTCGTTAGATTGGATGTGGACTAATTTCAGCGATGATGATTTAGCAAAAGTCTGAAGAGCAAGTGACCAAGCAGAGTTGTGTATTAACACAAGTGTAGATTTGTTTCTACACTTTCCACGAGTCCCTTGTGATCTAGCTTATCTTAAATGGAATGGGAAGTTACATGTTTCTTTCAATCGATGTTTGGTAAATCGAAAGTCTACAGATAACTCCAAGTCAATGATTATCGCGCGTTGCATAGTCTCTTGTCTCATCCTCACTATCATAGAGCTTCAAGTTGAAACAGAGCAAGTGCTTGGCTTTGCCCCCTGCCATAAGCCAAGCAATAGGTGACATGTTAACAAAGCCGTAGCACCAAAGGTAAGGCCGAAACTTGCAGTGCAAGACCCGCAAGCACCAAGTCTAAAGTCTTGAGGTCCTTTCAATAAATGCAAATTCTAAAGTATGTCTAATCAGCCACTACTCATACACTCTTCATGGAGAGTTTTACCTATAGTCTGTTATCGGTACCTTCCATGCAATATTTTCTCATCCGTAAACATGCAAATCTACATGGCCAGACATAAGGGGTCAAGCAATAAAATGAGATGAATTAATAATAAAACAAGTAAATGGCGGAAATGATAAGACCCCAAGTCATATCGGGCAACATCATCCAACATCTTATTATAAAGCCCCAGGACCTCATCAGCTATGAATAAAAGGAGAGTGAATACGCAAATATGATATGCTATGTAAATAATGCACTAAACAACGTATTTTCTTGAAATAAGCCAATTAACATGGAAATATTTAATATTATGCAATAAAAAAGGCAATGTAATCATTATTTTTGTTTCTTTAAATGCACCCCTAGACATGTTTTTATAAAATTTTTAAGGACCATCCAATCTAAAATTACTAACAAACAAGATATGATTTTTTATCATTTCCAATTTATAACATACCACCTATTGAAAATGAATGCGCTAATATCGCAATTAAATAATAGTACAGCCTAAGTATCCTAGATGCGCATTAAAACATTTATTTTATGGCATACCACCTATTGAAAATGAATGCGCAAACGTCGCAATTAAATAATAGTACAACCTAAATATCCCAGATGTGTAGTAAAACATCTATACATGGAAAGTTCCAATTTTTCTAAAGATTTGTGTATCAAAAGCACTAAAACTTATCACGAAAGTGTAATGGAGTTCTAAAACTTGTTAAATGTGCAATCAAATCCTAAAACTTGTCGAATTGGTTCAATTGAATCTTTTTATTGACTCCATCTAATTTAGTTAATGGAAAATGCTGACATATCTTATTTCATTACTTTCTTAAGACACGTAGAGATGGTGTTGCACCCATCAAGAGCCGTGTTAGAAAATATTTTAAAAATATAAACTAAATTAGAGCTAAAAGAACTAACGTTACAAAAAGAAAGAAAATGAAACTCATCCCTTGACTTGGCTAAGCCTTGGTGATGGTCACCGCAATAGCTTTCAGGAAGGGCCGGCGGAGGTCGCTGAGCCTTGCCGAAGCCCGGCAACCCTCGCCGGCCCTGGGCGAGACCTTGGCAGCCCCTGACTAGGGCCTGCTGGCCTAGATCCCAGTAGGGCATGACCCCGCCCTAGATCTGAGTGAGGTTGCTGCTGCTGCCTTGAAGAAGAAGAGATTTGGTGGAAGATTTTCGAGAGGAGCGGCTAAGAGAGGAGAGTGAGTGAGAGGGAGAGAGAGGGAAGAAAAATGAGGGAGGACGAGAGGGAGCTCGTGGGTAGGCGCTGCGATGTGCAGGCCCAAGTGACACAGGCCTAAAAAACAAAGGCCCAAATCTAAGTCGGCCCATTGCAGCCTGGATCTTGCTATCTTTCGAGGAGCCTCTATCTCCGCTTTTTTCGTCGCCTGCTGAAAAAGAATAGGTGAGGAGACAGTCTGAGGGAGACGAGTGCTTGTGTGGGGTCGTGACTGTGTGTCTCGAACTCACCACGGGCTGCTATTCATAGATGTGCGAAAACTCGAGGGGGTCATTGAGCGTACCGAGAAATTTCAAAAACTTTGAGATTGCTCGAGAGTTAGATGAGACAACTTAAATGGCAATGATTAGTCCTTCAAATGCGGCGGTTGCAACAAGAATGGCCCTTCTGGCCTTTTAACCTTGGCCAAGCCACATGGGCTGTCCCAGTTCAATTTTATGATGGGCCTTTTCTGGCACTATCAACCATATCACAAAATTTACGAAAGAGTATTTTGACAGAATTATAAGCATTTGCTTTTAAGACTGCGAGTGGAAGTGCAACAAAACGAAAGAAGGCCTCTTGTGATATGAGCAAGCTCGAGTTCATCCGTACATTCCTATGCATCTTTCTCTATTCCCCCCCACCAAAACTTTTGAACAATAAACAGAACGTTTTTCTCTAACATCGATCAACTTCATGTGTCAAAAGACATTTGCAACACCTGTCGAACAAAATAAAAGAAACATTTCTGCTAAAAGAAGCTTCTCGCACAAGACAATGGCAGACAAAAAACACCTTTGCCCTATGTCCATCATAGTCGTTTCGCGCCATCTCTAACCCTCCTCGTAAGATTCAACCTGTGACGATATCAGTTGAGATGTATGTCGAACGATGATCCAGAAGCAATCCGGATGAGCATTTGGTTGACCGATTATGATGACTCACAGTAAGTCAAATGTTTGGTTGAATATTACAGATGAATCATGATGTACAAAATAGAGGAAGGGCAAAAAAACTCCCTATGTCTACTGTGAACTACTGCATGAAAGCTTTTCTTTAACTTGATTTGTAATTGCGCTCGCCAAATTATTATTGTTCTAGGAGTATCATATTTCCCGTACTTTGAGCTTAAGTGCTCCAATGTTGTACCGAGTCATCGACAAAGGAATGGCTATATCTATAGTCCCACTGCTCAAAAGGAAAAAAGAAACATTAATCTCTGAAAACAGATATTCTGTAGTACCGATGTCTAAAACAGGAAAAAAGGCCTCTTGATAATGTATTAGAAGAAAATATTCATCTTCATCAATGAATGTTTATGCACTAATCCTATCAATTCAACACAATCACGAGTATTTCTCAAATTAATCAAATGCTGCAGGCTCGAGATTAAATGCATTGGCATAATTTTCTCTACTTATAATACACCTTACCTATATATCCAAATCCACAAACGGGCCTCTTTGAGTTCATTACGAATTGGCAAAACGAAGGCATTTCGGTAGTCTAGTAGTTCTTTCAAACCTGGGCACTGCATAAGCCAAACCACATGAGCTACTATTCTCCAGAAATTTTCCATGCCCCTGATTTGAGCGGAGTTTTTGTATCATAAACAATACCTCTTCAGTGTGTTGTAGTTCACTGGAACGTAGGAGGGGTCAACATGGAAAGCTTCCTGCGCCTCTTTCCTCTTCATGTAATCAATAGTGTCGTTATCCGAGTAGTCATCTCTGTACATCAAATCCTACTTGCAGAAAAGAAAAGGATAGGTATCAAAGTGTTCCCGAGAAGCCTCTGAGAATGAATTTAGGATCAATCTCACTTGTATGGGGCTCGCAGGTGGTCTGATATATAGGTTAAAATAATTGACATCTCCAAATTCATTGCTATATTCTTCACCGCAGGCTTCACATCAGCCGACAGAATGCATATCAACAGTGCAAAAGTTCCGTATGTTTTTGTATGTACTGTCTGACATCCACCCGTTATTTCACAAGCAATCGGCCATTCCAGGTTCTCCAGTTTCTTTGTTGAGGGAAGGATTTCCTAACTAAAAATTTTTACCCAAGAATAGAACAATAATTTATTCCAGTTTGACAGCGAAAATGGATATGCTTTGACATGTAGACTCGGTACCGATCGTCTTGCCAACATTCCCTTCAGATTGATAATCGGTGGCAACGATCCCCTTGTCTTGATTTACAATCAGTCGAGCAAATTGAGATATATAATGTCCTGAAGTAGTTGCTCTTTATTTGAACCGTGAGTGACCTAACATTACGTTATAGAGTTAAATGGCCACAGAACACACATACCTGCATAGCTCTGTCGGGCAACATAGGACTCTCTGTCTTTGAAATTTCAGAAAGATGCCAAGCCATTTATTTAAGAATGCGTGACTGTCCATGGCTAAGATCGAATGAAAAGGAAACAACTTAGACTATTGAAAACAAAGTACAAAGTGGAAGACAAAAAAATAAACTCAGCGTAAAAATCGTAAGAAGGTAGAGCAAGTCAGAAGTTCCGACCAGTGCTATTATCTCCGATTGACTCGGCAACGCTGAGGATAGAAGATCCAGCTCCAGCAGGGCAATCGAGGAAGAGGGAATTGGCCTCTAGGGAAAAGAAACGACAAGATGCTACTATTTAATCATATAGCGATCCACTGTATGTACTCTCCTTGTGTAGAATTCTTTTATACACTTCTCCCGAGACCTTCATTCTGATATTGTTTACATGCGTGTTTTTTCCTGATGTCTGAAGATTGAGGAAAGTAAACATAGCATGGGAAAGGAATCCATTGAACATTGGTGGGCACTACGCCTTTAACAATTTCATGTCCTGATGTTGTGTCTCCCTCAACATGCAATTAGCAGCATAGGCATAGACAGGATGAAAGGGAACTGCTAATATATTTTCACATGATTGAGAAGCAAAACATCACGAGTATAATAGCAAGAAGCACTCCTAAAGAGCTAAGCAACACTAAATTTACAAAATGACATCATTTGCACTTATCATGCCGTTTTATTGATGACTTGCTCGGACAAGCTTGAAGCTGAAGAAAACAAAATATTGGCTTCTACTCATAAGGAGAAACAAGCCAACCTCAGAGATGATTCTACTTAAACAAGAAAGCAAGAACTTCACGAGATCAATGAAGGATTGGACTGATCAATGTGGAGAACGGGCCTGTTATGCTCTTCTCAATCTCCTCCTCAACTCGGTTGCCTTCACTATAACAATCACGTAGACCATGTCTGTTTTACGATCCACATAGTCAAAGCACACACGTCTCCAATTCTTCTTGTACACCAGAACTCCAATAACTCCCCAAAGCTCAGTTGCAAACGCCAGCATTATGACTATGTAGAACATCACCCTTTCAAGCTTTCCTTCTTCATTGGTATCTTCTTTTGGCACTTCAAGGGCCTCTGCACTGGAGCATTTCTTTGGTAGAGGATCGCCACATAGTAGAGGATTGTCAGCCTATATGGAAGGATCATCAAGGGTCTGGATTTGATTTCCTTTTGGAATTGGCCCCGTGAAGTTGTTGTGTGACAAGTTTAGTTTGCTTAGTGATGTAAATGCATAAAAGCTATGTGGGATTGCTCCTGAAAAGTGATTATTCGAAAGATCAAATGACTCTAGTGATTTCATGTCTCCAATCCTAGTTGGGATGTCTCCAAAATGAAAGTTGCGAGATAAGTTCAAGCCTTGCAATTCAGAAAGCAAGATAAGTTCTTAAGGGATTGGCCCAATTAATTTGTTGCTTGAGAGATCCAATTTTACCATAAGTTGAAGACGAAGTGTTGTGTAGTCAAGGTCCATCCCTTTGATGACCTGCTTCACATGCTCTTGATTCCAATCCGTTGGAGGCATGATGATATTAGTCATTGGCGCAAGCATGGGAGGTGCATGCTGATAAGCAGGGAAGAGTGGGTCACCTCCATCTGTGCTTTTGTGCAGTTTCATACCTTTCATATAGCTAAGACAATTTAGAATCATTCCTATTATATTATTCATTGCTAGGTCTAATATTTGCAGTGCAAAGAGTGAGCATAGTTGTGGAGGAATACTGCCAGTGAAC
Organism: Eucalyptus microcorys; assembly: GCA_014182515.1. Classification (NCBI taxonomy): domain Eukaryota; kingdom Viridiplantae; phylum Streptophyta; class Magnoliopsida; order Myrtales; family Myrtaceae; genus Eucalyptus; species Eucalyptus microcorys. The sequence goes on from CM024569.1 coordinate 34,055,257, forward strand.
ATGTTTTCTCATAATCTAAGAATTTGTAGAGACTGAAACTTTGGTCCAAACCAATGTGGAACAGTTCCAGAGATTTTGTTCTCGCCAAGATCCAAAATCAGCAAGTTTATACAATTGCTCATAGTCACAGGAATTTCTCCAAGGAGACTATTGTTATTCAAGGGTAAAGACCCAAGCTCAAAAAAAATTCCCAAAGAACTCGGTATGACCCCTGACAATTTGTTAGATGATAAATCAAGTAGCCTCACCATGTTCTCCTTACGACATGCAGGAATTTTGCCAACTAAATCATTCCTTTCAAGGTGCAACACGTCCAGAACTTCTATCTCGCATAATGAGGTTGGTATCGGACCACTCATGAGATTATCATTTAGATACAAGGATGCCAAATAAGGTATCGCTAGGCCAATATCTTATGGAATAGGTCATGAGATTAAGTTGTCAGAGAGATCTAGCGAATTCATATTGGAAGGAAATTTCGGAAGCGATCCATTTATTAGGTTGTAAGAGAGATTCAAGTAGGAGAATGACATGAGACCTAGCCAATCTAGGAGAGCTCCAGCGATGGAGGCATTGGACAAAACTCTCTGTTGCATTGACTTGTGTTTTTATCCATTGTGGCAATTCCGTTCTGAACTCGCAGGACATTATCTGAATGTGCAAGAGATTGAAGGGCGGTATCCAATTGGAATCCACCTTGAAAACTAAATAGTTGTTGCTTATATCTAAGTACCATAGCTTCGAGAGGTTGGAGAAGTGGATTTCGGAAATTGTTCCTCTCAAGGAATTTGCTTAAAGATCTAAAGTGTGAAGATTTTTAAATTGTCCGAGACTACGTGGAATAGTGCCATTTAGAAGATTGTTACTGAGATCTAAAAATGATAAGACTTGCAATCTTCCCAATGCCTTTGGAATATTCCCTATCAATTGATTATATGAAAGATCAAGTTCTTCCGAGCGTAACCAACCATATGACGGGATGGCTCCATGTAATTGATTACACGATAAGTCAAGTATCGTCAGGCTTTTCAAGTGCACCATCTAATCTGGCAAAGCTCCCCGAAGAAAATTATTATTTATCCTCAATCGCTCCAAGTTTTGCCTAATAAGCCCAGAAGAATTTCTCTTGACTGAAAATATCTCATGAAATTTGTTATGGCCCAAAAATAGTGACTTGAGGAATGGTTTTGTTCCTTAAGAAAGAGAGCAACCCTCCTTCAATGCTTTGCAGAAGATTTTTTGCCAATTGAGATTGACAATACTTCTCAAGTTATCAAACCACCTTGGTACTAAAGAGTTGAAAAGGTTTGATGCAAGATTCAAGTGCCGGAGAGAAGTCATGTTTTGAAATATACAATAATAAAAACAAAAACAAAAATGGCAGAAATGATAAGACACTGAGCCAATTGGACAATATTATCTTGTTGATACCTAAATTTTGACTAAATATTTAGAATAACTTACATATAAAATTAGAGGCCAATTTGACCCTACCCAAAAAAATTTATATTGAATAGCACTTCACATCGGCATGAAGATAATTTGCATTAACCAAGTTTTTTTATTTAAAAAAAAAAAACGAAATGGCTTGCGGCTGGGCCTGACCCCAGCCCCTTTTCTTTCCCCTTCGTCTGGGTCGGGCCCATTTCCTTTTAATTTCTCCCCAGCCGGGCCCCTTCTCCGTTCCCCACCTTCCTTCCTTCTTCCTCTCCTGCACCTCTGCGCACGGACACCCTCCGCAGAGCAGCCAAGGGGAGGCCTGGTCGGCCTGCCCAGAACCGGTGGCCGAAACACCTCCGTCGATCGGGCTCCTCGCCTGTAAATACCAGGGCCGCAGGTTCAGGCGGGGGGGGGCGGCGGGAGGAGAGAAAAATTCGTGAGCAAGAGGTTTCTCGTATGGAAGAGTGAGAGATTCGAGAGAGAGGAGCCGCATGTGAGAGTTTGAGCGAGGAAGGGTAGTTAGAGGGAGAGACTGCCGGCCACCGCGCCAGCATCGCGGCCGACGACCCGCTGCCGGGCCTCCTTTCCAGCGCCGAGGCTCCGGCAAGCTTCGACCCTGTTCTTGGGCATGCCGGGCTGGAGCTCGTGGCCGTCCGGCTTACACGAACTCCGGCCCCGACCGTCCTTCGTTTGGCTGTCGCGTGGGTCGTTTTTCATCTGGCGAGAGTCTCGGCTCGGGTTTGAGTCTTGGTCGAGCCAAAAACCACTCATTTCAGTAGCGCACCCTGAATGAGATCTGTTCGATAAAATGGCCGAATGAGATCTAGTTTTGTCTCGTTGTTTTGACCGAAAGTCGAGTCGTCCGGGCATCGACCCGTCGCCTGTCAGTCGCGTTCCAGGCGGCATCGACCCGTTGAGTCGAGGCGGCCCACGGAAGCTTGACTGACGACCATGATTCCTCAAAGAGTCCTTTTTGTGGCCGAGGCGGCTTCTTTTCGGGTAGGCTTTCCCACGAGCTACTAGTTTCTGGAGGATGCCCATCTTCCTCCCTTCAACGTGCGGTTCCTTATAAAACGCGAAGGTAGCCAGTTTCTGGAGGATGCCCATCTTCCAATTCGCTGTGCAGCTCCTTTCAAAACAAATGAACGACTTTGGGCATAGTAAAAGAAAAGGACTATTCGTTTTCATAGAAAAAAAAAAACTTTTAGGAAATGTTTTCCAGCATTTATTTGATAGAAAAATGAGTTAGTCAAGGAAAATGTTAACGTTATTAGAAAAAAATATATTCAAAATGTGAGGAACTAGCCATCGCTAAGGCACTAGTTATTGCGGCGACAAAGACAAATGAGGAGAAAGAAGGAAGGAGGAGGAAGGCAAAAAGAAAAATAATTAAAAATAACAATAATTCGATTTTTTTAAAAAATAAAAGATAATTAAATTTTTTTAAAAAATATGTAAACAGTAAAATTGAACTTTTTTTGTTTGATTAAAAAAATTAAAATTTGATATTTTTGGTAATTTTTCCTTGAAAATCAAATTTAAATAATAAATAGTGAAAAATATTTTTCACATCATTTTTAGCCAAACACCTAAAAATATCGTTATTTTCTTCAAAAATATATTCATAAAAAACATTTTCTAGAAACGTAATATTTCTATCAAACAAACAAAGCTTTATTTCCATTTGTTTTCTTTTTATCTTTTCAAAATCTCCTTGGGCCCTTTTGTCTTTCAATGGGTGTGGCTGAGAACTTCTTCTTTTTCTTTATGCAATAAATCATTTTGAGACGGATCAACTCAAATTCGAGACATAAATTTAAAAATAATTCCATGTACATGCATTTTTTTTTCTTTTGATGTCTCAAAATTCAAAGGGGAAATATAACCTAGGAAAGGAATACATTGAACATTGGTGGGCACTATGCCATTAACAATTTCATTTACTAATGTCATATCACCCTCAACATGCAATTAGCAGAAAAAACTTAAATAGGATAAAATGGAATTGCTAACATAGTTTTACGACATTGACAAGCAAAATAATATCATGAGTATGATAACACGAGGTACTACTAAAGAGCTGAGCAACACTAAATTACAAAATACATTATTTGCACTTACCATGTCGTTTTATGGACGGCTTGCTTGGACAAGCTTGAAAATGAAGAAAAAAAATATTGGCTACTAGTAACTACTCACAAGAAGAAACAAGCCAACTACAAGATGATTCTACTTAAACAAGAAAGCAAGAACTTCATGAAATCAATAAAGGATTGGACTAATTGATGTGGAGAATGGGCTTGTTATGCTCTTCTCAATCTCCTCCTCAACTTGGCAGCCTTCACTACAACAATCACGTAGACCATGTCTATTTTACGATCCACATAGTTGAAGTAGATGCGTCTCCAATTCTTCTTGTACACCAAAACTCCAATAACTCCCCAAAACCCAATCACAAACCCAAGCATTATGACTATGTAGAACATCACCTTTTCAAGCTTACCTTCTTCATTGGGATCTTCTCTTGACACTTGAGGGGCCTTAGCACCGGGGCATTTCTTTTGTAGAGGATCACCACAAAGTAGAGGATTGTCTGCATAAATGGAAGGATCATCAAGGGTCTGCATTTGATTTCCTTTGGGAATTGGCCCCGTGAAGTTGTTGTGAGACAAGTTTAGTTTGCTCAAAAATGTAAATGCAGAAAAGCTCCGTGGGATTGTTCCTGAAAGGTGATTATTTGAAAGATCAAGTGACTCGAGTGATTTTATGTCTCCAATCATAGTTGGGATGCCCTCAGAAAGAAAGTTGTGGATAAGTTCAAGCCTCGCAATTTGGAGAGCAAGGTAAGCTCTTTAGGGATTGGCCCAATCAATTTGTTGCTTGAGAGATCCAAATTGACCATAAGTCGTGTAGATCAAGTGTTGTGTAGTCAAGGTCTATCCCCTTCACAACCTGCTCCACATGCTCCTTATTCCAATCTATTATTTCAAAACTGAAACTAGTAACACTCCAATCAAGTGTAGGCTTTGAATTATCACGGAGTGAGTTTCCTTCATCTATGCTTTTGTTCAGTTTCATACTTTCCATATAGCCAAGACAATTTGGAATCTTTCCTGTCAATTATTCACTGCTAGGTCCAATATTCGTAGTGCGGAGAGTGAGCATAGCTGTGAAGGAATACTACCATTGAACATGTTTTCTCGCAGTCGAAGAATCTGCAGAAATTGAATGCTTGGTCCAAACCAATGTGGAACACTTCCAGAGATTTTGTTCTCTCCAAGATCCAAAACTAGCAAGTTCTTGTAATTGTTCATAGTCACAGGAATTTCTCCATGGAGACCGTTGTTGTTCAAGTGTAATGACCGAAGCCCAATTAAATTTCCCAAAGAACTCGGTATGACTCCGGACAATTTGTTGGATGATAAATCAAGGATAATCATATTTTTCTCTTGCCAACATGCAGGGATTTTGCCAACTAATTCATTCCTTCCAAGGTGCAACTTTTCAAATGCCATCTCGCATAATGAGGTTGGTATTGGACCACTTAAGAGATTATCATTCATATTCACAAGGAAACCATCTGAGGCATCGCCCAGCCAATATCTTGTGGAATAGGTCCTGAGATTGAGTTGTGAGAGAGATCTAAACATTAAGTTAGAAAATTTCAGCATAGATCCATTTATTTGGTTGTAAGAGAGATTCAAGTAGGAGAACGACATGAGACCTAGCCAATTTGGGAGAGCTCCAGTGATGGAGGCATTGGACAAAACTATCTCTCTTGCCTCGACTTGTGATCTTATCCATCGCGGAAATTCCATTCCAAACTTGCAAGACATCATCCGAATGGACAACAGATTGAAGGGTGGTATCCAGTCAGAATCCACCTCAAAAGCTAAATATTGTTGTTGCTGATATCTAACCACCCTAGCTTCGAGAGGTTGGAGAAGTGGATTTCGAAACTATTCCTCTCAAGGAATTTCCTGAAAGATCTAAATAATAAAGATCTTGAAGTTGCCCAAGACTATGTGGAATGGTGCCATTTAGAAGATTGTTATTAAGACCTAAAAACGATAAGACTTGCAATCTTCCTAATGCCTCTGGAATATTCCCAGTCAATTGATTATGAGAAAGATCCAGTCCTTCCAAGCATAACCAACCATGTGATGATTGGATGGTTCCATGTAATTGATTAATCGATAGGTCAAGTCTTTTCAGGTTTTTCAAGTGCACCAACCAATCTGGCAAAGCTTCCTGAAGAAAATTATTCACTTATCTCCAATCGCTCTAAGTTTTTCCCAATAAGCCCAAAGAATTTCCCTCGATTGAAAATATCTCCTCATGAAGTTCGTTATAATTCAAAGATAGTGACTCGAGGGAATGGTTTGTTCCTTAGGAAAGAGAACAAACCTCCTTCAATGCTTTGCAAAAGATTCTCTTCCAAGATTGAGATCGACAAGACTTCTCAAGTTATCGAACCACCTTGGTATTGAAGAGTTGAAATGATTGAATGAAAGATTGAGATGCCGAAGAGAAGTCATTTTTTGAATGTCATGATTTTGAAAAAACACACTTAAATAGTGCTGGGGATGGAAATATAGTGCTTGAGATGGGACCTTTGAAAGAATTCCATGAAAGATCAAGGTGCCGAAGAGAAGTCATGTTTTGGAATATAGTGCTTGGGATGGGACCTCGGAAAAAATTATTTGAAAGATCAAGGTACTGAAGATCAAAATGAGTAGGCAGGTGAAAGTCATAAAGCCCGCAATTTGATAGGCTTAAATGAGATAAAGATGGGAGTTTACTAATCACCCGCATGGGGTCTCCATATTTAGTAAAATTCAGCCACTCATGTCAAGGTACTTTAATGCTTGAAGATGGGAAACCCACTGAATGTCATCAACAGCATTCATCTCATAATCACTATGGAGATCGAGGACTTCCAACTGAGTGAGATTTCCCCATTCACTAGGAAAAGTTGCAAAACCAAAAGAGTTGGCTAAATTAAGGTACCTCAATTGCTTCATCGAGCCGATATCATTGAGTATGTTTGCCTTTTTGAAATAGATCCACCTCAACTCTAGGTAGCTCAAGTATCTCAAATTCAGCAAAGAAGAGTTCAATTCACTGGCTGTGAAAGAAATCTGGCGAAATTGGGTGAAATGGGAATTTGTATTCTGGCGTGATCTTGAGCATGACGACATGTCCATTTGCTCGGTCGCACTTTACTCCAGTCCATTGGCAACAATCTTCACTGTTCCACGAAGAAAGGATGTGAGATATGTTTGAGAGACTTTGTTTGAGCTGGAGTAGAGCATCCCTTTCGTCTTCAAAGCAAATTGAGGATGAGCTTCTATTTCTGCACAAGCATACACACGCATGGTCTAAAATCAACAACAGACTTACTAGTACAAGCACTCTTACACTATCATGTTCCGCCATGAATGATGACGATATTGAAAATAAAAGGTATATGGCACATGAACGCCACTCGATTAGGCTTCAAGTTATTGGCTTGGGTGTATTGTTCAAATTCTTAGAAGTTGGCTTCGAGTGGATTCTTAAGAGCAGAAAAAAAGGCATTTATAGAGAGAAAGGGAAGGAATTATAGTGAAGGCCACCCATTATTGTTCTATATGGTCGTTTACCATGTATATCATGTGTTTGTAATTTCATTTACCATCACGGTAAATGTAACCATCAATTATAAATTTTAGTAGTACTTGAAAAGGAAATGGGAAAGCACAAATTCTACTACTCAGAGCTTGTCATGTTAAGGAACATATATTTAACATATTATATAAGCTTGTCTTCTCACACATATTAAAGTGTTCTCCATTAAAACATTGTCCATCGGCATCCCAATGACTTGATATCGGCTACGATTTCGTTAACTTGTATTACTGTGGAGAAACTTCAGGTATGAACGAGTTTTGCAGTGCAAGACCCGCAAACGCCAAGTCAAAGTCTTGAGGTCCATGTCGTCATGCTATGCAACGACTTGGGTCTGTCTACATTCATCTGGTCGCATTTTCCTTTATATGAGTGCAAATTCTAACACGGTTTTAAGTGCACCTAATTCAAACACTAGTCAAATGCTCATCATGGATTTTGAGTATGTATTCACATTTCTTTTAAAAAGTACATCTATGGGATGTTTATTATGAAGGAACGATGGAGAATTAGCAAGAGCATAAACTAAAACACAATACAATATTAATCATTTTTATAAATCTCTTTTGGATCAAAAGATCACTCTCTTAAATTTTTCTATTGATATCAATTGTTCTTTGGACGATGACAAGACAATAGGAGAATTTTAAGGGCCAGACAAACAATGATATTTTACAAAATTGTTGTCAAATATTTTTAAAATTTTAAATAGTATATGAAAGTATGGTTTGATAATAAAATTTTTTGTTACTCTCTGTCGCGATCTTTTGAGACGAATGACATCCCTGAGGCATTTGGATGGATTATCAAGCAAACTTCTCTTGCAAGATGGGTGCTTGCGCTTGACGTAGATTCCCTCTCAAGTCCTATAGGTCGCAACATTATTTACACTTGATTGATTATGACATTTATTCTTGCTTCAAAATTAGCAAGAACCTCACAAGTAAATTGAAGTTAAAATTAAAATGAGTGATATGAAGAAATTGAGGAATTTGGCTTTGATTAAAGTAGGATTTCACCAGAAAATGTAAGTTACTATGTGATGAAGCTTCCTTAGTCGGAAGACCGAGAAAAGTCTTTCATCGGATTCATCATCTAATGTTGACCTGACCAACACGTGTGCCCAGGGCGATCCTTTAGCGATACCGCTGGTGACTACTACAGAAAACTTTGCAATCGAAACGCGCAAAAGTCTGATCTTTCAAGTCTCTTGTTTCAATTGTGCTCTATTGTTGTGCCGTGGACCTTGACTTGATAAAAACGGCTTTTCCCGCTTATTTAATAAGGTGATGACGATGTTAAGAATGATTTTTCTTCTTGTACACATCGGTTGAAATCCATTTTTCAACCGTCATGAATACGGCAATTCTCTATTATTGTATTACAGGCTTTGTTCAATTTATTCTTAAAAACTCACACCGATGACGGGGGCATCGAATAATTAATGTGATCTTTTAGCCCAGTTAACAATAATTAAACCCTCAAAAGCAATCTCATTTGGTGATGATCTACGGGTGTATAAGTGACATTACCAACTCTCTCATCTTATATGGGAATCTAGATCTTATAATTAATCCATCTCATGAGGCTTACTTCACATGGAAAATAGATTATTTGTTAAATTAGATGTGGATAAATTTCAGCAATGGTAATTTAGCTAAATGCAAAGAGCAAGTGACCAAGCAGAGTTATGTATTAACACGAGTGTAGATTTGTTTATGCACTTTCCACGAGTCCCTTGTGATCTCATCCATCTTATACTTCCAGGAAAATGTAACCATTATCACTGTGGATTTCAACTGAAATGGGAAGTTACATGTTCTTTCGATCAAAGTTTGGTAAATTGAAAGTCTACAAATAACTCCCAGTCAACTCAACAATTATTGCACCACATTTCAATTGAAAATTTAGAATGGGAAGTCACATGTTCTTTCCATCAAAATTTCTAAAATTGGAAATCCACATATAACTCCAAGTCAACTCGACTTATCGCTCATGGCATGGTCTATTGATCTCATCCTCAGAGCTGGTCCAGGAGTGCAAGTAGCCCACGCCTCACTATCATTGTTGTGAGTCAGGAGCACCAACACGGACGCACTTTGGTGAGGCTGGACCAACCGCATTATTGTGGAAAAACTTAAGGTATGGCCAAGTTTCGCGGTGCAAAACCCGCAAGCACCAAATCAAAAAGTCTTGAGGTCCATGTCGTCATGCTATGCAAAGACTTGGGTCTGTCTAAATTCATCTGGCTGTATTTTCCTTTGTATGAATGCAAATTCTAGCAAGGTTTGAAGATCGCCTAATTCAGCCACTACTCAAATGCTCATAATGGACTTTGAGTGCGTATTCACATTTCTTTTCAAAAGTGCGGCTTTGGGATGTTTATCATGAAGGAACGATGAAAATTAGTAGTACAATATTAATTAATTCTTGTGAATCTCTTTTGGGACGAAAGATCACTCTCTTGAATCTTCCTATTGATATCAATTGAAGTATGCCTAATTCAGCCACTACTCAAATGCTCATAATGGACTTTGAGTGCGTATTCACATTTCTTTTCAAAAGTGCGCCTTTGGGATCTTTATCATGAAGGAACGATGAAAATTAGTAGTACAATATTAATCGATTCTTGTGAATCTCTTTGGGGATGAAAGATCACTCTCTTGAATCTTCCTATTGATATCAATTGTTCATTGGAGGATGACAAGATAATAGGAGAATTTTAAGAGCTGGACAAATAGTAATATTTTACAAGATCATTGTCAACTGTTATACAAATTTAAACTATTAAATGATAGTGTGGTTTAATAACTAAATATTCTATTACTCTCTATTGTGACCCTTTAGAGATGAACAACATCCCTGAGGCGTTTGGATGGATTATCAAGGGAACCTCTCTTGCAAGATAGGCACTCACACTTGACATGAGCTCTCCCAAGTCCTATCCATCAACATTATTTACACTTGATTGGTTATGACATTTATTCTTGCTGTAAAATTAGCAAGAACCTCACAAATAAATTGAAGTTAAACTTAAAATGAGTGATATGAAGAAATTGAGGAATCTGGCTATGATTAAAGTAGGATTTCACCGGAAAAATATAAGTTGCTATATGATGAAGCTTCCCTAGTCGGAAGAAAGAGAAAAGTCTTTAATTGGATTCGTCATCTAATGTTGATCTGAGCAACACGTGTGCCTATGGCGGTCCTTTGTTGACTCCACTGGTGACTACTACAAAAACCCTTGCAATTAAATCTTTCAAGTTTCTTGTTCCAACTGTGCTCTATTATTGTGTTGGGGGTCTTCATTTGATAAAAATGGATTTTCTCACTTATTTATTAAGATGATGATGATGTAGAGAATGATGAGTTCTTGTTGTACATTTTGGTTGAAATCCATTTTTTAACCCTTGTAAATATGGTAACTCTGTATTGTTGTATTACGGATCTTGTTCCATTGATTCTTAGAAACTCACGCCAATGATGACGGTAACAAGAGTCAAACCCTCAAAATGCATCTCATTTGGTAATGACTTACTGATGTATAAGTGACATTACCAACTTTTTATCATCTTATATGGGACTTTTGATCTTTAACTAATCCATCTCATGAGAAGTACTTCACATGGGAGATGGATTATTTGTTAAATTAGATGTGGACTAATTTCAGCGATGATGATTCAGCAAAAGTCTGAAAAAGCAAGTGATCAAGCAGAGTTGTGTAATAACACAAGTGTAGATTTGTTTCTACACTTTCCACGGGTCCCTTGTGATCTAGCCTATCTTATGAATCAGGGAAAATGTATCCATCATCACCATGGATTCCATTTATAAAAATAGAATGGAAAGTTACATGTTTCTTCCAATTGATGTTTGGTAAATCGAAAATCTACAAATAACTCCCACTCAATCAACGAATCACTCGTTGCATAGTCTCTTTATCTCATCCTCACTATCATACAGCTTCAAGTTGAAACAGAGCAAGTGCTTGGCTTTTTCCCCCGGCTATAAGCCAAGCAATAGGTGACACGTTAACGAAGTCGTAGCACCAACGGCATTATCGTGGAAAACTTAGGTATAGCCAAGTTTTGCAGTGCAACCGCAAGCACCAAATCAAAGTCTTGAGGTCCTTTCAATAAATGCAAATTCTGAAGTATGTCTAATCAGCCACCCACTCAATACTCATCATCGAGACTTGGTTACGTAAATTTTATCTATAGTACGTTATCCGCACCTTTCCTCCTTTGATAAAACGGTGTTTCATGTAATCTTTTCTAACTGTTCATCCCTAAACATGCAAAACTACATGACCACACATAAAGGCGCAAGCAATAAAATGAAATCAGTCATAACAAAACAAATAAATGGCTGAAATGATAAGACCCTAAGCCAAATCTGGCAACATTATTCAACGTCATATTATAAAGCCCCGGGACACGACCTCGTCAAATATACATGAAGGAAAGTGAATATGCAAATGTGATATGCTATGTAAATAATGTACTAAACAACGTATATTCTTAAAATGAGCTAATCGACATGGAAATATTTAACATTGTGCAATAAAAAATGCAATGTAATCATAAATCTAAATTTCATTATGCACCCCTAGACATATTTCTGTAAATTGTTTAATGAACATCCAATCAAAAATTACTAGCAAGCAATATATAATTTTTATCTTTTCCAATTTATGACATACGACTTATCGAAAATAAACATGCAAATATAGCAATTAAATGAAACTTCAATTTATGGGAAGTCCCAATTTTTCTAAGATGGGAATTGTGTGCATAGGAATGTCATGTAAAGAATATGTAAGATAGCATGATGCAAAGTCTTAAAAGGGCATGACATGAGCAACTACTTTCGCATGAAAATGAATTCTCCACACATGCGGTGGGATAACCTAAGCCGTAATCAATGAAGCTTGAAGAGAGTATATGGAGTTGGAATATGCAACTCTTGATTATTCACGAAAGGAGGTTCATATAAATGGTGGTCAAGATTTACGAAAGAGTAATTTTTGCAGAATTATAAGCATTTGCTTTTAACTAAGAGTGCAAGTGCAACAAAACAAAAGGCCTCTTGTGATATGAGCAAGCTCGAATTCATCTGTACATTCCTATGCATCTCTCTATTCCCCCTAGTTTTCAACAATAAACAGAACTTCTCTCTAACACCGATCCATTTTATGTGTCGGAAGATATCTGCAACACCTGTCAAAAAGAAAAAGGAAACATTTCTGCTAAAAGAAGCTTCTCTCACAGGACGATGGCAGACAAGAAACACCTTTGCCCGATGCCTCTCACAGACGTTTCACGCCAACTTTGGCCCTCCTTGTAACATTCAACCTGTGACAATACCAGTCGAGGCATAAGCTAAACGATGCTCCAGAAGTAAATCGGATGAGCAGTTGGTTGACAAATTTTGAGGACTCAGGGTCAATCCAATGCCTGGCTGAAAATTATACATGAATCATGACATACAAAATGGAGGGAGGCAGAAAACTCACTGTGTCTACGATGCCTTCATCAGCCTTTACACCTCCGATCGCATATATCGACTCACTAAGGACGGCGGCGGCAGAATACCCTCTAGCGCAATTCATCGGTTCCCCAGCCATCCAGCAATCCAAGCGCGGATCATACACATCAACACTCGGAACCATTGAAGTTCCATCAAAACCACCCAAGGCATATCTATTGAAGGAGTACAGATAAGACACAATGCTCAAGAAAACTGAAACTCGAAGTTAAGCAGAGTACAGTAAAGCTAGCTTTAATTAATTTACAGTTGAAACAATGACCAGCTAAATGAACAACTGGAAAAAAAACTAATTTTGCAGTTCTGTCCTTTAGTTATGTTAGCAGAACGGAAGAAGAAGGGAGACTACAAGGAATTTGTTTATTAGACTTACATTGTGAGAAAATACTTAATACACAAGAAGCACACACGTGAAACAGTATCATGTCCAGGACAAGGGAGAATACAACATGCTTTTCCAGCATCTATAGGCAAATATCATCAAATAAAATTGAACATCTGGCATCAAAAGGAACATACGGATATACTTACAGTTTTTCATTCAGCGAGACCAGTGAATGGCAGCCCCTCTTTGTGGTCAAGCTTCCAATTTTGGCCCAAGAATGTTCTCTTGGGTCAAATCTTTCAGCCGAACTGAAATAAATCAGCAGAGGAAAAATTACCAATTCTCTGCTGTAGCTAACTCTGATGTTAAAGATTTCATATGCCATGCAAGAAATATATATTTTTTCTTCTCCTTTATAGTGAGGAGTAATAGGTCTACAAGGGTATTTTTGAAGTTCCAGATATGTAAGAGATATGGACATAAAAATAACTTGCATTTCACCAGTAAAGGTTTCTTAGGGTAAAATTGCAAAAGCACTAGTGTTCATATGAGGAATGACAATGCCATTTTCCATCAGCTGCAACAACATATGAAGGGTTAATCACGCCAGATACTTTCACAGGTTGCACAGCAGTTGACAAGAATGCCCCCCAGAAAAGTAAATCAACTCATGTACTTGGATTTATCAGGAAAAAGGATAACAGTCAGCCAAGAGTCACAAGAACAATCAACCACTTCAAATCACAAGATAAAAGGTTGATGAAAAATTTGTCTCTTACTTAAGATAATTATTGCCATCATAACCACCAGTAGCATATATTGCCCCATTAAGTTCCACTGCAGCAAGAGCAAATCGCTGGGAGAAAAGGAGAAGCACGCCAAAAAGTAATTATCAAGTGCTTAGTGAGTAAAGCAAAATACAAAACAGCATTGAACAGGACATGTGATAATTAACTAATGCTTAATAGTAAAGAGAGGGAAAGGAAGTTCATTTTCCTATCAGAAACTAAGAAGATTGCCAGAGAAAAGATTCGTTAGGGTAAAATTTGTACTCAATTCCTCCTTTTCATTAGTGATGGGAATCCTATTAAAGTACCAGTTGTCCTTTCCACAACTAGAAACAAATGACCACCAGGCACATGGCAGTGAATTCATTACAAGCAACTTACTAAGATTACACACTCATCCCAGGGTTGATATTAAAAATCAAAACATGGCACTACCTTATCATACTGAACCCTCAAATCAACTTCATATAAAATCTATCAGAAAAATTACCAAATTAGTCTTATACCTATAAGACAGATGTCAACTCAGTCATAATCCTTTCAATTTGCAACTACAGTCCTCGCTGACGTGCCACGTAGGACAGCCAGCAATAGTTGACTATCACCTCAACATTTTCGAGCAAAAATTGGCCTGAAGGACTATATTGAAATATCCTGTAATGATTTAGGACTATATTTGCAAAATTGAAAGGATTAGGACTAAATTGGCATCTGTACAATAGGTATAGGACTGATTTGGTAATTTTCCTGATATCTATCTCATGTCACCTTATTTCCTATGTATCATGGTAAAAACATGAATGAATTCAAAAGCTTCACAATCCATGTAAAGTATTCTGTAAAGAACAATGTTAATCAAGAAACTATGCTAAGCATGCATTTACAACTTCAAGAAGTCAAAGTAACCCCAATGCAGAAGCAAAATCACCAGAAGACTCAAAAGGAAACACAACAAAAACAAATGAATCTTATAAAAATGCAACTGTTTATTGTCAACAACATCACTCAGGTGTAAAACTCCAAGTATGATAGAGGCAGATGTAGACAGTACATAATTTTTCACAAGAACCTCGTATGACTGGAAAGTCTGAATCATATAGCAACCATAAAACAACGACTATTAAGCAATTCAATTCTTCACATTTTGCCTGGCTATTAATCAAGTGGAAAAAATGAAGTTCACGAACCTTCCAATTGCTTCCAATAGCACTAAATTAGCTTGTCCTACAAAGTCATCTCTCTCTATCTCTCCCTCTTCAATAGGACTCCTTAGGAGAGTTATCTCTGTCTACTTTTATTGAAAATAATCAGGTTTTTAATGACCAGACAAAACCAAGAAATCTCTCTAATATTAAGTACCTCTACCTATGGACATTTTGCATTATAACTTTTTACTACAAGGAAAAAATGTACTCCATCTAGAGCACTCTGTTGGTGGCACTCTTTGACTAATTGATCATATTCCATAATCTGTCTTTTGTAGCTTCACCGGACAACTTTAAAAGCACACACAAGCTAGGTACTATACCTTTTGTAGCATTGACCGTGTGCAGATCCACTTGCCAATGTCAAAGTCAAGCATCTCAACATCTGAAAAGCAATCTTGTCCATTCCCGCCTCCAAGAGCAAAAATTTTTTCCCCTAAAGTTGCTCCAGCCAGACTTCCTTTTTTAGCATTCAATGATGGTTGCACGGTCCATTTATTTTCAGCTAAACTGTATGATTCAACTGTGCAGAAAGATAGTCATCACATTAGGATAACAGGATTACAATGGCAATGGAGATTAGAAAGACACTGATTCTAGTACCTGTGTCATGCCAGGATTCCCCATCTCCACCACCAAACACAAAGAGATCTTCTTTAAACTTTGCAACAGATGCATATGCACGGATAAAGTTCATTGGGGTAAGAGACTTTACTACATTGTGAGAAGGGAAATAGGAATATACGGCAGATAACCATGATGAACCATCGTATCCTCCAACAATAATGATGGAATTCTTAAGATCAAGATCCAGTTCCAATTCCTCAGAAGATTGGATTTCCTCAGGAACAGCATTATGCGATGAAGATTTCAACAAAGAGTCCAACAAATTACAGTGATCTCTCAGATAACAAATTTCGTTTTCTGCCCAAACCTGAACCAAAAATACAGTGAATGATGCAACAAAAAATGTAGAAAATAAGAAAAAGAAACTACACAAAATGTGACCCAACAAAGAAAACATAGGAGAAACGCACATGTTTTGTGCACAACAGAGTCAGTAAATCTAAAAGTGCATTTAAAAAAAAAAATCACCTGAGGCTATCTACGAAAGGAAGACCAGTATAAAGGCACCCCAAAAAAAAAAAAAAATCCTAATTCCATCCCTGAGCTAGAGCAATACAAGAATACTCTCTGGTAACTATAATGGTAACGTAGCAGGAGAAATCATTACTCAATATAGAGTTTACTGCTAACCATGTGATACTGCTAACCATGTGAAACTCAACCTAACCTATATTTTCCTTCACTAAGGAATTAGAGAGGGTTTCCTTAGGGACAAAATTTCCTTTCAAGTATGACCTTTAAAGCAGCACAAAGAAAGGTATAGATGCAACAAATTATACCCTGAAATGCTTTCAGTTTGCCTTTCAACCCTGTGTCTCAAATGACTTAATAAGTTAGTGAAAAACATCACATAAATTCGAAAGGTTTTACGTGCAACATCTTGTAGCACTGGGCCGTATAAGAGTATATGGGATACTTAAAATCCAATAAAATAGTCGACCCTTTCAAACCCAGTGGCAGAAGAATCCCCAAAAACAAATCAATAAGTGATTCTAAGCTTAGAGCTAATAAATGAAACGAAGAGGGAAAAAGTATGAACAAAGGCTTCATAGTACCAGCTTCTGCTCCAAATCAATCATCTTTTGAGTTTGTTCCTTCTTAAAGACCTTGAGCTCCCCCAATTCTTCAATCAACTACACAGAGAGGCATCATATAGAATGTTCAGGGAGCATGAGCAGAAGGAAGATTACTAATTATTTTTGCTTGAGATGCTACCTGGGCAATGATATCAGAAGAGGAATGAAGATCCTGTAATTTCTTCTCTTCTAGGTCCACAGAGGAATGAAAATCCTGTAATTTCTTGTCCACAGGTGCCTCAATGAAACTGTTTTCTTCAGATTTTATGCCCTCAGTACTTAAACTACCTTCAGAATAATGATTCAAATGTAAATCATGATATTCCTGGCTAAGAGCCAATTCTTTGAGTTTCGTAATTATTGAATCTTTCTCATCTCCTCCATCTTGCTGCATACTTGCATAACCTTCAAATAGCTGATGATCTACTTCAAAAGAAAGGGAACGATCTGCAGAATCAGATCTCCCACTTGAGTGCTCAAGTTTTTCCATTGAAGTAAAATGCTTCATTTTCTCCCATTCTCCTCTTGTTTCCTCAGAGAGAAGAGGTTGTGAAAGTGTTCTCTTCTGGATTATATACTGGGGAACTGATGGAGCGATTGCTAAAGATGCAAATAGGGATATCAATTTACTTGTTTGAGCATGGTCCAATTCAAACCAGAAATGGTTGCTTGTATAGTAGTTGTCCGCAATTATTCGCTTGAACTGATCTTCCGGCAGCGGTTGGCATTGCATCCTGATACGAATTTGAACCTTATTGGACAACCAATCAACTCAAAATCATACATTCGGTAATGGAAACTAAGAGACAATACATAACGTGTTGGCAAAATAGATAAGAGATACCTGTGCCGGATATGGAGTCTTCTCTAAAACATCAGTGCTAAAACAATACGGATCGATATTCATCTGACCACGGCTTGCGGCCTCAAAAATTCCATGAAGTTTTCTGTCCGAGTAGTTGAATAAAAACAGTGGCAAGCCCGGTTCAATATGGTTGACATAAGCAATGTGCGAAGATGGTAAGCCTGTTGATAACATCTCTCATGAGTTTTCATACTTCAAAAAAAAACTAGTGCAAGTTAAAACAAGAAAGCATATGGTGACGATGGATCAAGCAAAAAGAAGAAGAACAAACTCCATTGTGCATGTTCAACAATTCTACAACCTTAACCAAATGATAAGTAAAAGAAAAACTATGAAAGTTAAAAGTGCTGTGCCAATAAATCAAACATGAACCACCAATAACTCACCAAATATTTGTTTGAATAGGCATTCCTTCATTGTGTTGTCCTTGCAACCAAAGATTACACCGCCAAGATTATTCTTCCCCAAGTTTCTGTGAGCTAAAACACCAATTGGGATATTTTGAGAAAAAGATGTGTTCCCAAAGTAGGTGTCCCCATTCTTTATCATCCCCATCCTGTTAGAAATTCCCATCGAATATATATCACGTAACCAAAAAAAAGAAAAAAACAAGTATTTGCACTTTGAGACTGCCCTCTTCATTGGATGAAGTTGAAGGTGAAGATCTAAACAAGCCAAGCCAACCATTCAGAAGCACATTCAATAGTATGCAATGGACCAAAGCTCGACAGCAAATGTTTAATCAGTCATCTCAAGATCGAGACAACCACAGAATTGCAAAACGATACAGTGCATGCGTAAAACAATACAAGATACTGTAGCCGCACGCAAGCACCCTCCAATGGGCAACAATAGAAAAACA
Source organism: Eucalyptus microcorys (assembly GCA_014182515.1). Classification (NCBI taxonomy): domain Eukaryota; kingdom Viridiplantae; phylum Streptophyta; class Magnoliopsida; order Myrtales; family Myrtaceae; genus Eucalyptus; species Eucalyptus microcorys. The sequence goes on from CM024569.1 coordinate 34,073,662, forward strand.
GAGCATAGAGCTCAAGTCCAACAACCAAACAGTTTTCAGTGTTCCCCACCTATGTCCACAAAGCACAAGCCTCGCAGACACGACAGATTTACAGCCCTTGTGTCGAATGATTGACTTCGCCATTCCAAAAATACATCCACCGAGCACCAAGACTCAATCCTATTCCTACACACACACTGAATAAACACTACCAACACCTTCAAATTCAACCAGACCAGCGATGTTCCAATGCCGGGTCCCATCGACAATTCAACAGCGAACAAAGATTGATGTCGGGCAGAAGGCGGGAAACGAAGAACACTCAGCGCTCGAACCAAACAAAATCGCACACGCGATGAAGGCAACACAAGAACGGCCAATCTACAGAGCCCAAGAGCACAACGAGAATCCTCCTCGCGCCCGTCGAAACCCAAAAGCGAAAAGCGGAAAAAAATCGAAACTTTACAGCAGAACGGACTCCGGCGGGGCGAGACCGGCAGCACGAGAACCCAAACAACACGGAAAATGAAAGGGTACCCGGCGACAGGGGAAGCGGGGAAACGGCGGCGGCGGCGGCGGCGGCGGCGGCGGGGGGCGGGCGGCGGAGGTGATGGGGGAGGTGGCGATGGAGACTTGGTGGGGAAGCAAAGGTTTAAGTAGTAATGGCGGATGCTGTTACGGAATCGAATTCTTCATGAGGGGGGTTTAAGGAGGATGCATGTCTAGAGAGAGAAAGTAGAGAGAGAATTAGAAGCAATTAAAGCATGTCCCATTGGTGGAGCTTCTCTTCTTTTCTGGTTGGATGGATCAAAAGATATTTGTGATTATAGTATGTTTATGCCTTCATTTTCTCACAAATATATATAAATCCAGTGTAATGGTGGAGGATGGGGGTTGAAAAGGCTTCTTTTTTTTTTTAATTAGTATGATTACCCAAATATCACTGTGAGATCCGTATATAATTAATGACACGGATGGTATTGAAGTTCATAAATGGGATGATAACGAAAGTATTCATTGAATTCTTATTATGTTTTATGGATTTTTAATTTGTTCAATGCTATTTCTAAATTATATGAAAATATCCAGTATAATCATCGCACTATGTAAAATATTTAATGTAGTCTTTTCGTTAATTTAAAATTAAGAACCATATTGAACGTTTTCATATAATCCATATGAAAAGTTTATGAACTATATTGCCCAATCAGGGACCACGTTGAACAAAAATCAAGGACCCAATTATTATATTAAGTCAAAATTTAGAAATCATTTGTATTATTTAATTTAATTATTTTTATTTATAAACTATGCACCGAACCTCAAGCTAAGCATGTCACTGAAGTGGAAATGTCGCGTTCTGCATGAAGATTCTCAAGCTCTTCTTCAGATTGATTGGACAGACGAGATAAAGAAGAATCCTTAAAAAAATATATATCATTTTGGGTTTTGAATATATAAGGTGAAAGCCCGTTTTTGTTTTTTCTTTAAAAATACTATTTACATGCTCCGGTTATAATTTTAGAAACCACTTTGTATTCTAACCGACGAAAATGTGGTTTTTCTTTTTTTGGTCTAAAAATGAGGGGGGTTTAAGAAGGATGCATGTCTAGAGAGAGAGTAGAGAGAGAAGCAATTAAAGCATGTCCCATTGGAGGAGCTTCTTTTCCGGTCGGATGGATCAAAAATGGTATATCATACTTTCATTTTCTCAAAAACATATATATAGAGTGTAATGGTAGATGATGTAGGTTAAAAATGCATTTTTTAATTAGTCCAATAATGAGATTTATATAATTAATGGCGGAGATAGTATTAGAGTTGATAAACGGGATAATGATGCAAAATGGTCTATGAAATTTAACCCGACGTGCAATAAAATTCCTAAATTTTTAATTTTATTTAATATGTTCCTTAGACATATGAAAATGTTGAATGCAATTCTTACACTAATTTAAAATCAGTAACATTATTGAATTTTTTTCATATAGTCTAAATACTAAATTAAACATGTATAAAAAATTATCAAAAATTCACGATTCAACAAATTAAAATTCATGGACCTGCATTAGACTAAATATCTAAGAACCACATTATACATTGAGTCAAAATTTTGGGATCATTTATGTTATTTAATTTTCTATTCACGAACTTACGCACCAACGCTCAAGCTAAGCATGTCACTGAAGTGTAAATGGCGTGTTCTGCGTCAAGACTCACAAGCTCTGCATTTGGTAGTTTTGAAGTTGTTTGATTGGACAAGACATCGAGATAAAAGAAGAATCCTTAAAATATATATATATATTGTGGATTTTGATTAAATGAGGTGAAGGCCCATTTTCGTTTATTTAAAAAACATACCTTCATTTTATCTAATCAATACTTACATATATCTACAATTAAAAATACCATATACATGCTCGGGTTAACCTTTTAGAGACCACTTTGTTTTCTTACCGATAAAAATGTCATATTTTTCCCGAGAATGTCCATTTCCAAATTCTAAACTCCCACGCTCACCCAGACCCTAAATCTAAAACTTGTTTCACAAGGAAGGACAATTTGATCTTTTCTATGGCATTAGACGATTAATTTATAATAAAAACAGGAAATTAGTTATGGCGAAAATCATAAACAATTTCATGCTGAAAGTAACCCCCGTGAGTACATACGAATGATCATTTTTTGACATTGACATAAAAACATAAACCATGAAACGAAATGGGATAAACTCTATTTATGAGTTATGAGAAATGATTATTGTTGCGAACTAGATTAAATTCCCGCAACTTCGTAACACTTTCCCTTCTACTTTTTATTAGTCAACAAAAGCAAAAGTCACGAGACTGACTTGTACCCAAGAAGGATGTTCAACAAAGCCAGTGGTCACGCATTCTTGGTGAATCAGTCCACGTGGTCCCAGAGATCAGCCACGCTTCTGAACGGCCCTGCCTCTTTGTTGACAAACAATTATTCTCCATCAAGCACCCTCCTCTGCAAGTCATTTGAGAAAAAGACACTTTGGAGAAAATCATAGACATACTCATAACGCAAACTAATCAATCGATCACGATGTCCAAATCGACGTGGGTCCACACGACCCTTTTCAGGTCCCGATCGACTTGGCCTGTGATACCGAAGACTTAACGTTTACCTGATTGGGCATTCTGCAGAATGCCTGAAAGTCTTGCTCCGGGATTTCCCACCCGAAGACTTGCGTGTTCTCTCTGATCCGGTCGGGGTGGGTCGACTTTGGGATGACGCTCGTGCCCCTCTGGAGGGCCCATTTCACCAGCACCTGCCCTGCGCTCTTGTTCAGCTTCCTTGCCACCTTCTCCACCGTCTTGTCGTGGATCAAATCTCGGCCTCCTTCGGATGAGCCCAACGGAGAGTATGCCTTCGATGATTCTCCATCACCGTCAGCTTGTTGTGATATAGTGGCTAAAGATTTTAAATCGAAACTCTTTTGTACACTATCTCTTCATAGTTTATATATATACCTTTGCAATTGAATTCTGGGTTTTATAACAACAATCTTTATTTGTTCTTGTGCACGTTGTCTCCCTCCACCGTCCTTATCCTCCAACTTCAAAATTGTTATATGAATTGACTTTTATTTTTCACTTTTGATTAATGAATATTGTAGTGAACGTAATTTGATATTTTTAGAACCTGAAGTAGTTGAAACTTTCAAGACATACAAATATTAACATGTAGACTCTCATATTCATTTTCCATAATTTTCATATAAATTATGAACAAATTTCCTGGAAAAAAAGAAGAAGAAGAAGTCATTGCTCATTTTTTTTGCCAACAAATTATATTTTTTTCATAGTTTTCATAATTTTCATACATATATTAATATGTAGATCCAAAAATTACCAATACATTGTGAGATTTTGCAGCACTACTACTATTTGTTTTGTTTACTTGTAGGCCGAACTTTGGTTTAAAACTAAGTGCTAAAATATATAGTAAGAGAGATAAATAAAGATTTGAACTCAAAACTGGCAATGCCATATCAAAGATGAACAATTTCCAATCCCAAATAAGAAAGACATTTACAAAATCGTACCATAACATGGATGCTGTTTTTCTTGCAGAACTCCAACATCTTATCATTTCGCCATCCCGGATGCATCTCCATCTGAACAAAAGAAAACTCATTTGTTTATCCAAATTTCAAACTCAACCCAAGCAAGTGACTGAATGATCAGTTAATTAATTAATTAGTGGTTAATTGATCCCTTCGTACCTGACAAACAGAGGGCATTGTTTCCGCAAATCCCAGCAACTTATTGAGCTTCTTGAGGGTGAAATTACAGACTCCAATGTCCCTAACCAGATTGTCCTTGACAAGCTTTTCCATTTCCCTCCACACACCTTCCATGTCAAAATCTAAAACCTGACCAGCCTCCGGAGGCCGGCTGGATCCGTCCTCGAGGCGGAATGGCCAGTGGATCTGCAATACCACAGGTTGTTACACAACAAGCAAGCCAATGCTTAACTTCAATCCAAATTCTTTTTAGCTCCCAGAAAAGGATAGGGAGAGATGAGCATCAAACTACTCTCGTTCATATTATCATCATAAGAGGATCATGCTCGCTATGGAAAGTTCAATTCAAGCAAGGACGAGCCTCTTCTACTCAGCACCACTGAAGTGGGCGAGCTTGTCACCATGACAGCACTGAGGCACTAGAGGTCCACCACCCATTCACCAAACCAAGCCACGAGGCCACTAGGTGCAAGCGAGGTTCGACCCCATGACTTGGAGATGGGAATGTAAGCTCGACGTCAACTAGGCCGTTGCCACTGGTGGTCAAATTCGAACTGTAACTAAGAAATAAGAGAGCACGTTGGAGCTGGACAATGACCAGATAAAGGTCGAGGTAGTCAAGCTGCAATTCTTGGAGGGTGTTGTTCAATGCTGGTCGAACTCTGTCTGGGGACAACTCGGTGCACCTGCATATCAAAATGCAATTAACTCAACTGCTGTAGATATGCATAGGACATTTAGGGCAATCAATAAACCAGAAAAATTTAGGAGTTTGTGATATGATAATCTCTTTTCACTTTTACCAAAGTTTTGATGTGATGAACAGATCCCTCCTATCAACTCCTGCTTGCATTGCTGACTGGAGCCCATGCCCAACCTATGATCAAGAGCAGCGAGACAATCTTAATTTCCTCGACATCAAGAACATTCATTACAAAATAGAGAGCAGATATTGTTAACAAGTGTTCTTAGAAATTGTTAGGCAAAGTAACAAAATAATAAAAATGTTACATTTTGCCATTTATGAGCTCTAAATTATGTTTTGGATCTCGAATCCTTCCTTATCTTGTTGTAGAGGCTAATGCAAAATGAAAGCTTCCAGAATCATAATCAACACTGGCTTTTGTACCCTATTAACCCTTTCAAATCAATATAATTCAACACTGGCTTGATGATCAGACCATCCATTGATCAAATCAAAATTCCATTAATTAATTTAATTTTCCGTTATAAATAAATCTATAACTATTGTTTTGTTGAATAAGATAATAATTCTTATTAAAGACTTTGAGATATTCGGGAAATGAAAGCTTGAAATGGTCATACAAAACCTATGCATAACACAAAGGAAAAATAAAAGTGATATTTTGAAAAGGGTCTTGTTAAAGAGTGTTTCGGGACACGTGTTAACTATAATTAACAAAGAATTATTTTCATCTAAATGAATTGGTTAACGGTGCATCGATACATTTAACTAAGTGCAAACCTTGCAAAAAATACGAAGACAAATAACTCTTAAACTATATCGCCTATGTTTCATTATTGAAAAATCATATCTAAAATCTATGCATCAAATGGGCATTATTCTATTTCAGCAATAAAACGAATGAATCCACAAGGTGAAGGAGCAAAAGAGAGACCTCTTCTTGAACTTTGTACTGCCAGGCGGTGTCTATATGCCTGTAACCGGCCTGCACTCATCTCGTCGCGGCCAAAAAAAACTTGTTAAACTCAAAACCAAATGGGAAAGCAAGAACAAAAGAGACGAAAACATGGGGAAGGTCGAGCTCGATCTAGATAAACTACGACCTCGACGATGGCGGCGTGGACGGCGGAGGAGGTGTCGGAACCCGATCTCCAAGTGCCCAGTCCTACGGCAGGGATGGCGTGGCCACTCAGCAGTCGGAAGCTCTGGGCCTTGGGATCGACGGCTGGGAGCGTTGCCTGAGCCATTGTCACTCTCTCTCTCTCTCTCTCTCTCTCTCTCTCTCTCTCTCTGCGTCTCTGTTCTGTTGATGAAAGTCGAATAACAAGGATGAAAGTAGAATCAAGCGGTGAAATCGGAAGGAAAAATCAAGCGGTGAAATAGGAAGGGAAGGAAGGAGGGAGGAGCGACATGGCTTGTTGCATGGCCAACACGTACATGGTGATTTTCAGCACACCTTGAAAGTTGAAAGGTTTTATAATTTCGAAAGAGTCGCGTTTTAGAATGTATTGTTTATGTTCCCAAAAACATTAAGAAATGAGGTTTAACAAATGGCGCTCTTAAACATTTTGTTTAGTACACTTGAATGTCTTAGACAAAATTAAATTCTCTGTGTCTCTTGCTCTTTCCTATTTTTCTCCCTATCCATCTATTTTTATGTATTTGCATGTTTATTCCCAACGTAATGTTCTCTCACTTTCATCTCCCTCATTTGGCCCTTGCAACATAAATAAAAAGAGAGCAAAACTATCAAAAACCCTAAATTATAGAGGTCATAATACATTTACTTTAAACTTTTGTGACACTAAAAATATTTAATGTATACTTGTGTGACATATTCACATTTCGTCAAGATTTCGTAGATAAACAGTGTTGATGTGATGACCACATAACTTGAATGAAATAAAAACGATATCCATTGATTTAGAAAATTATTTGACGGAAACCTGTTCGAAGGTAAATGTATAACACAGATACAAGTTTGAAGTTTTTGATGTCATAATAAAAAAGTTAAGAGTAAATATATTCTCAATGAGTATAATCTGAGATTTTTAATGCCAAAAAAAATTCAAAGTAGCTTGGTCACAATTATAATATGGGGTTTTTTGTGCGTTTTTTTCCCATCAAAAGATGTAGGGGCAATTAGGTGTAAAGGCTAAAACATGTACATGACCCTTGGATTAGTAAATGTCCACATTTAGTTCCCTTGAACTTCGGCTTAAAAAGGCAACTCCCTTGAACGCGACCAGCTTGAAAGGGCGAGGATTCAATGATAAAAATAACAAACATAAAAGTAAATTGGGAACTATTTCTTGTTCGAAAAAAGAAAAAAAAAATGAATTTAATAGTCGCGTTTAGCATAACGTGGAGCCTAGTCAGCTGATGATGTTGTATAAGCGCTTTGACGATTCAACTAAAAAAAGAATATTTCAATCCGAAAAATAGGTTCTTGGTCTCTTGGATAAATCTTACAGCTCAGGAATTTTTTTTTTTATTTTATTAAAAGTGTAAAAGTCCTGAGTTTTTCACAATGTTTATCCTTATTTTCAAATTATCCTTTGAAAGAAGTATATCGAGCCAAAGTGAAATCTTTCAGATTCAAGCATTTTCATTTAGATAATGTTAGTTATGTTTGGCAGCCTAAAACTCTTAGTCAGGGGACAAAAACAACAACAATAATAATTCAACTTACACCAATTGTTTTTTTCAAAATGGGAAAAATTTTCTTTTTAATCTCTCCATTTTTCAAAATCTATCCTCTTATCAATGTTGTTATATCTAACTTCAAATATTCCACACTTCAATAACCAGAAACATGTTGTCCGCTAGAAGATATTATAATAGACTTATTTATTCAGATCATCTACAAAATCACAAATTTCTATTTATAAAAAAGAACCACACACAAATATCCAAATATAACCTAAATAAAACATCCTTATTTTTAAAAAACTCACTTTTGTCTCGTCTTCTATGTATTCCTAATTTATCCTTGTAATAAATAGTCAAAAGACAGAGATAAAATTCATGGTCAATAGTCCCCGCAAATTCATACATCAAATAAGTATCCATGTCACAACTGGCACCTAAAAACATAAAATTACACCTTTTATTGCAGTTGAAGCATAAAGGCTGATATGGCATATACAATCAAGCCCTCATAGCCATCACTTCCCTAAATTTTATTTAAATGGTATAAATTATCAAGAACTCTAAGGAATTCCAACCCGTCACTTTGGTAATCCTTATCATATAATTTGATTATACTTTTTTAAAATATATTTCAAGAGTTTGATTACATCAATTAAAAAGATTCGAAAGAAATTCAATTGCATTTTTAACACAAGGTTGAGAATTCTCCATTCATTCTCCTATGCCATGCCTCTAATCTTCTGATATCCACGATTGTAATGTCACTCGGGTGTCATGTTGAAACTTTATGGACCATCATTTCTCTAGATGAATGGTGGAAATGGATGTCAGATGTCCGCCTGTCACTGTTTCGAGGTATCAACACTGAAATTGCTATAACTTCATCATCAAAGATCAATTTAAATCCATGGTATAAAGCACATGCTATACACCTTTTAATCTTGGATTATCTATAGATACTTAATATTCGTGATGAACGCGTCTTCGTGCGCAACCTGTCTACTAACGCGAAACATGAATGATCAGCCCTATTCCTGTCTTCAAAACTACCAGAAGCATCAAACCAGACATCAACATGGAGTCGAGAGTAACCAGAACAGGGAAGCAAAGAACAAATCAAAAATCCTGTGATGTGTGGGTGGTGGGTTTCTCCTAAAAGTTTCCAAACCAGTGCATTTCTATCAGCAGTTGATTCTCCTGACCTCCTCAAGTTCTCCTGGTGTATGAAGAAACGTATTGATCTGGCAAGACAGGAAACGATTTTCGCTTCCACACGTGTTTACAGAACTAGCAGTTCGTCTTCAGCTGTGGACCAGACGATCCTCTCGAGCTTCCATGAGAACAAAAATCAAGACCTAAGGGACTTCAATGTGTACGGGCTTCTTAGCCGAATTCCGCCGACTCAAAACAGCAGCCTTTGGACGAGGAACTCTGATGAGAGAATCTACCCTGCTCACGCCGTCAACTGTAGAGGACTCCTCCGTGTCCTCTGTAATCGCAGCAAGCATGGTGTCCGGGTTTGCCTCGCTTTCGTTGGACCCGGATTTCTGACCAACTGCATTGTCTTGCCGGCCTGGGTTGCCACCTGAAGTATTGCTGACTATGGATTTGCTCCGAGGTCGACCATTCTTGAAGAACAAGCATACAACCGCACAGTCATCGATCTTACATCCTGGATACTTGGTCTTCCATGCTAGAACAGCATGAGCAACCAATAATTTAGCAGCCATGGATCTCTTCCTCGTTGATGCAACAATCCTCACGACCTCTGCATTGCTTAATGCATCCCACACCTTGAAAAAGAAAGGAAAAAAAATCAAAGAGTCTAGTATCAAAGATAATAAACAATATCATCATCTCGACACCATGTACGCTAATTTGCAATCAGAGCAACAACAGTAATCGAGAAATCTACACGATTATGCAACACGTAGTATAATCGGCATGCTGCTACGGATTGAATCACTTTACTCTTACCCCATCGGTGGCTAGAACCACGAATTCATCATCTGGTGTAAGCTTTCTATAGGACACTTCAGGGGTGGATATCAGGCCGTAATCTTTCAAGCAGAAATCTCCGAAAGCCCGAGCCATTGCAAGACCGGGGCAATTCTCGTCGGGCAACCATACTCTGAACACTTCTGGCTCTTCATCCATGGCAAAGACTCTGCCTTTGCATTTCTTGATTCTATCTGCTTCACCTAATCAAAATGTTGAATGGAAGCAAAATTGCAGGAGGTTAGGATGAGATATCTACTTGCTTTGAGAACGAATGAGGAGATAAAACCCACTTTTGATATTTGGTTTCAGATCGACAGTGAGTTGGATGGGAATGGGCTGATTTTTCTGGCCTCTTGTGCACAGAACTGCTCGGGAATCTCCCAAATTGGCAATGAAAAGATGATCTCCCTGAAAATTTTTGAATGACACATTAGCGGATGTGACCATTACGCTCGTCAACAATCTTCTACTTACAATTCTTCGCCATAGCTGTCGCGTCTCTGTTTCGTACCTGCTTAATCATGGTTACTGCAGTTGAGCCACTGCAGAAGCTGTCAATGGAGGAGTCAAGGCTAAGCTCTTCATCGATTTCTTTGAAGGATTTGACAAAACTAGCCTCCCATGAGGAGAGAAGCATGTCATGACCAAAATCCTCCTCACAACTATCTCGCACATCATCGCTTCTTTCTTTCTCCCCATTTTCTTGGCCGTCGTCATTTTTATCCATGAGATCAGGGTCCCTGTGATCACTGCCCCTTCTTTCTTTCTCCCCATTTTCTTGGCCGCCGTCATCTTTATCCACGAGGTCAAGGTCCCCAGGATTGCTGCCCCTTCTTTCTTTCTCCCCATTTTCTTGGCCGCCGTCATCTTTATACACAAGATCGAGGTCCCTGCGATTGCTGCCCCTGTTCTGCAAGGATTGGATCACTGAAGAGAGCTTCGACGGCAATTGGTCACGCACATGGTGCGCAACTCTATGACCCGCTGGACCATGGCCATCGAACACCCCGCAAAAGAATGCACCTTTTTCACCATTGAAGTCCTGAAAGATTATTCAAGTTTTCGTCACGGTGCAATTGTCACAAACCAAAAGCTTCTGTGTAATTTTCCAAGGTTCCAATGAAAACCATATGGCAGCATGAATCTACAGAGTAGATGGATTTAGGCGTTCAAATTTTGAATATCTTTGCCTGAAAAGATGCAACTTTTCGGTGTACATCATGATCATATTTGCACCTTCCCCACCATACGTTACATGCCCCAAAACATTTCACTTTGTCTGGCAAGTAATTTAAATCCTCAAAAAAGGGAGAAAGAAAAAACGAAAAAAAAAAGACACAAGGATCATATACGATCATAACAGAACAATATATTCAATTATCAAGAACATGACCCATCTGCTCCAGAAAAGGAGATAGAGAATTGAACCCAGAAAATCATACGCCTTGCAGAAAAAGCAAAGCATTCCCAAAAGCAATATATCCAACAGAGAGAGAGAGAGAGGCCAGCCCAGAAGATTCTCAGAAGAACACGACAAAAACAGAGACCAACAAGGGAAAAATTCCCCTGAAAATCTTACCTCCCACACGGTCATGGTGTCTTGATTGATGCCTTTCCTTCCTCGTTTGCAGAACAAGGAGCAAGAATCGTTGGAGCCCCTCAGCCTCACCCGCGCCCCACGATCTCCTTCCCTCACCACTCCTCCTTCCTCAACCCCCTCCACCTCGTCATCCCCCTCCTCGTTCACCATCCCCACCCAGTCCCGACCCGCCTCGTGGCTCGAGCTGCAACACGCCCCCATCTTCCACAATCCACACCAAAGCAACGCAAAAAAAAAAGAAACTTTTCACAGCAAACGAGCACCCAGCAGCAGAAACTCCACCACCACCACCACCACCACCACCCTCATTCCGGGCGGATTCCGCCCGACAATGGCACGAGGGAACGACGAGAAAGGGACCGCGAGAGGGAGGTAAATCCGAGGCAGCGGTGGCCAGCGTCCCTTTCGAACATTTGCATGCGGTTTTCTTTCCAAGAAATTCAAGAACGAGACATACGTGAAACTAAAGAACATGGGCAAGAAGGACAAGAAATGGCCCGACAATATCCGTGAAAGCTATAAACAAGAACAAGAAGCGGGCGTGCTCCTCGTTCGTTTATGCTCTTCCTTGGAAAATTTCCTGTTTCTTTTTCCACCCCCATCCTCTGAATAATTTTCCTTTCTTTTTTTATTTTTTTTTTTATTTCAGGTCAAAGCCTCAAAATTCACGGCTCCTGAGAGAGATTTTGCGGGAGATTTGGTGAATGACAAAAATTATAATTTTTTTATTTGATTTTTTTCTCTCTTTTTTTTTTTTTTTTTTTTTTCAATTTTGGTGGGGGAAATAGAGAAATAAATATGACAACTCACTTTATCGCAATCTTAAAAAAGAGGAACAGAAATTTAGCTTAATCAGGGAGACTCTTTCCTCGTTTGAAGCCGACTCCAGTCCTATCGATTTGATTTGGTTCGGTCTCTTTGAACATCAAATCCCTTTTCGTATCTTTGATTTACTATTTGGGAGGCTTACTAATTCTTAGCTTCTAGAGAAAATAATAACTCACTATTTTCTTTTCTATTATTAAACGTGCTGTACTTGTCCTAGAATAGTATGATCTCGACTTCATCTTACCATTTTATATTTCCCTACAGAATTGAGCAAAATATGTCGACCTTTAGTCGAGTTATCATGACTTAACGACATTACGAGAAAATTCACAAATTCAATCATGTTGCTAAATTTACAGTAATCTCTATGGAATTAAATTTGTACGTGCTACTAATCAAATGGCATGCCGTTAAATTCTGCATATCCTTTTAATTTGGCCAACGGGGCATGTAGAAATAATTAATTTTTTTAATTGGGGGGAAAATTTGGCAAAGTATTTGTACATTTGATATCGGTTGCTTCGAACAAGATTCTTATTCCTTATTCGTAGATTTATTGCATTTTTGGGAAGATAGTGTATGAGATACTAAAGAATCGATAGAATAAGGAATCGTGCACACTCATCCTTTTTCTATCTAGATTTAGAGATATCACGTACAGATAAATCTCATTTTATCTCTTTTTAAACGGGAAAGTAGATTCCGTATGAATATTATTTCCATTTGTAATGGTAAAAATGAAATTGGGATGTGTTATCCAAAGAAATGAGATTTTACATCTTAAATTTTGAAACGTGTCTAACTATTATTTCCAATAAAACGATAAGATGTGTTATCCGAGGCGGCTAGCAACTCCAAAGATTGGAAAAAGTCATCTCCCAAACAAGTGTCAAGCAGGAATTGGAAAATGAGAACTAGGAACAGGCATGTGGATTGGGTAGTTGACCTTTAATTAATTTATAGTAGAGGATTAAGTCTTTTGGACTTGAATTACAGAGACTCAAACAAATTAGATATGATTTATTATTTCATCATGCAATTGGTCATCATCTAACATGATTATTAGCACTTGTCGGCGCTGCCTAATTCAATCATTTACCAAGTCAATCGTGTGTTCATTCAAATGTCATTGTTATCACCAACCTTCTTGCACTCTACTGTACTTTACCGATGTCATTAACATCGCTGTAATTTCAAGAGGATATTCACCAAACCCTTGTTATTCTACTATACCGATATCTTCTGGATCCAATTTAGATAGCACAACATTAACAAGGCAAAAAGAAATTTGATTGAGTCAATCGCTCAGAGCTTACTTGTCCGTTTGCCTATAAAGGCTAAAAATTCCTCGCAAGGTTTAGAATATGTTCTACCAATCTAAATTGCTTCTTGTATTGGGACTTCAGCTTTCTTATCTTCCAAAGTGCCAATAATTGACTTAGTTGCTATAGGGTGAAACACATTTAGTGCATCTAATTGGATCGGAGCCACACTCGCTGAAGCAATAGGCTGAGCCATAGGTTCTACGTCATCAAGAGTGAAAATCGTCGCATAAGGTCATTTTTTTTTTATGACCGTGGAACCGCCTCGCGGCCGACATCGGCTCCATGCTAACAAGGACCCATCTCCCACGACTTTAATTATGATAAGTTGGGAAATCGAATCCCGGCCTTGCGTGTGACCAACGTGCGATTCCACTAACTCAGCCACCACGGGGTGGGTGTCACATAAGGTCATTCTCATTCATGATCGGTAAGAATGGAAAATCCTTAAATCCACCTAATATTAGGTCTAGCTCGGAGAACCCAGATGGATCTACTGGGTTTGGGCAGGTCCCGGAAAGGGTCATCTCTTGTGCAAGCCAGTCTATACTCTGAATAGTACTCAAAGTCGCTCGGTTTGGGTAAACCTCAAGGGTCTAAAATCATCTCACCCGAACCTGTCCATCGGGGGGAAATCAGGCCGTCGAGGCCCGTGATCGAAGATCCTTCGCGGCTGAGCGGGGAAGCTTACTTGTGGAATGCATCCTGAATCCTGGTCGGCAAACTCACTCCAGAGCCTCCTTGGTGATGTTTGTTGTCGGGAACATACCAAAAGAAACATCTCCAAGCTTCAACCCAACTGTTCACAAAAGACCCAATTAAAATATGAGTTCATCTAGGTAAATATGAGAAACTCACCAAATCAGATAGTACACTGTTGCCCTGAAGATACCGATCCGACTTGCACCTATGCGAAAAAGCAAAAAATGTGTTATTCACGAGTGTCTCGTGATGCTTATTGAACATGCTAAACAAGGAAAGATTTTGCTTTTAAGTATTGATTCTGCAAAATTGATACAGTCGATGCATTAAGAATTACGACATTGCTTTACTTGGTTGCTTCTCGAGTCACTTTCCGACAAAGTCCATAGGAGAATATATTGATGAACCCCTCCTTGGCAAAAGAGGCTGCAAAATGGGCCCCCTCGAAAGAGCAAAAGGATGGGAAACTGCAGGCCAACCGGAATAACAGATTACATCGCAATCAATGGAAAAGAGGAACACAGCATGACATGACAGACAGCGGGACACACCAGAGATGCCCCTCTGGAGTCTGTACTTTCATGAAGTTAGTACATGTAATGAATTCAATCCAAACCGTCAGATTTGATGAGACTCGCCATCTTTTATGGTACAGATCCAATTTAGCATATGCCCGTCATTAATATGATAATTTCTAGTGCCCTCCACTTTTGACAAAACAGCACAACCATACTTTTTTGAATGCCCAGCTTCCTCGTGTATCATCCAGTTGGGCTAGGGCCCTCCATGCCCTTAATGTCCAAAACTCAACCAAACCTAAAAACCTCAAGCTTAGAGAGAGAGAGAGAGAGAGAGAGAGAGAGAGAGACGGGCTACTTGCAATTAGCAGCAAACGTGATAAGCTAATGGCAACTAAAGGTTGAGGGAGAAAGGGAAAGGAGAATATCTCACTGTTTTATCCAAAAGTATGAACACGGCTACCCACTCTCATGTGGTCCTTAATTCGCGAAAAGGACATAAAGCAAATGCGGTAAGTGGCAACTAATCCATGGAACCAAGCTGCAATGGCAAGGTAGCAACAGCTAAAGCCACAGAATCTATATGCCTAACCAGTTCAGAAGCTGAAGGAGAAGCTGCAAAATGAACAGGACGAGTGCCACATTCGATTCGATCGCAAGAGGAGAAAACCATCAATTCGTCGTGTTTAATTCAAGGTATTTCACTACAGGACTTCGTACAATGAGTAATATCCAGGACAAAAGCCTAAACTGAAGCAGTACAATGTAACTGTAAGAGGAGAAACACAGCATCAAAAGAGAACACATGGTGAGCATTGGCAATGTTGTTGCTTGTTTCAAAAGAGTTACTACCACCATTGATGAACAAGAACTCCACTCTGTCTCAGGGATGTGAAGAGGTCCAGGCATTGCCCATACGTTTTCTCGTACTTGGAGCTTCTCTCGCCGGGACAACATCTCTGCCATCTGTTGTAATGGCACTCGAGAAACAGTTCGTCGATCAAACAGATTGCCCCAGTCTCGATCAGCCTCGGAATCAAATCAAACTCGGTCCCCTCCACATCCATCTTCATCACCACGAAATCCTTCTCCGAAACAGTGTTCTTCAACCATTCCGCGAAATCAAATCCCTGGATCTTAGCCACCTCTCCATCGCTCGAGGACTGAACCGGCTGAATCCTGCCCATCCCTCTACCTTTGTCCTCGGATTTCTGACCCGGGTCTCGGTTTATTTCGAAGGACAGAGTCTCGTTCTTCACCCACGCAGCATACGGCAGCAAAGTGACATGCTTTTTCGACTCGTATTCCTTATAGAAATGCTCGTCGGCCTCGATCGCATACACTTCGAAGGTCTTGTTCTGTTTTGGGTATTGCTTTCTAAACCAACTAACTATACTAGAGCCGTAACCCCGAGCTCCGACATCTACATAAACATACCTATTCCTGAAACTGATATCGACCATCGACGGCAGATACTTTATGTTCTTGATATTCCTCTTCAGTGTAATCCATGGCTTCAATGGCTCCTCTACAATCAATGGCTCCGCGTCCCAGATCAATTTCCGCCTACTATCCGAGACCGAGCACTTATTCACCGAATCGCCACCCGAATTCTTCAGCGGGTGGCTAAGAATGCTAAAATCGCTAACTTTCTTCAGAACAATCTCACGTATCTTAGGCAATGAAGTATCGAAACCGGCCAAATCGCGCGATCTCACTAGCCGGCAGCAATTGAACAAATCAATGAACGAATCGAAACTGTATGTATCGTTAGCCCTCAGATGGAAAACCGCATACCCTTCGGGCTTCAGCGTCCGGGAGATCTCGGCGGCGGCGTCCAGCGGCCGCGGCACCCCGTCGAACCGCCCTCCGCCGGCGAACACGAAGTCGAAGGCCCCGTCCCGGAACGGCAGCCGATGCGGCCGGCCGGAGATCACCAGCGGCCGGGCAGCCTTCCTCGAGACCCCGACCGCGTCCGCCACGCCGATCTCCTTCAGGGCGAGCACGTCCTGCCCGCTCCCGGACTCGATGCACAGGGCCGCGGCGCCCCGCGGCAGGAACCCCTCCGACGCCAAATCCCGGAAGGCGGCGCCGTAGAACCGGACGGCCGCGGCCCAATCCTCGCCGCCGCCGCCGATGCGGCGCGGGGGCTGGCGACGGCGGACCGGACGGCGTTGGCGTTGGCGTTAGCGGAGACGGCGGAGGCGGAGATGACGAGGTTGAGGTCGTCGGGCGGGGAGAGGAAGCAGAAGTCGGCGAGGCGGCAGGACTCGCCGGCGGTGGTGACGACGTAGGCGAAGCGGAGGAGGAGGAGGAGGACGCCGGCGAGGAGGGCCCGGACGAGGACGCTCCTGACGGAGGAGGAGCCGGGCTTGGCCGGGAGCGGCTCCATCTCGGGTACGTAATTCACGTATTAATATACAAAAAAAAAAAAAAAAAAAAAGTAAAGGAAATCAGCCGGCGAGATTCGCAAAGAGAGAGGGAGGGCGGCGGGCGGCGGCGGGGGTGGGATTTAGCGGGAGCAGAAGCGGGCGGAGGTGTGGTTGGCACCGACGAGGGGGGCGGCGGGTGGCGGCGGAGGGCGGCGGAGGGGGAGAGGGGCGAATCGGAAGGCATGGTTTTTTCCTTCTTAGGGAAGAGAGATTATGGCGTGGTGGACATTGCAGAGTGCGAGGTTCTAGAGAGAGAAAGATAGAGAGAGAGTGGTTTTTGGAGTCGTGCATGGTGGAGGAGGGGGGAGGTGGAGGGGAAGATTAAGAGGAGGTTGACGCGGCGGGGTGACCGGACGACCGGGCTGGCCGGTCGCCACGCGGGGAATACCGAGTGGAATTTTTGGTGGTGGTGGGGTGGGAGAGAGAGACATGATGTCAAGCGCGTTGTTTTAATTATGATTTCTTGGAAAAAAAAAAAAGAATTTTGCAATTGGGTCATCAATGTTATTATTAAGGATAAGGGGAAACCACACAAAGCGTCCCTAAATTTTAGCCCCAACGTGCTGTTTGATACGCAATTTAATCTCTAAATTTTTTAATTTATCCGATAGAGGTTTTAGACTTTTGATACGCTTTTCATGTAGTCCTCAAACTTTATGAAAATATTTAATATTGTCATTTTATTAATTTAAATTCACTAACAAAATTGAGAGTTTTTATTTAGTGAATTAATTAAATTAAACATGTATCAAAAATACGGAAGTCACATTGCATATTGAATTAAAAATTTAATGATTGCATTAAACAAATTGAAAGTTTAAAGACCGTATTGCAAATTAAATTATTTTATCTTAAAGGTTCATCGTCGATGCATAGAAAACTTACACAAACTCAAACCGGCTAGGATTCAGATTTGGGATTTGTTGAATGCTCCTTAAGGTCAATTTAGCAGATACTTTGATCTTAGTGAAGGATTTATAATCCATGATTCTTAAATCAAACGATGATTCAAACTCCGTGAGATTTCATGGGCTCGGGCCTATTCGGGCAGATCGAACCCTTCTGAGCGGCAACGAAGCGGCTCGGCCATATGGGACTCAAGGAAGAGCCGTTGCCGGTGGTGATTCCGGCGGGAGGTAGGCGCCAGGCGGGTCGGATTTATTGCGTCCGCCGAAAGGACCAAAAAAAGCCAAAAAGGGCCTAACTGGATACGACCGTTTACGCTGGCGGAAACGAACGACCAAATTTTTTAATGCCATTTTCTGTCCGCCAACTGTCCCATGCACAAAGAATTTTTCTCTTTTATTATTATATTATTATTATCGTTTTTTTTTTCCATTATTAATAATAGGGGTCCACTGATTTTCTCATTTGGGGCAATTTTTTTTAAAATAAATATATTCTTTCTTCTGTTCTGTTCTGTTCTATTCTGTTCTCTTCTCCTTCTCTTTACTTGTTTTGGGATGATTAGAATCTGACGCTCCTGATCTTGTCATCGTCATCCTCATGATAAGACTATCAAAGTACAATAAAAGAAAAAAGTTGGAATCAGATGTCAGATGGATCCATCCTCGCCTCATCTCTTTTCCATTTTTGATTTTTGTTTTTTGTTTTTTTTTCCCTTTTTTGCTGAATATTGAGAACGAAAGTTATCGATTAGGATTCCGTAAATGTTCCATTCTAATGGTAAAGATTTAAAAAAGAATGAATTTTTCTTTTTTAAGATTGGACTCAATTACTAATTCACAATATATCATGTACTGAAGTTCATTTGCTTATTTGTATAAAATGTCGACTTGTTGTGAATTACATTAGTAGTCTCGACTTATCTATTAATTTATTTGTGAAATTATGATTAAGGTAACAATCGTCTCACTTGATAGTATTTTTTCATTGTGGAATTTTGAAAGGTTTAATTAGGTTAGTATTTAGATAAGTGTGATTATGAATTCCATCTAATTCACATCTCTTTTTTTGGCAAAATCATCTAATCCACTTTTAAAGTATGTTGAGATTCAAATCCATCTAAAAATATAATAAATTTCATAAATTTAGATAATAAAAAAATGTGACCGATCCAATTCCCTATCCGATATATTTAATACGGAGTTCAAAATGAATGAGATTTTTATAATATTCCAGTCTAATGGTAAGAAGTTCAAAACGAATGATTTTCTTTCTTTTTCGATGATTGGATTTAATTACTAATTTAAGATATGCATTTACCGAAGCACATTTGTTATTCATGTGGATGCCAAGCAGTCGTGGAATTTTATTATAGCCTCAACTTATCTTTTAATTCATATGTGAAATTATGATTTAAAGTAGCGGTCATCTCACTTGGGAATATTTTCTTTTAGTTTTTTTTTTTTTTTTGTCATTGTGAAATTTTGAAAGATTTAATCAGATTGGCATCGAGATAAGTGTGATTATGAATTCCATCTAATTCACATCTTCATTAAAAAAAAAAAAAACATCTAATCCACTTTTAAAGTATATTGAGAGTCAAATCCCATCTACAAATATAATAAATTTCATAACTTTACATAATGAAAAAAATGTGACTGACCCAATTCCCTATCCGGTATATTTGTTCACCGAGAGGGACTTTCATCTACCTCTTCAGCGATACTCTTATCTGTCAGGGCATGCTTAAAAAGTTTGATCAGTAGATTAAAACTTTAACATTTCAAAATATTTAGTGCGCCTAATATAAATCTAGATCTTATTGGCTTGTTTGATAAAACTGAAAAAGTTAGTACTCAAAGTTCAAGTCATAAGTTATAATTGTTGATAATCTTAAATGCTGAAAATTGAAATTGAAAAAGTTTTTTGCTATTGAACGAAAATTGGTCAATCATAACGATTAATTTCTTCCAAATGGTACAATTG
The DNA here is from genome assembly GCA_014182515.1 of Eucalyptus microcorys. Taxonomy (NCBI): domain Eukaryota; kingdom Viridiplantae; phylum Streptophyta; class Magnoliopsida; order Myrtales; family Myrtaceae; genus Eucalyptus; species Eucalyptus microcorys. The sequence goes on from CM024569.1 coordinate 34,093,570, forward strand.
GGGAGATTCTAATTGCTATTGGTTATTGTTTAACATAACGAATTAAGGGTGTGTTTATCTTGAAAATTTTCATGATAAAGGAATATATGTTTTTGGAAATCATTTTTTTAAAATATATTCCCTTTTCAATTTAGGAAATTCATTTTCCTAATTTTAAACATGTATATTTTTTTTACTTGCAAATGGTTTTCATTATTTCAGAAAACCAAACATATAAAAGTCCAGCAAATAAATTCATGAAAATTCTTCCACTCAAACAAATATGCCCTAAGTAATTAATTCACTACTAATCAGATTGAGTGGATTTTTTAGCATAAAAATGAATTATTAAGCAAGTAAAAAGTATAATTATTTTTTTAACTTGGTACACAAGTACAATTTTATTCTAAAACTCTCAAATAGTGCGCAGCAAAGTTATAAATTTTGTCAAAAAGTGCAACTAAATCTAAAGTAACATATTTTATCATCTTGGTTTGGAAACAAGTGAGACCACTTGCCCTTGCCAATAGCTAGTTTGGAGACAACGTTATAGTAAAAAGAAAAAATTATATATAACAACTTCACAGGAAATTACTAATCAATTTCTAATGCATGTAATCCTTTTGGTGTGTCGTCCAAATACATCCTAAGTCATATTAATGTATTCTAATACTCCTCCTCGGTTCAATCAATCGAGGTGCGATTTCTGCTTCGGAATCTTATTACCTGCATATCTAATCCCTTGAGATCGCATCTGCCTGTACAAATTAAATGACGATCAAGGCGCTATTTTAAAATCTGTGAGATGCCGTAGGATCTACACATTTTGGTCATCGTTGTACTTTCGCAGCCGTGGATCCAACAAAAGTACATTGTCAACTCAAAAAATAAAAAGAAAAGGAAATAAAAACCCTAGCTAAGTACTGTACATCTTAAATGCAAGTAACCTTGCTCGCATATCTATGGATCAGATATACTTCTTGATAATTGTATTATAATCTTTATGATTGTTAATGCTATTATTATTATTTATTGGAGTGGTAAGTTGACGTATTGCCGAGGGACATTTTTCTTGGATCTCTGACCTCGACTCGTGCAAAAAGTCTCGGCAATCGCGGGAGAATGATGCTCAGTTCCATAACCACGCATGCCGCCGCGAGAACCGCCGGACTCGACGGCTGCTTTAATTTAAACCCCTCCTTTTGTCCCCCTTTTTCCTTCAAGATCCGGTGGAGCTGTTAGCTCGGCGATCCGTGATTGATTGACTGGCCAGGCCGGCGGGCGGGCCGGCAAATGTTGTGGAATTTCATGAGCTCTAAGAAAAATTTAGAGCGTGTAATTTTAATGTCATGCCTCCATTGATGGGTGGATCATAAGTTAAGAGATGTCACGTCATCTAAGTGTAAAATTAAGAAATTAAGTGCATTATAAGTAATAAATTTTATTGAGAAAATGTAATTGAGTTTGAAAACTTTTAAAAAGTTACGGCTGAATTCTAAAACTTATTAAATTGATGCAATCAAATCATTTTATTAATAGATATTGATGTGGCCTTTTTTTTAATTAATTTTTTCTCTCCTACTAGCCGTCCTCCGCCACGCTAAAGTTAATTAAAGCACTAAAGTGATGTCGATTTGGTCCAAATCCTAATTCTCTTTACACCAAAATCTCATTTAAATTAGGTTAAAAAAAGTTCAATTTTTTTAAAGAAAAATACAAAATATAAAACTAGAAAAAAAAAAAAATTACAAGCAAGAAAGGGAGGGTCTCTGCCTCGTCATAGGAAAGGACTGGCGAGGCATAGGTGATGCCAGTGGGACTGACAATGCCCTCACGTGTATCTAGTGATGGTCACCGGCCATAGACGACCCCCCACCAATCTTTCCGATGATGGCAATAACCCAAAGGAAAAGGGCATTTTTTTTTTTTTTTTTTTGTGGGGAAAACCTTTATTTTTTTGAAACCTCATTTAATCAAGTTTTGGTGTAAAAAAAGAGGATTTGTACTAAAACAACGTCATTTAGTGCTTTAATTTAACAATAATGCCATCCGGGATGCCACATATGAGAAAGAAAGTAGTGAAAAAACTACATCGACATTTTTTGTTATTCCGAATGAAGTTATAATGGAAAGACTTAATTTGACCAAGTTGATAAGTTTCTACTTAATTGTACTTCTTAAAGTTTTAATATTTAATTGCATTTTCCCAGCAAAATTTAGGACCTATAGTGTGCTAAAATTTAATGCGGGTTACTTTCATAGTTGTATTCACCGATCAAAAGATTAGTTAGAGGAAGTTTTCTACAATTAGGAATGAGGGGAAATATACCCGAAAATTCTATCCCCTAAGTGTGGTCTCGGTTAGTCTATTACTAGATTTGAAATTAAATATAGGATTTCGCACACTAAATTTGATGGGCAATCGACTAAATTAATTTCTTCAGGCCTTAGACAAACCAAATCGAACAACAAATCATATATTATCATTTACGTATTATCGAGGTGATTAGAATCAGTACAATCTTTGTATAGTTCCATTGTATTGCATGTGTCCTCAATTCGAACATCGATCAAACAGCTCAAACCTCTTAATCATAACTCCAATTGATAACCCGAATGCTATTACACGTGACAAAATCGCTTAATTTCTATATTTCGAACCTTCGTTATGATGTCTAATCTACATGTTGCTTGGCAGGTCGTGGTGTAAAATCGAGATGATAAAAAGAGAGCCAGAAGATAGATGTGACTTCACATGGAAATTATATGAACACCAAGTCCTGCGTCACACGTTAGTTAGGCGTGGGCTGGGCAACATTATGACAGGAGAGTGGCAACGATGCAACATCGGTCCTTTTGCTATCTCCTAGGTCGGCCCATTCAATGTAGTGGCCTAACCAGTGAAAAATTATCTTCAAAGCTAGAGATATGTTGTCCAAATTGGAAAGATAGGCCATTAACTACTTAAAAGAAATGATACTATATATGAGACCGGTCAGGGATAAATGCACGGGCATGGCGATCGATCGATACGTACGCACGGAATAATTACCTAAAATCGAAATATTTAATGTTTTCGACACCCAAGTTAGCTGGGAAAGAAAGTCAATTCGGGCTGTGGGCTTCAAAGTCATTTTGCCTATGACTCGGCTCCAAATTCATACTCATTTAGATTCCATTTATTTTGAAGAAAATAAATGATTTGAAAATATTTTCTAAAAAATGATAATTTATATCTCCTATAAAAATGTGTGCATGAAAAGACATACATTATTATTGATAATGATAACATTTTTCATTGGCTAATTATCTCAAGTGACATATATATGATTATTTTAAGGAAAATATTTTTCAAATAATTTATTATTCAGAAAAAAATGGTACTATAAAGTTGCAGCCGTTATATGTGATGATGACTGGATGTGGAACTCTCAAGCCTTATTACTGAGTGGCATAGACTGGCGGGGGAGGTCATCACACACGGCTTTGTTGTTCTAGACAGATTGCAAAACATTGGAGAGGTTAAGAAGCCGGGTTTCTGTTGATGGAGGGCTTTTAGGTTGATTTATGACCAAAAATTGATTTCTTAATTTTTATTTCAGAAATTGAGAAGTTAAAAATTTTAGCTTCCATTTCTTTTTTCAAATCTATTTCTATAATAGAAATCATTCCGAAATAGAAAAATCAAATTGTGTTACCAAACGGATTGCCCCAAACTTGTTTTAATGGAGAAACTAAAAATCGCAATTTTATCACGTGCCTGACTCGAATCTAGGCAGCCTTTGTTCGTCGATTGCCGCTTCTCTAAATTGGTACGGAAGTACTTGTTACCGACTCGTGGTTATTCTCGATCTACCTGCAGTCGGTATGTCGAGCCGCCCTGGATTCTGCAGAACTCGAAGGGGCAGTCTTTTCCTGGAACTCTGATAAAGCTTCGTCTTTCAAGGGTACAGTACAATCTATTTTTGGGTAGAAACCTGGAAATGGTTCCCTCCTCAACCCCAGCATGTTGCGAAGACGATAGAGCTTGATTTCGGAGTAGAGATCGCTCAGTTGATTCATGACGGGAAGCTGATAATATCTGATGCTGATAAGCAAGTTATGTGAGAGTGGGGAATGGTTGGTATCGTGCATTTGTTGGCTTTCTTTCGGCTCATTGGGATATGCTTGTATGGTTGTTTTAGTTTTTGGGGCCTAGTTGTAGGCCTGTTAAACGGTGGATTGAGTCAAATCGAGTTTGAGTTAGGTCATAAATAATCCGACCAAATTGATCCGCTAACACGTTTATGATAAATTTATTACTAATGTAAATTTATTGACTCATACTCGACCCAATCTGACCCATGTCAACCCATACCCGACTCGACCCATATTGTAAAAATACTTTTATATTTAACCAAATCTAGAAAAATTTGTTTCTTATAATTTTAAAAATAATATTATTAAAACACTTTCATACAATTACAAAATTAATGGATATATATTTTTTTTTAAATTGAGGCTTCATGTATTTCATGAAAAACATGGTAATTCTAAAATGATAATATTTTCCGATGTTTGGTTGAAATTTAAAAATAAATTAATTTTTTTCCACTTAGTATAGAAAATCTGATTTGATTTTATGTGCACTCCTCTTTAGTACTTTTATTTATTTTAAAAATAGAATTTTTAATTATGTTTTTATTTTTTACTCCTTTTCAAGTATTTTTATTTATTTATTTTTCTTTTTTTCTTTATTTTTTTTTCCTCCTTCTTCACCCAATCGCCGATCAAGCGAGCTTTAGCATCGCCACGGGTGGCGAGTTGCACCTTGCTAACCTTGAGCGAGGCATCACCTCACTAGATTTGACAAGGCTCGAGCCTCTACCTCACCCATGGTTGGCGAGCTCAAGTCTTGCCTGATCAGGGAGGCCCAAGTCTTACTAGCATCGAGGCCACACAAGCTTTGCTCAATAGATTTGGCGAGCTTGAGCTCGCCTTAGGTTGACGAGGCATCGGCCTCGTCTGATCAGTGAGCTCGAGGCTCGCCTATGTGATTGGGTGGGGGCCACAAACCTTGCCCTATGGCAACTTCATAGGGGACAAGGAGTAAAAGAAAAAAAAGAATAAAAGAATAAACATTTTAAAAATTATTCAAAGAGGATTATATATTCTTAATGGGTTGACTCAATTAATAACCTTTATAAGTTAAATAGGTTTAAAGACAAACCCATTTACAACTCATGTATTATTAGACTTACATACAACCCAAACCCATTTATTAAACCTTAACTAACCCATATATGATCAATCTCATTGAATACGTATTCAACCCATTTTGACACCTCTAGTTTTGTAGGTGCTGCTCTCTCTCATCTTTATAGTGTTGAGCAATTGAAAAGAAAAAATAAGTGAAAATCAATATGTTAGTTTTGTGTACATAATTAAATAAAAACATTTGCATGTATATTATTTAGGGATGATTAGTTTCAAGCTGGATAGTTTTTAGAGCAATAACAAGGCGATGGTTCCTCGATTGGCCTAGACTTGAGTCTAACATGTATTATAACTACTTTTTTTAGGAAAAAAACATATGCATAATTTGTTAGAGTGAGCAGTCCCAAATTCATTACATGTTTTACTTAGAACTCTCCCAAATCATTTGGGATATTATGAAACCTTACCTATTCAGTTTAGGTTTCTCATTTTTTGGAATTTGGAAGTTACCTGTTGGTATGAGTTTCGTATTTTTTGGAACTTGAAACTTACCCATCGGAACCTCGAACCTGAAACCTAAAATCTACCTTGTCACAGGGTCTAATAGATTCTATTTTTTTGTTTCATTTTTAGTTAATCAAAATGAAGCTGGCCAATGAACTATAATTCTAAATCCCTCACTTAAACTTAACAATGTCCTTCATGTTCCTAAGCTGTCCACCAATCTCCTTTCCATTCATCAACTTACCAAAAATCTGAATTGTAAGGTGTTTTTCTCTACTGATCATTGCATTTTGCAAGACCTAAAAACGGGGAGGACGATTGGATTTGCTAAGGAACGGAATGGGCTCTACTACCTTGAGGATTCGAGTAGAAGTGGTTGGTCTCTTGTGTGATATAATACCTCTTACAACTTTTGTAATCCTATCCACTTATCTCGATTTGGCTTCACCATTTTCGATTAGGACATCCATCGTTTAGTCTTCTTAGGACTATGTTTCCTTCCATTTTTAAAGACATTGTGTTGAAAATCTTCATTGTGAAGTTTGTGAACTTGCAAAACATTATCGTGTTTCATTTCCTTTCAATAATAATGCTAGAGTTTCAACACCATTCTCTCTTATCCATACTGATGTGTGGGGTCCATCTAGAATTGCTAATTTTACAAGAGCTAAGTGGTTTGTCTCTTTAATTGATGATTGTACTCGAACTACATAGCTATATTTTATGAAAGACAAATCTAATGTTCAATCTATTTTTCAAAACTTTCATAAATGATAGTCAATCAATTTGGGGTGTCAATTAGGAGACTTAGGTCTAATAATGGGAAAGAATATTTCAATAAGTATCTTGACCATTTTTTTCAAACTCAGGGTATTATTCATGAGTCTTCCTGTGTTGATTTCCCTCAACAAAATGGAGTAGTTGAAAGGAAAAATAGGCACCTCCTAAATGTTACTCGGGCTCTTCTCTTTCAAATGTATGTTCAAAAGCATTTTTGGGGGAAGTCTATTTTAACTTTAGCATATCTTATTAATCGGATTCCTTCCAAAACCTAAAATAGAAGTCTCTTACAGCTCCTGTCTACCTTTTATCCTGATGTCTCCCATAAATATCACATTTCCCCTCGTCTCTTTGGTTGTATTGCATTTGTGCATATTCATAATCATAACCGAAACAAACTCGACCCCCGTGCTCTAAAGTGCATCTTTATTGGGTACTCAAATACTCAAAAAGGTTATAAATGTTATGACCCTTTACCACGTCGAGTTTTTATCTCTATGGATGTTACTTTTAATGAAAACCAATCGTTTTTTACTTCCCACCACTATCTTCAGGGGGAGACTCCTAATGAAGATAGTGGATTTGATGAAGATAATGGGTTTGCACCATTGCCTTCACTATCTAGTGCGTCGCTCAACCCTACTTTGTCCAATCCAACTTCGTCTCCTTCACCATTTCTATCAAGCTCTAGCCCTCTTAGTCCACCTAGTTCTTCATCAAGTCCATTGAGTCCTCTGACCAGTCCTAGTTCCTCGTCAAGTCCTCTACCTAGTTCATCATCATCTTCATCTAGTCCTCCTAAGAATGAACCAACTAAACTGCAAGTTTACTTAAGAAGGATGAAGTTCAATCTGGAATTGAATCAAGTCCCATTATCCGAACCGTTATCAGGTAATGAAATCACTCACCCTTCTTCTAATGAACTTGAGTTAAGTGATTTGGATTTACCTATTGCCTTGAGAAAAGCTACCAGGAAATGTACCCATCACCCTATCTCCTAATATGTGTCATACCATAGACTATCTACTCAACACAAAGCCTTTGTTATTGCTCTTGATTCAATTACTATTCCTAACTCGGTACATGAAGGAATTGGATACAAGCTATGACGGAGGAAATGAATGCATTGAAGAAGAATGATACATGAGAATTGTGACTTTACCCTAAGGCAAGCAACCAATGGGATGTAAATGGGTTTATACCCTTAAGTACAAAGCTAATGGCACCTTGGAGAGGTATAAAGTGATGACACCTTGGAGAGGTATAAAGTAAGGTTGGTTGCAAAGGGGTATACCCAAACCTATGGGGTGGATTATCGAAGACCTTCGCACCAGTAGCAAAGATAAACACAATACGGATACTACTTTCTCAACAATCATGTGTCAAAAAAAGGCTGAATTTAAATAACATAAAATCAATAATAATAAAACACCCTATTCGTCAAATATTCAAATGAAGTTCAAAAGACATAACATAAAAGATCTAAATTATAGAATTTCTCTAAAAAGGTATTTTTATATCCCAAGGGAAGTATGTATTTGATCTTCTTAAGGAAACAGATGTCTCAATAGCAAGGCAAAGGAGCTTTTATGCAAATCATGGATGGACACATGACAAATTGTTCTATCTCATACTAGGCCAGACATAACCTATGTTGTAGGAGCTGTATTCTAACATATGCAAGCACTTCACTACCTCAAAGCTACTCCTAGAAAAGGTATTTTGTTTAAAAAGGGTGACAAGCTAAAAAGTCTAAAGAAACAACAATCAAATGTGGTTGCTAAATAGTTAATCAAAGTGGAACACAAAGGAACTATGAAAATTTATTGTTAATAATAATGTTAAATTTAAAATTACGATCAACTAAACTAAAATAATTATTGGAAAGCTTCACTACAAATATTTATTTTGCTTCAGCGGGTACTCTATTTATCGATGATAATATCCTCATTAAGATAATCCATATCTTATTAAATAAAGCATTCATTCATTTATAAAATAAAACTAAACTAAAATAAATTGGAAAGCATCACTTTTATCGAGGTATCCTCATTAATCATGAAAAAAAGAAAAAGAAATCAAAATTAGGTTCCGATTTTAAAATTAGGGTTTTACTTTGGTTCCTAGTTTGGTTCTGGTTCGGTTCCTATGGGAACTGAGAACCGATGGTTCCTATAAAAGTGGAACTGGAAATTGAACTAGCTCTCCCCAAAATTTAAAATTGAATCAATTCCCATCAGTCTGGTTCTCGATTCTACCTTGGAATCATGCCCATCTCTATAATTTGTGGCATAGTAATTAAGGTATTGATGGATTTTCTAAGTTTTTGAGGTTTGACACTAATCTCCAAGTATCTTTTTTTTTTTAAAAAAAGAGGGGGAAAAAAAAGCTACCCAACATAATACTATTAACCAAAACGGTCAAGGTAGGTTTCCTCAATTCTTAGCTAGGATCCTACTCGGTCCCGTGTGAATTAATTTGGAATTGATTGGCTAAGGCCAGTCCAGTTCAGTTCCCCAATTGAACTGATTAGATTTATTTATCCTAATATTATGTGATCAGCTAAATGATTTCATCAATCTCTCATTTTCACCATAGTGTTGGACTAATCTCGATAATTTACAATCATGGCGTTCACTGATTTTCTTTTTTCCTCATCAAAACTTGAAATTGATCGAGCTTTTTCTGGTGGTAGAACTCTATCCACATCAGAAAATATGAACATCTATACAATTCACGAGTCAGCAGTCCGGCTCTCTCGTCATTACGCTATTAGTAATTCCGTCTACGCATTCTTCAATCATTTGCTCGATGGAATAACGTCGATTTTTTTTTTTTTATATATTTAATGTGTAAGGACTAACGTACACGTCAAGTATACCATTTTCTTCTGAATTTATTTGTTTTTATAATCTTTAAGTTTTTATAGAAGGACGATTGCTCAAACGTAGAAGGAAGTATCATTTTCGCTGTCTTTATCTTGGATTGGGAATCCAATCATGTGACTTCACCTGGTCGAATTAGACAGCGTCCGGATCAAGACGAAAGAAAAGTAAGTGACGTGAAGAAGTCGGTTTATTTGGTGAAAAAAAATAATTTAAAAAAATATTTTTCTAAAAATGATTGTTTTGCATTGTTTACAAAAATGAACGAACGAAATATTTTTTCATGGCCCATGAAAATGTAAACTTAAATTGTTGTCGATAATGAAAACTTTTTTTTTGATTAATTATTTCAAATGATACAAGCAATCGCTTTTAATAGATATTTTCCAAATCAATTATTTTTCAATAAACAAATGGAGTCTATACATAGAAGCGCCTTCATATATCATTGACTCGAGAGAGCAAATAATTTTAATCCTCAGGTGAAGGATAAATAAGGCCTCGCATGGTCACCCACCCCGCGATGGACGAGTTGGTTCGCGCCTTGCCCCCTCATCCGGGAGGGAAGAGGTTCGAAACTTCTCGCCCCCATTGCGCGACTTAAGTGGGGTGCCGTGGGAGGTGGGTCCCCACGCTAGTGTTCTCGGGTTTACGTCGCCGGCTGCCGGTTATATGACGGTTCCCTGGTCATAAAAAAAAATAAGGTCTCGCATGGTCTATTTAGCATAAATATTTTTCAATGACTTTCCTTTCACCATTGATAAAGAGTGAGAAAGGTTGTCCAACTTTAATCCTTCATGTGACGACAACACCACATGACGTGTAACTGTCATGTAGAATGCTTTTTCCACCATCAAGTCTCATGTATGTACCAAACACATAATCTGAGTCATGGTCACTCGGCATCGTCTTAAACCATATAAGGTTCAACATCAAAGCATCCCGTTACGATCTCATCAACATATCAACAATCCATAGATAGAACTCTCGAGCCCTGACATTGCTTTATAATCTCGTGGAAATTGACTTGATAAGGCCATGATCGAGGTAATCATACTTGATGTTAGAGTAAAATATTAAACCAAACCTTCATTTAACAATTTAAATTTTTAAAATCATTAACAATAATCCCATAAAATTTCATATGATATCAGAATATGAGATCCTAAGTTTATATCTTCAAAATCCAACCTACACGTGAGAGGAGATGTTTAGAGTAATTAAACATTAAATCACGTCTTTATTTAATAGTTTAAATTATTATAATAGTCGGAATCGGATCAAAACGAGTCGTTTTCCCCCACTCGATTAATATCACGATTTACCAATTGATCATTGTTAACACGTCATTATATCTTAGGAGTCAATATAATCAATTATATAATCAATTAATCAAAAGCCTTCGGACAATTCTTGAAAACTCTGTCAACTCCGAGCCAAACCGAAGTTAGTTAGTCGGTCCCGCAGGGGCCGCGGCACCAATCCGCTGTCCCCCGGTAACCTCCGAACCATCTTACGTGGCCGACAGGAACGCGAACCAGACCACCCCCGCGGGGCCCCCCGAATCTCCCGCAGTGAGCTGTCGGCAGGCTATTGGGCAGCACCCTCGCGTCCCGGTGCGCTCGGCCGTACCCGATTGCCAGCACGCGCACGAATAGCGAAATCGAGCTGTCAGAAAGGAAGAGGCTTTCGTTCTTTCCGCAGCCGAAGAAACAGCTTCTGAACTTCTCCCTTCTTCTTCTTCCTCCTTCTGCAGAAGCGTGTCGCGGCGTACCTTAACGCGTTCGAGGATTCGGATTCCCGCACGATGTCGGGCGCAGAAGACGGCCAGAAGCACGCCCCGCCGCAGCCCACGGCGCCGCCGTTGTCAGCCCCGCCGGCGGAGGCGGCGGACTTCGGGAGCCCGGCCCCTCCGCCTCCGGCTGCGGGGGCGAGGTCGGGGATGGGGGTGCCGGGAATCGTGAGGCGGTGGAGGAGGGAGGATCTGATCCGGAAGGGCTCCCTGGTGCTCCGCGGGCTGGCGCTGCTGTTCTCGCTGCTCGCCTTCATCATCATGGCGAGCAACAAGCACGGCGACTGGAAGGACTTCGACAGATACGAGGAATTCAGGTCCGACTTCGACGTTCTCTCTTTCTGTCGCTCTCGCTCTCTCTCTTTCGATCGATTTGCGGATGTGGGTTGTTGGTGTTTTGTTGAAATTTTTGGTTTTTAGAAGTGCGCATCAATTCTTGAACTTGGCGATAATCGCTTGTAGAAATTCTAGCGGTTCGAATGATGGATTGAAAGGAATTCAGGACCACACTCCGGAACAGAAATTTTAGGATTTGCAGTAGACTATTTTCGCTGGATTCTAGGAAAGTTTTTTTGGGATTGAACTGGAGATTTTCGCGCAGGTATCTGTTGGCGATATCGATCCTGGCGACCCTGTACACCGGAGTGCAGGCGTTGCGGCACGTCCACCAGATTTCCACTGGGCAGGATCTCGTCAAGCGCCAGACGTCGGCACTGATCGACTTCGCCGGCGACCAGGTGGGTCATCCGTCCTTGTCATGCTTTCATTTCGTGTTCTAGACATTTTTACTATCGCTATTGTTGGAACGTGGCGAAGACAAAGTCAATTTCTATCATCTAGGTCACTTTCCCTAAACAGTATCCTATGAAAAAGCTTATCTGCTTTACTAGGAATGACAGATTTTCTGAGATGTTCAAATAGAGAGGGTGAAGAGAAACGGCACATATTTGCCATTCAAGTATCCGAAAGCTTGCGAAAATTCGAAGAAAGATTTGGGTAAATGAAGTTTTCGATGTGGATAGATGAATCGCTTTGAAATTCATCGATTACTCGTCGTGTGCCTTTTTCCCGGCCAACTTTCTATCCGTTTCGACCGAGGTCACAAAGTCCCCTTTCTTTTGTTCAAAAGTCTTCAATTCGACCTGAGTTACATCATTGTCAGCATTCGAGAACATGGGACCCAAATTCCATCTGTAAAAGCCAGACCTTTTCGTTGCACAATTAGTCAATTAGACAAGAACAGATCACATGGAATGTCCAAGCTCTGTCTTAATCATTGGGTTTCCCATTCATTTTGCTGACCCCAAACATACTCTTTGTGTGGACCTCATTAAGAAGAGAAATTTAGATTTATAGTTCTGGGTTATAGCAATCACTTGCCAGAGGAGGTGGGATGGAGTTGACCAAAAAGGATTCAGAGCCCATATGTTCCCAGTAGAGCATTTCAATCTTAAACCATGATCTCATCTGATAGATTGGCCTTCAACATAGCAGCAATCTGACAATTTCTACATAATACTGGAATAGGGGATCATGCTTTGCCTCCTCATATAATTCGATTGTTGCATTTTAGCCTCAACAATGGTCTCACAATTTCACGTGGCCACATGTTCACTTCTCTATGGAGACTGTCTATATATCATTTCACAATTGAAATGAATCTATGGATAATGCTGTTTCGATGTATTGACTGCAATTTAATTATCCTGGGTTGCATCAGGTTGTGGCATACCTCCTAATATCGGCAGCATCTTCGGCCGTGCCCATGACAAACAGGATGAGAAACAATGTCGATAACCTGTTCACCGACTGCTTAGCGGCTTCAATAAGCATGGCCTTCTTTGGCTTCCTCACGTTGGCTTTGTCTGCACTTATTTCCGGATACAAACTCTCGACCCAGTCCTACATTTAGTTTTGAGTTCGTTCCGCTCACATGTCCATTGTTTGTACTGCTGTTATACCCTCATTCTTTTTACGCACGGGGTTTGATTATATCTTTGTAAATTTCGATGGTTTCGTGAAAGGAGTGGTGTGTTTCGGCTTGCCTCTGTATTTTAGTTTTTGGGTGTTTCGATCGGTAAATATGTACGATGAAGAAGGTTTAGAAAGTCGGTTGGTCTCTCTCCAATTCTATGGCTACGATGAAGAGATTCTACTCGACCATTCATAAACCAAATCATCCCCAGACGAGAAGCAGGACCAGTGTAATCTATCCATGAGCATTCATTAACAGTTAAAAGACAGATGAATTGCACGTTCTGTTGTTCAATGTCTTAAACATGCGAAAACCGTCTCTTTGCATAAGGAAATAACACAAGTAGTTAAAAACGCGCATGATAATCATTCTATTTCTATTTCAGAATTATTTTTCTATTTCAGAAAGAAATCTAGAACAGAAATTTGTTTGATAACGCAATGTCATCTTTCTATTTCTGAAACCAATTTTTTGTCCAAAAATTGGTTTGAAATAGAAATAAGAGGTAAAAATTTTCTCCTTCTCTATTTTTGGAAAAAAAATGACAAATAAAAATTCTTTTCATCACTCGCCATTGCTACTAGTTGGTTGCCCACTTGCCACCGCTTGCCATCTGCCACTCGGCCACTGCTCATTGCCTACCTGCTGCCCATCGTTCGCCATCCACCATTTGCCAACGCCCATGAGGGAGAAATTTTATGTCGTTACCAAATGAATTTTTATTCCGGAAATAGAAATTTTTTGTCGTTATCAAACAAGTTTTTTTTTTTTCTTAAAAACACATCTAGAAATAGAAATAGAAAAATCTATTTTTGTTCTATAAATCAATCTTTGGCCATCATTATCAAACATATATTTTTCCTTAAAAACTCATCAACAAATAGAAATAGATTCTATTTCTATTTTATAAATCAATTTCTGATCAGAATGGTTATCGTTCACACCCTAACTGAGTACGAGGATTTGGCAAATGCAAAAGCTGCATTCTCGTGTTTGAAACACATACTAAAATAGAGTTGCAGTTTTCATCTCTCAATCATATTAAAATCTTGATAGTTGAAGTTGCCATATTTATCTAACTGCAGAGGATTCTTACCTGTGATCTAGCTCTATAGGTTCTTGCAGATTATCCTAAAACAGCACAGAATATATAACAATTTGCTCGCGTGCTTTAACTCCGAAAAGTTTCCGAAGGTCGTCTCATCAACCGACTGCCCAGCTGAGTGATCTTTTCAAAATGAATGAGATGCTTGCGCACGCGATAAACATGCGAAGTATACAGAATTGCCGAAAGCGTAACCGCTAGAAAAGATAACAGCATCAGCTTCCAGAAGTCCTGATGCAATAACCACAATTTGAGAAGTTAGATTCTGAAGCAAAAGATGCCCAGACTTGAGAGGGGGAAAAAGAAAAAACAGAGTTCACAGACAGTGCATCATCCATTTAATTGAAGCAGCACTCAGAATCAATCACCTGTGGATTTGAGATGAATATTCCCATAACATAAGCCATCAAATCCAGAAAGGACTGGAGTGAGTTCTGAACGCCTCCAACGACGCATCGGTCGGATTCTGGCACCTCGTCCTGCCAACAAGCCAACGAGAGAAATGAGGAAAGACAACAAAAGTCTCCAGCCCAGGCAATGAACAAGTGCTCCAACTGTGTATGGTTAGGAAAGATTAGATCAGGAATTATGCTGGTGAGACTGTCCATAAAATCAGCCACTTATACTGTCATTTTGGAGACTAGAACTTCTGAAATCAAAGAAAATAACCTGCATTTGTTGAATAACAGCTAAATCGAACATCCACAGTCCCAGTCGAGATGCCGCCACTCCTCCCATCAGCATGTAGGCAGCTACTAAGCCATTTTGAACCCATATCGAGCCGACACATACAAGCAGGAAGATCCACTGCAATAGATTTTAAGAATATATCCATGTCATGCTTTAAAAAATCTACTGACTAAAAATCCCTAGAAAGTAAGAACTCGTCACCGTACTTGGGACCAACAAGACCAGAGCCCTGTTCTTAGTGTAGAAATGCGGGATTGTAAGACTGGATAAACCAGAGTGGCTGCAATGCCAATTGTTGCACTTATGCCGCGTGCTATTCCGATGAGAAATGCCGGTACACCTTCCCACTCCAATGTAGCGGTCATCAAACTTCCGAAGCTGTAGAATTTGAAACCAAAACAATTAAATTCTTCTACTTGAAAAAGCAATCGAATTAGAGCAACAAAGACCTGAGATAACTTTCACACTGCCTTGATAATTGAGAAGCAGTGAGAAATGCCTTCTCATAGATAGCACGAGAAAATGGCAATAACATTGAGATAGCCTCAAATTTGATGCGAGCACAAATTTATCATACACATTTTCCACAAGAGACGAGTTTTCTAGACAAAATAGTATAACTGGGCCGAAGAAAAATGAATATTTGTGGGCAGATCGGTCTTTCTACGGGAAGGGAAAATGCAAGTTCCATGACTAGTTCTAGATATATAATTGCAGAGTGAATTTCTAGTACATCACCTGAGGACTGTAAAATACAACAAAGCTAGGGATACTCCAGGAATCACAACTTCTTGCTCTAGGTACAGTTTCCAATTGCCAACGAAGGGAATCTTTGAAATTTTCTCCCCGAAATTCTGCTTTTGGCTGTTCTCTGCTGATTCTGGATCACCATTTTGAATTAGTGAGCTCTCTAACAGATCAACCGGAGAAGGTCTCCAGGTTTTTCTCAGGTTTCTCTCAACAAGAGCCGGAATACCCTTATATACAGACATGAAAAACCAGTACTCCAGCCAAACACATGTTGTGTTCAATATGGCTAAAGTCATAGCAGATACTTTTAGTGAAATAAAGCTGATTATGAAGCCAGAAACAACTGGAGCAAATAATTTGCAGATCAGATCGATCCTTCTGATGACTGAGTTCATCTGGGTCAGAAGTCCTGGAGGTTGACCTTCTGACATCACCACCACCCTGCATTTAGAGGCATAATTATGAGGCAAAATAAATTAAAACAAGAGTTTGTAGCAAAAAGATACCAGAAAACTGTTCTCTACTCAATTCACCAAAACACTAAAGGCATACTACGTGGAACAGACCCTAACTATAGTTCTAAACCCTGCATTACCATTCTCTTTCAATCAAAATTGTTCCAGCCAAAGTAGAAAGCATGCCCATGGCTCCCGAAAGATTGGTCACGATGATGAGCACAATAAACACTCCAGGATTTGTTGATTTCAGATCTGGATAGACCAGCATACCAAAGACCG
Source organism: Eucalyptus microcorys (assembly GCA_014182515.1). Classification (NCBI taxonomy): domain Eukaryota; kingdom Viridiplantae; phylum Streptophyta; class Magnoliopsida; order Myrtales; family Myrtaceae; genus Eucalyptus; species Eucalyptus microcorys. The sequence goes on from CM024569.1 coordinate 34,109,963, forward strand.
TGGCTCCAGCCACCACGAATGAGAAGTTTTGTGTCACGAGCCAGAGCCGTAGAACCTGCAACAAGTATGTGATATTACAAAAACAATTCGAACTCATCCTAGTATTCTGAGCAATTATTTGCTCTCTGAAAAATGCTTGTTTAGTTCCAAATCTTTGGTTGCGGCATTTGGACCTAAAGTGCCATCCAATTTCTTTTGTTCTGTTTCTGAATTGAGAACTTTGAGAATTGAAGTTTATCGGACCTTGACATAACTCAGCTTATCTACCCACTCTCCAATGGTTGGACCAAGCAAGAATATGGAGCCAGATTCTACCACTCCATAGACAGCAGCCAATAGCAAAGAGTCTGGCCAAATACTAATCATGTACAAACCTACCGAGAATTCCCACATCCTGCAAGACAAGAAGACATTATATCATATGGACAGGTGACACATCCAGTTGCCTCCTTTCCGTTTCATTCAAGTTAGATCTAAATGAACCGTGGCCTTACCAAGGTTTGATTTTTCTAAAGAATTGCACATACCAAAATTTCCAGAACTACTGAATAGGTTGGGTCAAGATTTTATTTCACCAAGAACTGTGTAAAGCATATGTACTAATGCCTAAACAAAAGAAGATGAGCCATTTGATTGCTTACTCTTTTACCTGATCCTGCTATATGCATCTGGCATACTGCTGACACACACAAGCTTTTCCTTTTGCTATTTATTTTTTCCATTTTCCTTATTACCTGATAAATTGAGGCTAGTCAATCCATCCCGCACAGCAGCTACTAGAACAACTGCCTTTTTTTGCTAGATAGAACTAGTAAACATCAGTTTGCGACTCATTTTCCAGTTTTGGCCATGGAAGGGAAAGAAATTACTTTTTGGCTGAGATAATTGAATTATGTAGTTGAAACTATCTTCTCAATTCAGAAACTATGATGTTGAAGTGATAATAGCAAATCAGCCTTTCTAAGCAATGAGAGGAAAATGGAAGAATAAAAAGTTAAAGCTTGCCAAATTTAAAAACATCTTAAGCTTGAATTGTATGAAGAGTACTATGCTGAACTGTGCTCCATGAACATGTTCTCTTTTACATTATTAGCAAGTGTTCTTTATGATGGGTGAATCTGAACTATTGCCAAAGTTGAAGCAAAACAAAAAGTGTAACCTGGCACCCCATCTGGCCAAGAAGTGGCCCAAGTACAAATATTTGGTGAGGAACGACGGAAAAGACGGCTGTTGAGCACCCGATTTGCGATCAAGGAGCGGCTCCCTCATCATGTTATGTCGCTGCACTTACTTCTTGAATGATACCAAGTCGTTCCTCTTCTTCTTCTTCCAGTGAATTGTGGATGGGATGAATGATTGGGATGCGGATCTCTACTTTATATTGTGACCTCTCACTGCATCCAAAATGATGATAGGCTTTAAGTTGTACTATACGGTTGTGACGATTGCCCTGTTTTTTGGTGTGAATGATGAAAGTGATGCAAATGGTATCAAGAAAGTTGGTCCCTTATATTGCATACTTGGTTTCACCAAAAAAAAAAAAAAAATAAAAAGATTAAATCCTGAAAACTGAGAAGAAAACGGATAAAGAAATCAAAACTATGGGGGTTAGGTGCACATGGCTACTAAGATATTGTCTACAAACTGTCAGCTGTCTGACTGCTGATCTCTGTTTTTTCCCATGCGAGCAAGAAACAAAGAAAGCCTCAAAAACAATGTTCAAATCCTTGGATTCAGTAGGATCCGAATATGGTGGGACCTTTGTCCAGAGAGCAAGTAAACGGCTTCAATAAGAAAAGAGGGCCTATGAGCAGTGGTCAAACCTTTGGATTACAAAATGCCAAATGCCTAACGTTGGAAAAGGTTACACGGAGTGTTCCGCTGTACGATAATCCATGTGGGTTTGTCTTTTATTGTCAAAAGGTTAAGATCCAAGAACAGCGAAACATATGTTTGTGTCTCATCCCTAACACCAGCTGCCACAAGGATCCAAGGTCAGAATCAGATCGGGACAGTGGAAGATAGAATAGTTCACTTCTTTTTTGGTTTTTTCTTTCTCCATTTTGCCTGTCAGAGAGCTAAATTGTTTCCTTTCCTTCTCCAGAAGCACATCTAATTTGGACTTCTTTGAGCCTGCCATGCCCAGATAGATAAGCCTGGTGACACCCCTTTGCTGCAAGGAAAGAAGCCCAGCTTGAGAGGGCAGAACTTCTGGGGAATACTGGAGAAGAAGTTGCAATATCAATTCGCTGATTGTGGATACTGATGAAGCAAGAGTTGCTCATTTCTAAGACTTGGGCATTAGATAATGTTGATCGAAAAATAAAAGAATAGATAGAACAAGGAATGATGGATTTATGTAGTTCAGTTGGAATGACCTACGACATGGAGAGAGGAGAAAGCAATACAAAATTCTACTATAGATCAAATGATATAGTAGAAATTAAAACCCCACTCGACTTGAGTTATTCTTACTTTCAATGACTCATGCTCATCTCTTGAATGCAATCCAGGAAGATGCCCATTCTTACAATTGAGAAAGCACCTATTATTTATTGAGGGACTAGGACACTAAACTAGAAAACATGGGAAATATTAAACTAAGAAACATTAAATTAGGAAATTTTAAACTAGGAAACTTGGAATTCGAAAACATTTAGGAAACCAACTTTAATAGGAAACCTTTGACTCACAAAGGAAACCAAATTGTAAACTAGGAAACGTAAAATTAGAAAATCTTTGAAAAAAAATGTGTTTATTCTTCAACCCTCTTGAAAATCCTTCTGGAGTACTTTTTCCTTGTTAGACCTTTGTGCTCTCACATAATCTATATGGAAGAAACTTGGGATGCAAAATAGAAAATCTCAACCAAAAGTCAATTTCTATTAGGTTTTTTTATGGATTTAAACTTGAGATATATTTTCAACAGATGATTACCGAAAATTTAAAAAAGAAGAAGAAGAAGAAGAAGAAGAAGAAAAGGAGCTTTCAGATGATGAATTTACGACATTCATTTCCTAGTTTCTCCTGCACAAATTCGTCGGTAGCAAGAAACCATTTGGACAAGACCCTGTTCAATTACGGCAGATCATTTTCATATCCAAAAAAATGTAGCACGAAGAACATGGAGACGTCTGGAGATGACACTACTTCCGGCATGATGATCATCTCGATCGCGAAAAGAAAAGGAAATGCTACAAAGTCAGATGTCATTTATCAGAACCTGTAATAAACAGTCACATCCATATCATTGTAGCTCGATCATGATGCAGCCGATCGACCTTCCTCAGGAAATAACTGCCTTATCGTCTCAATCAATTGGAGCTGATTGGCGCCCGGATTGTTGTCGTGGAGGAATCTCTTCCTCGGGGCCGAACTTCGCGGGTCTAACATTCAAGATGAGCGGTAACTAGCATCTGATAAAGCCGCCATCGTAAAAAAAGACTGCAGATGGATATCAAATAGGAGCAAGTAAAACATACGTAACATGATAAAGACATCCAGGAACAGTCTGCACATGATAGTCATCTGAGTGTTCCGGCATATTCTGCATTAATGTATGCGCGATGACCTTTCCAGGATATCGTTTCTTACCATGCTGTCCTTATTTTAATGCACGAACCTCTCGTTTGCGGAGTTTTGGGCCCTGGATGCCCGGTTTACCTTTCTTTGGCCCTGCTCTTCAAATGCTTTTGAAACTTCTTCTGTGCGTGCTTGGACGACAATGACCTGACTTTAGAACCAGAAAAGAAATTCGAGGTTGGCAAGTGCTTTTTGCCCATTCACAAAATAATGCCAAAGCTAGCGGATCTTGCGATTCAAATTTAACACAAGACAAAAAAAAAATTATCATAAGAATCAATGAGAAATGATCAAGAGTACTGGAAATTTAGTTTATTCGGTCCGAGTGTTGATAACCCATTGGGAGAGCCGGTCGTAAAAAAAAACTCTCTATCAATCCAAGAGTTACAAAGTTCAGAACAATTGTCTGAAAAATCATAAATTTATTGTACAACAATCAATTCAATTCTAAACATTTCCATTTGGTTAGTTTAATCCTAAATTTTTTGATAATTTGACAATTTTGTCATTCTGATTAATTTTGGTTTGAGAAAACTGACGTGAATAGTTTTTGTAATTTTTTTTCTCTTCTTTTTCCTATTTCCCTCCATCAATTTCTAAGTATCACCTATGGCCAACGGTGGTTGTCAGCCACAAGCTAGGGCCAACAAGGTTTGGGACACCCTCGCTGGCCATAGTCCTCACCAGATTTGGGTAAGGGGTGGCTGGTGAGGGTGGCCCTCTTGCCTATGGCCGGCAACCAATGGAAGGAATAAAAAAAATTGAACGAAAAGAAAAGAAAATTTTCAAAAAAAAATTTAAAAAAATTGTAAAAATAATCTATGTTAGCACCAACCATGTCATGTAAGACTGCTGGCACTGAGTGGATCGTCACGTTAGCAATTTCAAGCCATAATTGATTTGAATGATTAAATTGACAAATAGTCAAAATGTTTATGATTATATTAGTTAAATTTAAAAATTTAGGATTTAATTGGCCACCTTCTAGCAAGTTTATAATTTTTTGGACAACTTTTTGTATAGTCACAATCAATCACTCAAGCTCGTGTGTCTCCAATATTCCAATATACTCGTATAGAGTCACAATCAATCACTCAAGCTCTTGTGTGTCTCCAATATTCCAATATGCGAATCCTCACAAGCCTAGTAATTACCGCACCAAGTTTTGCAAGAAGCTAAGAAAAAAACCTCCACCTTGTTCGTGTTCTCAAAAAGAAAAAGGTCAAATTCAGACTTTTAAACCTGAGTTCGCGTCCATACGACTACCGAGCGACCGCTGGATGACCAGTAGCAAAATTAGTAGGCTAGGTGCTGCTCAGGGCGGGCAACTCGGCCGCAAGCTGGCCGACCACCTGGCCCATGCCTAGTAAATTTCAGCTACGAGGCTTAACCCGACTGGCATCCCTGGCCTTTTGGCCTATGTGCCGAGTCCCTTCTTTTATCGCGCCACGAACGCCTTCAAACTTGTCATGGACCTAACTCGATCTTCAGGCTCCGATGTAAACTCTGACTCAGCAAGAATTTGAGCCACAAACTCAACAGGCCGGATGGCTAGGTTCAGATCACGTCCGGTTAATTCAGTTAAATGAACAGTGAAAGCAGTTTCCTTCCTGTTCCAACCAACCCTGTCCGCTCATTTTTGTCCTGATGATCTTCATGGACGATATTGGGCAAGCGTTTTGCGGCTAGATTGCATGGCTTGTCCTTTCCAGGAGCATCAGTCCAAGCCCCCCCTCAATGATCAGATCCATCCAGTGGTCCAAGCACTCATGCGAAACCTCTACTTGCTAACAAAATCACAGAAAATTTTCTCGATCGACAATATGGGCGAATACAGGAGATTTCGATTGGGAATGGTGTAAATCTGCAATGCAATTAATGCAATGGATTTTGCCAAAGCTCAGCTCATCATGCATTAGGAATTCGAGTTGAATGACTTGATCAAAAGTTATCTCAGGTGTCAGGAAATTGAAGTTCAGCAGAACTCAAAAGTATGGTAACCGGAAGTGTAATTTTTTTCCAGATTGCATCTTAAGCATGTGAAACAATCACTCTGCAGAGCGTATGAGAAAGCAAGTAAAACGAACAGATGAATTTTGCAAATGTGAAAGCAGCAGCCCATATTCCTATAAACATACCAAAGTCCCTGATTGTATTTCTCAATCCGATATCAAAATCCTATTAGGACAGTCTGCACTGTCATCGTTTTCTATTTTACACAGAATTGCCAGGCATCACAGCATCAGTGGCTCATCGTGGAATACGATATCAGTCGACAAATATAACAAGATTCTTAAAATGTCCTAGAATAGCACTAAATGAAGTTCACACGTTCTGACTCTGGTGGGTGTCTGGAGACCGTACGATTGACCAACTTCTCAGCAAAATGAGCTTCTCAAAATGGATCAGGTGCTTGCGGACATGGTACACATGGAAAGTATATAAATATGCCGATAGGGTAGTGGACAGAAATGATAACAAAATCAACTTCCAGAAATCCTGATGCAATAGCCACAAATCAATATTCAGTTAGATTGTAAATCAAAAGTTTGACCAACTTTAGATAATTAGCACACATGATACAAGTAACATATTATCCATACTGCCATAGGAAGTAGAAGCAATGGTGATCACCTGTGGATTTGAGATGATTATTCCCATACCATAAGCCATCATATACAAGGTGGACTGAAGTGAACTTTGAGCACCTCCAACAACGCAACGATCAGATTCTGAAACCTTATCCTGCCAAAGAAAAGGGCCAGAACAGAAAGTGATATTTCAGGTATGAGAATTTGTGAACCACTGCAAGAAAATGTTTTTGTGTAGAACGGCATCAAAGTATCCCACCAAAAGTTAAAGCTAGTAAATGTGAATGAAACCATTTGAAGAACACACAGGGAGCTGAAGAATGAGGAAGAAGATGAACAAGGAATAAACCCATAAGACGATATACTAAATGGCGAGTGAAGATAACAAGTTGTGGGTTTGATACCAGTCAAAAGGATCCAAGCCAAAAGCTTAAACAAGTGGGTGAAAGAGATCAAGCTAAACCTCAACCACAGATACGTCAAGAATGCTTGTGAGATGTCTAGGCAATGAGCGACTGGTGCTATTCTTTTGAGTTATAATTGAAACGGAAGTAGATAACCTGCATCTGTTGAATGACGGCTAAATCGAACATCCACAATCCCAGTCGAGATGCCGCCACTCCACCCATCAGCATATAGGCAGCTATTATGCTGTTTTGGACCCATATTGACCCAACACATAGAAGCAGGAAAGTCCACTGCAATAGTTTCTCATGATGCAGAGTTCAGTTGTTTTTCACTAATCAGTATACCCAAAAAAGTCCCATACAAGGTGGTACTTGAAAAATATACCTGGGACCAGCTGGACCAGAGCCCAGTTTGGAGCGTGGAAATATGAGAATGTAAGGCTGGATAAACCAGAGTGGCAGCAACACTGATTGTTGCGCTTATTCCGCGTATGACAAATGCAGGTATACCTTCCCACTCTAATGTAGCCGTCATCAAACTTCCAAAGCTGTAAATCCATACAACAATCCTCAAATTGTCAATGCATTCGAAATAGAGCAAGAAAGACTCGAGACTGCCAAAATTTTGCATAGTTCCCGATGATGCAGCAGTGCAATTAGTAACTGTCTAGCAGATAATACCAGAAACAACATAACAATTAAGATGACCTTAGTTTTTTATGCATATGTAAGTTTTTTCACCTAATAACATATCAAGAACTTCGATTGATCACCCCGTTTTTTACCCTTTTAGAGGAAAGTTAAACGTCTATAGAAGTAGATTATAGGTAAGTCTTGTAAACTAATGTGAAAGAAATGAACTTCAAGGGTCCATCAGTTTCCAGTGTGTTACCTGAGAACTGTAAAATACAACAAAGCTAGTGCGATTCCAGGAAGCACAACTTCTTGCTCAAAGTACACTCTCCAAGCACTTACTAGGGGCAGATTTGCAATTTTCTCACCAAGACTTCTCTTTTGGCCCTTTTCTGCATTTGCTGGATGATCATCATCTGGAACAGACAAGCTCTCTCTCAGTTCAGCAGGAAAAGGTTTCCGGGTTCTTTGTTGGTTTTGCTCAGCTAAAGCAGGAATCCCCTGATATACTGACATGAAAAACCAGTACTCCAGCCAAACACTGATGGTGCTCAAAACCGCCAAAGTCATAGCAGATGCTTTTAGTGAACCAAAGCTAATTATGAAGCCTGATACGACAGGGGCAAACAACTTGCAGATCAGATCAATCTGTCTTATAACTGAATTCATCCGAGTAAAAAGTGTAGGGGCTTGGCCTTCCGACATCACCACCACCCTGCATTTAGAGGCACATTAAAAGCAAATTTGAAAAGGAAAAAAAAAGAAAAAACAGCAAACAGTATGCCTTTGGGATGCCGGTATTCAAGCTCAATACTATTACCATTCTCTTTCAATCAAGATTATTCCAGCAAGAGTGGAAAGCACGCCAACTGCTCCAGAAACATTGGTCAAAAGGACAAGCAAGACAAAAGCTTGAACACTTGTGGACTTCAAATCTGGGTAGGCTAGCAAACCGAGAACTGTGCCTCCAGCAACTATGAAGGAAAAGTTCTGTGTCACGAGCCAAAGCTGGAGAACCTGCAACAAATATTTGCCCCTTCATGAATGTACAATCGCACAGTTATCATATTTAAATAAACTGGTATACTGTAAAATTCAGAGCTAAAGTCCCGTTCAATGTTTACTTAGGTGCCATAGTACATGAAGAATTGTAAGTTCATCAAACCTTGACATAACTCAGTCTATCCACCCACTTTCAGATAATCGGGCCGAACAAGGCAGTGGAGGCATTTTCCACCACTCCATAGACAGCGGCCAACAGTAAAGAGTCTGCCCAAATGTTGATCATGTATAAGGCTACAGAGAAATCCCACATCCTGCAAGACAAGCAGGCATGAAAGATACTTCATTTCCAAATGGAGAGGTTTCAAGAGAGAAGATAATCTGAGAATAAAGCCGTTAGTTTATTGAGAATTGCCACACTTATATGGTCAATTCAAGTAAAAGAGTGAAATGAAATTTAATCAGCCATTGGACCGATTTTCCTAATATGAACGGCATATGACAGAGTTTTCACTGTTTGTCGATGAATTGGGGCAAATTGATGTTTCCACTAACAATCATGTACCAGTTATGAATCGATGTATAGCAGAAAACAAGAGATGTTATCCTGTAACGCGAGTACCACTGAAAGGAAGCTAGGATGTTCTCTTCATCATTCTTCCTATCACCGTTTACCAGGTAAGTTCAGGATTTGTACCAAGAATTGGCAATTTTTTGTTGGAACAAGAATTATACTTCCAATCAACACTTACTACAACTAGGACAACAAACTTGTGTATTTTCCCACTAAACAGGGAGTAACCTCTCGTTTGGCGACTAGAAAGCATTTCTTTGGTTGAAGTGATTAGGCTACATAGTCTAAACAGCAAAACCTTGAATCGAATCCAAAAACTTTGATGTTCCAGTGACATATTATATCAGGCACGGACGAGAAGGATGGATAAGTGAAGACACCAATTGGGACAATTTGAAATGATGGAGAGGTTTTATTATATCCAAAATAGGAATGATACAGAGAGTACGCACCCACGCTCGTATAAAAGACCGAGAAGAGCAAATCATCATATCCTGAGGAGAGCATACTCAGAACAGCAACAGAACTTTTAGGAGAGTTGAACCAAAGTAAATAGCACAGAACCTGGCACCCCATCTGGCCAGGAAGTGGCCCGAGTACAGATATTTGGTGAGGTGCGATGGGAAAGGAGGCTGTGGAGAAGACGTTTCATGGTCGAGGAGCGGCTCCCTCATCATCTCTATGGTAGGTTAAGTGAATTCTTGAATCTTAGCAATCAACTCCTCCTCTTCTTCTTCTTCCTCCTATTCTTCTTCTTCTTCTTCTTCTTCTTTCTTGCAATGAAATCAGAACTGATCGAATAAAATAGCTGAAGCGTTGATCTTGACTTTTACAGGCGCATGAATATGATGATAACTAGACCCGTCAAATAGGTGGGTCGGGTCGAAAATGGGTCGACCCATATTCAACTCATTTAATCCGTTTTGACTCATATTCATGTAGTGTAAATCAAGTGATCCATACCCGATCCGACCCGTATTGCTAAAACCTATTAATATTCTAAGAAAATCCACTTCTACTATATGCTAATTAGATTAAAAATTCAAATTAAATTAAAAATAGTAAATAAAATAAAAAAAAAGTTTAAAAAAAACCTATAAATTGAAATATTTATAAAAAAATAGACTATGTACATGCTTCTCTTATTTGAAGTGAACATACCATTGAATAACTAAAAACTGTAACAAGAAATTTTTTAACTAAACCTAAAAAGCTCATTTTTATGATTTTTTTATAAAAAAAAAGTATTGTTAAAACATTTTTATGCAATGCAAATTTTTTAACAATTTTTATGCAATACAAATTTAATGGAAATTTTTTATAATTCGTTTTAAAATATTTTTAAAAAATCAAAATTTTAATTTTTTAAAATATATTTTTATAATTATATTTTTAAAATATAATTTTTAATTTTTAATAATTTTTTCTTTTTTTTTTTTCTTTTTTTTTTTCTTCTTCTTCGGCCGACCGCCGACCACAATGACGGTCGGCAATTGGCCACAGCAAGATCAAGCTTGCCAACGTCGGGTGGGGCTCGATCTTGCTATCCGACGAGGCCGAGGCCCCACTTGATGTTGGTGAGCTCGAGTCTCGATGACGCTCGAGCCTCGCTAGATCCGGCGAGGCCGAGGCTCCACCAGCGTTGGGCGAGGCTCCATCTCGCCGATCTGGCGAGGCCGAGGCCTCGCCCGACGCCGGCGAGCTCGAGCCTCACCTGGCCTATCGCCGGCCGGTGGTCGATCGTCGCCCTGCCGGCCGCTGGCTATGGAAGGAAGAAAAAGAAAGAAAAAGAAAAGAAAAAAAAATTTGAAATATGAAAAATAATTATAATTTCGATTTTTTTTTATAAAAAAACATTTTTATAAAATTAAAAAGGCCATGGGTTTAAAGTGGGTTTCCTAATAACCCATTTAGACCAATTTCTTTATGTGTTTTACTTTCTCAGACCCATTTTCGACTCATATTTAATTTTCACTTGACTCATATATGACCCATTTAACTAAAAATGGGTCATAATATGGGTTTATGACCCATTTTGCCAGCTCTAATGATAACCGGTGTAGGTTTTCTCTCCAAGCCTTTACAACCATTGGAGGTGTCAACTGATTTTGTCCTTTCCCAGTAAGGAAGACGGAACCCTAGAAAAGTCAATTAGAGAGTTGGTTTTTGAAAGGGTCATTTAGGTTACATCCATGGATGTGTAATTGTAAAAACTAAGATTTGTGTTTGGTCATATGAATTTCATTTGTAGATAGAATATGATTGAATAAGATAAGATATGAAATTTAAAATTTTTACTATATCATCTCTACTATTTAGTAAATCGCAATAATAAAACTGGATATTTGCATATCCTATCACGTTCATTGTTTAGTAAATCGCGGTAATAAAATCGAATATTTGTATATCCACCATATCCATTATTTGGTAAGAATGACATATTTATATAAATGAATCTAAAAATTATATAAACGGAGACAATAAGAATTCATTACAATTCTCTTGCCTTTTCCATTTATATTTGCTCCCTCTTTTCTTCTTTAATTTTTTTTTTTGCCCCTTCCATTATTCTCAAATAAAATTTAATTAAATAATAAATATAATAATATACCTAAAATAAGTAATAAATATAAATACTAAATATATATTGCATTTGTATTAAAAAATAGAAAGACATTCAAATACATAAATAAGATAGGAATAAATAAAAACAAAATTGTTGTTATTTTATTATTATTTTTGAATTTTTTATAGTCAAATATTATTTTAATTATTAATTTAAGAAATTCGTTATTCGAGAAAGATAACTTTTGTATTATGGATATTCGAAATTCTATCCATTTTTATCTTACCTCTCACGTGATATAATTTTTATCCGAACTATATAATTATTATATCGGACTTTATCCTATTTTGGACAGAAACCAAACATAAGATAGGATAAATGTTATCTCGACTAAACATAACTGGCAGAAATGCAACTTGACCACCCTGGTCCCCCAAAATCTCCGCAGTGAGCTGTCGACAGGCTATTGGCCAGCACCCTCGTGTCCCGATGTGCTCGGCTGTACCCGATACCAGCGCGCGCACGAATAGCAAAATCGAGCTGTTAGAAAGTAGGACGCTTTCCTTGTTTCCGCAATCGAAGAAATAGCTCTCGAACTTCTTCCTCCTTCTGCAGAAGTGTGTCGCGCATACCTTAACGCGTTTGAGGATTCGGATTCCCGCATGATGTCAGGCGCAGAAGACGGCCAAAGCACGCCCCGCTGCAACCCACGGCGCCGCCATCCGCCCTGCCAATGGCGGCCACGGACTTCGAGAGTCCAGTCCCTCTGCTTTCGGCTGTGGGGGTGGGGTCGCGGATGGGGGTGCCAGCGATCGTGAGGCAGTGGAGGAGGGACGATCTGATCCGGAAGATCTCCCTGGTGCTCTGGGGGCTGGCCCTGCTGTTCTCGCTGCTCACCTTCATCATCATGGCGAGCAACAAGCACGGCGACCGGAAGGACTTCGACAGATACGAGGAATTCAGGTCCAACTTCGACGTTTCTCTTTGTCTCTGTCTCTGTCTCTCGCTCTCTCTCTTTTGATCGATTTGCAGATGTGGGTTGTTGGTGTTTTGTTGAAAGTTTTGGTTTTTAGAAGTGCGCATCAATTCTTGAACTTGGCGATAATCATTTTCGAGTGTAGGATAATAGCTTGTAGAAATTTTAGTGGTTTGAATGATGGATTGAAAGGAATTCAGGACTGCACTAAAATAAATCAAAGAGGATAAAGGAAGAGAAAAATATCGAGACTGAAGACGTAGAACTTTGGGAATTTTGTGTATATTATCTTCAATGAATAATTTGATGTATAGCTTCTAGTAGTTATAATACAAGATGTATGTAATGAATGGAATTTAGAGATTCTATGAATCAATCTAATCTAGATCTAATCTTTAATTGATTTGTACAGAATCATAATCGGATCAAATCCTCTATCAAATATCACAAGCTACGCTGCATATTTTCCAACACTCCCTCTCAAGCTGGTGGCTTGTAGATATCTAAAACGCCTAGCTTGCTCAATAGATATTCATGTTGTCCTTGACACAAAGGTTTGGTGAAAATGTCCGCAGGCTGCTCTATTGTTTCAATTCCTCTTGTTTCAATTACTCCTTCTAGAATTTTGTCTCGTGTAAAACGACAATCTACTTCTATATGCTTGGTTTTCTTGTGCACTATAGGATTTGCTGCAAGTTTAAGAGCCACATCATTATCACATAATAGCTTTGTTGCCCCTTGTACTTGTACTCCGAGATCTTTAAGAAGACCTCATATCCACACTATTTGACAGGTAGTTTTGGCCATAGCTCAATATTCTGCTTCAACTGAAGATAAGGACACAATTGGTTGCTTCTTGGTCTTCCATGAGAGTAATGATTCTCCAAATTTAATGCAATATCCAGTAACAGATCACAATATGCCGTCATTTCCATGTTGCATTTTCTAGATAGGAATATCCCAAATCCTGGACATTTCTTTAGATATTTGACGACCTTCAAGGTAGCATTTAGATGTGATTGTTTTGAACTGTGCATGAACTGGCTAAATGTTTGTACCGCATAAGAAATGTCGGGTTTGGTCATTGTTAGATATATAAGTTTTCCGATGAGCCTTTGATAGCTTGAAGGATCTTCTAGTGTGGAATCATCATCCTGAAGCATTCCTTTGTCATAATTTGCGGTAGTCAACTTAGTGTTCTGTTCTATAGGAATAACGGTTGGCTTGCATCTTGATAGACCTGCTTTTGATATAATCTCCAATATAAATTTTCGCCGACTGAGGGAAATCCCTTGGTTAGATCGAGCAATTTCAATACCAAGGAAATACTTAGGTGCTCTTAAGTCCTTAATATGGAAGGTGTCATGCAAATATTCCTTAAAGTTTTCTATTGCAGCTTTATCATTTCCCATAATAAGGATGTCTTCGACATATATCATCAAATAAATAGATGACATACCTTTAGTCCGCGTGAATAAAGCATAATCATGTTTGGACTATTTGAGGGCTTCTAATGCAAGAGCACTCGCAAATTTTGCGTACCACTAATTAGAAGCTTGTTTCAACCCATAAAGGGATTTACGGAGGTGACACACTTTATTCTCCCCTATCTCCATAAGCCCTGAGGAATATCCATATAGATTTTTCTTCCAAGTCACCGTGAAGAAAGGCATTGTGCATGTCCATTTGATGTAGAGGCCAATCATGAATAGCAGCAACTGTCAAGAATGATCGAACTGTGACATCTTTAGCTACAGGAGAGAATGTCTCGTGATAGTCAAATCCTTCTCACTGAGTGAATCCTTTGGCCACCAATTGTGCCTATATCTTTCAATGGAGCCATCAGCATGATATTTAATTTTGTAAACCCATTTGCAGCCAATTGGTTTATGATTTGGTGGCAGCGAAACTAGATCCCAGGTCTTATTATCAATCAATGCCTGTAATTCTGCTCCATGGCCTTTTGCCATCATGGATCAACAAATGCCTCATCATAGCTAAATGGTTCCCTATCTTTTGACAGGCGACTAACATAACATCTATGTCCGGTGATAGTTTATGAAAAGAAACATAGGATGAGATTACATATTTGATACCTGGTGAATTGAGAGTGGCACACACATAATCCTTTGTCCAGGTTGAAGGTCGTGTAGCCCAACCCGAACGTCTTGGAGGATCAACTTTCGAAGGGGAAGATATTGTCTCTCTAGATGACGTTGGTAAAATATCCTGGATTTCTTCATCATCAAAAGAATCTTCCATTGAATTCCCTAGAATATTCTCTGAATTCAGATTCTCATCCAAAATAGGTGCTGCTGCTGGAATACTCATGGGCACAGAAGGAGCATAGGTCGGTGTTGCTAATGGTATATAATCAGGATCTTGATATGTTGCCTTGTCATATAAAGAAGTACGAGGAATAGTGATTATACCTGAATCTTCATGTGGTGATATTTGTTCATCGAATGGAAAAACATTTTTGTGAAAGATAACATCTCTACTTACTAAGAATTCCTTTATAGATAGCTCAAGAACACGATACCCCTTATGTAGATTGGGATATCCCATGAATACACAACGTCGAGCATGAGGACTCATCTTGTCCCGAGGGCCCACTATGGCGACATAACATAAACATCCAAAAACTTTGAGATGTTTCAGCTCCAGCTTCTTCCCAAATAGTAGTTCAAAAGGTGTTCGCGCATTGAGTACTGCAATAGGCATGCGGTTGATTAAATAAGCCACTGTAATAAAACAATCTCCCTAATATTCCTTTGGGACTAATGCTTGGAATTTCAGGGCTCAAGCGACTTCCAAAAGGTGACGGTGTTTACGCTCGACTACTCCATTATGTTGCGGTGTATAGATGCAAGAGGTTTCATGTTGGATCCCATGAGATGAAAATAATGAAGAGCAATCATGGTTGAAGAATTCCCTTCCATTATTAGTACGGATCCACTGAATGGATTTTCCAAATTGATTTTTGGAAAGTGCAATGAATGTTTTTAAATGAGAATAAACTTGGCTTTTGGACTGCATCAAAAAAATCCATGTTGCACGAGAATAATCATCTACTATGGTAAGGAAGTAACGAGACTCATCATGATTTATCGTATGGTAAGGCCCCCAAACATCCACATGAATTAACGAGAAAATTTCATTAGCACGAGTGCTCCCAAAGGGAAAAGGGGTACGCGACTGTTTCACAAGAGGACATATGGAACATTGAGGACAAGGAAAGGAGGCATTGTGACCCATTCTCAAGTGCATAATGAAGTTCTTATCATTGGTAGTCAAATTACACAAAGTGTTGAATTTTATTGAAAGAAGTGCAAGATAAATCGAAATTACTTGGAAAATTTGTCCAGAAAAATAGTCCTCCAGAAAGACTACCCAAACCCATCAGTCTACCAATCGAAAGAGCTTGAAAGAAACATCCGTCAGCATCAAAGAATACCCGACATGAATTTTCTTTGCACACTTTTGACACAGAAATGAGATTAAATTGGAACTTTGGGACATAAATGACGTTTTAAAGGGTAATTTGGGGGCTGAGATTGACTGTTCCTATCACATTCACATGAGTAATATTTCCATTGGGTAATTGTACGGAAACAGGAAAATTCAACACTTCGTTTATACTCGAGAAATATCATTTGTCACATATAATGTGATCACTTGCCCCCGAATCAATAATCCATGCCATCATTGAAATGGAATTAATCAAGCAATGTGTGATACCTGAAAAATTCCCTCTTTTGTTAGAAGTATCCAACTTTTGCAATGCTTGCATCAACTGTTGATATTGACCATATGAGATAGGTTGGTCAGCATTCTGGCCTATAGGTCCAGTGACTTGGTAAGCAGCTGAGAATTTTTTCTCTTTTTCTCCAAGCTTTCCATGTAATTTCCAACAGCTATCAATCATATGGTTAGAACGTTTGCAATAATTGCAAAACATTTTACCCTTTCCTTTAAAATTTGGTCTAGAATTCTTTGATGACGTGGTGAAGATATGACCATCCATTCCTTTAGTCGCGGACTCATATCCGCCGTCCGATCCATCTACGATCTCGGACCCATGCAAGCCGTTCGATCCTCGTGCCCGATTTGGACCGTCAGATCCTCGCACCTAATCTGGGCCATTCATTCCATCCTTTTTAAGGGATCACATTTCTACTCCCCCGAACCCTAGCATGCCCCTTTTTTCTTTCTCTCAGATTAGGGTTCTAGCGGAACCATCGTGCCATTCGCCACGGGTTGCGAGGGTGATACTGTCGCTGCTCCTCGCATGTTCCAATGATGCGAGCCGTTGGCTCTCTTCTTGTATAGCCAGCTGGAAAATTCGTCCGATTGGAGGTACTTGATCCATGGCTAGAATCTGTGAACGAAAGGTAATGTAAGATTCGTTCAAAATCGGCAGAAAACGTGTAGTCTGATCTGTACTGTTTGAGTGTCAATTCTGGTCCCTCGAGCTTTTCTTTGACTACTTCTAGATTCATCCAAAATGACGATAGCTTGTTGAAGTAAGCCGTGACCGTCATGTTTCCCTGTTTGAGCTCGCTGAGTTCCTATATGAGGGAGAAAAATTTTTGCTCGGTCCAATTTACCGTACATTTTCTTAATATTTTCCCACATGTTTCGAGCGTCCTCTGTTGGTGGAAGTGTGGCCGCGACATCTGTAGATATGCAGTTTCCGATCCAGGTTCGGACAAGTTGATTGCACTTCCTCCAATGTTGGGCTAGGCGCTCATCCAAGGGAACGGTGATGGTTCCATCATGGAATCCGTCTTTATCCTTCGTCACCAGTGTGTGCCGGAGCTCCTGCGACCACTTGGAGTAATTTTCTGGCCCAATCAGCTGTTGGCTGATTAGCCGCAGTTCTAGTCCGTCGGCAGTGGAGACGAACAGGAGGTCGCCGGGTTATGGCCGTTCGGTGAGAGTTGCTGTTGGGTATGGCAAAAATCCGGTGAAAATCCCGGGTAGGGATTCATTCCCATACCCGGATTATTTGACCCGATTCCATAACCCGCATTGAAAACGGTCGGATATGGATTTGTTCCAATACCCGGTCCGTCCGATCCACTTGCTTGCCCCGCAATTGCTGCATCCGACTCGATGGTCGTGCTTGCCCCGTTTACGGTTTTTGGGCTACTGTCGGGTTGGAAGGAGGCCCATTGGCCTTGAATCCCTGGCGATGATGCATTCGAACTTGGCCCAAACAATCATGGGTTGGGTTGCATTTGAAATGGTAGCCACTAGCAAGGATGGCCCATCATCGGTTGGCCCGAAATGGGTTGAACCGAGAAGGGTTGCCCCAGATTTGTCTGAGCCAGAAGAGATTGACCATCTTGGGCCTGAGCAAGCTGTTCTTGAGATCTAGCGACATCAACAATGGGAGTGGCATCCTGGCTTTTTGCAGGTCTAGATTTCCTTCTTGCGGATGTTCACTAGAGGCTGAAGGTAAGTTTTTCATCATGGTAAAAAAATTCCTTGCTGAGATGTCGAGTCTTGTATGCAGGATTGAAGAATCTCGGCAGGGACAAGATGAAAAGGAGCGGAAGCAAGATCAGAAGCTTTTTACTGCTCTAATACCATGAAAGAAATCAAAGAGGACAAAGGAAGAGAAAAATATCGAGACTGAAGATGTAGAACTTTGGGAATTTTGTGTATATTGTCTTCAATGAATAATCTAATGTACAGCTTCTAGTAGTTATAATACAAGATGTATGTAATGAATGGAAGTTAGAGATTCTATGAATCAATCTAATCTAGATCTAATCTTTAATTGATTTGTACAAAATCGTAATCGGATCAAATCCTCTATCAAATATCATGAGCTACGCCGCATATATTCCAACATGCACTGTGGCACAGAAGTTTTAGGATTTGTAGTACACTTTCTTTGCTGGATTCTAGGAAAGTTTTTTTGGGATTGAATTGGAGATTTTCACGCAGGTATCTGTTCGCGATATCGATCTTGGCGACCCTGTACACCGAAGTGCAGGCATTGCGGCACGTCCTCCAGATTTCCACTGGGCAGGATCTCGTCAAGCGCCAGATGTCGGCACTGATCGACTTCACCGGCGACCAGGTGGGTCATCGGTCCTTGTCATGCTTTCATTTCGTGTTCTAGTCATTTTTACTCTCGCTGTTGTTGGAACGTGGCGAAGACAAAGTCACCTTCTATCATCCAGGTCATTTTCCCTAGACAGTATCCTATGAAAAAGCTTTCTGCTTTACTAGGAATGACAGATTTTCTGAGATGTTCGAATAGAGAGGGTGAAGAGAAACAGCACATATTTGCCATTCAAGTATCCGAAAGCTTGCGAAAATTCGAAGGAAGATTTGGGTAAATGAAGTTTTCGATGTGGAGAGATGAATCGCTTTGAAATTCATCGATTACTCGTCGTGTGCCTTTTTCCTGGCCAACTTTCTATCCTTTGCAACCGAGGTCACAAAGTCCCCTCTTTTGTTCAAAAGTATGCCCATTTGAGAGCATGTGAGGAATTATATGGCAAGCAATCATGTGGCATGGGAGAGTGGTATTGTTTTCTAATTTTGGGCATAATTTAGGTCAAAAAAGGAAGGGTATCCACTAGGGTTTCCAAATCTTCTGGTGGTCCTGTGATGATGACATGATGAGAGACGATGCTCATAACTTTTGAACCCCATTTTTTCTCCAACTCTGTCCTCTCCTCTCATAGCCTTGTGGGGTGAATTATTCCAAGGAATATTTCGTTGATTCCTGGATATTTTTTTTCGGCGGGGAATGACACAATAAAACAAGTCACTTTACAATTTCCTTGTGCTTTGCACTTTTGCCTGATTTTTAAAAAATAAAAAAGAAATTGCATATCTCTGGACATTCTAGTTTATGTAATCTTCTTTAAGTTTGAAGTGAATTATTTACATTTTTTCCTCAAATCTTGCGACTTTTAGGATAGTCGGTTTTACCCACAAAAAAAAAACCATAGGTGTGCATACAAGTTATATATAAATTCACACACCCGTCTCAAAGTTCAATCTTGTTTAAGACAAAACACTCTAAACGTTTCAAAATGTTTGTAACATCATGCGAATTGTTCACAAATTTTTTTACTATTTAAACGGCAATCTTTATTTTTTTTCCCATAAAGCAATAAATAAGTAGCACTTTACTAAAAGAATGGTTACTATCATCAAAAACCCTAAATTTATACACTTATTATAAATTTATCCCAAATTAATTTTTTGACCGCAAAAATTCAAACTGATCATTTGTGATAAATTTATCTTACCTAATTTTCATTAAATTGAATTAATACCACTAAAATTCACAAACTGATACATTTGTGACAAACAAAAAAAATAAAACTAAACCATTTATCCAACTCAATAATTTAAATTAAAAGTTAACGGAAACTAACATAAGGTGGGTTTGTCAAAAATATATTAATTTGAGATTTTCGGTTAAAATTTTTCATGTAATTAACCCGTAAAAAAAAAACCCAAGAAGCACACGCCCTTAAAACTTTTGCCCAATGATGGGAAGACCTGAGGTGGGACTGATTACCTTTCCCTACCCTGGTCATCGACGACCACACACTAGTTGTCATTGTAACCTCATCGTGATGCTCCATTGATTCTTGCCACCCTGCACATGGTAAATTAGGAACTTGTCACCGACTCCTCCTCCCCCCCCAAAAAAAAAAAAAAAGAAACTTGTTCCCACGTATTACCGGTACGGGAAGTACGACACCGCCATTTTCTCAAGACCAAAACAAAAGAAACACAGCACCAAAAGACATGTCCCATTGATAGTGAAGGCGCTGCTCGAGTTGAGAGCACAAGTGGGAGCATTTCATGTCAAGATTCCCTCAAGATCAGAGCATCAACCGTAAGCGTGGATGGACTCGGGATCGATTCGTGGCTGAAGAGGATGATGACTCACGCAAGGCCTCTTCATCGTTTTGAATAGGATTGGAGTTCACGGGACAATAAAAGGGCATACGTGGAACGATAAGGGCTCTATAAAAAAGGGCATATTTTAGCCTTGACAATGGTCTCGCAATTTCACATACCCACATGTTCACCTCTCTATGGAGACTGTCTATATATCATTTTGCAATTGAAATGAATCTATGTGATAATGCTGTTTCGATGTATTGATTGCAATTTAATTATCTTGGGTTGCATCGGGTTGTGGCATACCTCCTGATATCGGCAGCATCTTCGGCCGTGCCCATGACCAACAGGATGAGAAACAATGTGGATAATCTGTTCACCGACTGCTTAGCGGCTTCGATAAGCATGGCCTTCTTTGGCTTCCTCACGTTGGCTTTGTCTGCACTTATTTCCGGATACAAACTCTCGACCCAGTCCTACATTTAGTTTTGAGTTCGTTCCGCTCACATGTCCATTTTTTGTACTGCTGTTATACCTTCATTCTTTGTATGCACGGGGTTTAATTATATCTTTGTAAATTTCGATGGTTTCGTGAAAAGAGTGGTGTGTTTCGGCTTACCTCTGTATTTTAGTTGTTGGGTGTTTCAATCGGTAAATATGTAAGATGAAGAAGGTTTAGAAAGTTGGTTGGTCTCTCTCCAATTCTCTGGCTACGATGAAGAGATTCTATTAGACCATTCATAAACCAAATCATCCCCAGACGAGAAGCAGGACCAGTGTAATCTGTCCATGAGCATTCATTAACAGTTAAAAGACAAGATAAATTGCACGTTCTGTTGTTTGTTGTCTTAAAAATGCGAAAACCGTCTCTTTGCATAAGAAAATAACACAAGAAGTTAATAACACGCATGATAATCATTCTATTTTTGTTTCAGAACTATTTTTCTATTTCAGAGAGAAGTATAGAATATAAATTCGTTTGATAAAGCAATGTCATCTTTTTGGAACATATTTTTTGTCCAGTAATTGGTTTGAAATAAAAATAAAAAGTAAAAATTTTCTTCTTTTTCTATTTTTGGAACAGAAATGATTAATAAAAATTCTTCTCATCACTTGCCATTACTACTAGTTGGTCGCCCGCTCGCTACCGCTTACTATTTGTCACTTGGCCACTGCTTGCTGCCCGCCTGCCTGCCTGCTGCCCATCGTCGCCCACTCGCTATCGCTTGCTATCTATCACTTGGCCACTGCTCGCTGCCCGCCTGCCTGCCTGCCGCCCATCGTCGCCCACTTGCTACCGCTTGCTATCTGTCACTTGGCCACTGCTCGCTGCCCGCTTGCTTGCCTGCCGCCCATCGTCCATTGTTTGCCAACACCCAGGAGGGGGAAATTTTGTGTCATTACTAAATGAATTTCTATTTTAGAAATAGAAATTTTGTGTCGTTATCAAACATATTTTTTTCTTTGAGACTCATCTAGAAATAGAAATAGAACAATCTATTTTTGTTCTATAAATCAATTTTTGGCCATCATTATCAAACATGTATTTTTCCTTAAAAACTCATCCACAAGTAGAAATAGGTTCCGTTCCATAAATCAATTTATGATCAGAATGGTTATCATTCACGCTCTAACTGAGCATGAGGATATGGCAAATGCAGAAGCAGCATTTTTGTGTTTGAAACACTTCCTAAAATAGAGTTGCAGTTTTCATCTCTCAATCTTATTAAAATCTTGATAGTTGAAGTTGCCATATTTATCTAACTGCAGAGGATTCTTACCTGTGATCTAGCTCTATAGGTTCTTGCAGATTATTCTAAAACAGCACAGAATATATAAAAATTTGCTCGCGTGCTTTAACTCCGACAACTTTCCGAAGGTCGTCTCATCAACCAACTGCCCAGCTCAGTGATCTTTTCAAAATGAATGAGATGCTTGCGCACGCGATAAACATGTGAAGTATACAGAATCGCTGACAGCGTAACTGCTAGAAAAGATAACAGCATCAGCTTCCAGAAGTCCTGATGCAATAACCACAATTTGAGAAGTTAGATTCTGAAGCAAAAGATGCCCAGACTTGAGAGGGGGAAAAAGGAAAAACAGAGTTCACAAACGGTGCATCATCCATTTAATTGAAGCAGCACTCAGAATCAATCACCTGTGGATTCGAGATGAATATTCCCATAACATAAGCCATCAAATCCAGAAAGGACTGGAGTGAGTTCTGAACGCCTCCAACAACACATCGGTCAGATTCTGGCACCTCATCCTGCCAAAAAGCCAACGAAAGAAATGAGGAAAGACAACAAAAGTCTCCAGCCCAGGCAATGAACAAGTGCTCCAACTGTCTGTGGTTAGGAAAGATTAGATCAAGAATTATGCTGGTGAGACTGTCCATAAATCAGCCACTTCTACTGTCATTTTGGAGACTAGAACTTCTGAAATCAAAGTAAATAACCTGCATTTGTTGAATAACAGCTAAATCGAACATCCACAGTCCCAGTCGAGATGCCGCCACTCCTCCCATCAGCATGTAGGCAGCTGCTAAGCCATTTTGAACCCATATCGAGCCGACACATACAAGCAGGAAGATCCACTGCAATAGATTTTAAGAATATATCCATGTCATGCTTTAAAAAATCTACTGACTAAAAATCCCTACAAAGTAAGAACACGTCACTGTACTTGGGACCAACAAGACCAGAGCCCTGTTCTTAGTGTAGAAATGCGGGATTGTAAGACTGGATAAACCAGAGTGGCTGCAATGCCAATTGTCGCACTTATGCCGCGTGCTATTCCGATGACAAATGCCGGTACACCTTCCCACTCCAATGTAGCGGTCATCAAACTTCCGAAGCTGTAGAATTTGAAACCAAAACAATTAAATTCTTATACTTGAAAAAGCAATCGAATTAGAGCAACAAAGACCTGAACTTTCACACTGCCTTGATGATTGAGAAGCAGTGAGAAATGCCTTCTCATAGATAGCACGAGAAAATGGCAATAACATTGAGATAGCCTCAAATTTGATGCGAGCACAAATTTATCATACACATTTTCCACAAAAGACGAGTTTTCTAGACAAAATAGTATAACTGGGGTGAAGTTATCTGCTCTACTTTTAACTCAGCCGAAGAAAAATGAACATTGGTGGGCAGATCGGTCTTTCTACGGGAAGGGGAAATGTAAGTTCCATCACTAGTCCTAGATATATAATTGCAGAGTGAATTTCTAGTACATCACCTGAGGACTGTAAAATACAACAAAGCTAAGGATACTCCAGGAATCACAACTTCTTGCTCTAGGTACAATTTCCAAGTGCCAACGAAGGGAATCTTTGAAATTTTCTCCCTGAAATTCTGCTTTTGGCTGCTCTCTGCTGATTCTGGATCACCATTTTGAATTAGTGAGCTCTCTAACAGATCAACCAGAGAAGGCCTCAAGGTTCTTCTCAGGTTTCTCTCAACAAGAGCCAGAATACCCTTATATACGGACATGAAAAACCAGTACTCCAGCCAAACACATGTTGTGTTCAATATGGCTAAAGTCATAGCTGATACTTTTAGTGAAATAAAGCTGATTATGAAGCCGGAAACAACTGGAGCAAATAATTTGCAGATCAGATCGATCCTTCTGATGACCGAGTTCATCTGGGTCAGAAGTCCTGGAGGTTGGCCTTCTGACATCACCACCACCCTGCATTCAGAGGCATAATTATGAGGCAAAACAAATTAAAAGAAAAGTTTGTAGCAAAACAATACCGGAAAACTGTTCTCTACTCAATTTGCCAAAAGACTAAGGCATTCTACGTGGAAGAGACTCTAACTATAGTTCTAAACTCTGCATTACCATTCTCTTTCAATCAAAATTGTTCCGGCCAAAGTAGAAAGCATGCCCATAGCTCCCGAAAGATTGGTCACGATGATGAGCACGATGAACAACCCAGGATTTGTTGATTTCAGATCTGAATAGGCCAGCATACCAAAGACTGTTGCTCCGGCCACCACAAATGAGAAGTTTTGTGTCATGAGCCAGAGCTGTAAAACCTGCAACAAGTATGTGATTTTACAAAAACAATTCGAACTCATCCTAGTATTCTGAGCAATTATTTTCTCTCTGAAAAATGCTCACTTAGTTCCAAATCTTTGGTTGCGGCATTTGGACCTAAAATGCCATCCAATTTCTTTTGTTCTGGTCGTGAATTGAGAACTTTGAGAATTGAAGTTTATCGGACCTTGACATAACTCAGCTTATCTACCCACTCTCCAATGGTTGGACCAAGCAAGAATATGGAGCCAGATTCTACCACTCCATAGACAGCGGCCAATAGCAAAGAGTCTGGCCAAATACTGATCATGTACAAACCTACCGAAAATTCCCACATCCTGCAAGACAAGAAGACATTATATCATATGGACAGGTGACACATCCAGTTGCCTCCTTTCCGTTTCATTCAAGTCAGATTTAAATGAACCATGGCCTTACCAAGGTTTGATTTTTCTAAAGAATTGCACATACCAAAATTTCCGGAACTACTGAATAGGTTGGGTCAAGATTTTATTTCACCAAGAACTGTGTAAAGGATATGTACGCATGCCTAAACAAAAGAAGACAAGGGCTGTTTGATTGCTTACTCGTTTACATGATCCTGCTATATGCATCTGACATACTGCCGAAAGGTACAAGCTTTTCCTTTTGCTATTTATCTTTTCCATTTTCTTTTTTACCTGATAAATTGAGGCTAGTAAATCCATCCCGTACAGCAGCTACTAGAACAACTGCCTTTTTTTGCTGGATAGAACTAGTAAACATCAGTTTGCGACTCATTTCCAATTGTTGGCCATGGAAGGGAAAGAAATTACTTTTTGGCTGAGATAATTGAATTATGCGGTTGAAACTCTCTTCTCAATTCAAAAACTATGATGTTGAAGTGATAATAGCAAATCAGCCTTTCTAAGCAATGAGAAAAAAAATGGAAGAATAAAAAGGAAAAGCTTGCCAAATTTAAAAACATCTCAAAATTAAATTGTATGAAGAGTACTATGCTGAACTGTGCTCCATGAAGAACACGTTCTCTTTCGCATTATTAGCAAGTGTTCTTTATGATGGGTGAATCCGAACCATTGCCAAAGTTGAAGCAAAACGAAAAGTATAACCTGGCACCCCATCTGGCCAAGAAGTAGCCCGAGTACAAATATTTGGTGAGGAACGACGGAAAAGATGGCTGTTGAGCACCCGATTTGCGATCAAGGAGTGGCTCCCTCATCATTTTATGTCGCTGCACTGACTTCTTGAATCATACCAAGTCGTTCCTCTTCTTCTTCTTCCAGTGAATTGTGGATGGGATGAACGATTGGGACCGCTCACTGCATCCAAAATGATGATAGGCTTTAAGTTGTACTATATGGTTGTGATGAGTGCCCTGTTTTTTGGTGTGAATGATGAAAGTGATGCAAATGGTATCAAGAGAGTTGGTCCTTATATCGCATACTTGGTTTCACCCAATAAAAAAAAAAAAAAAAACAAGATTAAATCCTGAAAACTGAGAAGAAAACGGATAAAGAAATCAAAACCATGGGGGTTAGATGCATATGGCTACTAAGATATCGTCTACAAGCTGTCAGCTGTCTGATTGCTGATCTCTCTTTTTTTCCCCCATGCGAGCAAAAAAACATAGAAAACCTCAAAAACAATGTTCAAATCCTTACGTTGCCACCTAATTTTTGGCAACTCGAAGAAAATAAAATAAAAACACACACACATACATCAGAACAAATAAAAGGAAAAAAAATGGAGAAAATCAATCTAATTGATTATGCATGGAAGTTGAAAATTTCAAATCTTGATAAATGCGAAAACAATTCCCAGTTGAGGATCAAGATTTAGGGAATCGGGTAAATAAAAAGCAAGAATGGAAGGAATCGAAACAAGATCGAGCTGATTGTGAAATCATGCTCCGATTTGTGACCATAAATTAATGTAACAAAAAATGGAAACTCGAAAATTGTCATGGAAATCGACCATCTGAAATCACTATAAAAAGAGCCACAATTTTCGTGACCGTGGGTGGAGAATTTTCGAAAAAAGAGCCAAGAAAAAAATTCGTACGAGAGGGAGAGAGGCCTTTTGTTTTGAGTGAAAATTTCAAAAGAAAAAAAAAATTCTTTTGGGGAGGGTCAACTCGCGTCCATCCTTCTTCGAAGAAGCAGGAAAACAGAGAGGGGGAAGTGACGTGAGAGAGACGTGGAGAGAGAGAGAGAGAAAAAAAAAAGAGAGAGAGAAAAAGAAAAAAAGAAAGGAGGGGAAGACCGTTCGTCTTCCTCGCCGCTCCACTTCCCCCCGACCTCGCCGGCACCGCCTCCGCCAACCACCACTGCTCCGCCGGCGACCCACGAGTCATCTCTGTTAAAGATAGTGATTTGAAGATTGGATCTGTGGCAATACATAAGTATGTGGCAATGCATAAGGAAAAAGAAATTGAAAACGAAGCTCATGAGTGAGGTGCTCTGCAGATGTTGTGCTCGTGGCAATGAGGAAGAAGTACAGAAGATGGTGAATTCAAAATTCATGACCGACATGAAGAGAGAGATTGTTCTTCACGAGCGTGAAGACTTTAACTGGAAATGCACGTGCTCTAATACATTAGGGCGGTTAGTTTGTTAGATAAGTAATCAAAGTTGTTAAGTCGGTTAAATAGAGTTTTCCGTTTTATCATCTTCTTCCTCAAGTCTTCTGTAAGCTGGAATGCGATGTACTCTGTTTTTCAATAAATAGAGAAAAGAAGAGAGAGAGAGAGAGAGAGAGAGTGAAAGAGATGAAATGAGATTGTATTACAGAAGAGATGAAAAGCTCTCAGTGAATACATGCTATTGTTCTTCGATTCAAGTAAATACAGAAGTTCTTTCTCTTCTACATCTTGTATCTTGTTCTTCATTTCTTCACAGTCTCTGCTCCACCGCCGCTGCGCCGATCTCACCCGCAGCTACTGCCTCGCCGTGACACCGCTGCTGCCTCGCCGCTCCGCCTATACCTCAATCAATCTCTGAACAGACACTCGCAGCAGATCACCTCTGCCTGCAACCCAGCCCTGTTGCCGACGCCTGTTGCCGACGCCTGTAGCTCACACTGATTCGCGACCCAGCTGCTGCTCGCCGGTCACCATCGTCCCGCCAGCGCCCGACGCTTGGAACTGCTGCTGTCGCTCTGCACGACGCTTCTGCCGCTGTTGCTCTCCCTTCGCCAATGCTTCCACTCGCCGTTTGCAGGACCTCTGCCTCAGCAGTTCACCTCCGCCGCATCTCTGCCCACCATCCTCCGCTCAGTCGCCGACCCCTGCGCCTCGCTGTGACGCCGGTTTCCCCTTTCGTCGGAGCCCGACACCACCGCGCCTTGGCACCGCTGCCCGCGACGCCCCTCACCGTCGCTGCCCGCCAGCTCCCGCTGGAGCTCCGACGCCGGCCAGCAACCGCCCGGCGCCGCCCCCTTTCCAAGCTCCCCATAGGTAGTTTAGTTTTATTTTTATTTCTTTATTCTTATGTTATTTTATTATTTTTTAAGTTTTGTTATTATTGCTTAAATTAGAACATGGTATGTCAATATTCATTTCATGAATCTGGGTTTTGTCTAAAATTATTGTAATTATTAATTTGATCCGTAAGATGTTGGATCATTTTTTAATTATATTAATTTTTGGGCATTTTGATAGTATTTTAATTGTTAAATCATTATAATTATTAATTTGATTAGTAAAATTTCGGATGAGATTTTTAATTATTTTGAACTTTTTGTCGTGATGTTTAGATTAGAGTAATCGTTAATTTGACCTGTGAGATAATAGGTTATTTTTTCGATTATTTTAATCTTTTATTTGTTGAATATCTTGATTGTTTAGATATAATGTTTATATAATAATTTCTTTCTTGAAAAATTTTAAAAAAAAAGGTAAAAAAAATGAAAATAAAAAATCAAATCTTGCATCGGAGTGTTTTGGTTTAGTAAATTAAGACTGCATTTTTAGGGTTGCATTTTTAGATAATTAATCCATGTGGGTTTGTCTTTTTGTCGAAGGGTTAAGATCCAAGAACAGCGAAACATATGTTTGTGACTCATCCCTAACACCAGCTGCCACGAGGATCCAAGGTCAGAATCAATCGGAACAGTGGAGATAGAATAGTTCACTTCTTTTTTGGTTTTTTCTTTCTAGTTCACTTCTTTTTTGGTTTTTTCTTTCTCCATTTTGCCTGTCAGAGAGCTAAATTGTTTCCTTGCTTCTTTGGACTTCTTTGAGTCTGCCATGCCCAGATAGATAAGCCTGGTGACACCCCTTTGTTGCAAGGAAAGAAGCCCAGCTTGAGAGGGTAGAACTTCTGGGGAATACTGGAGAAGAAGATGCAATATCAATTTGCTGATTGTGGATACTGATGAAGCAAGAGTTGCTAATTTCTAAGACCTGGGCATTAGATAATGTTAGACGAAGAGACACTTAAGTGTTAAAAGTTTCAAAATGTACACTTAAGTGCCAAAATCGGAGCAAAATGAATCACTGAAGTGTCAATCCGGCCAAAATTCGGCCAAATTGCTAACGTGGCAATTCTTCGGCAAGGTGAGTGCAAAACGGCATCGTTTTGCACGCTAACGTGGCTAAAAAAATACAAAAATGACGTCGTTTTGTCTCTACGTGGTAAATAATTAATATAAAAATTAATTAAATTAAATTTAAAACTAAATTTATTTAAAATATTTAAAAAAATTTAAAAACTAAAAAAAAAAAAGGGTGGGGGGTTGAAGGGAGGCGGGCCGAGGGCCGAGCCCTTGTCGTCACCATCGAGAAGGACCGGCGATGGAGTGGGGAGGGTCGGCCAGGGTCGGCGGCCCCCTGGCTAACCTAGCAACCCCGGCCGATGCTCCCCCAACGTCGCTAGCCCCGGCTAGGGCTTGGCAACCCCGGGCCGACACTCCCCCAACATAGCCAGCCCTTCCTAACGACGACCGCGAGCCCTCGCCGGTCGGCCAAGGGCCAACCCCGGCCGACCCTCCCCCTCCATTGCCGGCTCTTCCCGGCGGCAACGGCGAGGCTCAACCCCAATCGCCTCCCTTTAGCCCCCCTTTTTTTTTTTTAATTTTAAGTTTTTTTAAATATTTTAAATAAATTTAATTTTTAATTTAATTTAATTAATTTTTATATTAATTATTTACCACATCATAGACAAAACGATGTCATTTTTGCATTTTCTAGCCATGTCAGCAATTTGGCTGGATTAACACTTAAGTGTCCATTCGTGCCAAGTTTAGGCACTTTAGGTGTTCGTACCTCGATAATGTTGATTAAAAAATAAAAGAATAGATAGAATGAGGAACAATGGATTTATGTGGTTCAATTGGAGTGACCTACAACATGGAGAGAGCATAGAGCACTCTGCTATAGATCAAATGGTATAATAGAAATTAAAACCACACTCGACTTGAATTATTCTTACTTTCAATAACTCATGCTCATCTCTTGAATGCAATCCAAGAAGAAGCCCTTTCTTACAATTGAGAAAACACCTATTATTTATTAAGGGACTAGGACACTAAACTAGAAAACATGGGAAATATTAAACTAAGAAACATAATATTAGGAAACTATAAACTAGGAAACTTGGAATTAGAAAACATTTAGGAAACCAACTTTAATAGGAAACCTTTGACTCACAAAGGAAACCAAATTGTAAACTAGGAAACGTAAAATTAGAAAATCTTTGAAAAGGGAATGTGTTTATTCTTCAACCCTCTTGAAAATCCTTCTGGAATACTTTTTCCTTATTAGACCTTTGTGCTCCCACATAATCTATATAGAAGAAACTTGGGATGCAAAATAGAAAATCTCAACCAAAAGTCAATTTCGATTAGGTTTTTTTTATGGATTTAAATTCGAGATTAAAGATGTCATTTATCAAAACCTGTAATAAACAGGCACATCCATATCATTGTAGCTCGATCATGATGCAGCCGATCGACCTTCCTCAGGAAATAACTGCTTTATCATCTCAATCAACTCGAGCCGATTGGTGCCTGGATTGTTGTCGTGGACGAATCTTTTCCTCGGGGCCGAACTTCGTGGGTCTAACATTAAAGATGAGCGGTAACAAGCATCTGATAAAGCCGCCATCATAAAAAAGACTGCAGATGAATATCAAATAGGAGAAAGTCAAACATACGTATCATGATAAAGACATCCAGGAACAGTTTGCACATAATTAGTCATCGAGTGATCCGGCATCTTCTGCATTAATGTATGCGCGATGACCTTTCCAGGATATCGTTTCTTACCATGCTGTCCTTATTTTAATGCACGAACCTCTCGTTTGCGGAGTTTTGGGCCCTGGATGCCCGGTTTAACTTTCTTTGGCCCTGCTCTTCAAATGCCTTTGAAACTTCTGCTGTGTGCTTGGACGACAATGACTTGACTTTAGAACCATAAAGAAATACGAGGTTGGCAAGTGCTTTTTGCCCATTCACAAAATAATGCCAAAGCTAGCAGATCTTGCGATTCAAATCTAACACAAGACAAAAAAAAATTATCATAAGAATCAACGAGAAATGATCAAGAGCACGATAAATTTAGTTGATTCGGTCCGAGTGTTGATACTTGCAACCCATCGGGAGAGCCAATTGTAAAAAAAAAAAAAAAAAAAAAAAAAAACTCACTATCAATCCAAGAATTACAAAGTTCGGAATAATTGTTCAAAAAAATCATAAACTTATTGTATGACAATCAATTTAATTCTAAACATTTCAATTGGTCAGTTTAATCCTAAATTTTTTGATAATTTGATAATTTAGTCATTCTAATTAATTTTGGTTTGAGAAAACTGATGCGAACAGTCTTTGCAATTTTTTTCTCTTCTTTTTCCTATTTCCCTCTATGACAGTTTGATTTTCCACTTCTGTTTTCAATTGAACGAGCCGGGCTGTTCATCGACGTGTTTGTAGTGTTATTCTCTAAGCCGATCACTTATAAGATAACTAGACTATTTGGAGAAGTCATTAAGGGATTTTAATGCAACAAGCTTGAGAATTCGACTAGGAATCGACTGCTCGACCGTGTTAGTCTATAAGAGTCATTACGGCGCAGTCGAAAATCTATCAGAGACCGGAGATAGGCCGATTCGACTGAGGTGCGTGATTAAGTGTGGGTGGTTCTACCTAATTGCAAAATTCTCGTCGAACAGCACTAAACCGATTTTTCTGTCGTTTTGGTATCCTGTGCCCGTATTTGAAATCTTGAAATTTTTCACAACAACCGAGAGTCGCCAATGTATCAAAGATGTACATTATGATTCGAGATAAATCGATCACGGGTCAATTTCACCAAAAATTCCTCAAAACTACTCGGTAGGTTAGGTCACGCTAAAATCGCGTCGGATTGAAATTAACCGTGGAATTTATTCCGATTTCAAAATTAAGAATTTCACCGCATCACAATCAATTCTAGGAATATTGTTGCATCCTTGTGAGACCTATCGACAAACTTGAATTTTGGCGGAAAATTCAATTGCAGCAAATTAAGTGAATATGGGAAATGCCATAATTTAAATGGATTTTTTGGTCTTCAATGTGGAACAATTGGATATGGGAATTATAAGGATTTAATTGAGACCTTATCTTGGTTACCTAAGGTTATTAAATGACAAAGTGAAAAAGGGAAAAATCTAATGTAAAGACTACAAAATTCGGAGGTCGACATGTCAAAGGGGAATTAAACTTCATTTGAGGTTCATTTGGGAAAGATAGAGTCATTTGGGAGGGGTCTCCTTGATAGTGAAAGGGGCCAAAGATTCCATGGAAAATGGACAAGTTGATGTGGAAACTAAGAGAGGGATCCTCCATGGTGTCATTTTCTCTTCTTTCCCCCTCCATCCGTGCAGTCCCCCCCCGGCTCAACCATCCCTCTCTCCCTCTCACTTTCCTTTCCTTTTTCCTTTCCCTTTTCTTCCACCAACTTTCTTGTCTTTATCTTCTTCAAGTGTTTCGGTCCCCTATTTCTGCTTTACCGACCAAACAGCAGCCAAAAACAAAGAGGAACTCTGTTTTGGTGTCGCCGGTTCTGGACCAGCGAAACCCCCCGACCAAGCTGCTCTTTATGTTCCATTTCTCCCTTGTTTGGTCCTTAGTTGCTGCTCAGTCACCTCCACCAGTAGCCCGTTAGCCCACAAAAACCGGTGTGTCCCCTGCATCTCTACGTCGGAAGCTCAGCACCTCTATCCACGGTTGCTGCAGCGTCTCCACCGCTCATCCCTCTTCGGTTTTGGCTCACCATCCTCACCGGAGATCCCCATCCCTTCGCCTATGCTGTCGTCCAGCCGCAGGGACCCTAGAGGCGTTGGACTAGCTCGCCAACCGGCCAACCAACGCTGTTGTGCTACTACCTCACCCCCACAGAGTTCGTGCTGCTGTTGTTCGGCTTCAACCAGCCAAGAAGACCGCCATTCAGCAGTGAGCTGAGGGCCTTGCGGTCATATCCCGGGCCAACCGAACCTCCTCTGGCACCCCTAGAGGCCAAGACTTGGTTGCCGTTGCTCCGCCGCCGAAAGTCATTAGTTTTTAATTTAGGTGAGTTAATTTCCTAAGTGTAGATTAGGGGTTGATTACATTTAATAAGTGATGGATTAGGCTTAAGTGAGATTAGCAATTAGTTTAGTTGGGGTAAGTGCTAGTTAGCTAAGTTAGTTGGGAGAGAACTAAGTAGTTAGACTAGTTAGTTAATTTAGTTAGGCTATTTAGTTAGGAATTTAAGTACAGAAGTACAGCCCAAGTGCCATAACTTGGCACGGAGGGACACTTAAGTCCATAACTTTAAAATGGTACACTTAAGTGCCACTCCGTAAAATCCGCCAAATGGGCTGACGTGGCGACTTTCCGGCGAGTTTGGTCCAAAACGGCGTCGTTTTGCACGTTGATGTGGCGGAGAAAATGCAAAAACGATCCGTTTCGTGTCTACGTGTAAATAATAATATAAAAATTAATTAAATTAGATTTAAAATTAATTTTATTTAAAATATTCAAAAAATTAAAAAAATTAAGAAAAATTTTAAAAATTTTAAAAATTTTAAAAAATTTAATTTAAAAAATTTAATTTAAAAAATTAAGAAAAATTTAAAAATTTAAAAAAATTAAGAAAATATAAAAAAAAATTAAAAAAATTAAGAAAATATAAAAAAATTTAAAAAATTCAGAAAAATTTAAAAAAAAAAAACGCTTTTCTTAATTTTTTTAATTTTTTGAATATTTTAAATAAAATTAATTTTAAATCTAATTTAATTAATTTTTATATTAATATTTACACGTAGACACAAAACGGCGTTGTTTTTGCATTTTCTCCGCCATGTCGGTGTGCAAAACGACGCCGTTTTGGACCAAATTCACCGGAAAATGGCTACGTCACCATTTGGCCAAATTTTCGCCGGAGTGGCACTTAAGTGTCCCATTTTACTCCGATATTGGCACTCAAGTGTACCATTTTAAAGTTATGGCACTTAAGTGTCCCTCCGCTGCCAAATTATGTCACACTAGGTGTCTCAACCTCGGAATTTAAGTATTTAATTAGAATAGTTAGCCTAAGAGGTTAGTATGATGGATAAATTTAGTTAGACATTTAAATAGTTGATTCAAGTTATGGTCAATTTTAGTTAGTAGTTAAATTTGGTAAACAGTAATTAGTTAAATAATTAATTTAAATGATTTAATTATAATTTAATTAATTATTTAATATTTTTCCGAAATTATACCGGAATAGCCAATGACCGGAATTTTGTGCTGATTGCAGTGGTATGTTCAATTTATGTAATAAATTGTTGAATTGTGCAATAGAGTGATGATTTTTAATATGAGTATTTATTTCAAAATAGTGGAATTTCGATATTTAATTGGAAAATACCAGGTGTCGGGTTATGAACACCAAAGGTGTTTTTAAATACTATATCAAACAGTGGGACTTTAAAAGAGATGATATCAAATTTTCTGGTTCGATCTAACCGTATACCAACACATGACTATTTTATGATATATTTTAATATGAAGAAAATATGCCAGTATCACTATTTTAATTGAGGCATTTGAGTGCAATGCAAGGTGGCCTGGGCCAAAATTGGGTGAATGCATGAATGATATGAGAACCCGTCACAAGCCTTTGGGGCCGGATAATGCTTATTTGGGAATGTCCCAAGTCAACGGATGCCCATCACAATGGATGTTGGGTCGATGATCCTAAACGGAATGTCGTCTAGATATAGACATTACCGTGCTCGATGGTGCGAGACGATGCCCGGTTATGCCGGAAGACCGCTAACTGTTGAGTTGGCCGTGGCCGGTGGGTCGTAATCAATTGGGACATATGAATGATTGAAATTGAGGGGCCTAATTAGGAGACGGAATTGTGTGGTACGGTATGGGACGTACCATAACGATTTGGTCTGGTAATTGGGGCCCGTGTGATTGTGATGATAAATACGTATATACATATATGTATGTTGAGATGTCCCAATGATATATGATTTTAATGCAATTATACGCAAATTGAATGGTACTGACATGCAGGAGAATAATGGTGCTAGGTGAGTTTTGGGAAGATGTGATTAGAATGCACGTGGGCATATTTTTCTCCTAATTGAGATTTAGAGAGTAGACTCACTGAAACGTCATCTCACCCCGTTGTGGGCTAAATTTTCCAGGTCCCTAGATGGAAGATTGTCAAGCAAGGCGTAAGGGTTCACAAGAGGTGAAATTTAGGTTTTTCTTTAGCCCCTGCCAGATGTTGACGAGTCTTCCGTCTGAGTTGGACAGTGGGTGACAGTTCCCCTATGGTTATCGAAAAGTTTGAAAGGGTCATAGGGAGGGACTTTGATCCCATGGAAGAGGAGCTCGGAGCGTAGATAGCCTAAAAGCTCTCCTTTTTGAATTAGACTCATGTTATGTTAGACTTTTCTGTATATAAACATTGCTGTATTATAAGTGTGCTTGGTGAAAATATTATCATGTTTCTTTCCCATTTCTGTGTTGTCTGGAGTTTATTATTATGTTTCCGCATGTGTGATAAAATAAATGGGTCGGCAACAATTCCTAGGATGTTGCAAAAATTTTATCAACCACCGAAGGATGTGCATGCGCTCGAGGTTCAGGTCATGACACCCTCCGTCAATTGCTGAGTATTGATGATGGCCAACGGAGGTTGTCAGCCACAAGCTAGGGCCAACAACATTTGGGATACTCTTGCTGGCCATAGTCCTCGCTAGATTTGGGTAAGGGGTGGCTGGTGAGGGTGGCCCTCTTCAGATCTGGTGAGGGTGTAACCCTTGCCTATGGCCGGCAACCAATGGAACGAATAAAAAAAATTGAAAGAATATAAAAGAATATTTTCAAAAAATAAAAAATTGTAAAAATCATCTAATTAGTACCGGTCATGCCATGTAGGACTATTGACACCGATTGGACCATCACGTTAGCAATTTCAAGCCAAAATTGATTAGAATGATTAAATTGACAAATAGTCAAAAGGTTTAGGATTATATTAGTTAAATTTTAAAATTTAGGATTTAATTGGCCACCTTCTAGCAAGTTTATAACTTTTTGGACAACTTTTCGTATAAAGTCACAATCAATCACTCAAGCTCTCGTGTATCTCCAATATTCCAATATACGAATCCTCACAAGCCTAGTAATTACCACACCAAGTTTCGCAAGAAGCTAAGAAAAAAACCTCCACCGTGTTCGTGTTCTCAAAAAGAAAAAGGTCAAAATCAGACTTTTAAACCTGAGTTCGCGTCCATACGACTACCGAGCGACCGCTGGATGACCAGTAGCGAAATTAGTAGGTTAGGTGCCGCTCAGGGCGGGCAACTCGGCCGCAAGCTGGCCGACCACCTAGCCCATGCCTAGTAAATTTCAGCTACTAGGCTCAACCCAACCGGCATCCCCGGCCTTTCGGTCTATGTGGAGTCCCTTCTTTTATCGCACCACAAACGCCTTCAAACTTGTCATGGACCTAACTCAATCTTCAGGCTCCGATGTAAACTCCGACTCAGCAAGAATTTGAGCCACTCAACAGGCCGGATGGCTAGGTTCAGATCATGTCCGGTTAATTCAGTTAAATGAACAGTGAAAGCAGTTTCATTCCTGTTCCAACCAACCCTGATGATCTTCATGGACGATACTAGGCAAGCGTTTTGCGGCTAGATTGCATGGCTTGTCCTTTCCAGGAGCTTCAGTCCAAGCCCCCCCTCAATGATCAGATCCATCCAGTGGTCCAAGCGTTCATGCGAAACCACTACTTGCTAACAAAATCACAGAAAATTTTGTTGATCGACAATATGGGCGAATGCAGGAGATTTCGATTGGAAATGGTGTAAATCTGCAATGCAATTAATGCAATGGATTTCGCCATTAGGAATTCAAGTTGAATGACTTCATCAAAAGTTATCTCAGGTGTCAGGAAATTGAAGTTCAGCAGAACTCAAAAGTATGGTAACCGGAAGTGTAATTTTTTTCGGGATTGCATCTTAAGCATGTGAAACAATCACTCTGCAGAGCGTATAAGAAAGCATGTAACACGAACAGATGAATTTTGCAAATGTGAAAGCGGCAGCCCATATTCCTATAAACATACCAAAGTCCCTGATTGTATTTCTCAACCCGATATCAAAATCCTATTAGAACAGTCTGCACTGTCATCGTTCTCTATTTTACAGAGTTGCCAGGCATCACAGCATCAGTGGCTCATCATGGAATACGATATCGGTCGACAAATATAACAAGATTCTTAAAATGTCCTATAATAGCACTAAATGAAGTTCACACGTTCTGACTCTGGTGGGTGTCTGGAGACCGTACGATTGACCAACTTCTCAGCAAAATGAGCTTCTCAAAATGGATCAGGTGCTTGCGGACACGGTACACATGGAAAGTATATAAAGATCCCGATAGGGTAGTAAACAGAAATGATAACAAAATCAACTTCCAGAAATCCTGATGCAGTAGCCACAAATCAATATTCAGTTAGATTGTAAATCAAAAGTTTGACCAACTTTAGATAATTAGCACTCATGATACAAGTAACATATTATCCATACTGCCATAGGAAGTAGAAGCAATGGTGATCACCTGTGGATTTGAGATGATTATTCCCATACCATAAGCCATCATATACAAGGTGGACTGAAGTGAACTTTGGGCACCTCCAACAACGCAACGATCAGATTCTGGAACCTTATCCTGCCAAAAATGAGAAGAGGTCCAGAACAGAAAGTGATATTTAAGGTATGAGAATTTGTGAACCACTGCAAGAAACTATTTTTGTGTAGAACAGCATCAAAGTATCCCACCAAAAGTTAAAGCTAGTAAATGTGAACGAAACCATTTGAAGAACACACAGGGAGCTGAAGAATGAGGAAAAAGATGAACAAGGAATAAACCCATAAGACGATATACTAAATGGCGAGTGAAGATAACAACAAATTGTGGGTTTGATACCAGTTAAAAGGATCCGAGCAAAAAGCTTAAACAAGTAGGTGAAAGAGATCAAGCTAAACCTCAACCACAGATACGTCAAGAATGCTTCTGAGATGTCTAGGCAATGAGCGACTGGTGCTATTCTTTTGAGTTATAATCGAAACAGAAGTAGATAACCTGCATCTGTTGAATGACGGCTAAATCGAACATCCACAATCCCAGTCGAGATGCCGCCACTCCACCCATCAGCATATAGGCAGCTATTATGCTGTTTCGGACCCATATTGACCCAACACATAGAAGCAGGAAAGTCCACTGCAATAGTTTCTCATAATGCAGAGTTCAGTTGTTTTTCACTAATCAGTACACCCAAAAAAGTCCCATACAAGTTGGTACTCGAAAAATATACCTGGGACCAGCTGGACCAGAGCCCAGTTCGGAGCGTGGAAATATGAGAATGTAAGGCTGGATAAACCAGAGTGGCAGCAACGCCGATTGTTGCGCTTATTCCCGTGCTATTCCGATGACAAATGCAGGTATACCTTCCCACTCTAATGTAGCTGTCATCAAACTTCCGAAGCTGTAAATCCATACAACAATCCTCAAATTGTCAATGCATTCGAATCAGAGCAAGAAAGACTTGAGACTGCCAAAATTTTGCACAGTTCCTGATGATGCAGCAGTGCAATAGTAACTGTCTAGCAGATAATACCAGAAACAACATAACAATTAAGATGACCTTAGTTTTTGATGCATATGTAAGTTTCCACCTAATAACATATCAAGAACTTCGATTGATCACCCCGTTTTTTACCCTTTTAG
Source organism: Eucalyptus microcorys (assembly GCA_014182515.1). Lineage (NCBI taxonomy): Eukaryota > Viridiplantae > Streptophyta > Magnoliopsida > Myrtales > Myrtaceae > Eucalyptus > Eucalyptus microcorys. The sequence continues at coordinate 34,148,487 of CM024569.1, forward strand.
AGGAAAGCTAAACGTCAATAGTAGTAGATTATAGGTAAGTCCTGTAAACTAATGTGAAAGAAATGAACTTTGAGGGTCCATCAGTTTCCAGTGTGTTACCTGAGAACTGTAAAATACAACAAAGCTAGCGCAATTCCAGGAAGCACAACTTCTTGCTCAAAGTACACTCTCCAAGCACTTACTAGGGGCAGATTTGCAATTTTCTCACCAAGACTTCTCTTTTGGCTTTTTTCTGCATTTGCTGGATGATCATCATCTGGAACAGACAAGCTCTCTGTCAGTTCAGCAGGAAAAGGTTTCCGGGTTCTTTGTTGGTTTCGCTCAGCTAAAGCAGGAATCCCCTGATATACTGACATGAAAAACCAGTACTCCAGCCAAACACTGATGGTGCTCAAAACCACCAAAGTCATAGCAGATGCTTTTAGTGAACCAAAGCTGATTATGAAGCCTGATACGACAGGGGCAAACAACTTGCAGATCAAATCAATCCGTCTTATAACTGAATTCATCCGAGTAAGGAGTGTAGGGGCTTGGCCTTCCGACATCACCACCACCCTGCATTTAGAGGCACATTAAAAGCAAATTTGAAAAAGGAAAATAAAAATAAAAATTGGAGAACAGTATGCCTTTGGGATGCTGGTATTCAAGCTCAATACTATTACCATTCTCTTTCAATCAAGATTGTTCCAGCAAGAGTGGAAAGCACGCCAACAGCTCCAGAAACATTGGTCAAAAGGACGAGCAAGACAAAAGCTTGAACACTTGTGGACTTCAAATCTGGGTAGGCTAGCAAACCGAGAACCGTGCCTCCAGCAACTATGAACGAAATGTTCTGTGTCATGAGCCAAAGCTGGAGAACCTGCAACAAATATTTGCCCCTTCATGAATGTAAAATCACACAGTTATCTTATTTAAATAAACTGGTATATTGTAAAATTTGGAGCTAAAGTCCCGTTCAATGTTTTCTTAGGTGCCGTAGTACATGAAGAATTGTAAGTTCATCAGACCTTGACATAACTCAGTCTATCCACCCACTTTCCAATGATCGGGCCGAACAAGGCAGTGGAGGCATTTTCCACCACTCCATAGACAGCGGCCAACAGTAAAGAGTCTGGCCAAATGTTGATCATGTATAAGGCTACAGAGAAATCCCACATCCTGCAAGACAAGCAGGCATGAAACATACTTCATTTCCAAATGGAGAGGTATCAAGAGGGAAGATAATCTGAGAATAAAGCCGTTAGTTCATTGAGAATTGCCACACTTATATGGTCAATTCAAGTAAAAGACTGAAATGAAATTTAATCAGCCATGGGACCGATTTTCCTAATATGAATGGCATAAGACAGAGCTTTCACTGTTTGTTGATCAATGGGGACAAATTGATGTTTCCACTAACAATCATGTACCAGTTATGAATCATTGTATAGCAGAAAACAAAAGATGTTATCCTGTAACGCGAGTACTACTGAAAGGAAGCTAGGATGTTCTCTTCATCATTCTTCCTATCACTGTTTACCAGATAAGTTGAGGATTCGTACCAAGAATTGGCAATTTTTTGTTGGAAAGTTTTATACATCCCATCAACACTTACTACAACTAGGACAACAAACTCGTGTATTTTCCCACTAAACAGGGAGTAACCTCTCATTTGGCGACTAGAAAGCATTTCTTTGGTTGAAGTGATTAGGCTACATAGTCTAAACAGCAAAACCTTCAATCGAATCCAAAAACTTTGATGTTCCAGTGACATTATATCAGGCACGGACGAGAAGGATGGATAAGTGAAGACACCAATTGGGATAATTTGAAATGATGGAGAGGTTTTATTATATCCAAAATAAGAATGATACAGAGAGTACGCAAACACGCTCGTATAAAAGACTGAGAAGAGCAAATCATCATATCCTGAGGAGAGCATACTCAGAACAGCAACAGGACTTTTAGGAGAGTTGAACCAAAGTAAATTGCACAGAACCTGGCACCCCATCTGGCCAGGAAGTGGCCCGAGTACAGATATTTGATGAGGTGCGATGGGAAAGGAGGCTGTGGAGAAGACGTTTCATGGTCGAGGAGCGGCTCCCTCATCATCTCTATGGTAGGTTAAGTGAATTCTTGAATCTTAGCAAGCAACTCTTCCTCTTCTCCTTCTTCCTCCTATTCTTCTTCTTCTTCTTCTTCTTCTTCTTCTTCTTCTTCTTTCTTGCAATGACATCAGAACTGATCGAATAAAATAGCTGAAGCATTGATCTTGACTTTTACAGGTGCATGAATATGATGCTAACTGGTGTAGGTTGTCTCTCCAAGCCTTTACAACCGGTGGAAGTGTCAACTGATTTTGTCCTTTCCCGGTAAGGAAGACAGAACCCTAGAAAAGTCAATTAGAGAGTTGGTTTTTTGGAAGGGTCATGTAGGTTACATCCATGGATATGTAATTGTAAAAACTAAGATTGCGTCTGGTCGTATGAATCTCATTTGTAGATAGGATACGATTGGATAGAATAAAATATAAAAATTTAAGAATTTTGCTAAATCATTTGTTTAGTGAATCACAATAATAAAATCGGATATTTGCATATCCCATCATGTCTATTGTTTAGTAAATCACAGTAATAAAATTGGATATTTATATATCCCATCATGTTCATTATTTGGTAAGAACGGCATATTTATATAAATGAATCTAAAAATTACATAAACGGAGATAATAAGAATTCATTACGATTTCTATTTGCTTATTTTTCCCTCTCGTTTCTTCTTTATTTTTTTTTTTTGCCCCTTCCGTTATTCTCAAATAAAATTTAATTAAATAGTAAACTATACTAATATACCTAAAATAAGTAATAAATATAAATGCTAAATATATATTGCATATGTATTATAAAATAGAAAGAAATTCAAATACATAAATAAGATAGGAATAAATAAAAACGAAATTGTTGTTATTTTATTATTATTTGAATTTTTATAGTCAACTATTATTTTAATTATTAATTTAAGAAATTCTTTATTTGAGAAAGATAACTTTTATATGATGAATATTTAAAATTCTATCCATATTTATCCCACATCTCATATGAGATAATTTTTATCCGAACTATATAATTCTTATATATCCTCTTTTGGATAGAAACCAAACACAAGATAGTATAAATTTTATCCAGATTACTAAAGGTAGCCTAACTCCTCCCCTTGACTTTTCCAGTTTTTGTCTGCAATACAACAGACATTTATCAGTTACCTCTTTCTGCTTTATGGATTTCTTTCTGCGCCATAACATCAGATTTTTAGCTTCATGAACAGAGCACTATGCTGATATCTAGAGATAAGAGCTATCACATAATATCTTTAATGGGAAAAACATAAGAATGTTTTTGCTATTAAAGAATGTGCTTTGTTAATGCCATAAGCCTCTTTCCTGACAATTGAACTTCTGGGACAAATAGCCTGTCCAATAGAAGTTTTCGTCGTCTCACTCCACTAGAGCCGATCGGCTCCTTTATCATCATGCATCACGGATTGACCAGGGCAGACCTTCTCTCGGATGCTTTTAGTCGAGGGCTTTGAATGGCTGTTAATTAGCATCTCAATAAGCTAATATCATCAACAAAACTGCAACAAATAGTAATCAAATCAGAGTCAATAGAACTTCTACATCATGACAAGGACATCCCTGAATTTGCATATCATGATCCAACAACTACTCCTAGATATTCTGATTTAATGCATGTACAAGGGCCTTCCAAGTTCCAACTATGTAGTTTTTTCGGAACTGCTGTTAATATGTACATTTTTTAAACAGCATGATCCCTTAATCCATCAAGTTTGGACTCTCAGCATTCAAAGAAATCCTTCATTAAAAAAAAAACACTGCAATTGACTAGCTTCTTTTATATCAATCCTTTCGACCTTCGCTCCTCACGAGGATTTGCTGGACCATTTGACCATAATCAATAGCTTCTCCAAATGAACAAGGTGCTTCCGGACACGGTAGACATGCACACAGTAGAGAATTGCAGCTGATGTTACCACCAGAAAAGATACCAATGACAACTTCCAGAAATCCTATAGCCAAAAAAGAAGTGAGCATAACTGAAGATAGGTCCAAATGGGGCTTTATTTGAGAAAAGAGAAAATAATTCCAAATGTAATATGTTAAACTAATCTCCTTTGACAAATATCATCAATTATAAAACTATATTAACCACAAAACAGATGTGTGACGTGTACACATCATGTGGGCGTGCACACATCTCTCTCTCTCTCTCTCTCTCTCTCTGTTTATATAATACAAGAGCAGACAGGGAATTTTACCCGCGGATCAGATACTATTATTCCCATGACGCTGGACATCAAATCCAGAGCAGACTGAAGAGAGTTCTGAACTCCTCCAACAGCACCACGGTCACATTCAGGAACATTGTCCTATTCAAAGTTAAGAAAAATGCTGAGCATGCCAGTTCGATGTATTATTCATGGTAGAAAATGTCTTCACTTCATCAGACGGATTCAGCTAGATTGATGCATAGAGTCCTCACCTGCATCAGTTGTGTCACAGACAAGTCGAACATCCACAATCCTAATCGTGATGTTGCTACGCCCCCCATCAACATGGACACTGACAGATTCTTGTTTTGAACCCAGATAGACGCAATGCACACGATCAGGAAGGTCCACTGTGTCATCATCATCATGCAATATCAGACAATTTAACTCTGCGTCTAAACCTAAATCAAAAGTTGCAATGGCAAGCTGAAAGTGGTGCAAGTACCTGGCACCAAATAGACCAAAGTCCAGTACGAAGTGTCGAAATGCGAGAATGCAAGAAGGGGTATATAAGAGTCGCTGCGATTCCGATTGTGGCGCTTATTCCACGGCCTATACCAATAATATAAGCAGGTATTCCTTCCCACTTCAGGTCTGCGATCATCAAAGTCCCAAAACTGCACTGAGAAAATTAATAAGATAACAACACTTAAAATGGGACTTGAGCCACAACCACAAGGAAATGATTGCTTAAAGGAATTCCAATCAACCTCTCAAAGCAAGAGAATATGGACCATGCCAAGCTAACCAAGCTGAGCACATTACTCAGTTTGCCTAGTAAGATATTCATATTCGGTCTTCCAAAGTAGATACTACATACTGCACAATTTGTTCTAAGAGGTAAACCCACGTTAACTAGTTAAAAATCATGTCGCGCATACAAGCTACAATTGCCAGCACAATTTCCAAATTGCAGACTTTGAAATTGCTGTTACCTGAGAACTGTAAAATACAACAAGGCAAGAGCTATGCCAGGGAGTACCACCTCCTGCCTTAAGTATGTCCTCCACGAAACCATGAAAGCACTATTCATGACTAGATTCATTTTCCTCCGCATCAAGCTATTTTCTTCTGTCCCATGAACACTTGCTTCATCATGAAGCGCCCCACCTTCTAATGTTGCTACTCTGCCTTCGGTACCATCCGAAGGAATTTTCTGTCTTCTCCTCCGGTTGTTCTCTCTCAGTGCGGGAATGCCACTGTATACGGAACTCATAAGCCAATACTGTAACCAAACAGATGCAAAATTCCAAAGTGCAAAAGCCACGGCAGAAGCCTTCAGTGATGCAAAGCTGACAAAGAAGCCCGACACTACTGGAGCAAATAGTTTGCAGATTAGGTCAATCCTTCTGACAACTGAGTTCATCTGTGTCAATGTTTCTGGTGGATGCCCTTCTGATATCACAACCACCCTGCAAACTGTCTTTCATCAGGTTTCTTAGATAAGGACTTTTGCATTTTATGGTGACCGAGTATTTTATGGTTAGACCATGCTTGTTACTTGCTACATGAGGGAACAAGAAAGCTGTAAATTCTTAGTTTCCAGGGTCATGATCCCTAAACCACATTCAATGGAACTTTTGATGGTATGACAAAAAAACATGTTTAGAACTCAAAAATTGCACAGTAATGGTTAGATAGAATCACCATTCCCTTTCAATCATAATGGAACCGGCAAGAGCAGACAGAACACCAATGGCTCCAGAGAAGCATATTAATATTACTAGAGAGATAAAGGCCACGAAGTTTGTCGACTTCAAATTCGTGTGAAATAGCAGCTCCAGCACCGTTCCCCCAGCAATAAAAAAAGAGAAGTTCTGGGTCAACAACCAAATTCGTAGAACCTGCAAATAATTGAAGGCATAATATTGTTGCCAGCATTTGTGCCAAAACCAATAACCCAAACCGCAAAAAAGAAGGGACAAACTGCTCGAATCAGATTAGAATGCAAACTCAGACTTTGGACCATTATGTGCATACTTTATCATTCAAAAGAATTCGTCCCAAGTTGCCATGAGTAGGTGAAAACATGGATATCTTAAACGACGCTGATCAAGTTCTCCAGGTTATTTGTCAGGTGTGAGAGATGTCAGTTGTGAGATATGTCAGTATGTGGCCAAGGCTCATCGTAAGTAATGCTAATCTTGCATTAAAATATTATAAGATGCTTACGCTATGAGGGGTCGCAATGGTATATATAAATTCAGAAAATACTAAATAATCAATAAGTTATTCAGTCTCGATATCACATGTATTTTTTAACGAAACATATCTGCAATTGTAACGAGCAACCTCTGCAAACCTTTGTATAAGTCGATGTATCCATCCATTTCCCAACAACTGCCCCAAAGAGTGCTGTAGAGGCTGACTCCACTGTACCATAAATAGCAGCGAAAAGAAAAGAACTTGGCCAAAGACTGATGAAGTATAAAGCGACGGAGAATTCCCACATCCTGCAACCAAATGACTAGTGTCAATGAGCATGGAACACAAGCCACACAACCTCCTGATAATCTGACTATCCTTCTATTTAAATGTAGAAATTACATGGAAAGGCCAGACAATTCGACACATCCGTAATTCACTTAACACTTTTAGAAAGTTATGACAAAATAATGGAATTTAACAACATGAAAATGCTAAGACATTCCAAAAACTTACCACCACCTGTTAAAAGTTTACCAAATCACAGATATTCAGCTCGTGGAAAGTTAGAAGTTTTGTGCTGTTATGTGATGGAAAAATTGTCCAAAAAGTCCTAAACCTATTGTACTTTTGTCAATTCAATTATAAATTTTTTAATTTTGTTAATTCAGTTTTAAATATTTTCACTTCTTGCCAATTGAGTCCATTTGGCCAATTTTGACCGGAAAATGCTGACATGGATGCTGGTGGTACCACGTAGGACCGCCGGTGCTAACATGAATAATTTTTAATAATATTTTAATGTTTTTTTGAATTATTATTATTTTTTCTATTTTTTCCTTTTTTTCTTTCTTTTCTTTTTGGCTTTCTTCTTTGCCTTTTCCAGTGGTGGGCCAGCCATAGGCAACGGTCGACCACCCACCATAGCCAGCCGATTGGCCTTGCTCGCCATAGGGGAGGCTCGGCTAGGCGAGGGCTAGCCCCGGGGAGTGGAGCTCTCGCCCAGGCATGGCCCAACAAGGGTTGCCTGGGCGAGGCCGACCTAAGCCAAGGCTAGGGCGGCCTCGCCGGGCATTGGCCAGGCAATGGCGACTCCGGGCAAGGCCACCCTGACCTAGGCGAGGGCCAGCCTTGCCGAGGCAAGGCCACCCTGACCTAGGCGAGGGCCGGCCTTGTCGAGGCTCGCCCTCACCCAAGCAAGTGTTAGCCTCGCCTAGACCAGATCTGGCGAGGCCGGCCCTTGCCTAGGCCAAGGCGGCCTTGCCAAGTGTGGGTTGGGTGACGGCGATGCCAAGCAAGGCCGGCCTAGCCTGGGCGAGGGCCGGCCTCGCCTAGGCCAAGGCGGCCTCGGCAGGCGTTGGTCGGGAAATGGCGTCGTCGGGTGAGGCCACCCTGGCTTGGGTGCAGGTCAGCCTCGCCCAAGTGACCCTTGCCGAGCCGTGGCTGGATGAGGGCTCCCTTCCCCAAGGCTAGCCCTCGCCAGGCCAAGCCTCGCCTATGGCGGGCAAGGCCAACCGGCTAGCCATGGCCGGTGGTCAGTTGTCGCCTGTGGTCAGTCGACCACCGGAAAAGGCAAAGAAGAAAGCCAAATAGAAAAAGAAAAAAAAAAAAAAAATAATATAAAAATAATATAATATTATTAAAAATTATCTACATTAGCGCCGACGGTCCTACGTGACACCGCCGGCATCATCATCAGCATTTTTTGGCCAAAATTGGCTGGATGGATTCAATTGGCAAGAAGTAAAATGTTTAAGACTAAATTAGCAAAATTAAAAAGTTTAAGACTGAATTGATAAAAGTGCAATAAGTTTAAGATTTTTTAGATAATTTTCCCTTATATAATAGATTCCCTAATTTTCATTGCGTGCTATTTGCTGCTTAAATTTAATGTAACCTACCACATGTTTGCTACGGAGTATAACGAAACCACAAGAAGATAATTCGAGGTTTGCTATATAACATGTACGACAAAAATAATATGCCGGCCATGAATCTGGCAAAACTCCTGTTTGTGAAATGTGGTCATCTCGCTTGTTCGTCTTGGTCATCTTATACCAGAAACTGATGACGTGATCTAGGACTGAACCCCAAACATTTTCTAATAAACCACAGGCAGAGAATGGCAAGGAAAGGATAGATACGAAACAAAACACTGAAAGACTGATTGAGAAACTTGTGCATGATGTAGATACCCTCTCAGCTAAAGAAAGCAATCTGGTGCATCTCGCAACTCATCGTGACTCCAACTGTTGTGCGTCGAGAAATCTCTCATCCCACATTACCCTTGTCTAGTTGCACCAGTAGACAGGCCTCACCCAACGTCAAATTAAAAAAGAATGCAATTTGAAGCCATAAGGGCAGGGTGAGTCAAGACCAAAGCGAGCAATCTGGTGTTAGCAACACACTAGGGCTTTGGCTGCCTATGGTACTATTAGATTGATATTAGGCATCATATACATCTCCATTCCCACAACAACATCATCAACAACAACAGAACCTAGTCAAAGCAAAACCAGAGAATCAGAATCGATAGTTGATGCTCGAAATGTCAATTTCTTTTTCCTTTATAAGTTAGAGAGAGATAAAAACCTGGCACCCCATCTGGCCAAGAAATGGCCTATGTACAAGTATCTAATGAGAAGTCTAGGAGGTGGATCGACTGTTTCTTGACTTCCCATCATTTCTCGCTCTGGGTCTTGTTGATCAACAACATTGAACTCTCTAATCCCCACATCTCCACCTGTTTCATCTCCACTTTCAGTGCCCCCGGAAGCCGAACTCTGAGCAATTGTACTAGCAATTGTGTTGCTCGGTTGAATTGCACGATCTTGATCGCTACCTGATTTCTCCATCTCCATTCTGAGAAACTACACACAAAACACAGAAATAGGTCACTAATACACGTAACGGGTGAACCTAAAACAACCCCCTTTCTTTCCACTTGTACGTTGTAGCCACCATGAGAGCCTTCACGTGTAACCAGTTGAAGCATATCATAAAGAACCAATGAAAACGAGGGAAATAGCAGAAAAGGTTGCCGCGGCAATATTTTATTGTTGACTTGTGGTGGTGAATGAATATTTTGGAAATAAAATAATCCACGCGCATGTCAATGAACTGCATATAGAATCAAATCTAAAACCAAAAGAAGATAGAACTAGAGATAAACGAAATACCGGCGACAGTCGGAAGATCACACAACGAGATCCTGCAGAAGTAACTCGCCTCGTCTTCCTGCTAAGCTGCCAACAGGACAAAAGTAGTGAATGAGAAGCCCTGGACTTCAGAAGACAGAAAAGCAGACGCCTCAAGTTGCAGACAATATATGGACAAGAAAAAAAGAACAAAAAGTGGGGCACACTTCTATTGCTGATGCTGTCATATGCTAATAAATATCTATTAGAATCGATATAGATTAATACTACAAAAAATTTCAGATTAGTACAATAAATTTACTTCATATTAATTTTTGACCATAAAATATCTTAAATTAGATATATTTATGATAAATTTATCATATATTTATTTTTAAAATTTTATCGATAAATTCTTTGAGTTAAATAATATGTAGCGATTGACGTATATAACAGTGTCTTAATTTGTAATTGTTCGTAATATTAATCTAATGTAACCGAAACTAACGAAAGGTAAATTCATAATAAATATATCAGTTTAAGGTTAATTTGTCACAGGTATACCAGTTTGTGATTTTTTTTATTATTAACCCAATTGTAATTGTCGAATATTTTTTGCTAAAAAATATGCGACCAAGGAATTGTTCTTAAATAATTACATTATATAATTATTTATGACGTATTACACTGAATTAAGATGAAACATCATTGCCTTTCGAAAATGTCATAAATTATTGAAAATTAAGATATTAATGCATTACAACGAAACATAGTAAACCCCTTAAGAACTTCGTAAATTTGCAGAAATTGTGATATTTATATACCTACGACATTTTGCACTAGATTATAGCAAAACATTGCTAGCCTTTATAAAACGTTGAAAAAATTAATAATTGGAATTTAAATATTTGCGACGTTTTGCACTAGAATATGGCAAAATGTTGGAATGCTTTGTTATTAGCCCTAAAACGAAAAAATATATCATTTAAATATTGACGACTTTGTTTATTAATTACGACAAGCCATAGTAAGCTTTATAAAATCACCTACAATATTACACTTTGAAATATCTAAATATTTACCACCTGTGTGATTAGCGTTAAAAATGTCGCTAAAGACAAGATGGCTTTCTGTTCAGTACGGTTTAAATCCAACTGCTCATTTTTTTTTAAAGCGAATCCAATGGTTAATTTAAGTAGAGTACAGCATGTTGATAGTACATGAGCGTCATCCCAATAACTTAATGTTTATTCACGTAGCTTACTGACATTTCAAATTCGCAACTCTTACATTGAATTACCAACCTTAATTTAAGCGATTTACCAATTTTTTTCCAATTAAGTTACCAACTAATCCGGTATTAACAGTTCAATTGAATTTCGTGAAAAAGTTAAGTTTGATCTCAAGATTATAAGTAACTGAATCTCCTGTTTACCAACAGGCATGTGGCCCTACTAGTAAAGGGGTTGGAGGATAAGGCCGGAAAGTACCAGCTTTGGAATTCGATTCCTGTGAGCATTGCACGCATATATAGAAGAGATGAGTGAAACAAAATAAATACAAAATAAAAAATTCTCCTGTTCGTCCTACAGTTTTTCCGGTGATTATGATATGACGGGGGCTTTGGTTTGAACAGTTTAAAGTCGGTATTACTCGGACTTTCATTCAAGCTCGAAGAGATTTTGTTGCGGGTTCGTGTCCGCTTTAAAGACTTCACAATCAAGCGGTCCCCGCAGAACCCACAGTGTTAAAAGTACTACCACGATCCATTCCACTGATCGAGACTAGACGCATTCACGTTAAGTGTGGAATCACTTTCTCCTTTTGCTGTCGAAAGCGACCTATCCTCTGGATTCAAGTATAATCCGAGATGCTAAGTCGCCACAGTCCATTCATTTCGAATTGAGCAAATGAAACACCTTGATGCAATGTCAAGGAGAACTTTGACAACCCCGTATCCCAGTCTTGGTCCAGTCTTGATCCGGTTCACCATGGACCCCATAACCATGGGTGGATGACCTCTAAGCCCCAAGTAGAGCCCACAAAGATCAACGGTTGTAATGTGACTTAGATCACGGTTGTGATGTGACTTCTCAAGTGCATCAAAATCCAAATGTGCAGAACCAAAGAGCATTTCTGCATTTGGTGCACTCAATGCAAGGTCAAAGCGCACGTACAGACTAAAGCGAGCTTATTGCACTCACTATCACACAACGAAAGGAAGCCCGTCATCTCGTCACCAACCAGCCTTGCTAACGCCCCAAGAAAAAGCAGCAGCTTCTCCCTTCTAGCCCCCTCTCATTTAAGCCCCACAGATTCAGACACTTCACAGCAAAACCAGGTGCTAATTTTTATTGAGAAGATGACAAATTTAGTAAAAACTGTTCACATCGTCCACCCAGCTTGAGTCTTAACACAAAGTAACTTCACAAAGAATAGAATCATCTTTCCCACAAGCTGTTCGAATATATCAAGGAATGGAGAAGTGAAATTGCATAAGCTGCCACAGTGGGCAGGAGAGGTGGGCAGATATGGTCAGGAATCCCAAGTTGCTGACCTCCAAAGAGGGAAAAATATCGTAGCACTGGATGAAAGGTATACAATATACACAAAGCACTTCTCTGAATGGACACCGGTTTGCCGGTGCAGCTCAATGGCTAATCGTAACTATGAGATTCTGACTCCATCAAGTATATACCCCCAACACAGTAAGCTAAAAACGAAAATAAGTGAAAAAAAGAAGCCCCCAAACCAACCTCTCACTTGATCTTCAGCCAAAAGGCTGAAAAGGTTATCCCAACGAAACTCTGTGCAAATGTGAAACCAGATAAAGTTAAGTAAAATACACCTTCCTTGACTAAAACAATTGGAGTAAGACTGATTACATGGTAGATGAAGGGAAAAAGTGAACAAAAAGGGAAGCTGAAGGTGCCACACAGACGTGCAGCCCCAAGTAGTCCCTCATAACCTGCAGCAAGCAACATTATGAGACTAGACAAAAAGAGTGCTAAATGCCCAGTTCCTCAAAATCATAAAAAAGAATGTCCCCGGACAAAATAATTCACAATCTGCTTGACAATCATTTAAGTAACCAGGCAGAAAAGTAATCTCTCAACCGGGTTAAATTCATAATAAGGCTAACAAAGGATAACCAAGCAGCCTCGATCATGATATCAAAATTTCTCACATAATATCACAGCCAACTTTCCTCACCACAAAAGGATATCAACTCAACGTAAAATCAGTCATTACTTATTAGATGCACAAGTGTCTCAACTCAATAAAGAGGTACGTATATGGGACTCTGCTTCCCATTAGCTTCAGCAAATGATTGCGTTTAACAAAGAAGACAATGGGTCCTTCATTCCTTCTGCCCAATCTCAGACAACAGGTGATTTGAGAGAAGTTGAGAATACCCTCATACTACAAATGTCACACATGATATAAGATCAATACTTTCATTTAACCTGGAAATAAAACTTGACTTACAGCACAATAATACTCGACTTTGTAAAAATTGGTTACAAACCCAAAAGGAAAAAGGTCCAGGCCTGAACAAGACCAATGCAAGATGCAAAGCCCACAAAGACAAATTTAATCAGTGCATCATCCATCATAGCAAAAATCTTTGGGCCAAGAGATCCAATCTTTTAACATTTTCTAGGGTTAGTCATATAAGAGTCTCCTGGAATAGGAAAGCCATCAAATCAAGTTTGGATGTATTTATCAAAGGCTACAGGTGAAACAAAATCAAATTCTGGTCGGATGATTGGATGAATTTGAGTTCTTTAGAATCCAATCCATCATGCCCTGTTTACCGTAGAAAACTTGGCCATGCAGATAGCTTTTCATGCATTGTCAGTAAAAGTAGCTGCTCTCAAACATCTAGGTCAATACAAAAGCCAGTTCTTCTGGCAATAAATTTTTCTCTTTAAGCAAACTCACAGTTTCATGAGGAATACGTCATATGGACTGAAAATCATGCACATAAATTCTAATTCAAACATCACGAGTTAAATTTATATGAAGAAATAAATGCTTTGGCAAGGGAGATATAAAGGGGTTGTGACATTTTTGGTGTTATGGCTAATTGACAAAACTTACTTAAGAGGAGAGATCAACCCTAATACTTACATATACGCAATATAACTCCTTAATCTAGAAATCAAGCACAGCAAAGAGCTGAAGACTCTAGCACAAAATGGTAATTTCTCCACTCCCCTTCAATTCCAATAAAAGCCGAAACCTTGTCACCAGTACCATAAAGACACGAGCCTAACTTCTTGACAAATGATCAACTATGTGAGTTATAAACCCCAGCAGTAGCAAATCAGCAATGTCATTACACAAGAATTAGAGAATCTACCAACAAGCGGTGACTACATCATGACTAGACAAGAAAGGGCAAATGGTGCAAGAAAAAGTATTCAGCTTTCAGTTTAAAATATAAACACAACACCACTGCTGACATAGATGCTAAAAGAAGACAAAGAATTCTGTGAAAGAAAAAGTCTCAGGATATGATCGAAGACAAATTTCACAAATTCCTTGCAAAAGACCAGGTTAATGTTAATTGAAAGAATGAGAGGCTAAGAAATGAAATTACCAACAATTGTCATGAGTGCTTCGACCCCTCAGAACTGTCTTTTATCTCATCAGAATCCGAGTCGCTGGCATTATACCCTGACAATATGACCACAGTACCAAACAAAAGCACCAGAATTAACCATTAATTGCATCGAAAACCAGGAAAGTACCATGTACAACCAGTGACTGCAAACAAAATTAGGTCTGAATCATACAAATGTGAATGAAATCAACCTGGACGCTTATCACTAACTTTCCATACAGAAGAGCGAACCCTTGATGCCCTGGTGATCCAAATTCTTCCCTAAACTCTCACAAAAAAATTGAAAGTTAGAATCACTCTTCATTACAAATACATATAAAACAATCAAAATCAACATAGAAATAAACATGCAAATCTGGACCTGGAAAAACAATATGAAAAGTGAAAGCCTACATTTTGCATCCCATAAAACAGACATAGTTACAGTTAGCATCTGCATTTCCAAGAAAACTCTTCTTCTTTCACGCTCTTATAATATTATTGATACTTGAAGACATCCAGAATCAGATAGATGTAGAGAATAACAGAAACAGTGTGTGTGACAGAATACGAGAGTGGAGAAATAGAAGAACTGAGCAAGCACATCAGTTGGTTTCCCAACATAAGAAATTGTTGTTGTCCACAAGACCGATTTAGTTCTCTGACTGTAACAGCACTGTAGGGCATTTTGCAGTAGCACAGCTGAACTAAGGATGTAAAACATCAGTCACTACACAAACAACATGCTGCAAAGTGTATATTTTTAAAAACACAGATGACAATTGTAATTCATAAAACCATGGATGAATGCATAATTACATGAAACGAACAATTAACTTAAATTTTGCAAGGTTCCCTTAAGACTGAGCAACCATAGACGTTCAGAACTTAAGGCATCATTTGGTCTACGAGAGAGGTCAGGTCAGCCATCACTTTTCAGCTTTCTTGCAACTTCAGGCCTAAAAAAGACTTCTTTTGCATATGAATGGTAAAATTTCTGTATCTTGCTTTTCTCTTTCCCTCATTTTGTTGTCCCTGACTCCCTATAACATGTGTCTGAAACTGATTCTTCGAAACTATGATAACCTTCATTCTAATATCAGTTTTGTTTTTCAGTAACCAAGACTAGCGATCAATGACAATGATGGAATTTGAGCAATGGCAGACAAAACAACAAATTCTACAAGTCCCCATCAAAATAAACACATCAGAAATCTGCCTAGCTAATCACAAATAGCAAAAAGGGCTGAAGGTCAATCTTCATATTCTCTCCCTTGATACCCTTTTGTCCAAGGCTCACGAATCAAAACGCAGCTAAACCCTCCTACCAAGCAGCCTAATTTAACATCAAGAACCATACCCCAACACGCTAGCGGTTCAGTTGCACAGAAAGAACAGGAATTCAACAACAAAGCCGATACCTTCTGAGCATCCCGGGGGACTCCATACCCGCTGTAATACATCTGACCCACCAAGACCTGCATATTCACGTCCCCGGCCTTCGCCTCCTTAAGCGTGTCCTTGAACCACCGCTTCACGCAGTCGGACACCACCTCCGACAGCGGCAACCGCGCGCCGCCCTCCTTCTCCCCGCTGGTCTCCACCTCCATCGCCGCCGCCGCCCTCGCACCACTCCTCCTCCTCCTCCGGTCCCCCGATCTCCGATCGCCGCCCGGCGCCGATCCTAGGGTTCTGGCTAGCTGGCGCAACCTCGTCGGAGAGGGGAGGAATTTCCCCATAAAAAAAGCTCTTTTAGGAGAGGGAACCCATCACGCAAAAAGGGAGATCGAACCCATCTGTACCGCATCAATCTCACCTGTTTCGCAGGCTCTATCTAGGGTCGGCGAGCTCGACCTCCTCCTCCGCCGCCGCCGCCGTCGCCGTCGCCGTCTGCTTCCTCCTGCCGGCGGCGATGCTTATCTGGACGTCGCGGTCGTGCGGCTTTTTTGAGGAAGGGGACGGCAGGGAGATTGAAAACGAAAGGATTAAGGAGGGTTTACGGTTGGAGCGGAATTTAGCGGCCGCAGGCGATCCTTATCTCGTTAAAAAAATTTTGAAATTAGATAGCGCCATGAAGAAAAATGATTTTTTTTTTTTTTTTGTTATTATAAAATTCTGGGTTATGTTAGGGGTAATGATGCCAATTTAATAATCACTTATTTTTTGACCTCATAAAAAAATTCCAAACCTATGCTGACAAGGCCTTCATCCTAAATTAATTTTCAAGCCTTGAGTCGCTGCCCCCACAGTCGCATTTATTCCTAATTTTAAAAATCATAAGTTGGTACTCCATATCTATCATTCTTAAGATGCTTATGTGTTACAACACGTCGATTTTTCGCTTAAGATATATTGTTCTCTATGTCAAATCCATCTTTTAGTCGTTTGCGTTGATATATATATATGCATCTTAACAATAAATACTAAATGGAATGCTAGCGGATGGTGCATTTAGGTTAGAATTACCAACTAGGGTTTTCTTGTAAGAAGAAAATTAGTTCACAGTAAATTAGTAGTCTGGTACTTTTTAAGATAAAAAATAATTTATGATAAATTTGTCATGTGGTACCTTTTTTTGTTTTTTTACAAGATAAAAAATAACCAAGTGGCGCTATTTCTACACCCACATAACTAAATCCACCTAGTTTTCACCAAAAAGACAAAATTGTCCTTAATCATTCCATTACAATTTAAAGTGGTGATCTCAAATTTTTTACTTTCTTCATTTTTTAGTTTTTCTATATTTTTTTAGAATTTACTTATCATAATTAAGAACTTTAAATGTTTAGTTTTTGTTTATTGTAGATTTCCCATGTATATTGAAGACAACGTGTGTGTTTTTTATTAATTTATTATTATTGTTAGATAATACTTCCATGAAAGTTCATTTTGTCGAAAAGATAAATCTTCAAGAAAGTTACTTCTTATTTACATTGTTGAGCAAATTTATTAAATAAATTATGAAGTAGAGTATGGACCAAATTTAAAATAGGCGACTTTTTAACACATTGGCTTGTTTATATATTTTCACTCTTGTTGTGTATATCACCATCAAAACCCTTCTTATCGATTTTATTTTATATAGTTATAATAGGATGATCACATAAAAAAAAAAAAAAAACTCCTCGAAGATTTTCTAAAATAAAATCATAGGACATTTTCCAACATGAAACTTCATAAAATAAAATATAATTAAATCAAAACATTACATAAATTAAGATTAAAAAAAAGTGAAATATCATTATCTAGATCAAACTATTTATAAAAGAAACGGTCAATAACTTGAAAAATCCCAAACTGGTGCACCCGTGACAAATTTACCCTAAACTAATTTTTTAATCACAAAAACTCTAAATTGGTACACATTTGACAATTTTACCCCAAACTGGTATATTTATGATAAATTTACCCTATGTTAGTTTTCGTTAAATTTTATTGCCAAATTATTAAGTTGGATGATATGTAACTGTGGACTAGTGTACTAGTTTAATATGTTTGTCACGATTGTATCATTTTTGTGATTTTTTGTGTTATTAATCCAATTTAACAAATGGTATATTTGTCACAAATATATTAATCTGGGGTTTGTGGCAATTGAACAAATTAATTTGAGGTACTAGTTTGGGATTTTTTATAGTTACTTGGGGTAAATTTGTCACAAGTGTATAAATTTGGAGTTTTTTGTGATTAAAAAATTAGTTTTTGGTAAATTTGACACATATGTACCAATTTTGGGTTTTTCAGGGTGTTAACCTCTAAAAAAATCAAGATGCTACATTGTACATAATATTTTTAATATATTCCTAAATATTCCTCTAATTTCTTACATGCTTTGTGTAAAAGTATCTCACAATATAGTAAGAAAAAAAAGATAAATTCTTTAATATAGAGAGGTAAAGATATTTGATATATATATTAGGCTAATGAAATTAAAATATAAAAAGTTCATCAAGAAATTGAGCTTTTGAGATAAGATGGTCAAAGAATAGATAAGTTGTTATAAGATCAATGATAAACAATTTAAAAATCACTTATTTTTTGACCTCATAAAAAATTCCAAACCTATGCTGACAAGGCCTTCATCCTGAATTAATTTTCAAGCCTTGAGTCACTACCCCATGGTCGTATTTATCCCTAATTTTAAAAATCACAAGTTGGTACTCCATATCTATCATTCTTAAGATGCTTATGTGTTGCAACACGTCGATTTTTCAGTACTTTACATTGATATCTATGTATCTTAGCAATAAATACTAAATAAAATGCTAGCGGATGATAGATTTAGGTTAGAATTACCAACTAGGGTTTTCTTGTAAGAAGAAAATTAGTTCATAGTAAATTAGTAGTTTGGTACTTTTTAAGATAAAAGATAATTTACAATAAATTTGTCATGTGGTACCTTTTTTTTTTTTTTTTATGAGATAAAAATAAAACCGGGTGGCGCTATTTCTACACCCACGCAACTAAATTCACCTAGTTTTCACCAAAAAGACAAAATTGTCCTTAATCATTCCATTACAATTTAAGGTGGTGATCTCAAATTTATTTACTTTCTTCATTTTTTTAGTTTTTTTTCTATATTTTTGTAGAATTTACTTATCATAATTAAGAACTTTAAATGTTTAGTTTTTGTTTATCGTAGATTGCCCATGTATATTGAAGACAACATGTTTTATTTATTTATTTATTTATTTATTATTAGATAATACTTCCATGAAAGTTCATTTTGTCGAAAAGATTAATCTTCAAGAAAGTTACTTCTTATTTACGCTATCGAGCAAATTTATTAAATAAATTATGAAGTAGAGTATGGAACAAATTTAAAATAGGCGACTTTTTAACATATTGGCTTGTTTATGTATTTTCACTCTTGTTGTATATATCACCATCAAAACCCTTCTTATTGATTTTACTTTATATAGTTATAATAGGATGATCACATAAAAAAAACTCTTTGAAGATTTTCCAAAATAAAATCACAAGACATTTTTCAACATGATACTTCAGAAAATAAAATTTAATTAAATCAAAAAATTACATAAATTAAGATTTAAAAAAAAATCAGTGAAATATCATTATCTAGATCAAACTATTTTAAAAAAAAAAAGGTTAATACCTTGAAGAACCCCAAACCGGTACACCCATGACAAATTTACTCCAAACTAATTTTTTGACCACCAAAAATCCTAAACTGGTACACCTTTGACAAATTTATCCAAAATTGATATATTTGTAATAGATTTATCCTCTGTTAATTTTCGTTAAATTTTATTGTTAAATTACTAAATTGGATGACATGCGATAGTTGACTAGTATATTAGTTTGGGATTTTACTATATGTTTGTCACAATTGTATCATTTTTGTGATTTTTTGTGTTATTAATCCAATTTAATAGATGATATATTTGTCACAAATATATCAATTTGGGGTTTGTGATAGTTGAACAAATTAGTTTAAGGCAAATTTGTCACAAGTGTATTAGTTTGGGATTTTTTATGATTAGTTGAGATAAATTTGTCAATTTGTCACAGATGTACCGATTTGAGGTTTTTTTTTTTCAGGGTACCCTAAAAAATCAAGATGTATACATAATATTTTTAATATATTCCTAAATATTCCTCTAATTTCTTACATGCTCTGTTATCTCGAAGAAAAAAAGGTTTTATAGAGAGGTAAAGATACTTCATATATATATGTTAGTTAAAAAATTAGTTTTTGAGATAAGATAAATTTGTCACAAAATGTAATGCCTTTTTTTCATACATCATGATTTGATATCTAAAAATGGTTTTTTTTTACTGAAGATAAAATATGTGAAATAGTTAGGGTATTAACCCTAAAAAAATCAAGATGCTACATCGTACATAATATTTTTAATATATTCCTAAATATTCCTCTAATTTCTTACATGCTCTGTGTAAAAGTATCTTGCCAATATAGCAAGAAAAAAAAAGATAAATTCTTTAATATAGAGAGGTAAAGATACTTCATACATATATATATTTGTTAGGCTAATGAAATTAAAAAAATAATAAAAAGTTAATCAAGAAAGTGAGCTTTTGAGATAAGATGGCCAAAGGATAGATAAGTTGTTATAAGATCAATGATGAACAAGAGAGTTTTTAATTTTTTACTAAATAAGACAATGCCCTTTCGATGTTGCACTTTTTAATTAAGTCCTTTGAATGCCATTATCAAAAAGTTTCGTAAACTTATTAATAAATTCTGGTTTTTCCGAAGATGTAATCACGAGAATTCCTTCGTCATTTTATGTCCCAGCATGACTCCGGGTGCCATCCGCGTTTGTGCCTTGAAAGTATGCAAGGAGTAATAAAAATATGCGTGAGTCTCCATTCGTTACGTGGATGCATATGCAATTGACAAAAGATGCATAATTAGGTGATACTTGCTTACTTTTAAAATTGACGGAGCCATGTTATTACTAGCCTGCTTAGACAGAGACCTTTCGTCCTTTCGACCATATGTAATGAGGGATTCACAAGACGAAAGTAATTTTAGGGAAAATGACGCTAATCCATTTCAAAGTTAATCTGAAAAATCATTACATGCGTGGGGTCTCGATTTACGATCTGAGGGGCCTTACCTCTCTAGCCTTCGACTTTTCCCAAACCGGTTCTCTCGAGTATTTCAACTCATGAGTTGGCTTCCTGCAATGTGTTTTCTGAAGCAATATTTTAGAGAAGTAAAACAACAACCTCGGAAATTTTTTTCATATGGATGTCCTGTAAGCTATGTCTCTCGAACTTTAGCCACACTCAAAGCAATATGAGATTTTTTCCACTAGGTGGTAGCTCTGGATTTATTTTGAAAGGGTGTCTACTTCTTTTTACATTGGTAATAATATACATGAAAGTTTATTTGGTGGGTTTACGTATTTTCAAACATTAACCTCATGGTAAGAGTTCCAGGTACAAACTAGATTCGTAAGCTACCGACAGTTCACCTTTTTGACGTATCTCTGCAGGCTGTGTGCGACTTTATCACCCCGCCAAAGTGGCCCAATTCATTGGTTGAGGGAAAAAGTTTTGCTGCAAAGTTGACACTGATGTTTAATCTCTCTAATTGTTCTTCTACGAACAGAAAGGAAATTGTTCAAGTGTACATGTTTTAGAGCTCAGAGGAGTTGTTGATTAACTAAATTCAATATAGCTTAGACTTTTGACATTTGAGTGAAGGTGAATTTGATAAGATATGTCCATAGACTCAAATTTGAAAGATGAAGTGTGTATTAGTATATGGACAAGATAAGGAATCTCATTAATCATTGCAATAACCAAATTTGCTATCATGGTCTCTGCGGGAAGAAGACTGCGTGGAGAAGACCACTGGAGAAGACGTGTGGACATGTATCACCGAAAAGTCAACAAAACACCTCTTGGAATATGGATGGACTGATTAGTGAATTGACAAATGCGGTCAAAGATCCTTTGTTGATTTTGAATAGGAAGGTAAATGACAAAAAAGATTAAAAGTATGGAGACTGGAGGCACTTGCTGCCAAATTGCAAGAAACATAGCACAAGATACAGATAAACAACTTTGAATTTTGTGATTGGTTGAAGGACTTTATTTGCTAAGGGTACACTTTGCTATTTATAACCCATAGGTTTCTACAACTCCCTTGCTCGATTCCACTACTCGACAAATATACCAATGATTAATTGACTCTACTATTCAATATTTACATTGATGATTAGATCGACATCACTACCTTGATGATTACTGAGAGTTACATTGACTCCTTTCTTCCAACACTTAGCCAATGCATTTTGACATTTCCATCATAAGAATTGGGTCTTCTTGTCAACTGACTGCACTTTACTAATTGATTATTCCCAACACTTAGCTATTTTTCGCTTCTCTAGTCATTCTAGCAAGCCCATGTCAACCAAGTCGTCAACTACAACGTCTGGGACATTTTTTGGTGTCAATAGGACCGAGATTTGCATCGAGATTTGTTGGTGTGGCACGATACTTCACTTGGATTAAGAGGGAGGTGATGAGTGTGGTGGGCTCATAGGGAAGAAGAATGGCGAGCGCACTTGCGGTGTGAAAATATGGACGTCGATGTCTGGTTAGTTATTTAATAAACCTAATTGGCCCTTTACTCAATAGCGTAAGCTTTTTTAAGCAAATGTTGCCCAATTAGGTATATTGTAGCTCGAGTTTTGGGCTTCCTCTTGGATCTACCTATAATAAAGGTGTTGGACTTCTATTAAACTTCCACACTAAAATGAGGTAGAATTGGTTTTGGAACACGCAATATAAATATGAAGAGATTACCAAAAGGGAGCTTAAATCCGAGCCCATTAATAGATTCAATTGAGCTCATAGTTACTCAAAAACCTAACCTAATAAGTCATCGGTCAATTATGAAATATATTAACCGGTCTGTACAATACCAACCTCTGATGTTGTTGTACTTTTTCTACCGCATTTCGATATGCTAGGATGCTTAATTGACCTACTTTCATACTAGTCAAATTTCATGTAATGTTTATGTCTTAAAATATTTATAAACAAAATCCTAACATCCACATAAATTGTACTTCTCGGACTATTTCTGTCTTCTATTTGTGGCAGAACTTAGAGGTTATATTTAGTTGAATTTGCATGGAAGGGGTTAATTGAGTGTCAAATATTGGGTTCAAATGTGCCAAATCCCATATCGAATCACAAGTCCTGTACTTAAAATAATCCCTTAAATGAATGCTTGCCACCCTATTAGGGAACCTTATCTATGCACATCAACCGGATGTTTTGCATCCATAAAAAAAAATTAGTCCAACCAAATATTCGGACAGATTTGATCACAAAAACATAAGAACTTATAATCAATCATCGAACTACCAAAAGGACAATCTAATAAGTCACTTTCACCCAATATTTCGTTAAAACAATACCAAAACCACGTCGAATCAGAGTATCCTGTCAACCTCCGTTCAATTACAAGGTTCTTACCTTTGACTTTCTAAAAAATGGGTGGTTGGATCGATGAGAATTGACTTGATCAAAAGTTGTGGAAGCACTCAAATCAAAAAACAGGTTGAAATGTCAATTGTCCCTGGGATAGACCAATATTGTGAACAAGGAACGACCTGCGACCGACCGATGGTGTGAATCCGAGGTTTGATGGTCCCGGATATTGACCCGCACCTCACTGCTCCTTCGGGTCTCCAATCGGTCATTATTTAAGGCCGAAACGGATATCCATGCAATGTAATTTTTGTCTATTTTTATAATAAATAAGCATATTATAATATATTTTATCGAATATCTCATGGACTATAGTAAGACAAAGACTTCTGCACGGTGTCCCAATCACTAAATTACGTGGACTGGAAGATACAGTGTGAAAATTCGAGAGGAAGGAATTGACCAATTAATTGACTGGATTTGAAATTGCAAAACTTATTATTTTTGTACCTAGAATTAGGTACATGGAGTGAATGTGTTTCAACTTGGAACTATCGTCATCTTCTACGGGTGTGACTACATATTTTATAACGCAAAGTATATGTTCCATTGAATCATCAATATTGATAGATTATGAATTACTCATAACTAACCATTTACTATTAAAAATATTTGATAATATGAAAATAATAATAATTGTTAGACATCTATTGAAAAAGATGAGATAATATAATCAATTGTCTAATACACGCAAATACTGTTTTTAAGAATAATTCTACTTTTCAGAGTACGAAACTTGATATGTAAAGCTCTAGCAGCCATTCTCTCGAGATATAATAAACCTTCTTCTATACTTCGCATTGAATATTATAAGTAACTAAAAGAAAATGAAAAATATGAGAATTCAATGTATTTTCAAAGATATTTGAAGTTTAATTTTTATTCAAATAAGAGAGAAAGAGAGCCGCTCAAAAACCATTATCAATCCCTTCGTGAAGTGGTTATATGAAGAAATAAGTCAAGTGTTATAAATTCGTGACATGACCATTATATAATCATTTATATGAAATTATAAAAACGTTACAAAACTGCTTTATATTAATGGCGAACAAAAACAGTTATATATTGATGACCGTAAAAAACGGTTACAAAATTAATAACTTTTAATATTTCAAAATTATTAAATTAACCAGACATTTACTATACGCATAGTACGTTGACCTTGATTACCTCTTTGACCAATGACCGGGAAGCCGATCACGGAGATTGTTCCTATCGGCACAACGACTATTGCCGGCTCGAGTTTATCTTGACGTGCACTTTGCATCTCCTATTTTCAAAACACACGCATCGCATCTAATTTGCCTCTCGCCACCATGGACCAAACCTTAAAACCTAACCAAAGTCGCCCATAGGGGAAAAATGAGATTTTATTTTCTTGGTAATTAAACGTATTGCTGGGTTTTCTAGAATAAATTGAGTAAAGTAGTTGTCGACATTAGTAATGACATTAGTATTTGCTGGGTCATAGACCTAGATGACGTTGCGTTAGAAAAGAGAGCCACCCTTGTCATCACGTGATAGGTCCTCTCGCAAAATTCAATCGAATGCAATGTTCATCGAAAGAAAAAGACATTAATCACGGAGCATCACATCATGGGAATGTGTACCGACAATCCGACCACATTCGTTTCTCTTCCCACTAGAGGGAACCCTAGGTTTATTTTTGAAACGCGCACACGAGTGGGGAGCGTATCGATATGTGTACTTGTGTCTATATATGTTAATATATATGTATGTCACTGCTGGTACCTGTAGCATTCCAGCTAAGTTTAGTTTTGTTAATGACAGCTTTTAGATGATTAAGATACATTAAAGTATTCGGTAACACTTTGCCATTGCTGTGCACCAACAACCCCCAAAGATTCAGACTTTGCCATTAAGATTTTGACCAGGGTTTCATTCATAGTTCCTCAATTGCATGGACATCGTTGCTGTTCAGACCATGTTCAAATCAACAAGTCAATCCCTAGACGATTATGATCCGACGATATGATCATACGCGTGATTTTCTCATATGATGATTTCGCCATCGCATTTATTCCGTTTGTCTGAGGTGGGCTAGTAAATTGGACGATCACGGTCCAATGATCCATTGAATTTATGAGGTTCACGTAATAAGGCAGATCTCATCCAATCGAAATTGGTGTAAGTGCTCAAATGTGATTTGTAGAGGACACGTTTGGTGGACGTGGTCCACGAGGAAGAACAGTTCTTCCAAAAAGGGTCCATATTTAAATCTCCAATGAAGGCCTTGCCGTGCAAGCGGAGAGACTAAAAAGTCAAGGTCAGCTTCGTGGAAGACGCCACGAAAGGAGGGAAGAAACGCAGTTCGCTCACGCCTCCACCTCCTATAAAATCCTCCCGCTTCTCCAATCAAATCTATCAATTTCTCTCTCGGAGGTCTCTCTCTCTCTCTCTCTCTCCACACCATGACGGCTCATGTTTTGCCAGAGAAGGTTGTCCAGGAAATCAGTCTGATGCTGGGAAATGAAAATACTACTCCTGGCCCTAGAAGGTAAAGAGGTCATCAATGCATTATTTCATACAATATTCTGGCAAGATTGCACTAGCTCGCATTGATTTTTCACAAGCTATATACTTACCACAGAAGTATACTGTTCATGTCATCTTTTGAATGCAGAATTGCATAAGAGCAACTTTTCTATTGCAATAGTCGCAACCATAATGAATGCAGTACTTTTCTTATGTAGGTTGGAAGGGAAAATAGCTATAGTAACCGGCGGAGCTAAAGGGATTGGAGAGGCCACGGTTCGACTCTTTGCGAGGCACGGGGCAAAGGTCGTTATCGCCGATATTGAGGATCTTCTTGGGACCGCACTCGCTAATTCGCTATCTCCTTCTGTTACCTATGTGCACTGCGACGTTAGCTCGGAAGAGGACGTCGAGAACTTGGTGACCTCCACGGTCTCCCGCTATGGACGCCTCGACATCATGTTCAACAATGCCGGGTTGCTTGGGAACCAATCGAAGCGCAAGAGCATCATGGATTTCGATGTGGGGGAGTTCGAAAGCGTGATGAGCATTAACGTGAAAGGCTCAGCGCTCGGGATAAAGCACGCGGCCCGTGTCATGGCGCCAAGGAGGAGCGGGTGCATAATCTCCACGGCGAGTGTGGCTGGGGTCATGGGAGGGCTCGGCCCTCATGCCTACACGGCTTCGAAGCATGCCATCGTGGGGCTCACCAAGAACGCGGCGTGCGAGCTTGGTAGGTATGGGATCAGGGTCAACTGCATATCGCCATTCGGCGTGGCGACATCAATGCTCATCAACGCGTGGAGGAGCAGCGACGAGGAGGAGGAAGACGAAGGCATGAGTTTTGGGGTGCCCAGTGAGGGAGAGGTGGAGAAGATGCAGGAGTTTGTGAGAGGACTTGCCAACTTGAAAGGAGCAACATTGAGGGCTAAGGACATTGCTGAGGCTGCTTTGTATCTTGCAAGTGATGAGTCCAAGTATGTTAGTGGGCACAACCTTGTTGTGGATGGTGGGGTAACAACCTCAAGAAATTGTGTTGGCCTGTAAAAGAGTATCCCTTCCTCTTCACGGTTCTCTGCTTCTGAATGTTCACTTTCTTCTTATAAATTAGGTAGCAGCATTCTTTTATTTGGCTCTCTGAGGGAGATCTATTTATATCTATATCTATATCTATATCCCTTGTATGTCCTTCTTAAATATATATTAATAAATTATGAGTTGAGAAAATCAAGATCATCGAATAGAACATCTTATTCCGCTATATGCTTTGTCATCATTGTAACTAATTTTATTAGTAGACGAATCGTGTAACGATTAGTGTCATATGTGATATAAAAAGAATCATTAGTCTCCATGGGAATTCATGTCACGACAGTCAAAGGATTTGTATTTGAATCCCATAAAGAAGGGGAAAAGTCGTATGTCAATTTTGGACCGGCACACTAGTTGTACTCAACGACATGGTTCCATTCAAATAAAGTGAGGATACGACCAAAATAAAGATAATAATGTAAGTACAAAAAAGTAAAAGTCAGTGCATTATTACCAATAAAATATAGTTCCATTCAATAATGCAGGTACAAAAAAGTGAAGGTCGGTTCTCTCTCTCTCAAATTCAAGTTATTAGGTGAAGCCTAAGAATATGAGAGTAGTGGTGACATCTATGGTTTTGAGTAAATGAAACCCTAACTCATGGACAAAGTTTATGAATCAAGAATTTTTATCATACAATTGACACATGAACTTGTTTAAGGTCAAGTGCTTGCTAGGATCATCGATTACTTGTTCCTACACACATGACTACTTGCTTACCAAGAAAGAGTTTCAAGTGATTATTTCAAAGCTTATAACTCTACTGGATGGGCCATTTAACAAGTTTTGAAAGAACACATTAGGAACTTACCAATTCCAATCAATTTCTCTCACGACCCTTGAGACTATGGTGATTCTAATATTAGACATGTAAACATGACCGAATCTCATCCCAAGACTAGAGGCCCGACATACAAGACAGGTGGAAACCAGATCCTAGAGTTCATAATTCTACGATTCCTTGATAAAAAAAAAATACTATCAATTTCTTTAATTCTATAATAATTTTCTCAATATATAACTTTTGAAATGAATACAGAACTTGGAAAAAATTATGGAAAAATTAATTTTTATCGATGTTAATAACGAATCTCAAGGGATACTTGTCTAGAAAAGGCAGCCCATACATTTGTCAGCCTTACAAGCATCTAAATCCTGTCCTGCAATCTTTTTGCTTTTTTCCAAACTCAGGAAAGTCCCTCCACCCAAAATTTTCAGTATAAAAAATGAGGGAGGCCATGCCTTGGTCCAGCTTTATGCTTTGAAGAAATGAATATTCAAAGAGACAGAAGAGAAAAAGGTAAAAATAGGAGACGTGTATCCGAGCTGTCCTCAGATTTTACCCTCCCGAAATCCTTGAATTGACCTGGGATTATGAGCTGGGCATGTATATATGTACAGTTGGAGCCAGAACCACACATTCAAAAGTTAATTTAGTTCAAGGAAAATTCGCCTTAGACAGGCATGGAAAGGAGCCAAAAGGAGGCCGAATTTCAAGAACCAAAAGTGGCCACTGACTGGCAACTTTCAAACATTGTGGCTTTCTTTTCCCAATTTCTTTGAATTCTTTTATGGGCTTTATTTATAGGTGTCATTATCGCACTAGGTAGATTAATTTGATTATACATTATAGGGAAGTTACTTCCTTCAAAGTGATTTCGCTTTATATTACTAAGGATTACATCACCAAAAATCTTAAATCGATGCACTTGTACCATATTTATTTTAAACTAATTTTCATGTCACGAAAAATCTATTTACCCCAATCATACCTTAAGATTTTGGTAGATTTGTAGTGAGTGTACTAATTTGGAATTTCTGGTGACATGAAAATTAGTTCGGAATAAATGTGACACGAATATATCAGTTTCAGATTTTTAATGGTATAAGTCCTATTTAAAATAATATATGTTATTCGTAAAAAAGAAAAGAAAAGAAATATGATAGGGGAAACTACCCATTAACGTGACTCTCGTGGTATTTATACCAAATCTTGCTTCGGAAACTTTGATGACTATCCACACCGAAAGGATTCAATGTTTGGTCAATGTTTCCCATTGATTGAGGCTGCCTCCTTTTCAAGGAGATCTGTTCTTTTCTTTTTCTTTTTTTCTCTCTCTTTTGCCAGTCAAAGTTTGGGTGGTGTGCAATTGATATATATATATATATATATATATATATATATATATATATATATATAATGCATACTTGGCTAATGCAAGTTGATCATGTCTTAAAATTTTAAATTACACAGATATCGACTTATCATGAATGAGCCAGATGCACAGGATTTTCCTTTGCTGGAATGAGGAGAAAGTAGATGAAGGGACCATGGCGGACTTTTCAATTTGGGCTAAGCCCACCATTCTAAAAGGAGTACGAATTTTTTAGTTTTTGACCAGCCAGGAAAGTATCTCCAGCCTTACTGGACTTTTCAATTTGGAACATATTTCATATATTATGTTGATTCTATAATATGCATAGCATCTCATGCGATTGCATCAATTATGAAGGTCATTTCATTGAAATCGTGCATGTGCCCTCTTTATCATATGGGTTAATTTTTGCTTGTATCTTTATGATCACATAATCTTCTACTTCTTGTTTTTTTTTTGTGTGATGCAGGAGCATTCCTTGAGACATCAATTCTGCAAAAGAGTTGCCAATTTAGTGGACAAGATGTCAATTTCATCGTTATCAATCGACTACCTAGTTGTTGATTCACAAGTGTATTGTTGATTCCAAGTCTATTCCAATCACTTCACGTCTGCAGGCTCTTCGAATTCCTTAAGGGCCATTAATTCAATAACTTTGAAACTAGTAAAACTTGGAGACCTACAACCAACTACATTTATTTTCTCATATTTACAAGATCTAGTAAATGTTGTCGTTTTATAATTATAGTTGTGTTCTAGTAAAATAATTGTCTTCTCTATGAGTTTTTTTTTTTTGGTCTTTTCAATGAGTCTTGGTAATTACTCAAGCTTGGAGGACTGTTCCAAGCTCATTAATTTGGGTTAAGCCCATCATTCTAAAAGGAGTACAGAATTTTTAGTTTTTGGGCTTGGGAGACCAGCAAGGGAAGTCTCCAGCCTTCCTGGACTTTTCAATTCGGGACATTCTTCGGATATTATGTTGATTATATAATATGCATGGCGTCTCGTGCGACTGCATGAATTATAAAGGGTTATTTCATTGTAATCATGCATGTCCCCTCTTTATCATATGGGTTCATTTTTGCTTGTGTCTTTATAATCACATAGTCTTCTAGCTTTTTTTCTAATATGCCGGAGTATTCCTTAAAGACATCAATTTTGCAAAAGAGTTGTTGATTTAGTGGGCAAGACATCAATTTCATTGTTATTGATTGACTTTCTAATTGTCGATTCATAAGCCTATTGTCCGAGTCTAATCCAATCACTTCACGTTTGGAGGTTGTTCGCATTTCTTGAAGGCCATTAATTCAATAACTTAGGAATTAGTAAAACTTGGAGACCTATAACCAACTACATTTCTTTTTCTCATATTTTCAAGGTATAGTAAATGCCATCCTTATTTAACAATAGTTGTTTTCTAGTTAAACTAATTTTGCCTTCCCATGAGTCTTTTTGTCTTTCCAATGAGTCTTGGTAATTACTCATGCTTGTAGAGTTGTTCCTTGCTCATCTATATAAGCATACTATGATGAATGTAATGGCAAGACTTGGTTGATTTATAACTTATTTGAGAGTTTAGCTTAAGAACAAGAAGGATTTCTTATTTTGCTCTAATCCCTTCAGTGAATTCTCATGGGTGGCAAAGTGAATTCTCATGGGAGGCAAGTGACATATCCATTTAAGTTTTCACTAATGTTACTTCCTACTTAGCTACACTCTCTCTAAGTGTCAAGTTCGTAAACAAGCACACGGTTCTATGGTTGGTCGTCATTGACATGGACCAAACGTCGAGTCTTCTCCAACTCGAGAAAGAGACCTATGAGATGTTAAGATGGATGATTTAAGGAGACAAGCACAGCAATTGCAAGAGCGTTTGCAATGCATCAAACTTTTGGGATGCGATGATTTGCATCATGATAAAAAAAGTGTTATCTCTGATGAAGAGGATGTCAACCCTTTCATTGGTACTCAAAGTCATGATTCAAGTGAGGAAGGACTTCCTCGACATCAGTATTGAAGGTTCCATGGAATAGAGCAAGATGCTTATGTAAAGGTTGATATTCTTGAATTCGAAGGGAAGATGCAATCGGAAGAATTTATGGAATAGTTGCATGCTGTATAAAGAGTCTTTGGCTACAAAAAAAATATCAAATGATTGAAATGAGAAGCTAGTTGCCATCAAGCTCAAAAAGCATGCATCTATTTGGTGGGAGCACTTGAAGAAACAAAGAGCTTGTGAAGGAAGAAGCCGTATAGTTACTTGGGAGAAGATGAAGAAAGAATTGAAGAAGTTCTTATTGGCAAACTACCATCAAGATAATTTCCTTCAATTTCACAATTTCTAACAAAAGAACTATCTGTGTAAGAATATACATCAAAATTGGATCACCTCATGATGCTTTGTGTCGCCTTTGAAGTAGAAGAGCAAACTATTGTCCGCTACCTTGGTGAACTTCAAATTGAAATCGGTAATAATGTCCAACTTCAAACTTATTAGGCTAACAATGATATTTGTCAACTTACACTTAAGGTGGAGCAGCAATTTAAAGAAGCTCGTGGTACCAGCTCTTGGTATTGGAACAAAGAAGGCTATTCCAAAGGCGAGAGTACCTCTACTCCTAAGATTATGGTGACTGCTTCAAAGTTGACTCCTAAGAATGATGGAGCATCAAGTTCTAAGCATTGTAAAGTGTTTCAAGTGTCAAGGGTTTGGACATATTGCATCTAATTGTCCAAATCAATGATTGTCTCTCCAGTAGAAGAAAAGCTTGAAGAAGAGCAACGTGAAGACTCACTGATTCTAATGAACGATTGGAGGAGGGAAATGAAGTTACCTATGGAGATCAAGTAGTCTTTAATCCTTCATCAAATCTTGAGTGCTACTCTTAGTGAAGATGTTATGTGGTTTTACAACAACACTTTTCATACTAGATGCACTTCTCATGAAAGGTGTGTAATGTCATCATCGATGGAGGAAGCCGCAAGAACATAGTTGTTACAACAATGGTGGATAAGTTGCACCTCAAGATGGAGAAATGCCCACCACCTTACAAGCTCTCTTGGCTTCACAAAGGGAATGAGGTGAGAGTCGATAAGCGATGTATTGTTCAATTCTCCACTGGAAATACATACATACATACATACATACATACATACATACATACATACATACATACATACATACATACATACATACATACATACATATATATATACATACATATATATATATATATATATATATATATATATATATATATATAATGACGAAGTATGGTGTGATGTTGTTCCCATGGATGCTTGCTATTTGTTTCTTGGGAGGCCATGGCATTTTACTCTCTAAATCAAAAGTTGATAAGGCTTTGGAAGAATCCTTGGAGGCATATGTTCTTGTGGTGTTAGAAGAGAATGAAAAACATTTTGATGTCCCTTCTCAAGTAGAAGCTCTTCTCTAAGAATTTAAGGATGTTGTTTTGGAAGAGATTCCACCTAGTCTTCCGCCCATAAGAGACATTTAGCGTTGCATTGACTTTGTATCTCGTCATTCCAAACAAAGCAGCCTATAGAATGAGTCATAAAAAGCATGAAGAGCTACAACGGCAAATGGATGAACTCTTGGCTAAAAGAATGGTGAGAGAAAATATGAGTCCATGTGCTGTCCTTGCTCTTCTCATGCCAGAGAAGGATGGATCATGATACATATGCATTGATAGTAGAGTGGTGAACAAGATCACCATCAAGTACTATTTTCCTATCCTTCGACTCGATGATCTTCTTGACTAGCTCTATGGTGCTACTATCTTTTCCAAGATTGATCTTCGAAGTGGATATCATTAAATTCGAATAAGAGCTGGAGATGAGTGGAAAACTACCTTCAAGACAAGAGATGGCCTCTATGGATGGTCATGCCTTTCAGCCTCTTTAATGCTCCTAGTACATTTATGCGCCTTATGAATCATATCTCCAAATCATTTATTGGTAGTCTTCTTGTTGTTTATTTTGATGACATTCTTGTTTATAGTTTTATTCAACAGCAACACTTGATTATGGTGGTCGTTGATTGGTTCTCCAAAATGGCACATTTGTACAGTGTAACAAGACTTTGAATGCTACTCTTGTGGCGAATCTTTACCTACAATAGATTGTGAAACTTCATGGTATTTCAAAGACAATGACATCTAATTGGGATTCAAAGTTTATTAGTCATTTTTGGCTCATACTTTGGAAGAAGCTGGGCACGACACTTCAATTTAGCTCATCCCATCATCCTAAAACTGATGGGCAAACTGAAATTGTTAATCGGCATTTGGGAAATCTTATAAGGAGCATTATCGGAAGTAACCTACATCAATGGAACCTCACCTTAGCTCAAGCTGAAATTGCTTGCAATCGGTCTTCAAGCCAAACAACTAGAAAAAGTCCTTTTGAGGTCATGTATGGGAAAAACCTATTAGTCCATTGGACTTAGCTCCAATTTTCATCTCTCAACATTTTAATGGAGATGATGAGAAACATCCAACTATCTAAATAAGCTTTATGAATTGATTTGGGAAAGGATCATAAAACACAATGCGAATTATCAAGAAAGAGCAAACAAACATTGAAAGCATGTAGCTTTTAAAGAAAGAGATTTGGTTTGGCTTCATCTTAGAAAAGAGATATCTCCTAGGTGTTGTCACAGGAAGTTGATGAATGAAAAGGCAAGACTTGATTGATTTATAACTTATTTGAACCTTTGGCTTGAAAACAAGAAGAATTTATTGTTTTACTCTTATGCCTTATGTGGATTATGGGTGGTGAGTGATTTATCCATTTAAATTTTCACTTTGGTTACCTTCTATTTTTGTATACTCTTTCCTGACGTCATTTTGTCAAGAGAATAATAACATACAAACTAGCACTTTCTAGTACACTGACAAAATTGTTTTGTTAAGCACTAGGTGTTATGGCTAAAATATCACCTAGAGCGGGGTGAATAGGTGATTCTACGGAAACTAAGAAATTTAACTAGATATTGCAATGAGACACCTTATGATGAAGTGGTTAGATCTTACCAATGTACAATTCTATTAGAAAATTAAAAAGTAAGGGATAGAGAATTGCACACTCAAGATTATAGTGGTTCGGCTTTTGCAAGTCTACGTCCATTCTCTTGTACTATAGCCAATTGGCTGGAATCCACTAATAAGAACCGATAAGAGGTTACAAGATTTGAGCACCAAACACTTACGCTCGTGTGTAAAAACTCCTTACACCTTCTCGACCTCTAAAATGTTACACAATTTTGCTCACTGAATCAAATGTAAATGATCACAAACACTCTTCAGATTTTAGAATTAAAAGCTCCAATACTTTGAAAGTGAATTGTTTTTCTTCTGCTTTGAGACCTCCTCTTATACCCCTCCTAGTCCAAGCTGACCATTGGACATGCCTTCAAGAGGATCATCTAGCCAATCCGCCCGTTGATCCTGGATTTGGTTGAGAAGATCTGATAGCGTGAGGATCGTCGGGGTTGAACCTTCCCGTAAGATTTGCTACCCATATAGCAAGTTGGGTTTCCAAAAGTCGAGCGTTTATGTTTATAAAGAATAGCTCAACTTCGAAGTCTGAGGAAAGTTTAGAAACTTGAAGATTTTTATGAAAATTTTCCTTTTAAAGCTCCTCCAAAATATAGCAAGTAATCCAGTCAATTTTTTTACTAGCCATTGCACGAGAGATTTATTCCTTCCTAGCTAATTGATTAAATATCCGAATAAGAAAGTATCATCCACGATTCTGATTTTGATTGCAATTATCAGACTTTCCTTCCTGAAAAATACTTTTAATCAAAATCCAAAGTCGGTTAGTTTTGTTAATCATCGAAACCAATAAGGGAATGTTTTCTCAACACTAGGTGCACATCGCACTCAGTGCAACCAAATTTGCTAATTGCATGATAGAGCCATGCTCTCGTGCCACGTTGTGCCAGTGCGATAGTCTCTCGCAAAAACTTGAGTTGGATGATGCCAATGAAAGAGGAGGGACCTCCCACATATATACGAGCTCCTCAAATAATGACCGTACCTTTCCGTCCGATCTAATGCCGAGATTCCATCTCCCCATTGGCCCAAACTACCCCATAAATCACAGAAGGCTCCACTTATAATTCAAGAGTGCACATAAAAACCCTAATCGTGACGCTAGGCTTGGATTTTCGTGGCCACTTTGTTTGTCAATCATACATTAGAGAACCTCCGGTACGTTATTCCAGGACATGGAAATGCTCGTGTGTCAGAACTCGGAGAGAAGCACACGGAAGATCCTTTGAAACTGTCGATTCCATGTCTCGAAGGGAATCGGGTCAAAACGGCAATGCGTGGATTCTTGCGCAGCAAAATCCAAAAGTGCCCATATTACTATGCTCTCTTCTTGCACCCCCAGCCACGAACCCAGCATGGGCGTCTAGCTTCTTCATCTGGGGTTTCAAAAACGCCACTCAATATCATATTGTAATAGATAATCTGGATTTCGTCCGATACTTTAAAGTAAAACAACTTTGCTCAAGATTTTCTTGTAATATTTCTTATTTTGGCTTATACTCTAGACTGGATACTCTCTCTGCTGGCTAAGGCAGTCACATCAGCTTGTCTCGTGCCTGAGATCTGGAGCAGCCATCTTGTTGAAACCGTGGATCTCATAGGACCACTCTCGTTTCAAAATTAGTATGAAAAACAATACCTTTTTCCCCCTTCTTGCAAAGAGAGTTCACTCGGGCAGGCAACCCCTGTTCTTTGGAACTTGCTTCTGCAACAGTGTCGGAGGTCACTTAATGTCTGTCCTCCGTCACCAGTCTCACTGATTGAGAAGATCAACTTTCTAGTAAATTTGTCTACAAGTTACTTTCTCCATGCGGAAAAATGTCCATTTTGTATAGTACGACGCTGAATCACTTGGCATCGAGTATAATGTTGTTTTCGAGAGTATGTGTTGATATTGTCGACTAAAATTTACATAGATATTGTCCTTCGTTGCGGCTTGCTGTTGTGTTGCCACTCACTATTGCAATTACAGTTGAGGTCGTGACATTAGATTGAGGGCTGCTACCCTCGAACGACCCAGATTAGAGAGTGAGGTAGGTGATCTCCTGGTGGCGAAGAATTCTCCTGCGGTTGCTAGCTTTTCTTTTTTTCGCACCCTGGTCTATGAACTTCATCAGACGTATTCTCCGTTACTTACATGGGATTTCGTCACTGGGACCAATGTCGTATTGATTTCAAAAGGTATATCTAACCATCCCATGGCAGAGACGAGGAGACATGGATCGAGTCTTGAGATTAAATACGTGGATGAATGATTTTTTATCCCCCATTGGAAGGAACAGACGTGCCTTCTAGCGGTGGATGGCAAGTAAACGACGTTTTTGCATGTGCAGATTCTTGCTAGTCGTGCTGCGTAAGGACCTGTACTGATTGTAGCCTGATCATGGAAATTAAATCGAAACCCTAGTCTAACTCTCCTTTGTAAGACGTGAAATCTTATCCATAAGATTGAAATGAACTGATCCGTCCACGGTGATCCTTCAAGTAATTTTCATTGTTTTGTTTACTTGTGAGCACTGTAAGAAGTTTTCATCAGACAAAGATTCATAGTCCGACAGACGCATGATTTAAACATTCACATAATTGACACTTCATTGACTACAACTCTTTCCCACTTTCCTCCAACTTGACATGAGTGCTCCAAATTCTCTTATCAAAGTTATTGAACACACGGACACACGCACCACCCAAATTTTTCATTCCCAACCACCTGAATGCATGTCCAAAGTTCGTCATATTGCGAGCAAAAGCCCTGGCAAAGACCGCTCGAAGTGGTCCCTCGGCTGGCTCTGCCACAGTGTATAACTCGCCCGTGCAGCCTCCCGCCTCGGTGACGACACGTCTCTCACGGTGAGCCACGTGTTGAAATACTCCCTGAACTGCGCGATCAGCCCGTTCTTCAGCGTCCAAACATGGACCCAATATGCCTGCGCCCCTTCCCACCCCTCTGCAATCACATAGTCGGTGCCTATAGCTGTTATGCTACGTGGATGGAATGGAAAGGCTGAGTAGTCCGATTTGCCTGTGAGCGTCCGCATCATGTGCTGGCAACCGGGTGGTCCGTGGAACCACCATTCGAGATCACTGGCCAGGAGCTCGGCCACCTTGTTGGATTCACCCAGAGCCAATGCCACATAAAGGGCCTTGATGGTCGCTTTGTTCTTGTCGGATTCCGGTGAGGTAGATTTAAGGTCGTTGGTTGCCATTTTGGGTTATAAATGAAGAAACACAATGCGATAGGGAATGGTCTATAAGCTAAAAGACCAGTGGGATGGATTTTGTATGCTTGTTTTCTTTGCTTGTGAGCGTTGGTCTTGGTATTGCACTATCGGCCTAGTGGTGAACCTATTTATAACATGAAATTGGGAGAGGAAGAAGAGAATGGGACCCACTCTGTTGATTAGTCAGAGATCAACGGTGGTTGATCGTGGTGGAAGATCAGATGGCCAATACTTGCTCCAAAGATGGGGATGTCCTTTGTGCCACACTAAATGCCAAGCAAGAGCTCATGGCTCCCACGATAATACAACTCTAAATTCAATGCTCTTCTAGGGACAATCGATGGGCGATTGTACATCGATTGTCCCGGAACCAGATCAATCCAAAAACCATAATCAAACATTGCTCCGACCACTCTACTTCTTGCAGGATTGATCTATCCGGTCACACCTTAGTTCTCTTCCTTGTGGACATAAAATTCATTTTTGATTGGCAACCCCGAATTCATAAAGTAACTCGTTAATTTCACAAACTAGGAGCGAGGCAAAATTCGCGTTGGTAACTATAAAATAAAGTCATTTACACTTGGTGAGGTGTGAGAAGTCAAAATGTTAAGGTTTTTATGATGCGCATAATCCATCCAAATATGTTTGGTGCATAATCTCTAGACAATTCAAGGGAATATTATTGAGTGCATGGGATGCATATGAGTCCAGTGTACCTTGTAAATTTTCGTAAGGGCATTGCTAATTGTCTTAAAAAAAGGTAAATTTTTAAATGTAGGCGTGGTTTAATTCCCCCTCATGCGTATGTTGGACTTTGGCCCGAGATTAAGTGTGAAAATACATAATAATGAGACCAGATATGAGGCTTGGAAGGATTTGAATTCAAGATCTTGTAGTCTGTTGTCATACAAAATTTTATGGGATCACTTTTAATTGTCCAAAAGTTTAAATTGTTCGATGAAAACATCATTCAATATTCTAACACACGTTACGTGGGATCCATCAAAATCAAAGGGTGTAATAGATCGGACTCACATACATTATCAGCATATAAGAATTATTCCCCTAAAAAAGTTTGGTCACTAGTCAATTTTCTTGTTCTATTCCATCCTAAAGTTTGGTCAATAGTTAGCATATTTCTTTATTCTTTAGGTATCTACTCACCGTGTAAGGCTGCTTAGCAAGAGAGATAGCCAAATGGCGTGTTCCTGTTTTTGTCCAGGTTAAACTCTACGATTCTGCATGCTCCCACACTTGAGGAGAGTGCAAAGAGAACATTCCACTCTTTATCTCGTTGACAATTGAGTTTGTTCACTCTTTATTGAAAAGTTTTACTGAATTTAGAGTTAAGACAACGATGGTGATGATCATGTGAGCATTCATAGAAAGTTGACATCAACAAAAAGTTAGCGGATGGACTTCTTAGATTTGTTCTTTGTCATCCATGAAATTGACAACGAATTGTCCTTTATGATGAGAACATTAATGACAGATGTGGAGCGTTAGCTTTCCTCCACTCCAAGAAGATGCGTGCTGGCTAGACGAATGGCCTGGAAGGTTTTCAAATGTTGTCTAAAAGCCTTGGCTTTATTAGGGGGAAAAGTACCAAAAAAGTCCTAAATCTGTTGTCTTTGTACTAATTTAATCATAAACTTTTTTTTTGTGCCGATTTAATCATAACCTTTTTACGTTGTGCCAATTCAGTTCTTTCCGGCCAATTTTGGCCGGATTTTGCTAACTGGATGCCAGCCGGGTGATGTGGCTTTGATTGGCGCTGACGTGGATAACTTTTAATAAATTTTAATATTTTTGATTTTTTTTTATTCTCCTCTTCTTCCTCTAGCCGGTTGTCGGACCTCGGCGACCAGCCGAGTGACAGGCCGGTGAGGTCGAGGTCGACCTTGCCGGCCACCTCGCCGGTGGCGCGAGGGCGGCCTCGCGTTGGGTGGCGAGGCTTGCCCTCGAGGCCTGGAAGAAGGAGGAGAGGAAGAGGCGAGAGGAGGAGGTGAAGAAAGAGAAGCGTCTCGGATCGTCGGAGACGTGAGGGACGTGGAGAACGAGAGGATCGCGAGCGAGGGGAATCTCGATGGTCACGCCGAGAGAGAGAGAGAGAGAGAGAGAGAGAGAGAGAGAGAGAGAGATCTTTGATGGCACGCGAGCTCGTCGTCTGGTCGGATGCTTCGGTGGCCCGGCGCGAGGCTAGCTCAAGGCCGTCTCCTTATGCCGAGCTCACAGAGCTCGCCCTCG
This sequence comes from Eucalyptus microcorys, assembly GCA_014182515.1. NCBI lineage: Eukaryota > Viridiplantae > Streptophyta > Magnoliopsida > Myrtales > Myrtaceae > Eucalyptus > Eucalyptus microcorys. The sequence goes on from CM024569.1 coordinate 34,187,994, forward strand.
CCACCCAGGTCTTGAGGGCGGCCTCGCGCTAGGTGGCGAGGGCGAGCCTTGCCTGCCCGGCGCGAGGCCACCCTCGCGGCCACTGGCGAGGTGGCCGGCGAGGTTGACCTCGACCTCGTCGGGGCTGTCGCCTCCGGCCGGTCACCGAGGTTAGGCGACCAGCTGGAGGAAGAAGAGGAGAAGAAAAAAAGAACAAGAGAAAAAGAAAAGAAAAAGAAAAAAGAAAAAGAAAAAGAGAAAAGAAAAAAAGAAAAAGAAAATAAAAGAAAATAAAAATTCAAAAATTCAAAAATATTAAAATATTATTAAAAGTTGTCCACGTCAGCGCCAATTAGACTACGTCAGCCACCCGGCGTCCAGTTAGCAAAATCCGGCTAAAATTGGCCGGAAGGGACTGAATTGGGACAACGTAAAAATGTTTAGGACTAAATCGGCACAAAAACAAAAGGTTTAGGACTTTTTTTGCACTTTTCCCCTTTATTAGGAGAATTGTTTCTGAGCGGCAATGGAAAATTTGCTTGACCTCTTCTTTTGGTCATTAGTTATTTACACATGGCTAGAAACTTAAAACTGCATTTGTTTCAAAGAAAATGAATGTTTTGAGAAACCTTTTCCTAAAAATGATCACTTATATCACTTACAAAGAAAAAAAATGAATGAACAAAAAAATATTCAGACAAATTATTAGCTATATTGAAAGTATTTTCCATCCATTTTTCCGTGAAACAAATGGAGCCTTAGATGCCACTTGAAAAATAATCATAGGATAGATGATGAATAGGAAGTTAGCTATCCAAGAATTTAACTTCATTGCCATTTAATAGATGAACTAGTTTGCAAAATGTGAGGTAAAGTCCAGGCGGATTGCTCAAATACAGACTTGTTTGCACTTGGCGCATACCAAACTGGACCTATATCGTGTGTTTGATCTACACATAAAAGTTTGTACCTTAACCACTAGATTGATATGGATTTTTTTAGTTTCTATATCTCTATTTAAGCAAGTTGATTTGTAATCATAGCTACACCCATATTTCATTTTGCTCATAAATGGAGTGACATTATAGCTTATTTTGCCCTATTTTAAGTGAAAAGTTACTTATTGACTTTTTCGCCAAAACTTACAATATTATTTAAATAGTAAAAAACTATGAAAAACATTATACATGAGTTCACTTGTTAATCTTTTATGATTTGAAAGGTTTATGGTATTTCAAGTTCAACTAAAAGTCATAAAGCGTGAGTCAAAATGAGTCAAAATGTATTAAAAGTTAATAAAAAGTTTAAAGAAAAATCATTTATAAATTAGGTGTTTGCTTAGATGGTTAACACTTACTCACATGTGATTTATAAATATAGTTATTAATGAGGTGAACCGATTCAATATTATGGAGGTGTCATTCATTTGATGGAATTTACAAGCGTAACATTTTATCATCTTTTTAGGATAAATCCAAGTATTGCCAAATTGAAAAATAATGAGATTTATGAGAGTAAATATTTTCCCATTTATTGGAATTGCAAAATTCATTGTACGTCCTACTGCATTTTTAAGAGATAAATATATTACAAGTACCAAGAGTTTCATACGGTGCTGACTTTACTGTAAAAAGTATTTAGCTAACTTACTTAAGTGTAAGTGCCAAATTGGAGAAAAGTACGAACTTTTAAGTGCCTTTGGTAAGAAATTTTGACAAAAAATTACGTGACTTTTCTAAATAAAAATTTTATGTGAGGTGACGTTTTTTTTTATAAAAAGCTAGTCCATGTGGATAGATTAAACGATGGTGCACAATCCAATGTGGCTGGGTTGTGTAACATGACTTCGTTTGCTCCGAAGTTGTTTCGCCATTCTCTCTTCGCTACATTCTCTGTCTTCTTCTCCTCCTTCGCCCTCATCTCACTGTCGCCTATGGAGCCACCACCCACCACCCACCACACCAAACACCACCACCTCCTCCACTACCTAGACAAGTTCGACGACCGCGACAAGAGTGTCGTTGTTGACCCATCCATCTCCTTCGAGAACCCCTGCCTCCGCAACGCCTATGTTGCCCTTCAAGCCCTCAAGCAGGCCATCATCATCTCTAACCCTAACAACTTCATTGCCAATTGGGTCGACCCCTCCATTTGTGATTACTCCCGAGTCTTCTGCTCCCCCGCCCCAACGACCACAGCGTCAGCACCATCACGGGCATGGCATTTCTGGGTATCTTTTGAAGGAGCTTGGCCTACTTGCTAACTTCGACTTCTTCCACCTCAACTCTAATTGCTTTTGCCGTAGTGTGTGGTAGAAGTTTTGGAACTTGGAGCGGTTCTTCAAGCTGGATTTGAGCAACAATTGGTTCGCCAAGAAGTTCCCGAGGATCTATTGTAGCTCCTAGTGCTCAAGTGACAGAGTCGACAAAAGAACTTCGGCGTTGGATATCTGCATTGGTCCATTGTGTTGTCCATCTACATTGGGGGCAAATCGAATAGGGTTCCAATTTGGGGTTTTGATCAATTTAGGGTTTTCAATTTGGGAATTTCCTTGTAAGTCATGATTTAGGGTTTATATTTTGGGGGTAAAACATGTAGACAACGTCATTTTGGCCTATATATGCTAATTGGCGGAGAAATTAATAAGAAATGGCCATGTCAGATTTTCGGCAACCCAAATTGGAGTTGGCACTTAAGTAATTATTTTTCTTTTTAAAAAGTGGCATTTAAGTGACTTTAAAGAATTTTTGGTACCAAAATGAATGCTATACGAAACTTTTGACATACTATGTACTTATCCTGCTTTTCTACTTACGATGTACATAAAGATAATTAGCCAAAGAGCTTAATTTGAATAAAACTTGATTTCAAGGTGCTAAATTCAAAGCAATTAACTTGAATAATTGGCCAAAACGATTACTTGCAATATACTAACACCCAACTGAATTTGAGGCACTAAAGAAAATTCTATTCTTCTTCAATTCTGGAATATGCCCTACTTCAACAATATCCTCTTGGGTTTTGATTCTAACATCATCAACACCCCACTCAATGTTATTCCCCAATTGTGCATGCATTGATAAGTAGTAAACCAATTTCTATTCGTATAGTGTGAAACAAACAACTAGAATCCATAATTCATCCATCAAACAACGAATCCTCAGTGATATATAAGACATAATCAACACTATTTGAATTACAATTAACTATATCAGCAACATTATCAGTAGACTCAATTCTAATTTCCCTACCCTTTTTGGTTTTTTAGCTTAGGGAAATCCCTTCTAAGATGTCCGTTCTTGCCACAACTCCAACAGGCAACGCCATTAATCCTAGGCTAACTATGTCCATTCAAGTTTATACTACTCCTACTAACACGAGTACTGATTCTTCCTCTACTTTTACCTACTAAAGCAATATATATAGGTTACCAAATTCTTTTATACAGATGTCTTCACTTAGAATTATATCATGAACCAAACGTCCAACTTATCAACCTAAAGAAATTACTGATAGTAGTAAAAATGGTATCTCAACTATCATAACATGAGAATAACATAATTAAAGCATGCATTTTATCTTCAAAGTCAATCTTAATTGAACTTAATGAACTAACAATCATATTGAATTCATTGATATGATTAGCAATCAACACGCATCCGACTATGTTGACACCTAAATTTTGGCGGTTCGGTCATTTATTTATTGCATAGAAAATTAGGGGGTAATTTCATCCCTGAAAAAATATTAATTGCATAGCATATAGACTTAGGTGTATTTATTATTAATTTGCATTTTTTGCATTTATTTATTGGACTGATGACATGTAGATTTGAATTAGTGGTTTTGAGCTTTAATTTGACAGGCTAGACTAAGCCCATGAAGCAAGCAAATCAGTCCAAGCCCGTATCCTCGGAGATATTTTACGGATTTATCTTTGTGATCGCGTTTGGAAAAGAAATCTTCTTGGATATGGTTTTGGAAAATTAAAAGAAATCCTAATCCGTGGCCTATAAATAGGTTAATTCGCGTAAGGTTTTGGGCCCCACATTGAATATTCGGCCACAAAAGGAGAGAAACACACGGCCACGCATATTGACATACACTGCCGAGGAGAGAACGTGAGGTCAAAAATTGTTTTTTTCTCTCCCTTGTGAGTCTGACACACGCAAAGAAAGAAATCACATGAAAGAGAGAGTGAAAGAGAGTGGTAGGTCAAATTCTTCAGTCATCTTTGACTGAGTGCCCCCAATCTCGACGCTGCTACTTCCCATCGTCTCGACAAGCTGCCGCACCGCGCCTGCTGCCCCTCAACAACGATCGGCCGCTGTTTCTCACCGTCGTGAAGTCCTCGCTCCCATGACGTGCTGTTGTTTCGTCTCCGTTTGTTGCCCGTGACGAGTTTTTGGCCATAAATCTCACGGTCCCATCGATTCACCACCGACCAGCCCATGACACCGACGGGTCGCTGCTCTATCTCGTGCCACCCTCCCATAGCCACACGACCAACACTGTGGTTGCTCTCTTCCATTGCTTCCGAATCAGCATCGTCTATTCTCTTGCCGAAACACATCAATTCTCGGTCCCTTACTCATAGTCTTCGCTTGCTCGTTCCATCCTGATGCCCTAGTGGCCCTCGACAATCCATGGCGAAGCACCAAATCAAAGGCATTATATAAAAGGAGAAGACTTGGCACTTTGGATGAAAAGCCATTGAAAATAGTGCAAAATTCGAGACAAAGGGCACACTCTCGGTCAACACGAGGCTTCAAGGTTTTCCTGGAGCTCGAGAAAACCCGACGTTGCTAGTACCACCCTCACCGCGAAGCCGCCCGAAGTTCCAGTGTGTTCTTTCTTTTCTTGAGACCGCAACACTGAGCATCGTTAAGGGACTGAGTCAGATCGTCCAGTGGATTCCAAGAGGTCTCGCGGAGCCCATCGGGTGACTTTCGAACAACCGAGCACCACCACGTTGCATTGCGAGTAGCCATTCGAGGATCGGAATTCGAAAACCAATATTCAAATTAGGTGAAAATCTTATCTATTTTGATTTTTGAATATTCCGTTACCTTATTTGAGATATTTATCGATGCATATGATTGAAATTGCTATTGAAATTTGGGATTGACAGTCTGACTTTTGCGCCCAAAATCCAACTCGCAATCGCTTGCAAAATCGTCAATCTGATCTCACGCTCAAGATTCGATTCGCGATTTATTTAAAAATTGACCAACCTGATCTCATGTGTGAGATATGGTTCGCCAATTTGTGGATATCGATAATATTTTATCTGATTTGTCGTCATATTGGTTGAATCAATTTTATTTTGTTAAATAAAAAAAATCCAAAAAAATACATTCATTTAGGATGTTAGTTTTTGTTTAATTTAAGTTGCATGTTTAATTATGTGGCAATTTTTAATTTCGAAATTAATAAAAAACAAAAACACAAAAAAAATCATCATGCATATGTCATGTAGAATTAGGGCATTCTTTGTACGTCATTGCATATTAGGATAAAATTGCATGTTTCATTTTAAGTTTAGATTGATTTTTTAGATAGATTGCATCTTAGGTTAGAGATTGCTAAGTTAAGATAATATCTTAGTTTAAATTAGGGTTTAGCCTGACCTAATCATTAATATAAGTTGGATAGAATCTTAATTTAGGTAGATAATTTTCGCATTTTCTAATTTCGAATTTCATGGAAAATACCAAAAATTGCCTTAAAATAAATCAATTTCATTAATTAGGAGAGACCGCATTTTATTTACGTCATATAGCTAGGTCATGTTGCCATGTCATATCATTTCATGTTAAATTAGTAGCATGCACTTTGCATAAAGCATGATTCTCATTAATTAGGTGAAAATAAAAAAAGAAATTGCGTGTTAATTAGAAATCATATCTAGGGTTGTTGATATGAATTCTGATCTAACAACGCAGATGTTTTCGTTGCCCTGAGGTTAGTCTTGTAATTTATTCATTGCTTTTATCTGGGTGTTAAATTTGTGGTTTGTGCACTTGCATGGTCACCTCACATGTTAGGGAAATAGATTTAAAATCAATCCGAGTTGCTTGCAAAACATTTTTTTAAAATAAAGAGAAAGGTACCGAAAGGGCGTTAGAGAAATCTAGCGTAATCAAGTCCCCGAACTCACAATCTCTGGTTTGTAGGAGTAAAGTAAATCTTCCATTACTTTATTTAGGTGTCTAATCGACCTACCGAAAATAGATTAGTGGCGACTTCTGATTGAAAATCATTTGCATGTTAAGAACTTAAACTTAAGTTGTGAATTGGTATGAGTTTGGGAGGGCCTGAGCTAAGTTTAGGCTTAGTAATCCATTAGCCTAGTTTTAGGTGGTGCACTCAAAAATTTAGGTCACGACAGACTACCTTTAAGTTAAACAAACGTCGCATTAAGTAGTCTTTTTCGATTGCAGATGGCTTCTCGTACATGTCTGGTAGGGCCTTTATCAAACTCACAATGGTCTTCTCTTTCAAGATGTTGAATGCGGCGTTATGAGAAAACATCAATTGAATAACACCAAACGCTTGTTTATCCATCAATTCTTATTCAACTTATTTCATCCACTCTGGTCTCTTCCCAGACAGGAGTAAGTGCAAATTCCCCCAATAGAGATATTATCAATTCTCACTTTCCTTCTTTTGTCGCCATTAATTCGCTCTAACTCGGTCAAGTCTAGTTTTGGTATTAATTATTGGAGAAGCAAGTGATCGAACGATAAAATAGACATAATAAGAAAATAAATGGAGTATCGGATTTATGTGGTTTAGTTGATGTGATTTATGTCTATGGTGAGAATGGAAAAAAATCAATTATAGATCAAGTGATGCTATAGAAATTACAACTACACTCGAGTGACTTAAATAAACTCAATGTTTTTCAGCCTTCCAATTACACTCAATAACTCACATGGTGTTTAGCCCCATAATTCCTCATGAATAATCACTCAATCTCATGGGTAGAAATCAGTCCCTTGACTCTCTCCCCGTTCGGAGCTCTCCTTTACTAATTGTGTAGCTATGGCAGCCCCCACCCTTACCTCTTCAAACCCTAATCCCCCACAATAACCTAGACCCTACTCCCATGAAACCGTAGCTTATTCAACCAATTGACCCTATAAAATCATCAATGGTTCTCCATTGTTCCATTCAGTTCCCACCAACCTAGGAGCAATATCATCGAAAACCAGCATCGAGGGATCTTCGATTTCTTCTTTGGTGAGCTCTACATCTCGCAATCCAGGTGCCATTCTTCTAGATCCGGGGAAAAGAACAGGGTCTTCAGTCAGCAATCCCTTAGTGGCAGATCCTAGCGGCCATTGCGGGGGAGGAAGAAGTAGTGGGTCATCTCGCCCATCTCTGCAATAAATTGGGTAAGCTAATGTATGAGAATGACATGAATATTCTTGATGAGGAAATATCAGAAGAAAAAAAATTCAAGAGTGTCACTTCTCCCTAGTTGGGCAACTCTACAAGAACCCTAATGTTAACTTTCAGGTGCTTACAAAAGCAATGAAGAAGGCCTGGAAAAATGAGAATGTAGAAGTTAAACCATTAGAAAATGGGAAAATCAGCTTTGTCTTTTGCCATGAAAGGGACAAAAACCGAGTACTAGAGGGAGGTCCTTGGTCTTTCTCTAACCATTTACTGTTGTTAAAACCTTGGGAGTCGGATACCCTTCTACATTGTTATGAATTTAAGACCTGTGCCTTTTGGGTTAGAATCTTTGGCCTTCCTCTAGAATGGAATTTTGAAAGTATGATAAAGAAAATAGCAAGTTTAATGGGGAAGGTGCTGGATGTGAAAACAGATGCTAGAGGCCCTGCTTTTTAGAGAATTGGGAAAGCAAGAGTGGAGATAGATGTGGAGGCTGAATTGCGAGTAGGACAATTGATGCGTCATGGGAATAAGAAAGTTTGGCTGGATTTTAAATATGAACGATTGCCTTTTTTCTGTTACTCTTGTGGCAAAATTGGGCATTATGCTAATTACTACAAAGACATACCTTACGACGAGGAAAAATTCACAACTAAGCTGGGAGGGTGCTTTGGAAGTTGGATGAAAGCAGAGACTTCTAATCATAGCCCATTCTGGAAGGTGTTTTATCATGAAGTGCCATTAGAAGAGAATGTAGAAGAGGTTGTTCCCGAAACCCCTGAACAACAAAGACAAATTGAAATTATGGAAGTTGGTCAGCCTATCATTCCCATTATCAATCAGAATTTTCAGCAGGGAGAACCAAATCACATCATTACAAATGAGTTGACGATGCACAACTCAGGGAAAAGAATACTTATGCTCACCGGTCCGGAGTACTTAAACAATACAAATTTTCAGCTAGCAACTACCTCTAATAGCAACAAAAAGAAAACCTTCTCCCAACCCAAAACTCACTCTTTCAAGAAACAAAGAAAAGGCAGCACTCAAGTTACAACTGCTTTGGCACAAGGCTGGTTGGATGAGAATCAGCTTTTGGATACTCCTATTTAGATGACAGAAGAAGTGGCAGCATGGGCTGTGGTGGTTAGCCCCAATAAGCCACCAAATGAACAATGGATATATTAAGTTGGAATTGTCAAGGGTTGGGAACACCCTTGACAGTCCGAGAATTGAGAGCCTTAATGGCTCATTTTAGGCCCTCTTTAGTTTTTCTAATGGAAACAAAAAATAAGACGGAGTTTGTGTAGAGAGTAAAGAGAAGACTTCAATTTCAGAGCTGTTTAGTAGTTGATCCGATGGGTACGGCGGGAGGTTTTTCTGTTATGTGGGATGATCGGATTTCATTGGAAATTGACTCAATGACTAAAAGCTATGTCAATCTAAAGTGTGAAGAGGGGGTCACGAGTAAAAAATTGAGGATTACCTTTGTTCATGCACCATATATATACACAAAGAGATTACAACTTTGGGAAAGCTTGCAATAGATAAGCTCTACAAATACTCTGCCGTGAGTGTGCTTGGGGGATTTCAATGAAGTACGTTTCTATTGGGAAAAAGTGGGGAAACGACTAGCTGAAAATTTCAGAATGACTGCGTTTCGGGATTGCTTAGATGCATGCTCTCTAATGGACATAGACAGCAAGGGTTGTGCCTTTACTTGGGCCAATAATAGGGAAGGGGAAGAATATGTGAAAAAACGACTTGATAGAGTGGTGAGCACGATTGAATGGCGGTTGATGTACCCTGAAGCTTTTGCTCTTCCTGTAGTAGGATCTGATCATAGTCCTATCATATTGTCTCTTCAAACAACTCATATAAGAAGAAAACGAATTTTCAGAGTCGAAGCCTTTTGGCTTGAAAGTGCAGAATGCAAGGAAGTGGTGTTAAAGTCTTGGGAAGCTACAAATCAGCACTAGACAAATTTAGTTGGGAAGCTTCAAGCTGTGCAAAATGCACTTTCCAAATGGAGTAAAAAGAACTTTGTGAATGGAAAGAAGAAAATCAGTATATTAAAGCAGGAACTAGAGTGCCTTATTAATAATCTTTCAGATGCTTTCAACAAGGCACTTTTTAAAAAATTACAAGGTGAAATTGATGAGCTTGGGAGGCAAGAAAAAATGTATTGGGGGTTAAGATCTAAAATCAATTGGCTGAGATGGGGAGATTAGAACACAAAATACTTCCATGCGACAACCATTCAAAGAAGACAGAGAAATAAGATTTCTATGCTACAAATTGCAAAAAATACATAGTTGGGGGAGTAGAATCAATTGAGAGAACATAATGTGCAATTTTTCAGAGAGTTATATCAAGTCCCAAGGCCCCCGGGATTTTGCGCCAGTGATAAACCAAGTACCTGAAATAGTAACAAATGATATGAACAGAACATTATTTGCTGAAGTTACCATGGATGAAGTCACAGAAGCAGCATTTCAGCTAGGAGCCACTAAAGCCCTCGGCCCAGATGGTCTTAATGGTCTATTTTATCATCATCACTAGGAAGACATTAAATGTGACATATTTAAGTGGAGTAGTTTTTGGTCACTAGCTCTCTTTCACCAGTCCTGAATCGAACATACATTTCACTTATCCCGAAGGTTCCAAACCCTGAGAGATTGGACCAGTATCGCCCAATTAGTTTATGCAATTTTGGCTACAAGATTATCTTGAAAGTGCTGGCTAATAGACTCAAACCTCTCCTAACATAAATTATAGCACCGGAACAAAGCGCCTTTATGGGTAGGAGGCAAATTCAGGATAATATCTTCATTGTCTAGGAAGTATTGCATCAAATCAGAATCACGAGTAGAAAAAAGAAGTTCCAAGCAGTTCTAAAATTATACATGAAGAAGGCATATGATAGAGTGGAATGGGATTTTTTGGAGGCGTGCCTACTAAAGACTGGTTTTGATGAGAAATGGGTGAAATAGGTAATGCAATGTGTTACTACAGTCACATTTAGCGTTATATTTAATGGAGAACCTCTTCAATACTTTCAACCTTCAAGATGACTCAGGCAAGGGGATCCATTATCTCTTTATCTCTTTATTATTGTGGCAAACGTTTTATCCTCATTGATGATGCAAGCTGTGGAGAATGGAAGTATTACAGGAATTAGGCTAAATCGAAGCTGTCCTACGCTTTCTCACTTATTATTTGTTGATGATTTGATTTTTTTCATGAATGGTACTATTCTATAATGTCAAAATCTTGCCATGATTCTGAATCAATATTGCCTAGGGGCGGGACAGGAGATTAATTTGAACAAATTGAGAATATTTTTCAGTAAGGGCTGCCTTCAATCTTTGAAGGATAATATGGCAAGGGAATTGAGGGTTCCTAATATTGACAAAATTGGTAAATACCTAGGCATCCCTTCAGATTGGGGAGTGTCGAAGAAACAAATGTTTGCATGGGTACTTGGGAGAATTAGTTCAAAATTAGAAAGCTAGAAGGAGAAATTGCTCTCTAAAGCTGGAAAAGAAGTCATGTTGAAAACGGTAGTTCAAGCGCTACCACAATACACCATGTCAGTATTTAAAATCTTGGTTTCTATTTGCAAGGCTATTGAATAGAAAATTGCTTCATATTGGTGGAAGACTAATGAAAAAAAAGAAGGCACTCATTGGAAGAGATGGGATATATTGAAGACCAGGAAAGATATATGTGGAATGGGTTTTAGAGATCTTCTTTCTTTCAATAAAGCGATGTTAGGAAAGCAAGCTTGGCGGCTAGCACAACAACCATCTTCTCTTTGGGGATAGATTATTTAAGGGGTTATTATCTACACATAGATCTTTGGCATGCAGCAAAGGGCCTTTGACCTTCATGGGGATGGAGAAGCCTGGTCTTAGGGAGAGATTCTATAGTACCCAAAGTCATGTGAAAAGTAGGAGATGGATCTAAGATTAAAATTAGAGAAGATAAATGGCTCCAAAGAGGGATTATTGAGGGTCCAGCGAACGTTAATGAACCTCCTTTAGTCTTTGACCTCATAGACAAAGAGCAAGAGAGATGGGACAAAATGACCGTAGCAGCACACTTTGATGATCAATTAGCTGAAGAAATTCTTACTATCCCTATTAAGTCCCAAATAGAAACTGATCAGCTTGTATGGAATGGAACACAGACAGGCAAATATACAGTGAAAAGTGCGTATAACTACATGAAGGAGGATTCAGAACAATGTCAGGTGAATCAGGCCTCAACTTCATTTCAACCTCCCCCCTCACTCTGGAAAGACATCTGGAATTTGCACACTCCACCCAAGATCAGAATTTTTATGTGGAATTTATGCCAAAATGCTCTCCCAACAAAGGATAACCTGTTTCGAAGGAAAATATTACTTGGTCCAATATGTCCATTATGCCATTATGAGATGGGAAACGGTTGAACATCTCTTCCTATTGTGTTCATGGACAAGGCAAATATGGGACACTGTGCTGAACATAAAGATATCAAGTTAGGGATTGACAAGGATAGAAGAATGGCTTTGCAGTCTCAAAAAGAAGACAACTAACCCTCCAAACTTACACTTGGTGGTTGTAACGCTGTGGACTATGTGGAAGGCCCGCAATCAGGCCATCTTTCGAGGTAGACAACCAAAGGTGTCGGCTATTATTGATTCAGCACAAGCGGTTATAAGAAGTTATAACCGGTGGAATCCAAGGAAGGGTGGGTCTAGAGATAGAGTAGATGTCGGATCTGAAAATCGTGAAGCCCGAACAGAGATTAGCGAGTTAAATGAAGAGCTGAGACTTGAGAATAGAGAACCCGGTGAGGAGCTACAACCTGTGAATCGAACGCCGGGACTCCGAGCAGACAATGAATCCGGAAACAAAGTAGATGAGTGGAGAGGAGACATGCGACCAAGGCTGAGTGGTGAGATGAACTTAGGCAGTAGAGCGGAGCCGGGAGCTGGAGTGGACGGCAACAGAGCATGAGATCGAGAAGAGCAATCTTGGCTTAGAACACCCAATCATCGAAATATTGGTGAAACTGGGTGCGAAGAAGGTGGATCAGGGACCATGAGGCTTAATGATGAGCTGCGAACTTGAACCTGAGTCGAGTAGAGGAAGCCGAAGAGGATAATAGATCGGGAAGGAGAGCAGGCGTGCCGTACAGAGAGCATGTGTGCCATACGGAGAGCAATGCCTTGGACTGAGCAGTGAACGGAGACTGGGCCATAGCGCGCCGGAGATAGAAGGATTCGCTGGTTCAGGAAGCAGAGCAAGAAGAGGAGAGCTGCGACCCTTGTACAGGTCTAAAACCCAAGAAGCTTCTTGATGAACTCAGCATATCTGAAACTCGAGAAGCTCAACTATCTCAGTCATGGATTCCACCACCGGAAGGAGCGCTGAAGATAAACATAGATGGAACGTATGTACTTGGTTCGTTGGGGAATTCCATTGCTTACATCTATCGCGATTCGGTGGGGAGGATGGTAGGAGCGGCTAAAGCAATTAGAGCCTCTCCCCCCTTGATGGCCGAAACCCTAGCATTATGGGAAGCCCTCAAATTTTTCTTCCTTAAAAGACACGAAGTACTTCTTTTTGAGTCAGATAGTTCACAACTGGTTAAAGCTATGACCAGTTCACAGTAGTTAAGTTGGGAAGTTCAACCTATCGTAAGCAAGTGCAAGGAAAAAATGCAGGCCTTTTCAAATGTCGAGATAGCCCATTGTTCTAGAGAGCCCAATCTCGTTGCAGATTGGGTAGCTAAAGCCTACAAGAACAATTACCTATCTCTTAATTGGGTCTTATTCCCTCCACAAACTTTACTGGACCTCTTATGTAATGATGGCCATTTACTGGGCCTCTCATCTTTGCTTACTTAATGAAATGCTTCCGTTTCTGACCAAAAAAAAAAAAAAAAAAATCACTCAATCTCATGAAAAAATTCACAAATCTTACTCACAAGATTTAATTGACTTCAAACACGTGAGATGTAATTCACAAACAAAAGCTCATCTTTGATTCTCTTCATAGAGAACATCCACTTCTTATATATAAGTAAGAATTAGATCCAAAATAGGAAACCTTTTTTTTAAGAAACCTTCTCTGAGTATGAAACCTTTCAATTAAGAAAATTTTTTTTTTGAGCTCAAACTCGAGATATATTTTCAACGGCATAATCTTTTCTCCTACTATGTCTTGGGTTTTGAAATGATTCCAATCGAAAGGAGCAATTTCAAGAGTAGAAATTGGTGATGAATGTGCCATATAACTTAATGAGTAAGTAACGAATTTGCTATATGAATTAGGGGTGATACAAGGTTCAATGGTCCACATCACCATGTGCCAGTGATCTCATGTTTGGGCCACTTTATGCAAAATCTTTGCTTAATACATATAAAGATGGGTTAGTGGAGAAAGTGAGTTTATATTGATATTTAGGCATCTCTAGCAAGTAAGCAAGTTCATTGAACTGTAAATCGTGCTCTATTTATACAATATGATGATGTGAAGAAACCCATCGAAAAAAATGTAAAAATGATGGATGTAGTACATTTGAAACTCCGAGATATTATTGTCACACCTGAAATAGTCGACACGTTATACGCAAATCACTGATGCCCTGAATTTACATGCTGTGGGAGTGCCTACTAATTACACTAGAGCTCTTAAGCCACGAAGAAATAGGTGAAGTAGAGCATCGTCATTTCCTGGAAAATTCTTACATGATGCCGGCCTGGCGGCATCTTTGACTGCTTTGACTCGTTTTATTTCTTTTTTTTTTTCTTTTTCCTTTCTGGATGGCATCCAAAAAGGTCTTTTTCAGCGTGCGAGGCAGCATAGGATTAGCATGAGTCACAGCTGCCATTGACATGACAATTGAACATTGAACAGGTTGGCACGCGATTTGCGATCCCCTTCCATTAGGTAAGATATCAATTGTCAATTAAATTAATCCCGATATGTCTCTGTCTGTATTCCATCCGATATCGATTGATTTCTCCAAGACACTATCTTCCAAGGTATGAGAAATTGAAAAGACACTTGTATACGGCAAAAATTGGTAAAAAGAATAAGATTTTGAAAACTTATATATTATATGATACGTGAAATCTTAACATGTTTCCCAACCTAAGGTGATTCTATTTATAACAATGTCAAGGAATTTGATCCAAAATATATGTTTAAGTGAACTCACAAAGACAAAATTATTTATACAATTACCGTATTAAGGATAAGTGTCATTTTCTCTATTGATACCATGCGAGTACGCAACTGGTTTCTTCCGTAAGCATTATTTCCCAAAGTGATTTATACGACTCTAATTTAATGGGCATTGATCATTCTCCTTGAAAGGAATACTTTCCTTACACAAACATTTTTCTTCCAGTTAAGATTTGGGTTTGCTTCATTCGGTACCGTGGGTTTTGCTCAATTAAAAAAAACAGCAGTACAAATCAACGATTCCAACACTTCCTGTAGCTCTTCCAGTAAGGTATATTATAATAATATTGCTGATTCCTTATAACATTTCCCTATATCATATCCCGATGGTAATTAGGAATTTTTAAACCGTTATCAAGTCCCTTTATTTTATGTTAATATTACATAATTAATTAAGAATACCAGCTTCATTTTGTTCAAAAGAGAAAGATTCATATAAAATACAATACAATTTAACAAATTACATATAATAGATACATATTTTAACTTATAGAAATGAAAGATTGACATCCATGTTACTAGTTTACAATTATTATGGAGATTGAATTGACATAAATGGATAAGGAATAAAAAAGCGGTTGAAGGAGAGTGTTTGAGGAAATAATTGAGGAATTAATACTTCACTATCTTTGTCAGGCAACTCACGACAAATCGACTTTACTCGCTCCCTTGGAGACGAGGAAATGCGGATGCCCATGTGGACGAGTGAAATCGCATGCAACACTACATTTCGGGTCAATTATAGGGTAGCAATCTTTCCCGCCACCGATTATCCTCACCAAGAATTATTAGGGATGTCCCGTCCCCGCTTTGTTGAGGTCCTAACAAAAGAATTAGGAACCAATCATAAATAAATAAATAAATAAATAAAAATAAAAATAAAAATATATATACATATATACATATATACATATACATATATGTATGTATATGTATATATCTGCTCTAACGTAGTCGTTGACAACTAATTGCCCCGTTTTATCCCGTCACTACACATGTCACTGATATAACCTAGTGAAAGAAAAAAAAAGGATTACAATCATTAATTAAAAATGAGGAAAATTACCAAATAAGTCATAAACTTATTGTAATTATGTTAATTTAGCCTTATACTTTGTTTTTTGACCAATTGAGTTTTAAACTTTTTGTATTTATGCTAATTCAAGCAATTTGGCCAATTTTGGCTAGTTAATGTCAAGTGGATATCAACCGTCCTACGTGGATGGCTGACCTTGATGTAGATAATTTTTAAAACATTTTAATATTATTTTGAGATATTATATTTTTTCCCCTCCTTTCCTTCTTCCTCCAACCGGTTATTGGATCGATAATCAGTTAGAGGTGAGGGCCAATGACGCTGAGCCTAGACAGCCTAGCTTAAGGTAGTCTTTGAGGTTGGGCGAACCTTGCCAACCAAGTGCAAGGCCACCCTCATGGTTGTTAGGGGCTTGGTGAGGCCTAGCCATGGCAAGCCTCGTCTTTGTAGTCACTAGTGAGGGTGACGCTTTCTAGTGGGCGGTGAGAGGCACCTTTGGCCGATCGCCAAGGTTCGGTGACTAGCTGGAGGAAGAAGAAGAAAGGGAAAGGAAAAAGAAAAGAAAAAAAAGGAAAAGTAAAAAAGAATTGCCAAAAACTTATTAAAATGTTATTAAAAATTGTTCATATCAATGTTGGCTGTGCCATGTAGGATGGTTGGCGCCTACATTGAGGTTAGTCGATCAAATTTGAGCAAATGGATTCATTTAGTAAAAAAATGGTTTAGGACTGAGTTTATATAATTGCAATAAGTTTAAAAACTTTTTTAGTAATTTTCCCATTAAAAATGTTTCATTTGAAAAAACATAAATGATTATAACATCCATTTTATTTAGTGAAACAAGGATTTACTCAATTACAACAAATCCTTGGAGTATAACTCCTTCTCTAAGCATCGATCCTTCTCTAGCCATGAAAACTTTGGCAGCCGTTAATGGTCATATTGAATCTTAATACTTGTCGTCCAAAATGATCGTCCGCTATACATTTGGTAAAGGTGTTCCGTAAACTTGTAATTTTGCAAAACTCAGTGAGATTGGTGAGGAACAAAAGTTATGCGTGAACAAGCGATCAAAAGTAAAACGGATAGAAAAAGAAATTAAATTGAACATCATAACTACGTGATTCAATTAGTGTGACCTATGTTTACAGGGAGAGCAGCAAGAATTCCATTATAAATCAAGTGATACAACAGAGATTACAATTGTACATGAGTAACTCAAATACTCTCAGTGTTTTTTGGCCCCTAAGTACACTCAATCACTCTTAAAGTGTTTAGTCCCATAATCACTCACTAAATAATCTCTCAATCTCACGAAAGAATTCACAAATCTTACTCATAATATTTAAATGCTTCAACACTAAAAAGCTCTCCGGGTGTAATTCATGAAGAAGTCTCTTCCTACATGCTCTTTACAACAAATACACTTCTTATTATACAAGAGTTGGATCCAAAATACGAAATCTACTCAAATAGGAAGCCAACTCCAATCAAGAAAACTACTTGAATTACGAAATTTTTCCTTTTAGGCTCAAACTTGTAACATATCCTGACAAAAGTAACACATGTTATTGACCGGAGGTTCTTGAGGCAGAAAAGACCAAAGATAGCTGAGATAACCAAGCTTGTCTCGAAACTCCTAGAAGTCAAGGATTTTCTTGAATTGTAAAGTGTTCTCAGAGTAATTATGGGATTTTGCACTTGTCTTCTAAAGCATCCTTGTAGTGAATGAAAGTAATTGGTAGATGGAAAGATTGTATCTCTATCATAAAATCAAGCGGACATCTATGGTTTTAATTTGCGACGCTCCTCCCTCCCCCCCCCCTCTCCACAATACGAGGGGCCTAGTGACTAAAGTAAGGAGTGAACTAGTCAAGGGCATTTAAGTAGAGCACAATTGAGGAAAATTACCAAGAGAGTCCTAAAATTATTGCATTTATGCCAATTTAGTCCTTAATATTTCAATTTGGCCAATTTAGCCCTAAGTCTTTTGATAATTTCCCAATGTAGTCATTTCAGCCACTTTTGGTTGGAAATTTGACATAGCACGACTAGTGCAGATGTTGACAAATTTTGTAATTTTTTTTCTTTCTTTTTCCTTTTTTTTTTTAACTAGTGCTCGGTTGTTCTCACCTAGGCAAGGATCGGCCTCATCGGGCAATGGCAAGGGGGGCCCTCGCTAGATTTGGCGAGGCCAATCCTCAACCAGGCTAGGGTGGCCTCGCCTAGGTGAGGGTGAGAGCCACCCTCGCCAAATCTTATGAGGTTGATCCTTGAGGCTAGGGTAGCTTCATCGGGCCTCGCTTGGCCTTTGCATGGGCGAGGTTGGCCATCGCCTATGGTGGGCAAAGGGGGCTCTCATCAACGTTTTCCTCATGAAGGCGAGGCCCTATTAGACCAACCCTTGCTTGTGGCTCGGAAGGGTGGCAGCCCTCGCTTAAGAAAGACCAACCCTTGCTGGCCATCGCTTGTGGCCAACTACTAACATAAAGAAGAGGGGGAAAAAGAAAGGAAAAACAACAAAAAAGGTGAAATAAATTTTAAATAAAATTCAAAAATAATTCATGTTAGCATTGATCGTGCTATTTAGGACATGCGGTGTTTATATAAGTGATTTTTGGAGAAAATTGGGCAAATGACTACATTGGAAAATTTTAAAAAAAATTTAGGACTAAATTTGTTAAATTAAAATATTTATAACTGAATTGGTACAAGTGCAATGAGTTTTGAACTTCTCTCTACACGATCATGATCTTTTAAGTGTCAGTTTATAGTAATCACGTGTCTGCTCATTGTAATGTCAAATAATCTATAGAATCAAGCAAGGACATTTTTCACTGATCAGTTCTTAGATTTACCAAATAGAAATCAAATTAAATCCGCCAAATTGGAAAGAAGCCCAAGGAATTGCAAGTTGTCGAGGACCATAGAAAGCCCACATGAAGACGGTGAAGACAACTCTTTCTTGCCATATAAAAATCATGAAGGGGCTCGCTCACACTCTTCAAGCCATTAATGCATAGTTCCATTTTTTGACACTATTCGGTGTTCCGCAAAAACCTTTTAGATAAAGTTTGGTGATGACCACGAACTAATACCCATTAATTGGTGAAAAAATTATCCAATGAGTCTTTAAATAGTAAAAAATATTAAAACAATCAAGTGAGCATCGTAAAAAGATTATGGCATTTATGGTGTCCTTATTCCAAAATTTTTGTATTTGACTGGACTTGGAACGAGGATAATCGCTAGGGACAAACATAGCTATTGCCAAAAGGCATCATCAAGGATGACTTCGCTGCCCGTTCTTAAATAGCCGTTGCCTGTTTTTTTTTATTTTTTTCTTAGGGTCCGTTCGTTTCGTAGAAAATGAACCATTTCCGGAAAATATTTTTCCAGAAGTCATTTTCCAGGAAAATGACAATATTTTCTGGTGTTCGGCTAAAACCTGAAAATGTTTCGAAAAATATTTTCCGGTGTTTAGTAAGGAAAATATTTTCCGTTTTTTTTCCGCTCCCCAAATTGGCGAGCGTGAGCATCAAGCTCAAGGCTCGCTAGATTGATGAGCACGAGTTTGAGATCGATGAGCTTGAGGTTCACCTAGTCTGACGACTAGCCAAGAAAGAAGAATATGGGAAAAAAAGAAAAAAAAAAAGAGAAGAAAAAGGAAATTAAAAATAATTCGAATTAAAAAAGAAAGAAGAAAATTAAAAAATAATTCAAATAAAAAAAAAAAGAAGAAGAAGAAGAAAGGGGAGGAGGAAGTGAGGATTTATAGAGATGTGAGATAAGAGAGGCCAAGTGAGGAAAATGTTTTCCACTTTTCAAAAGTGGAAAACATTTTCCTCCACTTTAGAAGACTTTTTTCCTTTGATGGAAAATATTTTCCCTAAGGAATTCATTTTCCGAGAAACGAACACCAGAAAATCGAGAAAACGTTTTTCCGAAAATTATTTTCCGTAAAACGAACGGAGCCTTAGTTGTATTTAATTAGACCAGCTTTCTTATGGGGCTAGTGGTCGGTGCCTTCATATCTTAATTGTGTCGTTTTTCTCTTATATACACTTATAAAACTATGTTTTCATGCATACTAATTTGTTCGAATATATCTAGAACTTGTCATGTTGACACAAGTCTGCCGAACTTTTTGCTTCAACCACTCCCAAAAAAACACATTAACCGCCTACCAACGCTCATAGCATAAGAGTCCACCCAAAGTACTAGGGAATCCCTCCCAATGTTAATATGAATTAGAAACATCTTGATTTCAATACAGAAATTCCTCGTCAAGTTCCCCGATGTGTAGGATTCATCCTCACGATTCTATATTAACATACTAATAATTCTAAAACAAAGTACATGCATTGTTGCCTACATAGTCACATTCTATGACCAGCCAATAAAGCCAGCAATTAAGACTAGCAACAGTTGGATCCAACCCGGGGGCGCTCGTGTGCTCGGAACATACATCCTCAAAAGACATGAATCTACATGGATGAGAGCGAATAATTGACTCCGTACAATCATCTGCAAACCCGAATGCGTGGGGCTCCTCATTATTGTGTTTCGATCCACTTGTCTTGCGTCCCCAATTTCCGATTCCAACATGAAAGCGTCGATCCATTGCACATGGACCATGAGATAATGAATGATACCTAACCTTTTCACAGAGAGAGAGAGAGAGAGAGAGAGAGAGAGAGAGAGAGAGAAGAGAGAGAGAGAGAGAGAGAGATCTTCTTGGTAGGAGGTAGATCGCTTTCGTGCTTATCACCGTGATATAAATGCACTAGGGGTAAAAGTTCTTACATACCCTGTACTTGGAGTTTTCTTCTTCTTTTTCTTCATTTTGGGAATGATCCAACTAACACTCTCATGTTATTCAATGGATATGGACACACGCATGTGTAACATGAGAACAAGCCCACGAAGACCTAATCGAGAAAAGAGTTATATATCGTACATTGATTTAACAGCGATACTCAAGAGGGCAACAAAATGGCAATACAACTTCAAGAAAATCGATCGTGCCTTGAAAAACTTTTCGAATTTAAAGTCTTTCGACACGTAGGGAAGGCGAAAGGAGGATCAAACGGACAGCTGACACATTACGCCATACTATTTTGACAATGTGAAAAACAGATACCACAAAGCCAGGCACGTCCGGTTCCGGCCGCATTGCTGTCCGGTTCCGAGGGGCGTTCGAGAGAATCGTCATTCGATCTGCTGACCAGATGCGATTTGACGGATTGTACCCAAAAAACATGACAAGCCGCGGAACACACATAGACCACAAAAACTGAGACTAACACAGTCCTTTCCGTGCAGAAACTCTTGGACTCAAACCATGGGTCGGGGAGAGAGAGAGAGAGAGAGAGAGAGAGAGATGAATGGCAATCCTCTGACGGTGAAGTCACGACAGCTTGCAAATCAATTCATGTTCATTTCTTTCTGTCGACATGTTCATTTGGAAAATCAGAAGATGGTCCACTGACATGAGTGTCCATTTTTCTCTTTTGCTTATATATGGCACAAAAGTGTCAATCAACATGAGACCTACGTCCGATTGATTAGACACTAGTATTCCAAACTGCATATGTAGCTAGACGTCTTCCAGTCCTCATATTTTATTTTCTTATTTATCAATGGAAGTAATTTTTATTGCTTGAGTACTTATGCAAGGGTGCTTAGTACATGTTAGTAAAATTGAAAAGATCACATGCAAAACGGTTTTATGGAAGAGAAAAGATACAAATAATATGCACTAGACTTATTTAGAGTAACCAAATTTCGGGACTTATGAATCTTTAGTTCACAAGAGTAAGATGTAGCTCTCGCTTCTTACTCAGCCCCTGAATTGGAAGCGACTCTTAAATTTAAAATTAAATGAATAATTGTATGAGAAAATCAAGTTGCCATCATAAGGCTTGGGTGGGCCCGTGCTAATCATAAGTGTCATTTCGTAAGTAGAGTCATTTGTGCTTGCTTAGTAACATGCTAGATTCCCTCAAGTTTACTTTGGGAAGGTCGCGGCAATGTTTACATTAGCCTTGTCTTAGAATGACATGTGGTAACAATGGATACCAATAGGTATGCATTACAAAGTACATGTGTGTGCAGCTGTATTTATTAAGATCTTTTTTTTTTTATAACCTAGGGGCATGAACGCAAAGGCTAAATTACTTGAAATTTCATAAGATATCTTGTAAGCTCCATGAACTTGCTAAATTCAGGCATTTGGCCTATGTAGGATGTCTTAAAAACAGAGCAGTTTGCATGTAGTTAAAATTTGAAAAAGTGACCACTTATTAATAAGCTAGTCCTGTAACGTCCCAACCAATCCTTGAAGGTTTGTATATCAAGACCCCGAACCTGTACAAAAGTACAAAATCTGGTTTGAGTTCCATCCTATACGATGGAGACTAATCTGCCCCTACTAGCCCGCATTTGGCTTTTGTGTAATGTTTAAAAAGCATGGCTCCGGATTGGGACCTTCTATGTAATGAATTTACTTTCCTAATTTAACTCTTTAAGAGAAGGTTACATCGACACATTCAATTGATATCAATGACTAACACTACCTGCTAGGGGTGATTAGAAGCGAAGAGAAATGGTTCTAAAGTCACAATCGCATTTGGATGGGAAAAAAAAGAACAAATAGAGTGAAAAGATTAAGAGGGATTGGTATGGTCAACATTTTTAATCCCTCCGAAATTTTCTAAATAAGAAGGAATTTGGATGAATTTGTGTATCAATAAAGAACCCTATTCTTCTTTCTCTCTTATACCCTTTTACATTTATTTATCAATACATACAATGATATTCATATTATTATGCGTTCTTTTCCTTTCTTTTCCCATCCTAGCATCCAAACGACATCATAACTCAATTTCTTTGATTTTTTCAATTCCTTATAATTTTTTAAATTCTCTCTTCCTTTCTAATCACTGCATCCAAACTGGGTATAATGTTCCCTTTTCTTCACCACCCTCTCCCTCTCTTCGCGCGCACGCAAGATCTATTTGCAATTACAGTTGATAGTCGTGACCTCAGATCAAACATCGCCATCCTCAAGCGATCCAAATCAGAGGTTGGTGACCTCCTGCATGCGTGGAATTCTCCTAGGTTTCACCATCCCGTGATCTAGAAATGCCCTTCTCACACCTTGGTTTATGAACTTCTCATACCATATTCTCTGTTACGAATGTTACGTATATGAAAGCTCGAAACTGACCAATGTGGTTTTAACTTCTTCTTCTTCTTTTTTTCTTCTTTTTTTTATCAAAAGAAATTTCCATTCATTACCAAAATGATATGTGATAGAAAATCTCAGAATTCATAGTACAAAACAAGCCCATAAAACTCCAAAACAATCCAAAAACCAGAAATCAAGGGATATCATCATAGCATGGTTGGTAGAGATAATCATGGGCTTGTCCTTCAATGACAAATTTGCGATTGCATCCAAGAAAAATGATCGGTGGCTGATCACCGAATCACAGAGCAACGTCAATGATAAGCACATAAACATGTTGAAGAAGCTCAAATGTGACACCTATGAGAACGAGTCCTATAGCCAATAAGAAGCACCAAAGCTTTTAATAAAAACACATTGAACGAGCACATATTTGACACCAAACTACTGTGAACGCCATTGAAATTGGAGGTGGAGTACTTATTCATTAAAACTCTAAAATCTATAATTAGATTGAAGAGAGAAATCTCCCTAATAAAAGATTGAGAGAGCAAAGGTCCAAGATCTAAAATTAAATCGGGAGAGTAAGGAAAGAAATAGAAGGAAATAAAAAGGAAAAACAACTAGGAGGGGAGGAGAAGATCTAGGTCAAATCCCTCCCCTCCAGAAGTGGAAGAGACGAAAGACGAAGAAAGGTTCAAAGAGGGAGAGAGAAAGACAGAAAGGGAGAGAGGGGGTTGGGAGAGAAAAGGTTTTTGCACTTAAAGTGGTATTGATTTCAAAAGGTATATTTTGTCATCCCATGTAAGAGACTTGGAGCCATGGATTTTGTCTTAAGATACAAGAAGACAATAAATGATTTTTATCTCAGTAAAAGGAGATAGACATGTCTTCTAACAGAGGATGGCATTTTTTTGCATGTTCAGGTTCTTGCTAATCGTAGCCTGATCATTAAACTCTCCTTCGTAAGATGTGAAAGCTTATCGATAAAATTGAAATTAATCGATCGACCGGTGGTGGTCCTTCAAGTAATTTCCATCATTTTGCTTACGTGTGAGCCCTGTAGGAAGTTTCCATCAGACAAAGATTCATAGTCCGACACATCCCATGATTTTAACATTCACATAATGGACCATTGACTACAATTCTTTCACCATCTTCCAACTTGTCATTAGTGGTCCTGATTTTCTTATCAAACATAGAGGACAGACAGACACATGCACCATCCCCCAAATTGTCATTCCCAACCACCTGAATGGATGCTTAACCCCCCTCATATGGCGAGCAAAAGCCCCGGCAACGACTGGTCAAAGAGCTCTCTTTTCCGGCTCTGCCATAGAGTATGGCTTGCCCGCCTTACCTCCCAACGCGGCGACGACACTTCTCTCACGGTGAGCCACGTGTTGAAATACTCCCTGAACTGCGTGATCAGCCCGTTCTTCAGCGTCCATGCATGGACCCAATACGACTGCGCCCCTTCCCACCCCTCGGCGATCACACAGTCGTCGCCTATAGCTGTTATGCTACGCGGATGGAATGTGAACTCGGAGTAGTCTGATTCCCCAGTGAGCACCCGCATCATGTGTTGGCAACGGGGCGGCCCATGGAACCACCATTCGAGATCGCTAGCCAGGAGCTTGGCAACCATGTCGGAGTCGCCGAGAGCCAATGCTGAGTAAAGGGCCTCGACGGTTGCTTTGTTTTTGTCGGATGCTGGCATGGTAGGTTTAAGGTCATCGGTTGCCATTTTGGGTTATAAATGAAGAAACGTAATGCGATAGAGAATGCTCTACAAGCTAAAAGACCAGTGGGATGGATTTTGTAGGGATTGTGGCTTGTTTTCTTTGCTTGTGAGCGTTGGTCTTGGTATTGCACTATAGGCCTAGTGGTGAACCTACTTATAGCATGAAACTGGGAGAGGAAGAGGAGATTGGGACCCACTCTGCTGATTAGTCAGAGATCAACGGTGGTGATTCGTGGTGGTGATGACGTGGAAGATCAGTCCGTCACTTCTTGCTCCAGAGATGAGGATGTGCTTTGTGCCACACTTGATGCCAAGCAAGAGCTCATGGCTCCCACAATAATACAACTCTGAATTCAATGCCCTTCTGGGGACCATCAATGGGTATCGCACCGGAACCAGATGGACCCTAAAACATAATTAGTCATTTCTCGAGGAAATGACCACTCTACCGCTTGTAGGGTTTCTTGACATCGCTCTCTCTCTCTCTCCACCACCACAACACCCCCCCGGCGGGAACCCCACCCCAAAAAATTTGTCTTCATTGTGGCAGAAAATCACTTAAGAAATGGCGATCCCGATTCAAATAGTTGAAGTGACTAAAAGTATCATCTAGAGAAGGTTGAACAGGCGATTTGAAAAGAACTTGACAAAACATTATGAAATTAAAAGGTGTCAAGATAAAAGTGTGACTGTGAAAGACGGAATGATGATATGAGCATGTTTATAGTGGTTCGACTTAGAGTAATCCTATTTCCACTCTCCCAATTAACATCCTATCGGCTGGTTTCCACTAGATAATTATAGAGAAGTTACAGTAGTTTGTGCTATTTATATACATAGACTTATCCTCAAAGTTGTTGCTGCTAATATCCAAATATATAGAACTCACTATTTTACACCTAAGCACAGATTTTCACACTATCAACACTTCTCTAAAAATTACAATATTCAACTCTCAGAAGACAATTCAAAATAGATTTAAAGCTCTATCAATATATGGAATTTTGAATTCTTGATCTATCTCTCATTTCGGAGCCTAGGTCTTCTTTTGTACTCCTCAATGTCCAAGCTTCTCGTCGAACAATCTTCAAGAGGATCATTATCCAAACTAGCTGTTAGACAATTGTTGAGAAGATCAGTTAGGTGTTGAAGTCGATCAATTGGAATTCTCATAGATTTGGTCACACATGCAATCAAATCTTGGTTTCCAGAAATAGAGTAGCTTGTCTATGGAATATATCTTGCCTTTGGGATGATAATTAATCAAGATATCTAGCATGATTGTTTATTTTCATGTAGATAATCTTGATCAATCAAAATCTTCTAGATAAGGAATCTTTACTAGATCACAATTTGTTAGGGGACAAAATATTTCAAGATAATATTTATAATAAAAGTTGTCAGCGAAGGTGTATACATCCACTGGTTATATTTACAATCATTGCTTATATCTAGCTACTAATTTCCAGTGTAGACTCTACTAACTCTACTGTTATCCAATTAGTAATCTGCTTATATTTAGACAGTGCTCTGCCCATATCCACCTAGTATACTGTGGTTTTTTATGCGATACCCCTATTAATATACAAATATTACTCTGTTGATATTTAAGCCATATACGCACCTAGCTTTCTGAAAATATTCAACCGTTCCTCTGGATATACTTAGATTACGATATTGATGAAGATCCTGTAGACTCAATAATTTGGTGTATACAAGACTAAGTGTGATCCACATATGTTCTTTAAGTCCATCAGAATCCTTTTACCAATTATGTCAAAGTCCTTTTTCCAATGCAGATATAACCTGAAAAACAAGCAACTTGCATTTATCAAGGTGGACATAACCCATGGATAGTTCTGTTATTTTTAAAACACAATCGGGGTTTCTTCAACAAAAGTAACTCGTTAATTTCACAAGCTAGATCCAAAGTGAGCCAAAATCCAAGTGGGTAACTCTAATATCAAGTTGTTTACACTTGGTGCTGCATGCGAAATCGAACTGTTATGCTTTTTGTAATGTGCGAAATCCGCTCAACATGTTTGGTGTTTAATCTCTGGCCAACTCAATTTAATAACGTCGAGTACACGACTACATATGAGTCAAGTGCATCTTAATCCTTAGTCGTCCACATGGGATCCATCAGAATTAAAAATTAAGATGCATTAAACTCACATGCACTGTTTGTGAGCATGTAAGAATTATTCTACTTCAAAATGGTCGGTCACTAGTCAATTTTCTTGCTCTTCTCTTTCTGAAGTGGCCATGCATAGACAGAGGTAATATAATAGCTTCTATATTCCTTTATTCCTCCCGTCTACTCACCATCTTGGGCTGCTTGGCAAGAGAGAAAGCGAAATGGGGTGTTTCTATTATTGTCTGGAATGAACTTCATAATTTTGCATGCTCCCAAACCTGATAAATGTGCAAAGAGAACATTCCACTTCATATCTTGTCGGCTATTGAGTTTGTTCACTCTTTATTTAGACGTCATACTAAATGTACAAGTAAGACAATGCCAACGACGATCATGTCGGTATTCAGTGACATATACAAAATGATAGTGGGTGGATTTCCAAGATTTGTTTTTCTTGACCTTTTCATCCAATAAATTGACAACAAATTTACCTTTATGATTATAACCTTCATGACTAGTATCAAGTGTTCGATTTCATCCACTACAAGAGGATGAGTACCGGCAAGACGAATGGCCTTGGAATGTTTACTATACAAATGTTGTCTAGTAAGTCTTTGCTTTATCAGGAGAATTGTTTCTGAGCGGCAGCGACAAAGGTTGCTTGACCACTCCTTTTGGTCATTAGAGATTATCATCATGACTAGAAACTTAATTAAAATCGGGGATGCCCCTTGGAAAATCATCGTAGTATTAGATGATAAATAAGAAACTTGTTATCCTATTAGTTAAACATATTGTCATTATGATTGCTCCAGACCGTTTTAATAGTCAAAAGGATAATCTGTTCAGAATTTCTTCTTTCCTTCATGACGAGAAGCCTGTTTAGATAAAAGAACCTTGGGTACATGAAATTTTCCCACTAATCAATTGATTAGCTTGTAGGATGTGAGCTAAAGCCCAAGCATGGGTGACACGGTGACGCAAATATAAAATTGTCATCACTAGACGCTAGACTTGTCAAATGAATGGGCTAGGTTGAGTGAAAAATACTCCAATCCAAATTGACCAATTTTGACCGATTTTCACACAATACAAGTTTAGTGATCCATGCTCGACCTAGCCAATACACAAGCCATACTCATAGTTGACCCGACCTGAACCCGACCCATATTGCTAAAATAATTACATATTTAACTCAATTTAGGAAAACTCATATCTAGACTGAGGAAAGATCGTGAGAATGAGTGAGAGCAAGAAAGAGCGAAGAGAAAACCATAGAAGTAGGTTGAATGTAAGTAAGTTGTGAACCCATTTAATATCCATATTATTTAGGGCTTCATCATTATAAACTCATTCATGACCCATTTACTAAATTTAACACTTAACAACTTAGCCATCAAATATGAGGTAAGAAATAGGTCTATGTTCCATTTTGACAAGTGTACTCAATGCATAAACCAAACCTAAACGTGCATTTGATCCACATAGAGAAAAAATTTGGGAAAAACATCGTACGCAAATTCACTTGTCAATGTTTGTATAATTTGAAAGGTTTCTGGTGTTTCACATTAATTAATAGTCAAATTGAGGAGTCAACAGTTTTTAAAGATAATAAAAAGTTTTAAAAAAAGTCACTTATGATCTAGGTGTTTGCTTAGATGGTTAAGACTTACTCCTATGTGGATTGGAGTCACCTAATCATGTCCTCAAATCTTTCAATCGTCCCTCAATCTCATAAATGGATAACTCTTATGAGGTGTTGGGGCAGCTTATGCCAGATGTATTATAACTCTTCATCTATTCCAAATTTCATCCAGTGGAGTCTGTTAGGTCTGATATTTTTTTACATGATATAAAGTATCATCAAGATGTAATTCATCCCGTCCAATTCATAGGCAAAGAATTCATCATCCTTATAGGATTAAATCCAGAGTTATATCCAAATAAGCAAATAATGAGATTATGAAAGTAAATATTCTCACACTTATTGGTACTGCCATTCTAAGTTCT
This sequence comes from Eucalyptus microcorys, assembly GCA_014182515.1. NCBI lineage: Eukaryota > Viridiplantae > Streptophyta > Magnoliopsida > Myrtales > Myrtaceae > Eucalyptus > Eucalyptus microcorys. Next base: position 34,216,737 of record CM024569.1, read on the forward strand.
ACTGCCCTTTTACTTATAGTATACGTAAAAATAGTTAATCAAAGTGATCAATTCAAATTAAACTCACGTTCTTTCCTTAGTCAATGATCGAAGAAATAGAAGAAATCAAAAAATCGAAAGGATTTTAATCTTGCGTCCTGATTGAAATGAGTGGTTTAATTCTCTGAGACTCGACACTATGCTATTCAATCACTTGTTCACGTTACTCCAGTTTTCTGCTGGGGTTTAATCTGTGGAGCTATTCAAATTAGATTGATGAAAGGTTTCTAGGTTCCATCGGGCTTACCCTTTCTAACTTGCTTTCGAAGAGTTAGGCAGGGAAGTGCTAAGTACGGAATTAATCACACCAAGAAAAGAGCTAGACAATGAAACTAGACATAATCACCATTCTAGGCTCAAACAAACAACCCAGTCGGATAGGCAGGTCAACTCAAATGCAACTGGTATAAGCTAAATCAAAATATTTATCAATTATTGAAGACCCTAATTCTAAGGTATTTGACTCGATGACGGTTGAAGTTGGGCTTGCTCAAACGAGCAATGGCTGTGGCAATGTTCAGGGAATGGCCGATCCCTCCCTCTTCTACGTCAAAACGTATATAGGAGAGGCAAGAATCCAAGTTAGTACCTATTTGATATAGTGACGGCATCAAGTCCTTCTCAAATCATCCAATCATGGAATTTCCTTAATCAGGTGTAATAAGTTGCGAGTTTAGAACTTTTATGTGTTAAGAAAACCTTCTAATATATTTCTCAAGTTTCTCCCTACAATCTAGTATATAGGAGGAGGCGAAGCTTAGGTGAACCAAGTAAGAGATGAACAAGTCAAAGGGGGCCAAGTGCCGCATGGTCGCAATCTCAAGTAATGGTTCCGGTAGTCAGGCATCTGCATGTTATAATAATTAGTTATCTACTGCGGCAACCCAGACCTCGGGGCAGTACAGAGGGATGGATTAAGATCACCTCAAAAGTATGCGGGTGAGGCTAAGTGCATGTCTCTTGTCTCACATCGTTTAGGGGAGAGTCTTGGGCTAGCTTATAGGGCTTGGGTTCCTCTAACTGTATACACACGTTTTCCTGAGGTAATATGGGCTGCCCTAAGAAGAATAAAACTATGAGGGCTTAGTGTCCAAAGCGGATGATATGTGTACCCTGAGACTCAGGGCCTTATGGGCCCGTTTGGTTTGGCTTTGGGAAAATGCCCTTGGGAGAATGCAAATACCTTTGAGATAAAATGGGTTTTCTAAAATATTACACCGTTTGGTAAATTGTCGTCTCAAATAGTATTGAAATGTCACTTTAGCGTAAATATCATTTGGCAAAACTAATTTTTGTAATGGGCTTTTGCTTTTTTTTTTTTTTTTTAATTGAAAATCAAATCTGGCGGCTAGCTAACCACCGGCCAATTGTTGGACGGCTAGATCTAGCCGCCTGAGGTTGTGACCTCAGGCGACATCACTTGGAGGCACGACCTTAGGCGATGTTGCTTGGAGGCACAACCTCAGGCGCCTAAGGTTGCAACGGCAGCCAGATTTGGCCGCCTGAGGTTGCAGAGGCCAGATCTAGCCATTCGGCGGCCAGATCTGGTGGCTTGAGTTCACACAGACCTAGGTGGCATTGCTTGGTTCCATGCTAACCAGGTGACGCCGCCTAGGTCCGCACGACCTCAAGCTGCGTCACCTAGGGTTCGCATGTGCCAGGCGATGCCGCCTGAGGTTCGTGTGACCTTAGGCGATGTTGCCTAGCACTTGCGAACCTCAGGCGGTGCCGCCTGAGGTCGCGCTAACCTTACGCGACGCCGCTTGGGTCGTGAGTCGCGCCACCCCCTAGGCGATGGTCATCGAGGACGCGTGACCCTCAGGTAGTAGTGGTAGCTGTTAGAGAAGCCCAATGGGCGGGGAAGAAGAAGATGAACAAGGAAGAAGATGGGCGGGGAAGAGAAGAAGACGATGAACAGTGACGCGGTTGCATTTCCAAAATGCCCAATGCCCAAAGCACCTCCTCCCCAGCATTAAGCTTTCAGTATTGGGAATGTTCACATTTGACAAATGAGTTTTCAAAAACATTTGCCAAACACAAAAAATTTTCCCCAATAAGCTTTGGGGGCCCAAAGCCCCTTGGGAAAGTCGAACCAAACGGGGCCTACATCTACATAATCAAGCATGGACTTTTTTAGCTGATCCTTTTCTTGCATTCACCAGATAGAGATCAAATTGAATCCTCCAAGATCAGATAGGCCTGTTAATAATAGTTCCCTAGCTATTTTTTAATTTGGGAAATAGTCCAAGAAATTTTCAATTATAATAGCCATATTTTGGCCAAGTTGTATACATCTATTTATAAGTTGTGGAGGACCGCCGAGAGCCCACACGGAGACGCTTTTATGAAGACAACTTTCTCTTGCAATTTAAAAATCATGAAGGGGCTCACTTACATATTCCAAGCTAATAATGCATTGTATGGTTTTTTGTCATTATTTGGTGGTCCACAATGTTTTGGTGCATGATCAAAATAGGAAAAAATTACCAAAAAAATCATAAATCTATTGTATATGTACCAATTGAGTTATAGACCTTTAAATTTTACCAATTGACTCTTAAACCTTTTGCCAATTTACCATTATAGTTATTTTGGCTAATTTTGGTGATAATGTGGACGTTGGCTATCCTACATAGCACAACCACACTAATATGGATCATTTTTGCATTTTTTTTTTTTAAATTTTTCTCTACTTAGTCTAGCAAGGGTCACTGACTGATCCTTGTTGGTCACAAGGCAAGGGCCAACAGCCCTTATCAACCATTGCACGACCCTAGCAGAGCCCTTACTAGACTAAGTAGAGAAAAAAAAAAAAAAAAAAGAAAAGAAGAATTCAAAAGAAAAGAAAAAATAAAAAGAATAATTAAAAAATTTAGAAAATGTTAAAAAAATTTAAAAGTTATTTGCATCAATACTAACGGTGCCACATAGGACTATTAGTATTCACGTCACCATTGTTCGGTCAAAATCGGCCGGAATGATTATATTGGTAAATCATTAAAAAGTTTGGGACTAACAAAACTAAAAATTTAGGACTAATTTGGCACAAGTATAATAAGTTTAAAACTTCCAACAAAATGGAACAAAACTCTTATAAGACTAAATTGGTACCGATCATATGATGAATTTTTAGAACAAAACTCTTATAAGACTAAATTGGTACTGATCATATGATGAATTTTTCTTCTTGGTGGAAGCATTGTACTATGATTGAGATCAGCTTTTATACCCAGGCACTACTTCTGTTCAAACTCAGCTTAAAATATGCAATGCTCCCTCCGAAATTGTACATATAGCTTATGAGTTGCATATTAGTGGAGCCTTCCCCTACGAGATCTTGATTCTTCAATTGTGACTACAATCTTTGGCTATTCAATCCTTCGCGTCCTCTCCATATTCCACGAACTGAGATGTGTATGGAGATGCTGCTTCGATCCCATCTTCGGATACCGAGTTCAAATCCTCTCTCGCATTCCCACCCTTCTAATATCTCGGGGGTACAAGTTTGTCTCACGGTCATAATATATATATATATATATTGTGCCTTGTTATGAATGGGCTACGTATATTATATACTTCCATCCCTCAGGGTGAGATTCATCCGTAATACATACTCGCAAGTGCTAATGATTCAAAAACGAATTACATGCATAACTGTTACATCTACATAGTATTGCAAGACCAGTCACATCCAGCGACAAGCCAATGAAGCCAGCGTTCGAGAACACCAAACAGCTGGATCCAACCAGGAGGCGCTTGGGTGCCTAGGACTTCAAGAAAATCGGCCTTTAAATTCCACAAGGAGTTAAAATCCTAGCCGGTTTCTCTCCTCACCCACCTCTCTTTAGTACTTTTTTCCCTTCCACTTCAAGCTTTTTCGACAAAGAAATAACTCCTGATCGAGGGAGGCTCAATCTTCTCAATTCAAATTGAGATTTTCTTTCCCGACCTGATTTGAGAGTATTTTATTTTTATCTTGTTTTGTTTTGTTCTTTTCTTTGCTTACTATTGATTTTTTTCTCTACTCGCTATCTTTTGGTTTCATCGTTAGAAATCAAACCGCTGCTTTAGATCCTTCAATTTAAGAAGTCCAATAGGATCAAGGAGGAATACGATGAGTTTATACTATACTGAAGCGATTATATGATTTTATCGAGTTTTGAAAGCTCTCATATCTTGATCTAGATTTAGATTTGGGAGCACTTCTCTATTGATCTAGATTTAGATCTAGGAGTTCCTTAGAGGTAATTCTATGCTTGTTCAATTTCTTTTTATCTAGATCTAAATGGGAGCCTATTCAAATTGTTTTGGTGTCTTCGTACAGTGATGGTATTGAGAATGCTGAACTTAAGTGTGCGACACTCACCGGGCAAGCTGTATTTATTAAAAAGGTGATTACGGTGGGTGCCCATCACTTATGGTGATGTGAGATCTGGTGATTGGCCGCCGTTTGTTCTATTTTGATGACATATTTGTTCTTAAAAGATGAAAGTGTGCTTATCACTGGTCCTTGTGCTTTATTGTTCTAATTTGCTGCTTCGGACACAGAAGGAAGGTGAAAGGAGGATCATACAAACACGAAAAAAAGATGCAACAAAGACAAGCACATTGGTTCCAAAAGAGTGTTAGGTTTGAAAAACTGCATTGTCACCCCATAGTTGAGAGCCGACGGAATCGAGGTTTGATTTGTTGTCCTGAAATAATTTAACTTGAATTACCCAAAAACATGATAAGCCACGGAACACGCAGAGACCACAAAAACTAAGGCTGGTTTAGTCTCTTTCCGTATAGAAACTCTTGGACTCAAAATATGGGTCAGAGAGATAGAAAGACAGAGATCTGAATGATTGCATGTTAGGTGATGCATGGCTGTCGTCTGATGGTGAAGTCCCAACAGCTTGCAGATCAATTCATGCTCAACTTGTTCACTTCGAAAATCAGAAGACGTTTCACTGAGATTTACTTTGTCGGGTGGCGCCGACTCCTTGACAAGACTCAACCCAAGAGATTTCCATGGCTCGTGTGCTTCTTCTTTTTCACCACTTAAATTTGTTCAATAAGGGCCCCCCACATTTGATGCTTTTGCCAATCAACTCCCCACGATGACATGAACTTCTTCGAATAATTTCGTTAGGTCAGAAGGTTTTTGAAATTATATTCTGACCTAGAATCTATTAGGGGAAAAAAAGAAAAAATGCTCCACACGTTTCTTACGTGCATTTACTCAGGATATGATCTTTCATACTTATTACGGTAACCCAATCTTCTCATTCCGCTCCAAAGTTTGAATCACAAAGATTGTGCCTTACTTTTGCTCATAAGATGATAAACCGCAAAGCACCATCAGTCGTTGTTGATGATTAAGAGAAACTTCATGGTTTCAACTTTAGTACGATGTCTCACTTATTCATGATAATTCACCTTTTCATTTTGCTCCAATCTCAACTCAATGTCCTCTATCATTCATTCCGTCAGTTAAATTGCCAAAGATGTAGTTGTCTAGATTGTATATAATCGTCTATTCACATGAAAACGATGCTCTTATAAAAAAAGAAGATTTCACCAAATGGCTAACTAAATGCTCTCTCTATTTTTCTGAACCTCGAATATAAGTGCATAAATATATCTATCTAACGCCTCTAATTCAATAGATTAGATTAGAACATAATCATAAATAACGCTTTCTATGATAACCCTTTCCTTCAACATCCGGAAGAAGCGATGGACGAATATTAAGAATGGATTTGGAAAACGCCTAAATCAATTCTATAGGTATAAGTTTAAGGTACCCAGCAAGGAAAATGAAATCGACCTCGTGTCTCCCGATCAACATCAAATAACAAGTGAAAGTTATTATCGCTGCCATAGTTTAATCTACTTTGCTGAGCGCTTACAAGATGAACATGATGGCAATCTTGTGGATCAAGTGATAGGATTTCTTTCATTGTAATTGTGGCTAAATCTAAATAACCCACTGCATGCCACCATCTATGAGACTCATTATCCGGAAGTGAATGTTGTTGGAGTCAGTAAAATCACCTAGAGGAGCGGGACCCGGGGGTGAATAGGTGATTTTAACAAATCTCAACAATTTAATGCGGAAGTAAGATACTCAAGATGAGTATGATCAAATTGAACTCATTCAAAGTCTAAACATTGATATTCGTTAGTGCAAAAAGGTCGGAGTTTGAATATCAATAGTTATATAATAAAATTCACTAGCATGAAAAAAACATATATATAAAAAAAATAAAAATGACAAGAGTTCAAAATTGAAAAAATATGTTCACTATCCCACATCGACAGTCTACTAGTAGGATTTCACTAGTCTATTAATAAGAGATTACAAAAGTGAGTGATAATAATTAGGTTTGTGATAAGTCTCACTATATCACATAATCACTCTTTCAATGACTCTCAAGGATTACAATTTTAGCTCACGAAGGACAAGTATGTAAGATGAAGTTCTTTTTGGAGTTTTTTTTTTATTATTATGGACCAATCTAGGCTCTTCGGTACTTTGGTCTCATTTTATACTCCACTTCCAATTTACCCATTGGACAGTCTTCCAAGGATCACTCTCTATTCAATCAGCTGGGCAAAATATGCAAAGAAGATTGAGTAGTTGTTGAGAGATAAGATCTAAATCCCTATTGATTTTATTGTCTATTCAAGCAAATCTTCAATTTCCATAAGTAGAGTTCTTCGATCATGAAAAGTAGCTTGTCTTTTGAAATGATTGTCAATCAATAAAAGATGTCTTGCGTAAGGATTTCGTTGCAAGACAATACTATAGATTGAAGATCAATAAATATTTTGGGAAAATGTTACAAACGGTCCCTATACTATTACTTAATGTGCAATTTGGTCCTTGAACTTTCGATCAGCTCAATTTGGTCCATGAACTATTGATAAATATCCGATTTGGTCCCTGAACTTTCGATTGGCTCAATTTGGTCCATGAATTATTGATAAATGTCCGATTTAGTCATTTGTTACTGTTTTTTTTTTTTTTTTTTTTCTTCTTCTCTCTTCCCTCCGTCGACTCGCCTTGCCGAATGCTGGCTTCCCTTCGCCAAAGCCAGCGGGGAGGGAAGAAGAAAAAAAAAAAAAAAAAAAAAAAAAAAAAGAAAAAAAAGAAAAACAATAACGAAGGACTAAATCGAACATTTATCAATAGTTCAGGGACCAAATTGAGTCGATCGAAAGTTTAGGGACCAAATTGAGCCTTTTATCAATAGTTCATGAATCAAATTGAGCCGATCGAAAGTTCAGTGATCAAATCGGACATTTATCAATAGTTCAAGGACCAAATTGCACATTAAGTAATAGTATAAGGACCATTTGTGACATTTTCCCTAAATATTTTCTATATTGGAAATATGAGTCAAATTACTAGCTGTGATGATGTAAATAGTAGGGTTTATGTCTGAATATATAATCAAAAATAGATTCAGCTTTAGCTAAAGAGTCCGAAGTAATCGGATGCATTGATGATATCTGCGTATAAAATTTGTTGATATCCATACAATTGATCTGATGCTATCCAACTCTAGATATTTGGTGATATCAAAGTATATTAGTAGTCATAGTTCTAGCTCGTTTTTCACCAATCCATGGTACTTCCAAATTTTACCGAACTCATGGTTCAAGCTTATTCACCTTCTTATCAAGTATCTCCAACTTGTAGACACCTCTATGTGCAATGCCTTGTTCACCAATTGATTGAGAACTCATATCCTTTGGACTTTCCTATTATAATATCATTTGCATAACTGCTTGTGTATCTTTTACATGCATCATAAATATTAAACTATCCAAATAAATTGAACATGCATTAATCCTAAATGTAGGCGGTAGCCATTTTCGAAGAAATGACAGGGTAGTCTACGTTCCCCCAATAGTCCTCCAAGTTCCTAAGTAAACATTTTTCTTCTGGCCTAGGAAGGAATACCCCTGAACTTTTTACATCTCAAATTTCAGATGAAGCCTTTTAAGGACACGCTTAGGTCCATTCTATAGGATAGGTTAATTAAAGTCAATTCCTAAGGCTATGTAACTTATTAAATGATGTGCAATATGTAACGTGGATATTATAGAGCTAATCAGGAATTAATTCTGTGTGCGGACATCAACATTGCTTGCTCTCCATTGCCGTTTGTGCTTGCGTTACCATTCGCTGTTGCCACCACTATTTGCACTGCCCTCACTTAGCGCCTCTCTCTCTCTCTCTCTCAAGATCTGGTTGCAATTACAGTCGAGGGTCATGACATCAGATCGAAGGTCACTGGCCTGAAGATCAGGGGTTGGTGAACTCCTGGAGGCGTCGAGCTCTACTATAATCAACATCCTGTGAATTTGTTAGCCATGCCCTTTCCAGACCCTGGTCTATGAGTTTCGTATATCGTATTCTCTGTTACGTATATGGGATTTCATCATTGGGACTGATGCAGTTTTGATTTCAAATGGCATGTTTTATCATCCCATGCAAGGGGCTCCAGTACTTCATGGATTGAGCCTTGAGATCCGATAGACAACAAGAGGATAAATTATCCTTGTTTCCCTGTAAAAGGAGACAGTCACGTCTTGGAACGGTGCATGGCAATTAAATAATGTTTTTGGATGTGCAGATTCTTGCTAGTCGTGCTGTGTAAAGGCCTGCACTAATTGTAGCCTGGTCATGGACATTAAATCGAAACCCTAGTCAAACTCTCCTTTGTTAGACGCGAAAGCTCATCCATAAGATTGACCAATGGTGGTCCCTCACGTAATTTCCATCATTTTGTTTACTTGTGAGCGCTGTAAGAAGTTTCCATCAAACAAAGATTCGTAGTCCTGGTCTTGACGTTCACGCAATTGACACCTCATTGACTACAATTATGTCCATTTTCCCACGACTTGACAGCGTTCCTGGTTTTCTTATCAAAAGTATTGAACACGCGGCCACACACACACACATGTTGACTAGTAAACAATTTTTTTCTTCTGTGTTCTAGTCTTTTTACAAGAATATAATCACACATATATACACCGACGTAACCACCCTATAATCTCCTACAAATCTGGAGATCTCCTATAAATCACTACAAATCAGGAGATCTCTTACAAATCAGAATATACATATATATAAAGACATTAAATAGAAAAACTCTCCTATTGAGGCCCTAATTGACAGCTCATGTTAATACTCCCCTCAAGCTGGTGAGAAAATATCTTTGATACCCATTTGATACCCAGCTTGACAAGTGAGCTGTGGAAAGATTGACTCGATACAGTCTTTGTAAGTATGTCTGCCAACTGGTCTTCAGATTTGATAAATGAAAAACTCACCACCCTATTATCCAGATTTTGCTTGATAAAATGCCTATCGACTTCAACATGTTTAGTGCGGTCATGTTGAACTGGGTTGTGGGAAATCTGAGTCGTGGCCTTATTATCACAAAACAATTGCATTCCTGACTCAGGTGGAAAACCATGTTCTGTCAACAACTTCTTTAGCCACAAAAGCTCAGACAATCCTTTAGCCATCCCCTGAAACTCGGCTTCAACACTTGACAAAGCTACTACTTTTTGTTTCTTGCTTCTCCATGTAACCAAGTTTCCTCCCACAAATGTGAAGTAGCCCGACGTCGATCTCTTATCCGAGGTATTGCTAGCCCAATCAACATCCGTAAATCCTTTCACCTCATGGTGATTATTCTTTGCAAAGAAAAGTCCTTTCCTTGGTGCTGACTTCAAGTAGCGTAAAATCTGAACTACAGCATTCATATGATCTTCACTAGGAGCATGCATAAATTGACTTACAACTCCTACAGCATATGCAATGTTAGGCCGAGTGTGTGATAGATAAATTAATCTCCCTACCAACCTTTGATATCGGTCCTTATTGGTCGATACCTGATTAGGGAAAACTCCAAGTTTATGATTCCGTACTATAAGGGTATCGGCAGGTTTGCAATCCAACATCCCCACCTCAGCCAACAAGTTCAACACATATTTTTGTTGAGATAAGAATATACCCTCCTTTGATCTGGCCACTTCAATACCCAAAAAATATTTTAGGCCCCCCAAGTTCTTCATCTCGAACTCATTTGCCAGTTTCCTTTGAAGTTCTTTGATCTCCTCAAGGTCATCCCCTGTGATGATCATGTCATCTACGTATATAATCAATGCTGTCACTTTGTCATGCTGCCGTTTTAGGAACAATGTATGGTCTGAATTACTTTCAGTTTGCCCATACCTTTTCATTGCATAGCTAAAGCGACCAAACCAAGCCCGTGGTGATTGCTTTAATCCATACAACGACCGCTCAAGTTTACATACCACTTTTGATTTATCAGCACACGCATATCTTGGTGGGATTTCCATGTAGATCTCTTCTTCCAAATCTCCATGTAAGAACGCATTCTTTACATCAAATTGATGTAAGGGCTAGTCCAAATTTGCTGCAAGTGATAACAATACCCACATAGTGTTCAGTTTTGCAATTGGAGAGAATGTTTCCTATAGTCCACGCCATAGGTTTGTGTTTATCCCTTTGCTACTAGATGTGCCTTGTACCTCTCAACAAAACCATTTGATTTATATTTGATAGTGAAGACCCATTTACATCCTATTGCCTTCTTTCCCTTTGGTAACTCGACAAGTCTCCAAGTCTTATTTTTCTGTAAAGCCTCCATCTCTTCTTGCATTACTTGAACCCACTTGGGATCCCTCAATGCCTCATGTACTCCACTAGGAACTCTACTTACAGAGACATTTGAGACAAATGCCTTTAAAGGTCCCGACAACTGCTTTGTTGAAACATAATTGGTGATCGGATACTTCGACCTTCGTTCTTCCACATCTAGTGAGTACCTATTAGCAGCCTTGCCATGATTATGTCTATCGGGCAATTTATAAAAAACAGCTACATCAGTATCAACAGACAAATTATGTGTGGTAGGAAAACTTACCTCGGGAGTATTCTTAGGAGAATTGTCAGGTATTGAAGAGGGGGTATTTTGAAGTGGAGGGAGCTGTTCTTAAGATTGTTTGTATGTCTCTTGCACCAAATCAACTTGATAATCAGATTCCTTAGTGTACTGCTGCTCATTTTCCGTTGTCCCACCATGATCCGTGACCACCCCATTGCTAGCCAACACTACTTGCTACTGCATGTGAACCCACTTGTCAACTTGCACCTTAGCTTGTGTGTTACTAGTCCTTGTGTCACCATGTGTTGGCACTGCGGGGTCATTTGTTTTTAAAGCAAAATCAGCCGCAACCCCTGCCATCACACCACCTTCCCACCAATTTGTCCTTTCACTAGAAGTCTCCCCCTGAAAGGTACAATTGGGTGTGGGAAAAAATAATTCGGACTCAATGAAGGTGACATCCATTGTGATGTGGGTTTTCTTGGTAGCCAGATTGTAACAATGGTATCCTTTCTAATGAGGGCCATAACCAGTGAAAACACACTTCACTGCACACGGATCGAGTTTTATCCGTTGGTTCTTGTGGAGATGGATGTATGCCACACACCCAAACACTTTGGGAGGTAGTGTCATGATGGAAGGAAGAGGAACATATGATGCAAGTGCTTGAAGTGGGGTCTGAAAGTTCAACACATGAGAGGGCATTCTATTCATCATATGTACCGTTGTAACCATGGCAGCATCCCAAAAACAAGATGGAACTTGACCACCTATGAGGAGTGCCCGTGCCGTCTCGAGGATATGGTGGTTCTTCCTCTTAGTGATACCATTCTGTTGGGGTGTCCTAGTGCAAGATGTTTCATGTATAAGCCCGTGGTCCTGAAAGTAAGTTGCAAGATGTTGGTTAATATATTCCCCACCATTGTCGCTACAAAGGACTTGAATTTGAGTCCCAAACTGCGTTGCAATCATCCGATGAAACATACAGAATATTGCTGCCACTTTATCTTTATGCTTCATTAAATAAACCCAAGACATCCGGGTACAATTATCCACAAATGTTAGAAACCAATGAATCCCATATAGAGTAATAAGTGGTGAAGTGCCCCACATGTCCGAATGAACAAAAAAAAAAAAACGGCCTAGTACTCTTATTAAAACTCAAAGGAAAAGAGACACAATGACTTTTTGCCAAAATACATGTCTCACATTGGAATTTAGTATCTGACAAATTATTAAACAAGTTTGGAAATAAATGTTTTAAATACGCAAAAGACGGGTGTCCTAAATGACGATGCCATAACCAAATCGCTTCTCTTTATTAGTAGACCCACTACTTGTGTGATGTGCTTGGCTTGCATGAAAGTCATCAACATAGTACAGCCCCCCCCCCCACCTTTAGTACCACGACCAATAATCTCCTTCGTGAGGATATCCTGAAATAAGCAAAAAGACGGATACATAAGAACACAACACTTCAAAGCATCAGTGAGTTGGCCAACAGAGAGTAAATGATTAGACAGGGAGGGCACTAATAAAGTGTCAGACAATGATAAAGAAGGTATAAGATCAACATTGCTAGCCCCAGTGACAGGATAACTAGTGCCATTCGCATTATAGATACTCTATGTCATTGGAGTGGTGTAGCATATAATATCGTTACGATTGGGTGTCATGTCATCCATTGCCCCAGAATCAACAATCCACCCCTCCCCGCGACATGGAGAATTACTAACAAGTGCACACCTAGTGTTACCTTTAGGAGCCGCATTAGAAGTATTGGTAGCATCTACCTGCGGTACCAAAAAAGGGGGTGAGGTCCTGGTAGCCAATGATGCTTGCCCCCATCTTATAGCATTTTCTGTCTTTTTCTTGTTCTGCAACCCCTTCCACCAATTCGAATAACCGTGCAATTTAAAACAGGTGTCTTTTGTATGTTTAGTATTACCACAATGAGTATAGCCTCCTGGATGTTGTGGTTTTGCCTTCGAACCTTTGTTAGTCCTCCCTCCACTAGACGCAGTATTAGGAGGAACCATTTGGAGAGCTTTAGACTCATTGTTGGCCTTGAGAAAGTGTGAGATAACATTTCCACCACGTGACACTGGGGCTGCCGTAGTGCACATAACAGCTTGGCGTACATCCTCTCGCCTCACTCTGGCATACGCTTGCTCCACCGTTAGGAAGGGATGCATTTGTAGAACATCAGCCTTGACTTTGTCAAGGCGGTCATTGAGCCAGTTAAGGAAAAGATATACACGATCTTCTTGCACAAGAGCGTTGTAGCGCTTGATATCACGAGGACAAGTCATGGGATTAATCTGTCGAAAAGATATACACGGTCTTCTTGCACAAGAGTGTTGTAGCGCTCGATATCACGAGGACAAGTCATGGGATTAGGCTGTCGAAAATCAACCTCCCGCCATAAACCCCAAAGATCATTATAATACTTTTCAATTGGGCCGCCTGCCTACTTTAGTTGAGACAAACGTTGCTTTAGATCATACACTTGGGAGACATCGGTGCCATCAAAGAACGTAGTAGCCACCGAATCCCATATTGCCTTTGCTATTGGGAAACGGATAAAATTCCCAATCAACGTCGGGTCCATGGAATTGATGAGCCATCCTTTAACTGTACTGTCATCAGTCTTCCACTTCCGAAAATTAGGGTCGGTTGGAAGTGGGGGTGGAAAATCCCCATTGATATATCCCAATTTGTCCTTCCCGGAGATATACATCTCGACAACTTGGGACCAAAGGCCATAATTATGGCCATCCAACTTGACTGCAATTGGTGGGGCGGAGTTTTCAGCATGAGAAGGTGAGGCTTGATGGTGAGTCAAGATTTGTGTCAACTTGGATGTCAAGGTTTCAAGGAGTGCATCAATAGTGGAAGTCCCTCCCGAGCCTGATGTGGGACTACAGTGCCTTTCGCTAGAGCCGAGGAACTATCTCGATGGGTGGCTTGTCATCCGCCATGAATCCCAATAAAAGGGTGCAATCAGTGTGACAATCCGCACGAAACCACCACGCGTCTACGCCACAACAAGAAATTTGGATCGTGATCAGAACACAAAGTCCCTAGATCATTTGCTCCGATACCATGTTGACTAGTAAACAATTTTTTTCTTCTATGTTCTAGTCTTTTTACAAGAATATAACCACACATATATACACCGACGTAACCACACTAGAATCTCTTACAAATCTGGAGATCTCCTATAAATCACTACAAATCAGGAGATCTCCTATAAATCAGAAGATACATACATACATATATATATATAAAGACCTTAAATAGAAAAACTCTCTATTGAGGCCCTAATTGACAGCTCATGTTAACAACACACACCACCCCCGAAATTTTCATTCCCAACCACCTGAATGCATGCACTACCCTCCTCATATGGCGAGCAAAAGCCTCGGTGACCCGTTGAAGCAGTCCTCGGCTAGCTCTGCCACAACGTTTGGCTCACCCACGCCGCCTCCCACCTCGGCAACGACACCTATCTCATGGTCAGCCACGTGTCGAAATACTCCCTGAACTGCGCAATCAGCCCGTTCTTCAGCGTCCAAACATGGACCCAACATGCCTGCGCCCCTTCCCATGCCTCGGCAATCACACAGTCGTCACCGATAGCCGTTGTGCTATGTGGATGGAATGTAAACTTGGAGTAGTCTGATTGCCCAGTAAGCACCCGCATCATGTGCTGGCAACAAGGTGGCCCGTGGCAACTAGCCAAGAGCTTGGCCACCATGGTGGAGTCGCCGAGAGCCAATGCAGCCTAAAGGGCCTTGACAATCGCTTTGTTTGTGTTGGATTCTGGCATGGTAGGTTCAATGTCATTGGTTGCCATTTCTTGGTATAAATGGAGGAATTTGATGCAATGGTCTATAAGCTTATAGATCAATAAGATTTTGCATGGAATATGGCTTGCTTTCTTGTAGTTGTCGCTCCTGGGATTGCACTATAGGCCTAGAGGTGAACCTATTTATAGCATGACATTGAGAGAGGAAGAGGAGATTGGGACCCACTTTGCTGATTATTCAGAGATCAGGCGATTGGTACTAGTGATGACGTGGAAGATCAGACGGCCAATACTTGCTCCTAAGATGGGGATGTCCTTTGTGCACACTTGATGCCAAGCAAGAACTCATGGCTCCCACAAAAATACAACTCTAAAATTCATTGCTCTTTTGGGGATAGTCGATGGTGGATTGTACCAGAACCAGATGGATCCAAAAACCATAATAAGACATTTCTCCAGAAAAATGACCATCCTGTCCCTTTAGGGTTGGTCTATCCTGTCACACCTTAGTTTTCTTCCTTGTGGACTAGAAAATTTACTTTCAATAGGCAAATCTTGAATTCATAAAGTTAAATCATTAATTTCTCAAACTAGGATCGTACCATAATTCAAGTGGGTAACTCTAAAGTAAAATTGTCTATGCAATGCGGCATGGGAAGTTAAAATATTATGCTTTTTGTGATGTGCATAATCCATGTAATCATATTTGGTGCATAATCTCGGGGCAATTCAAAGAAATATTATTAAGTGTACAAGCTGCATATATGTCCAGTTCACCCCATAAATTTATATCTCACAATTGTCAACTGTTCTAATAGTATAAGCTGTTAAATAAATATAGGATTTGATATTTTAATAGTCCCTTTCTCGAGTAAGTTGGGCATTGACTTCAAATTAAGCGTGGAAATATATCACAAGGAAAATCAAATAAGGGCTTGGATATATTTGAAGTCAAAATCTCATGTTATGATACTATGTAAAATTTTATGGGATCACATGGTATCCACCAAAATTAAAGGCTTATAATACATTAGATCGCATGCATTCTCAGCATCAAGGAATTACTCAATAAGGTAGGTCACTTGCCAATTTTCTCGTTCTTTTCTTTCCGAAGTGGCCATGCGTAGACAGAAGAAATATAATAGTTTTTATAGTCCTTTATTCCTCAGGTATCTACTCACCAGGTAAGGCTGCTGCTTAGGAAGAGGGATAGCGAAATGGGTGTTCCTATTTTTGTCCGGAATGAACTTGATGATTTTGCAATGTGCCCAAATTTGATGAGTGTGCAAAGAGAACATTCTTCTCCACATCTTGTTGACAATTAAGTTTGTCCACTATTAATTCAAAAGTTTTACTGAATGTAGAACGAATACACAGATGGTGATGATCACGTGGGTATTCATGGAAAGTCGACGTAAGGAAAAAGTTAGTGGATGGATTTCTTAGGTTTGTTTTTCTTGGGATTTTCATTCAAGAAATTGACAACAAATTGACAACAAATTGACCTTTATGATGACAACATTCATGACCAATTTTAAGTGTTCGTTAACCTCCGCGACAAGAAGATGAGCACTTGCTAGACGAGCAGCCTGGAAGGACTATCGAGATGTCGTCTAATAAGTCTTGGCTTTATTAGAAGAATTTTTTCCGAGCAGCAACAAAAAAAGAGTTGCTTCACCTGTCCTTTTGGTCATTCGTCATTAATATCCTGACTAGAAACTAAACTTTAATTAGGGATGCCACGAGGAAAATATATTACAGTGTTAGATGATGGATAGAGATCAGCTAACCTAGAAGTCAACTACATCGTCTTTTTTCTTTTTTCTTTTCTTGCCTCGGACCGCTTGATTAGTTATAATAGATAGTCTCTTTTGTCCCATTTTATTTATTTAAGCTTATATCAGGTTTATTGTTACTCTGGCTTTATTCCAATTTTCATCCATGGTGCGTGATAGCTTGGATGTTGTTATTCATGATTAAACCGATTTAATGTCATCGAAGTGTAATTTATAGGTGAACTATCTTCTTTGTAGGATTAAATCTCAAGTTATTGCCAAACAAAAAGCAATGAGGTTTATGAAAGTAAGTATTCTCCCATTTATAGGTACTGCACAATTCATTCTAGGTCCTATTGGTTTTCTTTGTTTAATAATACACGCAATAGTTCGAATCAACTGAGTTCTTTACTTAGTCAATGATCAAAGAAATAGAAGGAATCGAAATCTCACGTCATAAATGAAATGAGTGGTTGAATTAGCAGTATAACATACTACGAAATCTGATGATATGCTTCTCAATCACTTGTTGTTGTCACTCTTTAGTTTTTTGTTGAGGTTTCTATCCTGTGTGGAGGTACTTAAATTGGATCAGTAATTGATTTCTAGGTTCCATCAAGCTTGGCCTTTCCAACTTGCTTCTGAAGAGTTAAGCAGGGAACTACTGAGAACAAAGTGAGGCATACGAAGAAAAGAGCTGGACAACTTAACAAGACATAAATATCTTAAGATATCTACATAAATATTATGAGCAATTTTAATTAATTATAAATTGCCATTGTGGTTTCATAATAAGATGACGTCCAGGAACTCATGGTAAAAAAATGTGCAGAAGACAGTTATCATACATTCAAAACTCCTACACATGATTATCTACACCTAGAATTGTCGACCCATTATACGTAATCCGTTTGATCATGTGGATTCCATATAGGTCCCAGAACTTGTATGTTTTGGGTTCACCCAATGCTTGAACTCTAAACGGGGAGCCAAATGAAAAATGGCTGAAGGAGAATATCGTCAGTTGCGGAAAAGTCGGGACGGTGGCCGGGGCGGCGGCGGCTTGTTTGATGCCAGCCTGGCAGTATTTTTGACTGCTTTGACTCTTTTTTATTAGTTTATTTTTTTCTGTATAGCAACGTCGGACGGCTGTCCAAAGGTCGCTTTCAGCGTGCGTGTAACATTTGAATTCCTATAGTACCCCACCAGTTCCAGGCAGATTTGGATTTATTAGAAGAGTCACAGCTACCATTGACATGACATTGAACTTTGAAAACGTTGGCACGTGATTTATGATCCCTTCCATTAGTAATATATATTAACTCTCTCTCTCTCTCTCTCTCTCTCTCTCTGTATAATATGGGAATCCATAATATTTTTCCAATTTAAAGGCATTCTTTTAATAGCAATGTCAAACAATTTGATTCAAAATTCAGGTTAACTAAACTCAGTGAGATGGAATATTCTCATTTAATTACTGACTTACTTAATTTTGGGACAAGTGTTATTTTCTCAATTCAATGCAAAATTGAAAGATCTCCTTTTCAACTGCAATTATGCCGCCACGTAAGTATGCTGATATTTGCCAACTCATGCTAGTCTCATGTTTAAAAAAATCAATAAACACAATTGATACACACATGCACACACAAATATACAAAATAACAAATCTTTCTGTAAGCGTTATCTCTAAAGTAATACATAGAATTTTGGTTCGCAAGGGAATGATCATTCTCTTTGCAAGGAGTACTTTTTGAACAGTCTTTACTCATTTTGCTTTCGGCCAGGATTTATGCTTTCGTAATTCAATACCATGAATTCTGTTCAACTTAAAAAGAATATATTTTTAATGACTTTTAATATTGCAAATGAACAATTACTGAAAAATCAATCATCTCTTGTACCTATTTTCGTAAGGTATATTATTATAATATTGTTGCTTAGCTATAATTAGGAATTCTCAAATTATTAACAAATCCCTTTATTTTATGTTAATATGCAATATGAATTAAGAATTCACCTTCGTTTTATTCAAAAGAGGAAGATTAACATGAAATGGGATACAAAATTAATGAATCATTTATAATAAAATGGGTTAATGCTATCAAAAACCCCAAAGTGGTAAACCTGTGATGAATTCACCTCAAATAATCACAAAAAATTCTAAATTAGCATATTTATGACAAATTTATCCCAAATTATTTTTTTTATGGCCATAAATCCAAAATTGGTATATTTGAGATAAATATACATTTTGTTAAATTGGATTAATACCACAAAAAAACACAAAACTAATACAACTATAACAAATGGAGAGCAAAATGTCAAATTGATATACCAGTTAATTGTTACGTGTTATCCAACTCAGCAATTTGATAGTAATAGGAATTAATAAATGGTAAATTTATTATAAGTGTATTGGTTTGTGATAAATTTATAATAGGTGTACCATTTTAGTTTTTTTGTAGCAAAAAAATTAGTTTTGAGTAAGTTTATTATATGTGTACCAATTTAAGGTTTTTTTGTGGTATTGACCATAATAGTATATATATCTCAATATACACAAATCAAAGATCGACACCTGTGCAACTATTTTATATTATTAAGAAGGTTGAACTGGCATATAGGAGTATCAATTCTCTATC
Organism: Eucalyptus microcorys; assembly: GCA_014182515.1. Lineage (NCBI taxonomy): Eukaryota > Viridiplantae > Streptophyta > Magnoliopsida > Myrtales > Myrtaceae > Eucalyptus > Eucalyptus microcorys. Next base: position 34,235,923 of record CM024569.1, read on the forward strand.
CCTAGCCCTCCACCATTCACCATCGTCAAGAGTCGTTATGGATGTCGCATCCCCACCTTCTTCCAGGCAACAACGACAGAATCAAATCACAAGTAATTGTGCCGTCCTATCAAGTCTTAACAATTAATGCCTCGTTTATCGCCAAACTCCTTGGAGCATAGCTCCTTCTGTAGGCATCGATCCTTCCCTAACTATAAAACGTTTGGCAGCCTTCATTGGTTGGGCCGTTAATTCGAAGGGTTTGATTGGTCGTAAATGTGTTCTATCAACATGCAATTTTGCAGTTAGTGAGATTGTCGCGGAGTAAGATTAAACACGTGTCACAGACCGGAGGTTCTCAAGACACAAAGAGCCGATGATGGTTGAGGTAACTCGGCATGTCTTCGAATTTTTAATAGTTTGAGTTTTTTTTTTTCTTTTTTGTACCCAAAAATGTTCTTAGGGAATCATAGTAATGGCATGCTTATATTATAGAGAATTCTTATATTACATGAGGGTAGTTGGTAGATGAGAAGATTATATTTGGCAAAAGTACATTCTGAGTGCCAAAACTTGACATGAGAGGACACTTAAATGCTAAAAATTAAAAAAAGTGATACTTAAGTGTCACTTTTTTGATCTTGCCGGAAATCTTATGTGGTAATTTTTTTTATTAATTTTGTTCGCTTGCGTGGCTCATAGGAGAGCTGACTCAATAAATAAACGCAAAAACGATGTCGTTTTAGCATTGATTTGAATTTTAATTTTACAAATTAATTAAATTTAATTTAAGAGAGAGAGAGAGAGAGAAAAGAAGAAGATGAATAGTTGTAGGTGGCCGAGGGCTCAAAGAAGATGAATAGTTGCCTCCCGCCATTGCTAGGAAGAGCTGGTGATCATGGGCAAAGGGTCGATAGGGGTTGCCGAGCCTTGGCTAGGGGCCAGTGACCTCGATCAACCGGAGGCAAGGGCCTGCGAGCGGCCCTTGGCCCGGCCGAGTGAGGGCTGGCGACCTTCGCCGAATCTAGGAGAGGGACGAGGGCCGGCGACCTTCGCCGAATCTAGGGGAGGGACGCAACCCTCACCCCATATTTGGGCTCGGGCTTGCAGGCCCTTGCCTCTAGTTGGTCGAGGTCACCGGCCCTTGGTTAGGGCTCAGCGACCCCGGTCGAACCCCCATCCACTGTCGCTAGCCCTTCCTGACAATGGTGGAGAGGCTGCGGAGGTGACGGCTGAACCCTCAGCCGCCTGCAACTGTTCATCATCTTCATTCTTTTTAAAAAAAAACGGTATTAAATTTAATTTAATTAATTTTTATGTTAATTATTTACCCACGTCAATAGCAAAATAACATTTTTTTTCCACTTATTTAGCCATGGCAGTGTGCAAAACAATGTCATTTTGCACTTATCTAACTGGAAAATCACAACGTTAGCATTTTGACCAGATTTTTTCGCCGTTGGCATTTAACTTATCAATTTGCTATGATTTTGGCATTTAAATGTCACATTTATAACTTTTAGCACTTAAGTATCCTCCACGTCAAGTTTTGGTACTTTAGGTGTCCGGCACTCGATTATATTTTCACTGTTACACCAAACAGAGATATGCGGTTATATTTCAAGGGCTCGTGTGTATTGAAGTACCCTGCCCTAGTTTGTAACGTCTAGCCTCCAACACTTGAAGAGCAACAGAGCATTTTGTTTCAAATACCTCTCTCTATCTTTCTTGGTTCTCTCTACATTCGGATGACCCGACTGAGCGAGTGATTGAATGATTAGGGGAAGACTAAGCTTGGGAGACTCAAATAAAGGGTGAACAACTCAAAGGAGTTAAGTGCTAGACGGTCATGACCTCAAGTGTCGACTCGTGATAGTCACGCGTCTGTGCATTATAATATTTAATCACTATAGAGTCAAATATGAATCATTTTCGCCGATCCTTTTTCCACATTTGCTGAATAGAACTCAAATTAAATCCTCCAACGACAGATAGACCTGCTAATCATAGTTCCCAAGCTATCCCCAATATGGACAACAGTCCAAGAATTTTGCACTAGTTGGATGCACATATTTGGAAGTCGTGGAGGACCGCAAAAAACCCCACATTAAGATGCTTTTAAGAAGACAACTTTCTCTACCGACCAAAAAAAGAAGACAACTTTCTCCTGCCATATAAAAACCATGGAGGGGTTTACGCAAAGTCTTCTAGCTGTTAATGCAAACCCATTAAAGAAAACGTTTTTGGATAAAGTTTGGTGATGACCACGAGCCAATACCCATTAATCGGTAGCGACGATGACAATAAGATATATTTTGCTGGTGGATGCATTTTACCCTGAGTGAGATCAACTTTTTATAATAATGCATTATGTTCGTTCAAACTCCCGGCTCGAATACCAAATGCCTCCTCCGAAATTGAAGATATAGCTCTAAGTATATTTGGGGAGCCATTCATTATTTTGGAGTTTTAAATAAAATAAAAAATTCTTCAAGCGTAACCAAACTATCTTTCGCCATTAAATTCTTCACCTCCTGTCTTTACACCACGAATTGAGATGTGTGTGGACATGCTACTTCGGACCCTTCTTCGAGTTTGAATCCTCTTTTATGTTTTAAGTTCGTATTTATTCAGTGCCAGGGGTGGGAACCCTCCTCATATCTTGAGAAGGGTTTACTCACCACAATCAAATAAGGATGGCACGAGTTCCTCTCACTATCATAATTAAATAAAATTATTTGCCTAAAAAAAGTTTTGTTCTAGGCTTTCTCAACCCCCGCTACAGGCGGCGGGCAGAAGAAAACGTATGCATAAAACAATTATGTCGACACAAGGTCTTAGATAATTGAGATATGCACAACAAGAATGTTTTTATGCACCACCGTCAAGTCCATTAACAGACACTACTAAAAAGAATAACAACAGGAGAACGGGCAAAGCAGCTGGGAGGTGAAACTGTAATAGCATGTACATTATACGTGTTTGAAATGGTCGTCCTGGTTTATGACACTATGAGTAGGGTAAACTTTTACATATATGCGCATTGTAAATTGATTGATGTCGAAAATTGCCAAACACTACTTCCATGTCAATTCTCTCTCTCTCTCTCTCTCTCTCTCTCTCTCTCTCTTCTTGATAACACAGATCCACCGAACCTTTACACAAGGCATTGTGCAATGACCTCCCCGATGAATATAAATTGGAGACATCGTGCTTTCAACACGAAATTTGCTGAGTTATGAATTGGCTAAGTAAGTTAAATACTTACAATTATCCGATGTGTGGGTTTCATCCTTAATTCATACTCACACATGTATCTTAACATACTAATAATTTAAAAAGAAAGCACCTACATAATTGCCGCATATTCACAGTATCGCAAGACCAGTCACATCCTGTAACAAGCCAATAAAGCCAGCATTTAAGATATCAACAGTTGGATCCAACCAAGAGGCACTCGTGTGCTTGGGACATCTATTCTCCAAAAGACGTGAATCCACGCGAACGAGATCGAACTATTGACACTGTACAATCATTTGCGAACCCGAATGAATGGGACTCCTCATTATTGTGTTTCAATCGACTTGTCTTGCGGCCCCACTTTCTGAATCGAACATGACAGCATCGATCCATTGCACATTAACCATGAGATAATAAACGACACCTAACCTTTTCAATGAGAGAGAGATCTCTCTTCTTGGTAGGAGGAAGATCGCTTTCATACTTATCATCATGATATTAATGCATTCATCGTCCTCAATTGTTGTCACTTGCTCATTTGTTATAATTCTTTCTACACATTATTTAGGATCAAAATGTTCTTACAGACCCTGAACTTGGAGTTTTCTAATTGTACAACATTTCATAACTTGATCTCTTTATCTTGTCAGATAAAAGGCCTTTCTACACATCATAATAAATCTGGAAAAAAAGTACTAAAAAAAAAATCATAAACCTATTACATTTATGTTAATTCAGCTCTAAAATTTTCAATTATGCAAATGCAATCTTATATATTTTCACATTTTTCCCATCGTAATTATTCAGTCAATTTTAGACTGGAAATCGCTAATGTAGATACCAGCGGTCTTATGTGGAAATTGCTAATGGAGATGCTGATGGCCAGCAAGGCTAACCCTTGCCTATGGCAGCTGAGGGAGACCCTTGCCCTGGCGAGGCCAACCATCGCTAACCACTGACAAAAAGAAAAGGGAAAGAAAAATAGGAAGAAAAAGAAAAATTGTTAGATTATTAAAAACTTTCCACGCCAGCATCATTCATGTCACGTAGAACGAATAGCATCCACACTAGTAATTTCTAGCTTAATATGGTTAGATAGATAGGACAAGTTTAGAACTAAATCAGCATAATTGAAAAATTTATGACCGAATCGACACAAATGCAATAGGACTCGAACTTTTTTGATACTTTTCCCAAATAAATGCAGATAATATCTCCATCATAGTCGATATGGTTAGTCATACTTTTAAGAATTTACTAAATTATCCCATTGAATAGTGATACATCTGAGTTGTTAAAAGAAACTTGTGTACCATACAAGGCTAGCTGCAATGAAAAGTAGCAAACAGCGAGAACAAGAAACAGACAATGCACCGTCCTCAATGCCAGTCTCGGCTTACCCAACTTTTCGGGCACAATTGAAAAGCGTTATTTGGCATAGACCCGGGGCATTTGATCCACTGCCCATGATAGGCGTCCAAATAGAGTATATAATGGGGAGCTGTGGCAGAATCTTGGTTTGATATTTGTCCATGGATTCTTCGATAGAATGCCGCTGGACAGAAGGGATGAAACCAAGATTCAGCCGCAGCTCTCCATTATTTACTGGCAGGTGTTTACTTAAAGAGAGATGAAACGCGGTTATGAAATCTGCAAAGCAGTTGACATGGAGGAGTAATACGCATGCTTTTTTTTGGCCGGAACAATTATTACTTATGAGTAGAATAGCGGGACAGATAAAAGATTGCGCAAAAGTAAGACAGTTAACACGCCATCTAGGAGGAGCAATCGTTTAGAGATAGAAGCATGACTTTATAAAAGGGTGGGCACGAAATTTGCGGAGATAAAAGGACATGGAGGCAATTGACGGAAACTGTTCAGAGAAATGCAACCATTTGAAAACCTCCAGAAAGTGGCTTTCACAAAATGATTATAAATATCCCGAGTCATCTATTAGGAAGCCTCTCACAAAAATCAAACAAATTTACTATCTTTTCAGTACTTTTATCTTCTTGTGTTTCACTTTATTTTCCTAGTTGTAGCTAGATTCGTGTCGTCGATTAAATTCTATCTTGTATCATTACCCTGGGTGTAATGTTGTTGATTAAATTTTAACATAGTTTCTTTTTGTTCTCAGGTTTTGTCGTTGATTAAATTCTGGAATAGTTTATTCACATCTAGCTAGTTCATCAAGTTTGTATCTTCTAGACCTTGTCGTTGATTAAATTTCAGGACGATTGTGTTTGTACAATCATGTGCTAATTTAAGTTGTTAGTTCCTATTACTCTGTGACATCTCATGTTCGGAGTTGACGTAGGACCCTTATTTTCTTAAATAAGAAAACTTTCAGTATATGATTTTTGGTTGATGGAGAAATTCTGGCGCAAGATAGCCAAAAACATGACAAGCCATGGAACACATATAGACCACAAAAACAAAGGCTGGTTTAGTCTCTTTCCTTACATAAACTCTTGGACTCAAAACATGGAGAGAGAGAGAGGGAGAGAGCAAGGGAGGGAGGGAGAGAGTAAGGTAGGCTCCTGTATCTTACTTGAGCCCATGACTTGCCTTTAATAGTTTAGTGGTGACTCTCAATTTTAATATCAAACAGATTATTGAATGAGAAAATCAAATTGTGATTGATAAGATATGAGAGGGCTTGTGCTACGCATAAGTGCCACTTCACAAGAAAGATTATTTGTACTTTGCTTATTAATCCATTAAACTTGAGGCTCACCATGGGAGGATTGTGACAACGATTACATAAAACACAGACTAAACCGATATGTGGTAAAAATGGATACCAACACGTATGCATTAAAGAGCACATATGCGTGCGTGCCTACATACACACACACATCACCATCAGGGGCATGAGCACAAAGGCTTAACTATTAGAAAGTCCATAAAATACTCTATAAGCCCCCATGAACCTACCAAGTTGACACCTTTAACTTATGTAGGTGGCTCTAAAATTGAGTAGTTTGCACGCAGTTAATAAGATTCGAAAAAGTGATCTCCTATTGAAAATCCAATAACATCCCAACCATTGGGCTAATTTTGAAGAGTTTATATATCAAGATCTTTAACCTATATATACGTACAAAATCTGGTACGTATTTAATCCTATGCGATGGAGATTAATCTACCCTTAAAATCCCAGATTTGACTTTTATATAAGTGATTTAGAAGTATGGCTTTGGATTGGCACCTTCTATATTATGAATTTACATTCCAAATTTAACTTTTTTAAGAGAACGATACATTAATGCCTTGAATCAATTTCAATGATTAACACTATGTTTGTTAGCAGGGATTAGAAGGGAAGAGAAATGGTTCAAAAAAATAATCGTGTTTGGATGGAGAAAAAAAGACAGGAAAAGGACTCGAAAAGGATTCTACGGTCATACATTTTGAATCCCTCCGCAACTTTCTAAGTATGAAGGAATTTGAAGCAAATTTTGTATTACTAAAGAATTTTATTCTTCTTCTCTTTTACCATGGTAAATCTATTTATAAATACAAAAATTTATATATATCATAATGCATTCTTTACCTTCCTTTTCCTTTCCTATCTAAACAACACTAATACTCAATCCCTTCAAATCCTTTCTTTTCAATTGCTTATAATTATTTAAATTTGTTCATTCCCTTTCAAATCACTATTTCCAAACTGGATGTAAAATGTTTTATTTTCCTTTATTATTTCATTTTCACTTTTTTTTGGTTCCCTTCTTCCTTCTCTGTGTGCGGCCGTCATTGGTGCTTGCTGCTTGTGGTTTGCGTCACCATTCTTGCCACCGCCATCTGCACCGCCCCCGCTTAGCGCCTCTCTCTCTCTCTCTCTCTCTCTCTTCGCCAGCGCGATTTCGTCATTGAAACTAATGTGATTTTGTTTTCTAAAGGCATTTTTTATCATCATTCAGATACAGGGACTGAGTCTTCGGATACAATGAGAGAGGATAAATGATTTTTATCCCCCCTGAAGAGAGACAGACATGTCTTCAATCAATGATGACAATTTACTAATGTTATTGCATGTGCAGATTCTTGCTCGTCGTGCTGCGTAAACACCTACACTAGTTGTAGCCTGATCATGGAAACTAGATCGAAACCTTAGTCAAACTCTCCTTTGTAAGATTTAGAAGGTTATCCATAAGATTGAAATGGTGGTCCTTCGAGTAATTTCTATCCATTTTGTTTACTTGTGAGCCCTGTGGGAAGCTTCCATCAGACAAAGATTCATAGTCCGACAGACGCATGATTTTATAATGAACATTAGTGACACTTCATTGACTAATTTTCTTCCCGCTTTCCTCCAACTTGACATGAGCGGTCCTGATTTTTCTTATCAAACATATCATACATATGTGCACCCACACACCAGCCCCGAATTTTCATTCCAAACCACCCGACTGCACGCGCAACTCTTCTTCATATGGCAAGCAAAAGCCCCGGCAACGACCGGTCGAAGCGGTCCCTCACCTGACTCTGCCAAAGTGTTTGGTTTGCCCGCACCACCTCCCACCGCGGCAACGACACCTCTCTCACGGTGAGCCACGTGTTGAAGTACTCCCTGAGTTGCGTGATCAGCCCGTTCTTCAGCGTCCACACATGGACCCAATACGCCTGCGCCCCTTCCCACCCCTCAGTGATCACATAACCATCGCCTATAGCTGTTATACTTCGTGGATGGAATGGAAAAGCCGAGTAGTCCGACTTCCCGGTGAGGACGCGCATCATGTGCTGGCAACCTGGTGGCCCGTGGAACCACCATTCGAGATCGCTGGCTAGAAGCTTGGCCACCAAGTCGGAGTGGCCAAGAGCCAATTTGGCGTAAAGGGCCTCAACGGTTGCTTTGTTTTTGTTGGATTCAGGCATGGTAGGTTCAATGCCATTGGTTGCCATTTTTGGGTATAAATGAAGGAGTGTAATGCAATGGAGAATGGTATATGGGATAAAAGAACGGTGGGATTTTGTGTGGAATGGGGCTTGTTTTCTTTGCTTGGGGGTGTTGGTCCTGGGATTGCAGTATAGGCCTTGTGGTGAACCTATTTATAGCATGACATCGAGAGAGGAAGAGGAGATCGGGTTCCACTTCGCTGAGTAGTCAGAGATGAACGGAGGTGGTGATGACGTGGAAGATCAGACGGTCAATACTTGCTCCTAAAATGGGGATGTCCTTTGTGCCGCACTTGATGCCAAGCAGGAACTCAGGGCTTTCACAAAAATACAACTCTAAATTCAATGCTCTTCTGGGGACAATGGATGGGGATTGTACCGGAACCAGATGGACTCAAAAACCATAATAACACGTATCTGGGCGTAATGACCATTCTACCCTTGTGGGGTTTCTCTATCCGATCCCACCTTAATTTTTCTTCGTGGCAGAAAATTCACTTTAAATAAGAAATCCCTAATTCATACGGTAACTCAGCTAATTCCACAATCTAAATAAGAAAAGAGCCCAAATTCAAGTGGGTACCTATTAGATAAAATTGTTTACACTTAGTGTGGCGTGAGAGGTGGAATTGTTGTGCTTTTTTGCAATGCACACAATTCACCCAAATATGTTTGGTATCTAAAGAATATTATTGGATGTATCATGCGCGCATGAGTTTCACGCACTTTGTAAGTTTTTGTAGATTGTTAACTGTTTTAAAAATTCTCATCCAAGAAATTGATAGCAAATTGACCTTTATGATGATAACATTCATGACCAATTTTAAGTGTTCGTTTACCTCCACCAGAAGAAGATGAGTACCGGCTAGACAAAAGGCCTAGAAATTCTCCCATACAAAAAATTTTCTAGTAGGTCTTGCCTTTATTAGGAAAATTGTTTCTAAGCGGCAATAAAAAAAAAAGAGTTATTTGAGCTCTCCTTTGGTCATTAATCATTGCAACATATTGGAAACTCAATTTAAATCGGGGATGCCACATTGGAAATATGTATTAGTGTTAGAGGTGAATAGGAAATTAGCTATTTTGGAAGTCATCTACTTACTTCAAACCACTTTGTTGGGAAAACATTCCTATGAATTTTGACAATTTCAAAACTGTCTTTGGTACAAATATCTATGATGATAGATGCAAATGGTGTGTTAGTCTAGCAGATGACAATGTTCCTTGAATATCGATAATGATGAGAAATTAGATTTTGACAATTAGGAGAACAAGTGCTAATGTGAGTCTACTCATGGTGACTTGGATATAGCAGAGTCAAGCTGGCATTTTGAAGGTCTTTAGATACTAATAAAGGTACAATGATCATTATTCATGATATCACGTGTCATTTCATTGATATCATTATTCAAGATTGTCAACCAATTCGCTAATAATCTGCACATGCTAGTGGTGAGTATAAGATCATGCCAATGACGAAAATATAGAGATGGGTTGGTGAGGAAAGTGACCTTATATTAATATTAAGGCATCCATAGAAATATCATTAGCAATCTTGTTCTAGTGACAATTACTACTCTATTTTCGAAGTATAATAACATCAAGGAATCTATAAAGAAAAAACATGAAAAAGACAGTTCCGATACATTTAAAACTCCTAGACATGATTGTCTACACGTTAAGAACAATCGAACCGATATATGTAATTGATTAGATCATATGTAATTGATTAGATCACACGAACTCCATGTGGGACCTAAATGATCAAATAGATCTGATGTCTTGGACTTAAAATGCTTGGGGTTCACCTAATAATTATACCTAAACTCTAGAGCCAAAGGAAAAAAGAAAAAGAAAAATAGGCGAGGGATAATATTGTAATTTGTGGAACAATCGGGTTAATGGCGGGTTTTATGTTGCCAGCCTGGCAGAATCTTTGACTACTTTGACTCCTTTTTTAATTAGTTTATTTTTTCTGGATAGCAACGTCGGAAGGCTGTCCAAACCCAAGGTCCCTTTCAGCGTGCGTGTAAGACATGAATTTCCTAAAGTACCCCCTCGTTCTGGACAGAGTAGGGATTAGGAGTTGTCACAGTTGCCATTGACATGACATATAAATTGTTAATTCAATAATTCAAACATCCCTGTCAGCATCCCAGCCAATGTCAAAATTCTTTTTTTTTTTCAGACACTCTTATAAGAAACGCTAAAGAAAAACTACTCGACAAAAATTGCAAGATTGAGATTTTGGTAACTTTTCTTTTTATATAATATGTGATATAATAACATTTTTCCCAATTTAAAAGCATTCTACTTTTAGCTGTCAAGCAATTTTATTTAAAATACATGTTGGTTAAACTCACTACAATGAAATTACATAATTATTACATTTTGGGACGAGTGCTATCTTCTCTACCATTGCCCTTGACCACGTATGTATATTGATATCTTTTATCTTGGGCTAAACTCAAGTTTATAAATTAATTAGATATGACTATATATATAATAACAAGTCCTTCCATAAGCATTACCTCTAAAAGTAGTATGTAGGATTGTAATTTACGAGGGATTGATCATTCTCCTCACAAGGTACTTTCTTGCACTCTCTACTCATTTTCTTCCAACTAATGTTTGTGCTTGCCTCATTGAAGGCCATGAGTTCTGCTCAACAAAAAGGAACATTAGTGCAAATTAGTGATTCTAACATATAAAATGTCCCTATATCTTATACCAATGATGATTAGGGATTTTTGAACTGTTGTCGAGTCCCTTTATTTCACGTTAATATATAACATGCATTAAGAATTTACCTTCATTTTGTTCAAAATGAGGAAGATTCATATAAAACATGGTATGATTCATCGAATCATTCATTAAAAAAAAGAAAACATGTTTCAGTTATACAAATGAATGGGATATAAATTGGAGACAATCATGATTTGAATCACCTAAGTATGCTAAACGCTTCATCCCTCTCACCCGATGTATGGGATTCATCTCAATACATAGTGCATCTTAACTTACCAAAAATTCAAATAGAAAGTACATGGCATATTATTGTTAAAACATATGATATATTGCAAGGCCACGAACATCTTGGGACCAATCAATAAAGCAAGCATTCAAGAATACCAACAGTTGGATCCAGCCAGGAGGCGCTCGTGTGCTCAGGAGATACATTCTCGAAGGACATGAATCCACACGAACGCCAGAGAATTATCGACTCTGTACAATCATCTGCGAACACGAGTGCATGGGGCTCCTGATTATTGCGTTTCAATCGACTCTCGCGTCCCCACTTTCCGATTCAAACATGAAAGCATCGATCCATTGAACCTCGACCATGAGATCATAAATGTACCTAACCTTTTCAGTGAGAGAGAGGTCTCTCATCTTGGTAGGGGGAAGATCGCTTTCATGCTTACCATCATGCTATAAATGCATTGGGGTCAGATGATCTTACAGTCCCTGTACTTGGACTTTTCTTGTTCTTCTTCTTTTTTCCTTCATTTTGGGAATGATCCAACTGAAAATCTCGAGTTGTTCAATGGTTATGAACTCACGTATACATAAAATCAGAACAAACCCTCGAAAATCTAATGGGGAAGAGTTATATTTCATGACCTGATCTCTTCATCTTGCCAGGTAAATGTCTCTATATTTATAATAACAAATCTGGATAAAATCTCCATCAAAGTCGATATGGTTCATCATATTTTAGAAAGTAATAAATATCCAAATGAATAGTGATAAATATGATGTGTTAAAAGAAACTTGGGGTCTGTTTGATAACGTTCATATTTCTCCAAATTTTTGTTCTTTTATTTCCCGAAACAAAAAAAGAACAAAAATCTATTTGGTAACGTCAACTAATTTTTCTATTCTTCATAATAGAAAAGTAGCAAAGGAATAGATTTAAAACATAAAAAAAAAAAAGAAAAAAAGTAACTTTAATTTTAGAAATAAGTCTCTTTTTTTTTTTTTTTTTTTTTGCTTTTTTTCTTCTTAATTGCTGCTCGCTGCCCCCACCCCTTGCCACCACTCGCCCCCACATGCTGTCGATCGCTGATCACCGGACGCCGAACACCGAACACCACCGATCGCCATTTGTTGGCCGCTGTTTACTAGCTCTACCGCCACCATCGGCTAGAGGAAGAGCAAGAAGAAGAAGAGAGGAAAAAAAAAGTTATTAAAAAAATAAAAGAAATTCTATATTACAAAAAAATTTGTAAGTCAGATCAAAGGTATTCCTATTCTTTTTCTATTCCAATAATAGAAATTTTATATAGTTACAAATGCATTTTTTTACTCAGAAATTGTTTTAAGGAATAGAAATAGAAAAAGATTATTTCTGAAAAAAAAAAAAATTATTCTCCAAAACATAAATTTTACCAAACAGGCTCTTGGTATCCTATAGCGCTAGCTGCAACTAAATGTAGCGTACATCGAGAATGAGAAACAGGCGATGCACCACTCTCAATGCTACTCCTGGGGCCAATTTTTTCAGCCATCGTTGCAAACCGTCCTTCTGTATAAATCGGGTGCATTCGATCCACCTCCCTATGAAAGGCGTCCGATCAGATTATATGAGCGAGAGCTGCTGCTCAATCTTTGATTACCACCGTACAAGGTCCAAACTTGCTCGGTGGTCACACAAAGACAGTAGCTCTTTAGCTGTCAATGGTTTCTCTGGTAAAATGCCGCTAGACAGAAGTGGTTGATACAATGTTAGGAAAAGGTGCTTTTTAACGAACAATTATTCTTCATGGAGTTCAAAGGTAGGCGAGGCCACTTTCCACCAAGGAGGCGGGGGACAAGTGATAATATAGTTTGACCTCGAATTACTAAGCAAGCTTAAGGTGGTCCTGCATTTAATTTAGCCCAATTCGTTTGTTCTGGCCCGTGCTTGATTGATGATGCATCGGAATGGCCCTATGACATTTTGTGTGATCAGGATTTTTTGTGTATGTTTCTCTAAAGTCTCGATATCTTTTCCATTTCCCTATCCGCCCTCATTTAAATCATCTAGAGAAAAATAAATAAATATATATACATGCAGATTATCTCTTCGTTTGTATAAGAGCACTATTTGAAAAGGACAACAAATGACCATGCAACTTTAAGAAAATCACCAAGCCTTGGGAAAACTCCTTGAATTTGAGTTTTTGGACGCAGAAGGAAGGTGAAAGGAGGATCACATGAACAGCTAACACACTTCGCTGTATTAGTTGGACGAGAAAAATGCGATAGAGCCAAGTACGTTGGTTCCAAAAGATATTAAAAGCCACAATGCCATCTGGCAGTCGAGAACCCGACAGAACCGAGGCTCGATCTGTTGACCGAAAACAATTAAAAAGTGTAGCCCAAGAACATGACAAGCCATTGAACACACACAGACCACAAAAGCTAAGGCTGGTTCGGTCTCTTTCTGTTCAGAAACTCTTGCATGTTAGGTGGTGCATGGAGATCGTCAGATGGTGAAGCCGCAACAGCTTGCAGATCGATTCATGCTCATTCTTTTCGCGTCAACGTGTTCACTTCCATATCATAAGATGGTTCGCTGAGACCTGCCTTATTGGGTGGTGCTGAGTCCTTGACAAGACTCAAACGACGAGATTTCCTCGGCTCTAAGCGTTTCCCCAAGACATGATGTTTTCGCCAATTGACTCCCCATGATGACACGAGCTTCTCGAATAATTTCATCGATCAGAAGGTTTTTGAAATTATGTATCTGACCTAGAATCTATTACGAAAAATGGTCCAGAAGTTTTTCCCCTTCATACTCTTTGTCCCCAGATTAGATATTCTTTTTGTTCTCTAGGCAAGACACCAAAATTTGAACGAAAAAATAATCCTCGTTGTTTGCAGTTTAAGTCCTGATTATCAAGAACTTGATAACTGGTTTGGGTCTACTATTGGATGGGTATAGCTTACAAAGTTGCAGACTGAGACAAGCATGGTATGTTCAAGAATACAAAACAGATGGATCATAACAGATGCTGAAGAAAAATTCAATGCCAAGGATGGATGCACAAGTTTTACCCATATTGGCGACAGCAATATGGACAACACTTTAATCACATTATAGATTCTATGTTTTAATGACAAGCAAATAGCCGATGGGTTTGAGTTCAATTGAGCATGATATTTCTTATCTTTTCGATAATCCAATATTTTCCTCCCACTCCAAGTTTGAATCACAATATTGCGCCTCGCATGTACTTATTCATGAAATAATAGACTTCAAAGGTCCATTAGTCATTGTTGACGATTACTAGAAACTTTTCGGTTTCAACTGTAGTATGATCTCTTGCTTATGCATGACAGTTCACCTGTTCATTTTGCTCCAATCTCAACTCAGAGTCCTCTATCCCAGGTTCCATCAGTCAAAGCACCAAAGATGCAACTACACATTCAAGGACTTAAACATAGAAATATCAGTTGATTGAGTGAGGCCACACTTGATGAAAGCTCCAGCTTTTCTACATAAGCCATAGGAAGAATAGTGCACAATTATGGCCAAAGAATAAAAAGGCAAAAGAAACATAGAACCAGAAGAAAAAAAGAACCTGCCACAGAACGCATTGGGTTTTCTGTCCCATGTAGTATACAATGCGGAGCTAAGACGTCAGTTCTGTAACTTCTAGTTAGCTAAAAGATCATCAACTCACCATTACACCAACATATAGTATGCAGATTAGGCCACAATGGTATTGAAACCTGGTCACGGATTGCGACACTGTCAAGTTGCACGATATAACTAAAGACTTCAGTCTGAAAGTGTTCATGTGAAGGAAGAGGAAAAGGGGAAGCCATTGATTTTCTCCACATAAAAAGTAGAGAAACCAAGCTTCGAATCTGCAGATTTCAGATATTTCATTCTGTGATCAAGCTAGTATCTCTTACTCGATAGCTCTTGCACAATCCATATCCTAAAGTTACAACATGTATGTATCAAATTACATTCCCAACCCCAGAAAAAGAACAGGAAAACTATTTTATGAGGCCAAAAACAGCGGTTGCCCCTCCTTCAAAGAGAAATGAATGCGGAACCAATCCCCTTCACATTCCAGAAGATATAAATTTAGAGGCGCTCCAAGCAAATTAAAATATCTTCAGATTGAAAGAATTTGAAGAAAATTTTTTTAAAACCTCAGAAGGGAAACATACAGTTGAGCTCTTCACAATCCCAGATGAATAAAGAGTGTAGATCAGGCAGCCTTCCAAAAACAAGAAAATTCTCACTTCAGTAACTCAAACTTCCTTTTTGCTGTGAACAGGTATATTCTGATGAGGCAGAAATATGTATCATAATAAAAAAGATTAGGCCATACCAATAGCTGATAAATAGTTTGATTAACTGTATAAATTGGGATCATCTATGCTCTGTATGAGGGGAATGCCATCTTCCCTCCAAACTATTCTCCCTTGACATATTGCAGCGACTGCCTCCACATATAAACGATGCTCCTATAAACAAACAAGATGTGACCTAAAGATTAGCTGAATGCATTCTCTGTTTTTTTATTTACCTCAAAATAAAAGTGGATTAACAATATTTATCTAGCACCTGCTAGTTCAATAAAATTGATTAGAACAGAATAATAAATAACACTACAATGAAACTTTTGCATAGAAATTCAGCAAAATCATTATAAAGGTATCATTACCTCTTTGAGAACCCTTGCAGCCAGTTCCTCTGCAGTGTCAGTAGCCAACACTGGGACAACTCTTTGAGCAAGAATGCGTCCCGTGTCATAATGCTCATCAACAAAGTGAATTGTAGGCCCTGAATATCTACCAAGAAAACACAAGAGAATAAATTGCAAAGGAATGATAAGGAACCAATAAAATCTGAAGGACAAGACAAACAAGGACATGTGGCGTCAAAGTTGGGAATGTACCTAGCCCCAGAAGCAATGACTGCTTTGTGCACCTTCATTCCAAAGTAACCCTTTCCTCCAAAAGCAGGAAGAAGTGATGGATGGATATTAAGAATTGATTTGGGATATGCCTGAATCAATTCCATAGGTATGAGTTTCAGGTACCCGGCAAGGAGAATGAAATCAACCTCATATCTCCTGATCAACATAAAATAATGAGTGAATGTTATTATAGCCACTTAAGTTTAATCTACTTTGCTAAGTGCTTAAAAGATCAACATGATAACTATCTTGTGGAGCAAGTGACAGGATTTCTTCCATGTTAGCCAGGCTAAATCTAAGCAACTGAATACATGAAACGTTCTATGAGACTCCATGTCCAGAAGCAAATGTCAATTGAAGGAAAACAGAATGTCTGACTCTCTGTACTTCCATTGTTTTTCCCCTTTCTACTTTGACCACCAAATAGAAAACTCTGCATTTTATTGCTTTTTCCTCCTCTCTAATTTGAACTATTAGACAATTGTAACCACAATGTGCAAACCCCACATGAAATAACACAGCACACACAGCAGGTAAGTGGTCAACACAAAAGCAACTATGAGAATGACATCCATGCTCAGGTATGCCTACTGGTTTACTAAATGGATATTCTTGCCCTAAACTCTTGTTTTCTGTATGGAGAACTGTGGCTGTACCATATGTTGCATGAAAGGAGCACTCAGTGACAAAATTATACCCAATAGACCCTGCTACATGTTCACACCAATAATCTCCCCACACCAATCCTGCGGTAGGTAATGGTAAACATCCACCTACTCACAAAATCAACAGGTCCAGATCACCCTTCCTCACAAGCACCAAACACATCCATTAAATACATATGGATGTTCTCCTGAGGTGATATCAGAAGATGATGGACTGGCAAGTGTGTAGCTCAATACACAGTTTGGAAATGCCAGTGTCCTGTCAATCACACATGTCTTGTGTCGATTAACAATTTTGTCATGGCATGCTCACTTCTTTGCCTTTTAGTTTCTGTGCCATAGTTAAGCATGACAAAAACTGGACATGCATCAAAGTAAAGAAAATCATAAATCAATATATTTCATGCAAAATAATATGGACATATTTTAACTTACAATTTTCGAGTAATTGTCAAACCAAAATTGACAATTCTGCCAATTTCATCACACAAAATGTCCATGAAACTCACATTCCTATAAACTCTATCACTAACAAACTGACAAGGTGGCTAATATGCTTACAAACCAATGTAATATAGCTATATATAGGGAGAACAGTGAAAAAACTGAAAATCACGTTAGAGAAGCTTAACATCAGGATTATCATTGCACAACACCCAAATCCTCCCCAAAGGAACATTTCTCATACAGATTGTATCCCAGACTTCACAAGAGGACGAAATGCATTATGCATGTAATATATTTGCTTGAAAAGTTACTAGTCTGGACAATAAATATTTCAAATCTAGTACTTTTGTAAGACACACCCCCTCTGTAGATAGCAAATCTTGTTTAGTAAAAGATTAAGGATTAACAAATACCAAAGATTAAGATCTTGGTATAGTATAAATATGGAAATGTTCCTTTAGGAGGGGTTTGGGCATTGTGGAACGATAGTACCATTGTTGAGTTTCTCTATTATGATTCTCCATTTGTTCACTGCTCTCTCTCAATATATAGCTTTATTGCATTGGTTTGTGAGCAGATCAGCTGCCTTCTAAGTTCATAAATAATACACATTAAATGGTTAATACAAAATTGATAGTTTCATGAACATTCGGAATAAAGAAATTGGCAAGAACTATCAACTTTGGTATTCCTGTTACACACGAAAATTGTAAGTTCCATTCTCTTTTTCAAGTTCCATATTGTTTTGCGTTAAATATTTTGGTTTATGATTTTCTTCACTGCAATGTGTGTCCACTTTTCACTCATGCTTGTACATGGCACAAAAAGGAAAAGAGGTGAGCATGCCATGACAAAATTGTCAATCAACATGAGACCTATGTTTGATTGACAAGACACTAGCATTTCCAAATCATCTTTTGGAGCTAGACACTTGGCAGTCCACCATGTTTTAGAGATCGGTGCAGGAGGATGTCCATATGTATTAATGGATGCATCTGGTGCTTCTAGAAAAGGACAAAATGTCCCATTGATGTTGTGAGTAGCTGAATGTTGAACAGCTCCATGGCAACATCAACGCAAGGAGATCATTTGTGCTTACGTGTTGTAAGGACAGGAAGGTATAATTTCGTCAATGTAGATTCACAATTGAATAATGTTTTTTAACATTTTCAAGAAAGGCAAAAAGTTACTTTTCTACTTTTACTTAAGCTCAAAAAAACAGGCTAGTTTCTCAGTAAAAGCAAAAAAGCAAACTGCAATATAAATGGTAAATTCTTCATTAAAAACTCTAGACATGATTAAGCAATTGAGTGGATCATCCTTTCACATGAAACAAGCATAGCATGCAAAGATTAAACAATTAAATCAATAGACTAATGCTATAACAGCTCACCTTAGAGCAGCCACCAGATCACTTGCAAATAGTCCATTTGGTTCTTCTTTAGTTCTAGGGAATAAAACAACAGGGATGTCATTGTCTCTAGCATAGACTGCACCTCCACAGCCTGTCATGCATGATTTTCAGAAACATTAGTCATTACTTAAGTACTGAAATCAATAGTGACTAAAGACCTTCTTAAGTAATTGAATATGTCCTTAGAGCACATGGGGCAAATAGGACTGCATACAGCAAACAAATATGAGAAAATCCATGGCAATCTAATAAAGGAATGGCATTGAGAATCAGCTAAGGGGGGAAATTAGAATACTGATTCAAAATGCTCCTGATATTGAGCTGTAGAGTGAGTGACACATAAACTACACTGAACGGTGAATGCCAACGAATTTCAATTAGCAACTCAGAGAAATGTTTTTCTTTCTAGAGAAAAAAAAAACAATTAATCCAGTATAAATGGCATGTGGACTGAAGAAGTTGACAGAATAGGTGACAAGTTTCAAATACAAGACCCTTGTAAATAATCAGCTTATAAAAAAATATCATACAGGAAACATGTACAATTAGATAAGCATGATGAACCTAGGATTTTATTACTCAGTATGCAAAGGTTGAGCTTTCAAGACAATTCCACAAAATTGTGCTTTTGTATAAAACAGCAATGAAATATACGGAGAGCAGAAGGCAAATTTTGAAAGAAGAATGACATTATCAAACAAAAGAAGTTGAATCATAAAAAGCAGATGAGGTGACAGATGGGTTATAAAACAGATGATTATACATCCCAAAAGTCACTTACTTTGAAAACACAGAACATACATATTCCTCCAAAAACTCCTTGCTTTTATAATTAACAATAGGTATCGAAGTACAAAACATATATCTGATTGAGAATGATGAATGGTAAACTGTAAAAGCTGATGAGATATGGTGAAGCCATACCTCCTTTGTTAGTCACTAAAACAACGACTTCTCCATGAGCCGATCCTGCAACACAAGCCTCATGGATGGACCGAAAGTTCGATCCCCCTCCAGACACAAAAACCGCCAACTTCTTCTTCTTCACTCCATGTTTCACATCCTCGCCCTCAGAACTCAAACTCGCCACTATTTCCACGCGACCACCGATTCTAACCTATCGTTCAGACAAGAACCTCGAAAAGCCAACCGGTTCCGGGTTCTCAGAGACAAGCAAATGCTAGTTCGAGCAAGAGGGCCAGACCAAAACGAAGGCGGCCGCAAGAACAACGATTCTGGGGTGTTTCGGATTACCGGAAGTTTCAAACTTGTGCGCAACCCAGGACCTAAAGACTCCATCTTCACCTACCCTGGCCCAGGGATTGAACTACCAAGAAACTAGAATCAAGTCAAGAACTCTAATTTTCCATTCCAGCACCATGCAAAGGTGAAGGTGGTTCAATGAACTAATTCAGCCCACGACAAATTCGACCTGCAAAGAGAGCCAGAAGCGATGATTGCGCACTCCAGAGTTGATTTCTGGTTCTTGTGAAATGGAGATCAGCAGCGAAAAGACGGCCGGGAAAATGCGTGGGCGCGTGCCGTGGGAGTAGATTGCGGGGCGGCGGTTGGCCTCCTGGGTCGCCGCCGCCGCCGCAGTTCAGCGCCGCCGTGGGGCCGGCGACGGCGGTCGGAGAGACGAGGGGAGAAAGGGGGAAGAGGCAGAGGGGGCGTGGACGGCGAAATGCGAAGTGAGAGAGGAGAGAGAGAGGGGGAGGGGTTTTGACTTTTGAGTTTTGACTATGACTAGTCACCGATAATTTCTCTAATTTTTATTTTTTTAGATTTAATTGCAAAGAATTATAATATGTACAAGTTTAAATGCTACATAACGATGTTTAAAATAATTAAAATAAGTATCAAATATCTATGATGTAGCACACTATAAATATTATTCTTTATAGAAGTTTTCGATGAAGACATAACTTGTTTGTGAATTTTGATTTAAAGTACAGTGTGGCCTTTAATCTTTTAATTTGTTTAATATGATTCATAAATTTAATGTACAATGTGATTCTTAAACTTTTAAGTAACGAGAATTCGCTAGTTAATTTTTAATTAAAAACCCAATTTGAGAAGGTAAAAGGCTTTAGGTACTCCAAGAGCATGAATACTCTCATCTACTCAATTTCAAATCAATTCTTGAAAATGTTATCATTTTAAAAGGAAAATGAGGAAATTTATAGTATTTAACATGTGATGATTGACTTTAGATGACAAATATACTATACGCATGGAGTGCCTCAAAATTTTCTTAGTAGGGATCAAAATAAGTAATAGAGACTTCAACGATACAAAGAACTCGCTACAGTCATGAAGATGGTGATTCTACTTCCTCCTAATTTCATGGTTCCGTTTATGTCCGGGTTAAAATAATGCCACCTTGGATGAAATTAACCGCGAAATTATGTGACAGTTGCATAAGATCATAACGATCGTAAGGTACTTGCTCAAAGCAGCTAGTTATGCTAGCTGAAAGGATGGAAATGATAGCAATAAACGGTTACTGATGTACCAGAGAAATACAATTGCAAGAGCTGATTTTCCAAACGAAACCGATACGGTTCAGCATGGCAACTCCACAGTAATTTAGGTTATTCGCCCTCAAAGATTTTGTAATTGATACATGGAGACTTCGCTAACTTAAAAATCTATGCAAACCTCTCCGAACCCAAATCAAGGAGGGTACGGAAGAATTCATGAGGGTACACGGCAGGCTTCTCAGCAAGTGCCTGAGATATAACACGAAGCATGCTTATCAGGGAAACAACGTAAGGGATGTATGCCAATGCAGTATGAACACTAACAAAATTCGACTTCTAATAAGACCACATCAGTACAACATAGTGAATGCATTAAATCACCGTTCTAGAGATCAATCATGATTTTCTCGCAAGTTGCTTTTCAGTACTTGCACCCATTTCTTTCTTGAGAGTTATCACAGGCAAACGATGCACCAGTTTACAACAAGAAAATTCATCAGTTTGAAACCCTGTGCTTTACAACCTGTGAAGAATAAGAATAAACTGGGACTAAAACGCTCGTTTGGCTAATCTACTGCTCGTTGTCCTTCCTCACTAGACCGACTCATATATCATCTTTTTTTGTTATCGTGTTCTATTTCATGTATGTCTGCTCTCTCACTCATGCATATTGTTTATGAATCAAGAACTGTGAGAATTACCTGATGAATCAACACGGTGGAAGGAGTCATTCGGGTACAGTATTGACCTCGATAATTAAAACCTGCAAATAAATGATACCACACACTTTACCTAGAGAAAGCAAGAAGATAGTATAAATCATCACAAACAGTCGTCTATAACCTACTTTAAATGTCATTAGGTTCTACCAAAGTCAATCTCACGTGAAGAATAAGGATTATGAGATCAGAGACTGAATCAGGCTAGGTGATGTTCTCATCCATTTTACATGTCATCAAGCAAAAATTTTTCACAGGAAACAAAAAGATAGTCTCAAACTTCTTGATGTACCTTGACATGCTTAAATGCACGTTATACATATATTATGAGAATTCAAAAACAACAACCTCTTCTATCTAGTTTCATATATGGTGGTATTCCTTGGTATGCAATTAAGAATATTTCACCGATAATATTAAGAAACCCATTTAAGATTTGTTTTCCTAAGGGAGGGACTTCATTCTCGGTTCCCTCAAAGGATTATCACGCTGACTATAATCGGCAGTTGGACTTGGAGCTAACAATCATAAACACAGCAAAATAAGGAGAGAGCTATGTTTTCACTCCAACTTATATTTAGGTATCATGAACTGCTTGAATATAAATTACCTCTCCTGTATCAACATTGACAAATGCATCAATGCGTGAAAACCCTTCTAAATGTAGAGTGTTTGCGATCACTTCTATCCTCTGTTTACATCTCTCTAAGGCTTCATCACTGCATCAATCACAAATCAGTTGGATGAGTTCCAGACAGCTGACAGTATTGCATAGGAGAAGAAAGTCCGCAAAAAATCCAATGTCTTAAGGAAGCAGATACAATCTCCATTTTAGAATAGCAAAAACCATGGAAAACATCAAGTACAGAAATGCTAGAAATTGTAAAATTCATCAGTTTGCATTGCTGAAAATGCCATAACAATGTAAAATTAAAGCAATGAACAGACTGCAACAAATTCAGTAACTGCAGGATTTTCACTCATATGGTCTCTGTGCAGAAAATTTAGTAAAATATGAAGGACTTCCTTGGAAAAACTCAAGTTCAGTGAAATATGAGCATCATACATGAGACAGACACTTAAGTAGGTCATTGACCCATTGATGCCAAGTGATAAACATACAGATGCAGCCATCAAAAGGGAAATTGTCCATAGTGAGTGATGCATTTTCAATCTGAATAGATGTTCTTAACAAACCTCATAATTGACACTGGTGGTGGGGTCAAATTTATGCCAGTTCCACCTGTCAAACAAGTTCAAGCTATGTTAGATCATCAAGATAAGATATATGGCATAACCTTCTAGCAAAGCTTGAAAAGTTCCACCACATGAAGAAACTAAAATGCAACCATAACAAAAGTTCAGGAAAAAGAGTAAAAAGATATTGTTTTCCTAGCTTGTTGTTTGACATTACTTTCTGAGTGGTAAAGAGCAAAAGCGCCGATTTTAAAGCATTATACCGCTGCATTAGCAACACATGCAAAACTTGAATTGATCGAAATTTCATTTCATGATCCATCGCTATCCTCACTGAAGTACATCTTGTTATTAGAGACAGAATAATCAGGTAGCGCTTTAGGCGAAGTTATGAGGTGTGAATGAAGCAATTATTGATAGCATGCACACCTTGAAACTTTTCTTCAAGTGACAGAATGTCGCCAGTTTCCTTTACAGTTATGCTAGGACTCAGTGAGTGCATGGATCCTCGTTTTCCTATTACTCCGACTGTAATTTCTACCCACCGACTGTGTCCTTCCCACATGAAGCGAGAAGCGTTTGCATTCTTGGATTTTGACGACATAATGATCTCATCAGTCTCAATAAATGGTTCGAAAATTAGGAACTCTGGAGGAGGATTCGGCATCTCAATCATCCCATGAGCCTAAAAAGTAATTGAAAGGAAAAGGTTAACTCAAGTATGGCTAATTGCAAACATTTCTTTGAGTTGATACTTATGAAGAGACAATGTAATTGCATGGTGGATAGACGAGTTAAGGAAATTTCAGCAGAACTGTTTGCTACACAAAAGACAGTCACTAATGAGCTTATTGTGCTCTACATATATCACATAAGCAGCAAGAAGAGTTCATAATAGGAAAACATTACATAAAAAGGGTGCAAGCATTACATTTACTACTCAGCTATGAGAATTGAAGGCTTGTCAGCATATCCAAAAAGAGGATGGAACCCTACCAGCACAGGCAACTCTTTCACTAGATTATGTAGAAGAAGTTGATCAAAAGTGTATGACTCCCCATCGTTTAAAGCACATAATTGTTGAAAATGGGCAAAAAACCTTGAGTGTTGGTGATCGGTCACATATTGCATACAATGAATGATTTATAGTACACTATTTGAAGAAATTTGATTTATCTTTGATTGGATTCAAGGATAACAGACAATTCTAGAACCAGTTATGGGACATTAAAAGACAATTAGATGCATATGCAATCTATAGCTCATATGTTTAATCCATCATTTGGGAGCACTAATAACATTTCCTTTTTCATGGAATGTATACATCTTGAATTGTTGTTTCTTGTAAAGTTTCTTCTCATAGAATCAGGGGTAATAAGTTCTTCCTCAATTCAATAAGCATATAAATTATTTTTCTTTTTAAAAGGCATTCCCAAGCATGACAACAGCCTTAGAACGAATGCTCGGTGATGATCATGCAGAAGTTTGTTTGGCAGAAGATAATTCTGAAATGAGCGGTAAGTATGGCAAAAAGAGTGTACACCTTTGAAAAACTATTTGGAGGAATACGTAGAAGGCCCTCTTCCAAGGCTTTTATGTATACTTTCAGGTCCTCTGGACAACTGAAATAAGAAAAGAAATGGAAAGGACAACAAGGTCAAACTTCATCTGTTTATGCAAAACAAAGAAAAGAAAAATCAAGAATGCCATTAGAGTGCACCGGCAAGTTTGAAGAGCATCGAAAACCTACCGAAGTCTTGCAACCCCAGTAGAGCATCCATCCCTAGCCGGCTTTATGCATATACTTTCACACTGGAGCTTTGAGATCACATCTTGCCATACATCAAGTATTGGTACATTCAGCAGATCCTTTTTACTCCATACTTCTTTCTTTATGGTAAGAACTCCCAAGTTTGCTAACTAATAAGCAATCATAGATTTCAGTCATTACAGATTTAATATTGAACCTTGAGACAAATGGGAAACTAATAGTTAAGAAAGCCCATTTGCATTTTCTTCTTATTCTTCTTCAATTTTTCTTTTTTTGTTTTCCCAAAATGCTTAAGAGCACAAGAAACATACATTGCTTAGAGAAAGAGATGTTGAAACTTTGTCCATACATGTCCTTGAAGCCATCACACCAGGGCCTGTGAAGCAAGAACAAACAAGTAAAAGAACTAATCAACTAAATAGCAGACACTTACAATCTTCTCAAATTATGTGTTATTTGCAGGAAACCTGTATAAGGAACTCCTTCATTCTCTAGCAAAGACTGTAATGTACCATCCTCCCCAATGCCTCCATGCACTGCAGATGATTTCAGGAACACAGAATGTGAGTTTTAGATTAGTATCACTAGCTGAAATTTTCACATTGAGATTTTAACGTTCCAAAACATTGATCTTTCTGCCCTCAACTGCTAAACAAATTGCCAAAGTTGGTGCAACATTGTGGAAGTACATCTATCGTATACAAAAAATGTAATGACTTCTGGAAAGAACCTGCGATGAAAACAGTGGCTTGAACTTCCTTGGCATGCAGGATCCACTGCTCCAGTGAATATTTGACCGGCAGTTCATCAGCTATATCGAATCCTGAAAACCACTTTTGTTTCCTCAGACCTTCCATGAGATCGCTCATAACCTGTTTCCGCAGGAGAGATGTCAATGCAGCCCGGGATGGTTCAATCGCCTCAACACACGCGGCAAGAACTTCTTCGGTTGTGTGTCTAAGCACCAGGGAGTAACTGCAGCAACAAAAGAAGAGTGAAATTATGAAACAACGAACAACATCAAAGGTAAAAAGACAAATTGTACTGTGGATATTACAGTATATATATGTGGAGGTATTTCACTGTATTTTTTTCATGCAGTCAGTTATACAGGTCTCATGTCAAATCATGTGAAGGATGATCCGTTCCATAAACACTGGAAATGTCCAGCAACAGTTCTAATCAAATTGATAAACAGTTATTTTTAAATATCTAATACCAAAATTGGCATAAGAAATCAAGATTTGCTAGGATTTTGCTAGCATTAAAGATTTGCTAAAGTGACATAGAAAACAAATTATTGGGTAAAGCTTGCACGTTAGTGTGCCACATGGCTTAACCTCACACGAGCATTATATAAATACACTGCTTGAGGGAAAAGTTAAACGAAAATAATGGCATAGTAGTAGAGAAACAAAAGGGTTGAGCCAAGAAGTCCAACCAATGATCATTGGCCCCTAGACTAGAACAAATGCAGTGAGAACCCTCAAGCCATTGTGTACTTTTACTTTAGAACTCCACGACTTGCCAAAACATGGAACCCTATCTCCAATCATAGTATCTATCAACAAGCTTGACTAATATTTACAAACAGACAAAGAGTTACACTTACGGTAGAGACGAAACTGCCCATGAGCTCAACTGAAAATCCTCCCCATTCACAACTGTGCCCAAGGAATGTTGGTTTGAAGGAGCAAGCAAACACGGGATCACTTCAAGCTGTTGCAACCGAAGTTCTACTTAGAAAAACTAACATGCACTACAGTAGTAGGAAAAAAAATCGATAACATGAAAATATTGCATGGTGCCTTTTTTTCTGTAACGAGGATCTACACCAAAACACTAAATTCCTCGGGAAAGGCCGGTCAGAACATGAATCTAAAGCAGGGATAAAAAGCAAAAGCACATAGAGTAGGGACATAGTTGCTAGCTCTTGTGTTTCCAGAATTTGGTCAATGAGATGACTCATGACTTGTTTAGGCCAACAAGCAACAGCCATAATCCATTCATGAGCACAGTAATCAAACTTATCCAAGTCAAGGCAGCAACTGATTTATCACAGAAAATTTTTATTGCAGCCTCCTCTTCATTTAGTAGTTAGCAAGGGGAAGTACAGACAGCTTGAAAAAGGAAAATATCCAAAGGCTTTGTGAAAGAAAATCAGAAAAGAAGTACCTTATGGACTTAACAAGCTACTCAGTTATGATGCTATTAAACAGCTGATATCAGAATTAAAAGTACAATGACAAAGGCTATTTTAGATATTAAACCAAAGTCCCAGGCATTTTTTGCTGCCATGGTTTTTCTTTTGTCCTTTCACAGAACAAAGTATTGCTCTCATTGCCATTTACAAAGAGCTATCCCAGGAGTAATGATCCAGACATTAACATCTTCCATGAGAGGCTTCTCAACCAGAAAACTCAACAGAGGGATTTATACATCCTATATGCTGAGTAGACATTCATAAAGCCATATCACTTCAGTGGTAAAAGAATTGGTATGCATTTACACCATTGCAAGAGATGGCTAAGATGTGGCCTTACATCATCAAATGCTTGCAGGTTGAGCCAAACGTTAGTGCCGCTCATGAGGGACACTTGTCTCTCAGAAGTGTTTCCTCCAAATATAATAAATATCTTGCGACGCTTTTCAAGTTTTCTAGAAGTTCCAGCAAGTTTTGAGGAGTTGTCGACTCTGGGCAAATGGCCAGATAGATCTTTATGAGATGCAAGATCCGGAAACCTCAAACAGGCGTGATTAATAATGCTCCGAAGGATGTTTGAGTGAGAAAATCCCACCTGGACATATTAAAAGGCCCATTAATGCAGAGCAGTAGTTTAAAGTCTAGAGATGCAATTCTTTTAACCATTTATAAGGTAGCACAAGAAGCTAGAAAAATATCCATAAACTTCATTCTCATGTACATGACCTATTTGCTTACATGGTTCTTAAATTTTGACTTTGCCGTGACACCTTAGAATTGGTAAGAGCACTGCAGTTTATCTGAAATCTTAATTTGGTAGATTATGGTGTGACTTGATATTTAAATTCTCTAGAACCACCCCTCACCTGCCTGTAGGCTTGGATTACATAAAACCTCTTGCGCTGATACAACATATTATTTGTAGATTATTGCCAATTTATTCAGCTAAAGCTCTTAGATGGAATGTACAGAAGAATTTTTTAATGCTACAACATCCATGTGCCAAGAACTTCAAGTTTCATTGGAACTATTGTGCTGCGTAACATTCATGTAAAATTGCAGAAAACTACATAACATAAGATACCATAAAATCTGTGCCATTGACAAGCCAAGCTCTGTTCACTAGGAGCCAACAATACATAAATCAGAAGTACCTTCGAAGCTTGCTGAAATAGGAAGCTAGTCTGCTCCATCCCACTTATCTGGCTCATATTGCAAACTTGTGTCAATTGTCAAGAGCAAATACAGACAATGCTAGGATTGGGAGAACAGAATTTGACTCTTCTTACCAGATTTATGTCAGTGAAAACTATTGTACCATAATCAGTCACGCCAAATACTTCCTTAGAAGATGATAAATGCTTAGAAGGCAAAAACCATCCATCAATTCTGGCAAAGTCACGTAGCCCCAGCCGTTTAAACAAC
The DNA here is from genome assembly GCA_014182515.1 of Eucalyptus microcorys. Taxonomy (NCBI): domain Eukaryota; kingdom Viridiplantae; phylum Streptophyta; class Magnoliopsida; order Myrtales; family Myrtaceae; genus Eucalyptus; species Eucalyptus microcorys. Next base: position 34,264,293 of record CM024569.1, read on the forward strand.
AGTGACGCTCCTCTACGTATGTCTTCTATTACATCTACTGGAAAACGAGGCGGAGTGTGGTATGCAACCTGTTGATGATTGAGTACACCTTCTACTGAGTAAAAGAACTAATGGGCATGTGGAAATTTAGTTGACATCTCCAACTAAAGAACTTTGAAATTGCATATCATACCCCAAGATGTCCCAAAGCTGATACTCACAGATATGGCTTATATGCTATTGAATTAAGTATGAATAACCCTCATAACAAATCATATGGAGATTCCTACCTGTTGAGTTGGAAGATACTTCCTACGGTAATTGAAAATTGCATCTTTCTCCCTCACATCAACATTGCCACGAAATTGGAGCTCCACCTGACCACATATGCTACAACATTGTAAAATCCTATCATGATTTTGACCTTTGAATTTCCATCAAAATCATTTTTAAAAGCCCACTTATGTAACAACATTATATCAAGCAGAAAACCTGCAGGGTCAATAGAAAGTGCCTCCCCATGATACTGTCTTGTGTGCCAAAGGTTAGTCTAGTGGCAGATCGTGTCTATGGCCACTGATGCCAAGGATGTTGAGGAACAATTCCATCTATTATAGGTGTATTAAGGGGTGTACTTACAAAAGGTCATACAATGTAAATTATAAATAAATATGGCGGCACAGTGAACCCCAAACATTCAATCCTGAATTTATTATTAGATTAGATGTTTGCGGTGGTATAGTGCAAAGAGGATTAAATATTGCTATTGAAGTGTATTGAGTAGTGTTAGCCATTAGTTGGCGCATAGGATTAAATAAGATAGCTATGACTTTATGTATTAAATGTGAGTTTATCCATATGCCCTATACAATATAGCTCCTAGGTAATTTTGCTGAAAGTCAATTGGGAAAAGTATGTAGTCCTTTCACCTTCCATTTTTCTCTCCCACTCTCTTTCAATCCTAAAATTTTATCAATTACAGACAAGTGGTGCAAAATAAACCCCAGCCATCCAGTATTACATTTTTCACTTGTTCTTCACTTTCATGGAGACTTAACTTATCCTACAAAGGATCAATCAACCTAAATAGCGCTACACTTCTTTTCTGTTCTTGCTGCCCAATTACTTCACCAAATTAAAGACAGCCATCCTTTCAAGAAGTAGATGAAAGGCTTTACAAGTTGAGGCAGTTCAGCCTAAAGTGAACTGATAGGATGAAAGGCATAATAATTTTAAATCTTGAAGTACCTCAGTTGGCAATAATGCAACAGGATGGCTATCGAACCCAGAGCCAACATCAAGTACAATGGCAGTGAATTCATTTCCTCCTTCAAGAAATATCTCAACTATGACCTTCTCATCAATTCCCTGAAGATAATTGGAAGAAAAGGATTATTGCATGTGTAACAAAAAACCGAAAGTGTATTGACAATTCCGAAGGCTGGCAATCACTTCCAATAATCCAGGCTACTGTACTGAGGGAAGAAAAGCATTCAAAGACCAGAATGTCAAGTGGATGGAATCAAAGTGCAATTCCTGCGTGAAAAGGTATATAAAAGAATCTTCTACATTGGTTTCTATGCTCTCATGCGTCTCAGCAGAAGATGTATTTCACCAAACAAAAAGAAAGCAGTCACATCAATACAATCGTATTTCCTGTGTCGGAGTCTAACCAAAAATAATCTGCATCCACTTAAATTAATCATTCTAGGCTTCACTAGCGGCTTTGAAAGTTCAGAATGAAATCCTGCAGAAGTTTTGGACCAAGCTCAAGTACCTCTGAAATAATTTCACTGGCTTTTTTGAGAGAATCAGCTGTGCCATAAGCAACTGTTACACCAATGCTTGATCCAGCTCTAGCTGGTTTTACCTAGAAGAGAATGAACAGGGAACTTTAGAACTTGACACTTTCTTCCTCCTTATCAAGGCTTTCAGGCAAACAAAGGTAGAATTCCTCACCACAACTTTCCCAGACATAGGATCCAGTTGGTTTCTCTCAAACCATTTTCAAGTTCAGCTTCGTTAGCCTCGCATCCCTACATGCAAGAGAGTGCCCATGAGAATCATATGGAGATAAGTTAGCTATACAACAGCACTGAGCAACACAACTTAACCTATCTTGCAGTTTTTCTAATTTCCTTGAATCTTCCGAGAAAGTAAGTTTTAAACAAGAATCCGATTGCTTATGCAACTTGAGCAATGACAACAAGGAAACTGGGTTAAACATTTGTGAAAGCTTGTATACAATTAAAAAAAAAAAAATATTTAAGGCTTATGCAAAAAGAAGATGAGAAAGTCTTTGTTCATGAAACAATGTGCCACCGTGAAACTTGGATCATTAAAGGCAAGCCAAAACGCCATGCATACATTCTGAAGTAAAGCTAAGCCAAAAATCCCCTCACTGGTCACTGGCCCAATCCACACATATGCGGGGCTATTATTGATCTCTACTTGCTGAACTTTGATGGCTTTCTACAGAATAATGCAGCTTGAATCTACTTTAATATTCTGAGCAGATGACTCTAAGCAAAAGGATCTAGAGTAGCTACTCCATATCTAATACATGGAAATGGAGTCAAGACCAACCCAAATGAATAAAATGAAGCGAAGAATTCAAAAGTTGTTGTGAGATGATTCATATGTAGAATTAGAATAGATGTGCAAGACAGATGCCATGCCACAATCAACTGTTCTGGGCCAAGGCACCAGTTTTATCTTTTCATTTATCATCAAACTAGAAATCACAACATGGTATAAAGATATAAATTATAGAAAAGACCACATAATGACTCTGAAGATAATAAATCAAATTGTTTTCAACATAATCCTCAATGGAAAGATATGATGATATAATATAAAGGTAAAACTTTAAGCTAAACTTAAATTAGAAGAAAATACTTAAAATAAGGAACTGATAATATAAATCAGAAACACTATTAACTTACTAACTAAAATGACAATGTACATTTATGATAGAAAATTAAAGATACCAATTTAACCCCAACTGAGATGTAAATCTAGAAAGTGATTATAAAATATCCATTCTCCCTGAAGAAAGAATTTGCAGCTGAACAATAAAGCAAGGTCTTTTCTTTTCCAAAAACAAAAATCCAGCAATGCAGAGGCTATCACTGAAAAAGAATGATTTACCTTATACTCTTGTTCCCCCGGTTAACGAGCAAATAGATCATAAAAAGCCCAATCATATGTCTAGTGGCCCAGGAACAGTCGACTCAATTGCCGAATCATTTTTACATAACACTACGAAGAACGAAGGACCAAAACAGCAGAAAATATTTTCATCCCGATACCACAGGCTAAGGAGGTTCTATCTCAAGGCAGTATATGGATGATCAGGGAAATAAAATCAGCTTAGGACAAGAAATACTCAAAAAAATGAGCAAGCATTTGCAGGCATACAAACACCTGGAAGTGTATTAATATGTACTACTGTGAAAAAAATGACATTGAACTACATTACATGACTTACAGATGGACCTCAAAGAAATAAACTTATGAATAGGATAAGGAATGGCTATGAGGCATATCAGTCAGCTAAAGCTTTTTTACAAAGAAAGAGATACTTGAATTGGAAGAAGCAATTACTTGGATAAAGGATTTTCATTTGTTATGACTTTCTCACAGAATACTCAGTATGAAATAGCATCTAATACTAAACGTAGAGGTGACTAGTGTTTGGTAAACTGAAAAAACAGAATGACAATTGGGGATACTGTCTTTCACTATTGGGATTTGGCAGCTAAGTAATAAAGTTCCTAAAAGACATACCTGCACAAGAAAACTGGGTACTGTCGCAAAACCATGTTTGCTCAGCTCCAATGATGCTTGATACTGCCAGGAATTATGACGGACAATCTTTAGCATAACAAGAGCTGAGGAGACATAGCCAATAGTGTCTGTCTCACATTGGCCGAGTGTGAGATCTCTAACATAAATAGTGTCATGCAGAATCATAGAGATCCCAATTCTACTTGGCACTACTCTCCAGCTGGATCATTACTCCACAAGATCAATGTAATTTCTTCAAGATACCCTTTATATCAAGGCATTTTACAATTGGCAGTACACAAACCAAAAGACAAAGAAAGTAGCTTAGTTTCTAGTTTGTGGAGCTAACACCTATGCATGTAAGAATTTAGCAACTCTATTCTTTCAGAATCTTCATACAATGTTTGCACCTCGGCATAAGGGGTTGTGATCTTCGAATGTATTAAATTATACAAGGTTTTCAATCAGAAGCTTCTGCTAAAATTCCCAATTTGATACTGTTAATATGGAAATCCAACTGGCTATCTTGTTTGGGCCTTTAGTACTGGAGTTTGAGACATGCATTTATACTCAATTGGCTGTCAATGCCTAAGAGCTATCTCCAAGAAAGCATTAGAACATTGGCAGAGAATAAAGTTAGTTGTTGACCTTGTCAAATGCTTGGCAACACTCACTTGATCCAGTTCCAACAAATGGAATATTGTATCTTTCCAGTAGTTCCTGAAGATTTCAACAGACACAGTTTTAGAGGTAAAGAAAGTCTGATGACAAGGTGCAAACGTGGTGCACAGGTTAATTCATTCAGAAGCAAACTTTTTGTTGGGAAAAAGAGGTCTGACTGACTGTATCATTTAATCGAAACCTATATTTAGATGATCAAAGGCTTATGGACCTTAAGTCCAACTCCACAAGAGAATGCACATGCTTATGCATGGTCAGAGCTAATGGTAACGCTCAATCTCATTGCTCAGGCTCAAGATTGATCTCAGGTATTGTGTTAGATACATCAATATCAGTCCCTTTCATAAAGAAGAAGTACCGCACCTGGATGCCACCATCTTCTCAAACTGACCATGGATTACAGGGAATACTATGTCTACAGAAGCTGCTAAATGCGCTGCAAAGTCAGACAGAGAGCGGAAACCCCGGGCTAGGCTACATAGACAGTAAATGAGGTGTGTCAACATTTTTCCTGTAGGTGAGCAACCCCTAATGATTTGCCAGCTTACCTTTCAAGTTTAAAATCAAAATCTGCAGGAGTGTTTGAGTATACCTGTATAAGGTATGCATGAGGAAATCAGAACACAACTTTGGCTATGGAAATCAAAGCTTGAATATAATTTCAGGGGAGAGCGATTTAAGTATGCGGGCTAACTAGTCATTATGTAACCAAAATATGTACACGAAGCCAGAAGCAATTGCAAACAATGACCAGACGCTATATTTTTTATTAAAGGACAGCAACATAAATCAGACAAGGGGCAAACTTTAGTCAGATGTGCATTTTCAGAGACGTAACATCTAAGACCTTTGGTCAAATAAACACGTCACATATTTCAGCCAAGTATTACCTTTCTAGCATCTCTAATGGCAAGAGCCTTGCTTGAAATTAATATCCTAAGCATGCCCTTCAAAAATGACTAATCCTTAACCCAGTAAAAGTACACAACATTTAACTGGTCATCCTTGTGACAATATGCGACTATTGAAGCAATTCTGGTTAAAGCTCATGGTCACACATCCTGGCCTCCTAGATGTCCGGCACCAGGTGAATGATGGCCCTGTGCTAGCCTTTCAATTCTCAAGTCTCAAATAATAGCAACTGAAGTGTTTTCCCTACTTATCATCTTGATCTTTTCATCTGACTGCATCTGATTTGAAAACATACTCACACAATCTTATGCTTCTAAGTAGCAAATAGAGACAAAATACATTAGACAAAGGTTTAGCAAACCAGGTTTTTAACCTGATATCCATTAATTGCCACACACAAGTGCGAGCCCAATCCATTAGCTGATAAGAAAGGAGCTTGAGATTACAGATAATTGCATGTACAAACCTGAGCAGTTGATATAGCATATGCATTTAGGTCGCAGTCAATGTAATAGCAGCTAACATGCAAATCTTCCCCCTGTCAAGAGAAAAAAAATCATCACTTCAATCACTGCTTTCTCTCATAAATCAAGAAAGAATAGAAGTATCACAAGGAAGTCCATAATTAATAAATTCATGCCCTACATCACTTGCTAGTGATGCTCAATGGACTGATTGGTACAAGAAGATCAGCATAAACAATTCCCTAACAACCAATTACGGTTATACTGGAGATGAAAATTCATTGACCTACATGATGTTGAACGACTTGGATGTTTCAAAACCCAACATTGTTGATAAGAAATTGTTTCATAGCAAGTAAATCCAAATGTTACCATCATTGGCAAGGAATTTTATTCTCTATACCGAATGCATAGCACTGAAAAAGATTCTCCCAAGAACCTATAAACTCCAGAAACTTCTTTCTTCTCTATTACAGTAGTTCGAGTATACTATTTCCTAGCAGGGAAGACATTGACTGCAGGTCACTCAAACACCATGTTTTTCCACAAGTTGACGGGTTAATGTACATTTTATATCAATAAGCTTTTAGATAACAATGGCATCGTTTCAGTATCACTAGTCATTGCAAACAGTAAATGATGTAATATAAACAATTAAATGCCCACTTCTTTTCAAAGTTTAAATCCGACTGGGAGCAACTGAACTTAACTTAAAAATAAGTAAAATATCATCTTTTTTCCGCTTAATTGATGAACCATCAGCACCAATTGTGCAGTCTAATGTTATACCAAGATAGCCATGTATGAGTCAATAGAATCCCAATGATCACCTGAATATGATCAATCACCGATCGCGCGGAATTCATAGAAATCCCTCGCTCCGCGGATGGACCTCCGCAAATCACTCCAACCCTCAAAACCCCATCTCTCTCCTTCTCCCTGACGACTCCATCATCCACCGCAACCGCTGCGGCCACTTCGGAAGCGGCCCGCGCGGTTCCGACTTCACGGGAACACCCCGCCCTTAAGCTCCAGCTCTTCGAACCCGAGTTCAATTTGAGCAAGCCCAGCGAGTGAGCCAACGGCTTCGACGCAGCAACCAGCGTTCTCAGGTCAACAGCATCATGTCCCCTGTTTTCAACCAGAGAGAAGTTGGAGCTGAAACCGAAGGATGCCATTGCAGAGAGCGAGAGCGAGAGAGAAGATGATGAACAGGAAGAGCGAACTCGAAAGAGCAAGTTTCAGAGTGTTATAGTGAATCGAAGTGCCAACAGGCGAGCCATCAAGCCCACTCTGTATTTGTCTCTGTCTCTGTCTC